>CM072997.1:40143779-45143779 GCA_037038555.1 Rhynchonycteris naso | reverse complement strand
GAATAAATTACTTCTGTGCAAAGTTCCCAAGTGGGTACTTGAAAAATACATGGGTAACACTGGCAAAAAGCAGAGTTGAGTTTTTAGAGTGTGAGACGAGGTTGTTTTTAAATGTATTGGTTTCAAATGTATGCTCTGCTTCTATTTATCTGTGTGTGTGTTGTTGAGGGTTTTGGGGTTTTTTTCTCTTTGATTTTTGGAAGGTGGAGCTTGATGACCTGGTGGTAAGATTTTTCTACCTTCTAGCATTCTTTGTCTTTCCTTCTCAAATATCTATTAGCATTTACTATGTACCAGGCATAAAGAAAGTGATGCAATTTTTACCTAATTCATACATACAGTAATACTGTGATTACTGTGCTTGTAATTCAGCTGGAAAGATTTAAGTAGGTTGAATAGAACATTTCCTTGATTAGGCAGCAATTATCATTGATGTATGCACATCTGATATATTCTTTCAGACTTCACACTGTGCATGTTTTCTTCAGTTGTAAGTTTTCTTGGCAGGTGCTAATAGAAAATGTAAACTTCATTATTATTTCATTTGACAATAAGCAATTCATAGCTTGGAATAGTTTTCTCACAAGATCATGCTTTAGCCATAATGTGTGAGGGTTTCTCTTTTTTGGTATTATCAATAAACATAGTTTGCCCCTCCCCCCCCGCATGTGAAATAAAATGACAAATAGTGCACAGGATTTTAGCATGCAGACTAGCATGCTATTTTTTAGTTGTGAAAAATAAATGAAATGATTCAGAATTTATGAGTTGTGGTCATGGCTCTAATGCTGCTAACTTATCTCTCAGTATTAATTTTCTTGTTGGTAAAAGAAGTACAACACAGCCCTCCATAGGGGTAGGGTTGGTTTTTGAAAAGTCATTATGACCTGAAAACATTTGAAAAGTAAAAGAACCTTCCAGCTTCATCACCCTCAGAGGTTGACTTAGTTTGAATAGATCACTAGTTAGAAACTAAGGTAAGAATGAAGTTAGGTGCAAGCATCTAATAGGATAACATTTATTTTAACATGTATAACAAATTGTATTTATGTCTGACTCCTCTACTACATTAGAAGCTCCATTACTCCATCTGTATCTCCAATACCCAGCACTGAGCAATAAATGTTAATTGTATAAATAAAATGGGGAGGTGAGGAAAGAACATCTTTACATCTGCTTATAATAAACTAGTGACCTAGTTTTCAGTCACATTTTGGAGAGAGAGGTAAATTCATCAAACAGCTAGTTGGTCATTGTTTCTCTTTGCCTCAATCTGTGAGATTAAAAGGCTTTTATTCTATTCATTTCACCTGTTTTTGTTGTAAATGCTTACAGGGAAACAAAGGATGTGTTCTTGGTAATGTTATCTTCATTAATTGTATTAAATGAAATCTTTATTATTTGAAAGGATGTACTGTATGGATTCAGTTTTAAGTGTTTTCATGCAGATAACAAAGGGATGAAGACCGCTTTGCCCAGTTTTATCTAGTTATGAGTTCTCCCGAGGAGTACTTTCCCCTTAGTAATACATTAGAAGGATTGTGAAGACTGCTATTTGATCTGCTCACAGCTTGGAAGTTAGATATATGTATTTGGGATTACATGATCTTTTACTTTCTATGGTTTAACTATTGAGCTCTTGTGAAATGTCTTTGCAAAAGGTTACATGCAAGTGTAAACTCTGACATCACTTGTTGGGCAAGGAAAATTTGGTTGTAAGAAGGTAACTTCTCAGTGCAAGTCATAACTTCTCTCAGAATGCATCCATTTTTTGGGTAGTAACATGATCTTATATTCGTATAGTACTTTACACTTTTGAATGTGCTTTCATACATAACTCCTTCGAAAATACCTTTAGGGGAGAGGAAGAATGGTATTATTAGCATTATGTTGCAAGTTCTCTGTAGATTACTTTGACCTAACTTAATATAAAATATTTGTCAAGTAAAATTAGACTTGACCTAACTATGATGACATTTCTACATTAAAAAAATGAAAAAAAATAGTATTGTAATATATTTTTTAAATTTCAACATAAGTACAGTTTACAAATATAATACATTAAAAAATTAAAAAAATATTCTAATAAATCTGTGAACAAGGAAAGGCTGGCTATACCATATCATTGGGTTTTGGAGCCTTGGGAGATTAGGCTCAAATGAGATGATTGCAATCTTCTTAGCTCACATAGGAAACTGTCTTCATTTATCACAGAGTAACTGAAGAGTAACTGCAAAAGAGATATCTTCCTGGTTTGTCAAGATAGAAATAACTCCCTTCTGATGAGGGGAATAGACATGTAACAGAGAAGATGAGATAGATGTTTATAGCTTGGGTAAATATAATGCTTGTTCATTATAAATTTTTGATATATTCATTTTATAATTTAGACTGTATTTTTTGAGGTTGAGGGAAAGAATGACTCGAATATATATTTATAATTCATGACCTCTTTCTTCAGTGATTATAGTTTAGAGATTTCTGTTTGAGATGTGACTAAAATCTAAAAGAGAGAGAAATACAGAAGCAAATTCTAGAGAAGGATCAGGCCACTTAGGGGAGCAATGCATAATTAGCTAGCATATTGTATTTGAATCTATTTAAGAAAAAAAGAAAAATAGTCATAATATTTTTATAAGGGAACAATAAAGAAAAATGAGCTACAAAAGCTAAACTTTTATTTCTTTGTAGCTGATATTTGGAGAGCACTTTATGGTGTCTTATGATATTTTGTGCACCCAGTCTACAAAATGAAATTATGAAATCTTACACCCAGGTATCTGATATATCCTTAAGTCTCTTATGAAATTTATTTTATATTTTTAGTCCTAAAAATGTGTATAGTTCATTTTTATTTTTGATAAACCATTCAGATACTACATAGTAGATATTAAATCTTTATTAGACAGTGGAAGTTACAAAAGATCTAAGTTCTAAAGTAAATAAACTTCTGTACCAGTTGGTAAGGCACAAAAGATTTACTTAGCTATTGTCTTTGTGAAAAGCTTCAAAGAAATAAAAAAGTACCTTATTAGAGTGGAATCAGGTTGAAATAATTCTACTCAGCTACCATTCAGTTTTCTATTTGCTTTTATGTAAAACATAATATTAACTCATCAGGAATGAAGATATATTGTGTAATGTTTTAATTAATAAATGCTTCACATCACCTACCACTTACCAAATTTATAAAGTTGTTCATATCTCTTCTAACTCTATTTATAGTTTAAACCAATCACATTTATATGTCTCCAATAGAAGTGATGTGCTTAATAAAATACTCCAGCTTAAATTTGATGAAAGGAAGGCTATAATAAATAATTTCTTAAGAAAACACAAACATTATAAAGTATATAAGTTCCACCCTCCTAATTCTGAAAAAATCTACTGAAAGCTCATCTGGACTTCCATGTCTTTTACAGCTTCTAACAATAGCAAATATCATCAAAACATTGAATAGCTGAATAATAATTTTGTAGACAATTTTTATTTATTTTCAATATACCAGTCAATGTAGACAATTTTTTTTTTCAATACACTGATCTTTTTGGCTCATTATTATTTTGTACTGTTAGCTCAGTTTAGGGAAAGTCATATAAAATTAAATAAATTGTATATTATATTTTAGTATATAACATACTTGAGAGTGTTTTTTTTATTTTTGGTTGTACTTGACAGAAAACCAATTAAAACTCAGTTAAGCAAAACAGAATATATATTGGTATATATTGATTATCATAAGTGAAAGTTTGAAATGATGCTTCAGGCATGGCTTTCCAGGCTCTCAGATGTGTATTTCTCATAGTTCTGTTTTTCAGAGTTGAATACATTTAAAGGCAGGAAACATGAAGATAAAATAACCACTAAGCTTTCAATCCTCCAGTTAATCATTTTAAGTGGAAGGAAATTGCTCCCTTTTAAATAATTTTGGGGAAAGGTGTTGATTGGTTTCCTTTTTTAACTTAGTGCACATTTCCATTGTTGAACGTGTAATTATGATTAGGGTCATGGTGTTCTTGTTGATCAGCGTTGGGACTGGGACTAGAGTCACCCTCAGCCAAACATAACTACCAGGAAGGAGGGAAGAAGTGCAGGTCTGCAAGGGAAACCCAGGGTGTTATGAGAGAGATACATATATTTTTATGGTGGGGAGGTGGTGGTGTTGGCAAGAAAGCATAATGTAGGTACTGTATATATGAAATTAATTGAACGGAGAGTGAAATTTATACCATTATGTGAAAATACCATTGAACAAAAGAACAGAAGTTTAAAACAGTATATTAATCTTTGCTAGTAGTAGAGCAACATAGAAGCTTATTGTGAAATCTTAATACTTAAAATGTTTGATTGCTGAAAAGGACTTGAAACATTAACCCAAGCATTATATAAAATAGTTGTTATGATAGCATCTCTAAGGCTTGACCTCATCTGTAGAATTTGGTTAACAATAGATACATTTATAATTTTTGTTTTGTTGAATTATATTGGTGCAGAAGGTATTCCAGTGTTTATTGAACAGTGTTTGTATAATATAAGTTAATTATACATATTCAATTACGATAATACTGCACTTAACTTAGAATGGAAACAAAGATTAGTAAAACTCCCCCCACCCCCACCCCTTGCCTTAACGGTGGGAAATTGGAACACTGAATTATAGCTCACTGAAATTTGTCTTTAAATATATTAGATATTTCTTGGATATTAACATGAATAAAATTACACTCCACAGAACTGGAACAATTAAACTAATGACTTTTTATGTAATACAAGTTAATGAATGCTTTCTAGCCCAATTTTTCATCAACCACAGTTTTTTGATTTTTTTCATTTGAATGCCTCTGTGTGGCTATGTACAAAAGTGCTTAATAAAAACCTTTATTGAGTAGGTGCTGTATTTCCACAAAAGCTGAAAATGGTTTTCTAGTTTTACAACTTTTGGTAGTAATATAAAGTCTTTCAAATATTAAGCATGGCTTTTAGCATAGGTGTTTTATAAATTATACACACACACACACACACACACACACACCTGTATTTTTCCAAAATTAGAAACTGTGAGGCAGTCAGATAGACTCCCGCATGCGCCTGACTAGGATCCACCCAATATGCCCACCAGTGGACATTGCTCTGCCCATCTGGGGCATTGCTCCATTGTGGCTAGAGCTATTCTAGCACCTGAGGTGGAGGCCATGGAGCCATCCTCAGCGCCCGGGGCCAACTTTGCTCCAATGGAGCCTTGGCTGAGGGAGGGGAAGAGAGCGATAGAGAGAAAAGAGAGGGGGAAGGTTGGAGAAACAGATGGGCGCTTCTCCTGTGTGCCCTGGCCTGGAATCAAACCCAGGACTTCCATACACTGTGCTGACGCTCTACCTCTGAGCCAACTGGCCAGGGCTATAAATATTTTTTTTAATCACATAAATATGCTTTAATATTAAAATACTACAGTAAAGAATGGTGACTGATAATTTTTGCATTTTGAGATGAGGAAAGAAGGAAAGAAGAAAGAAAATGAAAGAAGGAAAGTGAAAAAGAAGAAAGGAAAAAAGGAAGGAAGGACAGAAGGAAGGTGCTTAAAATATGGAGAATACTGGGACAAAATTCTGTTTCTAAAGAACTTGGTGCTGAAATCCTTATTTGCAGTGTTTTAGAAATGATCCTTGTATTAGAAGGTAAACTAAATAGATGTTTAATTAAAAAAATTAAAACTAACTAAATCTATAAAACATTGGACAAATATAACCGTTAAGATTTTCATATCTTTCCCCAGCCACATTTATTTTTCTTTTTGAATTCCCACTGAATCAAAATAGTTTATCCCGATCAGATAGCTTGGTTGGTTAGAGCGTCATCCCGATATTCCAAGGTTGGAGGTTCGATACTGGTCGGGGCACATACAGAAGCAGATCAATGCTTCTATCTGTCTTGGTCTCTCTCTAAAATCAATTTTAAAAAGTTTCTCTACCTGGGTATGAATTGCACTTTGCCATAAATTTTTTATTAACTCAAGTAAATTTTTAAACTGTGACCAGTTGTTACTACTTTGGATTCATTTGGATGCCTAGGCTGTCTTCTCCAAAAAAGATAATATTTGAGAGGTCAGAGTTTGTGAAGAGTTAATGTTGAAAAAGAACAAAACCTATTTAGGCTGAAAATATAATAAAGTTTCACAGAAATTACTTGTGTTTTCCACTGATTTCAGAAAAGTGAATGACTTGATAATTGTTCTACTTCTAATTAGGAAAATTTCCTGCAGGTGACAGCTTCAATGTACTGCTAAAAGTTTTATGTCAAATGTAGAGGAAAGAACTAGAATTTGTTCTTAAATTGTTACGTTTAAATTTGGATTAATTCTGAAATAGTTTGTCATGTCTCAACCTCTCACTTTTTCGTTTACTGTACTGAGAGCAGAGAGGAGAGAACTTGGAACAAACATAGGACAGCAACAGGTGATACAAATTCTTATTGCCCCAGATTCTTGCCCCAGACTGACGTCTTTGAGAATAGGGAAGCCAGGATCAGGGTGATCTTGGCCTTCCACTATTCCTATATAAATTAAATCTCAAGCACTAAAATTCTAGTGTTACATCTCACAAATATGAATGCCCTGAGTCTATTTCTTTTTTTTTATTATTCATTTTAGAGAGGAGACACAGAGTGAGAGTGAGTGAGAGAGAGAGAGAGAGAGAGAGAGAAAGAAAGAGAGAAAGGGGGGAGGAGCTGGAATCATCAACTCCCATATATGCCTTGACCAGACCAGTGCAGGGTTTTGAACTGGCGACCTCAGTATTCCCAGGTCGGCACTTTATCCACTGCGCCACCACAGGTCAGGCACCCTGAGTCTATTTCTATTTTGTATTACCATGTAACAAACACACACACATATTTATCAACAATTTTGCTTGTCTCACCTCTCTTTCATGGTCTCTTTAAAGCCAACCCTGTTTCATGATCTTCCTAACATACTTATTGCACCACTTCTCTGTTTTGTCATATTCTTATTACCTTTAGGGTAAAATCTAAATTTCATAGCCTTGCATTCAGGAACTTTCTTGATAAGGCCTTATCTTACCACTAAAATTTCTTATAAAACAATCTTTTATAAGCGTCCTATTTTCTAATTATATATACCTTACTACTTGCCTCTGTGACGTTGGCATGTTAGTCTTTCTTATACCTGTGCCTTTGCTTATGTTCCGTCTGACAACTTTGGCCTTTCTCAGTCTTTCTACTGAACAACTTCTAAACAGAAGGTTCACAGGTTCCACCTTTTCTGTGTTTCTTTCACACCTGACCTTGCCATTAACTTAGTTCTTAACACCAACAAATGGAAAGGATGATACAGAGTTACTTTCCTCTCCCTAATGATTAATACAATGCAGCACTCAGTAAGTGCTCAGTGAGTATTCCTTGAATGAGCTAAATTACTTTTCCAACTTTCTTTAGAGCATAGGGGTATAGTTATGACTATGTGTATGCCAAACCTCAATGAAAAGACTAGCATTCACAGAAGATGATTGCCCCAAGCCACTATGGCAGTCATCCCAAGTCACTAAGTATGTACCCTTTGCTTAGACCATCAGGGTAAAAACAATGTGAGAAGACATTTTTAAGACAAGGTACTGGCCCTGGCTGGTTTGCTCAGTGGTAGAGCGTTGGCCTGGCGTGTGGGTGTACTGGGTTCAATTCCCAGTCAGGGCACACAGGAGAAGTGACCATCTGCTTCTCCAACCTTTCTCCACCCCCATCTTTATCAATCTCTTTCTCTCTTCACCTCCTATAGGCAATGCTTGATTGGTTTGAGCACATTGGCCCCCAAGTGCTGAACATTGCTTAGTGGAGCCTCCTCCTCAGGTATAAAAATAGCTCCATTCTGAGCATTGGCCCCAGATGGGGGTTGCCAGGTGGATCCTGGTTGGGGTGCATATGGGAGTCTTTCTTTTTATCTTCCCTCTTCTTGATTGGAAAAGAAGATAAAAAATATATA
The DNA here is from genome assembly GCA_037038555.1 of Rhynchonycteris naso. Taxonomy (NCBI): domain Eukaryota; kingdom Metazoa; phylum Chordata; class Mammalia; order Chiroptera; family Emballonuridae; genus Rhynchonycteris; species Rhynchonycteris naso. Next base: position 45,135,792 of record CM072997.1, on the reverse strand, counting down.
CTTTGTCCAGAGGGTGATATGGCCAACTTACTTGTTAAAGAAATCATGGTTATCTACTTACAGATTAATTGGGATTTAAAGTTGGAGAAGAAACAGAATGGAATTTTTAAAAACATTTTATTTTATTAATTTTACAGAGAGTGGAGGGGAGGGGGAACAAGAAGTATTGACTCATGGTTGCTTCCCTTTAGTTGTTCACTGATTACTTGTGTGTGCCTTGACCAGGCAATCCCAGAGTTTCGAACTGGTGACCTCAGTGTTCCAGGTCAATGCTCTATTCATTGCACCACCACAGGCCAGGCAAAATGTAGTTTCTGTATTAAGTTGAATTAAATTTATTCTGATTTAACTGCATGTAGATGATAAGGGAAATGACAGGGATTAATAATGCCAGGTTTCTGGCTTGAGCAATTAGAATGAGGATTGTACTATTACAGGTACTTAATTCAAATCACAGGAAAAAGGGGAAAAAAAGAAAAAGATGAAAAAATACAGTTATAAGCCAAGGATCTGATTTTGTATATTTTGAATTTTGATTTCTGTAGGAGATAAATGAATATTCATGAAAATAATTTTTTTGCAGCATTTTGCAAATTAGATTGAAATACTGCTAAATTCTTGGAGCTAGCTAAACAAAGAAAAGTAAGTAGTAAAATATTTTTAAAAGGTTTTAAGGTCATGATGATGGTGGTCTCTATTTCATTTGATGTAGAAATACCTTTTAGCTTGTTTTATTTGTTTAGCTTGATATTGTGCATGGAATATTTAAAGATATGTGTTACATTAACAAATTGAAGCATTTAGTCATATTGAAATGTTAATGTTTTTCTTAAACTAATACTGTTGAGAAAAAGATTTGGTAAAGAAATGGCAGGCTTCATTTAAATTCATTACATCCTTTAAATTTTATGTGACTGTAATAAATAGTGACAAAACAATATAAAATTGAATGCATTATGCTTCTAAAATTTAAAGAATCATTTGAATTGGAAATTAAGATATTTTGTTTTAAAATAAAAATATGTTCAAAAGAGATCATAAACACATCTTTTTTGTAAGAATATTTAAAACTGCTCTTTATATGAACATATCTAATCATATCAGACGTGCAATTATATATTCACTTCTGACTTTGCCATTTTCCTACAAAAAGAAAGATAGTGAGCATAAGTTTATTCTTGTGTTTTGATGGGGGTGTTTTTGTGCTATTCTTTATTCTGTCATATTGCATAAAATATTCCAAGGTGAAAATTATTACCCATGGTAAGACTAGATTTGAGTCTATATCAGATAAGCATAAAATCTGTGGGGATGTTAAGTTGAATAGTATAAGGAAAATATTTACTTTGTTATAATATTTTGGCATTTTTTCAAACAGTCTGGTTAACAGAGTTACTTATATTATCTCAGGTGGTTTCTTCCTTATTTTCTGAGACGAACAGTTGTACAAGATAAATAGGGAAATGACAATTGTGCTAAAAAGGAGATAACTTTGTCTTTTTTTTTCTCTTTTCCCAAGACAAAAAAGAGAAAATGATCTGGTAAATCACTCTGGAAATCATGAACTAGTTTTCTGGTTACCTTTTAGCTGTGTCTTGTTTGAAATGTCCTGTCCAGGATGAACAAATCTAATTCTAGAGATGGAGAGGTGTGATAATTCAGTCTTTATGTAGTGAGGAAAGATAAAATGAATTATATCATTTATATACTCTATGATCCATTAACTGTAGGAGAATACCATATGATTTAAGAAATAATGACATTTCTGGGTAGCTAAACATTTTAAAATTAAAACTATAAATAAATGGCCTTAAAATATATCCTGCTCATATTTTAATTCATTTTTTGAACTTGTTTCCTTGCCTGGTAGATCTTATTAATGATCTTCTTATAACCTCTTTCCCTTGGAATCTCCTAAATAAACTTCTTTATTTAAATTATTACCTTAGAGTTTGCCTCTGGGGCCACCTAAACTGTCTTCTTTCTTCCTTCCTTCCTTCCTTCCTTCCTTCCTTCCTTCCTTCCTTCCTTCCTTCCTTCCTTCCTTCCTTCCTTCCTTCCTTCCTTCCTTCCTTCCTTCCTTCCTTCCTTCCTTCCTTCCTTCCTTCCTTCCTTCCTTCCTTCCTTCCTTCCTTCCTTCCTTCCTTCCTTCCTTTCTAGTTATGTTAGAAAGTGAAAAACAACAGGGTCAGAAGATAGATAAACAGACTTCTAAGGAAAATTGTGGAAAGGATGGAAAAAGCTAGCCTTCAGATGGGATAGATGTAAAGAGGCAGAATTAAAATATTTGCAGTCTGTCTTTAGTCTATAATTTTTTTATTATTTTTTAAATTTATTTTTTAATGAGAGGAGGGAAGGCAGAGACAGACTTCCCCATGTGCCCTGACCAGGATCCATCTGGCAAGCCTACTAGGGTGCAATGCATTGCCCATCTGGGGCCATTGCTCCATTGCTCAGCAGCAGAACCATTTTTTAGCACCTGAGGTGGAGGCCATGGAGCCATTCTCAGCTCCTGAGGCCGACTCAAACCAATTGAGCCATGGCTGCAAGAGGGGAAGAGAGAGTGGGGAAGAGGTGGAGAAGCAGGTAGTAGCTTCTCCTGTGTGTCCTGACTGGGAATTGTACCCTGGACATCCACACACTGGGCCGACACTGTATCACTGAGCCTCCAGTTAGGGCCTAGTCCAGGGATAGTCAACCTTTTTATATCTACCGCCCACTTTTGTATCTCTGTTAATAGTAAAATTTTCTAACCACCCACCGGTTTCACAGTAATGGTGATTTATAAAGTAGGGAAGTAACTTTACTTTATAAAATTTATAAAGCAGAGTTACAGCAAGTTAAAGCATATAATAATAATTACTTACCAAGTACTTTATGTCGGATTTTCATTAAGTTTGGCAGAATAAATCTTTATAAAACAACTTACTATAGTTAAATCTATCGTTTTATTTACACTTTGGTTGCTCCGCTACCGCCCACCATGAAAGCTGGAACGTCCACTAGTGGGCGGTAGGGACCAGGTTGACTACCACTGGCTTAGTCTATAATTTGAAAGAGTAAAAAATATAGGCCTAGCTTTACCAGTGGTCTCTATCAAACTTATAGAAGGAGGCAGGACAAAACAGATATGTTTTTGTATATTTGCTCCCCCCAAAAGAATAAGAAAAAGGCTTATTACTGTTTCGGTAAGAAGAGATACTATACTGTGACTTTTTCTGCTACTATTTGAATTTCGGTAATTTGAAAATGCCAAATTAAGGAAAGACATGATGCGCGTTGTTGCATCTGGAACTAAATTTTTTTGTTGTTGTTTATTGGAAGCAAAATGTAGAAATCTAAACCAGCTGCTATGCCTGTTCTACTTAAAGCCTGAGAATGAATAGAAGGATAAGCTACTTAAATACTTCTACATAGCAGTCAAAGTAAAATATAAGGTAAAAAAGATCAATAGTTTCGTATAAGTACCGCGCACTAACAGATTGCGCTACTGGAGCTTTGATCAATAGTTTCTAAATGTCAGCTCTCCCCTTCACATATTAGCCAATTAGGTTTGTGGGCTTGATTAATCTAATTGGCTAATATGTGAAGGGGAGAGCTGACATTAGTTGTACAGTACGAGGGAGAAACGAATATATATCTATGGGTTAAAACATTTAATTTATTACCTAGCAATCTTACTATTTGTCTTAGTTAGTAATCTCTTACTCTACGTTTCCAAAAATCTTATATCCTTTACCATTGTTTTCCTTTTGTTAGGTAACTTCCTTGAAATTTTACAAGAAACATTAGTAGAATTTTAGAATATGTATTGTAACCTCTAAATTGAGATACACATAAATGTAATCATGTATTAATTTTACTGAGTTCAATTTTAATTTTATTTTTAGTTATATGTGATTCCATCTGACATACATAGGAGACAAAGTGATTGAAAGACAACGTGGATGGCAACTGCATGATTGAAACTCTCCCAAGTCAAGAGTCTTCTTTCTTTCAACTAAAGTTGAGCATATCCAGGTAAGAATAAGTGATAGTGTTTATATACTTTAAACCATTTTGTAAAAAAGATTTAAAACTACAAAAGCATGCTTTTATTTTATACCAAACATTTAAAAAGAGAATGGTCAAATACATAAAAATGAGATCAAACTGAAATCATGAATGAGCCTATTTTCTAAAAGTAATTTCTACTATTTTGTTTTCTATAACTTGATTTTGTTTTTCTGGTTTCTACATTCCACAAAATGTGGCAATATGTATTCTCTATTGAATTTCTTTATTATTTTTGTAACATATCTATTGTGTCCTAAATGGTAATAGGAATTAATGTTTCATAGTTTCTGTTGTATCTGTTAATATAAGCAAATAATTTAAAAATATTTTTAGATGTGCTTGTTATTCAGAAAATATGCTTATAGACAGACATATACATCACCCATTTTCCATATTTTGCAGTAGTAGAGTTACTAAAATTAGCATCACTGGTTTAATGGTTATAATATTTTAAAGGCTTTTTATATTACATTCTACCTTTAGAAGGTAGTAACGAGTTACCATTTTATCAGCCATTTTGAAAATGTTTGTTGACTAATTGATCTATGTAATATTTAATTCAAAGAATTTTCCCTAACAAAACCTATTGTGTGTGAAAGAAAAGACTCAAAATTAAGATTCTAAATTTTGATTGCAAACAGTAGCATCCTCTACTCACATATATTCAGCCGCTATATCCCTTACATAACCAAGACTAGAAGAAAATTGAGTATTATATTTGCATAATCTTTTCACAGTATATAAAATACATCATTTATAAATGATCACAAATGTAAATTTATTCAACTACTATTTAGTGAAAACTTATTATTACAGTATGTCTAAGCACTGTGATTATTTGAATGAGGTCGTCGTGATGATAGATAGACATTAGGGGCAGGAATAGAAACAGTTTCTGTCTTCTAATTTTCAGTAAAATACGGCAACATAAGAAACATATTTGGCCGTGGCATGTTGGCTTAGCAGTAGGACATCAGCCTGGTGTGTGGATGTCCCAGATTCGATACCTGATCAGGGCACACAGGAGAAGTGACCATCTGCTTCACCACCCTTACTCCTCCCTTTTTTCTTTCTCTCTCTCTTCCTCTCCCTCAGCCATGGCTCAGTTGGTTTGAGCAAGTTGGCCTCGGGCACTGAAGATAGCTCCATGGCCTTGCCTCAGGTGCTAAAATAGCTCACTTGCTGAGCGACAGAGCAATGATCCCAAATAGAGCAATTCTGCACTGGGGTCTTGCTGGGTGGAGAACGTGAGTGTCTGTCTCTTTGCCTCCCTGCCTCTCACTTTATAAAAAAAAAGAAATATATTTCATTTAGTTACAGTTAGTATGTACTAAGTGTCAAGAAAGAAGTAAAAGGAAAGGGCAATGATAAAGGGTTGATGATAATAATACTTTCAGGACGGGAATTGAAGAACACTTCACAAATAGGAGATCAATTTCAGTTGTGCTTTTTAGGGTCAGTAGGACCCTAAAGGCAGGTGAACATATAAATGCAGGACCAAGTTGGAGCAAATGTACAGAGGTGAGACAGCATAAGGGACAGGATATTCAGCTAACCAGAAAGATAGGACAATCACAGCAGCGTAGTGGGAAATATGTTCTTTATTTAGATTTTTATATATATGTAGACATTTATGTTTCATCATTATGTGGTGAGGCTGAGCTGTAGGAGAATCAGATGAGCTGTGTCTTTTCAAAAGACAAATGATATGTGTGTTAGACTGATGGAGAGAGACCAAACCTAACGAAAGGGAGAATTAAGTTCTAGGTTTTTTTCTTTTCATTTCATTAACATTTGTTAAATACTTGCTATTTGGAAAACAGTATGATAAGAATTGTAGAAAGAAACAAAAAAAATGGTAAGGAAGACATTATCTTCACCCCTGAGTTTGTAGTATGATGGCTGAGACTTGCGTGACAAACAAATAAATATAATATATGATGACACTGTAACAATTGAATTATATTCAGGGGAACACTAGTTGGTAACTACCTGTACTTATTTTTCAGACGCAGGTAATGTAATGAGTTATCCAGATGCAGGTACTAGGTTATTAATTGATAAGTTTTCCCCCAAAACATCAAGTCTGATCAAGGTTACCTAAGAAACAATAATTTAGACAAGAAACACTGGAAACTTTAAGATGAAAAGTGTGAATAAAAAACAGGGTATGGCCTGACCAGGCGGTGGCGCAGTGGGTAGAGCGTCGGACTGGGATGTGGAGGACCCAGGTTCAAGACCCGGAGCTCACCAGCTTGGACCCAAGGTTGCTGACTCAAGCAAGGGGTTGCTTGGTCTGCGGTTAAGGCACATGTGAGAAAGCAATCAATGAACAACTAAAGTGTCGCAACGAAAAACTGATGATTGATGCTTCTCATCTCTCTCTGTTCCTGTCTGTCTGTCCCTATCTATCCCTCTCTCTGACTCTCTCTGTCCCTGTAAAAACAAAACAGAAAACAGGGTATGGATAGATGAGATGTGGCAATGGTAGAAATGATGGGAGGTTAGGAGCAAGAGGGGCATTAATAGAAATGAGGGGACGTACAAAGAAAGTGGCATTTTGTGCTGGTAAAAGAATAAATTTAGTTTTGAACACTGAAGGATTTTTTTGTGCTCTTTTTTAACTGTTTTGCTCAGACTTTTGCTAGAACACTCAAAGCATTTAAAATTGTTTTACCTCAATTTCTTATGTAATTGACGATTAATTTATTTATTATTGAAAGTGATTTGAGTTTTCATAAGATGAAAGTACAAGTATAATAAGACTAAAAACAAGTTATACTAAAGAAAACAAATGAACTATGAAGTAAAGGTCTGATTTGATTTATAACCACCTATATGGATAATTTAGCCTTAGCCTTTTCAGCAGTTATAGAAATGGATATTTGTTCTTACCCTAAGAGCTTAGATAAATTTATTGTAAAAATGTTAATGAATACCTTAGCACTGAGAGATGCCTTAAATAGTGCATTGTTGAAAGGAAAGAGAATTTAGTTAATACATTGGGGTTTTTTGTTTGTTTTTGTATTTTTGCAAAGTTAGAAGAAGGGAGGCAGAGAGACAGAGTCCCGCATGTGCCGGATCGGGGTCCACCTGGCATTCCCACCAGGGATGCTCTGCCCATCTGGGGTGTTGCTCTCCTGCAATCAGATCTATTCTAGTGCCTGAGGTGGAGGCCATAGAGCTGTCCTCAGCGCCCGGGCCAATTTTGCACCAATGGAGCCTTGGTTGCAGGAAGGGAAGAGGGGGACAGAGAGAAAGGAGAAGGGGAAGGATGGATAAGCAGATGGGTGCTTCTCCTGTGTGCCCTGGCCAGGAATCAAACCCAGGACTTCCACACACTGGGCCGATGCTCTACCACTGAGCCAACCGGCCAGGGCCAATACATTGTTATAAGTAGGTAAATTTGTGGAAGTTAAGAATTCAACTTCTCCAGGAAGTCCTTTTGAAATCTGGACCAGATCCTTTTCCTGTGTACTACGTATCTTACCACCTTTTACAGTTCTCTGCCATACAACGAACTGTGGTCTTGTCTATCATTCTTGAAACTGTAAGATTCTTGAGACAAGGTCACCACTTATCATTAAAGATGTAAATTTACATCTAAATAAAACTTACCACAATGTTGTTTTATACAGCATAATCCATAAATATTTCTTAAATGCAAAATTGAATTGATTTCCATGGCTTATCTTAATTATTGTTGAACCATTCTATACCATTTTGTTAGCTCCATATCAGATTTCTATTGCTGTGTGATAAATCATTCCAAAATTTAGCAGCTTAAAAACGGTTTTGTAAATCTCAGCTTCTTTGGGCTAGGAATCTGAACTCAGTTAGCTTGTGTCTCTGGCTCTTGTTTTCTCATGATGTTGAAGTCAAGTTGTCAACTGGAGCTACAGTTTATTTCAAGCTCAATGAGGCAAAGTGTTTTAGACTTAGCCTTGGAAGACCTCTCTCTATAAAACTATCTCATAGTGTGGAAGATAGCTTCCTCTAGGACAAGCAGTCCAAGAGAGAGCAAAAGTGAACACTTTGGTGAAACCACATTGCTTTTCAACCAAATCTAGAAAATGTTATCTCACTGGTAGTGAGTTGAATGCTTTTCCCAAAAGGATATATTCAAGTTAATCCTGCGGAATTTGTGAATGTGACATTATTTGGAAAAAGAGTCTTTGCAGATGTGATGATGTTAATTAAGTGTGTTGAATGTGATCATTCTGGATTAACTGGGTGAGTCCTAAATCCAATGGCATATGTCCTTATTACGCACACGCAGAGAATAAGACCATATGAGGACAGAAGCAGGGACTGGTGTGATGTAAGCATTCACGAGGCATCACCCGGAGACACCTGGAACTGGGAAAAGCAAGGTACAAAATATTCCGCAAAGTATTCAGAGGAGATGTGGCCTTTCTGACACCTTGATTTCAGACTCCCGGTCTCTAGAACTGTGAGAGAGTGAATTTCTATTGTTTTTAAGCCATATAGTTTGTGGTAACTTGTTATGGGAGCCACAGAAAACTAACGTACTACCACTTATGCAGTCTTAATTTTTTAGAAGTGATTCTGTAAGTCCAGCAGGGGTCAGGGATCGCAAAAACGTATAAATACCAGGAAGCAGCCATCATTGGAAGCTGTTTTAGAAACTGCCTATTCCATCAGATTTCTGGTATAGCCATTATTCAGTATAAGTATATGACTGACCCAAACTCAACAGGTCAGAGATTAGAATCATTATCTTAAATTTTTAAAAGTTAATGTTTTTCTTTTAGATTTCCTACCTCTCTGATTAGAATTGCTATTTATTTGGTTGGCCAAATTGGAAAATTTAGGGTCAATTTTATTTCCTTCTTTTTTAATGCCCAGGACTTTTAATAGATTAACCACTCTTTTGCATTATATTTCTTACATTCTTACTATTTAACCCTTTAATTTCTCTCCTGTTGTTTACAGACTAATTGTCTCTTGCTGAAACTAGCACAATAGCCCCTAAATGGTTTAAAACTGTTTCAGAGCTTTCCCCTTCAAACTTTTCCTTACAAAGTAGCTTTTGTCACCTACATGGGATTGTCATTATCTTTAACATTTTCAGGAAAAAGAAGACCCTTGTGATCTGGATCTTGACTTTCTAAAAAATCTAAGCTTTATCTTTAATTATTCCTTAGCATAGATCTATAAAATTATATAGAATTTTCCAGATATATTATGTTTTTATTTTTGCTTGTCTTTGTCTGGGATTCTCTTTGTCTGGGTATATGTGTGTTTGTTTTAATATCCAAAGCACTGAGCAGTATGTCTGAAATAATGACCACCACAGAATAGGTTTTATCTGTCAAAGATAAAAGAGTTGAAGAGATATGAAGAGGCCTAAAGCATCAATAAAATAGCTGAATTCACAGACTAGCCTAAGATAGAAATGAATTTTGATAAAGAAAGGGAAATTATGGATTAATTTTGGAGCTACCCTGGGAAATTTAAGAATAGGATCAAGAAAATGTAAGTTATTATAAATGTACAGAAGTACAAGGTCAAGCAAGTGTGATAGAAAGAGAAAGTTTTAGTTTTGAAACCATAAATGAAGTTTAGATTCAGATGTGACTATAATGTAGTTTTAAACTTTCATGAATATTAAATGATAGGTCTTTGTGGACATTATTATATATTGGGCAGAAAGCATGAGTAAGATGATGCAGTCATTTAAGATAGTGAGGAGAATACATAGATGACAGAGTTTGATGCAGTGTTAATAAAGTAGCAGAAAAGATTCAGAAGTATCATTTTTTCTGACCCCTTCTGTTTTAATAAATAAGACTAATAACACTCTTATCTGAAGGGAGTCTCTAAGGAAATATCTCAGTGGAGAGCAAATTCAAATCCTACTCAGGAGATGTATCATGCATTATCTGCATTTAAATACAAAAGAAAATGACATTTAAGCCATTGCAGAAATTAAAGAAACTAGTTGCTTTCACTGACCCTAGGTTGTACATTTAAAATTTATATTCAATAGACCTATATATATATAAATGATACTTCTTTTTTTTTTTTTTTTACAGAGAGAGAGTCAGAGAGAGGGATAGACAGGGACAGACAGGAACGGAGAGAGAGAGAAGCATCAATCATCAGTTTTTTATTGCAACACCTTAGTTGTTCATTGATTGCTTTCTCATATGTGCCTTGACCATGGGCCTTCAGCAGACCGAGCAAACCCTTGCTGGAGCCAGCATCCTTGGGTCCAAGCTGGTGAGCTTTGCTCAAACCAGATAGATAAGCCTGCACTCAAGCTGGCAACCTCGGGGTCTCGAACCTGGGTCCCACATTCCAGTCCGACACTCTATCCACTGCATCACCGCCTGGTCAGGCAACGATACTTCTTTTATAATAATTAATAATAATCGAATTAATCTTTTTCTGTTTTCATTTAATGAAGAGATTTAAAGGTAAAAGATGTTCTACATACTTATGTAATTATAATGAATAATTCTTTTATAAACTAATTGCTATTTGAATGAAATAGTGAAACCTGGCAAAGTAATGTTCATCTGATATGCTGGTCTCTATGTTGCAAAATGATGAACTATGGGTCTTTTAGTGTAAACTAATTATATATGCCATGGTGATATCATTTATTATACCAAAGCCTCTACTTATTTAGAAGTAACATCTTTTTAAAAACGGTTTAATGTGCTTTTAGAGCATGATTTACTTTGTGAAAAATTTTAAAATAAAAAGATTTCTAATAAAAATATTTTTTAAATGAATTTTTTTTACACATAAAGACAAATAAATGAAATGACTATGATTTACACCAGTATGTGCAGTGTATAAGGAAATGCAAGTGGCTGTCTCAGAGAAGGAAATTGGCAAATAATGAATTTTAAATTACAAAATTCATCAGTAGGTGGTCTGACAATCTAAACTGGAAACTTTTTGATCAGGTGACCATCTAAAAACAACACCTATTTATACAAGCAATCTGTATTATGTAGTAATCGCATCTGCATTTGAAGAGTCTCTGTCAATCACTGTTCTTAAATTGCAAGTCACAGAGATTAGTTCTGGACATTTTAAGCAAAAGGATATGGGTTAGCTCATAGAATTGGAGGGTAATCAGATGAAACAGTTCTCAGGAAGCTCAGGAGCTGGAGATGTCCAGGGATCCAAAAAGTAGGAAGTGGCGAGAGACTGTGAAGTATATTGTCAGGAAGCTAAATCTGGACCAACAGTGTGTTTTAATAAGGTGACCAACATTTTTACAATGAAAAGGAGGACAAAAATAAATTGAAGAAAACAATATCATAAATAAAAGAAACATTCATTACAACATCAATACACTATAATATGATAAATGCATAACAAAAACATTTGTAATATTTTATATTGTAATTATGCTTACATGCCAATTAATTTTTAATAATAATTGTAAGAAAAATGTACTCATTTAGAGACAAATACGTCACATCACACGCAATGGATAGACTCTGCATCGATCGAATATGGACATTTACAGTTTAGTCTTCCAATATCAAAAAGGAGGACATGTAGGAGGACACATTTTTTAAGGGAGGACAGAACTTACAAAAGGACTGTCCTCCCTAAAGGAGATCGATTGGTCACCTTATTTTTAATGCAATTCCTTTCACATTCACAAAGGAAGTCTGCATGACTGAGGTAAATTATTTGCCCTGTGCCAGGAACCATGGCACTGGATTAACATTTCTTTCCAGACTGTATGCTCATGGGGCGGGCAGGTTCCCCAAAAGAACTTCAACACTCTGGGACCTGGATGGAGAGTGAGCATGAGCAAGTAGAACCAATAAATGTTTGCTAAAAACCCTCTTCCAGACTGTCTTTTGAAAGTCATAAAACTTGCAATCAATCTCAAATAAAAATTTTTGCCAGTAAAATTTACATAGAGTAAACAATAATGTTGCTTAGGTTTTGATACCTACTATTATGAAAAATGGTTTTTTAATACATATTTATTAATTGTCTCTCATCTGCCAATTGAGGAGCTTAACAGTGACCATAAAATTGTAAACAGTAGAATGAGTTCTTGCTTTGCATGGGGTCATAGTCTAGTGAGAATTGAAATACATCAATTAGGTAACATACAACAATAAGTCCAGGGTGGGAGGGGTATTAGTTCCTAGGGTTACTATAACAAAACTTTTGGAAGCTAGAAGTCTGAAGTCAAGGTGTCAGCAGGGTCATGCTTCCTCCCAAGACTTTAGGGTGGGTCATTCTTTATTTCTTCCAGCTCTTGATAGCTGCTCGTGTTCCTTGACGTGTGCAGCTGAACTCCTATCTCCGGCTTCATTTTCACATAGCTGTCTTCCTGAGTATCCTTTCCTTTTCTTATGGATATGTCAGTCATTGTATTTAGGGTCCATCCTAATTCCAGAGTTTTATCTCAAGATCCTGAACTAATTACATCTATAAAAACCCTCCTTCCAAATAAGATCACCTTCTGAAGTTCTGAGTAAATGTGAGTTTTAGGGAGAGTCTCTTGAACCTCCTTTAGAAGGGTACACGTACTACGGGTGTTCCCAGCAGGAACCCCAGGCTGATACTGGGTGCTGATTAGAGAAGGCTACCTAAAGGAAACGATGTCTACACTAAGGGTGAATGTTCAATCAGAATGACTGGGATATATCGTGGACCTTCCCAGACTCTGAGGAAGCAAAGTTCATAGAAAGAATGGCAAGGCCCTCAGTGTAGCTGGAGTACAGCATGCAGGGCTGAGTAAGAAGAGGAGGGGAGAGGTGATGGTGAAGAGGTTAAAGGGGCAGATGCTAGGGAACATGTAAGTAATTTAACATTATCCTGGATGTAGTGTGGTGCCACTGGAGGGACTTAAGCAGATGAACAACCAAGTAAGATGTATGTTTTATAGAACTCCCCCGTTGGGTGCAGTGTGGAAATAAGGAATTACTGAGCAATGTTGGTGAAAGGAAGCTAGCTAGGAGACTCTCCAATTATCCAGGTTTGAAATAATGGAGGCTTGGACAAGGAGATGCTGGTGAGAATGAAAAAAAATAAATATAATAATGGCATATTGGAAAAGTGGAATTGATTTTGGGTGAATTACAGATAACAGATGAAAAGAGATAAACTAAGTATAATATATAATAACCCCAATTATTAACTTCTGCGGCTATGTTGATTGTAGTTGTACATGCTGAGATTGGAAATGTGTGTGTGTGTGTGTGTGTGTGTGTGTGTGTGTGTGTGTGTGTGTGTGTGTTTGAGAGAGAGAGAGAGAGAGAGAGAGAGACACTGATGACCTGGGAACAAAATAATGATAATGGATTCAATTTTGGATATTTTTAGTTTTCATTGCTGTGGTACTTCCAAATGAGTACATTCAAGAGGCAGTTGTTGATATGGGGCAGGTGATGTTGAATAATGAGGAACTCAGTATATAAGTGGTACCTGAAATTGTTGGAGATATTTAAATTCTTTTCTGTTATTACTATATCCAACAAAGACATAAAGACATTTAGAAATATTTAATGGCATAAGAAATGGCCATTTAAAGTGCAAAGAGAATAAAAGTGAAAAGAACAAAGTTGGGACACAGTTGCATCTCCAGTAAGATCTTAATCCCTATACACCTTACCTGACTACCTTCAATATTAAATACAAGGTCATTGGAGCATATACTGCTTTTATAATTAGAAAAAAAATGCTTTATTGGAGGTAAATTTTAGCACATAAAATGTACCTGAAATATAGGATATTTATAGCATAGTATTTAACAAAAATATGTAATTGATTTCAAGGATTTGATATTTTTTTTTCTTTTTTGGATTGGTTGTCTTTTGACTTAGAAGGGAAAAGAGTTGTGAATGAATAAAATTACACCACCCGAGTCAGGTATTTTATAAAATTTTTTTTTAAAAGATTTTATTTATTGATTTTAGAGAGAGGTGATACAGAGAAATTGGGGGTGGGGTGGAGTAGGAATCATCAACTAGTAGTAGTTGCTTCTCATATGTTCCTTGAACTGGGCAAGCAGCCAAGGGTTTCAAACCAACGACCTTTGCATTCCAGGTCGACACTTTATCCACTGCACCACCACAGGCAAGGCTCATAAAATATCTTGATATATATGTGGGTATATGGATTATGCATTCTTAGTATGTTTAATAAGGTATTTAATAAATCTGAGAAAGATTACTACTTTTGGACATAAAGTAGAAAGTAAGTTAGGTTAAGTAAATAAATTACAAAGCATTTTTCACATGATTTTTGAAAACTGTATCAGTATATAAGCAATTTAATAAATCACAGATTTGGATACTTTTCAGTAAGTTGTCATCAGTAATGTGAGGTTGCCTTATGTAAGGTGATTAGACATAACATTCCTACACAGATTTTACTAATTTCTATAAGCTTCGAGTGGTATTTAAATTTCTGGAATGCAAAGTTAGACCAATATTAAACTTACTTTACATATCCACGGGTCACACTGGGAAAACAGAACATATTTTCATGTTGTTTTTTCTACCCAGTTTCAGAGTGTTAAATTGCTATTCTGTTAACACATACTGGATGATATGATGGTGCAATTAAAACTCTTAAATTAGTTGTAGGCTATTTTCCATTTCTTTAAAGAGTTTTTTTTTAATTTTTACTTAATTCCTTCACTTTTTTCACCCAGTCCCCAACCCCCTCCCCCTCTGACACCTGTCAGTCTGTTCTCTGTATCAATGGGTGTTGTGATGATACAATTAATATTCGTATCTTTAAGCTATTTTATTTCTTTCTTTGGAGTTACCAAGAGATAAACACAAGGTAATTAATACCTAATAGTAACTTTCATAGAAGGCCAAATGCTAGCTAAGACCTGCGGTAGTGAGAATCATTTGACAACTATGTGCAAGTCTTTATTTCCTTCAAATTTTGGTAATTGATTAAATAGACTTGTTTACTTTGCTTTATCAATAAAATTACTTATTATTTATTGATAAATAATTTTTTTTTATTTATTTATCACTGGCCTAGAATGGAATAGAAAACTGTAGCTATTTAAGGATAGTTCAAAATTCAAACATATGACTTGTTAATGATTCTAAAGTAAGCAGAACCTCTTTTTTAAAAATATGTAATTTCTAATATATTCAGTGTGTATAATGGAAATAAATTTCTTGGTTTATTATTTTATAAGAAAATATAGATCATAATTACTGATAGTAGAAAAGGAGCATAAGCATACATTTTACTCATTTCAGTGAGGATTTTGATTTTTCCAAGGGAGTTTAAATTGCCTACATCATTTAGTTAGACTATCTGAAGAATATTTTCAATGACTCGTGTTATTCAAAATTTGACTTAATTAGTATTATAAATGTAGGATTTTACTACAAAATCGATCTGCTTGGAGTTTATGGGTCTTCCCCCCCATCTCCATTTTACATGGAGTTTTCTAAACTTCTGAGTAAATATTAAAAATCTGCCATGGGATCCTTAGCAACATTAATAATATTAATAATAACAGGCAAAGTTACATATTGTATAATCTACCTTAGGCACTGTTCTAAACAGACTATACAAATGAACACATTTCATCTTAATGGGGAAGTTCTGAAGTAGCTTACAGAAAGTTGAGGCACAAAGAGCAATAGTAAACTTGCCCAAGGTCAAATGGCAGAGATGGGATTAAAACTCCGGTGGATTCCTTTATTTGATCCATTACACTCTACTACATGACAAAGACATACAATTAACGTGAAGGAAACTATTTTGATCCAAAAATATTAAACCCCTCATCAGTATTCCCTTGTCATCTTCTGAGACAATCTGATGTTCAGCTCTATTCTAGACACGTTACATATTTTGTTTTCTCCCACACTTTTGTAGCTCCCTTCCTCCTCACGTTTCAGCCATTGCAGATCCCTCTTCTATCTAATGTTCAGTTTTATAGTTTTGTTTCCATGTTTTCTCATATGTGTCATCATAAAGAGATTCCAAGATAAACCTCTTACTTTGTTTAATTAGATAGGATGAAAACTGCATTTCCAGATAGTAAAATATAAGCACATTAGTTCTGTGCCCTAAAACACTAAATATCAATAGTAAGTTCTCAAGGTAATAAGACTATTAAAAGGGCTGTTGATATTCCCTTTTATAATTTACATTTGATATTGTTATATTTCGAAAAGAAAATAATAGATTCTCTATTCCTTATAATTAACCCAAAACACAGTGATATCCTACTTACAATTCCAAATCTCTGGATAGAATGCAAAATAAAAATATACCAGCAATCCAATTTAGAATTATGCTGGAAAATAAGTCCGAGTACCCTTGGTAGACCAAAAGTTGGAGAAACCCAGAAGAGACTCGAGTGTCAGGTCTGAGAAGGAAACTACTAACTACCAAATGGGAGTGGCACTGAGGATGCTCCATACAAATACAGCTTCCAGATGCTTGGAGAAGCAGTGAGTCTGGGGATATGTAACTAGTTGCTTACTTGGGATACAGCAGAGGAGTGTTCAGGATTGAAACCTGCAAAACCCCATTTATCTTCAGTGGTCAGGAAAACGAGGGTATGAACTTGGATTAAGACAAAAACAGTGAAGTGTTCAGATGATTAGCAGTGATGAAGAGAACCAGAGAACTCAGCTACCAAAGCTGCCCTTCCTTCAGGGTGTGTTACCATTCCCCACTCTCACTGAAGAGACCGTACAGCACTGAGGTAATGAGTTACCACAGTAAGCAGTGTGCAGTTAATACTATATGCAGTAAAGGATGTCAGAGATACTGCTTGAATGGGGGAGAGTCAAGAAGAAATCAACTGAATTAAAAACTTGATCATATTCCTTTAACATTTCAACTAGGTCACAGCATAAATCAGGATTAATTCAACCTAAAATTCCACTGTAGATTTAAAATGTTAGAAATAGTGTTTAAAGTCAGAAATGAAGGTAGAGGACACAGGTCATTATGTGGTTACAAAACAAAATGAGTTATTTTTTGAGAATGCTATCCTGTTTTATTGCTTTGTTTTGTGTAATTCTTTCCAAAATTAGGTTAATGTCCAACTTTTTAAAAAGATTTTATTTATTCATTTTTAGAGAGGGGGTGGGAGAAAGATATATGGAGGGAGACAGAAGGGGTGAGGAGCAGGAAGCATCAGCTCCCATATGCCCTGACCAGGCAAGCCTGGGATTTTGAATCAACGACCTCAATGTTCCAGGTTGATGCTTTATCCACTGTGCCACCATAGATCAGACCGAGTTCAATTTTTATATTATAACATGGACAAATATTTCAACACTAGCCAGAGAAAAAATTTAAATCTCAAATAGAGTAAGAACCAGAGTTTTGGAAAGTTATTTTTCTGATAAGTGTAGGTGAACAGTAGGGAGAAATTAATTTTTTTTCCTTTGGCCTGTATTGAGTTTAAGCATATTATTTATTCTCCCTTCTCAAGGATTGTATAAACAATGTTGACGAAAATAAACTGTCACAAAAAATTAAGTATTAGGATGCAAAGAAGTGAAGAGTGTACCTTTTCATCTCTGCCCCAGTGCTCACTTAGGAAATAAATGGAATCTACTTTACAAAGCAGCTGAAGGCACTCTACTTTGTCAGACTTTTATAATGACTGTGTATTTATTCTAGAAATAGAAAGCTGTGTGGAAGGGCATAAAGAGTGTTTTTCTGGGCTTTGGAAGTTTCCAAATAGTAACAAAGTATTTTCATTGTTTTTATTCCAAGCTTTTACACACTGGTTTTATTTATTAGCTTTTACACACTGGCTTGTTTCCTGCTTTGCTGAACTTAGATATGATGTTACTGTATTTCCCCATGTATAAGAAACACCAATTTTCCAAAAAAATTGGTACCGTTTTTCAAAAAATTTGGTGTCTAAAAACTGAGTACATCTTATACAATGGTTGTAGTTTTTTTACTTGCATTTCCCATTTTTTTGCACTGTTTTTTGCGCTTGTTGGAAGACAGTGATTGCATGATCAGACACAGATGAGGACAAGCTAATGGATGGGAGTTTTGACAATGATGAGGAGTTGTATAAATTTTATGATGAATAAAACTTGAGTTCAATAACTTTATGTAATACATATTTTTCAAATTTCAGGCCCCAAAATTAAGGTGTGTCTTATACTTGGGAGCATCTTATACGTGGGGAAATATGGTATTTGATTATTTAATCTATTATTCTTGAGCCTGCCAGATTCCCAATCTCTTAATAGTCTTAATATTTCATTGCAAACAAGCCCATTAAGTAAGCATTGAAGAGGTTTGGCTAATTCTTTCCTTTTTTCTTCAGAATGGTAAGTATAATGCTGAAGAAACTTGGAATCTTTCATATTGCTCTGTTTTATCCAACTTGCAGAAATATTAGTTCACCAGTGGTTTTGGTAGTACAGAATTAAGCTGTTTCAGTAATGAGTAGGTTCAATTTGGTATGATTCAGAAATGAGGACAATAATATGTATTATTTAACTTATTTAAAACCCCTACTTATTTAGTGCTTGCTTTGTCTCTGGTAGTGGTGTGTAATTGGTACTTTCTCATGTACTCAGTAACTTATTTTCTTCTTAAAAAATAACTTAGTATATAAGAAACTTACTCTCCTCATTTTACAGATGAGAAAACTGAGGTTTGGAGGGTGAAGTATCTTGCCCCAAATACGTTTAAAAATGTGACACAGTTCAGTTCAGGTCTTCTGACTGCAAATTGGTCATTTTTTTTCTTACAGTGCTTCTTAATAATGTTATTAATGATGCATATTGCTGATGTTTTCAGAAATAATATGAGATGCATAGGTTTGCAGTCTGGAAAATCTGGCTTCTTTCTACACTGTCTTGAATATTCCTCCCTGCTTCAAGCCCTCAAGGGTTAGACTGCAGATACTGACATTTGAGGTCATTATTCCAGCCTCGTTAGGCAGATACTATGAGTTGCTGGAATTGTTGGTTTTTCTGAGGACCGGTGCTGCCTAGTCTTGACCTGAAATTGTATTTATTAATTCAGCACTCCTTTGTTCTGCA
The DNA here is from genome assembly GCA_037038555.1 of Rhynchonycteris naso. NCBI lineage: Eukaryota > Metazoa > Chordata > Mammalia > Chiroptera > Emballonuridae > Rhynchonycteris > Rhynchonycteris naso. The sequence continues at coordinate 45,116,710 of CM072997.1, read as the reverse complement.
AATATTTACTGAACAATCACCATGGGCCTGGCAATGTTCTAGGCCAGCGATCTCAGGGATTCGGAGAAGCCTCTGCCACGGAGGCCAGAATAAAGTAATACCGTAATTTGTTGTGAGTTCATGCACTTTGTTGGTTTTGTTCTTTGAGCAAGGTGATGTTCATGCACGGCTCACTTTGTGCACCAGTAAAAGAACATATACCTATGTCTTGAATTTTGAAAAAAAATCATATTTTATTTATCACTAAAGAAGGGTTCGGTGAATGCGCATATGAAACTGGTGGGTTTGGTACCTCAAAAAAGGTTAAGAACCACTGTTCTAGGCACTCTGAATTCAGTGTGAAACAAAATAGAAATAAAACCCTGGCCCTTCTGGGGCTTTCCTGTATGAGAGCATCATTGTAGCCTCCTCCTCAAGTCCATGGCCTAGAATTAAGGAAAGGAACATTTTTAAAAAGGAACCTTCCTTTTAAGTTATTTTTTTATATTTAGAAAAATAACATAATGAAAACAAATGCAGTGAAATCATCAAATAACTGCAAGTATTGCTCTAATAGATAATTCTGACCAGTGTGTAGGAATTGTTGATTTTTTTTTTTGATATTTTATTTATTTCTATATAGACAATTAAATTTAACAGGGTGACATTGGTTAATCAGAGTACATAGATTTAGAGAAAATATCTCCACATTGTTTGGACAGTCAATTATGTTGTATACCCATCACCAAAAGTCAAATCATCTTCTGTCACCTTATATTTTATTTCTCTTTAAGCCTCTTCCTTCCCCCTGGTAACCACTGCATCCCTGTCTATGGTCATGAGTCTCAACTTTGCCCCACCTATGTATGGAATGATACAGTTCTTAGCTTTCTCTGATTTACTTATTTTACTAAGTATAATGTTATCAAGGTCCATCCATGTTGTTGTAAATGATACTATGTCATCATTTCTTATGGCTGAGTAGTATTCCAGTGTGTGTGTGTGTGTGTGTGTGTGTGTGTGTGTGTATACACTACATCTTCTTTATCCAATCCTCTATATTCAATTGTTGATTTTCAAACAGTGTCATTTTATTGCTTGAAATTCCCATTCAAGTACAAAAGAACATATTCACAAGAAAGCTCTTGGGAGGTGTCCATGCACAATGCTCAGAAGCATTGACTGTGTGAAAGTTTCATCTCTACCTGTAGCAGTGGATTTATCTATCAGTCTCTTTTCACTTCCATCCATAGACAAGGGCAGCTAGGCCATTCTGTCTGTCTGGGTTCTGTCCAATTTCATTTCTCACTGCAAATGCCTCATCATTTCCCTGTGTGTCTAAAAGTGTCACTCGTGTTCATTCCTGCTTCTTGTGAGTTGGTCTCTTAATATTGTTAGAACCCTTTGTTAAGGACATAGCCAGGGGTCTCTTTGAGAGGTTGCTCATACATCTGTTTCTTAAGCATAATCTTTCCATATCCATAGTACTTTTCTTGATTAAATTTTTTGAACTGCTTCTGTTATTTTTATAGAATCAGCCAGTTGTGTCCAAATGCTGGCTACACCAAAGATGGGACTACTTTACTGCTTATATTTACTGATAATTTTTTTAGCTAATAGGTTTACAACTACATATTAGAGTATTTTCTACAGATTTTCTGTGTCAACTCATGTCAAGGGGTTTCTGACTTGAATTACAGAATTGCTGCTGAGTTTGAGACAGACATCAGTTTATGTGCAACATGTTAATTTGCATGGTTGAATGATTCTTCTTCAATACTCCAGTACAGTACTAGGAAGTATTTCCTTCTAAGGGATTTGTTTTTGTCTCAGAATAATATGCATTCTTTCTTCAACCACCTAGCAGATGAAAACTATAGTTAAAAGCTGCCTGATGCTATAATGTGTAAGTACTTCATACTTACAAATTGTTATAACAATTTTATTCAGCCTTGTAACTGCAAATTATACGCATTTTCTATCTGCTTTTAAGTGTTTCTTAGAGTTCACCTTGATTATCATTTATCTTTTCTTTGTAGTGATTATATATATATATATATATATATATATATATATATATATATATATATATACACACACACACACACACACAGGGACAGAGAGAGAGTCAGAGAGAGGGATAGATAGGGAGGACAGACAGACAGGAATGGAGAGAGGTGAGAAGCATCAATCATCAGTTTTTAGTCGTGACGCCTTAGTTGTTCATTGATTGCTTTCTCACATGTGCCTTGACCATGGGGCTATAGCAGACTGAGTAACCACTTGCTAGAGCCAGCGACCTCGGGGTCTCGAATCTGGGTCCTCCACATCCCAGTTCGATGCTCTATTCACTGCTCCACTGCCTGGTCAGACTCCCTTTCAATAAGAGACAAAATTTACATACCGCCCTACACTGATTTTAGCTCTCTCTCCCTTCCTGGAATCCTGAGATTAACGTGTACTTCTAGGCAAAGGAGGAAAGATAGACACTAAAAGGTTTATGAATGTATTTTGATATGTAAAATGACATCACCATTGTGTTACCTTGAAAGTTTTAATGTGTTTTAAATCCCCTAGACAAATGTTATAATCTTGTTAATGATTATGTCATGCTGTCATGTTCCCCCAACCTGTATGTGGTCAAAGGGTATATAACCAGCCTCTGAGATGTATTTGGGGCACACACTATTTGGGTCTGCAATGCCCGTGTTAGTCATATGTAGCAGCATATTTAATAGATCTCCTCCTTTTAATAAAATCCTTCAAAATTCATCTGGACTTGGTGTCCTTACGTAAACCTGCAGAAGTGAGGTAGGTACTTTACAACATTTGGAGGTACGGTACTTTACAACACTGTTTCCTAGAAATCTGCCCAGTGGTTTTCCAGATCCACATGGGTGACACACTGCTGCCAGAGTTATAATTCTGATTCCCTTGCAGCCTCCTCACCCCTTTAGTTTGAGCAATTAACTCTAGTCTCTTTAAATCAGTGGTTCTTAACCTTTTTTGAGGTACCGAATCCACCAGTTTCATATGCACATTCACCGAACCCTTCTTTAGTAATAAATAAAATATGATTTTTTTTTTCCAAATTCAAGACATAGGTATCTGTTTTTTTACTGGTGCACAAAATGAACCGTGCATGAACATCACCTTGCTCAAAGAACAAAACCAACAAAGTGCATGAACTCACAACAAATTATGGTATTACTTTATTCTGGCCTCCGTGGCAGAGGCTTCTCCGAACCCCTGAGACCGACTCATGGAACCCCTAGGCTTCGATAGAACGCAGGTTAAGAACCACTGCTTTAAACCTTTTAAATATCATGCATTCACTATTTCCCCCCATTCTCAGAGAGAACCTTTTGTTTCTCTACCATCATATTTGCCTGAGCTACAATAAAAGTTTTTAAATTCTTCTTCTATTATCTTCAAAAATATGCGTATATTAGTATACAGATTTACATGTAGATGTAATATGTCTTAGCCAGCTTCAGTTACTTCCCATCACAAGGCTTAATACATCCAACAGGTATCTTTGTGGTCTTATCTCTTACTCAACTGCATCTGTTTTTCCTCCTTTCTCTTTTCTCCACTCTGCATCCTTCTTGACCTGCTTTTATTCTCTGAATGGCATGTGTTCACACTGTCAAATCTTTACACACTATGTTCCTTCTGCTTGGTAAACTTCACTTACATTTTTCACGTTGTAGCTTAAACATTACTTCCTCAGACAAGCTCCCCTTGATGTTTTTATACTAGTTAAGTTTCTTTTTTAAAATGCTACTAAAAAAAAAAAGCTACCAAAGCACCCTATATATCTTGTTTTTTTACTCCCTATTACATGTACAATTATTATTTTTAAAATATAATATTTGACTTTCCTGATAGTTTGTAGGCCCCATCAGAGCATAGGTTAATTCAGTCCTATTTACTCATAATATCTGCCACAATATAAATTCTCAGTAATATTCTTTAAATAAGGGACTGAATGATTAAAAGATACTTTTGATACTACTTTTAAAAGATGAGTTATTTCTTGAGAGAGGTAAGTTTATTCCTTTTATGTATCTTTTGGATTTTTAAATTCTTTGTGTAATTTTAAAATCTATATGTCTTCATCTTATGCATTAATTATGACTACATGTTAAAATAACTACTTGAGAACTAAATGGCTTTATACAGGTGCATTATTGTGTTTGTTGAGAGATGTTCTGGTTTCAGTTTGCTTGTTAAACAGAATATTTATTTTAATGCATGTAAAGCCAGTGAGTGCTGAAGACCACCATCAGAACTGCCTGGCCTGTGCAGGTTTGCATTAGATTCGGACAGTCGGTAATGAAACAACGGAGCCAAGAACTGGTGAGCCATCAGCTTCAATCCTAGCTTGCACCCGGCGGGCAAGGAAAAACACAAACTGGGCTCCAAAACCCACTCATTCAGTGCTCACAAAGATACTGACTTATCCGAGTTTCCTAGAATCAAAGGTTTCTAGCTCACCAGACTTATTCACCTCTGTTTTCCATCTTCTTCTCTACACAAACTGGCTTCTTCCTCAGCACTCTGCCATCTTGGCTGCTTTCCTGGCCTCCATGTGGCCTTAATCTGCTCTCCTCTCTAATACTAATCTCAGGAACTAAGAGAGAGCAAACTCCTGGTCTGCCCTACTTTATAGTGTAGAAATCCAAACCTTTAATCCACTCTACAAACAAGGAAGTCTCTGATACAAAGTCACTTATCTGAGGCATAATGGGAGGATTCCTCATGGGAATGCACCACCCAACATCATCCAATCAGTCAAGGGTGTGGGGAAAAGCTTATTCTTAAAACTAAGCCTTCAGTTATAATGACCCTGCCTGCTTACAGCCTGTCCCCCCCCCCACAATAATATAATTATGCCCATCCCACGCATAAGGGCAACTAATATCACCTGGATGACAGGCTTCCACGTGGGTGGTGCCATCTTTAACAAAGTGAGCATAATATATTTTATCTGCTCAACAATGCATTAAAATAGAGCTAGTGTTTTCAAGGAATATGTTTAGAATCATTGACTGATTTTTATATGCTTCTGGTTGATGGCCAGTTTTTGTTATATGTCTAGTTTACTGATATTCTTCTCATGTTTTTTACAAAGCAGCTGCCTAAATATAATTTTTAATTGAAATATTGACTATAGCTGTGTAAGTGTCAGATAATTTTTGACTTACTAATACGATTCTAGCCAATTGGCACTTATTCTTCATCATAACACTTCAATAATCTTCATTGGAAAAAATAATTTGTATGTTTTTTAAGCTTAATTTAGCAAGAATTAAGTGAAGGATTTGAAAGATAAGATACTTGCCCTCCCAGAGTGTTCAAAAGAATGCTGAGTTGAAAATATTCACTATGCTTGAGCTTTCAATTCCTCTGAGAACTCAACACTACTTATCAGTAAACAGTTTTATAATAGGTCAGGGCTTATAATTTTGTTCTGTTCTAAAATAGTATTTGTGGCAGAAAGATGATTTAATTTCTTTGTTATTAAGTCGTTGGTCAAATAAGTTTGTAAATATGATATATATGTTTGCTCGCTTATAGTTTGCATTGAATGTGAGGGACAGGCTGTAAGCAGGCAGGGTCCTTATAGCCTATGACTTAGTTTTAAGACTAAGTTTTTCCCCACACCCTTGACTGTTGCAGGATAGGAGGTGGTGCACTCTCATGAGGAATCTCATTATGCCTCAGATAAGTGACTTTGTATCAGAGACTTCCTTGTTTGTATATTAGACTAAAGGTTTTGATTTCTACACTATAAAATGGGGCAGAGGAGCCCATGCTGGAGGAGAGCAAAGAAAGAATACGTGGAGGAGGGGAGAAGCAGCCAAAATGGCAGAGTGCTGAAGGAGAAACCAGTTTGTGCAGAGTTTAAGCACAGGAGAAGGAGACGGGGAACAGAGGTGAATAAGTCTGGTGAGGTAGAAACTTTGATTCTAGGAAACTGAGATAAGTCAGTGGCTTTTGGAACCCTGAATGGAAAGGGAAATGTGTTGGGCAGATAAAATATAATATGCTCACTTTGTTAAAGATGGTGCTGCCCACATGGAAGCCCGTCATCCAGGTGATATTATTTGCCCTCATGCTTGGGATGGGTGTGGGGGAAAGGCTGTAATGTAAGCAGGCCGGGTCATTATAGCCTAAGGCTTAGTTTTAAGAGTAAGCTTTTCCCCACACCCTTGGCTGATTGGATGATGTAGGGTGGTACACTCTCCTGAGGAATCCCATTATGCCTCAGATGGGTGACTTTGTATCGGAGACTTCCTTGTTTGTATAATTGGATTAAAGGTTTTGATTCTACACTATAAAGTGGGGCAAGCCAGGAGCTTGCGCTCGCTCGGGATTCCTGAGTTTAGTATCAAAGAAGAGAGCAGAGTAAGGCCACATGGAGGCCAGGAGAAGCAGCCAAGATGGCGGAATGCTGAGGAAGAAGCCAGTTTGTGTAGAGTTTGTGTACAGAGAAGGAGATGGGAAACAGAGGTAAATAAGTCTGGTGAGCTAGAAACCTTTGATTCTAGGAAACTCGGATAAGTCAGTAGCTTTGTGAGCACTGAGTGAGTAGGTTTTGGAGCCCAGTGTGTGTTTTTGCTTGCCCGCTGGGTGCAAACTAGAATTAAAGCTGATGGCTCACCAGTTCTTGGCTCCATTGTTTCATTACCGACTGTTCGAATCTAATGTGAACCTGCATTGGCCAGGCGGCTCTGATAGTGGTCTTGGCCACTGGCTTTACAAAGTGTTTTTCCACTGTGTGTATTTCTTGCCCTCCGGATGCAAGCTAGGATTAAAGCTAATGGCCCACCAGTTCTTTGCTCTGTTGTTTCATTAGCATCTGTCTGAATCGAATGCAAACCTGCAAGGGCCAGGCGGCTGTGATGGTGACCGTGGCTACTGGCTTTTACATAAGTCTAATAAATTTTGAAATAACATGCAGTCACAAAAGGTTTTGGTCTCTTAAAAGAAAAACCAAACTTTATATAACTAGAGTAATTTAATTTTTTAAGTAGAATTAATTTGAATGACTTTAAAAATAATAAAGCAGTAATATAACAATAATTAGGTGGTGTCAGAAGGCCCCTTTTAACTCTTTTGTAACAAATCGCAAGTTTTGGTTTTACAGAATAATGTTATATCAAGCTTTATTATGTTACCCATGTAGGATAAGTCTTAAGATGCAATGTTTACAGATGATTTTTTAGCATTATTAAGAATTTCAGAGTAATGGCAGCATGAGAGATCCTCGTGATCTCTCCCCTTGAAATTTCAACAATTGAACAACTTTAATGCATTGAAGAACCCCAGCTGGGCTTGCAGGTGTGCCTGAAAGATCCACGCACTGAATGAACTTAAGGTGGGGCTGGGTAAAAAGGGGAGCGGAAGATAAAACAGACTCGCCGTTGGCTCTGCGGAGGAGACAAACTGGATGTGAGTGGTTTTGTTTTTTTTTTTTTTCCTTTGCTGAACTATGGGGAGGAGGGAAGCTCGAGCCCTCTAGTTTTTGCTGAGTGGTACAGAGAGGGAAGCCTGGAGTGACTGGGTCTCCTCTGCCAGGAAGACTGGTGAAATACAGGGACAGTAGGGGAGATAAACCTAAGTGACCAGAGTGTGGGGCCACCTCCATTGTTCCCTGCTCTGCCTGCAACCCATACTCGATAGAGACAGAGAAAGCTAAAGTGCAGCCTCCAGCCTCCCAGATCCTGCCTTCATCACTTTGTGGTACAGAGGATGGCAGAGACAAACCCCACAGCTAGCTCTCCAGAACATCTTTCTCCTTTCTCTCATGAAAAATAGAGGTCGCTCCACATGTGGTCCCCAGGTCTGTTGAGACATAGGAAGGAGTGCTTACAAGCCTGAGATCGCCACTGTTAGAGCCATAACGCCCTCATAACATGCCTCACCCATTAACGCGATGGCAGCCCTGCCTATATCTTTGCCACAACATCTCGGCCGACAGCCCAGGAACTTCACAGAGCTAAAAGCTGTCATAGAGCAATACCTACTGGAAGAAAGCTCTCAAAACTGAAATTTATTTTTTCTCCCCTCCACTTTTTTCCTTTTTTTCTTCTTATTCCTTTTTCTCTTTTTTATTTCTTAAAATTTTTATATTTTTATTCTTATTTTTTGGGGTGTTTTGTTTTTGATTGTCTTCTTTGCTTTCAATCTTCTTTCTTGTGGTTTTTCTTCTTTGTCATAATTTTTATGTTTTATTGTATTTTTTTAATTAAAAAATATTTTCTTTGTTAAGTTTTTTGATCCTATCACTCTAAAATTCTATCAAGGAAGAAGAAATAGAATACCAAATAGAATACCATGGCTACACAAGACAGAGATATATTTCAGAAAGAAAATGAAAAATCTCCAGAAAAAATATCTCAGTCACATGGAAGCCTTGGAGTTAAATGATAGAGAATTCAAAATTGAAGTTCTGAACATACTCAAGGAGATGCAGGAAGACAATAAGCAACTTAACGGGCTCAGAAAACAAATTAATAAACAAAAAGAAAAAGTCGCTGAACAGAATGAAAATACAAACCACACAATGGGAGAACATATTCGACAATATAACTGATAAGGGGTTAATAACCAAAATTTATATAAAGAACTTGTACAACTCAACACCAGGAAGATAAACAATCCAATCAAAAAATGGGAAAAAGAAATGAATAGACACTTCTCTAAAGAGGGCATACAGATGGCCAATAGACAGATGAAAAAATGCTCAACATCACTAATCATTAGAGAAATGCAATTTAAAACCACAATGAGATACCACCTCACAGCAGTCAGAATGGCACTCATTAACAAAACAACACATGATAGGTGCTGATGAGGATGTGGAGAAAGGGGAGCCCTCCTGCACTGCTGGTGGGAATGCATACTGGTGCAGCCACTGTGGAAAACAGTGTGGAGATTCCTCAAAAAATAAAAAATGGAGCCTGACCAGGCGGTGGCGCATTGGATAGAGCGTCCGACTGGGATGAGGAAGAACCAGGTTTGAGACCATGAGTCGCCATCTTGAGCACAGGCTCATCTGGCTTGAGCAAAAGCTCGCCAGCTTGAACCCAAGGCCGCCGGCTCAAGCAAGGTGTTGCTCTGTCTGCCGAAGGCCCGCGGTCAAGGCACATGTGAGAATGCAATCAATGAACAACTATAGTGTCCAATGGCAATGAAAAACTAATGAATGATGCTTCTTATCTCTCTTCGCTCCTATCTATCTGTCCCTATCTATCCTTCTCTCTGACTCTCTCTCTGTCCCTGTAAAAAAAAAAGAAAAAAAAAGGAGCTGCCTTTTGACCCAGCCATTGCACTTTTAGAAATATATCCCAAGAACACCATATCACTGACTCAAAAAAAGAAATGCACCCCATGTTTATGGCAGCATTGTTCGCAATAGCGAAAATATGGAAACAGCCCAAGTGTCCGTTAGTAGACAAGTGGATTAAAAATCAGTGGTACATATATACAATGTAATACTATGGGGCCATGAAAAGGAAGGAAATATTACCTTTTGCAACAACATGGATGGACCTGGAAACTATTATGTTTAGTGAAATAAGCCAGTCAGAGAAAGAAAAATATCACATGACCTCACTCATTTGAGGAATCCAAGAATCAATGTAAACTGAGGAACGTAATTGAGACAGAGGAGGGATCAAAGGGACCAGAGGAAAAGAGGACAGAGGGAAAGGGGATGATAGGATGGGATAAACATAAAGAGAAGGGGGGAGGGAGATGTTGAGGGTAATACGGGGGAATGGGGGCATATTTGGGGAAACACTAGAACCTATGTAAACACAATAAATTAAAAAAGTAAAAAGGCGGAGATAGAGCCAGACATCAGAGATTTCATTACACTGCTCAAAACAGAACCTAATATAAAACTAGAGAATTACTTCTGAAATTTTTCATTTAATATTTTTGGACTGCAGTTGACCCAGGAAACTAAAGTGGGGAACTACTGTTGATGCATTTCAAGGTGAGTCTCTGGTAACATTTTCAAGAATCATGCAAATGAGTATTTGCCCTGACCAAGTAATTACATGAATTTATTGTAAAGAAATAACCAGGCACATGTATATACTAATGTATAAGAATAGTTACCTAGAATTTTGTGTACATGTGAAAAACAGGAAATACCCTAGAAGTCCAACCATTTGGGGATTAGTTGGACAAACTATATCCATATACTGTATCATTAAATGACATTACATCCTTTAAAAACAATTATGTAATCTATTTTAATTTACCTGAAAAATTATGAGACATTATTGGGAGAAAATCATGTGCTTATATTTTTCTACTTAAAAAAAACCCAATAAATTGTCTAAATAAAATAAATACAAAAAAAATACCACGAAAAAAAGTGTAGGTCATCAAGGAGATTGAAACTTTAAATACAGAGGTGAAGAACTAAATACATGAATTAAAGATGGAGGTAGTAAATTTAGCTAATAGAACAAGCCAGATCGAGGAAAGATTCTGTGACATTGAAGACAGGCAGCTAGAGATGCTATAGAGAGAAAAAGAGAGACTCATGAATTAAACTGAGAGCTCTACAAGAATTGTCTGACTCCATCAAAAAGAGCAATATGAGAATAATAGACAGAAGAAGAGAGGGAGAAGAGAATGGAGAGCCTATTCAAACAAGTAATTGATGACTATTTCCCAAGTTTATGGAAAGAGTTAGAATCTCGAATCTAAGAAGCAAACAGAATGCCAAGTTATCGTTACTCAGACCTACTCCAAGGCACATCATAATAAAATTTTCAAAAATATATAACAAAGAATTCTCAAGGCAGCTAGGGATAAGAAGACCATAACATATAACGGAGAGCACATTAGATTACCATCAGACTTTTTAGCAGAAACTGTACAAGCCACAAGACAGTAGACCCAAACATTCAAAACACTGAAAGAGAAGAATTACCAGCCAAGAATACTATATCTAATGAAGTTATCCTTTAAATATGAAGAAGAAATAAAAAAAATTTACACACATAAAGAAGCTGAGGGAATTTATCACCAGAAAATACCCACTGCAGGTAATACTCAAGGGGATTATTCAACCAGACACAAAAGACAAAAGAAAGCAAAACTACAAGTAAAAGCTTTAACATGGTCAGAATAAAAACAAGGATAATTTATGACAACAACATAAAAGAGGAGAGGATAAAGATCTGATGTAGCAAAAGAGGATGGAGTGCAGAAGCACTTGTATGACAAAGGACTCTTGCACATATATGAACATTTTTTTCTTAACCTAATGGTAACCACCCACAGGAAAACAACTACTGAAGTAGACAGCTTAAAAAAGAAGAAACAGGAAAGAAGTATGGAATACCATCAAACAAAAACAACTGACAGAAACAAAAAAGAAGAGAACCAAACAAGACACAGAGCTATCAGATAACAAAATGTAAAATGGCTGTAGGAAATCCTCAAGTGTCAATAATTACCCTAAGTGTAAATGGACTGGACTCACCAATAAAGAGGCACAGAGAAGCAGACTAGATCAAAAAGCAAAACCCAACCATATGCTGCCTTCAAGAGACACATTTAAGCTGCAAGGACAAAAGTAGACTCAAATTGGAAAACAATTGCCCAAGCAAATAAGATCCAAAGAAAAGCAGGTGTAGCCATGTTCCTATCTGACAATGCTGACTTTAAGACAACAAAGGTAACCAGAGACAAAGATGGACATTTCATAGTGATAAAGGGCACATTGTATCAAGAACACATAACACTTCTTAATATATATCCAAGGCACTAGGGAGCACCAAAAGTAGATGTATGTAACACATCTACTAACTGTTGTAAAAATAGAAGCAGACAAAAACATGATCATACTTGGAAATTTCAACACACCATTAATGGTTTTAGATAGATCATCCAAACAGAAAGTCAATAAAGAAATATTGGCCTTACAAGACACTTTAACCTGACCAGGTGGTGGCGCAGTGGATAGAGCGTCAGACTGGGATGCGGAAGACCCAGATTCGAGACCCCTAGCTCGCCAACTTGAGTGCGGTCCCATCTGGCTTGAGCAAAAGCTTGCCGACTTGGACCCAAGGTCACTGGCTCCAGAAAGGGGTTGCTTGGTCTGCTGAAGGCCTGCGGTCAAGGCACATGTGAGAAAGCAGTGAACAACTAAGGTGCTGCAATGGCAACGAAAAACTATGATTGATGCTTCTCACCTCTCTCTGTTCCTGTCTGTCTGTCCCTATCTATCCCTCTTTCTGACTCTCTCTCTGTCTCTGTTAAAAAAAAAAAAAAGACACTTTAGACCAAATTGATATGATAGACATTTACAGGACATTTCATTCTAAAATGTCAGATAATACATCTTGTTCAGTGTGCATGGAACGTTCTCTCTGCCACAAAACTAACAACAACAAAATCAGGAAGATTGCAATTATACCAAACATTTTTTCTGATCAGAGAAGGCTTTGAAATTAGAATTCAATCGTAAAAAAGGAAGTAAAGAAACCAACAAAAATGTGGAAATTAAAAAACATACTTATAAAAATTGACTGGGTTAAAGAAGAAATAAAAGCAGATTTCAAAAGATATATAAAGATAAATGAAAATGACAACATGATGTAACAAAATTTCTGGGATGCGGTGAAAGCAGTAATAAGAGGGGAGTTTATATCATAGGTTTATATCAAGAAACAAGATAGACTCCAAGTAAAGAACCTAACATCACACCTTAAGGAACTAGAAAAAGAAGAACAAAGACAACACAAAGTTAGCAGAAGAAAGGAAATAGTAAAAATTAGAGTAGAACTAAATGAAGTAGAGAACAAAAAACTATCTAAAAATTAATATAATAAAGAACTGGTTCTTTGAAAATAGCAATAAAATTGACAACCCACTGGCTAGACTCATTAAGGAAAGAAGAGGAAGGATTCATATAACAAAATCCAAAATGAAAGAGGAGGAATTACCGCAGACATCATAGATATACAAAAGATCATAGTAAGATATTATGAAAGATTATATGCCACCAAATTCAACAACCTTGAGGAAATGGATTAATTCCTAGAACTATACAATCTTCCTGGACTGAGCCATGAAGAAGTACAAAAACCTAAGTAGAACTATAAGCAGGGATGAAATAGAAACAACTATTAAAAATCTCCCCTCCCCCCAAAAAAAGTTTAGGACAAGAAGGCTACAATAGTGAATTCTACCAAACATTTGAAGATTTGGTGCCTATCCTTCTCAAAGTCTTGCAAAAAATTGAAGAAACATTTTTTTTCTCCAACACATTTTATGAGGCCAACATAATGCTCATACTAAAACCTGACAAGGACAGCACTAAAAAGAAAACTACAGACCAATATCTCTAATGAATACAGATGCAAAAATCTTAAACAAAATACTAGCAAACTGAATACAACACATTAAAAATATAATAAAGCACAATCAAGTGGGATTCATTCCAGGAGCATGAGGATGGTTCAACATATGGAAATCAATCAACATAATACACCACATCAACAATACTAAAAACAAAAATTATATAATCCTATCAATAGATATAGGAAAGGCACTCAGTAAGATACAATATCCCTTTATGTGTGTAAAACACTCAAGAAACTCAGAATAGAAGAAAAGCACCTCAATATAATAAAGGCCATATATGACAAACCCATCAGTTAATATCATACTCAATGGTGAAAAAAATGAAGGCTTTTTCTCTAAAATCAGGAATAAGACAAGGCTGCCCACTCTCTTGACTCTTATTTAACATAGTTGTGGAAGTTTTAGCCAGAGCAATCAGGCAAGAGAAAGAAAGCACATTCCTATTGGGAAATAAGAAGTAAATGCATCTCTTTTGGCAGATGACATGATACTGTATATAGAAAATCCCAAAGACTCGACCAATAACTATTAGAAACAGCCAATACAGTAAAGTCGGAGGATACAAAATCAATATTCAATAGTCTACTGCTTTTCTATACTGCTTTTCTATATGCCAACAATGAAACTTTGAAAACTGAACTAAAAAAAATCTTTTTACAATTGCAATAAAGAAATAAAGTACCTAGGAATAAACTTAACAAAGGATGTGAAGGACCTATATACTGAAAACTACAAAACATTATATTGAAAGAAATTGAAAAAGACACAATGAAATGTAAAAATATTTTGTGTTCATGGATTGGAAAAATCAACAAAGTTAAAATGGCCATATTACCCAAAGCAATATACAAATTTAATGCAATCCCCATCAAAATCCCAATATGATATTTTAAAGAAATAGAACAAAAGATCACCATGTTTATGGAACCATAAAAATCCCTAATAGCCAAAGCTATACTGAGGAAAAAGAATGAAACCAGAGGTACCAACATCAAATTATACTGTAGAGCCAAAATAATCAAAATAGCATAGAATTGACAGAAAAACAGACATATAGACTAGGGAAATGTAATCAAGAGCCCAGAAATGAAACCACATATATATGGACAAATCATCTTCAACAAAGGAGCCAAAAACACACAATGGAAAAAAGAAACTTCTTCAATAAATGGTGGTGGGAAAATTGGAAAGCCACATGTAAAAGAATGAAACTTGACTACAGTTTGTCCCCCTGCACAAAAATTAATTCAAAATCGATCAAAGACCAAAATATAAGACCTGAAATTATAAATTATATAGATGAAAATGTATTTACTAAGCTCATGGACCTTGGCCATAGAGAACAATTTATGAATTTGACCCCAAAGCCAAGGGAAGTAAAGGCACAAGTAAATGAATGAATGTGACTATATCAAACTAAAAAGCTTCTGCACAGCAAAAGAAACTGAAAACAAAACAACTAGGCAGCTACTAAATGGGAAATGATTTACAAACAGCTTCAATAAAGGGTTAATATCAGAAATAGATAAAGAACTCAAATAGCTCAGTAGCAAACAAGCAAACAATCCAACAAGTGCTGGTGAGGATGTGGAGAAAAGGGAACCCTTCTGCACTGCTGGTGGGAATGCAGACTGGTGCAGACACTGTGGAAAACAGTTTGGAGATTCCTCAAAAAATTAAAAGTCGAACTGCCTTTTGACCCGGCTATCCCACTTTTAGGAATATACCCTAAGAACACCATAACACTGTTCGAAAAGAAGAAATGCGCCCCCATTTTCGTGGCAGCATTGTTCACAATAGCGAAGATCTGGAAACAGCCCAAGTGTCCGTCAGAAGACGAGTGGATTAAAAAGCTTTGGTACATATATACTATGGAACACTATTCAGCCATAAGAAATGATGACATCGGATCATTTACAACAAAATGGATGTACCTTGATAACATTATACGGAGTGAAATAAGTGAATCAGAAAAAAAAAATCTGAGAACAGCATGATTTCATACATAGGTGGGACATAAAAGTGAGACTATGAGACATGGACAAGAGTGTGGTGGTTACGGGATGGGAGGAGGGAAGGGAGGGTGGAATAGGGAGAAGGGGAGGGGTACAGGGAAAACCAGATAGAAGGTGACAGAGGACAATTTGACTTTGGGTAATGGGTATGCAGCACAATTGAATGATAAGATAATCTGGAGATGTTTTCATTGTACATATGTACCCTGATTTATTGGTGTCACCCCATTAAAGTTAATAAAAAACAAACAAACAAACAAAAAACTCTTATGTTACTGTTTGCACAATTTTGATGTAATCTGATTCTTATGTGTGATATTTTAGCATTAAAATGATCATTATTTTAAAAAAAAAAATGGGGAGAGGACCTTGAACAGACACTTCTCCCAAGAAGACATACAAATGGCCAACAGGTATATGAAAAGATGCTCATCTTCACTAGCTATTCGAGAAATGCAAATCAATACTACAATAAGATACCACCTCACAACTGTTAGATTGGCTATTATAAACAAGAAGGTAATAACAAGTATAGGAGAGGCTGTGGAGAAAAAAGAACCCTTATTCACTGCTGGTGGGAATGCAAATTAGTACAACCATTGTGGAAGAAAGTTGGATCCTCAAAAATTTAAGAATAGAACTACCATATGACCCAGCAATTCCTCTACTAGGTATCTACCCCCAAAACTTGAAAATATTGGTATGTAAAGGCACATGCACCCCCATGTTCATCACAGCATTATTCACAGTGGCCAAGACATAGAAACAACCAAAGTGTCCCTCAATAGAGGATTAGATAAAGAAGATGTAGAATATGTATACAATGGATATAAATACTACTCAGCCATAAGAAATGATGACATAGTATCATTTACGACAACATGGATGGACCTTGAGAATATTATACTGAGTGAAACAAGTAAATCAGAAAAAGCTAAGAACTGTATGATTTCACACATAGGTTTGATATAAATCTGAGACTTATGGTGGACATAGATAAAAGTGGTTACCATGGGGAAGGGAATGTTGGGAAGAGGGAAGGAGACTTGAGTGAATGGGGCAGGGAAGGTTGTAAAGAGGGACAAATATAAGGTGATGGAAGATGATTTGATATTTGGCGATGGGTATACAACATAATCAACAGTTCAAATGCTATAAAAATGTTCAACTAAAACCTATGTACTCTCATTGATCACTGTCCCCATGTTAAAGTTAATTTTCTAAATAAATAAAAAAATTGGAATTCTAGACAAATTTTACATTTCATTTCACAACCCCAGAATTACAAGTAACTGAAATTTCTTACTGTAGAGTAATATAGACTCGAGAATTTTTTCCATTTGTCCTTGTTGTTTCTAATAGAATAAGGAGTAGATCTAAGGAAACTTTATTTCACAGATAAGAGGAAAAGGCACATTTTTGGGACTTTTTAAAAAAAGACTATAACAGAAAGCCTACTATGCTTTCTATATCTTAGGACCGATTAGAATGATCTTGATAAAATCTATTTCACCTAAGTAATAAAGCAACTTTATCTCAGGAGACAACAGAGCTGGATATATCTGTATTTGAAATGTAGTCCAAGTACTGAAAGTTTAATGATAAGCCTGGGAATTGGCTTTTTGAAGAGTCCTGTGATAATTTGGAGAATGTGACTCATTCTGATGTCCTGGCAAATTTCAAAGAAAAGTTAAGTTTGGAGGAAATGTTCATAGCATCTAAATTCTTTGTCATTGTAAAATCAGAGAAAAAGGTGTTTGCAGTTGGAGAAGAAAAGAATAGAAGAACTGGAATATGCCCTTCAAAAGGAAAGAGCAAGATGAATTTAGGTGAATTAAAGATGATGCCAATTTTCTGATTGTCAGCCTGTCTCTTCTATCACAGGACCAAGAAGCACAAGATTATTAAGAGCTGAAAGAACATACCAATTCATTCTTGAAGCAGAGTATTGGAGTAAGAATTAAAGAAAAATACTTCCATTATTTTAAAATTTCCTGTGGTAAGATAGAATGAGTCCTATCTTTATCAGCTAAAAGTGAATTTCATGATTTGCAGAGGGATAGAACTAAACCAGGACACCTCAGTGCTGTGTTACAGGAGCACTGTTCATTTACAGACCTTTTCTTGGTCTGTAAATCTTTTGCCCATCCTTCAACTAACTAATAATTAATAATAATTAATTATGCAAAAAGAAGAAAGATATAACTTTTTTTTTCTTCTTTCTTCTGATTTTCCATTAGGAGAGTTCATAGGTCCCTTTTGGGGTGAAGAATATGTTTTACATAAATGTAATTAGATTATAGTAATCATTGTGCAACTTTGCAGTTATTCTAAAAACCACCAAACTGTATATTTTAAATGAGTAAATTCTAGGGTATATAAATTATCTATCAAGTAAGCTGTTTTTAAAAATGTTTAAGTGCCAACCTGAGGTTAATTGAGGTGACTCGAATAAGTACCAGGACACCAGTCTTATCTCAGATCGATTAGAACAAATCTCTGAGCTAGACACTCAGTTTCAAGACTCAGTTGATACATCCTTTCAGTTCCTAACAATCTTGTGTTTTTTAGTCCTGTGATGGAAGAGATGTGCTGACAGTCAGAAAATTGGCATCAGTTGCAGCTTTCATTCACCTATATCAGTTTGTGGCTTTGTGTCCTACATCCTGGGAATGGAGACCATCAGTATAATTCAGAGACAGGATTTGTCCTTTATGCAGACAAACCACAGGATAGCAAGCACTTGAGTATATAGTATTTAACTGAAAAGTGATAAAAAAAAAAAAAGCACATAAAACATTTACTGTGGTTAATTAGATACAGTTGGGTATTTTGGAACATTTGTTTTTAAAGTGTAGTAAGTTTTATTCATTCTCAAGTACATGCCAAATCACAACGGTAAAGACTGATTTTTTTTCTTTTGAAAAGTTATAATTTCTGTATTTGAAAAAGTTTTGGCTGCCTGGAAAATATTCTTTCTCTACATTGGAAACATTTTCAAAAGAGTTAAACTCTATTGCAAAACTGGGATAGTGAGAAACCAGGCAATCAATATATATGTAGCATTTAAAAAATGCAAGGTTGTTTTGTTTTTATTGTCTGTCAAACAGTGTCAGTTTGGTTGTTTTGGTTCATTCATCTCTCATGACAGGAAATTCCTTTTCCCATTATGTCTTATGACATAACATGGATGCTTTATAATAGATTGTCTATGTTTCTCAGGGAACACTGGGAACTTTTAAAGTATGATTCATTGGATTATAAAGAATTGTTGTTTTGTTACATGTTTGCTCAAACTAGTGCTGTTTGCTTTCTTTATTTCTTTGCCAAGTGAGAGAAGGGGTGATAGATCCTGCATGTACTCCGACTGGGATCCACTATGCAACTCCGGTCTGGGGCTGATGCTCTGCCCATCTGGGGCCATGCTCACCGCTGAGCTATTTTTAGTGCCTGAGGTGGAAGCTCCAGGAAGCCATCCTGAGCAACCAGGGCCAATGCTCTCCAGTCATTTGAACCATGGCTGTGCGAGAAGATGGAATAGAAAGAGAGAGAAGGGGGAGGGGTGGAGAAGCAGATGGTCACTTCTCCTGTGTGCCCTGACTGGGAATTGAACTCAGGACATCCACACACCAGGCTGACACTCTACCACTGGGCAAACCAGCCAGAACAAACTAGTGCTATTTGCAAGAATTACCCAATAGTTTCTTTGACACTTCCTATGACAAAAGTTTTCTGTACTCTAGATTATTGAAGTAGCTGAAGTGATTGTTAGCAGAAAAGAAGATGTGTTTCAGTAATTTTTCCCAAATGGTAACTATATGGTATAATTTATTCCAATTAGTTAAAAATAAGAAAAAATTAATCACTATAAAATGACTAGAGATTAAAAATTATATTCACTTCATTTGAAAACTCGATTCTCTTGTAAAAGGTGAGTTTATCTAATCTTAATGATTGTTTGGTTTGATGGAAGTTTGACTTCATGGAAACAATTGTCTAAAATGAGAATATAAAGGATCCTTACTGATTATATAGTGTTACCTCCTCATTGACAAAGAATAAGCGTTCTTTTAAGGAAGAGCTTATATTTCTCCCAGTTTTAGAGTTTGAATCAGTTAATAATTTGAGCCAGCTGTCCCTGTAAAAATTATAAAATTTTGAATATGTGAAGTCCAATCTTACCATTTGAGACAGCATGGATAGACTTAGAGGGTATTATACTAAGTAAAATGAGTCAACTAGAGAAAGACAAATACCATATGATTTCACTTACATATGAAATATAAAGAACAAAATAAACAAAATGGAAACAGACTCATGGATACAGAGAACAGAATGATGGTTGCCAGTGGGGAGGGAGGTGGGGGGACTGAGTGAAAAAGGTGAAAGGATTAAGAAGTACAAATTGGTAGTTACAACATAGTCCTGGGCTATAAAGTGCAGCACAGGGAATATAGTCAATAATATTGTAGTAACTATGCATGGTGCCAGGTGGGTGCTGGAAAAATCATGGCAACACTTTGTGAAGTGTATGATTGTCTAACCACTATTCTGTACATCTGAAACTAACAAAAAATAATATTGAATGTAAGCTGTAATTAAAACATAAATAGCAATGTTTGAAAAAATGATTGTATCTTTTTAAATGTGAAACTTGGAGGAATTATTCTCTGGGCTTGTAATACAAATCTTTCAGTTGAATTAAAATGTTAAAGAACATAAAATTCAATAGCTGAGAATGTTATTTAAATTGATGACAAAGAGCACTACCAACTAGTGACACATGGAATATACCTATTCAAATATTGCAATTCTTTTTTTTTTTTAGCTTTTTTATTTTTTAATTTATTTTTCTTTAATGAAAACATCTCCAGGTTATCTTAACATTCAATTGTGTTGCATACCCGTCACCAAAAGTCAAATTGTCCTCTGTTACCTTCTATCTGGTTTTCCCTGTGTCCCTCCCCTCCTCCCTATCCCACCCTTCCCTCCCTCCCCCCACCCCATAACCACCACTATCTTTTCCATGTCTCATAGTCTCACTTTTATGTCCCACTTATGTATGAAATCGTGCTGTTCTCAGTTTTTCTTTTTTTCTGATTTACTTATTTCACTCCGTATAACGTTATCAAGGACCATCCATTTTGTTATAAATGATCCGATGTCATCATTTTTTATGGCTGAGTAGTATTCCATAGTATATATGTACCAAAGCTTTTTAATCCACTCGTCTTCTGACGGACACTTGGGCTGTTTCCAGATCTTCGCTATTGTGAACAATGCTGCCAGGAACATGGGGGCGCATTTCTTCTTTTCAAACAGTGCTAAGGTGTTCTTAGGGTATATTCCTGTAAGTAGGATAGCTGGGTCAAAAGGCAGTTCGATTTTTAATTTTTTGAGGAATCTCCAAACTGTTTTCCATAGTGGCTGCAACAGTTTGCATTCCCACCAGCAGTGCAGAAGGGTTCCCTTTTCTCCACAACCTCGCCAGCACTTATTCTGTGTTGTTTTGCTGATGAGTGCCATTCTGACTGGTGTGAGGTGATATCTCATTGTGGTTTTAATTTGCATTTCTCTAATAATTAGTGATGTTGAGCATTTTTTCATATGCCTATTGGCAATCTGTATGTCCTCTTTCGAGAAATTTCTATTCATTTCTTTTGCCCATTTTTTGATTGGATTGTTTGTCTTCCTGTTGTTGAGTTTTATAAGTTCTTTATAAATTTTAGTTATTAACCCCTTATCAGATGTGCTGTCGAATATGTTCTCCCATTGTGTGGTTTGTCTTTTTATTCTGTTCTTATTGTCTTTAGCTGTGCAAAAACTTTTTAGTTTGATATAGTCCCATTTGTTTATCTTGCCTTTTATTTCATTTGCCCGTGGAGATAAATCGGCAAATATATTGCTGCTACAGATGTCGGAGAGCTTGCTGCCTATGTTTTCTTCTAAGATGCTTATGGTTTCACGACTTACATTTAAGTCTTTTATCCATTTTGAGTTTGTTTTTGTGATGGTGTAAGTTGATGGTCTAGTTTCATTTTTTTGCAGGTAGATGTCCAATTTTCCCAACACCATTTGTTAAAGAGGCTGTCTTTACTCCAATGTATGTTCTTTCCTCCTTTGTCAAATATCAGTTGTCCATAAAGCTGTGGGTTTATTTCTGAGTCCACTGTTCTGTTCCATTGATCTATGTGCCTGTTCTTATACCAGTACCAGGCTGTCTTGAGTATAATGGCCTTATAATAAACCTTGATATCTGGAAGAGTGATACCTCCTGCTTTATTTTTTCTTTTTAAGATTGCTGAGGCTATTCGTGTTCTTTTTTGATTCCATATAAATTTTTGGAATATGTGTTCTCTATCTTTAAAGAATGTCATTGGTATTTTAATTGGTATTGCATTGAATTTGTAAATTGCTTTGGGCAATATAGACATTTTAATGATGTTTATTCTTCCTAGCCATGAGCACGGTATATGCTTCCACTTGTTTGTATCTTCCTTGATTTCTTTTACCAATGTTTTATAATTTTCCGAGTACAAGTCCTTAACCTCCTTGCTTAAATTTACTCCTAGGTACTTTATTTTTTTGGCTGCAATAGTGAAGGGGACTCTTTCCTTAATTTCTTTTGCTGACAGTTCATTGTTAGTATATAGAAATGCCTCTGATTTCTGAGTATTAATTTTATATCCTGCCACCTTGCTGAATTCATTTATAAGGTCTAGTAGTTTTTTGACTGAGACTTTAGGGTTTTCAATATACAATATCATATCATCTGCAAATAGTGACAGTTTTACTTCTTCTTTTCCAATTTGGATGCCTTTTATTTCTTCTTCTTGTCTGATTGCTGTAGCTAGGACTTCCAGAACTATGTTAAATAAGAGTGGTGAAAGGGGGCATCCCTGCCTGTTTCCTGATCTTAAGGGAATTGCTTTTAATTTTTGTCCATTTACTATGATGTTTGCTGTGGGTTTGTCATAGATGGCCTTTATCATGTTAAGGAATGATCCCTGTATTCCCACTTTACTGAGAGTTTTGAGCATGAATGGGTGCTGGATTTTATCAAATGCTTTTTCTGCATCTATTGAAATTATCATGTGATTTTTGTCCTTCCTTTTGTTTATGTGATGAATCACATTGATTGATTTGCGAATATTGAACCAGCCTTGCCTCTCAAGAATATATCCCACTTGATCATGGTGTATGATTTTTTTGATATATTGCTGGATCTGGTTGGCTAATATTTTGTTGAGAATTTTAGCGTCTAAATTCATCAGGGATATTGGCTTAAAATTTTCTTTCTTTGTGTTGTCTTTACCCGGTTTTGGGATCAGAATTATGCTTGCCTCATAAAAGGAGTTTGGAAGTCTTCCTTCCTCTTGAAATTTTTGAAATAACTTGAGGAGGATAGGAGTTAATTCTTCTTTGAATTTTTGATAGAATTCACTTGTGAAGCCATCAGGGCCAGGACTTTTCTTTTTTGGGAGTTTTTTTATAACTGTTTCGATCTCATTTGTTGTAATTTGTCTGTTTAGGTGTTCTGATTCCTCCAGATTGATTTTTGGAAGGTTATATGATTCAAGAAATTTGTCCATTTCACCAAGATTATCTAATTTTTTGGCATATAGTTCTTCATAGTATTTTCTTACAATACTTTGTATTTCTGTTGTGTCAGTTGTTATTTCTCCGCGGTCCGTTCTAATTTTATTTATTTGAGTCCTCTCTCTTTTTTTCTTGGTGAGTCTAGTTAAAGGTTCATCTATCTTGTTTACCTTTTCAAAGAACCAGCTTCTGGTTTCATTGATCCTCTGTATTGTTTCCTTAGTCTCTATGTCATTTATTTCTACTCTGATCTTTATTATTTCCTTCCTTCTACTTGTCTTGGGTTTTATTTGCTGTTGTTTTTCTAGTTCTTTTAGATGCAGGGTTAGGTTGCTTATTTGAGCTTTTTCTAGCTTCTTATGA
This sequence comes from Rhynchonycteris naso, assembly GCA_037038555.1. Taxonomy (NCBI): domain Eukaryota; kingdom Metazoa; phylum Chordata; class Mammalia; order Chiroptera; family Emballonuridae; genus Rhynchonycteris; species Rhynchonycteris naso. The sequence goes on along the minus strand of CM072997.1, from coordinate 45,093,350 downwards.
TATGCCTGTAGTGCAATAAACTTCCCTCTCAGAACTGCTTTTGCTGTGTCCCATAAATTTTGAGTTGATGTATGCTCATTGTCATTTGTTTCTAGAAACTTTTTTATTTCTTCTTTGATCTCATTGTTAATCCATTCATAATTTAATAACATGCTATTTAGTTTCCAAGTGTTTGAGTATTTTTCAGTTTTTCTTTTGTGGTTAATTTCTAGTTTTATGGCATTGTGATCAGAGAAAATGCTTGATATGATTTCAGTCTTCTTAAATTTATTGAGACCATTTTTGTGTCCTAACATGTGGTCTACCCTAGAAAACGTACCATGAGCGCTTGAGAAGAATGTATATTCTACTGCTTTAGGGTGAAAAGTTCTGAAGATATCTATTAAATCAATTTGATCTAGTGTATTGTTTAAGTCTGCTGTTTCTTTATTAATTTTCTTTCTTGAGGATCTATCCAGTGTTGTTAGAGGGGTATTCCCTTTATCATTATGTAGTGTCCTTCTTTATCTCTTACTACAGCCTTTGTTTTAAAGTCCATTTTGTCAGATATAAGTACTGCTACCCCGGCTTTTTTTCCATTTCCATTTGCATGAAATATTTTTTCCATCCTTTTACCTTCAGTCTATGAGCATCTTTTGTTTTAAGGTGTGTCTCTTGTAGAAAGCATATGTATGGGTCCTGTTTTTTTATCCATGCAGCTACCCTATGTCTTTGGATTGGATCATTTAATCCATTTACATTTAAGGTTATTATTGATATGTAGTTGTTTATTGCCATTTTATTCTTTAAAGTTGTATTCTTCTTTTGCTATATTTTTTTCCTCCCTTTAAACTGTTCACAAGAGGCCCCTTAGTATCTCTTGCAGAATTGTTTTGGTTTTTATGAATTCCTTCAGGCTTTCTTTTTCTAGGAAGCTCTTTATTTCTCCTTCAATTTTAAACGTTAGCCTTGCTGGATAAAGTAGTCTTGGTTGTAGGTTTTTGTCTGCATTACTTTGATTATATCTTGCCATTCCCTTCTGGCCTCAAGTGTTTCTGTTGAGAAGTCCGATGTCATCCTTATGGGGGCTCCTTTGTAGGTGATAGCCTTTTTTTCCCTAGCAGCTTTTAAAATTTTTTCTTTATCCATTAGCTTTGGTATTTTAACTATGATGTGTCTTGGTGTAGATCTTTTTGGGTTTCTCTTTAATGGAGTTCTGTGTGCTTCTTGAACATGTGGAGTGTTTCCCAGCCTTAATTTAGGGAAGTTTTCTGCTATGATTTGATTGAACAAAGTTTCCATTTCCTGTCCTCTCTCCTCTTCTTCAGGTACCCCTATGATGCGATTGTTGTTTCTCTTCAGGTTGTCAAAGAGCTCCCTTAGAGTTTCCTCACATTTTTTAAGTCTCTTTTCCTTTTTCTTCTCTGCTTCTGTGCCTTTGTTTATTGTGTCCTCTAACTCGCTTATTCGATCCTCAGAGTGATTCATCCTGCTTTTAATTCCTTCCATTGTGGTCTTCAGTTCTGACACTGTATTTGTCATTTCTGTCTGATTCTTTTTTATTATTTCAATTTCGTTTTTTATACTTGTTATCTCTTTATTTAGGTGTTCATAATGGCTGTCATTGTTGCTCTAATTTCTTTGAACATCCTAACTATCATTATTCTAAATTCTGCATCTGGTAATTTGGTTATATCTGGTTCATTCAGGTCCTTCTCTGGGGATTTCTCTTGATTCATTTGGTTTGCATTCCTCTGCCTGCCCATTTTATCTGTGTATAAGCAAGTTGTGGCCACTGGAGTCCAGTAGGTGTTGCCTTGTGTTCTTTAGGTGTGGTCTGTCTGTAGGCTCCCCACCCCCTTTACCGCTGCCTAGGGTGTTTGGGTATGGGCGTTGTCAGAGCCGGCCCTCTGTGGCTTTTGCTGTGATTTCTGCCTCTCCTCCGCGGGAGGGCCTGTCACTCAAGCCACAAGCCTCAGGACCAAGGATAGAGGTGAGCACCTTTACTCAGCTGCGGACCAGCCTATTTCCGGACTTCCACCCACAACCAGCAGTCGGAGCCTGCTCGCTACAGTTTCGCTGGTTGGGCGGGGCTTTTGACGTGCTCTCACCTGTAAGCCTTTGCCTGTCCGGAGCTTTAGCCCCGCCCTCGAGGCCAGGGCCCATCTGCGCAGGGTCGGAAACTAAGGTTTATTGGGGCGGGCGTGTTTGCTGGCTTCCGCTCAGCTGCAGACTTCAGCTTGTCCCGGACTCCACCCTGCCCCCGCGTCCCGAGCCCGCTCGTGCATGTGGAATGGCAAACCGTGGTTTCTCCAGCTGGGCCGGAATATCAGCGTGGGCTCAGCTGCTAGCTTCCACTTGTCTCGGGGTCCACCTCGTCCCCGTGCTCAGAGCCCGCTCGCGCACACAGAATGGCAAACCTCGGTTTCTCCGTGAGCTCAGCCACAAACCCCCCGCCCGTCCCTGGTCCTAGCCCAGTCCCCGCGGTCAGGGCTGGCTTGCGCAGGGTCTCAGAGCAGATTTCTGCTCGTTCCTGGCCTCCCGCTTTCTCCCCACAGGTCGGACTACAGGCGGCCCGCAGCTTCCGGACCACTTTCGCGCGTCCTGGGCTAGACCGAGCTCACACTGGCTTGACCTCCGCCCACGCCAACAGAACCACGTTTCAGCGTCCTGCCGTCCACCATACCCTTACGCAGCCCTCGGCAGAGTAGCATGGGACCTAATACTCCACTCTGTAGGCCTGGGTGCTCCCTCACTTGTTTCACGGCTCAAAACTGTCCAAACGCCTATTCTAGGCTCTGGGACTGTAGGCTGGGGCTTGGTTCCTGGGACCCAGGTCCCTCCCTCTCCGCCAAACTCTCCTCTCGCCACGCGGGTCTCTCCGGGCTGCCGTTTGCTCCGTGGAGCTGGGCAGCCCTCTTCACGTTTTCGCTATTCCTACCAGTCTCAATGTGGCTTCTTCTGTGTTCCTTGGTTGAAGAGTCCACTTAGTTTTGTTCAAAGTTGGTTTATCCAGGTGATGGTTCTTAAAATTGAGTTATAATCCGCTTTGGTTCTGGGAGTTGGAAGTTGGTACGTCCGCCTACTCCGTCGCCATCTTGCTCCTCCGCGTATTTTTGTACAGTTTTTACAAAATGTGTATAAATTTTATAATTAAAACACTGACTCAAAACACATTCTGACCCTCGCCAAATAGCTTGTCCTGAAGTAAAGGGTTGCTGGTTCGATTCCCAATCAGGGCACATACAAAAACATAGATGTTTCTGTTTCTCACCCTTCCTCTCTCTCTAAAATCAATAAACAAATAAAAAAAAACCCCACACATCCTGTGAAAAATACTAACATCAGTTAAATCAAGTGCATTATAATAGTTGTAAATTGCTTTTAATTTTTATTACGAAATCAATGCCAGGAAACGGAGAAAGTTCAATAAATGCTTGCAGAAGAGAAGGAGACAGGCAGGAAGGAAAGGAGGGAGGCAAGGGAATAGGGAATAAAGAATGGGTGATTTCTTCAAGGCCTACTTTAAATATCCTCTTAAAAAGAAAATAATAATTTCTTTCTACTCATAACACATCTGACAACTGATGTGTGAGTTTTTTCACATCAAGCAATTCTCTAATTCTCTGTGGACATGAACTGGTTGTCCTCCAATTTAGCCCAATTCTGACACTATCAATCTGGAGTTAGTGCAGACCTCATTGGTTAAGGTGTCAGTCATGGGGGGGAAAAAGGAAAGAAAAAGTAGGATAGCCTGAACTATGGTGGCACAATGGATAGAGCGTAGATCTGGAACAACCTGAAATGCTGAGGTTCCTTGTTCGAAACCCTGGGATTGCCTGGTGAAGGTCCATATGAAAGTTGATGCTTCCTGCTCCTCCCCCTTCTCTCTTTCTCATGTTCATTCTCTTTCTCTCTAAAATGAATAAATAATGTCTTTAAAAATGAAATAAAAAGTAGTATCTTAAATACTAGAGACAGGCTGTATGAACACTGTTTATGAGTAAGGTAATGCAGGAAAAGAAGCAAATGAGACTGTTGCATCAAGTAGTAGAAGATTTATATCCTTATTTATTTATGTTTATCATGTATTTTTCCAAAAAATGGATGCAACCATAAATCTAAGATAATTTAAAAGTAAGGAAATAACACAGAAGTGATATGATAGATAAGGTAAAAATAAATAAAACTGAGGTGAGCTGGTTTATGAAATGCATATCCTGATGATCTAGCATAGAGGGCAGAGCAAAAGCAGATTTATAGGTGTGAGTATGTGAAACAGTTTATTTTTTTTAAATTATGGTGTTTTTTTCCATCTGAACAACTAAACCTACTTTTACCTCACCCTGTATTTGCTAAAATTGGGTCAAAAATATGGGGTCTAAAAATTTTTAAAAGCCGGAATAAATAAACATAATTCATAGTGACCCATTACATAAAAACATCTATTCTTAAGAAGTAGAAGTCATTTTACATTGAGCTGCCAGATGAGTAAATAATGGCTGAAGTCCTTTCAAGTCTCACACAGTTACCAAACTTAACTGTAGAAATGTCTCATTTTGAAATTTAGATAAAAGCCATAAACTATCTGAAAACTTATTCAGGTGGAATGTCTCAATCCTCAGAGATAAATTCAGCATTCATGTATTTTGTGCAGAATCACACACAGAGGAATTTATTTTGATATTGTAGTATTTAACTTTGTTAATGACTCCTATTTTTAAATTACCACTTATGCTTTGTGTTATGGCTTCAAAATTTGATTAATGTTAGTGTTCACTAGGCATGCAGTATTATTTTTGCAAGAATTAGAAAGTTTTCAAAACATCCGGACCTAGTTCTTTGTTATCACCTTGAAAGAAGAACCATAAATCATTATGAACTTTGTTTCTTAGTACTTTACTTATAAGGATTATTTTTGGTAGGAGAAAATGATGAGATTCCACTTAGACCATCATAGGTAATTTTCATTTCATTTGATGGCAAGATGATAGAATAATATCTATTAATAAGTCCTCAGATGTATGTTGGCATTTTACATTCTGCTGGGCATGGTGTTAGAAATGGTAGGAGGAGGGGTGGGGAAAGAGAGACGGAAGAAGTGGCGTCCACCCTGGTTTGCTTACGTAGAGGGCAAATGCTTGCCAGCAGCATTGAAAGCCCTAGTGGGACAGGTGGAACATTGGGTTGGCATTCCACAAATCAAAGTGTTTTCACAGTTACATGGTGCTCTAATGTTTACAAAGTACTTGCCTGTATGGAACAAGATTTCTCTTATTTAAAGTCTCCTAATACATATACTATAATACATGGTAGGTGTATATCAGATTCTCTGTAAGCCCTTTTTTATGCTCTTTTATTTAATTCCAATTAAAATAAGTGCTTATTATGATCTTTAAAGTTTAGGAAGCTGAGGCTGAAGAGGTTGATATTTAACCTAAGTCACTCTCTAAATTTTGTGGAATGAAGTCAGCATTTCCCTCCTCTACATCCTCTAAATCCAGTGAGTGCTAGGAGTCCTATCAATGCTGCTTTTGTTTAGCCTTGGGGCTCATTACCTGGCATCTGGGAACCTCTGTAATGGGCGTTTGTGTTCAGGCTCAATTATTTACCTACAGTGAACCTTCTAGAAAGATATCTAAAAAGGGAAATGCTGGAAGGCTGTATTATCTTAATTAAAGTTAACCCAGCCTGACCAGGCAGTGGCGCAGTGAATAGAGTGTTGGACTGGGATTCGGAAGACCCAGGTTCGAGTTCCTGAGCTCGCCAGATTAAGCGCGGGCCCATCTGGCTTGAGCAAAAGCTCGTCAGCTTGGACCCAAGGTCGCTGGCTCCAGCAAGGGGTTGCTCAGTCTGCTGAAGGCCCAGGGTCAAGGCACATGTGAGAAAGCAATCAATGAACAACTAAGGTGTTGCGACGGCAAGGAAAAACTAATGATTGATGCTTCTCACCTCTCTCCATTCCTGCCTGTCTGTACCTATCTATCCCTCTCTCTGACTCTCTCTCTCTCTCTGTCCCTGTAAAAAAAGAAAATAAATAAATAAATAAATAAAGTTAACCCAAAAGATGGAGAGTAGAAAGTCCTAATACTGTCCTGTCCATTTTGAGTCCAGGCCTAGCACTGTTTACCATTGAGCTTCCCATTGCCATGAGCCACTAAAGCCCTTTCTTGCTTGAGCTAGATTTGAATGCACGTTATTTAGAACTAAAAGAGCCCTGTTAGTTTAAAATAATGCAACAGACCTAAAATGGCTTCTGTTTACTGAGCTAGCAAACATTTTGATTAAGACTTTACAGTGATGGGTTGACAGTTTAAGATCATTGGTTTTCAAAAACATGAACAATAATAGCCTTTTAAAAGCTAGGTGAAAAATGTCAAATGTCAGCTAATAAAAATGGTCTTTTTATTTTTAGAATGCCAGAAAAATTAATCTCATAATAATTACAGAGGTTAAAATTTTTTTATGTGTGAAAAGTAAAATAATGGACACATTTAAAATGAAAACAGTGGTTTGTAGCAATTTCAATTTATATGTGAATATCAAAATTAATTTCCTTCTCTTTGATGTTTTTGTATAAAATATAGAGACTTCAAACACCAATATAACTTTATATTCATAAAGTAATGTAGCTTCTTTTCATTGTTATTTTGGCCTTTGCTTATGATGTTTAGTCACATCTGGTAAATGGATTTAAGGCATTGAAGTTCTTAGGTTATATATAAGGTTGTTATCATTAATTATTAGTCATATTCTGGGCATTTTATAAAATGAATAGTGAAGGAATTAATAAAGTTGTGATGCCTGATCAATTTGCTTTCCAAATAAAAAGATATTTAGATGTTATATTTGTAAAAGTTAAAGATGAAATACTTTCTAAGAAACTTTTGTTAAAGTATGCAAAGTACCTGGAAATCTTAATTTGGTATCTCGATAAATTCGGAGATGCTTTGGGGAAAATAGAGTAGACCAGACAGCCTGGGGTTCTGAATCCCCTCCTTACTACTTAAATGACTAGACAAGTTTTGCAATGTCTCTGTTTTCTTGTGTGTAAGATAGCATAATAATAGTACCTACTTGATAGCATTGTGGTGAGAATTATTGAAGATACTACTTATAAAATACATGGAACAGTGCTTAGCTTATAGTAAAATTTAGTAGTTGTCAGCTGTTCAAAATGATGATACAGCTGAATTAAAATTGCTTTCATGTGCTATGTTAATTAAATGGTAGGATATATAATTTATTAGTTTTTTTTTTTTTTAATTGCAACTGAGCTATCCCGCCAGGGCAAAGCTGCTTGTCTTTCAGCAAGGGAGAAGTTATCAAGAAAACAAAATCTATAGATGCGTAAACAATTGCAAGGGACTGAAAGTCTGGGTACCCTATAAAGAAAACAATAAAAACCAAAGCTATCAACTATGCATAGCTTTAACTATTAAAACTATTTATTTTTAATATCTACTGGATTTGTATCATGGTCTTAAAGGGAAGACATACCAGGGAAATAAGAATTAGCAAGTACCCAGAGAGATGGGATAAAGCAGTAGCTAAAGTAAGGGCCTGCCCTTCCCTTACTTGCATAGTGGTTAGCCAGATGTCTTCAAGCTGGACATAGGCTTCCAGATCCCCACAAGCCACACTTCCTGTGTAGCAGTGGCATGATTTAAATGTTTATTTTACCTCCTGATTCTGGAAGAAGACTGACTGAATGTTCAAAACCTTATCTAAAGCCATAGACATCATATTGTAGATATCAAATGGGTACTTCCTGTGGCATTTTAATCAACATTAATCAAAATGGCTACCATTTCACCATAAGAAAAGTTTTTTAATGCTTGCAATTTTTTTCTTTTGTCATTTCGAAGTGAGAGGAGGGGAGATAGAGAGACAAGACTACTGCATGTACCTCAATTGGGATCTATTCAGCAACCCCATCTAGGGCTGATGCTCTGCCCCTCTGGCAACCAAGCTATTTTTAGCATCTGAGGCAGAGGTTCCACGGAGCCATCCTCAGCACCCAGGCCCAGTGCGCTCGAACCAACCAAGCCATGCCTGCAGGAAAGGAAGAGAGAGAGAGAGAGAGAGAACGTGGAGGAGGAGGGTTGGAGAAGCAGATGGTTGCTTCTCCTGTGTGTCCTGACTGGGAATTGAACCTGGGACATTCACACTTCTGGCTGATGCTCTACCACTGAGCTAGCAGGCCAGGGCTAACTTGCAACTCTTAGAACAGTATTTTATCAGTTTATAAGTTTAGATTATAAGCCTGGATACCATATTTTGAAAGTCTCTCTTGTTAAAAAATAATTTTATATAATAGCCTAAATTAAAAATTATATGAAGTTTTAATTTGAATTGTAGCTGAGAATATCGGAGTTGCCCTGGCCAGGTAGTTCAGTTGATTAGAGTTTTGTCTCAATATGTCAAGGTTGCAAGTTTGATCCCCAGGGCACATATAGAAATCAATAAATGAATGCATGAATAAGTGGAACAACAGAGAGATGTCTCTCTCTCTCTCTCTCTCTCTCTCTCTCTCTCTCTCTCTCTCTCTATATATATATATATATATATATATATATATATACTGACATATTATATATGTATGTCAGTAAATAAAAAAAAATTAAAAATATATATGTGTGTTAGAGTAACAATTCTAATCACATTTGCTTACTCTCAGGAAGGAAAGTCAAGTGGGCATATTTTCTTTTTTCCCCAAAAGCTAGTTCTGGAAAGGTTTTTAAAAATTAACTTAGGCATTTTAATTTCTTTCCTAGTGTCCACGGCCAGTTTCTAGTATCTCCTCTCTTTTTCTGGTTCTACCTTGGCCTTTATTACCTGTGGCCTAAAAACCATTGTATACACCATTAGCCGATCTTCCTGTCTTGTAAACTCTCCCAAGTTATCCTGGTCTCTGCTGCCAGACCAATATTAAAACACATTTTCTTTGATTAATGTCAATATCAGTAATCGTCATAGTATTTTTGGTACTCTAAATTTAATTTGGAAAGCTGGCTCCTCCATAAAGCCAGCCATTAGTGATTTCTGCCTTCATTGAACTTGTGGCTCATTGCTGTCTCTCAGGCACATGGCAGTTATCCATGACCACGTTGCATCACAGTGATTTGTATGTACGCCATCCCTTTTGGTCGTCAGCCCATTAGCACATAACTGAGCTGGTGTCCGGTAAAGTAGAAACTTTGTGCTTGTTTGATCATAAACAGTCAATAATTCTACACTTGAGCATCCCAGGTTGGCAGATGTTCCCCATGTTGCCTGCTAGGATGCAGACAGATTCTACAAAATCTGTACCTGTCTATTTAAACTGATATTATCTTACAATGTATTTCTTTCTTTAAGAGCTTTGTCTAGCAAAGGGTGGATTTTGAATTACACTATATTGTAAAAATATTAAAGAATTCCGACTGATTAAATCACCTGCTATTTTTAATGTTAATATAACTTTCCATTGTCAAAGAGGGAAGGGTTTCCACTTCATTAAAGGACAGAACTTTGAATCTTTTAATAGTTGAGGATCCCAGGGTCTACATTATTTATTATTTTGGTTGGTGTGTAAACCTAGAGGTCGATTCCATTTCTTGTGTCAATTCCAGGTTTCCTCCTCAGGCTGCTGACTCTGTTGTACCATCTATGAAGGTCTCAATGAATGAAAATTAAAAAACAAAACACAGCGACAAAATAACCCCACACAAACCAATTGAATTAAGAATTGTTAAAAAGGCATTAAAAGCAGACTGGTTCAAAGCCCTTCTTTCTTTGTGAATTAGAGTCATTGAAGTGAAGGGTGGGGGAGGCAAGATAGGCTCATTTGTGAGTTGCCAAAGCGAGGGCTATGTTTATCTACTCTACTAAATATATGATTGCATATCAAATGCTGTAGTAATCATTAACTTTGATAAAAATAAATATAACATTTGAAAAAAATGATGAGCAATAAAAAGGGCATGTTCTAAGCCTCTGCATACCTCTTTTAACTTCTTATTATACTTTAGGTTTGTATGAGCACATATTAACACCCAGCACCATTTCTCTATTCAATCTCTTATTTTTAGGACATATAGATTGGTATTGTTTGGCATTACGAAGGATATTTTCTTTTCATTTTCTTCTATTTTTTTCATGTGACAGAGACAAAGAGAGGGACAGATAGGGACAGACAGATCAGAAGCGAGACAGATGAGAAGCATCAATTCTTCTTGCAGCACCTTAGTTGTTCATTGATTGATTGCTTTCTCATTCCTTGCCGGGGGGGTGGGGTCTACAGCAGACTGAGTGACCCCTTGCTCAAGCCAGTGACCTTGGGCTCAAGCTGGTGAACCTTGCTCAAACCAGATGAGCCCACACTCAAGCTGGCGACCTCGGGGTTTCGAACCTGGGTCACCCACGTCCCAGTCCGACGCTCTATCCACTGCACCAACGCTTGCCTGGTCAGGCCATTGTATTTTTTTCTTTTTCCAGTCTAAAGTATTACAAGTCTTAGCAGTTGAGACAAGTTTTTTAACTTGCTAATGAATCTTATACATGGATGGGAAAAGACAGTAAAACAAAACTGAACATGTCAGGTAATTTTAAGATTTAACTTTTGCCTGCATTGCAAAGAATGGTCATTTAAGATCTTTAAACTTGCTGGTGAGCACAGATTTACCTGTAATAAATCTGCATATCCTTCAGCTATTCTCCCACCCTTTCCTATCCATGAGTCCATCCAAAGGAGTAATTTAATGTCTGATATTCACTTTCCCATGTTTGGTTTTAAATGTAGTCTAGCCATGAGAACCACTTCTTTGTGGGAGCTTCTATAAAGTTTTGTGGGTTTTTTCTTTGAAAAAAAATAAAATACTTTTTGTATCTATATTTGCATGTGTTTTGGTAAATAGGGGCCGTTCTTCAATTATGAAGGAACCCCCTAAAGACAAAAGACAATACACTGAGGGTGGAGAACAGAAGAAAGGAAGGCACTGTGGTATTTGATGACAGCTATATGTTGTATATACCAGCCTGGGAACTATTTGACTTCTGAATTTTGTTATGTGAAATAAGCCCCTATGGTGCCTGCCACGGTTAGTCACCGACACTTGCATTCCCAAAAGCATCCGAAGTAAGACTGACCTAGACTACATTTGGCTACTATTCTAAGAGGGCAGCATATACTGTAATTGGACATAGGACACAGCACTTCTAACTTCCCAGATCCTGAGTTCAGCCCTGCTAACTGGATGTCTGTGTTGGGATACTGCTGTTCTGACTAGCTGTTCTTACTTGTCTGTCCTTCCCTGCCACAAGTGACTTGTCTGGTCTAAATCTCTTCAGTGGTATTTCTTGCTGTGTCCTCTAGGATCCTCTCATCCCACTCCAGGGGACCCTTGGGTTATGACAGTCTCTACATATGGTGTTTTGAGTTTATGACACTAACTCCCATAAAAACTTTAAAAAATTGAAACGTTAGTGTTTTGGCTTACTCCATTAACTTTGTACTTACAGTACGAGGGCAAACTAGTTTGGTTGAGCACAGCTGAAGAATACACAGTATTCTTTTTCTGTGGCTTAGTTGTTTTTCTATGTTCTAGATTATGATTTTACAACTGTGTTAGGATAGGTAAGTGACAGGCTAGGGTGTGTTTTGACTTACACTAAAATTCGGGTTATGGCACTATTGTAGGAGTAGAACTGTGTCATAACCTGAGGACCCCTTGTACGTGACAACCAGGTAAGACATTAAATTTCAATTTGTACACAAGAAAGTCTTATTCAAACTTGTATAAATGAACTTGTACTTAATAATGTATTGGTATTTTTTGATAGATGTTTAGTGGATTTGGGATTAAGAGTTGCTATGGCACTTTTATTCAGTGGTATTTTAGGAGGAATTTGCTTTATGATATTGAGTCCAAGCTAAGAATCAGCCCAATGTGATGGGAAGTTCACATATATTTATTAGAGTCACCTCTGATTCTGCCACTTGATTGACACACAGATTTGGGTAAATGTTCTGTTACATTAGTCTAGATATGGTCATATTGACTTGCAGACACTCTGAGAATATTATTCTGAGAAGTAAATGAGCTCTGGCTGGGTGGCTCAGTTGGTTAGAGCATTGTCCCAATACTCAAAAAGTGTGTGTTCAATCCCTGGTTAGGGCACATATAAGAATCATCCAATAGATTCTTAAATAAATGGAACAACAAATTGATGTTTCTCTCTCTTAAATCAATAAATTTTTAAAAAAGTAAATGGAATGCTATATTTAATACACTGCCAGGCATGCACTAGATGTCAAATATATGGTACATCAACTCTTCAGAGCTCCCTGAAAATGAGACTGAGGCAAAGAATTCTAGTTACTCTGTTGACCTGATCTTATTTATTCTATACCCATAGACTGTATGACTCTCTAAATGTGTCTTGCTCTCTTACTATGGATCATGAGAAGTCCTTTGGGAGAAAGACTTTATATTCATTTCTTCCAGGGTAAAAATAATAAAGTATCACTGATGCTACTCTAAGAATATAGAGTTCATGCTGCTCAAAGCAAAAACATACACCTAGGCTGAACTCATAATTTGAAACCTCAGTGCATGTAGTCTGTATCAGGTCCAGAAATTAAAAGTAAAGTGAGAGAGATATGGTTTGGATTTTGGGGTATTTGATCTCTTATAGTGATAAAAGAAAACATTTTATGCATTTTAGAAGATCTGTGATAAAATATTTGGTTAAAGGACAGCATTTCTGAAAGTAACATTGTTAGCTATAATTTATTTAGTCTCAAGAAATATTTATATAACATTTTAATCAACACTACTACAATCAATCAGGACTCATTCTTTTTTTACTTTGCAGCCCCAAATTTAGTTTAGTTTCGTGTGTGTGTGTGTGTGTGTGTGTGTGTGTGTGTGTGTGTGTTACAGAGACAGAGAGAGACACAGAGAGGGACACACAGATGGTAAGGGAAGCATCAATTTTTTATCAAAGCACCTTTAGTTGTTTATTGATTGCTTTCTCATATGTGCCTCGATGGGAGGGGGGGGGCTACAGCGGATCAAGTGACCCCTTACTTAAGCCAGCAACCTTGAGCTCAAGCTGGTGAACCTTTGTCAAACCAGAGGAGCCTGCACTCAAGCTGGCGACCTCGGGGTTTCGAACCTGGGCTGGGTACTCTGCATCTCAGTCCGCCACTCTGTCCACTGTGCCACTGCCTCGTTAGACTTAGTTGTTTAGTTTTACTACTCTATTCAAAGCACTGTTTCCCACATCACTGGAAAAAAAAAAAAGGAAAAAAGAAAAGCAACAAAGAAAAAATTAACTTAGCAAATTTATCTTCCTTTGGTAACGCTTGATGTGTTTGTGCGATATTTGTATATAGTGTAAAAATCTTCTGAACTTGCTATTAGAAGACCTAGACTTAGTATTTACTGTGTCTCTTACTAACTCTGATCCTGGGAATATTTATTGATAACCCATGTGGACCTCTGTATCCCCATCTATAAATTACGTGCTTCTGAGAATGGCTATACTAAATGAGGATATTTGTGAAAGCACCTTGATATATAGAGCCTGACACAAAACACTTGCACTGCATGTGTTTGTTGAATCACACATCATTCTTAAATTGTGTTTGGCTGCTCTCACCCATTTTTCCCTGGGGTCAGAGAGAGTCAGAATGTTTATCTTGCAAAAATATGTTAGTCTTATAGTAATTCCACTTTTCTTTTGTCTTATGTAGTAAGCTATCCTCAGGCGTAAGAAATTTGTTTCACTATTTTTCCTTCTACCTTCATTTATAACTTTTCTTTGTATTCCTCTCCTCCCCAGTTGAATATCTCTGTTTGACTCTCAGCTTTGACCTACCTACTTTCCCAATAGGTCTATGTATTTTTCTAACTAAAAATGTTGTGTAAAGTGAGCACTAAGTGGATGGTAAATATACTTCTAGTAACAGTGTTATGGAATTGAACATATAACAGATTCAGGATTCAGATGGCATGAGCATTGTTAGATCATTGATTCCTCAGATTGATGGGTACAGAATAAGGTATGCAGCACATCAGTAAAGCTAGAAAATTAAAATGGATATTTCTGCTATAAATTTTCCAAATAAGAATACATTTATGCTAATGTGAGTTTTATAAAGCAATTCCCATTGCTACGCTAGGATTTCCAGTATTGGAATCCTGCCTGGAAATAATGCATTGGAAGAGTTAGAGAATGACCAAAATGAATTTTGGCTATATTATTGGCAAATTTCTGAGAAATTGGTTTTGTATGAACTTTAAAAGAAGTAGAGGATAGTATTAGTTCAATTGGCCTCTATTAAGTTTGTTCATTTTTTTATTCATTCAGATATTTAGAAACTTGTTCTTGTCACTGATTTTCTTTCCTTCTATTTATCTAACTGTATACATCTAGGTTTCAGCTAATTAAATTTCTATAACCAATGTTGCAATATGTATGCCTTACCTATTAATAAATACAAATTGATGATTACACCAAATAATATTAATTTATATTCATGATACAAAGAAAATGCCCAACAAAATCAAGAAATATATTTTAGTGATATTGCAGTGCATTTCTGGCATTATACCAGGTGGGTTTAAAATTTACAGAATATGACAAAAATAATTCTAGTTTGAATAGAGAAAGTGGGGCTTTCAGATTCTCATTTTTATTTTGTCTACTGTTCTTATCTTAATGTTTAAATATTTACCGGTAACTGTTTATTGGTTTATGATTAATAATATTGAAGGATTAAACATGTATCGTATAGTTAAGTTATACTACTCAGAATTATGCTATATCTTCGAAACGTTTGTAGTCAGTGTTTTGAATTAGAGGAATAACAGTAACCTGGAATAGCTAGATGGAGGAAACCAACTGCACAGATTACTCTTGCAGTATTAACAAAGGAGTGGTTTTATAATCCTTATATAAACATACACATACTATATATGTATATTGATATATAATTATTCTTTTTTCCTCAAGTGTTAAAATTAGTGTGTCCTGTAGACTAGGAGGAATTACCAACATTTTCTTTAACTCTCCAATTTGGAATGTTTTACTTGTGAAAGAAATAGAAGATAATAGGACATGAGATTTATTTTCTAAGCCGAAGATATTTTTCTGGTTAGTAGATACCGTATTTCCCCATGTATAAGATGCACCTTTTTCCAAAAAATTTGGGGTCTAAAAACTGGGTGTGTCTTATATAGTGGTTGTAGATTTTTTTTACTTGCATTTCCTGCTTTAAGAGTTGTATGAACTTCATGATGTATAAAACTAAGTTCAATAACTCTATATAATACATTTTTGTTTCAAATTTAGGGCCCTAAAATTAAGGTGCATCTTATACATGCATGCATCTTTTACATAGGGAAATACTGTATATGTGGACTTTCATAAGGAATTGCTTTTTGATTTTCCAAAGCAGGAGATCCAGCAGAGCAAGGGTAGGGTTCCCCCATGTTTGAGGAGCCTCCACTTTGCATTCAACAGGTTTTTAATTCAGTGTAAAGCACCATCTGTCACACAGCTGAAAATCATTAAGCTTCTGCATCATCTCCCCCCTCAATTCCTGATATTTCCCAAGCAAGTAAGGTTTTACTTTTACCTTGTAAGATATAACTGTAAGTAACTATACACTCATTAAAACTTCAAAACTTAGTGGCTTGTTTTAGTTCAAAACAAAGCAGCAGCCCTGGTATCTAAAGTGTTAACTTTGCATTTTAATTGATTTCTCAATTTGAATTGTTTAAAGAGCTAATTTTCTACTGAATTATTTTTAACAATTTATGATCTTAAAAACATGATTTATTTCAGAGGAAAGACACATTGCTGTTTTACTTTACCTGAACAACATTGGCACAGGTAGTGATCAAAGACAATCACAACACTTGAGTCATTTTTGTTGGACTGCTGAGTGAGCACATTTGTGTGATGTTAAAGGAGTGAGTCAACTGCATAGTATCACATATGGTTTGCGTTATGAGAACAGAATGGTAACAGGAAAAAAAGCATTGGGTAACATGATAAAATTCCAGATTTGTTTCTCTTTAAAGGAAAGTTTTGATTTCACTTCCACCAGGACAAGACTTGATAATGATGCCTACATTGTATTTTTATCATCAAATTATGATTAGCTATTATTCTTTAAGATGAGTTAAGTGGATAGTTTCCAGCACTTAAAATGTGTTTACACTTTTCCAATATTCTCATAATTTAAAAAAAATGCAATCTTTAATTGGGGCTTCTTGTCATCATCACTTTCAATATTAACACCATATTCGAAAGCACAATATTTGTAAAGTGCTTTTTGTTCTGCACTTTTAAAGAAGGTCACTGGGAAATTGGCACCTTATCTCTCTTCTCAGTTTACTCTGTTCTTTGCTATGTCTCCTAAGGTGTACTAAGAGAAAGAGGAATGAATTTTAAATTGCATCAATGCAATTCAAATACTGTACATTGAATCACTAGGTTTCTATGCATGTAGAAATATATCTGTCATAACATAGATAATTAAAGTTTCAATGTAGAGCAATGATGGACGGACCTTAATTTATGATAGTAAATATTAAGTTTACAATACAATATTTTTCTAATGTATGAAGTAAAATTTTAAAATTAGTATATATATATATATATATATATATATATATATATATATATACTTTTGTATCATTAAAAGTATACACATTCTAGTATTTATTATTTTCTAATAGATACACTTAGCTTTCTTAATAAAAAAAGGCAAGGAACAAATCAGTCTTGTTATTTCCAGACAGACTTATTTCTTCCCCATCTGATTGTCACTAAATCTGAAGCTTATGCTTTTGTGACTCCTCTTTTTATATGTCAAGAATAATGAAAGAAAATCAGCACCAGATCCTGAAGCAGAGAAATCACAGAATGAGGAGGCATTTCACCTCCAGGTCACTGGCCTGAAAATAGAGCCAGCCTAGCAGGATTGTGCCTGACAGCAGTTTTATGAGCTGAAAATGCAAAATAGAAGATGATTCCTGTCTTCCTGTTAGATATTAAAAATGCCAAAGATTATAAGGGGACTGTTTTTCCCCAACATATTTATAAACTTTTCAAACCCACGTTACTTAAAAAAGGTATTTCTCACTTAATTTTCTGCAGTTCTCACTAACCAAGATTTTATAGAGCACGTTGTATTTTCTATTAAGAATGTAATAAATAATACTGTTAACATGTTCTTCAAAACAACAAATGCTAGGTCCCCTGCTCTGCCCCCCACTGCTGACATTGGGCATGTGTTCTCATCTCATTCACCAGGTGAGCATCATTAGTCCAAAGTGATCCACATTTTTTTGTATTATTTTAGTTTTTATAGATAAAATGTTAATATTTTATTAATATAAGGAAGAATATGGCATATTTCAAAAGCAATAAAGAAATTTAAGAATATTATAAATCACAGAATTAACTGGTAACACAATGGAAATATCAGATACACATTTGTGGAAAATTGCCTGTGAAACAGGGAAGTTGAATGGCTGTATCTTTCCAAAGGTATTCTTGCTTTTCTTTTCAAGATAAAATGTTCAATTATGTGTTTTCATTTATTTATTTTAACAAATACTTGTTTATGGGTTAAAATGAGACAATTCACAAAATATTGACAATTTTTTTAATTCTGTATGTGAGAACACATATACATGACATTAATAAAATGGGAGCAATTCAGAAATACTGATGCATTTAGAAATGTAAATGCTTATAAATATTAAAGTTAGTTTACTATGAAATTATTTCATCTTAAACATTATAATCTAGGTTCTTTTTGCTACTTTTCACCCATCTAGGAAATTTTTGCAAGAATACATTTATATCATTTCATCCATGCTTTTTATAGGAATTAGTACCCATTAACAGTGATACTGCATCAAAATGTTACCGTTGACTGAACCTGGTTTCCGCAACCTCACCATAGTACTTGAGTTCTGGCTGAGAAAGAATTCTGAGTCAAAACTCAAATAAAAAGCAAAAGTTTATTTAGAGAGTCACAGAGGTAGGAAAGGTGAACCAACTGGGCTGCATGGGCTCAGGAAACAAGTTACAGAGGCAAAACAAGGGTCTTTGGAACTTAGAAAAATGGAGGCAAAGGTAATGCACTTGGGGGAAGAAGAATGAGGAAATATATGGGCATGTTCCTAAGACAGAGAAAAAGCACAGGCTGAGTCCTTTATCTTGAGGGTTTTTATCTTCAGGTCTCAGGAGAGGATTTTAATAGAATATTCATCAAATTTCCATGTGTGTCCCTCTCAGGGTCGTGGTCTCTACGACCTGTTGGTTGGCACCAGGGCAGGGGATCATTAGTTATCACAGCTGATCCTGATGTTACTCATGGTGTCACTTCACTTCTAGGCCTGGAGCTGGAACTCTACTGAGGCCTAAATGTTATCTCTCATGCTTAATGCTTAAGGGAGTGGTTGTGTAAAGGCTTCTATGTGGATCTACTACATGACTAACAACATGCCAGGGGAGGAAAAGTCAGGGGAAGACCCAAACTACATGAGCAATGATATAAAAGTTCAGGGGGTCTAAACCACATGATCAGTGTAATGCTAGGGAAGGAAAGATCATCCTGTGGGTGAGGTCCTACCCTGCAGTTGTCCCATGCTAAAAAACCAGGGCTTTCTGCCATGGGTGATCTTCCATACTTGGTCTATCACCCTTGCTCTGCTTGTGCCTGTCTAATTGCCTATTATAGTATCTACATAGATTGGTAGATATGACCCAATAACCCTATCTCTTAAGACTTTGAAAACAAAACCAGACCTGAACAAAGATATAAATGTTTATCATAAATCTAGAGTACTGGAACCTTTGAGGCTTACTTTTCCTTAGCAAAGGAATCCTTAGATTGTCTTTTTCTCTGAATAACTTGCTGGAAGGAAAATACCAGCCTTAATTACAACCTGATATCATGCTCCATTTGGTGTTTAGTCCAAGGGAGAAAAGGGAATTACTCCACAACTGAAATGGAGGTGTTAAACAAAAACTTTCATGTCCATAAGCTTCCCTGAAAGAAAGGGTTTATTGAGCCAAATGCTAGCCAGAAAAGGACTGGGTCTTAGGGCATAATTTCTAAACCACCACCAACCAGGCTAGATGGAAAAGGCCATAGGTCCACTGTCCTGGAGTTGATGGGCTCCTTTATACGTTATGTTTTGGGAACGAAAGATATAAGTTGTTTTCAAAGAATTTACATTGGCTACAGATAAGGGGGTGGGAAAAAGTGAAGCGGGGGCAGTTTCAGGATAGATGCTTAATTCATAAGGAAGAAATATTTACTACTATTGATAGGTTGGTTGCAGGCAATGGTCCTGAAAGTTCATACATAAGCAGGATGTGGTGGCATATGGTACTCTCTATAGAAGTTGATTCAAAGCTCCAACATATATTATTAGTGAGCAGTTTACTTTTAATTAGCTCACAACTATTAACTCTAAGGACCCTTTTCTTTTCACTCTCTGGCTCATTGTAATTGAATTAAGACATCTCATAATTTTTCTCTTGTCAAAGGCCAGAAATATAAAAAGAGGTCAGGGTTTCAAGATTTCTAGTAAGAAAAATCTAGATTAGAAATGTGAGGTTTGACCCTGGCCAGTTGGCTCAGTGGTAGAGTGTTGGCCCAGTTTTGATTACAGATCAGGGTACACAGGAGAAGCACCCATCTGCTTCTCCACCCCTTCCCCTTTCACTTCTCTCTCTCTTTCTCTTTCCCTCCTGGAGCCATGGCTCAATTGGAGCGAGTTGGCCCTGGGTGCTGAGGATGGCTCCATGGCCTCCACTTCAGGCACTAAGAAGAGCTCAGTTGCTGAGCAACAGAGCAACACCCCAGATGGGCAAAGCATCACCCCCTAGTGGGCTTGCCACGTGGACCCCAGTCTGGGCGCATGCAGGAGTCTGTCTCTGCCTCTCCTTCTTGCACTGAATAAAAAAAAAAGAAAAAAAAGAAATGTGAGGTTTCCTCGTTAAAAGGGCATATACCTGATCGCCCTAAGGTCTTTCTCTTTTTGCTCTGTAGCTGCAGCTGCCTCTGGACTCCAGCTCCTCAGCCCAGACTTACTTACTTTTTCTGGTAGATGAAAGTCAAAAATGTCTAATTAAAATTGGGCGAGAGGATTTATTGGTGAAAAGGATGGGAAGTCCAAAACTTAACCTTCATAGTACTAATGTATGAAGAGAATCAGTTATTTTAGTTACTGATCCACATTTGTGTTGAAATCCACATTAAGCATAAGGATCTTAAAATACATTTTTTCTTTTCCCCTTTGGTTGTTAAATTGTGAACAAGTTTTCACACTATGGTTAATTTAAAAATAATTTTAGCCCTGGCTGGATAGCTCCATTGGTTAGAGAATTGTCCCAAAGTGCAGAGGTTGCCAGTTCAATCCCTGGTCAGGGCACATACAGGAACAGATCCATGTTCCTGTCTCCCTTTCTTTCTTACTAAAATAAATAAACAGTAAATTATAACAGAATATTCATGTTAATTAAAATAAAAGGATATGATAAGAAGAAGAAAGAATTGTTTGATGTAATTTTCTAAGGCTGGGCCAATTTCCAAAAAAAAATCTTGTTTTAATATATAAAGTATAATTTATCAAGATGCATTTGTCTTTTTTTCTCTCTGTTTTACTTGCCTGGAAAAATCCCACCTCCTGCTGATGACTGTACACTGTTCTACACTTGAGTAGGTAACTTGGCTGGAACAATCACCCACAGATGCACACACAAAGTCACATGACCATGTTGATTAGTCTCATTTTATGTTTAAGCTTTTTTTTTAATTTTAATTTTATTCATTTTTAGAGAGGAGACACAGAGAGAGAGAGAGAGAGAGAGAGAGAGAGAGAGAGAGAGAGAGAGAGAGAAGAGAGAGAAAGGGGGGAGGAGCTGGAAGCATCAACTCTCATATGTGCCTTGACCAAACCAGTGCAGGGTTTTGAACTGGTGACCTCAGTGTTCCCAGGTCGACGCTTTATCCACTGCGCCACCACAGGTCAGGCTCATTTTATGTTTAGATTTCAGTCCTCATCAGGTCTTTAAAATAGCCCAGAAGATCAACTCTCTGCCCTCTTCAATTTGCTCTAGTTGAGATGACTATTTTCTGCTGCCTCCTCTCCTCTACCCTCTCTTTACCTCTTCATATCTTCTTTTTGCTAATCCTTATGTCCCTGCATCTTCTTTACTGGAAATTAATGACCTACTTCTTACTTATCTGATGAAGCACATCAGTTAGAAGAGAAATTCCACATTTTCTAATCATTAAATCTACCTCACTATCAATCTTTACATGTTCCAATGACTCAGCTTTCCCTTTGGTTGTCAAGAGTGCACTCCCACTCTTTTATCAAAGGACAGTCACTTCATTTGTGCATTTGACCATATCTCTTTATGCTTGTTTGAAGAATTAGTTCCTGCATTTATCGTCTCTCTTTTCTGTATCATCAATTTTCTCCTGTTAAAGTAATTTTCCATCTGCGTAAAGACATGTGTCAGTAGAACCCAACAAAATGTCTGTTCCTTGAGTTTAGGTCACTTTTTGTTGCTGCCTTATTTCTTGTTTCCACTTGTAGAACACTTTCCTGAGTTTCTCAACTTCCTGTCTGTTCCTTTTTTTTTTTTTTTTTTTTTTTTTACAGAGACAGAGAGAGGGACAGACAGACAGGAATGGAGAGAGATGAGAAGCATCAATTATCAGTTTTTTGTTGTGACACCTTAGTTGTTCATTGATTGCTTTCTCATATGTGCCTTGACCGTGGGCCTTTAGCAGACCAAATAACCCCTTGCTCGAGCCAGTGACCTTGAGTCCAAGCCGATGAGCTTTGCTCAGACCAGATGAACCCACGCTCAAGCTGGCGACCTTGGGATCTCTACCTGGGTCCTCCACATCCCAGTCCAACACTGTATCTACTGCGCCACCGCATGGTCAGGCCTGTTTATCCTTTCTTATATATGATTCTCTCATGAACTAACACCAGTCAAGCTGTTCTAGCTTCTTTACCCTGAAACTGCAATGCAAAAGTCATCAATAATCTTCATGTTTTGAAAGTGATGCCATTTCTCAGATGCCTTTGTAGACGAGTCAATACTATTTAATCTCTTAATAAAAATCTTCATTTGCATGCCAGAACTGCTCAAGTTTTTTGTTTTTCATTGGTCTTCAATGGCTATTACTTAACCTCCTAGCTTGATTTTATTATGATCAATTTGTAAAATTTGACATGCCCTTAGGCTCAATTAACATTTTTCTGCTTACACCCTCTTTCTAGCTGACCTTATCATCTATAAATGGGTTATTTCATAAATTACCTCCCTATTCTATTCTACATGCCAGTTCAGACTCTTCTGTACAGACAGTTATGCAACATCTCTTCTACCATGTCTAATAAGTATTTCAAACTAACATATCTGAAACAGAAGTCCTGAATTTCACCTTTCACACTGTGTTTTCCCCAAGTGTCCCACAAGTGTAAGGAAGGAGAGCTGTTCTGTTTCTCTGAGATAAGAGAGAAGGTGAGGAGAATAGGCAAAGAGATTAATGACTGAGTGTTCCTATTTTAGCCATAAAGTGGGCAATCACATCACTAGTGGAGGTAGAAAAGAAAATAAAAATATTAAAGGGCTGACATTTTTCAATAAAGTAGAAGGCAAGATTACCTCCTAGGGTATGACTTGACAAGAATAGAAAATATGTGAAACACAAGTAATAAAAGGACCACTAAGAATCTGAGCAGACCCCATCTAGAAAGAAGCCTTAGTTGCATGGAAAGTGTCATTTTCTTCTCTCAAGCAAGCTTCTGCTTTCTTCTGTTCTCAAGGGCAGGGGCTCTGACATTACCTAATGAAAAGCCAGTAGCCAGGGCCACCATCAGAGACGCCTGGCCCATGCAGGTTTGCATTTGATTCGGACAGACGGTAATAAAACAATGGAGCCAAGAACTGGTGGGCTATTAGCTTTAATCCTAGCTTGCACCCGGCAGGCAAGAAATACACACAGTGGGAAAACACTTCCCTTTCCATTCAGGGCTCCCAAAGCCACTGACTTATTCGAGTTTTCCTAGGATCAAAGGTTTGTCCCTCACCAGCCTTATTCACCTCTGTTCTCCATCTCCTTCTCTCTTCACAAACTGAGCACAAACTGGCTTCTCCTTTAGCACTCCACCATCTTGGCTACTTCTCCTCTCCTCCATGTGGCCTTTCTCTGCTCTCCCTTCTCTGCTCTCTTTTCTCTGCTTTTTTCTATATTATAGTGTAGAAATCAAAACCTTTAATCCAATATACAAACATTGCAGTGTCTGATACAAAGTCACTTATCTGAGGCATAATGGGATTTTTCATGAGAGTACACCACCCCCTATCATGCACCAGTCAAGGGTGTGGGAGAAGCTTAGTTTTAAAACTAAGCCTTAGGCTATAAGGATCTTTCCTGCTTGCAGCCTGTCCCCCACACCCAATGCAAACTTTAAGTGAGCAAACATATATATCATATTTACAAACTTACTTGACCAACATTCGCTTTTGCTCGCTTCACAATCTAAAGTACAGGTATTCCTGCACAAAGATATTAGTCACTAATTACACAAATTACAACATGACAAATTATACAATTTCAACAATTACAAAGATACACTTCACCAGTCTCTGAGCACTTTGTCAAAAGCACAAAATGTCCTCGGACTTCTTCCTAGCCATGGTAAAAGCTTCCTGGGACAGGGGAAGGGCCTCCAGCAAAGTCGACCCCCACTTGCATTAGGGTATTTCACATTTTCCAAAATTTATAAGTCCATCAAACAAAGGAGCCAGTGCTCATTCAAGTCATAGTTCGGGAATCAGTCCACACACAAGGGGCCTCAGCCACACCCCTCATCCTTGCCATCCTGGCAGGTCTTACACTGTCCCAAAGAGAAGCACGTGGCAATGGTAGTCAGCATTTCCACCTCTGCTCTGGAGAGCATGATAGCATCCACCCTTATGTCCCAAAATCGCAGACCTACCTGGGGTGTAGTAGGTACTCCTTGCTGCTAGGTTCTCACCATCTGGAGACTGCAGTTTGGAACTCCAGCCCGATTATCCTCATCCTCCAAAGAGGAACTGGAAACACCAGCTCCTGCTGCTGGGCTTGAATCCTGGGCCACTGCCACCTTCTGCTTTATAGACCTTGCAGCCTTGGCCCTGGACTCAGCCCCAGCCTCTCACCACTGCTGGCTCTCTACAATGTCCAGGGAAATCTGCAACTCACAAACATTTGATCCCTTCTCCAGTTGCTGCTCCATTTCCAAGCAAATCTCATGAACCTGGTTGGCCTCCTCTGGTACTTGCTCCAGCTCCAAGGTCAGCATCTCTTTCTCCCACATTTGCTCCAGCTCCTTCCACTGCTCAGTTTGCAGGTCCTGGGCAGCCTCTTCCACGGAGCTCTCAGTTTTCTCAGGCATGGCAGTAAAAATCAGCCAGCCTATGGCTCCCAAAACGATAACCATGGGAAACCATAACAACAGCCAGTCTTCTACTCCACCGTTCAAAGGTGGTGGTGGCTCCATACCGATCTGTATAGAATTTTGCCACAGACTACACCAAATGTATAGGCAGTAGCCACGGTCACCATCAGAGGTGCCTGGCCTATGCAGGTTTGGATTTGATTTGAACAGATAATAATGAAACAGCAGAGCCAAGACTGGTGGGCCATTAGCTTTAATCCTAGTTTGCACCCGGCAGGCAAGAAATACACACAGTGGGAAAACACTTTCCTTTTCATTCAGGGCTCCCAAAGCCACTGACTTATCCGAGTTTTCCTAGGATCAAAGGTTTGTCCCTCACCAGCCTTATTCACCTCTGTTCCCCATCTCCTCTCTGCACAAACTTTGCACAAACTGGATTCTCCTTCAGCATTATGCCATCTTGGCTACTTCTCCTCTCCTCCACATGTCCTTTCTCTGCTCTCCCTTTCTGCTCTCTCCTTTATAGTGTAGAAATCAAAACCTTTAATCAATGTACAGTCAAGGCAGTGTCTGATACAAAGTCACTTATCTGAGGCATAATGGGATTCTTCATGAGAGTACACCACCCCCTATCATGTACCACTCAAGGGTTTGGGCAAAAGCTTACTTTTAAAACTAAGTCTTAGGCTATAAGGATCCTGCCTGCTTACAGCCCATCCCCCACACCCAATGCAAACTGTAATTGAACAAACATATATATCATATTTACAAAATTACTTGACCAACACTTTATAAATGCTCCACAAAACTTCATGTACTTGACTGACTCAATAAAGAAGAATGGCAAGAAAGTTCCAACCTTGTTCCAAGAGTTATATATTCACATCAGGTGTAAACTATTAAAATAATCATTCTCCTTAGGGCTGTTCAGTCTTCCCTCTATTTTATTCTTTTCTTTAAAAATTTTATTTTTTGATTTTTGAGAGAGAGAGAGAGAGAGAGAGGAAGAGAGAAACATTTTCTTACAAATATTCTTTTTAGTTCATTTATTAATTTCTTATTCTTTTCTCATTTACAAATGTTTTCCTGCTGTTGATGTAAGAAATGCCCAAACCTATAGGGACTTTTTGTAAGAGTTTATTTGAGCCTAACTGATGACATATGCTGGTGAGCAGATCTCAAATGCTCCAGAGAATAACCATTTTGGAATTTCTTTTAAACATTTGAAATTAAGGAGGGGACTAAACTAGGAGGCGATTGGATTACAAATTAACTAGATTATATGCTGTGTTGAGGGTCATTATAGTTTATTTTAAAGGTATGTTTACCTAGATGCACAACAGCAATAGATAGAACTGACTTAAGGCAAAGCTAAACCTTTTACTATAGAAGTTATATGCCTAAGATGTGATTACCCACCATGACCTCCCCAGTTTTGAATTTATGGTCAGATCACCTTGTGAAGTGTTGGGCAGATAAAATATAATATGCTCGCTTTGTTAAAGATGGCACTGCCCACATGGAAGCGCGTCACCCAGGTGATATTATTTGCCCTTGTGCTTGGGATGGCTGTGGGGGAAAAGCTGTAATGTAAGCAGGCTGGGTCGTTATAGCTTAAGGCTTTGTTTTAAGAGTAAGCTTTTCCCCACACCCTTGACTGATTGGATGATGTGGGGTGGTGCACTCTCCTGAGGAATCCCATTATGCTTCAGATGGGTAACTTTGTGTCAGAGACTTTGTTGTTGTAGATGAGATTAAGGGTTTGGATTTTTACAGTATAAAGTGGGGCAGGCTGGGAGCTTGCTCTCTCTTGGTTTTCTGAGGTTAGTATAGAGATTAGAGCAGATTAAGGCCACATGGAAGAGGCCAGGAGAAGCAGCCAAGATGGCAGAGTGCTGAGGGAAAAGCCAGTTTGTTAAGAGTTTGTGCTGGAGGAGATGGGAAACAGGTAAATAAGTCTGGTGAGCTAGAAACCTTTGATTCTAGGAAACTCTGATAAGTCAGTAGCTTTGTGAGCACTGAATGTATGGGTTTTGGAGCCCAGTGTGTGTTTTTGCTTGCCCGCCTGGTGCAAGCTAGAATTAAAACTGATGGCTCACCAGTTCTTGGCTCCATTGTTTCATTACCGACTGTCCGAATCCAATGTAAACCTTCATTGATCAGGCCGCTGTGATCCTGGCTGCGACTACTGGCTTTACATGAAGTTACTTTCCACAGAACCCCTTTTTTCACCCACTTTTTTGTCCTTAAGTAGATACTATCTTCATTTCCTTCATTCTCAGAATTTTATTTTTATAAAAACCTTACCCTAGATAAAGAATATTGTTTTATTTCTTATTGGAATAAAATTTTTCATTTTTTGGTATTGAAACAGTCACAGAGATTGCTTAATTTCAGTGGAATATTTGTCTGAAAATATGCATGACTTCATCAAATTGTTCATTTACTTAATTGGTTCAATAGATTTCTTCTAACAGAAGGAATATCTCTTACACCAGAGAATGATGATGGCTTTGTAATGTTTTCTTTGATGAAAAAGTGAACTGTAATAGTATAATTTATCACAATACTGTGCAATAAGTATAAGGTAAGATTATAGTTTTGTTAATTGCGTTACTGAACAACTTGAGAGCATTTTCTAACTCCGTAAGTATCTTCAAATTAATTTAAGACATTTTTATTATAGATTTTCAACAAGTTTTGCCAACTAAGCAAAATTCTATGTGTTTGCATTACAATAAAATGTATATTGTTTTAGAAAAATTTAATTTGTCCATTCACTTTGTAATTCAACAGTTATTTACTGTAGATATCAACTACATGCTAGGAATGTAAAGATAAAAATTTTAAAACACAAGTTTACTTTTCTAAGATATCCTTTCTGTAATTCATTTGATGGTGAAATGAAAGCATTTATTAGTATAAGAGAATAGCTTTATTTGAGTAGATATAGTAAATAAAAATTTTGCAAATTAATTCAGTAAAGTAGGTTTGGATTAGTTGACAGAAATCTTCCTGAATCTGATCAAATAGAGTATGAAGTAAAAAGCAAATCAGGGTGGAGGTAAGGAGAGACCTTCTGTGAAAGATTACTGCAATAAAGGGAGGGGAGGATTACAACAGAGAGAATGTGCCCCCAAAGCCAGGGAGGATCTTTCCTTTTATGAGGAGTAAATAAAGCTACAAAGAGCAGGATTTGGGAAGGTAGGCTGGTTGAGGGTGGTGTAATTAGGGACTGTAGAGCAAAACCCTTTTTTTTGCCCTGAGATAACCCTATATTTAGGAAAGGTTCTAAAGGAAGTGCCGAGTCCTTAAGTGAGGGTGGGTCAAAGTTCAGGAGCCTGGGGAAGGCAAGAAGTGTAGCGAAAGCTGGGAAGAGTAAAGGGAGCAGGTATTTCATCCAGATTAGTCACTGGCACAAACAGTTCAGCTAATCATTTATGAAACAAATAATGGGAATGCCGAGGGTCTTTGTCTGGCCTGGCCATGAGTAAACAAGGAGAGTGCCCTGAATCTTATCTAAGTCAAATGTGGAAGGGTGGTTCTTTGTAGTAAGCCATTTCCAGAACACAAAAGGGTGGAGGAATTTCCTTAACCTTTGTTATTTTCCAGGATCACAGGGCTACTGTAAAGTTCAATATTGTCAGGATAAAGATGAAGATAAAGAGATTTCCCAAGAGAAGAGTTTTGGCAGCTCTATGTGAAAGACTGGTAGAAATTCATAGGAAGAAGGCCCAGAATTAAAGAATAGTGTAGCCCACCGAAGTTAAAAATAGGACATGCAAGATTGCAGGGGCAGAAACAGAGCTCATTTTTAACTGTGGCTAAGCAGTATTGTGTGTGGGCAACAGTAGTGGTATAGCCAGCACTGCCACCAAGAGCAAGGAAAGCATGAGCTCCCAGTGTAAATATTTGGAAGCTCTGTTTTTAAAGATTAGATTTCCTGCCAATCAACTCTCTCCCAAAGAAACCATCGGCATTGTGCAATGCTCTGGATATCAAGGGAAAAGATAGGAGAAGTTTCTTCTGAGGGCTGGTGAAAGGAATAATATCTGTCTCTCTCATCTCTCTCCTTCTGTGACTTCATGAAAGAAAACTCTTAAAAGTTTATAAAGTGATTGAAATGGTAAAACCATGCACATTTATTATTACTGATTATTAGAATTAAATATAAGAATAAAAACTGGTCTTGCTGTATACATTACCAATCTAAAGACGACTGACATTTAAGCAAGAGACTTCAGAGTAAAAAAAAAAGTCTATTTTATGTGATGTAAAGCCAGTGGCCACAGCCACCATCACAGCCGTCTGGCCCATGCAGGTTCGCATCAGATTCGAACAGACAGTAATGAAACAATGGAGCCAAGAACTGGTGAGCCATCAGCTTTAATTCTAGCTTGCACCCGGTGGGCAAGCAAAAACACACACTGGGCTCCAAAACCCACTCATTCAGTGCTCACAAAGCTACTGACTTATCCGAGTTTCCTAGCATCAAAGCTTTCTAGCTCACCAGACTTATTCACTTCTGTTTCCCATCTCCTTCTCTCTACTCAAACTCTGCACAAGCTGGCTTCTTTCTCAGCACTCCACCATCTTGGCTGCTTCTCCTGGCCTCCGCATGGCTTTCATCTGCTCTTCTCTCTGTTACTAATCTCAGGAACCCTGAGAGAATAAGCTCCTGGCCTGCCCCACTTTATAGAATAGATTCAAAACCTTTAATCCAATCTACAAACAAGGAAGTCTCTGATACAAAGTCACTTATCTTAGACATACTGGGAGAATTTCTCATGAGAGTGCACCACCCCACATCATCCATAAGTCAAGGGTGTGGGGAAAAGCTTACTCTTAAAACTTGAGTGGGCAGCACCATCTTTAACAAAGTGAGCATAATATATTTTATCTGCCCAACAATGTGAAATACCATGATAAAAGGCAGAAAATTTGAAACAAATATAGAACTGGTGAGCCATCAGTTTTAATTCTAGCTTGCACCTGGCGGGCAAGCAAAAACACACACTGAGCTAAAAAACCCACACATTCAGTGCTCACAAAGCTACTGACTTACCCGAGTTTCCTAGAATCAAAGGTTTCTAGCTCACCAGACTTATTTACCTCTGTTTCCCATCTCCTCCCTACACAAACCCTCCACAAACTGGATTCTTCCTCAGCACTCTGCGATCTTGGCTGCTTCTCCTGGCCTCCATGTGGCCTTTCTCCGCTCTCCTCTCTATACTAATCCCAGGAACCGAGAGAGCAAGCTCCTGGCCTGCCCCACCTTATATTGTAAAATCTAAACCTCCAATCCAATTACACAAACAAGGGAGTCTCCAATACAAAGCCACCCATCCAAGGCACAGTGGGATTCCTCAGGAGAGTGCACCACCCCACATCATCCAATCAGTCAAGGGTGTGGGAAAAAGCTTCCTCCTAAAACTAAGCCTTAGGCTATACAACCCAGCCTGCCCACATCCTGTCCCAGACACACATTAATATCAATGAACTTCCACGTGGGTAGCACCGTCTTTAACAACGTGAGCATAATATATTTTATCTGCCCAACAATCCACCCCTATGCTCACTTTACTACCTACAATCTACACCACTGGCATTCCTGTACAAGGAAATTAGGTACATTACACAAATTACAAACACATGACAAATCATTCAATTTCATCAATTACAAAGGTACATTTCACCATTCTCTCAGCATTTTGCCAAAAGCGCAAAATGCCTTCGACCTTCTCTCTTGTCGTTGGAAAAGCTTCCCGGGGCAGGGGGAGGCCCTCCATCAAAGCCGCCCCTGACCCCCATCAGGGTATTTCACATTGTCCAAAATCCGTAAATCCATCCAACAAAGGAGCTTGTGCCCATCTGGTCATAGTCCAGGAAATCAGCCCACACACATGGGGTGTTAGCCTCCCCCCTCATTCCTGCCATCACTGCAGGTCTCACACTATCCTAAAGAGAACCATGTGACAATGGCAGTCAGCATTTCCATCTCTGCTCTGGGAAGCATGATTGCATCCACCCCTATGTCCCAAAATTGCAGACCTACCAGCAACATAGCTACTCCTTGCTGCTGGGCTCTCACCTTCTGGAGGCTGTGGATTTCAACTCCAGCCAGATTCTCCTCATCCTCCACAGAGGAACTGAAAACATCAGCTCTTGCTGCTGGGCTCGAGCTCCGGGCCACTGCTGCCTTCTGCTCAGCAGCAGGTCTTGCAGCTCCAGCCCGAGCTGCAGCTCTGGATCCGGCCTCAGCCCCAGCCTCATGCCGCTGCTGGTTCTCCACAACATCCAGGGCAATCTCCAACTCACGAACCTGTGATTCCTTCTTCAGTGTCTGCTCCATTTCCAGACAAATCTCGCAAACCTGGTTGGTCTCCTCCTCCAGCGCTTCCTCCAGCTCCAGGGTCGGCATCTCTTTCTCCCACGTTTCCTCCAGCTCCTTCCGCTGCTCGTTTTGCAGGTCCAGGGCAGCCTCTTCCATAGAGCTCTTGGTTTCCTCACGCATGGCTGTAAAAGTTAGCCAGCCAATAGTCCCCCCAAAAACAGCCATAGGGAACCATAACAGCAGCCAGTTCTCTACTCCACTGCTCAGAGGTGGTGGTGTCTCCATATCGATTTGTATCAAATCCTGCCACAGACTACGCCAAATGTAAAGCCGGTAGTCGCGGTCAGGATCACAGCCGCCTGACCCTTGCAGGTTCACATTGGATTCGAACAGTCGGTAATGAAACAACGGAGCCAAGAACTGTGAGCCATCAGCTTTAATTCTAGCTTGTACGGGGCGGGCAAGCAAAAACACACACTGGGCTCCAAAACCCACACATTCAGTGCTCACAAAGCTACTGACTTATCAGAGTTTCCTAGAATCAAATATTTCTAGCTCACCAGACTTATTCACCTCTGTTTCCCATCTCCTCCCTACACAAACTCTCCACAAACTGGCTTCTTCCTCAACACTCTGCCATCTTGGCTGCTTCTCCTGGCCTTCATGTGGCCTTTCTCTGCTCTCCTCTCTATACTAATCCCAAGAACCGAGAGAGCAAGTTCCTGGCCTGCCACACCTTATATTGTAAAATCAAAACCTCCAATCCAATTACACAAACAAGGAAGTCTCCAATACAAAACCACCCATCCAAGGCACAATGGGATTCCTCAGGAGAGCGTACCACCCCACATCATCCAATCAGTCCAGGGTGTGGGGAAAAGCTTAGTCTTAAAACAAAGCATTAAGCTATAACGACCAGGCCTGTTTACATTACAGCTTTTCCCCCACAGCCATCCCAAGCATAAGGGCAAATAATATCACCTGGGTGACGGGCTTCCATGTGGGCAGTGCCATCTTTAACAAAGTGAGCATATTATATTTTATCTGCTCAACATAGAGGTCAACTGAATCTTCAAAATCCATGAAGTTTTGAGTCTCAGACAATAACAGCTTTAACTAAGTCAAACTATTTTGTTTTTTTATTTTTAATAATTAAGTGAGAGGTGGAGAGGCAGAGATACAGATTCCCAAATATGCTCTTACTGGGACTACCCAGCAAGCCCACTAGGGGGCAATGCTCTGCAGATCTGGGGCGTTGCTAGATTGCTCAGCAACCAAGCACTTCTTAGTACCTGAGGCCAGGCCATGGAGTCTTTCTCAGCACCCAGATCCAACTTGCTTGAACCAATTCAGCTATGGCTGCAGGATAGAAAGGGTGTGTGTGTGTTATTGAGAAACAAATGGTTACTTCTCTTGTGTGTTTTTGATCAAATAAGTTTGTGAATATAATATATATGTTTGCTTGCTTACAGTTTGCATTGGATGTGGGGGACAGGCTGTAAGCAGGCAGGGTTGTTATAACCTAAGGTTAATATTAAGACTGCTTTTCCCACTCTAAGTGACTTTGTATCAGACTTCCTTGTTTGTATTGTTATAAAGTACCATACCCCAGATTCTGAAAGGCTTTGTACCTCACTTCATTGAGTCCATGTAGAGACACCCAGTCCAGATGAATTTTGAAGAGTTTTATTGAAGGGGGAAATTTGTTAAATATGCTAGCTGCATATGGCTGACACGGGGCATAGCAGGCCCAAATCGTGTGCCCTAAGTATATTTCAGAAGCTGGTTATATGTCCTTTGACCACATAAGGCTGGGGGCATGACAGCATGACACACTCATTAATAGGATTATAACATTTGACAAGATTTATGTTACATTAACAAGATTAACATTTGTCTAGGGGATTTACAAGAAAAGTTAAAACTTTCAAGGTAATACAATCAAAGTCATTCACAAACCTTTTAGTATCTGTCTCTCCTCCTCTGCCTAGAAGTACATGTTAATCTCAGATTCCAGGAAGGGAGGGAGAGCCAAAATCAGTGTAGGGTGGTACGTTAATTTTGTCTCTTATTGAAAGTGAAAGGGAGTTCTTCAGATAACCTTAATCCTTTCAGAGAACTTAAAACCAAATGACCCTAGTCGTCCTTGAAAGTCGGGAGACTTCATTCCTTTTCCTCCATTTTCCAAGAAAAGGACAGGAAAGCCTGATGTTTTCGCCCAGAATATTAATATTAATTTGCAGCTTTTTGGTACCTTACAATAGTATATTGGATTAAAGGTTTTGATTTTTATATTACCAAATGTGGCAAAGGACCCCATGCTGGGGGAGAGCAGAGAAAGACCACGTGGAAGAGAGGAGAAGCAGCAAGATGGTGGAGTGCTGAAGGAGAAGCCAGTTTGTGCAGAGAGAAGGAGATGGAGAATAGAGGTGTGTAAAGCCAGTAGTCGAGGCCGCCATCACAGCAGCCTGACCCATGCAGGTTCGCATTGGATTCGGAAAGATGGCAACGAAACACTGGAGCCAAGAACTGGTGAGCCATCAGCTTTAATTCTAGCTTGCACCCGGCGGGCAAGCAAAAACACACACTGGGCTCCAAAACCCACACATTCAGTGCTCACAAAGCTACTGACTTATCCGAGTTTCCCAGAATCAAAGGTTTCTAGCTCACCAGACTTATTCACCTCTGTTTCCCATCTCCTCCAGCACAAACTCTTAACAAACTGGCTTCTTCCTCAGCACTCTGCCATCTTGGCTACTTCTCCTCCACATGGCCTTAATCTGCTCTCCTCTCTAATACTAACCTCAGGAACTCAGGAACCAAGAGCCAAGAGAGAGATCAAGCTACTGGTCTCTCCCCTTTTATAGCATAGACTCAAAACCTATAATCCAATTATACAAACAAAGTCTCTGATACAAAGCCACCCATCTGAGGCATAATGGGATTCCTCCCTACATCACCACCCTACATCATCCAATCAGTCAAGGGTGTGGAGAAGAGCTTACTCTTAAAACTAAGCCTTAAGCTATAACGACCCGGCCTGCCCACAGCCTGTTCCAGAACACACATTAATATCAACAAACTTCCATGTGGGCAGCACCATCTTTAACAAAGTGAGCATAATATGTTTTATCTGCCGAACAATCCACCCCTATGCTCACTTTACTACCCACAATTTACACCACCGGCATCCCTGTACAATGAAATTAAGTATATTACACAAATTACAGCAATAGCACAAATCATACAGTTTCAACAATTACAAAGGTACACACATTTCACCAGTCTCTATGTACTTTGCCAAAAGTGCAAAATGTTCTCAGCCTTTTCTCTAGCCATGGGAAAAACTTCCCGGGGCAGGAGGGCCTCCGGCAAAGCCACCCCCACCCCCATCAGGGTATTTCACATTGTCCAAAATCCGTAAGTCCATTCAACAAAGGAGCTTGTGCCCTTCCGGTCAGAGTCCAGGAAATCAGTCCACACACATAGGGTTTTAGCCTCCCCCCTCATTCCTGCCATCATGGCAAGTCTCACACTGTCCCAAGAAAAAGCACATGGCGATGGCAGTCAACATTTCCATCTCTGCTCTGGGGAGCATGATGGCATCCACCCCTATGTCCCAAAATCGCAGACCTACCAGGAGCATAACTACTCCTTGCTGCTGGGCTCTCACCTTCTGGAGACTGCGAATTGCAACTCCAGACGGATTCTCCTCATCCTCCAAAGAGGAACTGAAAACATCAGCTCCTGCTGCTGGGCTTGATCTCCGGGCCACCGCTGCCTTCTGCTCAGCAGGCCTTGCAGCTCCAACCCTGGCCTCAGCCCCGGTCCTGGCCTCAGCTCCGGCCCCGGCCTCATGCCGCTGCTGGCTCTCCACAACATCCAGGGCAATCTCCAACTCACGAACCTGTGATTCCTTCTCCAGCGTCTGCTCCATTTCCAGGTGAATCTCGCAGACCTGGTCAGCCTCCTCCTCCAGCGCTTCCTCCAGCTCCAGGGTCAGCATCTCTCTCTCCCATGTTTCCTCTAGCTCCTTCCGCTGCTCGGTTTGGAGGTCCTGGGCAGCCTCTTCCATAGAGCTCTCAGTTTCCTCACACATGGCTATAAAAGTCAGCCAGCCTACAGTCCCCCAAAAAACAGCTATGGAAAACCATAACAGCAACCAGTCCTCTACTCCACCGCTCAAAGGTGGTGGTGGCTCCATGCCGGTCTGTATCGAATCCTGCCGACTACGCCAAATGTAAAGCCAGTAGTCGAGGCCGCCATCACAGCAGCCTGACCCATGCAGGTTCGCATTGGATTCGGAAAGATGGCAACGAAACACTGGAGCCAAGAACTGGTGAGCCATCAGCTTTAATTCTAGCTTGCACCCGGCGGGCAAGCAAAAACACACACTGGGCTCCAAAACCCACACATTCAGTGCTCACAAAGCTACTGACTTATCCGAGTTTCCCAGAATCAAAGGTTTCTAGCTCACCAGACTTATTCACCTCTGTTTCCCATCTCCTCCAGCACAAACTCTTAACAAACTGGCTTCTTCCTCAGCACTCTGCCATCTTGGCTACTTCTCCTCCACATGGCCTTAATCTGCTCTCCTCTCTAATACTAACCTCAGGAACTCAGGAACCAAGAGCCAAGAGAGAGATCAAGCTACTGGTCTCTCCCCTTTTATAGCATAGACTCAAAACCTATAATCCAATTATACAAACAAAGTCTCTGATACAAAGCCACCCATCTGAGGCATAATGGGATTCCTCCCTACATCACCACCCTACATCATCCAATCAGTCAAGGGTGTGGAGAAGAGCTTACTCTTAAAACTAAGCCTTAAGCTATAACGACCCGGCCTGCCCACAGCCTGTTCCAGAACACACATTAATATCAACAAACTTCCATGTGGGCAGCACCATCTTTAACAAAGTGAGCATAATATGTTTTATCTGCCGAACAAGGTGAATAAGGCTGGTGAGGTACAAACCTTTGATCCTAGGAAATCTTGGATAAGTCAGTGGCTTTTGGAGCCCTGAATGTAAAGGGAAGTGTTTTCCCACTATGTGTATTTCTTGCCCGCCAGGTGCAAGCTAGGAATAAAGCTAATGGCCCACCAGTTCTTGACTCCATTGCTTCATTACCGTCTGTCCAAATCAAATGCGAACCTGCATGGGCCAGGCGTCTCTGTTGGTGGCCGTGGCTACTGGCCATACATATGCTCTGACCAGGAATCGAATCTGGGACTTCCCCACTGTAAAGCCAGTAGTCGAGGCCACCATCACAGCAGCCCGACCCACGCAGGTTCTCATTAGATTCGAACAGTCGGTAATGAAACACAGAAGCCAAGAACTGGTGAGCCATCACCTTTAATTCTAGCTTGCACCCGGCGGGCAAGCAAAAATACACACTGGGCTCCAAAACCCATACATTCAGTGCTCACAAAGCTACTGACTTATCCGAGTTTCCTAGCATCAAAGCTTTCCAGCTCACCAGACTTAATCACCTCTGTTTCCCATCTCCTCCTGCACAAACTCTTAACAAACTGGCTTCTTCCTCAGCACTCTGCCATCTCAGCTACTTCTCCACATGGCCTTAATCTGCTCTCCTCTCTAATACCAACCTCAGGAACTCTGGAACCAAGAGAGAGACCAAGCTCCCGGACTGCCCCAGTTTATAGCATAGAAAATCCAAACCTTTAATCCAATTATACACACAAGAAAGTCTCTGATACAAAGCCACCCATCTGAAGCATAATGGGATTCCTCCCTACATCACCACCCTACATCATCCAATCAGTCAAGGGTGTGGAGAAGAGCTTACTCTTACAACAAAGCCTTAAGCTATAACAACCCGGCCTGCTTACATTACAACTTTTCCCCCACAGCCATCACAAGCATAAGGGCAAATAATATCACCTGGGTGATGGGCTTCCATGTGGGCAGCACCATCTTTAACAAAGTGAGCATATTATATTTTATCTGCCTAACACCCACCCTAGGCCAATGTTTTTCTACTGAACCAACTGACCAGGGCTTAGTCAAGTCATTTTACGTCTTTCAAAGGAATTCAGATACTATTCCAAAGATAATGTTATGTCAGTAATTGGAGCTCAGAAGTTATCATTCTTAGTTAGGATATGGATATCAAAGTTTTTGGTGAAATGATCCTATACAACAGGTCTAAAAATGTACAGTTCTTAGGTGTACAATCAAAATAAAAAGCAGAGAAATTATGCTGCTATGATTTTAAAAATGGAGAAAATATTGAACAGGACTTCTACAAAGAATTTGAAAATCTAAGGTTAGTAAGCCAGAACAAGTAGAATAGGGAAACGGGCA
Organism: Rhynchonycteris naso; assembly: GCA_037038555.1. Taxonomy (NCBI): domain Eukaryota; kingdom Metazoa; phylum Chordata; class Mammalia; order Chiroptera; family Emballonuridae; genus Rhynchonycteris; species Rhynchonycteris naso. The sequence goes on along the minus strand of CM072997.1, from coordinate 45,056,220 downwards.
GATAATTAAATGGCCACGCAGTTTACAGCCATCTATTTAATTGCAAAATTCTATCTTCTGTAACCAAGGATACTTAGGAGTAAGTGATTTACACTTCTTCCCAACCAGTGGGTAAATAGCTTATATCATCCTACTTTAGGGAGAGAGATAGCAGTAATTCAATTAGTGCCATTTATGCCAACCACACCTAAGGACGGATTAAGTCAGGGAATTAAATCTCATTTTCGTGCCTCAGCATAAAGCTGATAAATATTCTATTGAGATCTTCCCATAAGACATCCCTTAATTTCATCCTTTAAAAACCCTCAAATAAATGGATCCAGTGGGCCTTTCCCTTCCTCCTTTTCTTTCCCCACAGGCATGCATCTCCTAAACTCCAAGGGACCCCACAAGGCTGGTGACCAGGAAAGCGATGGGCAGTGGCAGCTAATCCCTGGCTAACCCCGTGAACCTGTCCCCATGGCCTCCTTTCTTCTGATTTCCCGTGAACTGAAGGAACCCAGCCTTGCCTCACTTCTTTCACTGTGGCCGTTATTTCCCAGTGAGCCATGGCAGCCCTGCGTAGGCTCTCTCCTGTTGCCTCTTCTGTCCTAAACCCTTCCTTGTTTCACTACCCCCAGCTTTACTAAATGTACTCTCAAAATCACCTGGAGTCATGTGTACAATATCTTCTGCACAAAGTCAAGAACTCACACACTGGCTGAGGCAGAACCGTTTGGGGGCTGGACCCTGTCTGATAATGTTAGCATAATTTACTTGCTGTGTAACTATTTTAGAGAAAGGTAGCTGACCTCTCGTTGAGGACATAAGATAATGAAGAGAACTCAGTGAAAGAAATAGTTAATCATTGAATAAATTAATAAAAATAATTTCAGTTTCTAATTATTGGAAGAGACTGCTAGGAGCCATATCTTCATTCTGGAGGTACTGAGTAGTCGCATTACCTCAAGGTTAATATATGGGAACAACGGATATCTCTGCAGTACCCCATCTCTGCACCAATTATTGTTATCCCCAAATTGCCATAAGTATTGGCCTCATATTTATTGCTCAATTCTTAGAAGGTTTACACCTGTGGAAATGACTTGAATGTACCCCATAATTAGAGCAAGAAAGTATTGTCAGAATAAAACAGTTCAGATTTCATAGCTTTATCAGATTTCATACCTTTCTCTTTGTAGAAATGATAGGCTATATATGCCTTTCTTTTTTTTTTTTTTTATTCAGTCTAGTCTTTATTTTGACTTCACTCTTAACATTGAAGACCCTTTAAATTTTGTTTCTTGATCTGGTATTTCTGGATCTTGTATGTTAAAGTTTTCCCATGTGTAAGGCCAGTAGCCACGGCCACCATCACAGATTCCAGGCCCGTGCAGGTTTGCATTTGACTCGGACAGACAGTAATGAAACAACAGAGCCAAGAACTGGTGGGCCATTAGCTTTAATCCTAGCTTGCACTCGGTGGGCAAGAAATACACATAGTGGGAAAACACTTCCCTTTCCATTCAGGGCTCCCAAAGCCACTGACTTATCCAACTTTCCTAGAATCAAAGGTTTGTACCTCACCAGCCTTATTCACCTCTATTTCCTATCTCCTTCTCTCTGCACAAACTGCCTTCTCCTTCAGCACTCCGCCATCTTGGCTGATTCTCTTCTCCTCCACATGGCTGCTTCTCCTCTCCTCCACATGGCTCTCCCCCAGGATGAGCTCCTCTGTCCCATTTTATAGTGTAGAAATCTGTTGGGTAGATAAAATATATTATGCTTACTTTATTAAAGATGGTGCTGCCCACATGCAAATTTTAAGAGTAAGCTTTTCCCTACACCCTTGACTGAATAGATGATGTGGGGTGGTGCACTCTCATGAGGAATTTTTCCCATTATGCCTCAGATAAGTGACTTTGTATCAGAGACTGCCTTGTTTGTACATTGGATTAAGGGTTTGGATTTCTACACTATAAAGTGTGGCAGGCCGGGAGCTTGCTTTCTCGGTTCCTGAGTTTAGTATTAGAGAGGAGAGCAGAGAAAAGCCACATGGAGAAGGCCAGGAGAAGCAGCCAAGATGGCAGAGTGCTGAGAGAGAAGCCAGTTTATGCTGGAGAAGGAAATGGGAAACAGAGGTGATTAAGGCTGGTGAGCTAGAAACCTTTGATTCTAGGAAACCCAGATACGTCAGTAGCTTTGTGAGCACTGAATGAGTGCATTTTGGAGCCCGGTGTGTGTTTTTGCTTGCCCGCCGGGTGCAAGCTAGAATTAAAGCTGATAGCTCACCAGTTCTTGGCTCCATTGTTTCATTACCGACTGTCCGAACTAATGCAAACCTGCACTGGCCAGGTGGCTATGAGTGTAGTCTTGGCCACTGGCTTTACACACATCCACTCTTAAGATTTCCCCTTAAACAAAACAGTAATTCTGTGCTTTATCCACTCATTTTCAATGATAGCTAACTCTTTTATAGGGTTTTTCTTTATCCATAGAGTTCCACACTCATTCCTTCAACTTATCAGAGATGCTATGTACTTTGAAAGCAAGGACCATGTCATATTTATTTTTACTTTTTCACTCCTGTTTTGCTGGTCACAGTGTGATCTCAAAATGTATCTTTATAAATAGCAAAGGATTATTTTTGAGTGCTGTGTATGAGATGTTAGGTAAGTATTGCAAAATAATGAAAACAATAATGATAAGCAATTTTATCCCAAGTCAGGGTATTTCAGAAAACACTGACATTGCTATATTTTAACAAATTACAAATGTAATTTAGTACATATCATGTAGCTTCTTTTTCTGGTAATGTGAACTTTCTGTTTTTGTGCTGGTTAGTTTTCTTGGCTATACTTAGATAATATCTATAAAAGCAAAGGTCTTTGCCTGACCAGGTGGTGGCACAGTGGATAGAGCGTCGGACTGGGATGTGGAGGACCCAGGTTCGAGACCCCAAGGTTGCCAGCTTGAGCACGGGCTCATCTGGTTTGATCAAAGCTCACCAGCTTGAGCCCAAGGTTGCTGGCTTGAGCAAGGGGTCACTTGTTCTGCTGTACCTCCTAGTCAAGGCACATATGGGAAAGCAATCAATGAATAATTCAGGTGCTGCAATGAAGATTGGTGCTTCTCACCTCTCTCCCTTCCTGTCTCTCCCTTCCTGTCTGTTCCTATCTGTCCCTCTGTGTGTCTTTGTCTCACACAAAAACAAAAAGACCTTTGAAAATTATAGTTATAAAATATAATGAAGAAGAATATTATATGGTGTCTTACAGTTGGGAGATTTAAGCAGAGAACCTTTACAACAAACTGACTAGATCGAGAAGACTGCCTGAGTGAGCTAAGTAGGATTTGGAAGCTTTATTAACCATTTAAAGCCATGAAGTTCTCTAGGGAATCACCCATTTAACCTTGAACCCTCTATGACTTGGATTGGGAACTTTAGTTAAAAACCCTGAGTGAGCCTGACTAGGCGGTGGCGCAGTGGATAGAGCCTCAGACTGGGATGCGGAATACCCAGGTTCGAGACCCCGAGCTCACCAGCTTGAGCGCGGGCCCATCTGGCTTGAGCAAAAAGCTCGCCAGCTTAGACCCAAGGTCGCTGACTCCAGCAAGGGGTGGCTTGGTCTGCTGAAGGCCAGCGGTCAAGGCACATGTGAGAAAGCAATCAATGAACAGTTATGGTGTCGCAACGGCAATGAAAAACTAATGATTGATGCTTCTCACCTCTCTCCGTTCCTGTCTGTCTATCTCTCTCTCTGACTCTCTCTCTGTCCCTGTAAAAAAAAAAAAAGCCCTGAGTGAATGAATGTTTCTTGGATGTAAACACTAAGAAAGTATGAGTGAGTGACCTTTTTGAAGACACAAAAGAATGCATGTACATGGGCTTTAGAAAAGTAGCATAGAAATTCTGGATTGCTCCTTCGTTTGTGCTTGTTAATTAGCAAAAGAAAAAGAATGTTCTGACCAAATTAGCCGTTTCTCCATGTCAGCAAAAGGGCCATTAATCATTCTTTCCCTGTCACCTGATCTCCCTCCCGTGTAATCCTGTTACCTCTGTTGTGCTTCTGATCAATAAAAGCTAAGGGAGAAGGAGATTCAGGAGGTCTGTTGTGCTTCTGATCAATAAAAGCTAAGGGAGAAGGAGATTCAGGAGGTCTGTCTTTGCCTCCCTTGGCAGGCCTCCCCCTCTTCCTCTTGACAACAGTTTGTGTCTTGAGTAGTTTTTTTCCACACGACACTGGTTGTTCCCAGTGGGCTGGAGTACTACAAAGTTCTAATAGCTAGACACTGCTTGAGAATATTTAGCACTGTAGAGGAGTTAATGTAGGGTTTAAAATGATCTGACATTCACCTGACCTGTGGTGGTGCAGTGGATAAAGAGTTGACCTAGAACACTGAGGTCCCCAGTTGAAAACCCTGGGCTTGCCTGGTCAAGGCACATATGGGAGTTGATGCCTTCTTTCTTCCTTTCTTCTCCAAAATAAAGTTTTTTAAAAAAACAAGAAATAAAATAAAATTACCTGACATTCTCTCATGATTACCTTCCTGAATTACATGTTCAGAAAAGCACACAAAAGGGTGGAGAGTTAAAAATCCATCTTGTCCTTTTTTTACTTCACCTAGTTTGCCTTCCTAGACGTAAACCTAATGGGTGGACTTCATTTTTTTACCATTATCTCTTATCTCCTGGTAAACAACGAGATTTTTAAATGATTGATGACTTATGGGTGAACTATGTTTTAATAATTTTATATATTTAAAAGAAATTAACATTGAAAGAACAGGAAAATTTGATTGTTAAATGCACTCATAAGGATAAAAGTGAAATTCAGAACCAGCTGTTTTACAGGTTTGAATATTCATACTATATATAGTTTCTTTAGTCATAACAATCTGATTTAATTTTTTAAAAATAAGAACTTGGCCACAGGTTGCAAAGCAGGAAACTGCCATTAATTAAAAGGCCACTCTAGAGTTCTGAAATAGTCTATAAATATCAATGGGTTTCCTTTGGTAAATCAATTCTTTAACCTGGATATGCTGGGTTTATTTAAAGAAATGATTGTTGATTCCAAACATTTTTAAAATTAAGTTTTCAAAAGGTTTAATTTATAGAGTAATTTATACTAATTGTGTTCAACAGTGTTTTGTTAGTGTGGTTATTAATAGTTTTAAAATAAAATTTGGGACTAAAATAATTCATGTAATGACATCAACCTTTAAAGTTTATAAGATATTTAAATTCTTTTTTAGAGATTTAAAACTTCCAAGTGGCTTTAAAGTTAGTGGTAATATTTCAATAAATTATGAATTATAAATTTTTATTGATTATTTATAAATATTCATTTATATTTCTCAACAGAACTAGACTTGCGAAGCTTTTCTCAGTCTTATTTTTTTATTTTTATTTTTTTTAATATATATATATTTTATTATTATTAATTCTAATGGGGTGACATCAATAAATCAGGGTACATATGTACAATGAAAACATCTCCAGGTTATCCTATCATTCAATTGTGTTGCATACCCATCACCAAAAGTCAAATTGTCCTCTGTCACCTTCAATCTGGTTTTCCCTGCGTCCCTCCCCTCCTCCCTATCCCACCCTCCCCTCCCTCCTCCCACCCCGTAACCACCACTCTCTTGTCCATGTCTCATAGTCTCACTTTCATGTCCCACCTATGTATGAAATCATGCTGTTCTCAGTTTTTCTTTTTTTCTGATTTACTTATTTCACTCCGTATAATGTTATCAAGGTACATCCATTTTGTTATAAATGATCCGATGTCATCGTTTCTTATGGCTGAGTAGTATTCCATAGTATATATGTACCATAGCTTTTTAATCCACTCGTCTTCTGACGGACACTTGGGCTGTTTCCAGATCTTCGCTATTGTGAACAATGCTGCCACGAACATGGGGGCGCATTTCTTCTTTTCGAACAGTGCTATGGTGTTCTTAGGGTATATTCCTAAAAGTGGGATAGCTGGGTCAAAAGGCAGTTCGATTTTTAATTTTCTGAGGAATCTCCAAACTGTTTTCCACAGTGGCTGCACCAGTCTGCATTCCCACCAGCAGTGCAGAAGGGTTCCCTTTTCTCCACATCCTCGCCAGCACTTATTCTGTGTTGTTTTGCTGATAAGTGCCATTCTGACTGGTGTGAGGTGATATCTCATTGTGGTTTTAATTTGCATTTCTCTAATGATTAGTGATGTTGAGCATTTTTTCATATGCCTATTGGCCATCTGTATGTCCTCTTTGGAGAAATTTCTATTCATTTCTTTTGCCCATTTTTTGATTGGGTTGTTTGTCTTCCTGGTGTTGCGTTTTATAAGTTCTTTATAAATTTTAGTTATTAACCCCTTATCAGATGTGCTGTCGAATATGTTCTCCCATTGTGTGGTTTGTCTTTTTATTCTGTTCCTATTGTCTTTAGCTGTGCAAAAACTTTTTAGTTTGATATAGTCCCATTTGTTTATCTTGCCTTTTATTTCAGTTGCCCATGAAGATAAATCGGCAAATATACCGCTGCTACAGATGTCGGAGAGCTTGCTGCCTATGTTTTCTTCTAAGATGCTTATGGTTTCACGGCTTACATTTAAGTCTTTTATCCATTTTGAGTTTGTTTTTGTGAATGGTGTAAGTTGATGGTCTAGTTTCATTTTTTTGCAGGTAGATGTCCAATTTTCCCAACACCATTTGTTAAAGAGGCTGTCTTTACTCCATTGTATGTTTTTTCCTCCTTTGTCAAATATCAGTTGTCCATAAAGCTGTGGGTTTATTTCTGGGTCCTCTGTTCTGTTCCATTGATCTATGTGCCTGTTCTTATGCCAGTACCAGGCTGTCTTGAGTAAAATGGCCTTGTAGTAAACCTTGATATCAGGAATAGTGATACCTCCTGCTTTATTTTTTCTTTTTAAGATTGCTGAGGCTATTCGTGTTCTTTTTTGGTTCCATATACATTTTTGGAATATGTGTTCTATATCTTTGAAGTATGTCATTGGTATTTTAATTGGTATTGCATTGAATTTATAAATTGCTTTGGGTAATATAGACATTTTAATGATGTTTATTCTTCCTAGCCATGAGCACGGTATGTGCTTCCACTTGTTTGTATCTTCCTTGATTTCTTTTATCAATGTTCTATAATTTTCCGAGTACAAGTCCTTAACGTCCTTGGTTAAATTTACTCCTAGGTACTTTATTTTTTTGGCTGCAATAGTGAAGGGGATTGTTTCCTTAATTTCTTTTGCTGATATTTCATTGTTGGTGTATAGAAATGCCTCTGATTTCTGAGTATTAATTTTATATCCTGCCACCTTGCTGAAATCATTTATAAGGTCCAGTAGTTTTTTGACTGAGACTTTAGGGTTTTCAATATACAATATCATATCATCTGCAAATAATGACAGTTTTACTTCTTCTTTTCCAATTTGTATGCCTTTTATTTCTTCTTCTTGTCTGATTGCTGTAGCTAGGACTTCCAGAACTATGTTGAATAAGAGTGGTGAAAGTGGGCAACCCTGCCTGGTTCCTGATCTTAAGGGGATTGCTTTTAATCTTTGTCCATTTAGTATGATGTTTGCTGTCGGTTTATCGTAGATGGCCTTTATCATGTTAAGGAATGATCCCTGTATTCCCACTTTACTGAGAGTTTTGAGCATGAATGGGTGCTGGATTTTATCAAATGCCTTTTCTGCATCTATTGAAATTATCATGTGATTTTTGTCCTTCCTTTTGTTTATGTGGTGTATCACATTGATTGATTTGCGAATATTGAACCAGCCTTGCCTCTCCAGAATAAATCCCACTTGATCGTGGTGTATGATTTTTTTCATATATTGCTGGATCCGGTTGGCTAATATTTTGTTGAGAATTTTAGCGTCTAAATTCATCAGGGATATAGGCCTATAATTTTCTTTCTTTGTGTTGTCTTTGCCCGGTTTTGGGATCAGAATTATGCTTGCCTCATAAAAGGAGTTTGGAAGTCTTCCTTCCTCTTGAATTTTTTGAAATAGCTTGAGGAGAATAGGAGTTAGTTCTTCTTTGAATTTTTGATAGAATTCACTTGTGAAGCCATCAGGCCCAGGACTTTTCTTTTTTGGAAGTTTTTTGATAACTGTTTCGATCTCATTTGCTGTAATTGGTCTGTTTAGGTGTTCTGATTCTTCCAGATTGATTTTTGGAAGGTTATATGATTCAAGAAATTTGTCCATTTCACCAAGATTGTCTAATTTTTTGGCATATAGTTCTTCATAGTATTTTCTTACAATGCTTTGTATTTCTGTTGTGTCAGTTGTTATTTCTCCACTGTCCTTTCTAATTTTATTTATTTGAGTCCTCTCTCTTTTTTTCTTGGTGAGTCTAGTTAAAGGTTCATCAATCTTGTTTACCTTGTCAAAGAACCAGCTTCTTGTTTCATTGATCCTCTGTATTGTTTCCTTAGCGTCTATGTCATTTATTTCCGCTCTGACCTTTATTATTTCCTTCCTTCTACTTGTCTTGGGTTTTATTTGTTGTTGTTTTTCTAGTTCTTTTAGATGCAGGGTCAGGTTGCTTATTTGAGCTTTTTCTAGCTTCTTATGATATGCCTGTAGTGCAATAAACTTCCCTCTCAGAACTGCTTTTGCTGTGTCCCATAAATTTTGAGCTGATGTATGCTCATTATCATTTGTTTCTAGACACTTTTTTATTTCTTCTTTGATCTCATTGTTAATCCATTCATTATTTAATAACATGCTATTTAGTTTCCAAGTGTTTGAGTATTTTTCATTTTTTCTTTTGTGGTTAATTTCTAGTTTCATGGCATTGTGATCAGAGAAAATGCTTGATATGATTTCAATCTTCTTAAATTTATTGAGACCATTTTTGGTCCTCGAGCGACAAAAATATGGAACGCTTCACTAATTTGCGTGTCATCCTTGCGCAGGGGCCATGCTAATCTTCTCTGTATCGTTCCAATTTTAGTATATGTGCTGCCGAAGCGAGCACTTATTTTTTTATTTTTTAATTAATCTATTTTAGTCAAGAGAGAGAAAGAGGGAGAGAGTGGAGGAGAGGAGGAGTAAGAAGCATTGACTCCCATATGTGCCTTGACCAAGCAAGCCTGGGGTTTTGAACTGGGACCTCAGCATTCCAGGCAGACGATTTATCCACTGTGCTAGCACAGATCAGGGTATAAGCTTTTTAAATTATATTAATGATGTGTTTTAAATAGTTAATACGGAATCTTGACTTTGGATTCTTTAGAAAGATAAAGGTGTGCCCTGGCTGGGTGGCTCAGTGGTAGAGCATCGGCCCAGCGTGTGAAAGTCCTGCGTTCAATTCCTAGCCGGGGCACACAGGAGAAGGGCTCATCTGCTTCTCCACTCTCCTCCCACTTCTGTTTCTCTGTCTCTCTCTTTCCCTCTTGCATCCAAGGTTCCATTGGAGCAAAATTGGCTGGGGTGCTGAGGATGGCTCCTCGACCTCAGCCTCAGGTGCTAGAATGGCTCCAGTTGCAATGGAGCAATGCCCGAGATAGACAGAGCATTACCCTCTGTTGCACATGATGGGTGGATCCCAGTTGGGCACATGTGGGAGTCTCACTGTCTGCTTCCCCCCTGCTTCTTACTTTGAAAAAATACAAAAATAAATACATAAATAAATAAATAAAGGCAAAAAGAATATGGTGTTTAATAAAGAAATTCAACATGGGTCTTAAAAAATCACTCTTTCCCCCTTACATGAGATTATCCATTGTTTTTCTTAAATTAAGTTTTGGTTCATTTTAAACTTTAAAGATATTGCACTTCTGTCTTCTAGTTTGCAGTGTTTCAGATGCGAAAACTGCTGCCATTCTAATCTTGTTCTACATAATGCATCTTTTTTCCCTTGTGGCTTTTTTAAAATTGTTTTGTGACAGAGAGAGGGACAGATAGGGGCAGACTGACAGGAAGGGAGATGAGAGGCATCTTAAACCAGGTGAGCCCATGCTCAAACCAGCAACCTTGGGGTTTCGAACCTGGGTCTTCTGCATCCCAGTCCGATGCTCTGTTTACTGCGCAACTGCCTCGTCAGGCACCCTTGTGACTTTCAATAGTTTGTCTTTGTTCCTGGATTTAAACAACTTGATTTTGATATATGATTTGTGTAGTTTTTATGTTTGTTATATTTGGGGTTTTTTAAGCTTCTTGATCCCTGGGTTTATATTTTTGGAGAATTCTCAGCCTTTATTTCTTCAAATATTTTTCTGCTGCTCTCTTCTCCTTCAGGAACTATTTGATGACTTGAAGTTTTCCACAATTCAATGATCCATCTTACCTCCCTCCCTCCCTCCCTCCCTCCCTCCCTCCCTCCCTCCCTCCCCCTTCCCTCCTTTCCCCTTCCCTCCTTCCCACCCTTCCTTCCTTCCCACCCTTCCTTCCTTCCTTCCTTCCTCCCTTCCTTCCTTCCTTCCTTTTTCCTGTCCCCCTTTCCTCCCTTTTCTTCTTCTGCCTGTTACTTTTTAGATACTTGCTATGTCTGTGTCTTCAGTTTCACTACTCTTTTCTTTTGCAATGTCTCATCTGCCATTAGCCCCATCTAGTGTATTTTTTAATGTTATACATTGTGTTTTTTGTTTCTAGAATTTGATTTGGCTGTTCTTTGTATCTTCTCTGTCTGTAAGTAACTGCTTAATCTATGTCCTAACTTCTTGGACATATGGACTGTATCCGAACATCCTTTGTTATCACCACTATCATCTATGTTATTTTTCTGGATAAGTTTTGATTGATTTTTCTCCTCTACAGATTGTAATTTTTGCTTCTTTGCATGTCTGATTTTTTTTTATATTGGATGTAGACATTGTGAATTTTACCATGTTGGGTGTTGAATATTTCTATGTTTCTTTTTCTTTTTAAGTGAGAGAAAGAGAAACAGGGACACAGCTAGGAATGAAGAGAGATGAGAAGCATCAACTTATAGTTGTGTCACTTTAGTTACATGCTTCTCATATGTGCCTTGACTGGCAAGCTCAGGTTGATCCAGTGACCCCTTGCTCAAGCCAGCAACCTTGGGCTTCAAATCAGCACTCTGGGCTCAAGCCAGCAAGCATGGGATAATGCTGATGATCTCACGCTCAAGCCAGATGAGCCTGTGCTCAAGCTGGTGACCTTGGGTCTTTGAGCCTGGGACCTCAGCATCCCAGGTCAATGCTCTATCCACTAAGCCACCACTGGTCAGGCTTAGGATCTTATTTTTAAGATTTGTTAAATGGGACCAAAGCACAATTTATTTTAGTTCTTATTTTTTCCACTTATAATGTAAGACAATTATTAATAATCTAATTGGTGTTCTATGGATTATCAAATGTCCTTTCTTGTATGAGCTCTAGTATGAGCACAAGCACTGTTTTTATAAACTTTGTAGGTTACTTTTTCCTTTAGTTTTGGTCTGTTTACTTGATTATTTTCTCCTTAAATTTGCAAATAAATATAATTAGTGATAGCTGATAAATAGGAAAAATCTAGAAAATTTAGGAACTTTGAAGAAATTTCATTTGAGATATTGTTCTTATCTGCTGTGCCATATTGAGTACTTATGTTTATTTTTACCCAGTGTTTTTTAGTAAATATCAGAAGATTGTTTGTAAATATTTAAAAAAAATTAAAGACTTTGTGATTAAAATACATTTGCATAAAAGAAGTTGGCCAGTACTTTTCATTTATGCTTTAATATTTTGTTATTTTTATAGAATAAAGTGTGATTGAATTGAACATCTATTTGGCTGATCTTCATCATGAACCGTGCTTTTAGCAGAAAGAAAGGTAAGTGAGTATTTAATAGCCTTGGGGTTAATTTAATATTACTATAAAGGTCAAGCAGAGCTATTAAGCAATTAGTTTTTTCTATTATCAAACCATGTGGTTCAAGAATGTAGTTAAAATAGAGCACACAAATTTGCAATCATTTCCATCAGTTAACACTTTTTGGTTATCAACCTAATGAAAAAGTGGATTTATTTAATATATTTATTAGAATACATTTGTGATAGTATGTTGTCTGATAGCTTTATTGTGCAGTATGAAATTGCAAAAAAGAAAATGATCTGAAACTCATTCTATCTTCACCTTACCTAGCCATGTAACACAATATTTCCTGGAATAAGGTCACCTTGATTTAAATTCACTCATGTAAGTGCATTGTGCGACTGTGCTTTATTTTTTATTGAAAAATGTGTGAGGATTGATGATAGGTGAATTGATAGCAATGAAGCTAAAAATATGTTTGTTACTCATTTTAAGGTAGGAATTTAAAATAAATATAAATGTAATATAATTATCAGTATAGTAATGAGAGAAAGAACTTTTATTTTTTAAGGGGGAGGAAAACATGACATTTTACAAAATATGATACGGTTATAGGAAGTTAAAAAAAATGGTAGTTTTATCTAGCAGAGCAGGTAAAATAATGTATTCTTGCCTTTAGTGTTGAGCATAGGGCTCTCTCTTGTATAACATGCTATCAATGCTTCTCAAGTTCTTAGGGCATTGAAAGTAGGAGGAGAAAATTGATGTTATAGGATTCTAGATATGGGAGGGGCAGCGGTTGGGGAAATGACCAGTGAGATCATATAGCACATTATCAATTGCCAAACATAGGTCCATGAAATCTAACACTTTTATTGTTACTTATACATATATTATTTTTTGGAAGATGCACCTTAATTAAGTGTTGTGTAGGTAAAAAAAATATAAATAACAATGTCAGCAGTGTCATTATCTAAGTTTCCAGTTCATTTTCTAAGGTATGAATAAGGAACAGTCTAGACTCAGGGAATATATCATTTGTTTGTATTCCATGCAGTCAGGAACAGTATGTGTTTTCTTTACACATTGCAACATGCATTGATGAGAAAGGTTGGGATGACTTTAGGACTTTTAACCATGCACCAGGATAGCATGGCTGAAAACCCTTGGTATGATAATGGGAATTGTCTTTCAATGTTTGAAAGGCTATCATTTGGTCATGAGACTAAGTTTAATAAAGGACAAATAAGTATAAATGGTATGGTCATTAATTTAATATAGGAAAAATTTCAACAAAGTTGTGCAAAAATATAATAGAATTACTTAAAGTACTAACTTTTTTGGTTGTTACTAAAGCAAGAGGTGTTCATTTGGATGTGGTATAGTGTTAATGTATTCTGCTGCAGAGATATTTAGGTTATGTGAACTTTTCAATCCTGGGAAGCTAGAAATTTATTATTTTACTTATTTTTTTCTGAATAAGGGGAAGGCAAAATAGCATTTATTTTGGTGTATAGCTTGCTTCTGATTTAAAAAGTAATTCTTAAGTAAAATGGTATTTTTTTTATTCTCTTTATTAGTAAAAAAAATACTTAGAAATAATTATGTGAAATATTTCTAATAGAGTAATAAAAGCTTTATATCTCAACTTTTTACTTTAGTCACATTATTATATTTTTTAAACCTTCTGGGCCTTTTTATTTTTTTATTTGCTTGCACTTCTCTTTTCCATGGTTATTTTTTTCCCTTTCCCATGATTTTAAAGTTTAAAGTCTACATTTCTAATTCACTCTTTATTTGAAGGGAATTTAGAAAGTCTTTTCATTAAGAAATTTCAACAAGTACATAGTAATATGAGTAACTAACAACTGTATATTTATCTCATTTGAAGAGTGGGAATATTCACACAAGGAAAATTAGTGTCATTTAGAAAATCAAGACGCAGAAGTACTTGTTATTTTCTACTCTGTTTCATTCTCTTTAAATTTCTTTGATTTCTCTTATTTTTTAGGTCTAATAGTTAAATATACTTATTAGAAAATTATTGATCAATATTTTACTCTAAATCCAAGTTAGAACTTGATGCTGGATGTTCTACCTTAAGTTCACCAATCACTGCTGAAGCTCTCATTTAGTGATGTTGTTAAAGGAAAAATTCTTCGGAGTCTCTGCTCCCAGTTTTAACCAATAGTACTATATGATTGAATTTTAATTTGAATAGGAAAACTTGAATTATAAGAGAGGATCCATATAACCTGACAGTTAGGAGTTTAATTATAGACCCAGAGTATATATAATATAGTTAATCTTTCCAATAAGTAGCATCCTCATACATTGTATATTGTACTCTAAATCAGTGGTTCTTAACCTTTTTTGAGGTACGGAACCCACCAGTTTCATATGCGCATTCACCGAACCCTCCTTTAGTGATAAATAAAATATGATATTTTTTCCAAATTCAAGACATAGGTATATGTTTTTTTACTGGTGCACAAAATGAGCCATGCATGAACATCACCTTGCTCAAACAAAACCAACAAAGTGCTTGAACTCACAACAAATTACGGTATTACTTTATTGTAGCCTCCGCGGCAGAGGCTTCTCCGAACCCCTGAAACCGACTCATCGAACCCCTAGGGTTTGATAGAACCCAGGTTAAGAACCACTGCTCTAAATACATCAAGATAGTCTTCTAGAAGTAAAAGCTTATCTCTTATTTCATAGGTATCCAATTCACTTATTTATCATGTGCTACTTCACTAGATCATCCTGTGCCTCAGAAGTATAAGAAAAAAAGATTTTTTTCTTAAATCTACACATAATTGTTTTTCTTCTTTTTATTAAATCACCCTATTAGTAATTTGCCTGCTATTCTTTGAATGAATTAGCTAGGTACCTCACCGATTTCTTTGCAAATGCTCTAATAGTATTAGAACTGTTCACAGATTCTGAAAAAGACCAATTGTATAAGAGTTGCATCATTTTGCATAATTTTTAATAGTTCTGTTATAATTAGTCTAACTTTATAATTAATTAAATTTTAATGACAATATTTGTTTTATTACTCCTCTCCCTACATTAGCTTTCTATCTGAATTTTTAAAGTATACATTTTATTTCTTATATAAATAGTAAAAAAACATAAACATAGCATGTGAATGAATGTGATTAAATAATTTAACTAATTACACTTTATTTTCCTTAACTTAGTAACTGACATACTGATGAGTAGATATAATCTTAGTGCATAATGCTTTGAATTTGATATTTCAATATTATTTCCCTTTATATGGTCCGTTCATATGCATCCATTCACCCAGCAATATTTAGTTTTAAATATAATATATTCAAAGTATTAATCTCTGTGATACAAGAACAATGAAGTTACTGGATCTTTCTTGTAAGGTCTTCAACTAAATGCATTTTGAATACCTAAATTTATTGACCCAGCTATGAGACTGGTTTGGTAATTGTTAAATATTTTGAAATGTTGGCATTTCATTTTCTGTGAATGTTCACTATTGAGTCAGTGATTATAGTTTAGTTTAAAGGAAGGGGACACATTCTGAATGTCTATGTTCCCGTTTCAACATCAGGTACATGTATCTAATTGCATCTGTGGGCACATACAGTCACCAAGGACCATCATCTATATTAGCTCTTCAAGGTCAGCCTCATCTTTATAACTTAATATGAAGATTTTTATTCTGTCAGCTTTTTCTTTTGCCAAAAAATGAATTAGGATGACAGTAAGGACTTGTTTTGGAAACATTTATAAGTGTACTACCTGTACTAGAAGTAAGTAATGGACAACCTCTAAACAAGCTGCATTATATATATGGATTTAAATTTTTTGTCATGGTAGTAACTGCAGCTTGTGCACTGGTAATTCAACATTGTAATATTTTTATTCTGCCACTAGTAACAACTGAATATACCTACTCTCTTTCTAGGTCTCTGCAATATGAGACTATAACAGAGGTAATATCATCAGTCTTCAAATAATAGTGGCTTACTGGAGAAAGTAATTATCTCTCTGCCTCAGGATTGGAATGAGCCATCATATTCATAAAAAATCAAACTTTACATTCACCTGAGCAGTGTTATATGTCTTAGGAAAGGACACAGGAGAAGAATTGAGTTAAGAAGTAAAAAGAGAAACTGTATATCTTTTAATATTTCCTAAATGTGGGGTTTTAGTGTTTTTATTATTTTGGTGTTTTAATTGTTTTGGTGTATAGTTTTGTGATATATATCTTTTAACATATGAGGGCAAGACTATATCTCAAATTTAAGTACAATTTTTTTAAGTACAAATTATTCATGAATTAATCATGTCCCTCTCCAATAGCCATCCTAAAAAGAAAACTATATGAAAAAAATAAAAGTTTCCCATGTTAATGTCAATGTCATATTGCTTTTTGAAGCTTAGAATGTAGTATCGTATCACAAAATGTTCCTTTCAAATACAGCTATCATATATCTACTTCAGTAGTCAAAAATAGCCCTGAAATGCACCATAACCCTGGGATTTAATTGACCCCTCATGTTTTGTCATAAAATTTCTTGTGGATATTGCATTATACTTCAGAAACATGTTTAATATAAAAATAGTGCATTATCTTTCAATGGTATAAAATAATTGACATTTCAGAAATATATGTGTCGGTCAAATAAGTTTGTAAATTGATATATATGTTTGCTCGCTTATAGTTTGCATTGTGTGTGGGGAACAGACTGTAAGCAGGCCGAGTCATTATAGCCTATAGCTTAGTTTTAAGACTAAGCTTTTCCCCACACCCTTGACTGATTGGATGATGTGGGGTGGTGCACTCTCAAGAGGAATTCCATTATGCCTCAGATAAGTGACTTTGTATCAGAGACTTCTTTATTTGTATATTGAATTAAAAGTTTTGTTTTCTACACTATAAAATGGGGGCAGACCGGGAGATTGCTCTCTCTCGGTTCCTGAGATAAGCATTAGAGAAAAGAACAGAGAAAGGCCACGTGGAGTACAGGAGAGGCAGTCAAGATGGCAGAGTTCTGAAGGAGAAGCCAGTTTGTGCAGGGAGAATGAGATAGGGAGCAGAGGTGAATAAGCCTGATGAGCTAGAAACCTTTGATCCTAAGATACTCCGATAAGTCAGTAGCTTTGTGAGCACTGAATGAGTGGTGTTGGGCAGATGAAATATATTATGCTCACTTTGTTAAAGATGACGCTGCCAACGTGCAAGTTTTAAGAGTAAGCTTTTCTCCACACCCTTGACTGATTGGATAATGTGGGGAGGTGTACTCTCATGAGGAATCCTCCCATTATGCCTCAGATAAGTGACTTTGTATCAGAGACTTCCTTGTTTGTAGATTGGATTAAAGGTTTGTATTTCTACACTATAAAGTGGGGCAGACTGGGAGCTTGCTCTCTGGGTTCCTGAGGTTAGCATTAGGAAGGAGAGCAGCTTAAGGCCACATGGAGGAGAGGAGAAGCAGCCAAGATGGCAGAGTGCTGAGTGAGAAGCCAGTTTGAGCAGAGTTTGTGCAGAGAGAAGGAGATGGGGAACAGAGGTGAATGTCTGGTGAGCTAGAAGCCTTTGATGCTAGGAAACTTGATAATTCAGCAGCTTTGTGAGCACTGAATGAGTGGGTCTTGAAGCCCAGTGTGTGTTTTTACTTGCCCATAGGGTGCAAGCTAGGATTAAAGGCAATGGCCCACCAGTTCCTGGCTCCATTGTTTCATTACTGACTGTCCGAATCAAATGCTAACCTCACTGGCCAGGCAGCTGTGATGGTGGCCTTGGATGTTGGCTTTACAATTGGGTTTTGGAGCACAGTGTGTGTTTTTATTTTCCTGCCGGGTGCAAGCTAGGATTAAAGCTAATGGCCCACCAATTTTGGGTTCTGTTGTTTCATTACCGTCTGTCTGAATTTAATTCGAACCTGCACAGGCCAGGTGGCTGTGATGGTGGCTGTGGCTTTGCAAATATGTCATTTTTTTTCTGTTTTCACATTCCCTCAGTTTGAGAAGACTATATTAATGCCATCAGATTGGATTCTATTAACACCATTTTTAAATGTTCTGAATTGAATGTTAAAAATTCTTTTTTAGTATTTTAATATTTTTTCTTAGTGTGCACTTATTTAATATTTTTATGGTAAACTATGTCTTTGATTTTATTCTGTTTATATTATTAATTCTGAATTTTAAATTTCCATGAGGAATTTAATACTACAAAATTCCATTAAAGGAAACACATTTCAATATTGAGAAGTTCAAGTATTCAAATTCAACTGCATTTTTAAAAAATGCAGTTTAAAAAAAAAGCGAAATTTGGTTTGACTAAACATTAATATTTTTACGTTTTTTTCTCACTTATGCACGCCTCAAAATATTTGAGATGATATGTGGAATATATAAAATTCAAAAATTCAATGAAACATGTATATTATATTTCTATCAATAATATGCAGTACAAATTAATTTCAATGTCTTATATCCTTGTAGTTACTTTTATTTCTAATATTCTGTTACTCTAATTTAAGAAACATTTCAAATTAAAAGTATTTCTTTCAATAACTCCTAACAGTAGACTCACAATTAATGTTTCTCTAAGTTTAAATTTAAAATAAAGTTACCCTAATATGTTAATTTCTATTTTTCTGAGTTTTATATTTCATTTTTCATATTCGTTTCTAAATGAACTTAGTAGATTGACTTATTTCAGTTTTAGATTAATGCAGTTATTAATTTAATGTTAAAATTTTCCTTTGCTAAGTAAATTATTTGCTAAAAATAATAACAATGAATAAAAAGATACTTATTGTTGATTATAGAAGTAAGAAAACTAACCTGTAATTTATGAGACTAAAAGAGAAAATTATCATAACAATCATAACTGATATATTTACTCATATATAAAAGTAACACCAAATGGTGTTACTTTTATATATTCTTTAAAAGACTTGGTAGCATTTATATTATTTGAAAATATTTAAAAAGAAAAGTAGGGACTTTTAAAAAAGAATTCTAAAATCACTTTCCATCTACATTGTTCTTATATCTGAGTAGTTATTCTTTCTTAATTTAGCAAAAGAATCTTAGAGTTAAAAGTGCTCTAATCCATATTAGATTTCTTACAAATGCTAATGAATGAATATGATACCCTTAAAATCTGTAATTTAAGTTAACACTGTGTATTCTTTATTGCAGATAAAACATGGATGCATACTCCTGAAGCTCTATCAAAACATTACATTCCCTATAATGCAAAGGTAAAATAGTTCTTATATTATGGAATTATATATTTATAATATTATTACTAATTTATGTTTGGTCTTAAAAAGTTGTTTATGCATTGGCATTTTATGGTAGATGATCCCTGAAAAAAATTTGCATAAATAAAATTATTTTGTTGTATGTAGTATGAAAATTACTTTTTTCTCCAGATGAGTAATTTTTTTAAAGTATCCTTTATATTTTCTGTCTAAGTTATGCATGTGTTTTCTTCAAATGATTTTAGTTATTGTCAAAATTATTTGCAGTATCATCCTGTCCTGTGATGGCACAGTGAATAAAACGTTGACCTGGAACACTAAGGTCGTCAGTTTGAAACCCTGGGCTTGCCTGGTCAAGACACATATAGCAGTTGATGCTTCCTGCTCCTCACATTCTCTCTCTTTCTCTCTCCACCCCGTCGCCACTTTAAAATTAAAAAATAAATAAAAATTATTAAAGAAATTATTTGCAGTATCATGACCTGTAGGAAATAAAATACTAAAATACCCAATAAATTAGTATCCTTTAAAAACATTTTGGCCCCGGCTTGTTGGTTCAGTGCATAGAGTGTAGGCCCAGTGTATGGACGTCCCGAGGGTTCAATCCCCAATCATGGCACGCAGGAGAAGCTACCATCTGCTTCTCTCCCTCTCTCTTCCTTTTTCCCGTTGGCAGCCAGCAGCTTGATTGGTCTGAGCATCAACCCCAGGCACTGAGGATAGCTCAGTTGATTCAAGCATCAGTCCCAGATAGGGGTTCCTAGGTTGATCCTGGTTGATCAACCAGGCAGTGTGTCTGTCTGTATCTTCCCTTCTCTCACTTAAAAAAAATAATAAATAATGTTGCATCACAGAGACAAATATAAACACTAATCTGAATATGAGAGAAATGAGCTGCAGTTTTAATGAATGTAATTATCATTAAAAAAAAAAAAAGGAAGAACAACCAACCCAAACTTAACCTGTTAGGATAAGAGAGAAAAGTACATTTTTTGGTGAAGATTTGTTCAGGTTGCTACACTGTAATAAAGAAATAGAAACACCAAATGGTGTTACTTTTATATATTCTTTGTTTTTCATCAGTATAGGTTGTTTTCCATCAAGATTGGACTCCTTGATGGAAAACTGGAGGAATGAATGCAATAAACAAAATGGTCTTTTAAGAAAGGTGTTATTTTGGAGTTAGGGGACACCAAATATGAAATAGATTTCAGAGAAATCTGAGTTTAAATTTGGAAGGAGACAGAACTGAATTAAAGAATTGGGTTTTGGGATAGGAAAGTGAGTAAGACTTAAATTAAGCACCTGACTGACGTTTGAAGACAGTGTAGGGGAAAACAAAAAATGATAAAATTATCTTTATAAAAAACTTTCAGAGTTTGTGGGTTAGTAAACTATATGCTGCAATATAATTAAATTAGGTATGAGAAATTATTTTAGGAAAAAATTTTTAAAAATTATTGAAAAGAAAGTCAAAGCCTGTGGTGTTTAATAAGGAACATCTAGAGTGCTTGAGTCTGAATCAGCAAAAAGCAGCATTTAAAAGGTCATTTAGAAGTTCTTCCTGAGCTGTTACTCAATAGTTAATTTGTAGAGCGACTCAATTATGTTTTCTTTTGCTGTCTTTGAAAAAAAAAAAAAAAAAAACTTTTAAAATATTTTCTCTGTAAAGTTAACATGAGGATTTGGTTGCCATGATTTTGCATGAAAAGTGCAGTTAACTGAATGAGGAAAATTGAGTTAGCATTATTCATCTCTTCCATAGGTATTCTTTCTTAGCTACTAAGAAACTATGAAATCTATATGAGAAAAATAATCTAGAAAGCCATCATTATTTTAAAGTGCATGCTTTTTTTATATTACCAATCATAGTAGAATTCTACCCTTCAAGTGAAAGTACCACAGATTATTTACTTTTACATATGATTGAAATATCTCATTTTTAGAAAGTAGTTTATATAGGATTGAAATATTCTAATTATAACTAATTTTAACTTTAACCCTGTGGATTTATGTGACAATGGAAATCTGCTTGTTGACATGAAAAGTTGCCTGTGCTAATTCACAGGGGCATAAGAACTGTAAGTCATCCCACATGGCTTCCTGAGTGATGATGTATGTCGTGTGTACCAACTAGTGTTAAAACTATTTGAAGAACATTTTTTTTCTGAATTTCTTCCTTTGTCTCACTTTTTAAATCGATCATTTAGTAGTTTTGAAAATATTCTACATCTCTTATTAGAACACACGCCACTTGGAAACCAAATCCATATCCACAGGAAGTAACTTAGCACACCAGAAAAAATACAGATTGTAAAGGTGTTAGATAAGTGTTAGACGAATGTCTGGAATAAAATAATTACTCAATAAATGTTAGAAATTATTGATTTATCTGTTTATTTTTTACACGACTTACCAAAGTGCCTCATAGTAGGCATTCAATATATATGTATTTATTGAATTAATGCATATAAACCTTTTCAAGATGATTTACAGAATAGTCACATTTCCCTTATCCTCAGTATATGCCAGGCACTGTGCTGATATGCTTTAATTTTTTAAAATTTATTTGAGAGAGAAAGAAAGAAACAGAAAGAGAGAGAGTGAGAGAGAGAGAGATTGACATCAATTAGTTGTGTCACTTATGTCCTGACCGGGGATCAAACTTGTAGCCTTGGCACATTGGGACGATATGTTCTATCTAATTGAGCTCCCTACCCAGGACTATGCCAGTGTGTTTTTACTTAATATTTTTGTAAATATCTTACTTAATATTTTTCATGACTCAATGTGGAAATTATTACTCTTTATGTAGGAGAAAACTTTACATTTTAGATCAGGGAAAACTAAGACTGAAGTGCTAAGTAATTTGCCCACTGTCACAGACCTGGGAAGATAGACCCAGACTTAAAAACTAAAGTCTCTCTGAATTTAAAACTTAGCTTCTTTTTATGCATGCAGTAGCCCTTGATTATTCACTTATTTATTAAATGACTTTTATATATAAGGTGCTATTGCTTAAATTTTATGAATGTTGGCGATGCTTCAGAGCCATATAACACATGGCTTATATTCTCATGGATCTTACTGTCATAGGATAACATTGTACAGAAATAACTATCATGAAGGAGATCATGGTGTGTGACATTCAAATGGCACTTAAGAGAAAGCTATGGAAATTTAGAGAATGACATCTTTGATTTATGAGAGTGGGGGTGAAGTAAGGTCAAAAGAAGGGTGGAGTGCTCATTTCAAGCTGAGGCTTCTGGAGGAGAGTCAGTAAGGTCTAGGGCACAAATTGAATACAAGAGTTGATGGAAAAGTATTTTATCAGTCAAGGTTCCATCTGAGGAACAGAACTAGTAGCATGTATACACACACTCACACACACACACACATTTATTTTAAAGAATAAGTTATGAAGTTATGGGGGTTTGTGCAGGCAAGTCTGAAATCTATCTGGCCAGCCCTCAGTAAAGGCAAGTGGATATTTTTGAGCATGAACTGACCAAAGGTAGAATTTCTTCTTCAGCAGTTCTGTCTCAGTTCTATTCTTAAGGTTTTTAGATTGATTGCATGAAGCCCACCCAGGTTATTGAGCATAATCTCCTTTACATAAAATCAACTGATTATAGCTGTTAATATGTTAGTCATTTCTACAAAATAACTCTATAGCAACACTTAGATTAGTGTCCAATTAAATAATTGGATAATGTGGCCTGGCCAAGGTAGCACAGGATACTGACCATCAGAAATACTAATGTTGGACAAGGCTAAAAATAATAAATTGAAAAGGCTTTGAATGGCAGGGTAAGTAGTCAGAGTAGCGAACTAATCAAATAGGATTTTTGGAAGATAATCTGTAGTAATCTGAAAGTTGATTTGTATCAAGAGGGAAAAGATGACATTAAACTTCTTAGGAGGTTATAACAGGTCCTCCAATAATAGGGTTTCTATTGAGTGTTGTTTCATTATAACCATGATGAGATGCTGTGGGAATATAACTCTTTATGTTAATTAGCCCATGCTAAAATTGTTTGTGTTATACATCATTTTGCTTAAAATTGTAGAACCTATGAATGTTAACCATAGGTGAAGCCTTAATGTATTTTGATGTCCAAGTGTGTGGTCATAAGTTTATAGTAGATAAACATATAACAGAAAATAAAGATGCACTAAATATTTCAGGGGAAGAATTGATTCAACAAAAGAATAATTTGTGTGTAAGAAAAAAGAAAAATACCTATTTTCATCTTGGATAAAATGGAGAATGATTATTCCATAAAAAGATTCCCATCAATGTCACTCACTTTTGGCATCTATTGGATACAAATTAATCTGATAAGTTTAATAGAGCTGTTTAAGAGTTATAATTCTCCCTGAATAAATATGTAATGACATTTACATTTAGATGTTTTCAGTTTTAAAGTAAGTTTTATGCCATAATGTTATAATTCCTTTCCTTATTCTTCGCTTGTTTGTGACAGAGAGAGAGAGACAGAGAATGAAACAGATAGGGAAAGACAGACAGAAAGGGAAGGAGAGATGAGAAGCATCAAGTCTTTGTGGCGGCACCTTAGTTATTCACTGATTGCTTTCTCATATGTGCCTTGATGGGGGGGGGTGGGCTACAGCAGAGCGAGTGACCCCTTGCTCAAGCCAGTAACCTTGGGCTCAAGCCAGTGATTTTTTGGCTTTAAACCAGCAACCTTTGGGCTCAAGCCAGCAACCATGGAGTCACGTCTATGATCCCATGCTCAAGCCGGCAACCTCGAGGTTTCCAACCTGGGTCCCCCTTGTCCCAGTCTGATGCTCTATCCACTGTGCCACCGCCTGGTGAGGCCCTTTACTTTCTTTATTAAGACCATATTTTAGTTCCACACTTTCATTTTATAGAACATTCTGTTTCAGAAATATACTTTTAACATTCATAGTGAACCTATTTCAGATCATATGTGGATATAAAATAGTAGTTTATTTCAAAATATTATTCTATGTAGGGTTCATTAGCTATTGTTTTTTAATGAGCAGTAACAGCATTAATATTAATTCATTGGGAATTCTGCATATTATCCTGTGTACTATGTAGTGATGTTTTTCTTTTAAAAAATATTAATTGATTTTTAGAGAGAGTGTTAGGGAGAGAGAAAGAGACAGAGAGGGAGAAGGATAAACTTCGATTTATCAATTTGTTGTTCCACTTATTCATGCACCAATTGGTTGAAAATCAGCTTTAATGTGCATAAATGTCCTGAAATTTTTAATCTATTTTAATGTGATGTTCTTCCAATGACATATATATGTATTCAGCAAATATTATAATAATATAGCTATACTATGCAATAATATAGCTATACCATGACTCTTGTATGTGCCCTGATGGGATCAAACCTGCAACCTTGGCATATCAGGATGATGCTCCAGCCAACTGAACTACCTGGCCAGGACTATAGTGGTGATTTTCAACCAGTTTCCAAACAATTTTATGCTCCATGAAAAATTTTGGGTTATAAAATCAATGCAGTTCGTCATGGGAAGCATTTAAATGTGAAAAAGAACAGATGAGAAAGAAGAAAGAAATTGTCAGAATGCATGTGGTAAACGTCAATTTGTTGTAAGAAACTGTGGTTCATAGTTATGAGTTTGAAAGCCACTGCCTTTAAACAGTACCCAAAGACTTCACCAGATTTAACTAATTTAAATTATCAAGTAATAATAGCGGGGAGCTACTTAAAAGAACAATTCAGTTTTTAATAGAAGAGATGATTCACATGTGAGTTAATCCACATCTTCATCAAATATAACATCTTAAAATGATTTCTGAAACATACATATAAACATGGTAGGAGTGACACAGAAATACAGTAAAATGTAAAATATAGGGGTGTGTACTCCTTCATACATGTACTTATTCATTCGACTTCACCTCTTAATATATGCCAGGTCCTGCTCTAGACAATGGGAATTGATTGGTAAACCAAATAAACAAAATCCTGGCCTCCTGGCATTTACATATAATAACTAATAATACTTTTTTGAGAGACTTTCAATAAGAAAATAGTAAGTATATTTATAAATAGTGCATTAATTAGTATTATTTATATAGCATACTATATAGTATGTATATATATTCATATCTATGATATATTATAAACAGTGTGTGTGTGTGTGTGTTTTAGCGAGAAAGTCAGTGAGAAGGACAGACAGGAAAGAAGAGAGATGAGAAGCATCAGTTCTTTGCTGTGTCAGCTTAGTTGTCCATTGATTGCTTTCTTATATGTGCCTTGACAGGGGGTCTCCAACTGAGAGTGACTCCTTGCTCAAGCCAGCAACCTCGGGCTTTCAAACCTGGGACCTCTGCATCCCAGGTCTATGCTCTATCTACTGCGCAACTACCTGGTCAGGATAAATCATATTTTACACATTAATAAAGTATTCCAAGGTATAACAGTTGCTATGGAGAAAAATAAAGCAGGCTATTGGGAGAAGTCGAAAAACATGCTATGTTACATAAAGTGGTCAGGAAAGATCTCTGAGGAGGGCAGAGGCCTAAAGAAAGAGAGGGAGTGAGTCATGTTACCGACTGCATGGGAGAAGAGTATTCATTCCAGACATGGGAGAGGATTGAATAACACATGCAAAGTGAAACCATCCTTTTTAGGAAAGAACTCTACAGAGGCCAAGTGGCTGGAATGCAGTGGAATGAAATAGTACGTACTACCGAAAGGCACACATGCAGTAGAATAGGTGAAATGGCAAGTGTCTTACAGTTCTTGTAAGGCATTCTAGGCCATTGTAAAATTTGAGAAGCCCTCTATTTAGAGTTGAGAAAAAGACGGATGAGATCTGAGACAAGATTTTAAAAAGAATTAACTGTAAGGAGGTAAACGTGCTCACACATCAAGTGTTTGGTGCAGGAGTCCAGGCAAGGAAAGTGTGAATGTAGCCAAAAAATGAGTTCAATTCCCTGGTCAGGGCACACACAGGAAGCAAATGATGAATGCACAAAAAAGTGAACAAGAGTCTGACCAGGCAGTGGCGCAGTGGATAGAGTGTCAGACTGGAATGCGGAAGACCCAGGTTCAAGATCCCGCGCTCGCCAGCTTGGGCACGGGCCCATCTGGTTTGAGTGAAAGCTCCCCAGCAAGGGGTTGCTTGGTCTGCTGAAGGCCCACGGTCAAGGCACATGTGAGAAAGCAATCAATGAACAACTAAGGTGTTGCGAGGGCAACGAAAAACTAATGATTGATGCTTCTACCTCTCTTCGTTCCTGTCTGTCTGTCCCTATCTATCCCTCTCTCTGACTCTCTCTCTGTCCCTGTAAAAAAAAAAAAAAGTGAACAAGAAGTGGATACTTCCCTTCTTTGCTCTCCTTCCTTTCCTCTCTCTGTATCTCTAAAATGAATCAACAATAATTGAAAAAAAAATCAAAATAAATAAGAACATGGATCTTGACCTTAAAAATTTATGACTTTCCTAGAGAGAGAGAACAGACATATGAAACAAATAATTTTGGAAAATATGTAGAGATGACAACTAACAAAATAAATGTGAATGTCAAAGAGAGGCTTAAAAGAAAAATTATATTTCAGTGGCTTCTGGAGTTGTCAGAGTTTTGTGTATGAAACATGCATTGTTTGCCACTACATGTGTTTGATAAGAGAGAAGGTTTGACTAAGCTGTGACCTTAAGGATCTTCCTGACTCAGTTGTGTGATTTCTAGTTAGGCCTTTACAACCTTCACAACTAATCTTCCTCAACATTTATAGTCTACAGGCTCTTATTTGGCTTCAGAAAGCAAACAGAAAACAAAGAACAACAAGAACAAAAAAGATGGAATTTCAGATATGACAGTAAATGGTTAGAATCTGAATTGTCTAACCCTAAGTTGCTGAAATCTACATTTTCATCACTTATGTTTGAAACTTATATCTGAACCTGGTTAGTAGTCATCAAAAGAGCGAAATCAGAATCTGGATATGTGGTATGCTCAGATGCACTCCACTAAACCAGTGGTCTGCCCCAACAACTCCATTAATTCTATCAGAATTTTATAGCTACATACGTGGTATATCCTATTACAGGAACATATCTACTTCTTGTAAAGCTATTTAGGTTCAAATTTTAACTCCTCCAACTAATATCTGAATTATATAACTTTTCTATCTTTGAGTTTCTCATTTTTAAAATAAGATTTATAATCGTATGTTGGGCAGATAAAATATATTATGCTCATTTTGTTAAAGATGGCAATGCCCACATGGAAGCCTATCGCCCATGTGATGATGATATTAGTTGCCCTTCTTGCTTGGAATGGGCATGATTATAGTAATGTGGGGGGGGGGGACAGGCTGTAAACAGGCAGAGTCGTTATAGCCCAAGGCTTAATTTTAAGACTAAGCCTTTCCCACACTTTTTGATGTAGGGTGGTGCACTCTCATGAGGAATCCTCCCATTCTGCCTCAGATAAGTGACTTTGTATCAGAAACTTTCTTGTTTGTCTATTGGATTAAAGGTTTTGAATCTACACTATAAAGTGGGGAAGACCAGGAGCTTGCTCTCTTGGTTCCTGAGCTTAGCCTTAATGAGGAGAGCAGAGAAAGGCCACGTGGAGGAGGCCAGAAGAAGCAGCCAAGATGGCAGAAGCTGAAGGAGAAGCCAGTTTGTGCAGAGTTTGTGTAGAGAGAAGGAGATGGGAAACAGAGGTGAATAAGTCTGGTGAGCTAGAAACTTTTGATTCTAGGAAACTCTAATAAGTCAGTAGCTTTGTGAGCACTGAATAAATGAGTTTTGGAGCCCATTGTGTGTTTTTACTTGCCTGCTGGGTGCAAGCTAGGATTAAAGCTGATGGCCCACCAGTTCTTGGCTTCGTTGTTTCATTACCGAAATGTCCGAATCAAATATGAACCTGTATGGGCCAGGTAACAGTGATTGTGGCCATGGCTACGGGCTTTACATTGTACTTTGTACTTACCTCATTGAATTGTTAAGAGACTTGTATGAGTTTATAAATTTATATATATATATATATATATATATATATATATATATATATATATATATATGTACATATACTGTGTATATGTATACGTATATATACATATATATATATATGTGTGTGTGTGTGTGTTTATATATATATATGTATATATAGAGAGAGACAGGCAGCAGGAAGGGAGATGAGAAGTATCAACTCATAGTTGGGGCAACTTAGTTGTTCATTGATTGCTTTCTCATACTGAATAAAAGCTAAAAATTCCATATTAATTATTCTTTGTAACATTTGCAATGTATTCTTTTTCCTCTAAAAGAAGACATGTGTTTTAGATTCAAAGACTTTTTGTGTTTGAAAGCATTTTAAAAATAATTTAATACAACTTTATCATTTTCTTGATAAGTGAAGAGGAAGGAATTGTTATAGAAGTTAAAATATTACAGAAAACACCAAGGTTTTGCAAATTATTTAAACATCTAGTCAGATATGTCAATAGATAAAGAGTTACATTTTAAGTTAAGGTCGAGAGAGATTAAGTGATTTGCTCATGCTTTCACATAAAAATAGCAAAATTAGGTATAGAAATCAAGTATCCTATGCAACATTCATTTTTCTTGATATTGTGGTATAGTATAGTCAAGTTTTGAGGAGAGTAACCTAGTTAGCAAGCAGATGAATGAGTCCAAAGACAAAACAGGATATTTATACATGTCTTCCCTCTGTATGAGTTACATATGAAATTGGTTCATTTATGAAGCCCTGTCTGAAAATGATTCATTAGACATCATTTTAATCCACCCAGGAGTTTTGCAGAGATGTGAATAAAGCAGACTGAATAAAGTCAGTGTATTTCATTCACTGACAGAGAGGCCAGTGAGTCTTAGCTTTTATCAAAGTATTTTATTTTTCTTATTCTGCTTTGCTTAATGATGTTTCTATTAATATAATCTTTGGGGTGAAAATACCCTGATGATATCTTTGTCTTTAAATGCTTCTTCCACTTGAGAGCATCTAGTTATAAATGGGAGTTTTCTTAATGTTAGATACATTTATCATTTATTTTATATTTCTACATGATATGTTTGACACTCTGGGTAACAACAAGAAAGCTTGTTCATCTCCAAAGAATGTTTCTGAAAAAGGAAAAATCTGCTTTTGTCCCAAAGAGGTCAGATAGTAGTAGCACTGTGAAGCTTGGAATATGAAATATAAGGATTGAACAGAAATGACAGGTAAGGGATATTGTAGTTTAAGGGAAAAACATATATGTATATGTGCATGTATTTTTTGGGAAGGGGGACAGAGACAGAGAGAGAGTGTCAGAGAGAGGGACACATAGGGACAGACAGACAAGAAGGGAGAGAGATGAGAAGCATCAATTCTTCATTGCGGCACCTTAGTTGTTCATTGATTGCTTCCTCATATGTGCCTTTACTGGGGAGCTACAGCAAACCGAAGGACCCCTTGCTCAAGCCAGTGACCTTGGGCTCATGCTGGTTGGCATTGCTCAAACCAGATGAACCCATGCTCAAGCTAGTGACCTCAGGGCTTAGAACCTGGGTCCTCTGCATCCCAGAGCGACACTCTATCCACGGTGCCACTGCCTGGTCAAACTAGATATAACAGAATTTGATATCACATTGTTTCTATGGAAAAAACTTTCATAGTGTCAACCAATTTACAGATTGGAGTTTTTAAAATACAGGACTTTCACTAGATTAGTTCTCAATTCTTTGCGTATTTGGATAACATGACTACTTCAAGATTCAATGTTATGCAATAAACAAATTGAATAGAGTTGCACAGTCTTCCACTTTCTCTGCCCTGTCTCTTAGGAGGATTTTATCTGTGATGGAATTACTCATGGATGGTGAATGCTGATACACAGGACAACTGGTTAATTACTTCCTATGAGATTTAGAGTCAGAAGCATAAATCACCCCAGCCCAGAATCTGTAGGTTCAGATAAGAAATGGTACTCTAATCATCAAACAAGTAATGAAGGGGTTTGATACTCAGTTGATTCCCTGTTATAATCCTAAATAATTAAAGCTAGATCTCTAGCTCTGTCAGGTTTTGCAATTATTTCTGAGGATTACCATACCACTCACATAGTTATTACATGTCTGTTTTTATTGCTCATTAAAATGGTATTGTTTCAGGCCTGCTCACACAGACATTTGCTGAGATGACTGAATAAAAACAAAGCAAGTCTTACAAGCAGAGAAGCTATTTGTGTTTGCAGATATTCAGACTAAATGATATGCTACAAGAACTGCTGGGGTTAAATGAGTGGGTTAAATGTGGGCAAGCACTGACAGCAGAATATGCCAATATATTTAATTTTTTTAAATGTATGTAGTGGAAAGGAAACAACAGCTAAATTAAAAAATGGAATTAGATTTCTAAGATGATTTTAAATGTTTGTGTGTAAGCCTGGCAATCTCGGGTTAAAGTAGTAAATCAGGTATTATAAACACTTGTCCTTTATGGAAAAGTAAATAAAACAGAAAAGAATTTTATAGCCAAGATGTGAAAAAAGAGCACAGACCTATGAGAAATTTATCAACGATACTTTTACAACATTAGTATAGACTTTTATAGTGAATTAATGAATAAATATTACTTTAATAATATACATTTAATAAATAATGTCCTTTATGTTTTTCAGTATAGTATAGTAAATGATCCAAATAACCACATTAATTGACTGAGTGCAGTGGCTCTTTTAATGGCCACCAACATAAAATAGAAGTCTTTGCAGTTAAAAAAAAAAATAGTTAATGCATTATTACAGCTATAAATGATTTTGTTATCATATTCACCATGAATCATTTCATAGTGTGATGATGTGTGTAATTTTAGTGAGTTTGATTTTAAGTCATAATATACCAACCTGTTAACCTAATTCCTAGCAGCAAGTTTGTAATTCCAGAAAAACTGATTAATAAAAGACGTTTACTTTGTGATTTACTTTACAGTTTGAATGGACTGGTTCAGCCTACTTCTTGTTAGCATGTACTAGGTGACAAACTCCAGATATATAAAATGCCTGCCCCACAGTCTCACTGGAAGAGACCATCCCCAAGGATTACACAAGATTGAATGTTTGCTGGGACACATGCATGCCCTTACTCATGTAAAGCTTTAAAAATGGCAATGAAAATGTTACAATAAGAGAAATACATACAAATTATCAGGAACCTACAAGGCTTACCTGCACAGCTCTCTAGAGTCCTTGGTTAGTCACACAAGATTCATTTCCAGAATATGAAACACCAACATTTGTGGAAGGAATTTTGGTTTCAGAAGACCTTGCTCTTATCTTGGCTAAGGATTAATATGAGGCTTCTTCACACCTTAGAGACTTGCATACGGCAAGTCTCTGAGGTATGAACACATACGGCATCTTGAGTTATACTGAGGAACATCCATGCGAAGGGTTAAGAACAAGTTTCTAATGATGATCAAGACCTAATAGAAATGATCTTAGTGATTGAGGTGAGGTGTTCATTTTAGTCAGAGGTAGCAGGATTCACAATGTCCGAGAGACATCCCATATACTGCTGCACATTTTAAAAAGTCTAACAGTTCAATATGCTGGATTGTAGAGTGTTTATATTGGTAAAGTAGATAAAGAATTATGAGGGTAATTCTTCAATGACAAGAATCATTGAAGAATGACTTGTACATTCTCAGATGACAATAGTGTAGTGATTGTCTTGAACTTGAGGTAGTGAATAATGAGATCAGAGATATCTGTTACGGCATGGAACAGAACTTGTCTACCTGGTGCTAGCAAAGCCAGCACTATACACTGACAATTGGGGTGGAGAAAAATTGGCCATTTTATTATGAACAGCATCACCCAAGAGAATAAGAAGCTAATGCTCAAAAGTCCAAATTCCTTGCTAGTTTACAGACAAGTGGTTTTACAGAGCAAAATCATGAGTCATCATGAGTAAGGGGTTTAGAATAGTGGGTCTTGCTGATTGATCGAGTAAGGTAAGAGCAGTAAATCATAATTTCATTTCCTGAGGTTAGCTTTGCAGTTCCTCAGTCTGATTTTATGGGGACATGGACAAGGGTCTTTCTCTTTAAGGCTCAGGAGCTAAAACACTAGGCCATGACATTTTTTAGCCAAACATAAACCCACACCTTGTGGCCCTTAGTCAAGACATGGCCATTGTTTCTGACTGCCCCAAGGGATTAATGACCAAGAAGGGAAAGGGCTCAGGTTTACCGGGCATGCAGTGAAGGCACTGAATAGAGAACTGAGGCTATATATGTACTGTATCAAAGTCATACATTAACTCCAGACACTTGTTTTCAGTTGGTCTTTCACTTTGTAGGCTGAGCGACATCTTAACAATGTATGTTCCTAGGTTATCTTGATGTGCAGGGGTGGCAGCTACATATCTTGTAACTCTTACTCATGGTATGCTATTACTATTTCTGCTATCTTGCTTTTTACCCCCTCCCACACCACCTTCACCATGCAGTCTAACTAGGCTAAGCAATACAAACCATATATATATAAAAGATATTTTTTGAGGAGGGCTTACCTCCTCGGCTCTATCTCTTGGTTCCAGACATTGAATTTGATGTCTCCTGGAGCATCTAAGTTGGAGATATCCAAGAAGTAATTAAAAGCCCAGAATATAGAGCATAGTATTTTGTGACCACTCAGTAAACTCTAAATAACTGAAAGACTAATGTAGTCATCTTGTATTCTAAGAGCTGTAATAATCTGTCAGAAACCTATTACAAATAGGAAAACAAACAAAAAAATACTTTTAAATCTGTCTCATGCTGGAACAAACTACTGTTTTCCTGTTTCAGCACCATCAAAAGAATGTTTTATCAGTTAACAAAGGCACTTGCTGAAGACCAGGTGAAAGCTGACTTCCTGTGGAGAAGGAATTTGCCTTGAGCATTTCATTGTCCTTTTCCACCATATGGAGTTAAATCAGACATCCCCTTCCTTCTGTTCCATATTCTTTTATCCAAAGATTTTAATTGACTTCTGAAAAAACAACTTATTGAAGTTAACTTCGTGTGTGTGTGTGTGTACACATATAATGCACACATGTGATATATACACACATAAATGCTCACACATACACACATATATATGCAAAATCTGAATTTGCATTTACATCAAAGGACAAATGGTACCAATATTTAAATCTTTTTATCTTTATGTTAGCATAACATCTTTCAAATAATCAATTTCTTAAATTGATTTTTTTTTTTCCTGAATGATGAGTCAGTCAGTTCCTTTCAAGCAGTAAATAATAAGAATCAACAATATTATACTTATACTGTATATGTACCTCATCCTGCCTCATGGTAAAATGTCTAAAAAGTATCACAAACATAAAAAAGCCATTTCCAGTGAACTAAAAAATTGCATATGTCATTTATAGTAGTGGCCTCTATACCTTTGCAAAGTGCCATGTCTCTTGCCTTAAATTTTTTACACTTTTACATTAAAGTAAGGACTAATATTATTACATTTTAGAAGCAAGAATACAACTTCAAAATACAACCTTAAATTACTTGTCAAGTTCATATAAAAAGTGAAACCTGGCCTTTCGTGTAGAGAGTATTCTTTTAGGTCCTGACCTGTTTGTAATTATGCTTTTCTTCTTCAAGCTGCCATCTCTAGTATCAGAAATGCAAGAGTAGATATTATATATTGTTCAACTACTTTTATATTTATTTTAAGCAGATAAAGATTGTACTTGTATTATCATTTATGCGAGTTTTAAAATTATCATTATGCAACATTTCTCAATTTTACATTAGCACAACCTTTTGCTTTGAAGTATATAAAACACAGAAAGCTGCTTTGAAGAGTGGTGGGCTTTTATTCCATGGAATGCTGCTACCCTGGTGCCCCATTCTCTCTCTTTTCTTTTTATTAAATGTGTACACTTCCTAACTGCACTATCCTAATATAGATATTCTAGTAAGTAGGGCATATATATCCTTGATCAGATTAAGAGGTGCCACAATGCTTTGTGGCACAGAAACACATTATCACTGAATATGTAGAATTAATCATACTTGGATTTATTTAAAATAGGTTAGTGTTTCTTAAACTGGTATGCTTATTAAAAATGCAGATTTCTTGTCCACTTACTCTGATTTAATATATCTAGAGTGGGCCTAGAAATCTGCATTTTTACTGCATTGTACTTGAGAAGCTCTGGGAAAGATAAAGGCATTATCTTTGTTTTGGAGGCTACAAGTTGCCAACCTAAGGAAATGCAAAGATAAAGTCTGTTTTAATCAAAAGTGTCTACCTTGCTCCCTACCCATCTTTATAGGAAGCTAATAATAAGCAGCAAAATCCAGTGGCTTTAGTTTCAGTTCCCTCTGCTCTTGCACACCAGCTGTGGCAGTGTTAATAAGCATCAAAACCATCCAAAGGTGAGGATTTAGGCGAATAAAAAGAAAATTGCAAGATCTGAATAATTCAGTGTAGTGGGGATACCTGGATAAATAAATCTTTTGAGTACAAAGATCTTATAATAAAATTATGCTAAAATAGAGAGTAACTTTATTTTGTTCTTGGATATGTTTCATAGTGTAGACCTAACACCATCAAGATTTTCTGAATGTCCATCTCGATTAGCAAGAGTTGGAGTCAAATTTATATATTCTATTTTAGTAAACCCCTGCCTTCCTCCATTTTCTTTTCATCACTCACTCACTGGTGACCTTTGTCTTTTCCAATTTTTCTTTCCTTGAACATGCTACTTTCAGTTAAATTGGATAAGGACAATGACTGGTCATTGGTATGTGAAGACTGATTTAGCTCATACATTAGCACTGATCATATTCCTATTAGCACTCTAGACTGCCAACTTGTCAGAAACATATTCTGTCTTCATCCTCATGTCGCTCCTATGCAGCAGGTAATGTACTTATAACAACTCTCTCTCTCTCTCTCTATTTACCTGCTTTAATTACTCTATGGCCCCCATTTTACAAATAAGAAAATTGATGTTTAAAAAAAATTAAATACCTTTCCCATTGCTACACAGTTAAAAATCAGCAGAGATCAGACACCATTATTTTAGAGCTTGAGCTTCTAATCACTATAGCATGCTACCAGGTATTAGAACATCAAGCCCTTTGTCTTTATATGTATGTAAGTAGAGAGTATCTCCTGTATAAGACCTTTCTCTCCTGTTAGAAAAAGGGTGATCCTATGTCTCACACTTAATAGGCTTCTGCTCTTCTGATGAGTAGTATCTAGCAATTTATAACTGAGAAATTGCCAGAATAGAAAAGAACAAGTATCCTGTTGTCACTGCCTTCTCCCAGAACATATCTGCCTGTAGGCTATCTTCTCTTCTCCCTGGGAGCCATTCTCAGCCTTGAACACTCATTATGTCCCTACCTCTTGTGCACCAGGTTTTCCAAAGCCATATTTTCTATTTTCTATTCCTTAACTTTTAAACTTCATTTTATTCCAAAGTATACTTGTTACTTGTCTGCCTTGATTTCACAAAGAGCCCAACTTATACTTTATTAGAATTCTAATGCTTAGGAAAGCTTTGACAGGGTAGAAAGCAGTTGTGAGGAGGATCTGAGTAGAAGATACTAGTAAGGTACAATGGACGGTTAAACACTGGGCCAGCGCCAGTGAACAGAGGGAGAGAGAGAGCAGAGAGCTGCATCAGATGGCCATGGCAGGAGGTACTCCACCAGGCATTTAATTTGCCATGATTATTCTAGGGCTAGCGTATAAATTCTTTTTTTTAATTGATTTATTTATTTGGAGAAAGAGAGAGAGAGAGAGAGAAACATCAATTTGTTGCTCACTTATTTATGCATTCATTGGCTGATTCTTGTATGTGCCTTGATAGGAGATTGAACCTGCAACCTTGGCATATCAGGTTGATGCTCTAACCAACTGAGCTATCTTATCCAGCCAGGGCATGGAAATTCTTAATGGAAGATTATCTCTACATTTTATAACACTTATTTTCTAACGTTTCAGAATAGTTTCTTGAATCAAGACTCAGTTTTAATAGCGATATTATTGTGCATTTGTTATTAATGATATAAACCTATGATAGAGTAAATTATTCATTATGTCTGTAATTTTAATTTACATAGAAATGGATATTAATTCTTTATCTTAAAGTGCAGATTGTCTGCCTTCAAACTAAAAATTAATGGAACACTGTCTGATAACTCCATTAACCTGAAAGGAGGAATTAAGCGTGCTCTCGTAGACTCTTCCTGGAAAGTCTCCTTTTGTTGTAAGCATAACTAGACAAGAACACAGCTGCCATGGATTCTGCATATGATACCACTCATTGAACCCTGTCTGCAAATGACTGAGAGCACAGTCACCCAACTAATACCTTATGAATTCCTAAATTAGTAATGCTATCATCATGCTTCTTTTAAGGATACTATAAAATACAAAGTTTTAGCAATACATATACATTTAAATTAAGTCTCAAATCTATGACCACCTGTATTCTCACTCTCTGGATTTCATTTTATGTTACCATACACTTAGCAAAATAAGACTTTGAGATGTCTTTTAAAAATGTTTACCATAATTTACCTAACACATTTTCCTCCCTTAATCATTACTACCTTGATTTATTACTATAGAATATTTCAAAATAATGCTCACAACAATACTCAGGAGAGCTAAGCAGCAGAAATAATTCAGCAGTCACTACCCTATAATGTGGTAGGGAATGTCATGTCTTCTAACTTCCAACATTGACAATGTGAAGATAAGGAGAGATCCAAAAATAAAATTGATAAGATGTCATGATTCATATATTTTCAGTTTGGAAAACTTGATTCTAGAAACATTGGGGCTTTTCAAAGCATGATATTTCTACTGGAGGTGGGAAGTATACTAAGGAGAATTATTTTTAAAGCAAGGTTTGAGTTGCTTACATGTTATATATACTGTACAATGCTTCAAGATGCATTTTGCACCCAACAATTATTTTCCAGTTGAGTAAATTAAATGTTGACATAACAATTATAAATAAAGTCATTTAGACAGGCAACTGTGTAAGACAGAATGTAAAGGCAAAAGTAGTTAATGTTTTATATCATTTTGATTGAAAGTGATAGATATTTCTCCAAAAGTGCTTGAAGATAGCAGAGAAGATGATGGGTTGAAATAAAGTTAGTAGTAACAGTGAAGCTGCTTTTCATAGTTGTTGTTTTGTAAAAGAAAACAAATATCTAGTGGCATTTTTTCAAATTTAATAAACTATCAAACACTTCTGCCAGTGAAATATTAATCCTGTTGAATATTGAAGTCCCATCATATATATGAAACACTTCTATTTGTATTTTACTTTGTCCACAGTGAATCATATAGTTAACTGATTATATTTCTATATGCTGCTGCTGAAGAAATTATAGCTTAGTTATGGTCTACCTTTATTTTTTGACTCTTCATAGCCACTTTAAATACATTTTGGGACATAGTGAAATAATTTTTTAAATCAGTCAAATGAAAAATGGGTTATTTTGAAGAAGGAACTATGACTGGGTTCTTGGGAACTCAAGCATGCAACAACAAATTCACCTTTGTCTCCCGCCTCGCCTCTGAACCTTTCTTCTTCTGCTTCTAAAAAACCCCAGTTCTCTTCTGCACCTGCTGCCTTTCCCCACCTTAAACACTTTTTATAAGTAGTGAGTGTTTTCTCCACACAACTCTTCCCAGAACACCTGGCCTGGCAGGTGAATTCACCTGCCTTCTTTCTCTCTAAAATACCTGAGCTTTTGAGTCTCATGTTATCACACTGTGCCGCTCTTCCTCTCCTAACTGAGGTCCTTTACAATCCCAATCTCACTCCATTCCTTCAGTATTTTAGCTCCTGCTGTATTGTTATTCTCCCCCAAATAATTGCATGTTAAGAAGGTATTATAATGCACAGAATGGTCATTATAGGAACAGATGCTCTTGTGAGGTAGTGATATCTGTCAGTGAATATTCTCAAGCAAATAGAGATATCATGATAAATCTTTGAATATGGTAATTGATTCATTCATTGAAAAACTGATGTACTATTTGAGGATACCAGTGTATTTATCAGTGTACAATTTTATTCACACAGAAAATCATAACTGATAGGTTAAATGCTTTGGCTTAAATTTGTACATCTAGGCCTGACCTGTGGTGGCACAGTGGATAAAGTGTCGACCTGGAATGCTGAGGTCGCTGGTTCGAAACCCTGGGCTTGCCTGATCAAGGCACATATGGGAGTGGATGCTTCCTGCTCCTCCCCCCTTTTTCTCTCCACAACCCCCCCCTCTGCCTCTCTGAAATAAATAAATAAATAAAATCATACATCTATATATATATTGAATTAGGGACATATAAATTAGAGGTGCTGATATCATTTATATGGTATATTTTCTAAGTGCATCATTTAACAAGCAAATTTCAAACTTTAATTTATAGTCACTGAATCAGTGTGCTTCCTGATTATCTTGGACTAGTTTCTTTTGTACCATATGGTTGACCAACTGCATGACCTCATTAATGACATCACCTCACATGTACATAGTACACTTATGCCACTTAATTTAATAGCAGATAGAATTATAATAACTTATCAAATTACTTACTTTATTAAATTTAAAAAAGTTACTGGAAATATAGTTCATTTGTGATATACTTAACATCTAATCAAGTTTAATTCATTGTTTTTTAAGAATTCTAATCTCTAACATTTGACAAATAGTACCCTACTTATTTACTGCTTTTCTTTTGTCTTTTTATAAACTATAGTGTGATGGATATACATGCTAATAATATATGTATGCATTTTACAGTCCTTTTTTATTTCAGATTTCCACTTATTAAATTCCTGGAGTTATAATGGGACATTAAAATCATTGGAGTAATTAATGTTATAAATATATTTTTCTTTTCACTTTCATTTATATAATTTCAAAATAGTAGATAAATACCAGAAATTAATTGCCTGACCAGGTGGTGGCACAGTGGATAGAGTGTTGAATGGGGACACAGAGGACCCAGTTTCAAAACCCCCAAGGTCAATGACTCTATAAAGAAGTATCATTACCACGTTTTATAAAGAGTAACAGATTTGGGATATAAAGTAGACTAACCAAAACAACTTAGTAACAGCAGAGCCAATATTTAAAAATAAATCTCCTTGAGTTTATAGATTTTCCTTAAGCACTATATCACTGTGCAGAATAATATCTGACCTCATTATTCAGTAAACAGCCAATCTTTGAGGACGGTAAGAATTGACAAAAATAAAGCCCTTTGTCTTCAGTGTTTACCTGAGAATTTGTATTTTATACATCATGTATATGCTAAGTTGGTAAATTTGCTATCCTAATAACACACTGAAAAATCAATGCATGTGAAGAAGAAGCAACTACAGCCTAAACTTTTTCCTTCTCCCCAGAAGTGTTTTTACGTCAGGAAGCCAACAGTACTTTCTGTGTAGAGGGTAACAAGTCTGTTGAGAGATTAAGAGAAAGGTACTTACCCTTCTTATGACATTTTCCCTACCATTTACACACTTTGCATTCCTTCCTGCAGGCTGTTGGCAGGATTTCCACAGCCAAAGCTTGACAGATGGGGTTCCGGTGATTGAGGCCCCTCCAGCTCCAATGAGATGTTGTCATGGACTTTAAAAAGGCCCTTCCCTACGCTGTCTGCTGTATGAAATGCTCTCTGACCTTCAGATAAAGAACTAATCATGCCAAATTGATATTACTTATCAGAGTCATTGGTAAAATTTTACTATGGAGTTTATTAGGGCTTTATAGAAGGAGGCTCCCTGGGCTTGTGTGCACAGATGTTACAACTCAGATATTTCATCACGAAATGTAAATTTTGGAGTAAGGAAAATATGTTGTTTCCTAATTCTTATATATAGCAGCATCCATAATTTCTATGGACATGCTATAATTTTTAAATTTATATTAGATTAGCCAGCCATGAAATGAGAGGCAAATAAGTCTCACAATTCTAAAGATATTGTGTGCTTGCCCATATTTTACCTATTTGTGCCTTTTAATGGCATTTATTATTTTTAAATAAAAATGAATTAATCTAAGGGCTGAGTCAGTGTATGTATTTTCTATGAAGGCTGATAGGCAAGGAATTGAAGTGGCATGCCACAAAATGCTTAAATTAGCAATAGACTAAAAAATAAGTAGCTTATTTTAAAACTTTAGTCTTATTTATAATGATGTGTATGTAAGGTAAGGATTTTTCTCAACTGCCAGTTCTGCCATGTGAAAGTAACACATTTAAGTATTTGACACATTAATCAAATATATTGTGGGAAAAATATATATATAGTTCTTTTTCAGAAACCTACTAAACTGCAGTATGATCCTGTGTATATAAAGGAAGTTTTGGAATTATCATCACTAATCAGGTTATTAAATTTTGAGACACAATCCAATAAAAACATAAAGGTCTATGTTAATACCAAGATTAAACCTTTCAAAGGGCAGCTGAAAAATACTCTCAAGAGCTGCCCAGGAATAGGCAAAGATTGATTTTTTTTAAGGTCAAGGAAAATCAAATAAAATTAACATATATAAGGATTCAAACAAGCCAATTAAGTATTACAGTGAAGACAAAGTGGTGCTAATTTGTGATAATTGTCTTCAGCTATTGGAAAAACTTAAATATAGTTGTCTTTAAAGAGAAAAAGACATGGAATTTAAAAAATAAACTAAATTATTAAAATGCTGTTAGAAGTATATATCGGATTGGCCAAATGGTAATGACAGTGCGAGGAAGAGTAGTGACAGTGGGATGCAGAAGAGTTGCTCACTTTTACAGACAGGAAAGAGAGAAATCGGCTATTAATTAATTAGATTAAATAGCTTATGTACTCCTATCAGCATCTGATTGCTAAGCAGACTCCTTACTGTAGATGGACTTGACTGATTACACAGAAATACAGCGATTCACTCCCTTCCATACTCCTGCCATGCTAGATGCTTGATGCTTGTATATTTCCCCATCTGTCACTTTACTTAGCCACAATCACCAGCTTCCCAGCAGAATTAGTTATGTCCTATTAATAGAATAATGTGCAATCTATAAAACAAGAAAGAAAATAACAAACAGACCCTGACCCTTGTTAAAAATAATCAGTCACAACCCTGGTTTTTTTTCCCGCATTACTCTAGATCTAAAATAAAATAATCAACACCTATGCATCATTTAGGAGTATTTTCTGAATGGAAGCAAATAATCATTTACTGCCTACTACGTGTGAGGCACTTTACCCATGCAACTTTTGCTCACAATGCATTTGTAACTACAAGGATAGTTATCTAAATTTCACAAAAGAAGAAGCTGCTGCTCAGAGATAAAGTTCATGAATCCATCAAGTGGCAGAGCCAGAATTCATACACTGTGCCCATGTGACTCTAACACCCTTCGGCATAGTTCCACTAAGCCATTTGAACAGAGACCTTTGACTTTCCTGTTCATCACTGTCCCAGGTGGCACACAGTAGGTCTTTAGTATACATCTGTTAAATAAAAGAAGGCCTCCTCTGGTGCAGAACCTGCTCCCATTGGTGCTTTTGGGAGTACCTGATGCAAGTGAGTAGAACAGTACATTCGCAGTCAGGCATTAAGCTTTCCTCAGTGTGTTCCAGATCTCAGGTGTTTGTTTTTTTATTTTCTGTGCCTTTCCTTTTCTGTGTTTGAATCTCTAAATCTAGCGGATAAAATTCCCGGGAACAGGATCCAGTCTATCTTGCACCCTCATAGTCCACTAATGAAAGTTCTGCCCACAGCGATGCTTCACAGAATGAAAGACCATATTAATCATTCACAGAAAGTCTGTTAAAGAAATAAATATGCTTGCATTTCAGGAGGATCATTAGGCCATGCTCATTTTTCAGTCAGAAGAGCTATGCCCAAACTGAAAAGTAGATTCTTCTCTCTTTCTAAAGAAATGAGGACAGCAATTTGAATAGTAATGTCTTTTAATGTGATCACTCACACTGATACTCAGGTGTGAAGAAGTCCAGTTTACAGTTTGAGATCAGGTCTTCTCCAGAATGGCATGAGATTTCAGACAATGATCACTCACGGCCAACAAACTTCACTGCAACATTTATTGTTTATTTGAAACATTTTTTGTTGCAGTGGTTTTAAATTGTATTCAAATAATGAGGCTGGAGTGGAGTAGAATGAATGAATTTGTGAGTAAACAATAGATATCCTCCCTGGTCACTGAAGATAGGACATAGCCTACCACACCATTATTAGTAGGTCAGTGATTTGGTCCGTTTTGGTTACTGCTGTATCTCTGCTCTCTAGAATTGTACCTGACAAATAGATAATGCACAGTAGATACTTCTGAAATAGATTAGGATACAGAAATAGAAATGATGATGATGCATAATAAATATTTTTGAAATGGTTTAGGATAGAAATAATAATAGTGGTGATGATGATGTTGGTGGTGGTGGTGATGGAGGTGGTGATAATAATAACAGTCTCAGAAGGGAAGTACTAGAATGCTATTGCCCGAATTAGGAGGGGTGTTTTAAAGGGTGTTTTCTCCATAAGGGAGAAAAAAAGAGATAAGGATAAATAAGACGGTTCTTGATATATTTGGAATTTCTCCAGATAAATATATATTTTTGGACAGAGTTTAGGGACACAAGTAGATTTGGGGAAATTACTTTATCAAATGTTAAATCTGAAGTAAAACAATTTTAATATATTGTATTGCCAAAAGCTTAAGTAGGTTCCATGAAAATTAAGAATAAGGTATAGATACTTATTGTCATTGCTATTCAATATTGTTTTATAATTAATACAGTGAGCAAAGAAAATGAAATAATTGATAACAATGTTTTTTAAAAAAAGAATGTATTTCGTTTTATTGGTATTTATATTCTAGTAGACTCAAGCTAAATAAAAACACAAGACTACTAGGTTTAATAAGAAAATATGGTAAGTTGACTAAGTATAGGGTATATATTTTCTGTAAAGCAATAAGTTGTTATAAATAGAATACAAAATCTTATTTATTCAAAACTGTAAAGCAACTAGGTTTTTGATGAGGCATCCACAAATAGGCATGTCATATATACCTATCCTAAAATTCTCTCTTGTCTCAAGTTTTATTTGATTAAATTACAGTGAGAATTAAGAAGAATGAATATTAGCTTGACCAGGCGGTGACACAGTGGAAAGTTCATCAGCCTGGGACGCCAAGGACCCAGGTTCAAAACCACAAGGTCACCACCGGCTTGAGTGCAGTCTCACCAGCTTGAGTGCAGGGTTGCTGACTTGAGCGTGGGATCATAGACATTCATAGGCCCCATGGTCACTGGCTTGAGCCCCAAGGTCACTGGCTTGAGCCTGGGTTCTCTGACTTGAGCAAGGCATCACTGGCTTGGCTGGAGCCCCCGGGTCAAGGTACAGATGAGAAAGCAATCAATGAGCTAAAGTGCCACAGCTAGGAGCTAGGAATTTATGTTCCTCATCTCTCTCCCTTCCAGTCTGCCTGTATTCTGTCTCTCTCTATCCTTCTCTCGCGCAAAAAAAAAAAAAAAAAAAAAAAAAAAAAAAAAGAAAGAAGAAGAAATATTTGAAAATAGCCAATAAAATGTTGAGAAAAAACGTACATTTGTGTATGCGTTGGTATGGATTCTAGCTGCCGCAGGAGCCAATGTTCAAATACTAGTGACTTAAAATAAGTTTTTTTTCTTGCTCAGTTTACAGTCCATTGTGGCTGGCTAGCTCTTTTTATTTGCTTATTGTGACTATTTTATTATTTTATCTGGATCTAGTCTAAGCATGAATTCAGTGACTATCCACTTTGTGCTAGTCACTGACTGGATTTTCTCCATTCTCACAAGAACACTAGGCATTTATCCCCATTTTAGGAATGACGAAAATGAAGCTCTGAGAGGTTCAGTAAATAAATGGCATTTGGAAATTCAGGTTACCTAATTATAAAGCCAACCAAGTATTTTTTGACTCCTTTAGATTTTAAGCAAATCTCACAGTAGAAAGAACATAAAAATCTTAATTAGCCAAATAAGTGTGTTATAAATGAGTAATATAGATATATCCATATAGTGTATTCTCTTTTATTTG
The DNA here is from genome assembly GCA_037038555.1 of Rhynchonycteris naso. Taxonomy (NCBI): domain Eukaryota; kingdom Metazoa; phylum Chordata; class Mammalia; order Chiroptera; family Emballonuridae; genus Rhynchonycteris; species Rhynchonycteris naso. The sequence continues at coordinate 45,012,058 of CM072997.1, read as the reverse complement.
ATTTCTGTTTTATTTAAGGCAGCAAAAATAAAGAGTATGTCTTTATTTATTTATATTAATAAATATAAATAAATATTTTTGCTGTGTGAAAATTAGGAGAGCTGGAATTCCAGCCCTAACTCTGCTACTAACAAGCTTCATGACCTTGAGGTCATTTCACCTTCTTGGTCCTTAGTTTTGCATCTACAAAATAATGGGGTTTCCGTGAGGACATTGCCACAGTCCACTGTCATGTGGTTCTCTAATGAGAAAAATGGATTGTGAAGCCTGTCCAGCTCCAAAGCCTGTGCTGGTTTTCTGTAAAAGTTTGTATTTATTTATTTTTGTAATATTTCTAATAAGACACGTAGATTCCTTATCCTTTATTTCACCAGTCTCACTCCTTGGATGTGAAGGAGATTTGACTGTTGGAGGGACCTTTGGTACAGGACAAAAACGTGCCACTGCTTAATGTAACCCTGTGATTTGAAGCTCTGTTTAGGAAACTCTTGCTGGCATAATGGGCAATAAGCACACTTTCTTGTTTATAGTAAGTAGCTTTGTTTTGGCTTAAACTTTAAAGTCTTATTTTAAAAGCGAGAGCCTATTAAAACACTCCATATTCATGTAAAGTAAAAACAAACACAATTTAATACAAAGTCACAATAATAAAATGGGAATCAACCATTCAGACGAATGTAAAATGTAGACTTCTTAATACTGAGCCCAGTATTTTTTTATTTCTCTGTCAAAATTTCCTGGCCCTTCTTTAAAGAATAACCTTTAGCGTATGTATTTTTAAATTGAAAGTATTACTTTTCTTTTGCTGGATCTATTTTAATTATATTTTTCAGGATTATGGTTTTGGCAAATTAGGTAATAGGTTTAAATCCGATTGATGCTGACCCTTCTTTAGAAATTGACTAGTATGATGGAGCTTTTTAAAAAATGGTTTTTCCTGTATTGCTTGGCACTGTGGCATCAGAAGGCAGCCAAGTACAGACTATAAAATTGGCTTACTCTTATACAGCTTATCTACTGGTGCAGTTGAGAAGCTAGAAGGTTTAAATACATTTTTTTTAACACATATACACTTAAGTTAATGCCAAGAGAAATAACCCCATCCTATTTAAAGCTCTGCGACCTTGGTTACAAAGATAGAGTCTTACCATTCATTTATTTTTTCAATGATTAGAATATTCATTGGTCATTATATTACCAATAGTTATTTAAACTTGATATTAGATAAAGCTTTTATATTTTAAAAAGTAGAAATTATTTTCCCTTAATATTTTAAAATAATTATGTTGAGAACATATTATCTATAAAATTGGCATATTTTGAATTAGATATAAATAAAATACTTTATTTCTGTTATAAATTAGCTTCCTCATATATTAGTGTCAAATTTCATAGCAGTTAAGTTTAATAACTCTTTTAGTTAATTATTTTAATGGTTATTTATCTGACATTTAAAAAATAACATCTTACATTATTCATAGGAGTGATTAAACATTTGAGGAAACAAGCAAATCAGATTATTATGAGTGCATATGATGTCCAACACTGCTCTCTACTGGCAAAGAAGCAAGTCATAAAACAAACTAGCCTTTAAAGTGGCGAGGGGAAAAGACAATTTTAATTAATATTTGAAATGAAGGTAGAATCCTCAAACTTTAACTCATGTTTCTGAAAAATGCTTATTGTATGCAACATAGTAAAAGAAGTAGAATAAATGAATGAATGCAGATATCATCTGAGATTCAATTTTTTAAAATCTGTATCATTTTCAGTTCATTAGAAAATAGTTGTGGAAAGTGTGGAAATATTAAGTCAAATATGAAATTTTTTTTTCTTCTTTTTCCAAGTGAGAGGAGGGGAGATAGAGAGACGGATTCTATCACACACCCCAACCAGGATCCACCCGGCAACTCCTGTCTGAGGCCGATGCTCTGCCCATCTGGGGCTGCACTCCCAGCTGAGCTATTTTTAGGGCCTGAGACATCCTCAGTGGCCAGGCCAATGCACTCGAACCACTTGAACCATGGCTGCAGGAAGGGAAGAGTGAAAGAGAGAGAGAGAGAGAGAGACAAGGGGGAGGGGGAGTGGTGGAGAAGCAGATGGTCGCTTCTTCTATGTGTCCTGATCAGGAATCAAACCCTAGACATCCACATGCCAGGCCAGTACTCTACCACTAAGCCAACAGACCCGGGCCAAAAAATGAAATATCTTGACAGCATTTTAAATTAAGAAGTCTATAAATATTTTTTATATAATAATGAATTTGATGACATTTTTATGTATTTAATTTTAACAAACTACAGACTCTAAAATACCTGCTGGGAGTACATCTGCTGTGTATTCAAATATATTGAGTAGAGAGATGCATAGTTGGGAATATTTATATGAATATATAATTAGCTTTTTTCTCTGTATTTGTCAAAGTCTTAATAAGAGACTTTTTTTCTTTTTATGGCAAGAGAGAGACAGACAGGAAGGGAGAGAGACAGAAGCATCAACTCTTAGTTGTGGCACCTAAGTTGTTTATTGATTGCGTTCTCATATGTGCATTGATGGAAGAGGGGGTGCTTCAGCTGAGTCAGTGACCCCTTGCTCAAGCCAGCAACCTTGGGCTCAAGCCAGTGACCTTTGGGCTTAAGCCAGCAAGTTCACGTCTGTGATCTCACACTCAAGCTGATGACCCCGTTCTCAGGCTGATAAACCCATGCTAAAGCCAGTGACCTCGGGGTTTCGAACCTGGGTCCTCAGCATCCCAGGCCAATGCTTTATCCACTGTGCCACCCCGAAGTCAGGTTTAATAGAAGATTTTTAAAAGACATATTATTGTGTGTAAAATCTGTTTAAAGTACAGGTCATGTTGTCAAAACTCTTGCTATATAGACTAAGAATACACAAAATATTTTTAGGTTGCTGTCTTTTTACTTTTCATCATCTAATATATTTTAAATGTCTCCTTTCTACCTTATAGCTTTCTTATCTGTTCATATTGCTTAGGAGTCATAGTCAATGTTTTCATTATTTATAATTCTGTATTTTATATATACACACTCCCAATAATGCCCAATCAATCATATATAGTAATTTAAGAGATTTTATTTTTTCTCATAAGTTTGCCTAATACTGTCTGACAAATTACTTTTACTGTAACATATCTTAAAGATAGCAAACAAGTCCTGGCATGTTGGCTCAGCGTTAGAGCATCAGCCTGGTGTGTGGAAGTCCCCAGTTTGATTTCTGGCCAGGACACACAGGAGAAGTGCCCATCTGCTTCTCCACCCTTCCCCTTCTCCTTTCTCTCTGTCTCTCTCTCCCCACCCCACCCCCGCAGCCAAAGCTCCATTGGAGCAAAGTTGGCCCAGGATGCTGAGGATGGCTCCATTGCCTCTGCCTCAGGCACTAGAATGGCTCTGATTGCAGCAGAGCAATGCCCTAGAGCAGGGGTGCCCACACTTTTTCAGCTTGCGAGCTACTTATAAGATGACCAAGTCAAAATGATCTACCTACAATAAAAATGCAAAACATAAATTTATTTCTTCTATATTATCATTATTTAAGTTACTATTATTACTATTTAATATTGTGTATTCTTCTTTCTCCTTCTCAGCTCTCTTTTCAGAGGAAAGTCAATGTCATAGTTTTTATGAACAGTCCAAAAAAGCCACTCCACAATTCCCTTCTTTGGAATAGCAATGGCACACAGACAGAAGAGGCAAACGCACTTAGAATATGACATAGTGAAAAAAATCCCCTCCCATTCTTTATGAAAGTGGTAGGTTTTAGGCTTCTTACTCGGACCAGCTATGGCACTCATTTTTATACCCTTTGTTGTATCTAGTTTAAATAAATTGAAGGCTAACTATGCAGCAATGTAACTGAACAAGTTAGCGCGGTTTAACGCACATGCATAGGGTGTCAAAAGTTTAGACGTCGGATTGGCTACCCTGTATGCCAATCAAAAGACAAATGTCTTTTTAATGTCATGCGATCTACCCACACTTCCTTCACGATCGCCCAGTAGATCAGTAGATTGCGATCGACGTATTGAGCACCCCTGCCCTAGAGGGCCCGAGCATCGCCCCCTGGTGGGCATGCCGAGTGGATCCCAGTCGGGGGCATGTGGGAGTCCTTCTGAATGCCTTCCCACTTCTAACTTTGGAAAAATACAAAAAAAAAAAAAGACAACGATAGCAAACAATATTTTCAATAATAATTACTTCTTGGTTATGAAATAATAGTTGATGCTTACTTTTATTAATACATTTTTCTGCAGTTTCTTAATTTCTTATAGTGGACATACATTACTATTAAAATGCAAGAGTTTATCATAAGCAAACAAAAATTTTGTTGCAGAGTTTCAAAGCTCAAGTATGAAATTGTGTCAGATGCACACTTGTTCTTATATATGGTCTAATGCCTGATCTTTCAAAAAATGTACTGAAATGAATGTTGCCTCTTTAAGGCTATAAAGAAAAAGTATTAATAACATTTTGAGAACTTAAAAGAATAAAAATAGCATCAACTATTATCACCTGCCATGGAACAAGATAACTCTTTTGTTTGCTTGTCACCACACTGAAAGGTAACAGTCTGAATCTACATGCATAAATCAATAAAGTCAGTACATCACACTCTCCTCTCATCATTTCTTTCTGCCACATGGAGGAGCTAAGACATAAAGTTGCTAAAACATAAAGGCAATTTTCTCTTTTACTCTGTTCAAATAGTTAAACATACCAATGCCCCATTTTCTTTTCTTTTCTTTTCTAAGATTTTATTCACTTTAGAGAAGATACAGAAAAAGAGAGAGAGAGAAGGAGGTGGAGGAGCAGGAAGCAGCATCAACTCCCATATATGTCTTGACCAGGGAAGCCCAGGGATTTGAACTGGCAACCTCAGTGTTCCAGCTTGACACTTTATCCACTGCCCAACCACAGCCCAGGCCCAAATGTTTCATTTTTTATTAAAAATAAAATATTTCTACCAGCAAAGGAAGTTTTGCGATTTCCTTTTTTTTCTTCCTTTTAAAAAAAATTTTATTTAGAGAATTAAATTTAACAGGCTGACATTAATTAAAAAAGAGCCCATAATTATAGGTAAAGGTTTCTATAGCATTTGAACTGTTGATTATGTTGTATACCCATCGCCCAAAGTCAAATAATTTTCTGTCATTGTACATTTGTTCCTCTTTACACCCCTCATCCCATCCCCTCTCCCACCTACCCCTCCCCCTGGCAACCACTTCACTTTTATCTTTGTCCATGAGTCTCAGTTTTATATCCCACCTATGTGTGCAATCATAGTTCTTAGCTCTTTCTGATTTACTTATTTCACTCAGTATAATGTTCTCAAGGTCCATCCATGTTGTCGTAAATGTCATCATTTCTTATGGCTGAGTAGTATTCCATTGCATATAGTACCACAACTTCTTCATCCAATCCTCCATCAAGGGACACTTTGGTTGTTTTATGTCTTGGCCACTGTGAATAATGCTGCAATGAACATGGGGGTTCTTATGTCTTTACGTACCAATGTTTTTGAGTTTGGGGGGTAGATACCCAGTAGAGGGATTGCTGGATCATATGGTGGTTCTATATTTAATTTTTTGAGGAACCACCATACTTTCTTTTGTAATGGTTGTACTAATTTGCATTCCCACCAGCAGTGAATCAGGGTTTCTTTTTCTCCGCAGCCTCTCCAACACTTGTTATTATCTGTCTTGTTGATAATAGCAAATCTAACAGGTGTGAGATGGTATCTCATAATTTGGATTTGCATTTCTCAAATAGCTAGTGAAGAAGCATATCTTTTCATATATCTGTTGGCAATTTCTATGTCCTCTTTTGACAGAGAGAGAGAGAGAGAGAGGGATGGATAGGGACAGACAGACAGGAAGGGAGATGAGAAGCATCAATTCTTTGTTGCGGCACCTTAGTTATTCATTGATTGCTTTCTCATATGTGCCTTGACAGGTGGGCTACAGCAGACTGGGTGACCTCTTGCTCAAGCCAGCGACCTTGGGCACAAGCTGGTAAACCTTGCTCAAACCAGATGAACTTACGCTCTATTCAGCAATCTTGGGGTTTCAAACCTGGGTCTTCCGCGTCCCAGTCCAACACTATCCACTCACGCCACTGCCTGATCAGACTTGCATGTCCTCTTGAGAGAAGTGTCTCTTCAGGTCCTATCCTCGCTTTTTAATTGGATTATTGCTTGTTGGCTGCTGAGTTTTGTGAGTTTTTTATCTTCCCTTATTGGGTCTGTCTGCAAATATGACCTCCCATGTAGTTGGCTGCCTATTTGTTTTGTTGTCAGTTTCTTTTGTTGTGCGGAAGTTTTTTAGTTTGATATAGTCTCATTCATTTATTTTTGCCTTTACTTCCCTTGTCTTTGGAATCAAACTCATAAACTGTTCTCTACCTATGTTTTTTTCTATGTAATTTATACTTTCAGACCTTATATTTAGGTCTTTGATCCATTTTGAATTAATTTTTGTGCAGGGGGACAAACTGTAATCAAGTTTCATTCTTTTGCATGTGGTTTTCCAATTTTCCCACCAGCATTTATTGAAGAGGTTTCTTTTCTCCACTGTGTTTTTTGGCTTCTTTGTTGAAGATGACTTTTCCATATATATGTGGTTTTATTTCTGTTGTCTTGATTCTGTTTCTTTGGTCTGTATGTCTGTTTTTCTGCCAATACCATGCTATTTTGATTATTGTGGCTCTATAGTATAATTTGAAGTCAGGTAATGTGACACTTCCAACTTCATTCTTTTTCCTCAGGATTGCTTTGGCTATTTGAGTTTTTTTATGGTTATATACAAACCTGGTGATTATTTTTGCTCTATTTCTTTAAAAAATAAAATGGGGTTTTGATGGGGATTGCATTAAATTTGTATATTGCTTTGGGTTAAGTATGTTGATTTTTTGCAATCCATGAACATGTAATATTTTTCCATTTCAATGTGTCCTTTTCAATTTCTTTCAGTAAGGCTTTGTAGTTTTCAATATATAGCTCCTTCACATCCTTTGTTAAGTTTATTCCTCGGTATCTTATTTTATTATTATTTTGCAATTGTAATTTATTTTAGTTCATTTTCTGAAATTTCATTGTTGGCATATGGGAGAGCTGTAGACTTTTGTATATTGATTTTGTATTCTGTAATGTTACTATATTGGTTTATTGTTTCTAATAATTTTCTGGTGGAGTCTTTGGGTTTTCTATATACAGGATCATGTCATCTGCAAAAAATGATACCTTTACCTCTTCTTTTCTGATATGGATGCCTTTTATTTCTTTCTCTATCCTGATTGCTCTGGCTAAAACTTCCTGAGCTATGTTGAATAAGAGTGGAGAAAGTAGGCAACCTTGTCTTGTTTCTCATTTTAGAGGAAAAGCTTTCATTTTTTGACCATTTAGTATGATATTAATTGATGGCTTGTCATATATGACCTTTGTTATAATGAGGTACTTTCCTTCTATTCCAATTTTATTCAGTGGTTTAAGCCTAAAGGGATGTAGTATCTTATTGAATACATTTTCTGCATCTATTGATAGGATCATATGGTTTTTGTTCTTTGTTTTGTTGATGTGGCTTATTACGGTGATCAATTTAAGTATGTTGAACCATCCTTGTGCTCCCGGAATGAATCTCATTTGATCGTGATATATTATTGTTTAATATATTGTTGTATTTGATTTGCTCGTATTTTGTTTAAGACTTTTGCACCTGTATTCATTAGAGATATTGCTCCGTAGTTTTCTTTTTTGTATTGTCCTTGCCAGTTTTTGGTATCAGGATTATGTTGACCTCATAACATGTGTTAGGGAATATTGCTTCTTCTTATATTTTTTGGAAGACTTTGAGAAGAATAGGGACCAAATCCTTTGAATGTTTGGTATAGATTCTTACTGTAGCCATCTGGTCCTAGACTTTTATTTTTGGGGAGGTTTTGATAGTTGTTTCTAATTCCTCCCTGCTTATAGGTCTATTTAGGTTTTCCACTCCTTCGTGATTCAGTCTAGGAAGATTGTCTAGTTTTAGGAATTTATCCATTTCCTGTAGGTTGTTCAATTTGGTCACATGTAATTTTTCATAGTATTCTACTATTATTCTTTGTATATTTATGACGTCTGTGGTAATTTCTCCTTTTTCATTTCGGATTTTGTTTATATGAGTTCTTCCTTCTTTTTACTTAGTGAGTCTAACCAAGGGTTTGTCAATTTTATTGATCTTTTCAAAGAACCAGCTTATTGTTGTACTTTTTATAGTTTTTTTTTTGTTCTCTATTTGAGTTTTTTTCACTCAGCAGAAATTTCCTTGAGATTCATTCAAATTGTTGCATTTATGAAGAACTCATTGATTTTTATTGTTTAGTAACATTCTATATTATAGATATACCACTGTGTGTTTTAACCATTTACTCAGTGAAGGATATTAGGGTTGTTTCCAATGTTTGGCTATTAATAAATAGACCTACTGCCTGACCAGGCGGTGGCACAGTGGATAGAGCATCGGACTGGGATGCGGAAGACCCAGGTTCGAGACCCTGAGGTCGCCAGCTTGGACCCAAGGTCGCTGGCTCCAGCAAGGGGTTGCTCGGTCTGCTGAAGACCCGCGGTCAAGGCACATGTGAGATAGCAATCAATGAACAACTAAGGTGCTGCAATGACAACGAAAAACTAATGATTGATGCTTCTCACCTCTCTCCGTTTCTGTCTGTCCGTCCCTATCTATCCCTCTCTCTGACTCTCTCTCTGTCCCTGTTAAAAATAAAATAGACCTACTGTGTAAATTGATGGGCAAATATTTGCTTAAACGTACATTTTTATTTCTGTAGGATAAATACCCCAAAAAGTAGTTACCATCCTTAAGTTCATGTTTTGTTTTAAAAGACACCAAACTTTTTTCCAGCGTGTCTGTACCATTTTGTTATATTCCCACCAACAACAGCATCTATAATTTTATTTGCTATTCTGACAACCTCAGTTTGTTTTAATAGTGTGACTTTTCTGATTCTTTTGCCATTTATTGAACCACATATCTTACTTCTGTTTGCAGCATCATTTTCTTTTTTTTTTTAATTTATTTATTTATTCATTTTAGAGAGGAGACACAGAGTGAGAGAGAGAGAGAAAGAGAGAAAGGGGGGAGGAGCTGGAAGCATCAACTCCCATATGTGCCTTGACCAGACCAGTGCAGGGTTTTGAACTGGCGACCTCAGTATTCCCAGGTCGATGCTTTATCCACTGCGCCACCACAGGTCAGGCTTGCGGCATCATTTTCTTTCATCTTCCTCTGAAACCTGGCAGCTGCCTGATGACCCATGACTCTGGCTGTCTTCTCAGTCTCTCAGGCCTTCCGCTGAGATCTCAGGGGTAGGGTTGCCCTAGTCCACCCCTTCTACCCAGAATTTTGCTTCTCCAGCTCCCTTTTGTATACTCAGTTATGTCTTCTTATCCAGCTGACATGTCAGAGGCTTCTAACCTCAATATGTTTAAGTACATGTTTCATTTCCTCTTTGCATTCAGGCATCTATAAAAATGTCACTTTTTATTATTTTTAATTTTTACTTTTGTTAGTTTATTTTTATTTATATATTTATTTTGAGAGAGACAGAAAGACAGACAGGAAGCAAAGACATGAGAAGCATCAACTCATACTAGTGACACCTTAGTTGTTGTTGATTGCTTCTCATATTTGCCTTGACCAGGGGCTCCAGCTGAGCCACTTATCCCTTGCTCAAATCAGTGACCTTGGACTTCAAGGCTGCGACCATGGGGTCATGTCTATGATCTTGCACTCAAGCCGGCAGCCTTAGGGTTTCAAACCTGGGTCCTCAGCATCTGAGGCCAATGCTCTATCCACTGCGCCACTGCCTGGTCAGGCAAAAATGTCACTTTTTTAGACAGGACTTTCTTGATTACTTGATCTTAAATATTATTCATACTTTATCTGTATTATTCATATTATTTTTACTTATGTGATCTAAGGTATATTATAAATCTGTCTGTGATCTAGACAAATATAAAACCTCATAAAAATATTCACACACTTACACACCCTCTTATTAGAATATAAACTCCCTGAGAACAGGGACATTTTCCCCTGCTGTATACTGAGCATTTAATAAATCCTTGGGTCATAGTAAATTTTCAAAAAAAAATTTTAAATAATAAATGAATATGTGCAACATTAACTTATGAAATGACAGCCTAATTTTTATTTTATCAAAGTAATCCATATTCAGTTTAGAGTGTCAGCTACTTACTTACTTAATGTAAGAAGCATGATATTCCCAGGTCTTTTCTCAAATCTCACTCACTGAAGCCATCACTTTGAACTCTTCTGTGTTTCTTTCTCACTTTTTTCTATATTTCTGGATAATCCACTGCACTGCTTTGTTAATATTTGTAGAGGTTATCAATGCCTTTCTGTCATCCCTTTACTTTCTGGGGTTCCATTTTTCTTCTATTTTATTTTAAATCCTTCTTTTCTGAGGACTGAATCATGAGAGGTAAATTTTTTGGTTCTTTCCATATCTCAGTATGTAGGTTTATCTCCTCATTACATGGAAACTTGACTCTAGATTATCTTTTTCCTTAGAATTTGAAGTGATTTTTCTTCCATTATTGTTTATATGAACTCTGATGTCTATTGTTGGCCCTTTGTGGGGTCTTTCTTATTTGTTTGTTTTCCTCTGGGATTTTTTATGACCTTTTTTTTTATTTCTAGTGTGTTGATGACGAGCCTAATGTATTGTACTTTTGTATAGAGGCTTTCACTCCTTACAGTAGTGTAATCTTGGTTCTTTAGTCTGGAAATTCATACCTTTGTTTTTGGAGAAGTCTTGGATAATGTTCTTTTATCTGGTTTTCCCTGTTCTCTGTTCCTAGAACTTCTGATCTAGTTTGATGTTGAAACTCCTGGAACACTTACACATGTATCAAAATCATATAGGGGTAATGATGTTAATACAGATGATGATGGACCCACTCCCAGAGTTTCTGATTCAGTAGAACTTGTATTTATAACAGCTTCTTAGATAATGCTAATGCTACTATTCCAGAAGCAGAAATTTGAAAAACACTGTACTAGACCATTTCTCTACTACTTCTATTTTATTTTTAATCTTTTAAAATACCTGGCTTCTTCATTTTCTGTTCCCTTCTCCTGGCCTTCCTTTCCCCATATATCTAGGTGTATCCTTACCTTTCTAATTGATTGCATATCACCTTATTGGCGAGGTCTTTTCCAACCATCTTATTTAAAATAGCACAACACAGACACATTCTAATACTTTGCACATAAATCTGCCTCTTCATCTCTGCTGTCTCTCCAGTGCACTTTTAAAATAAAATTTACTCATTTGTATTATATTGTTTATGTTTGGCTCTTTCAACTAGGGTGTAAGGTCTATAAGGACAGGGAATTTGTTTTGTTCTCTGCTATATCCTCAAGTCCTAGATTAGTACTTGATAAATGTTAATCACTCATAATTACTTCTTGATGAATTTCCTCAACTCTATCTTCTAATATTTGTTTCAGCTTTTAAATTGCCTGTATCATGTTTTATATTTTTATGAGCTTTCTTTTGTTCTCTGAATGCTGCTTTATATAGTATTCTATTTTAATCATGAATACAACATATGGACTTTGGATTTTGAGTCATTTTTTTTGTCCCTGCTTTCTCTCTTTTTCCAAAATTTTTGTTGTTGTTTGTTTTTTTTACTCCTGTTTTTTGTTTTCCAAGTGAGTGGCTTTTCTCAAATATAGGCACATACTTGATATATTTTTATATTGAAGAAACTGAAAAGTTGGCAGTTCTGTGCACATGATCAGGTCTTGTCAACTGGTGATTGATCAACAGAGGCGGATTAAGGTCGGTTGAAGCCCCGGGCACAGAAGAAAATATCGGGCCCCTTAAAAAGAATGAGAGGGGAAATAAAAATACATGTTAACCATATTTTTAAATAAATAAAAAATATTATGTACTAGTAATGTTAAAATTGCACACATGAAACCAAACTTGGTGTCATTAGAAAAAAGTCTAAAGTTGGGGTTTTGAGGGGTTCTTCAGAAGTCGGGGCCCAGGGCAAGTGCCCGGTATGCCGCCTTTCAATCCACCTCTGTTGATTGGCCAGCCCGCCTATTTCACATGGAACTCCCACTCTGAGCACAGGTTGTCTCCCTCCCTTTGGGCTACTTTGTTTGCCTGGAGAAGAATCCTATTTGCAGCTTTATAAGATTAGCCACCAGATTCCTGGGAGCCAGACTGGGAAAGGGTCTCACAGACTTTCAGTTTCACATGTGGACTTGGCTTAATTTTTTTATTTTAGCAAGGTGCCTAACCTCTGCTCACAGCCAGGCTAAGCATTTTACAGTCCAGAGCACCCAGCCTTTGTTTCCTCACCTAGTTAACAGCTCAGTTCAGGAGTCCCCAAACTTTTTACACAGGGGGCCAGTTCACTGTCCCTTAGACCGTTGGAGGGCCGGACTATAAAAAAAAACTATGAACAAATCACTATGCACACTGCACATATCTTATTTTAAAGTAAAAAAACAAAACGGGAACAAATACAATATTTAAAATAAAGAACAAGTAAATTTAAATCAACAAACTGATCAGTGTTTCAATGGGGACTATGGGTGCAGATGCATCCTGTGCTCCTCTCACTGACCACCAATGAAAGAGGTGCCCCTTCCGGAAGTCCAGTGGGGGCCAGATAAATGGCCTCAGGGGGCCATATGCGGCCTGCGGGCTGTAGTTTGGGGACCCCTGGCTCAGTTGGATTAATGCCTTGGCTATGGCATGATTTAGTTCCATCTTGTATTTTACCCCTCAGGTACCAGGCAGAGTGGAAAAAGATGAAAACCAAAATCCTACCACTAACCCATAGTAATTAGGACAGTATTTTAGTTATTTATGGGTTATAATTTAGATTGTATATTCCTGAATTTATGTATTTATTATTATTATTATTATTATTATTATTATTATTTTATTTACAGGGACAGAGAGAGAGAGTCAGAGAGAGGGATAGATAGGAACAGACAGACAGGAACGGAGAGAGGTGAGAAGCATCAATCATCAGTTTTTCATTGCCGTTATAGGGACACCTTAGTTGTTCATTGATTGCTTTCTCACGTGTGCCTTGACTGCGGACCTTTAGCAGACTGAGCAACCCCTTCCTGGAGCCAGCGACCTTGGGTCCAAGCTGGCGAGCTTTTTGCTCAAGCCAGATGGGCCCGAGTTCAAGCTGGCGACCTCGGGGACTCGAACCTCGGTCTTCCGCATCCCAGTCCGACGCTCTATCCACTACGTCAGGCTATTATTTTTAATGTAAGCATTTAAACATTTAACAATGTCTTACATCACTATCTCTCAGAATTAGACCCCAAGGCAAAGATTTGGGTGCAGTGATTTATCAAAAGACTGATCCCAGGAGCAACCAGTAAGGGTCTGGGAAAGTAGGACAGACAAAGGGAAGACATTAAGGAAGAGGTCAGTGCCAAGTGGAACATTAGCCTCACCTGGTTCGATTAGAATGTCTACATTACAATTTCGAGTTTACTCCAGCTCCAAGCAAAGGGACTGGGCCTCTTCCACACCAGTCATTGGCTATAGACTATGGAGATATGGGGAGAGCAAAAACTCTGAGGTATTTACAGCTCGCAGTAATGGCAGAGACCTCACTGCCCAAGGGAATCCTGAAGGTCTTGAGTGTGAGTCATTACCAGCAAAACATGGGGAGGAGGGGAAACTGCTTTGACAGCATGAATCCAAGGAGAGCTGAGCAGGCCCCGAGGGTAACCACTCAATCCTTAAATAAAGGAATGGCAATCCTTCCTAATTATAAAACTCTTTGCAGTGTAAGAGGGTTGTTTTTCTTTCATTTCTTACTGTAATTGATCTTCAAGAAAAAAATTTTAAGAAGAGAAGAGCATATTCTTATTTTCTCAAGAGTCAGGTAAGGCAGATTAAGTGACATTTTCAATGCCTTCAGATTCTAAGCCTAGAATATATTCCAGCATGCTGCAATCATGTTTGAGAGTTTTATATAGACACATGGAGTGCACATAAATACGAACTATTTAAGTATTGTGATGACTTATTATTTAAAAACACAGAGACTATTATAAGGAATAATCTTTCAGCTGGAAAATTATTTCTATTTAGGTAATCTAACATTTCATAGAAAAATTGAGTTAAATAATAAAGTTCATATTAGATGTCTCTGTACTTTAATTTCCACTGTAAGTCTTCTCCTTGTGTTTCATTATTCACACTCTTTTTTTTCCTTTTTGGCGAGAGAGGGAGAGGGACGGACAGACAGACAGGAAGGGAGAGAGAGATGAGGCACATCAGTTCTTCCTTGCAGCACCTTAGTTGTTTATTGATTGCTTTCTCAAATATTCCTTGACTGGGGAGATTGCTCCAGCTGAGCCAGTGACCCCTTGCTCAAGCCAGTGACCTTGGACTTCAAGCCAGCCATCTTTGGGCTCAAGCCAGAGACCGTGGGGTCATGTCTATGATCCCATGCTCAAGCCAGCAACCCCACACTCAAGCTGGTAAGCCCATTCTCAAGCTGGTAACCTTGGGGTTTCGAACTTGGGTCCTCTGTGTCCCAAGCTAACCCTCTATTCACTGCACCACCACCTGATCAGACACTCAGATGTTTTAATCAAAGCCAGCGTGAAAGAAACATAATAAAAGGTTCCCAGGGCATAGCAAGAGGTTGATTCATTTAGAATGTACTTGGGAGTTCTTCCATAATTTGCTCATATGGGTCTATTTACATATAATACTTATAACTTGTGACATTTTTGCCAGGGTATGAATATTCTTTTTGTAAATACTTCCAGTTAATCTTATAGTTTGTTATTGACATTTTCCCTTCTTCTAGGTAACAATCACCTACCAACAAAGAGCCTACCTTTGCTTCCCTGTTCCTGTTAGCACCAGACCACCCACTCATAAAAAATCTTTCAATTATAAATTCAAAGATGTTGAGAGCATGGATTTACTTAAAACTAAATAAGCCCTATTGTATTAACTACCTTCCTGTCACCTGAATCCTTTATCCTTTCTGGATGATCTGAAACAGTGCTTTTCAAACTGGATGGCACATTAAAATCACCCGAGGAGCTTTAAAATACACAGATGCCCTGGCTCTGCCCCAGACCAAGTAATTAGACTTCTAGGCACTAGTCTAATTTTAAAGGTCCCATATGATTCCATTGTATAACAGTCAAGTTTGAATACACTGATCTAAAACAGAAGCAATGTGACAGGTACATTAGTGTTAGGAATAGATTTGGTTGTCTCCCACCTCTTAGTAACTGGTTTTTAATTCTTTTTTTTTTTTTTTTTTTTTTTTATTCAGTGAGAGGAAGGGAGGCAGAGAGACTGACTCCCTCATATGCCCTGACCGGAGCAAGCCCACTAGGAGGCTATGCTCTGTCCATTTAGGGCATTGCTCTATTATTTAGCAACTGAGCTCTTCTTAGTACCTGAGGTGGAGTCCATGGAGCCATCCTCGGCACCCAGGGTCAACTCGTTCTAATTTAGCCATGGCTGCAGAAAAGGAAGAGAGAGAAGCGAGAGGGGGTAAGAGTGAAGAATCAAATGGGTGCTTCTTCTGTGTGCCCTGAGTGGGACATCCACATACTGGGCCAAACTTTACCACTAAGCCAGCTGGCCAGGACCCTCAATCCCTTTAAGCTAAGAAATTCTCCATCAGTTTTGGTCTTTTATTCAGGCCTGATTAACAAACTTGAGGTCAAGGTTGGGCAAACGAAATGCCAGATGATATTGTGTCTTGGCCCTAGTAGCAGTTGTTTGGTATAGGTTGAGCTTTTTAGGAAAGGAACGTTGTACCTTACAGAACCTGAGAAGCCAATCTTTTTTTTTTTTCTTTTTGCCCTAATGCTTATTTCCCATATTTTCAGTTCACCTTTTGTATCTGCCTTCTACTGTCTTTCTGACATGATAATATTTTCTAACTTTCTTTGTTTCTTACAGTTTAGTACAAAGAAACTCCTGAGATGCTTATATAAATATAATTCCCTAGCCCTGTCCTTAAAGGTGCTGATTTATTTGACTGAGAAATCTACATTATTATATTTTAACCTATTCCCTGGGTAATTCTCAGGCAGGTGATACAGAGAGCCCATTTTGAAAACTGAGAGTCTAATTTCTTTAGTTGCCATTGTTATTATGATTTCAAGAGTAAAGGAAAGAATAAATGTTATTTTAAAAGATATAGTGACAGCTTGACCAGGCAGTGGCGCAGTGGATAGAGCATCAGACTGGGACACAGAGGACCCAGGTTTGAAACCCCAAGGTCACTGGCTGGAGCATGGGCTCACCAGCTTGAATGCATTGACTTGAGTGTGGGACCATAAACATGACTCCAAGGTTGCTGCCTTGAGAAAGGAGTCACTTACTCTGCTGTAGCCCCCTGGTCAAGGCATGTATGAGAAAGCAATCATTAAACTAAGGTGCCACAATGAAGAATTGATGCTTCTTATCTCTTTCCCTTCATGTTTGTCTGTCCCTGTCTGACCCTCTCTCTGACTCTCTCTCTGTCAAAAAAAAAAAGATACTATGACATTAGTCTTTTGTTCCCTTCCATTTTGTGAGCTAATACACAGAAAATACTGTACTTAATCATTTAATATAAAGTATACACACACACATCTATTCAAGAAGTGATGAATTCATGACTCACATTGGTGGTATAATTGGTAGTATGAAACAAAAAGTCTTTGGGGAACTGTATATACTTAATGACTTTAATAAGTATTTGCTAATTATATAGAAATATTTTCTAGACTAAAATATGCATATTTCAATTCTAATTGGTCAAGAACATTTATGATATTGGACTTCTGTTTAGGAGGTATTATGTTTCCAGAATAGAAGGTTTTATTGCAATGTGTTAAATATTATGAAACTTTTTTTGGATAGATCAAGTTTTTACTAAAAATCTTATGGGATATTTGAAAATATAGTAAAATAGATTATGTTTTATTTTTTAATGTAATTTAGCTTATTGTTTTGGTGAACGGTATAGATTATTTAAAAGTTTGTATGTACATTTTTTATGCTATATGAGTGTCATAATTGGAAAAACAAAGAAGAACGTTTATTTGAGGTTATAAATTGTAATAAACATAAATATCTTAAAATATACTACTGACATTTAAAGAAAGTAATATAAGCATTTATATGTTTAGTATTTACAGATACCTTTATTATTTTTAATGTGTTTTCAATTTTGAGATCAACTTTATTTCTTTGGGTTCAATGAAATAACTTCCTTTTTAGTTAAATAAAGTTTTCTTCCCAGTAAACATCTGCAAGTAAAATATTTAGGAAAATCTGTTTACAAAAAATCTTTGTATAATAAGTTTATGTGATTAAATAGCATACTGACATTTTCATATAATTTAAAATAATATAAATTAATCACTTCTACTTAATTAGGATTTAGATTTGCATGACTATCATATCATTCTGTTATGCCATGTTATATTGCAAAATGATTTAATGACATATGATGTAGTAAAAAGCCTGTGTCTCACAAATGACTATTTTTAGTTTCTTGGCAGTACAGAAGTAGAGCAGCCCAAAGGAACAGAAGTTGTCAGAGATGCTGTAAGAAAACTAAAGGTAGGGAAAGCCCTCCAAAGAAATGATTAGTGTATTGGTATTGTGTTAAGTCATCAGTAGATTGACGGAAATTCAAAGCATAAATAACTTTGTGGTAGATATGGCTTCATCCTGTTGAAAATTGACTATTGAATATGGATCACCAGACCAAGAAAAAATATTTAATAATATGTTTGTATACATAATTATTTTTCTCAAAATGGCAATGTAATAAGTTTTGACTTTCAATAGGTTGTCTTTAGTTTACTCAGACAACGTAGACCAGGGGTGCTCAATACGTCGATCGCGATCTACTGGTCGATCACGAAGGAAGTGTGGGTAGATCGCATGACATTAAAAAGACATTTGTCTTTTGATTGGCATACAGGGTAGCCAGTCTGATGTCTGAACTTTTGCCACCCTACGCATGCACGTTAAACCATGCTAACTTGTTCAGTTACATTGCTGCATAGTTAGCCTTCAATTTATTTAAACTAAATACAACAAAGGGTATAAAAATGAGTGTCGTAGCTGGTCAAAGTAAGAAGCCTAAAACCTACCACTTTCATACAGACTGGGAGGGGATTTTTTTCACTATGTCATATTCTAAGTGCGTTTGCCTCATCTGTCTGTGTGCCGTTGCTATTCCAAAGAAGGGAAATGTGGAGCGGCTTTTTCGGACTGTTCATAAAAACTATGACATTGACTTTCCTCTGAAAAGAGAGCTGAGAAGGAGAAAGGTGAAAGAAGAATACACAATATTAAATAGTAATAATAGTAACTTAAATAATGATAATATAGAAGAAATAAATTTATGTTTTGCATTTTTATTGTAGGTAGATCATTTTGACTTGGTCATCTTATAAGTAGCTCACAAGCTGAAAAAGTGTGGGCACCACTGATGTAGACTCATGCCCTAACTCAATGGACACTTAATTGCTTTCATCAAAATTCTCATCATTGACCTGGAACACTGAGATCGCTGGTTCAAAGCAGTGGGCTTGCCTGGTCAAGGCCCATATGAGAGTTGATGCTTCCTGCTTTTTCCCCCCTTTTCTCTCTCTCTCTTTCTATTGCTCTCTCCCTGTCTTCTCTAAAAAATGAATAAATAAAAATTAAAAAACAAATTCTCATTAAGAAAATTTAACACACCACTACAACAGGTCCTAGAATAACATCATTTTGTTCAGTGTTGTTTTGTTATGAAGTTTATGAAATTCCATACAAACTTAACTGTTGTTCCTATCAACCTATGGCAGCTAATGGTAACCTTTTGAGCTTGGTGTGTCAAAATTCGCCCAAACGAGCATAACTCTGGTGGCTTGTCACTTCGAGAAAAATGGCCTAACCAGAAGTCCCAGAACTAGACACGCTGTGCCGGAGTTGTGTTGTTTTGTCCTACAGACCTCCGGCACAGAGTGTCTACACTACAGCAAATGTTTTATCTTTGGCTACTGCACCTGGCCGTGCAGTAGTCAAGGATGAAACATCCTTCTCGGTATGCGGCCCCATACTTCTCTGGTATGCGGCCGTGTGTCATCGAAAATGGCTACACGTGTCAGTGCTGACACACGTGTCATAGGTTCGCCATCACGGCTCTATGGTAAAATTGGTCTCATTATAAATCATTTTCCCATTGTTTAAAGAAACTTTTTTACAACTTTAAGTACAAACTTACTTTACTTTGTTTATGCAGCTAATTGTTATTCTCTATAACTACTTTCACAAAATTTATTTATTTATTTATTCATTTTAAGAAACAACTCTAACTTTGGTTTAGGATAGTTAGGCTTCAGATTGTGCAAGGCAAAGTCATGGATAGTAAAAGGTATTACATTGCTTTGAGAATGTTGCATCAGGCAGATTCTGATTAAACTGAGGAAAAATTAAAATGGGATGGCTTGTATTCTGGGTGAAGAAATAAAAGTAAATAATACTTTTATTTATTAATTTTATATACAGATATTTTATTCAGTGTTTTAAGAAAATATGCTAAAAAGTCTCAAGATGATATTACTCCCATTGGGAAAAAACTAGCCAACTATTTCTTTTCATTACTCATTGGATAGTGATTCAGACTTGATATTCTTTGCCCAATACTTTTAAGCACTAATGGAAATTTTTAAAAGTCTCACAGTTTATTGACAATGCTTAGAATAAGATTCTATTTCAATGCTCAGAATGTTTCACACTCCAGGCATGAGTCCAACTTCACTAGAGTCAGAATGTTTTATAAAAGAATAATGGTATTTAAGCTTAATGTTTCTTTATACCTAGGAGTTCCTTTATTCAGTCTACCTAAACCCCAAACCAAAAATATTCAATTACATAATGTCTAGATAAAATGTAAAGAAATATTTGAAATGAAATGCTTTAGAAAGAAAGGTAGTTTTTATGTACAATTTGGGGAGAAAGTAGGTTTAAGGTTGTTTGTGTGGAAAATAATACAATAGCCCTTGCCAATTGGCTCAGTGGTAGAGTGTCAGCCTGGGGTGTGGAAGTCCTGGGTTTGAATCCTGGTCAGGGCACACAGGAGTAGTGCCTATCTGCTTCTCCATACTCCCCCTCTCACTTCTATCTCTCACACTCTCTTTCTTCGCCTACTGCAGCCATGGCTCGATTGGATTAAGTTGGCCCCGGGTGTTGAGGATGGCTCCATGGTCTCCACCTTAGGTTCTAAGAAGAGCTCGATTGCTGAGCAATGGAGCAATGCCCTAGATGGGCAGAGCATCACCCCCTAGTTGGCTTGCTGGGTAGATCCTGGTCAGGACACATGTGGGAGTCTGTCTCTGCCTTCCCTCCTCTCATTGAATAAGAAAAAAAAAATACAACAATTAAGAAATAATAATACAAGAATAAACTACGTTTTGCATACTCACAATTGTAAACCTACTTTTGCTCCACTCTGTATTTTTGTGGAACTTTATGTACAATCCCTTTGTCGTTTTGTTTAGAAATGTACTCTGTTAAGAAGGGAATGTGATTTACAATAAGATGAGATAATAATTATGTGGTGTGTTTTAAAATGCAGTCAGTTTTGTCTTCCAAGTATCTTCCAGAATAAATAAGTATATAACAAGCAATCTTGACTCAGCTGATTGCAAACATTTTGAAGATGAGAATAGCATATCTGAGGGTAATGATTCAGGAACCAATGAAAATAAATAAACCAATGCTTTTTATGTATTTCTAATTTGTTTTTTGGGGTGTGTGTTTGTCAGAGACTACAACTCAAAGTATATGAGTATTTACACTTTAAAAAATGATTTAGACCCTAGCTCTTCTTTAATTCTGTTGTCATGTAAAAGTGGCCAGAAGATGGTGCTATGGTTCTACTAAAAATAGAGAAATTTGCTCATTAACTCTACTTTGTGTCTTCATCTTCCATTTTAATTTCCTGCCTTTTTTTCTTAAACATCTGTATTCTGACTGCTTTTTTATCCACTACGGCATATTGTTTTATTTTATTTGCTATATAAGATAACATTTTTTTCTCATTTTGTAAAGTTATAATCTATAAATTCTTAAATGTAATAATCTTTGTAATTGTTAAAATTTTTACTTTAAAAGTATTTATCAAAACATCATATTTTCTATTTCTTGGTTGTATTTTAGCCTATGATTTAAGAAAATTCCAAAAATTCCAAAATGTAATAATATAAAGACTCTTTCAACTTCTAATACCAGTGTTATTGTAATGAATTTAATTTTTAATAGTATTTACTTATTTTTATTAATACAACTAGAATAAATTTTAGAAGACTCAATATATAACATAAACAAGGAAGGTGGCATCAGGAATAACCCTTGAGTTCTGTTCAATTTAGGCCCAGCAGTTTTTTCATTCAACTTCACTTTCTCTGTGTAACATGACACTCTGGTTTGTTTCTTTGTTTTTATGACCACAGTAAGTCTAGTTAACATCCATCACCATATTTGGTGGCATATTTTCATATGATGAGAACTTTTAGGATCTACCCTTAGCCACTTTCAAATACTATGCAGTACATACAGTATTTTTAATACAGTCACCATGCTGTACAGTGTATCCCCATGCATGACAATCTGCATTTGTCTTCATAACCAGTTATTTTATTAGTAAAATTATTGGAGCTTAATTTAATTACAGACATACATACATAGCTGATGTTGCTGTTGGATTATTAGAAATACTTTTAAATACATTAAGAAATATAAAACTACATAGAGGAATAATAGCTCAGAATATTTGGCCCAAAGTAATAAATGTACTAATTTACTTGCCTAATAATATACATATAATTGGTAATAAAGTTAGAGTTTATTTATTTATTTTTTTAAATCAGTGAGAGGAGACAAGGCAGAGAGACAGACTCACGTATGCTCCCTGTCTGGGATCCACCTGGCAAGCCGATTAAGGAGTGATGTTCTGCCCATCTGAGGTGTTGCTTCGTTGCTCAGCAACTTAGCTATTCTTAGTGCGTGAGGCAGAGGCCATGGAATCATCCTCAGTGCTTGGGGCCAACTGACTCCAATCCAGCCATGGCTGCAGGAGGGGAACAAGAGAAAGAGAGAGAGAGAGAGAGAGAGAGAGAGAGAGAAGCAAGAGGAGAAGGAGTGGAAAAGCATATGGGTGCTTCTTCTGTGTTCCTTGACCTGTAATTGAACCTGGAACATCCACACACCGGGCCAATGCTTTACTACTGAGCCAGGCAGCCAGGGCCAGAATTCATTTTTTAAAAGTCCTATGAGAAATGAATAGAAATGAATGCACGATGATGGATGATGACATTGAAAACATTTACATTTCCTTTGTTCCACTTACTGGTGACATGTATTTAACCGAGTATTTTATGTATTTCAAGTAATACTTCATCCTTTTCCATCATGTTATGATGATAAAGGCTTGTTGCTGTTCATTTGTTGCATTCAGATATTCTCCAGGATGCTTACGTATTATCTGCTTTGAATATTTATTGTATTGTTATATGCAAGTTTTAATGGTAGAGCGCCATCTAGACAGCCAAGAAGTTAATCCATCGAAGCTAAAATGGAGAGAAATTTGCAGAGAAGCTCTTCAAGCATTAACATTCAAATAGTAAATAGGGAGGAAAAAAGACTATAATGTGAGTAAGAATAATGAGCATGTCATCCACATGTAGATTCTCATGTATGTTTTGGAGCACAGTTAAGAGGTCTGTAAGTAGAAAGAGAGATTTAAAGTTAGAGCATGCAAACTATAGAATACAGTAATCTTAATTTTCAGGAAAAAGAAATGGGTGAACAAGAATGTTGTACCCTGATTTAAAATTATAGATTGAACTATTATAACCTTAGGCATAAATATCTTGCAACAGCCAAGGCCAATAACCAAGATAAACTTTGATATACATGAAAATAGAACTGAGAAGTCTATTTTTTTTAATGCAGAAAATGTGTTGTGTAAAAGAAGAGAGTTATTTAGTGGTAGATAGTTGAAAATCTAGATTCTAGACCTGAATGCTTCAGATCTATTTTAGGATCAAGGCATTGCATTGGATGACCTATGACAATTACTTATTTTGATATGAAGTAGAGGAAAAGGTTTCACAAATCCTAGATCAGATATTTTATGTTTATTTTTCTTATCTCATTTTCTGTTGCCTTTTCCCTTCCTCCCCTCTTTGTTTTTACTACCTCCTGCCCTTACTTCCTTTCTTCATTCTTTCTTTCCTTCTTTTTCCTGGCAGAAAAGAAATAGCTCAACAGATAAGTTAAATATTAGTGATTGTTGCTCTGGCCGGATAGCTCAGTTGGTTAGAGCATCTTCCTGAAGCACAGTTGCCGGTTTGATCCCCGGTCAGGGCACATATGGGAACAGATCGATGTTCTTGTCTCTCTCTCTCTTTCTCTCTCTCTCTCTCAAATCAACAAAAATAAAAAAATATATATTTAAAAAAATATTAGTGGTTGTTTTGTGATAGACATTGTGGAAACTAAAAGAGGTCATGAGAATCATGTGTCCAGATGTGGAAAAGGCCTCAAGAGCCACTGCTTATTGTCTGTTTCTGGAAAAAATCAACCACTGGGAAGCCAGCTTAAAATGCTTCTGCAGCCCAAGATGGAATGGCTTTGTTCAGATATGCTCACGTGGATGGATTTATTTTGTAAGCCTTCACATGTGAACTTCCCCAAATTGTTTTAATTATGCCAATACAGGAAGGATATTATGAAGGAAAAAGAAACAAAACTAATCTTTCTGTGGGTGAGAGCTGGGATCATTTTAACAATTTTCACCAAAGCAGAAGAAGTTTCTTAAAGACCAAAAAAAAAAAAGGATAATTCTCTGACATGAATTGGTTGAATTCATGTGCAGAATGTAAGAATGCTTGGTACAAGAAAGAAAAAAACAAACAAAAAAAGGAAGTGCCTGCATTCATAGAACAATAGAACAGGACAGACAGCAAGCTAAAAGTTTATCCCACCCAAAGTGAAATAAAACAAATAGTACTCCTCCCGCCCTTTATATCAAGGCAGACAATTCAAGGCATTTGTGTGTGCATTAATTATATTATTCTCCATGGCAGTGCAAGGCCATGAAAAGAGAAAAACGTCTTTAAGCACTCTCTGCTCCAGGATTGAACCATGTATGTATTCACATCTGCCCTAAATTAGACACAAATGCACAATGCAAATAAATGACACACAAAAGAGAACTGAAACCCTACCCTGCCTTGTGGGTAATCTATTTGAGTCAGGTTAGGATGATCCATACGCTGAAAAGATGTTATATAAGGAAGTAACATTTTTTGAAAGCCCTAACAGAGGGGTAAGAAATCTGACTCTTTCAACAGTTTTTTTCTTTCTTGTTCTTATTTCTTAAAAAGAAAGTTGAAGGAGGGAGAAAAGAAGGAATGTAGGGTAAGAGTAGCACAAATCAGGATACTCAATGAACTTTGAATTTCAATTAGACAGTGAATAATTTTTTCGTGTGATTATTTCCCAAATATAGCATGGGGCATACTTATACTGAATAGCATATATATGTTATATGTGTGTGCAAATGCAGAGTGTGTATGTGTATTCTAAAATAAAAGGTTTTTTTAAATTATTTATTGTTTAGTATTTAAATTTAAGTGGGCTCCTGTAATGTTTTTTTCTGGTGCTAAATCTGGCAGAGTTAGCAGAGAGGCAGATATTCTGTATATTAAGTACATGACTTCTGATTTTGTTTTTGATTTTGTAACAGAACCTACAAGCATTTGTATATACATTTACTAATTCAGTAAAAAGATCCAATAAGTACTACTATGCAAGTATTTTAGAAAGTCTATGTTTTTAAGAAGCTTATTGTATTTGCAATTCTAGACTTAGTCTAGTCTTGAGTACTCTATTTTAGCAGGGATAATTACTTCACTTCTTAGCTTGACTTCGAATACGGTAATCTGTCTCTTTTTATTTATTGACTTGATTGGGTAGGATGGTATACCAAATGAGGTGTCTAGAAATGGCAACGATGGCATATCCAACCCCGGTGGGTGCAAGTTCTCTAACAGTATTAAAAACAAAAGATTCACAGGGAAAAAAAAAAATGACCTCTGCTTATCTTTCCTCAAAGAGTTTTTATCTTTTCAATTGGTATGAATACAATTTCTTAAATCATGAAAGAAGTACATTAAAAATGCTTTTCTAAGTTACTGGAAATCAATCTGATTTTAATAATAGCACTGCTAAATTAGTATGTATATATTTGTATTCATTCTTCATAGAACCAGTTATCGTTTTGTGACTAATTTTTCATTTGTAGTTTGCAAGACATATCAAGAAATCTGAAGGCCAGAAAATTCCTAAAGTTGAGTTGCAAATCTCAATTTATGGAGTAAAAATTCTAGAACCCAAAACAAAGGTAAGGCTTATTTTTTTAATGTTAGAGGCACTCTGATTTATAATTATATTTCTATTTTAATAAATACCATACTTAAAATTTGTTACCAGCTGGAGCTGTTTAGTTCTCAATTATCATTTAAAACTATAGGCTTTTAATGGGGAAAAGGAACTTTTGCGATTGCTTTCTGAATGGTATGTTCTTCAGTTTGTGTTTGGGATGTTATAATTTATATTAAGTGCATTCAGCAGTCTTTAGTCTTGTATTTAAGATTTTTTTTATGTGCTGTCAAAGAGATGCATACAATGTGGTTCACTGAATATGAAAGCTGTGTATTATTTCTTAATGTCCTGGACTGACTTACTGCCTGTAGACATAATCAGTATGTATTCTATTACCAGGGCTGCCATAATAAAATACCACAGACCTAACGTCTCAAACAACAGAAATTTCTTTTTTTTTTTGCTCTTCTGGAGTCTGCAGTTGGTCTTCTGAGGCTTCTCCTAGGGCTTGCAGATGGCTGCCCTCTTGCTGCCTCTTCATGTGGACATGCATGCATGGATATCCCAGGGGTCTCTGTGTACCAAGTCTTCTTCTCTAAGGAGGACGCCAGTCAGATTAGAAAGAAGCACCCTTAATGGCCTCATTTTAACTTAATTATCTCTTCACCTCTTTCAAGTTTTATCTCCAAAGATATATTCTGAGATATGGGGACATGGGGTGGGGGATGCTTAAGGGTTTAACAAGAAATTTGAGGGAACACAATTCAGTGCCTAAAACAGAATAAACCTAAGGTTCTTGTGCTTAAGAAACTTTCCCCTAGGAATCCAATGAAAAAAATTTTGTTTTCATTTTTGGTTTAAAAATACTATTGTTGTTGTTTTTTTCAATATTTAAAATTTTTTATTTTGCGAGAGGGGGTGTGGCTAAGCAGAGACAGACAGACACACAGGAAGGGAGAGAGATGAGAAGCATCAACTCATAGTAGCGGCACCTTAGTTATTCATTGATTGCTTTCTCATATGTGCTTTGATTGGGGAAAGGGGTCCCCAGCCAAGTCAGTAACCTCTTGCTCAAGTCAGTAACCTCAGAGTTTTGAACCTGGGTCCTCAGTGTCCCAGGCCGATGCTCTATCCACTGTGCCACTACCTGATCAGACTTTATTTTCAAATTCTTTTGCTAAATTTATTGGGGTGACATTGGTCAATAAGATTATATAAGTTTCAGGTGTACATCTCTGTGATACATCATCTATACATTGCATATATATGCCCATTACCTGAAGTCAGATAATCTTTTGTCACCATATATTTTACCTTAACCCGTTACTACCCACCACCCCTGTTCCCTGTGGTAACCACCATACTGTGTTGTGTCTATGAGTTTCAGTTTTGTATTCCACATATGAGTAAAACCTATTCTGGCTACACATTCACTAATATGTACTAATTATGGATTGAATTGTTTCCACCTCAAATTCCTATGTGGAAATCCTAACCCCTGATGTTCCTGTCTTTGGAAATAGGACCCTTAAGGTAATTAAGGTTCAGTGAGGTCTTACTAGAGCCTTAACTGAAGAGTCTGGTATTCTTATAAGAAGAGGGAAGAGTTAGGGATGTGTGAGCACTGTCAGATGGCCGTGTGAAGGCACATTAAGAAGTGCCCGTCACAAGTCAAGCTGAGAGAGGCTTCAGCAGAAACCAAACCTGGTGACATCTTAATATTGCACTTGTAAACACCAGGACTGTGAGAAAATTAATTTCAGTTATTTAGGCCACCAAGTCAGTGTTATTTTATTATAACTGTCCTCGGGAACTAATATAGTATTTTATTCACAGTGCCTCAGAATTATTGTTTAGTAATTTTGGTAAAACCATGAACACCACTTTGGAAAAATTGATTAACATTTTACTCCAATTATTTTACAGAAATACATATTGCTAATGCTTTCTTCTAACACTGTCACTTACTTACTGACAAGTTAATTAAATTTGCAAGTCCACAAAAACCCTGACCTGTAAACAGATTTTGAAAATATTTTTCACAGTTTTGCAACTTTTCACTGATTCAGTACTTGCCGTTGGTATCTTCATCTTTGTGCATACCGCGTCCCTATTGACTCTGAATCTGCAGTTTAAGAAGAAGCACAATATTCTTGTGCACATGAAGTCCGAGGGTTTCTGGTGTAGTGCATAGTCCGCTGCCTGCTTGCAGTAGCCCACATTTCTCAGTTATAGTCCGTGGAATACTTGCAGTAAAAATACCTGAGCTAATACCTGTGCCATTTGCAAAACTAAGTTCTAGGACCTAGTTTTAACCTCCAGTACTGAATCTCCATGGAAATTTTGCTTTTTTAATATGTCTGAGGATAACTCGACTGTGGTAAAGATGCACCCCCAGTTACTGTTGGAATTCTAAACAATAGCATTCCTTCAGACTTTCAAAACACTGATTTAAGACCTCCCACAACCATCCTGTCTAATATCCCCCTATTATCAGCACTCCATATTAAATAAAGAGTTGGAGACTTTACTCTGGTCATGGCTATTTTCAAACAGCTATTGCTGAGGTGTCTGAAAGCAGACAAAGAAATGATGAAAAGATAGTGAGAAGTCTATTCAGGCATATAATGGAGTGTGTGTGTGTGTGTGTGTGTGTGTGTGTGTGTGTATTGTTTTGGGAAACAAGGTACTTAAAAATAAGACATCTACTGAACAGGTGGGTTGGCTGTAATGAATTCATTAAGCAAATGGTAATTAGAATAGGTTGAGGAAGCAATAAGTTACAGAATGACAATGCAATGAAAAGTGTAGCAACCAAAATGTAGTCTTACATGCAATTAAAAAGAAAAATAGTCCTAGTCTCATGCATTTTCTCTTTAAAAATTAAATGGATATATAGTGGCAAATGTCCAGCCAGAACATGTCCTTTGTGGATTATGTTAAAGAGTTTCTTCTAAACCATGTAGATCCTATAAGTGTTTAGGAATGTATGTGTTTATGATTAATTATTAGTTCAGGTTCTTACATGAATGTTTAAGACTTGTCAAAGCACACCTTGAAATATATAAGGCTTATAATACATTTTGTGTCATTTATATGTTTGTTCTTTTTTATTTAGGTCTGCCTGTAATATATTCTAAACTACAAAAATTTCACTAGCATCCTAATTTACACATTATAATCTACTAAACTATTCTTTTATTGAACACTTAGAATGCTTCAAGTTTTTTTTGTTAATTGTTAAGTATTTAGAAAATACAAATTGATTAAATATATAGAGAAAACTTCTTTAGTGTTTAGAATTGACAGTGTATTCTTACAAACTATACGCTTAAAGATACTACGAGCCTGACCAGGCGG
The DNA here is from genome assembly GCA_037038555.1 of Rhynchonycteris naso. NCBI lineage: Eukaryota > Metazoa > Chordata > Mammalia > Chiroptera > Emballonuridae > Rhynchonycteris > Rhynchonycteris naso. Next base: position 44,983,199 of record CM072997.1, on the reverse strand, counting down.
TGGCGCAGTGAATAGAGCGTTGGACTGGGATGCAGAAGACCCAGGTTTCGAGACCTCGAGCTCGCCAGCTAGAGCGCGGGCCCATCTGGCTTGAGCAAAAGCTCGTCAGCTTGGACCCAAGGTCGCTGGCTCCAGCAAGGGGTTACTCAGTCTGCTGAAGGCCCGCGGTCAAGGCACATGTGAGAAAGCAATCTATGAACAACTAAGGTGTTGCGACGGCAACGAAAAACTAATGATTGATGCTTCTCACCTCTCTGCATTCCACGAGACAATTAACAATAATATTGCATATGTATGTGTGCATTTATTTCTCTTATAATCATTTAATTTATTTGTAATTTTAATGTTAAATATGATTTAATAATATGCAAATAGCAATGGTGAGAAGAGACAGAGATAGATCACGTGAATGCAAGTGTTTTACAAGGTTACCAGATGGTGAATTGAGAGTCCCCCATAGTAAGTCTCCCATAATAACAAATTTCCATCGACAACCATATCATTCTGTTCCCTAAACTCTTACTGCCCAGTCTTATGCCTCTCCCAACCTAAACCCAATTTACAAAACAGTAACAAGGTGAGATTCAACTCAATGTGATTAGCCAACTGACTTTTGATCATCATATTTTGTCTTACCCAAATCAATAACACCAATGCTTTTTCCTATCACAAAGTCTAAATTTTTTATTGTTAATATCTAATTTACAAGACACCCAATTAAATTTTTCTCCCAAAATAAGTTTGTACAAACTTTTAATAGGAAAGAAGCATTTTTACGTTTATTTCTACCGGACTTGAAGAGTGATCTGAAGTTTTAAAAGTTTTTAAATGTGTCATAAATTCAATTATATTACATATGAATAGACAGCAACAGACTCTTTACTCATACATTATATAAGAACATAGAGTATAGACTTTACCCATATAGAGAAGATACCGTTTTCTGAATCCATGAAAAAATAAAAGTAATCTAAAAAAGGGGTTTTCCAACTCTGCTGAGCATCACAGCTCATAGGAAGACTCCTGAGAATGCCAACTGCTGAAGTCCAGCCAAGCCTTTCAGATGCAGAACAAGATAGCATCCATTATGTATTATAAAACAAACAACAAAACCTTCTCAGGTGGCTTTGACACAGCCTCTTAACAGATATGCATTTAGGAAACACTGAGCAGACACCAGTAAACCAGAAAAAAAATCAGTCATTCATTTTATTTTGGATATAAGTTGCAATTTAGGGGAAATAAAACAAATTGATTATGTATGGTGCTCCTAAGATTAATTTATTTATAGTAAGATATTTATGAGACAGAATTTAAAAATGTATTATTAATCTAAGATGGACTTGATAGGAAATATAGACTATTTTTCTATCCCATTTGGGTGGATGAAAAAGAAATTGAAAAGCAGTCTCAATTGGCTCCAATATCTTTTCTTTCTGTGTCATTTTTCCTTTCTGCTTTTCTCATTTGTCCTGCAAATGAAGATTAAGCAGTACTGGAAAAAGGTATTGTAGGTGAATTGGGGCTTTACTTATTTTTTGTTTGTTTGTTTCAGTTCCAATAAAATGACATCAGTGTTAAAGAATAATTGTATTCTCACTGTGCTCATTGTGGTCCCAGGTCTCTTTAACCTCTCTCACCAAGCATTACTACTGCATTTAAAATTCATAAAGATCTATCACAGGGACAAAAATCTCACAAAAATAATAAAATTTCAAGTTTCAGCTTTCTAGTCTTCTTTTGTAGGAAGATACCTTTGCTAATCTAAACAAAAATGCAAATCATTCCTAATTTTCATAACTAAAGGCCTTTTGTAATAATACTCAGTGAATGAGTGAGGGACTACATAGGTTTCACCATCAGTTATGTGAGTTCTGTGTCTTCATATTATTTATAATTATTTTTATAAATTGAAAAAATGAATTAGTTTTATATTATATAGCAAAAATAAAATTTTATTTATCATTAACAGGATTAGACAATTAACAAACTGATATTGACCTAATAATATTTCTCAGCTATAGTGGAACTAAAGGCTATTGTTGAATTGATATCAATATATTAACATTAAGGCAAAAATATGTTAATTAAGAGACTAGTTGATCAGACAGAGTAGAAAAGGAAAGTCCAATTCAACACTAGCCAAAAGAAAGTGAAGATGCCCTTATCAAAAGCTTTAGTAAACTGATCCCTCCAGTTTATCATTGTTTTTCCTTGCTGAAATGGATGGATAAGGCTACTTAGTAATGAGAGAAAACATTACAATCATACAATATACTTCATCATTTTGACTTTTATGCTTGCCAAGAACCCTTTGATGATGTACAGTTTGGTTTATATGCAGGGAAAGAATGTACTGCTATAGCCAAATTCTCTTAACATTTATTTGTGTGTTGCATGTATGTGCTCATTTTCCGTGTCATGAACAGTAATGTAAATCAGACTGATCAAATCTCAGTAAGCTCAGAAAGCTTACTGAACCTTTGATTCTCTTGTATTTTGCTTGTATTTTTCTAAGTTCCATTTAAATGAATATCTTAAGTTAATCCTGAGTCATGAGGTCCATCTTTATTATGTATTTAAGTTTGATGTGTATGTAATTATAAAGCCCAAGTTTGACAGATGATGGTTTTACTTTTAAACTCATAAGTTGCGTTATTAACACAAGATGGTATTTCAGAAAATTTCTTCAATTATTTATTTCTCCTTGTTCATAGGAAGTCCAACACAATTGCCAGCTTCATAGAATATCATTTTGTGCAGATGATAAAACTGACAAGAGGATATTCACTTTCATATGCAAAGATTCTGAGTCAAATAAACATTTGTGCTACGTATTTGACAGTGAAAAGTGTGTAAGTATGCCAGATGTTTTAGGGTGGTTTGTTCTGTTTTATAATCCAGGAATTGTCTTGTTTCCAGCATTAGTAAAGCACTTGGAAATGAATAATGTCTAAAAATACTTAAATAAACTAATAGATCCATCCTGTCATGAGAATGTGTTTCAGGATTTCATCCTTAACTAAATTCTTATGTCCATAAACTTGCATGCAAATTTCTTTTCTTAGAGTGTTATTCCTACTTCTGTTATGCATTTATTTATCTTATAATCATATATTTTGTTTGTTGGGGTTTTTTTGTATTTTTTCAAAGTTAGAAGTGGGGAGGCAGTCAGACATACTCCTGCATGCACCCAATTGGGATCCACCTGGCATGCCCACCAGGGCGTGATGCTTTGCCCATCAGGAGCATTGCTCTGTTGCGGCTTGAGCCATTCTAGCGCCTAAGGCAACTTTGCTCCAATGGATCCTTGGCTGCGGGAGGAGAAGAAAGAGAGAAGAAGGAGATGGGGAAGGGTGGAGAAGCAGATGGGCGCTTCTCCTGTGTGCCCTAACCGGGAATCTAACCCAGGACTTCCACATGCTGGGCTGATGCTATACCACTGAGCCAAATGGCCAAGGCCTGTTTATAATTTTTAATTTCAAATATGACTTAGTAATAGTATGCGCATAATGAAAAGAGTAATGGTAAGCAGAGTATTTTTTTTTTCTGAAATGTAATGGGTCTGATGAAAATAGATATTTCAAACTCCAGGAAATAATATTTGTATTGCTTCTTAAAAAATATCCAATACTTTGAAAATATGGTTCTTAATTTTCATTATTCAGAAAATATAATGAAAGGTTATAGAATTCTGGGTATACATGTGTGTGCATGCATATGTGCTTGTGTGGTAGGTTGTGAATGTGATCTAAAGTTTTCAGCAAGTAAGAACAATCAACGAATTCCAAAGTTAAGTTTTGCAATACTTCTTTAATCTTCTAGAATCTTAAGAAAAACCTTATGTGTTGATTATAAGCATAAGCTAATGATAATCATAACTTATTCCGAGGTCCTGTTATAAATAAAACCTAACATGTGAATTCCAAGCACCCATTTCAGCCATTGATGGCTTTAGTAAAGGAAGTACCTCTAACCTTAACAACATTCTTGGCTTCAACAGGAAAAGAACTTTATTTATTTGCTGATTTTTCATGCTGTTAAAAATGTCAGGACTAATATAATTATCACTATTATGTACTTTATTTCTTGTTTTCAGTATGTGAGCTTCTTGAAAACAAGTACCTTTTACTTTGTCCATGTAACTCTTACTTCAGGTGGACAATAGATGCTCAATGAGTTTTCCTTAAAGATCATGTAGGAAAACTTGAAAAGAGTAGAGCAATTTTTTTATCTGTATCTTTTAAACTATAGTGCTGTAAAAAGGCAATCTAATGTGATAAGCTAATTTGCATCAAAAAGTCTTTTGAGAATTTGATGAACATTATAGAACATCACATCAGAAAAAATATGCTTATTCATACAAGAAATACTATGTGCAGAATAGAACATTTTGTATGAAATTCAAGTTGTTTTTGAAATTTATCCTATTGAATGAATGCATTGTACTTAAAATTCTAAGTGCTGCTAAACCATGATTGCAGATGTTTTTTCCACGTGTTTGAGAAGATTAAAGTAGCTATCTTCCATGTGTAAGATATAATAGCCTTTTTACCACTTATACCAAGCAATAACTTAGTTGTCTTTCTGGCCTTATACATAGAAATAAACTTTCTTGGGGTCCTTTGAAATATTCATAATCAGAGATTATTATAAATATTAGCCTTCTTACAGTTTTGTGTCAAGTTTTTTAACTTTTTTTTATTTGATCCCATATAACTTGATTATACAATTATTTAAAATATAAGCTTGCCAGAATCTCTGTGTATCAAAAATACAGACTATTGCTACCTGATCATAATTGTTTATAATTGATTTCCATAACTTCAATTCCTTAACATATTATACTCTGGACATAACATATGAGCTTTCTTTTTTCTTAAAGGTTGAAAATAATTTCTTGAAGCCTACAGCAATGACTCATAACCATTAGTGTGCATAGTATTCATAAGGAGGGTCTTGTGAAGTAGAGCTCTTTGATTTCCATTTCAAGAAATATGTTCATATTAATTGGGGCTGGAGCTCAGGAAATTTACTTTTATCAAGTTCACCAAGTAATTCTGCTGCAAGTAGATGAAGTCTGGACTCTGAAAAGCGAAGGTATCTAAGATGCCATTCCAACTACATATAAGTTGACATCACTTTCATGAGCTCAAGGAGGACATGTTTCCTCAAAGTTTCATTACATTATCTTTACCCCAAGATTTTATTTGGTCTAATTATAATGAAGAGTATGTTTAAAAAATGTATGTAGAATTTTTGATATGCCATATTCTCTAGTTTTCATTTTAAATAACTAATCATAGAGTATTAACATAAGAAAATGAATTATGGCCTAATTGATACAACTCTTCCTTCTTATTTTAAGAAACCAAGACCAGAGAAGTTGAGTAACTGTCCCAAAGTTACAAAGCTAGAAAGTAACAGAATCAGGAGTAAAATTTAAGACATTAGATTATAGCATTTATTCCATAGTATTATATTACTCACATAAATGTGACCTATTTCAAAGTCCATATGCCCTGATTGAGGCCTTTGTTTTTTCACTACTTCTGTGGAATTGTTGAGAATTTGAAAGTTAGATGAAACCTATCGTAGTATGCCACAAGGCTGGAATTCACTATATTATTAATGGTATCATGTAGTGTTAGTGAGTATCCCTCTTCTATGGTGACAGTGAAGATCACATGGGGAGCTAGCAACTCAACCTTAAGCAGTAACGAAGAGAGGCCAAATGAAGAGGCTGCACTTCTATCTTCACCAGGTAGCAGTGAGAGAGTGTGCCCCCATTCCCATTCCCCTACTGGAACTGTGTCAGACTGAGGTGCTCAAAACACAAAGTTTAAATAATTTTTAAAGTCTCATATAATATCTAAAATATCCAGGGTTCAATTAAAAAGCACTCATTAACAATCAGGAAGATCTTAAACTAAATGGAAAAAGATATGACCAATAGAATCTAACACTGAGATGAGGAAGATATTAGAATTACAAGAAAAATAATTATAAAAGCCATCATAAAAAGATAAATGATACACTTGAAACACATTATTTTCCAAAAATTTTATCAAAAGAATAGAAAAGCTAAGAAAAGAAAGAGAAAATATAAAAGGAAACCCATGTACTAAAATAGACCATGTCTTGAACTATAAAATAAATTTCAAAAATGTAAAAGAAAAGAGAACAAAGAAATCAGTCCAGAAATCAGTAACGGAAAGATAACAGAAAAGTCCTTAAAAACATAAAAATGAAACATTACACTTGAAAGCATTCCACATGTCAAAGATGAATTTTCAAGGGAAAAATTTTAGCATGCAGTAAGCTACATATAAATGAAATAGAACATAACATTTTTGTGATTCAGATAAAACAGTACTGAGAAATGTGAAACAACTAAATTAATACATTAGAAAAAATAAAGTCTCAAATCAAAGCTCTCACCTCAAATGCGTAGAAACCAAAATATCAAAATAAACTCAGAGTACTCAGAAAAAGAAATAAAAGAGATAAAAGATGAAATTGAAAACAATAATAGAGAAAATCAATGAAATAAAGACCTGGTTCTTTGAAAGATCATAAGAATAACAATTTAGTTAGATTGGCAAAGATAAAAAAGACACGTTACCAATGTCAGAAGTGAAATAGATTTCACTGCAGACACTGCAGATAGCAAAAGAATAAATAGATGCTATAATAACTATATATGTGTAAATATGACAAGATAGTGAAGTGAATGAACTTTTCAAGAAACACAGCTACATTAGATCACCCAGTATATTAAATATGTAATTTGAATAGCCCCATAACTATAAAGGAAATTGAATTTATAATTTAATACTTATTAAAAGAGAAATTCCCAGGTCTAGATGTTTTCAATGGAGGATTCTATAAAATGCTTAAAGAAGTTAACATTCTGTACAACCTATTTCAAAAAATAGAAGAGGTTGGGAAGAGTATTTCCCAACTCTTTTTATAAAACTAATATTTCCCTAATAGGGAAACGGGTCATACACAGTGAAAAAAATAAAAATTAAAAAATAAAATAAACTACAGACCAAACTATATTTCTTAGAATTATATATGCAATGATTTCTAACAAATTATTAACAAATATAATTCAGAAAAAAATGAAAATAATTATACATTGAGACCAAGTGGAGTTTGCTCCTAGGATGCAAATATTGCTAAATATTCAAATAGCCAACAATGTCATCAACCACATTAACAGACTAAAGAAGAAAAATCATATGATTCTATCATTTACTGTTTTAAAAATATTTTTTAAAAATAAACATTCATTCTGTATCTTGACTATATTAATACCAGTATTAATTGGTTGTGATTTGTACTAACTGTTCTTTGTAATATATTACCATTGGTGGAAAGTACATAGAGGGTGTGTATTATTTCTTACAACTCTTTATAAATATAAGATTATCTCAAAATAAAGAATTTATTTTAAATATCTGGGAAATAAATTATGGCCTATTTGGATCAACCCTTTCATCATATTTTAAGTAAATCTGGGCCAAAGAGATATAGTGCCTTTCCCAGAGTCACAAATAGAACAGAATAGTGACGGAATCAGACCTAGACGCCCAAACCATAGAGTCCCATTTTTACATTTTTTTCTATCGTGTTGTTACTTGCATGACAATGACCGCTCTAGAGTTCCTCTGACCCCCCACCCTCTTTCTTTTTTTGAGAGAAAGAGAGACAGTAAAGGAGAGAGATTAGAAACATCAACTCTTAGTTGTGTCACCTTAGTTGTTTATTGATCACTTCTCATATGTGCCTTGACCAGCAGACTCCATCCAAGCCAGTGGCCCCTTGGGCTCAAGCCAGTGACCTTGAACTTTAAGCCAGTGGCATTGGGATCTTGTTGATGATTTTGTGCTCAAGCTGGCTACCTCGGGGTATTGAACTTGGGACTTTAATGTCAAAGGTCGACACTCTACCCACTGTACTACCACTAATCAGGTAGAGTTCCTCTGCTCTTAATGGGGCCTTTACCTTATTCTATTTATTTCTTCTATTTCATATAGTTAGTACTTCTTTGAGTTACTAAAAGCTTCTTGAAATTGAGATAAAGGCCTATCCTAGTATGTTAAAAAAGCTGGAACTTACTTTATTAGTATCATCAGATTGTGTTATTAAGATTTAATGTTTTCATTAATTTTAAAACTTCTACAATAATCTCATTAAATTAAAAAAATAAAATTAGGGATATGATTATGATGTGATTGATTTGGTTTCTTTAACATAAGGCACATTTAGTCACTGTCAACTGTTTAGCCATTGTTTTGATAGTCTTTATTTTTCACAATTTTGTTTCCAAATATTGATATACTTTAGTCACTAGATATTGAATTTGATAATAGTAGCCCAATATGCAGATGAAACCCTCACTGCAATTACATGTTTTTTTTAAATTATGTAAAATAAGGCAGAGTTTAAAACTTCTCTCTTATATCATAATTAATTGCAAAGAAAGTTTCATATGTCAGAAGAATCACATATTATTACTAGAAGGAATCATTCATTGTATTCAGTCTTTTTTACAAGGTCTCTTTATCTGTAAGCTATTTATTATACATTCTTGTTTTATTTCAGGTTTGCCTCATAATAAGTTTTCGAAATAAGATTTTTTTAAATTTAAAAATATTCTTCCTCTTTATATAATCCTACGTGATCAAGAATAAAATGAATCCTTTTAGTTTAGTCATCTGTAAAATTAAGGTAATAATATAATAAGGGAAATTCAAATTAAAGAAAACATTACTTCTAACTTTTTGTTGAGACAAATTCATATATGCATTATATAGGTACTTGAGGTGGGAGCTTAGATTATTGATTTGAGACTTGCCTTTCTTCTAATGTGTTAACTCAGTTGTACATTTCTCTCACAGTACTATTTTATCTGTATCACAATTTCATATATAATTTAGGCACATATATTTTGCCTTTTTTAATTGAGTTAAATGCTATAAATATTTTTTATGGCTAAAAGAATTTTTTAAATAAACATGAACTGATGGTGATCTAAAAAGGCAGCAGAGCAAGTAGATGTTACACTCACCTCTGCCCAGGATGGAACGGGAGTTACGACTAAATTTAAGTCATCCAGAATAACCTACTCAACACTATTTGAAGAGGAGTCTTATTACTAAGTATTCACAGAAGAAGCTACATTGCGACTGGTAGGAAGGGCGGAGATGCAAAAAGGGCTGGCCCCGCTCCCGTGGGCAGCAGCTGAGGTTCTGGAGGGATTCCTCAGCTGCAGGGCAGTTCATTGAGAAGTGTGGGGCCTAAGCCTAAACCCCAAGCCATCTCCAGCCCAAAGCATCAGAGCCAGGAAGAGTCATTCACATAATTTCTGCCAGAAAAGGATGAGAATCTACATCTTAAAGGGCCAATGCCCAAAATCTTACTTGTAGACACTTACCCTGAGCTCTAATGGAAGGAGGGCTGAGCAGACTAGAGTGGCATGAGAAGAGTCTGGCATTTACTTGTACCTCTGCAGAGAGACATGGTGGCACAACCATAGGATCACTATGCTGAATCATTCTCCCATACCGCATTTGCCATCATTCTTGGGCAGAGAACTCACCTCCATATAGCATCAGCCTGGGGGAAGCTATTGCTCCACCCTTTGGACTCCTTTCCATCCCACCTTCCAGAGATTATACCTTGCTGAGAAGTCAGCTGCCTTGGCCTGGGACTTAGTTGTTTGGCTTTAAGGTAGAGCCCATTTCCCCCACTTTCCCATGAATCAGACTGGTGCTTCTTCCTCGTGGGAAATTCAGTAGAACCACCCTCCTGGCTGCTAGTAGACCCACTCTGCAGTATCCAAAGCCCTACCTGACAGACTCCTAGGGGCTTTGCTCTGCTCACGGCAGAGCAAAATCTGGGACAAACTGAGACCGATGAGTCTGGGGTGGCAGCCACACCCACCACCTTCTCTGAAACCTGAATGGCAGCACTAACTCAGGGGAGATCCACTAGTTCCATACTCCTGACCCACCAGAGGATTTTTAGTAACAGAACCTAACAGGCAGCCAGCAGGTGGAGGCAGGCAGAAGTAGATCTTGAAGTGTCTTGGGACTTCTGCTGACCTGCCCCAGAGCTCAGTGTTGGTAAAAAGCCAGCCTTAGTATACAGGTTGGTCCTTACCATGTGCACCTACGCCTAACAGAGGTGACCACAAACTGTGGATTGCCTGTAGCTTCCAAAAGGTGTCTGAGGGCCAGTCACAAGCACAAACTTTCATTGGCCTGCACTTGTTTCCTCCCAAGAGGCCCAGAACCAACACACCCAGTGGTCAGCTTCAGACAATATCAAAGCAGGATCCAGTTAGTTTCAAAAGCAGCATATCCAAAGGGAGATCATGTCAGGCACTAAACCAAAGTGAAGCAAATTCTGCTTCCAGTGGTCTGTACCTGTATAGCAGCTCACATGCTTTGGTTGAGGTAAAGCTTTAGTCATCCAGCCTGAGGGTTGATCTCATGTATGAATGGACCAATAGCAATCAAGACTTAATTATAACAAGAGAGTCTACATAACCCACACAAGGGACATTCCTGGACTGCCCACCTCAGGTGATTGAGAAAACTGCACTACTGGATCCAATAAAACACCTACTACATAAGGCCACCACACAAAGAATAGGAATTATAACAGATCTATCTAATACATAGAAATAAACACAAAGAGGCAGCCAAAATGGGAGAAAAAAAGAAACAGGCCCCAAATGATAGAACAGGAGAAATCTCCAGAAAAAAGAGTTAAATGAAATAAAAGTAAGCAATTTATTGATACGGAGTTTTAAAAAATGGTTATATAAGTACTCAAGAAACAAGGTGAGAACTTCAACAGAGAGAAAGCAAGTATAAAAAAGGACATAGAATCGATAAAAAGGAACTGGTCAGAAATGAAGACTACAGTATCTGACATCAACAATACACTGGAAGGAATAAACAGTAGGTTGGATGAAGCTGAGGATTGAATCAGCAATTTGGAAGACAAGGTAGAATAACACACCCCATCAAAGCAGTAAAAAGGAAAAAGAATAAAGACAAATGAAGACAGTCTAAGTGAACTTAGGGAAAGAAATTATGAACTCATTAAGACCTTAAACAAAAAGATAGTAAGCATAAAAAAAAGATATAAAAACCATAAAAAACAACCAGTCAGAAATGAAGAATACAATACTTAAAATAAATAATTTACTAGAAAGAATCAGCAGCAGATAAATAAAGCAGAGGACTGAATCGCCGATTTGCAAGACAATGTAGCAGAAAACTATCAGAGCATCAAAAGGGAAAATAATTTTCAAAAAATTAAAATAGTTTAAGGGTCTGCTGGAACAATATCAAGCATACCAACATCTACATCCTAGGGGTACTAGAAAGAAGAGAGAAAACATGGAATTAAGATCTTATTTGAAGAAATGACAGAATTTCCTTAAGCTGTTGAAGGAAAAAGACACACAGTCCAGGATGAGCAGAATCACAAACAAGATGGACCCAAAGAGGCCCACACCAAGGCACATCATAATTAAAATAGCAAAGGTAAAAGACAAAGAGAGAATCTTAAAAGCTGCAAGAGAAAAGCAGTTACCTACAAGGGAACTCCCATACAACTAACTGTCAGCTGAGTTCTCAAAAGAAACTTTTTATGCCAGAGGGATTTATATGAAATATTCAAAGTAATGAGGCAAGAACATAAAATGAGGTAAAGACAATCTATTCAAATAATAGTACTGTAAAAATTGGAAAGATAAGTGCAAAAAAATGAAACCAGACCACCTTTTAACACTATACACAAGAAAAACTCAAAAGGGTTTAAAGACTTAAATGCAAGATTCAAAACCATCAAAATCCTAGAAGAAAGCATAGGTGGTAAAATATTGGACATTTCTCATAGCAATATTTTTCCTGATGTACCTCTTTGTTCAAGGGAAACAAAATAAAAGAATAAACAAATGGGACTACATCAAACTAAAAAGTTTTTGCACAACAAAGAAAACGATCAAGAAAATGAATGGGAAAAACATAATTGCCCATACATCTAAAAGGGATATTCTGCTTGCAAAAATTAGGGGATATTTTATAGTTTCATATTTATTTTGAAATATCCTCTAATTTTTGTAAGCCGTATATTTTAAAAAAATCAATAAAGAACTTATACAACTCAACACCAGAAAAACAAAGAATCCAATTAAAAAATGGGAAAAGGACCCATTTAGAATACACACTTTTCTAAAGTGCTCATTGTCACTAATCATCAGAGAAATGCAAGTTGAAACTGAAAGGAGTTATAACCTCACACCTTTCAGAATGGGTATCATCAATAAACCAGCAAACAAGTGTTGACAAGGGTATGGAGAAAAGGAAACCCATCAACACTGGTGCTAATACAGATCGGAACAGCCACAGTGGAAAGTAGTATGGAGTTACCTCTAAAAATTAAAACTAGAACTGCCTTATAACCCAGCAGTTCCACTTCTGGGAATTTATTTTAAGAAATCCAAAACACTAATTCAAAAGAGTATATGCACCTCTATGTTCATTGCAGCATTATTTACAATAGCCAAGATTTGAAAGTAGCACCTGTGCCCGTCAATAGATAAGTGGATAAACAAGTTGTGGTGCATTTACACAATGGAATACTATGCAACTGTAAAAGGAAGGAAATCTTACCTTTTGTAACAGCATGGGTGGGCCTGGAGAGCATTATGCTGAGTAAAATATGCCAGTTAGAGAAAGGCAAGTACCATGTGGAATCTAATGAACAAAATTACCTAATAAGCAAAATAGAGACTGACTCATAGAAAAAGAGCAGGTTGACAGCTGTCAGTGGGGAGGATAATGAAGCGGTAGAGGAACTGAGCAAAAATAAACAAAAAGAAAGAAAGAAAAATAAAACCTCATGAGCATGGACAACAGTGTGGTGATTGCCAGGGGTGGTGGGTAGGTGGAAGAGAATATGGCGGGATAAATGGTGATGAACATAGGCTTGACTTGGGGGGTGAACATACAATATTGTATAAAGGGATATGTAATAGAATTGGGCACGTAAAACCTGTATAATTATGTTAACCAGTGTTACCCCAATAAATTTAATTAAAATAGCCCTGGCCAGTTGGCTCAGCGGTAGAGCGTCGACCCTGCATGTGGAAGTCCCGGGTTTGATTTCCAGCCACAGCACACAGAAGAAACACCCATCTATTTATTCTCCCTTCCACCTCTCCTCTCTCTCTCTCTCTCTCTCTCTCTCTCTCTCTCTCTCTCTCTTCCCCTCTGGCAGCCAGAACTCCATTGGGGCAAAGTTGGTTCTGGCACTGAGGATGGCTCTATGGCCTCCGCCTTAGGTGCTAGAATGGCTCCGATTGCAACAGAGCAACACCCCAGACGGGTAGAGCATCACCCCCTAGTTGGTGTGCTGGGTGGATCCCAATTGGGCGCATGTGGGAGTCTGTCTCTGCCTTCCTGCTTCTCAGTTCCGAAAAATACAAACAAAAAAAAAAGGAAAAATTAAAATAAACAAATGTAAACTACTAAAATGTCTGTCTTAATTAAATAATCTAAGCCTTATTAATAAAGTAATTTTTCAATTTAGATTGCTCATAACATTAGAAAGTTTTAGGATTTGCTATAGATAAATGAAAATATGGCACTTTCAAGATTTAATCTTACAGTTTCTATGTCATCAGGACATCTTAGAATTAAATATGACATATTTGCGATGCATTGAATTAATGCCTTTATCAAACTTCATGTTAATAAAGTAAATAAATCTTTAATGTTTATGTTGTGCAAGACACATGATATCAGCTGAGATATGAGTGGAGAAGGAAGGAAGGGGCGGACTTAAGATATTTGTAGCAGTTTCTAGCTGTAGATCAGACATTGTAACTCCTTTACCTGTCCTAATTCAATGATACGCATATTTTGTTCATTCAACACCATTTTATAAAAATACTGTGTACTGTCACTTAAAATTGGAAGTTTTCATATAAAGATTCGGATATCTGACCTCTTCTTACATATTTAAAATCTGACAGCTCTGGATTGGAACTGTTCATTTCCACAAGCCAGTAAGTAATTGACTGGAGCTGAACAGCATTTGCTCCATGTGATGAGGGCAGACCTCTAGTTTACCACAGAACCAACCAGGCAGCCTCATTCAAGTTACTTGCCAGGGAATAGACCCTCCTCACTGGGAAGAGGAAACCAGTAGCAAAGCAAATGAGAGGAACTGCACTGTGGTTTCATTTACTAGGCACTAGATATTCTAGGAAGAGAGGAAACAAACTAGAAAGAAAAATAGTGATAAAGGAGATGAGAAGTGGGACAGGACTCTTGCTTCCAATTTCAACGGCTATTCATTAAATTGCCAAACATTTTATTTTTTTTTTATGTTGTGCATGGGTAGGCATTGAATTATTATGTTAGCAGAGATGACTTTGCTCATTTACCACACCTCTACTCGTAGCTATTGCCCTTTTGAAGTACCTCCTGTCAGTGTTTTTCTTGATTCAAAGAACAATCTGACGCAATTAAAATGCAAACCTTCTTTGTTTTGTCTTTGCAAAGGCTGAAGAGATAACTTTAACAATCGGCCAAGCATTTAACCTGGCATACAGGAAATTTCTAGAATCTGGAGGAAAAGATGTTGAAACAAGAAAACAGATTGCAGGGTTACAGAAAAGAGTGAGTAAGCTAAGCTTGTCTAACATTTATGTGATGTAAGTACAGGGAAACTTGCATATCATAAAACAAATACAGAAGGCTTGCCATTAAATTTCCCCTACACTGATTGGAACTGCTTTCACTGTGTTCCTATAATTCTTCATTCCTGATCCCCTGCACAGTTTTTAACCATTTTATATTGAATTCCCACAAGAACTTAGTGTTCTCATGTGACTTTGCTTCACTTCCTGATGCTTCTCATGGGGATCAGAGCAGCAGAAGCAACAGATGCTGGGTAAGTGGTTTCCCATGCAGATCAGATTCCTTTGTAATTAAATTACACTCTTTCTCCATTCTCTTCAAAATCATCATAAGCAAGTTTCACTGTCTTGCGGTTATTCTCCGAGATTATGGGTACAGATTGCACAGGGCAACTAGAAAACACAGAGATGAGGTATTAGCTACATGCATTTTGCACACATGTGAAAACATTTCAAGTTTAATATGTCTGTCCAGGGACCTAGAATTCTCTATTTCCCAAGCTTTATGAAATTATACAAAAAAAAATACATTAAAATTTTAATGAAATTCCATTCATTAATGCAGTCATTATCATAGCTGATATTGTCCGACAATAAATTTCTGAAGGTTATTTAATAATCATTTGCTTTTTAGATTCAAGACTTAGAAACAGAAAATGTGGAACTTAAAAACAAAGTACAAGATTTGGAAAACCAGTTAAGAATAACCCAGGTGTCAACATCTCCAGTAAGTACATAGCATGTGTGCATGTTTTCCTTGGAAACAAGATTTCAGGAAAATACAACATCTCTGGATCATCAGCTCTGCAATGTTTCTGTGATATTTGACACCCTGTGATCAGTAATTAAAAACTACACTTGGGTAGAGATGAAAGGTGTTAAGGTTAATTTAAAAATTAAAATTACCTATGTAACTCATGTCAGAGTTGCTTTTCATGTTGTTCTTTTAACTTATTTTTTTCTGGAATAATTCAGCCCTCAATTTGTTTTGTTTTGTGGTATATCTTTTTATAAAATTTTTATTGATTACTATTTACTGAGGTTAGACTTAATGAGCCAAACCAATCTGCCCTTGGAGTACTGAACTTCATTCTAGAAACTGGACTATTAACAAGACCGAACTTGATTTCTTATATTACATAGTAAAGGTTTCCATGAGGAGTGACACAATTGTATTTCAGACAGTAAAATGAATGTCTGTGCAGACAACACTCAAATGTTTATAGTTAAATTATTTACTTTTGGTTTCTCATAAATTTAAAATTTTTTCCCCAGTACCGTGTATGATGCCATTATTTTGTGATTTTAGCAAAGGGAAATTTTTGAAGGGAGATGGAATTTAAAACAATATATTCTTTGTCTAAGCAAAATGTATTTAGGATTATTTTTTTTCTTTTTGTATTATTTGTACTAATGATGGTCATCATTACAGTGTGTATTTTATTTTGTATTTTAAAATATTTAATGTATAATTTATGACTTGATATTATGAGCTGAAAGACAACCGCATTTGCAAACCTTGGAAAAGAAATTTTGTTGGAAATTTTTATTTGGAAGTTCATTGTGGTTCAATCCCTAGGTTAACTCAATGAGCACTTTTTAGCATGTATGTATATATTTTGCCATCTAGTATTAGAATATTTCACCAGTTCATCACCGTGAAGTAAGCTTCTATGAGAAGTTATATTTAGGGTTTCAAATTTGGTGTGCCATGGAAATGGGTCAAAAAACTTTCCTTCCTCTACGCCCTCTCTTGCCCGCCTTCCACACTACAAAAGTTAGTGTTTCCATTGCTCAGTGCATAGTTTGTGGCTGTGGAACTGACAGGATGAAGGTGAGAGAGGATAGGAGTGAGGTACCTGTGTTCCCATGTGTCTTTATTATGCACAGTAAGGAGTCAGAGCGTCCTCAGGTTCTAGCTTATTATAATATTCCTTTGTATTTTCTCTCTTCACTGCCACTACTATTCGCTTCTCATCAAGATTACGATTTCTTTTTGCCTTCTTGGTTTAAAAAGAAAACAAAGCATCATTCTAACTCCTTCAACCTATAATCCCCAAATGGTATAACACCCATTTGGGTCTTATTGAAAGTCATATTACAAATCATCTTGTGAATCAAAATTAGGACTATAAAGATAAAGGACAAATTACTTTTTTAAGTAGTCTTAATAAGATAGTGTTTCTGGAATTCATTGCATCTGAAAACTAGCTTTACTTCAGTCTTTGTGTTTACAAAAAGAATAAAATAAAATCCATGCCCATTTGAGGCAAATGCAAAGTTTAACTGTGTATCTAACGTAATATAGAAAATGAAAATAATGTAAAGTAATGGTATGTATGCTGTTATAATGTGTGATGAAATATCAGATAAAGTCTTATGGGAAGCATCAGAAAAATACAAAGAAACATTTTTGGTAAAATTTTATTAGATAACTAAAGATCACAAGCCATCTTTTTTAACAAAAGGTTCAACATTAAAAGTTGAATTTCTGTACCATAGAACATTGGTTCAAAGGAATCAGATCTTCTAATAAGAAATTTCTGTCTTACTTAGATGTTGATTCTTTTATTGTATATTGTATTATAGATTAAAAATGTGAGGCCCTGTTGAGTAGAATGTTCCAAATAGAGAACCTTTGTATTTTAAGGAGTCACAGGGTATGTAGAAATATAGATGCATTTCTCTCCTCAGAGACACCCTAAGGAAAGATTGCTAATGTCAACCATTTATATGTTATGTATATCATTGTGAATTGGTCATACTGATTTATTTTGAAGGTGAAAACTAAGCAGTTTTAGGTTTAAACTATGAATGAAAATCTTCAGGAATTCTAAAAAGGTCTTTCATGATTTCATTATATAAATTTAATTTAGTTTTGATTATTTTAATTTCACTAAGTTATCACTGGTATTTAAAAATAATATCTTATGTGTTATAGTGCCTAACACTTTGATATTTATTTTCTCACATTTTTTAATTGTATACATTTTATACAGTTGTGATCTATTATGGCACATTTGTTTATGGAACATCAAATATTGCCATAGGGTTTTATAGGCCTTTGGGTTTTAGCATTATATGAATTCAGCTATTAAAAATCTTACATCCTGCCTGACCTGTGGTGGCACAGTGGATAAAGTATTGACCTGGAATGCTGAGGTTGCCGGTTCAAAACCCTGGGCTTGCCCGGTCAAGGCACATATGGGAGTTGATGCTTCCAGCTCCTCCCCCCTTTCTCTCTTTCTCTCTCTCTTTCTCTCTCTCTCAATCCCTTTCCTCTAAAATGAATAAATAAATAAAAATAATTTAAAAAAAATCTTACATCTCATGAGAAAAAAGAGTGAGATGAAGGATAAGCATAAGTGAATGAATAAATAAATTTAAAAATTCAGTTCTGACCCTGACCAGATAGCTTGGTTAGTTAGAGCATCGTCTTGAAGTACAGGAGTGGCCAGTTCAATTCTCAGTCAGGGCACATACAGGAGAGATCTATTTTCATCTCTCTCTTTCTCCCCTTTTCCTCCTCTCTCTCTCTCTCTCTCTCAAATCAATAAATAATTTTTTAAATACAGATCTGATATATGCTATGAATAAAATAAAATAGAGCAGAGTAGAAGGTAATAAGTGGGAGCTGTTTAAAGAGATGGTTATTAGGGAAACCCTTTCTGAGCAGAATGCATTTGAATTAAGACCTGAAGGATAAAAAAGTCAGTACAAAGAGCTGAAGACAGTAATAAGACCTTGTGCCTGAAAGATGGTGAACAAGAGCCAAAATGTTGGAAATGACCCCTAAGATAGATTCAGGGTTTAGATTTTACAGGGCCATATGGGCCATGGTAAGGGTTTTGTTTTGTTGTTGTTGTTTGTTTAGTTGCCATTAGTGAGAAATCACTCAAAGATTTTAAACTGGATTAGGGATCACATGGCTGCTCATGCACCATGTGTTATAAAGAGGTGAGGTCTTTAAAACTGGCTAGGACACTATTGCAGTAGAGTAAGAGAGGTAGAAGGGTGAATTGGTTTAGAATTCTTTCAGTGGAGATCATGAACATGGCGTGATTCTTTTCCCTTTCTTCATCATAGAATTATTATGAGATTTAAATGAGTGTATATATGTAAAGCCCTTTCCCTCTGGCTATTGCCACCTTGTTGTCTGTATTTCTGTGTTATGTATGAAGGATTTTTGACTAATCCCTTCACCTTCCGTCATCCAGTTTCCTCATCCTCCTCCCCTCTGTCAGCTGTCCATTTGTTCCATGTGTCCATTGCCTTAGTTTCTAATTTTTGTTCCATGTGTTTCTATTTTTTCATCAGTTTATTGTGTTCATTAAATTCCATATGTAAGTGAAATCATATAGTATTTTGTCCTTCTCTGACTGGCTTATTGCACTTATCATAGTAATCCGCAGGTCCGTCCATGCCTTCACAAAAGGTGAGATTTCCTTATGGCCGCGTAGTGTTCCATTGTGTAAATGTACCACAGCTCTTTTATCCACTCATCCACTGACGGACCCTTGAAAGCAGAGTTTACAGGATTTACTGATGGTTGGCTGGGGCCTATCGAGTAAAAGAATAGTCAGGATTGCCCTGTAAGGTTGTATCCTAAGTATCTTGGTAGTGGTGCCATTTTCTTAAATAGCATGATATGGGGGAGGTGAATAATAAAGACTCAATATTTTACTTTTTTTTTGTTCATGTTAATTTTGCCTACTGGACAGAGATGTTTAATAGATGTTGAATTTACAAATCTAAAATTCAAGAAGGAGGTCTGGACTTATGGTACAGTACTTGAATAAAAAATGTTTGCTGTTTTGCTATCATCTTGTAAACTGTTGTTTATTGTTTTAGTTAAAATACCCAGTAAAAACTTGCTCCATGTGAGTTTATGGAATACTTTAGCGCTAGCTAAAGAAAACAAAGTAGGAGCTTTTTTTTATTTTACTCAGTATTAAATTTAAAAGACATTTCTTACTACATAAAATGTATATTTTTAATACATATCCCAAACACTATTTCACTTAAAACCAATTTCTTATATGCATGGTGATGACCACTCTTGATTTTCATTTTTCCATGTATAAATTGACATATTACTTTTTTTTTTGCTTTTACTTAAAAGACAAAATGCTTACATGTTTCCTAAATACCACCCCAGTGGTTCAATCGTGGATTCCCTTTCTGCCAAATGAAATAACCTTTGATACTGCCCATGTTACATACCTATGTATCACACTGAAATTGTGGAAATCTTTTCATTGGGCTTAGAAACTGGGTTCTTATTTATACAGTCATTTAGATACACCGAGAAATTTCCGTTACTTGACTGTGCTGTTTGCTTTTTGCTGTGTTCTAGTGGTTTGGCAATAGATTAGAGGTTGGGTTTTCCACCATTTGGTACTAATTATCTAGGAACAATCTGATTTCCATTTATTACATTCACATGGCAATGTTGCCTGTATTTATATCAGAAAAAGCATTTATTTTGCCCTCCTAGCCTCATGAATGACTCCAGAGGATTGTTCCATTGTAAGATGTGGCCTTAGCAAGTTAAATCAAATTTTTCCTCTTGATTCTTCTGTCTGGGTGTTTACATTTTACATTTCTGGCTATAGAAGTTTTAACCAAATCGAACTATTGTCAAGAAGTTAAATGAACAAAATTGTAGTCTTAAGAAATGATGGACTTTCTATTGCTGAGTAAAGTAAAGGTCTCCCTTTCAATTAAACCAAGTGTTACTGGATAAAATTCTGCCTTTACAGAATCAACTACAAGGCCACTGATTAGACTTGATAGGACAATTTATAACCCAAAATTTGTATTTCATTGTGGCCAAGCAGACCTTCCTATCCTTTTCTAGTGAAAGCTCTCAATCACATAGCAAGCCAAATGTGAATCTTTAAACAAAAGCATAGATTTTAAACATAAACACTGATTCAAGAACATTTGGTGCCCACAAAAAGTGAAACTAGTCCACAGCTTCACTTTCATAATTGCTATTTAGACAAAAGATGATTCTAAAGAAGTAAATTTTTTCTAATGGGAAGAAAAATATATTCCATTCCAGTTCTGACCATGAGTACCTGATTAAGTCATTTAATCTTTTCTCGTTACAGTTTTTCTCTTTGAGATGTGTAGAAGATTGTTGCATTCAACTTGCAAAATTCTTGTAAGGACATATAAGATAGTAGGTTTTATAACTAAGAGACCAATATTTAAAAAAAAAAAAACTGTGTATTTAAAAAATCTGTAAAAATAATACATCCATAGTGCTATAAATTCTAAATTCTAGAAGTTACTTTTAAAGCTTATTTAAAAAGTGATGTTAAAAATGTGCTAAAACACTGAACTTTAAAAGTATGAATCAGCATGGCAATATAGAAAATATTACTAGAACCTTTTTACATTACCATTATATTTTCTGTCTTTACTGTTATTATCTACCACTTTTTAACTAGAAAATTTTAATTTAATCACCTATGTTAAAAATATAAATAATTTCTTTTAAAATGTAATTCTACTTAGAACTTTGAATCTCTACAATTTTAATAATTTTGATAAATAATGTTTTAACTTTAAAGTTGTTTTACATTTTTAAAAGGGTCTTTGAAGGTTTATATTACCAAAACAACAGTATAAGATGTTGGTGTCATTCTAATACTTTTATAGAAAAGTTTAATCTTTAATTCAATATTTTTGTTTAAATGTATAAAACATTTACTGATATAATCCAAACCTTAAAACATTTTATTTTGGCAAAGCTCAAAGTTAAAATAGTCACCATTGCCTAAATTCACCAAGCTACTACCTACTGAGAGAGCTACCAAACTGCAGGCACAATGAATCTTAAATATGTATACTCATCATTAATGTCTTTTTAATTTTTTTATTATTTTTAATGGGGTGAAATTAATAATCAGGGTACATATGTTCAAAGAAAACATCTCCAGGTTATCTTGTCATATGATGCATACCCATCACCCAAAGTCAAATTGTCTTCTGTCACCTTCTATCTGGTTTTCTCATCATTAATGTCTTAGCAACATAACTTCTGCATAAGTAACAGTAATGTTTGAGCATAGAATTCCTCTTTCTCAAAAGTATAATAATTGAGATTCTTTGCATCTTTCTAAAGACCAAAGCACTGGGAACTATGTGTCTCACGAATTAAACAGTAGTGCCATGAACTTCTGTGGGAAAGTTTAAAATTATTGGTGTGTAGCTATTGGCCAAAATATTTACAAAAGGCTTAAAATAAGAACATCAAGCTGATTTAATCTAAACTTTCTAATTTCTTAGGAAAATAAATATCCTCAACCAATTAAAAATGGCAGCTTAAAAAAAATAGCTAATTCCTGAAACCTTCAATTTAGAGGCACCATTCAAAATATTTATCTAGTGCCAAAAATGCTTTGTGTGCCATTTAAGTGTTTCACTGGCATATTCTTATTTTTATTTAATAGGCCTAATAGTTCGGTATGGAATTAAAAAGTACTGAAATATATCCACACATGTAAATATGCTTGGCTTAGATTTCATTCTTTTAAAGAAACAGATGTAACATTTAATTTCTTGACTTAAATTGTTACTGATTTAGTAATCACAAATTCAAATGTCAACAGAGCCCATGCTGTGACATAAATGTGTGAAATAGGCATGTGCTGGTAGTGTTTAATTTGAGAGAATATGCTCCATTTAAGAGACACAACAGATACTCAATACAAGTTGGTTATTTTCATGCAAGTTTGTGAACCCACTTTCTAGATTTTTAACTTCACAAGAAAAGCTCTTGATTTGAATGTTCAGTCTCTTAATATTTACCTGCAAGCAACTAAGTCATTATTTAAAAAGACCTGTGGCGCAGTGGATAGAGCGTCGGACTGGGATGTGGATGGAGGACACAGGTTCGAGACCCCGAGGTCACCAGCTTGAGCCCAAGGTTGCTGGCTCGAGCAAGGGGTCACTCAGTCTGCTGTAGCCCCCGCCCCTGGTCAAGGCACATATGAGAAATCAATCAATGAACAACTAAGGAGCCTCAACGAAGAATTGATGCTTCTCATTTCTCTCCCTTCCTGTCTGTCTGTCCCTATCTGCCCCTCTCTCTGACTCTCTCTGTCTCTGCCACAAAAAATAAAAAAATAAAAAATAAAAAAGACCTGTGTGACCCAAAGAAAAAAATGCCAAATCTAGATTAGTGATGACCCAACAGAAATCTGTGATACTTAGATAATGTTTGAGTTGAAACCTCTATGGTTTGGCAAATCGTGTTATTCCAATACACTTTTTAATTAATTAGTTAATTGAAAAAATCTTTAGATGCCAAAAACTATTGATAGGTATCTACCATATTTGCCCATGTATAAGGCACTCCTATGTATAAGATGCACCTTAATTTTGGGGCCTGAAATTAGAAAAAAAATATATTACATAAAGTTACTAAACTCAAGTTTAATTTATTATAAAATTTATACAACTCCTCATCACTGTCAAAATTCTTATCCAAGTACCTTCAGCTCATAGCTTTCAGGCATCTCTTGGGCAAGCCTGGTGCATGTACGCATGCTTAGTCCATTCCCTTTCATGAACCTGAAGCACCAATTGTGTCCTCCTTTGAAATCAGTAACTTCTTTTTCATCAGCAATTCTTCTGGCCGCATGATGAACCATCTTTGTGGACACAGGAATTTCAATTGCCCTTTGCTCTTCATATTTTCAATTCCCTCTCTAAATCAGGCCATTTTGCCGACTTGCTTCTCATGGCCTTCTTCTGCCGTGGCGTTTTCAGGAGGGTTTTTTCTTCCCATATCCAGTCTGGGATGACTTCTCAGTTGGAGGAGGATCAAACTTACATTCAGGAGCACGACTTCCATTCACTTTTGCAAACTGGATCACTTTTAACTTGAAGTCAGCACTGTATGAAAATCTTTTATGAGTCATTTCTAGGCAGAACGTGGCAAAATGTAACCTATCATAATATACCGGTAACAAGTGTGAAACAATGAGCACAAAAGACAGCAAACACGAAAAAACTGAAAATGCAAGAGAAACATCTACAATGAAAGCAAAAACAAGCATGAAAAAGCGGAAAATTCAAATAAAAAATATCTACAACCACAGCCTGAGACACACTTGTTTTTAGACCATAATTTTTTCGGAAAAGGGTGCGTCTTATACATGGGAAAATATGCTATGCTTTAATGTTTTGAAAATAAGTATACCTTTAAATTAGGATATTTAAATACTTGGTTATTTTCATATTATATACATTCTTAATTTGTATAGCTGTATCTTCTTAGAGGAGGTAGATGCATAATGTTAGAACCATGATAAAATATTAGAGCACATTTTTGTTATTTTGGTCCCCAGTTTGTTTTGAGGTACCTGGTAAAGGTATGTTGGCTAATATAAGTCATAAAACAACATAGAGTACTTTCATATATAATATAAAAACCATACCAGGGACAACATTCACCTATATTTTATTGTGCTTTACTCATTACAGACATCCTTATTAATTTACAGTTCAAGTTAAAAGAATTGCTCTAGTATTAATTAGACAATAAATATTCATTGACAGTTTATTATATATCTAGTACTCTAATGAGTTATATAGAGCAGTTTAGTAAAACAATTGTGTTCACAAGGAGCTTACATTTGTCATCTATCATTAAGTAAAAGGTAGCTACCAATCAAAAGTGTACAATAAACTATGTAGACCATAAAGTAGACTTAAAATTATGTCTAGATACATCTATGCTTCCAGAAATGTGTGGCTCCTAACTTAAAGATGTCCTTCAAACTTGGTGATCCTCCTAATTACAATTTTAGTTACAACCTTTCACAATAAGGTTTATCAAAAGCCAGATTTGTATTGATGCCTCAATGTCCTTCTGGTGTTGAAAAAATCTCTCCAGTGTAATTTGTCGCTGAGGACTCAGGCTCCAGGCGAAATCCTAGGAGTGATCTCTCAGGCCCTGTCATAGGCAGTTGCAAAGGTGTCACCTGGCAAGCTTCAGGGGAAAGCTGCCTCCCAATACCAGATTTAGTGCATAGACTGGAGGAGGACTCCACTTCCATCCCCAGGACAACCATACTCTGAGCTCTTTGTCCAGCTGCACACCTAGCCCAGCTGCCTCCCATCAGAGGCCTCATTATTAAAGGCTCTGGCCAGGGCCTCACCTAGGTGCTCCTACTGAGATCATCTTATCTCGAGGCCTTTAGGACACTTTACTATGACTTAAGCAGTACTTTTTTACTCTTGGTCTGTCGGACCTAAAAATCAACAGTGTTTTTAGCGTTTGGACTTCTGGGGGACAGAGGTGTGGGGAACTGGCTTAAGCTGACAGTCTGCCTAACCCCCCACCTTGCTTGCAAAAAGCTAAGCCTTTCCCCAAACCTCCATGTTAGCTGTGATGCTCATCCTGCCACCCATGTTCCCAGGAAAGACTGGCTTCTTTGTGTATGTTAATGTATGGTAGGGGTTTTCTGCAATTGGTAGAATTCTTGGGTTGCCTTGGAAACTAATCAGAAAAGTCATTAATTTGCTAATAGCCCACTTTGCCCTATAAAATAAAGGATGATGCGGTTTTTAGGGCGGCCTGTTTTCTGCTAGGGCAGTCTGTTTTTTGCCAGCGGTAATAGCAGAACCCTCCCGACCCCCTCTTTTTATTCTTTAATTATTTAAGTGAATTTTTCTTAATTCCGCACAGTTCTCGCTTGGGACCTGAAAATACTAGTCGTGCAGGTTCGCGACACTAGTCCTTTCCCCTTCCCCTCCACCTGGCCTGCTGCTCCCGCCCCTTCCTAGAAAACTGGCAGAAATCTTTTGTTCAGGGTTTCCTCTGCAGAGTGACAATATCCTATTTCTCCAGACACTTCTGACTTTTGCCCAGTGCCATTCTCTAGGGCAAAATGGGACACTGATGGAGCCAGCACCTTCTTTCTGCCCTCTTGCTTATGCTATCACAGTAAGTGAGAAAAAGCTTAATAATTGCTGTCATTTTGACTTGTTTAAATTAACCACTCTAACATCTGGCAGCTCAGCTCTCTAGGGCTCAGCTCTTGAGAGTAGCTTTTCAATATGCTGTAATGGAAATAGCTGCTAAAAGTCATCCAAAGACTGATATTCAGATCCAGTACAGTGTTCTGCTTGCATATTGTCTCATTATCATCTCTCTGATTTATTCAAGATGATTATTAAGTCCCTCTGCTTGTCCCTGAGAGGTCTTACCATTTGGAACTCACTCCCTGTAGAAAGGGCACGATGATTGGAGTCAATTGTTTTGAAGTTTGGTTCTGCTTTTTACCTCCTATTGGAATAAGTCACAAAGAATCTATGGACCTTAATTCCCATATAGTTATTATAATAAGGACATACCATTACTAATACTTATACTCCAAAATAATGTTTTTAGGATTAAAAATAAGATGATTGTTGTAATCCTTTTTGAAAATTTTACAAAGTTGCAATTTTTTACTAGAATGTACTCCTACTTCATTGACTTTTTTTTCTTATTACTCTCCTTTTTCTGTCTCCCCCCATAATAAATCTTTAGGCTTTCCTTAGGTTTCTGTCTATTGACTTCCTCTCAAGTTCTAATAAATGGAATATTTTGTTTAAATATCTAAAAATGTTAAATTTTAGTGAAAAATGGTCAAATTCAACAATCCAAAATATAAGGACTGTTGCAATAGGAAAATCTATTTCACTAAACTTTACTGAAACCATTTGTTTTAGTATTAGTCACATTATTTTCCAATATACTTATATAGTTATCCTTTTCATAGACTATAATTTTACAAACAAATTTTCATATATATATACACCTTTTTCTTTTTTCCTTCATTTCTTCTTTCTTCTCCTTAGTATGTTTCTCTGTCCTTTCTTTACAGCCGCTGCACAAAATATCTGATCATGAGCAACACGGGTTTCGGAGATGTTCATCCTCTTTCTGGCGCACGAGTGATGACTCATCTCCCTGTCTAAATATTTCTTCCATTACTGTCACTCCTGTCGACCTGACTGATTACAAACTATCATTGGGACTGTTAATACCTCCGCCCTCTAAGTGTGGCCTTCCCAAGCCAATCAGTGAGAGCAGCATCCCAAGACCTCATGTAATTTTCTAAACAGAAAATTCTTATTATCACACTTATCTTCTTTACTTCTGCCAAAATGTACTATTTATATAGTAATAAAAAGCAAAACAAAACAGGCATGTCTTGAAAAATGTGATATGATCTGGGACCTTTGTATGCCATTTTTGCTTCCTTAGGTAACCTGATAACAGAGTTTCAAATAGAGAGGGTTGATGGTGTATAAACCACAGAAAGAAAAAATAGAGCAGGTACCTCAGAGGACCCTTCCATATGGCAGTTGGGAATTAGGTCGTTCGTGATATTGTTAAAAGCCAGTTCAGTAGAGTTCAGTACATAAAGAGCAAAGTCTAGATTGATATGAGTTGAAGAGTTAGGACAGGAAATACAATACCTTTTCAAGGAGCTTAGTCTTGAAGGAAAGAGAAATCTAGACCAGAGATGAGAGTAAATAAAAAGGGACAGAGTAAGGACATTTGTAGTTGTTTTGTTTTGTTTTTAACTACTGTTGGGATTTGATTATCTATATTCAGAGAAAGATGAGAGAGATGGAAGTTAGGGGAAATAGAGGGATGACTAATTAAGAGAGCAGTATTCCTGAATAGGAGGAAAGTGCTGAGGGATAACTTGCTTGGAAGTCTTTGTATAGTATTTATGTTAAAGTGAACAGGTTGTTAACAAAAAGTGAGATGACAGCAATTTTCCTGCATGAAAATATGTACTAACAATCATGTTAATGGTGAATCTGTCACTCTTTACACATAGCAGCATTATTATTCTTCACTGCTTTCATTATCTGTCAATCAAATAATAAGTGTATTCTAAGAACTGTAATTTTAATATGAACCACTCTAAGCAAGATCTCTTCCTGTTCTTATAAGGAAAGTAATTTTCCCTCATTATTCCTCTCCAAAATGGAAGTTCTTTTTTTATATGGATTGTGTTTGTGTGTGTATTTTTTTCCGCTGAATCAAAGTGATGATTGTTTTCATCTTACATTATGGTCAAGACTGGCCCAGATAACAATGATTTTGGTGGTATATTTAGTGATTATTAATTTATTTCACAAAGTAGGTATTTATTATAGAAAACTTGATAAAATCTTACTCAGGATAAAAGCACTGCAATGAATCTAATAGTTGGCTGTCATTGTAGTTGCAGATACAAATTAAAAATACCCTGTAAAAATTTTAACTCTTGTTATCAATTAAACTTATAGGGTTATATTTAAGAAAGTATATCATTTATGTTCAATTATTTTTGTTTAAAACTTACAATCTTATACAAAATACATTACTGAAATTCTTTTATATAGTTTCTAACATTTTCAATTCTCCGAAGGCGATTATTTCTAGATACACAAAAAATTTCACACATCTTTCATGTCTATCTAGAACAGTATTGTCACTATGTTTCCCATCATCTTTGAGGACTTTGTTGCAGAAATTTTCTATTGCTTTCTTGCCATGAGCATGTAGCATAACTGGTTGAACCATATGAAATTGCCAATATTTAACTATTTTTGATTCGACTGAATTTGTTGTCTTTTATATGTGTTTTATAGGTAGATGAAATATTTAGCACTTAAATGTGTCTACATGAAATACTACCCTAATTCATATTATTTTCATTACAGGCAGGCAATGTGACACCTAAGTCACCCTCCACTGACATCTTTGATATGATTCCATTTTCTCCAGTATCACACCAGTCTTCACCACCTACTCCCAATGGCACACAGCCACCTCCAGTACCTAATAGAGCTTCAGAGATTAGTAAGCTTTCTAAACAAATCAATATTCTTTACTTCATTTGTGTACATTTTAAATGGTCAACTAATACTTTGTGTGAAATTATATATGTAGCTCAACAAGCTCACTAAAAATTTTAGTTACCATAGTATGATATATAGATATATATATGCCAAACTCAGTTGATTATATTTTACTTTATAATTCAGAGTATACTACTAAAAACATCATTATTTGCATTTAAAATTATTTTATGAAAAATGATATTTTGGTATAAGGTTATTTGCATTATAATATAAAGCACTTAATTATATTTTATTGCGTTGGGGTTATATTTTTAATGTTTCAACTTAATGATTGAAAACAACTCTGATGGTAATTATGATAGTGATTTTTGACATTTACCAGAGCTCAATTTAAATATTTAGTCATCATGGAGTATATGGATAGTCTTAATTGAAAAAATATAGATCTGTGTATCCATGATTTATTTATTAACCTTATATAAGCATTCTTTCTTGATATCTAAAATGTTACAAGTAGGCCTGACCTGTGTGTGGTGGCATAGTGGATCAAATGTCGACCTGGAACGCTGAGGTTGCCAGTTCAAAACCCTGGGCTTGCCCGGTCAAGGCACATGGGAGTTGATGCTTGCTGCTCCTTCCACTCTTCTCTCTCTCTCTATCTCTCTCTCTCTCTTCCCTAAAATGAATAAATAAATAAAAATAATTAAAAATATAAAATGTTACAAGTGCATTGCTTTTTTGATTTACCTTCTGTATCTCTAGAAGGAACATAAAAGTCGCTTTTTGATGAGCATCCAAAGAGGCTCCTGATCAATCAGTACCTTGACTGTATTTTGATCATTGGCCATGATCAGTCATGATGTCCAAAGGAAAATGAAGAAAAGAGAGTTTTACATAATATGCTTTATTGCATCCTGTCTTGTTAGCATCAAAACATTTTCAATATAACTTAATGTTTTATCTTAAGGCTTTAAGGCATGTCAGGACCTATAATTGATTTGCTTTCTCCTGTGAAATTTAAAAGAGTACATTGTACATGTTAAGTATTCATTAAGTTTTGGAGGGTTATTTGTAAATACAAAGTAATAATATTCAGAACTTTAAAAATTAGTTTATGAAAATAGTCAATACTTTACATATGTTGAAATACATATGTATGCACACATATATGTATATAAATTCCTCTGAATATAAATTGTGCTAATACAAAATTAATCTATAATACACATATCACAATGAGTTTAGAAAATGTTGCTAATATCTTGATACTGTACTGGGGTATTTTTTGTCCATTTAAGGGTCCCACATCTCTTCCTTTTCTGCTATTTTTACTTCCTTGGAATTTTTATCATTAATTTACTCATTCATTTATTTAATTAAATGACCATTTGTTTAGCATATACATTAGACTTGGGTTACAGGTTAGATTTTGAAATATAAATTAGCAACCTATCCACAATGGAGGATTTTAATCCAAGGGCAAAATATAAATTGAGGAAAATAAATAGATTTTAAAATATTTCGAAGGAATGATCTATTGGGATGGTTGGTTATTGAGAGTTCAAAATCAAAAATCAATTATGATTCAGGTTTATAAAATGTTGTTAATGGAGAAAACTAGAGACAAAGGAGGAATAAATAATAAGTTATGTTTTAGATGTCAGTGAGTTTGAAATGGTCAAATGGCTTTATGGGATTTATTAATGAGAAATTGAAGGTAACACCTTGCTTCATTTTTTAATGTCTACCTATTCTGAGTGCTAAAGTTTAAGAAATATACCAATATGTCAATCGATAAAACTAGATAAATCATTGAGTGATAAATAAATAAATAGGTGATGATAGATAGATGATAGATAGGTAGATAGATAGATAGATGATAGATAGAGAGATAGATAGATAGATAGATAGATAGATAGATAGATAGATAGATGACAGATAGAGAGTCCTTGTTACCCCTGTACTATCTACACTAACAATTTAAGGACAAATTGTTGGACTTAATTTTAATTATGAAATTGTCTAAAACTCTAATCCAGTAGAGTTTTTAAAAAAAGGACTTTTTCTTTAAGTGAAATCTTAAATGTATTTATTCATTTGTCATTTATTATTTACTAAATACATAAAAGCAGAAACCTATAGGATTTCTCTTGAGTTTCTCTTTTACTCTGTGAGAATCTTACTAGTTCTCCAGAACATATTTTTAATCTTTGAATAAATATCATACTTTGTTTAATTCTATATTCCCTGATTGACTATAAATTCCATGAGTAAGAAAATTACCTAGCAAAATGCATGGCGCATAACATGTGTTCAATATATATTTAGTGGATAAAGGACTGAGTGAAGTGTTACTTATTAGTTTTTATTTATTTACTCTTGCATTAAACAAATAATTTTAATGTTATTAATTACATAGCAGACCTTTTTTTCATTAGAAATTCACCGATGTGATATTTGTTATGAATTTTAGATTCATCAGAACTGACCAAAATATACCATAGAGCCCTATAATGTTTATTAATTTACATTATATGTATATCTTAATATGTAGTAGCTTAAGTTGTGGGGGAGTCATGAACCCTTGAGAATATGATAAAAGTTGGCTTTTTTACAGAAAAACACAACATGCCCACTTACACAAAATTTTGCAATGCATTTCAGAAATGTCAGAGATTCCTTTAAGCCTATCTGAAATCTCTGGTAATTTTGAGTCCCCACTTCAGAAAATCTATTCCTCTGATCAGCTCTTCTTTCTCTTCATTAATTCATTCTTTTAGAGCAATGTATACCATGTGTAAAGCATTGTTCAGTGTGCTTGTGGAATGGTGGTAACCATAATACTTTTCTAAAGAAAAGTTTCTCTGTTCTCCAAATTCTGGTTTATTGCCTGAGCATCATCAGAATGAGGAAATAAATTGTAAAAACAATAATACCCATAAGTTATATATAACGTGGCAACAAATTCCTATTTGTTTAAGATAGTCTGATTTATTCCATTTGTTTTGGTTTGACTATTGGTAACCCTCTTTTCACTCGTAAGTAAGTGTCTTTCTTTGGATGATAAATATTATGTTTTTCTTATTTATACAATATGAACCAGAACCAGGAGCTTCTAAACATTTTATATTTATTACGTATTTAATATATGAACCTGACTTCCAAAAAATTTATAGCTGGAGAAGCAAGAATAATGAGATGAAGTGTGGTATAGAGGAGATGGCAGAACTCAGGCAGCATAAATATTATTTCGTACATTGCATTGAATTTAGAGAACAAGTTATCATTTCTGGAAAAATTAAAGTTTTATTGTATTAGAATTTCTCATATCCATATATAATTTGATATTCTTTTCTAGTCAATTAGAGCTTTATTTGAATTGATCTAGAGGAAAAAAAATTTTTAACCATTAAAATTTTAACCATTAAAATTTTTTTTAATTATGTAATTGGTTAGAGTCTTATGAATCACAGCTATTGATTTTAACTTGGACACTTCATTTGTGATAAAAAAATGCATACTTAAAATATATGTACAGAGAGACTTTTGATAATGGGGTAAGAGTCATTTTAAAACAACCTGTCTCGTGGTTATCTGGAAAGGTGATATTATTTCACCCTACCTCAGATGATGTTCCTTAGCTATATAACTTACTAACCTCATCAGTTCTACCTATTACTTCATTATTGTGTTGCAATGTCAACAGTAAATGGAATAGGGAAGTCTCAATGAGTAGCACATTCATTTCAGTGTACTTAAATTGCTTCAGTAATATATAAATTATCAAATATTTAGTGAATTTTATATTAAGAAGTCTTAATTAAAGACTTCATACAATGAATCTTTGCATCCTTATTGGTATTTAACTAGTCTAAGTCCAGGAAAGCCCAGCATAAAATGTTAAGTGTGAATAGTGGTTAATTCTGTCATGTAAGTATTTCTTTATATAATTCTGCCTTTGAAATCTAACACACTCAACTCACTTCTTATCATTCATATACTAAACTGTTTTCTTCTGTTTAGAACGGGACCTGTTTGGAGCAGAGCCTTTTGACCCATTTAATTGTGGAGCAGGGGATTTCCCTCCAGATATTCAATCAAAATTAGATGAAATGCAGGTGACTGACAGAATGGCCCATAAATGTTTTTTCTTTTTAATGTGAGATGCTCTCTACCAAAACCATCTTTTCCTTGAATTATTATCACAGTTAAAAACTTACTTAAAATAATTACTTTAAAATAATGCACATTTAGTCCTAACAATATTCCTACAGATTCTAAGGATGAGGTTTTGCTTTGTTCTTAATTGTGCAATTTACAGTGGCAGTAAGATGGTTCGTGTTTTTATGCAAAGTCACATGATTTCTAATGGTTCATTATTTTGAAATCCAAGAATTAAAAGGTCATTACACTAGATTTATAAGATTTAATCTATGTCTTAACAATTATGAATTTGAAAATTATGAATGGGTAGATGAAGGAAAATCTTGGTAAGATTAAAATCAGCCTCTTAAAAGAAGCATTGTAGCTATAGTTCGTAACTTTGGGTCTCTTATTGAAAAAGCAGACACCCAGTGACAAGGTTTTTAGGAATGTAGTTCAATTGGGTTTTTGTTATTTCTCTCCCTTCTATTTTTCAATTCTAGATTGTTCTGGAAGTTTGCAGATACTGTACTGGTTTTAAGAGCTCTATAAAGTGGGCCATGATTAGTAGATGTCCTTATAAACACCAAAGTCTTGTGTTTATATTTTTACTTTACATTTTGGTGAACTTATTATGTTCTAGTTTTTATCAAATATATATATATAGGAGAGTGCAGGCAGAGACAAATTTTATAAAGCTGATTTAGCAGAGACAGAGAAGGAGTCATTTCTATTCATTAATACTCTGCTTCATTTCTTGGAAAAAAATCATTGGTTATATTCTGATCTTCTAACACTTGTGAAATACCTCTTCTTAAAAAGATAATATAAATACCCATCTGTTCATTTTAGTCTGCATCTTGGAAGCAGTCTTATTTTCTGGGTATAACATTATTTTTCTTATTTTTCTAGAAATAGTGTCTGGACTTTAAAAGTTGGGTCATTTAATAACATATGCAAACCTCAAAGCATAAGTTAAAACAGCATTTCTCAAGTTGGGTGGTTTATAATTTCCTTTTAAATAAAAATATACTTTAAATCCTTAATATTGATTTAAATTATTATGTCATTTATTAACTTTTTACAAAAATAATTATAAATAACTTGTCCTTGAAGCTCTCATACAAATAGTAGTTCAAAAAAATCATAAACTAAATAAAAGCAAAATAACATCTAATAAAATTCAAATTAATAACTTTAATATAACGGGATGAATGATGTTATTTGGCTAAAACTAAAATCACCAATATCAAACTTCTGTTGATTTCAGCATGTATTTTGTTTGATAGCATAGTTTTGTTATCTCTTTGCTTTATTTCAAATATTATGAAACTTGGAAATTTCACTCAAATGGTGCATGATAATCTATCAGGAGTAGTTTATTTCCTTCATATGAAATCCAGTTGCTTCCCTTTTTTATTAGTTTTACCAATTAGGCTTGTCCTACTTGGGCTTAATTATTTTTTAAGAACAAGTACAAATATGGACTCTGATGTGGTAGTGTTTTTTCTCAAATGTCATACAAATCATAAAGAGTACTTTTCTGTTAATGTTTTTAGATTTTCACAAAGTTGAAAATTGTTCTTTGACTTTTTGATGATAAGCCTACAACTTTAGATTTTTATAGGAACCCACTTTGAGAAACACCGTATTGGAATGATTTCATGATTAGTGAGTCTAATAATGTTAAGCTGTGGTATTACTGTTTTTACTTCCTTTATTGCCATTTCTAATTTTTTAAATGTATTTTTTATTTTTTTCTGCTTTCATGGTGGGTAGCGCCAGAGATGGTTGGTATATTATTTTCATAATAATTTTAAACAACTTAGAAATTTTTAAAGCCAAAACCTTAATATTTGCATGCTTTATTTGATAAATATTCAAATAGCAATTTTATATGCATGTGCCTGATTATTAGTTGTGGTTAAAGAGATCTTATAACCCATATTTTAAAGTAGTTTTTCAATGACTAAGTCACTATTGCATTGTCCACCTCATTGCTTGTTTGTTTTTTTGAGGTCAAGATTTATTTGCAAGGTCACTTTAGTTAAAGTAAAACAATATTTTCATGTAAGTCTATGATGACTTTTGTTATTAATCTTGCTGGCCTAATTAATCTAATGCACACATTTAGCTACTATTTTTTCTTTGCATATAATGTAAAAAATTTATACAGTATAATAGGTTGTATAAACCATTAAATATATTGTTAATAACCCTACTGAAATATTTGGTTTTTCTTCTTTATTTATGGAAGAAATCACAGAAACATCTCATACATGTACAATTTAATCAGAAATGTTAAGCCATATTTCAGTATAACTTGTTCAAATATTAGATATTTCTTTAAAATCAATAATTTAGTTTTCTCATCTGACATAATATAAACTTCTGAGTACAAGTCACCAACAAGCAAATTGGTGTAATATTATTGATAGCTCAGAAATGTACCTTATAAGTTACAATAACTTAATACATTAAAAAAGAAGCATGGCAAGTCAATGAACAGTGGAAGAATTATGTTTTCAGTAATATTAAGTCAACTAGTTAATATTTTAAAGGATCAATGTACAGTAGAAACAGCAAATACATATTCAAATCTACCTATCTATCTAATACACCACAAGATGACATAGCATACATATATCCTCAGATACCCAAATAAAATATTTTAAAAACCAGGTTATTTACAATATGTTCAGCTTAAAGCATTGGCTTTTCTAGTATTTGGCAGCATAAATATAGCAAAATATTCTTGTGGTAAGAACAAGCTTTGAGAAAATATTAGTTAAGTACTCTGACTTTTGCTCAATTAAATCTAATTGTCTTATAAGTACTGGGAAGAAATTCTGAAAAGCCTTCACAGTGATGGCATTGCTATGTAGTGTCTGTGTTGCAGCCATAGTGAAGAGCATTTTTTGATCATTACAAGGGAATAAGGTGTGGTTGGTGGTTTTATAACAATCTTCTTCTTCTACATGATGATCTTTACATTGCATTTGTAATAACATAAGTACATTTAGATACCTGTTCTAAATGAAAGTAATTTGGGGAAATGCTAAGAGATACACAGTTGGTTAGCACACAAGTAGATACAGTCTAAACAAAACATACAATACAGAACAGGCAACAAAAACCTTATTTTTGAGAGGTTGGTTTTTTTTTTTTTTGCTCGAAAATAGAATGTTGTCTACATTTCATTTGCCAAATATCAGTGGGGGGATTCAGCCAGTTCACATTGGTTCAGAAGAATGAATACCTAATATTTTGTTGAGTATGGTGAACCGGTTGTTAAAATGACACTTGTAACCAGGCTTCTCTCTAAGATGGGTGCCTGGGCAGCAGCCCTGTGTGGAAATCACAAACTGACATTCCTTACTCTTTTTTAATGTTCATTGGAGCAACAGCATATGCTAAGTGCCCCAGTAATTCCGTCCATAAGTGAAAAAAATTTGCAAGTGAGGACACCAGTCAAGAAGCAATATGGAAATATCTTAAATAACAGTTTTATTGTTTTTTGTCAGGTATTATTTAATATTTTTTCATTGATATTTTAAACCTCTTATCTAGTTTTGTGTACCTCTTTTGTTGTTCTTATTTAAGTATTGAATGCATGAAATAATAAACTACCTTTCAGTATATCATTTTTTATACTTAAAATAGTCATTAGGGTAGAGAACCAGTTGTTAAATTATTTGAATCCCACTACTGCTAAAAATATTTAGCATGGCCACATGGCCACTCACCCCAAACTATAGATGATGTCACTGAACAAAATTTCAGTTTTGTAAGAAAGTTATATATATATATATATATATATATATATATATATATATATATATATATGCATGTGTATACATATATATGAAAAGAGAAACACTGCCACACTGCTTCTACAAAAAACCTAAACTGTAGCTTTTGATTTCATTGGTCAGTGTGAGTCTGTGCTTTTCATCTCTTCTTTGTAGGTCATTATGCAAAGATTTAGACAAGTGCAGAGATGGAGATAGCTCATACTTCAGTATCTATCTTAGGCAAAAAAGAAGTAACTTTGGAGTAGAGAAGGAAATTTTTATTTTCCATTGACTTTTAACTCAAAATTTAAGGAATAAAACAAAACAAAATTCACAGCAGTTGTGGACTTACTCTCAATAAATCAAAGGCAACTTAATTTCCAAAAGACATCTAAAACATGCTTGATCATGTGAGATTCAAAGCAATAACTTGTAACTACAGCAACGCAGGTCTAGTGAAGGAAGATTTCCCCTTGGCGAAGTGGTCTTCAGCTCTGTGCTCCGCGTAGTATGCGGTGTTGTGGTTACTGAATATATTTTACTAGGCTCTGAACAGTGGTAGCCAGGAAGGAAAGGT
Source organism: Rhynchonycteris naso (assembly GCA_037038555.1). Lineage (NCBI taxonomy): Eukaryota > Metazoa > Chordata > Mammalia > Chiroptera > Emballonuridae > Rhynchonycteris > Rhynchonycteris naso. The sequence goes on along the minus strand of CM072997.1, from coordinate 44,946,079 downwards.
GAAAACTAGCAGGCTATCTTGACCCATTCTTCAATTTAAAGTTTAACTATTTTACTTACATTTAAATATTACTTATATTTAAATGAATAGCGATCTTTCAAGCCAACAGAGAGGGATTTGAGAATGACTGAACTATTGTAAAAGAAACATTTAAGTCTTAAAACTGCTCAATTCCATATATTTCTGTTTTATTCTGTCTCTCAAGCATGCTAACTTCACATATATTTAAAGCTTGTAAAATGTTAATGAGTGTAATGAACTGCCTGGGTATACACCTATATAAACATTTGACAAGCCGACATTTGACATATAATTTTTTCTTTAGCTGATCAGAGCATGAACTTTTAATTTTTGTTCACAGTCTCTTTGATTTACTGATTTTTTTTCCATTAACATTTACTAGTTTATGATTTTTACTCTGTTTAATGATTTTTACTCTGTTTTCCAGGAGGGGTTCAAAATGGGACTAACTCTTGAAGGCACAGTATTTTGTCTGGACCCATTAGACAGCAGGTGCTGATGTCAACAAAAGAGTTCCTGATTCATGTTAAATTTATTTTATCTACACATATATCACTTGTTATTACTCAATGACAGATCTTATACATGTGCCAATAATATTTTTTATCTTCACTTTCTGAAAATTATTTCAGTAATTTCCTCATACATTCACTGCTGATCTGTAACATTTTATTTTAAAAACAATTGATTGTCAAGTAAAGCATTTTGTTATGTTCATTTATCTTTCTGTTGTAGAATTTGTAACCAAATGACAAATTATGCAAACATCTATCTTGTGTCTGAGTTCTAAATAGTTAGCATCTTGAAATTTGTGTTCATACTCGAGGCTGCTAGTTGATTATTGATTTCCCTAAAGACATATCTTAATGATTCCTTTCAAAGTCCTAAAGAGATATATCAATGCCAAACTAAATACTATATTCAAACTAATAAACATGTTACCATTCATCAGACAAATGTCATTTTATGTATGAAATGTTGTTTCAGATCATTGGGAAATATAAACTTTGAATATAATGCCACAAGATTACTTTTAACAGGTAAAATAAAAATATAAGTTCTTATAATAATTAAACCAAATGTATTTAGAGTATTAGTAAATGCAAGGTATTAATGTTACTTATCATCAGTTATACTCTAAATATTTTATTTATTTCATAAATAAATATAGTGAAAAAAATGAAAATTTACTATTTACAAAACACTTAAAATTTAATTTCTAGTAAGAAAAGTTACATTACTAAACCTATAAACATCATTTGATCTCATGTTTCATGAAAAAGCATTTGGAATGTATGCTGTCTATAGTTGCCAAGTCTGCTACTCATATTTACTTTAAAAAATATATTTTTATCTCAAAATATTGTGATGTCCATTAGTTTTGATATTATTAAATCTATGGCAACTATTCTTCATAAATATCAATATTACTTAGAAAATATAATTTTTTGTTGTTGAAGTAAAAGTCTCATTTTTTCACAAAAATTATGTTGCTATTCAGTTTAATCTTTAGCATGAATAGTAATTTTTCTCAGTGAAACAAGAACTCATGATCAAAATTTATAATTTGGTTTATCACATTGTAAGAAAAATAAATTAATGCGGTTAGATTAAGGGTACACCTCAAAAACAGATTTTTCTTCTATTTTACTCGTGGAAATTTTCTTCAAGTGCTAAAGGTACTTTTTCACTAGGAAAAGAAGTCAAATAGCATATGCAATATTATATTTGTTTATATCTCCATAATGTTCTATGGTAGATATAATCCTTCTTGTTTGTTTTCTGGTATCTGCTAAGTTGTACCTTAATTAGAAGGTAGTATATGTTTCATAAGAAAGGTCTCTATAATTTTGTTTGTCATATAGTATTTTGGAATTTGTATAATGAGGATGTTTAGAAGCCATATCTATGGCTTTTTTTAACAGATTGAATTTGTATTTTTATTGTACTTTAAAAAGCTTTATGTAATAGGTATATATTTAGTGGCCATTTATTATCAGTAGAAACACTATCGAATACTTAAGATGGTATTTGCACATTTAAAATGCATTAATTTACCAATTTTTAATGGTAATCAATTCTGTTACTGGCATGGTTAAATAGTCCATAATTGGTAATGAATTATGAAAATTTATTTCACCAGTGCATTTTTATGAAAATCCAGTTGAAAATTGTATTTCTATGTAAACTCAGTATGTTTGATTTTGCTGAGAATAAATGATTTTAATTAAATTAAACTGTATAATTTGCTCATTAAATAATTTCTAATTAAAACACATTCTGAAGCTAATTACATGCCAGATTTTTCTGGTTATAGATTGGAGACAAAAGAAAGACAGAAAGAAAAGAAAGAAAAAAGAAAGGGCTTTAACTTTATTTCTTACAACCCACACACATTTTAGCCTTATAAGCAAATATCATTCAGTTGTGAAAACAATGGATCTGATCCTGCTGGTGAGAGAGGTCATGGTTTGGTTCCTCTCACTAGAAGCATCTGGTGCAATAACTATATTATAAAAATACATCTTTTCAAAATGAAGAGTCTTTTTAGCCTCGTCATAATGCAAAGTGTGTCTTGACCGTTTTAAAAGGGTGGATTTGAGTTGTGCTAATAGAATGTCATGAAGAAGTTTTGAACCTATTCAAAACACAATGTTAGTATTTTAAAGATACACAGGACTCACATACACTGCCTTTGCCCACCATTGACTAATTCACCAATCCAGTCAATAAAATTCACTTGTTACTCTTCATGAATAACATGTATTATGTGGGTAAAAATACATCTTGTAAGTTTTCTAACAAACATTGTGGAATTGAAGACGACAGGATCTCTACCTTCAGTTAGTTTGTTGTTAGAAAGGAATAGTAAGGCAAATATATGGATTAGTGAGTGAAAACCAATATATAGTAAAATACTCTGTTAACCAAAACTTCCCTGAAAATATTTATATTTAACTATTGTAAATTTGGGTACCTAGCACTGGCTAGTGTTGATAATGTTAGTTATCTACTATAAAGTTTATAAAACAGGTCAATGACAATAATTTTTATCTCTTGTTTCTTGTATTTTGATTTGAATTTTCTTCAAAAAGTTTTAGTCACATTATGTGGTAATTCATTTTCAGATAGAATTTCTGATAAATTCCCTGTTGTTGCATTTCTAAATATTGACTTTTTTACTCTTTTAGATGTTACTTAACATAACCATGCAAAAAACTAGCTGTTAATATTTTTCTATTCCACTGTTTCCATATATACTTCCAAATTCAATATTTATTCATGATTTTGTGTTTCAGCCTCTGTTAAATTACTTGAAGAATCTTGGATTCAATTTTGACAACTAAATCTCAGACTCCACCTAAAGTATACCCTTTTTAAGCTGCTAACACACTGTTGAGATGAGCATGGCTAATACATATTGTCCTCAAACTCCCATGTCTCATGCTGGAAGGGCCTAAAGTGTCCTCTTCGTCCTAGATAATTTCAGCCAAATTTCCCTAAGCCCATCTTATGAATTTGACAGAAACCTTAATCCTTACACACTGACTTCATGTCTTGATCTTATGTTCTTAGGTCTACATGTAATCCAGTCCTAGAAATCTGTTCCTTAAAACATTTTTTTATTTTATCTGAAGTGGGATTTCCTTACTCTAGTGAGGAGACCACCTCCTAAAATAACTTATGATTTTCTATTATCTCCCTTTCAAGTGAATTTTTATGAAATACAGATCTTATTTAAATAGCAAAAAACATTACTATTCTGTGAATTCATTTCTTTTCATTCTAGTTCATGGATTCCAAGACATACCCTTCAATATCATAGTTAAATAACATACAAAAGATGGCATACTTAAAAAGGGGTTGAGGTTAAAGGCTCACCTCAAATTTTTCTAACATTACATAATTACTTGAAATGGCTGAATTTTTTATTTCTATGTTGCTTACATTGGGTTTTGTGTCAGTTACCGCCATTAATTTCTAACTAAGAATTTGCAGAAACTTACCTTATTTACATTAGCCAAAATTTTGGCATTTATTCAGATGCACAATCAAAATTAATTGAGCCAAGCTTTCATAGTTTGCAAACAACTCTATAGGCATTTTGGAACATACATTGAAGCATTTAAATATCACTTTCATTAAAGGGATTCTGACTGGAAGCTGTAGTTAAGGCTTCCATTACACACAAGACCTAATTAAACTATTAAAGGACATACTAAAATCCCATAGCATTGTCTTGGTAAATTGTACATTATCAACATATCAATGTGTTTTTCAAGATTTCATAAATTACTGTCTTGTAAATATTTTAAAATTATTTTAATCTCTTTTTACATATTTCTATTTATTATCCAAAAAGCTTGAGGGAAGGATTGTCTCGACATTTTTGTATGTTCTCTGGTGCCAAGGATAACACTGGAACCATAATCATTCACTAAAAGGTTGAATGATCCCATAGCATGCTTCTTGCTAATAATGTGAACAAAAACTTCTGATGCTCTCTGGGAAAGAAAAGAACAACATGCCTTCCAAATAAACGTGAAAAGGTAACTAGATTGTACTCTCTGACAAAATCTTTACCATTATTTTACTTTTGCTGATGAGCGCCATTCTGACTGGTGTGAGGTGATACCTCATTGTGGTTTTAATTTGCATTTCTCTAATGAATAGTTATGTTGAACATTTTTTCATATGCCTATTGGCCATCTGTATGTCCTCTCTGGAGAAATTTCTATTCATTTAGTTTGCCCATTTTTTGATAGGATTGTTTGTCTTCCTGGTGTTGAGTTTTATAAGTTCTTTATAAGTTTTGGTTATTAACCCCTTTTCAGACATGTTGTCGAATATGTTCTCCCATTGTGTGGTTTGTCTTTTGATTCTGTTCTTATTGTCTTTAGCTGTGCAAAAACTTTTTAGTTTGATATAGTTCCATTTGTTTATCTTGCCTTTTATTTCATTTGCCCGTGGAGATAAATCGGCAAATATATTGCTGCTACAGATGTCAGAGATCTTGCTGCCTATGTTTTCTTCTAAGATGCTTATGGTTTCACGGCTTACGTTTAAGTCTTTTATCCATTTTGAGTTTGTTTTTGTGAATGGTGTAAGTTGATGGTCTAGTTTCATTTTTTTTGCAGGTAACCATTATTTTACTTTTGATCTTACCACAGTAATAATCTGCTAAATAAAGATCTTAACTTAGTCTAAGAGCATCTGTCAACTACCACAGAATCATACATAAAATCTTTCTTAACTGAAGAAAAAAGTATTGGTTAATGAGCTTTAATGAGGCTATGAAGATTGAAAAATGAATATTGTATAATTACTGAACATTTTTGTACTCAGAGGAGTGGAGCACTCTATTTGTTGAACATGTATATTTAAGGATGATAACTAAAGACTCAAACTATATCCTTCTTTGAATTTCATATTGTAGTCACACAGTTTACATTGATTTTAAATCGTTTTAAGTTCATTTATTTGTCTTTAACTTTTTATCATACTCTTTGTTCAAATGAGATTTTACAAGAACATGTTGGGGCCCTTCCCAGTTGACTACTCCCTCCCCTCTATCTGGCCAGGCTGCTATGTTCTAGTCTGTTCCAAAGGTCACTTGTTCCACTTGAAATAGCTGTCTGGAGGGCCTGGAAATAATCCAGATACTGGTCTTTCCTGCAAAGAAAGCAAAGAAAGATGTTTGTGTCTGGCTGTATTTTTAGAGAAAAAAATAAAGAACTTTATGGCTTAGTTGACTAATAGTTTAAAAAATTAATGAATGTAATTTTAGGAATAATTAAAAATTTTGATTATATTTCAGTGTTTTATGTCATTTTTGGTATACTTTTCAAAACCATTTGTTTACTATCAATATCATTAAATAATTGTTATTAAAATAGCTAAAAATATGTAACAAATGTATGGCGAGTGAGTTTGACCAAGAGTCAGCATATGTTAATATCTCACATATATGCACTTCATTTAAGTATTTAGTTCTTCATTTATTTTATTCTTTTTATCTGATTTAATTGAAAAAAGAAAATACAGGGAATGGGAGGAAATAGGTAGTGAGGGGATAGTATAAATATTCACAGATATCAACTAACCCACCCTTAGCGAACTGTCTGTGCACAGATATTTGATCTGTTCATTTTTTTTTCAGAAAATTTGGACCACTTGCAGGCTAGGGAGTAATAAATATGATGCAATTATGTTTTAAAAATGCTGTTGTGACAGTAATTCTTCTTTAATTTCCCCTGGTTCTCTAATAATGCCTACAACTTTCATCTTTTCTACTTATAAAAGGAATTAAATAGGAAAATATCTGAAGATAAACTGGATGCTTGCTTCATGACTTCCTGCCATCAAATAGAATTAGAAAAACAAATCTTACTTTCTTAGAATCACTTAAGTTTGAACATTTCTAAACCATTCCTTATTTGAATGGTTAATTTTTAAGATTACTCATATAAGCTACATTTGCGTTAGAACATCTGAGTTTGATCTGAAAGGAACCACTGAACTAAGATTTAAAACTTCATCCTTTGATGTTACACTTACAGTTACAGCTGTAGTCTGATCTTCGGCTTTGGGAATGTCATGTAATAGGGTTCATGAAGTTTATGAACATGAGCTATTCTTGGCATAAAGGAGAAGAAAGTCCTCCAAATAAACCAAAGATTTTTGAAATTGTCATAGAAACCCCTGACTTCATCTTTTATTTACATACTAGTTGTAAATAAACATTGACTCAGTGGCTCTTAGGTAAATAGTGCACCTAGCTGCCGCCAGCCCAATGAAAGAGGGCCAACTGCCCTGGCCTTTGTGTCTGTTTATTATCTCAAAACCTTCATAATAAAGCTGAACGCAAAGCACAAGCATGAACCTCAGATTCGTCCCTTTCTCAACCTTTCCTACACCAAAGAGCATATTGAAAAGCAGATCGTGGAGCATGTTTGCACTGGAGAAATGAGGCCTGTGCTGCTTCTTTTCAAGAGTATTAATGACTTGGCACATTTTCATGATAACTACAAGATAAATGATGCATGCCTCAAAGGAATTCAGTCACCCCTTTTTCCAAGCAGACATTAAACCTTAAAAATGCCAGCAAAAAAAAAAAAAAAAGTTGAAATGTATAAGATAGTATTATATTGATTTTTTTTTTTTTTTTTTTTTTTTTTTTTTTTTTACGGGGACAGAGACAGTCAGAGAGAGGGATAGATAGGGACAGACGCACAGGAACGGAGAGAGATGAGAAGCATCAATCATCAGTTTTTCATTTTGACACCTTAGTTGTTCACTGATTGCTTTCTCATATGGGCCTTGACTGCGGGCCTTCAGCAGACCAAGTAACTCCTTGCTGGACCAGCGACCTTGGGTCCAAGCTGGCGAGCTTTTGCTCAAGCCAGATTGGCCCGCGCTCAACCTGGCGACCTTGGGGTCTTCCGCATCCCAGTCCGGCGCTCTATCCACTGCGCCACCACTTAGGCTATGTTGAATTCTCAAAACACAATATTCCTAAATATGTTTACATGTACAGAAATTTTTAGATTCACAGAAAATTTGTTATGTTTCTGGATTTTAATGGAATTTGCTTGTATAAGTTTACGTTTTATAATGAAACTTCAGATGTGAGAACGTAATTATTAGAGCACTTTCTTGAAATGTTTTCAGGTAAAACTTGTATTTGACAGATATTGAGTTATTCTCCTTTGTGTAATATTTTTCTTCTGTAATTATTTTCGTATTGATGTACGTATAAAGAAAAGAAAATGCAGAGAACATGAAAATCCCCTGCCTCAACTGTTAAATCTTCCAGAGTCAGCAGTTACATTTCTCATAGCTCTGCATCCTTTTCTTAAACCTTAATCATAGGGCTGAAACTAGATTAAACAGCTGTCCCTGAAAACCACAGGAGCTCAAGTCTGTCTTTCTGCTATGCAAATTGATTAAATCTGTACAAACTTTTAGAAGCTAGTTTACCAAAAAAACCCAAAAACCTAAAGCAATACCTTCTTAACAAATAGTTTAATTTTTTTAAAGAAGCAATCAGAATGTCTATCTGATTTTAAAAAATTAATCAGAAAGCTGGAAGACAGAAAATAGAGCCAGTGAGACCATGGAAAGCACATGAGTCATATGACCTAGTTGAGTTTATTTAGAACACACATACATACACTTAGAAAAATTTGGGATTCCATCAAAACCAGATTGTTTTCCGTACTGCTCCACAACTAAAAATTAGAAGGTCAAAGGAAAATTAGACAAAAATATTCCAAAAAAGCAATGCATGAAAATTGTTAAACAACTAACAAAACTAAATAAATGGAAAAATAAAAAGACCATGTTTTAGTATTTTGAATTTTATATGTTAAAGGCCATTTGACAATGTTTTTATCTCCTATAATAATATGAACGTATTAATACCGCTTATCTTTTTCTTTAACAATTATCAGAAAAATTGTTATAACAAATTCACTTTTAGGATGTAAAATGAAACAATGTAACTAGGACTTAGCACAGAACTATTTTGGAATGTGCCAGCTCTCAAGAAAGGCCAAGTGAGATAAAAGTAAATGCATTAATTGATTATTGTTCTTCATGAGAATGAGCAATTTCAAGCAGAGAGAAACTTCAGCTCTGTTTCAAAAGGTCAGCTGTGATGGTATTTAAGAGGAAAACTGAAGTCACATTTTTAATACTTAAGACAGATGCTTTATGTTAAAAGACTTCTCTGATGAGGTCTTTTTGTGCTGACTACAGTCTGTTCTCCTGGGTGGCTATAGAATAGAAGAAAAACAAGTGATTGTTCTTCACTGATCCTTTTCTGTGCCTTAACTGCACATATTGAAGGAACAATTGAAATTTCTGAACCCTGACTGCATTGCACTCTATGCTCCCATTCCAGTGAGAGAAGTCTTTATATATTTTTATCTATGTATAGAACTGAAGTTCTTAGAATTCTGACTCTGAATTTGATCTTAGCCAATTAAGATCGCTTGAGGTATTCAGTAAAAAATTTGAAAATGTTTTAGTGACATATTTTTTATTTTGTAAAGGTGAAGACATCAAAGGAAAATGATATAAATAATGAATATATATTGGCATATAAATTGTATATTTATAACTGCCAAAATCTCAAGATTACTGATACAAATTCTGGTATGTCTATGTGGCTAGAAATATCACTGTGAGATGAACAATCTTTTCTACCCACTACTCATCATAGAATATTTTTTGGTATATATGAAACCACACATACATCAGTGGAACTAACTTGTGTGGAAATACTGCAAACTATTAATCATGGTAGCCAGATTTCCCAGAATAAAGCAGTGACTCTGGAAATTGTACCAACTACTTGGGTTAAAAATATGGTTTCAAAAATTGCAAATCAGGACAATATGGAAAGATTATTAAGCAAACTACAGAAATGTAGTTCTAAAGTACAGTACACAGTATTGAACCATAATTTCATAATGACTTTTATTTTTCTTAGACTTCAGGTCTCAAACAAAAGACAGTTTCAAAGACCATCAATTATATATTTAGTCAAGCTGAAGTTTGCATCTAAATATCTTTATTCTGCCTAAATAAGTTTTAATCACAAAATATGGAAGTCTCCTTTGTATAAAATAGAAATCATCATATGGAAACATTTTTTTCTCATTTTAAAGTACATATTTATTCAGATGATTTTATAAATTGTTCTTGACTATCAGTTGACACTTCATAATAGTTGTAAATTAATATGATTAGAGCCAAGGCAATTATGAATATAAAAATATTTTTATTTATTTGTAGCAATATTCCAGATAGATTCAGGATGAGAGGCAGACAGGCCAACTATGTTTAGGCTTTTTTTTTTTTAACAGAGAATCAGAGAGAGGGATAGATATGGACAGACAGACAGGAACAGAGAGAGATGAGAAGCATCAATCACCAGTTTTTTGTTGCCATTGCGACATCTTAGTTGTTCATTGATTGCTTTCTCATATGTGCCTTGACCACCAGCCTTCAGCAGACTGAGTAACCCCTTGCTGGAGCCAGCGACCTTGGGTCCAAGCTGGTGAGCTTTTGCTCAAACCAGATGACCCTGCACTCAGCTCAAGCTGGCGACCTCGGGGTCTCAAACCTGGGTCCTTCCGCATCCCAGTCCGACGCTTTATCCACTGTGCTACCACCTGGGCAGGCTGTTTAGGCTTTTGAAGTAACTTCAAATTTACAAAACAAAATACAATGACTAAAACATGTTTGTCTTTGTGTCAAGGTTTTATAAAAACAAATTCACAGCTGACCTGTGGTGGTGCAGTGGATTAAGCATCAACCTTGAAATGCTGAGGCTGCTGGTTCGAAACCCGGCCTTGTCTGGTCAAGGCATATATGGGAATTGATGTTTCCTGTTCCTCCCCCCTTCTCTCTCTCTCCTCTCTAAAATGAATAAATAAAATTTAAAAAAAAAAAAACAAATTCACAAAATTAGCCTCTTTTTAATATTTTTATGAACATTTCTTAATGCTACATATTGCCAATCTGTTCTACACAATATTTTTCCAAATAAGTTTAGCCATATAAATGATGCTCTTTTGATCTCTTACTAATTTTGCTCTTCGTATAGGATAATTGACAAAACCTTTATCTACCATCTTTTATTGAATTCTATAGGACAGAAATCATTTATGAGTCTTGCAATTATTGACCATCAACTGTTCTAGCTTAAGTTTTTACAGTGCACATGAAATAGTGTAGATAAGTTGAAAGAAATTTCTGATTATTATTTTATAACCCTTTATTTCTTTAAATGTGAAAGTAAGCATGTAATAAGTGGGTTTTTATATAGATACTCTAAAACCACAAGTTATAGATATTCTTCTATTAAAATTAACAGTTCAGATATCAAATTGTGATATATTTTGGATTGTGTTGTGTATTTTTTTAATTTTTTGACATAATGATAGCGTGTTAAAACATATTCTTCTAAATGCTAATACTAACTTTGGGTATAGCTTTTCTTTACAGTAAAAATTGCATTCAAGCATAGAGTTAACTTATTAATGGAGTGCTGAGTTTTCCAAAATAACTAATTTTAAAGTATTCTGAAGTGGACTCTGAAGCCACTTATTTAGATTAATGATTCTCAGAAAAAGCAAAAATGTTATGGTTTTGGCTATTCTAAATGATGTCTACCTCTTCCTAATAGTGTTTCTATATTAAATAAAATATTTGGCTAAAATAAAAAGAACTGACAATACCATTTGTAAGCAAGATTGTAGATCAACCAAAACTCATTCATTGCTGGTGTGAATGTAAAATGGTACAGTGACTTTGGGAGACAGTTTGTAGCTTCTCATGAAACTAATATAGTCTTACCATTAAATTCAGCAATTTCATAGATGTTTATCTGACTGATTTCAAAACATATGCCTACACAAAAACCTGTGTGTGAATGTTATAGCAATTTTCTTCATGATTGCCAAAATCTAGTAACAACCAAGACATCCTTTAATAAGTAAATGTAAAAACTGTGGTACATTTGTGCCATGTACATTCACATAATATTAAGAAAAGAAAGATATAAACTATCAAATATTGAAAAGACATGAATGAATCTTAAATGTATATTTTTAAATGAAACCACTCTGAAAAGCTCATGATATACTATATGATTTCAATATGTCACTACTGAAAAGGGAAAACTAGAGTCACAGTAAAAAGAAGAGTGGTTGCTAAGGGTTTATGTAAGAGGAGAGGAATTGATAGATTAAGCATAGGAAATTTTTTAAGGCAGTGAAACTATTCTGCATAAAATACAATAATGGATATATCACACTGTGGAGCACAAGAGTGAACCGTAATGTATGCAAAATTTTAAAATTATATTGGATATTAGGAGATCCCAGAATGAAATGCAGAATGTAGCAAATCAATCTAAGTATTACAAATGTATGAAACAAGTCTACTGAAAGGGGTGGAAGTAAATGTGCCAAAGGAAAAGGGAGCTATACATAAGCAATACACTCTAATATAGATTAATAATTCTGCTACCACTACATATACATTGAGACTGAATAATTAAGTAAATATATGACCAATGGTGGTAACCAACTTTCTCACTGTTGGAGTGAAAGCTTAGAAATGAACAAGGGAAGAAGGCTAGAATGGTCTATATGGAAATTGATTCAATTTGGAGACAACAGTAAAGACCCATGTTTAACTTAATACAGGCACAAATAGTTACATATAGGATATTTACAGATATATATGTATACATCAGTGAGTATCACATATTGTCCCCTACTTTGTCAACTTAGAGGATCTAGAAGCAATGACACCTTAGTAACAATGTCATCCAGATCTTGGTTTCTAATACCATTCTTCAGTGAAAGGAACTTGAGCATCTTCTTGAAAAATTGGCTGGTTCTAGAATTTGGGAAGGAAATCTACAATATAAGTTTCAAGCATCTTGTAGTGTCTGGAAGTGAAAGATTGGTTTTAAAAAAGGAAGAGGGAATGCCTGACCTATGGTGGCGCAGTGGATAGAGTGTTGACCTGGAATGCTGAGGTTGCAGGTTCAAAGCCCCGGGCTTACCTGGTCAAGGCACATATGGGAGTTGATGCTTCCTGCTCCTCCCACCTTCTCTCTCTCTCTCTCTCTCCCCCCCCTTTCTCTAAAAAACAAATAAAATTTTAAAAAATGTTTAAAAAAATAAAAGAAAAAAGGAAGAGGTAAAAGGAATGGAAGAGAAGGTGAAGGTGGAAAGGAAAGGAAGGAAAGAGGCCACAGGAGTCAACTAAAAATGTTTAATGGCTGAAGATGGGAAAATTTGAGCAACAAAGTAAAGTAGAATTAAATTATGATCCAAAGTTAAAAATAAATATTCATGAGTTTATATTGATATAAATAAGTGATTGGATACATTAAAAATTTCAGAAAAAAAGATAAATATACCATACAGAAGAATTTCAAATACCTTGTGCAGATACTTTGCCCTCAAGAGGGTAGTGCGTAACTCCCTTTTTTTAATTTTTATTGATTTTAATTTATTGTGTTTACATAGATTCAAGTGTCTCACCGAATATATCTCCCCCCACCCACGTTTTAAGGGTGGGCTACATATAGAGAAGTAGAATACAGTATGACAAAGTAGAAAAGAGTATCAAAAGTAAAAAAAATATTTACTCTATTTACAGTGAAGTATGATAGCTATTATTTTTGACAGGTGATAAAGTTCATATCAAAAGTGATCAAGTATATTGATAGTATGTACCCATGAAATGATGTGATGAAAATGGCACTTTATCTATGAGGACTTCCATAAAACCACAATCCCATCTAATCATGAAAAAAATAGACAAATCTAAGTAGCTGACAATTACTACTCAAAACTGTCTAGGTTTTCAAAAACGACCCTCATTGAAATACTAAATTTTTTTTAAGTTGTAGAGATGTTACAAAATGACATTTTCCAATGGAAGTTCAAAGATCCTGCTTACTTTATTTCAACAGTTATTACTTTATTTCAACAGTAAATAAAGACACCTTGAAAGATGGAAAAATATTTATGATACTTAATATACTCAAGGTCATGAGGAAGGAAAGGCATATATACTATGTGTGGTCATAGAATAAAAATGTAAAATATAAAACTAATGGAAGTGAATGAATATCTCATTCATTTGCAGCTAAAACAACATAAATATTTTGAGTAGAGCAATTTTTTTGGTGGAAATTTGAAAATATAAACAGCACATATTTGCCTTCAAAAAGATTTTAGTCAAGCTGGAGATATTAGATGCTTATAGTTTAACAACTCAAAAGAATTTACTACATCAGTCATGGAAAACCCTGTTGAAAAAGCACAAAGTGACTTTCTATTTGCTGATTCTATTGAGTAAATCAACGCAGGCCAAGATATAATGCGTCAACAAGGGACCCTCAAGTATCAGTGGCAAGCAACAAAGTTTATCTCTCACTCACACTACATGTTCATTACAAAATGTTCCTCTTTTACTCCAGGCTAAAGAAACTGTAACTGCGGCATTCTTGATTTTGTGGTAAAGAGAAAAGAGGCATGACAAGTCATTTGCTGACTCTTAGCACTTCTGCTTGGCAGTAGCATGTATTGCTTTTGCTCAAAAGTGAACACACATTATTTCATTGGCCAAAGCAAATCATGTGCCTGCTTTTACATTCATTAAGAAAGGGATATAGAATGAAAACTACAGGAGAAAAACAAAATTTTTCAAGCATTAATACAATCCATAATACTTAATAAATACCTCCAATACTTAATAAGTTTGTATCTTAGAATAAACACTCTCTTTAAGCCTCAGTTTTCTTGCTTCTAATACATGAACAGTATGTTTTTAGTCATGGAATTAAGGATAAAATAAAAAATATGTAAACCATTTTAAGTTAGATAGGAACTTAATAAATGATAGCTATAATTATGAATACCAAATGTAGAGCAAGAAGATTCTTATGGTTCCAGTAAGTCTTAAGCAATAATAATAAAGCATTAAGGAAATTAATATAAAAGAGCTTAACCTTGTATTCCTTTCACTGTTTTATATCTCATTAAATTACTTAAATTTTGTTTTGATATATTTTTTCCGAATTTTATTTTGTCTGCCTCATAGAAATAAGAAATAATGTTCTGCAATTTTGAGCTGTCTATTCGCTCCATACGGTATCTTTAATGAAAGTAGGATTCAGTCTTTCCAGGACTGGATGTCCAAAACTACATAAATCATAAGACCTACATAATTGAAAACAGGAATGTTGGTCTAGCAAAAGGCTTACCCCTATAATCGTGGCCACTGGCGTGGCTTTGGAAATGTGTCTGTGTCTGCCAAAAGCCCTTGTGCTGAGCATGGCTACAGAATCAATAGTACCACAAAATACAATCCAGGTTGCCTGACTGGTAAGCCAAACAATGATGTGCTTTCTCTATGGTTTGAAATGTATCCCAAGGAAGAATTCAAATCCAAACCAAAATTGGCGAAAATTCTTAGAAAATATGAGTATTTGGGCGACTCAGATATGCTGGACTGTAAATGTCTGCTGACAAAGTGTCTGTTCAGTTTTGCTTCCGTGAACATGATAGAACACGGAACAGACACTCAGTATGTATTGCTTTAATGTACCATCCCTATTCTTGAAAATTTGAATATTTGATTTTCATGACTCGAAACTTTTCTCATTCTCCTTTTTTATAAGTAAAAGTTCTTTCTCTTTTCTGACATATCTCCTTTCACATTCTTATAGTTTTATTCACTTCTATTTGGATACTGTTAAATTCTTACATTTAATGTTATTTTACATAATATTTTCTGCCTTTACACCTACGTTATTAAGTGCTTACTAACAGCAACTTTATATAAAGCAAACTTTTTAATGACTTTTAGTGTTATAAACAGAATGTATTAGTAAGTATGCACTTTGTTTATAAACTCTCTCTTGTCTGAATGTCACTTTTCTTTGTTTTATTGCTATTATATCTACAAATCATATTTTTTTCTAAAAAGTAATTATGGTCTGAGGACTGACTTAGAGAATAAGTTGATCAATTTTAATTGAGGAGTGAAAAACATTTAAATATTTTAAAGTCAGTTGATGTGGGACCTTGCCACTAAAGGCACAATTTAAATTTGTACTTGTCCTACTTAATTCTCTAAAAATGTGTGAGAAATATTCCCAGGGTTGAAACCACTGAGCTGCTTTCCTTGCATGAAGTCACAATAGAGCACAGATACCTCTGGTAAAAATGTGGGAGGTTGGGTAAAAGAGGAAACTTGAGAATTATTATTAAGATAGATTAACCGGAGTGAAAGCTCTGGAGTAAACAATCCCAAACTGGGCTTCAGATCAGAGAAATAAAAGAGGATGAATACAGGAGTGGCTGCTGAGTTTGGGCAGTTTGAGCCATAACTTAATAGGGAATCTCATGAGCACTCACATCCAGGAGAAAAGATAAACAGTACAGCAGCTCTTTACATGTGGATGAAACTAATAGGAAAATACCTGACTTGAACAGAGTCCTAGGAAGGAAGCATGGCACAGGGCACCTATGGCAATTCCAATCGAGCACCTAGGTTTCCTTGCATGAAGTCAGGGGAAGACCCACAC
This sequence comes from Rhynchonycteris naso, assembly GCA_037038555.1. Taxonomy (NCBI): domain Eukaryota; kingdom Metazoa; phylum Chordata; class Mammalia; order Chiroptera; family Emballonuridae; genus Rhynchonycteris; species Rhynchonycteris naso. Next base: position 44,929,932 of record CM072997.1, on the reverse strand, counting down.
TTTGGAAAGTAGGGCATTGGGAAGACATATTAACAATGGGAAGGTTTTAATGTTTTAAATATATGCTAAAGTAATTGAGATGTAATGTCACAGGATGAGTTCCCTAGGAAAAGAGTCTAAGATGCATATTGTGCCCTGATGGTTCACTGGAGATTGCTCTTACTAATGGCTCTTATACAAGAGTGACAGAAGCTGGATCAGGCAAAAGGGCAAATTGAGCTGTAATGCAACAATAGTTTCAGCCATCCAACTGGGAATTCTGAGACTGGGACAACCCTTCAGAGATAGAAAATTGAGGAAAGGGGGCTAATCCTCTGTCCCTTCTCATGGGTTAGCAACTATATGCAATTTGCTTTGGAGAGTGGCAGCTTTTTTGGGTAAGACATTGTCTTAGGCTAGAAGTAACTTCTGGAGAAGAACTCAACTCTGAACTATTAGAAGGCAACAGTTCTGGCAACTGGAAACATGAGTGCCTTGGGAACATCCTAATGGGGGGATGTGGGTATCTAATAAGTTTATCCTATTTGGCAATAGTTCCTCTGTGATTTTGGTTGTCCTTTGTTTCATTTGGAAATGTACAAGAGGAAGATTTGCTGCAGCTGCTATTAGGATGTTTACTGCTACTTCCATGTATATGCTCTCTGGTAGGTGTTAGCATGCAATACAAAAACCTTCATATTTCATGCTTAAACCTATAGTGCCATCCACATGCCATAAGCCTAAATACCCTTGTTCTTGGTCTTCCAATATTTCTCCAGGTCTCTTACCAATGAACCAATTCACTCACCACTGCTTATGAATTTGTATATATTATTACCAGAAGTCACTTCCCTACATAAAGTGGACGCCTAAGTGCATCATTAAATATCTATTTTGAGAATTTCCCATCATGAGATTCCTGCTACATAGTGGAATGGAAACAAGCCATTTTCCAGGTCAAAGCACATACCATTTACCTGAGATCTAGTTCATCTCTTCTTGCAAAATAGCTCCAATTGATACTGTTTGGGCGAATTTGTGGTAGGGCAGTGTTAACTACAAATGTCTGTCTGGTGAGGGCTAGATTGTTGAATTCAATGGGGGATTTGATGGACCCATTAATTCTGCATCCTTTGAACATTTTAAGGATAAAACTTATTACTGCCATTTCTTCTCTTCATTCTCCTGGAATTCAATATTTATTGCTTTTGATTTACTTTCTTGTCTGAAGAGGGGGAGGGTACAGTTTCAATGGATCCTACTTTACTATACTGAAATGTTTATGATGCTAAGACCAAGAAATACATTTGGGAGTTTTGCCTAATAATAAGTACATACATTCATTCAAATTATACATTTACATAGTAGAGAAATGACCAAGAATCCAGTTGACCCATTGCAAGTTAAACTTTAGACTGGAATTCATTTATTAGCAGTTTCTAAACACTCATTCTAACAGAAGTCTATGACTGTGATGGTGAACCTATGACACATGTGTCAGCACTGACACGCGTAGACATTTTTGATGACACGTGGCCGCATACCAGAGAAGTATGGGGCTGCATGCCAAGAAGGACATTTCATCCTCGGCTTCTGCATGGCCAGGTGCAGTAGCCGAGGATAAAACATTTGCTGTAGTGTAGACACTCTGTGCCGGGGGTCCGCAGGCCAAAACAACCGAACTCCAGCACAATTCTGGGACTTCGGTTCGGACGTTTTTCTCGAAATGACACACCACCGGAGTTATACTCGGTTTTTTGGCAAATTTTGACACACCAAGCCCAAAAGATTGCTCATCACTGGTCTGTGATGATGTCATATATTTAAGTTGTCCTCAAAATACTGGTTTTCTTTCTTCAGTATATAATTACACAAGTAAAGTGGCCATAGATCTTTTTGTGGAAAGCATCATTACCATATACACATATGTGTTGTTGCAGGGTCCTTATTCTAAAAAATTTGACCTCTCAGCCTGACCAGGCAGTGGCACAGTGGATAGAGCATCGAACTGGGATGCGGAGGACCCAGGTTTGAGACCCCAAGGTCGCCAGCTTGAGTGCAGGTTCATCGGGTTTGAGCAAGGCTCACCAGCTTGAGCCCAAGGTTGCTGGCTCGAGCAAGGGGTCACTGGGTCTGCTGTAGCCCCCCAGTCAAGGCACATATGAGAAACCAATCAATGAACAACTAAGGAACCACAATGAAGAATTGATGTTTTCATCTCTCTCCCTTCCTGTTTGTCTGTCTGTCCCTCTCTCTGACTCTCTCTGTCTCTGTCACAAATAAAAAAAAAATTGGGCCTCTCCTTCAGTCAATGGGCTCAGGCTCTGAAAACTTGCTCAAGTATGATGATACTGGACATAGGATTATAAGATCTTATTGGGACGACTGATTTCAGTATCTTAATTATCCAGCTTTGATTTTCTTTCTTATATAGTTTGAGCAACATTATATCTATAGATAAAGCTTCAGTAATACTTTTGTTGACTGATCCTAGACTATATATCTACAGGTAGAATAGTACTCTTATTGATGGAACACCTGTTTTTTTCCTGTAAAGATGCCATATTTTTTGAACATCTACATATCTTCTTACAGGCCAGGCATCTCTGTTAGTCAAACCAATCATATTGCTTATCTTGATAATTGCAATACTTTTCTTTTTTTGCTGGTTAAATGTCTCCACTGGACCTTTATTTTGCATCCTCCCATCCCGCTGCTATTTGTAAACCTAGTTCAGTCTGTAAGCCTAGTTCAGTATTGACACTATATACCATCATTATTTACATCTTAAGGACTTCAGCCATCACTGATCTCAACAATGCTGGTGATCCTCTCAAAATGTAATCTCTATCACTTTTGTAAATGGGGTGCCCTTTGTGTGATTTAAAGGGACATAGCTAAAGGGTTTTATAGCTTTATGTAGACTCTCACACTATCAGTACTTCTCTTTTTCTTTTGCCTTATTTCTCTATCTTTCACAGATGTTCTATCATTTTTATTTCAAAAACAATCTTAGTAGTATGTTAGCACTAACTGTACTATAAAATCTCATATCACAGGAGATAGCTTCTATATCAATAACTTATCCATTACCCAAAGTTATAAACATTTTCATCCTAAAATGTCTTTCTAGTTCTTGTCAATATAAAGTTTCTAAAGCATTTTAGAAGTATAACTCCTTTTCTCTCTTAGCAGGCACAGAACTTGCTTTGCCAAGTTATACTGTGATTTGACTTTAATTATTCATCTAGTGGCCCAGGAGATACACAGATGTAGATTCCAAGAAGGAATACATGTTGTCTTGCAAGTTTAAAGTCCTTACAGCCTCTAAAAGCAAATGAAGAGTGTGAACTTTTAATAGAGAAGATTGGACCTCTTCTGTAGGCTTAAAGGGTTTGAGATGATCTAAGTATTCAAGTTTTTTAATGTATTTATCCATTCTTCCCACTTTAGGTTTCAGATCTTTCTTTTCTTTTTGATTACAGCCTTAACCTTGTGTTATGGACTTCCAAACTTGAAAATCTAATCTTTTCTGGAGTCAGCCTTCCCTTTAAGTCCTGAATCTTGTCCTTGTTTTTATTTTTGCTTGTGTTTTCTCTTTCTTATCTCTCCAGGTAAAGGAGATAAAGAGTCTCTTTATACTGTGCCAAGGCACTCTGGTTTTCAAAATTGTCTGAAATAGTTGATTAATCATATTTAGCCAACTATTTTCTTTTTTTTTTTGTTTTGTAATCTGCCTACATGTTCAAGCAACAGCTATTCAGTTTTATACGCCTTATATTTCCTACAGTCTCCTTATATTTTCTATATTATCCAAACCTTTAAACATCTACATTATAGCATCTAACAGTACACTGTATTCCTTTCCCCAGGTATCTTGTTCCTTTTCACCACTTTTATCAATTGTACTGCTGCTGCATTTCAGGCCATTGCAGAATTCTACCCATCAGCTGTGACTGGTCCTGGATGTCAGTTTGCCAAAAGGGATCTTGCTCCAAAATATCATTTCAGAGTTTGCCTTCTAGGACTACACTCTGTATTAACTGTCATAGGTCAGTTTCCTAAGGAAAGAGATTCTGTGTTAGAAATCTACAATAACAATATGCGTAAAGGAATGAGGGAAGTAAAATTATGCAGAGGGAGAAATTATAGCGCAACATAGTTGTAACAAAACCTCACATGTTCCCATAAGGACCTCTGTAGCTGGCATGTCCTTCCAGAAATATTCTGAGAAAAAGAATGTGTACTTTCTATTTAGATCTGTCATTGGATGTAGCCTTCCCTGAGAATAGGGTGTAATCTTAGGTGAGGTCACTTCAACTAGCTAAAGATGATTCTCAAAGAGGGACTCAGCTATTAACCCATTGTGGGGGTGACACTGCTAGCATTCAGGAGTATGAATGATCCAAGTCTAAGATAAAGAAGTATACTGTAATACTATAGCCCGCTGGGAACTACCAGTGTCATGTGGGAGAAAACCTGCTCAATATACAAACTGATGTCAAAAGGAAGAGGGAGAGGTTGCCAAAGGAGACAAAACCTCCTGAATCTTCTCCCTCAGCTTATATTGATCAGAAACTTTTTGCAAGAACTAAGGTAACAGCAGCATTATAGAGGAGGGGGATCAGATGATAAGGGGAAAGAATGACTAATGGACTTCTTGCTGACCTGGAGAAAGGACTAATTTTGATCAGTACATTCTTATTCTTTTGCTAATTAACAAGCACAAATAAAGGGGCAATCTAGAACTCTCTAGGCTAATTTCTTAAAAGTCTGTTCATATGCATTCCTTTGTGTCTGCACAAAAGTCACTCACACAGTTTCTTGGTGTTTGCATCCAAGAGACATTCACTCAGGGCTTTTAAGTAAAGTTCCCCCAGCCAAGTCATAGAGGGTGAAGGTTAGGTGGGTGATTCCCTACAGTATACCACCCAGCATCAATCTCAAACACTACATGGTAATATGTCTCTCATACAGCAATAGATTTTCAATGATATCTGTTGCACAAATAAATTTGTAAAATTTGTGTTATTTGGGTTTGCTCACTTTTATTGTTAAAACTGACTGCTGCCCAAGTGAATGGAGCTGGCAGGTGAAACTGCTAATTACCTCCCTGCTTGGGAAGGGCCATTGTTATGCTAATGTGTGCTGAAGGAGCGGTTTTTGCACCAAGAAAAGTTTGTGAAGAAGGAGAAAGAGAAAGAAGCCAGGATGGAAAGGAAGGAGAGAGAAGCCAGTTTGTGCAGATAGGAGTAAGGAGCCATGTTGACAGATGGGGGACCAGAGGTGACTTAGACTGGTGGGGGACCTTGGATTCTAGGAAAACCTGGATGAGTCAGTAGCTTTGTGAGCGCTGAATGAATGGGTTTTGGAGCTCTGTGTGTTTTTACTCACCTACCGGGTGCAAGGCTAAAATAAAGAAATGGCCCACCAGATTTTGGCTCCACAGTTTCTTTACCATTTGTCTGAATTTAATGGGAACCTGAACCTGCATGTGCCTGGCAGCAGCAATGGCCACAAGTACTGGCCATACAATATCCTATTGTGATATAGTGTCTCCAATTTCCAGACATGGTATGCAGGTTTTAAATTGGCCCCCAAGATTCTCATCCTCTGGTGTACATGCCTGTATAATCCCCTTGCTCACTTAATGTGAGCAAGACCAGTAAATATAATAATGGGGTGTCACTCCCATGTTTATGTTACTAATCAATTGAATTTGAGATTAAAAAAAAAAGATTGTCTTAGGTGGGCCTTGCATCCTGGACTAAGTCCAATAAAAGGTGAAACATCAGAGAAATAGTCTCCTGATGACACCTAAGAGGCAGCAAAATTCCACACTGTCAAGGGCCTGGCAATGAAAAGCCTTTAGTTGCTTTGAGAGAATTCCTACTGACATATAACAAGAAAATGGGAACATCAGTCATATGATTGCATAATAAATTCTGCCAGAAACCTGAATAAACTTTGAACGAGGACTGCATCTCAGATAAGATTGCAGTTCCAGTTCCAAATTCAGCTAAACTATGCCTGCTCTTCTGACTTACAGAAACTCTGAGATAATAAATGGGTGTTGTTTTGAGCCACTAAGTTTATGGTACTTTGTTACGCAGCAGGTGATTGCCAAAGACCAACATTTAGGATAGTCTAGAACTCAACCTTGACTTATTTATCCAGTGCTATTTCTCAAGATAAGCCATAATGGAAATCATTGCAATATTTTTGAGCTTCCCTCATTTCATCCCCAAAAGCATGGTTCTCATTCCTGCATCTGTATTTGTTTCTAAGATGTGTTCTCTCTGTGTAATTCTCTTTCATTTCCTCCACTTATCTCAATCTTTACACGTTCTTCAGGACCCAATATCCATGTAGTCTATACAACATTTAACTTTTATTTTTTCTTATCTTTTAAGGTACATATGGATTCTACGGTACATGTATTCAAATATCCATGCAAACTCTATCTGCCTTCCCAGCCTGTTTGAAAATGTGACAAAAATTTGGAGATAGTAATATTCTATGACTTTCTTTCTCCAACTTCCCTGTTGATCCCAGTTCAACTTTGCTACCTTAGAAACTAAGTCACTACTTACATGTAGTATAGAGTTTGAGTAAACAGTTGGTCTTATGGTGCAAGAGAACTTTTATAGATTGTTTATTCTAAAATTTTGTTTTACACAAAATGGAGCATAAAAAATATAGAGGCTCAATGTCTCAGAGCTAAATTAGAATGAAAAACTAATGTCTCCTAGTTTTCAATTTAGGAAGTTTATAGTCAGAAAAATAATCTAGGAATTAAAAAAGAGATACCTAGATTTGTGTTTGTCTAAATCTTAAACATTACTATTAACTTGATCTATCATGAGTGAAATTTATTAAGGTAACAACATCTAAACCAGTAGAGAATTTTTATAAAACTGTTTTTGAGCCAGACAGAGGAAACACCTGGAAGCAAAATCTCAACAGACTGAGATAAATGCTTCAGAAAAATAACAATTTTCAATTTTTTAAAATGCCTTTTATATTAAGAAGAACATATAGGAAAGATTACATGAAGGTGGGAAGCAACAAGGAAACTGGATTATAGGATAAAAATTGTGCTCTCTTGAAGGGTCTGAAAGAGTGGTCAGGTATTAGAAGAAAGGGTGTGAAAGGGACATTTCAATGGTGTATTTATTTGTTTACAAACAAAATACTTTTATAATTTTTTAACAATAAAACAGGAAAGATATGATTTCTTTTTGGTGTATACCAGAGTTAAAGGAAGTAGAAAAATAAGGGGGTTAATAAGATTTTTAGGTACTCTTATGACAATAAAAAGTTAATAATACCGTTTGTCATAAAACTTATCATAGCTTTCTCAAAACACACATATAAAGAATCATAGTGTTAAAATGTGTAAAAGTAAAAAATATTCAATCAGAAGCTCTAATGCAGGAGTGCCCACACTTTTTCAGCTTGCGAGCTACTTATAAGATGACCAAGTCAAAATGATCTACCTACAATAAAAATGCAAAACATAAATTTATTTCTTCTATATTAGTGGTTCTTAACCTTTTTGAGGTACCTAATCCACCAGTTTCATATGTGCATTCACTGAACCCTTCTTTAGTGATAAATAAAATATGATTTTTCCCCCAAGTTCAAGACATAGGTATATGTTTTTTTACTGCTGCACAAAATGAGCCGTGCATGAACATCACCTTGCTCAAAGAACAAAACCAACAAAGTGCATGAACTCACAGCAAATTATGGTATTACTTTATTCTGACCTCCGCGGCAGAGGCTTCTCCGAACCCCTGAGACCAACTCATTGAACCCTTAGGGTTTGATAGAACCCAGGTTAAGAACCACTGTTCTATATTATCATTATTTAAGTTACTATTATTACTATTTAATATTGTGTATTCTTCTTTCACCTTTCTCCTTCTCAGCAATCTTTTCGGAGGAAAGTCAATGTCATAGGTTTTATGAACAGTCCAAAAAAGCCACTCCACATTTCCCTTCTTTGGAATAGCAATGGCACACAGACAGATGAGGCAAATGCACTTAGAATATGACATAGTGAAAAAAATCCCTTCCCATTCTGTATGAAAGTGGTAGGTTTTAGGCTTCTTACTCGGACCAGCTATGGTACTCATTTTTATACCCTTTGTTGTATTTAGTTTAAATAAATTGAAGACTAACTACGCAGCAATGTAACTAAACAAGTTAGCGCGGTTTAATGCGCATGCGTAGGGTGTCAAAAGTTCAGATGTCAGATTGGCTACCCGGTATGCCAGTCTAAAGACAAATGTCTTTTTTTTTAATTAATTTATTTATTTTTATTTTATTCATTTTTAGAAAGGAGACACAGAGTGAGAGATAGAGAGAGAGAGAAAGAGAGAAACGGGGGAGGAGCTAGAAGCATCAACTCCCATATGTGCCTTGACCAGACCAATGCAGGGTTTTGAACTGGCAACCTCAGTGTTCCCAGGTCGACGCTTTATCCACTGCATCACCACAGGTCAGGCAAGACAAATGTCTTTTTAATGTCATGCGATCTACCCACACTTCCTTAGCGATTGACCAGTAGTAGATCGCGATCGACGTATTGAGCACCCCTGCTCTAATGCTTACTCCATTTTCCAGGAATCATAACTTAAAAGGGTGCTCAGACTTTTGTTATACAAATATGCTTTGGGTAAATAAATATTCACATAGTTAAACTAGATGTACAAAAACAATGGAGAGGGCTTGCTTAAGGCAAAATAAGTCTTTTAAAGAAATTGCATGCTGCCTGACCAGGAGGTGGCACAATGGATAGAGCATGGGCCTGGGATGCAGAGGATCCAGGTTCAAAACCCTGAGGTCACTGGCTTGAGAGCTTCAGTGCAGGTTCACCAGCCTGAGCGTGGGGTCGCTGGCTTGAGCATGATGGGATTATAGACATGACTTTACCGTCACTTACTTGAGCCCAAAGGTCACTGGCTTGAAGCCCAAGGTTGCTGGCTTGAGCCAGGGGTCACTGGCTCAGCTGAAGACCCCCAGTCAAGGCATATATGAGAAAACAATCAAGGAACAACTAAAGTACCATAATATCAAGTTGATGCTTCTCATTTCTCTCCCTTCCTGTCTGTCTGTGCCTCTCTCTCTCTCTCTCTCTCTCTCTCTCTCTCTCTGTCTCTCTCTCTCTCTCTCTCTCTCTCTTTCTCTCTCTCAAGAAAAATAAAATAAAAAAGAAATTGCTTGCTTGGGGCATGACTACTCATCATGATCTTCCCAGTTAGGAATTTATGATCAGATTATTCCATGAGGTTACATTCCATAGAACACTTTTCTTGTCCACAAGGTATAACATTATATTATATAGGATATCAGTAGTAGGATACAATCATGAGCAGTGACTCTCAGTCTCTAAATCTTGTGTTTGAACCCTATCTCTGCCACTGGTGAGTTGTATGACATAGGGAATTTACTTAAATGCTCTTACACCAGTTTTACATGCCATATAATAAAACTTACTTCTCTCCTAGGGTCTTGGCCATGATAAAAATTGGTTCAGTTGCCTTCAATTCTTCTTATTATTATTTTTATTACCTTAAAAAAGTATTATTGCACTAAAAATTAATCTGAAAATATGTTTGAAGTATTGTGCCATATTTTTAGATTAGGTGAAAGAAGCTCTGTTCCTGGTGTCCAAGTGACACAAGGCAGATTTAAGTCCTCAGGTAAAATAAGTGATAAAACAAGAAGCCACACATTCACAGAATAAGAACAAATTAGAGTAACTGATAAATCTGCTGGAGAGAGTGAATGCTAATTAGGCTGACACTTTAATTTTTATTCACACTATTTCAGCAGATGCTTTCCAATTAGCCCTATAGTCCTACAGAATTACTTCTAGATTTTATCGTTTCAAGCTGTCTTCCAATCTCTGAGTATTTTTTTTAAATCAAATTAAATTTGATAAATATAACTTGAAGGTCCTGGACTGTAACCAACTGATTCCTGATGTCTTACTATTGACAATTCATTCATTACTTTCTCCAGTATTCATTTTCTAAATACAGCACTTAGTTACAGTAATTTATTTGATCACTACAATCATCTAATCACTACAGTGAAAGAAACAGTATTAAATGAGGTAGAAGGGGGAAAATGCTAGGAAAAAAATTACAAAGAATAAAGAGAGTTTGTTGATCACTTATTTATATTTTGTGTCTGACAACTATAGAGGAACAGAGAGATTCTTAGAGAAACTTAAATATTTCCAATTTTGATTTGGATGGAAATTACTAATGCATTCTGTACAATTCAATCAAAGATGTTCTAGGTATATCTAGGTAGTTTAATAAAGCAGGCAAACGAGTAACCCTCGATCAGCCATACTTGGCTGGTTAAAGCACGTAGGTAACTACAAATATTCCTCACCTATTTTCTGGGTTTGGGTAAAAGAGATAGGCTTCTGGTCCCAACTTTAGTGTTAGTTTCATGTGTCAATTTCAAAAAGTTACTTCTTTATGCCTTTTTTTTTCCTTAAAAAATGAATGGTAGATCCTGCTTATTTAGTTGAGAAAGAGATTATAGGTTATAAACAGAATAATGGATGTTGAAGCACTAAAAATTTTTAAAGAACTAAAAATTAAAAGAATTATCCTTGTATATTTTAGTTATAAACAAGTCAAGGAAACTTAAATTTAATGTTTCATTAATAAATGTGAACCTGATCTCATTGAACACTATTTGCTTAGACTAAAATAAAAATCTGTGTGAAAATTTTAAAATGTACAAAATAATATAACTGTCATTCATTAGCAGTACAAGAGGGATGATTTTGCCTTTTTGGATTGGGAGAGATAAAATGTGCTTATTATCAAACACTCCTATATGTTTTGTACAGCTGTCTGGAAGAACTAAAGAGTACATTGCTGTCTTTCCAGCAGACCTCCCACATTTAATCATTACCAATACATGTTGGCCTTATGTGAAACTTGACACTCTCCTATGAAAATATGAGATTTGGGAAGGAAAAAGAAAAAAAACAACAAATCTAAATAACTCACTGGATCCCAAATTGATGACCCTTTTTACAAAAAGAAATCCAGTTTTGTAGCAGAAAAATTAGTTTTTCCTTCTTCTTTTCTTGTGCAACCTGACCAGAGACTGAACCTGTTCCTGAAATCGTGCTGTTTCTACTTTGGTTTATTCCCTAATGTGAAATGATATCATGTTTCTGCTGTTTCTGGACAAACTCAACCACGAGCTAACACTCGACATGTCTTGTGGCTTTGATCTAAGCCTCTGTACATGGTTCATAAGGCTCAGACAGTGCTGTTGTAAAATATCTGCAAGCTGTCCATTTCTTATAAAACTGTTGATTCTGGTGATTTTCATGCCTTGATCAATCTCTGCTCTTCCAGATTTTGAACATAAAAGGTATATAGCCTGCCTATCATATAAATAAGAAGATTTTCATTAAGAAATAGACTTTTCCCTTGTAACCTCTAATTTAGCATTTCTTTCCTGGAAATAACTTTGTGGACCTGTAGTTTTTATGATTTTTGGTTGTTCCTGACTATATTTCAACATCATTGATGATTGTTCAAACAGTGTAATAGCCTGATTTTTAAATCTGATTGATCAAAATTTAAACAACCAAAAAAAGGAAAAACCACCCTCTAGGTCAACATTTCATCAAATGACATTTTTATATTATCTTTATCTGATATTAAAATTTAACAGGTTGAGACTAATTCCAAAAAAAGGCAACTTTAGTTAATAATGTGGAGTGAATGTTCAGTTTTTAGAGACCAGTTTTAGAGGCAGTCAATGCAAATGATGGCTCAGTTCAACTTTTTTCAGCCCCTAGTCAGTTCTTGGTGACATGGAGATCAACTCAGATCCTGAGTGGCATGATAAATCTAACCTGTTCACTTGCCCAGAAAGTCTTTTCTACCTGTGTCTGCCTCCCTACCTCACTCTATAACACTAGTAGTACTACATAATTAGTTATAAGGAATCATTTATATGAAAATTCTTTTATCTTCATTTAGACTAATATGTACACAAAACACTGTACTATTTGGGATAGACCCTACATTTTATTCTTGTATCTCAATGATGGATGCATAAACGTATTTTTGTTAACACTATATAAATAGTACTTTGAACTTTCAATAAAGCTAAAATTGATCAAAAATTTTAAGGTACTAAAATATTATAAAGTATTATAGAGGGTATTATTTTGGCATATTCATTTTTCTCTCTTTATTACTGAGAGTTCTGATTTTGTTCAAAGTAGTCAAGTGACCACTAAAATACCTCCCTTTTGTATACTCCTTTGCAGCTATTATATGACATTTTTTATTTTTAATTTTTCCAAAGTTAGAAGTGGGGAGGCAGGCAGACTCTAGCATGCACCCAACTGGGATCCACCAGGCATACCCACCAGGGGGTGATGCTCTGCTCATCTGGGGTGTTGCTCCATTGCAGCTGGAGCCATTCCAGCGCCTGAGGAGGAGGCCATGAGGCCATCCTCAGCGCTCAGGCCAACTTTGCTCCAATGTAGCCTTGACTGTGGGAGGGGAAGAAAGAGCAAGGAAGAAGAGGGGGAAGGGTGGAGAAGCAGATGGGCGCTCCTCCTTTGTGCCCTGGCTAGGAATTGAATACAGGTCTTCCACACACCGGACCGATGCTCTACCTCTGAGCCAACCGGTCAAGGCCTATTATATGACCTTTATGGACCCATCTATATCCTTAGCATGAAGGCAAAGAATTAGTTGCATAATCTTATTTTGCCCTTCTCCTTTTTTCTATTGTGTAATATAAGCATTATGTCTAGTTATGCAATACCCAGTTTGCACTAACTAGTAAAAGCTAGATACTAAGAATAACATAGAGAATGTACTGACCCTTTTTTAATGGCATATGGTGATCCCCGTACCAATTTTAAATTATTTATCTCTGAATTTCATGTTATGAAAGAAAAATATGGCTAAGCCAGGAGATTCAAGTTGCTGATGTATGAAACTAAACATATTTATAAAAAACAAAAAATGTATATTTTAAAACATTTTAAGCTATGGGGCCTTTATAAGTGACAACAGCCCTGTAACTTGAATTTCTTTATATTCCATTATTTAAGCTTTCCTATCTAAAAGAAAATAGTGAAAACTTCTTTTCATTTAGCAGAGCTTCTACTATTTAGGTTCAATAACAAAAATGCCAAATTAAGCCTCATCCTCTTTTATAAAATAACCACCAATTTTATTAAATAATGTAGAGAATAATTGAACTACTTATGTAAAAAAACTTAGTTACTTAGCATAAATTTTGTAATTTTATCGCTCATTACTAAGAGTTTACTCTTAAATAAAACTAGATTAGGATGAATTTTGAAAGATCATCAGGTCATGAAAGCATTTAACCTCCAGGGTTTCTTCTTCAGGAAAATTACAAATACTCTGTCTATAAACATGTGTGAATTTTCCAAGATAGCACCAATTTCATTAATACTTACAGGTCATGTACTCTGATATGTTTCTTAAATTGTTATACTCTGTTCTAAAACTCTCCTTGTGGGCTTTGTTACATTTGACATTGAATATAAGGTCTCTCAGATTTTGGTTCTTTTTTTCACTCAGTGAAATAAATCATTTTAAAGTTTTACTTCTCTATAGGAGCTCTAAATTTTTCTCTGAAGCTGAATTTAAATTTTGCTCTAAGTATGAAACTTAGCTTTCCTCTTTCTCATGGAATTTGACCAGTGGTGGGATTCAGCCAGTTTGCACTGGTTCAGCAGAACCAATATCTAATTTTTTGTTGAGTTAGGCAAACCGGTTTTTAAAATGGCACTTGTAATAAAGGTCCTCTCTAAGGTGGGCCCCTGGGCAGCCACCCAATGTGGAAATCACAAATTGACATTACTTACTCTTTTTTTTAATGTTCATTTGCACAGCAGCATATTCTAAGTGACCGTAATAATATTCATTCTGTCCTTAAGTGAAAAAACTTGCAAGTGAGGATGCCAATCAAGAAGCAATATCTAAATACCTTAAATAACAATTCTACTGTTTTTTGTCAGGTATTCTTTAATATTTTTTCATTAATATTTAAAACTCTTCCCAGCCCTGTCAGGTTGGCTCAGTGGTAGAGCATTGGCCCAGCATGTGGAAGTCTGGAGTTTGATTCCCGGTCAAGGCGCACAGGAGAAGCAAACATCTGCTTCTCCACTCATCCCCCTCCCTTTCTCTCTCTCTCTCCCCCTCCCACAGCTATGGCTGTTTTGAGCAAGTTGACCCCAGGTGCTGAGAATGGCTCCATGGCCTAACCTCAGGTGCTGAAATAGCTCAGTTGCTGAGCAACAGAGCAGCAGCCTCAAATGGGCAGATCATTGCCCTGTAAGGAGCTCGCCAGGTAGATCTCAGTTGGGTTACATGCAGGAGTCTCTCTCTGCCTCCCTGCCTATCAAATAATAAAAAACAAACAAAGAAACACCTCTTTCTTATAACAATTTAGTTTTGTGTACCTCTTTTATTGTTCTTATTTAAGTATTATATGCCTGAAACAACTACCTTTCAGTGTATCTTTTTTAATACTTAAAACGGTCATTAAGACAGAGAACCAGTTGTTAAATTTGAATCACACCACTGAATTTAACCCCGTGTTCAAAACTTTCAATATCCATGCCCATGATCTCTAACACTCAAAGCCATCAAGTCAAACTTCTCCTGCATTCCTGTGCATGAGAAGACCAGGTCTTTAGAAGAATGAATTGGCTTATTCTGAAGTTTTATTTTTGAGGCATCTCTGAGTCCATAATACCAAGTCCTTCATAAAGGATTTGGTAGAAAACAATTAAGCATCATCTGGGATCTATGTGTTCAGGACAGAGATCTAGTTCTGTTGCCAGATTAAGAAAAAACGCACCCCTTTAAGTTGTATGCATATAGTGGAGATACCACAAATTACCTTTAGCTGATTGTCTTCCTGCTTGTTTAGTTTAATCCTTCAAACCTAACCCTCAATACACTATCATCCTAGTTAAAGTCTTGATGCACATGGGTGTTGAATTTGTGGAATTATCTACATTGAGTTTGAGCAGAGTTTTGTGACATAGGCACGACTTATTCTTACTAGGCCACTGATGAGGAAGTAGGAATTAATTATTGTGGGTGAGATGATTTACGATGGTATTCCCCAGATGCACGTGACTGTGTGCTCCTAGTGGAGTGAAGGCTGGATAGTCAGAAAAAGAAAACTCAAGTTCAAGTAAGACCAAGCATTGAAAGGAGTATTTTACTTGGTGCCTCATCTGACACTTCTTCTTGGCCACAATTTCTATACATTCTTAGATAATGTAACAGGCACGAAGTACCCAGGCTTTACTATCCTTCTTTCCAGGTTCTTGACCTAGCATTCTTTATTTTCATTATTTCTTTAATATCCCACTTCCCATAATTCCATTTCAAATATGTGCATATAATTTGTCATGTTCTTTTCAGTAGAACTTAAAATTCCAATTACAGAGACTCAGAGTTACTTGCAAAAACCAATCTCCTGGCCTGACCTGTGGTGGTGCAGTGGATAAAGCATCAACCTGGAACACTCAGGTTGCTGTTGCTGATTCAAAACCCTGGGCTTGCTCGGTCAAGGCACATATGGGAGTTGATACTTCTTGCTCCTCTTCCTTTCCCCTCTCTCTCTAAAATGGATAAATAAAATCTTTTTAAAAAACCCAACAAACCACTCTCCAGGTCCCAGAGGACACAGGGAAGCTCAATTATTCAGACTCCTTATTTGATACGATCTAATTATAGTCCAAATTCTGATTATATATCCACATTTACAGATATATGTATGTATTACACATGTGTATATAACAAACACTTATGTTCTAAATTTGAAATAGGTAGTAAGTTATATTTGTCTCATTAATATATGAGATCCATGTTACCCTCTTAAGAACCATAGCAAAAAAAATTAAAGGGGAGGGCTGAGGTAATTTATCTCAGGGACATTTATTTCTGGATTCTTAAAATCCCTATGGTAAAGAGCCTGAACATGTTTTTGATATGGGAAATCCCCAGGCTCTAGCCTTCTGTTGCAGAAGCAGAGAATCCAGGGGAAATATGAGAAGAAAGGGTGAATACTGCAGAGGCATGCAATGTTTCTTTTGTGGTTGACATCACAGAACACCAGGAACAAGAGACATAGTCCATAACCAGTGATAAAGACACCAAGAAGCCTCAAATGTGGGCATGACCTAACCCCCGACTCTATGAAATTCATGGTTATACATCTCTTATCCCCTAAGGTTTCATAATGTAATCTTTGTAACTGGACCCTAGGATCTGGCAGTTGTTCCCTTTCTCAGATCAGTTATTCCATCCCTGACCTCAGGGATGTGAAGAGTTTGCAAGAGAAAACACGGTGAGTGGTTCAAAGTTTTTGCTGGCCAACATTTCAAATTCTCAGCCAAGAGCAGAACAATGGGAGTGAGGGCCTCCAAAGAGTCTAGTCTGAGGAATCCCAGGGAATGGAGAGTGCATTCACTGGAGTGGCAGCTGGCACAGAATTGGGAAGGGACCTCTGGGACTTGGGGGGACTTCAATAAGACTCTTTTTACCTCTCCCCACTGTTTGTGACATCTGGGTATAGCAAAGCAGGGTGTGGATGGGAAATATTAGAGAAAATGCAAGCTGTTCTTTTTCCTTTATATGTTTTAGATACTTTGCTTGAGAACTGCGCTGTGAGAACCAAGCCAGGCCAGCAAACGGAACGCAAATATCTGTTGTTGTTGTTTTGTTCATTGTGTCTCATGAGTCCTCTTGAAGTCTGGCGTGGGTTCTGGCCTGTAAGTCTCAGAGGGGCTGGCTATAAATGAAAAATGGTGCAGAGAGTTTAGGGAAACTCTGTAGATTGATAGTTCACAATCTGCTGTGTAACTCCTGGTCAAGAAAATCTGCACTTCCTACAGGAGTCTGAAGGGAATGGGCACCGCAGAGAACCAAACGAACTGTTATTCTTATTCTTACTGACTTTCTGTGGGTTTAGGGCTGACAGCCAAACTTCTGGAGGCCTTATAAAGGGAGCCAGTCTCATAAAGTGCCCTGTCTCCTGAATCTGTCTCCATAAAGAAGAGGAAAAGAAGGAAGGAAGGAAGGGAGGAAGGAAGGAAGGAAGGAAGGAAGGAAGGAAGGAAGGAAGGAAGGAAGGAAGGAAGGAGAGGAAGGAAGGAAGGAAGGAAGGAAGGAAGGAGAGGAAGGAAGGAAGGGGAGGGAGGGAGGAAGATGAGAAAAGAAAACAAAAGAGAGAGAAGAAAAGAATAGAAAAAGAAGAAGAGAAAGGAGAGAGACGAAAATTAAAATGTTTTTGACATTCAGGCTGTGAAAACTTATTCTCAGTTTAAACTGGGGGGGACTGAAGAAGGTTAAAGCCAGCATTCATTCCATTCCTGAATCTTAGAACATTATAATTCCGTTGAGAGCAAGCACCAATGGACCTTAAAGGTCTCATACTTTAGCAGTTTAGTGTTGACATAAAGGCAGCCAATTTTGATAGTTTTACAAATGGCTCTTGGCTAAGATTCCTACTCAAATTCCCTAGGGACTGTTCTAGACATGCAGAGTCAATGTCTGATTGGGCAGGGGACTGTGGAAGGAGAAGGAAGGCATATAAAGCTCTAGGCTTCCAGGCTCCAGTTCTATACAAGAACTTTAGGAGAGGCCAGGGTGAGGCCCTTCAAAACAGCATATTATATTGTATTTAATTTTCATTATAATGTTTCAGTATATATATGATATGTGTGTAAATTTTAATCTATACACTATGTACTTCAGAGTATATAATTCAGGATTGGATAGTTAGTATTTTAAAAACCTTGATTATTAATCCATACACCTCCAGGAGTTAACAGAGAGGAATTTTAAATAATTCTATTTTAACCCGCCTTTGAGAGTTGATTATTTTTTTATAACGAGCAGTAGAAATCCACATGAATGGGCTAGAAAGAACAGAGAGGCAGCTCAGCCTTTCTACACACAGGAGGGAAGAATCTGGTGGGACAGTATCCCAGGCTAAGAATTTCGATTGATCTCATGCAAAGCCATGTACAGATGATTCTTCCTTGACTCTGATTAAATTAGCAGAATCCTGCTCTGAAATAATTTTTGACTATGCTTCAAAGGAAGTTTTTATGCAAGGCATTGCTGAAGTACCTAAACCTTAGAACTCACTGAGCTCATCAAACAGATTATGTGACTCTTTTGTGTCTGGTTATTAATAAATGTATGTATGGCAGAATTTGGTCTAAGATTGCTTTCATTTTATTTTATCATTTGTTATTTACAAGGCACAGGAAAGGGAACAAATAGAGTCCCACCATAAGTTTAAATATTTAAAATTAAAAATCAGGTTGACAACTTTTAAATAAATTATGTTCTAGCTTTCTACCTTGACAACATTAAACCACTATTTACTGATACTAAAAGGAAAAATTTACTAACTCAATTGCCTCTTGCTTAGGTTTACTGTTTGAATCCACAATACTTGACTTTATTTAATTTTTTATTGAATTTATTCAGGTGACACTGGTTAACAAAATTATACAGGTTTCAGGTACCTGATTCTATAACACATCTCTATACACCGAATTGTACTAAATTGTGTTCATCCCTGAAAGTCAAGACATTTTAGTGCTAAGCACCATTTCTTACAGAAGGCTTGCTGTAGACAGATAAAATATGTATCTAAAAAAATAAGATAATGTGATGCCTATTATTTTAAATGTTTATTTTCAGTGAAATTATATGTATTTAGAGAATAAATAAGCAATGTAAGTAATAAGTAGTAGTACATTTTAAACATTTTTTGGTAAAATTTTAACGTCTAATGAATGACCAGTAATTAAATATACATTTATATCATATGAACATATCAAATAAGTTTGTTTTACATGAAATTAAAGTTGCTAAGCATTTTTTTTTTTTTTTTTTTTTAGTATTAGTGCCACCTGTTCATTTAACAATTGTTTAAATTTGTTACTTTTATTTTTAAGTTTACTGAAAACATGCTTGGGATGCTTTGCAAAGTCATACAAAAATTCTCTCTATTATTGTTGAAAAACAAACACTTTGTTGATGTTGAATCAAGAATCTTGTTTTATTATTGTCTTCTCTGAAATGCAGTGTAAGCCTTTTCATTTCAGAGATAACCATGCAAAGGGCAAATGCAAATGCAGAAGAGAATATTATGATATGTTCTAAGTTTTATGAGTCAACTTTTCCACCCTTGACTTTTCTTTTCAAACATTGCTTATTTATTTTGCACCTAATTATGTGTAGAACATTGTGTTGAGTGGGTGATAAAAATTTAATAAGACACAATTCCTGCCTTTAGAACTGTATGTTATGTTAAAGTTTATTATGGATATACCTACATATGAAATTCATATGGATAAAGAAAGTTCTCTTTGTGTATGTTTGTAAATATTCTTGGAAAACACGTATTTTGGAATTCATTATAGGTAAATAAATAATAAGGCAATATTTTTATGATTAATTTATGATATATTTTATGACAAATACAGTTAACAACTACTGTTTTTTAAATAAAATTTTAGTTTTGGATTTTCTTAATTTAATCTAATAATTATGTAGATATAATCTACAAGTATTCTCTTAAGGAGTTGAAAGTGTTAATTAGTTTCTAAAAATCAAACTATTCTAAACAGTTTCATAACTAGGTTAAGCCAGTTTTTAAATTTAAATGAAAAAATGTTTTATTATTTTATTGATTGATTTGAGAAAGGGGAGAGAGAGCATGCCCTGACCAAAAAAGGCCAGAGTTTCAAACCAGTGACCTCTGCATTCCAGGTCACTGCTTTATCTATTGCAACACCATAGGTCAGACCCAATTCTTAAAATTTCATTTTAGTTTAATAGAATTTAACTCTATTTTGCTCTTTTAAAATGCTTTTAACCAGGACTTGAAATCCTTATCCAGTTGCTCATGCAATTTTTTTTTAACAAGCTGAACTGTTTTAATTATATAAAATTATATGCTGGTTACAGCTGGCACTTGGGTTCTTTGCAAAGAAACTCTGATGGGGGACTTTACAAGATGGTCAGTAAATTTCTGATAAGGAGAGTTGGTGGACACAGTTTCTTTCCAGAGGTCACAGGTAAGACAGTGGCAGGTCTTAGAGATGGCCTGGAAGGCGACCAAAGTGAAGCTTCCCAGGGTGGCAGTGCAGCCCTGGCAGAGGTGTAGCTGTGGTTGATACAGGCCATTAACAGCACTTCTTGGGCACAGCACTTCTTGGGCTGAGACAATGACAGTGCCCCAGGGGTGGGGAGGAGGCATACCAGCTGCTGGTCACCTTGCAAGGGATGGTGTTGGATTGCAGGTCTTGTTCCCTAGAGTAGCCTGTTGGCACAGGGACAAGATGATGGCCCCAAGGACAGCAGTGGTTACCTCCTTTGAGCATTTAACACTCAGACCAACATGTCTATTATAGTTTCCAAAGGTGACAAATGCCTTGAACAAGGTCATCTGGCTAGTGCAGGTCTGCTTTTGCACAGGTGTTCGGCAGATAAAATATAATATGCTCACTTTGTTAAAGATGGCGCTGCCCACATGGAAGCCCGTCATCCAGGTGATATTATTTGCCCTTATGCTTGAGATGGCTGTGGGGGAAAAGCTGTAATGTAGGCAGGCCAGGTCATTATAGCCTAAGGCTTAGTTTAAGAGTAAGCTCTTCCCCACACCCTTGACTGATTGGATGATGTAGGGTGGTGATGTAGGGAGGAATCCCATTATGCCTCAGATGGGTGGCTTTGTATCAGAGACTTTCTTGAATGTATAATTGGATTAAAGGTTTGGATTATCTATGCTATAAAGTGGGAGGACCAGTACCTAGATCTCTCTCTCTTTGGTTCCTGAGTTCCTGAGGTTAGTATTAGAGAGGAGAGCAGAGTAAGGCCACATAAAGGCCAGGAGAAGCAGCAAAGATGGCAGAGTGCTGAGGAAGAAGCCAGTTTGTTAAGAGTTTGTGCAGGAGGAGATGGGAAACAGAGGTGAATAAGTCTGGTGAGCTAGAAACCTTTGATTCTAGGAAACTCAGATAAGTCAGTAGCTTTGTGAGCACTGAATGTGTGGGTTTTGGAGCCCAGTGTGTGTTTTTGCTTGCCCGCCGGGTGCAAGCTAGAATTAAAGCTGATGGCTCACCAGTTCGTGGCTCCTGTGTTTCATTACCGACTGTTCGAATCCAATGTGAACCTGCATGGGTCAGGTGGCTGTGATGGTGGCCGCGACTACTGGCTTTACAACAGGCATAATCTTTAAAACCTTAGCTTTGAGGGATGCCCCCAAGAAAATATCAGTGTTGGACAGAAAGAGAGTTAGATCTTCGGGGACTTGATCTTCATGATGTTGGAGGTAACCAGAGTACCTGGAGAAAACCCACACAGACATGAGGAGAGCACTCAAACTCCACAAGACAGTGGTCCCAGCTGATAGCTGATTTTTTTTCTCATTAACATTATAATCAAATAGTGTTGAAGGAAACAATGTTATTTGAAGAACTGTTGAACACATAATTTAGAACTGTTGAATCTTCAGCTAATTTGAGCCAGATCACTTTTGATTTTATAAAACAATTAAAGAAAATAGGATTAACTTGTGTGACATGATTACTTATGGTCATTTTCATACCTTTACAATAACTAATTTCTAATACCTTGTATACAAACAACCTCCTTTCTTCTTTTATTCCTTCCTCTCTCTTTTTTTTCCTCTTTGCTTTCTTGCTTCTTTCTTTCCTCCCTCCCTTTCTTGCTCTACTCATTTACCCCTCCCTTTTTCTCTCCTTTCTCATTTCTTTTTTGTCCTATTGTTATTTTTCCTTTACCCTCTTATTTTATTTTCCTGATTACCTTCAAATTACTTGGAGATTCTTATCAGATTAATGTAAATAAGAAAATTGGCATAGATTGACCTAGAGGATATCGTGTTGAGTGAAATGAGTCAGTCATAGAAAGACAAATATCATATAATTTTATTTACATGTGGAATCTAAAGAACAAAATAAGCAAAACTGAAACAGACTTCTACACACAGAGAACATATTGATGGTTGCCAGGGGGAAGAGAGTTTGGAGGCTTGGGTGAAAAAGGTAAGGGATTTCATATTGGTACTAATTGGTAGTTACAAAATAGTCACAGAGATGTAAAGTACAGCATAGGAAATATAGAGGGAACACTTTCTTTATAAAGTATATAATTTTCTAACCATTATGCTGTATATCTGAAACTAATACAAAATAATATAGAATGTAAATTGTAATTGAAAATTAAAATTAAAAAATAGTATTAGGGGTACAAAGCAATAGAAATTAAGCGAAAAATAAGATTAAATTATAATTGTCACCTCTTTAGATATTGAAACCTATGATAGAATTAAAAATATCTCTAAAGATTCTGGTTAACTATGAAAAAAGGCTACATTAAAATATATACTTTTTATTATCTAAAAATTTAAAGAGATCTTAGCTCATGCAAAGACTTTTCTCCTGAGGAGGAAGAAAGATGGTGATGGAGTAGATGGACGTTCCAACTATCACCTCCCAGGACCAAATTGGATTACAACTTAATTTAAGAACAATCATCTTAAAAAAACAATTTTGAACTAAACTAAGAGGAATCAATAATCAAGGATCACTGAAGAAGCCACACTGAGACTGGTAGGAAGGGCGGAGATGCGGAAAGGGCTGCCCCATTCCCAGGAGCGAGCAGCGGCCTGTAGGGACTTTCATGGCAGGGTGGGTCACCCTGAGAGGCGTGGGTCCTCAGTCCCAGGATGAGAGCCCCAGAACCTAGAAGCCTCAGAGCCTAGAAGAGGTGCCCAGACAGCATTTAGCTGTGAAAAGAGCCAGGTTTCTGTCCGCGAGGAAGAGACACACCTTTCGGATGCAGATTCTGTTTTAAAGGGCCCGCACAGAGAACCTTGTTCACAGCCACTTACCCAGGGTCCTGGTGAGGGAGAGCTGAGAGGACTGGAGTTGCGGGAGAAGAGTGTAAAGTTGGAGGCCCAGGGAGAGACACTGTGGGGGACGGCCACTGGAACCCCTGTGCTGAGTCATTTTCCAGTACTGCAGTCACCATCTTTTTGGGTGGAGCAATCCCCTCTGAGTGGCATCAGACTGGGAAAAGCAATTACTCCACCCTTGAGACTCTCTCCTACTCCAGGGATGGTGATGGTTTGTTTTAACAGGCCAGGAAGCAGGGGGCACATCAGTGACTCAGTTTTCTGGTGTTGAGACCTCCCCCCCATACTCTCCCGAGTCTATGACTGGAGCTTCTACCTCATAGGAGACTCAGAAGAAACTGTCCAGAGGGCGAGTAAATCACACTTCTGGGTCTCAGTAAACCACACCCACTGGACTCCTGGGACCTCACCCTACTGAGGTCTGTGAAAAAAGTCTAGACAGACTGACACCTGGGGCCAAGGGGCAGAGCCACACTCACCACCCTTCCTAATTGGTGAACTGCCACAGGCTCTAGACTCTAGCAGAAGTTTTTTTCAGCAGCTGAGCCCAACAAGCAGCCAGCAGATAGGCAGCAGGGGGCAAGACTCATGGAAACTTGGCCATTTGAGCAGACTTTCTCCCAGGCCCAGAATGGGTAAAAGCCAGCCTAGGTATGCAGCTGGTGTTTCCATGTATACCTGGGCCCAGCAAAGGTAGCCACAAACTCTGAAATATTTGTAGCTCCAAGAAGGTTGCTAAGGACCTGTTACGGGAAGTTTCTCCCACTGGTCTGCACTGGAATCTTGCTTGGGAGGCCCAGGGCTGGCACATCAAGGGGCCAGCTGTACAAAGCATTGATTAAGGACCTAACAACCCTTGCTAGAGTAAAACTTTACCTTCCTAGGGTAAAGCTTTTCACACCTGGCCCAGCTAAGGCAAGTTCTATTCTCTGTGATCAGCACTGGTACAGCATCTCATGTGCATTGGTTAGGGTGGAGCTTCACAGTTAGCCAGCCTGGATACTGGAAATTCTGTCCTGCTAGACTAGATTTCACAAGGGGAATAAAGAAAGGCTTGGAACATGGACATTTGAAGTGTGGGTCCCTGTGAGTCTATTGTTGAATCTGGTCAAGGGGTTTAGCCACCTTCAGGAGTGGCACAGTCAGTCCCAGGAGAGGACTCTCTCAGTCTTCCTCCCTGAGACCAGGGTCTCAACAGCTGAAAGAACTTCTGCAGAGGGGACTGTTGGCCACACTCGGTCTGAACCTACTGCTCACCTAGTTGGGGAGAAATAAAATTTGAGTGTCCAGCAGTGGCTGAGGGATCAAGCTCTGGAGTAGGGTCACATTCCCTGTACTGAGCTCCTAACCAAGAGACTTCTGAAGTAGGGGGTCCCACAAACGTTGTATTCACAACCTCAGCTGTCCTAACCCACCAAGTGTGCAACCTGTAGAGGGGTTGGATGGGTGAGGCCAGTCTGAGCCCACACTACAGTATTACTACAGAAGACTCTGTGGGAAGACTAGGCTGCTGCTAGAGGATGAGGAGAAGCTGAAAAGTGGAGACAAATATTACAAAGCTTGGGGCTTTTATGAAGCTGTTTTTATCTCTAAGCAGGAGGAAGCTAATCCTTATACAAAGGTTGGCCACTCCCACAATACCCAGACACAGAAAACACAAACACAAATAGGAAAAAGTGCAGTAGCTACAGACTGGTACCCTACAGTGGGTTACAAACAACACCTGATGCCAACCCATGAAAAACTAGAGTCAACACTACTGGTAGTGGGTGGCAGACAGCACCAACCCTAGACTCAACTACCTATACAAGCAGCATACCCAAAGGTAGAGTCTAGCAGATACCAGACACTGTAGAGAATAAATATACCAAACAGGAGAGACATTGTACAGTGTGTAATACACATAATCAAGGTTGACCCTTAGAGCCAGCCAACCAGAAGGGATAAACATACACATAAAAAGACCAACTGCATCTAATACTCACATACAACAAGAAGGAAAATAGTACCCTCAAGATGCATTCCTAGAACAAGGAAAACAAGTAACCTGGAGGACAGTACCACCAAACCCATCTTCTTCATAAAGACCAAACAAAAATTTCACAGTCAGACAGTACTACCTAATAAACAGACAAAATGGGTAGACAGAGAAATGTGACCCAAAAGAATCAACAACAGAAATCCCCAGAAAAAGAACTGAATGAGATGGAAGTGACTAATATACCAGATGCAGAGTTTAAAACAATGATTTTTAGGATGCTCAAGGATCTTAGAGCAACAGTGGATGGACATAATGAGCACCTAAATAAAGAGATAGCAATCATCAAAAAGGACATTGATATCATAAAAAAGAATCAGTCAGAAATGACAAATACAATATCAGAAATGAAGATTGCACTAGAAGAAATAAATAGCATGTTTGATGAAGCAGAAGATCAAATCAGCGATTTAGAGGACAAGATAAACAGAAGTACAAAAGCAGATCAGCAAAAAAAAAAAAGGGGGTCCAAAAAGTCTGAGGAAAGTCTAAGAGAGCTCTGTGACAACATGAAGAGAAACAATACCTACATCATAAGGGTTCCTGAAGGCAAGAGAACAAACAAGGAATAGAGAACCTGTTTGAAGAAATCATAGCTAAAAACTTCCCTAAATTGATGAAGGAAAAAGTCACACAAGTTCAAGAAGTACAGAGAGTTCTATTATAGAGAAACCCAAGGAGGTCTACAGCAAAATTCCGCCTAATTAAAGTGTCAAAGTTAAGAGACAAAGAAAGAATACTAAAAACTGCAAAAGAAAAGCAGTTAATTACCTATAGGGGAACCCCATAAGGATGATATCTCACTTCTCAACAGAAACTTTTGAGGCCAGAAGAGATTGGCAAGGAAAATTCAAAGTGATGCAAAGCAATAGCCACAACCAAGAGTTTTTATCCAGCAAGGCTATTAATTAAAATTGAAGGAGAAATAAAAAACTTCCCAGGCAAAAAAAAAAGAAAAACAAAACACAAAAACAAACTCAAGGAATTCATTGCAACCAAACCAGTATTGTAAAAAATGTTAAGGAGTGTGCTGTAAAAAGAGCAAAAGAAAAAAATCGAGAAAAAGAGGATTGTAGATTTAAAGAATAAAATGGCAATAAAAACTACATATCAATAATAACATTAAATGTAAATATATTAAATGGTCCAATCAAAAGACATAGGGTAGCTGTGTGAATAAGAAAACATATGCTGTCTACAAGAGACCCACCTCAGAACAGAAGATACATATAGACTAAAAGTGAAGGGATGAAAAAGGTATTTCACACAAATAGAAACGAAAAAGAAAGCTGGGGTAGCAATACTTATATCTGACAAAATTGACTTTTAAGGTGGCAGGACATAAAATTAATATTCAGAAATCAGTGGTATTTTTATACATTAACAATAAACTGTCTGAAAAAGAAATTAAAAAAACAATACCTTTCACTATTGCAACAAAAAAATAAAGTACCTAGGAGTAAATTTAACCAAGGACATAAAGGATTTGTACTCAAAAAATTATAAAACATTGATAAAAAGAAATCAAGAAAGATACAAACAAGTGGAAGCATATACCGTGCTCATGGTTAAGAAGAATAAACATCATTAAAATGTGTATATTACCCAAAGCAATCGATGAATTCAATGCCATTTCTATTATAATATTAATGGCATACTTCAAAAATATAGAAAAAATATTCCAAAAATTTATATGGAACCAGAAAAAAACAGAATAGCCTCAGCAATTTTGAAAATGAAAAATAAAGTGGGAGGTATCATTCTTTCTGATATCAAGTTATACTACAAGGCCATTGTACTCAAAACAGCTTGGTACTGACATAAGAACAGGCATACAGATCAATGGAACAGAACAGAGAACCCAGAAATAAATTGATGCCTTTATGGTCAATTGATATTTGACAAAGGAATTAAGAACATACAACGGAGTAAAGACAGTGTCTTTAATAAATGGTATTGGGAAAATTGAACAGCTACCTGCAATAAAATGAAACTAGACCACCAACTTACACCATTCACAAAAATAAACTCAAAATGGATAAAGGACTTAAATGTAAGTTGTGAAACCATAAACATCTTGGAAGAAAACATAGGCAGTGAACTCTCCAATATCTCTCATAGCAATATTTTTGCTGATTTATCTCCACGGGCAAGTGAAATAAAAGACAGGATGAACAAATGGGACTATATCAAACTAAAAAGCTTTTGCACAGCAAAAGACAGCATGAACAAAATAAAAAGACAACCCACACAATGGGAGAACATGTTCGACAATATGTTTGATAAGGGGTTAATAACCAAAATTTATAAAGAACTTCTAAAATTCAATAGCAGGAAGGTAAACAATCCAATTAAAAAGTGGGCAAAAGAACTAAATAGACACTTCTCCAAAGAGGACATACAAATGGCCAACAGGCATATGAAAAAATGTTCAATGTCACTAATCATCAGAGAAGTGCAAATTAAAACCACAATGAGATACCACCTCACACCTGTCAGAATGGCATTAATTAACAAAACAATACACAATATGTGCTGTTGAGGGTGTGGAGAAAAGGGAACCCTTCTGCACCGCTGGTGGGAATGCAGACTTCTGCAGCCACTGTGGAGAAGTGTATGGGGTTTCCTCAAAAAATAAAAAATGGAACTGCCTTTTCATCCAGCTATCCCACTTTTAGGAACATATCCTAAAAATACCAAATCATGATTCATAAAAAGAAATGCACCCCATGTTTATTGCAGCATTGTTTACAATAGCCAAGATCTGGAAACAGCCCAAGTGTCCATCAGTGGAGGAGTGGATTAAAAAGCTGTACTACATATACAATATACACAATGGAATGCTACATGGCTGTAAAAAAGAAGAAAATCTTACCTTTTGTGACAGCATGGACTGACCTAGAGATTATTATGCTAAGTGAAATAAGCCAGGCAGAGAATGAAAAACATCATAGGATCTCACATATATGTGGAATCTAATGAACAAAGTGAACTGATAAATGGAATAGAGGCAGAGACGGGGTCAAAGGGACCAGAGGGACAGCAGTCAGAGGGAAGGGCAATGAGAGGATGAGATTAAAAAGGTAAAGGGATTAGTGAAACTATATATACATAACACAGAGATACAGATAACAGGACAGCAAATCCTAGAGGGAAGGGGGAAGGGAGTGAGGGAGAGGGGGCAAAGGGGGTATAAAAAGGGACACAGAGGTAGAGGGTGAAAGAGTTATATTCATTGGGACACTTGAATCCATGTAAACATAATAAATTAAAAATTAATTTTTTAAAAAAGACTTTTCTCCTGAAAATTAAATTTAGCAGCTATCTTTGTATTGGTTTAGGATTGAAAAATGTAATACAGTAAATTAAACTATACTTTAATTTTTTTTTCAAATGGAGTTATTCTGTAGGACTAATTCCAACATTTATCACTAACATATTTTAGGATTATTCCTAGATTATGTATTCCTTTATCCTCAACTGTGTGGAATGCACTCTACTGAGAATATATTCAAGTTGACTGCAGCTGCTTTGGCATTTTACCTTGCAATTTCCAGTATCAGTAAACTTTTCCAATTATTTTCTAGCCATAGTGGTATGAGAAGTTTATTGAAAATGACCTTTTGGGTTCTTTATTGTTAGGGTCCTACTACTAC
Source organism: Rhynchonycteris naso (assembly GCA_037038555.1). NCBI lineage: Eukaryota > Metazoa > Chordata > Mammalia > Chiroptera > Emballonuridae > Rhynchonycteris > Rhynchonycteris naso. The sequence continues at coordinate 44,901,231 of CM072997.1, read as the reverse complement.
TGTCTTACTACTCAAAATGTGTTCTGAGAAGCATCTATAAGTTTGATAAAAATGCAGAATTTCAGGCTCTACTCTGGACCCTCTTTGTTATTTACATTTTAACAATATCCCCAGATGATTATATGCACACTGATTTAAAAAAAAATTTTTGTGCACATTCATGGGGCTCATACTTTGGAACAAACTCATTTTTTGCTAAGCTGGTATTAGAAAACTTTCTTTTGGCTAGGCTATTGTTAGGGCAGAACCAGACATTGATTTATAAAAGCCTATATCAAGGAGTAAAGAAAAAATTTAAAAAATAAAAGCATCACATGCAATTTTGTAGCAAAGAAAAATTTATTTTGCATGGTAATTGTTTAGAATTATAACTATTGTCATACAAATCTACCTGCAATTTTTCTGCATGTAGAGTAAAACTAGAGTTTTCAAGGATATTATATACCTATAAACAGGATACACTCTCTAAAAATATTTTGGGTCAAACTATAAACAAAAGGAATGTTTTATCTCTAATATTAGTACTACCATTTATTACTGGCTTATATCTCAGGATCTTCCTTGAATTATTTATTCTTTTGATCTCTACCATGTGGAAATACTTTGCAGTTTGACTTTCTCTGGTCATATGACAAGCAAATTTAGGTCATTATTCTAGTTATTATTGGCCTTCTGGAAGATACATAAAAGGAGTTGTCAATGTATCAATAAAATCTGGGTCTATAGGTCAGAATTTTTAAATAAATAGGTTAGATTAAAATAGGTTCAAATCAATGGAAAATCACATATTGTCACTATGTATAAAGGAATATTCTAACTATAGCAAACAGGTATTGTAAAAATAGGTATCATCTGACCAGCCAATGGCACAATGAATAGAGCATCAACCTGGGATGCTGAGGACCCAGGTTTGAAACCCTGAGGTTGCCAGCTTGAGTGTGGGATCAAAGACATGACCCCAAGGTTGTTGGCTTGACCCTAAAGGTCACTGGCTTGAGCCCAAGGTCAATTATTTGACCAAAGGTTCACTGGTTTGGCTGAAGCCCCCATGTCAAGGCACATGTGAGAAAACAATCAATGAACAACTAAGGCCCTGCGGAGGAATTGATGATTCTCATCTCTCTCCCTTCCTGTCTATCAGTCTGTCTCTGTCTCTCTCTTGAGCACTCGAAATAAATAAGTAAATAAATAAAGGTGTAGACTTCACCTTAGATAATTATACAACCCAAATAATTCAGTGACTACACAATCAATGATATATAAAAGTTTACCTCTCTAACATAAAAAAATAAACTAAATTTTTTAAGATTAATATCTTTAATAAATATCTTTTTCCATCATGTTATCTAGTAGGTATATCACTTTCTTAGGTATGTATCAAAGTGGTGAAAAATAAATAAAATAACTACACTTACATGAAAGATCAATTAAGTAAGTAGATATTGCTCAATAACGATTACAATTCTTACCATGGGTATAGTGTGTTTTAACAAAATAAAGGCAAAAGAACCTTCTGAACTTTTGTGAATTATGAGTTGATCCATGAAAGATGTAACAATTTGAGGGGTATCCAAAGAGAATATTTGATAATATAAGGGTGTCATAAAAGAGTGTGGAACTTGACAAGTATGCTACTTGACAGAAGCAGTAATAGCAGACATGTTTGATTAGTAAGAATTAGGTAAGGTAAATTGTAAAAATTTGAGAACTTATTGAAGAGATTTATTATATGCTTTGAACTACAAAATTAAGTTAAAATTCTTTTAAATAATCAAGTCTTAGACCTCTCAAGTCACCTGGTTACATATCACGACACACCAGTAATGGTCACTGACCAGATTAATCTTATTTAAACTCTTGTTCACCATATTTTGGTTCTGTTCTTTGCTCTGAAACACTTAATGACTCCTACTGTCTATAAAATTAAGCTCAAATTTATTAATCTGATGTTCACAGTGTTCTACATTCTGACAACAGATACCTTCTCTACATCTTTACATTCTGTTACAGTGGAACATGGAGCCCCCATCTCAACCATTCTGGGCTTCTTGTAATTTTCCTGCCACACATCAGGCTTTCCTGGTTTTAATGACTCCATTGTGTTTGAAACAGTTTTCTATCATCTTTGTTTAACAATGTATTTATTTCTAGGTCCATCTCACCTGTCAATGATCCCTCAGGGAGACACAAAGTCAGATTTGCACCAAAATTGTATTTTTATCTGTTATCATGTAGGATTAAGAAGTAATCTATAAGATCCCTTCAACTTTCAAAAATATTTTATTAGCTGGTCATGTATTTTGTCACCCCAATGATTACACTGATTTTAGTGGGAAAAAATCTTCTGTGGCATCAGTCTTACCTATAATAGAAGGTAAATGTTTAAAAATCAGTGAAGGAGGGAAGGATAGAATGGAAGGAATAATACAAGAGGGATACTAGTATGAAGATTAATCTAGAAGAAGAAAAACAATGGTCTAAGATAACTCTGGTATGATAGAGAAGAAAAAATAAGTAAGGTAGTGAATAAAAAAGTAGTGTATACAAAGCATTTTTATTACAAGTATGAAACAAATGTAAAGTTATTGCTTATAATGTTATTAAATAATAGCCTTCTTGTTCATATAATTTAGTTATAAATGACTTAAATTGAAATATGTATCTTTTAAAACATTAAACAAACAACTATACTAAAATGTGAAACAAATGCAAACTGAATGATTTGGAAGACAGACTTTATAGGCAGACTGCTGGAGTCAAAATTCTTTTTTTCTCATTAGTTGTATCATCTTGAGAAATTTCTTAACCTCTTAGTGCCTCAGTTTCCACATTGTAAAATGGAGGTGATATATCAGTAACTTTCTCATAGTATTATTATGAGATTTTTACATTAATATTTGTAACACATTTAATGTAGTGCTTGAAAATTGGTGAGCCACATGTAAATAATTTTAAGCAACATAATTATATTTGTATGAAGAACCTATTTGAATGAAGAAGGTACTAAAATAGTTATATTACTTTTTGTTAATCTTACTGACAAGATATTGTATCAACCATGCTATTTTCATATTACAAGGTTTACTAATATGAAGCAGTTGTATGTTTAGGTAGCTTGATTTTGGTTGGTCTTCAGATTTATGAGTTTAAAGAACAAGAGGAAGACAGGAGACTAAGAAGACATAACAACTAAATGCATTGTGGTATTCTAGATTGAATCTTTGAAGAGAAAAAAAGACATTAGTGGAAAACTGTAATAAAGTTTGTAATTGTATTAGAAAACAGAGCAAGAAGAAAATTTGTAATAGTTATGTATAGCTTGAGCAACACATTTTTTTAGTGATGAAACATATTTAAATCTTCCATTGTTCTTAAATTAGATCTATATATAAAGGTTAGTTTTTCTACGTATCTATTTCTACATTATATTAAAATGGTTGAAAGAATATTAATCAAATATGCATTGTGTATTTCATCTGCTTTAACATAAAATATAAGCCCTGTGTATCTCCATTTTGTATATTTAATGCTAATTTTAGAAAATCATTTTAAAGTTGTGTGTTTTTTGTTTCTTTGTTTGATTTTTTACTTATTTAAGTTGTAATTAGAATTTGGGAACACACATCTAAGTGTTAAGTACTTTTTCAAAGTAATTGGAAATACTTTCAAAATGTTTTTCTGTAGATTCACAAGCAAAATTAGGACAAAAATAAAATGCCATCTACAGATGAACTAATCTTAGTTTCGTCAGAACAAAGACTAAAAAAAATTGAGACATTTAAAGGAATCAAATTGCAGATATGAAAAGCAGCACCAAGGTCAACCTCAAGGAATTTCAAAGCCGTGAAGAAAGGATCTGCATCTAGCTTGTGGGTGTATTTATTTTACAGCTTCACATTCAGTTATTTACCTTCTAGTTGAATGATGCCTGTGTCTCAGATACCCCATCCACAAAACAAAGCCATCACATAGATTTTGCTTGTGTGTGGATTAAAGAAGTTAATATAAGTAACTCCTCCACCCCCATCTGAAAATCTGCCCACACAAAGAATATTCTTTGTGTGTGTTTTAAGTAGTTTAATTTTTTCCAGCTTTGCTACGTGGGTGATCCCATGCCTAGGCATTTTTAAGTGTAATATAGTTTGTAAATCTCTTAAGACCTGAGGAACCTATCATATTTAGTACAGCACAACCCATATTTCTGGTTTCCTGATGGTGTTAATATTATATATTTTTTAGCTTTTTTTTTCAAATGTAATATGCTGTGCTGGCTTTTTCTTATAGAGCCTAAAGAAAACTAAAGAGAGCCCTTTGTTTTCTCTTGAAATGACTGAAGAAACTTCCTCTGATCGCTAAAAACCTGGAAATAGGCTGACAAAAATGAACTCTAGTGAGAGGGGTATTTCCTAAGGTTTCTTTATGTCCGAGGAACAACTCACATCCCAAATTCAAACTGATGTGTTGCCATCCAAGAGGTTTGCAGTTCAAATCCTCTTCCTGAGGACAATACTAAGCTATAGGAAAATAGGCAAATACTACAAATGTCACTGTAGTGTGAGGCTCATCTTGGCATCCTTTGATACACAACGCATCTCCTCTGGAATCATTTGTTTATTATGGCATTCATGGTTAGATACCTAGTTTGCAGCTTCTGCCATGGTATCTTTTTATCAAGGTCCCAAGCCTCATTTTTTGGGGAAACCCCCACTTTCTTTTGCAGAAGAAGAATGGAGCAGGGGAACTGTTAAATGCTCTTTTGTACTGCTGTTACTGAGAGGAGAGGGTGCTGGTCTTGTCCTCTTACACCTGGAAATAGTGTGCTGCCATTTTTCCCCTATAGCAGTCATACAACATTATTTCAGGAGATTACTGAATGAGATGTGACATCTTCTTGGACCCAATCTGAAAATCACCCGCACAGGTATCTTTCATCTTGGATCCCTAAACTTAAAAGGGTTCTCTTCATTACCATGGAATCAGTCTAGAGTAGGACAATAAGACAGTAGGAAACTTCCATTTTTATCCAACCCTTATTTTTCTCTCCAACATGTTGTTTTCTTCAACATTTTCTATCTCCCTTTCTGGTTCAGAGGCTCTTATCCAAAAACTGTAGCTCATATAGCTATTGCCAAAACAGTGCATGCAACAAACCATCTCCAATTCAGTGACATAAATAATATACTTACATGACACCGAGTTGGTGAGGCTTTAACTTGACAAAGCTGGGTTAAGTTGGGCCTGATTCCAATTGTGAACTGGATTTAGTCTGCTCCAGCAGTGGCTACCCAGGTCATATTCTCATAGTGAAAAAGCAGAAGTGAAAGTCAGAAGGATAAAGCATACAATAAAATCTGGTAAAAACATTATTGCATTTTCCTTAGAAGAAAAGATACTAATTCTTAGGCCTCACCAGGCAGTGGTGCAATGGATAGAGGGTTGAACTGGGATGCAGAGGACTCAGGTTCGAAACCCCAAGGTCACCAGATTGAGCGCAGGCTCACCTGATTTGAGAAAGGCTCACCAGCTTGAGCCCAAGGTCACTGGATTGAGCAAGGGGTCACTTGGTCTGCTGTAGCTCCCTGGTCAAGACACATATGAGAAAGCAATCAATGAACAACTAAGCTGTTGCAACAAAAATTGATGCTTCTCAGCTCTCTCTTTTCCTGTCTGCCTGTTCCTATCTGTCCCTCTCTCTGGTTCTATCTTTGTCTCTGTCTGTCACACACACACACACACACACACACACACACAAAATCTTAGGACAACAGATGCATGCATAGAAATCTTACAATGGTATTGATTTTACCAATAAGAATTGTATAAATACTTCAGTCAAAGCCAGCTTATCATGCACCAGCATATTAGATGAGTTACCTTCTTATCTAATGATGCAAGTAAATGACTGAATAAAACATCCCTTATTTATGCTTTCTCCCACACCATTAACAAAAAAGTTTGTATAGATCTATAAATAATAATGCCTCTGTGGGAGCTGTAAGATCCAGCAACATACACCAAGGGACCTGAGAGGAGTCTCAACTACCTGTGTGTTGAATAATACGCATGCAGACTTTGATCTCAACTGTAGAACCTGCAGTGGCATACTAACTCATCCCAGACCCTCTGGGCTATCCTCCAAGAACCCATGGAAAACATCATCTTATACCGTCACCTAGAGATGAGAGAGCCTTTGTAGAAGTCCAAGTTTCCAGTGGAGAAATTCCAGCACAGTGTTAGAACCCAAAAAATTTAAGTTTAGACATAATAGAGAGAGTAAGAAAAACAATACACTTTACCTGCATCACCCTTTTCCAAGGAGGCATAGGTTAGGGCCAAGAAAGATCTTCTTCAGCCAGTGATTTCTCCCATGGCAGAAAGTGAGGGGGTGAATGAGCACCTGGCTTCCCCAGCTGAGCAAAATGTTATTAAAAAGGTTCATTTCTCTCACACCCCTTCCAGAGTGCTAAACCATAAACCGAATGACTGCGACGAGGGAAGTAGATGACAGAATTCTTGGAGGGCATTAAAGGGACGTGAATTCTAGTAACCATATCATGAACTACATGAAGAAACCTGCTCACAAGTCACTGGGGTTGCCTTGCCAATTGATTCCCTCCAACTGGCCCATTCTCACCCCTAGCACTAGGCGTTCGGCACCCACAGACCCCTCCTATAGTCAGCTCCCAGTATGCACTCCCAACGATGATGAGGAGAGCAAGATTTGGCAGACAGCTAGTGAGTACATAGTGCCAGAAAGCCTGCCAGAATCTGTGAGCCAGGAAGAGACCATAAACTTGAGCTTAATTTTTCAGAACTAGATAGTTTTTCTGGTGAATGCTATTAAAAGAATTAATGCCAAGATTTCTTAAACTATTCAAAAAATTTGGAGGAGAGGGGAGACACTCTCAAACTTATTTTGCAAGGCCAACATTACCCTGATACTAAAGCTAGATAAGGACACTACAAGAAAAGAAAACTACAAGCCAATATTTTAGATGAGCACAGATGCAAAAATTTTCAACAAAATGTTAACAAACTGAATTCAACAGCATATTAAAAGGTTTATACAACATGATCAAGAGGGATTTATTTAGTTATGTAAACACGGTTCAACAATGCAAATTAATAAATGTGACACATCATATTAAAAGAATGAAAGATAAAAATCATATGGTCATCTCAACACATGCAGAAAAAAGAATATGATGTAGTACAACATCCTTTCATAAACTCTCAACAAATTTGAGGCATATTTCCACAAAATAAAGGCTGTTTATAACAAGCCCACAGCTGACAAATACTTAATGAAAGGTTGAAAGCTTTTCCTCTAAGATAAGTAAAAGACAAGAGTGCCCATTCTCATCACTTTTATTTGCTATATTGCTAGGAGACCAATCCAGAGCAATTAGGCATAAAAAAAAATTAAAGTCACTTAAATTGGAGTGAAAGAAGCAAAATTGTTTTCATTTACAGATTATATAACTTTATTTATTGAAATTTTAGAGATTCCACTAAAATACTGTTAAAACTAATAAAACAAATTCAATAAAGTGGCAGGATACTAAAGCAACATATAAAATCAGTTGTGCTTCTATATAATAACAATAAAATATTTGAAAAAATAATAATCAGTTCCATTCATACTAATATAAAAAGCAATAAAATATTTAGGAAAACATTTAATCAAAGACATGAAAGATCTGTACAATGAAAACTAAGAATTTGATGAAACAAAGATGACATATGAATAGATAGACATCCACTGGTCATGGAGCAGAGGATTAATATTGTTAAAATCTTTACTTCCCAACACAATCTATAGATTCAAGGCAATCTCTATGAAAATTCCAATGATATTTTTCACAGAAATAGAAACATTCTTAAATTTGTATAAAACCACAAAAGACTTTAAATAGCCAAACCAATCTTGACAACAAAAAACAAAGCTGGACACTTTGTAAAGTATATGACTGTCTAACCACTATCCTGTACAACTGATAGTAATACCAAATAATATTGAGTGTAAACTATAATTGAAAATATTTTTAAAAAATAAAAAAAGAAAAACCAAGTTAAAAAGATTATGCTTTCCAATTTCTACTAAATTTTAAAGATATAGTAATCAAAAACAGTATGGTATTGGCATAAAAACAGACACTTAGATCAATAGAACAGAATAGAGATCCAAGAAATAAACCCATGCGTATATTAATGTAAAACAAAGTAACCGAGATTATACATTGGAGAAAGGACAATTTCTTCAACAAGTGATGTTGGGATAACTGGACACCACATACAAAAAAATTAAATTGAATCACAATCTTAAACCATATCCAAAAATTAACAAAATAGATGAACTTCAGTGTAAGACCTGAAACCATAGAACCAGTAGGAAGAAGCTTAGACAGTAAGCTGCTTGGTAATAATTTTTTGGAATTGATGCAAAAAAAGCAAAAATAAACAAATGGGACTATATCAAATCAAAAAGCTTCTGCACAGCAGAATAAATAATCAACAATATGAAAAAGTAACCTACAACATAGACAATATAGTCAATAATATTGTAATAACTATATATGGTGTTAGGTGGGTACTGGAAATATTGGTGGGAACACTTTGTAAAGTATACAATTGTCTAATCACTATGCTGTATACCTGATATGAACACAAAATAACATTGAATGTCAATGGTAATTGAAAAATAAAATTTAAAGTTCTTTAAAAAGAAGGTAACCTATGGAGTAGGAGAAAATATTTGCAAATCATTTATCTAATAAAGGTTAATATTAAAATATATTAATTTATTATACTTTGTATATTCAATAGCAAAAACAATCTGATTAAAAATGGGCAGAGAAATTGAATAAAAAAATTTCCCCAAATATACAAATGGCCAACAGGTATGGGAAAATATACTCAACACCACTAATCACCAAGGAAATGTAAATCAAAATCACAATGAGATATCACCTTACACATATTACAATGGTCATCACCAAAACAGCAAGAAAAAACAAGTGCTAGTATGGATGTTGAATAAAAGAGGAACCTTTGTGCACTGTTAGGGAGAATGTAAGTTGCTATAGCTACTATGAAAAATGGTGTATTTCCTTAAAAAATTAAAAATTGAAGTTCCATATGATACAGTAGTCTGACTTCTAGTTATACATCCTAAGGAAGTGAAATCAAAATCTGGAAGAAATATTGGCACTCCTATGCTTATTGAGCCACAATAGATAGTTAAGCTAGTTTTAAATCTGACTTATGAAACTCAAAATGATTTGGACATGTTAGAAAAGAGATGGATGCTAAGTTATATTTTTACATCAGAAGAATGGTACCATAGGAAGAAAAATAGAGCCTTTATTAAAATGTTTTTTGGATGTTGTCAACACATAGAGGTTATATGTAATGAAATCTTGAAAACTTGCATTTGTTATTTCGTGTGAATTGGAAGTAAATTATTAACTTTACTGTTCACCAACCAAGTGGAAAAATGTTCGTCAAACTTGGACAGTTATCTATGTCAAAATATACTTTCTTTACCAATTAAGGCATTACTGTCTTCTCTTCTTGTGACTTGCTAAACTTCAATATATTTCTAGAGTAATTTTACATGAAGAGAACAAGATTAATTTTGTTTGTTTTAAAAAATATGATATATTTTAACCACATTGACTTTATTTTAAAGAGATACTCTTCTAAAAATGTGGATTGGGGCCTAAAACTTGCATAATTGAAGAATCAGTCTAATTATGTGTATGTACTTTGAAGATCACAAGATTCTATGAATAAACAACTGTCAACTTTGTTTTTTAAAAAATGGTCCTAAATAACTCAATTTTTTTAATGCTTAGAAGAAGATAAGCAGTCACTCAATCCAAAGTTGTTTGTTTTTTTTATTTTCTTTAGACAAGTTAATTAGTTTCTCTGTGCTTTATTCATTCAAGAGTGATTGTTTCAAAATTGTTTACAGATTTATGTTTAGCATATCACAGAATACTTAAAATATATAATATTGCAATGTGTCCATTTGTAAGTCTCAGAAATGGGCTGTGTTAATTCAGCTAAAGTGAGTTTACACTAAGGATAAAACAAAAGGAAAGAAGAACAGGAAACAATTTTACAGTTACTAATATTGATAAACTTCTTAAGAGACTAACCAAGAAAGAAAAAAAACACATTAAAAAGAAATAAAATTGGGAATATTATTACTGACCCCACAAAAAAATAATAACAACACAAATAACTCCATGTATGTAAGTTTGACAACTTAAATAAAAAAATATTAAATTCTTCATAGACACAAGCTAATATATAACACTGGGGAACAATTTCTTTTTCATTTTCTGGTGCATGAGGTTTTAGGAAATTTTTTATATATTTCTGCATTGCTGATTGCAAATCTGAAATCCGTTTTTCGGTGCATGCTCTAGTTTTTATGCAACTTTAATTTATTTTTGTTACAGTTAATGGCGTGCATTGGTTTTTAAATTGGAGTTTAAGGGCAACGACTCTTGGATTGAACAAAAGAACAAGGCAATTAATGTTCTACAAACATCACTGACATATTGTAGTTGTTTTTAAATGTAACAAATTATCATCTGATAAAAACACCCTCTTATTCTGTTTTAAGATTAAATCATGGCTTCTTCGAGTAGGTGTAAATGTAAGAATAGTCCTGACACCTTCTGTTATATATGTCGCTGTTACACACTTCAACATCAAAGGCACAATATTTCATCATTTGTGATGTGCGTATTTTCAAGTTCCCCTTGGCATTCAAGACGAGAATTAGGCTCTTCATATTGTGTGTCATACTTGTGAGGAAATGCTTTTTGATATTCCCATAGTTTGGCGTGAACCTAAGGACCATAGCAATGATTGTTATTTCTGTTTGATCTAGACAAAGGACATTGGCAAGAAAAAACGGCATATGATCGCGTATCCTAATATTCCTTCAGCAATACAACCTATCCCACACTCTGAGACACTCCCAGTTCCAGTTTTCAATGGTTTTATTTCTTCTAAGGATGAAGAAAGTGAACATGGTGATCAAGTGTATTTTGATAAGATGCATGAGGAAATGGTTGTAGAATCTGAAGGGTCTTCTTCTGATGCCAAGCAGTCATTAACCCCTCAGCAGTTTAGTCAACCCGAATTGAATGACTTAGTAAGAAATTTGGGCCTATCAAAGAAAGCAGCTGAGTTCTTAGCCTCCAGGCTTCAAGAAAAGAATGTACTTCACTGGTCAGCTCAAGTATCCCATTTCAGGAAGCATGAACAAAGTTTTGTAGACTTTTTTTCCGAAGAACTTTGTTTACTGTCATGATATCAGTAGTCTTCTCAGCCAGCTAGGTGTTACCACTTACAGTCCAACAGAATGGTGGCTATTTCTTGACAGCTGTAAACAGAGTCTGAAATGTGTTCTCCTACACAACGGTAATCTTTATGCAGCAGTTCCAATTGGTTATTCAACTCATCTGCGAGCAAATTACAATGACATAAAAATTGTCCTCAATTTACTGAAGTGTGAAGAGCATAAGTGGATTATTTGTGTGGATCTTTAAATGGCAAGTTTCCTGCTAGAACAACAGAGAGGTTTCACGAAGTATCCTTGCTTTGTCTGTTTGTGGGACAGCCGAGCTCAGGAGAAACACTGGACACAGAAGGAGTGTCTGAAACGTGAAGCTTTGGAAGTAGGGATGCAAAATATTGTGAATGAACCTGTAGTTAATTGAGACAGGATCATTTTTCCCCCACTTCACATCAAACTTTGCTTAATGAAGCACTTTGTTCAGGCTTTGAATAGAGAAAGTGAATGCTTTCAACATATTCTTTATGCTTTTCCTGCCTTGTCTTTTGAGAAGATTAAAGCAGGTGTATTCGATGGACCTCAAATTTGAACCCTCATACATGGCAAAGAATTTGCCAGGAAGATGAATAAGGAGGAGAGAGCAGCATGGCAGTCTTTTGTGACAGTTACAAAGAATTTTCTCAGCAACAAAAAAGCAGAAAACTATGAACTTCTGGTTCAAAGGATGCTGTTGGCTTTCCACAACACTGGATGTAACATGAGCATTAAGATTCACTTCCTGAACAGCAGGGAGAACACTTTCATCAAGATCTGAAGATGATAGAAGAGCACTATCAGGGGCAAAGGGACAGAAATATCATGGCAGACTACTGCTGGAGCATCAAACGAGATTGTCCTCAACAAGTACACAAATGCAAGAGCTACAAACGCAACTTTTTGCCTAAATAGAATTTAAATAAGTTTTGTGCAAATTTTGTGATTAAAATAAGTGTTTTTGGCATATTAATGTATTTACTTTATTATATAATTACTATATTTTGACAAAGATGATGCCCCAGAAGACATTCTACTTCATTATGTTAAACTAGATGTTGAAAATTTTACAATATATGAAAACCTAAAATCTTGAACTGCAAAAAAAACTGTATCTTACAGAGAAAAACTAATGTCAGACTTTGGATCAGCACGCTTGAATTAGGTAAAAACAAGTGTTTTTGTGGATGCAACAAAAATTTTGTTCCCCAGTGTAATCTGAACAATTATAGATATAAAAAATTGAATTCCTACATAAAATACCTCCTTATATAACAAAGAAAGATAACTTACCCAGGTGGTTTTATGGGCTATCTCTAACAATGATTTAAAGAGAAATTATATCATTACTACATACTTTTCCAAAAGATGAGATAGGATGAAATACTTTTTAAATCATTTTAGGGAATTGAGACCACAATGAAACAAAAACATTAAAGAAAATAAAAGCATCCACAAATGTTTCTTAAGAAGAGGTTGCTTTCTTTTTAATAAATAAAAAATATTTTAAAACATACTTTTATTTTATGTATATATTATTGATTTTAGACAGAAGAAGGAAGAGAGCAGGAGAGGGACAGGAACATCTCTCCTTGTATGGGCTCTGACCAAGTGTTGAACTGACGACCTCTGTATTTCAGGACAATGCTACAACCATCTGAGCTATATGGCCAGGCTATGAGTGTAAAATTTCAAAAGTTTAACACTAAAATTTGGTAAATTAAATATTTATATTTGTCTAAATTTAAACATATTTATAGATATTTTTGTTTAAACAAAGCACAATTAATAATCTAAAATAGAAAATCATAAAGACCTTTTAAGAGTTGCTTTTTCTTTTTTACATTAATCATTATTTATTTATTTATTTATTTATTTATTTTAATGGGGTGACATTAATAAATCAGGGGACATATCTTCAAAGAAAACATCTCCAGGCTATGTTATCATTCAATTATGTTGCATATCCATCACCCAAAGTCATATTGTCCTCTGTCACCTTCTATCTGGTTTTCTTTGTGCCCCTCCCCTCCCCCATCTTCCTCCCTCTCTTCCCTCCCCCACCCTCTAATCACCACACTCTTGTCCATGTATCATAGTCTTGTTTTTATATCCCACCTATGTATGAAATCATGCTGTTCTCAGTTTTTTTTCTGTTTTACTTATTTCACTCCATATAATGTTATCAAGGACCATTCATTTTGTAGTAAATGATCCGATGTTATCATTTCTTATGGCTGAGTAGTATTCCATAGTATATATATATCAAAGCTCTTTAATCCACACATCCTCTGATGGACACATGAACTGTTTACAGATCTTCGCTATTGTGAACAATGCTGCACAAACATGGGGGCGCATTTCTTCTTTTCGAACAGTGCTATGGTGTTCTTAGGGTATATTTCTAAAAGTGGAATAGCTGGGTCAAAAGGCAATTCGATTTTTAATTTTTTGAGGAATCTCCATACTGTTTTCCACAGTGGCTGCACCAGTCTGCATTCCCACCAGCAATACAGGGGGGTTCCCTTTTCTCCACATCCTCGCCAGCACTTATTCTGTGTTGTTTTTCTGAAGAGCACCATTCTGACTGGTGTGAGGTGATATCTCATTGTGGTTTTAATTTGCATTTCTCTAATGATTAGTGATGTTGAGCATTTTTTCATATGTGTATTGGCCATCTGTATGTCCTCTTTGGAGAAATTTCTATTCATATCTTATGCCCATTTTTTGATTGGATTGTTTGTCTTCCTGGTGTTGAGTTTTGTAAGTTCTTTATAAATTTTGGTTATTAACCCCTTATCAGATGTGTTGTCGAATATGTTCTCCCATTGTGTGGTTTGTCTTTTTATTCTGTTCTTATTATATTTACCTATGCAAAAACTTTCTACTTTCTAGATTGATGTAGTCCCGTTTGTTTATGCTGCCTTTTATTTCATTTGCCCGTGGAGATAAATCGGCAAATATATTGCTGCGACAGATGTCAGAGAGCTTACTGCCTATGTTTTCTTCTAAGATGTTTATGGTTCACGGCTTCCATTTAAGTCTTTTAACCATTTTGAGTTTGTTTTTGAGAATGGTGTAAGTTGATGGTCTAATTTCATTTTTTTGCATGTAGATGTCCAATTTTCCCAACACCATTTGTTAAAGGGGCTTTTACTCCATTGTACACTCTTTCCTCCTTTGTCTAATATCAATTGTCCATAAAGGTGTGGGTTTATTTCTGGGTTCCCTGTTCTGTTCCATTGATCTATGTGCCTGTTCTTATGCCAGTACCAGGTTGTCTTGAGTACAATGGCCTTGTAGTATGCCTTGTTTCCTGGAAGAGTGATACCTCCTGCTTTAATTTTTCTTTTTAAGATTGCTGAGGCTATTCATGTTCTTTTTTGGTTTCATATAATTTTTTTGAATATATGTTCTATATCTTTGAAGTATGTCATTGGTATTGCATTGAATTTATAAATTGCTTTGGGTAAAATTGATATTTTAGTGATGTATATTCTTCCTAACCATGAGCACGGTATATGCTTTCACTTGTTTGTATCTTCCCTGATTTCTTTTACTAATGTTTTATAATTCGCCGAGTACAAGTCCCTAACCTCGATGTTTAAATTTACTCCTAGGTACTTTATTTTTTTTTGTTGCAACAGTGAAGGGGATTGTTTCCTTAATTTCTCTTTCTGACATTTTATTGTTGGTATATAAAAATGCCTCTGATTTCTGAGTATTAATTTTATATCCTGCCACCTTGCTAAATGCATTTATCAGGTCCAGTAGTTTTTTGACTGAGACTTTAGGGTTTTCTATATACAATATCATATCATCTGCAAATAATGACAGTTTTACTTCTTCTTTTCCAATCTGGATGCCTTTTATTTCTTCTTTTTGTCAGATTGCTGTAGCTAGGACTTACAGAACTATGTTGAATAAGAGTAGTGAAAGGGGGCACCCCTTCCTGGTTCCTGATCTTAAGGGGATTGCTTTTCATTTTTGCCCATTTAGTATGATGTTCGTTGTGCATTTGTCATACATGGCCTTTATCACGTTCCCTGTATTCCCACTTTACTGAGAGTTTTGAGCATGAATGGGTGCTGGATTTTATCAAATGCTTTTTCTGCATCTATTGAAATTATCATGTGATTTTTGTCCTTCCTTTTGTTTATATGGTGAATCACATTGATTGATTTGCGAATATTGAACCAGCCTTGCCTCTCCAGAATAAATCCCAATTGATCATGGTGTATGATTTTTTTTCATATATTGCTGGATCCGGTTGGCTAATATTTTGTTGAAAATTTTAGCGTCTAAATTCATCAGGGATATAGGCCTATAATTTTCTTTCTTTGTGTTGTCTTTGCCCGGTTTTGGGATCAGAATTATGCTCGCCTCATAAAAGGAGTTTGGAAGTCTTCCTTCCTCTTGAATTTTTTGAAATAGCTTGAGGAGGATAGGAGTTAGTTCTTCTTTGAATTTTTGATAGAATTCACTTGTGAAGCCATCAGGCCCAGGACTTTTCTTTTTTGGGAGTTTTTGATAACTGTTTCACTCTCCTTTGTTGTAATTGGTCTGTTTAGGAGTTCTGATTCTTCCAGATTAATTTTTGGAAGATTATATGATTCAAGAAATTTGTCCATTTCACCTAGGTTGTCTAATTTTTTGGCACAGAGTTCTTCATAGTATTTTTTTACAACATTTTGTATTTCTGTTTTGTCTGTTGTTATTTCTCCACTCTCCTTTCTAATTTTATTTATTTAAGTCCTCTCTCTTTTTTTCTTGGTGAGTCTCATTAAAGGTTCATCGATCTTGTTTACCTTTTCAAAGAACCAGCTCCTGGTTTCATTGGTCCTCTGTATTGTTTCCTTAGCCTCTACGTCATTTATTTCCACTCTGATCTTTATTATTTCTTTTCTTCTACTAGTCCTGGGCTTTATTTGCTGTTGTTTTTCTAGTTCTTTTAGATTCAGGGTCGGGTTGCTTATTTGAGCTTTTTCTATCTTCTCATGGTGTGCCTGTAGTGCTATGAACTTCTCTCTCAGGACTGCTTTTGCTGTGTCCCATTAATTTTGAGTTGATATATGCTCATTATTATTCATTTCTAGAAACTTTTTATTTCTACTTTGATCTTATTGTTAATCCATTTGTTATTTAATAACATGCTATTTAGTTTTCAAGTGTTTGAGAATTTTTCAGTTTTTCTTTTGTGGTTAATTGCTAGTTTTATGCCATTTTGATCAGAGAGAATGCTTGATATAATTTCAATCATTTTAATTTTTTGAGACCACTTTTGTGTTCTGACATGTGGTCTATCCTAGAGAATGTGCCATGAGCGCTTGAAAAAATGTATATTCTACTGCTTTAGGTAGATATTTAGATATCTATTAAATCAAGTTGATCTCGTGTATACTTTAGTCTGCTGTTTCTTTTTAAATTTCCTCTTGAGGATCTATCCAATGTTGTTAGTGGGGGTATTGAAATCCCCTACTATTATAGTATTGCTGTTAAGCTTGGTCTTTATATCCATCAAAGTCTGCTTTATGTATGTTGGGGCTCCTATGTTTGGTTTGTAGATATTTATAATGGTTATATCTTCCTGTTGAATTGTTCCCTTTATCATTATGTAGTGTCCTTCTTTATCTCTTACTACAGCCTTTGTTTTAAAGTCCATTTTGTCAGATATAGGTATTGCTTCCCCGGCTTTTTTTTCATTTCCATTTGCATAAAATTTTTTTTTATTTTTCTTTATTTATTTATTCTTTTTTTTTTTTAGAGAGGAGACACAGAGTGAGAGAGAGAGATAGAGAAAGAGAGAAAGGGGGGAGGAGCTGGAAGCATCAACTCCCATATGTGCCTTGACCAGACCAGTGCAGGGTTTTGAACTGGCGACCTCAGTGTTCCCAGGTCGACGCTTTATCCACTGCGCTACCACAGGTCAGGCTGCATAAAATATTTTTTTTTCCATCCTTTTACCTTAAGTCTATGTGCATCTTTTGTTTTAATGTGTGTCTCTTGTAGACAGCATATGTATGGGTCTTGTTTCTTTATCCATGCAGCTAACTTATGTCTTTGGATTGGATCATTTAATCCATTTACATTTAAGGTTATTATTAATATGTAGTTGCTTATTGCCAATTTATTTTTTAAAGCTGTATTCTTCTTTTGTTATATTCTTTTCCTTCTTTGAACTCTTTACAACCGTCCCCTTAGCATCTCTTGCAGAATTGGTTTGGTTTTAATGAATTCCTTGAGGGTTTTTTTTTTTTTTTTGTCTGGGAAGCTCTTAATTTCTCCTTCAATTTTAAACGTTAGCCTTGATGGATAGAATAGTCTTGGTTATAGGTTCTTGTTCTGCATTACTTTGAATATATCTTGCCATTCCCTTCTGGCCTCAAGTGTTTCTGTTGAGAAGTTGGATGTCATCCTTATGGAGGCTCCTTTGTAGGTAATAGCCTTTTTTTCTCTAGCAGCTTTTAAAATTTTCTCTTTATCACTTAGCTTTGGTATTTTAACTACGTGTCTTGGTGTAGATTTCTTTGGGTTTCTCTTTAATGGAGTTCTCTGTGCTTCTTGATCATGTGAAACATTATCCAGTCTTAATTTAGAGAAGTTTTCAGCTATGATTTGATTGAACAAAGTTTCTCTCCCTTGTTCTTTCTCCTCTTCTTCAAGAACCCCTATTATGTGGATGTTATTTCTCTTCATGTTGTCACAGAGCTTCCTTAGAGTTTCTTCAGATTTTTTGAGTCTCTTTTCTTTTTTCTGCTCTGCTTCTGTGTCTTTGTTTATTTTGTTCTTTAACACGTTGATTGTATCCTCTGCTTCATCTTTCCTGCTTTTAATTCCTTCCATTGTAGTCTTCAGTTCTGATACTGTATTTGTCATTTTTGTCTGATTCTTTTATATTATTTCAATTTCCTTTTTTATACTTTCTATCTCTTTATATAGGTGTTTGTAATGGCTATCCATTGTTGCTCTAAGCTCTTTGAACATCCTAACTATCATTATTTTTTACTTTGCACCAGGTAGTTTGGTTATATCTGATTCATTCAGGTCCTTCTTTGGGGGTTTCTTTTGATTCATTTGGGTTGCTTTCCTCTGCCTGCCCTTTTTGTCTTTGTGTAAGATGGGTTTTGCTACTTGTGTCCAATGGATGTTGAGTCTGTATTGCCTAGGTATGGTCTGTCTGCATGCCCGCCACCCCTTCTGTCCCTGCCTGGGGCGGTTATGTCTTGGTGTTGCTGCAGCTGGGCTGTGGATGCTGCGCTCTCTGCCTCGCCTCTACAGGAGTTGCTGTGTTCTCATGCCTGGCTCTATAAGGCTCAGCCAGTCTTGGTCTTCGCCCCTCTTTCACAGGTGGAATGTGCACCATTCTCAGGCCACAAGCCTGGGCACCAAGGGCAAGGGTGAGCACTTCTGCTCAGCTGCGGGTTCCTGTCAGCCTGTACCTCTGGCCTGGAGGTGCTTCTGGTGTGCTCTCAGCTACTATCCCAGGCTTCTTCCCCTCTTCCACCAACCTTGGTTCTTCGTCTGGGTGGGGCTTCCTCTATGTGCTCAGCTGCACACTGGGTTTTCACCCCACCCCCACCAACCTCGGCTCCTCAGCTGGGTTGTTGATGCAGGCTCAACTGCAAGCCCAGTCTTCCTCCCCACCTCCCTGGGCAAAGCCAGTTTGTGCAGGGCTTCAAGCTTCGGAGGCCGGGTGCAGGCCAGACCACTTTCATGAATCTCCTTTGCCCTGGCTGGGTTAGACCAAGCTCACGCCCGCTATCCCTGCCTCTGTAGTCACCAGTGGAACCGTGCTTTCACGTCCTGCAGCTGCCTGCCCTCCAGCAAGCCCTCAACAGTGTGGGTGGGGGTACAGCAGCTCAGACCCTAACACTCCATATTTAGTCCTGAAAGCTCCTTTCTTCTAAGCAACTGTGCTCTAATTGCTGCAGGGGAGCCTGTCTGGCTGGTGTCCTGTTTCCCCTTGCTGGATCCAGGGGAAATTTTGTTTCAGATTTGTGGAGTGACTCAGCCCAGGGTTTAGGGTGGCTGTCCCTCAAAGCTTTCTCCCAGTGCTTCCCAGACCGCACTCTCTTCCCGCTGCTTCAGTCCTCTCCTCTCTCCCTGTCTCCCTGAGTCCCGGGTGAGTGGTTGTGAGAGAGGTTTTCTGCGACATCCCTTTAAGACGAATCCTGGGTCTGAGACCACTGTCTTTTTCTCACAAACAGTATGCTAACCTGTTTCCCAGCTAAATACTGTCCAAACGCCTCTTCTAGGCTCTGGGGCTTTAGGCTGGGGCTTTGTTCCTGGGACCCAGGTCCCTACCCTTCTGCTGGATTCTCTTCCCACCACACGAGTCTCTCTGGGCTGCCTTTCACTCCAGGGAGCTAGGCAGCCCTTTCTGCATTTTTGCTTTTCCTACCAGTCTCAATGTGGCTTCTTCAGTGTTTTCTGGTTGAAGAGTCCTCTCAGTCCAGTTCAGTGCTGGTTTATCCAGATGATGGTTCTTAAAATCAAGTTATAATCCACTTTGGTTCTGGGAGTTGGAAGTTGGTACATCTGCTTACTCCATTGCCATCTTGCCCCTTTAATGTTATTTCTGAAATCCATGGGTTTATGTAGAGACACCAAGTCCAGATGAATTTTGAAGAGTTTTATTAAAGGAGAAGATTTATTAAGTATGCCAGCCACATATAGCTGACATGGCCCAGCAGTTAAGAGTTGCTTTTTCATTTTGTTTATTTTGGCACATTACACTGGAGTTTTCCACTCATAGGAGAATAACCAATTACAGTTGAATACATTATTTTAAGACATTAATTTCAGCGTTGTGATTCAAAACATTAATTTCTGTATATTTAAAAATTTTAATACTTTAACAAAGGTCAAAGTATGAGGATATAATTAAGAAGCTGAGATTAAGTTTTTAGCTAAAGGATGATGAAAGGATATAAGAGAATAGGAAATTTTGGCATCCCATGTGTTTGTATGCTTCACTAAAGTGTCCATTTATCAGCTTGTCCCATAAGATTCACCTAGTGTTTCCGAGGTATTTGATTTTATGAGTTAGTAGATCTCTTTTATGATTAGTAGACTTCTTGAATCTGTCAAATTTCTTAATATGTTATTCTTTATTCTGTTCCTCATCTTACCACATCCCCTTAGTCAAAATTGTGGAAAACAAAATTTAAATTGTTTAAAAATGCAGAAAAGATAGTATGCCATGTATAAACTCTAAAAACCCAGAACTATACATGTGCTTACAGTCTACTAGATATATGCAAATTTCTGAGAAATATGTTTTAATAATTAAGTCAAGCATACTTTTATGTGATAATAATTAAGTCAAGCATGCTTTATAATAATATAAAGTCCAAGCATGCTTTTATGGTAATTGATCAAGATAAATGCAACAAAATTATATTTATTCTGACATTAAAAAACATTTTTATGTTACATTTTTTGAGTTATGCTTTTTAGAATTTATAAAAAAGGGATTAAAAAATGAAAAAATGACAATAAAGTTATCTTTTTATATATATATATATATACATTCTTAGTAAGATTTAGTAAATTCGGCAAATCCTGGCACAAATGTGTTCTTTTGTTATTCTTGTGTCTATGAGAAACATGAGCCTGATGTGTCCTAGAAATTTCTTCAATGTTTGGGCATATATTTGAAAGGCAAATTCTCATTTCCTTGTCAATACATTGAAGAATTCCTCTCTTTTTACTCTTAATTGTGGTGAGGGTAGAAAATCCTAATTCACATAAATAAGATGTTGAAAATTGTAGTAAAATGTTCAAAGCTTTTATAGATATTGCCACATATTCTTCTTTTATAGAAATTCAAAAGGCTTCAAGAGACAATTCCTTATGTTTAATTATGAACCCACAATCAGTGGATATAGCTGCCAGTTCTTCTCTTAATGTTAAACCAAAATCACTTGAAGCTTCCATGAATGGGTTTCTAATCAAATTGTATTGTTCATTGTTAATTGATGAAAAATAAGAACCCAATTTTTCTTCTAAATTTATTAAATGTTCAACTATTATTGGAAGTGTTTTAATTATGCAAGTGTTATTTACCAATGGAAATTTTCAAATTACCTTCAACAGCTTTTCTTTTCCAAATCTGTAGTTTTCTCTGAAATGCTTTTATTTTTGTCAGTGGATGTGAGAATATTTTCTTCTTTCCCTGCTAGTATTCAAAATATTGTGCTGCTAAAATACATTGGCCAAATATTGTAACCTAGCAATCCAAGATTTGCACCGAAGGTTACAAAAATGTAACTCTTTCATATCTTCAAGAAAGTCAAGAAGTTCTTGCTGTAGCTCATGTACATGGGTAAGTACTTTTTCCCTTGACAACCACCTCATCTCAGTGTGTAAAAGCAGTCATCTGTGTTGTGAATCCATATTGATAGAAAGCTCTTTGAATAAACGTGATTTGACAGGTTTTGTTTTTAATAAAGTTTACCATCTGAACAACTGGATCTAAAACTTCTCTTAATTTTTTTCCCAATGTTTTTGCCATCAAGGCCTCTCTATGAAGAAAGCAGTGAGTTACGATAACATTCTCATTTTTACAAAAGATGTAAGACCCTTAACACAGCCTGGAAGGGGGATCATCTGTACAAATGCGTACACATGACTTCCATGTTAACTGCCATTTATCAAGATAGTTATTCAAAATGTTAAAAACCTCTTTACATTTTGTAGACACACCTAATTTTTTTGCAAAAAAGAAACTGATTTACTATTTGATATTCATTAATAAAACAAACGAATGCTAAGAGTTGCACCATGTTGGTCATGTCTGTTGACTGATCAACTTGCAATGCAAAATTTGAATACTGAAGCTTATTACTGCATACATTTTTCTCAATATCAGAAGACATTTATATAATACACCTGTCAACTGTATTGTTGGACAGAGGAATATTGCTTATTTTCATTGCTGCTTCACCTCCTAGCACTGTCATGACCATTTTTTTGCATACAGGCAAAATAAGTGACTCACCTAAAGTATGAACTTTCATAGTTTTTGCTGTCAGTTCTGAGACTTATTGATAAGAAGCGATTGAAACTTTATCAGAAATAGTCATTATACTTTTAAAATAATTTGCTGTTTTTGTTTGCTGTTCAGAGAATCTCTTGAAAAAACTTACAGGTTTATCTTGTAAATTAGAGTGTATAGTTTTAAAATGTTTACTCAATTTACTAGGAAGCAATGATTCATTTGCCATTTTACATCCACATACTAAACATAGTGGTAAAGGATGATCTTCACTCCTGGTCCAAGTGGATGATCTTCAATCCTGGTCCAAGTGAAACCAAAGCTTAAATAAGTCTTATTATATTTGTGAGTAGGCTGTGATTTTGCCTTCTTACTTGCACTTAACTTTTGCTCATTTCCAGAATATGATTCTTCAATATCTCACTTCTTTATGAGAAATCTATCCATTTTATTTGGGCGTATTTATCTAAAAATAACATGATGATGTGTTAACAAAAAGAGTGGTATTTCTGTAATGAAATGGTATAATAAAGTAACTAGATTTATTTTTATATCTGAGCACATGCTGCAAATCAGCACAGCTAGTAATTCCAGGTACTGAATGGGAATGGTGCAGAATTAAGAAAATATGGGGTCGGGAGGACCTTGTAATTGCTGCTGGCAAGAACAAAGCACACCCAAAACTGCATCTTGCTTTATTTATAGAGCAAACTGAGGCCATCAGCAAATCTTAACTTTACACCAAATAATAGAAGAAACTTGCCTCCAGTTTTTCCGGGGAACATGAGGGGTAGTGTAAACAATCTAGCACTACAGCTTAACAGCCTTTTGCAACCTAATCAGGCAAGTGAGGTGGGGGGTTTGGCACACTGTCAGTTTACAGCCAATTCCCCATACCTCTGTTCCCCAAAAATCTAAACTCCAAAAATCCTATTGGTTTTTTGGTCCCCAACAGGCACATATTTCTCTGGAATACTATAGTCTGCACCTGGAAATCTTCTAGGGTGCACCAATGTGCCCTGGTGCACACTTTGAGAACCACTGGTTTTATGCTGTCTATAAGAGACCCACTACAGACTGAAAGATACAAACTGACTGAAAGTAAAGTATGAAAAAATATATTTCTTGCAAATGAAAGCAAGCAAACAAAAAATTCTGGGTTAACAATACTTACATTATACAAAATTACAAAGTCTGTAAAAGACAAAAAGGCTATTACATAATGATAAAGCAATTAATCCAACAAGAAAATATGACTCCTGTAAACATTTATGCACCCATTAAAGCAACATCTTAATATATCAAGTAAATATTAATAAGCATAAATGGAGAAATTAATAGTACTAAAGTCATACTAAGAGATTTTGACACCTCATTGACAGCAATAGAGAAGTCTTTCAAAGAAATCAACAAGGAAACAGCAACCTTAAATGACATACTAGAGCTGATTAATTTAATTGATTATCAGAGCATTTTACCCCACAGCATCAGAATATACATTCTTTTAAAGTGTACTTGAGACATTTTCCAGAATAGACTACCTGTTATGCCACAAAACAAGTAAGTGTCAGTAAATATAAGAAGATTGAAATCATATCAAACATCTTCTCTAACCATAATGGTAGAAATCAATTACAAAATAGAAAAGCTGTAAAACACACAAACACATAGAATTTAAGTAACATGTTACTAAATAATGAATGAGTTAATAATGTGATCAAGAAACAAATCAAAAGTTACATTTAAAATAAAATAAAAATGAAAGGACAAAACCCAATATCCATAGGATAGAGAAAGCAATCCAAGAAGGGACTTAATTGCAATACACGTCTACCTCAAGAAACGTGAAATATCTGAAATAAACAATCTAACCTTACTCCTAAAGGAAGTAGAATAAAAAACAACAAGCAAAGTGCAAAGTGGATAGAAAAGAGAAAGTAATAAAGATTAGAGCAGAAATAAACAAGAGTAAAAAAATACCCCTAAAAGCTGATACTTTGGAAAAATAAACACAATTGATAAGCCTTTAACCAGACTCATCAAGAAAAAAAGAGGACCCAAATAAATAAAATTAGAAATGAAATAGGAGGAGTAACAACTGACACTAAAGAAATAATGATTATAAGAAAATATTATAAACCACTGTTTGCCAACATATTGGACAAAATAGTAAATTCCTAGAAACATACAATCTTTCAAAACTGAATGAAGAAAAAATACAAAATCTAAACAGGCTGATTGCAACCAACAAAATTGAAGCCACAATAATAATAATAAAAAAAACTTTCAAGAAACAAAAGTTCGAACTTCACAGGTGACTTTTACCAAACATTCAAAGAAGAACTAACACCTATTTTTCAGAAACTTTTTCAAAATTTTAAGAAGACTCTCAAGCTTGTATTATGAGGCCAGCATTATCCTAATTCTAAAACCAAATAAAGATACTTCAAAGAAAGAAAATTATAGGCCAATATTCCTGCTGAACATAAATGTTAAAATCCTCAACAAAATATTAGCAAGCCTAATTAAGCCATATATTAAAAAGATCATACATTATGACCAATGGGATTTATTCCTGGGTTGCCAGGTTGGTACAATATGCACAAATCAATTAACAAGATATACTTTTTAAATGAAATGAAGGATTAAAATTATATAGAAAAAGTGTTTAATGAGATTCAGCACTCATTTATGATAAAAACTATTAGCAAAGTGGAAAAAGTAGAGCTATATCTCAATATAATAAAGGTCATATATCACAAACCTATAAAATGTCATACTCAGTGGAAAATATCTAAAGGTGTTTCCTTTAAAATCAAGAACATGACAGGGGTATTCACTTTTACCATTCTTATTCAACATATTACTAGAAGTCTTGACCATAGCAAGCAGACAAGAAAAAGAAATAAAAAAATTCCCAATTAAAAAGGAAGAGGCAAAACTGTCATTTTCAAATGACATCATACTGCATAGAGAGAATTCTAAAATTCCATTCAAAAACCTACTAGATCTTATAAACTCAGAAAAGTAGCAGGATACAAAATAAATATTCAGAAATTTGTTGCACTTTTATACACCAATAATGAACTATCAGAAAAGGAAACTAAAAACAATTCTAGTTTTATGATTGCATAAGAAAACAAACATAAAACTAAGAGCAAATTTAACCAAAGAGGTAAAAGCCTGTACTCAAAAATTATGACACTGAAGAAAATATTAAAGAAGATACAAATAAGTGGCAGCATACATCATACTCATGGATAGAAAGAATCAGCATAATTCAAATGTCCATACTATCCAAAGTAATCTATAAATTCAATGCAATTCCTATCAAAACACCAATGCCATTGTTTCACAAAAATAAAACAAATAATAAAAAAATGTATATAGAACCACGAAAGACCCCAAATTGATACAGCAATCTAAAAAGAACAACAAAGTTGGAGATCTTATGCTGCCTGATATCAAACTATCTTACAAAGCTGTAATAATAAAAACAGCATGCTACTGGCATAAAAACTGACATATAGATCAACTGAACAGAATAGAAAGCCCAGAAATTAACCAAAATTCTATGGTTAATTAATCTATGAAAAGTAAGGCAAGAACATACAATGGGGTAAAGACAGTTTATTCAATAAATGATGTTGAGAAAATTGAACAGATACATGTAAAAAAATGAAACTAGACCACTTTCTTATATTATATACAAAGATAAACTCAAAATGGATTAAAGACTTAACTATAAATCTAAGAGTATAAAACTCCTAGAAGAAAAATAGGCAGTAAATCTCAAACATTTCTTGTAGCAATATTTTTTTTCTAATACATCTCTTCAGGCAAGCTAAACAAATGAAGCCAATCAACCAAACTAAACAAAATAAACAACCTACTAAATGGAAGAACATATTTGCCAGTAATACATCTAATAAGGGGTTAATGTTCAAAATTTATAAAAAACTCATACAACTCATCACTCCAAAAAACCAACAATCCAAATAAAAAATGGGAGAGGACCTGAATAAACTCTCCTTCAAAGAAGACATACAGAGAGTTAGTAAACATAAAAAGATGCTCAACATCACTAATCATCAGAGAAATGCAAACGAAATCAATAATGAAATATCATCTCACACCTGTCAGAATGACTGTCATCAATAAATAAATTTTAAAAAGTGTAATGGAAAAGATGTGGAGAAAAGAGAACCCTTATGTTGGTGGGAATGCAGATTGGTGGAGTCCTTAGAAAACAGTATGGCAGTTCCTCAAAAAGTTTATCATTCTTCCAGATTAAGTTTTGGATAATAATATGTTTCTAGGAATTTATCCATTTTGCCTAGGTTGTCCAATTTTTTGGCATATAGATATTCACAGTATTTTCTTAAAATCTTTTGTATATTTGTGATGTTATTTGTTACTTCTCTGTAAGGTCAGGAACCGCCATCATGGCCATTCACATGCAGGTTCCCATTGGATTCGGGCTGATGGTGAAGAAATGGCAGAGTCGGAGGATGGTAGGCCATTCTGTTTATTGGTGTCTCACCAATACAGGCAAGCCACAAGAGAAGACAAGGGAGAAGCAGAAAACCAGCTTTTCCCATGGAGGTCAAGGGATCAGGGAGGCCCCTGCAATGGCAATAGCAGGAACCGAGAGAGCTCAAGCTACTGGTCTCTCCCACTTTATACTGTAGAATCAAAACCTTTAATCCGATTATACAAACAAGGAAATCTCTGTATAATGGGATTCCTCAGGAGAGTGCACCACCCTACATTATCCAATCAGTCAAGGGTGTGGGGAAAAGCTTACTCTTAAAGCCAAGCCTTAGGTCATAACAACCTGGCCTGCTTGCATTACAGCCTTTCCCCCACACCCATCCCAAGCATAAGGGCACATAATGTCACCTGGGTGACGGGCTTCCATGTGGACAGCGCCATCTTTAACAAAGTGAGCATATTATATTTTATCTGCCCAACATTCTCCAATTTCACTTCTAATTTTTATTTATTCGCAACCTGCTTCTTCAGGAGTCTCTTGGTCAGGAACTCAGTATGGGGATAGTGGCCTCTACTCCAGAACCTAATCTCTCACCCACTGCTGAATACTTAAAATTTTTTATTCCCCAACAAGGTGAGCAGCAGGTTCAGATTGAGTGGGATTGACAGTCTCCTCTGCAGGAGCTCTTCTGGCTGGTGTGACCCTGGTCTCAAGGAGGAAGACTGAGTACTCCCCTGAGTCTGACTGTGCTCCCCCGCCCCCCAGAAATTTGCTAAGCCCCTTGACCAGACCAAACAATAAGCTTGTGAGACTCACACTTTAAATGTCCATGCTCCAAGCCTCTCTCCCTTCCCCCTGTGTAACCTAGCCCAGCTGGGCAGGGTATCTTGCACCTAAGCTTATGATATGAAGTTCCACCCTGTTTATTGCTTCTGAGCCCCTGTGCTGCTGCTGAAAACAGAAAGCAGAACTCACCTCAGCTGGACCCTGTGTGAAGAACCCTTACTTAGGACATGTCATCAGTAAGGGTTGTTAGGTCCTGTACGGATGCTCTCTGCACCTGGCAGCTAGATAGCAGGTCATTGGCCTCCCTGGAACCCGACACAGACCAGTGGGAGACACTACTATGACTGGCTCTCAGAAACATTTTTGGAGATACAAGCAATTCAGAGTTTGTGGTTGCTTCTGCTGGGCCAGGTACACATGAAATACCAAGCTGCACACTTAGACTGGTTTTTATCCACACTGGACCTGGGGGAAAGTATGTAAAAGGCCAAGGTTTCCTGAGCCCTGCCTCCTACAGCCTCTGTCTGCTGCCTCCTTGCTGGGCTAAGCCACTGAAATAAAACCTCTAGTGGAGTCTAGAGCTTGGGCAATTCAGAGATTAGAAAGGATGATGGGTGTGGCTCAGCCTCAAGTGTCAGTCTGTCTAAACTTTTTTCACAGACCTCAGTAGGGTGAGACCCCAGGAGTCCACTGGGTGTGGACTCTGACACACAGAGATTAGATCTGCTTGCAGTCTGAACAGTTTCTACTTAATCTCCTGTGAGGCAGAAGCACCAGTCATAAACTTGAGAACATGTGAGCAGAAAGCTTCAGTTTCAATGCCAGAAAACTGAGTCATTGATGCAACCCCGACTTCCTAGCTGACTTCTCAGAACAGCCCAGTCTTCATAGGGCGGGGCAAGAGAGACGTCTGAGGTTGGGGCAGCTGCTTTTCCCAAAGCTGATGCCACACAGAAAGAACTGCTCCACCCAAGGAGGATGGCAACTGCAGCATTAGAAAATGACTCAGCACAGGAGTTCTTATTGCTGTCTCCCACAGTGTCTCTCCCTGGGCCACTGACTTCACACTCTCCTCACACAACTCTAGTCCTATCAGTGCTCCCTTTGCCAGAGACCCGGATAAGTGGCTGTGAACAAAATTTTCTGTATTGGCCCTTTAAGATGAAGCCTGCTTCTCTGAGAGCCCTGTCTCTTTCTCACAGACAGAAACCCCAGCTTTTTTCATATCCAAATGCTGTGTGGGTGGGCACCTCTTGTAGGCTCTGGGGATCCAAGCTGGGACAGCCCCACTAGGGCTTAGTATCCTCTCCTCTCAGGGCCAACCTAGCTGCAGTGACAGTCCCTCAGCAACCTCAGCCACAGCTTACTACTGGGAGTAGGCAGACCTTTCCACATCTCCACCTTTCCTACTAGTCTTGATGTGGCTTCTTCTGTGATCCTTGGTTATAAACTCCTCTTCATTTAGTCCAAAGTTGTAAAACGATTGTTCTTATATTATGGTGTAATCTAATATGGTCCTGGGAGGTGGCAGTTGGAACCCCTATCTACTCTGGTGCCATCTTGGAATTCCTTGCAAATACTCTTTTTTGAGGAGTATCAATTTCATGTAATAGTATTTGCATAAAGTCACTTTCAAAATTAAAAATAATGTAAAATAAAAACCTTTTGAATCAGAAGGGTCTTAAGCAAGACACACTAGATTTCACAATATATTAGAAAAAAACATGTTCAACAAATTGAATTGTTGTTTAGCTATTACTCTACAGTGGCTCACGAGATGAAGGAGTCTGGAAAACTCTATTATGTGTGTGTATATGTTCACTGCAATGTCAACCCTTCTTCTGAACTGTTCATTTTAACCCAATATAATGTATGGTGGTCATTTTACTTTTTGTCTCTTCCAAAGCACACAGGGTTTGTGCATTGTTTATTTATTTTGTTTATGATTTCAGTATTTAATTAAGTGTTGACTTGAGATATGTGCCTGTCTAGAGTGCAGTAACTAAATGCAGCTGCCTCTTGGGGAATTATGACATATTCTTGTTGTTAGGAGCCAAGGGGAGCAAAGTAATTGGGTGGCTTGAGGGGAAAACACAAAAGACAGAGCCCTTTTTCTGAAGACAGAAGAAAGAAACGTCCAAATTCTTGGTCAGCTTTCACTCTTCTTTGAGCCAATTTGCCACATCACAGATCCTCACTTCACAGAGGTTACATAAGAAAGAAAAATAATGATAAAGAAAATTTAAACCCTTTAGAAGAAATGAAATGACTCTCCACACCATATTTTTTTCTGTATTGTTTATACAATTTGGTAAAACTGAAACATTCACTTTGAAGAACAAACAATACAAACTAAAGAATCAAAATATTCCTTCACTGTCACTTATTCCGGGCCTTGAGTCTGTCCTTGTTTTTCTAGTGTCTTTGCGAGACGTGTTATGCTAAATGTTTTCAAGTAAACGATGTACTCTTTCAATCAGAAAAGCTTACCTCATTTATAAACATCTTGAGTCTTGGAAACCTATCTAAAATTTATCATTCCTTGTTTTATAGAACAGTGAATATAGAATACAATAAAGTATTTTTCCTAAATTGTGCTTTTAATAGTAATAATAATTAAAACTATTATTAATTATAATAATAATTAAAACCAAGTTCAGGTTTAGGCCTTGTGGGCTGGTCTATTCCAGGTGTGCCCTTATATGTGTTGTCAGGCATAGCACTCAATTCTAGGGCATGGTTCTGGAAATAAGGTTGTAGCTTTTTTGTTTGCCTTGTTTGAATGCCTAGAGTGTTCAGCTAAGTCTCTCCACTCCAACCATACGCTGTTTCCAATGTTCCTGCCTGGTGCAACGTCTGAAACTTCTGTTCAGCTCCATTCTGTTCTAGGATGTTCTCCCAAAGTCTCACCATATAAATTAGCAACTCAAGAGTTAGGCAACAACCAGAAGTGAATTTTTATGAAGGTTTTATATTTCCTTCTCTGTGGATGCTTCCTCTCTATTATTACCCCCAGGTCTCCATTGTGTTGGCAGCCTCAAGTATTGATCTCAAGTTTATTTGTCCTAGGAAGCAGACCACTCTCTGCTTGGACTGTCTCTGGCCTGTGGTTTTGAAAATTACCTCAAAGGTACTGTATGCTCTCAGGAGTCTCGGTGCTGAGGCTCAAAAATTTTATTCTAAAAGCAACATCTAAATGTAAAACCAAAATATTTTAAACCAAAAAGTTGAGAATACAAAGCAATTTATGTAACATAAACATTTAGATTTGGGGCATGAAATTTAATCAATATTTTTGGGATTCTTTTTTTATCATACAAAATTAAACAGACTAGATTTGGTTATTATAAGCCTAGACCATTTTGTCTATGGTAAAATAAAGTAAAATATGTAGATATTAAAATTTTTTAGGCTCTGGATCGTTGGCTCAGTGGATAGAGCATTGGCCCAGCATGCAGACATCCAGGGATTGATCCCTGGTCAGGGCACACAAGAAAAGTGACCATTTGCTTCTCTCCCCAACCCTCTTTCTTTTTTTTTATTTTCCCAACCCTCTTTCTTGTCTTTCCTCCTCTCCTACAGCCAGTGGCTCAATTGGTTCAAGCATGGCCTCTGGTGCTGAGGGTAACTTTGTTGACTTCAGGATTGGCCCAAGACAGGGGTTGCCAGGTGGATCCCAGTCAGGGGTGCATGCAGGAGTCCATCTGTCTATCAACCCTCCTTTCACTTAAAAAAATATTTTTAATACAAAAATATGGGAAAACATATAGACTTAAAGAGCTTGAACTCATGAATATCAGTTCTTATGCTGAGAATATAATTTTGAATATTTTTTCAAGATGATTGACATGCAGACAGGATAGTAAATGTGATTTGACTCCAGTCTGTTTCTTTTAAGTTTGTATTTGTGATTGATAGTGTGAGCAATAGTGTTGGTTGCCTGAAATTTAGTACTGTAAAGGATTTGAGAAAATTTTTGAATGATACACATATTAATGTGCAACTTCATATGGGAAATAATTTTTAAAATAATATTAACCTAATACATTGTGGGCTATTAACAGTTGTAGGAAATAGCCATTGTTGGGCAAATGAGTGGTAAAATCTGTATTTTTCTGGTTTGCTCACTCTTATTGTTAAAAATGACCACTGCTCACGTGGTGATGCTCTCATATGATACAGCTGATGACCTTCATACTTGGGAAGGGGCGTGGTTATGCTAATGTGTGCTGGGGGAGGGCTTTCATGCCAAAGAGTTTTAAAAGGAGGAGCTAGGAGGTCATTTTGGGAGAGAGACCATGTTGCTGTAGAGAAAGGAGGAGACCACATTGTTCCAGGGGAGAGAGGCCACGTGGTTGGAGGAAAGTAGGAAGGCAAGATGACCGGGTGCTGAAGGAGAAGCCAGTTTGTGTAAAGAGGAGAGGGGGATGGGGAACCAGAGGAGAAAAGACTGGCGGGGGGCCTTTGATTCTAGGAAAACTCAGATGTGTCAGTAGCTTTGTGATCACTGAATAAGTGGGTTATAGAGCCCAGTGTGCTTGTGTTTACTCACTTGCCGAGTGCAAGCTAGGAGTTAAGGTAATGGCTGACCAATTCTTGGCTCCAGAGTTTCATTACCGTCTGCCCGAATTAAATGCAAACCTGCAAAAGTCAGGCAGCTGTGATTTAACCTTGAACCCTCTATGACTTGGATTGGGGATCTTTAGTTAAAAGCCCTGTGCAAATGTCTCTTGGATGCAAACACTAAGAAGCTGTGTAAGTGACCTTTGTGCAGAGACAAAAGAATGCATGTGAATGGGCTTTAGAAAATTAGACTGAAGTTTCTAGATGGCCCCTTCCTTTGTGCTTGTTAATTACCAAAAAAAAAAAAAAAAACAAAACCCCCCAAAACAAAAGAGAATGTACTGACCCAAATTAGCCCTTTCCCTATGTCAGCAAAATGGCCATTAGTCAATCTTTCCTCTTATCACCTGGCCTTCCTCCTTTGTAAACCTGTTACCTCTGTTTTGCTTCTGATCAATAAACTCTAAGGAAGAAGGAAATTCAGGAGGTCTTCTTTGCCTCCTTTGGCAGGCCTCCTCCTCTTCCTCTTGACATAAGTTTGTGTATTGAGTAGGTTTCTTTCATGTGACACTGGTAGTTCCCAGCAGGATGGAGTACTACAAACAAAATTTTAAATTAAACCCAAAAAGTGTTAATTAATGTTTCACCATTTATTTTTTACTATTTATGTAGTTTACATAACAGAGATAAACTTTAACCTTACTATCTTAATACAATATTTTAGCATAATTATAGTTATAAATTGATTTTTACTATCAACCCCCAAAACCCTTGAGCTTTTATTTTGCTAAATATAGATGTTATGAGATAATAAACATCAAAAGTACTTAGGAATTTTGTTTCATTATGTTCAATATTTAATTTAATATTTCATGGAAACAATTTAGTCACTTTGAATATTATCATGACAAGCTTCTTTGTCTTTCATTTTCTTATTATTTGTTAAATTTCAGAAACAGCAGAGATTTTAAAGTTAGGAAGTATGCAGCAGATCTCAGTTCTGGTTAACAATATGGTGAAGAATCTTTGTAGAGTTGAGAAATGAGAAAGAGATCATTTTCCACATATTTTATCACATACATTTTGATAATATAGTTATTAATTAGTAAGTAGTTGACAAAGATGAAGACATTTGATTCTCTCAATTTAAAAAAGTATGTAGTTAAAATGAATTTGAACTTTTATTATGCAGACAGCTGTGTTATTGTTTATAAGTCAATGAATTTTAAAGTTAAGTTTAACCAACCAAACCACAAACAGTTGTGAGATGCAAAATATTGAAACTAAGACTCAAAAGGGAAACTATTACAGCATAGAGAGCAGACCTAAATTTCAAAGCACTGGAGATTTACCAAGGGTCTTCTTGAAGATGCTCAAGCCCCATATACCTACCACTGCCACTTGCAACAGACTCACAGGGGGATAAAATATGTTCCGTGAATACCACATGTACAGACAAGCTGCCCCACAAAAGCAAAATTGAAGAAGAGTGGATCACAACATTATTCTTTGTTTTAGAAGCAACCAGTAAATGTGAGCCCAAATTTCTACTTCCTTAAACAATCTAAACTGTCCCTAAACACTCTAGATCAGCTTGCTTGGAGCCACATTAAGTAAGCTTTTTGAAGTTTAAGTAATTGTTGACTTTTGTCACTGCAGAAGGCTAATCTTTGTAAGTCTGGACCATTCAGTATCCTGTTTTTGAACATAACAAACAACCTTTGAGGGCAGTTGACACAATTCTCTTGATTCCCGGTGCACCTCAGGACATAAGCATAGTCCTTACATATATGAGGCACTCAGTAAATATTGTTATTGGTATTCATTCTATTTTGTGCAAGTTTTATCTTCATTTAAGAAAGATAAATTGCCTATTGGCCCTGGCCGGCTGGCTCAGTGGTAGAGCATTGACCCAGCATGTGGAAGTCCCAGGTTCGATTCCCAACCATGGCACAGGAGAAGTGCCTATCTGCTTCGCCACCCTTCCCCCCTCCTTTCTCTCTATCTCTCTCTTCAAGTTCCACAGCTAAGGCTTCATCTGAGCAAAGTTGGCCTGGATGCTAAAGATGGCTTCATGGCCTCAACTCAGGTGCTAGAATGGCTTTGGTTGCAACAGAGCAAAGCCCCAGATAAGCAGAGCATCATGCCTTAGTGAGCATGCTGGGTGAATCCCTGTCGGGCACATGTGGGAGTCTGTCTCTCTGCCTCCTTGCTTCTCACTTCAGAAAAATACTAAATAAATAAATAAATAAATCTTCTGTTAAATGTGATAATTAATTAGTACACTGTCTAGCTGTTATGTTAGTTTCTGCTGTGTAGAAAACTACCTCAAAACATGGCAGCTTAAAACAACCTTTATCTAACTCATATTTCTTTAAGTCACCAATTTTTTTTTGAATACTATTTTTACTGTTATATCTGACTTTTTATTCATATCACAGCTCAAATGTCAGTTTCCCAAAGCAATATTCCCAAGAAAATCATCTAAAGAAAACAATTTTATTACTTTGTTATTCACGCAACAGACATCTTATCATTTTTCATCATGACACTAATAAAAAAGCATGTCTACTTTATTAACCATTTTAGCAAATGACTAGCACATAGTAAGTGTTCAATAAATGTTCACTGAAAAATAAAGAAATAAAT
Organism: Rhynchonycteris naso; assembly: GCA_037038555.1. Classification (NCBI taxonomy): domain Eukaryota; kingdom Metazoa; phylum Chordata; class Mammalia; order Chiroptera; family Emballonuridae; genus Rhynchonycteris; species Rhynchonycteris naso. Next base: position 44,866,389 of record CM072997.1, on the reverse strand, counting down.
TGAAAGGTAGGTTTTCAAAAATAATTGTTTATATATCACTAAAATTACAGATTTCTATTAGAGTAAGACATCTCAGTCACAAAAAGGCACTTCTAAGCACATATATGCATGTGCAAAATATAATATATGCAACATATATAATATGTAAAATACATATGTATAACATATTTATTTACTATATATATAGTATTTTATTACCTCTTAAATATTCCTCCTTTCTGAGCATGAAATTACCTAACCATTAATCACCTATTCATCCAAGTTTATCTTTTAGCCCTTATACTATTGTAATTGTCAAGTCATTTTTTTCAGATTTTAAATCTAATCACTACAAGCAATTTTCCAAAATCTTTGGTAATTTTAAAAACTAGAATGTTTAAATGTTTTTCCTTTGCATTCAAAATCAAGTCTAAAATATTCACATGTCTTTTAAGTGATCCTAACTTCAGCTTCCATCAGAACCTAAATCCTTCAAGTACCTTATTGTTAACTACATAGATTCATAATATTTCTCAGCATGATTCCCATAATTTAATTAATATAATTTTATTATTGTAATGCAGTTAACATATTGTCACAATTTTCCATTGTAAACAACCCCACTCATATGTTTAATATTGGCTATTATTTGTTAATTAATAGCATTTGCTGTCAAACTTATGCTAAGAAGTTATTTCTATGTATAATTAGTTAAGAAGAGTTACATTTTACTTACTATACTGTAACGATAAATTCTTAAAATATATGTTATGCATCTTGATGCCAAATAGACTTGGCAGATAGTCTCTATGTTTTCATTTTTAATATTAGTTTAGAAATAAATTAAAAACGGTTGGAAGAGGGGAGTAAAGAAGGAGAAATATACAACAATAAAAAATGATTTGACTTTGGGTTATGGGTACACAACATAATCAACAGTTCAAATGCTATAGAAATATTTACCTGAAACCTATGTACTCTTATTGATCAATATCATTCTATTAAATTTCCTAAATAAAATTTTTAATAAATTTAAAAACTGAGTAGTTGTAATTCTAGAAAGAAAAAAAAAAGGCTATGGAACATTTTAAACATTTGATTTGTTTAATGTCTAAGTGCTAGCACTGCCTTTTTTGGGATAAATGAGTGACAATCATGGAAAAGTTTCAACAGGTACCACATCATTCATTCATAATTTTTTATGTCACAAATCCAAGAGATTAATTAGATTACTTGTGATTGTTTTTAAACCTGCACATTTATATCTAAATATTAAGGGTATAAATTAAAATCACAAGGGAAAAGTAAAGCTTTTTGCAATAAAATCACAATCACAATATATATAAAATAGATGCAAATGTTTTGGCATTAAAAATATGTGAGAATCCCTAAACATAATCTGTCATTAAGGAGTCTCTCATAGGACATGTCCTGTTTTAGGCTTTTCTCTGTAATATACATAGAAATTTTGAAATAAGGGTCGGATCTTCAATTTTTTTTCTTCTTATTAAAAAGTGCTCTAATATTCAGGATATTTATTGAATACCTTGAAATTAATCAGTCATCATCTTATTTCCAAATTGCATAAACAGTAATATCTAGCTGACTGATTGCACTTTGTACTAATCATCATGCATGACATGTATGATGGGGATAATCTCAGAATTTGAAACATAAATAGATGTTTAAAAGGAGACAGTTAAGTTTAAGGTTTTTATGTGGGTTGCTATGAATGCATCTAACCTTGCTACTTAACTTATTCTCTGGTAAGAAATTCCATTTTTAGCTTCTACAGAAGCAGAAAGAACATTTACTGTTCAGGGCTTCTTTATGAAGAATATCAATATTTGGTAGACAAGAATTTTTAATGAAACTTAGTGAATGCAATTGGTGCAATCATGAATTACATTGCTCACAAAAGGGTTCAATAAATATTTAATAAACACAAGAAAAAATTTGGTGAACATATATAATAATGACTAATAAGATGGTAAAGGTTGGGAATAAAAAATAAAGCTGAAATTGGACACAATCATAATTTACACTAACTACTAAAATATTAAAGTTTATTGCTATTTTAAGGTAATATAATAATTTAAAATTAACTTTGAGGTTTAAGAAACATTTTTTAACTTGTTAGTTTAATTATCAGATACAGCTCATTTTTAAACAAATTGATCAGTAACTTCCCAACATTTTGTACATTGAAATTTCAAATAAGTCACTTTTTGACACATACACTTAAGCACTATTATCTAGTCCCAAGACTCTATCTAGTAATATATTGAACATTTGTAGAACACCTGTAAAGATAAAGAGGATACTATTTTTAGAGAATTTATTTAGTAGCTCAGACAAATATGTAAATTGTAGCTCTTATCTCGATTTTACCTGGTTGTCCTATTTATATCATCCAGGTTTTTGCACAGTTAACTCTTCATAATTGGATAGTGTCCTTGTAAGTATATGCTGCTTTACCCATAGCTAAACACAATAATTAGCTGAACTTTAAGTTGTTGGAGAACAGCACTGTGCTTTATTTAGAAAAAAAAATATTTTCTCCACACAGGTCTTTAGGGTAAATTAATACTATAGTTATGTCTTCTAGACCTATATGCATACTAACTTAAAAAAGAGGTCATGGCCTGATCAGGCGGTGGCACAGTGGATAGAGCATCGGACTGGGATGCGGAAGACCCTGGTTCAAGACCCCGAGCTCGCCAGCTTGAGCATGGGACCATCTGGCTTGAGCAAGAGCTCATCAGTTTGAACCCAAGGTCGCTGGCTCCAGCAAGGGGGTGCTTGGTGTGCTGAAGGCCTACAGTCAAGACCTTGTGAGAAAGCAATCAATGAACAACTAAGGAGTTGGGATAGCAACGAAAAACTAATGATTGATGCTTCTCACCTCTCTCCGTTCCTGTCTGTCTGTCCTTATCTATCCCTCTGACTCTTTCTCTGTCCCTGTAAAAAAAAGAAAAAATAGAGGTCATGTATGACATATTAAATAAAATTAATTATTAAGTGATACATGTAATAATGTCTTTGAGATTATTTCATATTGAGACCTAAAAAACAGATCATAGTATATGGTTATTCTGGTTCTGCCTTGTTCCACATTGCTAAATCTAAACGTGGCATCAAAATAAATCAGAATATGTTCTATAATTTATTATAACTTTTTCACTCTGAAAATCAAAACATAACTCATCATATTAATGTTGTCAAGAAGAGAGACTATGAGAAAACTATAGTGTAATTTAATGCATTTAATGCATTTAATGCCTAGATTAAAGAACATCACCGGTCTGCATTCCCACCAGCAGTGCAGGAGGGTTCCCCTTTCTCCAAATCCTCAACAGCACTTATTCTGTGTTGTTTTGCTGATGAGCGTCATTCTGACTGGTGTGAGGTGATATCTCATTGTGGTTTTAATTTGCATTTCTCTAATGATTAGTGATGTTGAGCATTTTTTCATATGCCTATTGGCCATCCGTATGTCCTCTTTGGAGAAACTTCTATTCATTTCTTTTGCCCATTTTTTGACTGGATTGTTTGTCTTCCTGGTGTTGAGTTTTATAAGTTCTTTATAAATTTTGGTTATTAATCCCTTATCAGACGTATTGTCGAATATGTTCTCCCATTGTGTGGTTTGTCTTTTTATTCTGCTATTATTGTCTTTAGCTGTGCAAGAACTTTTTAGTTTGATATACTCCCATTTGTTTATCCTGCCTTTTATTTCCATTTGCCTGTGGAGATAAATCGGCAAATATATTGCTGCAACAGATGTCGGACAACTTACTGCCTATATTTTCTTCTAAGATGCTTATGGTTTCACAGCTTACACTTAAGTCTTTTATCCATTTTGAGTTTGTTTTTGTGAATGGTGTAAGTTGATGGTCTAGTTTCATTTTTTTGCAGGTAGATGTCCAATTTTTCCAACACCATTTTTAAAAAGGCTGTCTTTAGTCCATTGATTGCTCTTAGCTCCTTTGTCAAATATCAGTTGTCTGTAAAGGCGTAGGTTTATTTCTGGGTTCTCTGTTCTGTTCCATTGATCTATGTGCCTGTTCTTATGCCAGTACCAGCTTGTCGTATAATAGCCTTGTAGTATACCTTGATATCCGGAAGAGTGATACCTCCTGCTTTATATTTTCTTTTTAAGATTGCTGAGGCTATTTGTTTTCTTTTTTGGCTTCATATAAGTTTTGGAAATATGTGTTCTATATCTTTGAAGTATATCATTAGTATTTTAATTGGTATTGCATTGAATTTATAAATTGCTTTGGGTAATATAGACATTTTAATGATGTTTATTATCCCTAACCATGAGCACGGCATATGCTTTCACTTGTTTGTATCTTCCTTGATATCTTTTAACAATGTGTTATAATTTTCCGAGTACAAGTCCCTAATCTCCTTGGTTAAATTTACTCCTAGGTACTTTATTTTTTTTTGCTGCAATAGTGAAGGGGATTGTTTCCTTAATTTTCTTTGCTGACAGCTCATTGTTGGTATATAAATATGCCTCTGATTTCTGAGTATTAATTTTATATCCTGCCACCTCGCTGAATTCATTTATCAGGTCCAGCAGTTTTTTGACTGAGACTTTAGGGTTTTCTATATACAATATCATATCACCTGCAAATAATGACAGTTTTACTTCTTTTCAAATTTGGATGCTTTTTATTTTTTCTTCTTGTCTGATTGCTGTGGCTAAGACTTCCAGAACTATGTTGAATAAGAGTGGTGAAAGGGGGCACCCCTGCCTGGTTCCTGATCTTAAGGGGATTGCTTTTAATTTTTGCCCATTTAGTATGATATTTGCTGTGGGTTTGTCGTAGATGACCTTTATCATGTTAAGGAATGTTCCCTGTATTCCCGTTTTATTGAAAGTTTTGTGCATGAATGGGTGCTGGATTTTATCAAATGCCTTTTCTGCATCTATTGAAATTATCATGTGATTTTTGTCCTTCCTTTTGTTTATGTGATGAATCACATTGATTGATTGGCAAATATCAAACCAGCCTTGCCTCCCCAGAATAAATCCAACTTGATCATGGTGTATAATTTTTTTCATATATTGCTGGATTCAGTTGGCTTATATTTTGTTGAGAATTTTAGCATTTAAATTCATCAGGGATATTGGCCTATAGTTTTCTTTCTTTGTGTTGTCTTTGCCTGGTTTCAGGATCAGAATTATGCTCGCCTCAGAAAAGAAGTTTGAAAGTCGTCCTTCGTCTTGAATATTTTGAAATAGCTTGAGGAGGATAGAAGTTAGTTCTTCATTAAATTTTTGGTAGAATTCACTTGTGAAGCCATCAGGCCCAGGACCTTTTTTTGTTGGGAGTCTGTTGATAACTGTTTTGATATCATTTGTTGAAATTGGTCTGTTTAGGTGTTCTGATTCTTCCAGATTGAGTTTTGGAAGATTATATGATTCAAGAAATTTTTCCATTTCACCTAGGTTGTCTAATTTTTTGGCATACAATTCTTCATAGTATTTTCTTACGGTATTTTGTATTTCTGTTGTGTAAGTTGTTATTTCTCCACTCTTTTTTTAAATTTTATTTCTTTGAGTCCTCTCCTTTGTTTCTTGGTGAGTCTAGTTTTAGGTTCATCTATCTTGTTTACCTTTTCAAAGAACCAGCTCCTGGTTTCATTGATCCTCTCTATTGTTTTCTTAGCCTCTATGTCATTTATTTCTGCTCTGATCTTTATTATTTCTTTCCTTCTAGTAGTCCTGGGCTTTATTTGTTGTTGTTTTTTCTAGTTCTTTTAGATTCAGGGTCAAGTTGCTTATTTGCGCATTTTTAGCTTCTCCTGGTATGCCTGTAGTGCTATGAACTTCCCTCTCAGTACTGCTTTTGCTGTGTTCCATAAATATTGACTTGATGTATGCTCATTATTATTCATTTATAGAAACTTTTTTTTCTTCTTTGATCTCATTGTTAATCCATTTGTTATTTAATAACATGCTATTTAGTTTCTATGTGTTTGAGTATGTTTTAGTTTTTTTTTTGTGGTTAATTTCTAGTTTCATGCCATTGTGATCAAAGAAAGTACTTGATATGATTTCAATCTTCTTAATTTTGTTGAGACCACATTTGTGTCCTAACATGTGGTCTATCCTAAAGAATGTACCATGAGCTCTTGAAAAAATGTATATTTTACTGCTTTAGGGTGAAAAGTTCTGAAGATATCTATTAAATCGAGTTGATCTAGTGTATCCTTTAAGTTTGCTGTTTCTTTGTTAATTTTCTTTCTTGAGGATCTATCCAGTGATGTTAGTGGAGTATTGAGATCCCCTACTATTTTAGTATTGCTGTTAATTTCGCCCTTTATATTCATCAAAGTCTGCTTTATGTATGTCGGGGCTCCTATTTTTGGTGCATACATATTTATAATGGTAATATCGTCCTGTTGAATTGTTCCCTTTATCATTATGTAGTGTCCTTCTTTATCTCTTACTACAGCCTTTGTTTTAAAGTCAATTTTGTCAGATATAAGTATTGCTACCCCGGCTTTATTGTCATTTTCATTTGCATGAAATATTTTTTTCCATCCTTTTACCTGCAGTCTATGTGCATCTTTTGTTTTGAGGTGTATCTCTTGTAGACAGCATATGTATGGGTCCTGTTTCTTTATCCATACAGCTACCCTATGTCTCTTTATTGGATCATTTAATCCATTTACATTTAAGGTTATTATTGATATTGATAGTTGTTTATTGCCATTTTATTCTTTTTTATTTTTATTTTATTCATTTTAGAGAGGAGACACACAGAGAGAGTGAGAAGGAGAGAGAGAGAGATAGAAAGGGTGGAGGAGCTTGAAGTATCAACTCCCATATCAACTCTGCCTCGACCAGACCAGTGCAGGGTTTTGAACTGGCAACCTCAGTGTTCCCAGGTCGATGCTTTATCCAGTGCGCCACCACAGGTCAGGCACCATTTTATTCTTAAAAGCTGTATTTTCTTTTGTTATATTCTTTTCCCCTTTTGAACTGTTCACAACAGGCCCCTTAGCATCTCTTGCAGAATTGGTTTCATTTTAATGAATTCCTTGAAGTTTTTTTTTGTTTTTTTGTTTTTTTTTTGTCTTGGAAGCTCTTTATTTCTTCTTCAATTTGAAACATTAGCCTTGCTGGATAGAGTAGTCTTGGTTGTAGGTTCTTGTTCTTTATTACTTTGAATATATCTTGCCATTCCCTTCTGGCCTCAAGTGTTTCTGTTGAGAAGTCGGATGTCATCCTTATGGGAGCTCCTTTGTAGGTGATAGCCTTTTTTTCTCTAGCAGCTTTTAAAATTTTCTCTTTATCCCTTAGCTTTGGTATTTTAACTATGATGTGTCTTGGTGTAGATTTCTTTGTGTTTCTCTAATGGAGTTCTCTGTGTTTCTTGAATGTGTGAAATATTTTCCAGCCTTAATTTAGGGAAGTTTTCAGCTATGATTTGATTGAACAAAGTTTCTATCCCTTGATCTTTCTCTTCTTCAGGAACCCCTATGATGCAGATGTTATTTCTCTTTGTGTTGTCACAGAGTTCCCTTAGAGTTTCCTTAAATTTTTGAGTCTCTTTTCTTTTTTCTGTTCTGCTTCTGCGCCTTTTTTTATTTTGTCCTCTAACTTGCATATTTGATCCTCAGCTTCATCCATCCTGCTTTTAATTCCTTCCATTGTGGTCTTCAGTTCTGATAATGTATTTGTAATTTTCTGTCTGATTTTTTTATTATTATTTTAATTTCCTTTTTTATATTTGCTATCTCTTTATTTATGTGTTTTTAATGACTATCTATTGTTGCTCTAACCTCTTTTAATATCCTAACTATCATTATTTTAAACTCTGCATCAGGTAGTTTGGTTATATCTGATTCATTCAGGTTCTTTTCTGGGGATGTCTCGTGATTCATTTGGGTTGCATTCCTCTGCCTGCCCATTTTGTCTGTGTGTAAGAAGGGTTTGGCTACTGGAGTCCAATGGGTGTTGCCTCTGTGTTCCCTAGGTGTGGTCTGTCTTCAGGCCCGCCACCCCCTCTGCCACTGCCTAGGGCAGATGAGTGGGTGTTGCCGGCGCCCACTCCTGTGGCTGCTGCTGTGGTCTCTGCCTCGCCTATGCGGGATGGGCTGTGCCAGGCTCTATAAGGCTCAGCTGGTCTCAGCCTTCGTCTCATTCTCAAGGGTGGGACCGCTCACCACACTTGAGCCACAAGCCTTGGCACCAAGGGCAAATGTGAATACTTTTGCTGAGTTGCGGGTCCCTCTCAGTGGGTTCCTCCAGCTGGGAGGGGCTTCTGATGTTTGCTCAGCTGTGAGCCAGGCTTCTACCCTGCCCCAACCAACCTTGGCTCCTCAGCCGGGCTGCTAGTGAGCCCTGAACTGCAAGCCCAAGCTTCCATCCCACCTTTGCAGGCTAAGCCAGTTTGTGCAGGGCTATAAGCCTAGAGGCCAGGTAAGGCTGTGCGTCAGTTTGTTCCTGCCCAGCGGCAGATCTATGCCCATTCCAGGCTCCTGCTTTTCCCCCACAGGTGGGGTTGCAGGCTGGCCTGCAGCTGCCGGACCACTTTTGCATGTCCTCTTTGCCCTGACTGGGCTAGACCAAGCTCATGCCAGCAGGCTCGGCCTCTGCCCCGCAGACGGAATCGCGCTTCCGCTTCCTGCTGCCTCCTGCCCTCCAGCAAGCCTTCAGCAATGTGGGTGGGGGACGCTGCAGCTCAGACCCTTACACTTCATACTATAGTCCTGGAAGCTCCTTTCTTCTGAGTGATTGTGCTCTAATTGCCGCAGAGGAACCTGTTTGGCTGGTTGCCTGATTCCTCTTGCTGGTTCCAGGGGAAATATTGTTTCAGATTTGTGGAGTGACTCAGCCTAGGGTTTAGTGGCTGTCCTTCAAAGGTTTTCTCCCTGTGCATTCCAGCCGCACTCTCTTCCCACTGCTCTGGTCCTCTTTTCTCTCCCTGTCTCCTGGAGTCCCGGGTGAGTGGTTGTGAGAGAGATTTTCTGCACCGTCCCTTTGAGACAAATCCTGGGTCTGAGAAAACTATCTCTTTCTCACAAACAGTATCCTAACCTGTTTCACAGCTAAATACTGTCCATACGCATCTTCTATGCTCTGGGGCTTTAGGCTGGGGCTTTGTTCCTGGGACCCAGGTCCCTACCCTTCTGCTGGCCTCTCTTCCCGCAACACGAGTCTCTCCGGGCTGCCTTTCACTCCAGGGAGCTAGGCAGCCCTTTCTGCATTTTCGCTTTTCCTACCAGTCTCAATGTGGCTTCTTCAGTGTTTTCTGGTTGAAGAGTCCTCTCATTCCATTTCAAAGTTGGTTTATCCAGATGATGGTTCTTAAAATTAAGTTATAATCCACTTTGGTTCTGGGAATTGAAAGTTGGTACATCCACTTACTCTATCACCATCTTGCCCCACTCAGAAATTCTTATAAGAAAGAGAAAAGGAGACAAAGAGAGACAGGAAGGAGCCCACTTGGGGACAGTGTCAGAGATGGGAGTGATGCGGCCACAAGTCGAGGGTTGCCAGCAGCCCCCAGAAACTGGGAAAAAGGCCTGGGACAGACTTTCCCTCCACGCCTCCAGAAGGATCCAGCTTCACCCACACCTTGATTTCAGACTTCTGGTCCCCTGAGCTCTCAGGGCTGCAACAGGCAGTTGGAGCTTTGAGCCAAAAGGTTTTAAAAAGAAGAGAGATCACGTTGTTTGAGAGAAGAGGAATTATGTTCTAGGCAGAGAGTAAGAAGGAGAGCAGATTAAGGGCATGTGGAGGAGAGGAAAAGCAGCCAAGATGATGGAGTGCTGAGGGAGAAACCAGTTAGTGCAGAGTTTGTGCAGAGAGAAAGAGATGGGGAAAAGAGGTGAAAAAGACTGGCTTTACAACAACCCCCTCCTCCAGCACACATTAGCATAACCAAACCCCATCCTAAGCAAGAAGGGCAATTAGCTGCATCACGTGAGGGCAATGGCCATCTTTAACTGTTGTAAGGTACCAAAAAGCTGAAAAATTAATATTGATATTCTAGGAGTGTAAAGCCACTAGCCACAGCCACCATCACAACCACCGGGCTCATGCAGGTTCACATTTGATTTGGACAGATGGTAATAAAACAATGGAGCCAAGAACTGGTGAGCCATCATCTTTAATACTAGCTTGCACCAAGCGGGCATGTAAAAACACACACTGGGCTCCAAAACCCACTCATTCAGTGCACACAAAGCTACTGTCTTATCCGCGCTTTCTAAAATCAAAGGTTTCTAGCTCACCAGACTTATTCACCTCTGTTTCCCATCTCCTTTTCTTTAACAAACTCTGCAAAAACTGGCTTCTCCTTCAGCACTCAACCATCTTGGCTGCTTCTCCTGCCCTCCTCCACGTGGCCTTTCTCTGCTCTCCTTCTCTAATGCTAATCTCAGAAACCAAGAAAGCAAGCTCCCAGTCTGTCCCACTTAATAGTGTAGATTCAAAACCTTTAATACAATTTACAAACAAGAAAGTCCCTTATACAAAGTAACTTATTTGAGGTTGTAAAGCCAGTAGTCACGGCCAGGATCACAGCCACCTGACCCGTGCAGGTTCACATTAGATTCGAACAGTCGGTAGTGAAACAACGGAGCCAAGAACTGGTAAGCCATCAGCTTTAATTCTAGCTTGTATCGGGCAGGAAAGCAAAAACACACACTGGGCTCCAAAACCCACACATTCAGTGCTTACAAAGCTACTGACTTATCCGAGTTTCCTAGAATCAAAGGTTTCTAGCTCACCAGACTTATTCACCTCTGTTTCCCATCTTCTTCTCTCTGCACAGACTCTTTACAAACTGGCTTCTTCCTCAGCACTCTGCCATCTTGGCTACTTCTCCTCCACATGGCCTTAATCTGCTCTCCTCTCCAATACCTCAGGAACCAAGAACCAAGAGAGAGAGCAAGCTCCCTGACTGCCCCAGTTTATAGCATAGAAAATCCAAACCTTTAATCCAATTATACATACAAGAAAGTCTCTGATACAAATCCACCCATCTGAGGCATAATGAAATTCCTCAGGACAGTGCACCACCCTACATCATCCAATCAGTCAAGGGTGTGGAGAAGAGCTTACTCTTAAACTAAGCCTTAGGCTATAACGACCCGGCCTGCCCACAGCCTGTTCCAGAACACACATTAATATCAACGAAATTCCATGTGGGCAGCGCCATCTTTAACAAAGTGAGCATAATATATTTCATCTGCCCAACAGAGGTATAATGGGATTCTTCATCAGAGTGCACCACCCTACATCAGAAAGGGTGGGAAAGGCTTAGTCTTAAAACTAAGCCTTGGGTTATAATGACTCTGCCTGCTTAAAGCCTGTTTTCCACACACATTAATAAAATCACACCCATCCCTAATAGGAAGGGCAGGGCAACTAATGCTTTCACTTCAGCAATGGGCTTCCACATGGGCAGCGCCACCTTTAACAAACTGAGCATAATATACTTCATCTGGCCAACAAGGTGAAAAAGGTCAGGCTTTTCTGTCCTTTCCTTGGAAATGGAGGAAAAGGAATGTAGAAGTCTCCTGACTTACAAGAATAACTAGGGTCATTTGGTTTTAAGTTCTCTGAAAAGATTAAGGTTACCTGAAGACCTCCGTTTTGTTTTCAATAAGAGGCAAAATTTACATACCACCCTACACTGATCTTGGCTCTCCCTCCCTTCCTGAAATCCAAGATTAACATGTACCTCTAGGCAAAGAAAGAGAGATAGATACTAAATGGATTTGTGAATGCCTTTGATTGTATTACCTTGAAGGTTTATAACATTCTTTGTAAATCCCCTAGACAAATGTTATATAATCTTGTTAATAATTGTGTCATTCTTACACGGCCCCCTCAACCTCTGTGTAGTCAAAGGGTATATAACCAGCCTCTGAAATATACTTAGTGCACATGTAAAGCCAGTAGTCGCGGCCGGGATCACAGCCGCCTGGCCAGTGCAGGTTCGCATTGGATTCGGACAGATGGCAATGAAACACAGGAGCCAAGAACTGGTGAGCCATCAGCTTTAATTCTAGCTTGCACCCGGCGGGCAAGCAAAAACACACACTGGGCTCCAAAACCCATACATTCAGTGCTCACAAAGCTACTGACTTATCCGAGTTTCCTAGAATCAAAGGTTTCTAGCTCACCAGACTTATTCACCTCTGTTCCCCATCTCCTCCTGCACAAACTCTTAACAAACTGGCTTCTTCCTCAGCATTCTGCCATCTTGGCTACTTCTCCTGGCCTTTACGTGGCCTTACTCTGCTCTCCTCTCTAATACTAACCTCAGGAACTCAGGAACCAAGAGAGAGATCAAGCTACTGCTCTCTCCCACTTTATAGCATAGACTCAAAACCTTTAATCCAATTATACATACAAGAAAGTCTCTGATACAAAGCCACCCATCTGAGGCATAATGGGATTCCTCAGGAGAGTGTACCACCGTACATTATCAAATCAGTCAAGGGTGTAGGGAAGAGCTTACTCTTAAACTAAGCCTTAGGCTATAATGACCTGGCCTGCCTACATTACAGCTTTTCCCCCACAGCCATCTCAAGCATAAGGGCAAATAATATCACCTGGATGACGGGCTTCCATGTGGGCAGTGCCATCTTTAACAAAGTGAGCATATTATATTTTATCTGCCGAACACCCCGCTTGAATCCCAAAGAGAGGCACCACCTGAGACGTACCAGGGCTCCTGGTCTTCCTGTGAGGTCTGAACAGTTCTCTGGCAGATGCCTCCCAGTTCCCAAATTCAACAATTTGGACAATTCGGCAGGGAAATCAAGGAGGTAGGTAAAACAACTCTTTTTGCTTTACTGAATTCTAGATTTCCTCTGAATTCTGGGGTAAGGGCTGGCAAGTAAGTGGTTTGGGTGAGAGAAAAGCAGGGCCAGCACATACTGTAGGCAAAGCAGCAGGGGAAGGGTGCTAAAGTAAAATGGCAGGGAAAACTAAGAGTGAAGTGACTAGAGAATAGAAACTAATTTCAGATATCCACCTACTGATCAAAAGAAGTTTTACGCATTTGGAAAATACAGGGTAGGAGTAGTATTAAAAATTGGAACTTTGCTTTTAAAACATAAAGAATGGGATTATCAGTACAGTCCATAATGAGTGATGGGATCATGAGTGTTCGGCAGATAAAATATAATATGCTCACTTTGTTAAAGATGGTGCAGCCCACATGGAAGCCCGTCACCCAAGGTGATATTATTTGCCCTTATGCTTGTGATGGCTGTGGGGGAAAAGTTGTAATGTAAGCAGGCTGGATCGTTATAGCCTAAGGCTTTGTTTTAAGAGTAAGCTTCTCCCCACACCCTTGACTGATTGGATGATGTAGGGTGGTGCACTCTCATGAGGAATCCCATTACGCCTCAGATGGGTGACTTTGTATCAAGAGACTTCCTTGTTTGTATAATTGGATTAAAGGTTTTGATTCTGCAATATAAAGTGGGAGAGACCAGTAGCTTTATTTCTCTATCGGTTCCTGGGATTAGTATAGAGAGGAGAGCAGATGAAGGCCACATGGAGGCCAGGAGAAGCAGCCAAGATGGCAGAGTGCTGAGGAATAAGGCAGTTTGAGTAGCGTTTGTGCAGGAGGAGATGGGGAACAGAGGTGAAGAAGTCTGGTGAGCTAGAAACCTTTGATTCTAGGAAACTCAGATAAGTCAGTAGCTTTGTGAGCACTGAATGTGTGGATTTTGGAGCCCAGTGTGTGTTTTTGCTTGCCCACTGGGTGCAAGGTAGAATTAAAGCTGATGGCTCACCAGTTCTTGGCTCCATTGTTTCATTACCAACTCTTCGAATCCATTGCGAACATGCACTGGCCAGGCGGCTGTGATTGTGGCCCCGGCTACTGGCTTTACAATTCTATATTATAAAGTGGGACAGACCAGTAGCTTGCTCTCTCTTGGTTCCTGAAGTAGAAGAGAGGACAACAGAGTAAGGCCACATGGAAGCCAGAAGAAGCAGCCAAAATGGTGGAATGCTGAGGAAGAAGCCAGTTTGTGCAGAGTTTGTGTAGAGAGAAATAGATGGGAAACAGAGGTGAATAAGTCTGGTGATCTAGAAACCTTTGATTCTAGGAAACTCGGATAAGTCAGTAGCTTTGTGAGCACTGAATGTGTGGGTTTTGGAGCCCAGTGCGTGTTTTTGCTTGCCCGCTGGATCCAAGCTAGAATGAAAGCTGATGGCTCACCAGTTCTTGTCTCCGTTTTTTCATTACCAACTGTCCGAATCTAATGCGAACATGCACTGGCCAGGCGGCTGTGATCCTGTCCGCGGCTACTGGCTTTACACCTAAAATCAAAGATTTCTAGCTCACCAGACTTATTCACTTCTGTTCCCCATCTCCTCCAGCTCAAACTCTGCACAAACTGGTTTCTCCCTCCACTCTGCCATCTTGGCTGCTTCTCCTGGCCTCCATGTGGCCTTACTCTGCTCTCCTCTCTAATACCTCAGGAACCAAGAGAACAAGCTCCCAGCCTGCCCCGCTTTATACTGTAGAAATCCAAACCCTTAATCCATTCTACAGACAAGGAAGTCTCCGATACAAAGTCACCCATCTGAGGCATAATGGGATTCCTCAGGAGAGCGCACCACCCCACATCATCCAATCAGTCAATGGTGTGGGGAAAAGCTTACTCTCAAAACCAAGCCTTAGGCTATAATGACTGGGCCTGCTTACATTGCAGCCTTTTCCCCACATCCATCCCAAGCATAAGGGCAAATAATATCACCTGGGTGATGGGCTTCCATGTGGGCAGCACCATCTTTAACAAAGTGAGCATATTATATTTTATCTGCCCAACAATAGGGAATAAAATTATCAGAGACAGGCTCTCTAGCTGCCTCTCTCCTTCTCCTCCCTAGGACATAGACGTTGCTTGGGCCCTCCATGGGTTAGGATTAATGGCTTATTGCCCTCCCCTGATGTGTAGAAAATTTTAGAAGGGAAAATAAGTGTAAAGTGAACAAAACTAGCACTGGGAGAAGGGTTCCGACTCTCTCATGCAAGGCTGAAGCTGGTGTTGGGTTCCCTCCAAGTTTTCCCTTTCCTCCCCCAGTTTTTTTTGTGTGACATGGTTGTTTTCTGATGTTAAAAGCATGAGATTCACGGGGAAGACCCACTGCTTTAACCGTAATAGTACCCCCTTGGTCACCAGGAATCCCAGGTACCCTGACCTTCATATTGACTTAATAGTGTAATTTACTGTGGTTAAAAGAGGATTAGTATCTCTTTGCCAGCTAGGTAGTTTGTACAAAAGATCCTTTATTGTGTAAAAGTATTTTCCATGTTAGGAATATATATGTTTTTTCAAAGGTCTCTTTTTAATCTTTTTTATTTGTTATTTTATAGCCCTATGATAATGAAATCTTAATTTGAATATGAAAAATATGTAATAATTGTTAATATCTTTTATGTAATGTTTAGTTTATTATCATTTTGAAACAGTATTGTTCAATGCTAAGTAATATAAGAAAAGGAGTTGTATTCTGGAACTCCTACAAACCTATCTTTATTATGTTCTTTGTTTAAAAATTTCTTTTGAATGCTAATGTACTGAGTTGATATGCAGCGGAGAGACTCTGGTACCCTAAAGGAGACACCAAACCTGCTTCTTTTACAAGCTTTTACCTTCTTTTATTTGATCCAGCTAATAAAATGCTTTTTTTATCTTTCCCAAGAGTTTATAGAGACAGGAAAGAATCCTCAAGCCCTTTAGTGAGATCTTTTGAGCATGTCTTTTAAGGTCTATAATGACCAAGAAAGGAACAGAAAAAGGCAAATAAAGCCCAAAAGACATCAGAAAATACCAGCTCTTGGTATATGCCTTTAAGGGCTCCACTACCCTGAAGGAGTTTCATAGGGTTCCATCAGGGCCCTGCTTCAAGAGTGGAAAGAAAGGTTATTGAGCTAAAGCCTGCCAGGCTTCTTGGCCCCCACTAGGGGACATGCCTTTGCTGTGGGAGAAAGGGACATGAGAAGGTAAGCTGCCCCCTTGCTCTGCAGAGGGAGGGTTCAGTCTCTCCCAGCCCTATTCCAGCTACATGTGACCTGACCTTTCCCAGCCTGGTGAGACTTGCCACTGAAGGTTAAAGCTGCCCAGGGCCATTGGCCCCATCTCACAACACCATTTACGAGCCTAAGGTATTTCTTCTAAGTAGCAGGTAAACTAATCTCATTTCTTGTAAACATAAAGGCCATTTACTATGTCTTACCTGAATATTGGAGTTTTATTTATTCCTTGGAGATCTCTACTGTGGGTATTAAAAGTTTGATTTCTGTTGCTTTGTTTAATATATAATGTCTCCTTTATTGCTCTTGTCTCGATTCCCCATGCCTATTTTAGGCTGGGACCTGCTCCTAATTCCAGTTAAAAGCAGTGATCATTAGGAGTTGAACTCTAGCAGTAGAGTTTAAAATATGACCACAGCCTGACCAGGTGGGTGGCACAGTGGACTGAGCGACGGACTGGGAGGCCGAAGACCCAGGTTCAAGACCCCGAGCTTGCCAGCTTGAGCATGGGCCCATCTGGCTTGAGCAAAAGCTCGCCAGCTTGGACCCAAGGTCACTGGCTCCAGCAAGGGGTGGCTTGGTCTGCTGAAGGCCCGTGGTCAAGGCACGTGTGAGAAAGCAATCAATGAACAACTATGGTGTTCATTGGCAATGACAATGAAAAACTAATGATTGATGCTTCTCATTTCTCTCTGTTTCTGTCTGTCTGTCCTTATCTATCCCTCTCTCTGACTCTCTCTCTGTTTCTGTAAAAATAAATAAATAAATAAAACATTTAAAATATGACCACAACTTCAATGCCTTATGGACTTTTTCTGAATATGTGTGACTCCTGCTCTTTGGGACAATTCTCGGACTGAAGTGGGAATTGGGTTACATTTGCAAATAATATAAAGCAGAGATAATGTCAACATAGACTTAGTGAAATTATGTTAACATGTTATGAACATTTGTGACAGTAAAAATTTTATCCTATTATATTTGTTAGGACTTGGTTTAACAATCTAATAGACTTTAGTCACTTTATTGTATTAGGACACTTGTTATATAGTATTTGAATTTTAACCTGTAGTATTTAATTGTTAACATTAGCTATTTGAATTTTATTGTTAATTATATATTTTCCCAGTCTGCCTAAAAACCAGAACATAGGAATTAGGAATTTAAATGAATAGAAAAATGCCAATCAAAACCAGTGGGGTTTTGGGACCTTTATTACCAAAGGTTTATTCAAAACCAAATTAAAAAAGATTTTGCCAATAGAAAAGGAATAATTAGAATAGCCAGACTTAGAATCTATTACAAAAGGCATTATATCTGAGTATTTAGTTTGTGTCCAAGTGAATACTAAACAAAATAAGGAAATTATAAAAAGAAACAGGGAGAAAAGAAATTTTTCCAGGTAATCCTTTAGAAATAGACTTTTATAAAATAATTCTCAGTTGTTAGAAAATTGCAATATAGAATTCTTTCCAGGTTTAGCTCACCCATTCTAGTGTTGGGCCTACATTTTTGTGTCCAATCTCAAAGCTGGTAGGAAAGGAACCCAATATTAATTAGAAGCTAATTTGAAGTTTCATTGTGCCCACAGGCGCCAAAAGGTTCAGGAAAAATAAGATGCATGAATTAAATCTTAAAGGAAAGTTACCACCCCTTCCTTAAGTACTTGCAGGATTTATACCTGTTACACAGCAGACTGTTCAAAGGACTGTCCCAGAGGTGCTTCCAACATTGCCAGGAGATCTAGTACATCACTCAGGACTGAGTCCCACTGCTGTCAAGGTGGATAGCATGCTTTACCCCAACCACAAACTGGAAGCTGGTTGGTCTACATACAGCGAATGTATGAAGAAACTCAATAAGGACTCCCTTTTAATCAGACTTTGGGGAAAGGGAAACTAGGGTAAAAAAAAAAGTCAACTTAATTGTCACTAAAGGTAAAAGGTTTTAAAATTAAGAATTCTGACTAAAAGTAAATTGTTATAAAAACCTTTTAGTTTTATGTAAGCTACAAAAGGTTTGTACAGTTTATAAGAAATTAATTGATAACATTTGTTTCTTTAGTGAACTGTATTGCTATTAATGCTGTCTGTTAAGTATCTGTTACATGTTATAAGTTAATATTTCTACACAGCAACCCCATGCTCTTCAGTAAGTTAAGACAAAGATTTGACTTAGGATATAAAACCAGTGGGGAATGTTGTAAGGTACCAAAAAGCTGCAAAATTAATATTGATATTCTAGGAGAAAAAGGTTAGGCTTTCCTGTCTTTTCTTTGGAAAATGAAGGAAAAGAAATGTAGAAGTTTCCTGACTTATAAGAACAACTAGGGTCATTTGGTTTTAAGTTCTCTGAAAGGATTAAGGTTATCTGAAGACCTCCCTTTTGTTTTCAATAAGAGGCAAAATTTACAAACCACCCTACACTGATATTGGCTTTTCCTCCCTTCCTGGAATCTGAAATTAACATGTACCTCTAGGCAAAGGAAGAGAGATAGATACTAAAAAGATTTGTGAATTCCTTTGATTGTATTATCCTGAAAATTTTAACATTCTTTGTAAATCCGCTAGACAATTGTTATAATCTTGTTAATAATTGTGTCATTCTGTCACGGTCCCCAACTTGTATGTAATCAAAGGGTATATAACCAGCTTCTGAAATATACTTGGCACACACACTTTGGGTCTGCTATGTCCCGTGTCATCCATATATGGCTGGCATATTTAATAAATCTCCTCCTTTAATAAAACCTTTCAAAATTTATCTGGACTTGGTGTCTCTATGTAAACCCGCTTGTTGGTCAAATAAGTTTGTAAATATGATATATATGTTTGCTCACTTATAGTTTGTATTGGGTGTGAGGAACAGGCTGTAAGCAGGCAGCATCTTTATAGCTTAAGGCTTAGTTTTAAGATAGCTTTTCCCCACACCCTTGACTGTTGCAGAATAGGGGGTGGTACACTATCATGAGAAATCCCATTTATGCCTCAGATAAGTGACTTTGTATCAGAGACTTTCTTATTTGTATATTGGATTAAAGGTTTTGATTTTTACACTATAATATGGGGACAGACCAGGGGCTCGCTCTCTTAGTTCCTGAGATTAGCATTAGAGAAGAGAGCAGAGAAAGGCCATGTGGAGGAGGCCAAGAGAAGCAGCCAAGATGGTGGAGTGCTGACGGAGTAGCCAGTTTGTGCAGGGTTTGTGCAGAGAGAAAGAGATGGGGAACAGAGGTGAATAAGGCTGGTGAGGTTAGAAACCCTTGATTCTAAAAACTTGGATGTCAGTGGCTTTGGGAGCCTTTAATGAAAAAGGAAGTGTTTTCCTCTGTGTGTATTTCTTGCCTTTTTGGTGCAAGCTAGAATTAAAGATAATGGCCCACCAGTTCTTGGCTTCATTGTTTTATTACTGTCTGTTGGGCAGATAAAATATATTATGCTCACTTTGTTAAAGATGGCGCTGCCCACATGCAACTCAGTTGATATTAATGTATTTTGGGGAACAGGCTTTGGGTAGGCCAGGTCATTATAGCCTACGCCTTAGTTTTAAGAGTAAGCTTTTCCCCACACCCTTGACTGATTGGTTAATGTGGGTGGTGCACTCTCATGAGGAATCGTCCTATTATGCCTCAGATAAGTGGCTTTGTATCAGAGACTTCCTAGTTTGTAGATTGGATTAAAGGTTTGGATTTCTACACTATAAAGTGGGGCAGGCTGGGAGCTTGCTCTCTCTGGGTTCCTGAGATTAGTATCAGACAGGAGAGCAGATGAAGGCCACGTGGAGGCAAAGAGAAGCAACCAAGATGGTGGAGTGCTGAGGAAGAAGCCAGTTTGTGCAAAGTTTGTGTAGAGAGAAGAGATGGGTAACAGAGGTGAATAAGTCTGGTGAGCTAGAAAACTTTGATGCTAGGAAACTGGGATAAGTCAGTAGCTTTGTGAGCACTGAATGAGTGGGTTCTGGAGCCCAGTGTGTGGTTTTGCTTGCCCACCGGGTGCAAGCTAGAATTCAAGCTGATGGATCACCAGTTCTTGGCTCCGTTGTATCATTACCTACTGTCCGAATCTAATGTGAACCTTCATGGGCCAGGTAGTTGTGATGGTGGCCACGGCTACTGACTTTACATTGCTGAAGTGAGGTACGGTACTTTTCAGAATCTGGGGTACAATACTTTACAACATAGCAATAAGAGTGAAAAATAATAACTTATCTGCCCAACATAATATTAACCTAAAAAAACTCCCAAACCTGTAAGAATTTTTAATAAGTTTATTTGACCAAACTGTCAACAGTTTCCGGGAAGCAAAGTCTCAACAGATTGAGAAAGTGGCTTTTTCTTCAGCACTCTGCATTATCTCTGATCATTCTCTGCCATGATGGCTTCTTTCTTTTTTCTCCTTATGCTCTCTTTTCAAAACTTTCTGGAGCAAAAACCTCTCCTCCAGCAAACATTAGCAAAATAATGGCCCTTCCCAAGCAGGAAGGTAATTTGCAATTTCACAGACCACATATTCCTGGCATTGCCCAGCCCCCAATGCAAACTATAAGTAAGCAAACATAAAAATCATATTTTACCAACTTATTTGACCAAGAAGTGGTGTGGATCCTTAAGTGACCTCGCTAGAGTTAAGCCATTTCAAAAGCCATGAGACCTTTTGTATAATGTGTTATAATTTATTTAACTGTTACATCTTGCTTGATTTTTACCATATTTTTTTTAGCAATATTAGTTTCTTAACTTTCATATAATATATTTCTACTCATAAACGTTCTTATAGATTCATATTTAGGAATAAGATTGAAAAGATTATACAATTTAAAATGATAAAAATTGCCAAAATACTCTTCAAAATGACAAATACACACATATATGATGTCACAGTTTTTACTCCTCAAAATTGTATTCTTTTTCCTACAATTTAAGACTACCAGGCATTATAAAATAATTTTATGTAATTTCAATGTATTTATCTTGCTAATACATGCTTTCATTGAACAACATATTATACATTTATTAACAAGTGATTAATTTTTTGAATTGCTTGTTCTTAGATAATTTTTCTATTAAATTATCTTCTTTTGAGCATCAATTTGTAGGAGCAATTTATAGGAGAATAAATCTAAATTCTTTGTTTTTTCTAACATGGAGAAATTATTTCTTCCAGTCTGTTTTACATATTTAAACTTAGTTTATGAAGTTTATTACCAAAGAGAAATATATGTGCAATGAATGCTACTAATTATTTATTTTATGGCTTCTACCTAGAAAGAGCTTATACATATGTGAAGTGTATGTGTGTGTATATATATAATATATATATGTATATAGATATATATATGTATATAGATATATATAGATATATATTGATATACATATATGTGTTTATATGTTATATTTTATTCTGATATTTTAGAGTTTAAACATTTATTCTTTAAACCAGGAAGGAATGATGAAAAATCTGTTATTAGATTCTGGAATAATATAGAATGGCAAATGTCTTGTAAAATAGTAACCTCCTCTAGTTTTCACTCTAGTATTTAGGCTAAGACACAGCTTTTATCACAGAGCTCCCCAAACTAAGGCCCACGGGCCAAATTGCTGCCACCTGAGGCCATTTATCCGGCCTCCGCCACACTTCTGGAAGGGGCATCTCTTTCATTGGTGATCAGTGTGTGGAGTACTGTATGTGGCGGCCCTCCAACGGTCTGAGGAACAGTGAACTGGCCCCCTGTGTAAAACGTTTAGGGAACCCTGATTCTAGGACATTGCAGGTCTCATGGTAGGGAGAAGTGAAAAAAATATTTAAAGCTTCTTTTTAAAAGTGATACATATTTCTTCTACAAACTGTTAGTCCACTTCAGCAAGTCATCTGCAACTCCTGTGTTTAATAAGGCAAAAATTTAGAATGCTATGGCAGAAAGAGGAAGAAATACTCATCATCTTCTATTATTTCCTTGAAAACCACCTTTCTCTTCCATAGTCTCTATTCTCTCTATGGAATTTTTCTTGGTTTTAAGTCATTTGTTGTATATTATAGAATATTTTATTGAATTTATCTTTCATCTGACTTATTCTTTCATAATGTTTATTCTATTATTTTATTTTTATATTTAGTTTGAAAATTGTAATTAAATGCAAAGTACTCATTTTTTACTCAGCAGTTTTATTAGAACATTCAGAACCAATGACCCTAGGTGAAAAAGCACTTAATAAGAGATTTTTCCTAAAAAAATTTTAGGAAAAACTTTTTAATCTCTTGATTTTTCCAGTTTATATTCAGTTTAGTCTTACTTTATGAATATTATATTCCCTTGATTCTATTATGAATATAATTTTATATTAAGAATTTCTTTTTTTATTTTTTAAATTATCTTTACTTTTTAAACAATTTATTTCTCTTGATTAGGTCTTAGATATTTGGTGATATTTAATCATTCATTGATATTTATTAATGAAAAATTATGCTGGCAGTATCAGTAAATGACACAGATTTTCTTTGCTGTCTGTAAATCAGATTGCTCTACTGAATTTGACAGTGACTGAAATCTATGCAAATGTAGGGCAAATTGACAAGAAAGATTCACTTTAAGTATGAGAAGAAGCATCCAGACTACTACTCTTTATTAACTGGTACAATAAGAAAAAATCTACTCAGGGAAGAAAATATTGTCATGTATTTTTTCCTTGTGGCATTTTCAGATAAGATGGTTTCCAAAATTTTGTGGCTTCTTCCAGCATGTAATTAAGAAATGACTACAAAAAAAAAAAAAAAAAAAAAAAGGAAGAAAGAAAAAGAAGAATATTTTTAAATAAGAAATCTGTATGACACAAGATAGTTTCTGAATTTTAGCTTAGAAAACTCAACCTAACAATATGTAGATGAGGACATTAAAACGTCTGACTCTTTCACTTATACTATGCAATTAAATGACTAGGAAGAGACCCATAGTCCTTATTCCAGAACAACATACTAATTTATGGGGCTAGATGAAAAATGTGGGTCACTCTGTCACTGTTGGGACAGATAATTCTACCAAGGCTTCTGCCCTGTAATTTAGATAAATAAATGATGGCTTCCTAAGTTTTTAGACCAAGAATCACTTATGTACTTATTTTTCTCTCTTTATATTTGGTATTTAAATATCAAGTTACTGTACTGATATCTATGACCTTGAGAGTAAACAGTTATCAGTGCAGGGTTAGGTGAAAAGGTACAAAGGGGAAGTAAAATGCTAAGGATGTAATTTCTTTGAGCAACTGGTATCATGAATAATTAATGTTCAGGCATATAAAAATATCTTATGATCTGTGGTTATGGTTTTGTCTTAGATATATTACTTCTGAAGCTCTGACTCAGACTCATGTGTTTCTCAACCCCTTCACCCCCCTTCTGAATTTTTACAAGAGTTTATTTGAGCCACATTGATGACATACGCTGGAAGCAAATTCTCAAGTGTTCCCTCAAAAACCATTTTCAAAAAAGATTATTCTATTTTTTTTTTTATTGCTAAGTACCAAATTACTTTTTCTACCATGATCTGTTTCAGCAGTCATTGGTTTCATGCTACAGCTGGGTTTTATTTCTATATTCTTTCAAATTATTCCAGTTCTATATGATATTGTAATATTGTCCTGTTTTTCTTTTAATTTTTTTATTAATTTAATTTTAATAAATTTGAGAAAGACAGAGAGAGAGAGACAGACAGATAGACATCTACAACTCGCTGTTGCACTTAGCTGTGCACTATTGATTGCTTCTCAGATGTACCCTGACTAGCAAATAAACTTGCAACCTTGGTGACTCAGGATGAAGCTTTATCCATTGAGCCACCTGGGTAAAGCCTGTTCTATTTTCCTTTTTTAATTTTCACTAACTTTAATTTATTGTGTTTACATGGATTTAATATCCCACTCAATATAATACCCTTAATCCCCATCTCATTATACCTGCTTTGTCCCACTTTCCCTTCCCTCCCCCCTTCTTTCTGGGATTTTTTGTCCTATTATCTGTATCCATGTGTCATCTATATATAGTTTCACTAATCCCTTCACCTTCTCTGATCCCATCCCCTCATTCCTCTTCCCTCTGACAGCTGTCCCTCTGCTCCCTGTGACCCTCCCTGCCTTTGCCTCTATTTTGTTTCTCAGTTTACTTTGTTCATTAGATTCCACATATAAGTGAAATCATGGGATATTTTTTGTTCTCTGCCTGGCTTATTTCACTTAGCTTGATCATTTCCAGGTCCATCCATGCCATTGCAAAGGATAAGATTTCCTTCTTTTTCATGGCCATGTAGTATTTCATTGTGTATATGTACCACAGCTTTTTAATCCACTCTTCCACTGATGGACACTTGGGCTGTATCCAGATCTTGGCTATTATAAACAATGGTTCAATAAACATGACTGTGCATATCTTCTTTTGATTCAGTGATTTGGTATGCTTAAGATATATTCCTAAAAGTGGGATAACTGGGTCAAAAGGCAGTTCCATTTTTATTTATTTGAGGAAACATTGTACTGTTTTCTACAGTGACTGCACAAGTCTGCATTCCCACCAGCAATGTAGGAGGGCTCCCTTTTCTCCACACCCTCTCCAGAACTTATGGTGTGTTGATTTGTTAATGAGCACCATTCTGAACAATGCCAGCCCACAAAACAAAGGGCATGCATCTGTACAGAAATTGCTATGAGGCCCATGAGTCTCTTGAGCAAAACTTAAGGTAGTTGTGTCTCTAGCACAAAGGATGTGGTCTGATACAGAGAAAATGGAAGGTGTGTGTTCTAAAATATAAATGCTCTCTGTGTCTTATATCTAACTTCCTCTCCTTATACTATACTGGAATTCAGTGTTTATTGAAAGATGCATTTTAATAAAAACTAAACATAGTTCTTATGCATAAAAACTGCCAAGATATAAAGAATAAACCCATAATAAAAAAATAAATATCATACATCTCAAAGAGAGTTACTCCATCAAAACATAAAAAGACTAGAATGTTTTAAAATCTCAAAAGAGGCCCTGGCTAGTTGGCTCAATGGTAGAACATTGGCCTACCATATAGAAGTCCTGGTTCTATTTCCAGTTAGGGCACACAGGAGAAGCAACCATATGCTTCTTTACTCTTCCCCCTCCCTCTTTTCTCTCCATTTCTCTAGCTTCTCCTCCTGCAGCCATGGCGGGAATGGTTCAAGCAAACTGGCCTTGAGTGCTGAGGATTGCTCCATGGCCTTGCCTTAGGTGCTAAAATAGCTCAGTTACCAAGCAACAAAGCAGTAGCCCAAATGGGCAGAGCATCACCTGGTAGGCTTGCCAGATGGATCCCAGTCTTGATGCATGCAGAAGTCTGTCTCTCTGCCTCCCCACCTCTCACTTAAAAAAGAAAATGAATGAAAGATAATGTAATCTTTTAAAGTAAATAAGTAAGCTTAAGAGGTCAGAAGGTAAAAATTAATTGCAAATAAAAAACTTGAGAATAGAGCATGGTAAAATAATGGAAGTGAATTAAAAATATTAATGGTATTACAGCAGGGGTCGGGAACCTATGGCTTGGAAGCCAATTGTGGCTCTTTTGATGGCTGCATCTGGCTCGCAGAAAAATCCTTAATAAAAAAATAATAACGTTAAAAATATAAAACATTCTCATGTATTACAATCCATTCATTTCCTACCGCTCATGTTCATGGTTGTGGGTGGCTGGAGCCAATCACAGCTGTTCTCAGAGACAACACCAAAGTTTTGTTAAATAATGAGTAAAGTACACAAGTTGTTGTGAGGTCCAGAAGTAAACTTTCCTCCTTTTAATCAAGTAGTCAGCTAGCTAATTGCAGAAACCCTTTAAATGAAGAAGATAGCTAAGAGAAAAAGATGAGGAGTACCGTACTTTTCAGCAGGAATGGACAGAGGAATTTGCCTTTGTGGAGAGAGCAGGTTCTTCAGTGTGTCTAATAGGCAATGATAAAATTGCATTGATAAATAAGTCAAATATAAAGCGGCACTTCGACACATGCCATACTACATTTGCATCGAAATATGCAGTGGGGGACAGCCGGAAGAGCTACTGTGCAGAGTGCAAGCTAGTTAGCAGCAACTCTGTGCTTGGACCCAACAAGGTGACTGAAATTTGGCTAGTTTTGCTGGTGCTTTAGCAATTGTGAGAACTGGAAAGCCATTCACAGATGGGGAGTAAGCCAAAACATTTAAGCTTGATATTGCCTATAAACTTTTTGATGACTTTTTGGATAAAGACAAGATAATCAAATGAATAAAAGACATGCCTCTGTCAGCAAGAACTGTTCACGATTGTACCATCATGATGACAAAGCAAATTGAGGCAACACCAGTGAAGGACATAAATGCAACACCATTCTTTTTTTTCGCTTTGGATGAGTCAACAGACATAAGTCATTTATTGCAGTTCAGCGTGATTGCAAGGTATGCTGTTGGTGACACACTATGTGAGGAAAGTCTTGCTATTTTGCCTATGAAAGAGACAACAAGAGGGAAGGATTTATTCCAGTCTTTCACTGAGTTCGCTAAAAAAAATCTACCTATGGATAAACTTATTTTGGTGTGTACTGATGGTGCTCCATGTATGGAGGGAAAAAACAGAAGATTCGTAGCGCTTATTTGTGAACATGAAAAGAGACCCATCCTAAGTTCACTGCATCCTACATCAGGAGGCACTTTGTGCTCAGATGTGTGGCGAGCAGCTTGGTGAGGTGATGTCACTGGTCATTCGAGTGGTCAACTTTATTGTTGCCCGAGCTTTAAATGATTGCCAGTTTAAAACACTGCTGGATGAAGTTGGGAATAATTATCCTGGTCTGCTTCTGCATAGCAATGTGCGTTGGTTGTCAAGAGGGAAGGTGCTCAACAATTTTGTGGCTTGCCTGAGTGAAATTCAAATTTTTCTTGAAATGAAAAACATCGAGCATCCTGAGTTAGCTAACACTGAGTGGCTCCTGAAGTTCTACTATCTTGTGAACATGACTGAACATCTGAATTAGCTCAATGTGAAAATGCATGGTGTTGGAAATACAGTCTTATCCCTTCAACAGTGTTTGCATTTGAACAGTGTTTGCATTTGAAAACAAGCTGAAACTCTTCATTGCAGACATTGAAACAGGTCATTTACTACACTTTGAAAAACTGGGTGAGTTTAAAGATGCATGCACAGCAAGAGACCCTGCTCAACATCTTGATCTCCAGCAACTAGTGGGCTTCACATCTAATCTCCTGCAGTCATTCAAAGCACACTTTGGAGAATTTTGTGAGTGCACTCGTCTTTTCAAGTTTATCACCCATCCACACGAGTGTGCAGTGGACAGCGCCAACCTGAGTTACATCTTCGCTGTCTCTGTCAGAGATTTTGAGCTACAAACTGCTGACCTGAAGGCCTCTGATATGGGGTAAATAAGTTCAATTCACTGACTGAAGATTTGAAAAGACTTGCATGACAGCAAACAGAGTTGGGGAGTAAACACAAGTGGGGGGAATGAAAAAACTTCAATCCGTGGATCATCTAATTGTCAAAACTTGAAACGCGCTTTCCATCACATACGACAAACTGCAGTGTGTGAGTACTGCTGTGCTGACAATGTTTGGCTCTATTATGTATGTGAACAGTCTTTTTCACATCTAAAGAAGGTTAAGACCAACATCCTACGATCACCTTTAACGGATGGATGTTTCAACGCCTGCATGAAGCTTAACCTCACCACGTATCAACCAGACTACAAAGCCATCAGCAAAACCATACAGCACCAGAAGTCGCATTAATGGTAATAATTACTTTATTCATCATTGGTTAACAACAGCATAACAATGTTATTAAAAAGAATTCAGAGACTTATTGTACTTTAAAAGTGTTGGTCTTACATAAAATGCACACATTTACTTGTATTTAGTAGTAAACATATTTTATGGTTCTCACGGAAGTACATTTTAAAATATAATTCATGGCTCTCTCAGCCAGAAAGTTTCCCGACCCCTGTATTACAGAAACAAAAGAGATAGAATGACTGAAAACAATATTAGAAATACATGGATAGATTTGAGTCCAAATATCTAATGAAAAGAAAGTTCCAACTAATTAAAAAGAACTAGAAAAAATTATAAGAATGGTAACAAAATATGTGGGCCACACATGAGTAGTGGTTTTGAAAAGAACAGAATGTATAGGATACAAAATTTATTAACATATATAATAGAGTTAAACTTTAAAACAAGTAAAGACTAGAATTTGTAGATTTATGGAGCTTGATATTTACCAGGAAAAAACAAATAACACAATAGGCACCAGACATATCTTGAGGATTAGTGTTAGTAAAAATTGATGTCCAAGCAGAAAAAAAGTGGCCTCTTACACCAGAAGGAGATGGTGTGTTCTAACCAGTAAAGGATATCTTCATTTCTTCAAATTCTGAGAGAAAGAAAATACAAGTCAAGATTTTTTCTTAGGTAAGTTTTTATCAAACATACCAGCAGTAAATACATGACCACAAGTGTCCAAAAACTTTAATAAGTTTAGTGCCATACTGAATTATTCTGGACCAGTATAAAATGTTTTGCACAATAGATATTACCTTGAGGTGGTGCAACAAGAAATTGTGGAGAGTAATGAATCCTTTCAAACATAAGTTTGAAATCATCTATAGCTATTATAGTTTAGAATGGAAGTATGTATCTAATTGTATTAATAACACATATCAAGGAAGTAAGAAAAAGCAAGACATAAATATACATTACAACACTGAAACAATGTTAAGGAAGAAATTTTTCAGTATAGTCAATTCTTTAAAAAAATATTCTTTTTCAGGAGTGACATCAGAGAAATGGCACCATGAGGAGTGCTCCCAATACCTCTCCCCAAAATTTCAACAAGTTCTACAACCAGAGACAGAAAAATTGATCCCTGGAGCATCTGTAAGTTCTACGCACTGAACTAAAAGGTATGATTGGGGAAGAAACTGGCTGAATTTATAAGCAACCCTGAAGGAAATAAGACAGAGAACAGAACACTCTGCCTTCCTCACTAACAGAGTAAGGGCTGCTTTCACTTGGAACTGAGAGAGAGAGCTGGGGGCATGGAAGGAGCCGAGCTGGGGCACAGATGTGCAAGCCAAGGAAAGAGTGTGCCCGCGGCGACTCAGCCTGCGCGAGCTAACACTAGCACTGGACCCCGGCAAAGGTGGGTGAGCAACGGCATTAATTACCCCCCACCCCCAATATCCTGGTCAGTGAGCGTGGACAGTGTGCGAGAGGTTCCTCCTAGGGCCCCTGGAATGGGCGCCTGTGTTCCTGGACAGAGAGGCAGGGTCAGAGACTTCTGCATGGACTACGATGAAAGTCACTGTGTAACCTCTGCTCCCCCAACAACAGTGTGTGGGAAGTGCGCAAAAGTGAACTTCCCTATTCCTGGACTCCTCTGGGTGGGTGGGATGCCCTGCCAGCCATTTAGGCTAGAATTTGGGGGGGGGGGCGAGGGCGGGAAGGAATATAAAGGCTCTAGAGAGAAGGGAATGCAGACAGTTTGTAGACACTTTCTGGAGCAGATCTAAAGATTGAATCACTGAAATTAGCTTAACCCATAGTCTGCTCACTGCCCAACTGGCTTATGCGACTCTGGCTGGCCAGAGAGCCTTACCCAAGAGCCTCTCTCAGCTCAGCGACCTAAGACAAGAGAAGTGCCTCTTTTCCTGCATGTAGGAGCGGGGGCAAATTCCAGTCAGATGATACAGGGTGAAAAACCTACTTAAACTGGTGGCTCTTTTTTCTTTTTTTCCCTTTTTCTCCTTTTTCTTTTCTCTCCCTCTCTCTTAGTTTCTTCTTTTCTCTTTTACTTTTTCTCTCACTCGATCCTCACTCATGAACAAGCTATTTTATTTTGAATTCAAATTTTTTCTTTGTGGCATTTTGTGTGCTTTTTACTTTGCTTTTTAACTCATTAGCATTGCCCCAACCCTGGCTTTCCATTCTATGTAGTTTTTGTTCCACTTAATACAATAGGGTTTTTTTGTTTGTTTTTTTTCTTCTTATCCCTTTCACTATATCTCTCATTCAAGCATCATTTACAAGCAAATTATTTTATTCTTGATCTAATTTTTTTCCTTTTTTGCATTTGGTGGGTCCCTACCTCCTTTTTTGCCCCTTTACTACTTCTCCCCAACTCAGATGCTCTGTTATAGGTATTTTTTGTTCCATTTAGCACAATATAATTTTCAGGTTTTCACGGTATTTTCTCAAAGTGGGAAGGAAGGGAAAAAAGAAAAAAATGAAATAATAATTTTTGTTTAATTTTTTTTGTTGTCTATTTTTTCTTTTTCTCCTTTATTAATTCACATTAGTGTTATTAACAAAGTTACCCTCAGATGTCATTAAGGAAAAGGAAATCGAATATCATGGATACAAAAGACAGAGAGGTAGCACAGATAGATGAGGAAAAATCTATAGGAAAAAGTTTTAATAGATTGGAAACCTTGGAGTTAAATGACAGAGAATTTAAAATATAAATTCTAAAAATACTCAGAGATATACAAGAAAGCACAGAAAAACAATTTAGGGAGCTCAGAAAAAAACTCAATGAACACAAAGAATATATTACCAAGAAAATTGAAACTATGAAAACAAATCAAACAGAGATGAAAAACTCAATTCATGAACTGAAAAACGAGGTAACAATAACAAGCTTAGCTAATAGAATAGGCCAGATAGAAGAGAGGATTAGTGACATAGAAGACAGGCAACTTGAGGCACAACAGAGAGGAGAAGAGAGAGACTCAAGAATTAAAAAAATGAGAAAGTCCTACAAGAATTGTCTGACTCCATCAAAAAGAGTAACATAAGAATAATAGGTATATCCAAAGGAGAAGAGAGAGAAAATGGAATGGAGAACATATTCAAACAAATAATAGGAGAGAACTTCCCAAGCCTGTAGAAAGAACTAAAGCCTTGAATTCAAGAAGCAAATAGAACACCAAGTAATCTTAACCCCAATAAACCTACTCCAAGGCACATCATAATAAAATTGGCACAAACCAAGTACAAAGAAAAAATTCTCAAGGAAGCCAGAAAATAAAAAGAATACAACATATAAATAGAAGGCCTATTAGATTATCATCAGATTTCTCAGCAGAAACTCTATAAGCTAGAAGACAGTGGACCCCAATATTTAAAGTTCTGAGAGGAACTTCTAACCAAGGATACTATACCCATTAAAGCTATCCTGCAAATATGAAGGAGAAATAAAAACATTCACAGATACAAAATGATGAGGGAATCTATCATCAGAAAACCACCACTTCAGGATATACTAAAGGGGGTTTTCAAACCAGATACAAAGAACAAAATGAAACAACACCATAAGTAAAAATCTCAAGAACACAGTAAAACCAAATTTAAACTGTGACAACAAAAAAAATAAAGGGGAGAGGACAAAGATTAACAGTAGCAAAGGAAGATGGAGTGAAGAAGCACTCATAAGATAGTGTACTACAATGAACATGGTAGATACTCTTTTCATTACTTAATGGTTACCACCCCTGAAAAAACCACCACAGAAGCATATGACTTGAAAAAGGAAATAACAGAGGAAAGAAGTATGGATTACAACCAAACAAAAACAAATGATAAAAAAACAAAAGAGAAGAATCAAACAAGATACAAAACTAACAAAAAAGCAATATATAAAATGGCAATAGGAAAAACCTCAAGTGTCAATAATTATATTAAATTTAAATGGATTGAACTCACCAATAAAAAGACACAGAGTAGCAGAATGGATTAAAAAGGAAAATCCATCTGTATGCTGCATACAAGAAACAAATCTAAGCAACAAGGATAAAAACAAATTCAAAGTGAAAGGCTGGAAAACAATATTCCAAGCAAATAACACCCCCCAAAAAGGCTGGTGTAGCAATACTCATATCTAACAATGCTGACTATAAGACAGCAAAAGTAACCAGAGACAAAAATGGTCATTTCATAATGATTAAAGGGACACTGAATCAAGAAGACGTAACACTTCTTAATCTATATGCACCAAACCAAGGAGCACCAAAATATATAAGACAGCTACTGACTGACCTAAAAACAAAAACTGACAAAAATACAGTCATACTTGGAGACCTCAATACACATCTGATGGCTCTAAATCATTCATCCAAACAGAAAATCAATAAAGAAATATTGGCCTTAAATGAAACACTAGAGCAATTAGATATGATAGACATCTATAAGACATTTTATCCCAAAGTGACAGAGCACACATTTTTCTCTAGTGTACATGGGACATTCTCAAGAATTGACCACATGTTGGGCCACAAAAACAACATCAGCAAATTCAGAAAAATTGAAATTGCGCCAAGCATATTTTCTGATCATAAAGTCTTAAAACTAGAATTTCACTGCAAAAAAGAGGGAAAAAAACACAAAAATGTGGATACTAAACAACATACTTTTACAAAATGAGTGGGTCAAATTAGAAATAGGTGCAGAGATAAAAGGATACGTACAGACAAATGAAAATGACAATACGACGTATCAGAATCTCTGGGATGCAGCAGAAGCAGTAATAAGAGAGAAGTTCATATCACTCACTACAGGCCTATATAAACAAACAAGAGAGAGCCCAAGTAAACCACTTAAATTCACACCTTAAGGAACTAGAAAAAGAACAAAGACAACCCAAAACCAGCAGAAGAAAGGAAATAATAAAAATCAGAGCAGAAATAAATGAAAGAGAGAACAGAAAAACTATAAAAAAATTAATAAAACAAGGAGCTGGCTCTTTGAAAAGATCAACAAAATTGACAAACTTTTGGCAAGACTCACCAAGGAAAAAAGAGAGAGGACTTATATAAACAAAATCCAAAATGAAAGAGGAGAAATTACTACTGATATCATAGATATACAAAGAATTATTGTAGAATACTATGAAAAACTATATGTCACCAAATTTAACAATCTAGAAGAAATGTATAAATTCCTAGAACAACAATACAACCTTTCTAGACTGAGTCATGAAGAAGCAGAAAGCCTAAACAGAGTAATAAGCAGGGAGGAAATAGAAAAAACTATTAAAAACCTCTCCAAATATAAAAGTACATGGCCAGATGGCTATACTAGTGAATTCTATCAAACATTAAAATATTTGCTTCCTATTCTGCTCAAAGTCTTTCAAAAAATTCAAGAAGAAGCAATACTTCCAAACACATTTTATGGGGCCAACATAACTCTCATACTGAAACCTGGCAAGGATGGCACAGAAAAAGAAAACTACAGACCAATATTTCTAATGAATACAAATACTAAAATACTAAACAAAATACTAGCAAATCAAATACAACAACATATTAAAAAAATAATACATCATGATCAAATGAGATTCACCTCAGAATCTCAAGGATGGGTCAACATATGTAAAATGGTTAACGTAACACACCATATCAACAATACAAAGAAAAAAACCCACATGATCCTATCAATAGATGCAGAAAAAGGCATTTGATAAAATACAACACAATTTTATGTTTAAAACACTCAGTAAAATGGATATAGAAGGAAAATATCTCAACATGATAAAGGCCATTTATGATAAACCATCAGCTAACATTATATTAAATGACATAAAACTGAGGACTTTCCCCCTTAAATCAGGAACAAGATAGGGTTGTCCACTCTCTCCACTCTTATTTAACGTGGTACTAGAAGTTCTAGCCAGAGCAATCAGACAAGACAAAGAAATAAAAGGCATTCATATCACAAAATAAGTAAAGGTTTCACTTTTTGCAGATGATATGATCCTATACATCGAAAACCCCAAAGACTCCACAAAAAGATTACTAGAAACAATAAACCAATACAGTAAGTTCACAGGATACAAATTAATATACAAAAGTCCATAGTATTTCTATATGCCAACAACAAAACATTAGAAAACGAACTCAAAAAAATAATCCCCTTTATGGTTGCAACAACAACAACAAAAAATACCTAGAAATAAACATAACAAAGAATGTAAAGGACCTGTATAACAAAAACTACAAAGCACTGTTAAGGGAAATCAAAAAAGATACAATGAAATGAAAAAATATTTCTTGTTCTTGGATAGGAAGAAAAATATAATCAAAATGACCATATTACCCAAAGCAATATATAAGTTTAATGCAATTCCCATCAAAATTCCAATGACATTTTTTAAAGAAATAGAACAAAAAATCATCAGATTTATATGGAACTATAAATAACCCAGAATAGCCAAAGCAATCCTAAAGAGAAAGAATGAAGCAGGGCTCATTACAATATCTGACTTCAAATTATATTATAGAGCCAGGACAATCAAAACAGCATGGTATTGGCAGAAAAATAGACACTCAGATTGATCAATGGAGCAAAATAAAAAGTCCAGAAATAAAACCACATATATATGGTCAAATAATTTTTAATAAAGGGGAAAACAACATACAATGAAGAAAAGAAAGCTTCTTCAACAAATGGTGCTGGGAAAACTGGATGGAAAGCCACATGCAAAAGAATGAAACTCGACTACAGTTTGTCCCCTTGTACTAAAATTAATTCAAAATGGATCAAAGACCTAAATATAAGACCTGAAACAATAAATTACATAGAAGAAAACATAGGTGCTAAGTTCATGGACCTTTGTTTTAAAGAGCTTTTTATAAATTTGACTCCTAAGGCAAGGGAAGTGAAGGCAAAGATAAATGAATGGGACCACATCAGACTAAGAAGTTTTTTCACAGCAAAAGAAACTGACAACAAAATAAACAGACAGCCAATTAAATGGGAGATGATATTTTTAAACAACAACTCAGATAAGGGGATAATATCCAAAATATACAAAGAACTCATAAAACTCAACAACAAACAAACAAACAATCCAATAAAAAAATGGGAAGAGGACATGAACAGACACTTCTCCCAGGAAGAAATACAAATGGCCAACAGATATATGAAAAGATGCTCATCTTCATTAGCTATTCAAGAAATGCAAATCAAAACTACAATGAGATACCACCTCATGCCTGTCAGATGAGCTATTATCAACAAGACAGGTAATAACAAGTGTTGGAGAGGCTTTGGAGAAAAAGGAACACTCATTCACTGTTGGTAGGAATGTAAAGTAGTACAACTATTATGGAAGAAAGTATGGTAGTTCCTCAAAAAACTAAAAATAGAACTACCATATGACCCAGCAATCCCTCTACTGGGAATATACCCCCATAACTCAAAAATATTGGTATGTTAAGACACATGCAGCCCCATGTTCATTACAGCATTGTTCACAGTGGCCAAGACATGGAAACAACCAAAAAGCCCTTCAATAGATGACTGGATAAAGAAGATGTGGTACATATATACCATGGAATACTACTCAGCCATAAGAAATGATGACATCGGACCATTTACAACGAAATGGATGGATCTTGATAACATTATATGGAGTGAAATAAGTAAATCAGAAAAACTAAGAACTGCATGATTCCATACATAGGTGAGATATAAAAAAGAGACTAAGAGACATGGACATGAGTGTGGTGGTTAAGAGGGTGGGGGGGAAAGGAGGAGAGGGAAGAGAGGGGGAGGGGAGGGGCACAAAACAACCCAGATGGAAGGTGACAGAGGACAATTTGATTTGGGGTAATGGATATACAGCATAATTGAATGACAAGATAACCTGGATATGCTTTCTTTGAACATATGTACCCTGATTTATTAATGGCACCCCATTAAAATTAATAATAATAAAAATATTCTTTTCTTTTTTTTTTACAATGTGTTCTAAAAATTTGACTTCTCTGAATTTATCCTAAGAAAAGAGATATTCTGGGAAAGATACTCAAGCTGTTGGTGGCATGATATGCCAGAGTGATAAAAAGATGGAAGAACTTTAGAGAGAGATTTCTTTTGTTCAGATCTTATTACTGCCTCTTACTAGCTGTGTGACCTTAACCTCTACATTACTCACCTGAAATTAAGGGTAATAATAGTACAGGTTGTTATAAGGATTAAGTGAATCCTTAAAAAAATATAATCAGAATAGTTATTGTTAGCTGTTAGTAAATACAAATATCCCATGATAGTTATATTTATAACAGCAGACACTATAAGCAAACATAAATAATAAAATGAATAACTAAATTATAGTTCACATGTAGAATTATAAGACAACTATAAGAATTTCTTTCTTGACATGAGAAAATATTCACCTATAAATATTAAGAAAACATTAAAGGATTAAGGCAGATTAGAAAAGTCCTCAAAAATAAAAATTCAATTATACTACTTCTAAGATAATTTTATTTACTTAAGATTAGGTAAATATTCAAATTTTTTTTGTAAGAATCTAGTGAATTATGCCTGATTTTTTCATGTGAATTGCATTTTACAAATTTACATATGTACCAAATTTTTATTTTGAGCATATATAGATTTAATAATTAAAACAATGATTAAAAAATAAATTTACTCATTAATTATACAATAGCTGTATCATAATCTAAAATGTATTTTTTGAATTTAGATAATAATGAATAATTCTTGGCTATATTTTAATTTAAAAACTTAATCAGATAACAAATACATTCTGCAGTATGTTGGCTGTCTAATAAATTTATTTTTCTTTTAATAGTTCAGCAAGTTTATTAGCATGGGTGATAAAATTATGAGGCAAGATTTACTTTCTTTAGTTTACTATCAGGTTACTAATCTTCTTTACCACATGTTCTCTCTCTCTCTATATATATATATACATACATACTGCTCACAAAAATTAGAGGACATTTCAGAATGAATAAGAAACAATTTTAAAAAAGAAGTACTTGATTTTTTTTATTAAATAAGAACATCAGAAAAACAAACGACAAGTCAAGGAAAGTTGTTTGATTATGCAAATGAGGTGCTAAACCAACTTTTTTTTCATTGGTGAAAACGCAGTATACAAAAGGCTGAAAGTACTGGAATATCTGTACAGTCCCTGATCCCCTAATTTTTGTGAGCAAAAGTTGTATATATAAACTGTACTGAAAAGACTTTCTAATACTATTCCTGAGAGGAGAGTCAGCAAGAGAGAGAACAGAAACAACGTACAATTTGTGGCTAGAACTATAAATAAAAGCTAAGAAGAAATTTCAACATTTTCTTTTTTGTTTGCTTTCTCAGGTGCAAAAACATTAGTCAACAATTTTAATTGAGAAAAGAGAACCATACTTTTATGTTGAGATCAAATCTATTATAACATACCAAAAGAATATGAAAAGAGGGAAAAAGAAATAGGAAATATTTTATTTCATGTGTGAAAACATAATTTTTGCAGGAGAAAAATGTTAGCTAAATCAATAACAAAATTTACCATATCTCATTATTTTAAAATGTGTGTTATATCTAGTAACTCGGGCTGAATGGTATTCCAGTTTACTTAGAGGTCACAATCTTCATTATAATATTTTCCTTATTGTTTTATAACATTGGTAATCTGTCACAGAAACAAATTTGTGTACACTTTTTATAAAAATCATAAGCAGTACTTCTTTTTAAAATGGCATCTAGAAACTATCTCCCAACCCCTGAAAAATCTCATTTCAGCATTTCACAAAACTATTGCAATGAGGTTATGTCTTTAAAGCCATGACTTATGGACAAGCTAATTGCAGAATATAAAGGAGATACCATTTAAAATATAAGAGGGAACTGATTGGTTTTAACATGCTTGACTAGGGCTTTACTTGAGACAAAACTGTAAAAATACATGAAAGAGACCACTAAAACAAAAGAGATAAGATGCAGATATGATTTTCTTTTCTTTGACTCTAACCTAGGCTTTGCAGTAATGAAAAAATGTGGTTGCTTCTTCTCTACCATAAATGAATTCCTTTGAACTATGGTGACTATCACAATAACTCTTGATACAAAGTAGAAAATAGGCAGAATAATGATGGTATTTTGTGTGCTGCAAATTGTAATACCTGCAAGCACAGTTGCATATCCCAGGCATTCGAGAAAAATGAATGATGAAGTAGATGTCAGTAAGGCTAGCTTTTAATATACTACCTATAGTCAATCTATCAGAATATCAGACATTAGGAAGGAGAAAGATTTAGTACTGCAGGAGGGAGAGGTATAATAAATAAATTCTTGTTGAAAACTAGGAATTTAACTACAAGCTCCTCAACATTCTTTATGTCCTGACAAGGAAATTTGACAATTACATGCAAATAAAGAAGTAAAAGCAATATTTATAGTCATACCATTTTTGTTGGCACACACAGAGTTCTCTGAGATAAAAAATGAGATTGACAAAGAATAATTATACCAAATCTTCAGTATTGATAGAAAATACTGGGATTAACATACAGAGATATTAAGCAGCAAAATTTATAGTTAATAAAACCAAATCAGTGATATGGAGAAAAATATGTTCAAGAAATTGAGTTGGAAGAAAGAGTTGAGATATGAACAATATGAAAGTTGTGAAAGATAGGGAGAATAGAGATTTGAGATGTAAATTGAAAATAATTTATTTATTAAAAGAAGACAAGTACAAATGGAATAAAGGCAATAATATAAAAAAACTTTAGAAATCTATTTACACCGCAAAAAGTGTTGCATTCCAAATAAACTACAAGATAGCTATCCACACATAGATACAACCAGTGGTGGAATTCCGTGAGTTTGTACCGGTTTACTAGAACCCGTCCTCATTTTTTGTTGAGTTTGGCAAACCAGTTGTTAAAATGGCACTGTAATCCAGGTTCTCTCTAAAGTGGGTGCCTGGGCAGCCGCCGAATGTGGAAATCACAAATTTACATTCCTTATTCTTTTTAACATTCATCTGCACAACAGCGTATTCTAAGCACCCATAGTAATGTTTATTCTGTCCATAGGTAAAAAATGAAATCTTACGCCTACAGTGAAAAGATTATGCTTGGATAAAAGTGAAGAAAACTGCAAGTGAAGATGCCAATCAAGAAGCAATATAAAAATATTTTAAATAACAGCTTTATTGTTTTTTGTAAGGTATTATTTAATATTTTTCATTAATATTTTAATACTCTTTCTTATAATCTAGCTTTGGGTACCTCTTTTATTGTTCTTATTTAAGTACTAAATGCATGAAATAATAAACTACCTTTTGTTATATTGTTTTTTATACTTAAAACAGTCATTAGGTCAGAGTACCGGTGGTTAAATTATTTGAATCTCACCACTGGATACAACATAAATTATTTTTAAATGTGAGAAAAGCAAAATGATAAATCTTATAGATCTAAGAAAGCTAAATCCTAAGTGGGCAGAGATGAAAGCTCAAGGCAATTATATTTACCTACAATTATCCTCCCCAAATGTCACTAATTTGTGGTAATCGAAGTGCTGGAAAAGGTGGAGTTAAATGAAGAAGTTTTAAAATTTTGTTTCAAAAAAGATCAGATCCTCACTTACCCTTCCAACTTTGGGGAGCCAATAGACAATCTCTATTCCACCTGGCACACTTAGCATTTATTTTTCTGGAAATGGTAAAACCCAGAGGTCATATGGCATAGCTACAGGGAGAGGTATAAATGCTCTCTCTGGTAAAAAAGAGGAATGAGTGAATATTTATAAAGATTAATGAAGTCTTCTCCTACCCTATTCCTTTAAATATCTATCAGTATACTCTTAGATCAGTCTAGAACATATTCAGAAGATGCTTCTGAAAAAAGATAAGAGTATGTAACTAAAGATACTGCCATTGAGGACTACTAATAAGCCAATCAGATCACCCAACATCGAAATAACTTACCAAAAAGAACAATGCTACAAATGTCACAATGTTAAATATGAGCAAATTATCATGCGGTTTGAAGTAAAAATTGTGTAATCATAAAAATGTATAATAGTATAATAAAAAATAAAATAGAGAACAGTTTATAAAATAAGAAAAAAAACTTTTAAAAATAATCTCTACCTTTTGTGATTGACATACTGCTTACTGTGCTAAGGAGGCACTCCTAATCTTTTTATCTTTTAGATAAAAGTCTGAAAAATCTAAATTTTATTTTTATATTTTTAGATAAACATGATATATTTATGAAACAAGGACAAATGCTCTAAAACATGAATATATGAAGAATAAAACAGTTCATAAACTTGTGTAATAAAAAGAAAAGAAATTTGTAAGGTAATTGAAAGTTAAAATTGAAGACATCTCTTAGAAGATAGAAGGAAATTATAAAATGATGAAAAGTAAGAGAGAAGAAAATAAAAATATGACTTGCCCAGTTTACAGGTCCAACTTTTGAAAAACAGGAGTTTAAGTAAAAGAAAACGAAAGGAATAACACCTGTAAAGCCAGTAGTCAGGGCCACAATAAGAGCCGCCTGACCCGCAGGTTCACATTAGATTCGAACAGATGGTAATGAAACAACGGAGCCAAGAACTTGTGAACCATCAGCTTTAATTCTAGCTTGCACCCGGCGGGCAAGCAAAAACACACACTGGGCTCCAAAACGCACTCATTCAGTGCTCACAAAGCTACTGACTTATCCGAGTTTCCTAGAATCAAAGGTTTCTAGCTCACCAGACTTATTCACCTCTGTTTCCCATCTTCTTCTCTCTGCACAGACTCTTTACAAACTGGCTTCTTCCTCAGCACTCTGTCATCTTGGCTGCTTCTCCTGGCCTCCATGTGGCCTTACTCTGCTCTCCTCTCTATACTAATCCCAGGAACCGAGAGCGCAAGCTCCGGGTCTGCCCCACTTTATAGAGTAGAAATCCCAACCTTTAATCTAATCTACAAACAAGGAAGTCTCTGATACAAAGTCACTTATCTGAGACATAATGGGATTCCTCATGAGAGTGCACTATCCCACATCATCCAATCAGTCAAGGGTGTGGGGAGAAGCTTACTTTTTTTTTATTATTTCTTTTTATCTATTTATTTTAGAGAGAAGACACAGAGTGAGAGAGAGAGAGAGAGAGAGAAAGGAGGGAGGAGCTAGAAGCATCAACTCCCATATGTGCCTTGACCAGACCAGTGCAGGGTTTTGAACTGGCGACCTCAGTGTTCCCAGGTCGACACTTTATCCACTGCGCCACCACAGGTCAAGCGAAAAGCTTACTTTTAAAACTTGCACAGGGGCAGTGCCATCTTTAACAAAGTGGGCATAATATATTTTATCTGACCAACAACACCATTAACATATTTAACTTCTCCAGGCAAAAAGACATAAATTTGAAGAGATCAAAGGAATTCCATATAAAATGAAATAAAAATAAGATCTTTTAAAGTTAATTATTGTGAAATTTCAGGAAATCAATGAAAAAGAGAAGATCTTAAAATTTCTTGTTTTGATCTAAATGTTTGTGTCTCCCCAAATTTTATATATTGAAAACTTAATAACCATGGTGATGGTTTTAGGAGGCAGGTCCTTTTGGAGGTGATTAGTTCAAGAAGGCGGAGTCCTCAAATAAGGTGACCAGATTTTAAAATTGGTAAAGCGGGACACCATTGACGAAGGGGTTCTTGATTAAAAATTTGGTCTATATGGAGCAAAAACAAAAATTTCATAGAATGCAAAAATAGTATTGTAATATATATTTTTAAATCAGGACTTTTTTAAAAACACCACGGATGTAGGACAAATTGTTAAAAATTGGGACTGTCCCACCAAAAGCGGGATGTCTGGTCACCTTATTAATTAGTATCCTTATAAAAGAGGCTCCACAGAGCTCCCTAGCCCCTTCTGTCATATGACAACTGTTGGTCAAATAAGTTTGTAAATATGATATATATGTCTGCTCGCTTATAGTTTGTATTGGGTGTGGGGGACAGGCTGTAAGCAGGCCGAGTCATTATAGCTTAAGGCTTAGTTTTGGGACTAAGCCTTTCCCACCCTTTTTGATGTAGGGTGGTGCACTCTCGTGAGGAATCTCATTGTGCCTCAGATGAGTGACTTTGTTTCGGAGACTTTCTTGTTTGTAGATTGGATTAA
Organism: Rhynchonycteris naso; assembly: GCA_037038555.1. Lineage (NCBI taxonomy): Eukaryota > Metazoa > Chordata > Mammalia > Chiroptera > Emballonuridae > Rhynchonycteris > Rhynchonycteris naso. Next base: position 44,824,383 of record CM072997.1, on the reverse strand, counting down.
GGGTTTGGATTTCTGCATTATAAAGTGGGGCAGACTGGGAGCTTGCTCTCTCGGTTCCTGCTATCACCATTTCAGGGGTCTCTCTGAACCCATGCCCTCCATGAGAAAAGAAGGTTTTCTGCTTTTCCCTTGTCTTCTCTTGTGACTTGCCTGTCTTGGTGAGACGTCAGTAAACAGAATGGCATACCTTCCTCCGACTCCGCCATTTCTTTACTGTCTGCCTGAATTCAATGGGAACCTGTATGTGAATGGCCACGATAGTGGCTCCGGGCCATAGAAGGACACAAGCAAGTTTGTAACCCAGAAGAAAGCCCTCACCTGACAACCTGACACAATGACAGACTTTCACCCTTTAAAACTGTGAGATATAAATTTCTGTTGTCTATAAACTACTGTAAACATTTTTCTTTTATATAATCATTCTCAGGAAGTTTTGGAGAATATTTAACACTAACGTGAATGAGCAGAATAAAAACAGAATGACATTGACACAGGAAACACCATATTCAACAAAGAAGAGAGACAATTCCCAGATGATGAGGAATAGAAAAACATCAGGATCACAGCTTATATTGGGCATAGGGGAAAAACTCCAATCTAGAACCAATTATCTCAAATGCCCCTAGAAGGGCTATATTTAGAAGAATAAGTAGAATGTTTGATTCATTTGGACGTATTCTGACAAATTTTTAAATATTGACAAAGCTGTAGGGCTTAAGAAGAAAATATACAAAAATTTTAACAGAAGAATTAAAAATTTATTATTAATTCCATCCAGCCAAACAAAATTTATGCATGGAAAACATGCAATCATTATATACAACATATCTACTTATGATGTAAAATACTAAATATTGAATTTAACTAATTGGGAAAAGGGTACTAATATACAGTGAAAAATGGGAGAAAGTAAAGTAGATCTACATCTTCCACAGTGCTCAGTAAGTAATGTTTATAATATAAAATCAAAAGTAAAAAAGTAAACATGTTATTTATAGATATATAAAATATATCCATCACCACACAGTAAGACTAAACAAGCATTAATATGGCTCTTATTTATCACAATTGCTTGAGGATACTCTGCCATAAGTACTTTCTTGAATTTATTTCTGCAAAATAGAACAAAGGTTAATTATTTAGACATTTCTAGATAGCCCACACTAACAGACTTGGATCAATTATGGGTCATATATTATCGGTCCTTAGAGAGAAATAAGCATGGCATGTTCAGAAAATAGAATGAAGGTGCACGTGGTTTAAGGATAGTGTGTTATGAGGGAAAGTGTATATATAATACAAGGTTCAGAGGGGGTCTGAACCTGGGGGTGTGATGACAATGAAACTTTCAAATGAGAGCTGAAGTCTACTTCATGATATCTCTTATGTGAGAGAAAAATCACTGCTTGTATCATTATTTACAGCCAAATCTAACATTAGTTAATATGTGAATTATGGGTTGAATCTATAGGAAGAACTATATACTGTATTTCTTTTGTCAGTATCCCTAACTTAACACTTAATATAGGAAGTTTTGCTCCTTCAGAAGTATTGGCAAGAAAGAATCTTCCCATCATTCCATTCCTCCCTCTCTCGTATGCACATTGATTGCCGAGTTTTAGGAATGAGATTGCTGCATTCAGAGCTCAACCTTACTTTAGCTTTCTCTTAAAGCTCTGTGCTCCGTAATGTGAATAAAATGGGGTCAAGGGTCCAAGCTAGTCTGACTGGCTTTGTCCCAGTATTTTTAGTTCTTTGTACTTAATGAGTATAAAGAAGGCCTTCATTCCTCAGGCAGCTACCAAAAAAGATACTACAAAAGATAGAATAACCCAGCTGACACTTAAATGACATAAACTTCAGTATTATGAATCTCTGCAGCAAAAATCCAAAAACAAATTAGAATAAAACAAAAATATTCAAAAGCAAAATGTCTTCTTGGTATAGTTTTTCTCATGTATGATTACCTCATAATCACAGACTAATTTGCTTGCATAAAAACAAAATTTTTAACATCTTAAAATTTTTATTATGTATTGATGGAACTATTTGCATAATATGGAATTCTTATAAATTTTGTATTATATAATCCTGATAATTCAATTTGACTTTGTTTTTTGTTTGTTTGCTTGTATTATCCTCAGACATTCATTAAAGTCTTTGAAAATATCACTACTAAGTCAACATAATTATGGAAATAATTTGTAGGATGCTACTTTGTCCATATATAAAGATATTCACAGTGTAAGCAGCAGAAGTCCTATGAATCTTGATCTTAAGACAGCAGAAAGTGACCTGAGGGCAAAGTTTGTTGAAGACGAGGTGTTTACTGTGGACTTGGTAACATCCAAGATGGTTTTGGGTAGTAGGTAATAATCTCAAGAATTATTATGAAATGGGATTCTGTGCAAAGCAAAGTGTGTGTGAACCTCAAGCCATTATAATTTTGTTATTGAAAGACGTAAACTCACAGGCTCTTGATACCCAGAAGAAAACATTTACTGTAATATAATTGTTATTTGCTTCTTTTTAGAATACACTCCTAAGTTATTAGATTTTCCTAAATTTTTTTTTACAAAGTCTGAACATTATACAAAATTGTGAAATTAGAATCAGTTTTGCAAAATAGGACTAATTCAAAAATTATATTAATCAGTTTGCATTCATGATATTGCCTACTGAAATTAAGTATTGCTATTGTCATTAATTCTCATTTTTCTTCTCCTAAAATTGTAAGGGTTCTATCTTACTGAAGACTAAGTTAACTTTTGTAAAAAAATGACTGAAAAGGAAGGAAAGTGAAGGAGAATAAAAACTATCTTGTTGGTGATGGAGAAGAGTGATGACTATAATAAAAAAGAATAGGAGATAGAAAAGGGATCTTATAAATATTGCTGAGAATTATATACTTTGATTTTCTTCAGAGGCTGTAAAAATATGTCAATGGTTTTTAACTGTAAACTTCTTTAGTTAATAAACTACTCTACATGGTTTGGACACACAGAGGCAAGTAACATTGCTAATTTTATTTCAGTATGACAAAATAGAAATAATCCTTATAATATCCTCAGAACAAAAATTGAGAAATAGTTATAGATTGCACTGAAAATTTGTCTAGTTCGATGCCAATGATTTTTAAATATTATTCCCAATAATAGCAAGCCAATTATTTGATTTATCTAATACTTAACTATAAACTCTATCAATTTTTCTTATTTAGAAATCTTTGAAACAGTATGCAGTACTTTTATGTTTTAAGTTCTTTTGATGTTAAAATTAGATTTGCATTTCATAGGTCTGGCCACTTTTGAAAAAATAATAATTATAAGCCATCATTTATATTCTTTAAACTATTCAATTACTAAAGAAATTTCTCATTTACAAAATTCTGAGTTCAGCTGTTTCCCATTTTAATGTTTAATGTACAAACATGCTTACAAGGAACTAAAATAGAATTTTGTGACTCATAAGGAAACATTTTCTCATATTATAAAGATTATTCAAATATAATTATTAAACAGGGACAATCTACTTCCTTGGAAAAGAAAGACAAATTCAAAAGTGATACAGCTCATGTAAACATTTGGTGGAACACATTTTTTTACAAACATGACTTTATAACATATAATGCAATACCCTTCAAAGCCAACTTTTTTTTCTGAAATTGAGGATAGCCAATGATGTTTCTTGAGACAATCTGTGTTAATCTAGAAATTGGCTGCTTGTCTCTTGCATCACCATTTCCAGGAACTTATAAACTCCTATTTAGCTCCATCATTTGCATATGAAAATAGTTACTGTAGCAACTCTTCAAGAAAGACTTTGCCATCCAGTTGCAAAGAGAAAGAAAGATTAGCTGAGAGTCGTCAGCTGATAGCACCTTGAGGATTTGTCTCAACTTTTGAACCAAGGCCAAGTACTTTCTGAGCAGCCCCAGCCAATGACTAAATATTATCAAGACAGCAGGGTCTGGGAATTTCTATATAGTGAAACACCTATCTGACTTGTAATCTTTTTTCCAGAGCTCCCCTTTGGGTTGGCAAAGTATTTGTCATAAATGCATTCTAGTCTGATGCTCTTCCTGGACAACCCTATTTTCTCTGATGTCAGAGGTTACCTCTCAATAAATGTCTTATACTCCTAACTCCATTTCAGCATCCGACCAGAGTTGATTATAACTCTATTCATCTAACACCAAAAATGCACTTTTGGACCTTATTAGCATAATTGATGATATGAAGGGAAAGAACTCTGGACTCAAGCCATAGGGCAGGGGTCCCCAAACTACGGCCCGTGGGCCACATGTGGCCCCCTGAGGCCATTTATCTGGCTCCTGCTGCACTTCCGGAAGTGGCACCTCTTTCATTGGTGGTCAGTGAGAGGAGCACAGGATGCATCCACTCCCATAGTTCCCATTGAAATACTGGTCAGTTTGTTGATTTAAATTTACTTGTTCTTCATTTTAAATGTATTTGTTCCTGCTTTGTTTTTTTACTTTAAAATAAGATATGTGCTGTGTGCATAGGGATTTGTTCATAGTTTTTTTTTATAGTCCGGCCTTCCATTGGTCTGAGGGGCAGTAAACTGGCCCCCTGTGTAAAAAGTTTGGGACCCCTGCCATAGGGTATGGGTTTTCATCTTGTTTCCTACATTTTCTAACTTTATGACTGCTGAAATTACCTAATCTCTTTCATGATTAGTGACTTATCAGTAAAACAAGTGTGCCAATATCAACATGCCCAGCTCATAGCTTGAGGCTAAGATGAAAACATGTATGTGATGAGGTTTTATGAAATGCTCTATTGCATGGGCATATTAAGTAAATGATCATTAAACTTTAACTTGGTGTTTTGAAATCTCACTTTCATCCAATCTTTTGTCAATATTACTGTCCTTAAGATGTTAGAGAAGTAGACAAGTTTATATAAATGGGCAAGATTCATACAAACCTTCAACTAAAAGAAAATATCATTATTCATTCATCTGTAAGGAGAATATTCGTATTCTGTTTCTCCAGTCTTTTAACGCATAATGGATGCATTCTTGTGTCATTTTTACAAAAATATTCAACTAGTGTGACTAAGTCAAACATGGGATTTCTGCACTCACATTTATCCAAATCTAGCGAAGAATTCTGCAATGTAAACAAATAGTCATAGCAAAGAGAGGTAAGTACGTATAAGCTACCATGATGGCCTAGGGATAAGTTGATAATTAACTGTTTTTTAAGGATCAGAGATAATTATATAAAGGAGGTGATAGTTAATCATCTTGTGAAAAGGTATTGTATTTTTCGCTCCATAAGACGCACCTGACCATAAGACGCACCTAGGGTTTTAAGGAGGAAAATAAGAAAAAAAATATTCTGAACCAAATGGTGTGTTAAAATATTTAATAAAACATACCACAATAATATTTCAACAATGTAAACTCAACAGCAGTATTCACAACCATTAGCACTGTTATTAACAAATGAGAAGAGACTTTAATGTTCAAAAACTCTTCTCGTTGTCCCGGAACCTGCAGCTGCTAAAAAAAAAAAAAAATGAACATTTACTCCATAAGACGCAAGGGCATTTTCCCCTCCACTTTTGGGGAAAACAAGTGCATCTTATGGAGCAAAAATACGGTAAATAGGTCTTCACCAGCCCAACAAAAGTGGAATATGGAAAATGCATTCCAAGTAGATGAACTAGCATTTGCAAAGGCCTGGAGGTACAAAAGAGCAAGGTTTTGTTATATTTGTAACATTATATCTGGCATTTGTGCGGGACAGAGAGACTTGAGTACCTGGGGAGAGATGGGAGTAGAGAAGCAAGCCGGCCATGAGGGGTCTTGAATACTACACTAAGAGTTTTAAATTTGGCGGAGCTGGTAGCAGAGAATAGCACTTTTAGAGGAAGAGATGAAAATTGTCTCCCTTAAACATAATATTACCAGATAGAGTATACAGATTAAATATAGATGGGGGTGAAGAGGTTGAGACTCTAATAATGGCTCAGGTATAGAATAAAACCATGGTAGTGGTAATAGTTTTGTTCAGAAAAGACAAATATAGGTGACAACAATGGCCCACATTGTTTACTAATTGGATGTGGGGTAGAGGGCATGGCATAGGACAGAAGAGAAGAATCCTGAAGTGGCTTAGGTGATTAGGCTGTGAAGCTGAGAAAAGGGGAAATAGTTTTTATTTCTGTTTTTATTTTTAGAAGGAGTACAGATTAGAGTTCAATTCTGGATGTAATGAGTCTGAGTTGTTCCTGAGATCTTCTGAGATGTACAGTGGGGATTATTTCTCTATTATTCAGGAGCTTTTCTGTTCAGACTGCATTTGGGCCTACATAAGACTTGACAATCGACAAAAGGGGAGTGATAATTAAAGCCACAGGAGTCTGTCAATTGTCTGAGGGAGACAGTGGGGATAAAAAGAGAACTTGGATGTTATCATAAAAGGATAGTTAAAAAAAAAGATCCATTTGCAATACAAACAGAAAAAAGTTCCTCTTATTTTTTTGCACAGCAAAACTAATTTGATAGATCATTTTTACCCTTTCACTCAATGTGAAAATTCAATTATATGAGTGGTAGAAAAGATCTGTATTTAATAATACATTTCCTTGAACTCATTATATTTGTCCACTGTGAATTTTGACATAAAAATAAGTTCAAATAATTCTGTTTTCCCCAGTTTTAAGTTTAAAGGTAAACTGTGCAGATAATAGCCTGTAGTTAAACTGTGGAGGAAACTCCTGGCTACTAACAGCAGAAGCCCTCAATCCTCAGAACTGGAACCATGACTATCTCTATCTTTGTCTCTGATATTTGCTCCTGATGAACCAGTTTGGAGCCCAAGAGAAACAGAGATGCCTGTGCCACCAGCCTCAGCAGACACATGCCTCCCTTTACTCTTTGTTCTGGTGTTTAAACAAAATAAGAAATAAAGTATTATTCTTCTCTTTGAGAACAAGCTTCAACCTGGAAGAAAAATCCTTTTATAAATAAAATAACACAAAATTATCTGTACTTATAAGGCTTTCTTAAGATCTTACAGATTGTCTTCCTATCACATGAGCACATACGTGGTGTTCTAACTGCCTTTACTTTGAACATTACTATGGCAAACACCAGAGTACCTGTATTGTCTTATAACTGATTGAGAAGATCACTAGTATATTCTTCTAACTTTCAGTTACTAGCCTTTATCATTAGTATGCATTTAAAGTTATAGTTAAAATCGATTCAAAGTGAAAGTATAATCACAATAATCTCTTAATTTTTTTTTTTTAAATTATTAAGTAAGAGGCAGGGAGGCAGAGAGACAGACTATCGCATGTGCCCCAACTGGGATTCACCAAGCAAACTCACTAGGGGAAGATGGTCTGCCCATCTGAGTCCATTGCTCTGTTGCTTGGCAACCAAATTATTTTAGTGCCTGAGGGGAGGCCATGGTGCCATCCTCAGCGCCTGGGGCCAACTTGCTTGAATGAGCTATAGCTGTAGGAGAAGGAGAGAGAAAGAGATAGAAAAAGGAGGGGTGGAGAAGCATATGGACATTTCTCTTGTGTGCTCTGACTGGGAATTGAATCCAGGACTTCCACATGCTGGGCTGACACTCTACTATTGAACCACTGGCCAGGACTCAAATTTTTAATTTAAAATTTTTATTTAATTTATAAGGTAACATTGGTCAATAAAATTATACAGGTTTCAGGTGCACAATTTTAATATACATCATCTGTATATTGCCCTGTGTGTTCACCACTCCAAGTCAAGTCTCCTTCCATCACTATTTATCCCCCCTTATCCACTTCCACCTCCCCTACCCCCTTCCTGCAATTGCCACTCTGTTGTCTGTTTACAAGTCTGTTTGTTCTCTTTTCTTAATCTCTTCACCTTTTTCAAAGAGACCCCTAGTCCCCATGTCATCTTAATATATGCTGTGTATCTATCTCAATTTCACTAATAATAAGAACACTGGGTTTTTCTGAACACAAACTCTTTATTAGATGTAATTCTAAAACATAAAATGTATTATTATTATTTGCTGTATCACCTATTTTCTTTGTGCTTAATTTATAAAAACCTTCAGGGCTAGACTGATGGTAAAGTCTTCTACCTGCAGTCTTAAAGTCTTCCAATGCTCGATAGAAACTAGGAAGAAATAATATAAAATTATTCTACCTGGAGGGTAAAATATGTATAATTTGTATTTAATTTTCCTTTGCATTGACTTCTCAATAATAGGACAAATGAACAGATCTCAATACATTAGTCTAAAAAGATGTCTATTTTTTTTTAAAAAAAGTATACTATTAGTGTTGGCTATGTGACATTTTTGCAAATGTTTCCATGTGTTTTGAAATTCTTTTTAAATAAACATTCTGGAAAAATGTGAGAGAAAATAACAGTGCTTTTGGGAGTGGGAGGGATGCTTCAAACATCATATTTAAATTCTTATTCTCTTTTCATGTATGACTCACAGCACTTATGGATAAAATAATATAAAGAAAACATCTGTAAGTTCATTGATGCCTGCCTTTCAAGAATTTGTAGGAGACATAGTGACCTTTTCTTGTACGTCTTATTCACAGTGAATAAATAAACAGGATGTATACCATACAGATTACCTTTTACTATTTCTTTTGTAGTTTCAACTTAAAGCACACATCTTTGCAAAAATGTCCGGTTAACCATTTCAAAAGTTTGAGTGATTCATTTTTCAATAGGCTTCTCATATGTATGACTTATGAGTAAAAAACCTACTGCATGAAAACATTCAGAGAAGACATATTTGCTAAAGATTTGTTCAACTATAACGTCAGTTTTAAAACACTTTGTAATCTAAAGGTTATATATTTGGGGAAAGACTTTCAGGTAAAATGTTAATTTTAAGGAGACATTGTAGCAAATGTCCTACAAATACACATTTTAAAAAGAACATCTGAATATTTAATAGTTTGTTAATTATCAAGATATAATTTCTAAACTGTACTTTAAATGACAAATCATGCTTGACAACTAAAAAATTAGTTAAAATATAAGCAAATGTATAAATAAAAATATAAATATGACATTTAAATTATCATTCCCCAGTTTTAAGTTTCTGAACAGTTAGGTAAACCCAATATTTTTACCCTTCCTCTCTGCCTCCCACAAAAAAGTTGATGTCATTTTAAATAGTGAGAAGAACTAAAGCATCAAATGTCAATGCAAGAGGATATATTTCTTTGCTGCAAGAAATAAAATCAACAAGAATTATGGCCAGATGTATGGAATCAATTATACCTGGCAATAAAACTAAAAGGATAGTGTTTCTTTTGTGAAATATTTTCCACCTTGGTTCCAGCAACCTATGCATCATTAGTAACATCTGTGAAAAAAAAAAATCAGTTAAAGCAAGGATGAGGAGAGAAAGGCAGAGGGAGAGAGAGAGAAAGCATTGATTAGTTCATGTTCTTATTTCATCTCTAGCTTGCTCTAAATTGTTTTCATACAACAGGAAATCTTGAAGGACTGGAGGAGGCTAGATATGTAAAATGTGTCTATAAGTACATCACATGTGTTTACTAAATACAATAATATTTTACCTCCTTTAGTAAGATGGGAAGGGAGAGTGAGTAATTCTTTGGATGATTTGTTTGGTTACAGGAGGCTAATTGAACATGACTACTTAACTCCCCACTTCTGCTTGGAATGTTTGGTGTAACAGCTACTCTGGCAGAGAAACTACAAGTTCAGCAGTTATAAATTATGTTTTACTGCAACATTTCTATCAAGATAATGTTTTTTAATGCTTACTTATATGGACAAGTAGTTCTTCATGGGAAGTAAATGTAATGACTTATACTACGAGTAAGGGGTTTTATTTTATTTATTTTTTTGTTGAGCCTGGGTTTTGGTATAGGCACATAGTGGACAAAGAATGTCAGTGAGAGGCCCACCTGACTGACAAGAGCATTTTGGCTCATACAAAATGCCTGGATGTTTTCTTTATAAACATTATTTCAGCTGTAACCTTTCAAGGTACCAGCACTAATACTTCAAGGAAGCATATCTTTCTCCAAAGATCTCACAGAAAAAATAATACCAACTGTGTTCAACTCATTTATCATGACTTCAGTTCCTACTATGTGCCAGGAACAATGTTTAAAGCAGAGGATAAAAAACAAATTAAAAATAATTTAATAAAAATTCCAAAATACAAAGTAAATTTCAATCTGTAACAACGTAAGAAATACACGAGTATTCTGGTTTTAATTTTTGGCAGCGTGCATGTCATCATGGAAAACCTGTTGCCAAAATTAATATCTTAAGTTAGAGGTGAATAGTCCTTTGTTCTGGAATATTTCAAGTAGTTCAGAGTGAGCTAAACTAAGATTGGATATCATTAGCAGCCAAAAATCATGTCAATGGTTAACCTGGGAAAAAACCCCACTATTTATACATTCTATATTATGTATCTTGGCGATTTCCCAGCAATGGGAACTAGAAAGACTCTTCTCATTTGAAGACTTAATAATGTGGGGTAGTAGCTCTGGCAATGAGATTTAAATGACCAATTGAAGCTTGTACTTCCACTGGTCCTCTGAATATTACTAGAAAATACTAATCATCTCTTCTCACTGTGAGAACATGACAATATTCACAAGGCTCTCAGAAACAGTGATTTCTCATCTCCATGGCACTCTAAATTTATGTGCATGCTAACAGGCAAGTTGGAAGAAAATCACATATGAAACATTTAGCTATTGAAGATGTGAAATTATAGTATTTAAGAAATATTGTCACTTTGCCTGTAAGAATGACAGTTGTAGACTGGTATGAGGGTAGGAGAAGAAAAGCAGTCATTTAAAAATTGCATTTCTGCAGTAATCATTTTCGAACTGCCTGCTAGAATCTTACTGTACTATTTGTTAAAAACTAAACACCTAATAAATATCTTAATTTCCTAGGGGAATATAAATGCTAATAGAAGTTAATAAGTCTAGAAGAAACATTATCTTGAATAATTATCAGGACTGCTCTGGTTGAATTTGAGTAATTTGAAACCAATGCACATATGAATAGGCCAAGAATATTAAAATTTAAGGAATCTGTTAATACTGCACTAGTTGAAAGATATCTTGAGGATTTCCACCTACAGCAACAATCTCACTTCTCACCATATAAGCAATATTTTTCTTTGATCTGCATTCTGTAGTTATATATGCATTCCTTTGGCACTTTAAATATGTAGCATGATGGCCTGCTGAGTAGCGTAAAAAGACACAGAAAAGTCTAACTGAAACATCTTTCAAATTAATTCTTATTTTCTATTATATACCCTTAAAATGTTGATTGTTTTTCTCTTCTATTAAAAGTAAACAAGTTATCCCATTTTCCTTCTTTATATAGGCTAATAATGATTAATTCATTCTCAAGAAATGAAAAGGAAATCCTATTGTAGCTCCTCAGAGCATAACATCCATAGTACCCATAATAATAAATCTTATCTAAAAATTTTATTTTTACTAATATTATTTTATTTTTATATCTATGTGTTGTTATATTTTAAACAAAATTTTCCCCAAACACAGTGATGCTTTGAAATATATATTTATTTTTTTAATATGCCAGTGTGGTTTTAGGGTAAAAATTTCCAAAGCATACTATATTTAGAATTTGAACTTAACCTTTAAAATCTTATTGTAATATGTAACTATTATTCTGAATTCCTTACTGACAAGAACAATAAAAGCCTTCTGAAGATTAGCTAGCTCTAGGTTTTAGAATACTGACACCACAGATCAGTTGCATAACACACACAGAGCACAAAATTTTATTTCTTTATTTTAGAGTTTATGGACTTGCCTTATGCTAAAGCATGATAAGAATTTATGCCTTAGGTTTCTCCAAATAGACACAACATGGTGACTGATAATAGAAAATACTTGGGAGTTTGTGTCTGGCATTCGGTGACAAATGTTTGGTGAAAGTAGAGAAAACAATGGGCTGTTCTATAGCCTCAGACAATAAAAATATCCCTGCTTTGGCTTTTTAAAAGAGCTACTGAGAAAGAAAAATGAATACTTAGCTCCTTGAAGTAGGAGAAGAGGACAGATACACCAGAGCCACTGGCTTTTCTAGTGACTGCGTGAGTACCAGCTCTGACAAGGTAAACCCAATTCTTTCAGTCTCACTCTGACCTGGGCACAATCTGGGCCATTCTCTTATTCATTCAACCACTGCCTATTGAATGACTAGAATGTGTACTATGTGAGTTACTAGAGATATCAAGATGAAAAAGTGCATGTAATTAAACTTAATTGGCTTACATTCAGGGGAGGATAGTTCTCATATAAACAAGTACAGTTGTAGAGCCCATGTAGAAAGAGAATATTTCAACTCCAACTATATACTTTGCATCCGCACTGACCAACCCTTTCACCACCATCATCAAAACAATTGCAACTTTGGAAGTACTTTAGTGTATAATGCATTTTGTTTTTGTATATCTGGGGTTATTTCTTTAAAAATCTGAGAGTTCTGTTTTGTTTTCTTGGTTCATTATCCCTTTTCTTTCTCCTTTTATCATCTCTAATATCCTGTAGGATCTCAGGCAACTTTTTATGGTCCTCAACTTGAATACCCCATTCAACAAAAGTTGAATGTCTGCTATCTTCCTTCAGAAACAATTTCTGCAACTTAGGAGCATTTCAGGCTGTAACTCTAGCAACTTAATAAAAGTACTGTCTATTTCAGGAACAGGGGTTAACTTTTCTCACCAAAACAATTATATTTCTTTATTTTAGTAACACAGAACAATAAGATACTTATTTTTTGTTTGTCTCTATTTTTTTTTTTTTTTGCATTTTTTCACTTTTATTTTTTAATTACAATTTAAGGATACTTGCTTTAAAGAAATTTGTATAAAATTAAATAAAAGAGAGTATTTTGTCACTTCTGAGACAATTTAGGAGGACTTCACAGAGGAGGTACCAGTTGAATTGAGATGTAAAGAATGAGTAATGATGGTTCACTGGGAAGAGAGGCAGTGGAAGTGTCCTATAGACAGAGAGCTTGCATTCCTCTGTTTTCTTTTGTAAAGCCAGTAACCATAGACACCATCACAGCCGCCTGGCCAGTGCAGGTTTGCATTAGATTCGGACAGATGGTAAAGAAACAACGGAGCCAAGAACTGGTGGGCCATCAGCTTTAATCCTAGCTTGCACCTGGCAGGCAAGTAAAAACACACACTGGCTCCAAAACACACTCATTCAGTGCTCACAAAGCTACTGACTTATCTGAGTGTCCTAGCATCAAAGGCTTCTAGCTCACCAGACTTGTTTGCCTCTGTTCCTATCTCCTTCTCTCTGCACAAACTCTGTACTAATTGGCTTCTCACTCAGCACTCCACCATCTGGCTGCTTCTGACCTCCTCTACGTGGTCTTTCTCCGCTCTCCTCCATGCTCTCCTCTGTAATACTAATCCCAGGAATCGAGAGAGCAAGAAAGCCCCTGGCCTGCCCCACTTTATAGCGTAGATTCAAAACCTTTAATTAAATCTACAAACAAGGAAGTCTCTAATACAAAGTCACTTATCTGAGACATACTGGGAGGATTCCTCATGAGAGTGCACCACCCCACATCATCCAAATAGTCAAGGGTGTGGGGAAAGCTTACTTTTAAAACTTGCAAGTGGGCAGTACCATCTTTAACAAAGTGAGCATAATATATTGTATGTGCCCAACAATCATCCTGCTTCTTCTCTCATCCTCCAGCTCTCTGCCTCCCCCACCCTCAAGCAGACAACTTGTAGACTCTTGGCAATCACCAATATTTTATTCTAGCTCAAAATAGAAAGCAGGGAACAAAACTCAAGGTTTCTTCAAGTGACCAAGATGTCATGAGGTTTCTGACAAGAGTAGGGATGGTATATATTTATTTTGAGGAGTAGTAAGTGAGCAGTGCCAGTTGAAAAACAAAGGAACATAAAGGAGCCTGGATATTTTGAACAGTGAGAGAGAGGCAAAGGCACAGATAGCTGGTAGAGTTCAATGGAATATTTGTCTTTCCTCTGTGCCAGAGACACGCATAAAGGAGACTTATCCACATAACAAGAAAAGTTACCAACAAATCTAAGTAACATAAAAAATACATTAAAAATAATAATTTATCCTGTATGTAAACTTAATTTCTAATTAAATGATAAATATAATGCATATACAAAACACTAAATGTCATAGTAAATTTTAAAATTTTTCTTAAATTTTAAGTGACTTTTAAAATTTCTCATCAGTACCTTCAGTAATACCATTTAATGTCAAATTGATTAACATGTGAGTGCATTTGCCAATCTTATTTTACTCTCCAATATTTTGGAGTATGGATTTCTAGTAAAAAAACACCTGAGAATTCACCTCAAGAAATCATTAAAGAGTTGCATTAAATTATAAACTATGCAAAGATATTACAAAATTTTCATTTATTTGGAATATATTCAGGAACACAATTTGTGCACATGGAGTATCTAACACATGGCAGGCACTCTTTATTAATATGAAATATTGACATAGATGTGCATCATCATGCAAGTGTTTATTTTTGTATCTTAACTTTAGACTTTTTGTGTGTACTTCTCTAATCTTAAATAAGGCAAGTTTTATTGAAATAAAAATCCTTAAAATGCCTTCTACAAAACATAATATATTCTTTTTCTTCTTATTTTCTTTTTTTTTTTTATTCATTTTAGAGGGGAGACACAGAGTGAGTGAGAGAGAGAGAGAGAGAGAGACAGAAAGTGGGGAGGAGCTGGAAACATCAACTCCCATATGTGCCTTGACCAGACCAATGCAGGGTTTTGAACTGGTGACCTCAGTGTTCCCAGGTCGACGCTTTATCCACTGCGCCACCACAGGTCAGGCCAAAACATAATATATTCTTGATACATATTTCACTTTTACAATTGACATAAATTCATGAAAATCATAAGTAGCCGAATAGCACACGATTAAAAATAATGGTGACTTTTTGAACTAACCTTCTTAATATTCCTAATTATAAAATATTCTTTTGTTTCTAAGAATACAGTCAATGCAGTTATTGTTTTTTTTTAAATGTGGCTGTTAAATTTATAAAATATTTTTCAAATTCTCTTACAGCAAATAATAAAGAGAAGCTCTGTCTATTTGTGTAAGTTTGAAGTCAGATATGGCTTCTTGCCAGTGACACAAAATAGAATGCCATTATGTTTAAAAACATGCAGCCCATTCTTTGAGGAAGAACATAAAATGGATCAGAAATCCTACTGCTAAATATCATATTGTGTAATAATGACTATTCAAAATTAGATCTTAAAAATTCTGTAACTAAGCCTGAAAATGGTGATCTTGCTGAAGAATTAACTAAAGAATGTGCCATCTGAAGCAAATAATATTCTCTTCATCCAAATCATTCCTTCTATAACTTCAACAGAGCAATAGAAAGATGTTGCCATGGGAGAAAAACAATTTTAATTATTATTTTTTAAAAATACTTATTACTTGTTAATGAGCTATGATTGAATTATCTGATACTGAAAACTTATTTTTACACTTGTATTTTGAAATATATGAGGACTTATGAAAAGATATAATATTCTAAATTACATTATGAGAAAAAACATACTTTTTCTTAGCCAACAATATGATCTTTGACATAGAAACAATGGATTCTTAAACTGAAGTAGGTGAATGGAATGTAGGAAGAAAAGGGATTAAAAGAAAACATAAACAACTAAGTGGTACCCTATCATTTTAAAATTATTTTGAAAAAAACACTTCTGAATTTCATTTATTTTATAAAATTTCAAATAAATACATAGTAGTAATATGTAGACCTTCAAAGTCTCCTTTTAGGACTTTGTGAATTTCTTCAAGACTTTGTGAATATATATACATTAATTTTTTACAGGGACAGAGAGAGAGTCAGAGAGAGGAATAGACAGACAGGAATGGAGAGAGGTGAGAAGCACCAATCATTAGTTTTTCGTTGCCATTGCAACACCTTAGTTGTTCATTGATTGCTTTCTCACATGTGCCTTGACCTCGGGCCTTCAGCAGACTGAGCAACCCCTTGCTGGAGCCAGCAACCTTGAGTTCAAGCTGGTGAGCTTTTGCTCAAGCCAGATGGGCCCGTGTTCAAGCTGGTGAGCTCGGGGTCTCGAACCTGGGTCTTCTGCATCCTAGTCCAATGCTCTATTCACTGCTCCACCGCCTGGTCAGGCATGTGAATATATTTTGCAGACTGAGAACTTAAAAATGATAACACTTGGAATCAATTTTTTTTCACTTTCTGTTGCATGAGATTTTAGAAGTTTTTCTATATATTTCTGCATAGCTGATTCCAAATCTGAAATCTGTTTTTTCGTGCATGCTTTAGTTTTTATGCAATTTTAATTTCTTTTTGTTACAGTTAATGGCATGCATTGGTTATTAATTTGGAGATAAAGGGCAAAGACTCTTGGATTGAACATAGCCACAAGGCAATTGATGTTTTACAAACATCACTTTTAGATAATTGTAGTTGTTTTTAAATGTAACAAATTATTATCTGATAAAAAACACCATCTTAATTGTTTTAAGATTGAATCATGGCTTCTTCAAGTAGGTGTAAATGTAAGTATTGTCCTGACACCTTCTGTTCTATATGTGGCTGTTACACACTTCAACGTCAAAGGCGCAATATTTCATCATTTGTGACACGTGCATATATTGTCTATTTTCAAGTTCCCCTTGGTGATCAAGGCAAGATTTGGGATCCTCATATTATGTGTCATAATTGTGAGAAAATACTTTGTGACTGGACAAAAGGTAAACGCACAGAAATGCCTTTTGGTATTCCCATGGTTTGGTGTGAACCTAAGGACCACAGCAGTGACTGTTATTTCTGTCTGATCGATACAAAGGGCATCAGCAAGAAAAAAATGACATATGATCCCATATCCTAATGTTCCCTTCAGCAATATGACCTATCCCACACTCTGAGACATTCTCGGTTCTAGTTTTCAATGCTTTTACTTTTAAGGACGAAGAAAGTGAACATGGGGATCAAGTGTATTTTGGTAAGATTCATGAGGAAATGGTTATAGAATCTGAAGGGTCTTTCTCTGATGCCAAGCAGTCATTAACCCCTCAGTCGTTTAGCCAACCCAAGTTGAATGACTTAAGAAGAGATTTGGGCCTCTCAAAGAAGCAGCTAAGTTATTAGCCTCCAGCCTTTAAGAAAATAATGTATTTCACAGTTCAGCTAAAGTATCCCATTTCAGGAAGCGTAAATAAATTTTTGTGGACTTTTTTTCCAAAGACAAACATTTTGTTTACTGTCATGATATCAGCAGTCTTCTCAGCCAGGTAGGTGTTACCACGTACAGTCCAACAGAATGGTGGCTATTTCTTGACAGCTCTAAATGAGTCTGAAATGTGTTCTCCTACACAACAGTAATGTTTATGCAGCAGTTCCAATTGGTTATTCAACTCAACTGCAAGAAGATTATAATGACATAAAAATTGTTCTCCACTTTCTGAAGTATGAGGAGCATAGCAGAATCATTTATGTGGATCTTAAAATTGTCAATTTCCTGCTAGGACAATAGAGAGTTTTCATGAAATATCCTTGCTTTCTGTGTTTGTGGGATAGCCAAGCTCGGGAGAAACACTGGATACAGAAGGAGTGGCTGAAGTGTGAAGCTCTGAAAGTAGTGATGCAAAATATTGTGAATGAACCTGTAGTAAATCGACACAGGATCATTTTTCCTCCACTTCGCATCAAACTTGGCTTAATGAAACAGTTTATTCAGGCTTTGAATAGAGAAAGCGAATTCTTTCAACATATTCTTTCTGCTTTTTCTGCCTTGTCTTTCAAGAAGATAAAGGCAGGTGTATTCAATGGACCTCAAATTCAAACCCTCATACATGATGAAGAATTTGCCAGGATGATGAATAAGGAGGAGGAAGGAGCATGACAGTCCTTTGTGGCAGTTACAAAGAACTTCCTTGGCAATAAAAGAATCAGAAAACTATGAACTTCTGGTTCAAAAGATGCTGTTGGCTTTTCGCAACATTGGATGTAACATGAGCGTTAAGATTCACTTCCTGGGAGACGGCTAGATGGTGATGGAGTAGGAGGACGTACCAAGTTCCGACTCCTGGAACCAAAGTGGATTATAACTGAATTTTAAGAACCATCATCTGGATAAACCAACTTTGAACTAAACTAAGTGGATTATTCAACCAAGGAACACTGAGAAAGCTGCATTGAGACTGGTAGGAAAAGAAAAAATGTGGAAAGGGCTGCCCAGCTCTCCAGAGCAAATGGCATCCTGGAGAGACTCGTGTGGTGGAAAGAGAGTTTAGCAGAGAGGGAGGGACTTTGGTCCCAGGAACAAAGCCCCAACCTGTAGCCCCAGAGCCTAGAAGAGGCGTATGGACAGTATTGAGCTGTGAAACAAGTTAGGATACCATTTGTGAGAAAGAGACAGTTTTCTCAGACCCAGGATTCTTCTTAAAGGAACGACACAGAAAACCTCTCTCACAACCACTCACCCGGGCTCTAGGGGATGGGGAGAGAGGAGAAGACCAGAGCAGGGGGAAGAGAGTGTGATCTGGAAGGCATAGGGAGAAACACTCTGAGGGACAGCCACCCTAAACCCTGGGCTGAGTCACTTCCCAAATCAGAAATGAGTATTTCCCCTAGAACTAGCAATACCAGCAAAGGGAGTCTGGACACCAGCGAACAAGCTCCCCCGCGGCATTTTGAGCACTGCTGCTTAAAAGAAGGGAGCTTTCAGGAGTACAGTATGTAGCGTTAGGGTCTGAGCTGCAGTGCCCAACCCATACTGCTGAGTGCTTGCTGAAGGGACAGTGGCAGCAGGACTGAAAACACGATTCTGTCAGCAGGGGTGGAGGCCCAGCCAGTTGGTGTGACCTCGGCCTAGCCCAGCAGGGGTGTTGGTGATGCACAAAAGCGGTCTGGCAGCTGTGGGCCAGCCTGCAGCCCCACCTGCGGAGGGAAAGCGGGAGCCCAGGAAGGAGCAGAGATCTGCTGCTGAGCAGGGGTGCACAAGCTCCTGACATCATCTGACCTCAGAGGTTTGTGACCCTGCACGAGCCTGACCACGGGGGCATGGTGAAAGCCTGGGATTGGCAGAAACTCCAGGCTGAGCACCTGCAGGCAATCCCACTCAGTCGAAAAGCCTTGGTTTGAGATCCCGAGCAAGCCAGCTCTGACTGCAGGGGCTGGGCAGAAGGCCGGACACAGTTGGGGACCACAGCTGAGCAAAGGTGCTCAGCCCTGAACTTGGTGCCAAGGCTTGTGGCTCAAGTGTGGTGTGGAACTCCACCCGTGGGGGCGGGGTGAAGGCCAAGACAGGCTGAGGCTTTTAGAGCCAGGCACGAGAACACAGCCCCTCCTGTGGAGGAGAGACAGAAACCACAGGAACAACCACAGTGGCCTAGCACTGTCAATGCCCATACCCAACCACCCTAGGCAGCAACAGAGGGGGTGGTGTGCCTGCAGAATGACCACACCTAAGGAACACAGAGGCAACACCCATTGAACTCCAGTGGCCACACTCTACATATACACAGACAAAATGGGCAGGCAGAGAAATACAACCCAAATGAATCAAGAGAAATACCGAGAGAAGGACCTGAATTAACCAGATATAACCAAATTACCGGATGCAGAGTTTAAAATATGGATAGTTAGGATGTTCAAAGTGCTTAGAGCAAAAATGGATAGTCATTACGAACACCCAAATAAAGAGATAACAAGTACAAAAAAGGAAGTTGAAATAATAAAATGGAATCAGACAGAAATGACAAATACAGAATCAGAAATGAAGACCACAATGGAAGGAATTAAAAGCAGGATGGATGAAGCTGAGGATTGAATCAACGAGTTAGAGGACAAAATAAACGAAGGCAAAGAAGCAAAGCAGAAAGAAAAAAGACTGAGGAAACTCTAAGGGAGCTCTGTGACAATATGAAGAGAAATAACATCCGCATAATAGAGGTTTCTGAAGAAGAAGAGAAAGAACAAGGGACAGAAACTTTATTTAATTAAATAATAGCTGAAAACTTTCGTAAATTAAGGCTGGAAGATGACTCACATGTTCAAGAAGCACAGAGAACTCCATTACAGAGAAACCCAAAAAAATCTACAACAAGACACATCATAATTAAAATACCAAGGCTAAGTGATAAAGAGAAAACTTTAAAAGCTATTAGAGAAAAAAAGGCTATCACCTACAAAGGAGCCCATAAGGATGACATCCGAGTTTTCAACAGAAACACTTGAGTCCAGAAGGGAATGGCAAGACATATTCAAAGAAATGCAGAACAAGAACATATAACCAAGACTACTTTACCTAGCAAGGCTAACTTTTAAAATTGAAGGAGAAATAAAAAGCTTCCAAGACAAAAAAACCCCAAGGAATTAATTATAACCAACCAGTCCTGCAAGAGATGCTAAGGGGCCTGTTGTGAAAAGATCAAAGGGGGAAAAGAATAGAGCAAAAGAAGAAGACAGCTTTAAAGAATAAAATGGAAATAAACAACTACATATCAATAATAACCTTAAATGTAAATGGATTAAATGACCCAATCAAAAGACATAGGGTAGCTGCATGGATAAGGGAACAGGACCCATACATATGCTGTCTACAAGTGACACACCATAAAACAAAAGATGCATATAGACTGAAGGTAAAAGGATGGAGAACAATATTTTATGCAAATGGAAATGACAAAAAAGCCGGGGTAGCAATACTTATATCTGACAAAATGGACTTTAAACAAAGGCTGTAGTAAGAGATAAAAAAGGACACTACATAATGATAAAGAGAGCAATTAAACAGGAAGATATAATCATTATAAATATTTAGGTGCTGAACATAGGAGCACCAAAATACATAAAGGAGAATTTGATGGATATAAAGGGGGAGATCAACAGCAATACTTTAATAGTAGGGGATTTCAATACCCCACTAATAACACTGGATAGATCCTCAAGAAAGAAATTAACAAAAAACCAGCAGATTTAAAGGATACACTAGATCAACTCGATTTAATAGATATCTTCAGAACCTTTCACCCTAAAGCAGTAGAATATACATTCTTTTCAAGTGCTCATGGTACATTCTCTAGGACAGACCACATGTTAGGACACAAAAGTGGTCTCAACAAATATAAGAAGATTGTAATCATATCAAGCATTTCCTCTGATCACAATGGCATGAAACTAGAAATTAACCACAAAAGAAAAACTGAAAAAATACTCAAACAGTTGGAAACTAAATAGCATGTTATTAAATAATGAGTGGATTAACAATGAGATCAAAGAAGAAATAAAAAAGTTTCTAGAAACCAATGATAATGAGTAAACGTCAACTCAAAATTAATGGGACACAGCAAAAGCAGTACTGAGAGGGAAGTTCATAGCACTATAGGAATACCATGAGAAGCTAGAAAAAGTTCAAATGAGCAACCTGACCCTGCATCTAAAGGAATTAGAAAAGCAACAGCAAGTAAAGCCCAGGGGTAGTAGAAAGAAGAAAATAATAAAGATTAGAGCAGAAATAAATGACATAGAGATTAAAGAAACAATACAGAAGATCAATGAAACGTGGAGCTGGTTCTTTGAAAAGGTAAACAAGATCAATGAACCTTTAACTAGACTCACCAAGAAAAAAAGTGAAAGGACTGAAATAAATAAAATTAAAAAGGAGAGTGGAGAAATAACAACTAACACAAAAGAAATACAAAATACTGTAAAAAATACTGTGAAGAATTGTATGCCAAAAAACTAGACAACCTATATGAAAAGAACAAATTCCTTGAAACATACAATTTTTCAAAAATCAGTCTGGAAGAATCAGAAACCCTAAACAGACTGATTACAACAAAGGAGATTGAAACAGTTATCAAAAATCTCTCAACAAAAAAAAGTCCTGGACCTGATGACTTTACAAGTGAATTCTACAAAAATTCAAAGAAGAACTAACTCCTGTTCTTCTGAAGCTATTTCAAAAAATTCAAGAGGAAGGAAGACTTCCAAGCTCCTTTTATGAAGCGAGCATAATTCTGATTCCGAAATCAGGTAAAGAAAACACTAAGAAAGAAAATTATAGACCAATATTCCAGATGAATTTAGATGCTAAAATACTCAACAAAATATTAGCCAACTGGATCCAGCAATATATGAAAAAAATCATACACCGTGATCAAGTGGGATTTATTCTGGAGAGGCAAGGCTGGTTCAATATTCACAAATCAATCAATGTGATTCATCACATTAACAAAAGAAAGGATAAAAACCACATGATAATTTCAAAAGATGCAGAAAAAGCATGTGATAAAATCCAGCATCCATTTCTGATCAAAACTCTCAATAAAGTGGGAATACAGGCAACATATCTTAACATGATAAAGTCCATCTATGACAAACCCACAGCAAACATACTAAAGGGGAAAAATTAAAAGAAATCCCCTTAAGACCAGAAACCAGAGAGGGGTGCCCCCTTTCACTACTCTTATTCAACATAGTTCTGGAAGTCTTAGCCACAGCAATCAGAAGAGAAGAAGAAATAAAAGGTATCCAAATTGGAAAAGAAGAAGTAAAACTATCATTATTTGCAGATGATATGATACTGTATATAGAAAACCCTAAACTCTCAGTCAAAAAACTACTGAACCTGATAAATGAAATCAGCAAGGTGGCAGGATATAAAATTAATACTCAGAAATCAGAGGCATTTTTATACACAAACAATGAACTGTCAGAAAGAGAAATTAAGGAAACAATCCCCTTCACTATTTCAACCAAAAAAATAAAGTACCTAGGAGTAAATTTAACTGAGGAGGTTAAGGACTTGTACCCATAAAATTATAAAAAATTGATAAAAGAAAGTAAAGAAGATACAAACAAGTGGAAGCATATACCATGCTCATGGTTAGAAAGAATAAACATTATTAAAATGTCTATATTACCCAAAGCAATTTATAAATTCAATGCAATATCAATTAAAATACCAAGAACATACTTCAAAGATATAGAACACATATTCCAAAAATTTATATTTAACCAAAAAAGAACACGAATAGCCTCAGCAATGTTTGAAAAGAAGTATAAAGTGGGAGGTATCACTCTTTCTGAT
Organism: Rhynchonycteris naso; assembly: GCA_037038555.1. Taxonomy (NCBI): domain Eukaryota; kingdom Metazoa; phylum Chordata; class Mammalia; order Chiroptera; family Emballonuridae; genus Rhynchonycteris; species Rhynchonycteris naso. The sequence continues at coordinate 44,801,210 of CM072997.1, read as the reverse complement.
ATCAAGTTATACTACAAGGCCATTGTACTCAAGACAACCTGGTACTGGCATAAGAACAGGCACATAGATCAATGGAACAGAACAGAGAACCCAGAAATAAACCCACACCTTCATGGACAACTGATATTTGACAAAGGATGTAAGAGCATACAATGGAGTAAAGACAGCCTCTTTAACAAGTGGTGTTGGGGAAATTGGACATCTACCTGCAAAAAAATGAAACTAGACCATCAACTTACACCATTCATAAAAATAAACTCAAAATGGATAAAAGGCTGAAATGTGAGCCGTGAAAACATATGCAATTTAGAAGAAAACATAGGCTGTAAGCTCTCCAACATCTCTCGCAGCAATATATTTGCCGATTTATCTCCATTGGCAAGTGAAATAAAAGACAGGATAAACAAATGGGACTATATCAAAATAAAAAGCTTTTGCACAGCTAAAGACAATAATAGCAGAATAAAAAGACAAACTACAAAATGGAGAACATATTCGAAGATACGTCTACTAAGGGGTTAATAACCAAAATTTATAAAGAACTTGTAAAACTCAACACCAGGAAGACAAACATTCCAATCAAAAAATGGGCAAAAGAAATGAATAGACACTTCTCCAAAGAGGATATACAGATGGCCAATAGGCATATGAAAAAATGCTCAACATCACTAATCATTAGAGAAATGCAAATTAAAACCACAATGAGATATCACCTCACACCAGTCAAAATGGCGTTCATCAAAAAAACAACACAGAGTAAGTGCTGGCGAGGATGTGGAGAAAAGGGAACCCTCCTGAATTGCTGGTGGAAATGCAGACTGGTGCAGCCACTGTGGAAAACAGTATGGAGATTTCTCAAAAACTTAAAAACTGAACTGCCTTTTGACTCAGCTATCCCACTTTTAGGAATATACCTTAGGAACACCATAGCACTGTTTGAAAAGAAGGAATGCGCCCCCGTGTTTGTGGCAGCATTTTTCACAATAGCGAAGCTCTGGAAACAGACCAAGTGTCCATCAGAGGATGAGTGGATTAAAAGGCTTTGATACATATATACTATGGAATACTACTCAGCCATAAGAAATGATGACATCTGATCATTTGCAACAACATGGATGAACCTTGATAACATCATACTTAGTGAAATAAGTAAATCAGAAAAATCTAAGAATAAATGATTCCGTACATAGTGGGGACATAAAAATGAGACTCAGAGACATGGACAAGAGTGTGTTGGCTATGGGGGAGGGGGAGAAGGGGGAAGGAGAGGGAGGCAGTAGTGGGAGGGGAGGGGCACGAATAAAACCAGATAGAAGGTGATGGAAGACAATTTGACTTTGGGTAATGGGTATGCATTATAATCAAATGTCAAAATAACCTGCAGAGGTTTTCTCTGAACATATTTACCCTGATTTATCAATGTCACCCCATTAAAATTAAAAATTAGTAAAATCAATAAATTAAAAATAAAAATTCACTTTCTGAACAGTGACCTTGATAAGTTTCCCCAAAATCTTGGAGCTGTTAGTGATGGCAGAGTACTGCTGGGACATTAAACAAGATTGTCCTCAACAAATACACAAATGCAAGAGCTACAAATGCAAATTTTTGCCTTTAGAATTTAAATAAGTTTTGTGCAAATTTTATGATTAAAATACGTGTTTTAATATGTTCTATTTTGAAATTGTAGAAAATTCTGATGCAATCATATCTTTTAGTGTATTAGTGTATTTACTGTATTATATAAATTATTATATTTTTACAAGATGATGCCCAAGAAGACATTCTACTTCATTACGTTAAACTAAATGTTGAAAATTTTACAATAAGATGAAAACCTAAAATCTTGAATTATAATAAAACTGTAGCTTACAGAGTAAAACTAACGTCAGATTTGAGATCAGCACACTCGAGTTAGATAAGAACAAGTGTTTTTGTGGATGCAACAAATATTTTGTTTCCCAGCGTAATAAACAAAAGCACAGACATTAATTTGGATATGGTTCCTTATATTTAAAGAATAGACCAACTGTGAATAGTACTCATTCTATAATTTATGGATATAGTAATGTTTATTCTCCAATGTAACAAAAAAGATGACTATGTATTCAACAAAATTTTTCAGATGGAATTGTTGAAATTTAAATTCAAATTCAAATAATGTAATCAATTTCCTCAAAACATAATATTTTTTCAAGATATTAGAAAATATTAAGAAACAGTCAATGAACAACTAAGGTGACACAACTATGAGTTGATGCTTCTCATCTCTCTTCCTTCCAGTCTGTCTCTCTCTCTCTTACAAAAAAACGATAAAAGAAAAAAGAAGAAAATGTTGGCATACTAGTAGAATTATCTAACAATATAAAAATATTAGTAGTAGGTCTAAAATTAAGAATCAAATTATTCACATAAGAAGCTAGAAACAGAACAGAAAATTTAATAAAGTGAGTATAAGAAAATGGTAAAGACAAAAAACAAAAGAATGATAAACAATAAAGAAAATAATGGAATCAAAAGTCAAACTGAATAAAACTTTTTTCTGGTTTTATTGAATAATAGTTGACATATATCACTGTATAAATTTAAGGCATGCAGATGATAGTTTGATTTATATATATTGCAAAGTCATGATCACAAGAGGTTTAGTTAACATCCATTATTTCATACAGGTACAATAAAAAAAGTCTTCTAATAAGAAATCTTAGGATCTATTCTACAGTATAAACAAGTTTTCTGTATATCATACAACAGTGTTAATTACAGTCATCATATTGTACCTTACATCTCTAGTATACTTATTTATCTTATAACTGGAAATTTATACCTTTTGACCACTTTCTTCTCATTTCTCATCCCCCAATTCTTCACCCTTGATAACCACAAATCTGATAATTTTCCCCATGAGTTTGGTGGGTTTTTATTTGTGTGTCTGTTTGTTTTGGAGGTCAAATATAAGTGATCATATACAGTATTTGTCTTTCTCTGTGTGATGTTTTTCTTAGCAAAATGCCTTCAAGGTCTATCCATGTTACTGCAAATGGTAGAATCTCTTTTTTAAAAAATAGCTGACAAATATTAAATTGCATATACATACCACACTTCTTTACTCATTCATCCAGCAATAGATGCAGGTTGTTTCCATATCTTGGCTAGTGAAAATAATGCTGCTATGAACATGGAGTGAAGATATCTTTTCAAATTAGCATTTTCATTTCCTTAAATATATTCCCACAAGTAGAATTCATGGCTCATACAATATTTCTATTTTTAATTTTTTGAGAACACTCTATATGGTTTTACAACTCCATATGGTTTTACAGCTGCTATGCAGCTGTATCAATTTACAATCTCACCAACGACTCACAAGAGTTTCCTTTTCTCTATATCCTTCACAGCATTTGTTATCTCTTGTCGTTTTAATGATGGCCATTCTAACAGGCGTGAGATGATAACTCATTGTGGTTTTAATTTGCATTTCCCTAATGACCAGTGATGTTGAACATGTTTTCACATAACTGTTGGCCATTTCCATTTATTCAGGCCCTTTGTCCATATTTTTAAATTGGATTATTATTATTTTGCTGTTGATTTTTATGAGTTCTTTATATATTTTTGGCATTAACTCTTCATCATGTATATGATTTTTAAATATTTTTTTCCATTCTGTAGCCTGTCTTTTTACTTTGTTGATGAATTTTATATTGTGCAGAGCTTTTTAATTTGATGTAACCCCACTTGTTTATTTTGATTTGTTGCTTGTGCTTTATGTGTGAAATGCCAAGACACATGTCAGTAATCATTTTTTACCTATGTTTGTTTACTTCTAAGTTTCATGTCTTACATTTAAGTCTTTTATTCACATTAACTTATTCTTTGTGAGTGGATAAAATTTTTGTGAGAGGTCTGAAATGCTAATAAAATTAATAAACCCTTACGTAGAATGAGAAAGAAAAAAAAAAGAAAAAATGAAAAATAATGTTACTTTCAAATTAATTTTATGAGCTTAACCTTGATGACAAATTTGATTAAAAATATAAGAAAAAAATTATAGAATAATATTATTCATGAACAAAGAAATATCTCCAGTAAAATATTAGCAAATAGAAGTCAGAAATATTTCCAAAACACAATAATTTATGATCAAAAGGATTTATTCCTCGCATTCAAAGTTAGTTAATCTAAATATCAACCTATAAAATCGAACACATTAACAAGAAATTAAGGAAAAAAATTATAACCATCTAAAATTATGCAAACAAAAGCATTTGAAAAACCACAATACAATATACAGATGATGTACTATAGAATTGCATACCTGAAACCTATATAATTTTATTAACCAATGTCATCCAATAATTTTACTAAAAAAGTTTTAAAGAACTCTGAGCAAGTAGGAATAGAGGGCATTTCTGCAATCTAAGAAGAGTGCCTTATGAAAAACTCACAGCTAGGAAAGCAGTTTCCAATTCCACATGTAGGAAGCTTGGAACTCACCACTCCATCCCAACAACAAGTGAAGTGCTGAACAGGCTGAAAAATGAACAACTCTTGGATCCATAAGAGAACAGCGGACACAGTGCAAACTGCTGAACCCATGTTTGGAGAAGGGACTCACAGCTTACTGAGCCAGATTTCGGAGCACGAATTATCACAGAAACCAGTATCAGAGAAAAATACCTGAACTTCAGTTGACAAATGGCTTGAGTCTCAGTGTTAAAAACTCCAGGGGACCCAGTCATAACAGAATTGCCCACCTCCACTAATTTTTATTTTGTGAGATTTACTTCCAGGGGCTTGATTAGATCTTACAATAAATATCTTAGAAAAATTAAAAAGAAAACAATGCTTGTGCTTCTTTCTCCAGCAGGGGGAAGGGAAAAGGAACCATTTTTTTTTCTTTTTTCTCCAAAAGGAACCATTTTCAAATATGGCACAGTGCTTTTATTCTTAAAAGGGTCCATTTTTAAGAAAAGTTAGTTATGCCTGACCAGGTGGGGGCGCAGTGGATAGAGGTTGGACTGGGACGCAGAGGACCCAGGTTTGAAACCCCAAGGTCGCCCGCTTGCACATGGGTTCACCTGGTTTGAGCACAGCTCACCAGCTTGAACCCAAGGCTGCTGGCTTGAGCAAGGGCCCCAACCCCACCCCCGTAAAGGCACATATGAGAAAGCAATCAATGAACAACTAAGGTGTCACAACAAAGATTTGATACTTCTCATCTCTTTCCTTTCCTGTCTGTATCTATCTGTCCCTCTCTCTGTCTCTGTTACATAAAAAATAAAAAATAAATGAATGAAAAGAAAAGTTAGTTAACCAAATCCTAGTTCACTGGGGTATTATCAGAACCCAGTTGACCTGTAAGAAAGAAAATACTCAATTACTGCACACTCTAGTAATCCTGACCTATGTAAGGGAGGAAAAAAAGAAACAGACACTCATAAAGTTCACTGTCTGGTGGCATACCTCAGTAAAAGGCTGAGATCTAATTTTAGGACTATAAAATGTCTTCCTTTCCCCCACATCTCAACACCTCTTTACTAAGTCCCATTTATAACAATTCCTTTCACCCACTACATCACATAGAGCTGTCAAGAAAAAGAAGAACTTTACAAGACATGCTAAAAGGTAAAACACACAATTTGAAGAGATAGAGCAAGTATAAAAAAAAATAAGATATGGCAGGGATGGAGGAATCATTGGACCAGAAATTTAAAACAACTAGGCTAAAATGTGAAAGACCCTAATGGATAAAGCAGACAGCATCCAACAACAGATGGGCAATGTAAGCAGAGAGATAAAAATCCTAACAAAAAATATTCCGAAGATAAAATAACTAATAAATATGAAAAATTGCCTTTAATAGGTTTATTAGTAGAATAGAGATAACTGAGAAAACAATCTCTCACTAAAGGATATAACAATTGAAACCTCCACAAATGAAAAGCCAAGAAAATAAAAACTGGAACAAAACCAAAACAGAATATATAAGGAAGGACTATGGGATAATTGTAAAAGGTGTAGCATATGCCTAATGAAAACACCAAAGGAGAAGAAAGAGAAAAAGAAGAATTATTTAAAACAATAATGACTGAGATTTCTTTAAATTAATGCCAGACACCAAGCCATATATCCAGGATTCTCAAAGAACATCAAGAAGGATAATACTACACCTAGACATATTGTTTTCAAAATCAAAGACAAATGAAAATCCTTAAAGAAGCCAGAGGATAAAAACATCTCTCTCTTACAGAGAAAGTAAAGTAGTAATTATGTTGGGCTTCCCAGAAACCGTGCAAGCAAAAAAAGAATAAAGTCAAAGTTTTGAGAAAATAACTCCATCAACTTAGATTTTTCTGTACCTATGACACTGTTCTTCAAAAGTAATGGAGAAGTAAACAATTTCTCAAACAGAACTTGAGAGAATTTGTTCCAGTTGATGTGCCTTGTAAGAACAGTTGAGAGTAATTTAGAGAAAAAAAAAATAATATAGGTCAGAAAGTTGGGTCTACATAAAGGAAGAAAGAACATTTAAGACTGAATGAATGAAGGTAAAAAAAGAACTTTTATTTTTAATTCATCTAACAAATAATAGTTTGTGCAAAATGATAATACTAACATGCATTCAATTATGAATGCTTATGTATATATCATATATGTATATATATGCTTATATGCATGCTTATATATAAGTGAAAGGAATTACAGCAATGGCTAAATTGAGAGAAGGAAGGAATTAGGACTATTTTGTTATTATAATTTGGATTCATCTTGCCTGCTGCAAATGGATAAGTTGTAATATACTTTTTTCTATGTGTATAATGCAAACATAGCGATCAATAAAATATATACTTATCTGACAGACCACACTTATATATTTTGATAACACCAAAAAGATTAAATTTTCTTTCATTTTAGATACCAAATATATAATTTAAACACTTCCAAATATTGTAGCAGTAAGATAAAATAATGTGTACAAAATCTGTTTATTGTCACAAGACAGGCAATTAAAATATAGCCAAATTTCCTGGACTAGATATAACATTTTTTACTTAAGTCTGTGATGGATCAATCTTTCCAAAGTCAAGAAGAGATCAAGCCTTTATTTGTAAAGATATTGAACTGACTTTAAGAGAAGCCATTCTTTTAAAATATACAGTTCAATTAAAGAGAAAAACAAAGTAATACTCTTCTAATCCCCATCCCATTTTACCTGATAGATATTTTCTCAATAAATCTCTTACAAATCTGATCCCTACACAAAGTCTACTTGAAACTGAATTCAAACTCTCACAGCAACTTAAAACTATTTTGCCAAATGTTTCCTGTTGCTTCTACGTTAATGAAAGAGTGCATTAATATAAGATTTATTTCCAAAAAAAGTCTGTTACTGCATTTATCATACATTTTATAATTTATAGCCTCTTCGAGTTGAAAAATTATAGTAATGGGGTTTCAATAAATGTAACCCATGATGCAGTATAAGAGATAAAGACATAAAAGGAGGTTAAGTTTCAATATACATCTGAAAGCAATTGCAGGAGAAAACAGTAGATGAGAAAGGGGCAGAAAATAAATTTTTGAAAAAAGTGGGTGAGATTTTTATTTGCAGAAAATTGAAGAGATGTAACCTCAAACTGAAAGTGATCATTGAATGCATAAAACAAGATATAAATGATAAAAAAATAAATATCAATAGCTAAATGCTGTGTGAAGCAAAACAGAGAAAAGAACTGATTCTGGAATTGTAATTGGTCATTAAAAACAAGGTTGATAAATATAAATACCCTACTGTCAAAGAGGATATTAGTAGCCAACATTTTCATTACCTATTTGAACCGTAAAATATTATGATTTGATGAGAACTGTTTTCTGAGAATTTGGCATAGCATTGTGTGTGTGTGTGTACTTATTTGTTATTATACTCTTGTTATTTTGTTTATTTCATTGGGTTCATTATTAACTGGACAATTGCAATGTTCATTGGAGAGTCACCCGGTTGTCTTACTGGTATAGAAGAGTCCTCAGTGAACTCACATCTTATCCCTGGTAACTGATTTTTTAAAAAGCATTTATATATCATTTATATAAATTAAAATAGAAATCAGAGAATTATTTCTTGGGACCACAGTACTGTAGAATTCCTAGTCTTTTAAGAAAGTAAAATGAAGATTAATTTTCCCATTTTGGATGACAGAAAAGTCATGTAATTGGCCACATGTTTTAAAGTAATCAATTACTCAGACCTCGTATTTTGGGTATAAAATATGGTTAGTTGATGCCAGTCATTGTTGTAATAATATGTAAATCTATTCCCCGAAAGCATAAAATAATTAACTACTGTTGTTTTAAGGTCTGGCATAAGAGAGTCAGTAAAATTTTTGCCCTTGATTCCACCTTTGAGAAAAATGTACTAAAAATTTGAACTGTTCCCATAGCTGGTATGTGCTACTCAGAGTACATGCAGTAACGGAAAATTGTGTCATCATTAGAGAAGAAAACTAGTTATTTCCAGTGCCCTCATTCAAATTTAAATGTGTGCTAAAATATACCTGCTACCTTTACTTTTAATAGGGCTGGTGTTTACAAAGCTCTCTGTGGTTGTGTTCATGTCTATAAAAGAATATAAGAGTTACTGATGTTAGTGAAGTCACTCACTTGCAAAGTGAAAGAGATGTAATGACTGACCTCAACATTGACATATTTCAGAGGCGGTTTTCAGCTAATGAAAACAGAATACAGTATATTATTTCTAAATGTCATTATACATTTGAGAAGCATAATACATATAATTGGTATCCTCCCACTGTGGGCTATTATGAATCCTACGCAGCAAGACTGTGGAAACAAGTATGCCTAGAGTCAGAGGACAAATACTGATATATTCACAGGAGTAGTGAGTATGGAGAGTTAAGCCAGAGAAGTTTCTTTAAAAAATTTCTAATGTGAAGCTAAGAAACCTTTAAATTTCTAGTATAAAATTTAGATACTGGCAAAATAAACAATATTGAAATTGATTCAGCACAATGTTAGATAAAGCAGTTTTGATCCTGGCAGAACTCTTATGTGTTCTTTATAAAACATCACTCATTGGGAGGCTTTGAGATGAAATATTCCAAACAATAAAAGCAATAGTTGAAGGAGACTTGGGGTAGTGAATACACAATACAATATACAGATGATATATTATAGAATTGTACATCTGAAACCTATATAATTTTATTAACCAATGTCACCCCAATAAATTCAATTAAAAATAATAAATAAAAACAATAGTTAGCAGTTAATGAACGTTACTATGTACTTGACACATATATCATTTAAATATCCTAACATGATGATTAGGAGGGTATGATTAAATCTTTCTACAACTTTACCTCACCATACATTAACCCTATCAATTGAGTCTGATATCATCTCCCACTGTATGTCCATTCTTTTCTATTTCTATGAAGATTGTTTTTTTTGATTAGTTTAAATATGCTGTATTGTCCTCCACCATATACTTTTAATCATATATGTTTCTATATTTAATGCAAGTTTCTATTAAACCATATATAGTTGTCCTCTTTTTGGATACACTCTGACAAATGTCTTAATTGGTGCACTTGGACCATTGGGATTCAAACTGATTATTGACATAGATTGAATAATAGCTGTCATATTCATTAATGTTTTCTATTTGTTGCTCTTGTTTTTGTTCCTATTTTATCTCCCATTCTTTTTCTGGCTTGTGTGTGTGTGTGTGTGTGTGTGTGTGTGTGTGTGTGTGTGTGTGTGTGTTTTAAAAAACTTTCTTGATTGATTTTAGAGAGACATAGAGGAAGTGGGGAGGCCTTTATTTGTAGTTCCACTCAGTTGTACATTCATTGGTCACTTCCTAGAACATGTCTTGACCAGGGATTGAATTTGCAACCTTGGTGTCTCAGGACAGAGCTTTGTGTTTTGTACTTTAATTAAGTATTATATATGATTCCATTTTGTCTTCTTGGAATATCAATTATACTTCTGTTTTTAACATTTTGTTAGTGTTTTCCTTAGAGTTTACAATATACATTTACAGCTAATCTATATCGACTTCCAAATAACATTATTACTTCATTGGAAATGTGAGTATCTTATAACAACAAATAACCCTGGTTCCCCCTGCCCATTAGCTGTGACACTGTTATAATTAATTTTACTTATATATAAGCATACATAAACATTTATATCTTTGTATATAAAATATGTATATGTACATAAGATATTTATAAGCATGCACAATTAAATACATTTTTGGTATTATTTTGAACAAATTGTTATTTTTTAAATGAATTCAAAATAAGAAATAGTAGATTTTTATTTTACATTTATGTATTCCTTCTTTGATGCTCTTTCTTACTTTATGTAGATCTAAGATTTTGACTATGCTATTTCCCTTCTCTCTAGAGAACTCTTTTAAAATTTCTTGCAAGCTATGTCTACTGGCAATATAGTCCCTCAATTTTTGTTTGTCTGAGAAATTCTTTATTTCTCTTTCACTTTAGAAGGATAGTTTCAGAGTACTGAATTCTAAATCATGGACAATTTTGCTCAGAACTGATTACACCTCATTCTCTTCTCACTTGCATAGTTTGTGAGAAGTCAAATGAAATTCTTACCTTCATTTCTGTATTAGTGAGGTGTTTTTATCTTATTGTTTCTTTCAGGAATTTTTCTTTATGTTTTATTTTTTATAGTTTGAAAAGAGTATATCTATGTGTAGTTTATATTGTGTTTTGGTTCATTTGTTTTGTTTTTACATTTATTCTGCTTGGTGTTCTCTGTGCTTCCTGGATCAGTGATTTGGTATTAACAATTACCTGGCAAAATTCTCATTGTTTCAAAAATATCTTTTTTCTCTCTTTCTTCTTGTCTGCTGTTCTCATTATGCATATGTCACACCTTTGGTAGTTGTTTCAATTTGTGAATAACCAGCCCTTTCTTTCTTTTCTTTTTTTCTTTTGGTCTTTGTTCTCTTTGCTTTTTGGTTTCAAGGATTCTATTGCTATATCCTCACACACAGAGACTTTTCTCAGCTGTGTCCAGTCTCTTAATAAACTCATTAAAGGCATTCTTCAGTTCTGTCACAATGTTTTTATCTGTAGCATTTCTTTTTGGTCTTTCTTAGGATTTCCATCTCTTTGTTTATATTACACATCTGTTCTTAAATCCCTTAGCATATTAAAGTTGTTTTAAATCCCCAGTCTGATAATTCCAACATCCCCTCTATGTCTGGTTCTAATGCTTGCTCTGTCTCTTCCAATTGTGTTTTTTGTCTTCTGGTATGCTTTGTAATTTTTTCTTGACAGTTGGACATGATATACTATACTAGGTAAAAGGAATTGCTATAAATAGGCCTCAGTAAAGATGGGTGGGGGAAGGGGAAGCCTTCCATAGTCCTAAAACTAGATTTCTGTCTTATATTCCAGTGTGCCTCTGGAATATAAACGTCACAAGAGTTTCTCAGTCATTTTCCGCTTATATGGAACAGAATTGCTAGAGTGGGCTAGAGTTGGGTGTTTTCTGTCTTAAGGTCAATTAGGCTCTAATAATACCCCGGCAGGTTTGGCTCTGATTAGCTAGTTTTCATTAATAGTAGGCCTTATTAAGAAGATGGTGCATTTCAAAAAATTTTCTCCTTCCTCTGCTGGAGATATAAAAGGATTTTTCTCTGATATTTACTATAGAAACCTGGTTGAGGTTTTGTAGGTAAATCTCACAATACTGCAGGGGAAACCCCGATTATTGGGTCCCCTGGGAGTTTATAACTCTCAGACTTGTCCAAATGAACCTCCAGGAATTCATCAATTATAGCTCATGTTTTCCTATGACCACACTGGTTCTTGGGACCCTTTCAGCTGGTTAGTCTCTGCTCAGGAAACCATGATTCCTGGTTTTCTCTGTCTCTCCAGTCTTGAGGGCAGTAATCTGCCCTGTGTTCTCCCCTTTCTTATGGATCCAAGAAAAGTTGTTGGTTTTTCAATCTCTTTAGTTTTCCACCTGTTAGGAAGGAGTGTCAACTTTCAAGCCCTTATATGTGGAACGGGAAAACCTGTCAAGACAGACTTTTCTTTTTTATTTCTTGCGAGATCTGTTTATGTAAAAAAAAAAAAGTTTATTTCTGTAAGTACACATATATGTAAGTTCACAGGAAACTAAAAATAGTTTCTGAAAGGAAAGATGGAGTGGAGGTGGCAAAAGTAGAGATGGGAAAAAAGTCCTATATTTTTATTTTTTATTTTAAAATTTAGAATGCATTAATAGTTGATCATTATTTGTGGATTCCATACTGGCAAATATAACAAGCACTACTTTATTTGTAATACCCAAGTCATTAGTTGGGACACTTTTGTGCTCACTTATGGACATATGCATGTATAAAGGGGCAAAAATTGTGAGTCTCTGGACACACACATTTTTGACTAAAGAAGACAAACTTTTCTTACAGTTTATGATTTGCTATTGTCCACCTCTGCAGCATAAACTAGCATCTTTCTTAATTCTGTCCAACAACAAGTTTCCTCTAAGTTTAAACAAAATGTCAGATACGGCAGCTCATGCTTTGCTCCATCTTATCTTAAATTGGAGACAAAATATTCTTTTAAATGTTTATCACTATGTGATTGTTAGAATAAGCAATCTATTAATTCTTATGACCTTTTATTTTATTTTACTTATGTATTTTTTTACAGGGACAGAAAAAGAGTCAGAGAGAGGGATAGATAGAGACAGACAGACAGGAATGGAAAGAGATGAGAAGCGTCAATCATCAGATTTTCGTTGCGACACCATAGTTGTTCATTGATTGTTTTCTCACATGTGCCCTGACCGTGGGCCTTCAGCAGACTGAGTAACCCCTTGCTTGAGTCAGCAACCTTAGGTCCAAACTGGTGACCTTTTGGCTCAAGCCAGATGAGCCCACACTCAAGCTGGAGACCTCGGGGTTTCGAACCTGGGTCCTCTGCAAACCAGTTCGACGATCTATCTGCTGCGCCATCGCCTGGTCAGGAAACATTTTATTTTAAATAACATTCTACTTTTTTTTTTTATTATTAACCTTAATGGAGTGACACCAATAAATCAAGGTACATATGTACAATGAAAACATCTCCAGATTATCTTATCATTCAATTGTGCTGCATACCCATTACCCAAAGTCAAATTGTCCTCTTTCACCTTCTATCTGGTTTTTCCTCTACCTCACTCCTTCTCCCTATCTCACCCACCCCTCCCTCCCTCCATCCCTTAACCACCACACTCTTGTCCATGTCTCATAGTCTCACTTTTATGTCCCACTTATGTATGAAATCATCTTGTTCTCAGATTTTTTTTTTCTGATTCACTTATTTCACTCCGTATTATGTTATCAGGGTACATCCATTTTGTTGTAAATGATCCGATGTCATCATTTCTTGTGGCTGAATAGTGTTCCATAATATATATGTACAAAAGCTTTTTAATCCACTCGTCTTCTTACGGACAGTTGGGCTGGTTCCAGATCTTTGCTATTGTGAACAATGCTGCCACGAACATGGGGGCGCATTTCTTCTTTTCGAACAGTGTTACGGTGTTCTTAGGGTATATTCCTAAAAGTGGGATAGCTGGGTCAAAAGGCAGTTCGACATTTAATTTTTTGAGGAATCTCCAAACTGTTTTCCACAGTGTCTGCACCAGTCTGCATTCCCACCAGCAGTGCAAAAGGGTTCCCTTTTCTCCACATCCTCGCCAGCACTTATTCTGTGTTGTTTTGCTGATGAGTGCCACTCTGACTGGTGTGAGGTGGTATCTCATTGTGGTTTTGATTTGCATTTCTCTAATGATTAGTGACGTTGAGCATTTTTTCATATGTCTTTTGGCCATCTGTATGTCTTCTTTGGAGAAATTTCTATTTATTTCTTTTGCCCATTTTTTGATTGGATTGTTTGTCTTCCTGGTGTTGAGTTTTATAAGTTCTTTATAAATTTTGGTTATTAACCCCTTATCAGACGTGCTGTCAAATATGTTCTCCCATTGTGTGGTTTGTCTTTTTATTCTGTTCTTATTGTCTTTAGCTGTGCAAAAACTTTTTATTTTGATATAGTCCCATTTGTTTATCCTGTCTTTTATTTCACTTGCCCATGGAGATAAATCGGCAAATATATTGCTGCTACAGATGTCGGAAAGCTTGCTGCCTATGTTTTCTTCTAAGATGCTTATAGTTTCATGGCTTATGTTTAAGTCTTTTATCCATTTTGAATTTGTTTTTGTGCATGGTGTAAGTTGATGGTCTAGTTTCAATTTTTTGCAGGTAGATGTCCAATTTTCCCAGCACCATTTGTTAAAGAGGCTGTCTTTACTCCATTGTATGTTCTTTCCTCCTTTGTCAAATATCAGTTGTCCATAAAGCTGTGGGTTTATTTCTGGGTTCTCTGTTCTGTTCCATTGATCAATGTGCCTGTTCTTATGCCAGTACCAGGCTGTCTTGAGTATAATGACCTTGTAGTAAACCTTGATATCCGGAAGAGTGATACCTCCTGCTTTATTTTTTCTTTTTAAGATTGCTGAGGCTCTTCGTGTTCTTTTTTGGTTCCATATACATTTTTGGAATATGTTTTCAATATCTTTAAAGTATGTCATTGGTATTTTAATTGGTATTGCCAATTGCCAATGATTCAAGAAATTTGTCCATTTCACCTAGGTTGCCTAATTTTTTGGCATAGAGTTCTTCATAGTATTTTATTATAATACTTTGTATTTCTGTTGTGTCAGTTGTTATTTCTCCACTGTCATTTCTAATTTTATTTATTTGAGTCCTCTCTCTTTTTTTCTTGGTGAGTCTAGTTAAAGGTTCATCGATATTGTTTACCTTCTCAAAGAACCAGCTTCTGGTTTCATTAATCCTCTGTATTGTTTCCTTAGCCTCTATGTCATTTATTTCTGTTCTGATCTTTATTATTTTCTTCCTTCTACTGGTCCTGGGCTTTATTTGCTGTTGTTTTTATAGTTACTTTACATGCAGGGTCAGGTTGCTTATTGGAGCTTTTTCTAGCTTCTTATGGTATGCCTGAAGTGCAATGAACTTCCCTCTCAGTACTGCTTTTGCTATGTCCCATAAATTTTGAGTTGATGTATGCTCATTTTCATTCATTTCTAGAAACCTTTTTATTTCTTCTTTGATCCACTCATTTAATAACATGCTATTTAGTTTCCAAGTGTTTGAGTATTTTTCAGTTTATCTTTTGTGGTTAATTTCTAGTTTCATGGCATTGTGATCAGAGAAAATGCTTGATATAATTTCAATCTTCTTAAATTTGTTGAGACCATTTTTGTGTCCTAACATGTGGTCTATCCTAAAAAATGTACCATGAGCACTTGAGAAGAATGTATATTCTACTGCTTTAGGGTGAAAAGTTCTGAAGATATTTATTAAATCGAGTTGATCTAGTGTCTCTTTTAATTCTGCTGTTTCTTTATTAATTTTTTTATTAATTTTTAATAAAAAATTTATTAATTTTTTTTCTTGAGGACCTATACAGTGATGTTAGTGGGGTATTGAAATCCCCTACTATTATAGTATTGCTGTTAATCTCGCCCTTTATATGCATCAAAGTCTGCTTTGTGTATGTTGGGGCTCCTATGTTTGGTGCATAGATATTTATAATAGTTATATCTTCCTGTTGAATTATTCCTTTTATCATTTTGTAGTGTCCTTCTTTATCTCTTTCCTACAGGCTTTGTTTTAAAGTCCATTTTCTCAGATATAAGTATTGCTACCCCGGCTTTTTTTTTATTTCCGTTTGCATGAAATATATTTTTTCATCCTTTTACCTTCAGTCTATGTGCATCTTTTGTTTTAAGCTGTGTCTCTTGTAGACAGTATACGTATGGGTCCTGTTTCTTTATCCATGCAGCTAACCTATGTCTTTGGATTGGATTATTTAATCCATTTACATTTCAGGTTATTATTGATATGTAGTTGTTTATTGCCATTTATTCTTTAAAGCAGTATTCTTCTTTTGCTCTATTCTTTCCTCCCTTTGAACTGTTCACAACAGGCCCCTTAGTACTTCTTGCAGAATTGCTTTGTTTTTAATGAATTTTTTGAGGCTTTCTTTTGCGGGGAAGCTCTTTATTTCTTCTTCAATTTTAAATGTTAACCTTGCTGGATAGAGTAGTCTTGGCTGTAGATTCTTGTTCTGCATTACTTTGAATATATCTTGCCATTTCCTTCTGGCCTCAAGTGTTTCTGTTGAGAAGTCGAATGTCTTTCTTATGGGTCTCCTTTGTAGGTGATAGCCTTTTTTTCTCTAGCAGCTTTTAAAATTTTCTCTTTATCCCTTAGCTTTGGTATTTTAACTATGATGTGTCTTGGTGTAGATTTTTTTTGGTTTCTCTTTAATGGAGTTCTCTGTGCTTCTTGAATTGTGAAATGATTTCTAGTCTTAAGTTAGGGATGTTTTCTGCTATGATTTGATTGAACAAAGTTTCTATTTCTTGTTCTCTCTCCTCTTCTTCAGCAATCCCTATGATGCAAATGTTATTTCTCTTCATGTTGTCACAGAGCTCCTTTAGAGTTTCCTCACATTTTTTGAGTCTCCTTTCTTTTTTCTGCTCTGCTTCTGTGCCTTTGTTTATTGTGTCCTCTAACTCTCTGATTTGATCCCCAGTGTCATCCACCCTGCTATTAATACCTTCCATTGTGGTCTTCAGTTCTGATACTGTATTTGTCATTTATGTCTGATTCCATTTTATCATTTTAATTTCCTTTTTTATACTTGTTATCTCTTTATTTAGGTGTTCGTAATGACTATCATTGTTGCTCTAATTTCTTTGAACATCCTAACATTATTTTAAATTCTGCATCTGGTAATTTGTTTATATCTGTTTCATTCAGGTCCTTCTTTGGGTATTTCTCTTGATTCATTTGGGTTGCATTTCTCTGCCTGCCCATTTTGTCTGTTTATAAGAAGGGTGTGGCAAATGGAGTCCATTGGGTGTTGCCTTTCTGTTCTCTAGTTGTTGTCTGTCTGCAGGCCAGCCACCCCCTCTGCCACTGCCTAGGGCTGTTGGGTATGGGCATTGCCAGTGCCAGCCCAATGAGGCTATTCTGTGATTTCCAACCTCTCCTCAGCATGAGGGGCTGTGTTCTGGTGCCCGGCTCTATAATCCTCAGCATTCCTGGGCCTTTGTTTCGTCTTCACAGGTTGGGTTGTACACTGCACTCAAGCCGCAAGCCTCAGTACTAAGGGTGGAGTTGAGCATCTTTGCTCAGCTGTGGACCCAGCCTGTTCCCAGGCTTTCGCCCAGCCCCCACGGTCAGAGTCTGCTCACCACAGCTTGTCGGGTTGGACTGGGCTGCTGACGTGCACTCAGCTCTGAGCCTCCGCCTGTCCGGAGCTTTAGCCCTGCCCCCAAGGCCAGGGCCTGTTTGAGCAGGATCGCATACCGTGGTTTTTCGGGCTGGGCGGATCTGCTGGCCTGCGCTCAGCAATGAGCCTCTGCCTGTCCCTGGTCCTAGCCCGGCCCCCATGGTCAGGGCCGGCTTGCGCAGGGTCCAGGTCACAGAGCAGATCTCTGCCCATTCCTGGCCTCCCGCTTTCCCCCTGCAGGTGGGGTTGCATGTGGGTCCACAGCTGCTGGACCATTTTTGCGCATCTCCTCCACCCCTGCTGGGCTAGACTGAGCTCACACCAGCTGGACCTCTGCCCCCACCAACAGAACCTCGTTTCAGCATCCTGCCACAACCGTTTCTCCAGCAAGCCCTCAGCAGTGTGGGTGGGTGCTCTTCATCTCAGACCCTAACACTCCATACTGTAGTCCTAGAAGCTCCCTCCGTCTAAGCAGCTCTTCTCTAAGTGCCGCAAGAGAGCTTGTTTGGTTGGTGTCCTGTCTTCCTTTGCTGGTATTGCTAGTTCCAGGTGAAATATTTGTTTTTGATTAGGGAAGTAACTTAGCCCAGGGGTTAGGGTGGCTGTCCCTCAGAGTGTTTCTCCCTGTGCTTTCCAGGCCACACTCTCTTCCTGCTGCTCTGGTCCTCTTCTTTGTCCCCATTCCCCCGAGCCCTGGGTTAGTGGTTGTAAGAGAGGTTTTTTGCACTGTCCCTTTAAGAAGAATCTTGGGTCTGAGAAAACTGTCTCTTTCTCATAAACAGTATCCTCTCTTGTTTCATAGCTCGATACTGTCCAAACGCCTCTTCTAGGCTCTAGGACTGCAGGCTGGGGCTTGGTTCCTGGGACCCAGGTCGCTCCCTCTCTGCCAAGTTCTCCTCCCGCCACACAGGTCTCTCCGGGCTGCCGTTCGCTCCAGGGAGCTGGGCAGCCCTCTTCACATTTTTGCTTTTCCTACCAGTCTCAATGTGGCTTCTTCAGTGTTCTTTGGTTGAAGAGTCAACTTAGTTTAGTTCAAAGTTGGTTTATCCAGATGATGGTTCTTAAAATTAAGTTATAATCCACTTTGGTTCTGGGAGTTGGAAGTTGGTACATCCACTTACTCCATCGTCATCTTGCCGTCCAACTTTAGTCAAATTTTTAACTCCATTTCTCAGTGATTTTCCCTCTCATCACTGTCTTCACATGTCACCTTTGGCTGTACACATTTTCCATCATGCATGTAAAATGGCTACATTAGTTCCAGGTGTCACCATGTACACTAGACTGACTGGAGAAAGAGACAGAAAATCTCTCTTTTCCTTTCTGGAATGGGTAAATTTAGTCCAGTAAGATTCACTGCAGTAGTAAATGGCAATACACAATTAAACCTAGGAATTCTGATTTCAGTCTAAATATGTTAATGACTATTCATATAGAATTACTATATTTTTTCTAGATAACTAGAGTAGAAATCAAATCTTGTTCTACATTGTGCTATTTCTAGGATTCATAATGGGTCAAAAACAAAACATAAGCTTTATTTTAAAAATATTTTTTACAAGATATTTTTAAGCCCCTTTATTTATTATTATGTTTTATTTATCAATTTTAGCAAAAGAATAAGAGAGAGAGAGAAAGAGAGAGAGAAGAACACCAACCTGTTACTGTACATGCCTTCATCTGGGATCAAAATGGCAGCTTCTGCTCTTCAGTATAATGCTCTAACCAATGGAGCTAGTCTGGCCAGGGCTATACAAGGTTTTTATATTAAAATTATACTGGAATTTTTCTAGAAATATTCCAGGTTTCTAATTCAAATAAACCTCAAAAGGCTTCCATCAAAGCCTTTCAAATGAAACAGAACAATGAACAAACAAAGTTACTACTATACTCTTGGCTAAATAAAATATTATAAAATGTTCTTAAAAATATTTAAAAATTTATTGTATACATAAATAAAATAAGTGTTATTTCAGTTACAATTATTCTTAATAAAACCATAAATAACAGGTATAATTGCTAGCTGAATGCAACATTCTATAAAAAGACTAAATAAAATCTTAGTAATAAGAATAAATACTGAAAAATATGTTAATATAAATATGATTCAAAATACTTAATCTTTTTAATATAGTCCGTACTCATAAGAGTTTATGCATTTCAGCCTGACCAGGCGATGGCGCAGTGGCTAGAGCATCAGACTGGAATGCAGAAGACCCAGGTTTGAGTGCCCGAGGTCGCCAGCTTGAGTGCCGGCTCATCTGGCTTGAGCAAAAGCTCACCAGCTTGGACCCAAGATCGCTGGCTCCAGCAGGAGGTGGCTCAGTCTGCTGAAGGGTCGCGGTCAAGGCACATGTGAGAAAGCAATCAATGAACAACTAAGGTGTTGCGACGGCAACAAAAAACTAATGATTGATGCTTCTCACCTCTCTCTGTTCCTTTCTGTCTGTCCCTATCTATCCCTCTCTCTGACTCTCTCTCTGTTCCTGTAAAAAAAAAATAGTTTATGCATTTCATAGAAAAAAAATTCATGTATACATTCCTTTTTAAAAAGTAACATTTTAAAACATTTTTTATATCCACCCTGTCTTCATGTTGGGTGCTTTCTAATAAATCGAATCTTTTGGAGGTGAAGTAATTGCAATATTCAGGCCAAAAAGAGACTAAATTTTTTTTGAAATTTCTAAGGAAGAGTACATTCTTAAGATTTTAAGACTTCAAACCATGCAGTGTTTATTGCTGCATTTTTGAAATTATTTGTGATTTATAAAATGCACATGGCCTCTTTTAACTCTTCTTGAATTATGCCAAACTTCAAATTGTCTGTAGAGTCAGATACATTTAATTAGCACCTCAGTATATACCAGCCACTATATTTTATCTCATGCCCTTCCTGTGTACTCTGCTTACTCTTTACAGATTTTCTTTTTCTATTTTCTGCACTACTACTTTTATAATATACCCCTGGGGCATTTGTTCCTTTGGTATTCATTGCTCTTGCTTTTATCTGATTAGAAATATTTTTTCTTTATAATCAGTGCAAATATAAAACTCAGTGTGAAATATCCCTAAGCTCCATCCTAGTAGTTAAAATATCCTCTATAGTACCATGGAATCAGAGGACTGTTTATTCCCCGCAACTTCAAAGAACAGGAATAATAGAATATCTTTAATCAATGATTTTGAATTAATAAATTTATGTTTTATCAATTTATAAAGAAAATTGTAAGAAAACAAATAAATGCCAGCGTTTTGCTCCTGTGTGATTTTTGCCAATTAAAAAAAAATTGTGAAGATGGGTAACAGTAAACTAATAATTATTGTGAAGTCAGTTGGCAATGGGGGAATGTCACGTGTGGAATCAGGCCCAGGATGCACTCTACTAAATAGAGCTTTTGCTATTCCACATTTGGTGATTATGCCCTTCTTTCTTCCTTGGCATGGGAAATACCTTACATTTGGTGCCAAAACCTGAGAGGAGATTGAAGCCCTCTAGGGCCAGTGCTCTACTCTTCCCTTCTGAGGAAGAACCAGAATCTCCGACCTCCCACCTACTTCGGCACATGGTATGGTAAGTCCCCTGCCTCCAGCCTCCCCTCAGTTCTTTCTGCCAGGACTCCCTGTTCATAATCACAGTTGCGCCAGGAACCTCTTATTCATTCCAAGTGTGCGTGTGCCCATGGAGACGTCTTGGACACTCTCACTCTACCTAACCGTCAGTGACCAGCCCACACCCATGTCCGCCAAAAAGAAATGGCCTGGAGCTCTTTGAAAAAGAACGACCATCTGTCAGCTAATGAAATTTTACCATGTCATATCAACTTGCCATCACCCTACCAACCCTATAAATTACCCCCCAGTAGAAGAATCCGAGCGACTTCTATGGCCCGTTTTGTGGACCAGAGAACCTCATCCAGGATGCATTCTACTAAATAAAGCTTTTGCTATTCCACATTTGGTGACTATGCCCTTCTTTCTTCCTTGGCAGGGGAAATACTTTACATTTGGTGCCAAAACCTGGGAGGAGCTTGAAGCCCACTGGGGCCACTCTTCTCCCCTTCCCTTCGAGGAAGAACCAGGATCTCTGACCTCTCACCCACTTTGGCACATGGTGTGGTAAGTCCCCTGCCTCCAGCCTCCCCTCAGTTCTTTCTGCCGAGACTCCCTGTCCGTAATCGCAGCTGCATCAGGAACCTCTTATCTGTTCCGAGTGAGTGTGCCCATGAAGATGTCTCGGACACTCTCACTCTACCTAACCGTCCAGTGACCAGAGCTTGAGTTGAGGGATGCCAATTCTCATCTCTGATCACTGCGAGGGCTGAAGGTGGCCATGAGGGGCACAGGAATCTAAACCTGACTCAAAAACACTCCTGGAGTGCCTTATCCAGAATCTCTCCCTCCCTAAAGAAGAAGAAACTGATCTTCTCCGATATGGCCCAGTCACAGAACCCACTGGATAATCAAACCAGGTGGCCTCCTGAAGGGACTTTCGATTTTAACACCCTCACCAATTTAACTATTGCCAAAGAACTGGGAAATGATCAGAGATCCCTTACATTCAGGGCTTCTGGCATTTGCGCTCCTGTCCTAATCTCTGTGCTGCCTGTTCTACAGCGCAGGCTCTTTTTGGCTAGAGAAACCACAACTTAACCCTCCATTCCTGATCTTTCCTCCTTTGCCAACCCCCAACTTTCTCCCCCTCCTGCCCGACCCCTGGGGGTGCCCCTCTCTCGGGATCTCTCTCTGGTCCCTCTGTAGACCTCTTCTGCTCAGGTATCTTCCCTCCAGGAAGCACCCCGCCCTCAGGCAGGAGCCTCTCCCTTCTCCGCTGTGTTCTTAAGGCCCTCCCCTGTCAGACCCTCCTCCACTGGCCATTGGCCCTCACGCAAGTTTGCTGGGCTCCTGACCCCACAACCCAACCCCAGTCTTCTTGCAGGAAGGCCTGGCACTGTCCTGCCTCTGGCTTCCAGTGTTTTCAGCTGGATCTCAACCCCCAAACCCCTATTTGAGACCTGATGAACATAGCATTTAAAGTCAGGAGAAAAAGGCCGAGGCTGCTCACCAGGCCCACATGCAGCAAAAGGTAACACTCCAAACCCAGACTCTTTTGGCAGCCTTGAGGCTGGCAGAGCAACAGAGGCAAGGCATAAGAGGTGCCCGACTGAAGTCCGAGCTGTAAAGAGGAATCTCACCAGGGGCTTGCTTTAAATGCAGCAAGGAAAGTCACTGGTTCCAGCAGTGCCCCCGCTCGAGGCCACCCACTAAGCCCTGCCCTAACTGCAAGCAGCCTTGTCTCTGGTGGAGCGATTGCCCCCTTTGGGCAACAGGCTCTTCCTCAGCACCTCTAGTGGAAGACAAGCCACCCAACGGGAGGTCAAGCCAGCCAGGCAGGCCCACCGCTTGAACTCCTCGGCCTCATGGACGACTGATGTGGCCCAGACTCGGAGATCCCCATCACCCTCACTGGGCCCAGGGTAATACCCAGGTAGCAAGTAAGTCCATCTCATTTCTTATGGACACGGGGATACCTTCTCTATTTTGCCATTACACTCTAGACCTCTAGTTCCCTCACAGGTCTCGGTTATGGGAATGGATGGGACCCCTTCTTTTCTCCTTCGCACACCACTCCTGACATGCAGATTGGAAAGAATCTCCTTTTTCACACTCCTTCAGATTCTATCTTTCCTCAATCTAATAGGCTTTTTTTGACACTGAATTCCCAATTTTGCTCTCTTAGCCAAACCCCCCTCCTCTTGCCACCTACCTCCCCTTTCTGTCTTTACCATCTTCTCAGGGAACACGTGGACTGGACCCTTTCTCCCATAGGGGGTCCACATGAAGAACACCCTATGGTCCCCCTCCAGCCAGGAGACAGGGTTCTTCTGAGGGAGCTCCAGCCTGGCTCTCTGCAGCCCAGGTGGACGGGACCCCATACAGTAATACTGACTACTCTTACTGTAGCCAACCTCTTAGGGCAAACACCTTGGTACTATATCTCTCACCTCAAGCTTGCCCCCATATAGGACTGCTGTCAGTCAGAACCACTAAGCCCTATCTGTTTCTGGCTCACCAAAAGGTTGGACCCTGCAGATCCTTCTCTTGCTCCTATCCCTCCCACTGGGAACCTGCCACCAGAGTGTGTTAAAGCAGGAAGCAATGCAGTTCAATGAGACTGGCCTGATGAGAGAATACATCAATGTCTTCAACTGTCTGTAAGAGAAACTGCACAGGAATCTCTTTTACAACCCGATTAACTACTGGTGGCAGCCATCATCCTCACCTGGGTTGCCCCTATCCTGGCCTCTTCTAATTTTCAGCATATTACTCATATTTGCTCCTCATATTTAGATTCTTACAGGGTCGCATCCGTGAGGTTTCTCGAGTCACGGTCAATCAGATGTTCCTACACCCCTATACATGACTCCCCTCAGAGCTACCACCTTCTACCCTCCCTTCCTCATGAAACTCCCTTCCTCAGGAAATAGCCAGACAAATAGCAGTGCCCCATCTAACATAAAAGGTCAGAATGTGAGGTTGGTTGGCAATGGGGGAAGGTCACATGAGGAACCAGGGCTGGGTACTTTGGTTGGAACTGCTCACACCCATGCCCGCCAAAAAGAAATGGCCCAGAGACCTTTGAAAAAGAACAACCGTCTGTCAGCCAATGAAATTTTACCATGTCATATCAACTTGCCATCACCCTACCAACCCTATAAGTTACCCCCCAGTGGAAGAATTTATGTGACTTCTCTGGCCAGAGAACCTCATCTGGGATGCACTCTACTAAATAAAGCTTTTGCTATTCCATCATTTGGTGGCTATGCCCTTTGTTCTTCCTCGGTGGGGAAAATACCTAAAAAATTCAATTATCTCTTATTAATAGAAATTTGTGACATATTCTGCAAATTGCCTATTTAATATACATTTCTCCAGACTTTGATGTGAAAAGCTTCCAGGTAAAGATACTGACTTTCCAACCTTTCTTGCTGCTGAGAAAAGTCATATTTCTAGCCCCAAAGGCAACTGCTAGATTATGTTCCGGAATTAGCTAAATTTCTAAGCAGAAAGTTTCTTAAATTTATAAAAATTTGAGATAAAGACTTGCTCTATGTTTCCTTTAATTTATATTTAAGAAATTATACCAAATCTTTGCTTACTGCAACCTCTATAATATGTTACATATTTGCAACACTAGTCAACGTGAATGAGATAAATAGTTGGTATGTTGTAATTTTTTTATACCACATTAAAAAAGAATCCATCTTTTTCTATAGCATCTTAAAAATTTAGAAAAAAATATCAGACATAATTTACAATTCTAAAAGATTTGTGGTTTCCTTAATGAGCAAACTTTTCTATATGAATGTGTTAAAAACTTTAGTGAAACACTTTCTCAGAGAAAAATGTTAGTTGATTAGGCAAAATTGCATAGACTTTTTTTTGCATCTTATTGACTGATGAAATGAGACACTGAGAAGAGGTGAGAGTAAGAAAAGCACACTTTTCTGTGAGTAATCCTTGTCCAGTTGAATCACACTGGCTTTGATCCACTGGAGGGACTGTTTTAGAAATGTACTCTATGTCTGTAATTTTATGGCTAGTCCTTAAGGTATAGAATATGTTCCATATTACTTCTTACTATACTGTGCCAAACTAATGAATTAAAAATAGTTAATGTTGGAATAAAAAAAAAAAGGAATAAATCTTAGCCAAGTTGGAAGACATAAATTCAGACACGGCCAAGCAGTAAGGATCAGAAACATCTATCATGTGCTTCTGTCACTTTGTGTGGGAGATGCATGACAACATGGATATAAGTTGTAATTTACAATAGATGCTAAAGTACAAAATATTTATTTGTTATAAAAATTTTACATTTAAACAAACAATATTTTAATGGTTATAATATGTTAAAGTTTAAAATATAATTTCTAGTGCTTTTATCAGGAGCAATGTTTTAAAAAGTTATTCCTTCATGAACAAAATATCTTTAAGAAAATAAATATAAATTTCAACTATGTCCAGGAGTCTACTTTGGGAAGCCCCATTCTCACTCACAGCCCAGACTGAGATCCACTGAGGTACCTGATCTTCAAGAACTCCTGATCATGCTGCTTTCATATAGACTCACAGATACTTTAGAAATTGGTAATAGAAGATAATAAATTGGATAGAATTGATCACTAAGTCAAGCATACATGAACTAATAGATGTCTTAATTTCATCTTGAGTTACCACCGAAACAAAGGCACTATGTTAATAAAATACTTCCGTTATAATTTTATGTATAAAATACAATTGATAAGAAAGATTATACAAGGCAAAATAAGGCGTTTTCTCAAGTCTTATCGCCACAAGACTCCAGCTTCCTTGTAGAGAAAAATATTTTCTTGGGTATCCTTCAGATATGCTTCTTGTAATATCTAGCTCAACCTGTACCCCTCAGAGATGCCTGGGACACCAATACATTCTCGGTGGAAGACTTGGTGCAGATGATGTGGGCAGCAGCACTACTGACAGGAACCACTGACAGGGACCCCCTGGGGAAAGCAGGACGAGGAGGAGAATGTCCAGAAAAACTGGGATGACGATGATGAGAAAATAAAAGGGGGAAGGGAACAATTAAAACCAGAAGTAAAAATTTCAGAAAAGAAATAACAGAAGTTAAAAGAAAACGGCAACAAAAGAAAAGGCAAGAGGAAATTAAAAAGAGATTAGAAGAACCTGAAAAACCTCAAGTTTTTATACCAAGAGATAAACAGCTGCTAAAGAAATTACATGAAGAGCCAGACCTTGAATTAGCAGAAGAAACTTTTAGGGTTGCTAATAGTTTACAGAATAGAAGTTATGAACCCATCTTCAAGAGATGACTTCACAGTTTGGTAAGTTACTAAAAGATAAAATTGTACAGTATGAAAAGTCACAATAATATGCCAGTTTTTGGAAGCCGTAGTATTGAAAATTGATGACTTGTAAAAGTGACCAATTTATTGACTGTGCTTTGTAGTGAGAGACGGAAACAAGAAAAGGTCAGAGCAGCTGTGTGTGAGTAGAGTGTATTACATGAGGGTAGCAGTGCAGGCATAATAGTCTCAACAAGCCTAAAAATCTTAAAGATCAAGCAATTCACTGATACCACTTAAAATGGAATAGAACAAGAGTGTGAGTGACATTTACTGTCTTTTTTCTTCGTAAACAGATATGTTCAGTCTTGGTTTCTGAACCAAGTCTTGGTTTCTCTATCTAATGATAGAGATTGTCCTGGATTAAGTGTGGGATCTTCCTTAGAGAACTAAAGCTTTTCGGGGACCAGAGGCATTGGTGTCTTCCTGAAGGTTGCAGTACCAGATAAGATACACACGGTGTGTAAAGTATTATAAATTAACTCTCTTTTATCTTCAAAGCAAAGCCAAAAAGAAGGAGAAAGGTGTGGTTCCTGGAGGGGATTAAAGGCCGCCATGGATGACCATCTGGTAGAGTGGGGTGGTTATGATTGAGGATATATACTAGAGTATGAAGATTTTTTATCTTTTCTTGTGTCTTCTTTCTGTTACACACAATCCTTCCAACATGTAGCACAGCTTCCTTTCCTTGCAGTTCTGACAAACGCTACAAGAAAAAGTGCAGTGTCTTTCACATTGGTTATTGAGCCCCTTCACAAGTAGCTGGTTATATGCAAATGAGGGAACTTGGATCTTGGAGCCAAGGAGTTCAAATTGGAGACCACAGTTGCCACTAAATCACAGGTTTAAAAGAGAAATCTAGTAAAATTGCCATTGTTGCTACCTGATTCTAAATTGGAGACAAAGGATGCAATATGACAGAAATTGTGTAGTATTGCCCAGCATCATTTCGTAATACAACCTAAATCATACCTCATTGAACTGCTTCATAACTTACCAAGAAAAAGCCATTTACAGTAAGGGCATGTGGTGTGCACCTGGTAAATTGAATGTGACGATATCAAATATAAGTTGTGAAGAAAACTATCTCAGAGTGAAGATATGGCAGCTGAAGAGCACTATTTGATACTTAAAAATTAAATGATCAAAACCTTCCAACTTTGAAGCTGAAGAAGGTAAACATTTTTGTTATTGCTTACAAGTCATGTAATCTCTTGAATGCAGACTGTTTAGTTTATCAGACTGTTCTACTGATGAAGTGCTTCACATGGGGAAGGCAACCCCTACCTTTTTTATTTGCCTGATTTAAGTGTCTGAGAAATAAATCTCCTTTGATCTCCTAGGTTGCAATGAAACAACTTAAACAGGATTTTGGCATCTTCTTTTCTTTATAAAATATGCTCAGCAAGCTGCACCAGTTAACTACAGTTTAGCAAATTGTTATGTTAGCAATTATGACATCTGCAATGTTTTATAAAGCAACTGATTAAAAAATGAGTATTGTGAGGACTTAAATTTTGTGTTACCTCCCAAGAGATTTTTTTGGAGAGCTTAGAGCACAGCTCCCGGGACTAGAATGCTCTATATACTTGCAAAACTTAATAAATGCTTGACAAGTAGTTAATAGTTTTAAAACAAAAATAATTTGTCAGGCCCTTAATAGTGGCACCTTAGAACAACAAAGGTATAGGGCTCCCTTCCTCATCTTATTTATTTGGAGAAATGACTTGGTTATTTAGATACTAAGACCTAATTAAATACCTAAAAGAACTGTTTATTTAGTGTAATTCAGTTTATAATTCAGGTTATGGCTATTAATATAGATTGAGTGTTCTTTATTATATATTTTCCTCTAAGCAATTTAATCAAATTTGTAGTTAGAGTATTTTTTTTAAAATGTCACAAGCTCAAAAGTAAGGACAGAACAAAAAATACTTTTAATTTCTCTTACATACACAGTGGGAGCCTCAATCAAAGCTCTGTAGACCACTAAGTGGAAGACCGGAGCATCCAAATGATTTGAGAGATTAACAGAAAGCAGAGACTACACAGCAGTAATTACAGAAAATAAAGATTGTTTTTAGGAAGACAAGGACTAAGATTTTCTTAGCAGTTAATAATGTCATGCACTGAATTTAAAATCTATTTTATTATGTATAGCCTGACCAGGTGATGGTGCATTGGATAGACTGCAGACCTGGGATACTGTAGAGCCAAGTTTTAAACTCCGAGGTTGCTGGCTTGAGGACGGGACCATAGACAGGACCCCATGATTGATGGCTTGAGTCCAAAGGTCACTGGCTTGAGCAAGGGGTCACTGGTTCAGCTGAACCCCCCCACCAAAGGAACATGTGAGAAAGTAATCAATGAACAACTAAGGTGCTGCAAGTATGAGTTGATGTTTCTCATCCCTCTTCCTGTCTGTCTGTCTCTGTCTCTTTCTCTCTCCTCACTAAAAGATAAAGAAGAAAAAACAATCTGTTATAGAGAAGAGTGTCTGCCTAATGCAAGCATGTTATCTGTTCTTTAGCTGTGCAAATAATATTAAATTATTTTGAAACTGGAAAAAAATGTTCCATGCAAATACAAATATAAATTAATTTATACATATAAAAGCACATTTAAAAATCAAACAATATCTCATCATCCATATACTGAAGTAATGAAACCAATAGTGAATCCCACACATTAAAGGGTCAAATTATTTGATCAATAATCCAATCTTTTCTGCTTTATTAATCTCTTTCCTTTATTGTTTTGAAAACTTCAGGGAGTTAAAGATGAGGAAAATTTATGTTGGTTAATAATGTTTCAAAACAATTTTAAACGTTCTTCTTTTATTTTTGAGAGAGAGAGAAAGGAAGGAAGAGGGAGAATGAGAAGCATCAACTCATAGTTGTTTGACTTTAGTTGTTTATTGATTGCTTATTTTGTGTGCTTGTTTATTCATTTATAATTTTATTTAGAAAATTAAATTTAACAGGGTGACATTGATCCATATGAGTACATAGGTTTCAGGTAAATATTTCTATAGCATTTGAACTGTTGATTATCTTGTATATGCATTATCTATTGCTTCTCATATGTGCCTTAACCAGAGGCACAAGCAGAGCTAGTGACCTCTTCCTCCAGCCTGCAACCTTGTGCTTTAAGCCAGGGGCCTTTGGGCTCAAGAAAGCACCTTAGAATTGTGTCAATGATCCTGTCCTCAAGCCTGCAAATCTGTACTCAAGTCGGTGAGCTTGTGCTCAAGCTTGCAACCCTTAGATTTTTGTTTTTGTTTTTCTGAAGCGAGAAGCAGAGAGGCAGAGAAACAGATTCATATATGTGCCTTACTAGGATCCACCAAGCAAGACCACTAGGGGGTGATGCTCTGCCCATCTGGGGCATTGCTCCATTGCAATCAGAGCCATTCTAGCTCCTGAGGCAGAGGCCATGGAGACATATTCAGTGCCCGGGCTAACTTTTCTCCAATAAAGCCTTGGCTGCAGGAGGGGAAGAGAGAAATAAAAAGAAAAAAGAGGGGGAAGGATGGAGAAGCAGATGGGTGCTTCTTCTGTGTGCCCTGGCCTGGAATCCAACCCGAGACATCTACATGCCAGGCCGATGCTCTACCACTGAGCCAACTGACCAGGGCAACCCTTGGGTTTTGAATCTGGGGCCTCAGCTATTCAGGTCAGCACTTTATCCACTGTGCAGCCACTAAAACAATTCTAAGCTATAAATTTGTGAGTTACATTTAAAATAAATTCTAAATGTAACTCAAATACTATATTTAATCCTAGAATTCATATCTTCTAAACCAGTGGTTCTTAACCTTTTTTGAGGTACCGAACCCACCAGTTTCATATGCACATTCACCGAACCCTTCTTTAGTGATAAATAAAATATGATTTTTTTTTCCAAATTCAAGACATAGGTATATGTTCTTTTACTGGTGCACAAAATGAGCAGTGCATGAACATCACCTTGCTCAAAGAACAAAACCAACAAAGTGCATGAACTCACAACAAATTATGGTATTACTTTATTCTGGCCTCCGTAGCAGAGGCTTCTCCGAACCCCTGAGACCGACTCATTGAACCCCTAAGGTTTGATAGAACCCAGGTTAAGAACCTCTGTTCTAAACCATTTAAGAGGGGCTTTTTTATCTTAGGGTTCAGAAAGCTTAAAAGAACACTGCTTCCATCCCAACAATAACAAGTTGGGTAATTTACCAAATTGTAAATTTTCTTTAGCCCATCAAAGTGCTGAGTTTACAGGGCAAGCAAATAGTCTCAAGCATAGAGAAATACAGATGCCTCCAAAAAGAGAAAAACTGTGAGACCTGGTTCACCTGCAGGAAAGCACGATAGAAAGGGACATGGAGTGCCAAACTAGTAATAAAAAGTCAGTTAAATGTTTGAAAAAGTTTCTAAATGTGAGAGCTGGCTAGTCTGACTGTATAGAATCCTTGAATTTATAGACACACAAAGAGATTATACTTAATTTCTTGCCTAGCTCTTCAGCCCTCTCTAGGTTCTGAGAAAAAAAAATTGGGTCAGGTTGGGAGATCAGAGATTTTCTCCTGCTTGATCAAGCCTTGGTGAAGAAAGTAGCAACCATAGTGCGAAAGGAAACAAAGCCCACTTAAATTATTCTTGCCAATCTTCACTGTTGAACAAAAAAATTACACCATTCAGGGTGAGGAAGAAGACTCTCTAGCACTCAGGAAACACGTGAGAATCCATTGCAGTTTAGGAAAAAGAAAATGAAAGAGACCCTTCAGTACCAAGGCAAAGTCAGAACACTATCACTGGTGGAGTGGCAGGGTCACCAAGAATTTGCCGCTATCAAGGCACAGTGGGTTTATATAAGACTGATACAAAAGCAGAACAAGAGCGAACGCTCTCCACTCCTCATCACAAGCTTACCAAGTAATGAGTGACAAGCAGAATCAGTCTACTTCTAAAAGAGGGACAAAAACATGGAGAGAAACCTTCTTTAGTGAGTAAATCTAAAGAGAAGTCTAAATATAAATGTGGAATGGAAGCATAAAGTAAAAAGATTCTGCAACTCAGCCCCCATTATAAGTAAAGACAAAATGAAAAGAATTTAGGGCTAGTGATGCTCTAAAAATTATTGTAACATAAAGACCCAAATCCAGCTCACCTCCTGACTATATTAACTGAGCTTGACACACTTAGGACCTCACATAAAAATAAATATGTCCATTTTTAGACATAAAATATATTTATCTCAATCTGTATTGTCTTAGACACAATGTCCAAGATTTAACAACAAAAACAAAAAAGATATATTGGAATCAGTTAATAAAGTCAGGCCCATATAGGACACAGATGTTCTAACTATCAAGCAAGAAATTTAAAATAACAATGATTTTTTAAAAATTTATTGTGTTTACATAGATTCTAGTGTCACCCCGAATGCATCCTCCCTCCCCTGTGTTCCGCACAACATCCCCCTTCCCCATTCCCCACAACATTCTCCCCATTTCCTTTCAGGATTTGCTATTCTGCTCTCTAAACCGTTGTGTTATCTGTGTATAATTGCACCAATTGTTTCCCTTTTCTGATCCCTTTCTATCATCACCTTTCTCTCTGCTTTCCCTCTATACCCTTTGATCACACCTCTGTCTCTATTCCAGGAGTTGGGAACCTATGGATCCTGAGCCAGATGTGGCTCTTTTGACGGCTGCATCTGCCTCGCAGACAGATCTTTAATAAAAAATAATAATGTTAAAAATATAAAACATTCTCATGTATTACAATCCATTTATTTCTTACAGCTCATGTTCATGGTTGCTGGTGGCTGGAGCCAATCACAGCTGTCCACTGGGACAACACCAAAGTTTCATTGGATAATGAGTAAAGTACATGGGTCGTTGTGAGGTCAGGAAGTAAACTTCCCTCCTTTTAATCAATTAGTCAGCTAGCTAACTGCAGAAACACTTTTGATGAAGAAGATGGCTAAAAGAAAAAAAGATGAGGAGTATTGTACTTTTCAGCAGAAATGGACAGAGGAATTTGCCTTTTTGGAAAGAGCAGATTCTGCAGTGTGTCTAATATGCAATGATAAAATTGCATCAATGAAACAGACAAATACAACTCGGCATGTCGACACACACCATATTACATTTGCATCAAAATATCCAGCGGGGGACAGCAGGAAGAAAGCATGTCAAGAGCTACTGTGCAGAGTGCAAGCTAATCAGCA
Source organism: Rhynchonycteris naso (assembly GCA_037038555.1). NCBI lineage: Eukaryota > Metazoa > Chordata > Mammalia > Chiroptera > Emballonuridae > Rhynchonycteris > Rhynchonycteris naso. The sequence goes on along the minus strand of CM072997.1, from coordinate 44,768,716 downwards.
GCAACTCTGTGTTTGGACCCAACAAGGTGACTGGAATTTGGATAGCTTTGCTGGTGCTTTAGCAAATGTGAGAAATGGAAAGCCATTCACAGATGGGGAATATGCCAAAACATTTATGCTTGATGTTGCCAATAAACTTTTTGATGACTTTTCGGATAAAGACACAATAATCAAACGAATAAAAGACATGCCTCTGTCAGCAAGAACTGTTCACAATTGTACCATCATGATGACAAAGCAAATTGAGGCAACACAAGTGAAGGACATAAATGCAGCACCATTCTTTTCTCTCACTTTGGATGAGTCAACAGACGTAATCAATTTAGCCTAGTTCAGCGTGATTGCAAGGTATGCTGTTGGTGACACACTATGTGAGAAAAGTCTTGCTGTTTTACCTATGAGAGACAACAAGAGGGGAGGATTTATTCCAGTCTTTCCCTGAGTTTGCTAAAGAAAAAAAATCTACCAATGGGGCCTGACCTGTGGTGGAGCCGTGGATAAAGCGTCGACCTGGAATGCTGAGGTCGCTGGTTCAAAACCCTGCACTTGTCTGATCAAGGCACATATGGGAGTTGATACTTCCTGCTTCTCCCCCTTTCTCTCTCTCTCTCTCTCTCTCTCTCTCTCTCTCTCCTCTCTAAAATGAATAAATAAAAAAAAAATCTACCGATGGATAAACTTATTTCAGTGTGTACTGATGGTGCTCCGTGCATGGTGGGGAAAAATAAAGGTTTTCTAGTGCTTCTTCATGAACATGAAAAGAGATCCATCCTACATCAGGAGGCGCTTTGTGCTCAGATGTGTGGCAAGCAGCTTGGTGAGGTAATGTCGCTGGTCATTCAGGTGGTCAACTTTATTGTTACCCAAGCTTTAAATGATTGCCAGTTTAAAACACTGCTGGATGAAGTTGGGAATAATTATCCTGGTCTGCTTCTGCACAGCAATGTGCATTGGTTGTCAAGAGGGAAGGTGCACGGCCGTTTCGCAGCTTGTCTGAGCAAAAACCAGACTTTTCTTGAAATGAAAAACATCAAGCATCCTGAGTTAGCTAACACTGAGTGGCTCCTGAAGTTCTACTATCTCGTGGACATGACTGAACATCTGAACCAGCTCAATGTGAAAATGCAAGGCATTGGAAATACAGTTTTATCCCTTCAACAAACAGTGTTTGCATTTGAAAACAAGCTGAAACTCTTCATCACTGACAATGAAACAGGTAGTTTACTACACTTTGAAAAACAGGGAGAGTTTAAAGATGCATGCACAGCAAGTGATCCTGCTCAACATTTTGATCTCCAGCAACTACTGGGCTCCACATCTAACCTCCTGCAGTCATTCAAAGCAGCTTTGGAGAATTTCATGAGCACACTCGTCTTTTTAAGTTCATCACCTATCCACATGAGAGTGCAGTGGATAGTGCTGACCTGAGTTATATCCCCGGTGTCTCCATCAGAAATTTTGAGCTACAAGCTGCTGATCTAGAGGCCTCAGACATGTGGGTGAATAAGTTCAAGTCACTGTATGAAGATTTGGGAAGACTTGCACTACAGCAAGCATAGTTGGCAAGCAAACACAAGTGGGGAGAAATGAAAAAACTTCAACCTGTGAACTGGCTGATTGTCAAAACTTGGAATGCACTTCCCATCACATACCACAAACTGCAGCATGTAAGTATGGATGTACTGACAATGTTTGGCTCTGTGTATGCATGTGAGCAGTCTTTCTCACATCTAAAGAATGTTATGACCAACCTACGATCATGTTTAACTGATGGAAGTCTCAATGCCTGCATGAAGCTTAACCTCACCACGTATCAATCAGACTACACAACCATCAGCAAAACCATGCAGCACCAGAGGTTACATTAATGGTAAGAAGTACTTTATTCATTATTGGTTAGCAACAGCATAACAACGTTATTAAAAAGAATTCAGGAACTTATTATACTTTAAAAGTGTTAGTCTTACATAAAATGCACACATTTACTTGTATTTGGTGTTAAATATATTGTATGGCTCTCACAAAATTACATTTTAAAATATGTGGTGTTCATGGCTCTCTCAGCCAAAAAGTTCCCAATCCCTGCTCTATTCCATTCCTCAGTTCATATTGTTCATTGGAGGTCATATGCCATTTTTCTTTCTCTGCCAGGCTTATTTCTCTTAGCATAATAGCCTCCAGGTCCATCCATGTTGTTGCAAAAGGTAAGATTTCCTTCTTTTTCAAGGCCCCATAGTATTTCATTGTGTATATGTACCACCACTTTTTAATCCACTCATCTACTGACAGACACTTGGGCTGTTTCCAGATCTTGGCTATTGTAAACAACACTGCCATAAACATGGAGATGCATTTCTTCTTTGGAATCAGTGATGTGGTGTTCTGGGGATATATTCCTATTAAGTGGGATAGCTGGATCAAAAGGCAGTTCCATTTTTAATTTTTTGAGGAATCTCCATACTCTTTTCCACAGTGGCTGCACCAGTATGCATTTCTCACCAGCAATGCAGGAGGGTTCCTTTTTCTCCACATCCTGGCCAGCACTCATTCTGTGTTGTTTTGCTGATGAGTGCCATTCTGACTGGTGTGAGGTGATATTTCATTGTGGTTTTAGTTTATATTTCTCTAATGATTAGTGATGTTGAGCATAAGATAACAATGATTAATGTATTAAAAACTATTGTTTACAAGGTAGACATGTATGTATTATTGCAGAGATGAAAATTGTAAGAACAGATCTTAAATTCTATCAGGATGAGGAAAGGTATAAGAAAAAATCAAATGCAAATCTTAGACATAAAAAATACATTGATCCAGATAATGAAAATGACTCTCATAAAAGAGCCAAAGAAAGTAGACCCAGTAAACACAAAAATTGACTAATAGAAATTAACAAGGCTACATTACAAGGGGTATATTATTTAAAAAGAAAGAATGATCAATATATATAAGACCTTGAGACCTTATAGTCAGTTTAATATAGGTGCAATAGGAATGATAAGAGAAGATGGAGAGAACACATGAAAAGGAAATATTGTAAGTTAATGGCTGAGAAATTTCCAAAAATATTGAAAAACATGGAACCACAGACCAAATAATTTTTATAAGAAATCAAGCAGAAGTATTTAATAAATAATAAATAAATTACCTAGACAAAACATATATTTTTAAATTTTTATTATTATTAAGTGAGAGAGTGAGAGGTAGGGAGGCAGAGAGACAGACTTCTGCATGCACCCTAACCAGGAGTCACCTGGCAAGCCCCCTATTTTGGAAATACTCTGCCCATTTGAGGTTCCTGCTCCACTGCTCGGCAACTGAGCTATTTTAGTGCCTGAGGTGAGGTCAAGGAGCCATCCTCAGCACCCAACTTGCTTGAATCATTCAAGCCATGGCTACAGGAGGGGAAGACAGAGAGAGAAAGAGGGAGAGAGAAAAGAGGGGATGGAGAAGCAGATGGTTGCTTCGACACACCATGCCAATGCTCTACCATTGAATCAAATGGCCAGGGCCAACAAAGCATATTTAAAGTGCTGAAAACTAAAGATAAAGTGTTAAAAGGAATCTTTGCTTTAAGACTCATTAAGGGAGTCTTAAAGTAGTCTTCCCAAGATTTCACATCACAATCTTCAGAAACCAGAAGATTATAAAACAATAGGTTTAAAATTTCACAAGAAAAAAATAAGTTAATTTAGAATACTATACTTAGCATAAATATATTGCTCTCAAAATTTAGGGGATACTTTATTGCTTCATCTCCTAGTTCTTCATCCTTAATTTTTCTTTTTTTTTTTAACTGAGACTGAGAGGCAGAGAGAGGGATAGATAGGGATAGACAGATAGGAACAGAGAAAGATGAGAAGCATCAATCATCAGTTTTTCGTTGCAACACCTTAGTTGTTCATTGATTGCTTTTTCATATGTTCCTTGACCGTGGACCTTCAGCAGACTGAGTAACCCCTTGCTCGAGCCAGCAACCTTGGGTCCAAGCTGGTGAGGTCTTCTCAAACCAGATGAGCCTGCACTCAAGCTGGCGATCTTGGGGTCTCTAACCTGGGTTCTCCACATCCCAGTCCAATGCTCTATCCACTGCGCCACCACCTGGTCAGGCTCATCCTTTAATTTTTGTGAGCAGTATAGCTTTCAAAAATAAAAGAACAATATTTTCAGACAAAAAAAAAGGTAGTTTGTAATAACAATCCCCCACAACAAAAATGTTAAAAGAATTATTTAGGAAAAATGTATATGATAAAAAAATTAAATCTATAAAATGAAATGAGTAGTACTGAAAACAGTATAAATTAGCATACATGTAAAAATTAATTTTCCTTCTTATTTTAATTGCTCTGTTGACTAATTAATTGAAGCTGCACCATAGTCAGTTCATAGTTGAACTCTGTCTCAAACTTAAAATGAAGATATTCTCTGTCATGAATTGTTACCCAAAGCTGAATGTTGAAAATCATATCTTTGTTACTGATTTAATATAGACTAATGTCTGAATGAATCAATCAACAGGTGAACTGAATGAGGATTATCTCCTTCCCATCACTCATCTTCAATATTGGATTTATAATTATCATAATAATGTTATTACTTTTTATGTAAAGAACTATAAGATAGATGTTGGGAGTCAGGGTGGGGACAATGGAGATATAAGAAAGTAGTGTCTGCCTCCTTAAAACACAAAATTTACCCTTCTTCAAACACAGGTAGAATTAATTAAATTGCAATGATGATCCAAAAAAAGATTGACTGTGGAGGAAAAATTTTTTTGATAACATAGAAGTCAACATTACCAAATAAAGGACTTAATATTTATAGTTCATAATGCAGAAATAGCTTTTTTAATAGTATATGTCACTGCAATTCAGGTACAGCTTTATTACCATAAGAGAGTTTAATAAACCTAGAAAAAATTTCTGTTCAGTTCTCTGATCAGAATTCTACTAATAAAGAGTTAGGGCGAAATAAGTTGAAAGCCAATAAATCTATGTCAGTAAAATGCTCATGGAAATTTTTTTGTTATTGTTGTTTGGTTTTCTTTTAATTTTTTTTTATTAATTTTAATGGGGTGACACCAATAAATCAGGGTACATATGTACAATGAAAACATCTCCAGATTATCTTATCATAAAATTGTGTTGCATACCCGTCACCCAAAGTCAAATTGTCCTCTGTCACCTTCTATCTGGTTTTCCTTGTGCCCCTCCCCTCCTCCCTATCCCACCCTTCCTTCCCTCCCCCCACGCGGTAACCACCACTCTCTTGTCCATGTCTCATAGTCTTACTTTTATGTCCCACCTATGTATGAAATCATGCTGTTCTCAGTGTTTTTTTTTCTGATTTACTTATTTCACTCTGTATAATGTTATCAAGGTCCATCCATTTTGTTGTAAATGATCCAATGTCATCATTTCTTATGGCTGAATAGTATTCCATAGTATATATGTACCTCAAAAAATGAAAAGTTGAACTGCCTTTTGACCCAGCTATCCCACTTATAGGAATATACCCTAAGAACACCATAGCACTGTTTGAAAAGAAGAAATGCGCCCCCATGTTCGTGGCAGCATTGTTCACAATAGCGAAGATCTGGAAACAGCCCAAGTGTCCATCAGAAGACGAGTGGATTAAAAAGCTCATGGAAATTTAATGACAATATAATTCTTCCCCATCTAGTTTTACTAAAGAGCTCACAGCACTGCATCACTTAGAGTTCAGTGTATAGTTCTGACATCCAAGGTTTTTGTAACCTTCAGAAAGAACTTCTTCATGATGAAAATGTCTAACTTGTCAAACATTTAGTTTTATTTCTCAGGCAAGTTATACTGGCAAGTACATCTGTGTGAAGCAATTTTTATATATTCTCCTTGACCATTGTGGCCAGGGAGTTTTCAACAAAGAAGCAAAATATAAAACATATCAATCAAAATAGTATATTTTGCAAAAACATGTGGCTTTCAGACATGGCCTATCCAAGTAATTATATGAAATCCCTTGAGAGAAGAGAGTATATGTAAAACAAGGATGAAAACTGCAATTGGTATAAGCTGTATAAAACCAAGAATATGATATAAAAGGTGCTGGTCTGAAAAGAAAATGGAGCATGCTTTTTAGGGAAAATAATCAGTTTAAACCACAATTGGCAGCAATGATTGTCTGGTCTCAGAGCTTTCACCTTTCTGGGTGGTTAGTTTTACATAGTTGAATTTAATTAGATGTTTAAATATTATGTATTATTTAAATTCTCACATAAAATCCAAGTTCTTAATGGATTCTCTCCATAAGTTCTTAATACACAATGACTATCTTTACATTAATTGGCAAGCAAAGTAAAATGAAAGCATGGGAATTTCATTAAATGTCTCCACTCTTCCAATATTGATGTCATACATATTATTTAACTTACTGAGTTTGAAATTTCCAGATGCCATTTTAATTTTTAGATGTTGAACCAAATTGTGAAACTTTAGGAACACCAAATTACTAAGTGAAATACAAATGGATATGCTATTTTAGCAGGAGTTTGTTTTGAAAATTTGTGTGCACAATCAAACTCAGCGTTCTCTTCTGAATATTAATACATGCTTTAATAGGCCTGAGATGATCAGAGGACAAACATAGAATAAATTGATGTATGCTAATTTTCTTCATCAAAATAAAGAGCCAACTAGCCTGACCTGTGGTGGTGCAGTGGACAAAGCACATTGATCTGGAATGCTGAGTTTGCCAGTTCCAAAACCTGGGCTTGCCTGGGAGTTGTTGCTTCCTGCTCCTCCTCATCCCTTATCTCTCTCTCTCTCTCAAATGAATAGAGTCTGAAAAAATTTTAAAAAAAGAAGCAACTAACATGTTAGGGGAAAATTTGCATAGAAAATATTAAAGCAAAAAAACCCACTAAATAGAGAAACATAGCTAATTAGATGTTTTATTTCTGCTTACTAGAGAAATAAAACTTAATTTTGAAGAAATGGAAAGGTCTAGTGAATGCCAAAAAAAAAATTCCATGCATCATAGCTCTTTGGCATATAATCTGTATGTATTTATCCAGATGTTATAAATGAAAATTATGGGATTTAAAGGTAACTGGAAGTGCATTTGAAGTACAGAATAGAAATATAAAAATGAATAAGTACATTTGAGGAAAACAATTCTATTGCATTGTTAAAGAAATTTAAGATCATACTGTGTAATGTTAAAACACACTAGAGAAAAAGACACAAACATAAAATTGCTTTTCTTCTCTAATTCACATTTGAAATAAAATTATAGTAGAAACTTTCTAAAAACAGTGTTGATGTGACCTATTTAGTGGTTGCTAAACATAAATTTTAATAATATATATTTTGATTCTTTTATTTACTGATTGATTTTAGAGAGACAGAAAGGGAAAGTGAGAAACATCCCTATGTTGTTCTACTTATTTATGCATTCATTAATTGATTTCTGTATGTGCCCTGACCAGAGATTGAACCCACAATGGCACATTAGAGGATGATTTAACCAACTGAGCCACCCAGCCAGGGCAATAATATATATATTTTTAAAACTACAGTTTCTGACAACTTTGGTGACTATTTTCTCCATGTTTGGGGACAGTGGAGCAAAGCAGCACCACACAGTGGAGAAGAACCTGTACTCTGGATCACACAGCCATGGGTTAAAACCCATTTCTACCATGTGTGAACTGTGTGATACTGGGCAGGTGACTAACCTCTCAAACCCTCAATTTTCTTTTCTTTTTTTTTTACAGGGACAGAGAGAGAGATAGATAGGGACAGACACACAGAAACGGAGAGAGATGAAAAGCATCAATCATCAGTTTTTCGTTGCCATTGCAACACCTTAGTTGTTCATTGATTGCTTTCTCACATGTGCCTTGACCACGGGCCTTCAGCAGACCGAGCCACCCCTTGCTCAAGCCAGCAACCTTGGGTCCAAGCTGGCGAGCTTTTGCTCAAGCCAGATGGGCCCCGTGCTCAAGCTGGTGACCTCAAGGTCTCGAACCTTGGTCCTCTGCATCCTAGTCTGACGCTCTATGCACTGCACCACCACCTGGTCAAGCGACCCTCAATTTTCTTATCTGTAAAAGATAAGAGCATCTACATCAAAAACTCCTTTGAGGATTAAAGTTGATTAATGCAAGTAACTGTAAATTATTATTATAAGCAAGGAATTCTGTATCATTTATGTTGATTATCATTATATTGACCATTAATTCTGACCAGTTCTGATGCCAAGCAAGTATCAGCTTTATACTATACTTGTTTCAGGAATACTATCCTTTATGGAACCTCCGGGATTCCTGACACTGTTGAGAGACCTACTGTCACACAGAAACTGCTCTAAGCAATTTAATTTCCAGAGACCTCAAGGTTATATTCCCTTAAGCCCCCTGACTCTCGGAGTCTGGGAGAGAGTGGTGTGACACTAACTGGGGAGATGAAGAAGGTAGGCAGGGGCTAGGTTAATTTTATTTCAAGTACACTGATAAGTGCATGCAAAGATAACCCTAGTTGCTGGGGGAGGGAAGGAAACAGCATGAATATTTACTTCGCACAAACTATACAATTATGACTAGATGTGTATATTCAAATTAAAAATTTTAAAAGGGGTGAAGTTTTGATCCCCCAAATTCCATAAGAATTTTAATTAAAAATATACATTTTATAAAGAAACTTAACATACAGTTTACATAATTTATTTTTCAAGATTTAAATTTAAGTCAGAAAATATATTTGAGTAATGATTCAATTGAAGAAGGTAATAAAAATTTAATATTATTCAGATAACTTCCAAGTAACATGCTTTCAAAACTACATTTTATTTTACTTACTTATTTCTCTCCTTGCTCTATTCACTATTGGTATGAGAAAAATAATTTCATTTAAAATTACAGTAGGATTGATATTATTTTAATGATTAGTCATTATGAAACTTGTTCCCACTAAAGGCATCAGCAGAACTCATGTTCTCAGGCTCACCATTAACTCAGCTAAGCATATTTTCAAGGTTTGCATTGACAGTTGAGTGCCAGAACTTGATTATAATTCTTAGAAATCAAGAACTCAGAGGGGAATTTATAGATGATCTCTTGTTTTCTTCACCAAAGAAGCAGAAACTCAGAAAAGTGATTTCCAGTTAAGGTAAAAAAGAAAACAAAAACAGATTGGAGGTTTAGTGAGTTGGCTTCCAGGTCCAAATCTGTCATTATCTAATTTTCAAGAATGAATGACTTATTAAAGCTCTTTAGCTGGAAAAATAAAATAAATACTACTACTACTAATAAGGAAAATAAAAGTTTGTTCCCTTGAAATTATTAAAGAATAAGTGGATACAAAGAACATAAGTCTAACTTTTGTTGAAAGGCAATTTAATGGTATCTTTAGTGTTTCCAGAGAATTTTATCTTTTAGTTCTCATGAATACATCCAGTGGAGCCCAACATGAATTTATTTATTTTGCATGATATAATTCCCAAGTTTAATGGAAAGAAACATGCCAAGAAAAAAAGTATCTTGTGACCAAAGAAGCAATTCCTTATTACTCAGCAACAACGAACAAAACAAAAAAATAAAACCCCTAATTCTATTCAATGCAAAAATTACTATCTATTTAATGATAGTAATTTAGAAAACAGCATAAGCACAAATATCTGGGAAAGCAATGAGAAAGAGAAATATAGAGAATAGAAGAGAAACAACAGTGCCATCCCACCATACAATAACAAGTTATTTAGTCCAATGCCCCACACTACTAACAATTGAATCTCTAGATATATGTATGCAGCACAGTATAATGATTTAAGGAAATAGTAAAACGGTATTTATTTGGGAAATAAATTCACCAAGAAAGGTTAGTATTTTAAAAAATGGAAACTCAAAGCTACACAGAATTTTAACTTACCCAACATCACATTTTTCAGGGTTGCTGTATAGTTGTTATTTTAACCTTATTTTTCAGTGACATAACATGTATTGTTGTATTTATTATTATTCAGTTTATCAAAGCTTTAATTTATTAGAACTATTTTTAAAAACTAGATTATGTCTTTATAGGTATATTATTTAAATTCCTCAAAAAGTAGTGTAATAGTTTATAGTTTGTACTTGGTAAGTTCAATAATAACTTGCTGATTTTATCTTCATTGATTCATATTGATAAAATTATATTTATTCCTACTTTACTAAAGTTTTAACTCATCCATTCATATTCTAATGAATTTAAATATTGATTAAAATGTAAATTATAAAAATATATTATTAAACATAAAACAAATTGCTAACATCTATTGGACTGTTAAACAGCTAGATCCCTGTCATTGTAACATTACGCATAAATATATTTTACCTCAAAATATTATCACTTTTAGTTAATGAAATTTACTGGTATTCCTCCAATTTAAATAAATTGGTATTAAAATTTGTTGCCAATGTTAAATTCTGAAACTATATTGTAGTATAACTCAAAAAACTTTATTTCCACCCCTTTTTCCATTCGTGCTGCTAACCCCAAATCTTAGTTTCTCATTATTTTAAGATTATGCAGTGGTTTAAGATTATTAAGTGACCTTTATGCCTACATATTTTACCTATTTCCAACTATTCTTGTGTATTTCTGAAAAAAAATTGTTCTAAAGCACTTATTTTATTTGTCTATTAAGCTCTATTGATTCTCTTGTGGAATAAAGGCCACTGTTCTCATCCTGAGTCTTCAAAGTTCTCTATAATGTGGCCATAATCTAGCTTCATCACTGGCTGTGTTCCAGCTATACTGAACCATGAACTACTCTATAAATAACTCAAGATCTGTGAATATTTGAGTTTACTATCTCCATTTAGAATGCTTCTCCTGTATTTGTATTTGCTGAAATATTCAGCCTCAGGGATTAGTTAATTACCTTATTTAACCTAGATGCCATATTGTATCATTCATATTGATTTTATCACTCTATTATAGTTTTGTGAATATGTTTTATGTCTACCTCTATTTGATAAACTACTCTTTAGCAAGGATTTTTTTTAAAATCTTCTTTTTGCTCAGTATGAACTGTTTAAGTACTAAGTTGAAATAATTGAACAAAATATGAGTGTGCCTTACTTTTCTTTTTTATAGTTTCTAAATTGCTATGACCAGAAGTGAATATTAAATGTTCTGAAGGTGATATGATTTGTATTCTTATGTTTTTAAACTGAAATCAAAATTATTCCATTTTGCATTAATTCCTATTATGTTCTGAGACTATCAAATGCTAAAAATCTGGTTCCATTAGAAGAAATAGATAATCTCTATAATTAATGTTATCAAAAAGGATAAAACAAAACAAAACAAATAAACCAAAACCACCTTTCAGTATTATTTCAGGAATATAAAATTTGCCTTCTGGAGTGTTAGCTAATCATGAACCAAATCGCTGGGAGAATTTTTACAAATAAGCAGTTTCTCACTCAATGGTTATATTTATTGCCTAAAACAGTGATTCTTAAACTTTATGACCTTTTCTTTTATTCCATGGTATCCATGCTTCCTAATTGTCTTGCCTTACAAATACTTGCAATTAAAAAATAGATTAAAATGATTAAAATTTACTTCTGAAATGCTTTTAGGAAGTATTAGGGGTTTGGGATTTCCATGACACTCCTGGAGATAATCTTGTGTGTGTGTCCTGGTTTATTGCATAAACAGATTGAGAAATCCTAGCATATAGCATTTGATGTCAGTTTTCCAACAGGAACACATACTGTTCTTTTTGTAAGCATTTGACCAAAATGATTCATGCAATAATAAAATTTTCAGCATCTTTGAGTCAGAATTTAATAATATGGTAAAAGATAGTGTCTGAAAAAAACTTGGTTTTATTTGCATAACCAGTAAGTCTCCATGCGTGACCTTTTGAAAGTTTCTCCTAGCTGCTAAAGCATTTGAAATTTCTTATTTGTGAAGTTTAAATAATTGAAGCAATAAATTTTCCATCCAATGACAACTGCTTTTGTCGAAATACCATTTTATTAGAACCAGAATTTATCCTGCATGTTGCTGTTTTACCCAGTGAACATTTGCATAATGCTAAACATTTGTTGTCCATTGTTTTTTGTTCACACCCTTCAAATTCTTTTAGCCTTCTTCCCTCTTACTCATCAGTTGGCCTAGCTGGAAAGATTCAGCTTTTGTCATCTGCTTGAATAAATCAATACCATATTTTTAACAGAACATTTCTAGTTTTCATGTTTTTTCTTTATATTTCCACCAACTTTTAGAAGTCTTTCTGATACAAATGTATCCAGAATAATACTTAAGGTGGTTTTTAAAAATAAATATAGAAGCAATAATTATTTTCAAATTAATTATTGATAGGCAAAAATAGCTTCTAACAAGTGTTCTTTATCAAATCACATAATTAAGAGAAACCTGTTCTCTATTACTTCACAAAATTTGGCAGAGGAAGACTTTGAACTGTGAACTGAGGAAGAGAGAGGAAAGACTTCTGAACAGATAGTTTACAGATGTGTCCACTAGGTTTTTGCTAGCATGCACTAAAGTCTGCAGAAAATAAATTATTCTTTACGCGCTGTTTTATGTCAGTATGCTAAAGTTTCCATTGGAGTAATCAATTTTACATTAAATCCCACCTCTGCACTCTTCTTTGTGAATAGAAGAATCACACAATGGATTAGTATTTAACTTTGATCATCTGACATATTTTTTAAAAATTTGAAGGTAAACACTCAGTACATAGAATTTCATGGCAGCCTTGTATGACCTGTGCATTCTTGGAGAATCAAAACTTGGAATGACAGCTGGCTCTGTTTCTCATCCAGGTAATGTCTATATATATGAAAAAAAATAAGAAAATACCAAATGCCAAAGTTATGAAAGTTCACAAGAGTAATTTTTGAAATTTAAAATCTAAAATGATTGTAGAAAAATGTTATCATATATATGAAAAATATCTTTTACATAAGCATATTTAATATTGTTAACTACATTTAAATGTTTTAAACAAAATGTAGATTTTATTACTTATTAAGTGTTTTCTAAATTAAAAGACCTAATTAGACACAAATACATAGCTGATCTTTAATTTAAAATGAAACAAAACCCATCCCTTGAGCATATGTTTTTTCACAGCTCTACAAGACTGCTGGCCTTGAGTCCTGCCTTTCAGAATATTTTACATTTGGTTGATTGCCTTTGTTTTGCTCGCAGAGTCGTTTGCTGTGCAGAGCTTTTTAGTTTGATATAGTCCAAACCATTTACTTTTACTTTTCTTGCTTTTGGGTCCAGTTCATAGGCACACAATGCAATACACAGATGATGTTATCATGGAATTGTACACTTGAAACCTGTATAATTTTATTAACCGATGTCACTCTAATAAATTTAATTAAAAAGAACATTTCAGCCTGACCAGGTACATGACTAGAATAGAGCTGGCTTGTCTGCCTGTCGCAATCATATACCCTGAGTGGTAGGACAACATGCACGGTGCTAGATATATTTGAAGTAGATAAAACAATGAATGGATTCTCTATAAAGACAAAAAGCAGTGTTGCGGCACAAAGCCCTGGAACTCTGGAACAAAACTATACATTCTCTAGCAAAGAACTACTTGTCCTTTAAGAAATAAAATAAATATAAAAGACTTCCTAGCTTCTTTGAGTTCTCTAAATTATATTTGACATTAGAAGCCAAATTTATAACACTAATGTAGCTCTAAATATATTTAGTGAAAATATTTAAAACAGTTGCATAATAAATGGCAGAGGCTAAAGTACATAAAATATAAGTTACCTACACTTCAATCTAACTATTAAAATGACAACAGTAGACTGAAATATTATATATACATAGTATAATACCTAGGGTAACCATTAAAAAGCTATATGAAGAGACACTGAAAATATAACTCAAAATGGAATTGTAAATATTATTCAAATAGGGTATAAAAAGGCAGAAAAAAGATTACAGAGCAGTAAAAATAAAAGAACAAGCAGAAAACAAAAAAAAAATAATTTGGCAGATTTAAATTCTTAAGTATTGGCTTATATTATGGCCTATCATATGGTGTGTCCTGAAAATTGTTCTAAGTGCATTTGAAAACTATGCATTCTTGCGTAAATGCAACGCTCTTGGAATTCAGGGAGAAATCAGAGATCATCACTAAGCAAAGAGATGAAAAGCTATGGGATATTTATAACTATCAGAGAATACTCATGTTGACTAATGTTTTAGAGAAATATGATTGCGAATGTAGGTTGTGGACAGATCATGGGAAATTCTTGAATGGTAGAATTAAAAATGTAAAAATTTTTTTCTAAGTTTTAAATGAACAGTGGGTAAGTTTTAAATTGAGGAACAAATGTTCAGTGCCTTATTTCAGGATGAAAAATACTTCACACTAATGTGGAAAAACTTTTAATTCTAAACTGTACTAGTGAAATTTATAATTTAGTTGTTCCTAAAAGAGTACATATTTTTTTATATATGGAATTTAAAATTAAATGCAATTCATCAATGTTGGCCAAATGTCCACCATTGGTGTCCATCTTTGGCTCTTGCCTGTTAGCAAATCATTCTGTGACATCAAAGAATTTATCTGATTCTTTTTTAACCCAAACTCCTAGATATCTGGTTGCATGGAAATTCAGAGACTGTAGTTTGATACACAAAAGTTATAAATAGCAGTAGGACTAAAAATGCTATAGATTGTGAAGTTTACATAGTTATTACTAACTATGTAATATTTAACATTTTATATCTTTTCTGCAAACTGAAACTGTTTTACAGCTAAGTTCTGAGATAACATTAGTATTTTAAAAGTTTATCTCATGATATTGTATGCTTTCTCCACATGCTATCATTTTCAAATAATTTTTCTAGTATGACTTTTTAAAAAACCAGAGCATGAAAGTGGAAGAATATTTTTGATCTCTGTGTGACAAACTCACCTTCAAACATTGCTAAGTCAAAGTTATTTCCAGCTCAAAAGGCAATAAATACCTCCTACCCCAGGTCAAAGAGCTGCATATGCTAAAAGCTACTCTAAGCTGCAGAATTCTCCCATACCTCCTGATTCTCTGTATCCTCCTAGCTTTTGTTCTTGTCAATTTCCTTTTCTTTCAGTGAAATTGTTCCCTCATTTTTAGTGTCTTAATCCATGCTCTGAAATGAGGGGGAAGGAAGCAAAGGGGTAAAGGAAAACAAGAAGGAAGACTTCAGTGTCCCTTCTGTTTCTTTCTCTCTTAAAACGGAAATTTTTACCATACTTTACAACTTCCCCCCTTTCCCATTCTAACAGATTTGCTGTTTTTCATGGCAACTTTGTAAAATTGCATTCTTATGATGGTTTATCACTGTTTTTTACTGTATGCTCTTGAAACTTTCCAGAACCCTTAACCAAGGCGGCTTTGGTATAAAGAGAGTTAGCTTTTGGGCCCTAAAAAGAGTCAGAGACAAAAATAGCAATAGTCACTTGGTCAATAATATTTATACAATACTTGTTAGTGACCACAAGATAAAGGACATTTAAATATTCATAATACTGTCAGGAAAATTGAGCTTGTGGTAGACTGTTTTGAATATTGAATTAAACCTATTGACACACAAGTATGCATAAAGTAAGTCCTCCTAGTGAACCCGTGTCTCCATTATTTACATGGAATTAGCTTTTCCTCTGGGTAGCATTGTCCACATTATAAAAGAATTACAGCTAATTATTTTAAAAGAAAGAAATTATCAAAGTAATAAAAGTATATAAATCTGACATTGTTTAGAGATCATTGCCGAGATAACCCAGTTTCTTGAACTTTTAGAATGTAGGATTTATGTTCTTTTTACTTTTCTAAAACATGGACTGAGATTTCATTTTTCTTAAGAGCTACGTGGCAAATCATTCTCAGATTCACTTTTGCCCTTGGACTCTTTCTTACCCTTCTCCTCCTTAGGGACAGAGAGTGAAAGAAGGAAAAGAAAAGTACAGCTGCAGCCAACTGGCTTTATGAAAGCTTTCTCATCTAGGAGGCATGAGAACATGTTTGTGAATCTGCTTCTTTGCTGATTGGCAGTGGGAAGTACAATTGCTCTTTAATCAGAACCTTCTGAGTCCCATCATACTGTTTAACCCATCTTAATTCAAGTGAAAGTTGGTGGCATGGATCAGCTGATAATTTTATTTAATTATCAGACAATGTAGGATTAACTACACACTAGCCATCAATGATTCACTGAGTTGTTTTATTATTAGAGGAGGGGAAACTGGGGAGTAGTTGAGGGAATATACTGAAAATCACAGTAGCTTGGTTTGGTCGTGAGATTGAAGGCTAGTCATGTTCCTGACAAAATTTATCTGTATGGAGCTGAGATTACTGAAACTTGATTTTCTTATCTGTAGTAATTAGGAGTAATACTTCCCAAATATTTCACTATATAATTTATAAAATTCCCTCCTAATCTCAGATCTTTACATTGTAATCATCACATAGAAAGAGATGGACAGAAAGAGATATATCCATGTGTTACCAGTGGATCGGTCATTGCAAGATTTTTGTGGATTTGAGGAACCTGTATTCAGTTAACACTTTATCAGTGTTGGGAAAACAGCTGCATTAGGCTTGCTTGCTGGTTTACTGCTGCAAGCATTTTGCTTGATTAGTGTGTGAACACGTGTTAATGCCATGTGTGTATAGTCTATGTAAGGCTATGGATGCTTGCATTCAGCATGGATGGCTGATGGAGGATTGCCTGCCTGCAACTGTTAGGGGCCATTTTGCTGTTGGTTTGCTTGAGAATCAGTTTCCCCTGCTGGTTTGTTCATCTGCCATTGCAAGAATTAATTAAACAGGAATGGCCCAATGCTTTTCGACTCTGTAGTTTCTCTACCATCTGCTTGAATCCAATGTGGACCTGCCAGGCCTTGGCCACTGGCATTACAATCAGTGATGTTTTGCTTTCAAGACATTTTAATAAAAATATTTGTTAACACTGTCAAGGGATTTCTAAACCAAAATACAATTAAGAGATATCTCTGAAGAATATTTCTTGTCTCAATTCTTTTTCTTTCATCTTTTACAAGTAACCAAAAATATGTCATTGACATATAGGAAAAAAATTACAGTTAATCACACCTCAGTGGAAATCACATGATTGCCTTCCTTCCCTAATGTTGCACTACAAGCAAATTCCAAGAGCAATATCTTTTATTTGTGTGTGTGTGTGTGTGTGTGTGTGTGTGTGTGTGTGTGTTAGTTCCTTCGGTGTAGAGAACATGGAGCAGTGACTCACATTACTGACACACAGCCAGCACAGCTGGACAAATGCAGAATGCATTTCATAACAACAGGGACGAAGAATGAAAGATGAGGAGAAAAATTTGCTTGTTTATTTTAAAAAGCTGTATAGCTTACTGCTACAAAGACAGGATGCAAACTTTTCTAAGAAAACAGCTTAAAGAAAAATCAAGTTGTTTGAGGCTAATTAAAAATTACTTTAATATCTGTTGATATGTAATATTCTCCTTTAAAGTAGCTATGCCCTCTGGAAACCTCACTCTCTTTTATCAAAAAGGAAGAAACAGTTTATAAATATTACCAAAGTGAAACTCTGGTGACAATTTAGAAGTATAAACAATAAAATAAAATGCCCCACAATAATTGCATAACTTCTTTGAAAGAAAAATAAGAATAGGAGTATTTGTAAACTATATGAAATATAACCTTCTTATAGATCTGATAAATGAACTCAGAAATATCTGTACTGTAGTTTGCAAAGAATGAGTTAATTGATGCAGAACAATGTCAAATATAGCACATTTTCACAGAATTGTTCATGGATAACGTTTCCAGCAGTAAGTATAAAGACATTGTCATTCATTATGCCTTCTCTCAATGTTCTTTAGAAAGTTAAATTAGATTGTTGGCTGGAGAGTTAAATGAAATGCAAAGTGCTTAATATGGGATAGATTACAACATGTTTATTACTCTTACTATTATGACTAGTAAGAAAAAGTCCCATAATTGTATTTGGTTTGGGAGGTTAAAAAGGAATATGTGCTTTAAGATTTCTCAGGAAAATGTAAAACCTTTGTTTTTGCAAATAGGCCTATAATTAGAAACAATTGTACAAGGGGAATAACCCTTCAGTAATAGTTGTTCCCTTTGCCTTTTTCCCAACTGTCATTATTCTAAACTTGGCTCCTGCAGCATCTGCTATGGAAGCCTTTTCTCATACTCCCACATTCTAGTTTGGGTTATGAGCTCTACTGCAAATTTTTATGACATTCTGAGGCAGTGCACATTTAGATAAACAAGTAGGTTATGGAGATATTTTGCCAAACTTCAGTTTAAAGCTCTACCACTTATTTGCTTGGTACTTTTGACAAGTTTCCTAAACACCTTTTTCCTTAGTTTTACCTGTACCTACTATATGGGATTGCTGTGACAACTAAATAAACTATTGATTCAGTGCCTTTCCCACTTAATAAACATTAGCAATGATTGTCGTGATCCCTGGCAAAGCACAGTGTTACAACGTTGCCTGGCCTTGTTTGTCTCCCTGACTACAATACATCACTGGACCTAACCAGTTCAAATCACTTACCAGGAATTCATTCTTTCCCTTTGCAGGGAGTGGAATGCTTTTTGGCAGTAAAAAGAAGACAAGTTACCCAGTCTTATTGCCTTATACATTGAATCTCTGAGTAAGTAAACTAATACTATTTACTAGAAACCTTATCTTTGAATACCCTTATCCAAATGCCTCTGTATTTAAAGGATTACTGATAGTAAACAGACCTACACTCTATGAAGCACAGATCCCTAAAGAATGTCACATAAGCTATACAACTCTCTGGGAATAAAAGAGAAAAAGATGTTTCATAGCTTAAATAACTCAAATGCTCCTCACCATATGAGAACCCTGCCATACCTAACTTGGAGCTATCACTCTGGAACAGAGAGCTCATATTTGCTACTAAAAGGAAGAGCATGGGGAAGCACATCAAATGTCCCAAACCTCTCTCTGCCTTCTTGGTGCATTTTTCTCCATAGCCTATAACTTTGAAATTATTTGTCAAGTTCTTCTTTCAGTGGTACCTTGAATATGAACAGACCAACATATGAAATTTTTTAGGATATGAGCTGCGACTAGGTTCATATTTTTGTTCGAGATCCGAGTAAAATTCTGAGATATGAGTGTGATCAGGAAGCTGCTGCTAGTTGGCACGTTGGCACACGGGTCTAGTATCAGCAGTTTGTTATATGAGTTGACTGACTTACGAGCTCAGTTACAGAACAAATTAAATTTGTATCTCAAGGTACCACTGTAAATACTTTAATTCTAGAGGCTTTGTCTTTGATCTCTAAGACCATTCATTTACTTAGCTCAGAGTAGATACTGAAAGACATTTGAGAAAATAAAGGAATGTATATTTGTTCTATTGTCTTGAGCTATTGAGAGTTCTCCTGCATCTACTCAGGGCATACATTTTTCTTCCTGGACTGATAAGGATACTCAAGAGTTAAATTTTTAGCTTGAGTAATGGTGACTATGGTTATAGTCAGTAGGCTTAATGGTTAATGCAAGTAAAAACTTTGTTCCAGGAACTGGGCTACTTGGACAGGCCTACATGACTGAACAATTGTAAAGCCAATGGCCACCACCATGGCCACGCAGATTCTCATTAAATTAAAGCAGATGGTAAATGTTGGGCAGATAAAATATATTATGCTCACTTTGTTAAAGAGCATAATGGAAGTTTTAAGAGTAAGCTTTCCCCACACCCTTGACTGATTGGATGATGTGGGGTGGTGCACTCTCGCGAGGAATCCTCCAATTATGCTTCAGAAAGGTGACTTTGTATCAGAGACTTCCTTGTTTGTAGATTGGATTAAAGGTTTGGATTTCTACACTATAAACCGGGGCAGGCCGGGAGCTTGCTCTCTCTCAGTTCCTGAGTGTTGGGCAGATAAAATATATTATGCTCAGTTTGTTAAAGATGGCGCTGCCCACATGGAAGTTCATTAATATTAATGTGTGTTCTGGGACAGGCTGTGGGCAGGCTGGGTCGTTATAGCCTAAGGTTTAGTTTTAAGAGTAAGCTTTTCCCCACACCCTTGACTGATTGGATAATGTAGGGTGGTGCACTCTCATGAGGAATCCTCCCAGTATGTCTCAGATAAGTGACTTTGTATCAGAGACTTCCTTGTTTGTAGATTGAATTAAAGGTTTTGAATCTATGCTATAAAGTGGGGCAGACCAGGAGCTTGCTCTCTCGGTCCATTGCAGGGACCTCCCTGATCCCTTGCCCTCCATGGGAAAAGCTGGTTTTCTGCTTTTTCCTTGTCTTCTCTTGTGGTTTGCCTGTCTTGGTGAGACACCAATAAATAGAATGGCCTACCATCCTCCGACTCTGCCATTTCTTCACCGTCAGCCCAAATCCAATGGGAACCTGCATGTGAATGTCCACGATGGCGGCTCCTGGCCTTACACTGAGGTTAGTATTAGAGAGGAAGTATTAGAGAGGAGAGCATATTAAGGCCACATGGAGGAGAGGAGAAGTAGCCAAGACGGTGGAGTGCTGAGAAAGAAGCCAGTCTGAGCAAAGTTTGTGCAGAGAGAAGCAGATGGGAAACAGAGGTGAATAAGTCTGGTGAACTAGAAGCCTTTGATGCTAGGAAACTCGGATAAGTCAGTAGCTTTGTGAGCACTGAATGAGTGGGTTTTGGAGCTCAGTGTATGTCTTTGCTTGACCGCCGGGTGCAAGCTAGAATTAAAGCTGATGGCTCACCAGTTTTTGGCTCTGTTGTTTCATTACCGACTGTTCGAATCCAATGTGAACCTGCACTGGCCAGGCAGCTCTGATTGTGGCCTTGGCCATTGGCATTACAGTAAAGGATCAATGGAGGAGCCAGAAAATGGTGAGTGTGGGTCAAATAAGTTTGCAAATATGATGTGTATGTTTGCATTGCGTATGGGAGACAGGCTGTAATCAATCAGGGTCTTTATAGCCTAAGGCTTAGTTTTAAGACTAGGCCTTTCCCCACACCCTTGACTGTTGCATGATGTAAGGTGGTGCAATCTTATGAGGAACCCCATTTATGCCTCAGATAAGTGACTTTGTATCAGAGACTTTCTTATTTGTATATTAGATTAAAGGTTTTGATTTCCACACTATAAAGGAGAGCAGAGAAAGACCACATGGAAAAGAAGAGAAGCAGCCAAGATGGTGCTGTGCTAAAGGAGAAGCCAGTTTGTGCAGAGAGAAGGAGATGGGAAACATTTGATTCTAGGAAACTCAGATAAGTCAGTGGCTTTGGGAGCCCTGAATGGAAAGGGAAGTGCTTTCCCACTGTGTGTATTTTTCACCCACCAGGTGCGTGCTAGGATTAAAGGTAATGGCCCATAATTTCTTGGCTCCGTTGTTTCATTACCATCTATCTGAATCAAATTTGAACTTGCATGGGCCAGGTGGCTGTGATGGTAGCAGTGGCTACTGGCTTTACAGTGAGCCATTCTGTTTATTAACGTCTCATAACAGCGTATGAGCA
Organism: Rhynchonycteris naso; assembly: GCA_037038555.1. Lineage (NCBI taxonomy): Eukaryota > Metazoa > Chordata > Mammalia > Chiroptera > Emballonuridae > Rhynchonycteris > Rhynchonycteris naso. The sequence goes on along the minus strand of CM072997.1, from coordinate 44,747,172 downwards.
AACAGGCAGGGCTCCCAAGCCCCTCAGCACTCCCTCTCTCTCTAGCAAAAACAGGCTGGAGGGAAAAATCCTTCTCCAGCAAACAATAGCAAAACAATCACTCCTACCTATGGAGGCAAGCAATCTGCAATTTGCAATCTGCTACCCTGAAGGCAAACACCAATGTTGTGTAGCCTTTCACAGACTACACAAATGGTGCTGTCCCTCACCAATGCAACCATTAGATAAAATATAAGTGAACAAACCTGTTAAAAACTTGTTTGTCCAACATTCCACCCCTTTTGCTCACTTCACAATCTGCACCACAGGTATCCCTGTGTATGGCCAGGAGCCGCCATCGTGGCCATTCACATGCAGGTTCCCACTGGATTCAGGCAGATGGTAAAGAAACGGCAGAGTTGGAGGATGGTAAGCCATTCTGTTTATTGGTGTCTCACCAAGACAGGCAAGCCACAAGAGAAGACAAGGGAAAGCAGAAAACCAGCTTTTCCCATGGAGGGAAAGGGATGAGGGAGGCCCCTGCAATGGTGATAGCAGGACCGAGAGAGAGCAAGCTCCCAGAGTCCCACTTTATAGTGTAGATTCAAAACCTTTAATTCAATATACAGACAAGAAAGTCTCTGGCCTGACCTGTGGTGGTGCAGTGGATAAAACATCAACCTGGGAACACTGAGGTCGCCAGTTCAAAATCCTGCACTGGTTCGGTCAAGGAACATATGGGAGTTGATGCTTCCAGCTCCTCCCCCCTTTCTCTCTCTCTCTCACTCTGTGTCTTCTCTCTAAAATGAATAAAATAAAAATAAATTTTAAAAAAATTAAAAAAAACCCAAGAAAGTTTCTGATACAAAGTCACTTATTTGAGGCATAATGGGAGGAGTCCTCATGAGAGTGCACCACCCCACATCATCCAATCAGTCAAGGGTGTGGGGGAAAGCTTAGTCTTAAAACTAAGCCTTAGTCTATAATGACCCGGCCTGCTTACAGCCTATCTCCCACACCCAATACAAACTATAAGCGAGCAAACATATATATCATATTTACAAGCTTATTTAACCAACATACTGTGTGAGAAATGAGGTACATTACATAAAGAAATTATAGCAACGGCACAAGTTATACAACGGCAACAATTGGAAAGGTGCCCTTCACAGTGTATTCCTGAGCACTCTGCCCAAGGTGCAAACTAGAGGCTCATCTCTAGCCCCGTACTCCACAGTAGGTGGGAGGGTCTGTGTTGGTCAAATACGTTTGTAAATATGATATATATATATATATATATATATGTTTGCTCGCTTATAGTGTGCATTGGGTGTGGGGATGAGCTGTAAGCATTCAGGGTTATAGCCTAAGGCTTCGTTTTAGGACTATATAAAATGGGGCAGAGGAGCACATTCTGTAGAAGAGCAGAGAAAGGCCACATGGAGGAGAGGAGAAGTAGCCAAGATGGCAAAGTGCTAAAGGAGAAGCCAGTTTGTGCAGAGTTTGTGCAGAGAGAAGGAGATGGGGAACACAGGTGAATAAGACCAGTGAGGTAGAAACCTTTGATTCTAGGAAATTCAGATAAGTCAGTGGCTTTGGGAGCCCTGAATGGAAAGGGGAGTGTTTTCCCCTGTGTGTATTTCTTGCCCATCGGGTACAAACTGGGATTAAAACTAATGGCCCACCAGTTCTTGGCTTCGTTGTTTCATTATTGTCTGTCCAAATCTAATACAAACTTGCACGAGCCAGGCAGCTGTGATGGTAGCTGTGGCTACTGGCTTTACAGCCTATATAGTTCAGGGCTGTGTCCATGGAAACCTTAAAGTGCCCTTAGTGTGTCTCTGCAACTGGATGAGAACAGCTTTCTGGTGCCCGAGGGCTTCCACCAGAACTGCCCCCCTTCCCAATCAGGGTCTCTCATATTGTCCAAAGGCAGCATGTCCATCCAATAAGAGAGCTGGTGCCCCCCTCTGGCTGCACTTGAAGAGTTAGCTGTCTGTACAAATCATCAAGGTAAAGGTCCATTACAGGCAACTAGGTTCCCATGGGGCCTCAGGCCTCCCTACTCAGCTCTGAAGATGCTGCCTTAAAAAGGAGCATGTGGTAATGGTGGCCAACCTTTCTCTCTCTGCTCCACAGAGCATGATTTCATTTAGCCTTATCCCACAATCACAGCAACATCACCAGGGTGGAAAGCCAGTAGCCACGGCCACCATCATAGCCACCTGGCCCATATAGGTTCTCATTTGATTCGGACAGACAGTAATGAAACAATGGAGCCAAGAATTGGTGGGCCATTAGCTTTATTCCTAGCTTGCACCCGATGGGCAAGAAATACACACAGTGGGAAAATACTTCCCTTTCCACTCAGGGCTCCCAAAGCTACTGACTTATCCAAATTTCCTAGAATCAAAGGTTTCAACCTCACTGGCCTTATTCACCTGTGTTCCCCATCTCCTTCTCTCTGCACAAACTCTGCACAAACTGGCTTCTCCTTTAGCACTTTGTCATCTTGGCTGCTTCTCCTCTCCTCCATGTGGCCTTATTTGACCAACACAGGGGCTTAGTAGGTACTTTTTGCTGCTGGGTTTTTACCTTCTGGATGACCACTGGCCAAGCTCTGAGTGTGCAGATGGCACCTTTAGCCCAAGCCACTGTTTCCTCATAAGAGAAGCTGGAAACGCTTGCTTCCACCAACTCAGAGCCACTCCACTGCGTTGCTCCATCTTCGATTCTACAGCTGCCCACTCTTGACCTAAAGCTGAACCCACAGTTTTTTCTCCAACAACTGCCAATACCAACTTTCAACTTTCATGGCAAACTGCAACTTAAAAACCTATTCAGCCTCTTTCTCCAGAGACTTTTCCAGTTCCAGCCACCATACCTGCAGTTTTCGGATTTGCAGCTCTTTCTCCCATGATCATTCCAGCTCATGCCATTGCTACTGCATGGTTTGCAGACCCTTCTGGAGCTTTCAGGCTCTAAAAAAACAGTCAGCCCATGGTCCCCGAAAGGAATGCCATGAGGAACCATAACAATAACCACTCCTCTACCCCATCCCTCAAGGGTGGCTATGGCTCATAACAATCTGATACGAATCCTGCTGGCTGTGCCAGATGGAAGGCCAGTGTCCACCACGATGGCCAGGTAGGTATCATTGGATTTGGGCAGAGAGTAAAGGAACTGTGGATCCAGAAAATAGTGGGCCATTCCATTTATTAAGATCTAATAATGGTGGATGAGCAACCAGGCAGAAAAGACCACTTCCCTTTCACTTAGGGTGCTCAAAGCCCCATTTAATTCTCCAGACTCTCCTGCAAAACCAAACAATAGCACCCACGGAGGAAAGTAATCTTCAATTAGCAATCTGCTGCCCGGAGTGCAAGCACTGAAACCTTTCACAGACTACACACACAGCACTGCCCATGCCAATGCAACAATTAGGCAAAATATAAGCAGCAAACCTATTATAAACTTGTTTGCCCAACAAGGATATCTGCAAGTAATAAACTTGGTGCCCCAGGCTATCTGCCAGCAATCCACTGTTGTGCCCCTGTGGACTGCACCGAGGACTGAATCCCCACTGGCTATGATTCAAGTAACTTTTTTTTTTTTTTTTTTTTTTTTTTACAGGGATAGAGAAAGAATCAAAGAGAGGAATAGATAGGGACAGACAGACAGGAACGGAGAGAAGTGAGAAGCATCAATCATTAGTTCTTCGTTGCTGTTGCAACACCTTAGTTGTTCATTGATTGCTTTCTCACATGTGCCTTGACCACGGGCCTTCAGCAGACCGAGCAACCCCTTGCTGGAGCCAGCGACCTTGGGTCCAAGCTGACGAGCTTTTGCTCAAGCGAGATGGGCCCGCACTCAAGCTGGCGAGCTCGGGGTCTCGAATCTGGGTCTTCTGAATCCATTGTGCCACCGCTGGTCAGGCTCAATTAACTTTGACTATGGTCTTATTAGCTCTCCCTTGAAATTTCAAAACCCTTATCTACCCTTTTCATCCTCTTATAGAAAGGTTGGTTAGGGATGGGAGTTGAGACAATTTGGGAATATATCCCTTATCTCCTCAGATCGCCAGTCATCTGAATAAAGTGCCCATAAAAGATTCAAGCCCTGTCTTTACTTATTTGGCTGAATTGGTGATAGGCAATATGATATTTGATATTTTCAGTTTCAATACCTCAGTAAGGAAGAAAAAAATCTAAAGTTCTGTTCAGTGCCTAATGAATGATTATAGATTCTATAGCAGAGATCATAGATCCATCATAAGTTTCATAAATCACACACTACCATTCTATAAAACACCCCATTTATTTTATATTATATATAATTTTGCCTAAAGGTAAAGTTACTACAGCATTCACAGATGATTATACTATTTTTAGAAACTTACCTTCTATCCCTGTGTTCTGTCAACTGGATAACCTCACAACTGATGTTCTTTTTGATTCCCAGCAAAGTTTTTTGGACCATATTGGACAAATATGCCATATTCATTCAGAGGTTGGCACTAAATTATCTTGAAATTTATTCTTATTTTTAAGAATAGTTAGATTAGACATAATAAAATGATTTTGGAAATAAATGTATAACTTTATGTATATATTTATTTTAAATATGTTCTATATTTTTATTTTTAAAAGCTCTTAATTATTGAAACATGGTTGTGTAATGATAGGTATAGATTAGATATGGTGCTAGTTCAATGACCATAAAAATTGTTATCTTGGTTTTGTAAAAAAATTTAAAAGTAATTTGGTGTATTTTATTTTCTTCAAAATGTTATCTATTTAACATAATTCAAAGATATTATGTCTTTGCATAATTTTTCTTTAATGCTAATGTAAAGAAAAAAAAAGTGATACTAATAAATAAGAGAGGGAATATCTGCAAATGGAAAGGAACTATTAATATACTTTATTCTTTCCAGAATTCTCTACAATGGTCATGTATCTTTGCTTTTAGGATATGAGTAATGCATAAGTTTTAATTGTATAAAATTTTAATATATATATGCACTGAATCAGGGGCACTAAAATATATAAGACATCTACTAACTGATCTAAAACTATAAACAAGCAAAAACATAATCATACTTTAGATAGAGCACTCAAACAGAAAATAATGAAATATTGGCCTTAAATGATACACTAGATCAAATGGACATAATAGACATTTATAGGACATTTCATCCCAGAACAACAGATTATACCTTTTTTTCCACTGTTCATGGAATAGTCTCAAAAATAGACTATATGTTAGGCCACAAAGCTAACATCACCAAATTCAGGAAAATTGAAACTATACCAAGCATATTCTATGACCATAAGGCTTTGAAATTGGAATTCAGCCACAAAAAAAAGAAGTAAAGAAACCCACAAAAATGGGGAAATTATACAAGATACTTCTAAAAATTGAATGGGCCAAAGAAGAAATAAGAGCACAGATCAAAAGATACATACAGACAAACAAAAATGTCAACATGACATATCAAAATGTCTGGGATGCAGCAAAAACAGTAATAAGAGGAAACTTTATATCACTACAGGCTTATATCAAGAAACAACAGAGATATTAAGTAGACTATAGCATCACATCTTAAACAACTGAAAAAGAACAATGACAACCCAAAATCAGCAGAAGAAAGGAAAGAGTAAAAATTAGAGCAGAACTAAATAAAATAGAGAACAAAAAGAACTATAGAAAAAATTAATACAACAAAGAGCTGGTTCTTTGAAAAGATCAATAAAATTGACAAACCCCTGGCTAGACTCAGTAAGGAAAAAGGGAAAGGACTCATATAAACAAAATTCAAAATGAAAGAAGAGAAATTAACACAGCTATGATATATATATACAAAAGATTATTGCAGAATACTGTGAAAAAGTATATGCCACCAAATTCAACAACCTAGAAGAAATGAATAAATTCTTAGAACCATACAATCTTTCTAGACTGAGTCACAAAGAAGTGGAAAATCTAAATAAACCCATAAGCAAGGCGGAAATAAAAACAACTATCAGAAACCTCCCCAAAAATAAAAGCCCAAGACAAGATGGCTACACTAGTGAATTCTACCAAACATTCAAAGATTTGGTTTCTTTACTTCTCATAATCTTCCAAAAAATAGAAGAAGAAACAATACTTCCTAACACATTCTATGAGGCCAACATAACCCTCATACCAAAACCAGGTAACATCACCAAAAAAAAGAAAGACTAATATCTCTAATAAATATAGATGCAAACATCCTAAATAGAATACTGGAAAATCTACTACAACAACACATTAAAAAAATACTACCTCACAATCAAGTAGGATTTATTCCAAGAGCACCAGGATGGTTCAACCTATGTAAATTAATGAATGTAATACAGGGCATCAACAAAACCAAGAATAAAAATGATAAGATCTTATCAATAGATGCAGAAAAAGCATTTGATAAGATACAATATCCCTTTATGTTTAAAATGCTCAATAAAATAGGTATAGAAGAAAACTACCTGAATATAATAAAGGCCATATGTGATACACCATCAACTGATATCATACTAAATGGTGAAAAAATGAAGGCTTTTCCTCTAAAATCAGAAACAAGACACAGTTGCCCACTCTCTCCACTCCTGTTCAACATAGTTCTGGAAGTTTTAACCAGAGCAATCAGGCAAGAGAAATGAATAAAAGGCATCCATATCAGGAAAGGAGAAGTAAAGGTAACACTTTTTGCAGATGACATGATCATGTATATAGAAAAGCCCAAAAACTCAACCAAAAAACTATTAAAAACAAGCCAATACAGTAAGGTTGCAGGATACAAAAACTTATACAAACGTCTATTGCTTTCCTATATGCCAATGATGAAACTTCAGAAAATGAACTAAAAAAACAATGCCTTTTACAATTGCAACACAACAAAAAATACCTTGGAATAAACTTAACAAAGGATGTGAAGGGCCTGTATGCTGAAAACTACAAAGCATTATTGAAAGATTAAAAAGACATAATGAAATGAAAAAATTTGCCATGCTCATTGATTGGAAGAATTAACATAGTTTAAATGGCCATATTACCAAAAGTAATATACAAATTTAATGCAATCCTCATCAAAATCCCAATGTCATTTTTTAAAGAAATTGAACAAAAAATTAACATGTTTGTATGAAATCATAAAAAAATTCTGAATACCCCAAACAACCCTGAGGAAAAAGAGTGAAGCCAGAGGTATCACACCATCTGACTTCAAGTAATACTACAGAGCCATGATAATCAAAACAGTATGGTATTGGCAAAACAAACAAACAAACAAATAAAAAACATACAGACCAATGGAATAGAATCTAGAGCCCAGAAATGAAAGCACATATATATGGACAAATCATCTTCAACAAAGGAGCCAGAATACACAATGGAGAAAAGAAACCTCTTCAATAAATGGTGCTGGTAAAATTAGAAAGCCACATGCGAAAGAATGAAAGTTGACTGCAGTTTGTCTCCCTGCAAAAAATTAATTCAAAATGGATCAAAGACCTAAGTCAAAGATCTGAAACAATAAATTACATAGAAGAAAACATAGGTACTAAACTCATGAACCTTGGCCGTAAAGAACAATTTATGGACTTGCCCACAAAGGCAAGAGAAGTAAAGGTGAAAATAAATGACTAGGACTATATCAAACTAAAAAGCTTCTGCACAGCAAAAGAAACTGACAACAAACAAGTAGGCAGCCAACTAAATGGGAGATAATATTTGCAAACAACAACTCTGACAAGTGGTTAATATCCAAAATATATAAAGAACTCACAAAGCTCAGCAACATGCAAGCAAACAATCCAGTTAAAAAATGGGGAGAGGACCTGAACAGACACTTTTCCGAAGAAGACATACAAATGTCCAACAAATATATGAAAAGATGCTCATCTTTACTAGCTATTGGAGAAATGCAAATCAAAACTACAATGAGATACCACCTCACATCTGTGAGATTGGCTATTATCAATAAGACAGGTACTACCAAGTGTTGGAGAGGCTGTGGAGAAAAAGGAACCCTCATTCACTGCTGCTGGCAATACAAACTAGTACAGCCATTAAGAAAAAGGTATGGTGGTTTCTCAAAAAAATTATAAATAGAATTACCATATGACCCAATAATCCTTCTACTGGGAATCTACCCCAACAACTCAAAAACATTGGTACATAAAAACACATGTTCCCAATATTCCTTGCAGCATTGTTCACAGTGGTCAAGACATGGAAACAACCAAATTGTCTTTTGATAGAGGAATACCTGAAGAACATGTGGCATATATATATATATATATATATATATATATATATATATATATATGAATGTGGCATATATATATATATATATATATATATATATATATATATATATACATGAATGATAGAATACTACTCAACCATAAGAGATGATGACATATTGCCATTTACCCCAACATCATGGAGGAACCTTGAGAGCATTATATTGAGTGAATGAAATAAGTAAATCAGGAAAAGCTAAGAACTATATGATTTTACACATAGGTGAGATATAAAACTGAGACACATGGACATAGATAAAAGTGAAGTGGTTAACAAGGGTAGGAGGATGTGAGACAGGGAGGGGAAAAAGGAAGTAAAGAGAGACAAATATAAGGTGACAGAAAATAATTTGATTTGATTTTGTTTGATGGGTATACAACATAGTCAACAATTCAAATGCTATGGAAATGTTTACCTGAAATCTGTGTACTCTTATTGATCAATGTTACCCCATTAAATTTAATTATCTAAATTTTAAAAAACTGGACAAAAATAATTCTATAAAATGACAAAAGAAAATCTAGCACAGCACTTTAATCTAGCTGTCATAAGACAAAATTTTTGCACTTCCTTACCATGTTTTCTTTAGCTTTAACACTGTTCATTTGTGCTAAATTATAAGAGTTTATTGGTATTCTCAATCAATTGCTTTCAAAAGACAGGCAGAAACTTAGTGTCAACAGAATCTTAAAAGTCATATAGTATCCACTAGCTTTTATATCATTTCCTTCCAGTTTTCTCTACAGCATCATCAACAACTCATTAAGGAACCCAAAATTACTTCATTTTGTCTTCCTAATCTTTTTCTGCCTTCTATGTATTTCTTGTCTGGCCCATCTACTCTGTTTTACTAAAATAGAATGCTCCTGAAAATTCTGAAGAAGTGTCTTTTACCAGGAAGTTATTATGGTCTCAAATTTACCAAATTATACTAGCAGTTAATACTCCATCACCTTAAAAATTAACATAATTTTATTGTTTTAATAATTTTTTACAAGAATTTATTTAATAAGAAATGACTATGAACTTTAAATGCTGTATTTTATAGATACCATCTTGAAATGTCACCTTGAACATAATTTAAGAAGGACTAAATAGAGTAATATACTAGAAGCTCATAATAGATCTTATAACTAATGAGTTTTATTTTTTAATTTATCCATTCAACAAAAGTTTATTTAATACAAAGTAGGCAATTCATTATATAGCATGGGAATGCTGAAGAACTTTCATTACTAGGTTAGCTAGAGAGACATTCTAGCTGTCTTTCATATAAAATATCATCCTACAATTACTACCCAAAGGATAACATCACACTCACACCTCATAATAGGAACATATTAAATTGGAAATTATTTCCTCATAGATGAAAACTTGTATGCATACCTATTATTTCCCTCATATGAGTATAAAATTTGCTAAAGGAACAGGTGAGCTCAAGCAGTAACCAGCCCATATGGTTAATACATATGGATAATTAAACTCGGTGTGTTCTTTTGTAGCACATGCTTTTGTAAGACGAATGAGAACATGTGCAAATGGTAAAGTAAAGGAGGGTGATGTCAGTATAATACAAATTCATGTAAGTCTTTATGAGATTCTCTCTAGCACATTAATTTGTATGCCAACACAACATCACAGTTGAATGCAAAGTACACTAGACCAGTTAAATGCACCAGACCACAGAGAAAAACAATGCTGTCCAAGAAGCCCATTCATTCCTCATTCTTTTTTTTTTTTTTTTTTTTGTCTCAGTTTGATCTTGTGCTCAGGCTCTGAACAGCTTACCATGCAGTTCTTTCTGATTATTTATATTTTCCACCCTTAACTTCACACCTCAGCAAGCTTAAGCCTTTCTTATATCATCTTTTATCTATCCACCATTATCTTTTTTAAAAGGCAAAACTTTATATTTACAATTAGTAATTAAAAATTTTTTAAACTGTGCTAGTATTTTAAATTAAAAAGCTCATTTTTGTTAGTGTTATGAATACAAATTTCAATAGGTTCTGAGTTTTGCACAACTCTACTTTCTCATAAGCTCATTTATATATGGGATTTAATATTGTACAATGCAAGATTTTTCAAAATTGCATAGACTGTGTTAGATCTGAGACATCTCTGTTATATAATATTGTAAAAACTGTCATTAATTTAAAAATATGTGAAAATTTAGGAACAACTGGGATATTAGTAATAGCAGAAACAATCAAGTAATATTGTCAGTTTGGGTGCTCACTTGTTCACTCACAATTAGGAATAAATAATGAAGATATAAGTATGCAACTTCTGAAAGGTTACTAATTAATTTCCTTCAACTATTTAAATCTAGATCACATATCACATTTTATTCTATTAAGAAATGTTCACTCTCTTCCCTTTATTTAAATAATATATTTTTCTTTAAATTCAATTACTTTTATTGCATGTGCTGATCCACATTTGACAATGACAATAAATTATTAAAAGAGAGTAAGTCAGGATATATTAGTTCCTTAGTTAGTTGTTTCATCCATGTGTTTACAATGTGCTAGGTAACACTACAGGGTTTTTACATTTATTTGGGAGCCATGAACAATGGGACTGTTGAAAATGTGTGGCTTCATGTTGTGTTATAGAGAATGGAAAATTCTAAGGACAACTGTAATATAAGCAATGGCTGGAACAAATATGTCATAGAAAAAATGAGAACCTTGGGCATCTGTGTTATCAACCAACTAAAATAAATACAATGCTCTTTCCCAAGTTGAATATTTAAAGTTTATTTTCATAAGATTTAGAGTAAATTTGATAGTACAGTTAATATATACAATATATATTTTTACTTATTTTATTATTTTTGCAAACCTACCCTACTTATTGCCAAAATATAAACTAAAGGCTAATATAAAAAATGCAAAGGAACACTAACTTTTAGATTGTGATTTCTAAATACTATTTTCTGATAAAACAAATCAGAGTTATTTGGGAAAAAGGCTGATTACAGATCTAGGGCAGGAAACACTGACTAATGTTTCAGGGCAACTTGAGCCTAGAATATCGCTTTATTGAATGTAAGAAAGTTTTTAAATATTAGCAGGGTCATGTCAGAATGAAGGGACTCTGACTGTCCAAGCATAAGACATCTGAACATCAGAAAGAATCATGAGTGAATTAATTATAGCATATCAGATACATAAAATATTTTAAGTTAATATTGATGTTTAAAAACTTGAACATTTCTAGAACTTTCTATGACCCTAATTTATATTTTGAAATACTGATGTAAAGCCAGTAGCCACGGCCACCATCATAGCTGCCTGGCCCGTGCAGGTTCACATTAGATTCAGACAGATGGTAATGAAACAACGGAGCCAAGAACTGGTGGGCCATCAGCTTTAATTCTAGCTTGCACCCGGTGGGAAAGTAAAAACACACACTGGGTTCCAAAACCCACTCATTCAGTGCTCACAAAGCTACTGACTTATCCGAGTTTCCTAGAATCAAAGATTTCTAGCTCTCTAGACTTATTCGCCTCTGTTTCCCATCTCCATCTCTCTGCACAAACTGGCTTCTCCTTCAGCATTCTGCTATCTTGGCTGCTGCTCCTGGCCTCCTCCACGTGGTCTTTCTCTGCTCTCCTACAGTATGGGCTTCTCCTAGAACAGTGATGGGCAATCTTTTAAGCTTGGTGTGTCAAAATTTGCCAAAAAACTGAGCATAACTCGGGTGGTGTGTCACTTCGAGAAAAATGGCCTAACTGGAAGTCCCAGAACTAGACGCTCTGTGCTGGAGTTCTGTTGTTTGGGTCTACAGACCTCTGGCATGGAGTGTCTGCACTATAGCAAATGTTTTATCCTCGGCTACTGCACCTGGCCATGCAGGAGCCGAGGATGAAACATCCTTCGCGGCATGTGGCCCCATACTACTCTGTTATGCCGCTGCATGTCATCAAAAATGGCTACGTGTGTCAGTGCTGACACGCATGTCATAGGTTCGTCATCAAGGTTCTAGAACCTAATCACTCTTTCCCCAGAACAACGTGATTTGTTCTTTTAAAACCTTTTGGCGCAAAAGGCCTCCCCCAACACACATTAATATAATCACGCCCATCCAAGCAAGAAGGGCAACTAATATTATCACCTGGGCGATGGGCTTCCATGTGGGTCGCGTCATCTTTAACAAAGTGAGCATAATATATTTTATCTGCCCAACAATTGACAAGTAAAGAAAAAGACTCAAATATCTCTTTTTTTGTGGACTATATTTCAGACTATGCAAATAGTTAATAGGCAAAGCAATCTTTTTAAAATAAAAGAACCACAGTTAATGAAAGAAGAGGTGATAGAATTAAAGGGTTATCATTTATAAAAAAAATACTAGATATTATACATCAATAATCAATGGCTGCTAAAACCATACGGAAACAAAGTCATGCAAAACTGTTAAAGAGCTAGGCTGATTTCATCCAAATCTATTGGTAAATATTAACCACTAAAAGTGAATATTCACATATTTAGTGCTTCCCAAAATAAAACGTAAGAAATAAACAGCAATCCATGTGAGGTATCCTTGCTAAAAAATTTTACCAAATATAATCAAGTTTCTGATAGTTTACAGGAAAAACAGGGGAGAGAGGATCATGTTATATGACTCAATGAATATGCAATCATCTAAATAAACAATCAGAGGCAATCTTGGAAACCAGTATTTTAGTTCCAAGTCATAAAAGGCATAAAAAAATGAGCAAGAGTTTTTATAAATTTAAAAAGACCTAAAATATATAGCAATCAAAAGAAATAAAAATATATAAAGCCAAAAAATATTGGAGTTCATGCTGCCTGTCACCAATTCAGCCAAAAAAGTAGACTGGAATTGTATCTTTATGAGTGTTTTTTCAGATGGCTGAAAATCTGGGGAGACCGTAGAGGGGGCGGAGGGTACATTCCCAAATTATCTTCATTTCTTTTTCCCAGACAACCTTTTTAGGGGAAGAAAAAGTTAAGTCAAGGTTTTAGAATTTCAAGGGACAGTTAATCAGTACAAAGGCTTTGCACTCCTCAGGGGCACAAAGGTGGGCCAGTCACAGATTTCGCAGATCTCATAAAGGCTTGTTCTGGTATCCCTGTTCCTGGAACAAAGCTTTTTTTACTTGCATTAACCATTATGCCCACTGACCATAACCAAAGTCACCATTACTCAAGCTAAAATTTTAACTCCTGAGTTCCCCCTATCATATATATAAATCAAAGTTGTATACATCTTATTTGATCCTGACTTGAACTACCTAACTGCAAAAACACCAAAAACTAAAAATACTTTTTTTTATATATACCATTGGGGAAAATAGGAAGAATTTTAGATAAATGGCTTATTTATTTTGTTAGAGATGATAATGGTATTGTGGTTATGTTTTGTAAACATTTTTATATATTAGAAATATATACTTAAGTATTTACAGCCAAAATTCTATGGTATCTGGAATTTACTTTATAATATTCAAGAATTCAGTTGAGCTGTATTCTTATATGAAAGCTTGACTAGAGAAGAATTTGTGTATTCTGGTTGTAAGCAGAATTCATTTTCTTGTGGCTGTTTGGCGAAGGTCCCTTGACTTTAACCTTGTGTTATCCTAAGCAGAAGGCTCAGTTAAGTGATACCCAAATTTTTGACCTACAAAACTAATATTTCATTTATATATATTATATATTTTATTATAAAACATAATTCAGAATTTTATTTGTATGTATTTTTAAAGTAATAGTATTTATATACATATAAAAATTATGTTTCTGTGTGTTTTAAGTCATAAGTTTGTAGAAATTTGTTAAATAGAAATGGAAAACTAATACTGAACTTCCATACTCTTTCTTCTTAGGAGAGACCAAGAATCTTTGAAAGAATGACTGGTTTAAGGTTTGGGTCAGAAAGAATAGATAAGGCTAGAACATATTGTCCTATCAGGAAGCAGAGCATCTTCAAAGACTACAGTGGTTTGAAGGAGTTCCCACTGACTAGATATGAAAAAATTTGATATAAAGAAAATGACATAAAGATTTAATTGAGGCATATTAAATCTTACATTTTAAGAATTAAAAATTATTATTTGTTGTAAAGCCAGTAGCCACGGTCACCATCATAGCCGCCTGGTCCATTAGATTCAGACAGAGGGTAATGAAACAACGGAGCCAAGAACTGATGGGCCATTAGCTTTAATCCTAGCTTGCACCTGGAGGGTAAAAAATAAACACAGTGGGAAAACACTTCCCTTTCCATTCAGGGCTCCCAAAGTCATTGACTTATCCAAGTTTCCTAGAATCAAAGGTTTCTACCACACCAGTCTTATTCACCTCTGTTCCCCATCTCCTTCTCCCTGCACAAACTCTGCACAAACTGGCTTCTTCTACAGCACTCTGCCATCTTGGCTGATTTTCCTTTCCTCCACATGACCCTTCTCTGCTCTCCTCTAGCATGGGCTTCTCTGCCCCATTTTATAGTGTAGAAATCAAAACCTTTAATTCAATATACAAACAAGGCAGTCTCTGATACAAAGTCACTTATCTGAGGCATAGTGGGATTCCTCATGAGAGTGCACCACCCAACATCATCCAATCAGTCAAGGGTGTGGGGAAAAGCTTAGTCTTAAAACTAAGCCTTAGGCTATAACAACCCTGCCTGCTTACAGCCTGTCCCTCACACCCAATGCAAACTATAAGCAAGCAAACATATATATCATATTTACAAACTTATTTGACCAACATTTGTATTTTACAAAGTATTGTGGCAATATCTCATTTTCCTGAAAACTATTAAAGAGAAAGAAGTCATCTATTGCATCTTTACTAAATGAATTTTATTGCAAGCTAACAAAATAGTGGCTAAGTGAAAGCTCTTTGTAGGAGAATTCTAGCTGAGAATCAGAGAAATTAGAATATAAGTATTTTGCATTCTAAATGTAATAATGAATTTAGGCAATCATCATCAATAGCTGCTAAAAACATTAAGTGAAAACCTGATGGCATTTTTACAACTGGGAAAGGCTGGCCACCTGAACCCACATACCAATATCAAACATCACTTTAAAAGAGAGGCATAATGTCATTTTTCATATGGTGCAGTAGGAAGTTCAAAGCACTACCAAAGAATTGTTCTTGCCAAATTTTTTAATATTAATCTCAAGTCCAAGATCTATCATGTTTCTACCCTTTTTAAAAATTAAACTAACTCTTTATTATTTTAAAATTTTTATTGAATGATTTTTAGAGAGAGAGGAGGGAAGGAAGAAAGACAGGAACATCGGTCTGTTTCTGTAGTGCCGTGAAGGGATCAAACCAGCATCCACTGTACTTTAGAACAATGCTTAACGAATGGAGCTATCTAGTCAGGGCTGTTTCTATACTTTTGTTTTCTCATAGCAGACAGAATTTCTATATACCTTTCATCTAACTTCCTTAAATATTAACATTTTGCTACTTTTGTCTTATTCTTTTCCTCCTCCTCTTCCTCCTTTTTTCAACCTCTGCCTAGCTGATGGTATGACTGTATCTATGCAATATGTATGTAGATAATTCACATATATATTATATATTTTTTTCTGAACCATTCAATAAATAAAGATATGCCACTTTACACCTAAATATTTCAGTGTTTATTTTCTAAAAACTAGGAAATTTTCTTACTTGACCACAATACAATAATGAAAATCAGCAGATAATTATAATAATATGAATTATTTATAGACTTTATCAAATTCTACTAATTGTCTCAACATCTTTTGTAGCAAAATAAAATCTCCCATTATGCATTGCTTTTAGTTTTCATGCCTTTTTAGCAAGTTTTAATCTGTAATATCTGCTCAGTATTGTTTTTCTTTGTGAACTCTCTGAATTTAGAAAACTTTTATTGTATGGAAATACAGAAGAACTTATTTTTTCATTATTATTATTAAGTGAGAAGCAAGGAGGCTGGGATGCAAAGAGACAGACTTCCACAAGTGCCCCAACTGGGATCCACCTAGCAAGCTCTCTAGACAGTGATGCTCTGCTCTGTTGCTCGGCAACCAAGGTATTACAGCACCTGAGTTGAGACCATGGAGCCATCCTCAGAGCCCAGAGCCAATTTGGTCCAACTGAGCCATGGCTGTAGGAGGGGAAGAGAGTGAGAGAGAGAAAGAGAGAGAAAAGGGGGAAGGGGGTGAGATGAAGAAACAGATGGTCGCTTCTCCTGAGTGCTCTGACTAGAAATCAAACCTGGGACTTCCACACACCAGGCGAACACTCTACTGCTGAGTCAACAGACCAGTGCCAAACATATTTTTAAAACTCTGCAGAGTTAATCCAGAATATGAGTAATTTCACAATACAAAAGACCTGGTTTCTTCAGCAAATAAATCAGCTTTAAAATACATGTATGGCAAAAGGTAAGATTTCCTTTTTTATGACCACATAGTATTCTATTGTGGAAATAATGTACCACAGCTTTTTTATCCACATATCTACTGACGGACACTTGGGCTGCTTCCAAATTTTGGCTATTGCAAATAATTCTGCAATGAACATAGGGGAGCATATATTCTTTTGAATTGTGTTTTGGGTTTCTTCAGATCTACAACAACATGGATAGACCTGGAAAGCATTACGATAAGTAAAATAAGCTTGTAAGAGAAAGACAAGTATCATCTGACTTCACTCCAGTGGTTCTTAACCTTTTTTGAGGTACTGAACCCACCAGTTTCATATGTGCATTCACCGAACCCTTCTTTAGTGATAAATAAAATATGATTTTATTTTCCAAATTCAAGACATAGGTATATGTTTTTTTACTGGTGTACAAAATGAGCCGTGCATGAACATCACCTTGCTCAGAGAACAAAACCAACAAAGTGCATGAACTCACAACAAATTACGGTATCACTTTATTCTGGCCTCCGTGGCAGAGGTTTCTCCGAACCCCTGAGACCGACTCATCGAACCCCTAGGGTTTGATAGAACCCAAGTTAAGAACCACTGTTTCACTCATATGTGGAATCTAATGAACAAAATGAATTAACAAGCAAGATATAGACAGACTTATACATAGAGAGAAGATTGACACTGTCAAGGTAGGAGGGAGCTAGGTGAAGGGGGAAAAGGGATTTGAACATAAAAGGACAAAAAGAAAAAGATTTATGGATAAGGACAACAGTATGGTGATTGCAGGAAAAGTGGAGGAGGGTGTAGGGGGAATAAGTGATGATGGATGAAGACTTGACTTAGGAGGGGTGAATTCATAATGTGGTATACAGAGATACGTTGTAGAATTTGACACCTAAAACCAGTATAATTAGGTTAATCAGTGTCATCCCAATAAATTCAATAAAAAAATGCATATTTGTAGCAGTGGATAAAATTTAAAACTGGATATTAGATGATATAAAGAATTAGTGTTGATTTTACATATAAGTGGAATCTAAAAAAATATAAATAAACAAAACAAATCCATAGATACAGAGAACTAAATGAGACTAACCAAAGCAGAGGGGAGTGAGGGATAGAAATAAAAGAAAATAATTCCACTTAAATTTATATTAAAGAGTGCCTGACCAGGCAGTGGCGCAGTGGATAGAGCATTGGACTGGATGCGGAAGACCCAGGTTCGAGACCCCGAGCTCGCCAGCTTGAGTGCGGGCCCATCTGGCTTGAACAAAAGCTCATCAGCTTGGACCCAAGGTCGCTGGCTCCAACAAGGGGTTGCTCAGTCTGCTGAAGGCCCGGGGTCAAGGTACATGTGAGAAAGCAATCAATGAACAACTAAGGTGTTGCAACAGCAATGGAAAACTAATGATTGATGCTTCTCACCTCTCTCCGTTCCTGTCTGTCTGTTCCTATCTATCCCTCTCTCTGACTCTCTCTCTGTCCCTGTAAAAAATATATATATATATATATATATATATATATATATATATATATATATATATTAACGAGTAAAATACTGGGGCCCTGGCCAATTAGCTCAGCAGTAGAGTGTCAGCCCAGCGCATGGAAGTCCCAGGTTTGATTCCTGGCCAGGGGACACAGGAGAAGAGTCCATGTGCTTCTCCACCCTTCCCTCTCTCTTTTCTCTCTGTCTGTCTCTTTCCCTCCCACAGCCAGAGTTCCATGGGAGCAAAGATGACCCCAGCGCTGAGGATGGCTCCATGGCCACCACCTCAGGCGCTAGAATGGTTCTGGTTGCAGCAGAGCAGCAGAACAGATGGGCAGAACATCGGCCTCTGGTGGGCATGCTGGGTAGATCCCAGTCAGGCATATGTGGGAGTCTGTCTACTCCCCCCCACCATTTCTCACTTTGGAAAAATATAAAATAAAAAAGGAGTAAAATACTTATAAATAACCTTAAAAAAGAAGCAAACGATTTGTATGTTGAAAACTACAAAACATTGTTGAAAGAAATCTGAAAAGACATAAATAAATGGGAAAATGTTTCATGTTCATGGATTTTAAAAATGAATATTGGCAAAATGACAATGCTCCCCAAAGCAGTGTACAGTACAATCCCTATTTAAAATGCCAAAAATAATTTTGAAGAAATAGAAAAATTCCTCTGAGATTTATATGGAATCTCAAGAGACCACAAATAGCCAAAATAAATTTGAAAAAGATAATGAAAAAGGAATTAGTATTAATTTTAGATATGACAATGATATAATTATTTTTAAAAGGTTTTTAATCCCTTAGAAATATATGTTGAATTATTTGTGGTCAATATAAAAACACATTTGGTATTTATAAAAAAATCTAACCAGGGGTGAAATTGGTAGGCACAAACAAGAATGTCTATATGTTGATAATTGTTGAATAATTTAAGATAAAAGTTATGGGGGGAGTTGTCATATTATTCTCTGACTTTTGTGTACATTTGAAAGTTTACATAATTAACCCTATGAATAGTAAGTTTGTTTCATGCTCGCTGACCCCCAGGAGTGAGTTATTTTTCAAAAAATGAAATTAGTTCCAGTTACAGTTTTATTAACTTAAAATCATATTTGTTTGATAACCAATTTATAAAAATAAAAACATACATTTGCCTTTTTTTAATATTGCCTTACACGTTTTTAAAATAAAAATTTTTGTACAATCTTACTCTGGAGAGTCAGGAGGCATGAGGACATACACGAATGCTTGTACTACTCAAAGGGTTAAGCATTAAAAACAAAGGACTGAATCTTTACCATGAGACTATTAGGTGCTCAAACTCCTGGAGCTCAAGAGGTGTGGGTTATCTGATACATCCACCCATAAAGTCTGATGTGCACATTAGTAGAAATTTAATAGATGAAATTTTGCTAAGAAAGTTCTGAAAGTACAGTTAATTTGCATGCACTAGTGACTCACATTTACAACAGACCTATTATTTCAATTCTATCCCTCTTTGAACTTAAATCAGTGTCACCAATGGCCTCCCAGAGATTTTCTTACAACCAGTTGACTAAAAAGAAAAATATTTAGGTCTGATTTAGAGCTCCATGCCATAAGCATTTGGCAGTTGAAAGTGCAATTCTTTGTTAGAAAACTCTACTTACGTGAGTTCTGAAGGTTAATGGAACCAGAAAACCTCCCTTTTGGCAAATTTTTGAGTGGCATATCATTTAAACTGTACCTGAGATGAGGTAAAGTTAAGATTTACAATTATGAACAATTGTTAATGACACATATGGATGGGAAGGAACAAAATAAAATATGAAAGGCATGACAAGACATTTTAAAAAATTTATGAATCTTTTAAAATAGGTTTAGAGTATAAAAACACCTCCTTTCAGTTCCACTCGGTTCTTAATATCCGAGTGGAACTGAAGAACTGCATGTAGATTATTGATCTGTCCTTTCCCCTTACTTCAGCCCTAGATTCATGGGCTCACAGTGGTAAGAATGAATTATATTTTTACCATATAAATTTTACTAGACATTTGCTATATATATTTTTTATTTCCATACCCACTTTAGGTCTTGCTGACAAGTAGAGTCTTCTCATTATAAAACCTGAAAATGTATACATGCTTTCCAAGCTTTCCTGGGAGTTAAGGTACAATCACAAGACATAGATTCACTAATAAAATATGCCCATCTCTTTGAATCAAGAGCTAGTGATGCTAAGACTGGAATATGCACACAAATCTCTTAGGAGGCCATAGTAATGACAGCAAGAACTAGCTTTCTTGTCTGCAATGTTGTTAGAGGGTATGATGGTAGCATCCAAAACTCAACATATTCTGAGTAATTTTTGTAAAAATTAAATGAGCCTTTACGTGTAATTGTGTTGCACAATGTCCTGAATGGTTGTTGACATTCTTAACAGCTCCTTCATGCCACTGAGATATGGGATAGATGCCACATTAATAATTGTGACTAATTTTCAAGCCATTCAAATCTTTCTCTGTTTCCCTTATTTGCTCCTATTGCTTCATACTCAATTTCACTGGTTATGCTTTTTTTTGAATTGGTGATCTGGTTGGAAGGAATGTCCGGACTTTGTTTGCCCCTGAATCATCTTTAATTTTATTCTTTGTTATTTGAGTGGAGGTCTTTCTTGCTCTTTTATTTAGCCAGGCTCTCAAAATACATTAATCTAACTCAGGAACAGAGTGTGGGTTCCCATTTATCTATAAAAGGGTATATGTAATATTGGATGAAAAGTACTAAGAAAACAATCTGGTATAATTATTTTCTCCATTTCAACTGTCATGTATTTACATCTTCTTTTCTTAGTTATTTAAAGCAAAATCTCAAAGTCCTTTTAAAGTGTAGTTCAGATAGAGTTCTATCTATTATAGTGCAACTTTAATAGTTTAAAAAGGTATGTTCTACTTATAGAAGTATTATTATAAATTTTGCTATTGAAGAAAGAGAACTATAGTATATACAAAGATAATTCTAAAATATCAAAAGGTAGAAATTATTATATTTACGGTACATTCAAAGACCACAAAACACCAGCTGAATCAATGTTCAATGACATTTTAAAAAATAACGCATCCTGCTTCTCTCCTTATTTTAATTTTCCATTTATATTGAAATATAATCAACAGGCCAATCAATAATTATTTTAAACAACTGGTCTTAGATCTATTGATATTTAGATTAGGGTCACAGACTAGAAAACAGGGGAAAAATCAGTACTTCAATGGGAAAAAGGTATTGCTGAGGATGAAAACAGTATAGTAATAAAAAATAAATGATGGAATATTGACATTGAATATCACCTTTATAACTGCCCATCTTTCAAACTATTTACTTTCAGCTGTTCACAGAGAATGGGTAATACATAGAGACCTTTGCGTGGCTTTGCACTTTGGCTGGTTAGCAGAATGTTCTTGTTGAGCTGGGCAAAGCAGGTCAAGATTTATAATTGTTTTATAAAGTTGCTAATTCCATTAAATAAAATCAAGCAGAACAAAACAAGGAAGCGAATGGCTTTGCCTTCACTTAATTTATTGAAATATTACTGTATACTCTGTTTTCCAAATTACTGAAAGCCACATATGTTGGAAGAGATAGTAATGGAGTCCTTTTTGTCATGGAATCTTTTGGCAGTTCTTACAGTGAAGTTGTGGAGAATCTTCTACAAGAGAACTGCAGTGCGAACCCAAAGCAAAGGGGAACTTTTCAGTTTCAGAACCTATTGTGAAGAGCTGCTGAATTAGAGGACAGTTAGTGCCCAAAAGCTTTACTTTTGAAGGTATTTGACTATAAAAATTGGGGAGGGGGGCTCTGCCTGACCAGCCGGTGGTGCAGTGGATAGAGCGTTGAACTGGGATGCAAAAAACCCAGATTTGAGACCCCGAGGTCGCCAGCTTGAGCGCAGGGCCCATCTGGCTTGAGCAAAAGCTCGCCAGCTTGGACCCAAGGTCTCTGGCTTGAGCAAGGGGTTATTCCCTCTGCTGAAGACCTGCGGTCAAGGCACATATGAGAAAGCAATCAATGAACAACTAAGGTGTCCCAATGAAAACTGATGATTGATGCTTCTCATCTCTCTCCGTTCCTGTCTGTCTGTTCCTATCTATCCTTCTCTCTGACTCTCTCTCCGTCCCTATAAAAAAAAAGGGGGGGGGCCTCTGTCCTTTTCTTATTTGTCAAATGTCCTGCAGTTGTCTCAGTGTTTTCCTCTTCACTGAGTGCAGGAGATTAATTACAGAGAACAAAGCAGCTTCTGAAGTAAAATACTAATTATATACAGTGTGTCCGTAAAGTCATGGTGCACTTTTGACCGGTCCGGTCAAAAGTGCACCATGTCTTTATGAACACACTGGATTTTTGCTCTACAGTAGGAAATTACATTGATTAATTCTATAAGTTGCTGTTATAATGAAAGGAGTAGCATTTTTCCTAGCAGGGTACTACTGAATTCTTACTAGTGCTATGGTGGTGTTTTCTAGTAATTGATAATATCTATGAATAAAGTAAGTTATAGGAATCTTCTCATGTTGGGTTTCATGAAATAAAAGATCTCAGAAAATCATATGTATAAAGAACCAGACAATTTTAAACCACATGGATCTGTCATAGTCAGGAAAATATTTTGATGACTAACTGTGGTAATCTTGACTAAGCATCCCCTTACTTATTCACTTTCTAAGTAGTTTTTAAAAAGATATTAAATTAACTTTTAGATTCTCTTACTGTGGCATGTAAGTGGCTAACATTTTCCCAAAATACTTGGGGAGGGGAAATAATTTTCTGTGGGGAACTTTCTTAAATATTGAAATGCCTTCACTGGTTCCCAGCGGCTAATCTCCAACTTGGCTTGAATTTTTACAACAAGACTTTTGAAAGCCATTTTCCCCCCAGAGAAGCATTTTATATTTAACTAATGTTTCTTCAGAACTAAATAAAATAAAGATTGCCTAAACTAAATGTGCCCGGCATTTAGGCCGTATGTATAAATGTGTAGTTCAGGCAAAGGTGACAGATAATGCAGTTCTTACTCTCAGCAATCAGTTTTAGATTGATTGAGCAAACCAGACAGCTTCAGTTTTCCTCATTCAGGGAATTCGGCTAGGAATGCATCAGTAAGATGATGCTTAGGCCTGACTGAAGTCTGGAGAGAGTCAGTGTTAACACTGAGCTTCTGGTCCAATGTTGACTTAAGACAGGAAACGTGTGCTTCAATGGTGCTATGTCAGACCTAGTTGGGCTGAAGACGTGCAGAAATCATAAAACGTACTGGAGGCTTTATAGCTCCAACTGGTAAATTCAGCATTAAGCCTCTTTTTCCTGTTTTCTGACCTACTAGGAATTCTCACTTTAGTTGTGTTTAAATGCTACACAGTGTATTCTGGCTTTTGGTAATTCAAAAAGCAGAAGTATACATGTGCCATGTCTTTGAATTTGAGACTGCAGTGATATCATAACTAAAGGGAGCACCATGAATCACATGGGGCAGGCTAGACATATCAAGGAAAGACACTTTTTTCCTGTAATAAAATCCAGACTAAAATTGAAATGGTGTGGAAAAAATGTTGAAAGAAAAAAATGTCCTGTTATACTTTAAAACTTGAAAATATTTAAACTGAGTTGTTTTAAATTGATTATGTATTATATACATGAAAAATATGTATACCAATGCAATGTATGCATGTTATATACATATATATAAAGAAAATAGTAAAAGACAATAAGTTTAGAGAAATGTGAATTCTTTAATATTTATTCTTAAGCATTTATTTACTATTAGAGACACTATCTTTAAAACAGTCAACCCTCCCTCCTTTGTTGAGTTTCAGGTTGAAACAGAAACCACATCAAAGAAATTATGCAGACAGTGATATCAGTAAAAGTAGAAAATGAAACTGCTTTGACAGTAAATCTCAGACATGTTTTGTCCATAGAAAATCTAATGTAAATCATGATGATTTGTTTTCTCTGTAATTTAAGAGAATGACTTAATAAGGACATAGTGAAGTAGAAAAGTTTACTCATATACATGACTATGTATTTAACAGAAAAGAAATATGTTTTGCAAATGAGATAAAAATCTTGAAATAAGATCAATTTGCATGAAGTTATGGTTTTTAAATAACTATTAAAGCTTTTAGCTGTTAAAAGGGTCTGTGAGTCTAAGGTAGAAGAGCAGAATGGGTTGAAAACTTAGATCTCAAAAAGAAACCCATCTAGTCATTCTTATAAAAAGGAGTAGTGCACTCAAATATGGAGTAGTATTTATTTTGTTTTTCATATGGCTTTATTAATATAAAGATAGTACTTCAGGCTTTCTTTCATGTTCAGGTCCCAGAACAGCTCAAGCACTATTACCTCTATGAGCATTTAAAATCTCTTGCAGAGACCGTATTATTCTTTGGTTCTTAATTAAATCTAATGAAGTTCACTCAGTATTTTCAAGTGTCTCCACAAATTCAGTAGTCAAGTCCAGAACACAGGAAGGTGGAAGAGAGCAAAGAGGAAATAAATAGGTAAAGAAAAAAACTTTATTCTGGTGACAGGCATGTGACACAGTGTGCAGATGATGTTTGGTTGAGTTGTATATTTGAAACCTGTATGCTCTTGTTAACCAATGACACCCCAATAAACTCAATTTTTAAAAAGTTAACTATATCACATTGCAATTATATCAATCATACACATTTATTAAAGGAAAGCAATCTGTGGTTTCATATCTATCTCATTAAATGAAACTTAGTCTGACAAAGTGGCCATAAAACACAATACACCTTAATACACTTAAAATGCCTGGGCCCACATTTCCATTTATTTAGCAAGGCACTCTATGAGAGCTTTGTGAAGAATCTGACTAAAATAAGCAAGTCTATGACTCAGAAAGCCAAAGATGTTTTGTCTTGAATGTCTAAAAAAAATTTGAAAGTTACTCTGACAAATGAGATAAATCATTCACTATTTTATCCTCACTTTTTTCCTTAGAGGAGAAAAGATGTCACATAGGGCTAGAAATGGGAAGTGACATGAGAAAAGGTGAAGGAAAGTGAGATGAAAGGGATCAAAATATACAGAACTAGAGAAACTCAGAGCTAGAAGGCAATAAAGATCAGTTATACCTGTCCTATGTGATAAATCGTTGCTTTAATATTTCTTTTATTATCTTATTTTAAATTTTAGATCTGTGAAAACTCATTGATTTCTTATATAATTTACCATACAAGTAGTCCTTTTGTATATACTCCACAAAATTGCAATATGATATTCAAACAAGCATATGCTTCAACAAAGACATATCTCAAACATATTATGCTAACTGGAAGAAGCAAGATGCAAAAGGTGACATTTTATATGATTTCATGTAGATAAAACATCCAAAATAGGTAAATCCATAATTTGGACAGAATGCAATTTGGTGGTTGCCAGGGATTGTGGGGAAAATGGGAAGTAACTGTTTAATGGGTATGAGCTTTACTTTTCTTTTTTTTTTTGTAATCTGTGCCATGAAATTTGAAAACCACCAAAACTTAATGAAAATTTTATATTCAATTTCTTTTTGATGTAATGCTACATTGTATTGTAAGTATAGATTATTAATGTTTGTTCACTCAATATAATCCTGGGTATAACTATTTAGATTTTATTGGTGACATTAGATTAGTGGTTACGTTAATAACTAAATTCCCATTGATTATTATTTTCTTAAAGAAAATAATTAAACTAGCTGCTATTGGCATTTTATCTCTAAAGATGAATTAGCAGAATGAGTTTTATGATTAAAATCATAAAGAATATAAGAATATGTAAACAAATTTCAGACTGCTTGAATGGAATGCCTGTAAGTCGTGTATCTACTTAACAAAAGTATTACAATTTTTTATGCCTAAAGACATTTTTGCTATCTCCAGGTGTCTGAGTTTGAGTAATTACCTCTGAAAGAATCCTTTTGGTAATAAGGGAGAGATTGGCTGCTTCACTATGTGCTTTGTGTGAAAGCCAAACTATATTTTTCTTCTCAATGTGGCAGTCATGAAATCAATTTCTGCTACATTTACACCATACAACACATTTTCAGAATGTCTAGTGTTAGTAGACTAAATCTGTCTCCAGGTTTCTGTTTGATTATCTGAGAAATCAATAAAAGGTGTTGATGGAAATTCCATCTGTACAAACCTTTCAACAAAAGTCTAAAAATAACATTAAAAAATACAGAGTGGCTTAATTTTATCTCTGAATATTTTAAAGTACCAAGTATTTGGGAGCAACAAATAAAGGTCCAGGGAAGCTAAACTCATGGAAAACCATGATTAGATTATACCCAAACACTGGGAGATAATATCTAGAAAATTATTTTGTAAGACTGTGGATGACTGGAATCAAGCATGGGAAAATCTTTGATATTTCAGATTTTAAATTCTCTTAGGATTGAGAGACACTTGTAGAAAGTGCAAATCCAACATTTATAACTAATTTAGAAAAAAAGGACAAAACATTTTTCTAATTAAATGTCTAATGTTTATATCTGGAGTTACCAATAACTGTGGTGTAATAAAATCTGATTCAAATATTGCCTTAGTTTTAGTAAGAATACAAACAAGAATGTATTATTACAAATCCTTCTGTGAAGTATATTTGTAAGTGTATTTTAAACAGATATATCAAGCACAAAATAAGTCTGAGGAGTGTATTTACTACCTAATAATTAGAAATACCTACATTTTTCTCTCACACAATTAATAGCTATTATTACACTAAAATCATCTTTTTACTAAGAAAATTGTATGTGAAATGTCCATTATACAGTTATTTTTTAAGTTAAAACATAGTTTTAAAATAGTAAATATATTAAAATACAGGGTTTCAGAAAAGAAAGGCCGTAGTGCTTTCATTTATTTTCTATTAATTGCTCATTTATAACCCATGATATGACTTATATAGATTAATATATCAGATTGTCTCATATGCCTTTTAAAATAATCGGTTTATATGTAAAATTTAAAGCATTATTTAATAAATTTGACTAAATATAATAAATATTAAAAGCTTCATCTAATAATTTCAAGATAAGCATTGTTTACAAAGGCATATAAAGCATTTACCAAAATGACTATTATTTTTTCTATTAAAAGTCTAAACAAATTTTAGAGCCCTAACATATAAAGTATGTGCTCTAACCACAGATAGATTAATCTATATCTCAACATTAGCAACTAAAAAATCTATATATTTGGAAATTAAACAATACAATTTAAAATAATTTTTGTGCTCAATTACAATGAACAATAAAGACATTTGCAATCGAGTGCTTATGAAAATGTGGTACATGGGGTCCTCGTTTTATGACACTCTTGACCTATAATGCTTTGAGTTTATGATGCTCACTTCCATAAAAACAAAAAAATTGAGACATGAGTGTTTTGGTTTACACCGTTAGCATCATACTTACAAAGTATGTGGGCAAACTAGTTTGGTTGCTCATGGTGGAAGAATACGCAGTACAGTGTGCAGTACAGTATATTCATGTTCTTTTACTTTTTCTGTGGCTTACTTGTGTTTTTATGTTCTAGTTATTTTACAACTTTGTTAAGATAGGTAAGTGACTTAGGTTAGGGTGTGTTTTGACTTACACCAAAATTCAAGTTATTTCACTGTTACAAGAATGGAACTGTGTAGTAACCAGGGAACCCCTTGTATATTATAACTTATAGAATGCAGTGGACAACATTTAGAAAAATAATTTAGCTTCAAATGTATGTACTAGAAAAGAACAAAAGCTGAGAAACAGTTAGGTTTTGACTCCCTAAGAAGTTAGAAAATGAGCAGCAATAAAAAATAGACTCAGGGAAGGGAAGATGGCGCTGGAGTAGGCGGACATACCAACTTCCAACTCCCAGAACCAAAGTGGATTATAACTCAATTTTAAGAACCATCATCTGGATAAACCAACTTTGAACTAAACTAAGTGGACTCTTCAACCAAGGAACACTGCAGAAGCCACATCGAGACTGGTAGGAATAGCGAAAACGCAAAGAGGGCTGCCCAGCTCCCCGGAGCAAACGGCAGCCCGGAGAGACCCGCATGGCGGGAGGAGAGTTTGGCGGAGAGGGAGGAACCTGGGTCCCAGGAACCAAGCCCCAGCCTGCAGTCCCAGAGCCTAGAAGAGGCATATGGACAGTATTGAGCTGTGAAGCAAGTGAGGATACTGTTTGTGAAAAAGAGAGAGTTTTCTCAGACCCAAGAATCTTTTTAAAGGGACAGCGCAGAAACCCTCTCTCACGACCACACACCCGGGGCTCCAGGGAACGAGGACAGAGGAGAGGAACAGAGTAGCGGGAACAGAGAGTGGACTGAAGGCACGAGGACACTCTGAGGGACAGCCATCCTGACCCCTGGGCTAAATCATTTCCCTAAGCGAAAATGAATATTTCCCCTGGAACTAGCAATACCAGCAAAGGGAGACAGGACACTAGCCAAACAAGCTCTCCCGCGGCAATTAGAGCAGAGCTGCTTAGAGGGAGGGAGCTCCCAAGCCTACAGTGTGGAGACTTAAGACACTGCCATCTCTCTGAGGGTTTCTGAAGGAATGTTGGTGGCAGGATGCTGAAAAGCAGTCCTGTCGGCGTGGGTGGAGGCACAACCCATGTGAGCTCGGTCTAGCCCAGCAGGGGCGGAGGAGACGCGGGAAAGTGGTCCGGCAGCTGTGGGCCACCTGTGACCCCACTTGTGGGGAAAAATACAGGCAGAGATCAGCTCTGCGACCCTGCACAAGCCGGCCCTGACCACGAAGATGGGGCTAGGACCAGGGACAAGCGAGGGGCTCGCGGCTGAGCTCACACTGCCAACCCCGCCCGGACGGAGAAACCGCGGTGGTTTGAAACCCTACATGCACGTGAGCTGGCTTTCGCGGCTGAGCTCATGCTACTAACCCCACCTGGCCAGAGAAATCCCGGCTGTTGGCCACCCTACGTGCGCGAGCTGGCGCCGAACGTGGGGGCATGGTAGTCTAGATCGATCGGAGGCTAGCAGCTGAGCTAACACCAGCAAACACGCCCGGTCCAATAAACCGCAGTTTGCGACCCTATGCAGGAGGGCCCCGGCCTCGAGGGTGGGGCTAAATTCTGGACAGGCAAAGGCTCACAGCTGAGAGCAAGTCAAAAGCCCCACCCAACCCAAAAACTCTGGCGAGCAGGCTCTGACTGCGGGGCTGGGGTAAGCCTTCCAGAAACGGGCAGGTTCTGCAGCTGAGCAAAGGTGCTCACCTCTGCCCTTGGTGCTAAGGCTTGTGGCTAAAGTGACAGCCCCTCCCGCGGAGGAGAGGTGGAAATCACAGCAACAGCCGCAGTAGGCTGTCGCTAGCAACGCCCATACCCAACGACCCTAGGCAGCAGCAGAGGTTGTGGCAGGCCTGCAGACAGACCACACCTAGACAACACAAAGGGAACACCTACTGGACTCCAATGCCCACAACTTGCCTATACAAGATAAAATGGGCAGGTAGAGGAATGAAAACCAAATGAATCAAGAGAAATCCCCAGAGAAGAACCTGAATGAACCAGATATAACCAAACTACCAGAAGCAAAATTTAGAATAATGATAGTTAGGATGTTCAAAGAAATTAGAGCAACAATGGATAGTCACTATGAACACCTAAATAAAGAGATAACAAGTATAAAGAACAAAATTGAAATAATAAAAAAGAATCAGACAGAAATGACAAATACAGTATCAGAACTGAAGACCACAATGGAAGGAATTAAAAGCAGGATGAATCACGCTGAGGATCGAATCAGCAAGTTAGAAGACACAATAAACAAAGGCACAGAAGCAGAGAAGAAAAAGGAAAAGAGACTCAAAAAATGTGAGGAAACTCTAAGGGAGCTCTGTGACAACATGAAGAGAAACAACATTCGCATCATAAGGGTGCCTGAAGAAGAGGAAAGAGGACAGGAAATGGAAACTTTGTTCAATCAAATCATCGCAGAAAACGTCCCTAAATTAAAGCTGGGAAACATTCCACACGTTCAAGAAGAACAGAGAACTCCATTAAAGAGAAACCCAAAGAGATCTACACCAAGACACATCATAGTTAAAATACCAAAGCTAATGGATAAAGAAAAAATCATAAAAGCTGCTAGAGAAAAAAAGGCTATCACCTATAAAGGAGCCCCCATAAGGATGACATCGGACTTCTCAACAGAAACACTTGAGGCCAGAATGGAATGGCAAGATATAATCAAAGTAATGCAGAACAAGAACCTACAACCAAGACTACTCTATCCAGCAAGGCTAACATTTAAAATCGAAATAAAGAGCTTTCCAGACAAAGAAAGCCCCAGGGATTCATTAAAACCAAACCAATTCTGCAAGAGATATTAAGGGGCCTGTTTTGAACAGTTCAAAGGGAGGACAGAATATAGCAAAAGAAGAATACAGCTTTAAAGAATAAAATGGCAATAAACAACTACATATCAATAATAACCTTAAATGTAAATGGATTAAATGATCCAATCAAAAGAAATAGGGTAGCTGCATGGATAAAGAAACAGGACCCATACATATGCTGTCTACAAGAGACACACCTTAAAACAAAAGATGCACATAGACTGAAGGTAAAAGGATGGAAAAAAATATTTCATGCAAATGGAAATGACAATAAAGCCGGGGTAGCAGTACTTATAGCTGACAAAATGGACTTTAAAACAAAGGCTGTAGTAAGAGATAAAGAAGGACACTACATAATGATAAAGGGAACAATTCAACAGGAAGATATAACTATTATAAATATCTATGCACCAAATATAGGAGCCCCGACATACATAAAGCAGACTTTGATGAACATAAAGGGCGAGATTAACAGCAATACTATCATAGCAGGGGATTTCCATACCCCTCTAACAACACTGGATAGATCCTCAAGAAAGAAAATTAATAAAGAAACAGCAGACTTAAAGGATACACTAGATCAACTTGACTTAATAGATATCTTCAGAACTTTTCATCCTAAAGCAGTAGAATATACATTCTTCTAAAGCGCTCATGGTATGTTTTCTAGGATAGACCACATGTTAGGACACAAAAATGTTCTCAATAAATTTAAGAAGATTGAAATCATATCAAGCATTTTCTCTGATCACAATGCCATAAAACTAGAAATCAACCACAAAAGAAAAACTAAAAAATACTCAAACACTTGGAAACTAAATCGCATGATATTAAATAATGAATGGATTAACAATGAGATCAAAGAAGAAATAAGAAAGTTTCTAGAAACAAATGATAATGAGCATACATCAACTCAAAATTTATGGGACACAGCAAAAGCAGTACTGAGAGGGAAGTTCATTGCACTACAGGCATATCATAGGAAGCTAGAAAAAGCTCAAATAAGCAACCTGACCCTGCAGCTAAAAGAACTAGAAAAACAACAACAAATAAAACCCAAGACAAGTAGAAGGAAGGAAATAATAAAGATCAGAGCAGAAATAAATGACATAGAGGCTAAGGAAACAATACAGAGGATCAATGAAACCAGCTGCTGGTTCTTTGAAAAGGTAAACAAGATTGATGAAGCTTTAACTAGAGTCACGAAGAAAAAAAAAGAGAGGTTTCAAATAAATAAAATTAAAAAGAACAGTGGAGAAATAACAACCGATACAACAGAAATACAAAGCATTGTAAGAAAATACTATGAAGAACTCTATGCCAAAAAATTAGACAATCTAGATGAAATGGACAAATTTCTTGAATCATATAAACTTCCAAAAATCAATCTGGAAGAATCAGAACACCTAAACAGACCAATTACAACAAATGAGATTGAAACAGTTATCAAACAACTTCCAAAACAGAAAAGTCCTGGGCCTGATGGCTTCACAAGTGAATTCTATCAAAAATTCAAAGAAGAACTAAATCCTATCCTCCTCAAGCTATTTCAAAAAATTCAAGAGGAAGGAAGACTTCCAAACTCCTTTTATGAGGCGAGCATAATTCTGATCTAAAAACCGGGCAAAGACAACACAAAGAAAGAAAATTATAGGCCAATATCCCTGATGAATTTAGACGCTAAAATTTTCAACAAAATATTAGCCAACCGAATCCAGCAATATATGAAAAAAATCATAGGCCATGATCAAGTGGGATTTATTCTGGAGAGGCAAGGCTGGTTTATTATTTGCAAATCAATCAATGTGATTCATCACATAAACAAAAGGAAGGACAAAAATCACATGATAATTTCAATAGATGCAGAAAAGGCATTTGATAAAATCCAGCACCCATTCATGCTCAAAACTCTCAGTAAAGTGGGAATACAAGAAACATTCCTTAACATAATAAAGGCCATCTACGACAAACCCACAGGAAACATCATACTAAATGGACAAAAATTAAAAGCAATCCCTTTAAGATGAGGATCCAGGCAGGGTTGCCCACTTTCACCACTCTTATTCAACATAGTTCTGGAAGTCCTAGCTATAGCAATCAGACAAGAAGAAGAAATAAAAGGCATCCAAATTGGAAAAGAAGAAGTAAAACTGTCATTATTTGCAGATGATATGATATTGTATATAGAAAACCCTAAAGTCTCAGTCAAAAAACTACTGGACCTGATAAATGAATTCAGCAAAGTGGCAGGATATAAATTTAATACGCAGAAATAAGAGGCATTTCTGTATACAAACAATGAACTGTCAGCAAAAGAACTTAAGGAAACAATCCCCTTCACTATTGCAGCCAAAAAAATAAAGTACCTAGGAGTAAATTTAACCAAGGATGTTAAGGACTTGTACTCAGAAAATTATAAAACATTGATAAAAGAAATCAAGGAAGATACAAACAAGTTGAAGCATATACCGTGCTCATGGCTAGGAAGAATAAACATCATTAAAATGTCTATATTACCCAAAGCAATTTATAAATTCAATGCAATACCAATTAAAATACCAATGACATACTTCAAAGATATAGAACACATATTCCAAAAATTGATATGGAACCAAAAAAGAACACGAATAGCCTCAGCAATCCTAAAGAGAAAAAATAAAGCAGCAGGTATCACTCTTCCGGATATCAAGGTCTACTACAAGGCCATTATACTCAAGACAGCTTGGTACTGGCATAAGAACAGACACATTGATCAATGGAACACAACAGAGAACCCAGAAATAAACCCGCCGCTTTATGGACAACTGATATTTGACAAAGGAGGAAAGAACATACAATGGAGTAAAGACAGCCTCTTTAACAAATGGTGCTGGGAAAATTGGACATCTACCTGCAAAAAAAATGAAACTAGACCATCAACTTACACCATTCACAAAAACAAATTCAAAATGGATAAAAGACTTAAACATAAGCCGTGAAACTATAAGCATCTTAGAAGAAAACATAGGCAGCAAGCTTTCCGACATCTGTAGCAGAAATATATTTGCTGATTTCTCTCCACGGGCAAATGAAATAAAAGGCAAGATAAACAAATGGGTCTATATCAAAATAAAATGTTTTTGCACAGCTAAAGACAATAAGAACAGAATAAAAAGACAAACCACACAGTGGGAGAACATATTCGACAGCACGTCTGATAAGAGGTTATTAACCAAAATTTATAAAGAATTTATAAAACTCAACACCAGGAAGACAAACAATCCAATCAAAAAATGGGCAAAAGAAATGAATAGATATTTATCCAAAGAAGACATACAGATGGCCAAAAGACATATGAAAAAATGCTCAACATCACTAATTATTAGAGAAATGCAAATTAAAATCACAATGAGGTATCACCTCACACCAGTCAGAATGGCACTCATCAGCAAAACAACACAGAATAAGTGCTGGCGAGGATGCGGAGAAAAGGGAACCCTTCTGCACTGCTGGTGGGAATCCAGACTGGTGCAGCCACTGTGGAAAACAGTATGGAGATTCCTCAAAAATTAAAAATCCAACTGCCTTTTGACCCGGCTACCCCACTTTTAGGAATATGCCCTAAGAACACCATAACACTGTTCGAAAAGAAGAAATGCACCCCCATGTTTGTGGCAGCATTGTTCACAATAGCGAAGATCTGGAACCAGCCCAAGTGTCCGTCACAAGACGAGTGGATTAAAAAGCTATGGTACATATATACTATGGAATACTACTCGGCCATAAGAAATGATGACATTGGATCATTTACAACAAAATGGTTGTACCTTGATAACATTATACAGAGTGAAATAAGTAAATCAGAAAAAAAGAAAAAACTGAGAACAGCATGAATTCATACATAGGTGGGACATAAAAGTGAGACTATGAGACATGGACAAGAGTGTGGTGGTTACGGGGTGGGGGTAGGGAGGAGAGGGTGGGATAGGGAAGAGGGGAGCGGCACAAGGAAAACCAGATAGAAGGTGACAGAGGACAATTTGACTTTGGGTGATGGGTATGCAACACAATTGAATGATAAGATAATCTGGAGATGTTTTCATTGTACATATGTACCCTGATCTATTGGTGTCACCATATTAAAGTCAATAAAAAAAAAAAAGACTCATAGACACGGACAACATTGTGGTGATTGCTGAGAGGAGATGGGTGGGAGAAGGTTTAGGAAGGTATACAAGGGATAAATAGTGATGATAAAAGACTACTTAGGGCATTGAGCGCACAATACAGTATACAGAGAGTGTGTGGTGGAATCATGCACCTGAAACATAGATAATTTTGTTAAACAGTGTCACCCCAATAAATTAAATAAAAATGAAATAAATATAGTAAAAAAGAAATAATAAAGAGCAAAAGTTAATGAAATTAAGGAAAAAGCAGCAGAAATTTGATAGAAAAAGCAATAAACTCAAAAGTTGATTGTTTGGAATAAAAACTCTAATGCTAATGATAAAATGTGGTTAATATCAGTAATATAAAGATATATTATCTTAAGTGCCACTGACACTGAAATAAAATAATGTATTATAAAAATTTATGCCATAGAATTTGAACATTTAGATTAGTGCTTCCAAGTAGAAATTTCTGCCATGAATGAATGTTTTTTAATCAGCACTATTCTATACAGTAGACACTGGCTACATTGAAATGTGCTAGTAGACTACTGACATTTGAAATGTGACTAACACAACTAAAGAACAAAATTTTTAAATGTATTCTAATTAATGTAAATATCTAGTGACTGACATATTTACCTGTGAAATTATAGATGAAATGTATAAATTTCTGGGGGAAAAAACTTACCAAAGTAAAATACAAGAAGAAACAGAACATTTGAATAGTTTTATAATTATTAAAGACATTCAATCTGTAATTAAAAAATCTTTCTCAAAACAATTTCCAACCCTCATTGGTAAATCTTTTCTTAAAACTAAGGGGAAAAGCTGCATACAGACTAAAAGTAAAGGGATAGAAAAAATATTTTCATGCAAATGTAAAATTAAAAAACCCTAAGTAGCAATACTTATATCCAACAAAATGGACTTCAAAACAAAGGCTATAATAAGAGACAAAGAAGGACACTACATAATGACAAAGGGATAAATCCTTTAAAAGGATGTAACCCTTGTAAACACTTATATATTCAAGATAAGACCACCTAAATATATAAAGCAAATCATGATGGACATAAGGGAAAGAATGATAGCAATATAGTCATAGTAGGCAATTTTAACACCCCATTGACATCAATTGATAAATTTTTCAGACAGAAAATTAAGAGGAAACAGTCACCTTAAATGACACAATAGATCAGCTAAATTTAATTGATATCTGTAGAGCATTTCCACCAAGCCGCAGAATATACATTCTTATCAAGTGCTCATGAAACATTTTCTAGGATAGAAAACATCTTAGGACATAAAGCAAGTCTTAATAAATTTAAAAAGTTTGAAATCCTGTCAAGCATCTCTGACCATAATGATATGAAACTAGAAATCAATGATTCCTTTTATATCAAGTTTAAAGAAACCAATATAATTCTTGGTGTCAGAAGTCAGAATAGTGCTTACCTATAGATGGAAAGAATAAGGTGGTACATGAAAGCATTTCTGAGATGCTGGTGGTGTTTTATATCCCTGACCCTCTTGGTAATTACATGGATATGTTCTTTCTGTTGCAATTTGTCAACCTGCACACTTTGATTTTATGTATTTTCCATAACATACTTTATTTCAATAAAAATTATTTATATAAAATATTGATAATAGAGAGGAGACAAAATGGCCATGGAGTAGGTGGACATTCCAACTCCCGCATTCCAGAACCAAAATGGATTACAACTTAATTTTAAGAACAGTCACCTTGAAAGACCAACTTTGGACCAAACTAAAAAGATTCTACAGCCAAGGACCATCAAAGAACCTACACTGAGACTGGTAGGGAAGGTGGAGACGTGGAAAGGGCTGCCCCATTTCTAGGAGCAAGCCGGGGCCTGGAGGGACTCTTGTGTTGGGGAGGAGTGTCCGGAGAGTTGTGGGTTGTGAGTCCTCAGCCCCAGAACTGGAGTCCAAGCCTAGAGTCCTGGAGACTGGAAGGGGAAAACAAACTGTATTTGACTGAGAAGGAAGCCTAGATAATGTTTGAGAGAAAGAGACAGAACTCTTGGACCCAGGGTCCGTACTAAGAAACTGCCTGGAGAGCCTCGCTCACAGCCACCTACCTGGGGCTCTGGGATCAGGGAGCGCTAGGAGAACTGGAGTTGCCAGGGAAGAGTGTGGTCTCAGAGGCACAGGGAGAGATATTTTGAGAGATGGACACCTTAACCTTTGGGCTGAATTACACCCCAAATCTAAAGTGAATATCCTCCCAGCGGCAAAACCAACAAATGGAAAAAATTAGCCACCCACCAAAGGCTCTCCTGCTTCAGTCAGAACAAAGAGGCACTTAGAGGCAGGCAGCAAGTTAGGAACACAGGTAGTGAGTGCTGAGGTCTGAGTTACACAGCCCCCACCCACGCTGCTGAGTGCTCACGAGGGGTGGATGCGGCTGCAGGAGCCAGTGTGGCTC
The DNA here is from genome assembly GCA_037038555.1 of Rhynchonycteris naso. Classification (NCBI taxonomy): domain Eukaryota; kingdom Metazoa; phylum Chordata; class Mammalia; order Chiroptera; family Emballonuridae; genus Rhynchonycteris; species Rhynchonycteris naso. The sequence continues at coordinate 44,709,975 of CM072997.1, read as the reverse complement.
GCAGGCCAGCCTGTGAAGGTGGAAGCTGCAGTGGCCACTGTGAAGGTCAGAGCGAGTGCACAGGACCACCCAGGGCATGAATGTGGGCAATAGCGTAGGTGATCCAAGCTGGTGCATGTGAGCCTGCCCACAGAGGCAGGAGCGGAGCCCGGAGCTGTGGTGGCCGCTGAGGAGGTCCTGAACTTGTGCACAATCCTGCCAGCCCTTGGAGATGGAAAAAGCCCGGAGGACAGCGGAGGCAGTTGGACCCATTGTGCGCGAGCCCTCGCGTGGAGAAAAAGCCAGTGGTGGCTGCTGTGGAGGTCTGAGCTGGCATGCAATCACATTTTCAATGTTGGCCCAGCCCTGGCAGCAGCTGAGGCCTGGGTGACAGTAGTAGTGGTCAGAGTGGCTGGGCGCAGGCCCACCCATGGAGGCAGAGGCCTGGGCAGCTGCTGCAGAGATCAGAGCTCATGCGCAATTATGCCTACAGCATGAGTTTGCCCATGGCAGTGGCTGGGGCCCAGGCAACCTTGAAGGTAGTTCCAGCGGGCATGCATGGGCCCACCAGAGGAGGCAGGAGACACAGCAGTAACAGAGGCAGACTGGCACTGGCAGCGTCCGAGCCCAAATGCCTGGGCGGTAGAAGCAGTGGCAGGGGCTAGTGGACAGACCACACATCAAAAACACTGAAGCCACACCCACTGGACACCTGAGACCACACCCTTCTGAGTGCTCAAAAAGAAGAAAAATAAAAAGTCTGAATAGAAAAACATTTGAGACTAAGGGGCAAGCCACATACAATACTGTACATAATCACTGAATTTCAGTACTGAGCACAACAAGTAGCCAACAATAAGAGGCAGCAGAAAGCAGATCTCAGGGAAACTTGAACTTTTAAAGGAACTTTCCCCAGGCCAAAAGTAGATAAAAGCTAGTCTAGGAGTGCAGCTGAGATTTACAATGACAACTGGGCCCATCAGAGGCAGCCACAAGATCTGGATCACCTGTAGTTCCAAAAAGGTTGATAAGAGCCAGTTATAGGCAGTGACCCACACTGATCTGTTCCTGACTTCAGCCAGGGAGGTCCAGGGAAAACACATACAGTGGCCAGATATGGAGAGCATCAGTTCAGGACCTAACAACCTTTGTTAGAGTGGTAGCTTACAAAAGGGCTCCTCACACCTGAACCAGTTAAGACATAGAAAATGCTAACACAAATAGCAAAAAAAATAGTGATAGCAGATAAGTAGTCCATAGCAGATTACAAACAATAGCTGATGCCAACGCAAGAAGACCTAGAAACAACACAACTGAAAATTGGAGGCAGACTATACCAGCCCTAGAATCAGCTAGCTACATAAACACTTCCAAAAGAAGAGTGTATACACAGACAAAATGGGAAGACAAAATGGGAAGACAAAGGATCAATGAAATTAAGTTAGTTCTTTGAAAAGGTAAACAAGATTGATGAACCCTTAGCCAGACTCACAAAGGAAAAAATAAAGAAGACTCAAATAAATAAAATTAGAAATGAGAGTGGAGAAGTAACAACTGACACAGCAGAAATACAAAGGACTGTAAGAAAATACTATAAAGAACTCTATGCCAAAAAATTAGACAACCTAGGTGAAATGGACAAATTTCTTGAGAAATATAATCTTTCAAAAATCAATCTGGAAGAATTAAAAAATTTAAATAGACCGAGTACAACTAATAAGATTGAAACAGTTACCAAAAGACTCTCAACAAACAAAAGCCCTGGCCCAGATGGCTTCAAAGGCGAATTCTACCAAACATTCAAAGAAGAATTAACTTCTATTCTTCTCAAGTATTTCAAAGAATTCAAGAGGAAGGTAAACTTCCAAGCTCCTTTTATAAGGTGAGCATAAATTTGATCCCAAAACCAGGCAAAGACAACACAAAGAAGGAACACAATATGCCAATATCCCTGATGAATTTAGATGCTAAAATTCTCAACAAAATATTAGCAAACTGGATCCAGCAATACATGAAAAAAATAATATATCATGATCAAATGGGATTTATTCTGGTGAGGCAAGGTTGGTACAACATTTGCAAATCAATCAATGTGATTGATCACATAAACAAAAGGAAGGAGAAAAACCACATGATAATATCAATAGATGCAGAAAAAGTATTTGATGAAATCCAGCATCCATTTATAATCAAAACTCTCAGCAAAGTGGGAATACAGGGAACATAACTCAATATGATAAAGGCCATCTATGACATACCCACAACTAGCATCATACTCAAATGGCAAAAATTAAAAGCAATCCCCTTAAATCAGGAACAAGGCAGGGGTGCCCCCTTTCACCACTCTTATTCAGCATAGTTCTGGAAGTCTTAGCCACAGCAATCAGACAAGAAGAAGAAATAAAAGGCATCCAAATTTGAAAAGATGTAAAACTATAATTATTTGCTGATGATATGATACTGTACATAGAAAACCCTAAAGTCACAATAAAAAACTCTACTGAACCTGATAAATGAATTTAACAAAGTGGCAGGATATAAAATTAATACTCAAAAACCAGAGGTATTTTTGAGGGTAGGAAGATGGCGATGGAGTAGGCAGACGTACCAACTTCCAACTCCCAGAACCAAAGTGGATTATAACTCAATTTTAAGAACCATCATCTGGATAAACCAACTTGGAGCAAAACTAAGTGGACTCTTCAACCAAGGAACACTGCAGAAGCCACATTGAGACGGGTAGGAATAGCGTAAACGCGAAGAGGGCTGCCCAGCTCCCCGGAGCAAACGGCAGCCCGGAGAGATCCGCGTGGCGGGAGGAGAGTTTGGCGGAGAGGGAGGGACCTGGGTCCCAGGAACCAAGCCCCAGACTGCAGTCCCAGACCCTAGAAGAGCCGATTGGACAGTATCGAGCTGTGAAGTAAATGAGGATACTATTTGGGAAAAAGAGAGAGTCTTCTCAGACCCAAAAATCTTTTTAAAGGGACAGCTCAGAAAGCCTCTCTCACAACCACGCACCCGGGGCTCCGGGGAACTGGGACAGAGGAGAGGAACAGAGCAGCGGGAACAAAGAGTGGACTGAAGGCACGAGGACACTCTGAGGGACAGCCACCCCGACCCATGGGCTAAGTCACTTCCCTAATCGAAAACGAATATTTCCCCTGGAGCTAGCAATACCAGCAAAGGGAGACAGGACACTAGCCAAACAAGCTCTCCCGCGGCAATTAGAGCAGACCTGCCTAGAGGGAGGGAGCTCCCAAGCCTACAGTGTGGAGACTTAGGGCACTTCTAGCCCCCTGAGGTTGCTGAAGCCTATGGTCGGGACAGGACACCGAAATGCAGTCCTGTCGGTGTGGGCAGAACAGTGCGAGCTCGGGCTAGCCTAGCAGGGGCGGAGGTGACGCGCTAAAGCTGTCCGGCAGCTGCGGGCCGCCTGTGACCCCACTTGTGGGGAAAAATACGGGCAGAGATCAGCCCTGCGACCCTGCGCTAGCCGGCCCTGACCGCGGGCACCGGGCTAAGACCAGGGACGGGCGAGGGGACCGAGGCTCACGCTGCCAACCCCGCCCAGAAGGAGAAACCCCGGCGTGCCATCTGTGGGCGCGAGCGGGCTCCTAAGTTGGGGGCGAGGGAGACACTGAGACCAGGGGAAGTTCCCTGCGGAGCTCAGGCTGCTCGCCCTGCCCGGCCGGAGAAACCGCGGAGTACCGCCCTACGTGCGCGAGCTTTCTCCGAGCGTGGGGGCGGGGTAGGAGCCGGAACGACCGGAAGCTAGCCGCTGTGCGCATGCCAGCAAACACGCCCGGCCCAATAATCCCCGGTTTTCGGTTTCAGTCCCTGAGCAGGAGGGCCCTGGCCTCGAGGGCGGGGCTAAATTCTGGACGGGCAAAGGCTCACAGCTGAGAGCACGTCAAAAGCCCCGCCCACCCCACAAAACGGTGGCGAGCAGGCTCGGACTGAGGGGGCTGGGCGTAAGCCTTCCAGAAAAAGTCTGGGGCCGCAGCTGAGCGAAGGTGCTCACCTCTGCCCTACGCGCTAACGCTAGTGGCTTGAGTGACAGCCCCTCCTGCAAAGGAGAGGCAGAAACCACAGCAATAGCTGCAGTGAGCCGGCGCTGGCAACGCCCACACCAAACCGCCCTAGGCAGCGACAGAGGGGGTGGCAAGCCTGCAGACAGACCACACCTGGAGAACACAAAGGCAACACATACTGGACTCCAGTGGCCACAACTTGCTTACACTCAGATAAAATGGGCAGGCAGAGGAATGCAAACCAAATCAACCAAGAGAAATCCCCAGAGAAGGTCCTGAATGAACCAGATATAACCAAACTACCAGAAGCAGACTTTAGAATAATGATAGTTAGGATGTTCAAAGAAATTAGAGCAACAATGGATAGTCACTATGAGCACCTAAATAAAGAGATAACAAGTATAAAAAATGAAATTGAAATAATAAAAAAGAACCAGACAGAAATGACAAATACAGTATCAGAACTGAAGACCACAATGGAAGGAATTAAAAGCAGGATAGATGACGCTGAGGATCGAATCAGTGAGTTAGAGGACACAATAAACATAGTTACAGAAGCAGAGAAAAAAAAGGAAAAGAGATTCAAAAAATGTGAGGAAACTCTAAGGGAGCTCTGTGACAACCTGAAGAGAAACAACATTCGCATCATAGGGGTACCTGAAGAAGAGGAAAGTGGACAGGAAATGGAAACTTTGTTCAATCAAATCATAGCCGAAAACTTCCCTAAATTAAGGCTGGGAAACATTCTACATGTCCAAGAAGCGCACAGAACCCCATTAAAGAGAAACCCCAAAAGATCTACACCAAGACACATCATAGTTAAAATACCAAAGCTAATAGATAAAGAAAAAATCTTAAAAGCTGCTAGAGAAAAAAAGACTCTCACCTACAAAGGAGCCCCCATTAGGATGACATCAGACTTATCAACAGAAACACTTCAGGCCAGAAGGGAATGGCAAGATATAATCAAAGTAATGCAGAACAAGAACCTACAACCAAGACTACTTTATCCAGCAAGGCTAACGTTTAAAATTGAGGGAGAAATAAAGAGCTTTCCAGACAAAGAAAACCTCAAGGAATTCATTAAAACCAAACCAATCCTGCAAGAGATTTTAAGGGGCCTAGTGTGAACAGTTCAAAGGGAGAAAAGAATATAGCAAAAAAAAAAAAGAAAAATACAGCTTTAAAGAATAAAATGTCAATAAACAACTACATATCAATAATAACCTTAAATGTAAATGGACTAAATGATCCAATCAAAAGACATAGGGTAGCAGCGTGGATAAAGAAACAGGACCCATACATATGCTGTCTACAAGAGACACACCTTAAAACAAAAGATGCTCATACACTGAAGATAAAAGGATGGAAAAAAATATTTCATGCAAATGGAAATGAAAAAAAAGCCGGGGTAGCAGTACTTATATCTGACAAAATAGACTTTAAAACAAAGACTGTAGTAAGAGATAAAGAAGGACACTACATAATGATAAAGGGAACAATTCAACAGGAAGATATAACTATTATAAATATCTACGCACCAAATATAGGAGCCCCGACATTCATAAAGCAGACTTTGATGGACATTAAGGGCGAGATTAACAGTAATACTATCATAGTAGGGGATATCAATACCCCACTAACAACACTGGATAGATCCACAAGAAAGAAAATCAATAAAGAAACAGCAGAATTAAAGGATACACTAGATCAACTTGATTTAATAGATATATTCAGAACTTTTCACCCTAAAGCAGTAGAATATACATTCTTCTCAAGCGCTCATGGTACGTTTTCTAGGATAGACCACATGTTAGGACACAAAAAAGGCCTCAACACATTTAAGAAGATTGAAATTATATCAAGCATTTTCTCTGATCACAATGCCATGAAACTAGAAATCAACCACAAAAGAAAAACTGAAAAATACTCAAACACTTGGAAACTAAATAGCATGTTATTAAACAATGAATGGATTAACATTGAGATCAAAGAAGAAATAAAAAAGTTTCTAGAAACAAATGATAACGAGCATACGTCAACTCAAAATCTATGGGACACAGCAAAAGCAGTCCTGAGAGGGAAGTTTATTGCACTACAGGCATATCATAAGAAGCTAGAAAAAGAACATATAAGCAACTTAACCCTGCAGCTAAAAGAACTTGAAAAACAACAACAAATAAAATGCAGGACAAGTAGAAGGAAGGAAATAATAAAGATCAGAGCAGAAATAAATGACATAGAGGCTAAGGAAACAATACAGAGGATCAATGAAACCAGAAGCTGGTTCTTCGAAAAGGTAAACAAGATTGATGAACCCTTAACTAGACTCATCAAGAAAAAAAGAGAGAGGTCTCAAATAGATAAAATTAGAAAGGACACTGGAGAAATTACAACTAATACAACAGAGATACAAAGCATTGTAAGAAAATACTATGAAGAACTCTATGCCAAAAAATTTGACAATCTAGATGAAATGGACAAATTTCTTGAATCATATAAACTTCCAAAAATCAATCTGGAAGAATCAGAACACCTGAACAGACCAATTACAACAGAGGAGATTGAAACAGTTATCAAAAAACTCCCAAAAAAGAAAAGTCCTGGGCCTGATGGCTTCACAAGTGAATTCTATCAAAAATTCAAAGAAGAATTAACTCCTATCCTCCTCAAGCTATTTCAAAAAATTCAAAAGGAAGGCAGACTTCCAAACTCCTTTTATGAGGCGAGCATAATTCTGATCCCCAAACTGGGCAAAGACAACACAAAGAAAGAAAATTATAGGCCTATATCCCTGATGAATTTAGACGCTAAAATTCTCAACAAAATATTAGCCAACCGGATTCAGCAATATATGAAAAAAATCATACACCATGACCAAGTGGGATTTATTCTGGAGAGGCAAGGCTGGTACAATATTCGCAAATCGATCAATGTGATTCAACACATAAACAAAAGGAAGGACAAAAATCACATGATAATTTCAATAGATGCAGAAAAGGCATTTGATAAAATCCAGCACCCATTCATGCTTAAAACTCTCAATAAAGTGGGAATACAAGGAACATTCCTTAACATGATCAAGGCCATCTACGACAAACCCACAGCAAACATCATACTTAATGGACAAAAATTAAAAGCAATCCCCTTAAGATCAGGAACCAGGCAGGGTTGCCCACTTTCACCACTTTTATTCAACATAGTTCTGGAAGTCCTAGCTACAGCAATCAGACAAAAAGAAGAAATAAAAGGCATCCAAATTGGAAAAGAAGAAGTAAAACTGTCACTATTTGCAGATGATATGATATTGTACATAGAAAACCCTAAAGTCTCAGTTAAAAAACTACTGGACCTTATAAATGAATTCAGCAAGGTGGCAGGATATAAAATTAATACCCAGAAATCAGAGGCATTTCTATATACAAACAATGAACTGTCAGCAAAAGAAATTAAGGAATCAATCCCCTTCACTATTGCAGCCAAAAAAATAAAATACCTAGGAGTAAATTTAACCAAGGAGGTTAAGGACTTGTACTCGGAAAATTATAAAACATTGATAAAAGAAATCAAGGAAGATACAAACAAGTGGAAGCATATACCGTGCTCATGGCTAGGAAGAATAAACATCATTAAAATGTCTATATTACCCAAAGCAATTTATAAATTCAATGCAATACCAATTAAAATACCAATGACATACTTCAAAGATATAGAAAACATACTCCAAAAATTTATATGGAACCAAAAAAGAACACGAATAGCCTCAGCAATCTTAAAAAGAAAAAATAAAGCAGGAGGCATCACTCTTCCGGATATCAAGGTTTACTACAAGGCCATTATACTCAAGACTGCCTGGTACTGGCATAAGAACAGGCACAGTGATCAATGGAACAGAACAGAAAACCCAGAAATAAACCCACAGCTTTATGGACAACTGATATTTGACAAAGGAGGAAAGAACATACAATGGAGTAAAGACAGCCTCTTTAACAAATGGTGCTGGGAAAATTGGACATCTACCTGCAAAAAAATGAAACTAGACCATCAACTTACTCCATGCACAAAAACAAATTCAAAATGGATAAAAGACTTAAACATAAGCCGTGAAACTATAAGCATCGTAGAAGAAAACATAGGCAGCAAGCTCTCCGACATCTGTAGCAGCAATTTATTTGCCGATTTATCTCCACGAGCAAATGAAATAAAAGGCAAGATAAACAAATGGGACTACATCAAACTAAAAAGCTTTTGCACAGCTAAAGACAACAAGAACAGAATAAAAAGACAAACTACACAACGGGAGAACATATTCGACAGCACGTCTGATAAGGGGTTAATAACCAAAATTTATAAAGAACTTATAAAACTCAACACCAGGAAGACAAACAATCCAATCAAAAAATGGGCAAAAGAAATGAATAGAAATTTTACCAAAGAAGACATACAGATGGCCAAAAGACATATGAAAAAATGCTCAACATCACTAATTATTAGAGAAATGCAAATTAAAACCACAATGAGATATCACCTCACACCAGTCAGAATGGCACACATCAGCAAAACAACACAGAACAAGTGCTGGCGAGGATGTGGAGAAAAGGGAACCCTTCTGCACTGCTGGTGGGAATGCAGACTGGTGCAGTCACTGTGGAAAACAGTTTGGAGATTCCTCAAAAAATTAAAAGTCGAACTGCCTTTTGACCCAGCTATCCCACTTTTAGGAATATACCCTAAGAACACCATAACACTGTTCGAAAAGAAGAAATGCGCCCCCATGTTTGTGGCAGCATTGTTCACAATAGCGAAGAGCTGGAAACAGCCCAAGTGTCCGTCAGAAGACGAGTGGATTAAAAAGCTTTGGTATATATATACTATGGAACAATATTCAGCCATAAGAAATGATGACATCGGATCATTTATAACAAAATGGATGTACCTTGATAACATTATACGGAGTGAAATAAGTAAATCAGAAAAAAAGAAAAACTGAGAACAGCATGATTTCAGACATAGGTGGGACATTAAAATGAGACTACGAGACACGTACAAGAGTGTGGTGGTTACGGGATGGGGGGAGGGAGGGGAGGGTGGGATAGGGAGAAGGGGAGGGACACAGGGAAAAACAGATAGAAGGTGACAGAGGACAATTTGACTTTGGGTAATGAGTATGCAGCACAATTGAATGATGGGATAATCTGGAGATGTTTTCATTGTACATATGTACCCTGATTTATTGGTGTCACCCCATTAAAGTTAATAAAAAAATTAAAAAAAAAAGGAAAAAAAAAACAAAAAAAAAAAAACCAGAGGTATTTTTATATACTAACTATGATGTGCCTGAAAGAGAAATTAAGAAAACAATCCCCTTCACTATTGCAATAAAAAAATAAAGACTCAGGAGTAAATTTAACCAAGGAAGTTAAAGACTTGTACTCAGAAAAATAATAAAACACTGATTAAAAAAATCAAGGAAGATACAAACAAGTGAAAGCATATACCATGTTCATGGTTAGGAAGAATAAACATCATTAAAATGTCCATATTACCCAAAGCAATTTATAAATTCAATGCAATTCCTATTAAAATACCAATGACAAAGATATAGAACAAATATTCCAAAAATTCATATAGAACTAAAGGAACAAGAATAACCTCAGTAATCTTGAAAAAGAAGAATAAAGTGGGTGTGATCACACTTCCTGATATCAAGTTATACTACAAGGCCATTGTACTCAAAACAGCTTGGTACTGGCATAAGAACAGGCATATAGATCAATGGAACAGAACAGAGAACCCAGAAATAAACCTGCACCTTTATGGACAATTGATATTTGATAAAGGTGGTAATAGCATACAGTAGAGTAAAGACAGTCTCTTTAACAAATGGTGTTGGGAAAATTGGACAGCTACTTGCAAAAAAGTGAAACTAAACCACCAACTTACATCATTCACAAAAATAAGCTCAAAATACATAAAATAATTAAATGTAAGTCGTGAAACCATAGGCATCCTAGAGGAAAACATAGGCAGTAAGCTCTTCGACATCACTCGCAGCAATATATTTGCTGATTTATCTCAATGAGCAAAGAAAATAAAGGAAAGGATAAACAAATGGGACTATATCAAACTAAAAAGCTTTTGCACAGCTAAAGACAATATGAACAAAATAAAAAGGAAAACCACACAATGGAAGAACATATTTGACAATATATCTGATAAGGTGTTAATAACCAAAATTTATAAAGAATTTTATAAACTTGTAAAACTCAACACCAGGAAGATAAACAATCCAATCAAAAAATGGGCAAAAGAAATGAATAGACACTTCTCCAAAGAGGACATACAGATGGGCAATAGGCATATGAAAAAATGTTCAACATCACTAATCATTAGAGAAATGCAAACTAAAACCACAATGAGATATCACCTCACACCAGTCAGAATGGCGCTCATCAGCAAAACAACACAGAATAAGTGCTGGCAAGGATTCTGCACTGCTGGTGGAATGCAGACTGGTGCAGCCACTGTGGAAAACATAATGGAGTTTCCTAAAAAAATTAAAAATGAAACTGCTTTTTGACCCAGTTATTCCACTTTTAGGAATATATTTCCAGAACACCACATCAATGATTCAAAAGAGGAAATGGACCCCTATGTTTATGGCAGCATTGTTTATGACAGCCAAGATCTAGAAATAGCCCAAGTGTCCTTCAGTGGACGAGTGAATTGAAAAGTGATACATATACACAATGGAATACTATGGGGCCATGAAAAAGAAGGAAACCTTACTTTTTGCAACATCATGGATGAACCTGGAAACTATTATGTTGAATGAAATAAGCCAGGCAGAGAAAGAAAAATATCATATGACTTCAGTCATTTGAGAAATCCAATGAACAATGTGAACTGAGGAACGGAATTGAGACAGAGGAGGGATCAAAGGGACCAGAGGAAAATAGGACAGAGGAAAAGGGGATGATAGAATGGGATGAGAGTAGAAAAGCAAAACTGGGGAAAGGGCGTTGTGGTGGGGAACACTTGGGAGGTAGGAGGTATTTAGGGGGACACTAGAATCTATGTACACCCAATAAATTAAAATAAAATAAAATTTTAAAACATTGATGATAAAATACCACATTTCATGGGTGGAATGCAGCTCTTCTTTTCCAGCACTTATGGCTCCATACCACCCAAGTACTCTTATTCTCTGCGTCTAAGACTTTAATATGATCTTCAAATATTTAAAGCTGTTTTAGTAAACTCTTACTTTTTTGTAGAAAAAAATTAATTTGTTCATTTTAAAAGTTTACTTACATTCCAATAAGTTATGTAATTTTCTGTCCAATAGAGGAAATTATTCAATAATAAATGACCCCTCTATGTCCTCTACAGTATGATAAAACATCCATCTATAAAATTCCTTTTAGGTTTTTGGTTTCTTTTCAGAGTTATAGATATTCCAGCCAAAATCAATGAAGGGAGCTGAAATTCCTGTCCTTGTATTCCATGGCTGATTGGAAGCTTAAGGTCAAGGCCTTCACAGTTCCTGGCTTAACTGCTTTATGTTTCTTAATGCATTCACCTTAATGCATTAACAAAGGTGGACTATTTTTTGTCTTTAAGATTAAAGGATTCTCCTTAAGTAGCCACACAACAAACTGCATTTTCCCATTGATAGTCACTTGAATTCAAATTCAAATTGTGAATTCTAACAAGAAAATTGTTTTATTATTTTAGGGACAAAGTTATCCAAGATTTTAAAAATGATTTTTTCTATTTTAGTTAACTAATACCTATACAGGTTATTCTTTAAAAATTTTAAAGGAAATAATAGTTATATACATTTGAATGCATTGTTTCATCAAGGTATGTTAGTCCGCTAGGGGACAAATCAGTAACTAAAGATAAATAACCTGAAAAGCACCAGTCTTATAGCTTGTATTTGAAATAAAAATTGGAAGTGGAGACTTTGTTTTATGATTATGGTATGTGGGAGGCTATTAGGAATGTCTTACACTAATAGTGTTTTGGGGCATCATAATATACTATATGGCTATTTTTAGCAAAAGATGAATTATTGCAGTTTCTTGGGCTTCAAGGAGTATGTGGACGAGGATTAATTATATCAGTCTTTGCAAGATTTCTTCCATTCAATCAGTACCAAGCATTAGATAATTTACATACCGGTAAAACAAAGGCTACCTCAATATATAATGGCCCACACTAGATTTTACTTTTATTTTTTCTCCTTGCAATGTTAAAACCATTTCTCAAATATTTATCTTTCTTCTTTCTTTTCAAATTGAAAATAAGCCTGGAGGACTCTTGCAAGATGGAGAATGAGGCAGTATTGAGTAATGGAAAAATAAAAACACTGGGAATTTGGAAGCTTGGCTCCTAGTCCTGGTATTATCCCTCAGCATTTTTTTTTTTTTGTCATATCAGTCTTTTTGAATTTTAGTTTCCTCATTTTTTAAATGTGGATAATAATTCCTGTTCTACTTTTCTCACTAGTTTTTGTGAGTGACTAAGGTAAAGGTGAAAGTTCTGTGAAAACCTATTACATAAAAGTAAGGTGTTACTATTACCATTACTACGTCTAATGTTTATGAAATTTTCGGGACTAAAATTTTTAAGATGGTTTGCCTGTACCTGACTCAGTTACTTGACTTATATTGAATTAACTTTGTTGAACCAAGAAATTTCTAGAATTTATCCAAATTTGTAATCTGTAGGAAATATTAACAACTTTAGAAACTATGGAAAATATTCTGCCTTATCTGGGAGGAAGTGGTTTGAGCAGTCACCTGAACCTCCTGCTTTAGATTGTTGTAGACCAGTGGTTCTTAACCCTTTTCGAAGTACCGAACCCACCAGTTTCATATGCGCATTCACCGAACCCTTCTTTAGTGATTAATAAAATATGATATTTTTTCCAAATTCAAGACATAGGTATATGTTTTTTTACTGGTGCACAAAATGAGTCGTGCATGAACATCACCTTGCTCAAAGAACAAAACCAACAAAGTGCATGAACTCACAACAAATTACGGTATTACTTTATTCTGGCCTCTGTGGCAGAGGCTTCTCCTAACCCCTGAGTCTGACTCATCGAACCCCTAGGGTTTGATAGAACCCAGGTTAAGAACCACTATTGTAGATTTAGGAAAAAAAGGGAGGGGGAAGCATTTCTTAAGAAATCAAATTGCTGGTAATCTCTGTGTATTTAAATGTATTAGACTATAGCAGAGAGACTATCCCTTGGAAATGTGCTACAAAGGGAACCCAAGTCCATTTGCTGAGAGATACTGGCTCTAGTATAGTTACTTCTAAGTAACTTCCAGCTTTTTTTCCCTATGTCCTTACCAGTTGGTTTCCCTTATCTAGTCGGCAAGCCCTTTTCCAAGCTCTCCCTTTTCTGGACTAAAGCAATGCTCCCCACCCTTCTCTGCTTACCTCTAAATGCCAAAGCTTTGAGGTTGCCAGTAGGCAAATTCAGCCCGATCCTTAACCCGGTGGCTTCTTTTGAGTGTCTGAAACTAATTGTTCTATTTATTGGACTTGGAGATGGAAGGATAAAGAAAACTTATGGGAAGACTCCTGGAGTTTTAAAGTAGGCTGACTCATGTACCCGAGGTCACACTGACCTTTTGGAGTCCTCAGCACTTTCTCGATGTATCCTGAGATCTCTCCATTGACCAGCAGCATTATCAGAAAAGTGGCCATCCACAGTTCCTAGGAGACTGCTGTAGTCCCCAACCACAAATAAAAAATATACCAGTAGCATGAATGATAACAGAAGCATTGTGAATCACATGTGGCTTTGTGTCGGAAGAAAATAGTTTTGTCCATTTGCTCTACTTAAGGATTTCCAAAACTTGTCAAGTTTTTGTGAAATGGAACATATTAGATTGTGAAATGGAACATACCGGCATCGTCTCAATTATTTAAACATTACTCATTTATTATTCTGCTAGATTTCATACACTTCTAAATTATATTTTCAATGCTAACTTCAGGTGATTCCTAATTGTGTTTCAGGGAAGTGTTGAAAGTTGTGTATGGAATATTGGCAATAGGGAGAAAAAAGGAGTTAGAAGAGTTGCCCAGAACATCACCAGTAACAACTTGGGCAGGAACTTCCCTCTCTTCCTCAAGAGGGTGTGATAATCTGTTCAGCCAATAGAGACATAGTTGAATAATACCGCAGTCAGGGATCTCTGAGAAATGCTTTCAATTCTCCACGTTGGTTTTAGCAGCAGCATTTCTATATTAACATCAATTTCCATTAGCTCACACTACTTACTGGTGGGAAAACACATAAATCTGCCAGGTGGCTCGTATTAATTAATACATAGTCCTATTTGGCTACTGAATATTTTATAGTATTATCTATATTCTAATTTTATAATCCCTTAAAATATTTTATATATCTCTTCTTGTTCCAATATCAACATTTTCTGGTCATTCAATAATATATTTCTTCTGTGTTTGTCTGCCAGTACAAGTGGTAAGGATTTCCAAAATGCAATTGATTTTCTAAGTAATAGTTTGGGCTTCAATTTTTTTATTTTTAATTTAGATGCAATAATATAAGAAAGGAACATCTCTTACTTGGAAAGTCAGTGCTTGAGTTAAACACTTTTATTTTCCACTCTGGCTGTTTCCTTGTCTGCCTGATTTTTATTCATCTTTTAGAGCAGTGGTTTTTAACCTTTTTTGAGGTACCGAACCTACCAGTTACATATGCACATTCACCGAACCCTTCTTTAGTGATTAATAAAATATGATATTTTTTCCAAATTCAAGACATAGGTATATGTTTTTTTACTAGTGCAAAAAATGAACAGTGCATGAACATCATCTTGCTCAAAGAACAAAACCAACAAAGTGCATGAACTCACAACAAATTACGGTATTACTTTATTCTGGCCTCCGTGGCAGAGGCTTCTCCTAACCCCTGAGACTGACTCATCAAACCCCTAGGGTTCAATAGAACCCAGGTTAAGAACCACTGTTTTAGACCTTATTGAAATAAGTGCCCCTTCTTTAGGGAAACTTTCCATAAATCTTAGGACTAGTTTAGGTCCTCTAGTAACATGAACACATAACTCCAGTACTTTAAGTTAATATCAAATTATACTAGTCTTAGTAAATACCAATTTGTATAATTTTTAATAGATTTATTTCTTGACGTTCAGGTCAGATATACCTATCTTGAACACTGCTGTATTTCCGTTGTCTGATGGAGTATCTGACAATAGTAACTCAAAATATATTCACATGAGAGAAGAATAAAAAAACCAACATCTCCCTGGCATTCAATTTCTGGTGAACCTAAAGTATGTGATCCTGGTGAAACCTGGAACAAGTGCGGCAACATTTCTGCCCATTAGTTGACCATAGGAAGGAAGGGAGGCAGAAAAGTCTGTTCTTTGAGTCTTGCTTGCATTGACAAAGTTTACATGATGTATGAATTCTTTCAATCTTTTCAAGCTAATTTCAGAATCAGAGTACCCTTTATACAAAAAAATCTATCCTTTTTTATGGACCACTTGCCAGCCTGATGTCAGCAATAGAATCCAGCCCTAAAATGTGGTGTTATTTTTAAGGTTCAGTCAATTCAACTACCACATAGTCTGTTTGATTCAGTTTCTTATCTACGAGTTCAGAAGTAAAGATCTAGACATATAGTTTCTGTTGCTCTTAGACGCTGTGAATAAATGGCTAAAAAGATGAAGAATAGAACATTTATTTAATTTTCTTTTCATCATTTTAAAGAGATTGCTAACAACCCTGCCTATTAAGACCTGTGACACATACTAAAAATTTGTCATTCTTTCTACTTGCTGATTTACACTAAGGCAACCATCAGCTGAGTCTATGTGCTTGCCAAACATTAGAATATGACCAAAAAAGAAAAAGAAAAAAAAGCCAAAGACAGCAAATTCTTTCAGCCATTTTATTGGACACTAAAGAGCCATTTTGATGACAATGTTCCTTTGTTTTCATGGAAAAAAACTAAAAACATATTCTCTCGTGATTTCTCAATTAACTGGATACTACTTATAATATACCGACAAAGTAGTATTCTTATCCACCCCCCTCCTATGAAGACATGATACAAGAAGCTTAAAGGCCCAAGAGTTATCATGTAATATTTCTTTTTTTTAAAGTGTTATTTATTTATTATTTATTTAAATTAAACTCATGCCATTTTTCCATTTTAGGTAACATTAAAACTTTAACCTTTAACATTTTTCTAAAGGAAACAATTCAAGGTTGGTTTGTTTATCCCAAGTGTCATTGTGATTTGTTTTAGATATACGTTCTTGGAATGTATACTTTGAGCATTATATAAACATTCAACAATTGTTGACTAACAAATAATTGTAATCACCATAGTCTTTATAGTTATTTTATTTAAAAACTATCGACTTAGACATTGATTTAAAATGTTTGGTAATCTTTATTTTCCATTCACCATAGTGCTTGTACTATCTGAATGAACACGTGGCAGAGTGTTAGGGACTAATGCCAAACATATGGTGTCCACAACCAGTCAGCATAACCTTTGGAATGCTAATTGCAAAGAAGAGCCAAATGCAAATGCTTAATAGCACACATATGGCCGGTTGAAGATTTCCTAATACCGAGTTCTCTAAGACCTGTAAATATCTTTGTCATGTAGAACAGACAAATTTTAATGTTTCAAGACTTTGATTAAACACAGCCTTTTAAAAGTTTTACATATCTTTTAATATATAAAAGTAAAATATAATTTTCACATATGTATTAAACCTATAATGTGCCTTTTCCAAAACTGTATTTACTCTAGAAGTGCCTGCTAATTACACTTCATTTATATTTTCAGGCTGACAGAATTAAGGATGTAATAATTTTTCTTGAACTAAATACAGAATAATTTTATTAAATTATCTGCCACAGTGGCATAAATCTTATATCTAGCTAATGCAGTATTTATTCTAAGCACTAATCAAGGTATCAAAACTTTTTCAGCCTGACCAGGCGGTGGATAGAGCATCGGACTAGGATGCGGAAGACCCAGGTTCGAGACCCCAAGCTCGTCAGCTTGAGCGCGGGCCCATCTGGCTTGAGAAAAAAGCTCACCAGCTTGGACCCAAGGTTGCTGGCTCCAGCAAGGGGGTGCTCAGTCTGCTGAAAGCCCGCTGTCAAGGCACATGTGAGAAAGCAATCAATGAACAACTAAGGTGTTGCAACAGCAATGAAAAACTAATGATTGATGCTTCTCACCTCTCTCTGTTTCTGTCTGTCTGTCCCTATCTATCCCTCTGACTCTCTCTCTCTGTGTCCCTGTGTAAAAAAATGAAACAAAACAAAACAAAACAAAAAAAACTTTTTCACTCACAAGACACTAGAGATCATGGAGTTGAAATGCTTCATTGGATACATGAGGAAATTGTGATTCATAAAAGTTACACAACTTGCCCAATGCACACTGTTTGAACATGGCTGAGTGCAAACTAAACCTGTGGTTTTATTACCAAATCTAAACATTCTTTGCATTACATTGTCATAAAAAATGTATTCTTTTATAAAAAGAATTTCAATAGCTTTTTAAGACTGTTGAGCGATCATTTGCTCAGAAACAAAACAAATATAATTTTGGCTTTTGCTCACAGATTTTTTGGGCTTCTGTTTCCACTGTCTTTTCTTTATAGACATCATCTTTCTCCTTTACATGAAGCTTTCTTCCAGGTACTATAATATCTCAACATGTACAAAACATCTCTTGAGTCAGCACCAGTCTCAGACTTTCTTCTCCTACCTGCTATATCAAATTATTTTTTCTTATCTCATCACAAACCTATAGCCTAAGTGAATTAAGACAGGCTCAGAGCTATGGCCAAATTTAAAAAGTATAAATTGTTACTCTGAAGTTTACCTCATTTATATAGTAAATTCATAGAAGCCCATTCACAAAGTATTTATTTAGAAATTTCTGAATCTCTTAGATACATATTTCTAAAATACTTTGCCTAGAACATAGTAAGATTTTAAATTTTTAAATGTTTCTTTTTTTGCTAAGAACAAATACCCATTTCATAAAAACCTTGTAACAGTTACCTACTGCTAAATAACAAACTAATCCCAAGTCTAATATTTTAAATGATTAAATGATTATTTGAAATAAAGCAATGGCTAATCATTTTCTAATGACAGTAGAAATTGACCACAGTTCATGAGCATGGTCCTTCTGTATTCCATGTGGTACTGGTGGAGGGGATAGTGACTGGGGCTGAAAGTTTAAAGATGGCCTCATTTACATGTCTAAAGTCCCAGCTGTAGTGGTGAGAAAGGCCGGGGCCTCTTAGGATATCTGGGTTTTTCTAAATATTTCCAAGGTGTAGTCCGGGCTCATCCATATGACTATCTAATACTTTGCTTTTCCTTCACATTAATAACATGGACTTTTCTTCATAGTAGTTGACTTCCAAGTGAGTAAAAACAGGAGCTGCTAGATCTACTAAGTCTTTGACTTAGGACCGACAAAGGTTACTTTCCCAACATTTTATTGATCAAAGAAAATCATGAGACCCCAGAGATTCAAGGATGCGGTACAGGTTTCACATTTTGAGGAAAGAAATTGCGTACACATTTAGACATGGAAATAATTGTCGGTGACTATTTTTGCAGTCACTTGTCTGAATGAATAGTTTATACTTATGTAAAACAAATGAGAGTGTAATTCTATCTTGAACTACAAATTCTCTTTCACTATGGCATTGTTAGAATCCTGAATCAAAAATAACAAAGATACTGCACCATGGCTAGATAGGTTGGTTTGTTAGAGAACTGACCTGAAGTGTTGGTTCAATCCCTGGTCAGGGCACATACAGGAAGAGAATCAAGTTTCTCTCTCTCTACCTTCCTCTCTCTTTCTAAAAAATTTAAAAATGAAAAAAGATATTGTTTTATCCAATCTAGATTTTTTCTTTTTTGTTGTGTAAACTAGCTGTCACTTTCTTCTCTACTTCTTCTGCATTTCATGTTGGTTCATTTACACAGGTGGTTGTAAATTAAAGCTAACATCTTAACTATTTTAGTAGGTTAAATTGTTAAAAATTAAGTCATTAATACACAAAATATGTTTGCTTTTTTAAAAAAAGACTTTTTTTAGAGTGCACTTAAATTAATAGCAAAATTGAGAGGAAGATACTCCCATGACACCACATATGTATAGCATCCTCACTGTCAATATACCCTGTCAGAGTGGTATACTTGTCACAGCTGATAAACTTGTACTGACATGTCATAATCACCCAAAGTCTGTTGTTTACCTTAGAGTTCACTCTTAGTGTTGTACATTCTATGGGTTTGGGAAAATGTATAATGACATGTTTCTATCATTATAACATCACACAGAATATTTTCAGTGCCCTAAAAATTCTCTGTGCTCCATCTATTTATCCCACGCCTATCCCCATTCCTGGCAACCACTGACTTTTCTATTGTCACCATAGCTTTGCCTTCTCCAGAATATTATGTAGTTGGAATAATATAGTCTATAACATTTTTAGATGGGCTCCTTTCACTTAGTAATATGCATTTAAGATTCCTCAATGTTTTTTTTATAATTTTTTAGTACCAAACAATATTACATTGTATAGATGTACCATAGTTTACTAATCCATTTACTTACTGAATGGCATCTGGGTTGCTTTCAACTTTTGGCAATTATAAATAAAGCTGCTATACACATCCATGTACAAATTTTTGTGTGGGCAGAGTTTTTATTTCCTTTGGGTAAATATCATGAAGCATGATTGCTGGGTCATTTGGTAAGATTATGTTTAATTTTGTAGTGAATTGCCAGACTGCCTTCCAATGTGGCTGTATCATTTTTCATTTCCACTAGCAATCAATGAGAATTCTAGTCTTCTACATCCTCATCAGCATTTAGTGGTGTCAGTGTTCCAGATATTGGCCCTTCTAATATATGTGCAGTAGTATCTCATTGTTGGTTTAATTTGCTTTTCCCTGAAAACATGTCATATGGAAATGCTTTTCATATGCTTATTTGCCACCTGTATATCTTCTTTGAGTAGGTGTATGATAAGGTATTTGGCCCATTTTATAACCAAATTGTTTGTTTTCTTATTGTTGAGATTTAATACTTTTTTGTATATCTTAATATTCAAATATTTTTCTCAGTCTATGGCTTGACTTCTCACTCTATTAACATTTTCTTTTGCAGAGAAGTTTTTCATTTTAATGAAGTCTAGCTTATCTATTATTTCTTTTATAAGGCTTGCCTTTGGCCTTGACCTTGTCATCAACATACACAAGGTTATATAAACTTTCTTCTATCTTATCTTCTAGCGGTTCTTATAGTTTTGTTTTTTCGCTGTAGGTCTACAATCCATTTTAGTTAATATTTGTAAAGAGGATATGTTTTTATCAATATTTATTTATTTTTGCATATGGACATCTAGCTGTTTCAGCACAAGATGTTGAGAAGACTATCTTTGCTTTATTATATTGCCCATGCTCCTTTCTCAAAGATTAGTTGACTATATGGAGGTCTATTTCTGAGTTCTCTATTTAGTTCTATCAACCTATTTATCTATTCTTTCATGACTGCCCCACTGTCTTGATTGCTGTAACTTTACAGTAAATCTCAAAGTTGGTGGTATCAGTTCTCCAATCGTATCCATTTCAACATTGTGTTGGCTATTCTATCTTTTACCTGTCCGTGTAAACTTTAAAATGAGTGTGTCAATATTTACAAATAACTTTCTGGGAGTTTAATAAATTGCACTGAGTCTGTAAATCAGGTTGGGAAAAACTCACATTTTGACCATATTGAATCTTCTTATCCATAAACATGGGCTATCTCTCCATTGTTTTAGTTCTTCTTTAGTTTGTTCATTAGACTTTTTAAAATTTTATTCATATTTTATTATATATATTTTATTAAATTGGTAGCTAAGTATTTAATTTTGAGTGGTGCTAATATGATGGTATTATGTTTTTTAATTTCAAATTCCACTTGTTCATTATTGCTAACCAGGGAAACGATTAATTTTGGACTTTAACATTTCAACCTTGTATCCTACAACCTTGCTATAGTGGTGTATAAGTTTCAAGAGTTTTAATTGATTATTTCAGATTCTCTGTGTTGTAGACAATCATGTTATCTGTGAACAAAGACAATTTTATTTTTTTTCCTTGTCTGTGTACTTTCTGTTTCTTCTTCTTAACTTATTGCATTAATAAGTATTCCCAGAATGATGTTGAAGAGTAATGAGAAGGAACAGCCTTGTCTTGTACTTTATCTTGGTGGAAAAGCTGCTAGTTTCTCACCGTTAAGTATGCTATTAGCTGTATAGGTTTTTGTAAATATTCTTTTTCAAGTTGCAGAAGTTCCCATCTATTCCTAGTTTTCTGAGATTTTATCATGAATGAATATATATATATATATCAACCACAGTTCAATCTCCTGAACTTTTATTGCTTTCATGTCTCCTTAACTTCTATGGCACAAGTCCATCATACATAAAAATTTTTTAAAAAATATATTTTATCTCCCTTTCATGTAAAACTGCTCTACCTCTTTTCTCTGAAAAAGGAGGATAAATGTGGACTGTGAAATATCTTTAAATGATGGCTTACTCCTGTAAAGTGACCTTTAAGTCAAAGGTTTAATATACCTGTTTGACTTTCATTTGAGGGAAATCATATAGAAAGAGATGTTGATTTTAATCTAAAAGGCTATACCTTATTTTTAAATTTTATTTATTGTATATTTCTGTGCCTTCTTTATTACTTTCCCTTTATGTCTTTTTCTACTGTTCACACACTCTTCAAACTGTAAGCTCCTTTCTTAAAAATATTCTCTTCAGCTGTTTTATGTTAACTATGTATATGTATCTTTTTAATTTATATGTCAAGTAAGTTTAATATTATACCACATGTTCAATTTCTATACCAAATAAAGCCTTAATTATTCATGCTACCTGAAGGATCAGAAATGTCTTCTATGAAAAAATAAGAAAGGAGATTCCAGACCAAGGGAACAATGTAAATGTATGAATGAGTCAGGACATTTGGGGAATTTTCAGGAAATGGTGAGTGATCCTGTATGACCAAAACAGGCCAAAAAGTACAGCTTGAAGATAAAATTCAGTTTACAACATGTTTGTTTAGGCTGAGTAGTGTTTTTTAAATGTTTGAATTATTTGTCAATATTTAATATCTGAGAGGTTTCACATTATACTTCAGATTCCCAGTTTGTCTTAAAACACTGGGATAGAAACTCTCAGCTTGTTTTCAGCATGGCAATATAAATTAATCAGGCTAGTCTGAGTTCTGTAATAAACAACTGCAGATTTTTAGTAGCTCAACAAATAAATATTTATTTCTTCCCAAAGCAATAATTCAACAAAGGTGCTCCTCATCTGGCACCTTTATGGATAGCCCTCTACCAAGTGATAATATCAAAGGCACAAACTCATTTAATTTTATGATTATGCCCTCCTTTAGGTCTTTGAAGTTATTTCTATTGATCCAGGAAAAGAAGAAAGAGAATAGGGAATTATGCATGGGTGGATTTTAGGTCCAGGCCTGGATATGGTTGGTGTTTGTCAGTCTCACTCATGTTTCATGATCTGGAAGTCAAACACATGCCTCACCTAAAGGCAATGAAGGCTGGGAAATATATTTCAGCTGGGTGTTCAGGAGGATAAGAAAATGGCTTGTGAACAATTAGCCAATTTCTACTGTATGACATCTGGTTGCAGGTGAATACTCTCTACTCCCTTTAAAAGGCATGTGTCCACTCTTCACCACAGTCTGCCCCTAGCCTGCTGAACTCATCTGGGTTGCCTTCTGACCTCTATGACCACTTGAGTAACCCTCAGGATATAAAATGAGTAAGTGCATGTCTGGAAGTAGTCAAAAAGGCTTCTTAAGGAAAAAGACTTAGGAAACCTTGTATGAAATATATTTTATTTTTAAATAAGTGAGAGCACAATTATCTTTTTAGGTCAATGGGCCACTATGAAGATGTACCAGGAGAAACAATGATATGATCTTTCAGCCAATAACTGAATATTTAATAACTTCAACATTGCTTTTTGCTGCACTTCTAAATAAAATGAAATATTTGTGGCATTTTTATGGTGCCAGTATTTGTCTTACAGTCAGAGAACTCGGATTTACAGATTGTGATGTTAGATAGTGGAGAAATATTTAATATGTAGCTTGGTTGTTTGATAATTTTCCCTTTTTTTACAATTGATTTTAGAGAAAGAGGAGGAGGAGGAGGGGAGAGACAGAGAGAGAGAGAGAGAGAGAGAGAGAGATCGCTGCTCCACCCATTTATGCATTTACTGGTTTATTCCTGCATGTACCTGAATAGGGGATTGAACTCACAATCTTGGTACATTGGGATGACGCTCTAACTAACTGAGCTACCCAGTCAAGGCCTGATATTTAAACCTGTCAATTCCTTCATTGCTCAGATCAAGTTTATAATTGTCAGGATAAAGCTAGCATTTTTTGAAAAATCTTGCTTTTGCAAGCATAATTAAAAATTTCTTTTTCCTCTCACGGCTGGGAATACTGGGAGTTTCTATTGTGATCCTCCTTTATGCACTTGCTAAAGGGAAGTGAATATATAGTAAATATTCAGATGGAATTTTAGTGATAGAGAGGAACTTGGGCAGCACTGAGTCTAAACTCATTTTACAATGAAGGCACTGAGATTACAGGAGGTAAACTGCTTTGTTTAATTACCCAGAGCCATTTACATTGTAGGGAATTTCTAGGTTGCTTCGCAGCACAGTCCTTCGATTTATCTCTAAACAGCCATTAAATTCTACAAACACCTTTGAGTTGAGGGGTTAGGACATATACCAGTAGTATCAGCAATGAAAGGAGAAGATTAAGGTAGGACACAGACAGCTATAGATCAGAAAGTGAAGCACAGAATGGGTTTAGAGTAAATATTATATAATACCAGAGGTAGCTAATCCTTGAAGAGACTTTGAAAGATATCAAAACCTTCCAGTACATATAAAACAAATGATAACTGTCTTCTATTATTGTTCCTTCATTCACTGGAGGAAAGTTACTGTATATAGCCACTATTGCCTTCACTGCCTGGTCCAAGTTCACCCCATTCTGCCACCAATTTGACTCAGGGCAAAAAGAACGCAAGCAGGCACACTTTCAGTACTGGACCAGAAACAAATTTTCCTTGTGCTACTTCTGTTATTTTTTCCATGAAAGGCAATACCTTTCCAAGACTCTTATTTCCTGTTGTTTATATTTGTTGGTCTAGTATTTGGATTCTTTATTGCCTTTATCATCTTTGTTTTTCTACTTTCCTTCCCTGGAATACCAAGTTTGTCCTTCTGCATATCATTCTTCATGTTACATAGCCCAGCTCCCAACCTTGGGTGCTCTTTGTCTCACCTGTTTTGACCATCCTAATCCCACAATGACTGAATTATTTGCTCTTCAAATATCTCCAAACTGTACTAAACAGTTTAAGCTTGCACCATAGATTTAAGATAAAAATTACCTGGCCACTAAACATGTGATTTACAGTAAGTTTACATATGTGCTCAATTTATCTGGTTCTAAGGAAATGTATTGACAATTCCTATTTCATTTTATTATTTTGTTATTATAACAAAGATGTAACAACACTGATTTGAGGGAAGCTAACTTTTCCTAGCTATGTGTCCATGAAACTATTCCATACATTAATAAAAATCTTTTTTTCCTAAATTAATTATATTAATAATAATTATTGATACTTGTCTATGTACTGGGCAGGACAACCTAACAGTATGAGAGGCTTAGTATTGGTTAAATTGCTTCTAGGTTTCATTTAACTTCCAAAAATACTTCAGAGCCTAATTTTCAGAATTTAACTGCACATGTGCTTAAAGTTTTAACAAACTCATTCTGACAAAAACAAAAATGCATTTCAACAGAAGAATTATAAGTACTAAAGTTTTTAAGTTTAAAATTTGACATTAAAAAATGTCAGGCAATTTAATATAAGCTTTGGAAAAACAAATGTGCTCAAAAAATATATGAAGTTACTCCCCAAAAAATACAAAATAAAATTTTACTCAAATGCATCATCAGTCATTTTCTGACCCTTAGCATACCACAAAATCTCTCTTCCATTATCTAAATTTGGTGTCCCTTATCTTCACATATAATTTCATTGTTATCTTAAAGTCTCTAACTGATTCATGTCTTGTGATTTTTAAAAATTATGTACTTGATATTTTACATAAAATAAAATAGAAAATAGAAGAGCAAAGAATACTGCCCAACTCATTTTATCATGCCAGTATTATCCTGGCAGCAAAACTAGACAAAGATATCACAAAAAAGAAAATTACAGAACAATATCTCTTATAAATATTGATGAAAAAAAATCTCAACAAAAGACTACCAAAATGAATCCACCAACATATAAAAATAATTATACACTATGACCAACTAGATGTATTCCAGGAATGAAAGGTTAGTTTAACATTTAAAAATATCAATTCATGTAATACATCTGATCAATAGACTAAACAATAAAAATTACCTGATTATCCCATTAGACACAGAAAATACATCTGGAAAAATGCAATGCCTTTTTATGGTAAAACCACTCAAAAATGTAGGCATGGAATATAACTTACTCAACCTGATAAAGGATATCTATAATAACCCCACAGCTAACATCACACAATTTTAAAAATCTAAATGCTTTTAACCTATGATCAGGAATAAGAAAAGCATTTCCATTCTCACCAATTCTGTTTAATATTGTACTGGGGATTATAACCAGGGCAATTAGGCAAGAAACACAAGTAAAAGACATCAGATTGGAAAAGAAGAAGTAAATCTGTCTCTATTTGCAGATGACATGATCTAATAAAATCCCTTAAGTAATCAACTGAAAAACTATTTGAACTAATAAACCAGTACAGCAAGGTTAGAGGATACAGGATAAATATTTAAAAATTAATTTTTTTTCTGTCACTTGCAATGTGAAATCTAAAAATAAAATTTATAAAATAATTAATTTACAATAGCACCAAACAGAAAGAACAAATTTTTAAAAGAAATGCAAAACTTACATTCTGAATATTATAAAATATTATTGAAAGAAATTAAATAAGATCTAAGTTACTGTAAAGACATTCCATGTTCATGGATTGAAAGACATAACTTGTTAGAATAACAATACTTTCTACAGATTCAATGCAATACCTATATGACTCCAAGATTAATTATTTGTAAAAGTTGACAATCTGATTATAATATTTGTATAGAACAGCAAAAACCCTACAATAATCAAATCTATCTTGGAAAAGGAAAACAAAGTAGAAAAGGTCACAATTCCTGATCTTAAAACATACTACGAAACAATACTACTCAAGACTGTGGTACTAGCACATGAAAGACATGTAGATCAATGGACTAGAATTAAGAGTTTGGAAATAAACCCATGCATCTATGGTTCCCTTAATTTGGACAAGGTTGCCAAGACCAACTAATGGAGTAAGAAATAGTCAACAACCGGTGTTAAGACAGCTGGATAGCCATACAAATAATAACTCAAAATGGATCAAAGGACTAAATATAAGAGCTAAAATTATTAAACTCTTATAAGAGAATAAAGGAACAAATTTCATTATCTTAGATTTGTCAAAAATTTCTGTAAAAACAACACCAAAAACAGGAGCAATAAAGGAAAAAAAATAGATAAATGAACCTCATTAAAAATTTTAAAAATTGTGCTTCAAAGGACATTAATCAGAAAGTAAAAAGGCATTCCACAGAAAGGGAGAAAATATTTGCAAATTATATATCTGATAAAAACTTGTATCCAAAATATATATTCTTACTTGAGAAAGCAATCAATGAACAACTATGGTATCGCAAACGACAACGAAAAACTAATGATTGATGCTTCTCACCTCTCTCCATTCCTGTCTGTCTGTCCCTATCTATCCCTCTCTCTGACTCTCTCTCTCTCTGTCCCTAGGGAAAAAAAATCAAAATATATATTCTTACAACTTAATAATAAAAAGACAAATAACTCAATTTTGAAAATGAGCAAAGTAACTCAATAGATTTAGATCTTTAAGCAAGATATAAAAGGAACCAATAACATATTAAAAGATGTTCTATCATTGCATGGAAATGTAAATAAAAACCACAGTAGATAGCTCTTCATACCCATGAGAATGGCTAGAATCAGAAAGTCAGATAATAACAAGTGTTTACATGGATATTGAAAAATTATAAACTTATATACTACTAGTGGAATTGTAAACTGGTGCAGCTACTTGGCATGTCCTCAAACTATTATAGAGTAACCATATGACATAGTAACTCCAGTCTTAGGTGTATATCCAAGAAAAATCAAAACATATGTCTAAACAAAAACTTGTACATAAAATCTAATAACAGCATTATTTGCAATAGCCAAACAACTAAAATATTCATCAGCTATTAAGTAGATAAATAAAATGTGACATATTCATACACTAATATTTTTCATTTATAAAAAAGAATAAAATACTGATGGATACTACAATAGGGATAAACCATGAACACATTATTCTAACTAAAAAAGGTAATCATGAGAGACATACTGTATTATTTTATTCATATAAAATATTTACAATGGAAAGCTATAGAGACAGATAGTAATTAGTGGTTGTCTAAGTCTGAGAGGAGTATGGAGGGGCATGGCTGATAACTACAGTATCAGTTTTCTTTTCAACATGATGAAAATATTCTTATGTAGTAATGGTTACACACATTTGCAATTATACCAAAACCAATGACTTATACACTTTAAATGAATGCTTTTCAGAGTATTAAATGAAATCTCAATGAATCTCTTAAAATGCAGTAGAGACTAACATAATTTAATGTAGTTTCATGAAGGAGCACACCTTTGTCAATCCTATAGAGTGAAAGCTCAGTCAATATGCCTGAGTTAAGCTGGGTTTGGGTTTGTTGCAGTTTTAGTTTGATTTAGTTCTCTAGTTCAATGGCAGTATTAGGACTATATCTTTACCAGGGTCTTCAATCTTATCACTGATGCGGTTCCAAAACTCTGCTTGTTCCTCCTGCATGAGCCATTTGTTTTCTAAGCTGTGAAAGATCTCTCCTTGCTTTACCCACTGCAGCCAACCATTTCTGGTGCTGAGGAACTCTCTGGGCTCTCCAGTCCTGCTCATGGTCTTAGGAAATCACTTTGCATTCTTCTCTCCTGCCCCTTGGCCTCTGAAAATCAGCTGAGACTCTCTACTGTGTGAAGACAGAGACTGTCTTGGAGGGTTTCACTCAATTCTCTTGTCCTATCTCAAGACTTCTGAGTTAAGCCTGGAATGCCAGAGGGAAAGGGTGGTTCTCTAAGCTCTCTATCCCTCTTCCAATGTTCCTCAGCTAAAAGACTGTCTTCTCTGGGAGTTTCATCCAACTTTCTTTCTCCACCCCTATTTTCAGCACTCAGTAAGTCAGACAGACAGAATTGGCAGCAGTGTAGTCTTGTTCAAAGTCTCGACTCTGATGGAATTTAACCCGTAATGCCAGCCCACACACAAAGAGTAAGACTGTCAAGTGAGGCTGCTTTCCTGTTATTCCCATTAGGGAGGGTTTCTCCTTCTCTTTCCATGTCAGTTAAAAGAGGTCTCTTTGCTCTTCTTTCTTATAAAGGTCTTTGCATTTCCTAAATTTTAGCTGATTTCATTTGCTTTGTCATCTCTGCTTCCTGACCGTATTTTTAATTTTATTAAATTTATTGGGGTAACACTGATATAATATATAGGTTTCAAGTGTACAATTCTATGATACATCATATGTATATTGCATTGTGTGTTTACTACCCAAGGTCAAGTCTCCTTCTGTTAGTATATACTTTTAACCCCCTTCACCCTTTTATAGCTACCCACCTTCTCTTCCTTCTGATAACTGCAATAATGTTGTCTGTGACTATGAGTATTGGTTTATTTGTTTGTTTGTCTGTTGCCTTCAGTTTTATATCTTACATATGAGTAAAATAATATAGTTTTTTATATTTTTCCATCTAACTCCTAACACTTAATTTAATCTTCTCAAGATTTGTCCACGTTATTGCAAATTGCAGTAGTAAATCATTTCTTATGGCTAAGTAGTATTTGATTATATATATGTACCACATGTTCTTTTATCCAATCATCTAATGAAAGACACTTTGGTTGATTTCATGCCTTCACTAGCTATTAGGGAAATACAAATAAAAACTATAGTGAAATACTACCTTACTCCTGTTACCATGGCAGTTATCAACAGGACATGTAATAACAAGTATTGGTGAGGTTGTTGAGAAAAAGAAACACTTAATAACTGCTGGTGGGAATGTATACTGGTATAGTCACTATGGAAAACAGTATGGAAGTCCCTCAAAAACTTAAGAATATGATCCAACAATCTCTCTTCTGGATATCTACTCGAAGAATTTGAAAACATTTATTTGTAAAGATATACATAGCCCATGTTCATTGCAGCATTAGTCACAGTCACCTCATTGATTTTTAAAAATCTATGATTATGTAGCTTTTCAAATCTTTCATTAAAAGACTGAGAGTAACAATTTTGTAGCTTCCAGCTTCTCAACTGAAAATAAAACTCTTACTAAAAGTTGTGAAGGGAAAAAGCAAGTTACAGAAAGGTTTTTGAGTATATATTGAGCATTTTCCAAGCTTAGTTCTTATAAATAGGTCTTAAAAAAAAACAGCAACAACTCTCCAATAAATTCTCATAATTCAAGTATAATGCTCACCTTAATTTATCAAGGAAGGTATAATTAAGAATGTAGCCATAGATAAAAAAGGCCCTCATAATCATACAAGTCAATTTATCTGTTCTGAAACACTGTTGCATCTGTGCAGAATATACCTTTTTAATTATTATTAATTTTAATGGGGTGATATTAATAAATCAGGGCACATATGTTCAGAGAAAATATTTACAGATTATTTTGACATTTGATTATATTGCATACCCATCACCCAAAGTCAAATTGTCCTCCGTCACCTTCTATCTGGTTTTATTGGTGCCCCTCCCCTCGCCCTACCCCCTACCTCACCTCCCCCTCCCCCTGGGTAGCCAGCACACTCTTGTCCATGTCTCTGAGTCTCATTTTTATGTCCCATTTATCTATGAACTCATATAGTCCTTAGTTTTTTCTGATTTACTTACTTCACTCAGTATAATGTTATCAAGGTCCATTCACGTTGTTACAAATGATCTGATGTCATCATTTCTTATGGCTGAGTAGTATTCCATTGGATATATGTAGCAAAGCTTTTTAATCCACTCGTCCTCTGATGGACACTTGGGCTGTTTCCAGATCTTCGCTATTGTGAACAATGCTGCCACGAACAAGGGGGTGCATTTATTCTTTCCGAACAGTGCTATGGTGTTCTTAGGGTATATTCCTATAAGTGGGATAGCTGGGTCAGAAGGCAGTTCGATTTTTAATTTTATGAGAAATCTCCATACTGTTTTCCACAGTGGCTGCACTAGTCTGCATTCCCACCAGCAATACAGGGGGATTCCCTTTTCTTCACATCCTCGCCAGCACTTATTCTGTGTTGTTTTGCTGATGAGCGTCATTCTGACAGGTGTGAGGTGATATCTCATTGTGATTTTAATTTGCATTTCTCTAATGATTAGTGATGTTGAGCATTTTTTCATATGCCTATTGGCCATCTGTATGTCCTCTCTGGAGAAATTTCTATTCATTGCTTTCGCCCATTTTTTGATTGGATTGTTTGTTTTCTTGGTGTTGAGTTTTTTAAGTTCTTTATGAATTTTGGTTATTAACCCCTTATCAGACGTGTTGTCGAATATATTCTCCCTTTGTGTGGTTTGTCTTTTTATACTGTTCTTATTGTCTTTAGCTGTGCAAAAACTTTTAGTTTGATATAGTCCCATTTGTTTATCTTGCCTTTTATTTCATTTGCCCGTGGAGATAAATCGGCAAATATATTGCTGCAACAGATGTTGGAGAGCTTGCTGCCTATGTTTTCTTCTAAGATGCTTATGGTCTCACCGGCTTACATTTAAGGCTTTTAACCATTTTGAGTTTGTTTCGGTCAATGGTGTAAGTTGATGGTCTAGTTTCATTTTTTTGCAGGTAGATGTCCAATTTTCCCAACACCATATGTTAAAGTGGCTGTCTTTACTCCATTTTATGTTCTTTCCTCCTTTGTCAAATATCAGTTGTCCATAAAGGTATGGGTCTATTTCTGGGTTCTTTGTTCTGTTCTATTGATCTATGTGCCTGTTCTTATGCCAGTACCAGGCTGTCTTGAGTACAACGGCCTTGTAGTATACCTTGATATCCAGAAGAGTGAAACCTCCTGCTTTATTTTTTCTTTTTAAGATTGCTGAGACTATTCGTGTTCTTTTTTGGTTCCATATAAATTTTTGGAATATGTGTTCTATATCTTTGAAATATGTCATTGGTATTTTAATTGGTATTGCATTGAATTTATAAATTGCTTTGGGTAATATAGACATTTTAGTGATGTTTATTCTTCCTAATCATGAGCACAGTATATTCTTTCACTTGTTTGTATCTTCCTTGATTTCTTTTATCAATGTTTTATAATTTTCCGAGTACCAGTCCTTTACCTCCTTGGTTAAATTTACTCCTAGGTACTTTATTTTTTTTGTTGCAATAGTGAAGGGTATTGTTTCTTTAATATCCTTTGCTGATATTTCATTGTTGGTGTATAAAAATGCCTCTTGTTTCTGAGTATTAATTTTATATCCTGCCACCTTGCTAAATTCATTTATCAGGTCCAGTAGTTTTTTGACTGAGACTTTAGGGTTTTCTATATACAATATCATATCATCTGCAAATAATGACAGTTTTACTTCTTCTTTTCCAATTTGTATGCCTTTTATTTCTTCTTCTTGTCTGATTGTTGTGGCTAGGACTTCCAGAACTATGTTGAATAAGAGTGGTGAAAGAGGGCACCTCTGCCTGGATCCTGATCTTAAGGGGATTGCTTTTAATTTTTGCCCATTTAGTATGATGGTTGCTTTAGGTTTGTCATAGATGGCCTTTATCATGTTAAGGAATGTTCCCTGTATTCCCACTTTACTGAGAGTTTTGAGCATGAATGGGTGCTGTATTTTATCAAATGCCTTTTCTGCATCTATTGAAATTAATCATGTGATTTTTGTCCTTCCTTTTGTTTATGTGATGAATCACATTGATTGATTTGCGAATATTGGACCAGCCTTGCCTCTCCAGAATAAATCCCACTTGATCATGGTGTATGATTTTTTTCATATATTGCTGGATCCGGTTGGCTAATATTTTCTTAAGAATTTTAGCATCTAAATTCATCAGGGATATTGGCCTATAATTTTCTTTCTTTGTGTTGTCTTTGCCTGGTTTCGGGATCAGAATTATGCTTGCCACATAAAAGAGTTTGGAAGTCTTTCTTCCTCTTGAATTTTTTTGAAATAGCTTGAGAAGGATAGGTGTTAGTTCTTCTTTAAATTTTTGGTAGAATTCACTTGTGAAGCCATCAGGCCCAGGACTTTTCTTTTTTGGGAGTTTTTTGATAACTGTTTCGATCTCATTTGTTGTAATTGGTTTGTTTAGGTGTTCTGATTCTTCCAGATTGATTTTTTGAAAGATAATATAATTCAAGAAATTTGTCCATTTCACCTAGGTTGTCTAATTTTTTGGCATAGAGTTCTTTATAGTATTTTCTTACAACATTTTGTATTTCTGTTTTGTCAGTTGTTATTTCTCCACTGTCCTTTCTAATTTTATTTATTTGAGTCCTCTCACTTTTTTTCTTGGCGAGTCTTATTAAAGGTTCATTGATCTTGTTTACCTTTTCACAGAACCAGCATCTGGTTTCATTGATCCTCTGTATTGTTTCCTTAGCCTCTATGTCATTTATTTCCACTCTGACCTTTATTTTTTCCTTTCTTTTACTAGTCTTGGGCTTTATTTGCTGTTGTTTTCCTAGTTCTTTTAGATGTCGGGTCAGGTTTTACTAGCTTTTTCTAGCTTTTCATGGTATGCCTGTAATGCTATGAACTTCCCTCTCAGAACTGATTTTGCTGTGTCCCATAAATTTTGAGTTGATGTATGCTCATTACCATTTGTTTCTAGAAACCTTTTAATTTCTTCTTTGATCTCATTGTTAATCCATTCATTATTTAATAACATTCTATTTAGTTTCCAAGCGTTTGAGTATTTTTCAATTTTTCTTATGTGGTTAATTTCTAGTTTCATGGCATTGTGATCAGAGAAAATGCTTGATATGATTTCAATATTCTTAAATTTGTGGAGACCGCTTTTTGTCCTAACATGTGGTCTATCCTAGAGAATGTACCATGAGCACTTGAAAAGAATGTATATTCTACTGCTTTAGGGTGAAAAGTTCTGAAGATATTTATTAAATCAAGTTGATCTAGTTTAACCTTTAAGTCTGCTGTTTCTTTATTAATTTTATTTTTTGAGGATCTATCCAGTGATGTTAGTGGATTATTAAAATCTCCTACTATTATAGTATTGCTGT
Organism: Rhynchonycteris naso; assembly: GCA_037038555.1. Classification (NCBI taxonomy): domain Eukaryota; kingdom Metazoa; phylum Chordata; class Mammalia; order Chiroptera; family Emballonuridae; genus Rhynchonycteris; species Rhynchonycteris naso. Next base: position 44,676,347 of record CM072997.1, on the reverse strand, counting down.
TAATCTCGCCATTTATATCCATCAAATCTGCTTTATGTATGTCAGGGCTCCTATATTTGGTGCGTAGATATTTATAGTGGTTATATATTCCTTTTGAATTGTTCCCTTTATCATTATGTAGTTTCCCTCTTTATCTATTACTACAGCATTTGTTTGAAATTCCATTTTGTCAGATATAAGTACTGCTACCCCGGCTTTTTTGTCATTTCCATTTGCATGAAATATTTTTTTCCATCCTTTTACCTCCAGTCTATGTGCATCTTTTGTTTTAAGGTGTGTCTCTTATAGACAGCATATGTATGGGCCCTGTTTTCTTATCCATGCAGCTACCCTATGTCTTTTGATTGGGTCATTTATTCCATTTACATTTAAGTTTTTTATTGGTATGCAGTTGTTTATTTCCATTTTATTCTTTAAAGCTGTATTTTCTTGTTTTCTTCTTTTTTTTTTTACAGGGACAGAGAGAGAGTCAGAGAGAGGGATAGAAAGCGAGAGACAGATAGGAATGAAGAGAGGTGAGAAGCATCAATTATTAGTTTTTTGTTGCTGTTGAGACACCATAGTTGTTCATTGATTGCTTTCTCACATGTGCCTTGATCGCGGGCCCTCAGCAGACTGAGCCACCCCTTGCCATTGCCAGAGCCAGCAACCTTGGATCTAAGCTGGCATGCTTTTTGCTCAAGCCAGATGGGCCCACACTCAAGCTGTTGAGCTCAGGTTCTCGAACCTGGTCTTTCGCATCCCAGTCTGAAGCTCTGTCCACTGCGTCACCACCTGGTAAGGCAAAGCTGTATTTTATTTTGCTCTGTTCTTTTCCCCATTTGAACTGTTCACAACAGGCCCTTTAGCATTTCTTTCAGAATTGGTTTGTTTTAATGAATTTCTTGAGGATTTTTTTGTCTGGGAAGCTCTTTTATTTTTTCCTTCAATTTTAAATGTTTCTATCCTTGCTGGATAGAGTAGTCTTGGTTATAGGTTCTTGTTCTGCATTGCTTTGAATATATCTTGCCATTCCCTTTTGGCCTCTAGTGTTTCTGTTGAGAAGTAGGATGTCATCCTTATGGGGGATCCTTTGTAGCTGATAGCCTTTTTTTCTCTAGCAGCTTTTAAAATTTTCTCTTTATCACTTAGCTTTGGTATTTTAACTATGATGTGTCTTGGTGTAGATTTCTTTGGGTTTCTCTTTAATGGAGTTCTGTGTTCTTCTTGAATGTGTGAAACATTTTCCAGTCTTAATTTAGGGAAGTTTCCAGCTATGATTTGATTGAACAAAGTTTCTATTTCTCATTCTTTTTCTTCTTCTTCAGGAACCCCTATGATGTGGATGTTATTTCTCTTCATGTTGTCTCAGAGCTCCCTTAGAGTTTCCTCAGATTTTTTGAGTCTCTTTTTGTTTTTCTGCTCTGCTTCTGTGCCTTTGTTTATTTTGTCCTCTAACTCACTGATTCAATCCTCAGCTTGATCCATCCTGCTTTTAATTTCTTCCATTGTGGTCTTCAGTTCTGTTCCTTTTTTTGTTATTTCTCTCTGATTCCTTTTTAGTATTTCAATTTCCTTTTTTATACTTGCTATCTCTTTATTTAGGTGTTCATAGTGACTATCATTGTTGCTCTAAGCTCTTTGAACATCCCAACTGTCATTTTTTAAACTCTGCATCAGGTAGTTTGGTTATATCTGATTCATTCAGGTCATTCTCTGGGGATTTCTCTTGATTCCTTTGGGTTGCATTTCACTGCCTGCCCATTTTGTCTGTGTGTAAAAAGGGTTTGGCTACTGGAGTCCAATGGGTGTTGCCTCTATGTTCCCTAAGTGTGGTCTGTCTGCAGGCCCACCACCCCCTCTGCCACTACCTAGGGCTGTTAGGTATGAGTGTTGCTGGTGCCGGCCTCTCTGGCTGTTGCTGTGGTTTCCGCCTCTCCTCTGTGGGAGGGGCTATGTTCTCATGCTAGGCTCTATAAGCCTCAGCCAGTCTTGGCCTTGGCCACTCTCAGCCTTTGCCTCTCTCCCACATGTGGGATTGCATACTACACTCAGTCCACAAGCCTGGGCACCAAGGGCAAGGGTGAGCACTTTTGCTCAGCTGCAGGTCCCTGTCATCCGGTTTCTCCAGCCAGGACGGGCTTTTGGTGCATGCTTAGCTGCAAGCCAGGCTTCCATCCCGCCCCTGCCAACCTCAGCTCCTCAGCTGGGAAGGGCTGCTGGTTCATGCTCAACTGGGAACCCGGGCTTCTGCCCCTCCTCCAGGGTCAAAGCCTGTTCGTGCAGGGCTTCAAGCCTTGGAGGTCAAGTGAGGCTGCACACCCATTCACCCCTGCCCAGCGGCGGATATCTGCCCCTTCCAGGCTCCCACTTTTCCCCCACAGGTGGGGTTGCAGGTGGGCCCAAAGCCGCTGGATTACTTTTGCCATCCCCTTCATCTCCGCTGGTCTAGACCGAGCTCATGCCAGCCGGCAGGGCCTTTGTCCCAGCCGACAGAACACTTCTGCATCCCGCCTCTGCCCACACTTTAGCAACCCCTCAGCAGTGTGGGTGTGGGCATTGCAGCTCAGACCCTAACACTCCATACTGTAGTCCTGAAAGCTCCTCCCTTCTAAGTGACTGTGCTCTAATTGCCACAGGGGAGTCTGTTTGGCTGGTGTCCTGCTTCGCCTTGCTGGTTCCAGGGGAAATATTATTTCAGATTTGTGGAGTATCTCAGCCTAGGGTTTAGAGTGACTGTTCCTCAGAGCTTTTCTCCCTGTGCCTTCTAGACCGCACTCTCTTCCCGCTGCTCTGGTCCTCTCCTCTCTCCCTGTCTCCCAGAGTCCTGGGTGAGTGGTTGTGAGAGATGTTTTCTGCACTATCCTTTTAAGAAGAATCCTGGGTCTGAGAAAACTGTCTCTTTCTCACAAACATTATCCTAACCTGTTTCAGAGCTAAATACTGTCCATATGCCTCTTCTAGGCTCTGGGGTTGTGGTTTGGGGCTTTGTTCCTGGGACTTAGGTCCCTACCCTTCCACTAGCCTCTCTTCCCGCCACATGGGTCTCTCCAGGCTGCCTTTCTCTCTGGGGAGCTGGGCAGCCCTTTCCATGTTTTCACTTTTCCTACCAGTCTCAATGTGGCTTCTTCAGTGTTCCCCGGTTGAAGAGTCCTCTCAGTCCAGTTCAGCATTGGTTTATCCAAATGATGGTTCTTAAATTCAAGTTATAATCTACTTTGGTTCTGGGAGTTAGAAGTTGGTATGTCTGCCTACTCCATCACCATCTTGCTCTCTCTCCAGAATATACCTTTGTCAAGAAGAATTCATAAAGGGGGGACTGAGTTTCCTCTCTGGGTAACTGTGATAAAATATGGTCAGGCCCACTGATGCAATAAGAATTAGACCATGGCAATATGTAACTTCCTTTGTGGAAAAAAGAATTCTTATATGCCATAAATAAATAATGCCTCAGGTACCATATGCCCTTTTCTATAATGCCATATAAAATGCACAAGTCCGTGGACAGATCTCTTTTCTTGTGAAAGATTCCTTACACTTGATTGTTCAACATTGAACAATAAACATCCAGTGTTCCTCTATGTACAACCAGAGGTCAAACAAGGAGGTACTCACTTGTATCTTCATATAGTATATATCCCAAATATACATGGCTCAACTTCATTCTTGACTCATTAGAAAACTAAAGTAAAAATAACCACAATGTCCAAGGACCAATGTTTATTATAACTCAGTGGCTAATAATAAATTATAATATAATTAAGTAGTACTGAGTAAAATTCTTTCCATTTAAGCCTTAACAAAAAAATACAAAGCCTTATGAGTTAGTTGCAACCTATTATTTCCATTTTACAGATGAACAAATTGAGGCAAAAACTGATCAAGGAAATTATTCAAGCCATAGATAATAGTTTGTTGTACAGAGTTCATAGGAGAAAATTTGAATTATGTTAGTATTTTATTGCAATTTAGAGTCATTAATTATACTAATTATAATGTAATTTATTGTCATAATGCTAATAAAAATCATGGATGGCAATTCTGACAATATACTAAATAGAATTTTTTTTTTTAATTATTGACTTATATTATGGAACATTCATTCCTTTCTCTCTTCCTCCTTCACATAAACTCTACCTATATTGTGAAGTAAAAGAAAATATATTTGTAGAATACAGACAACCAAAGAAACTTAGGAAAAAGCCAAATTTATAATTATCACTTTCAAAGAGAAAATACAATATTGATTTCAACGTTTTACAAATGTGCCTTTTACACAATAAAAAAAACAGTGCTGTAAACTAAATGAATCTTTTCCATTATTGTGTGATGCCCATACACTACATGTTGAGAGCCACTGTAATGATGCATAATACCCTATTAACTTGCACTATGCTTATCAGTGAGAAACACTTTCCCAAAACAGGATTTACTCTAAAGATGTATTTGAATTGCCAGGATACTCCCATCCCCAATCATTTCATTCAAAAATATGAATTCCTTTTGGTTGAGACCAGACACGGGTGTGGTGAAAGTGAGGCTGAGAAAAAGTCTTTGGAGATGAAAACATTGAGAGATAACATTAGGCGATGGTTCAAAAAAACATCAAGCAGATTTATATTTCCTATGCAATATGTTTAAATAAAAGGGCTTTGATAAGAAAAAAAGAACAAGATAAAAATTTAAAAACTATAATCATAGGTGTAGATTACTCTTAATACAAAGTATTTGTCAATTTTTAAAATATCAATCAAGCTAATTTGGAAAAGACTAAATAAAATCTGTAAAACCGATTTATTCTAAAGCAAATACTGAATCAAACATATAATCAATAATAAGAAACAAAAACACCAATACAAATAATGACAAAACCCCTCCCTTCCAAGCTACAGTGAATTGTATCTTTAACAAAAATATTTGGAAACTATTCAGACAATGATATGTGATACAATGAACCACTAGTGTAACATGATATAAGGCATCAGTCTAAGAAATGTAAGAGAAAAATGAAACTGCCTTTTGACCAAGCTATCCCAATTCTGGGTATATATTTTAATTAGTCTTTTAGAAACACTAATTCAAAAGAATTAATGCACTTTTGTGTTTATTGCAGCTTTATTTACAATAGCCAAGATCTGGAAACAGCTCAAGTGCAGATCAGTAGAAAAGTAGATTTAAAAACTGTGGTACATTTCTGACGGACACTTGGGCTGGTTCCAGATCTTCGCTATTGTGAACAATGCTGCCATGAACATGGGGGCGCATTTCTTCTTTTTGAAAAGTGCTATAGTGTTCTTAGGGTATATTCCTAAAAGTGGGATAGCTGGGTCAAAAGGCAGTTCGATTTTTAATTTTCTGAGGAATCTCCAAACTGTTTTCCACAGTGGCTGCACCAGTCTGCATTCCCACCAGCAGTGCAGAAGGGTTCCCTTTTCTCCACATCCTCGCCAGCACTTATTCTGTGTTGTTTTGCTGATAAGTGCCATTCTGACTGGTGTGAGGTGATATCTCATTGTGGTTTTAATTTGCATTTCTCTAATGATTAGTGTCCGTCAGAAGACGAGTGGATTAAAAAGCTATGGTACATATATACTATGTAATACTACTCAGCCATAAGAAACGATGACATCGGATCATTTATAACAAAATGGATGTACCTTGATAACATTATACGGAGTGAAATAAGTAAATCAGAAAAAAAGAAAAACTGAGAACAGCATGATTTCATACATAGATGGGACATAAAAGTGAGACTATGAGACATGGACAAGAGAGTGGTGGTTATGGGATGGGGGGAGGGAGGGAAGAGTGGGATAGGGAGGAGGGGAGGGACACAGGGAAAACCAGATTGAAGGTGACAGAGGACAATTTGACTTTTGGTGATGGGTATGCAACACAATTGAATGATAAGATAACCTGGAGATGTTTTCATTGTACATATGTACCCTGATTTATTGGTGTCACCCCATTAGAATTTATAAGAATAATATATATATATAAACTGTGGTACATTTAACAATGGAATACTACACGGCCATAAAAAAGAAGAAAATCTTACCTTTTACAACAGCATGGATGGACCTGGAGATCAGTATGCTAAGTGAAAAAAGCCAGTGAGAGATAGACAAGTACTATATGATTTCACTCATATGTACAATCTAATGAACAAAATGCAATAATAAGCAAAACAGAAACAAACTCATACATGAAGAGAAGCCTAACAGCTATAGGGCAGGGGATGAAGAAAGTAGAGAGATAGAGAAAGAAAGGACCCCCCCCTACTCCAATTAAAAACTCATGGACACAGACAACAGTGTGGTGATTGCATGGGAGCAAAGAGGTAAAATAAATGGTGATGGATGAGGACTTGATTTGGAAGGGTGACAGACACTAATACTATATACAGAGATATATGGTAGAATTGGACCTGAAACCTATATAATTATGTTAACCAGTGTCAGCAAAATAAATTGAGTTAAAAATTAAAATCAATAAATAAAAATGAACTGCTAAATAACAGTGTCTTAATTAAATAATCTAAGTGCCATCTCAATAAAATTAAATTTAAAAATAGGAAGACTGGGTGGTAGATAAAATATATTTTTATAAGGTTAAGTTTTGGACCACTGTTGTATATTGAGCTGTCTTTCATAAAATAGCTCAGTTAAGGCAACAGCCATTGAAACACCTGAGATCATTTCCAACATATCCAGAAGGGTATCCACCCTGTGCTAATTCTGTATTTTATTATTCAGATAATTATACTGGGCAGCACCTTGTTGAACATGTAAATAGCGTATATTTCCAAGAAGGCAATTGTCAGTTAAGCAGAATTTGGCAAAACAAAAGCAAGAGGCATGCACTGTTCTTCCTAGAAACTATTGTCCGGGAGGCAGAAGAGGCCTTTGATATTTTAAAATATGGACACAGACACACAGACACACACACATGTATGTGCACATGCTCCCACACTTGAAAAAGCTATCTTTAAAGAAATACACAAGAAAATGTTAACAAGGATTGTTTCTAGGGAAGGGGAACTGGGTAACTACAAAATTGGTTTGAAAAAAAACTTTCTTTTCTCTATATACTTTTTTATGCTGTTCAACTTTTAAAAATCGTGTGCCCGTAATATGTACTCAAAATAAATATTTATTAATTATTAAAAACAAAAAGAAAAGGAAAGAGTTTGTAGAGGTTATTTTTTCCAAAATTTCAACTACAGACTTATATTTTTATATTAAATTTTATAAAATCAACTCTGAATGTAGTATAATATTTTAGTCTATATATCTTGTGGAAATCTGAGTAATTAAAACTTTTTAGATAATCATGTATAAAAGTACATTTTTATGTTCTAAAGCTCACAATAATTTGCTGATCAATAGTAAGGTAGTTAATCAACAATTAGAGTAGGGGAGTAAAATAAGAGATATCAGAAATTATATTTGAGATATCAGAAAAATTTTAAAAATTATATTTGAGATATCAGAAAAATTTTAAAAATTACTTAAACGCTAACAGCTTAAAATCCTTTATCATCCTCAAATGAATACTATACCTGGTTTCTAAATATCTATTTTTATCCTCCTTTCTCTAATTAATTTTATGCCTGGCTCCATAATAACGTTTTAAGAAAGTAAACACAAGCTTTGGCATGGTAGTGTGGTTGGTTAAAGTATCGTCTCAATATGCCAAGGTTAAGGGTTTGATCCCTGGTCAAGATTAGAGCACATATGAGAATCAACCCATGAAAGTATAAATAAGTGGAATAACAAATTGATGTCTCTCTCTCTATTTCCCTTCCTCTTTCTCTCTCTGTCTAAAATCAGCCAATAAATAAAAAATTTTAAAAGAAAGTAAATACATAGTAACCTATTTGTTATCATATCAAAATTATTCAAACTTAAATACTTTCCTACTAACTCTTTTCTCTCCCTATATGCTTTGCTGCCTTTTTCATTTTTATATTTTGGTCAACGCATCTCAGTTTCAGCACTTTTTTCATATTACATTGAAATGGCATAGAAATGCTCCTGTCCAGCCTCCTCTGAATTTGCTCCATGCAGAGCTTGTACTCTTCAGTTCCTACATAGGAATGAAGAATTTGAGATTAGGAAGGAACTCTCATATTAATTTGTATTCATGCTAAGTTCTTAACATAAAGTTTTAATTTTTTAATTTAAAAAATTCAGTCTACAAACCAATCATTTTACTTAAAGTATATCCAATTGGGAATTTAGGAAAGTCTCTCATGAGTGTTTAATTATGCGAAGAAATACCACAGAGCAAAAAAATAAGTGGTTTAATTATGCACTAGGTAGCATAAATTCGTGAAGTATAACATCATGTGAAGTACTCTTCAAGACCGTTTTTTCACTGACTCTTACTTAAATGAGTCTTACTTTTTTCACTGGTTTTCTCTGCCATTTTAGAAAATATAAAATAAACAATTATATATCATTTATATTAGTTTGTTTCTAGGATTTAAAAACTTCTCAGTGCATCTGGACTCAAGATGAGTAACACTACATGTAGACATTTTCTTCCCAGAGGTACAAAGAATAAAATTCATCTTGGACAAAGCAACTGTTCCTAAGTGCAGGCAGCTGTTTTCCAGAACTCTGTGTTCCTAGACATGACAGCTAGTTGATTGGGATGTGAACATGGGTAAACTGACACACTTTCACATGTGAGTCTTTAAATAGCAAGGAATCATATATATTTTTTAATATTTATTAATATTTTTCCCATGCATTTTTGTGTACCTGATCTTATTACTCAAAATATTTAAAATTTTTAGAGCAAAAAGTGTAAAGACAGGGTGAACATATTACTTATTACATTCAAAGTAAAAAAGTTTCTAAGAAAGTATTGTTGACAGAGAATGGATTTTCTAAATTCCTTCTCTATCTATGCTCTATCCTCTATACCTCCCCTGAGAATATCAAGAGTAAAATTTGGTTGATAAAGTCAATAGAGTTGTTTATAAGGAAAGTTCTAAAAAATAGAAAAATGGGGGAGATCTATTTCCTATCTGCCCTAAGGAATTGTGACCAAAGATAGACAACACGAAAAAGAAAAAAAAAAAGAGCATGTGCTAAGGTCACATTTTGCCTCTCCCTTTTTCAGGTTGACCCCAGGATTGATGGGTGTTTAGAAATATCAAGATAAATTACAGGAAATTAAGGATAGAATGCTTTGCTGTGTTTCACGCAAAGGACTGTGGAGTAAAATAGATTCCTGTGCAACTAATGTCAATTCTAAATAAAGCTGATGGTGATTTGTGTGGTTGAATAAAAAAGTCTCTGGTATTTTGCCTTCCTGAATTGAACAGATAGGAAGAAGCAGCAGATTACGATCTGGAAGGTCAGATTGCCAATAAGGAGGGGAACAGAGGTTATGAGGAGGACCATCTGAACTAAAGTTCAGATGGGTTTTACACCCAGGCCTACCAGTTCTGCAGTAAAATTGAAACAGCCAAGGAGGACTTTGTATTTCTGGCTAAGATAAGAGAGACCAAGACTCAATTCACACCATACATTGCCTTGGTAAGGTCAATGTCATGTAGGGCAGAGCCATTGAGAAACCAGAAGATTCAGAGGACACAGTGCAGATTTGAGAAACCTCCTCCACTCATCAACACCAAAATTTTTCATAAATCTCCTGCTCCAATAAGAACATATTGTCTTAAAAAAGAGCAGGGTTGGAGATAGAAGTATGAAGGAAACTTTATAAATAATCTAAGGTTTCAGTTTGCCAATAGAAGTAAAAATTGGAGTCAATTTTATTGTCTCGTGTCTACCAACAGGTATGTAGACATAGCAGGAAGACCATATCTATTACAGGCTAAATAAAAATGCTAAAATTTTTATGTATATAAGTGATCTAGTATAAAAATTATGTCCTCAGTATACTAATTTGGAAATATGGATTATCTGTCTTTCTATTTTAATCTACTACATTTGTTACATTTCATTTGTTAATTCTTTATTATTATATGAAAACCTAATAATAATAATAGTAAAAAAATAATAAATAGTTAACATTACTATTTACATGATACAAAATTATTGACATGAGATATCTCATTTGTTCTTCACAAAAATCTTGGGAAGTAACTCTTATTGTTCCCATATATATATTTTTTTCAGATGAAAAATACCAAAGTAAGTCATTTACCAAAGATTGAAACCAGGATTCCAACCAAGGCAATCTGACTACAAAGCTTATTTTTTAAGTCACTGAATATGACACTGATTTCATTACACTATTCACTTTGATCTGCAACTGTGTCGGGTAGGTTGCTTGGCAAAAAATAGGGATAAAAAATAGTCTGGAGGAATAAAAGATATTCTATTGAGTTAATTATGTCTAATTTTAACAAACTAAATTCATTTTAGATTGCTTCTACATGAACTTAAAGAAATGTTGCAGTTGCTTAAACTACAGGAGTTAAAAACTCTCCTGCTGGGCATTCAGTGTCTTCATTGGCCTGCTGAAAGTTTTGAGCTTTGATTGAGAAGATATATTCAGCTCATGAAGTAGAGACTCTTGAATGTAATGATTATTCTCAGGCAGTCTGTCTTTTAATTATTTCCTTTACTCTATGTGCTGCTTCTGTATTTTTTCTCTCCTTTACTCCACTCCTTCAATTCAATAATTCTAAACTTCTCAATTCTTTCCATGTTTATCACATTCTTTCTACTTATATTCTTTAATCAGTTTTGGGGGGAGAGAGAAATTTTTCTTCATTAATCCTCTGTCCTCTTCTATAAATATAATTAATAAAACTGGAAGGAAGAATATTAAAATAAAAGAGAGAGGTTCAAAGTAATTTGATGTTGGCCAATCATTTAAATTTTCTAGGTCCCAGATTCCTCAGCTGTGATATAAAGAATTAAATTAGAAAGTCTCTAAAATTTACTCTGGTTCAATAATTCTTGCATGGGCCTTTTGAGTTTGCTATTTACATTTAATAATATAGAACATGACTACTTAAGGATGTGTCTCCACAAACATAAAATCAATTTAATAAAAATATTCAGCTAGTCATCTAGATGTTGTCTCTAACATCAAACGTCTGGGAAACTAAATTTTCCAAAGTTTTAAAAGATTAGTTTAACACTGGGATATTTTACATAAAATCCAGTTATCTGGCTTCTTTAAAAGAAATCAGAAAGTCTAAAATACCCATTCCACATTAGCAAAGTAAAAATAAATAGTATTTACCTCCCTTTAAAATAGACATATACTACTAACTTCACCTCAGTCATCAATGTCCTCTATTACCTCCCTATCAATATGTGTAAATGTCTAATGTTGTATAAAAATATTAAATATTATACCATTAGATTGCTAAAATAATAGTCTAATTAATTTGCATAAATTCTTTACATTGCAAATTTATATGCATATTGAAAAACTAAATATTAAAATATATGTGGGAGAGAAAGCCAGAGTTGAATGATAGACTCAATTAAATAAAGTTTTCACTTAACTATCATCAAGTTAAGGAATGAGCTGAGAATTTTTCCTTTGGATCTGAATAAAGATATACCCATAATTTTAATCTGCTGGAGGTATAACTACCCATATTTAGGCCTGTATGAATGGTTTTTAAAAAATGTATCAGGGACATTGCATGATTTACATACACAAAATAATGTAACACATTGGCAGTGTTGGTTTGCCATAATAACCAGGTGGAATGCATGATGCTATCTAATATATGAAAATCTTTCCTCTCAAAATAATGTGATCACAGTGTCAACATGCTTTTGCTCCCCTATAAAACTATGACACATACACATCTGACATCCAACTGTGTAATTTAGATTTGCTAAAAATTATAGGTGCTACTTTCAAATAAAAAAGTCTAACATTAATTTTTTGTATGTTGAGCCAAACAATTTCCAAATCAGATGCCACCTTTCAGTCAATCATGATTTTACCATGAACCCAGAAGGGTTAAATGACATCATAAATTAAGAAATGCTGTTTTGTGTAGTTTTTCCTTAATAGACCTGGTAAAAAGATAACTTAGTTTCACGAATACTTGGCAGAAGACACTGGTTGCAGGAGGTGATAGCATCATATAGTTTTGAATTTACATAGTTCCAAGAAGCAAAGTTGTTGACTGAAGAACCCACAAACACACACACATACACACACACACAAAATAGGGAATACAAATGGTATGTGACAATGTATACATTTGTTTGTTTAACAAATTTTAAGTAAACTGTGTTCTAGACACTGGGCTAGGCATGCTAGATACCATGTTAAAAAAAAATCAAGGCATGGTCCTTACTAGTGGAAATAAAAGGCATTAATTACAGAAACATATTTTAAATTGTTCTCTGGCAAATGCAATGAAGAAAATTTAATCTCCAAAGGGGAGTACTTCTCAAGAAAATGAGCTTTTACACTGAAATCTGCAGGATGAGTAGGTGTTAACCATGTGAGAAAAAAGATTAATGAACATGCTAGGCAGAAAAAAAATAACATGTATAAAGAACCTGTAGTGTGATGTAACCTAGTGACTAGAAAGGAATTGTGGCTGGGAAGAGAGCAGAGCTGAGTGGAGATAAGGTTGGGGATGTGGAGAGGAGCCAAACTGCGTAGGGCAATGTTTAGCATGCTAGTCTAAAACAAATGGGAAGCAATTAAAGAGTTTAAGTGGAAAATAGATTAATTTATGTTATGAAAAGAACACTCTGACTACAATGTGAAGTGATTTGAAGGAAGTCAGACTAGATATAAGTAGTAGAAAGAAGAGCAAGAGAGTGAGTGTAATACAAAAGCACATGTTGTATTATCGCCTAATCTCGAAAGTGAAATTTCTTTCCTTTTGTCATATTTTATTCATTAGACACTAGGTCCAGTCCACACTCAAGCACATGGATATCTAAAGGCAGGTTTCCTTGAAAGTCATCTTAAATGCTATTTGTCACACTGGGTAAGAGACAGTGATGGCCTGAATTAGGAAGTGATGAAAAAAATTGCATGGATTCAAGAGGTACTTATTTAGAGAAAAATATCAAATGAATTTGGTGTTATTGTCATGGACTGAACTGTGCTGTGTGTTCCAAATTCATATGTTAGGGCCTTCTAACATTATGGTACCTCAGAATGTGATTACGTTTGGAGGCAGGGCCTTTAAAATTAAGGTATTATTGAGGGATCTAATCCTCTCCTACTGGTGTTTTTATGCAAGAGATTTGAACACCACTACTGGGTATGCATACAGACTGTGAGGATACAGTGAGATGGCAGCCATTTGTAAGCCAAGGAGAAACCAAACCTTGATCCTAGACTGCTAGCCTCCAAAACTGTGAGAAAATGTGATGCATTTAGTTCATGGTATTTTGTTATGGAAGCCATGGCAAATACAATAATCTGGGAATGAAGGAAATAAAAATGTCAACAATTTTTGCTGGGTTGTTTAACTGAATACATGGTGATGCTTGGCACCAATAGGAAATACTAAGAGAATCAGGGTTGAGCAGATTTTACTTTCTCCATTAAACAAATATTTATTGCTCAACTAATATGTGATCCAGGGACTATTCTATGTACCAGAGATAGAACTAAAACAAAGCAAGCAGTCACTGTCTGTATTAAAATTTCATTTTGTATAATGCATGGGCATGAAGTTTAAGACATCACAGGTGGAAATAGACATTTATAAATCATCTGATTAAAGGGATAATTAAAGCTAGAGATGAGAATGATACACATAAGTAGAAAGTATAAAGTAAAAAAACAACAAAGAACAAAATAAAATTGAGAGCTTAAGACCAAGTTTAAAAGTACTCCAACAATGACGGTTGAGCACCCCTTGGTTAAGGCACATGTGAGAAGAAATCAGTGACCAACTAAAGTGACACAACTGCAAGTTCATGTTTCTCATCTCTCTCCCTTCCTGCCTCTCTCTCTCTCACTTATAAAATAAAAAGACTAAAGAGGATGTTGAGTAGAAATTGAGAGAAGAAAATCAATATATTGGAAGAATAGGCACCTCTTCCAAGAAATGTATGTGCAGGTGGGCAGATAGAAAGAAGAAGCTGAGTGAATAAGAAAAGGGTGAATCTGCATAAAAAAGAAAGATTAATAAATCATGCAAGGTAGTTAGTAAGAAGAGTTTCAGACCTAAAACAAAGCACAGGTGATGGGAAGGATCAGCTCTTGATAAGAAGAAGGGAGCTTTTCCTTGATGAGATGTACGCAGACTGTACACTTGGTATGAGATAGAGGCAGTGTGTATAGTAGTTAAAGTCATAGACTCAAATTATAATCCCAACTACCTAAGCAGAGACTCTGAGACCCTGTCTCTTTCATTTGTTAATTGTGTAATGATGGACAAATTGCTTAAACTCCATTGTCTCAGTTTTCTCATCTACAAAATGGTGATAAAAGTAATACCTGTTTTCTAGGGTTATAATTATGAATTTAATTAATGTATGTAAACTTTTATAGACTAATGCCTGGCATATAGGTAGCATTATGCATGCATTTATAGCTATTATTGTTTCTCTAAACTAAAAATAAGAGAATCTGCTGAGGGTGAGGGTAACAGAAAAGGGTTGGCAGTTTCAGGATTGCACAAAGGACTGAAGATAGGCACCGCTGAGAGTATAAAATTAGTCCAGCAATGTAGTAGGACTGTCTGGCAATATCAAGGGACCTATTAAGGTTGAGACTGTGACTTTGTAGTAGACCCAGTCTGCCTTATCACGTGACTTCTTTAGTAGTTTTTAGCTATTTAGGAACAGCAACAAAGAAAGTAGATATTTGGATACAGACACTCTGGGTTTTTTACCTGACAGACTGGTAAGACAAAAAGACAATAAGGCAAAGGAGTTAGAATTAACTGGCAGAAAACTTTGTCTCATGGACATTAAGTTGGATAAAGGGAGACGTAAAGGAATGAGATAAATATTGGATTTGGACAGAGGAACCTCTTTTACGATGACCACAGATAATAATAAGAAAACATTTTGCTTGTTAAGATAAATATTTTTTGGTTCTGATTTAAGTCCACTTTGTATAAGTTAAAATAATAAAATAAAATGTTATTCAAACACACAATAATGGTGTGAGGTGATGTCACGAAAATAGTGGCATGGAAAAAAATTCAACCTCCATCTCTCAACAAAGATTAACAATTACCCAGAAACAAAAACAGCTCTAGGAGAGTTCTGGAGTTCACTTAAAAACTTCAGCAGCATGCTGGAATAAAAAACAAACAAACGAAAAACCTGATAATAACCATAAAAAAAGAGAAGGAAGACAGATTCACTTTGTCCATACCATCCCATCCTCCAAGCCAGAATTTCTCAGCACCAAGAGAAAATTTCCTGACTAGAAAGAGTTCTCCTTGCCAGGATAGGAAGAGTGGGAGTGAGTAACAAGCTTCCTCAGTCTTCTGTCGTACAACACCAAGTTCCTACTTCGGTTTTATCCTACCAGACTGGCAATGTTGAGATGTATAGAGGTGGAAACAGGCAAGAAAAGCAGGGGTTACCAATAGCAGTTACTAACTGGGAGTGATCATGGTTCTCAGTGACCTGCTCTATAACAAGCACAGAAGCTTTTGCCACTGGAAAAAAAAAAAAAAAACCAGCACAGCTGCCACAAACCTTTTGTAGATTTCACTAGCTTTCACCCATAGACATTTACAGTCACTGATTCTAGTCACCGAGTCCCCCCCTTGTCCCTTTTTCTCACTTGCCATGACTAGAGTCTGGGAACTGCACCAGCAGCCAACACAGTCCTTTGGCTCTGTGAGTGTAAAATTCTAGCTTAGTCTTCCATGACTGACCCAAACTGCCATATGCATGCTTGGGCTAGCCCTCCAGCTCTGCAATGGGCTTTAGTGCTATTTGAACATCCAACTGGAAGAGTGAGCAGCCACAGGAGACCACACTTTCATGAAGGCCTCTGCAGCTACTTGTGGACCTGAATCGGGTGCTGTCTTTTGTCACCAGCCTGTACCAGTGAACTAACTTTCAGCTAGCCCACCCAGCTATGTTCCCATGGAGAGACCCAGCAAACAAAGTAGTGCAGATCAACAGCTACAGCTGTCAGTGAGCCCACAGTAGGTCCCAGACCTTGCTGTCTACACTAACTCTCGCCACTACATATATGTCTGCAAATAGCACTTTCTCCTATACGACACCTACACCTGACTCCCGCAGAAGTGTACATTCCATTGTATATAACCACAACTCCTACCTGTTCTGGTTCCAAGCCACTGGACCAACAGATGCCACTGAGGACACCAACAACCCTGAGAGTCATTGTGGAATCTTCATAGCACCTACCAAAAACTACAGAGATGTTAATGCTATAAACGCCAATAACCTGAGTTGAAGAAAAATCACACACCTCTGGACCTCATGCCACCACACTTTTTTGCACTTGGCACCTTATACCTCTAGACCAAGAATCATGTCATCACCCACTAAAAATTTTCTCTTACTGAAGTTGGTCCATAATGTCTGGAAGAGGTGACTGCCTCTTTATATATGCACACACAAACATAAAGCTTCAAAAATCACAAAGATTCAGAGAAACATGACTCCACCAAAGGTATACAGTAAAACTTCACTTCCTGGCCCCCCAAAAATATAAATTCAGGAATTCCCTGACAAAAAATTCAAAATAATTATTCTAAAAATGCTCAGAAACCTATAAGAAAACAGAGGTAAACAATTTAACAATATCAGGAAAATAATAAGAAAATAAAATGAGAAGTACAATAAAGAGATAGAAAACATAAGAACCAAACAGAAATTTTGGCACTAAGATACAGTGTCTGAACTGAAGAATTAAATAGAGAAGAGATTTGACTAAGCAGAAGAAAGATTTAGTGAGCCTGAAGACTGATCAACTGAAATTATACAATCAGAAGAGAAAAAAGAAAAAAAATGATGACTAAATCCTACAGAATTTATAGGACATCATGAAGAAACATAATGTGCACATCACTGAAATCCCAGAATAAAAATAAGGGGAGAAAAAAGGTAGAAAGCTTATTTAAGGAACTAATGGTTAAGAACTTTACAAATCTAGGGGAGATTTGGAGACCCAAATTCATGAAGGTAATATGTCACTCCAAAATTTTAATCAGAAACATTCTTCTCTAAGACACAGTGTAATAAAACTGTCTCAAATTTCTGTCTTAGCCAGATAGCTGGGCTGATTAGAATGTCAACCTGAGCACAGAGGTTGCCTATTGGCTCCCCAGTCAGGGCTGATAGAGAAATAGATCATTGTCCCTGTCTTTCTCTCTTTCTCTTTATTCCTCTCTCTCTAAAATCAATCAATGAAAATGTTTCTTTTTCAAAAAAAAATTAAATACAAGACAAAGAGGATTTTAAAAGGAGCAAGATAATTTTTTTTTTCTTATACAAAAAAATACCATAAGACTACTAGCAACTGCTAAGCAGAACAGGATGATATATTCAGTGCTGAAAAAAGCTATCAACCCAGAAAAATTGTCTTTCAGAAATGAAAGTGATATAAAGACTCCCTAACAAACAAAAGCAAGAGGTGTTCATCACCAGTTCACCTGCCTTACAAAAATGCTGAAAGAAGTTTTTCAGGCTGAAATAAAAGAATGCTAACTAAGGCCCTGGCCACATGGCTTTGTTAGGTGGAACATCATCATGATACACCAAGGTTGTGGGTTTGATTTCCAGTCAGGGAACATACAAGAATCAGCCAATGATGCATATATAAGAGGAACAACAATGATGTTTATTTCTTTTTCTCTAAATCATTAAGTAAAACAATTTTTTGAAAAAGAATGCTAATTTGTAACATGAAACATTTGTATATATACAGCACATTGGTAAAGATAAATATGCAGTCAAATTTAGAATACTCTAATGCTGTAATATGGTGATGTGCTAACCACTTATCTCTAGTATAAAGATTAAAGGAAAACCAGGATAGATCAGGGTGAAGTTGCTCACATGCCAGGACAAGGCAACATTCCAGCAGCTCTTTTGTATGAGAGGATAAGGAACTGGGTTCAAGGCAGAAGTGGCTTGAGAATGTGAAGTATTTAAATTGATTTTTATAATTCCTTGACACTTTCAACTGATGATATGAAATAGCTGTAATTGTATAATTCAGCAAATAGACCCCTTACTAGGTTAAATGTTTACTGATACATTCAGTAGGAATGTGGTAGTTAAATGGAGTATACTCTGGCTGAAAACCAATTCACCAAGTCCATTTTGGTTCTTATGTAAACTGGGGACAATAGCTCAATCTCTCAGAGCCTTAGTATCCTCACAAGCAAGGAGTGCTTAATTTGAACTGATCTCTGGTTTTTTTCAGTTCTAAGATCTGTGATTGTGTTCTGGGCTGCAGTTTTCTAGGTCAGCTACAACAACACACCCTGGAATGTGCCATAACTTAAATGTAGTCACAAGCAGAAGATCATCTATTGCTTGTTGGAGATAGAATACAAGAAGGGTTTAATTTCATGATTCTAAAAAGGCCCAAGAATGTGTATTTTTTCCATGTGGTTTTGGTTATAGGGAAATGTAAAGTACATCTCTGTTTCATCTTGTGGGTGGTCAAAAGGGGGAAGTAAACAAAGTCTAGCTATGCAACAAGTTAGGTCACTGTAATTCTGTGTTTGTAGAAGCTGCCTGAGAAAAAAATAAACAAACAATTGTTCAAATCAAGTAAAAAAATGAAAACATGTTGTATATCTAGAAAAAAAACACATAGACTATATTGATTTTTAAAATGTTTTTCATTATTTTAATATTCTCTTCCACTCTTGTACAAACACAAATACACAAAGAACTAACTCTAAAATCATCTTTCCACATTCATAATGTTAACTTCAAGTAAACTAAAGTTCCATTGTTCAAGTTTTATTTGCCCCATATAAATATATATATATATATAATTTTTTTAAATACATAAAATTTTAATATGGCAAGATATAATACCGGTTGATACAGGCCAACGTTTACACTAAATGATTTCTTCTAAAGAAGTCAGAGCATTATGGAGCTGATGTTTGAGGAAAATGTACTTAGATATTTTGGAAATACACGTGGAAATTTCCTTATTAGCTAAATAAACTGTGTTTGATTAATTAAAACCAATGCACACATCAGTTAAAGATGTAGATAAGAACTCAGGTTCATGTTACATTATTTAAAATTGTACAAAATTTATTAATTAAGTTTGAATATAAATACTGATTAAAAATCAATTTAATGCTATTTGCTGATAAAGAAAAGCATATATGAAACAGTAAAATGTCTAAAAAGTGTCATCATTCACATGATCTGTGTTTTACCCATGAATAGATGTGATATTTCTCTATAATTATTAAAATTAATTCAAAAAATTTTTAAATGGAAATTATTTATAAAGATTATGGATGCCAAATTTAGAACCAGCAGATCTGTCATGTGGCCTGACACACTGTCATCAGACAGCCAGATGACACTGGAGAATGAGGCAAACACTCAGAGAGGTAAGAGAATGCTAAGGAAGACAAGTAAGCAGAGAAGGAAACCCCAGGTCTGAGCAAACCAAGAATGAATAGGCCACAGCTTAATCCACAATTCCCAGCTAAAAGACCTTGGGCAGGTCAGTTCATTCATGTTTCAAGGGAGAGAGTCCTAGCATACATCTGATCACTAACATAAAGCTAGGGGATTTTTTTCCCCTATCACAAAAAAGGTCATATAAACCTCTTTCTCACATCTAAGGGAAAGAATCTGAGAGCTCTGAGCTATTATTATGAATGATTTGAGTTAAATCTAAAGAGACTTTTCATTTTTTATATATTCAAAGTCTTTAGGCCCTCGTCGGTTACTCAGTAGGTTAAGAGCATTGTCTGGAAATAACAAGATTGCAGGTTCTATCCCCAGTCAGGGCACACACAGGAAGCAACCAGAAAATGCATGACAGGTCCTGGCCAGTTTGCTCAATGGTAGAGCGGCACCCGGCTTATGGAAGTCCCAGGTTTGATTCTTGGCCAGGGCACACAGGAGAAACGTCCATCTGCTTCTCCACCCTTCCCCTTCTCCTTCCTCTATGTCTTCCCCTTCCGCAGCCAAGGCTCCATTGGAGCAAAGTTGTCCTTGGTGCTGAGGACGGCTCCATGGCCTCCACCTCAGGCACTAGAATGGCTCAGGTTGCAATGGAGTAACATCCCAGATGGGTAGACCATCATCCCCTGGTGGGCTTGCCAGGTGGACCCCCCAGTGGGGCGCATGCGGGAGTCTGTCTCTCTGCCTCCCTGCTTCTCACTTCAGAAAAATACAAATAAAAAAAAAGTGCACAACTGAGTGGAACACCAAATGCTTGCCTTCCTCCTCCTCTCTCTCTCCCTTCCTCTTTCTGTGTCTCTAAAAATCAATAAAAATTAAGTTTTGGCCAGATAGCTCAGTTGGTTAGAATGTCATCTCAGAGCACAAAGGTTTCCACTTCAATTCCATGGTTGGTCTGTTTTTAATCTCTTCTACCCTGTACCTACTTAGTGGATGAGGGTTATGGGAAGATAAAATCAGTTTTAGAAAATAAAGAAGTTGTATATACATATTTCTGTACAAATATTATAAAGTGAGTAATTTTTCAACCAAACAATTATGCATCATTTGCTTTTGTTTCTCATTTTTATCATAGAATTATTTTTGCAAGTTTGACTCTTTATTTGAAATTAAAAAGGCAAGTTGGATGAATAAATGAGGTCAGATTTCTCCATTGTCTCAGAACTTTTGTCCTCAAGTACCCACATACCTTTTGCCATCATAGGCATTAAAAATATTTTGATTAATGACTTCTGCTTTTTGTCAAAAGACTCATTAAGAAAGATGAAATTGGTAGCTAATAGTAATTTCACATATATTAATATTTAGTATTTGGTAATTAATTCTAAATTAAACTTGAAAAACATAGAATGTGGAAAAGGATGAAGGATGTTTGATTTAGGGGTATTTCTAGTAAAGGTGAATATAGATAGAGCATTGGGTCAAGAGTGTTTACATGAAGCATGGGACCATTGGACAATGTAGATGGGTAGAAGCTCCAAAGTATAGAAAATACTTAAATTAAGGATAAAACCATTAACATTTTTATTTAAAATGCACAAACAATTTTAATAACATCTAATACTCCACTGGACTGTCACATCAACCTCAGGATCTCTTATTACTTCTATTTTATCAGTGAAAAGCCCAAGATTATAAGTATTAAAGTTATTTACCCAAGGTCACATCATATTACATGGCAGAATCAATCCTGGAATCTATGTCTTCTGCCCCCATATTCATTTCTCTTCTAATTTCCATCACAGTAGAAACTTTTCAAACAATATTTTTTTACAGGTCCAGCTCTATGTTTTTGAATGTTTCAGGAAAAATAAGCATAAAATCTAAAAAAAAATAATGACCTACCAACTTTCAGTACTGTAAGCATTACAGTTTATGCAAACCAATATCATTTCTTCAGCTCTATTTTCATAAATATTTAATCTTGATAACATGTGCCTAAAATCTAGGATTAGTGTCTTTGAAATATTTATAGTAAAAATGATTTGTTTGCCTAATGTAGGGAAAAAGATGACATGGCATATAAAAGTTGCTTGTGTTTAAAATGAGGAGGACAAATGAAATAAAATAAACTATGTTAATTGATAATGATTACTGGGACATATTTGAATCTGTAAATATATACTATATATTGCTGTTTTTAGTAACAGTAGTTATTATTGGGTAGAGAGGTGTGAGAATAACAAAGATGCTTTTTTAAAAAAAATTGTAAAATTAGATACTTTTGCCTTCATAGTTCAAGAATGAAAAGATATTTATATCTATAAAATGGACATTTAGTGGAAAATTTATTTTGAGAAAATCTCAGCTAAGTATTCAACATAGAAAAGATCTACTCCATGAAAGAAGAGGACAAAGAATTAAGAAAGAAGTTTAAACATTAAAACTCTTCTCATGTGGCTCGTCAGTGAACTCACTACCATTTATAAAAGTCTGTATCGCAAAGAGAGATGTGTGGCTACACAGCTTTCTTTTACCTAGTTTTATTATAATATATATTTTGATCTTCCAAACTTCAATTTTTCTATATTTTTGTTATAGAAATATTTTTCTAAGTAGTTTATAATTAGATTATTTTTCATGTAGTCTGGCAATCTTTGTCTTTTTACTTGAGCATTTTTAGTTCACATATATTAAAAAATAATCACCATTGTCACTGTGTTTAAAACTGTTAAAATATAACCTGTCACTACCTTGAGAGAATACATTCTTCTTTGGCTACACTGACATTTTATCTTTGTCTTTAATTTTCATGTATGTATTTATATATGTTTGCATGAATTTATCTAGAGTTAATTAAATTTCTTGAAGTTGTAAATGGGTGTCTGTGGCATGTCTTATTATAGTCTCATAATTTTTCCCCCTACTTGAACATAACTTGGTTTACAATGGGTAGAGTATATGTCCACATCTTGTGGATAATGAGCTTAACCATATAATGCATTGTGGCCAATAAAATGTATGAGGAAATCAGAGGATGTTATACCTAGCCAAGACCCTGTGAACTATCAGGTGTTTCCATTTGTCTTTCTTGGTGCAATTGTCACCAATCATCAGAAGAGCATGTTCAAATTAGCAACTAGTCTTAAAATGAGAGTCAGAAAGAGCAGTAAATTTAATCCTCAACTAATTTAAAAAATTGTGAATAATGAAATAAATTTGTTCTACCGTAGACCACTGACATGTGGAGATTGTTTGTTACATAGTATTGATGCTGGTTTCTGAGTAACGCATATCTTTCATTAGTACTGGAAGATTCTAAGCTATTATCTCTTTTACTTTGGCTTCTTTCTTTCTCTCTCTCTCTCTCTTTCATAAGCTAAACATTCTCACATTTTATTCTTTTATTCACAAGTGAAAATTTCCAATTTTTGATCATTACATGCTGCACTTCAGATAATTTATTTTAACTTATATTCTAGATAATCAATTCTTTATATAACTTCATTCTGCATTTAAAAACATCTATAGATAAGGATTGGGAAGCTTGGTGAAAATGAAGGGATTAAGCAAAGAAAAATAAATGTATAGATATAGACAACAATATGGGATTGCAAGAGGGAAAGGGGGTGGGGGATGGGTGGAGGAGGGTAGAGAGGGAATAGCGATGGAGGGCCACTTGACTTGGGATGGTGAATACACAATGAAATACACAGATGATGTATTGTAGAATTGTGCACCTGAAACTTATATAATTTTATTAGCCAATGTTGCTGTAGTAAATTCTATGAAACAATTTTTTTAATTTTAAAAGAAGAAAAAGTATCTAAGGAGGATTTTTTTCCACAATTTCTGTTTGACTCTTTTTCAGATATGCTATAACATTTTCATAGATTCTCACTCCCTGTAGATATCTTCAATCCTTTCTTTTCTTCTTAATTATAGTAGAGAGAATGATTTTGTAGTCTATATCTAATAATTTGATAATCTGAAGTCTTTACAGTTTTTTTTTCTTGTTTCTTCTGGTTCACAGTCATTTCCTTCTGAGCTCTATCTTTTATTACTGGTTATATTTTTAAAATTTTGTTCCTATGAAAAAAGGTCCTTTTTTAAGACATGATTTATGTTCTTTCTGACAAATGACTAGGAAAACTACCTGTCCATGTCCATGTTAAACCATGTCAAAATTTCAAATTTCTTGGATCACCTATGGGGTAGAATCCTGAGTTATACATAAATTTTGGGTTTTTTTATTTATATTAATCTTAAGGATATAGCCTTGGAAGTACAAGATATCATGAAATTCTCCTGTTAGACTCTCCACCTCATGTGTGCCTTCAGATTTGAATTCTGTCCCTTTTATCATAAAGCAGTTTTTAATTTTCTAGGTCAACAAATGCTTATAGACAAAAAGTACCTTCCATGCTTGCTTGACTCCTTGATATCTAGCATTCCCTTTATTTTGTCATTGAAAATAAGACTATTTCATCATTAAAAAAATTTTATTATTTTCTTAGCATTTTAAAATGAAAATTTTATTTTATAATCCTTTACCTAATGTTTACATTTTTTTCAGTAAGATGAATGATCCATCATCATCCGGGACAGAAAGTGTCTCAGTTGCTCTATGCTTTTTCATTATACTGTTGTTTTCTGCTTAATTTCCTTTTCTTAAATCTGTTTTTTCCATTATTTTACATGTTTCCACTGGAATCAATTCTGACCCAAATTAAAGTACATTTGAAAAATCTGGAATAGCATAAAATTGGTGTTGCTGTTAGTCTGACTCTCATCATTTGCTTTTATGGAAATGAGAACAAACCCTCCTCTTGAACCCCAAATTAATAGTCATTTCTCTTCCTTTTTGAGTAAAAGATCATGCCTAGAAAGTTGAGAAAGGTTTCCAGCATGGTATCACTGCCTTACTTTTCCAACTCTCCTTTCTCATTGCTGAAATCTTGTCTCTACTCTTCAAACCTCTTGGCTAGTATCATGTTTATTTAGTAAAGACTGTCTTGATGTATATGCATGACCTTTACCCCTATATGCCATTTTCTACAGCAATTCTTGTTGCGGTATTTTAGTGGTCTCATGAAAACCTAGTGTTACTTTCTAAACCTCTTTGATACTGACTTCTAATGGAATTTCAATCTACTTCCTGGATGCCAGGTTCTCCCCCTGACTGGTTTTATTTCATCTCCTATGGCTGGATATATGGTATATTCATAGCTTTTACATCTCCCAGAAAATAAATATAGTTTCACATCCTGACTCTTTTTTGATGATGTTATCAGCTTCATGAACTATTTCATAAACTCCCATGTCACAAGACATGACCCTTCACCAGTTGCCATTGAAGAGTAAAGAAAAAAAATTAAAATTAATCAATTGATTTAACTATCTGTTTACACATTTTCTAAAATGTGTAATATTTAAGGAGGAATAAATTAATTGAGTGAGCAGTAATTTTGTTAAATAAAAATGTTTCATATCTATCCCATTTTATATATTACAAAAATTGTGATTACCCTGCTAACAATAGAAACATCTCTACTCTCAGCCTTTGAAAGTTGATTGTATTGACAGACCCTCTTTCAGTGAAATTTGTTAAATTACTTCTCTAAATATTTTGGCTTATTTGTATAGCCTAACTCATGGAGGAGAGGTATCAGACATAAAATCTGAATTACAGCTGTGTCGTTTCAAAATGAATAATGTCTACTGGGTGAAGCACTGAGTCAAGGGTTTAGTTTGCAGCATAAGGAAAATATTTGTCAGTGTTGCTGGAAAAGCTGACAGCCTAGCATATGCAGCCTCCCTTTTAGATAGAGAAACATGGGAATGAGAGCAAATTGTTAATTTGGCTAGAAAAGCAAATACAACTTTTGTAACCATGTCAGTAGTATCCAGAAGAATCTCTGTTTGATTATAAGTAACTCTCATCTTCTCTTATTTGTTTTAAAATATAAAGTTATGAACTTTTAAAAGATTAAAACAAATTCTGGTCTTAAATTCAGTGAGAAAAGATTTCCTGGGAAAAAGCAGTGAAAGTATTTTTATTGCTCAACACAGTGTTGTCAAAGGAGATGGTAAGCCAAAAATTGAGTCCACTAGCCATTATTTCCACAAGCATAAGTCCACTATTGTATGTTTGTTGTGTTGACCTAGGTAAAATGCAGATGACTTGAGGCTGTGTGTTCTAACTATTGATTCATTATTCAGATAATATTTTAAAAACTCTTTATTGGAAATTTGCATTATTTATTCATATAAGCTCTTTATATTGACTAATTTCATAAGATGATACTGAAAGTTAGAGAAAGTTGTAATGCCTTTTGGATTACAAGAATGGATTTAAAAATACAAAGCTCATGTATTTCTAACTCAATTTTTAAAAACTTGATCTAAATTAAACCTATTGGCAAGAAATTGATAGGTTTTAAGTTGAATAGAAAACTCAATTTATTAAGTCCAAAGGGTTTTCATTTGCTCTCATTTATTAACCCAATTTTGTGTAAAGATATGAGCATATATGAATATATAACTTGACTACTTATGTATCTTGATGGACTTAAAAGAATACTGGAATAACAGTCAAAGCAATTCATTTTTAACACCATCATAAATTAACTCCGTCATGCCCAAGGAAGAGCAAAAATCCCTCTCTTCATTTTAAAAATATTTTAAAGCCCTACAAATACAGTATTTCACTTAATAAGTCATTGGAAGGACAAGCCAGGTTTTTTAAATATATATCCAAGTATTTTCTAGAGTTAATAAAAAAGTATACATTAAATTAAAGCTTACATGACATGACATTGCCTCAAATAAGCAGATGATAGATGATTTGTAAGGTCGTTTTCAGCTTTTACTTTCTTTGACAATTCAGTTCTCAACTGGGTGCTCTGCCTGTATGTGCAATAAGACCTCATATTTAGGAAAGTTAGAGAAAGGTACAGTGCTTTGCATAGAGAGTTAACTGAAGAAAAATGAGCTAATGAACTCTAGGGAGGTAACCACTATTGCAGTATAAAATATTTTCTTGGCTACTAAAGTAAGAATTGATTTAATAATATAATAAATGAAGTAATATGAAAACAGAGAGCCAATATCAGTCAGTTAAAATCTGCTAGCAAGTTGATGAACTTAACCTCATTTTAAAAAAGCCATTTGCATGGGCAAATATTCATTATCATTATCAAAGTAGAGTGGTCCTTCGTCTATTGTGGGGGTTAGGTTTCAGAACCCCTAGTGATAGAGAAAAATCCATGAAGTAGCAAACTTATATTTATTTTATTATTTATATATACAGAACACAGTGCTCTGGTTGGTCGCCTCCCAGCCATCAGCCAATAGTGTGCCATGTACGATCTCACGTGGGCAAACTAGCTCAAGTGGAGGCAGCTGTAGCTGCATTTTCCATATGTGCAAGTCTTTGTCTACTCGTGCTGTACACCACATGTTTTATTTTGATTTCATATTCTTTTAATATGTTTCAATTAATTTTTTACATTTTAAAAAAAATTTTAGGCTAGAAAATGCTTATTTAACCCAAAAAAGTAATTAAAATAATAAATATATAAAAATACCTATATACTGCAAAATCCTGCAATATAGCAAAAAATCCACAATGCAAAATTAGATATATACAGTTTAAAAATCAGCGATACAGTGAGACCATGAAAAGTGAACCGCAATATGGTAAGGGATGACTATAAATACAATACAGAGGTATTTTAATATAAAAAGTAAATTTTAGTAATAAATTTCAACTATTATTAAGCATGATTGGGTGTTTTGTTTTTTTGGGTTTTTTTTTACAGGGACAGAGAGAGAGAGTCAGAGAGAGGGATAGATAGGAACAGACAGACAGGAACGGAAAGAGATAAGAAGCATCAATCATTAGTTTTCATTGCCTTGCAAGGCACATGTGCCTTGACCGCGGGCCTTCAGCAGACTGAGCAACCCCTTGCTGGAGCCAGCGACCTTGGGTCCAAGCTGATAAGCTTTTCGCTCAAGCCAGATGGGCCTGCACTCAAGCTGGCGATCTTGAGGTCTCGAACCTGGGTCTTCCGCATCCCAGTCCGACGCTCTATCCACCATGCTACCACCTGGTCAGGCAAGGATGACTGGGTTTTTAGATAATTTAAAAGAGTCAAAGTGATGGTTGGTCTGTTTTACATAAAAAGCCTTAGTGGTCAATTTTGCCTATTGTCACCATTAGATCTATTATTATATTCTCATTTGTTAATGAAGCCTAATGATCATGTTAAAAATTAGTCATGTCCTTTAGAGGTGATCTGAAGAAGTTCCTACCTCAATATATTTGGCACAATATAAGACACCTGAGTGAAGAAAGAGAAAAGCAGAGAAGAGAAAGGAAATATAACCTCATTATCCAGCTGGAACTAGTTCAGTCCTCAGAGATTACCAACAAAAAGTCCTTGAGTTTTCCTTAAAATAGATACTTTTTGAATGTGTCAGACATAAATTTTAATTACATTAAAACAAGGAGGAAATTAGATAGCACTACCAGGAAACTTGCCCACTGTATATCCCTACCCCCAACTTCTAGGAAAAATAAAATAATGTTCTAGAGTTAAAATACAACTCTCTCTTGTACTGTACCTTTGTGACAAATTGTATAAGAAAATACAAATACATATCAACACATTACCACCCCTTTCTTTCACCTAAAAAAATGAGAAAGGAGTGTTACAATGTAAGATGTCAACAGATATAATTGTTTTGCAGCACCGTAAACTCAAAATACTAAATTTAATTAGATTCCTTTGCCAGTATATATTATTTTGCAGAATATTATTGATTAATTTTAAGTCATTAACATTAATTACTGTTTAAAACCAAATGTACTACAAAATAAAATTTATGAGCTACTTGGAAATTCATGAAATAATTTGTTGTGATGTAAGCTCATGTTAACATGGCTGTTTTTATTTTTATTTTTTTATTGCTTTATTTCAGCAGTTGTCCAGTAAGCAAAATCACATATATTTGTGGAAAAAACTAGTGATGCTAATACCTAAAACATATTTGAACCCATTATTTATTTTATCCATACAAATTGAGAACAGATTTTGTTATCATACAAAAATTATTTTTAGCATCTATATACTAAGAAAAAGAAAATATGAAGTATTTTACAAAGCAACTAGTAATTTTAAGAAGAAGAGAAAGAAAAGGAAAGGACAAAAACAAAACAAAACCCTGCTTTACTGGTAGATATTTTCCACATTCTTTACCAAATAATGCATGGGCTGTAGAGTTTATTTCTGCACGAACAATATTTAAAAACTAGTGGATATTTACTAAAAGATTGCTGTATATAGTATAATGTATATAATGATTTGGGTATCCTTTAGCTAAAAAAAGCCAAACTAAAATTTCTTTTATTTTCTTTACAATCCATAAAATTGAAAAAGAAAAAAAAGAGAAAGGAAAGAAGAAAAGCAATTAAAATCTATGTTATTTTTCTAAAAAGGTGTTATTTCTCAGCTACCAACTCAATATGTACTCACCTTTAGGCACTCTTATTTATGAAAATTGAATAGAAAATAACACTAATTTTCTTAGTGCAGTTATATAAATATGTTATTGAACTAATTAATTGGGGGAACCTATAAAATGATGTTCTTTTCTTCTTGTGGATGAAGAATTAAATTAATAATGAGACATTAGTCTAAATAATAAAAAAACCTGTAGTTCTTTTTATATGGATCACTATTGAAGATGCCGATTTTGCTTATATCTTGATATGCTCTTTTTTTGTTCATATTAAGCATCCACTTCATAACATATTAATAACATTGATACATGTGATAAATTATAGAATGAGCATCAAGTCTATATAGTCCTTCTGCCTTTGTTGGGCTAGTGGTCAATCAAATACTTTTCAAGATTTTGAATCAAAAGTCTCACAGAGAACAGGTTCTGAGTTCCATTAACAGAGTATTGGAAGGTCCTTCAAATGCAACTGCTCATGTCTCCTGGTTGAAACAAAGTTAAACTTGCTCTCAGATCCATCATGTCCCCTGGCTTGAATTACTACTGTTCATGTCATCAGACTTCTCTAACTTTCTTCTTGGTTGTTCAACTTTTGCTAAAATTTTATAATATGCTAAGCACATTTTAAAAAATTATAGAATGTAGTTTGTATGTACGTGAATGCATATATATATGTATATATATATATATATATATAGAGAGAGAGAGAGAGAGAGAGAGAGAGTAAGTATTACTAAAAACCACTTTTATTGATTTGAAAGATTTACACAAACATGGAGACATTTCTTGAAACCCAGAGGAGACTCTCAGGAACTTTGATACATAGAGCTTTATACTTTTTATTATAGTTGAGGCTTAGCTATGTATGTAAAGCAAAGCATATTGTCATTCACTGAATCAACTTGGTAAAATCCACTGTATAGTTCTTTAAAATTTTTTGAATTTTTAGTCTATACATAATCTGGTGATGGGCGGAGACTTGACTTGGGATGGTGAATACAGAATACAGTGTACAGATAATGTGCTGTAGAATTGTGCACCTGGAACTTGTATAATTTGTTAATCAGTGTCACCCCAATTAAGTCAATAAAAAGGAAAACATAATAAAAATAACTAAATAAATATTTCCAAAACTTTCACAAGCCTAAGTCAGAAAAGCACTAATTACAATAAAATCATAATATATGCAATAGATAGTATTTTTCTTTATTACTTTTGAGAGTCACATACATATCACCACAAAAAAGTTCCTTATTGTTGTTTAAAGCAATGTATGTTCTTTTTCTCACCAATATGATTAGTGAATCAAGAAATAAAATATTTAAATGTTATTTAAAAATTATGATAAATTTTTAAGTCTAATGTACAGTGGAATTCTTACTAAATTCCAAAAAATAAAACAAGACAAAAATATACGTAACAAAACAAACAGAAAAGAACTTTAATTGTGACATTACAGAGTCATTCTTTGTGGACATTCTACTTCCCACATCATCTAAGAATCAGGCAAAATAAATGGATTTAAAGTAAAATTATACTTAAATAAATACATTCTCAGCCACTCAAGTATCTGCTGATTTTTGATGTTGCAGAAATGTTAATGAATGTTTTGCATTTCTGGTTTCTGACCTGGATTGAACTGGACACACTGAAATAATGTGAGAAAGACTGTTTTTTGGCTAAAACTGGAAGTAAATCTGCCAGCACTCTCATGAACATGCCTTTCTTCTGTCCAGATTTGACTGAGACTTCAAGTTATGTTAAACCCCACCCTTAATCTGAACTATAGCTAGACCAGAAAACTTTTCTGAAAATGATGTCTAACCCAAATTCGAGGGAGCAGAGGTTTGGGGAACACTCATATTGCCAAAAGTAAAAAAAAAAATTGATAAGAGAAATGAATTGTCAAAATGTGTTAGTGGTTATGTCATCTCATCCAGCTCCACACTTTTATGTGACCAAAAACCACTCCAGACAGAAGTACCTAGCAGAAGATTTAGAGACATGTTACTGATAGTCTTTTCTCCACATTCAGTGGGAAGAAGAGGGCATGGCAATAGCTGAATCTCCACTTAAGTCTTATCATACTAAACTCATATTTTTCTACTAGAATATTTAAGCTGGTATACTTTTATAATCATAAGTAAATTTAAACTTTAGAGTCTTTAAAATAGTGATCTGCTCCCACCAAACATTATTTTCACTTTTAGAGTTATAAATTTTTCAGAGGAACAAAGAGTAATTAATGACTAATCTGCAGCTGTGTGTTATTGTTAACATTCTGAAACATTTTTTTCTCCCGCTTATTTTTTTAATCTTATTTAAACATAACTTGGTTCTCTTTTAGAATCATGAAATAGAGCTGAAAGACTTCTTCAAAGGTCAAAACATTCTAGGATATCCTTTAGAGGGAAAGAGTGGCACATTATCCCAATACTAAACAAATAGTAGATTTTGCCTAGGCCTGTGTCCATGAGATAATCACAAATGCAGCCCATTTTTGCCTTTGCAGTCACCAGTAAAGAAAGAAAACAGCTGGCTCCTCTCCTTTTATATACTTAGAGATCAGGCTCATCTCTCAGTGTTTAGCCAAGACTAAACAATAAAGATCCTTTGGACTTGACTCATCACTTCTATTCCCAGCTCATTAATAACCATGTGGCTGATCCCTGAAATTTTTTTTAACGTTTTTCCCTCTTAAATTGTAGGATTAAAAGCCCTCACAGCCGTCTTAAAAGGACTTAGCCATTTCTGAAGACCATATGGTTAAAGAATTTCTTTATGGTTCTTAAAGTTTTTTGCTCATTTACTTTACTTTTATAACAAATATGACATATAGTCGGTATATGTGCTCAAATTGATTTTTTTTTTTGCCCATATTCCAGCAATGTTGTGTGAATGTGTTGATGGTAGGCATTTTCTTCCTCATGTTTGCTGTGTTTTAGACTCAGCTCCAATCAAGAAGCTAGATACAGTATGGGGCAAAGTAGGTTTACAGTTGTGAATATGCAAAACCATTTATTCTTGTACTGTTATTTATTAACTATTGTATTATTTTCCATATAAACAACTGTAAACTTACTTTTGCCCAACCTTGTATTTAGATTTGATTTGGACTAATAACCAATCTGATGTCTAAAAACATGTGATGTCTACATGCCTGTCTATATCTAAAGAGCATTAAAACATTAGCACCACCCCTGGCAAAAATTCCAAAAGCATCTAAATTCTCTTTAATTATTAAATATGCATAAGAAAATATTTTTAAACTGGAGAGTGCATTTTAAAATCAAATAAGTAAAGGTGAATTATCCTGTGAGTATTGCTCCAAATCAAGTTGGAATTAAACCTATATATGGGCTCTGCTGATAGGTAATTTTCTTTCAAGCAACTTTCTTCGAGGGTTGGTGACCAAAATTGACCTTTGTCATTAATGACAAATTAAAAAGCAGAGTAGCCCAACATATAATAGATTGATAGATTTCTATATTGTTATTGTTTTAAATAGCTAAAATAGATGCCTAAGTATAGCCATTAGTGAGGAAATTATTGTTATCTACCTTGATTTTTTTCATTTTGGTTTAAAATATTTAATATGCCAATACTTTTTATCAATACTAATCTCTAAATGGCTATATTACAAATAACAGAATACCTGACTGGCAATGACTTAAACCATAAAAATATTTACTGTTTACTTAACAGAAATCCTCTAAATGTTGGTTCAGCAACTGAGGGATGTTGTCAAGGATCCACACTCCTTCTCTCCCTCTGCTCTTCTATATTTAATATTTTCTATTTTTCTTCTGATTGATAGGTTTTACCATAGCTAAAGACATTATTATGCTCATTCTTAGAGTAGGAATAAAGAGAAAGAGGAAGATCATCTAACATTAGTCTCATATGTGACTCTTTTACTGTAAAATTTCTTTTCAGATTCACCTCTTCCTGGGAGAATTTCTCTCTCAGCACTTGGTCACTCCCATCTCCAAGAAGTGTACAAAAATGAATTTTTATCAATAAATCACCATAATTTGGTATAAACTAATTTGAATGTATTTTCTAAGTTTAGAAGATTGATTTACTTCCTGAAGAATAAGACCTCTCAGTCTACTTATTAAACAAATTGGATTTTAGTTAGCAGAAAACTAAGGCTTGTAGCAACTATTGATAAGCAGCCAAAAGTGCCTACCATGGTAACAATTTATAAACAAACATATCTGGGGGAAGATATGTTTCAGGAAATAACAAGAGATAGATTTATCTAAAATGATGGAGGTATATTTAAGAGACAAAACTGTTCTGAGTTGAAGACAGGTTGGAATATAAAAACCAAAAAGGTTCAGTGTGTCCGTAGGCCCCACATCAATGTTTCACCTGAGGTGATGATGACTGGTTTCTGGAAGGCTTGGCTAATGCTAAAAAAAGCCCTGAGCCCATCTTCCTCCTGCCATTCCTTCCCCTGTAGTAACTATGGTCTCTGGACAGTTAGGCCTGGCCTCCCTTCCTCAGGAATCTCTTTCTTCACATTCTAACAGGTTTCATATGTGAGCAAGACTTATCCCAACCGAACCTCAGGAAGACTCAACCAGTAGGTGGAGGTACCAAGTATCACTGCGTTAAAAGCTGTAATAAGATATGAATCTCTTTAAGCTTCACTTAGTTCATCTTTAAAATGGAAATAATAATAGCAGCTGCTTTACTAGTATGTTGTAAGGATTAAATAAGACAGGTACACATAATGAAAACCAAATCAATGTTGTAGTACTCTATAAAAAAGGAGGAGCCATGTATCAAAATAATGGTAAATGACCACTGCTTATATACCTCTGGTGAAATATTTGATATTCAAAGGTAAATAATATCAGAGACTTTTTTTAAAATGATACAATAAATATATTTTTACACACACGCACAAATAACATAATTTCCTCTTCCTCCTCTACCACATAAATGCTGAAAGACACTAGCATATCTACTAAATTTTCAAGGAAAACTTTAGAACCCAAGACACTTTTATGTACTTGATAGAAGCAACAGAAAGCTTCAAATACTAAAGGACTCAGAGCTTAACCTTCATGAAAAAAAAAGTTATTCAAAACATACTTTAGCTAAGAACAGCAATCAGTGTCATCCTTTTAAAAAGTAGGTCAGAGCAAATTATTCTTTGTTCAAAATCTTCCAATCGCTCCCTGTTCATCTTAGGGTGAGTTGGCAATGGTTAATAAGAACAAAGTCAATCTGGCCTCTGTAACTTTCTTATCTCATGTCCAACTACCTTTATTGTTGGCTACTCAGGTCCAGTTACAGGAACTTCCTTGCTATCCCTACAATAAACAAGGCACATTTCCACCTCTGGTACTTGGCAGAGACAGTCCTCTCTCCCTTCAATGCTTATTCCACAGTTATCTGCCACACTCACACGCTTGTCTTTTTGCTCAAATCTTTCTTCTCCCTGTGGCCTCCTATGACCAACTGTGTATTTGATTATTCTTATCCTCCATGTCATTTTTCTCCATTCTTGCCATCAGCAATATGTGCTAGAAAGTAGGTTTTCTATCTCCCATATTTATTAACTCTTCTGAATCTTTCTTTTTTAGCTGAGTTTTGTCTGATCATTTTGTTCAATTTTATTTTCAACTTTTTCATTCTCTTTAAAAAATTATATCTCTACTGTTATATTTTAAATTTTCTGCATATTTTTAGTTTTTAAGAGTTCTTTTGGTCTATGACAACTTTTATTTTTTAATGTTATTTTTGCTTCATGGATGCTATATTCTCTCAAATATCTCTTAAGATATATATAAGAATTTTTAAATTCTCTACTATTTTTTGCACTATTTCTATGTCTGGGATTTGTTGTTCTATTTATCTATCTTGGTCCTTCTCTTCCAGGCTGTTAAGTATTTTCCAAAAGTCTAATAATTTTTGGTTAACAATCCATGTTTATGAACAGAATTTGATTTGACTCAGAATAATTGCTCTCATACTTTTATTTCTTGGTAGTATATGTCTTTCTACCTAAAAGGAAAAGCTGATAAGTCCTCATGTAAGTTGATAGATTCTGTTTAAAACCAAGCTTTCTTTTATGGTACATACCTGGAGTAGGAAGGCTAGCTCAAGAATTCCACAAATGCCAAAGTAAAGAATATATTACTTTGGAAGTAGATAGTTTTTCCAAAATACACTCTGATGAGCACTGTCTCTTCTTGTACTATTGTGAATATATGGTGTCCTATCAAGTTCTTCTTTACTTCCTACACTTCACTACACAAACTATAACTGACTCCATTCCAAATCTATTAGTCACTGTATATAGAAGGTATGTCTTGGAATTTTATATGTGAATAAATGAAAGAGTGCTGCTCCAAAAATGCACAAGAGGAAGAAGAGTCACCTTAGTCCATATGTACTTTTGTGACTTTGCTTGATCCTGCTATTTAGATGTTTGCCAACTCCAAACTTGGAATTTCCCTGAGGCTCAGCTAGGAGGAGCTTCTCATTCATCTGCAGAATCTTACTTCTGCATCTGTTCCAAACTGTGACTTATTCACCAATCTGCTTTATCTATTAATATAACTCCTTCTACTTTCAGAGTTCCAAAAGTCTATCAAATCTCTGGTTTACTGGATAAATCCTCTTTTGTTTACCATATTCAACTCATTATTTTTTAATGCCTCTGCTGCCATTCAATGTATCTATAGATGAAAAAGAGATACATAAGTGTGTCCAGTTTGCCATTGTAGACCGAAAAACAGAATGAGTGTTAATTCTACAGAGGCAAGAAACATATTTCAAATGAAGAAATAGGAGTAGGAATGTGAATTGGGGGTTTTCCTAAGAGAAAGCACCATTCCATTCTGTATTACTCATTTTTTAACCACCAGTGAAAGGAAATTCGCTATGCTTTTTTATCCTTATGACTTAGCTCTCCTTGTTTCTCAAGGCTTCTCATCAAATGTAATATAATGGTCCCCTGGAGCCAACAAATCTTTTTAGTCTATAGCTAGTAATTTCAGGAAAGATAAATGTGGAAATCAGCCAGAGGTCTAAGTTCAGGCCTGAAAGTCTCATGTCAAAGATGGCTATAAAATTCACTAAATAAAAGTATGGCTCAGGTTTCAAACAAATTATTTGATTGTGATATTAATTTTAAAGAAAATATTTCTCTCAAAATTATTTTGACACATTCTTTTTCCTTCTTGTTCTGCCTCTTTTGTCTTTGCTGATTCTTTTAAATTTGGTCCTTTGATTTCTTTATCTTTATTCATTCTATTTCCACCTCCTCTAAAACATCTTATAAGAAAATACTTTTAGATGATAGACAAGGCAAAATCTTAACTTTATTATGGTTTTCATCCCTTAACAATTTTCAAGACTAAAGAATGCAGTTGACCCAGGAACCTAAAACTAAAACTGAGTTTTTGAGAATAAAAGTTAAGACCTTAAAGCCAGCAGAACAAATGAGGAAGACACAAACCCCTACATTCTCTAATTTAAAACAAAGGAATGATTTTTTTTTACTCTAACTTGATTACTCAATAAATTAAGGCAAGAAAAAGTAGGCTATAATAAGATTGTTCAGTTTGATGCAAATGTCAATTTGTTAAATTCCCTTCCTTCATATTTGCTTTAATAACTACTAAAATGTACATATGTTCATGATGGCTGTTACATATAGTCTGAAGTTCCATGACATTGTGAAAGATCTCCCTTGGGAGGCTTTATAATTAGCATAAACAACTATAATCTGTTTTGGATGATTTCGGAGACAGAATTTTTAGGGTTCTTCCAGCTCTGATCCCGTGTCTGGATCTAAACAAAATGAATAATTTCTTTAAAAATTTTTCCAAATGCACATATCAGCACATTCTGGTACTTTTCTCAACTATGATTGTGAATTTGAAAACAATCACTCATCACACATTTTCTTGGTACCATTCACCCCAAAACACACTTCTGATTGGGGTCTTTATGGTGTGCTTCAAGCCCCTCTTCTCATGCCTGCATCCCCTTTCTTTCCCAGCTCCACGCACACACTCTACCCAGTGCATCAACTTATTCTTTCCAGCTCATCAACTAATCCCTCATATCCCCTCCAAGTCAGGCTGCCCAGCTGCAAAGAATATCATCAAATTATAGTTTGTATGTTCTCCTTTCTGCTTTCATGTGAAGAAAATCACTGTTTCAAAGGTGCTTTACTCTGGAAAATTTCTTTCTGTTTTCTAAGACCCAAGTTTTTACATGAATAAGATAATTAAAAG
Source organism: Rhynchonycteris naso (assembly GCA_037038555.1). NCBI lineage: Eukaryota > Metazoa > Chordata > Mammalia > Chiroptera > Emballonuridae > Rhynchonycteris > Rhynchonycteris naso. The sequence continues at coordinate 44,639,041 of CM072997.1, read as the reverse complement.
TTTGGTCTTGGTAGGTAAACAGGAGATCACACCAGCAAACAATGATATACCATTAAGCAAAATTATTTTTCACTCTCAACATAATCCATCTCTGATTTATGGTATAGCATCAATCAATCTCTGATTACATTACAAAAATTCTAAATAAAATTAATATATCTAACAAAAATACTTTAGAGTAAAGTAGGTTTATGAATTCTCTTTCCATTGACTTATATTACAAAATAAGAACAGAAAAAATTGAACTAATATCAGTAGCTAATTTTTTAAAACTCTTACTACCATGTGCCACACACAATTCTCAACACTCCTCACAACATTTCTTTAGTGAATATTGTTTATATCCAGATTTTATTTGTAAGAAAATAAAATACAAAGATTTTATTACTAGTAAGTGGCAAAGTCAGAATTCAAACCCATAGCCTGGTTCAGGAAGTTATGTTCTTAACAAACATGCTATAATGCCTCAAGATATAATGAAATAGTTCTAAGTAGTAATAAGGCCTTGCAAAAGTATTTAACAGAAAATAAAATACCATCTAATTCACTGAAGGTTTGAATAAAGCAAAAGGCAGAGGTAAGAAGAATTCATCCCCATCCCTGTAATCCTACCTCACTGCTGGAGCTAGGGTATCTCATTTCATCTCCTTTTTCCTTTAGACTGGGGTATACATTATTGGTTACCCTGGTTCTCAGACAGTTGTACTCAGACTGAATTATCATCAACTTTCCTAGGTGTCCAGGTTGCAAATGGCAAATGGTGGGACTTCTCAACCTCTATAATCATGTGATCCACTTTTTCTTGATAAATTGTTTTTACATTCTACTAGTTCTCTTTTTCTGGAGAACTCTTAATAATACAGATTTTGTTTTTAATTAGGAAAATAACCTAGTTCTCCTGCTACCCAATGAAGAAAGAACAATGGCCTGACTCCTACACTTTTCATGACTTGGTAGTGCTGATGATGTTTTGGTTACCAGAAAACTGCTAATTGAATGCTTTCTGCAGTCCCATTGGTAGCCAACACATTGTCATCTGAGGAATGATTTCAGCAGACATCTGGAACTTGTCCTTCTGTAGTGTTTTTATTTCTCATCACAACATTTTTATCCAAAAGCCAAAGCCAAAGCCAAAGAGAATGCTGGTACTTATAAATATAGAGAAGGAAGCATAATCCGTTATTTCTGGGCAGTCTTTTCTAGTTAACACTTTAAATGTAAAAAAAGAAAAAAATTCAGAGAATTGAAAATTTAGCACACCATGTAAATAGGAATGCCTGTTAACTCCTTAAGATCATATTTATCCATATGTTTACTTTTTTACTTGGATAGATTAATTAAAATTTTAACTCGTATAATAACTAGTTGACTCCTCAACATCTAGCTTACCTAGCTCCACCAAAGCCCGACTCTGATTTTCCTAAAATACAAATGATAATCTCATCCCCCTTTACAGTGATTGGATTAAAGAGTCACTAATCAATTTGGTCTTATGAGACATGAGAGAAAGTAATCAAAGTACTTTGAAGAATTTTCTTTACTCTTAAAACTAAGTTACAGGGGGCGGGGAAATCAACCTCCTATCTCTTTCTTTTACTGAATACAAATCAAGAAACACGTAACCCTTATTGATAAAATTATGCAATGAAATATTAGAGTTACTCTGACCAAATAATTTTTTATTGTGGGATTGTAGGACATTTAGCAGCATTCCTGGTCTCTACAAGCTAGATGCTAGTAGAAACTTTCCAGCTGTGACAATCAAAGATGGTCTAGATATTGTCAAATGTTCTTAGGAGGTAAAATTTCTTCCAGTTGAGCAACACTGATTTAGATAAAACTAGAAGAATGAACAGCAGCAGAAAGTGACTAAAATAATCTAAATTCATGATTATATCTTTGAGTTTCTAGGTCAACTAATTCTGACTTATTATTATATGAACTAATTAATTTATTTATCTGTTAACCAGTGTGAGTTGATCAGTACCTGTAGAATGCAGCAAAATGTGGAGTGAATTGGATAGTGATGGGAAGAGACAAAATGATGCAATTTTAAAGCAAAGGCTTGTGAAAGAAAGTGAGAGGTATGAGACATTGGATATATGATGGTTATTAACTTGGGGAAGGAAGTACTAAAATAGGTTGTTGAAAGAGACAAGAAAAAGGCCAAAGCACAAGACAGATTTACTCTGTTAGAAAGAATTTTAGACTCATGTTAGCCCCCATTTTATCATTCTGTTTCTGTATTTGTTTTAACAACAAACCTAATACATCTGCATAGTACATTTGTCCTCCCAGAACCCTAAGTGATTTTACATGTCTAATCAGAATATAATTTGCTCCCATTTTTACTGTTAACCAATGACATTGTTCCCTACTTCACTGAGGGAAAAAAAAAGAAAACTCTAGACTCCCACATCCAAATCTATTTACCAACCAGCATCTGTATCCATAAACTGTAGCTTGTCACCTGTTACTATTGAAGAACTATTACAATCTCTTTATTTGTACAATAAATCTCTTTCCATTTCTTGTACTAAATTTCATAACCACACTAATTTTCCCCTCTCTCTTTTCTGTATTCAAGTATGCTACAATCTGTCCCACTTTGTATTAGTCTGAGTTCTCCAGAGTAACAGAGTTAACAAAATCTATCATCTATCTATCATCTATCTATCTATCTATCATCTATCTATCTATCTATCTATCTATCTATCTATCTATCATCTATCTATCATCTATCATCTATCTTTCATCTATCTATCTATCTATCTATCTATCTATCTATCTATCTATCTATCTATCTACCTATCTATCTATCTATCATCATCATCTATCTATCATCTATCTATCTATCATCTATTTATCATCTATTGAATAAGGAATTGGCTCATGCAGTTATGGATGCTGAGAAGTCCCACGATCGATAGTTGGCAGAACCAAAGGCAGGAGAAAAACAATGTCTAAGCTCAAAGATAGGCATATCCTACTTTGCTTAGCCCTTTAAATTTATTCAGGCCCTCAATGAATTGGGTGAGAACTGCTCACATTGGGAGGGTCTTTGTCTGCTGATTCAAATGTTAATTTCATCCAGAAATACCCTAACAAACACACCCAGAATAATATTTAACCAAATATCTGGGCATTCCATGACCCAGTCAAGTTAACACATAAAATTAACTTTTAATTAAAAAAAAATAATAACCTTTTCATGACCTCACTTTCTCCTCCACCAATAGCTACACTCATCTGTTTTTCAGCAACAACTCAAAGTTAGCTCAATAGAACTTTCTGAACGCTGTATCTCTAACTTTTCTCCCATTGTACTCTTAATGTCTCTCCAAACTTTCACTTCCACTTTTCCACCGAAGCTGCCTTTATCAAAATTAAAATTGGCCTCTATGTTGTTACTGAAAGGCAGAAACCATGGGCCAAACCAAAACATGAGGCTAGTGTATTCCAAAAGGAAAGATTATTTAAAAACACCTGGGTGTAGGCAGGCTGAGACCAGCAAAGAGTGTCAGCCCCAAGGGTGGGATAGAGCAAGGATTATATGGATTCATTAAAGGACTTTGGACAAAGGCAGCTGCCAGATCACTACTTCTGTCTGTGGTTGGGAGTGGCACCAGAGTTCTTAATAATTGTCTGCACCTAATCCAATTGTCCTTTATCAACATCCAGCTACAAGGGAAGTCTGAGTAGGGTTATTGAGTAGGCAAGTCCTTCTTCCTCCTTTATTGTTCTTAAGAAAGATTGTGGCTGAGTAGCCATTTTATCTATCAATTATATCTAATTGTTAATTTACAGTCCTCATTTAAAAAAATTTTTTAAATTTCTTTTTATTTTATTCATTTTAGAGAGGAGGCACAGAGTGTGTGTGTGTGTGTGTGTGTGTGTGTGTGTGTGTGTGTGTGAGAGAGAGAGAGAGAGAGAGAGAGAGAGAGAGAGAGAAAGGGGGGAGGAGCTAGAAGCATCAACTTCCATATGTGCCTTGACCAGACCAGTGCAGGGTTTTGAACTGGTGACCTGTTGGGCAGATAAAATATAATATGCTCACTTTGTTAAAGATGGAGCTGCCCCCATGGAAGCCCGCCACCCAAGTGATATTATTTGCCCTTATGCTTGCGATGGGTGTTGGGGGGAAAGCTGTAATGTATGCAGGCCAGGTCATTATGGCCTAAGGCTTAGTTTTAAGAGTAAGCTTTTCATCACACCCTTGACTGATTGGATGATGTAGGGTGGTGTACTCTCCTGAGGAATACCATTGTGCCTCAGATGGGTGGCTTTTTATTGGAGACTTCCTTGTTTGTGTAATTAGATTGGAGGTTTTGATTTTACACTATAAAGTGGGAGAGACCGGGAGCTTACTCTCTCTTGGTTCCTGAAATATTGGAGAGGAGAGCAGATTAAGGCCACGTGGAGACCAGGAGAAGCAGCTAAGATGGCAGAGTTCTGAGGGAGAAGCCAGTTTGTGCAGAGTTTGTGCTGGAGGAGATGGGGAACAGAGGTGAATAAGTCTGGTGAGCTAGAAACCTTTGATTCTAGAAAACTCGGATAAGTCAGTAGCTTTGTGAGCACTGAATGTGTGGGTTTTGGAGCCCAGTGTGTGTTTTTGCTTGCCCGCCGGGTGCAAGCTAGAATTAAAGCTGATGGTTCACCAGTTTTTGGCTCCATTTTTTCATTACCGACTGTTCGAATTTAATGTGAACCTGCACTGGCCGGGCGGCTGTGATTCTGACCTTGGCCACTGGCTTTACACGACCTCAGTGTTCCCAGGTCGGCACTTTATCCACTGCACCACCACAGGTCAGATCCTGCAGTCCTCATTTTAAATTATTATCAAGAGCATTAAACAAAGGCAATTATCCTCTCTTCCTTGATATATTTTTCTCACTTAACTTCCTGTCTCCTTGCCAGCCTCAGGTTATTTTACTGGGTCTTCCTCATCTCATCTGTTTTAATCCTGAGTTTTCTATCTCACTTCTTAGTTCTATTATTTTTTCTGTTTAAACTCTTTGGTGATTTTATCCAATCATACTTACAAATTTATATGCTTTCTTCCAAATTTATAGTTCCAATTAATATATCTTTCTCTTAAATCTGAAATATGTAAATGCAACTATATGCTTAATAGATTTTCTTTATAGTCTGATATCTCAATGGAAAAAGATTTGACTTGGAGAGGGTAAACACACAATACAGTGTACAGAGATGTGTTATAGAACTGGACACCTGAAAGCTGTATAATTATGTCAACTAGTGACACCCTAATTAATTCAAAAAAACAAATAAATAAGTCCAAAGCTCTGCTCTTGACTTCCTTCTGCCCAAACTGATTCTACCTTAAATCTCTCTTTCTAAGTTGAAGATAAAACTATCCTTCAGGTTCTCAGACCAAAATCTTTAAAATCATTTATCATTTTTGTTGGGCAGATAAAATATATTATGCTCACTTTGTTAAAGATGGCACTGCCCACATACAAGTTTTAAGAGTAAGCTTTGCCCCACACCCTTGACTGATTGGATGATGTAGAGTGATGCACTCTCATGAGGAATCCTCCCAGTATATCTCAGATAAGTGACTTTGTATCAGAGAATTCCTTGTTTGTAGATTGGATTAAAGGTTTTGAATCTATGGTATAAAGTGGGGCAGACCGGGAGCTTGCTCTCTCTCAGTTCCTGAGGTTAGCATTAGAGAGGAGAGCAGATTAAGGCCACGTGGAGGAGAGGAGAAGCAGTCAAGATGGTGGAATGCTGAGGAAGAAGCCAGTTTGTGCAGAGATTGTATCAGAGAAGGAGATGGGGAACAGAGGTGAATAAGTCTGGTGAGCTAGAAACCTTTTGATTCTAGGAAACTCGAATAAGTCACTAGCTTTGTGAGCACTGAATGAGTGGGTTTTGGAGCCCAGTGTGTGTTTTTGCTTGCCCACCAGGTGCAAGCTAGAATTAAAGCTGATGGCTCACCAGTTCTTGGCTCCATTGTTTCATTACCCACTGTCCGAATCTAATGCGAACCTGCACTGGCCAGGTGGCTCTGATGGTGGCCGCGACTTCTGGCCTTACAATTTTCTTTTGCCTTTACTTTTTAGATTGAATATTTCAGGAAGTTCAGTTTAATCTATCCTCAGATCATAAATAGAATAAAGAAAATGTTAATTAGAGCAAAAATGAATAATACAGTGTAAGATATATATATATATATATATATATATATATATATATATATATACACATTTATTTTCCACAGAGCCAGAATAACTCTGAAAATTTTTTAGACATTTTCATATCTGAAAATTAATATGACTAAGAATTCCTCATTTAAGTTCAATGTGATAATTAATGATGTAACCTAAAAACTGCCCAACCTAGTGCCTAATAAAATGTGGCATCTACTACTGCTGGATGATTATAGCTGGTCACTGCTGCTCAAATTTCCTCATGCTCTTTAATACCTTTCTCAGTGTCTTAGAGAAACTTATTTGAAACATATCTGTCTTAGGTATTATTCTCTCAGTTTTTTTTTTCTTCCTTTTCTATTTTGCTAACCTCAAAACAAGAGGCAAAGTGCATATTTATTTCTAGGCTTTAACTTTCTCATCAGTGAATGCAAACAATGGCATACATGTCTCTTTGTGAATGACTACATGTACCCACTGAGAGCACCACTTCCAATTCTAACATTTTATGATATTTGGGAATTAAAAACCCTTCTAACATTTAAAAAATACTTGCCTTTTAATTTTTTAAAAAAAGTACTAGGAAACAGTATAAGGTAAAAATATCCTCTAATTCTCCCCCTTAAAAAAAGTATATGAAATTAGAAATAAAAACCTCATTTATGTTGCTCATAGCCTTACCCAGCCCATCAAATCTATCTTCTGAAGGATACTACTTACAGGTTGAAGTTTATCTTTCCGAGTTTGTTTGTGTGCAAATTTTTAAAGCAAAGTTTATAAAGACATAAAATGAATAATAACATTATTACTACTATGTGCTATTTTAAGTTCTTTACATTTATTTATTTGTTAAGATTTACGCACACATATACAGACATAGATATATACACATAGAAATATAGTGTCAAGGTCTTCATATAAAATGGTATATATTACACATATAAATATAATAATATATAAAAGCTCTATTTTCCACAAAAATGAATAATGCATATATCAATCGTATTGCCACATATTTTAACTAAGTACTTACATTTCTATCATTTCTTGATAACTTCATTTTATTATATTAAGAAAATTTGCTAAAATAATTTATTCTTCTATTGTCATAATTTTTATTGTATCCTATATAATCCTAGAAATCCATTCAATAAGGAATATCTTTTATTTCTATTTTTATATGTTAGCATTTTTTGTTCTGCTTTTGTCAACAAGACTTTTTTTTATTTTTTTTTTACAGGGACAGAGAGAGGGATAGATAGGGACAGACAGACAGGAATGGAGAGAGGTGAGAAGCATCAATCATTAATTTCTCATTGCCCTTGCGACACCATAGTTGTTCATTGATTGCTTTCTCACATGTACCTTGACTGCGGGCCTTCAGCAGACCGAGCAACCCCTTGCTGGAGCCAGCGACCTTAGGTCCAAGCTGGAGAGCTTTAGCTCAAGCCAGATGAGCCCACACTCAAGCTGGTGAACTCGGGGTCTCGAACCTGGGTTTTCCGCATCCCAATCCGACGCTCTATCCATTGCACCACCACCTGGTCAGGCTACAAGACTTTGTATTTCATTATATAACTAATGAAATTTTGACTCTCAGTGAACTTAAATAAAATTCTGACCTCATGATTTAGTAACTGGAAAACTAGAATCTCTGAGTCTCAATTTTCACATCTTTATGCAGAACTGTATGAGTTGCTGCATAGAAACTTTTGAAGGATAAAATGTGAGAAGATATAAAAATTCTAGGAAGACCTCTGGTTTCACTAAAAGTTAATTTAGTTGTTTTGTGAACTTACAAGTAAGAATAGCAGCATAGCACATATACAGGTTGGGGCAAAATAGATTTATAGTTGTTTATGTAGAAAATGATACACTAATTAATAAATAATAATACAAGAATAAACTCTGTTTTGCATAGTCAACTGTAAATTTACTTTTGCCACATTCTGTATATGCTTTCAAATGGAACAGGATAGCCTTTCTCCTGAGTTACAGTGGAAAAGTCCAACTGTATATCTAAAAATAGCAAGGGTGATATAAATATCACACTAAATAAGATATTTTTGACTACTACTACTTTAATAATAGCATCCGCTGGTGAGTGAATCTGCTGCCTGAGGTGCTTTTCCAGAAATCTGTCTTTTGCATAACTTTTTGATCCAAACATGTGTTCTTGTGAACCTTTCCCAGGACTCCTCTGTTATTACTACACCACGGCCAGTATAGTTCTTCGTACATATAATCTTTAAAACATATTTGCAGTTGAATAGTTACTGCCATTTCCTTTTCTGAATTTCTTTCTAGGACACATGGAAAGGAAGAAACTTACAGTCTGCATAGCCAAACATGCTCTTTATTCAAAAATTTCCTTTGGCAGTCAGTGCAGTAAGTTTCTAAGCAGGATGAGAATACATATTATGTTGTGAATTAGGAATACATCAACACTATGCTTGGTATAAACCCGTTTTGAAATAAATGTTAAATGAATAAATAAAAAATAATTATTAATATATTTTTAAAAGAAGTCATTTAGGAAATAACACTTTAAAAAACTGGGAAATATTTCAATCAAAATATAATCTACCCATTCACCTACTCATTCATTTAATAAATGTTGATTTTAGACTTTGTTATTTTCCAGTAAGTCACTGTGAATATTGCATGACATATTGGTCCACATGAAGATTGATATGTTGATCCACTTAAAAATCACAATCTTCTGAGGAGATGAATATTGAATATAATTTCAAAATTATTGAATATGATGGAGAACTTCAATTATAAGTATATATGAAGAATAAAAGTACAGAAATGTTATGTTTTATTTATAAAAGTATAGACATTGGTGCATTGAATGCTCATTAATCTACATTTGTACTGCTTATGTTCAAGAATAACAACTGAATATATTATAATCAAGTTCTGAATATTAAATGATCTAATTTATAGTTCAAGGCTATGCTATAAGTAAGCCTTCTTCTCATTCTACTCTCTCATCTCAGTCTATAGCTTTAACTACCAACCTAATCAATTGGTGACTAGATATCAACATCTTCCAAGTTTACATATTTAGCCCTAGATAATTTCATTGGATTTCAAACCTGTATATAGAACTATTAAATATAGTCCCCCCTTTATCATGGGGATACATTCCAAGACATATAATAGATGCCTGAAACTACAGATAATACCAAATTGTATGTATACTATGTTTTGTTTATATATATATATATATATATATATATATATATATATATATTTTGCATATATATGCATACCTATGATAAAGTTTAATTTCTAAAATAGGCACAGTAAAAGATTGACAACAATAATAAAAATAAAAGTCATAACAATATATGTAATGAAAATTATGTGAATATGGTCTCTCTCTCTTTCAGCAAACTAACACAAATTTCTTTTTCCTTTTTCACCATTTCATGGATAGATGATTCATTCTTACCACAGATATCAGCAACCTCAGCATGACTTTTTCTTTCCTTATTAAGTCAAAAACTTTCACCTTTTCACTTAAATGAAGCGATTTACAGCTTCTCTTTGGCATATCCAAATTGACGGCAATGCTATTCTTGTGCTTTGGAGCCATTAAGTAAATTAAGGGTCACTTGAACACTGCACTGCAATACCAAGACAGTCAGTCAATCTGATAAGCAAAAAAGACTATTGAGTGACTAATAAACATGAGTGTATACAATGTGGGTATGTTGAACAAAGGGATGATTCATGTTCAAGGCTGGATGGAACAGGTCAGGAGGGATTTCATAACACTACTCAAAATGGTACATAATTTAAAACTTATAAATTGTTTATTTCTGGAATTTTTCATCTAATGTTTTTCTTTCTTTCTTATTTATTTATTTATTTCTCTTTCCCTCTCTCTCTCTCTCTCTCTCTCTCTCTCTCTCTCTTTTTATTAAGTGAGAGGCAAGGAGGCAGAGAGACAGACTCCCACATGCACCTCAACCAGCATCCACCCGGCAAGCCTCCTATGGGGCAATGCCCTGCCCATGTGGAGCCATAGCTCTATTGCTCAACAACTGAGCTATTTTAGCACCTGAGGTGAAGCCATGGTGCCATCCTCAGCACCTGAGGACAACTTGCTCAAATCAACCATGGCTGCAGGAGAAGGAGGAAAGAGAGAGAAGGAGAAGGGGGAGGTGTGGAGAAACAGATGTTCGCTTCCCCTGTGTGCCTTTGACCAGGAATTGAACTTGGGACTTCTACAGGCTGGGCCAATGCTCTACCACTGAGCCAACTGGCCAGGTCTCATTTAATATTTTCAAACTGAAGTTGACTGCAGGTACTGAAACTGTGGAAAGTAAGACCTTAGATAAAGAGTACTATCATACACCTCCACTTGGATATTTCTGATGAACCTCAAACATGGCCAACAACCAAATTCCTAATTTCTCTACAACAAAACAAAACTATACAAATGAATGAATAAACAAGGTAAGTCCTTCTCACAAAACAACTACCTGATTCTCTTACAGTGTTTTCTATCTCAATATAGTGATACCAATATTATACTTATATAAATTAAAAATTTAAAACAATGTTATTCTTTGCTCCCATATTCAATCAAATCTTTAGACTTCAATTCCTAAATATCTCTTAAATGTGTTTACTCTCTTTTATCCTGCCTTTCCCAACCTTAGTATAGGTCTCCATTTTCCCAAAGTTTGATTTTTGAATTGCCTAATGATGGGTCTCTTCATATCCCCTCTTATTCTTATTCAATCATTTCTTTACACTACCATCAAAGTAATGTTTTGAATGCTAAAATTTGATCTCATTTTTTCTTTACTTAGAAACTTTTCAATGGCTCTTCAGCCCCTTGAAAATAAAGACTTGTACCTTCATGTAACATACAATGCCTTACATAGTTTTCCCCTGCCTACATCTCCAACTTTGCCTTATACCATTCCTCCTTGCTCTTTATTCCAATTTCACTGGCATTTTTCTCAAATTTTCATATTCTCTGCTACCAGAGGGCTTTTGCTAAAACTCTTCTCTGCCAAGAATCCTCTCTGTTATTTTCTCAACTTTGAAGATTATTCAGGTCCAATTTTACTTCTTGAGGGAAGAACTTCTGAACACCACATAAAATCTTTTGTTACATATTATGTTAGCAAACATGCCAATTCTTCACAGCACTTAGCATTGTAATGTATCAATTAATCATTTATGTGATAATCTGATTAATGTCTCTCTTTACCAATATTTTTTTTGTTAATGATAGGCACCATGGCTGTCTTTTTTAGAATTATATACCTAGAGTCTAGCCCATGGTCTGTCATATAATTGATACTTAATAAATTTTTATGGCATGAAAATTTAATTCTTTGGAGATGGAAATTAGCTAATTTAATGTAAGAAAGTAATTCAATACCTTTCAAGCTTAATTTTATACCTTTGATTTATATACTTTACCAGATAAAGTAAAATTGACTAAAAAATATGTCTATTCTTTTACCTGTGTATATCACAATAATGTTTTCAAATGCCTGGTTAGCAGCAGAACAAGAAAGAGTTATGCAGGACTTTGTTTTTTCCTACTTCTCCAATTTCGTAATAAAAAAAAATTAGCTCTGATTATGTACCTATGACTTGAAACATATTGTTGGTGCATAACATGTAATGATAAAACACTTAAAGGAGCTGTGCCCTCTCTATCTCTAACCACAAAATTTAGATTGAGTAGTCTTTTTTTATTTAATTTAGGAAAAGATACTTTGACATCTTCATGATACCGGTAAACCCAAAAGTGATAGTATATTAAACTTTAACATAAATGTGACTAGAGAAAAGTAATGGAAATTCACCAGGCCATGTTTTATTATTGAGAAAACATCTGGTTTTAATTTTGATTGGTAAAACATAACTATAACTGGTTGATTTACCAGCAACTATGAGGGAAGCACACACACAGAAAAGAAAGGCATTATTTTAAGTAGTTTATAATATTTAGGATTGTTACTGCCAATACTGAGTTATTTTCAAGGCCCTAAATATGTTGGAGACCACTGATCAAGAATCTATATCCAGAAGGCTATCTAGCTAATATCTGACCACAATTAATTCCTTAGAAATCAATGTAGCCTGACAAGGCGGTGGCACAGTGGATAGAGCGTCGAACTGGGATGCAGAGGACCCAGGTTTGAGACCCCGAGGTCGCCAGCTTGAGTGCAGGCTCATCTGGTTTGAGCAAAAGCTCACCAGCTTGAGTCCAAGGTCGCTGGCTCGAGCAAGGGGTTACTCAGTCTGCTGTAGCCCCACAGTCAAGGCACATATGAGAAAGCAATCAGTAAACAACTAAGGTGTCACAACAAAAATCTGATGATTGATGCTTCTCATCTCTCTTAGTTCCTGTCTGTCTGTCCCTATCTATCCCTCTCTCTGATTCTCTCTCTGTCCCTGTTTAAAAAAAAATCAATGTGTAAGTTTAAATTACTTTATATTTTATTTTTACATGTTTATTAGGTGTTAATTGACTGTAAAATTGAGTGTCTATTCATCATAAAGTCTCAGCAGAATATGCCTTATTGTGTAATAAAGAAAGAATTATGTGACACTTTACTGCTAATATCATTGAATCAAAGTTTGTATAAGACACTCTTTTTTAAAAGCCTATAAAAATGGTTACACAGAAAGAAATACTGAGTACTTTCAAATGTGAAAAACAGCAAATGCACATTTGACTTACAAACTAAAGACCTCTCTGCATTTATTCAACAAATCTGCCAGATACCATACTGAGAGCTAAGAATGCCATAACCTCACATAGCTTAATTGAGGTCTCCTTCTAAGAAGAATTTTAATATCAATTTTGGTGAACCTCATCACGTAAAAATGTTTGTTTCTCAATAATTGAGCTGGTATTATAATTCTTACACTTTTTCTTTTATTGAATTTATTGGGATAACACCAGATAACAACCTTATTCAGGTTTTAAGTGTACAATCCCACAACACATCATCTGTACACTGTATAATGTATTTACCACCCCAAGTTAATTCTCCTTCCACCACCATTTATCCTCCTCTAACTTCCTCCACCTCTCCCCACTTTCTCTCCCCCATTATAATTCTTATTAATAATATTTGAGGTTGACATTTAATAGTTTATAGTACATGCAGCTAATAGAAAAAATAAATGTTTTGATTTTTCACTAGTTGATTGTGTCACTTTTTAAAAATAAAATAAAAAATAAGTACTGCACTTAGAAGGAAGAGTGGTTTTTCAATTCCTTTCAGTAGCAGAAATCTCATATTTTAAATTACTCTAGGTCATTTATGAAAACAAATTTTCTCATCTGTTCCTCATCACTATTTATACACCTTCTAGATCCCCAAAGGTTGGCAGGAATCTGAAAAGTTATGTTGTTGGAGAGAAGTATTCATGCTGCTGGAGGGGAACATGAATGAACAGGGTGTGTTCAGTGATCTGCAGAAGTGTTTTTCTTGAACTGTATTGACTGTTTAATGCCAATTGACTCATACAAAATCACACCTCTTTCCAGCACAATGAGGGAATAAAGTGTCTATTCTCCATCTATGTAATTTGAGTGAATTTGGAAAACCAGCTGTCCTATCCAGAAACTGTTATCCTTTATTTATTCATCACAAAATGGCATCTTGCATTATAGATAGAAATGTTTCATATACAACTATTACTATTGATGATTAACACCAGTGGACAAAATTAGCTATGCATGCATGCTCTACCTTAACACTCCTCCCTTTGATTTACAATTGCCAATGACACAAATGCCTCCTAATCTGACCCCATATTGACAAAAAGAATAGGGAATACATGTTACTTATATTTTTATTACCAGTGTATGGCAAATAATTGGACTTTTAAAAATGTTTGTAAAAATAAAAACAAAATGTGTAAATTCTCCATTTAATGTTCTGATCAATTTATAAAGAAACTCATAAAGTTGTGAATAAAAACACCAGAATTGTATTATTAATAGTTTAGATTCTTGATGCCAATCTTGTCTACTTTGTTAACCTTGCATTGGTTCTTAATTTTGGTTGCAAAATAAAATTATCTAGGGATTTTTAAAAAATATCCATTCAAATCACACCTCAAGATTAAATAAGTCAAGGTCTCTGAAAGTGAGATTCAAGTGTCTGTATTTCTTAAAGCTCCCCTGTTCCTTTCAATGTGGAACTAAGTTTAAAAACACTTTTGTAGAACAATCTGAAGAATGCATGCAGTTATTTCACTAATCTATTTCAAAAATAAAAAGCTAAGCAGATTTCAAGAATTGATAATGCTAAAATAACTAAAAATAATTTTAAATAGACTTAGAATTTTTTAGAGAAGAATGATTAATATTTCAGTTCCTCAATCTTAAATTGGAGAATTTTCAGCTCAAAAAACAGAAATATATGTGCTTGAAAACTTGTACAATGTGATAGAAAATATGCATTGTGTATTAAACCTACAGGAGGTTTCCTGGGTTAAAAAAAACTTTATTTATAAATTAGGCTGTGCATCTCAGTCTCCTCACCTATAAAATAACCAGGTTGGGTGAATGATCACTTTGATTCTCTCTAACCCCACTATTCTATTACAGGTTTGAGGAGCATCCCAAATAATTATTTTAATTTGATATTAAAATACACAATTTTTTATTTTTAGGAGTACCCTTTACAGCTATAATGAAATAGGACTTTGGTGGCAATCAAAATGTTTTGTTTTAAACTTAACAGCTGTATTAAATAAGAAAAATAAATCTAGAGTTCTTTGGTTTTGGTGAAGGATTTTCCTTGGCTCAAATTTATTAAGGTTGAGTCCAGATACCAAAATCACTGCCCATAGTCCACATGAATAATTCCAACACGGTTGGCTATCATCCTTTGTACAGCAAAGTTCATGAAATAAGGTTGATTCTAAAATCAAGAAAGGGTTTTGCTAACTAAAGAAAACTGTAAGAATTAATTCTAGTTGCCACCAATCTGTAGAGAAATGTGAAATTTATGGTTCAGAGTTAGTATGATAAGCATAAAATTAACTGTTTTTAAAAATTTCACTCTGAAGTTTAATGCCATATTTAATCTTTCATCTTTCCTTCACACTTTTACAATAGTTCATAGGGTTTAATATCTATGGTCATACCAATCCAATATTCTATTTTGTTTCTTGATACTTTCCCATCTATCTTAGCAAATACTCCAAAATTCTTTAAAGCAGAGAACATTATGAACATTATTTTTTAAATGAGAAAACTGAGGTTATAATAAAGTCAGTCTGTGGCAGAGCCAAAGCTTGTATTTTGCATTCCTGACTCCAAGTCCTGTGTTATTTCTAAGCCTTTCTGTGGTAACAAGGCACATTCTTAATTAAGTTACTGTCTTTTTTTATTGACTCAACTTTTAACTTGGTTTACAGTGATTATTTCTTTAGTTCTTTTCAAGACAGACAAAGGGACTGAATAGATTTATACACTCATGTTATGAGATCACTTGAAACAAGGGCATAAGAGATAATGTATATACATCAGTGTTATTAAGAGGTAGCAGAAAAAACAAAGTTCTGGGATTACAGATGAAAACTCTGTTCTTAGCTCAGCCATCAAATGGCTGTATCTTCTTAGGCAAGTCACAACCACACTAGATCAGTTTCCTCAACAGTTAATTAAAGGGTATAGATTTAAAAGTACTTAAACTTTCTTCTTCAATTTCTAGTTATAAAATAAATGTAATTATCTTAGTGGCATACAATAGATAGTATTCAAACTGACCCAGTTGTCACTTTTAATTCAATTTGTTTCCTTTCATATAATATAGACTACAACTAATGTTATTTTTCTATATTAAATACTATATTAAAATTTTTTTCCTTCACTAGACATTTAATTAAATAATTTAAATGCCTCATTATGTCTTTCAAAACAATTAGTAGGGATCTGAAATATTTTCTCTGTAGTTTTCATTAAATTGCTTGAAGTGAATATCAGATACTAGATTTCCCTATTTACATGAGCATTTCATTTTTTGTATATAAATTTGTATATAAGATATTGGCTAAATTATATTTTATTTCCTTTGGTTTAAAAATATTAAATATTGAAAAACTTTACAAATTTTTATAAATCACATTCTAATTATATAAGTGTCAGCAAACTTACCTGTATCTAATTCTATAGGTGTTCGTAAGCCTATCTGTATCCAAAGATCTCTAAAAATTATCAGTGTGGTAGACAGAATTCTAAGATGACTCCCAAACTATCCTGTATGAATCCAGGCTTTGAATACAATAGAGATCACTCCCATGACTAGGTTATATTATATGGTGCAATTGACTCTAAAACAGGAAGGTTATTGCAGTGAACTTGACCTAATTACAAAAGTCCTTTAAAAGCCAAGAGTTTTCTGGGGCTGGTTACAGAAAAGAAAGCCTGAAATTAAAACTCAAGAAGGATCTGACATACCATTGGCGGTATGAAAATATTGGAGGATATTTGGCAAAGAATGTGAACTTTAGGAGCTGAAAACAGCTCTCTGTTGACAGTTAACTAGGAAATAAAGACCTCAGCCCTACAATCACAAGAAACAGCAAGAACAAGCTTGGAAATAATATTTCTGCTGAGTTTGCAGAAAAGAACTCAACCAACCATCTTATTTTCAGCCTTTTGATACCCTGAATAAAGAACATAGGCACACCACACCAGACTTCTGTTTGACAAAACCAAACTAATAATGAACATTGTTTTAAACCATTAAATTTGGAGTAACTTGTTGACAAGAAATAAAGAAATGAATACATACCATGTTGACCTCAAATTTCTTTTAGGTAAGGTTAAAGTTGCAGATGCATACTACTCTTGATCCTTGAATAACGCAGGGGTTAGAGAAAACAACCCCCTGGCTCGTTGAAAATCTGTGTATATCTTTTGACTCTGCAGTTGGACCTTTCTCATCCTCAAATTCAAATGACCGCAAATGGAAACCAGCATTTTTTATCTGAATTTGGGAATTTGCGGTTGAAAATGTAAAAATGCTGTTTTCAATTGCAGTTGGCTGAATCTATGAATAAAAAACCCATAGGGATGCAAATGTCCCTCTATATTTATTAAAAAAAAATCCACGCATAAGTGAATCTATGCAGTTCAAACCTATGTTTTTAAGGATAAACTATCATTCAAAAATAAATAATATGTATTTTTCATGGTTGAGTTTTACTGTGGCATTTATCAGACTTTCTTTGGGCAAGCATAAGTCTAACTTATCTTCACAAATGATAAACTATTTTATTTCTAAGCCATCTCAGAAAGTCCTTTCCCAATGTTTTTCTATTCTAAATAACTAATCATGAAGAAATTTGTTCTTAATTTTTTTCCTCTAGATAGTAAAAATATATGTAATTCATGCACTGCTGTCCTTGCCTGTGCATATTATTTCTTATGTAATAATTTATATATACTGTTGTTAAGAAAGATAAACACATAAATGAACTTTAAGTTGTAAGAGATGGAAGGAAAAGGACTGCAGTGATAACCAAAATGATGGTAAGGACCAGGAAATCTTAGCAACCATCTTGTTTTTATCATGAACTGCAGGATAACATATATTTTTTAATGCATGTCTCCCGAGCAATTGCCTCTGATTTCTCCTAAGTTTGGCTTCATTTATATAGGTGTGTAAAGGTGTTATATTCACATGTATCATAAATTTTCAAGTTCTGCTCTTTTTTTTAATTAGTAAATAATTTTCATGCGTCTGATTCAGAATTGTAAAAAGACAAAAACAATTATATTAGTCCACATCACCCCACCAGTCCATATTTAAGGCTAGCTTCCGTGGATCCCTGAGGCAAGAGAGGAGTGGGGTCACAGACTCTAGAACATGGTGGCTTACAGACAGTAGAGCAGCAGTTCTTAACCTGGGTTCGATGAGTCGGTCTCAGAGGTTTGGAGAAGCCTCTGCCGCAGAGGCCAGAATAAAGTAATACTGTAATTTGTTGTGAGTTCATGCACTTTGTTGGTTTTGTTCTTTGAGCAAGGTGGTGTTCATGCACGGCTCATTTTGTGCACCAGTAAAAAAACATATACCTATGTCTTGAATTTGGAAAAAATATCATATTTTATTTATCACTAAAGAAGGGTTTGGTGAATGCGCATATGAAACTGGTGGGTTTGGTACCTCAAAAAAGGTTAAGAATACTGCAGTAGAAATAGCAGGCCTTAGGAATAGACTTTGCCAGGTGATCACCAGCTCTAATAGAAACCTCATAACTGTCTTTCTCTCTCTGACTTACAAACTAAAATGAAAGGTAAAAATTTGCCTTATCTCTGCAAACAAAGATAAGAGAAAACCATATATATCTAATAAGTGGAGGCATAGACACAAAAGCACTATCTGTACAATTGAGAAATAACATTGCAACTGATCTTCCCATAAAATATCTTATTTAAAAAAATGTTTTGAATGTACTAGTTATACTATGATGATACAACCAAAGAAGTAAATGGAAAAGGAAACTAAAGCAAAATTAACTTTAAAACTTAACTTTAAAAACAGCAAATGAAGCCTGACCAGGCGGTGGCACAGTGGATAGAGCGTTGGACTGGGATGCGGAAGACCCAGGTTCGAGACCCCGAGGTCGCCAGCTTGAATGCGGACGCATCTGGCTTCAGCAAAAGCTCGCCAGCTTGGACCCAAGGTCACTGGCTCCAGTAAGGGGTTGCTCGGTCTGCTGAAGACCTGTGGTCAAGGCACATGTGAGAAAACAATCAATGAACAACTAAGGTGTTGCAATGGCAACAAAAAACTAATGATTGGTGCTTCTCACCTCTCCCTGTTTCTGTGTGTCCCTATCTATCCCTCTGTCTGACTCAGTCTCTGTTCCTGTAAAAAAAAAAAAAAAGAAAAAAACCCCAGCAAATAAACTAAGTTTGGAATAAAGTTATTACATTATGTCCTTCAATCTTTCAAAATAAATCCCCGCTAACATACGTGAATTTTGTTGATGAATTAAGATGGCCAATGTCTTCCTAATTAGCTAACAGTGACAGATGTTCTAATCCAGGGGTTTCCAAACTAAGGCTCGTGGCTGCGTGCGGTCCCCTGAAGCCATTTATCTGCCCCACCACCACCACCCCCCAACCCCCACCCCCCGTGCGCTTCTGGAAGGGGCACCTCTTTCATTGGTGGTCAGTGAGAGGAGCACAGGATGTATCTGCACCCATAGTTTCTATTGAAATACTGGTCAGTTTGTTGATTTAAATTTACTTGTTCTTTATTTTAAATATTGTATTTGTTCCCATTTTGTTTTTTCACTTTAAAATAAGATATGTGCAGTGTGCATAGGGATTTGTTCACAGTTCTTTTTATAGTCCGGCCTTCCAACGGTCTGAGGGACAGTGAACTGGCCCCCTGTGTAAAAAGTTTGGGGACCCCTGTTCTAATCAGGCAGTTCTAAATTTCAAGCATGTAACAAACTATGATTTCAAAGAAGGATGATACCACTTTTTTCTAAGGTAGTTTGCAGCAACTTGTAAAATTTTGAATGATGAGTAATTCTCAAACACATTTAAATAGGTGAGAAAGGCCCTGCTGAAGGGGATAATAGTATCTGTAAAAGGATGGTGATGGTGAGAATGAACAATGCCAGTTGAGATGATAGCAAGACCTGAAGCAAACCATTCACGTGTTTTAGAAGTTGATTTATACTAGTTTAAGTTGTCAATATAAAGAAACTCTGAATAGAATGATGTAAAAGAAGCGGATCATAATAATTTCTTCAAGGACAGTGCATTTAACAATAATGACTAAGGCTTATTCATCTATACTTAAATATATATATATATATATATATATATATATATATATATATATATATATATATACACATACACACACACACTCATATAATGCTAACATACATGCTTTGAGATACATGCTGTTGTATTTTCCATTTTACAGATTAGCAATCTAAGGCAAAAGTGGTTAAAAGACTTGCTCAAGATCATTCAGCCCTAATGATGAATTTGACACCAAAATTTTTTTTTTAATTTATTTATTTATTCATTTTAGAGAGGAGACACAGAGTGAGAGAGAGAGATAGAGAAAGACAGAAAGAGGGGAGGAGCTAAAAGCATCAACTCCCATATGTGCCTTGACCAGACCAGTGCAGGGTTTTGAACTGGTGACCTCAGTATTCCCAGGTCGACACTTTATCCACTGCGCCACCACAGGTCAGGCGACACCAAAAATATTTGATATGTTATTACTATTTTTATGACTTAACATACTTTTTTGTAGCCCATAATTGCTTTTCTCTTTTGTGTGTTTTAAGAAAATTGAGTATAATGTATAAGAAGCCCACTCTATGCATATGTATTTGTGGAGATGTGTAGTAGTTTAGTTCTGTGTTATTATTTCAAGAGTTCAGGAGAGGAAATGACATCGTGCAAATATTGATTGACCCGAGCACAAACTGGTGAAATTTAGAATAATCATTTTTTTGAAAATTTATTAGAAAAACTAATAAAGCAACAATTGCTTTGTGGGTAAGTTTGCTTGTGAGCCTTTTAAAACACTGAAATGTTTTGCCTATCCAAGGCAACACTCAATATGCCATTTATTTCAAAGAGCATATGGTTTATAACTGTGAGCTGTCATTTATCCCTACTTCCCATAATTTATCATTCAGAGACCATAAAATTGAATATTCTTTTCAGAATTTAGCTGGAGTTTCTTTCATCTATTTTATTTTTTTAATTCAGATCTATAGAAATTTCTCATTAGTTTGTTCTTTTCAGGCCAAGCATTTGTGATAATACTAACCATAAAACCAAAATAAAAAGCTGGTTATTGTAAAAAAAACAAAAACCCAGCAGTATTTTATGTGGTGTATGCCTATGATGCTTGATTGTACTGAAATGAAAAACAGAAACATCAAATTGATTTGCAATTAGTGATTTCTTTTCTAAAATGTGCTTAGCTATAATATTTATAACTTGTGCTTTCATCAGTTTTGGGAGCTAAAAAAGCATACTTTTATTTATTTATTTATTTTTTTACAAGAGAGAGAAAGAGAGAGGGATGAGAAACATCAACTCATAGTTGTGGCACTTTAGTTGTTCATTGATTGCTTTTCATACATGTCTTGACCAGGAGACTCCAGCCAAGCCAGTGACACCTTGTTCAAGCCAGAGACCTTGGGCTAAAGCCAACAACCATGGGATTATGTCAATGATCACACGCAAGAAAGAAACCCTGCACTCAAGCCGGTGATCTCAGGGTTTCGAACCTGGAACCTCAGTGTCCCACATGGTTGCTCTAAGCACTGTGCCACCACCGGCCAGGTATGGAAAAGCATACTTATTGATCTCTTTATTGGTCCCTCAGGCACTAAACTTTTATGCATTATTGCTGTATTTTATTCCAATGACAGATTAACACTTTTTTTTAAGAAAAATGTTTCATTAGTACCACTTCTGTATTGAATTTAACTGAAGGCTTAAAAGATTGCATAAAACTTTAGAGGCACTGACCTATCTAAAAGACAGTGGTTTGTAATAGCAAATTATATTTTTATTTTAAAAAATCAATGGAAATGAATAAAATTTGAATAATTTCTCCAATGAAAGTTCTTTGAATATAGAGGGTTCTACAATTTAGTTTAATGTGATGGTTTTCCTTTGGTTAAGAAACCCTTTATGTAGTCTTCTCATGTTTTTATTGTCTATAAATTCACTTTAGAAGTCAAATTGAACCAAAACCCCAATAACTTTAGAAGAAACCACCAAGCTTTACATGGTTTTATTAAGACAGTTTTCTAATGTTATTTTATTCCCAATGACCTTGGCTGTATACAGTCATTTTCAAAAGGCATATTTGTTTTGTTTTATCTTTTTATTTTGTCTTTTCAAAGATCTCATGATTTTCTAAGATGTATATACCTAGTGATTAAATTGCAATCCAACATCGAAAATGAAAATTGAATACTTTACTTCTTTAGACTTTCAATCTCCTGCAAAGATGGGAAGAAATTAGGTCTCTAAATATGAACTAGACAATTTTAAATATGAATATGTAATATTTAAAAAATATTATCTAAATCGTCTCTACTGTCTGTGCAGATGTAAGTAACCTGATGCAGAAAACTTACTAGTGCTCAAAAAAAAAGGCCAATTTTTTATATCTGACATTTTCTTCTAGAATTTTTCTATAAGTGACATGCCTATTTTTTCTATAATTGGCATGCTAATTTTATTAAAAGTTGTCCAAGTCTCTATATCCTCTTTAGCTGGCAGGTGGAATCTTACAGTCTTTTGTTAATTTGACTGCAGTACCTCTATCAGTTTGATCCTCTGAGTGACCATAATGAGCAAAAACCCCTACTGATCTAGAGACATGTAGCATATGCACAAAATAAATCTCTGTTTTTTTAAGAGTCCTTTGTGTATTCTGGATGGAAGTCTTTTATCAAATATGCAATTTGCAAATATTTTCTCTCTGTCTGTGGCTTGTCTCCACTCTCAGTATCTTTCACAGAGCAAAATTTCTTTGTTTTAATAAAGTACATTATTTTCTTTAATGAGTGGTGCTTTTGGTAGGGTATCGAAACATTTATAATCAAACACAAGGTTTGGATATTTTTCTAGAAGCTTTACAGTTTTTCATTTTAGATTTATGTCGTTGGTCCATCTTGAGTTGATTTTATGTAAAGTGTGAAGTCTGTGTGTAGGTTTATATTTTTGCATAAAGGTATGTAATTACCTCAAAACCATTTGTTGAAAAGACTACTCTATCCCCATTTAATTATCTTTGCACTTGTGTTAAAAATAATTTATTTCTGTGTGGGTCTACTTTTGGGCTCTTTATTCTGTTCCATTAATCAATGCATCTATATTTTTGTCCATACAAGCTGTTTTGATTGCAGTAGCTTTATAATAAATCTTGAAATCTGGTAATGGCAGTACTCCAACTTTGTTGTTTTTTTTTTCAGAATTTTGTTGGCTATTCTTGGACATTTGCCTTTCCATATACATTATTGAAAACATTTTTTATAACTACAAAAAAAAAACTTGTGGGGATTTTGATAGGAATTGTGAAATCTATGGGTAAGGCATAGAAGAACTTACCATAATAATATTAAATATTTCAACTCATGGATATATAAATAGATTTTCTTTCCATTTATTTTGAAATCATGTAATTTCTTTCATCAATATATACCAATTCTGTATATATTTTGGGGCTTTAAAACTAATTATTCTGTTTTTCTTTTTGTTGCTATTGTAAAAGCTTTTTTATTTCTATCTTTTTATTTATTTATTTATTTATTTAGAGTGAGAAAGAGAGAGAGGGAGGTACATACAGATAGGAAGAGAGAGAGATGAGAAACATCAATCAACTCATAATTGTGGCCCCTTAGTTGTTCATTGATTGCTTTCTCATATGTGCCTTAATAGGAGTGGGAGGCTCCAGCTGAGCCAGTGGCCCCTTTCTCAAGCCTGCGACATTTGGTTTAATCTAGTGACCTTGGGCTTTAAGCCAATGACCTTGGGTTTTAAGCCAGTGACCTTTGAGCTCAAACCAGCAATCATGGAGTCATGTCTATGATCTATGATTGTATGCTCAAGCTGGTGACCCTGCATTCAAACTGGTGATCCTGCAACCAAGCCTGATGAGGTCATGCTCAAGCCAGTGACCTCAGGGTTTTGAACCTAGGTCTTTAGCCTCCCAGGCTGATGCTCTATCCATTGACCACTGATTGGGCAGGCTGTTAATGCCTTTTTTTTTTTTTAATTTCAAGCCTGACCAGGCAGTGGCACGGTGAATAGAGTATTGGACTGGGATGTGGAGGACCCAGGTTTGAAACCCCAAGGTTGCCAACTTGATTGCAGGCTCATCTGGTTTCAGCAAGGCTCACCAGCTTGATTCCAAGGTCGCTGCCTTGAGCAAGAGATCACTCGGTCAGCTCTAGCCCCCCAGTCAAGGCACATATAAGAAAGCAATCAATGAACAAATAAGGTGCCACAACAAAAAATTGATGCTTCTCATCTCTCTCTCTTCCTGTCTGTCTGTCCCTATCTTTTCCTCTCTCTGTCTCCCTCTGTCCCTGTCACACACAAAAAAAATAAATTCCAATTCCAATTGTTTATTACTAGTATATAAGAAAGCAACTGTCTGTGCCTTTGTTGCTTTAAACCATTGAAATTTGGGCATTAATTGTTACCAATGAACTATCTTTTTCTTTTTCATTTATATTTTTTACGGAGACAGAGAGAGAGACAGAGAGAGAGATAGATAGGGATAGACAGACAGGCACGGAGAGAGGTGAGAAACATCAATCATTAGTTTTTCGTTGCTGTTGCGACACCATAGTTGTTCATTGATTGCTTTCTCACATGTGCCTTGACCGCGGGCCTTCAGCAGACCGAGCAACCCCTTGCTGGAGCCAGCAACCTTGGGTCCAAGCTGGTGAGCTTTTGCTCAAGCCAGATGGGCCCGCACTCAAGCTGGCGAGTTCAGGGTCTCGAACCTGGGTCTTCCGCATTCCAGTCCGATGCTCTATCCACTGTGCCACCTCCTGGTCAGGCACCAATGAACTATCTTGATACATATTGTACCTGAAGCATTTTGATTCCCTAATCAAGACCTAATATATGTCTTCCTGTCTTATTAGAAATTTAATAGCCAGGGTAGTGGAGAAATATGCTAGAAATGGAAACATTGGAGATCTGTGCTCCACAGCATGGTGAAACATTTGCTAAGGCCTGTAATAACATGAAAAATAGACTGTGCTTCCAATACGCTTGTAGCTCTAGGGCAATATATTGAAAAGCAAAGCATTGGTTATGTTTTGGTTACCTCTGGATGGTTTGGCAATAAACTCTAAGAAACAAACTCAGAAAATAACCAGCCAGTCTTCAAAGCTGAGGATAAAGGAAATAGAATAAATCCAGAAACTACTTTTTCATCCCAATCAAAGATAAGATTGAGAAGTACTTTGTGAAACCAAAATCCATTACTGTAAAACCTTTCAACTGATTAAATTACCTCTGGCAAGGAGGAGCGCATTAGGATATAAAACTTCTAAGTTTTTTCAGCTAAAAAAAAAAAAAAAAAAAAATCATTATTAGATCCTTACTGTCCCTAGGAGCCGACTAAAGGCTGTTAAGTAATAATCATACTAAATTTGTGAGGACTTGGTTTCTTTTCCAGAGTTTAAGTGATTTGGAGGCACCTTTGAGCACCTATCCTTATATTAAAGGTAGGGAACAAGTTGAGAAAGCAGTACTGCATATTTCCCTGTGTCCACTAAGATGTAGCCAAGAAATATACTGGGAAAAAGAATAAACTCCCAGAGGGTGTAGCTAGTGACTGGAAAAAATAATGAACAGAGAAATGTATTCCAAAGAATGGGATCAGGGCATAACCAAAGAACATTCCTTATCCCCAGGGTAAGGAACTTCATAGTATCTTCCCATTAAATTTTAGGATTGCTGTGAAATGGTTTGTAGAAAGTCCCCCATTCTTTTTCTTTCCAAATGGGAGTATGTATTGTTTTCCTTTCCAATCACTGAATATTGTATGTTTGTATCTGCTTGGAAAGATCATACATTTTAGCTCATTTTTAGCTCACTCTTCTCCAGATCATGAGAAACCACATTAAAACCTGCTGAATAAACCAATGCACTTTTCAGAAATCCTAGATTTAATTTTCATAGCATGACTGAAAGGGACTTTTAGATTATCTCTTTTGGGTAGGTGATGGGTGTGTTCTACATGTGGGAAGAAGAGTAAACAAAATTCTTGGCAATTAAAACAGTAAAATGCGATAGATTTTATTTTCCCAGAGATAATTCTTTTCTGGGAACATTTATTCTTTGAGTTATGCATAGCAGTAGGAATTGCTTTAGCCAATGAAATGGGATGTGTCACTCCTGAGCAGAAGCACTTAAATTCAGTTCTCCACATTCTAGATGCCCAAGGCCAGACATTTGTGGTCAGAAGGCAACAAAGCCTCAATTAAGGTGGCTTCCTAAGCAACTTTAGTGAACAAGTTGCCTTTTGCCTACCTGGATTACACATGTAACATAAAAGAAAAATAAGTTTCTATTATTTTAAGTCACCACTAAAATCACCACTACGAAGTGGTGAGTCTTTGTTTTGCGGCAAAAGATCATCTATCCTGTTTATTGCACCAGGTGAATCCCATAACAACATTTGACACTTTGATGAATTAAAACTCAACAACTTTCCGGATAAACAACAGTGTTTCAATTCCACATGGAATTCTCAGAACAAAAAAAAAAAAGTGATTTCAGTTAAGTTTCTGTAGCCCTCCAAAATGCAGTGTTCATAATAAGCTTTCAAGAACAAGCTACAAAGATTGGGATCAAGGCACCCTTGTGGAGTTTGTTTTTGGAGCCCTTCTATTTCCCTTTTCTGTGGCTATTCAGTATCCAAAAACCCTTGATCTTCACCCACCAACCTCAACCTCTAAATGCATATCTGTACACAATTTAGAACATAATAGCTTTGGAGAACATGTAAAAGTGGTGCCATTTGGAGTTAGTGAAAATCATCCTTATTATTTAGTTTGGAAAGCTCAGAGAAAATGATATAGGATACGAGAAATAATGAACATGTTTATATACATCTAGAAGCATATTTCATCATACTTTCCCTCTTTTTCTATCTCTTACTCCCTTATTTTTCTTTTCTTTTTTTCTATCTACTTCTTTTACTTTCTCCTCTTTATTTTTGCCTTTAAAAAGGTAGTTTAAAGGTAAAATGCAATAATTTGATGTGATATCAAGAAAATATATGTGATGTGTTCATTTAAGGTTTTTCTTCTCTAAGAAATCCATGTTTTAAGATGTCATATCTACATATTATACAAGAATCAGAATAAATTCCATTTTAGGACTTGAAAACTGAAATACAGAGGCATTCATTTGTTTGAAGATTTCTAACAGGGAAATTTGGATATTTTAGCTGTTGAAAGCAAATATACTAAATGGTAATGAAGAATTTCAAATTTTATAAGCATGAAATGTGCTTACTCATTATGCTGAGGATTTTCACAGAATGTTAATGAAAATAAATGTTAGCATTTTATTCTAAGATGAAGGCAGATTTTTAAAAAATTCTTTCCATTGATTTAAGAGAGAAAGAGACAGAGTGGAACTGAGAGAGAGAGATAGAGAGAAGTATCAACTTGCTGTTCTACTTAGTTGTTTCACTTAATTGTGTACTCATTGATTGCTTTTCTTACATGCTCTGACTGGAAATTGAATCCATGACCTCAGCACACCACGTCGATGCTTTATTCATTGACCCACCCAGTCAGGGCAAAAGCAGAAGTCTTATGAAAGACACTCTAATTCTCCTATTTCTAAAATATTATTAAGCATATCCAGTAAACCATTTTCTTATGAGTTCTTTAACACCTATATAAAGCTTGACATTTCTATTGTCTTTTAGGTATAAGAAATTCAATGTATAATATACTAATTTTCAGTGACAAGAAATCAACAAATACCTATTTGTTAGCAATATTTTTTCAGTATCATTTTAACCTTAAATGGAGTACATATTGATTTTGATAAAACATGAAGAAAAAGTATGAATTTGTAGAGCTATAATAAAGGGTCTTAACACAAAACATACAAAATGAAGTTAAGTCCCTTAGTGTAGCAGGCATTTTGATTCTCTCAGGAATACGTTCCCAGGACCAGACCATTGACTGAGGGCTCTTTTCTATGACTGCGATGAGACTCAGCTGGGCTGCTTACAATCCCCTGCAGGGAGCTGGCAAGTGGAAAGGGAATTGCTGCAACTGAATTCCCTGCCCCCACCTTCACTCTGCTGCCCTCAGTGAAACTGACTGTCTGGGAAGACTAAAGTGTACAAACAATTCGACATCCAGTTCAAAGCAGTGCCAAAACCCACTTAATTTAATGTAGGCAGTGACTTTCCACCCACAGCTTCCATCTCCCCTAAATGTTCCAGTCCTTTCGGCTCATGAACAATCTTTTCCTGTGGACAACCGCCAGTTTTTTGATTATTATATTTTCCTTTCTAACTCTGAACTGAATTATCTTCCACTGCTTGAAAAATCTTTCAGAAATGTCCCCCAAGAAAAGTTAACTCTTTTAAACTTTCTTCTTACTTATGAAAAACTTAAAAATATGAGGCTAGTTAGCACTAAAGTGAAATTAGAGTTTAAAAAGAAAAATTGAATCTACATATTTTATTGGCATGAAGGCAACTGGTTGATTGAGGGGAAATGGTTGAAATTTGATAATACATATTATTTCTTTTGACATAGCATTCAACTTCTGATGCCATACTTTTAAAACAATCTTTAAGGACAGTTGCATTAAATTTATTCCCATATTTATTAGGATAGCCACATAAAAGTTGCTTTTCTACAACCTAATATTTTTTTCTTAAAATTCTTCATTACAGTCCATCTTACTTATGTAAAGGTACTGTATGTGACTATATATATAATTCAATATGGCCGTGTTAGTTAGAACAGAATGATGAA
The DNA here is from genome assembly GCA_037038555.1 of Rhynchonycteris naso. Classification (NCBI taxonomy): domain Eukaryota; kingdom Metazoa; phylum Chordata; class Mammalia; order Chiroptera; family Emballonuridae; genus Rhynchonycteris; species Rhynchonycteris naso. The sequence goes on along the minus strand of CM072997.1, from coordinate 44,610,314 downwards.
AGTTTAACCAAGCTCATCAAAAATGTTATTACACTGACAAATCTACAAAGGGATTATGGTAATAAAAGATGACAATGAGAAACTTCAAACACTAGATATAATTATCAAATCAAAAGAAAGTACATGAATGTTCTTGAATTATCATCCTCTGTGAAAAAGTATAGTAAAAATAAATCACCAGGTCTAGTTAACCTAGACCAACTGACTTTTTATAAGCAGCAAATACTAAAATTTTTAACTATATTACATTAAGAAAGTAATTGAGGCTCAAATCTCATGAAGGATTGTTGAATTGTTGGGTTCTTTAGATATGTGCATACACATTAATCCATATATAAAATATCAACCAGCCCTGGCCAGTTGGTTCAGTGGTAGAACATTGGCCTTGTTCGTAAATGTCCTGGGTTCAATTTCTGGTCATGGCCCAGAGGAGAAGCGACCACCTGCTTCTTCACCCCTCCCTCTCCCCTTCTTTCTTTCTCTTCTTCTCCAACAACCTTGACTCAGTTGATTCAAGCTAGTTGGCCTTGGGCGCTAAGGATGAATTCCTGGCTTCTGCTTCAGAAGATAAAAAAAAAAAAAAAAAGCTCAGTTGCTGAGCAACAGAGCAACGGCCCTAAGTGGGCAGAGCATTGCCCCTACTGGATTTGTCAAGAGAATCTCAGTCAGGGCACATGTGGGAGTCTGTCTCTCTGCCTCCTCTTCTCTCACTAAAATAAATAAATAAATGAATAAATAAATATCCAACCAGTATGAAAGATAACATAAATGTGTCCTACCTTTTATGTAAAAATAAAGAGGTTTCCATTTAGTATATGACACAACATTATGCAAATTCAAGATGTACAATGTGTTAATTTGATACATTTATATATTATAATATGATTATTGTAGTAATATTTAGCAACTCTATCAAATTACATAATTATCTTTTCTTTTAGCAGTGGCTAAGGTGAAAAATTTTAAGAAACAATTCTATAGGAGGGAGGGTATGTTCTTTGCAATAAGCAATATTTCTCAAAAGAACACTCTTTGTAATGTCCTAATGCCGCAAACCATTTCTTGTTCCCCTGTAAATGTTTCCATTTCATTTGAGGACAGGTGCCATATGAGGTCAGGAGGAGAGTAATCAGAACATGTATTACACATTGGCAGTAACTGACATGACTTCTGGATAAAAGAATGAGAAGTTAATATGTTTCCATTCAACATGTCAGTTAAAAACTCAATCTTTGGTGATGATGATGAATGGGGAAGGACCCTGTATGGTGGTGTCTTTCCCTTGCTCTGTTTTTTTACAATGTTTAAAAAATATATCTACTGTCCAAAATAAACCACATAGTTTTTTTTTCTTCTGAGAGAGAGAGAGAGAGAGAACAGATGAAGGGACAGACAGAGATAGACAGATAGTAAGGGAGAGAGATGAGAAACATCAACTAATAGTTGCAACACCTTAGTTGTTCACTGATGGCTTTCTCATATGTGCCTTGATCCGAGGGCTCCAGTCGAGCCAGTGACCTCTTACTTAAGCCAGCAGCCTTGGGCTTCAAGCCAGTGACCTTTGGGCTTAATCCAGTGACAATGGGGTCATGTCCATGATTCCACCTCAAACCAGTGACCATACACTCAAGCTGGCAACCTCAGATTTTTGAACCTGGATCCTCAGTATCCCAGGCCGACGCTCTATCTACTGTGTCACCACCTGGTCAGGCAACCACATAGTTTTTAATAAGATAATTAGAGGATTTTACAAATTTAAATGATCTTCTTAAATTTTATATTAAAAAATCTGCAAAAAAACTATGGCTTTTATAGGTAATTGAAGCATTAAAATAGTAGTAGTAATAATAATGATGATGCTATATTAAGTAATGAGAAGCATGTATGGAAACTCTAAACAAAATGCACTTACTAAGGTGGCATATCTTTGTCCAATTGGAAAGTGACAACAAGATTTATTTTCATGCCTGACCAGGCGGTGGCGCAGTGGATAGAGCATTGGACTGGGATGCAGAAGGCCCAGGTTCAAGACCTTGAGCAAAAGCTCGCCAGCTTGGACCCAAGGTCGCTGGCTCCAGCAAGGGGTTGCTCGGTCTGCTGAAGGCCCGCAGTCAAGGCACATGTGAAAAAGCAATCAATGAACAACTATGGTGTCGCAAGGGCAACGAGAAACTAATGATTGATGCTTCTCACCTCTCTCCGTTACGAGAAACTAATGATTGATGCCTCTCACCTCTCTCCGTTCCTGTCTGTCTGTCCCTATCTATCCCTCTCTCTGACTCTCTCTCTGTCCTTGTAAAAAAAAAAAAAAAAAAAGATTTATTTTCATTAAAATTCAAGACATTTTCTCTTATTTCATAGAGCACCTGTTGCCAAAATCTACCAAACTATTAAGCTAGAGCATTAGGTATAATTCTCTTACTATTCAATAAATTAAAAGATTTTTGAAATAATATTGATTGCTTTACATTTTTGTTTTCTCTTTTCTAAGCTCATAAATTTTAATCTGAAGTAACTAGTGTAAGCTTGTCAGATACTATATAGAGTGTATTTAGTTTATTGTGTGAGTTAAAGGATAATGTCTTTCCATAAATTTATTTGTGAAACATTAAAGCCCAGAATGATCATTTCCTGGCAGGCAGAGCCATAGTCTTTTATATTGATCAAAAAGTATGAAAATTGTATAAGTCTTTTATAGCTACTATAACAAATTACCACATAGTTAGTGTCTTAAAACAACATACATTTATTATCTCACAAGTTTGGAGATCAGGAGTCCAAAGTGGGTCTCACAGGCTGAAGCCAAGATATTGGTGTGGCTGCCTTTCAGAAGGCTCTAGAGAATGTTTCAAGTGTCCAGAGGTTGCCCACATTCCTTGATTTGTGGTTTCCTCCCATCTTCACAGCCCATAATGGCTGGTCAGCTCTTTTTCACATCATTCTGACACTAACTCTTCTGCATTTAAGAATCGTTCAGATTACCTTAGGCCCATGAAGATAAATCAGAATAATCTCCCTATTTATTTTTTAACTTTATTTTATTAATATTTGAGAGAGAGGAAGATGGAGAGAGAGATAGACAGAAACAACAATCTGTTTTTGTATGTGCCTTGACCAGGGATTGAACCGTCAGCTTTTGCATATTAGTACAATGTTCTAACCAACTGACCTATCTGGCCATGGTTAATCTTTCTATTTAAAGTCAGTTGATTAGCCACCTGAATTCCATCTGCCTCTTGAATTCCTTTTGCATTGGAATTTAATATATTCACAGATTCTAGACATTAGAATATGACATCTTTAGTAGGTCATTTTGTAGATTTGGTGGTGGCTTACAAAAGGTAGATTCTTTACACATTTGTGAAATTGAGCATCTTAAGGAGGTGATTTTCAGTATAAAATATGGTTACTTATATATTTCTATGAATTTTTCTAGCAATTAAAGTCATCTGCTAATTTTCCTAAGGCCATATTTTCATTAAATCTAGCATTTTTATTTTTCTTAAATGAGTTACTTGCTAGAAACCTATTCAGGTATATGAATTAATTGAACACTTTGTAGAAAAAAGTTATGGAATATCCATATTTTAAAATTGTCATGTAACTCAGATAATTTCAATAGAATAAGTGATTCTATAATAATGACTGTAAGGATCCTCTTTTAATGTTTTGCTTTATATACTGAAGTACTTACTTTTACACATCAATTGTTTGTTTATAGTTTTGTATTCTTTAAAAGTGTTGAACCTACTTTATTCCAATAAATCACCAAAGCATAGCATTCTTTTGAAAATGAGGAAACAAGTGGCTCAGATTATTCTACTGAGTTATCTAATCTCTCATTTGCAAAAAGACACAAAGTCAGCCTACAGACACAGGGATTCTGATGATTTACGGTCAAGGGTGCTTTGTACCAAAGCATTTGTTACGGGCAAAAATATAATAGGAAACACTCATAGTGAAATATAAACAATATTAATGGAGTCCATGGTCTTAAGAGTGATTTTATTAATTTTTAGTAAAAATGAAGTTATGTGAGTAGGTTTTAGTTTTTCTATTATAATAAGCTCAGTCATTTTATATTAAATTATGCATGTACTGAATCTTTGTTATGAACCAGTGTATTTACATGAATGTATGTTTTCTTATGTTCATGATTAGTATGAGCTGGAGTAAGAACATAATAAAAAAACACTGATTTAAAATTAATTTTAAGATAAAAGTTCTTACAATAATGTTAACATGTTCATGAAAGATATAGCTTTAGTAAAAATTCTAGATGTTTCTGAATTCCTTATATTTATAATGTTGGAAGCAATGGTAACAATTGGTGAACTGAATTGTCCCAATGGAAATATTTATTTTGAATATCAAAACTTTTGTTTAAGAACTCAGAATTAAATTCTAATTCTCTTAATATTTTTACTTAATCGCTCTTTTCGCTATAACTGTAGAGTCTCCTTTTATGTACCTAAGAAAATAATTCCGGCCAAGGTCGCTAGTGATCACAATTTACTCATGCCCAAATAAGTTTTCTGTTTATTTCTATATTTCTTCTAGAGGTTATGGAAAAATAATCATGATCTTTTCTCCATTGCTCTAATCCCCTCTCCTCCTATTATTTGTCCTAATTTCTCTCAGGAAAAAATTGAAAAAAGTTCAGTTTTCTGATATAAAATTTTTTTTATAAACACATGTTTTGTAACACTCTTTCCATGTGTAATATACAGTTAATGTCATTTAAAGTAGATATATTATGATAGATCTATTACTTCTCTTGTACTCTTATATTATCGATATGCTATAGTCCATAAAAGGAAATTTATCCTTTCATGTGGATTTATTTGCCTTTAATCATCTGTTATATTATCATATACAAGGGAGTCTTTGGGTTACAACAGTCTCAACATATGATGTTTTGAGTTTATGATGCTGACTCTCAAAATTTGTGCCAACTTGCATAATCTTAAAGTGCCTGGTGAAGCTGATAGTGGGGATGAGAAAGCAGCAAGCAAATTTACTAATAGGTTGGCTAAATTAATTAAAGAGGGGTCCTACTGTGCTAAACAAGTGTTTAATGTTGATGAAACAGGCCCTTTTTGGAAGCGTATGTTTAACAGGACCTACATCACCAAGGAGGATAAGACAGCACCAGGCCATAAAAATGATAAAGAGAGACTGACTTTGCTTCTTGGAGGGAATGCCACAAGTCAATTCAAACTGAAGCCTCTGTTGGTGTACCAGGCACAAAATCCAAGGGCACTAAATGACATTTGGAAGGGTCAACTGCCTGTCATCTGGAGGTCTAACAAGAAGTCTTGGGTGATGCTTTAGATTTTTAAGGAGTTGTTTTCCAGCCATTTTGTGCCAGCAGTGAAGGACTACTGTGTTACGAAGGAGCTATCTTTTATGGTGTTGCTAGTGCTAGACAATGTCTTTCGTCACCCTGTCCACTTGAGTGACTTTAACCCCAATGTCAAGGTGGTTTATCTTCCACTTACTACCATTGCCCTTTTACCACCCACCTTGCAATTCCTCTTCCAGTATGCAAGTCAACCATGGGAATAAAAGTAAAGAATTTTTTACACTCATTTTTTTGTCATTTTATTTTTGTTACTACAATTTAGTGTACAGTACAGTATATTTTTATCCTTTTCCTTTTTCTGTAGCTTAGTTGTGTTTTTATATTCTAGATTATGATTTTAAAACTGTGTTAGGATAGGTAAGTGACTTAGGCTAGGGTGTGTTTTGACTTATACCAAAATTTGGGTTAAGTCACTGTCATAGGAACGGAACTGTATCATAACCTGAGCACCCCCTGTATATAACTACCATTTTATGGTTTTTTTGGGGTTTTTTTTGTTTGTTTGTTTGTTTTACAGGGACAGAGAGAGGGTTAGATAGAAAGGAATGGAGAGAGGTGAGAAGCATCAATCATTAGTTTTTTTTTTATATATATATTTTATTATTATTAATTCTAATGGGGTGACATCAATAAATCAGGGTACATATGTACAATGAAAACATCTCCAGGTTATCTTATCATTCAATTGTGTTGCATACCCATCACCAAAAGTCAAATTGTCCTCTGTCACCTTCAATCTGGTTTTCCCTGCGTCCCTCCCCTCCTCCCTATCCCACTCTTCCCTCCCTCCCCCCATCCCATAACCACCACTCTCTTGTCCATGTCTCATACCCTCACTTTCATGTCCCACCTATATATGTAATCGTGCTGTTCTCAGTTTTTCTTTTTTTCTGATTTACTTATTTCACTCCGTATAATGTTATCAAGGTACATCCATTTTGTTATAAATGATCTGATGTCATCGTTTCTTATGGCTGAGTAGTATTCCATAGTATATATGTACCATAGCTTTTTAATCCACTCGTCTTCTGACGGACACTTGGGCTGGTTCCAGATCTTCGCTATTGTGAACAATGCTGCCACGAACATGGGGGCGCATTTCTTCTTTTCGAACAGTGCTATGGTGTTCTTAGGGTATATTCCTAAAAGTGGGATAGCTGGGTCAAAAGGCAGTTCGATTTTTAATTTTCTGAGGAATCTCCAAACTGTTTTCCACAGTGGCTGCACCAGTCTGCATTCCCACCAGCAGTGCAGAAGGGTTCCCTTTTCTCCACATACTCGCCAGCACTTATTCTGTGTTGTTTTGCTGATAAGTGCCATTCTGACTGGTGTGAGGTGATATCTCATTGTGGTTTTAATTTGCATTTCTCTAATGATTAGTGATGTTGAGCATTTTTTCATATGCCTATTGGCCATCTGTATGTCCTCTTTGGAAAAATTTCTATTCATTTCTTTTGCCCATTTTTTGATTGGGTTGTTTGTCTTCCTGGTGTTGCGTTTTATAAGTTCTTTATAAATTTTAGTTATTAACCCCTTATCAGATGTGCTGTCGAATATGTTCTCCCATTGTGTGGTTTGTCTTTTTATTCTGTTCCTATTGTCTTTAGCTGTGCAAAAACTTTTTAGTTTGATATAGTCCCACTTGTTCATCTTGCCTTTTATTTCAGTTGCCCATGAAGATAAATCGGCAAATATACCGCTGCTACAGATGTCGGAGAGCTTGCTGCCTATGTTTTCTTCTAAGATGCTTATGGTTTCACGGCTTACATTTAAGTCTTTTATCCATTTTGAGTTTGCTTTTGTGAATGGTGTAAGTTGATGGTCTAGTTTCATTTTTTTGCAGGTAGATATCCAATTTTCCCAACACCATTTGTTAAAGAGGCTGTCTTTACTCCATTGTATGTTCTTTCCTCCTTTGTCAAATATCAGTTGTCCATAAAGCTGTGGGTTTATTTCTGGGTCCTCTGTTCTGTTCCATTGATCTATGTGCCTGTTCTTATGCCAGTACCAGGCTGTCTTGAGTATAATGGCCTTATAGTAAACCTTGATATCTGGAAGAGTGATACCTCCGGCTTTATTTTTTCTTTTTAAGATTGCTGAGGCTATTCGTGTTCTTTTTTGGTTCCATATAAATTTTTGGAATATGTGTTCTATATCTTTGAAGTATGTCATTGGTATTTTAATTGGTATTGCATTGAACTTATAAATTGCTTTGGGTAATATAGACATTTTAATGATGTTTATTCTTCCTAATCATGAGCACGGTATGTGCTTCCACTTGTTTGTATCTTCCTTGATTTCTTTTATCAATGTTCTATAATTTTCCGAGTACAAGTCCTTAACCTCCTTGGTTAAATTTACTCCTAGGTACTTTATTTTTTTGGCAGCAATAGTGAAAGGGATTGTTTCCTGAATTTCTTTTGCTGATATTTCATTGTTGGTGTATAGAAATGCCTCTGATTTCTGAGTATTAATTTTATATCCTGCCACCTTGCTGAAATCATTTATAAGGTCCAGTAGTTTTTGACTGAGACTTTAGGGTTTTCAATATACAATATCATATCATCTGCAAATAATGACAGTTTTACTTCTTCTTTTCCAATTTGTATGCCTTTTATTTCTTCTTCTTGTCTGATTGCTGTAGCTAGGACTTCCAGAACTATGTTGAATAAGAGTGGTGAAAGTGGGCAACCCTGCCTGGTTCCTGATCTTAAGGGGATTGCTTTTAATCTTTGTCCATTTAGTATGATGTTTGCTGTCGGTTTATCGTAGATTGCCTTTATCATGTTAAGGAATGACCCCTGTATTCCCACTTTACTGAGAGTTTTGAGCATGAATGGGTGCTGGATTTTATCAAATGCCTTTTCTGCATCTATTGAAATTATCATGTGATTTTTGTCCTTCCTTTTGTTTATGTGATGAATCACATTGATTGATTGGCGAATATTGAACCAGCCTTGCCTCTCCAGAATAAATCCCACTTGATCGTGGTGTATGATTTTTTTCATATATTGCTGGATCCGGTTGGCTAATATTTTGTTGAGAATTTTAGCGTCTAAATTCCTCAGGGATATAGGCCTATAATTTTCTTTCTTTGTGTTGTCTTTGCCCAGTTCTGGGATCAGAATTATGCTCTCCTCATAAAAGGAGTTTGGGAGTCTTCCTTCCTCTTGAATTTTTTGAAATAGCTTGAGGAGAATAGGAGTTAGTTCTTCTTTGAATTTTTGATAGAATTCACTTGTGAAGCCATCAGGCCCAGGACTTTTCTTTTTTGGGAGTTTTTTGATAACTGTTTCGATCTCATTTGCTGTAATTGGTCTGTTTAGGTGTTCTGATTCTTCCAGATTGATTTTTGGAAGGTTATATGATTCAAGAAATTTGTCCATTTCACCAAGATTGTCTAATTTTTTGGCATATAGTTCTTCATAGTATTTTCTTACAATGCTTTGTATTTCTGTTGTATCAGTTGTTATTTCTCCACTGTCCTTTCTAGTTTTATTTATTTGAGTCCTCTCTCTTTTTTTCTTTGTGAGTCTAGTTAAAGGTTCATCAATCTTGTTTACCTTTTCAAAGAACCAGTTTCTGGTTTCGTTGATCCTCTGTATTGTTTCCTTAGCCTCTATGTCATTTATTTCTGCTCTGACCTTTATTATTTCCTTTCTTCTACTTGTCTTGGGTTTTATTTGTTGTTGTTTTTCTAGTTCTTCTAGATGCAGGGTCAGGTTGCTTATTTGAGCTTTTTCTAGCTTCTTATGATATGCCTGTAGTGCAATAAACTTCCCTCTCAGAACTGCTTTTGCTGTGTCCCATAAATTTTGAGTTGATGTATGCTCATTATCATTTGTTTCTAGAAACTTTTTTATTTCTTCTTTGATCTCATTGTTAATCCATTCATTATTTAATAACATGCTATTTAGTTTCCAAGTGTTTGAGTATTTTTCATTTTTTCTTTTGTGGTTAATTTCTAGTCTCATGGCATTGTGATCAGAGAAAATGCTTGATATGATTTCAATCTTCTTAAATTTATTGAGACCATTTTTGTGTCCTAACATGTGGTCTATCCTAGAAAACGTACCATGAGCGCTTGAGAAGAATGTATATTCTACTGCTTTAGGGTGAAAAGTTCTGAAGATATCTATTAAATCAAGTTGATCTAGTGTCTCCTTTAAGTCTGCTGTTTCTTTATTAATTTTCTTTCTTGAGGATCTATCCAGTGTTGTTGGAGGGGTATTGAAATCCCCTACTATGATAGTATTGCTGTTAATCTCGCCCTTTATATCCATCAAAGTCTGCTTTATGTATGTCGGGGCTCCTATATTTGGTGCATAGATATTTACAATAGTTATATCTTCCTGTTGAATTGTTCCCTTTATCATTATGTAGTGCCCTCCTTTATCTCTTACTACAGTCTTTGTTTTAAAGTCCATTTTGTCTGATATAAGTATTGCTACCCCTGCTTTTTTTTCATTTCCATTTGCATATAATATTTTTTTCCATCCTTTTACCTTCAGTCTATGAGCATCTTTTGTTTTAAGGTGTGTCTCTTGTAGACAGCATAAGTATGGGTCCTTTTTCTTAATCCATGCAGCTACCCTATGTCTTTTGATTGGATCATTTAATCCATTTACATTTAAGGTTATTTTTGATATGTAGTTGTTTATTGTCATTTTATTCTTTAAAGCTGTATTCTTCTTTTGCTCTATTCATTCCTTCCTTTAAACTGTTCACAAGAGGCCCCTTAGTATCTCTTGCAGAATTGGTTTGGTTTTTATGAATTCCTTGAGGCTTTCTTTTTCTGGGAAGCTCTTTATTTCTCCTTCAATTTTAAATGTTAGCCTTGCTGGATAAAGTAGTCTTGATTGTAGGTACTTGTTCTGCATTACTTTGATTATTTCTTGCCATTCCCTTCTGGCCTCAAGTGTTTCTCTTGAGAAGTCCGATGTCATCCTTATGGGGGCTCCTTTATAGGTGATAGCCTTTTTTTCTCTAGCAGCTTTTAAGATTTTTTCTTTATCCATTAGCTTTGGTATTTTAACTATGATGTGTCTTGGTGTAGATCTTTTTGGGTTTCTCTTTAATTGAGTTCTGTGTGCTTCTTGAACGTGTGGAGTGTTTCCCAGCCTTAATTTAGGAAAGTTTTCTGCTATGATTTGATTGAACAAAGTTTCCATTTCCTGTCCTCTCTCCTCTTCTTCAGGCACCCCTATGATGCGAATGTTGTTTCTCTTCATGTTGTCACAAAGCTCCCTTAGAGTTTCCTCACATTTTTTAAGTCTCTGTTCCTTTTTCTTCTCTGCTTCTGTGCCTTTGTTTATTGTGTCCTCTAACTCGCTTATTCGATCCTCAGCGTCATCCATCCTGCTTTTAATTCCTTCCATTGTGGTCTTCAGTTCTGATACTGTATTTGTCATTTCTGTCTGATTCTTTTTTATTATTTCAATTTCATTTTTTATACTTGTTATCTCTTTATTTAGGTGTTCATAATGACTATCCATTGTTGCTCTAATTTCTTTGAACATCCTAACTATCATTATTCTAAATTCTGCTTCTGGTAATTTGGTGATATCTGGTTCATTCAGGTCCTTCTCTGGGGATTTCTCTTGATTCATTTGGTTTGCATTCCTCTGCCTGCCCATTTTGTCTGTGTATAAGCAAGTTGTGGCCACTGGAGTCCAGTAGGTGTTGCCTTTGTGTTCTCTAGGTGTGGTCTGTCTGCAGGCCCCCCACCCCCTCTGCCGGTGCCTAGGGTGGTTGGGTATGAGCGTTGCCAGCGCCGTCCCACTGTGGCTTTTGCTATGATTTCTGCCTCTCCTCCGTGGGAGGGGCTGTGACTGAAGCCACAAGATTAGCACCAAGGGTAGAGGTGAGCACCTTTCCTCAGCTGCGACCCCGCCTATTTCCGACTTCCGCCCAGAACCAGCAGTCGGAGCCTGCTCGCTACCGTTCCGCGGGTTAGGCGAGGCTTTTGTCGTGCTCTCAGCTCTAAGCTTTTGCCCGTCCGGAGCTTTAGCCCCGTCCTCGAGGCCAGGGCCCTTCTGCGCAGGGTCGGAAACCAAGGTTTATTGGGGCGGGCGTGTTTGCTGGCTTCCGCTGAGCTGCGTACTTCCGCTCGTCCCGGACTCTACCCCGCCCCCGCGTTCGGAGCCCGCTCGTTCACGTATAAATGCTATCCGGGGTTTCTCCGGCCGGATGGGGATAGTATCGTGGGCTCAGCTGCGAGCCTCCACTTGTCTCGGGGTCCACCCCGTTCCCGCGCTCAGAGCCCGCTCGCGCACATATACTGGCCAACCGCGGTATCTCCGGCCCGGGGGTGGGGTGGGGGGGTGGGGGACTGGTAGCGTCAGCTCAGCCACAGCCCCTGCCCATCCCTGGTTCTAGCCCGGTCCCCGCTGTCAGGGCCGGCTTGCGCAGGGCCTGCCCGTTCCTGGCTTCCCGCTTTGTCCCCGTAAGTGGGATTAAAGGCGGGCCCGCAGCTTCCGGACGGCTTTCGCGGTCCCCTCTGACCCGGGCTAGACCGATCTCCCACCGGCTTGGCCTCTGCCCACGCCGACAGAACCGCCTTTCAGCGTCCTGCTGCCCCAAAACCCCAAGCAGCCCTCAGCAGAGTAGGAAGGGACCTAATACTCCACATTGTAGGCCTGGGAGCTCCCTCACTTGTTTCACAGCTCAATACTGTCCAAACGCCTCTTCTAGGCTCTAGGACTGGAGGCTGGGGCTTGGTTCCTGGGACCCAGGTCCCTCCCTCTCCACCAAACTCTCCTCCCGCCACACGGGTCTTTCCGGGCTGCCATTTGCTCCGGGGAGCTGGGCAGCCCTCTTCACGTTTTCACTATTCCTACCAGTCTCAATGTGGCTTCTTCTGTGTTCCTTGGTTGAAGAGTCCACTTAGTTTTGTTCAAAGTTGGTTTATCCAGGTGGTGGTTCTTAAAATTGAGTTGTAATCCACTTTGGTTCTGGGAGTTGGAAGTTGGTACATCCGCCTACTCCATCGCCATCTTGCTCCCTTCAATCAATCATTAGTTTTTAATTGTCGTTGCGACACCTTAGTGTTTCATTGATTGCTTTCTCACATGTGCCTTGACCGCCGGCCTTCAGTAGACCGAGCAACCCCTTGCTGGAGCCAGCGACCTTGAGTCCAAGCTGATGAGCTTTTGCTCAAGCCAGATGGGCCTGCGCTCAAGCTGGAGAGCTCGGGATCTCAATATTTAAAGGCTATAAATTAAGTTAAAAAATTGTTAATAAATTATGCTCTATCCTATATCTTAACAATTATATACTCATAAAAAATAAATTAAAAAGTACATGGGCCCTGGGTAGTAGCTCAGTTGATAGAGCATAGGCCCAGTGTATGAACATCCCAGGTTTGGTTCTTGGTCAGGCCACACAGAAGAAGTGAACCATCTGCTTCTTTCCCTTTCCTCCTCCCCCTTATGTGCCTCTTCTTTTCCCACAGCCAGTGGCTCCATTGGTTCCAGCACGGCCCCAGAGCTGAGGCGCCATCAGTCTCAGGCACTAAAAATAGCTCAATACTCAAGCATCAGTCTCAGTGGGGTTCCTGGGTGGATCCTGGTTGAGTACATGAGAGAATTTGTCTTACTATCTCTGCTCCTCTCAAAAAAAAATGTGTAAAGCTATAGATTGTATATTATTGAATGTCAAAATAATATTAAGGGTAATGCATTCAATTATTATTGTGCATGTAAAAATTCTGCTGATGACCTGACATTTTTTTTGGAAGAATAATATCCAGCTATAGGTAATAAACAAATTATTATACACATATATTAGTCCATAAAATTTTCTTTTATTTATTTTTATTTTAGTATAATGTTATTACATGATAATGTTAAAAATACAAAATAAATTGCAATTATATTAAAAAATGTAAAAAACTCAAAATGACTGATTCATATTTATGCATTTCCCAGAAGCTAGCTTAATAAATTATTCAAAATTACCTATGAGAATTTAGATATAAAATAGAATTAAAATTTATAAATATCTAATAATTGATTCAAAATTATGTAAATAAAACTAAATTTGTCATAAGTCTTTGGAAATCAAATACTGTTATATTTATTAATCTCCATATAGTTGCCAATTTAAAGAATCCATAACACTGACCAAGCGGTGGCGCAGTGGATGGAGCGTCGGAATGGGATGCGGAAGACCCAGGTTTGAAACCTTGAGCTCACCAGCTGGAGCGAGGGCCCATGTGGCTTGAGCAAAAGCTCGCCAGCTTGCGCCGAAGGTCGCTGGCTCCAGCCAGGGGTTGCTTGGTCTGCTGAAGGCCCGTGGTCAAGGCACATGTGAGAAAGCAATCAATGAACAACTATGGTGTCACAATGGCAACACAAAACTAATTGTTGATGCTTCTCACCTCTCTTTGTTCCTGTCTGTCTGTCCCTATCTATCCCTCTCTCTGACTCTCTCTCTGTCCCTGTAAAAATAAATAAATAAATAAACAAACAAACAAATAAATAAATAAAAGAATCCATAGCAATAGCACTTTTCAAATATGGTATGGCTAGCTCCAAAGAGACAAATTAAAACTAATATGTTTAAGATTGCAAAAACGTAATGTGTCCAATGCTTAGAATTACAAAATGTCATTGTTCTCAGCCTTTTAGCTAAGTTCAAGTGTAAAATATCAAAATATCCCTCAGTTACAATGATTAATTCTTGTGCAAATCATGCTAAACTGTGAATATACCAACTGGAATATAAAGAAAGCAAATTAAAATGGTTTCAGCGCTACTGGAAAAGGATACTTTACTAGGCAAGAATTTCTGGTAATCATGTTGTTCTAGTGGAAAGATAATGAGCAATGAATTTATCTTTTCTCTTTTCTAATCACTTCTGCCATTCAAATCTCAATCTCTAGGCACTCATGAACACTGTCAGTCCCCAATTATGGCATTGCACAAACCTAAATTTTCACAGCAGCTAAGACTGGATTGTTAGCTTCAATAACATGGGTCAAGAAAAATAGAATATTTCTTAGGGGTCTGACTGGTGTTAGTGCACAGTGATACTTAGAGTAATAGCTTGCTTTGCTTTGATGCTAAGACTCTGAGGGACAGAAGAGCTCATGTGTTCCTTAATGTGTAGTGAAGAGTAAACTCTACTCAAAGGGAGGTCTGGTCTTTTTCCTATGCTACCGGCTACTAGGAGGTGCTTCCGATCCCCTGGAGTGCCCTGCTTGATAAGCATGTCTTTGTTTACAAGAGGCTTTGGCCGCCAGAAACTTTGATAATGTAATTTGTGTTGGGGGTTTTGGACCATGTCATATTAGTTCTGACAGCCAAGAGGAGGTGACACTAAAGATATTCGCTGAATACCTGGTGGAAGCATGTACTGGAGGTTAAAAGTCAGCCATGTGTGTAGTATGTGATTGCGCTCTAATGAAAAATTCTGGATAGCAAAGACCATAGTGAACTTCCCTAATTGAAATATTCTGTGTACCATTACACTTCAATGCCAGGAGGGTAACATGTCCCAGAGGACAGTGAAGCTTCATGTTCAGAACTCTCCCATATATACGCTGTCTCATCTTTTAGCTTGTTATAATTCATATGCTTTCACTGTAGTAAAACTATAATTATATGAATAGTGCTTTATTGAGTTCTTTGAACCATTCCAGCAAATTATCAAACCTGAAGGGAGTTCTGGAAACATCTGAATTTGTGATCAGTTGGTCTGAAGTAAAGGTTGACCCTGGACCCCCAAATTAATAGCTGGTGTCTAAAGTAAGGTCATTGTTTCCTCAGATTATGTAGTTTGCCTAAAGTTCTTTGCATTTAATGTATTAGCTTTTAAAAAAAGATGCTAAAAAATGCTAAATTTTTATTTTATTATATTTATTTTATTTCTATTAAGTGAGAAGTGGGGAAGCAGAGACAGATTCCCGCATGGACTCAGACTGGAATCCACCTGGCAAGCCACCAGGCGATGCTCTGCCTGTCTGGGCCACTGCTCCATTGCTCGGCAACCAAGCTATTTCAGGGCCTGAGGTGAAGCCATGGAGCCATCCTCAGTGTCGGCTGCCAATTTGCTCACACGGAGCCAAGGGTGCAGGAGGGGGAAAAAGAAATAGAGAAAAGAAGGGAGGGGTGGAGAAGCAAATGGGCTCTTGTCCTGTGTGCTCTGACCAGAAATTGAACCTGGAACTTCTACACTCCCAGCACACACTCTACTTCTGAACCAACAGGCCAACGTTACTAAATTTTTGTTTCAATTGGAATTTTAAAATATATTATTTTAATATATTTTAAGGAAGAATCTGATTTGTTCTTAAGCTTTCATATTATAAACTTGTTTTTTTGTGTTTTGGGGGTATGTGGGCCCTCTAAAGCACAGGGTCCATGAGATGGTCCCTGTGCCACAGACAATGTGTGGTTTTGTCCTCCAAACCACCTCTTTATGTACTTTGTTTAACCCATAAATTGTATTTATCCATATTCCTTCTTTTTTTAAAAAAAATTTCTTTTATTTATTCATTTTAGAGAGGAGACACAGAGTGAGAGAGAGAGAGAAAGAGAGAAAGGGAGGAGGAGCTGGAAGCATCAACTCCCATATGTGCCTTGACCAGACCAGTGCAGGGTTTTAAACTGGCAACCTCAGTGTTCCCAGGTCGACGCTTTATCCACTGCGCCACCACAGGTCAGGCTATCCATATTCCTTCTTGCAAAAATAAATTCTATTGTCTTCATATCACCCTCCTCATTTTCTGTACTTGTGTGTACTCTTTTTCCTTTTTCTTTGTTTAACAGTTTTATTTAGGTATGAAAAACACATAATAAACTGTACACAATTAAAATTGGTAAGATTTAACATATGTATTTACCTATGAAACCAGCAACACAATCAATCACACATAGACTCCTTTGGGTTCTTTTATAATCTTTCTCCCTGCTTCTCTCCAATCCTCCAACCCCAGAAAACCATTTATTTTCTTTCTGTCACTATAGATGGATTTGATATTACAGAGTTTCATAAAATATATAGTATATATTATAATTTCTATTTAGTCTGGGTTTTTTTTTATCCAGCATTATTATTATTATTATTATTTCTTTTTTACAGGGACAGAGAAAGAGTCAGAGAGAGGGATAGACAGGGACAGACAGACAGGAATGGAGAGAGGTGAGAAGCATCAATCATTAGTTTTTTGTTGCCGTTGTGACACCTTAGTTATTCATTGATTGCTTTCTCACATGTGCCTTGACCACGGGCCTTCAGCAGACTGAGCAACCCCTTGCTGGAGCCAGCTACCTTGGGTCCAAGCTGGTGAGCTTTTGCTCAAGCCAGATGGGCCCGCGCTCAAGCTGGCGAGTTCTGGGTCTCGAACCTGGGTCTTCCGCATCCCAGTCCGATGCTCTATCCACTGCGCCACCACCTGGTCCAGCTTATCCAGCATAATTATTTTGATCTACATCAAGTTTGCTAAAAGACTCTAAAATGCATTGCTTTTTATAACTGAGCAAGATTGTGTTATATACCAAATTTTGTGATTTGTTATCCATTAATTTTGCATTGGAGATATGGATCATTTCCAGTTTTTGGTTACTATAAACAATATTAATGAACCAGTAGAGATATATGCTTTTATTTCTATTGAATTAATAATGAGGAATAAAAAGACTGGGTCAAACACTATGTTTAACTTAAGTTTTTTAAAGCAGTTATTTTTCATTTGTACCAGCAATCTGTACAGTTCTGGTTGTTATACAACCTCATCAACATTTTAACACATTATCAACATTTTAATTTTAGGCTTTATAATAAGTGTGTAGTACAATTTAATCGATGTTTCAATTTCTATTTCTCCAGTGACTAATGAGGTTGATCATGTTTTCATGTACTTATTGTCATCCATACATTTACTTACGTAAAGAGTTAAAACTTTAAGAGATGTTTGTTGTTTTATTATTGAATTTTGAGAGTTCTATAGATGTCATGGACTTAAGTGTTTTATTAGATTTGTAGTTTGCAAATATTTTTTTTTTCCATGTGGGGTTTACCTTTTCATTTTCTTAACAATCTTGTATAAAGAGCCACAGTTTTTAATTTTGATGATTTTCTACATATCAAATTTTTATTTGATATATTGTGAATTTGGTGCTATACTTAAAAAAATTTTGCTTAACATAAGATCAAAAATTTTTTTTCACAATTTTTCTAGTAGTTTTATGAATTTGGTATATTTAGGTCTATAAATTAATTTGATTCTATTCTTGTATATCAAAAAAGGTATGGACAGGTTCATTTTTAAAAATAAGGGTATATCCAATTATTCCAGAACAATGTAAGAATTCTATTCTTTCTACATGAAATTGACTTTGCATCTTTGTTGAATACCAATTGACCATGTATATGGTCATCTATTTCTGTAATTTCTATTTAGTTCCACCAATCTGTTTATACCATTATCACACTGTATTGACAATAGTAATTTATGATAAATTTTAAAGTCAGATAGTTTTAATAATTCAACTTTAATTTTCTGTTCCAAGTTGTTTTGTATGTTCTAGGTGATTTGTATTTCTATATGAGCCTTAGAATAAACTTGCAAAGTTTAACAAAAATTTTTTTTTTTTGATTTTGAATGAGACTACATTAAATCAATTATTAAGTTTTAGGAGAAATGATTTTTTAACATTATTGTGGGTTCCGATTTATAAATAAGATCTATCTCTCTATACATTAAGATCTTAATTAAAACCATTCATCAGAGTTTTATAATATTTAGTGTGCCAGCCTTTTATGGATCTTTACAAATTTATTATTATATATTTTATATTACATACTAGAATAGTACTTACTTGAATTTAAATTTTCAATTTGATATTGTTACTATATTGTATAAAATTAATTTTAATATATTCATCTAATATCCTGCAATGTGCCAAACTCACTAAGTAGTTCTAGTTTCTTATTTTTCAATTTGCATGTTTTTATGCCTTACTACAATAAATCCTTTGCAATTATATAATATAAATTTTTATTTAAAAATATAGAGAATAATATGCTTGACCAGGTGGTAGTGCAGTGGATAGGACATCAGACTGTGACACAGAGGACCTGGGTTCAAAACTCTGAGGTCGCTGGCTTGAGTGCAGGCTTCTCTGGTTTGAGCACAGCTCACCAGCCTGAACCCAAGGTCACTGGCTTGAGAAAAGGGTCACTCAGTCTGCTGTAGCCCCCCGGTCAAGGCACATATGAGAAAGCAATCAATGAACAACTAAGGTGCCACAATGAAAAGTTGATGCTTCTCCTCCCTCTCCCTTCCTGTCCATCTCTCCCTATCTGTCCCTCTCTCTGTCTCTCATAAAAAGAAAAGAGAATATTTTATACTTTCAAATGTCAAAATTATATAAAAGGATATACTCAAGAAGTGTCAGTTTTTTAGCATTATAAATTCCACCTCATTTCCCCCTCAAAATTTTATATTAATGTTGTCTTTTTAAACTGCTATGAAACTTTGATTCATGTATCAAAACATGACAACATTTGAACTTGGGGAAAATGCAGCATTTATATATTAATCATTAATTTGACTTCTGCTGTTTTTCACTATCCTATTAACCAAACTCAATAAGAATAATTTCATTTGGCATCAAAAAGCTATAAACACAAACATACAAGGATTTTTGTTTGGTATTACTTTATTATAGAAGTGTCATACATATTATCCAGAGTATACATAAGTATACATGTGGGTATGTGTTTATCATCAAAATGAGAACACAGAAATATAAAATCTTATAGAAAGCGTATTGACATCTAGGAATTCATCTGTGGATCCAAAGTATAAGTAATGTGTGCTTTTCCAAGCCTCTCTTTTTTAAGCGTCGTACCATAATTCAGAAAAAAGAAAAGAGAATGCTACCACTTTTATCAGTTTATTTATAAACCATTGTATTTTGCTTTGCAATAGTATATAGTATTCATAAACTAAAAGTGATGTTTTAAAAAAGTATGTAATATATGTAGGTTGTATTAAATACATGTGCATGTTCTTCCTAATGGTATGAATGGTAAATATAAAGAAATACCTGAACTTAATTAACAAATTTTTTTCACATTATTCATTTGAATTTTGGGAAGAAGTATAGTCATTATACAGGATTATTTATTAACTGAAGAATAAAGAGACATTCAATTATAATATTCAAATTATAGGTATAAAATAAAGTAGAATTTACCCAACTAATTGTTTTCTTACATCTCTTTCTTCCTTTTTTAATTCCACTTCTAAGCCAGTCAGCACTCAAGTTCCTACATCACAATCTTTTTCATCACTTTTTCCATCCCAAAAATCTCACTGTAATTAATTCCTTTTCCAAGTTATACCACATATTAATCTAACATTTTTTCTCTCATGTCTCAGATCTTATTTAACATATCAAGAATTGTTCATTTTATTAAAAAATTCTAGAAATTACATCACAATAAATTGATAATTTTGTGGTGATTTTATATCCAACATAATGTCAAATCATTTGGTAATTGCTGATAAATCCAAAAAACAGTAAGTAACTAGCATCAGTATTTGATATTTGTATTTAAACTGTAAAATCTGATAAAGCCTTAGGTTTATATTTCATTATTTGTTTTGTTTCCCATATTTTACTCCTTTATTCACTTAAGAAATGGTTGTCAGAGTCATAGCTATCTTTTAAGTTGAACTACAAGAACAGCATTACACTAAAATGTGAGTTGGGTTATTTAAGCAAATAAAAAAATTCAAAGCACAATAAAACAAATAAAGAATAAAATGTTCCTCTGTAAAATTTTTTCACTGTAATATTTTTTATTTTATTTTTATTGTTGATTATTTCTCCTTTGTATATAATTTTGCCAATGTGGTATGAAAAGTAAATTCTATATAATAATATACAGAGCTTCTCATTGCATACTTGTCTTAAGCATAAAGATTGAGTTTAGTTCTCTGTTGATTCCAGATGGTCTATTGTTCTGCAACATTAGCTCATTGTCTGAGGAGAATAGTAACACATGGAAGAGTCAGCTCAGAGATGGATTCCAAATTCTTAGCAGCTGAGTTCTAAATAATAGCAATAATATTTTGGCAAGTAAAAATCAATACACATGGTCTTGGCAGCATTTTCTCAAGCTCAAACTGGTTCCACCCGTTATCTTCACCTACATTTACAACTTTATTTCAGAATGGTTATGGTTGCCGATTTGAAAGAAGTGGGCAAACAAAAAGCCTCTAATTAAGTTATATTTTTGTGAGGGTTCACCAGTCCTAACTACAGCAGCACAGCTGGGTGCAGGCAGATTGATAGTTGGAAATACTTGCCTCTACATCCCTGAAAGACAAAAGCAGATAAGAAATTTGATAAAAAGTAAGAAAAATAAGAGGGAAACTAATTATTTGTTAGTCTAGGGTTATTAAAGAATTCTGAAAATATTAGAAGTATTGGGCATCCTGGAAAGTTTTAAATATATAATTTTAGAATAACTGAAAACATTAATGAACACAGTGACTAAAAACAATGGGGAACAAAATTTTTGTTGCATCCACAAAAACACTTGTTCTTACCTAAATCGAGTGTGCTGATCTAAGATCTGACATTAGTTTTTCTCTGTAAGCTACAGTTTTCTTGTAATTCAAGATTTTAGGTTTTCATCATATTGTAAAATTTTCAGCATTTAGTTTAACATAATGAAGTAGAATGTCTTTTTGGGCATCATCTTTGTGAAAATATAATAATTTATATAATGCAGTAAATACACTAATATGCTAAGAGATATGATTGCATCAGAATTTGTCTACAATTTCAAAATAGAACATATTAAAACACTTATTTTAATCATGAAATTGGCACAAAACTTATTTAAATTCTATTTAGGCAAAAATTTGCGTTTGTAGCTCTTGTGTTTGTATATTTGTTGAGGACAATCTCGTTTGATGCTCCAGCAGTAGTCTACTGATCACTAACAGCTCCAAGAGCTTCGGGAAACTTAGCAAGGTGACTGTTCAGAAAATGAATCTTAAAGCCCATGTTTTACCAATGTCACAAAAAGCCAACAGTGTCCTTTGAACCAGAAGTTTATAGTTTTCTGCTTTTTTGTTGCCAAGGAAGTTCTTTGTAGCTGCCACAAAGGACTGCCATGCTGCTTTCTCCTCTTTATTCATCTTCCTGGCAAATTCTTCATTACATATGAGGGTTTGAATTTGAGGTCCATCGAATACACCTGCTTTTATCCTCTCAAAAGACAAGGCAGGAAAAGCAGAAATAATATGTTGAAAGCATTCACTTTCTCTACTCAAAGCCTGAACAAACCGCTTCATTAAGCCAAGTTTGATGTGAATTGGGGGAAAAACGATCCTGTCTCGATTAACTACAGGTTCATTCACAATATTTTGCATCCCTACTTCCAGAGCTTCACGTTTCAGCCACTTCCTTTGTGTCCAGTGTTTCTCCCGAGCTTGGCTGTCCTACAAACACAGAAAGCAAGGATACTTTGTGAAACCACTCATTTGTTCTAGCAGGAAATTGATCATTTTAAGATCTACACAAATGATCCAGTTATGCTCCTCATACTTCAGAAAGTCGAGAAAAATTTTTGTCACTATAATCTTCTCGCAGATGAGTTGAATAACAAATTGGAACCACTGCATAAACATTAGCGTTGTGTAGGAGAACACATTTCAGACTCTGTTTAGAGCTGTCAAGAAAGAGCTGCCATTCTGTTGGACTGTAAGTGGTAATACCTAGCTGGCTGAGAAGACTACTGATATCATGACAGTAAACAAAGTGTTTATCTTTGAAAAACAGTCCACAAAATTTGTTCATGCTTCCTGAAATAGGATACTTTAGCTGACTGGTGAAGTTCATTCTTTTTTTGAAGCCTAGAGGCTAATAACTCAGCTGCTTTCTTTGATAGGCCAAAATCTCTTCCTAAGTCATTCAATTCAGCTTGGCTAACCTGCTGAGGGGTTAATGACTGCTTGGCATCAGAAGAAGACCCTTCAGATCTACAACCATTTCCACATGCACCTTATCAAAATACACTTAATCACCATGTTCACTTTCTTTATCCTTACAAGAAATAAAGCTATTGAAAACTGGAACCGAGAGTGTCTCAGAGTGTGGGATAGGTCGTATTGCTGAAGGAATATTAGGTTATACAATCATATGCCGTTTTTTTTTTTTTTTTTGCTGATGCCCTTTGAATGGATCAGACAGAAGTAACAGTCACAGCTGTGGTCCTTAGGTTCACGCCAAACCATGGGAATACCAAAAGGCATTCCTTTGCGTTTTCGTTTTGTCCAGTTACGAAGCATTTCCTCACAATTATGACACACAATATGAGGAGCCCAATTCTCGTCTTGATTACCAAGGGGAACCCGACAATAGGCAATATATGCATGTGTCACAAATGATAAAATATTGTGCCTTTGACGTTGAACAATGTAACAGCCACATATATAACAGAAGGTGTCAGGAGTATTCTTACATTTATGCCTACTCGAAGAAACCATGATTCAATCTTAAGACAAAATAAGAGGGTGTTTTTTTATCAGATAATAATATTTTACATTTAAAAACAAGTACAATTATGTAAAAGTGATGTTTGTAAAACAGTAATTGCCTTGTGGTTATGTTCAATCCAAGAGTCGTTGCCCTTTAACTTCAATTTAAAAACCAGTGTATGCCATTAACTGTAACAAAAAGAAATTAAAGTTGCATAAAAACTAGAGCATGCACTAAAAAACAGACTTCAGATTTGGAATCAGCGATGCAGAAATATATAGAAGCAGTTTTAAAACCTCATGTACCAGAAAATGAAAAGAAAATTGTTCCCCAGAGTATGTGAAAATTCATTGTCCAAGAGTTATGCTGCTTAAAGGTGTAACAATTTAATAGTGATTTTGAGGAATATGAAAACAAAGTACGACTAGTTTATAATTACTTGATTAAAATTCTGTCATATTGAGATGACCTCTGAAAGGACTCCCATCCATTTCTATCTATAAAGTCACTCATGCTGTCTTCTCATAAAAACTAAGCTGGGTGAGCCATGTCCTGGTCTGGAGAGCATTTTGAATTGCTTTCACTAAAATACTGTAAGTTTATTGAACAAGCAACCTATATCTATATTCACAAAGATTACTTCTTATCTGGCTGTAAAGAACAGTCTTGTGCTTTATTTATTAGGTATTTCTCTAGTACATGATATGGCATAGGCTGGGTTATTAAAACAAGAGAGTGGCTAAAATATGGTTTTTTATTAGCCAATTAAAAACTTTAAGATAAGAATTTATCTTCACAAATAATCTATGCTTGTCTTCTTTTAAAAGCAGAGTAACATTGAATCCTCCCAAACCCCCATTTCATCTTTTATTAATTTTTACTGATTCTTTCATTTGTATCAAATGAAAACTGTAAGCTAAGCACCATCTTAACCTCTAGGCAGTGATAGGATTCAAATAATTTAAACAACTGGTTCTCTGCCCTAATGACCGTTTTAAGTATAAAAAAGCAATATACCAAAAGGTAGCTTATTATTTCATGCATTTATTATTTAAATAAGAATAACAAAAGAGGTACACAAGACTAGATTATAAGAAAAAGTTTTAAAATATTGATAAAAAATATTAAATAATACCTGACAAGAAATAATACACCCCTTGGTTGGCACTTTTTCTCTTTATGTTATATGTTTGTTTACTAAAGTAACTAATGGCAGGGAATTATAATAAGTTTTATAAAATGAATAAATAGATATTACAAGCATAGTTCTTTCAAGTATTTTTCACCTATGGACTGGATGGGCATTATTACTACTGGTGCTTCGAATATATTGTTGCACAGATGAACGTTAAAAAGAGTAAGGAATAAATTTATGATTTCCACATTGAGCAGCTACCCAGATGCCCACCTCAGAGAGAACCCTGATTACAAGTGCTATTTTAATAACCAGTTCGCAGAACTCAACAACAACATAAAAAGGTGTCATTTCTACCAAACCAGTGCAAAGTGGCTGAATTCCACCACTGCCTCTAGGTATCTAGGGATGAGCAAAACAAGCAATATAACTATTTGCATGGCACTTAGAACCCGATAGAAGACACTAGGAATAGTCAATGTTAATAACATGTGATTACTGCTTTGAGAAAGTGTAAGTGCTAAGTAGGTACTAATCAGGAACTACTGGCCTTTCCATCCTTCAGGGAAATCTTTCCAGGGCAGGGCTATTTGATAATGAGGAATGCATAGGAGTTAGTCTGATAAAAAGGGGTCACCAGAGATTATGTGAAGCAGAATGTGAAAGTCTGGAGGAAAGAAAGGTGATGAGTTTGAGGTACTTAAAGTAAAGGATAGTCAGAGTGAAGACTGGGGTGTTGAGAGCTTAGTGAGCAGTGGTTCTCAAAGTGTGTACCCTAGAAGATTTCTAGGTGCGCCCTATGGTATCCCAGAGAAATATGTGCATGTTGGGGACAAAAAAAAAACAACAGGGTTTTTGGAGTTTAGATGTTTGGGGGACAGAGGTGTGGGGAATTGGCTGTAAGCTGACTGTCTGCCAACGCCCGCCCCCCCCCCCACTTGCCTGATTAGGTTGCAAAAGGCTGTTAAGCTGTGGTGCTGGATTGTTTACACTACCCCCCATGTTACCCGGAAAGACTGGAGGCTAGTTTCTTCTGTCCTTTGTTTGGTGTAAAGTTGAGATGATATATATGGTGGGGTTTTCTGCACTCAACACAAGAGTAAAAAGAGAGGAATTCTTCATTGTATTGACGAGGAAATGAGAGTTTGCCATTCAAATACATGCCCGAACATTGAAGAAATTACTAGGACACATCAGGCTCATGTTTCTCATAAACACTAGAATGAGAAAACTTAACACATTCGCACTGGAACCTGCCAAATTTACGAAATCTTACTAAAAATGTATCTATATATATAAAAAGATAACTTTTTTATCATTTGTTTTTTTAACTCATCTTTTTAAGAATTCTAAAATGCATAACTCAAAAAAATGTAACATAAAAATGTTTTTTAATGTCAGAAAAAAAATAATTTTGTCATATTTATTAGGTTTAGTTACCATAAAAGCATTCTTGAATTTTATATTTTTTCTTTAATATTTGACTTAATTATTATAACATATTTCTCAGAAAATTTTATATAGTGTGCCTACAATTATTTGTAGGATTTTAAATGGGCCCCGATGTCAAAAAGTTTGAGAACCACTGGCTTAGACAGTAAAGTAAGATGAAGAATGCCAAGGTTATTCTTCTTAAAAGGTAGGTTTTCTTCCAAGGGTGCCAATTTTCATTGGCAAATTATAAATTGATGAGTGGCAGGATAAGATTTGAATTTTAGAATAATTTTTTAGGAGATAGTATAAAGAATAAATAATAAAGAAAAATGGCTGCACATAGGGCTAGAAACTAGGTGAGTATTACTCAGATCTAAGCAAGAGATGTAATGTAGTGACAATCTCTAGGGCAAAGATGTATGACCCTGAGGAAAAGTGGTCAAAGATGAGATAAATATTTAGAGTTTACTTATTCAATCATTTATTTTACAAATATGTATTGAGGGTCCACCATGTCCAGTGCTTAATACTTGAATATTAGATGCTTATGTTGCAAAAAAGAACAAAAACAGACAAAGGCCCTTGTTTCTTTGTGGAATTTATAATACAGTTGGAGAGAAAATAACAAAAAAAATAAATAAAATATATTGTGTAACAGAGGATTATAAGTGGTGCAAAGAAAAATAATGCAAGGAAAAATTTAGATTAATTGGTAAGGATGTAAGATTATAAATATGATAGTCAAAGAAGTACTTGCAAGGGTGATATTTGAGCAAAGATCTGAAGATGAGGGAGCAAACCATACAGATACTGGGAAAGAATGATCCAGATAGAGGTGCCAGCAAGTGAAAAAACCCTGAGACAGGAGCTTGCCTAGTGTATACATCAGGATATGTTAAAAGTTAATGCCATAGAAGACACAAGAAAATTGTAAGAAAAAGAGAAGCAGGAAAAGGGGGTGGGGAGGAGAAGGGCGATGGAGGAAGGGAGGAAAGGGATCTTAGAGTTACCAGAGATATTGGTGGTACAATTGGACCTCAGTTCTTGAGTTTGACAAAGAAAGAATTCAGAGGCAAGAACTCAAATTATAAAAGGAAGTTTATTTGGAAAGGTATAGGGGTAGTAGAAATGAACCAGCTGGGTTGTGAAGGCTCAGGAAACAAGTTACAGAAAGAAGCAAAAGAAGGTCCCTTGGATCTTAGGAGAAAGAAAGGCAAAGGTAACATGCCTGGGGAAAAGCATTAAAGGAAGTGATGGGCATGGGTGAAAGCATGCTGGGTCCTTCATCTTGAAGATTTCAAAGGCTGGGAAAGTCCAAGGGGAGGATCTCTATAGAATATTTATTGACTTTGTGCTGGTGAGCCAAAATAAAATTTATTCTCCTGACTTCATCAGTCCTTGAATGTGGGTGGCACAACTGGCACTAATTGGATTTTTGTTCTCTCTCTCCATTAGTAAAGTGGTTTAAACTATTTACCTTCTGGTTGGGGAGAAGTGTAAAAACCATTTACTCCTCCTAAGTGTTTTAGTTAAGGAAGATAGGATTTTTCAATTTACTAGATGGCTGTAAAGTCTTTAGCCACTTCACTATATGTCTCAGTTTCCCTATTTCACTTGGCCTGGTTTATTAGCCTGTCTCATTAGGATAAAGGATACCTAGGTTACATTAAAACTAGACATTTAGACATAACTCTCAGGTGAATTAAAAAATTACCTAACTCCTCCTTTCATAGAATATACTGTGTGTTTGCTCCAACTCTGAATATTTATAGAATATTGAGATGTGATCTAGAAGTAATAAAAATAACTAATCTGTCTTAGATTTTTTCTTTCTATCCTCTTTCCTACTTTATCTCATTAAAAAGAAATGCGACTGGAATATGCAACCTGAATGAAACTCTTTCTTATTAAAGGGAGGGAGAAAGTATTATGGAAGTACTTTGTTTTTCATTATGTATCATTTCCTGATTGCACATTTATAAGACTCTTCCAGATGGTTGAGGATGTTGGTACCATGTTTAATCTTTCCAAGACAGAGTAGAGGAGGGAGAAGTGTAGCAAGATTATTACAGAACAAGGTTGAGATCTAGATGTTACAGAATGAACCTCTTTGCATGAGGTTGGTGGAAAATATAACTATTGTTTATATATCACTTTTTTTGTAAAACCCAGCCAGACCTCTATAGATTGGATCTTTTACCCTTCACATGTTTCGGTTCTACTTTTATAATAGCATTTAACACTCTGAGTTAAAATTGCTTCTTTTCAGTCTTGAAGACCAAACTGTGGATTTATTAAAGATATTGAACATGTCTGTTTCATTGCTAGTTTCTGTGCCTAACATAATGCTTAACACATAATAGACATTCAACAAATATATGTTTAATTAATGACTGAGGGCATGACCAATTCAGCTGCCCTACTTTCCTGCTAAGACCACTTAAAATCTAACAACTGTTTTTGTTTGTTTGTTTTTCACATCAACTACTTCTATGCAGCCATATTTCTATTCACCATATTCTTGTGCACATCTTATTGGGTACTTTCACACTTATCTCTTATACAATTTCATTATGTTGATATTACCCCACCATCACTATATTCTGAGGTTTTTACTTTAATATTAATGCTATCATGCAACCTGTAGTTTTGTATCACCTACAAGTTTAAGAATTTCTGCTATGTCTATTAGTCATTGACTATTAGTCAAACTGATTTCACGTCTTCTATTGCAATATACTACCAAGAGGTTTTTACTTATCCACCAAAGGATAATATGAGAGACTGCCAAATGTGACTAACATGAACTCTGCAGTATCGGTAAGAAAGCTGAGTTCCTCTAATTAGCCCCAGGCATGTAGAACTGTCGAATTGCAAGGTAGTAATTTTAAGATTTATGTCCTGTCATTCTAAAGCATATTCACTCTTCTTTATACAAGTGAGAGTTACATTATTGTCATCACTTTCCTAAGTTAAAGTGAAGCAGTTGATTAAAAATGCTAGAAGAATGCATGCATGCAAAACCTTGGGCCTCCTATAGGACAATATGAATCAGACTCGATTGTTTTGACTAAAAAATAAAACAATGTGACAACCAGATGAAAAATATGCCTTCCATAACTCAACAAAGCAGTCATTAATGAGCTAACTACCTCACCTCTGGATCATGAATATTAACAGTCCCAATTATTTATTATGTAGTTAATACGAATTATAAAAACTACATACATCTTTTGGTGTGAATTACTTTGATCTTTTGGTACAAGAAACACTAGAGTTGGAGTGAGAAGGTAAGTTTCTTTGTTTTCGTTCTCTAGGCTTACTTAACACAATAGAAAAAATGTGTAGATGTCACATACCATTAGTGAGAGTTTGTAAACCTATGGCTTCATTCTGAGACATTTAATTCAAAATTAAGACCTATCAATCAATCAGGCTACCACCACTGAAAACAAAACTGAACTCAAGCATAATAAAATAAATAACAATAATAAATAATTAATCTAGAGTATTTATGATTTTTTAACTATAAAATATTTTAAATGAAAACACCAACATATCAGCTCCAGAGAGAGCTTAAATAACTTAACAGTTAAGAAAACATTTCATATGTAATTTTTAAAAAGTTTGATTCTCTTTGCCTGTGTATTATCATAATGTGTGTTAGGAAAAAGGATACTATTCTGTTATATTCAAAGAACAGAAGTATCTATTTCTGAGGGAGCTATTTGGAAAACAGAAACTTGTCATAGATATAAAACATATTATAGGAAGGAGAAACAAATTTTAGAACATAATTGAAATTTCTTTTTAATTGGAGTAAAGAACTTACCATATGATTTTTTAGAAAATTGTTCTAACTAGAATAAAGTATAGTCAAATTATGTTTAACATTATTTTATAAATAAATTTATGCCCAGTGGCCAAATGTCCTATTCAATGTGAAATAGATTATAATCTCTTCAGAGCAAGGTGTTGTACAATACTTTTTGGTTTATACTTTGATTGGCACACAGTAGGTATTTGAACAGAATACTTAACTAATTGAATGGAAACTACTTGAACTATCAATTAAATACTATTATTCACCTAAAGGCACTCACATGAATTGTTGGAAAGTAATTTGAAAGCAAAAAATAAAAAAAATTTGGAAAGTGGATAATGTCTTTGAAAATCAAAACCTATAAAGTGAGAACAAATGGCACATCTATCAAATGATTGAAGTAAAAAAATGAAATTAAGTAACAATTAGAATTTGGTTAGCTTTTCAATTTTAACTATTAATAACCTACAGTGTTACCAAGTTTAATAGTTTTTTCATGTTATTTGTTTCTTGGCACTGATAAGAATGTGCATGAAATTAAAAATGTTTT
The DNA here is from genome assembly GCA_037038555.1 of Rhynchonycteris naso. Classification (NCBI taxonomy): domain Eukaryota; kingdom Metazoa; phylum Chordata; class Mammalia; order Chiroptera; family Emballonuridae; genus Rhynchonycteris; species Rhynchonycteris naso. The sequence goes on along the minus strand of CM072997.1, from coordinate 44,580,500 downwards.
TAAAAAAGTTTTTTTCTTTAAAGAAATTAAAAATCAAACTTTCTTTTGAAAAAATAAAAATAAAAACAGAACAGAAAGAAAGTGATTAATATTAAGCCAAGCTTAGAAATGTTGAAAAGTCTAGAGAATACTGTTATAAAGAAAAGCCTATAATCATTTTGGAAATATTTGTCTAAGCATGTCATTTTGGGACAGCTCCCTGCCACATATGTTAGTTCTTTTGGAAACTGTTCATTTCTGCACTGTCAGGATGGGATCATTTTGTACAGTTTACAATGTGGACAGGTCCCCACGGAATGGGGAGTGGGGGAATGAGAAGCCTAATTTTTCACTTTTTGGTTACTTGGCTAATTCTAGCTTAATACTGACTACAGTAAAACTTGGATTGTCCTAACAGATTCTGAGGAAAACAAAAATAGGATTAAAAATGTGATTTAGTAAAATAATGAGATTCTACTCACACAGATCTCAGTCTTCTAATGAAACCTACATTCTCAGTTCAAGACAAAAGATTTAAAGGATTCTTCCATTGACTTAAATTACATAGAGTACTGAGGTTTTTCTTTTCTATTCTTGTCTTTTTACTAACACTACAGGAAAAAAGCATCTTTGACTATATCTTCACTTTATTTTTTCAAAAACACATTTGTATCCATTCTATAAGATTGTTTTTAAATATGAGACTGCAAGAAAATTGCAATCATTACCTTATATTTACATTTTTGATGCAATGTAAAACTTGTTTAATTCTATTAATTCAGCAGAAATTGCAACAAATTGTTTTTGGTAGTTTGAAAAAATTAAAGCTACCTTCAATGAATCTACCAACGGAAACATTAAAAATACTATGTTTCAAACATATGTGTAATTGAAAAAGAAGGTAACTAAATAGTTACCCCAATTTTTCATTGAAAAGAAAAACACTCACTTGAATATAAAGTACCTATCTGTTTAAAAATATGCAGGGCTATTAAATTTAATACACGAGAATCAAAAGAATATATTTTAGAACCAAACTTCCTGGATTTGAATCTTGGCTCTTCCAGTCCACAAATCACGTGGTTTTGGCAAGTCATTTTACTCATTTGCAAAAACAAGCATAAAGATAGTACATGCTCATAAGTTTGCAGTGAGGATATAAAAAGTATATATACTGTATTTATACACTGCTCACAAAAATTAGAGGATATTTTATAGCTTCATATTCATTTCAAAATATCCCCTAATTTTTGTGAGCAGTATATATTTATTATATAATTATATTAAGTGAATATATAATTATTGTACATATAAAGTTTAGAATAAGGCTGGCACATAGAAAGTACCACATAAGAATTGCTATTATTATTATTAAAAGGCTTTATTGTTTTAATTATGCACAAATATCTATAATTATTTTTCCATGACAATAACTTTCTTCATCCAAATAAAACCAAAACATGTAAACCCACTTCATAATTCACTCACTAAACAGATATTTACTAATCACCTTATGCGCCAAAAATTACATCCTACATAAGATATTTAATATTTTTAAGGTTTTATTTTGGGATGGCTGAAGTTTTTGCCTGATGCTGTTTAGGGCTAAGTGCTCAAATGGTATAGTCAAAAACAATTTCTGAGAATATTTTAATTGGGGGAGACTGCTCCTCTTTCTTGCTCAACCCCATTATTTGCCTTTATCTATGCTAACTAACATATAAAGGCCAATTTTTTTTTCTTACAAGCTCTAAAATAATTATCTCTTGGATAGTTATTCTAAATAAACAGTTCGAACAAGATATGCTTAGAAAAAATGTTAATAAACTTTTCTCTGGCAAATTATTTGGGTTTACTTGCATTTATTTCAGTTGGCAGGGATTTTATTTTGAGATTTAAAAAAATAAGGAATTAAGGGAAATGTCTTACGACTTTACAGATGGATACTTTTAGTCTAAAGTGATTATTTTCTTATAAAACCACTATTCAAAGTTGAAAATTAGGAGGTTTTTAATTTAATTTAATTGTATAAATTAAACTGGGAAAATAATAAAATCACCAGAAAGCTTAGAATCATTGATTGGTATTGGACTAGATTCTCAAACTCTCAGCAGCAAAATTGTCTTCACTGAGTGCCTGCTCTTTGAGACTTGTGTGCTAGGTACTAGAGAAATTACTACAACAGGCACAACCTTTTTCTCATGGTGTTTAAATTCCTGCAGGAAATATAAAGTAATAATTTTGAGTAAGCAAGTGAAAAATTATAGTAAATAAATAACTACCAGAAAATAAATTAAGCACGTATGGAATATGGTCATTCAACATGGCCCATACCTTGGCACTTCAAGTATTTTAAAGTCCTGTGAATTAAAACTCCTTTGACCCAAACTCTTTGAGCCCATTTCTCCTAAGTTCTAAGCTTTTAAGAAGAGGAAATGAGAAGTGTTCTTTTACCTTTTTTATCCAAAGAGAAAAAAAATTTTACTACACCAATATAGTGCTGGGAAGTATAACAATGAAGAGAGCTTAATACCATGATGGGTACACATACGCATGGAAGGTATTGATTGCCCATCATTACTACCATTGTTTCCTCTAGTTTACTTGTCCTGCTTCCTTTTTATTAACAATGAAGAAGGATTATACTAACTAGGATGGCTGCAATTATTAAAAATTTGGTGAAATTCCAAAATCCACAAACTCTAGAAATTTTCCTGGATCTCCTACTTGAAGAAATTCTGCAAGCAGATTACAACATATTAAATCAGAAAGGTTGGACTGAAAAACCATTTATGTAACTTCTCTGCTTTTGTTTTGGGGAATCTTCCAAAAAAAGTATCTCGAGAATCTGATATAATTATGAACAGGGTATGCTAACGTGGCTTCAATAATGATTTTACTTTTCTTGTAACTCTGCATTGAACTGAATGTCATTTTTTCCAGTGGTGTGTCATGCTGTCCCAATTGACTGTCTGGTCAATATTTTGCCCTGGTGTTGGCTATAGCAAAAACTAAAGAAGGTATGTAATTACCTTCTTCAACTTGATGTTAATTTCAATAAAATCTCCCAAGATTATCCTCTTTCCTTTCCCCTCACTAAATTCATCATTTAAATAGTTCATTAGTTTTTAATTCTATTTTAAATAAGAAATAGTAACTTTGATATTTTAAAATAATTCAAGAGCTTTATTTTAGCTATGAATTTTCTCCTAGTTAGTCATCATAACTATTAACTAGGAAACACATTTATTTTTTTTTTCCTTCCCCCATCATAAAAGTATATTGCTGGAAGATATGGAAGGTCAGGGAGTTCTCATACAATTCTACCCAGTTTGATCAGTGCTGGTTTCAGCAGTTGGCTTCTCACTGTCAGTCACACCCTAACTGAAATTTTAGGAGTGGCTATTTCAGCTCACACCAGGCAGCAATTAGGAATGATACAACCCTAATGCTAAATCTAGGTCAATTTGGCTGCCCACTTTGTAACTAACTTTGCCCCTAATAACCAAAAAAAAAAAAAATCATTTCTAACACACAGGAACCTCTTCCCTTGAAGGTGCTATTCTCTGACATTCTATATATCCCTTGAAATACTCGACTAAGCAGATAGAATTTTCCACAATACTCCAAGGAATTTAAACCAAAGAATCAAGCAATACAAAACTTTAAACATTTGTCTTACATTATGTGTAGGTGCCTGAATTTGTGGAAGAAAAGGGAAATTTCAGTATTTTGACTTGATCATTTACATTATTTTTTTCTTTTTAAAATTTCAACTGCAAGGAAATTGAATTAAGTAAATTTAAACAAAAGGGGTGAGAACTCTTCTTTAAAACATTTTACCCTCATGATTCTCATTTATATATATAAGTTTATTTTTACCCCTAAATAAAAGATTAAAATTGTGATGCATTTCTAGCTCAATTATTTAAATTCATTTTAAAGTTAACATTTAACTTTTTCTATCATTCTTTCTTATAATTCTTGGTAAAATACCTATTTCTTTCTCTTGTATAATTTTTTTTATGGTCTCTTATTTGTGATACTTGTGGTAAACACAGAGTTTGACTGTTTTCAATTTATTTGCTAACCAGTTCTATTGTTTATTTTTTTCTATTTCAGAAATAAATTCATAACATCTGGAAGTTTTAAAAATCCATTACAAATCCAAAGACTTTCTATGCTGAAGAGAGTGACCTCCTTTTTTTTAAGAGGGATGAAAATACTGGAAATAATTAATTTACTGAAAATTACATGAGATCTAAAAGATACAAAAGAAATAGATTACTTCCCATATATTTTGCTGAATTAAGTGGTTCATATTTTAAATCACATGCCATTTGATATTTATTAATTACCTACTATATGAAGCTCATGTAATAGCTGCTATAAGGTATAAAACAATAAATACATTTAAATCTTGCCCTCAAGTAACCTCCAGTCTAGTAAAGGAGATAAAAAACTATAAATGAAAAAAAAACTAATAGCCATGAGAAGGGTAAAGAAGATTAGAAGAAAAGGAGAATGATCTCAACGGGGAGGATCTGACAGATTTCCTATGTTAGGTAATCTTTGGTCTGAGTCTTAAAAATTGAGTAGATTTGAGCATGTAGTGTTAAGCAAAGATTGGTTCAGACAGAGAGCATAAACAAAGGCATAGAAACAATGAATATGTTAGGTATTGGAAAAGAAACACAATTCAATTTGTTAAGCAAGTAGTGCCTAAAACAGGATGAACTGCATATCAGAAATTACCTAAAAGAGTCTCCTTTTGAGTTGGAGATGGAAAATAGAGAGGATAGCTAGCTAGACATGAATAAATAGAAATTAAGTAAGAGTAATCTATTTAATGTTACCCAAAGATAAACACTTTGAATAATCAAGATGGCATAACTTCTAGGTGGAAATTTTTTACTTTGTAATAGTTTGTTTTTATTAGTCAGATATTTTGACTTAATTACTTTAGGAAATGTAGCTAACATCTGTAACATGGTAGAGGGTAGAGGCAAATTCCTGGTTTGGGTCTTGTAAATTTTAAGGAATGCCTATTAATTAAACACCTAATTTCTCCCACATTTTTATTTATTTTCTTTTCAATAAGTTTAAATACTTGAGGGGTACATCACCACATGGATTCTGTGTCCAATTGACTTAGCAGGAAGGTTGTGTCAGAATTCAGCATAAACCATGTCACTGCTTCCTCTCTCTCTCTAGATGAATCTGGTTTTGTTTGGTTTGCCACCAGAAGTCACTGCATTGTTCTTTGCTTTGTACATATAAGTACAACTCTTGCTCAACTAGAATCCAGTTGTGTCTGAAGCATAAGCATTTTCAATTTTAATATATACTATGGAATACTACTCAGCCATAAGAAACGATGACATCGGATCATTTATAACAAAATGGATGTACCTTGATAACATTATACGGAGTACCATATACCAATAAGTACCATATGATTTCACTTATATGGGAAATCTAATGAACAAAATGAACTAACAAGCAAAATAGAAATAGACTCATACATAGAGAGCAGGCTGACAACTGTCGTGGGGAAGGGGGAGTTGGGTAAAGAAAGTGGAAGAATGGAGCAAAACAAGACAAAAAAATTCTGATGGACACAGACAACAGTGTGGTGATTGTGTGTGGAAGGGATTGGACAGGGAGGTAGAGGAGGGTATGGGGGGTATAAACGATGATGGACAAAGACTTGACTTGGAGGGTGACAGACAATAAGGTGTATAGAGATGTGTTGTAGAATTGAGCATCTAAAACATGCATAATTATGTTAGCCAGTATCACCCAAATAAAAATCAATTAAATAAGTAAATACTTCATTCTAATCCACTTATTTTTTTCTTTACATTTATTGATAACTATTATGTACAAGGCATTGGTGGGATTCAAATAATTTAACAACCAGTTCTCTGCCCTAATGACGGTTTTAAGGAAAAAGAAAACAAAACGATACACTGAAAGGTAGTTTGTTATTTCATGCATATAATACTTAAATAAGAAAAATAAAAGAGGTTCAAAAACCTAGACTGTTATAAGAAAGAGTTTTAAAATATTAGTGAAAAAGTATTAAGTAATATCTGACAAAAAAACAAGAAAACTGTTATTTAAGATATTTCCATATTGTTTTTTGATTGACACCCTCACTTGCAATTCTTTCACCTATGGATGGAATGAACATTATTAGGGGCACTTAAAATATGCTTTTATGCAGATAAAAATTTTTTTAAAAGTAAGGAATTTAAATTTGTGATTTCCACATTGAATGGCTGCCCAGGTGCCCACCTTAGTGAACCCTGATTACAAGTCCCATTTTAACAAACAGTTTGCCAAACTCATCAAAAAAATTAGATATCAATTCTTCTGAATTGGTGCAAACTGGCTGAATCCCACCACTGGACAAGAGACTATGTTTTTTGCTGTGCATAATTTCATTTTATTTTATTTATTTATTTTTTATTTTTTTAAATAATTTTAATGGGGTGACTGATAAATCAGGGTACATATATTCAGAGAAAACATCTCCAGGTTATTTTGACATTTGATTATGTTGCATACCCATCACCCAAAATCAAATTGTCTTCCATCACCTTCTATTTGGTTTTCTTTGTGCTCCTCCCCTCCCTCACCCCCTTCCTCTCCTTCCTCCCCACTCCGGTAACCATCACACTCTTGTCCTTGTCTCTGAGTCTATTTTTTATGTCCCACCTATGTATGAAATCATATGGTTCTTAGTTTTTTCTGATTTACTTATTTCATTCAGTATGTTATCAAGGTCCATCTATGTTGTTATAAATGATCCGATGTCATCATTTCTTATGGCTGAGTAATATTCCATAGTATATATGTACCACATCTTCTTTATCCAGTCATCTATTGAAGGGTTTTTTGGTTGTTTCCATGTGTCTTTATGTACCAATGTTTTTGAGTTTTGAAGGTATATACCCCGTAGAGAGATTGGTGGGTAATATAGTAGCTCTATTTTTAATTTTTTGAGAAACCACCATACTTTCTTCCACAATGGTTGTATTCTTTACATTCCCACCATAAAGGGGCCAACAACACACAGTGGAGAAAAGAAAACCTCTTCAACAAATGGTGCTGGGAAAACTGGAAAGCCACATGCAAAAGAATAAAACTTGACTACAGTTTGTCCCCTTGTACTAAAATTAATTCAAAATGGATCAAAGACCTAAATATAAGACCTGAGACAATAAATTACATAGAAGAAAACATAGCTACTAAATTCATGGACCTTGGTTATAAAGAGCACTTTATGAATTTGACTCCAAAGGCAAGGGAAGTGAAGGCAAAGATAAATAAATGGGACTACATCAGACTAAGAAGCTGTACATGATTTTTAAAAAAGCTTGAGGTAAAAAATATGAACAGCCTATAGAAAGAAATAAATAAGTAGATAAATATAAAGCAAAGCTAAAAAAAAATGGACATTGACATATGAAAACCAACACTACAGAAGGCATACTTAGATCCTTGGGAACAAGAAAAACCTATTTGCCATAGTCTCTTTCCACCAAGAGTCTAATGTTGGTATGATTGCATAGATCAATAACATATATAAATATAGAGCTTTTTTTTTTTTTTAACAGGGACAAAGAGAGAGTCAGAGAGAGGGATAGATGGGGACAGACAGACAGGAGCGGAGAGAGGCGAGAAGCATCAATCAGTTTTTCATTGCCCTTGTGACACCTTAGTTGTTCATTGATTGCTTTCTCACATGTGCCTTGACCGCGGGCCTTCAGCAGACTGAGCAACCCCTTGCTTGAGCCAGCAACCTTGGATCCAAGCTGATGAGCTTTTGCTCAAGCCAGATGGGCCCACGCTCAAGCTGGCGAGCTCAGGGTCTTGATCCTGGGTCTTCCGCATCCCAGTTCGACGCTCTATCCACTGCGCCACTGCCTGGTCAGGCAATATAGAGCTTTTTAAAACATGATTTAATATATAGACAAAGTCTTCAGGTAATTCAGCAGGATAATTTTTACATGAGCAATACTGCTGATCTGAAGAGGAGTTGTATAAAGTAATAGTCCTGTTGAGTTAAACATGGAAGGGCCACCTTCATTTCATTTATTTGGGGAGAGAGAGGCAAAAGGCTCTAAATCTCTGTGTACTTAAGAATTATTTGTATTAAAATAATTCTGAACTCCCACTGAGTATATGAACAGTAAAAATATTGAAAGGAATTAAAATCAGTCTCCATTTGAAACATACAAATCTAGTAAATTTGGCTTTGGCTTATCTCATGCTTCTATCAGAAGATTGTGATTTGGGCCTTCTTTTTATCTTCAGACAGAATTGGCTACATTTGAAAAGCTTTTGCAGCTGTGTTGGATACTGCTGAAAATTCTTAAGTATGACTCAGATGACAAATGATATTTGATAGAGAGTCTAGTGGGATGTGTAGAGTGTTATCTTCAGTCCTGAGAAAAGTGCTTAAGTTAACTAAAGACCCAACAGGGAACTCTTGAACTCCTACAAAATATTGTGTTCCAGCCTCTGTGTCACTTTTGTGGCAAAATTTACAGTCATTACACTGTTTTTGGATGAGTCACTGTGTTAGGTAATGAGATTAATTCCAACTTTCTATGAATTTTTAAATATAATTACAATAATAATTATGATGGCTAGTCATTATCACTGGAACATCTATACATAAAGACACCTCCATTCAGGAGGACATAATTATATAACTTCAGAAACTTTCATAGCTCAAACACATACTTTAAGGCAGTTTCCAGGAAATTTTACTTGCTCAAATTTTTGTCAACCTTTAAAATAATATGTTCTTGTTATATGTATAATATATATTTATATATGTATGTAAACATACATAGAGATATACATATAAACACACACACAAACACATATATAAGTTTTCTTGCAACCCCTAAGAATGGACACCATCATTCAGTATAACTTAATGGGTATTTAGTCCAAAAAAATTTTAATTACAGCAATACTGGAAATTACTTAAAGATTAATGATTAGCCAATAATCAGAGAAATAATGCTTTTCTTTAATTTACCATTAACTCTATAACTTAATTCTTTCTCTTCTTTATATATTTTTACAACCCCCTATTAGAAAAAAACTACAAGATTAAGTGCCAAATTTATATCACACAATTGCTAAATTGTATAATAATATTGTTGCCATAATCAATGACTAATCTAAGTGGAAAACATGGTGAAAATTTTTTGGAAAGTTGCTATTCAATTCCAATTCCAATGAGTAATATTGAGTCTGTTAAACTCTTTGAACTTTTTGTTTAATCTTGGGGTAATTTTCAACTGAAAAATAAGATGGAAATGCAAAACTCCAGGCTTAACAGCAAAGAATTTAAAATATATATGTAGGAACGGAGATATTTCATGTTTCCGAATGATTACATTGTAGCACATTTCATTTTACTAAATGTCAAGAAAATTTGAATTAGTCCAAAGGTAATATTTCTAGGCTAAAGAGTAGTTAGCAATATTGTTCTAAAGGAACAAAAGTAAGGGGACAATTAAGTCTACTTTGGGAATTAAGGAGAAATTAAAGAAAGAGACTTGAAAAGTTGGTCAGAATAATCACTCAAATATTTCAAATTCCAGTACCAACATCATTCCTTCAGTCTTGGAACATACAGTTAGCTAGGCTCAAGTCCCTCAACTATAAGACATTTATAACCATATTTCTGGCTCTACTACACACATATTGGTATTTGTTCAAATTCTTTCAAAGGGAACACAACTCTCCTAATGTGACTTTATCTATATCAACTAAGTGAATTCATCCACCTCTATAGGTATATGAAGAAAATTTTCATGTATTTTGCAATTGCTTTGTAAATTACTCTAATTTAGGCTTCAATTCTGCTATGAATTCAGTCTATTTTTAAAAATTTTTATTTATTCATTTTAGAGAGGAGACAGAGAGAAAGAGAGAGAGAGAGAGAAGGGGGGAGGAGCTAGAAGCATCAACTCCCATATGTGCCTTGACCAGACCAGTGCAGGGTTTTGAACTGGTGACCTCAATGTTCCCAGGTCGACGCTTTATCCACTGCGCCACCACAGGTCAGGCGAATTCAGTCTATTTTTAAGTGCATCTTATCACAAATACATTTTAAAGGAGCTTACAGTTATTTGAAGACATATATATTCATTAAAATAATTCATCTGCTTGGCTTAAGAAAGGAAACCACACACAAAGCAGTATAATGAGAGAGAGAGAGAGAGAGAGAGTTCTCGTCCATGTGGAGAAAACTTTTTCATGATGGAGTTAATCAATTTTCTTACTGCTATTATAGAGAACACTGTTAACATTTACTGGCATACTGAGTTCATCACAGCTGTGCTTATGCATCTCTCTCAAGCTCTGTTTTCTTCTGAACCGGAAAAGACTTGAAGTTTTGGTTGATAATTCGCCACACCCTTGCTTTGCCTCGTCTTTCCAGTACTCTCTTTATTAAAGGAGAGCCAGATTAATTAGCTTTAGCTGGTGCAGGTGTTTAGAATTGTGCTAAAACTCCAAATGCAATCCAGAGAGCAAAATGAAATGTTTGTGTGGGCTGGTTAACGTCAGTGAAGCCAGGGATACAGAAAGAAATGTGTGTCCAGATTCACCACTGTATGTATTTCACCCAGTTGTGATACCAGCTCAGATCCACATTCACCTAGACACCATATAAAAAATACATTTGGCATGAGGAAGAAGACTAGGACCTGGGACACAGAATGTAAGAATGCTGGTGCAGGACCTCCAAATATGTTCAAAGTAGTGAAGAATGCTAAATGAGAAATTCTGGAGTATAGAATTTCTTATCTCTGGATCTCTCATAGATGCCTTAAGATACAATAATACTTCCATGTGTAAAATAGCATCTAACTCTTCCTCAGTTAATGCATCAGTGATGAATTTTTCTTATGACTACAAATGAGTATAAAAGTTTTATTTGAATAGTCGATAAAATTTAAAACTTTAGAACAAAGCAAAAATACAATAGAAATTGTACATGTAATGCCTGAAAGCATAAAAGCATCACTTTAAAATATCTATTATTTACAGTAGAAAATAATTCTAATGAAGAAATTCAAAAAGTTTCAGCTTTATTGACCATCTAAAATAATGAGATAATAAATATACAGAAATAAAGTTTTTATGCAAGTGTCAAAGACATCAGGAGAAAAATGAATCATGTTTCTGAATTGGTTTGACACAAGGAAATTGTTTTAAGTATAAAAATCAAGATGAAGATAGAAAGATGTGTGTGTGTGTGTGTGTGTGTGTGTGTGTGTGTGTGTGTATATATATATATGGTCTTTTTCCTCAATGTTTCCAGTAAGATCCAGAAGGAAAGATAATTTTTATAACTATTCAGTATTCCTTTTCCCCTTCAAGTAGCAACTCTCCAATCTAAAATCAGAAGGTGCACAATGGTTGTTCTAATTAGTTCCCTTTTCCTGTCGTTGGGTGATGTCATCCACAGTGGAACATCTCTGTGCTTTTTGTAACTGTGCCTGTAGAGAAATAAGTGTTCCACTGTCTGTGCTGATAGAATAGATATTCACCTGGGAATATACAAATAAAATGTAAATTGGAGAAAGAGAAAGATGAAAACAAGTTTAAAGGAAGAAGGCTTTGACCTGGATCTTAAGTGTATTCAATGAACTGACGTGAGGTGGGGAGAATTTTATGTGCACATACATGCATGAGGGTGGACATGGTTAAAGTTAACATGGAAAAAAATAAAATAAATGAAAATGATCTTGATTAGAATTGAAAAACCTGTGTAGAAGGTAGAGATGAATGAAGGAATTATGAATTGAATACTAACTGTTAAGAAATATCTTGCTTCCTAGAAATACTTGGATACTGTGGACAAGCATATTTTTCTTGCAAAGATTTATTAAAGTACTGTAAGTGATATGTACTCTTTATCAAATATGACCCAAAATTTACTTCATAGATTCAGAAATACATTGAAAAGCTGTGTTAATGTGGCCTGATATTTATACATATGGAAGTTGAAACTTGGAAATAGTTATAAGAATCCTTATACCAATTCAGATAAAATTAGAACTTCTTCTGGTACTCTTTTGATATTCCATGTGATAAGCCCTTTCTTTTCTTGTTTCTTAAAAATCAAGACATATGAAAAAGCTGAAATTTTCGCTAGAAAAATCTGTTCTGGCTTTTGCAAGCAGCATAAAAAGTTGAACTTTCACAAGAAATTACTCTTTGGCTAGCTAAAGAAATTTGTGAGAACTAGAAACAGCTAAAGATAAGTCTTTAACTTTTCAAATGCCATTCAAACATAGCTCAGATACTTAGTCTTTTGACATTTGCCTGAAATTAAACTTCCAGGACCCAGGGTGGGTGGATTAGGAGAAGGGACAACAGGGTTTTCTTTCAGTTAATCTTTTACAGTTCCCTATTTAAATTAAGTTAGAGTGGAATCTGGCAAAATCTCAATAAAAAAATAAAAAACAAAAACACAAACAAAAAAAAACTTCTAGGAAGATATGGTTTGCAAATTAGCTATGACTAAACAAAGGGCACCAACCCCTTTCTGAAAATTATTCAGGTAATGTTATAAGGGGAAATTTAAAAAATGCATACATTTAATTGTCTTATTAAAACACAAGGCAGAGCATTTTGATATTCTTAAGTTACACAAACATATATGTGACTAAAATATGTAACAACATGTAAACAGATGTACACAAGCTCCAGATGTGCTATTTTTCTTTGTGGGTTGTGTCTTCTATAAGAAAAAGACATATTAATCACTTCTTTTACTGCTAAGGGGATGGGTGCTGCTCTCATATTTCAGAAAGGGGCTGGAAAGTGAGGGAAGCCAAACTTTTTCCTATTTAAGGCCAAAGCAAAGGAATCTCAGTGGCTGACTTTTATGACGGGCCCGGTGCTGAAGGGCAGGGAAGAACTGATGGTGCTACTTTGAACTGCTTTTCTTTTCTCCTTTTTGCACAAAGAGTCTCATGTCTGATATTTAGACATGATGAGCTTTGTGCAAAAGGGGACCTGGTTACTTCTTACTCTGCTTCATCCCACTGTTATTTTGGCACAACAGCCCCAAGAAGGTGAGTAGGTACTGATTTCAAAAAACTTTATACAGTTTTATCTTTACTTCTGCTTGCAAGAGAAGGTATATCAAGGGGGAATCAGTCCCCTAAAATATAATTTTCTCTGTAAGCTCCCCATTGTAAAGCATAGAGCTGACTGTGATGGTGCTTTTTAAAATTACATTTGCTTAGAAAGAACATTGTCAAATTTGTATTTAAAAGTTTTCTGGTTGTTTAAGGAAAAGATGTTTTTGTACTAACTTGTTTTCATGTTAACGGCACTGGAAACTCTTAAAATGGCTTTACAAAACTCCCCTCCTGATTGTTAACATCTTGGAATGCTTCCCTAGGCAATCTGGAAGTTATTGGTCTCTCATAATACGTTTATGCTTTCTTTTGTATGCTGGATTCTTTGTAAGAATAGATAGAATATTGCGCGTTGTTTTCCCAATAAGATAATGCATTTAAAGCATGCAATAAGAGTAGTCTAAAGGAAAATACTACACATTATTAGAGTCACGGAATAAATTTCTATAAAATGGCAACACGTTAATATCTTAAAACCTTTAAATGAGTTCAAACTGCTCAATATGTTCCATGGTTCCTGTCTTTATTCTGTTACAAGCACTTACATGGTTGACTAATACATATTTTCTGATAGTTTTCAACTAGTTGTTAAGGATCTAGTGTTTTAGTTATGTTTTAAATTTTACGTACATTTGCATTAATAAAGAAAAATTTTAAAACATATCTGTAACAGAAATGTTTGACTTTTCTGCAAACAAGATAAAGACACTAGCACAGTTTGATCAAAATGGTTCATTTGTTGTATTTTCTAATGAGGGCAAACAATGGTTTTCATGTTCTAATTTCCCCCAAACTATATCTGTCTCATTATTTGAGTATGTGAAAATATTTTTCTAATTTATCTATTTCTCTTGATCATAAAAATACTAATCATATTGAAATACAAACTTAAATAAAAATAAACATTTAAAATTTTAATTTAAAAGTTCTAGAAGAAATTACACATCAATTTCTTTTTTGCACATAATAAGAAATCTTGACATTTAAACCTATAGTTTTTGCAAACATGGTATCAAAAAATGGTTTTCTTTATTTTTAGTACCCAATATCTTTGATGTCCTTACAGGTCATATATGTAAACAGGGGGAAAACACCCAATGGCATTTCTTTATTTATATTCAGCCTATTGCCACAAAAGAAAAGAAACACCCATATTCCTTGTTCTCATCATTCCCCCATCCTCTTCTTCCTTCCTTTCTTCCTTCCTTCCCTCTCCTTCTAATCTCTCCTCCCTTTTTGGATCCTTCACACCTGCTTCCCCTTTTCATTCTTTCACACATCACCCCACCCCCTTCCTAAGCAAGCCCGTCTCTCCTCAACCCTCCTCCTCTTTTTCTCTTTCTTTATACCCCATCCTTCATCCCCACATGTCCTTCCTATGCTACCATCTCTTTCTTCTCTCCTCTTGCCTCCTCCTTTCTTTCCTAGAATCCTCAATCCTCCATCCGCTTTTTATTTCTTTCCCTTTTTCCTCACCATTATGTCCCTCCCTGAAAATGCTACAACTCCCAGGCCTTGGCTAGAATACCAAGTGACTATTTCCACACCCCCATCTCAACAAAGACTTTTACCTTTTTCAAGCTTTTAAATTCTTCTGATTTCTGAAGAAAATAAAACACAGAGTTCCCATTGGTTGGAAAGACTATAAGCCTTTGGTATTTAATTCAAAGACTGACAAAATATTTGTCATTGCCTAGTGGCTATAAGTTTTTATAAGAACTATGGCTATTTTTCTTCTAAATTCAACTTTAGGGAGGAAAAAATGTTTGATACCTACATTATCTTTACATCACATCATTTAAAAAAATTCTTTTTCTTTGAGCTGCAGAAAATAATAAACAGCTATAAAATTTTGCTCTCACATTTGTGTACTTTTAAATTCAAAAGAAGTTTAAAGGGATTTTGTTCAGCTTATTGTTTTTGTTTGTCATGAAAATGAGTTGAAGTATTTTAAGATAGGACATCTTATGTTCCCTATTGGTTTTACAGGAAAATTCGGCTAGTGGACTAGGTTTGGGGAGGTTACAGGAGGTGGCTAAGTATACAACACATTGAGAAAAGTTTAAATAGTTCTGGGATATGGGTTTCCTATGTATGCCTTGAGAATCCCAGAAAGAAACAGCACAACTCTAATGCTAACTTCTAGTCTATTTACACAAATTTCCTGGAATATAAAACATGTCCTCACAAAGAATTGTGATCTTTTTACAAATTCGTGAAAGTTCTATTTAATTCATGTATTTTATTCCACCAGTGGAGAAATGTGGTCTGTTTTATATTTCCTGTAGTTTATAAACATGCCAAATTTTAAGTATAAAGACTCACCGCCTAGTGGCTGACAGGCAGAGTTACATAACCAATGCCAACATAAAGATTACACACAGCTGGATTCTGTAGTTTGTAATAAGATGTATGAATATTATGTATAAATTTTAAATAGTAAATACTAATTTCTTAAGAAAATAAGTATATTAATTATATTGCCAAATACAAATACTCACACACAACAGTAACAATATTTAAATACTATTCGGAAATATTTAAATATTATTTGATGTTAGGGCCATTTTCAAAATTCCACATATAATTATTCTATATATAATAAATAAAGTTTTAAAAATATTTTTCAAGTTTCTGATGTCATCTTTTTTAGATATAATCTTAGCACAACTTATTAGATAGATACATGGAAAGATATTACTAAATAATATTACTTCATAGGGCAGGAAAATAAATTATATTTTGAGAGTTCTAACTCTGAGTTTATATTTTGGTATTTTGATCATTCCACTGTGACAATGAACTGTGGGTCTTTAATTGTTTTAGAATTACAAAACTGTGAATGCATTCAGAGAATCAGTGCCTATTATCAAGTAGCATTCAAGTTTTCTGGTTTGTGTTGCCCCTAAAATGAAACATACCTAACTAACAGAAAGAATTCTAGCATAAAACTCACTAGAAACAATTCTACCTTTAAGATGTGACAGTGCATAATTGCTTATATGTTTCAATGTCAGACATTTAACACAGAGTCAGTGCTTTGGTTGAGAGTGCATAACTAGAAAATGAGAATTGAGACTAGAACCAAAATTTTGTTAAATTCTAGATAACTAGAAGAGATAAATTATACACTAAATTCACAGTACATATATTTTCTTATTTTTGTAAGTCTCAGTCATTGAAAAGAGATACTAAAAATGATATATTGTCATAGAAAATATATGAGCTAATGCATTTCAAAAGGTAGATTTTGTTTTTGTTGTTGTTAAGCACTCCACTTTGAATTGATTACTCTATTTTTTTAAACAAGATGCTCACTTACAATTTTAACAAAAATTATCTTTAGTCCTATAATATAAATTCTAAGTATTAATACAAAATATTGTGTTTTTCATTTATGATAACCTGTATTTTCTTACTAACTCCAAAGTATTCAACATCAAATGATCTAAAGGCCTATACGTAAATAGATATTCTGATTAACTTCTGGAATTAAATCAATCTCAGGATTGCATTAGCCAGCAAATTTATTGGAACAATTCCAGGAAAGAAGACAAGCATGTAATTATGTACCTTTTAATTAGTGAAAATTTCTGGATTGATATCTTAATACACGCTTATTTTTAAAAATCTAACCATTGGCTGTAAGTTTTTCATAGTAGAGTTGAGACTTAAGATAGCTCTTCAGAAAAGACCCTGTTCCACACCTACAGGGTGCATACTGGACCTTGAATCGTCATTCAGAGAGAAGAGTGCCATCTACTGAAACCCCATGGTTTTCATTATGGATGACTGATGCAGAGTTCCAAAGGTTTTATAGCCCATTCTTTCATTTTGGAACATCAAATGATATCACTGTCTTGAAATGATTAAAGTAGATTGCTTAAGAGTTAAAGTTTTAAGCATGAAAGATGTTATTCCCTTTACTGGACATGAAGAACATTTGTAAAGTGTTCAGGTCTACAATAACATTCTGGAAACGTCTCAGCGGAGGGTTTCTTGTAAAACAGTTTTCCCTGGAAAAAATCTCAGTCTCACTGTTTTCCACACTCAGAGAGGGTGGGAGGGAGTCATATGGTGTAAAAAAAAAGGTCCAGAGTATTCAAAGGGGAAAGTTTGCCTGTTTTATGTCAAGATGACAACGGAAAAAATGAGATAGCTTTTCTTACACAAATCATTTGTTAACTGCAGTTTGGGGAGTTACATTAACCACTAGAATGTCTGTCTGTGCTTAATGAAAACACAGCATAAGTGGATTCCTTTCAGATTAACTAACAAATCCCTTGTATTTTCCATAACTGAGGTCAAGAACTGCCATTTAAAATGTGATCTTAATGAACAAAAGGACAAGTTCAAACTAGAGGGCAAAAATTTAAATGCTCAAAAGTATAATTTTCAACGATAAAGAATCCACTACTATTAAAAATTCAATTTGGTTTTAAAACTCACATTGAGAAATTACTGCTTCAGTGAAATGGCATTTACTTTTCTGAAACTTTGCTTTCCCTAGTATTTGGTGTGGACAAAGGCAAACAGAGACTGTGTTCCTCAAGTTAATCAAAATCAGAGAAATATTCTTTGGACCTGCATAGTATATTCATAATGTCTAAATTTAGAAGGGAAGCATCTAATAAATTTAGTTCATTAATATTAATTATTTGGTAAGGTAACCATATATTCTAAAAATTGATGTCTTAGTGCAACATCCTAATAATGATTTTGACATTGGATACAGAAGTCTTATCTGTTTGTTGTTGTTGCTATTGGGGTTGGAATTCTTTTTCTGTATCTAGTAAAATAAATGTAGGTTTTGCAGTCACATGTTAATCCTATTAGTTGTCTAAATGTCATTAGGGTGGTCTTGCAGATATATGTAACTCTTTCTCATTAGGTCAAGAGAAAATAAACAACATAACTGAATTTCAGATGTTAACTTCTTGGTTTGAGAATAGATAGGAAAGGGACTCTTCAGGAAAGGAAATGAAACAGGAAAGGAAATGTCCCTTTCCTATCTAAATCCCAGTAAGGAGGTGATTTAGTCTAATGAGTTGCTTGTGTGTACATAAATAAATTTATGTTAAGACTGTACTTTTTAATAGGGACCAGAAACATCAAGTAACATGATAGGTGGAGTTGAAAATTAATGACAAATTGATACAGAGTATCAAATTAAGAGAGAGCTTTTCTAGGTTCAAATCTTGGCATCACCCCTTGGCATATAACATTGGGAACATTACTTAATGTTTCTGTGCCTCAGATTACTCATCTGTAAAATGAAGATTATGATAGCATTTACATCATAGGGCCTTTGGGCCCAGTAAGTAAAATAGATATGCAAAACACTCAACAGTGGCTACAACCTAGGAGATACTGTATAAGCTCTGTCTGACATGTTTCACTAACACTAGAAAATGAAATTACTGTAAGGAAGAAATTAAAGTACTTAGTGACTTAGTTATAGCAAAGGTAAGGTATTAAATTTTGATTATCAAATATATTTAAAGATGTTTGCCAACTATAATAAAAGAAGTAGTATATATTTTCTTAAGAATTTGTATAATTTATCACTAATCTGATTATATCACAACACAATTTCTGACTGTTAGATATATGATACTTCTTATCATAATTCTTTAATTAGTTTTTTTGCAGGACAAAATATTAATCAAATATTAATCATCTTAAAGAAAATTTCTAGCTGGAGGCATAAAAATCATACATTTATAAAAAAATAACGTAAGAAAACATCTAGAAATGATGATTCATAAAGTTTTTTTGGTGGAGACAAGAATAAGCAGAATCTATCTTGTCCATGCAAAACATTTTAAAATTGAAATTATCCATCTATATAGGTTTACAGGTCTTTTCTTCCAAATATATTTAAAGACATTCTATAAATATATAAGCAACAGAAACATATTTAATAAAAATATGTGTTCTTTAACACCAGTGTTATTTCAAAGCCAAACATTTCAGTTGGAAGCTATATAAACTCCATATACACTTATATACACTTACAAAATATTTAACTTTCTAAAAAATACAGGAAAATAATGTTATGATAACTTATATGTCATATCTATCAATAAAACCAGAAAAGAAAAATATTAAACTTTTCACTCAAGCTAAATAAACAATTTGAATGCTTTAGGGAATATTGTTTTTACTATAGAAATGAAATTAAAACCAAAAATTTGCATTATTTTTTAGTTACAACAATAAAATCAGCATAAATTAACGTTTGAAGAATAAAAACAAAAAGGAAAGTTTTAAGCATATCTAAAATTATTAGATTATGTTACTTGGTTTTATTTTTCTCCAAAGTTCCAAAACAAGAGAGCTAGGAAATAAAAGAAGCTATGAGTGGATTATGTCATATACTAGCTTCATTTTGTTTGGCAATTGAAATCCCAGTAAGGAGGTGATTTAGTCTAATGAGTTGCTTGTGTGAACATAAATAAATTTATGTTAAGACTGTACTTTTTAATAGGGACCAGAAACATCAAGTAACATGATAGGTGGAGTTGAAAATTAATGACAAATTGATACAGAGAGACTTAGTTTAAGCAATTACAATAAAGGAAGTAATTGGAAAATCTATTACTTGTCCAGTAGTAAAAATTAGGTTACTTGCTTTTTACTTAACATTTTTGCAAAAGTATTTAACTTATTTTTTATGAAAGTAGCTCTGAATTTAGATGTCTAAGAAAAGAAGGGAGTAATATGACTATTATTTATGAATCCCATTTTCTATTCCATTTGTGAATGCTGTAAGTGGCTAATTGAAGTATTTTATTCCTCTTGAAAACAAATCTTTTTTTTTTCCTTGACTGCACCATAATTTTTCTCATGAATATCTAGACCCTAGTACTAAAACTGAAGGCCATGTGACACCTGTGTAAGAGTTTTAGCTTCCTGGAGATCATATTGCCAGCCACATTTTGTCATGCACAGAACAAGAAATTAGAGGAAACTACACTAAACTCACCATTCTTTAAACAAAGTGACTGAAGTAGCGCAATAGAGAAAAGTCTGACTTTCAGCCACAAGTTTCTACAGAAACTGATTTTTCAGGAGAGCCAAATTTCTCTCATATGTCTGTGAAATAAGTTATGACATCACATAAAATTGCACTAATTCTTATTTTTCAAACATTCTTATATTACTTAGTCCAACACCACTTTAAAAAAAAGAGAGAGGTACTCTAAAATAACTCAACCTTTATTTTGAGACCTCTGTGTTTTAGAAAGCATAATACACATGATTTCTAATAAAATTTGGAAACGGGGCTAAATAACAATTTTTGTCTATATAATACTGGATTTAATCCAATTCGAACAAATTTAATTACAATTTTAATAAGTCAATATTGTGCTCATTTATTTAGTATTTTCCAGAGCAAATGGAAAATACTTATTTCTAGTGATGTGATGATACTTTCAATGAGACATAAACATTGAAGGATGAATATGCAAGGGAAAATTTTATGTTAATTTTGAGGCACTTTAAGAAAATAAGAGTAGAAGATATTTAAAATATGAAATAATTGACCCTAGCTTAAACTGTTATCCTCATTTGTTTTTAATATGTCCTTAGTATTTAGTGACTAATATTTAAAACATAGAAAGAGCCTGACTAGGCAATGGCGCTGTGGATAGAGCATTGGACTGAGACACAGAGGACCCAGTTTTGAGACCCTGAGGTTGCCAGCTTGAGCGCGGGCTCATCTGGTTTGAGCAAGGCTCACCAGCTTGAGCCCAAGGTCGCTGGCTTGAGCAAGGGTTCACTCGGTCTGCTGTAGCCGCCCCCCATTACCCCCCCCCCGTGAAAGTACATATGAGAAATCAATCATGAACATCTAAGGAACCACAACAAGAATTGATGTTTCTCATCTCTCTCCCTTCCTGTCTGTCTGTCCCTCTCTCTGTCTCTGCCTAAATAAATAAATAAAACATAGAAAGATATCTTTTCCAGAGACAAAGAGCTGAGAGGATCATTAGTATAAACCAGTAATATTTCCCCCAGCTTTACTGAATTTTCATTGACATAAAATTGTGTATATCCAAAGTGTAAAATGTGATGATTTGATATATGTGTACATTGTGAAATGGTTACCACAATCAAGTTAAGTAATGCATCCGACACCTCACATAGTTACTTCTTTGTGTGTGTAGAGTGAAAACATTTAAAATCTAGTTTCTTGGCAAATTTCAAGTATACAATACAGTATTATTACCCATGGCCAATACTCTATACTCTAGTTGTATTCTCAAGGAGGCTGGGAAGCCTGAAATCCACATTATTAATGGAGAAAGCTTGACTTAAAACTAATCTGTTGGAATATTTTATAAAGTTAATTTAATGAAATTTAAAGTTAATTTAAGAAAAGTAAGCCAATGCAAAGATCAAAGAAAGTATTTAGTGCAATTTTATTAAACAAGCTTCCATCTCATTAAACCTTTCAGATCTTTTCAGGAAAAACAGCGAATTTAGTTCCTAAACTTAAGAGGTCTGTTATGTTTAGAGAACAATGAGTTTAATGCCTAGACCCTCTTGTATTACTACTATTTATAATATTATGAAAAACTGTTTGTATCTCTCTTAAGTATACCTTTCTTAACACCATTTAAATAGACCTACTTCATCTGCATTAGGCATTGAGTTTTCATGCTAAATGTAAAGGTAATGATTCTTTAAAAGTTTAGACAGTATTCCTGTTTCAAATATGAAGAAAGAACTAGAATAACTTGCCTACTTAAAATTGCAATAAAACAATCATGTTTTCTTTTATTAGCTATAGACCATATTGGGTAATTGTAACACAAAGTTAAAATGAATTTTTAAACTTCTTGAATCAATCAAGGGTGTTGCGCAAGATCAAGAAAGTTTCATCTGCACACATAAATGGAAACAGGAATGGAGGCAATTTCAGGAGACTGAGAAGTTTATTGTTTCTGAAATTCTCCTTTTCTGTGAACTTATACTAAACCAGCTAAACCTATAAACTTAAATCGTTATTACTTAGATATGGACGGGATGTAGAAACAGGAATTTAAGAAGGTGATCTTCATGGTTATATATAATATCCAGATGTAAAAATATCAGGATCCATTCAAAGGCCTCTTGGGACAGGCAGCAAAGTGTGGTTGTTAACTACTTACCTTCCTCCAGGGAGGCCTCTTTCAGCACACATTTTAAAATCTTGGCTCTCAGAAAATAAAATAAAAAATTTCACTTTTTACAAAAATGTAAATACTGATCAATAAGTACATCATTTGCTGTTTGCAAAAAAATTTTTGCAGATGTTTAGAAACTTCCTGCTTATTTACTCAATACCAGCAAGTTATTCTAGTAATCCTCAAGAACTAAAGTTGTATTTAACCAAAACCACAACTATGCTTTAAGAATTGAGACCAGGTTTTATTTTGGCAAACCCTAACCTGATTCATTGGTAATAGCTGCTAAAACAGGCCAAAATTTGGGTTGAAGCAATTTTTTGACCATTTTAAGCTTCAAATTCACATGGTCATGTTTCATATTTTTTCTTATTATTTTTACTTATTTCTTACCAATATTTGTTTTTTTAAAAAAATATATATTTGTAATTTGGAAACCTCTTTACATCCATAGAGGAAATCTAGTACATTATGTCATATTGTCTTGACCTACTAAAGTCCAATAGAGTTGGCAGTGATATTTAGCATGTGCAATAGGCTTTGTTAAAGCTTTCCCAGGATTTTGGTAGTGTTATGTTGCCAAGATGAGCTGAATTTTCCCCTGATTTTTTCAACAAGGTTAATAAAATCCAGAAAGTCTTCAGAGGTAGTGACAAAATTACCTTTACAGTTTAATGCTCCCATCTACTGTTAAAACAAAGAATAGCAATTGGGTCAATTGCAGAATTAATAAATAAATGTTTAAGTATTCATGTGATTTCTATTGGTATTGAATTCTTCCTACAAATAAAATTAACATGGAGTACTTCCTGACCTTAAAAAATTTACTCTGCTGTGACAATGTGATGTTAATAAACAGATTTGGTATTTCAAGCAATCTCTCACTACTTAGCAAATTATGTAGAAAGAATATGACAGTCTTTGTAACTTAATTTGTGAACTTTTCTTTTTGCATAATCATGCTCATAAGAAGACACTCACAGAAGTTTAATAAAAGGAGTAAATTCTTTGTTTCAAACTATCTCTACTTTGGCTATTGGAAACAGTTATGATAATATAATGAAAATCACATTTTAGCAAAACACAAGAAAATAGCTCACCATCTTACTTATTTTTCAGGTGTTGATGGAGGATGCTCCCATCTCGGTCAGTCCTATGCAGATAGAGATGTCTGGAAGCCGGAACCATGCCAAATATGCGTCTGTGACTCAGGATCTGTTCTCTGCGATGATATAATATGTGATGACCAAGAATTAGACTGTCCCAACCCAGAGATTCCATTTGGAGAATGTTGCGCAGTTTGCCCACAGCCTCCAACAGCGGTGAGTGTAAAGAAACTGTATATCTTAAAGATTTATTAAACACATGTTTAGTTTCTATATTGTAAGTCTGAAAGGAAGTGAAAGTAATGTCTGTCAAACAATCATGTTGGTATTATAAGTAAAAGGTGGATATTTTCCCTCAAAACTAGAGATTGGATACAATTTGGATTGGACACAATTTGGGATAAGAAATGTGCAAACTGGGAAACACTTCATGGGCAAGCTGTTCCTATGTCTTTAATCTGTATCTTTTCCATTTATTAGCCTACTCGCCCCCCTAATGGTTATGGACCTCAAGGCCCCAAAGGAGATCCAGTAAGTAAATATTCTTCTGTGGAATGAAATTAGTTCCTTAGATGGTTTGCTTATTTTCCCCTAATAGTCTTTTTATATTTGAACTTTCATTATTTATATATTTCCTTTGGTAGCATGTATTTAAATAATGATACAAAATAACTCAGACTAAGAATCCATAATTGATTGAAGCTTTCCAGATTTCATATACTGTCTTCATCCCCATTATCAGTTTCAACAATGAAATAAAGGCCAGCATACAGAGGAATAAATGACACTGAAATTGTTTACATGATTGGGTTTAAAAGGTATATATTCCCAAGCAAATGTATTATTTATATTGATTTCTCATATTATAAATCAGAGAAGCTACAGTTTGTGTCACTTAGACTTTTCACTGTTTTATTAACTTTTTCTATAATTTTTTTAGGGTCCTCCTGGTATTCCTGGCAGAAATGGTGATCCTGGTGTTCCAGGACAGCCAGGTTCCCCTGGTTCTCCCGGCCCCCCTGGAATCTGTGAATCATGCCCTACAGGTGGTCAGGTAATAAATTCCAGGACAAAGATCCCCCTCTCTCATTAAAACTACCTACTCATTTCTTTCTCTTTAACCTATATTACATTTTACTTTTGTGAATTCCTTATCTATTCTCTGATTTTATATATTAACAAATTCTCATTTAGTGTTTATAAGTGCTAGGCACTATTCTAAGTAATTTATAAATATTTACTCTTCTTCATAATAATAGTGCTATTGCTACTGTATCTTTGAAAAATTTCCCAACTTCTCAGCAGGCATATAACATATTCACTATGTTTGAGAAATAAACTGACTCCAAAAAGAATTAACCTTAGGAATTGCTGCAACTGTGCCTATTTTCTTATAACCACAATGGAAAAGTTTGAATGTTTGAGCTGTGAACACTCCTTATTGACTTCACGTTGACAGGATTATAGAAGCCTATGCAACTACTCTTGCCAACCCTTCATAGTATAACTTACTCCTCTTGAAAAGCATGGCAAATAACGAACTCTGCATGTCAAACAAATAACCACATAAACAAAACAAAAGTTCTGTTAGAGAAAGGAGAAACTAAAAAACATATACACAAATTACTATGAGTTTTAAAAAATTACTTTCAAATATCAATTCAACAGGGAGCAAAGATAATCATCTCATTTGTTCTTATTCTAGTACCAAACAGAATCCATTGCTAAACCTACAATTCAATATATATATATATTCTCCAAAGAAATCCAATAAACACATGAACCTTTCACTTATTCTAGTCTTATTTCCTATATAGATGTTTCTTTGGGTTGAATCCATTCTGCATATTAATGAAAAGTCAAAGAATATAAATTTTACTTGTATCATTACTTTGGGAAAATAATTTGACTTCTCCATTTTTCTGCTCAAAATGAGAAGGTCAGATTATACATGTTATGAATGCTCTTTTGGCTTCAGTCTATGGTCTCTTCTTTTTAATGTTGTGAATATCACTTAGAAACAATATTTTGGTTAAGAGCATATAAGAACAAATGATTTGAGGTTAACATTGCATGCAATTAGATGAATGATTTCTGAATTACAAAGCAACTATTTCTGTGGAATATCTAAAACTGCAGAGAAAAAAGATCAGCAAGATAATTAAATAATACCTAACATATCTTCTGGCATAAAGAAAGTTTCAGCAAATAGTAAATGCTATATGTACATCTTCTAAATGCTTTTGAAAAGAACTATGATGTATATATGAAAATGATCATATCTGTCTGGTCTTTTTGCTATAGAACTATTCTCCCCAGTTCGAGTCCTCTTATGATGTCAAGTCTGGAGTAGGAGGAATCACAGGCTACCCCGGGCCAGCTGTACGTACAAGCATTTCTCAGCATTTTATAGTATTTGTTAAATTTTGAGTGGTTGTTCTTCTAGTGATAGAGTATTATAATATAATTGTACAAAATAGCTTGTTCTCTATTGAGGCTGGGGAAGAAAATAGTAGGATTATCATGCTCTTTCAATTCTAACTAACAGTTTCCTCACCACCTCTCATTTTATGCCTGTTTGGCCCCTAGTATCTTCCTTATATGACCAGCTACTCCAGGGACCCACCTGCCTTCATGCTTAGGTCTCACACTCATATATTCTTACTTTCAGAATTTTCTCTTAATGTCTTTTTGTTAATTAAATGCTACTTCTAGATGACATTTTTGAGTGATGAATATCCAATATTACAATCTGCTTTACCCTAAAACTAGGAATCTAATAAAATTATTTCCAGAATTCACCAAGTCTTTAAATCATCTGCTGCGATGATAGCTATTCATATTGTGCCCAAAGGGTTTCTTTCAATGTATATGACCTAGAGTTTTGATAGAAGAAAATAGCAACTCTGGAACCTGAGCACATGCATGTGATGCATGGTACACCATGTAAGTGATCTGGTTGTGGACAGACTCTCAGGAGGAACAACAATAAGAAAGATTATCATTTCATTGCCCCAAAAAAGTGCAGATTGTAAATGAAACATGACACTGAATTTTCAGGACTATGAAGGATTGTTGCTCAGGTCATTGTACTCCATATTTGTGACTTTGAAAACTAAAAAGGACAAAATTTTAACTAATACAGCCAAATGATTAATTAAAGAAAGACCATTAAAAGTCACATAAACTGCAAAAAGGAAATTTTACAAATCTCTAAAGTTTTAGCAGTTATAATTTTTTATTATTTTGGTGTCTTTCAAAGCCAGAAAGATAATTATAGTAACTATGTTAGTGTCTGGTCTTATTCAGCTACATTCATATTATAAATCTTATTTTTTTAAATCAGATATACAGTTTTTACCTTAAAAAGCTAAAAAGTGACAACCTACTAATATTATAGAAGTTACAAGAGAAAATTTAATTACAAATTTATTTACAGTCTTTAAAAATCACAGGTTACAGCACTGAACGTTTTCTAGCTTTATCTATAGTTCTGAAAAGTGATAAGCCAGGTGATTATATTTGTAATTCATTGTTGTTCCAAATATTGATGATTCTCACATACATCTCTAAACCTTTATGTCTGCATAACTCATGAGGTAGTTAAGAACTTTTGGGTTGATTATACCATAATATTTAAATCTAGGATTTAAAATATGCAGATAACTATTTTTCTACAATGAATTGGATTGCCAAGCCAAAAAAAAAAAAAAAAAGTTTCTCCACCTGTACAAGTATCCTAATATTGAAGGAGTTTTCTTAGCAGTTTTCATTTATTTTTCCAGATTTTGAATATCCATTTGGGGGCTTCAGGCCAACATTTTATAATAGTCACCAATAATTTTTGTTGATTTTATGGGAATTTCATTTAGAATGACATTAAAAAAATATTTTGATTATAATATAATAAAATTAATCATATTTAGAAATAGTTATTACATACTGAGGTAGGTTGTTCACATTTTTAATGATATCAGTATTACTTCTAAACAAAGGCATCTCTTTGATACTTGAATTAAGTTTATTTCAGGTGCATTTATTTTCTGTTTATTCTTTAAATTTATATTCCAGGGTCCTCCAGGCCCTCCTGGCCCCCCTGGTACATCTGGTCATCCTGGCGCCCCTGTAAGTATAGCCATTAATAGTGTTTTCTTCTTCATATAATGTAGATGCTGCTGTAAATTAATCATTCCAGCATGCATAATCCCAATCAAGTAGGGAAGTCACAACCTAGGAACTATCATTCCTGCAAAAATGTTGAAATTTCATATTTAATTCCTTTTCATCAACAACTATTAGCAATCAAAACTTTGGTAAAATTAAACCACAAGTTTAACTTGTATGTAATATGACTTTAAATTTGAAAAAATTCAGTTTCAATGGAATGAAGTGGATGAAAAAAAATAAAATAACCTTATTCTATTACAAAAAAAAATTGATTTCATTTTGCTGACTATACTTAAAAATTCTGATTTCATACTTTTTTCAAAATGTAAATGAATTATATGAAGAATTGTATTACTTTAAAAATATTTACATATTATTCTACATACTAGGGTTCTCCAGGATACCAAGGTGCCCCTGGTGAACCTGGGCAAGCTGGTCCTTCAGTAAGTAACAATTATATCTATATTTAATAAATTAAAATTTCTATATAGTATCCACACTCATTTCCATGGATTCCTACAAAGGATAGATTAAGTTTATGCTTTCAATTAATAATAATAAATGGTATTTTTATAATAGTTGAATGGGTTTCACAGATCTTTAATAGTTTAAATATTTTAGAGGCACTTACTATTTACTCTAAGAATTCTCTGGCCAATTAGCCATCAAAAGATTCCACTTACAGCCTGACCTGTGGTGGCGCAGTGGATAAAGTGTCGACCTGTGAACACTGAGGTCGCCAGTTCAAAACCCTTCACTGGTCTGGTCAAGGCACATATGGGAGTTGATGCTTCCAGCTCCTCCCCCCTTTCTCTCTTTCTCTCTCTCTCTCTCTCTCACTCTGTGTCTCCTCTCTAAAATGAATAAAATAAAAATAAAAAAATAATAATAAAAGAACTGTGGCTTGCTTTTAAAAAAAAGATTCCACTTACAGGTGCAGATACAAATACTTTATCTTTTAAATATAGGTTTAATTTTCCTAGAGTCACTCAATTTACCTTCATATCTACTCTTATATATGCTTTTATAAACAATTTAGTAGAAATAA
Organism: Rhynchonycteris naso; assembly: GCA_037038555.1. Classification (NCBI taxonomy): domain Eukaryota; kingdom Metazoa; phylum Chordata; class Mammalia; order Chiroptera; family Emballonuridae; genus Rhynchonycteris; species Rhynchonycteris naso. Next base: position 44,551,834 of record CM072997.1, on the reverse strand, counting down.
ACATAATTTAACAAAGTTCTGAAAGAAAACATGCTGTGTAAATGAGCAAGTAAGATAAAGTTAGTTCAGTACTTCAAAATATTTTGAAATTCCTATATATTTAAAAATTCACTATCTCAAAAAAGTAAAAAAAACATCTAAGTTTATAAATACATACATGTGATATAACACACAGATACATGATATTTTAAATTTTCATTAAAATAAGTTTAACAAATAGTAAAAATTGGATGTAATATAGGTATAATATTCACTCAATGTGTCATTTTATTGATGAGAAATATTGAGAGTATTTTCCAAAAGGCAGTTGCTTCCTTCTGCCAATACATATAATATATAATTACAGTTTGACTGTAACAGAAAAATCTACAAATTTATTTGTTTCTTTTTTCTCCTATTTTCAGGGCCCTCCTGGACCTCCTGGTGCTATGGGTCCATCTGGTCCTGCTGGAAAAGATGTAAGTTTTTAAGAATTGAATAAGATACGGCAAAATTCAACTTTGAATATTCTAAATAACATACACCATATGCCACAAATTTAGAGAAAAGAACCTTATTCAAAAATTGTTAATATCTTAACGACATTTTAGCTCATATTAATCTTTGAATATCTGTACAGTATTTGCATAACTACATATAACATTTCAAATTCCAAACTAGCAGAAGTGTCAAATGTGATTCTTGACTCTGTTAAAAGGACATATCCAGTAACTATGTTACTTAACAGGAGGGGATAAGAGTTTCTTCTTTTTGCCTCTTATAATGAAGAAATCGGTATCAGGACTTTATAAATTTCAAAATTTACAAAAAAACATTTAATATTATGCCATTCTTTCTTCCCCACTTAATTTCCAATGCAAATTCTTTTCAAGTGGATTGAGATACAATCATAATATTTCAGTGATGAGAGATGCCTTCATCAGTCATAGGTTTACATTAAGGTGGTAAAAGCCATCCTCATTCCTTCTATTAAGAAAGTCGGTTGCACAGTTCTATGTTTAGTTCAACCATTTTTATGAGTTCTTAGTGAAAAAAATGCAAATTAATCATTTTGTTAATTGGCTACAAAGTATTTTCACTTATGTGAACACCTATATATTATTTTTTCTCTACCTAGGGGGAATCAGGGAGACCTGGACGACCCGGAGAGCGAGGATTGCCCGGACCTCCAGTAAGTCTTTAGCATACACTGAATTAATTGGAGTAATCACAATCTTGAAATAAACTTAAAAATAGAAGGCATTTAACGTTCGATCATGATTCTCTTTGAAGGTTCATTAAAATCTTTGCACTTTATTAATTTTAGGGTATGAAAGGTCCAGCTGGCATGCCTGGATTCCCTGGTATGAAAGGACACAGAGTAAGTAGAGTTTTTAAAGAGACTGTAAGCTTTTTCACTTGGCATTATATATTTACCTAACCAATATTATTGGACAATTGAGTAGGTGCCAAAAATGGTTGATTCTAAAAACAAACTTGTTACTTTGTACAAAGTAATTAAATTTATCTTAAGTGTATAAAAGACTTGGGAAAGAATAATTTAATTTTCTTCCTATAACCATCAGAAGAAAACTTTAAAATATAATAGTTAAGTATATTCATTGATTTAGTCAATATGACTTACAGATAGAATTAAGCAAGTTTATTCTATCCAAAATATTGGATAGATTCAACCAATGAACCAAAGATCAGTCATTTTAATAGAAATAAAACCTATGGAACTGATATTTGCTACTTTATAGTTAAGGCAATTCTTAATTGGACTAAATTATACTTTTTGATTAGTTAAAGTATTTTTTGTTTACTATAAAATCAATGTCAAACATCATCAATTTATTTAAAGGAGATTTAAATGATTTAAGTTAATATTAAAAACATTATGTGAAAAACTACTAATAAAAATTTCAATGTAAACTTTTCAGGCATTCTGATATTAACAGATTTAATATATTTGCTATATTATACATTTCATAGGGCTTTGATGGACGAAATGGGGAAAAGGGTGAAGCAGGTGCTCCTGGATTAAAGGTGAATCAGAAAAACATCATATTTTATAAGTAAATTTATTTAAGAAATATATTTTGAGGCTTAACTTTTTCTGAAATGTACCTTAATTTTGCATTTTAGGAGCTATATAATAGTGACTAACTGAGATGTCCTATTAAAGCTTCCATGAAAGCTGATAACTTAAATTGTGTAGATTGGGAATGAATAAACATCCCTGTATAACTCTGTGTACTTCTGTTGAGTCCACAAGTTTTTAAAATATAGAAACTGAGATTTCTGGTAAATAAAAAAAAATTATACAAAAATTTGATATTGTTAAAATGTATATCTTTTTCTTGAGTTCCATAATATTGCCATAACATATTATATTTTAAAAAACTAAAGTTTTTATTCCTGTTATATAAAATAATAATATCTTTTATGTTTCTAGGGTGAAAATGGTCTTCCTGGTGAAAATGGTGCTCCTGGTCCCATGGTAATTATGATTTTTATAAATTTTTAGTTTCATTGTTAACCTCCATTTAACTCTAAAGTTGCCTTGCTTCTTCAGCAACTGTTCTTACACATTTCAAGGTGAAAGTATAACCATACTTTCAATTGTATTGTGTAGGGTCCAAGAGGGGCTCCTGGTGAGAGAGGACGGCCAGGACTTCCCGGAGCTGCAGTGAGTATTGTTGGCAACATAGCACCATCTCATCCCAGAGTCACAGTTAAGGGTCTCAGCCAGCTTTTCAGGCTGTGACAATCTGCAAGAAAACTTCTTTTCTACAAAATTGCACTTAAAGTAATCTCCATAAAATTTTAGCCATAATTATTAGAAAACAAATGTTTTTTAGTTATTATTCCTGTTGAGGATTTCGTTGTGTGTTTTTTAGTTATTATTCCTGTTGAGGATTTCGTTGAGTGTGTTAACTTTGCACGTTATTAGAACCATTAATTCACATTCAGTTTGTAAAATACAATCCTTCTACACTGGATTGTTGCTATAAATATGGATTTTTAACAATTTGACTCTAATATGTATGTAATCAGTAAACAGATTTTACTATACTTAAAAAAACCCAAATCAAACGAGTCAGAATTTTAATCAAAATATTACCTGCACCAGTCTTTTAGAATTAAGAAGATATTTAATACAAACTTCTCTTTATAGGGGGCTCGAGGTAATGATGGTGCTCGAGGAAGTGATGGACAACCAGTAAGTAACTTTTTATTTAGCCCTGATTTGCTTCAGGGTAATGAGAGATTATGAGCTGTGGAATATTAAAACAATATATTGTTACCCAAGATGCAGCATTGTTCATAAACATCTGATTCAAATTGACATTAAACTCATCAATAAAATCTAGAAACAATCTAAAAGTTCTAAACCCATAACAAAAAGCTGATATTCCTTATTACGTTTAACTAATTTGCTAAACTCTGTATGGTGCTTGCATTATTAGTTAATAGCCAGTATTGGATATGACATTAAGATAGATAATAATATTACCTCTATTTTATAAATGAAAGCTCGGGCTAAGTAATCTGCATGAATGAGATCACAGAATTTGTGGCAGAACTTGGGGGGAGAGATCCAAATTTTTTAACTTTAGATTTTACTCTTTTTATTTTACCACATTGTTTCACCATATAATATTCACATATAAACTATATATCTATTTTTATATGTATAATTTTCTTCTGTATAGTGTGTGCTCACGTATTATTTATTACTAGTGTTAGCTTCAGTTTACTTGATTCAGATCTCTTGAAATGGTATTTCATTTTTTCAGGGCCCACCCGGTCCCCCTGGAACAGCAGGATTCCCTGGTTCCCCTGGTGCTAAGGTAAGCATATCTTTCGACAGGAAAATATAAAATATATATTGGAAATGACAAAATTATTGCTTCTTGAAAATGATTTTATCAGTCAAGTGAATCTTCTGTCTATAAAGATCTTTAAATCCCTATTTTTTTAAATTAAACTTACTGGGGGTGATTTGGTTAATCACATTATATAAATTTCAGATGTCTAACTTCATAATATGACATCTGTACACTTTATTAAGTGCTTACCACTGGAAGCCACTTGTGTTTGAACCCCTTTACCCTCTTTCTAAATTCCAAAACTGTCTTATACCTGGCATTCAACTACCCTGCTATCTCTTCTGACACCACTTCTCTTTTCCCAGTCACTTTCTGGTACACAGTGATAAGATAGTCATATACATAGTTACCAATTATTTTCTCCAACTTAATGGTTAATGATTCATAGATAAGGTATATAGAATCTTCTTTAGATAAAGTATGTATAGTCATCTTACTCCAGCCTTTGAGAGATGGGTTTAAATACGACTGAAAAATAAACTGGATAAAAGAATAGAAGTGGCAAGGTAAACTGACTATTTGGGGCTTACCCCTTAGGGTGAAGTTGGACCTGCAGGATCTCCTGGTTCAAATGGAGCTCCTGGACAAAGAGGAGAACCTGGACCTCAGGGACATGCTGGTGCTCAAGGTCCTCCTGTAAGTTACAGATACGGCCATTGAGAGAGAGAGTATTGCTACACTTCTTTCATGAGATATATGTTTTATTGTTGCTATTAATTAAAATTACTTTTCTAAAAAAAATCTTACTTTATGCTCTGCAATGACTTTACTGTGACAAATGCTGATTTGATCAGTACAGAAAATGGTAGTTTTTGAGGTTTGCACTCTTCTATAATTTATGAATTTTATGTTCATATGACACCATGTGAATTAGAAAATAAGTTTTCTGCTATTTCAAAGCATGTGCCTCAAACTAATCACCAATAAAAATTCAGAGAAGAAACAAGACTAAAACCTCTTTTATTTGCTTATTTAATAATTAGACCAAATGTATATTATCTCTAATTTATTCAGAGAATAATATTTTGCCTCCATTTTATGTGTTGTGTTACAATTGGAGGAATCATCTAATCTCTATAAAGCAAGACAACCACTAAAAAATTTATTTTGCAAATACCATACATAAATGACTTCAAATATATACACACTATTTGCATTATCATTAATATGCTCTTTTCTCCTCTAGGGCCCTCCTGGGAATAATGGTAGTCCTGGCGGTAAAGGTGAAATGGTAAGATGTCCCCTACCCCTCACCATCATCTTAAACTCATACACATTATTGTCCCCTACCCCTCACCATCATCTTAACCTCATACATATACACTTCTTTATATTTAGCATGATAATACATTTGGGAAGTCAAGTTAGCAGTTCAGAAAAGAAAGTTCAAGTTTGGCTAATGTGAGTCTTCTTTGGTTGTTTTTAGGGTCCTGCTGGCATTCCTGGTGCTCCTGGACTATCAGGAGCCCGAGGTCCTCCAGGACCAGCTGGTACCAATGGTGCTCCCGGACAGCGAGGTCCTGCAGTGAGTTATCCACTTTTAAAAGGGTGGTTTTATTTTCACAACAGTAGCATAAATAGCAAGATTTTATTCTTGTTCTGTTGAGTTTATGTTGATTTCACTCTCATCCTATAATTGAAAGCTACTTGTGATGATATTGTTAATCCATTCTACTTGCTTTTAAACAAGACTTTGTTTCATTTAGGGTGAACCTGGTAAGAATGGTGGCAAAGGAGAGCCAGGGCCACGTGGTGAACGTGTAAGTATTATCTCAATAAATTTTTCTATTATTATAAAAATACAACATAATTAGAAAGGAAACAGGTAAAAATTCTGCAGCCTAATTCAGTCATTATTCTTTGGTTTGTATCCTTTCTTAGGGTGAAGCTGGTAACCCAGGTATTCCAGGACCTAAGGGTGAAGATGGAAAAGATGGTTCACCTGGAGAGCCTGGTTCAAATGGACTTCCAGGAGCTGCAGGAGAAAGGGTATGTTGTCATGGGCATCTAAAAGGAAAACAGCATCACTATTACCCACACAGACTTTACCTTCAAGATGGGGCAATCATGGTTTTTCATAAACTGAGTACCCAATCCCAAGTATTGTTTTGAAGCACTTAATAACATGAGTCTATCTCTGTTGTCCCTCAAGAATTATGAAAAGTTTTAATGATTAGTACTGAAATATTTGCCTTTCACAATTCCCAGGGTCTGCCTGGATTTCGAGGACCTGCTGGAGCAAATGGTCTTCCAGGAGAAAAGGTAGAAAACTTTGTTTTTATTCTCATAAATGCTAGTATTATAAATAGACACATTTCCCATTAATTAAAATCTAACTATCTGAAAGAAATATAATAGAAATTTCAAAAAAAAATTCTCAGTATAAAATAATGATTTTAGTCCCCGATCAGCCATTTTTCTATCTTTGTAACCAGTTAAGCCACTTAACTTCTATGAGAATCGTATAACCTATCTGTCAGTAAACTATCTATTTTGGTTTCTTTGCAAGGAGATAAACTAAATACCTAAAAGTTCTTCAAAATCTTTAAGGTACTATTGAAATATGATTTCACACCATTAAAGAGAGTTAACTTTATACACATAGAAATGTATTGTTAAATCACTAAATATTGACCTTTTTAAGCATGTGATGGTCATCAAAGTTTCCTCAAAATATTTCTAATATGATAATCCAAGCTCATAGTTAACAGTGATTTTATACTGAGCATGTCAGCAAGACACCAGCTTTCTTTAAGAGACCAAATGAAGTTTTTTAGGTGTAACCTAACTATTTTCAATGTCTACATCAATGAAGGCTCTTTTACATATTTGTTGATTCATTTCACTGTATAGGGTCCTGCTGGGGAGCGCGGTGGTCCTGGCCCTGCAGGGCCCAGAGGTGTTGCTGGAGAACCTGGCCGAGATGGTGTTCCTGGAGGTCCAGGAATGAGGGTAAGGGAAACACTGTTATTTACTAAGAAAAAGGCAAATGGAGAAGGTTCACACACATCTTAAATCAAACTATACTTTTTATAAGCTCACAACAAAACAAAAAATTCTAAGAAAACTTAAGCTACTATAGGTTAAAAAAGAACAGGAAACAGAACATTTGACTAAGACACTTTACTGGCAGAAAAATATGTGTGCAAAAAACTGAGGCTCATATCTAAGTGGAAAGCTCAACATTTTACAGAAAGGCATATGTTTTTAAAATTATTTTTAAAACACCTGAACAACTTTTTCAATTTAGGGTGTACCCGGAAGCCCAGGTGGACCAGGCAATGATGGAAAACCAGGGCCTCCCGTATGTATACGCTTAACATCTCATTTTATAAGCTCAGTAAATAATGGCATGCATGGTTGGATCACCTTGATGTACATTTTGTAGCCTTAATGTATATATTGTTTATTTTGATCATATTTTTATCAAACCTCTATTAATATATATTTTTTTCATTAGGGAAGTCAAGGAGAAAGTGGTCGCCCAGGCCCTCCAGGTCCATCTGGTCCCCGGGGTCAGCCTGGTGTCATGGGTTTCCCTGGTCCTAAAGGAAATGATGTGAGTTTATGCCTTTATTTCTTCAACAATTTTAACAGAAGGTCTTTTACTATTCATATGGGAATGCAGAGATGGCTAAAATTTTATTTCTGCTTTAAAGAGCAGAGGAACATATGAGAATCAAAATACCAAGTGAGAAGGAACTTAAAATACATTTTTGGTAGCGTTCTGAAAAAAGAGTAGCAAACATTCATGGAAATCTAGTTACAGAATGTAGTTTTGCTTGTGAATGTGTGTGTGAGTGTGTAAGAGGAAGATCAAAATCTGGGAGGAACAATATGATAAATTATTTTCTTTTGAGAATTACTAAATATTGGCTATTTCTTTAGGGTGCTCCTGGCAAAAATGGAGAACGAGGTGGCCCTGGAGGTCCTGGACCTCAGGTATATAGCTTTCATCAACTTCCTTCCAGCCTTATGATGCAGGCATTTACCTTCCCCCCTATGATTTCTCTCTGCTTTCCTAACTACTTTTTCTTTTTAGGGTCCTGCTGGAAAGAATGGTGAGACTGGACCTCCGGGTCCCCCCGGACCTACCGTAAGTTTACTCCCATAAATAGCAAATGGAGGTGGGTGGGAATGGGGCACAGGGAAGACTTTGGGAATTACATAATCTCTGACACTATATCATAATATACATGTTTATTTAGTTAGCTAGCTAAATGCTGACATTGAGCAAAGTTCATATTGTCAATATATGGTCTACAGGTCAGACTTCCCCCTCCTTTCATACCATTAACTTTAAGTTAAGCCACCAACTTGCTGAAATAAAAACTGTGTGAACTAAATGTAAAAGGTAACTTAAAATGGACAATCTCATTACATTTTTCTATGTAGGGACCAGGTGGTGACAAAGGAGATACAGGACCCCCTGGTCCCCAAGGATTACAGGTAAGAATTTGTTATTTAAGTTGTCATTGAGCACAAAGTTTTACCAGACAATTAAATATTTCCTTTTGATAGCTGTATTTGTCAATTTTTTTGTGATACTAATAGGTTACAATTCATTTTAAGCTTAAAATTTGTGCATCTGTCTTCTACCTTTAAATGAAAAGTCAGACAATGTGAATAGACAAAAATAATTTCTATAATTTCTATACATATTCCAAAATAAATATTAATAATTGATCATTTTTCATATTAATAATTTTTACCTCTAAAAAGACCACTGAAACCATTATTTTAATACTTTGCAAAAATGTATGAATGAGAGCATTTTTGTAAGCCATGTTGAAATTGATTACACAATACAAATGTGATTCTTCATAGGGCATACCTGGAACTGGCGGTCCTCCTGGCGAAAACGGAAAACCTGGTGAAGCAGTAAGTTGTCATTTTTTCAAAACTGAAAAACCAAAAGAATAAATTTTAATGATTTATTAATTATTAAGTAATTTCTCATACTATGTTGTCTAAATTTTAACATTTAGTTTTAAAATATTCATTAAAAGCAAAAACAAATTATTCAACCATAACTATTACATTGATTGAATTTTATCATAACATAAAAGAACTAAAGAAAAAATACACAGGCCTGACCTGTGGTGGCAGGTGGATAAAATGTTTACCTGGAATACTGAGGTCTCTGATTTGAAACACTGGGCTTGCCTAATCAAGGCACATATGGAAGCAACTATGAGTTGATGCTTCCCGCTTTTCTCTGCCCCCTCCTTTCTCTCTCTTTTCTCTCTAAAATGAATAAAGTCATATATATGTGTGTGTGTGTGTGTGTGTAAAGAATACATATCTTGAGAGTTGACAAATTATACCATATGAACACAATTCAAAAGTATATCTTGCTTACATCAATCAGCATTCTGATGTAGATCTAATCATAGAACATCAATCTTCTAGGGTCCAAAGGGTGAGGCTGGTGCACCTGGAACTCCAGGAGGCAAGGTAAATATGTCAATATATTTTCTAATTTCTTCAGCATGTTATAAAGCACTTGATAAGAGACAGATTTTTAGTATATTGCACTAAAGTACTCTTTTTAAAGAAGCACAATGTTGTAAATGTGTGGTGATTACAATTTAACTAACTGAAGACATTTCAAATACATTAAATCTACTTCATCTGAAAAATTAAGTTCTCTGACATCAATAAACACTATTGTGTCAACTATAGACCTAAAATTTCAAAAGAAAAAGTTTTCCAGTGCATTGATTTTAGATAGGAAAACTGTTTTTGGTAAAAAAAACTTTAAAAATTTGCTCTTAATAAGTAAAATTATTATAATACTTTTGAAGTTAATTCATGACACCACGTATCAAAGTTTCCTTATTTAGACTATAGGTTTTTAGTTCCCACTCAGTTGATCAAATGTCTTTTATAAAACTTCCAAATTATTCAAAAATATAAGTTAAGAACCTAGTGGTCTGCATCAAAATAATACAGTGTAGGGTATTTGGGGGTTATCTTTAGCATTACGGTTTCTAATAGAGATATTATATTTTCTTACTACAGGGTGATGCTGGTGCCCCTGGTGAACGTGGAGCTCCTGGATCACCAGGTCCCGCAGGGCTTAGAGGTACACCTGGACCCCCTGGTCCTGATGGAGGAAAGGTAAAACACCACATAATTCAGTTCACCTAGATTTTGAAAAATGCATTGCATTTCCTTCTTGTGATTTACTATTTCTGCTTTAATCTCAGGGCCCTGCAGGTCCCCCTGGGCCACCTGGTGCTGCTGGTGGTCCTGGTCTGCAAGGGATGCCTGGAGATAGAGGAAACCCTGGAGGCCCTGGCCCAAAGGGTGACAAGGTATTGACATGTCTTTTGCTAATTATGTAACAAAACAAACTTTGTAGGCAAAAGCAATATACCATGTTGGAAAGCAAACAATTTTGCAAATTAATATAACTTTATAGTAAGCAAAAATTCGATGTCTTCTTCAAGCAACATTTAATCAAAACACCTAATATATATCACAGCAAATCTTGAAGGTCGCTTGTTCTTCTTCTTGGAGGATTTTCATTGAGGATATTTCTAAGCTGATGACATTGGCTTTTATTTGACAGGGTGAACCAGGCGGTGCAGGTGCTGATGGTGCTCCAGGGAAAGATGGTCCAAGGGTGAGTACTCATTTGGGAGAGAAACAGGTCTTATCTGTATATAATATACAATAGTTCCCTCACCTCAACTTTTGTTTGTTCCCCAAACTGTTCATGATATGTTAGACCATACTTTGCTACCTTCAAGGCATTAAGACAGTGGTTCTTAACCTTTTTTTTGAGGTACTGAACCCACCAGTTTCATATGCACATTCACCGAACACTTCTTTAGTGATAAATAAAATATGATATTTTTTCCAAATTCAAGACATAGGTATATGTTTTTTTACTGGTGCACAAAATGAGCCGTGCATGAACATCACCTTGCTCAAAGAACAAAACCAACAAAGTGCATGAACTCACAACAAATTAAGATATTACTTTATTCTGGCCTCTGTGGCAGAGGCTTCTCTGAACCCCTGAGACCGACTCATCGAACCCCTAGGGTTCAATAGAACCCAGGTTAAGAACCACTGCATTAAGAAGACCCAAATAACTTCATAGTTCAAACTCCTGATTTATATCTTGCACTACCTGACTATTCAACAGTGACCTGAAAATGAAACAAATTCTGAAAGTAGGATAAAGTCTACAATCTAAAGTCATAATGAGTCACTAAAATCCAAGATAATCAATACTGTGTATGAAGAAACTTTATGATATAAAAAACCATCGCAATTCTATGGTAAAGTCATATCATGGAATACTACTTAACAATAAGAAAGAATGAACTATTGATACCCCCTCCCCAAAATTTATACAGACCTCAGGGGCACCAGGCTGAATGAAGAAAAGTCAAAAAGGATTCTTACTGCATGATTCCATTTATGTAACATTGTGAAAAAACATAAGATGTTTTTGGTGGCCAGAAATTAGAAATGGGGGAGAAGAAGATGGCTGTAGCTATAGTGAGGTGACAGGAGTGAGTCTAAGGGAAATTTTACCATACAAGTTAGTATCTTGATTATAGTAGTAGTCATTCAGGACTACAAGTGATAAAATTATTTATAGCTACAAACACACATCAATGAGTGCATTTATGACTGGAGAAACCTGAGTAAGCTCTGGATTGTAGCACTGTCAATTTCTTGGTCTTGATATTGTACTGCAGTTATGTGAGCTGTAACATTGTGGGAAGCTGGGAGAAAGGTGTACAGGATTTTTCTGTATGTATCTTTGCAGTCCTCTGTGAATCTATAACTGTTTCAAAATAAATGTTAAAAAATGCAAGCATTATAATCAATGCTATTCACATTAACAAACACCTTCTAGATGTAGTCATATCTCCCTAATCAACATGCTAAATAAACATTAAAAACTAAGCCATTATACAGATATTAAATTTCTGTAGTTAAATTAAAAATTCATAAATACTTTACATTTGATAGACTAGATGGGGAAGCCATCATCTAATTTAAAAAAATAACCTAATATTTTATTTATGTAAATAAGTAGAACTTTAATATTTAAAAATGTCAATCTGAAAACTTTATACATGTGTGATGACATTTTGAGTAGTGAAATGACACATTTTGAATTATTAAGCAGTTATATATAAGGCCATGTGTTTTAATTTTTATTATGACTGTAAGATATTCCATTATATCTTCTTTACCCTGTACAATGGAAAGAAAAATAAATCAGTATATTTTAATATCTTGTAGTTCTTTAGAGTTCATTTCATAGAATCTTTTATTTACTAAGCTCTGAAGTATTCACACACTGAAGGGAATATCATTCAAGCCCTAAGAGAAATCATAGTATCTAGTTTATTAGATAATGATATGTCTATGTGCTATATAAGAAAAAAGTGATGCTTTTTATATTCAAAGTTAAGTGTATATATATACTTTTTTTTAGGGTCCTACAGGTCCCATTGGTCCCCCTGGCCCTGCTGGTCAGCCTGGAGATAAGGTAACACTTGACATTATTTAAAAACAAAAATAAACCAGTCTTTGGCTTGGGGGATATTGGGAATATTATTTTTCTTTTCTCTTTTTAAAGGGTGAAGGTGGTGCCCCTGGACTTCCCGGTATAGCTGGTCCTCGTGGTGGTCCTGTAAGTTTTAAAGACATTTTCAACATACTCTTTAACACCACATAGGCAGCAACTACTTATATTTAGCAATTCTGCCTAGAAGCCTGAAGTCTCAATAGGGGGAAATTGTCTTTAAAAATTGTATGACATGCACCTGACCTGTGGTGGTGCAGTGGATAAAGCGTCGACCTGGGAACACTGAGGTCGCCAGTTCAAAACCCTGCACTGATCTGGTCAAGGCACATATGGGGGTTGATGCTTCCAGCTCCTCCCCCCTTTCTCTCTCTCTCTCTCTCTCTCTCTCTCTGTCTCTCTCTCTCTCTCTCTCTCTGTGTCTCCTCTCTAAAATGAATAAAATAAAAAGAAATTTAAAAAATAATCATATAACATGCAAAAAAAGTTAAATTTCTCAAATTCAAAATTCACAAAAGACTATCTTAAATCATACCTTCTTTACTAAATAATTTTGAAGAAAACATTTGTACAAGTAATATACTTTTATAAGTGAGCATTTCCCTAAACCTATAGAATCTTTGCCCAGGCTCCTTCCAGATCTAAAGTTCTCTACCTTCAGGGTTGGTAACTCAGGAAAGATATATAGTAAATGTTTTTAATTCATTATTGATTGATTTCTCGACTCTTTTGCCATGTTTTTAAATTCTTACATTTCTTAGAAGTTATATAATTAAATGTGTTCAAGACATCTAAATTCTCAACTTATTTTTTTTTTGCACATAATATCAGTCAGAGGCCCAAGGAATCAATGATTCTGGTGTTGTTCACTACTAATTTTATTCTGAATTTGAAAAGTTTTCAGATGGTAAATTATGCTCATTACCTTTGCTCACTTCCTTCTTAAAGGAAAGAAAGAGATGATGTAGAGGATGATGTGTGGTCATTGTAGGAAAACATCTTGCGTGTGACTAACAAGGACACTTTTTCCTCCAGGGTGAGAGAGGTGAACACGGACCTCCAGGACCTGCTGGCTTCCCTGGGGCTCCTGTACGTATGAAAATTAGGTGAAAAAATGTGAAGGGATTAAGAAGTACAAATTTGTTGTCACAAAATAGTCCCAGGGAAGATAGCCAATAATATTGTAACAATTAGATATGGTGCCAGGTGGGTACTGGAAATACCAGGGGAAACACTTCATAAAGTATGTGATTGTCTAACCACTATGTTGTACACTTAAAGCTAACACAAAATAATATTAAATATAAACCATAGTTGAAAAAAAAAATACATGTCACACAGCCCAGAATCACTATGTTGCTAAAAAAATGGCAGAAGTATAAATAAAGTCTGGATATCGTCCTTGGCCACTCATTCCTTATCAGATTATTTTAGCTCCTCTCCCCTTTTTTACTTTATCTCTCTTCTTACTCTTTAAAAGATGGAGATAAAAATACTTGCCCTGCCTTTATGCCAGGTTAATGAGGCTAACATGATACCCTAGTTCCAAAAGCACTCTGATATTGTAAATGTATTTTAAAATTAGCCCTAAGCCCCCTCTTTCTCAAGTGATACTACTGGTACTCACTCCAAATTCACAATCCTATGAGAGACTTTCTCCCTTATTACAAATAATGAACATCTTAATGCTTTCTTGGCAATATCCTTTTATCAGGGAAATATATTGATTGGTTTTGATTTGCCATTGCTTCTAAGTGCCTTCTTTCCTGATTCTATTTCAACATCTCTTTCCCTGAATCATTCCTTTTTTGAATATAAGTACAGGGGATCCTTCAGTTACGACACAGTTCTATTCCTATGTCAGTGACATAACCCAAATTTTGGTGTAAGTTGAAACACAACCTAGCCTAAGTCACTTACCTATTCTAACAAAGTTGTCAAATCATAATCTAGAACACAAAAACACAACTAAGCCACAGAAAATGAAAAAGAATGCAGTATACCATACTGTACACTGTACTGCATATTCTTCTGCTGTGCACAAACTAGTTCGCCCACATACTCCATAAGTACAATACTAACTGGCGTAAGCCAAAATACTCATGTTTTAATTTTTTAAAGTCTTTATGAGAGTGTTGTAAACTTGAAATATCCTATGTAGAGACTGTCATAACCCAAGGACCCCCTGTAATGATTAACCAAGTGTGTTGCGAAAGATGTCAGCTCACAGGCTGCTGTTTCTGAATTTAGGGACAGAATGGTGAACCTGGTGCTAAAGGAGAAAGAGGCCCTCCTGGTGAGAGAGGTGAAGGAGGCCCTCCGGGGCTCGCAGGACCCCCTGGAGGTTCTGGGCCTGCTGTAAGTGTTCTCTCTTTCTCTAAGGCTTCTGATGAAAAGCACTTAGTTTAGTGATAATTTAATGTCACACTGAAAGAGCTTGTCATGGTGACAAGTACTGTCCTCATAGGAATATAGCTCTGAGTTTGAAGCTTGGCTCCAACAGTTTAAATTTCATGTCAGTTAACTCTTCTTAGAGTTACTCTCTTTTGGGTTTTGGGAGGTTATTCTGGTAGAGGTTCTCACTCTTATTGTAGGTTGTATTTTCTAGTTTTACTGAGATATAATTGACATATAATATTGTTTAAGTTAAACACAACAGAATGATTTGATATATGTGTATATTGCAAAATGATTATTACAATAACTAGCTTTACTGTTTTGCAAACACTTAATGCTTAACCAAAAATTTGATTTTCGTGTAATTCTTATAAATCATTTTTATTTGCATTCCATATAGGGTCCCCCTGGTCCTGCAGGTAGCAAAGGTGAACGTGGCAGTCCTGGTGGTCCTGTAAGTACTGATTCTCTTAACTGTTATCCATCTGTATAAAAACCTCTTTGAAAGCACTAGATCTCTAAATAGAGTATAAAAATTATAATCACTTACTCATATATGAATTATATGTAAATTCCAAGAGGAAAAACATCAGTGGCTCAGAGTATAAGACCCTACCACATTTTTTTGTACTTTATATTTGTTTGTAGTGGTTAATTATTTGCTCTACCTAACTTTTGAAATTCAAAAATATGTTATTATTTCACAGGGTGCTGCTGGCTTCCCTGGAGGGCGTGGTCTTCCTGGTCCTCCTGGTAATAATGTAAGTACTTTTTAAAAAATTTTTTTCCTACCACATTCCATAAAGAACATTTATATATGCATAGGAAGAGAAACTACTCATTGCTACATTTATTTCTATTAAACCATATATAAAATTATTTAATTGAAGGTAAAAAAATAGAAAAATATAATTTTTTCTTGTACAGTACTCAAACTTTAAGTGATTTTTTTAGGGTAACCCAGGTCCCCAAGGTCCAAGTGGTAATCCAGGCAAGGATGGACCCCCAGGTCCACCTGGTAACAGTGGTGCTCCTGGCAGCCCTGGAGTATCTGGACCAAAAGGTGATGCAGGACATCCAGGAGAGAAAGGACCACCTGGTGCCCAGGGTCCTCCGGTGAGTAGATTTGTCACTATTAATTGAAAAACTATTTTATTTTTAAGCACAAATTTAATAGAAGAAAACATACTCTCATAAAGAAGAACTAAGACTTTTTACCTGTTATAATAGGGAGCTCCAGGGCCACTTGGAATTGCAGGGATTGCTGGAGCACGGGGTCTGGCAGGACCACCAGGTATGACAGGTGCAAGAGGAAGTCCTGGCCCACAAGGCATTAAGGTGAATATAGCTATCTTTGTATCACTGGACTCTTATTTCTTTTGATAGCCTTTGGAGATCATTTAACCATAGAAAGTATGTAATAAACAAGTTTTCCTGTAATTAATGTAAATTCTTGATATTCACATTTTCAGGAAGCATGCATGTTATCAAAAGACTTCAGAACACAAAAACAATGCACATTGTAGACCAGCCTTGAACATAAACACCAATAAATTGATATTGCAGAAAAATATCTTGCCATTTCAAATGCCTCTGTTGGAAAGCTTGTGAGCATTTGTCAGTTTGTTGATTGTGAAGAAATAATGTTAACTTATAGACCCATGAAAGTCTTTAATTGATATCAATTATTTATCAACTCAATTCATATTGCACTCTTGATTTTCTTTCACTAATATTACTTTAACATCCTAGTGATTAACATCTTAAATATTCATTTAGCAAATGGGGCAGTAAAATTTTGTTTTATTAAGGCTCATATTTTGATATTTCAAGCATCTCTTTAAACTTAAATCTTATATAATATTGTAGTAAAAATACAATATAACACTTAAGTTTATTTAATTTATATGAACAAATCTAGTAAGTGAATATTCTTAGGTAGAGCCCAATGTACTCTGTAACTTAACTGTAATGGTCACCATAAGCCTGTAGTTTCATAATGGTTCATCACTATTTTTTTCTTGTCATAGCCATGTCTGTTTATACATCTCATATTAGAAGGCATTCTGAATATGGTAACCAGTCTAATTACTCAGCCTTTCAGTAGCTAGAGTCACTGAGAAAGTCAGAAAACACAAAAAACTTGCTTCTCCAAGCTTTTCCCCTGGAAACAATTTTAAGAGCAAATTCAATAAAAATTGATTTAATTTTCTCTGGTAAATAAAGACATCTAATAACGTTATGTTAATTTGTTTCTTATGTTTAAAAATGCATTTTAATTTTTACACAGGGTGAAACTGGGAAACCAGGACCTAGTGGTCAGAATGGAGAACGTGGTCCTCCTGGACCACAAGGTCTTCCTGGTCTGGCTGGTACAGCTGGTGAACCTGGAAGAGACGTAAGTTCTAGTTCTTATGAAATACCCCATCAGCCTTGGAATGTTTGATAATTGATGCAAGCAAGGGTCAAACTGGGTTTTCATGGTTAAGAGTGAACAAATTGTCACATGCCAAAGTTCTCCTTCCTTTTCTAATAACATATTTTTTTCATTACAACTTAGAACAGTCGTAAACGTTTATGTCATTAATATTTAGTCAATGAATGATTATTCATGGAGAAGAATATGCTCTCTAGATAAATACAGAAACAAGTTTGGGATGGAGAAACTCCTAATTTACAACAATCCTTTGTGAAAATGTACTATATATTTTCTGTAATTATTTTTTCCTTATATTGTAGATTTCTACTATTAACTTCATTATTGTTTGTCAAGCTTTTATTTAGTATCTCTTTCTTCAGGATTTAGACATTATTTTCCCTAGTCATTCCTCCCTGTCTCAGCCCATGAAATGCTAGTATCACAGACATACTGCATTTAGATATCATCACCTTTTGAAGGGCCACACGCATTATAATATATAACAATTTTACTCCCAAGAACTAAATCTTATTCTTTTAAAGATGATATTGTTTCCATTAAGAAAGCATGACTTAAATGACATTTGAATGATTCCAAAGAAGTTGATTTCATTTCTCCTTTTTCTTTCCCTCCCTTTAATCAGGGAAACCCTGGATCAGATGGTCTGCCAGGACGTGATGGAACTCCGGGTACAAAGGTATAACAAACAGATGTATAATAGGATTATGCAATTAAAACAATAGCTGCTGATCATATTTATTTAGGATTTGTGAATCTTCCCACAGGGTGATCGTGGTGAAAATGGCTCTCCTGGTGCCCCTGGTTCTCCCGGTCATCCAGGCCCCCCTGGTCCTGTTGGTCCAGCCGGAAAAAGTGGTGATAGAGGAGAAACTGTGAGTTCTCATAAGCACCATCTTTCTTATCTATTTTCTTCAATATAGAGATTAAGAGATAGAAGATAGAATGTCATATCTGCCAACCAGAAGATCTCCTATCACACGTTGTATAATTTGTATATTAGTCTTTCTGTACGCAACTGTGGTAATAAAGCTACATGAGAGGTTTCTGGTAGTAGTCAAAAAAAAGAATACATTACTGAAATTCAAAATGGTATCAATTAGGCTGAGTGTATATTTACTAGATAAATATAAGGCTGAATTAATAGAGCTTACTCAGCTTGTTTGCTTAGACTCCCTGGTAAAGATAACAGAGAAAAAACATTGAAAGAGAAAATGATACTACCTTTTAATAATGGTGGGCACACCATTATTCCTTCACAACAAAATTATTAACTTTTAAATCAAACAAAACTATATCAATAAACAAACAATTATTTGTGTGTTTATTTGTTTTCTTTTATTATATTTTAGGGCCCTTCTGGCCCTGCTGGTTCTCCAGGTCCTGCTGGTGTCCGAGGTCCTGCTGTAAGTCCTTTTTCTTTTTTTAACTCATTCCACAGTGTAGGAGCTATTCTAATTTTTGGCACGTTCAGGGAAAGTGGATGACAAAATGCATAACTATGAAACAGAATTTAAACTTTCCTTCAGTTATATAGAAAGCACTTCAGGGCCCAAAATCTTCCTGGGGCCAAGTTTATATACCTCAATTATTGGGGAAC
This sequence comes from Rhynchonycteris naso, assembly GCA_037038555.1. Classification (NCBI taxonomy): domain Eukaryota; kingdom Metazoa; phylum Chordata; class Mammalia; order Chiroptera; family Emballonuridae; genus Rhynchonycteris; species Rhynchonycteris naso. Next base: position 44,532,965 of record CM072997.1, on the reverse strand, counting down.
AATTTTTATTGTTCCATGTATGCTATGTCTGTTGAGGAAATTTCTAACTAAGAAAATGTCAGGAAATGAGTTTAATGTATTAAATTCTATTTCATTTTTCCAATGCATATGTGTGAATCTAACCTTATTTTGAAATGTATTTTTGTAAAGGGTCCCCAAGGCCCACGTGGTGACAAAGGTGAAACAGGTGAACGTGGTCTTAATGGCATCAAAGGACATCGAGGATTCCCTGGTAACCCAGGTGCCCCAGGTGCCCCAGTAAGTGCATCTATTTTGCCAGAAAATCTCCTCCAATGCATTTTAACTGATGAGATAGACAAAATTTAGACAATGTTTAGGCAAATAGTAGAAAATGCTCATTTCCACAAGTAAGTGCTAAAAGATATGAGAAATGAATTTGAGAATTTATTTGCAATTGTAGTTGGCATGAGAAAGTGGAAAGATGAAAGAAAAAAGAAATTATATTTGATCATAATCCCTATGTTTTTTTTATCTGATCTTGAATGTACAGTTTCTTAACTTTTTAAAAATCTTCACTCATATTTACCCTTCCTTTTCTTTCAGGGCCCTGCTGGTCACCAAGGTGCAGTTGGCAGTCCAGGACCTGCAGGCCCCAGAGTAAGTACCCCAGAAAGATATTAGAAGGTCCATGTTTTTTCACTGTTTGCTTTGAAGGGAAGTATTCTAGCAATGTGACATCATGATAAATTTTTAGGGACCTGTTGGACCTAGTGGGTCCCCTGGCAAAGATGGAACCAGTGGACATCCAGGTCCCATTGGACCACCAGGACCTCGAGGGAACAGAGGTGAAAGAGGATCTGAGGTAAAAACAAACAAACAAACAACAAAAAAAACCCATTTATCAAGACATGTATTAAATTTGATAAATCTTCACATTTTCAGAAACACTTTACAGTATTCTAAAACTGACAAGGTGAGCCTGATCTGTGGTGGCGCAGTGGATAAAGCGTCAACCTAGAATGCTGAGGTCACTGGTTTGAAACCCTGTGCTTGCCTGGTCAAGGCACATATGGGAGTTGATGCTTCTTGCTCCTCCCCCTTCTTCTCTCTCTCTCCCCTCTCTAAAATGAATAAATAAAATATTTAAAAATAAATCAATCAAACTGACAAAGTGAGTTACACATAATGCAATCACCCAGTTTGATATAGAAAATCAACAATGACTTTAAGACATTCTTCACCACATTAAGACATTCTCCATTGCACTATAACAACGAAGAGAAAAGACCTTTTTCACAGTTTGATCAGATAACAATTATATCAAAATAAAGACATTATCCCATTAAACCAAATAAACTCTGTCGGTGTTGAATTCACACTAGAGTCTTACAACTGTGATAAACAGACGATTTGCAAATACAGGGGAGGGCAAAAGTGGGTTTACAGTTGTTCATATGGAAAAAGACATGCAGGTTGATTATGACAATAATCATTATGACAGTAACTTTACTAACTCTATGTTTCATGTTCTCACGACTATAAACATACTTTTACACACGTTTGTGTGTAATACATTCTACTTCTCAAATAATTTCCATGACTTCTGTTTTGCTACTGCTACTTTCATTTCTAATATCTTTCTAACCCACACCTTTGGGTCAATGGAATAAATAAATCTATTACCCCCACAAGTTACATATGTGGCAAGTAAAACGCAAATAACTTAAATGATCAGCTCAAAGACACAAAGTTAATGACATCTGGGACACAATTCTAATGCTCATATGACATCTCCTGTGTCATGTCAGCATTAGAATTGCTTACATGATTTATGCAGAAGGAAGCATGATGGGGTACAATATGTGCTCCAACACCACTGATACTTACACAATGGAACAACAAATGTTATGATAATGAATTGTAGTCATTATAAGTTTTTTATCATTTAATCACAAAACAATTCAAACAATCTTTTATTAAAATAATTATAATGCCACAGGTATTGTCTTTAACACATTTTCTTTGGGTAGCAACATATTCTTTTAGTGGAGAACAAATAAGTACACCTCAGTGATGTATGGTCTTACCCTTCCTAGGGGTCCCCGGGCCACCCAGGACAACCAGGCCCTCCTGGACCTCCTGGTGCCCCTGGTCCATGCTGTGGTGGTGGGGCTGCTGCTATTGCTGGCGCTGGAGGTGAAAAAGCTGGTGGTTTTGCCCCATATTATGGAGATGAACCAATGGATTTCAAAATCAACACCGAGGAGATTATGACTTCACTCAAATCAGTCAGCGGACAGATAGAAAACCTCATTAGTCCCGATGGTTCTCGTAAAAACCCTGCTCGGAACTGCCGAGACCTGAAATTCTGCCATCCTGAACTCAAGAATGGTATGTTGGGGAATCTCTCAGACTCATGGCAACAGGACTACAGGAAAAGCTGCTTGTATTAAAATTTAGGGAAGAGGAAAATTTTACTGTGAACAAAAAATATTTTATAGCAGAAAAAGTCCTTAAAGAATGTCACTTGAATGAAAACTACTTGACATTGTGAGAAGAAAATATGATTTTTTCAGGTGTACTTAAAATGTAATAGAAATAATCTCAAAGTATTCCAAATGTAGGGCAATTTAAAGACAGTTTGTAGAAATTTTAATATAAATCATAGTTTGGAATGTTTCTGCATATCATCACATTTAAGTGATAAAGCAACATTTAATCACTTTGTCCTCAGGATCAAACATATGTAATTTGATACAAAGTTTGTGATTTAGTTATTAAAATATTTATTGCAATTTTTGTAATAAATCAAATTATTATTATTATTATTATTTATTCAGCAAGAGGAGCAGAAGTAGAGACAGACATTCGCATGTGCCCCGACCGGGATTCATATAGCAAGCTCACTAGGGGGTGATTCTCTGTCCATTTGGGGTGTGGCTCTGTTGCACAAAAAACGAGCTATTTTAGTGTGTGAGGTGAAGCCATGGAGCCATCTTCAACATTGGGGTCAACTCATTCCAATCAAATCATGGCTGCAGGAGATGAGGAGGGGGAAAGAAGTGAGAGAGGGAGTGGTGGAGAAGCTGATGGTTGCTCCTTCTTTGAGCCCTGACGGGGAATTGAACCCAGGACATTCACATTCTGAGTTGATATTCTACTACTGAGCGAACCAACCAGGGCCTGTTAAAATTTTCAAATTAAAAAACAAGTAAAAATTCCAGAATATTATATGGGATTAGATTTAATGTTGTCATACTATAAGGTTTTGCATATAGGCTAATTCTTTTTGTAAAGCAAAACTATTTCAATTTGTTAAATATCTTGACATAGAACATAGCCTTGGAGTCATTTCTGAAAATTACTTAAAATAGAGGACAATCTTCAATCATGGCAACTTTAGGTTTAGATTTGTTGGCATAAATTTAGACTAGAAAAGAGCTTAAATTAAGAAAACTCAAATTAAATAGGTAGTCATCTTTAAAATAAAGAGAGTGATTTCAGTAAACACAATACAGTAATCAAAAGGCCTGGGCTTAATATATCTTTATTTATCTTCATTTTTCAGTATCAAAATACTAATTTTTTTAATTTAATGCTTTAGTGGTTTCTAATTATTATAGCACCTTTACTTCAATAACTTCAATATAAAACTTTCTGTTATGCTACTATAAATTACAAATATATTAGCAGTCAACATTATGATAAATGTCTTACCAAGCAAACAAACAAAATCATACTGGTCCAAATTTCACTACTGAATTTTATAACCAATTTCATTGTTCTTTTTGGTGACTATTCAGGAGAATACTGGGTTGATCCTAACCAAGGTTGTAAGATGGATGCCATTAAAGTATTCTGTAATATGGAAACTGGAGAAACGTGCATAAATGCCAGTCCTTTGAGTGTTCCACGTAAAAACTGGTGGACAGATTCTGGTGCAGAGAAAAAACATGTTTGGTTTGGAGAAACCATGGATGGAGGTTTTCAGGTAAAAAAGGCTATACCGTTTTTTTTTTTTTTCTTAAGCTAAGTTATCCTTACCTAGCTGATTTTCTTGGATCCTGTTATTTGTTCATCACATAGCAAAATTAGTTAATAAATAAAAAAGCCTAAATGATTTTATATATTCAGACTACTTTTACAACTTGTGTAACGTGTCTCTTAAGAGCTAAGTTAGACTGAATTATTCTATGTATGCAACTACCTTTCTTTTAATTCTCAAGACCTTTTATACTCTAACATTTTATGTTACACGTGTAATAAAAACATGTTCATACAGTGACAGAAGGTTAATAGACTTATCTTGGCGATTACATTGTAAGACATGTAAATAATGAACCACTGTGTTGGACATGTGAAACTAATATAATATGGTATGTACTATAATTTAAAAATTCATATATAAAATATTCCTACATAAACTATATGAACAACCTACTTCACAAAGACCAAACTATTCTGCATGAATGCCTTATATAGAGTTGCAACTGAAATGTCTGACAAGTTTTATTTGTTTCCTATTACAGTTTAGCTATGGCAATCCTGAACTTCCTGAAGATGTCCTCGATGTCCAGATGGCATTCCTCCGACTTCTCTCCAGCCGGGCATCCCAGAACATCACGTATCACTGCAAGAATAGCATTGCTTACCTTGATCATGCCAGTGGGAATGTAAAGAAAGCCTTGAGGTTGATGGGGTCAAATGAAGGCGAATTCAAGGCAGAAGGAAATAGCAAATTCACATACACAGTTCTGGAGGATGGTTGCACTGTAAGTACAAGAAACTCAGCACTTTTAGTTTAATCACACTAACTATTTAGAAAAGAAAATATAAATATAATGAGGGTGAACAAATGAAGGTATTTTGTATTAAGTTATATGGAAGCTACTGATTCACTGCAAGAAATGTTAAATATCACAAAAAAATAAATGAGTATATTTTCTCAACCACCAGGTAAAAAAACCAGTTGAAATGAAAGTAATTAAAATTTAAATCCATAATATGAACTTTATCAGCTAATCTGGATAGTTACAATACATTAACTTTAAATCTATCCTTTGTTATTACCATTTATGAACAGAGGGAGAATTCACTTCTTTATTTGTGTGTGTGACAGAGACAGAGAGAGAAAGACAGAGGGACAGATAGGGACAGACCGACAGGAAGGGAGAGAGATGAGAAACATCAACTCTTCGTTGCAGCACCTAAGTTGTTCATTGACTGCTTCTCATATGTGCCTTGACTAGGGGAGGGGGGTGTTACAGCAGACAGAGTGATCCCTTGCTCAAGCCAGCTACCTTGGGTTCAAACTGGTGATCCTTGCTCAAACCAGATGAGCCTGCGCTCAAGCTGGCAACCTTGGGGTTTTAAACCTGGGTCCTCTGCATCCCAGTCTGATGCTCTGTCTGTCCACTGTGCCACTGCTTGGTCAGGCAAGAATTCACTTCTAATATTAGCAAATTCCATTATGAAAGACCTTCTTCTGCTTCTTAGTAAATAAGCTATATACCCCTTAGTAATGAATAGAACCAAGGCTTTTTGAGAATGAATTGGCCTATGGCAATCTTCTTACAGGGTTTCTTATAAAATATTACAAGTTTTTTCATAAGCAATATGAGTTATGAACTGAGAGAATATAGCTTTGAAGTGGAGCACATCTCATATGTATGAAAGATAACATGACAAGTTGGCAAGTCTTCTCAAGCAAATTTTTTTTAAAAAAACTTGGTTCATCACAGCAAGTATCTAAACACAGTCATGCACTAACTACATAATGACATTTGGGTCAATGGTGGACCACATGTATGGCAGTGTTACCATAAGATTATGATAAAAGCCAAAAAATTATGATCTCCTAGTGACATGGTAGTCGTCATAAGGTCATAACATAATTCATTATTCACGTTTATGATGACGCTTGTGTAAACAAACCTGCACTGCCAGTAATATAAATGTTTAGCATATACAATGACATACAGTCCATAATGCTTGATAATGGTAATAAATGACTATGTTATACCTTATGTTTTATTGTTATTTTGGATTATACTCTTTGTACTTACAAAAATATTTGTTGTAAAATAGTATGCCATGTTGCTCTGGCAGCAGCCTTATGCACCTTTCTTTTGCATCATTTTCTCTTGTGCTTGATTTGATTTCATGTTGTTTTGTGCAGTAATATGCTGTATAGGCTTGTAGCCTAGGAGCAATAGACTATACAATATAACCTCTGTGTGCAGTAGGCTAGATCATCCAGGTTTGTGTAAAAGTACCCTATGATGTTCACACAATGAAATCACCTAATGACACCCTTCTTAAAGGTATTCCTTTCATTAAGCAGCTTATGAATGCAATTGTAATGTCATGATAACTTACATTTGTTTTGCTCTTTTTTTACAGAAACACACTGGGGAATGGGGCAAAACGGTCTTTGAATATCGAACACGCAAGGCTGTAAGACTACCTATTATAGATATTGCACCCTACGATGTTGGTGGTCCTGATCAAGAATTCGGTGTGGACATTGGCCCTGTTTGCTTTTTATAAACCAAACCCTATCTAAAATCCCAGCAAAAAATTTCACACTCCATATGTGTTCCTCTTGTTCTAATCTTGTCAACCAGTACAAGTGACCAACTAAATTCCAGTTATTTATTTCCAAAATTTTGGGGAAAAGTATGATTTGAATTAAAATAGGGGTACATTTTTTTTGTTTTCACCAAATACAGTTCAAATGCTTTTTGTTCTATTTTTTTAAAAATTTTCATTTCAAAATGTCTCAATGGTGCTATAATAAATAAACTTCAACACTCTTACAATTACACTGAGTTACATTCATTGAATCCTAGCCCATTTGCAGAGCAATGACTATGCTTACTATTAAAGATAACCTTTCTTTCTGAAGTATTCAAGCATGAAATTTAAAAAGACCTACCTGTTTCAACTACCTCAACCTGGTCAGAAACACAGATGAATTCTCTAAGTCCCAGAAGATGAAAAACTTGTATAGATTGGTAAAACTTATGAATTTCATTGGTTTATTTCCTAAAATATTTGTTTTAAAGAAGTAGAGTGTAGTGCAAGAATTTTGAAAATTATTTTCACATTCACAATTATTTTAATCTTGGATATTAACTGCTTTTAAAGGTGCTTTCCCTTTTCTTGTCATTGCTAGAATTATCAAGATGAACAATATTTAGAAAGATTTAAAGACACATTATGGTGCTAATGTACTTTCACTTTTAAAACTCTGGGTCAGAAGTGTTGCCTTTCATTCAAAACATCAAATGCACACCATCTGTACATGTCTCCTGTTAGAAGGATTTATTAGCATGTCATTTCAGAGTGCTCTGTCTCTTCATCATGTAAAAGTCAACAACAACAAAAAACAAATTATGGGGCTGATTTGTTACAATAACACAGAATATGTTGAAATTTAACTTTGTAAGCTTGTATGTGGTTGTTGATCTTTTTTTCTTACAGACACCCATAATAAAATATCATAATGAAACATTCCTGGTTTTTGTCACTTTCCATAGATACAACAACTGCATATTTCTACTCAGGAACTCTAGTAATTTTTTTTGTTTGTTTTGGAAAAAAAAGATATTAAACTCTAACTCTCCAGCTAATAATACAATGACCTTCAGAAACATGACTTAATATAACCTACATTCAGAACAGAGATAATGCCCAGTGGGGAACATTGCATACATTTAGATCGTATTTAGTGTAACCCTGGAGGCATATTGGAAATGGTAAACATTCTGTTTGAGTCCTGGAGTATAATCCCTGGAAATAGTAACATAGTAAATCAGGTTGTTCCCAAAGTGAAAGTAATCAGGGAGGAAGATGCTGATAATTTACAAGGATGTATGTAATCAGGCTTTGCAAAACAGACATTAAAAATAATTGCAAAATAGAAACAGACTCATAGATATGAAGGACAGATTGACAGCTGTGAAAATGGAGGAGGATTGCAGGGCTGGGTAAAAAAGGTGAAGAAATTAAGCAAAAAAGAAAAATCATAGACAAAGACAATAGTGTGGTAACTACCAGAAGATAAAGGGATAGGCAGGAGATAAAAGGAGATAAATGATGATGGAAGGAGACTTGACTTGGAATGATAAATACAACACAATATGCAGATAATGTATTATAGACTTGTACACATGGAACCTCTATAATTTAGTTAATTAATATCACCCCAATAAGTTTGCCACCTCATTGCCATCTTCAGTCAGCCCCTTCTCCATCATCGAGTTATTATTCTTGTAGTTACTATAAAGAAAAATAGTATGGTCTTGCACATTTGACTTTATAGTTTGAAATTTTCTTGCTGTATATGGTTTATAAAAATAATACTTTCAAAAATAATAATGTCATCAGTGAAATGTCAAAACTCTTAGTCCAGTTATCTTCCATGTTAGTGGCAACAAATGTTAAAAGTTTTTCTTGCATCTTTTGAGAAATATTGTATATTGCATAAATATATTACATATTACATAAATATTTTAGAGAGAGAAATAAAGGGTAAAGGAAAACAAAGCTAATTTACATTATGAGTTACAAAATTAAATTACTGGGAGTTCTATTTTTTTCTTTCAACAGGGACAGAGAGAGAGTCAGAGAGAGGGATATATAGGGACAGACAGAAACGGAGAGAGATGAGAAGCATCAATCATCAGTTTTTCGTTGTGACACCTTAGTTGTTCATTGATTACTTTCGCACATGTGCCTTGACCACAGACCTACAGAAGACCAACCAACCCCTTGTTCGAGCCAGCAACCTTGGGTCCAACCTGGCGAGCTTTTGCTCAAGCCAGATGGGCCCATGCTCAAGCTGACGACGTTGGGGTCTCGAACCTGGGTCCTCCACATCCCAGTCTGACACTCTATCCACTGCGCCACTGCCTGGTCAGGCTGGGAGTTCTAATATTAGACATTTTGAAAGCCAAATATATTTGGCCAAGTTCTTTCAAACTGCATCACACTGACATTGGCCCTCCTGCCTCCCTCTTTCACTTATACAGACCTTTATAATTACTTTGGGCCCAATTGAATAATTTAGGGTATTTTTCACATCTCAAAGTTGATTCGCAACCTTAATTCTATCTGTAATCTTAATTCTTCCTTGCCTCGCCATGTAACATAACATATTCCTAGGTTTTAGTGGTTAAGATGTAAATATATTTGAAGGCTATTATTCTGCTTACTCACACTGAGAAGAAAGAAGAATAAAAAATCCATGTTGGTGGTGATCAAACTGTAGTCAGGGCATCAGTAGACATATTTCTAAAATAGCTTGGACAATAGTGCCCAAAATGGTATCCCATGTTCATTTTTATGATGGTTTCACCAGCCTGCTTCTGAGGTATAATTTTGAAGATGGCTCTAAACATTAGTATTCTTTTCGTTTCTGTTCATTTTACAAATCTGGGTTCTTTAGCTTTTTCTGAATTTCCCAAGCTTCAAATAAAATCTAAAAATTACATTTCTATTTAAATTAGCGAAAATTACTTTAGATTGTTTGCAACTAAAAATCTCGACTAGATCAACAGTCAATAATAACAATGATTGCAGTAAGCAGAAATTCAGGAAAATAGAAAGACTATGGGTTCAAATATTTGTACTGGTTAGGAGAAATGTAGGAAAACCCGACTAATATCCAAGGATGAGAAGTTAGCAGTTCATGGAAATAGGACTCATCAATTGTGTTCACCTGGATGCTTTGCACATTAAAGTCAAGGCTTAAAATGAGTGGCTTCTGCTATACAAGAGGATATTTAAATTTCATGAGAAATTGTGGGATAGCTTGTGGGTGTGGCTGTCTTTCCTGGTTATGCACAGAAAGAAAATGGCAATTTTAAATCCCAAATTTCTAGACTCAAGGTGCAGAAAGAAAGCAATGGTCTTTCTCTGACTCATCTCTTTAAATCGGTTTGGATAACTGAAAAACAAAAAAACAAGTATAAATTTAATTCCGTAGATCAACAAACTTCAACATAAATTTAAATAAATTTTAAAATTTTCTGCTCTATTGTTATATAATTGAAAATAGCAGGACCCCAGACATTTGTGAGGTTTACGGAAAAATTCTCCTCAAACATTCTTGTTTCACATTAAATTTCTCTACCATTTAAAATAAGATCCCTTATTTCCTGCCTGGTAATATTTCTGCCTTTCTTGAGATGCAAGATGCCTACAAGAAAAGACCAATCCTTCTCACACTTTACTCCCACCACTTTTATTATCTCCATATTTCTAACTGAGTCAGATCCCTGAATGCTTCATGAAGGTAAGAGGTTAAAGGTCAATCTCAGGCTTACACACACAAAAAAAATGGAAGGACTTAATTAATTTATCTTGTCTAATATCTGGGCAACATATGTAAAAGTGGGCTCTACAGTGCTAGACAAATGAGAATTATGCAATTCCTATTAGACAATTTTACCAGCTTATGCACATAAGAGAGAATTCTAAGAAGACTATAATTATTATGTTTGGTTGACTGAACCAAGCTTCAGAGGCAGTCCAAACTAAATGCATCTGAGTCATCACAAATTTCCTGGGACATAGAGAATGTAATTTAAAACCTTAAGAAGATAGAAATGTTAGAGTGGTTTATTGTATGTGACACACTATTGATCTTATAACTATATTCTCATGTTGGACCACCAAGGTGTCAGAAATACATGGTGAGTCATGTGCCAGCATCTTTGAAAACCTCCTGTCAGTGTGTCTTTACCCTAAAGATGGAAGCAGACCCAGCTGAAATAAGCTCCTTGATTTCCGTGGATATTACAGAATTCCAGTGAGCAAAAGCCAATGGCTCTCTCTATACTAACAGAAACAAAGAATAGCTGTAAGAGACAACAGGCTGGAGTGGTAAAACACAAAGACAGAAAAAAAAAAAACACTCCCCCAAAACAAAAAACAAACAGTAAAACCTACAAAGCAACAACACTTAATTTAGAAATAACATTGGTGGTGGCTAATTGATAATAGGCTTAACAAGATAGGTCCTATTAGATGGTTGCCTGTGACAGTTGTACTTAGCTTTTGTTTTTGTTGTTTTAAATAAATAATAATGACAAAACCTTCCAGTACAGGTGAAAAGAGACCTTAGCTGAGTAATTACACAGGCAATAAGAAATTAACCCAGTTCAAAGACTATGAGATAATTCACAGAGCCAGGAGTTTGAAGGAAGAAAATCAGGGATTTGAAGAAAGTCCTCTATCATAACAACAGCACAATTAATGAACAGCTGCCAAGCATTGTTCTAGTCACTTTAAACATACTAATGTATTACTCACTTCAATCCAAAAGGCATTATTATCTTTATTTAGCCAAAAAAAAAGTTAAGTGAGGTTAGGTAAATTGCCCAAGGTCATCTAGCTAGACCCAAGAAGGAAGGCCCAAATAATCTTGACTATAAAGCTAATAATCTAACTAGTCACTCTAATATCTCTTTGTGACATTCTCATTTTTTCCACAACTTTAGTTGTCACTTTAACTGAAGATAACTCATAAAATTGCATCTGCATTTTATGACACTAAAGACCCATATATTGTATTACCTAAGATCCCCACTAAAGTTTTCAAATGCAGACATGTGCACCATAGTGATGTTTTGGTCAACAATGAACTGCATATATGATGGTGATCCTATAAGAATATAATAGAGCTAAAACATTCTTATTTTCTACTGACATTATTGCTGAGTTGGCAGTTAGATAGAAATCTGTATGTCAGAGGAGATGTCCAGGTTAGAGAAATATATTTAAGAGTTTCAGTATGTGTATGGTTTTTACATCCATGGAAGTAGATGTGATAATTAAGTAACTGAGTACAGAAAGAAAGGAGAAAACAAATAAGGACTGAACTCTCAAGGTATGTCAATATTTATAGGTTGGTGAAATGAGGAGGAAGAAGTGAAGGTAAGGGAGAAGGAACAAAAGGAAGCAAGAAAAGTGCAATGGCCTAGATGCCAAAGAAAAATAAGTTTGTTTTAATTTTAGAATTATAGTATGTTAGGAGGATAAATAAGCTTATAGTTGATGTATCACATGACCACTAATTACAGATTTTAAACATGGAGGTCAAATAACATTATATGAGTTTTCTTCTGTCCTGTGCATGCCAAAAACTGATGTAAGGCAATCCTTCAGTTCACAGTCATCACATCATTATCTTTCTTGATAGAGAATTAAATGCAACCTTTTTTCCCTTCAAACTGGCATTTGAACAAAAATCATTTTACCTTTGTGTTTAAAATAAAATTTATTTCATAAGTTTTGAGGATGAAATTTGTATAGTCATTAGAGCATATTTGGAAAATTCCTATAAGAATAAATATTGATTATCTATATCCCACATCAATGGACATTTCCTGAGAGCCTTCTATGTATATTCTAACCTAATTTTGACAATACTCCATATGCAATTTTGTATGCTGCTTATTTCCCTTAACACAATGCTATTCTATCTATTAAAACGTATTTTTTGACTTTGGTAATAGTTAGAAAAAATATAGAGGAAACTTTATATTTAAAGTATTGGCTTCAAAGTTAGAAATCATATCAAAGCTAAGTTTCTTTTACCTAGTTTATATTAAAATTTTATTAGTCTAGGTTCTATCATAGAAAAATGTGCTTATTTTTAAAAGTGAGTCATAAACTGAAAAATATTTCCCCTCAGACATAACTCTCCACTGACTCATAACTCACAAAGTGAACTTGATACTGTATTGGTAAAAACATTCTATATGACAAAGCATACATGAAATCTCTTCTCAAATCTTCCTGTTCCCCAGTTTGCCATACTTACGGTTTTCAAAAATCTTATGAAAAATCACTTGTTGAGTTGATGCCATGGAGAAAAAACATTCATCCATAGCCAATATTTTTCTAAATAAATTTTTCTATGATGATAGGTTTGCTCCTTTTTCTTCTCATGCCTTTAAACTTTGTTCAAACACATATTTCTCTTTAAAATTCCTAAGTGTTTTCACTAAACTGCACGAAATTACTTGGCATCCTTAACCATATCTGACATGATTCTTGTTAACAGAAGTCTGGCTATGCTTTGTGGTCTATAAAATTTATAAATGGGAATAATTATATTTCACACCAGTTTAGTGATGATGTGAAAGCAATGATAATCTTATTTAAGTCTTGCAAATGAGCCATTTCATAATTAAATAGGTGGGAATAAAAGTGAAATTTAAGCTCTTAGATTAGGTTCTCTGAAAACAAACTAAGATGGAGACTTATGTGCAGAAGATTTATTGGAATGTCATCTCAGGAGATACATAAAGACAGGTTTGGACAGAAGAGAAGCTGACCCACAGGTTGGTTTGCCTGAATTAAAACTCTAGAACTGAGATGGCCACTCAGAGTTATTATAATTCACAGTGGGCCAGTACTGGAAAGGACCCTCACAGTTGTTATAGTTAACTGTGGGCCAGAAGCTGGAAGAAATGGGGGTTACCATCAGTAAGACTGTACTGCTGACAGAGGGTAATTCTCAACAAGGGGTATAACTGTGAGTCCATAGTAAGGGATATTCCCAGGGACTGATAGGTCAATAGTTTGACTTCGAAGAGAGAATATGAGTGGAGCAACACATTCTAACTCCATACTCAGAACTCTGCTAAATGCTGTAAGGAAATACAACACATGGTTGCTACTCTTTAGAAATGTGTTTTTTAAAATAGATAAATTGAACCCATATAAAATGGTACAAAAGCATTTAGGAGGGTGTACAATTAAGTGCTAAATTGTTCTGGGCCAATTATAAGAGATATAGATAGTAGATCAAAAAAAGAATTAGCCAGTGATAATTTTATTGTCAGGACAGTCTTCTTTAAGAAGATAAAATCTGCATTGTGAATTGAAAAAGTGTTAGATGGAGGCAAATGGTGGAGAAGAAGAAAGCCATTTCAGACTAAGAAACAAAAGAAAGAGGAAAGATAGGAGCAGGAATGATTATTCCACGTCCATGGGACAGCAGAGAAATCAGGCTACCTAAATTCATTAATTTCAATTCAGCAACTTTATTGAACAAGTATTAAATGCAAGGCTCAGAAGCAAGTAAGTGCTCAAGAAGATTCTAGAGTAAAGTACGATAAAATGTAGAAAATAACATAGCACGAGACTTAAGTTAAAAAGTTGTATTAGAGAGATATGACATACTAGACAGGCACAAGCAAGTAACAATCATGTCCATTTGGAGTCTGTCAGGAAGGATACATGAGCAAGGTGTCATTTGAGGTAGACTTCAAATAACAGAATATTTTTAGGGAGAGAATAGAATTCCACAGAACATACTGTAAAGGAAGAAGTACAGAGTTTTGAGGTATATTTGGCAGTTTAAGTTAGCTCAGTTTCAGATGGAGCATAGGTATCCTGTGGTGGTATAAGAGGTAAGACTGGAGGTATAGTCTGGTACACAGAGCTTAGAATAGCCAGATGACAAGTTTTGTTTGTTTTTGTTTTTCAAATCTGCTTCTCAGTCTAGAGCAATGTATAAAGGTTTTACATTCTGCTGCTTGAAGAGAGCTCAAGATCAAGGGAAGTGTGGGGAGACAGGACCAGATTTACAGGCAGCCAAGAGATACCTATTATGGAAAGAAAGAAGAATAAATCTACATTTTGGAAAAGAAGGGAATAAGACTACAGAACCTTGGCAAGAAATCAAAGCACATTTTATTTTTTAAAGACTAGACAAAAGAGACACAAAGTGTAAAAAATACTTGCTGAGAAAAATTAGGTTAAAAGGGGAAAATGAGGACAGCAAAATGAGGACATCAAAAGTCATGCAAGAGACGATTCTGTTTAATAAGGAAGGACTAAGTGGAAAGTTACACAAGTTCAGCCTTACAGCTTTCTACGTGGCAGTTCAACAGGGCAGTGATTTATTTGGAAGGGTGGTTGAACGTGATAAAATGTGTGACTGATTGGAGAACACTAGGTCAGGGGCGACTAAAGCAGATTTGGAAAGTATTCTTATACAGATGGTGGATGAAATCATCTGGCTCCAGATGAAATCATTAGGGAGCAAAATTTCCAAAGCACAGGAGGGAAAGACAATGATTTATATGTGAAGGGAAGGAGGATGCAAAGGAAGCATCACCACGAATCTGATTTGGCATCTTATAGTTTTCACTGGTTTAGGAAAAGGAGGATTCAATTTTTAGGGCTAAACTTATGATTAATTCAAGGGCTATGAGCTCAGAGAGGAAACTAAACTGAAGGAATGTGTCATTAATGCTATTAATGATTTGGGTCTGATTTTCAAATATTTTCTGGAGTTTAAATCACCCCTAGACTGTCTTCAGTGGAGTCAGCAAAGGCACAGATCAGATGGAATGAAGGTAACCACAGCCTGTGAGAACCCACAGAGCACAGCCTTGTGCATAGTAACACGTGAGATGTCTCGGAGGAGCTTGCACTGCAGCTTCCTTTATGAATCCTTAGGGCTTACATTTTGACTACAGATGTCTTCAGTTTCTGTTGCATTTTTGAAATTACTCTGCCTAACAATTGTGATCGTTGCGTATCTACAGCTGCCTTTCATTATAAGGTCTATCGCGTAACAGTTTCAACTGCTGGGAAAATAGTTCACTTCACTTTAACATTGTAGTTCTATCTTTCTCTATTTATTACCATTTGAATCCACATTTTTAATTTCACATGTAAGCGGGCCAATTTCTTAAGTATTGATGACATTTAACCATAATTGCTTATATGCATAAGCTTTTCAAATATACCCCTTAAATTGTGGTGAATTAATTGATAAAATAAAGGGAAACTTTGGGCTTCTGTTTTGTTTTACTTATAAGATAGACACATGGTAAGGAATTATTACGAATTAAATTCACTTGAGGTGTTTGCAGATGGCATCAAAATAAAATCCAGCAAAGAATTTTAAGTATATATTATAAAGGATTATGCTAAATTAGTGTAATCTTATGTTTAGGGTTCTCTGTTACAGCAGTCTCACTGGTGTCTTTGCCTAGATTAATTTTCCACCAGAATTTTCTTCTTTTTTATTATGTATTTTATTTTTATACAATTATGTTTTTTTTATTTTATTTAGAAAATGAAATTTAACAGGGTGACATTGATCAATAAGAGTATATAGGTTTCTGTTAAACATTTCTATAGCACTTGAACTGTTGATTATGTTGCGTACCCATTACCCAAAGTCAAATCATTTTCTCTCAACTTATATTTGTCCCTCTTTACACCCTTTCCTCAACCCTCTCCACATACCTTCCCCTCACATCCCCCTCACCCTGGTAACCACTTCACTTATATCTATGTCCACATGTCTCAGTTTTATATCTTACTTGTGTGTGAAATTATAGTTTTTCTTATTTACTTATTTCACTCAGTATAATATTCTCAAGGTCCATCCATGTTGTCATAAATGTTACTATTTCATCATTTCTTATGGCTGAGTAGTATTCCATTGTATATGTGTACCACATCTTCTTTGTCAAATCCTCTATTGAGGGACACTTTGGTTGTTTCCATGTCTTGGTCACTGTGAACAATACTGCAATAATACTGGGGGTGCAAGTGTCCTTACACACCAATATTTTTGAGTATTTGAAATAGATACCCAGTAGAGAGATTACTGGGTCATATGGTAGTTCTACTCCTAGTGTTTTGAGAAACCACTATACTTTCTTCCATAATGGTTGTACTTGTTTGCATTTCCATTAGCAGTGAATCAGGGTTCCTGCTGAGATCAGTTCAGCAATGGGTGTGCACAAAAGGAAGGCGCTGCAGGACTTAAGAAAAAACACACAAGACACAACATAAAGAAAAGATGTATGTGTACAGGGTACTCCTAGCCTCTAGGACTGAGAGCCCAGATCTCTGCAGCCTCATCATATTTGTTTTTTTAATCATCAAGCAAATTAGCAAAGCATAGGTTAAAGTAACAGAGCATGGGTTCAGGTGCAGAGGATGATTAACTAAAACCTTTCAGGTATGCAGGAAATGGCTATAGGAATAAGCTGCTTCCTTTAAGCAATCTTATCAGTGCTTGCCAGGGCAGCGTTCTGCTGCTGCAGGACTTGGTGTTCCAAGGTCTGCACCAAAGACTTGTTTCAGGGCAGCATTCTAATATCTGGCTGGTTCCTTTTTCTCCACAGCCTCTCCAACACTTGTTATTACCTGTCTTGTTGATACTAGCCAACCTAACAGGTGTGAGGTGGTATCTCATTGTAGTTTTGATTTGCATTTCTCTAATAGCCAGTGAAGATGAGCATCTCTATATATCTGTTGGCTATTTGTATATCCTCTTGGAAAAACTGTCTGTTCATGTCCTCTCCCCATTTTTTAATTGGATTGTTTGCTTGCATGTTTCTGAGCTTTGGGAGGTTTTTATATATTTTGGATTTTAACCCCTTATCAGAGCTGTTTTTTTGCAAATATCATCTCCCATTTAGTTGGCTGCCTATTTGTTTTGTTGTCAATTTCTTTTGCTGTGAAAAAGCTTTTTAATTTGTATAGTCCCATTCATTTACTATTACCTTTACTTCCTTCCCTTTGAGGTCAAATTCATAAATTGTTCTTTACAGCCAAGGTCCATGAGTTTATTGCCTATGTTTTCTTCTATGTAACTTATTGTTTCAGATCATATATTTAGTTCTTTGATCCATTTTGTATTAATTTTTATGCATGGTGACAAACTGTAGTCAAGTTTCATTCTTTTGCATGTGACTTACCAATTTTCCCAGCACCATTTATTGAAGAGGTTGTCTTTTCTCCAATATGTGTTTTTGGCTCCTTTGTAGAAGATGATTTGCCCATTTCTGAACAAATGAAGATGATTTGGTTTTATTTCTGGGCCCTCCGTTCTGTTCCATTGATCTGTATGTCTGTTTTTTGCCCATACCATGCTGTTTTGATTACTGTGGCTCTGCTGTATAATTTGAAGCCAGGTAGTGTGAGACCTCTGTCTTTATTCTTTATCCTCAAGATTGCTTTGGCTATTCAGGGTTTTTCATGGTTCCAAACAAACTGGATGATTTTTTGTTCTATTTCTGTAAAAAATGATATAGAGATTTTGATGGGGATTGCATTATATTTGTATCTTGCTTTGGGTAATATGGCCATGTAAACTATGTTGATTCTTCCAATCCATGAGCATAGAATATTTTTTCATTTCATTGTGTTTTTTTCAATTTCTTTCCACAATGCTTTGTTGTTTTCAGTATATAGGTCCTTCACTTCCTTTGTTAAGTTTATTCTTGGGTATTTTTTGTTGCTGTTTTACAGTTGTAAAAGGAATTGTTTTATTTTTTAGTTTATTTTCTGAAGTTTCATCATTGGCATATAGAATTGCAAAAGACTTTTATATATTGATTTTGTATCCTGTGACCTCACTACACTGCTCACAAAAATTAAGGGACCAGAGAACATGCAGATACTCCAGTACTTTTAGCCTTTTGTATAGTGCATTTTCACCAATGAAATAAAAATTGGTTTTGCATCTCATTTACAGAACTGACCAACTTTCTTTGACTTGTCGTTTGTTTTCAAATGTTCTTGTTTAATTAAAAAAACCAAAATGCTTCTTTTGTTTATCACTTCATATTCATTTTAAAATATCCCCTAATTTTTGTGAGCTATATATATTGGTTTATTGTTTCTAATGGTTTTTTTTGTGAAGTCCTTAGAGTTTTTTTATATACAGGATCTTGTTATCTGCAAAACATGATACTTTTCATCTCCTTTCCTGACAGGGATGCCTTTTATTTCTTTCCCTGGCTAAAACTTCCAGAACAATGTTGAATAAGAGTGGACAGAGTAGGCAGCCTTGTCTTGTTTCTGATTTTATGGAAAAAACCTTTACTTTTTTTCACAATTAGTATGATATTAGCTAATGTTTTGCCATATATGGTCTTTATTATGTTGGGGTACTTTCCTTTTATTTTGATTTTATTGAGTGTTTTAAACATAAAGGGATATTGTATTTTATGGAATGCCTTTTCTGCATTTATTGATAGGATCATATAATTTTTGTTCTTTGTTTTGGTGATATGGTGTATTACATTGATTGATTTCTGTATGTTGAACCATCCTTGTACTCTTGAAATGAGTCTCACTCAATCATGATCTATTATTTTGTAATGTCTTGTATTCAATTTGCAGTATTTTGTTTACGATTTTTGCATTTCTATTCATTAGATATATTGGTCTATAGTTTTCTTTTTTTGTGTTGTCCTTCCCTGGTTTTGGTATCAGGGTTATGTTGGCCTCCTAAAATATGTTAGGGAGTATTGCTTTTTCTTTTATTTCTTAGAAAAATTTGAGAAATATAAGAACCAAATAATTGAATGTTTGGTATAATTCACTAGTGTAGCCATCTTGTCCTGGACTTTTATTTTGGGGGAGATTTTTTATAGTTGTTTTTATTTTCTCTCTGATTATAAGTCTATTTAGGTTTTCCACTTCTTTGTTAGTCTATAAAAATTGTATAGTTCTAGAAATTTATTTATTTTTGTAGAAATACAGTATGAAAATATGCAAAGTTAGGATGACATTTAGAGACAGTGAGATGCCCTAGGGCATATGAGAATTCAGGGACCTCTCTGACCCATACTGGAAACAGTGCATGCTGGAGACAGCAAAACAACAGGATAAGATTTGCAACACAGATATGTTTAGGCTCTCAGAACAGAGATTAGAAGTCAGCATGTTCCTTGTTTTTTACTTCACCTCCTAAAAACTTCAGCTGTCTCCTTCCTTGGATTATTTGTACTAGCTAATAAATAGCTGATTAAGGCTAGGTATGGAACCTCAGTCCTTTGGTCCACTGACTGGGGCTGTTACCTTCCCTCAGCCCTTCACAACATGTCATCTGGTCTTTAAGTAGTTCATTTTCACTGTAACAAGTGGTGCCCCATGTGAGGAATGGGAAAAAACGACAGGTTTGCTGCTCTGAGTAGTTCATTGATGCAGCAACAATTGGTTTCCCAAGAGGTACCAGAAAAAACAACCTCCCAAAGTCTGGCAAAGGAAAAGTATGTCCACTAATCCCATTTGGTAAGGTACACAAGCAGCACAGGAAAAACCCTTAAAAGCTTGTGGGGAGGTCACTTTTAGGGATCATGCCAGAGGATTTCCCTTTCCCTTAATTTCTCCTTCATCATGGGGAATTCCCTTTCCTTTGAGCAGTGGAGTCTCAAGTTACAGCTATGGGAATTCCTTTGAGCTGCAGACTGTTGTACGTAACTGCTCTGATCTGACAACAATAACCTGGTGTCTGAAGGAGGGAAGTTTAGACTTAGGAGATTGGAAAAGCACTTTTACCAAGGAGATGGTTGAAACAATCAGGACTGGGATATAAAAAGACCCCTTGGAATTGGAAATGGTATGTAAAAACTGTTCTCACACCTAGCCCAAACCTCAGACCAGCCCCTCTTCCTAGATATTTCACTGACCTTAATCAGCAGGAAGTAGCTACAGAAGAAGAGACATTGGCCCCTTTTCTTTAAACAACAGAAAGCTAGAAAGTTAGGTTTGGGTCTGGGGCTCCTTTCTATCCAAGGCCCCTTTAAACTCAAATTCCCCTCACCCCACCCTCCTGACCCCTTAAGCAACTCCCCCCACTCTGGGAAGGTACTGGGAAATGTTCTTAGGACAAGGTCTTCAGGAGGGACCTGAGGGTTAGAAAAGGAAGACATTCTATGACCAAGGCCACAACCTGTTATAACCATGGGAAAGAAGGACATTTTCAGAAAG
This sequence comes from Rhynchonycteris naso, assembly GCA_037038555.1. NCBI lineage: Eukaryota > Metazoa > Chordata > Mammalia > Chiroptera > Emballonuridae > Rhynchonycteris > Rhynchonycteris naso. The sequence goes on along the minus strand of CM072997.1, from coordinate 44,512,235 downwards.
ACTACAGACGGAGCCTAATAGCAACTATGTAGCTTGGCTTTTGTATGTGCAATGAGAAGCTAATTAAAACTCATTCTAAAAATTCCTTATAAAGTTCCAGCAAAACAGATTGTAAAAAGCCAATATTACTGTTCCTGTTGTGTTTATGCAAATTACCCAGCCAAGTTAGAACTAGACTTCATACTATAACTAGGATAATCTTAATTTGGCACTTAAAAAAATAACTAAGGATAACTTTAGAAAGAAAAAAGAAGATAAACCAGGTCATTTAAGTAATTTCATTAATGTATTTTGAAGTTCTTAACAAAAAATACATTTGTTTTCCTTAGGTTTATAAAAGGTTCCTGATATCTTTGTTATGTCTTCTAAAAATATGAGTTTGTTTGCTATTGAAAGAACCTGTTTCTAAAAGTCATGAAATATGTTCATAAAAGTATCAATCTAAAATTGCTAATTACTAATTTAGTCTTCACTGAAAGTTAAGGTGTTTAGAAGTTGAGAATTCTGATTAATTAGAAAGAAATTGTATGGTTTTAATAAAAAAAGGTGTAAGGTATGGAGGTAATTTTTAAAGAAAAAGAAAGAAAGTAAATTGCTCTGAAAGCTGGTTATTTCTGAATGGTAATGGTTTGTGTAAGTTGAAGAAGGTTTGTGTAAGTTGCAGGTTTGTGTAAGTTGCAGAAGGTTTGTGCAAAAAAGAAAAAAAGAGAAGGAACTATGAAAGTAGACAAAGGTGAGAGAAGAAAAAAGACTTTAAAAGAAGAATTGTTCTGGAAGAAAAATAAAGAGGAATATTAAGACATTCTTAGGGGCCTCAGGAGCTTGAGAAATTCACCCAAACTTAAAGGTATTACAGAAAGAACCAATAGCTTCTTCAGCCCCAACTACACAAAATAAGAGGGAGTCAGGAGGAGAGACTCACCCCATAAGAACAATTATCTAAGGCTCTTTTTACTCTTAATTTTTTTTAACATTTCCTCATCTGACTTACTGCAGCTGAGAGGCATTTTATACAAGCTGAGCAATGGCCTAAGCCTCTCATGTTGTACTGGGACATATTAGCTGGCTCTAAGTGGCAGAGTCCAACCTAATTACTAATCTGGGGCCAAGGGTATGTTTCAATTTTGTCATCAACAGGCCTTCTTTGGATACCAATAAGGAACATGAAGCCTTATCATGAATTGAAATCAGCCCAGAGGAAGCAACCCAGTTTCAGAGATCCAGAAGCTGATAGTGAATCCACCTCCAGGAATGAACCTGAAAAAGAGGAGGACACCTAACTTACTCCCAAGCAGTCTGAGAGCACCTGACATCACTGGGACACTTTAAAACATCTAACCAGGCATGCTAAAGAAGTTTTGCAAAACACAGACATGCCTGTGATTCCTGAAAACCTGTTTCTCTCTATGCTTGCTCTTTATCTTCCACTGAACCACCTAACCGTTTCATTGTGTTAATCTGTACTAAAACAAAAAAGGGGAATATATAAGAATATGCTGTGAAAACATGCAGCGTTTGGATGACAATTAGACTGTGAGATGCCCTGGGGTGAAAGTCCTGAGTGGATGAGAGTCCAGGGACCTCTCTGACCCATACTGGTAAGAGTGCATACTAGAAACAGCAAAACAGCAGGATAAGATTCAGCAACACAGAAATTTTAGGCTCTTGGAACAGAGATTAGAAGTTGGCATGTTCCTTGTCCTTTACTTCACCCCCTGAAAACTTTTACTGTCTGCTTCTTTTGGATTATTTTTACTGGTTAATAAATATCTGAGTAAAGCTAGGAAAGGGGCTTCAGTCCATTGGTCATTTAACTCCAAGGTTTCCATGTAATTGAGATTATTTTTCTGAAAATTTTTTATTTTCTTTTGATCTATGTCTCTCTCTTGTATAGCTATGGCATTTGATTTCTTTGTCTTTGATGGCATTTGAGAGTGGTGTTAAGAACCTTAAAAAAAGAAATTTTAAAAATTAAATTAAAAAGATACAAAAAGAATTTTAATTACAACAAGTAAAAAAGAAAAACCACAGAAAACAAAGATCAAAAACCAAAAAATAAGGTTGTCTGATCAGGCAGTGGCACCGTGGATAAAGTGTTGGACTGTGACACAGAGTACCAAGGTTCAAAACTCCGAGGTCGTTGGCTTGAGTATGGGCTCACCAGATTGAGCACAGGGTTGTTGGCTTGAAGTTCAAGGTCTCTGGCTTGAGCCCAAGAACACTACCTTGAGCAAGGGGTCACTCAATCTGCTATAGCTCCCTGATCAAGGCACATATGAGAAAGCAATCAATGAACAACAAAGATAACACAATGAAGAATTGATGCTTCTCGTCTCTCTCCCTTCCTGTCTGTCTGCTCCTGTCTGTCTCTTTCTCTGTCACAAAATAAATAAAAAACAAACAAAACACCCACAAAAAATAAAAAATATTAAAATTAAAGAAAGTGAAATTTGAAAGAGAAAAAAGAAAAAAAGAAAAATAAATTTTGGTGTTGAGAAGTTTTTTCCAGTAGGTGTTGCTGTATTACTAGTTTTAGCTCTGTTAAATTACTAGGCTGTCCTCCCCTGAGATGATGCTGTTGTAATGGTGTAGGCAGGGCCACAGTCTCATTGATGGATGGGGAATGTTATGAAGGCTTTACAGCTTTACAGGCTTTAGCAATGGTGATCTCAGGCTTCTGAGTGTTCCTCACCATGTCTCAACAGAACTGGGGACCAGACATAGAGCACTTCTGTTCTTTAGGGGAGAGAGTGGCTCTGAAGAGCTAGCTGTAGGGCTTGTTTCTGCCACTCTTCATACTGTGAGGCAGGGGTCCCCAAACTTTTTACATAGGAGGCCAGTTCACTGTCCCTCAGACCGTTGGAGGGCCACCACATACAGTACTCCATACACTGACCACCAATGAAAGAGTTTCCCTTCCGGAAGTGTGATGGGGGCCAGATAAATGGCCTCAAGTGGCCGCAATTTGGCCCATGGGCCGTAGTTTGGGGACCTCTGCTGCGAGGTGAGGGAGGCATAATCTGAGAGACTGGGGAGCTGCACTTTAGTTTTCTCTGTCTCTACCTAGTGCGGGCTGCAGGCAGACCACAAAAACACTGGCCATAACCCTGTGCTCTGGCCACTCTGGTTTAGTTTCACCCCCTCTGCTCCTTTATCTCACTGCTCCTCCTGGTAGGAGACCTAGTTACTCCAGGTTTTCCTCTTTATACCCCTCAGACAAAATCCAGACAGCCTGAGCTTCCCTCCTTTACATAGTACAGCAGAGAAAAAAAAACCCAGTCATTCCAGGTTGGTCTCCTCTTCAAAGCCAACCACAAATGTGTTTTATCATCCTCCCCCCTTCTCTACCCATCTCACCTTTAGTCCATTTGATGGGCGTATCTTTCAGTCACACTTACAAGCCCAGCTGGGGTTCCTTTGCTACATTATGGTTGTTCAATTTGTTGAAATTTCAAGGGGAGAGATCAGGAGTATCTCTCACACCACCATTACTCTGATGTCATTCTCTATTGGTCTTCTTGAGTTTAGTCATAAAAGTGTAAAAATGAGAATGTTGAATGCATTTTAGCATCCAAAGTGGCTTCAGGCTCTCTTTTCCAAAATTTATGTTTACTTTTAACAACCAAAATTCAAGATTCTATAACTAAGAATTAACATTCCTAGCAATAGGAATAGAACTTTCCTGTCTTTTCTCCTTAAACATCAGGGTTCCCCAGGGGTCTGTTCTAATTCATTGCTCCTCTTTTACATCCTTCTTAAATGATTCCATTCTCACCCACAGCTCTAAATCCTCAGTATAATGGTTCACACATCTTTGTGATGACCCAGACTGCCACATCACATACATCTTCAATCTGTCCCCTTCTTTATTCCCCATTTTAGTAAATACCATCATCTTCTACCACCTACCAGAAATTTGAGAATTATTCTAAATTCTTTGCTGCCTCATTTCTTCAACTTTTTTTTAATCAGATTGTGTTGATTCTATTTATAAAACATCTCCTCAATCCATCTCTCCTTCTCCAGCCTCAGTGGACTTAACTTACTCCCTTTGTCTTTTTTTTTTCCCAACATTTTTTCTCATCTCTGTTTTCAGTCTCACTCACATGAAAAATTCTCCCTGAGTGTTGCTGCCAAGGTGCTCTTTCTAAAATGCAAATCCACAACATGTTCTACTTGCTTTAAACATGTATTTTGAAGTAAGTTTTATTGATATTTTATAAAGTTCAGATTTTGTTCAAAAGGTTTGACCTACATACAAGATATTCAACATTTTTGGCGCATTCACAAATGTTTATGCTATTTCCCAATTTTTATGATAATCACAAGCACCTGATTCACACATTCCAAGGACTTTCTAAAGGATATACACTCCCAGCTAAGAACCAAAAATAGTTTTAAAAAAAAGAAAAACTCCTTCAGAATAACTTTCAGTCTCTTTAGCTTGACATAAAAGTGCGTTCATCTTATCTCTTTTTACTTCTTTCATCTCCCAAGAACCTCTTCCATGTAATCTACTGCCACAGTCAGCCAAGTTGGAGTTGCCCAAATAAGTCCTATCTTTTAATAACTCCAAGCCTTGATTTATTTGTTCTTTATACTGATATGCCTTTATTGCTCAAGATTCTCTTTATTCCTCATGGCTCATTTAAAAAAAACCTCTTTCCAAGGTAATATTTCTTGCTTTTCCTCCTTTCCAAATCTCAGCCTAGGTTAGACCAGTGTTTTTAACTGCTGACCCATGGACTAGTGCCAGTACACCAGAAATTTGAAGCCAGTCTATGAAAAGTTAACCACCCTGATGTTGTATGAAGATTATAGACCCAATGATCTTAGTTCAATTTGCTTATGCTCAGGGTGATTGCTACTGATTAGCTTGTATCATCGATGAAATTACTTCTGAGGTTTTCTTAGCTATCTTTGGTACTTGTAGGTTTATTCAAACAATCTTTTGCACTTATAAACCATATGCAATAGACGAAAATCATTTGGACAAACTTATTTAGTACTCAGTGCATTGTACATATAAAGTTTGGAAATCAAGCAGTGGTTTTTGTCACATTGCTCTGTTGATGTATGGTAAGATAAAACTTTATTCATTGTATGTTTCTGTTTTTGTCTGGCTAAGTCAATAATCCCCAAGTATAAAAAATTTGAAAGCCACTGGTTTAGATGACTCAGTCTTATTGTTCCAATGTGCATATTTCATTAAGACTAGTTATCACTATATATTTTTTTCAATTCAATTGGTGTGTTGTTATGTTTTACTCACAAAATGGTAAAAAAACTAACAAACATACAAAGCATGGAGCAACTTCTTGAAACATTGACTGGATAATCATTTTACCTCTCCCCCAAAAGTGATATCTTTACATAAAATACACACACACAATAAACACCCAGAATGGATTCTAAAGCTATACTCTAAATCAGGGGTCAGGAACCTTTTTGGCTGAGAAAGCCATGAATGCCACATATTTTAAATGTCATTCCGTGAGAGCCATACAATATGTTTAACACTAAATACAAGTAAATGTGTGCATTTTATGTAAAACCAACACTTTTAAAGTACAATAAGTCTCTCAATTCTTTTTAATAACGTTGTTATGCTGTTGCTAACCAATGATGAATAAAATACTTCTTACCATTAATGCGACTTCTGGTGCTACATGGTTTTGCTGATTGCTTTGTAGTCTGGTTGATACATGGTGAGGTTAGGTTTCATGCAGGCATTGAGGCTTCCATTCATTAAATGTGATCGTAGGTTGGTCTTAACATTCTTTAGATGTGAGAAAGACCACTCACATGCATACGTAGAGCCAAACATTGTCAGTAAAGCAATACTCACATGTTGCAGTGTGTGATATGTGACGGGAAGCAAGTTCCAAGTTTTGACAATCAGCTGGTCCGCAGGTTGAAGTTTTTTCATTTCTCCCCACTTGTGTTTGCTCTCCAACTCTGCTTGCTGTTGTGCAAATCTTTCCAAATCTTCATTCAGTGACTTGAATTTATTCAACCATATGTCTGAGACCTTCAGGTCAGCAGCTTGTAGCTCAAAATCTCTGATGGAGACACCGGGAATGTAACTCAGGTCGGTGCTGTTCACTGCACACTCATGTGGATGGGTGATGAACTTAAAAAGACAAGTGCGCTCATGAAATTCTCCAAAGTGCGCTTTGAATGACTGCAGGAGATTAGATGCGAAGCCCGCTAGCTGCTGGAGATCAAGATGTTGAGCAGGGTCACTTGCTGTGCATGCATCTTTAAATTCTCCCAGTGTTTCAAAGTGTAGTAAACAACCTGTTTCAATGTCAGCGATGAAGAGTTACAGCTTGTTTTCAAATGCAAACACTGCTTGTTGAAAGAATAAGACTGTATTTTCAACGCCTTGCATTTTCACATTGAGCTAGTTCAGATGTTCAGTCATGTCCACAAGATAGTAGAACTTCAGGAGCCACTCAGTGTTAGCTTACTCAGGATACTTGACTTTTTCATTTCAAGAAATGTCCAGATTTCGCTCAGACAAGCTGTGAGAGGTCTGAGCACCTTCCCTCTTGACAACCAACGCACATTGCTGTGCAGAGCAGACCAGGATAATTATTCCCAACTTCATCCAGCAGTGTTTTAAACTGGCGATAACTTAAAGCTTGGGCAACAATAAAGTTGACCATCCGAGTGACCAGTGACATCACCTCATCTATCTGCTTGCCACACATCTGAGCACAAAGTGCCTCCTTATGTAGGATGCAGTAAAAAATTTAGGATAGTTCTCTTTTCATATTCATGAAGAAGCGCTACAAATCCTGTTTTTCCCCACCATGCACAGAGCACCATCAGTACACACCTAAGTAAGTTTATCCATCAGTAGATTTTTTCCTTTAGTGAACTCAGTGAAAGACTTGAATAAATCCTCCCCTCTTGTCTCTTTCATTCACAAAACAACAAGACTTTCCTCACGTAATGTGTCACCAACAGCATACCTTGCAATCACAGTGAACTGGAATAAAAAAATGACTTATGTCTGTTGACTCATCCAAAGCGAGAGAAAAGAATGGTGCTGTAATTATGTCCTTCACTTGCATTGCCTCAATTTAATTTGCCATGATGATGGTATGATTGTGAACAGTTCTTGCCGACAGAGGCATGTCTTTTATTCGTTTGATTATCTTGTCTTTATTTGAAAAGTCATCAAAAAGTTCATTGGCAACATCAAGCATGAATGTTTTGGCATATTCCCCATCTGTGAATGTCTTTCCGTTTCTCACAATTGCTAAAGCACCAGCAAAGCTAACCGAATTCCAGTCACCTTGTTTGGTTCAAACACAGAGTTACTGCTGACTAGCTTGCACTCTGCACAGTAGCTCCTGACATGCTTTCTTCTTGCTGTCCCTCGCTGGATATTTCGATGCAAATGTAGTATGGCATGTGTAGAAGTGCTGCTTTATATTTGACCATTTCATCAATGTAATTTTATCATTGTATATTAGACACACTGCAGAACCTGTTCTCTCCACAAAAGCGAATTCCTTTGTCCATTCCTGCTGAAAAGTACGATACTCCTCATCTTTTTTTCTTTTAGCCATCTTCTTCGTCATAAAGGTTTCTGCAATTAGCTAGCTGACAACTTGATTAAAAGGAGCTGACCTCACAATGACCCATGTACGTTAAGCATTATCCAATAAAAATTTGGTGTTGTCCCAGAGGACAGCTGTGATTGGCTCCAGCCACCCACAACCATGAACATGAGTGGTAGGAAATGAATGGACTGTAATTCATGAGGATGTTTTATATTTTTAACGTTATTATTTATTTTATTAAAGACTTGTCTGCGAGCCAGATGCAGCCATCAAAAGAGTCACATCTGGCTCGCGAGCCATAGGTTCCCGACCCCTGGTCTAAATCAATCTGCTATCATTGTTAAACTGACTTTGTCATGTGACTTTTAAGTTTTACTCTATTTAATATTTGGACTTTTTTCAAATGGTGTTTGATAGTTATCATCCAGTAAAATTGAGGATTCTGGAAGATACCCCAGTGTATGCTGCTTTTTCTCCTATTCCCACCTCTCATTTGGTCACACTACCTTTTTTTTTTTTTTTTGTCAAAACTACCTTCTTACATTTACAGGAACACTAAATAAACCAAGTTATAAAATGACTTTAACTATACTTTTCATATCCCATGCAAAAATATTTTATGTTAATGTTTTTTGAGTGTTTTTAAATTAAAATATTTAATTCATTTGGAAAATGTTCTGGAATAAGTGTTAAGAAAAGAAATATGCTTTAAAATAATAAATGTATAGATGTTTTTTAATACCATTTACTAAATAAATTAGAATTAATTTAATTACATATCAAATTCTAATATAGATATATGGATTAATTTCTAAACATTCTTCTTTCATCGTCACCAGTAGCTTTATATTTTATTTTTTTCTATATCTAGAAGGGCCAGTGCCCCATCTTGCCTCATCATTTTTGTATTCGGGAGGAGATTTCTTTATCATTTTTTTTGCATTATTTTTTATTCCAATAAGCTTTACAGTAATTTTGTCATGTTCCATGTTTTTAAAATCTTACAGGAAGGAAATTATTAATTTATTTATTAATTTAGAGAAAAAATGTACTATTCAGTGTTACAGTGTTTTTGTTTTTTTTTTTAGTGAGAGGAGGGAAGGCAAAGACAGACTCTCCCATGCCCCTGACAAGGATCCACCCCAAAAGCCCACTACAGGGTGATGCTTTGCCAATCTCGGGTCCTTGTTTTATTGCAGTGGGAGCCATTTTTTAGCACCTGAGGTGGAGGCCATGTAGCCATCCTCAGCGCCCAGGGGTAAGTCGCTCTAATGGAGCCATGGCTGAAGGAAGGAAGGAGAAGAGAGAGAGAAGTGAGAGGGGGAAGGGTAGAGAAGCAAATGGGCACTTCTCCTGTGTGCCCTGACTGGCAATTGAACCCAGGACATCCATACACTAGGCAACACTCTACCACTGAGCCAATCGGCCCGAGCCACTGTATTTTTTTCAGTAAGATTCTATAAATTTCTTGTTATGTTTAATTCTTGGTGTTGTGTGTTTCTATTGTCATTGTGGATACATTCATTACACCTATGTTGTTCTTTATCCATAATAATACCATAATAATAGATGCTTGTATATAAGTCAAGTAAAACAATAATAATAATACAATAATAGATGCTTGTATATAAATCAAGCATAATTACTCTAAACATACTTTTCTAGTTATATAGTATATAATATCTCATCTTTCACTTATTAAATATCCTTTGAATAAACACAAAAGACAAGCAGAATTTGAATCCTTGTAAACAGCCCTACCCTTGTAACACATACAATTGTAGAGAAAAAACTGACACTAAACAAATAATTATACAACTATATAAAGCATCATAGATTGTAAAGAACAGTACAAGTTACCAAGAAAATTTACTATAGGGGATGTTAACCTGGGTGGTAGTGAAGCGTGTGTAGTTTAGGAATGATTCTGTGAAGATGTAGCATGGAACAAAGAGCTAAAAGATGGGTATGAGTAAACTGGGTAAAAGAAAAACATATGTAAACGACCTTTGTTCGGATCTGGCTTTTAGAACATGGACAGATCCTATGTATGTGGAGCAGAGAGTAAGGCAGATAGCAGCAAAATAAAGAATGATATGTAGGCAGGGGTCAAGTCCTGACAAGGCTTCAGAGAACTTAAGGAGTTTTGTTTTTATCCTAGAAGATACCATTGAAGTTTTTACAGATCAGTATGTGTTGTGTTGGCTTGTGAAGAAGAGTCTGGTGACATACTCTGATTTATATTTCAAATTTACCCCAGTTCTTGTAGGAAGAATGCATTAGAAGAGGGAAATAATGGATGACTGAAATAGAAGGCTATTGAAGGAGCCAGGATGAGAAATGATGGTAATGTGGATAAGATAGTGGCTGTAGAAATGGCGGGAAGGACACCAGGAGGCAATATTTAAAATTTACGGTAATGCCAGAATTCTGGCATGATAACGTAGAGAGAAGTGCCAAGTATGACTTCCAGGATTCTGGCCTGCCTAGATGGATGGATGATGAGGCTATTGCCTGAAACAGGGAACACAGAACCTAAATCAGCTTTGAGTAAAAAATATGAATATTCTGGAATGGACTGAGCTGCAAGTACTTCTGAAACCCAGTGAAGATGGTGAAACATTTATCCATATATTTCTTGAACTCCAAGGAGAGACTTAGGCTATGTATATGCATTTGAGCTATTGACATAATAGTTAAAGCCATGGGCTGGTGATCAGGGAGCGTTGAGTGTGAAGATAAAAGAGATTGATCCCTGGGGAATGCTAACACTTAAATATTATATAAAATGATGCATTGATAAAGGAGGCTGAGGAAAAAATCTGCCTGTGGGTAAACCAGCTATTTTGATTAAAAATCACCTCACTGGATGCCCTGTGCTCCATAAGCTTTTGGTTTTTGTTGAATCCTGATTGCCTTCATTTGCTGCTGTTGGACCTCAGATCCAAAATTAGCTTTTAAAAGATTATTGACAATCTCCTGTAATCTTCACAATGTCAAAGAAAATATGGTTCTGAGATTCTCTTTATTCATGGTGGAATAGGGAATCTCAGTGCAGTAGTTCCAATCATTCATTTTCCACATTTTTTTTTGCACTTCCATTCTGCAGTATAACACCATTCTCTTGAAAAGGGATGTTGTCTATATTTTCTTTGAATCTTTTTTTAATTTGTAATAAATTATATTGAACCTGACCATAATTTGATAAATTTTGTGTTATGAGTTTGGGGATTTTTTAGCATTGTTTTTTCTTCCTTTATCATTTTTTTCCTTTTTCTTAATTTCTATTAATTTTGGGAGTTTCCATTTATATGTTTTTTAAAAAGTTAATGTCATCACCTGACCAGGCAATGCCACAGTGGATAGAGCATTTGACTAGAATGCAAAGGACCCAGATTTGAAATCTCGAGGTTGACAGCTTGAGCGTGGGCTCACCAGCTTGAGTGCAGGATAGTTGGCTTGAGCATGGGATCATAGACATGACCCCATGACCACTAGCTTGAGACCAAGGTTACTGGCTTGAAGCCCAAGGTCGCTGGCTTGAGCCCAAAGTTGCTGTCTTGAGCAAAGGGTCACTTGCTCTGCTGTAGCTCCCAGGTCAAGGCACATATGAGAAAGCAATCAATGAACTAAGGAGACTAAGGAGCCACAATGAAGAACTGATGTTTCTTATCTTTCTCTCTTTCTGTCTGTCTGTCTCTACCTGTCCCTCTCTCTGTCTCTGTCATAAATAAATAAATAAATAAATTTAATGTTATCATTCTACCACATGTAGATTATTTTGCTTTCGAACAAGTAGAGTTTGTGTTGTTTATTGGACATAATGGTAAGGCAGTCTACTAGTCTAATGGGACCTAAAAATCTAGAATTCAAACAGGAAATTTGAGGGCATTTGGAATTATCTGGGGCAGCTTTTAATTTATAATATTCCTAAACTCCAAATAAGAACTAGAATTTCTGTATTTGGAGATTATAAATGGTTTTGACTTAAAAGAAACACTGCATGTTTCTGGCTCTTATATCAGAACTTGACAACCTGTATAGTTTAGACTTGAAAGATGTTTTAATGAAAACAAAACTCACAAATATATTTAGATATAAATATTAAAATTCAAGATGTAAAGCTCAAAGCAAAACCAATTTGAGGAAAACAATGTTGTTAAATAAATATTGAAATAAAACTCTAAAAACATTAGCCTAAATTCATATGTGATACAGTTGGAGACATATGTTTTATTATCACAGTTTATTCAGCCATGAAAAATCAGTTGCTTTTCTCTTTGTATCAATAATACTACCCTGAGAGTTTCAAGAGGATAGACAGTGATAATTAGTGTCATGTTTCCTTCATGAGTGATGTTTCAAATTGATTTTCATAAATAAGCCAGTATATACTTCATAGGAGACATTTGCTGCTTTGTCTTTTAAACAAATGGCAAACAAAGAATACCATAACACCTTACTTTTTACTGTTGGAAATGAAATAGATCTGATACGTACAAAGGAATTCCACAAAACAAAAACCATTGACATGAGAAAAGCGTGCATTTAATTCGATGCTTTGCAGAGATACATGACTAAATTGGTGTGCATGGCTTGTCCTTTGGGATGGTCCCAGCTGTTTATTTTTAAAGAAAAAATAAAAACGGAGCCAACAAAATGCAGTAAGGAAAAAAAAAATCCTTGAGACACAGGGGACCCACATGTTCTGATCTAGGAAACATGCAGGTATTACAAAACATTCCAGATACAGTATGACAGATGAACAGTGGAAAAGGCACTGGAACAATGCTCCCTCTTTCAGAAGTGGGCAAGTCTAACAGTTATGCTTTCACAAATGGTATTGATGAAACCATCTTTATTTTGAAAGAATTTTATAGAACGGATTTTAGCACCATTATTAAAGGAAAAATAATAATACATTTTAGCCCTGCCTATCTCCAGTTTTTGAATAATAACAGAAGCATAGCACCTTTTAGTATCTAAAATATAAACAGGAATAGTAAGTCCATCCCAGCTTCTAGAGATGAGGTAGCTCATGCTAAGAAATGTTGGGTCATTTTTCCTACGAGAGTTCAATAGCCAAATGTTCTATTTCCACTTATCACATTTGATTAGAGTCAGCTCCACACTCTAATCTAAATCTTTCTTTTCATTATAGGCTTCAGGATGATGAGATTGCACATGAGTAAGACTCTCAACTTTGGGTCCTGGACATATGCATACAAAGCTGTAGGTGTAAATTTTTTGCATTCCATATCTTCTTAAACAAGAAAGTGCAAATATAATCAATGGTATACTCATGTTAACTTCTTTCTATATTAATAGACGGAGTCAAGAGGGAAAGATACCTTCGAATTTGAATGAAAAAAAGTCTAAATACCACCCTTTATAAAAATCTATTATCACTTTGTTTTCAAGAAATTCCACTGACTATATATTATTTTAAAATTCCATTTAAAACAGAGAGAAACTATTCTTTTCAAGATTCTCTTTAAAGAGTCTTTATGATAGTTATACAATATCAATACATGCATGAGGGTTTCAATCACAAGAATAAACATTTTGATTTAATTTTATTTGATAACATGGGTATCAGAGGTCACCAAAAGGCACTACTTTCTGTTTTGGATTCTGCAGCCAAGTGGAACAAATACGTGTTATGGTTTCACATACACCACTCTTTAAGCTACCTGTCAAGAAGAAGAACTTTCTCATAAATACTAAGCAACTTTGCCATTACATTGAAATAATTGAAGAAAACAAAGGTTTATTTATTCAATCAGTTTACTTTCTTTTTAAAGGTGGTCATTGTCATTGGTCATCTTAAACCTAAACTGCTGTATCGAAAAAATATTTTAAATCAATTGAAACTTGAGGACTGTAAGTAAAATAAATATTCTGAAGGATAAGGAGGCCAGGCACTTCAGACCCTATATACAGTGCTGATGAAGAATCAGCCATTATTTCAAGAGTCTCAGGATCAGCTTCAAACAGTCAAAGTTCTTGTGAATGGTGGTGGTCATTGATAGTGAAGGTGTTAATCATTGTCGATGTATCTCGGCTTGCTTTACACAAAACAAACTGGCCCAATTTCGATGCCAAACTCTTGGTCTGGGCTGCCAACATCCACAGGAGCAAGATCTATGATGGGCAAGCGTGCCACATTCTGTGTTCTATATTCAAAGATAGTCTTGCCCACATTTCCATTTCGTTTCTAGAATTAAATTGTGCAATGGGTTAATATTATATACAAATTATTCCAGAGATGTTAGAAACTTCCAAGCGATTTTTATAATGTAAATGCTATAATTTTTAGAGCATTACTTAAAACAGCACTAACAGAGTGATGTCCTAGCAAGACTGGCAGGCATTATTTTCATGCTTTAATTTGAGGAAATGTCCTTTGCTTCCTTGCAACTTCCCAAATGGGCACTAACAACATAAATTATAAAAAACTTTTTGGTTTTTTAATTCATCATTAAGTATTTTCCCTTTTTATATCTAGATATGCAGTGGGGAGACATACAAAATAGTAAAAATAAAATACCAGAAACTGGGTAGCATATACAAATTATATATATATATATATATATATATATATATATATATATATATATATATATATATATATGGTCTCAAATTGATTATACATTTCATTTTTAGAATCAAGACATTTTAAACATGAAACTGAGGTTAAATAATTTGTAGAAGAGGCAAAGTGAGTTTGCATAAAAGCTAGATCAGATTGCAAAGATCCAGTCTTCCTTATTGCTTTGTATTAATGCTTGTACCATGCCTCACATACTAACACACATTCAAGTTTACCCTAAAGAAAAACTGGGGACAGTGGTAGTGGGTAAACAGGGCCAATAAAACGGGGATGCAAAATGGTTTGACTTTGGGTAATGAGCAATATACAGATCTTGTGTCACAGAAACATACACTTGAAACCTATATGATCCTATTAAGCAATGTCACTCCATTAAATTTAATAATAATGAACGAAATAAAGAAAGAAGAGAGAGAGAAAGAAAAGAAAGAAGAAAGAAAGAAAGAAAGAAAGAAATAAAGAAAGAAAGAAAGAAAGAGAAAGAAAAAGGAAGAAAACTATAGACAAATTGTTATGCTCTATACAGGGTAAAATTGTCCCCACCTCTGGTGCCATAACAGTGTTTTAAACAAAAATAATTTTTTGCCTTTACTCAGATCAATACAGATCAAAAATACTTACTGAGCAAGTGTCTTGAAGAACTATGTATCTGAATCGAATGTTTCCTTCTGCTTTGATGTCTAAGTCATTTGATCCTTTGAGAACCACAGCTTTCTTGAGGTTCTTAGCTTGATCATCCATGTATCCAACACTGTTTTTACAGACATAAGTAATGTTCTGGGAGGCTTCTTTTGATAAAAGCCGCAAGAAGGTCATTTGAGTAATGGCTGCATTAGGTGACTGGTGGTCTCCATAAGCAAACTAGAAAAACAAAGAGTCTTAGTTATATGCAACACTGACAGGTTTCATAGTACTCTGTGTATGTGTGTGGGGGGGGGTGCCCATGTGCGTATGTGCATGTTGATTTCAGATAAATCAATTTTGAAGAGTATTACTTTTATTCTTTCATATAATAGTATATTCTGCTTAAACTTATAAAAACATTTAAAAATTTTATAAATATTCACAAGTAAGACTTCTGTCTTTATTACCCCAAACAAGTGGTGAAGGCACCAATGATAAATTATACTAATCAGAGAAAGTTTATGTATTTATCCCTTTCTTATTCATTTTCTACTTTGAGCTTTATTTCCAGTGCTTATTTTGAGCTTTTAACATAACATGAAATTAAATAAATTGCATTTCAATTGGGTATATTTAAATTAAAAGTGTTTCTGCTCATCAAATAATGGTAGATTGTGTTATGTCTTACTTACACCCATAATATGCTCATATTACGTTTATTATGAACATGAATTCTAAGGAGAGGTCAGGAGCAGAGGTGAGAAGGAAATTTCAGAGTTATGTTGCTAGAAAGATTCAGAATAAAATACTCATATTGAGATAGGAATTGGCAGGCTGGTGGAGAATCTAAATACTGGGCCATAAAAAAAAAAAAAAACACAGAAAAGACCAGACTGAGAAAAATACTAATAGAATTCTTATAATTATAAAAATGCATAAGTTTAACTAATATTACAAAGGTTATAAAGTGATTTAATTATATAAGTACAAGTATAGTAATTATCTAATATTTATAACTTACCATGTACTAGATATTGCAGTAAGCACATTATACTCACACAAAGACTATGAGATAAATATTATCACCTGTACTTTAAAATGAATACAACTGAAGCTCTGAAAGATTGAGCAACTTCCTACTGTCCCAGAGTCAGTAAGAGATCCAGGTAGCAATCACATAGGTCTCCTGCTGCTAAATACAATTCTGGTCTTTCAACTGTAGCAAGATCCTAGCAAGTACACTCCACAGTCAGCGTGGCATGCATTAAAGGAACTAATAACATAAATAATCACTTTTTCACATTCCATGAATGGAAAAATTATCATTCAAAATTTACATTAATTTAACTCTTAGTAAAACTTTGTTTATGCAGTGATATCAAAGTTGCACCTAATGTGAATATATGACTTTAAAATTAACATGATAAAATAAACCTGGTCAAGAAATAATAGCATAGTCTGAAATAAATAATATGGTATAATAAATAGTGAAAAGCAAAAGATATAATTTCAAGGAAGCATATTAAATTACCTGAGATCCTCTATTCATATCAAGACCATACCAAACAGGCTTATGGTCAGGAGATTTGCTGGTCCACCAGGTTTTACGTGGTACACTGGATGGGTTAGCTGAAATGCATGTTTCTCCTGTTTCCATGTTGCAGTAAACTTTGATTGCATCTTCAATAGATCCCTGGTTAGGATCAATCCAGTACTCACCTATTTTCCAAAATAAGAATATTTGCTAAATAAAGTGAATTTCAAACATGATGATGAGTCCCTAAAAGAATTAACAGAGGGTTTGAAAATATGAACCCACTGATGAAGGACTCTTTTTAGAGAGAGTATCCCAGTTAAGGAGATATTCTGCAGTGAAGGAAAAAGTAACTGTCACCCATCTGTTTTCTTTCTACAAGCACTCTTCCAAGGAACTCTTCACCAAATCAAGACTCAAAACACAGTTAAAGGAAATATTATTATCTGAATATTATAGATGAGAAAAATGATACCAAAAAGAGATAATCCACAGTGATTGACTTTGCCCAAATGGATGTGTTCCCATACAATTTATACAGTCAATATTTTAAAGCAAATTATAATTGGAATATAATAAAATAATGTATTGTCAAAACGATGAATAAAGTAAAAATGTGAACTGCACCACAATTAGAATGTTATTAGTTATCTCACTGGCCCTATTTAAAATTGATCTCATATATAAGAGATACTTAAAATAGGCTACACCAAGTTATGTTTGGTGTTGGACATGTCAAATAAATACACAAATAAGTATAGTATATTTGTGCATATATGTATAATTTATGCATATATATATAATTTGTTATTAGTTCCTTTAATATATAATATGCATGAAAAACCACATTTTAAATAAAATGAAGGGAGTGGGATGTAAAGTGTAGAGCTGAGAATCAAACTGCCTAGTCTTCCAAGATAATTTTAGCTATTCCTGTCAATGTTATATCAAAGTTAACTGAACCTCCTAAGAATTTTATAGCTTATTCCTATAGCCTATCTTCTTCAGGTCTTATTAGATTAATCAAAATGATAGAATAATGCAAACTTTAGGCAAGGGTTACACAACTAGGACAGGAAGACTAATTCCAAAATACTTTAGAACATCATTATAACATAATCCTGTCAGCAGAGATTCCTAAAGTGATATTCATAGAACATTAAACTACACAAATGGAATTTTGTATTCAAATAGGTTTGGGAAATAAAATACAGTAAATTTTACTCTACTCTTGATGACCCCACGTTATATGTTAGCATATTAAATCCCTGAGAACTTATGTAGGTAAATAAATGTCAACCTTGCTTAAGCAAGTATTTTCAACATTGTATCACCACAAATTTGTCAATATTTTAAGACTTCTGGATGGAAATAGAAATACCATGATGAAGTTAGATTAGTAATAAGATATGTCTACTATTATAGTATTTATCATCTCACCCCATAATTTTTCATATCATTGTCTATTCTCACACTAAGCCACAAACTCTGACATGTTTACAATTTTTCCTCTGTGTTTATCACTTAATAGTTTGGAATGCAGTCAATAAAATACTTTTGGAATGCAGTTGAGAATAACACAATTAGAAACGACCAATGTTGTTCAAGCGGGCAGCAGTCCACTCACCGCTCTGCTTTGCGGAATGGCAAAGCTTTAAGTCATCACAAGTCCGGGCGGGATGCTTTTTAGAGCCATCAGGGCTGCGCATGGTTTCAATCTGACTACTGAGTGACTTGAGAGTAGCATGAACCCCAGGGTCGGTTTTATTTTTGTCATCAGGGGCCGCTTCATCTTCAGTAAACTCTGGAAGTGGATCTGGCATGTTTTCATCATAGTGCCCCATGATATCGCCAAGAGCAGCTGTAAGGTGACCTGGGGGACCCGGAGGGCCAGGTGGGCCAGGCTCACCAGGAGGACCCTAATTTTTAAAAACAAAAATACATTAACGTATTTTTGTGATTGTTTTAATACTGGTCAAAAGGCACCGCTAGGACTTGCTTAAGAAGTTACAATGCACACCCCAACTTGACGGTACTGAGAGATCGGTGACTCATGCCCTTTTTTAACTAAATGGTTCTAGCTTACCAACCTGTAACATTCCAAGGATGAGAAATGACTCATAACTGTCTTTCAGGTAACATATCTGCAAGTCAGTATCTGAGATACATAAAGATCAAGAGCACAAAATATTTGCTCTGGTGTTTACCTTGAAGATACATTATATTTTACGTTAAAAATATATAGATATGTACATTTCCAAATGATTTTGGGCAAGGTACAACTAAAATGTCTTAAAAGGATTTATAGACAGAAGCTGACAGGGGAAATGCAAAGGCGTTATGCGTCCTCGTTCTGTAAGACTCACGTCAATACCAAGGAACTACCCACAAGACAACGTCCCACTATTTCCAGATAAAGGGGAAAGCACTGAAAGTTTCATGTGCGCAAGTTAATGTGCAGATCAAAATTATCTGTACTAAACAAAATTGAAGAATGTTCTCTTTAGCCTTTTTATTAACAAAAATAAAGAACTCTCTAACACTTTTTTTTTTTTGTTTGTCAATAAAACCATTGGAGTTAAACCTGACCTGTGGTGGTGCAGTGATTAAAGCATCGACCTGGAAAGCTGAGGTCGCCGGTTCGAAACCCCGGGGCTTCCCTGATCAAGGCACATATGAGAGTTGATGCTTTCTGCTCCTCCCCCCTTTCCCCTTTCTCTCTCTTTCTCTCTCTCTCTCCCCCACCTCTAAAATGCATAAATAAAATATAAATAAATAAATAAATATTAAAAAAAACATTGGAGTTAAAAGGTAGATGCTCACAAAAAGTATCAGAGGCTTGAAACTGGGTCCTCTTTACTACTTCCCTTTGCATTTTCTCAAGGAAGAACTCAGCAACTTGATAGAATCAGTCGACACCCTGAAAAGATGCATGGTTCACATCTCATGTGGGGAGCACAGTCCTGGCAGGCAGACATCTGGAGTTCTAATCCTCGCTCTGCCACTTTTTCTATGTCTTTGGACAAGTTGCTTCAACCTTGAATACCAGCATTTCTTCACCTCAAGGGACTGTTAAATATGCTGTGGGTTTGTTTGTTTGTTTGTTTTATAGGTCAAATCATGATTTCAAGCATTCTTTTAAGAAAAGAGATTTTTCTTTTCTATCAAGGGCCACTGAACCTCAAAATAAAGTCAAGCAAGGGCCACGTGAGTCAGAGGTATTCTAATTCTATAGCTGTTTTCCTTTCATGGAGAAATAAATAGGAAGTATTTCTCTTGACCATTGGAAATATAAGGTTTTTTGATTCATATAATAAAGAATAAGTATTTGGTTTAATGGTATTGCCTTTAAAGGGCAGAGACAAAATAAAGAAGGAAAGGTAAATAAGGCCAAAGAGGAAGAAACAGGAGAGAGAAGCAGGAACTCATATGCACACATGGATCCATAAACACGACTATATGACAAACATGTGCAGATGAAAAGAGGATGCTTCCCCAAAGATCTGAGAAGTCAGTCTAATTCAACTTAGCTTTACATGATACTATTGGAATATTTAAATGAAAAGTTTTAATTGAAATCCTTTCTGAATGTCGTTTTCAAATAAAAAAAACTTTAATTTTATATCCCTCCTTTATAGCATTTTCATGAATGACTATATTCATCAAACCTCACATTTAGCATATCGCATTTAAGTAAAGCAACATTTTCATAAGTTTCATTATAAATACAATTATAACTTGCTAGTTGCTCTCATTGGTGTCACGTGAAATCCAGGCCCTGATAGCTTAGATTTTGATTTTCCATACTCTAATCTATATTAAAAATATTTGAAATATGTAGTTACTTAAACAGACAAGCTCCTCTGAGACTTTTAGGTTTGTTTTCAGAGTTCCTTCAATTGTTTGCCCATTATGCTGCACAGATATCCCTTTGCTAAAATCCAAGCTACGAGAACCAACAGAATTATTTGCATGCAAGCCCCTGTGATTTTACCTCGGGTCCTGCTTCTCCAACACTGCCCCGCACACCAGGAGGTCCTATAGGTCCAAGTGGGCCAGAGTTTCCTTCTTTACCAGAAGGACCAACTGGGCCTGGAGGACCCTGCAATAAACAAAAACTGTATTTCAGATTCTGTAAGAAAATTTTTGCAATGCCTTTCTTAAATCAAAGAACTATTTTCTTTATGGAGCTATCACAATGATTTCTCAGATTCAGATTCCTAATGACTAATAAATGGAGTTCCAGCACATTCTAACCTTTACTATGTCATCACACATAGGTTATCATCCAAGCATGGTAAAAGAGAAGTAACAGTTAAAAACTTTAATGGACTAGTCTTCTACTTTTTGATTAGTAGCTGTTTCATCAAATCTCATGTATTGTAAACTTAATCATAAATTCAATCAACGTCAGAAGTTGAAGCATTTGATAACAGTGTAAGTTAAATTTGTGTGCTTATACAAATCTCATCACATCCTAATAACTGTAATACTACTGTTCTAAAATTTATGTATGATTTGTTTATACTATATTTATATATAGCAAAAATTCTAATGATTTTCCTAAATAATTATGTCTCTCAATTGACTTATGACATTAATGACCTATTAGAGGCAGTATTAATACTAATGTTGAATTTCTAAAAGCTTCAAATGTTGGTTTCATTTTATGATTTGCTTCTGAGTCAGCAAAATACTTCTGAGGAAGTATCACAATCTCCTAAAGAAAAAAATACATCCAACTTCAGAACATACAGCTTCTGTTTCCAGTTCATTAGAATTTCTATTATATCATCTCAAAGGGATTTAATGAAATTTCAATGAACAGAGTAAGAAAATGAACCAACCATAAGAAAGAGATTTTAATGTGAGATCATGATTAAATATGTCACTAGGATATTCCTACTTAAAGGTAATTGCTCAATGATTTGTCTCAGATGTTTGTTGCCTGCTTCATAAAATTGGGGAAGTTCTAGCTTTGATCCATAAAAATGATGCTCAAGCTCCAGTGGTAGATCACCAAAAGCATTATTATGTAATCTGCAACTTGTCAAGTTTTTACTTACTCTTGGACCAAATGGTCCAGGAATTCCAGGACTGCCTTGTTCACCATTTGGACCCTAAGTAGAAAAAATTTTTCAAATGTTACCAAAATATTTATATCCTACATTTTGCCAGTCTCAGATTTTTAAAATGTGCTGTCATTCATAATAGCTGCATAAACTACTTTCATAAAACCATCAACCTCTACAATGTCTTCATGAGCTGACCAATACTAAAGATAACTGTAGGAATAATGGTGTATATATCCTTTTATTTTATTTTTTTCCTACAAAATTACAGTTTATTTATGGATAATTATATTGAGTAGGTGGTTAATTGGTTATTCATTAAGACAGTCTTTGAAATGAAAGCAAGAAATAAAAAGTCCATTTATTTTAAAGACAAATGTTAATGTCAGGATACTTGTGTATTTTTACATGGAAGGCAAATAATACTTAAAGAAATCACTTACAGGAGGTCCAGGAAGACCTTGAAGTCCAGTGAAGCCCCTGTGACCTTTCTGACCTCGGTCACCTCGGTCTCCATGATCTCCTTTGTCACCACGAGGTCCTTGGGGTCCCTAAAGATAAGGTCATGGCATAGATATTGCCTGTTTAGATTATGATTTACAATAATTTTACTTTTTACAATTGCACTTGCTATCATTTTGAATACTATATTGTATATGGTCTAACATATTTACTTATCTAAATGGAATTAGACTTAGGAATTTTTACCTATCTTTCTCAAGGAATGAAGGTGAGCATTAAAACATAACATATATAATAAAGCTTTTCTAAATATTTAGTTTTTTAATGTTTATTCTATATTTATACTAGAATGAGGTATTTTTAAGTTTATTCTCACCTATGTGAAACAGTTTCAGAGACTATATATTTCACATATTTGGCTGATAGATACCATTATATAAAAATATTGCCATCATAAATAGATTATTTTAAATCAAAACATGTGTTCTTATTTACTTAATAACAGATTATAATTTTAAGTTTATAATTGATCTTCATAAATATATATTTTGATTTATATAATGGGTGTGGAAGGAACATAAGAGACTGCTTATAGAGATGATTCCTTCCTGGTAAGACATCTGTATAATAATCATAACCTATAAGTACTGCAAATAGAAAAAAGAATTGAACAAAGGCAGTGTAGTCCAGTTGAAAATACAGTGCTTTAAAAATATATCAAGAGCTTTTAAACCCATTATCTTATGTAATTATTAGAAAATCTCAGAAACAAGGGCTCTATTATTTCTATTATTTTAGAAGAAAATTGTGACGCAAATATTTTACTGATTAATTGGAAGAATCCATGGTTAAATTCAGAGGATCTACGTTAAAATTGTAAAAACAAATATGAAGTCCTGGGTGCTATTTTAAATTAATATTTTTCTCTAAAGCTTGAGAATTTAGTAATTTTTATTTATAAGTCTTAGGACTTTTGGGGTGGTGTATTTTTATGTAAGATATACATTTTTAAAGGGAAACAGAGAACTTACAGGTAAGCCACGTTTTCCAGCTCGACCAGGTGGTCCTACAGGACCCCGTGAACCCTATAAGAAATTTCCACAAATAAGGGTATATAAAAATGCATATACTATGCAGATATAGAATTCAAATATATATAATGTAGGTGAATATTTATGTTTATGTATTATCTATACTTTTATGGATAATTAATTAAAATTAGGCTAATGTCCCTAGGTATAAGAATTTGTACACTATAACTCCAATGATACTTCTTTCATCAATTTTATTAATTGCCTTAATAGAATGATCTCTTCAGTTGATTATGGTGAGACATTACATGCTTAAATTTAACATGACTTCCTATAAATGATAAGATTTGGGGGTGATGAAAGTCAAAGCATCAGAATTTTTGAATCCCTATTAGAAATCAAATGTTTTCTTCTAAGACACAAAATTAACTCATAATTAACTGTTTATCATTCTTTGTTTAGAATCCTTAATCAAGGACGCATATATATGAATGTATGCATGCATATAAGTAGCTCATACTGCAGAATAGTGATGTTTACAACTGTCAGTGTGAAATCAACTCTCCTTACCGGGTCGCCTCTTTGCCCTGCATCTCCTGGAGCACCAACGGGCCCGGGAGTTCCAGGAGCACCCTGAGAGCCTGGCAGGCCAGCAGGCCCGGGGTCTCCACGATCACCCTGACAAGAATAATCATGATATTATTCCTTCATATCTATTCTAAATCAACAACATTCTATATATCCATGATAGTCATGATTAAACAGTACTTTCTAAAAAAAAACCAAAACATTATTTCATTTATAATTTACTTAACTAGTTTATTTACCTACTAGTAAATCAAACTGAAAAGAATAAGGTTACTCTCCCCCCTTTCAGACTTCATTGCTTTCCTTACTCTTGCCCTGTTACTCCCATAATCAAGATTGCTGGAGTATAGAAGTGATCACCTCCAGAATTTAGCATGTTTCTTAGACCAGCGGTCTGCATACTGTACTCGGGATAAACAATGACTTGCCAAAGAGTGTGAAAACTGAACATTTTAAGCAAACCACTTTCCAGATTTTTAACTCCACAGATTTTCAACTCTGTATGTGTTCTTTGAGAAAATTGATTTGGAGCAACCTTCCCCACTCTTAAATATTACCCTTCTCCCCTTGTATGAACAAAAACAGACATTCCCACTGTCTGTAATCTCATTGTGGTGCTATGCTGCAGGAGTAAAAACCTCTGATACCAAGCCAAGGGGCTTTTCTAGAATGTACTTTACTTGAGAATAAAGTGAAGAAGTATTTCAAAAAAAAAGTTGCTCCTTGTTTTATGCCTGTGACCCAATTATAACAAGGCTCCAAATCTTACTTTTTTATTTAAGAAATCAAAAGTTAGATGATTGTTATATGAACATAGATTAACATAATTAGTGAGTCAGACCATTTTTTTCTTACAGAAATGATCTTACTTGAATGGTTAGTTTGGCAACCAGGATAAACTTGGGCAATTAGATTAGGGAACACACATAATACCTAAAAAAACTAAATTGGCAACTCTAAGATTTTTAAAAGAAACATACTGAAAGCACATATACATTTAGAAAATACCAAGAATGACTTTCTTTGCAACTATTTAAAGTTATGATTAAAGTGTGATGGAAACTTAACATTTATATAGGGGTTTATAGATATTCAAAATAATATCAGGGTATACATCAGCTAAATATTTGAAAATTAATGCACTAAACAATACATACTGACCAAGGGAAAAACCCAAATGCCAAGAAAATTTCATTCTTAAGCTTTATAGTAGATGGAGGAGTAACCCGTGATTCCTCAAAACTCTTTCTCTTTCTGTTTTTGAATGCCTGTTATGTAGTTTATTATTTAAGAAAATATTTTTCAGACTAGGTAATTTAAACATGAGATTTAAAACACAAATTCCCAACAGTATAAGTATTAATCATATTTAGAGTATCTAAAAACTGAGGTTTAGAAAATGTGCTTAAGACCACATAGCTAGTAACTTCAGTAACCAAGATTCCAATCCAGGTCTGTTCGGTGTCATAGTCTGTTCTGTAACATGATGGGCTCTTAGAGTAAAAAGAACCATTACAACATAACAGGCATTAGAACAGGGACTACTCTTGCTTTCCAGGTACTGCTATATATATAGTCAAAAACAACTGTGTGATTGCCCACTGGGACTAGAGCTTCTGATAAAGGTAGGGGTATTTCCAGTTCAATACATGTCTAATTTAAAAACACATTCTGAAATATATAAAACACATGGTTTATTTCTTCATGGGGCATTCACTTAAGTAGGTGAATAGAGAAGTTTAGATGCCACACAGCTCCCATATTACTGTGAATGAGTTTTAAAGTTTTAAGTTTAGACCACTTCATAGGTATCCTCATCCAAATATGTTGCACCAAATATAAAAGAAATTGGCTTTCCTGTTCTTAATAAAAAATGCCATTTCACTTTGCTGTGTATTCAAATCTCATTTCATTCTCAAGATCTACCAAAATTATAATACCTATTACAAAAAAGGTTGCTTCTATCAGAAAAATCCGGGCTGTACTGATGCTCTGAGGAGAAAAGATAGTACTTTACTCATTACCATTAAAAAGATTTCAAATTCACATTACTCCAGAGGTTTTAATCAGTGAAATTGCCCTTACTCGTTCTCCAACAGCACCATCCCGTCCTGGAGTACCATCGTTTCCAGCTGGACCCTATATAAAAATCACATTTAAAAATGCATTTACTGAGTAATAAAAAGTTTTTCATTTCAACTGCCAGAAAAATTACAGCATGTTTATGCCTCCCTTCTAAAAACTATAATTAGCATTTTTTAAAATCTCAGTAAAAGAAAAGCTCCTGTTATTTTCAATTTTAATTGCATGTAAAATTAATATATTCTTAATTAATATAAATTCATTTCTATTTTTATTCCAAAAAGAAAAACAATTCTCAAATTCTTCATAATAAGTGTACAATCATTACCTTCTGGATATTTTGTTTTGTTTGCATTACCAGTGAATAAGTTTTCTCACTTTTACTTCTAAAAGGTATCCAAAAAATATGTGTAATCTTGAAATAACTGTGTTTAGATAATACCAAATTACTTTTTAAATATATAGTCTTCTCTCCTTATTTTATTTTGATTTTTTTCATAATTATGTTTTTACCATTTGATAAAAACATTGCTTTGAAAGGCATTGATTGTTTCTTCCACAAAAATGTGACATTAACTGTTTGGTGATTCACTCATTACAGCACTAAATAGGGCAGATTGAAACGTACAATTTCTCAAATCTCTTTTTAAAAACTGATTTCCTCTCAAAAGAGCCTTAGGAAACATGACATCAATAATGTAACTTTTTAGTGATATTTAGGTAAAATTATCTCTACTTTGCCCTTTTTACAAGTTGTAATAGTTACCATTAATTCTATCACTATAAAACCTGACAATTATGACAGATATGCCAGATAAACAGAATGAAATAATGAAAGAAAAATGATGAATGAATATGTCCTTTCACATTCAAAACAATTTGGCAACAGCCTAAATGAATTAATATTCTTGGTTCCACACTAGATGAAAGTCAAAGCAAAGTACTGATCTTATTACCATTTCTTTACATCATCACTTTGTTAACTCTCTAGGGAAGTAGAGCACATCAAATAACATCACTAAGAAATTTCCTCCAGGTAAAATGTACAATTAATCAATTTCTAAACTTCCAAATCAATATCTAAATTTAATAAAAGAAATTGTCCCCATAACACCCAGATAAAAAGTTACTTTCAGTGTACTCACTTCCGGTCCCGGTTCCCCCACAGGGCCATTTGAGCCTGGGAGTCCCACAGGTCCAGGTGGCCCTTTATCTCCTGTCGCACCAGTTGCACCTACTTTTCCTGGTGTGCCCTGAAATAAAGTATACAAATGTCAACTGGTTCTGAAGAGATCGAAGAATGCCAGTTCACATAAAGACTATGTTTATTTTAATGGCACCACAATCCCTCCTTCTGTAAAATTATTATCCATTATCTCACAACATCTCCATCACTGTAAGGCTTTTTTTAGAGACATGCCCACTTTTTATCAATGTTATCTAAGGTATCATAGGAACTAAAAAGTATCCTTTGTTGCCACAGCTGAGGTGTGCATTTTGGGTTCTAATTCAGTATACTGTGGTCAGTTCTGGTTGCCCTTCTGAAACATATATCACTAGTAAGATATGGCCATTCTTCTTTTTTTTTTTAAACTTTTTTTTATTTTTTATTTTTTTACAGGGACACAGAGAGAGAGAGAGTCAGAGAGAGGGATAGATAGGGACAGACAGACAGGAACAGAGAAAGATGAGAAGCACTAATCGTTAGTTTTTCGTTGCAATTGCGACACCTTAGTTGTTCATTGATTGCTTTGTCGCATGTGCCTTGGCCGCAGGCCTTCAGCAGACCGAGCAACCCCTTGCTGAAGCCAGCGACCTTGGGTCCAAGCTGGCGAGCTTTTGCTCAAGCCAGATGGGCCCGCGCTCAAGCTGGCAACCTTGGGGTCTCGAACTGGGCTCTACCGCATCCCAGTCCAACGCTCTATTCACTGTGCCACCGCCTGGTCAGGCATGGCCATTCTTCTTGCCTGCTCACTTTATCTCTCTGAGCTGGCACTTTTGTCTCCCTATTGGGAAATTTACTCCTAGCTATTAGCTCACAATTGATAAAAATAAGACATCCTTTAACTCTGTGTTTTCTGGTTTCAGATCTCTACCCACATGTGCCCCAGTTCCAAGGTCCCAAGCAATATATTTCTCTGTCAGCACTCCATATAAAAACATCATTTATTTATTTTTCTCAAGCACATAAACTTAGTTTCTTCAAAGCTACTAATCAGTCAAACTTTTATCCATACCCCATCCAGGGAATATGAGAGTCTCAGAACCCTGCAGGGAACAGAAGATTACTTTCGGTTTTTCTTTATAGTTCACCCCACTTTCACCTCCAATATTACATTAGCTCAACTCCATCTTCTCTTTGATGGTTTATGAAAACTTACTCTCTGCACCATGAAAGATAGATGTTTTTGTTATACATGTTTCTTTAAAAAGAGGCTACCTACTCCCTGGGAGATAAGTCCCCCTTTTCTAGCTCCTTAGATATTTTTAATATTTGAAGAAAGATTTAGTTTTCAAAAATTTTTATCTTTATTTCATTTATTTATTTATTTATTTATTTATTATTTATTTTACAGGGACAGAGAGAGAGTCAGAGAGAGGGATAGATAGGGACAGACAGACAGGAATGGAGAGAGGTGAGAAGCATCAATCATCAGCTTTTCATTGCCATTACGACACCTTAGTTGTTCATTGATTGCCTTCTCACATGTGCCTTGACCGCGGGCCTTCAGCAGACTGAGCAACCCCTTGCTGAAGCCAGCGACCTTGGATCCAAGCTGTCGAGCTTTTGCTCAAGCCAGATGAGCCCGCGCTCAAGCTGGCAAGCTCGGGGTTTTGAACCTGGGTGTTCCACATCTCAGTCCAACGCTCTATCCACTGTGCCACCGCCTGGTCAGGCTATCCTTATTTCTTTACTCTTCTAGCTCCAAGGTTAAATAAATACACTTTCAAAGACTTTGTTAGGTACTTAAGTAGAGAATTTGACATTAAAGTAATAAATTCTTGAAGATACTCAAAATTTGTGTCTAAAAAAAGACTTTATATCTATTTAGCAAAAATAAATAAATAAATTACATTGCACATAATGAAATGAAATATTGACTAATGCAGCTACTCACTGCTGGTCCTGGCAGGCCAGGCATACCCCGCTCTCCACGCTGTCCGGGCATGCCAACAATGCCTCTCTGCCCAGTAGTTCCAGCTGGGCCTGGGGGGCCATCTGGACCCTAATTTTGAGGTGAAACTGGAATTAGAAATTCTCCCGAGTAAAACTGTATGACAAGAACTTTGCAATAGATCAAAGTCTTATAGGGTTTGTTTTGGGGGGGGTTGTTTTTGGTTATTTTTTGGACATAAGAGAAGTTCTTTGTTTCATAAGACCATGCTATATATAAGCAGTCATAATTTATAATTCACACAGAACCTCAAGCTTTATTTAGAAAGTAAAAAATAGCTTATCAGTTGAAAAACAACTTGAAGATTAATGTGAATATTGATGGAATAAAAGAGGTAACTATTGAGCCAAATATTTCTTTTTCTAAAGAGACACATTTCAAAAATAAAGAAAATACCATTGTATGATTTATCTAAACACAATGTTTAAAGGTATTTGAATATTAAATAATATGTGCTTTATAAAAATATTCTTCATACAGTGCAGATATATGAGTGTTTTCTTGTTTAGATTTTGAATACCATATCTATTAATATTATATTTATATATACACACACTTTTTTCTAAAGGAGAGAATTGCATATTAAAAACCTGTAGGGCATAATGATTTATGAAAATGCCCAGGATAAGGTATAAATAGTTTCTTTGTGAAAGTGATTATCATGATTTTTTTTTATTTTTACCAAATATCTCAGTTAGAGGTGGTCTAGAAGAAATATGCCAAACTCACAGATTGCCCATCTTCTCCTGGGTCCCCTTTGTCTCCTGGGCCACCAGGGGGGCCAGCTGGTCCTCGATCTCCCACTCGCCCATGAGAGCCAGGGTCCCCACGAAGACCTGGAGGTCCCTCCTTCCCGGGTTCCCCTAAGGGTCCTGCAGGCCCGGGAGCTCCCTAGAATAACACAGAAAGAAGCCCAGGAAAACAAAGTGAAAGCCACGCTGGAGGAACTGAGGCAATGATCTCTGCCTCAGAGGCGGTTTCCCAAGCCTCACAGGCCTATTTTTTCTGTTAGATAATCAGTCATTCAGTAGGTTTAAAAAAAGTAAAGAAAACAGAGCTGCAGAGTAATTAATTCCCCAGAAGAAAATCTAAATAATTTGCAGACAATTACCTTTAAGTCATTTTTAAAAAGTGTGCAAAAATTAACTTTAATTTTTAAACTTTTTAAGGCTTTGATCCAACAATAAATATATACATTTTATTTTGTGTGATCTAATCTTATAAAGAAAGAATAACATTTGTTAGACAATGTTTCAGAGATGATTCCTAACTAAAGGAAATTATTATTAACATACAGTACCTAGTATTTAGTAACCATATGGAATAATAGTCAAATATTAAAGCTAAAAAGAACCTGCAAACAAGCTCTTCCAAGAAACACTGGCTGGTTAAAGAAGCATTTATTTTGACAACATATGGTCTCTTATCAGGATAAGAGTTTTTAATATGGTAAAACAAATCATTAATGGATTAAATTAAAGAATAAGTAATAAGAATTACATATATGTGATTCTATGTAATATGTGTATATGTGTGTGCCTTTGTGAATTTTCATGTGCATATGTGCGATCACTCCACTATCAGTAATTTGAATTACTGTATTGACTTACAACAGGGCCTGGTGGTCCAACTCTGCCGGCAGAACCAGGAAATCCTGTAGCACCCTAGAAATATAGTATCATATGAACAATTTAAAAATAATTAATTACATATGCTTTCTGGGATCTATTTTTTCACAGGGATACTTAAGCTTTACATTCTCTTCCTTGTTATGACCAATATATATATATTTGTATCCTGCATTTTTGAGAGGACCTAGATTAATTGGTAGGAAGGATGCTATTTTCTCTTTCTACTCTCTATTAATCTTGAAAATATACAAACATGTTCAGGCAAGGGATAAAATCACAATAATATTTTACATAACAGAATTATATTAAAGTGCTTCAACATTATTCATGACCTCTTCCATAAGTCATATTATTTATATTCCATATGAGGCAGCTCAGTTTCCAAGACCATGAAACTAATTTTAACCCAGATTTCCATCATCTAAGTCAAATGCCCTTTTTCCTACAGAACAGTTATACACGTAAAATGATGTTATTATAGATTCAGGTTAACTTTAAAATATCCAGGAAGCACTGGACATCATGACTAACTGTGTGTAATTCCCAGAGCTTCAAACCAACTTACAGGTGGACCCTGAGTTCCTCGACCACCTTTTAGTCCAGGAACACCATTAGGACCCTAGATAGAAAGAAATAAAAGATTACTATAATAAGAAAAATGAACTAAACACAAGGTCTAAGCATTGGGCACTGAACCAAAGTTGTTTTTGTTTAGTTTTTAGCTTACATGAGGGCCTGGGGATCCTGCTAAACCTTGTGGTCCAGGAGAGCCGGCATCTCCCTTCTGTCCTGGTTCTCCTGGTTCACCTTTTACTCCAGGCTGCCCATCAGGACCCTATATAAATTGTATGAATAAGCAATTGATAATAACACTTACAGACAAATTATTTTCACAGTAACTATTAACACATAATTTAATCATCTATTAGTAAATGGTGCTTAGTTATTATCAGCATTACAGCATAGAAGAAAAAGACAACCTGACAAGATCTTTAAAGACAGTCTGAAAAATGTTACCCCACTATATTTTTATTATAGCAAATAAGTATAGAATTTAAAATTGTGTAAACTCATCCATTTTTTGTGCTAGTTCATGAAAATGTGCTGAAAATGAGAATACTGCCTAGAAAACTGTAAACTTTCCAGAATTTTTACTATACCTTTAAAATATATGGCAATGCTAATTAATTAAACTCATGCTCTAACAAGAGGAGTGTTCATTGTAAATAAGAGATATCTGAAAATTATACCTGGGGTCCAGCAAAACCAACAGCACCAGTTGGGCCATTTTCACCACGAGAACCCTAGGAGAAGACAAAGATTACTATATTTTAATACCTTATTATAAACAGGAATGACATTTTAAAAATATAATTATATATATTTGGAGTATCTTGAAATTACATATAAAAAATCAGACATATTACTTGGAGAAAACTCAAGTGTGATAGAGATAAGGACCATAGAAAAAAAAATTCCAAGGTCTAAAGTTTCAAAGAAGTCTCCTAATTATTTAGTTAATGTGCTGCTTACCTAGACTAGATTGTATTAAAATAACACAACTGATAATTTTTTAAGTTTAATGAGAAAAGTAAAAGCTAAAAACCAAAAAGGTACAAATAACCTAAGCTAACAGGCATGGTTTTATATAAATATCAAAACAAAATGTCATATTATGACCATCAAAATACTGTCACTTACAGGATTGCCACGGGAGCCAGGAGGGCCGACTAAACCTCGAGGACCAGGTTCACCCTAGAAAGCAGATTTTAGATGGTTATTGTCAAAAAGAGGAGTAAAACATAATCCAACTGTAGGATGTTGGGCACTGTATGTAAAGCACATAATGGGGAGAACTCTGAGATGATCTAGCCCAACTACCACATTTTATGGAAAACATCACAAGAAAAAGCCAATATCCAGACCTCATGACTCTGAGTCCACAAAATAACTTATAACATTACCTTTTCTCCAGTGGGGCCTGCAGGACCTGGGGGACCCAAAGGACCTGGAAGACCCTGTCAATTAACAGAACATTTAATATTGAGAGAAAGAATACACATAAGTCCCATGTTTAAGCAAAAAGAACAAAGAAGGGACTCTTTAATTACAGTGTGGCTGCTTTCACAAAACATTACTTGTAATAAGTATATTCTCAAGATTTTTCTATCTATTCTAGAACAATATCCACCGAGCTTCCTCCACAAAATGTTTTAAAACTCTTTCATCCAATTCACCTTATCATAAGTCTTCAAGTATTAGTTCTAAATTAATACTATTCTTTACCAGTGTTTCTGTTTCTTAGCCTGTTTAATTTTGTTAATACATATCTGAAATTTGGGTATAGAACAAAGAGATTTTTTTTCTTTTATATAGAATACTATATTTTTTAATTTAATACACTAGCAAAATATTACTCTTTTTATTTCAAAAAAAAGTAAAGTTGTGCTAAAGCACTCGGTTTACTACATTCTCTAGAGATAAAAAGAAGTGTCACTGCCCAGCTACACCTAGAGGATGGGGTCTTTTGCTCAAACATAGGGAAGTGACCACATGGTGGGGATACAAACTACACATGGTCTTCTCTACACGTGATCACTATTTCAACTCCCAAACATTTTGCAGTGTTTCTGAAACAAGTTTTCTCTGATATTTCTATATTGCTTCTTCAAACGCAGCCCAAATATTCTTTTGTAATTTAATTTCTGTGTGTATTATTAAAGAAGTTTAAGGAACAGAAATTACTTTTTAATTTTATATTTTGGATAACAACATGAGAAAACTATAATATTAAATTCTCTAGATCTATAATGGAACAATATTCTTCCAGTAATTTACCTAATATATTTCCTTAAAGGATTTGATGAAATATAAAGATTACATTTACAGACTTTTTCCATACAACAAAAACATGTTACTCATTCTGCTTCTTCCCTAAAAAAAAACCATTACCTTCACTAAAACTAAAGCCATCATTGCTAAAGTCTTGATCCTATTGCACTGCATTCTTTTTTTTAAATTTCTTTTTATTTTATTCATTTTAGAGAGGAGACGCAGAGTGAGAGAGAGAGAGAGAGAGAGAGAGAGAAAGGGGGGAGGAGCTGGAAGCATCAACTCCCATATGTGCCTTGACCAGACCAGTGCAGGGTTTTGAACTGGCGACCTCAGTGTTACCAGGTCGACGCTTTATCCACTGCGCCACCACAGGTCAGGCCTATTGCACTGCATTCTTGAAGTAGTTTATAGAAACAATAATATGCATTTCAGATTTCCCCTTATAAAAAACTGTCAATGTGTAACTCCTTCAAATAGCACTGCACTACTTTCTATGCACTGCTAACGATTCATGACATAAAACACAAAAAGTATACTAGATTTACTTAGACCATTTTTGAAATATTAAATTAAATATTAGATTTAATTAAAAGATAAGAAACATTTTATGTCCATAATTTGCTAAAAATAAGTGATTAGCTTTTCAGAGAAAGAAAAAATGAGATAATTACCAATGAAGCTAAAACTTTTTTATACGTTTTCTAATCAAAAGCTATTACAACCCATAAACAGTGGCACATTGTGCAGAATCAATATATCAGCAGTGGCTTAGTGTGAGCCTTTTTGGATGTACAACTGGTATTGCCAGAGCACAACCAACAGCAAACCATGGCATACTGAAACAGGAGTTATCTACCAAACATCAAAAATTATTTCAGAAAATGGTGAATGTTTGAGTGACTACAATTACCTGCTTTTACATGAAAGTAACCCATGTCTGAAGATAGATTTTCAATCTGACTATCTGGTTTCCTTAGAATTGCAAGTGCATTCTATTTCTGATGATATAAAACTTGTTAAATGTCAATTTATGAGTTGACATGAAACAATGCCTTGGGTCCACCATCCTTTTTTACATTTCACTTATTCAGCCTCTTTATTGATGAAAGTATTCATGATGAATCATCATGCAGTTTTCTCACACCTAACATCCAGTATATTGAAAAACATTTTTCAGAACTTTGACTACTCTACAAAACTCTACTTGCATGAACTGGAATGAGGTCTAGAATAGCTCATTAGCTCAGCATTTTAATAAAAATAAACACTGTATGAAATAAAAAAATGATAGAGCAAGATAAAAATGGCCCCATCGCTTAAAGCAGTGATCTCTCACAGATCTCTTGACAATGACTACTTTTTGGCTGTCCTAATTCAAGGTAAGCAAAATGAATATCCATGGTTGGTCAATATCAAATCTCAGATTTTATCATTTGACAAATCCTGACCACCATGGAAACATTACAAATTTTATTTTGGAAAGTTCAGGCCAATTCATATGACAATGATGATGTTGATTCCCAAGCCTGCAGGAAGAGAAATGATTGCACTTACTCTTGCTCCATCATTTCCAGCTGTACCTTCAGCACCTTTCTCTCCAATGCCACCCTGGGAAAACACAAAACCACATTTACTCATTGTGTTGTCTTTTTCCCACACTTTCACAGAAGCTTCAAAGCAGAAATTTATCTGTTATGTGTGTAGTTCTATCGCATTGAGCCTAGAACAATGCCTGGCACTGTATGTTTTCTCAATAAGCATATATTAAAAAAGGAATGAATGACTTGTGACTCAGGATGCTAGATGCAAAAGTCTTCCCAGGAAATCATTATAAGTAGAAAATTTAAATAAATGAACTAAAAACACCAGACTTACTCTGTCACCCTTGGGGCCAGGAGTTCCTGCAATTCCTCTTTCTCCTGGCATACCTTGAAGACCCGGTGGGCCTGTATCTCCAGGGGTCCCAGTCGGTCCCGGATTGCCCTAAAATGAACCAATAGCCAGATCACCTAAATATTCAAATTGAATCACATGAATTACAATTTGGATGGGTCAAAGATAGTAGAATCTCAGAAATTTCATATGGTTTAACCTAGAAAATACAGCCTCGAGTTTACAAAAAAAAAAAAAAAATTAGACCTGTGTTGGGCAGATAAAATATAATATGCTCACTTTGTTAAAGATGGTGCTGCCCACATGGAAGTTCGTTGATATTAATGTGTGTTCTGGAACAGGCTGTGGGCAGGCCGGGTCGTTATACCCTAAGGCTTAGTTTAAGAGTAAGCTCTTCCCCACACCCTTGACTGATTGGATGATGTAGGGTGGTGCACTCTCCTGAGGAATCCCATTATACAGAGACTTCCTTGTTTGTATAATTGGATTAAAGGTTTTGAGTCTACGGTATAAAGTGGGAGAGACCAGTAGCTTGATCTCTCTCTTGGTTCCTGGAGTTAGTGTTAGAGAAGAGAGCAGAGTAAGGCCACGTGGAGGAGAGGAGGAAGCCAAGATGGCAGAGTTCTGATGAAGAAGCCAGTTTGTTAAGAGTTTGTGCTGGAGGGGATGGGGAACAGAGGTGAATAAGCCTGGTGAGCTAGAAACCTTTGATTCTAGGAAACTCGGATAAGTCAGTAGCTTTGTGAGCACTGAATGTGTGGGTTTTGGAGCCCAGTGTGTGTTTTTGCTTGCCCTCCCAGTGCAAGCTAGAATTAAAGCTGATGGCTCACCAGTTTTTGGCTCCTGTGTTTCATTACTGACTGTTCGAATCCAATGCGAACCTGCATGGGTCAGGCGGCTGTGATCCTGACCGGGACTACTGGCTTTACATTTGGCGTAGTCTGTGGCAGGATTGATACAGATCGGCATGGAGCCGCCACCACCTCTGAGCGGTGGAGTAGAGAACTGGCTGCTGTTATGGTTTCCCATAGCTGTTTTTTGGGGGACTGTAGGCTGGCTGACTTTTACAGCCATGCATGAGGAAACCGAGAGCTCTATGGAAGAGGCTGCCCAGAACCTGCAGGCCGAGCAGCAGAAGGACGAAATGTGGGAGAAACAGATGCTGACCCTGGAGCTGAAGGAAGCACAGGAAGAGGCTGACCAGGTTTGCGAGATTCACCTGGAAATGGAGCAGACGCTAGAGAAGGAATCACAGGTTCGTGAGTTGGAGATTGCCCTGGATATTGTGGAGAGCCAGCAGCGGCATGAGGCTGGGGCTGAGGCCTGGGCCAGAGTTGAGGCCGGGGCCGGAGTTGCGGCCGGGGCTGGAGCTGCAAGACCTGCTGAGCAGAAGGCGACAGCAGTCTGGGCTTGAGCCCGGCAGCAGGAGCTGATGTTTCCAGTTCCTCTTTGGAGGATGAGGAGAATCAAGCTGGAGTTGCAATCTGCAGTCTCCAGAAGGTGAGAGCCCACCAGCAAGGAGCTTCTACTACAACGCTGGTAGGTCTGCGATTTTGGGACATAGGGGTGGATGCCATCATGCTCCCCAGAACAGAGACGGAAATGCTGACTGCCATTGCCACATGCTTTTCTTTAGGAGAGTGTGAGACTTGCCATGATGGTAGGAATGAGGAGGGAGGCTAAAGCCCTATGTGTGTGGACTGATTTCCTGGACTATGACCAAATGGGCACAAGTTCCTTTGTTGAATGGACTTACGGATTTTGGACAATGTGAAATACACTGATGGGGGTGGGGATGGCTTTGTTGGAGGCCCTCCTGCCCCGGGAAGCTTTTCCCATGGCTAGAGAAAAGGCCGAGGACATTTTGCACTTTTGGCAAAGTGCTCAGAGACTGGTGAAATGTATCTTTGTAATTGTTGAAATTGTATGATTTGTGCTATTGCAATGAATGAGGGTTCCTTTTCCTCCACAGCCTCTCCAACACTTCTTATTACCTGTCTAATTGATAATAGTCAATCTAACAGGTGTGATGTGGTATCTTATTGTAGTTTTGATTTGCATTTCTTGAATAACTAGTGAAGATGAGCACCTTTTCATATACAGGGGGTCCTCGGGTTACGACACAGTTCCATTCCTATGAGAGTTACATAACCTAAATTTTTGTCTAAGTCGAAACACACCTTAACCTAAGTCACTTACTTATCCTAACACAGTTGTAAAATCATAATATAGAACATAAAAACACAACTAAGCCACAGGAAATGAAAAGGACATAAATGTACTATACTGTATTGTAATAACAAAAAAAAATGAAAAAACGAGTAAACTGAAACACTCATGTCTCAATTTTTTAAAATTTTTATGAGACTGAGCATCATAAACTTGAAATGTCATATGTTGAGACTGTTGTAACCTGAGGGACCCCAGTATCTGTTGGCGATTAGTATGTCCACTTGGAAGAAGTGTCTGTTTAGGTCCTCTCCCCATTTTTTAATTAGATTATTTGCTTGTTTGTTGCTGAACTTGGTGAGTTCTTTGTATATTTTGGATATTAACTCCCTTATTAGATCTGTTGTTTGCAAATACCATCTCCCATTTACTTGGCTGCCTATTTGTTCTGTTGTTGGGTTTTTTTGCTGTGCAGAAGCTTTTTAGTTTGATATAATCCCATCAATTTATTTTTGGTTTTACTTCCCTTCACTTTGAAGTCAAATTCATAACTTGTTCTCTGCAACCAAGACCATGAGTTTAGTACCTATGTTTTCTTCTATATAATTTATTGTTTCAGATCTTATATTTAGGTCTTTGATCCATTGTGAATTAATTTTTGTGCAGAGGGACAAGCTGTAGTCAAGTTTCATTCTTTTGCATGTGGCTTTCCAATTTTCCTAGCACCATTTATTGAAGAGGCTTTCTTTTCTGCATGTGTGTTTTTTACACTTTTATCCAAGATTATTGGTCCATATATATGGTTTTATTTCTGGACTCTCGGTACTGTTCCATTGGTCTTTATGTCTGTTTTTTCTGCTGATACCAAGCTGCTTTGATAATTGTGGCTTTATAGTATAACTTGAAGTCAGGTAGTGTGATACCTCTGGTTTCATTCTTTTTCCTCAGAATTGCTTTGACTTTTCAGGTTTTTTTATGGTTCCGTGCAAATCTGGTAATTTTTTTTTCTATTTCTTTAAAAAATGACATAATGATTTTGATGGGTATTGCATTAAATTTGTATATTGCTTTGGGTAATACAGGCCTTTTAACTATGTTGATTCTTCCAATCTGAACATAGAATATTTTTCCATTTCATTGTGTCTTTTTCAATTTCTTTCAATAACGTTTTGTAGTTTTCAGTATATAGGTGCTTCACATCCTTTGTTAAGTTTATTCCCAAGTATTTTTGTTGTTGTTGCAATTATAAAAGGAATTTTTTTTAGTTCATTTTCCAAAGTTTTATTGTTGGCGTACAGGAAAGCAATAGACTTTTGTATATTGATTTTGTATCCTGTGACTTTACTGTATTGGATTATTATTTCTAATAGTATTTTAGTAAACTATTTTTTTCTTTCCTTTATACAGAGACAGAGAGAAAGAGAGAGTGATAGATAGGGACAGACAGACAGGAACAGAGAGAGATGAGAAGCATCAATAATCAGTTTTTCATTGCGACACCTTACTTGTTCACTGATTGCTTTCTCATAAGTGCCTTGACCGTGGACCTTCAGCAGACCGAGTAACCCCTTGCACAAGCCAGTGACCTTAGGTTGAAGCTGGTGAACTTTGCTCAAACCAGATGAGCCCACACTCAAGCTGGCGAGCTCGGGGTTTCAAACCTGGGTCTTCTGCACCCCCGTCTGATGCTCTATCCACTGTACCACTGCCTGGTCAGGCTTTAGTGAATTCTTTGGGGTTTTCTTTATACAGGATTATGTCATCTGCACAATGTGATACCTTTACTTTATTTTTCTGGATATGGATGCCTTTTATTTCTTTCTCTTGCTTGATTGATCCAGTTAAAAAATTCAAAATTGTGTTGACTAAGAGTAGAGAGAGTGGCAACCTTGTCTTGTCCCTGATTTTAGAGGAAAAGCCTTCATTTTTTCATTATTTAA
This sequence comes from Rhynchonycteris naso, assembly GCA_037038555.1. Lineage (NCBI taxonomy): Eukaryota > Metazoa > Chordata > Mammalia > Chiroptera > Emballonuridae > Rhynchonycteris > Rhynchonycteris naso. The sequence goes on along the minus strand of CM072997.1, from coordinate 44,473,008 downwards.
TATGATATTAGCTCATGATTTGTCATCTATGGCCTTTATTATGTTGAAGTACTTTCCTTCCATTCTGATTATATTGAGTGTTTTAAATATAAAAGGATGCTATATCATACCGAATGCCTTGTCTGCATCTAATATAGGATTATATAATTTTTGTTCTTTGCTTAGCTAATGTGGTGTATTTATTACATTGTTCAGTTTCCATATGATGAACCATCCTTGTGCTCCTGTAATGAATCGCACTTGATCGTGATGTATTACTTTTTTAATGGGTTGTATTTGATTTGCTAATATTTTGTTTAGAGTTTTTGCATCTCTATTCATTAGAGATATTGGTCGGTAGTTTTCTTTTTCTGTGTTGTCCTTGCCAGGTTTTAGTGCAGGGTTATGTTGGCCTCATAAAATGTGTTGGGGAGTATTGCTTCTTCTATATTTTGGAAGATTTTGAGAAGGATAGGTACCAAATCTACTTTGAATGTTTGGTAAAATTCACCAGTGAAACCATCTGGTTTGAGAGGGTTTTGATAGTTGTTTCAATTCCCTCCATGCATGTAGGTCTATTTAGGTTTCTACTTCTTCAGGATTCAGTCCAGGAAAATCGTATAGTTCTAGGAATTTATTCATTTCTTCTAGGTTGTTGAATTTGATGGCATGTGATCTTTCACAGTATTATACTATGATCCTTTGGATATCTATGATGTCCATGGTAATTTAAAAAACAACATACTTTCATATATTTTGAAAGCAGAATTGTGCAACTCAAGACAAGATAAATGGAGCATATAATTAAAAATACCTCCTAATAAATTGTGCAATTTTCTATTTCTTATTTCTTCTTATTAATGGGAGTCATTAATCAAATTTATGTAAGTAAATATCAGAAAGGGGTCTGTCTGTACGTGAAAATGTATCCCTATGTGTACTAAGTCATAAGTTCCATCACAAAAATGAGACTCCTTTCTATCTGACACTTTAGTAACAAAGAAAAGCCTAGAATGTGCTTATTAAATATTTATTAAAGAAGAAAAATATAAAATTAAATAACTTACAAAGACAAGAGAAATAAATTCTACTACCATCATGTGTCTATTGAGCAGTAATTTTAGAACAAAATAAATGATGAGCTCACTATCATGCTTACCTTTGGACCATCAGGACCATGTCCTCCAGCCATTCCCTTTTCACCAGGGAGTCCGGTTATTCCTGGTTCTCCTCTTTCCCCCGGATTTCCTCGTTCTCCCTAGCACAACATTGGAATATCAATCTCAGTGCTTAAACTAAAAGTGGGTTAAAAGTAGTCCTAAAAATCTGAAAAATGACTTCTCTTAAGAGAAAAATTTAGAAATGAACAACTACTGAGGCTCAATTTTCTAATTTAGTAAAAAGCAATAAACTTGAAGTAAGGATATACTAGTGTCACAGCACAAAATATTTCTCATAAGATTGATTTTCATCAAGTACTCGAATTTTAATGCTAAAATAAAATCCTGTTTAAGATAAAAGTTTCTCGTTTAAACTGAAGCCAATAGAAGCAAAGTTAATTATGGAGGAGAAAAATACTTACTCTAGGTCCCAAGGGGCCAACTACTCCAGGATCTCCAGGAACTCCCTATAAAATACATTTTAAAAAATTAGAAAAACGTTTTGAGATACATAAAATTAATACATAAAATAAGTTTTATGTATTAATTAAAAATTGTTTCCAATTATATACCTAATTCTTTTAATATACTGTTAGAAATCTGACTAAGCCCAAAATATTGAAGAAGGAAAAATGTGTATACTTTTATAAATGAGAAGATATCATTGGATGAAATATTTCTCTAGAAAATTTTATATTATAACTGAATGTTTGATTTTTGAAAATGAGAACATTCAAAATACTATCTCACAAAGATAGTACATTAGTTTTTAGACATAAAAATATATATACTAAAATGTATATTTTCTAATGAAATTTGAATAACTTTTAAAAGAGGAAAGTGAAATGAAAAGCAATAAAGTGTTGATTTTTGGAATAGAACCAATTAAACTCAATTTAGTAAGTATGTATTAATAGAACATATAATATGGATAACAAATTCTACCAGGAAATGTGGGTTTACTGCAGTTATGACTACATTAAAAGTTTGTCACTTAAACTTCTTTCTTTGTAAAGATAATTGCTGTATCTAGTAAGTCCCTGTTTTTTTATCCCTTGAAATTATTGTCTTCATGGAGGTGTGATCTTCCTAAAACCAAATCTAATAGTATTACTCCCTTCTTAAAAAATTCCTTCATTAGTTCACAGTACTCTAATTTTAAGAGCAAATAGGACTTAAATTAAAATTCTTCATAAACTCGCCCCTGATTCACCACAGCACCTCATCTTCACCCTTGAGCTGTACTCTATGTTCCTGACTTACAGAACTTTTTTCACTACCTTAATTGGATCAGTAAGTTTTTGCATTTTCTCCTCCCTGCTTACCATCATTTATTCTTCAGATCTTATAAAAGATAGTACTTTGTCAAGGAAACTTTTCCTAAACCCCGTGTGTACATCAGTTGTGTCTTCTATGTTTCTATACACACGGCACCTCCCCTACCATAGCATTTAGACCTATTGCAACTGTCTTCCTACACAGCATCTCTTACTATAATATAAGGGCAAGTACTTTGTCCATCTTGTTCAGTTGGTTAAGGCCAAGGCTTAATAGAGTTAAGCAACAGCACTCAGCAAACACTCGTTGAATAGTTGAATGAACAAATCACTCCAAAAAAATAAATCTATGTGCTTTCAAAATGATAGATATAAAATAGTGTCTGTTCATAACAGTTTATAAAGCCTCCAGTAAAACTCTATAGTATAGTTAAGATACAAAATAGGGCAAGGGTAGGTTTACAATTGTTCATATAGAAAATAACACAATTATTAATAAATAAGAATATAAGAATAATTTGTGTTTACTGCACTACTTTTTCCCTACCCTGTACATTTAGTGATGAAGAATACAGTCTTGGGAAGCATATAATCTGGGTTCAAATCACAACAGCTGTGTGACTGAACAGCTGTGTGCTTCTTTTTCCTTATCTGTCAAACAGGCACGATAATAGTACCTGGACCATTGTTTTGATAATTAAAAGAAATAACATATGTAAAGTAAACTAGAACAGAGCTGCACACATAAGAAGAAGTGATATTAGAAACGAGTGATTATTTAATTTAGAAACTTACCTGATCACCTGGCTTTCCACCTTCCCCAGGAGGACCTGGAGGACCAGGAAGCCCCTAAACAAAAGCAAGAAAATAAAAATATGACTGTAAAAGTTTAATAGGCCACTAGAATTAGTAGTTTACCTTTTACACTTCATAAAACTTCCAGGACTATATTTTTAACCAAAAGATACTGGTCAAACACAATTTAAGCAAACCGACTGAGAAAGCTACATCTCCTAATACAACATAGAAACTAGTTATTAGGTTTATGTTCATTTGCACACCATTTAGCAAAAAATAAAAAAGACTATTAAAGGAAATTCTTCCTATTTTTAGATTTTTAGTGGCTCTAAAAACAATATATTGGTCTACTAGAGTACTATTGAAAGTCCTAAAAATTTTTTTTCAAATTATGATTATACATGCTATTAAATAATTTTATCATAGCAATATATTTAGGTAAATCATGAAAATTTATTTTAAAAATTCTTTTAGACATTGTCAATGAAATTAGATAAACTTTAAAATAGTTAAATAAGCCCTGTGGAGATACAAAGAACATTTTGTTGTTTTTCATTTGTGCATAGCTTTTGGTTTTAATCAGTTTTTCATAGAAGGTCTGTCCTTCCTCTTTGAACAAAAATGTTTGATTTCATTCAAATGTCTATTCTATTTACTAAAAGAGGGATGACTTTGAAAATTGTAAAATTTCACATCACTTAACCACATCTTTTTATATTTTAAAAAAGCACTGTAGTTAATGGAAGAAGAAATGAGAAACTGAATTAGTGCACACCTGGAAGCCAGTGGGGCCTGGAGGGCCCTGTTCTCCTCTCTCCCCAGCTGGACCCTAAGTCACAAAGGAAAAAAAATCATGAAAACCAAGAGCCAGATCTTCACGCCTGCTTCCTGTTTATGTGAACCACTGCATGGATTTCTGCTTTTTTGTATTTATTCCAATCACATGTTTTTTTACTTTAGCCAGATAATAAACTAGCATTAAAAGTCATCAAATATTATTGTTTGAAGTCCCTGCTAGTGAGAAAATATCTTCTAAAGCCAGCAAAGAGATTGATGACATGTTTACTTTTGATTCAAACATTAAATGTCTGGAGTCAATCATAAAATTTTGGGAAAATTGGATAAATTGGAGATGGAATAATTTATTACTTTCATATATCTAATCTAAAATGGTAATATTTTCATTGCAGTTTATTTCAACATGTCATCAAAATTATTAATCAAACTTCAAAACTAGACTAACTAGAGAAAGCAAAGTTAACATTTTAATACACTTGGCCTTTCAAATAGATAAAATGCAAAAATATTTCTGATAAACATTTAATTTTAAAAAATCCTAGGATAGAAATATACCTCAAAAAATATTATACCTTTCTAGCCCCTCAAAAATAAATAATAAATAAACCCAGCTTAATTAAATGTTTATAAGACACATTATTAGAATAAGACAGGTAATATTTTCCTTAGTTGACATATTTTTCCACTGTGACACATAAAGATGATGAGGTAGCTTTTGCCATCAGTATTTTATAGAAATTTAAAATGAAGAGACTAATCATTCCATGTAAAAAGGCAGAAGATGGCAGCACAGGAATCAAAAGAAAAGAAAAAACTAAAATTCTTCATTCTGCACTTCTTATTTACTTCCCCTGAAACTTATTCATAAATAAAGTCTTGGACAAACATCAATCAAAAAAGGAATATGAAAATATTTTTGCTAAAAGATCACATACCGGGGGGCCCACAGGACCAGAAGGGCCAACTTCACCATCTTTTCCAGGAGCTCCCTAGTATCACACAGAAATCATTTGTGAGATGAGGGCCATGAGAATTTGAATAATTACATATATTTTTCCTTTAGCAGAATATGTATTGGGTACCCTCTGCCCAGGAACACCAGCATTTCCTGCTTCTCCAGGTTTTCCAGGATCACCCTAAAGAATGAATAGAACAAATTTGAATTTCAATCAATTTGTTTAAAACATACATGTTCCAAGTGAGAATTATGAGGAGATGACAAAGATATTGTACACTGTACTCACACTGCTCCCTTTGGGGCCAGGAAGACCCATACTCCCAGGCTGCCCTCTGATCCCTATGGAGCCTGGGGGACCCGGTCGGCCATCCTCTCCTGGAGCACCCTGCAAAATTGACAGGAGCAATGGAAGTTTTATATAAGTTCTCTCTAAATATCACATTTTCCAATTGTTACTTGACATTGCTTACTAAATAACTTACATGTTTTAATTTACCTGGCATTTTTATCTTAGTGATTAGAAGAGTTGAGCAGCTAAAAAACTGTTAAAGTATTTTGACTAGTTAGAACAGGTTTTCTTATTCTATTCACAAACCTCATCTTTGTGTCTCCTCACACTCTCATATAAACAGAGGAAGTAATTTTTCTTTCTTTCATTTACTTTGCTTTGTGATAATGAATACTCAAGACTTCTATTTAACATTTGCAGTAGAGGAGAAGGGCCCAGAATATATAAGCTGTAAAAATTTATAAGCTGTCAAAAGTCATACTTACTTATCTCTTCAATGTGTCAAATTGGAAGAGATATCAAGAAATAAGAATGTTGTTAGTAGATAAATTCCAACAATATTAAAAATACATCATTTCAAATTTTTCACTCATGCCAGGGAAGCAATTTTGTTCTCAAACATTTATTTCAATAAAATGTGTTCAGTTTTTGGTCAATTTGAAAATGTGCAGATCCTAACTCTTTGCTTCCAGGGGGCAGGGCCTTTTAAATATATAAACATGATCAGCATACATATGATCAAAAATATTAACCTCAAATAGATTGCAAGTCTATTGAGAAATATTAATGATGTGGACGTTGGTTTAAATTACTTACCAAAGGTCCAAGTTTTCCTTCAGGACCTTGAACACCAGGATTGCCTGTCAGACCCTGAAAATTAAAGTAATTGTCAGTTTGTAGCTGACCTGCAATTGAAGATTATCTAAAGAGTAAAAATAGGATTGCATTAATAAGATCTAGTTTCACTGCAATGCCAACTCCCAGTAGCTTTAAGTTCCTCTAAACAAACTTGCGGGACCATCTTGGCTTTGCCCAGCTGACTGCAGAAGGATGCAGGGCAGATAGCATAGCAGGCCAGTGGGGCAGCACTAGGTGGGATTCTTCTTTGGGAGGTGTCCTCACAGCACAGCCTCCAGGGGCAACCTCTAAGTTTCCTGCAGTGAACAGGTCAGATGTAAGGGAAGGAGTCTACATGGTGGGTGCAGCAGCCACCCTGGTTTAGAAATCTCATGTAACCTCTATTTGTAACAGCACCTTTGATATAGTACAAAGGTCTTAGCAAGATGAATGCCCACTTACAAGTCACCCCCAAATCAGGAAAGCCAAAGGTATGCTCCCCTGTAATTCATTCATAGCCCTCCAAGTTCACATGCAGTCTAAAAACGGGAATTATTTATACTATAAGCAATGTCAACTGGTCATTCAGTTGGCATTCCACCTTTATTTGATTTCTAGGGAAGAATATCTAAAGAATGATGAACCCACTGCCAGTTTTTATGTAGAAGGAGAAAGGGTTTTAGTAGACTTTTATTCATAGGTTTAATGCTGGGTTCAAGACAAAAAACTTTTGTTGAGCCAAATGTATCTGTTAATTGAACGTTTTGTATAATTCCTTTCTCTTTAAGGGGCATTGCTGACAATTAAATATAGGGGAAATTCCAGAGTTGAAATAAATTTTGGAGAAATTTTGTTAAAAATAAAATTTATCAGGAATTCTCTTTGTCAAAAGTCAAAGTTGTTTATTTTCCAGTAAAATAAAAAAAATTATAGCCCTGACCAGTGGCTCAGCGGTAGAGTGTTGGTCGGTCAGGCATATGCAAGTCCTAGGTTTGATTGTCAATCAGGGCAAACAGGAATAGTAACCATCTGCTTCTCCACTCCTTCCCCTTCTCCTCCCACAGCCAAAGCTCAAATGGTTTGAGCCAAGTTGGCCACAGGAGCTGTGGCCCAGCCCAGCAGAGCATCACTTGGTAGAGACTTGCCGGGGGGGGGGGATACCAGTTAGGGTGCATGTGAGAGTCTATCTCCGTCTTCTCGCCTCTCATTTAATTTTAAAAAAAAATATAAAAATTGACAAACAGCATTTTTTTCATGTAAACTGGTAAAATTATTAATACATACTTCTTTGAAAAAGGAAGGCTGGAAGTTACCGTGTCTTCTAGATATGATTAAAATAACAAACCAATATTTAAAACATAATGAATTAGGTCAAAACCATAAAAAAGAAATGTTCCAAGTTGTAAATGTGAGCTAAGTTTAAAAAGGAAGGAAGGAAGCAAGGATGGAAGGAAGGAAGGAAGGGAGGGAAGGAGGGAGGAAGGAAGGAAGCAAGGATGGAAGGAAGGAAGGAAGGGAGGGAAGGAGGGAGGAAGGAAGGAAGGAAGGAAGGAAGGAAGGAAGGAAGGAAGGAAGGAAGAGAGGGAGGGAGGGAGGAAGGAAAGAAAGAGAGAGAGAGAGAAAGAAAGAAAGAAAGAAAGAAAGAAAGAAAGAAAGAAAGAAAGAAAGAAAGAAAGAAAGAAAGGAAGGAAGGAAGAAAGAAAGGAAGAAAGAAAGAGCGAGCAGGAGGGAGGAGGGGAAGAGGAGGAGGAAGAGGACGGGAGGAGTAGGATGAAGAGTAGGATGAAGAGGAGGAGAAGGAGGAGGACGAAGAAGAAAAGAAGAATAAGGAGGAGGAGGAGAAAAAGAAGGAGACAAAGAAAAAAATAAGGAAAAAAACCTTTAATGAATTCTCAAGAGCATAGCTCCTGGATTGATATACCAAAAAATTGCTGTGTTCTTACCCGAGCACCTGGAAGCCCTGGTTCACCTGGACGTCCTGGATCTCCCTGGCCTCCTTTAGGTCCTGAAGAGCCTACAGGACCCCTCTCTCCTTGAGCCCCCTGTTCCAAAGTAAAGCAGAACATGTCAGAAAAAGAGTACAGGAAAACAAAAGTAAGCATATATAAAATTATTGTTTTAAATTCAAAGCATTAATATACAAATAGTTTGTTAAAGTAGTTTCAAAGACTCCCTTGTAAACAATGTCACTTCACATTTTGTTCTAATTTGGATTCTTCTGTAGAATAATGGTTTTTCATCATTATCTAATGAAAGTTGTATTCAGAGACTCATTCCAATAACTTAGATAAGAAAAAAAACCCACAGAATTTTGAAAGAGTAAATTTCTAGATAAAGAAAAAATTACACATCAGCTAAAGGAAAGATCTGTGACCTTTTCTTCTCTGGAATTTCCCTGACAAGTCTGAACATCAATTCCCACATACCTCCAACCATTGTCACCTGCCACCCACAGTCTTCTATAACACAAAAATCTCACAAGATGGATTTGGTATTAGGTCTAACATCTGTGTCCAATTTCTTTGCTAGATCTAGACTCCCGTGGCCCAAGGCTACATTCCCACACTGGACAATGCCATCTTTTGGAGTACCATGGGTGCTTGCATTGATGAATAACCTCACCTTTGGTCCAGGTAAACCATCAGATCCCGGAAAACCACGATTACCAGGAGCACCCTACAAATGACCAAAATTTGATTCTTACTACATAGTTGTTGATATTTTTGTAATATATAATAACTGAAAAATTTTTATTTTTAGTACTATAAGGTTTTAGAAGCTGTGATCAAACCAATATAGCAGTAGATATGCATAAGAAAAAATCTGACTGTACAGAAAGAAATCTTAATTTTTAAAGAATATAAGTACTGAGCCAAAAAGTTATTCAAATTAAGAAATATTTTTAACGCCCTGGCCAGTTGGATCAGTGGTAGAGCATCAGTCCGGGGTGTGGATGTCCCAGGTTCAATTCCTGGTCAGGGCACACAGGAGAAATGGCCTTCTGCTTCTCCACTCTACCTCCTCCTCATTCTCTCTGTCTTTATTTTCCTCCCACAGCCATGACCCAGTTGGTTCAAGCACTTTGGCCCATGCACTGAGGATAGCTCCGAGGAGACTCTGCCTCAGGCACTAAAAGTAGCTCAGTTGTAAACATGGCCCCAGACTGGGATTGCCGAGTAAATCCCTATCTGGGCACATGCAGGAGTCTGTCTGTCTATCTCCCTTCCTCTCACTTGGAAAATAAAAAAAAAAAGATAGAGAAAAAGCATTAGTCTAATATCAAACATAAACTCATATATAGACATGAGAGGCAAAGGGATGGCACCATGTACTAAAATAAAAGTGTAAATGATAATGTATTGTCTTGTATGTGAAGCCCTTTGCATTCTTTAAAGAACTACACAAATGTAAAGTTATATTGTTGTCCTGTTTAGACCTGTTTCATTATACTCCAGTCACAGCAACCTCTTGTGAACTTTAAAATCACTGATCCTTTTCTGACCTCTTGGTTTTGCTATTGCTGTTTCCCCCCATGTTCTCTCTCTAGCTCATCTTCATCTTCAGTTCTCAGCTGAAATGCCATCTTCTCAGAGAATCCTATTTCCTAACCACCTAATCTAATATTACACTGTAGTCATATATTCAAAATTACTCTCTACTTTATCATCCTGTTTATTTATTAAAATTTACAATTATATTTTTATTTACCTCTTGACTTGTTTATTGCAAACCTCCCTATTAGACTATTATTTATGCCTGACCAGTGGTGGCCCAGTGGATAAAGCGTCAACCTGGAATGGTGAAGTCGCCAATTTGAAGCCCTGGGCTTGCCTGGTCAAGGCATATATAGAAATATAGAAATTGATGCTTTCTGCTCCTCCCCACCTCTCTTTCTCTCTCTCTCTCTCTTTCTCTCCTCTTTCTAAAAATGAATTTAAAAAAATTTTTTAAATCTATTAATAAACTATTGTTTACTAGCCCTGATACAAGGTTGAGATCATAATCTTCTTGTGTTCACTGTATATATAATAAATATATAGTAAATTGTCATAGCATAGTTGTTCCGGCAATATTAGTTGAATTCATTAGTTGAATGAATGAATGAATAAATAATGATTAATCAGCTCCTTTAATCACAGATTACCATACTGAACTGTTGCTGCACCTGCAAGCATTTCTCTTAACCGCTCTAGTTTTCCTTACTACCCCAAAGGTCATTCTTCCACAACTATAAAAATTTACTGTATTATCAAATTTTACCCTTTCTCCCATTGGGCCTGGAGGACCAACTGTTCCTGGATCACCTCGGGGACCTCTTTTGCCTTCTTCACCAGGTGGCCCTATTGGACCCTGAATACCATGTGGCCCCTATCAAAAACAGAAGAACGGTTACCAAGAAAAGCCATTCAGCAAGTGAGGTATAGTCAAAAGATTAATTTAATGAAGTCAGTGATATATTTTAAACTATATTCAATAGTTAAGCTACTCCCATTTAAAGAGAACATAATTCTCATAGTTATTGTTTTAACACTTAAGCATCTTGGGCTGTCCACTTCTAGACAATATATATGTTCTTCTTATAATTTTAAAAAATGAAGCCTTACTGGTTCCCCTTTTGGGCCAGCTTCTCCTTTGAAACCCGGAACTCCTGGATCACCCTGAAACAAAAATATCTTTAGTCGTAAGAATCAGGCTATTTAGCCAAACTAACCTGCTTAATTATCTGTAGTGAATGGGCCTTGAAAAATTTATGGAGCTGAGTAAGTATTGAATAAACAGCATAACATAATTATTTTTAAATTTTGTAAAGCTTAGAGAATGTATGTGAATTTTTACAAAATTCAATAGAATATAGTGGCAGTTTATTTTTTTACAGTGGCATTCAAGATTTATTTTTTAAATATTAGTTTTTATCATACATACTGGAGTCATAATTATTTAGTTATTATTCCAAATGATAATTAAAATTAGAACAATGACAACTTCTATGAAAATTGTACTTAAGGTTTATTTTAGGGAAATAAACTTGCTTGCCCATAATCAAAATAATTTTATGTTTATGTTCTATCTATCAAAAATTTTGACAATTTCAAATGGAGAATTTTACCTTTGACTCCACAGGGTTTTAGGGGGGTTTTTTGTACATGGTTTTATAGGTATGTATCTTTAAATACCAATCACAGCTTAAGTTGTAGAAACCAGAATGATAAATTGAGGACATGATAAAATGAAATGTGAATTATCAGCAACACTCATGTTTTAATAAATCTGTCACCAGCATTTAAAAAGTATTTATCAGCATAACCAAATTACTTGGAACTGAATCCAAAATATTTGTTTTAAGTAGAACTAGAAAACAGTTTTAATTTTTATATTTTAAGATAAAACATATGTAAGCACAAATATTCAATTGGTTTTTTTCTTATGGGCTCATAATATTTTTTCTAAAAATATTTTCTATATATTATACAAACTCATTACATATGAACAATATGTTGAAATCTCTCTTCAAGTCCCATATGTTTTCACTTATGTGTGAAATCTAATGAAAAAAATAACAAACAAAATAGAAACAGACTCCTAGATACAGAGAATGGACCAACAGATGTCAGATGGGAAGGGTTTAGTGGGTTGGGTGAAAAGGGTGAAAGGATTAATCAAAAGGAAAAAATAACTCATAGACAACAGTAAGGTTTACAAGAGGAAAAGGGCAGAGTGGGGGGAGGTAGAAGAGGGTAAAGGGAAGATAAAAGGTGACAGAAGGAGACTTAAATTAGGGTGATGAACACACAATACAATATACAAATGATATATTGTAGAATTGTACACCTGAAACCTATTATAATTGTATTAACCAATGTCAGCCCAATGAATTTCATAAAAAATTATTAAAAGAATAACTCTCAAGAAATAGTTGTTGAATCTATTTTTAGTGAAGTTATGATTATAAATCCTCATTAAACCTCCACATTTCTCCACTGGCTTACAAATGTTTCTACAATATTTATTACCAACTAATCATAAAATTCTATGAAGTGGACCATGAAGTTATGGCCTTACTTTAAAAAAAAACTAAACTAGCCTGACCAGGCAGTGGCTCAGTGGATAGAGCATTGGACTGGGATGCGGAAGACCCAGGTTCAAGACCCTGAGGTCGCCAGCTTGATGGCGGGCCCATCTGGCTTGAGCAAAAACTTGCCAGCTTGGACCCAAGGTCACTGTCTCCAGCAAGGGGTTGCTTGGTCTGCTGAAGGCCCGCGGTCAAGAAACATGTGAGAAAGCAATCACTGAACAACTAAGGTGTCGTAACGGCAATGAAAAACTAATGATCGATGCTTCTCACCTCTCTCCGTTCCTGTCTGTCCCTATCTATCCCTCTGTCTGACTCTCTCTCTGTCCCTGTAAAAAAAAACAAACAAACAAAAAAAAAAAACTAAACTAAAATTTAATATAATGCAATAATATTCCACTTAGAATTTAAACATCAAAACAGTATGTTAACATCTGCAATCACTTTATAAGGATTCTTATCTTTATTTGCCTCATTCAGATAAGCCACATTATCAACATTTTATTGTACCTCATTCTATGCTATTTCTGGGTTAACTTAGTTCAGTTGCACTAATGGATCACAGTTGTTTTAAAGAACGTTACCGGTTGGCCTCGAATTCCTGGAGGTCCAGTGCTACCCTGAGGTCCTTGAGATCCAGGGGGCCCAGGCATGCCAGGAGGACCAGAGGTCCCTGCAGAGCCCTATCAGAATGCAAAAGTGACATGATGAGCAGAAGCTTATTTAGAAGTCTATAGCCAGTGTCTAGCACATTGTATTTATTTGAACTTTATGTAGCATAAATGTAGTTGCTTACCGTTGGGCCTTTGGCACCAGGAGTACCATCAGTTCCCACTGTACCCTAAGGGATACATGAAAAGTTTATAAGTTATTAAGCCACATCTAAGGTGGTATTCTTAGATGTCTATCCATCTTCTAAAAGGAGGCAGTAAAAGTTACCAAAACAAAATAAGAAAAAAGTCAACTAACATTATATCCCTAAAAAAACCACTTTTATGATGTTTTCCATAAAATAGACAAATTTTGCAGAATTCACAAGGGAAATGTGGTTTTCTTATGAGTTGTAAACACTCATTCAGAAATCAAACAGGAAGATATTAAAAAGACAGCCTTTGTTTTTATGTTATAAAACATGTTCAGCTTTCTGTGATACTTCTTAAAAATACTAGGAACTTACAGGAAGACCTTGAGAACCAGCTGGACCTGGGGGCCCAGTTTCGCCTCTTTGTCCCTGAGGGCCTTCAGGACCTCGTGCCCCGGTAGGACCTGCTTCTCCCTAAAGGGATGCAAAGGGAAATGCTAATTTAAAAAATATATAAACATAGTATGATTCAAAGTAGATCACTCATTTGGAATTTTACACCCAAACATTTAAGGGGGTCAAGTGCACATATTGTTTTACAGGGGATATGTGTCCAACCTAGGAGTGAACTTAACGTTCCCATTCTTTCAGGTATAACAATGCCTGTAGCATTAACTGATAGCTACCCTTATTTCAACCCAAGACTGTGGTCCAGACAGTAAATAAAATATAAAATGTGTAGTTAAGTTTTAATTCAGATAAAAAACAACTAATTTTAGAATAAATTTATCCCATGAAATACTTTGGGTATATGTATATATGTATACTAAAATTTATTCTTCATTTAAGTGGATTTTTATATTTTATCCAACATATTATGTAGTTATGTATACCTAAATCTAGAGGGAACTGACCCTAAAGTTATAAAACTAAAATTCTAAGCCTTAGAAAGCTCACTAGTATCAATAAAACATATAAGATTCTTCTTCAATCTCTATTATCCTTCAATGAAATGCAAACAACCAGAACTAGAAGTTTATTCTTCTTCCAGAGATCCAGACACCATGGAAGAACCTTATAAGTATAGTAGAATCCTGGCCAAAAACAAAACCTTAGGAACTTTATGTTGGGTATAGTGGTAGACTAAGGAAACAGTTCCTTAAGAAATAGTTTTGCTAGGTGTTTGACTTTATCAAGCAGTTTTCAGTAGTTGAAAGCCAGCACTAAAATAACCCAGGAGGAGAGGGAAGTATTCAGTGAGCTGTTGTACAAACGGTGCTTGCTAATAAAGTCTCAACTAGATGTCAGAGTAGGAAAAAAAAAAAAGTCCTGGACATAGTGAATATTCATTCCTTGATTCTCCAGCCAGAGCTCAGTCTGAAAGTGGAGGGTCTTACAGGAAGAAGGAGGGGATTTTGCATATTTTGGTCAGGGTACTTAGGAAAGTTGGGCCTTCTATGGCCAGAGTAAATGGCAGCAGGATTAGCACTTCAGGGAGCAGAAAAGAGTCAGAGGGGAACAGAAGGTCCCACCAGCCTGAGTTCATAGTGAGTTCTCAGCAACAGAAGGGAATGGTTAGTGAGAAGACTTAAGGCATCATTTTAAAGCTATCTCACCCCTGTGGCACAGTTTAAAGATGGCATTAGAGAGTGCTTGAAGAAAAATTTAACTTGATGACTCTCACATTTCAAAGAGTATTTTAAATGTCAGGATGGACATTTTTGAGGGTTAGAGGGTTGTCCTGTGGTTCAGGTTCAATTTGAGTAGCACTACTAGCAGGAAGCAGTGAACTATCTTGAGGGCATCCTCTGCATCAAGCACTATTTTCAGGGTTTGCATAGATTATTTCACTTGCCTTTCAACAAAATTCCGTAAGAAAACCAAATTTAGAGAAGTAAGGTAGCCCTGGCCAGATAGCTCGGTTGGTTAGAGCATCATCCAGATGTACAGAGAAGTGAGGTGATTGCCATGGCCACAGTCATTCTGTACAGCAGAATCTAAAGAGTAAATCCTTTTCTTCAAGATGAAGAAAATTATTGCCAATGAGAAACTGGGTGAGAGGTGTAATCAAATATATTGTGTTCTTTACAATTTGAAAGTAGTGTTCTAAATTTATTCATTAATTTAGCTAATATAGTCTTTCTTTTTTTTTTTAATACAATTTTTTAATTTTATTCATTTTAGAGAGGAGACACAGAGTGAGAGAGAGAGAGAGAAAGAGAGAAAGGGGGGAGGAGCTGGAAGCTCAACTCCCATATGTGCCTTGACCAGACCAGTGCAGGGTTTTGAACTGGCGACCTCAGTGTTCCCAGGTCGATGCTTTATCCACTGTGCCACCACAGGTCAGGCCTATAGTCTTTCTTTTTTAAGTGAGAGGCCAGGAGGCAAAGACAGACTTCTGCATGCACCCCAACTGGAATCTATTCAGCAAGCCCTTACCAGATGACATTCTGCCCTGCAGGTCCACAGCTCCATTGCTAGGCAAACAAGCTATTTTTAGTGCCTGAGGGGAGGCTATAGCGCCAACCTCAATGCCTGAGTCCAACTTTGTTTGAACCATTTCATGGCTGTGGGAGGAGAAGAGAGAGAGAGAGAGAGAGAGAAAGAGAGAGGTGGAGGAAGAGGGGTGGAGAAGCAGACGGTTGCTTCTCCTGTGTGCCCTGACCAGGAATTGAACCTGGGACTTTCCACATGCCATGCTGATGCTCTACCACTTAGCCAACCAGCCAGGTTCCTAATATAGTCTTAATAATCTCTTACTAAAATTGTTGAATTCATTCTCCAAAGTATTGAGGGAAAGAATAAATCGTGATCCACTACAAATGTAAACATCCAAGAATACTTTAATCTATTCGCATGTATAGTGCCAAATAGCCTCTCAGACCATTCCTTTAAATGGTCAGGATTAAAAGGCAGAAGGTAGGATTGGGCAGAAATGGAAAGTCAGGCGGGGGCAGGCAGGAGTGTAAGCCAGCACCGTATGGGAGAACAGCCTTTTGACAAACTCTGATTTATTTTAGCCTCCTATTGTTTAGAACATTCTGCTATTTATTACTGCCAGGATCTGTATCCAAAAACAGAGCTCCAATTCAGATTAAGCTCTTATTCCTTGCAGCTATTATAAATGTCTGGCCTTAGAGTCATAATGCAACAGATTCTTTGATACTACATTTGTATGATTATAAGATAAGTAATTATCTTTTAATTGCATATTGTATAGTAATCTAATTTTTACTTATTTTTCTGTTTTCCTACCATCATGGACAAAAAGAACACTCCAAACTCCTTCCTCAGATGAGAGCAACCTCCATATTCTTCAGTTAATAAAATGACTTTCTTCACTTTGGAATTTATGTAATCAAGAGCTAAATATATTAACATTTTACCTTCATTCCAGGATTTCCTGGAAAACCAGAAGAACCAGGTATCCCAAGAGGACCCTATAAAAAGAAACCAGAAAAATGATCAGATGTATATTTTAATCACTATCTAAATGTCATCTTTTATTCTTCAACAAAATTCTATATTTTGACACATAAGAATAATTCACTTAGTACTTTAGAAACACAAAAATAATAATGTAATGTTAATATAATTACCTTTCAACATTGATATGAAATAGTGCTAAGAAATATGTCCATTGGTATGAAACATAATAGGATTTCCTAGTCATAGTATAGAAGATTGAGTCAGTAACAACCACAAATTGTTTAAAACAATTGCTTCTTTTTTATTTTTTATTTTTAATTTATTGTGTTGACATGGTTTCAAGTGTCCCACCCAATATAACATCCTCTATACCCTGTATGGTGCCCCCTAAAACCCATGAAGGGTCTCTTTTTACATCCATTTTCCCCCATTTGACTGCCACCCCCTTATATCCACCCTCCTCTTCCCTCTGGCTATTGTTATCCTGTTGTCTATATATATTATGAATGTATAATTTTAGCTAATCCCTTCACCTTAAAACAATTGCTCTTAAGAGATGCAGTTTCTTTGTGTTAATCAATTAATAAAGAGAGTTTTTCAAAAGTTATATTTTGTACCAGAATCTAGGACTGAAAAGTATAAAAATGATACTTAAGAATCATCTGGATATTTTAGAACAATTTTTTTTCAGGCTAATAATAAGCAAATATTTGTCAATATTCTACATTTGGGAAGGTATGCATATAGTTTAAAACAATGATTTAAAGGCTGTGTTTAAAGGATATGAGTGTAAGAGGAATTTCATTTTAGGTTATCCTGGTTCTTTTAAGAACCATCAGCTTTTAATTTTATCAGTTTTGTGTTTTAAAAAACTCTTTTTAACTATATTTACTTTGTTTTCTTTTTATAACTAACAAGGGAAAAAAAAATCTTAAGGGAAAATAATTTCAAATCCAATTTACCCTCCCAGGAAGTATTTTCCTGAGCTCATCTGTTTTTCATCTGCCATCCTGTAAACCATGCTATATTCTTGTTCATTTTATATACTTCTCTTTCAAGACTTAGCTTGAAAGTTGCTCTTATTTAAGTCTTCCTTATCATTCATCTTTCTCTAGCTATAAGTATAAGAATTTTCTCCTTTATAATCCCAAAACTGAAGTTATAGTCTGTTATAGCAGTTAGCAATAACAGTGTGCTATTAATTGCTATGTCTTTCTTCCTTGATAGACAAATCAGTTTTCAAAGACAAGTACTATGTGTTTATCATCTTTTTATTCCAAGTGATTGGAACATAGTAGGTGCTCTGTAATGTTAATGAATACAAAAATAGAAAAATGAATAAATGAGTGAATAAATATAAAAATAATTCAACTCACCATTGGCCCAGGTTTTCCAGGCATACCATGTGCACCTCGTTGTCCCTAATTAGGAGGAAAAGAGACAAGATTTTACTCTATTTGCTCATAATTAATATGCTTTATAAAAATTTCCATGTTATAAATTAAAGAATATTAAGATTAACTAACAATAACCTTAACTAAGTTAGTTGAATTAAAAATACACATTTATACAACACTGGTAAGTTAGTAATAAATACATGTATCCATATAGCAATAAGAAAACTGAAGATAGAAAGAAATGAAACTAATTAAAATAATTCTTTTTACTTGAATGTATCTTCTTCTATCAAATTAGCTAAAAGACAATGATTTTTTATACATCTCAGTCTTCTTAATATCCATGTTAATTCAGAGGAAGAATGTGCTCCTAGTAAAAAAATGTTTAAAAAAAGCACACAGGTATACATAAGGAAATTAAGTAGGAGAGTGAATGCTGTGGTATCAAATAGATTCCTCTGCATACTGAAGTAATCATTCCACCATTGCTGTAAGTGACAAGCTGATGACTCACAGTTGCCCCACAGTTTGCCCTCAGCTAAAGAAAAAAAACCAAAAAGGTAGCTCTCCCAAAGTTACACCCCCTTGCATGGTCAACACAGTGGTACAAGGATTGAGCCTATTCAAGAGTTGAAGAGCCATCCCAGCCCCACCCACGGAACTGAGGGCTCACAGAAACCAAGGTCTCTGTTGCAGTTAAAACAGTGTTTAATTTCTCCTGAAAAACCTTAGTTTTTTTATTCATTTCTTCACACATGTAGTCTCTGAAATCATTCTCCAATAAATTTCCTGCACACAAGTCTGCTTTGATGCTATTTTCTGGGAAACCAGACCTAAACTTTAGTACAATTGATGCCAGAAGTAGTATAAGAAAGTAGACTCTAAAATAGAATTTTCAAGTTGAATTTTTCCCAGGTCCTAATGGCAGTGGATCAAGGGAAATAAAATATACAATAGGAGAATTTTAATGATATGGGAGCACTCTTCCGTGTTACACATTTAATGCCTTGAAAAGGCCCCTGGGAGATGGTGTTGACATGGGAGATGGTTCTTAGCAATGTGCAAAGGGCAATGGCCCACATTGAGTTAGACATGCCATCACTGGCTTGGCGGATAGTAGAATAAAGCACAGAGAAGGAGACTTACTAGATTGGACATGCTATATAAGGCTGAATAAAGCAACAGCTGACTATACTACACAATATTCTCTACATTTCCAGAGGACACTCGACTTACCAAAATGTAAGCAATTGCCTAGTGAGAAGGCCTCACTTCTCCTAAACCAGGGCCCTGACTTTGGTACTGACTTCAGTAGCATTGAGAAGCGCACATGTGGTTGTCTTCTGTGAGATTAGCAGTAGGGGACTCCATAAATTTAAGATTCTAGTACTAATGGGGATGACAGGATCTCAGAATAATTGAAGCCAGGTGGCAGTTCTTAATTGTCAAAAGCAAAGTGGGTACAATGTAATGAACTGCAAGTTTGAAATATTAGCAAGTGTAGCCTGACCTTCAGAGAGCTGTGAAGAAAATTATTAGAATATGCCCCCCACCTAGGTTTGAGGCTCATGGACAGAAAAAAAGACATGTCTCAATCTGTACATTTAAAATAGATCAAAGGTAGATAGGAGACTCATATCTTTAAAAGGGTACATTCACAGTACTTACCTTTTAGGATGGTAATGAACATAAAATAAAGATGTTTGAAAGAATGCTTAGTGTATAGTAAATGCTTGATAAATAATACCTATTATTATAATTACTATTCCAGTTTATGTTTTTCCATTAATTATATTTCATGCTGCTATATGTTTTCATTGTTTTCTCAATTTCTGGATTAAAAAAAATAGGCAACAAAAGGTGTGTGGTTATGTAAGACATTAAAATTAAGAGTAAAAAGTATACAGAAACTCTATACTATCTTTCTAATTTTTCTGTAAACCTAATTTTATTTAAAAAAGAAAGAGAAAAATTTAAAAGTAGGCAATCAGTACTGCTATTCTCATTTAGAAAGCATATTCAGTGAAGCATTTGAGACAGTTAAAATACACAAACTTACAGGAGCACCTTGTGGCCCAAGTCTCCCTCTCTCTCCCGGCATTCCCCTTGGACCCTGTAGATAAGAGAGCGAGAAAGAGAGAGAGAGAGTGAGAGAGAGAGAGAGAGAGAGAAACATCTCCTGAAGAATCTTACTTAAACTCTAGGGCAGTTTGCATACCCTACTCAAAATAAGTGAGATTTAATATAATTGACCACCAAGCAATAGTATATTTGGGGACAACTTGGGGTCTAAAATACTCTTTACCTGTGGAGATATATAACTATCACATCTTACCTAAATAGATTTCACTTAATCTAGCTTTAATGGGCTGAATCTGCAAGAATTCTGATTTGATCACTGAGTACAGAAAGAAAAAAATAATAAGCATCCTCACAGTTAAGAAAAACAATGAAATGCAAGACGTTTTTTTCTATTTGAAGGATGCAATTGTTATAGGATGCTTGCCTGTCAGCTAGTAAACAATATTATTTCACCAGCAAACATGTTTTCCATGTCTTTTTGTTTGTTTCATTTAAACATCCTCTTAATATAATCTAAAAAGTGAAGAAATAACAAACAAATTGATACATACCATAGGACCCATGGCGCCCATTGGACCAGTAGGGCCAGCTTCACCCTAAAGCAAGAATTAGATGACATTATAATATCAGGAACATACAATTGTTATTCACATCATTTTGTTTCACATCTGTGTCATTCTGAACACATACTATTTTCAAAACGGGCATTTGAAAGGCCTTTCAGTAAAAGACCTCAAAAGTCTACTATATTACTCCTCCAAATGAAATGAAAATTTTGTTTCTATAGAAATAAGTCTAAAATAAAATTGAGTATTTAAAGAATATTGGTGGAACTTCACATCTAGTCACATTAATTAGTATCAAAAAAGTAATTACCATATTTCCCCATGTATAAGACTCACCCCGTTTTGAAAAAATTAATGTCTAAAAATTGAGTGGGTTTTATACAGTGGTTGTGGCATTTCAAATGCCATAGATGGAACTGAGGATGAGCCAATATATAAAGACAGTGATTCATCATCAGACACAGATGAGGACAAGTTAATGGATGGGAGTTTTGACAATGATGAGGAGTTGTATGAATTTTATGATGAATAAAATTTGAGTTCAATTACTTGATGTAATACATTTTTTTTCAAATTTCAGGCCCCCAAATTAAGGTGCATCTTACACATGACAGCATCTCATACATAGGGAAATACGGTATTTGTTTATGTCTAATAATACTTAGGTCAAGTAACACTTTACAAAGCTAAAATTCACTGAAATATTTCTTTAAGTTCTATTATAGGAAGTTTAGCAATAACAATTTTAAAGCCAAATGTTTTTGCACATATGAATCTCGAGATACTTCCCACTAAAATGTCCTCTGTACTTACTTCCTTGATATTTTCTCTCTTTCTAGAATCTTAAATAAATTTGGGGAAGAAACAATGGCCAAAAAGCCCCAGAATTAAAAGAACACTAAATAGCAGGGATAATGAACCATCTAAACCTCTCTGATATTTTTAAAGAGAAAAAAGAGGAAATCTGTTTTAAAGTGTAGATTCCTAGTGCCATACATCATAGTAAGACAGTATCCATCCTATACTGACAGAGACCCAGGGCCATAGTGTCCATTCTTTGTGGCAATGTTAGATCATATCATGTATCCTGGTAAAGTTACTGCTACTCATCTAAGAAAAATTACCTTTATCTACTTAACTACTCATTTTTAAATTCCTCTTTCCTCCAGAATTATTTAAAAGGGTTATGAAAATATTTTGGGCACTTGAAGCACAACTAAAATGCTACAGTGATTTTAAATCGGGGTATCATACAATCACCTTTGAACCAGGTGCTCCAACTTCACCTTTAGGACCTTCAAGACCTTTGTGCCCCTGAGAAGAAAAACATAAATTTGTATTTTACTATTTTTTTTCAGTTGCATAAAAAAAAGAAACAAAAATAAATTTACTAAAGATGCCTTATGAAAACAGATCTCCAACTTAAGGTTGTTACTCTAAATGTTTCCAAATTCTCAAACTTTTTTGAAAGTCTATTCAAAGAAAATTTAAGTTTCCCTTTTAAAATTTTCAACATGCTATGTTCTCACCTTTCAAATTTTTCAACTTCATAGAAATTTAATCTATAACTATAAATAAAGAACTTATAAGAAAAGAAATAGTTTATATAGTGATAAAATATGATTATATTCAGGGGTAATGTTCAAAATATTTAATAACTAGTAAGTACAGTGGCAAGCATGCTAATCAGAAACTCAGCTACTCAAAACTGAGGCCAGCTAGTGTGTACTGAATACCTATCAGCCATACTTTCATATAGATGATAGATAGATAGATGATGACAGATGATAGATGATAGATGATAGAAGATAGCTAGATGATAGATAGATAGATAGATAGATAGATAGATAGATAGATAGATAGATAGATAGATGATAGGTAGGCAGATAATTTGTATATCATATGTACATAACACATAATACTTACCAATTAATTTTCCTGAGTTACAAAGAGAGAAGTATACTAAAAACTTACAAGTCTGGGTTGACTGAGCCCTTCTATGATCTAGGTTACTCTCTAGTATGTCACTTATCCCACTATGTAACAATTGCCTATTTTCTTAACTGAATCTCTCATTAGCCAGAAGCTGAAAGCCATGAATATTTCTCATTTATCAATGTGTCTCCTTTTGTAGTACAGTATTCAGTACATAGTAAGAACTCAAAATTTATATATAGAATCAAATGAAATTCAAAAGTGATATAAAAAAGCATTGTCATTTTATTTATTATTTATTTATTATTTATTTATTTATTTATTCTTCTTTTTTAAGTGAGAAGAGGAGAGATAGACTCCCACATAAGCCCTGACTGGGATCCATCTGGCAACCCCCATCTGGGGTCAATGCTCTGCCCATTTGGGGCCAACCTGGTAACCAAGCTACTTTTAGTGCCTGAGGTGGAGGCTCCATGGAGCCACCCTCAGCAACTGGGGCCGATGTGCTCAAACAAATCAAGCTATGGCTGTGGGAGAGCAAGAGAGAGGGAGAGAAAGAGAGAGAAGGGGAGATGAAGGGGTGGAGAAGCAGATGGTTGCTTCTCCTGTGTGCCCTGATTAGGAATCAAAGCCAGAACATCCATACACTGGATCTATGCTTTACCACTGAGCCAACCAGCCAGGGCCAAGCATTGTCATTTTAGTAACTTCAGATGATTATTGCAACCATAGCCATTAAGGACAACTGACAAATGAAATTTTAAGGACTTTGAAGGTAATGCTCCCCAAACCCTATTAGTAAGCCACAGTATCTGAAAGGATTACAAAGAATTGAACTTACTCGGTGACCCTTCAGGCCAGGAAGACCAGGAGCCCCGGGAAATCCTCTAGCTCCCTGTAGGAAAGGGAGGTGAAGAGAACATTTAAAGCATTTCAGAATCATTAATAAGAATAGAAAATTGCTTAATATATATTCCCCCCTCCCCAAAACAAATCTGGTACAAGGATTCTTTAAGTTACAACACAGTTCTGTTCCTATGACAATAACTTAACAAAAATTTTGGTGTAAGTCTAAACACACCCTAAACTAAGTTATAACATTATAATCTAGAACTAAAAACAACTAAGCCACAGAGAAAGGAAAAGAATATAAATATACTTTACTGTAGTAACAGAAAAAACAACAAAAAGTGAGTAAGCTGAAACATTCATGTCTCAATATTTTTGTTTTTATGAGAGTGAGTGTTATAAATTCAAAATGTCGTATGTTGAGACTGTCATAACCTGAGGACCTCCTGTATATAGAATTTTACCAACAAACCAAAGAACAAAAGGAACAGTATACATTTACCTATCAAAATATATCTGAGTGATCAAAAATTAACAAGGCAAACCTACTGTTAGAAACTGAAACGTGCCTTACACAGAGGTATGAATTGCTGACATGCCATTAGAGACAAGCCAAGTATTGATTTGATGACATTTTCAAAATGTCAAATTATATCATTGTGTTATTAATAAAAAAGAACCAAGAAAATAAGCCTGAATCAACATATCTAGGTCTGACTCAACTAGGTCAAGGTACAGAAAGAATATCAGGAGAAAAACTTAAGGAAAATGATGACTTTCCTCCTTTATATGTGCTTTATTTGTGGTTAAAGAATAAATGCATTTGTAGCAAACCAATGTGTTTTATTTTCCCTGAACTTCTAAATATTGGAAGTAGACTATGATTAGAAAGATTATATTAAAATGAATATATAGAAAATATTTTAAAGTAAAAAGATAGAAAAAAAGCGGTGGATTTGTAATTGTTTAAAAAACTAACCAAGGAAATAAAATACCCACCAAAAAGAAAAGTCAACACATACTGAAAGAATGGGCTGGTTTCTTGACTCAGTAATTTCTTAATTTTTGTTAATTTTATGCATTGTTTACCTAAGTATATAGAATTAAAAATACTCAAACAAAAAATTAAATGCACATGTTAAGACTCTTTTAAAATAATGCTTGAAACTTTTTCCTCTTAGCCTATTAAAATAGATAAAAACCCAGTGACTTATTCACTTATTCTCATTACCTATATTAATTAGGCTTTGAATTGAATATCATTGCCACTGTCACCAGTAGATTGAGCCCCTGATAGAATAAAGATTAATGTTCTAAATTATTAGTAATTATTATTATTAATTTGAGTATCTTGGGCACTAAGCCATATGCTGACTAATGAGCATCCAATGAATAATCATTGAATAAACAACTGGATTAAGAAATAATTTAATATTTATTTTAATACTCAAAGAATATTCCTAAACCTTTCTTTTTTTATTGAATTTATTGAGGTGACATTGCTTTGCAAATTTTTCTTAAGGAACTTCTCATGTTAGCACAACCTTAACTTGGAGAGCAAATCCATCTGTTTGCATTATAGCCTTCACTTACTGTTAAGTTCATAAATAAATAACAATATATGAACTTTCTTTGATAAAAGCAACGCAGCCATTCCTCGGTGGCTGCTTGCAGGACATTTCTGTAGTGTTGGTTGTTGGTTATCATAGTAAGAGCACATCAAACCATTATTCTCTGAACAAATAAAGTTCTGTTAATTCTTCTGTTTACACAGCCCTGCTTAAGAATCCCTTCTATTCCAGAACTACCTTTCGGTTTTTCCACTGGAACGCTCCCCTTTACTAACATTTTTCTTCCCTCAATCCTGAGCAGGAAGCTCAGTACACATCCAAGACTGCAAGGGAATTACTGAGCTGTTATTTCAAATAATTAGTTAACTTTGGAGTTCTTGTGGTCTGCAAGGGAATTCTCATGTGATTACATATCTCTAATATACCAAGAAAATGAACCAGATGTACTAGCGCTCATAACTTTTCTCATTCTGCTGACCCAAAGCTGTCATCACACTCCAATAGCACATTGTTGTACTGCACTTGCAGAGTGCATCTGTGACCTGCTGGCAGGGCACATCTCCCCGTGGAGGGTCCCACACTGTGCATGTACAAGAGTGCAGCAGGATGGGAGGTTCAAGCCGGGATTGGTTGACATGAACATCTGTGCTGATGACTAAACCATATGCCTCTGCCTGCACTGACATTCCAAGACGATGGGGGAGGAAAGGAAAGGGAGTGTGCGGAGCCGGGAACTGGTTTTATATTTGAAACTAAATAATCCTTAGAGGCCTGTAAATTTTCTTAAATGATCAGCATTCATTGTTTTTTTTTTAAAAAAAAATCCCAGTATTGAACCTCACCAATTTTCAGAAAATAAATGGCAAGGAATTCAGTATTTTTGGATGTATTGAGTGGTGGAAACATTTTGAAATTTAAGAAAATATAGTAAGTAGGAGGACAAATCAGTTTATGGGGTGTTTGAAAAACAGAAACTTTACAAGTAGAAATGTTAGGATTTTTTTTTTCTTATCATTCTCTAATTTTCCCCATTGCCTGTGTAGCACATCCTAGGGCAGGGTCTATCAGTACAATATAAGTGAGGATGAAAGGTGGATTTAGAGTGTGTCCAAGTGGCCCAGATCCTACATTCTGGTGGAGTTGGTTGCCAGGGATCTGTCCCTGTAGTGAACCAAGGAAGAAGAAAACAGCTGTGTTAAGAGTGCTGGTAATCAGTGTATCTTGTCATAAGGTTTTAGGGCTCAGAACATCTGTCAAGAATTTTAGCCAACATTAGGGTTTGAGGAGCAGCCAAAGAGGCATCCTGTCTACAATTTATTGTTCCTAATATATAAAAAATGTCAGTAAGTCCTCTTACAAGTTATTGTTTTCAACATGTGAACAATAAACAAAATGATTTAAAAATGACCAATGTAATTGAGATGTAATATGTAAGTAAGTCAGGCTAGTGATTTACTTGAAAATTTTATATTTCATGTTAGGTCATGATTTTCTTTTCGAGCATTAGGAGGGTCAGTCATATGGTGTAGTGCAAAGTGGGAAATTAGAATTAACCATTATTCCAGTGAAATGTCCTGTTCTACAATGACAGAAAAGAGCATATCTTGGTACTAGTGTTTAATGCATATGTGGACAATGAATGCAAGTTTATTTTAATGTTCTTTATTTTTTAAAGTTTGTCTTTACATTGCTGTATTGATATATATAGATATAGATATGGATATATAAACTTACCGGAGATCCTGAGAATCCCACTTCTCCAGGATTTCCATTTCTACCGGCTTCACCCTTTATGGGGGAAAAAAAAGCAAAGAAGCAAAGTGGCATTAAAATGTTCTCTTTTGCGACTAGATGACAAATCAATTGTAGATAAGAAGTCTTCTTTAGAAAGCTTGTGTCTAATGCTCTAAATAATGTAAAACACTGAGCTGTATTTCTGAGGTAAATCCATTCTAGCAAGTCAGTTTGGGAAGGTTTCATTAAGTTTCCAAATGAAGAAATAAATATAAATAACACTGGTCTAATTTAGCTCACCACTATATGAACATCAAAATTTACACACATGCATATATATGCATGAAAATCTATATCAACATATGGCATTGAATTAAATAATAATAATTAAAATACTAATTGTCATTTCCTTTCTTGTTATAAAAGAAAATTAAGAACTGCCAGAAATATCTTTCTTATGGCCAAATGCAATGTAATCTGCTTTAAAAAAATTACATGACACATAAAGAGAAAATATTTACTTAGTTTAGTATCACACAGAAATTGATGAACTATTCATAATTTTATCATCAACTTTGGTACAACTAAAAAAGAATCTAGAAAAGTAAATCTGTTGTTGCAGTGTATTGTTTGATCATGTTTTTAATGTTAAAATCTGAAGTTGAGTCTTAACTTTAACTAAAAATTCAATTGAAGAAATGGACTTTTTTAGCATCAGAGAACAATATTGACACTATCCTACCATCATGTTTTAAAAATCCATTTAATGATGACCTCATAAGATATTTTTTGTCAGTAGAACAATACATTTTTCTTTCAGATCATTTCACAGGTTTCATCAACAAAGGCTGAAGCTATCGTGACAATAATTCTAGTAGCTCATGGAATATCATAATAGAGAACCTGGGAAATGCAGGGAAAGAGACAGTGCCTGATAATATAATACCATCAAAATTAAGAGCACTTTTTAGACTCTGTAAAATTCCCTCTGAGCTCTCCAGTTTTGATTGACATGAACTAAAACTAAAAGTGGGGATAATAAAGTAAGTATTAATAACTTTCTTTTTAACACTCTAGTTCCTTCTTAGACTCTTTTAAAATTTCAAAGCAAAATGAATAAAGACATCATACATCTTCACCAGGTTTTCCAGGAGGACCCTCTGGTCCACGTGCACCAGTTGGACCCTAATAACAAAACAAAAGGAAAAAAAATATTTACCTATATTTACCCACACTTATTAATGAGTCAATCCAAAATATTATTGAGACAAATAAACCAGAAAATAGCTTTACTGATATTCTGAATTTTATGTTGTATCACTTAGATTATGTATTCATCAGGGAAAAAAAAATTAATTTCACAAATGCAAAAAACTCAGCACTTTCTGCTGACCTTCCTCGAGGTCTATGAGTTTTAAAACTCTGCCACAAAAACATAGCTTAATCATGATGCATAATATAAGTCCCCTGAACTAGGCTGTAATTTCTTACTATATAAGTAACAAGTTGGTAAAAATCAATAACTCAGCATAATATTGTAATGCTAGAGCCAGTTTTAACTGGGTCTACATGCTTACTTGACATTTACCATTGGTCCAGGATCACCAGGTTCACCAGGGGGTCCTGCAGGTCCAACACCACCCTGAAATTGAGAACAAGTTATATATGCAAACCACAGGAAAGCAGAATACTAAATTCTCAATTCTCTGAAGTACAGTGCAGTTGTTCAAAGTGCTTGCTCCACCACTCTCCAGCTATGTAACTTTGGATGAGTTACTTACTCTGTTTATACTTCAGTTTTCTATTTAAAATAAGAATAAGATAGTACCTACTTTTATATCTCTTTGGATAACTAATGCATATTAAGAACCTAAAATAGCGCTGGCATAGAGTATTCAGTCAATGGTAGTTATCATTATATTCTTCTTCTTCTTCTTCTTCTTCTTCTTCATCATCATCATCATCATCATCATCATCATCATCTCCTTCTCCTTCTCTTTCTTCTCCTACTCTTCTTCCTACTCCTCCTTCTTTTCCTCTTCCTCCTCCTCCACCACTATCTTATTGGTATATTATAGACTATAGAAAATAGTTTAAGATCATATCCTTCTTAAAAATTCCACAAAATAATCACCTTGGCTGTTGTTTCTAATAACACCACATAGTAATGACCTTTTCTGATCTGATTTCATAGCCTCAGAGGTGGCACATAACTAATTACAAGAATTTTCATTCTGACATGTTATTTCATAAGCAAAGGTGCATAAAAATTTCTTCATATTGGAGGTCAGTTACATAAAGAAACAAGACAAAACTTTAACCCCATGAACAACTTTGAAAATCATACTGCATATATTTCTTAGTATGTGAAAATTAATTGAATAGAAGCAAGTTAAAGTGAGAATTACAATACACAATTTAAAGGTCAGCCAAAAGCAGTCATATCTCAGAGATCTTATTCATAAATTTTTTTTTGATACAGTATGTGAGTTAATTATAAAAGGACTTACTTGCTGCCCTTGTAAACCTTGAGGTCCCCTTGGCCCAACAGGACCCTTAAAAGCAAAGGAGCAAAAAGGTTGCATACTGTTAATGATACTTAGGTCAAACATTTAAAAAATTTTGAATCAGCTTTAGAATCTGGAAAAGTGAAGCTTTGATAGTGCAGGATGATGACATTCTCCATCTGTACTCATTTGGAATGTAGCTACATTTAAGAAGATTATAAAGCTAGGAGAACATTTGGGATAATTTTATACACACTCTCAGTGTCATAAAGAGAAACAAAGAATATGCCTGTACACACCCAATGTCTTTGGGATGTAAGTATTTGCATGCTTAAGGGGTAGTTCTGTTACAACAGAAGGTCTGACAGAAGAAAACTCTTGGCAGGCATAAAGTCATTATCAAGCTGTTTATTTAAGTCTTCAACTTCACAGCAGATAATTCTTATAAATTAAATGAGCAAGTTGGATTAAAGGCATCTAAAACCATCAACAATAATGACTAGATTATTTTAAAAGTAAATTTGAAGTTATCTGGGGAACTGAGTTTTCTGGATTATTTCTTTCTTTCATAATATACACTTAAAGTATCCTCACAGTCTTTCTTCATTTAAACATGAAATGATTATACCGAGACATAACCAAGGGAAGAAAAAGAAAATGAAATTTAAAAATATTGATGTATATATGTCTGTACACTTTTTTAAATGTCATACTTTAAAAAGTATAATCAATTAAATTAAAATAAATTTTGTTATTATGGTAAAAACTTAAGTTTTATTTTGAAATGATAGGTTTTTAGCCAGTTGAAGAATAAAAGCTTTATTACAAAAATAAACATATGTAATTTAAATTTCAAATAAATTAAAAGTTATATATTTCATAAAATTATCCCAAGATAATCACTGAATGAGACCACGGTGCAAATGACTTAAAAATTTATACAATGTGTAAGTTACTCACAATGCAGGCCTTAAGGATGGGTAGAATGGGTGGTTGTCTATGTAGTCTGACTTTACATATCTTATTTATTGAAATTCTATTAATCCGGGATACTTTTGAATTATGTTATGAACAAAAAGGCATGGGAGAGTTGGTATAAAAAGTATTAATTCATTTAGTGAGGTTGCATTACTACAAATGCTCAGGTTAAAGTATGTACTTGCTTAGAGAAAAATGAAAAACTTTCTGGCTGTTGAAGAAATTCAAAAGAGGAAGGCAATGGTCAGTAGGCCCTGGAAGGAAACTTTAAAGCTGTTGGTATAGTCAGGCACAGAATATTAAGAAACATAAAAAATGATGAAAATGAAACTGGCAAATTTGTTGTTTCAAAATTTTGCCAAATCACTATTTCTAATAACACCATGAAACAGTTGTTTTAGTTATTTAAATAGTACACTTTTTGATGTGGTGCTGGTGGTTATATGTTTTAAAATTCCTTATTCTCTTTAAATAATAAATATAATAAATAAAACTTATTAATAGTCCTTTATTAATGTCATCAAATATTTTGCACAGTTATGAATGAAATCCCACTGGGCTTTTAACTGGTATGTAGCAGGGTTTGATCTATATGTAAATTGAATGAATAATGGATGGATACCTTTACAAAGACACATATTACTCTTTACAAGCTAACACACATCTTTCTTTTTAAAATGGTTCTTCAAAGGTACTTTGGTTATAAGTACAATTTGCACTTACCACTGAGCCAGGCATCAGTCCTACTTGACTCCCAAGTCCAGATTTTTCATCCAACCCAGCCATCTGAGCTGAAAATGGCTGTAAAAACAATGTGTTGACTTTATTTCTATAGGAAAAGGCATATATCAAAGTACTTAGTAAATTGAGAAATGTATGTAAATTCTCTGGGATTCTTATAGAATGGATCCTCTAAGAATCACTTTAAATTTTTGCCTTATTTTTATTTTTTAAGGTGAGAGGAGGGGAGGTAGTAAGGCTGACTTCCGCATGTGCTCTGACTGGGACCTACCTGGCAACCCTGTCTAGAGCCCATGCCAAAGTACCAAGCTAGTTTTAGTGCCTGAGACTTACACACTTGAACCAACTGAGCTAACTCCAGGACCTAGGGCCATACTTGAACCAATCCAGCCACTAGCTGTGGTAGAGGAAGAGAAAGAGAATGGGGAGAGGGGGATAGGAGAAGCAGATGTTCACTTCTCCTCTGTGTCCTGACCAAGAATTGAACCTGGGACGTCCATATACCCTGGGCCAATGCTCTACCACTGAGTCACCCACTAGGCCAAACTTTTGCTTTAAAGCAAGAATAAGATTCAAGTTGCTTTACATTTTATGTGTTTTTGATTGAACAACCTTCCACAGAGTATCTTATAACTGTTATTTCAGAACTATTGCAATGAGTGAAATGTCTAATAGCATAGATCATTCTTTTAAGTATTTAGCCAGTTTAATCAATTTCAGGTGCAAATCTCTTTATTTGATTTCTTCCCATGCTTAGAGCATGCCAAACATCTGAACATAGCCAAAAAGACACTTTTAAAACATTTGTTCTAAAGAATCCAGATTCCATTTTAGACTTCCTTATCTGATATTCTTTCCTGTTCATGGCCAGTAAGCTTTAAACTGTATTTATATAAGTTAATAAAAATTTTATAATCCTTTAATGGAATCCCTAAATGTTCCAAGAATTGGAAACAATTTTACCTATTCTTTTTCATATCTAAAAACTCTCGTAACCCAATTAACCAAAATTGTCATTATACATTCCCAAAGTTCTATTAATTTCCAGATTTTAGTGGGAAAAGAATATGTATATTGTTTGAAAAATAAATTGGCAATTCCTTTTACAACCAGTTAAAAAACAAATATATGAACTGTTGTAAAACAAAAATCATATTTCAGGGCACCATATGTTCCCTGTTATGCTATGCAATCTACTCATAATCCCTATGTCTGCCACTATAACTTCAAAGAGAAAGGTATAAAAAGATATTTCACTTTATATTTCTTCTAGCATAAAAGTAAATTTTGAGAAATAATCAGATAGATTTTTAGTGTCAACTCAATGGCCCTTTCACATTCTTCATTATAGATGTGTCATCCTCCCTTGGTGTGAAGGTCATAACACAGATCTCATCTGCTTTCCAAGGCTTTTTCCTTTCATAGTAGTGCAATGTTAGTGCTCTTTTAGAGTTAACAAAAAGAACAAAATTTGCAAAGTCCAGAACTGACACTGAGAACTACCAATAATTTGAACCAGCACTAAAAATACCCAAGATAACAAAAACCCACTACTTTGAATTTTCCAACAATTTCCTGTGAATTTCTTAGTTTTATTATTGTTCATAGCAGCACTGCATTCACTTAGGGGCTCTTACTTTCAAGGATCAACAGGTGAACCAACACAATTCAAAATCATAGTAATAGCCTGACCAGGCGGTGGTGCAGTGGATAGAGCGTCAGACTGGGATGCGGAAGACCCAGGTTCAAGACGCCGAGGTCACCAGCTTCAGTGTGGGCCCATCTGTTAGAGCAAAGCTCACCAGCTTTGACCTACAGTCGCTGGCTCCAGCAAGGGGTTGCTCGGTCTGCTGAAGGCCCGCGGTCAAGGCACATGTGGGAAAGCCATCAATGAACAACTAAGGTGTCACAACGGCAACAAAAAACTAATGATTGATGCTTCTCATCTCTCTCCATTCCTGTCTGTCTGTCACTGTCTATCTGACTCTCTCTCTGTCCCTGTAAAAAAAAAAAAAAAATTATAGTAATAAAAAATTTAAGCCTGACCAGGTGGTGGTGCAGTGAACAGAGTGTCCCAGGTTCAAACCCCGAGGTCACTGGCTTGAGTGTGGGATCATAGACATGACCCCAAGGTCACTGGCTTGAGCTCAAGGTTGCTGGCTTGAGCAAGGGATCACTAGCTCAGCTGTAGCGCCCCAGTCAAGGCACATATGAGAAAGGACAATGAACAACTAAGGTGCTGCAATGAAGAATTGATGCTTCTCATCTCTTTCCCTTCCTGTCTGTCTGTCCCTATTATTCCTCTCTCCGTCTATCTCAAACAAACAAAAAAAACAGTATGTTATTTAAATATGACATTTAACAATGCATACAACTCACTCTGCTTATGCCATCAGGTCCTGGGTGAGAAGGATGTCCAGGAGGCCCTGGGGGACCAGGTTGACCAGGAATACCTGGTTCCCCATCAATACCCTGAGGACCACGAGGACCCTGAGAAAACAAGCCAGTGGAAATTAGAACACATTACCAAATATGTATGTACATAATAGATAGCTAAATGAACAGACTCCTTGATGAAGATGGAGTGTTTATTATTTTAGAATGAATAGCCATACTGTGATTTCAACTATGATATTCTGAACAAGGCAACACTATGGAGACAGTAAAAAGATCAGAGGTTGCCAGGGGTTAGGATGGGGCTAGGCAGATGAATAATCAGAGTACAGAAAATTTTTAGGGCACTGAAAAATACTCTGTATAGATAATGATAAATATATATCATGATACACTTGTATCCAACCTTATAAATGTACAAACCCTAATGTACACGATGTAATATGATAGGGAATGTTGATAATGGGGAAAGCCATGCATGTGTTGGGCAGGGTGTATATAAGAACTCTCTGTACTTTTCTCTCAATTTTGATGTGAAACTAAAATTTCCCTTAAAAAATCAAGATTTAAAAATACTTTTTAAGAAATAGTAATCTAGCCACTTATAATCCTTCAACACTGATCACAGCTTCAACAATTGGGGCATGGTACATGCCAGGTAGCAATTTTACTCTTGATGTATTAAACCCCGAGTAATCAGTCTTCTGGGAATAATTATAAAATTGTATTCAGTTCATTAGTATTCTAGAATAAGCTTCCTTATTTGGTTAAGTTTTGCTGTTTAAGGGTATTAATCAACAATTCTAAATTCACTTGCCTCTCATAGACTACACTTAACTATGTGTGTGCCTGCTTAACCTGCCCCAAAAACAACAAAGAAGATGTGAAAGACCTTTAATTATAGTTTGTAGTATTTTCATCTTTCTAATTTTTTAATGCTTTTCATATTTCCTGGAACATAGTAGACAATGTCTTTATTATATGTTCACACTTCAATCCTTTTTACTCCAGTACTTGATGTCTAGCAAACTTTATTTTCCTTACCACTGCCAAAGGCAGACCAGACCAATAGAATAGAGGGAAAGGCACGGTGACCCAGCCAAGTCCAGCTCTCAAAGGAGTGAGCAATGATTTCTAGCTGCCAAACTCCACCCTCCTAACCCACATTCTGAACACAGCTTGGGGAACAGCCACGTCCTCAGTTCTGGAAATGCTCCGTCACCTAAGCTCATCATACCCACAAGTCTTGTTAAGTATTTTCTGGCTTTTAAACCCTAAAGAATCTTAGCCAACTTTTAGAAGAAAGAAAGAACTAAAGAACTCAAAAGATGATAAAAATTTTCATAATTAGAAGCATGGATTGAGAAAAATATGGTAAATGAATGGGAGTTCAATGGTAAAAGACACTTCTCATACCTAAACATGAGGGTAGCTAGTGGCACCCAGTAGGCAACTGAAATATATGCTGATAGAGCAGAAGGGAGAGATATAGGAGAAGCAAAGGTGGGAGAAGGGGCAGTTTCCATATGATGGCTTTGGAGAAGGTAGGATTATAGCTATTCAGAAATTTAATTAATGTATTTTAACGTATTCAAACATTCATACAGACATATTTACTTCTAGAAGAGTGGAATAAATAAGAAAATGCATCTATTCAAATAGAAGGAGATAACTCATCCTGAAACAGTAACATTTGAAAAGCATTTTCTTGGAAAATTATTTTCCTCCTTTAAAAATCAAACCTATTCTGACTCCTAAGCCACTGACAATTCCCTGAATTTTCATTATATGTATATGAATGGAAACTGATTTTAATTGCTATTTATCTAGAATTTTTGAATCATATGAGTGTGAGCAACATCAAATAGAAATGTATGTTATGAATGGTTGACAGCAAAGCAGTAGTCCAACCTACTTATTGTATAAGAAACTAATGTGTTTTGAAATGTGAAATGGGCTGACACATTCTTTCTGCTCTCAAACAGATTTCTAAAGACAAAACCAAGACTACATTCATGTCAATGGGAATAGAGAGAGGTTTGGGTAATACTAATCCTAAAAATATTCTATCTTTTTGATCATGTTTCAAATTCCCCCTGGAGACAGCCCATTTTTTTATTGACTTCATTAGGCATTTTATGTCTCCATAGCATCTCCTTTAAATAGTTTACATGATATACCATTGTACAAATTAAGATTAAAATTCACAAAAACTATTCAAAATTAAGTGAACATAATAACCAAGATTATAAATGAAAATAAGAAAAAATATTATGATATGTATAGGGAAATTTTTACTGATAACTATTAAAAACAAGCATAATTTAAGAATCCATTAAAAAAAATATTTTCATATATCCAAGTGAGTTAAATCACATAAAGTTATATTAAAGTTAATGTTCTCTTTATAATCATTCCTTCCCATCCCCCAGGATACTCGAGCAGCTCAGGAAGCAGACTATATTAAGTACTTGTAGATTGCCACTAGGTGGCAACCTTTAAACGTCCTCAAGTAGAAAGGAGTGATAATGAACCAGAATCATCAAGAACTTTTTTCACTGCTGGTCAGTAGTATGACAAACATGCAAATTACGATATGTTAGAGTTGGTAAGAACTGGTATATTTCCCATTTTACAGATGAGAACACAAACCTGTTGATGTGTCATATGCAGTAAGCCTCAGCACACCACTGACTGTCCATCTTCTGACAGGTTGCTAGTTTGCCATTGTGAAGTTACCAGAACAACACACACTTAAAACTAAAGACCTATGATGAGATACATTCATGATGACCACCAGATAATAATGAAGGTTTTCTGAGAGTATCTATGTATCAGTAGCTCAATCCAGTGCAATTTTGTCTTCCAAGAGACATTTGATTTCATTGAGAGACAATTTTAGTTGTCACAATTTTATGAGGCAGTGGGGTAGGTGTTGCCACCGGAATTTCTACTGGGTAGAAATCAAGAATGCTGCCTAACATAACAATGCATTAGGAAATATATGGCCTCAAATAGCAATAGTACTGAGGTTGAGAACCTGCTATACATTGTGAACCTTCTGTCGTGTTTGATGGTAATAAAAGTAGAGGGAGAAAATGGTATTTATTATTTCAGTACCACCTATATTGTGCCACCCACAGATTTAGTCCAGTTAAGCAGCTCTTGCAAGTCTTGGGATTTGAGGCAAAACATTCTACCTGTGGGTATTTTGTGACATCATGCCAATATCTTGAAATTAGCACTTGTAGAAGTATTTTACACCAGGAAATTCAACAAAAGTTACACGTACTTCTGTTTTTTTCAAATAAGTCAGTTGTTTAAACACTATCACACTCAGCTTGCTAGGATTAAGAGAGGAATAGATTGCCTACTTGGGTATCTGCCAGATTGTCTTGCTTAATTACCAATTAATAATTATTCCTCACTCTTTTACACACACACACACACACACACACACAATTTACATAGATTGTTTCAGGACTAATGAAAATAGAAAAAGAAGCACATCATACACTAAGTTGAGAAAGAAGAGGAGAGGAGAGGAGGGAAGAGAGAGAAGAGAAGAGAAGAGAAGAGAAGAGAAGAGAAGAGAAGAGAAGAGAAGAGAAGAGAAGAGAAGAGAAGAGAAGAGAAGAGAAGAGAAGAGGAGGGGAGGAAAAGAAGGGAAGAGGGAGTACTGAAAGAGTTGGGAAAAGAAGAAGGGAAAGGAATGGAAAGGAAAGAAAGGGGAAGAAAGGGGTGGGGAGGGGAGAAAAGGGAAGGAAAAGGAAAGGAAGGGAAGAGAAAGGAAGAGAAAAAATAAAGAAGGGAAGAAAAAGGAAGGGAAAAGGAGGAAGGGGAAAAGAAAAAGTTAGGAAGAGTGAGGAGTAAATTCACTGAAACCTAATAAGAAATTTTGAAAATCCAACCACTATTTCCATAGCAATCTTCACCCAGACTTAGGACTTGGTGTTATCAATTATTCTCGACACAAATACATGGATGCACAATGTTTTTTGCATGACCACCTACCCTCCTTTTACCTGTCATTGTCATTCTAGACCCTCGACAGACATCTGGAGAGCTACCAACAGTGTGTAAGCTGACAATGCTGGTGAGACAGCTCTGTATAACAGCAATGGAGAATGGGGCATAAGATAATCATAACAGAGCTTGCTGCCCAACTATATGGCTATGGCCCACTCTCTTGGAGCACTTTTATCTGCATGCCTACAATACCATTCATAACCCCAGCTCCAGTTTGAAAAGGTGTTGGCATAACATTATATTTGATAAAATGTGTAGAAGCATAAAATAGTATCAAAAATAAAACCAGAGTGGCAAGAGTTGCCAGTAACCTAAATTATATTTTCCCTTATTTATATATTCAACATTGTTAGTTGCTTTTCTGTTCATCAATTTCTCCCACTTTGATATGGATAAATAAATATTTGAAAGGCTAAAAGTCCACAGAGTTAAATCTTAGTAGATGTTATTTGACAGAAAACAAAACCACAAGTTTTTCTGTGGTTTTATAAGATAATGATAGCAATACACAAAATAATCCAGTTATTCAATATATGAAAGACACTAGTTTTTGTGGATGAGATAGAGAAAGAATTTCTATCTTAGGATAGAATTTGGTAATAAGAGGAAACATTTGATGCATATATATATATATATATATATATATATATATATATATATTCTTGTTTTATCTCAAGAATATAGAATTGATTATTTAAATATAAAGGTGCTCCCTTTGTTTTAGTAATAGGCTTGTTGGTTTTTAAAATTACTCCTTTGATAGCTCTGCCACAGCAGCTCAATGAAAAAGGCAGCATGTTACTTGCAAAATAATTCATTATACAACCACTTGAGAGAAAATTTTGTCCTTTAATAATCTATTTTTCCTTTATCTGATTTGGTCATTTCTGTAACAAACATAGATTACAGAATTTGGGTGTCTTATCTCAACAGTACATTCTTGACATTGTTTACTCATGAGTTACAACTTCTGAAAACAATTAAGATGTATTTATTAGGTTTCCTTACATTCTACTTTAATTTGACCTCATAAAGGACAAAGAATTGTCATGTGTGCTATCTAAAAAGATAACAGGTGATTATTAGCATGTGATAGTTTCCTCTGAATCAGGAGATATATACTTTCTCTTCATGACCTATGTTCTATGTCACATTTAATAGAGAAGGGAGAAGAATACAGCCACCAGCACTTTGCTGCATCCAAAGAATAATGTTTAAGGGGACTATTCAGTGTGCAGCACAATTCATACAAATGGAACCCAATTCCAACTTACAGGTTTTCCTTTTGGGCCTCTCTCTCCTCTTGGTCCTTGTGATCCTGGAGGTCCCTAAAGCAGAAAATAATGGTTATCCTACAAAACGTGTATGCTTCAGATGTTTTTGTTTTAAAAGTTTGCTTGGTATAAGAAAATTGGAAAACAGAAACATCACCCTTCTTTTATAATTCACTTCAGTTGAAGAGTATAGGGATAAAAAGCCATGTACATATCAAAGCTCTGTGTAGAAAGGCTGTTTATTTTAGCCCGAGGCTTAAAAACCTGTAGAGTTAAATGTTACATGAAGCCCAATGAGCTGAACATTTTAGTGTGAACACTAATGGCAAACCTGCAATTATGGGTACGAAAATGTGTATTTCAGATTTTGAGAGCTACAGAGATGTGCAAATTCCAAATTTCAATTATATTAAGGAAAGTATGAGTTCATAAACCCCATGAGTACATGACAACACAAACTATTCATCAGAGCAGAGTTCGAGTTGCCGATGAAAACCATGGAAAGAAACGACTCTTATTCTACTCCTGCTATATGTATCTTCAAGAATTTTACTCTCTCCTTGATTTAGAATGTTGCATTATCTCCACTGTACATTTAAAACCTACTTAGAATTCTCTGAATAGTAATTGCAGTTATTTATCCCTTAAAATAACAAGTGATTATTATATTCCAAAAGTGGCATTATTGTGCTATCTTAAATTGTCTTTTTCTCTCTAAAACTGCAGTTGCTAAATAATTTTATTTCTCTTTAAGAGTTTCAGTTGAGTTATGAAAATAATGTGCATTTACTCAATCCACCGTACAATAATGTGTGAAAGCAAAAGTTTCAGAATGACTGGAGCAGGTCTTTTAAAGCATATTGTATTTTACTTACATTGATTTAATGTATTTTAAATTCTCTAGGAATTGTGTGTGTGTGTGTGTGTGTGTGCATGTGTGTGACAGCATATGTGTGTGTGTGTTATCTAGCAAGTTAGCTATGAATGCTATTGCTAATCCAAACCTGAAATCAATAGTCTTTCATGCTAAACCAGAAATATGCCATTCATATAAACCAGAATATGTTATTCAAATTCTACTACTATATGATATAATTTCACTCACAGATAAAATTAAGTTTCTTTCATTAAACAAATAAAAGTAATCTATTCTTAATTATTGTTAAACAACCTAATTTCAATGAGTAAGGTTCATCTAAAGTTAGCAGTTTAACAACAGATTGTTTTGCCCTTCACATAACCAAGAGTAATGCTAACACTTCAGGCATAATAGGGTAATTCAACTTCAGAATAAAATGATCCCCTATGTGTCACTCATTGCTGTAAAAGAATGCCTAAACTTGAAGATGTTTCAAGAAAAAAAATGCTTC
Organism: Rhynchonycteris naso; assembly: GCA_037038555.1. Classification (NCBI taxonomy): domain Eukaryota; kingdom Metazoa; phylum Chordata; class Mammalia; order Chiroptera; family Emballonuridae; genus Rhynchonycteris; species Rhynchonycteris naso. The sequence continues at coordinate 44,433,184 of CM072997.1, read as the reverse complement.
AACACACCAAGCATCTTTGTTTAACACTCTATTGTCTTTTCATGGATATTCATAAATATTTTCAGTATCTCTAAGAACTTAAGGGTATCATGAATGTTGGATGAATCTACTTACTGACGGTCCTGGACGACCACGTATTCCTGTTACCTAAAGGATAAACAAAATAACTTTTAAACATAAAATTTCTACCTACAGAGCTTTAGAAAAGTCAATAGTCAAATCAATAAGAATAACAGCAAAAGCCCCAGTGAATTTTTTTTTAAGAAATGAAAGTTGTCAAGTGATGACTGTTTCCTCCTTATCTTACCAACACTGGAGCCAAGAGACCTGGCTTTAAAACCTGACTCTATGTCCCTTATCAGTTGTACAACCTTAGACTAATTACTAATTGTCGCTTTGCCTAGGTTTCTCTTCTGTAAAATGGTTATAGTGATTATGAAATTACCTTCCTCACAGAATTACTGTGAAGATAAACAAATATTTAAAAAACACTTAAATAACTCCTAAAACATAGTACACACACATAATTGTTTTTAAATGAAAGAAAAAAATACAACTGATTGTCTTCTTGGGTAATATATTAAAAACAAGCTAACTTAAAGGCAAAGCAAAAATGCAAACACTGTCAAGTAAATCAACATGTATACACTTTTGTCTTGACAGATTGGTAATAACTCCTTTAAAATCTATGAGAGTGGTTGTTGAACTTTAACCCTATTTAATAATATACTTTTTAATCATCTACAAATCTAAATAACTCTTAAGAACTCTTATACAGTCTCAATCAGGGTAATGGCATGACATATTTTGAGAAGTATGAAACATTATCATGCCTTTCTCTTGTAGTTACATGGCTATTTATACTACTAAAAATACATATCTTGCTCTGGTTGGTTGGCTCAGTGGTAGAGCATCAGCCCAGCGTGTGGAAGTCCTGGGTTTGATTCCTGGTCAGGGCACACAGGAGAAGTGACCAACTTCTTCTCCACACCACGCCCTTCCCCTTTTCTCTCTCTCTCTCTCTCTCTCTCTCTCTCTCTCTCTCTCTCTCTCTCTCTTGTTCCCTCCCACAGCAATGTCCCAAATGGTTCAAGCAAGTTGGCCCTGAGAACTGAGGATAGCTCCATGGCGTCATCTCAGGTGCTGAAATAGCTTGGTTGCCAAGCAACGAGCAGCAGGGGATTGGGCAGACAGGCAAACATCACCCCACTGGGGGCTTGCCAGGTGGATCCCGGGCAAGGCACATGCAGGAGTATGCCTCTCTGCCTCCCTGCCTCTCCACCTCTCAATAAAAAAAAACTTTATACTATAAACCTAGTTATAAATAACCACCTTTTCTGAGAGTATGTATACAACCATACTATAGCTAAGTTTATTAAAGGTACATATATATGTTTACTTACAACAGGCACTAATCCTGGTTCTCCTTTTTCTCCCTATGAGATTTAAAAAAAATTTTCATTAGCAAAATATAATGTTTTATTGGGCATGAACATGTCATACTAGAATATTTTATGGAAACACTGGGTATTTCTATGTAACAAACAAAAATTCAAAAAAAAGTTAATCAATTTTGGATATTTAATCACATTATTTATAAAAAGTATACTATTCAGCTGAAAGATAGAAAAATAAATAAATCTAATTCAGTTTTTACTGTAACAAAATCCAAAGAGTTCAGTAGGCCAAGAAATGTGCGTGAGAAAAAGATATAAAATCAAAGCACTGTAGGAAAAACTAAATACTAAAAAAAAAAAAAGAAAAGTTATGGAAATTTGGATTTATATGAATCTTCTTACTCATATTGCATGCTACCTAGTTTTTAGTAATTATCAGATGCTAGTTCTGAAACACTTGACAACCATTTTTAAAACTCATGGAGGGATCTGAGAAACAATAAAACATGCATATTCATCTTAATAAAAAAGAAAAAATGTGATAACTTTAAGTAATTTTAATATTTGAAGAAAACCTAGAAAAATATCAATTGAATGAGAAAATAAAATATAACACCAGAAACTATCATAATTTAAAGTAATTCATGCAGTTCAATTTGCTTTTATAATGGATGTAGCAAACACAAAAGATATAGATGTAATTTCTTTTGATTCTTGGAACTTAAAAATCTCAAAAAACTGTATTTTCATAGCATGATGTCAAGCATGTAAGTAAAATAAAACTGGATGAATTGTACCTCTTTATCTTTATTTCATCACATATTTACTTGTATTTTTTATTTCAGGATTTGTCTTCCAACATATTTTGCTCTCCCCAAGGTCATAATCATGTCTACTTTACATTCTCCATTTGGCACAGAGAAGTTCTCAGTACATTCTCAGTGAATATATTAATTTTCATTAATATCTTATAACTCAATGCTTATTATTACTAGGCAATTGCAGAGAATAAATACATTAAGTATTCTGTCCCAAATATAAAAACCAAGGAAAATAAGTTCCCTTTAATTTATTCTTTCACATATATTTTTATTTTACCTGATGATAAAAGTAATATTGTTATACAGCAGAAACTTTTTTAAATAGAGGAAACATTAAAAATAAACTAAATATTATACTCAACACTCAGGAGATAAAACAGTTAATACTCTGGTATTCTTAATTTTCCATCATGCACATAAACTTGGTTCATCTAATCAGTGCCTCAGTATTTTATTCTTAGATTCTGTTTTAATTTTTACAATTAAAAAGTACATTACAATGAATATTGTTGTTTATAAATGTTTGTGTGGCATCTCTAAATAATACCTTATGACAGATTCCTAGAAGTTAAAATTATGGATTAAAGATCGTACATAGTCTTAAGATATTGTTTTATCTAGATCACCAAATTGTACTCCTGAAAGGTACAACCTAATTATATCTTTTCAATAATATCTCACATCTGAAAACATTTGTGAAGTGAAGTTTTAAAATTATTTTACGATCTTGATGACGGACTCCATGGCAGAACATGTGATTGAACATACTTGCTAATTCTAATGCTAAGGTAGCCAATACTCTGGAAGTCAGGAATAAATTGAGAATTCAGAAATGGGGAATGGCTTGACAGAAGCAGTAGGGCACTCCATATGACTAAGTTCAAGATAGAACAAAAGAGACGAAAGTCAACCTACAGAAAGACTAGGAGAAGAAGGGATCAATCAGCACGTACAGCCAGCAAAGCAGGACAGGCTTATTTCTGTATTTCTGCATCTGTTGATTTCTAGACTGAGTCTTTCCATTTTTAGCACAATGTGACAGTAATAAAATTAACCTTTTGAGAACTATAAAAACTTTTTTATAAAATATTGAAAGAATCTGAATTGTTTAGAAAGGGTATATAAATTGTGCCTGATTTTATAAAAAGAAAAAAAGGGGACTTTATAGGAATGGTGCTGGAAAAAAAGTTTCTTTCTGGAACAAGTCTAAAATAACAAGTAAAACTGGAAAACAAATTATTTTAACTAAAATGAAAAAATAGACTAGCCTGTTAAGAATGGTTGTTAAATCTTCATCTTCAAAAAACGGCAAGAAAAATATATGCTTTTTGCTCTTTCTGTTTAGGAGAATGGAACCTGCCCATGTCTTTTTTAGCTATGACAATTTAGTAGGTTTTTTGATATCTTATTATGAGTTCTCTCACATTTGATACGAGATTAAGTTTTCCATTATCACCTGACCTGTAATGGCTCAGTGGATAAAGTGTCAACCTGGAACACTGAGGTTGCAGGTTCGAAACCCCAGGTTTGCCTGGTCAAGGTACATATGGGAGTGATGCTTCCTGCTTCTCACTCCCTTCTTTCTCTCACTCTAACTCACTGTCTCTCACCCTTTCCCCTCACCAGCCTCTCTAAAATGAATAAATAAAAAATTAAAAAAGAAGTATTCCATTATCAGGTTTTAATAAAAATATTGTCTAATGATTGATTCTATGATACTTCTTATTTTGGAAATAAGCTACAAAAGAAAGTATTTGTTGCATTTATTAATATGGACTTTGAATAAGGTTTTTATGTGGAATGGTGATTTTTATCTAAAGTCTAATTTAATTTAATTTTCATATTCATTAAGTACTTGGATTCAGATGAGAATTACAATTTAGTTCTACATCTTGTCTGTTACTCATCATTTAATGCTATGTGGACATGCCTTATCACTTTTATAAGATACCATCACCATGGGGACAGTCATAGTGATTTTCCCACTATCATGTTATCTGTATCATTTGCCTCTTACAGCATTATAACAAAATCTCAATAATTATTTTGGGGCAATATGAATAAATGAATAAATTTAAAAATTTAATACTAATATAAAACAAACACAAATGCATTTTTATAACATTACTGTGCTCTCATATTTCTTTTTTTTTTTTTTCTTTGACAGAGAGAAAGATAGAGTCAGAGAGAAAGACAGGTAGGAGAAGACAGACAGGAAGGGAAAGAGATGAAAAGCATCAATTATTTGTTGTTCATTGATTGCTTTCTCTTATGTGCTTTGACCGGGGATGGGGCGGGGGGAGTACAGCAGAGTGAGTGACCCCTTGCTCAAGCCAGAAACCTTGGGCTCAAGTCAGCAACCTTGGACTTCAAGCCAGGGACCTTTGGGCTCAAGCCAGCGACCATGGAGTCATGTCTATGATTCCATACTCAAACCAGCGACCCTGTGCTCAAGCTGATGAGCCCGCGCTTAAGCTGGATGAGCCCATGCTCAAGTCGGTAACCTTAGGGTTTTAAACCTGGGTCCTCTGAATCCCAGTCTGATGCTTTATCTACTGTGTCACTGCTTAGTCAGGCTGTGCTCTCATATTTCTGATGACACCTCATAATAAATGACAGTCATGAACACAGGAACATAACCAAAGTGTGCTAAATTGGCAACTGCTTTGAGTGTGTCTTTCTCCCAGCTGTCCCATACTGTATTTGAAAAAAAGGCAGGAAATTAAATTACATAGTCTAACACTGTTCCTCAGGAAGTTGGACTTATTACTAAGTAATGAATTACACTCATTATTTCAGAACAGTTCTCAGTTACTGCTTTTCTATTTCATAGATCATCTATATATTTATCTAGCTAGTAGTTTGTTTGAAGCCTGTACTCAAAGTTTTAAGTTTCAATTTCTGTAGCTTTTAGATCAGTGGTTCTCAACCTTTTTTGAGGTACCAAACCCACCAGTTTCATATGCGCATTCACTGAACACTTCTTTAGTGATAAATAAAATATGATTTTGTTTTCCAATTTCAAAACATAGGTATATGTTTTTTTACTGGTGCACAAAATGAGCCGTGCATGAACATCACCTTGCTCAAAGAACAAAACCAACAAAGTGCATGAACTCACAACAAATTACGGTATTACTTTATTCTGGCCTCCGCGGCAGAGGCTTCTCTGAACCTCTGAGACTGACTCATCGAACACCTAGTGTTCGATAGAACCCAGGTTAAGAACCACTGTTTTAGATATAAATTAAATGTAAACCAGCGTTTGTAGTCCTTCTCCTTAGGCATATGTTCAAATCACAATAGTTTCATTGATACTTATTTCAGTTAAGACAAATTTATGGTGTTGTCCTCTGAACCAATAAGGGTAAAAATAACTTGACCATTCCCTTGATAGCATCACTTTCATTTATCATAAGGGTATAACATTTGCCTTATCTGAATATTTGATATCAATCACTGAAGTTCCATTGCATACAAATGCAAAGACTATCAATTCACTATAATCTACCTATTAAGTGAATTGAAATTTGAGATGATTGCCCATTTCCATTCTTGAATATTTTGTCCATCCCATTCAGTTAAGACTGAAGCAAATGTCATAGTTTTCAAGTTAAGCAGAAAACTGAGAACACAACCAAGGGAGCTGAACTCTCAGCACATAGTGGGACTACTTATTTCCAGATAACAAGTGACCAAACTGGCAAGGGTGCTAGAGTCATGGCTATTTTTCACGATTTTCTTCTTGAGTGTAACATTTGTCTCTTGGATTAGATTTTAGGCACCTTCAAAGTGAAGAGGGGAGTAAAAGGGAGGTGATATGTATTTAGTAAAATGCTCAATTAATTCCTTAAATTGAATCTTTACTTCCCTACTAATGGAAGAGGGAGTACAACCTCATTGAAATAGAATACCTTCTTTTTCTTCTTTTTTTTCTCTCTCCTTCCCCTTGCTCTTCTCCTTCCTTCCTTTCTTCCTTTTTTCCTTCCTTTCTTTTTTCCTTTTTTCCTTCCTTCCTTCCTTCCTTCCTTCCTTCCTTCCTTCCTTTCTTCCTTCCTTCCTTCCTTCAATTAAACACTTATTGCACTTCTAATATGTTTATGGTATATACTAAGTACTGTGATCAACACAACTAATTCAAAGGTTAATGTGATACAGTTTCAATCCCAGGGGATTCATGACCTTCTGGAAGAAACTCTGTATACAAAAGCATGCAAAGGGAATAAAATTGAGGTATCTGTAATCTATAAGCAAAGCACCTGAACCGAGCTTATATACATATTTTATATTTCTATGGTACAAACACTTCCAAAGCACAGTTCTGTGTACACAGTATTAGAATGAAAAATACATATAAAAAATAAAACTATGCAAAATAAAACTTACCTTTCTTCCTCTACCTATAAAAGGAAAAGAATAAATATGTTATTTCATGTAGAAACAGTTTTAAGAATCACCTAAATAGTTATTTTAATAACAGAGTTATTTGTGTCGTTCAAATTTAACTTAAAGAGATTTTCCCTGCCACTAGTAAGCAAAACTCAAAAGTTGTTTTGGATCAATATATCCATAAGAAACAAAATAATAAATCCTTTTTAAAAATTATGACATAACTTGAATATTCTTCATACCATTTATATAGCACTCAAAGTTCACTAAATTATAAAATTAACAATTAAAAATTATAATGAAATATTTTAACTCAATATTCTGGTTTTTCTTTATATTTTTGAGTAGGCTATTCATTCATTTTATTAATAAACCTCAATATATTAAATGTATATAATTATGCAGTGAATAAATCTCTTTCCATTGTGTCCCTTTTCCCTTATTTCTCACATTTCTTCCCCAAAAGGAAGCCACTATTCTTGATTTTTCTGTAATTAGTCTTTCTAACTAAGAATATAATACAACGTTCCATTTATTAAAGTCATCATTTGAGTTAGTAGTGTTCTAAGTTTTCTTCAGATAGATTTTGAACATTTTGTATTAAGCTTATCCTTAGCCACTTTATCCTATCTGTTAAATTTTTATAGCATTTTTACTCCATTTCCTTTGGTTTTATAAATACATAATTTTATTTTATACAAATTGATAGTTTTACCTCCTCTTTTCTAATTTTTAAACCTCTATTTTTTTTTCTTATCTAATTGTTTGGGACAATTCAATAATGTTAAATTGCTGTTGTTATAATGAATATTCATGTTTCATCTCTAAGAGATGTGCTTCTATTGTTAAATATTATTTACTCTGATTTTCCCCTAAAATTCTTTCTTTTTACTCGAAGTTTAATAACTATATTAAGATAAGTCTCTATATTGATTCTTCAGGATCAACTTTTTCAGACACTTGGTTTTCTTTGTCAATATTATAAGTGTAATGTTAGTTCAGAAAAACTTTCTTGTATTACATTATTATATATATTTGCTCTGCTCCATTGCAATTATTTCTTCTTTGGGGATTCTTCTTCAGGGATATCATTTACCTGTCTTATACATCTATTATTTTATTCATATTTTTATTAAAATTTTAATTTATTGTGTTAACATGGATTCAAGTGTCCCTCTCAATATAACACCCTCACCCCCAAAAATGTGCACCCATTATACCTTCATTGCCCACTCCTCTTAACTCCCTCCTCCTCTTTCCTCTGGGATTTTCTGTCCTGTTATCTGTATCCATGTGTTATGTATATATAATTTCACTAATCCCTCCACCTTCTCTGATCCCATCCCCTTATCCCTTTTCCCTCTGACAGCTGTCCCCATGACCATACCTCTGCCTCTATTCCATTACTCAGTTCACCTGTTCATTAGATTCCACATATAAGAAAGATCATATATTTGTATTTCTCTGCCTGGCTTATTTCACTTAGCATAATAATCTCCAGGTCCATCCACACCAACACAAAAGGTAAGATTTACTTCTTTTTCAGAGCCATGTAGTATTCCATTGTGTATGTATGCCAAAGCATTTTTATCCACATGTCCACTAATGGACAATTGGGCTGCTTCCAGATCTTGGCTATTGTGAACAATGCTGCAATAAACACAGGGTGCATATATTCTTTTGAATGTGTTATGGGATTCATAGAATACATTCCTAAAAGTGGGATAGCTGAGTCAAAGGCAGTTTCATTTTTAATTTTTTGAGGAAACTCCATACTGTTTTCCACAGTGACTGCATAAGTCTGCATTCCCACCAGCAGTGCAGGAGGGTTCCCTTTTCTCCACACCCTCACCAGCACTTGTGTGCTGATTTGTTAATGAGAGCTATTCTGACAGGTGTGAGGTAATATCTCACTATGGTTTTAATTTGCATTTCTCTGATGATTACTAATGTTGAACATTTTTTCATATGCCAATTGGTCATATATATGTTCTCTTTGGAGAAGTGTTTATTCAGTCCATTTGCCCATTTTCTTAAAATTTTAATTTACTGTGTTTACATAGATTCTAGTGCCCCCCCCAATGTACCCCTCCCTTCCGTGTTCCCCACAACATCCCCCTTTCCCACTTTCCCACAATGCCCTACCCCTTTTCTTCCAGGATTTGCTTTTCTGCTCTCTATAATGTTGTGTTATGTGTGTATAATTTTACCAATCTCTTTCCCTTTTCGGATCCCTTCCTATCATCCCCTTTAGTACCTCTGTCCACTTTCCCTCTGGACCCTTTGATCCTGCCTCTGTCTCAATTCCAATCCTCAGTTCACATTGTTCATTGGATTCCTCAAATGAGTGAGGTCATATAATATTTTTCTTTCTCTGCCTGGCTTATTTCACTTAAAATAGTAGTTTCCAGGTCCATTCATGTTGTCGCAAAAGGTATGATTTCCTTATTTTTATGGCCTCATAGTATTCCATTGTGTATATGTACCACGTCTTTTTAATCCACTCATCCACTGATGTACATTTGGGCTGTTTCCATATCTTGGCTATTGTAAACAATGCTGCCATAAACATGGGGGTGCATTTCTTTTTTTAAATCATTGATGTGGTGTTCTGGGGATATATATTCCTAAAAGTGGAATGGCTGAGTCAAAAGGCAGTTTCATTTTTAATTTTTTGAGGAATCACCATACTGTTTTTCACAGTGGCTGCACCAGTCTGCATTCCCACCAGCAGTGCAGAGGGTTCCCTTTTCTCCACATCCTCCTCACCAGCACTTATTATGTGTTGTTTTGTTAATGAGCACTATTCTGACTGGTGGAGGTGATATCTTATTGTGGTTTTAATTTGCATTTCTCTAATGGTTAGTGATGTTGAGATAATTTTTTTATCTGCTTATTGACCATCTGTATGCCCATTTTTCAATTGTATTATTTACCAATCTGGTGCTGAGTTTTAGGAGTTCTTTATAAATTTTGGTTATTAACCTCTTATCAGAAGTATCAGCGAATATATTCTCCCATTGTGTAGGTTGTCTTTTTATTTTGTTAACAGTGTCTTATGGTGTGCAAATTTTTTTTAGTTTTATATAGTCCCATTTGTTTATTTTGTTCTTTATTTCAGTTGCCCATGGAGCTATATCAGCAAAAATATTGCTACAAAAGATATCGGAAAGTTTAGTGCCTATGTTTTCTTCCAAAATGTTTATGGGTTTGTGACTTACATTTAAGTCTTTTATCCATTTTGAGTTTATTTTTGTGATTGGTGTAAGTTGGTGGTCTAGTTCATTTTTTTGCATATACTTGTCCTATTTTACCACTATCATTTATTAAAGAGACTGTTTTTATTCCATTGTATATTCTTGCCTCTTTTGTCAAATATCAGTTGACCGTAAAGGCATAGGTTTATTTCTGGGTTTTTTATTCTATTTCATTGATGTGTTTGCCTGTTCTTATGCCAATATGAAGCTGTTTGATTAAAATGACCTAGCAGTATAACTTGATATTAGGAGGTATGGTACCTTACAATTTGTTTTTCATTGTCAAGATTGTTGAGACTATTCAAATTCTTTTTTTGGTTTCATATAAATTTTTGGAATATTTTTTCTAGATCTGTGAAATATGCCATTGGTATTTTTATAGAAATTGCATTGGAACTATAGATTGCTTTGGGTAGTATGGGCATTTTAATGATGTACATTTTTTCTATCCTTGAACCCAGTATATGCTTCCAGTTGTTTGTAGCTTCCTTGATTTCTTTCTTCACTGTCTTACTATAATTTTCTGAGTACAGTATTTTATCTTCTTGGTTAAATTTAGTCCTAGGTGCTTTTTTTTTTAGCAATAATGAAGGGAATTGTTTCCTTAATTTCTCTTTCTGACACTTTATTGTTGGTATATAAAATCGCCACGGATTTCTGAATATTAATTTTATATTCTGCCATCTTGACAAACTCATTTACCAGATCTAGTAGTTTTTTTTTACTAATACTTTAGGGTTTTCTATGTACAGTATCATGCCATAAGAAAATAATGACATTTTTACATCTTTTCCAATATAGATGCTTTTTATTTCTTCTTCTTATCTGATTGCTGTGGCTAGGACTTCCAAACCTATGTGGAATAACAGTAGTTTCACTTTGCTCAGAGTGTTGGTCATAAATGGGTGCTGAACTTTATCAAATGCTTTTTCTGCATCTGTTGATATAGTCATGTGGTTTTTATCCTTTATTGTTTATATGATGACTTATATTTATTGACTTTCAAATATTGTATCAATCTTGCCTCCCCAGATTAATCCCACTTGATCATGATGCATGATCTTTTTAATGTATTTCTGGATCTGGTTTCCTAATACCTTGTTGAGAATTTTAGCCTCTATGTTCATCAGGGATATTGGCCTAGAATTATTTTTCTCTGTAGTGTCTTTACCTGGTTTTGGAATAAGGTTCATGCTTGCCTCATAAAATGAGTTTCAAAGTATTCTTTTCTCTTGAATTTTTAAAAATAGCTTAAGAAGAATAAGTGTTAGTTCTTTTTTGAATGTTTGGTAAAATTTGCCTGGGAAGCCATTCAATCCAGCACTCTTGTTTGCTGGGAGTTGTTTAATAACCGTTTCAATTACATTTGTTGTAATCAGTCTGTTTAGGTTTTCTGATTCTTGCAGATTGAATTTTGGAAGATTGTATGTTTCTAGGAATTTATCCACTTTGTCTAGGTTTTCCAATGTTTTGGCATACAGATCTTTATAGTATTTTATTACAATCCTTTGTATATTTGTGATGGCATTTGTTACTTCACTTTCATTTCTAATTTTAATTATTTAGGTTCTCTCTTTTTTTGATGAGTCTAGTAAGAGTTTCATTAACCTTCTTAATCTCTTAGTTTTATTGATCTTCATTTATTATTACTTTTTTTAGCCTCAATGTTAATTATTTTATCTCTGATCTTTATTATTTCCTTCCTTCTACTTCCTCTGAATTTTATTTTTTGCTCTTTTTCTAGTTCTTTTAGGTGGAGGTTTAGGTTGTTTATTTGAGTTTTATCTTGCTTCTTAAGGTATGCCTGTAATGCTATAAATTTTCCTCTCAGAACTGCTTTTGCTGTGTCACAATGTTTTGGATTATTGTATGTTCATTTACATTTGTTTTAGGAAAATCTTTTTATATCTTTCTTAATTTCATTATTAATCTACTAGTTATTTAATAACATGCTATTTAGCCTTATGTATTTGAATGGTTTTTAGTTTTTCTATCGTAGTTAATCTCCATTTTCATGCCTTTGTGATCAGAGAATGTGCTTGATATAATGTCAATATTCTTAAATTTATTGAGAATTGTTTTGTATCCTAACATGTGGTCTATCCTAAAAAATGTACTATGAGCATTTGAAAAAAATGTATATTCTGCTGCTTTGGGGTGAAAGATTCTAAAGATATCAATTAAATTCAGTTGATCTAGTGTGTCATTTAAGGCCATTGTTTCTTTGTTAATTTTCTATCTGGAGGATCTATTTATTGATATTACTGGGGTATTAAAAACCCCTACTATTATAGTATTGCTGTCAATCTTGCCCTTTATGTCCATCAAAACCTGCTTTATATATTTAAGTGCTCCAACATTGGGTACATAAATATTTATACTGGTGATATTCTCCTGCTGGATTGCTCCCTTTATCATTATATAATAACCTTCTTTGTCTCTTACTACAGTCACTGCTTTAATGTTATTTTGTGAGATATAAGTATTGCTACCACAGCTTTTTTTTTTTTTAAAGGGAGAGAGTCAGAAAGAGGGATAGATAGGGATAGACAGACAGGAACGGAGAGAGATGAGAAGCATCAATCATTAGTGTCTCGTTGCCGCAGCGACACCATAGTTGTTCACTGATTGCTTTCTCACACGTGCCTTGTCCGCGGGCCTTCAATAGATGGAGCCACCCCTTGCTGGAGCCAGCGACCTTGGTCCAAGCCGGCGAGCTTTTGTTCAAGCCAGATGGGCCCACGCTCAAGCTGGCAATCTCAGGTCTCGAACCTGGGTCTTCTGCATCCCAGTCCGACGCCCTATCCACTGCGCCATCACCTGGTCAGGCTACCACAGATTTGTTTGTTTGTTTGTTTCAATTTGCTTGAAAACCATTTTTTTTTATCCCTTCACTTTCAGTCTATATGTATCTTTTGTTCTAAGGCGGTTTTCTTGTAGACAGCTTATAGATCAATCCGGTTTTCTTATCCATACAGCTACTCTATGTCTTTTATTTTCTCTATGTCTTTTGATGGGAACATTCAATACATTTACATTTAATGTTATTATAGATGTGTATTTATTTATTGCCATTTTATTTTAAACCCACAATTTTCTTTCTCTCAATTTCTTTTTTCCTTTGCTCTTTTTATAGCAGACCCCTTAACATTTCTTGCAGTACTGGTTTAGTTTTAATAAATTTCTTGAGTCTTTTTTGTTTGTTTGTTCTCGGAAGCTTTCTATTTTTTCTTCAGTTTTAAATGATAGCTTTGCTGGATAAAGTAGTCTTGGTTGTAGGTTTTTGTTTTGCTTCACTTTGAATATTTCTTGCCAATCCCAGCTGGCCTCAAGTGTTTCTGTTAAAAGATCCGATGTCATTCTTATGGGGACTCCTTAAGAGCAGGTAATTAACTGCTTTTCTCTTGCAGTGTGCACAATGAGTAAAGCTTTTAGAAAAACTATAGTCAGGAGTAATAAATTATGTGACAATTAGGGTCAAAAGTAAGGGACCTTTTTGTAAGAATAGTTGTGCAGCTAGAATGCATTTTGCAATATATTCAAGATGTGTGCCCCTGGTTCCCAGAAGAGGGAATAGTTAGTTCTGCTACAGGGGAGCAAGTAGGTAAAGTTCTGAAAAGAAAGTGGTGTGAGGAGACTATTTCCAGTGATGCTATACTTTGTGGCTTGGAGGCCAAGGAATGTGGGACAGTGTGGCTGCTCCTCGTTCTCTCTGGCTGCTTAATCTGCCACTCAGCTAAAATTGAGGTAGAGGGGAAGTCTTCTCATGGTCAACCTTAGCCTCCAGTTATAGCAACTATGAAATTTGAGAATGGATAGTAAACTTAGGTGTTGGGCAGATAAAATATATTACATTCACTTTGTTAAAGATGGCGCTGCCCATGTGGAAGCCTGTCGCCCAAGTGATATTTGTTGCCCTTAAGCTTAGGATGGGCGTAATTATATTATTGGGTGGGGGAGACAGGCTGTAAGCAGGCAGAGTCATTATAGCCCAACGCTTAGTTTTAAGACTAACCCTTTCTCACCCTTTCTGATGTAGGGTGGTGCACTCTCATAAGGAATCCCATTATGCCTCAGATAAATGACTTTGTATCAGAGACTTCTTTATTTGTATAATGAATTAAAGGTTTTGAATCTACACTATAAAGTGGGACAGACAGGGAGCTTGCTCTCTCTCAGTTCCTGAGATTAGTATTAGAGAGGAGAGCAGAGAAAGGCCATGTGGAGGAGGCCAGGAGAAGCAGCCAAGCTGGTGGAGTGCTGAAGGAGAAGCCAGTTTGTGCTAAGTTTGTGCACTGGGGAAGGAGATGTGGAACAGAGGTGAATAAGTCTAGTGAGCTAGAAACCTTTGATTATAAGAAACTTGGTTAAGTCAATAGCTTTGTGAACACTAAATGAGTGGGTTTTGGAGCCCAGTGTGTGTTTTTACTTGCCTGCTGGGTGCAAGATAGGATTAAAGATGATGGCCCACCAGTTCTTGGCTCCGTTGTCTCATTACTGACTGTCTGAATCAAATGCAAACCTGCACGGGCCAGGCAGCTATGATGGTGGTGGTGGCTACTGGCTTTACATTAGGTAAAATTACAGTTTTTCCTGTTATTGTCTGATTTTCTTTAAAGTTTAAGCTACAATCCTCTGAACTATTATTTTGTTTCTTTCCTATTCTTTACCTGGAAATTTAGGCTGGGGACCCCTGGTAGATCTGACTACAAAATTTCCCAAGCAGCTGCTGAGAGGACATTTTCTTGGGGAGATTTTGTTAGTTCCATCTTCCTGTGCCCCTGTTAGAAAATGCCCTGACTGAGATCAGGCAGGCATCTTTCTGGTCTGGTCGTGCTCTGAAATACCAGGTTTCTCTGTGATTTGTCTGATTCTAGTTTCTGTTTAGTTTTTGTCTGATGTTGTCTAAAATATGATTTTTTAAGGCATGAATTAAGGTTTTGCATGAAAAAATTTGGAAATGGCATCTCTCATATTGAAAAAGTAAGAGTTTCATTCCTATATTTTTGCTTTAAAATTGGAACATGTAAGGAGTGTTTATTTAAATTTAAATAGAATGGAATGTAGATTCTAAAACCTTGCTGATTTAGTTGGTGCTTTGTAAGGTGTGCTCTTTGTTTTCTGAATTGAGAGCAAAATAGCAACTCAGGCATTAGGGTTAATCAGATTAGAGCATGCCCATCAAACACTTAAAAGTAATTAGAAAAAATAAAAAGGGAGCAGTCATACCCTGAAACTCCTGAAAATCTTTTTTATCATGCTCATTTTACTTTAAAAAATTTTTGAATGAAGATGTACAGGGCCATTTAATGGCTTAAAGACTTTGTAATCCAACAAGAAAAGCCTTCCCTGAAGTGTGATGGAAGGACTTGTTCACAGGAATTTGGCAAGGGCCAGACCCTGTTCTCTTATGGGGCTGAGGATATGTTTGTGTTTTCTCTAGGTCTTCTGAGGCTCCTTGGTGGGTTTCTGAACATTTGGTGAGACTTCATGAGCCAGGAGGAGAGACTAGCTCCACAAGAGCAATTGTATAAAGCTTATTTTACTCCACTCTCGTTTCTTTCTCTGTCAAGCCTGTTTCCACCTATTAAATCCTCTTAGCACACTCCAAACCTCCTCTTCCTGCAAACTACACTGTCCTTCTGTCTTCTTCCAATAAGCCCCAAATATACAAAAAAAAAAAAAAACAACAAAAACTTAAAAAGGCAGAGGAGGGCCCTCAAACCACTCAGTGAGATCTCCTGAGCATGGCTTTTAAGGTCTATAATGACCAAGAAGAACAGGAGAAGGCAGATAGAGCCCATAAAGATCAGGCAAAATGTTTGGCTCTTGGTGGCCACCTTTAAAGGCTCCAATACCCCTAAGGGGCCTCATAAGACTCCATCTGGGCCCTGCTTCAAGTGTGAAAAGGAAAGTCATTGGGCTAAAGCCTGTCTGGCTCCTCAGGCCCTGCCAGTGCCATGCCCTTGCTGTTGGAAAAGGGGACACTGTAAGGTAGACTGCCCCCTAGCTCCTCCAAGGGAAGGTTCAGCCTCTTCCAGCCCTATCCTAGCCTCCTCTGATCTAACTTTGCCCAGCCTGCTGGGACTTGACACTGAAGATTGAGGTGCCCAGGGCCACTGACCCCATCTCATGACATGGTGGACGAGCCTAGGGTAACCATTAAAGTAGCAGGTAAGCCGATCTCATTTCTTATAGACATGGAGGCCACTTACTCTGCCTTGTCCAAATATTCAGGTCCTGCTCATTCCTCGAAGATCTCTGTTGTGGGTGTTGATGGTCTTATTTTCTTCCTTGCTTTCCACAGATCCACTGCCTTATCTAATACATGGTGTCTACTTTACACACTCTTTTCTACTCCTGCCTTACTGCCCCAACCCTATTTTAGGCCAAGACCTACTCTCCAAATTCAGAGCCTTTTTCTCCATTCATCTCCTGTCCTCAGAATCAGCCTTGTTGTTACTCTTGGCCAGCCAGATTTGACCACTTCTGTTACAAATTTACCCCTACCATGCAGCATAGTGAATTCTAAGGTTTTCCTCACCACCCCCAAGGCTGAAAACTCCAGGAAAAGGCTTCCTGGTTTCATCTCTCTAATTTAAAGTAAACAAAAGTTCCATCTTCACACATGCCTACAGATGGCCCTTCCAGTCTACCTGAATCATCTCTAGAAACACAGAATTGACATTAAGCTTGAGACAAAAGCTTAACATGCTGGAAGCAGTGGTCATGGGACTTGGAGGCTAGCTGCAGAGTTTGGAAATGTGCCAACAGTTCCAATGTCATGCAGACTTTTTCTGGATGTGTGTGACTCCTGCTCCTCATGACAATTTTCAATGGGACTAAAGTGGGGTTGGGTTGTATCTGCAGGGAATATGGAATGTTGATGTGTCAGCATGGACTTGGTGAACATATTAAGGACATTCAAAACAGCAAAGACTCTATTATAGATCTTACCATATTGGCTAAGAATTTGCTTAATGATCTAAAAGGCTTTAATCCCTTTAATATATTAAGACACTTGTTTTGGTATCTGTTAACACTGGCTATACTAATTTTGTGTTTATTCTGTATTTTTCCAATCTGCCTCTGAATTGAAATCTGGGAAATCAGACAAGTGCAAATCTCAGCACATGAGCTAAAATTAAAAAATAAAAAAGGAGGATATATGAGACAGGCTGTAAACTGACAAAGTCCTTATAGCCTAGGGTATTTAGTTTAAGACTAAGCTTTTCTCACATCCTTTTAAGACTAAGATCTTCCCACACCCTTGACTGTTGCATGGTGGGGTGTGGTGCACTCTTATGAGAATTCCCGTTTTGGCCTCAGATGTGTTACTTTGTATCAGAGACTTTCTTAGTTGCATAGAGCTCTGCACTATATAAAAAATCAGATCGGAGGTTTTGCTCTTGCTCTTGCAAGCTATGGTCTGTGCAGAGAGGTCTTGATCCCATCCTTTTTTTCCTTTGAGTCTATTTTTTCATTCCACACCATGCTCACTCAGGACCTGGACAATTACTAGCCACGCTGGTTCACAGCAGTATTTGTCATTTCTGACTGTTTTTTCTTTATTATTTTAATGACTGTTTTGATGCTTGCTATCTCTTTGTTTAAATTTTCATTGTGATCATTCTTTGTTGCTCTAAAATACTGAGCATTGTAATAACAACCATTATTTTAAACTCTGGGTCTGGTAGTTTGGTTATTTCCATTGCTTTTAGATCTTTTATTGATTTATTTTGGGTCATGTTTCTTTATCTTCCCATTTTGTCTGTGTATTAGGTAGCTCTGCTCTGACTGGAATTTGTTGTGTGTCTTTATAAGGGGGATGGGGTCAGTTGTACTGATATTCAAGCCACCTGAGTTCCTTGCTCTAGGAATGCTTCTTGAGGATAATATTTACCCTCTTGTTCTATGTAAGTATTGAACGCAGTTGGTCCTTTCATGGGTGTGCTTATTCCTTTAGGGTGAATGTCTCTATGGGTCAACCTTGATCATTTGTATTAGACAATGTGCAGTGTCTGTCCTATTGGGTATATTTATTCTATGTAGTGTCTGGTGCCTGCTGGACTCCTCCTTTGTGTGTGCTGCTTGTGTAGTTAGTTGAATGTAGGATTGGTGCTATCTGTCATTCACTCCTGGTTGTGTTGGTTCTGGGTCTTCCTGGGCTGTCATCAGCTGTTGTTTGTAACCTGCTGTGGGCTATCTGTCTAGAGCTACTGCTCTGTTTACTGTTTATAACTGCTTTTTCTGTGCCTGGGTAGTGTGGAAAGGCCAACCTGTGTAAAAAGATCAGCTTCTTCCTGCTTAGAGATGATAGTAGCTTCAAAATAGCCCCAAGCTCTGTAAGATTTGCCTCCACTTTTTAACTGCTCCTCCTCCTCTTGCAGCTGCATGCTCTTCCCACAGAGTCTTCTGTAGTAAGAGTGTAGTGTGGGCTCAGACTAGCCTCTAGCCTCACCCAAGCAACCTTTCTACAGGTTGCAAGCTTGGTGGGTTAGGACAGCTGAGGTTGTGAATACAATAGTAGCGGGAACCTCTACTTCAGGGGTCACTTGGTCAGGAGCTCAGTACAGGGAAAGTGGCCTCTACTTCAGAGTCTAATCCTTCACACACTGCTGGATTCTCCATTCTATTTCTCCCCAGAGAGGTAAGCAGCAGGTTCAGATTGGGTGGGACAAACAATCCCCACTGCAGTTCTTCCAGCTGGTTAGACCCTGATCTGAGAGAGTCCTCCCCTCGGGCTGACTGTGCCACCCCCTAGGAAGTAGCTAAGCCCTTCAACTGGATCTAACAAGAGGCTCTAGGGGATCCTCACTTTGAATGTCCATGCCCCAAACCTGTATTCCTTCCCCCTGTGGAACCTAGCCCAGTGGGGCAGGATATCTCAGACCTGGGCTGGCCAACTGTGAAATTCCACCCTGTCCAATGCATGCACAAGCTGCTATGCTGGTGCTGACCACAGAAAGCGAAACTTGCCTCAGGTGGTCCTGGTGTTCATTGAGCCCTCCCTTAGGACACACCACCAGCAAGGGTCATCAACTCCTGAGTCAATGCTTTCTGCAGCTGGCTTCTAGATGTGCCATCCTGGGCCTCCCTGAAGAGAACCTGGCACAGACCAGTGCATGACACTTCCTGTGACTGGCCCTCAGCAAACTTCTTGGAGCTATAAGCAATCCAGTATTTGTGGCTGCCTCTGCTGGGCCCAGGTGCACATGGAAATACCAACCCACACACCCAGCTGGATTTTAGTCACGCTAGACCTGGGGGAAGGACAGCAAAAGGCCAAGATTCCCTAATCCTCTGTCTTCTGGCTGTTTGTTGAGCTCAGCCACTGAAATAAAATCTCTGGTATAGTATAGAACCTGGGGCAGTTCAGGGATTAGAAAGGGTGGTGGGGTGGTTCTCACTCCTTGGCCCCATTGTCAGTCTATCCAGACTTTTATCACAGATCTCAATAGGTGTGGCCCCCAGGAGTCTGGTGGATATGGCCTCTGAGACCCACAGATGTGGTCTTCCCAGAGTGCAGATGGTTTCTACTAAATTTCCCATGAGGCAAAAGCACCAGCTACAGACTCGCATGCTGGGAGAAAACTTCAGCCTCAACGTCAAAAAACTGAGTTGCTCATGTGCCTTCTGCTTCCTGGCTGACTTCTCAGAACAGCCTAGTCTTCATAGAGTAGGGCAGGAGAGACTCCCAAGGGAGGAGCAGTTGCTTTCCCCCAGGCTGATGCATCATAGATGGGACTGCTCCATCTAAGAAAGATGGCACATGAGTATTAGAGAATAACTCAGTACAGAAGAGTCTGGTGGCTGCCCCCCCCCCCGCCAGTGTCTCTCCCTGGACTTCCAACTTTACACTCTCCTCACGCAACTCATCCTCTCAGCCTTTCCCCACTGGAGCCCTGGCTGTCTCTGAATGAGATTTTCTGCATAGACCTTTTAAAATGGAGCTTGCATCTCTGAGAGCTCCTGCCTTTTTCTCACATACAGAGACCTCACCTTTTTTCACTACCAAATTCTGTATGAGCACCTCTTCTAGGCTTTGGGGCTCTAGGCTGGGGTGCCGGGCCTGGAATTTAGGACCCTGAACTCTCAGGGAGAACCTTCCCACAGTGAGAGTCCTTCTCCAGTGGTAGTCAACCTGGTCCCTACTGCCCACTAGTGGACATTCCAGTTTTCATGGTGGGTGGTAGGGGAGCAACCAAAGTATAAATAAAAAGATTTAAATATAGTAAGTTGTTTTATAAAGATTTATTCTGCCACACTTAGCAAAAATCCGACATAAAGTACTTGGTAAGTAATTATTATTATATGCTTTAACTTGCTGTAACTCTGCTTTATAAATTTTATAAAGTAAAGTAACTTCTCTATTTTATAAATCACCATTACTATGGAACTGGTGGGCAGTTTGAAAATTTTACTACTAACAGAGATACAAAAGTGGGCGGTAGGGATAAAAAAGGTTGACTACCCCTGCTCTAGACCCTCCGCCACTGTTGCTCAGGGAAGGAGGGCAGTCCTTTCTGTGTCTCCGCTCTTCCTGCCAGTCTCAACATGGCATCTTCTGTGATCCTTGGTTATAGGCTCCTCTTCCTTTAGTCCAAAGTTGGTTTTCCAAGATGATTGTTCTTAAATTAAGTTGTAATCCAATTTGGTCCTGGAAGGTGGCAATTGGAACATCCACCTATTCCATCATCATCTTATAATCTCTATTATTTCCTTTTAAATAATTTAATTTTTTTCTTTCCTGGTCATCATTTTCTGTCTTCACTGTATTTTCTGCATTATCAATTATCATTGTGCTCCTTGCTATTTCATCTTCTTATTATAATTTTGGTTTTCCTTCTACTTCTTTCCTCATTATTACTTTTTTTTTTTTTTAATTTCTAACTTATGGCCTTCTTTTTCAGAGACAATTATCTTAGTAACTTTTATTTAGTTTATGGTAAAATGTTTGGCCAGGATTTTTACCTATTCTGTGATAATATATTTATTGGCGTGTTCTTGATCATGTAAATTTAGTTAAACTCTCATATTTTTTTTAATTTTCTCTTTGTATCAATTCTGTTGCCATCTCTTATTTATGCCATCTCTTAATTATTATTATTATTCATTTGGGAATTAATTGACTTGACTTTCTGCAACCAGCTATTTGCAGAAGGTTGTATATTTTGCTGTTTTTTTATATTTGCTATCATTGTCCCAATTCACTTATCCCCACAGGTTTAATTTTACTCTATTCCTTGAAGTTTCTTTGAAGATTTTATCTGCTTCAGGTAGCTTTTAGGATCCTATTTTTAATTATTTCCATTATATCTTTCTTCTTATTACATAGCTAAAAATTGAGTTTAGTAACATTGTTATTTTTGAATGATATCTAAGAGGAGAATTGATAAAGTACTAATGTCTAATGTTTCCATAAATCTGCTATTGAAAACTTTATTATATTTGTTGTTACTTGTAATGGTATTTGGGGTAAAGAAAATAAAGCCTGAACACTAGCTTGATAATGATGCATATAAGTCTCTATTCATGACCACTAAAGCAAATAACCTAAAACTTTGACATTAATCTTACATGGTTCCTTAAAATACATAAAAATAAACTTATTTCTTTCATATGTCATCTTTTTAGCATATGTACTCATACACATAGTCTATGGTAAACACAAGCACTTTTCTCTCTAAAAATGTTTTAAAAACCAGTTATTTATATAATTGTTTTCTCCAGGATGTATATTCATTCCCTGGTCTTTCTTAGACAACATTAAAAGCATTCTACAATAAGAAACTAGTGTAATAGAGGGTTCTTTGGCACTATATTGCATTAAAAATAATTATTTCATTCTCAAGGGCAAAGTTGGTACCAGGGAAGATAAATGTTTTTCCTAGATCTTCCATTAGAACATTAATCCACTTCATAGAAAACTAACAAATATTCTAGAGACATCCATCATGGATAGGTAACAAATGACTATCGTAAGTGGTTCAAGGAATTCTCAAATTAGACCACTCAAAATTTAACCAGAAATTTCTCTGTTTTTTTTTTAATAATAGAAAATCACTGTCTCTTTCTCATTAATGTTAGATAAAGTATGTGAGCAAAATCATTTACCCCGGAGACCACTAATTAGTGGCTTAATTATTCTCTTGAGTTGCTGGGTACTGGGAGCAAAATCCACTGCAACTATAAAGATGAGTCACTGGATCAATTCTGAGTTGGCCCTAACCATGCTTACCAAAATTGGTGTTGCCACCTCCTGTTGTATGTGGACAGACAGGACAGCACTCCCCAGTGGGAGTTATAGGGTCGGCACATTCAAGCACTTCCTGGCACTGTATCTTGTCACAAAGAATGGCTCCGTTGTCACAGACACAGATCTGGCAAGGGGCAGGTTTCCAAATGTCCCTGTTTAAGTACATCTGACCATTCTGAGTGCAGGCTATTTCTTCACCATATCCTTCTAGAAAAAAAAGAAAAAAAAAGAGGTTAATGGTCTTATGAAATTTCAGAAACTGGGAAATAATTAAGATGAGTCATCTGGTGGCTTCTAAAAAAAACTGGGGTAAGCAATAGTCTCCCAAGGGTATAAAACAGAGATGAACTTACTTACTTACTTACTTACTTACTTACTTACTTACTTTATTTATTTATTTATTTATTTATTTATAATTATTGATTTGAGAGAGAGAGGAAGGGACAGAGACAGAAACATTGATATATGACCAGGCTGGGGATCAAATTCTCAACCTTTGTGCTTCAGGATGATGCTCTAACCAACTGGGATAATCAGCCAGGCCCAGAATTTACTTTATTTAGTATTTACATCCAAAGCAATATGCAATTTACAATAAAATAATTATAATACTTATATCCTAGCATAATAGGGGAAGGAAAAAAAACTGACCTGAAATAGGTATGCTGAAACAGAGAAACCTTCCCCAAAGGCTTCCTTTTTGAAGGTATAAATAACAAAACTTGGGAAGATCAATAATAAGGAATAAAAACAAACCATTTGAAAAGGGAGAGAAAGATAATAGTTCTAAAGTGAATACTTGATTTTAGTGTTTGGTGGACACTTTGTGACTTACAACTTGCTGGAAACTAGTAAATCCTGCAACAACAGAAGACATAATGTATTCTTATACCATGAAGAAAATCTCTTCTCAAAAGTGTAAGGGGTTTATTAAAATTAGTTTTAAACATAAGGTAAAAAAATAGAATAACACTGTCTTATTTTATGGAATGTATTTACATTAGACATTTTGAACTAAAGGTGCTAACAAAAATGCAAAGCTTTTACAGGCAATGCAGTAAGTATCTTTGCACCAAAATTAATGAAGGAAAACGATTACCAAAACAATATGGCAAGCTATTATATATTATCTGCCAAATACTTTTCTATATTTAGGTAAAAGTTTAATGTAGATTCGGAAAATATATACATACATAGTAATATAATTCTATTATACATTTATTACAAAAGAAACACAGACATTGTTTCTTTACACAGACATCTTTAACTTTGTAATTTTTAACAAACTATAGTATTTTAAAGCATTATGCAGATCATATTATCTTTGCTTAATTCCTTTAGAAGCTTTCAACTACCTAAATTCAAAACTTTTTTCTAAAGCCAAAGGCCCTCCTTCTTAAACCTTGTGCAATGTAATCCCTTTGCCAGCACAAACTTTCCTTCCCTGATCTCAGGATCCCTAATAACTCTCTCTTACAGTTTGTTTCATTGTCACCTGCCCTCATGATTCTTCTCTGACAACATTATAAAAGTAGACTTCCTTTACCCAATTGATATGTTTTACAGAAATCTTTAAAGAACTCATTTACTCATCTATCCATTCATTTTTATTGTGTTTAGGGTAATTAGCAGTTACTAAAATGTGAACAGATAAGCAAATATTACTGCCCTCACAGAATTTATCACAATTAGTATTAATTTACTAAATTTCATTTGTTTAGTTTTTCACCTCCTCCATTAAACAGTAAACTTCATGAAGGTAAGGATTAGTGTGTCTTGTTCATTGTGGTATTTTTAAAGATTGACACCATACTTTGTAGAGAGTCAACGTTCAACAAATAGTTGTTCCAAGGATGGATATGAATGAATGAATAGATGAATCTAAATTATGGTTCACTAACTTAATTGCATGAGAGTTAATTTTTTACTTTCCAAAAATAAAACGAAAAATGTTTAAATACATTTGAAATTAGTTTTTGAGAGAAATGGTCATTTGTCAATAAATACAATCAAATGGTAATACAAAACCACAGATGAAAATGACTTTTCTGCTTAGAATGAAGATGTTAACTCAGATATTCATCTTCTTAGCTTTAGAAAGTTCTCCTTAGTTAATATTTTTCTCACTGTTCTATGAAACACTTTGTTTCACATAGTTAGTCTTTTATCACAGATATTTGTCAAATAGAAAATTGCTTTCAGAACATGATATCACATCCTGGTTTCTATGCTATTCATGAGAAGAGCACAAAGTTTCTAATCTATTTCATTTTCATCAAAAGATTTTTATCATATAATACATAGCTAATTAGTAAAACAAGATTGGTTCTGTATACTATATACAGCTCTGTATAGTGCTATTAAAGGCATTTTAACCAAGGAAAATATAAATTGCTTTCTTTAATATGCCTTTTAGTGGGACTATTTTGAAAAAGAAAAGAGTAAAAATTTTTTACATGAAATAAGCAGTGTAATTTTCACATGAAAAATAACTTTGAAGCCATGTAGTCCTATGATGAACATGTCAACATAACAAAATTTATATAGAAATGAACTTATATCCATAGTCCATTAAACAATTCTGTTAAGTTAATAAATTAATAGTGACTTTGTTCATTAAGTTTTATGATTGATAAAAAATATCCAGTCACAAGCACTAAATATCATTCACTGAAAATGGAATACACCATAAGTTTAATTATCTTGCTACAACCCTTCCCACACTGTAAGGGACAAAAGCATTCACATGTTTTTATTAGAGAGTAAGTAAGTTTGTGCCTAGTATTGTATGTGCAAAATATTGAAAGTGCATGTGTCTGTTCCCAAAATATACATTATTATTGTGTTGTAGATTTAATTGCATCAATGAAAAAATTAAACCCATGAAAATAAAGAATAAAAACAACAAATAAACAATAAATAAGATGACATGCAATAATGTCGTCAGTTAAATATTATTAAAAATGTGTGACAGCCTGACTAGGCGGTGGTGCAGAGGATAGAGCGTTGGACTGAGACGAGGAGGACGCAGGTTCAAAACCCCAAGGTTGCAAGCTTGAGCATGGAATCATCCGGTTTGAGCAAGGTTCACCAGCTTGAGCCTGAGGTCACTGCCTCAAGCAAGGGGTCACTACATCTACTGTAGCTCCCAGTCCAGGCACATATGAGAAAGCAATCAATGAACAACTAAGGTGCCGCAATGAAGAATTGATGCTTCTCATCTCTCTCCCTGTCTGTCTGTCCCTATATGTTCCTCTCTCTGACTCTGTCACACACACACACACACACACACACACACACACAATGTGACAGACACTTTCAAGGTGAGTTATCCTGTTCTCTGCAGCTCCCTCAGGATTGGAACAAAAGGATTTGTGTTAACTCATAGAAGGTCAGTTTCATTCTGAAAGTTTAAGACAGCATGACCTCAATCCAAGAGGTAAAGAAGTGGGAAGCTGTATTACTTTCTTTAAATGGCAATGGTAAAAATTAGTTTTATATTCTAAATCATCACTGCCTTTTCCCCTGAGAATTTATAATTAAATTTAAGATGATGTGGAAAGTTAGTTGGAATGCTTTTAAATGGCAAGGATATGAAAAACCACATTCGCAGCTAAACCCTGCCTTCTCTTCCCCCGCACAAGAGTTCATGCACATTGCTGAGGGCTTGAAAACTCAGTGAACTCTCATTGTTCGTGTCTGAATGAAAGACACATACAAGAAAACACTGGGTATAAAATACAGGGTGTTCTGCAGTTCTCAGCTTTGAACATGATAGTTATGCACCTTATGGTTAGGGTGACCCTTCTGTTTCTTACATAGAAGTTCATTTAAATGAAAAGTAAAACAGAAAGCAAAATTGCAGCTAATTTTCAGTAAAGTTATTTCATGAATAAAAATATTATAAAAATAATGAAATAGGAGTTTACATATGACATTCTGAGAGATTCAATACTCTCTTTCTGATTCCTCAATGCACATCATAAAATTCAAGCTAACATTCACCTTCATTTAAGGCCTCCAAGTTGAAAAAAATTATTGGTCTTAAAGTACATGGGTAAACAAATGTTTTTTATAAAATCTGAAAAAGATCTAATTATTTTTTGCCACATATTGTGACACCTGTATTTTTGTTACTTATTATTTTTTAACTTTCCTAAAATTGAGTAGAGCTGGTCCACATCTGATAGTATTGCTATTATTTTGTAATCTTCCGCGGTGTTGTAACCCCCAAAGGTTTTCTCTTCCAAGCTACAGGATGCCTTTACCCTTAACAAATTGACCAATCCATTGTAAAGTCATTACCATAAATGTTTTGGCATTGGTATCTTAAAGAGAAGAAATGTATTTTATCCAACCACATTTTATTTGAGAGTAACTCAATTGTCCGGTGTTTCTTATATATCTTCATAGGTTTGTCTTCTCATAAAGCTTATGTGCTTTTAAATTTAGTTGTTAGAATTCAGTTCTTAATCACTAGATGGCAGACCAAATCTATCATCTTATAATATAAAATTAGAAAGCCAGTCATCAGAACTGCTATTTAACAATGATGGGCCATGCCATGGGCCTACATTTCTCTGTATAATTATACTTGTGCAAAAAAAGCTTTCATAGAAATGACCGTACTGAAACCTTTGAATGTCAGGAGAGATGTAATTCTATTTGTATATTATATTATCATGTCTACCTAAGGAATTTGAAAACATATATAACATATAACTCCCTCAGCCTATGCTGAACATTCCCTAGACATTAATTGAAGTTCTTCCTTACAGACGTAGAGTGCTCACGTGTCACTAAAATGTTTAATCTCTTGTTTAGACAAATGATGGTTCAGGTTATTTTCCTCCACTGGACAGTGAACTCCCTGGGAGCCAGACATGTGTTCATCTCAGGAAGCTTCACACCTAATGTCATACAATCAGTCTTTGATGAATATATTTGCTTCATGAATGAATGTGTGAGTGAAGAAACAAAGAAGAAGCTAGCTCACAGATGTGCTTATTTTAAAAATAGCACATGAAACTCTCTTTCCTCCTTCCCTAAACTTCCCAGAAAAAAATGTGCATGTAAGACACCTATTTGAATGAAAGGGAAATGGATCACTTGGTGATTCTTGCCAAGTGTATCCCTGATGTCTAGACCTCTGTGCGGACAGAAAGGAAAAAGATGTGTCAGTCACAGCAGTTCATACTTTGGAAAAATTTTCAGAGAGCTATAGCAGCCCTTTGGGCTCCCTGACCTAGATGGCCTTGGTCCATCCTAGGGTTGTGAATGTCTGAACTAACATTATTTAAAATTTCTCTAACTAAAAGTCTTGGAAGAGATATAACCATGGCACTGTCAGCTGTTGTCCTCATAAAGTGGGCAGAGAATGCTTTTTGGGACAAAGGAGGAAGTAGAGCAACCCCACTCTTCCCTCTGGACCAAACCATAGATGCTGCTTTTAACCAATGCACAGCTTAGCCCCCAAGTTGGATTCAGTTCTAGAGAATCTTCTAAGGAAACCCCTCCCTTCCTTCTGTTTGTCATCATAAGTGAGAGACAAAGAGGTTAGAATATTTCATTCTTCTTTAGACTCTTCTGAGTAAATGTCAACAATTTCACATTCATCATTTCTCTTTTCTTATGTGATCACAAACTTTGAATAAATTAGGTACATATGAAGCCATCAAGAATAGTTGAGTGGGATCACTTACATATTTTGACAATATTTTTCCACTTCAGTCTCAAGGTCTGCAAGAGGTTGGGTTGGTAGGTGAGCATAGAACAAGCCTGTGGTATTTTGCATCTTTTGTTCTTCAATTTACCTAGAAAATTTCACTTTCAAATGAGCCCTCCAAATCTCTTTTTAGGATGGTTATTCAAATTATTACTTTTTTTTTAAAGTGAGAGGAAGAGAGATAGAGAGAGAGACTCCTGCATGTGCCTCAACTAGTATCCACCCAGCAATCTCCATATGAGCCTGATGATCTGCCCATCTGGGGCCATGCTGGCAACTGAGCTATTTTTAGTGCCTGAGGCAGAAGCTTTATGGAGCCATCCTCAGTGCCCAGGGCCAATACACTCGAATCAATCTACCATGGTTGCTATAGGGGGTGGGGGGAAGAGGGGAGGAGAAGCAGATGGTTGCTTCTCCTGTGTGCCCTGACCAGGAATTGAGCCTGGGACATCCAAATGCAGGGCTGATACTCTACCACTGAGCCAACTGGCCGAGGCCCAAATTATTACTTTTTTGGTATTTTCCTCTTCTCTTGTAGTGCATCAATTGAACAACAGTAAGCATTTAATGATTTTAGAGCTGAGTTAAATTGCTATTACACTTACAATTATAATTTATATTCAATTAATTAATTTTGAAAATATATCTTGAAATCTGAGCACATAAAAAGAAGACAACTCATACATAGTATTTCAGTGAAGTCTACAAATAAAATGAGATTAGATAAACTGTCTACAGAGTGGTTATTTTCTTCAGTGCATCCATCAAACATTTCTCGATCCATATGCAAAAGTTTTTCAGTTAACTAGTAAAACTGCTGTTTTAACTTTACTTAAAATGGAAAAAATAAAAAGGAAAATCTCTCATAGTAGGCACTAAACTTTCTTTCCATGTATCATTGGAAATCTAAACGATTGTGGCCAAAACGTGAAATTAAAATTACACATAATGCCCATGCAATGGTCATTTACAATTATACCTGGAAAACCAATTTGCAGTCTGCTAATACATTTGACATAGATTTTTTTTTCTCCAAAAACATGGTTTAAACTATTGAATAGCTGTAAAAACACCAAAAAAAGAATTTGGCCTGCCTTTTATTGAATACACTAGAAGTTTCAATAGCAATTTCTATAGCAAACCCTTATCTTACTTTCTAACATCAATCCTTAATAAATAAAGTAGAATCGGTGCTGTGCCAACTGTATCTGCCTCGTTCAATGCACCAATAGTTCTGAGTGTTTTCAACAAAATATGTGTCCTCAATCACTCCCCAGAATAATATTGCTTGAAATAGAGAGGAGAAACAAGAATCTGTCCAGCTATTTCTCTTTTAAATGGGTGGCAAGACCATTTTTGGAATCAATTCAACTCTATATTCCATGATGTCCTTGTAGCTTCATTTTATTTTCTTTTTCTATCTTTCCCAATACAAAAATGAATATTTAGTCCTCTAGAGAAAATACAGACATTGTAGTGAGTTTAATCTTTCTAATTCATCCTTTATAGACATTCTTTATTCACTGCCCTTGTCCTGACCAAGTTGTAGTCTACAGATAAAATTAAGTAACAAACTAAGCAATACAGAGTATATATGTTCCAGATTTCCTTCATCTACTTTGTCTTAACTCAAATGTCATCTTTTCCTTAAAGGCTACTTTGACCACCTCATAAAAAATTAAAATTACCACACACACATACATACTCTCAATCAACCAATTCTTGCTCTTTTTTCCTTCTAATATACATAGTATTTATTACTTTCAAACCTACCATATTATTTTACTTATTGTTTCTCTCCCTAGGATAGAATTATTACATTGTAAGGACAGATAAAATTTATTCTCGCTTGTTCATTAATAGATCTGGATATCTTAGAATAGTGTACGGATCATAGCAGATGATCAATAAATATTTGGGGAATTAGTTTGTTCAGAGTTAGTTGTGTGAGCAGTTTTAGGATTTAGAGTTGTTTTTTTATATGTATATAAAAAGGAACCAATTACAAGAGTACCAAGAAAAAGTTCTAAGCCATATTGAGTGTAAAATTATTTGCTTTGATCCTGAGGTTATCATATCATTTTAGAAAATGCCTTTTTTATTTATTTATTAACTGCTATTTAAATATGGGCCATATCTATCTACAGTGATTTAAAATGCCTGGCATTATGTTTCCACAATGTATTAATATATTTATTTCAGATATCATATCCTGAAAAGAAAAAATATTTTCATTAATTTGTATAACTAAAATGAGTTGTTTTAAATTATAAGAGAATGTTCAGTATAGAATATTCAAATGGGTATAAAATTAAATATTTAATATAAGACATTTTAAGAAGCAATTCAACTCTGTATCTTATTATTTCTTTTCAGCTACATTTTGCTTACTTTTACTACCCTATCTGATACAGAAGCTTACTTAGGCCTCTAGAGAAACCACAAACACAGTAAGCCTGATCCTTCTAATTTATTCCTTATTGACTTATTCTTCATTCACTGCCCTTGTCCTGACCAAGTCAAAAGCTTTTTTTACAATGAACTAAATATTCTGCAGTTCTCAATGGTATTTAGATCATATTCATTTTACTACCAAAGATTCTAAAATATTTTTGAAATGTCTAAATGCAACCTGAAGGGATTACACTACTCCCTCTGGAGCTCACTTCTGGTGAGCTATGGTGGACTATGGTGTTTTCATCCTGAAGGCTGAATTTCTAAGATTACTCACCTGGTTCAGAGACTAGACCCCATAATACTCAATTTTGCCTCATTTACCTACGTTTTATTTCTGTCTATTTTGTAGCTATTATAAAGGTGATTTCACTGATGAACAGAAATGAAAATAGATTTTACCCTTCTCTGTCATTCCCTATCAAATCACTTCCAGAGCAGGTAACAGACTCCTTAAAATAAGACTAATACCATTATTTCAGAATTAAAATCCTTCTCTTTTAGCTGAACATAGAAGTATTCTTACTTCTATAATGAATATTAGTGACTGTATAGAATCCACCTTATTTGTTGCAGCCTTAAGACCAGTCTCAATATGTACCAAATCTCAACACCAGAAAAAATGCCAAAGTAATATTTGCAAAGAGAAAGAAGCTGTTGCCTTACTGGAAAGTTGTATTAGTAACCTTCTAGATGCACATAAAAGCCACTTATTGGAAAATTTTAGTGCTTATAGGAGGAGCAATAGACCAGAAGAGCAAAAATAGAAGCAGGAGGAGGAGATGTGGACAGAGACGGCTGAGAAAGAGGAGAAAAAGAAGGAGGAGGCAAAGAAGACCAACAATCAAGGCAATCATTTCTTCTCCCACACAGCTTTACTACATCTGGAAGAAAGATTTTAAAGTCCACTTAGCAAAAACACAGAACTTAACTAGAGGTATTTCATTACCCTATGGTTGGGTAAAAAAAAAAAATACAAAAGAAAAAACAAAACCCAAAAACCAGAATCTAAGATTTGGACCTATAAATTCTTGTGCTTCAAGGAAGTGATTTTCCTTAATAAGTAAACAAATGGATATAAAATTAAAGTTGTTTTATGTAGAGGAAACGTGAACATGAAAAGCTTTATCAGACCATCAAATGCTTTACATTATTAATGTTTATTCAATATTATTCCTTTGAGTTTTGTTTAAATTCTAAATTTTATTATCACTGTTTAATTCATATTTTAATTCCTAAAACATACTGACTATAAAGAAAATATCTATAAAGAAAAAGAAACTCTTGTTATTTTCTTAAAATATCTATGGGAAGGTTTAAAATTTTCAAAAATTTTAGAGTATTTGTTCAATTCCAAATAGGTATGGAACACTTCTTTTGTGCTAAACACAGTGGTTAGCAGGCGATGAGATCAGAGGAAAAGAATGTAGGACCCTGCTAACCTGTTGAGTGGCAAATTTAGGTTGGGAAAAAAGCCAGATTCATTAGGTTGTTTGCTTTAGTAAAGGAAAAGTGTGCTTCAAGTTCTCTACTTAATCTACAGAAAAAAGATAAAATATGAGCCTTAACTTTCAGGCAAAATAAAATATTCTAGGATATCACAAATAAATCTGCCTCAAATTGCTGCTGAAAGTTAAACCAAATAAATTAGTCAATCTGGCAAAAGAAATGGAGGCATTATTTAATCCATTTAGTCAATATTTATTTTCACAGAAATTTTTATTGAATGCTGGTCTAGTGCAAGAGCGTACTTTGGATCATGAAATAAGACATTTGGAGTCTAGCTTCCTTGCCAAAAACAATCAAAATATACAGAAGTTGCAATAGGTAATGAAACTCCTGTTAAAGAAAAAATAAGTTTGGACATATATGCAGTTCATGCTGCAAAATCTGCATACACATTGAAATTTTATAAACTCCATTTTATCTTCTCATTAACCTACGAGTCTTGGACCCTTTTGAATTATTTATTGGTCCTCATCCTAGAAATCTTCCTCCGCGTTTTCAGAAGTCTTTGCCTAATACTACTTATGTTAATTAACTAAAACTAATTCTCAGGAACACCAACTTGAGGAATTTTTAGAATCTCAAACAAAAACAACCTTCAATCATTGCAGAAAAAAAAAGTTATGATTATAAAAGCAGACTTCAACTAACCAGGAAGTGAAAGAAGTAAAGAATTCTAACAGCATTAAATCAAGCGTAGATTGATCACCTATTTGTCCTTCACTGACCTATTTGGTAATAAAATGTATTTCAAACTCTAGGACAGTCTGCACATAAGTGAGAGGGTAGACATCACAAATGTACATATCCAACATGTCCTCATAGTACAGCAGCCTTACAGTTGAGGCCACAGTTTCAAAATCCTTGTTTGGGTTTTAAGCTTCCTGGGATATTTCTGTCTACCAATATCTTTGGTATCAAAAAAAAATGTCAAATTGTAAAGTAATTTGAAGCAAACATCAAAATAACATTATGTATGCTTTTAGATAATATAGTTTCTTTAACAACTATTTATTATCTAACATCTACCTGGTATTTGCCAAGCATTGGGAATACAGAGGTAGAGTAGTGAATGCCATCCCATCCTTACGACACCCACAGACTAGTAAGAGAACCAGTCTAGCTATAGACAAATATAACACAGTTTTTTAAGTATCAAACTAGAAGCTAACCAAATTGTCAGGGGAATACTCAAGAAAGGCATCTCACTAAGGCTGGAGAAGTTTATATAAGAGAATTCAAGAGTCATTTGATTTGAGTTTTGTAATTTATTTATATTTTTTAATTTAATACTTTTTTAGTCTTTTTAGGTGCAAAACAAACAAACAAACAAAGATCCAAAATGGTTTATTCCAAAAATTTACTTCCAAGCTGTATAATATTGTCACTCCTGGCCGATGGCTAGTAACTGGCAATGAACTCCTTCTCCCTGCCAATTGGCCAGGATGGATCTGAAGGAACATGGGCACTTCCTCTCACTTATTACTTATTATTTTCTTTCCTTTGCCATTTCTTCACTTGCCTGAGGGTTAAACAACAGCACTCTTGTTTCTAAACTGTTTGATGTCTCCATAGGTAGGTGCCTTAGTTGGAGTAGGCGTGCTAACCAACAGTGTAGAAGCCAGGACACTTGTCCACAGCAACATGGCAAGAATGAGTTGCCACCAATGATTAAATCTGGCAACACTATGATGAATTCTAAATGAGTTTTTCCAGGTCCAATTCCACAGCCATTTGGAAATTCAGCAAAGGCAAATTTAAATATTATTTTTCAAATTTAGATACAGAATTTGATATTAGAATGCCTTGACATTTTAGGAAGTCAAAAACAGTTGCATCATATAATATCTAATTTGAAAGACAATGAGATTCATCCATACATGCTAGATTATAACTTAGAAAACATGTGTATTAAGGTATCAAATACTGGTGTTGGAAGTTCACTTATTTTATATGTAGCAGCTAACCCATTCATATCTGTTTTCAAATTATTTAATTATTTATAAAAAGACTACACTATGTTTGACTACATCTCAAGCCAGAGAGATATGAAAGTAAAAGTACACACAAGCTACTCCAGAAAACCTTTAGATTTAAAAACTAAGAAGGAAGCTTATATTTTAATTTGCTTTTAACAAATACTTACTGAAGAGTATATAAAGTACCTTCTATCCAGTTATTTTTCCAATGACCACAATTAGTTAAGGCAACAAATTATTTATGTAAGATGCTGGGTTTGAGAAATTATGTATAAGAAATCAGAAAAGATGGGATCACTTTGATCTGAACTTATCTGAAGAGAGGTGAGTAGAAGTGGGTAGTAAAATAGGCATTGAAAATGAAAGATATTTAAGACATTGGAAGTATAGATGACTGACTAGAAGAGAGCAAGCACCACCTAAAAGAGTCAGAAAAAAGGGCAAATATGCCATATTAAGAATGAAAAAGGAGAGTGTAAATACATGTAACACCAGATAAAAAATATGCAGGGTTTGATTGATATGGTTGGTATAAGTCATTACAAAAATAACTTCATAGGTTCAGGAGTAAATGGAGAAAGTAATATCTATTGGATATGGTTATGGATTGAATTCTGTTCCCCCAAAGCATACATTGACATTATTTGGAAATAAGTCCCCTGAAGATAAAATTACTTAAAATGAGAGACACAAAGAATCCTAGACACACATGATGGAGGCCAAGATTAAAGTGCTGCAGCTGCAAACCAAGAAACATCAGGTACTACAGGCAACCACTGAAAGTTAAGAAGAGGCAAGGAACAATTTTCTCTCTACCGGTTTCAAAGAAAGTATGGCCCTGCCAACCTTGATTTTGGACTTTTAGTCTCCAGAATTGTGAGACAATACATTCCTGTTATTTTAAACCACCCAATTTGTCATGCTTTGTTATACAGTGGTCTTAGATAACTGCTAAGTGTCTCTACAGGATATGAGAATGATCTAGACATCAAATGAAATAGAAATTTGGAAATATACATAAATTTGATTGGAAAATTTCTAAATCCTATTTAAGGCACATTGAAATGAATATTAAGGAAGAACAACCCAGTATAATTATTAATAGCTTATTAATTATTATTAATTATTTATTGTGTCATAAGAACTGTGTTAAATGCCTTATGAAAATTTTATACTTAATCCTTACAACGACACTGCTAGAGGCTTAAAATCAATCAAGATCACAGAGTAGAAGAGCCAATATCTGAAGAACCACACTCTTTCACTACTACATTCTAAGTTAGACAACTGGATTGCTACTTTAGAGAGAGAATAAAGGGAAGACAAGTGTGTGTACATAAAATTTTAAATTCACATTCTAAATGTAAATTTTGAATCAGAATAGTAAACTGACAGTCCTCAGGAAGGATGAAAAACAAGAGGAGTCTGGATTAATCTGAAAGAAAAAAAAAGAGTAAAGCATGGTGTAACTTAGAGACATGAAACAGAAGATATTACAGTGGGTTTATTTTTTAATGAATTGTTATCAAAGCAAGCAAAACATACTAAGAATGTAGACTCCATTTTTACTTCCTATTCAGCTGCCAACTCTAAATGGTCAGTATTTAATTTCCTTGTGCTATGCCTGTGTAGCCACCAAATGTCACTATTCTAATATCCCGCAAAATTTTCCCTCTCTCCTGAGGCTTTGCAGAATATTGATTGGGAAAACTATCTCCATGATACAAATACACCTTCAGGCATTTAGATGACTATGGATAATAAATGGCTGCATGCCAACTATTATTCAGTTCTTCTTTAGATAGATGTATAGGGCACAGGAAATAAAATTTTCCCCCAGAAAAATTCCACTTACATTATACAATATAACTCCCCTGATAGCAAACATTATACTGCATTATATCTACTTTATTTAAATTAAAGAGGTAACGTTAAAGAAAAAGCCATTTGGAAAAAATGCAATAAAATTCAACATTAAAAAAATACAATTTAAACTAAACCATCAATCACCTAATTTTTAAATTATATGAAATTATATCTTATTTAAATCTTCATTTCCTTTTATTTTTCTGAGGTCTGAACTAGTCTTTACAAAAATTCTTAACTTCTTTTTAAATTTTATCTTCTGTTAAGAGTTTTGAAAAAAACTTCCTTCAAGAACCAAGCTGCAACTTTAACATTTTCCTGTTTAGTAACTATCATTTCAGTAGCAAACAATTTGACTGGCAACAATCAGTAGAAATAAAAGCAAATAATAGAGTAAATGTGATTTCTCATTTTTGTTTTATAATAATAAAAGAGTGATCAAATAAAAATTTTAAACCTGACCCATTTGCCTACTTATTTAGTGATAGATAATTGGGTGAATCTGCACATTTTTATGATGTTAATGGAATAGCAGAGATTAAGTGTTATTTAATGAAAATTTACTGGCTAAATATTAAGTTTAAAGGCTGTTGGGATTTATTGTGACTTTGGCCAATTTTTCACGGCTGAACCATTTAGCAAATAAAATGACAAAGTAGACTAGATAAGAAAAAGAAACTTAAAGTACCTATTTGTCCACCAATAGAAATTTCTCTGAAGCTATAGCAATTCAACCATAGGGGAATAAGGCCATGGGCAGCATCTGAATTACTAACCCAGAAGAGTAGATTTAAACACATTGTTTCCTGCCCATCTGCATTTACCAATGACTTCTCTGGGATTTAGAAATTCCAAAGCGTACACAAAATCGTTCTTCATATGCACATCAAATTGCATATACACCAGAACTCATACATTTAACATTACTGTATTGCAACTTATAAAATTAAGGTAAAATTGTTTATCCTTTCTGGATAAAAATCTCCAGTTTTGAATTCCTTTAACTGTTTATTAAGTTAGTGAAGAGTTTACCTAGAACTTATAGCAATATTAAAAATGCAGTGATAACCTTCTGTAAGCCATGAATTTATGTTACTTTATGCCAGCCCATGTGTGATGAATTATAAACTCCACTATTTAGAATGTTCTCAAGATGTCAGAGATTTAAAAATGGATCCCTAAATAGGAACTTGATTATATTTAAAAGTATTTGGGATTTAGCTTTGCAATTATTCAGTTAGTCAATCTTAAAGAGTGAAATAATTTAAAATATTA
This sequence comes from Rhynchonycteris naso, assembly GCA_037038555.1. Taxonomy (NCBI): domain Eukaryota; kingdom Metazoa; phylum Chordata; class Mammalia; order Chiroptera; family Emballonuridae; genus Rhynchonycteris; species Rhynchonycteris naso. Next base: position 44,396,256 of record CM072997.1, on the reverse strand, counting down.
GTAAAGTACAAAGTAAATGTGACAGTAAAGTTCCATAATGTATTTTATCTAACAGTTAGCTTGTGTGGATTCTTTACAAAGGCAATATTTTGTGTAATGGAAAGAGACTATGGCAAAAATCCTTCAGTTATAATTACTAACACCAAATTATTATATTGTTAATAATATTGTTACTATTTAAGTGTTTTATTATTGAAAGGAAGTATTTTTCCCTAACATTTAGAACACATTTATAAAATCTTATTTCTTTTCATGTCATTAAACAAAAGTGAATTTCAAGAAAAATGTTCTGGTACCTAGAGTATATCAAGTGGAACATTGTGCAAAATTTCTTTTTCTTTATTTTTTTTTTTTTAGCAAGAGAGAGATAGAGAGGAAAAGAAAGAGATGAGAAGAATTGACTCATAGTTGTGGCACTTTAGACATTCATTGATTGCTTTCTCATATGTGCCTTGACTGGGGGCTCCAGCTGAGCCAGTGACCCTTTATTCAAGCCAGCAACCTTGGGCTCAAGTCCTTGACTGTGGGTTTCAAGCCAGTGAACTTTGGGTTCAAGCCAGTGACCATAGGGTCATGTCTATAATCCCACTCTCAAGCCAGCAACCCCGCACTCAAGCTGGTGAGCCTATGCTCAAGTTGGATGAGCCTACACTCAAGCCAGTGACCTTGAGGTTTTGAACATGGGTCCTTAGCATCCCAGGTCAATGCTCTATACACTATGCTACCACCTGGTCAGGCTCTGCAAAATTTCTTAAGAGGAAAATAATATCAGCTCTTTGCCAATTATACTAAAATGTCAAATAGTCTTAAAACTCAGGAAGAATAAATTATGTTTCTTAGTAAAACATGCAAATAAAATATAGATGCTCCTTGACTTACAATGGGTTTTGACTTCATAAACCCATTTTTAAGTTGAAAATATCATAAATGCATTCAATACACTTAACCTACCAAACATCATAGCTTAGTGTAGCCTACCTTAAACATTCTCAGAACACAATATTCAAAAAAACACTTGTAAGACAGTACATTGTAGAGTATTCCTTAATTACCCTCACGATCAAGCCTGACTTGCAGTATTGTTCACTGGTGTCTGGCATCATGAGAGAATATCAGACTGCATATTGCTAGTCCAGATCAATATGTTATCACTTTTATATCCTGCTAAAGTAAAAAAGTCTTAAGTCAAACCATATAATTCAAGGACTGTCTGTAACATAAATCAAATCAAATTTTCTCTATAGAGGCAGCATTGTAATAAAAAAAATGCATTCTAAACTAAGGGCCTACCTTCAGCAACAACAAAAATGACCATATTTAATAAAATGTATACAATCCATTGTGCTATGTAGGGACCTTGAGAAGATCTTGGAAGAGTGAAGGAACAAATTGAGGTCTCCAAAGAGATATCCATAAAAATAGTCTAAGAAATGATAAAGCTATGAGAGAAGAGAATATGATCTTTATTCATCCTACAAATATTGAGTAACTACTACATGCCATTTATACACTAGGTACTAGAACTAAACTAAACAAAAGACACCATTCTAATTTTAAGTAGCTATAGCCCAATGAGGAAGACAGTCATATAATGAAGCAACTGAAGTACATAATAAGTACCTTAATGAAAAGAAATATAGGGAGCTAAGGAAGAACACACAAACATTGTTAAAGGAATTTTGTAGGAGGAATAGGTAAGCCTTTCTGAATGAAGAAGTGTCAGCTTAGAATTGAGAAAGAAGTAGAATTTATCCAGAAACTATATGTAACATAGCAGGGCTAGAAGAAAGTGAAGGAAAGAATAGAGAAAGAAGAGGAAAGAGAAACTGAGTGGTGGGGTAGAGGGACAGGCCTGAAAGAAATGGCAGCATCAAAGGTCTCAAGTACAGATTTCGGAGGCACATCAGGCCGCTTTCTTTGGATCCACCATCATAGTAAGTGGCATTTTGCCAATTCAAATCAAGAGAATAAGGAATGGGGAATGAGAGGGCAAACTGGCAGCTTTGACTGATAAACCTTTAGATATATATTTGACTTTTAATCTAGTAACTGGAAACCCTAAAAGGCAAAGTGGTCAAATCGATGTGGAAATCCTTCAGAAAAACCAACTTGTATTATTCAAACACAACTGTTATTTAGTACAAAGATTCCAAGGTTTTTCATGTCTATCAAAAGCAAATTAGTGCTCAGAAACTCTCTCCCCATTATGAAGACCTATCACAATCTGGAGCAGGACGAAGGAGGAGAGAGAAATCGCGCATTGCATTATAATGGCAGAAATCCATTCATATAGAGCTACAAACATTAATGAAATCCTGTCTCTCCCACAAGACATGCTGAAGTAAGGTATTTAACAACCATGCTTCTGGTCTGCCCACATAAGTAACATCACACAGAACAGAGTCCACTTAGATTTCAAAAACAGCATTGATCAGACATGGGGAAGAAGGTGATTTGTATAAGGCAAGTAAAATTTTTCTGAGTTAGCATACCTCACTGGACAAAACCCCTGTAGCAATTATTTGGGCGTATTGATGTCACAATACCTAAGCCACCTCTTCATACCAATACACCTATGCTTAATATCATCACAATCAGAAAAATTTTGAGGCTAATAATATAACACTTCGACAAGACAATTTTTAAGCCATGGCAGAATATCACCATATTTTATGATATTCAATTCTTCCTTTATTCAAAGACTTCACCTAAAATCAGTCCCATAAAAATAGTTTGTTCTGGGACTTTAAATGCTGTGTATTCCTCAAATTCAAGGGTCTCTTTAAAAAACTTGGTTTTTGTATTTCAGCTTTGATTTTGTTTTAAATTGGTGCTTCTTAAATCTGTCTTTACGTCAAAACCACCCAAGAATTTTTTTTAATACAAATTTATAGATCCTACATTTTGTGATTCTGATTTGTTTTTTAACTGGAAAATCTGTATTTTTAAAAAAAAGCTTCTCTAGTATTATGACGCCAGCTTTGAGAATAATCACCCTAGTCATCACAATAAGAATTTCCACTGATGCTTTCTTAAATGGGAAAAACAACAAGAATCGTTCCTTAGTATAACCATGCCTATTTGTTGCCTTTCCTTCCTACATCCAGTTGGTAAAATATTTTTTAAATTTTTTTTGTGCCTTCATTATAACAACATAGATAAAAGCTAAACGTTATTTCTCTCCATAGGAAAATCTATCACTTAAAACTACCCCAAACCTAAGATCTCACTCAATAATCATCTTTCTAAAAGTATAAACATCTTTAAATCACTTAAATGAGTGGTTTTCAAAATTTTTGAAGTCAGGGCACATTTAAAATCCTACAAATAATTGTAGGCTCACTATATACAAATTTCTGAGAAATATCTTATAATAATTAAGTCAAATATTAAAGAAAAAATATAAAGTCCAAACATGCTCTTGTGGTAATTAAACAAAATAAATACGAAAAAATTAAATTTATTCTGACATTAAAAAACATTTTTATGTTACATTTTTTGTTACGCTTTTTAGAATTCATAAAAAAGAGGGGTTAAAAAATTTTTTTTAATGACAAAAAAGTTATATTTTTATATATATAGATACATTTTTAGTAAATTCAGCAGGTCCCGGCATGAATGTGTTAAGTTTTTCATTCTTGTGTTTATGAGAAACATGAGCCTGACGTGTCCTAGCAATTTCTTCAATATTTGGGCACATATTTGAAAGGCAAACTCTCATTTCTTTGTCAATACATTGAAGAAGTTTTACTCTTAATTGTGTTGAGTGCAGAAAACCCCCACCATACATATCATCTTAACTTTACACCAAACAAAGGATAGAAGAAACTTGCCTTCAGTCTTTCTGGGGATCATGGGGGGGTAGTGTAAACAATCCAGCACCACAGCTTAACAGCCTTTTGCAACCTAATCAGGCAAGTGAGGTAGGGAGTTGGGCAGACTCAGCTTACAGTCAATTCCCCACACCTCTGTCCCCCAAAAATCTAAACTCCAAAAACCCTATTGGCTTTTTGGTCCCCAACAGGCACATATTTCTCTGGAATACCATAGGGTGCACCTGGAAATTTTCTAGGGTGCACCAGTGTGACCTAGCACACACTTTGAGAACCATTGACTTAAATCCTTATGACCTTTCTGTATTTTAGTAATAAATCTCTTTGAAGAAAGTATCTAATTTAGATCAGTGCAATGAGATTATGGTGTGAATATAAGAAGTTACAAAGCTCTCCCAGAATCTAGTGTTTCTTTATGGTCCACTAGTGAGTTGTATCACTGGGTAAAATTAACAGACCCTCGAAAAAAAAATTTTTAAGAAGAACATTTTACAGGAAGAATTTAACAAGAAAAAAACTACAGCTACCTTACAGAAAACAGATGGCCAGTGTTACTAAAGCTGGAAGGCTATTGGCTGTGCCTTCAACTTGTTTTTGTGCTTTTATAAACTGGCAGAAAAAATACCTCACATTTTACCAAAAGGGTCCCAGCCCATAAATAATTTGTTAGAGAAATCTGAAAATCCATATTTTAAATATGAAATATGTAAAATGATTAAAGAATGACTTTTAGTTTCTTTAATTATGAGATGCCTCTGAAATATTCCTTAAATGTGAAAGAGTAGATAAAGAAAAAATAGTGAACAAAATAATGGTTATGTCAAACGTCAATTCTGTTTTCATCTTTTAAAACTCTCTTCTCTTTTATCTACAAAATACTCTGTGATGTTAACATTCATAAATCATCTATTTAATCTCAAAATAGACAAATTACAGTATGTGGCTTAGGTAATTATTTTCAAGTTAAGAATCTTTTCTTTTATAGAAATCCAAAAGGCTTCAAGAGACAATTCCTTATGTTTAATCATCAATCCAAAGAGTGACCTAATTGTATATTATGTGCATTCATTCAAACTTCAATTACACTAAGATTTAGGGGTAGAGCTTAGATTATAATTCAGCCATTTATTAAATAAATGTATTTTGCAGCTGTATTGTAGAAGATAGTATGCTGGGAGGTGTACAACTCTGTAAAGTTCATGCCCCCAATGGCATGAATGGTTTAATTGGTTTAAATTATACTCTTTTAGTGATGCTGTCTATAGTAGTTATGAATTTTATGACAACTGACCTTGAAACAATGATAAATGGAAGAAATGAGCACTTAACTAAAGTAAGATGTCTGTATTACGATATTCTGGAGATCTATCTGGCCACAGAATTAAAATAGTTTTCCACCTTATATTCCTTCAGTACAATTTCACAAAAAATGTATTTCCTGTCCTTTCCATGCCAGACACTTCCCTGGACACCAGTGACATACTGATGGACAACACATTCCTGAATACTTTTACTTCTGAATCAAAGCAATTTCACCTGGTTTTGCATAAGAATTTTTGTTCCTCTGCTAACTCCTGGAAAGATGACAGCATTTTGTAGGTAGAATCTATGTGTGTGCTTTTGTACAATTTACTTCAAATCCTATTTATCACAGAGATAGTGTGAGAAGGATTCAGTGAAAAAAAATCTTTGACTTTTCACTTAAAATTTTTACTTAGACTTTCTTTAAAAAATAACTTACTCATTCAACAATTATTTATTGAGCACAATATATATGTTTAGTTTCAAAAGGGCACTTAGATGTATAAAAAGCTAATCATAATCATCCCAAATATTTGCTTTACTACCTCCTAGCCTACATTCTCCACTGAGGGAGGGTATTTCTTGTCATATTCATAAATGTATTCTTGACATCTAGTAGGGAGACATTGCGGGTGTTCACTGTAGCTGCACAAACAAACTAAAAGGGAAGGAAGAAAAGCAAGTCAGAGGATTGCTACCATATTAATATAGTCACTTTGGATCTGAAAAGTTTTCACACCTTTCTATCACCTCTTCTACAAGGATCAGTGTTTATTTCATTTTATAGATGAAGAAATATTCAATCTAAACCAGTTTACAATCCTATATTTTGCACAAGTAACTGTGGGCTATAAATCCAGTTTTATATCCCAAGTCACATCAAAAAGCTCGAATATTTTATTTTTATCATTTAATACATATGTTTGGTGAGAACCTATTATACATTAAGCATAATACCAGTGTTAGAAATGTGTAGGGAAAACAGCTGTATTAGTCTTGCTTTCTGGTTTACTGGCTGCAAGCACTTTGCCAGATTAGTGTGTAAGCATGTGGCAGTGCCATGTGGGTGTGGTCTATGTAAACCTACAGGTGCTTTCCCTGGGGGGTGGGGCAATTCTCCCAGATCACTCTCCCACCACTGGGAGGTGTAGTTTTCCTGATCCCTTGCCCTTCATTGCAAAAAGCAGATTTTCTTTTGTTTATTAGCTCTTTTCCTTTTTCATTTATTCACTCGCCTGTCTTTATGAGCCTCCAATAAACGGGTACAGCCAGATGCTTTCTGACTCCACAGTTCCTCTAACATCTGCTGAATTCAATGGGAACCTACCTGCCTGGCCTTAACCACCAACATTACAAGATAATACAAGGATGATACCCTGTTTTGCCCCAAAAGGTGAAGATCTAGCAACTCTAATGAAATGAGAATTTAAGAACTGAATTGACAAGAATAAATAAATATTCAACTATGATTCAATTAATTGTATAGTCCATCTAAAGAAATTTCATCACATATATAAAACTTTCAGCTAAATTCACCCCTAATACTTGGTAAACCAAATTACATGAGAAAAGGAGACATTCTATATGTTAATCAATAATTACATATTTCTCATAATTATATTTGAATATTTTAAACAAAATTCTATGTAATATAATTCTATGTAAAATATAAATATTAACTTTTGGATTAATTTAGAAGATAGTAGATTATAAGGTATCTGTTAACTTATCCATTAAAGTTCATAATTTGATTGTTTATATTAAAATGTCTGTTATTTGAAAAAATAAGTCCTAGAGATGAATAGACATGTGATACATATGCTCATGGCAAGGTTCTCTGACCTCAAGTGGTTGAATAGCCACGTTTTATATCTATTTTTATGATATGTAATCGTGGCTTACTTTTTAGAGACATAAGTAGATGTTTTCTACCACATCAACATTCTAGAATAACAGTATCATTTTGTTACAGACAACTTCAGAAAATCAGAGTAAAAAGAAAACTTATTTTAGAAAAAGTTACAAATCAGATTGCATATTTTTAAAAAAATTAAAACCTTTTGTTACTCAGATAAAATGAATTTTGCAAGTTGAAGGGAGACATATAAATAACTTTATTAACCCTGGTTTTAAATATCAAGCAAAAACTATCTTAAGTTTCTAATAATTTGAAAGTGTCTTTCCTTAAACCAAGTTCCATGAGTCAGTTTTTGAAAAGCATAATAAAATTGAAAAACAATGAATGATATTCAAATAACCAAATCACAATATATAGGAATACAAGATGTACAATTGTAACTATCCAGCTAAGTTATTGTCAAAAATCAATAAAACAATATTAAGTATTTACTTCTTGTAGATGCCTGGTTATAAGCTCTGGAAATAACAACATAAGTAATGAGAGACACTTAAGTAATTACTCAGAGATAAAGAGTTGAAGATGGGATGTATTGGCAGAGCATTTTAGATATAATGCCTCATACTGAGTATTATATCTAGAGAATAAGTGGAAGAAATGCCAGAAAGTGTCAGTTGCCTCCAATCACAGAAATCTTGAACAATGACTAACAGTGCTGTATTTAAATTGGTTGATTGTTATATTATAGTATTGAAGTCTTTTCCTTCCTTGAGCAGCAAATGAAAGAAGAAAGATAAAATTTCCTGAGATTGTATAGTAACCTGAGAGAATCATAGAGGAAGAAAGATTACACGCAGCAAATCATATAGGTGATCATTACTCTGGACCCAGTATGAATTGAGGAGGGTTCAGCCTAAGGACAGAGGAGCAAAAAATAGAAAGAAGTTAGAGAGGCCATATAAAGCCAAATGTTGGTGACAGGGTCAGAGGAGTTCAGAAGTTATGCTTTGAGAAGATAAAGATTTTTTGGAGCAGTTTGTCCTAACTTGAAGAGTAAAAAGACAGTTTTTTTGGTTTCTTTCAGGTGTCTATTTCTCAAAGAGAGACTGGGGAGATAAATGGGAAATGGCTGCCTCATCCTTGTGGACCTTACAGTCTAATGAGGACACAGACGTGCAGACTGGTTCATCGTACCTGAAAGCTCTTGTTTCACTAATAAAAAAAAAAAAAGCCAAATACAGAAAATGATATGCTGAGTGATCAGTGTTCCTTGGTATCAAGACAGATTCCTAGATCTAACATTTTCTCCATGCCACTCCGTTATTAGTACTCTAGTCCAGAGCTCTGTTCCAAACTCAACAGTTTAACAATTTATCCTCAGCCAGACAACCTTTACAGAATTGATAGTAATTATAACCTGAGCTTAAAATTTATTCCTATTAAGTAGCTGACAATATAAAAATTACAATCTTTTGGCAATTTCTAGACTGAATTGGAGTGAATAATTTTCAACAGTTTTGCATGAAGTAAATTCAAGTTTGGTGAACTATAGGATGAAAATAAAACTACATTAATATGCCCTTTTGAAACTTGGGAGTTAGTGAACACTACAAAGAGCATAATTCAGAAAAATTAGGCAAATTGTATCATGAATAGTAATACAAAAGATTTTTATTTATAGCTCATAAGCCTGTTTAAAAGAAAAAAATGGGATGAATAATCAATTTTAAAACTTACAAAATGAAATATCCCTAATCCCAAATAATCCACCATTAATAAAGATATTAGTTCCTGCATACCTCTATTAATCACATGAAATTGGTACAAACTGAAAAGTATAAGAGGCATTCATTTCAAAACTTTCGAAAGTCATCTTGCCCTTAAGAACAATGTCTATATATATAGCTCTATAATCTAGGATTAGCTGGAATACCTATAATATCTATAATAAAATTTCCATTTAAATCATGATATTTTCTTTTTGTTTTAGCTTACACTCATGACTGAAGTAAAATAATGAAGAACTGGCTTAATTTAAAAACATATAACTTCTAATTCAAACCAAATAGCCAAAACAGAACCTACCACTGATGGTCAGGGATTTCTAGACTATTACATGGCCTCTTTAGTAACATTTTTATTCCCTAGCCTGAATAATAACATGCTATATGTAATTTATTTTGGAGATGTTTTATGATAAAATATCGCCACACAAGCAATTGAGAGGTATTATTAGTAACATAAGTATTTTCAATGTTTTGTGAAACTGCAAAATAACTTCTGGGTAAGAGAAACACCACCTAAGCTTGCAGATAAGGTACAGTGATGATATCTAACAAATCCTATTCTTTTGTGTCATAAATATCGGTTCCAAACAGTGAACTGGAAAACAAAAAGGTAGTATAGTCATCTGACCATGTCCATAGGTTCTGAATCTGTGGATTCAACTCACCACGAATGAAAAATATTCAGGAAAAAAATACTACATTGTTGCTCATGTGTACTGTGTAGGAAGGCCTAAGGGGGTTGCATCTGTAATGAACATGTACAGGCTCTTTTTCCTTGTTATTATTACCGAAACAATGCAGTTCAATAACTATTTACATAGCATTTACAACGTATTAGTTATTATAAGTAATCTATAGATGATTTAAAGTATATGGGAGGATTTAATATAAAGGACTAAAGCATACACAGATTTTTGTATCCAAGGGGGGTCCTGGACCGAATTCTCCACAAATACTGGGGGACAACTATACTGCACTTGACAGTTTATTACTAATAATAATCTGCAAGCTAAAGTGTTTTGATTAGTTTAGCTTTAAATAGTTACAAACACACACAACGGTTGTTTACTACACACTTAGGAAACCCCAGACGAGTGACAATACATGGTGATTTAGCATTTGGATATTGGTCCTTTAGATTTTATAAGTTATAAAAAAAAAAAAAATTCAGTGTAGCCTGACCATGAGGTAGTGCAGTGGATAGAGTGTTGGACTGGGATGCGGAAGACCCAGGTTCGAGACCCCGAGCTCGCCAGCTTGAGCGCAGGCCCATCTGGCTTGAGCAAAAGCTCCCCAGCTTGGACCCAAGGATGCTGGCTCCAGCAAGGGGTTGCTCGGTCTGCTGAAGGCCTGCGGTCAAGAAGGCACATGTGAGAAAGCAATCAATGAACAATTAAGGTGTCGCAACGGCAACGAAAAACTAATGATTGATGCTTCTCACCTCTCTCCGTTCCTGTCTGTCCCTATCTATCCCTCTCTCTGACTCTCTCTCTGTCACTGGAAAAAATAATAATAATAAAAATTTAAAAAAATTCAGTTTAAAAGAACTTTGTTTAAATTGATAGCAGTTATAGTAATGGTAGCAGTAGAAGTAGCAACCGAAACTTATATTTATTAAATAACATATACACTAAACTGTACAAATTGTTTTATATCATTGATGTCATTTAATTCTCAGTCTTCAGGAGTTAAATGACAGTAGCTCATGGTGGTTAAACAATCTGCTCGTGGGCCAAATTCAGAAACCTCAGAAATGACAGGTCTTGGATTTCACCAGACTGTATGTACTATTGCAGAAATAAGCCTTTTTGTCAATAATAACCATCATTAGAGATTTAAGTTTTTATTAATTGTATATTTTTTATGAATCACAATCATTTCCTGGAATGAGCAATGGACAGGTGGGTTTTAGAATAAAATGATTGCTAGCTTGGGAGGACAGGAAGAATCCTCATTCAAACTCTTATTTCTCAGCATTGAAGTCCAGAATCTTGATGGTTAACTCAAGATGTATACATCAGATTTATTTTTGTAAATACTAATTTATGCGGCTGGCATATGTTCATAAGAAATTAACTTGTATTTAAAAAAAACAATATATTGTTCAGCAGCCCAGAAGTTTCCATTAAGCTCATCATCATATTCTAATAGCAACATTCCTATTATGTAAGTATGTAAAGATGTCTGGTAAAAAGAAAAACTATATATTTATACATACACATATATACACATACATATATATATGTATATGCAGTGGTAGGCAAAACTAAGTTTATAGTTATAAGTACTCAAAACAGATATTATTCTTATATTATTTATTAATTATTATATGATTTTTCATACAAATTACTGTAAATCATTTTGCCCCACCTTGGATACAGTTTTATATGTGCATATTATTGTTGTAAATATGTTCTTTCATATAAATGATTATACACACTCATATTCGGCAGTCATGAAGTTTTTATCATATATACATATATAAAATATTACACATGTATAACCATGTCATATACATTTCTTTTTACAGACAGCCAGGCATGCATAAAACCTGATAATATTGACAATATGCAATGATATCTGATGCGGAGAAAGGTAGTCAAGTTGTTAAACCTGACTTACTGTTTATACTTTTGAATTTTATTTTATATTTATTTTTATACTTAAAATTTTATCTAAACTTGCCTTTATTTGGGTGATTATCATCCTCTTTCCTTATTGACATAAATCCATTGTATTAAAATATATTCAGTTTGACTGAGTTGGTAAAACATGGAAAGCTGCAAGCTTGCTTTACTTCCAGCTACTTATAACCTGAACTTTATTTTCATTTTTAACTGCTGATGGCTCAAACATTTTATTTTCACATAATGTTCAATATTTTGAAAACAGAAGACAACTGCCAAATAAGGTGCTGAATCCATATTCCATATCTTTCAGCACACTAAAAATCTATATTCTACTATTGATAAATTTTATCTTCATTCATGTCTCTTCTGAATAAAATTAACTGGACTGACCTCTGCAGGCAAAAAAGACAAATATAGTGTTTTAAATATAAAAGTAAAAATTTAGTTTCTAGATTTTGAGTAAATTATTTATCTATGGCCTTGTACACAAAATAATGTTGTTCAAAATTTATAAAAATTGTCATAGAAAAGAAAAAGAAAACATAGATATGTCCTCTAAAGATTCAAAACTAGACCATATAATAAAGATATATACATCAAGGCCACTTCAAAATCCAAGCTCTGCTTGGATCATATTACTTTATGAAATAACTTTTTAGAAATGATAGGAAGATAAATTCTGATCCCCAGTGAAGAGCCAAAGATTGGGAAAGAGGTCCACATATAATGAGCAGGGTTCATTTTGCATTAAAATTTTAATCTGTATTATTTTGATGCAGTCTTATTTACATATTAAACCAACAGCGATTTCTCACTTGCACAGAGGAAAATTTTCTCTCATTGTATCTAAAAACATACATGCCATAGGCTATCTTTCATTTTCTCAGTGTGTTAGCCACGGATTCAAGAAATATTTTTCTCTCTTCCTCACTATGGGAAAAACAACAGTGCACGTGGGATCGAACTTGAGCTGGGTCTTGCAGGTCCAGGAGACAATGAGGCATGGGTGGGAATGGGTAAAGGGGCTTATGGTAGACTGGAGGTTGTGCAGTCCTCACCAAGATTTGAATTACCATTTAATGCAAGCTAATTGGTAGCTAATAATGTGGATCCAGTGTTTCTCAGACATGATAAATTTTTAAAAAATATTATAGAAATCAATATTTGTATTTGATATCTCTCATTTTTTTAGTATTAGTTGTATAACGCATATAATTTTAAAAAGTACTGTGTGAGCCAAATGAAACATATGTGCAGACCTATCCAGCCTGGAACTTTGGGTTGGGATCTCTGGTTTAGAGTATATTTTAAGATACTGTTTCCAGCATTTACCTAGCTCTACCCTCATTGTATTCAATAGCATGTCCTAATTTGCCTGCTTCATATGATAGCCTACATATGGAAAGTTTGGAAAAAATGCTATAAAAAACAGTGTTATCTTACTTCCAAGCTGTCCTTGCTTCCAAAAGATTATCAAAAACATAATTAAAATATTTATTTGTACATGTATATGCACCTGTTTATATACACACATTATTTTTTTTTTACTCTCTTAACTGAATGGGTGTACAAAGAACATCCCTCACCCCAGTAACAGTGAGCAATCTACATACCAGATTGTGGTTTCTAATACCATACTCCAATAAAAGAAGAATCTTTTTAGAAAAGACTGATTCATCTCTGGGGCAGAAAATACACAAGATAGGCCTGGAGCATTTTATGATGCTAAAAGTAAAAAGGTACTCAAAAAATCCCCACAATGATGGGACTATATTAAAGGGACGGTAAGGCCAACTGAAAAAACTCCTAATAACCAAAACTGGAGCAATGTGACCAATAAAATAAGCAAAGTGACAATGAATTATTACCCAAAGTTTAAAATAAATATCTATAGGTTCACACTGAAAAAAATGCCGGTAAATAGATAAATCAGTCAATATATCAATTGATAAATTAATGGAATAAACATAATCTCTATACAGAATTCCAAATAATTTATGTAGATACTACCTTCTAAAGGACATGGAACATTAAGTCCCACCCCTTAAGTGTGGGCTCAACTAGTGACTTTCTTCCAAAGCGTAGTGCATGCAAAGGGAAATATAATAAATTTATAGTGCAGACACCTGGCAGACACCTGACAACCACTACTACCTCAGCTGGGGAACAAAACTTAACATCAATAGTGATAAGCCATGTTAGTAGTTGAGAATAGCATTTTAACTCTAAGGTCATTCACTGCAAAACCCACAACCACAGTCTAAACATTAAAAAATATATCAGAAACATTTCAATTAAGGAACATTCTGTAAAATATCTGTTCACTACTCAAAACTATCAGAGTCATGAAGAACAAGGCAAGTCTGGGAAACTCTCACAGCAAAGAGGAGCCTAAGAAGACATGAAGGCTAAATTAAATATAGTATCTTAGATGAGATATTGAAACAGGAAGAATAGATCATTAGAAAATTTAAATAAAGTATGGACAATAGTCAATAATAAATGGTCAATATTGGATCATTAGTTGTTAATATAAGATGTTAAGAAGTAAAAAAATTAGATCTGGAGTAGACATTGAAAATGTTTCTGTGTATCTAAAACTTCTAAAATAAAAAATATATATTTTAAAAATGATCAGAAATTAAAGCACATCCAAGTACAATTGTATAGTGTTTTTATAAAAAGCAAGAATAAAAATAAGTGTCAAAGTTATAAAGGAACTCATTTATACTAATATAGAGAACTCACATATACATATTCCATGCAATGTCATATAGAACAAAGAACAGAACAAAAATTTTCCAGCACATTAAAACACAAAGAACATGCACAGAGCTCTCTAATTTCCATTACAGAGCTCTTTTTTGGGAGCCAAATCGCCTTCTTTTCTTTATTCTGTCTTAAACAGAATAGAGAACTGTTCTGAACATGAACATATTTTAAGCCTGGAGACACATTTGGCACTTTATTATAAAACAAAGCATGTTTATAGAACAGAAAACTAAACATAGAGATACCATTGCGCTTCAACAAAACTAATGAATGATAAGGATACAGAAAATTAATGTATATTTATGTATATGTACATATATACAGAAAGAGAGAGAATAGGGAAGTTTATCTTTGCTCCAAATGTATAATGCTAAAGAGCGTAAAATCTTTATATCCTTTTTCTTTTAGGGTATTATCCTTACCCCTGCTCCTTGGTTTTTTAGTCTTATTTTTCATTGTAGAAGTTTAATTTATACTAGATAAACCAGTTTCTGGCATCAGAAGATCCAGCTATAGTAATTACTAACAGAGATACCTTGAGTAAGTTATTTTTGTAAGGCTCAATTCTTCCAATTAAAAAATATATAGTCTTAATAATTCTCAAATCAAATGAGATAATTTACATGAAAAAAACCACTGTAAACTATTGATTACTACACAACTATTCTTTGTTAGTTTATGTAGATTCATATTCTATTCTAAAATATAGTAAAAATTGTATACTTTGCCCAGTAGATATTAAAAATATGTTTAATAGTAAATCATCATTCTTTTATTGCAAGAAACTATAAAATAGCCAGATGTATTCCTTTTGATAGAAACATGCTGAAAGTGAAGTGTTCAGGGAATTGAAGCAAAATTGACAGACCAGAGATGGGAGGTGAGTTACATGACCTTAAGATTCCATATGGCTGACCAGGCGGTGGCGCAGTGGATAGAGCATCGGACTGGGATGCGGAGGACCCAGGTTCGAGACCTTGAGGTCGCCAGCTTGAGCGCGGGCTCATCTGGTTTGAGCAAAGCTCACCAGCTTGGACCCAAGGTTGCTGCCTCGAGCAAGGGGTTATTTGATCTGCTATAGCCCCACGGTCAAGGCACATATGAGAAAGCAATCTCAATGAACAACTAAGGTGTCGCAACGAAAAACTAATGATTGATACTTCTCATCTCTCTCCGTTCCTATCTGTCTGCCCCTATCTATCCCTCTCTCTGACTCTCACTCTGTCTCTGAAAAAAAAAAAAAAAAGAAGAAGAAGAAGAAGAAGAAAAAAGAAGATTCCATATGGGTTAGCTAAACTGGAAATACAGTGTGCAACAAACCACTGAAGCCGTTGCTTAATTAATATGCTTAAGAATAATAATGAGAACCATTTAATAAGTGTTTCTTTATACAAAGAAAAATTTCTCAGATGTTACTGAACAAGTGCTCATGAGTCTTTGAGGTAAGATTATTTTCTGATTTCCCCATTTTCCAGGAAAAGGGTCTGGGGCTCACAGACAGAGTTGCTTTATGTGAATGCAGAAGGTGTATTCTTTCTATTACTTTAGCCAACAACTATGCCATTGATATAAATGGTATGCCCATCTGACTAGGATGATTTATTTGATATTCTGGTTAAAGATCTTCTCTCACCCAATAAATAAACTAAGTTTACATAGTCACATGGGTCACATGGTTAAAGCAACTTTTAAAATTAATTTGCTCTCATCTCTCAATTCTTGAAATTTACCAGAGCTGCAGAGCGAGACTAAAATGCACTGCTAAATTTCCTCTGGGTTTTTAGGCTATATTTTGACCTGTAAATAAAGTTAGCTGGCCAGTTAATTACATTAAAAGGATTATGGAGTTTATTAGTGAAGCTATCTCTTTTTGAAGAATTTCAGTCGTGCAATACATTTGATTTGCTTAATTTTACAATAAATCTGATGTCCAGGATCAAAAACCAAAAGTTAAGCTTCATGATATTAAGGAAAAAATGTGAAGTGTTTTATGACTAATCATTTTGTAGATATTATCAAACTCTTATCTAAAAATCTCTATGTCTTATGCCAGGAGATAATATAAATTTGATATAATGAACAGCTAAGTTTTCCCCTAATATATATAAGTATTGTATTTTTTGACAAGCTACAGTGAAATAAGAGTATTCTAAGATTTGCATTAAAACTGATTTGATGTTGTGATTATATTGCGACCAAAAAGCACTTTAAAATAGTATAATCTTTCCATGATGAAACAAGTTTACTTTCCAACTAAATTGCCTAAATATTTATAATTTCCCTAAATTCCTTTTTCTTTCTTATTTTTGAGATAAATGTTTAAACGTATGATGAAAGCAAACTATAGATTAGGAATTCTCATGTGGCAGTCAACTAACTCACTATAATTATAAATTTTCTATATTATGTATATCATGTACCATTATTTATGTATATTTTCTTTTTTTTTTAACAGGGACAGAGAGAGTCAGAGAGAGGGATAGATAGGGACAGACAGACAGGAACAGAGAGAGGTGAGAAGCATCGATCATTAGTTTTTCGTTGCCATTGCGACACTTTAACTGTTCATTGATTGCTTTCTCACATGTGCCTTGACCGTGGGCCTTCAGCAGACCGAGCAACCCCTTGCTGGAGCCAGCAACCTTGGGTCCAAGCTGGCGAGCTTTTGCTCAAGCCAGATGGGCCCGTGCTCAAGCTGGCAAGCTCGAGGTCTCGAACCTGGGTCTTCCGCATCCCAGTCCGATGCTCTATCCACTGCGTCACCGCCTGGTCAGGCTATTTATGTATATTTTCTATTAAAATCTATTTTAATTAGACTATTCCACTTTTTTATTTTTATTTTTATTTTATTCATTTTAGAGAGGAGACACAGAGTGAGAGAGAGAGAGAGAGAAAGGCTGGAGGAGCTGCAAGCATCAACTCCCATATGTGCCTTGACCAGACCAGTACAGGGTTTTGAACTGGCGACCTCAATGTTCCCAGGTCGACGCTTTAGCCATTGCGCTACCACAGGTCAGGCACTATTCCACTTTTTTAAGTTTTAAGTTTTTAAAGAAATCTCAGATTTGATAAGTGATACAGTTTTTTCCAAAATGCATGTACACATATAGATTGTAAAATATCAAATGTGTGCAACCTAAAATTTTATACACCACTAGACAAAATATACTAATATCCTATGCTTAGAAAAACATTCCTATAGATGATGAAATTTTAGAGTGTAATTCTTAGTTAGCTTGTGATATAAAAATTATATGTAAGTTATAAATTAAGGAAAGCAAATGATCCTATAATAAAATATTTAAAACTATACTGAGATTATCACATTTTTGAATGCCATCTCAATACTAAGCACTTGCATTTTTTATAATAAAATGCAATGTACATAGGCTTAATAATTGAAAGCACATATTAGAAATGAAATAAAGTGTTCCTTCAGATAATAATAATAATAGAAATATTCATGTATATTTGTTAAATAATGATATTTTAAAATATTATTTTCCATTCCACTTCCTTAACTTCAGAGCGCACATCTTTAGAATTTATACTCATATATAGACTCAACCAGAAATTTCTCTTCATACTGCACCTGAATCATTCCTCTTTCTTTTTTATTTCAATACCACAGACATCCTGCTATCCATTGCTACCCTGCAATCTATCTTAAATGTAGCTACCAAAATTGTCTTTTAAAACTGCCCTTCAACCATTTCACCTTTCTCAGGCCTCGGCAATTGCCCTCAGTTGCACTCTGCCCCAATAACAAATTTGTCCACTCCTTCAAATTTGTGTCATTTTTTTTATTCCGACCATTGCTCACACCTTACAAATATACTGCTTCCTCACTTCCCTGCCCATTCTCTGGCCTATTCGCTCTCTTAAATATTGTTTTTGTATGTTAATTAGAAACCTAGACCCTTAAACAAATCATTTTCCACCAGCCACAATTATTCATCTCTCTATCCCAATGTGTAACAGATAAAGTTGCCTAGGTTCTTAGCTTCTAGATTTATCCCACACACAACATGCCATTCAGAGTAGGCACTTCATAAATTACCCAGCTTCCTGTACTTGCATGCATCATCTATACCACTATTTGGAGGGCTGCTGTGCATTGTTTGCCATTTGTATATTCATAAAGGCTCCAATTGTGGTGACCAGTGGAAGTTGACATTCATTCCCAGATTTCCTTGTTATGCTATGAGTGCTATCTTGAATGATGTACCTACTGGAGGAGGGGAGGCCTATATACTTGCACAAATGTGCTGTCCACTTCCCTAGGATCACCCAGCAGTGATGCCTTTACTAATTCATATAAAAGCTGTGTGAAGGCTAGACCTGGTAAGGAGATTATAATTTCACATTGTAGAACCTTCTCTTAGCTTAATCCCATCCAAATATAGTCTCCTACATTCTTTATTAGAATGGGGCTTCTTCCAATCAATAAACAACTAAAGTGTCACAACTAGGAGTTGATGATTCTCATCTCTCTCCCTTCCTATCTCTCTCTGTCTCTGTCTCTCTCTCATGCTCACTAAAAAAAAAAAAAGAATGAACTCTGGCCTGGTTGGCTCAGCGGTAAATTGTCGGCCCATTGTATGGAAGTCTCAGGTTCAATTCCCAGCTAGGGCACAAAGGAGAAGTGCCCATGCTTCTCCCTCGTCCCCCCTCTCCTTCCTCTTTATCTCTCTCTTCTCTTCTTGCAGCCAAGTCTCCACTGGAGCAACCTTGGCCAGGACACTGAGGATGGCTCCATGGCTTCCACCTCAGGTGCTAGAATGGCTCCAGCCACAGTGGAACAATGCCCCACATGGGCAGAGCATCGCCCCCTGGTGGGCATGCCAGGTGGATCCGGGTCAGGCACATGTGGGAGTTTGTCTGACTGCCTCCCTGCTTCTGACTTCGGAAAAATACACGCGCACGCGAACACACACACACACACACACACAAACGAGGCTCCTTCAATGGCATTAATATAGTATTCCTTCACACTAGGTCCTAAATATCCATCATGTCCCTTATATTGTCTCATATTTTTCAAAGTAAAACATAAATAATCTTATCGAACAACTTACACTCTGATTGAGGAGCCAAAGCACACACATGAAACATTCAAAAAACATATGCCTTGATTTGGTATAAAGACAAGTGCTCCAGGCAATGAAAGAGAGATGAGGGTTAGGTTAATTAGGGAAGACTTCACAGAAGAAGCAGGTCTTACACCAGCCTTTGAGAAAAGAGTTAGACGTGATGAGGTTATAGGAAAGAATGAAGACATTAGAGCACTATGGAAAATATCCTACAAGTGGAATGTCATAGGTATTGTGTATTCAGTCTTTAAAATAATTATATAGCTGAAAAATTGAATTCTTGAAGAATTTGACATGGTAATGAAGATTAATATGTTATGGATCACCAGGGTAGAATTTTATTTAGGTCAATCTGTTTCCCAGAACTTTAGGGGGAAAAAATAAAATAAAACCCTAATGCTTATATTTATCATCTGCAAACCAGATGGTTATGGAAAGGGGGCAGGTTCTCAAAGACATTCTTCCCCTGCAAGAAACATGTTGCTATTATGCAAGATTCTTGAGCTTCTAAAAACAATGAACTCAAAAGTACTTGAGGGTACTTTTCTGAACAATTCAAGAAATTAAAGATAAATAAATTAATGAAAAGGAAGTATGCAGTTCAATACACATTATAATAGGAACTTCAGTTTCAATAAGTAAGTGCACTGAAAATTTGCTTAGTTTTGCCTCAATAGGAGAGAAAAGGTTTTATTTTTAGCAAACATTTTCTAAAGGGAGAGAGAGGAAAAACAAATAATCAGTGCCTGTTTGTTGTAAATGGTGAATTAGAAAACTAGATTATTCTTTTATACACTTATCTTTAGCTTTATAAGAACTCAGTAGGTTGCAATGGCCTTGTAACCACATGATGCTGAAAGATTGGGACCAAAGATAAGTATATATAATAGATGATATGTGGTACTTTTTCAAATAATCTAAGTATGTTTTCATAAGCCATCTTGTTAGATTTTTAAAACATATACATTTTATCAGAGTTTTTTTTTAATTCTAATGAATTTGGGAAATGGTACATACTTATAATTCCAACGACTAATGGGAAACACTTGGTGTACAAACCACCCTGCATGAGTAGGACATCCTGAGCAGGAAGCACAGTTTAAGCACAGAGCAGGCCTGACTTGCTGATGTGGATAAAGAATTCCCTCCATTTGGTTCTGAGTAGGAACAGATGCCTCATTTTCTTTTAAAAAGGAAATTACATTTTACATAAGAGAAACTCAGCACTGCCAAATTAATAAGATAAGAGATTTCATCATCTCCTGGAATACATTAGCACACAATTTTCCTCCTATTACAGTGATTTTTACTGAACTAGCCCTTGACTTTGGAACCGCATGGAAAGCTGAGCTAACCTAGTCCATAACCACACTGCCTTCAGAGGTTCAGAAATCTTTCTAAATTCCTATGTTATGGAACAATGGAAACCATGAGTGCTTCCATGTTCTCATAAAAACTTTCTTACCACAGACTCTAAATAATTGGGATATAAGAGGATATAAAGATTCTAACATCTAGACAGAATTAGAAATACTACATGGAAACTATAAATTCAATATAAATCTTACTTAAATGAGTAAAATAATGTGCTAAATCAGTTATGTCAAGAATTAAGCTTTATTCAGCATCTTTTTCTTGATTAATAATTTTACATAGGTTCAAGGTAATATTTATGAATTCCCTATTTAATAGTAAAAGTAGAGTAGTGAAAATGTACTATAATTCACTAAAATAATGCAACTAAGCTGAAAGTATAAAAGACTCATTCATACTACCACAAATATTTCTTGAATACCTACTAGAATAGAGGATACCATATGCAGGTGCTATACTTAACACCAAAAACACAAAGTTAAATAAGACACCATCCCTCCTCTGAGAGTGTACAGACTAATGGAAGACACCAACCCTTAAATAATTAATTATAATAACTCATTGCTACATGTAAGAATAAAAGCATGTCCTGAATGCTATGATAGCCATAAGAATGGCATCTGAATCAAACTGAGGACCCAAATCAAATAATTTGTAATTATGCATCCCTGTATGGATCACATACTTAATTAAAAACTCTATAAAGGCAAATAATCTTATCTGCACTTTCACCTATACATAATAAGGGTCTACTACACTGCCTGAATCATTGTGGGCATTTAAAAAAGTATTGGTAGGAAATGAGCTAAAGATTTTATGTAGTAAGATTTATATGGGGCAGTTACAGTATTTTACAGGAAAGAATAGATTTGCTACTTGCTTAGAGTAGAGTAGAAAACCTGCATGGAAAGTGAGTTTAAGCTACAAAGCTGAATGAAATGAGAAGGAATTTTTATTTCTCTGGCAAAGAAGGTAAGGGAGAAAGAGTAATAGAGATAGAGTTAGAAATAGAGATGTAGATACAGACAAATGGAGAAAGGCAGGAACGCAGAGAAAGGGAGAGGAAGGAGAAAGCAAGGTGTGAGGAAGAAGGATGGAGACAAAAAATAATCAATCTCTTAGTCTTTAATAAAGTGACCTATCCTTAGAACACTAAATCTTTCATTAAATTATTGCATTCTCAAAAACTTTGCATGAATGATCTTTATTGTTTATATGAATGAGAAGTTAAGTCTCACATCAGGGCTCACACAAGACATGCCATTAGAATTATACAGAAGGCAAAGAATCATGGATTTAGTGAAAGTTACATGCAATTTAACTGGAAAGTGTCTTACAACTAACATTTGGGTTAAAATAAAGACATCTTTATTACAGTTCAATATATGGGCAATGAAGAAGATAAAGGTATTCCATGACAATCTAGGAGAAAATACAATTGTGAAGTGATACCGTGTAAGGATAACTGCTCTGGGAAAGAAAAGAACTTCATGTGGGAAGTAAAAGAAGATAGGGTAATTAGAGGCCAAATTATTAAAAGCCTTGGTTATTAAACTAAAGAATATAAACTTTATTCTGAATGCTATAGGGAATCTTTTTAGTCAAAATAACCAGAATAATATACAATAATCAAGAAATATTTGATAATGTAATAATAATGTGTATTTATGTTGTCATTCTCTCATAGTCAGATAAAATGCATACCAGAATGCAAGAATACAGGTGATTATAAACATTTGCTGGCTGCAATTGAATTTTCAGAGTCTAGATAGATTTGAGCAGGAACTGATGCAGGTTGTATTATGGGTGTCCATTTTTATCAACTCATTATTTAATACAATTAGTCTCAGCATATGGGTGAAAGAAGATTTGCCATGTAAGATAATTTAATTTTAGAAAAGGGAGCTTAGGAAAATGTGGTCATTATTTAAAAAGAAAAGTAAGAAGGAATAGTTGAAAATAAAATAAACCACAGAAAGTCTGGAGACTATTTTAAAATACACCATTAGAAGCCCAAGACAAATTTTTTGTCATGAATCATAAAAAAAAAAGCCAGATGCAAAATAGTAAATCCTTTCCCAGCAAACTGTTACAGTAAAAGCTGACTTCACAAAGAGTAATAGACATAAAATATAAAGATTTACAAAATGAGAGAAAAAAGGAAAGCCTCCAAAATGTGACAGAGTAGTTACAACTAGAAATTAGGCAGACCAGAAAAATATTTGTGAAACTATCTTATAAGAAACTTCAAAGCCAGTAATGCAAATGATCCTTATAAATGTCAAAGAGAAGGAATGTAACTGCAGAATCCAGAGGAATGTAAAATATAAGACAGTATATTGGGGATCAAAGAAAGGTTAATTATTTTCTGTTTTTGTATATTCACTTGAAGATTTCAACACTTAAACTGTACACTGAGGTAAGCACATCAGAGGTAGTAGATTCAAATTGCCAAAAATATATTGTGCTTTATTCATTAGAAAATCTGTCATAGATAATTAACAGTGACAATATAGCATTGACACAAAAGTTATGACCAAACTTGAGGGTGAAATATTAAAAAGTGAGCTAAGACAGATGACCTGTCAATAACAAATTACACCAAGACAAAAAAGATAAATTGTCAATATGGCATCAATTCATAATCACAGAATCCACTGAAGACCTTGGAAATCTAACTAATTTTTATCCAAGCAATCTTGTGAAGTAGAATTTTTTATAAAGTATATGTACTTAATACAACAGAACTCACAAAGGAACCATAACCCTGGAAGAGGAAATGATGCTTGACTAACCGATTAGACTTGTCAAGCTAAGTAAGCATTTGGACAGGAGAGAACTGGTCAATATCGTCTATTTATATTTTCAAAAGGTCTCTGACAAAGTTCATACCAAAATTACTTGAATATTGAGTCACCATGGGATTTAGGAAGATGTTTTGACAAGCATAAGGAGCTGGCTTGAAGTCAGAAAACATTAAGTAGGGCCAAATAAGTATTTCTTCAGTTAGAGAAGTTCAAATACTGTGTCCTATCCAGGACTAAACTGCCATAACATCTCTAGACAAAACAGTACCCAGAGAATTCCCCAGACTATAGATAATATTAAAATGACTACTACACCTTCAAACATGCCTATGAGCCTTCCCCAATATTCTAGCACCCCAGTCTAGTTCAATGGGTGAGGAGATTGGGGAGGGTGGTAGAAAGAAGGAGGAGAAAAAAAAAAGTTTCATCTCTTCTTTGATGCTTTCTGGGCCTGTACCAAATGAGCTGGTGAGAAATTTCTTGAGCATTTTATCACAATCCTTAGAATTCTACTGGACATTCTTAAACATTCTGGGCATCACCTAAGAGGTCTCTGATGCTCTTAATAAATAGATAAAAGACCAATGAACTCTTGTTTGTGGAAATTACATTTACATTCATAGAAAAATTAATTTCTATTTATTGGTGGAAGGAGGATCCAAATTTCCCTTAAACAATAAGCTACATGATAATGGAAAAGACTCAGAAAAATAATCTGAGTGTTTCCACAGTTCTTTCTGAAGACAGCCCAGCAAGATGTTTAAAAAGCCAAGATATTTGTAAAGAGACAACAGTATAAGATTAAAGTAGTATCTGACTTTAAAACAAAGTCATAATGTGGCTGGTGCTGGCATATGTCATGTGGTTTATGTTGCCAATCTAAGGAAAAATACACATAGGTAGAGAAAATCCAGAGGAGGGAAAACACAGACCCAAGGGTGGTTATGGACTCTGAATTAATTTATATGGCAGACATGGGTCTTCCAGGCTCAGAAGATGTAGCCAAGAAGAGTACGATAAGCAAGTGAAGTCTACTAATTCATGAGGATAATAATTTAGACTTAAAAGATGTAAATATAGTATTAAAATATAGTGTTAAAAAGAAGATAATATTAAACAGTTGGTAACAAACATATATAAAAATCAATATTGCCCTCCAATATGGAGTTAGAAAATTATGAAACAATCAAGATTTAGCTGAATTTAGGAATGCTAGACAAGATTAAGGAGTGTTGCGGAGACAATGACTACTCAGAGACCACATGGCATGCATGGAGGGACCTAGAGAAGACAGCCTCACAATCCCTACAAGTTTCATAAGACAGCCCTGATCCCTGAGTCTTTACAAGTATGTATTGATATACACAAAATAGAAGCAGGGGCAAGAATGAGGAAGTCAGGAAGCAGAGAAGACAATGAGGAAGTCAGGAAGGAAACTTCTTTAGAGCAGATTAAAAGGCAAGCAAGCTAGCTCAAATATCCCCACTATTGATTAATCAGAATTGTCAATTCTATCCCTATCGTGCTGCATTCAGCTTTTGTCAGTAAAGCCACTCTGTTCTTTGCTTCAGGGCACTGAACTCTGTTTCTGCTTTATGTTCCTATTCAGGGCCTCTACAAAGGAGTAATTTTAAGTCTTTTATCCCACTCCCCATTATTCTAGAATCATAGATTTAACAGAATCTTCTTTTTTTTTCCCAAAGAATTTTCATTGAACAAACTTGACCCCACATACATATCACTAATTCATACAGGCCATGGTTTTAACCAAAGACAGAATTTCTAAAATATTTTATTGGTAGTTAAGTTAATTTTAATTGTAATATGGTCTTTATAAGAAATATTGATTGCATTGCAATAAAAGTTTGAAAAATAGAAAATGTTATTCCACACTTCATAAAGGCAATTCACTTTCTTTTTATCAAAAATAAAACTTGGAATATTTATTTTAAGTGAAGAGTTTTCTCCCTATTATATATATATATATATTTCAGACATTAGTTGTGAAGACCACTAGAATTAAATTTCTACAAACTTCAAACGAGATTATTTTAGATAGTGAAATAAATGCAGTAACACAATAAGCTTGAAACATTCTTATTTAATTACTAAATATTTTGAGTACTGTTGGGCAGATAAAATATATTATGCTTACTTTGTTAAAGATGGCGCTGCCCACTTGCAAGTTTTAAGAGTAAGCCTTCCCCACACCCTTGACTGATTGGATGATGTAGGGTGGTGCACTCTCATGAGGAATCCTCCCATTATGCCTCAGATAAGTGGCTATGTATCAGAGACTTCCTTGTTTGTAGATTGGATTAAAGGTTTGGATTTTTACACTATAAAGTAGGGCAGGCCAGGAGCTTGCTCTCTTTTGGTTCCTGAAGTTAGCATTAGAAAGGAGAGCAAATTAAGGGCACATGGAGGAGAGGAGAAGCAGCCAAGATGGCGGAGTGCTGAGGAAAAAGCCAGTTTGTGCAGAGTTTGTGCAGAGAGAAGGAGATGGGAAACAGGTGAATAGGTCTGGTGAGCTAGAAACCTTTGATTCTAGGAAACTCGGATAAGTCAGTAGCTTTGTGAGCACTGAGTTTTGGAGCCCAGTGTGTGTTTTTACTTGTCCGCCAGGTGCAAGCTAGGATTAAAGCTGGTGGCACACCAGTTTTTGGCTCTGTTGTTTCATTACTGACTGTCCTAATTTAATGCAAAACTGCATTGGCCAGGTGTCTGTGACGCTGGCCCTGATTACTGGCTTTACATTTGGCGTAATCTGTGGCAGGATTCAATACAGTTCGGTATGGAGCCACCACCACCTTTAAGTGGTGGAGTAGAGGACAGGCTGCTGTTATGGTTCCCCATGGCTATCCTTCTGGGGGCTGTAGGCTGGCTCACTTTTACAGCCATGCATGAGAAAGCCAAGAGCTTTGTAAAAGAAGCTGCTCAGGACCTTCAGGCTTAGCAGTGGAAGGAGCTGGAGCAAACTTGGGAGAAAGATATGCCGACCCTGGAGTTGAAGCAAGCACCGGATGAGGCCAACCAGGTTTGCAAGATTTGCTTGTAAATGGAGCAGCCAGTGGAGGAGGAATCACAGTTCATGAGTTGCAGATTGCCCTGGATGTTGTGGAAAGCCAGCAGCGGCAGGAGGCTGAGGCTGAGGCTGAGACTGGGGTTGGAGATGCAAGGCCTGCTGAGCAGAAGGCAGCGGTGGCCCAGAGCTCGAGCCCATCAGCAAGAGCTGATGTTTTCAGTTCCTCTTTGGAGGATAAGAAGAATCAGGCTGGAGTTGCAATCCACAGTCTCCAGAAGGTGAGAGCCCAGCAGCAAGGAGCTCCTACTACACGGCTGGTAGGTCTGCAATTTTGGGACATAGGGTCAATGCCATCATGCTCCCCAGAGCAGAGATGGAAATGCTGACTGCCATTGCCACATGCTTCTCTTTAGGACAATGTGAGACCTGCCATAACGGCAGGAATGAGGGGGGAGGCTAACACCCCAAGTGCGTGGACTGATTTCCTGGACTATAACCGGAGTGAGCACTGGCTCCTTTGTTGAATGGACTTATGGATTTTGGACAATGTGAAATACCCTGATGGGGTGGGGGGTGGATTTGCTGGAGGCCCACCCCTGCCCCGGGAAGCCTTTAAAATGGCAAGAAAGAAGGCTGAGGACATTTTGCACTTTTGGCAAAGTGCTCACAGACTGGTGAAATGTACCTTTGTAATTGTTGAAATTGTATGATTTATCATGTTCTTGTAATTTGTGTAAAGTGCCTAATTTCCTTGTACAGGGATGCTGGTGGTGTAGATTGTGGGTAGTAAAGTGAGCATAGGGGTGGACTGTTGGGCTGATAAAATATATTATGCTCACTTTGTTAAAGATGGCACTGCCCACGTGCAAGTTTTAAGAGTAAGCTTTTCACCATACCCTTCACTGATTGGGTGATGTAGGGTGGTGCACTCTCATGAGGAATCCTCCCATTATGCCTGAAATAAGTGACTTTGTATCAGAGACTTCCTTGTTTGTATATTGGATTAAAGGTTTGGATTTCTATACTATAAAGTAGGGCAGGCCAGGAGCTTGTTCTCTCTTGGTTCCTAAAGTTAGCATTAGAGAAAAGAGTAGATTAAGGGCACATGGAGGAGAGGAGAATCAGCCAAGATGGCAGAGTTCTGAAGAAGAAGCCAGTTTGTGCAGAGAGAAGGAGATGGGAAACAGAGGTGAGTAAGTCTGGTGAGCTAGAAACCTTTGATTCTAGGAAACTCGGATAAGTCAGTAGCTTTGTGAGCACTGAATGAGTGGGTTTGGAGTCCAGTGTGTGTTTTTTACTTGCCCACCGGGTGCAAGCTAGGATTAAAGCTGATGGCTCACCAGTTCTTGGCTCCGTTATTTCATTACGGATTGTCCAAATCTAATGTGAACCTGCACTGGCCGGGCGGCTGTGATGTTGGCTGTGACTACTGGCTTAACAAGTATTTTTGCAATCTAAAGAGGGACAAATATATATCCCATAGAGGTGCAAACAGATTTATGGACATGGATGAATATGTAATGATTACCTGGAAGAGGGGTATGTGGAAAGGGAGTAAAGAGAGACAAATACATGGTGACAGAAATGATTTGACTTTGGGTGATGGGCACACAACACAATCAATAGTTTAAATGCTATGGAGATGTTCACCAGAAACCTATGTGCTGTTATTGATCAATATCACTTCATTAAATTTAATTTCAAAATAAAAACTAATTTTAATAAATTATTTAGAAATATCTTTAAAATTGGTTATAAATTCCATTTAATTCAGAAAGCCTATGATTCTGTTAAGTCACATGGAATGCAATTCTGCTTGTAGAAATCTAATAGAATAAAAACTAATGTTATACATCACCCTTAAAAAATAACAATCTACCTCACTATTAACCAAGAAAATAATTTTACATGATAGAGGTTAATTATAAAATTAAACTGGGCTTGGCTAAATATCAAAGTATTCTGATAATGCAGAAAATGAAGAAACTTTAAATGCATTTAAAATAGCTTATCTTTCCAATAGGTTACAGTCTAAATTCTACATTTTGCTTTATTTTCGTCTTTAGTGGTTTTAAGACAATTTGGAAGGCTAACTTTGGAAATTTCTAACATCAAGTCATAAATATCTGGAATAAAACTCTGGCCTATATTGACATTCCTCTTTCATTGCCAAATTTTTCTAGAGAAAAACTTCATGATAACACTTTTAAAATAGAACCTTTTATTTCTTGTTCTTTGTAAAGTCTTAGTAGAAACACAAACATACACTTTTCAGAAATGACATATGTCCTGTATGGCTATGTAATTTCAAGCTTAGTATAATGCACAGGCTTTAAAATCTCTCTGTGAAGTATATTTTGTGTGTACCCTCAGTTGTTATGGTTTGCTTTAATTTATGTAATTATGTATGAGGTCAATATGGAAAACTAGCCCTCATTTATTACTGGCAAACATTCCTGAACAATGTGTATGCCTTGAGGAATCAAACTAACAGGTTTATAGTCCATAAGAAGGTCAAACGAAAGCTACCAATTGATCAGCCACTAAAGGGTTGTGATTGTTTCCTATATTAAAATTGTACTTTGGATATGGCTTAACAGGCAATAAATTATATGCATAAAGCTCTCAGATGACAAGCAACAGCAGAAGAAGTGAATAAAGTTCATGCTAATTGTCACATATCAGGGCACAAACACAAATTTCATTCTGTAATGTCAATATAAAAATCCTTGAGACAATGCGTAGCAGAGATTTCTATTTGAAATTTTATCAAGTAGAGTTCTTTACTATGCTTGGACTTCATTATCCTCATTTTAAAAATTCTTGAAAGATAAAGTGTTTTGTGTATACAGTAAATGTTTCCTAATATTCATTGAACCTCTATTCTTAAATTGTTGTTTTGCAATGAATTTATGGAGCTTATTTTTGGTTCCTCAAACATTAAATTCATTTACACAGAGCATCAGAAGAGAACAAGAAGCTATTTAGTCCAACATCTTAGGATCACTAAGTGACTATAAAGCCTTTGCTAGGTTACTTCTGGAAATAGAGAATTCACCACCTCCATGGGAGCCCATTCTATTTTCAGTTAGGTCAAACTGTTAAAAGGATTTTCTATATGAAATCCCAAATAACATTTTACAGTGTTTCTGTATATAAACACAGAGCAGAGCAGTCTTTAATGCAGTTTAGTGAACATATCAAGAGCTACCTTGTCCAGTAGAAGTTACAAAAATAAACCTAATTCGTTTCCACACCAATGATCCCTTCAAATATTTAAGAGAAGCTAATAAGGTCCCCACTTTATTAGTTTCCTTATCTTCTCTGGTAAGAACTCAATCACTTTGCCCTTTGTATTATAATATAATTATTATATCTTCCTTCCCTGAACAAACTTCCAAAATGTACCTGCTTTAAACTAAACAACCTCTATGACAAATGGTATTATAATTGATTCCAAAATTTCACTTATGGTTTATATTTAATAAAACTATAATGATGAAGTAAGCAAACTTCAGAGTTAAGACATGTATAATCTACATAACAAATACTCTGGAGAAAAGCATAAATACATGGCAAATGCTTAAAGAGAAGTAATGGTCTAAATCGACAATGTTCAACCAGTATGCCGTAGCACGTTGGTGAGCTGCAAGAATTTTTAAAGCATGCAATATCTGACTATCTAGTCAAGGACACTAACTTATTTTCTCTTAGATTGTTAAATTTAAAAAAAAAATGACAAGAGCCAACAAACGAGAGCCATAGGGTGTGAATGAATCAAAATTATACCTATTTTTTGTCGGATCAGCAAAAATTATGTTTTTTGGTGTGTCACAGAATTTCAGTAGTCAGTTTATGTGTGCCACAAGATGAAATAGGTTGCAAATTTCTGTTCTAGTAGATTGTTGGATGCATAACTATAGAGTTCTATAAGAAAGTTTGAATTGGAACTCAAGACATAGAAGTCAATAATTAATATCACAAATAAAACTGTAAGTAATGATGAAATTGTGTGTATCTTCAAACAATGAAAAGTTGACCGTCTATTCCATTTTGTTGATAGATTGTTTCTGATACTGAACATTTTCATTTTCAATATTTGTAACTCCTAACTACCTACTAAAAGCTAAAGAGTTATAAAGTGAACATCAAAAATTTAATTTTTTCTCTGATCATTATGTTTATATCTGCTATAATATATGACACACTGAGGTAACTGAGGCTTTATTGAGGTTAATTGTCCTGCACAAAGTTACATTGAACAATGGAGCCTGGGATTAGGATTTGTTGAGGCATAACATCAGAGACATCACTCCTACGAACGTTCTATATACCCCTCCTGGACCAAGCAAGCGCTAGGCTTAGGGATGACACAAATACACAGAAATAAAAATGCTCCCTATCAGTTAGTCACTAAGGAGAGTCAAATAATCACAACACAATGTGAATATAATTATTCAAAATCTCAGAGGAGAACTGAGAAAAAAATCATCCATTCTGATTTAAGTAATTTGACACATGACCTCATTCAGTCTTTATACAAAGCAAGGTAATCAGAGTGAGCATTTTTGTCTCCCACATGTTATAAATGTAGAACCTTAGGCTTATGTGTGTGATTTAAAATAGAAGATCATGCAGCTAGACGATAGAGAACCTATGATTTATGCTGAAGGTTTCTAATTCCAAGGTCAGCACCCTATAACTTCTAGGCTTCACAAATTTATGATACCAAAATAAATCTGAATTGTGTCTCTGTGATGTTTATCCAAAGAAAGTAAGATGGTAAGGGGCATGGGCACCTAATGTGCTGAGTTGAAGTAGAGGGAAGATCAATACACAGCATAGCTCAACTCAATATTCTGACTTCAAACTTCCCCAGCAAATTCACCAGGTGTTCAGGTGTGGAATGAGTTTTTCCCCACAGGGATCTCATTCTGCTATTCTGGTGCCCGGTACTCCACCTCTTGGGAAATAGTTGGAGTATGGATCAGGTATTTAGATTGCAAATCCTGCAGAGACTGGACTTTTGAGACAGCCTGACTTTTCTGGCCAGAACCAGGGTTAACACAAGTATTGGGGTGGGAGTCTCTAGTCTCTGTTTCAGAAAAGATCTGGGGCTAAGAGTGTTATAGAGGAAAGAAGAGAAAGCAAAATGATTTAGGAATGAAAATCCAAGATTTCACCAAGAGATGGAACTGGTATGAAATTTTATTTATCTTAAACCATTTAGAACTGATTGACTAGTTTGATAGGGCAATTAACAGTCAGCATTTTAAAATCAACACATAGGCTAAAGTAATTGAGTAAAAGAAAAAAGCACCATGGCTCTTCAGTGTGTAAAAGGACATATTCCATTGAGGATGGATTTTCATTTTCTTATATTCTTCACCTTTTACAAAACAATCTCAAGAGGGTACCTGATACTTGGACAGAATACCTGGTTGCCCACATAATTCTATTACAAGAGACACAACCAGGCTAAAATATCCAACCTGTGAGTCTGCGAACATTACGTTCAATTCTCAGATGTCTTCTGAAAATGTGTTTGTTCTAACAGAACAAAATAACAAAATATGTTAATTCTGGAGGTCAGTTGGAGGTGGCAGATCAGAAAAGAAATTTATTCATGTTTGAACTTTACATACATGATTTCATTTGATTCTCATAACAGGTCTTTGGCAACAATATTATGACCTCTACTCTACAGATGAAGAAACTGGGCTGTTCGATAGTTAAGAAACTCAGTCAAGGCCATCCTTGTAGTAAATAATAAACCCAGGATTTTGAAGACAGATCTGTTTGACTTTAGTCAAGCATGTTTTACTAATACCACACTATCTAACAAACATATTAACCAGGAACAGTTTCACTGATTAACATACAAGATCAATAGTCACAGGTAAAATAATAAAGGTACAGGGAGGGATAAATGGGGTGCATAGCAGTGATAAGTTTGTATGTGCATTCCAGTACAGAGGCAGACATGCTTTCACTACAGGCAATAATAAAGACTCCATATTTTGCTCTCTTGGCTCAACTATCTTCCCTGTATCTATACTCTCTTGGTTCTGCTTGCCTGGCTTGCCATGTGCCTGATTTCTCTTACATCAGCGCTTCACATCCCTTCTGGTTTTTCTGGCAAGACATGTTTCAATTTTCTGTAGCAGATGCCAAAACAAGCATTCTAACATCTGGAAATCATCCTCCATCACTTTCACCGGTAAGATGCATTTGCCTTAAAAGGTAGTCCCCATATAGACCTCCTGAGATTTCACATTACCTTTGAGTAACAATTTTCCAATATTCCCTGGCTATGGAAAATTGCAGCCCCTGACTGCACACTCTGGCACTTTCTATCATATTAATAATGACATTTTATGAGCCAATGTTTTAGCATCCTGAATTAGTTTAAAAGGAAAAAAAATAAATGATCAAACAATGCGCACACACACACGCACACACACAAATTCTCTGGATTCCTTAAAGGAGACAACTGTACCAGAAACTCTTTTTTTAATTCTAATGCATGTTAGTTGAAAGTCAATATCACTAATATGCACTGCAAAAGAACAATGGAATAAATATATAGCAATAACAAGAACAACAAACATACACTATCAAGATAAAGTTCTAAGTTAAAGACTTGACTTAACAAAGTTTACTAAAGATGACATCATTTGCTCCTACTTCTCCTTCCACTGATGCAATTCATGTTTTTGCCATGGAGGAATCAGTTCCACAAAAAGACCAGCCCAGTGTCTTTGATACTGGACAGGTGATGAGCATTTCCCCGTGTAACAGAAGCCTGCCAGTTCTCCTCTTCCCTTGCCTTCCCTAGAAAAATATTACAGTTTAACTCTCCACCTACAGAATCAATGACCTTCTGAAGCTATCAAAATGAACCATAATTTTATAAGGAAAATTGTACTAGAATATAAGTGTCATGAGTTTAGCATCTATGTCATATTCAATTTTGTTTATATTTACTTAGCATAACATCTGACACAAAATTAGGCTGTCAGTAAATCATTATTGAATGAATGAATGGTTCTTTAGGTGTACTTTAGAATAAAATGGTAATCATGTATTTAAAGAACATTGGGAGGTTTTTAAATGCCCCATCACATCTGTTTTATTTAAAGTATTGATCACTCCTCATTTTCCTCCTTCTGCCTGGAACAATCTTCCCATGGCCTTTCACTCTTCTCATTCAGACCCTCATACAAACTGAATCTACCTTATGTAAAGTTGTGCCATTCTCCAGACCTGTCCAAGTGTGAATTTAATGGAAATATACTATTATTTGCAGTGTCCAATACAATAGTACTAGCCACACTAGTAGCACTTAAATTTTAATTCTTAAACTAAATTTAAATATAAATAGCTACAAGTCGTTAGTAGACATTATATTGGACCACACTGCCCCAGAACTCTACTCTGTTTTAATTCCTCTAGAAACTTATTATCAGAAATTATCTATCTTTACAAAAAATATTTTGTTCACATATTGCCTTATCCCACTATATTTTCAATTCCTGCTGTAATAAACAATTAAATATTTGATAGTTTTAAAACAACTTCAACTTATTATCTTGTAGTATTGAAGGTCAGAAGTCCCAAATGGGTCTCAGTGGTTATAATTGAGGTGTTGGCATTCCTGCTGGAGGCTCTCATGGAGAATTCATTCCACTGCCTTTTCCAGCTTTCAGAGGCTGCTTGTTTTCCTTGGCTCATGGTTGCATTGAATCTTCCAAGCCAGCAACATCAGGCCACTTCACACTGCCATTTCTCTAGTTCTTTCTTTCAATTCCCTCTTTCACTTTTGTATTTTTATATTAAATTTTTTTATTGCTACTGTAATGTATTATTACATATTTACTAGCTTACAACACAAATTTATTATCTTACAAATCTGGAGATCAGAAGTCTGACATGGCCATTCACTGGGTTAAAATCAAGGTGTCAGAAGGGCTGCACTTCCTCCACAGACCCTAGAATGAGAATCTATTTCTTTGTCATTTTCAACTTCTAGAGGTTACTTGCATTACTTGACACATGGATCCTTCTATAGTTTTCAGACCAGTAGAGTATCATCTTTAAATCTCTTCCTCTGACTCATTTTGCTTTGTTATCATATTATCCACCCTCACTACATCTCTTCTGCCACTTATAAAGACCCTCGTATTTATATTGAACCCACCAGTTAACCCAAGTTAATCTCCGTCTTGTAAGTTAGCTGATTAGCATTCATTAAGTCATCTATAAATTTAATTCTCTTTTGCCCTGTGATGTAGGGCACCCACAGGTTACAGGAATTAGAGCATGAGTATCTTTGGAGGTCATTATTTGCCAGCCATATCCTGCAATAGAATTCCAGCCATATGGTCAGAGACCTGCTCATTGCTGTATCCACAGAGCCACAGATTGAGTTTGTCATATTGCATTCAATAAATATTTATTAAATAAATTATTTTTAAATTTCCCATTTTTGGGAAAATAGTTTTTGACTATGTGTGTTAAAGATTGTAGATTTAAAAATAAAAGATTAAAAACAACATAAAATTATAATATATAGTATGTTTAAAAACAAACCCATATATTATATATTC
Organism: Rhynchonycteris naso; assembly: GCA_037038555.1. Lineage (NCBI taxonomy): Eukaryota > Metazoa > Chordata > Mammalia > Chiroptera > Emballonuridae > Rhynchonycteris > Rhynchonycteris naso. Next base: position 44,361,166 of record CM072997.1, on the reverse strand, counting down.
TTTTCAATTTTTTGTCCTTTCATAAGGACTTGACAAGACATGAAAGTTTCAAATATGCTTCATTTTCTGATATATATTGATGGCTTTGCCCTCATATATTAATTTAAAAAGGGTCTGGTTATACTGCTTTGATGGACAGACTGCCCTAATGAGAAATATGCATTAAATACACAAAATATTATCACATATGGTGGTATAGAACAAAGGCTGGAAGAAGATTTATAAAGATGTTAATAATGGTTTGATGGAGATTATGAACAGTTGCTTTTTTACTTATTTTTTTAAAATTTATAAAGAACAAGACTGTTGGTGATAAAAAATAAAGTTTAAATCATTTTTAAAGATAATGTTATTTTTGCATACCCCAAAATACATAGATGTGTCTTAACTATATTTTGTGCCAAATATTTCAATCTGTTATCTAAAACTAAATTCCATATAACTGACTATGTGAAATCGTATTATCTTCCAAAATGTCCAAAAAAGCTATTGCAAAATCCAGTATTAATTTACACTACAGCCTGACCAGGCAGTGGCGCAGTGGATAGAGCGTCGGACTGGGATGCGGAGGACCCCGGTTGGAGACCTCGAGCTCGCCAGCTTGAGCGCGAGCCCATCTGGCTTGAGTGAAGGCTCGCCAGCTTGGACCCAAGGTCGCTGGCTCCAGCAAGGGGTTGCTTTGGTCTGCTGAAGGCCCGCGGTCAAGGCACATGTGAGAAAACAATCAATGAACAACTAAGGTGTCGCAAGGAAAAACTAATGATTGATGCTTCTCACCTCTCTCCATTCCTGTCTGTCTGTCCCTATCTGTCCCTCTCTCTGACTCTCTCTCTCTGTCTCTGTTAAAAAAAATAAAATAAATAAATGAATAAATAAATTTACACTACAGCATATAATAAGCATATGGTTTATTAAGCAACTTTAACAATTTGCAGTAAAGTAGTGGAAATATAATTGAGAATTAGTAGCTATAGTAGCTGAAAAATAACATCTTGCCAACAAAATGGAAAATTTAGCCTAAGCAACTGTTAATATAGCTACGTAATAGCTGTGACTACCTTCTATATTTTTCACACATCTCCCCAAAGGACAGCATTCAGCACTCAGACTATAACAAAGCAAAGAACTAGGCATGCAATACAATTTAATGAAAATTCAAGATGATAGATGATAGATTAGATAGATAGATAGATGATAGAACAGAGCACAACACAATGTTCTTAATGAGATTCATGAGATATATGAAAATCTGAATAAAAATAATTCTAATACTGTTAGATTACATTAAAAGTGATGATTCTACATATTTGTTTCCTTTAATTTGTTTTTTTATAAGTTTATTAAAGCATATACAAGTAATAACATATTTGGAAGTTTGACCCAAAAATAAGGAAAAAAACAAAAGAATGGTATAGAAGAATTTAAATTATTCATTAACAAGGCATGTTAATGATATTTGAATAAAAAGGCCTAAAAAGAATAGAAATATAATCTTACCATTTATTTTAAACAATGATAATAAACACAGGATTTTTCATCTTCTTATGCTAGAGGAAGTGATATTTGCACCACTTTGCCATCCTGACTAGACAGAGTAGACAACATGGAATTTCAACACATACTATTGTCTACTGCAAAGTGTATTTCACACATACCAGTATCAGGAAGTTCTAACTTTAATGTGCTTTGAATTATCTAAATAATATGTGGACTTATTCTTCAGTGGGACTAAGTGTTTTTGTGGTGGTTTTGTTTGAAATAAAATTTTGCCAAGAGTTTGGTCAAAATGTCTTATTCCCCCTGGTATGTGCTGGTTTGGAGAAACAGCTTAACATTTTTACCATCAATGAAATTGCTGAAATAACAAACTATTTTTATCTGAGATTGATTATACATAAAGAACTATTTATTGATCTAAATAGAAAAAATATTTTATTTGTGACAACTAAATTTTTATAACATTTACATTCTATATATTTCTTTTTCCCTCTGCAGATGAGTTCAATGAGGGTGGGGGCTGTGGTATTCCTACGACTTTACACAATATCTAGAACACAGTACATGTCAACAAATGTTTGCTGAATTTTAATTAGAAAATCAAAGTTCTTATGTAGTCATACTAGTCAGTAATTAATAGAAGAATGCCTGAGAATCGACACAATAATAGCTGAAGATAACGTGCAATGATTGACTCCATAGTAATGATTTTATTGAATAATTTATTAAAATTTGTGTTAAGTTTATGGTAACGTTTTCTTGTCATACAGATTAAATATCAATGAGCCAAGGATTATTTTATGCAATTCTCTTATCAAATCTACTGATCACAGCTTTCCATTTTTATATACTTCACTAGCATTAAAATATTTTCTAGAACTAAAATTATTAGCACAGTGGGAACACCGAGATTATATCCATCATTTCAGTAATAATATCCAATAGGTCCTTAGGATTCAAACACAATATGGAACTAAAATTAGCTGAGTAGAATTCTTATTAAATATATGACCTCAGTAGCCACTATATCAAATTAGCTCAGAAATCAATATATAGTTATGTGCCAGTGAAACAATGTTTCAGTCAACAACAGACTGCATATGTGATAATGGTCCCATAAGATTATAACAGAGCTGAAAATTTTCTATCACCTATTGACATCATAGTCATTGTAATAGCACAGCACATTACTCATGTTTGTGGTGATGCTGGTGTGAACAAAGCTACTGTGCTGCCAGTCTCTTAAAAGGATAGCACGTGCAATTATGTACAGTACATAATACTTGATAATTATGATAAACAACTATGTAACTGGCTTGCGTATTTATTATGCTGTTCTATTTTATCACTATTTTGGAGCATAATCTGTATACTTACAAAAAAAACCGGTTTGCTGTAAAACAGCGTGCTATGTGACAGCGTCAACAGCCTCATACATCAAATGTTTACCAATCTTTTGATTGCAATATTTTCTGTTGTGCTTGATTTAATCTGGTGTTGTTTTGTACAGTAACAAGCTATACAGGTTTGTAGCCTAGAAGTAATAGGCTGTACCATATCGCCTAGATTTGTAGTATGCTATGCCATCCAGTTTTGTGTAAGTACAACTCTATAATGTTAACACAATAACCGTATTGCATAACAGCGCATTTCTTAGAACATATCCCCATCACTAACCAGCAATGTGTGACTGTATTAGCATGTCTAAGAAGTCTAACCTCTGAAAATTTTACTTTAATTCTTAATGATATGTAGACCTACTCTCTCAAAGAAAACTTCACTCTGCCAGATTCAATACTTTTCCTCCATCACCCTTACCTTAGATCTCTATGACACAAACACAGACACAAATGATCTAAGTAAGAATCCTTCCGATGCTTCTACACTATATTCTCCTGTCTGTTTCTTTTCTGAATTTTTCACTCACTTTCTGACCTCCAGCAGATTTTCCCCTTTCCTTAACTTACTCAGTCTTATTTTCAAAAGTTCAGTGTTTTTTGTTCAGTGCTTATATTTCATATTTCTTATCCTAATTATTTCAATTTCCTACTTTGAGTGCACCATACCATTTGGCTTGGTACACAGAAATCAAATATTTGTTATTGGCAAATTGATTGTTTCTCAATGAGCAGCATTCACACAAATTAGTAAAACAATTAAGCAGGTGACTAAATTTTTAACTCATTTGTAGGCTCCATGAAAATTCGAGCAAATGTTTTGATTTTAAAAAATGTCAATACAGCAGGACAAAAATATTTTCTTTTCTTTTCCTTTTTTTTATTAAGTGAGAGGCAGGGAGGCAGAGACAGATTCCTGCATGTGCCTCAACTGGGATCTACCTGGCAAGCCCCCTACCAGGTGATGCTCTGCCCCTCTGGGCCGCTGCTCCACTGCTCAGCAACCAAGCTATTTTAGCACCTGAGGCACAAAGCCATGGTGTTGTCCTCAGTGCCCAGAGCCAACTTTGTTCAAACCACTGAAGCCATGGCTGCATGAGGGAGAGAGAAAGAGAAAAAAAAAAGAGAAAGGAGGGGTAGAGAAGTAGATGATCACCCCTCCTGTGTTCCCTGACCAGGAATCATACCCAGGACTTCCACACATCAGACTGACGTTCTACCGCTGAGCCAACAGGCCAGGGATAAAAATATTTTCTTAGCAAATAAACACTTACATTGGAAATCCTCCTCCTTAAAGTCTTTGGTTCAGCTGTCTTGTCTTTATAAGTTTTTAATTAATTTATAGACCAGCTTAAACTCATCTACACACATACTTTTCCTTATATATCCATCAATTCCCTTAACAAATAACTATAGCAATTCGTATCTCTCCTATTAGGACCCTTTAAATATGAAGACCATTTTTAACTTTATTTTTCTACTTCCAGCATCGAACATGCACTTAGAATACTAGGATCGAGGAAGCAGTCAATAATATTTGGCCAATTTGGTCTCAGGAAGTTTATAAACAATCAAAGCCAAGACAGAAAGCCTGATAATTAGAGGTGTCTCAATGAATGCTAAACCAGCATTATTTTTCTTTCCAAAGTCTTTTTTGGCTCTTATCCTGTGACTTATCCTGTGACAGTATTTGTTTTCATCTCTTTGCAGAGACTCACTTACAATGTCTCCTGTTTCATCTCAAGTAAAAACTTTAGTTGGGTAAATTAGAAGTTGTCAGGTTATTTCCTACTCTCTACAGCTCTTCATGATAATTCCCAAATTCAGGGTCTAAAAAAAAGTTAAAGAAAACAATCTAAGTTTCTAAGAGATTGAATTACACTTTCCTTAATTATTGTCTGCTGAAGGTATGGTCTCGCTGAGTGAGCTCTCTAAGCATGCATCACTGAACAGAAATGATTTTCATATAGTATGCAGTGCTTTTCTTGGTAACTGAAATTACCTTCCTCCTTTCCTTTTCTACTCTATATAAGATGCAACTGCAAGAGCTGTGGCGTGGGAGCCCGAACATTGAGGATCTATATCTATGTCCAACATTCACTGCATTATTTATCTCTTGTGAGTCTCAGTTTCCTCATCTGTAAATTAAAGTTTTTTTCATTTTATGTGTGCAGCAAAGGAGTAAACTGCATAATCCTACTTAGATGTAGTGTGGTATTATAACTGATAGAGGCAGAAAAGTCTACAAATAAATGTCAACTGACACAGACAACCTTAGCCTTGCCTCTGAGAAAGTGAATCTCTGTTTATTTAGTGATTTGGTAACACCGGGGGGGGGGTGTGTGTGAATAAAACTGATGGAAAGTGGAAGTTGATGATCCAAAAGAACAGTGCATGTCCCAGTTGGAAAAAGAAATATTATATATCATGATGCAAGATCATTTTGAACAACTGATATCTAACCAGCATTCCCAATAAAAACAAATGATTTATAGATAACTTAATCTTCACATCATTACACCATACGGAGCAATAGGTAGAACAGTTGGTCTCAAATGACATCTTAGTATATATAATTTAATTGATAAAATGAAATTGATTAAATTTTACATTTAATTAAAATTTATGTACTCTGGCATGAACTTCCACTGCCACCCCCTTGTATCATACACATACACTTTCACATGAAACTACACCGGCATCTTTGTCTCCCTGCCTCTAGTGTCAAAGACAGACCATCCAGTTTTTATTTTTATACCCCTCCACCTTTACACCCAACATAGAGCCTTTCTAATTTCTAGTCAATTCCCATTGCCCTTTCTTTTTGTATCTCCAACATCTCCCCCTCTCTGAGACACTTTTTCTCATAAATACCTCATCCTGTCATCCAAAAACCAAATAAAACAAAAATTTTTACCTGATGTTATCTCTTATGCCAACTATGGTCCTATATCTCTTCTTTCCTTCATAACTCAGCTTTTTAATGGATAATAAATGGGAAATAATAGCCTATACTTGCTACCTCTTCTACTGTTAAATACTGATATATGAATAATCAATCAATCAGTTGTCCCAAAATAACTAAGTCTCTAATAATAAATAAGATTATCCTACCTTCCATTCTACACCCCAAGACACTAAAGTAGTTTGCAGTTTCCTGAAAAAATAGTATTAATACTTTTGAGTATTTCTTCATGTATTTTTGTCCTATCTAGATGCCATCCTTTTGTTTCTTTCTTGTCTCCTTTCTGCTGGTTACCATACATCCATCATTTATGATTTGGGTCTGTCTCCAAGAAACCAATTCTTGCACCCACAAGTGAGTTGGATACTCTACACCATTATTTTTCATCATATTTATTGTATTGTGTTTTAGTTATTTGTTCATATGTCAATTCCCCTCATTATGGATGCCCCTTAAATACAGGATAGTGTTGTTAATCACTTTTGTGTCCCTATATCTTGATTAAAGTCACTATAAATAAATTAGCTATATTTTAAAATTAACTTTCTTTTCTACTACTAGTCAATTAGTGTGCTTTCAAGTATGTGTTTATATGAGGCTTTTCTCAGAAAGACACTAAATATAGCTAACATATAAAGGCTGATTCCTTTTTTAAGTTGCTGCTATGTAGTATATAAAAACTTAGGTAAGGTTGAGTAATGTAATTAGGCAACAATCTAATAATTAATGTAGAAATGGTACTTGAGTTTGAATTGCCTAAAGAAATAGATTTTGCTTGAATTATTAACCACATTTATTGAGTATCTACTATGGGCATTGCACAGGATCTGTATCAGACTTCTTTGGGTTTGATGGATGCTCTTTACTCTCAAGGTTCACATGATAAACCTAAGAGATCAATAACATTTATACAGGGAAACTAAACTAACAAAATGCAATCAAGTTTCTATTAAGGACTAAATGTGTCATAGAAAGGGGAAATGTAGTTCAGAGCAAAAGGGCAAAGATGCCTGGAATAATCAAAAATATTTCAAAGAGGATGCACATCAAACTAGTTTATGACATAAAGGATCTGGATATAGAAGGAGGGGAAGGCATCCAGATAAAGTAAGTAATGGAGTAATTGCAGGGCAATGACTGCTCAAGTGTTCTCCCTTCAGAGACCTCCCCTCACCTCTTAGGACAGCCCTCAACTTCTCAGACAGTATGTGACAGGCTGTTTTCTACTGCTCTCCTTGTATCCCTTATTGTTTCCATCATAGCACAGACCAGATGACATTGTCCTTGATTATATTTGTCCTTATTAGACAATTAGCGCCTTGGGAGCAAAGATTAAATATTTGTTTCTGTATTATCCAGTAAAGTGCCCGGTAAACAATATGTATTCAGTAAATGTTTACTAACTTAATGAATAATGTAGAAGTGAAAGTAACTGCCATAGGCTGTATAATGGAGCTATCCTCCTCTGTAGAGAAAAGCAAGTTAAAAATCATCACTTCAGATCAGAGTATTACTTCATTTAATAAAAAGTAAAATTTTTCAGCAAAGTCTAATGTTACTAACACACTTTTAAAATGGTTTTTGAGGATAGAATGGAATTTATATTCCCCAAAAATGTAAATTATTATCAAATGCTTTAAAATGGGTGGATGTATTTCACCCAGTAAAGAGTACATTAATCTAGAGTGTGACAATTTTCTATACTGACATCTCTGAATTGGCCATAGATGTGACTATTTGTAAATAATTTCTTTTAAAAACTTGTCAGGTTTTAAATCTCATTGTTTGATGTACCTGAATTGGACACACTCACTTTTTGTAAAGATATTGGGGGGGAAAAGGCTATTGTCTGCCCAGAAACCCTAGGAGTAAAATTTTAGTAGGACTTAGAGGGCTCAGTGAATGAATGAAATTGGGAAGAAAAAAACCCCATAAAAATGGAGTCTCATTTTCCCTGAAAATAAAAAAGGGGAGGATAAGCAGTATATTCCAAAAAAAGTTCTATGCTCAAGAAATATCAATAGAATAAATCAAATACGTATTTTAAATGTTCAGAGAAACACATACATATCTTCCAACAAATATTATTGCAAAAAAAAATGACTCAATAACAAGTATAAAATAAGGAATCAAAAACAAGTACGGCAATCCCATCTATTCAGGTAAAAGCTCATAAATTCTCCATTCTTTTTTTTATTGTATTTATTTTTTTAAGGCTGGGTAGAATAGCAGTTTACTAGGTTCCATAGGTTGTCAGAAAAAGTAAGCAGTGTCTCCACTACAAAGACAAGTCAGCTGTAAGGGCAAGAATCTAGAATACTGCTAAATTCTGACACACACCCCACAAAAAAATTATTTAGAAAACACTGAGTCTTAAGGTTGTAATAAGTATGACACAACACATAATACATTTACCTATTTTCTCTCTAATTTGAAAGTTCAAGCCCTGGCCGGTAGCACAGTAAATAGAGCATCAGCCAGCATATGGACATCCTGGGTTCAATTCCTGGTAAGAGCACACAGGAGAAGTGACCATCTGCTTCTCTCCCCTCCCCCTTCCCCTTCTCTTCCTCTGCCCCTTCACAGCCAGTGACCCAAATGGTTCGAGCATGACCCTGGGTGCTGAGGATAGCTCCTTCAGAGTGCAACAGCCTCAGATGCTAAAAATAGCTCAGTACTGGAACACTGCCCCCAGATGAGGTTGCCGGTGGATCCTGGTCAGGGTGCATGGTAGAGTCTGCTTCACTATCTCCCCTCCTCTCACATATACACAAAAAAAGGTTCAAAATTAATCTGCAATCTAAAATATTTTTACATCAAAATATTGTGAATTCTTTTTTTCACAATCTCCTTTTACAACAGTGTCTGAAAACTTTATTGTAAATCCATGGGATGAAAAGTATGTGGTCTTATAAAGTTATAAATTGGGAGTGGTGATCCTTAAATGAATCATAGTTAAATAATCCATAGAAACCTGGATCAAAATGTCAAATCCTAATTTAAAAGTACAGAGACATATTACCTACAGAGATTACTCATGATGACTCAATCTACCAAAACACATGCACGATATTCTTCACAGTACTATATCATAAATCTGACCTATATGGAAAAAGTTCATAGTTATAGACTTTCAGGCTAGGAAGTGGCCCTGGATAATATATCACAGCTTTCACAAAGAAGGAAACTGAGACCCAGAGAATTTAAGTCATCCCACAAAATCACCAACTTAGTTCATGATAGAGCTGCACTTAGAATGCAGAGTTCCTGTGTCTTGTTCCCGTTTTAATTTAGAAGCTTTCCCTTAAAATTATTTCAACAATTCATTCATGAAAGAAAGTAACAGTCTATTTAGTAGTCCTCATCTCTTTAACTGCATGTTGCTCTCTGCACAAGTGGACAGTCTTAAAATATACCAGAAAGTAGCCTGAGGGATGATGGAACCTTTGTCTAAACACTTGGCTCAGATTGCTGTGGATATTTGTCACCAGTTTAAATTTCTGGCTCAAAGTCACCTTCTGACCCAGGAAAAAAGGACACCCTGCTACAAACAGGCCGTTAGAGTACAACTTTGATTTTGAGACAGGCTTCCTGATGAGAGATGAATAGGGAAAAAGTAATAATAATAGTAAATTCAGCCTTCTGCCAGAAAGCTACATTTTGGCTTGTACAGAGAATACAGTTCATTTATATTAGAAAAATCATGTTTTGTTTTTCCATCTGTTCCATTTACCCTCAAGTCAAAGCCTCTATTCTTGTCTTTTCCTATTTAATTCCTATTTGGGGGCTTTGGGAGATTTCTAAATAGTTATATAAGCAGGTTATTTTACTTTTCTCATTTCACAGTTTAAAAAAACAGTAACTTTGCTTTACTTCATTTTTATGAAGTGTCACATATTCCTTTGAATTACTAACATTATCATGTATTTAAAGCATTTATTTTGCATTCAGCTAACTATTCATCACAGCAATAGCATGCTAAAATAATAACACTACCTTTATAAAGACCTTTCTAGCTGACACAGTATTTCCACCATTTTAATAAATTATTTATTTTAAACTTGTGAGATAGTAAAATAAAAAGCATTATTCTCCTTTATACATGAGAATATTAAGGCTCCACCCCTTTACATTTAAAAGAAACTTATAAGGAAAGAGTCAGGACTTTAGTTTAGGTGCCTAACTCCAGGTCCGTGCACTTTAGTGCCTGTTGCCATGTTGAGTTAGTAGAAGTTGAGTGAGAATTACACAAGCTCCTTACTCTTCTGGGACCACCCAGGTGGAGGTGCATGCTATCCCTCACAAAATATTCCCCAGGGTTCAAATTAAGTCTATCTTAACACCAGTAAAATAACAGGAAACTAAACAAATGTTTTACATATTGAACACAGTTTCATTTTTCTTGAACAACTCTATCTGAACTAAATTTGCAAGCAATTACCAAAATCATTATATTAGAAAAAAAGATAAAATTTAATAATTAAATGTATTGCTAAGTTTGTGAAATGTACTCTTAATACCAAAATATAACTTTCAGCATTTTTGCCATTTTGCTTTTCCTGACTTGTTTCTGAATAATCAGGTGTAGAGCATAGTCCTGGCCCAAGGGAAAAGCATAAGATCGAAGTTTGTTATTGCCATTTTAAACCTCCCAATTATACCTCTCCCTCCTACCCTTCTGTTGTGCCACAGGTGCCTAGGACTTACTGCTCCCCATACTTTTTCTTATCAAACCTAGTAACTGGGAATGATCTGATAAAATTTGCTTCCTTTATGGAGTAAACAATCTTCAATGGCCCATTCAGGAAATTCACCTTAAAAATACTAATAATATTCACTTTTCTTTAGTGCCTATAGAATAACAAGAAGTTTAATTTAATTCTTTAATATGCAGATCACAAAATGGAATCTTAAGATTGGAAACTTACTCAAGGTCACGAGGTTGCAGATGACAAAGATACGACTCAAATGTGAGACTCCAAAGTCCTACACTCTATCACTGTTTGTGGAAAGTAAATGGAAAAGGAGAAGTTCTAAATGTAAAAATTGCCAACTGTTACAGGCTCTAAACATAGAAAAATTGTAATAGTTAAAAAGAACTTTCCAGAATCAAAAAAATCTCACTGTGGGACAATGTCTTATTGCCTATAGGACCAATTGACAGCATATATGTTATTAGCGCAAGAGAAGAGAATAGAGATTGTGGCAAGGTTTATTTCTTTATTTTAAAATGATTGTGTTTTAGGTATATAGAGGTTAAAAAGATTAGAGGAATCAAAGAACAACATCTAAGAGATACACAAACTTCCTTAACTTCTTTGAAATTCTCTAAATGAATCTTATGAAACATGAAATTGGTATGATCATGGAGCCACAGGTTAGCTTGGAACTTTACATTTTAGGGTATCTCAATGAGGCACCTGTTCATTGGAATCCTTGCATACCCATAGAGAATCCATCTTTCCATGAACTTATGCTTTCCATATGATGCACAATCAAAGGATTCTATCCTGAAGACACAAAAGACTCAGAAACAGTGGGAATCCAGTGGGAAGATTTCCATTTTTGCTTATACTTACACAACTTTTGGTTTCTATTAGAACGTATTTAAAGAGATTCTCATGTTTTGATTGTGGACCCGTCTGTGGATGAGGGCAGAAGGCCTAAGACAGAGATGTTTCACCAATGTCAACGGATTCTGATGATTATTTAATATTCCAGGAATATTAAAAAAAAAAATCACAAAAGGCAAATTACCATGTAATAAGCTAGCATTACAGGAGAATAAAATTATTAAAAAACTCTGCATTAAAATAATAACTAAAGGGGGCATATATTTCTTATTAGTTCCCTATGGAATAGGAAAGTAGTTAACACCAAACAGTTAAGTTCTGACAGTAGATCAGGGTAGAAGAAAAAGTCTGTAACTTAAAGAAAAATTTGGGAGGGTGACATCCAGATGGAGCTATAGTATGAAACCCAGATTCTCAGCAGAATTTTAAATACCCTTCCTTGAAACATAAAAATGGTTAAAAGCATATTTCCCTAAAAAATTAAATAAAATTATCTATTTCAAAATTGTTTTCCTAGAACTGGATCTGCTCATCTTTCTAGGACTTTAGCATCATTGCATTCATGGGAGAGATGTGGAAGGGATACAATGTAGTTCTAATAGTGTACCTTTGGAAAATGTATGAAATATATTTATATGCTGAATATACCAAAACATCATAAAATACTTATTTAATCATAATTGAAAACTAAATTAATTTTACTATATCATCCAACATTGCCAATAAAACTGACATGTTCACTGACTTATCTCTACAGAACTATTTCTGTTTCAGTTTTGTCTCATTCTATACATAAGGAATTACTCCACTTTTTAAAAAATAAAACAAACAGATTTTAAGAATCCTGAATTCTTCCCAGCTAATGGAACTCCACTGGTTCAAGAATTTATTAGTTATTTCTCAGCAAAATTCAGTTCACTTTTACCATGCTTAAGGGAGAAAAATAAAATCACAAATACATGCCTAATCTATCCAGTAGAGATAAATATATAAGAGGAAATTTTAAAAAGCTGGAGAAAGATTTTTTAAATGAACACTCAGAAAGACTTAATACAGCACCTTAAGGCTTGAACATAAGCTTCTTAATGGAACTTCCATTTGTTCCTACTTCATTGGCCATGTCTTTTTATTTCCAGTACAAACTCATGTAAAGGAAAATCCTGTATCAGAATCAATCATTTGCCTTGGAATGGCCCAGTGCCTTTCTGCCCTGTCAAAAAAACTATAAGCCTCCTCTACAAAATTTCAGAGGTTTTGTGCTTGTAGCCAAAGACCAGAAAAGTAGAAACTTTTCTTTTGCAGTTATCTTCCCAGGCTAAGCAGTTGTACTTAGTGTCTAACAGTGCATTCTACTAGAAAGTTTAGCTAAAATTTTAGTAACGGGAGAAACATGATATCCTGAATTAAATTGTAACTTAATCATCTGTTCAATGTAAAACTCTTGGAAAAATGAGTAAGAAAAGGCTTAAAGATACTTTCAAACTAGTCTAGATGAATCTGATCGGTTCTTCTACCTCAAGAGCAAATAGTAAGGATATAATTAGCTATTTATGATCAATACAAATATTAAATCTTTATCAATAAATTATACTGGCTATGGGAACCATCCATATTTTTAGAATTTTATAATGAAAAATTCTAAAGTTGACAGCCACAGAACTATATTGAATAAAAAGGATTCAATTGAAGGAATTCATAGCTACAAATTATCTGGTAAAATTCTGTCCATACCTCCTTCTAAGTCAAACCCGTCATTTTGTTGAAGTTTAAAAAACTTAAGAAGGAAGTGCTGTTAAGTATAGAAACCCTGAGTATGAATAATGTTCCTACATCCTACATCACTTTCTGTTTTCTGGAGTCAATTTCACAAAACTCTCCTGGGAGTGAAGTAGAGAAACCAGCAGCCTTTGGAAAATGAAGAGACTTGCAAAATCTGGGAAAAGATGGTCACCCTACTATTGTATCCAAATAATCCTAAGAGCTGCCTTGTAAATCCCTGTGCAGTGAAGCAATTCCTCTAATTCCAAATGTAACCCAGAGCAATGCAGTGTGGAAAATAAGGATCCAATTTTTATTAGAGACTTTTATGACTACCACATTTTCAGAGTAAATTCTGAGACAGACAGAGCTGGTAGACAGGCATGAGGTAGCACTGGGGCATGGGATGGATCAGGCATGGCTTACTCACACACTGGGAAGGATCACAGACAACAAAATATTTGTGTATGGGGGTATGAAACATGAGAGGGGAAGTAATATTGCAAATCACATGGACATTAGAAAGTTTCCAATGGGGTCCCAGCTGGTGGCTCAGTGGATAAAGTACCCAGTGTATAGATGTCCTGGGCTCAATTCTGGTCAGGTCACACAGGAGAAGCGAACATAGGCTTCTCTTCCCCTTCTCTCCCTCTTCCCTCTCATAACCAGTGGCTCGATTAGTTCTAGTGTGGCCCTGGGAACTGAGGATAGCTCAACTGGCCTAAGCATGTCAGCCTCAGGCACTATAAATAGCTCAGTACTGGATCACTGGCCCAAGACAGGGTTGTCAGGTGGATCCTGGTCTGGAGGCATGAAGGAGTCTTTCTCACTATCTCCCCTCCTCTCACCTAATAAATATATATATAAAGAAAGTCTCCAATAGAAACAGATTTTTGTTCATTTTGTTTTTCCAGGTGTAAGCTAACACAAAGAAACAATACAGTAAAACTCTTCTATTTGAATAATAAACTTTTTAAATGGGCTTAAAATATAGCCCATATAGTGTTCGATAAAAGTATTCATGCATTGTCAAATGACAATAATAGAATACTAGATAAAATTTGCATTTTAAGTTTTATACTAAACTTTAATCTCTTTGAGAGCAAAAGTTGTTTATTTTTTTAATAACATCTAACATTTGTGCTCTCATAATCACCTAATAAGCATTTATTTTAACTATTATATAATTAAGTAGTAATGGATTAATAATCTCAACAACCTTTGGAAAATGAAGAGACTTGCAGCAAAGTCTGGTAAAAGACAGTCACCCCTACAATGCTTCCAATTTTTGGAGGAGCCATATGACGATGTAGGTGATTTATATATGTGATAGTCATCATGATAATTGAGGTAAATATTTTTATTTCAATTTTATAGATAAAGAAACAAAGGTACAGAGAAATCAAGAAAATTGCTCAAGAATATGAAAATAAAATTTGCAAAATCTGAATTTGAAATCAGTTCACTGATACTTGAATGAATAAATGGTTGGAAAAATATAGTTTAGATTTTAAAAATAATATTTAGTTTGCATATATGTGAGGAATAACTATTATGTACCTAATACATAAAATAAGTTTATGATATGGCAGAGGTAAAAAAATGAAAGTGTCTGTGTGTTTGTGTGTACATATGTGGATTGGGATGTGGAACTATATGCAATTTCTCACTTTCTGGCAGAGAATGACAATTGATGTGGCTAAAATCGTGGAAATGGATTAGATCATGTGAGGTCTTGCATACCATGGTTAGCAGTTTGAACATTATTTTTTTCTTCAAGTGATGGTGATCAATGAAGGTTTTAAGAAAGGCAATGACATCAGATTTTAGTTGCATACCACAGTGAAAACAGAGGGGATCTATATACACACAGGTGGGAAGTGGTCAAATGGGAGACAAGGAAAAAAAATTAGATGCTATTGCAGTAATACTGCAATAATGTGGATGAGGTCCAGAACCTAGACATTTGTAATAGAGAGGGAGAGCAGTTATATTTGTAAAATAACAGATAAAATGGTAGAATTTTGTGACCGACTTCAATTTTGGCTTGAATGACCAGGTTGGATGATGTTGCCATTAGCTGATAGAAGAACCACATAAAAAAGAGGATCCTGTCTTTGAAAAAAGATAATAAGTTGAGTTTTAAATATATTTATCTTGAAATGGTTATGGCCCATTCATTGGGAAGTTGGGTATTTTGAAGTTCACATGGAAGGTCAGTCAGGGTTGGAGATAGAGATTTGAGAATTATCAGCATTTAGCTAGTAAGCAAAAGCCTGAGAGTAAAGTTTCTGGATGATCTGGAAAGAGAACATACAGAGAGAGAGAACCAGTGAACTAGCTCCTCTGAGAAAACAAAGTGCTAAAAGACATAGGAGGATAGAAAGAGAGCGGTCAGATAGGGAGAGAGAGAAGCTTCAGATATCAGCCTTTCAGGAAAGTTGGAGTGGTCAATGATATCAAATAAAGAAGAAAGGCCTAATAAGAGGTGAGAACTCCTATGAAACATCACACATTTCAGTCCTCACTTTACTAGACCAGCTGAGAGAGAATGAAGGGGAGCAAAGTCAGAGTTTAGTGCAATGAGTGAAGGCATGGAGATAGAGAGAAAACTATACTACTTCTTTAAAACAGTGAGCTAAGAATAAAGAAAGGGTGGGAGTCAGAGAAGCCCTGGGAGAGAGCAGAGCTTGTTTATGGGCTAAGGAGAAAGAGTCCATAGAAAACAAATGGTTGAAGTTACGGAAAAAGGGCATAACTGATGAAGTAAGTTCCTCTAGGAGATGGGGAGTGAATAAAATACAGAAGAAGAACAAATCCAGAAGATTTTTCAGAAAAATTTAAAGATTTGTTAAAAGTAAAAAATAAACCACTAAGATTTGTAATGACTGAAATCAAATTGTAATACCACTGTCTGTGTCTAATGGAGATCTCTAAAACTGCCTTCAGGTAAAATTCCCAAAAAATTCTCCTAAGAGTCTCATCAGATTGACAGTGCTGTGTACAATTACCCCAATTTCAGATGAGGATCCAAAAGGTACTATAGGTTTGAAAACTGCTTAAATAGATGGGAAGGACCAGAACCCATATGTTCTCCAAGTGATGGCTGTACTGGGGCATACTTAAGTTTAGAAACTACAATAAAGTTATGATGTTTATTTTGCAAGCAATGTTTCCATGAAGAATATAATATGTTGTCATCTTGAAACTGAATTTATAATTCTGATTGATCAGACACCCAAAGAGAAAAGAAAAAAAGAACTATTTTTCTCCCTCTTAAATCAAAAGTTTTTTTAAAAAAGTATGTAAACATTTTTGAGTTTGAATGTTATACCAGAAAGCTGTAGGGACAAATATCCATTAATATATTAATATTATTAACATTACAGTCTTCTCTGTATAAGGCAGCATGTGGGAAAAGAAAATCATGTGCTATTATAATTTCCCTAATACACTATTCTTTAGAGAATATATTCAGCACAAGATGAAACTACCTTGATTTCTTTTGAAGGGTTTAGTTTTAAATATATTAATAAAATAAAAACACGAAGGCCACTTTTATGGTCACCATTTTAAGGCAAATTTTTCATAGGATATATAACTCCTTGTACAAATGTCAAGTGTAGGTGTTCTTTAAAATACTGAATATAAAACAGTCTTACATGACATTTATATGTACTTTATATGGAAAGTCCCAGATCCTCAAAGCAGAGCTTTCTCTTTCTGTTTTTTCCTCACATCCTATGTAAGTACACTTCTACAATGACCAGTACAATTCATTTTACATCTGCAGTGATAGTGTGAAGAGCAGGAAGTAAAAGTGAGAAGAGTGAAAATGAAAACTATATAAATTTGAATAACTTGTGACTTTTGCATAAAATAATACACCTACCCCTCAAAGAGGAGGATTTAGCTGTTGAGTTATTTTCCAGAAATGATGGTGAATTTGCAATTGGTTTATCTGCGAACTTTAATTAGGCACCCTTATAAGTGAAAGGGATAATTAGAATAGCAAGTTATTACCAAAGTCACAGTGTGTGGCCTTGGAACAAGAAGCCAACTAGTCCACATCAAGATCAAAAGCATGTTAGGTAGAGATTTAATACAGTGGTTCACCAACATAAATCAGTATCACCTAGAAAGCTTCCCAAATCCCATCCAAACCTACTAAATCAGAATATTTGGAAAGGAGGGAGTCTAGAATTTATATTAATAACAAGTTCTTCACGTGGCCCATTATGCAGGCAGCTCAGTACTTATTTGTAGATTGCTTACCAACTAACCTAAAGAGTCATGATCAAAATATACATTGTGTTTGTCAATGTAGAGCATTCACTGTATCTATCAATCTACCAATCTCTCTCTCTCTCTCACACACTCAGATTTTATTTGAAGATACTCTTCAAAATAAAGCATCGCTATAATTTGAATAAAATTTATAAGTGCTTATAAATTTATCTTAAGATAATAAAAAGCAAAGAATTGTTACCTAGTATTTAAGTACCATTCATTGTTCTTGGGTTCACAGTCTATTCAGAAGTGAACAATAACCAGGGTAGATCTGGTCACTGAAATATTCTCTGTCCATTGAAACTAAAAGATCTATCTATTCCAATGAAAGTGGCTAACACTTATGCCCATTGTGATCAAGACTATAGTTCCCTCCTAATAGTTATTCCCTCTTTTATATCTTTTATAACATGTATAACTCTATTTGGTAGAGGACATCACCAGAGTAACCCAGCCAAACGACATTTCTTAGCTGCCCTTGTTATAGCTTTGTGTGACCATATGACTAAATTCTGGCTAACTATAAGTAAGTTCAAATGGTAAGATTTAATAATCTCCATTAAAAATAAGAATCACATATTTTGTCTCCCATCCTCTACACAGCTGTCTGGAATATAAATGTAATGGCTGGAGCTCCCGCAGCCATCTAAGACTATAATGTCAGGGTTTTACCAGGGGGATATAAGAGTAGAAAGCTATAAGAGATTGAATCCCTGATGATTTTATAGAGCCACTATACCAGCCTCCTACTACTTAACTAAAAGCTTCCTTTATATTAAAAAAAAAAAAAGACGCCTTTTTTTGTTTAAACTACTGCATTTTTTTATAGGTGGCTGAACTTAGATTAACATATCCAATACAAAAGAAAAGTTTGTGAGTACTGTATTTGTTTCAATAGTAACGTTTAAAGCCATTTATGTGTGAACAAGTATCTTAAGATATGTATTTATATTCTCTACTTCCTTTAAAATGACCCTATCCAAGTACTGCTGAGTGTTAGACATCTACTTCTTCATATTTATGTTTTAACAATGAAATAAATGGCAGACAAACATAATAAAAATGCAGGCAGTATAGAAAGGATTGTGAGCCTCTCCTCTCTTAGTAATCAGTAGTTGGCTTGGGTCCAGGATATCTGTGTAGGGGTGCACCAAAAAGGTTGCAAATTTATAGCCCATGAGCCAGACTTGGCACTCATATTTATTGTATTTGGCTTATGCAATGCTTTCTGAAAATGTTCATTTCAAGTTCCTTAAAGTGGGCATGCATCTTCACTTCTTTAGAGGCCCAACATCCCCTGTTGATGGACAAACACACTTCCTTTACTTGTTTATGTTACCTGGCTGGCCTCTGAAAAGCACTGGTGTTTGTTTATAGTCTCTGGAAATGAAAGAGTACGTTTCTGCATAATATAAATGATTCTAAGATTAAGTATACCCACCTCTAATAACGATAATGTATATTTCTCATTAAGCATCATACCTTTAATTAGAAATATAAAAATTGCTCTAATTTACTAGTATTTTCTCCTACAAAAAAGCAAATGGGGAACCTTTCAAAACACCCCTCACCACAAACACAAATACACAAAAACTCATGAAAAGCTCATTTTATCATCTTAACTCTGATTTCTGTTACTTAATAGTTTCAACTAAAGTTAGCCCAACTCCCAAACTTTCTTCTTTCAGGTCTTAAAAAATTAAAAAATCTATTCAGTTCTTAAAATGTTGTGAGAAGTACTAATGATTTAGACCTATATAGCCTAAACTGTATATACTTCCTGAATCTCATCACTCATAAGAATTTCTAAGCACTATGTTTATCTTTTACATTCTGATAAATAACCACAGTCAAATGGAAAATATACCTTGAAATCTTAAAAATAAGTAAATAAAATTTGTAAATATGTATACATGTGAAAATAGGCCTCTACATTTCCAAGGGGACCTATTTGTACACAAAGTCACTATCACATTATATGACTGTTATAGCTAAACTGGGAAAATGTACTTGTTTTACATGTATGCTTTATATGTTTGTTAGTTTAAAGAATCTTCCAAAGTTTACTCTTCCTTAAACTTAAAATCACATGAGTTTTAGAATTCTGACACTACTAATATCTTCTGACAAGCCTGGACAGGGAAAATAAAGTATTGACAAGTATCCATACATTACAACTTAAACCAAAATATGTTTGATAAGTAGCTCTAGATTCTGAAATTTGTTTCTATATTACCTTTAATTAGGGTCATTACTACTTTCTTTTGCTATTGAAATTTATCACATATGTCTTCTTAGGTTGAATAATAAAACAGAGAAATTTATTTTGTTAATATGGATGCAAGCAATTACTCTTTTTCTGTAAAATCTGATGTTTGGAATTAGTTTCTGTGCTGTTTAGTTATATTGAGAGAGAGGGATTGGTGTGGATTTGGGGAAAGTTTTGCACCAAGCATCACATTTCTAACATTTATGTAAATTAGTATTAGTATTGAGGAAAATTAAACTCTGCTCATTTTTCAGAAATACCTACTGAATAATTGCAAGTATTTAGGAAAATCTTTTAACATATGGCTTATCCCATATATCTTATGAAACATTCTTTTAATTCATTCACATGTTTATGTATTTCCAGACTTTATAAAAGTTTTTTATTTTAAAATATATTAATAAGGATTTTGTATTAGTTAAGTTTTAAATTAAAGTTGTTGGTTGTTTGGTGGGGGCAAGGAGTCAATTGTTCTTTATATAATCAGAATTTCTATTTCTATTTTACTATTAGACATTTTGTCCTCCCCTTTCCTGACTTCTATTTCCTATTTCATTATTTTCCCCACCCTTCCAAACAATGCATGTTTTTCACACCATTACCAAGAAACCTAATACTTTTTAACTTTTATAAATTGCCTGGTTTCTAAAACATAAAAAGTAACATAAAAATTCCAAGATTTTAGAAAGTGCCCCCTCTATGGGACTCTGGACAGATTGTTAGGTATTCATCCAGATTTTTGATTCTTTTAATGTATTTTAGAACTTATGGTCACTAGATTAATTTTATGACCATCTTTAGAGCAAAAATACACAGAAGCAGCTATTAATATATATAACATATATATATGTGCACACACATATATGTGTGCACACATACAAAAATATATATAAAAAACAGTAACAGAAAAGTTAATACTAAATTTTAAAAGCTTGAGTTTGATGTTAAACAGTTATGAAAATCAGTTATGCTCTATTATAAGAGACTGCATGTCTTTTTTGAAATTTAAACCCTGGAGAATAAAGATTTAATAATCAGTAGAACCAGTTTAAATATTTTCTTGTATTCTATAGCAACCATGCATTTTTGCTTAACCATACTATATAATCCAACCTTAACATATGCAAATTACAAAGAAAAAAATGGTAACCAGGCTAGATTTGTTTTAAATAAAAAGAAAACTACTTATATTTAGAGAATAATGTCCATACAAATATTCAAAGGTAACTAAATTATACATAAGGCATGCTGATTTCCTGCCTTCCGCCATCCAACAGGGAACCACCACTGTCCTGATAATAAAGTCAGTAGGGTGGGAAAATACCACTGTTTAAGAAATCTGGCTTCTATCAGCCTCTGTCATGGAGAAATAAAGGCGACTGTCTCTCAGTAAGCAAAAGCGATTTTAAGATCACAGACGAAAATGGGAAAGAAGAGAATGTCCATAAAGAGAAAAAAGAACAAGGAGCCAAAGACAAAGAAAAATCGGTTATCAGAGTGGCTACCGAGATTTTTCTAAACAAAGAATTTTATGAAGCCGCTGAAGTTCCGTACAAAAAAGACTCCACCCTGCCCAGCCTCTGCTGCCACTTTTCCTTGCTCTGAAAACTCCAGCCCACAGAAAAGAGCTCCTTTCTAACTGAAAGTGCCTTTAGTGCTCCGTTTTAAGCATTCTCCTTTTCTCTTAAACTTTCCACTCTCCATATTCAAGCAAAAAGTCTTTCCTGGGTTTTCCCAGAAATATTCAGTAGTGTACTCCGCCCAACGCAGATGTAAAAGCTACGAATTTACAAACATCCCTATTGTCTTCCAAATCGTGTTTCAGGTGCTGTCAGCCCCCTTCTAAATTTCAAACCAGAACCTCCTCTTCAAACTCTTCCTGAGGCTTAACATTCCACCTTTTCCCAAACCTTGCAATAAACACAGCAATCGAAACAAACAGCGAACTCACCATCATCGTCCTCTTCCTGGGCTTTTATTGAGACAAATTGCACTAATAAAACAGTAAGAATGAGGAGAGGTCTTGCTTCCACCCAGTTTGCCATCATGTCTAAATATTAGACATGTGGGTCCTCCTGGGAGTAAAAAGTAGATTCTAAGGTTATTGTAGCACCATGAAGTCAACTGCGGGCTCTTCCTTCAGCACCAGCCCCAGGGCAGCCTCTGCAAACCCCCTTTTTCAGCACCAGCTCCAGCACAGACTGCGAAAACTTTTTTCAAGCGATGCAGCTTTAAATAGGAAGAATGCTGCTGCCTCCACTTCTTTTCCTGCCCCTTTTCAGCTTGTTCAGACTCATAACCATCCAGTGTCTGCCAAGCAACGGTCTGATTGATGGTAAACAACCAAATCAGAACACCCGCCCCTGTGCCTTAAACTGTCCCCATTTCATCTATGTTTTAAACATAAATGAGGCTTAATCACAGAAACAAATGTTGATTTTTCTCCTTTTTGTTTTTCTATTAAGAAAGCGTGTTAGAAGGAAAGAGCCTTTATTCTCTTCTCCTTAACCCTTCCCCCAGACACACACCCCTTAACTTTTTCCCTATAAGCTGAGAAAGACATTTAGGGAGGAAATACAGCCTAGTTTTTGGCATCTAGAAAATTCAAGACACTTGTCCATCCTAACTTGCAAAGGATCAAATTTTAACCCTTTCTTTTACTACAGGTGAAGTATTCATGTCCTCTTGCCAGATTCTGGAAGGAGACTATTAAAACAGTGCCCAGACAAAGTCCAGGTGAAGAAAATGCTTTAGACAAATAAGTTGGTAATGCATCATACTTTGAATTAAGATCCTTCCTTATCTCTCCATCTCTCTTGTTTAAAGAGACACATCTGCAGATCCCAGAAAGTTTTATTATGCAGAAAAATAGTCTACTACACTAGTATAAAGGAATGGGAAGTGGACTGCATTTGGACGCAGAAAACTTTGCTTCAAACATCAGCTCCACCACTCACCGATTTTGTAAACACAAAGTGCTTTATCTCTGTGCACTCTGATTTTCTCATCTGAGTAAAGGACTTTACCCTGACTAGTATACAGGGTTTAGTAACACTAAAATGAGTAATATATTATTAAGTAAGTTCCAAATTGTGAAGAGCTACATAAATGTAGATGGTGGTGTTATTATCCCCTTTTCAGAGAATAGGGTAGTCTCAGTTGCCCATGTCATTAAGATCAAAATCCATGAACTTTTGTGCCATACGCACGCTTGCCAAGATCTTAAGGACCTCAGATAAAATCTAATACATTTGCTACCTTGACTCCACTTAGGATCAGAATGGCTATTCTATATACTACAGGTGAGTCAACTGTCTGTAGTTCCTCGCAGAGCTCAGATACCCCGCACTGTACTAAGCACTGGGAGGGAGAGGATGACACAAAAGAAATTAAGGGCACACCCACTACCTTCAAGGAACACAAGTAAATGCGAAGTAAATAAATATGAAACAAAGGAATATAAGCCAAAGCATATAAATATCGTGAGGTGCATTAAGCCCAGTAGAAATTCAGGAAAAGGAAGAAAATGTAGGGTGAGATTAGGTAAGTAATACATTATTATCACTTTTCTTAATAAAGGAAATCCAAG
Organism: Rhynchonycteris naso; assembly: GCA_037038555.1. NCBI lineage: Eukaryota > Metazoa > Chordata > Mammalia > Chiroptera > Emballonuridae > Rhynchonycteris > Rhynchonycteris naso. Next base: position 44,337,828 of record CM072997.1, on the reverse strand, counting down.
AATCTTTTTTGGAACTAGAATTTCTGGAGAAGTATTCTAAAGGAGGTCAGCTTTCTAAGTAAGCAGCTCTAACCCAGTACCTCGCAATTTAACTTCTCACTTAGACATCTCTTATTTCAATTACATCTGTCACTACCACACTATTTCCCAGAGGTGGCCTGCTCCCACTTAAATGAATGGATTGAGTAAGGATCAAAAAGCACTCTCCTACTAATTTTTTCTAGATCTCTCAGAGACACCATGACTTGAAAAGCACCTGCTAAATATTCAAAAAGAACACCAGCAAAATAAATGCAGGGAAAAAATATTAACAATTCTCTGGGTGTGCTAGACACAAAGACCCCAATACCAAAGGGATGGCAAAAGTCACAGGCACCTTGTGTGGAATCTTAACTGAAGTTCCAGACATTGGGCATTTACAGGGAATCTACAACTCTCAGAAAGTATTCTAGATACTAAGGATAAAAAGATAATAAAAATCACTGGATTTGTAGTAGAATCAGTGTACATAAATGCTCAGTGCTTGCTCAGACCAGTAACTTATTCTAGATACTGAAGATAAAAAGATGATAAAAATCACTGGACTTGTAGTAGAATCAGTATACATAAATGCTCAGTGCTTGCTCAGACCAGTAACTTAGTATCTGTTAAAATAGTTATTATCAGCTTATCAATATAGTTATTTTAAATTTAACTGTAAACATAGCTTTCATAAGAAAAATAAAAAACACAATGTAACCTCTCCCAATTCCCTCCAGTTTCAGTGGCCTCTTCCCAGTTACCAAAATCACATGATATAACAGGAGCATAGCAAACATTTGCAGGAGAGCTAAAATAAATTAGCTTTCTGTCTTGTCCTTGTGAGCTTAGCAACTGGGCTTTCTGCTATGTTTGGCTTTGGAGTGTCTATACTTAATTTGGAAAATGCTAAAGCATACACAGGTGTTAACCAACTATGTCTGTTTAATAGATATGGCTGAATTCAGGATAGAGAACTCTACCATTTCTTAGTCCTTGAAAAACTGATTCTAGGCCTCAGTGCTTGAGTGTAGAGCTCAGAAATCTGGTGCAGTTCCAACAATGCCCATCCCAAGTGCACATGATATAATAATTGTACCTGATGAATTTTCACCAGTTCAATCTTTCCCAGAAACCCGGAAAGGTATTAATTATTTTTCTCAAGGTATTTATAAGGAATTATGTATCAAAGAAGTTCACGGCTAAAGTTTGCTCAGCTAATAAGTGGTAGATTTAATGCTCTATTTCAGAGATGTCAAACTCCAAGGTGAATGGTCTCACTGCTCCCTAACTCTTAGACATACCTGACATCTATGCTTCCAGGCTCAGAAGAACAGTGCCCTTCAGGGTTGATCACTCCCTGTATACTCTCTCTTTTTTTAATTAAATTATACTTGACATACAATGTAACCCTTTGTACTCTTTATCACTTCCCTTCTTTATCACATCTCCTTCAGGACATTATTCTGTCAGTCTCCTCCTCTCTTTCCTCAAAAAAGAAACAAACATAAAATGGTTTCCCTTAACTCCACATCTTCCATAATCTTTTCTTTTCCTTCTATTCTTCTTTCTTTTAGTTATACTTCACCATGTGCATCAGGATATCATCACCAGCAACAAAAGAGACGTCAATACCTCTTAACTAATAAACCCAAACATCTTACTTCTTTCCTCCCTTTGGTGTTTAATACTCTACTCCCTTCTTCCCCCTCATGGCTTCTTGGTCCCAGAGAGTCCTCCTATAGCCCCTCCTTTTTTGCTCAAGCTTCCTTTGTTAATTCCTCCCAGAAAGTTATTGTGCTCTCCAATATTGTATTATCAGCTTTGTCTTTCCTTGTCTATTGTCTTTGACTATATCAACTAACAGATCCTTTGACTTTTTCTTTTTTATTTACATGCTAATGATTTCCTATCAAGGGTTCCCTTCTGAGTTATAGACCTATATATCAAAATGTCTGCATTGGACATCTTTCTTTGGACAAGTCCTTGAAACTCAGGGTCCAAAATGAAACTATTATCTTCCATTGTTCTTTATCCCAGTCAAAACTACCACCATTATTCTAGTCCCAAAGATCAGAAACTGAGAATACCCTTCCTTCTCTCTCACCCCATATCCAATTGGTCACAGAGTCTTGTTGATTTTGTTATGCAATCTTCACTCAATTACTTCTCCTTTCTAAAAAACTCATACCCAAGTACCTAAAACGTTTAGTAACATGATATTTTAAAATTATACTAATAATGATGAGGAGTAGGAGGAGAGGGTAATTCCTCCTTCTTTATTCCTATCTCCTGCTTTCATTTTTTGGGGGGGTTCAGCCACTGGAAACACAGATTCTCCTAGGCATATAAGCACTTTCACACTCAGAATGTTGCTCAGGCTCTTACCATTTCTTTTGTCTATCACATTCCTTCATTCAACAAATATTTATTGAGTATCTATTATTTGCCCAGTTCTACTCAAGACACTATAGATGTAGCTGTAAACAACACAAACAAGGTCCTTACAACCTTGAGTGGAAAAACAGCAATGAGTGAACAAGGTAATTCCAGACAATGATACGCCATAAAGGTAATAGTGTTTTTGTTGTAGAGTTGTGAGGGGGAATGCTATAGGTAGGACCATCAGGACCCCTTTAAAAAATAACAATGAATCCAAAACCTAAAATTTTAAAAGCATCTATCCCTGGAGAACTGAGGCTAAAAAGACATAAGCAGAGGGACCATTAAGGATGGGTAGCCTGGAATGGCACATTAATTCTCTATGGCTGCCAGAAAATCACCACAAACTTAGAAGCTTAAAACAACACAAATGTATTATTATCTTACAGTTCTTTAGGTCAGAAATGTGGGTCTCAATTGGGCTAAACTCAAAATGCGAGCAAGGCAGCATTATTTGTTAGAAGTTCTAGGGGAGGATCCACATTCTCATAGACTCTTCCTCTATCTTCAAAGCCAGCAACATAGCATCACCCTAAAACTACTTTTGTACTCACATCTCTTTCTCTCATGACAGCCAGTAAGGGTTTTCTGCTCTTATAGATATATGTGACTGTACTAGGTTTACCTGGATAATCCAGGATAATTTTCCCCATCTCAAGATCCTTAATCAAATCTGCAAAATTCTTTTTGACACATAAAGTAACACATGCACAGGTTTGGGGGGTTAAGACATGGACATCTTTGAGAGGCCATTATTCCTCCAACCAAAGATAAGAATAACTTTGTGCAAGAGTAGAAAGAAAGCCATTATGGCTGCCCTGATATGACAGATTAGGTCTGTCATTAAAGTCTTATGGGAAGGAGTTTAGATTTTATTTTCTAAATGCAGCAAGAATCCAAAGGTGAATTTTTTGAACAGATAAGTGACATGCTCTAATTACTGAATTTTTATAAATGGCTTGTGAGAAATAAATTATAGCCAGACAATGATGGGAGTAAGGATTTAGAAAGCACTTTTAGTCCAAATGAAAAATGATGGTGTCTTGGACTAGAAAAGTACAGTGAAAATAAATTTTTTTTTAAAGTAGAGAGATTCAGGATACATTTTAGAAATAAAATAGGTAATGAATTATGGGAAGTTGGATAAAAGAAAAAATTGAGGACACTTCTGCCAACTAAGTAGATAAAAGCTGACAAAACCCATGGGCTGTCTCCCAGACAAACCAGCCAGCTCCTTCAAGTTGACCAATATGTCTTATATAGATCACTCTAACATTACACAGTATTTATTTATTTTTTCTTGTTTGTATTCTGTGGGGGACTGAAAGTCAACAGGGTCTTTGCAGTTTAGATTTTGGGGGGACAGGTATGGGGAACTGACAGTAAGCTGACAGTCTGCCCAACCCCCCACCTCACTTGTGCTGTGAAGTTCCTAAAAGGTATTTTGCTATGGTGCTGGATTATTTATACTCGTTTTACTCCCCATGTCCCTTGGAAAGACTGGAGGCAAATTTCTTCTAATCTTTGTCTTGTGAAGTTAAGATGTTATGTATGCTGGGGGTTTTTTGCACTTGGTAGAATTCTTGGGCTGCCTTGGAAATATGATCAGAGATCTCTTTGATTTGCTAATGGCCTCACTTTGCTCTATAAATAAAGGAGGAAGCAGGTGTAGAGGGCGCTCTATTCTTGCCATCAGCATTGCAGAGGCATCCTGATCCCATCCTTTTTTTTCTCTAAGCCTATTTTCTTAATTCCGTGCCATTCCCACTCAGTACCTGGAATTACTAGCTATGCTGGCTCTATTTAAATTCTCATTCAGATTTAAATTTAAGGGAAAACATTTGAAAAGTTGCATGTATTTCAATGACTGGTATTTTCCACCCTTCTGTAGAAGATGCAAATTTAAAAAATCATTAGACAATTAAACATAAATACGTTAATAGAAATTCTGTAATGTCATCAAAGCATGTTCATGTTTGTAGACCAACCAGTGAATTAATGGCAATCAAACTTTGAAATACTATAAAAATCTTCACACATTTTAAGATGACTTATAAAATATTTTATAATTTTAAATAGCTAGCAAGATTATAAATGTTTAAATAGCTATAAAAATTATAAATTTCACTGTATAATAAATATTAACATTTTCAAATAGAAGTCATATAATAGCTTAGAGCTTTTAAATATATGCAATAAATCTCAATACCAAAGAGATTTGATACATATCAATATCCAATTAAAATTCATTCACAAACTCTTCATTAACAATTTAAGATTTTATATTGCTTCTTTCTGTCCTGAAAATCATATTTCCATTCAACTTCTGTAAAATTTAACATTTTTCTTTAAAAGTTTTTTATTGATCACCCAAAAAGTCTACAACAAATCATATTATAAAATGAAAATTTTTTCAATTTTCTCTGACCATATCACTCTAATTCAGTGGTTCTTAACCTTTTTTGAGGTACCGAACCCACCAGTTTCATATGCGCATTCACCAAACCCTTCTTTAGTGATAAATAAAATATGATCTTTTTTCCAAATTCAAGACAGGTATATGTTTCTTTACTGGTGCACAAAATGAGCCGTGCATGAACATCACCTTGCTCAAAGTACAAAACCAACAAAGTGCATGAACTCACAACAAATTACAGTATTACTTTATTCTGGCCTCCGTGGCAGAGGCTTCTCCGAACCCCTGAGACCAACTCATCGACCCTTAGGGTTCGATAGAACCCTCGTTAAGAACCACTGCTCTAATTGTTAAAAATTATTCTTTCTGGATTGATTTGTAACTATAATTATTAACAATGTATATTTTGTGAAAACAACTTAAGTATAATTTTTAAAAGACTTTTAACATAAAAAGCAAACATTTTTGGAAATGAATTTCTTAATAAAATGACTAGGGTCAGCCTGACCTGTGGTGGCGCAGTGGATAAAGCATCGACCTGGGAACACTGAGGTCGCCAGTTCAAAACCCTGCACTGGTCTGGTCAAGGCACATAAGGGAGTTGATGCTTTTAGCTCCTCCCCCCTTTCTCTCTCTCTCTCTCTCTCTGTCTCCTCTCTAAAATAAATAAATAAAAATAAAAAAAATTAAAAAAAAATGACTAGGGTCAAATGTATAATGCTTTGATTTAAAAAACGCATCCTTACACCAATAAAAAAAAATACTTTTTTTGTTAACATCCTAATGGTTTTTGTTTTTTATGTAATTTTCTTTCTCTTTAGTGTCTTTATCTGATTTTGGAATTAGGATAATGCTGGCCTCAAAAAATGAGTTTGGGAGTCTTCCCTCCTGAATTTTTTGGGACAGTGTGAGAAGTATAGGTATTAGTTCTTTGAATATTTGGTAAAATTAACCAATGAAACCATCTGGTCCAAGACTTGTTTGCTGGAAGGCATTTTGTTTTATTTTAATCACCAGTTTATATCATTAGTTGTAATTTGTCTGTATAGATTTTCTGTTTATTTCTGATTTAGTTTTGGAAGATCACATGTTTTAGAAATTTATCCATTTCTTCCAGATGATCCAATCAGATGGTATATAGTTGTTCATGATAATTCTCTTATAATCCTTCGTATTTCTGTGGTGCTGTTACTCCTCCTCTTTCATTTCTGATTTTATTTATTTGGGTTTTCTCTCTCTCCTTCTCTCTCTCTCTCTTATTTATTATGTTATAAGTCTTGTAAAAGGTTTATCAGGCTTATCTTTTCAAAAAATCAGCACTTGTTTTCATTGATCTTTTGAACTGTTTTTCATTTATTTCTGTCTGATCTTTATTATTTCCTTCCTTCTACTCACTTTGGGCTTTGTTTGATGTTCTTTTTTCTGGTTACTTTAGGTGTACAGTTAGATTATTTATTTAAAATTTTTCTTGTTTCTTGAGGTGGGCCTGTAGTGCTATAAATTTCTCTCTTACGACTGTTTATTCTGTCTTATAGATTTTGTGTTGTGTGGTGGTATTTTAAAATTTATTTGGGTGACAATGGTTTATAAAGTTACACAGGTTTCAGATGTACAACTCTGTAATGCATCATCTGTATATTATATTGTTTGTTTACCACCCCAAGCCTTCTTCCGTCATCATTTATGCCCTCTTTTTCATCTTAAACTCTCCCGACACCCCTAACCCTCTGGTAATCACCACACTGTTGTCTGTGTCTGAGTTTTTATTTAATCCCTTCACTGCTTTTACCTACACCCTGCCCATAACCCCTATACCATCTGACAGCTGTCTGTTTGTCTTTTTCTTTCATTTTGCTCATTAGATTCTACATTTAAGTAAAATGATTTGTATATCTCTGATGATTTATTTCACTTAGCATAATACTCGCCAGGCCCATCCATGCTATCAAAAAAGGTAAGATTTCCTTCTTTTTATGGCCAAGTAGTTTCCCACTCTGTAAATGTACCACATCTTTTTTATTCAATCCTCTCTGATGGACACTTGGGCTGTTTCTAAATCTTGGCTATTGTACATAACACTGCAATGAACGTAGGGGCGCATTTATTCTTTTGAATTAGTGTTTTGGTTTTCTTCAGATATATTCCCTGAAGTGGAATTGTTGGATCATAAGGCAGTTCCATTTATAATTTTTTTGAGGAAATTCCATGCTGCTTTCCACAGTGGCAGCACCAATCTGCATTCCCACCAATAATGCACAAGGATTCCCTTACCTCCCCATCCTGAACAACACTTGTTGGCTGTGGATTTATTGATGAAAGCCATTCTGATAGGAGTGAGGTGACATCTCATTGTGATTTTAATTTTAGTTTTTCTGTGATTAGTGATGGTGAGCATCATTTCATATATCTATTGTCTATCTGTATGTCCTCTTTGGAGAAATGTCTATTCAGATCCTTTGCCCATTTTTTAATTGGATTTTTCTTTCTGGTGTTGAGTTCTATACGTTCTTTATAAATGTTGTATATTAGCCCCTTATCAGATATATTATTGGTCATTATATTTTCTCATTCAGTGGAGTGTCTTCTCATTGTGTTGATGTTTACCTTTGCTGTGCAAAAACATTTTAGTTTGATGTAGTCCCATTCCATTTGATTATATTTTCTTTTGTTTCTCATGCCTGAGGAGACGTACCGGAAAAATATTTTGCTATGAGAAATGTTCAAGATTTTACTGCTTATGTTTTTTTCTAGGATTTTTATGCTTTCAAGTCTTACACTTAAGCCTTTAATCCATTTTGAGTTAATTCTTTTGTATGATGTAAGAATGTGATCTAACTTCATTTTTTTACACATATCTGTCTACTTTCCCAACACATTTATTGAATAAACTGTCTTTACCCCATAGTATATTCTTATCTTTTTGTCAAACATTAATTGACCATAAAGGTGTGGGTTTATTTCTGGGATCTCTATTCTGTTCCATGATCTATATGTCTGTTTTTATGCCAATACCAACCTGTTATGATTACTATGACATTGTAGCATAGTTTGATAGCAAGTAGTGTTACTCTTCCAACTTTGTTCTTCTTTTTCAAGATTTCTGTGGTTAGTCAGGGTCTCCTGTGGTTCCATATAATGTTTTGGAATATTTCTTCTAGTTCTGTGAAATATGCCATTGGTATCCTGACGTAAATTGAGTTAAATCAATAGATTGCTTTGGGTAGTAGGTATATGTATATATATATATATGTATGTATATATATGTATGTATATATATGTATATATATGTATATGTATATGTATATGTATATATATTACAGGGACAGAGAGAGGGATAGATAGGGACAGACAGACAGAAATGGAGAGAGATGAGAAGCATCAATCATCAGTTTTTCGTTGCCATTGCGACACCATAGTTGTTCATTGATTGCTTTCTCACACGTTCCTTGACTGCAGGCCTTCAGCAGACCGAGCCACCTCTTGCTTGAGCCAGCAACCTTGGGTCCAAGCTGGCGAGCTTTTACTGCTCAAGCCAGATGGGCCCGTGCTCAAGAGGATGACCTCGGGGTTTCAAACCTGGGTCTTCTGCATCCCAGTCCGAAGCTCTATCCACTGCACCACCGCCTGGTCAGGCAGTACAGATATTTTAGTGGTGTTAATTCATATACATGAACATAATGCTTTCTTCTATTTATTTGTATCTTTTTCAATTCCTTTCTTCAATGTCTTATAATTTTCCAAGCACAGGTCTTTTACATCCTTGGTTAAATTTATTCTTAGGTATTTTTTTGACACAATTGTAAATGAGATTATTTTTCTTAGTTTCCTTTTTTAATACTTCATTATTGATGTTTAAAAATGCAACCAATTTCTAGATATTTATTTTGTATCCTACTACTTCACTGAATTGATTTATTAGTTCAGGTAAGGTTTTGGTGGAATCCTTAGGGTTCTCTATATACAAAAATTTTCCTTTCCAATTTGGATGCCTTCTATTTCTTCTTGTTGTCTGATTGCTGTGGCTAAAACTTCCAGTACTGTATTGAATAAGAGTGGTGAAAGCGGACATCCCTGTCTTATTCCCCATCTTAAGGAAAACCCTTTCAGTTTTGCCTATTGAGCATAATATTGGTTGTGGGTTTGTCATATGTGGCCTTTTTTACATTGAAATGTGTTCCAAATCTATTCCCACCTTGTTGAGAGGTTTTATTATAAATGGGTACTAAATCAAATGCTTTTTCTGCATCGATGGATATGATCATGGGATTTTATCTATGATTTTATTTACATTAAGTATCCCATTTATTGATTTGTGTTTATTGTACCAGCCTTGCGTTTCCAGTATAAATCCTACTTGATCATAGTATATGATCTTATTATATTGCTGGATCTGGTTTGATAATATTTTGTTGAGGATTTAAGCATCTATGAATATTAGCCTATAATTTTATTTTTTTGTAGTGTCTTTATCTGGTTAGTTTTGGGATTTGGATAATGCTGGCCTTGTAAAATGAGCTTGGGAGTCTTCCCTACTCATGAACTTTCTGGAATAGTTTGAGAAGGATAGGTGTTAGTTCTCCTTTGAATGTTTGCTAAAATTTTCCTGTAAAGCCATTTAGTTCAGAACTTTTTTGCTGGGATTTTTTTTTATTACTGCTTCAATTTCATTACTTGTAATTTGTATATTCAGATTTTTCCTGATTCAATTTTGCAAGATTGTATGTTTATAGGAATTTGTTCATTTTGTCCAGATTATCCAATTTATTGGCATACAGTTGTTCATAATATTTTTTACAATTATTTGAATTTCTGTGGTGTTCATTGTTATTTCTCCTTTTTCATTTATGATTTTTTTTTATTTGGATTCTCTCTCCTTTTTCCTTGATGAGTCTGGTTAAAGACTTGTCAACCTTGTTTAACTTTTCAAAGAACCAGCTTTTGATTTCATTCATTTATTTGAACTTTTTTTAGACTCCATTTTATTTACTTCTGCTCTGATCTTTATTGTTTCCTTTCTCCTACTCAATTTAGGCTTTGTTTGTTGTTCTTTTTTTCAAGTTCCTTTAAGTGTAAAGTCTGATTGTTTATTTGAGATTTTTTTCTTGGTTTTTAAGGTGGCCTGTAATTCTATGACTTCCCCTTCAGGACTGATTTCACTGTATCCCATAGATGGGGTTGTTGTGTTCTCATTTTTGTTTCAAGATATCTTTTGATTTCTTTCTTGATCTCATTGTTAACCCATTCATTGTTTAGAAACATGTAACTTAGCTGTGGTGTCTTTGTATGTTTTTCAGTATTTTTTCTTGTAATTGATCTATAGTTTCACACCATTATAGTCAGAGAAGATGTTGGTATGATTTTAATTTTCTTAAATTTATTGAGATTTTTGTGTCCTAACATTTGGTCTATTCTTGAAAATGTTCCACGTGCACATGAAAAGAATGTATATTCTGCTGCTTTGGGGAGAAATGCTCTGATGATATCAAGTAAGTTCCTCAGCTCTAGTGTATCATTTAACGCCACTGTTTCCATATTGGTTTTTTGTCTGGAAGATCTATTCATTGATGTCAGTTGTGTTAAAATCCGTTGTCATAGCTGTACTGCTATTGATATCTCCCTTAATGTACACCAAGATATTCTTTACATATTTAAGTGCTCCTATATTGAGTATATAAGTGTTTAAAAGGGTTACATCCTCTTCTTGAATTGTTCTCTTTATCATTATGTAGTGTCCTTCTTTGTCTCTTATTATAACCTTTGTTTTAAAGATTGTTTTATCAGGTACAAGTATTGCTACTCCAGCTGTCATTTTTTTTATTTCTATTTGCATGAAATATCTTTCTTCATCCCTTTACTTTTAACCTCTGTGTATGTTTTGTTTTGAGGTTGGTTTCATGTTGACTTGTAAATAGCATATATATGGGCCTTCTATTCTTAACCAATCAGCTACCCTATGTCTTTTGATTGGAACATTTAAGCCATTCACATTTAAATTGATTAAAAAAATAAAGGGATTATTGATAAGCATGTACTAACATTACACAGTATTTATATATGTTTTCCCCTATCCAATGAAGAGCTTCTTGAGATTATGAACACTGTTTTATTTATATTTGCATAAAAATTATTTGTTGAATTCATATTGATAAAAAAATCAGTAGAATTTGATAACTGAATGGCCATGAGAGAAGAGTCAATGATCATAAGTAGAACTGATTATAAGATTGCAACTGCAGAGAATTAGAAAAATGATGGTCCTAGTGTAAGAAATCTATAAGCAATGAAAAGAAACTGGATAACTAAGTAAACAAGTACATAACTGAGTAGGTATATCTTTGCACATATATGATACTAAATAGCCTAACCATAATTTTTGAACCCAAAATACAGTGAGTATACTCTTCCTGGACAAACTCCACTGTGGAAGCAATAAAAAATCATAATAATAATGATTAGAATGTACTAGGTATTTACTATGTGTCAAATACTATGCAAGTATTTTATATGTATTAATTAACATCTTCAAATCTATGTTATGGAATAAGTGCTATTATTTTTCCTGTTTTGTAGATGAAGAAATGTAATTGTGGCTCACAGAAGGTACTATATTTCCCCATGTATAAGACACCATTTTTCAAAAAATATGGGGCTAAAAACTGGATGCATCTTATACAGTGATTGTAGATTTTTTTAACATACTTGTATTTCCCACTTTTTTGTGCTTGTTTTTGTGCTCATTGTTGAAGACAGTGATTTGTCATATGACACAGGTAAGGATAAGCCAATAGATAGGAGTTTTGGCAGTGATGAGGAGTTGTATGAATTTTATGATGAATAAAACTTGAGTTCAATAACTTTATATAATACATTTTATTTTAAATTTTGGGCCCCCAAATTAAGGTGTGTCTTATACATGAGGAAATAAAATAAATAATTTGCTTCAAGTTATATGTCAAGAAATAACTATCCTGGCTTGGTAGCTCAGTTAGTTAGAGCATCATCTCCATGTAGTTGCAGGGTTGATCTCCATTCAGGGTACATACTAGAATCAACCAATGAATGCATTAATAAGTGGAAAAACAAATGTATCTTTTTCTCTCTCCTTCTTTCCCTATCTTTCTCTTTCTTTCTTCTCTCTGCTCTCTCTCTCTCTCTCTCTCTCTCTCTCTTTCAAATCAATAATTAAAATTAAAAAAAGAAATAAGTATATTCAGCTTTGGAATTCTAGCTGCACAATTTTTTCTCTTAGCATAGAGTTGAACTTCAAAGATACTATATGCTATCTCCAAACTACAAAAAGAAAGTTACCACTATTAGAATAGTTGTACTAAAATACATCTTTTTTCCATTTAGGCAAAATTAGAAATACTTTCTTTCTGTAGTACAATCAATTTTAAGTGTCTTTTAATATAAACTTTCATTTTAATCTGGATATTTGAATTTCTATTTTATCATGTCATATTTTTAGAAAAGCTTACAATTTAAAATATTGTTTTATCTTCAAAGGCAAATCACATTAAGAAGTGATGGAGAGTCCTGCGAACCAAAATCATAAATGATCTGAAAAATAATGTTGAATTGTACAGCATTCAATTGTTTATATGCTGTTTGAGCACACACACACACTCTTTGAGACTCACAATAACCCAGTAAAATAATTTGAACAGTATGCTCATTCCCATTTTATATTGTGATTCAAAGAGATTAAGTGACTTTTCAGAAGTCACACAATGCAAACAACAGTCTTAAATATAGGTTTCTAAGTCCTAGCTCTCTATCCACTGTACATTATGATAATTAACTATAATGTAAGTATTACTCTCTAAGAAAGGAACATTAAAAGAGCCTGCATACTGGGTATCTAATGTACATTATGGTGACTACAGTTAGTAATAGTGTATTGTATACTTGAAGTTTGTTAAGAAAATAGGCTTTAAGTGTTCTCATCACAAAAATATTTTAAAATGGCTACTATGTGCTGGATGTATTAGCTTGATTGTAGTTATCAGTCCATAATATATACATATATCAAATCATCATGGTGTATACCTTAAATAGATACATTTTTATATATCAATTATAGCTCAATAAAGCTAAAAAATCAATAATAATAATAATAAATTCTGCATAGTGGTAGTGGTTATGAGTACAGAATCTGAAGCCAAACTGACAGAGTCCAAATCCTGGCTTTACCACTTTTCAGTTGGATGACCATGAAAAAATTTCATGTCTGCTCGGCAGCTCAGGTTTTCTTTTACTGCAAAATGAGGATACAAATATTATCCATCTCACTGGGTTGTTTGTTATGAGGATTAAGTGAGTTATTATTTATGAAGCTCTTAATACACTAAAGTGCTGGCATAAAGTGCTGATTAAATAAAAATAAGTAACTGTGTTAGTGCTTATTTTTAAAAACATAATTTGTCATCAGTTTAAAATGTAATTATTAAAGTTTGCTTAAGGATCAAAACCCAAAAAAACTACAGGGAAGCTTAGTTATCTAATATGGTATGTTCCATTCATTCCTTCATTGATTTTTTTATCTCTTACATTGTATTTATTAAGGCATACTTTAACTAGATCAAAACTAAACTTTTTAGGCATATTGTTCCTTGAGTTTTGACAAATGTATATAAATCATATGAGCACCACCACAATCTAGATAATATTGTTTCAACCATAAAATTTTCTCCATTTGTAGTCTATCTTTTTCTCTCAGTACTACACTGGTACTACTGATCTGCTTTCCATCCCTATAGCTTTGACTTCCAGAAAGATAAAAATGGAAGCACAAAGCATGTAACTTTTTATCTTATTGAGATTCATCCATGTTGTTGTATATATCAGCAGTTTATTTCTTTTTTTATTTCTATCTTTATGTGGTTTTTTATTCCCTCATTCTTAGCCACTAATCTATTAATTATTTATTATGCCTAACAAATTCTGAAACATGGATGATTATTTGTATTGGAATAGACAATTCTCTGTAGTTAAAATGAAAGTATGAGTTAAAGCTTTCCCTGAGGGAAACTTTTTAGTTCAGCACTGAGCACAAGCTACAAAGGGGAAATTGTCCAGAAAGTCAATGACATCAAAGTCCATTTCTATCAAATGAACTAGCTGTGTTCCATATACTCTTTAAAATATTAAAGAGTAAAAGTCTCATGTTGTTTCTCAGAAAATAAGGAGTCATTCAGCCCATCACACTCCAAGTTCTTACATTGTTCGATTAACAATTATGCGGCGGCCAGAGGTCTGGGAAATGTGTTCTTGGTATGGAGAGGGCAGTAGAGGGCAAGGAAATCAACATGGCATATTCTATCACATTTCACAACCCACCAGCATTTTGTTTAATATTCTAAATTTTTCTGTGGGGAAAACTACTCTTTCAGCTCCCTTAGTAACTTCTGTTCTGTTTTACAGAGCTATGGAGTTCTCTTCCTTTGAAAGCAAATGCAAAAACATTTTGTAAAGTGGTTCTTTGTATGGCCAGGGGCCGCGACTATTGTGGCCATTCACATGCAGGTTCTCACTTGATTCGGGCAGATGGTAAAAAAACTGCAGAGCCCAAAACTGGTGGGTCATTTCTTTATTCTGGCTTCGCAACCAGTTGGCAAGTAAACACACAGCGGACTCCAAAACCCTTTCACGCATTCTTCGGTTCCCCAACCAGGAGAATCTTCTCTGGTTTTTCCTAGAATCAAAGGCCACCAGTCTCAGTTCCCCACCTGCATAACTTCTCCCTTCTCCTCTCTGCACAAACTGGGTTCTCCTTCAGCAGACTGCCATCTTGACTCCTCCAGCACTCTGCATCCTCTCTGCTTTCACTCTGCCATCATGGCTTCTTCTTTTCCTCCTTCTTCTTCTCTTCTTTTTAAAACTTTTCTGCCGCCAAAATCCTCCTCTGGTGCATATTAGCATAACAATAGCTTTTCCCAAGCAGGAAGGTAATTAGCAGTTTCACCTGGTAACGCCATTCACATGGGCAGCATATTTTACAAACTTATTTGCCTAACACTCTTGAAAAAGAATAGTATTTTATATAAACTGGCCATTTTAAGTGTTTTTTATATTGTAGTTTTGTTCTACATTTGAAATTTAAAATTGTACCAAGTATCAATATGTCAGAAGCACTCAATCCAATTTTTAAAAATACACTTTTGGATAATCTCTGAGTAATAAAAAATTTATCCCTATCTCCCTCTACCCAATGTATATTTCATATGAAAAATGACCAGTTGTAGTCAAGTCTTAATGCTGAAAATCAGAAACTTCTGCTTATAATCCCTACTATCACAATTATTTATACTTTAATAATCATTAAGATACTAACATGACATTATAGATTAAAAATATATGAGGCACTTGAATTATAATGTTTATTTAAATATCTTCAAGTAATCAATGAGTTCACTTTGGTATAAATATACAAATATGATTCAAGATGAACTCTGACCACAGTAAATGAAATCTTAAGTATTAAAATTAGTCACTATGTGGCCAAGTCTTTTAAATGTTCCAAACATCATAAGGACTCAATAACTCATTAATTATACTGCTTAGAAATCAGGAGTATTATGTATATTAAACTCATAATTCCATAATTACTATTTAGTTAAAACATGTAGATATACATATATAGAAACATATACATAAAAAAGAGTTGGTGAGGGAGCAATTCATTGACTTCATTTTGAGTGTGTTAAGTTACAGCATCCACATAAACTCGAGTCCTCCTTGACACCCAAGGGTAAGAAAATCATATCCTATAATGACCACTTACTGCAAAAAGAATGGGTTAATTATTCTATTCCATATAAAATACTAGCACAGGTTTTCCTGGTTTGAAAGTGTATTATTTTAATGTTTTTGTAAGTATGTGAGTGATACCATCTCATGAGATTTGGAGAAACACATGGATCTCATTTTCTTATTTTACAGAGACTAATTTTTGTTTTTTCTGGAATAATTGCACTTGTAGGATATTATTGAATGAGTAAGATTTTATAAATGTTCCTTGTCTTCCCTTTCAGCATCATTCCCACTTCTACAATTTTGGAATGAGAGAAATCTTGAAAATTGTTCCTGGAACTTCTGAAATCTCTTTTCCATAAATATAATATATAGCTTAAACAATCAAGAGGCACTTGGAACATTTGGCAGTTTTTCTGCCCGTTATCCTAACTAAAATTAAAGTTATACACATATATTTATAATTTATGTCTTAGTTTATATCTAAGGCCCATCAATGGGTTCCAGAAGCCGTAAAGTACTTAATTTACTAAATTTATTCTAAATTTTATTTAATTTTTATGAATATGTTAAAAAAAAAACCTCCAAATTACTTCAATTATTTGGGACATGGAAGTCAATAACATAATGCACATTTGTTGAGAGATAACTTTGAGTATGCATATAAGACATAACCATGGCCCTCCAAGGGCCATGCACAAGCACTGATAATCCATAATCCACATAATACCGGAATAAATTCTATTATACAAGTACACAAAATAATGAAAGAACAGGGGAGGAAGAACAGGCATCTGAAAGGAGTTTATAGAAGTAGTGGAACTTAAGCAGAGTTTCAAAGAATAGATAACATTCCAACAAAGAGTGGCTGAAAGGAGATTAAGGGACACAGAGCAGGAATGTTAAGTGATTTACAGAAATTGTTAGTAGCCCAGCAGAGTTAAATCATAGGCCACTCAACATTACAAAGTGAAGGGAAGGGAAGTCTTTTTTAAAAGCATGAAGTATTTACAATAAAGAAGATGGAAAGAAGGGTCAGAAAATATTTAAAAGCAGCTGCAATAAATTCTAGCCTTAACAAAACCATCCTTTTTTAAAATTTTTATTAATTTTATTGTGTTAACATGAATTCAAGGGTCCCACTCAATATAACACCCCCACCTCCATGTCCCCTATTACACCCCTTTGCCTCCTTTCCCCTAATTCTCTCCCCCATTCCCTCTGGTATTTGCTGTCCTATTATCTGTATCTCTGTGTTATGTATATATAATTTCACTGATCTCTTCACCTTCCAAATCCTAATCCCCCTTCCCTCTGACAGCTGTCTCTCTGTTCCCTGTGACCCCGCCTCTGCCTCTATTTCATTTATCATCTTTTAATGGGCTACTCAGTATTTCAAGATAATATCTATGTTAATTACAATATTTCAGGGTACTATAATTTTTTTATATCACCAAGCTAATAAACTGTTAAATGGGATTCTCCAGAATGCTTTGTCATTAGAGAAGCAGAGAAAGGCATCAATAAAAAATATCTCCACAACTTATGTAGCAAAAAAAAGTCATTTCTAATACTATGCATGGTTTTGTTTCTTGTAGAACCACACCCATATCTTTGCTTCCAACAGAAGACATAGCTTAAGAAAAAATGTGGATGAATCAGTAACCATACATAGATTTGAATTCTGTTTTTCACATACCAACTTTACTTCATTTTCTAAACTCACGCCAAAGCAGTTTTTCGGCAGCCTGAGTCCACATCACAGAAGTAGAAAACACACATCTGTAGGCCTCTCTCTTATCTAACTCTGTGAGTGCAATGAGCCCAATAAAGTGTTTAGAAAGATAAATATAGTTCCAAAGCCCAAATCCTGAAGAAAGGGAATGAATAGTTAGTATAATCAAAGTATTTTAGCTTAAAAAAAAAGGAAACTGACAAAAACTCATCTTGTGTCATTAAGAACTTGAAGTGTGATATTGCTGAAAAAACTGCTATGTAGAATCTTATCTCTAGCAGTACAGTGCCATAGAGAACAGTCTCTAGCTAACCACTTGATCACAGGAGCCCAACATCAGACCCCAATTCTTGTTTGCAAAAAAGACAGTGAAAGTCCCTTTATATTTTCAAGTATTATTATTCATAAAAATTCATGAATGAGTTTTATAAATTCTAAAAATAAATATATTATTCATAATACTATTACCATACTAATTGGATAATTAAGTACAAATAGAATGTTTGATAAGAATCCTATTTATTTGTTTAAGAATAGTGTGGGATCATGAAGCTATTTTGAGCCATTATATTGTATTTTTGATGGATAAAATGACTAAGCAAGTAAGCAATGCACTGTTCTTTCATTTGGCAGGGTTCCCTTCAGACTGCTTAACTCAGAAAGAACTTCCAACTAGAGCATTGATCTAACAGGATGAGCTAAGAAAACAAGAGTTTGGAGAGAAAGGATGAGAAGGTATAATGAGGGAGATAATCTGATATCTTCTGTGTAAAGCCAGTGCTCAAGGCCACTATCAGAGCCACCTGGCAAATACAGGTTCGCATTCTATTCGAACAGACAGTAATGAAACAATGGAGCCAAGAACTCGTGAGCCATCAGCTTTAATTCTAGCTTGCACTCGCGGGTAAGCAAAAACACACACTGGGCTCCAAAACCCACTCATTCAGTGCTCACAAAGCTACTGACTTATCCGAGTTTCCTAGAATTAAAGGTTTCTAGTTCACCAGACTTATTCACCTCTGTTTCCCATTTCCTTCTGCACAAACTCTGCACAAACTAGCTTCTTCCTCAGCACTCCGCCATCTGGGCTGCTTCTCCTGGCCTCCTCCACGTGGCCTTAATCTGCTCTCCTTTCTAATACTAACCTCAGGAACCCAGAGAAAGCAAGCTCCCGGTCTGCCCCACTTTATAGTGTAAAAATCCAAACCTTTAATCCAATCTACAAACAAGGAAGTCTCTGATACAAAGTCACTTATCTGAGGCATAATGGGAGGATTCCTCATGAGAGTGCACCACCCCACATCATCCAATCAGTCAAGGGTGTGGGGAAAAGCTTACTCTTAAAACTTGCACGTGGGCAGCGCCATCTTTAACAAAGTGAGCATAATATATTTTATCTGCCCAACATTCTGAGAAAAAAAAAGACTTTCCATTTGCTTAAAAATACAGAATATAAAGAATCAAATGTTGTTCTTTTACCATTTATAACTATGAGGGCTTCATACTATATAAATAGCACGTGCTAACCGATTGCGCCATTGGAGCTCCAAGAGGGCTTCATACTTAACTATGTATTTATTATAAAAAGTTTTATTTTGTAAAATCGAGCAAAGAAAATGGCATGTATTGTACTCCGAGTCGTTGTTCCGATACTGCAAAGGACTTTCACAATGTTCTACTAAATTTTCTCAACCACACAGCAGGATACAAACTTCATTTTATAGATAACTACATTTAGTTTAGTGGGGTTAACTGACATGCAAAAATTAAACAATTGGTAAATAAATCACTTGGGACTCAAACCCTAATCTGACTTCCAGTTCTTCCTCTAACTCAAATGAAGATCCAAGCATTCTTTCATTCTTTGATGCTCCAACATCATCTTTCAGGGGTTGGGGTGAGATGAATGTATGAAAATTTCCCTTTTCCAAGAACATATCTATATGGGACCATATATTTTCATTACTTTAACCATAATAACATACAGCAGCAGATGGAAATCAATGCAAATATGAGATTACTATTGCATTCTATTCAACCAGACATGAAGGAAATATGTAAAAATGCAAAATAATAAAACATTAATTTTTCATTTTGGTAAATATATTTATTTAATAAAAATACATTATTTATATTAAAACAAAACAGATATTATTATTTTAAATGCATTAATAACATTTTAATTTTTTTTTTCAATTTTCATTTCTAAAATGATAAATATCTATAGGTATAGTCTGCCAAAAGTTATTTGAGGTCCTCAATAATAATAAAACTACAAAGGTCTTCTGAGACCAAACCAGAAGTTTGAGAAACACTGTTTTACACTAACAACTAATTTATATGCATATATATATATGTAAATATATATATATATATATATACATTTATAATGAGATAGTGTAAAGCCAGTGCCTGTGGTCACCATCACAGCCGCCTGGCCCATGCAGGTTCGCATTAGATTCAGACAGTCTGTAATGAAACAACGGAGCCAAGAACTGGTGGGCCATTAGCTTTAATCCTAGCTTGCACGTGGTGGGCAAGCAAAAATACACACTGGGCTCCAAAACCCACTCATTCAGTGCTCACAAAGCTACTGACTTATCTGAGTTTCCTAGAATCAAAGGTTTCTAGCTCACTAGTCTTATTCACCTCTGTTCCTCATCTCCTTCTCTCTACACAAACTCTGCCCAAACTGGCTTCTCCTTCAGCACTCTGCCATCTTGACTGCTTCTCCTGACCTCTTCCACATGGCCTTTCTCTGCTCTCCTTTCTAATGCTAACCTCAGGAACTGAGAGAGAGCAAGCTCCCGGTCTGCCCCACTTTATAGTGTAGAAATCCAAACCTTTAATCCAATCTACAGACAAGGAAGTGTCTGATACAAAGTCACTTATCTGAGGCATAATGGGAGGATTCCTCATGAGAGTGCATCACACTACATCATCCAATCAGTAAAAGGTGTGGGAATAAGCTTACTCTTAAAACTAAGCCTTAAGCTATAACAACCCGACCTGCCCACAGCCTGTCCCCCAACACACATTAATATTATTATGCCCATCTCAAGCATAAGGGCAACTAATATCACCCGGGCGATGGGCTTTCACATGGGCAGCACCATCTTTAACAAAGTGAGCATAATACATTTTATCTGCCCAACAGATAGCATAGCAGTTAATCAAATAATATGCACTATCTACAAGATCTGAACTTAGGAAGTAAGTGGGGAAAGGACATGTAATGAAGGAGAGATTCACTATAAGATTCACTATAAATGTCATTGTCAACCATGCCAATCACATGGATGCAAAAACTAAGTAAAGATGGACCTTGAAGGAAAGATCAAGAAATTCCAAATCAAAGCCACAGACCTTGCCAGCTTGTTTCCTTGCCACTTGGATTTCTCCATTTTAGTTATTAGCAAATTTCCAGCCCCATTAAGTGCCAGCGTAAAACTAAAAAGAGAAAGCAGAAAAGGGAAGGACAAAATAAATGCAAGCAAAGGTAGAGGAAGAACAGGACAATACACAAGAAAGCAGAGGCATACTTTAAACAAGAGTTTTCCAGATTCTCATATTTCTATTAACAAATCACAAGAGTAATAAATTATTAGAGTAAAAAATGTATACGTTAATAGAAAGAGACAGAAAACTAATTTATCAGTGCTCAAAAAGAAAATTTATATAAGTGTGAAAATATTTAGAAAATGAAAAGCCATAGTTGAAAGTAAAAGCAATGGAATAAATATCATTGAAAACTAAAAGCCAGTGAACAGGCTAAAGATAGTCACACAGAAGTAAAATAGAAAATGATACAATTATTAAAATACATAAAAGCAATGATATATACTGGAAGACTAAAGAATCAGAGATTTGATACGTACATAATTGATGTTCTTAAATTTATTTTTCTTAATTTTTTATTAAGTGAGAGGTGGGGAAGTAGAGACAGACTCCTGCATACGTCCTGACAGGCATCTACCTGACAAGCCCCCTACCAGGCCATGCCCTGTTTGGCTAGGCCATTGCTCCATTGCTCGGCAGCCAAGCTATTTTAGCATCTGAGGCAATGTCATGGAGCCATTTTCAGCACCTAGTGCCAACTTTGCTCAAACTGTTCAAGCCATGGCTGAGGGAGGGGAAGAGAGAGAGATAGAGGAGGAGGGAGGCATAGATAAGAAGATGGTTACCTCTTGTGTGTGCCCTGATCAGGAATCAAGCCCTACACTTCCACACACCAGGCCAACACTCTACTGCTGAGTCAACTGACCAGGACCTTGATGTTCTTAATTTAAAAATAGAATAAATGTAACAAAAAAAGATAGACAATGATATAAGAAAAGAAACATTTTTAATAAAGAGTATCTTGAATATATATATGGAAAGGGCACATATATTATAACAGAAGTTATTAGACAATCAACACTGGGTTACATCTTGATGTACTTACTGAATTTCTAAGATATATAAAAAAATGAGCCTGACCAGGCGGTGGTGCAGTGGATAGAGCGTCGGACTGGGATGCCAGAAGACCCAGGTTCGAGACCCCAAGGTCGCCAGCTTAAGCGTGGGCCCATCTGGCTTGAGCAAAAGCTCGCCAGCTTGGACCCATGGTCGCTGGCTCCAGCAAGGGGTTGCTCGGTCTGCTGAAGACCTGCGGTCAAGGCACATGTGAGAAAGCAATCAACGAACAACTATGGTGTCACAATGGCAATGAGAAACTAATGATTCTCACCTCTCTCTGTCCCTGTTTGTCTGTCCCTGTCTGTCCCTCTCTCTGACTCTCTCTGTAAAAACAATAAAAGAAAAAAGAAAAAAAAATGATACAAATATTGAGGTAATTGAAAGGAAAAGTCCAATACAAAGGAGAAATATCAAGCTGGTTTAGAAATTTTCCACAGTAATATTCAGCCCCCAAACAAGATGAACTGATGTCTACAAAATACTGGTAGAAAAGAAAAGCAATGAAATAATTAATATTTCTTAAAACAAAAATAATCTGCAATTATGAAATTCAGCTAATCAAGCTTTAAATATGGTGAAATACAGGCACAATTTGTAAAGATCATGCTAAAAACTGGAAAAATAAATGTGGCTAAAAGAAAAAATATTTTAAACAAATCAAATTAAGGAGCTAGGGAAGAGGGAAAGTAGAAGGAAGATAAAATGTACTAATTTTTATATTTTTCATTGTTCAACTTTATTAGATATTATCTGGAATGTCAAAGTAGAAGGCATCTAGCTTCTAAGAATTAGAAGGCTGACAAGTTTATTGCTCTCATTCTAATAATAAGTAAAAACCACATAATACTTAAGATAATAATTTTTCTTTAATCCAGTAGATTGATCAGTTTACAGAGCAGTCAGGCTACTTGGATTTCAACAATATGTAAAAAAAGAATAGGTTGCAAAATGAACTGAAGAAAAGAGAATAAGACTAAAGAAATATGTGGAGAGAGAATAACAAGAGTGTTTCTCCAAAACAATAAAATAAAGGGCACTGATTCAAGAACCTTAGAGAATATTAAGCAGAACAAATATCAAAAAGAAAAAACAAAACTCTTAAGTACATTATACTTAAACCTCTGAACACCAAATATAAAGAAAAAAGATGTTAAGAGAATCAGATTAAAAAGACATACTACATAAAGAGAAACAAAGAATGGTACCAGATTTCTCATTAAAAACATTGCAAGACAAAAGATAATGAAATGCCACTTTGAAAGTGGTGAAAGTCAAAACAATGGCTTAAAAATTTTTTACCTGGCAAAAACATCTTTCAAAATAATAAAAGATTTACAGAACTTTTTAACAGATAACTGAGATCATTCATTACTGAAAGCCCTGCACTATAAGAAATGTTAAAGAAAATTCTTCAAGCAAAAGGAATATGACAGAAACTTGGGTCTAGACAAAGAAATAAAGATCTCTAGAAATTCTTAAAATAAAGGTAACTATAGAAGATATTATTTTATTATTTTTACTCTAAAATATGATTGAATGTCTAAAGCAACAATAGTAGCTGTAGGAAAATGGCCAGAGAGTTGAATGCTGCCCTGAAACAAGTCTTACATTTGGACTTTGAAATGCCAAGTCCTGCGGGGGGTGAGGGTAGGGGGGTGGGGGCAGAAGCTGCCTAGCAAGCACTGATAAAATTGTTTAAAGGGAGCAGCTGACTCCTATAGCCATTTTTTGCATACCTGAAAGGTTTTAGTTGATCATCCTTTTCTGCACCTGAACCCATGCTCTGCTAATTTAACCCATGCTCTGCTAATTTGCTTGATGATTAAAGAAACAAATAAATATGATGAGGCTGCAGAGATCTGAGCTTTCAGTCCTAGAGAAAACACACAAAACACAACATAAAAAAAAATCTAAACATTGATCATATAAAGCACTTTTTAAAAATTCCAATGAGTTAATAAGTATAATATAAAATTAAAATGATAAAATTATATTTACAGTTGATGCTTGAACAACACAGGTTTAAACCATTCAGGTTCACTTAAACATAGATTTTATTTATTTATTTATTTATTTATTTATTTATTTTAATTCTTAGTTCTTTTTTTATTGTTTTAAGATTTTACTTATCATTTTAGACAGGGGAGAGAGAGAGAAGAGGAAGGAGGAGCAAGAAGAAGCATCAACTCCCATATGTACCTTGACCAGGCAAGCCCACGGTTTTGAACCAGCAACATCAACCTTCCAGGTCAACACTTTATCCACTGTGCCACCACAGGTCAGGCTTAAACATACCGTATTTCCCCATGCATAAGACGTTCCCCTATACAAGATGCACCTTAATATGTGGGTCTAAAATTTGAAAGAAAATGTATTATGTAAAGCTATTGAACTCCAGTTTTATTCACTATAAAATTTATACAATTTCTCATCACTGTCAAAACTCCCATCCATTAACTTGTCCTCATCTGTGTCTGATGACGAACCACTGTCTTCATATATTGCCTCATCCTCATTTCCATCTATGGAATTTGAAATGCCACACTTCTACAACCACTGCATAAGACACACCCAGTATTTAGACCCCAAGTTTTTCAAAAAATGGTGCATCTTATATATGGAAAATATGATAGATTTTAGATCTTAGGTGCTATTGGAATTCTACTACACAGAGGACTGACAAGTTATATGTGGATTTTTGACTGCCAGGAGGACTCAGCACCTTACTCTCACATTGTTCAAAGGTCAACTGCATTTTATAACCTCCCAAATATATATATATATACATATATATATATAAATATATATATTACATACACATTTTATGTGTTATATATAGTACATATAATAATATATATTCTATGTATTATATAACATATATCACCTATACATTAAATGTGTAATACATGTTATATTGTATTCTATGTATAATATATAATATATACAACCACATAGGGTTTTGAGAGTTAAATGTTTTAAGCTTTTGTTTTAGTTAATGAGAGATTAAAGATATAATTTCAGACTTTTAATTTTAATAATCGTGTGAAAATATCTAAGATTTTAATTAAATAAATAGAAATTAAATACATAAAATACAATCTAGTTGGGGGATATGAAAATAGAATGTGAATAAACAAAATCTGCTAACTCCTCTCCCTGAAAAAGTAAAGGAGAAAACAGAAAAAGTAGAATAAATCAAATAAGTGAGATGCAATGTTTAAAACTAAGACATCGTAAATGTATAAAAGCTGAATTATGCAGTTGAAAGACATAGATTGTTAGGCTGGATCTTGAAAAAAAAAAGTGGAACGAGTTAAAGGGAAAGGTGAGAAGAACAAGTTGAGGAAAAGTATGGAGGATATAATAACCTTTGCCTACTCAAGAAGCAATAAGTGAACTGGCCAGAATAGTCAGAGATTTTTACACACAGAAGCAGCAGAAATTAATGTCTCCAGTTATAGAATTCATGTGTAGAAAAGTGAGAGCTGCTAAGCAGAAGAAAGAAATGAGGAGTAGCTTAGAACCATAAGCAGGAAGGGTAAATTGAAGGATAGGTTACACTATGAGATTCCATAATTCACTTTGAAGAAGATGATACATTCACAGTGGGCATAATGAATCTAAAATCATTATCTTTGTTGGAAGATCCAGCCAGAAAAATCTAAATGAAGATGAGGAGAAAGTAAAGAGAGATCAGAGACATGAAGCTCATTTTCTCCAAATCAGTTTCAATCATTCCTGTTTCACTGCTTGTTACACTTAAATGTACAAATATTTAAACAAAATTATTTATTCTTCAAAAGACTTTTGCTTAACATCTCAGTGTTTCCAGAAAAATAT
This sequence comes from Rhynchonycteris naso, assembly GCA_037038555.1. Classification (NCBI taxonomy): domain Eukaryota; kingdom Metazoa; phylum Chordata; class Mammalia; order Chiroptera; family Emballonuridae; genus Rhynchonycteris; species Rhynchonycteris naso. The sequence goes on along the minus strand of CM072997.1, from coordinate 44,312,167 downwards.
TATACTGATACATTCCAAGTCTCTTCTCTACTAATTGTTTTTCTCCAGTAGCATGAAAAAGCATTAAAATGCTATGAATAAAATTCAAGTTCAGTAACCTCCCACTGATACAGATGTAGTATAAATTTGAAATGGAGTTTCTTCAAGTCTATTTTGGAGACAAGAGAAAGGATGAGTCCTTCAAACATGTAAAATCAAGAAAATACAGTGAGGATATATCATGACCCTAATATAATTGTCCTGTCTTATTTCTTTGCACCCTCCCAAAATCTAAAAGTGGCATTGCTTTCAAGTGTAACCATAAAAACAGAGTGAACTTAAGTACAATGTAGTCAAGAACTAAACACCAAAACTCTAACTTACAATCAACACACCCATCCCATAAATACAGGAGAAACTTTGGTGGTATGGTAGAATTACAGGGAGTAGACCAGTATTTGTTTTGGCAAATGCGAAGTCTGTGCAAATAGGAACACAGCTGTATGCTGAGTATTTTAATGTTTCTAAACTGCTGAATCAGACATAAAATAATATTCAAAGTTGCAATGTGTCAGCAAGTTTAGAGAACAGAGTGCCATTCTGAGTATTTTTTTACATTTTTATAGAATAAGTGACCTTATTAAGCATTTCTGTCACCATGTCAATTATAATATAATAATACTTCATCTTCTATATTCAAGACCCCATCATACTGACACGGTTATAATTCTTGTTTCAATTTAGATATATTACTATTTTCCACAAATGTAGAAATGTAGCACAAGCAAACCCCTGAGGAGCTAATGACTCTTTAGCCTAAAAGAGACTTAATTGAATCTTTAATTAGCTATATATACATGAGAATTTCAATAGAAATGAAATATTTTATATTGAAATTCTGAAAAGCAATGCTGGAAAATTATTGAAAATAAAATTGGAGGACTTGTTACTTTACTATCTCTGTTTAAAATTGAGGCATTTTCAAATAATGCACCTTTATGTCTCTTTAGCATTTCAAAAATGAAAAGAAGAATAAAGCACCTTTTTATTTATCAAAATAAACTTTACCCAAAGATGTTTGCTAAATAAATAATGACTGAATGTTCCCTTAGTGCCTTACTTGTCACACTCTTGGAAATTTTTAGAACTGCTTTCTGGACTAACTGACACCATACAACCTATCTTGTTTATAAATTATGTGTTCAGGCCTGACCTGTGGTGGCGCAGTGGATAAAGTGTCGACCTGGAATGCTGAGGTCGCCGGTTCAAAACCCTGCACTTGTCTGGTCAAGGCACATATGGGAGTTGATGCTTACTGCTTCTCCCCCCTTTCTCTCTCTTTCTCTCTCTCTCTCTCTCTCTCTATCTATCTCGCCTCTCTAAAATGAATAAATAAATAAATAATTTTAAAAATAAATAAATAAATAAATAAATTATGTGTTCATTTATGTCTAACTTCCAGAGTATTAGACTTATTTGTGTTTTAGTAATTGTTGTAGAATTGACTTAGACTTATTTTCAAATCCATTTCATCTTTAAATTTTAACCTCAGTACACTAGGATATTTCCCTAATTTAATTCATTTTTCTTTTAGATTTCTTGTCCCAATACTATGAAAAAAAGTGAGCACTCTACAAGGACTACAAATAAGTTTCATCACGTGGGCTGACTTTTTATTGATTTGTAGTGACTGTCCAGAGTATTTTACTAGAAAGAGCTTGTGGACAAATCTCTGCATTGAACAGGAAAGAATGTTGTGCTGGAAAGAAAGATTAATTCAGTCTTTTGTGGATTTAGAATGATGGGGCATAAAGTGGTAGAATACTTGCCATTCATTTGCAACTGACCCCAGGTCTCAGATAATTACTAGTAGATGTTAAAGTTTTACTTCATAGAACTCTACATTATTTAAAGCACCACACATCTTTCTGCAGAATTCTCCATCTTTGTTAGTTTTTCATACTTTGAAAAGGGGAAACAGAATCCTAACATTGTTGTCCTAACAACAGGCTAAATTCACCTTTGCTTCATTTAAGGATTTTATCCAGTGGTGAGATTCAACTGGTTGGCACTAGTTCTGTAGAACCGATACCTATTTTTTTGTTGGGTTCAGTGAACGGTTGTTAAAATGGCACTTGTAATCAGGGTTTTCTCTCAGGTGGACACCTGGGCAGCCAGGTGTCCATCTTACATTTCTTACTCTTTTATAACGTTCACAGCATGTTCTAAGCGCCCGTGTCATTCATAGGTGAAAAAAATTGAAAGAACTATGCTTGCAATATTTATTTATTCATTTCATAAACTCATTATACCTTTGATGAAATACTATATTTTAATTTTCTTGCATTCTTTACTTCAGTAAACAAACATAATGTGCCAAACAACCAAGGGGTGACAATTTGTCATTATATCTTAAATATCTTAAGTAACAGTATTATTATTTTTTGTTAGGTATTATTTAATATTTTTCATTAATATTTATATATAGAACAATCACCTTCATTCAGTTGTAATCCTAATTTCACTTTCCTTAAAACAGTAATATGTCACTTTTATTGTCTTTCCATTCATTAAAGCAACACCACTGCACTGCAAAATTGCCCACTTGCAACTAAATACCTGATACATGCATTTTGATGTCATTTAACAAGTGATAGAAAAGGTTGTCAACTCATTAAGAAAATGTTTTCCCTAAATACCTTGTTTAATTTTGGTTTTCTTTAATAAAGTTATAACAAAGGGCTGTTTCAAAGGTTGAGTCTTTGTCCTCTCACAAGCCGTCCTGAATTTTCCAAATATCCTTCAGGGCGACTTCTTTAACTCCAAACATTTTCTCTGCCAGCAATACAATTTCCTTCTCAATGTTTTCTTGACTGTTGCCCTTCAGATTGATGTAGTCGCAGTTGGAACTGGAAAAATGGCAGGAAATTGCCTTCCGGAATCCTTGAGTTTTGTTCTGACCAGGTCCATGGATGAGCAAAGGATGAAAGAAAATGGTGTCTCCCTTCCCCATTACAAGGTGAACCCGGGGGGTGTTTTTATCATACTACTGGATCCCATGAAACATTATGTTAACTCCTCCCTCCCATTAGGGAAAATTATGAGGCTTCAAGGTACCTTTGTGTGTACCTGGGAGCACCACCGGATAGCCGTTGTTCCTGTCAATGTGCTCCATGGCTGTCCAAACAGAAACAATGCTATTGTTGGGCCTGAATGGGAAATAGTGCAGAACCTGGTGCATGTGATGGCAGGATGTCTTCTTGCCAGAATCTGGAGGTTTGCTTATCAGCATTGTATGCACGGCCATAATATTGGGTTGAGTGAAATACTCCACATATTTCAGAATCTCAGGGAGACTGCAGTATCTGAAGAGCTCCTCATTTTCTTGGAAATCTTGGACATTGGTAATCACACTCTCACTTGGAGAATATTCTGATTTTGCAATGGTCACATCTTTCATTAACATTAATCCAAATGGTTTTACTTCCTGTCTGTAGATTCTTTCAAACTCATTCCTGAAGTGGTCAATATCAGCATCAGATATCAAATTTTTAATGACAAGAAACCCATTTTCTCTGTTCCAGGCTTAGAACATTATTGTCCTGAGTATACTGGAATTGTTGAGAAAGGAAACCGGCAGGAGAAATAGCCTCTGAAGTGGGGTGAGCTATGACGGCCTCGATGGAAGGGGGACAGAGGTAGGCCAGCATGATGCACAGGAAAGTGGCAGTTTGCGCCTTATCCATGGAGATGGTGGTGCTGGGGAAACCAGGTGGAGGGTCCACATTAATATTTTAAAATTCTTTCTTATAACATAATCTAGTTTTGTGAACCTCTTTTTTTATCCTTATTTAAGTATTAAATACATGAAATAATAAACTACCTTTTGGTAGATCTTCTTTTTATACTTAAAATAGTTATTAGGGCAGAAAACCGGTTTTTAAATTATTTGAATCCCACCACTGATTTTATCAATACTCACTTCTACCTCCCACCTTCATACTGAGGCTCCATAAAAGAAGCAAAGAGACCCAATTCCTTCTCACAGTAATATGGACACTCCTGCCTTAAACAAATACATTTTTCTGATTCTTATTTTGTTAGCCCAGGAGAAAAAAGACATTAAGAAAAAAAAAGCAAAAATGTCTGCATTAAGAAAATAACTATTATTTTTTCTTTAATTTATACTAGTCACCAGGTTAAACTATTTACCTTACATAGATTATTATCTCATTACAACAGACAATCCTAAAAGAAAGAAACTATTGTCATCTTCACCACCATCACTCCTAATTTAGAGATGACAAAATTGAGTCTTGGAATTGTTAAATGATGTGCTTAGAGTAGGGGTCCCCATGCGGCCCCCTGAGGCCATTTATCCAGCCCACTGCACTTTCAGAAGGGGCACCTCTTTCATTGGTGGTCAGTGAGAGGAGTACAGGATGCATCGGCACCCATAGTTCCCATTGAAATACTGGTCAGTTTGTTGATTTAAATTTACTTGTTCTTTATTTTAAATATCGTATTTGTTCCCGTTTTGTTTTTTTACTTTAAAATAAGATATGTGCAGTGTGCATAGGGATTTGTTCATAGTTTTTATTTATAGTCCGGCCCTCCAACTGTCTGAGGGACCCCTGGCTTAGAGCCTCAGTGCTGGTAAGTAATAACAAAAGAATATGCACCCAGGAAATCTAATTCCCATGTTCTTAGTTGTTTAAACCAGTGGTTCTTAACCTTTTTTGAGGTACCAAACCCACCAGTTTCATATGCGCATTAACCGAACTCTTCTTTAGTGATAAATAAAATATGATTTTTTTTCCAAATTCAAGACATAGGCATATGTTTTTTTACTGGTGCACAAAATCAGCCGTGTATGAACATCACCTTGCTCAAAGAACAAAACCAACAAAGTGCATGAACTCACAACAAATTACGGTATTACTTTATTCTGGCCTCCATGGCAGAGGCTTCTCTCAACCCCTGAGACCAATTCATTGAACCCCTAGGTTTCGATAGAACCCAGGTTAAGAACCACTGGTCTAAAACCAAATTCAATACTGTTTCCTTCTGTCCACATTCCTTTGCCAGTTACTGCTTCAAATCCCAGTCTGAAAGTCACTTCCTCAGACAACGCAACTTAAGACATTTTGTTCATCACTGTATGTATGTACAATTCTTTGCACGATGTTTATAATATAATATGGGTCAATACACACAATTTGAAGTATAGAGAAACATATCATTTAATTTGTCTAAAAATTCCTTGGAAAACTTGACTCTTAAGGAATGAACAAGATTTTGTCAAAATATAAAGGGATTCAGAAGACAAAGGCAGATTTAACAGTGGGCACACCTGGCTTGCGCCCTGGGCCCCAACTTCTGAAGGGCCCCGCAAAACCCCAACTTTACACTTTTTTCTAATGGCACCAAGTTTGGTTTCATATGTGCAATTTTAACATTAGTAGTACAAAATATTTTCTATTTACTTAAAAATATGGTTAACATGTATTTTTATTTTCCTTGTCCCTCTCTTTGTTTTTTTAAGAGGCCCAATATTTTCTTCTGCACCTGGGGCTTCGAATGACCCTTAACTGCCTCTGTCAGAAGAGGAAACAAAATAGACACAATAGAAGTATTAGATATTTCAGGAGAATGAAACAAGGAGTGCAGAGCAAAGGGCATGGTGAAGTGAAAACAGGAAGTTAGGAGGTTGGAGTGGTAACAGTAATAAGAAAGGAAAAGGAGGATTGTGGAAAAAGCTAAAAAAGGTTTTGACCAAAGTGTAAGGAATCTAAACTTTATCCCGCAGGCAATAAGGAGCCATTGAATATTTCCAAATTGAGATTAAAAAAAACCAACTATGTTTTGGAAAGCATACCGTGTTGGTTATTAAGCTATTCATGGACATCTCTAATCCATCCTCTATACTCAGTTCTGAGATGCTAGTGCTGGGACTCTGCTAGTTACTCTCCTTGAAGTGACAGCTGGTTTTGTTTTAGGTTCTGTCACTAAGGGATGGCAATAAGAAATTAGAAGACCAATAAAAGGGAAAACAACTCCCTCCTTTCTGTTTGCTTTGTGTTTTGTCAAAGTCACCCTATCATGACACTTGGGCTTCTTATGACCATCTCATGACCAGTTGCATTGGGCCCCTTGTAGGTACCAGTATCTTCTAGGCAGTGCCCCTTGCTGCAAGTCTGAGCCCTTTCACAGGGCCATTCCTTCTAAGCTTTTAGTTTCTGAAAACCCCAGCCTCATGCTTCTGTTCCCTCAGCCTTAGAAGTGATAGCAGGGTGTGAAGATATTCCTCTTTGTTTGAACAGTGCTCTAATAACAATTATTCAGTATCTTCAGTCAGTTCTCTGTGTTGAAATACCTAGTGTGGCTTCTGATGTTCTGAATGCACTCTGACTGTGTAAACATTTTGGTGTCAATTAGAAAATGGAACAGTAAGAACTGAAGTTAGAAGGTCATTTCAATCTTCTAGACAGAGAAAAAGTAATTCAGTGAAACTGTTAAGAGTGATGATAATGATGTAAACAGTAACAGCTAACATTTATGAAGTACTTACAATATACCAAGAGCGGCTCTAAGTAAATTTCCTATGATAAGTACTATACTTATTGCCTATGATGTAGATACTAATTTTCACTGTATAGACAAGAAAATTGAAGTCCAGATATGTTTTAACTAACAAACCCCAGTCATGTGGGTAAGAGCAGTGGAGATAGAATTTAAACCTCAATCTTCCAGTTCCAAATTCCTTCCTTATAACAACTAAAATTAAGTTGGATTCTAGAGTTATTTTTGAAAAAGAAACAATAGTATTTTAACATTCATTAATTCAACAAAAAGGATCACGGAGTGAAAGGAGTCAAAACAAACCTCAGAGATTTCGTTTTGGTGACTTGTAAGATGATGAAGCTATTTAAATTTTTTAAAGATCAGGTATGAGTGCCCAGTAAAAATAATTAATTCGGTTTTTGTTATTTTTAATTAAAGGTGTTTGTGAGGCATCTGAGAAGTGATGTCAATTGAATGTTGAGTTTGAGTTGGATCCTTTAAAATGGTTGACAAAGATTTCAGAGCTCTTAGAAAAAAGATGCTAGATAAAGTCATGAAAGCCAATGGCAATACCTGAAAGGGAGGTTATGAAAAGAGAGTGAGGAGAGTGTCAAGCTAAAAATAAATTTTATGGCTCTTTTTTTCTACATAAAGAATAGCAAAGAGTTTTCAGAAGAGATATATATTAAGCAGTGGAATGAGACATGGGGAATAAAAGAAAATGTATGTGGTATGATAAATAAGAAAAATATGAAACTATTCAAGAGTTTTGTTTTTTTAAAAAATAAGAAACACAAAGAAGAGGAAAAGGAAAGATAAAAAGAGTTGAGAACAAAATGCTCTAGCTTCTGCACTGAAATGCAGCATCCCCTAGATTGATTATACGCCTTAGAATGATTTGGCAGCAGAAAATGGGATGACATCAGCAAACCAATCCCTAGCTGAGAAGAATGAGTCACATTTTCATCTGTTTTCACTTGATTAAAATATATTACATTTGTTGAGCTTGGAAAAAAAAAAAAAACAGAGGAAACCATTGAAAGTGGAAAATTGAAAATCCAAATATGGTTAGTTTCTAACTCACCAGAATTGCAGGAGCATAGGAACTAATAATTTTGATTTAGAGACTTTAAAGAAAAATACAAAAACTTGTATTCAAGAAATAATTCCCCAAATAAAATTATTTTATGACTTTCTTAAACTTTTTACTTTATATCAGAGAAAACCCTAAAAAAAGGTAATTTTTTATAATATTATTAAAAACATAAAAATCTTGTCAGCTGTATAAAAATGGGCAATATTTAAATATCATCTGGTCTTTATAACTTATTTTGTTCAGTTAGTACAAAGTGCTAGTTTTGATGGTTCGATTTTGTGTAAACATTTGCTTCTTGGGAACAGAACTGAGAGAAAAAGCAGAGAAAAAAAATGGGACAGAAGATTTGTTTCTTTACAGGGACCTATGCCAAGTGATCTGCAACCAGTACATTTCCTGGTCAACGTCAGCTAACTGATTTGTCCATGCGTTTTTTGTTTGTTGGTTTTGTTTTACTGTAGTTGCTATTACTGACCTTCAGATCCCTTAACAACAAGAGATTTATAATTAGGCAGGATTTACTTGGAAATGAAATCTATTGCTGCTGAGTTTAGGCAATTATTTTTCTAAATATGTGAATTATTGTGAGACTCGAATTCTATAAGTGCAAGAAGTCTTCAAATTATTAACCAGTGCATAAACCTAAGTTATTATTTGTTTAATAGGTCATAGCATGTAGAGATCATCTATGAATGGGAATAAAACTGTTTGGTGTCATTTTATGTTAAGAAAACATGATGCTTTTCAAGATTTCATTGTTCTTTATCCTGTAGTTACATTAATTGATTTATCAGTTAAACTTAACAAACTCTTCAACAACCCGTTTTGGGGTGTCTCTACATATATCCAAAGTCATATAAAAATTTGAGAAATTTATTTACTTAAAGTTTAAAACTATGTTAAAATAAATTTAGATGTCAAATGCCTCACTGTTAAAATTACTATTATTATGTAATAGATAAAGAATTAAGATTTATATCATAAGAAGAGCTTTTACATATCATTAAAAGTAAAGTAAGCCTGACCTGTGGTGGCGCAGTGGATAAAGCGTCGACCTGGGAACACTGAGGTCTCCAATTCAAAACCCTGTACTGGTCTGGTCAAGGCACATATGGGAGTTGATGCTTCCAGCTCCTCCCCCCTTTCTCTCTTTCTCTCACTCTCTCTCTCTCATTCTGTGTCTCCTCTCTAAAATGAATAAAATAAAATAAAAATTTTTAAAAAATGTAAAGTAAAAGAGACCAAAAGAAAAATGGGCAAAATTACAAATAGGTCACATACAAAAGAAAAAATATAAGTGGCCAATAACCAATCAATAAATACACAAGAATAATTATCAGACTTATACTAAAAAAAAGTAAAAATTAAAAAGAATGGGTACCATTCTCATGTTTCATATTGACAAAAATTAAAAATAAAAATACCAGGAGAAATACTGAGAAGATGATAAAAATATGAACAGCATAGTTTTTGGAACTAGAAAAAATACATTAAGAAAAAGAAGAAGAAGACAGAGAGCTAGAGAGTAAATCAAAAACCCATGAACAGCATTTATAACAAAACTAGATGTTAACTTGCAAGTATGTTGGATCAAACCACCAATAGCATCTAACCTGCATAAGACAGGAAGTTGTGCAGGAGGAAGTCGAAGAAAACTGAAAATATCTAATAGACTAGAGCAGCAGTTTTCAACCTTTTTCATCTTATGGCACACATAAACTAATTACTTAAATTCTGAAGCACACCAAAAATTATATTTTCTGCCAACATAACAAAAAAAAGTATAATTTTGATTAATTCACACCAAACACCTATTGCTGTGTTGGCTGTTGTCATTTTTTAATTTGATAATTTAAGAGAAAAGGTCAGTGCCACTGACTAAATAGTCAGGTATCGCATATTTTAAAAACTTTGTGGCACACCAGTTGAAAATCATGGAGCTAGAGAAACAAGACAATCACAAAATAGCTGCTGGCAATTATTCACTGAAAAATACAGTAGGCCAATTTGAGATCAATTGCGTGGAAGAGGAAGTGCACAGGGAGATTGATCTACCCAGGTGGAGAGGATTATTTTGTCATTGACTTTGTTTAGAATAGCTAGTGAAAGCTGATAATATAAAACAAACCAAATTTTAGTTGTTTTTTTTAATTCTCTATAGACATGACCGTTTTAGGCTAAGCCACTAATCTCTATTGGCTGCTATTAGATTTATTCAACAAATCACTTATTCATTCATTATTCTTCTCTAGGGGCTGGGGGATGAGAACTCAAAAAAATATATATTGCCTTGGGATCTCAAGAGCTAGTATACAAACAACAACAACAAACTATAATGTGATAAGGCTACAGTAAAGATTACACATGTCACTAGGATGAATTAACCAAATTAAATAGTCATATTGGAGAAAAAATTGTAGGATCCTAAAAATATATATAGTATAAACAATGATTAAGATCCACAGTCAAGAGTTAAACAATTCTAAATTCTAATTCTAAACTTTGCCAATTACTATCTGTGTAAACGTGAGTAAATTACCTAAGCTTTCTCACTTTCCATTTCTTTAAATAGGGAAAATGGTATTACTATCTCAGTGCTATTAAGGAAAAATAAGTTCAGAAATATATTTCATCCTTAGCATTGTCTCTGACACATTGCATATACAAAAAAAATGTCCATCTTAATTATTACTGATTAGATCTAATAAAATCTAAATTTGTTGAAGGGAAAGGCATGAGCAGACCTCTGGATATTTCTCTATCAATTAGGACCAATTAAAGAAATTGCAAAATCTGGTGAAATTTACTTTGAAAGATATTTTAAAAGGGGGATTAAAGGGTTACAGCTGCATTTGTGTGACAATATCAGCTTGGGCCTAATTTGATAAAAAATTAATACTCTGGTTCATTATTTAAGAACAAAGACTCATTAGTTGCAAATAATATTGTACAGTTCCATACAGTCTTTGAATTTATTTACCTCTGAAATAAGAAATGACATCAGCATTGGGTTGGCAGAGAAAGATACCAATACTGCAGGTCAGAAATTTCTTAAACAGGACTATGTATGTTATAGTGAAAGAGGTGAGTTGTTTCATCTTTCTAACCTCTGGGATGTGTGTATATAATTATGTATTTGTAAAACCTGCAAAAATAGAATATTTTTACTGTAATCAGTTAAGTCCACTTTCCATTCGAACTTCTTCCTTGTCACACTTTTTCTCATGGTCCAGGAGTAGTGGAGTGGCCACTGGTATTTGGGGCATCCAACTAAAAAAGTTGAGTTGGATATATATTCATTTTTTATTTAGAATGACATAATTATGTTGTTTGCAGGCATTCCACATATAGTTAAGATACTGTTAGCAGGCTCTGTATGGGAATGGCTTCCTGAAATACTCCCACCCATTATGCTGACTGACCTAGCATTGTAACACAGACTCAGGGCTAGAATTTATATATGAACATGAACATGTCCAATGGTGCATTGTAATAAAAATGTATAGGTAATGGGAAAAACACAAGATTTGAAATGTGCAAAACCAGAAACTAGTTTCTGGAAAATTCTTTAAAACATCAGCTGTGTACAATAGAATTGGAGCATTAGGTTCATAGATGCCCAATCAAAATGGAAGTTCTCTTCTGTGTCAGCAACGGATTTGATATTTCACTGTACAAAATTGTAAATGTAACACAAATCTTTTTTGTTTTTTGGTAGGAAACACATAAAATAAGATTATCAGTTGCCTCTATAAGACACACATTAGTAAAAACAGAAAATACTTCAGACTATAAAAATGCTTGTTTTATGCATTTCAATGTATTATATTTTAGTGTATCTGTTTTATCTTATTCTGCCAGTCAACTACTTTCAAAGCAAACAAAATGTGAAACTTCACTAATACAGCAAAATTACTTGGAAAAGTAACAAAACTATTGTCCATATATGCATTGGTCAATGTATATAGTACAATTGCACAGCTCAATACAAAAGAGCAGCCATTTCAATTGCACTTAAACTGCTCTTCTTTATGCCTCAGTTTTAAGTTAGTTTTGTGTAGTTTTTAAATAGGTGATTATACCAAAATTCAAATATAACAGAAAGAAAGTATTTTAGTAAAAGCTAAAAACAATAACTTAAAAAAGATAGGTTAAAGGAGAGGAGCAAGATGGCGACGGAGTAGGCGGACGTACCAACTTCCAATTCCCAGAACCAAAGTGGATTATAACTCAATTTTAAGAACCATCACCTGGATAAACCAACTTTGAACAAAACTAAGTGGACTCTTCAACCAAGGAACACAGAAGAAGCCACATTGAGACTGGTAGGAATAGCGAAAATGCGAAGAGGGCTGCCCAGCTCCCCAGAGCAAACGGCAGCCCAGAGAGACCCGTGTGGCGGGAGGAGGGTTTGGCGGAGAGGGAGGGACCTGGGTCGCAGCAACCAAGCCCCAGCCTACAGTCCCAGAGCCTAGAAGAGGCGTTTGGACAGTTTTGAGCTGTGAAACAAGTGAGGGAGCTCCCATCCTACTCTGCTGAGGGTTGCTGAAGGGCATGGTGGGCGGCAGGACGCTGAAACGCGGTTCTGTCGGCTTGGGCGGAGGCCAAGCCGGTGGGAGCTCGGTCTAGCCCAGCAGGGTCGGAGGGGACTCGCGAAAGCGGTCCGGAAGCTGCGGGCCAGCCTTTAATCTCACTTACGGGGACAAAGCGGGAGGCCAGGAACGGGCAGAAATCTGCTCTGCGACTCTGCGCAAGCTGGCCCTGACCACGGGGACCGGGCTAGGACCAGGGACGGGCAGGGGGCTTGCGGCTGAGCTCACGCTACCAGCCCCGCCCGGCCGGAGAAACCGAGGTTTGCCTTTCTGCATGTGTGAGCGGGCGCGGGGACGTGGTAGACCCCGAGACAAGTGGAAGCTCGCAGCTGAACCCACGCTAATATCCCCGCCCGGCCGGAGAAACCGCGATTTGCCATCCCACGTGCACGAGCGGGCTCCGAATGCGGGGGCGGGGTAGAGTCCGGGACGAGCGGAAGTACGCAGCTCAGCAGAAGCCAGCAAACAGGCCCGCCCCAATAAACCTTGGTTTCCGACCCTGCGCAGAAGGGCCAGGGCCTCGAGGGCGGGGCTAAAGCTCCGGAAGGGCAAAAGCTTACAGCTGAGAGCACGTCAAAAGCCCCGCCTAACCCACGAAACTGTAGCGAGCAGGCTCCGACTGCTGGTTCTGGGCGGAAGTCCGGAAATAGGCTGGTCCACAGCTGAGCAAAGGTGCTCACCTCTATCCTTGGTCCTGAGGCTTGTGGCTTGAGTGACATCCCCTCCCACGGAGGAGAGGCAGAAATCACAGCAAAAGCCACAGAGGGCCGGCTCTGGAAATGCCCATACCCAACCACCCTAGGCAGCGTCAGAGGGGGTAGGGGGGCTGAAGACAGAACACACATAAAGAACACAAAGGCAACACCTACTGGACTCCAGTGGCCACAACTTGCTTATACACAGACAAAATGGGCAGGCAGAGGAATGCAAACCAAATGAATCAAGAGAAATCCCCAGAAAAGGACCTGAATGAACCAGATATAACCAAATTACCAGAAGCAGAATTTAGAATAATGATAGTTAGGATGTTCAAAGAAATTAGAGCAACAATGGATAGTCATTATGAACACCTAAATAAAGAGATAACAAGTATAAAAAACGAAATTGAAATAATAAAAAAGAATCAGAAATGACAAATACAGTATCAGAACTGAAGACCACAATGGAAGGAATTAAAAGCAGGATGAATGACGCTGAAGATTGAATAAGCGAGTTAGAGGACACAATAAACAAAGGCACAGAAGCAGAGAAAAAAAAGGAAAAGAGACTCAAAAAATGTGAGGAAACTCTAAGGGAGCTCTGTGACAACATGAAGAGAAACAACATTCGCATCATAGGGGTACATGAAGAAGAGGAGAGAGGACAGGAAATGGAAACTTTGTTCAATCAAATCATAGCAGAAAACTTTCCTAAATTAAGGCTAGGAACACTCCACACGTTCAAGAAGCACACACAACTCCATTAAAGAGAAACCCAAAAAGATCTACACCAAGAAACATCATAGTTAAAATACCAAAGCTAATGGATAAAGAAAAAATTTTAAAAGCTGCAAGGGAAACAAAGGCTATCACCTACAAAGGAGCCCCCATAAGGATGACATCGAACTTCTCAACAGAAACACTTGAGGCCAGAAGGAAATAGCAAGAAATAATCAAAGTAATGCAGAATAACAACCTACAACCAACACTACTTTATCCAGCAAGGCTAACGTTTAAAATTGAAGGAGAAATAAAGAGCTTCCCAGAAAAAGAAAGACTGAAGGAATTCATAAAAACCAAACCAATTCTGCAAGAGATACTAAGGGGACTGTTGTGAATATTTTAAAGGGAGAAAAGAATATAGCAAAAGAAGAATACAACTTTAAAGAATAAAATGGCAATAAACAACTACATATCAATAATAACCTTAAATGTAAATGGATTAAATGATCCAATCAAAAGACATAGGGTAGCTGCATGGATAAAGAAACAGGACCCATACATATGCTGTCTACAAGAGACACACCTTAAAACAAAAGATGCACATAAGCTGAACATAAAAGGATAAAAAAAATATTTCATGCAAATGGAAATGAAAAAAAACGCGGGGTAGCAGTACTTATATCAGACAAAATGGACTTTAAAACAAAGGCTGTAGTAAGAGATAAAGAAGGACACTACATAATGATAAAGGGAATAATTCAACAGGAAGATATAACTATTATAAATATCTATGCACCAAATATAGGAGCCCCGACATACATAAAGCAGACTTTGATGGATATAAAGGGCGAGATTAACAGCAATACTATCATAGTAGGGGATTTCAATATCCCTCTAACAACACTGGATAGATCCTCAAGAAAGAAAATTAATAAAGAAACAGCAGACTTAAAGGAGACACTAGATCAACTTGATTTAATAGATATCTTCAGAACTTTTCACCCTAAAGCAGTAGAACATACATTATTCTCAAGCGCTCATGGTACGTTTTCTAGGATAGACCACATGTTAGGACACAAAAATGGTCTCAATAATTTTAAGAGGATTGAAATCATATCAAGCATTTTCTCTGATAAACAATGCCATGAAACTAGAAATTAACCACAAAAGAAAAACTGAAAAATACTCAAACACTTGGAAAATAAATAGCATGATATTAAATAATGAATGGATTAACAATGAGATCAAAGAAGAAATAAAAAAGTTTCTAGAAACAAATGATAATGAGCATACATCAACTCAAAATTTATGGGACACAGCAAAAGCAGTTCTGAGAGGGAAGTTTATTGCACTACAGGCATATCATAAGAAGCTAGAAAAAGCTCAAATAAGCAACCTGAACCTGCATCTAAAAGAACTAGAAAAACAACAACAAATAAAACCCAAGACAAGTAGAAGAAAGGAAATAATAAAGGTCAGAGCAGAAATAAATGACATAGAGGCTAAGGAAACAATACAGAGGATCAACGAAACCAGAAACTGGTTCTTTGAAAAGGTAAACAAGATTGATGAACCTTTAACTAGACTCACAAAGAAAAAAAGAGAGAGGACTCAAATAAATAAAACTAGAAATGACAGTGGAGAAATAACAACTGATACAACAGAAATACAAAGCATTGTAAGAAAATACTATGAAGAACTATATGCCAAAAAATTAGACAATCTTAGTGAAATGGACAAATTTCTTGAATCATATAACCTTCCAAAAATCAATCTGGAAGAATCAGAACACCTAAACAGACCAATTACAGCAAACGAGATCGAAACAGTTATCAAAAAACTCCCAAAAAAGAAAAGTCCTGGGCCTGATGGCTTCACAAGTGAATTCTATCAAAAATTCAAAGAAGAACTAACTCCTGTCCTCCTCAAACTATTTCAAAAAATTTAAGAGGAAGGAAGACTTCCAAACTCGTTTTATGAGGCGAGCATAATTCTGATCCCAAAACCGGGCAAAGACAACACAAAGAAAGAAAATTATAGGCCTATATCCCTGATGAATTTAGACGCTAAAATTCTCAACAAAATATTAGCCAACCGGATCCGGCAATATATGAAAAAAATCATACATCATGATCAAGTGGGATTTATTCTGGAGAGGCAAGGCTGGTTTAATATTCGCAAATCAATCAATGTGATTCATCACATAAACAAAAGGAAGGACAAAAATCACATGATAATTTCAATAGATGCAGAAAAGGCATTTGATAAAATCCAGCACCCATTCATGCTCAAAACTCTCAGTAAAGTGGGAATACAGGGATCATTCCTTATCATGATAAAGACCATCTATGACAAACCCACAGCAAACATCATACTAAATGGACAAAAATTAAAAGCAATCCCCTTAAGATCAGGAACCAGGCAGGGATGCCCACTTCACCACTCTTATTCAACATAGTTCTGGAAGTCCTAGCTACAGCAATCAGACAAAAAGAAGAAATAAAAGGCATCCAAATTGGAAAAGAAGAAGTAAAACTGTCACTATTTGCAGATCATATGATATTGTATATTGAAAACCCTAAAGTCTCAGTGAAAAAACTACTGGACCTTATAAATGAATTCAGCAAGGTGGCAGGATATAAAATTAATACTCAGAAATCAGAGGCATTTCTATATACAAACAATGAACTGTCAGCAAAAGAAATTAAGGAATCAATCCCCTTCACTATTGCAGCCAAAAAAATAAAGTACCTAGGAGTAAATTTAACCAAGGAGGTTAAGGACTTGTACTCGGAAAATTATAAAACATTGGTAAAAGAAATCAAGGAAGATACAAACAAGTTGAAGCATATACCGTGCTCATGGCTAGGAAGAATAAACATCATTAAAATGTCTATATTACCCAAAGCAATTTACAAATTCAATGCAATACCAATTAAAATACCAATGACATACTTCAAAGATATAGAACACATATTCCAAAAATTTATATGGAATCAAAAAAGAACACGAATAGCCTCAGCAATCTTAAAAAGAAAAAATAAAGCAGGAGGTATCACTCTTTCAGATATCAAGGTTTACTATAAGGCCATTACACTCAAGACAGCCTGGTACTGGCATAAGAACAGGCACATAGATCAATGGAACAGAACAGAGGACCCAGAAATAAACCCACAGCTTTATGGACAACTGATATTTGACAAAGGAGGAAAGAACATACAATGGAGTAAAGACAGCCTCTTTAACAAATGGTGTTGGGAAAATTGGACATCTATCTGCAAAAAAATGAAACTAGACCATCAACTTACACCATTCACAAAAACAAACTCAAAATGGATAAAAGACTTAAATGTAAGTCGTGAAACCATAAGCATCTTAGAAGAAAACATAGGCAGCAAGCTCTCCGACATCTGTAGCAGCAATATATTTGCCGATTTATCTCCACCAGCAAATGATATAAAAGGCAAGATAAACAAATGGGACTATATCAAACTAAAAAGTTTTTGCACAGCTAAAGACAATAAGAACAGAATAAAAAGACAAAGCACACAATGGGAGAACATATTCGACAGCACGTCTGATAAGGGGTTAATAACTAAAATTTATAAAGAACTTATAAAACTCAACAACAGGAAGACAAACAATCCAATCAAAAAATGGGCAAAAGAAACGAATAGAAATTTCTCCAAAGAGGACATACAGATGGCCAATAGGCATATGAAAAAATGCTCATCACTAATTATTAGAGAAATGCAAATTAAAACCACAATGAGATATCACCTCACACCAGTCAGAATGGCACTCATCAACAAAACAACACAGAATAAGTGCTGGCGAGGTTGTGGAGAAAAGGGAACCCTTCTGCACTGCTGGTGGGAATGCAGACTGGTGCAACCACTATGGAAAACAGTTTGGAGATTCCTCAAAAAATTAAAAATCGAACTGCCTTTTGACCCAGCTATCCCACTTATAGGAATATACCCTAAGAACACCTTAGCACTGTTCGAAAAGAAGAAATGCGCCCCCATGTTCGTGGCAGCATTGTTCACAATAGTGAAGATCTGGAACGAGCCCAAGTGTCCGTCAGAAGACGAGTGGATTAAAAAGCTATGGTACATATATACTATGGAATACTACTCAGCCATAGGAAATGATGACATCGGATCATTTATAACAAAATGGATGGTCCTTGATAACATTATACGATGTGAAATAAGTAAATCAGAAAAAAAGAAAAACTGAGAACAGCATGATTTCATACATAAGTGGGACATAAAAGTGAGACTATGAGACATGGACAAAAGAGTGGTGGTTATGGGGTGGGGGGAGGGAGGAAAGGCTGGGATAGGGAGGAGGGGAGGGACACAGGGAAAACCAGATAGAAGGTGACAGAGGACAATTTGACTTTTGGTGACGGGTATGCAACACAATTGAATGTTAAGATAACCTGGAGATGTTTTCTTTAAAAAAAAAAAAAAGATAGGTTAAAATTCAGTCAACAAACTCATATATTTATGGTATTTGTCAGGTTCTTCTATTCAAATCTATTATTTCCTTTTTATTCTAAGTAAGCATTAACTCTCATACCAGATTTGTATTTGTAATTTCACTCTTTTTTTTATATAAATCCTCTTGAATACTAATTTTCAGGACCCACAGAATTGGGTAAAGGCAAAAATAAAATGGATGAATAAAATTATCACATTTATGAGGACTTTGGTGGGAAGATGAAGATTATACTGTAAAACATTCAAATGTAACTTAGATAAAACAGAATAAAAACACCAGAATTGCTAGTCAAGGTATTTAGAGCTATAAGTAAACTTAAGAAGCATATAGTTTAATTTTTTTTTTTTTTATTGAGAGAGAGAGAGACAGACAGAAAGAGGGAGACAAGAAGCATTAATTTTTCAATTTGGCACCTTAGTTGTTCATTGATTGCTTTCTCATATGTGTCTTGACTGGGGGGCTCCAGCAAAGTCAGTGACCCCTTGCTCAAGCCAGTGGCCTTGGGCCTCAAGCCAGCAACTATGGGGTGTGTCTATGATCCTACGCTCAAGCTGGTGAGCTCACGCTCAAGCCTGTGAGTGTTCATTCAAGCCTGTGACCTCAGGTTACAAACCTGGGTCTTCAGTATCTCAGGCTGACACTCTATCCACTGCAGCACTGCCTGATCAGTCTAAACTTTTTATTATAAAGTATTTGATATTTTTTCAAGTAAACAACTTGCTTGGTTACACAAGTAGTAGGCATGAGAATGGTCTTGGAATCCAGGCTGAACTTCTCTGTAAGCCAGACAAACCTTGGCCAAGCACACAGGGCACTGTGAAGCCAGGGTCTGCTCCAGGTGGCTATCATCGTCTCAAAATTCTCAATAAGTTTTAAAGGGGACAGCTTCACATTTTCGTTTAGCACCGAGCCTTGCAAATTCTTGCAGTTCTTATGAAACACATGTGGCCTGTTACAATGGACCATATGGATCTGAAGTGGTAACTCTTTCCTTCTGCCTGTTTGTCACTAGGTTCAGGATGCAGCATGAAGGACATGACCTCTGCAGCTGAGGTCTAGCCTGAAGGAGCTGACAGATGGGCAATAAGATTTCTCTTGGAGGGGAACCTGGGCAGCTTATCTCCATAACCACAACTGGCAGAATGCCCATTTACTCCGTGTTGTGTTGAGATCTTACCACAAGACTCTAAAGGTAACTTTAGGTGCACAATTCTTTCCTTCTTCATTATACATGAGTACAGATTCACGAAGTCTAAGTCATTTGCCAAAGTCATATAATTTCTTAGTGAGAAAATTACTTAGTGAGAGAACTCATATCTAGATGATAATTATTCCTTCAAATTTATTTCAATTGTATTTTAGGTTTATAGCTTAAAAAAAATTCAGTGCATTAAAGAAAAAAGACAAGTACTAATTTTCTACTGATTTTTAATACACCAATCACTTCCACACATTAGCCAATACAAAGAAACA
Source organism: Rhynchonycteris naso (assembly GCA_037038555.1). Lineage (NCBI taxonomy): Eukaryota > Metazoa > Chordata > Mammalia > Chiroptera > Emballonuridae > Rhynchonycteris > Rhynchonycteris naso. Next base: position 44,292,533 of record CM072997.1, on the reverse strand, counting down.
ATATTCAGTCTATGTCATTTTAAACCAAATTTCACTCAGCTATACCTTCCAAATAGACTGTTTCAGAGAAGAATATATTTTAGGAAGCTTTTGAATTTAGGGGATTCCAGAAACATATTAATAATCTTGGTTGTAATTTAGAAAATAAACCACTGGGAAATACAGTATAGAAGGTGAAAGACCCAATGCAAACAATATGTTTGCACTCCAATATTATTTCTGAAACTCTCTTGTATGAATGCAAGGTCATAAGCATGAGGAACATTCAGCACTCCCCACCCCTTTTAGTCTGCTTATTTTTTTCCATATTAATTTTTTATTTCTAACATACTACTCATATTTGTTATTTTCATTGCTTATCTCCTCCCTCTACAGCATAAGCTTTGTAAGGTCAGGATTTTTTTGTCAGTTTTGTTCACATTGTTTGCCTACTATGAAGAAGAGTGCTGACCTACAATAGGTGCTCTAAAATAAGTTGTTGATGCCTGACCTGTGGTGGCACAGTGGATAAAGCGTCGACCTGGGAACACTGAGGTCGCCAGTTCAAAACCCTGCACTGGTCTGGTCAAGGCACATATGGGAGTTGATGCTTCCAGCTCCTCCCCCCTTTCTCTCTTTCTTTCTCTCTCTCTCTCTCTCTCTCTCTCTCTCTCACTCTGTGTCTCCTCTCTAAAATGAATAAATAAAAAGAAATTAAAATAAGTTGTTGAATAAATGAATGAATAAGTCTGTAACCTTTCTATAATTATTACTAAAAATATTAAATGAATAAATTCACATGTGCATAATTAGCAAATAGCAAGTGCTATTACATTATACCTCAACAGAAATCAAAATAGAGAAGATAAAATATAAAGGTATTACTAGAATTAAGCATTTAAAATAATGCTGAACAATTTCAACAGATCAGGCAAATCATTCTCATTTTATTGCCATTCACATTTCCTCTTATTCTCAAATATATTCTAACAGAAGCATAAATTCAGCTGAGTGTGCTTCAGAGTTTGAGCCAGATGTCCACAAATGTTATTGTACATCAGAATCATAAAAGGTGATTGATAAAAATGGAAACTCTTAGGCCTCTTTCCCAGAGATTCAGAATTAATAAAATTGCAGGTGTGGTCCACATATTAAGAAACTTTGGAACAGATACCTGTAAATTTTCTGCTTTTGTTAGTGTTGGAAAAAGTGTTAGAAATACTATTATATAACACAGATAAGGAACATTAAATGGATAAAAATATTTTCAAGTAAGATTTTCCGTAATATATTCTCTAAAACTTCTAGGTCAATGAAAAATATTTTATATCTTCTACCAGTTGTATCCTCCTAACCAGCAAAAGTGCCAGTTCGAGTTTGTTCTACAGAATTAAAAGAAACATCTGTGTACAAGTAGATGCCAGAACAGAAATGATTGGGTAATTTCCTTCTTAGGCTACCAAGCGGACTGATCCACAGAGAACCTAGACTGGGCACTTGAAAAACCACTTAAGGTCTTGATTCTGGGCCATTGGACTTTGGCCAAGGCAAACCTGTCTGCTTTCCTCCTCAGAAGGGGCAGTTGGGTTTGTAGTTTAGGAAAGGAAATCACCAATGCCCAGTAGAAAGCCTCCCAGAATTCCAACAGTACAGCTCTGCTACAAACCAAATGCAGATCACCACTAAGCATATGAAAAACAGATCTCAGGACCAGTAAGTCAGAATGGGTCCTGAGAGCTACTTTACATGAGGTTGCTCTAGTCTCCTGTGCTGAGAAATTCTCATATACCTAGCACAAGTTATCCAGGATAAATTTCAGAAAAAAATCATGGGTAACTAACATTCAAAGGCTACAAATAAGTAAATTCTTAATTTCAAACAAAAAGGAAAATATCTAGGCTTTCTCTCTCAACCCAACTGAGTTTATATAACCCAGCAATATAAATTAGTTTTATATTAAGATATCTATCTTATGTTCACTAGAAAATAAATTTCTCCAAATGACTTAGCACATAAGAAACCTCCACCAAAAGAATTGCTAAGCACAGTCATCTTGGAAAGGCCTTCTTTCTCACATGAATTTACAGGTTTTTTCCTTATCCAGACTATTACATGCACAAGGTTTGATGTAACAGAACTATGTCTGAACAATAGTAGCTCATGCATATAACCACTCTGACTTATACTTGCCTAATCCATAGTCTTTTCCTGTTTTTCCAAATTTAAGTTATTCTCTTTAAACACTGGGTCTCTGTGAACACTAGAACAATCTTGGCTGTCAGAGATCAGAAATAAGCCAGGAAATCTAGAAAAAGCAAATTAAGTTGTAAGGAATGTATAAGAGATATGTGTGTGTTTATCAAGACATGCATAAGAATATTCATAGCAGAACTATCCCTAAGAGCCAAAAATCACTAAATACCCAAATGTGTATCAACAATGGAATGAGTTATTAAATAAAAAACATTTTAAAATTGTATAAATATCAGCTATAATTCCATATACTACATATATCATATGTTAGACTGTGTGCTTACATAGCCATAAGTACTGAACTCTACAAAGCAACTGCACCTTCTCCCACATGTGTCCACAACAATATCTTGAGTGGGCTTGAATGATAAACTTTCCTATTGGGAAGACAGGAACCATCACAGCAATGAAGTAAAACAAAAGAGAAAAAAAGGGCTGACATCTTGCAGTTGATGGTAAGATTTGTGCCTGAGGTAAAAGAAAAATACCTGCTGAATATACTGTGGTAGATGGCTGGAGTTATAAAAGAGTGGATGGGGTTGCATCTGATAAAAATGATTTCTATTGTATGACTAGTACTAAGACTTGGTTTATATTAAGGCTACTCTGGCTTAGAAACACTGATATATCAATAAAATTTAAAAGAATAAGCAACTAGATTCCTGGTACAGTGAATTTTCTATTTCAAAATTTTCTCAAAATAAATCAAGAAAGTTTCAGACCAAAGCAAACATATAGCAACAATGGTCGCCACGTCAGGGATACATATGGTTATTATAGAGTGTACAAATTATTGTTTTCTTGTTGGTATCTGTGCATTTTCTCTGACTGCCTTCATTTTGTTTATAGGTAATTGGAGGCTGAGGTCTACAAGAGATAAACAGTGTTTTAAATGCTTCTTCTATTTAAGAATAAAGTTTTATTGCATTCTAAAGCAAATGTAGCCACAAGGTGAAATAAATAGAAATAATTAAAAATAAGATACTAACATTTTTAATTCATGCTGTTGCTTGTCAATAGATATAAACATATTAAATAGTCAACAGGATTTAAGACCTTATGAACTCTAAATACCAGACATGATAAAAGCATGTAAAATTAGATACTTTGGTGTCATTAAATATAGCTTTGTTACTAAAGCTTTACCTTGGTATTCAGAAAAGATAGTCTAATAGTAAATGTGTCTATTTCACGTTTCTGCTCTTAATCTTTTCTTTCAACTCAATTTTTTAAATTAAATTTATTCCATTTTTCAAATTGTTAAAATAATATCTTTCAGTTATCTTAAAGATTTTCTTTCTGCTTCTTTGCAATTTTCTACCTTTTATTTTATTTTCTGTATTTTCAATGTTATCTGCTTTTAATTGTAAATTGTTTTTAATTCCACTGTTTATTTTTAAATCTTTTAATGATATTGTTTAAGTGTATATTTCTCAGCTTATCAAGTTGAGAAATGAAATGATGTCATCTATTAAATTTCTCCTAAGAAATATGAAGACATTATTGAACTATAGACTTTCTCAAACTTGTCCTACTCCCCTACACACAGCCTAGTTTTTGCTTGTATGCTCTTGGATTTTGAAATTACTACAATGTTACGTTGAAGTTTTCAAAATTTAAGACTTATAAATTATTTATAAAATTATATATTAATTCAGTTTTTACTTAGGGCAATAATTAGACTCAACTCTATGTTTAAATAAATTCAAAACCTACAGCCATACCTTTAACACCACAAACTCCACCACTCAAAGATTCTTTTTTTTAGCAAATGAGATAGAGAGAGGGACAGATAGGGACAGACAAGCAAGAAGGGAGAGAGAAGAAAAGCATCAATTCTTTCTTTCTTTGTTGTGGCACCTTAGTCATTGATTGATTGTTTTCTCATATGTGTCTTGACTGGGGGGCTCCAGCTGAGCCAGTGACCTTGGGTTTCAAGCCAGCAACCTTTGAACTCAAGACAGTGACCATGGGGTCATGTCTATGATTCCACACTCAAGCCAGCAACCACACACTCAAGCTGGATGAGCCCATTCTCAAGCCAGCAATCTCAGGGTTTTAAACTTGGGTCCTCAGTATCCCAGGCCAATGCTCTATCCATTGTGCCACCACCTGGTCAGGTTCAAAGATTCTTTATTTTCCCTTTTTTTGCCCTAGGATACATAAGAATGTTTCATTTACATGGGAATAATAGCTTAGTTAGATATAGAACTCTTTAATCAAACTCATTCTCCCTTAAAAATCTGATAGACAGTACTCTCCTGTCTTCTGAGAGTAGAACATTACAGGTGAAAAACACTGGACCTAGAGTATTATTATATATATTTAATTTTAGTTCTCTAAGTACTTACTATGTGAACTTTACAACTAATATAACCTTTTCTTCTTATTCTAACCTCTATGTTTTCATCTATAAAATGGAATTATTACTTAACTTTCAAGTTTGATAAGAAATTAATAATATCACCTATATTAGGCCTATAATACAAATATAATGTAAGCCACATATTAGTTTTAAATTTTCTAACAGTCACATTTAAAAGGTAAAAAAACAATAATATTAATTTAAACAATATATCTTATTTAACCCAATATATTCAAGAATACATTGTCATTTCAACATGTACACAACATGAAAATAATGACACATTGCATTCTTTTTATACTATGTCTTAAAGATCTGGTATATATTTTATACTTATTACTTATAGTTATAACATATACTTATAGTATATTCATATAGTATTTATAATTTGCAATTGCTAAATTTAAAGTGCTCAGTAAGTACATATGGCTACCATACTGGACAATCCAGAGATAATCCAATTCAATAGAGTATTATGCATAAAAATAGGTACTAAATTATACATACTTTTGTTTTTATTTTAATATTACATAGAAATACTCTCAGAAAACTCTTTATAATTTGCTTTCTAAACAATCTGTTTCTTCTGCCTAATTATGTGCCAAGTCTTTATTCTTTTTTTAGATTAAAAAGTTTTTATCAGTAAGCTTTTTAATGAAATGTAACACCATATGGAAAAGAGTACAAATTGAAAGTGCTTGAGTCAAAGGTTATTCACTGGCTATCTGTTACTAACACTCAGATTAATAAACATCACAGTACCATTATCCCAAAAGTTTCCCTCTATCTTCTATACTAATTATAACCTCCCCCAGTGACTGCAACACTATAGAGTGTTTAATTTTACCGATTTCTGAACTTGATATAAATAGAAACATACAATTTGTATTCTTTTATATCTGGTTTCTTTTTCTTAGCATTAGGTTTCTTCCATATTGTTGCATAAGAGTTTGGATTATAATTCTCATTGTTGTATAATATTTGGTTTAATGAATATACAACAAGTTACTTATCCATTTTTCAATTCTATCATCAATAGACTTTTGTGCAGAAAAGAGTTAACATAGTCTGATTATTATCCTTAAAGAGGTCTGAGTACACATTGGCCCTTGGCTGCCATTTAAAAACTTGGACTTTGGAAGTTTTCCCACCACCCTAATTTTAGAAATGGCTCACTGTGCCTAACCTGTTTGTAAAAAGGATATGGTTTATGTGAACATCTGCTTTACTTCTGAGAGTCTGGAACTTTGGTACATGCCAGGCACAGGCTACATAACTGACCAGTCCCAAAAAAATCCTGAGTGTGGATTCTCTAATGAGTCTCTCTGGCAAACAGCGTTTCACAGGTGTTGTCACACCTTGTTCCTGGGATAATTAAGTGTGTCCATTGTGACTATATTGGGAGAAGTGTCTAAAAGCTTGCACCAGGTTTCTTCCAAACTTTACCCCATGAGTCTTTTCTCTGTGCTGATTTTGCTTATAACCTTTCCCTATGACAAATCATCCCAATGAGAATGACTCTGGTCCTGTTGAGTCCCATGAGTCCTCCAGTTATTCATCAAATTGGGAGTAGGGGACGGTTGTGTGGGGAAAATGGGGTCTAGCAATCCCAACACAGGGCTATTAAAAATAGTGATGATATAAATATTCTTGTGCATGCCATTTGGTAAACCCAGAAGTGAAATTGCATTTTTACTAAGTACTTGCAAATAGTTTTCCAATAGTGTACCAATTACACTTAGAACAAAGTTTTACCAATTTACATTTCTATTAATAGTTGGGGAGAGTTCTAGTTATTTAACATCCTCTCCAAAACTTGGCATTATTTTTTATTTTAACCAATTTTGTGAGTGTAGAGTGGCATTTCATTTGGTTTTAATTTGCAATTTCCTTGATGACCGACTAAAATTAAATTTCTTTTCTTTCATATAGGCTACTTAATTTGTAAGCTATCTTTATAAGACCATCAAATATGTATTAAATCTCCTATTCACTCTCAATGTTAACTTGTATTAAGGGAAAGTTTCTAATGTTAATTTATCAACATTTTTCTTTATATTTAACAGTTTGGGTCTTGTTTCAGAAATATTTACTACCCCCAAAGACATAAAGATATCATCCTATGCTTCTTCTAAATGATTTAGCCTTTTGTCTTTTACACTGAGATCTACAATTTATAAAAAGTAATTCTTTGTAAGTAGAAAGAACTTTTATTATTTCTTGAAGTCCAAAAACTTCATTAAGATTTGGTTCACAGTTGATTTGGGGGGTTGGGTGGGGGGTAATGAGTTATAATCTTTTGATCTGCAGGTCTACCATTACATCAATTCAAGAGAGGTTTTCTTTGTAATTGCATACCTTAATATTTTTCTGTTCCATTTGTTTGTCTTTAATCCTGAAACCTATTGTTTTCTAGCCAAGTATGCTCTATTTGTTAGCATTTCTTTTGAATTTATGTTATCTTTCTGTTCCATTCTCTCTTATTGTACCAACTTTTCTCAACTCTATCTCTAATTTCATAGATTTTACAAAAGAGGATGAGAGTAAGGTCATAGAAATTATTACCAAGCAGGACAATAATAGCAAACAAAGGCAACAGGGCTCAAGAAATGAATATAGGAGCCAATATTTCTAGTAAGAAAATTTTTTTATTCATTATAAATGATAAACATACTAGGTAGCATAGGAATTCAAAGGAATGAGGAATCACATTAGTCTAGGGTTAAAAAGAAACGTACCTCAGATGTTGGTGCACTTGAGGATGCAATAATGAGACTATTTCTGTGGTAAAAGCTGAAATATGTGTACTCATTGACATTTTAGTTATCTTGGCAATATATATAACCACTGTGCACCAAACACATTTTTAGTGACACACTATAAGGTGTACTTTTAATAATAAACTTAAATCTCCATTTTTATTTGGCATAAATTTTCCATTTGTATATGAAAGTTTATAAAAGTCAAAAAATAATTAAATGTGACAAAGTAATTTTAATCCTACATTTCATAGACTTTGGATTTCCTTGGCACTTAATATCTCAAGGTCTAGTTATGAATCAAATACATTTAAATATCCTCATTTATTTAAGGTTATATATTATGGTTATTCTAAAGCTTTCATTGGACTAAATGAGAATAAAAACTGGCCTTAATCAGGTTTCTCACACACACACACACACACAAAATCCTTGTTATAACTAAAATTTTGAGTGGGATTCAGGAATAAAATATGGCCTATTTGAGAGCTACCATATTCCCCAGAGTTGAAATATATATGCATATAATAAAAATCATTCTAACTTCCAGAATATTTTTAGTTATATTTTTTCTCTGCTGCATGAGCATTTGCATTGTTCGAATATTATTCTTTTAGCTGCCCTATTATAAACACAATCGTTACAAACATGCTGATGTTTAACAATGCAAATGAGGTGACCAGTACATCTCCAAAGGGGTCTTCCTGAGCACTACTTCTATTTTCCTTTTTTATTTTAATTTTTATTTATTGATTTTAGTGAGAGAAGAAGGGAAAGAGCAAGAGCGAGAGACAGAGATAGGAACATCCTATATGTGCCCTGACTGGGGATTGAACTGGCAACCTCTGCGCTTCCAGATGATGCTATAACAAACTGAACTATCCGGCCAGGGCCTGAGCCTCCATTTTGCTGCCTCAGAAGCCTGATTTTACTTAGACATTTGTATCATAGAACTGTACACTTGAAACCTGTATAATTTTATTAATCAATGTCATGCCAATAAATGTAATTTTAAAAAAAATGAAAATAAATCATGAGCCTGAAATATGAAGTTAAAGTTCAACTAGATAAACTTTCATGATAAATAAATTTTAAGCAGGTACAGAATATTTGTACCTCACATTGGCAAAATATACATGTGAAACAAATATATGATCAGTAATCACTTTTAAAATAAGGTAAACTCTTAGAAAAATTAAATATTTACTAGAGCCTGCTGAAAGTAGCACTATGCCTCCTTTTACAACAGCGAGTAGAAGTTCAAATATTTTGGATGTCAGATAGAAAATAATAATTAACAAAGAAATCCCAAATGAAAACTTAGGTGAACGGAAAGGCCACAAACCCTTAACAAAAGAGCTACCTGACACACCTCTAGCTGAACACCAAAATGATAGAGTATAGACCCAGTGTTGACAGCTCTTCTGATTTTTTAAGGAACTCTAAAACTTCTAATTTTAATGTTTATCTTCAGACTTATAAATTTGAAAATTCTAATAGAATAATGGCCTCCCAAAAATGCCCATGTTGTAACCTAATTCTGGAAACCAATGAATATGTAACATTAACTGGCAAAAAAAAACAAAAGACTTTGTAGATATGATTCAGTTAAAGATCTTGAGATGGTGAGATTATCCTAGACATACAAATGGGCCCAGTTGAATCACCAATGTCTTAAAAGAAAAAAAGGAAGCAGGGCAGAGGTGATGACAGAAACAGAAGCAAGATTTAGAGAAAGAGATCTGAAGATACAGCAGTTTATGGTCTTAAAGGTGAAAGAGGTGACCACAGGACAAGGAATGCAGGTGGCCTCCAGAAGCTGGAGAAGACAACCAAAGTAATTGTCCTTTACAGCCTCCAAAAGGAATGCAGGCTGCCCACAGTTTTAGTTTTTATTATTTTTATTTATCTAGTTTTTGCCAAAAGGCTCATTTTAGACTTCTGAATTCCATAAATGTAAAATAATAAATGTGTGCTGCTTTAAGCCACTAAATTTGTGATATATTGTTACAGCAGTTTTATGAAACTAATTCAATATTGAAAAAAATAAACTCTAAGCAAGCCAAGTTAATCATATCTGTGAGCCAAACTCCAGCCTTAGATCATAAAAGTCAGAACCTATGAGAAGATATTAAAGAAAACTTTACCATCAGAATAGTAATGTTTAAAAAATTAGCTAACTTAAGATGAGCTCTGGCCTATAGAGTGCAGGGTTGTAAACCATTCATGTTTTGTGGCTTTAGTCTCCTTTCTTCTTTCTGATCTTCTCTAACCAATTCATGTACCTGAGATGGGCTTATCTGGGCTCTACTCTAGTATTCTTTGCCAGTGGTCATCTAGTGTGTTTAAGATAGTTTTGTAGATCTCTCTTCTGAACCATTATGTGTTGTCATAACATGACTCTTGGAGGACATCTTACTTTATTTCCATATTCTCAGAGGAAGCTTCATAGTATCTCGCAAATGCTCTCAATATATAACACATTAATATTATTAACATACAATAAAAGATTAACAAATCAATTGTCAGTTGATAAATCTGTGGAGGAAATATTTAAGACAAAAATATGCTCAGAAATACATACCATGAACATAACATTTTTCCTTTTCTGTTAGCTTCAAAATATTAGAAACAGGAATTTATGATTCAATCTACAAAATGCCACAGTTTCTATCCTAACATCATGTGCTTTTATCAATGTCACAAATTGCTAGTTTTCATTCTAAAGATATAACTGTGTATGTGATAATTTATGTTTGTACAACAGAGTCTGACATTTCAGAGAAGTTTCCCTTATCTACAATTATTGCATGTTTTTAAAAATTGAAGAAGAAACAGATGTTAAATAATGAAGCATATTTTAAACTATTTCAAAAATATTCAGCAGCAAGGGCTAACATTAGTGGAAGAACAACTCTGTATAAATGGAATTTTATTTTGTATGTACTTTTCCTGAAAGAAAACTAATTTAAAACTAGAGAAAGGGGAATTATTGATGTGCACTGCACAAACATTCATCAATATAGAAAATGACTTTTAATGAATATTACAATCCATCATGTTTTGAGTCTCTATAAAATATAAAACTCTATATAGCTACTCATATATGAAGCATTTTGAAAATTTTAAGTTCTTTTTGATTATTATAATTTGTAATTTTAAAAATTAACCATAATAATTTTGCCTTTTCTTCCTACTTTTTAATTTCTACTGTAGCTTTTAAACTAATCTTTGCTCAAGAAAATAGATTAATTCATAATCCAATTATTTTGTACAATAACTTCTTTTATTCCCTTTTATCAAATTTATTGGGGACACACTGGTTAACAAAATTATACAGGGTTTACGTAAATATACAACTCTACAACACGTCATCTGTACACCGCATTGTGATTTCACCATCCCATTTTAAATCTCCATCCATCACCATTTTCCCCCATACCACCTCTACCTTCCCCCAAACTACATCCCCCACAGTTACCACACTGTTGTCTGTGTTCAGGAGTTTTTATTCTCTCTTGTTTTTCCCCTTTTTTCACTCAATCATTCTACTGCCATCACTCAGCCCCCCACCCCACCATTGGCTATAATTTTTAAAAGATTCTTGTGGTCGAGAAATAATTCAAATTTCTGGGCATATCTGATCATTTTACATAATATGTTCATTTTATTCTTGGGCAAGCTATGTTTCTACATCATTAAAATAGCTTTAAAGAAACTTTAAAGCTATTTTGGTGAATAGATTAAAAGATAATTTCACTAAAAAGATGGTTGTTATAGCATTTCAAAAGATTTGGGGGGGAAAGTATTTGTTGGCTTAACTCAAAACTTTGCAGAAAATTTTTCAAATAATTTGTCACAGGGATAGTCAATTCTGTAGTTTTCTTTGGCATACCAAGAAAAAAAAAGATTTTTATTAAAATAAACTTTCAGGAAATGAATTTAGCAACATATAGGATAGGCAAATATCTCAGATTATTTTTCTCTTTGCTAAAATTTTCTAAGATGCTGTTGAAATTTGATACCATTGTCACTAATTGCAATCATACACCAAAATAGCCAAAAATGTCTATTTGTCACATTGAAAGAAGTTAGCAGTTTTAAGTAATGAACCTATCACTAAGGCAAAGCTTAAATTCTTTCTCTAATTGGCCTTGAAACTTAAAGTTTACTGTGTATGTTATGGCCAATCTCCAACAACTGACTAATTTATGAATATGGAGTAAATTGGTTACGGTTTCTTATGGTGGTACAAGATCCAAAGTTTCTTTATTCAAAAATAATCCAGAATTTATTAGGTGATTTTAGCATACTTGCCTGTTAATTGTCTTTGTCATTTTATTCCAGAGTTCCAAATTAAGATTTTAAAGTATTCCCTTTTTTAATGCTCACTTTTAATGGAATATTCTCACTTAATTATTTAATTAAAATAAAACAATTCAAATGACAAAGAAATTATGCAGTCACAGACTGTCAGCTGGATCAAGGCCAGCGTAGTTATCTGTGTATTATTTCATGTGCATTGGTAAGGTTGTAAAAGTGAAGGAAAGAATCTTGAGCATGTTTTACTTCTGGTCTATAACTAAGCCACAGAGTCCAAAGAGGATATATACTATATGAAAATAATGAACAATATTCAATATATTTAAGGTACTAAGAAACTGGAACACATAGCAACAGCAGCTCCCACTTATTTTAAGGCGTATTGCTTACATTGTACAATTTCTACAGCTTTGGATATATTAATTTATGCAATTCACACAACAAATTATCCCACTGTACTGTACAGATGAGAACCAAAGCACAGAGAGGTGAAGTAACTTGCCAAGATTATGCAATTAATAAATGAAAGAGCCATAATTAAAACCTACACAGTTTGATTTCATAACCTATGTGCTCTTTAAAAAAACTTTATTGAATTTATTGGGAAAACATTGATTAATAAAACTATATGGATTTCAGGTTTACAATTCTGTAATACATGATCAGTATATTGCATTGTAACCCATACTCTTAACTAAGTCATAAAGTTTAACCAAGCTCTTTCGCATTTTTAGAAACTAAGATTTTAGACAATTGGCCCCCATTTTTCTGTGTCCAATCAATTTGGAGTAACTTTGGCTAGATTCTTTAATACAGTGGCTAAATTTATGGATATTTTGTGCAACCCCCTTCCCTCTCTTACTTGAAATTTCATCATAGAGCACTATTTTTTCTACTTCTTTCCTTCATTGAAATAAATTAAGTGTTCCTCTTACTTTCCAAGACTAACTAAATGTTCCACTTTAGTGCTTAATCCCATCCTCTATGATACTCTTTAAATGATTTTGATGCATAACTATCCTCACACTACTACACAATATTTTTTTTACCCATGACTATATTTGCACATCTACTTCCTTAGAGAAAGTAAATCTTCCCTCAAATCTATTCTCCTCTAGAGCTATGATCCCATCTTCACTCTGCCTCTTGAAATTTTTATTTTAATTAAAGAAAGGTGACTAAATCAGTCACTATTATTTAGTCAGAGTCCAAAAAGAAATCACAATATTAATTATTTAATTGTTTTGGTATAAAGAGATTTAGACTGGAGCTAGAAATCTATTCTGCTTCATGGTATGAATTCCTGGCATCAATCATTTGTAAAATGTGAGCAATGTTACCTATCTCATTGGGTTCTTGTGAGAAGTACATGTAATCAGGTATGAAGAAAAAATTCTCAAATTAATCTTGGAACACAATAAATAATTAGGAAATATTTTTGAATATGAATTATAATGATTATAGCAGTTATTAGGCTAGAAAATTATCCCATATGCTAAAAGAAGTCAGAATGTTTGAAAAGGAGAGAGTACATATATTAGAGAGAGAGAGAGAGAGAACAAAATAGAGAAAAAGAAAATAAAATTGCATAAGCACTAATCGCCAAAAGGTACTTTGGAATTCATTCACTCAACAAATATTTATAGAGTACCTACGATGTCTCAGGTAGTATTCTTGACACCTGGGATTCATCAGTAAACTAAGTAAAAGAATCTCTCTACTGCCTGATTTTTCCCACTCCAACAAATTAATGTTTTTAAAGAACTACCATGATGACTTATTTCTTGTTCCAAAGTCTTCAGCGTTCTTTATTGTCTGCCTAGTAAATTACAAACCCCTTAGCCTGTCATTCTATGTCTATTTTTTTAAACTCCAATATATTTTTTCAGTCTATTCCTTACTATTTCAACTTTTCCTCTATGTGAACTTTTAGGAGGCAAAAAAATAATAATATAAAATATTTTAAAGGGATTCTAAAGCTCCTGAGAGTTTGGGGATGAAACCTATTTGAGGGGCTTGAGAATAAGATGAAATTGCAGGTGATGGGGCTGTGAAAAAACTGAAAGAGAGTCATATTATAAAGGACATTATATGCCACACTAAGAAGTCTGAGTTTATTCTTAAAGACAAATTGGAAACTATCTGTTTTAACAAAGGAATACTATGATCCAAAGGTAATTTTAGAGGTAGTGGTAAATTTAAAGAAGAGATGTCTAGTAGCATGAAAATAGCTAAGAAGGTTTTATAATATTGAGATGAGAGATGGTAATAGATAAATAATGCAGTAGAGCTAGTGGAGTGAAGAATCTCATTCCTAAAAAACATTAGAGCTATTATCAGTGAGGTCAGAAATAAATTAGCAGAATGATTTAATGATTATGTGGCCCTAGGGTCATAGACTCCCTTTGTCCTCATCCTATCTTCCCCACTTACTAGATGTATGGTTAAGGTCATCAATATACCTCCCTTAGACTCATTTTTCTTATCTGTAGGGTAGAGATAACCAAAGTACCTATCTCAGAGAGGCTGTGAGAACTAAAGTCAATAATTTACACCAAGTTCTTTGCACCACAAGTGGCTTAGTAAGTGCTTTATAAATGTTACCTATAAATTGTATCCCTTGAATAGGGAGAGTCAGATGCATCATTTAAACTTTAGGTCTCCTCCCCAGGTTTGTGTGGCCTCAAATTTGTTAAATAACCCTTTTACTCTACATATATTGCATTTTTACTTCCATTAGGTCATTTTTCATGCTTTTCTTTCATTCTGATTTCTATCTGCCAAAATTCTATCTAACCCCAGAGTCCATGCTTTAGTCATCTTTGAATTCCCAGCACTTAAGTAATTAGGTTTGAATTAAATTTGGTCAAAATTCTCTGAAAATCTCATCAAATATAATTTCTCCTTCCCCTGAACTTTCATAGAATTTTGTATCATCCTTGACCCTTACACATAGTCTTGCAGCTGAGTGCTTAATGCCTGTAACTAATCTTCACTCATTGCTCCATGAGTCATTTCACCACTGCAACTCTTCTGGGACATTATATATGGTCAGATTGGTGTCTTAGAAGAATAAATTCAATGCATAATTATTTTATGATTTTCTCACTTAATCAATGACAATACCAAAAAAAAGCCACCAACTAGCTCTAAACACCTTATAGACATAAACTGTCTGCCCTTGTTCGCAGTATTTAAATTCCGTGTCTCATCATCCCGGAACAAGTTGCCGGGAACCTAATCTGGAAGTTGCTCATTAAGTATTCTTGAGTTTATACAAATTGGTCTTCTGTTGATTGTCTTTTGGTATTTTATTATACTCACAAAATCTTGCCAGAAAGTAAAACTCAAGTCTTCTCTATTAAGATAATTTTAACTTTTAAGCACTTGCTGTGCTATAATTTAACAGAGATGATAGTTGTTTATCCTGTTTGGGTCGCATTCCATTTCATTGTATAGGCAGGCACCTGAATGTTTCACAAACAGCAGTTATGAGGGGTGTATATATTGGTTGGCTTATACTTAGTTTAGAAACTCAAGGCTGCTATGGCCAATGATCTCAACAAGCACCATTCATTCTTTCACTAAAAGATCTGGGGCAGGGCTTTAAAATGTTTTGGGAGGGCAGCCAGCCAAAAACATGTGCTATCCAGATTTCCACCTTTGAGGGTAAGAAATAAAAAAACCTGCTGAAGCATGCTCAGGGTAGACAGTATCTTCCCAGCCACTTCTGTCCTTTGCTAGGGGCTCCTGCCTGGGACCCTAGCAGCAGTCCTGCAATGACTGCTACCACTCCAGACCTGATGGCACAAAACATTCCCCCTGACAACACCCAGGATCAGGCTGCCTGTGCTTGTCACAAAAGACTATTCCACCACATTAGAAGACAATGTTTCAGAAGAATGCGAGGTGAAATGTAAACCTGGGACCAATAAGAAAAGCAAACCACCTCACTGACTGTTGCTTAACATAGTAACAAAACTCCTATCATTTGAAAGCATCAGTGCCTACTTCTCTCATTCCAAAGATACCATAATCATTCTGTATCTTATAGAGTCTGTGCTGCTGCTACCTGCAAACAGTTGTTACGTTTATTCATCAAATATGCAAAGAAACTATCTGCACACTCCATCATACATGTTCCTTCCCAAGGCATAACCCTAAAGTCATAGAGGGCAAAATCAATGTATCACTCCTCTTTCCACCAGTCAAAACACAGGCAAACCAGATTTTTTTCCCATGTAGTAGAAGCATGTGCTTCCGATCGAAAGACTTGGGGTTGATATGAGTTTAAGAATTCTAACTAAATTCTAAATGTTGATTTAGGAAATGTGATTAAATTAATTTAAAAATAAACAGTTTAAAATCTAAACATTAAAAATCTAATTCAAATATAAATTCTATGAAAGTCAAAAATTTGAACTTCCCAATTAATTATTAAAACAGTCAAATTTGTGTAGTCATTCAACATTCTTTCCAACGTCCAATAAAATTTATGGGGTAATTTAATGTTGTCTGTACTTTTACTTTTCCCCAACCCCAATCTCAACTTCCAAAATCTCTTTGATGTTGAAATTCTGTCCTGAAACCCTCTATTATTTGGATAAAATGTTTGAAAACTTTCAACATTCTCACAAAAAAATCAAAATTATATTGCTCATAATATCATTCTTTGTGCACCAAAAGAGTCACTGGCATATAAATAAATACTTTATTGCTTTAATTCAGTTTGATAAATACCAATTCTTATTACAGGTTGATTCTAACACTAAGAACTATCTACAATAAAATAAGCTCCCTCTAGAACCTTACAATCTAACAGGTAAAATAAACATGAAAATATCTAATTATACAGTGGAACAATTTCGAAGTAAAGTGAGCTGTAAACATGTAAGATACAGTGGAAGGAACTATTCATCTTGATAAGAAAAATCATGTAATTTTTCTTAAAGGAATGGCACTTAAACACCTTAAAACATGAGTAAAATTATGATAGGAAAGAGATGGAAGAATATTCTACTGTCTGGAACATCATGTCTTGAAGTACAAGGAGAATGAAGGGACTGAGTGTGAAATGGCCAGAGTATGTACAGGGTTGGAGTAGGAGGTGGAGCTTTAAAGGTGATTAGAGAATGATTATGACCATCAGCATTTATTTGTTATTTATTTACTACGCACTCAGTTGTCTCTATTATATGCCTATTACATCCCAAGCAGAGCAATTGGTACAGATGATTCAGAGATTAAAATTCAGCCCATGCCTTCTTATCTAGAAAGTTTAGAAGACAAATTTAAGGTTCTTTATTTCATGATTGTAGGCAGCAAGAAGCTTCTGAAGGTGTTTGTGGAAACAGACAAAGTGAATGAGCCTATATTTGAGAGCACTTTTCTTTAGGAATATGTTAGATCAGAGGTACAAAAGATTGAAACTAGAAAATGAATATGTCTTGAGAGACACTTATTTTCCTCTTGTGTTGTTTTCTTCCTGGTAGAATAAGAGTTACTAACAGTATTACCATTGGCTTCTTTTCTCTCACTGAGATAGAAAAATGACTTAATAGATTGGTAAATTTCAAGGGATAAACAGGGAATGTGGAGCCTTGTCAATTCCACTTCCAATTCTCTTGGGAGAGCACCTCCTTCAGAGAATTTATATTCCCTTCACCTACTCTAGGCTCTAAGTTGTCCACAGTAGGCTGCAACTGGGAGGGTCAGACTGGCTAATCCAGGAGTTTAGAATTAAGAAAATTTGGCTGTCTTTCGGAATCAAGATTGTCCTCAATTTTTTGTTTATCTGCATAATATTCCTTTTTTGGGTGCACCATAATTACTTAACCAGTCTACTACTGTTGGAATTTGTTACTTGCAAACTTTTCTATTACAAACAATACTGTAGTCAGTGATGTGTACATTTCTTATTTCATACATATATGAGTTTATCTTTAGGATAAGTACCCAGAATCAAAAGCTATATACATTCATTATTTTAGTGGATTGTCTTTCATAGTAAATGAATTAATTTGGCAACCACATTTGCCAAATCAATGTTTGAACTTTTATACAGAGTTCCTCAGTTTTTAGAAGTAATCTTTTATAAGTAATTTTTTAGTCATGGCACACTAAAAATTTTAATTTTTATTATTACATGATGCTTCTAAATTTCAGTAATCCATATAGTTATGAAACATAAAAATGATGCAAACATCAAGGTAGGTAATTTTCTCAATTATTTGATTTTATGTGCAGTATGTTATGTCATTTATCTCATAGTGTATAGAAAACATGATCTGAGCTTCAATATAGTTAAATTTAATTCTAGCATATAGCTGTTAAACATTTAACTTTCTAGATTGGAATTTGAAATGCAAAAATATCTATATCATACTTAGATTTTATGTTTATTACTACACATATAGTAATAAATGTCACCATTGTCAATTAAACATCATATACAGGGAAATGGACCAGATCTTGGAAATAAAAAGAAAAACAGCATAATAGCCACTCCTACCCTTAAAGCAATTGCCATCCATAAATATAGTAGGTATCACAGAATATACTGAAAAAATAAATCTTTCAAATATAATATAACCCCAAATGGAGATGTGTATATTTTATCTTATCCAATGAAAAGCTTTTTTAGCTATATCATACTCTTATTAAAATATATCTAATCCTTTTTACTATGAAATAAGTATGCTTAAATTTAATGTGAAAGTTCTGTTGGATTAACTCCTATTATATCTATCATGAATTTGATTTCTGTCAGTACAAAAGTACAGTTTTAGATGAATAAATAGTATTATAAGTTATAGCAGAATGATCATCTGCCTCACATTTTCTTCCACTAGTCCATAAAAACTAAAATATTTGGACTGATAACTACCCTATAATACCTAATTTTATATCCAAACTAATTCATTTACATTGCTCCTTTATTTCTATAATTCTAAATTGCCATGCTTTTCTGAATAGATATCTTAGCTAAGGACACCTGATTATCTTATTGAGAACAGGAGATGATACAGAATTAGTATTCAGTAAAATGAGTGTCCTATCTTTGCCTAGCATAATTGTTATCCCAAGACTGCTGAAAGAGCAATATGGAGTTTTTTATTTGAATACTGTCTTCAAAATGATTCTAAGTAAGGTAGTATCTGTTTGAGCTTCTATATAAGAGGGAGACATGTAAAGTTAGGATTGCTTTCTTTGATATTTGGATTTCATTCTTTTCACCTGAAAGAGGAAGGACAAGGAACTGTAGCAGCCCAGAAAAGAACCAAGTGACCAGGGAGCCATGTGATGACACACAAAGAGCATGCATTCAGGAGCCAGGACAACAAGTGCTGACCTCATCTCTGACAGCTGAATGAGCCAGGGACAATCACCTGCCAAACTTTGACCTACTTTCTCAGCTGAAATGTTAGAACAGATGCTCTCCAGGATTATTCTTAGTCCAGCCTCTTAGTGTATGTTCTGATCATTCCAACTTTATCCAACCACTCACACTCACCATCCCAAACAAATCAGATCAAAGAAGAGAATTGAAAGATCTTGGGAGCCTGACCAGGCAGTGGCACAGTGGATAGAGCATCGGACTGGGATGCAGAAGACCCAGGTTCGAGACCCTGAGCTTGCCAGCTTGAGCGCGGGCCCATCTGGCTTGAACAAAAAAAAGCTCGGGAGCTTGAACCCAAGATCGCTGGCCCCAGCAAGGGGTTGCTCGGTCTGCTGAAGGCCCGTAGTCAAGGCACATGTGAGAAAGCAATCAATGAACAACTAAGGTGTCGCAACGGCAATGAAAAACTAATGATTGATGCTTCTCACCTCTCTCTGTTCCGTTCCTGTCAGTCTGTCCCTATCTATCCCTCTCTCTGACTCTCTCTCTATATATCCCTGTAAAAAAAAAAGAAGAAAAGAAAGTTCTTGGGACAAGTAGTCGAAAATTAAGGTACCCAATATGGCTTAGGCAATCAGAGTCTGCTGCCTGTGCGCCATGCCCAAACACTACAGACAAAAGTGTCTGTAATGAACATGCTATCCCAGAAATGCCTTTGGTGGCAGAGCAGTTGCTATTCAAAGAAAAACGCACTCAGAGATAATTATGCAAGCAAGAAATGTGTATTAATTTCCCGCTCAAAATGTTATAAAAAGTATGTAACTGAATGTTGTAAGCCATTCTAAGATTTTTTATTTATAGACTCTTATAGTAATATTCATTCAAGTCTAATTTTCCAAGATTATTTTTAACCACACAGAGTAACAGTATGATTGTTCTCCCTCACTGTGGTAACCAGTTTTCCAAAGCAGCCTCAATTCCAATTACGTTGTCCTAAATTTATACCAAGCTTTAGACTTCATCCCTTTTTTTTAAGTTTAAGGAATACGATTACCCATATAGTTACTTATTCTCTTTCGGTGTCTTTCTTCCCTGATTACAATAACAAACTTGCCATGAGAAGACTAGACTAAAAAGAGGCCCTGATTTTTATATTTGATATGTTGTACTTGACTAATGGTTTCACAAGCTGATGTGGTGACATAAGAAGTTAGAATCTGACATATGATTTATCTATAAGAAGACACAGCTACAGAGAGATATTTGACTATGGCAACTGACCACACAGAGTTTAGAGGGCCTGGGAAGCAAAGTCAAGTCGATGTAGTTTTAATGGCATTTCCAAGTTGAGCTATTAAGAGTCCCAATCGGAGGAGAGAAGCCAATTAATTTTAAGAAGACTACAGGCTGGCAGCTGTCTTCTGGGCAAATATACAATAGCCATAGGGCCTTGGTAACTGGGTTGAGGTCCCAGTTACTACTAGTAATCCACACAGGAAGGAGACTGAAAATGGCAAGGCAGTTTATCAGATACCTAAGAAATGCCCACTGCTGGGCACAAGGACATATGGAAGCAAGGAAAATGCTGGTTTTCTTCATTTTATTTTATATCAGCTGTCAATATTGTACTCTTAAATCCTTCAGTAAATCTCTCAAAATATAAGTTATTTTTAAACATTGTTATATTATATTCCTCTTTAAGAAGCTGCTAAAGCAGAATCAGAAAAAACACATACCCATACTATGTCTTCTGAGCAGTTTCAGGGGATACACAGCTTTCAAGAAAGTTATCCACAGATTGTAATTCCAAACCTTTAGCAAAGAGAGATGTGACCTGCAGGGTTATCTAGGTTGGTAGTGGCCAGCAAAGGTCTAGTTGGCAGCTAAGAGTATTTGAACAGCCCACTGACCATTGAGGACATCGCAGTTTCTAAAACTGGGAGGAGTCACCCTCCATGGAAAGCTGGGGCGGCTTATCTCTAACTTCTAAGTGTTTTGTTTGGTCTAGAAAATGAAACAAAGATGACTTGTGGGTCCAGCTCTTGGGAGCAATTGTCAAAAAAAAAATGTTATCCACTAAGGCTGAGGCAATCAAAGAACCTGTTGCCTATGCAGCATGCCCAAACACTATAGATAAATATAAAGTGGGATTTTAAGGGTCAGATTTGAAAGTATAGGTCAGAGAAGAGGTTTCTGCTAACTGCTTTGGAAAAAAGTAAAAAAAGAAAGATGGTGACCAGATGTTCTCCATTCAGAACCTGTAAAAAGGAAATTACATTACAGTTGTAAGAATTCAGGTTATATAAAAGGAAAAGCTTCCATCCAATGAACTTTGTAAAGCATGAGACCTAGTAACTGATGAACATCATTATTTTCTTTCCATGAATGATTTAAAAATAGACATTTGTGTGTTTTCAATGATTTGAATATAGTTGTCAAAAACAAGATCAGGTCAGATATATATGGACATATTCAAATTTCTTGAAATACTGGCAAATATATAATTGACATTTATTTAATTATAACAATTTTATAATTACTTTTGAAATCTACTGAATTCTTCTGACACTTCACCTAAAGTCTTCTATACAAAAATAAGAATAAAAATATGCATAATATAATTCATAATTAACATAATCATAAAGAATCCATTCATCATCTTTAGTATTCCCATTAATTCAAATTAATAGTTATTAATAAGAGTTAATAGTCAAAACAATAGGATGTAGAGTCTAGTTATCTATCTGTACTTGGAATTACAGTTTTTAAGCAAAATGACTCATATCTACATACACATGTTGAAAATAATATCTTAGGTAAGGTACACTCTGGAAAACTATGCAGAAAATAATGGAAAAGTAAATAGAAAGAAGGTCTGTAAAGATTGTTAGAAAAGTAATGAGATTTACAGATTGGCTAAAAACATTAGAAAAACCTACAAAGGATATTTGATTTTTTGTCAGTCAGTAAAGAGAGCTGGCATTTGATCAGGAGAAAATCTGAATTATAAAAGTCTATCTCCTTCATCATACAATGCATATGAATCAGATGCCTGCTAGCTAGTTCTTGGCCTCAATTCTAAAATTCAATAACTACTTTATATATTTGGCTTCATGACCAAGCTTGGATTTCCTGTTCTTTCAACTTGTAATAAACGTAGCTCACACTCATACAGAATCTGGGGTAGAGTGTCACAGTCCTTCCATCCATTCATACCATCCTTTATTTTGGCCAATTGCTGAGGCAAAACTGCCATGTCTATCACCTACAGCGGAAGTTTGACTTTCTAGACAAATATTAGGAAGCACAGTAATGACTGCTATAGCAACAGACTAAACAGACTATTTGAAAGCAGAGTTAGAAAAAGAGGTAAACAATTCCAAACACAGGGAGGTATGAAAGCAGTTAAGGAATTTTTAAACATAACCCCAAGTCATAAAAACTTAGAGAATCCACATTCTATTTAACACTGTTCTTCATAAAGAGATAATTATTTTCTACAATTGTTTTACCATTTAAGAATTTGTTAGTTTAACTTCAATTTCAAATGAACTACAAATTCAAGAATAGCTTCAAAATTAAAAACTATAATCCAAAGTTTCTAAATGCCAACTCTTTACATAAGATTACATAAAAATAATTTGAAATATTTTCATTTCTTTAGAGATGTTCCCAATTAGTTTTCCAGTTGAAAAGGAAAACATTGGCAGCACCAAATATAAGCCACAAAGGAAAAAACGACACCACTTTTACCTCTTTGTTTTTTTGTTCTGTAAGCTTTTTGTTCCCTTAGTCCTTCCATTGTAAACTAACTCACATACACACACACATGTACACACACGCACACACAAAAAATTCTTACCCTGATTTTATCAGAAGAAAGATTATTTTTAAACCTTTTATATAATAGAATAAGGTTATTGAAATATTATACTGCTATATTTATGGAGTTGGGTAAAACTTTAAGACTGTTTATAAAGAGTATTATTATTTATAGTTCACCCACTGATTCTTTATTTAAACCAGTGATTCTAAACACTAAGAGCCTTCTTTTATAACAAAAGCTTGTAACACTTTTGTACTATCATGGTACAAAGTTCTCAGAATATATAACTTATAAACATACTTAATATTAACAAACCAATATAATGTCATAATTTAATGCAAACAAAAAAGAAAAAGAAAATTAAAATAAAATATGTACTTCAATATATGTGTTCAGATGACAACAGTAGATGACAAAAAAAAATAAGATCCTTATACCTACTCACAATCAACTGAACTGTATGGATATAATACAAGTAAGACAATATTCATCTAATTATTGTAAGAATTTTTTATGTTCAACATCTAGATATAAAGGCTAAATAATTATAGTCAAATTAAATGTATTTAACAGTTGCATTCCATGAAATTCATTCAATGATGCAGTGGATAGACCATCATCCTGGAACATTTAGTACCCGGGTTCAAAATTCCAAGGTTGCCAGCTTGAGCACGAGCTCACCAGCTTGAGAATGGAGTCGCCTGTTTGAGTGTGGGATCATAAACATGATCCCATGGTCGCTGGCTTGAGCCCAAAGTCTTTGGGTTGAGCAAGGGGTCACTGGCTCGGCTGGAGTCCCCCTAGTCAAGGTACATATGAGAAAGCAATTGAAGAACAGCTAAGCGTCTGCGGCCATACCACCCTGAACGCGCCCGATCTCGTCTGAAGAACAGCTAAGCTTTTGTAATGAAGAACTGATGCTTCTCATTTTTCTCTCTTCCTGTCTGTCTCCTCCCTCCCCCATTCTCTTTCTCTAACCAAACAAAATAAATCCTTTATGGAAAATACTGTGTTTACATATATAACAAACTTGTTTCTAAGATCAAATAATTACCAATGGATTTTTTATTTACAGAAATGTCTCAACTTTCAAGTCCTATAGAATGTGGGACAACTGTTCCTTGCATTTCAGGAAACAGAGCATACACAGCCAAGATCCCCAAAATGCTCTTACAAATATTCTGTATTTTACTAGAAAACATCCCTAGAACCATACACCATAACCTTGAAAACCACAGGGCTAGGTGGATACACATAACCACCTTATATCAATATTGAATTTATAAAGAAATATGGAGTAGCTTCTCTGGGAACATTATAACAAAACTTATGTGTGCTGTTACAAATATTTTTAAATTTAAAGAATTGAATTCATGCAAACTATGATCTATGACCAGGAAAATAAGTTAGAAATCAATAACAGAAAGATAAATTTTAAATTATATATTCAAAAATTAATTGCAATCCTATATGTAACTACAAATGGCTAAAAATATAAGAATTTATAATAACAAAAAGAAATACAAATAACCAAAGAAAAACATACCAAAAGAGTACCATATTAAAAGAGTGCCATGAAGCATATTACAAAGTTTTATTAAAATTTATTAAATAAATGAGAGATTTATTGTGCCTAATGGAAATAAAAGTTAATAATATTACCATGTCTGTTTTCCTCAAGTGGCGTAAATATTTAACATCAGTCCAACAAAATCTCACAAGAACTTCTAGTTTCTGGCCAAACCACTCCATTTTAGCAAGTAAAAAGCTGAGCAAACTAAAAAACCAACAACTCTTCTTGGATCTGTCAGAGAGGTAGAGTCACAGGGCAAACCACTGCCCCCCAAATTGGAGAGACCAACAGATGAATACAGAGAATCACAACCCACCTGAGCAGAAACCTCTACAGGAACAAGTACCAGGGTAGAAATCATTAAAATGTATCTGAGAAACTACAGGAGATTTATAATATCTACAAGATTCTAAGTTCGGTTTTTCTGCCAATTGTAGTTTGAAGCATTCTACCTGGGTAAATCACTAATAGAGCCAATAATCTATTATCTATTAAAAAATTTTTCTGTTAAATACAATTTCTTTCTTAAATTTATTTTTAGTCATATAGAGTCAATTAACCAGAAGGCTGTTAAGTAAGCATGGATTTAGAACTGGGGAGTTCATTCAACAAATATTTACAAGACTACCAAATGCCAGGCATTTGAATAGTTAGTGACCACCAATTCAGATCATCTGTTACATCAGTCATCACAATAAGAATATGTCTGCCTCTGTGAGCACAAGACTATGTTTGGGCACAGTACCATTTTCCACCTTTACCCAGTGCTACTTGATGTAAGTTGAGCTAATGAGTTGTAAAACCTGTATTTTCTGGTTTTGCTCACTCTTATTGTTAAAAATAGCCACTGCTCATATGATGATGCTCTCACGTGATACAGCTGATTGCTTTTATGCTTGGGAAGGGGTTTGGTTATGCTAATGTGTGCTGGGGGAGGACTTTCCCGCCAAAAAAATTTAAAAAGAAGAACTAGGAGGCCATTTTAGAGGAGAGACCACGTCGCAGGGAGAAGAGAGAGGCCTTGTGGGTGGCAGAGGAGGCAGGCATCCAAGATGGAGGCGTGCAGAAAGAAGGAGATGGGGAACAAAGGTGAATCAGACTGGTGAGGGCCTTTGATTCTAGGAAAACTCAGATGTGTCAGTAGCTTAGTGAGTGCTGAATGAGTGGGTTTTGGAGCCCAGTGTGTTTGTATTTACTCGCTTGTCAAGTGCAAACTAGGAATAAAGGTAATGGCTCACCAGTTCTTGGCTACACAGTTTCATTACCATCTGCCGGAATTAAATGCGAATCTGCAAAAGCCAGGCAGCTGTAATGGTGGCCGCAGTTACCAGCCATACAATGTACATACACCAAAGCCTGTCTTTTCACATCTTTTAAATCCATTGCTGAACAACTTCCATTTGACCAACAAAGTTGGTCTTCAGGAACCAAGTTATATTCAATTGAGCAGCAGTCGAGCCCTGCAGCTCCAGAACAGAAAGTATTTCTACAGCTCTCTGCTCTGATGCATTGTGAACTGAGTTCAGATTTGAATTACTTTATAAAGTATGTTTTGTGTGACTTCAACGTGAACAATGCAGTTAGTGGAATAGGTCTTAAGTAAAGTTGCAGTATACTATTACAATGTAAAAACTGTTAGACTTCCACCATAAAGAAAAGCATTAAACTCTGTCTTAAGGTTAAAAAAAAAGTAGATGATCTACAAAGAATATTTCTCACAAAGTATCATCTTCAAAGTTCTGAAAAAAGTACTGTCTAAAAAGAATTCTCAATTTGTCAATTTATTGTTCAAGGTGGAGAATTGAAGAAACACTGCAGAAATAGACATAGCAAAAACTGAGCTTCTATTTAAGCAATTACAGTGGTATAAACACACTGGAGTGACTAGGTACAGAATTTTTAGGGGGTGGTGAAAATTAATTTTGGGGGGGTTAAAATTTAAAAATGGTGTTATGTGCCCTTTATGTATGTACTATAAAACAGTGAATTGTATACTTTAAGAGGGTGAATTTATGGTATATGATATAATAAAACTGTTATAAAAAAGGATATTTTAAAATATTGCTTCAAAAGAGCTTTCTGTCTCTAATTAAATAAAGTATACAGATAATCTATGACCCAGCCATTCTGCTCAGACACACACACATACATGTATGCATATATATATTATTCTTTGATAGTTATTTAATGACATCTCTGAAAACGTTTATTATAGAGTAACATGTAGTTCTAGGAAGTTGGGGGCAAGCTTCATGTCCATTTCTAAAAAAATGTACAGTGAAAAATTGTACTCTGCGAACCAGTGCAACTAGTAATTCCAGGTCCTGAAGGAGAACGATGAGGAATGAAGAAAACAAACTTAAAGAGAAATAGGATGAGATCATAAGGCCTCTGCAAGCTGAAGGCAAGAGTAGAATGCTCTCCACCCCCAACCTTGCTTTATTTATAGGGCAAAGTGAGGTCATTAGCAAATCAAAGAGATCATTAAAACAAAGACACATTTACAAGGCAACCCAAGAAGCCTCCCAAGTGAAGAAAACCCTCACCATACAGTAACATCTTAACTCCACTAAACAAAGGATAAAAAGGTAACTGCCTCCAGTCTTTCTGGGGGACATGGAGGAGAGGACAAATACAAACAATCCAGCACCACAACTAACATGGAGGTGTGAAGAAAAACAGCCTATATCAACTTCACTAAGCAAGTGAGGTGGGCGTTTAGGCAGACTGTCAGCTTACTGCCAGTTCCCCACACTTCTGTCCCCTAAAAATCTAAACTACAAAGACCCTGTCAGCTTGCAGTCCCCAACAATGGTAGACGCACATTGTGAAATATTAGGCAAATACTTCAAAAAACAAATCAGATGCACATATTTCAATATTTCTATGTGGGTGAAACTCAACAATATACTTGGCAAAAATAAAATATGTATATATTCATTTGCTTAAAATCTATATAGAAAAATGCACCTTTTGCAAAAATATTCATTGAAATGGTTGCCGAAGAGGTGAGGAAGAATATGGGAGCAATGGAAACTGAAATAAAAGGGAATTAATTACCACGTTGAGTACCTATAATTTAAAAATAACAAACTAAAAATGCCAGGGAATTAAATAAAATTTTATTTTGTTGCCTAAAATTGTCAGCAGTTCCAGCATCATTTCTCTGGCTTACTGAATATGCGGCAGGACCTTAAATTGTTTCCAGACCTCGTGCTATTTTTATATTAGTCATCTGAGCAAATTTTACTCAGAATACTCCTCACTTGGAAATAAATTTCCAGACAAACATCCTACCTACAAAAAGTAAGAACTAATAAGAATTAGTGTATCTGAGGTTTACATAAACCCTTGTTTCATAAGAATAGATCTGCTGGTAATAAATTGTTTAAAATAAAAGAAATTTCTCAATGATGAGAAAACATATAGAACACTGTGCGTTTATTCTGGGAATAAACTTTTAAGAATACCCAGGAAATATTTCATCCATTGACCAGAAAATGAATCATCTCTTTTTAACAAAATTTAAAGCAGAAAAAATGCAACTATTACTGATTATTTTGTTTAATTTTAATTGTCCATTAAAACAATATCTCTTTAACATAGAGCTACACATTAGAGAAGACAAGAAAATTGTATAGCTTTCGGTCAAGAAAACAAGTTTACATGAATCAGATTTGAGGATTAGCAACTACTCAAGAGTTGCTTAACCTCTCAGAGCCTTTGTAAAGAAAGAATATTAAATAAGATGATCAGTTGTTTCCCTTAAACTCTGTAATTCTTTAAAACCAAAGTCTAGCCTTCTCTTAATGGAATGAAATGAGAGATTCCAAACATTTGGTCCATTGCCAACTCTAATACTTAACCATTTTCATGATCAGAAAATTCTTCTTGGCTAACCTAAATCTTAAGCCCTTCCATTAATTCCTTCTAGAATGTGGTTAGAAGACAGACAATTAGTTTTCCTTGTATAAAAAATAATAATTTCATACTTAAATAGAGCTAATAAATAATACCTCATATTTTATTCTTCAGATTGAATAATCCCATACTTTCCTTAAAAATATCAATTTCCAAATATTTAATAATATAGTGGTTCTTCTGTGATTCCACTCCAAGGTTTCTAGATTTTAGCTGTGGATCCCAAACACAGACAACAAAATTTATGGAGATCTAAAGACAGCTGAGTGTAATTCTCTACCAGTTTGTGGACAAAGACAAGTAGCATAGATATTTCAAGAACTAAGACAACCTTTACTCCTTGTATATCACGACCACCAATTTTGTGAAATGATTATAACTTTCTCTTTGTCAAGAATGCCAGTGTAAATGACTGGGTGGCTCTCCTCTACCATCCACAAACCAGAAGGTACAAATAGCTTTTCTTTATAGTATTCTAAGGGAAGATAGATTTCAAATTAGGTGGATCAAAATACTAGTTATTTTCTGATCACTTACAATATCAAATGTTGTGCTTTTTATACATAAAATTTCATATAAAATTAAATTGTTATGATGGGAGGCATTATGACGTCAGAAAGTATAGAAAGTGTTGAATGTGAGAGCTGATTCAAGCTGTATGACTTATTATCACTTGACAACCTATGTCCTTCCATTGGTCATTACTTAATTTCTCTGGGCCTTAGTTTTATTTCCTTAAATTCAACTGAGAATAATATGTACCTGCTAGTAGTATTACTGTGAAATTTTAATAAGATAATTAAGGTATAACAGATTTATATTACCCTCTCATCCACTCAAGCTAACTCTGGCGCAACACTGACACAGAATTAGAATCCTTCACAAGTATCAATAGAAAATCTAAATAGCAAGCATATTGATTTGGGTGTTTTTACTGAAGATTTATAAGTTCTCATGTGTTACACATATATTTCACTCATAGTTCTATGCAATCTTTTCCCAGATTTCAGCCACAAGGTCTTTCCTCTGCTAACTATGTGTTCAGCCTTGCAGGTGCTCATCTTTTTCTGTATCAACCTCACAACCTTCATGGTCCCACTCTTTGTCACATAAACAATTCAATTCAGCCCCAGGTTCTGTTCTAAAAACATAGACTTTGCCCTAAGTTTTAAGTTAATTACTGAAGACACCAGAGAATTATAGGTACCTGTTTTTCCTACTACAAAGGCAAAGAGTTTTTGCTTGATGAATATTACCTTCCTTCATTCCTGAGGAAAACTGCAGTAAAGGAAGTTATGTCAGGCCCAACTGTAAATAATAAATATTGAATCATAGTAACTATTTAAATCTTAAAAATACTTCTGTTTTTGCCATGGCCAGTTAGCTCACTGGTAGAGCATCAGCCTGGCGTGTAGATGTCACAGGTTCAATTTCTAGTCAGGGCACACAGGAGAAGCACCCATCTGCTTCTCCACCCCTCCCCTTCTCGCTTCTCTCTCTCTCTCTCTCTCTCTCTCTCTCTCTCTGTCTTCTTCTCGCCTCCTGCAGCCAAGGCTCAATTAGAGCAAGTTGGCCCCAGGTGCTTAAAATGGTTCCATGGCCTCCAGCTCAAGCACTTCAGTTGCAATGCAACAAGGGCCCCAGATGGGCAGAGCATCACCCCCTAGTGGACTTGCTGGGTGAATATGGTAGGGGTGCATGTGAGAGTCTGTCTTTGCCTCCCCTACTCTAACTTAATTAAATTTTATACATATATATATATATATATATATATATATATATATATATATATCTGTTTTGTGCTTTACAATTTAGAGTTTTAAATATTTCTAATGTCCATGGTCAACCATTTCAGTAATAAAACTCAAAACCAAATGCATCTACAAAGCAAGACCTGTGGGCAGTGATTGAATAAACACTATTATTTTGTTGAGCTTATATATGGTTAATTTTATTTTTAACTAATCCATGTCATTGCTCTACACATGGTATTGCAGTTTTTGCTCTGCTAAGTAAATTAATTATTTCTAGAAGAATAGCCCTTGACTGGAGAATCACTTCTATGATTTTAATTTTTTAATTGTATTTAAAAAAAAACCAGCATTGGCCACACAGCAATAAATTTTACTGAGGATCTGAGATGATAACATAAAGAGAATCTTTCTTTATTAAAAAACAAATATTAATTAGAAAATTAAATTTAATGGGTGACATTGATCAGTAACAGCACATAGATTTCAGGCAAATATATCTATAGCATTTGAACTGTTTATTATGTTGCATGATCATCACCCAAAGTCAAATCATTTTCTGTCATCATATATTTATCCCTCTTTACTCCACGCCCCTCCCCCCCTCCCCCACAACCCCTTTCCCCTGGTAACCACTTTACTTTTATCTATGTCCACGAGTCATCTTTCAAATTGCTAATTTTTCTATTAAAAGCCTGGCCTAGAACTTATTAAGTCATGTAACATTTAACCCCTAAACTTTATAATTGTAAATGTTAGCAGAGTATTTTTTAAGTTTAAGGTGCTGAATATGATTACATATATTGTGTAATAATTACTACATTAAGTTTGATCAAAGTCTATCATCTCATATAGATAAAATACAAAGAAAAAAATTCTACTCCTGATGAGAACTTTTATGGTCTACTCTCTTAACAACTTCCCAGTATGTCACACAGCAGTGTAAGCTATTGTCAAATGTTGTATATTACATCCCTATTTCTTACTCAGGTTATAACATGACCACCTTCCTCCAATTCCCATTCCCATTATACCCTGACTCTGGTAACCACAAACCTGATGGGTTTTTTTTTATGAGTTCAGTAAAGTTCTTTTGTTTTTAGATTCAATATGTAGGGGGTCCTTGGATTATTACAGTCTCGACATATGACATTTCGAGTTTACAACACTTACTCACATAAAAAATTTTAAAAATTAAGACATGAGTATTTTAGCTTACACCATTAGTGTCGTACTTACGGACTATGTGGGTGCACTAGTGTGGTTGTGCACAGTAGAAGAATACGCAGTACAGTGTACAGTACGGTATGTTTATGTCATTTTCCTTTTCCTGTGGCTTAGTTGTGTTTCTATGTTCTAGATTATGATTTTACAACTGTGCTAGGATAGGTAAGTGACTTATGCTGGGGTGTGTTTCAACTTACACCAAAATTTAGGTATGTCACTGTCATAGGAATGAGACTGTGTCATAATCCAAGGATCCCCATATAAGCGAAATCATACAGTATTTGTCTTTGTCTATTTCACTTAGCACAATGCCTTCAAGGTCCATCCATCTTATCACAAATAAGAGAATTTCTTTGTTTTTATGTCTAAACAATACACCATTGTATGTATATGTTTATCGACATATATATGACACATCTTCCTCTATCCATTCATTTATCAATGCACAATTAGGTTGTTTCCACGTCTTGGCTATTATAAATAATGCTGTTATGAAGAGAGAGGTGCAAATAGCTTTCCAAGTTAGTGTTTTTTATTTCTTTAGGATATATTCTCAGAAGTAGAATTGTAAGATCATATGATAGTTCTATTAGCAAAGTACTTTTATTAGCATTTAATTATTCTCATTGAAGAAAAGTATTACTTTCTAACCATCTGCAGCACATTTTTTAAAATTTTCTATTTTAACATATTTTTTAAAAAATATATTTATATAGTAAATTAATGTATATATCTAATAGATAAAACATGAAATACCCTTCTAATTATATTATTTTTTCAAATAAAAGAGAAAGTTTACTTCAAAAATTTAAGTCTTTTGGAATTAATGCTACTGCTTATAATTTGGAGGCAAATCCTACAGATTACCATTAATTTATTTTGTCTTATATAATTAGCCTTTTCCTTTAAAAACTAATCCATTAATTGCAAATACGTTATAACATAGAAAACTTTTTTAGTTCTAAACAGTAATGGTCTTTTTTATTGTAACAAGACAACTACTGACCAGTTGATTTAGTATTTGTATTACATTGAACCTTATGAATAGTTACTTTACAGGTCAAAAAATGGCCAAATAATAGCAATTTCAGATGGTTCAGACTAACAATTATATTTCTGTTCCAGAAGAAAAATACTGACAAATATTCTGTCCTATTAGTTATACATACAACAAATAGAAAATTGTGGTAATCTCTCATGCACACCCACAGATTTCTTATGGTTTCAAATTTTTATCTCAGCCAAAACCAACTTTTATTTTCTTTTCTCCAAATTAGGCTGTATTCTGAGGGCAGAGCTGGAGTTGGCTGAGCATTATAATTTTTACTCACCATGTGTAATGACCACCACATGCTACTTAAAGTTCTGCATTTACTGGATTACATGTCTGGTGAAATGCCTTAACTTTTGTTGCTTACTTATGGTAAATAGTCTCTTTTAAGGTTAATGACATAGAAAAACCTGAAGAATTTTTTCTGGTTTTACAGATGACATCAGATTTCCAAGAGACTGCTAAATATGTACTAGAGCTTTAAAGTGCATGTTTGCCATATTGCACACAATTACTGCCTTATTGCCACATTTAAATTCTCCTTAGGATTTGCTCAGTTATGACTCATATTATACAAGTTTGTCTCAGCCTGTAGCATTTTAGAAAATTACTTCTAAAAGGTATTTAAACTGAAGTTGGCTTATTTCAATATCATTTCAGGAAAACTGCATCATAACTTAAATTTAATATATTAAAATAATACAAATTCATTTTCTCCTATGTAACAATGTATTAGTTTTGTTTCATACTTTCTGTTGGTTTTCCAAATATTAAAATTCTCATCCCATTTCTATTGTAACTCTTACTCTAAAATTCCAGTTCAATTGCCATAAAGCATATCTAAAAATTAAATTCTTGACTCACTAACATTTTAATTTTCTTATTTCTCTAATATAGAAAAGGTATACTTTGTGAATGTTTGTCATTATAGCTTAAGTTGGTTTTGGAATAAACTGGATCCGTATTTGAACCCCTACTCTGCCAACCCTTTACCAGCTATGAAACTTTAGGGACATTATTCTACCTCTCTTAATCCTGTTTTCTCATTTGTAAGATGACAATAAGAAAAACTATATGTAGAAATCAAGTTAGATAACAAATATAAAACACATAATTTAATGACTGACCTATATTAAGTGATCAAGTTACTAATTATTAATAATGTTAATATTACTTAACCAACTAACCACAAGAAGACTTCTGGCCATAGATCTTTTAAGTATATAAGTGCTATATATACATATGCATGAGTCAATCAAAATGGTCTTAACATGACCCGAAGTTCACTGAAGTACATAACATCATTAAGGTAAATCAAATAAGCAAGAACAAGTATGGCTTATTTAGCTAAATAACAGGTTGAAAACACAGGAGCTAGGCTAATTATTACCTGTGAGTTTAGTTAGGTCAATCATAGAAATCTTGCACCTCTCTATACTACTTAATAGCAAAACATCACAGACATTAAAAGGACTACCTAGTCAATTCTCTGAGACCTTAGAATCATAAAGGGGAGGTCCTTTGCAGGCCATAGTTTGGGGACACATTAGGTTTGAAAAACAAGAAGAGCCTTAGTAGCCACTGGGTATACACAAATTCTATCGAAACAATATATTTTAAAGACATTCCATGTAAGAAATGGACAAAGATCCTGAATAGACATGTCTTCAAAGAGAACATACAGATGGTCAATAGACATATGAAAAGATGTCAATGTCACTAATCATCAGAGAAATGCAAATTAAAACCACAAAGAGATAGCATCTCACACCTGTCAGAATGGCTATCAATAAGTCAACAAATAACAAGTGTTGGCAAGGATGTGGAAAAAAAGGGAACCTCCATGCACTGTTGGTGGGAATCCAGATTGGTGTAGCCACTGTGGAAAGCAATATGGAATTACCTCAGAAGATTAAACATGGAACTGCCAAATAACCCAGAAATTCCACTTCTGGGAATATGTTAAAAGATACATGAAATTCAAAAGATTGGACATGAAGCCAAAATAAATAAGGTATGGTCAGTACTAAAGATGAAGCCACACTAATCAGAGTGGCCCTGGTGACTCTGATCAGTGTATCCAGAGTAATCAATATAAAAAGGAATCTGTATAAAAGAGTAGGTAAATTATGCAGTGAATGAAATAAAGCAGAATCCTCTGGAGAAATAAGAAACTCAATTCCCTACCTCAGTGATTAAAGCAAGGTAAATATTCAATATTGAAAACAATGACCATACAAGGGAAATTAAGCACTACAAGGCCAAGTGCATCAGTCTTAACAATGTAGTGTAGTAACAAAACCTGGGTTTAAAATTATACATGAATCAAAGTAAATTGTTTACTTGAAGCAAAGTAAAGGCATCTAAGAAACCTTACAGCCAACTGGTAAATCTTAATTTAAAATTTATTACCAGAACTAAATAACTCAGAACAGTAAGGCATGACCAGCAGTGAATCAGGACCTAGACTCATGCTTAGATAGATGTAAATTCCTAGGAAGAAAACTTATTTTAACTTAAATCTAAGTTAGGTATTAGACAGAATTTACCTAACATGGCTTATAAATCGATTCTTTGGTTTAACTTCAAGTCATCTCTCAGATATAATAACTTGGCAAGTCCAGAGGTTTTTATAAACATATGTAATCTGAAATTGCTCTGCAAATTACTTCAATTTAGTAAACATAACATATACCTGACTATGGATGTTACCAGCAGCATAAAGGTTACATAAAAGTATATGTGCACCAACAATTATATTTTAGTTAAAATTTTGATGAGTAAATATAAAACAGTTTTTGGAAATATTTTATTACACATATCTTTTAAATCACAATTTGATACTTTCTTTATTTTATTTGTTCTTTGTATGCTAAACTACATATTCTATTTTTGACCAGACATCAAGACAGGGATAAATACATTTAGAAAAAAATATTTAACTTCCCATAGAGAATCAAAAATTTTTTTAATTTCTGAAAAATTAGTTAATTAAATCATTTCTCAAAGATAGTAGAATTTTCCATCTTGGTTTTATTCAGGAAATTTTGCTGAAAAACAATGGGTTGTGTTAACTTCTTCCTTGGTTAATAATTAAGAAAAACATTCAGTCAGAAAAATTTGTTGTATATAAACAATTTGCAAAGAATACCTCTGAAAAAAAAAAGAATATAAAATATTAGAAGATAGGAACCCTACTTTCAAATAGCTTTTAGAATTTTTTCTTTACCTTCACTCTTAAGTTTCATTACAAAGGATATGATGTCGAATTTTTCTTATATTCTATTTGGCACACTCTGACCTCTTTCAACTTGATGTCTTCATTTTTCTGCAGTTCTTGAATATTCTATGTATTTTTGAATATTTTTATTATTTAAAAGTTCTTTTTTTGTTTGCTGGGACTGCTATTAGCTACTGATACAATTTTAGTTCTCCATATCTCTTATTTTTTCAATATTTCTATCACTTTATTCCAATCTAATGCCTTCTAGGAGAGTTCACCAATATATTATTTCAAATCACTAATTAATTATTAAGATGTATCTCTTCAATTTAGTTAAATTTAGTTCATCATTTTAAGAATTATGTCCAACTGATTGATTCATCATAAGAGTTTGTTTCTGCCACATGTTTCTATTATATTCTACAAATATTACTACACTTATTTTTAAATACTTTCTGTTTCATTTTTCCTTTCTCGGGAATGTATTATTTCAGGTAAGTACAACATGAAAAGATAAGATAGCCTTAAGCTCAATGTGTTACCCTTGTTTTCAAATTTTATCTTAATTTTATATTAAACATTCTAGTCCAAAAAGTAAATGAAGGAAAAGAATGGAAGAAAGATAAAAAGAAATAAAATAAGGGAAGACAAACAGACTATGGCAAGTATTTGATAAAGGAAAAGAGGGCATGGATTGGAGAGAAGTTTTTAAGAAAAACGATTATTAAGCTTATAATGTAAGAGTAAAATTATAGATTTCTAGATTATAGCAGAGAGAGATGTTTAGAGATTTACATGACATAATCTTTAGAAAACAAATATTTGTCTTAATAAATAGGAAAACAATCATTTTTAATTGGGTTATAAATATAAAGTCTCCATATATTCACAAATGTTGGCTGCTGCCAAATCACTAGCATACATGGTAAATATAAAATAAAGGTAACATTTTTTAACAAAATCAGACAGTCATCAACACTTTTAGACTAAACCTCAAATCTGATTTTTAAAAAGCTAATAAAAACATAATTTTAAAGTTAAGAACTTATTTCTGTAGGTAGTGTTTTATTAAAAAGAGTCTACAGTGTCCACACCAGTCTGCATTCCCACCAGCAGTGCAGAAGGGTTCCCTTTTCTCCACATCCTCGCCAGCACTTATTCTGTGTTGTTTTGCTGATGAGTGCCATTCTGACTGGTGTGAGGTGATATCTCATTGTGGTTTTAATTTGCATTTCTCTAATGATTAGTGATGTTGAGCATTTTTTCATATGTCTTTTGGCCATCTGTATGTCTTCTTTGGAGAAATTTCTATTCATTTCTTTTGCCCATTTTTTGATTGAATTGTTTGTCTTCCTGGTGTTGAGTTTTATAAGTTCTTTATAAATTTTGGTTATTAACCCCTTATCAGACGTGCTGTCGAATATGTTCTCCCATTGTGTGGTTTGTCTTTTTATTCTGTTCTTATTGTCTTTAACTGTGCAAAAGCTTTTTAGTTTGATGTAGCCCCATTTGTTTATCTTGCCTTTAATTTCATTTGCCCGTGGAGATAAATCGGCAAATAAATTGCTGCTACAGATGTCGGAGAGCTTGCTGCCTATGTTTTCTTCTAAGATGCTTATGGTTTCATGGCTTATGTTTAAGTCTTTTATCCATTTTGAATTTGTTTTTGTGCATGGTGTAAGTTGATGGTCTAGTTTCATTTTTTTGCAGGTAGATGTCCAATTTTTCCAGCACCATTTGTTAAAGAGGCTGTCTTTACTCCATTGTATGTTCTTTCCTCCTTTGTCAAATATCAGTTGTCCATAAAGCTGTGGGTTTATTTCTGGGTCCTCTGTTCTGTTCCATTGATCACTGTGCCTGTTCTTATGCCAGTACCAGGTTGTCTTGAGTATAATGGCCTTGTAGTAAACCTTGATATCCGGAAGAGTGATACCTCCTGCTTTATTTTTTCTTTTTAAGATTGCTGAGGCTATTTGTGTCCTTTTTGGTTCCATATAAATTATTGGAATATGTGTTCTATATCTTTGAAGTATGTCACTGTGGAAAACAGTTTGGAGATTCCTCAAAAAATTAAAAGTCAAACTGCCTTTTGACCCGGCTATCCCACTTTTAGGAATATACCCTAAGAACACCATAACACTGTTCGAAAAGAAGAAATGCGCCCCCATGTTCGTGGCAGCATTGTTCACAATAGCGAAGATCTGGAAACAGCCCAAGTGTCCGTCAGAAGACGAGTGGATTAAAAAGCTTTGGTACATATATACTATGGAACACTATTCAGCCATAAGAAATGATGACCTTGGATCATTTACAACAAAATGGATGTACCTTGATAACATTATACAGAGTGAAATAAGTGAATCAGAAAAAAAAAAATCTGAGAACAGCATGATTTCATACATAAGTGGGACATAAAAGAGAGACTATGAGACATGGACAAGAGTGTGGTGGTTACGGGATGGGGGGAGGGAAGGGAGGGTGGAATAGGGAGAAGGGGAGGGGTACAGGGAAAACCAGATAGAAGGTGACAGAAGACAATTTGACTTTGGGTAATGGGTATGCAGCACAAATGAATGATAAGATAATCTGGAGATGTTTTCATTGTACATATGTACCCTGATTTATTGGTGTCACCCCATTAAAGTAAATTAAAAAAAAAATGTTGAAAACTTAAAATCAAAAAAAAAAAGAGTCTACAAAAAATACTAAATTGTCTTTATTACTGTAAATGTAAGTATCAAGATATAATATGTCTAAAATATTTCACAGAGTAAATGAGTTGGGAAGATACTATTTGGCAAGAGTTTAAAATGTTCATTTTCAAGTTTCAAGTTTTTGTCATGCAACAGAGTTTATTCAAATAGAGTTAAAAATTATTTATTTAAATTTGAACTTATCTTCCCAACACAGATTTCCTTTTGCCTGTGTTTGCATGATACAGGTATTTTTCCCTGAAGTAATTTAACAACTTTTGTTATATATTTTACAGCATTTATTTTGATATACTGTTGAGTTCATTCTTGTAAGTATAGGTGTTGCTGCTTCCTACCATGCTTGAAATTAAAATGCAAACTCTATTCTTCATAAAATTATTTTAAAATCAATTCTTGTCTTATGTATTTTGTCAAAACTTTATAAACAACAAAGTTAAAACCACCAAATCTATAAAATTAGTAGTTAATAAGAGTTTATTGTGCATTTAATAATGGTTCACAAACTAGAAGCTTTCAAATTTAAAACTAATATGAAGTTCAAGGGCCTGACCTTTAGAATGACTTATAAAGTAAAAATAAAGACTTTTTTAACCTTTATGATGATGAATTATTACAATGGGGTTTTCCAGATGGCAGGGGATTGATTAAATGTGATTATCTTATATCATTGTTAGGAACATATATTAAGTTCTTTTGACTAGAGGCATTTACAAGAAAAAAAGCCTAAAGTTTCACTCCTGTTTATGAAATAAGCTAGATTCAGTTTGCTTACACGGTTTAAATAATTTTGTCTGCTCAGAGAATTCTCAAGTCCATTCTCCATTTTGTATTTCATTCTAATAATCTTTTATAGTTTTCATAATATCAAAGAGAACACAATAAGAATTTATATCATATAGGTCTTTAGTAATAACATAAAAGAATAAATCAAATACAGCATTGTTTCAGAAGATTTTTCTAATTCAATACACCCAAAGTGAACATCCTCAGACAATGTTATTTCAATCATTTCTGTATTTTCCAGCACTGTGTATGCATTTTACATTAGGGCAAATACTGTAAATATTTCTTATATTGAACAAGTCAAAGAAATCTGTTGAGGCTTATAGCTTTGTGGACTTCCATGTGTCTCTGAGGATAAAACCCAAGCAAACAATTTCCCAGCAAGAATCAAGATCTAAGTCAAAGTAAAGCAAGTAATTAACTTTGAATCAATCAGTAGCCACCCAATTAAGAGAGCACAGAATTATTATTTATGACTAACCAATAATTTCAATACACTTTAACACATATACTATTTTTCTTATTGGAATGCATACATGAATTTAAAACAATATCTATTTCTGTATTTGTGATAAGTTTACATATTTTACAACTCATTAGAATAATTATTATATCATTTAATCTTATAAACTCTATGAAATTGCTAGGATATGTATTTTTAATATTACTATTTCCATTTTATAAATAAAAACCTAAATTGCAACAAAATCAAGTGAAAGTCACACTGCAAACTATTATATAATTGAACTGGATATAATACCTAAAGAAATTGGATTGAAAGCTAAAGCAGCCCTGGCCAGTTGGCTCAGTGGTAGAGCATCAGCCTCGTGTGTGGATGTCCCAGGTTCTATTCCAGTCAGGGCACACAGGAGAAGTGCCCATCTGCTTCTCCAACCCTCCCCTTCTCACTCTCTTTCTCTCTTCTCCTCCTCTCCAGCAGCAATGGTTTGATTAGAGCAATTTGGCCCTGGATGGTGAGGATGGCTCCATGTCTTCTGCTTCAGCACTAAAAAAATTACTCCATTGCAATGGAGCAAGGGCCCCTGATTGACAGAACATCGCCCCCTAGTAGTATTGCTGGGTGGATCCAGGTCGAGGTGCATGCAGGAGTTTGTCTCTCTGCCTCTCCTCCTCTCACTGACCATCATATATATATATATATAAATGATAAAAGAAGAAAGATGGTAAAGGGGTGAAAAGGGTGGACAGGGAAGGTCCCTCTGATGACATAATTGAAGCAGAGATCTGAAGGAAGTGAAGGAATAAGGAATATGAATATACGAAGAAAAACATTCTAAGCCAGAGGATGAGCGACTAACTGCAAAGGCTCAGAGTATGCTTGGCGTGGAGGAAATGGCAACCCTACTCTCTTCAGGCCAGATGAGGGAACAGGAGAAGGCTTCCTGAGTGGAGGGCAGAAATGAGAGGTACTTGACTAGAGCATCTGTCAGGAATCTGCGTATTTAAGTTTCATAAGTTGCCAAAAGATTAAATGCAGCAAGGTCTACAATGCAGAATATTACAGCAGGGAGCAGACAGTCTCTAGACATATGCAGTCAAAGAACAAAATGTTGAAAGTGGTAAGTAAGTGGGTGGGGGAGGGGGGCGATTCCACTTCATCCTTGGTCCTTTAAGTATGCACATCTCCTAGACAGCCAAACCTGAAGAAGCTCACAGTGTGAACCACTCCCTGCTGCCACTACCATAACCAAGTATACATATTGAGAATCACATTCAGATACACATAGCAGAAATCCAATTAGGGTATCTTATGGAGAGAAAAATGAAAAGAAAAAACTTGTTTCTCTAACCTTCAAATTTAGAAGTTAGCAGTTTTGTGCTGGTGCAGTAACAATATAGCATCAGCCTCTTCCAGAGTTCAGGGTTATGGTTATCTTACAGCCCCCCAGGCCAAGGAAGCTAAACTTCCTGAAAATTTTTCAGTTAAATCTACACAAAATAACCATTAAACTACATAAAATACCTATTAAATTTGTATTTCTCTCTCAGGGGCCAGACCTGTATTACTTGCAAAGCTTCTGGAAGTTAGTTTTGTGGCTAGACCTAATGCTACCTCCAACAGAGCTGGAGTCTGAATCATTGAGGGATCTGATTCAAACTTCCAATGTTCACAGGTCAAGTAAAGCTGTAGCTTCCAGTTAGTCAGCAAGTAGACCCAGTAGTGCCAGTGATCTATCTGATGGTCTTCGGCTTGAAAATTCTTTACACATGAGAGACAGGAAGAGACCCCACACTGTGAAAAACATTATTATCATCATTAATAATCAAAAAGTGGAACTATAATAAATATGAAATAACACTTGATATAATACTCTGGTAGTTCTTCAGGCAGTTCTAAAAATATACAATAGAAGATAATAGATTTAGAATATTTATGTTGTTTTTTGGTGATTAGGATGTTAGTGCTAAGATAAAATGATATTTAACATTTCAAAAGAATCATAATATAAAACAAATATAAATATCGAAAATAAGAATTATATATTCCACTCCTATATCTGCTTCCAGTTTCTTGTCTGATGCAGTCACTGCCAACTTTTACAGTTACAGTATGAAAATAATAAAACTATGTTCAGAGTAAAGAAAATTATTTGGCAGAGAGGCTAATGGAAGGCATATATTAACTCTAAGAAATTTAAAGAAACAGATATAAAAATGAAGAATTTGTTTTCATCTATAGTATATGAACATAAAATAAAATAATTTCTAGTACATCATTTGTACACATGATGCCTTCCTTTCTTGATTCATATATCTGACTATATGGAAGCCTGGAGTCATCTGTTCCAGGTCCAACATGAACTATCTGAGTGGGGTAATGAGAGCAAAAAGAGGTCACTACATGTGAGTGGGATCAAGTCAATTGCTTGACTCAAAGTGTTGTGCCTGATGATCTTTGAATACTCCAAGGAGATCTACATTATAGAATAAATGCTAAATACCTATCCATACTAGAAATGACCTGCACCATACTCTCTGTTAAAATCAATCTCAAGAGCAACAACTATAAAGTGTATGATAGTTATTGTACTAACTAGCCAGATATAGTTTTTTATATCCTGAAATTTAAAATCATTTAAAGACTGCCTATTTAATTTTAAAAAATGTATAAATGTGCATCCTGTGTCAACAAAATAGTTAAGAATTTGGAGTTAAATGTGAGGGAATAAAGAGCTATGCACTCTTCATGTAGGGAAATACATTACTAGAATTTAAACGCTAGTTAGTGCTGCTGACTTGTTTGGAAATGAAGAACAAAAGAAGGAAGAAAAGAGAAAGGAGAAAAGGAGAACAAACAGGGAAGAGAGTAAGAAAGAAAAAGAAAAGGAACCAGGAAATAAAACATAAAAAAAGAGAGAGAGAGAGAGAAAGCAAAGCAAGAAAAATTTAAAGGAAAAAAAATTAGCCTATAAAATTTTTGAAAGAGC
Source organism: Rhynchonycteris naso (assembly GCA_037038555.1). Classification (NCBI taxonomy): domain Eukaryota; kingdom Metazoa; phylum Chordata; class Mammalia; order Chiroptera; family Emballonuridae; genus Rhynchonycteris; species Rhynchonycteris naso. Next base: position 44,249,997 of record CM072997.1, on the reverse strand, counting down.
AAAATATGGGCTGAACTTAATATCTCTAGTTTTCCTGCAAAAAATCCACAACCCCAGATTAATCATGAGACAAACATTATACAAATACTATCTGAACTATTCTACAAAGTACCTTACAGTACTCCTCAAAACTATCAAGATTATCAGAAACAAGAAAAATCTCAGAAACTGTCACAGCCCAGAGGAACCTAAAGAAACACAATCACATGTAACGTGACATCCTAAATGAAATCCCAGAACAGAATAAAGACAGTAAGTCAAAAACAAAGAAATACAGCACGGACTTCACTGAATAATAACACATCCATATTCGTCCATTAAGCAACAAATGGGCCATACTAACATAAGATATTAACAATATAGGAAATTAGGTGCAGGGCATAAGGTAACTCTGTAGTAGCTTCACAACTTCTCTACGAATAAGAATTATGCTACAGTTAAAAGCTTATTTTAAAAAATATGGGCCTAAAAATCACTCTAACAAGTTCAAAAACTACCTACATGAATCCAAAATTAATCTCTAATCTGAACCACATTCACCATTAATCTGGAAAATTATATTGAAATTACATGTTACAAACAGTAATGCTACTTAGCCTAGCTAGCTAGAACCAGAATGCTTAGAACAGAAGACACCCTTCCAGTCCCCTGAGGACATATATCTTCAGTCAAAAAGTTTGGCTTTCTGTATCAGACTCCCCTTTTTAGAAATGAAAGAGGGAAAAATCTGTCTTTGATAACACAGAAAATATATTGATATTCATCTTGTCCATTACATTAAATCTGAACTTCAACAATTGTGGACATTTAACAGTGAAGGTATGACAATAGTTGCTACCTCTGGGGTCAAGCAGATCTCACTGGACTGCTCACTTCCTTTGTTCCCTTGTCTAAGTTACTTAAAATGCCTTATCTCTTATCTCAGTTTTAAAATAGACATAATACTACTCATCTCATAGGTTTGTTGTGTAATTTTCATGAAAGAATGCATTTAGCCCAGGACTTGACACAGAGGTACCTCTCAAAAAATATTAGACAGGTTTTAAACTTCTTTAAAAGTTGTGCTAACTTGGTGTGGTAATCATTACAGTTATTTGCCAAGTATTTTTGGTTCTATCGCCTTCTATTCCAAGCACGTGGTAAACTGTAATTTTTGGTCCTCTTTTATTTAAGTACAATATACGACATTCTGGACAAAAGGTTGTGAACAAAAGTCATGCGTGTCTCTTTTAAGCTGATAAGAGATCGGTGGAAGTCATTCCCTCTGGCTAGGGTACTATACCTGTTCAGGCAAAGGGCTGACTACTCTGTCACCTTCAGCCCCTGAGTGACATCAATGAGTAAGATTCTAATGTCGAAGCATAGTGAACACACAGTGAGATATAAACCTTTCAAGTCCTAAGCCACTGATATTTGATAAGCATACCCTAGCCTGTCCTGCCTAACATACTTCAGTTATCAACATTAATAACAAGGTTCTTATCTATAATTCAAATTAATATGCTATGCTAAAACAGACTTTTATACAGCCCTGGTTCTGTTAACAGAATAGCTAAAAATACTAAGAATACCTAGTTCAGATATGAGAGATAATGAAGTACTACTACCTATGATACATAAAAAGAGCAGAATTCTTTAAACGTTCTAAAGAAGGAAAAGAAATGCTAACTAAATCAGACTTACCATGCTACTCCACATTTTTCTCTGTCCTGAGGATTTCCTCAAACCTCATTTGATGTTCATAGTTTGTTTTCTTTTCAAAGTACAGTGTGTCCGTAAAGTCATGGTGCACTTTTGACTGGTCACAGGAAAGCAACAAAAGATGATAGAAATGGGAAATCTGCACCAAATAAAAGGAAAACTCTCCCAGTTTCATACTTATTCAGTGCAGTTTGATGTGGGCTCCATTTGTTGCCCTACACACATCCAAACGATAGTGAACTTCTTGCCGCACACGGGTAAGGACGTCTGGTGTAACAAAGTGAATAACGTCTGTGATTCTCTGTTTTAAGTGATGTACACATGTTGCTTCACATAACCCCAAAAGTAAAAGTCTAAGGGTGTCAGATCCAGGGATTGTGGTAGCCATGACTTGACAGAACCCCTGTCTATCCACTGCCGGGGGAATGTTCTATCCAGAAACTCACAAACAATGGTGGCGTAGTGTGGAGGAGCGTCATTCTGTTGAAAGATGACACCTTCTGGAAATTGTGGCACTGCATACAATTCCAACATATCAAGATAGGTGTTTGCCGTCACAGACTGCTCCGCGAAAAATATGGTCCTATCACCTTATCATGCATCAGGCCACACCACACATTCACTTTAGGGGTGTTACGTTCATACTCAGCGTAGGCATGAGGATGTTCAGCAGCCCATATTCGGACGTTATGGCGATGAACATGTCCTCAGATATGGAAGGTCGCCTCATCACTAAACACAATCTTCTGCAAAAATCTTGTGTCATTGTCGATCTCATGAAGCATATCTATAGCAAACATGCATCGTGTCGGTCTCTCCGCCAGTTTGATAGCGTGCAACAGCTGCAATTTGTACCCCGTAAAACAGAGACGTTTCTTTAACACCTTATGAACTGTAGTCTTGCTTAGGTGTAATTGTTGAGCACACGCACGCACAAATTTCTTAGGGCTCCTTAGGTAGCTATCCCGTATAGCCTCTAAAGACCCGTCACTGACTGATGGCCTACCAGAACAGGGTTTCTCCACCAAACTGCCAGTTTCCTTCAACTGCTTATCCCACCGAGTAATGTTATTCCTATGTGGTGGCACTTCGTTATAAACGCACCAATATTCACGTTGCACTTTGGTCACAGATTCGAATTTAGTGAACCACAGAACACACTGAACTTTCCTCTGTACTGTCCACATCTCGACTGGCATGGCCGTGGGCTTCTCCACTGTATACACAGTGTTACGTCATCATCTGCACGTGCGCACATACTGCCACATCATCCTACAGAAACTGGGAGGATTTTCCTTTTATTTGGTGCAGATTTCCCATTTCTATCATCTTTTGTTGCTTTCCTGTAACCGGTCAAAAGTGCACTATGACTTTACGGACACACTGTATAATTAGTGATCATTTTTTTGGTATACAAAATTGTTTTAATTCTATTTTTTATTATTTGAGTGTTCCTAATCAATGATCACTTCTTTTGTTTAATATGACATCCACATATAGCTAGCTGCTCTTGCAAACCTAAGAATTGACCAGAATATAAAGCATGCTTGGATAACAAGAACTTTGCTAGGGTGTTTTATTGTTTGGAGGTGTTCTTGTTGATTTTTATTTATTTATTTTATGAAGCTCTTTCCTATCCAATATCTGAGGCTGGAAAAATCACAACTTTATTTCACTTATTAGTGGCCTGGACCCATCAAAATCTAAAGACTGCTTGTAATTCTAGGTCCTGCACCTTTAGAGAAAGTTCAGACAATTTTTAAAAGTCCCTTGAGTTCTAATAACCTAGCTACATTCGAAATTTCTCATCTGGATCATTTCATTTGGTGCTCACAAAAATCTTATAAGATAGGAAAGGCAAGAAGTATTATCTTCATTTGATAGAAATAAAAATGAGTTGAGATTAAAATAACTCATTTCTGAAAGGTCACATATTATACATAACTATCCACATGGGTCTAGAATGACCTTGGGTCATCTAACTCAACACCACTTCTGACAGACACAATATCAAAGACATAATTTCAGAGGTACTGGTACAAGTGACCCTTTAAAGTAAAAAAGGAAATATTTTTTATTGAATATAATGATGTGACATCAGTTAATAAAATTATATAGGTGTCAGGTGTACAATTCTATAATACATCAACTGTATATGGTATTGTGTGTTCAGTACCCCACTCTTCTTCCATCACCTTGAACAAATTCTTTTGATAGAACATTTTTAGAGATTACTTCCTCTCACTACTATAATATTTTGCACATATTTTCTTATTAACTATAACCAGAAAATTTTTCTATGAAACAAATGAGTGGGTAGCGGGTGCGTAAACAATTCTGCCTGAATAAATTATTTAATGAGAATGTTGTCTATTTCCTCAAGTGTTCCAAATGAACACATTTTATATCAGTATCATAATATCCTACTTAGCTTATGTTTCTGACTCTATCTTATTATACTGGGCAGCCTTTTATTTAACTAACTTTGTTTATTTTTTTTTTCTCTTTAAATTGAACTTATTGGGGTAAAGCTGATTAACAAAATTATACAGGTGTCAGATGCACAATTCCACAACACATCATCTGTACACTGTATTGTGTGTGGAGACTTCACTTGGCACGGTAATTGTACTTTCAAATTCTGTTTTTCTGGCTCTGGCTGGTTGGCATCAGCCTGGCATGTGGAAATCCCTGATTAGATTCCCGGTTCTCCCCCCCCCTCATTTTCTCTCTCTCTCTCTCTCTCTCTCTCTCTCTCTCTCTCTCTCTCCCTCTCTTCCTTCCTCCCTCCCTCTCGTAGCCATGACTTGGTTTGAGCAAGCTTGCCCCTGACTCTGAGGATGGCTCCATGGCCTCACCTCAGGTGTTAAAATAGTTGCTGAGCAACAGAGCAGAGGCCTCAGATGGGAAGAGCAGTGCCTGGTAGGGAGTTTACCGGGTAGATCCCCATCAGGGTGCATGCAAGAGTCTGTCTCTCTGCCTCCTCACCTCTCACTTAATAAAAAAAAGAATTTCTGTTTCTGGATTCTTTGGGTGGCCTGAGAGTGACTCCACAGAAGTTCACATGTAGTAACACAAATGACTGAAGATAGCAGACAGCACTAAATGGCATAGGCAGGTCAGATTGCACGGTTTGGCATTGCATTTAGTAAATTATAGTAAAGCAGCTTTTAGTTGCATCTTAACTGTCTATTTTCTGACAGTACCGCTGCCAAACACCCGATCACCAGGGCTACATTAAAAAGCTCAAATAGCACATTCAAATTTGAAACTATAGGTCTTATTTTTTCTAGTTTTCCAGCTGGCAGACATGAAAAGCACTTTTGAACAGCAAAAGAAGATGAAGAAATAACTTACAGTGAATGGAAAATGTTAGGAAATCGAGGGCTAGACAATTCTATGAGTCACTATTGAGTTATCTAAAGGGATGGGGGATTCCAGTCCACTCATTAAAGTGTGGGTTGAAACATTGCTTTATTTTTCAAGAATTTCTATGGGAGGCATTTGGGGGGAAAACATGAGGTAGCCCCACTTTACTAGAGTCAGAAAAGGCCTATCTTGAGAGTAGTGAGCTACTGGCACAACTTGAACACACTCCACAGTACAGACAAGACTTGCAATCTGAAATGATTTTAAGAGACTCTACAGCACCATATCAAAAGTGAAACAAATTATAAAAAAAACAGTTGTTCTAAATGAACAAATGTAGTTTTTAAAATTATTTTAATTACCTCTGAATTAATAAATACAAAACAGGCTTAGTTTTGTCTGAGATTTAAAATCTTAGAATGCTGATTTCTAACAAAAGAGAAATTATAAAAGTTAGAACCTAATTTTAGATGCACAATTTTCTTTGTAGGAAGAAATGGCCATCTATTATTTTTTTCAAACAACAGGAGCAAGCTAATGAATGAACCTAAAAAGAAATATTTACCTGTGACTATTAGAATTAATATAATAATAATATTCATGGCTTGCTTCCTGGGAGGTGATGGAGGTGGGTGGGAAGATAGTTAATGCTCTTGTGACAATCTGCCTAAATTTGAGAAGTGTCAATTGCCATTAAAATTTTAGTAATACAGTTTAATCCTGGCTGTGTCACTTGTTAGCTTAAAGTTTCAGTATCCTCTATAAAAACTAAATAAATAAATAAGAAAATAATAATACCCTCAATTCATAGATTGACTGAATTTCAGCAAATAACACCTGCAAAGTGTATATCGTATAGTAAGTGATATTGGTTATTATCATTAAAGTTTTGAATTTTTTTCCATAAAAATCCAAAGAACAGCTGAATAAATACTATGATTTGCTTTGCCAGTTATGTTACTAACCACTGAGATTTGGCATAGGTGCTGACACTGAACACAGGACCAGTAGCTTGCTGAGGGATAAGGGCAGTGCAGGAAAATGTAATGATGTGTACACCAAAAAGTCCCACTTTCAGGTCCCTGCTCCATTCTGCTTGACAAGTGTTTGATGGGCTGCCACTATGGTTCCGCTCCTCTCAAAGATGCCCTGTCCTTACCTTCAAAAGCTACTCATGCTGCTAAGACAAAACTTGCACACATGGAACAAGGAAACTTATGATTAGATTCTAAAATGAGTACTTCTAACAAACCATGTTAAATTACAGGATTTAGAGCCATTCACATACAAAGCCACCTGTAAAAGAAAATCACTATGAGTAATCTTCTTAATATATCTCAAAATGCCACACAGTACTAATCCACAAAAAAAAAAAAAAAGTAAGATTTCAACAACTTTTGGTCATGTTGGTTATCTAGTTTACTTAAGCCTTCCAAATTAAGCTGAGAATCCACTAACTTGGGTTTTATCTATCTGAATTTTAAATGTAATATTTACCTATTAATTTCTCAAACATTTCAAGCATATAAAATTATGATTGTATTTCACCTTTTTATAAGCCCAAACCATTCAAGGATTTCCAAACTTGTTTATTACACATTTGCAAGAGGCAAAGGGCTACAGCAGAGGAGAGTTCAACAAATATAAGTAGCTCTACTAGTGAAAAGATCAGAAAAGAAAGTATGCCCCCTGGTGTTTCTAGAGTGAACAAAGGTCCAATAGTTTCTGAACACGAGTCATAACCAAAAAAAGAGGTTTGAGTTGCTTCCCTCTAATTTCCTAGATCTTGCAGCATGTTATAACAAGTTTATGACCATGCTCATTACTAAACAAATCTGGTCCTTCTCTCTTCTCTCTGCACAATATAGAGGTGTTAGGTTATCTATCTACTTGTGCTGATCCGTATTTGGATTTTTAAGTACCTGAAGGTAAAGCATGATATGCTTTCATAAGTATAATTGTGTAGTTATTCATATCTACGTGCAATACCAGACATTCAATAATATGACTGCCTGGTGATGTAACAAAAAGAATCATATGAATTGCCGTTATTCCTTCTACCTTTAGCTCCAACAAGAAACCAAGGTAAGTTGCACTTAAGAACCTTAGTGAGTTGGTAGGAACTCCAAAACTTGGAAACAACCTATTATCCTATTTGTTTCATGCAATTCTGCAAACTAACAAATATTTTTGACATTAATCATTCACAGCCATTTTTTATTCGGGGTACAGTTATAATAAAGGAGCAGTATAATACGAGCATAGACTCTGGGTACAAACTACACAATTTCAAATCCCATCTGCACGGTTGACTAGCTGCATAAGCTAGAGTAGTTATGTCTGTTCCTCCTTTCTCTCACCCCTTAAATTTGAGATCATATTTATAGCTACCTAATGAGATTATGTATGATAAAATATAAAAAGAACTGTGTCTGGAACAGTAAATACTATAAAAGAAATTACCAGCATCAACATTATTTGTTCTTATTACTATTTATTTTCTCACTTTAGTCTATTAGGTATTAATACAATGCTTTATGAGAAACAAAGTTTTTGGACTTGAATAATTTAAAATGTATGAGAGCACCTGGATTTAATCAAGACATATGCAGCTATAGGAAGAAAATAAAACAACTTTATTAATACATACAAAAGAACTCAAGAAAAGTAAGAGTCACACCATGTTTCTGAATATTATAAAGAATATTATAATGATATAGTCTCAATATAAATGCTTTTACTTGAAAATAACAATAAACCTAACACAAGCTTCCTTTAAAATTTAAGAAGAATTTGTTGGATCTTATAACTAAAAAAATTCATACATTTCAAGTGAAGTCTGATATAGTGGTCCAAAAATGACACAAAATATTTGAATTCTTTCTATCTGAGTATTCTGCCTAAGCTATTCTAAAGCCACAGCATGGACTTCTTTTCTCAGCATCTCCAGGGAGTAATAAGATTCCCTATAATTATATCTACCTAGGTCAGCAGCTTACCATTTCTGTGATAAGGAAGACACAATGTACTGATAGACTTAACTTCCCTGAAATCATATCAGTCTCCAACGAAGAGAAAGACCAGATGGGAATGATTAGGGGGAAAGAAAGGTAAGCAAAGAAAGCACAAGAAATGTTAATTCATCTGAAGTTAATCTGTAGGTAAATAAAATCCAATTAAAATTTCAATATGGTTTTTGAAGGATCATTTAAATTTTTTAATCATTAAGAACTTAAAAAAATATACTTTCAGAAAAATAAAAAATTATCGGAGAGAAATAAAAAAACAAAACAAAATATAAGAGTAATATCAAGAATAGCAATTTGAGCCTGACCAAGCAGTGACTCAGTGGATAATGTGTTGGCTTGGGAAGCCGAGGACCGAGATTTGAAACCCTGAGATTGCGGGCTTGAGCATGGGATCATAGACATGACCCCATGGTCACTGGCTTGAGCCCAAAGGTCACTGGCTTGAAGCCCACGGTCACTGGTTCAGTTGGAACTCCCCACCACCAACAGTCAAGGTATATATGAGAAAGCAATCAATGAACAACTAAGGTATTGCAACTATGAGTTGATGCTTCTCATCTCTCTCCCTTTCTGTCCCTGTCTTTCCCTCTCTAAAACAAAAACAAACAAAGCAAAACAAAAAAAAACAGTTAGTACAGGTATATAAGCAGTCAAATAAATCATTCATTAAATAATAGTAAAAGTGAATAATCACTTAGAAAAATTAAATTGTACATCTTCCATTCAGATTGCATATCAGAATAATTATAATGATAAAGAGTTAAATTCAAGAGATTAAGCCATTAAAAGTGAATATTTATGAGTGGATATAATATCCGACTTAGAAAAGACTTCATTAATATAAAAACAATAGAAAAAATAAAAATTAAAAAATTGTTAGATGTGACTTTATTAGAACCAAATAAAAAAAAAAACCCTTTATCCTAAATCAGATTTTATAACAAAATCAAATGTGAATATTCCAAGAAAAATATTTGTCTTAAATCTCATAAGAAATAAGTAGAATAAATAATTCTAAGAGATCAAGCCTGAACTGTGGTGGCACAATGTATAAAGCGTCGACCTGGAATGCTGAGGTCGTGAGGTCGCAGATTCAAAACCCTGGTCAAGGCACAAATGGGAGTTGATGTTTCCTGCTCCTCCCCCTGTTCTCACTATCTCTTCCCTTTCTATCTCTCCCTCTCTATTTCTCCAATAAAAATGAATAAATAAAATATTCTGTTTGAATATTTTGAAGTTAGCATTGAGTTTAGTGTGCAAATGAGAGATTTGGACAGTTTAAATAAATTTCATATCCCATTTTATTAACAGCAATTAAAACCATGTATACACACACACATTATTAAATATATAGAACCACAAATCATTTTTAGAAGGAGGTGTAGACATAACAAATACATAAAATTATTAAACCTCAAAGCCAGTGAAAATAATTTTGCATATAAGAACAGATCTTTGGTTAAATTAGAGAAGCCATCAGAAATATACAAATGCATAGATAATGGTTTTGTTGTAGATTCTAAAGTACTAGATTTCATCCTTGAAAATATTTATATTTTAATAGAGAAAAATATTTCAAAATTTCATATGCTGTTCTACCTTTATGTTTATAAATCATAACACAATATATTAAAGAAACAACCAATTAAATTTTCAAAACATTTTAGCAAGACTTTTAAGTTCTCTCATTCTAAAGAAAGTTATAGAGGCTCATCTAAGTTCCATGGATTAATTCCATAAATCTCAATAAACATTCTGATTTCATACATTTGGGTAGATAGTCTTCTCCCTTAAAGATTTTTTAAAAATGCAAGTGTTCTAGTAGTTATCTTCATATCTATACAAAACAGAAGACTGATAGGTTTAAGCTTTGCTGCTGTTTTCTGGATCAGAGAATTATCTCTATGATCCCAACTACATCTTGGCAGGAAACAAAAAACCAGCTTTTCTCATTTTGTCACACATGCTATTCCAACATTCATCAGTCCCTACAAATGATGAAATCCATAAAATTTTGACTCATTTCATTTTCTCAGTTTCAGTCTCTTATACTTGATATTGATTATCTCCACCCTGGCATCTCTTTTCCCATAACTTTATTATGACACTTGACTAAGTTATCATTTAAACTTAATGATAGATAAATTCTTTTCAGAGTAGGTGTTATTGTCATTCCAGAAGAACCTCAAACATACCATATAATGTGGTTATAAGCCACACTCTCAAAAAAACTCACTGGGAAATTATGACTCACTGTAATGAGCAAGTGAGTCTTCACTTCATCATGGCTTGAATTTTTACATCTTGATGAAATGTTTTCTTCTTCTCTACTACAGAAAATTTTTCTCATATTTCTTACTATGGACAATTAAACTTCTTGATTTAGAAAAAAGCTTATTATATCCTATAATGTTTTATTCCAACAATTGGATTATACTATAAATAATTTGGTACCTTTAATGTATCATCTGAGCAAATCTACATAGGCATTTTTGGATTTTCTTTTATCATAAAAATGGAGAGCTGACTTACATGGAACTCATGTACCCTTTCTATTATATGATCATAATCAACACCCCAGAAGGAAATCAGTTTAATCAATGGATAGTTTTATGACCTATATGAAATAGAATTTTTGCATTTCTCCAGAAAGAATAATAGTAGTCTACTCAACCCAAGAAACTTCACTAAGTGGTCCAACTCATGTAACTTGGTAACCTAATTTAATATCATTGGCTATGTATCTCAAGGGTTGGTAAGACCCACACATATTGTATGAGAGATCACAATTTAAAATGACATACCTTAGTTGGTAATTTACTTTCAGAGTGAAAAAAAAAATCTCAGGAAAATCAGTTCATGATTCATGTTCATTTTAAAAGTTATTTGAGAGTTAAATTGAAAGTTGAAGATATTGTTAGTGTCTTAACCCTTACCCTTTAACATTGACCATTCTTCTGCCTGTTGTGAGCAGCCTCAAAAGCCTGAGGGCTTTACCCGGTCAGAGCCTGCTTATACTGTGCAGAAGTCAGACCAGAAAGGCTGGGGAGTTAATGCACTTTGAGGGTAGTTCTCAACTAATGACTGACTAATGGCAGTTGATGTACAAGCGTCCCAGCCAATTCTTCCCATAGCTGGGATAAATTTGAAGTATTCTCTATCTCCCAAAATTACCCAGCAAGATGGAGCAAGTAGTAACGTCCATTATAATGCACCCTATTACCTGCTTTCCTGCCTTCCTTCCTGTCTTTGAACTCCTCTTCCAGTATGTCATGGAATTAGAATTCAAATTCTTACTTGCACTCAAAACTTTGTCTCCAAGTCTGCTACTAGGAAATATCAAATAACATGTATATTAACATTTTTCTTCCTCTAAATTTGAAAATGTATTTATATAATCTCATGTAAGTGAGCCCTATAAAAATACATGAACTTCTATATAATGAGGGAGAAATGGCAGTCATATTTACCTTAATCAACTCTAATCTAATATTTAAAGGAAAAAATGATTAGAATTAGTGATTAGAGATTTTATTGTATTCCTAATAAACTCTGGTTCTTGGACTATATCCCACTCATCGGTATTCTATTATTTCACTCTGATATTTCTAGGTGGGAATTTGAATTTATTCTATGCTATTTGGATTTCATAGCTTATCTTCTTTATACCTGGTAAATTGTCAGTCAATAAATTATTTTATTATTGTTATTTTTTCATTTTTTTCTATCTTCACCAGTAAAATTCTCATTAGATATATTTTTAACCTCCATGTTCCATCCTTTATACCTATTAACTGTTTCTTTATTATTCTTCATCTCTTTATTTCTCTGTATTACAGTCTACAGAATTCTCTCAAATTTACCACAAATTTTCTCTTGAACTATGTCAATGTAAAGCCAATAGTCAGGGCCAAGGCCACCAACAGAGACACCTGGCTAGTGCAGTTTCGCATTAGATTTGGACAGTCGGTAATGAAACAATGGAGCCAAGAACTGGTGAGCCATCAGTTTTAATTCTAGCTTGCACCCAGTGGGCAAGCAAAAACACACACTGGGCTCCAAAACCCACTCATTCAGTGCTCACAAAGCTACTGACTTATATGAGTTTCCTAGAATCAAAGGTTTCTAGCTCACCAGACTTATTCACCTCTGTTTCCCATCTCCTTCTCCAGCACAAACTGCACAAACTGGCTTCTTCCTCAGCATTCCGCCATCTTGGCTGCCTCCTCTACTCCACCTGGCCTTAATCTGCTCTTCTTTCTAATGCTAACCTCAGGAACCAAGAGAGAGCAAGCTCCCAGTCTGCCCCACTTTATAGTGTAGAAATCCAAACCTTTAATTCAATCTACAGACAAGGAAGTCTCTGATACAAAGCCACGTATCTGAGGCATAATGGGATTCCTCAGGAGACCATCCCACCCCACACCATCCAATCAGTCAAGGATGTGGGGAAAAGCTTACTCTTAAAACTAAGCCTTAGGCTCTAATGACCCGGCCTGCTTACATTACAGCCTTTCTCCCACACCCATCCCAAGCATAAGGGCAAATAATATCACCTGGGTGATGAGCTTCCATGTGGGCAGCGCCATCTTTAACAAAGTCAGCATATTATATTTTATCTGCCCAACAGTCTCCTTATATATTATACTACTCATTTTCTTATACTTTCTTTCATATTGACCTCATTTAATTGTGGTTTCTGTGCTATCTTTAAATTTTAAACAATTTAAATATAGTTATTTTATAGTCTCTTTCAGATTATTTTCTGTTCTTGACTGTTACTCCTTTTTGTTATGCCTGCTTATGGGTTCATTTGCTAATGGAGTTTGTAAATTTTGATTTAAGTTTATTTTCAGTGGGTTTGTGTTTTCGACAGGGGTGATAGGTTCCCTGAGTTGTGAAATTCTCCTGACAGGTCAATATTGCACTGGTTTATGACAGAATAAAAAAACTTAATGGTCTTTGACTGGTTTTTATTCCAACGTCTCAGTTTGCAGTTCCCATGCTGTTCAAGAAATATCATCTGTGACCCCATTTGGCACAGACTTGAGGTTTCAAATTATCACTCATATCTTTTTTTTCCTACTGAAAGCCCCAAACAGAAAGCAAATATTCAGGCTGCTTCCCAAGATTTATGTGCAGGGTGTTCCTAGTCCCATTTTGGCAAGCAGAGCTACTCTGCAGCACTGTTTATTAAGCTCAGGTTCAGTACTACCTCCCCAGTTCATGTGAATCAAATGATATGGCTCTCATCCTTCTGTGGTGTTAAATTCAAAACCTCATGGATCTTATATGAAGCCGAAAACCCTTGTTAGCTTTCATTGACTCAGCTACTATTTAAAACTCTGCCTCTTCTATCTCTCAATTCCTGGCACTTGTAGATTACTTTTATTTTCATTGAAAATACTGCATTTTAAATTATTTTCAGATAGACATTTTTATTCTGAGGATGATGATCTGCATTAGCTTAATCCATCAGGTTCTGTAAGTCTCAAAAGAGAAACTTAAGAATATAGACATAATTACAAACAAATATCAAGGCTAAGAGATTTAATCTCGTACTTGTGTCAAATAGCACTTCCAAAAGCGACAACTACATAGTTTAGTGATCAGAAGAATGATAGTTAATCATAAGTAAACTATATTAGAGTGTAATATATCCTTGGTTTCCAAATTGTACTAAATAAGTTTAGATGGCATAGACAGTTAAAGAGGTTTAATCAAAGAATGAATTTAAAAAGTACATGCTACTGTAAGAAAAAGAATTATAATATCATAAAACTTACTGAAATGAGGGAAAAACAAGACAAGAACACTAAAAAAGATGTTGTATTAACATCATCATAAGTAAGAAATAATGGGAATTTGGAAAATTAACTTGGCAGCAAAGACAGAGAAGAAACATTGCATCCAAGAGATGTGCAGGAGGAAGCAGGGGCCACATTTAGCAAAGTGTTGGATTTCTGGGGGAAAGAGTATGAAGGAATACCTCAAACTAAATTTGTAAAATACATATACCTGGGTATGCATTTCTGATTCTACCAAGTTACCATATACCACAAACTTATTAAGTGCAAAATGCAACCTGTTTTATTTTCACTTAATTTTTTACTTGGAAGCCCCATGCTGCCAAATGTAAAAACCTAATATAGTCACTTGTAATACACTCAATCCAGTTGAGTAATTTTCAATGACTTCAGTTTAAAAGGCAATCATAGTCCCTTTGTCCTCGTTTCCCCTTCCCTGGGGATGATGCTAATCTTCAGGAATGCATATATAATTTATCCCATAATGGTATTCAAGTGTCTGCCCTGTCACTACTGTCCTCAGGACCTCCTCTGAAGGGACCGCCTCTGGCTTGGCCACATGTCAATTCCTCACAGGTCCTCCTTAATTTATTTGCATTTTCTGAACTGCTCTATCTATTGCATCCTTTTTAGGAGCACAGGAAAGATTTGGTTATTGTCTTGTGTCCTATTGAGCACTGTAGGAAATTTAGTTATGAGAACGAGCACAGTGTTTACTCTTTCCCTGACTATCTCTTCCATTTCTGTGAGGTTGCAACCATTACTAACCTAGTAGTGAAGGGGGACCTCTTGGTTCCTATATCTCTGACACACAGTGGGAAATATAGGCCAGGATCCAGGCCTACCTTGTTTTGTATTTTTACCCATAATATTTCCCTTGTCCTGACCTGGAGGTTTCTCTGACCACAGGCCAGTGCTACAATGACAAACAGACAATACAGAGCTCATTTGCAGGTTGGCATTGTCACTCAAAAAATCCCTTCATTCCTGAATCTGCAGTTTAAGAGAATCTGGTATCTTTGTTCGCTGCCCATTTCTGACAACAACATTATTCTCCTTCCCACAGTGTAAATGATGTCTCCATATTTCACTCTGAGCAGAGGTAGAGAATAGGTTCAAAGTTTAGGTAACAAAGCACATCAGTATTATCACATATCATTCTACCACATAGGGTTTCCCAAGATACAGAGGGAATTAAATAAATGAAAATATATTTAAAGAAAGAAAAAGAGATGTATTATAACCATAACATGATTGAATCATCTTTCACAAGGCAAAAAATTCAAGAGTGAACAAAAACAAAGAAGGTGTGAATAGAAAGTAAAATTAGAAGCCAAAAATATGGACATGGGAAAATGTAGGTTTACAGTTGAGTACGCAAAACACAGCATATTTATGTATTATTAATTTATTTATTAATGTATTATTCATTTGTATTAAAAGAGTAAATCTACTTTTGCCCACAACTGTATTTGCTAAAAAAAAAAATTATAGGAAACAGTGGGGGGGGGGGAGAAAAATAAATAAATTACAAGAATAGAATTGTAACAATTCCTTTAATAAATAGTAAAAAGGGAAAAGGTCAAGGGATAGAAATATATAAGTTGAATATAAAAAAGCATTTCTAAAAACTCCAGTAAATTATATTGTATAGTACAAAAATTTTTGATGAATTAAATAACCAACTGCTTTCTAATTAATATCTTTCAGTGACAATGCTTTTGGCTGCAAGTAGCAGAAACCATGCCTTAAGGTAGCTTAAATGTTAAGGAAATAATTATTGTCTCTCATATCAGGAGGTATGGAAGCTCAGTGGATACTGTAAGGTATTTTCCCCACCGAGAAAGAATAAAATCAGCATAGTTATTAAGTCTTAATTATTGAGGCCTTATTTGGTACAGAGCATTACTCGGTCGGGACTCACTGGCACAGGTGATGAATGCCAGGCATCTCGCACTGGGGACTGCATGGCGCCACATTTTAAAAGGGGCCCTCCCAGGGACGTCTAGATAATATGACGTAGTGAAATCTCACTGGCTGATGGGCAGTCACTTTTTTCCCAAAGGTTTATGGGAAGTGTAGTTTCCACATGCCTGGCCATGTGGGTGATCCCAGACAAAGACTGAGGCTCTGATTTCCCATTTGACCACCCCATTGCCAATCACCCTACATCCCAGCCTTTTTGGTTAAATAGAAATGGGGCACCATTTATCGTTCTGTCTGCTTCCTGCTGATTAGGGGCATTGTGGGGAGGAGAGGTTGGCTGGTGGTGGCTTTGAGGGGTGTCAGGAGGAACATCAGTTTGGCCATGAGTCGAGAAACTTCGCGGATGCACTTCGAACAGCACTGCTCCCTGGTTCAGTCCACTCCGGTGGCAGGTTCCTGGTGGGAGGGACAGGATGCAGAAGGAGAATCTGCAGGGCCTAATCTTTTGGTGAGCCGCATATGAGTAGGGCCCAGTGGTTCCAAACTGCCAGCGATCCTGCATGGGAGCAAACTTGAGGCAAGAGACCTGGTTAGAAATGAGAGTAGCATTGATTATGGGGGAGCCCTTGGTAGTGAGGAATGGCAGGAGTAAGTAGAAGACGTTGTCAGCTGGATAGTGGAATGTCTCAACCCAGAAGGGGTACAGGGCACAATGGCATAACTAAGAATAGGTGCAATAAAAAGGAATTCCATCCTAACTGCATGTCATGGGTAGTATGCAAAAAGAAGGGGTCCCATCAACCCCCCTAACTGAGACCTGTGAAGGAATTAGAGGTCCAGAGTGTGGTAGCAAAACAGAGAAGGTAGCCCCCGTGTTCACAGAAATGAAATGGACTTACTCGCTACCTGTAAGCTTCACCTGTGGCTCAGAAAGTGAGGGGGGGTCTCCAAGTCCAGGCCGTGTCAGCTGTCCATGAGGCCTAGGAATTCGAATGATGGGTTTACTTCACTAGCTGGGCCTCCCATCTGAGCGGCCTGTCCTCCACACTGAGACGCCAAGGATGTGCCTGCTGTCCAGAGGGAACAATCATTCTGCAAGTGACCAGGCTGCTTGCACTTAGGACAAGGCTTAGTGGGTAGCCTTGGGCAGGGGCATTGTCAAGACCAATGACCCTCCTTGCCACACTTAAAGCAAGCTCCCAGTGGGGATCCTGTTTGTGGCCCAGACTTAGGTTGAGCACTTCCTGTGCTTTGCCCCTGTTGCTCTGGCCTAAGGGCTGCCACAGTAGCCTGGGTTTGGAGTGCTACCTTCTGTTGCATGCGGGCCTGGCAAAAAACCTTGGCCTGTTCCTCTCGACCATTAAAAACCTTAAATGCCATGTTCATCAGGTCTCAGATAGAGGTTTGCGGGCCCACTTCTGCCTTCTTAAGTTTCTTCCAAATGTCTGGGGCCAATTGGGAAATAAAGTGAGTAGCTAATACAGTGGCCCCAGCAGTGGAATTAGGGTCTAAACGAGTATGGAGGACCATAGCATCAGTGAGGCGATTTAAGAAGAGAGCCGGATTTTCCTCAGGTCCTTGAGTAATTTCCCTTAACTTGTCATAGTTAACTACCTTTTGTGCTGCATCCCGCATGCCAGCTATAAGACATTTAACCATCTGATCACGTCATCTCCTACCTGGTAGCTCCTTCTGGTAATCCCAGTTGGGGTCCGTGTCAGGGACCGCCTCTGGGCCCACCGGCATTTGAGCATTAGAGGTGTGGACCTTATCTGCATGAGCTCGCGCTGCTGTCCAGATCCAGTCTCATTCGTCGGGGGTGAGGGTAGAAGACATAATAATATAGAGATCATGCCAAGTAAGGTCATATGCTTGAGTAAGATATTGGAATTCCTTGGTATAGTTGGTAGGATTAGAAGAATAGGAACGCAAACACTTTTCAATTGCAGACAGATCAGAGAAGGAGAAAGGCACATGGACTCTAATAACCCCTTCCGTCCCAGCTGCCTCATGAAGAGGGTACAGGAGGTCGGCTCCCTCTTGTGGCCTGGAGTGGGATCAGATGTGAGCGCTAACAGGGGAGGAGAGAGAGGGATCAGCATTTGCAGGCAGAAGAGAAACAAGATTTAGTGAAGAGACGAGATGGGACCAAGGGAGTGGTGCAGGAGGGGAACAAAGTTCCTCAGGGGAGTCGGCAAAGGAGGAAAGATCTGGAGTGGAGAGTTTGGCTGACATTTCTCTGGCCAGAAGGACCTGGATTGTAGAGCAGCCAGCACAGAGATTAGGACGAGAATGCAACTGAAGAAACCCCTGTATATAAGGAATCTCTGTCCATTTTTCAACTTTTTGGCAATAGTTCTGTAAACCAATAAGGATGTTAAAATCGAAAGTTCTTTCCTGAGGCCACCTGGTCTGGTTATCCAGTGGGTATTGTGGCCAGGCTACGCTGCAGAAGAAAATTAGTTTCTTCTTTTTTAGGGAGGGATCAATGTTTGGGAGGTTTCGGATAAGGCACCCCAGGAGTATTTTAGAGCCAGGCTTGGATTCCTTCGCCCCCATGGTCACCCCTCAGTTCTTGGATAATGGTCAAGAGATGAGTTACTGGCATCCCAGAAACTCAGACTCTGGCCACGGAATGGATAGGGAAAGTAAATATATGCTTGAACGTCTTTGAAGCACACATTTACTCGGACGGAAAAGGCTTCCCTGACATAGCTACAATTTTTGGACAGGGAGCCTCAGCGGAAAGAACCTGAGGGGGTTTAGAGGCAGGGAGCTTACCACACCATGCGCTGAGGTGGAAGATCGGTCGGATATCCTGGGTCCTCGTCCTTCCTCGGAGGGGACGAGAAAAGAGGAGCGGTCCGTTGCGAACTTCAAACTCCTCCTGGGTTTTTGGCACCAAAAATGTAAGGTATTTTCCCTGCCAAGAAAGAATAAAATCAGCATAGTTATTAAGTCTCAATTATTGAGACTTTACTAGGTCGGGACTCACTGGCACGGGAGATAAATGCCAGGAATCTCGCACTGGGGACCGCATGGCACCAGATTTCAAAAGGGGCCCTCCTGGGGTTGTCTAGTTAATATGACATAGTGAAATTTCACTGGCTGACGTACAGTCACTTTTTTCCCAAAGGTTTATGGGAAGTGTAGTTTCCACGCACCTGGCCATGTGGGTGATCCCAGACAAAGACAGGGGCTCTGATTTCCCACTTGACCACCCCATTGTCAATCACCCTACAGATACCAATATAAGACCCATTGAATCTCTGACCTCCCTGCTATGTCAATAATAATTCTTTTTTGTGGGTTTTTTTTTAAGCTTTTTCTGTTCCTTCATTCTGCCCTCCTTATTCTTGGTTTTATTTTCAGATTGGTGCACTGTTGGTTATATCCAATCTCAAATAATAAAGGGAAAAAAAGATCATATTCCTTCTTGTAGTGTAAAACATAAGGAAACTACTCCCAAAAGACTCCAGCAGCTATTTTCAACTCTTCTCTCCTGGTGTGAAACCACCACCTTTTGAGCTGGAACAAGGGCAAGTCAGGGCACCATAATTTTCAGCACACCATACCAAAGGTAAAGTCTCTAACCCATGAATGGGAAGGGCCAGAAGAAGAGACACCGCCACCTCTCAGTTTCAGTCCTCCATAACTTAACCTCACATCAAGTAAATGGGGTCAGGTTAAGAAATGCTAATGTTGGACTCCTTTTTAACTCCCTCTCTGTCATTGGTTTTTATCTATTTTCCTTCAAAACATCTCTCATATAAACTTTTCTTTGATTTTTCTAATTGTTTATTTTAGAGAGAGAGGAAGGAAGAGAACGAGAAAAACATGGATTTGTTGTTCTGCTTATTTATGCATTCATTGGTTGACTGGGTGTGCCCTGACTCCTGATTGATTCTTGAACCTGCAACCTTGGTGTAGGGGTTAGGGGAATGCTAACCAAATGAGCTGCCAGCCAAGGCAGATTAACTTCTTTTTATTACTTTACATTTTTTTTCAAATCTATATCCCCGCGTTCATACTTACATAATAACAACTAATACTATAATATGTTCTCCTTGCTAGACACCTAAACAGTTCATTTGATTGTTGTTTAATATTCACACAACTATTCAAGTTATTTAGTGTTATCTTCATGTTACAAATGAGAAACCAACACAGAAAGTTAAGTAGCACTCTCAAAGTAAAAAAGATAGTGAGTGTCTATTAAGGTCTTAAATCAATTCACTATATCTACCTTCTTTTTCTTTTTTAACAGGGACAGAGAGAGAGTCAGAAAGAGGGATAGATAGGGACAGACAGACAGGAATGCAGAGAGGTGAGAAGCATCAATCATTAGTTTTTTGTTGCCGTTGCAACACCTTAGTGGTTCATTGATTGCTTTCTCACATGTTCCTTGAATGCGGGCCTTCAGCAGACTGAGTAACCCCTTGCTGGAGCCAGTGACCTTGGTTCTAAGCTGGCGAGCTTTTGCTCAAGCCAGATGGGCCCGCGTTCAAGCTGGCGAGCTTGTGGTCTCGAACCTGGGTCTTCAGCACCCCAGTCCGATGCTCTATCCACTCCACCACCACCTGGTCAGGCACTATATCTACCTTCTTGAAAGATGATCTTAAAATATTCTAAAGTTAGATTTACTTCAGCAAATTATAATTGACAAAAGCACAAATGTAAAAAAAAACATATTGGAAACAAGAATTTAAATAATGATTTGTTAAACTAATTTGTCTTTTAATTTTTAATTTAATTTAATATTTTACTTTTTAAATAATTTTTCTTTAGAAAATTAAATTTAACAGGGTAACATTGATCCATAGAGTACATAGGTTTCAGGTAAACATCTCTATAGTATTTGAACTATTAACTGTGTTGTGTACTCATCAAACAAAGTCAATTCGATCTCTGTCACTGCATACTTGTTCCCCTTCACTTCCTTCCCCCATGCTCCTCCCTCACAACCCCCACACCTGGTAACCACATCATTTTTATTTATGTCCTTGAGTCTGTTTTATATTCCACCTATGTGTGAAATTATATAGTTCTTATTATAATGAAAAATAAACTTCTTTAAATTACCTTATGATATGCTTTTTTCATAAGCTTTCTTTTTTTTATAAGCTTTCTTAAGTATACAATTTTTGTTCTTGATTTTTATTTTGCAGTATAGAGATAGTCCCCAACTTACAAGGATCTGACTTATAATATTTCAACTTATGATAGTGCAAAAGTGATGATCTTTTATTAGGGTAGAGATATGTAGTATGCTGCTCTCTCATGATGCTGGGCCACAGCTCCCAGTCAGGGGTCCATCAGGAGTACACATCCTGATATTCTACAGCAGGGGTTCATTTATTACAATGCATTCATTTCCTACTGCTTATGTCCATGGTTGTGGGTGGCTGGAGCCAGTCACAGCTGTCCTACAGGACAACACCAAATTTTTATTGGATAATGCATAATGTACACGGGTCGTTGTGAGGTCAGGAAGTAAACTTTCCTCCTTTTAATCAAGTAGTCAGCTAGCTAATTGCATAAACCTTTTGACAAAGAAGATGGCTAAAAGAAAAAATGATGAGTAGCATCATACTTTTCAGCAGAAATGGACAGAGAAATTCGCCTTTGTGGAGAAAGCAGGTTTTGCATTGTGTCTAATATGCAATAATAAAATTGCATCAATGAAATGGTCAAATATAAAGTGGCACTTCAACACACACCATACTACATTTGCATCAAAATATCCAGGGGGAGATAGTAGGAAGAAAGCATGTCAAGAGCTACTGTGCAGAGTGTAAGCTAGTCAGCAGCAACTCCGTGTTTAGACCCAACAAGGTGACTGGAATTTGGATAGCTTTGCTGGTGCTTTAACAAATGTGAGAAATAAAAAGCCATTCACAGATGGGGAGTATGCCAAAACATTCATGCTTGATGTTTCCAATGAACTTTTTGACGACTTTTCAGATAAAGACAAGATAATCAAACAAATAAAAGACATGCCTCTGTCAGCAAGAACTGTTCATGATCATACCATTGTGACGGCAAATCAAATTGAGGCAACACAAGTAAAGGACATAAATTCAGCACTATTATTTTCTCTCACTTTAGATGAGTAAACAGACATAAGTCATTTATCCCAGTTCAGCGTGATAGCAAGGTATGCTGTCAGTGACACACTATGTGAGGGAAGTCTTGCCTATGAAAAAGACAACAAAGGGGGAGTGTTTATTCCAGTCTTTCACTGAGTTCGCTAAAGAAAAAAATCTAATGATGGATAAACTTATTTTGGTGTGTACTGATGGTGCTCCGTGCATGGTGGGGAAAAAAAGGATTTGTAGCGCTTCTTCATGAACATGAAAAAAGACCCATCCTAAGTTTTCACTGCAACCTACATCAGGAGGTGCTTTGTGCTCAGATGTGTTGTAAGCAGCTTGGTAAGGTGATGTCACTGGTCATTTGGGTGGCCAACTTTATTGTTTCCTGAGCTTTAAATGATTGCCAGTTTAAAACACTGCTGCATGAAGTTGGGAATAATTATTCTGGTCTGCTTCTGCGAAACAATGTGTGTTGGTTGTCAAGAGGTGTGCTCAGTAATTTCATGGCTTGTCTGAACAAAATTTGGACTTTTATTGAAATGAAAAACGTCGAGCATCCTCAGCTAACACTGAATGGCTCCTGAAGTTCTACTATCTCATGGACATGACTGAACATCTGAACCAGCTCAATGTGAAAATAGGAGGTGTTGGAAATACAGTCTTATCCCTTCAACAAGCAGTGTTTGCATTCAAAAACAATCTGAAACTCTTCATTGCTGACATTGAAACAGGTTGTTTACTACACTTTGAAATACTGGGAGAGTTCAAAGATGCATGTACCGCAAGTGACCCTGCTCAACATCTTGATCTCCAGCAACTAGCAGACTTCACATCTAATCTTCTGCAGTCATTCAAAGTGCGCTTTGGAAAATTTTGTGAGCACACTTGTCTTTTTAAGTTCATCACCCATCCACATGAGTGTGCAGTGGACAGCACCGACCTAAGTTACATCCCCAGTGTCTCCATCAGAGATTCTGATCTACAAGCTGCTGACATGAAGGCCTCAGACATGTGGGTGAATAAGTTCAAGTCACTGAATGAAGATTTGGAAAGACTTGCTGCTGACCTGAAGGCCTCAGACATGTGGGTGAATAAGTTCAAGTCACTGAATGAAGATTTGGAAAGACTTGCGTGAATCAGCAAGCAGAGTTGCCGAGCAAACACAAGTGGGGAGAAATGAAAGAACTTCGACCCACTAATCAGCTGATTGTCAAAATTTGAAACACACTTCCCATTACATACCACACACTGCAGCATGTGAGTATGGCTGTAGTGAGAATGTTTGGATCTACATATGCATGTGAGCAGTCTTTCTCACATCTAAGGAACGTTAAGACCAACTTATGATCACGTATAATGGATAGAAGTCTCAACCCCTGCATGAAGCTTAGCCTCACCACGTATCAACCAGACTAAAAAGCCATCAGCAGTATCAGTAGTTGCATTAATAGTAAGAAGTACTTTATTCATCATTGGTTAGCAACAGCATAACAACGTTATTAATAAGAATTCAGAGACTTATTGTACTTTAAAAGGGTTGGTCTTACATAAAATTCACATTTACTTGTATTTAGTAGTATTAAACATATTGTATGGCTCTCACGAAATTACATTTTAAAATATGTGGCATTCATGACTCTCTCAGTCAAAAAGGTTCCCGACCTCTGCTCTATAGTGTACTCATTGCATTAGATGATTTTACCCATCTGTAAGCCATGGTGAGTGTTCTAAACACTTTTCAAGTAATCTAGGCTAAGCTAATGATGTTTAATAGGTTAAGTGTGTTAAATGCATTTCAACTTAAAATATTTTCAATTTATGATGGGTTTATCAGTACATAACACCATTGTAAATTAAGAAGCATCTGTATTTGGGGAGTGTGTATAAAAAGAAATTGTTAGGTCTAAAAATTTTTCCAGCTTAATTTTTTATAATCATAGATTGGGAAGAGATTTATATTTCACCTTATTTCTTATAAGATGGTGGTAATATCAAGAGGAGAAATTTTCAGTATGCTGTAATAGTGTAAGGTGATATTGGGATCAAATCCATAAAAATATCTTAGATGAGAAACATCTGCACTTCTAGCATAAAATAGGGACTCCTCAAATGATAACATGAAATGTCATTGCTTAACACCACAGGTGTCTGGGACTCTCTAGAGCCAGTTGCTTACCGAGGCTGCTTGCTTTGCCATCTGTTTGTACTTTTTTGCAATCATTAATGCAAACTAGCATCTCCCAGATGTGTCTATTGCAAAAATAACTCACAGTGATATACCTCTGTTCTCTCATAACTGATAACTTATTTATTTGAAAAAGAAAAAATGAGCTGCTTTTTATATTGTGTGATGCTTTTCTTTAAATGTTTTTACATAGAAGTACAATCCCATATAAAACCACAACCACAAAAATGCCATTCATGTCACTTGTTGTAATTTAATACCCAAAGTTTTGAAATGTTCACTTTTTTCAGACACTGAAGTGAAAAAAAAGAGTTGCCCTTCATTGCACATTTCTCCCATTATTTCTCTACTTTATTTGTCAAAACAATGAAAGATATTTTATCAAAATGAACACTACTATAATCTCAAACAGTTGGAATATAAACATAAAATCATTTTTTTCAATCACTGCTTTCAGTAACGCTTTGTCAGATCTCCTCTTCCATCCCTTAGTATAATTTATAGTAGATTTCATAACTGCCCAATAGTTCTTGGTTATTAAAATTCAGTCCAGGGGGGAGCAAGATGGTGACGGAGTAGGCGGATGTACCAACTTCCAACTCCCAGAACCAAAGTGGATTACAACTCAATTTTAAGAACCATCACCTGGATAAACCAACTTTGAACAAAACTAAGTGGACTCTTCAACCAAGGAACATAGAAGAAGCCACATTGAGACTGGTAGGAATAGCAAAAACGCGAAGAGGGCTGCCCAGAGCAAACGGCAGCCCGGAGAGACCCGCGGGGCGGGAGGAGAGTTTGGCGGAGAGGGAGGGACCTGGGTCCCAGGAACCAAGCCCCAGCCTCCAGTCCCAGAGCCTAGAAGAGGCGTTTGGACAGTATTGAGCTGTGAAACAAGTGAGGGAGCTCCCAGGCCTACAGTGTGGAGTATTAGGTCCCTTCCTACTCTGCTGAGGGCTGCTTAAAGTATTGGGGCGGCAGGACGCTGAAAGGCGGTTCTGTCGGCGTGGGCAGAGGCCAAGCCGGTGGGAGATCGGTCTAGCCCAGAGGGGCAGAGGGGATGCGGGAAAGCGGTCCGGAAGCTGCGGGCCCGCCTTTAATCCCACTTACGGGGACAAAGCGGGAGGCCAGAAACAGGCAGGCCCTGCGCAAGCCGGCCCTGACCGCGGAGACCGGGCTAGGACCAGAGATGGGCTCGTGGCTGAGCTGACGCTACCAGTCCCCCACCCCCACCCCGCGCCGGAGAAACCGCGGTTGGCCAGTATACGTGCGCGAGCGGGCTCCGAGCGCGGGAACGGGGTGGACCCCAAGACAAGTGGAGGCTCGCAGCTGAGCCCATGCTACTATCCGCATCCGGCCAGAGAAACCCCAGATAGCATTCATACGTGCACGAGCGGGCTCCGAACGCGGGGGCGGGGTAGAGTTCGGGACGAGCGGAAGTACGCAGCTGAGCGGAAGCGAGCAAACACGCCCGCCACAATAAACCTTGGTTTCCGACCCTGCGCAGAAGGGCCGTGGCCTCAAGGGTGGGGCTAAAGCTCCTGACGGGCAAAAGCTTACAGCTGAGAGCACGTCAAAAGCCCCGCCTAAAACGCGGAACTGTAGCGAGCAGGCTCCGACTGCTGGTTCTGGACGGAAGTCCGGAAATAGGCTGGGTCCGCAGCTGAGGAAAGGTGCTCACCTCTACCCTTGGTGCTAATCTTGTGGCTTCAGTCACAGCCCCTCACACGGAGGAGAGGCAGAAATCATAGCAAAAGCCACAGTGGGCCGGCGCTGGCAACGCTCATACCCAACCACCCTAGGCACCGGCAGAGGGGGTGGGGGGCCTGCAGATAGACCACACCTAGAGAACACAAAGGCAACACCTACTGGACTCCAGTGGCCACAACTTGCTTATACACAGAAAAAATGGGCAGGCAGAGGAATGCAAACCAAATGAATCAAGAGAAATCCCCAGAGAAGGACCTGAATGAACCAGATATAACCAAATTACCAGAAGCAGAATTTAGAATAATGATAGTTAGGATGTTCAAAGAAATTAGAGCAACAATGGATAGTCATTATGAACACCTAAATAAAGAGATAACAAGTATAAAAAATGAAATTGAAATAATAAAAAAGAATCAGACAGAAATGACAAATACAGTATCAGAACTGAAGACCACAATGGAAGGAATTAAAAGCAGGATGGATGACGCTGAGGATCGAATAAGCGAGTTAGAGGACACAATAAACAAAGGCACAGAAGCAGAGAAGAAAAAGGAACAGAGACTTAAAAAATGTGAGGAAACTCTAAGGGAGCTTTGTGACAACATGAAGAGAAACAACATTCGCATCATAGGGGTGCCTGAAGAAGAGGAGAGAGGACAGGAAATGGAAACTTTGTTCAATCAAATTATAGCAGAAAACTTTCCTAAATTAAGGCTGGGAAACACTCCACACATTCAAGAAGCACACAGAACTCCATTAAAAAGAAACCCAAAAAAATCTACACCAAGACACATTATAGTTAAAATACCAAAGCTAATGGATAAAGAAAAAATATTAAAAGCTGCTAGAGAAAAAAAGACTATCACCTACAAAGGAGCCCCCATAAGGATGACATCGGACTTTTCAACAGAAACACTTGAGGCCAGAAGGGAATGGCAAGAAATAATCAAACTAATGCAGAACAAGAACCTACAACCAAGACTACTGTATCCAGCAAGGCTAACGTTTAAAATTGAAGGAGAAATAAAGAGCTTCCCAGAAAAAGAAAGCCTGAAGGAATTCATAAAAACCAAACCAATTCTGCAAGAGATACTAAGGGGCCTCTTGTGAACAGTTTAAAGGGAGGAATGAATAGAGCAAAAGAAGAATACAGCTTTAAAGAATAAAATGGCAATAAACAACTACATATCAATAATAACCTTAAATGTAAATGGATTAAATGATCCAATCAAAAGACATAGGGTAGCTGCATGGATAAAGAAACAGGACCCATACATATGCTGTCTACAAGAGACACACCTTAAAACAAAAGATGCTCATAGACTGAAGGTAAAAGGATGGAAAAAAATATTTCATGCAAATGCAAATGAAAAAAAAGCAGGGGTAGCAATACTTATATCAGACAAAATGGACTTTAAAACAAAGGCTGTAGTAAGAGATAAAGGAGGACACTACATAATGATAAAGGGAACAATTCAACAGGAAGATATAACTATTGTTAATATCTATGCACCAAATATAGGAGCCCCAACATACATAAAGCAGACTTTCATGGATATAAAGGGCGAGATTAACAGCAATACTATCATAGTAGGGATTTCAATACCCCTCTAACAACACTGGATAGATCCTCAAGAAAGAAAATTAATAAAGAAACAGCAGACTTAAAGGATACACTAGATCAACTTGATTTAATAGATATCTTCAGAACTTTTCACCCTAAAGCAGTAGAATATACATTCTTCTCAAGCGCTCATGGTACGTTTTCTAGGATAGACCACATGTTAGGACACAAAAATGGTCTCAATAAATTTAAGAAGATTGAAATCATATCAAGCATTTTCTCTGATCACAATGCCATGAAACTAGAAATTAACCACAAAAGAAAAACTGAAAAATACTCAAACACTTGGAAAATAAATAGCTTGTTATTAAATAATGAATGGATTAACAATGAGATCAAAGAAGAAATAAAAAAGTTTCTAGAAACAAATGATAATGAGCATACATCAACTCAAAATTTATGGGACACAGCAAAAGCAGTTCTGAGAGGGAAGTTTATTGCACTACAGGCATATCATAAGAAGCTAGAAAAAGCTCAAATAAGCAACCTGACCCTGCATCTAGAAGAACTAGAAAAACAACAACAAATAAAACCCAAGACAAGTAGAAGAAAGGAAATAATAAAGGTCAGAGCAGAAATAAATGACATAGAGGCTAAGGAAACAATACAGAGGATCAATGAAACAAGAAGCTGGTTCTTTGAAAAGGTAAACAAGATTGATGAACCTTTAACTAGACTCACCAAGAAAAAAAGAGAGAGGACTCAAATAAATAAAATTAGAAAGGACAGTGGAGAAATAACAACTGACACAACAGAAATACAAAGCATTGTAAGAAAATACTATGAAGAACTATATGCCAAAAAATTAGACAATCTTGGTGAAATGGACAAATTTCTTGAATCATATAACCTTCCAAAAATCAATCTGGAAGAATCAGAACACCTAAACAGACCAATTACAGCAAATGAGATCGAAACAGTTATCAAAAAACTCCCAAAAAAGAAAAGTCCTGGGCCTGATGGCTTTACAAGTGAATTCTATTAAAAATTCAAAGAAGAACTAACTCCTATTCTCCTCAAGCTATTTCAAAAAATTCAAGAGGAAGGAAGACTTCCAAACTCCTTTTATGAGGCGAGCATAATTCTGATCCCAAAACCGGGCAAAGACAACACAAAGAAAGAAAATTATAGGCCTATATCCCTGATGAATTTAGACGCTAAAATTCTCAACAAAATATTAGCCAACCGGATCCAGCAATATATGAAAAAAATCATACACCACGATCAAGTGGGATTTATTCTGGAGAGGCAAGACTGGTTCAATATTCGCAAATCAATCAATGTGATTCATCACATAAACAAAAGGAAGGACAAAAATCACATGATAATTTCAATAGATGCAGAAAAGGCATTTGATAAAATCCAGCACCCATTCATGCTCAAAACTCTCAGGAAAGTGGGAATACAGGGATCATTCCTTAACATGATAAAGGCCATCGACGATAAACCGACAGCAAACATCATACTAAATGGACAAAGATTAAAAGCAATCCCCTTAAGATCAGGAACCAGGCAGGGTTGCCCACTTTCACCACTCTTATTCAACATAGTTCTGGAAGTCCTAGCTACAGCAATCAGACAAGAAGAAGAAATAAAAGGCATACAAATTGGAAAAGAAGAAGTAAAACTGTCATTATTTGCAGATGATATGATATTGTATATTGAAAACCCTAAAGTCTCAGTCAAAAAACTACTGGACCTTATAAATGATTTCAGCAAGGTGGCAGGATATAAAATTAATACTCAGAAATCAGAGGCATTTCTATACACCAACAATGAAATATCAGCAAAAGAACTTAAGGAAACAATCCCCTTCACTATTGCAGCCAAAAAAATAAAGTACCAAGGAGTAAATTTAACCAAGGAGGTTAAGGACTTGTACTCGGAAAATTATAGAACATTGATAAAAGAAATCAAGGAAGATAAAAACAAGTGGAAGCACATACCGTGCTCATGGCTAGGAAGAATAAACATCATTAAAATGTCTATATTACCCAAAGCAATTTATAAATTCAATGCAATACTAATTAAAATACCAATGACATACTTCAAAGATATAGAACACATATTCCAAAAATTTATATGGAACCAAAAAAGAACACGAATAGCCTCAGCAATCTTAAAAAGAAAAAGTAAAGCAGGAGGTATCACTCTTCCTGATATCAAGGTTTACTACAAGGCCATTATACTCAAGACAGCCTGGTACTGGCATAAGAACAGGCACATAGATCAATGGAACAGAACAGAGAACCCAGAAATAAACCCACAACTTTATGGACAACTGATATTTGACAAAGGAGGAAAGAACATACAATGGAGTAAAGACAGCCTCTTTAACAAATGGTGTTGGGAAAATTGGACATCTACCTGCAAAAAAATGAAACTAGACCATCAACTTACACCATGCACAAAAACAAACTCAAAATGGATAAAAGACTTAAATGTAAGCCGTGAAACCATAAGCATCTTAGAAGAAAACATAGGCAGCAAGCTCTCCGACATCTGTAGCAGCGGTATATTTGCCGATTTATCTTCATGGGCAACTGAAATAAAAGGCAAGATAAACAAATGGGACTATATCAAACTAAAAAGTTTTTGCACAGCTAAAGACAATAGGAACAGAATAAAAAGACAAACCACACAATGGGAGAACATATTCGACAGCACATCTGATAAGGGGTTAATAACTAAAATTTATAAAGAACTTATAAAATGCAACACCAGGAAGACAAACAACCCAATCAAAAAATGGGCAAAAGAAATGAATAGAAATTTCTCCAAAGAGGACATACAGATGGCCAATAGGCATATGAAAAAATGCTCATCACTAATCATTAGAGAAATGCAAAGTAAAACCACAATGAGATATCACCTCACACCAGTCAGAATGGCACTCATCAGCAAAACAACACAGAGTAAGTGCTGGCGAGGATGTGGAGAAAAGGGAACCCTTCTGCACTGCTGGTGGGAATGCAGACTGGTGCAGCCACTGTGGAAAACAGTTTGGAGATTCCTCAGAAAATTAAAAATCGAACTGCCTTTTGACCCAGCTATCCCACTTTTAGGAATATACCCTAAGAACACCATAGCACTGTTCGAAAAGAAGAAATGCGCCCCCGTGTTTGTGGCAGCATTGTTCACAATAGCGAAGATCTGGAACCAGCCCAAGTGTCCGTCAGAAGACGAGTGGATTAAAAAGCTTTGGTACATATATACTATGGAATACTACTCAGCCATAAGAAACGATTACATCGGATCTCTTATAACAAAATGGATGTACCTTGATAACATTATACGGAGTGAAATAAGTAAATCAGAAAAAAATAAAAACTGAGAACAGCACGATTACATACATAGGTGGGACATAAAAGTGAGACTATGAGACGTGGACAAGAGAGTGGTGGTTATGGGATGGGGGGAGGGAGGGAAGAGTGGGATAGGGAGGAGGGGAGGGACACAGGGAAAACCAGATTGAAGGTGACAGAGGACAATTTGATTTTTGGTGATGGGTATGCAACACAATTGAATAATAAGATAACCTGGAGATGTTTTCATTGTACATATGTACCCTGATTTATTGATGTCACCCCATTAGAATTAATAATAATAAAATATATATTAAAAAAAATTCAGTCCAATATAAAACTTTAATCTCAAACTAAATCTAACTCACCTCAGCCCCTAAGATAAGGATAGACTTAGACCACTAGGGGTAGTGATAGGCAAAGGTTGAAAGGAAGTCTGCACATCTGTATTCTTCTTCTCCCTTTGCCACCCTTTTTCTTCAAGGCCTAACTCCTTCCATTGGTGGGGGGTAGGGAGAAGGAAAAGGGAGAGGAACAAGTGCCTCTTTCTTTAACTGGCTGCTGTTACAGCCTCCCCTCTATTGACTTTCTCTGCTTTCTGGCTGGACATTGATGCACCCTGTGTGTTGCAGCCATGCAAATGCCAGCTTTCTGTGAGGCTATATAATTTTTTGCAAAAGCAGTAAGGGGTCTCTTCATAACATAGTGCTCTGCTTAGGTAGATTAAGCTCCAGATCAACCTCATTCTCCAACTCTAACTCCCTCCCTAGCATTACATCCACTTCATCTTTTCGTTGGGGTCTTCTTGTTCAACAAGAAATTCTGTAGGGTATCTTAGCCAGTTCAAGCTCTATAACAAAAACCAAAGTCTGTGACTTAAAAAAGCAAGAATTGATTTCTCACAGT
Organism: Rhynchonycteris naso; assembly: GCA_037038555.1. Taxonomy (NCBI): domain Eukaryota; kingdom Metazoa; phylum Chordata; class Mammalia; order Chiroptera; family Emballonuridae; genus Rhynchonycteris; species Rhynchonycteris naso. The sequence goes on along the minus strand of CM072997.1, from coordinate 44,218,340 downwards.
TCTGGACACTGAAAGTCCAAAATCTGAGTGCCAACATTATCAACTTTTTGGCGAGGTTACTCTTTATGTTTATGTCCCCACATGGCCTTTCCCTGGTGCATGGAGAGAGAGACAGAGATAGAAAGACAAAGAGAGGAAGAGAGAGAGAGAAAGTGTGTATGTTTTTATAAGGGTATTGATCCCATCATAGGGGCTCAGCTCTCATGACCGCATCTAAACCTAATTACCTTGCACAGGTTGAATACCATCACACTGAGGTTTAGTTTCAACATGTGAATCTTGGGGGACAAAGGGGACACAACTATTCAGTTCACATCAGTGGACAAGCAGGCCAAAGCTTGCATACCTTTTCTAATACATGCCTGATCTCATCTTTACCACACCAGATGGTAAAAGTATAATCTCCCTTCACTCTGCCAACAATCTCTCTTTATTTTGCCTTTATTCAAATAGGCGAAGAGGTAGACTAGCAATTTTGCTGGCTAAGCACACATACAATCAAGAACCACAATACCAGCCAGTCTTTCCTGGTAAGAACCCCATTTTTTAGAAGAAATTCTTTTGGTGCTCCTCTGACTCCCAATTTAGCTTTAGGAAGAAAAGCATCTCTATTCCACCCCAAGAAAAGGGGGAGCAAAGTGGCTAACACAATAATTGCATTCATGATGATTCTTGTCTCCCCAGTTAGTCATTTTCTATAAAAAGAATAGTGGTGGGAGTGGTCAACACACAAGGGTTGGTTCTGCCACTTATCATTACAACTTAGATGAAAGCATTAATAATTTCCTCTTTGAGAAAGTGCTCTTTAAGTTGTAGGATACAATATTTCAATATTTTAGGGGTACATTCTGCAAATGGCAGGATATATTTCATTTAGGCCATTAAATATGATAGGTCTCTGATAAATGTTGCTTGAAAACATCTACATATAATGAAGAGGGCATCATTTTAATTCACAATTCATGTTTTAAAAGATAGCTATGCCTTCTGGAATAATCAGTTCTGTTTCAATTCCAAAGTAAGTTATGGTGCTTCCATATTGTATTGAAGTGCCTCCTTATATTGATTTTGTATCCTGCAGCTTTACTGTATTGGTTTATTATTTTTAATAGTTTTTGGTGAGTCTTTTGAATTTTCTATATACAGGATTATGTCATATGCAAAAACTGATACCTTTACTTCTTCTTTCCCGATAATGGATGTCTTTATTTCTTTCTCTTGCCTGATTGCTCTGGCTAAAACTTCCAGAACTATGTTGAATAAGAGTGAAGAGCGTGGGCAGCCTTGTCTTGTTCCTAATTTTAGAGGAAAAGCCTTCATTTTTTCTCCATTTAGTATAATACTAGCGGAATCTACTCGGTATCTACCCCCAAAACTTGAATATATTGGTATCTAAAGACACATGCACCCCCATGTTCATCGCAGCATTATTCACAGTGGTCAAGACATGAAAACAACTAAAGTGTCATTTGATAGAGGATTGAATAAAAAGGATGTGGTACATATATACAATAGAATACTACTCAGCTGTAAGAAACGATGACATAGTGCCATTTATGACAACATAGGTGGACCTTGAGAACATTATACGGAGTGAAATAAGTACATCAGCAAAAGCTCAGTTTTGGTCCGGGCCACTGAGCTCCGAGAGCGGTCGCAGTCCCACTTGGCCCAGGGTCCAGGCGGGTCTGAGAGTTCAGTCATGTTGCCACATGCAGTAACGCGTGCCTTGTGCAAGAACAAGACCCTACCTAAGGGTTCCCCATGCTGTTGTTGGTTGTCGGAGGGTCTTCCGGTCTTTGTGAGTTTTCACAAATCCGTTATGTTGCTGTGAAGATTAAAATTGATTCTGAGTTAGAAAAAAAAAAAGGAAAATGAATAACATGTCACTGGAGTCAGAATATGAGAAAATGAAGAATTCTGCTTTTGATGACTGGAAGAATATTCGAGGGCCCTGGCCTTGGGAAGACCCCAATCTCCTCCAAGGATGAAATCCAGAACTTCTGAAGACTAAGACAGTTTGACACTGCTGATTCTTTTTTTTTAATTAAATATTATCACCTGAATTCTCACTACATACTCCTATCTGGTGGAAAGAAAATTCCAGACTTGCACAAGCCTGTGTGAATAATTTGATGACAGATAATCTTAATTCAAAAATTTGTACAGGTTTTTTTGCTTCCCAACTCTGCCATTTGCAAATGAAAGTAAACAGTTTTGACTACATATATTTTATACAACTCAATAAAAATGTGCACACTGCGAAAAAAAAATAAAACTGAGACTCATAGACATAGATAGAAAAGAATTGGTTACCAGGGGGAGGAGGATGTGGGGGGATGGTGGGGGGAAGGGAGTAAAGAGTGACAAATATATGGTGATGGAAAATGATTTGATTTTGGGTGATGAGTATACAACATAATCAACAGTTCAAATACTATAAAAACTTTTACCTAAAACCTATGTACTCTTATTAATTGTCATCCTGTTAAATTTAATTTTTAAATAAACATTTTTAAAAGTACCTATTTAAGCAAAAACTTAATAAAAAGTGATCTTAAGTCTAGAAATTTTTTCTTAAATTGGATCAGATCACATGACATCTTGGGGAAAAGAAAAAAGCAACCACAGAACTTTCAAGGATTAGCTCCCGGAACAAGGTAGAACTAAAGACTTAACAAAATTATGCTTTGCAGGACTATATAGTTCATCAAAAAAAAAAAAAAAAGTATGGCCCTGGTTGGTTGGCTTAGTTGTAGAGCACCAGCTCAGCATGTGGATACCCCAGGTTTGATTCCTGGCCAGGGCACAAAGGAGAAGTACCCATCAGCTTCTCGATCCTTCCCCCTCTCCTTCCTCTCTATTACTCTCTTCCCCTTCCACAGCCAAGGTTCTTTTGAAGCAAAGTTGGCCCAGGTGCTGAGGATAGTTCAATGGCCTCAGACTCAGGCACTAAAATGGCTCAGGTTGCAATGGAGCAATGCCCCAGATGGGCAGAGCAGCACCCACTGGTGGGCATGCTGGGTGGATCCCGGTTGTGCAGATGCGGGAGTCTGTCTCTCAGTTCAATTTTTATTCTTTTGAGGAGACTCCATACTGTATTTACAGAGGCTGCACCAGTCCGCATTCCCATCAGCAGTGCAGGTGGGTTCCCTTTTCTCCACATCCTTGTCAGCATTATGTGTTATTTTGTTAATGATCTCCATTCTGAAAGGTGTGAAGTGGTATCTCATTGTGGTTTTAATTTGCATTTCTCCAATGTTTAGTGATGTTGAACATTTCTTCATATGCCTATTATTGGCCATCTGTATGTGCTCTTTGGGGAAGGGTCTATTCAGTTCTTTCACCCATTTTTTGATTGGACAGTTTACCTTGCTAGTGATGAGTTTTACAAGTACTTTATAAATTTTGGTTATTAACCCCTTATCAGAAGTATTGTCGAATATATTCTCCCATTGTGTGGTTTGTCTTTTTTATTTTGTTCATAGTGTCTTGAGCTGTGCAAAACTTTTTAGTATGACATAGTCCCATTTGTTCATCTTGTCCTTAATTTCCCTTGCCCGTGAAGATAAATCAGCAAATATATTGCTTCAAGATATGTCAGAGAGCTTACTACCTATGTTTTCTTCCAAGATGTTTATGGTTTCAAGACATACACTTAAGTCTTTTACCTGTTTGAGTTTATTTTTGTGAATAGTGTAAGTTAGTGGTCTAGTTTCATATTTTTGCATGTACTTGTCCAATTATTCCAACAGCATCTTTACTCCATTGTATGCTTTTACCTGTTATGTCAAATATCAATTGACCATAAAGGCGTGGGTTTATTTCTGGGTTCTCCGTTCTATTCCATTGCTCTGTATGCCTGTTCTTATGCCAGTACCAAGCTGTTTTCAGTACAATGGTTTTGTAGTATAACTTGTTATCAAGCAGTGTGATGCCCTCCACTTTATTCTTCTTTTTCAAGATTACTGAGATTATTTGTGGGGTTTTTTTTGGTTCCATATCATTTTTGGAATATTTGTTCTATATACTTTGAAGTAAGCCATTGGTATTTTAATAGGAATTGCATTGAATTTATAGATTGCTTTGGGTAGTACAGACATTTTAATGATGTTTATTCTTTCTATCCATGAACATGGTATATGCTTGCACTTGTTTGTATCTTCCTTGATTTCTTTTATTAATGTTTTATAACTTTCTGAGTACAAGTCTTTAACCTCCTTGGTTAAATTTACTCCTAAGTACTTTATTCTTTTTGTTGCAATAGTGAAGAAGATTGTTTCATTAATTTCTCTTTCAGACAGTTCATTGTTGATATATACAAATGCCACTGATTTCTGAATATTAAGTTTATATCCTGCCACCTTGCCAAATTTATTTATCAAGCCTAGTAATTTTTTGATTCAGACTGGGTTTTATATGTAGAGTATCATGTCATCAACAAATAATGATAGTTTTACTTCTGATTTTCCAAATTGGAAATTATTTCTTCTTGTTGTCTGATTGCTGTGGCTAGGAATTCCAGAACTATGTTGAATAAGAGTGGTGAAAGGGGGCACCCCTGCCTTGTTTCTGATCTTAAAGGGACTGCTTTTAAATTTTTCCCAATGAGTATAATGTTAGCTGTGGTTTGTCATAGATTGCCTTTCTCATGTTAAGGTATGTTCCCTGTACTCCAACTTTGCTGAGAGTTTTGATCATAAATTGGTGCTGGATTTTATCAAGTGCTTTTTCTGCATCTATTGATTATCATGTGATTTTTCTACTTTCTTTGTTTATGTGATGAATCACATTGATTGATTTGCAAATATTGTACCAGCCTTGCTGCCCCAGAAAAAATCCCACTTGATCATGATATATGATTTTTTTCATGTATTGCTAGATCCAGTTTGCTAATATTTTGTTGAGAATTTTAGCACCTAAGCTCATCAGAAATATTGGCCTATAGTGTTCTTTCTTTGTAGTGTCTTTGCCCGGTTTAGGAATGAGGATTATACTCGCCTCATAAAAGGAGCTTGGAAGTCTTCCATCCTCTTGAATTTTTTGAAATAACTTTAGCAGGATAGGAGTTAGTTCTTTTTTGAATATTTGGTAAAATTCGCCTGTGAAGCCATCTGGCTCAGGACTATTGTTTGTTGGGAGTGTTTTGATAACTGTTTCTATCTCATTTCTTGTAATCTGTTTAGGTTTTCTGATTCTTCCTGGATGATTTTAGAAAGATCATATGTTTCAAGGAATTTGTCCATTTCACCAAGGTTGTCTAATTTTTTGGCATACAGTTCTTCATAGTATTTTCTTACAATCTGTTGTATTTCTGCTGTGTCAGTTGTTACTTCTCCACTTTCATTTCTAATTTTATTTATTTGAGTCCTCTCTCTTTTTTTCTTGGTGAGTCAGGTTAAAGGTTCATCGATCTTGTTTACCTTCAAAGAACCAGCTCTTGGTTTAATTGATCCTCTGTATTGTTTCTTAGCCTCTATGTCATTTATTTCCACTTTGATCTTTATTATTTTCTTCCTTCTATTTCCTCTGGGCTTAACTTGCTGTTCTTTTTTTAGTATTTTTAGATGCAGGGTTAAGTTTTTATTTGAGCTTTTTTTAGCTTCTTATTGTATGCCTGTAATACTATGAACTTCCCTCTCAGAACTGCTTTTGCTGTGTCCCATAAATTGTGAGTTGTTGTATGCTCATTTTCATTTGTTTCAAGAAAATATTTTATTTCTTCCTTGATATCATTCTTAGCCCATTCATTATTTAATAACATGCTATTTAGTCTTCAAATATTTGCATGTTTTTCAGTTTTTCTGTTGTAATTAATTTCTAGTTTTGTGCCATTGTCATCAGAGAAGATGCTTGATAAGATTTCAATCATCTTAAATATATTGAGAGTCATTTTGTGCCTTGACATGTGTTCTATCCTAGCAAATGTACCATGAGCACTTGAAAAGAATATATATTCTGCTGCTTTAGGGTGAAAGATTCTGAAGATATTTATTAAATCCAGTTGATCTAATGTGTCCTTTTTTTTAAAAATTTATTTTTATTTTATTCATTTTAGAGAGGAGACACAGAGTGAGAGAGAGAGAGAGAGGGAGAGAGAGAGAAAGAGGGGAGGAGCTGGAAGCATCAACTCTGGTCATATGTGCCTTGACCAGACCAGTGCAGGGTTTTGAACTGGCGACCTCTGTGTTCCCAGGCCGACGCTTTATCCACTGCGCCACCACAGGTCAGGCTCTAATGTGTCCTTTAAGTCTGCTGTTTCTTTGTTTATTTTCTGGCTTGAGGATCTATCCACTGTTAGTGGGATATTAAAATTCCCTACTATTTTAGTATTGCTTTTAATCTTGCCCTTTATGTCTATCAATATCTACTTTATATATTTAGGTGCTCCTATATTCGGTACATAGATATTTATAATGGTTATATCTTCCTGTTGGAATGCTCCCTTTATCATTATGTAGTGACCTTCTTTATTACCTACTTTAACCTTTGTTTTAAAGTTTATTTTGTCAGATATAAATATTGATGTACAAGCTTTCTTTTTTCCTTTCCATTTGCATGAAGTACTTTTCACCATCCCTTCACTCTCAGTCTATGTGTATCCTTTGTTTTCAGGTGTGTCTCTTGTAGGCAGCATATTAATGCGTCCTGTTTTCTTATCCATTCAGCAATCCTATGTCTTTTGATTGGAGCATTTCATCTAGTTACATTTAAGGTTATTATTGATATGTAGCTGTTTATTGCCATTTTATTCTTCAAATCTACCATCCTCTTTTATTAGACTCATTTTTCTTTGCTCTGTTTACAGCAGGCCCCTTAATAATTCTTGCTATATTGGTTTAATTGTAATGAATTCCTTTAGGGATTCTTTTTTTTTTTTTTTTTTTTGTCTGGGAAGATTTTTATTTCTCCTTCAATTTTAAATGCTGACCTTGATGGATAAAGAAGTCTTAATTGCAGGCTCTTGTTTTGCACTAATTTGAATATTTCTTGTCATTTCCTTCAGGCCTCAATTGTTTCTGTTGAAAAGTTGGATGTCTTCTTTATTGAACATATTGGACATTCTCTTTAGGTAGACTGCTTTTCTCTTGCAGCTTTAAGTATTCTTAATTTATCTCTTAACTTTGGTATTTTAATTATGTGTCTTGGTGTAGGCCTCTTTGGGTTCCTCTTTAATGAAACTCTCTGTGCTTCTTGAACTTGTGTGACTTTTTCCTTCATCAATTTAGGGAAATTTTCAGCTATAATTTCTTCAATCAGGTTCTCTATTCCTTGTTTTTTCTTTTCTCCTTTAGGAACTCTTATGATACGGATGTTGTTTCTCTTCATGTTGTCACAAAGCTCTCTTACAGTTTTCTCAGACTTTTTGAGCCTCTTTTCTTTTTGCTGCTCTGCTTCTGTGTTTTTGTTTATCTTGTCCTCTAAATCGTTGAATCAATCCTTTCCTTCACTCAGCCTGCTGTTAATTCCTCCTAGTATAGTCTTCATTTCTGATATTGTATCTGTTATTTCTGACTAGATATTTTTAATGATTTCAGTGTCCTTTTTGATCTTTGCTGTCTATTTAGGTGCTTATTATATTCAGCGATTGTTGCTCTAAAACTCTTGAGCATCCTAACAATCATTATTTTAAACTCTGCATCCTGCAATTTGGTTACATCTATCTTATTCAGTTCTTTTTCTGAGATTTCTCTTGTTGTTTCATTTAGATTGCATTTCTCTGTCTTCTCATTTTTTCTGTGTATAGACTCTTCCTTTGGGTGGGCTGTTTGAATAGCTAACTGAGTCTACAGTTTAAGTTGTCTGCTCCCAGCTATCAGTTGTGTTGGTTCTAGATCTTTTTGGGATGGCATCATCTGTTTTTTTTTAATCTGCTACGGGCTACTTATCAGCAGCTACTTCTCTTTTTGCTATTTGTATTGGTGGTTTCTGTGCCCGGGTAGCATGGGAGGGGCCATCTTGTCTACAACAATCAGCTTCCTCTTGCTTAGAGCTGTTCAACATTTCAGTACAAGCTGCAAGCTCTGAAAGATTTGCCTCCACTTTTCAGCTGTTTCACCTCCTCTTGCAGTTGCTTTGTCTTTCCAGAGTCCTCTGTAGAAAGCCTATAGTGTGGGCCTGACTGGCCTCACCTAATCAACCCCTGTACAGATTATGAGCTTGTTGGGTTAAGGTAGCTGAGGCTTGGAATACAATGTTAGTGGGACCTCCTACTTCAGGGGTCTCGTGGGCAGTAGCTCAGTGCAGAGATTGTGGCCCCTATTCCCTGGCCTCATCCTTCCACCTCTGATGGATACTCAAATTTTATATCTCCCCAATAAGGTGAGCTACAGAAAAGTCTGAATTTCTCTGACTTCCTCTTTCTGCTGCCTCTGAGTGCTGGCTGCTCACTGGGCCCAGGAGGGAACTCCAGAGATTAGGATGGGTAGTGGGCATGGTTTTTTCCTTGGCCCCAGTTGACACTCTATTCAGACTTTTCCTTTACAAATCTCAGTAGGGTATTGCCACAGAAGTGTGTTGGGTGTGGCCCCTGAGATCCAGAGGTGTGGCTTGCCCAAGGGCTCTCCAGAGGTGGGGTGCATTCTCAAGGATGGAGAGGAAAGGTGTAACTTGGTCTCACCAGAAACCTGAGTTACTGACCCACCCTTGCTTTGCTTTCTCACCTTTCAGAGTGACCCCTTTCTCTGGCTGGGTCTGGAGAGATTTCTGGGGGTGGAGCAGCTGCCTTTCTCAGGTTAGTGTGGAACAAAAGGGTTGCCCTTCACATGAAAGTGGCCACTCTATCACTGGAGAATGACTCAGCACAGTTGTTCTGTTCACCGTCACCTTGTCTCTCCCTGTACCTCCAACTCCAAACTCTCCACACACAACTTCAGTTCTCTCAGCCCTCCTGCCCCTGTAGCCCAGGTAAGTGGCTGGGAGCAAAATTTTCTGTGCGTGGACTTTAAGACTGAATCTGCGTCTCTGAATGCAGACTCTTTCTCACAGACAGAAACCCTGCTCTTTTCACCACTCAATGTTGTCTGGTTGCCTCTTCTAGCCACTGGGGCTCTAGACTGGGGCTCTGGCCCTGCGGTTGAGGACCCCCACCTCTCAGGGTCCCTCTCCCTGCAGTGAGTGTTCATCTAGACACTCCTCTACCCCTTGTTCCTGGGAGCAGGGCAGCCCCCACCACATCTCCACACTTTCTACCAGACTCAGTGTGGCTTCTTCTGTGATCCTGAGGTATAGAGTCCTTTTCATTTAGTCCAAAATTGGTTTTTCACAATTATAGTTCTTAAATTAAGTTGTAATCCAATTTGGTCCTGGGAGGTGGCTGTTGGAACATCTACCTACTCTGTTGCCATCTTGGAATCCTCCTGACTTACAATACATATTCCTTGCTATGTTACATATTGCACTTGCTCTACATTTTTCTCTTTTCCCTGCATGTAAGTTTATATGTAAACATCTTTCTGCAAATTTCTGTCTTTTCTTCTGTGGCTGTATTTTTTAAAATCTACTTTTAAATTTTCAGAAGTGAGTCAGGAACTATGATAGTATCCATATAGAAACTTCATAAAATTAGAAAGCTTTAAATTTTCACAGGTTTTTTTTTGTATTTTCTTCACCATATTTAACAATAGAATTGGGAATCTAAAACCCATGTAATTATGGTAACTGGTGCCACCATAAAAAATTCAATTAAATTTTTTTAAATTTTAAAATGAAAATAACTCTGTCAGCTAATTTGGTGAAATAAAAATAACTATGTTTGAAGTAGCAAAAAATGTAGAGAACTGTATGACACTCTTCAATCTTGAGAGGAGACAAACCCCAAAGAATAAGATGATGACCCTCCTAAAGGAAGAAGCAGACACATCTCTAGGAGCTATAACAAGATTGGTACATCTGAGAAACAGTGGTGATGAGGTTAATAGTAGAAAGCCTAGATTTTTCTAGAACATGCAATGTGGAAGCCGATAATAAAATAAGCATGGGTTTTAATGTCAGACATGTGGGAGTCTTTATTCTGACATTGTAGCAAAGAATAGAAAGGAAACTTTGGAGAAGCCATATATAATATTCTATCCAAACTTTGTTTCCTTTCCAGGAAAATGGATAGGTGTCCAGCACTTTAAATGGCTTTTTGTGAGGATTATAAAAGATGGTCTGTGAGAGTATCTATATCAGTGTCTGGAACATTAAATTGCTTATGGAATAAATGGCAAATATTAATGTGACACTGTTAATTACATGGGAACAATAACATATTTAAAATATACCTTCTAGACACCTTACCCAGCTCCCTGTACCAGTTTAAACACAGTAAAATAATGTCATTTTCTATAATTAGAATCATTAAATACTTGAGAAATAATAATCCTTATAACTTTATGCTCAAGGTTATCAAACTGATATGTATTCTTTTTTTTTTTTTACAGGGAGATAAGAACAGACAGAGAGGAATGGAGAGAGATGAGAAGCATCAATCATTAGTTTTTTGTTGCCACTGTGACACCTTAGTTGTTCATTGATTGCTCTCTCACATGTGCCTTGACCATGGGCCTTCAGCAGACCGAGAAACACCTTGCTGGAGCCAGCGACCTTGGGTCCAAGCTGGCGAGCTTTTGCTCAAGCCAGATGAGCTCATGCTCAAGCTGGTAACCTCAGGGTCTCGAACCTGGGTCTTCCGCATCCCAGTTTGATGCTCTATCCACTGTGTCACTGCCTGGCCAGGCTGATATGTATTTTTAATATTTTTTTTAAGTTAGGAGAGAGGAGATACTGAGACAGACTCTCACATGCCTAGACCGGGATCCACCTGGCAACCCCATCTGGGGCCCATGCCCCAAGATCAAACTATTTTTAGTGTCTGAGACTGATGTGCTCCAGTGGAACTATCCTCAGCACCTGGGTCATCACTGGAATCAATTGAAACATTGGCTGCAGGAGGGAAAGAGGGAGAGAAGGGGGAGAGGAAAGGGAAGGGAAGAGAAGCAGATGGTCACTTCCTCTGTGTGCCCTGACTGGAAATCGAACCCAGAATGTCCATATGCTGGGTGATGCTTTTTCTACTGAGCCACTGGCCAGTGCTTATTTATACTTTCTAAAGAAAAATAATAATAAATTATTTTCATTCTTTGATAGTGTGTGGTAAATTACATTGGATTTATATATCTACATAAGATTGTTCAAACTTTATGGATTATCACTTTATCAAAAACTTTCATTGAAAAAATAGCTAATAACATAAACAGCTCCACAGTCTGGTTTACTATATGAGTAACTCAGAACACTGAAATTTTACCAGCGATTTAATTTATTCATTAAGTTAAAACACAAAATTCTTCAAATCCGTAACACAATAAGATATTCTTCATAAGATATTTATTTTTTTTTGTCTTTGTTTCACAAGAGAGTTAATAACACCTACAGCACATGGAGAAGGGATTTTCTGAGGAAAGGGTTTTGTGCTATATGTAAATCACAGAAAACACTAGTCTGCTTCTAAATCATAGAAAAATGGAAAACAAAATGCAAATAAGATTTTGTTTTTATATATAATGGAACTTATGTTATAATTAGACAAAATAGAACTGTGTAACATTATATCCCCAAGTAATTGAGAAAATTATTATATTTGAATAAACATTGGTACTAAATTCTTACCTAATCTGATAATTTTATAATAGACTTTCTCTTTTTCTATAACCTAAACTTTGAGTTCACTGAAAATCCACTGTAATTTGTATAATTAGGTGCTATTAACCAAATTAGTGTATTTTAGAGGTATTTAAAGAGGTGTGATGATAAGCCCATGACCAGGGCATCCACTGGTCATATTACATACCACCCCAATAAGAACCTGCCAGCTTAACAGAGCATTAAAACGGCCTGCTAGAGACATGGTTGAAGCAACAGCTCAGAGACAATACTCTCTGGGATTGGGGTGCCATTCTCCAGCACACAGTATACACAATAAATCACAAACCTTTATATTTATTTATTTAGTGACAGAGAGAGGGACAGATACGGGCAGACTACACAGGAAGGGAGAGAGATGAGAAACATCAATTCTTCACTGTGGTTCCTTAGTCTCCTTAGTTGTTCATTGATTGCTTTCTCATATGTGCCTTGACTGGGGAGCTACAGCAGAGCAAGTGACCCCTTACTCAAGCCTGAGAACTTGGGCTCAAATCAGTGACCTTAGGCTTCAAGCCAGTGACCTTTGTGTTCAAGGTAGTGACCATGGGGTCATGTCTATGAACCCATGATCCAGCCAGCAACTCTGTGCTCAAGCTGGTAAGCCTGCGCTCAAGCCAGATGAGCCGGTGCTCAAGTCGGCAACCTTGGGGTTTCGAACTTGGGTCCTCTGCATCCCAGTCTGACACTATATCCACTGCACCACTGGCCAGTCAGGCCACAGACCTTTAAAAGGTACTAGGCACTATGTAGTATGAACCTTTGTATGTTGCCAGTGGGAAAAATCAAGGGATGGAAGCAGAGGTGCCCCCACTTTCTATCACTTTCAAGGACTGTGTGAAAAACTTGGGCATACTCCTCCCAGAGCGGCCCACTGATCACTGTAGGCAATAAAGTCTGCCATTTTGGCCCATGGAAAATGTATATGGGCAACTCCACTAGCCCATATACACTTCCAGAGCTTTTGTTGGGGAATTGATCAGAGCTGTCATATCTGCATCACAGTTTAGCTTCTTCATCTATACAATCCTGTTTCCTCCCTAATTTTTCCTACAGGAGTATAGCCTTAAAAAATATCCTTATACTCTAAACTCTTTCTTCTCAGCATTTGTTTCCAGATAACCCAACCTGCAATAAATATATTCCCATAATGAACATCTTTAGAGTTGCCATAAAAGGCCATGTTCACATCTCTAACAAACTAACAGATGCAATAATTAGATAATTCTGGCACATAGTATTCTTAATGAGTAGCAGTTTCTACAATGGGAAGTGATACAAATTCAGTCATTGATGCTATTTCTTATTATTACCTGAGAACTTATTGTGATTAATTCAGCTATCATTGTTTTCTAACGTAATAATTCCATAACTTAACACTGCACTTCAAGGGGGACATCTGGTAGTACTACAGATTAGCTGGTGTCCGACATTATTAGATTGATGGATAAGAGCAGTAAATGTGACTGCAATTCTAATGAAATGAAAACATAAGCACTCACTTGTCCCTGATGAATGTTTTCTCACTATCACTAAACTTAGGATATTTTATTATCTTCTGAGTGCCTGAATTCTCTAGAGAGATGGACAATACAGATAGCTCAAATACCATTATGTTGGGTTTTTTTTTGAGACCCTGTACCTGACCAACAGTAGTGTACCTGTGTCTGGACAGGTGCATATCTTACCTGGGGGTTAAAATATGTTAAAAATTTAACCTCCTGGATCTCAGAATGTGACTTCATTGGCTAAAGGATATTCATAAAGGTAATTAAGTTAAAGTGAGGTCTTTAGGGTGGGTTCTAATCTAACGAGGCTGGTGTCCTAGAAAGGAGAAATTTGGATACAGAGGTAGTCATATGAGGAGGGATCCAAGTAAACATCAATGTGATCATCTACAGGAAAAAGATAAAAAAATAATATTCCATCATAGCCTCACAAAAGAAACCAATTCTTCCAATTGCAGCATCTTAGTCTTTGCCTTCTATCTTCCAGAATGGGAAAACAATCAATTTCTGTTGTTTAATCCACCCCATGTGTTACTTTATAACAAAAGCCCTCGCAAACTAATACAAGGATATAAAAATACCAGTTAAGTTTGCCTCACCAACAGAGCCAACCTATATAACACTGTTTATGCCCTACTCAGGAACTTTAGGGAGTTCCATGGTCTTCCCCACCCATTTTACTAATTTCCCCATGTCTCTCATTTTAGTCTGGTGTTTGATTTCTATGTCAGCCTTGAATTAATTAATTCCCTCTACATACCTCCTTCTAGTTATTTAATTCAATCCTCCCTAAAAAATTGGTTAATTGTCATTAACTTATCAGAAAGCCTCAACAAGAAGCCTTTTCAACTTAATCTATACCATGGTTTTCATTCTCCATGACCTTCTCCAAAATAATACCTGACAGGTAAAGGATATTATGACAAAGCTATTTTGAAATGGTATTATTTTTACTATTAAAATAATAAAAGTGATAGTGCTATTTTTACCATTCAACTTTTACCACCAGCTTTTGTTTTCAATTAATTTGTGAACTAAATATTACTTCATCTTCTCCTCAGCCCCACTGGAAGAGCTAGAAAAGGAACCAAAGATAGAGTGAGGCTCAGGAGGGACTCTTGGTGTGCCTCTGAGTAGTCTGGAGTATGGACACAGCTGCTTTAGTCACCTGCAAATAAACCTCTGCCAGAATTAAAACAGCTGCTTTCAAGTGTACAAGCTGCACCTGACTGTGATTGGTTTATTATCATTATATATCTGTGCTTCTCAAGGTATGTAAAACCCCTAAGGTATGATACACCGTATGAATACAGCCTCTAAAGCAAAGCTAGACATGACATAGCTCCCTTAAGTGTCTAATCAGATCTGAGAATAAAGTAACTTTGCCTGTTATTGTTTTTATATTAAAACAAACATAATTATGAAATAAAACAAAATGAAAATCTTAATAAATTTTAAAAGTAAAACATGTCGTGTTGAGGGAGTCTCCTCCAAGTCATTCCTCCCTTATTGTGAACGAATCATGTTCCTCCTCCTCTATCTTTACTGGTCCTTCAACAGAAATATTTGAAAAGTACAGCCATAATGATGTGTTCTAACACACACACTCACACAATTTTCCACCTCCTTAGCATTTAATCATTCATTTTTTATATGTGTATCTGAGTAATCTGCAGTAATTTTTTCTAAGTCATTTATTCTTAACCATTTGCATATATATAATAATTTCAAGTTTCTCCCACTGAAACATTAAAAGAGAAAAATAAATGTACCTCTACTCTCAAAGAACATAATTCAGAGAGCTCTTGGTCATAAATGGGTATTTGTCCAAAATTTTCTTTGTACATCAAAATGTATTTACCATAGAAATACTGTTAAAACTAGTGCTGAGAATTATATATCCAGATCACTAAACCATGTTTAATTCAGTATGCAGTTGAATTCGCATTATATTTTCAATGAAATGTCAAACAAAACTAGCTTATTGTAAGAACTATGATATGCAAAAGACAAAAAAAAGCAAATTAATTAATAATTTATTTTAAAAGGCTAATTTATAGGCTGACGGGGGGAGAAAAAAAGCAACCTCAGAGGCAAAAATTAAGAAAGTAAGTCATAAAAATATTCTGAAAGGAACTTCTGAGGTCTTTGGACAAGATGGTGATTTGTACCATCTCTCACCACAAAAAGTATAATAACATTAATAAAATTCAAAATGAAAGCATGTTATACCATGGTCCTACCAACCAGAGAGGCTCAGATATATTTACTTTCTTTCAAGTTTTTTTACAGTTCTTATATATCTGACTCTAGGGGGTTTAAATTATACTAATTATCAATTCAATTCATAACTTAGGCTTTCTTTTTTCTTCATACTGTTCTACCAGTCACCTATTAAGTTTTTGTGGCATGTTTACTTGATATATTCAGTTTATGAATAGCAATAAGAAAAGAAAAAGATGAGGAGAAGGCAAAGACAGGGAATGGGGAGAAGAAAGATGACAGCAAAAAAGAAGAAAAAGAGAGAAGGAGGTCTACAAATACAAAAGAATAGGTTGAAGAAAGAAAGAAATCTCTTCCTAAGTAACTGGGAAATAGTTAGAAGAAGAGAGATAGGTTTACAGTTAAAGAGATATTTGAGAAACAAATTGGCTAAGATGTAATTGAAAGATAAAAGAAAAAGTATGAACTTTCCAAGGGAGAAAGGGAAAGAAGTGGTGGTAAGAAGGCTGAGTGAGAAAAGCCTCCATATATACTGGTGATTAGAAGGTTGATCCAGAGTAAAATCAAACTAGATGACAATAAGTCACCTTTGCATGCTGGGTTAAGGGAAGGCCTCAGGCATTCAAAAGTGTATGTGTCTATCTTCCTACTGATCATTGTGCAATTTCAGGATTTATTTTAAGTGGCTGATCTAATATTATTTGCAGAGATCTTGCTTTTCTTATTAATTAAATAATTGTGCTTCTTCATTATTTACAATTATAGAACTTACTGAAAATGGCCTAGTGATGCTACTATTCTTGATATGATGTATGTATCTATATGAACAGGTGACCTCATGATAATTGAAGTAAAACAGAGGATTGCATTTTAGAGTTCTGAAGATGCAAAGTGGCAAATTATAGTCTTTTAAATAATAACAAGTGATTGTATTGATAACCTGTCATACAGAGTGCCTTAATATATCAACAAAAATATTTTTGCATGATGAAAAAAATCAGTCATAGCATTCTTGAAGGATTATTTGTATGTAATTCCTAAAGAACTGCATACTGACAGAAATAAATGAAAATTTTATATTATCAAAAAGCAAATAGGATTCCAAGATGGCAGTGGAGTAGGCAGATGCACAGACTGCCATTTCCCACCATCAAACTGGTGGAAAATTAAAAATTAATTTAGGAACAATCATCATAAAAAACCAACTTTGGACTAAAAGTACAGGACTCAAAAATCAAGAAGCACAGAAGAATCCACACCGATCCTGGTAGGGAGTGCAGGGGCATGGTGGGGCTCCCCTGCTCCCAGAAGTGAGGGGAGGATGATGCTGAGGGTCCAGAAGGGCTCTCATTATAAGGAAAAAGACCCTGAGAGGCTGGGGCCCTCAGTCTCAGAATCAGAAAACCAACCTAGAAACCCAGGGACTGGAGGAGACAACCAGACAGCAGTGAGTCGGGAGAGCAGCAAAAGTTCTGTATGTGGGAAGTGGCTGGGGTGCCTTAAAGGGACAGAGTAGAAAATATCACTCACAGACACTTGCCTGGGGCTCCAAGGGTTAGGAGGGCTGAGAGGACTGACTGGTTACACATGAGAAAAGTGAGGAGAGTGAGGCAAATGGTGACGGGGAGAGGACTGACTAGGCTCACGTGAATTAAGCTGACTCATTCTCCAGTGCTGATGTGGCCATAGCTGGGGGAAAGGGTTGATCCCTCCACCCAGCACAAGCCTAGATCAAGTAGATCAAGGTGTCCCACCTCTAAAAAGCTCTCCAGCTCTAAACAGCATGAAAAACATTGCAGAAGGTAGAAAATAAGAGGGAGGGACAGTGACTCAGGTTTCCAAGAGACCTGAGCTACATGTCCCCCTTCATTCTGAGAATGAGCCCCACCCCAAAGAGTAACTGGCAGCTCACACCTTCAGTATCTCAGAGGTCACACCCACCACATTTCTGGATACAGTTTCAACTAAACCCCCTTCTGAGATCAGCAAACAAGCTCCCTGCTGAGTTAAGCAAACAGACAGCAGGCAAATCAAGACTTTAAAGTGGCTCTACTAGTTAAAGAGACCACAACTCCAACAAGCCTAGAAAACACACACAGAAAAAGTGGGAAGACAGAGAAACGTAAGTCATATGAATCAACAAGAAAAATCGCCAGAAAAAGAACTATATGAAATGGAAGTAATCATTTTACCAGAAGCAAAGTTTAAAATAATGATTATTAGGATGCTTATGGATCTCAAATCTACAATAGATGGACTTAATGAGCACCTAAATAAAGAAATTGTAAGCATCAAAAAGAACACTAAAGTCATAAAAAAAGAACCAGATAGAAATGACAAACACAATATTAGAAATGAAAACTACACTAGAAGAAATTAAAAGCAGGCTGGATGAAGCAGAGGATTGAATTAGCGACTTAGAGGACAAGATAAGCAAAAACATGAAAGCAGAACAGCAAAAAGAAAAGAGAATCAAAAAGTCTAAGGAAACAGAGATCTCTGTGACAACATAAAAAGAAACAATATCCACATAATAGGGGTTCCTGAAGATGCAGAGAAAAAACAAGAGATAGAGAACCTGCTTAAAGAAATCATAGTCAAAAACTTCCCTAAATTGATGCAGAAAAGAGTCAAAAAGGTTCAAGAAGCAAATAGAACCCCATTAAAAAAAAAAACTAAGGAGACCCACAAGACACATCATAATCAAAATACCAAAGCTAAGAGATACAGAAAGAATACTAAAAGCTGCAAGAGAAAAGCAATCACCTACAAAGGAACCCCCATAAAAATGACATCCAACTTTTCAACAGAAACACTTGAGGTCAGAAGAGAATGGCAAGAAATATTTAAAGTAATGCGGAACAAGAACCTACAACCAAAACTTCTTTATCTAGCAAGGCTATCATTTAAAATCGAAGAAGAAATAAAAAAGCTTTCCAGACCAAAAAAAAATTCAAGGAATTCATTACAACCAAACCAATGCTGCAAGAAATGTTAAGGGGCCTCCTGTAAACAGAACAAATGGGAAAATAATCTAGTAAAAGAAGAATGTAGATTTTGAGAATAAAATGGCAATAAACAACAACATATCAATAATAACCTTAAAAGTAAAAGGACTAAATGCTCCAATCAAAAGACATAGGGTAGCTGCAGGATAAGAAAACAGAACCCATACATATGCTGTCTACAAGAGACCCACCTCAAAACAAAAGTTACACATAGAATGAAAGTAAAAAGATGAAAAAAATATTGCATGCAAATGGAAATGAAAAGAAAACTAGGGTAGCAATTCTTATATCTGACAAAATACACTTTAAAACAAAGACTATAGTAAGGGATAAAGAAAGTCACTACATAATAATAAAGGGAGCAATCCAACAGGAAGATGTAACCATTATATATATCTATACACCTAATATAGGAGCACCTAAATATATAAAGCAGACTTTGATGGATATAAAGGGCGAGATCAACAGCAATACTATAATAGTAGGGGATTTCAATATCCCACTAACATCACTGGATAGATCCTCAAGAAAGAAAATTTAAAAAGAACAGCAGAATTAAGGGACACACTAGATCAACTGGATTTAATAGATATCTTCAGAAACTTTTATTTAAAGCAGCAGAATACACATTCTTTTCAAGTGCTCATGGTACATTCTCTAGGATAGACCAAATGTTAGGGCTTAAAATAAGTCTCAATTAATATAAGAAGATTAAAATTATATCAAGCATCTTCTCTAATCACAATGCCATAAAACTAGAAATCAGCTACAATAGAAAAACTTGGAAACAAAACAGCATGTTATTAAATAAAAAATGGGTCAACAATGAGATCAAGAAAGAAATCAAAAATTTTCTTGAAACAAATGAAAATGAGCATATAACAATTCACAATTTATGGAACACAGCAAAAGCAATTCTGAGAGGGAAGTTCATAGTATTACAGGCATACATTAAGAAAATAAAAAAAGCTCAAATAAACAACTTAATCCTGCATCTAAAAAAACTAAAAAAGGAACAGCAAGTTAAGCCCAGAGGAAGTAGAAGGAAGAAAATAATAAAGATCAAAGGGGAAATAAATGACATAGAGGCTAAAAACACTATAGAGGATCAATGAAAACAAGATCTGATTCTTTGAAAAGGTAAAAAAGATTGATAAGCCTTTAAACAGATTCGCCAAGAAAAAGAGAGGACTCAAATAAATAAAATTAGAAATGAAAGTGGAGAAATAACAACTGATACAACAGAAATACAACAGATTGTAAAAGAAATACCATGAAGAACTGTATCCCAAAACTCTAGACAACCTCGGTGAAATGGATAAATTCCTTGAAACATATAATCTTTCATAAATCAATCAGAAAGAATCAGAAAACCTAAACAGACCAATTACAACAAATGAGATAAAAACAGATATCAAAAAAACTCCCAACAAACAAAAGCCCTGGGCCAGATGGCTTCACAGGCGAATTCTACCAAATATTCAAAGAAGAACTAACTCCTATTCTTCTCAAGCTATTTCAAATAATTCAAGAGGAAGGTCGACTTACAAGCTCCTTTTATGAGGTGACCATAATTCTGATTCTAAAACCAAGCAAAGACAATACAAAGAGAGAACACTATAGGCCAATATGTCTGATGAGCTTTAATGCTAAAATTCTCAACAAAATATTAGCAAACTGAATCCAGCAATACATAAAAAAAAATTATACATCATGATCAAGTGGGATTTATTCTGGGGCAGCAAGGCTGGTACAATATTTGCAAATCAATCAATGTTATTCATCACATAAACAAAACAAAGGAGAAAAACCACATGATAATATCAATAGATGCAGGAAAAGCATTTGATAAAATCCAGCATGCATTTATGATCAAAACTCTCAGAAAAGATGAAGTAGAGGGAACATATCTCAAAATTATAAAGGCCATCTATAACAAACCCACAGCCAACATCATACTTAATGGGCAAAAGTTAAAAGCAATCCCCTTAAGATCAGGAACAAGGCAGAGGTGACCCCTTTTACCACTCTTACTCAACATAGTTCTGGAAATCCTAGCCACAGCAATCGGACAACAATAAGAAATGAAAGGCGTCTAAATTGGAAAAGAAGAAGTAAAACAATCATTATTTGCTGATAATATGATACTGTATATAGAAAACCCTAAAGTCTCAGTCAAAAAACTACTGGACCTGATAAATGAATTCAGTAAGGTAACAGAATATAAACTTAATATTCAGAAATCAGTGGCATTTATATACAACAACAATGAACTGTCTAAAAAAGAAATTAAGGAAACAATCATTTTCACTATTGCAACAAAAAGACTTAAGTACCTAGGAGCAAGTTTAAGCAAGGAGGTTAAAGACTTGTACTTGGAAAATTATAAAACATTGATAAAAGAAATCAAGGAAGATACAAACAAGTGATACCATGTTTATGGATAGGAAGAATAAACATTATCAAAATGTCTATATTACCCCAAACAATATATAAATTCAATGCAATTTCTATAAAAATACTAATGGCATACTTCAAAGGTATAGAACAAATATTCCAAAAATTCATATAGAACCAAAAAAGAACATGAATAGCCTCAGCAATCTTGAAAAAGAAGAATAAAGTGGGTGGTATCACACTTGTTGATATCAAGTTATAGTACAAGGCCATTGTACTAAAAACAACTTGGTACTGGCATAAGAACAGGCATATAGATCAATGGAACAGAACAGAGAACCTAGAAATAAACCTGCACCTTTATGAACAATTGATTTTTGAAAAAGGAGGTAATAACATAAGGAATTAACATACATGAACATGTTAAGGACATTTAAGACTGTAAGAATTTTGTTATATTGGTTAGAACTTTGATAATGTAATGGGCTTTGGTCACTTTATTGTATTAGGACACTTGTTATAGTATCTGTTAACATTAGCTGTTTTAATTCTATAGATAATTTTATATTTTTTCCAGTCTGCCTCAAAATCAGAACATAGGATTTCAAATGAGTAGAAAGATGCCACCCAAAACCAGTGGAGTTTTTAGGACCCTTATAGCCAAAGGTTGATTCAAAACCAATTAGAAAAAGATTTTGCCAACAGGAAAGAAATAATTAGAAAAGCCAAACTTAGAATCTATTACAGAAGGCATAATATCTGAGTGTTTGGTTTATGTCAAAGTGAATACTAAGCAAAATAAAGGAATTATGGAAAAAAACAGGGAATAAGGAGTTTTCCCAGGTAAATATTTAGAAATAGACTTTAATAAAATAATTGACAGGTAAATAAAAGCTTTTCTTTCTAAAAGTGAGGCCACAGTAACAGTTATTAGAAAGTCGCTATATAGAATTAATTCTTTCCAGGTTTAGCTTGCCCATTCTAATGATAGGACTACATTTGTGTCCAAAGTCTCTGTAAAGCCAGGAGCCAAGGCCACCATCACAGCCGCCTGGCCAGTGCAGGTTCTCATTTGATTCAAACAGTTGGTAATAAAACAACGGAGCCAAAAACTGATGGGCCATCATCTTTAATTCTAGCTTGCACCCAGCAGGCAAGTAAAAACACACACTGGGCTCCAAAACCCACTCATTCAGTGCTCACAAAGCTACTGACTTATCCCAGTTTCCTAGAATCAAAGGTTTCTAGTGAGTAAGGCCACATGGAGGCCAGGAGAAGCAGCCAAGATGGTGGAATGCTGAGGAAGAAGCCAGTTTGTGCAGAGTTTGTGCAGAGAGAAGGAGATGGGGAACAGAGGTGAATAAGACTGGTGAGGTTAGAAACCTTTGATTCTAGGAAACTCGGATAAGTCAATGGCTTTAGGAGCTCTGAATGGAAAGGGAAGTGTTTTCCCATTGTGTGTATTTCTAGCCTGCCAGGTGCAAGCTAGGATTAAAGCTAATGGCCCACCAGTTCTTGGATCTGTTGTTTCGTTACCATCTGTTCAAATCAAATGTGAACCTGGATGGGCCAGGTTACTGTAATGGTGGTCGTGGCTACTGGCTTTACAGCTCCCAAAGCCACTGGGAGAATCAAAGGTTTCTACTTCACCAGCCTTATTCACCTCTATTCTCCATCTCCTTCTCTCTGCACAAACTCAGTACAAACTGGCTTTTTTCCTCAGCACTCCACCATCTTGGCTGCTTCTCCTTGCAATGCTAATTTCAGGAAACATGAGAGAGCAAACTCCCAGTCTGTCCCATTTTATAGTGTAGATATCCAAACCTTTAAGCCAATATACAAATAAGGAAGTCTCTGATACAAAGCCACTTCTCTGAGGCATAAATGGGATTCCTCATAAGAGTGTACAACCCCCTATCATGCAACAGTCAAGGGTGGGGGGAAAAACTAGTGTTGTGAAGATCTTAGTATTAAAAGGATGGAAAAGGCTTAGTCTTAAAACTTGGTCTTAGGCTATAAGGATTCTGCCTGCCTACTTACAGCCTGTCCCCCATACTCAATGCAAACTATAAGCAAGGAAACATATACAACATACTTGTAAACTTCTTTAACCCTCACTACCACTAACACATAATTCTCTAAGAGTTGCAACAAAGATATCAGTAACAGAGAAAAAATTTAATAACCTCATAAAAAAGCAGAAATGGAAATGTAATTTAAAAGAACAAATGACAATCTTAAAAGTAACTACATCAAAAATTATACAAAATGTAAATGGACTTAATACTTAACTCAAATATTAGATATTGCCACTGGATAAAAAAAAAACAACTATATGCTATTTACAAAAAAATAAATAAAGAATTTAAAAATAAAGATGCATATTTCCACCAACAATAGATGAGGGTTTTCTTTTCTCCACATCCTTGTCAATGCTTATTGTTTGTTGATTTACTTATGAGATCCATTCTGACAGTTGTGAGGTTTTAAATAGTATTTCTCAATGCAGTGTACAGATGATGTGTTGTAGAATTGTGCACCTAAACCCTGAATAATTTTGCTAACCAGTGTCACCCCAATAAATTCAATTAAAAATAAATACACAAATAAATATTTATATATATATAAAACTAAAGTAAAAATAAAAGTAAAGATTTATGTTTAAAATGATGGAAAATATATACACTTATTTTTAAAAAGTGTGAAAATAAGAAACTTCTCAAGGTTATATGAATATATGCCAGAAAAAGTAGACTTCATGACTAGAGATAAAAAGAAGCATAATAATAAAGTGTCAATTCATAAAGAATATGTAGCAATACTAATAACGTTTGCGTCTAATAACAGCCACATGAAGCAAAGAGTGACAGAACTAAATGGAAAAGTAGAAAAATCAGAAACATAACGGAATTCTAACACCCTTTTGTCAGTAACTGATAATACAGATAATAAAAAATGATCAGTTAGAATATAGACAATTAGAGTGTTATCAGCTAACTTGACTTAATTGGCATTAAAAGAACTCTATTACCAACAATTGCAGGACACACATTCCTTTCAAGGGCACATGGAACATCACTATGCTAGACCATATATTAGGACATAAAATAAGTCTCTATATGTTTCAAAAGATTGAAACCATAGAGTTGAGTTTTTTTTAAGACAATATTAATAAATTAAAAATTGATAAATTATCTTTAAAAAATCACCAAATATATAAAAACTAAGCAATATTTGCCAGTAACTCATGGCTTACAACAAACATTTATGTCTCACAGTTCTACAGGCCAAGAAGTTCAAGGTCAAGTCACCAGCAACAGTGTCTGGTGAAGTAGGCTTGGAAAACTTCTGTATCCTCACATGGTGGAGAGCAGAAATAAGAAGGAAGCTCTCTCATGTTTCTTCTTATATAAGCACTAACCTCATCAAGAAGGCTCCACCCTCACAAACATCTCCCAAAGGCCCAATCTCCAAATACTATTACACTGGGGTTTAGGCTTTCAACACATAAATATTGGGGGAATACCAGCATTCTATTTATATAAGAAATATACTTAAGATAATTGAAACCAGAAGAGCGGCAAGATGGTGATGGAGTAGGTGGACGTACCAACTTCCTACTCTCAGAACCAAAGTGGATTACAACTTAATTTTAAGAACCATCATCTGGAAAAACCAACTTTGAACTAAACTAAGAGGGCTCTTCAACGAAGGAACACCGAAGAAGCCACATTGAGACTGGTAGGAAAAGCGAAAATGTGGAAAGGGTTGCCCAGCTTCCCAGAGCAAATGGTAGCCCAGAGAGACTCGTGTGGTGGGAAGAGAGTTTAGCAGAGAGGGGAGGGACCTGAGCCCAAGGAACAAAACCCCAGCCTGCAGCCCCAGAGCCTAGAAGAGGCGTATGAACAGTATTTAGCTGTGAAACAAGTTAGGATACTGTTTGTGAGAGACAGTTTTCTCAGACCTAGGATTCTTCTTAAAGGGATGGCACAGAAAATGTCTCTCACAACCACTTACCTGGGGCTCCGGGGGACAGGAAGAGAGGAGAGAACCAAAGCAGTGGGAAGAGAGTATAATCTAGAAGGCACAGGGAGAGATACTTTGAGGGAGAGCCCCCCTAAACCCTGGGCTGAGTCACTCCCCAAATCTGAAGTGAATATTTCCCCTGGAACCAACAATACCAGCAAAGGGAAGCAGGACACCAGCCAAACAAGCTTCCTCACGGCACTCAGAGCACAGCTGCTTAGAAGAAGGGAGAGTTCAGGACTACAGTATGGAGTGTTAGGGTCTGAGCTGCAGCACCCCCACCCACACTGCTAAGTGTTTGCAGGAGGGCGGGCAGAGGCTGGACACAGAAGCACAGTTCTGTTGGCAGAAGCCAGTCTGGCCGGTGTGAGCCCAGCGTGGGCAGAGAGGATGCACAAAAGCAGTCTGGTGGCTGTGGGCCTGCCTGTAACTCCACCTGTGGAGGAAAAACGGGAGCCCCAGAATGGACGGTGATCCACCGCTGAACAAGGGTGTGCCAGTGCGCAGCCTTACCTTGCCTCTGGGGCTTGCAGCCGGCTCCACCAGCAGCGTTGGGGCAAAAGCCCAGGAAAAGGTGTAGATCCACACCTTAGTATGCACTCGCAGCCCCACCAGCCCAAGGAACCAAGGCTTGCAGCCTGGCTTGCAAGCAGGCTCTTACCGTGAGGGAGGGGTGGAAGCCTGGGAACAAGTGGAGACCCATAGCTGAGCAAAGGTGCTCACCCCTGCCCTTGGTGCCAAGGCTTGTGGCCTGTGTGCATTGTGCAACCCTATCCGTGGGGGCGAGGCAAAGGCCGAGACCAGCTGAGGCTTGTAGAGCTGGGCACGAAAACATAGCCCCTCCCATGGAGGAGAGGGGAAACCATAGTAACAGCCACAGCAGGTCAGTGCCGGCAATGCCCATACCCAACTGCCCCAGGTGGTGGCAGAGGGGGTAGCAGACCTACAGAGAGACCACACCTAGGGAACACAGTGGCAACACCCATTGAATTCTAGTGGCCAAACCTTTCTTATACACAGATAAAATAGGTTGACAGAGAAATGCAACTCAAATGAATCAAGAGAAATCCCCAAGGAAGAACCTAAATGAATCAGATATAACCAAATTACTGGATGCAGAGTTTAAAATAATGATTGTTAGGATGTTCAAAGAGCTTAGAACAACAATGGATGGTCATCGCAAACACCTAAATAAAGAGATAGCAAGTATAAAAAAGGAAATTGAAATAATAAAAAGAATCAGACAGAAATGACAAATACAATATCAGAATTGAAGAACACAATAGAAGGAATTAAAAGCGGAATAGATGAAGCTAAGGATCGAATTAGTGAGTTAGAGGACAAAATAAACAAAGGCACAAAAGCAGAGCAGAAAAAAAAAGAGAGACTCAAAAAGTCTGAGAAAACTCTAAGGGAGCTCTATGACAACATGAAGAGAAATAATATCCTCATCATAGAGGTTCCTGAAGAAGAAGAGAAAGAACAAGGGATAGAAACTTTGTTCAATCAAATCATAGCTGAAAACTTCCCTAAATTAAGACTGGAAAACGTTTCACACATTCAAGAAGCACAAAGAACTCCATTAAAGAGAAACACAAAGAAATCTACACCAAGGCACATCATAGTTAAAATACCAAAGCTAAGGGATAAAGAGAAAATTTTAAAAGCTGGTAGAGAAAAAAAAGGCTATCACCTACAAAGGAGCCCTCATAAGGATGACATCCAACTTCTCAAGCAGAAACACTTTAGGCCAGAAGGGAATGACAAGAAATATTCAAAGTAATGCAGAAGAAGAACCTACAACCAAGATTACTTTATCCAGCAAGGCTAATGTTTAAAACTGAAGGAGAAATAAAGAGCTTCCCAGAAAAAAAAGAACACCTCAAGGAATTCATTAAAACCAAACCAATGCTGCAAGGGGTGCTAAGTGGTCTTTTAGCATCAAATAAAAGGGGGAAAAGAATAGAGCAAAAGAGGAATACAGCTTTAAAGAATAAAATGACAATAAACAACTACATATCAATAATAACCTTAAATGTAAATGGATTAAATGATCCAATCAAAAGACATAGGGTAGCTGCATGGATAAGAAAACAGGACCCATACATATGCTGTCTACAAGAGACACACCTTAAAACAAAAGATGCACATAGACTGAAGGTAAAAGGATGGAAAAAAATAATTCAGTAATGGAACAAAACAGAGAATTCAGAAATAAACCCACACCTTTAAGGACAACTGATATTTGAAAAGGAGGAAAGAACATACAATGGAGTAAAGACCGCCTCTTTAACAAATGGTGTTGAGAAAATTGAACATCTACCTGCAAAAAAATGAAACTAGACCATCAACTTACACCATGCACAGAAACAATCTCAAAATAGATAAAAGATTTAAATGTAAGCCGTGAAACCATAAGCATCTTAGAAAAAAACTTAGGCAGTAAACTCTCTGACATCTCTCACAGCAATATATTTGCTGATGTATCTCCATGGGCAAGTGAAATAAAAGACAGGATAAACAAATGGGACTATATCAAACTAAAAAGCTTTTGCACAGCTAAAGGCAATAAGAGCAGAATAAAAAGACAAACTACACAAGGGAGAACATATTCAAGAATACGTCTGATAAGGGGTTAATAACCAAAATTTATAAAGAACTTGTAAAACTCAACACCAGGAAGACAACAATCCAATCAAAAAATGAACAAAAGTAATGAATAGACACTTCTCCAGAGAGGACATACAGATGGCCAATAGGCATATGAAAAAATGCTCAACATCACTAATCATTAGAGAAATGCAAATCAAAACCACAATGAGATATCACCTCACACCAGTCAGAATGGCACTCATCAGCAAAACAACACAGAACAAGTGCTGGCGAGGATTCGGAGAAAAGGGAACCCTCCTGCACTGCTGGTGGGAATGCAGACTGGTGCACCCACTGTGGAAAACAGTATGGAGATTCCTCAAAAAATTAAAAATCAAACTGCCTTTTGACCCAGCTATCTCACTTTTAGGAATATACCCTAAGAACACCATAGCACTGTTCAAAAAGAAGAAATGTGCCCCCATGTTTGTGGCAGCATTGTTCACAATAGCAAAGATCTGGAAACAGCCCATGTGTCCATCAGTGGACAAGTGGATTAAAAAGCTTTGGTACATATATACTATGGAATACTACTCAGCCATAAGAAATGATGACATTGGGTCATTTACATGGATGGACCTTGATAACATTATAGTGAGTGAAATAAGTAAATCAGAAAAAGCTAAGAACTATATGATTTCATACATAGATAGGACATAAAAATGAGACTCAGAGACATGGACAACAGTGTGCTGGTTACAGGGGGGTAGGGAGAGGTGAGGGGCACATATACAACCAGATAGAAGGTGACGGAGGACAATTTGACTTTGGGTGATGGGTATGCAATATAATCTAATGTCAAAAAACCTGGAGATGCTTTCTCTGAACATATGTACCCTGATTTATCAATGTCACCCATTAAAATTAATAAAAACTATTTTTAAAAAAGATATTTGAAACCATATGTTTAAACAAAAACTTATGAGTGGATGTTCATAGCAGAGTTATTCATAATAGACAAAAGGTAAAAACAATCCCCAAACCCTCAATTGATTAAAGGATTTCTAAAATGTGGTGTATATATACAATGAAATATTATTTAACCATCATTCATGCTAAATGTAAGAAGCTACATACAAAAGGCCAGAGATTGTATGATTGCATTTATATCAGCTGTCCTGAATAGAAAAATTTGTAAAGACAGAAAGTATACTAGCAGCTGCCAGGGTCTGGAGGAGGTGGCATGCAGCAGTGAATGTGAATGGACATAGGGCTTACTTGGCGGGTTATAATAATGTTCTATAATTACATAGTGTTGATGGTTGAACAACATTGTGAATACACTAAAAATCACTGAATCATTCACTTTATTTTTCTTAATTTTTGTTTATTGATTGATTTTAGAGAGAGAGGAAGGGAGATAGAGAGAAACATCAACCTGGTGTTTTACTTATTTATGCATTCATTGGCTGATTCTTGTGTGCGCTCTGACCAGTGATCTAACCAACAATTTTGGTGTACTGAATGATGTTCTTACCAAAAAAGCTGCCCAGCCAGGACATAGAATCATTCACTTTAAAGGCTGAATTTTATGCTATTTATAGTATTTTTCAATTAAAAAGAAAGAAAGAAAGAAACAATCAATGAGATAGACCACATACAGAGTAGGAGATATTCAGAAAACATTTATTTGACAAAATAATAAGAGCATAACAAAAGAAATTCTTTAAAAATATAAAAACAAAAAAATATTTTAATTGGTAAAAGAATTAAAGGAAACTTTTATAAAGGAGGATATAGAAATGGCCCATAAACACTAAAAAAATATTTTCTCGACATCATCAGTAATCAGAGAAATGAAAATAAAAGCACCAGTGTGATAATGGTTTAATCTCATTTAAATGGTTAAAATAAAAAGACTAATAATACCTAATGATGGCAAGGATGTGGAACAAATAGAACTTTATGCATTGCTGGTAATATAAAATTGTACAATCATTTTGGGAAACTGGTAATTTTTTAATAAAATCCTATATGCAGCTTTACCAATGGTGGTGGAGTGGATAAAGTGTTGATTTGCTATGCTGACATCATGGCTTCAAAACCCCAATGATTCTGAGTGCAGGCTTATCAGTACAGGGTCATTGACTTGAGCAGGGGATTATCCACACAATCACAAAGCTTGCCAGCCTGAGCCCAACGGTCACTGGCTTGAGCAAGAGGACACTGGCTTGGTTCTGGTCAAGGCACATACCGAAAGAAAGAGAAAGAAGAAAGAAAGAAAGAAAGAAAGAAAGAAAGAAAGAAAGAAAGAAAGAAAGAAAGAAAGAAAGAAAGAAAGAAAGAAAGAAAGAAAGAAAGAAAGAGGGAGGGAAGGAGGGAGGGAGGGAGAGAGGGAGGGAGGGAGGGAGGGAGGGAGGGAGGGAGGGAGGAAGTCCTTTATACAGCAATTCTACTCCAAGTTTTTACCCAGGAAATATAAAAACATACATCCAGAGCGTGACCAGGCAGTGGCACAGTGAACGGAGCATCAGATTGGGATGCAGAAAATCCAGGTTCAAAACCCTGAGGTCGCCAGTTTGAGAATGGGCTCATCCGGCTTGAGCACAGGTTTACCAGCTTGAGTGTGGGGTCACTGGCTTGAGCACATGACCCCATGATCGCTGGCTTGAGCCCAAAGGTTGCTGGCTTGAAGGCCAAGGTCACTGTCTTAAGCCAAGGGTCACTGGCTTGAGCAAGGGGTCACTTGCTTTGCTTTAGCCCCCTCTCAAGGTACATATGAGAAAGCAATCAATGAACAACTAAGGTGCTGCAACAAAGAATTGATACTTCTCATCTCTCTCCATTCCTGTCTGTCTGTCCCTGCCTGTCTCTCTCTCTGATTCTCCCTCTCTCTCTATCAAAACAAGCAAGAAAAGAAATTTTTTCATCTCTCTCCTTTCCTGTCTGTCCCTATCTGTTCCTCTCTTTGTCACAAACAAACAAAAAATACATCCACAAAACAACTTTCACCAGAATGTTTTAACGCCCTAATTTATAATGGCCAAAACAGGAAACAGTGCAAATACCTATTAGCAAGAGAATAAACAGGCAAAAAGGGGTATATTCATATGATGGAATATTATTCAGGAATTAAAAGGAATGAACTGATACAATATGGATGAATCTTAAAAACATGTTGAGTCAAAGATGCCAAATCCAAAGAGTAAATACTATATGATTCGATTTATGTAAGTCCAAGGACATGGAAAATTAATCTATGCTATTACTGGTATTTAAAGGAGAGTAGATGCCTGACCAGGTGGTAGTGCAGTGGATAAAAAGTTGGCCAGAGATGCTGAGGACCCAGGTTTGAAACCTCGAGGTTGCCGGCTTAAGTGCAAGTTTATCCGGCTTGAGCACAAGGTCGCCAGCTTGAGCGTGGTATCATACACATTACCCCATGGTCGCTGGCTTGAGTCCAACGTCGCTGGCTTGAGCAAGAAGTTACTGGCTCAGCGGGAGCGCCCCCTCCCATCAAAGCACATATGAGAAAGTAATCAATGAACAGCTAAGGTGCCACAGCTGTGAGTTGGTGTTTCTCATCTCTCTGCCTTCAAATTACCTGTCTACCTCTCTCTCTCTCTTGCTTGCTCGGTCGCTAAAAAATAATAATCATAAAGGAGCATAGAAAAATGACTAGAAAGGGGCACAGGGGAGCTTTTGGAGTGATAGATATGCTCTACATTTTGATTTGGATAATTATACAGGTTTCTACAGTAGTCAAAACCTTTTGAACTGTACACTTAAGATTTTTACATGTTAAGTGTAGTATACCTCTATTTTAAAAATTAAATAAAAACAATAAATCTGTAAACAATAAATCAATTTTTAAAAAATGAGTATAGATTCAGATTGAATTTGTGAGAAAAGGATTGGGTATTCTTTTCTTCTGGCCTACTTTTTGGTACATTTTTAACATTGACAACTATCTTTGTAAGATATGCATTTGTGTCTATATTTTGCCAAGTTCAAGCAGTAATATTTAAACTGGATTAAATGACCATAGTGCACACATGCAGACACACTTGAAAATAACCCTTTCTGGCAGCCTTATGAAGTGCTTTTGACATCCTTTTTAAATGAAACGAAAACATATATCTTCAGTTACCAGTGCTATAAGCTCTCAAAATTGTGGGAGTAATCTAAACCACTTCTTTTAAAGACAACTGAATTAAACATACCCACAGAAGAAGCATAGATTAAAATCATAATTTTTATCTATTTTAAGAGAACAGAAGAACAGAAGGGGTTATAATCTTGTCATTTTATGCAACTCTTCTGCTCCAATACATGGAAAACTTGTTGAATCAAGGTCATGCAAGACAGCTGAAAAGAAATCAAAGTAAATAATGTATCTTGTCGCCAACAGAGCCTGCCAATATGAGATTAGAATTCTCCATCCTAGCAAGAAAACCTCTTTGGAAAGTCTCTTACAACATTTTATGACTCACAGATATTCCCAGAGGTTTCTGTTTCCATTCTGCAGTAGACAGTGTTTGAAGACGTGCAGTTCTAGTCAACTGTTGTTCTTAGGCAACTTGGCTAAAAGATCTGTTTAAAAAACATTTGTTCGAAAAATTATATGTTTGGATGTTTTCATTTTCTAAACAAAATTCCAGATTTTCAATTTGTTTAACTCTTAATTCAACATTGACTTAAAGAATAGCCTAAGAAGAATTACTATGTTACATAACATGTGTTATGAACTCAGCAATTGTCCCATTTGAAAATTCCCAAACCAAGGGGGTACATATTCTTGGCATAGCTCCCCTTGCATATCCTTCCAAACAGCCTCCAGGTCTCTGGCTCTGTAGCCAATAGTCTGGGTCTGATCTTGGCCACCCAGTTTAGTATCTCACCTTGGCTTCTATTTTGATTAATATTGCCAAGTCAACTCACAGCCCACCAGAATTTGATTCCTGGCTACTCTCCACTTTTGTCTAACCCCAGTTCTCTCTTTCTGTTCTATGTATTGAATATCACTTGTGAGATACATTTTCTCCTTAGACTCATCTAACTCTGCTCCACTCTACTTACAGATTAGCTGTCTTCACCTCCAAGGACAATTTTCTTCTCATAGCTCTCCTATTCTCTACTTTCTTTTTTCCCCATGGTTTCAAATAATAGATAACCTGATTTTTAATGGTTTCCATGATCTATACATGGTCTTGCTTGTTTCCCATAAATAACTAAAAAGATAAGAACATGAAGAAAGTTATAATATAAAATATTTTAGCACTTTTTCCAATAAAAATTATTCCTTCATTTAATAGGCATGTTAATAAAGGAGGCCCAATCTCTCTTGACTCCTCAAGTGACTCATTGCTGTTCCTCTACCTAGTCCACTCTTCCATTTCTTCTTTACTCTTGACATTTTATTCCCACATGCTTTCTCTGAAAGGCAACTCTTCTTCCAGTTTCCACACCCATCACACCCTGGATTTTATTTGAATCAGACTCTGCACAGATGCAGCAAACTGTGTCCAGCCCAGATATATGTTTAGTTTGATTTACTCAGAAATTTAGAATTTTTTCAGTTAGTTGCCAATGTTTAAAAACCTAAAAGTAGAGCTTTCCAAAGGAAATAAACACCAGCTATCAAAGAGAAATCTGCACTCCCATATTCACTGCAGTATTATTCACAATAGCCAAGGTATGGAAACAGGTGTCTATCAATGGATGAATGGATAAAGAAGATATGAGATAGATATATACACATTCAAACTAGGGGAGGGGAGATCAAAATATTATTCAGCATGAGAAAGAGAGAAATACTGCCATTTGCAACAACATGGGTGGACCTTAAGGGAATTATGATAACTGAAAGAAGCCAGACAGAGAAAGACAAATACTGCATGGTATATTTATATGGGAAATCTTTTTTTTTAAGTCAAACTCATAAAAACATAGAGCAGAAAATGGCTTCAAGAAGCTGGGGGTAGAGGAAATAGGAAGAGGATGGTTAAAGAGTATAAACTTTCAGTATAAAATAAAAAAGATCTAAAAATCTAATGTGTAACATGATAACTGTAGTTGATACTGTATTTTATAATTATTGAAATTTGCTAAGAGAGTAGAACTTAAATGTTCTCATAAAAAATAGATATGTGAGGTGATGGATTTGTTAATTAACTAGATGAGGGAAATTTTTTCACAATGTATATGTTTATCAAAGCATCATGATATACACTTTAAATATTTTACAATTTTATGTCAACTACAGAAAGAACTAAAATGCTTTTAAATGAGAAATTACTTGTTTAAAATTAGTGGTGAGAAAACAATGGTTTCAAAATTGTGTCCATAAATAAAGTATTATAGGAACACAGTCATGTTCACTGTTTATGTGTTATCTATGGCTACTTTTGTATTCAATGACACAGTTGAGTAGCTGTGACAGAGACCACACAGTCAAAAATATTAACCAAAGCCAAAAATAATTACAATCTGGCCCTTTACAGGAAATGTTTGCTTACCTCTGTTAAAGATGGTCCTCAACATTGGATGCCTCACCCTCAGTGATTATAATATGATAAATTGTCAGTGAGTGCTAGTGACCAATGCCCAGAGATCATAATATGATTAGTGTGCAGTGGATGTTGACACTGGAGTGATAATTCTGATGTACTCGTCAGACCTCAATTTGTGAAGCCCTCAGTTAGGTAATCTTAAAAAGTGTTCTTAGCAATGCAGAATAGACCTTACCATCATTAGAAAGACATTCTCTAGATCCTGGCTTAAGCCTTATAAAAAGATTTCAGATTCCAACTCAGACCTAGCAAATAAAAGCCTCTAAGAGTTAATAATTTTGAAAGGCTCTCCAAATGATTCTGATGAATGACTAGATTTGAGAGCTAATACCCAACAATAACAAGGTCATGCATAACACTACATTCACTGGAAGCTCAACTAGGGCTGAAATGTCCACAATAGCCTCTCATCATCCAGGGTATTTCTTTACAATGTTTCTAAACATTCAGAGGTCTAGTGTGAACATATTTAAGGCATGGCAACTAAGTTTTTAAAGGTAAGAACAAGGAAGCTGCAAGCCTCTTAAGGCCTAAACTAGGACATCCCAGCATGTCACTGTCATATTCTATTGATTAAAGGAAGTCAAAAGTATATCCCATATTCAAGAGGAGGGGAAGTAAACTCCATCTCCTGATGTGAGAAGCAGCATGCATGTACAGGCAGGTAAGATATGATAAAACCCATATTTGGAGACTACCGAAAGAATCTAGTAAGAATGAAAAAAGTAAAGCAATGATGAAAGTTTAGTACTAGGATTGTGGTATGAATAAAATAAAGGTATGAACAATAAAAAGGAGCATCAAGCAGGATTGTCTCTCAAAGAAACCTTTGAACTAAGTTGTTTCAACTAACACATTTAAACTGAGATGTTTGAAATAAGTTTTTTTTAACTAGACATTAAAACTGAGTTTGCATAAAGAACATTAAAAACGTGAACAAGTGAAGCATTTCAAATAGGGGGAAGATTGTGGAAGACAAAGCTATGAAGCATGAAGATATGGCTTTTGGAATCTTTAGAACATAAATGGTAACAGAAGGGCAAAGGTGGGTTAAAATAGGGTTATATAGAAAAGAAAATTTAGTGAGAAGAGCACAAGACCAAAAACAGAGCTCTGGAGATCACTGATACTTGAGATTCTATGTAGGAAACATGAGAAATAGAAGTAGGAAGAATAGGAGGGTAAGTTATTACAGAAGCACTAAGAAGAAAGAAAGAGTTTTCAGGAAGGAGTAGTGTTTGACAGTGTCAATTGCCATAGAAAGTGGATCCAGACAAAAGAAAAAAAGTGTTTATGGGATTTGATTATACATGGGCCATTGGTGAACTCAAGGGTTGTCTCAATAGAAAAGAAGCAGAAACTAGAATGTATGAGCTTTAATAAAAAAGAGATGAAAACTTAGGATATGTAGCCCAATTTATGCAAGCACGACTCTGAGTAGGAGGGAATGTTGACAAATCTACCAGAAAAAAAAATGCTACTAATACATTGACCCATCTCCCCTCAGTACACATTAATAAGTGTTGACTGAATTGAATGAATGAATGAATGAATGAGTGTGTGGTATAAAGAAATAATTGATTTTCATAAAAAGGTAACAAATTCTTTAACATTGTCCATTTCAAATTAAAGTTCTCAGCATGGCCCGTTAATATAACCATGATTAGTTCCAAGATATCCTGGTTTAGTTACTTTATTTATGGTCATTTCTTGTCAAAGGCTAAAAAATTCTTGTCCTGGATATATGTAAGATCATGAGCAACTAAAGACAGTTTGAAGAAAAATAAATTGAGCTGAGTTCTGTTCTAGGTTTTACTCACTTATATGACCTTGAGTAAGTCTGTTCATCTTTCCAGGTCTTGGTTTGCTTTTTGTACAATGGAGTATGAACTTGATCAGGGAAAGAAACAGGCAGTGGCGCAGTGGATAGAGCATTAAACTGGGATGCAGAGGACCCAGGTTCGAGACCCCGAGGTCGCCAGCTTGAGCACGGGCTCATCTGGCTTGAGCAAAAAGCTCACCAGCTTGGACCCAAGGTCACTGGCTCGAGCAAGGGGTTACTTGGTCTGCTGAAGGCCCGCAGTCAAGGCACATGTGAGAAAGCAATCTATGAACTAAGGTGTCCCAACGAAAAACTGATGATTGATGCTTCTCATCTCTCTCTGTTCCTGTCTGTCTGTTCCTGTCTATCCCTCTCTCTGAAACTTTATCTGTCCCTGTAAAAAAAATAAAAGAAAAGAAAAAAGAAACAGACATCAAGTGATTTCAGTAATTTGTAAAACCTAGCTAGAACCCCACTGGCACAAATTAAATTATTTTTGCAAGGAGAAATTATTATTATTGTTAATGAGGGATTTTGTTTTGATTGTATCTGGAGGTAAATACACATTTCACAAACCATATTCCATATCAAGTAGTCAAAATCATCTCACACTATTAGAAAAACTTTAAAAAATATAAATCAGAAACACAATGCAATGAATTTGCTACTTGTTCTTTCCTATTTTCAATATTAAATGAAATATGAAAATACATGACTATACACACATACATAGGGATGAGCAAACGTATGTTTACAGTTGTTTGCATGGAAAATAACACAAGAATAAACTCTGTGTTTTGCATACTCACAGCTATAAACCTACTTTTGCCCACCTCTGTATATTACAGAAGTCAGGAAAACAGAGGCCACACTCAAAAGAGGGTATTTAATAAAGGCAATTGGTTTCGCAGGTGTTAGAGAGCTGAATAAGCAAACAAGGAACACGGATGTAACTCAGAAAGCAGCCACAATGCCTGAGATTAAGGGAACAAAAATGAAATGGTGGGGATAAATGAGGAACTAGACAAATGAGAAGTGCCAAAAAACATGGAGGCTGGAGTCATTTCCATAGCTAAGGCCACTTTTATAGCTGGAACCACCAGCTAACACTTAGGAGAACTGCTACTTTGGAACTGACACCAAAAAGAATGGTACCAATTTAAAAACAGGAAAAGAGTCTTATCTTCTCTAGTACTGCCCAACACCAATACAGGGGGTCCTCGGGTTGTGACACAGTTCCGTTCCTATTACAATGACATAACCTGAATTTTGGTGTCCGTTGAAACACACCCTAGCCTAAGACACTTACCATTTATAACACAGTTGTAAAATCATAATCTAGAACATAAAAAACTAAGCCACAAAAAAAGGAAAAGAACATAAATATACTGTACTCTACATTGTACTGTAGTAACAGAAAAAAAAATTAGTGTAAAAAAATTACTTACCCTTTTACCTGTGGTTGGCTTGCACACTGGAAGGGGCATTGCAAGATGGGAGAGAATGACCTATTGGGAGGAGGAGGCTGGGGAGGTAGGAGAACCTGCAGAAGGTGCTAGAGATACTAGGTCAGGTGAATTAAGATTGCTTAAGGAACATGCAGGAGACGCTGAAAATGATTCTCCCTGTACTCCAGGTGTTTCATCTTGAGAAACAGCTGATGTAGAGGATATAGAATCTGATGCAGGCCTCTCTACCTTCTTACTTTTTTTTTTTTTTTTTTTGACAGAGAGAGAGATACAGAGATGGACAGGTAGGGATGACAGGAAGGGAGAGAGATGAGAAGCATCAATTCCTCGTTGCAGTTCCTTAATTGTTTATTGATTGCATTCCCATATGGGAGGCTATAGCAGAGCAAATGACCCCTTGCTCAAGCCAGTGACCTTGGGCTTAAGACAGTGACCATGGCCTTAAGCCAACCTTTGGGCTCAAGCCAGCAACCATGTGATCATGTCCATGATCCCACGCTCAAGCCAGCAACCCGGCACTCAAGCTGGTGAGCCTGTGCTCTAAGCCAGATGGGCCTGAATGCAAGCTGCTGACCTCAGATCTGTGTCCTCTGCATCCCAGTCTGATGCTCTATCCACTGCGCCACTGCCTGGTCAGGCAGGCTTCTCTACCTTCTTAAAGATTTGTTCCAGGCTAGTCTGGAAGGTTTATGACTTCTCTTTCAAAATCTGCCTATAACATTGCAAAGCATCCATAACAGTTCTGTAGACCTTTCTGAATCTGTCATAGCTGGACCCTCAGCCTCCACTGCCAAATTAAGCTGTCTACCCATGGTAACAACCTTCTCCATTAGAACCTCCACTAACTCCTAAAAGCCATGGAAGTCATACACAAACTAGGAACACAGGTTTTTCCACACACCATTTAAGTTTGTTTGCCTTACTTCATCTCAGGAAAAAGCTGGTTCTCTTTTTTGTAATTGTTTTACAGTGTCTAATTTCACTTCCATCGTGATGGCTTTCCTCTTCTTTGAAGCGCTACCATCTGAAGACTCTGACTTTTATTTAGAATCATGATAAGGGCCAAAAGGTCACCAAACAAAAAACACAAACAGAGCACTTGCACTTTTAACAGTCCAAAATGGCATAGGTAGGCGTACTGGGGGACGCCAACTCCCTCACTCGAATGTCGCACTACTGCTTATTCTTCCACCATGCAACCAAATTAGTTTGCCTACTAGTCTGTAAGTTAAGGTGACTAGACATCCTGCCACGGTACAGTCCTGATTTTTAACAATCTGTCCCGCGTCCCACGGCGTTTTAAAAAAGTCCCGATTTTTGGAAGAATGCACGAAAACTAGGGAACTGTGGGAGAACGAGAAGGGAATATATGGTTTTCTGCGGGGAGACCCCGCCTCGACCTGGAAGTGCCCACACTGCCACTAGAGCTGGCTGCCCCATGCGGGGCCCCGAAACAAAGAACTTCAGGCCGAATGTACCTGCTGGGGTGGTGGCTGTCAAGTTCCCTAACTACCCATAGACCCGCCAACGGCGCTACCCTGCCTGCTCCAGCCCGCTCCTGCAGCTCCAGCATCAGTTTCAGGACCGTATAACCCGATCCCTCTGACTCACCCAAAATTTCCCAGATAGTAATATTTCTGAAAATGATCTTTTTAATTGGTTATCATTATTAAAAAATACATATTGATAAGGAAAAGGTTAAATCTTGGGCATCAGCAAAAATCACAATAGAGAACAAATGGTTAGAAATATTTCATCATTTTGAAACAAACCATGTTTCATACAATAATGCACTAAAATTTGTGGAATACGCGCTGTCTTTACCAGGAACTATTGCTGCAACTGAACGCATTTTTTCTACAGTAAATAAAGTGTAGACATCAGAAAAATCACAATTAAGTGTTGAGACTTTGAAAGCCATTTTATGTGTGAAATATAATTTAACAAATTCTTGTGAAAAATTTTATGACCTTTTAAACAACGACAGCAATTTACTAAAAAGATTTACTCAAATGAGATAAAATAATACTATACATAATTATTTTAATGTATTATATTTGTAAATTGTACTTATGTTGAAATTTAAAAAAATATATTACAATACTATTTTTGCATTCTATGAAAATTTTTTTTGCTCCATATAGACCAAATTTTTCATCAAGAACCCCCCCTCCCCCCATCAATGGTGTCCCGCTTAACCAATTTTAAAATCTGGTCACCTTAAGTTAATGGCACAAAAATTAATATTGAGTGTAAGAATGATGGATACATGAACAAAAAAGCACAGTTGAGTGTAATAAAGTAAGCTGCCCTATATTTAAGGAATGACTTGCAGAAAGAGGAAAGAAGCAAACAGAAAATATTGAGACCTTGTAGAAAAGACCTCTATTTAAAAAGAAAAGTGACACTAGTATGAAAATCAAAATCATAATATTAAATGTTTTATGTAATTAAATTAGGTTCCAGTAGTATACAAATTGGCCCTTATATTTGTGCAACAGACCATCATGAAATATCCCGCAAAACCCTGCTGCCCGGTATCTGGGATTACTGGACTCATATTCTCATGAGCAAACTAATCAAGTGCCCTAAAGTTAAGATAGACCAACAGTGACACCTGCTGCCCGGAACTTATTTTTAAAAGGGCCAGTCTCAACATTTTAAAGTTGGCTCCTACCAAACCACTGGCCTTCTGATGTAATGAGTCAGCACTTCAGGAATTTTTGTTTGTCGTCTGGATTTTTAGAGGATTTTCTAAATGAACACAGAACATAGGGAAAATGAGAAAATGTTTGAAAATGTAACTAAAACAAACAAAGAACAGTGGGGGTGGAGGCATAAATGATGAGAAAGAGGGATTTCACATTGTCTTTTCTCATCCCATTTTTCTTTTGACTTGTATATTCAAATTAATTGTAGTTGTTAGTAAGCATTAGCCTATCCTCAGAGCAAAGAAGGA
Organism: Rhynchonycteris naso; assembly: GCA_037038555.1. Classification (NCBI taxonomy): domain Eukaryota; kingdom Metazoa; phylum Chordata; class Mammalia; order Chiroptera; family Emballonuridae; genus Rhynchonycteris; species Rhynchonycteris naso. The sequence continues at coordinate 44,178,079 of CM072997.1, read as the reverse complement.
TTAATTCAGCTGTTGCCAGGTTCAGTGGATTCCAACCCAATATTTATAGCATAATATCCCAGAAAATAAAAAGAAATGATCAAAGAGAGTATGTGAAAAATGTTCAGTTATTCACTTAGAAAAATATCTTCCTAATTATCTATTTGTTTATTTTGATTGTACATCCTTCAACATCTGCTGACCCTTAGGTTTCTTCTTTTCTGAAAGTCAACAGAACAAGAGGTTTAAATTAAACACCATGGCTTAAAAATAAACAAATATATATATATATATATATGTGTGTGTGTGTGTGTGTGTGTGTGTGTGTGTGTGTATGTATGTGTATATATATGCATAAATATGTATTTTTTCATATATATAATCATTAGTGTAAACTGGTCAGTGTGGCTCATTTATATAAACTAACAAATTTAAGAAAATCATGGGTTGATTTATTTATTCGAGAAAAAGATGGCAAGTGAAAATGAATATCAACTCTGATTACTATGAAAGGAAATGAACAAGAACTAAATTAAGAGTTCTGACTTTTAGTATAGGTTCTGACCACACACTAAATGTGTCACCTTGGAAATCATATAAAAACCCTGTTTTTTCTTCTGCAAAATTAAAGGAATGGACTATATGAGGGATGGAAAATGAATTTTGACTCATTTTCCTTCTTTGGTTAACAGGCAATGGCTGCTTATAAGTAATACCAAAGCTGTACCCAGCCTCACTGGAAAAAATGCTGACTAACTAGCAGAGTCTACTGTGGGCATTATAAACATGGAGTGGCAGCATGTGTGTCACCTATATACCAAGCTCAGACAAAATTATTTCTCACATTTTTTTGGCAGCTATAAATTCTGCTGTTGGCTGTCATTTTTAGTGCCTAATATGTTTCAGCTATGCAAGAAGCCCAACAGACATTACTTCCAATCTTCAGCATGGTTTAAACAAGAAAACTCAGAAACATCAAATAATTTTCTCAAAGCTACACAACATACCTGGACTCAATTACTAACATACTATCCCAACATTCTCTATTATGAATAAAGTCTTTGACTGCTCATACTTTGTCTCACATCTCCTAGCTTCTTGAAACACAAAAGCTATACTGTAACATCATTGTGTCTTGTCTGATAATCCCTTAATACACCCATATTCCTATAGAAAAAAAGGATCATTTTGATATGAAATTTAACTAGCCCACATAAACATGAAAAGGGAAGGGCAGGAGCTTCAGAGAGAAAGTGTCAAAGAAAATGCTTTTCTTAGCAAACAGTCGAGCTAACACCTGTGAACAGATTGTATGTTGAAAATTGAAAGTGACAAAGTAAAAAAGCAATAACTAAAATATTCAACTTTAAAGCCAATAGAATTCTAAAGAAATAAAATCGGAGGGATACCAAATCCTGAATCTGAAAGAATCATAAAAACAGGGCATCATGTATTATTGCATCAATTGGGTCCACATAGACAAGCCAATTGCTACAGTACTCAGGGATATAAAAGGTGCACCTCAGTGTTTGGTAGAAGCTCTTTGATCATGATAGTTTACAAATAATTCAGGAAATAAAAATGTATCTGAAGATTTCTTCTTTTATGCAACATTTTATTTTACTTATATTTTTTCTTTTTGTTGAATTAATTGGGGTGATGTTGGTTAACAAATTATACAGGTTCCAAATGTTCAATTCTACAACACATCATCTGTACACTGTATTGTGTGTTCACTACCCCAAGTCAAGTGTTTTTCTATCACCATTTTCCCCTACTATGCCCTCTTTTACCTCCCCATCCCAGGTAATCACCACACCGCTGTCTGTGACCAGGAGTTTATTTTTTTTCTTCTTTGTGAAACATTTTAAGTATCTTTTAGGTTATAATGTCCAGGTAAAGTAGAAAGCAAGATCTCTCATTTTTAGTTAGAACTGTTAGAACCAACTAACTCTTCTATCAGCTAACAGAATTCTTAGAAGTCTTTTAAAGTGGCATCACAAAATTGATCTATCCTAATTACAGAATTACATACTGATGCTTTCAGATACATATTCAGACATTTATAGTTGCCTTTGGAAAATTATCCAGCAATATAGATTAGTAAAAAGTTTTAAGGAAACTAAATGCAAGAGTGTACCCATAGGAGAATTATAAATATTAATAGCCAGATTGGATTTATATCAGGGTACATCATGGTCAATAAATAATTAGCTGATCAATTTATTTATGTTGTAAACATTTATTATTTACTTATTATAAGCTATCCACTCTGATAGTAACTAGGAACACATTAGAAAATAAGTACTAATTTTGATGATTATGCATCTAAATAAATTAAAGTACAAATTAACAAGTATATCAACTGGATTATGTTTGAAGTACATATATGTACTACATGAAAGGGAAGTAATTAATTTTCTTTCATGAGATCAAAGATCAGAAAGATATATAAGTGCAGGGCTAAATTAAAAATCAGTATGTTTCAGCCATGGCTGGTTCGCTCAGCAGGAAAGCGTCAGCCCAGCATGTGGAAGTCCCGGGTTTGATTCTGACGAGGGCACACAGAAGTGCTCATCTGCTTCTCCACCTTTCCCCCTCTCTTTCCTCTCTATCTCTCTCTTCCCTCCCGCAGTCGGGGTTTCATTATATCAAAGTTGGCCTGCGCACTGAGGACAGCACCATGGCCTCCGCCTCAGGCACTAGAATGGCTCCAGCCACAACAGAGCAAGCCCAGATGGGCAGAGCATTGCCCCCTGGTGGGCATGCTGGATGGATCCCAGTAGGGCACATGCGGTTGTCTGTCTGACTGCCTTCTCACTTCTCACTTCAGAAAAATACCAAAAAAAAAAGAAAGAAAGAAAATCAGTATGTATCTTAAAAAACTAGTAACTTACATGTTACTTACATGATATTAACATAGTAAAAAGTGTTAAAAACAAAAGTCATAGACTTTTAGATTGGCCTCACTCATATCTAATTACTTACATAATTATGCAAGGCCAAATGTTGCATTATTTTTCATCCCTACTATTATAAGGTAATATCATTCCAACATGTGAGGGCCCATCATGGTATCATGCACTAAGAAAGTCAACACGAGAAATTTCTGCAAAGAGTGTTATTCCACATGCACTCTGTGACTAATTCTGTTTGTGGAATGAACTGAGCCATGGTCATAGGTCACATTCAGCCAGCCAAGAGAATGTTTCCAGAGTGTAATTGTTCTGGGCATCAAGGCACTTTACAGCATGTTCCCATTGCTTTTTGATACTTTGTGGCCAGAAGACTGCTGAGAAAATATTATTCACCCGAATTAGACTGGACTAGTCAACCGCCTGGTTATTACATCTCCATGTCAGCACAAGTGGTGTCTGCAACCGAACTTACCAGATGTTTCTAATTTCTCTACCTTCTGAACTACAAGTTGGGGTTTTTTTTCCCCTGACTTTGAAATATTTAAACAAAGAACTTTCTGTAATGTCTCAGGAAACTTACAAAATTAAATCCTGGTTAATATCAAAATAAGAGTCCTGGCTAGCTGGCCACTGCCACGCTGATGGAATTTCCACCTTGCTACTCACTAACTGTGAGATTCTTAACAGAGTTTTTAGTTCTAGGAGTCTTACTCTCTAAAGGCTTCCATCTGGCTAACAAATAGATAAACATAACTAAATTCTGGAAGTAACTTCATGTTCTTTCATACTGTATTACCTAAATAAATGTTCCTTCAAACTAAGGCCTTAAAGGTTGATAAAAATGATCAAGTCACATACCCTAAAAACCAGCAATTGCCTTTCTAACAAATGATCCAAAAATGTTCACACATTTTCATAGAAAACCATACAAGGATATTCATTGCAATATGCAATGTAAGACCTGGAACTTGGTAACAACCTAAACATCTATCAGTAGGGGACCGTTAGAATGATTGATGTTATATTTATACAAGAAATAAGAAGCAGTCCTTAAAATAATTAGGTAGCTCTCTCTCTAGAATAATATGAAAAAAATCACCTAATAATTGTTAGATAAAAAATAAGATAAAGAATTAGGCCAATAAGTACAGGATGGTGCAAAAGTAGGTTTACAGTTGTGAGGTCACAAAACATAGTTTATTCTTATATTACTATTTATTAATCATCGTATTATTTTTCATTGGAACGGTAAACCTACTTTTGAGCCACCCTGCATGTAAACATATACAATATATATTGTGTAACATTTTGCAGGTTTTGAATTGTAATATGCTGTCATGTGCCAGTAAGTACTCAAAAATTAAATAAATTTGGTGAAAATAAAGTAAAATTGAGACTTAAGAAATGAGGCCCTGAGGAAACTACACAAAAGAACTAATGGAAAAGAAACATGAGAGACATGATGGGAGGAGGGAAGAAAGAAGGAAAGGAAAATTGTGAGAATTCTAGTTTCCAAACCTATGGAAGGCTCTGTCTCTTATTCTCACCATTGAGATTTTCAAATTGTGTTACACGTTAGTCTATCTCAGCTCTGATCTTTGCAACCCCTCAGGAGTAGCATGTGACACTAGACTGAAGACCCTCCTCTTCTGTGAACTGCCTTGCCTTGACTTCTGACATGGATATCAGTCACTCCTCCCAGTTCACAAGCAGTTCATCTACCTCCTCCCTGAGATTTTCCTTCAAGGCTTTGGCAGTAGGCATTTCCCAGAGCTTAAGGACTAATCTTTAGAACTTCGGATATTCCCTGATGGTGTAGTTCATTAACATTTTATTTGTAGATGATTCACTAAACTACATCTCCAACATCTGTCCACCTTCGTTCATTTGTATCTTGTTCCTTTCCCATTTTCATTCTCATTACCCTACAACATACACCCATTTTCTGATTGCCTGCAGAGAATTTACACCCAAAACATTGAACTTAATCTTCCCAATATCTCCTGCTTTCATGTTTTATATATGTATGTGCACTGTTTTCAAAACTAAATGTCAAATTTCTCAAAGTTAATACGTTTATAGTTGTCTTAATATCCATCCCCTCCTTCCATCCTTCCTCCAGCCAAGAATAGTGCTCTATTCCACATTGTTACCCAACATATTCTTTTTGAATATTATATTTTTATAAATAAACAGTTTCTTCCTCATATAAATGTGAGATGTGATATATAACTTAATATGCATAATAGGATATAGAAATTCTATTTGTAAATATTGATTTATTTGTTTCTAATCTAAGTAATTCCACAATGGATTTGAAAGAGTCTATGTTAGAATTATTTATTTATATGTTTTTCTCTCTCATTAGAATAAGATTTTTGAGGCTAGTGCCTATGTGCTATTTGTTTCCATATAATAGGGATTGACTCCCATAAGGAGCTTATAATAATGCTTTGAAAAGAATGAATATAAGAAAAAAAGAAAATTCAGGGTCAGAAGTATTTTGCAAAAAGGATTTTTAACATTTAGTAAATTAATCCTTTTCTAATAAAAGAAATGGCTTGTATTCACAAGGAATGATGGATCGGTCACTATTGTAAAAGGAATGAATGAATCCCACAAATTTAGATGTGCAATAAATACAATTTTATTTCCCAATATCCCATTGAATTGTAATTAAGATTCCAAAAGGCAGGCTGGAAACTTTAACTTGAGTCTTTTTAACAGTTCCCCAGTTCTCTAGGGTTATACTGGGGTATAAAAAGGAAACGATTGTATATGGTTAAAGATGAGGGGAGATAGGAAAAGAACATAGCCCTGAGGTCACTTCTCATATGAAGGTTACCACTGAGCAGTCCATCATGCCACAGTATTGTGGTCTCTCAGCTACAGTTTCCTTACCATTCTTGGAGCATAGCAATCTGTCCACAAAGTTTCCCGTAGCACATCTGCTAAAAAACCTCACAAATTTGTTTTCTTGTTATCATTTTATCAAACCCCATCCTCTCAAGGGCACTGCCAGGAAGCAGAGTGGAACACTAAAACCTTTGGGATACCATGGACCTCCCAGGCTTTCTCTCTCCTGCCCAATCTTTCTTTTCTTTTCTTTTTTTTCCCCAGTCTCAAAGCAGTTCTTCAAATAGCCAGCCAAGACCCTTTCCTTTGCATTCATGTCAACTTTATTTTACTGATTTTACAAATCCTTCTCCATTATTTGGTTTAGATTTCTAAAACAAAAACCAAGTTTTATATTTCCACCTGGCCACATTCCTTCTCTGAGACAATGAGCCCAGTACTGAATATTTACTTGAATAGGAGAAGGAAAAAAAGGCAATGTGAAGCTTAAAAACTAGGTTACTATATCAATATATTATCCCACTCTGTCTTTCCCAGATCGTTCCATCATTTGTATCTTGTCTTCTCTTTCCTTTTTCATTCTTATTGCATTTCCACTTCATACCACCCTTTTTTGGGCACTTATCATCTCACACTTAGATTACAGTAGCCTCCTTGAGTCTCCAATTCATCCAGACTTCCATCATTTGTTTCCTTTACAAAAGTATTCTTCATGCCTCTATATAATCTTCTATTGTATGTTACAGAAAGCATAACTTCTTCTGCCAACTTGAAAAATGTGCAAGCAATTTATTTCCACCCGATTCTAAGCACTTAATCTCTTTTCCAAGAAGACCAATCTTTTTATTGCTCCACTCATGCTTACCATACCCTTTCCTGCTCCTGTACTTTAGCTCACATTGTTCCCTTCATCTGAAATGTCCTTAACCAGTTTCTCCCTTATATAAATTTTATCCAACCTTTAGGACCACTTTAGATTCCCTACCACACCCAGTTTCTTTACTTCTTTTATGCATAGTACTTTCACCATAGAGCATGCATTACCCAATTTAATATTTAATTATGTGTTTCTTCAGTTGCATCTTAACTACTTAATATAGTTTGTTCTTTGCTCCCTCCACTAATTGCAAACTCCTTGAAGACTGTGAGTATATCTTCTAATATTTTCATTATACCCACAACAGAACCTGACATGTAATAGACATGTGGTAGGATAAAAAATCTGTTAAAAATTCATAAAATTTAAGTAATAATATAATCTTATGGAGAGGAAGAAACTCCCTCAAAGAAAGTACAATGCTAATTAGGAAATTCTATTTCATACCTATACGTATAATATTTAGATGAGAAAAAGAAAACATGTGCTTAGATAACACAAACATTATAATAGAATAAGTGTCATACTTTAAACACCTATTTTTGAGGCATTTGTCTATTTTCTTATGTGGGCTAGGATACATGAAATACAGGCAAATGGGGAGTCAGTGATTTTAAGACTACAGATAAGTTTATCATCTTGAGTATTTTTACAAAGCTATCAATGGCCACCATTTTCAGAGCTTGATAAACAAAAATTTTGCCTATGTAATTTTTAGATAATAATATAATGAATTTATACGGTTCCCAGGCGGTTAAAAAAAGAATGTTGTAAATGTTTCAAACCAGTAAAATGTATCCAACTTATACCTTCAGTATATTGACTGCTTTCTCTTTACCCATACCATAATTTCTCTTCTAATTTTACCAACTGCATTCTGTCAACCTAGTACCCTAAAACCACAATGATGGAAAAATATCGGTCATTTATCTCCTTCTTACATTGTATGAGTTATTAGCCAAGAGCACAGCTGGATGATTAACTACTTGTCTTAGTGTAAAATGTTCCAGTTGTGTCCTCACTGCCAGAATTCTTTTTTCATTTTTGATTTATAACTTTCCTGGCAAGCATATTATTAGTTTTACATCTCTGTAGTTAACTGCCAAATGTGAATAATAAGTTATTCAATGTGTCAGCTTCCCTATTCTAAGTAATATAGTTTCTATTTGGTAAAGAAATATTCATGGGAAAGTGCTAAATATTAGTAGGAAAATACTCCATTTTTTTGAAATTAAAAATTCAAACTCACTTCCTGGTCAACAATTAAACATTATTTAGATGCATTTCACTTTAAACATTTTTGAGGTTTTTCTTCTCACTGAGTAATGTTTAGATTACATTTTAAGTAATCATTTAAATAATTACAATTTAAGTAATTAGATTGATGTTAAGTCATTAAAAAAAAAACAAAAATTAATATCTTATACTATGTATAATCTTTGAAGGAATAGATCTTCTTTTAAACAAATAGAAAGAAATTATTTCAGCTTTTTAAACATTTATTTCTAAATAGTAGCCTGAGGACTATGTGGAAGACTCAACCAAGGCCAATGCCTTGCTAAAAATGCTGCCCTCCCGAGAAAACACCTGCTATCTCTTCTCCTGGGCACTAGACTGATAACTATGGCCAAGTGTTACCATAGCCCTACTCAAGAATTTCTACATCTGCTGGTGAGAAAGGGGATTTTTCACCAAAGTTGCTGTAAGGTCTGGGTAATGTGAACTTGTAGGAACCAGGACAACATGCTCGAAGAGGCTCGTGGAGGACCTGAAGCAGGAGGGGATCTGGATGGATTAGGGAAAGTTTATTGATATGGGGGCATTCTCTGTGACTCAAGATATAATGTTGGGCCAAGTCCTGATATGCTGTGGGGATGGGTCCTGGAAGCTTAGAAAAAAAAATGATGGCCTTTATAAAAATAAATTTGAGATGCTAGAGCTGCCCTGGTAGAGTGCTAAGGAAAGGAAACAAATGTCCCAGAAAAGTGAACATGCTAGACTGAATCTATTACAGACTTGGCTCTATTGCATAAGACCAGCTCACTTTCCTTGGATGGTCCTGGAGAACATTTCACTAACTATGGTGATAAGGAATATGTGGGAGAGAGAAATGCCACCCTTACTGAGAAGCTGAACAGTGGCTGTTGGCTACAAACTGAGGTGAATGACAGGACTTGCTGTGTGGAACTTGGTTCCCTTGTATCAGTGAGGTTGGCAGAATTCCAGAGTGGCAGAGATAGGTAGCAGCACTTAATTATCAGAGGCAAAGTACATGAAATAACTGCATTTGGCACCATGGTTGAAATAGCATCCAGGACACCCTGAACCACATAGAACTATCATGATGATTAATATACCATGATTCTTAAGAGCAAGACAAATAGGCAGTAAACAAAGAAATTTCTTAGACGATAGATAGATAATAGATAGATGCATTGATACATAGATACATAGAGAGATACATAGACAGATTCAAAAGAGATTGAGAATGAATGAGCAGAAGGATGATATAAGCTGCTCCACTGGAGACAGTGAAAAGCTGCTATTTCTCACCTACATTCTACTCTTGACCCAGTTCTTAGGAAAAAACTCATTAATTAAAAGAGAGGTCAGATTTTCATAAAGAAAGACCTTAGAACATCATAGAAAATGAAAGTAGTAATTCACTCACTTCTTCCCCACAGTGACCTAAGGTTATTTATCAATTAATTTTACATTGAAAAAAGGGGAACTAGAATTTTACCAGGGCTATTAAATTCAGTATCTAAACTGACTTTAACAACAAGAACCACAATACTACACCTCCCCCAGGTAAGATAGGAAATGAAGACTATGTCATTCCAGGTGAAATGACAGAGTTTAGTGCCAACTGAGAAGACTTGGAAAGTGCAGGGAAGGTGCTTCCCATTAAGAACACATTTATCTGTTTGTTTGTTGTTTTGTTTTGTTTTTTTGTTTTTTTTTACAGAGACAGAGAGAGAGGGATAGACAGACAGGAATGGAGAGAGATGAGAAGCATCAATCATCAGTTTTTCATTGCAACACCTTAGTTGTTCATTGATTGCTTTCTCATATGTGTCTTGACCGTGGGCCTTCAGCAGACCGAGTAACCAATTGCTTGAGTCAGTGTCCTTGGGTCCAAGCTGATGAGCTTTTTGCTCAAACCACATAAGCCCGTGCTCAAGCTGGTGACCTCGGGGTCTCGAACCTGGGTCCTCCGCATCCTAGTCCAAAGTTCTATCCACTGTGCCACTGCCTGGTCAGGAAGGAACACATTTAAATTAACCAGTATGGCCATAAAATAATCAGATGGACTCTAGCAGATGACAGTGGGCTCCACAATTTATTTAACTACTAGTCCCAATTTTAAGTTTCTTCTTTTTTCTCTTTCTCTCTCTCCTGTCACTGAATAGTTCTAAGAAAACTTGATCATCTGGATATTCCACAGTACATCTCAATGGTCGGATATATTGCTAATATTGTGATGAGCAGAGAATGGCAAGTATTCTGAATGTCCTACTAATGTACATGAGTTCCCAAAACTGGGTGATAAATACTATAAATACTCAATATCCTTATATAACAGTCAACTGTTTAGATTCCAGGGGTCTACAGCATGTTAAAACATCCTTTTCAATTTAAAGAACAAGTTTTTATACCTTGCACTTCTTATCACTTAGAAAAATGCACGGTACTTGGATGCCTTTGTGAATACTGTTTCAACTCATTTTTCACGAGACTCAAAATAAGGCTTTGTAGTAATTCTAGGCTGAAATGCAAATATCCCTGCCATTTGGGCCATACAACCCATCAAACCCCATAGTACTATAAGGATTTACATTAGTCTGAATTAACATTATGTAGAGTCTCTGGCAAGACCCAGTACAAGAGTTTCAGCACAGAAATCTAGGGTTCTGGATCAGTCATCTGTCTGCAATAGTAAACTGTATTCTACTTAAAATCAGTTTCTACCATTCTATCAGACCATGGTAGAAACAAGGAGTCTTATCAGAGTATAGTAACTGACATCAACCATAAATGCATAATGAACTAATTGCGATTAGACCTAAGTAAGTCATAAGGTTCAATTGACCCAGCTACAATATGCCTTTCAAGGAAGGTTCTATTCAGGTATATTTAGGACAGAACCAAGAAAATTTAGAAGACAAAAGTAAGCTTCATAGTCAGATTAATGGGCTCACAATACCATTTTTATAACCAACTGACTAAAAAGCAAAAAAAACCCAAAAAACAACAAAAAAAAAATGGAACTGGTTCATGAAAGATTCTACGAGATATGTTGAGGCAAGATAAAAACAGACTGCTGATGTACTGCATCCCAACTCAAAGGTGGTTCTGAAAGACAGTGGTGAAGAGAAATTTTCTCAATGGGCAAAACTTGAGGCAGTGCAGCTGATCATCCAGTTTATCTTGAAAAAATAAAAAATAATAACTTGCTAAAAATAAGGATATATATATATAGTCACAGAGACAGTAGAAAATGTTTTGACTGGTTGTTCAGAGGCCAGGAAAGAGCAAGATTGACAGGTCAGAGATAGAAGTCTTAGGAAAAAACATGTATATGAGCTTGTGGGAATGACACAAAGATTGAGCATTCTTGAAACATATTAAGTGCCCTCAATAGAACATCAATTACAGAAGACATACTAAACAACCAAGTAAACAGGATAACTTTGTCCGGTAGCTGTCTGCCAACATCTGTACATGGCTACCCTACTACTTGTTCAATGAGTCCAAAAATGGAATAGTGGTAGGGGAAGAAATGGAGCCTATACATGGGCTCAACACCATGAGTTCTCCCCAACACACACACACACACACCAAAACTAATCTGGGTAGCACTGCTGCTGAATGTATATACTTTCATCAACAGAGACCAAAGTTGAATCCTCCACAAGTTCATTCCTTGACTGACCAGAAAGTGGAGCATTGGTCTGGGATGCTGAGGACCTAGGTTGGAAACCCTGAGGTCTCTGGCTTTAATGCTGGCTCACCTGACTGAAGTGCGGGGTCGCTGGCTTGAGTGTGGGATCATAGACATGATCACATGGTCACTAGCTTGAGCCCAAAGGATTCTGGTTTTAAGTTCAAGGTCACAGGTTTGAATCCAAGGTTGCTGGCTTGAGAAGGGGTCACTGGCTTGCCTGGAGCCCCCCAGACAAGGCATGGATGAGAAACAATCAATGAACAACTAAAGTGCCACAACTACAAATTGGTTAAAGATTGGAGGTGACACTTTAAGTTGGAACACTCCCCTTTATGATACTATATATACCATTAAATTTTATTGAATTCAGGAAATAAATGAAAGAAGTAAAAGCTTTTATCATCATTCTCAGAGAAATTTTTGGAGAATTTTGTGCTTCTTGTCTCCAGAAATCGAGGCTTTGTAAGTCTAAAGTTTCTGGTTTCCAGAAGAGATATGCTTTCAACAAGGGACCAATTATGGAACTCACAAAAATGAAAGCTCAGTTCTCAAAATGTCTGGGTTTCTTTTGCGGGTAGTAAAAGAGATTATCACATTGGTATGGGTAATTGGCCATAATAATAATGAAGAGGTAGAAATGATGCTATATAATTGAGGAAGAAAACGAATATGTTTGACACTAAGTTGATCCACTATGCTACCTATTAGTACTCCACTGACCAATAGTAACAGTGAATGGGTAATTATAGCAACCACATCATTAAAAGATCTTGGTAGCCAGAGGTTTATACCTCTCTCTGGTCAAGCCACTAAAACAGCAGAGGTTTGAATGGCCAAAGTAAGAAGAATCTATAATAATACGAATGATAGAGAAAGAAATGATAAATTTTAGTTGTAAACACAGGATTAAGGCCTATTACTTATTTTATTTAACCCTTTGAGTAGCACAAACATTCATATATGTCCTTGTGCCTCCTGACTATCTAAATTACAATCAATTTATTTTAAGGAGTGACGTTAGAGAAATGGCACCATGAGGAGTGTTCCCGATACCTCTACCTGAAACTTCAACAAATTCAACAACTAGAGACAGAAAAACAATCTCAGGAGCACCTGAAATACAAATACATCAAACAAAGGTACAATTGGGTGAAAATGTGACTGAATATATAACCCACTCTGAAAGAAATAAGATGGAGAATGGAGTTTTCCACTTTCTTCACTGATCTGAGCAAGGGCTGCTTTCACTTGGAACTGAGAGAAAGCGAGGGCTGGGGGCGTGGAAAAAGCTGGGATAGGGCAGAGACATTCAAGCCAAGGAGAGAGTGGGCCCACAGCTAAGCCCACAAGGAGCTAATGCCAGTGGCAGACCACAGCAGAGGTGGGCAAGCACTTGCCTTGTTTACTCCCTGTATCCTGGTCGGTGAGCGCGGGCAGTGTGCAAGTGGATCCACCTGGCACTTTGGGCATGGGTGCCCAAGTTCCCGGATGGAGGGGCTGGGTCAGAGACTTCAGTAGTGACCCTCTGTGTGTACTATGACCAGAGTATCTGAATAATGCCAGCTTCCCAAACAACAGCGCGCAAGAAGTGCATGAAAGCCAGCTTCCCTACACCCAGACCTGTCTGGGTGTGGCAGCTCTGCCAGTCATACATGCTAACAAAGCACACTCCTGAAGAAGAGAACTGCGGAAGTGGTGGGGGGAAGGCCATGCAGGCAGCTTGCAGACAGCCTATCGAGAGAAGACCTGTGGAGTGTTGAGGCATACTAGACATGCCCTGAGGCTCATAGAAAGACACCTGAAAGGTAATCAGCTCCCAGCCCTGCCTGATTATGCTGGTGGCTCTGGCTGGCAAAGCCTTACCCAGAACCCTGCGTTGAGTGGGGATAAAAGGGGGATTTGGCAGCTCTTAGAGCCTCTTGCTCTCTAGGCAGTGGCTGGAACAACTTCACAGCTGGGTCCCAGGCTGCTGGTTCAGGAAGAAGAGATTTGGGGAGAGGCTTTGGGAAAACAGACTCTCCCATTGTCTGAGCCTGCAAACGCTAACAAGCCCCGCCTACCAATAGGACTGAGGCCTAGTTTATGTCATCACCATAGTGACATAACAGCAAATCTCTGCCTAAGAGTGACACAGGGGAAGAACCTGGGATACAGCACCACCAGCCAAACAGAGAGAGAAGAAAGAAAAAGGAAGAAGATAACTTCTCAAAACCATGAAAAATCCAGTCTTTATAACTTTTTCCATTTTTTTCTTGTATTTTTTATCTTTTCTTCTTTTTTCTTTCCACCTTGGTCATTTTATCCTTTATTATTTTATTCTTTTCTTTTCATTTTGAACATTATTACTCATAGGTATTACATTTTTCATTCTTTCTTTTTCCTATGAGTGATACATTCCAAAAAATTTAACTCAATTTCTTTTCTTTCTCTCTTTTTGTTTTTTCTTTTCTCTTTCACTTTTTCTCTCATTTGAATTTCACTCAAAAATTATTTTATTCTGGATTCAAATTTTGTCTTTGTGGCATTTTGTGTGCTTTTTACTTTACTTTTTATATCTTTAGCATTTCCCCCAAATCTGGCTCTCCATTTTATAGTATTTGTGCCACTTAATACAATAGAATTTTCATTTTCCATGGTATTTTTTTCTCTTTTTCTTTTCTCTTACACTATTTCTCTCATTTGACCATCATTTAGAAACAAATTATTTTAGTCTTGATTCAATTTTTTTCCTTGTGGCATTATGTGGGTTCTTGCCTCATTTTTTGATGCTTTGTCATTCCCCCCCACGCAGGCCCTTTATTCCACATATTTTTGTTCTTAGCACAATAGAATTTTCAGTTTTTCACTGCATTTTCTCAAAAAAAAATTTTAATCAACTCTGATTAGTGTTATTAACACTACCATTCTCAAATGCCATTAAAGAAAAAGAAATCAAATATCATGGATACAAAGGACAGTGATGTAGCTCAGATAAACAGGGAAAAATCTATAGAAAAAAATTCAATAGCTTAGAAACCTTGGAATTAAATGACAGAGAATTTAAAATTGAAGTCCTAAAAGTACTCAGGGATATACAAGAAAGCACAGAAAGGTCATTTAGAGAGCTCAAAAACAATTCAATGAACAGAAAGAATACTTCACCAATAAAATTGAAACAATGAAAACTAATCAAACAGAGATGAAAAACTCAATTCATGAACTGAAAAATGAGGTAACAAACTAAGCCAATAGAACAGGCCAGATAGAGGAGAGAATTAGTGACATTGAAGACAGGCAACTAGAGGTACTACAGAGAGAAGAGGAGAGAGACTCACAACTTAAAAAATAAAATGAGAGAACCCTACAGAAATGGTCTGACTCCATCAAAAAGAGCAACATAAGAATAATGGGTATATCATAAAAAGAAGAGAAAGAAAATGGAATGGAGAACATATTCAAACAAATAATAGACAAGAACTTCCCAGACCTGTGGTAAGAACTAAAGCCTCAAATACAAAAAGCAAACAGAACACCGAGTTATCTTAAGCCCTAAAAACCTACTTTAAGGCATATCATAATGAAATTGGCAAAACCAATGACAAAGAAAAAATTCTCAAGGAAACCAGGGAAAGAAAGAATACAACATATAAAGGAAGGCCCATTAGATTATCAACAGATTTCTCAGCAAAAACTCTACAAGCTAGAAGAGAGTGGACCACAATATTTAAAGTTCTGAAAAAGAGGAACTTCCAGCCAAGAATACTATACACAACAAAGCTATCCTTCAAATACAAAGGAGAAATAAAAACATTCACAGACACAGAAGAGATGAGGAAATTTATCACCAGAAAACCCCCACTTCAGGAAATTCTAAAGGGGGTTTTTCAACTAGACACAAAGAACAAAATAAAACTACAAGTAAAAGTTCCATCAAGATAAAATAAAAACAAGATTAATCTGTGACAAAGAAGCAAAAAAGGGAGAGGACAAAGATTAACAGTAGCAAAGGAGGATGGAGCATAGAAGTGCTCATGAGATAATGTACTACAATGAACATGATATGTATGCTTTCCATTACTTAATGGTAACCACCCCTGAAAAAATCAACACAGAAGTACATGGCCTGAAAAAAAAAGTAACAGAGAAAAGAGGTATGGATTACAACCAAACAAAAACAAATAATAGAAAAATAAAAGAGAAGAGCCTGACCAGGCAGTGGTGCAGTGAATAGAGTGTTGGACTGGGATGCAGAAGACCCAGGTTCGAGACCCTGAGCTTGCTTGCCAGCTTGAGCGCGAGCCCATCAGGCTTGAGCAAAAAGCTCGTCAGCTTGGACCCAAGGTTGCTGGCTCCAGCAAGGGGTTGCTCGGTCTGCTGAAGGCCCGCAGTCAAGGCACATGTGAGAAAGCAATCAATGAACAACAATGGTGTCACAAATGCAATGAAAAACTAATGATTGATGCTTCTCACCTCTCTCCATTCCTGTCTATCTGTCCCTATCTGGCCCTTTCTCTGACTCTCTCTCTGTCCCAGTAAAAAAAAGAAAAAGAAAAGAGAAGAAGCAAACAAGATACAAAACTATCAGAAAGCAATATACAAAATAGCAATAGGAAACCCTCAAACATCAATAATTACACTAAACATAAATGGATTGAACTCACCAAAAAAAATACACAGAGTAGCAGAATGGATTAAAAAAGAAATTCCAACTGTATGCTGCCTACAAGAAACACATCTAAGATATAAGGATAAAAACAAATTCAAAGTAATAGGTTGGTAAGCAATACTCCAAGCAAATAACATCCAAAAAAAAGCAGGTGTAGCAATACTTATATCTAACAATATTGATTACAAGACAGCAAAGGTAATCAGAGACAAAAACAGTCATTTAATAATGATAAAGGGACATTGAATCAAGAAGACATAACACTTATTAATATATATGCACCAAACCAGGGAGCACCATAATATATAAGACAGCTACTGACTGACCTAAAAACAAAAACCAACAAAAATACAATCATACTTGGAGACCTCAATACACTGCTGATAGCTCTAGATCGTTCATTCAAACAGAAAATCAATATATAAATATTGGCCTTAAATGAAACACTAGAACAACTGGATATGATAGACATCTACAGGACATTTCATCCCAGAGTGTCAGAGTATACATTTTTCTCAAGTGAACATGGAACATTCTCAAGAATACATGGAACATTCTCAAGAATTTACCATAAGTTGGGCCACAAAAATAACATCAACAAATTCAGAAAGATTGAAATAATACCAAGCATATTTTCTGATCATAAAGCTTAGAAACTAAAATTCAACTGCAAAAAAGAGGTAAACAAACCCACAAAAATGTGGAAACTAAACAACATACTTTTAAAAAGTGAGTGGGTCAATAAAGAAATAAGCACAGAGATCAAAAGATTCATACAGGCAAATGAAAATAACAATACAACATATCAGAATCTCTGGGATGCAGCAAAAGCAGAAATAAGAGGGAAGTTCATATCACTACAGGCCTATATTAACAAACAAGAAAAAGCCCAAGTAAACCACTTAACTTCAAATCTTAAGAAACTATAAAAAAAAGAACAAAGACAACAGAAAACTAGCAGAAGAAAGGAAATAATAAAAATCAGAGCAGAAAAAAAATAGAGAAAAGAAAAACTATGAAAAAATTAATAACTAAGAGCTGGTTCTTTGAAAAAAATCAACAAAATTGGCAAACCCTCGGCAAGACTCACCAAGAATAAAAGAGAAATAACATATAAACAAAATTCAAAATGAAAGAAGAAATCATCACAGATATCATAGATATACAAATAATTACTGTAGAATACTATGAAAACCAATATGTCACCAAATTTAACAATGTAGAAGAAATGGATAAATTCCTAGAACAATACAATCTTTTTAGACTGAGTCATGAAGAAGCACAAAGCCTAAACAGACCCATAAGCAGGGAGGAAATACAAACTATTAAAAACCTCCCCCAAAATAAAATTCAGGACCAGAAAGCTATACTGGTGAATTCTATCAAACATTCAAAAAAGACTTGGTTTCTATTCTACTCAAAGTCTTCCAAAAAATTGAAGAAGAAGCAATACTGCCAAACACATTTTATGAGGCCAACAGAACCCTCATACCAAAACCTGGCAAAAACAACACAAAAAAATGAAAACTACAGACCAATATGTCTAATGAATACAGATGCTAAAATACTAAACAAAATACTAGCAAATCGAATACAACAACACATTAAAAAAATAATTCATCATGATCAAGTGGGATTCATCCCAGAATTACAAGGAGCGTTCAAACATACATGAAACTGTTCACGTAATACACCATATCAACAAAACATAAAACAAAAACCATATAATCTTATCAATAGATGCAGAAAAGGCATTTGATAAAATACAACATCATTTTATGTTTAAAACACTTAACAGAATGGGTATAGAAGGAAAATATCTCAACATAATAAAGGCCATTTATGATAAACCATCAGCTAACATCATATTAAATGGCATGAAACTGAAGACTTTTTCCCCCAAATCAGGAACAAGACAAGGTTTCCACTCTCTCTACTTTTATTCAACGTAGTGCTGGAAGTTCTAGCCAGAGCAATCAGACAAGAGAAAGAAATAAAAGGCATTCATATTGGGAAAGAAGAAGTAAAGGTTACATTTTTTGCAGATGATATAATCCTGTATGTTGAAAATTCCAAAGACTCCACAAAAAGACTATTAGAAACAATAAACCAATACTGTAAGGTTGCAGAATACAAAATTAAATACAAAAGTCCATTGCCTTCCTATATGCCAACAATGAAACATCAGAAAATGAGCTCTAAAAAACGATTCCCTTCATGGTTGCAACAAAAAATAAAATAAAATACCTAGGAATAAATATAACAAAAAATGTAAAGGACTTATATAATGAAAACTACAAAGCATTGTTAAGGGAAATAAAAAAAGATACAATAAAATGGAAAAATATTTCTTGTTCTTGGATAGGAAGAATAAATATAGTCAAAATGACTATATTACCCAAAGCGATATACAAATTTAATGCAATTCCCATCAAAATTCCAATGACATTTTTTTAAAGAAATGGAACAAAAAATCATTAGGTTTATATGGAACTATAAAAAACCCCGAATTGCCAGAGCAATCCTAAGGAAAAAGAACGAAGCTGAGGGCATTACAATACCTGACTTCAAATTATATTATAGAGCCATGATAATCAAAACAGCATGGTATTGGCAGAAAAATAGACATTCAGACCAATGGAACAGAATAGAAAGCCCAGAAATAAAACCACATGTATATGGTCAAGTAATTTTTGATAAAGGAGCCAACAACACACAATAGAGAAAAGAAAGCCTCTTCAACAAATGGTGCGGAGTACTGGAAAACCACATGCAAAAGAATGAAACTCGACTACAGTTTGTCCCCTTGTACTAAAATTAATTCAAAATGGATCAAAGACCTAAATATAAGACCTGAAACAATAAATTACACATAGAAGAAAACATAGGTACTAAACTCATAGACCTTGGTTACAAAGAGCACTTTATGAATTTGACTCCAAATGCAAGAAAGTGAAGGCAAAGATAAATGCATGGGACTACATCAGACTAAGAAGCTTTTGCACAGCAAAAGAAACTGACAACAAAACAAACAGACAGCCAACTAAATGGGAGATGATATTTTCAAAAATCAGCACAGATAAGGGCCTAATATCCAAAATATACAAAGAACTCACAAAACTCAACAACAAATAAGCAAACAATCCAATAAAAAAATGGGAAGAGGACATGAACAGACACTTCTCCCAGAAAGAAATACAAATGACCAACAGATATATAAAAAGATGGTCATCTTCATTAGCTATTAGAGAAATGCAAATCAAAACTACAATGAGATACCACCTTATACCTGTTAGATTAGCTATTATGAACAAGACAGGTAATAACAAATGTTGGAGAGGCTGTGGAGAAAAAGGAACCCTCATCCACTGTTGATGGGAATGTAAAGTAGTACAACCACTATGGAAGAAAGTATGGTGGTTCCTCAAAAAATTAAAAATAGAACTACCATATGACCCAGAAATTTCTCTACTGGGAATATACCCCCATAACTCAAAAACACTGGTACGTAAAGATATGCAGCTTCATGTTTATTGAAGCATTGTTCATAGTGGCCAAGACATGGAAACAACCAAAAAGCTCTTCAATAGCTGACTGGATAAAGAATATGTGGTACAAATATACTATGGAATACTACTCAGCCATAAGAAATGATGACATCAGATCATTTACAACAACATGCATGGACCCTGATAACATTATATTGAGTGAAATAAATAAATAAATAAAAACTAAGAACTATATGATTCCATACACAGGTGGGACATAAAAATGAGACTCAGGGACATGGACAAGATGTGTCAGTTACCAGCAGTGGTGAGGAAAAGGGAGGGGGTGAAAGGAGAGGAGGGGCACAAATAAAACCAGATCAAAGGTGATGGAAGACTATATTACTTTGGGTGATGGGTATGCAACATAATCAAATGTCAAAATAACCTGGAGATGTTTTCTCTGAACCTATGTACCCTGATTGATTTATGTCACCATAATTAAAATTAATAAAATTTAAAATAATAAATAAATAAATAAAAATGTATATGGCAAGGGAAGATGGCAACGTTGTAGGCAGATGTTCCAACTGCCACTTCCCAGGATCAAATTGGATTACAACTTAATTTAAGAACAATCATCTTGTAAAACCAACTTTGAACTAAACTAAGAGAAATCTATGACCAAGGATCACCAAAGAAGCCACACTGAGACTGGTAGGAAGGGCAGAGATGCTGAAAGGGCTGGCCCCATTCCCAGTAGTGAGTGGTGGTCCAGAGGGACTCTCACGGCAGGGTGGGTTGCCCTGAGAAGTGTGGGTCCTCTGCTCCAGGTCCAAAGCCCCAGCCTAGAGCCCCAAAGCCTGGAAGAGGTGCCCAGACAGCATTTAGCTGTGAAAAGAACCAGGTTTCTGTCCACGATAAAGAGACACACCTCTCCAATGCAGATTCTGTTTTAAAGGGCCCACTCATTGACAGCCACTTACCCAGGGCTCTGGCGAAGGAGAGCTGAGAGGACTGGAGTTGCGGGAGGAGAGTGTAAAGTTGGAGCCCCAAGGAGAAACCCTGTGGGGGACAGTCACCTGAACCCCTGTGCTGAATTATTCTCCAGTACTGCAGTTGCCATTCTTTCTGGATGGAGCAATCCCCTTTGAGTGGCATCAGCCTGGGGAAAAGCAGCTGCTCTGCACTAGGGAGTCTCTCCAACCTGAGGGATGGCAAGGGTCATTCTGAGAAGCCAGGAAGCAGGGGGCACTTCAGTGACTCACTTTTCTGGTGTTGAGACCAGAGCTACTCCTCACACTCTCCTGAGTTTATGACTGGTGCTTCCACATCCCAAAAGATTAGTTGAAACTGTCCAGAGAAGGGAGAGACCACACCTCTGGGTCTCAGAGGCCACACATACTAAATTCCTGTGGCCACGCCCTACGGAGGTCTGTGAAAAACTCTGGACAGACTGACACTTGTAGCCAAGGAACAGAGCCATACCCACCACCCTTCTTAATTGCTGAATTGCTGCAAGCTCTAGACTCTACCAGAGGTTTTCTCAGCGGCTGACCCCAAAAAGCAGCCAGCAGACGGGCTGCAGGAGGTGAGACTCATGGAAACTTGGCTGTTTGAGCAAACTTTTCCCCAGGGCCAGATTGGGCAAAAGCCAGCCTAGGAATGCAGCTGGTATATCCATGTACACCTGGGCTCAGCAAAGGCAGCCACAAACTCTGAATCGCTTGTAGGTCCAAGAAGGTTGCTAAGGGCCAGTCACGGGCAGTGTCTCCCACTGGTCTGTGTTGGGCTCATGCTTGGGAGGCCCAGGGCAGGCACATCCAGGGGCCAGCTGCAGAAAGCATTGGTTCAGAACCTAAAAACCCTTGCCAGAGTGATATCCTAAGGAAAATCTCCTCACACCAGGCCCAGCTGAGGTGAGTTCCACTCTCTGTGATCAGCACCAGTACAGTGGCTCATGTGCATTGGTTAGGGTGAAGCTTCATAGTCAGGCAACCTGGGCACTGAATATTTTGTCCTGCTAGGCTAGTTTCCACACGGTGAAGGGACAGAGGCTTGAAGCATGGACATTTAAAGTGTGGGTCCCTGTGAGTCTATTGTTGGATCTAGTCAAGGAGGTTAGCCACCTTTGGGAGGGACAGAGTCAGCCCCAGGAGAAAACTCTCAGTCTTCCTATCTGAGACCAGGGTCTCAAAAGCTGAAAGAACTTCTGCAAAGGGGACTGTCAGCCACACTCGATCTGAACCTACTGCTCACCTTCTTGGGGAGAAATAAAATTTGAGTATCCAGCAGTGGCTGAGGGCTTAAGCTCTAGAGTAAGGACCACATTCCCTGTACTGAGCTTCCGACCAAGAGACTCCTGAAGTAGGGGGTCCCAAAAACATTGTATTCACAACCTCATCTTTCCTAACCCACCAAGTGTGCAACCTGTAGAGGGGTAGGTTGGGTGAGGCCAATCTGAGTCCACACTAGAGTCCTACTATGAAAGACTCTATGGGAAGACAAGACAGCTGCAAGAGGAGGAGGAGAAGTTGAAAAGTGCAGACAAATCTTACAGAGCTTGGGGATTTCACAGAGCTGTTGTCATCTCTAAGCAGGAGAAAGTTGATCCTTATAAAAAGGTTGGCCCCTCTCACAGTACCCAGGCACAGAAAACGCAGACACAAACAGCCAAAAGTACAGTAGCTGCAGACTGGTAGACCACAGCAGGTAACAAATAACAGCTGGCACCACCCAAATAGAACTAGAGCAAATACTACTGCTAGTGGGTGGCAGACAGTACCATCATAAACTCAACTATGACAACAAGCAGCACACACAAAGGTGGAGTCTAGCAGGCACCAGACACTGGGGAGAATAAATATGCCCAACAGGACAGATATTACACACTGTGTGATACATATAATCAAAAGTGGGCCTTACAGACAGCTAGCCTGAATGGATAAATGTACCCACGAAAAGACCAACTGCATCTAATACTCACAACAACAAGTAGTACCCTCAAGAAGCATTCCTAGAACAAGGAAAACAAATGGTCTGGAGGACAGTACCACCAAACCCATCTTCATAAAGACCACACAAAAATTTCAAAGTCAGACAGCGCTACCCAATACAAAGACAAAATGAACAAACAGAAATGCAACCCAAATGAATCAACAAGAGAAATCCCCAGAAAAAATAACTGAATAGATGGAAGAAAACAAGATACCAGATGCAGAGTTTAAAACAATAATTTTTAGGATACTCAAGGATCTTAGAGCAACAATGGATGGACATAATGAGCACATAAATAAAAGAGATAGCAAGCATCAAAAAGGATATTGAAATCATAAAAAAGAACGAGTCAGAAATGACAAATACAATATCAGAACAGAAAGCTGCACTGAAAGGAATAATAGCAGGATGGATGAAGCGGAGAATCGAATCAGCTATTTAGAGGACAAGATAAACGAAAGCATGGAAGCAGAGCAGCCAAACTAAAAGAGGCTCAAAAAGTCTGAGGGAACTCTAAGAGAGCTCTGTTACAACATGAAGAGAAATATCATAGAGGTTCATGAAGAAGAGAACGAACAAGAAATAGAAAACCTATTTGAAGGAATATTGGCTAAAAATTTTCCTGAATTGATGAAAGAAAAGTCACACAAGTTCAAGAAGCACAGAGAGTTCCATTAAAGAAGATCCCAAGGAGGGCTACAGCAAGACACATCAGAATTAAAGTGTCAAAGTTAAGAGACAAAGAAAGAATACTAAAAGTTGCAAGAGAAAAGCAGTTAATTACCTACAGAGGAGCCCCCATAAGGATGATATCTGACTTCTCAACAGAAACACTTGAGGCCAGAAGTGATTGGCAAGAAGTATTCAAAATGATGCAAAGCAAGAACCTACAACCAAGACTTCTTTATCAAGCAAGGCTATCATTTAAAATTTAAGGAGAAATAAAAAGCTTTCCAGACAAAAATAATAAAAAAACTCAAGGAATTCATTACAAACTAACCAGTACTGGAAGAAATATTAAGGGGCCTGTTGTAAAAAGAGCAAAGAAAAAAAACTGAGAAACAGACGATTGTAGATTTAAAGAATAAAATGTCAATAAACAACTACATATCAAAAATAACCTTAAATATAAATGGATTAAATACACCAATCAAAAGACATAGGGTAGCTGCATGGATAAAAAACAACAAGACACATACATATGCTGTCTACAAGAGACCCACCTCAGAACAAAAGAGACACGTAGACTAATAGTGAAGGGGATGAAAAAAAGTGTTTCAGCAAATAAAAATTTTTAAAAATGTGATAGCAATACTTATAACTAACAAAATTGACTTTAAAACAAAGGCTATACTAAGGGATAAAGAAGGTCACTACATAATGATAAAGGGAGCAATCCAACAGGAGGATACAACCATTGTAAATATCTTTGCGCCTAATATAGGAGCACCTAAATATATAAAGCAGATTTTGATGGACATAAAGGGTGAGATCAACAGCAATACTATAGCAATAGGAGATTTTAATACCCCACTAACATCAATGGATAGATCCTTCAGGCAGAAAATTGACAAAAAACAGCAGCCTTAAGTGATAAACTAGATCAACTAGATTTAATAGATATCTCCAGAACCTTTCACCTTAAAACACCAGAATATACATTCTTTTCAAGTGTTCATGGTATATTCTCAAAGATAAACCACATGTTATGACACAAAACAAGTTTTAATAAATTTAAGAAGATTGAAATCATATCAAGTATCTTCTCTGATCATAGTGGCATGAAACTAAGAATTGACTACAATTGGAAAACTGAGCTCTGTCTACATCTGAGCTCAGGAATGCTTATATTTCAGTTAAGTTGAGAAAAAAGAAAAAGAAAAGAATAACTGAAAAACAATCATACACTTGGAGGCAAAATAGCATGTTATTAAATAACAAATGGGCTAACAACAAAATCAAGAAACAAAAAGTTTTCTTGAAACAAATAAAAATAAACATACAACAACTCAGAACTTATGGGACACAGCAAAAGAAGTCCAAGAAGAAATTCATAGCATTACAGGCATACCATAAGAAGCAAGAAAAAGCTCAAATAAACAACTTAACCCTGCATCTAAAAGAACTAGAAAAAAAAAAACAAATAAAGTCAGAAGAAGTAGAAGGAAGAAAATAATAAAGATTAGAGTGGAAATAAATGATATAGAGGTTAAAAAGACAATACAGAAGATCAATGAAACCAAGAGCTGGTTTTTTGAAAAGGTAAACAAGATTGATTAACCTTTACCCAGACTCATCAAGAGAAAGAGACAGGACTCAAATAAATAAAATTAGAAATGAAAGTGGAGATGTAACAACTAACACCACAGAAAAACAAAGGATTGTAAGAAGATACTATGAATATCTTTATGCCCAAAATTGGACAACCTAGGCAAAATGCATACATTTCTAGAAATGTATAATCTTCCTAAACTCAATATGAAAGAACAGAAAACCTAAACAGACTGATTACAACAAATGAAATTGAAACAGTTATCAAAAAATTCTCTGCAAACAAAATCCCTGGACCAGATGGCTTCACAGGTGAATTTTGCCAAATATTCAAAGAAGAATTAACACCTATCCTTCTCAACCTATTTCAAAAAATTTAAGGAGAGGGTTGACTTCCAAACTTTTTTTATGAGGCAAGCATAATCCTTATTCCAAAACCAGGTAAAGATACTATAAAGAAAGAAAACTATAGGCCAATACCCCTGATGAACTTAGATGCTAAAATTCTCAACAAAATATTAGCAAACCATATCCAGCAATACATAAAAAAATCATATATTATGATCAAGTGGGATTTATTCTGGGGAGGCAAGACTGGTACAATATTTAAAAATCAATCAATGTGATTTATCACATAAACAAAATGAAGGCTAAAAATCACATGATAATATCAATAGATGCAGAAAAAGCATTTGATAAAATCCAGCACCCATTTATGATCAAAATCCTCAGCAAAGTGGGAATATAGGGTACATACCTCAACATGATAAAGGCCATCTATGACAAACTGAAAGCCAACATCATACTGAACGGGCAAAAATTAAAAGCAATCCCCTTAAGATCAAGAAAAAGGCAGAGGTGCCATTTTCACCATTCCTAATCAACATAGTTCTGGAATTCCTAGCCACAGCAATCAGACAAGAAAAAGAAATAAAAGGTATTCAAATTGGAAATGAAGTAAAACTATCATTATTTGCTGATGACATGATACTGTACATAGAAAACCCTAAAGCAGTGGTTCTCAAAGTGTGCGCCCAAGAAGATTTCCAGGTGTACCCTATGGTATTCCAGAGAAATATGTGCCTGTTAGGGACCAAATCACTAACAGGGTTTATAAAGTTCAGATTTTTAGGGGACAGAAGTGTGGGGAATTGGCTGTAAGCTGATAGTCTTCCCAACCCCAACTTCAGTTGCCTAATTAGGTTGCAAAAGGCTGTTAAGCTGTGGTGTTGGATTGTTTATACTACCCCCCCAATGTTCCCTGGAAAGACTGGAGGCAAGTTTTTTCTATCCTTTGTTTGGTATAAAGTTAAGATGATATGTTTGGTGGGGTGTTTGGATTGATAATTAAACATAGGAATTGTCTCTTGAAACCTTTTGGATTTCTATAAAATAAGAATATGTAGCAGTATCTAAAAAAGTTTTGAACATTTTACTACAATTTTCAACATCCTATATATGTGAATTAGAATTTTCTACCCTTAACACAATTAAGAATAAAAAGAGAGGAATTATTCAATGTATTGACGAGGAAATGAGAGTTTGCCTTTCAAATATATGCCCAAACATTGAAGAAATCGCTAAGACACATCAGACTCATGTTTCTCATAAACACAAGAATGAAAAAACTTAACACATTTGTGCTGGGACCTGCTGAATTTACTAAATCTTGCTAAGAATGTATCTCTCTCTCTCTCTCTCTCTCTCTCTCTCTCTATATATATATATATATATATATATATATATATAACTTTTTTATCATTTTTTAAATTTTTTTAACCCTTTCTTATGAATTCTAAAAAGGACAACTCAAAAAATTGTAACATAAATATGTTTCTTAATGTAAGAATAAATTTAATTTTGTCATATTTATTTTGTTTAATTACCATAAAAGCATACATAGACTTTATATTTTTTCTTTAATATTTGACTTAATTATTATAACATATTTCTCAGAAATATGTATACACTGTGCCTACCATTTTAAATGTGCCCCAACTTCAAAAAGTTTGAGCACCACTGCCCTAAAGTCTCAGTCAAAAAACCACTAGACCTGATAAATGAATTCAGCACAGTGGCAGGATATAAAATTAATATTCAGAAATCAGTGGCATTTTTATACAGCAACAATGAACTGTCTAAAAGAGAAATTAAGGAAACAATCCTATTCACTTTTGCAACAAAATAAATAAATAAAGTACCTAGGAGTAAATTTAACAAAGGTTGTAAAAGATTTGTCCTCAGAAAATTATAAAATATTGATAAAATAAATCAAGGAAGATACAAACAAGTGGAAGCTTATATTGTGTTCATAGATAGGAAGAATAAACATCATTAAAATGTCTATATTACCCAAAGCAATCTTTAAATTCCATAAAAAATCTTATTAAAATATCAATGGCATATTTAAAGATATAGAACTAATATTCCAAAAAATTGATATGGAACCAAAAAAAGAACACGAATAGCCTCAGCAATTTTAAAAATGAAGAATAAAGTGGGAGCTATCACACTTCCTGATATCAAGTTATACTACAAGGCTATTGTAGTCAAGACAGCCTGGTACTGGCATAAGAACAGGCATACAAATCAATGAAACAGAACAGAGAACCTAGAAATAAACTCACGCCCTTATGGTCAATTGATATTTGACGCAGGAGGTAAGAGCATACAATGGAGTAAAGAAAGTCTCTTTAATAAATGTTGTTGTGAAAATTGGACAGGTACATGCAAAAAAATGAAACTACACCACCAACTTACACCACTCACAAAAATAAACTCAAAATGGATAAAAGACTTAAATGTAAGTCATGAAACCATAAACATCTTAGAAGAAAACATAGGCAGTTAACTCTCCAATATCTCTCTTTTCTTTTCTTTTTTTTTACAGAGAGGGTCAAAGAGAGGGATAGATAGGGACAGACAGACATGAATGAAGAGAGATGAGAAGTATCTATCATTAGTTTTTCGTTGCCGTTGCGACACCATAGTTGTTCATTGATTGCTTTCTCACATGTGCCTTGACCACGGGAACTTCAGCAGACCAAGCCACCCCTGGCTGGAGCCAGCAACCTTGGCTCCAAGCTGGTGAGCTTTTGCTCAAGCCAAATGGGCCCGAGCTCAAGCTGGTGAGCTCGGGGTCTCAAACCTGGGTCTTCCGCATCCCAGTCCGACGCTCTATCCACTGCACCACCGCCTGGTCAGGCTCCAATACCGCTTGTAGCAATATTTTTTTCTGATTTATCTCCATAGGCAAGTGAAATAAAGGGCAGGATAAACAAATGGGACTATATCAAACTAAAAAGCTTTCACACAGCAAAAGACACCATGAACAAAATTAAAAGACAACTCACAAAAAGGGAGAACGTATTTCCCAATACGTCTGGTAAGGAGTTAATAACCAAAATTTATAAAGAACTTGTACAACTCAACACCAGGAAGATAAACAATCTAATCAAAAAATGGGCAAAAGAAATGAATAGAAACTTCTCCAAAGCAAACATACAGATGGCCAATAGGCCTATGAAAAAATGTTCAATATCACTAATCATCAGAGAAATGCAAATTAAAACCACAATGAGAAATGCAAATTAAAACTCACTGGTGGGAGTTTCCTCACACCAGTCAGAATGGTGTTCATTAACAAAACAACTCACAATAAGTACTGGCGAGGGTGTGGAGAAAAGGAAACCCTCCTGCACTGCTAGTGAGAATGCAGACTGGTGCAGCCACTATGGTAAACTGTATGGGGTTTCCTCGAAAAATTAAAAATGGAACTGCCTTTTGACGCAGCTATCCCACTTTTAGGAATATATCTTAAGAATACCAAATCACTGATTTAAAAAAAGATATGCACCCCCATGTTTACTGCAGCATTGTTTACAATAGCCAAGATCTGGAAATAGCCCAAGTGTCCATCAGTGGACGAGTTGATTAAAAAGCAGTGGTACATATAGACAATGGAATACTACACGGCTATGAAAAAGAATGAAATCTTACCTTTTGTGAGAGCATGAATGGACCTGGAGATTATTATCCTAATCAGTGGTTGGCAAACTCAATAGTCAAGAGAGCCAAATATCAATGATACAACAATTGAAATTTCTTTTGAGAGCCAAAATTTTTAAACTTAAATTATACAGGTAGGTACATTCCTTATTGAGGTAGCGCCCACAAGTGGTATTTTGTGGAAGAGCCACACTCAAGGGGCCAAAGAGCCGCATGTGGCTCACAAGCCGCAGTTTGCCGACCAGGGTCCTAAGTGAAATGAGCCAGGCAGAGAAAGAAAAATATCATATGATCTCACATATATGTGGAATCTAATGGACAAAGTGAACTGAGGAACAGAATAGAGGCAGAGGTGGGTAACAGGGAGCAGAGGGACAGCAGTCAGAGGGAAGGGGGATGAGGGGAAGGGATCAGAGAAGGTGAAGGTATTAGTAAAACTATATATATATTCATAACACAGAGATATAGATAACAGGACAGCAAATCCTGGAAGCAATGGGGGGAGGGTGTGAGGGGAATATGGGTTAAAGGGGTACAAAAAGGGACACAAGTGTGGGGATGAGGGAGTTATATTCAATGGGACACTTGAATCCATGTAAACACAATAAATTAAAAGTTAATAAAAATTTTTAAAAAGGAAGAAAAAATGTATAAGGCAACATTAAATAAAGGCAAATGTCTGTTCTTTTTGTTTCCATAAATTGGTTATCAAACAAACATGATTTTAAGTTAATAAAACTGGAACTGGAACTAATTTCATTTTTTGAAAACAAACTCACTCCTGGGGGTCATTGAGCATAAAACTCACTGTTCAAAGGTCTAATGGCTCTTATAAATTTTTGTCTACAAATTGTGACCATCCAAAATATGGAAGGAACCACTTTAAGATTGGTCTTTATTTGAGAAATAAGTGGATTTGAGTAGAGAAAGAGATGAATTGTAGTGG
This sequence comes from Rhynchonycteris naso, assembly GCA_037038555.1. NCBI lineage: Eukaryota > Metazoa > Chordata > Mammalia > Chiroptera > Emballonuridae > Rhynchonycteris > Rhynchonycteris naso. Next base: position 44,148,146 of record CM072997.1, on the reverse strand, counting down.
ACAAAATTGATGTTTTTCTCAGATCCCACTTACTGGTTTTGTGTACCCATCCTTTGGATTAGGTGTGTTTTGCATCTTTTGTTGATAAGTCAAACTGATTCAGAAGACTGCCTTGTGGCTACTGGAAAGTTTCAATTGCACACTCAAAAACCTAGAAGTACCTAGAAATGTACACTCCACTAAAGGAAACTGTAGCCAATGACTAGTGTAAGAATACAAAAGCACGGAATTAGTGTGATTTGTGTTCCAGCTCTCCTCATGGGATCAGGCAGAAGCTATGAATTTGCCTGAAATCTCACCTTTGCTTGGCTCTTACTTTCCTCTTCTGCTTTCTGTATTTCAGTAGTTGTTTTTATGTGAATACTTTTGTAATAAATTCCTGGCTGCTTCTGCTTCTGGATTACCAAACTTGAGACACAGGGCCTTACAAGAATTTTCATACAAAGGTCCACATTGAAAACACTTTTAAAGAGAGTAATTAAATAAAAAAGTGAAAATAATTAGGAATATTTTCAAGTGATATGGAAATTTTTAAAATATCTTGACAAAATGTATAGTTGTCACACAATCCTCTACCCAAAAGTATATATACCATGTGTGTGTGTGTCTATACACACGCACACACACGGAAGCAATATCATTTAAAAATAAATCTAGCACAAGAAATTAGAAATGTAGTAAGTGCAAACAAAAACAAAAATAGTTATTTAAAAATATTTTAAGATACAAAATTCTGATACGACTTATAAGAGTAAAACATATCTAACCCAAAATACAAAATGGAAAAAGGAAGTAATTACAGATATAAAATTTCTAATACTAAAAGAGCTTTTGGATCAACAATATGTTCATAAAACTTACAATCTAGAACAGTGGTTCTTAACCTTTTTTGAGGTATAGAACCCACCAGTTTCATATGTGCATTCACCGAACCCTTCTTTAGTGATAAATAAATTATTATTTATTTTTCCAAATTCAAAACATAGGTATATGTTTTTTTACTGGTGCACAAAATGAGCTGTGCATGAACATCACCTTGCTCAAAGAACAAAACCAACAAAGTGCATGAACTCACAACAAATTACGGTATTACTTTATTCTGGCCTCGACGGCAGAGGCTTCTTCGAACCCCTGAGACTGACTCATCGAACCCTTAGGGTTCGATAGAACCCAGGTTAAGAACTACTGCCCTAAAAACTCCACACACAAAAAAAAATACTAGATGTAATAAATGAATTTGGCAAAGTAGAAAGGTACAAAGTTAATATTCAGATATTGGTGGCATTTATATACACCAATACTGAACTACCAAAAAGGCAAATTAAGAAAACAATTTCACAGCCCTGGCCAGTTGGCTCAGCAGTTGAGCATCAGCCTGACGTGTAGAAGTTCCAGATTCGATTTCCAGCCAGGGCACACAGGAGAAGCACCCATCTGCTTCTCCACCCTTCCCGCTCTCCTTTCTCTCTATCTCTTTCTTCCCCTTCCACAGCCAAGGCTTCATTGGAGCAAAGTTCGCCTGGGCACTGAGGATGGCTCCATGGCCTCTGCCTCAGGCGCTAGAATGGCTCTGACTGCAGCAGAGCAATGTCCCAGATGAGCCAAGCATAGCCCCCGGTGGACATGCCAGGTGGATCCCGGTCGGGCGCATGCGAGATTCTGCCTATCTGCTTCCCTCTGCTTCTCACTTCAGAAAAATACAAAAAAAAAAAATCTATTTAATGTTACCTAGGGATAAATTTAACCAATGAGGTAAAAGACCTATGTTCAGAAACTTATAAGACACTGAAGAAAAAATATGAGGAAGATACAAATAAGTGGGAGCACATACCGTATTCATGGGTAGGAAAAATTAACATCATTAAAATGCTCATCCTACCCAAAGTAACCTACAGATTCAACACAACTTCAATTAAAATAACAATGGCATATCTCATAGATATAGAGCAAATATTTCAAAAATATATATGGGACACAAAACACTCCGAATAGCCTCATCAATCTTGAGAGAAAAAAAGTTTCAGGTCTCACACTGCCTGATACCAAACTATACTACAAAGTCATAGTAATCGAAACAGCATGATATTGGCACAAGAACAGGAAAATAGATCAATGAAGCAGAATAAACAGCCCAGAAATAAACACACGCATTTATGGTCAATTAATTCTCTGAGTGGTGAGTTTTTTTAATGGTCGCTGATCCCTGGGAGTGAGGTTGTTTTGTTTTTCAAAAACTGAAATTAGTTACTGTTACAGTTTTATTAACTTAAAATCATGTTTGTTTGATAACCAATTTATGGAAACTGGAAGAACATAAATTTGCTTATTTTAAAGTTGCCTTACACATTTTTAAAATAAAAATTTTTGTATAATCATGTTCTGGATGGTCAGGAGACATAAGGACATACATGAACGTCCATACTACTCAAATGATTAATATTTGACATAGAGGCAAAAACATACAATGGACTAAAGGCAGGCTATTCAATAAATGGCATTAGAAAAATTGGACAGATACATACAAAAAAATGAAACTAGAACATGTTCTTACATCATACACAAGAATAAACTCAAAATGGATTAAAGATTTAAATGCAAGTCACAAAATCATAAAAATACTAGAAGAAAACATAGGTAGTAAAACTTCAGACATTTCTCATAGCAATAATTTTTTCTGATATAGCTCCTTGGGCAAAGAAAACAAAGAAAAAATTAAACAAATGGGACTTCATCAAACTAAAAAGCTTTTGCACAGCAAAGAAAACCATCAATAAAATGAAAAGGATATCCAATGAACAGGAGAACATATTTGTCCGTGATACATATGATAAGGGATTAATTTTCAAAATATATGAAGAACTTGTACTCAATGTCAAGAAGACAAACAATACAATTAAAAAATAGGCAAAAGACCTGAATAGACACTTTTCCAAAGAGAGCATATGGAAGGCCAATAAACATATGAAAAAAATGCTCAAAACTTAGATTTAATCAAAGGATTACAAAATACTTCCCCTCCTCCACTCCTTATTACCATATCAGGAGGGTTAAATAAAATATTAGTGATTAAAGCTCAAAGAGCTGTAGAGCAAAAACTATATTTAAAAAGTACTTCTTAGGGAAACCCAAAGACAACAGCAGAGACAAAAACGAAACACCAGAGAAATCTGAAGACCCTGCATCTAAAACTATAACAAATTATTAAACACACGCAACTCCTAGCCAGATTAACAAAAACCTCACAATAAAGGCCTATTTAACTCAGTTCCTATCACCTGATACATCATATCTATCTTTCAATAACCACAACAACAACAAAAAACATAGGGGTTTTAACCCTATTAAACAGCAGAAAAGAAAACACAGGCTGAAGACACTAATTATCAGAACCACATTCAGCTATGACACAGATTTTGGAATTATCAGACAGTGAAAACAAAATCACTATGGATAAAAAATAAGAACTCTAATGGAAAAAGCAGACAAAATACAGAAACAAATAGATTGTTTATATTTCATGCTTATGAATTAGAAGACTAATTATTGTTAGGATGTCAGTTTTTCCAACTAAGGTGCTGCAGTAAAGAATTGATGCTTCTCATCTCTCTCTCTTTCTGTCTGGCTGTCCCTCTCTGTGTCTCTCTGTGTGTGTCTCTCTCTGTCCCTGTCTCTCTTGATAAAAAAAGTCAGTTTTTCTCAATTTGACCTATATCCCAATCAAAATACCTGCAATCTATTTTATAAATATTGACAAACTGATTCTAAAGTTTACATGGAAAGGCAAAATACCCAGAATAACCAACAAAATGCTGAAGAACTTTGTTCTTCAGTTCAAAGTTCAAAGCACTGGACAAAATGTAGGACTGATACTACCTGATTTCAATAACCCTGAAATGATATAGTAATCAAGAGGACATGGATTTAGAATAAACACATAGGTCAATGAAACAGAATAGAGAGCTCAGAAATAGACCCACAAATATATAATCAACTAAACTTTAACAAAGAATCGGGGGCAATTCAATGGAGAAAGAATATTCCTTTCAAGAATGAATACTGGGCCTGACCTGTGGTGGCACAGTGGATAAAGCATCAACCTGAAATGCTGAGGTCGCTGGTTTGAAACCCTGGGCTTGCCCAGTCAAAGCACATGCAAGAAGCAACAAGTTGATATTTCCCACTCCTCTCACACCCCCCACCTTTCTTTCTCTTCTCTCTAAAATTAATAAATAAAATCTTTAAAACAAAATTTAAAAAGAATGAGAACTGAAAGCCCATATGCAAAAAGAGAAAAGAGAGAAGGAGAAAGAAAAATTTATAACCATCTGACTTCAACACAATCAAGGATGCTAGTAATCCAACCCATCTCTGATTTATATTTCTATATCCAGCCCTTTAGATGTGTATAAGACACAATGCAGTAGAAATATATCATTGCCCACCAAAGCCCTTCAAATTACTAAAAATAATCAGTCATCTCTTTTTATGACAATCTTTACTTGGATAGGTTCTATCTTTAAGCAACCTGGATTTTAATGGATTTCAGTTTTAAACTTGAAGATTTTCACTTAAGACACATTTATTTTTCAACTGTTCTACCTTCAAATATCCATTGTATCAATTACAATACCCCACCATCATCCCTATTCCAGTTTACATAAACAAATAACAAATATTCCTATTTGTCTTCTATTGATTCTCTGCAACTCTGTGAATTAAAAACCTCTTTTATTTTTATGGATGAGAAAATTATTTGAGATAATTATTAGGCTCCTTATGAGGAGGCACATGTTTACAGTCTAAAAACACATCTTAAATGCAGTAATTTATTCAGCAATCCTGAGTTCTTTAGGTATCTCATTTGCCATGATAACATCCTTAATAAAGCACCCATGGAAACTGCCATTGTCTGACATACATCGCACTGTGCAACATACATCATATGGTTAACATGAAAAAAAAACCACCTGTTTCCTGAGGAAAATACATACTACAACTTTCCTGAAATTCATCCCCCCCAAAAAGGCTGATTCACATTTAAGCAAATACCAAAATCATTTAGCAGTTAAATTCTTGCTAACATGCTTTCTTATGTGCATTATCTAACACTTCAGTCAGTCTCTACTGGAAGAGAATTTTGAACAGCCTACTATACAAAATCACCATTCTAATATATCCATATAACAAAGCTTATTGCTGTTATATTAATTTAGAAGAATGCCAGAACTTGAGTTAAAATAATTTTCTTTATACAACAGCATTAATAGTTGAAAGGACCTGGATGAGCTTTTACCAAAAAGAAAGTCATTCATCTTTTTGCCACATTGAGACTTTCTTCTTTGTTAATGCAAGATGCAGATGTTTATGTACCATTATTTTGTAGAAGCATTATAAATTAGTTGTTCCATGTACCATAATTAATGTGGGCTATTCAGGTGATCACAAAGGAAAAAGAAAAGTACCTTTACTTGAGGAGTACTATCCATTTAAAGTTACTTTCTCCCAAATACAGGTCATTCAACCTCTACAAAATGTGATTTTCACACCATGAGAATATGTCCCTGATGTGGCTGACAACAAAATAAAAATACACTATTTGTCCAGACAACATACTAAAGTCCAAGTTCAATTTAAATAAAAAGGTTACTGTGATTTACCAAAGATTTAAGTTAGAATATGTATCACTAATGCTCAAAAAAATATTATGGATGTATGTTTTAAACTGGCCCAAGCTGATCTGACTCTGAAAACTGTCAAATTTTTTGATAACTATCAACAACCTCCAACAATCTTAAAATATATTAGCTGACATTAACACAACTATGCTAGGTTTTCTTTAGTCAGGATTTGCTTCTTTTTTTCCATTTCTTTACTTTCAAACTTTCTGTGTCCCTATACTTTACATGTTTGTATATTTTGTATATAAAAGATAGCTAACTTTATTTTTGTTGTATTTCATCTGGAAATCTCTGGCTTTTAACTGGGGGAATTTGGTACACCTATTTTGATTATGATTCATCAAACTTCTTTCTAAAAAATTTTAAATGTATGTTCGGATTTTTATATTATTTATTAATTAATTGCATATCAATTATGAATTTCACTTGTTATAATGAGAGGATACTGGCACTGTTCTATGATAATGTGATTAAATGAACACTTGCTCATTTCTAAGAAAATTACACAACTCCAAAACAAAATATTTCAAATATATTTGTAATAGCTCCATGGGCAAAATATAAGATTTGCTTTGATTATGTTATCTAGCAATTTTTGATTTGTGTTACTTTTCCATCATTTTCTACTTGTGTGATGAGAACTAATACCTCAGTAAATAGCTGAACTACATATAGTATGAGGTCAATTATTTCTATTTCATTGATTAAAGACATAAACCTCACATGTAAATATCTTATATTAGCTTCACCTATAAATTTACCAGACCAGTAATAATTATAAAAGTTTATATATGGCACATACTATTTACCAGGCATTTCTCTATGTACTTCACATATTTTCATTCATTATATACAGCAAGTCAATTATCTTGCCATTACAGATATCAAATGATTCTATTATTGTAAATTCTTCCCAACATCTCAGAATTATGACTTCTGTACTCTCTGCCTCTAGTTGTACTTTTATCTTTCTCCTCTCTACATGGCCTTTTTTCTAGTTTTAGGAGTAGGTAGTGTTATGAGCTGAGTGTTTGTGTGCCCTCAAAATTCATATGTTGAAATCCTAAAACCCAACGTCATGGTATTATGAGGTGGTGCCACTGGATGGTGATTAGGTCATCGAGCCCTCATGGATGCTACCACTACCCTTATAATTGAGGACCCAGAGAACTTTCTCTTGCTCTTTCCATCTTGTGAAGACACAACAAGAGGATAGCTAACTATGAACCAGAAAGTAATCCCTCATCAGACACCAAATCTGCTTGAGCTGTGATCTTGAACTTTCCAGCCTCCAAAACTGTGAGAAATAAATTTCTGTTGCTTATAAGCCCCTCAGTCTGTGGCATTTTGTCCTATCAGCACACAGGAACTGAGACAGGTAGTGTGGTAAAAATGAAAGAGCAATGGAATCTGAAATCAGAGATACAAGTTTTGAATCTCACTTCTAAACCAGCTGTTGGTTTGGCAACCTTGAACAAGTTCCCACTCTGTTTCTTCTGCTGTAGAATGCAAATAATGATATCTACCCTCGAGAGTCAGTGTGAGAATTAAACGAGCTAATATATATACATATTAGTCTCTCTTTCCCGTCAAATTTATAGTTTGGAGTCAACAGAATTAAATAAATCTTACTCTAAAAATAACATGACATAAATTTTTGATCTGTAATTTCAACAAAAACATTTACAGAAATGTCTTCTCTGACCATCATCCTATCTAAAATAAAACACACTCACATACAACACACACTACTACATTAATGCACATACAACATGTACAATACATACAACACACACAAAATATATACACATGATATGCATACAATTGCACTCAACACAAATACTATAAACATAACACATAATAAACAACCTACTTACACAAATACACATATCCATACACATAAATCTATATACCTGAACCATACATTATTTTCTTCACAGCATTTATTCAGTATCTGAAATTTATTTATTCAGTATCAGAAATTATACAATTAGTTGTATTACTTATTAAATACCTGTGTTCACTAGAATATGTGTATTAATATAAAGGCAAAGTGGCCCAGCCTTGGTGCTGGAAAAAGCTAAGTCTGACAGGATGATAAATGATTCATTTCTTTTTAAGTGAATTACTTTGTGCCCAAAAGCTGAGGGCCAAAAAGGTAGGAGAGAAAAAGTTCCTGTCCTCTTGATACTTACATTCTAATAGGCTCTATTTTATAGTTTTTAAGAAAATTATATATTCATTCAACTTAAACTTCAGAATATAATAAGGTTTATTGTACTATTAATAATAGACACTGACTCCTCTATTTGTTAGAATTAAGTCACTGAACAGTGACTTACCTTCTGAGCCTCAGTTTTTCAGCCTGTAAAATAGAGAATTATAATCTTACTCCACAGAGATGGTGTGAGAACTAAATTAATTGGTAGAAAACATAGACTAATACCTCCAACAGAGCTAAGTGCTCATTATACATTCACAGAGATTTACTATAATTTAGAACAGCAATTTTCAACCTTTTTCATCTCATGGCGTAAATAAACTAATTACTAAAATTCTGTGGCATTCCAAAAAATACAATTTTTCCCAATCTGACATAAAAATAGGTATAATTTTGAATCATTTACACCAGATGGCTATCGTTGTGTTGGCTGTTGTCATTTTTTTATTTGACAATCTACAGGAAAAGAGGTCAGTGCTTCTGACTGAATAGTCAGGTATAGAATGTTTTAAAAATTCTTGCAGTACACCAGTGTGTCTGTCTTGGTACACTAGTTGAAAATCACTGATTTAGAATATTCTAAGATGATCAGTATGGTACTAATTTTACCCACTCAAGAGTACTTACTTTCACCTGACTAGGCAGTGGTGCCACAGATAGAGGATTAGACTGGGTTGCGAAGGACCCAGGTTCAAAACCTTGAGGTCACCGCTTTGAGTGTGGGCTCACCAGTTTGAGAGCAGGGTCATTTGTTTGAGTGTGGAATCATGGACATGACCACATAGTTGCTGACTTGAGCCCAAGGTCACTGGCTTGAGCAAGGGGTCACTCGCTCTACTGTAGCCCCCTCCGCCTGGTCAAGGCACATATGAGAAAGCAACCAATGAACAACTAAGGTGCTGCAAGAAAAGAATTGATGCTTCTCATCTCTCTCCCTTCCTGTCTGTCTGTTATTATCTGTCCCTCTCTCTGCCTCTTTCTCTGTCTCTGTCACAAAAAAAAAGAGTACTTACTTTCAAGTCAATAAGATATTTTAAATTGACCTCAGAATTAACTAAAATCTATATTATTATAAATAGTATAAAGTTATTTCATGAACATATTTTAAACTCATGTATGTCCAGTTTATTTCAAACTACTTAATATCATTCCAAATTTGTATACTTGATATATAAAGTGTTGAAAACAGCTAATCTTTTACTATTCATTCATATATATGAAAAAGTTCTATAATTATATATAAGAAACTATATTTTCACTTGTAATTATAAGCCCTTCTGCATTAGTTTTTATAAGTATTGCTCACATAATCAATAAAAACACTAAGTACAGATTTTTCCAAAAATAGTCATTATAAAATTAAATTTATACCATTTTTTCTTAAGCATTTTTACATAAGTAGGTATATAAAAAATTATATTTCAAAAGACAAGGCTTATTGACTAAGTCATTATTTCATCTTTGTTTATAGCCTTTTATTATATTTATACAAATATAAAATAGATACATTCATGAACTCACACCTCTCACATTTAAAATTAGGACTGTTCCAGAGGGTGAATTTTGCAAGCCAATCAGTTAGTACCAAATGCAATGACTTCACATTTTAGGAAAGTTGACATATTTTAAGAAATAGTTTTTCATATGCTATACTTGGCACTAACTTCAGAATGCCCTAGATTGTTCTGGATCATTTCATGGCAAACTTAATTTCTGTATTACCTCACTTTCTCCCCCAGAGGATGCATTTTTTCCTGTTAAAGCTAAGCAGACATTAAAATCTCTGCAGGGAAAATATGACTCTTTTTAATTTTTACAATAGCCTTTTCAGTCCCAGCCATTACAGTGTTGGTTACAGTTTCTGCTCCATAACAACAAAAGGTTCTTTTCAGTTCAGTGCAGTTCAACATTTATTGGTCATCTTGTATACCACAAAGTGGCTGGAATATAAGACTTACAAAAATAGTTAAGTATTCTCTGCTATCCAAATAGCCACCAACTAAAAGAGGGTAAAAATATCAAAAGGGAATTTCAATATGAGCACTAAGAATTCACAAAGGACAGAAACCTCTCTAGTTTCTACTTTTCAAAATAAGTATACATTCTTCCTTTCAAACTGATATTTCTCTCTTATAAGTTTCAAATGGGAAAAAATCCCTTTATACCTTTGTGCCAAGCTTCCTAGATAACTATGAATAATCAGTCTCTAAATGATATTTCTTGTGAATGACAATGATAAAAAGGGAGAAGAAATATGACAGAGACATATACTGAGGGTCACAGATCATGTGCGACCAAATTCACTATGAGAAGCTTAAATATTAAGAGCACAGAAAGAATGCAGTTTAGGGGCGGGGGTGAAAGAGGAAAGAAATGAGAGAACATGACAAAAAAAAACAAATTATCCAGTTCTCTCATTTTTCTACCTTGTAAGCAAAAACATCTCCAAGTCAGGAAATGCCGTTAATCTCCTATGTGACTACTAAAGTCTCTTGGTATGGCTTCCAAATACCTATTTTGAACTATTTGTTTTTAAGCAATGGGACATTGTGTTGACTTTCTTTGTGGGCAGAGAAGTGAACAGAATTTATCCTTGAAATCAATATCACTTTGTTCAAGAAAATGTCCTAGGAAGGAATGGGAAGCAACCTGCCTAAAGCCTATCTGGGAAAGCAGCTATAAAAGAAGTATTAAGTCAAAGGACACTTATGAATTGGAAAACAATATTATAACGTAAAGAAACTATAATATGAAAACTGAAATGACACACAGTGCATGTGTGATAGATTTCACTAATATTAAATTAATTGAATCATGACTTTTCTTCCTTTTTTTTTTACTTTTTTCCTTAAGTGAGAAGAGAGGGAGGCAGAGAGATAGAATTTTGCTTGAGCCCCTACCAGGATCAACCTGGCAGGCCCCCTACCCAGAGATGCTGTGCCCATCTGAGGCGTTGTTCCGTTGCTCAGCAACCAAGCTAGTTTAGCACCTGAGGTGAGGCCATGGAGCCATCATCAGTGCCCAGGGCCAACTTGCTCCAACTAATCCATGGCTGCAGGAGGGGAAGAAAGAGACAGAGAGAAAGGGGAGAGTGGAGAAGCAGATGGGTACTTATTCTATGTGCCCTAACCAGAAATCAAACCCAGGACATCCACATGCCCATGGACACTCTACCACTGAGTCAACCGGCCAGCACCAAATCATTATTTTTCACGTTTTTCTTTTTTAGCAGCAATCTCAGAGTTTAGAATGTTTGGGGGAAACATTCAAATTCCTACAATTACTGAAGTTCCCTGTGGTCCAATTTTATTCTTTTTTAGTTTTAAGATCCTCTAAGAAAAATACTAATCATTGCCTCAAGGAAAAAATCTTTAATGAATTTTACTTACCATATTTACAGAAGTGACTTTTAGAGAATTAATTTTATGAAATAATTGAGAAGTCAAACTGCTAGGAAATGTGTTGTGAATGGTAGCATTAGCTAATTATATTTATTTACTTTGGGTTTTTTTGTGGGTCTTTTTTACAGAGACAGAGAGAGAGATAGATCGGGACAGACAGACAGGAACGCAGAGAGATGAGAAGCATCAACCATCAGTTTTTTGTTGTGGCACTTTAGTTGTTCATTGATTGCTTTCTGATATGTGCCTTGACTGTGGGGCTACAGCAGATCAAGTAACCCCTTGCTCAAGCCAACAACCTTGGGTCCAAGCTGGTGAGCTTTCCTCAACCATATGAGCCCATGCTCAAGCTGGCAACCTTGGGTCTCCAACCTTGGTCCTCTGCATCCCAGTCCGATGCTCTATCCACTGCGCCAATTTGCTAATTGATAGGTCAAGGCTGCTAATTTGATAATTCAAAAAATTATCAAAGATTTATTTTTTCCTTAGTAGTATATTAAGGACATCAAATTAAAGCAAAGCTGAAGTACTAAAAAAAATTTTTTTCAAATAACTTTTTGTTATGACTTAAAGTAAGAGCTTTTCTCTTGAAACTCTTCTAAGATAAATATTCATTATTTACTGTCGGACTTATTCTCCAAATTAAAAGTGTGCATTCAGGTTATGGGAGATGTGAGCTAAAGAAACTATGAATGAATAAGTAAATATAAACATACATAAATCACCAGTGTATAATAGTAGTTTACAAATTATCTTTTCACATTATGAATCTCTTAAAAATACTCTCTAAGCAAAGGAGAATAAAGCATTTTAATTTTCAATAAAATCAAAAGAAATATGACCACTTGGAAGATTCAATTGTCAAATATGGTATGCTGCAAGAATGCAAATCTGAACAAAAATGTAAATAAAATATTATATACCAAGAGATAGATGTATCCAGATATATTTATAAATATATACATATATATTCACATATATAAAATACATGAATTGGAGGAAATTCAAACCTCAAATCAATGAAAGTAAGAGCATAAGAGGGCCCATATTTATCTAAGAATGGTCTATAGATGTAAATTAAAGTGTAAAATGTAATTACTGAGATTAATTTAAATGACCATAAAACAACTCATTGAATAAACTATTTTTTTATCTCTATACCAATCAATTTTACCAAATAGCATTAATTTATAACTATATTTTGCTAGATAGCTTGGAGGTCCCATTTTTATTCATTGAACAATAATGTGTATAGATTATAAATAATGTATTCATTTTAGGATTGTTTCCTTATCTTCTAAATGGGGCAATGATTTCTGTCAACTAATATGATGTCTGTGTTTTATTTATAGAATAATTTGTACACAATTTATCAATGTTTAAATTTCAACAAAGAGAATGTTAATTTCTCAAATTGGTTTAGCTTTTAGGATAATAAAGGAGTTTGCCCAGTACAGTATTGTCAATTATTACAGTGGACATAATGGTCTGGAAAAGATCTCTGGCTAATTTGGTTCAAAATTTTGCCTCAAGATAGCTCCAAAGTGTTTAATAAAAAACATGATTTTATAAAAACTGTGATATTAGAAAATAATTACTTAGACATCTGGAATTCAAAAGAAAGTTAAAAGGAAAATGTTAGTTTTCTTCTGCATGACCCTTTCTACAAGCATGTTAACAAAGTTCCAAGATTAGCAGAGGTCAGTTAGAACAGTGGAAAAACTACAACCCCTCCTGGGGAAGCTTTCAACTCAGCCCAAACTTCAACTTGGCTCTCACTCTTCCTTTCCTCCATGGGGAGAATAAAACCTCTTTGCTGGTGTCTATTTTCTGGCACAAAAGGTGACTTCATGAATCTAGCTTTTCCACAATGTGTGTAAGCAATGCTACCTTTAAGGCTTCAATAAAACATTATAATTTATTTTATTATCTGATTCTTCTTCATCAACTACTCGACTTTTTTATGCTTATCGTCTTTGTGTTTTGCATGATGGTTAGTATTGGCCTTTCATCACCTTCTAGATGCATTTTAAATTCTGCTTCTCTTCATCCTTTTCTAGTCTCACTTTCAATAATGAAGAACTTATATAATTATTTTATCACCAAATATAGTATGTCTTCCATAGTTTGCCCACCATAGACCTAAGAAGATGAGACCTCCAAGCTACTTCACTTAGTTAATATTTTATCATATTCTTTATATGTTTTAAAAACAAAATAGAGTATCTTTGTGGCATAAATAGTAAAACCTTTACTTGTACCCCAAAGTGCAATAACCAAGGATAGCAAAAATGTGGCTACAACCTCTCTTTTTTTTAGCACACAGAAGATATTGCTAGTCAATTGTAAATGCACTTTTTCCCTCTACACCCAGATACAGCCCCAAAATCTTTTTTGAAACAATGCTCTGGGCAATCACTACTGCTCTATACATTTTGATGCAGAAATATAAGCATATTTGTATTCTCTGGTATAGAAAAGTTACTGCAATTTTGAATTTATATTATCAATGCAGCTGTGAAAATTCTAGGTTAGTAGTTCTCAGTTTAACTGGACTAAATATTGAAATATTTCACTTTTATTTGGTAATTGGCAATACAGGCAAAGCACTGACATCCACCTGAAATATGTAAAGCAATAAGAAGACATCCATAACCAAGGCAAAGCCATGACGTCCCATTTCATAAAATGTGCAAGGTGCCAACCCCAATAACTAGAAAACAGACATGTGGCATTATGTGATTTGTGTTTTTAAAAATTCATTGTTGTGTAAAAATATAAATTGCAAATATAAAGTCTTAAGGAAAAGGAAAATAAAATTAAGAACTAAGAGCCTTGTGAATTCACTAATTAAAAGGGAATTATGCTACTTTTGTTTTCATAACATTAAGTAATAATAATGCTGAGTACAGAATAGCTCTTTACTCCATCTAGTATATTGTATTTCCTTCCTTCCATTCATCCATGTTCTCATTCATTTACTCTGAAAATCTTCTCTAAGCACCGATACTAATCAGAAAGGCATAAGTATATCCCCAATGCATTATGCAGTTATTTTTTATTATTTTATTTAGAAAATTAAATTTAATAGGGTGACATTGATCAACAAGTGTACATAGGTTTCCAGTGAACATTTTTCTATAGTATTTGAATTGTTGATTATGTTATATACCCATCAGCTTTATGTAATTCTGATCCCAAGAAATGTTAATGGAAGGACAACTGAAAATTTTCAAACACCCAATCTCAAGTTCTAACAGCTGTGATCTAATATTGTAAATCAGGTATCTTCTGGGTCTAGTATTCTATGATTACATGACAGTCCTATGTTATTTGGGGGGAGTTTTTTAAAAATTACTTTTGGGAAGGCCCTAGCCAGTTGTCTCAGCAGTAGAGTGTCAGCCGTGAGTGTGGAAATCCTGGGTTCAATTTCCAGTCAGGGCACACAGGAAAAGTGCCCATCTGCTTCTCTACGCTTCCCCCTCTCCTTTCTCTCTCTCTCTCTCTCTCTCTCTCTCTCTCTCTCTTTCTCTTTCTCTCTTCCCTTTCTGCAGCCAAGGTTCCATTGGAGCAAAGTTGGCTCGGATGCTGAGGATGGCTCCATGGCTTTTGCCTCAGGTGCTAGAATGGCTCTGGTTACAATGAAGCAACACCCCAGATGAGCAGAGCATTGCTCCCTAGTGGGTATGTCGGATTGATCCCGGTTGGGAGCATGTGGGAGTCTGTCTCTATGTCCCTCCCCCACACTTTTTACTTCAGAAAAATACCAAAAAAATTACTTTGGGGAAGTAGCATGCAGCGGGAAATATGAAAACACAAATATGAGGACATGTTTTATTCATCATACTAAAAATAAAACTTTTTAATAAAATCACAATGGGCAAATGGCAAAGATTCTGGTAGCTTTCTCCAAGATCCATTTTACCTTCTCTTTCAGAGAATTTATCTGTTCTAATGTGTTTAGAATGCCCAAACCGATAGTGTCAGTCCAACGTGTAGGATAAAATAACTCTATAAACTTTAAATAGAAAAAAAGCAATTTGGTTTTATAACTCTGAATATGATCAATTTGAAATTTATAAAGAGGTTTTTACATTATTGCTTATTCCTGTCATATTCTCAGGAGAAGAAAATAACATTCAACAAGAGCTCCTAATCCCCACACCACAACCACATACATATTGATATCATTGATTGGGTCATTAATGAAAACAAATGCTATTCCAATCTAAACTGAAAATCACTGCAATGGGAAATGTTAACTTCTAGTGTCCTGTCAGGATCAGTGAGTTTTTAATAATTGTAAATATATCTAAAGTCTAGAAAGAAGATATTATTGCATCAAGAAGATAGATTCCATCAACACATTTTGTCCCTGGTTAAATTTCATACAACCTAGAAATATTGGGAAGAATTATGAATTGTGAAAATGCATTAGTCAGTGGAGGCGCACTAGTTTATAACTCTGATGAACGAGATGACTGAGTCCTGGAACAGAAACTAGTTCTTACAGGCTTCCTGGATCTCTAGGGCCTGCCCAAAATCTGGCAAGCCAAGCACAAAACATTTCCTAAATAGAGCACAAGCTTGTAAAATAGATGCCCAGAGGATGACTCTGTGTTCAAGTACAGGCTCACCACCTTAGCAACATCAGGCTGAGGAGCTCACCAGGACAGACCACAACACCATAGCCAAGATGGCTTGGCCCTCCAAGCCAAGGCATGCAAAGTCACCGCAGGTCATACTTATGTGGTATGATTGAAAGTAACCAAAAGCATAAGTAAGGATAAAAACAGTAAGTAAAATATTTTTAGTAAATAAAACAATGATTGAAACTACCAAATTTTAGCAAATTTTTTTTCAGATTTGAAGAGTAAATATAAATTTAATTGCCCACACATCCTATTGAAGAAAAGGCCCCAAAAGGATGGAACAGAAGACAATTTAGAATTAAGGTGAATTGGCCCTGGCTCAGTGGTGGAGTGTTGGCTCAGCATAGAAGTCCCTGGTTTGATTCCTGGTCAGGGCACACAGGAGAAGTGACCATCTGCTTCTCCATCCCTCCCCTTGTGTGTGTGTGTGTGTGTGTGTGTGTGTGTGTGTGTGTGTGTGTGTGTGTGTGTGTCTCCCCCTCCCACAGTCTGTGGCTCAAATTGTTCAAGCAAACTTGGCCCTGGATGCTGAGGATGGCTACATGGCCTTGCTTCAGACACTAAAATAGCTTGCTTGCAGAACAACAATGCAGTGGCCCCAAAGGGACAGACCATCACCCCAGTAGAGGGCTTTCCTGGTGGATCCCAGTAGGGACACGTGGGATTGTGTTTCTCTGCCTCCCCACTTCTCACTTAATTTAAAAAAAAAAATTAAGGTGAATCAAGTCAAATCCAGCTGCTGTTGCCTACTTAGCAAGGCATGGACACAGGTTGAGATGGAGGAAGGAGGAAAATAAAGTTATGAGGTAAAGGCTACAGTCAGAGAAAAGCCAAGCATTAAAGGTTGAGATAAGAAGTTATCCAAACAGACTGATGGTTGCCAGAGAGAATAGGGTTTGGAGAACTGGTTGGAAAGATGAAGGGAATAAGAAGTTCAGTTTGGTAGTTATAAAATAGTCATGGGGTTGTAAAATGCAACATAGAAAATATAGTCAATAATATTGTAATAACTATGTATGGTACCAACTGGGTACTAGAAATAATAAGAGGAAACATTTGATAAAGCATAGGATTGTCTAATCATTTTTCTGTATACCTAGTTACTTTGAAACTAATACAAAGTAATACTGAATATAAACCATAATTAAAAAAAAAATTGGCCCTGGTCAGTGGCAGATAGTAAGGCAGACTTCTGCATGCACCTTGACTGGGGTCTACCTGGAAAACCCTTTTTGGGGCCAATGCTCTGTTCATCTGGGGCCATGCTCAGCTCACAACTGGCTATTTTTAACACCTGAGGTGGAAACTCTACAGAGACATCCTTAGCGGTCTACCTGGAAAACCCTTTTTGGGGCCAATGCTCTGCTCATCTGGGGCCATGCTCAGCTCACAACTGGCTATTTTTAACACCTGAGGTGGAAACTCTACAGAGACATCCTTAGCACCCAAGTGGATGTGCTTGAACTAATCAAGCCATGGCTGTGGGAAGGGAAGGGCAGGGTGTAGAAGCAGATGGTTGCTTCTCCTGTGTGCCCTAACCAGTGACATCCACAGTCTGGGCTAATGCTCTACCACTGAGCCAACTGGCCAGGGCTATAAAAAATTAAATTAAATAAGTAAGTAAAGAAAGAAGCTATCCAAACACAGTGGTTGCCCTTCTCTCAAAACTCACAAGAAAATGTGGAATAGACTATGCTCACCTATATCCCAAAGTTAGTAATCTTAACCATCCAGTTTCCAAAGGCAATCTTCAGCCTGACCAGGTGGTGGCACAGTGGATAGAGCGTCAGACTGGGATGTGGAAGACCCAGGTTCGAGACCCCAAGCTTGCCAGCTTGAGCACGGGGCCCATCTGGCTTGAGCAAAAGCTCGCCGGCTTGGACCCAAGGTCGCTGGCTCCAGCAAGAGGTTGCTCGGTCTGCTGAAGGCCTGCGGTCAAGGTACGTGTGAGAAAGCAATCAATGAACAACTGTGGTGTTGCAACGGCAACAAAAAACTAATGATTGATGCTTCTCATCTCTCCCCGTTCCTGTCTGTCTGTCCCTATCTATCCCTCTCTCTGACTCTCTCTCTTTCTGTCCCTGTAAAAAAATAAAAATAAAATAAAATCTCCAAAGGCAGTCTTCACTTTATAGTCTAACTGAATATCTAACTGAATACAAGAAAATAAAAAAGCAAAGGTAAGAATAGGTAGTCAGTACTTAGAAGTCATTTCCCTGATTTGTTTAGCAAATTCTGCCATTTATAACAAATTAATAAGACATCAGTAATTTATTTTTAGAATTCATCAAAAATTAACTATTTTCATGTTCTAAAACTGTCACCTTATAGTGAATGCTAATTTCTTAAAATAATAAAGTTTTCCTTTTGGCCAACAGTTTTATTTAGTTTAAATGTGAATTTATTAAAGTTGGCTTAAAAGGTAAGTCATTAATCATGAAAATTGGTGGTTGCTATTTTTCAAAGATTTTTTTAAGAAAACCACTCCTTTTTTTAAGTGTATATAAAGCAATAGCACTACTTTGAGAGTAACAAATGCTCTAAGACTCAAATTTGTCTGGGTCTTTCAAAATGGCATTGAGGTGAAGATCCGAAATGGAGGTATGATGACAGAACACCTTCTAATCCTGTCTTCCGTGTGCATCTGACAGACATGCTACATAGGAACTAAGTTTAGTGTTGGAACTTCAGGGGCCTAGGCTGTGTGGCAGCAAGAATTTCAAAGGATTTCTCTGACTTGTGGCTACAGTTCCACTGACACTTACAAACTTAAAATAAGAAACCAATGCTCCAATGAAATGAAAGAAATTGATTTGCTAGTTCCTTAAACAAATGCTGATGGATTGGGGTCACAAAGAATAGAACCAGGGTGAACAAGGCGATATATGAATAAAATAAGAATCTAGTGTCTCAGAGGAGGTGATGTCCTAAATGTAATTTATTCTAGATTCCCTTTTAGGAAGAGAAACTGATTATCTGATACATAAAATACACCATTTTCAGAGACCATCCACCAGATTTCTCCCAGTGGTATAAGGAACAGCATCGTTTATTCTGAGAAGATGGATCTGAAAGGCCTTCTTAACTATACTACTTATTACATCTTCTTTCTTATTTCTGGAATATAAAAAGAAAAATATTAAAACTTACTTTAAGAAAGATTTATGTCACATTAACTCACGCTACATGATAAAATTATTTAATTTGTTTTGTTGATACTGTTGCTAATTGGCCACTAGTTCTTTCCATTTATGTGAATGTTTTCCTTACATTACTCGTGCATCTCAATATTACTAAGTCTGACATCATATAGAAATGGTGTTGACATTACATAACGAGCCTATGTAAGTGATTAATGTTCAGTTGATATATTAGCTTATCCTTTATAAATATATTTCTTAGCCATGTTAACATATGATAATTTTACTTTATTCTCACCATTTTAAAAGTAAAATTATTTAAGCAAATTTAATATCAGAATGTATACAGCCATTTTTACTTTTATGTATCAAGTTACAAAGTATATAAAAATTTAAATATTGAGCTTAATTCAACCACTCAGAATTCCATATAAACCTGGAATGAAAATTGAAAGATATGAAAAACTGACAAAGCAGTCTATACTACAAGGGTCTTTACAACCATATTGATAGAACTTGGATTCAACCAGAACTCGGAATACATGTACAACATTCAGGAAATACTTTCTCAAAAATGTCATACCCAGCAAACATCATACTAAATGGACAAAGATTAAAAGCAATCCCCTTAATATCAGGAACCAGGCAGGGTTGCCCACTTTCACCACTCTTATTCAACATAGTTCTGGAAGTCCTAGCTACAGCAATCAGACAAGAAGAAGAAATAAAAGGCATACAAATTGGAAAAGAAGAAGTAAAACTGTCATTATTTGCAGATGATATGATATTGTATATTGAAAACCCTAAAGTCTCAGTCAAAAAACTACTGGACCTGATAAATGAATTCAGCAAGGTGGCAGGATATAAAATTAATACTCAGAAATCAGAGGCATTTCTATACACCAACAATGAAATATCAGCAAAAGAAATTAAGGAAACAATCCCCTTCACTATTGCAGCCAAAAAAATAAAGTACCTAGGAGTAAATTTAACCAAGGAGGTTAAGGACTTGTACTCAGAAAATTATAGAACATTGATAAAAGAAATCAAGGAAGATACAAACAAGTGGAAGCACATACCGTGCTCATGGCTAGGAAGAATAAACATCATTAAAATGTCTATATTACCCAAAGCAATTTATAAATTCAATGCAATACCAATTAAAATACCAATGACATACTTCAAAGATATAGAACACATATTCCAAAAATTTATATGGAACCAAAAAAGAACACGAATAGCCTCAGCAATCTTAAAAAGAAAAAATAAAGCAGGAGGTATCACTCTTCCTGATATCAAGGTTTACTACAAGGCCATTATACTCAAGACAGCCTGGTACTGGCATAAGAACAGGCACATAGATCAATGGAACAGAACAGAGAACCCAGAAATAAACCCACAGCTTTATGGACAACTGATATTTGACAAAGGAGGAAAGAACATACAATGGAGTAAAGACAGCCTCTTTAACAAATGGTGTTGGGAAAATTGGACATCTACCTGCAAAAAAATGAAACTAGACCATCAACTTACACCATTCACAAAAACAAACTCAAAATGGATAAAAGACTTAAATGTAAGCCGTGAAACCATAAACATCTTAGAAGAAAACATAGGCAGCAAGCTCTCCGACATCTGTAGCAGCGGTATATTTGCCGATTTATCTTCATGGGCAACTGAAATAAAAGGCAAGATAAACAAATGGGACTATATCAAACTAAAAAGTTTTTGCACAGCTAAAGACAATAGGAACAGAATAAAAAGACAAACCACACAATGGGAGAACATATTTGACAGCACATCTGATAAGGGGTTAATAACTAAAATTTATAAAGAACTTATAAAAAGCAACACCAGGAAGACAAACAACCCAATCAAAAAATGGGCAAAAGAAATGAATAGAAATTTCTCCAAAGAGGACATACAGATGGCCAATAGGCATATGAAAAAATGCTCAACATCACTAATCATTAGAGAAATGCAAATTAAAACCACAATGAGATATCACCTCACACCAGTCAGAATGGCACTTATCAGCAAAACAACACAGAATAAGTGCTGGCGAGGATGTGGAGAAAAGGGAACCCTTCTGCACTGCTGGTGGGAATGCAGACTGGTGCAGCCACTGTGGAAAACAGTTTGGAGATTCCTCAGAAAATTAAAAATTGAACTGCCTTTTGACCCAGCTATCCCACTTTTAGGAATATACCCTAAGAACACCATAGCACTGTTCGAAAAGAAGAAATGCGCCCCCATGTTCGTGGCAGCATTGTTCACAATAGCGAAGATCTGGAACCAGCCCAAGTGTCCGTCAGAAGACGAGTGGATTAAAAAGCTATGGTACATATATACTATGGAATACTACTCAGCCATAAGAAACGATGACATCGGATCATTTATAACAAAATGGATGTACCTTGATAACATTATACGGAGTGAAATAAGTAAATCAGAAAAAAAGAAAAACTGAGAACAGCACGATTACATACATAGGTGGGACATGAAAGTGAGGGTATGAGACATGGACAAGAGAGTGGTGGTTATGGGATGGGGGGAGGGAGGGAAGAATGGGATAGGGAGGAGGGGAGGGACACAGGGAAAACCAGATTGAAGGTGACAGAGGACAATTTGACTTTTGGTGATGGGTATGCAACACAATTGAATGATAAGATAACCTGGAGATGTTTTCATTGTACATATGTACCCTGATTTATGGATGTCACCCCATTAGAATTAATAATAATAAAATATATATATAAAAAAAAAAAATGTCATACCGACTTTGACCGTGTCCACTATAAGAGCAATTATGTACTCTTGCGATCCTGGTTGTCCCAAACATTCACATTCATTTAAAATGATGTGTGGCCCTTTACCTTAACTCTGAAAATAAAATCAGAGTTTACATTTTTCTACCTCTAGCAAGGTGTGTCTTTCTCCATCCTCTGATTTTAAAGGATAGATGTGGTTCCACATCCCCGATCTATAGAAGCAAATCCAGCCTGACCTGTGGCGGCACAGTGGATAAAGCATCAACCTGGAATGCTGAGGTTGCCAGTTCAAAACCCTGCACTTGTCTGGTCAAGGTATATATGGGAGTTGATGCTTCCTGCTCCCCCCCCCCCTTTCTCTCTCTCTCTCTCCTCTCTGAAATGAATAATAAAAAATAAATAAATAAAGATGCAAATCCTCCTGTGTATCACCAGTAAAAGTGGTCTCCCTCCATCTCATCACTCCCTGACTGTAAACAGCTTGGACCCAGCCTGACAGCACAGTGGAAGGCGGGAAGGGGTAGGGAACAAGTAAGGATTCACTGCACTGATAGTAGGATTCATAGGCCCAGTAACTCACACTCACCACGTGGCCCAAGGTGCAAGCTGTCATTTGAAGCACCATCTATTTTATAACTCTGCTTGGAAGGCTTGTTTAGCAACCTCTCTTTCGATTTAGTATAATAGTCAATTACCCTATTACCTGGACAGGTAAAGTACTTAACCTGACAGTGCTGTTACCAGGAAGGGGAATTAAGTTAAGAGATGTCACATCTGTAAAAAATAAATAAATAAATGAATAAAGGTTAATTACATCTAGGTTGTCCTTACATTACTCTTGTTTACTGCACAAAACTAAACTCGCAAATGAAAAACTTTACTGTGAGAACAAAAATTTAAATGAGACCTTTGCCACTTGATCCTGATTAGCAATGCCAATGTAACATCATAGTGTGCCCCTGGAATTCATAGTCTTCCTTTTTTTGACGCTTTTTTGAAATCTTCAAATACTTTTTACAGAAAAACATAAGTTGGTTCCAGCTGTGACTTCATTCCATATGTTTAAAGGTACTATGATTTGCTAGCCTTGGGTCTGGCAACATCTATGTATATTCTTAAGTCCAACACTTTTTTAAAATTAACTATAAAATGAAAGAAAACTAATAACTAAATAGGATATACCATGTCCCATTTTATAGTAGCCAGAAATTTTCATATTTTAAAGGTTTATACACATTCTCATCAATTGACTTTTTATTATTTTTATCAGCTTAAATACTGGCTAGAACTACAGAGATCTGTCTTTCTACGGTGTAACTAACATCTTTACTGAAATTTTACAAGACTTTCACTTCTTTTTTTTTAAATTTTATTTTTATTTTATTCATTTTAGAGAGGAGACACAGAGTGAGAGAGAGAGAGAGAGAGAGAGAGAAAGGGGGGAGGAGCTGGAAGCATCAACTCCCATATGTGCCTTGACCAGACCAGTGCAGGGTTTTGAACTGGCGACCTCAGTGTTCCCAGGTCGACACTTTATCCACTGCGCCACCACAGGTCAGGCTAAGACTTTCACTTCTAATTAAAGAGATTGTGAATCATTGTCAAAGAAGAATCTGTATAATGTCTGATGGTGGCTGGGAAGGGTTTGTGGTTTGAGCAAGGAGATTTAAAGTGGGATTCCCCTGCACAACAGTGATACAGTTTCCTTTCTTTCTTTCTTTCTTTCTTTCTTTCTTTCTTTCTTTCTTTCTTTCTTTCTTTCTTCCAGAAAGAGGGGAAGAAGTGGGAAGGCATCAACTCATAGTAGTTGCTTCCTGTATGTGCCTTGACCAGTCAAGCCCAGGGTTTCAAACCTGCAACCACAAACAGTTTTCTAATCAAGAAAAAACATTAGCCATGAAATGATAACTGGATCTTTCAATAACCAGTTCTTAACCCCCCATTCTTACAGCTCCTCTTGGGTCTGCTATTCCTAGAATGCCAAAAGAAATGGATGTGTGCCTTCAGTGTAGGCCCATAATTCCCTTCGTGTTTCTCAGTTACAGTGCAAGACATACGGCAAGACCTAGTATAATGCCACGCCCGGCTTTTCACAGCATGCAGGGCCTTCACCACAACACTAGCTTCCAGTTGCCTGCCTGCATTAAAGACTTAAAAAACCATCTGTCTATATCTCTCACTCCTTCTCAGCCACACTTTTTATGCTTCCCCATCCTTACTAGGCCATTTCCCTGTGTTGAACTCTATTAATCATAAATTAAATTAAGCCTTCCTTTGGGCACGCCTTCCAATCACAAGTTTCCATGGCAACCAATCCCTTATAATTGCTTACTAGTCACTATTGTATTTTTCTTTTCAAAGATTTTCCCCTCTAGCAGAAGAGTTCAATTGGGCCTGGATAATGTTGATATTAAGCTCATTGCAGTAGGCAATGCACTGTGAGAGGCATGATAAAAATTAAGGAATATTAGAAAGATTCTGAAAAAAAAAACATTCTTTTAAGCTTCTTCATACAAAGCTTCCCTTTTAAAAATGAACACACTTGAAACAGTTATGTTATTAAACAGAATGTTCAATGCTCGCTTCGACAGCACATATACTAAACAGAATGTTCATATTCCCATTTCCAAAAAAAAAAAATGTTGTTAAAAATACGAATCACCAATGTTAAAGTATTTGGAAATAGAGCCATTGGGAGATAATTAGGTCATGAGGGCAGAGCCCAGATGATGGGATTTGTGCCCTTTTAGGAGAGACATAACAGCTTGGTTCCCCTCTCTGGTCTCTGCCATGAGAAGATACAATGGGAAGATGGCTATCTGCAAACCAGGAAGAACTTCACCAAGAGCCCAGCCATGCTGGCACACTGATAGACTTCTACCTCTAGAACTGTGAAAAAGAAGTGGTTGTTGTTTAAAACCACACAATCTAGGGTATTCTGTTAAACAACCCAAACTATGTTGCATTACCTCAGAAAACTAATCACGTGACAAAGGCAGACTCTTATATAAGTTTCTTTGATGTGTATAGGGTTATAAAGACACAAAGATTGAGGCAAGACGGAGGAGGAAAGTGGTGCAACAAAATGAGGTGAAGCTCATTGATAGCTAATTCTACCTAGTTGAAAACTGTTCCTGTCCCAGAGAGCGTCATTTTGTTCACAGCACTGTGCATACTCTAAGCCAGTGGTTCTTAACCTGGGTTCTATCGAACCCTAGGGGTTCGATGAGTTGGTCTCAGGGGTTCGGAGAAGCCTCTGCCGTGGAGGCCAGAATAAAGTAATACCGTAATTTGTTGCGAGTTCATGCACTTTGTTGGTTTTGTTCTTTGAGCAAAGTGATGTTCATGCACGGTTCATTTTGTGCACCAGTAAAAAAACATATACCTATATCTTGAATTTGGAAAAAAAAAAAAAAATCATATTTTATTTATCACTAAAAAAGGGTTTGGTGAATGCATATATGAAACTGGTGGGTTCAGTACCTCAAAAAAGGTTAAGAATCTCTGCTCTAAACTAAACTGAACAATAACTAGTCTTGATTTACATACTTTATTTTAGTCATTCATTTTAGGTTTGTCTTTTCATGAGATGGTTTATAGCAGCTGCAGAATTTGTGTTATTTTCTTAGAGCATAATGGTCATTATCGAAATTTCCTCAAAGCTCTACAGATTAAAAAGAAGAAGAAAAAAAAAGAACACCAGAGAAATGTCTGAATAACTATGAGCACAGTCGTAGAAAAAGAATTTTAAAGTCAATAAAATTGCTTTCAGATAAAGCTACGAGAGTAATTTAATTTAATTAAGAGATGAGAACCTGTCCAAAGTGGGCCTAAGATGTTAACATGTTCTGTGTCATACTTTATTGCACACTTTTTAAAAACATTTTTTATTTTTTCACACTTTCCATGATTCTTTGAAAAAGGATAATTTTTACATTGTTAATTAGAATGAAATAAATTTATAAAGAAAAGTTTAGTGTAGCTATAAGCTGGAAAGCAATGAGTTTTCATCAAATAATGGTTTACCAACATCACATCTTAATTTGTAAGATAAATTTTAGTCTCTCCTCCTCTGTTTTTAAAAAACATTATGAGACATACATTTTCATCCATACAAAAATATATAAGCTTCAATAAGCTCTTCTTTCTTTATTTTTTCTTAGAGATTCTGTCAGGTGTTTTTATATAATGAATTTGAGAAAATATTACAATACATATATACATTTCTAAAGAGAAAGTATTAGTATTAATAGTTAGTGTGTCTCAAATGGACTGTGGGTGGGTATATTTTACATTTTACTTTTGTTAAATGTCTGGTATTTCATTTGTGAACATATATTGCCTTTTCTATGAACAATTTAAAAGAAATTCTAAAACAAAGTGGAACTTGGGTATTCTACTTCTTACAAAATATTTTTATTCATTTTAAGGTAATTGTATTTATTTTTCTTGTTTATGTTTTGTGCATAAGAAGATTTAGATGTTTCACACTAATTCCATTATCAAATGTTTACATTCATTCAATTTTTTCCTACTACAGAGGTAGAGCAGGACTCGTGACAGACTGGATACAAATATCAGTCTGTCATTCACCAGTTACATTAAATAGGATGGATTATTTATTATTTGTATGACTCAGTTTTCTCATCTATAAAATAATAATTATCTAATTTATAGGGTAGCTGTGAAAAATAAATCAGATAATCTAGTAGAAATACTTTGCTGGCACATAGGAAATTCTCTGTAATTATTGGTCATATATTGTCAATATAATTATTACTAAAAGAAAGGCATTAGAATTAATTGAATGAAAATAAATAAAGAAAACACACATACAATGACACAGGATATCCATTTGCAATTAAATTGCCTTTAACTAGTTTAGTGTCACAAAACTTCTTAAGATGATTGCATTCTATACAACATTCTACATATTGGCCATCAGGGAGGCATGCAGGAAATAAATCCAAAATAACTGGGTCAAAAATACAAAGCAGAGGCATGTAAAGTAATACAGTGCTAAATCAAAAAGAGAAACTCTTGCACACAATATAAGGCTTTATAAGATATATTCTAATGTATTGTATTTTGGGTTGTGTTCTAATGTATCGTACAGTTATATTCTGATGTACAGTCTTCCCTTACCATATGGCGGTTCACTTTTCACAGTCTCACTGTATCACGGATTTTTAAATTGTACATATCTAATTTTGTATCGCAGATGTTTCACTATATTGTGGGATTTTGCAGTATATAGGTATTTTTATATATTTATTATTTTAATAATTTTTGCTGTAAAATAAGCATAGGAAGTGTCTATAAGAGTGTAGGAAAGGTTTATGAGAGTGTGGGGAGGATTTATAAAGCCTTAAAATATATATAAATAATAAAATATATATAAGGTCACTACTTCACACATTTTTGCCTCTCGTGGAGGGGGAAGGGGTTCTGGAACCTAACCTTCGCAATAGACGAGGGACCACTGTATTGTATACTTCACAAGAAAGACAAAGAGGTGGTCGATTCTATCTCTGAGATAATACCATCTCAGATACTATTAAAATTTGACTGTATTCAGATTTTCAAGACCAGCAAAAAGCTTTTGTTGCAAAAATCTGAAATATTAGTTTTAGGGCGTATTTTCTACCATGAGTTAAAAATCTTAACTTTGCAATGCTCCTTAGTCTAAAATCAAGTTCTTCCTCCTGCTAAGTTTCACCATAAAATGTTCTCCTTGAGATATTATAAGAAAATTTCTATATGGAAAAATGTTCTCTAAACATGATTGACCAGGCTCTGACCTCTAGCCATGTGACTAGGAAGATTGTTCGAAAATTGTTAATACAGTTTCTAAGATGCGGGAAGTTCACCAATGATATGCAAGATCATAACATTGTTCAGAAAAAGAACCCATAGACAAATAATCACAAAATCAAGAAAGATGGAGCTATGATTTATAGAGTTTGAAGACACTGAAAGGATCACTTCCTATGAACTCAAGGAGAACAGAATTATAACTGACTGGCCTGTTTCAGTCCAGATACCTATTGAATGTACATTAATTTGTACCATGTGTGTTGGCCATGTTCTTCCCAAGCAGAAAATGCAGTGTAAATTTAAAAAGGTGTTTCAAGATCTTATACTATATTTTAAATGATTCTTTTTCAACCATTTGTAGATCATTTGCTTCAAGTAATTGTTCAAACTCCATCTCCATAAAAGTTTTCTTATAAAGTGTTATCAGTTAAAAACATAAACAGCTGTAGGAAGTACATGATAAGAAGAAACTGCAAAGTTTTTAAATCCTTTGCCTTGAGCCTGGAAAGTGTAAGAATAAGGAGGAGTTGGAGGGGAATGTTTATATCATTCAAAACATAGCTACAGCTGTTTTGCATCAAAGGAAAAGTTTTTAAAATGTGCTAAAAGCTAAATTCAATATAACTAAAAGAAGATTCACCACACATTGAAAGGGATACCCACCTTCTTCAAAACTTGACTTTCTAAGCTATTATGTTATTTGGCATTATTTTAATGTGACCACGTGCCAATGTTTTAATCACAAAAGATAAGATTCTTTCTGCCTTTGAAAAATCCAAAATCCTCCATTAACACAGCAGCTGTGTATGATTAAGAATGTAAATAGGCTCAAGAGACTGATTTCATTTCTGGGCCCTCTGTTTATGAATCCCTACCCAGAAACATAATTTTAATGGAAACGGAATTTCTTTCTAACGTAACAAATAAATTAACTTGCAGGAATACTACAGCAAGACAACACTTCTTTACGAGCACTGTTGTACTGAACAAACACAGGCTCCATTTTCTTTGCTTCGAGACATTTGTAGCAGTTGACAAGTAGTCAAGAAATAGGGGTTTCTCTGTTTTTCATTTTCTGGGAAAAGAAAAATATTAAGGTTGCCTTTCCAGTAGTTGGAACAAAACAAGAACTTAAGTTCTTATTATGGCAGCTGAAAGGTCCTCCACTGAGGATGGATGCAGTATTTTTCATGGGGAAAGTAGAATGCATTACCTACGGCTGCTCAAACCATGACTGGGTTGACTGGTTCTATTTACCTGGTCCTCCTTGATCCAGATTCATATGCTCGATTTAAATATCAAGAATAAATCCACTCTAATGTGGGAAAGGGTGGAAAAAAAATGTTTACAAATGTACTTATTTAGCCAATTATTTAGCATAAGGGATCCATTTCAAGTCAAAAAGCCATTACTGTTTCTAAGTGAAGGACAAAGGTAAATGAATATAAAGCTGAGTAAAAATAATACTAAGTTATCTGAAATAAGAGGCTATAGCTAAAGCTGAAGCTAAAAGTAAGTGAATTCTATCTCAGAGACATTAATATCCTAGTCATTGTATAATATACTACAGCACCTGGCAAATGCAGTTTTCCTTCTTGCCTCCCAGATTGTACAGTGTTGAAAGAAAGTGCATATATAGCATTATCATGTAACTAGAGTTGGCATATTACATCCACACTCTTAAACACACGTGTGACAATCAAAAAATCAAGTGTGTACCTTAAATTTATAAAACTTTTTTTGGAAGTTATACCTCAATAAAGCTGTTTAAAAAAATATCTGTGACTATTAATTCTTAATACTGGTCTGAAGACCACAGGATATAAATCATAGAAAAGGAAAGCAACCCGAAGAACAAAACTCAGTGACCATAGTGACCTTTCCTAATCATTCTCTAAGTTTGAATATAATATAAATGTATCAAATCAGCATTGAATATCTTAAACTTACACAGTGATATTATGTCAATTATTTCTCAAAAAATATCTATAATAATAATTTTTAAATAAGGATGTTGGAATATAATAAAAATTAAAATGCCACGTGTAATGCCAGTGGCCAAAGCCAGGCAGGTCCATATTGGATTCTGGCAGATGGTAGAAAAACTGTGGAGCCACAAACCATTTGGCAATTAATGTTTAAGAAAGCCTTGCAATGGTAGACAAGCAAACAGGCAGGGGGAAACCTCTTCTCACGGCAACAAGCAAATGAACAGCAAATGACCCTTCACAGTGGTGGGCAGGCAATCCATAACCTGCCATTCACCCTGATGGCAAGCACTCATAGCCTTACATGGACTATACACATGTGGCACTGCCACATGCTCATGCACTAATTGTGCCAGCAAGCAAACCTAACTTATCTGTTCTCCCAACATTCCACCCCTTTAGGGTTGCTCACTTCACAATTTACATGACAGGTATCTTTCTCAGATTCCTGTGTGAGGAGTGAGGTACATTACATAAATAAACAGACTATAACAACAGCACAAGTTTACAATAATTACAAAGGAGCCCTTTACAATATCTCCCTGAGCACTCTGCCCAGAGAGTTAACTAAAGGCCCACCTCTAGCCCCCTAACCCATGGTAGGTGGGAGGGCCTGTATAGTCCAGGGCTATGTCCATTGAAACCATAAAGTGTCCTTGGTGCATCTCTACAACAGGATGGGAGCAGTTTCCCATGCAGGAGGGCCTTCACAGGTGCTGCAACCTCCCACCCCCATCAAGATCTCTTATAGTGCTGTCCACAGCAGCGTGTCCATCCAGCAAGGGAGCAAGTGCTACCCTCTGGTCGCAGTCCAAGACTCAATTATACTGCTCTATAATCAGTTCATAATAAACAGCCCAGCTGTCTCCATCAAGTAATCCCGCAACCATGCAACCTGAGCACCAGCCATTTTCTTGTCAGCTGCCAGGACTGCCCTCTTCCCCTGCTTTTTTTTAGCAGCTTGGACTTCTGTTCTGGCTCAAGCTTCTGTCAAAGCTCTAATGAGATTTTATTAAACTTGTCATCTCATTTCTTTTTATCTGCCCCAGCCATGATCAAATCTACCCACATTGTTGTTCAGGTAACCTTTATAGGCTCGTTCCTCTTGTTAGTCGTGAGGGCAGCACAGGAAGCTACCCTCACAGCCTTATGGTTTCATGCTATCTCCAGCTCCCCCAAATCTGTCACCATGTGTGTAACCGCATTGATGGGCTGCCCTACGTAGGGGCTCAAGATAGCCACTAGTGACCCCCAAAGGGCGAATGAGGTGTTATGGAGAACAAGGTCCCTCATTCCTGCCATAAACACTTCCTCATCTGGCTTACAGGATGTCCAGTTGAGAGCAGCATTCCTCAGACCCAGTTTGCACAGCACCTTTGGCAGCTCAGCATATGACTGCCACCAATTCACTGTCCCTGGCAAGTCCCCAGCATTCTTCCAGACTGTATGAATGGCAGCCATCACCAACCCACTCTAATAGGGTATGGTTGCCTGGGTGGTCATGGCAGTTCTGAAGATGCTTCCTCAGAAAGGATTGCAGGGTAATGGCAGCCAATTTCTCCATCTCTCTTCTGGAGTGCATGATGCCAGACTTATGTCCCACAACCACAGCAACCAAGCTGCCAGGGGCTTGATGAATTTCTGCCTGAATTATGCCCTCAACTCCAGCAGGTCTTCCTGGGGGTAGGGCCAGACCACAGAGTGCTCAACTCCCTGTGGATGGGGGCTGTGCCTGCCCCTAAGGGACTCTTGGCTGCTGGGTTTTCACCTTCTGGGCAACCACAGGTGGGGCTCTGAGTCTGGGGACAGCAGTTTCAGCCAGAACCTCCTTTTCAGAAGAGGATTAGAAAGTGCCTGCTCCCACCAACTCAGAACCATTCTGCAGGCACAGATGCAGCTCAGTCTTCAGCACCCACTTCGGCTCCTGTGGCTGCCAGCTCGTGGCCTGAAGCTGAAGTTTGAGCTCTTGAACCCACAGTTGTTGACAACTGTTGCTGCCAATATTCAGCTCCCAGGGAAAACTGGAGCTTACAAACCTGTAATTCTTTCTTCAGCAACCATTCCAGTTCCAGGCACTATTGGTACTCAGTCTGTATTTCACACTGCAGCTTGAGAACTTGGTCAGTCTTCTTCTACAGCAACTATTGCAGTTCACACTGCTGTCAGCACTCTATCTGTAGCTCATCCTTTTGACCTCGGGAGGCCTTTCACACAGAACTCTTGGTTTCTTCTAACAGGGTTGTAAAAAACACCCAGCCCACGACCCCCAAAAGGACAGGCTTGGGAAACCATATGCTGGAGAACAATGACCACTCCTCTATTCCATCTTTCAAGGGTGTTGGCAAATCCATACTGATCTGATCTGAATCCTGCTCACAGCACCAGATGTACTGCTGGTGGTTGAGGCCAAGCAGGTCCACACTGGATTCAGATGGTAGATAAACCATGGAGCTGGAAAAAATTGGACCATCATCATTTAATAAAGTTTTGCAATGGTAGATGAGCAAACAGGCAGGGAAAACCTCTTCTCATGGCAACAAGTGAATAAACAGCAAAAAAGGTTCTTCACAGTAGTGGGCAGGCAATCCGCAATCTGCCATCTGCCCTGATGGCAAGCACCTATAGCCTTACATAGACCTATACACACATGGCACTGCCACATGCTCACACACTAATTGTGCTAAGTGCTTGCAGACTTAAGCCAGTAAGCAAGCATAACACAGCTGTTTCCCAACACCATGATTCATATACACTGTTTTACCTTTTTGCCACCAGCCTCACTTTAAATCATCTTTCTAAACACTGGATAGAAGTCAGACAAGATATAATTACTACCTTGACTATTTCCTTGACCTTATGTAGACCTGAACCACAGTGGTGTCTAGTGTTGAAAGCCATTCCATCTAAGTCCTGACACAGTCATTTAACCACATTATCCTGAGTTATCCAGGATGCCTATGAATCCATCCAGTGTTTCAACGTAAAGAACTGGATTATTTAGTCAACTAATCTCTTGACTTTGGTTGTAAAAACCCAACCTGGAGACAATCAAAGGAAAGTGAACTAAGAGTGTCCTTGTTCTGAGTACTTTACAATTTTTATGACTACAGTCATTTACCTGAAAGTCAGCACCAATTCATTCCTTTGACATTTTGTTTATAACATGTTCACTTCATGACATTTATTATTGTCTAATGATATACATCTTTCTAAAAATCACCGTTGTTTCTTTGTTTCAACATAAAATTACACTCACAAAATGACACAGGATAGATTCCACTCACAGAATTCTATAAATACCTTACATTTTATTGATTTTTATAAATCCACTCATTGCTAGAATATATGCTATAGTAGAGTGATTATCAACCTTTTTCATCTCCTGGCAGACATAAACTACTAAAATTCTGTGGCACACCCAAAAAAACCTCTATTTTTTTGCTGCTCTAACAACAACAAAAAAAATAGGTATAATTTTTTGATTCATTCACACCAAATGGCTACTGTTCTGTTGACTGGTATCATTTTTTTTTTATTTGACAATCTAAGGGAAAAGAGGTCAGTGACCCTAAGTAGTCAAGTATTGCATGTTTTAAAAATTCTTGTGGCACACGAGTTGAAAATTGGTGCCTAGTAAATCAGAAATAGAAGTCTAATTGCTCAATTAGCATTGTTTCACAGTATTGTGTAAGGAATCCATGAAACAAAGTAATTATCTTTAGTTTCTCCTTAATATTGTCTCTGAGAAGTGCTAGAGATGACAGATTTTATTTCTAATTGGTAGGCAGGGAAATCTTAAGTAATTCTAAAAATTTAGATTAAAACTATCAATTAATTTCTCAAAACCTATTCATTTCATCCAAGAAATAAAAATATTTTAATGTAAAAAAATAAAAAGACAATATTTATAATACTCCTTTATAAGACTGAATTTATTTCTGATATTATTGCCAATTATTTTTTCAAGTGGCTTTCATAAATGAAATTAATGAAGCTTTACTGTTTATTTATGAAATCATTCAAGCACACTAGAAAACCTAGAGAATGTCTTCATAATTTTCTATCCATGCCTGAACCACAGTTTGATGGAAACTTTAAAATGAAAATGCAAACACTTAGAGTCTGTTTGTTTTAGAATTATAATTCAGGCTGAAAAATTAAAGAGGGAGTTCAATATCAGGCATTAAATGGAAGAGAGCAATATGAAGGCTTCCCTATTAATTAGAAATATGCTTTATTCTGATCCAATAGAAAAATAAGATACATATAATATTTTCAGGCCAAACTTTCAATAACATTTTTAAAGGCATCCACGTATGTCCCAACAAACAACATCACTTATTTCCACGCAACTAAAACTGTAGTAGCATTACCAAGTTGTATGGTTTGAGAATAAAACAAATATTAAAGCCAGAAGTAAAAATTTTAACTTATTTTTATAAAATAGTAATATGGAATTACCTAAAAAAGCAGCTGTTGAAACACTTCTATCAGTGATTCAAAAGCTAGACAAAATAACACAACTTTATTTTTTTTTAATTAATTTTAATGGGGTGACATCAATCAGGGTACATAGGTTCAGAGAAAACATCTCCAGGTTATTTTGACATTTGATTATGTTGCATACCCATCACCCAAAGTCATATAGTCTTCCATCATCTTCTATCTAGTTTTCTTTGTGCCCCTCCTCTTCCCCCACCCCCTCCTTCCCCCTCCCCACTCCTGGTAACCACCACAGTCTTGTCCATGTCCCTGAGTCTTATTTTTATGTCTCACCTATGTATGGATTCATATAGTTCTTAGTTTTTTCTGATTTACTTATTTCATTCAGTATAATGTTATCAAGGTCTATCCATGTTGTAAATGATCTGATGTCATCATTTCTTATGGCTGAGTAGTATTCCATAGGGTATATGTACCACATATTCTTTATCCAGTCATCTATTGAAGGGCTGTTTGGTTGTTTCCATGTCTTGGCCACTGTGAACAATGCTGCAATGAACATGGGATTGCATGTGTCTTTAGGTACCGGTATTTTGAGTTATGGGGGTATACATCCAGTAGAGGAATTGCTGGGTCATATGGTAGGTCTATTTTTAATTTTTTGAGGAACCATCATACTTTCTTCCATAATGTTTGTACTACTTCACTTTCCCACCAACAGTGGATGAGGGTTCCTTTTTCTCCACAGCCTCTCCAACAACTTATTATTAACTGTCTTGTTGGTAATAGCTAATTAACAGGTACAACTTTAATTTTTGAACATAGTTCCTCCACAAACTTTGGATTTAGTTTTAATTTTTGAGAAGAATACTATATTGATAATTAAATAATTTCTGTTACATTTACTAGAGCAATCATTTAGCCAAGTTAGCCATTAATAAAGGCCAATTTATCAATTAATTACCAATACATTATATTACACACCTGTATTATAATTCTATAAGTGCATAATACATGTTTTTCACTAAAGATATGCCTCTTAATCTAGAAGCTAAATATCCATGAACTTGAATCATTAAATATAAAGAAAAATTCTAGCCTGACCAGGTGGTGCAGTTGATAGGGCATCGGACTGGGACATGGAGGACCCAGGTTCAAAAACCCTAAGTTGTTGGCTTGAGTATGGGCTCACCAGCTTCAGCACAGGATCACTGGCTTGAGCATGGAATCATAGACATGACCCCATGGTCGCTGGCTTGAAGCCCAAGGTCGCTGGCTTGAACCCAAAGTTGCTGGTTTGAGCAAGGGATCATTCAATCTGCTGTAACCCCCTGGTCAAGGTACATATGAGAAAGTAATTAATGAACAACTAAGGTGCTGCAACGAAGAATTGATGCTTATCTCTCTCCTTTCCTGTCTGTCTTTCCCTCTCTCTGATACTCTCTCTGTCTCTATCCAAAAAATAAATAAAAAACTTTAAAGAAAAATTCTAAGGAGTTTTTTATGCTTACATAACAGAGCAAAAAATATGTGAATATACATGAAATTGCATAAATTTTTAGTCAATGAATGCATTTTACTGATACATGTAGAGGGCAATTCATTACTTTTAAGAACATCAGCTATTATGATATCTGACTTAATTTTTACCATGCAGAAAAAGGGTCATATATTATCACCTTGAAATAACAAATTTAAACTTTATCATAACCCAAAATATGCATCAAAACTTTAGAACTATAATCAGTAATTTTTAATTAAACGAAGATTTTGCATTTATATCTCCAAACCTTTAGACATAATTAAATATGATCTCACCTTCTTTCTATTTTAATCACCTAATCCCCCACCACCACCATGTATCTGTTAAGACAACCACACCAGAGTTCTTCATGTTCCACAAATCCAGTGCTCATTCCATTGCGCTGTCTAGAAAATCTGCTTTCCCCCTCAATACCTAGAGAAATTCCCCTCCATCGTCTCCTCTATAAAGTCTTCTTTAGTTCTCCAGAATTGTGGGTTGGTTCTTCTGTGCTACCAGAGATTTTTAATTTGTGTTTCTTTTCTAAGTTATATTTACTATTCCTTAAGACAAGTATCTGTCCAAAAAAAATCCTATTTTGAGCTCAGCATAGTACTTGAAGTAGGCCCTAAACAAATATCTTTGAAAAGAGAAAAGGAGCCTGATCAGGCAGTGGTACAGTAGATAGAGCATCAGACTGTGACATAGAGGACCCATGTTTGAAACCCCAGGTTGCCAGCTTGAGTGCAGGCTCAACCAGCTTGAGCTCAGGGTTGCTGGTTTGAGCATGGAATCATAGACATGACCCCATGGTCTCTGGCTTGAGCCCAAGGTCGCTGGCTTGAGCTCAAGGTCACTGGCTTGAGGAAGGGGTCACTCACTCTGTTGTAGCTCTCCCCTACCCATCAAGGCACATATAAGAAAGCAATCAATGAACAACTAAGGTGCTGCAATAAAGAATTAATGTTTTTCATCTCTCTCCCTTCCTGTCTGTCTGTCTCTCTCTCTCTCTCTCTCTCTCTCTCTCTGTCACAAAAAGGAGAGAAAAAGAGAGAAGGACAGAGTAAGAAGATACATAGAAAATAGTTAAACATTATTTTCAAATATAGTGCTTTAACATCTGGCACCACAGCAGCAAGAAGGTGCATAGGTAGGTGTTACAAATTTAGGAATATACCTTAAGAACACCATAGCACTGTTCGAAAAGAAGAAATGCCCCCCAATGTTCGTGGCAGCATTGTTCACAATAGTGAAAATCTGGAAACAGCCCAAATGTCTGTCAGAGGACGAGTGAATTAAAAAGCTTTGGTACATATATAATATGGAATACTACTCAGCCATAAGAAATGATGACATCGGATCATTTACAACAAAATGGATGGACCTTGATAACATTATACGGAGTGAAATAAGTAAAACAGGAAAGAACTGAGAACAGTATGATTTCATACATAGGTGGGACATAAAAGTGAGACTATGAGATATGGACAAGAGTGTGGTGGTTATGGGGTGGGGGGAAGGAAGAGAGGATGAGAGAGGGGGGAGGGGAGGGGCACAAAGAAAACCAGATAGAAGTTGACAGAAGACAATTTAACTTTGGGTGATGGGTATGCAACATAATTGAATGATAAGATAACCTGGAGATGTTTTCTTTGAACATATGTACCCTGATTTATTAATGTCACCCCATTAAAATTAATTTTAAAAAAATTTGTTTAAAAAAATAAAATAAACAACATATGCCTTGACTGCTAATCTTTAAATAAATGAAAGTTTAGAGTTGTTATTTAAATGATAATATCAGTAAGATCTAGTTTGGTTTTAAGAAAACCTGTATTATTAGAGTAAAGAACTTCCTAATGAAAGAACAAAGCTTTGGGGAAGAAAAAAGAAAGGCTATGGTTATGAAGGAGTTTAAAGCAGAGTTTAACATTTATTTGCGAAAACTGTTTCCCAGGAATGAATTGCTACATGCTAATAGGGTCAAAGACACTAGTCTCTGGTTCTCCAGAGGCCTTTTTCTATTCAAAAGGCCTTTCAAAATAAAATAGGGGTGGAAGCAAAGGCTAAAGAACTGTTCCTTCGTGCACCAAATACATTCTCAGAGTACTAACATCTGTTTCAGTTTACATACTTTAAGTATGACTTTATACATGGAAATTAACTTTGGCAACATGCCTAAGAAGCCTGTCTGCAAGGAACTACGTGTACCATCAACAGCTGGAATTTGTATAGGTCCACACACTCACTACACAGCATAATTTCCTGTGAGTCACCAATGACCCCAGTCTCAAATACAAATGTCAAAGATCAGCTCCAAATGTTCACGAAGCGTTTGTTATTAAAGAGAGATAAGATGGCGAGGGCAGAAGAATCTGATTCCAAAACAATACAGAGAAGTTCTAGAATTTAAAGAGATGCTTTCTTTGTAAATAAAGACAATTAAAGATTCAAAGATATTTTTGAATTTCCTTATACTAAAAAATGTTTATTCTGTAATATTCCAGTAAGCTTAGTTATTATCAGACATTGAAAACATGCCCTTGCCCTGGCTGCATTGCTCAGTTGGTTAGAGTATTGTTCCAAAATGCAGAAGTTGCATGGGTTTGATCCACATTCAGGACATAACATAAACAGGAGTAGATCAATGTTTCTGTCTCTCTCTCCCTCTCTAATATCAATACAAAAACATTTTCTTAATTAATATATACTTATATATATTATATAGTCAGATATATCGCTTGCTTTGGTTAGAGTCGTCACGAATCACAGAGGTAGCCAGTTCGATCCCTGGTCAGGGCACATACAGGAGCAGATTGATGTTCCTGTCTCTCTTTTTCTCTCCTTTTCTTTCTAGCTAAAATCAATATATTTTTTTAAATATTTTTAATTCTTTTTAATGTGTTAATAGGATAATTACAATTTCTGGTAACTTGAAGTATAACATAAATCTGCAAAAATAATGATGTATCTTTGCTGCCACCATGTGGTAAGTCTATATTTTTGCAGTTGTAGTTCAACTGAATAATAACACTGGGGAACAAAATTTTTATTGCATCCACAAAAACACTTGTTCTTATCTAATTCGAGTGGCTGATATCAAATCTGACATTAGTTTTTCTCTGTAAGCTACAATTCTTTTGCAATTCAAGATTTTAGGTTTTCATCTTATTGTAAAATTTTCAACATTTAGTTTAACATAAAGAAGTAGAATGTCTTCTTGGGCATCATTTTGGTGAAAATATAATAATTTATATAATGTAGTAAATACACTAATACACTAAAAGATATGATTGCATCAGAATTTGTCTACAATTTGAAATAGAACATATTAAAACACTTATTTTAATCATAAAATTTGCGCAAAACTTATTTAAATTCTATTCAGGTAAAAATTTGCATTTGTAGCTCTTTTGTTTCTGTACTTGTTGAGAACAATCTCCTTTGATGCTCCAGCAGTAGTCTGCTCATCACTAACAGCCTCAAGATTTTCAGGAAACTTATCAAGGTGAGTGTTCAGGAAGTGAATCTTAATGCTCATGATACATCCAATGTCACAGAAAGCCAACAGCATCCTTTGAACCAGAAGTTCATAGTTTTCTGCTTTTTTGTTGCCAAGGAAGTACTTTCTAACTGCCACAAAAGACTGCCATGCTGCTTTCTCCTCCTTATTCATCTTCCTGACAAATTCTTCGTCATGTAGGAGGGTTCGAATTTGAGGTCTATCAAATACACCTGCTTTTATCTTCTCAAAAGACAAGGTAGGAAAAGCAGAAATAATATGTTGAAAGCATTCCCTTTCTCTATTCAAAGCCTGAACAAACTGCTTCATTAAGCAAAGTTTGATGTGAAGTGGGGGAAAAATGATCCTGTCTCGATTAACTACAAGTTCATTCACAATATTTTGCATCCTTACTTCCAGAGCTTCATGTTTTGGCCACTCCTTCTGTGTCTAGTGTTTCTCCCGCACTCGGCTGTCCCACAAACACAGAAAGCAAGGATACTTTGTGAAACCTCTCTGTTGTCCTAGCAGAAAATTTACCATTTTAAGATCCACATAAATGATTCAGTTATGCTCCTCATACTTCAGTAAGTCGAGGACAATTTTTATGTCATTATAATCTTCTCGCAGATGAGTTGAATAACCAGTTGGAACCGCTGCATAAACATTACCATTGTGTAGGAGAACACATTTCAGACTCCATTTAGAGCTGTCAAGAAATAGCCACCATTTTGCTGGACTGTAAGTGGTAACACCTAGCTGGCTGAGAAGACTACTGATATCATGACAGTAAGCAAAGTGTTTGTCTTCGGAAAAAAAGTCCACAAAAATTTTTCATGCTTCCTGAAATGGGATACTTTAGCTGACCGGTGAAGTACATTCTTTTCTTGAAGGCTGGAGGCTAAGAACTCAGCTGCTTTCTTTGATAGGCCCAAATCCCCTACTAAGTCATTCAATTTGGGTTGGCTAAACTGCTGAGGCGTTAATGACTGCTTGGCATCAGAAGAAGACCCTTCAGATCTACAACCATTTCCTCATGCATCTTATCAAAATACACTTGATCATCATGTTCACTTTCTTCTTCCTTAGAAGAAATAAAAGCATTGAAAACTGGAACCAGGAGTGTCTCAGAGTGTGGGATAGGTCGTATTGCTAAAGAAATATTAGGATATGCGATCATATGCCGTTTTTTCTTGCCGATGCCCTTTGTATGAATCAGACAGAAATAACAGTCATTGCTGTGGTCCTTAGGTTCATGTCAAACCATGGGAATACCAAAGGCATTACTCTGTGTTTTCCTTTGGTCCAGTCCTGACGCATTTCCTCACAATTATGACACACAATATAAGGAGCCCAATTCTTGTCTTGATCGCCAAGGGGAAATTGAAAATAGGCATTATATGCATGTGTCACAAATGATGAAATGTTGCGCCTTCGACGTTGAAGTGTGTAACAGTCACATATATAACAGAAGATGTCAGGACTATTCTTACATTTACACCTACTCGAAGAAACCATGATTCAATATTAAAACAAAATAAGAGGATGTTTTTATCAGATAATAATTTTTTACACCTATAAACAACTTCAATTATGTAAAAGTGATGTTTGTAAAACATTAATTGCCTTGTGGTTATGTTCGATCCAAGAGTCGTTGCCCTTTAACTCCAATTTAAAAACCAATGCGTGCCATTAACTGTAACAAAAAGAAATTAAAATTGCATAAAAACTAGAGCATGCACCAAAAAACGGATTTCAGATTTGGAATCAGCGATGCAGAAATATATAGAAAAAGTTCTAAAACCTCATGCATAGAGAATGAAAAAAAAATTGTTCCCCAGTGTAATGGTCATACCTACAATAGTTCTGAAGTCACCATCATCAACTCAGACCTCTGGTATGCAAATACTATTAAAGAAATAGGAATATAGGGTCTTTTCCAAAATTACTTACATACTAATGAATCACAATCAATAATAGCTACCAGGAGCCCAAAATGCAGGAAGCATTCATTGTATTATGTATCTAGAACAGTATATCATTTGACCTTCAGAGAGCATACTGTACATCTGTTAACATAAAAGACAAATCAAGAATTAATGTGAGACAATTCAAGATCAATTACATAATTCAGTGGCTATGAATGGTAAAACAAATTTTAAGTCCTCTGAGTGAAAAGGCATATATGACAATGTTCATATAAAAGAACTGAGAAGTTTTTAGGCTCTTGGAAAGGATTTAGGTGTGCAGAATAAAAACGAGGGCATTTCAGATACAAGTATCATTAAATAAAAATACAGATCTAAAATCATCATCTGTGTTGAGGAGAGAGTGTAACAGAGTGTGTGTTGGGGAGGGAGAATGTAATGTAGCGTGTGCTGGGGAGAAGTAGTATCAGATAAAGGAACGAAACACTGGAACAACTGCAAGGGGAGACTTAGATATACAAGCAAAAGTAAATCCAACCTGACCAGGTGGTGGCACAGTGGATAGAACGTTGGACTGGAACATGAGGGTCCATGTTTGAAACCCCTAGGTTGCCAGCTTGAGTGCGGGCTCATCCAGCTTGAGCGCAGGGTTGCTGGCATGAGCATGGAATCATAGACCCCATGGTCTCTGGCTTGAGCCCAAAGGTTGCTGGCTTGAAGCCCAAGGTTACTGGCTTGAGCAAGGGGTCACTATCTCTGTTGGAGCCCACTGGTCAAGGCACATATGACAAAGCAATTGATAAACTAAGGCAAGGTGACCATTCGTCCTCCTTTAGGAAGGAAAGTCCTTCTTTTATAAGTTCCATCCTCCCTTGAAAAGTGTCCTCCTACATGTCCTCCTTTTTGATATTGAAAGACTAATCTGTAAATGTCCATAGTCAATTGACGCAGAGTCAATCCATTGCGTGTGATGTGGCGTATTTGTATTTGACATGACGATTTGTTAAAGATCAGTACAGTGTGGCAGGACGCGACTCCTCACAGGAGACCTTGAGAGAGTGAGTTATATACCGAGCGCGCAAATGGCTTTCTGTACTTCTTACTGAAAAACAACAGGGCACATACAACATTGTAGACTCACGATTTCTTTCTCAGTGAATATTCAATCATAGACTGGTAAGCACAATTCAC
Organism: Rhynchonycteris naso; assembly: GCA_037038555.1. Taxonomy (NCBI): domain Eukaryota; kingdom Metazoa; phylum Chordata; class Mammalia; order Chiroptera; family Emballonuridae; genus Rhynchonycteris; species Rhynchonycteris naso. The sequence goes on along the minus strand of CM072997.1, from coordinate 44,105,892 downwards.
ATTTTATTAATTTATTATCTATTTATAATTTCTAAATACATATAATTTTATTTACAAATATTTTCCCGAAATTTGAGTTTTATAGTGGAAATCTAATCCCAAATCGTATCTATTAATAATGCATTTTAATTAAATAGTTGCATAAAACAGACTTTTTTAATTAGAATATGACAAATACACCCAAATATCACTCCAAATTAATGGTTTTCTTTGATATTTAGTTTTACTAAATGAGTACTTTTTTCTTACAATTATTATTAAAAATTAATAGGCATGTAAGCATAATTACAATATAAAATATTACAAATGTTTTTATTATGCACTTATAGTGCATTATTGTTGCAATGAATGTTTCTTTTATTTACGATATTGTTTTCTTCAACTTTTTTTGTCCTTTTCATTGTAAAAAAATTGGTCAGCTTAACTAAGGTGGCAGAACAAAGAATTGATCCTTCTTATCTCTCTCCCTTCCTGTCTGTCAAAAAAGTAAATAAAAGTAAATTCAACATTGAGTCTATTTGCTTTACATGGTGGAGGTAAAAAATTTTAAGAAAAATAGAAAGCTTATTATTGGATTCTATATTAATTTGTTCTCAAAAATGAATTTACAAGCCCTGGCTGGTTGGCTCAGTAGTAGAGCATGTGGGTATCCAAGGTTCCATCCCACCTCAGGATACAAAGAAGCAACCATCTGCTTCTTCACCCCCAAAGGCAGTGGGGAAATTTTTCCGTGCTAGATAAGGATTTAGAGATCCTCACTATAAATGCATTGTCTCTGTGTCTCTTTCACTTTCACCTCAGTTCAAATCGACATTACCCAAACGAAAGATGGCAGCGCAGGCGCCGGGTTATACCATAGAGACGCAAACCTAGAGGCGCATGCGCGGCTACTGTCACATCCTTTTAGCCGGCCGTAAAGGAAGTCCGGGGCGGGGCTTGCCGGCGGGCCTGCGGCGTCTGCGTGAAGATGGTGGAGGAGGAGGAGAACCTCCGCGTGGTTCGCAGTGGCGGCAGCGAGTTGAATTTCCGAAGAGCGGTGTTTTCCGCGGATTCTAAGTATGAGCCATCTGCGCTTTGTCAACGGGCTGAGGGGGAGCGTCCCCGGGGAGGGGGAAGAAGCTGTCAGATGTCCAGGCTTGCCAGCCGCAGATCTGGACTCGGGATGCGGGCGCGCGTGGGAGACCCCGGGGCACGCGGGTGGGAGCCGGTGCCTGTGCTGTCATCCGGGGAGGGGAGACCCTTCAGTCCCGTGACACCTCAGGCCTCGGCGCGCTTCCCTCTCCCAGGACGGGTTACCTGCGCAGGTAAATTGAGAGACCCAGGGGGCGGACCCACGTGCCTGGAATCCGCTGAGTGTTTGGGCGGCTAGTAAATGGTTGTGACGCGGAATTATTAAACTATTAAATACTTCTCTTTCTCCACATTTCTCTACACCCCCCCCCCAATACAGTTTGACACCCTTTTGGAGCTTTCTGTCAATAGTGGTGTTAGAACCTGCAGGATAAAATCATATGTAATCCCTGATCCTGACCTGGGTTCAAAACTTGGTTTCCCATTGTGTGCAAACTTCTTTTGCAATTTCTTAACCTAAAAATATGGGTCGTTCTTGCCTTTTTCATTTCAAAGTTATGAAGAGCTATCTGTGTTCCTTATTCAAAATGGTTTTTTACCTTGAAGCTCATTCTAGATACTGCTGCTGTAGTAATTTTCCTCAAGTGTAACTATCATAACATTACCCTAACCCTATTCCTAATCTTATTTAGAACCCTGGAACAATCTTCTGTTGTCTTCCTTAATTATAGCCCTTCTTTCTGGCTTTCAGGGCCAGCTAGCTTAACTCTGCATATCCACTTGTGTTTCCTGATATTACCTGTTGTGCACATCTTGCTTGTTCCATAGGTACGTTCCCTGTCACTCATAGGTACTATGTTAATCATTTTCTCCTTTTCTTCATGTTGCTGTTTGTTTTCCTAACCAGCTCTTAAATCACACATCCTTCAGATCTTCATTTAAATCCAAGTTTCTGCTTAAGAATTTGCACAAGTTCTTCTCTCCTTCATCATCAAAGATAATTGAGTCCTGTGTGACAGGCACTGTGGCGGGGGCTTTACACACAAGGTTTAGGTGTTATCCTTATTTTACAGAAGCATTTAGTGAGTGCTTGCTCTATAAGCTAAACCTGTATTTGCATGCTTTTTTTTTTTCATTTACTCCTCGTAATAACACTATGAGAAGGTGTTACCTGCACTTTACATATAGTATAACAGCTTTAGAGAAGTTAATTCATCAACATTGTTCAGCTAATACATAGTAAAGCGGGCATTCAAACCCATTTGTGTTTGACTTCTTAAAAAGTTCACTTCTTCCACCATTCCAAATTTCTAATATTGTTTATAATAAGTGAACACAAATTTTTTCCTATCAGGGATCTCACAGTCACTTAGGAGAGGTCTTTCATAATGCCATGTTTGGTAAATGCTGTGACAGAGCCAAGCCCACCATCCAGTAGAAGCACACTGAGGCTGGTGCTAATCTGGAATAAGAAAATGAGGCAAGGATTGTAGGGGAAAGAGACCTAAGCTGAATCTTAAAGGAGGGGTCGGAAGGAAAGACGTATATAGATAGCAGAATGTGCAAAAGCCTGGAGACTTTCCTTTGGAGACTTGCATTCAAATAGTTAAAGCCATTCGTCTCTGCTGAGGATCATGGAAAGGAGGAAAGGAAATTCCTTTCCTTTGGGGAAACATATCAGAATCAATTATAGGGAGTTTTCTTGGCACATAGTACCCACCATCATCTGAAGGAAACGCTGCCAAAGGCACTATTTATTGGTACTAATGGGGTATGTCTTAGGAAGGGGGGAAGGTTGTTGGAGCTGGGAGCCACTTGACGCAGTGTTTAAGTGAACAACTAGTCCCAGTCAGATGGGGGTCAAACCACCAAAGGCCTTTGGAATTTGGATCGTATCCTGAAGGCAGTGGGAAAACAGTGAAGAATTTAAATTTAATTTTCTTAATTTAAGGAAGTAATATGATAAGATCTGCAAAATTAGTCTGATGCAAGTATGAAAGATGAACAGAAGGGCCACATCTGGAGACTAGAGGAAGTCCTTAAAAGTGGTCCAGGCTGGAGATGGTAAGACTGAACTAAGATGCTCAGGGGAATGGAGAGGAGATCCAGCCAGCAGGGAGACCATAGACCTCAGATACGCTGATGCTCACACTTTCTTGATCTTACTGTAACAGTTGCACACAACCATGCCATAATGGCCACCTAGCAACAGCACTTATAAGATGCATCCTGCTTTCAGAGTGAACATGTGAAAAACCAAGAGTCTTAGAATTGGTAAAATAGTAGTGACCCCAGTCAGCATCAGCATATTTAATATTTTTTTTTATTTTGTAATTGTTTATTGGCTCATTTTACCTAATTATAATACCATAATACCTTTGAAGTTCAGGCAAGTTCTGTTCAACAAACTGGACTGGACATTGGGAATCAAACATAAATAATACCTCTGCCCTGTAGGATCTTACAGTCAGGTAAAGGAGGTATATTTTATATATATATATATATATATATATATATATATATATATATATATATATAAAATTTCAACATAATAAGAAGATACCTGGACTGAGTCATGCACAGGGTACTTTGGGATCACGAAGAAGAGGTCCATATATATAAAATTTCAACATAATAAGAAGATACCTGGACTGAGTCATGCACAGGGTACTTTGGGATCACGAAGAAGAGGTCCAGCCTAAGGATTCTGTGATATGTACCTTCGACAGCAGGGGGGCTCAATTCGTCGATCGCTATCTACTGGTCGATCACGAAGGAAGTGTGGGTAGATTGTGTGACATTAAAAAGACATTTGTCTTTTGATTAGCATACAGGGTAGCCAATCTGACGTCTGAACTTTTGACATCCTATGCATGCACGTTAAACCGCGCTAACTTTTTTAGTTACATTGCTGCGTAGTTAGCCTTTAATTTATTTAAACTAAATACAACAAAGGGTATAAAAACTAACTGGTCCAAGTAAGAAGCCTAAAACCTACCACTTTCATACAGAATGGGAGGGGATTTTTTTCACTATGTCATATTCTAAGTGCATTTGCCTCATCTGTCTGTGTGCCATTGCTATTCCAAAGAAGGGAAATGTGGAGTGGCTTTTTCAGACTGTTCATAAAAACTATGACATTGACTTTCCTCTGAAAAGAGAGCTGAGAAGGAGAAAGGTGAAAGAAGAATACACAATGTTAAATAGTAATAATAGTAACTTAAATAATGATAATATAGAAGAAATTATGTTTTGCATTTTTATTGTAGGTAGATCATTTTGACTTGGTCATCTTATAAGTAGCTCGCAAGCTGAAAAAGTGTGGGCAGCCCTGTTCTACAGTATATGGAGAAACGATGAGGGAGACATGGACAGTCTTAAATGTAATAGACAAAAGCAATCATTTTTTTAATCTGATAGATACTAGAAGATTTGCATTTCTGAGCCTTGTCCTATGATTATATCTGTTATGAAAATAGTCAAACGAATACCTCAACTTCACCACTCTTAATAATTTAGTAGCCTCTGCTGTATGGAAGGAAGCCACAAATCCAGAAAGAAGCAAAACCTGCATTTTAACAACAAGAAAAGAACTGTCATGATGTATGCACTTTGCTAAAGAAAAGATCTCACTTACTAGAGAGAACCTTTGACTTAGTGTTTGTAAGCTGGTGTCCCCAGTGAACAATGGAAAGTTGGGGAACATGTGAACATGCTGCTGTTAGCAGAACCATTAATAATATCAGTAAGAACTGATAGTAAGTGCATAACACGGTGTCTGCATCCATTAGTGAGCAGACAGCTAGGTTAAGTTGGCTGTTTTTGCTGGATGGTTCCATAAACCTATCCCTGGAACCCATCACAGGTACTATTTTTCCTCATTAATAACTTTTCAGAATTAATGAACTATTTAGTCATAGATGTCCCCAGAGACTTAAACAGCACACAAATTTGAATATGCAGTTTTTTAACTATTGCTTTAGAAAAATTTTTTGTTGCAGGTTATATATTTTCACGGACAGTAAAGAGATTTTACATTTATGGAGATATGAAACTTCTTTTTCTCTCTTATTTCTAGGTATATCTTCTGTGTGTCTGGAGACTTTGTTAAAGTGTACAGCAGCGCTACAGAAGAGTGTGTACACGTGCTGCAAGGGCACAGAAATCTGGTGACGGGGATCCAGCTCAACCCCAACAACCATCTACAGGTGCTAAAGCATTTATAATTGCATATTTTAATATTAGCTTTTTGGTTGCCAGAAAATTTTGAATTGAATTTTGAATTGACTGGGAAACTCCCGTTTATGATCAGGACAAGAAGATTTTCTGATTTAGGATATTTTTCAGTTATTTTTAATTATCAAAATAGGATCATAGCCCAGAACTGCATACGTTGCTTATGGTGCATTCTGTTAACCAGTTGTTACACAGAATGCTAACAGCTGTTAGTTGAATGAAAGGGTTCTTGGCTGTATGAGTTTCTGAAATTCAGGGTTTGGCACATAAGTGACTTTCGTGATTGGGGGTCTTCTTAGGTTCCTTTGTATGTGTGAATATCCAAAAGGGGTGTATAGTTTTTGGTGTTTCTCAACTTATTTGACCTCTGAAGTCTTGTTTCTGGAACACATTTTTTTTAATGTTTTGATTTTGTAGATCTGTTACTTTAGAAATGAGGCTTTTTAGTTTTAATGCAGATGTCATCTAATTTTAAGGCCAGCCTAAACAAGAAGAATGGGTGCTTTAGTCAGTGGATCAACCTGTTAATTTTAGGACATACTTGGGCCTCTCCACCCCCTCCACAACACAGCTTTTGCTTCTCAGAATTCAAGAATAAGAAATGGTCATCTTAATTCTGTTCATAAGTTCCAGCAAAGCTGCTAAAGATTTACCTCAAAAGTACTTTGCTCTTGCTCTTCTTTTTGATCAAGTTCCACTTTTCTGGGTTAGTCACAGCCAACGTGGAAGTTGTTGCTGGATTTAAAAGTGGATTTGCGTTGTCATTCATCACATTATCACAAAAAAAAGTAGGACATAAAGTAACACTGATTTTTTTCTTTCCAAAACTAAATGAGCCACTCTTGAAAGTCAATTAAGTAGTTTTTCTGCAGGGTTCAAGTACATTTTTCCTTTGCTGTACTCTGAGGACTTGAGAACAGTTTATTATGTGTAGCATTTGAATTTTTTTTAGCAGGAATATTCTTTTGTTAAACTTGAAATTTGTGAAGTCTGTATTACTAAGTTTGATAGCAAAATGAAAAACGGTATACACATTGCATAAAAGATCTATTTCATAGAACTGAAAGTTTAAAAAATTAGGACAGTTTTAACAACATATTTGGTTGCGGTGAAAGGTTAGGTGCTAGAGATTGTGTGGACTTTGGAGTCACAGTGTTTGTATTAGCTATAGTTTTGTTTGTTTATTTATTTTAGTGAGAGGAGAGGTGATATTCAATAGTATGCTATACAACCATTTTTTAAAATGCTAGAACTTAATGTATTAACTTAAAAGGTTATTTAACAAATATGTCTTAAATGTCTTCTATATGCTAGGTACTCTTCTAATGTTGGAGATATATCATTGAGCAAAATGGAAAAAAATCCCTGCCCTTTATGAAAACTTACGTTTTGGGACAGGATGGGGAGTAGATACAACAGCTGATTAATAATATGGTATTCTTTCAGACTTTCATAGTTGGACATAAACTTCATGTCCTCTTTACTCATGCCAATGCCCACTAGGGGGCAGTGCTCTGCCCATCAGGGGCCCTTGTGCCATTGCAACTGGAGCCATCCTTTAGTGCCTGAGGTGGAGACCATGGAGCCATCCTCAGCACCCAGGACCAACTCACTTCAATCGAGCCATGGCTGCAGGAGGAGAAGAGAGAGAAATGAGGGAGAAGGGAGAAGCAGATGGGTATTTCTCCTGTGTGCCCTGATCAGGAATGGAACCCAGAACATCCACACACCAGGCCGACACTCTACCACTGAGGCAGTCGGCCACGGCCTGTATTAGCCATAATTTTGACAATGATTATATAGCTGCCTTATTTTAATAATCCATGTTTATGATTCCTAGATTATATGTAGTAATTATGATGTGTAGTTTTAACTTAATATAAATCTTTTACTTGGGTAGATAATATTTTCTTCATTCTTTTATTTCTAGTCTGATTTCGTGTCCTCATTGGTAGAAATCTTAAAATGGCCAGTTTTCTTCAAAAAAAAATTACAGTTCTTTATAAATATTATAAGCAAAGTGTTTTCACAATAACAGCAACAAAAAAATGTAGTGTCCACTGGGTCAAAAACAAAAATGTGTGTTAAGGCCTTCTGGTGCTATGGAAGTGTAGTTCACAGACCAGTGCCACAAGTGGCAGGTTACTGGTCTGCAATGAGATAAGTACAGAAATTTAGTACCCCAAAACTTCAGAGCACTTTGACATTGCCACAGCATCCAAGTAGATAATAACTTATATTGTATTTCACAAAAGTATTGGTCCTTGATGTGTTGGAAATTTTAAAAAGAAAGAAAACTAATACATTCTCCTCTTTTGAGAAGCACTCCTTTAAATACCCATGTAAGATGAAAGCAGTTCTAATAAAAAAGGAAGACAACAAAAAGCTCTTAAGTGTTTTTCATATCAATACTGTATCATCTCCCTCCTGAAGACAGAGAGTTGGCCTTTTCCCCCTCGTTTTAATTAAAACTTTAAATTGATGGATCTGCTTCCTACAAAGAGCTGTGATGAGAATGTCACAAACAATGTGAGTTTTGAGAAAACAATATAAATGACCTCACCTCTCTAAAGCAAATAATGAATTAATTTTAAAAATGCCTCTGTATCAGCAGTTACTTCATTTGATATCTTAATGGAGTTTCAATGTTTAATTAGTTTTGTGCTGTTTTTACCCTTTTAGCTGTATTCTTGTTCATTTGATGGTACCATTAAACTGTGGGACTATCTAGATGGCATTTTGATAAAGGTACGTAGATTGATCTTTCATTTTTATTATGTGAAAAGGAATGGCAACATAATTTAATGACAGATACATTACTCCTTTCTATAAGTCCCTTTAGGTAGCATTTTTAAACAAGTTGTGAAATTCACATGCTATCAAAGACAAATTTGATTATATGAAAATTTTAAATTTTGAACAAAATCTGAACAATAAAACTAGAAGAAAATATTTATAAGAGATATTATCTAATAAATATACTGCTCACAAAAATTAGGGGATATTTTAAAATGAATATGAAGGGATAAAAAAAAGAAGCATTTGATATTTTTTATTAAACAAGAACATCAGAAAAGCAAACTACAAGTCAAAGAAAGTTGTTTGATTATGCAAATGAGATGAAAAATCAACCTTTATTTCATTGGTGAAAATGCACTGTGCAAAAAGCTAAAAGTACTGGAATATCTGCACATTTCCTGATCCTCTAATCTTTGTGAGCAGTGTATAGAGATGCTTATAAACCTCATTAATAACTAAAATGTAAATTATAACAGATAACCCTGTATATTTCCCTACCCTTATAGCCAAATTGCAGATTGCAAAGAAATATAGTGATAAGTGTAGAGAAACATACTTTTGAACACAACCAATGAAAATAAACTGAAAATGAATACCTTTGCTCCAGCAATCTCACCTTTGGGAATCTCTTGATGAAATAATGGCATGTATATATGTAGTCCTTAAAACATTGTTTATGATAGAAACAATAATTGAATAGAACGTTGATGTCAGTTAAAATGTGATATTTATTCAATAGTATGCTATACAGCCATTTTTTAAAATGCTAAATTTCTATGTGTTAACTTGAAAGGTTATTTAACAAATATGTACTGAGTATCTTCTATATGCTAGATACTCTTCTGATGTTGGGGATACATTAGTGAGCAAAATAGAAAATAAACCCTGCCCTTTATGGAAACTTATGTTTTGGGGCGGTATGGGGGTAAGATAAGACAGCCAGTTAACAATTAACAATGGTATTCTTTCAGACTTTCATAGTTGGACATAAACTTCATGCCCTCTTTACTCATGCCAATGCTGAGGATTCTGTCTTTGTTACAATAAATAAAGAAAAACCAGGTATAGTTTAACTATTTTGTTTTATATAGCATTGAGTGACTCTTTACATTTTATAGTTTTTCAAATTCAGCAGTGACACTGCATCCTGTATTGATGTCCTTGATAAAATATTGTTGTATTCAGAATTCAAAGTACAAAGCATCTTGGTGATGGGCAATCAGCTAGATTGGCTCATAGCTCATTAGCTAAGTGAATCCATTCCAGGGTCCTGTATTTTGTGTGGGGAGGGGATTGTTTTCCTTTTTGGTGGGGTGGGGGAGTTGGCTGAAACAAATTTGCAAACTGTTACATATCATGGACTTTTACGTAACCTAAGAATAGTCTAGGCCTGACCTGTGGTGGCGCAGTGGATAAAGCGTTGACCTGGGAACACTGAGGTCGCCAGTTCAAAACCCTGCACTGGTCTGGTCAAGGCACATATGGGAGTTGATGCTTCTAGCTCCTCCTCCCTTTCTCTCTCTCTCTCTCTCTCTCACTCTGTGTCTCCTCTCTAAAATGAATAAATAAAAATAAAATTAAAAACAAAAGAATTAAAAAAAAAAAAAAAAAAAGAATAGTCTAAACTGTGAAAGCTAATTCTTTTTTGTTAAAATTTATTTGGTGCCAAGTCTGTTAGTGAATAATATTTTATTTATTAAACTATTACATTAACAAAAAACAGTAAGTATAGTTTTTTGTTTTGGTTTATTTTGTTTTTATGTAACCCATAAGCCACCTCTAAAGGATAGTCCAAAAATGTTCTGGAAATGGCAACATTTTAACATAATTAAGTTGCCTTCCCAATGACTACTTTAAAGGTAACACTCTTTAATATTAAGGTTCTGTTTTGTGTATGAGTATGTAGAGTCTTAATGTCTATCCACATGCTTACTAAAAATTCAGATTCCTCATCTCCCTAACTGACAGCTAACTGATTCACTAGGTCTGAGATTCAGTCTGGGAATCTGCATTTTAGTATGTTTATCAACTCATATTTGGTAATCATTCTTCATACTCACCCCATGATACCTTAACTCAGGGGTGCTCAATACGTCGATCGCAAAGTGTGGGTAGATCGCATGACATTAAAAAGACATTTGTCTTTTGATTGGCATACAGGGTAGCCAATCTGACGTCTGAACTTTTGACACCCTACGCATGTGCATTAAACTGCGCTAACTTTTTCAGTTACATTGCTGCGTAGTTAGCCTTCAATTTATTTAAACTAAATACAACAAAGGGTATAAAAATGAGTGCCGTAGCTGGTCCAAGTAAGAAGCCTAAAACCTACCACTTTCATACAGACTGGGAGGGGATTTTTTTCACTATGTCATATTCTAAGTGCGTTTGCCTCATCTGTGTGTGTGCCATTGCTATTCCAAAGAAGGGAAATGTGGAGCGGCTTTTTCGTACTGTTCATAAAAACTATGACATTGACTTTCCTCCGAAAAGAGAGCTGAGAAGGAGGAAGGTGAAAGAAGAATGCACAATATTAAATAGTAATAATAGTAACTTAATGATAATATAGAAGAAATAAATTTATGTTTTGCATTTTTATTGTAGGTAGATCATTTTGACTTGGTCATCTTATAAGTAGCTCGCAAGCTGAAAAAGTGTGGGCACGCCTGCCTTAATTGAAAGAGAAGTTACCAATAGCAGAAACAAAACTTTTTATCCATATCAGTGACACCAATGATCCTTAACATTGGTTGCACATTAGAATCACTCCCAGGAAATTAAAATGTAAGATTCTCTATGATGGGGCCTATTTGTTTACTTAAATATTCCCCAGTAGAGTCCAGTGTGTAAGTCACTGTAGCAAACTACTGATCTTAAGTAAAGACCTTGGTCATTAGCCTTTTGAAGTTAACTGCAAACTTTACTTGCAACTATCTGAATTCTATTCATGGTGGGGTTTAGTGTTACTTCCAGCACTCTGGCACATCATGAGCCCTCAGCATGTGAAAATCTAGTAATCTTTTTGCATAAACATATGAATCAGGATCTAAAAGATTTCATGTGATCGATTCTCAAAATACACAGTTAACCCTTGAACAATGCAGGTCCACTTATGAGCAGATTTTTTTCAATAAATATAGTAAAGTATTTTTCTTAAATAACTTTTTTTTTCTCTAGCTTACTTTATTGTAAGAATTTAATATATAATACATATAACATATAAAATATGTTTCTGAACTGTTCATGTTAATGGTAAGGCTTCCTAACAATTTTTGGAGAGTTTAACATTATACACAGGTTTTTGACTTAGGGCTCACTGAAGATCCTGAGAAGAGAATAAGTAAGCTATTGGAGAAGCATATTCTAATTTCTTTTTTTTTTAACAGGGACTGAGAGAGATTCAGAGAGAGGGATAGATAGGGACAGACAGGAACAGAGAGAGATGAGAAGCATCAGTCGTTAGTTTTTCGTTGCCGTTGCGACACCATAGTTGTTCATTGATTACATTCTCACATGTGCCTTGACCGTGGGCCTTCGGCAGACCGAGCAACCCTTTGCTGGAGCCAGCGACCTTGGGTCCAAGCTGGTGAGCTTATCTCAAGCCAGCTGGCGAGCTCGGGGACTTGAACCTGGGTCTTCAGCAGCCCAGTCCGACACTCTATCCACTGCACCACTGCCTGGTCAGGTTGGAGAAGCATATTCTATAGCAGTGGTTTTCAACCTTTCTATTCCTGGGGATTGATGAAGTTATCCTGAGCGTAGGCAAATTTGAGATCATTAAATCTATAATTTTCATACAACATCAGAGTGGTTAACTCTTTCATGGACCAGCATGAACTTTCTGGTGGACTGGTCCATGAACCAATTGTTGAAAAACACTCTTTCTGGCATGTTTGAGGAATAGCAGGAAGGCTGGATTGGAGTGAGCCAAGGAGGAATAGAGAACATAGAGCCTTGTAGGCCATTGAAGGACTGGTTTTTACTCAACTAGATAAAAAGCCATTGAAGGGTTTTGAGCAGAAGGACATTATCTGACTTAGTTGTAATACTGACTTCTGTGTTTAGAATACTAAAGGAGGACAAAGGTGGGAAGTAGGTAGAATTGTCATTGTTTTAATCACTTAGAGTATGAAACATGATCATGGCTTTAGACTAGGTCTGGATATAGTTTTTAAGATTAAGCCAGAGAGGGTTTGCTGATGGTTTAATGTGGGATCTGAGAAGTAAAAGATGACTCGAGGATTTAGTCCAAACATCTGGGTAAAGGGTGGTGCCATTTCCTGCAGTGGGCAGTATAAGGAAAGACTGACTTTAGGAGAATCAAGAGTTCAGGGTTTGGACATGTAAAGTTTGAGATGACTAAGGCTAGAAGAATCAAAGACTTCAGAGCATATACTAAGTAAGCAGCCTGGGAAACAGAAAAATGGTATATCAGTATGTTAGAGAATTGTATATTCATTATAAAGACTAGGAGGATAAATAGCACAGTGAAATACTTCCGCCTTGCGGAAATTTTCTAAACAGGACGTAGAGAGAAGAAGCATGTCAGTATTATAGAAAATGAGGTTTATTCTGTGAACGTGTGGAAAGCCCATAGCATTTCTAAAAACTTGAATGGTTTGTTGCTTTGGGCTGTTCAGTTCACCAATATTATAATTCCATCTCCATTTTAAAGCTCAACTTAGAACTTTGGAATATAGACTACACCAATAAAACAAATTGTTTTCTGTTTTTATAGAGAGAGAGCATGTATGTATATGAATTGTGGAATTAGACTTATATTTAAAACTTGTGTGTTCAGTCTGTCCAGGTGGTGGCACAGTAGCTAGAGTGTCGGCCTAGAATGCTGAGGTCCCATGTTTGAAACCCCAAGGCTGCCAGCTTGAGCACAGGCTCATCCAGCGTGGGCATGGGGTCATTGGCTTGAGCGTGGGATCATAGACATGTCTGCATGGTTGCAGGCTTGAGCAAGGGGTCACTGGCTCGGCTAGAGCCCCTCAGTCAAGGCACATATGAGAAAGCAAGCAATGAACAACTAAGGTGCTGCAGCTCTGAGTTGATGCTTCTCTCTCTCCCTTCCTGTCTGTCTGTCCCTCTATATCTCTCCCTTCCTCCTTCCCTCCCACATCTCTCTCTCTCTCTTGCTAAAAAGAACAAAACAAACCTTGTATATTCAAAAGAAGAGTCCAACTTTAAGGTACATTTTGTTCAAGATGGTCTAGTTATCTTGGCACCAAATGTATTGTAGAGTACTGGTTAACAGTTTCGTGTGAATGAATGCACTTGTTTACTTTAGCTATCAAAGCTCTATATTAATTCATATAACTTGCTTTGGCTAGATGTATTTCAGCTGGTTTCAGTGAAGCTGCCCAAATCATCAAGCCAGGAAATAGAAGCTGAAGAGCTCTCCTTTGTTTTGGATTACATAAACCAGTCACCCAAGTGCATTGCCTTTGGAAATGGGGTAAACTTTATTTTGATGGTCTTCCTTTCTGTACATAAAATCCATTTCCTACAATCTTTCCTCTGAACATTTTACATTATAATGATTTAATATTACCTTGAGTTACAATACTTCTGTTAGTAACTAAGATACTTTTGTTAGTAACTAAGAAGTCTTGTTTCATTAGTTTAGCATGTGTTAATGGTAGAGACTTTTAGGACCATCCTAATTTTGTCTATTCTGTATTTTTGCTCTTATGAACTCTCCAATTGCCCAAAACATAATCAGTATTTTTGCATTTGCACTGTATTTCTTAGTGTGTCTTATGTAAAAGCTACTTGAATCTTTTCATTTATACTATTTTTTCTTTAGAAAACATGACCTCCCTATTGTTAATATGCCCATTATAGAAAATTTGGAAATTACAGGAAAATATAATGAAGAAATTAAATCTTAACAGTGATAATATATAAGGAATCTTTTTCTACTTTTTCCTAAACATATATATAACTCTTCCTAAGCTGAATTGCATCTCACAGCTTTTTATTCTTTTTTTAACTGAACATTGCAACATGAGTATGTACTTTCACATTCATCAGGAATAATGACTGTGTGATGTTCATACCATGACTTATTTAACCATCACCTATTAATAACTTTATTAAAATCAAGTACCACCGAAAGGCCCTAGAAAATGTTTCTATAGTCTTAAGCTTTATAGCATTATTTTTCTTTGTCCTGAAAAGGGCTAATTTCTTAAGAGTAAACTCTTTAATGTTATAAAATCTTTCGCCTTATAGTCATCAATTAAATGCAAACTAAATTACAGTAAGATACCACTTCATATTCACTAGAACAGCTAAAATGAAAAGAAGGACAGTACTGAGTGTTGGCAAGACGCGGAGCAAAGTTAGACACACCTTTCCATGGACCCAGCACTTCCACTCCTTTGTAGAGAAATGAGAACGTTGCCAGAGAATGCTGTGCAAGAATGATTAATATTCATCGTAGATACAAAATGGAAATAACCCAAATGTTCATCAGTAAGAGAATATATACAGTATATTCATTAGAATGCTGATTCATAATAAAAAGGAACTAATGATACACATAGAGTGTGGGTGACTCTCAAAGAGGAGATGCTGAGCTAGAGTTCAGACACAATGAAGTATTTACTGTACCATTCTGTTTGTATGACTTTCTAGAAGAGGCAGGGATATGGTTATAGAAACCAATAGTTGCTAGCCAGGGTGAGGACATTGGGGAACTACTGGAAAGAGAAACAAGAGAACATTTAATTTTTATTGGTAGTGATGGTTACATGGATATTCACATATGTGTGAGACATTGCATTTTATTATATGTAAATTAGGCCATAATGGAAAAAATTTAAATAATATCTTTATTGAATTTATTGGGGTGACATTGGTTAATAAAACTGCACATCGTATTTCCGCATGTATAAGATGCACCTTAATTTTGGGGCCTGAAATTTGGGGGGAAATGTATTACATAAAGTTATTGAACTCAAGTTTTATTCATCGTAAAATTCATACAACTCCTCATCACTGTCAAAAAAGCGGGAAGTGCAAGTAAAATATCTACAACCACTGTTTAAGACGCACACAGTTTTTAGACCCCAAAGTTTTTGGGAAAGGATGCATCTTATACATGGGGAAACACGGTAGGTTCCAGGTCTATAGTTTTATAGTACTTCATCTGTATATTGTATTGTGTGATCATCAACACAAGTCAAGTCTCCTTCCTTCACCATTTCTCCTCTTCTTCCTTCCCCTACCTTCCCCTTTCTCTCTGGTAATCAACATAGTCTGTGTCTGAGTTATTTTCCTTTGTTTAATCCCTTCCCCTTTTTCACCACCACCACCACCCCACCACCGCCCCCCGTCCTCTGACAGCTTTCAGTCTGTTCTTTATCTATGAGTCTATTTCTATTTTGTTTATTAGATTTTGATCATTAGATTCCACATGTAAGTGAAATCATATGGGACTTATCTTTTATACCTAAAGCTGGATAGCCTAGTTTTAGGATTTAGGACCTAAGTTCTTTTAATTTTCTATGATTATTTTTAAAGTAGGATTAGCATATACATAGCTTAACTATAATAAATTGTTTTATATTAATACTCTTAATTTGCAAATATAATTGTTCTTACTATATTAACTTTTTGATGAGACTATTTCTCTTTAAAGAGTGTTGGCTATAGTTGTGAATGTTATCTTCTCTGAATTACCAGGGAGAATATGTTGCTGCAGTACGGGACTTTTACTTATCTGTTTATTTTTTCAAAAGGAAAAAAACATCAAGGTACGAAATCCTTTCTGATAGCTATATTTACTCGAGATTTTTATTTCACCTGACCTGTGGTGGTGCAGTGGATAAAGTGTTGACCTGGAACACTGAGGTTGCCAGTTCAAAACCCTGGGCTTGCCTGGTCAAGGCACATATGGGAGTTGATGCTTCCTGCTCCTCCCCCTTCTCTCTTTCTCTTTCTCCCTCTCTTCCCTCTCTAAAATAAATAAATAGAAAACAATTTTTAAAATTTTTTTCTTTTGTTCTCACACCTGTGATCCAAAACTGTTACTAGTTTCATGTTACAAATGATTGTGAAACCACAGATATAGAGGTAGTTTCCGTTTGGGGTTTTTGTTTTTATTGGGGCAGGGGAGTTTTTTGCCTGCCACCTAATAACATTTAAGTATTAATTACAGTACTATATTTTGTATTAACTTTGTGAATTATGACAGACTTTGACATATTTTCTTTATCTGATCTATGACTTAACCTTGTAAGATAAATGTTACTTTTGGCCACATTTCTTCAAATTTATTTTTATTTTTTAATTACATTTAATATATTAGTTACAGGTGTTCAGCATAGACTTTTATTTAACTTACAAACTCTAGTACTGCCTGACCAGGCGGTGGCGCAGTGGATAGGGCAAGTGCCCCGGTCAAGGCACATGTGAGAAAGCAATCAATGAACAACTAAGGAGCCACAGCGAAGAATCATGCTTCTCAACTCTCTCCCTTCCTGCCTGTCTGTTTCTACCTGTCCCTCTCTCTGACTCTCTGTCTCTGTCTCTCTCTCTCTCTCTCTCTGTCTCTGTCACACACCAAGAAAAAAGTCTAGTACCTACCTGAGACCATACACAGTTATTACAGTATTATTGACTACATTCCCTGTGCTCTACTTTACATCCTAATGACTATTATAACTACTGATTTGTGCTTTTAATCCTTTTACCTTTTCACCCAGCCTCTCAACCCCCTTACCACCTGGCAGCCATCAATTTGTTCTCTGTTTGTTTCTATTTGGCTTATGTTATTCTTTAGGTTCCAGTTTTTAATCCATAATGTATGGGTTTGAGGGATCATTAGTCAGAAAACCCTGGGGAGCTTTTTCTAGCCAAAACCCATTGTACACCAAGATTCTGGTGTGCACATTTATGTTAGAATTGGCTTTGGTTTGGAAATGCTTTTACTTGACCAGGCGGTGGCTCAGTGGATAGAGCATTGGCTTGGGACGCAGAGGACCCAGTTTCAAAACCCTGAGGTTACCAGCTTGAGCACAGGCTCACCAGCTTGAGCATGGGGCCACTGATTTGAGCATGTGATCATAGACACAACCCCATGGTTACTGGCTTGAGCCCAAGGGGTTACTGGCTCTGCTGGAGCCCCCTGATCAAGACATACATGAGAAAGCAATTAATGAACAACTAAAGGTGCCACAACAAGTTGATGCTTCTCATCTCTCTCTCTCGCTAAATAAAAGAAAAAAAAAGAAAATGATTCTCAAGATAATCCTTATTGCCTTATTAAAGCTGTAGGAATAAGATAGGCTTTGGAAGACCTGAATTTAAAATGAGTCAAAATTAATTCATGTGAATTTTGCTGTACGTCAAATTAACATGTATTTTAAACAGGGATAATATCTTTCTAATAGAGTTATAAAGATGAATGAGATAACATATTTCAAGAGCCTACTACTACGCATGAGGAGTCACTTCTCTGATGACACTGTCCCTGCTACCCTTTGACCATGTCAGTATTAGCATTTGTTTTTCTTTGCAGTATAAATGAGGATCCTGACATCTTTAGACACATTAGCCAATTGTCTCATATGTAATTTCTTAGGCTTGTGCATGTGTATCTGATGCTAAATTAGCTTCGACAAGAAATTTGAACAAACTTTGTCCAGGCAAAAAGCCACTAAAAGGAATACCTTTTCTTTATTTCAATGTTGCTGGCCTCTGCAAGCAAGTTATTATGATAGAATGTTAGTCACATGAAGTATTCAAGTCCGGCATTTCTATTCAGTAAATTCTAAGAGCTCTCCCATTTCGGTTGAAAAGGATAAGAAATACCTTTTACTAAACTACATCACCACTTAACCAAAAGACTTTAATAATCAAGAAACTGCCTGACCAGGTGGTGGCACAGTGGATAGAGCATCGGCCTGGGATACTGAGTACCCAGGTTCGAAACCCCACGGTTGCAATCTTGAGCATGGGGTCACTGGCTTGAGTCCAAGGTCGCTGGCTTGAGCAAAGGGTCACTTGCTCTGCTGGAGCCTCCCCCAACCCACCCCTGGTCAAGGCATATATGAGAAAGCAATCAGTGAACAACTAAGGTGCCACAATGGAAAATTGATGCTTCTCATCTTCCTTCCTTCCTGCCTGTCCCCCACCCCTTTTTAAAAAAACATTAATAATAATCAAGCTTGACCAATTGGTGGCACAGTAGATAAAGCGTCGAACTAGTATGCAGAGGGCCCAGGTTCCAAACTCCAAGGTCGCTGGCTTGAGCCCAAAGGTCGCTGGCTTGAGCCCAAAGGTCGCTGGCTTGAGCCCAAGGTTAATGGCTTAAGCAAGGGGTCACTCCCTCTTCTGTATCCCACTGGTCAAGGTACATATGAGAAAGCAATCAATGAACAACTAAGATGCTATAACAAAGAACTGATGTTTCTCTCTCTCCCTTCCTGTCTGTCCCTATCTGGCCCTCTCTCTGTCTCTGTCACAAAAACTGATAATATTTAGAAAATAAATATTGTTTTCTTTTAGGTTTACTTTGTCATCTTCAAGAAATAAGAAACATGCAAAGAACAATTTTACGTGTGTAGCGTGTCACCCAAAGGAAGATTGCATAGCAACTGGTCACAAGGATGGCAAAATCCGTCTTTGGTCAGTAACTTATGAAGAGCATGCTGGTGATTTCTGTGCTGTTTTATCTTAGTGCTGCAAAACATGTCTGTCTGTGGGCCTAGGGTAACGAATGGCACTGAAAAACCACTACTGGCAAGAAAGATTAGGCTGTGCTGATGTCCTCCATGTCTGGTGTTATAGTCTTCTTGCATCGACTTACTATTTTAGGTGGAGGGAAATTTTCTGTTTTGCCTATAGTCATTTTATTGAAGAGAACTGTCTTTTGTCTGCTTTTAAGTAAAAAGGAAAGAGTGACAATACGGAATATTTAAATAGACGCACCAATGGCCTGTTGTTTATAGAAGTGACTCTGGTTAGAAGTAGAAATGTAGTTTTTGGACATTAAGACCCATATGCTTTATATAATTTGCTATTTGAGGCATATATTATGTTCATTATATTTACCCTGCCATTATTTTACTAACTTATGCCCTCAATGAAATTTTAAATTTTGGTTTTCTCCAATAGGAGGAATTTTGATGATGATAAGAAGTACACATATACTTGTCTACATTGGCACCATGATAGGGTCATGGATTTGGCTTTTTCAGTGACAGGTAAGTGTAAATTTAGTAATTTAAATGAAATATTGAAGCATGTGAATCTAGTATTTAAATTCACTGTATTTATAATTTGAAATATTTAGAATTGCATGAGCCAAATGAATTGTAAACACTTGTATATCACTCCTGTGTGCTGAGCATTGCTCAGCACCAAACCATATACTTTAACTTTCAGAGCCCTTCAGAATACTTCAAAGTGTACAACTGTTGTAAAGTCTCTGTTATTTACATAAAGAACCCATGTTAATTATATTACTTGTTTTTTTTTTAAGTATGTCTGCATAACTTGGTGCTTATTTTCCATGTGTAGCTATATGATTAGTACTTTAGATCCATTACCTCGTTTATGGCCCTGGCCAGTTGGCTCAGTGGTAGAGCGTTGGCCTTGCCTTTGGATGTCCCGAGTTCAATTTCCTGTCAGGGCACACAGGAGAAGCTCCCATCTGCTTCACCCCACCCTCTCACTTCTCTCTCTCTCTCTCTCTCTTTCTCTTTCTCTCTTTCTCTCTTTCTCTCTTCTCCTCCCCGTGCCCTCCTGCAGCCATGGCTCAATTGGAGTGAGGTGGCCCCAGGCACTGAGGGTGACTCCATTACCTCATTTATTCCTTGACTCTATGAAACAAGTTTTCATTATTCTCATTTCACAAATGTAGGAAATGAAGTTTATAATTGAGATCTAATTTACCTTGAGTCCCATGGCTAATAAGTTGGATTTGGACATAGGTCTAATTCAAAGGCTTGTTTTAAGTGTAAGATTGCCTCATTCGCTTTTTAAAATTAATTTAGACCTTTGTTCCATTTAAGCTACATGAGATTGTGGCTGTAAAACCACCTCCTTGAAAATATAGTAGGATGATCTTCTACAGAAGTTTGGAGAAATACATTGTATCTTTGGTTACTTTCAGCACCTAGCACCCTCATGCCCATGTGATGAGAGTTAGGTCAGCATTAGTCTGACTGGTTCTGAAAGAGGAGAGAGAGCTGGGTGCTAGGGAAGATGATGTGCCTGGAGAGAGGGATTTTTCTCCCGCAGGCTCACTAGAGACCAGGTCTTCTCCATGCTCCCTGGATCACTGCAGGGTAACTTGGGTTTAACCCACTGGAGTCTCCGGAGGTAGGCGTCTCCAGCCTCTGTGCTTTGGGTTTGGGGAACAGTGACTGGTAGATAACACGCCTAGAGTAGTATAGCAGGAGTACATTTGCAGTGTGTGGGAACTTAGACTAAAAAGGATATTAAGCCTACAAAAAAGATGTAGTCTTATCTTCTCCACTTTCTTTCCCCCATCCCCCCAAAAGTACAGACAAGCATGCATATGTACATATATACATAATGTTCCAAGTATTGTCTTTATCCTCTCCTAACCTAATGTCAATTCTTCTTCCTTCCTCCTCACCTTCTCTGCTGTGGTCCCTGCCCAAGTCAGGGCTAAGACAAATTGAATTTATTGTCACTGTGACTTTTCTCCATTTTGTCGCTTTATCCATCTACTCTCATATAGATAGCAGTCACAGTTTTCAGTGGTGGCCTTAGTTACTCGAGCCCTGAGACATTCAGGATTGGCTTTTTCAGGTGGTTATTGGCACCTGAAGAATACTAAATGCTTCTACCCTTAGCCAGGGCTTTGATATAGGAGGTACCAAGGTAATCGTGGTTATCAGAGTACTGGATTCTTGATTTTTATATTTTAAGTTGTATATTTATAAATGAAAAGTAATGGTTACATACAGCACATGGTTGTCAGTAGTGACCCTGTGTAGGTATAAGAAAATTAATAGAAGAAGAAAGAAACTACTTAGATATGTAAAACAAACTATACATTATGGTTGTTTTCAGAACCTTTATAAATTAAGGCAAATAGGATCAGTGTAAACTGTTTGGGCTCTGCTTTGAACCCAGTCATGCTGTGTGTGAACACTGAAGTAATTGTTGCTTTTTCTAATCCTTAAGCCTCTCGTAACTTAGGACTTCCAGATAATGTTGAATAAAAGTGGTAATAGTGTTCCCAAACATAGGGGAAAGTGTTCAGCATTTTATTCCTTAAAATGATGTTTGCTGTAGATTTTCTCTAGGTATGAATGATGAAAATATAAAGGTCCCATCATTGCTGAATGTTGTTATAAGGATATAATTCTATCATTTAGTACTTTTTCTGCATCTGTTAAAGTACTTGTAATTTCCCCCCTTATTCTGTAAGTGGAATTAATTATGTTCATCTGTTTTTCCAACGTTAAAACAACCTCATATTCCTCTGCAGTGATGTCTTATCCTTTTAAGAAATCATTGGATTCAGCTTGCTAATTGTATTTTGTTTGGGAATTTTCATCTGTCATGAAATTGGTACAGAATATTTTCATAATGTACTTGGTTGGACACGGGATTATGCTGGTCTTGTGAAACAAATTGGGAAGTGTCTTCTTTTTTGTGTTACCGGAAAGAGTGAAAATTGGTTTATTTCTTACTATTTGGGAAAACTCACCAGCAAAGCCATCTTGGCCCAGAGGATATTTGTTTCATTCAATTTCTCTTGTTATCAGAGGACCAGTTGGTCAGCAGTGAACTAATCATATATTACTGGAAAGGAAAATCCCTGAATCAGTAATCTTTAAATCTTTTGTCTTCAGAATATATTAAAAGATTAAAAGATACGAATGCCCTTGTTTACATGTTTTTAAAAATAGTTATTTTCTAGCCTGACCAGGCGGTGGCGCAGTGGATAGAGCGTCAGACTGGGATGCGGAAGACCCAGGTTCGAGACCCTGAGGTCGCCAGCTTGAGCGAGGGCCCATCTGGCTTGAGCGAGAGCTCACCAGCTTGGACCCAGGGTCGCTGGCTCCAGCAAGGGGTTGTTCGGTCTGCTGAAGGCCCGCGGTCAAGGCACATGTGGGAGAGCAATCAATGAATAACTAAGGTGTCACAATGAAAAACTGATGATTGATGCTTCTCACCTCTCTCCATTCCTGTCTGTCTGTCCCTATCTATCCCTCTCTCTGACTCTGTAAAAAAAAAAAAAAAAAAAAGTTATTTTCTCTTACATGGTCAGAAAAATTAAAATGCTAATTATATTTTTCCTTCTTTTTTTCTTCTTCCAAAACACTGTCCTTTTCATTTCCATGGCTGAATGAGAAGGCACCAGTCTGCTGAGTGGCGGTCGGGAATCTGTCCTTGTAGAGTGGCGTGATGCAGCCGAGAAGAATAAGGAGTTTCTCCCCCGGTTAGGAGCTACTATTGAACACATCTCAGTCTCCCCGGCGGGGGATTTGTTTTGTACATCTCACTCAGATAACAGTAAGTCTCAAGTTGTTATTGTGAAAAATACAATTTGTGTAATGCCTCAAGTCACCTGACATCTGTAAAGGACAGAAAATCAGAGACCTCAAACTAATTAAGAGTGGCGCCAGATTTAATGAGAAGTTTTTTCTTACATCCTCCTGTTTTTGTCACCTCTTTCTGCCTCAAGATGCCACCAGAATCCAGTATTTTCAGAATTGTTATTGGGAAAATGTAGGACCCAGTATATTTGGGTTTTGTTGTGCCACTTATGTTTCAGAACTATTTTATGTGGAATGATGTGGGGAAGTGAAGAAAGAGTTTTGAAATGGGTATTTGTGCTTTCAAAGATACAATGGCATTTTCGAAAGAACACTGAGATTCTTCTTTGAGATAGCCAGTATGTCAGTGTGGGAGTTGTGTGGATTCTGACAGAAGGCGGGCAGTCCTGTTTGTTACATTCATCCTGTGCCTGCTCAGCCTCGGCGTAGATTCCATAGCCTGTTGCCTCCTTCCCCTTCAAAACTGAACATAACTCGGAGCAGTACATTAGTGTAATGACTCATTTCAGAGAGAATTATCTGTTACTTTTACGGTATGTAAGCTTCCAAATTAACCCTTAAAATGTATTCATAGGCACAACTGTTAAAACTTAGGGTTTCCAACAGAAAATCTCTAAATCTTCCCACCAGTTAAATCACAAAAATATGTTCCTAATTTTCTAGTAACACTCTTAACTAAATTGAGCACACTCACTTGTTTTGTATTCTGGTATATTTCAGAATAACAAATTCAGTTAATTTTTTTTTTAACTCGAAGTTCTGACCTATTTATGTTTAAATATTTTTTCACCCACAGAGATAATAGTTATTCACCGAAATCTTGAGGCATCCGCAGTGATTCAAGGCCTCGTTAAAGGTATTGTAGAACACAGTGGATTTGGAATTGTGTACTTTTTAAGTGAATATTTGTCTGACTTCAGCTATCATTTGTTACTTTTTTTGCAGACAGCAGTATCTTGACTGGTTTGATGATTGATCCAAGAACTAAAGCTCTGGTTTTAAATGGAAAACCTGGCCACTTGCAATTTTATTCTCTCCAAAGTGATAAGCAATTATACAATGTAAGATTTTGACCCATTAACTAGCCTTAAAACTAATGAAAACTTGCCTGACCAGGCAGTGGCGCAGTGGACAGAGCATCGGACTGGGATGCGAAAGACCCAGGTTTGAGACCCCGAGGTTGCCAGCTTGTGCGCGGGCCCATCTGGCTTGAGCAAAAGCTCGCCAGCTTGGACCCAAGGTCGCTGGCTCCAGCAAGGGGTTGCTCGGACTGCTGAAGGCCGGTGGTCAAGGCACATGTGAGAAAGCAATCAATGAACAACTATGGTGTCGCAACGGCAACGAAAAACTAATGGTTGATGCTTCTCGCCTCTCTCCGTTCCTGTCTGTCTGTCCCTATCCATCCTTCTCTCTGACTCTCTCTGTCCCTGTAAAAAGAAAAAAAAAAACTAATGAAAACTCTACAGTACTGCCAGGGTCTGTAGTTTACTTAGTAGCTTGTAAAACAATGTCTTGTTGCCCATGTTTGCTTGAGCAGAGTCAGTACTATTGGTTGTTTACAGGTTGTTTACAGCATAATTCTAATAGCCATAGTCACAGACTAAGTCTACATGGAAGCCAGGTGGTGCTGTTGGGCATCCTCTCTATTTTATTGTGTTGCAGACTACGCTCTAATTAGCTATTACACGTATCTGTGACTTCGGGTCACAAGGCTAGGAAATGAGAGTATAGAGCTTGACAATACAAATATGCCTCTGCTTTGTGGTGAAGCAGTACACTGAAGATTAAATGTTCAGTGTAGTTTAAAGAGGAAGGCTTCCTATAATCCTGATAAATGCAACCCAGCCTTCCCATTTTTCCTTTGTTCCTCACAGTACCCTTTACAGATTTCTGTCATGGGGCTGTAATGCTTTATTTTTCTTCTTCACTTTTAAACCCCTCAAAGATAGGAAACTTATTGATCTTTGTACATTTCTACTATGCCTGGAAATAGTAGGCACTTAATACATGTTTAGTAAACAAACAAAGTGGGATTTAAAAAAAAAACAGTAAATAAAATGCTGGCCTACTTAACAGTATTTCTTTTTTCACTTCTTAAAAATTTGAGATTTTATTTTTGTTTGTGTTTCTAGTGATGTGGAATCTAGCCTTAAGATTTTACATAAAGCTATTTGTTCTTAGAAACAAGTGAAAAAAGTATTACTATAAGCTAAAGGCTCTGTTGTATCGTATAAATGGGTCATAGTAATCACTAATATCCAAGCACATTGAAGACTAATCATCACCAAATTGGTACTGTATAATGTACTCCATTTTTTAATTGCAAATTTGATATCCATAAATAACAATTAGTTTATTTTTCCCTTTAAAGTCTATTATTATAGATTGTAAAAGTTATGTATCATGTGGTTACTATTCTTTGAATGCTTTAACTTACATGTATTTACATTAATAAGCATTTTGGACTGTTTTTTTTAACCCATCAGTTAGATATTGTGCAGCAAGAATATATCAATGATTATGGTCTGATCCAAAGTCAGCTAACCAGGGCTGCATTTGGCTGCTATGGTAACTGGCTTGCAACAGTGGAACAACGTCAAGAAAAGGAAACTGAACTTGAATTGCAAATGAAACTGTGGACATATAATAAGAAAACACAAGGGTAATGCTATTTCTATAGCCATTAAGTTTTAAAGAACATATTTTACTTTCTATATTTGGTTTTAGTTCTTGGTCTTTAAGATGTTTTATTTTGATAAGTTTTAAATTTAGAGTAATGAAGGAGGTATTATTTGTCTAATAAAGCCTTTAAGCATGGTGGCACAGTGGATAAAGCGTTGACCTGGAACACTGAGGTAGCTGGTTCAAATCCCTGAGCTTGCCTGGTCAAGGCACATACAGGAAGCAACTACTACAAGTAGGTGCTTCCTGCTTCTCGCCCCTCGTTTCTCTCTCTCTTTCTCTCTCCCCTCTCTTCCCCCTCTCCAAAAATAAATAAATCTAAAAAAAATTATCTTAAAAAAAAAAAGCCTTTAAGCTTTTTGCCCTGAGAAAGCACATGTGTCCTTTTAGTTACAATGTTGTCTCATTCGTAAATGAGAAAACATGGGAAAGTGGAAACCCTGAAGGACATAGTACCTATTCCGGGAAAATCCAGGAGTACAATCTAATTGTCTTAGTTCATGGCCTCTTTTAATAATATTATACTATTATTCTTTGGATAAATGGCAACGGTGGACAGCAGAGGAGTTGTAGTGTAGTGTGTGTTTTGATTGAATAAGGAGCCTACCACTTTCTCATACCTTGTCTATAATAGCCATTTATCAAGTCCTTGCTGTGTGCCAAGAACTAGGCTTCGTGCTTTTGTGCCCATTGTCTCACTAATCTTCCCAAGATTTCATAGGTGAGGAAACAAGTTGAACTTTTTATTAATTTTATTTATTTATTCATTTTAGAGAGGAGAGAGAGAGAGAGAAAGGGGGGAGGAGCAGGAAGCATCAACTCCCCTATGTGCCTTAACCAGACAAGTGCAGGGTTTTGAACCGGCAACCTCAGCGTTCCAGGTCGACACTTTATCCACTGTGCCACCACAGGTCAGGCCAAGCCTGAACTTTTTAAAACCACATTATCTTATTCTGATGTTTTCAAAGTGCATAGTCCTAGCAGTTTATCTTTCATTCATAGTCATGCTCAGAAACAAGCTTTGAGAAGTAATTTGGGTGATTACAGGGCGTTCTCAGGTTACGACACAGTTCCGTTCCTATGACAGTGACATAACTGGAATTTTGGTATAAGTCGAAACACACCCTAACCTAAGTCGCTTAACCTATCCTAACACAGTTGTAAAATGATAATCTAGAACATAAAAACACAACTAAGCCACAGAAAAAGAATACTTTTATTCTCTCGCCACACACAAGCAAACTAGTTCGCCCATGTAGTCTGTTAAGTACCATGCTAATGGCGTAAGCCAGAATACTTATGTGTCAAATTTTTTAAGTTTTTATGGTAGTGAGCATCAAAAACTCAAAACGTCGTATGTCAAGACTGTTGTAGCCTAAGGACCCCTTTATAAATATTAAATACTGATCAGGACAGTTTAAATAGGTAGATTTCTTTCTGTTTTGTTGCCACAATAGGGTCTTTTATAGTCATTTCATTCTTTGCTTATTTTCAAAAGTAGATAGTGAGGCATCTGTATTCTATATAATTTTTCTATAGAGTTTAGTACAGTAGGCTTTCAGGTATCATTTTTTGATGACTTCTATTTTGTATCATTAAGCTGACATTATACATAATCATCTCTATATTATTTAAATTACACAGGACAGAAATAATCTGTTAGGACTCTCCATTCTGTGGCCATTAGAGACAAAGCACTCAATTGTTTGTCATTCTATGTAATAATGTATTTGTTGCCCCTTAAAGATGCTATTGTAAGATATACAACATGTAAAAAATTCTTATGACAGTATATCATATTGTCCTGGTGTATGAATAAATTGGTGATTTTCTTCCTACTAGGTTTGTTCTTAACACAAAGGTTAACATGCCACATGAAGACCACATCACAGCTCTCTGTTTCTGTAATGCAGAAAAATATGAAACCCCCACCTTGGTGACAGCTAGTAAAGATGGTCACTTCAAAGTATGGATATTAACAGATGATTCGGATATATACAGTAAGTTAAATATAGTATATCTAAAGAGCATACGATTTTAAGAATTGATATATTTACTTATGAATTGTATCCATTCTGGGAGGGCATTTTCTACCTTGTTTAATTCTATAGGATATTGCCTAATTTTAAAAAGGTTTAAGAGATTATGTTACTACATGTTTTTTCTCCAAATCTCTACTTTTTTTATGGCCTGTCTGATTAACCATTTGCTGATGATTCTTTTCTGGTTTGCAAGGACACAGTAGAAAGGGCTTCCTGCTGTGGGGAGTCCTTGCACTGCTTCACTAGAGGGAAGTCAGGGTCTCCAGGAAGGGACATGAATTTCACATCGGTCAATGCTTTGTAGCATTGCTTAGTCAAGTTATGGGGGGCACGTTTTTCTGTTGTTTGTTTCTTAATTTTCATTGCTTTCCTAAAATGTTACCTAGCATTTATACAATTTCTGAACCTATGGTCTATATTTCCACAGAAGAAGCAGTTGGCTGGACCTGTGACTTTATGGGTAGTTATCACAAATACCAAGCAACTAACTGCTGTTTCTCTGAAGATGGCTCTTTACTAGCAGTTAGTTTTGAGGAAATCATTACAATGTGGGATTCAGAGACATGGGAACTAAAATGTACATTTTGTCAACGAACTGGGAATATAAGGTAGGTAATTAATTTGGGGAACATGAAGTACTTTTTGATTATTATTTAAACAAGCTCTAGTAGTAATTTATGCTTTCAGTAAAAGGTAGCCTTGGGTCAGTGGGGCCAGCAGGTAATCAGAGTGCTGGGAAGCTAAAAATTCTTTGCATATGAACCATGTGCTATGATTTACCCATTTCTGAAATTAAGATTAACATTTAGTTCTAGGCCTACACATTTTTTCTTTGTAATAGTACTTTTGTGGTTGTGCTACATAACAATAGAAGCTATACTTAAGTGGTTCCAAACAATGCTTATCTCAGCAATACTTGCCATTGTACTTCACGTGACAGCATTTGAGGACAGAATGTCAGATGACTTATGAAACTGTTCCTAATTCCCAACATGTTCAATTCTAAATTTACTTTGTAATACTTCCTTCAGAATTCATTTTGCAAACTGCCATCTTTAGGTAAATGAGCATTAAAAGGGATTTTTATTAAATGACCATACATTTTACATACACTTTCTATATGTCTTACTTGTGATACCACTCAGCATATTAGAGAAAAGAATTGCTGGAATTGGTCAGCAAACCTGTTTTTCTGAAGAAACAATATATCTAAATAAGTCTTCCCTTTTATACTGCTTAGTCCCTTTTTCTGCAAGGTAATTATGAACAAAAATATGTGTCTAAGAATCAGCTTCGCATGAAACTAATGATCTGCAGAAAGTGTGCAGTCAGTCATTTGTAACAAAGTGTGATACAACGGACTTTTTAACTTTACTGTGGTTTAATCTAGGCACCTTTGCTTTGGGAGACTGACTTGTTCCAAGTATCTTCTTGGTGCTACTGAAAATGGGATTCTTTGCTGCTGGAATCTGCTTAGTTGTACATGTAAGATATTTTTTACTGTAAAGTTACCTGGCAAAGCAAGTGGGGAGTGGCCAGTACACTTTGACATTTTAGAATTTCTGGATTATATCTTCATGTCTCTATCCAGAGAATATATAATTTTTTAAATGATACATTATACCACTAAAATTTGGAGTAGGTAGGCCTGTAATAGACCGGGATTATTTATAAACAGCCTGTTGTCAGTAAATAAACTCCATCATCCTCACCTTTTTCCAGTGTCTTCCATGTGTATTACTCTGCTGCCCTCCATATTCTCCATCCTCCTCTCAGTTTGAGAAGTGTTTCTGCTAATTCATATTGCATATTAACCTGCTGTATGCCTTACAGCTTTAAATTTGAATGTAACCTGCCACCAACTTCATAACAGATGTGAACTTAGTAACATTTTACTCATTTGGAAGGCATGGTCATTGCTTAGTAATGAGTAATGAGTGTGTGTTGTAACATTGATTACATTCTCCAAGTGGCTCGGGCTAACATTTTGCCCGGGTATAGTAGGAGCAGAAAAGCACCTGCCAGTATTGCCCGGTTCATCGTGTGTGGAGGGAGTACTTGTTCTGCTCCCTTCCCTCTCTGGTTGCAGCCTTCCGCAGATACCTTCAGTGTGCCCGCCAGTGATTTGCAAGTGTAAAATCTCTTCCTAAGGGGGATAGAATTGATTGTCCTAGTAAAAATTAAGATGACCTACTTTAACAAGCTGTGAAAAGCTTTAGGTAAATCTCTTAAAGGTGAATTGCTTTCTTTTCCCCCCCAGTGGAGTGGAGTACAAAATTAAACATTACGGTCATGGAACCTGACCCTAATTCAGAGCATGTTGCTGCAGTTTCTAAGTCTTCAGTGGGTTCGGACTGTAAGTTGTTTTTTTTTTCTTAACATCTTTAATATAACTTGAGTCAAACTTGCCTTGAAATCTGGTGTTTGAAGCCTTTATGCCTAAGGCACTACCTTTTTCTTTCTTGAGTCCTGATTCTAACATCCTGTTACTTAGGCATTATACTCAATACTAGGACAGCTTCAGGACATTCCTCATTGGTCAGTATGCCAGTTCCTGCTCAGCTTTCTCTGGGAGAGATTTCACCTCTGAAACATTCCTGATTTCCCTAAGGCGCTTTAATCATTCCTCCTCTATGATCTTAAAACACATTCTATGTATCTCTGTGCTACTACTTACGACAAAATGATATTTTGGTAGCTGTCTTATGCTTTAGACTCTGGCCTCTGGAACTGAGATTCCTTTTCTTTTTCATCTTTTGAGCCTCATTCTTAGCCTGCTTGGCAGATAGTAGGCACCCTGTTGATACTTGTTGAATGAAAACTTAAAATAATCATGACCTGTGTTATTTACTCAATGAGGTAAGTCTCAGGATTAGTGTGTAGTCTGCCCGTGTGAGGCTAGAACTAACCTCTGCATGCGAAATGTTATTTTCTGTTTGTTTTATTTCCTCTAGTGTTTGTATTTAAACCTAGTGAGCCAAGGCCATTGTATGTTCAAAAGAATATTTGTAGAGAGGAAGTCCAGTGGGGAGTGTTTGTTCCACGAGATGTCCCAGAATCATTCACCTCAGAAGCTCACCAGTGGCTGAACAGATCACAGTTTTACTTTCTAACAAAATCACAGGTAACCGTTCTTCCTCAAGAAAGGCAATCACTTTGTATGTGTAACTGTCAGTTGCTTTAATATTTGAGAGTAATAGCTTGTGAGAGGTGCAATAGTTTTATTAAAGGATAACTTTCCAAAAAATTGTCTAATATGTTCAATGCAGCAGCATTACTAGTGTGTCTATATGTACACCGATTTAATTACCCACACCTTCGAGGTTTTTTAAGTATGTGTTTATATGGCAAAACAAAAAGTGACCCCATTTTCTAACTTTAACATTATGTTTAGGTTTGCGTGCTGCAACTTATTTTTTGCATTATTGATTGATCTCTCTTTTCAGAGTTTATTAACATTCGGCACAAAGTCTCCAGAAGAGAAACTCACACCAACAAACAAACAGGTATGTTCTAGCCACTCGTACAGACTGCATTGCTACCCTACAAAAATAGGGTAATCTTTTAGAACGCAACCATGAGAAAAAATGTTTTGTCTGGCCCTAAAATTCAATCAAAAGCCATACTTACAAACTACTTGAGGCCTGACCTGTGGTGGCAGAGTGGATAGAGTGTCGGCCTGGAATACGGAGGTCGCCGGCTTGAGGCCCAGGCTGCCTGGGCAGGGCACATACGAGAGCAACTATGAGGCGATGCTGCCCCCATCTTTCTCTCCTCTCTCTGAAATCAGTAAATAAAATCTTAAAAATAAATAAACTGCTTGCCTCTTTGGAAGTTACATTGTGCTTTTAAAATGCAGTTTTAGTTTGTAATATCAGTATTATATGATCATGGTTTAAAGAGTCAAGAGTTCTATAAGACTTTTCAGGAAAAACCTTTTCCATACCACTGCTGTTACCCACAATCGTTCCAGGTCTCTGAGAAACACATTTGTGTTGCTAATCCTGATTTTTCAGATTTAGGTACTATCCGTTGACTCTGAACTTTTGAAGTTGAAGTTGTAGCCCTTCCTCACACTACCACTCCACACACATACACAGCACACATGTATACCCTTCCTTTTTCCCAGTTTCCCCATATGGATAAATCTTAAAATGGGTCCTGTCAGAATTCATCATCAAACCAAGTAAACACAATCATAGATAAGCCATGTGTAAGAGACAGATTGTTTTTTTCCTCTGGATTAGTAATTATCTTCTTCCTTTATTTGCTTAGTTTTCTATTTACTTCTTACCTACTTCACCCCAAACTTGATTCTAGTTGGGCAAGCCGCCTTATCAGTATTTTCAGACACATCAGGTACTCTTTCAACTCTTGAATAAATATTTTTAAGAGCCTTCTGACCTACTTGCATCTGGACTGGTTGCCCTATAAATCCAGTGCACAGCAATCATCTTGAGATCTGCATTTGCCGTGGTTCAGGGGGTTTGTTTCACCTCTCCTATAAAAGAACCCAAGTTTCCCTCTTTCTGCGGCCACTCCCTTTGCTGAAGCACTTTCAGTTGGGGCACGGGAGTTAAATGTGTAAGACTTTCCATGTTTGGAAATGTTTTTATTTTCTCCTACTTGATTGGTTGATTGAGTATAGATTTCTAGGTTGAAAACATTTTCTCTTAGAACTTTAAAGGTGTTTTTCTCCTATGTTATAGTTTTGAGTTTTACTCGAAGCCCAATATGACTCTTATTTTTGATCCTTTACTCACTGAATTCATTCAGCAACTTTCTGTGGATCATTTACTGGCTAGAAGTTGGAGATACATCAGTGAGCAAGTATCTAAACTGGTGGTGCTTGCAGTTTAACAGGACGATACAGACAAATAACAAGCATGAAATAAGTTCATATGTGGTACTTTAAGTGACAAGAATTATGAGGAGACAAATAAAAGACATACTAGAAAGTTCGATAGTTCTTTCATCCCTGACTTTCTATGTCTCTAGTACTTACTGAGTCAAAGGCAGTTTCTTCTTTTTTTCAGATTAATTTCCCTTTGTATTAAATCCTTACAGTTACTAGCAGAAGAGAGTCTTCCAGCAGCCCCATTGTATTTCATACTGGGGAAGCACAGGCAACAGCAGGGTGAAAAATTAAATGAAACTTTGGAGAATCAACTGGTACAGCTTCCCTTAACAGAAAAAATTCCTGCCATTAGTGAGGTAAGTAATTATTCAAGTAAACAATGTGAAACATTTACTGTGCTAAAGCACCTTAAATTAGACTTTTTAACATTTAATCTGTAAAAAATAACTTTTGAATAATTACTTGTATACTGTGCAACTTTAATACCCAAGCCAAATAGCACAAACTAACGATTTCAAATTATTTGAGGTGAGGAAAGGGGCTGTTTATGTAAATGTAGGAAGGTAGGAATCGATTTTGCTTTGCTTTGGTTTTTCTGTGTGAAAAGCCTGTTGTGTTTGGCTGTTGGCGTTTAATCTTAGGTGAAACCCTAGTTTTCTGTTTGTACTCTAGCTTCTTCATACGCCGGCCCATGTACTGCCATCTGCTTCTTTCCTGTGCTCCATGTTTGTAAATTCACTGCTGCTGTCTAAGAAGACTAAAAGGTAATGGAATTCTTAAAATATGTTTAGCTATCCTAAAAAAAAAAAAAAAAAATATGTTTAGCTATCCTGTTTGTGGAAACAGATTGGTTTTTGTTACCCTTTATTGAAACATTCTTCCACTGTATTTCTCTTTATTTTGGATTTTACATGTAGTTAAAGAACATAGGATTATTAAATCAAGTAAATAAAATACATTGAAAATAAGTGTTACAAAAGAGACTTTTTGTATGTAGGTTATAAGGATTTGACATATAAATAAAAATTAAACTTTTTGTAAATTCATGTGCTTTTATATAATAGCCCATAATTTTTAAACTACACAGAATAACAAGATTTTTTATTTACTTTGTCTATATGATTATATTTCTACATAGATAAATTAGTTTTCTTTTAGAACTATGTATAATTAAATAGTAAGTTTATATTTTATTCTGTTATTGTTAAAGCACTGAAGAAATTCCTGATGATGTAGATATGGAAGAAGAAAAAGAAAGTGACAGTTCAGATGAAAATGATTTCACTGGAAAGGATCAGAATACCAATACCACTGATTTGGCAGAAGGTGGGGAGGACATTATACATCAGTTGTCAAAATCAGAAGAAAAAGAACTGAGGAAATTCAGGAAAGTGGACTACAGCTGGATAGTTGCTCTTTAGCCTCAGAGATGGAGGTGATTTCTTGCACTTTTTTATGTTGATACAATTTTATTGTAATTTTCTGTTTTTAAAATAAATATTAACAGGATTTATTTTTTAGATACTGATAATATGAAATTGTATTTGCATCATGATTTCTATTTTCTGCCTTCATTCGTATATCTCATTTTTTTGTTGTTGATACTTTTTTTAAGTATGACACCAAAGTTTATTTGGGCCAAATGTGATCCGAACTGATAGGTTTTCTATAATGTAGATTCATCTCTCAGTATATTTGTTTCTTTTGAGAAATTTAGAAAATTGATTTGATTATGTGCTATTGCACAGATCCCGCTGAGGGTATTATATAACAATATGGATGACCTAAAATCTGAAAAATTTTAAATTTAAATCATCTGGCCCCAAGCCTTTCAGATAAGGGATTATCTACCATACTTTTAAATATAATTTTCATGACAACCTTGGAAAGTAAGACTTGCTGGTATACCCTGTGTCAGGTCTATGTAATAAAGGTATACCTTATAGATACTGTGGGTTCATTTCCAGACCACTGCAAAAAATGAGTGTTGCAGAAAGCAGGTAGTAATATTTTCTTCTGGTGGCAGGTCCTGCCTTAAATTTGTAAAACACAGTATCTGTGCAGTGCAATAAAACAGGGTATGCTTATATTGAGTCAAAGAACAACTAATTTTTAACCATGGTCCCATTGTTAATAGAAAGGTATCTGTCTCCTCTATATTATATAAAAGTGGTGAAGTTGCCACATTTTTACTTATTAGCATTTGGAATTTTTTAGTTACCTGACAAACTTCTATAAAAACTATAGTGAGCCTGACAGGCGGTAGCGCAGTGGATAGAGCATCGAACTGGGATGCGGTACACCCAGGTTCGAGACCCCAAGGTTGCCAGCTTGAGCATGGGCCCATCTGGTTTGAGCAAAAGCTTGCCAGCTTGGACCCAAGGTCACTGGCTCCAGCAAGAGGTAGCTCAGTCTGCTGAAGGCCCACGGTCAAGGCACATATGAGAAAGCAATCAGTGAACAACTAAGGTGTCATAATGGCAATTAAAGACTAATGATTGATGCTTCTCACCGCTCTCCATTCCTGTCTGTCTATCTCTCTCTCTCTGACTCTCTCTGTCGCTGTAGAAAAAAAAAAACTATAGTGAAAAGTTAATGTAAGGAGGTAAAGTGGGTAAATTCTGAACTCACCTCCTCCCATGAACACTTTAGCATTACAACTAAATTATATAACAACCATCACTGAGAACCACCTGAATAGCTACCTGCACAGAAGTCCTATAACTAAGTATATAAACAAGTCACATCTAGACAAACAGGAGGGTTAGGACATGTTCCAGACAGATCCCACACCCACAGTGTGATTGAGAAATGGGGGAGAGAGCTTGGCTGCCAAGGTGCCCCCTTAGAGTGTTAGGGTCCAGGCCTCACACCAAACTTCCCAGACTGGTGCACCTGTGCCAGGAAAAAGTCCCAGTAACATCTGTCTTTGAAAACCAGCAGCAGTCATATTCCAGAGAGATAGGAGAATCTTAAACAATCTCACTTGCTCCAGCACAGAAGCAGCATCTCTAGAAGCACTGGGGTCATGTGGAGAGGAATTGAGTTGACTAACTCTCAGGCAAAGACTAGGGGCAGGGAACCAGGAAGCCCTCGGTAAGGAAGTGCTGGCAGATACCACTGTTCTTTCACTGAGCTCTTCTCCCTCCTAGATGGCATGACGCAAGCAAGCGAAAACTCGGTTCTCCATTAACCTGCCTGATGGCTTGCCTTATCCCAGCCAACCGCTCACCCAGCCAGAACCTCTTCTACTGGCCCCAGACCCTCCACACCAGTGGCAACCAGCCTCAGAGTGCCCTGCAGTCTCTCCCAAAAGCCCACAATCTCCACACAAGTGGAGCCAGCCTCGGCTCACGTGTAGCTCCTTCCAAGCCGCCTCAAGCCCAGCACAAGTTGCAGCAAGACTCTGCTTGCACTGTAGCCAAGTGGCCCCAAGCCTGGTACAAGTGGCATCCAGTCCTCGCTTGCAACATAGCTCCTACCAAGCAGCCC
This sequence comes from Rhynchonycteris naso, assembly GCA_037038555.1. NCBI lineage: Eukaryota > Metazoa > Chordata > Mammalia > Chiroptera > Emballonuridae > Rhynchonycteris > Rhynchonycteris naso. The sequence goes on along the minus strand of CM072997.1, from coordinate 44,070,154 downwards.
AAACTCAGCACAAGTGGCAACTACTGTCACCTTGCATTGTAGCTCCTACTAAGCAGCCCCAAGCCAGAAACAAGTGGGGGCCAGCATCAGACCACACCAGAGCCCTACTTAAGCACCTCTTGTTCCATGGAGTCAGTACTCAGAGCCAACCGTCCTAAAAATCAACCCCACCCATTGACATGCCAGTGGCAATCAAGGCCCAATTGTACATACAACAGGTGGGCACATGGAGCCCACATGGGCACCCCTAGACCACCTGACTCAGTTGATCAGGGTATACTGCATCACTGGGCCCCACAGAACACCAACTACATAAGCCACTCTGAAGACTGGGATATGTGGTGGGTCTACCAAATAACATACAAACACACACAGGGTAGCTGGGAAATAAATGAACCCTGCATAAATGCTGCCTACAACAGACTCACTTCAGATGGAAAAACATGCGGAAAGTGAAGGGATAGAATAAAATATTTTATGCAAATCTAAACAAAAAACAAATCTGAGGTAGCAGTTCTTGTAGACAAAAATTATAATGAGATAAGGCATAAAGATAAAGGGATCAGCCTGACAAGGCAGTGGTGCAGTGGATAGAGTGTCGTACTAGGATACAGGGGACCCAGGTTCGAAACCCTGAGGTCACTGGCTTGAGCATGGGATCATAGACATGACTCCATGGTCGCTGGCTTGAAGCCCAAGGTCGCTGGCTTAAGCAAGGGTCACTGGCTCATCTGGACCCTCCTAGTCAAGGCACATATGAGAAAGCAATAAGTGAACAATTAAGGAGCCAGGAGCCGCAACAAAGAATTGATGTTTCTCATCTCTCGCCCTATTGGTCTGTCCTGTCTGCCCTTCTCTTTCTCTAGCTAAAAACAAACAAGCAAAATACATTTAGACCTTATGGACTTAATATTTACAAAACATTCCACCCAAAACAATACACGTTTTTTTCAAGTGCATATGGAATATATCCCAGAATAGACTCTGTATTAGGCCACATAACAAGTCTTAATATTTTTTAAAAAATTTAAAATCATACCAAGCATCTTCTCCAGTCAATGGAAACTAGAAATCAGTTGCAAGAAAAAACATGTGGAGGGTAAACAACATTCTAGTAAAGAATCAATGGGTTAATGAGGAAATCAAAAGATAAATTGAGACAAATCCAGAAACACAATGACTAAAATCTATAGGACACAGCAAAAGCAGTCTGTCGGAAATTCATAGTAGTAAAATCAGAGCAAAATAAATGAAATAAAGACAAAAGTAGAAAAGATCAATGAAACTAATAGGTTCTTTGAAAAAATTGATAAACCTATAGCTAGAATAGTCAAGAAAAATTATAAAATCAGAAATGAAAGCCAAGTAACAACCAACCCCACAGAAAACAGGATTATAAGAAAATACTACGAGCAGTTAAACACCAACAATTTGGACAATCTGGAGAAAATGGATAAATTCCTGGAAACATACAATTCTACAAGACCGAATCAGGAAGAAACAGAAAATAACAGATTACTAGTAACAAAATTCAATCAGTAATCAAAAAGAACTTTACAACAAATAAAAGTCCTGAATCAAACAACTTCACAGGTGAATTATATCAAACATTCAAAGACAAATTAATACCTATCCTTCTCAAACTATTCCAAAAAATTAAAGAGGAGGGAAATCTCCCGAACTCACTCTGAGGCCATAATTTCCGATACCAAACTAGACAAAAGTACTGCAAAAGAACACATTATAGGCCAATATTACTGATGAACATAGATGCAAAATTCCTCAATAAAATATTAGCAAACCAGATTTAGCAAAACATTAAAAAGATCATACACATTAAAAAGACCATATACCTAATCAAGTAGTATTAATTCCAGGGATGCAAGTTTGACTCAATATCCACAAATCAATCAATGTGAAATATCACACAAAATGAAGGATAAAAATCATGTATCAATAGATGCAGAAAAAGTATTTGACAAGATCCATCCATTTATGATTTAAAAAGAAACCTCAGCAAAGGGAGGATAAGGAATATACCTCAACATAATAAAGGCCATATATGACAAACCCATCCCTAACATCATAATGGTGAAAAGCTGAAAGCTTTTTACCTAAGATCAAGAATAAGAGGAGGATGCCCAATCTCACCATTTTTATTCAGCATAGTATTACAAAAGAGAATGACCACAGCAAACAGACAAGAGGAAGAAATAAAAGACATTTAAATCAGAAAGGAAGAAATAAATTTTTTACTATTTGCAGATGACATGATACTATATATAGAAAACCCTAAAGATTTTACCAACAAACCATTAGAACTAATGAATTCATTAAAGTTGCATAACACAAATATTCAGAAATTGGTTGCATTTTTATATAATAATGTACTAGAAAAATTAAGAAAATCTCATTTACAAGTGTTTTAAGGAAAAAATAAATACCGAGGAATAAATTTAACCAAGTAGGTATAAGATCTGTTCTTTGAAAATTATAACACATTGATAAAAATATTCAAAGAAGACACAAAAATTGAAAGAAATGCCTGTTGATTGAAAAAAGTAATATTGTTAAAATGTCTATTTTATCCAAAGTGATATACAGATTCTGTGCAATCATATCAAAATACCAATGGCATTTTTCACAGAACTAGAATAAATAATCCTGACATTTATATGGAACCACAAAAGTCCCCAAATATCTGAAGCAATATTCAAAACAAAATTGGAGGTAACATGTGACTTGATTTCAAACTATACCACAAGGCTGTAGTAATCAAAAAGTATGGTATTAGCACAAAAATAAACACTATATCAGTAGAACAGAATAGAGAGCCTAGGGGGAAAAAACCCCTCTTATTTGGTCAATCAATCTATGACAAAGAAGGCAAGAATATATAGTGGAGTAAAGACAGTTTCTTCAATAAATGAAGTTGGGAAAATGAGACAGATATATGCAAAAAAATGAAACTAGACCACTTTCTTACACCATATACAAAATAAACTTGAAATGAATTAAAGGTGTATATGTGAGACCTGTCAATGAAAAAATAACTTTTAAACCTGTAAGAATTTTAGGAATTTATTTGTGCCAAACTGTCAACAATTGCCAGGAAGCAGTCTCAATGGATTGAGAAAATGTTCCAGTAAATGGCAGTTTCACCACTTATTTTATACATTAGAATCAAAGGGGAAGATGTAAGGGGGTTACATGAAATTGATTGGTGATAGATTAGGGAGGTGGGAGAAGGCAACGTGGGGAAATCTCTGGGATTGGATAAAAGTGAAAATGTATAGGTGTGTTGTTGAAACGTTTACAAATAGGCAGGAACAGGACAGTTAACAGTAATGGTCCACATAACAATAACAATAAGGATTCTTTTTGCTTCTGCTCTGGTGGGATGTCTGGCCTGATGAAGGAAGATGACCCTTACATTCCAAAGGCATGTTATCAGGTGCATTATCATACATACAAAGGACAGCAGACAGGCTTGAGTAAAAGCAAGCATTGACCTCTGTTTAGAGAAAATTCTTCCCTAGGACATGACTACCTACCATATACTGCTTTTAGTTAGAAAGGTTTCATTTAGACCATCCTGTGTTTACCTATCCACAAAGCGACTGTGCAGGCTTTCCCTGAGCCTGTCAGGTTCAGCTCCTGGCCATTTCTTGATTTATTAAAAAAAAATTTATTTTCGTCCACAGACCCAAAGCCATAAAACTCCTAGAAGGAAAAGTAAGCAAAAACTCTGACATTTGTCTGAGCAATATTTTGGGGGGTATGTCTCCTAGGTCAAAGGCAACAAAAGCAAAAGTAAATAAATGGGCTTACTTCAAATTAAAACATTTTTGCTTCTCAAAGCAAAATCCATAAAACAAAAAGGCAGTCTACTCGATGGGAGAAAATATTTTCAAATAATATATATAATAAGTGGTCAAAATAAGTATCTGAAATATATAAAGAACTCATACAATTCAACATCAAAAATACAATTCAATTTAAAAATGGGCAGTGGATCTCAATAGGCATTTCTCTAAAGTGGACATACAGATGGCTAACAGATGTGAAAAGATGCTCAACATCACTAATCTTCAGAGAAATGTAAATCAAAACTACAATGAGATATCAGCACACACCTGTCAGAATGGCTGTTATCAAAAAAATAAATAAAAGGAATAAGGTTTGGCAAGTGTTGGGCAAATGAGTTTGTAAAATTCTTGTTTTTTGAGTTTGCTCATTTTTATTGCTAAAAATGGCTCTGGGCAGCAGCAGGTATTCTGGTCTGTGAAGTTGCAAATTACCTTCCTGCTTGGGAAGGGCCATTGTTTTGCTAATGTTTGCTGGAGAAGAGGTTTTCACTTCAGAAAATTTTGAAAAGGGAAGAGAAGAAGAAGAGGCAGAGAGTAGCCATGTTCTGCAGGGAGAGCAGAGAGAATGCAGAGTGCTGAAGAAGCCAGTTTGTGCAGAGAGGTGAAGGGTGCAGATGGGGAACCAGAGGTGAGGGGCTTTTGCAAGCTCCACTGAGTCTGGTGGGGTCTTTGATTCTAGGAGAAACCGGAGAAGATTCTCCTGGTTGTGGAACCAAATAATGTGTCAGGGCTTTGTGAGCTCTGAATGAGTGAAGAAGGAAATGTTTTTCCTGTGTGGTGCTCGTTAGCTGGTAAGAGACTTCAAAAAAGCATGGCCCACCATTTTTGGGCTCCACTATTTCTTTACCATCTCCCCGAATCCAGTGAGAACCTCCATGTGCATGGCCTCAACGGCAGCAACTACTGGCCATACAGCAAGGATGTGAAGAAAAAAGAACCCTCATTCATTGTTGGTGTGATGGTAAACTAGTCCCGCCACTACGGAAAGCAGTATGGAGATTCCTCAAAAATATAAAAACAGAACCACCATATGACCCAGCACTTCCAGGTATTTATCCAAAGAAATTAAAAACAGTAATTGTAAGGCCAGTTGTCATCACCATGGCCATGCAGGTTCTCATTGGGTTTGGGCAGATGGTAAAGAAACAGTGGAGCCAGAAACTGGTGGACCATTCCATTTATTAAAGTCTCATAAGGGTGGACAAGCAAAAAGGCAGGGAAGACAGCTTCCCTTTCTCCTCCAGATTCTCCCTGAACTCACAGGCCCCTACCAGCCTCAGCAGTTTCTGAGCCCCACAGCACTCTCCAGCAAAACAGGCCAGGTGGAAATACCCCTACTCAGGCAAACAATTGCCTCTCCCCATGGTGGTAGGCAGTCCACAAGTTGCAATCTGCTTCCCTGAGGGCAAGCACCCGCAGCCTCCACAGACCATACACACATGGCGCTGCCCGGCACTAGTGCAAAATACAAGCAAGCAAACCTAAACACATTTTTCTGCCCAACAACTAATTCAAAAAGATATACATACTTCTACATTTATTGCAGCATTATTTACAATAGCCGGAATATGGAAGCAACCCTAGGTGTCCATACATGAATAGATAAAGAAGATCTGGATATATATATTATATATATGATGGAATATTGCTCAGCGATAAAAAACAATAAACTCTTTCCATTTACGATAACATAGATGAACCTAGAGAGTATAATTCTAAGTGAAATAAGTCAGAGAAGGTCAAATACTATATGACTTCATTTATATTTGTAATCTAAAATAAGTAAACAAAAAAACAATAGAAACAAGCTCATAAATACAAAGAATAAACTGAAGATTGCCACATGGGAGGGAGGTGGTGGTTGGTGAAAAAGGTGAAAGGAATTAAGTACAAATTGCCAGTTATAAAATCAGTTATGTAAAATACAACATAGGGAATATAGTCAATAATACTGTAATAACTGTATGGTGTCAGATGGGTACTGGACTACAATAATTTTATCAGGTATGTAAATGTATAATCACTATGTTGTACACCTGAAACTACTATAACATTATATGTCAAATATAATTTTAAAATAGATTTTAAAAAAGAAACTTAAAACATTTTAAAAAATAGTTCAGTGTACTAATCATAAGAGCACATCTTAAAGAATGTTCATAAAATTGCTGCAAATGGCTTTTTAGTGTGTTTTGAGTCAATATCCAAGTAAGGCTTTAAATAGCTCGATTGAGATGTAACTCACTAACTATATAAGTCACCCATTTAAAATGTATAATACAGTTGTGTTTTTAAGAATATTCACAGAGTTGTATGTCATCACCACCATTAACTTTAGAACATTCTCATCACCCCCAAACTCAATAGTTACCCTCCATTTCTCTCAGCCTACCTCCCTCATACTCAAGACAACCGCTAATATTTCTGTCTCTACAGATGTGCCAATCCTGGGCATTTCATATGAATGGAATCATACGATATGTGGTCTTCTGTTACTGGTTTCTTTCACTTAGCACCCATGCTGTAGCACGTATCAGTACTTCATTCCTTATTGTTTTCTCGTGGGTATATACCTAGAAGTAGAATTACTAAGTCACTTGGTAACTAACCCTTTTGAAAACCACAGACTGTTTTACAAATCAGCTGCACCATTTTACATTATTTTATTATGTGGGGCATAAACTGTTCCGCAGTCTGATCTATACATTTAGGTACCTTTACAGAGTTAGTTTTTGAGGCTAGTCTTAAAGGTTTATTCTGATTAAGGAAGGACTCTCTTTCAGCTGTCTCTTCTCCTGGTTCTTTCTGGTTAACTAGCTGTTTGTGGTTTACATTAGCACTCTCATGAAGCTACTGGCATCCTCTTAATTTCTTACCACCAAACTCACCATTGTTTTCAAGAGCACCCTTAGGTTTGAGCTTGACTCTGTTTCAAAGCCAGAGCTCTCTATTCTTATGGACTCCCACCCCCTGGGGCTGGGACATATTGACATAATTACAAACAAATTTTGTTATTTTTTCATATTCAGACACTGACGTGGGTACCTCCAAGTTTAAGAAACACTTATATTTTGCAGTTAGATATAAAAGGCTTTTTATTTTCAAATCAAAAGACTTAAAGTAAATTTGAAACATGTCTTTTTAAAATAGTGATTATTATATAATCTGAATAATTGCTTTGTCAGTGTGTGGATCTAATTGCTTTTTCTAAAAAGTTGATCATGCCTGACCAGGCGGTGGCGCAATGGATAGAGCATTAGACTGGGATGCGGAAGACCCAGGTTCGAGACCCCGAGGTCACCAGCTTGAGCACAGGGCCCACCTGGCTTGAGCAAAAGGCTCGTCAACTTGAACCCAAGGTCGCTGGCTCCAGCAAGGAGTTGCTCGGTCTGCTGAAGGTCTGCGGTCAAGGCACATGTGAGAAAGCAATCAATGAACAACTAAGGTGTTGTGACAGCAACGAAAAACTAATGATTGATGCTTCTCACCTCTCTCTGTTCCTGTCTGTCCCTATCTATCCCTCTCTCTGTCCCTGTAAAATAAATAAATAGATAGATAGATAGTTGATCATTCATACTAAATTATTCTAATTCCTCCTCCAATGTAAATTTCTTTTTTCCAAAGACAACTTATATAGATAAAGGGGAAATAGCCACTCTATTTCATAAAATCTGGACTTCTGTCCTAAAGATCTGTAATGCTGTGTAAGGCTGGTGGCTGTGGCCATCCAAATTCTCATTGAATGTGGACACACAGTAAAGGAACTGTGGATTCAGAAAATGGGGGACATTCTATTTATTAGAGTCTTGCAATGGGGTTTGAGCAAGCAGACAGGGAAGACTGCTTTTCTCTCTCAGGGCTGTCTAGCAAACAGGCTACGGGAGGATCCCTTTCTCCAGCACACAATAGCAAAAATGCCCCCTCCCAATGGCAGCAGGTAATCCACAATCTGCAGTCTGCCGCCCTGAGGGCAAGCACCTGCAGCCTTACATAGACTACACACGTGGTGCTGTGTGCTCATGCACCAGGCAGGGAAAGTACAAGCGAGCAAGCCTCACACACTTGTCTGCCCTACATGCTGTCTCTCAGTTCATTTTCCACAGAAAACTGATCCATCACAGTCAATGAACCCATAAAGATTACTCACCTTCTGTCCTCCCTCATTTATCTAATTTATCACGGTGTGAACTCATGACTTGGTGCTCTCACTAGTGCAGCCCGTACTTCAGGAAGTATACGCTCTCCACACACTGGGAGATGGACCACATGTTAACCACCTACTATGTGCCATGCATTTCACATGCATTATACTTTCAATGCATCAACTCCATATGTCTGGGATTTACCTCAATTTTACAAATGAGGAAACTTGCCAGAGAGCCAGTAAATCCTATCTCAGTCACTGAGCTCTCAAGAAGTGGGTCTAACACATGAATCCTTTGTCAAATCCCAAACCCTGTGTTCTTTCTAGAGCACATTGTCTCCCAGACACTTAAGGGGGCAATTTTGATCAGCAAACAAAAGACAGCTCAGATTTAGGGCTGGTCCCAGCTGCAGACAAAAGCTAGTGAGCATTGTGACTTGGCTACAGTCCTTTATTCTGAGTTTCTGCCCCCTCATTTGTAAAATGAAGTGCCCCCTCCCCCATGTAAGTGGTTTTGCTTGTCTGCATATTATATAGTGCTATTACATTTCAAATATAGGAAAATGTATAAAATGTGGATATTGTATGAGATTATGCACTTAAATATATGCAAAATTTTAATAGAAAATCTAGGCTAATTGAATGACTGCATATTAATTAGAATAGGCTCATTGTCCATGTGCTGCAATAAAGTCCTTATTTGTTTTTGTCCTTTATAATAGACTTGCACCCAGTATAGAAATTATAGAATATGTTGTTAACATAGTGCATAATGTATCTTAAATAATTTCAGATCTTCGTAGTATGTCTATAGTGGTGCCTTTAACAGAAAACTATTAAGCTAAGCGTAACTATTAGGTTTAAATTAATAAAGTCCTATAAATGGCACTGATTTTTCCATGAGGCTATATTATCTGAACTATTACTTTTGAAAATTGTGCTTTTCTCTGTTTGTTACCTGTGAGGCTTCTTGATAGCCACGAAAATCACAAAATTATCTTACATCAAAGTCAAAGTTCTGATAACACCACACAATCCTCAACAAAATGGTAAAGATAAGACCTAGGAAGGATTTAGGATTTCAGGTAAACAATGTATCATTGAAATTAAAGAAGTGGAAGTGGAAGTAACTGGGATGTGATAGTAGTATGCCAGTATAGAATCAAACAGTAGATTGCTCAAATTACTTTTATTTTTCTAAAACCATTTACAAACAACTTATTCTCTGAATCACAGTTTCTTCATCTGAATTGTAGAATTAGATGCAATAATCTCTTCCATTCCAGCTCTGGTACTCTGTGACCACAAAACCATGTTAGAAGCCAGAGTGGTATGTTATAGCCCACCCCTCACACCCCAAACCCCCAAATGCCAAGAACCTGGTCTTGCAAGTACCAAATCTCTGGAATTTTATATAAATAGCTAAAGTTGTAGCTATCTTAGTTTGACATCTTTAGGCATGACATACTTCTAGCTTGGAAACTCCTTAGGAGATCAGAGCACATAGTTCTCAAAAAGAAATAATCAGACATGAAAGTGCATCACTTCCGCCCATTGTCATGGTAGGTTTTGATAATCCTTGTTATTCCGTGGTGCCTACTGAAAACAAGCACTTGAAATGGAAATATGGCTGTTATATCCTAGCTCACTTAGGAAGATAAATTTAAGCCCTTGTTCCCTCAGAAATGCCTGTCTGCAGTTGTGAAATTTGAGTCCATTAGTCCAGCTTTATTTGGTGAACAAGTCTCATGCCAGAAAGTAAGACCACTAACTTCAGCTCTCCCTTGTAGTAGCACTGCACTTGTATTGTTTATTTGAGGCCTTAATTTGTTCATCTCTAAAATAAGTGAGCTGTGTTTCATTAGATGGTCCTCTGAGGCCCTTTCCTGACTCTCAAATTGTGATTCTCCAAAGTGCACAGAATGCTATTGGTCCTACTCTAAAAAGTATGTGTGACTGATGATTAATTACAGCCTCCTTTGTTGCTGGAGAAAAGAAGAAACAAGCAGCTTAAAAGATTTCATTTCTGAATAAGAAAGTAGATCCTGCACCTACTTGGGTTCCAGATGCCTGAATCTCTGCAGACTTTACCCAGGAGAACAGATTAGAGTCAGAACTCCTCATCAGTGATTTCTCCAGAAACTATGACAAAAAGTAAGTAGAATGAGGGAGCAGGCTGTTTGACAAGAAGCACTCATAGCAGTACGGTCCATGAATTTAAGTCAGGCAGTGGATAGCTGAAGAAAATTGAGTACAGGTTTTTCAGCCTCAGAGTACGAAGTCCGACTGGACATTTGAAGCTACTTCGCACTCCCCACATCCCTCAACACCAGGAGGGAAGTTTGGCTCGCTTTCTGTTCCACAGTGACTCTTAAAAGCATTACTGCTTCATCCCTGTGTAAGAACATAGCCTTTGAGATTCATGAGGGACCAATTCTCATTCCTCCTCCCACGGCATTGACCCCATTCTTGGTAGTCGGCTTGGGACCACACTCCAGCACCCATTCCCTCCAGTTCTTCACTTTTCCCATTCTACTTGGCATAGGGACATGTTACACTCAAGTATTTTCAACCTTTAAAATAAAATCTCACAGCTTGCACCTTATGCTGTATATGAGTCTTATTGTTGTCATTTTTCTTTCACCTCAATTGCTTACATTTTTTGTTGTTAAATCATATGTATTGCTGTATGCTATCTTAAATCTTTGGAACCATCTGAATATAGAGAAATGCAAATATTCGTATATCTTAACAAGTATCATGTTCAACTAGTCCTGTATCTAGCAAAGCAAGTTCCAAATGAAAGTTTAAGAACTGAATAACCAAGTGAATGCTTTAATATACTAGGGAATATGCAGTCAAAACAATGAATCAAAGTGAGACTTTTATTTTATCTCAATGAGCCCAATCTCTCTGGTAACCCGGTCATTTTTGGAATCAGTTCTGCAACCAGTACCTTTCTTGGGTGGACAGGACAGTAGCGTATATACGGTTGCACACCAGTCTCAACAAGCAATGGACTGTGAGTCTCACTTAGAATGGGACCAATCTCCTCTCTGAGGCTTCCGTCATCTCTCAACCTCAAGGGTTATTATGAACATTAAATGCGATCACGTATAATAAAACTATTCATAGAAATATAAGTTTTAACGTTTGTATAAATGTTAAGCAAGGCAGTTGGCAAATTTAGTCACCTTAGCTAAAATGTATCCCCTTGAACAGCAAAAGGATTTCAATTTCAGTTTGGGGGATGAGTTCCAGCAAGAATCAACTTTATCTTGAGGTTAACACATTCATATTGGCAAACATACTGTATCTGCTTTTCAAGTAAGTTCCTTTAAGACAAAAGAAGGTGCAAATTGTAAGCTCTAAAATAAAGAGATTGGATTATCAGTAACAGAAACCAACCCTCTGCTTTCTGAGCTATAGGTAGCAGAGTGAAGTAGAATTTTGAGCGAATCCAATTTATGTCATGGAGGTCCAGATCAGCTCTCAGCCCAGCCCGACCTCACTGAGTAATCATGCTATTTGTTCTTTACAAAACACATACCCAAGGTGAAAAGCAGAACCACAGCAGGCTGGTAGCAATTTGGTGGACTGGGACCTACTGTAAAGCTTATTACCTGCAGTAGCCCTTACATGGTACTGCTGAAGAAATAAACAAAAACATTTAACTTAACTCCAATCATGAGAACACAGACAAGTCTATCGAAATCAAAGGACATTCTGCAAAACAATTTTGGGGAAAAATAAATTAATAAAGCTAAGGAACCACTGCAGATTGAAGGAGACTAAAAGATATAATTAAACACACTGGATAATCCTGGAATAGATGAGGGAAATGCTATGAAGGACATTTTGGGGGTACCTGGGGGAAACTGAATATATACAAATTTTAGATACAGGATTATACCAATGTTAAATTTCCTGAAGGTGATAAGTGAATTGTAGTTGTGTGTCCATGCCCTTCTTGGGAAATAGCATGATGAAATGTGGGGGTTGGAAAAAGTAGGTTTATAGTTGTGAGTATAAGAAGCACAAAGTTTATTCTTGTATTATTATATATTATTTTATCACTTACCACATGAACAACTATAAACCTGCATTTTTGCCCACCTTTGTATTTAGGTGTGGAGTATGATATAGACCACTTAAAATTCACAGGTAACGTAAATGGTTCAGGAGAAAGAACGATGTGTATGAGATTAGATATATAGACAGACAGGAGCTGCAGGCTGCCCACATCCCTTTGCGTATTTATCCTCCTTGTAGACCTGCCGAGCCTGTTGGTCTAGGTCTAGTTGTTGGAAACAGGTAGAAGACAAGGAGCCCATGGTTTGTCTGGTGCTCACCTGCAGGATTATCTTTGTCATTCTGGTCCTGACCCTAATCCCCACCTGCTGGACAACCCACATCATCACGGATTTTGACAAGCACCTGGTGGGGGGGGGGGGGAGGGGCAGTGGGGCCGGGGGGGGGCGGGGGGCTAGTCAGACACGGGGAGGCTCGCTCAGCCTCCAGCCTTTTTTCTGGGTCAGGGTGGGGAGGCTGGTGAGCTATAAGTGCCCCTCTGAGGGATCCAGGACTGCAGTCATTACATGGCTCTTTACTCTGTCTCTGTCTGGTCTGGTACCTCTCTGTGGGAGCCTCTGATTATCCCACCAAGAATTATCTCTGAGGAGGATGGGTTAATGAAAGCTTCATTGACAAGAAAGATATTCCCTTTTGAACAGGAGTCATCAAAGAGATAGTGATGCTTGTCAGCTTTGGGGTTAGCTTGTTTTTTGTTTTTGCTTCCCCACCCCAGGTTTGTAAACACCCATTGAATGAGCCAAGAAAATGACTCACCCTAGGCTCTGCTGCTGCAGTCTCACCTTTAGAAGAAGATGGAGCTAAAGAGATGATGCTTTGAAGCTTCTAGATTTCATCCCTCCTCCAAGCCCTGGAGATTGGAGGTCCCGGACGCTTCCCCATCGTGGAGGCCAAGCCGGGACTGTGGACCCACTATGAAGGGCTGCTTTCTATCCTGGTCGTTCCTGGCAGGACGGTCTGTCTCTGAGGGGACCTGCGGCTGCTGGGGAAGGAGCCTCCCTGGGCCCAAAGGGACACTGCCTGCCTCCCCCTCAAACCTCTGAAACACCCACCCTCACCCAGGGTTGGAATTCCTCAAAAGGCAGCTAATAATTTGTAAAAGAACTCTCACTTCCAAGACTTCTGACCTTTGGCCCCTTAACTTGTCACAGCATGCCCTCCAGGAGTGAGGGCTTATGGCCTCCCAAGCCCCAGCTGTGTCCCCACCCTTTCACTTCTCAGTCACTGCATGCTTCTGCCTAGGTCCAGCCCCACAGTCATATGGTTTTTTTTTCTAAACAAAGTGTGTTTTTATGTGTAAGCATGTGGCAGACAATTCAGGTCACATCTTGGTCATTATGTCAAAACTATTGAATTTTAATATTAATCTTTAATATTTTTTCCTAAACATGCACACAAGGTATTCTGGTTCAGAGACAGATTTCATGTTAATTAACTTACTATAAATATGAAACATGCGCACCCCCACAGTATTGCCATGAGAGCCAGGTCAAATGTCTTATATAAGTAGCTGGATACTACATAGATGCGTAACGACAAAAAGTGAATTTTCTCTGCATTACAAGAGAAAGGGGTCAGCTGTTTCCCTCCCCTTCTAAGATAATCTCCTTAGAAATAGGAGTCCTGGCTCCATATATAAAAAGATAGACCTCTCAGAGATTTCTTCAAGGTCTGGGTTTCAAGTTCTATCACTAAAGGAGATAGAACTGCTGTCCCAGGGCTTAACCTAGGGGCCTAGTATGTGTTGTAAACATTTGGCTCTCTCAGAGGTATAAGAGCTATTTTATTATTTCAGATTGATAGAACTCAAGGGTTAGAAATTTGGCCCTGGCCGGTTGACTCAGTGGTAGAGCATCAGCCTGGCATGTGGATATCCCAGATTCAATTCCTGGTCAGGGCACACAGGAGAAGCACCCATCTGCTTTTCCACCCTTCCCCCGCCCTTCTCTTTTTCTCTTCTCCCCACCTCCTGCAGCCATGGCTTGATTAGCGTGAATTGGGCAGTAAGGATGGCTCCATGGCCTCCACCTCAGGCGCTTAAAAAAATGGCTTCAGTTGCAAGGGCCCCAGATGGACAGAACATCGCCCCCTAGTGGCCTTGCTGGGTGGATCCCAGTTAGGGTGCATGTGGGGAATCTGTCTCTCTACCTCCTCTACTCTCACTGAATTAAAAAAAAAAAAGAATTAGAAATTTAGATTTAGTAATAGTACCAAATTATAAACAATAGGATTAATGAGTAATGAAAGTAAAATCTTTATTCTAGGAGCTGGACACATAAATGGGGCTACATGACATCCTGAGGCTGCAAGTAACCCACCTTTGTTCCCCAGGCCCAGGAGATCCACAAGAAAACAGTATCTAAGCCCCTGATGCTCCAAGGATGGAATGCTTGCTGACAAGGATGTAGATAAAGAATTACTGGTCAGCAGATAAAGAGATGCTAGAAGAATCCCTGGACTGCAACTTTTATCTAACTCACTTTCCCCTAAATTCCAACCCCCTTGCCTACCCCATTCTTCCCCTTATCGAAAAGGTTGTCTGAGGTGAAATGTTAAGGTGGTTTTGGGGTCCAGAACCTCCATCTCAGATCACCAGCCACCTGAATGAAGTGCCCATAAAGAACCAATCCTTGCCTGACCTGTGGTGGCGCAGTGGATAAAGCGTCGACCTGGGAACACTGAGGTTGCCAGTTCAAAACCCTGCACTGGTTTGGTCAAGGCACATATGGGAGTTGATGCTTCCAGCTCCTCCCCCCTTTCTCTCTTTCTCTCTCTCTCTCATTCTGTGTCTCCTCTCTAAAATGAATAAAATAAAATAAAAAAAGAACCAATCCTTGTGTCTCTTTATTTGTCTGAGTGGTGACAGGAAGCACAAACACAGTATTTTTTCCAGTTTTAAGATCATAGCACTTAACCAAATAAGTGGGTCCACATCTAACTCATGGTATGTGAGGAGTGTTGGGAGGATAGGGCTTTCTCCTGGGGCAGCAGGAGATTCAGGGAATCTTTTATTTCCCTGCAAAGATCCACAATGTTCTAATCATACCAAAGAGTGCCAGGAAATATTTGGTGCTCAAAAATTAAATTTTATTCAATAATTT
The DNA here is from genome assembly GCA_037038555.1 of Rhynchonycteris naso. Lineage (NCBI taxonomy): Eukaryota > Metazoa > Chordata > Mammalia > Chiroptera > Emballonuridae > Rhynchonycteris > Rhynchonycteris naso. The sequence goes on along the minus strand of CM072997.1, from coordinate 44,054,948 downwards.
TTGGAGTTTATACTTTGTGATGACATGAGAAAGCTGCAGTTTCTGTCACATGTAGCAACAATACATGTGGTCGGTGGGGATAGGTCAATGGGACCTGGAAGCTTGCACAGTTTCAGAGCAGGCCCATGAGGCAGGCTTACTGTTAAATAGCAAGAGAAGATTCTAACCAGATATACTGGCTCAGAACCACCACATGGAACTTGCTGCCTCACTGGTACTTAGCACAGCTGTTCTAGATACATACTAGTAATAGAAACTTTTACATCCAAAACCCTCTACAATTTACAAAATGCAATGTCCATAGAATACTTCAGGGATCTTTATAAGTATATATTAGGAAAAAGAGTGATGAACTTTTCTGTTAATTACAGAGTTGACTTATCCAAAGTCATATAATAAATCAACAAGATTTCAAATTTATTTTTATTTTTATGTTTTAGTGAGAGAGACAGAGACAGAGAGTGACAGATAGGAACAGACTGAAAGAGAAAGAGATGAGAAGTATCAATTTTGTTCTTTCTCATAAGTACCTTGACTGGAGGGTTTCAGCTGAACCAGTGACCCTTTGCTCAAGCCAGTGACCTTGGACTCAAGCCAGCGACCATGGGGTCATGTCTCTGATCCCACACTCAAGCCAGTGACCCTGCGCTCAAGCTGGGGAGCCATAGCTCAAACCAGTGACTTCAGGGTTTTGAATCTGAGTACTCTGAGTCCCAGATCAATGTTCTATCCAATGTGCCACCACCTGGTCAGGCAAGAATTCAAATTCTAATTCAGATCTTTGAATATAAAATCAAAATCTTTTTCATTAAATGAGTTCTATGTAATACAATGTAAGTACCCACTAACATTATTATTATAATTTAATGATTATAATAATGTATCTCTCATTCAACTTCTTTTCTTTTTTGTGTGTGTGACACAGACCGAGAAAGAGACAGAGAGAGGAACAGATAGCGACAGACAGAAAGGGAGAGAGATGAGAAGCATCGATTCTTCATTGAGGCACTTTAGTTGTTCACTGATTGCTTTCTCATGTGTGCCTTGACTGGGGGGCTACAGCAGAGCATGTGACCTCTTGCTCAAGCCAGCAACCTTGGGCTCAAGCCAGTGACTTTGGGCTTCAAGCCAGTGACGCTTGGTCTCAAGCCAGCAACTATGGGGTCATGTCTATGATCTCATGCTCAAGCCAGCGACCCCATGCTCAAGCTGGTGAACCCACACTTAAGTTGGATGAGCCCATGCTCAAGCCGGCAACTTTAGGGTTTCAAACCTGGGTCCTCTACATATCAGTCTGATGCTCTATCCACTGTACCACTGCCTGGTCAGGTTCATTCAATCTCTTTATTTTTTAATTTTTTCCATTACAGTTTACACTTAATATTATCTTATATTAGTTTCATATATGTAGTATAGTGGTCAGACAATCATATACTTTACAAAGTGTTCCCTTTGATACTTCCAGTATTCACCTGGCACCATGCATAGTTATTACAATACAGAGTGGGCAATAATAGGTCTACAGTGCCACAGTGACATTGTTTTGAGATAATAAAGCAATTGTAATATTCATACACTGCATGTCTTTTTACATATGAAAAACTGTAAACCTACTTTACCTACTCCATATTATTGACCGTATTTCCTATGCTGTACTTTACATCCCATGACTATTTTGTAACTACTAATTAGTACATTTGAATCCCTTCACCTTTTTCCCCTGGCCCTCATCTCCCTCCCTTCTGACAACCATTAGTCTGTTCTCTGTGTCTATGAGTCTGTTTTTTGTTGTTGTTGTTGTTTTGTTTTGTTTATATTGTTTGTAGCGTTCACATATTAGGGAAATAATTTGGTATTTGTCCAACTGGTTTATTTCAGTTAGCATAATACTTTCTAAATCCATCTGTGCTCTTGTAAATGGTTAAGAATCTGTTCCTTATTATGGCTGAGTAATATTCCATTGTATATATGTATCATAACTTTTTCATTCACTTGTGTGCTTATGGGCACTTGGGCTGCTTTCATAGCTTGGCTAGTGTAAATAATGCTCCGATGAGCATAGGGGTGCATGTATTCTTTCAAATTAGTGTTTCAGGTTTCTTTGAATCCAGAAGTGGAATTGCTGGGCCATAAGGCAGTTGCATTTCTAATATTTTGAGGAACTTCTGTACTGCTTTCCACATTGGCTGCACCAATGTGCATTTCCACCAGCAGTGCATAAAGGTTCCCTTTTTATACATCCTTTCCAACACTTGTTGTTTGTTGATTTATTGATGATAGTCATTCTTATACGTGTGAGGTGATATCTCATCATTGTTTGAATTTGCATTTCTCTGATGATTAATGATGTTGAGCATCTTTTATTTTATTGATTTGAGAAAAAGAGAAAGAGAGATCTATTTGTTGTTCCACTTATTTATGCATTTATTGGTCGATTCTTGTATGTGCCCTGACCAGGAATCAAACCCAAACCTTGGTTTATCAGGACGATGCTCTAACCAACTAAGCTAACCAGCCAAGGCTCTTTTGAGCATCTTTTCATGTCTATTAGCCATCTGTATGTTTTCTTCGGAGGAGTGTCTACTCAAGTTCTTTTCCCATTTTTTAATTGGCTTGTTTGTTTATTTTGGTCTTTAGTTTATAATTTCTTTATAAATTTTGGATATTAACCTTTTATCAGATCTATCTTGGGTAAATATGTTCTCCCATTCAGGAGGTTGTCTTTTCATTGAGCTAATGATTTTTTTTTTTTTTTTGCTGTGCAAATACTTTTAGTTTGATGTAGTCCCATTTGTTTAGTTTCCTTTCATTTCCCCTACCCAATAATATATATCATATATATTTCTCTCTCTCTCTCTCTCTCTCTCTACATATATATATATATATATATATATATATATATATATATATATATATATATATATATATATATATTACTAAGAGCAATGTCCAAATTTTTACTGCCTATGTTTTCTTCTAGAATCTTTATGGTATCGAGTCCTACATTTAAGTCTTTAATTCATTTTGACTTTATTATTTATTTATTTTTGTGACAGACAGACAGGAAGGGAGAGAGATGAGAAGTGTCAACTCGTAGTTGTGGCACCCAATTGCTCATTGATTGCTTTCTCAGATGTTCCTTGAACAGGGGTCCCTAACCAAGCCAGTGACCTTTGAGCTCAAGCCAGTAACCATGGGGTATATATATGATCCCACGCTTGAGCCAGTGACCCTGCGCTCAAGCTGATGAGCCCACGCTCAAACCTGATGAGCCCGCACTCGAGCCAGTGACCTCGAGGTTTTGAACCTCAGTCCTCAGCATCCCAGACCAATGCTCTATCCACTGTTCCATGGCCTGGTCAGGCTTGACTTCATTTTTGTATATGGTGAAAGAAGGTTTTCTGGTTTCATTTTTTTTGCATGTATCTATCTGTTCAATTTTCCAAGCACCATTTATTGACTAGATTGTCTTTACCCATTAAATTTCTTCTCTCCTTTGTCAAATATTAATTGACCATATAGGCATGAATTTATTTTTGGGCTCTCTATTCTATTCCACTAATATATACTGTATGTCTGTTTTTATGCCAGTACTATGCGGTTTTGATTACTAAGGCCTTATAATATAATTTGATGTCAGGTAGCATGATTCCTCCAATTTTGTTCTTCTTTCTCAAAATTGCAATAGCTATTTGGGATCTTTTATGGTTTTATATAACATTTTGGACTATTTCTTCTAGTTCTATGAAATGTGCCACTGTTTTTTTTATAGAAATTGTGTTCAATCTATAGATTACTTTAAGTAGTTCAACTTCTTATGACATGAAGGTGTTAAATATTCTTCTTTTTCTTAGATTTTATTTATTCATTTGAGAGAGAGAGAGAGAAAAGTGGGGTAGAAGCAGGAAGCATCAATTCCCATATGTGCCTTAACTGGGTAAGCCCAGTGTTTCGAACTGGTGACTTCAGCATTCCAGGTCAATGATTTATTCACTGTGCCACCACAGATCAGGCAAAGTTGTTAAATATTCTTAAAAGAGACCAGTTAAAGAAATTGTGGCCTGACCAGCTAGTGGTGCAGTGAATAGAACATCAGCCTGGGATGCTGAGGACCCAGATTTGAAACCCTGAGGTTCCTGGCTTGAGCATGGGCTCACCAGCTTGAGCATGGGGTCACTGGCTTGAGCATGGGATCATAGATACTATTCTATGGTTGCTGGCTTGAGCTCAAAGGTCACTGGCTTAAAGCCCAAGGTTACTGGATTGAGCCCAAGGTCACTGGCTTGAGTAAGGGGTCACTGGCTCATCTGGAGCCCCTTGGTCAAAGCACATATGAGGAAGCAATCAATGAACAACTAAGGTACTGCCCTGGCTGTTGGCTCAAAAGTAGAGTTTTGTTCCAGCATGTGGAAGTCCTAGATTTGATTCCCAGTCAGAACACACAGGAAAAGTGGCCATCTACTTCTCCACCCTTCCCCCTTTTCTCGCTCTCTCTCTCTTTCCCCCTCCTGCAGCCATGGTTCCAATGGTTTAAGCACTGAGGGTGGCTTCATGGCTTTGCCTCAGGTGCTAAAATAGCTCGGCTGCCGAACAACAAAGTAGTAGCTCCACATGGGCAGAGCATTGGCCAATAGGGGGCTTGCTGGGTGAATTCTGGTCAGGGTGCATGGGGGAACTTGTCTGTCAGCCTCCCTATCTCTCATTTAAACAAATGAATTTAAAAAAGGGTTGATGCTTTTTATCTTTCTCCCTTCCTGTCTTTCTATCCCTATTTGTCCCTCCATATCTCACACTCGCTAAAAAAAATAAAATAAAATTGTGTAAGAATTCATTGAAGCACCACTTGGTGCCATATGGCATGAACTGAATACTGGGGAATGCAGCACTAAGTGAGCTAGCTGAGTATGTGATAATCTAAGATGACATAATTTTTTTTTTACTCCACATAGTAACACCTGGAAACCACTGATCCTTTTACTGTTTTTATAGTTTTGTCTTTCCCAGAATGTCATATAACTGGAATCATACAGTATGTAGTCTTTTCTTACTGCCTTCTTTCACTTGGTAATATGCTTTTAAGGTTCCTCTGTGTACTTTTCATTGCTTTTTAGCTAACTTCTTTTTAGCACTCAATAATATTTCATTGTCAGTATGTAGCACAGTTTATTCATCTATTCACCTACTGAAAACAACTTGGTTTCTTACAGGTTTAGCAATGATGAATGAAGTTGTAAATTTCTATGTGCAGGTTTCTGTTTCAGTTGTCCAGTTCTTTGGGTAAATCTCAGGAGTGTGGTTTCTGAATTATATGGTAAGAATATGTTTAGTTTTGTAAAAAAATTACCAAACAGCCTGACCAGGTAGTGGCACAGTGGATAGAGCGTCAGACTGGGATGCGGAAGACCCAGGTTCGAGGCCCCGAGCTCGCCAGCTTGAGCGTGGGCACATCTGGCTTGAGCAAAAGCTCCTCAGCTTGGACCCAAGGTTGCTGGCTTCAGCAAGGGGTTGCTCAGTCTGTTGAAGGCCCACAGTCAAGGCACATGTGAGAAAGCAATCAGTGAACAACTATGGTGTCATAATGGCAACAAAAAACTAATGATTGATTCTTCTCACCTCTCTTTGTTCCTGTCTGTCTGTCCCTGTCTATCCCTCTCTCTCTGACTCTCTCTCTGTCCCTGTATAAAAAAAAAAAAAAAAAGAAATCACCAAACTGACTTTCAAAGTGACTGTGCCATTTTGAATTCCTACCAACAATGAATCAGAGTTTCTGTTGTTCCACATCCTTGTCAGTATTTGGTGCTGTCAGTGTTTCAGATCTGGGCATTGTAATAGGAGTACAGTGGTATCTTGTTTTAATTTGCATTTCCCTGATCACTTATGATATAAACCATCTTTTTATATAAAATTTAATTGCCATATGTATATCTTCTTTGGTGAGGTGTCCTTCAGTGTCTCTATCTTATTGTTTAATCTGTTTGTTTTCTTATTGTAGAGTTTTAAGAGATCTTTTGTATTTTGGATAAGAATCCTTTATGAAATGTGTCTTTTACATATATTTTCTCCCAGTCTGTGCTATCTTCTTATTCTCTTATTTTTTTTCCCAGAGTGGAAATTTTTAATTTTAATGAAGTCCAATTTATCAATTCTTTCTTTCATGGATTGTGCCATTTTACTTTTTACCTAATCCCAGAGAATCCCCTGCTTTGCTTTCTTCTGTTTCCCTAATCTATCACCAATCAATTTCATGTAACCCCCTTACATTTCCCCTTTGATTCTAATGGTGAAACTGCCATTTTCTGGAGCACTTCTTCAATCTGTTGATATGTTACTTCCTGGCAGTTGTCAAAAGTTTGGCTCAAATAAACTTATAAAAGTTTTTATAGGTTTGGAAATTTTTTTACATTGACACACCTGAAAGATCAAGAGACTTAGGTATTTGCTTATAAATAGCAAAGCTATGACTGGAACCCAATTTGTCTGATTTTATTCACTCAGGAATCCACTACTTGCTAGGAATTGAGCTCAGGATGCAGACCAACATCACAGCCCCTGCCATTCAGGACTTCAATTCTATTATTATTATTATTATAATTATTATTATTATTAAGTGAGAGGTGGGGAGGCAGATGCAGACATCCGCATATGCCCTGACCAGGATCCACCCAGCAGGCCTACTAGGGGGCAATGCCCTGCCCATATGGGGCATTGCTCCGTTGCTCAGCAACTGAGCTATTTTAGTGCCTGAGGTGAAACCATGGAGCCATCTTCAGTGCCGGGGGCCAACTTTTCTTGAACTGTTTAAGCCATGGCTGTAGGAGGAGAGGAGGCAGGTGGTGGAGAAGCAGGTGGTCACTTGTCTTGTGTGCCCTGATTGGCAATAAAACCTGGGACTTCCATACTCAAGTCTGATGCTCTACTACTGAGCCAACTGGCCAGGACAGGACTTCAATTCATAGTCTCTAAATTACACAGCACTCTGGAAATTACATGTCGACTATAAAAATGAGTCCAATGGAATTATGTGTGTTCTTTTTAAAAATGCATATATTATGTACCAGGTACTCTTCTAAGTGCTTATGTTGTCAAAAATCATTGGTCTATTAAACCAACTCTATGGAGTAAGTACTATGGTTACCAGAAAGGAGACCTGACCCAGAGCGGGTCTGCCTAGAGCTAGCTAGTAGTGTGTGATTTCTTGACTTCATGCAGGAGGTCAAGCAGGAAGGCAGTGAAACAAGGAAAGGTTTAGGACAGAAAAAGCAAAAGGAGAGAGTTTAGGCAGGGCTGCTTTGGCTCACTGGAAAGTTTGAAAAAAGAAGGCTTTGAAGACAGGTTCAGAGGGTTAGCCCTGTATGAGCTGCTGCTGCCCATAGCTCCCCTGTTTGCAAGTCTCTTGGGATCTGTTGAGCAAAAAGATATATTTTGCTCACTTTGTTAAAGATGGCACTGCCCACATGGATGGGCATCACCTAGGTGATAATATTAATTGCCCTTCTTTCTTAGAAAGGGGTATGGTTATGCTAACATGTGTTGGGGGAGGGCTTTCATGCCAAAAGGCTTTAAAAGGAGGAGCTAGGAGGCCATTTGGAGAAAGGTCATGTTGCTCCGGGGGATAGTGGCCACATTCTTGTAGAAAGGAACAGCCCTGCAGAGAAATGCCACACGGAGGAGAGGAGGCAGCCAAAATGGCAGAATGGGGAAGGAGAATCCAATTCAAGGAGGACAAGGAGATGGGGAACAGAGGTGAATAAGAGTGGTGAGGTAGAAGCCTTTGATTCTAGGAATACTCAGATGAGTCTGTAGCTTTGTGAACGCTAAATGAGTGGGTTTTGGAGCCCAGTGTGTGTTTTTACTCGTTTGCTGAGTGCGAGTCTAGAATAAAGGGAAATGGATCACCAGTTTTTGGCTCTGTTGATTCCTTATTGTCTGTCCAAATCAAACCTGAACCTGCACAGGCCAGGCGGCTTTGATGGTAGCCAAAAATACTGCCTCTACAGGGTCCTTTAGAACTTAGGAGACACAGAAAGACACCTGGGGAAAAGACTAGGGGGAAGGCATAGGCACACTTCTGGGAGGGAGAGCAAGTTGGAACCTTAGTCCTAAGGGCTTTAAGCCTTTAAGGGTGGAGATCTTAGGGAAGGTTCCAAGGGAGCATCTCAATAGTATATTCATCAACTTCCCAGTTGTGACCTTTTAGGTTGTCTCCACTGATGGGTCAGCACCAGAGCAGAGGGTCGTTAGTCAATGCGGCTGGTCCTGAGGCAATCCTAGCATTGCTTGTCTGGTTTTTCTGCCCAGGCCTGAAGTTGAAACACAAGGGAGACCTAGATGTATTTGATATAGGTCAGGACCTCATCGTCCTGAAGCCTTATAGCTTAAAAGCTATTATTTGACCTGTGTCATTCGCCCTCTAATGAGGTCTAACCAGTGACCATGCTGGTGGAGGAAAGGTTATCATGGGGGTGAGATTCTTGTTTTTCCAGTTTTGCCTGTTGCTAGGCACCTTTCCCCCCTGGTGACCCTCTTTGCCTGGCTTGTCCTTCCTACTCCCATCATGCCTAACTGCCTACCACACTATTATTCCCCACCTTCAATATTAAGATACTGAGATACCTAGAGGTTACCCTTGTTATGTACTAGAGAGTGATGGAGCAGGATTAGAAACTAGGCAATCTGACTCTGGAGCTCCCCTTTCACAATATCACAAGCAACCCGTGACTAATAAAATATAAGTGTATTTAAACATGTTAACAAATCAGTTTAGCTTTTTCTAATGTATTTCTCAATAAAAACTATTAACTATAAACTTAATGACACAAAAGCCTGTAAAATATTCTGTTAAAAAGTGTTTATCACACTCTAAAAACTTGGCCATGGGTCTGGGATTTTTATAGTCTTTCTTTTTTTTGCAATTATGTGTTTATTTCTTTTTTTTATTTTTAATTTTAATAGGGTAACATTAATAAATCAGGGTACATATGTTTAGAGAAAACATTTCCAGGTTATCTCAACATTTAATTATGTTGCATACCCATCACCCTAAGTCAGATTGTCTTCCATCACCTTCTATCTGGTTTTCTGTGTGCCCTCCACCTCCCCCCTCTCCCTCCCTCTTCTCCCTCCCTGCCCCTGCCCTGTAACCACCACATTCTTGGAAATGTCTCTTAGTCTCATTTTTATGTCCCACCTATGTATGGAATCATACAGTTCTTGTTTTTTTCTGATTTACTTATTTCACTCTGTATAATGTTATCAAGGTCCATCCATATTGTTGTAAATGATCCAATGTCATCATTTCTTATGGCTGAGTAGTATTCCATAGTATATATGTACCAATTCTTCTTTATCCAATCATCTATTGAAGGGTCTTTTGGTTGTTTCCATGTCTTGGCCACTGTGATATATACCCAGTAGAGAGATTGCTGGGTCATGTGGTAGTTCTATTTTTAGTTTTTTTGAGAAACCACCATACTTTCTTCCATAATGGTTGTACTACTTTACATTCCCACCAACAGTGGATGAGGGTTCCTTTTTCTCCACAGCCTCTCCAACACTTGTTATTACCTGTCTTGTTGATAATAGCTAATCTAACAGGCGTGAGGTGGTATCTCATTGTAGTTTTGATTTGCATTTCACTAATAGCTAATGAAGATGAGCTTCTTTTCATATATCTGTTGGCCATTTGTATTTCTTCCTGGGAGAAGTGTCTATTCATGTCCTCTTCCCATTTTTTTATAGTCTTTCAAAATAATAAACTAAGAGGAAATATATTAAAATATAAAACAGTAAGTCTGGATTCTTTTTCCTTAAATCTCAGAGACTGAATTTCAGTTATTCCACTACTTAATCTGTGTTTGATGTTCATATAATACTTGACAATTGTTAATAATTCAGTTCTTTCTAGTGGCAATTTGACCATTGTTATTAAAATCACTTCATGAGGGGCTGCTCAAGACCCATTGGAACTGGCTTGGTTTGAGAGCAAAGTACACAGAATTTGGGCTGCAATTCAAGCCACGTGGCATCTGGTGCCTGGCCACTTGTCAGCATCCACCTGTGCGCAATGTTGCAGCCGCCCCTGCTGCGGCGCTGCCAGTGGCTCCCCCAGGGCCTGCACTGTGCCCATCATCGCAGAACGCTTCCCCCACTCCGCTACTGTTTGCTGCTGCCTGGCAGCCAGCGACGTCAACTCTAGAGCCAAATTTTAAAACTTAAGACAAGAATATAGTCATTCTCAGAAGTGGGTGTGAAGCTTGTACTTAAACTCAGCACTGGAGGGCACCTAGTTCACCAAGATCCTCTTGGATGAAGAATGATCAGCCTCCTTAACCCTCCACAAGTTGGAATAATACGTAAGCCTCTCTTAGAAGACTAGAAAGATCAAATTTGGGGTGGATATGAGCAAATTCTCTATACCAATCTAGCAGAACAATATGACTCTTTTGTGAAATTCACACCTGATCAGATTGTGTGTTAAGGAGATGGAAGGAAGCCAACTCAGGTGAAACGCAACTGTCATGCTCCTGAATTCAAGCAGTTGAACATGATATGAGAAAAATACACAGCTAGTCTTACTTATCCCAAAAGAGATTTGGCCACAAATCTCAAAAGATCACAACAGGAACCAACAATTCCACCATACTTGCCTAATATGATGACTTCTCCTCTCTCCAAAATAACTACATCACATTTTCCTCTCTCCAAAAATGAACTCATATCCTTCCCCTCCTTCAGTCTTAGTTGTTTTCCTTGCCTCATGGGGAAAAGAGAAGCTATTAAACATTCTCTCATGTCCCCACCCCCAAATCTACCAGCCTTTCTACACCCGACTTCTTTCTTCAGTCTCTCCATGTGGTCCAGACCCTACTTTATTATAGTAGTTAGGAAATTGGCTCCACACATTAATCCAGGGAAAAAAAACTGAAAAAACTACTAAAACTATACATAATAAAAATTTGACTAAAATTAATGGAAGAATTCAATATCTTTGTAAAGGTTAGATTTGCAAATTTGACCTGGGAAAATCAGATTGGATAGTAGTAATAATGCACCCAAATAGAGGTCAAATACTATGTTCCATCACTAATAATGAAAAAAAAAAATCTTCATTGAAAAATTTACACAGGAAAGCTGTCCTCTAAAGAAAATAATTTCAGTACAATAAAACTGGAAAGTTAGTATAGTTCACTCGAACAATGCATGGGGTTAGGGATACCCGACTGCACAGTTGAAAGTCTCAGCATGAATTTTGACTCCCCCCAAATTTAACTTGTTCATTGGTATCCAAAAAAAAAGGTATTGGTTCCTTTTGCTCTATAGACTTCTTCTATTTCTCTTTTAATAAATATCCTTTAATATTCATTAGGAAGGACCTCATTATCTATAATGCTGATGGCCAGGGCCAGGTCCACATTGGATTCGGGCAGACAGTAAAGGAATTGAGCCAGAAAGTGTTGGGCCATTCCTGTTTAATGGAGTCTTCTAATGGCAGATGAGCAAATAGGCATACTAAAAGTAAAAACAAAACAAAAGAACAGTGCTGACATAGTCATCCAATAGATGAATGCATTGTAGTTTATTTATACAACCTCCCATCTATGTTGTTTAAATTTTTTACTGTTCTAAATCAATAAAAATTCTTGCACATATATATTTATATAATTAGACAATAAACTTTCTTAGGATATATTTCTAAAAATCCTTTGCCAGAAGTTTGAAAGTAATAAATTACCAGCTAATTTAATAAACTATGGCAGAAAAGGGACAAATGTGTAAAGAGGAGAAATAAGACAGGTTAGAAAAATTTATAACCACATTTTTTTTCTCTTAAAATGTTTACCTTTGTTTTTTATATGGTAAAAAAATGTCTTGGATTTCAAAGACAAAATATAGACAAAAATAAGTGCCTCTTGTATGTTTCCCAATTTCCAGTTCTCTCTCTAGTTTCTTATTTATTCTTTTAGCTATTAGGATGAACCATCCAAAAAGCCATTTCTGTAGCTCAAAGTTTTTTAAAGCCATATGGTTCCAACTGATATTATATGCACACCCACTTACTTTTCTAAATATTTGATCATAATGTACTTAATGACTTTGTAATATATATCAGAATGTTTTTATATAAACTTCTTTCCTTGGCTTGATCTGTGGTGGCACAGCAGATAAACCCTCAACCTGGAATGCTGGTTCAAAACCCTGGGCTTGCCTGGTCAAGGCACATATGGGAGTTGATGCTTCCTGCTCCTCCTCCCCTTCTCTCTGTTTCTCTCTCTTCCTCCCCTCTCTAAAATGAATTTAAAAACAAAAAAAATAAACTTTTCTTAGTGGAGACAAAATATCTAAAAGTTAGGTTATAAAATTAAAACTGCCAAGGAGTGTTAGATAAGTAGAGTAGAGGAGGTCTTGGGTGTGTTGTTATTCATTTCTTTAAAATGAATAACAGTTTCCTTTAACCAGAAGGAGGAGTAACACTTTTGAAGTCTATAACTTACATAAACCGATAACAAAACATACTGTCTGGGAAAAAAAATGTACTAACAAAACCCAATATTTTCCTGTAGGATCCTATGAAGCCCAGCTCTGGTTATGCAGACATGCAGGCTAGAGGGCGCTGTAATCCAATCCTAACCTAGTTCCTGTTGCCAGGATTTGAGAGTAAATTTGCCTAAAATAGTTTTTGAAAAAATAGAGGACTATACATGAATAGTTTGTTTATTGTGACCCCACTTATTAAAGTAGCTTTTTTATAGAAAAGCAAGAGGAAATTACTAAATATTTTTTCAAGGAAAATTCATATTATAGAATTGGAAGAAACCCTAAAGACCATATAGATTCATGGTTCTTAGCAGGGAATTATATTTGTATTCCTTGTGGCTTTGGGGGGAAATGGTCCAAAGACAGAAAATGATTTTCTTTTTCAAGTTTGAACCCATGCCTTTGGACTTGGCAACATTGGAAAGTGGGTCTTCCTACATTAGTTGACCACCTTTTTCAAAGTACTTCTCAGTCACCTTCTCTCCAAAGACATCTCTTATTATTCTTTCTAAAAAGTATATTTGGAATCACTGTGTCCTAGTGAACTCTGCTAACCCATAAATATTGTACATTTCCTTACTCCTGATGCATGAAATAAATTCATACAGTATTAATTCTGTCTATTCATGTGTTGGGCTTATTTTAGCCTTCCCTTACCTCTCTTTTGTGAACATGTGCTCCTGTTAATTTCTAACTTAAAAAGCATTAGGCTGAGCGTTAAGCTGACTGTTTCAGTGGAAAAATATGTCTCTGTTTCAGATTAGAAAATCATTGGGGCTTCCAAACCAGATCACCAAAACCTATTTAACCTATAATTTACTTCAAACATGATGTTAATGGTGTTTTATTTCAATTATACCACCATTCCAATTAACTGGGCATTGAATAGGCATGGACTGAAAAATTCTGATGTGGTCCTGCTGACACCAGCAATAAAAATTTTGCTCAACTTCAGTGGGAAGCATGAGTCAAAAAAGGATGGCTGGGCATCAGTCTCAGTGTTCACTTGCTGTGTTTGAAGTACTTCTGGTCCTCAAGTGTATTCTTGTTTTTGTATTCTGTAGGCATTTATTATTCTGAAAAACTATATGTAGTAGATCTCAAGCTAATGCAAGAATAGAAATAATGCAAAATTGAAGTGGAGCAGTTATTTCAGACAATATTTGCTTTACTAATTAAATGAGCTGAGTCAAAATCTGCCTACAAAACACTTCAGGCTTTCTTATTTACCCACCCCAAATGTTTTATTTAAAGTTAGCAACACATATTTGGGAAACATTAAGTCAACAAAAAGAAGAAATGTAGAAGACTTCCCTAAATCTTGTCACAGTATTGTCAAGGTGAAAGTAAAAGAGCATGAGGACAAATTTAAGATGGAAAAGAGCCAAGGTTATCTGAACACCATTGGTGAGGAGAGTGGTCAGTTCTTACAGCCTTGTTAGCTGAGGGTTGTTCTGGTTCATTTGTAAATGATTAGATGAGGTTTTCCTAAAAGCAACAATGATATGCTGCTATTTTACCAATTACATCACCTCAGAAATAGGAACTTAGTTGGACAAGAGTAAAGCTCTCAGGTCCGACTTACATTCCTAACCCCTGCCAATTGCCTGTCAAATTGCTTGTAAGGTCACCAGTGATGAGGAGGGGAAGTGTGGGTAGACCTGTGAAAACTCACCATCACTAATGGAAAACAAATTCGATTGTTTAACCCAGTGTCAATGAGTCATTTGCAACATATTTGTAAGGAAAAGATTACCAGTATTTACTGTGTGGATAATGTTTCACTAACACATTTTATTTTTCAGAGTATTAGTGTATTTGCTTTTAAGTGGACATATTCACTGCACAAAGACAAAGATTCTCATGCTGAGCAGAGGCAAACACTGCTGGCCATGTCTTCTCTGTGAGATCAACTTTACTGTACGGGTAGAATATTAAGGGTAATGGAGAAATAGAGAGAATGAATTATGAAATAAATAGCGACTGTTTCCTGGTAGCTGGTTTACATAAGATTACATGCAATTACCTGTTTCTCTGACTCACTAAAGTTTCTCAGTCCAAGAAGCAAGGTCTACACCTGGCCATTTGACAAAAGCAACTATGTAAATCAATGTATCTTTTCCAATATAAGAAAAACTGATACAGATGGAGGCATTCCCCCATATTACAAATGCTGTGATATATGGTACATATGCTATGTATGTAGCCATGATGCAAGCCACATCATTCTTTGGGTATTGTTAACCATAAAGATCCAAATTAAGACTTGACCAAGTGAAGAGTAGCTGTGAGCAATTGTCTCTCAGTGGAATAAGAAAGAACCTGGCATTGCAAAATCCAGATCAAGTCTCTGCTCAGTCTGCTATCAGCTGAGAAACTTGGTTAGTCACTTACTCCCTCTAAGCCTCATTTTTCACATCTGTCAAATAAGAAAAATATGTTACTTCAGAGGTATTTGGGAGTTCAAATAACATAATAAAAATGTATGTACTTTGTAAATTATAAAATGTTATTTAACAATATTAAAAGAAAATAAATCTGAGACAACTTCCTGGTTGAGGAGGGCTTTGAGGAATTATTTAAACAATCAAAAAAGAAGAGCACTAAAAATTGAGCTTGACACAATTGAGTATGAACAGTCACAATCCCTGCTCACTTCTGAGGCCCAGTATACTATTTCAGGATCCCCATAGGACTTAGCTTTTGAAGACCCACTCCAGACCTGGAGACCAAGGGGGAGATCTTTAGGCTCTTGGACAATTATAACTAGTTGGTTTCTTCACTCCATCTTAGTATTGGGTTCTAGATATACAAAGAGGACTATTTGGCAAGGTACCACCTCCTCTAGAATTTAGAGTCTAGTAAGAGAGACACAAATTAATTAAATATTCACCCACACATATTTAGAAAAAGTGAAAAAGTCTTTAAAGGTAGAGGTCAGAAGGCTCCAAATCACATGAGTGAGGGACTTGATCTATTTTGGTGTTGTCAGGAAGCTTTTCTGGGGAAGTAACATTTCGGCTAAAACGGTGGTTCTTAACCTGGGTTCTATCAAACCCTAGGGGTTCGATGAGTCGGTCTCAGGGGTTCGGAGGCCAGAATAAAGTAATACTGTAATTTGTTGTGAGTTCATGCACTTTGTTGGTTTTGTTCTTTGAGCAAGGTGATGTTCATGCACGGCTCATTTTGTGCACCAGTAAAAAACATATACCTATGTCTTGAATTTGGAAAAAAAATCATATTTTATTTATCACTAAAGAAGGGTTCGGTGAATGTGAATATGAAACTGGTGGGTTCAGTACCTCAAAAAAGGTTAAAAACCACTGGGCCAAAACATAAAGAATTATTAGGACACATCAAGATTAAATTGGGTAGAATAGGGAGGATGTGGAAATAGTCTAGGCAGAGAGGGACTGCCTTAGTAAAAACCTTGAGACAGAGAAAACATAGGAGGATGTGATGCTAGCTAGATCTTGAGTAGAAGCTAGTCTTTAAGAGCACAGAGTTACAAGACTACTTTTAAAAATAATACACTGGAGAGTGACTTAGGGGGCAGGGGTTAAGAGTGAGTAACAATAAGTTTTATTAGCATGGTAAGATTGATTCAATGGAAAGAATTTGATAACTTCAGAGAGGTGGGTGACATCCCATATCTATGGATGTACATTAAGAGAAAAGTTTAGAAATAGTCTTGGGGACTTGAATGTTTTAGACAGACAGGGACAAACAGACAGGAAGGGAGAGGGATGAAAACATCAATTCTTTCTTGTGGAACCTTAGTTGTTCATTGATTGCTTTCTCATATGTACCTTGACCAGGGGGCTCCAGCCAAGCCAGCCTTGTTCAAGCCAGTGACCTTGGGCTCCAAGCCAGCAACTCTTAGGCTCAAGCCATCAACTCTTGGTCATGTCTATGATTCCACACTCAAGTTGCTGACCCTGCACTCAAGCTGGTAAGCCCAGACTCAAGCCAGCGACCTTGGGGTTTCAAACCTGAGTCCTCTGGGTCTCAGGCTGATGTTCTATCCACTATGCCCCCACCTGGTCAGTCAGGGGGATCCAATTATTAAAGTCTTATTAGAGGAGGCTAAGTTTAAAAAGAAGAGATAAGGAGGTAAGAAGAACATTAGTAATCACAGGAAAAAACTAACAAACGCTGCTGAGTGGTCAGGTACGATGAAAACTGGAAAAAATGCAGTGGTGGGATTCAAATATTTTAACAACCAGTTCTCTGCCCTAATGACCATTTTAGAATAAAAAAAGATACACTGAAAGGTAGATTATTATTTTATGCATTTAATATTCAAATAAGAACAGTAAAAGAGGTACACAAAACTAGATTATAAGAAAAAGTTTTAAAATATTAATGAAAACAATTAAACAATACCTGACAAAAAACAATAAAACTGTTATTTAAGATATTTCCATCCTCACTTGCAATTTTTTTCATCTTCGGATGAAATAAACATTACTATGGGCAATTAGATTCAGGTGAATGTTAAAAAGAGTAAAAAATGTAAATGTGTGATTTCCACATTTGGCAGCAACCTAGGTGCCCACCTTAGAGAGAACCCTGATTAAAAGTGCCATTTTAACAACCGGCTCACCAAACTCAACAAAAAATTAGGTATCAAGCCCTGGCCAGTTTGCTCAGTGATAAAGCATTGGCCCAGCATGTGGAAGTCACAAGTTTGATTCCTGGACAAAGCATACATAAGAAGTACCCATCTGCTTCTCCACCCTTCCCCCTCTCCTTTCTTGCTATCTCTCTCTTCCCCTCCTGCAGGCAAGGCTCCACTGGAGCAAAGTTGGCCCGGGCGCTGAGGATGGCTCCATGGCATTCACCTCAGGTGCTAAAATGTCTCCAGTTGCAACGGAGCAACACCCCAGATGGGCAGAGCATCGCCCCCTAGTGGGCGTGCCAGGTGGATCCCGGTCAGGCGCATGTGGGAGTCTGTCTCTCTGCCCCCTCGCTTCTCACTTCAGAAAAAAAAAAAAATTAGATATCAGTTCTGTCGAACTGGTGCGAACCAGCAGAATCCCACCACTGAGAAAATGCTCATTTAGTGACATGGAGGTTATTAGCAAGAACTACATTGGAGGAGATGTGAGGACAAAAGTCAGATCAGAGAGAGAGAGAGAGAATAAGAAAACAGAGCCAAACTGTTTAAGAAATTTGATTTTAAAATTAGAAGTAAAATATCATGATAGCTAAGGAAAGAGACAGACAGGGAAATATTGGGGAACATTTTATTCATTCAATTAAGAATCAATTTCTTCATAAAAGCATTGACCAGGAACGCTGAGATTGCTGGTTGCTGGTTCAAATCCCCGGGCTTTACTGGTCATATGGGAATTGATGCTTCCTTCTCCTCCCCCCTTCTCTCTCTCTCTCTCTCTTTTCCTCTATCCCTCCCCTCTCTGTATGAGTAAAAATAAAATATTAAAAAAAAAAAAGAATCAGTCCCTTAGTCTACTGGTCTAGAATTTCTCTTTCCCTTTAATTTTGGGTGGTGTTGGTCCTATCCAAACTATTGACGTAGGGAGTATTTGAGGAGGAGAATGGAAATTGGACTAATATATGTAGACTCTAACTCTTTTTTAAAATAATGGGTTATTCACTCACTACGTACTACCAATGACACCCACACTGAGGTTCATAGTTTCTAAAAGCCACTCTCAGTGGTATGATCTTAGAAGAAAAGAGAAAAGAAAGAAAGAAAGAAAGAAAGAAAGAAAGAAAGAAAGAAAGAAAGAAAGAAAGAAAGAAAGAGAAAGAAGGAAAGAGAGAAAGGGGAAGGAAGGAAGGAAGGAAAGGAAGGAAGGAAGGAAGGAAGGAAGGAAGGAAGGAAGGAAGGAAGGAAGGAAAGAGGGGAGGGGAGGGGAGGGGAGGGGAGGGGAGGGGAGGGGGGGGAGGGGAGGGGAGGGGGGGAGGGGGGGAGGGGAGGGGGGAGGGGGGGAGGGGAGGGGAGGGGGGAAGGGGAAGGGGGAGGGGAAGGGGGAAGGGGAAGGGGAGGGGGGAAGGGGGAGGGGAGGGGAAGGGGAGGAGGAGGAGGAGGGGAGGGGAAGGGGGAGGGGAGGGGAAGGGAAGGGAAGGGAAGGGAAGGGAAGGGAAGGGAAGGGAAGGGAGAAAAACATGGAAAGTTTCTCCACACAGGTCTGAGGCTTCCCTTCTATTCAGACCTTTTTCCACAAACCACTATGCAAAGCCATGTCTTGTTCCCTCCTAACATTTCTGTCTTCACTGGCTTGGACTTTCTCAATTCTATATTGAGTCCTCCACTACTTTTTTTACTCCGGTTTCCATTACTCAGTACTCCTGCTTTTCTCACTGTAGAGGGACTGCCATCGAGCACCCAGCCACTGGTGTTATGCTGGTCTGTGCTGTGGCTCATGAGATGAGGTTCCAGCTCCTACCTTGCCACTCTGTTAGTTCTGTCCTGCCGCTCACTGATAATAAACCATATGTCAAGGAGTGGAAATTGATGGTTGTCTTACAGGTCCTACTGAGCCCAGCTCCTCAACATAAATTCAGCATCTTCTTACAGATGCTGCCCCTTCTAGCTGAAACTAGTTGTTGATGGGGAGTGTAGTATATTAAAATGTAAATTATTTTCCGTTACTGACATGACCTAATTTATTTGCCAATCAGTTGAAAAAATTAGAATCCCTAAGGATCTCCTAAATTTTATGAAATTAAAAAAAAAATTAGGGCTTGACCTGTGGTGGTGCAGTGGATAAAGCATCAAGCTGGAATGCTGAGGTAGCCGGTTTGAAACCCTGGGCTTGCTTTGTCAAAGTACATATGGGAGTTGATGCTTCTTGCTCCTCCCTCCTTCTCTCTTTATCTCTCCCCTCTAAAAAATGAATAAATAAAATATTTATTAAAAATTAGGACTGTTTTGGAAGCCATTTTCCTAATTCTTGGTTGCCGAGCTCTCAAATGAATCCTGAGTAGGTATATAAGGATAGTATCTGTGGGGAATGTGTTGGCACCTGTGTTTGAAATGAAACAATGACAAGATAATTGTATATAGCATCAATGTATTTTTCAATGAAAAAATAATCCATAACTGAAGTTAAAAAGTTGTGCATTTTAAAATACAGAGCAGGACAAAAGACACAAACATTTTACTGAAGAGGATATGTGGATGGTAAATAGCACATAAAAAAGATATTAAACTTCATTACCCACTAGATAAACACAAATTGAAGCCACAGTAAAATATCACTCTACACCTGTCAGAATGGCTAAAATAAAAAAGGTGTCAAGACAAATGCTGCTGAGTGTGTACAAATACTAGATCACAGGTACACTGCTGGTAGGAAGTAAAAAGGTACAGCTACTTTGAAAAACAGCTTGGTGGTTTCCTATACAAGTTAAATATCCAGTTGCAATTTAACCCAGTAATTGCAGTCTTGGATCATTTATTCCAGAAAAATTAAAACTGATATAGCCACTCCAAAAGCTGTATGTGTATTTTCATAGAAGATTTATTTGTAATAGCTAAAAAATTGGCACAGCTGAGATGTCCTTTGACAGATGGATGGTTAAACAAACTGTGGAACAACCATGCCATAGGGTATTAATAACAATATAAAGAGAAAAAACTACTGATATTTGCAAAAATTTAGATGGATCTTCAGAGAATTATGCTGAGTGAAAAAGCCAATCCTAAAGGCTACATAATACATGATTTCATTTATATAACATTTTGAAATAACAAAGTTTTAGAAACGAAGGGAAGATTAGTAGCTGTCAGGAGTTACTGATGGGGAGACAAGAAGTGTAGAGGGAGAGAAAAATGGGTTTGGGTATAAAAAGGATCCTTGGTGAAGGAGTTGTTGAATATCTTGACTGTGATGACAGACAGAGGAACTGTGTAAAATCGTATAGAATTAACTACGTTCACACACACACACACACACACACACATGCACACACACACAAATAAAGTTCAAGTAAAATGGGGGACATCTGAATAAGATTAGTGGATTGTATTAATAATAAACTGGACGATATACTAGTTTGCAAAATGTTACCATTGAAAGAAACTGGGAAAAGCATAAATAGTATCTCTCTATATCACCTTTTACAACTGCATGTGAATCTATAACTATATCAATATAAAATTTCAAGTAGAAAAGGAATACAAAGTACATTTTCTTACCCGAAAATTTATCACCAAAGTACTCCTCTAAGCAAGAAAGTAATGAGGAATGTTCATGAGGAAGCAAATAGTTTGCTATACATAGATTAAAACAGCTGTGTCAATAGAATATCCCACTACATGAGCTGGAAAATGGTTGTTGAAACATTTTTTTAAATCCAAATAGTCAATGAATACTTCATATTCTTTTCAAATAATATGAAAGTAGCCAAGTTACCACATAAAAACCACAACCATTAATTTTCCCCAAACCTTGTGTTTGTGGTAATCCACTTCTATGAAAATGTAAATAGGAACTTCTATGTGGGCAGGAGTTTGCAAAAGACTGTTTAACTTACCCAACAGAACTTTTTTTTTTCTCTAGGGCAGAGACAGTTTAATTTTTATTCTTTATACTAAAGGTGAGACATTTTACATGATCAAATGTGACTTAAGTTTTATATCTGTGTACAGCTTGTCATATAACTGAATTCACAAATCATGTTTAAAATTTGTAGCTTAATTCTTATTTTTTAGATTGGAAAAGCATACTTTCTTTGTAATATGGTTAACACTACTTATTTAAAATCTCTCATTTCTTTTTTTTATTAATTTTAATGGGGTGACATTAATAAATCAGGGTACATATGTTCAAAGAAAATATCTCCAGGTTATCTTATCATTCAATTATGTTGCATACCCATCACCCAAAGTCAAATTGTCCTCTGTCACCTTCTATCTGGTTTTCTTTGTGCCCCTCCCCTCCTCCCTCTCCCTCCCTCTCCTCCCTCCCCCCACCCCGTAACCACAACACTCTTGTCCAAGTCTCATAGCCTCGCTTTTATGACCCACCTATGTATGAAATCATGCTATTCTCAGTTTTATTCTGTTTTACTTATTTCACTCCGTATAATGTTATCAAGGTCCATCCATTTTGTTGTAAATGATCCGATGTCATCATTTCTTATGGCTGAGTAGTATTCCATAGTATATATGTGTCAAAGCTTTTCAATCCACTCGTCCTCTCGTCCTCTGACAGACACTTGGGCTGTTTCCAGATCTTCGCTATTGTGAACAATGCTGCCATGAACATGGGGGCGCATTTCTTCTTTTCGAACAGTGCTATGGTGTTCTTAGGGTATATTCCTACAGAACTTTTGATTTTGCTTCATACATGACTAGTAGCTACACGAGGAACTCTTATCAATTTATAACCCAGAGTCCTGGGATTTTAGGAGCAGGCTTGATTTTGAATTCTCTTCTCTGTTCCTCTCCTCACAAGCTCATTTGGGATGTTCATATATGAGAGGGGAACTCATTGCCCCAGTTGCTCAACAATTCACCACTGCTGCAATCAGCTCACATTTTAAAAAACCCATTAGTTATTTAACACAGACATATTTTCACAGGTTTGACTTAACCTTTTTCCTTCTGTTTTAGAAAGGGTTGTTATAAAAAATAACCACATTGAGACTATTTCTGCACTTCCTTAAATTATGAATTGAATGTACTGTCTACCATATTATTAAGTGTCTCATAGATAATTTTATTTTTGATACATTGCTTTGACAGTGTTGTAGAAAACAAATTTCCCTTTGGATACAAAGGTGTAATTTCTTAGATTAAATAATGAGAAATATAGAATCCAAGCTTTCTACTAATACTATTAGCTTAGTTAAAGATTTTTTTTCTCCTTCCTACACTATTTCAATATAATTTGTCTTAAAAGTTGTATATTTTAGAATTTTATTAAAGATTCAACCAACTTAAATTCATTTAATTCTAACAATTTAATAATGAGATTTTTTTTGTGTGTGACAGAGACAGAGTGACAGAGAGAGGGGCAGATAGGGACTAACAGACAGGAAGGGAGAGAGATGAGTAGCATCAATTCTTCATTGCAGCACCTTAGTTGTTCCTTGATTGCTTTCTCATATGTGCCTTGACTAGGGATGCTACAGCAGACTGAGTAACCCCTTGCTCAAGCCAATGACCTTGGGCTCAAGCTGGTGAGCCTTGCTCAAACCAGATGAGCCCAATCTCAAACTGGCAAACTCAGGGTTTTGAACCTAGCTCCTCCGCATCCCAGTCCAACGCTCTATCCACTGTGCCATCACCTGATCAGGCAATAAAATCATTTTTATAATACAGTGGTATCTTGAAATACGAACAGACCAACATACTTTTTTAAGATACGAGCTGTGACTCAGTTCATATTTTTGTTTGAGATCCCAGTGAAATTCCGAGATACAAGTTGTGATTCGGGAAGCTGCCGCCAGTTCGCGCATTGGCCCATGGGTCCAGTATCTGCGGTTTGATATACGAGTTGACTGATTTATGAGCTCGGTTACAGAAGGAATTAAATTCATATCTCAAGGTACCACTGTACTACTTTAAACGCTGTTTTAATTCTTTTTACAAAAAGATAAACAATATACTTGAAGGGAAGAAATCTAACAATAGGACACGTGAAGGTTTACTTAATGTATTTAAGTTTCCATTCACTTTAAAACTTAACACTCAGGGATATTTAGTTCCCTATTTTAATAACTTCATAGATGTCTGTTTTTGTTTTTGTTTTTTACAGAGACAGAGAGAGAGTCAGAGAGAGGGATAGATAGGAACAGACAGGAATGGGGAGAGATGAGAAGCATCAATCATCAGTATCTTCTTGTTGCCATTGCGACATCTTAGTTGTTCATTGATTGCCTTCTCATTTGTGACTTGACCGCGGACCTTCAGCAGACTGAGCAACCCCTCGCTGGAGCCAGCAACCTTGGGTCCAAACTGGTGAGCTTTTGCTCAAACCAGATAAGCCCGCGCTCAAGCTGGCAACCTCAGGGTCTCGAACCTGGGTTCTTCCGCATCCCAGTCTGATGCTCTATTCACTGATGCGCAACCACTAGGTCAGGCCATAGATGTCTCTTGATTTAAAAGAAATTGATTGTTTGAATCTAAATTCATGCCTGACCAGACAGTGACACAGTGGATAGAGCATATGACTGGGATGCAGAGGAGCCAGGTTTGAAACCCAGAGGTAGCTAGCTTGAGCGTGGGCTCATCTGGTTTGAGCAAGGGGTCACTTGGTCTGCTGTAGCTCCCCCATCAAGGCACATATGAGAAAGCAATCGATGAACAACTAAGGTGCCACAACAAAGAATTGATGCTCTTCATCTCTCTCCCTTCCTGTCTGTCTGTCCCTATCTGCCCCTCTCTCTGTCTCTCTCTGTCCCTGTCACAAAAAATGATAAATTCCAATCACCAAATATAAGATATATAGTAAACCTAAAAAAAATATTAAAGAGCCCTGCCCAAGATTCATTAAACAATTTCTGTCCCTAAATATAAAATAAAAAAGTAACTCCTATATAAATATATTTTCTGTTGGGTATAAGCAGAATCACAAAGGAAGAAAACTTAGGTTCACCATAAAGCAATGTATTAATAAAAAAAATAAATAACTGACTAGGGTATAATAGTCCACCAGGTCACCAGTGAAGGAATCTCATTTCTAATCTGCTACTTTGAAAACCAAAAACCAGTGACAAAGGACATCATATACAGTATTTCTTGGCTTTCTGTAGCTATCTTTTCTCTTCCCTGCTACCACAAGTTCAAGGACAGGTTATAATTCTGTACGAGCTGGCCTAAGCCTTTGTCTGGAGCCAGTTTCCCAATTCCCCTTTATCTTTATTCCTTCTTAATATCAAAAGTAACTTCTATTAGGCCCTGGCTGGCTGGCTCAGCAGTAAAGTGTCAGCCCAGCGTGTGGAAGTCCCGGGTTTGATTCCCAGCCAGGGCACACAGGAGAAGTGCCCATCTGCCTCTCCACCCTTCCTCCTCTCCTTTCTCTCTATCTCTCTCTTTCCCTCCCACAGCCAAGGCTCCATTGGAGCAAAGTTGGTCGCAGAATTGGTCCGGGCACTGAGGACGGCACCACAGCGTCCACCTCAGGTGCCAGAATAGCTCCCGTTGCAAAGGAGCAACACCCCAGATGGGCAGAGCATTGCCCCTTGGTGGGCATGCCCAGTGGATCCCAGTTGGAGTCTGTCTCTCTGCCATTCCGCTTCTCACTTTAGAAAAATACAAAAAAAAAAAAAATAACTCCTATTAGAATTTCAGAGAAAATGGATAGAGACCATTAAGCCATTGGCCTTCCAGCATGATCCCTTAATTCCCATTCCAGGGGCCATTTTCATTTGGGGGCTCTCAGCTGTGGTTTTCCTGGATTTCTTTTGATAATAGTTACCCATATAAATAGTTCTGGGTGGTGGATCTTGGTAACTTCTTGGTTCACTACTACTGCCTTCTTCATGAGTGCTCTGGCAGGTGATAATTTTAATCAATGGTGACTATCTTGTCAGCAGTATTCCTCACTTCTGAACTTGTCTATCATGATTCTATATCTTAAATGAAGCTGATTTATCCATGCCACTAAAACCAGTGCCCAACAAAGGAGAATCCAAACATCATTACTCTGCTTATTGCAAAAATTACTGACCTATACCTGTTCATTCATAAGCTTTTGCTCCTCCTCTTCTTCTTCATGGATTCCTGCTTGACTTTTGGACCCATAAATGATTTGAATTTTCTAATTATGACCCCTAGCACTTTCTTAGACATGTACTATATATATATGAGCTCTTTGGATGCCTTTGGTTTCTATAGTTAAATAGTAACTACTTTGTGTAGGGCCCCACAGGCCTGTCTCACTCTCCCTTTAACCCCATCATGGGGTTCTACAGTTCCTCCTGGGATTATACTCAAAGCCTCTTATGAATACTAATTCCCATTCCTCTTGAAAAGCTATACCCAGTCAGGTCACTGAGAAGAGTACTCAGCTCCCCCATGGACTTTTTCCTGCTCTTTCTTGAGCCAGGGCCTAACCTTACTCTTGTCACAAATGAGCCCTCAGAATATTTGAGAATGTTTACCCGGAGGATGCCTTGCAGACTTTATCACTTCCCTCCATACAATTCACATATGAAGGCAACTTGACCAAACACCCAAATTCTTTTTCATTTTTCTTGCTCACCTAAGGCACTCATCCAAATTGGATCACAAGAGCATCCTTAACTATTTCATAGTTCAGCAAGCTGGATAAATTTATTGAATGCTAATGTTCAAATTGGTCACCACTCATACTTATGATTTTAAATATTTTTCTTAGATGGTTCTAGTCACAATGCCTACTTGCATTTCTTTAAATACACCAAATGCGTGGTCTCGTCAGCTTCTGCTCACTTCTCAGTTCTCTCTTCACTTCCTTTCTAACTCCAGCCCTGCTGAACTTCTCTTGGTTTCTCAAATGCTCTCACTGAGATCCAGGATTTTATACTTGTTTGTGCTTTTGCCTAACGTAAGTTAGGCCCCAGCTCTTATTCATCTTTATGACAATATCTCCTTAGCCCACATTTGGATTGTATGTGTACCTAGATAGTGGGCAACTACAGAGAATTATGATTTAATGGGAATTAAAATTACATCTGTTTAGCATTTTAAAAATGTTATCCTGATTATACCTGCTTGCTTGTTAGTCTCCACCATTAAACTGCAAACTTGGTGAGGTCAGAGGCTGTGTCAACATGGCAAATGGTCAATATATATTTGTTAAATAAATGCATAATCAAACTATAATTTTCCAATGAATCTTTCCATGAAGTGCCTCACTTCCACTTAGATATGGGTACAATCACACTCTTTTGTGAATGTGGAAAGCTTACCTGCCAGTGTAGCCTGACTCTGTCTCCGTATATCAGTCTTACACCTGGACTTGACCTGTTTTGACAGACATAAAATGTGGTTGCTTTGGTTTTGAGTAATTAATTTTGTAAAATAAGATAAAAGCTCAAACAGCAAGTACATGTTCACAGACAAAGCATGCATGCTTTAACCAAAAAGTAATTGAAAAACCATTCCATTCTTTGTTCTTGTGAAAATGTTAACTTTGACAGTTTGTAGTTTTCAAAACACAGAAACCTCCAATTTGGCAGACAATTTTATCTGGAAGGCAATGTCTGACCAAACACTGAATTATCATCTCATTCCCAGGAAATGTCCTTTTGATCAATCACTTTGGTGGTGATTCTACCATAAGCTTAAAATTGAGGGGATTTTATAAACAGTCTAATTTTTCTTCTTAAGGGAATTTTAAAAGCAATGTTTTTGAGAGTCAGTGAAAATGGTGCTATGATTTCAACTGTTTTTTCTCCTCATTTTTGCTGACTCACCAACCATGCTATGCTTTGCTTGTTGCTCTCACTCAAATGTGTTTACATTCTTACTAAAATAGAAACAGGCACTGTAATCAGTTCTCTTGGAAAGGAAGAAAACATTGGCCCTTACTTCACAAGAGGATGTTGGTTCATGGAAACAAGTGCCAGCAGTAAGTCCTAACTGAAATACAAGGAGCATTGATTCATTTTTTTATTAGACTTGGTGAAGAATAAAATACTAATTTTTTTCTCCAAGTTTTATCTTTATTTTGTCAATTTTAGTTGCCTGATCAAACATTTGAAGAGATAGCCTTTGATCTTAAACTTTTTAATAACGAAAGAAATAATCATTTTAGCTTCTTACTTAAAAATCCAGATTATCTTTCAAATAGTTTTATGATTAATTAAGTAAATTGCCAAAACTAATATGTTATTCTTATTCAGCATTTTCAAATTATTAAAGAGTATCCTGAAACCTGAAATCAGAATATTCTGACCAGAGATTCTGAAATTATCATATCCATTCTAAGATCCTGAAATATGCCTAACTCAAGAGCTAGTATAGTGAAATGGTTTGGTGACATAGCAAGACCAAGCCTGTGGGGCTGAGATGTAGAAAGAAGTGTTGACATTGAGGAGAAAGAAAATGTGGCAGATTGTATTCTTGAGTTGAGCCACAGTCTATTTAAGGACACTGACCCAGAAAGAGACATCTGGGACAGATACCTTGTCAGCATTCCCAAGTTGTTACAGCAACTTGGCCATGGAGGACAAGCTCCAGTCATGAGTTGTTTTCCTTATTGCTTTGAACAAAGTTATCTCCTCTCTTACTTTACCTTGCACATATCTATCATGTGCATTATCTACCTAGTTGTATAGCTCTCTTTTTTAGCTTCTTGAAGCAAAGATCTGTGTCTTATGATAACTGGCACCATCACCCAATTTTGGTGGCACAGAGCATTAAGCAAAAAGTATTTGTTAAATCAGTGAATAAGTAAATTTTTATAATACTTGAGGGTCAATGTAAAAATTCACAGAGAAAGTACATCTTCAACATAGTTCAATCTATACTATTTAGATTATAGACAATATATAATTTGATGCTTGATTACTAATTCTAAATACATAAATTTAAAAAGAACATTAATTCTTTGAAAGAAAATGAAAGACAATAATTTTATTTGGAGTATGCTGCTATTTAAATAAGATAATACTCAGTATTTTAAGTTGCTTAGTTTGGGACTAGTTCTGCTTTCTCATCTTTGATAATCTGTATTTCTGTCATAGGCATAGCCACATTCTATTTGTTCCATAGCATTAGCTCATCTCTAAACAAAATGTGGTGCTTCCCCTCTTTGACATCTTCAATTCTAGCTTCCTCCACAACCAACCCCATCATGCTTACTAATGCTACTTTTCATCCTTCACTGTTCAACAAAACATTTATTGGTAGTAAAAAATAATTTTCATTTTCTTCTTTTATTCCTAGAACATGACAAGAAATGTTATATTATTTAATCTGATAGCTACATTTTTCAGATGAAAAAATACTTGGAAGTCCAAAACCTTACATAAATTGTCCATGATCATATAGATATTAAAGCTGTTGTCAGTAATACATAAATGAAGCTCAAAGAAAGTCAATGCAGGAGGAATAGATTTGATATTGGTAGTTGTTGACACTGTGAGAACACCTGGAATGACTAAATCAGGGAAAGAATACTGAGAATAAAGAATGTTAAGTTATTTATGGGTCAGGATAAAGAAGTAGAAAGGAGAGAAACTGAGATGGAATAGTAAAAAAGGCAGGAAGAAAACAAACAAACAAAAAAGATAAATAGTATTGTTGTTACAAAGCAGTCAAGGAAGGTGAGAACTGAAAAAGAGGCTCTAGACTTGTCAATTATAAAAGTTACTAGTAATCCCAACCAGCACATTTTTTAAGGGCTGTGGAGACAGTCAACTTGCAAGAGAAATCAGGAAGTTAAAGAGAGCAAATGTAGGCAAACTTAACACAAATATTGGTGCCAAAAAGAAGAAACATGAAGCAGTAGTTGAGGTGGAAGCAGAACTAAGGGGAAATTTTTTTTTAAGATTTAATTTATGTATTTTAGAGAGAGGAGAGAGATAAAGAGAAAGAATGGTGAAGGAGGAGGAATGGGAAACATCCACTTGCTTCTGGTATGTGCCTCGATAGGGCAAGCCCAGGGTCTCCAACTGGTGTCCTCAGCATTCTTGGTAGATGATTTATCCACTGCACTACCACAGATCAGGTACGGAAAATTCTTTTAGTCTTTTTTGTTTGTTTGTTTGTTTGTTTTAAGAGGGAATAGACAAAGAATAGAATGTGGAGCCAACAATAACTGATTCAAACAAAGTTCTAGAGAGAAGGGAGACAGGTTGAGAGGAGAGAGTGGTGAGTGAAGTTATTAATGTTAGAAGAATAAAGAAGAAAAATAAATGGGCTTTGGGTTTTATTTTATGACTTAAGATAAAAAATCATACATTTAGAATGAAAAGATGAGTAGGATAAAGATATGCAGAAAAAATGAAAATATTTGGGATCATTCCAGTGGAGAAAGAGAGGGAGGGAATCATCTTAAATTCTTCAATTTTCCCAACAGAACTCAAGGTCAGCAAGTTTCCTGCTCACCATGACTCAGGCCAGACTGGCCAAGTAGCAAGGTTACACTCTGAAATCAGCTACACTCAAGAAACCAGGAGTTTTAAAATCAGATACAGGGCTTGGGTTGTAAGATAAAGTAAAGTCCTCCCTGTATCTTTACCTTCTTCACCTGCTATTACTACTACGTCTTCTCCAGGATGGATAGCCTTCTCTTTCCTTTCTTTCTCTTCACCTATTTTTATGCAAGCCCCCTTCAAGTTGAGCCATTTATGAAAATCACAGTTGAAAAATGCATGTGTTGCCTGACCAGGTGGTGGTGTAGTGGATAGAGCGTCGAACTGGGATGCAGAGGACCCAGGTTTCAAACCTGAGGTCACCACTTGAGCATGAGGCTCACCAGCTTAAGTGCAGCATCACTAGATTGAACGGGAATCACAGACATGACCCATGGTCGCTGGCTTGAGCCCAACTGGTGCTGGCTTGAGCCCAAGGTTGCTGGCTTGAGCAAGGGGTCACTTGCTCTGCTGTAGCCCCTTGGTAAGGCACATACGAGAAAGCAATCAATGAACAATTAAGGAGTGTAAAGCCAGTGGCCAAGGCCACCATCACAGCCGCCTGGCCAGTGCAGGTTCGCATTAGATTCGGACAGTCGGTAATGAAACAACGGAGCCAAGAACTGGTGAGCCATCAGCTTTAATTCTAGCTTGCACTTGGCGGGCAAGCAAAAACACACACTGGACTCCAAAACCCACTGATTCAGTGCTCACAACGCTACTGACTTACCCGAGTTTCCTAGAATCAAAGGTTTTTAGCTTACCAGTCTTATTCACCTCTGTTCCCCATCTCCTTCTCTCTATGCAAACTCTGCACAAACTGGCTTCTCCTGGCCTCCACGTGGCCTTAATCTGCTCTCCTCTCTAATGCTAACCTCAGGAACTGAGAGAGCAAGCTCCCGGCCTGCCCCACTTTATATTGTAGAAATCCAAACCCTTAATCCAATCTATAAACAAGGAAGTCTCTGATACAAAGTCACCCATCTGAGGCATAATGGGAGGATTCCTCATGAGAGTGCACCACCCCACATCATCCAATCAGTCAAGGGTGTGGGGAAAAGCTTACTCTTAAAACTTGCATGTGAGCAGCACCATCTTTAACAAAGTGAACATAATATATTTTATCTGCCCAACAAGGAGCCACAACAAAGAAGTGATGCTTCTCATCTCCCTCCCTTCCTGTCTGTCTGTTCCTATCTGTTCCTCTCTGTCTTTCTGCCACCAAAAAAAAAAAAAAAAGAAAAGAAAAAAGAAAAGAAAGATAAATGCACATGTCATTTTCTCATCCACATATTACATGATTGAAAAATATTTCATTTTTTTCATGTTGTCTCAGGTCAATGGGCCAGTTATTAAGCCAGTCACAAGTCTCAGCAATCACTCCTAAGAGCAGCATGGCTAATAATATTTTTTTCTTTCTTTCTTTCTTTTTTTTTAGAGAGAGAGAGAGGGACAGACAGATAGGAAGAAAGAGAGAGGGAAAACATCAACTTGTAGTCGCAGCACCTAAGTTGTTCATTGATTGCTTTCTCATATGTGCCTTGACCAGGAGGCTCCAGATGAACCAGTGATTTCTTGCTCAAGCCAGCAAACTTGGGCTCAAGCAAGGACCCTGGGGTCAGTCTATGACTCCACACTCAAACCAATGACCCTGCACTCAAGCCAATGATCTTGGGGTTTTGAACTTGGGTCCTTAGCATCCCAGACCAACACTCTATCTCCTGTACCACCATCTGGCCAGGCAAGGCAAAGAATCTTGTAGAAATGCAGGCCTTGTGATTTGACTGAGTTACTAATTAGAACTTGTAATTTTGAAAATTGTTTTTTTTGGAATTAAGATTTCATATCTTAGTTCTCCCATCTTAGTAGAAATGGATTAACAAATCATTTTGAATCAACTTACATTTATGAATGAAATAAAAAATTATGTTTTCAGGTACCTCTCTCCCACCCCCACACGCATTCAACTTTTAAAATGACAACTTCTCATTAATTCAATCTTTTCTCTATTGAAAATTTGAGGTAATTTATAAATGGGCAAATTTAAAATTTTCCTTTTGCACATCTTTAAGTAAGAAAATCCATAGAGTAAACACAATTTCAGGGGTAATTGTCACTTGAATGTATAAACTACATTAAAATTTAGAATGAATTTATGCCTATGGAAACATGTTAACGTAAGGTGACTCCATGACATGTTGTTTAACTCAGAGAGTTGCAGACCGTTCTTATACCGTCCTTAAAGCAGGACCTCTATTAAAACACATGCTAACCTAGGTTCAAGTCCTATTTGAAAGTAATAAAATTGCTTTCCTATTTAAATATTTTATTAATTCAGGTAATTTCCAAATTCTCATTAGTCATGGTCATAATTACTCTGTGTTTTATTATAATTTTATTTCACTTTTAGCTTTTAAAGCATAACAATTTTGTTTCTATAAAATTTCAGAAAATAAAAACTTCAGTGTCAGCATATAATATTTTTCTTTTGTTTCAGATCGAAGGTAGTGTTTTAAAAGAAACAATTCTAAAGAGCCATGACATTTCCTGCCAAACAGCTGAGTTAAAATAAAGAAGACACTTTGGTATGAGATATGCAGATATGCTGTCTACTTAAAAGTAAGAGGGCACATCATCTGCTTTTAAAAAACAACAAAATATTTACTATTTACAGTTTGCATTAATTTTGACTACGTATCTGTTAAGTCATTTATTGACGGACATAATTGTTTAATGAAATTTTACTATACATTGACCTTTTTTGAAATAACCTTTACTCTTCCTGTTTTCATTTCAGAGTATTTGCCTAAAAATGACCTCCCTAAAATCTGGACACTGCTGTAATTCTGTTCATTTTTTTTATAAAACTGGGCTGCTGATTACAATTTTCTCAGCCATGCTACAATCTTATTCATGCTACACAAGTATATTAGGCATGTTCTCTGCAGCCAGGTATGGAGCTAGATGTGCTAACCCAGAAACGCACTCTGCTTTAGAGGAGCATGCCTTCAGGTGAAGGATCCAATCAGGGAAACAGATGCAGCATGCAAAATGACTTTATAAGAGAAATATAAATTACCTGGTGGTGAGAGGATTACCTACATGGGGGCCATGTACAGGACTGTTTTACAGGGAAGTGATGCTTGAGCTGAGTCTTGAATGAAAAGACCTTGCTGACCCCTCACCTGTGGAGTTGGGATCTGTGAGGTAGGCCTTCCAGAGAAGGTGAAAGTATAGGGAGGTGGTCTGGTCACAATGATGGGGGAAGGTCACACAATCAATATTATTCGATTTTCAGGTGAACAAGATAAAGGACAGGGCTTATTCTCCCTGTTTTATAATTATCTGAAGATTGGACATTAGCTCTAAATTCAAATTGCTTCAATCAATATTGAAAAAAGTTTGTATATTTCGAGTTTGACTAAAGTTGCAGCTACTCTGTTCTTGAACGTATGTTCTGGAACAAGGAACATGTATTTAAATAGATAGTTCTTTTACTTTGAGAAAGGACATGTTCAAAGAGCAAAAATGGAAAGCATGGAGTACTTCTGAAAAGGACTGCTGTATACACGAGAAGAAGCAGAGGTTCAATGAGCTTGTGTGTTGAGAGAGAAGGAGACAGGGGTCAGGATTCAATTTCTTTCTTATACAGCTCTGGACCATTTAAGTCTGATAGGGAGGGCTACCCCAGAGATGTTTCCTAGTAATGAAGAAAAGTCATATGAAGGGTTATTTTCTTCCTGATTATTTCACCTTCAACCAAACACACAGATAGAAAGCAGACTTCCCAGGCACCTAGAAGTGGAATTTCCTGAGAGAAGTCTGACATCTTTAAATCAGCCTAGGCTGAGTCTCAAATACTTTGCATGAATAATAAATGAAAACAGCACCCAAGCAAGACAAGGCAGGTGATGAAGAAAACAAAACAAACAAACAAAAAACCTCAGAAGCCTGGGCTGAAGATAAGTGCCTGATAAAATTCCTTTCAAAGAATGCCAAGAATTCAGATTTAAATGTTGTCCTCATAAACTTTCTAAGTCTCTGATTCTTCTCAAGAAAGATCTAACAAATAGATAAGAGTACTAAATTATAATTAGCATTTCAGTAGTTGTTTATAAAGTACTTAAAAGCAGTTCTTTTAAGCCTCTTAAGTGGTTGGGTGTGCTATTAATTTATGTTATAAAGAAGATGGCTTAGTTTGCACATGTTCATACACATTGGTAGCCAATTATCTCAAACCTCTGAGTAGTAGAGTCCACACCAATGAGGCTATACTGATGCGTGTTTACTCACACAACTAATTTAGCATTTGAAGCTAAATTTAAAAGCAAAAAACTATTACCTTTCATATGAGGCTTCATAAGTAATTAATTAGAGATTACACACTCTTACACATTAAATTCATATACACAAGGTTTCCTTTTAAGACAAAAGGAGAATTTTATAAATAGACTTATAATGCATAACAAAGTGCCCTAGTGCCTAGCCCAGTGATGCACAATCTTTTGAGCTTGGTGTGTCAAAATTCGCCAAATAACCAAGCATAACTCGGTGGTGTGTCACTTCAAGAAAAACGGCCTAACTGGAAGTCCCAGAACTAGACGCTCTGTGCCGGAGTTCTGTTGTTTTGGCCTACTGACCTCTGGCACAGAGTGTCTACACTAAAGCAAATGTTTTATCCTCGACTACTGCACCTGGCCATGCAAGAGCCAAGGATGAAACGTCCTTCTTGGCATAGGGCCCCATACTTTTCTGGTATGCAGCCGCATGTGGCCTCGTGTCATCGAAAATGGCTACGCGTGTCAGTGCTGACACACATGTCATAGGTTTGCCATCATGGGTCTAGCCAATGAGGAGGACACTCCCTGTTCCAAAAACATGTCAGCAGAGGAGTCTCTCATCTGCTAGGATGTCTCTGAGACCCTGAGTGCTTGGAGGTAGAGCTCCTCTCTAGTTGTGGACATCCCACCTCTGGCTGGGGGCTGAATCAAGAATTATTATGAAACTATTGAAATCTACAGATACAAACAAACAAATAAAAACCTCTCAGATATTCTGAATGAAAAGTTTTGGGTGGAGTTCTAGAGAAAGCAGGCTCAAACATGGATGAGTCTCTAACAAAGCTTGATGATTTCAAAGCCTAATCTAAAGCATCGCTCCCAAATGAAGAATTGGTGTACTAAGAATAAAAGCCTAAATTTGTAAATTATTGTTGAACTCTGCTTCCTAAGTAAGACTTTTTATGGTACTTTGACTCTTTTAGTTCTTTTTATTTCTCTCTCTCTCTCTCTAGCAAGAGAAAGAGAGAGACAAAGAGAGGTATAGAGAGGGGCAGACAGACAGGAAGGGAGAGAGATGAGAAGCATCAATTCTTCTTTGCGGCACCTTAGCTATTCATTGATTTCTTTCTCATATGTGCCTTGACCCAGGGGCTCCAACTGGGCCAGTGACCCCTTGGTCAAGCCAGCAACTTGGGCTCAAGCCATCGTTCTTGGGCTTCAAGCCAGCAACCACGGAGTCGTGTCTATGATCCCACGCTCAAGCCAGGACCCCACACTCAAGCTGGTGAGCCTAGGCTCAAGCTGGCAACGTCGGTGCTTCAAACCTGGGTCCTCAGTGTCCTAGGCCAACGCTCTATCCACTGTGCCACTGCCTGGTCAGGCGACTCTTCTAGTTCTTAAGGGCAGTACTATCTTGATCTAAAGTAAATGTGGTTGTCATTTTATAGTTAAGAAACATGAAGCCAGAGAGGTTAAGAAATTTTTCCTACATCACACAGTGAATAGATGACAGTTTGTAATAGAATTCAGATATCTTCAACTAGTCACTAGACATAAAACAATCATATAGTTAACTTGTTAAAATCACAGTTTTTCATTTTCTGCATGCCTTTTCATGTTTATTTAATTCTCTATCCTATTATAACATAGATGCTACTGTCATTTTCATTTTGTAGATGAGGAAATGAAGCACAGCGTGGCATATAACTTCAAAGTCACACACAGCTAGTAAATATGAACTCAGGAGTGAAACTCAGTCCTGGACTCCACAGTCCATGCTTTAACCACTATTCTTTTACCTTTTATTTCTCAACTCTCTTCTCTCTCTTCTGGGTAGTTTGTCTAGCGGGCACCATAAACCAACTTGGTGTAGAGTAAGTCTTTCCTCTAGACTAGGAGTAGTCAACCTTTTTATGCCTATCACCACCCACTTTTGTATCTCTGTTAGTAGTAAAATTTTCTAACCACCCACCGGTTCCACAGTAATGGTGATTTATAAAGTAGGGAAGTAACTTTACTTTATAAAATTTATAAAGCGGAGTTAAAGCATATAATAATAATTACTTACCAAGTACTTTATGTCGATTTTCACTAAGTTTGGCAGAATAAATCTTTATAAAACAACTTACTATAGTTAAATCTATCTTTTTATTTATACTTTGGTTGCTCCACTACCGCCCACCATGAAAGCTGAAACGCCCACTAGTGGGCGGTAGGGACCAGGTTGACTACCACTGTTCTAAACTCTGAACCAAGCAAACACACCAGGGTGCCTTTTGGTCTAACAATCTGTGACCCAGGATCTACCTAGAGGAGGCATTTGCATTACCTCCAATTCCTGTCCCAGCCACTGTGGCTCAGAGCCTCGGTGTTGAGGCTGCCTAACTCCAGCAGTGTGAACATTTGTTGGATTCAGGCATTCTCTCCATGTACATACACAGTTGTCTTGTAGAAACATAAAAACATTTCAACTATCCATTATTGCTTAAATTCTCTCTATAATATTCTTGCCAAATGCACTGGAAATTTAAAACCTCCCATGAGAGCTCATTCCATCTTTGGACAGCTTTAACTGAGAAGTTTTCCTCATATTGAGATAATGTCACTCTGTAGTTTCATTTTATTTTCTCCAGCTGTAACCTTTAGTTCTATTTTGGTTTTTCTTATTTTGAGAATTTAATAAACATCACAGGCTCTATCAGCAGGGGCAGGGTGGGGGAGGAAAGTAGACTGAAGACATGCACAAAAGGCTTACAGGCACTTTCTAGAGCAGGGGTCCCCAAATTACAGCCCACGGCAGCATGCGGCACCCTGAGGCCATTTATCCAGCTCTGCCGCACTTCCGGAAGGAGCACCTCTTTCATTGGTGGTCAGTGAGAGGAGCACAGGATGTATCCGCACCCATAGTTCCCATCGAAATACTGGTCAGTTTGTTGATCTAAATTTTCTTGTTCTTTGTTTTAAATATTGTATTTGTTCTTATTTCTTTTTTTTACTTTAAAATAAGATATGTGCAGTGTGCATAGGGATTTGTTCATAGCTTTTTTTATAGTCTGCCCCTCCAACGGTCTGAGGGACAATGAACTGGCTCCCTGTGTAAAAGTTTGGGGACCCCTGTTCTAGAGCATTACAGACCCTAAAACCTATGAATGGTCTATGGGCATTAAACTTAGAAACCTTCTTTAATAACCACCATTTAAATGCTATAAGGGGAGGAGTACTCTTCCCTCTATATTGTGCATTGTGTCCAAGTACAGAACCTGTGTTGTTCCCTCGCACTGAATTGCATTTGCTTAGATTTTGATTGTTCATTTTAGTCCGGGGAAACCTTTCTGAGTCCCAGTTTTGTGACCTAATCTGTTCACTTTTGCTCCTTCAAGTCACTTTTAGGCTTCATCACCATGCTCCAATGTTTTCACCAAAGTCCCTGGCAAAGATAATAGCCAGGACATAGCTGGAGACAGAGCACCAAGCAAAGGATACACCTGGAGCTGGGGGTAGAGGGAGTGCCCACTATATCTTTTGCAAAAATCATATACTGGAACTTAACCTATGAATATACAAGGAAGCCTGCATATTTAACAAAGAGAATATAATTATAGGTAGTTAACTTTATCCCCCAAAGAGACCAGCTTTGATTCTGAGTTCTTCAATATTGGGTTAGGTCATAAATTGGACTTACCAACTCAGGAAAACACTTAAGAGCCACATGATTGAGGGTCTCAGCACTGATTGCAAAACTTCTTTTTATAGTTTAGCTCATGACCTTAGAAAACCCAAGTATTTTCTTAGGCCTAATCCCACCTCCCACCTCTGTCCCCTTCAACTCCTAAATAAAACAGGATGGTTATCCAAGAGCTGTCTCTTGGGTTTGAAGGATTCTCATGGCCAGTAACTTTACAAATGCATGTTGGGTATAGCTTTTTAAAATAAATGGTTTATTTGTTCTTAAATTAACATTTTTCATGTTTCAAGGGTATCTTTTACTTCTGGTGATTTAGAGCTTTGTGGACAAGTTCACATTAACCCTGTCCACGTAAGTTGTAGCCATTATAAATTAAGTCATATTCCTTCTGGTGTTTGTCATTTCAGAACTAAGAGTTTTAATACAGCCAAAATTGTGGCAACATATTGAAAAAGATTTGAGTAAGAGAACCCTACTTTGTCATTAATTACCCAAGTGACCATGAATAATTCCAAGTATCTTTTCAAGACCTCTTATTTCTCATGTGTAAAAAGAGGGAGCTAAGTTACTTCTCTAAAGTCTCCGCCAGTTTTCAAACTTCTGTCATCTTAATTTTGTTAAATATAATGGTATCCTGAAGCATCAGAATAAAGACAACCAATAGTATCTGGATACCTTTCAGTACCTTAGTCTTCAAGGCTGAAAGTATGGTTTTAATACACAACATAATTTTACTCTCTGAATGTGGCATAGTAGATCACAGGACACAACCCTTCTGAACCAATGATTCTTGAACTTGGTTGCACATTGGAAACACCCTGGCAATTTAAAAAATTGATAATGCCTAGATATTGCCCCTAACTGTATTTAATTGATAAAGAATGAGGTCACCTGAACCAGCAGGATTATAAAAACTTCTCCAATTTAGAACATGGCTATAATTCATAATTCTCAATTCTGAATGCATGCAAAAATCACCTGATAATTTTTCAAAGCTTCCCAATGTCTAGGTCCACCTCTAGATTTTGATTCAGTTGATCTCTGAGGCCAGGGTATTGACATGTTATAAAACTCTCTGGGAGATGATAATGCATAGACATGGTTGGGAACTACTCCTGCCTCTACCTCACAAGTTCTTTCTATTTGACCATCTCCACCTGAACCATTTCAGTCCACACATCAAAGGAGAAAACCTTGGACCAAATTACAAGGTACAGCCCTACCCCCATTATGTATATTAACCTGCTGCCCTACCTTCCTGCTTGTTTCTCTACAACCACAACTTCTTATCTTGTCAATTAACCAATGCTTTGTACTCTGGGACCTTACTTTGCATCCTGGGGTTTCTTAAATGCTTCTTCAGTTTGTAATCCCATTTTAAAATCAACTTTTGTCTGCTTTATTCATTAATTCTCCCTAGTACTTTGAATGCTTTTCCCCACTATTCCAAACTTTCTCTGCATCCTAGATTATCCTTATAAAATTTTCCTGTGATTTCAACTATTATTAAAAGGAATCTAAAAGAGACACCAAACTGAAAAGAAATATGGCAATTATTGCCTTCAACTAACCAAATGCTAGGCATGTATAACAAGGAAATAAAAACTCTCACACACACACACACACACACACACACACACACATATACACACACACACACACACAGAGTTTATAAAGCTATGACATTTTCTTTCATTCAACGTTAGCTATAGTTCTGTTCAGGTACCTTAATAAACACAGGTATTAATCTCTAGAAAAAAGCACAAAGATAAGAACTGTATATTATTAAGGGAATTCAGATGTTACCAAAAGAAAATAAAAACAAAGATCAAAACTTTAGTGTAGAGCCTGACCAGGCAGTGGCGCTGTGGATAGAACATCAGACTGGGACACAGAGGACCCAGGTTCGAAACCCCCAGGTCGCCGGCTTGAGTGCAGGCTCATCTGGTTTGAGCAAGGTTCACCAGCTTGAACCCAAGACCGCTGGCTTGAGCAAGGGGTCACTCGGTCTGCTCTAGCCCCCCGGTCAAGGTACATATGAGAAAGCAATCAATTAACAACTAAAGTGCCACAACAAAGAATTGATGCTTCTCATCTCTCTCCCTTCCTGTCTGTCTGTCCCTATCTCTCCCTCTCTCTGTCTCTGTCACAAATATATATAATATAGTTTTTTCAAATGTGTAAAGCAGCTGAATGAACAATGTATGTTTTAGGAAAAATGAAAGGTAATTCTACATGGCAATTATAAAATAAAATTTTAAGGATCTTACATAGGGCAAAAATAGGTTCATTGGAGTCAAATACATTTGATAAATAATTGAGATAAAGTGGGTTTTCCAGAAAGTAAGGAAAAATATCTAGCATTTGGGAAGAAATTTACAAGTTTTTAAAGGAGTTTTATGTGTATATTCTTATTTAAGTTTTGTAAAAAGTCAGAAGGCAGAGCTGTTCTGAGTATAGTCTGAACATTTTGAGGCCAGAATTATAAAGGCATTCATCACCACAAAAATGCCTTTGAGATGCTGTCTAAAATGTAACACTGTGCTGTGTTTACCCTAGTGACATGTATACCCCTATGACCAGAGATGGGTTTACCATGAAGCTAATGAAGCTTTAAGCATTAACCACTTCTCTTGAAAAGCTTTTTTCAAAACCTTAAGAGGAATCCTAGTAATAGGTTCTGGTGGTTGTATGATTTGTCAAATAGCAAATGTAAGTTGTGATTTCTTTTTTATTCTAAATATTTACTTTTGCACATACTCTGTATTAGTAATTTTATATTCTTTTTCTTAAATATGAAACATGATCCCTCCTGTGTATAACTCGTTACTACTAAGTCAGAGTGTCATGCTAACCACTGCAAGGCCATTAATATTCCTCTTCTTTTTCTTTGAATCCACCTTCTTCTTCAACACCCAACCTTTGAGCTTCAGCTGTTTCTTGCTCTCTTTTCAGCCATCTTCTCATTTCTGAAAACCATCTTCTCACAGAGAATGCCTTCCCCATGGAAACACGGAGTGTCAGTCAAGTTTCCAGTTATTTTCTTTCTCTCTAAATGTTTTTGCCTATCCCTTTTCTCCTCTTCCTCAACCTTGGAGAAGGTTCTCAACCTTGGAGAACTCAGCTTCCCCCTTGGAATTCTCCCCGGCCCTGCCCAGCCCCACCCTCTCCCATCAGTCACCCCCTTCTGCTCCTCAGGACCTTCCTGGTTACCGTTGAGTGCACTCAGCACTTTTCAGTACTTATATGATCACATTTAGTGGTTTCTCTCTTCTAAGTTTCATTTTTTCACCAAAAGAAAAACAAACAAACACTTTTTCACTGAAAATGCTTTTTCTCTTGAACCATTTTGGCCCAAGTGACCCAGAAAGAAGGGAAGAAAGATTTGTGGTAAATGTTCCTGAGCCAAACCCGAGAGCAATCCTTTTCCCCACTGTGGGAGGTGTTGTCAGAATAGACACTGGAAAGCATGAAAAACACAAGCACCGAAGTTTTTCCTTCCACGAACTGTGGTTTCGTGCACCTGGAGTTCTAAAGGCAGACTGAGCGAGGCAGAAAGGCTGTCTGGCGATGTGCGTCATTTGAGGTCTCCATTTCTTCACATGTACACAGACATAGAATGCAGATCAGAGTTTTAATCAAGACTGATTTTAGGTTCAGCTATGAAATAAAGATTTGACTGTGTCTACTCTAACCACTCAATATAGGAAAGGGGAAGGTTTTATTTTACAAAGATTTCAATAATGCAGGCTTAAGCTCAAAGACTATCTTAGTTAAAAATATTTCAGTAATCATATTTTTTTTCTGTGTTAATCAATACTATATGGTAATTCTGGAAATTAAAAAAATATGTTATAATGTTATGGTCTCTTAATTTTCTGCACCTGAAACCTAACAGTTTAAATCACATTTAAATAAAGATTATGGTTAAATAGAAACACAGAGTCTGCCAAGAAAGAAAGAAAGAAAGAAAGAAAGAAAGAAAGAAAGAAAGAAAGAAAGAAAGAAAGGAGGGAGGGAGGGAGGGAGGGAGGGAGGGAGGGAGGGAGGGAGAGAAGGGAGGGAGGGAGGGAGGGAGAGAAGGAAGGAAGGAAGGAAGGAAGGAAGGAAGGAAGGAAGGAAGGAAGGAAGGAAGGAAAGGATTTAAACTTTGCTGTAGATTTTAGTCTAGAAATTTGTTGTACTTTAATGCTACATGTTTTGTTCAAACTACAAAACCCCACAATGTTTATGAAAGTTAAAGAGTCAACTCCTCGAGGACGGAAGATGGCGATGGAGTAGGTGGAAGTACCAACTTCCAACTCCCAGAACCAAAGTGGATTATAACTCAATTTTAAGAACCATCACCTGGATAAACCAATTGTGAACTAAACTAAGTGGACTCTTCAACCAAGGAACACTGCAGAAGCCACATTGAGACTGGTAGGAATAGCGAAAACGCGAAGAGGGCTGCCCAGCTCCCCGGAGCAAACGGCAGCCCTGAGAGACCCGCGTGGCGGGAGGAGAGTTTGGCGGAGAGGGAGGGACCTGGGTCCCAGGAACCAAGCCTCAGCCTGCAGTCCCAGAGCCTAGAAGAGGCGTTTAGACAGTATTGAGCTGTGAAGCAAGTGAGGATACTGTTTGTGAAAAAGAGATAGTTTTCTCAGACCCAAAAATCTTTTTAAAGGGACAGCGCAGAAACCCTCTCTCACAACCACGCACCCGGGGCTCCGGGGAACTGGGACAGAGGAGAAGAACAGAGCAGCGGGAACAAAGAGTGGACTGAAGGCATGGAGACACTCTGAGGGAC
This sequence comes from Rhynchonycteris naso, assembly GCA_037038555.1. NCBI lineage: Eukaryota > Metazoa > Chordata > Mammalia > Chiroptera > Emballonuridae > Rhynchonycteris > Rhynchonycteris naso. The sequence continues at coordinate 44,012,617 of CM072997.1, read as the reverse complement.
AGCCACCCTGACCCCTGGGCTAAGTCATTTCCCTAATCAAAAACGAATATTTCCCCTGGAACTAGCAATACCAGCAAAGGGAGACAGGACACTAGCCAAACAAGCTCTCCTGCGGCAATTAGAGCAGAGCTACTTAGAGGGAGGGAGCTCCCAGGCCTACAGTGTGGAGACTTAGGGCACTTCCATCTCCCTGAGGGTTGCTGAAGGGTTTGGTTGTGGCAGGATGCTGAAACGCAGTCCTGTCGGCGTGGGCGGAGGCACAACCAGTGTGAGCTCGGTCTAGCCCAGCAGGGGCAGAGGGGATGCGCGAAAGTGGTCCTTTAGCTGTGGGCCTGCCTGTTATCCCACCTGCAGGGAAAAAAACGGGCAGAGATCTGCTCTGCTACCCTGCGGAAACCGGTCCTGACCGTGGGGATGGGGCTAATCAGGGACGGGCGAGGGGCTCATGGCTGAGCTCACGCTGCCAACCCCGCCGGGACGGAGAAACCTGGAGAAACCGCTGTGTGCCATTCTGTGTGCGCGAGCGGGGGGCTCCTAACGCGGGGGCGAGGGAGACACCGAGACCAGCGGAAATTTGCGGCTGAGCTCACGCTGCTAGCCCCGCCGGGCCGGAGAAACCGTGGTTTGCCATCCTACGAGCCCAAGCTGGCTCCGAACGTGGGGATGGGGTAGGGTCCGGAACGATCAGAAGCTAGCAGCTGAGCTCACGCCAGCAAACACACCCGGCCCAATAAACCGCAGTTTGCAACCCTGCGCAGGAGGGCCCTGGCCTCGAGGGCGGGGCTAAATTCTGGACGGGCAAAGGCTCACAGCTGAGAGCACGTCAAAAGCCCCGCCCAACCTGCAAAACTGTGGCAAGCAGGCTCTGACTGCAGGGGCTGGGCATAAGCCTTCCGGAAACAGGCTGGGTCCACAGCTGAGCAAAGGTGCTCACCTTTGCCCTTGGTGCTGAGGCTAGTGGCTTGAGTGACAGGCCCTCTTGCAGAGGAAAGGCAAAAATCACAGCAACAGCCGCAGTGAGCCTGTGCTGGCAACGCCAATACCCAACCGCCCTAGGCAGCGGCAGAGGGGGTGGCGGGCCTGCAGACAGACCACACATAGAGAACACAAAGGCAACACCTACTGGACTCCAGTGCCCACAACTTGCTTATACACAGATAAAATGGGCAGGCAGAGAAATGCAAACCAAATGAATCAAGAGAAATCCCCAGAGAAGGACCTGAATGAACCATATATAACCAAACTACTAGAAGCAGAATTTAGAATAATGATAGTTAGGATGTTCAAAGAAATTAGAGCAACAATGGATAGTCACTATGAGCACCTAAGTAAAGAGATAACAAGTGTAAAAAATGAAATTGAAATAATAAAAAAGAATCATGGGAGAACATATTCGACAGCACGTCTGATAAGGGGTTAGTAACCAAAATTTATAAAGAACTTATAAAACTCAACAACAGGAAGACAAACAATCCAATCAAAAAATGGGCAAAAGAAATGAATAGAAATTTCTCCAAAGAAGACATACAGATTGCCAAAAGACATATGAAAAAAATACTCAACATCACTAATCATTAGAGAAATGCAAATCAAAACCACAATGAGATATCACCTCATACCAGTCAGAGTGGCACTCATCAGCAAAACAACACAGAATAAGTGCTGGCGAGGATGTGGAGAAAAGGGAATCCTTCTGCACTGCTGGTGGGAATGCAGACTGGTGCAGCCACTGTGGAAAACAGTTTGGAGATTCCTCAGAAAATTAAAAGTCGAACTGCCTTTTGAGCCGGCTATCCCACTTATAGGAATATACCCTAAGAACACCATAGCGCTGTTCGAAAAGAAGAAATGCGCCCCCATGTTCGTGGCAGCATTGTTCACAATAGCAAAGATCTGGAAACAGCCCAAGTGTCCGTCAGAAGACGAGTGGATTAAAAAGTTTTGTACATATATACTATGGAACACTATTCAGTCATAAGAAATGATGACGTCGGATCATTTACAACAAAATGGATGTACCTTGATAACATTATATGGAGTGAAATAAGTAAATCAGAAAAAAAACACAAAAAACTGAGAACATCATGATTTCATACATAGGTGGGACATAAAAGTGAGACTATGAGACATGGACAAGAGTGTGGTGGTTACGGGATGGGGGGAGGGAGGGGAAGGTGAGATAGGGAGAAGGGGAGGGGTACAGGGAAAACCAGATAGAAGGTGACAGAGGACAATTTGACTTTGGGTAATGGGTATGCAACACAATTGAATGATAAAATAATCTGGAGATGTTTTTATTGTACATATGTACCCTGATTTATTGGTGTCACCCCATTAAAGTTAATAAAAATAAGTCAACTCCTCATTAAATATTCTTAGTAAAATAAAATTTAATATTCTGTTAAAATTAACAAGTTTTTATATATTCAGGAAAAAACTGTGCTAATTTCCTGGGTATAGGAATTTTAGTAATTAAAAAAAATAAATTATGGGTAAACATGTGGCCCTATTTTTTCACACCTGTTATTTGCTAGTTCCTCTGTACTAATTCAGGTACTAGTGTATTGGAATTTCTCTCTGGGGAGAATAAAACAATAGTATACAAGTAATAACTTAATCATGTGAATTTCTAATAGTTCTAACAATTATGACATATAAACATTTTTAGGTAATTTTATATGTCTTGATTTTGTCCTACTCATCATTGTGACCTTGGCTATTCCTCACTTTCAATAGTGCACACTCATGGAAAATAATGAATCATAATGATATGGGGCATATGCAATCTCCTGCTTAGAATTACCTAATAAAGAAAGCTCAACAATGATTAGCTAAATAATGACCAATGTGGAACTTAGTCCACTAACAGATGGCTACTTCTCACTCTATTCTTAAGCTGAGTTTTATAAGACAACATGAGAAAACAATTGACTTCATGTAAATAAAGGTCAGATTTCCTATAATATTAGGCCAAGCCTTACATTATTACAAAATGTTTGTAGAAAACAGCTAAGCTACCCATACTGAAGGCAAAATCCAACATGCCACTTTCCTAAAAGGACTGGACTAGTTTTTCACAGTCATCATAATAAAAATGGACTAACATTCAGCAGAGTCATCAATTCCATCTAAGGCATGAGCAGACAAAAAAGCATCGTTAGCAAAACATTTTTGGACACACAGCAGAAAAAGTTAGGCAGACCCACCTTCTTTGCAGCAGTAGCCACAAAAAGCATCCTACAATTCTCAGAGAGATATCCCCGTACACCGATACACAAATTACCAAATATTTGTTCAAAAGCATTAAAAAGAGTGGTGGCAGAGTGGATAAAGCGTCGACCTGGGAACACTGAGGTCGCCAGTTCAAAACCCTGCACTGGTTTTGGTCAAGGCACATATGGGAGTTGATGCTTCCAGCTCCTCCCCCCTTTCTCTCTTTCTCTCTCTCTCTCTCTCTCTCTCTCTCTCTCTCTCTCCCACTCTGTGTCTCCTCTCTAAAATGAATAAAATAAAAATAAAATAAATTTTTAAAAAAAAGCATTAAAAAGACTATTTTACATACATTGATGGGGTTCTTTTCTCACTGTATCTTGCTGTTCTTTTACTTCTATTACATCGTTAAATTTTAGGCATGAATAAACAAATTATAGAAATAAAGATTAATAATTGGGTATGCAATATGGATGGATCTAATTCTTAAAAATAAGAATTTTAAAAATGCTTAAATTAGGAGAATTGCCCAGAGAGGGAGCCCTACAAGGTGATCTATTTTTATGCACCAAAAAGGCATTTGTCATTAATGAATTGATTCATTCATCTATTCAACAAAATTTATTGACTCTTTTGCATAGCAGGCATTGTGCTAGGTTTCTGTGATTCAGTGATCTACAAAACAGACTTGGACACAGATCTCATAGAATTTACATTCTAGGGGAAAAATATTTTTAAAAAATATGAGAAAAAACCCCACATATTATTATATAGTTATTATTGTAATTAGGGTCAAAAATGGGAAGATTTTGGAGAAATGAAAAGGTAAGAGTTAATCATGCAGGGCCTAAAAGCCATGTTAGGATTTTCTGTTTTATCCTAAGAGAAACGGAAAACATTTTAAGGTTTAAAGCAGAAATATAGTATGATTAAAATTTTTTTTATTTTGTAAAGAACATTCTAGTGATCTCTAAGTAGAAAAGATTAGAGGAGATGAGCAAACCAAGATGATGGCAGGAATGGGTGAAAGTAAATGTCCACTTGGGAGGCTACTTGCTGTAGTTCAGCCAAGAGATGGTGGAAGTTGAGCCAAAAGAGTGGCTGTGGACATATGGAGGAGAGAACAGATTTGAGATTTATTTATACAGTGACATTCACAGATGTTAAAAAAGAGACAATAGTCAAGGGTAACATCAACATTTACATCATGAACAACTGGGATAATGGGGAAATGGAGAGACTGAGAATATTAGATTAAGACTTGACTGTGGGATAAGAAAATGAGTTCAGATTCAGGTATGCTTAAATTCAGATGCATGAGAAGCAACCAAGTAAATGCTTTAATATGAGTTTGTAGCTCAGAAGGGAGATCCATGTTAGAGACCAAACTTTGTGTCATTAGTGTACACATTGTATTTTTACATAAGCTGTGGGAGTGGATGAGACTTTGTAGGAAAAGAATAGAGTAAGAAAGAAACAAGGGTTCAAGACTGGTCTTTGAAGAACTCCAATTGCTAAGTAGAAGGACAGGCGCTACCAAAAAAGAATGAAAGGGTTGGTCAAATGGGTTAGAAATAAACACTATATCGTGTGTTATACTAAATTGTGTATTACAGAAAACAAGGAAAAAGAGAATTTCAAATGGAGAAATTAATAACTCCGGAAAATCAAATAAGGGAAGAACTGGAGGTCTATGTTGGATTTTGCAATGTGTCCATCATTGAGATCTTGGCCAGAACAGTTTGAGTGGAACGGTGGATTGGAGAGCTTAACTGTGGAAGGGAAGTGAAAGCATGAAGAAAAATGTGCATAGATAACTCTTTCTAGAAACATGATTATGGGCAGAATTTTGAGGTTCTATCCTTGGTTACATAGCCTGTATTTCTCCATTTGTGAAATGAGGATGTAAATATAACTATAGTCAGAAATTAACTTGAGAAATTATGTTTGGGCATCATTCTATTCAGTTAAGTTCAAATATTTAGTGAATACCTGTTGAATTTTGGTACACAATGATGAGGACAAGATAAATTCTTGCTCAGAGTTTATTATTTAATGGAAGAGACAGAATAAAACACATACATTCAAGAAAATGCAGTAAATTTGAAAATAAAAGTATGTATAATATGTGCCATGGGAGCAAGGAAGTGGAACATTTACCGCAACAGGGGAATTTGAGAAACTTTCAGGAAATGAAGACACATGAACTATGCCATGAAAGAACAAACCAGGAATTAGCCAAGTGGTGAAAAAAGTAGAGATATACCACAGAGGGGATTTATGAATCTAATCAAAGACCCAGAGATATGAACACGATTAAAATCCTGAACTCACCCTGCCTATGATTTGCTCAAACACATCAGCTACTAGAATACAAAGTTGGCATGTATGAGTTAAGTCTGGAGATGTAAACAGGCCAAGATCATGGAGAATTTGTGTGTCATGTTAGAGAGATTTGACTTTATACTCTACTAACTATCTCAGTTCAAATCTAAGATAAACCATCTGTTAATTCTGTGACTTTAAACAAGTTGTTAAAACACCTGCAGCTTCAATTTCCTCAGTGAGAGGTTTTATTTCAATTTCCTTGAATGAGAGCTTAAATAATACTACATCCTACTATGAATATATCATGAACTTTCAATTAAGGTTAAAAATTATTATCAGAGCAGGAAGGAGCCCTAAACAATCTTATTTGATCTACTCATTTTACATGTCAGGAAATTGAGTTAAAACAAGATCATTAAATTATCCAAGTTCATGTTTTGAAAAAACAGCAGAGCCTAGAGCAAATCTAAGTTCTAGCATCTGATACTAAGATGCTAGAACTTATACTAATATTTTTTTCTTTCAGAAGTTAAACAAAAGGCTGAAGCAACCAAAGAGTAAAAGATCAGACAGAAGACAGGTTGTCAATGCCAAAGTGTCATTAGAGATGCCATTTATTTTATTTTTTATGATGGGCCATAAACTGAAGGTTGAGAATTAAGACAGTAACAAGCGTTGGGCTGTGGAGCTACATCTCCAGATAGCTCTTCCCTCCTGGGCAAATCACCATGCACTCACAGGTTGGCACATATAGGGGTGAGCAAAAAGTAGATTTATAGTTATAATACAAATAAATAATACAAGAATAAATTCTGTGTTTTGCATATTGACAACTGTAAACAAACCTACTTTTGCCCACCCTTGCATATTGCAAAAGACATGGATTTTGACAGAGCCAGGCCAGGTTCACATCACTCTTCTGCCATTTACTAGTGGGTGATGAGTCAACACTCTTTTGTGTATCTATAAAATCTAAAAATAATGGCTTAGTGACTTATAAAGCTCAAATAAGTTAGCATATATGGACATGATAAACATAAGCACCTAAATGTTTGTTTTCTTCTTTCCTTCTAACAAGAATTCAGGGCAGACCACCACAGACACAAGTTGAGTATATTCAATAATATAAACCCAGAAAATTTATTCTCAAGACATCCAAGAGAATCCGGAAGTGGACAGCAGTCCATTTCATAGAGTTATTCTCTATCTTCCAGATTTCAGACTGACTTGCTAATTCCTGGAAAGCTGATGACAGACTACTCAACAGCTCAGAGACCAAAGATCAGAGTCTGATTTGACTTGGTGGAGGTTTTCGCTAACAAGAAAGGGTCATGTGCTGGGTTTGTGGGGCAGGTGTGGCGTCTGTTTTAGAAATAAATGCAATTAAGGTAAGATAAATTAAAATGGGTGAAGTAGAAAAAGAAGCTGTTAGCCAATGCGCCCTTGTCTCAAACACACAAAAAATGTTCCATTGGGAAGCCATAAAAGTGCTTTCTCTGTAATTATTAACAGCTGTTGCCAGAAAATTATTTTGAGTTCATTCCTTTGTAAATAGTAGGAGAGTAAGAGTAAGCACTTTTCTTTAACTTCATGTCCTTTAAAGGAAGAAACCACAAAGAATTGCTTGAAGTACCCATGGAACTAGTTCTGTAAACCTTCACATGACTTCTAGCACTCTAACTGACCAGTGCAGAAAGTAGACATTCTGATAGAAAAAGCCATAAACAGGGTGTACATGAGGACTGTGAACTATGTTTCACTGCTGTTTATTTCTTTCCCTAAAATTTGCTAACTTCTCTATCTTGAGTATTCAGCAACATACATACTTCCTGTTGAAAGAGCCAGGCAAAAACATGGATAGACTAAGCTCTTCACATCTTTTTAATCCTAAATCTCACAAATATTTTTATTTGCCAAAGTCATACCACATACTATTTCTTTTCACATATTCTATTCTAGTTTTTTAAACCCTGATATCAGAAGCAAGGTGTGAGAAAAAAAATAATATCTCTATAATTTATTCTCTCATTTTCTGTTTAAGAAAATCAGATATGAAGGAATTAGAAAATATAGATGAGTTTCATTCACGTTCCAACCATTCACTGAGAACTTGCAATGGGTCAGATGTTCTTATGTGGACCACAAAGATAAGACATAGATCCCGTTTTAATTACTTTCATATTAGGGAGACAATCATGAAAATTAGCTATTGTACTATAGTAACAAGTGAAATGAAAGAGGTAAGCATAGATTAGAATGGGTTCCTTCTACCCAGAGGCAGATCAAGAAAATATTCACAAATGACAGCTATTTTGAGTTAAGATGCAAAAATAGAACCTTGCCAGGTAACCACAGAAAAAAGAGGATAAGGGCAGATGTAATAGCATGACAGACACAGGGACATATGACAGGACCTGCAAAATCAAGGTATCTGCTGATGGTTTGTTACTGATGGAATGAAGGTGCAATGCAGTGGGGTAGGATTGGGGAGAAGAATCCAGAAGCTAAATTATGAAAGGTTTTATATAGCACAATAGTGGGTTTTAACTTTATCCTGAAGGCAATAGATACTCACTGAATGGTATTCATCCAGGAAGTGAATAAGTAGATGTAAACAATAGAAAAGTCATCCTCAGCAGTGTAGAGGGAGGATTAAAGAGGTGGAGAGTGGAGGCAGAATTTCAAGTGCAAAAGTCACAGTATTATTTCATGTGGATGATGGTAGGGACCTGAACTGGAGGAATGGCAATGGGAATGGAGGAGAGAAGGCATATTTCAAAAATATTTAAGATCAGCCAACTAATTAAATGAGTAGAAATAATGGAAGATGAATACTGGGGCTTTAGCTGAAGTAGAAACATAAAAAGATATTAATGGGGAAGACTAGTTTCAACTTTTAAAAAATTGTATTTACTTATTTTTGTTTTATTGTGGTAAGAACACAACATGGGAGCTACTCTCAACACAATTTTAAGTGTAAAATGCATTGTTATTGATTCAGCTTAACTGAAGCTTTATGCTCTTTGATTAGTAACTTCCCATTTCACCCTCCCTCTAGCCCCTAGCAACCACCACTTCACTCTTTGACTCTATAAATTTGACTATTTTGAATACCTCCCTTAAATAGAAGTATGCAGGAATTGAAATCATGATCTTGAGGAGGTATTAGCACTCCCATGTTTATGGCAGCACTAATCACAAGAGCCAACAGGTGGAATCAGCCCAAATGTTCATAGACAGATAATGGATAAAGAAAATGTGGTATAGCCTGACCTGTGGTGGCACAGTGGATAAAGCGTCGCCCTGGAATGCTGAGGTTGCCGGTTCGAAACCTTGGGCTTGCCTGGTTAAGGCACATATGGGAGTTGATGCTTCCTGCTCCTCTCATTTTTTTCTCTCTCTATCTATCTCACTCTCCCTCTCTCTCTCTCCTTTCTCCTTAAAAATGAATAAATAAAATCTAAAAAAAATTCACTGTTTAAGAAAAAAGAAAGAAAATGTGGTATATACACACAATAGAATATTATTCAGCCTTAAAAAGGAGGAAATTCTGGAACATGTGGAAACATGGATGAGCCATAAGGACATTATGCTAAGCCAAATAACACATTGAACTTCATATTGGGCACTCAGTTAGTGCTGTTCAAAAAGTATTTATATAAATAAACAGATTCTCAGCTGAAGTAGAAAAATAACTGAACAAAATAAACATGAAAAGTTAAAGCTAAGAAGGCAACCAAAAAATTGTACATGATACTCTCTGCCTCTAACAGAGGCAGAAACCAAGTAGGAACTGTAGTGGTTTAAAAAGCATGTTTTCATCTTATTATCAGAACAGGAGCAGAAGAAGACTGGAAACAAAATTGAGAAAGACATGCTAATTAACCAGGGGCATGAGAAAATTTTCCTGACACAAAAGATTGTTTATAGTGAATACCGAGGAAGATGTAAAAAAGTCTTGAGTTCCAGGAGAGATGAGAGAGAGAAAGGGTGCTCCCAGGTCTAAAGGCTTTTTCCAAGGGTTTTAGAACCGGGAAAGATGGGTCAGTTGCTATCAAATCAGAAAATGTGACTGCCTGAAACATGAGAAGAGACATAATCTGGGAGGGCAGGAAACTATTGAGAAGCATCTTCTTGAAGCCACAGATAAAAACAAAATATCGACTGGGTAACTTTTAATATTGAAAGAGGGATGCAAAGTAGCTAGAGAATATCAGGACATCTATGATGGAGAAAGATGAGGAAGATTCCCCTAAGATGCTCAGAACACTATTGGGTAACTAAGAAAAAACAATGAATAAGCAGAAACTGGGCAAGTATGAAGTAGAAAAAAGATAGGCTCAGAAATAACATACTTGATTGGTAATGACAAGAGCAGTGCAAACTGAAACAAAAAAAAGAGTCGAGTCACCATTAAGATAGAGAAATGACTTTCAAACTTCTGACACCGAAGGAGCCATGAAATAACCCTGTTTTCAAAGTGTGTTTCTTCCCCCATGAGGACCACTTAAAGGGTTATTCCTTTGTTTCCATAAAATTCTATTGCTCTATTTCTACAAATATATTTATAATAAAACCCCTAGTCCTCGGGGAAGGCTGTGATGATACTCTTCTCTCCTTTTCTGTTAGCTAAAATTGCCTAACACACCTCTCCAGCATTTCTGGAAGGTAAATACACCCTTCTTATTAAGGTGACCAACTTTTTTACAATGAAAAGGACAAAAATAAATTGAAGAAAACAATATCATAAATAAAAAAAACATTTTATTCATTGCAACAATAATACACTACAATATGATAAATGCATAATAAAAACATTTGTAATATTTTATATTGTAATTATGCTTATATGCCCATTAATTTTTAATAATAATTGTAAGAAAAAAGTACTCATTTAGTAAAACTAAATATCAAACAAAACCAAAATGATATTTGGGTGTATTTATTTTTTTCTAATTAAAAAATGTCTGTTTTATGCAACTATTAATCAAAATGCATTATTAATAGATATGGTTTGAAGTTAGATTTCCACTTTAAAACTTGAATTTTGGGAAAATACTTGTAAATGAAATTATACATATTTACAAATTATTAAATAGATAATGAATTAATAAAACATAAATTGTGCTTACCTGTCTATGATTGACTATTCACTGAGAAAGAAATAATCGTGAGTCTACAACGTCTTATGTGCCATGTCACATTTCAGTAAGAAGTACACAAAGCCATTTGTGCACTCGGCATAACGCGCGTTCTCTCAAGGTCTCCCATGTGGAGCACATGCATCTCATAATCGCGTCACAGTGCACTGTACTGATCCTTGAAAACTCATGTAAGATACAAATACGTCACATCACGCACAATGGGTCGACTGTATTGATTGAATACAGACATTTACAGATTGGTCTTCCAATATAAAAATGGAAGACATGTAAAAGGACACTTTTCGAGGGAGGATGGAACTTACAAAAGAAGGACTGTCCTCCCTAAAGGAGGACGATTGGTCACCTTATTGTATAGTAGCCAGAAACAAATAAAATCTTAGAGGCCATACTGTTAAGAGAGAAGTAGAACGAGACTTTATGCTCTCTACTTCAACTGTCATCCTCTTTTATTGGCAACCTCATCACACTGCTTGCATTGACCCTTCTGTCAATTAAAATACTCAGTTCTTTTGTGAATTATTTGTTCATTAAACTGAACACTGTTCAAGGCACCAGAGATGTAAAGAAAGCATAAGCAGACACAATCCTTTACCTTTATATAGTATCTTCCTAAAGCCACATGTGAAGTTCAGAGGAACTGAACAAAATAATCATAAATACGAAAGCTAAGAAGGTCACCAAGAATATTGAACAGTGGTAGGAGGCATGCTAATAACCACATTTGTGAAAGTATTCATTATACATCAGTGAGGAGAACCACTCATGCTCCCTACACATTGCCCTTCCTTGTCCTCCACCCGTCCATTGGCAGGAAAAAGGGGAGCTCTGGAGCTCCCTCTCAAGACAGGTTCACAGTCTCTCCACTACCATCTACACTTTATCCCTGTTTACGTCTGTTAGCATGAAAGGCCCAGGTCTCTCGGGAGCTAAATTCTAATCTCCTGAAGTGGAAAACTTCAGCTCCCACCCCTTCTCTGACTCCTTTAACCCTCTTGCTGTCCCCTCATGAGTGTCCACTCCACCATTATTAAAATCCCTAATATCCTCCAAATTTTCATAAATGTTCCTGTTACTTTTGGGTTCCCTCTCCCCTGAGGACTCTGCTTTCCCTCCAACTCTTCTCTCTCTCTGGGTCTGGAGGGGGGGGAATGTGTCCTCCTTGCTTCTCTTCTAAATGTTTCCGATCTAAGCTCACTAAGCCTTACCCTCCGGCCCCAGCTTCAGATCTCCTGTCATCAGACTGTACTATTCATTATCTCCCTGGTAGGAGTCATTTGCTCATCTGCCATTGTTTCTTCTCCCCTTTCAACTTCTTCTGACATCTTCACCACACCCCGCATCTGCCACTTGGGTAATGGCCCAACTCCCGCTTCACTGAGAAAATGGGAGCAATCAGAAGAGAATTTGCACCTGCGTAATAATTACATCTGACCCACATACTCTGAGTTTATTCTTGTCACTGTTAATGAACTGTGCTCTTATCTAAACTACTTAAGTGTTTACTCTAGGACTTTGCTCCAGCAATTCTTTCATTTATTTCCTAAAGCATTTATTCTGAGGGCATTTTGTGGCAGTTTATAAACTGGTATGGTTTTTCTCATCTTTAAACTCCATCCCTCTTGACCTAATTTTGCCTTCTAGCTACTTCCGTTTTTTTTCTCTTTGCACTATATACCGTATTTCCCCATGTATAAGGCACACCTTAATTTTGGGGCCTGAAATTTGAAAAAGAATGTATTATATAAAGTTATTGAACTCAAGTTTTATTCATCATAAAGTTTATACAACTCCTCATCACTGTCAAAACTCCCATTCATTAGCTTGTCCTCATCTGTGTCTGATGACGAATCACTGTCTTCAACAATGAGTGCAAAAACGCGTGAAAAAGTGGAAAACAAGTAAAAAAATCTACAACCACTGTATAAGATGCAACCAGTTTTTAGACTCCAAATTTTTTGAAAAACTGTGCATCTTATACATAGGGAAATATGGTACACAGTTTCTAATTGCTCTTTTCCTTGAACCTATTCCAATAAAGGTTTTGTCTCCCACCATTCCTTTGTAACTGTGCTTTACAAGATCACCAAATGACTACTACCACAGCGCTAAATCCAGTGGTCAGTTCGTGTTCCTCATCTCACTTTACCTATCATCAACATTTGGAGTTAACCACCACTTTCTACATGAGCCTTTTTCTTTTCACTTGACTTCCAGAACATCACATTGCCCTGGCTTTTCTTCTACTTGACAGCTCTGTCCTCACTATTATTTGGTAATTCTTTCTCAACTTCCTCACTCTAAATTGTCGAGTCACCTTTGACCAATATTAGCTTCTTTAATTCACTTCTCTCTGGATAATCTCACAGAATCTTTTGACTTTAAATTGCACTTATATTAAGGTGACCAGATTTTAAAATTGGTAAAGCAGGACGCCATTGATGGGGGGGGGGTGTCTTCATTAAAAATTTGGTCTATACGGAGCAAAAAAATTTTTCATAGAATGCAAAAATAGTATTGTTATATATTTTTAAAATTTTTAACATAAGTACAATTTATAAATATATACATTTAAAAAATTATGTATAGTATTATTTTATTCTTTGGCATATTTCTCATTTGAGTGAAATTTTTTTAATAGATTGCTGTCTTTGTTTAAAAGGTCATGAAATTTTTCACAAGAATTTGTTAAATTATATTTCACACATAAAATGGCTTTCAAAGTCTCAACACTTAATTGTGATTTTTCTGATGTCCACTCTTTATTTATCTTAGAAAAAACACGTTCAATCACAGCATTAGTTCATGGTAAAGATAGCGTGTATTCCACAATTTTTAGTGCATTATTGTATGGAACATGGTTTGTTTCAAAATGATGAAATATTTCTAACCATTTGTTCTCTATTGTGATTTTTGCTGATGCCCAAGATTTAGCCTTTTTCTTATCAATCTATTTTTTTAATAATGATATCTCATTAAAAAGATCATTTTCGGAAATATTACTATATGGGAAATTTTGAGTGAGTCAGAGGGATCGGGTTACATGGTCCTGAAACCGATGCCAGAGCTGCACAAGTGCTCGCGGCGTCCAGCCCTGCCACCCACTGGAGACCAAGCGGCTTGCGCCTTGCAGAGCCTGGAGCCACATGCCAGCGTCCAGGACATGGGCCTATGGGGTAGTTAGGGGACTTGACAGCCACCACCCCAGCAGGTATGTCTCACCCAAAGTTCTTTGTTTCAGGGCCCCACACGGGGCAGCAGCTGTTGTGGCAGTGGGGGCGCTTCCAGGTCCAGGCGGGATCTCCCCGCCGAAAACCGAATATTCCCTTCCTGTTTTCCTGCCGTTCCCTAGCTCTTTGTGCATTCTTTCCAAAAATTGGGACTTTTTTAAAATGCTGCAGGACACAGGACAAGTTGCTAAAAATCGTGACTGTCCCGCCAAAAGCAGGACGTCTGGTCACCTTAACTTATATGCAAACGACTTACATATTCACATCCATATCCCAGACCTAGTATAACCAACTCATCCCAGTTTTTCTGAGGCTTTCTTGATGTTAGTTTCAAGAGTCCCATGTCCCAGGAACTGCCCAGTCCCATGCAAACCAGGATGATTGTCTCTCTACCCAGACATCTCTCTAAAACTCGAGAGCCACAATTTTCCACCTTTTTCATTGCTTGGCACACATAAACTAATTCCTAAAATAATGCAGCACACACAAAAAATACATTTTTTTTGTCAATCTGACAAAAAGAATGGTACAATTTTGATTTATTCATACTGAACGACTATTGTTGTGTTCGTTATTGCCATTTTTTTTAATATGACAATCTAAGGGGAAAAAGAGTCAGTGCCCTTGACTAAATAGCCAAATATTGCATGTTTTTAAAAGTTCTTTTAGCACACCAGCATGCTTCTTGAGGCACAACTGGTTGAAAATTGCTGCTCTACATTCATAAATTTGACTACCTACCTATCTAACTTCACTTGGAAATTTAATAGTCACCTTGAAGTTAACTTGTACAGACTAATCCCCGATCTTTCCTCTCAAATCTGTTTTTTTCATGGACTTTCCCAGTAAATGGTGACACCATTCTTCTAGTTATTATACCATAAACCTTAATGTAACCTTTGTTATTTCTGTCAGATTCATACAAGTTGCCAACAAAGCTGAAAAGCAACCCAAATAATCAAATTATGAGGGCACTTAATGTTACATTCATTGTGCCAGGTTGCATCTGTGCCCAAGTTCCTTCATAGGAAAGAGTAGGAAACCATGCCCTGCAAGAAGTCACAGATAACCATAGCTCAGATATAAATTAAAAATTGATCAGCTGCTATCTGAAATGGAATATAGTGACACAAACTATCATTCACTCTGTTGTCTCCTAAATTCCACCAAAATATCATCAGAAGACCAATAGGTAAAACTTTCAAATTGTTGGCCAAATGTCAAGGTTAATGGTTTGATCAGTAAAGAGCTATCTCAGCAGGCTCGCAAAATGTGACAAATGACTGCAACCCCTGTCCAACCTCACTCCTCCACCTCCTTCACCTGCCCACTTCTCTCACTGAGATGCTTTCTCTGGTAAATTCAGGAACGGGTTTCATCCCTTTTAACTTTTCTGAACTATATAACCAGGAGTTGAGCTCTGGCATCCAACATATCTCATTTTGCATCAGAGAATCTTTTACACCTTGCATTCACTATTCCCTTTGAGGAAGGCTGCCACTCCTTCACAGTAGACTAGCAGACAAAGCAGGCCATTCTTTACAGCTTGTTGGTCAAATAAGTTTGCAAATATGATATATGTGTTTGCTTGCTTATAGTTTGCATTGGGTGTGGGAGACAGGCTTTAAGGGGCAGGGTTTTTATCGCCTAAGGCTTAGTTTTAAGACTAAGCTTTCCCACACAGCCTTGACTGTTACGTGATGTGGGGTGGTGCACTCTCGTGAGGAATCCCATTATGCCTCAGATAAGTGACTTTGTATCAGAGACTTCCTTGTGTGTGTATTTGATTAAAGGTTTTGATTTCTACACTATAAAATGGAGCAGAGGAGCCCATTCTGGAGGAGAGCAAAGAAAGGCCACATGGAGGAGAGGAGAAGCATCCAAGATGGCAAAGCACTGAAGGAGAAGCCAGTTTGTGCAGAGAGAAGGAGATGGGGAACAGAGGTGAATAAGGCTGGTTAGGTAAAAACCCTCGATTCTAGGAAACTCGGATAAGTCAGTGGTTTTGGGAGCCCTGAATGGAAAGGGAAGTGTATTCCCACTGTGTGTATTTCTTGCCTGCCGGGTGCAAGCTAGGATTAAAGCTAATGGCCCACCAGTTCTTGGCTCCGTTGTTTCATTACCGTCTGTTTGAATCAAATGTGAACCTGCACGGGCCAGGTGGCCAGGCAGCTGTGATGGTGGCCGTGGTTACTTGCCATACACAGCTCAACCCATTTGTTTTGAACAGCATCAACCTACAAAACTGCATGATTCAACAATCTTTATTAAATTGCCAAGATAACAAAGAACTGGACCAGTGGTGGGATTCAGACAGTTTACACTGGTTCAGCAGAACCGATACCTAATTTTCGGTTCAGTTCAGTGAACCAGTAGTTAAAATGGCACTTGTAATCAGGGTTCTCTCGAAGGAGGGGTTTTAAAATTATTTATTTATTTATTCATTTTAGAGAGGAGACACAGAGTGAGAGAGAGAGAGAGCGAGAGAAAGAGAGAAAGGGCAGAGGAGCTGGAAGCATCAACTCCCATATGTGCCTTGACCAGACCAGTGCAGGGTTTTGAACTGGCGACCTCAGTGTTCCCAGGTCGACGCTTTATCCACTGTGCCACCACAGGTCAGGCGTCGAAGGCGGGGTTTTTAAAGGATGAACATAATAGATACAGAGAACAGAAGTCACCTGTTTGTCATATATCAAACACAATGGCTATTAGTTTAATCGGCATACCTGTAAAGGAATGGGATCCTACTCCTACAGTGAAAAGATGGTTAAGGATAAATCACACAGCTGACGATGCTTGGATAAAAGTGAAGAAAATCCCAAGTGAGCATGCCAATAAAGTAGCAATATGGAAATATCTTAAATAACAGTTTTATTGTTTTTTTGTTAGGTATTATTTAACATTTTTTATTAATATCTTAAAACTCTTATAGCATACCATATTTCTCCATGTATAAGAAGCGCCCTTTTCTGAAAAATATTGAGGTCTAAAAACTGGGTGCATCTTATACAGTGGTTGTAGATTTTTTAACTTGCATTTCCCACTTTTTCACACTTATATGAATTTTATAATGAATAAAACGAGTTCAATAACTTTATGTAAATATCTTTTTCAAATTTTGGGCCCCACAATTAAGGTGCATTTTATACATGGGGAAATACAGTAATCCAGTTTTGTGTACTTCTTTTATTGTTCTTATTTAAATATTAAATTCATGAAATAATAAATCACCTTTCAGTATATCATTTTTTTATACTTAAAATGGTCATTAGGTTAAAGAGTTGTTAAATTATTTGAGTCTCACCACTGAACTGGACCAAGAAAGGTGTCATTTAGTTCAACAGAAATAGGCTAGCGACAATGCACCCACAAATGCAAGCCCTTGGAGCAGTTCCTACGTGGACCCTCCCCAACTCCTAACTCTGCTGTCCTATCTGTGCTTTTCTGGTGTGATCTCTGCACTTTATAGAAAATCTCTGCCTTGCAAATCTCCATCTTTGGGAAACTTCACTCGCCCCTCACTGGTTGCCCTTTCTTTACGGCTCATTATCCCCAAGTCATTCATCTAGACTAAATTTCTGAGGTGCTCCAACTGGGTAGTCCAGAGTGGTGTGCAGAATTCTTGATTATTTTTTCTTTCTCTTGTTACCCATACCCAATCTGTAAGCATATTCCATTGACTTTCTTTCAAAGATACCCAGAATCAGATCACTTCCCCTACTTCTCTTGTTACCACCTTCATTCAGCCATCATCATATCTTGTCTGGATTAGTGCAGACAAGTTTCTAACTGATGTCCTTGCTTCTACCCTCGCCACTTTCCCCCCATCCACACACAGTTTAATCCCCACACGGTAGCCAGTTTTATCCTTTGAAAACATGTCAGACCGCATCCTTTGCTTAAATTGCATGATTATTTCCCACTTGTTCAGACTGAAAGCCCAATATCTTACTTTGACTTTCTAGGTCCTACCCCACTTGACCCTTTTCTTTGTACTCATCTCCTGCTGTTTTCATTTCCAATTACTCTGTTCCTAATATGCTGGCCTTCCTATTGCTCTTTAAACATGGGAATATTCTTTTATCTCAGGACTATTGTTCTTCTTCTTCCCTCTCTCTGGAGCTGTCTTCTATGAGGTTTAATGCAAGGGTCACCCTCTTATCTGTTTTAAATGTTACCTTATCACTTCTTTGCTGATGTTTAAAATACTATGCACTTGCACACACACAGGCACTTCCTATTATATTTGTCAGGTATTTTTCTCCATAGCATTTATCACCAATGCACATACTTTATATTTACTTTGTTGATTTATTGACTATTTCCTCCATCACTAAATGAAGATCCTTAGGAGGAAACTATTTTATTCACCACTGTATCCTCAGCACTTAGACCAGAGCCAGGAACATAATAAATATTCAATAAATATGTGTTATGCAAACCAATGAATGAACAACAAATTGAAATAACAGCTCCAAAGTCAGGAACAGAACTATAAGAACAGAACTAGAAGTAACTATAAGAACACAAAATGAAAGAATTGCAGCCTAGAGAGTTAGGGAGGACTTCCCAATGGAAATGCCACTTACAGGGAGACCTGAAGGATGAGTAGGTATTAAGCAGCTGCAGAGGAAGAAAAAATATTTCAGATAGGAGGAATAACTTATGCAAAGGTGTTGTGGCAGGAAGCTCCATAGTGTATTCAAGGAACTGAAAGGAAGCCCATATGATTGGAGTAGAGAAAGCAAGGAAGAGATTGCTGAGACAAGGCTGAGTTGGCATAACTTTTATCTGCATGTGAGAAGAATAAAAATACATTAGAAGAAGTTAATCTAGGAGTAGGTGTGCAGGACAAGTCATATTTTTGTGATAAAAATATTACTTTAGCTGATGTGTTAAATGGGGTGAAGAGGGCCAGAGTAGAAACATCAGATGAACAGGGAAGAAAGATGGTCCCATGGACTAATATGGTAAAGGTGGAGATAAAAGAGTAAAAATTATAAGATTCTGGGAGTTAAAATGGTCAGAATTCTGAGAAGATTAAAAATGAGAAGGAAGAGATAAGGGAGAAAAAATATCAATGAAGTATTATTACTAAATAACATGTAGTAGTAATATTCTCTGATTGGGGGGTATTGGGAGAAGACATGGTTTGGAAGGGATAGTTTTAAAGTTCAGTCTTGGACCTGCTGAGTCTGAGGAGTCTTTCAAAATACTAATTCTAGGCCCTGGCCGGTTGGCTCAGCAGTAGAGCATTGGCCCAGGGTGTGGAAGTCCCAGGTTCAATCCCCTATTAGAGCACACAGGAAAAGCGACCATCTGCTTCTCCACCCCCCACTCTTACTCTCCCACAGCCATTGCTCAAATGGTTTGAGCAACATTGGTTCCGGGCACTGAGGATGGCTCCATGGCTTGCCTCAGGTGCTAAAATAACTTGGTTGCTGAGCAACAAAGCAGTGGCCCAGACAAGCAGATCATGGCCTGGTAGGGGCTTGCTGATGGGATCCCAGTCAGGTGCATGCGGGAGTCTGTCTCTGCCTTCCTGCCTCTCCCTTAATAAAAAAAAACAAAAACAAATACAAGAAGAGCAGCCAGTTGAGAGCTATTGAATATATGGACTAGAGCTATGTAGAGTTCTGGATTGGGAACAGATATTTGAGCTATCATTGTAAAGATGGTAATGAAGACTTGAAATAAAAGAGATGGCCAAATTTTTGCATGAGCTCCTACTAAGTCACATATTTCCACCTATGTATTCACATAGATAACTTTTCAGACAAAAACACAAATTATAATTTTATTATTACTTAATTTCTATTTCTTGTTAAAGAGTCAGATTATTGTTGTTCTCTTCTATAATCTTTTTAAGATTATCATTTTCACTTATTTTCCCTTTCCTTTTTCCAGCTTTGTATATTGTTCAATAATATAATAATATTGCAGTAGCATGGCATGAACATTTCTAACTAATCCATTAATAGCAACATGGAACCAAACAAGATAGAGAATGTGGTCCTTGGTACCCCACTTAAGATCACCCTCCAGAGTGGCTTGGATTGAGTCAAATCCATTTCAGATCAGTCACAGAAACAGGTAAGATTTGCCCAAATTTTCTATTCAATGGAAATCAGATTGTTTCCCAAAAATAGCATGAGAAGATTTGGAAAATTATTTATACATCAAGCAACTTTAGAACTATGACAAGCATACACTTAAACCTAGTGTTCAAATCCAAGTTCTATTATTTCTTCGATTTGTGACAAGTTTGAGCAAGTTTCTTAAACTATCTGGGATATTGTTTCTGTTTGTAAAATATTAACTGCAATATCTGCCTCATAGATCTGTAGAGAGAATTAAATGAGATCAGTCAGGCAAAGCCTCCAGCACCTAATATTATAAAATAGGAGCTAGTTTATTTTTGTAATATTTACTATCATTTTTTCAAAATCTATGTACTTATAACCTGCTAGTGGAGTATAGCTCTTTTTGACGATTTAGTGTCCTCAGTAGAGGATCATTGCTTCTTTCCAATAGATCAGAGGTCGGGAACCTATGGCTCGCAAGCCAGATGTGGCTCTTTTAATGGCTGCATCTGGCTTGCAGACAAATCCTTAATAAAAAAATAATAACGTTAAAAATATAAAACATTCTCATGTATTACAATCCATTTATTTTGTACCGCTCATGTTGATGGTTGCAGGTGGCTGGAGTCAATCACAGCTGTCCTCCGGGACAACTCCAAATTTTTATTGGATAATGAGTAAGGTACACGGGTCGTTGTGAGGTCAGGAAGTAAACTTTCCTCCTTTTAATCAAGTAGTCAGCTAGCTAATTGCAGAAACACTTTTGATAAAGAGGATGGCTAAAAGAAAAAGGATGAGGAGTATCGTACTTTTCAGCAGGAATGAACAGAGGAATTCGCCTTTGTGTAGAGAGCAGGTTCTGCAGTGTGTCTAATAAGCAATGATAAAATTGCATCAATGAAATAGTCAAATATAAAGCAACACTTCGAAACATGCCATAATACATTTGCATCAAAATATCCAGCGGGGAACAGCAGAAAGAAAGCATGTCAAGAGCTACTGTGCAGAGTACAAGCTAGTCAGCAGCAACTCTGTGTTTGGACCCAACAAGATGACTGGAATTTGGCTAGCTTTGCTGGTGCTTTAGCAATTATGAGACATGGAAAGTCATTCACAGATGGGGAGTATGCCAAAACATTCATGCTTGATGTTGCCAATGAACTTTTGATGACTTTTCAGATAAAGACAAGATAATCAAATGAATAAAAGACATGCCTTTCTCGGCAAGAACTGTTCACAATTGTACCATCAGGATGGCAAATCAAATTGAGGCAACACAAGTGAAGGACATAAATGCAGCAACATTCTTTTCTCTCACTTTGGATGAGTCAACAGACGTAAGCCATTTATCCCAGTTCAGTGTGATTGCAAGATATGCTGTCGGTGACACACTATGTGAGGAAAGCCTTGCTGTTTTGCCTATGAAAGAGACAACAAGAGCGGAGGATTTATTCAAGTCTTTCACTGAGTTCACTAAAGAAAAAAATCTACCAATGGATGAACTTATTTTGGTGTGTACTGATTGTGCTCCATGCATGGTGGGGAAAAACAGAAGATTCATAGCGCTTCTTCATGAAGATTTGGAAAGACTTGCACGACAGCAAGCAGAGTTGGCGAGCAAACACAAGTGGGGAGAAATGAAAAACCTGCAACCCACGGACCAGACGATTGTCAAAACTTGGAACACACTTCCCATCACATACCACACACTGCAGCGTGTCAGTATTGCTGTACTGACAATGTTTGGCTCTACGTATGCATGTGAGCAGTCTTTCTCACATCTAAAGAACGTTAAGAGCAACCTACGATCACATTTAATGAATGGAAGTCTCAATGCCTGCATGAAGCTTAACCTCACCACGTATCAACCAGGCTACAAAGCCATCAGCAAAACTATGCAGCACCAGAAGTCGTATTAATGGTAAGAAGTACTTTATTCATCGTTGGTTAGCAACAGCATAACAACATTATTAAAAATAATTCAGAGACTTATTATACTTTAAAAGTGTTGGTCTTACATAAAATACACACATTTACTTGTATTTAGTGTTAAACATATTGTATGGCTCTCATGGAATTACATTTTAAAATATGTGGTGTTCATGGCTCTCTCAGCCAAAAAGGTTCCTGACCCCTGCAATAGATAATAGCAACATAAAAAATCATATATGCAAATTTGGTCATAAGATGGACCAAAAGAGTTGTTCAGCGGAAAACTATCATTGAAGAATAATTTTTTTTAAATTTTTATTAATTTTAATTTATTTTGTTTACATGGAATCAAAGACTATTTTTCAATACAGCACAGGGGATAAGAAGGATAATATTTGTTGGGGGTAAAAAAAAACTTTACAAGGTATATTTTTATTCAAATGTTAGGAAGCTAATAGACATGTACCTTTATTATCAATCTGATACTGAAATATTTATCACACTAGCTAAATATTTTAGATACCTAGAAAAACAGGATACATACAGAAATAAACATCATAGGAAATATTCACTTATAATGGAAAATATAACTTACAATGGAATTCTACAGAACTCGCCTTTTTTTCCTAAAAGACTATGCGCTGGGAAAACCAAGGGTCAGGGAAGAAAGAACAAGCTTTTGAGTCAGGCAGACCTAGTTTGTACATCTAGCTTTCCATTTTCACTCTAAATTGCCATTAGCAAGCTTCAACGTGTGTCTAATTTTCATTTTTCTTATCTATCAAAGTGAAAATTAATGCCAGTGTCATAAGGTTGTTGAATATGTTAAGTGATGTACTATATCTGAAATGCTTTATACAAAATAAGCATTAGATAAATATTAGCTCCACTTTCCTAAACACTGCTGGCTGAAGTCAGGTAAACAATGGGAAATAAAAGCATGATTTTGTAGCACCCAAGCTATTTTAATAACACACTCTACAAACTGCTTGATATTCTTCATTTCCAGCATTTACCTTCTATTGGGCAGATAAAATATATTATGGTCACTTTGTTAAAGATGGCGCTGCCCACATGGAAGCCCATCACCCAGGTGATATTAGTTTCCTTATGCTTGGGATAGGCGTAATTATATTATTGGGTTTGGGGGACAGGCTGTAAGCAGGCAGAGTCCTTATAGCCCAAGGCTTAGTTTTAAGTGTAAACTTTTCCCCACACCCTTGACTGATTGGATGATGTAGGGTGGTGCACTCTCATGAGGAATCCTCCCATTATGCCTCAGATGGGTAACTTTGTATCAGAGACTTCCTTGTTTGTAGATTGGATTAAAGGTTTGGATTTCTACACTATAAAGTGGGGCAGACCGGGAGTTTGCTCTCACTTGGTTCCTGAGGTTAGCATTAGAGAGGAAAGCTGATTAAGGCCACATGGAGGAGAGGAGAAGCAGCCAAGATGGCGGAGTGCTGAGGAAGAAGCCAGTTTGTGCAGAGTTTGTACTTGAGAAGATGGGGAACAGAGGTGAATAAGTCTGGTGAGCTAGAAACCTTTGACACTAGGAAACTCGGATAAGTCAGTAGCTTTGTGAGCACTGAAGGAGTGGGTTTTGGAGCCCAGTGTGTGTTTTTACTTGCCCGCCAGGTGCAAGCTATAATTAAAGCTGATGGCTCACCAGTTCTTGGCTCCATTGTTTCATTACTGTTGGGCAGATAAAATATATTATGCTCACTTTGTTAAAGATGACGCTGCCCACTTGCAAGTTTTAAGAGTAAGCTTTTACCCACACCCTTGACTGATTGGAAGATGTGGGGTGGTACACTCTCATGAGGAATCCTCCCATTATGCCTCAGATAAGTGGCTTTGTATCAGAGACTTTCTTGTTTGTAGATTGAATTAAAGGTTTGAACTTCTACACCATAAAGTGGGGCAGGTCGGGAGCTTGCTCTCTCTTGGTTCCTGAGGTTAGTATAAGAAAGGAGAGCAGAGTAAGGCCACATGGAGGCCAGGAGAAGCAGCCAAGATGGTGGAGTGCTGAGGAAGAAGCCAGTTTGTGCAGAATTTGTGCAGGAGGAGATGGGGAACAGAGGTGAATAAGCCTGGTGAGCTAGAAACCTTTGATTCTAGGAAACTCGGATAAGTCAGTAGCTTTGTGAGCACTAAATGAGTGGGTTTTGGAGCCCAGTGTATATTTTTGCTTGCCCACCAGGTGCAAGCTAGAATTAAAGATGATGGCCCACCAGCTTTTGGCTCTGTTTTTCATTACTGACTGTCCAAATCTAATGAGAGCCTGCACTGGCCAGGTGTCTCTCATAATGGCCACGGCTACTGGCTTTACATTTGGCGTAGTCTGTGGCAGGATTCAACAGAGTTTGGCATGGAGCCACCACCACCTTTGAGTGGTGGAGTAGAGAACTGGCTGCTGTTATGGTTTCCCATAGCTGTTTTTGGGGGGACTGTAGGCTGGCTGACTTTTAGAGCCATGTGTGAGGAAGCCAAGAGCTCTATGGAAGAGGCTGCCCAGGACCTGCAAACCGAGCAGTGGAAGGATCTGGAGGAAACGTGGGAGAAAGAGATGCCGACCCTGGGGCTGGAGCAAGCACCGGAGAAGGAGGCTGACCAGGTTCGTGAGATTTGCTTGGAAATGGAGCAGCCTCCGGAGAAGGAATCACAGGTTCGTGAGCTGGAGATTTCCCTGGATGTTGTAAAGAGCCAGCTGCAGCAGGAGGCTGGGGCTGAGGCTAGGGCGGGGCGCAGGGCCCATGGCAGCAGTGGCCCAGGGTGCAAGCCTGGCAGCAGGAGCTGGCATTTCCAGCTCCTATCCGGAAGATGAGGAGAATTGGGCTGGAGTTGTGATTTGCAGACTCCAGAAGATAAACGGCGGTGGCAGCTGTGGCAGGAGAATAAATGAATGTCCCGGAAGCCAGGCTTGCATCAGCGAGTGGTCGCTAGAACAGCAGGGAGTGTCCGCTAAGCCATGGCTACTGGCTTTACAATTACCCACTGTCCGAATCTAATGTGAACCTGCCTGGGCCAGGTAGCTCTGATGGTGGCCACGAATACTGACTTTACACCTTAGTAAAGCTGTTTTTCAAACTCTACCATTCATTACAGTTAGGAGAAAACAATGAAATGACATCCATTTTTAAACACTTATTAAAAGATTTAGAAAGGAAAATCTATTTCTAATGATTTTATTCCTTATTCTATGATACTTGGTAGAATAATAATGGGCCTCATTCTTTGATTATAACTATTATTATAAGTCAATTAATTTAAAGTATATACTATGATCAATATAATACATGCAAGTGGTAGCAAAACAAATAGGACTCTAAATGAAAGCAAATCTAGCTCTCCATTTTCATACTAGATTGCCATTAGCAAGTCCCCAGCAGCAAAAAAGCAAACTCTTTCAATTGTTTCTGTTTCTAGTTTTAGTGGTTGTTTTCCTGATTTTAAATATCATAATTTTTATCTCCATTTTGATTTATCCACTTTAGACAGTTCCTAATGCATGTCATTTATGAGAGCTTGAAATTCAGGTCACTAACTTGTTTCTCCTTTTCTTAGTGTATTTATAGTTTTTCTATTACTTATCTTTATATCTTTAAATAATATTATATTTAAACCTTTATTTTTTATTCTACCAGCTTCTGCAGTACCTCTTGCAGCATCACTTACTAAAAGCATAATGCATGTAAGGTCCATGAAGGTAACGAGCTTTGCCTGACTTTTTCCTTTATCGGTATCCCAAGTATCGAGAACAGCAGTGACTGTATAAATGACTACCCAATGGTATCAGTGTATTAGCATTCTTACTTTTCCTTCTACAAGTTATTTTCTCTCTTCTATCAGCTACACTTTTACTCTACCACATTGTAAGATTATTAATATTTACATATTGTCTTGCAAGCACAGCAAAACCTTCTCTATTTTGTCCATAGGTAACTTGAGGCTAAATACCTTTGCTTTTCCCAAACATTGATTGGTAGTTTTAGCAAGGAACCCTCTGATGTTTTGTCTGAGTGCTAATGTCACCTGCCTACATATAGGTTTGGGGAAGAGGAACTGAGTACCAACTGATTGACAGTGACTTCCTCAGATGTCATGTGAATCCTCTGAGTTCAGCTTCAGTTCTTACTTGCTGTTGACCTTATCTATAGTCAGAGAATTTCTGGATTTCTGCCGAGCAGATGGGCTCTTGTGTCATTGTAGCTTCTTGTCCTCTGTAAAACTAGGGTGTTTATCATTCACCAAGTCATTCTGGATTATTTTAGATCTCCCAGCAATGTGTTAAAATTATTTGTTTGTTGGGTCATCCTCAATTTTATTTTCTTTAATATTATTGGCTTTTTTCTCTTTCTGCTTCCTTACTTTCATTACAGTGGATGTTAAAATAAAAATGTGTTCCTTGTTTGCTATCTTAAACCAAAAATGTTAGACGTGATTTTTAAATGTTTTATTTAATTGTTTTAATATGAAAGAAATTATGAGATACATATGATTTGTTACAATTTTTTTTTGCCTTTCTTGCTTTGATTCTGACTTCCTACATGAACCATAACATAATCAATATATGATTATTGATTCTCTTCACTTTTGTTTATTTTTAATTTAATTTTAAGATTTATGTTAATTTTGTGGTGCATTTTTAAAGCCACCTTAAAATCCCTTTTTTTACCAAAAATAAATAAACACATTTAAAAAATTACATCCTCTTTTCTCCCACTCTCCTCCCACATACCGTGGATGAGCACAAATTCTACCTCCAAGAAATGAAAAAGAGGGAGAAAGGGTGATCTGACTTCCTCCTTATTGGCCACAGAACCAATATTGACCCAGCAAATATTTTACAAAAGGGGATCAGCTTGAAGAATTTTAGAAAAAAATATACAAAGATTACCTACATGTATCACACTTCCACCCAAAGAGAAGCAATTCTCTTAACAAATTTATTCACTCTTCTAACAAACATTATTTTGGAAGGAAGGAGTCTCACTTTTATTGATCATACCATGTTCTAACTCTTTCACCTGTTACATTTTTTTCAAAAAGACTCTTGCCATTTGAAGATTTAACAAAGGAGGTTTTGACTATTTGCCAGTAATCCCAAAAGTATAGGACTTGTCATTTTTCTAAAGCATTGACTTGAAGCTGATGCCCACTTGAAGACAAAATAGTGAAGCAAGTGATTAATTACCGAGTTAGATGGAATTATTGGCAAACAGCTGTTGTAGCTCTCCAGAAGAGCTCCAGGATACTTGCATTCAAGGATCCCATGTCCCAAGATTACCCCTTGAGCATTTCAAGGTCTATTATAATCAGGAGGTAAAATAATGTGACAATGTTCACCCAGGAAAAAAAAATGGCAAACTAGAATTCAAGACCATTTTTCTGGACTCCAAACCTCATGCTCTTCCTTAGCTCCCCACTGAGCTTCCTCTAATGCTGGGGACAGAACTCTAGCAATAAGTGTCATCCCCACCAAACTGAGGCCCTATAAGGAAGGGTACTCCCCTCCCAGCAGCAGACCATGCTTCAGGCAGATCAAGAATTCTGGGAATGTCAGCCAGTCAACAAGAAGTCTTATTCTTTGTCCCCAGGAGGTTACAAAACTAACTTCCTCCTGATAGCCAACCGAATAAGATTATTAAAGTAATGGAATGGTTGTGGAGAAAGAAAACCCTCATTAACTGCTGATAGGAATGTAAACTGGTACTTCCACTGTGGAAAACACTATAGAGGTTCCTCAAAAAATTATGACTAGGGTTACCATATGACCCAGCAATCCTTCTGGGTATCTACCCAAAAAACTAGAAAATATTTATTTATAAAGATATATGTAACCCTATGTTCATTGCAGCATTATTCATTGTGGTCAAGACATAGAGGCAACCAAAGTGTCCATCAATAAAGGACTGGATAAAAAAGTTGTGGTACAGACCCTGGCCGGTTGGCTCAGCGGTAAAGTGTCGGCTCAGCATGTAAAAGTCCCGGGTTTGATTCCCAGCGAGGGAACACAGGAGAAGTGCCCATCTGCTTCTCCATCCTTTCCCCTTTCAGCTTTGACCTGGACAGATCATAAATCATGCTAAAAATTGCTTAGTCATTGTGCTGATTCTGTCTCTGCCAGATTCGTACTAGTCGCCAACAAAGCTGAGAAGCAACCAAAATAAACGGATGTTGTTATGAGGTCACTTAATGTTACATTCATTGTGCCAGATTGCATCTGTGCCCAAGCTCCTCCCTAGGAAAAAGTAGGGGCAACTCTGGAAGTTACAATAACTGAAAGAAAACCATGCCCTGCAAGAGGTCACAGATGACCATAGCTCAGATATAAATCAAAAAATGTTCAGCTGCTATCTGAAATCAAATATGGTGACACAAACTAGCATTCACTCTGTTGTCTCCTAAATTTCACCAAAATATTATCAGAAGACCAATAAGTAAAACTTTCAAATTGTTGGCCAAAGGTCAAGGTTAATGGTGTGATCAGTGAAGAGTTATCCCAGCAGGCTTGCAAAATGTGACGAATGACTGCAACCCCTGTCCAACCTCCCTCCTCCACCTCCTTCACTTGCTCACTTCTCTCACTGAGATGCTTTCTCTGGTAGACTCGGAAATGGATTTCATCCCTTCTAACTTTCCTGAACAATATAAACAGGAGTTGAGCTCGGACATCCAACATGTCTTATATTGCATCAGAGAATCTTCTAGATCTTGCACTCACCATCCCCTTTGAGGAAGGCTGACACTCCTTCACAGGGCACTAGCAGACAAAGCAGACATTTTTTTTTCAGTTCACCCTGTTTGTTTTACACAGCATCACCCTACAAAACTGCATGATTCAACAGTTTTTACTAAATTGCCAAGATAACAAAAGAACTGGACCAAGAAAGGTGTCATTTAGTTCAACAGAAATAGTCTAGGGGCAAAGCACCCAACAAATGTAAGCCCTTGTAGTAGTTCCTACATGGACCCTCCACAACTCCTAACCCTGCTGTCCTGTCTGTGCTTCTCTTATGTGATCTCTGCCCTTTATTTATAATCTTTGGCATGCAAATATCCATCTTTGGGAAACCCCACTCACCTCACGGTGGTTACCTTTTTCTTATTGCTCATTATCCCCAAGTCATTCCATCTGGACTAAATTTTTGAGATGTTCCAGCTGGGCAGTGAAGAGTAGCATGCAGAATTCTTCATCATGCAAAGCAGTTTAGGGTGGATGTAAACCTCCCATTAATGTGAGCTGCAGACATTCTTCTTTCTTCAGATACCTTGAGTATAGTGTTGGCTCAGATATACACATCTCTAAAGGACAAACATCTACTCTTTGAGATGGTATAGCCACAGTTTAACTAGAAATCACAAAATAGTGTTCACAAACATGTTTTTTCGGACCTCCACTTAAAAAAAAAAAAGAATCAGTTTTTGGGTAGACTGGATAGTCCATGTCCTAATCCCCAGAACCTGTAAATATGTTACCTTCTGTTGGGCAGATAAAATATAATATGCTCACTTTGTTAAAGATGGCGCTGCCCACATGGAAGCCCGTCACCCAGGTGATATTATTTGCCCTTATGCTTGGGATGGGTGAGGGGGAAAGACTGTAATGCAAGCAGGCCGGGTTGTTATGGCCTAAGGCTTAGTTTTAAGAGTAAGCTCTTCCCCACACCCTTGACTGATTGGATAATGTAGGGTGGTGCTTTCTCCTGAAGAATCCCATTGTGCCTCGGATGGGTGGCTTTGTATTGGAGACTTTCTTGTTTGTGTAATTGGATTGGAGGTTTTGATTCTACACTAAAGTGGGACAGAGCAGTAGCTTGCTTTCTCTCGGTTCCTGGGTTTCTGAGATTAGTATCAGAGAGGAGAGCAGATGAAGGCCACATGAAGGCCAGGAGAAGCAGTCAAGATGGTAGAGTGCTGAGAGAGAAGCGAGTTTGTGCAGAGTTTGTGCTTGAGAAGGAGATGGGGAACAGAGGTGAATAAGTCTGGTGAGCTAGAAACCTTTGATTCTAGGAAACTCGGATAAGTCAGTAGCTTTGTGAGCACTAAATGAGTGGGTTTTGGAGCCCAGTGTGTGTTTTTGCTTGCCCGCCGGGTGCAAGCTATAATTAAAGCTGATGGCTCACCAGTTTTTGGCTCCTGTGTTTCATTACCAACTGTTCGAATCCAATGTGAACCTGCATTGGCCAGGCGGCTGTGATCCTGACCCTGACTACTGGCTTTGCAACTTCCAAGGCAAAAGGGACTTTGCAGATGTGATTAACATAAGGATCTTGAGATGGGAGGGCAACGAATTACAGGGATGGAGAGGCAATGTAATCATTATGATTCTTACACGGGAAAGAGAGAGGCAGGAGAGTTAGAGTCAGAAAAGGAGATGTGATGAAAGAAGGAGAAAGTCAGAGTCTGAGAGATATTAAAAGATGCTATGTTGTTGGTTTTGAAGATGGAAAACGAGGCTACAAACCAAAGAATGCATGCAACATCTAGAAACTAGAAAAGAAATGGATTTTCCTCTAAAGCTACTAGAAGGAGCATAGCCTTGCCAACCCCCTGAATTTGACCCTGTGAAACACATTTCAAACTTCTGACCTCCAGAAATGTGAGGTCATACATTTATATTTTTGGTTAAGCCATTAAATTTGTTGTTGATTTGTTACAGCAACAATAGGAAGTGAATACAGTTTCCAACATTTGAAAAATGGAAGATTTGACATTTTAAAAATTTATCTGGCCTGACCAGGTAGTGGCACAATGAATAGAGTGTCGAACTGGGATGCAGAGGATCCAGGTTTGACACCCCGAGTTTGCCAGCTTGAGCGTGGGCTCACCAGCTTAAGTGTGGGGTCAATGGCTTGAGTGTGGTGGGATCATAGACATGACCCCAAGCTCGCTGGCTTGAGCCCAAGGTCACTGGATTGAGTAAGAAGTCACTTGCTCTTTTGTAGCCCCCTGGACAAGACATATATGAGAAAGCAATCAATGAACAACTAAGGAGCTGCAACTAAAAATTGATGCTTCTCATCTCTCTTCCTTCCTATTTGTCTGTCCCTGTCTGTCCCTCTCTCTGTCTCTGTTTCTATCACATACACAAAAAAATCTGTCTGGGATTTCTTAGATAATGAGGAAATCTGTCCAAAATTGGCCCACTTTCCATGGTAGAAATCAAATGAGTAGAAGCTGTGTTTTTTAGAAGGAAAATGATGTCTTCAGTTCTCCACCATTGGGCAACACGAAGAAGGGAAGAATGGTGGAGAACTAGACTCCATTATCTTTCATCCCTACCTTCCCCGTGTTTCCAAATGCTGAAAGTAAGAGCCAGGTACAGATCATTATTATTAGATAGGTTGTTTTGATTATGGCTGGCCTACTTCACTCAATGCTCAGTCACCATAGGTGGATACACCCTTCTTCCTTTACCATTTTACTGACTCGAACAGTTGCCTAATTGGACAACCACTCAGAGTTTTAAAACTTGCTGATGAAAGGCCATTACTTTTATCTTCATCTCTGAAAACCACTAGACATAGAATTGGAAGGAACCAGAGTAAGAAGATAAGTATGTCCACAGGCAAGTTAGAAGGAAAGACAGGATCATCAAGTGTTACCAATGAGGCACTATATCCTCTCTGTCTAGAATTCAGAGAGGTTTATTTTGACAACTTGTTTTATGGGTAATTTGTAGTTATTACATACACACATAAGGATTCTACGAACTATGATCATTTGAAAGTTCTGACTTCTTTTTTAGGTGGAGAGAAGACGAGTTTAACTTAGATTTCAGCAATATTTGGCCAGTGATTGGTTTGTATCATGTTTTATAAAATTATATTTTAAATCTAGTGGGTATTAGCCAGAATCTGGGTACTTTTCTTTCCTCTCAGAAGAAAAGCTTTGGCTATAAGACAACTTCTAAATGTCTTGTAAATAGAAATGTGTAATGCTGAATGTACATGAAAGGGTACCCAAAGTAAGTACTGTGTCTCCACCATGGGGGCCACCCAGTTAGCAACTTGACTACCAATAACCATTTCTACTGTATAGTGAGACTCTTTTGCCAAACCAGGTGCAACCATGATGAGCAGTAAATGTTGAAAGTTATCCAAAAGGCTACTATATAAAATGGTGGTTGGTATATTTTTTCCAATAACACTGAATATCAAAAGACAGCACAAATAGTACATGTCCAGAAATCACCATCATTTCCTACGTTAAAAACACCTATTCAAACCTTCCTAGGTAACTTTATCTGACTTTATTTTTATAAAACTTCTGATGGCTCTACTATGTGAAAGCCAGTCATAGTGAGCAGGCCAGTTCTATTATTAGGTTGCTTTAGAAGAGTCCACAGTACCAGAGTGGAAGAAATTTATTCTCCAAAATTGGCTGTTCTCTCCCAATGTAAACTCTACTCAAAAGCTGCTACCTCTGGAAAATAAAGTGGATTTGGAAAATGAAGCAGTTTTAAATGAAGCTTATATGAATACATTTTTCTTTGGAGTGAACTAAATCACTGTTCTCTCTGTGGCACATGGTTTCAATGTGCACCAGCTGGAGAAATGCATTGTTTACTTACTTGTTAATCTTGTTAATGGACCTGTATTAGTTTACTAGGGCTGTTGTAACAAAGTGCCACTGACTGAGTGGCTTAAACAATGGAAATTCATTGTCTCACAGTTATAGAAGCTAGAAATATGAGATCAAATTATTAGCAAGGTTGGTTCCTTCTGAAAGCTGTGAAAGAGAGTCCATTCCATGCCTCTTTCCAGCTTCTGATGGTTTGCTGGTAATTTTTGTCATTCCTTGGGTTTGTCTGCATCACCCCGATTTCTGTCTTCATCTTCACATGGGGTTTATCCCATAGATGTCTGTGTCCAACTCTCCCCTAAGGAGCCCACCCTACTCCAGTATGATCTCATCTTAATTACATCTGCAACAATTCAATTTCCAAATAAGGTAACATTCTGAACTACTGGGAGTTGGGACTTCCGCATATGAATTTTGAGGGGATATAATTGAACCCAAACGAGGACTAATCTATGTTCTGTATCAACTGGACCAACCCTCTAGAAAATCATACCAAAGGAAAAAGTGAGAAGTTGTAAACTAATGTTTTTCTCTCACTTTCCTCTTTTATGCAGTGCATATACCATCCTCTCTGTTCTTGGTATTGAGAGGAAGGATGCATATTTACAAATGATAGGCCTTTATCAGGATAAAAAATATGAAAACTTGTGTTAAGGTGTTAGACATTATAATTAGATTTTACTAGAGACAATTTCCAAGAACTAGAAATGGGTGAAGTAATATTGTTAGGCTTTATTCTAAGAGCTAAATTCAAAGAATGGAGAGCATCAGATAAGATGGTTAATATTATTTCTGAAAATGGAGCTAACTTGGCTTGGGGATAGTTTTTTTGTATATCCTGAGAGGACTTCTCCCCTAATATTGTGTAACCTTTGCCACTATTGGCCTTCCTCATTAAATCTTCTTGGCAACCATGTCTAGCTCTCTGTTCTTTATTCTTATTCTGCCTTATTCTTATTCTTTGCCATTTTCAGTATATCACACTTCTCTTTCCAGCTACTGAATGTAGAGTTTCTGTGCAAATTCTATTCCAATATTGGCCTCTTAAATTTCTCTATCCTGTGACTATTTACTCCTTGGCTCTCATAATCACTTTTAGCCACCTGACTTCTCTACCTTGCTACAGACTCAGGTTTCCAGTTGTTTGCACCTAAAACTCAGTAAAGCTAAAATGGGAAGCATCCTATCATCTTCCTCCGAGTCATCTTCTATTGTATTGTTTCTGTTAATTTATTTCTGTTTCATTCAACCAGGCTTGAGATTATCATTCATGTCTTGTTTGTTCTCTACATCCAGTCTTCCTAGAAATCCTGTTGTTATCTCTCCCTCTGATATATAAATGACCTTTCTCTGATTTGTACTGGTCCAAAGTCCTCATTATTTTTTACCACAATGGTTTAAATTGCTTCCTGTTATTTCAGCCTATTTCTAATCTGTTCCAAATTATACCCTGCTTTTTCCACTTCCAAAAGGTCATATGAGAAACATAATTGATTATCCCATTCTCTTTAAATTTTAAACTAAGACATAAATAATAAACTGGTATTTGTGACTTCCATGCTATAGATATACTTTTCCGGTTTCCTGTCTCCTGCCAGTGTTGTATGGGTACCCACTTCTTGGACCAAACTAAACTACTTGCTTTCTTAAAAAATGATTTGACAGAAATGGATTCTTCCAAACCACAAATTCTCTATGACCAAAGACTTATTTATTCCATGTTCTCCATGAAGTCATTTTCTGATACAGCAACAAGATCTCTAATGCTTAGCATTTTATTTGAACTCTCTATTGTTCCAAGCCCTAACAGAGTGATAGGCTCAGAGTACAGGCTCAACAAATGTCGTAACTGACTGCTTTTCCCAGTATGCCTTGGTCTGGAGCAGGGGTGCCCACACTTTTTCAGCTTGCGAGCTACTTATAAGATGACCAAGTCAAAATGATCTACCTACAATAAAAATGCAAAACATAAATTTATTTCTTTTATATTATCATTATTTAAGTTACTATTATTACTATTTAATATTGTGTATTCTTCTTTCACCTTTCGCCTTCTCAGCTCTCTTTTCGGAGGAAAGTCATAGTTTTTATGAACAGTCTGAAAAAGCCGCTCCACATTTCCCTTCTTTGGAATAGCAATGGCACACAGACAGATGAGGCAAATGCACTTAGAATATGACATAGAGAAAAAAATCCCCTCCCATTCTGTATGAAAGTGGTAGGTTTTAGGCTTCTTACTTGGACCAGCTACGGCACTCATTTTTATACCCTTTGTTGTATTTAGTTTAAATAAATTGAAGGCTAACTACACAGCAATGTAACTGAACAAGTTAGCATGGTTTAACGCGCATGCGTAGGGTATCAAAAGTTCAGATGTCAGATTGGCTACCCTGTATGCCAATCAAAAGACAAATGTCTTTTCAATGTCATACGATCTACC
This sequence comes from Rhynchonycteris naso, assembly GCA_037038555.1. Taxonomy (NCBI): domain Eukaryota; kingdom Metazoa; phylum Chordata; class Mammalia; order Chiroptera; family Emballonuridae; genus Rhynchonycteris; species Rhynchonycteris naso. Next base: position 43,977,642 of record CM072997.1, on the reverse strand, counting down.
CACACTTCCTTCATGATCAACCAGTAGATCGTGATCGACGTATTGAGCACCCCTGCTCTGGAGTTATCGGCAGGCTTGCCTTAGCCTGTCTACTAGATTTCAAGTTCCTATAAAGAGAGGATTCTATTTTATGTCTCTCTCTCTGTGATATATACCCTACAAATGGTTTGTTCTGACCTTGAAAGACAAACAATTGGAGGCCATTTTTTAAACTAAAAATGATACTAGAAAATCAACTTGCCATACAAAGAAACCATATTATACACTTCCCAGCCAAGAGAGGAGCAAAAGGTTGAAATTATTATTTGTCCTAAATATCTACTTTTTAAAATTTACAACAATACCTAGATTATGTAGCTTTATCTTTGAAACATGATAGCAGCTCTCCTTTGTTTCATGGGCTACTAATGGCTCAGGACTTGGAGTAAAGGGATTGTGAATAGTAGAAGGACACTTAATGCACTCATAAGTCCTGTTGAAAGTGAAATGGAAGAAATAACCTCAATCTTAATCTTAAGAATGTTCCTATTTCAACATTTTCATAAGTAGCCACCCATTCTTATTGTGCATTAGCACAATATTTCCTGTAAGAGATGAAGGCTTGGTTTTACCTCTAAAATACTTAAATTAAATATTCAATAATAATGAATTATTCTTCCCATACGTCCTCACAAACTAACAGTAAAATTCAAGTCTATATTTTAGTTATTTTGGAGGCTGAGATCATATACAGAGGAATGCAATTATGTTTTCTTCTCTAACATGAAAACCTTAGTTTCTTTCCCCTGAGCTAGTGAGATACACACTCATTGATAATTGTGGTGGAGTTTCTAAAAATGCAGAGAAATTTGACACCATGGCAGTTTCTGAAGTACCTTGCTTGAAACAAATGTGGGTTTACATATGAAAAATATTTGCCACTTTTGTTTATTTATATAAGAGGCATAGGTATCCTTTTCATAGCAAGCTACTCTAGCCCTCGGTGTCTGATAGGCTTTTCTTTTTTTTTTGAGAGAGACAGACAGGAAGGGAGAGAGATGAGAAGTATTAACTCATACTTGCAGCACTAGTTGTTCATTGATTGCTTTCTCATATGTGCTTTGACCCTCAGGGAGTGGTACAGATGAGCCAGTGACCCCTTCCTCAAGCCAGCAACCTTCAGGCTCAAGCCAGTGACCCTGGGGTCTTGTCTATGATCCCACACTCCCCACACTTAAGCCAGTGATCTTGGGGTTTTGAACCTGGGTCCTCAGCATCCCAAGTCGATACTCTCGCCACTGTACCACCATCTGGTCAGGCTGAGAGACATTTCTTTTTCTCATAAAGTGTCTATTACATTAAGTAAAGATCACTGAAAATTTATTATATGTACATAAATGTTTTATATATCCTACTACAAAAAAAAAAAAAAAAGAATCAAGCTACAAGCAGAACCAGTTAGATAAAAGAAATTGTTTAGGTCTTCTGGAAATGATACTAACTAGTATTCAGGATAATTACTGTTTACAGCAAGGGGCAGTCCATCAAGCCAGTCCTATGTGCTTGAATTAGCTCAGTGTTTCAGAACTGAGTTCTGGAGACAGATGCCTAGGCTCAAATAGCAACTTCATCTCTACTAACTGCATGCTTTAACCAAGGTATTTAACCTGTTTGAGCATTAAATGCTCATGTTTGAAATAAGAATGTTAATAGTGTTTCCTGCCTCATAAGTTTGTTGTGAACATTAAATGAGACTTAAACTGCCCACTCCAAAGAAGCAACTCCAGTGACTTTAGCTATTACTATGTATGGCAGTCAGTTATTTGGTCCAATTAAGGTAACTAATAACCATGTTTCTTTTCTTTTTTTCTTTTCTTGTCTTTTGGCAGTCAATTACCTAGATTTCTATAGCTTTTTAAAAACAGCTTTATTGAAATAGAATTTACATACCATATATATCAGCTATTTAAAGTGTATAATAATATGGTTTTTAGTATACCCATAGAATTGCGCAACCATCACCATGATTTAACTTTAGAACATTTTTTATCTATGGTTTTACATAATAAATTAGCTAATTTCTAAAGTTACTGTACTCTATATGGTATTTTATTGTTCTACAATTCCTGTAGGCTGTGTTGAATAATGGAAAAAACCACTTTATTACAGAACTTCCAGTATTTTTTAAGTTGGAGAGGTGTACAAATACTGGATGAATTCTTCCTGGCTGTCTCATAGGAGGTCTAAAATCAGTTAATCTGGTAATACAGAGAAAAGCAATAGCCTAATTATTGTTTTTTTAAATAGTTGGGTTGTAAGTTGGCATGTAGGTCAGATTCATGCCCTTGACTCATGCCCTTATCCAAATATGCACAATATTTTTAAAGGGCTTGCTAAAGGGGAGAATACAACCTGATTTTCCTAGGTGGTGTAGAGACTAGTAATAAAATGTCATGTGATGAGCAACCATAAATCTTTTTAAAATTCTGAGATCTGATGGACAACTCTGGATAAAAGTGCTTTGAGATACATTCTGTAGGAGGAAATAAGCATACTGTTGTTTCTTTCTTCACTTGGCTAAGAACAGATTGACTAAAACCAGCTGGTTATGACTAGACATTTGAGGGAGAGGGTTCTGTCTGGTGTTAGCCTGAACAGCACACCGAATGTGAGTACCTGGGCAGGAAATGAAACCCTAGAGATGGTATTCTAGGGTCATGGTTTTGAAGTTGAGGTGGGATGGGTTGAAAGTAAGATCAAATGACAAATGAAGAAAAAGTGCAACCACTTCACTAACCTGCCTAGGTCCTGCTCTCTTCAAAACACCCATAAACACACATCAATCCATATTCAAAATCCTTGATTCATACACGCATAATTGGACTTTGATATTTCTTAAACAAGTCAGTAGTTTAAAAAAAGCTGAACATGTATGTTGTTGCCAGTCCGCAGAAGTTTCTTGAACTAGTTCAGGCAACAGCTGCATAAATATTTCTTAACATTGGCTGTCTGCCCCACTCCACTTCTTTGCAGGAAAGACCACTTTTTTTTCCCCCAGTTCAGTTGACTGCTTGTACCTCCAGTGTATTAACCGAAGAACATGATTTCTAGGGGTGTTCTGAGAATAACTATGACTTCTGGCAGCTAAGAAGACATTACCAGACAGTTTTCTCCTTTGTTTGGCTTACTCCTGTTTATCCTTCAAGACATAGCTCAGAAAATGAGAAGGACCTGTGTGAATAAAACTATAATCCTTTATTAGGTAACACAAAGAAATGCTGCAATGGGAAAGCATACCTATTTAATGAAAAGGAAATTAAAAACTATGAAGAAATCAATTTTTTCTTAGGAAATGAAAAAATAACCCTAAAACTCATCTAGAAAAAGAAAAAGGCTAGAAGAATTAGCAAAAATTTGAAAAGTACAAGAGAATCTGTCCACATATGTCATAAAGCTAGAATTAGTACTGGCCTATAAATTTCTAGACTTCACTAAGTTAACAGAATAGTCTAGAAATAATATCACATAACATGTGAATTTGATATCCAATAATAGCTACTATTTAGTGAGCTCTTACTATATACCTTTCATTTTACTAAACCCTTTACAAATACTAACATATACAGTCTTACCAACTCTAAGAGATAGGTCCTATCATTATCCCTATTTTGTATAGAATAAATCGGGTTCACCCAGTAAGCAAGCAATGGAGCCAGAATTTGGATTGAAGCAGCCTAATTTCAAGGTCTAGTCTCTTAATCACTATTTTATAATGTGGTATTTTATCAACATAGATGACTAACAGAAACTTTAACATTTTAAATCACAGCTGATTCTAGATGGCTTATACATATTGAAATTTAAAAACAAAACTCTAGAAGTAATAGAGGAAAGTATGGGTTTTTATAAATCTTGATGTGGAGATGCCTTTTGACAGCCCCACACAAAGTCAAAATCAAAATAGAAAAGACCACCTGACTAGGTGGTCATGTAGTGGATAGAGTGGTATGAAATGCTGAGGAACCAGGTTTGAAACTCTGAGGTCACTAGCTAGAGCATGGGATCATAGACATGACCCCATGGTAACTGGCTTGAGCTCATGATCACTGGCTTGAACCCCAAGGTCACTGGTTTGAGCAAGGGGTCACTAGCTTATTTGTAGCCCCCTGGTCAAGGCATGTATGGGAAAGAAATCAATGAACAACTAAGGTGCTGCAACTATGAGTTGATGCTTCTCATCTTTCTCCCTTCCTGTTTGTCCCCCTCTCTCTATTTCTCTCTTAAAAAGAAAAAGAAGAAGAAAAGAAAGTGACTGATAGACCTGACTCAAATATTTTCAAACCGTAATAAAAGCCAAACAAAAAAATGAAATAATTATAGTATGTATGACAGGCAAACATTGACATCCTTAGCACAGAAATGTCTTTTATAAATCAATCAAATGGTGATGAACATGCCAATAAAATATATACTACATGAAATTCACAAAAACAAGTTAAATAGGCAAAAAAATGTAAAAATATGTTTAAACTTACTAATGATTAATTAAATGCACATTCAAATAAGACCATTTTTCATTTATCAGCTTGGCAAAGACATAATATTTAGTGTTGACAAAGGTGTAAGAAAACATGAAACTTGCGTTGGTAAACTTTTCTAGAAAGCAGTTTGGCATTTATAAATCAAAATTTCAAATGTGTGGGACCTGACCTAGCAATTCTTTCAGAGAAGTATCTGTGAAAATAATTTCCAAGTATCAAAAGTTATAGGTGGAGCCTGACCAGGCGGTGGCACAGTGGATAGAGTGTCGGATGTGGAAGACCCAGGTTCAAGACCCCGAGCTCTCCAGCTTGAGCACGGGCCCATCTGGCTTGAGCAAAAGCTCGCCAGCTTGGACCCAAGGTCGCTGGCTCCAGCAAGGGTTTGCTCGGTCTGCGGAAGACCCGTGGTCAAGGCACATGTGAGAAAGCAATCAATGAACAACTAAGGTGTTGCAACGGCAATGAAAATCTAATGATTGATGCTTCTCACCTCTCTCCATTCCTGTCTGTCTGTCCCTATCTATCTCTCTCTCTGACTCTCTCTCTGTCTCTGAAAAGAAAAAAAAAACATCAAAAGATATAGGTGGATATACAATGACATTAAGTTACCATTACTGAAAATACAAAAAAAAAAAATGAGAACAATTGTACTTTAGTAAAGGACTAACTGAACAAACTGAGGCACAAAACATAATAGAATACTATATAGCTATGAAAAAGTGATGTAATTCTAAATTTATTCATCTGGAAAGATGTCTAGGACATATTTTTGAATGAAAAACAAATCAACATACTGAGTAACAAATAAAATATGGTCATATGGAATATATATAATATATATTTATATATATATATAAAATTGTCACACACATGTACACATACCCAGAAGGGTACCTACCAAAATGTCAATTGTGATTATCTCAGAATAAAGATATTTGTGGTGAATTATACTCCATTTATATTTTCATGTATTATTCAGAATTTTTAAATGAGTAAGTAAATACCACTAGACAAAGAAACAGAAGAGACACAACTGAAATATTGCCTTTTCCAGGAAGGCTTCCGTAACTCCAGGTTATTGTAAGTATTGCCCCCTGACCTCCCAAAGCACCCAAAGCACACCTCAACCACAACAAATCTATATAACAGTGCAAGATATTTATTAGTATATGCTGCTTTTTCCCACTAAATCACCAGTTTTCAAATATCCCTGATATCTTTTCTCCCCCATTTGCCAAACTCAGAGACTGGCACATAGCAAGCACCCAATGACTCAAATTATTTGGTAACTCAAACAAACGTCCTGTAGCACGACTGGTGGTGGAGCAGTGGATTGAACGTTAGCCTGAGATACTGAGGGCCCTGGTTAGAAACTCAAGGTCTCTGGCTAGAGTGCAGGCTCATGGGCTTCAGTGTAGGGTCACCAGCGTGAGCAAGAGATCATTGACATGATCCCAAGGTACTTGGCTTGAGCCCAAAGGTTGCTAACTTGAATCCCAAGGTAACTGGTTCAGCCCAAGGTTGCTGGCTTGAGCAAGGGGTCACTAGCTTGGCTTGAGCCCGCCCCAACCTCACTTCCCTACATCCCGTCAAGGTACATATGAGAAGCAATCAATAAACAACTAAAGTGAAGCAACTACCAAGTTGATGCTTCTCATGTCTCTCCTCCTTCATCCCCCAGTTACTGTGGTTTTCTAAAATAAAAAAAAATTATATATCTTCTTTAAAGAGATATATTGTATGGGACAATAGGTGTGAGTTTTATGAGATGAAGATAGTTATTTTCAATGCTTTTAATGAGATAAGTTGTAGTAGAGAAATGCAAAATAATGTCCTGCTTTTTTATTTTTATTTATTTGACAGAGACAGCTAGAGGGACAAATGGAGACAGACAGGCAGGAAGGGAAAGAGATGAGAAGCATCACTTCTTTGTTGCAGCACCTCAGTTTTTCATTGATTGCTTTCTTGTGTGTGCCTTAATGGAGGAGCTACAGCAGAGTGGGTGACCCCTGCTCAAGCAAGTGACCTTTGGGCTCAAGATGGCAACCATGGGGTCATGTCTATGATCCCATACTCAAGCCAGTGACACTGCACTTATGCTGGTCTATGAGCCTTCACTCAAGCCAAATTAGCCTGCAGTAAAGCTGGCAGCCTCGGGGTTTCGAACCTGGGTCCTCTGCGTTCCAGTTCAATGCTCTATCCACTGCGCCCCCACCTGGTCAGGCTGGCCTGCTTTTTTAATGGATCTATCTACCTTCAAACAAGATACAGGATCTCAATAAATAAACTAATATCTTTCAGAATCCTTCTTGTGAGGACTGCTGTGTAAGTCTTTAAATGACTGACAGACACTGATTTGTTACTGAAAACATGTTTACTTTTCTGAAACTCTCACTTTCTGCATCCGCAAACTGAAAATGAGAATAATTCACCAAGCAACAAGCAGCTACCTCCAGTGACCGTCGTGATGAGGAATAGCTAACAGTATTTGCTCTAGGTCTCTGCTATAGGCATGCTTTATTTCAACTCCACAATTTCCTGCAAACTCTGTCTCTATTTTGACATTGAAAAACAATACATTGAGTGGCATTTAAAAATGTTTCACAATAGTTCCTTTTATTAGTTTGTTGACTTCATTATGTGAATTTTTCCTTTAGCCAGATTACATATCATTCTGGGGTTAATACTTTTGAACTATAGTAATAGATGTGAATTTCAGGTAGAAAGTGGTCTCTAATTAGATACTATTATTAGATATTCACATGAAATATAAAATACAGAAAAATGGGAGTAGATAACATATCAGATACCACAAAAGTAAAATGGAGTCCTCTAACTGAAATTAGTTAAAAACTGAAAGACCTAAACCCCATACCCAAACTACTAATGTATTCATAAACATATTATAGAAGACAGTGTTGGTTTTGTGCTGTTGATGGTGCTTATAGGATTTCAAACAGAACAAAATGCTAGCAAATAAAATGTTACACTTATACCCATTGTTACACCAACCAGAGCTAATCACATTATTCTCGGTTCTTTAGGCAGTAACCTCATCCTTGGGCTCTTTCCCTCTGTTTGAGCAGATGTGATTTTTATACTCTCCTCCAGCCAATGAAAGCACGAGCTTTTCATAATCACGTGAAAGCTGGGACTCTTGTTTTCTAAATATTGATACTGAAAGGTCAGTCGATGTCTTACAGAGTGTTTATTTACCTAATCTTCTGGAAAGTGAGCTTAGAATTTCTACAACGTGTCACATTAAGCACGTGTAATCATTTTGAACTTAACATAGAACAGTTTTTAAGACCTGTATGCATTTACTTAAAATCAACAGTCTAAAAGTTTTAAGAAATGTAAAACATTGGGGATTTAAATAAAATACTGCCAGAAAAAAAAGAGTGAAAATTAAAGAAATAATGATGAAAAATTGGAAGAGTAAAAAACAAGTACCAGATACCAACAACCTACAAACTGCAGGCAACACAATTGCATGTGATGAAAATAATATAACATAATTTAGAACACATTATAATATATATTTACAGTATAAATACTGCTGTTAACTTGAAGTTCCAAGATTACCCAGTCTTTTTTCTTCCACTTCACACAAATACACTTTCTACTTTTAAAAGAAGGTAATCTGCTACATATTTAGTTAAGTCAAAGCCCACTAATATAATAGACTTTTGACAAAGTCTGCGCCTGCCTGCCTTAACTTGTATTTCCAGACGAACAGTGTAAGCTGTTATTTCAAATCATTGGCCTCATTAGGAATTGTATTTGGGAAGAGTGAACTTGTTAATAAAATGTATAGATAAAAAACTTAGGTAATTATTAGGATCTGCTAGAGTGGCTGATGTTAAACTAGCTACATCTCATTGTCAATACTACTGATGGCTCTCTATGTCTTGATTTAGCAACCTAACAATAACGCTCAGCAACCCATTGTGACAATAAATAACACATTTCACACTACTTGCTGCTTTTTCCTCAGCCTTCTCCCAGGTTTTGTTAGTCACTCTACTTTTTAGTTCTCTTATTGGTTACATAATTCATATCATATGAACTACTTCATAGTTTCATATATATTTTATAAATAATATAGCATATAATTTCAAATAATATGCTTAAATTCCCTTAATTGTTTCATAATTTTTGGATGGTATCTTAATTCCTTCTATAAAATGAAGAAATAAGAACACTACACTATTCTTCACCTCTTTTGACTGGCAACTCCCAGCTGTTGTCCACTACACCAGGATTTTTCAGTTATCAGCATTTATAGCATTTACATTTACACCACCCCGTCCTTGTCTTGAAACTTTATTAAAAAGTATTCTGAGGAAGATATAACTATTGTAAATATCTATGCACCAAATATAGGAGCCCTGACATACATAAAGCAGACTTTGATGGATATAAAGGGCGAGATTAACAGCAATACTATCATAGTAGGGGATTTCAATACCCCTCTAACAACACTGGATAGATCCTCAAGAAAGAAAATTAATAAAGAAACAGCAGACTTAAAGGATACACTAGATCAACTTGATTTAATAGATATCTTCAGAACTTTTCACCCTAAAGCAGTAGAATATACATTCTTCTCAAGCGCTCATGGTACGTTTTCTAGGATAGACCACATGTTAGGACACAAAAATGGTCTCAATAAATTTAAGAAGATTGAAATCATATCAAGCATTTTCTCTGATCACAATGCCATGAAACTAGAAATTAACCACAAAAGAAACACTGAAAAATACTCAAACACTTGGAAACTAAATAGCATGTTATTAAATAATGAATGGATTAACAATGAGATCAAAGAAGAAATAAAAAAGTTTCTAGAAACAAATGATAATGAGCATACATCAACTCAAAATTTATGGGACACAGCTAAAGCAGTTCTGAGAGGGAAGTTTATTGCACTACAGGCATATCATAAGAAGCTAGAAAAAGCTCAAATAAGCAACCTAACCCTGCATCTAAAAGAACTAGAAAAACAACAACAAATAAAACCCAAGACAAGTAGAAGGAAGGAAATAATAAAGGTCAGAGCAGAAATAAATGACATAGAGGCTAAGGAAACAATACAGAGGATCAATGGAACCAGAAGCTGGTTCTTTGAAAAGGTAAACAATATTGATGAACCTTTAACTAGACTCACCAAGAAAAAAAGAGAGAGGACTCAAATAAATAAAATTAGAAAGGACAGTGGAGAAATAACAACTGACACAACAGAAATACAAAGCATTGTAAGAAAATACTATGAAGAACTATATGCCAAAAAATTAGACAATCTTGGTGAAATGGACAAATTTCTTGAATCATATAACCTTCCAAAAATCAATCTGGAAGAATCAGAACACCTAAACAGACCAATTACAGCAAATGAGATCGAAATAGTTATCAAAAAACTCCCAAAAAAGAAAAGTCCTGGGCCTGATGGCTTCACAAGTGAATTCTATCAAAAATTCAAAGAAGAACTAACTCCTATTCTCCTCAACCTATTTCAAAAAATTCAAGAGGAAGGAAGACTTCCAAACTCCTTTTATGCGGCGAGCATAATTCTGATCCCAAAACCTGGCAAAGACAACACAAAGAAAGAAAATTATAGGCCTATATCCCTGATGAATTTAGATGCTAAAATTCTCAACAAAATATTAGCCAACCGGATCCAGCAATATATGAAAAAAATCATACACCACGATCAAGTGGGATTTATTCTGGAGAGGCAAGGCTGGTTCAATATTCGCCAATCAATCAATGTGATTCATCACATAAACAAAAGGAAGGACAAAAATCACATGATAATTTCAATAGATGCAGAAAAGGCATTTGATAAAATCCAGCACCCATTCATGCTCAAAACTCTCAGTAAAGTGGGAATACAGGGATCATTCCTTAACATGATAAAGGCCATCTACGATAAACCGACAGCAAACATCATACTAAATGGACAAAGATTAAAAGCAATCCCCTTAAGATCAGGAACCAGGCAGGGTTGCCCACTTTCACCACTCTTATTCAACATAGTTCTGGAAGTCCTAGCTACAGCAATCAGACAAAAAGAAGAAATAAAAGGCATCCAATTTGGAAAAGAAGAAGTAAAACTGCCATCATTTGCAGATGATATGATATTGTATATTGAAAACCCTAAAGTCTCAGTCAAAAAACTACTGGACCTTATAAATGATTTCAGCAAGGTGGCAGGATATAAAATTAATACTCAGAAATCAGAGGCATTTCTATACACCAACAATGAAATATCAGCAAAAGAACTTAAGGAAACAATCCCCTTCACTATTGCAGCCCAAAAAATAAAGTACCTAGGAGTAAATTTAACCAAGGAGGTTAAGGACTTGTACTCGGAAAATTAGAGAACATTGATAAAAGAAATCAAGGAAGATACAAACAAGTGGAAGCATATACCGTGCTCATGGCTAGGAAGAATAAACATCATTAAAATGTCTATATTACCCAAAGCAATTTATAAATTCAATGCAATACCAATTAAAATACCAATGACATACTTCAAAGATATAGAACACATATTCCAAAAATTTATATGGAACCAAAAAAGAACACGAATAGCCTCAGCAATCTTAAAAAGAAAAAATAAAGCAGGAGGTATCACTCTTCCTGATATCAAGGTTTACTATAAGGCCATTATACTCAAGACAGCCTGGTACTGGCATAAGAACAGGCACATAGATCAATGGAACAGAACAGAGAACCCAGAAATAAACCCACAGCTTTATGGACAACTGATATTTGACAAAGGAGGAAAGAACATACAATGGAGTAAAGACAGCCTCTTTAACAAATGGTGTTGGGAAAATTGGACATCTACCTGCAAAAAAAATGAAACTAGACCATCAACTTACACCATTCACAAAAACAAACTCAAAATGGATAAAAGACTTAAATGTAAGCCGTGAAACCATAAGCATCTTAGAAGAAAACATAGGCAGCAAGCTCTCCGACATCTGTAGCAGCGGTATATTTGCCGATTTATCTCCACGGGCAACTGAAATAAAAGGCAAGATAAACAAATGGGACTATATCAAACTAAAAAGTTTTTGCACAGCTAAAGACAATAGGAACAGAATAAAAAGACAAACCACACATTGGGAGAACATATTCGACAGCATATCTGATAAGGGGTTAATAACTAAAATTTATAAAGAACTTATAAAACGCAACACCAGGAAGACAAACAATCCAATCAAAAAATGGGCAAAAGAAATGAATAGAAATTTCTCCAAAGAGGACATACAGATGGCCAATAGCCATATGAAAAAATGCTCAACATCACTAATCATTAGAGAAATGCAAATTAAAACCACAATGAGATATCACCTCACACCAGTCAGAATGGCACTTATCAGCAAAACAACACAGAATAAGTGCTGGCGAGGATGTGGAGAAAAGGGAACCCTCCTGCACTGCTGGTGGGAATGCAGACTGGTGCAGCCACTGTGGAAAACAGTTTGGAGATTCCTCAGAAAATTAAAAATCGAACTGCCCTTTGACCCAGCTATCCCACTTTTAGGAATATACCCTAAGAACACCATAGCACTGTTCGAAAAGAAGAAATGCGCCCCCATGTTCGTGGCAGCATTGTTCACAATAGCGAAGATCTGGAACCAGCCCAAGTGTCCGTCAGAAGACGAGTGGATTAAAAAGCTATGGTACATATATACTATGGAATACTACTCGGCCATAAGAAACGATGACATCGGATCATTTATAACAAAATGGATGTACCTTGATAACATTATACGGAGTGAAATAAGTAAATCAGAAAAAAAGAAAAACTGAGAACAGCACGATTACATACATAGGTGGGACATGAAAGTGAGGGTATGAGACATGGACAAGAGAGTGGTGGTTATGGGATGGGGGGAGGGAGGGAAGAGTGGGATAGGGAGGAGGGGAGGGACACAGGGAAAACCAGATTGAAGGTGACAGAGGACAATTTGACTTTGGGTGATGGGTATGCAACACAATTGAATGATAAGATAACCTGGAGATGTTTTCATTGTACATATGTACCCTGATTTATTGGTGTCACCCCATTAGAATTAATAATAATAAAATATATATTAAAAAAAAAGTATTCTGAGCTTTGTTTAGAAGTTAATTCTAAAAATTAAAAGCAAATAGCACATAGAACAGTATGATTAATTTATATTATTTATTGCAGAATCAAGCATTATGATTGGATCTTAGGAGAAAGAAATATAATCCTACATACAAAAAACTTAGCTCCTCAAATAAAATGATGTAAGTATCAAGTAAAATTAGCATTCTTTTCTTTTAATCCAACCAGTCCTCAGAATTATGCCACAGTTTACTTTGTTTCATATACAGAAGTGACTTTCTGGGACAAGTTTCTCAACTAGAATCTAAAGTTTCTATTGCCCTTTTTTCTATTGGATGAGAAACATCTAAACTTTTCTTTATATCATTATGTAAGCTTCTCCTCCTTCTTCCCTCTCCCCTCCCATTTATCTCCATTTTTCTACTACCTCTTAATTTATTTCTCCATAGAAAGATATTTGACATTCTTGATTAACATTTAAGGTCACTTATTTTTCCCTTATGCTTTTATTTTCGTCTCTTTGTTCTTCTTTTAAATCCATCTTTTTTTGAATTTTGTGGGGAAACCATATTTTTAATTTCCAGTAAGTTCCTCATGTTCCCTTTTTACATAAAACATTGTAATACTTTATGGAATCTCTCTGAGGATATAGACTAGAACTGAAAAAAAATGTTTCTTACCTGAATTATCTGAGTTCTCTTTGATCCATCACTTTAGTTACTTATCTTAGTCCCTCACTTTAAATATATTATTTGGTGCTATTGTTTTTCCCTCAGTATTTGAACATATTAGTTTTATATTCATACGCATGGAAGAAAGAGTAACTTGATGAATTAAAGTAGCTTATGTGAGTTTTCTCTATGGTTGAGTAGGTTATTTTTTTCTCAAAAGATATCACTTTGGTAGAATTTCTGAGTAAGTGGTTAAGTTATGTCATCTTTAAGATCCATGGGTGAAGAAAAGACAAACTAATGAGAGTTTCAGTCCCAAGAGCTTTTTTTCTGGAGCCCACACCTTCATTTGAAGCATTGGCCTTTGCAGGGCTAACTGCATAGATGTTCTGCATGGGTGAGAAGGAGCAGCTGTTTTACACGCCATGCTTCCACCCACTTCTCTCACTGGTTCTCAACCCAAGCTATTCCAGGAAAGGTAGCTCACACTTGTGCATCATCAGCCTTTGTGCTAGAGCTTATGTATAAATATGTTTCATTTACTTTCTTTATGCCAGAAATTTACCTTTGTGTTAATGATTCTATCCCAGCCTGTTCTCAAAGAAACGAGCTGCAGGATTTTGGTACTCTTTTACTGTCCTTTCAGTGGCATTTGAAGAGGAAGAATAGATAAAAACATATGTGCTCCATTGATTGTCCATGATTAAACATTTGTGTTGTAAATTTCCTCTCTATTCTCCCCAATACCCTTCCTTCCATCCTCTTCCCTGTCTCTCTCTCCATCTTTCTGCCCCTCTCATTCTCTTTCCTCCTTTATTTGATAAAGACCTAGGAGTCTAGGAAATAATATTAGAATTAAAAACAATGATGAAATGTTTTCTCTTTTTCTTTTCATAGAGGTTCTTTATAATGTCCACAATGGAAATCTCAGCTATTTGTTTTCTAAAGTACTGAAACTAAACTTAATCCAGTGTCTTTTTCTTTTAGATAGTTCTTTGTTCACTTCCACTATCAAAGTCAATATGTCACGTTTTAAAAAAATTTAATTGGTAAATTTAAATGACTAGTTCATTCAACATAACATTTACATAAGATTAACTTAGGTAACAATGAATTATGTTGAAACAAATAACTTTCCTCATTTGAATTTAAGAAATACTTTTTAGGAGGCTACATAGCAGGTACCAGGCTAAGAGTGCTAATACGTTATGAGATAGGTATTAATGTTCCTATTGTGCAAGTGAACTAGTTCAGTAAAACTAAATAATTTGCCCAAGAGCACAGAAACTAGTAACAGGCAAGACAAACGTTTGGACCGACCCAGGTTTCTCTGCCACTCCTAACCATTTCCCTATTCCACCTTATAGAGGCATTAGGGAAACCCCAGAAGTACTGCACAAGGACCAACTGAGACATTTAAAATTTGTGATGTCTACAAATATTGGGAAAAACTTTAGCTCCTTGAAAACACAATTAGAAATCTTCATATTCAATGAATCAATTAATAGAGTTATGCCAATTTCACCATGTAAATTGAAATGTTTGCCATGAACAAATAGACCAATTAAGGACATTAAGGATATACATTAGAAAAAGCTCATACTAGGGTTGTGTAGTACGGAAGAAAGAAGACAGTCTTTGGAGAGAGACAAATGGTTTTTAGAATCTGTCTGCCACTTAACAGCTGTGTAAGCACATAATACTTATTATAAGACACAGTTCCCTCATCTATTAAGCTCATATAACATCTTTTTCAGTGCTATATGGCGAGAATTAAATGAATAAAGTGCTAAGAAATAAAAGATGTTTAAATGTTAGTTCCTTCCCATGTAATATATTTTACTTAAAGACCTTAGAGTAGATAAAAAGATATGTATCTGTTTGGTCAATACATTGTACTAAATAAAAATTATATCTGACATTGGGCCACCATTCTTTTTAGAATATGTATACATCAAGTTCAAATATTACTTCAGGTATGATTCACTATGTGACTATGTCCTACTTACCAGGAACTATGTATTGTAAGGTCTTTGAAAATTAGTCCTTCAAAATACATATTTCTCAGCCCTGGCCAGTTGGCTCAGCAGTAGAGCATTAGCCAGGCATGTGAAAGTCCCAGGTTTGATTCTAGATCCAGGTACACAGTAGAAGTGACCATCTGCTTTCCACCCCTCCCCCTTCTCTCTTTATTATCCTCCTGCAGCTATGGCTTGAATGGTTCAAGCAATTTGGCCCCAGGTGCTGAATATGGCTCCATGGCCTTGCCTCAGGTGCTAAAAATAGCTCAGTTGTCCAGCAAAGGAGCAGTGGCTTCAGATGAGCAGAGCATCACCCTCTAGGGAGCTGGCCATGAAGATACTGGTTGGAACACATGCAGGAGCCTGTCTGTCTGCCTCCCTACTTCTCCTTCAATTTTTAAAAATTATATATATATATTTCTCCTGAGGTGTTTTAGTTACTATAGAACAGATTTATCTACTTACATATTCAATATTTAATTAGTTTAACTTTTGTACTATCATCACTGCAACTGCACGCATGAGTTAAGGTCAACCACTCTTGAAGACAGTTTTGAACATAACATAACTATTTCAGGAACTTTGCAGTGCACTTTTTCTCCCAGTAAAACACAAGGAAAATATTCAAATAGAAAAATATATACTAGTTCACCTAGAGACCAAGGTGAAGAACAAGGGAAAAAAGTACTTACCTGTACTTTGAACTCTTCTTTGTTCATTCTTTAGATAAAATATTTGCTCCCTTTTGGACTTGGAAAAATGTAAACAAGTTTCCATATAAGGAAAAAAGTCACTTAACTTTTAAAGTATGACTAAATGTAGCCAAGTCAGACTAGTTTGTGATAAACGCAGGTATTGTCACAAGGCTCTCCCAACGTTTCAACTCTATTCTTGAATTGCTATTTCATAAAACAAAAAATGTGCTGATAGCAAAGATTTTTCTGAAATGTGGTTCAAAAGGTAAAAAGAGACATTATGCAAATGGTGTTATACAGAGATATACACTTGAAAACTGTATTGCTTTCCTAACCAAGGTCATTCCAATAAATTCAAATTTAAAAGTAAATAAATAAAAAGAAGCAGTATTCAACCGAATAAAGGGTGTCAAGTAAGTGTATTTTGGGAGAAAAAAAGGTAAAACTCAGTCATCTTTAGGATGAGCCAAAAGGAATCTCAGACTAAATGTATTTCTCAATCATAATAAATACATTAGAATAGGTAATTTGTATATCTACTTCTATGTTTTTAAAGTTTTTATATTTTTTTAAAATTTTAATTACTATGTCAAGAGTCAATGCAAACATGACTTTCATCTTCAGAATTCTGGGGAGGAAAGATACATTGATCAGTCAACAGCTACAGATAGGTGTCAATACACAGTAATCTCGGTAAGCAAATCACATGAGAATATAAAATTTTTTTTAAGACTTCATTTAAAAGAAATCTATAAAATATACATTAATTGTTCACAGTTAGTACTTCTGAAATTCAGGGAGTGGAAGAGGAAGAGGATACCTGGACAATTTAAAATTCTGTGCTTTCTTTGTTAAAAGAGTACATTATGGTTATAATTCAGATGAACTTTAAAGGTTTTTTAAAAATTAATCATTATCCTTTAATCCATCAGTGCAAACAACACACAGAATATCGTACTATGGGGAAGAATTCTCACTGACATCAATATGGCAGGTAATAAACACATAGATTATTGGATTTTTAAATGCCTAATAGTTGAATACTTTTCACCACAAATATGTATTTGCCCAGTGGGTTTCTTGTTTTCTGTATGCCACAGTTTTTCTACATACAATATGTCCGTAAAGTCATGGTGCACTTTTGACTTTACAGACACACTGTAGATCTCCTCTTTTCCTATACTTTAGTCAAATACCATTCTCTGTTCACAAATCACCCTCTTAAAGCTAAAAAAAAGAAAAAAAAGGCAGCCTATGGGTGACTCATAAGTAGCCCCCAGATGTATTTTTATTTGAGTAGAAAAGTATTTTCAAATTATCGTATTTCCCGATGTATAAGACGCACCCTTTCTCAAAAAATTTGGGGTCTAATAACTGGGTGTATCTTATACAGTGGTTGTAGACTTTTTTAACTTATATTTCCCATTTTTTCACGCTTGTTCTTGTGCTCATTGTTATATTTTACTTGCACTTCCCTTTCTTTCATGCTTGTTGTTATTTTTCAAGTTTCGAGCCCCCAAATTAAGGTGCGTCAGATACCTGGGAGTGTCTTATACATGGGGGAATATGGTAGTTTTCAGTATTTAAAAATTTGGAGATTTAACACCAAACTCCAGATTCCCAGCTTCCTTTGAAAGATCAAAAGATAGGAGGACACAGGGCCCACATTTCTGCATGGCAACGGGGACTGCTACCAGCAGCCCTGGTCGCCTGGTGCCCTCTCCTCTGTACCTGAACTGTATCTCTGACCACACTGCTGCCTCTCAGCAGCAGCATTTCCAGGGCCATGCCCCATTCAGCACCCCTCTGGCATTGCTTGATGTCTTATGGTAAATAGGAAAGTAATTTTTTATTTACACACTTATCTTCCTTTTTTAAAAAAGGGGGTCAGTACCAAAAGGAAAAAGTACCATATGTTTCAAGACAAAAAATGGGTCTAGGCTTATTTATTTCTATTTTTTGTGACAGAGACAGAGAGAGGGACAGATAGACAGGAAGGAAAAGAGATGAGAAGCATCAATTCTTACTTTTTCATTCATTGAGTTCTCATATGTGCCTTGACTGGGAAGGAGGGGCTACAGTGGAGCATGTAACCCTTTGCTCAAGCCAGGGACCCTTGGGCTCAAGCCAGCGACCATGGGTCATGTCTATATTCTCATGCTGAAGCCAGTGACCTCTCACTCAAGCTGGTGAACCTGTGCTCAGCCAATGAACCAACACTCAAGCTGCAACCTCGGGGTTTCGAACCTGGGTCCTTTGTATCCTAGTCCAACATTCTATCCACTGCGCCATTGCCTGGTCAGGCTAAGCATATTTCTTTATGGAAATGAATAAAGCTAGCATTCCTGTGTTTAATAAGCGAACAACAAATGTCCATGTTGAAACTCTTAATAACCACAGTAAGAATCCTTCATAGAATACCAAAAAAACATGAAAAGAAAATGTGAGGAATGTTTTTAAGTGGAAACATATTCAATGTGATCCTTTTGTGAAATGCAATTACATGTTAAATGAAAGACTGTTTTCCTAGGTCTAACCTACATCACTCATTTGTATTACCTCGCTGACCTTGTAGGTATCCAAGTTTGTCCTTCCATTTAGAAACACACTCAGACGCAGAGAGATGCCCACCTCATCATCTACCCCATCCCACTCTTATGCTCTCAGACAGTAAACAGCAAAGGCTGTCCAACCCAGCAGATCTTCTTCCACTCCCCTTCTCTTCCTTCTCTGAACAACTCTGAAAGTTAAGGAAACAGCTGTAAAAATTACTATTAACTGTAACTTCATGTGATTTCCTCCTACACAAGGACTCTTGCACTCAGCCCACAGTCTGGCAAAATGCCCATATTAAGAGCTGAGAACTTCCTTTGCTAATATGGTTCTATTCATTTTACAAGGTCACAGGCCCTCAGTAACAGCTGCAGATACTCAGGGCAGATCTCCAACCCCCAGCTCAATCCCTGTGGGAGACAGCAAATGACCTGTTAGCAGCCAAACCTAACAGAGGCATCTGCAGTCTGTTCAAAAGTCATGAGCAGATCAGTAGCTATAGGGCAATGCCAAAAATTCTTAAGCTCCCAATTTTAGGGGAAAGAAAAAGAGCCTCTGATCAACCATGTGTGAGCCACATCTGCATCCCAGGACCAATACATTTGGAGTATACATCGGTAAACATTTGTTGAATATAGAATGTAGCTCTATTCTCTCTCTACTATTAGCAGTGATCTATTTGAACTGTCATTAATTAAGTTCAACTTCTAGTATTGTAATAGCACCCTGTCTTCCAGTCCACATAGTGCTTCCATATGATTTGACTCAACAAGGAAAGTTGTGACATGGTAGGGTTGGTTTTATACTATTATCTCCTATTTACAGAGGAGAAAATAGAACTCGGAGAGCTTAATGTGATTCTTCAAGGTCAAAGAAAGAGCACCGGACCTCATGTTTACTATGGTTTTACCCAAGTCACCAGAAACTAGAGGTAACACTAAAAATGATGAGTCATCATGAAACTATAGCCCTTTATACAGAAAAACACACATTATCCAAAATAGATGATCTGTAACAAAAGCAATTTTAAATAATAAAGAACCCAACTCAGGAAAAAGAAATCAAGATTTAAAAAATATTTTTATATAGAAATATCTTACAAAGATTTTACAATGTAGCAAATCATTATGTCATACCATAAAAAGAAGAAAAGGATTAAACCTCAAGGATAAAGAAAGTGCTCATAGTATTGCAGTCTCCATGAAAGTGCATAAACAGTTAAGGCAAAGTACCATGTTGGTACTGGCATGTTGCAAAGTAGACTTGTAAGACAGTTTCTAATAATATATATACAAAAGCTTTTCCCCTCCATTTTCAGACATTTAAAAGGAACACATTTGTGAACAGTTTTGCTCTACAACTAGGTAAAAATAACTCCTGGGTACAAAACAGTAAAAAAGTAAAAATGCTCTACCCCAGCGTGTTCATAATAAATCAATGATGGACAAAGCCAAATCTTTCCAAGGGCAGATTTGCTTTCTACATTTAACCTGCCAGGCAGAAAGCTGTCTCCCTCATATTCCAAAACAGAGATTATTAATGAGAGTGGCGGGAGCTGAATTGAGATCTTTGCCCTTCTGTGCAACTTTCTGCTTTTAGTTTCTGTGACTGAACTATTGGCGTATTTGAAGTCATTATGCATTTACTGTGTTATAAATCTACTTTACAGCTTTTGCTTCTACCTGCAGCTTATATGACAGCCACATACGCTAATACAATATTTTGCCTTATCTAATGATAAAAATGCCAAGTTGCTCTCTAAAGTTTAACCATACCCTGTTAGAGAATTCTAGTGAAATACTTCGTTTTTCCACATATACGTAAATCTCTTAAGATCAATGGGATCAATAAGTATAATACTAGTTATGAAACTTTATACTTGGAGCAGAATTTGTTTTTATAATATAAGAGAATAAAATACCAAGAAAAGTAAATTAGTCAGACTTGAACAAGAGTGAGTTTTAGGGAAAACTGACATATCTCAATTATAGCACAGATAATAAATATCTGTCAAAGAATAACTTACTTCACATGAATGGTCACTCTTTTATGTAAAATTTTATCTACTCATGAGAAGTAGGGAAAATCAGAGTTTTATGGCCATTTTAGCCGCCATATTTAAACATTTTTCTTTTCCTGTTTTTACTTTTCCATCCTCAAACATAAGGGAAATTAACCAGTTCATTCAGCTGACTTAGGTTTCCTAAGTAGCTTTTAGCCATCGAGATACAATTGTGGTAGGTAGAACCAAAGAGAGACACCCAGACATTTTTTTGGAATTGTGAAGTACAAAATAAGCACTTATGCTCTACATAATCTAGTAACAGTGATAAAGATCAGTTAAACTGTCTTACACAACAGATGTATTAGCTTGATTTTCATTCGTAACTTCTTTTTCTTCAGGACCACAGAGAAAAAGCTTGTTGCCCAGAGTTTTCTGGGCAAATCGAAAATACATGATATGGCCCATTGCCACAAAGGACACTGAAATCAATACAAGCAAGCCAAAAGCTTCAGGATTCGGAGCCAGGATGACCATGATGAAATGCAGAAGATCAAGCAGATAGTTCATGGAGTTCTGTACACCATTTATAATGCCTCTTTCAGATTCAATTACATTTTCTTGCAGCAACTGTGTCACAGTTAAATCAAAGGACCAAAGACCTATAACAAAAGATATATTTTTAGAGATATTCAATCTCTAAAATTTATAGCCATATATTTCAGATTTATAGGTTAAAAATATGGTGACATGTGAAAAATACACATTTTAATCCTATTACATTAAAGTCACCATATATATGTTTATCATAGCCTTGTAGAGAATTATTTTTCATTAATACATACTGGGTTATTAGTGGCTCTAAGAAATAATATTTACAGCCCCCAGACAAAAATAAGTCTAATCCACAAAATTTTAATTGTTTTTCTCTGGTTATTCATACTATGAAAGCAAAACTTTGAAATCAGAGACCTAATTCTATTTTAGGTACAATCATGTGCTGAACAATGATGTTATGGTCAATGACAAATGGTATATATAATGGTGGTCCCATAGATTATACTAGAGCTGAAAAATTCCCATTGCCTAGTGACATCATAGCCATGGTTATATGTTTGTGGTGATGCTGGTGTAAACACACCTACTGCACTGACAGTTGCAATAAGTATAACATATACAGTTATCTACAGTACATATTATGCTTGAGAATGATAATAAGTGCCTACGTTGCTGGTTTATATACTTACTATACTATACTTTTTATCCTTCTTTTAGTGTGTACTCTTTCTACTGAAACAAATAAAAAGTTTGCTGTAAAGCAGTTTGCTGTGTTATGCTGCCAGCAGCCCTGTGCATCTCGTGTGACCACATCTCTTGATTGCATCATTTTCTTCTGTGCTTGACTTAACCTCGGGATTTTTGCACAGTAACATGCCGGTAGCCTGGGAGCAATTAGCCACACCACATAGCCCACGTAGTAGGCTATGCCATTTACATTTGTCTAAGTGCACTCTATGATGTTCACACAATAAAATCACCTAAAGATACATTTCTTGGAATGCAGTCCCCTCGTTCAGTGGCCCATGACTGTACTAGTATTTTTCAAATTTAAAATGAACAGAACTATATGTTGTTATGGTTAAAGTGTAAGGAAACATTAAACCATTACTACATTTACTGCTTGGGTTCTAAAGCTTCTACAATAAAGCTGTCTTACTTGAATATTAATGTCTTTGATAAATTAATAAACTGCTTTGTATCACAAGATAAATATGGTTTCATTCCAAGAATGAATTCAGGAGGAGATAATTCATCAGTACTCTATTAATGATTACTTAAATTTAGCTTTGTAAGAAGTCTTTATATTATGTTTCATTCCAGAACTGTAAAATCCACTTGTTTGGCAAAGTATATTAAATACACATCAGCTAGAGAAGATCTTTGAAAGATTTTCTTTTCTAACTACCATGTTTTTCAAAAAATATTAAACCCAAAAAAAATAATAATCCTTTTCTCCTTGTACCATAGAAACATTCTCTAAATACTAGTCCTTTTGGTAGAGTTATAGTAATATAAAGACTAAATCACTAAATGGCAATATAATTATTATAGATAATATTTTTTTAGTGCCTGACCAGTGGTGGCTCAGTGGACAGAACATCAACCTGGGATGCTGAGGTCCCAGGTTTGAAACCCCGAGGTCATTGGCTTGAGCACAGGCTTATCAGACTTGAGCATAGGTTTACCAGCTTGAGCCGAGGCTGCCAGCTTGAGTGCAAGATCATAAACACGACCCCACGGTTGCTGGCTTGAGCCCAAAGGTCGCTGGCTTGAAGCCCAAGGTCGCTGGTTTGAGCAAGGGGTCACTAGCTTGGCTTGAGCCACTCCCCCATCAAGGCATGTATGAGAAGCATTCAATTAACAACTAAAGTGCTGCAACTACAAGTTGATGCTTCTCATCTTTCTCCCTTCCTCTCTCTCTCTCAAAAAAAAAAATATTAAAAAATATATATATTTATCTTTCTGTCTATATAGATAAATAGATTTCTTATACAGAAGTAATTAAATAAATTAAGAGTAATACTTAAGATATCCACTTAGAAAAAATTTTCAAGCCCTAATCATGTTTTATAAATGTATATGTATATATATATATATACACAAATAATTTTTTTTAATTATAAAATAAAAATTTCTTAATAAAAGGCTGGATTATACATAAGGATGAATAATGGACTTTACTTAAATTAACATTCAGGGACTATTTCAGATAATTCATTATTGAATTCTTTGAACCCATATTGCCTTGACAATTCAGTTCATCATTTAGTTCAATATACAAAAGGAGATATCTTACCAATTCTAGCAGCAATGACGCCTGCAAAGAGCAGACTGACAGAAATTATGGACTCAGAGTCAGGACTCATCTCTGGGGTAACATTAGTAGAAACAGACCCGTTTGACATGCGTATTTCAGTTGTAAAGATGGTTTCAGGTATTTCTGTAGGTATATTTGTGGACAGTGGCTCTGCTTGAATGAACCTAGAACGGATATCTTTGAAAGGAGAAACAGACAAGTCCAAAGGGCTTCCAGGCATGAACACGGAGATCACACACAAAATCAAACAGGAAAGCTGTGCAAATCCAGAGATCAAACCGGTTCGAACTAGGCCACATTTTCGGCGCAGCCAAGTAAAAGCCACAGTTCCCATTATTCCTGTTACGGCTGATGCTCCCATCAAAATACTGAGAATGGAGCCACTCAGCCCTTGAGTATAGGCATACCCCGTGGTGATGCAGTCAAAGCCCAGGACTGTCATATAGAGAAAAGCAAGCCCCATGCCTGCCAAAAACACCTGCTGGTTATAATAGGAGACCCATCCGTCTCGGAAGGTGCGGAAGGGCTCAGCCATCTGGGAGGCACAGTTTGGCTCTTGCTCATGTTCAAGCTCATGGATGTTAGGGTCTTTGTCACCCATTAGATGAGTTGCCTCCAGGAATTTTGGCTCAGTTTCTGTTAATAAAACACATAGTTATTTAGGGGAGATGGCATGGGAGAAAAGCCAATTATTTTACTCAGTATTTTTTCTTATCCTCTTTTCCTCCCCCATGGGTACCCTTAGCTACTATAATATGTATTGTCTTTTACTAATCTAAGAATTACAGCCAAGGAACAATCTCCAAGTAGCAATTATGTTAAATAAATAAAATATTATTGATCTCAATTGCTCACTTGCTTTGACATTATCTTCCTGCCAAAGTAAAACTCAACATATAAAAATATAAAAATTGTCTGGGGGGAAAAAGCACCTTATTTTCTAGAGCTGTGTTAAGATTCCAGTTATCCAAAAGCCCATCTTCCTCTTCTTGGGAAATATCCACCTTCACGTCCTTACCCTCCTGCAAATCACCTACACATGGTATGTAACTCCCTTCTTCATAGACTCAAAAGAATTCTGTTATTCTCATTTTTTCTTCCCATTCCTATGGCTCAACTTTTGCCAAGCCACCTCTGTTAATTGTCCCTCTGTGTCTACTACTCACTACATTAAGGAAAAGGGTGAGGGGTCCCGTTCCATCCCCTTAAGGTTCAGCCCAGAGTTCTTCCTCCGACTCTCAAAAGCCTCAGTTTTGACTAGCCTAGCAAAGTGATATATTGAGCCTCATACAGGCCTTCAGTGGTAATAAAATCTTATATAAATTCCAAACAGTTTGGTCTTCAGCAACATTTAAGGTGTGGACATCAGAACAAAAGAACTGATCATTGTGTTGAATTTACCTGTGTGCAAATTCAGCTGTTTCAACTCAGCTTCTTCTACTTTAGCAGTAGCTTTCACAGCTAAAGCAGGGGTTTTCTGGTAAACTTTCCAGAGCAGAAAGTACTCCACACACATGGACACCAAATTCCATCCGGAAATGAAACCACAGCCGATAACTGCAGAGCCAAATGTCATAATCTGGCCAACAGCCATGGGGGCCAAGATGTTGGTTAACTGGTCAATCCTTCGTACTGTGGCATTCATATCTACAGAGGTAGGTGAAAGATGCAGGGTAAGTGTAAAAACCTATCGGAGAGACGGCCCGCTTACATAATACCAATTCAGAGACCAAGCATATAGAGTCCTAAAATGTAAATTTCTTTTCTTTTTTTTTTTTTTAATTTTTATTTTTTTATTAATTTAGAGAGGAGACACAGAGTGAGAGAGAGAGAGAGAGAGAGAGAGAGAGAGAGAGAGAGAGAGAGAAAGGGGGGAGGGGCTGGAAGCATCAACTCCCATATGTGCCTTGACCGAACCAGTGCAGGGTTTTGAACTGGCGACCTCAGTGTTCCCAGGTCGACGCTTTATCCACTGCGCCACCACAGGTCAGGCTAAAATGTAAATTTCTAAAAGCACTCTATGAGCAAACCATAGCCATATTCTTAGAAAATAATTTGTTGTTTGCATCAAGTCATATTAAATTGGCCTCTAAAGTCATGATTTCCTTGACATTGTATAAATTAGTCTAATATCAGCTTTTAAAACAAATATAATTGTGAATCTATATTCATTTTTTTTCCAACAAACTCTTATTAAATGCCTACTATGAACCAGGCACCATCCAGCACTATAAATAATGAAGAATATCCTTTTCCCTCTCTTCATGGAAGTTTACGTTCCCATGGGGAATAAAAGACAATAAATTGGCAGCATATGAAAGACAATAAGTGGGCAATATGTCAGATGGTCATTAAGAATTATGGTGAAAAATAAAGCAGATGGGGGGATGGAGAGTGCTCAGGGAAAAGGGGACATTTCAGTTTCAAACATGGCATAGTCAGGGAAGGACTCACTGAAAAAAAGATAGCATCACACCAGACCTGAAGTGGTAGGAAGCAAAAGAGTGATCATGGGGATATCAGTGAATAGAGAATTCCAAACCAAGGGAAAGTAAAAAAGTCCTGGGGCAGGAGGAGAACACCCAGGGTATTAGAGGAACAACAAGGAGGCCGGTAGGATGAGAGCAGAGCAAGTAAAGGAAGAGAGAGGAAGAAATGAGGTCAGAGAGAAAGTGTAGACTGGACCAGTCAAGTAAGGTCTTGTGACATAATATGGACATAACTTTTACACTGAATGAGTCAGGAAACCATGGGAAGCTTATGATCAGAGAGATGGCACAGTCTGACATATTTAACAAGGGTCATTTTGGCTGCTGTGTTGAGAAATGATTTTAGAGTGAGAATGAGAGGGGCAGTAGACAAGAATGGACGCAAGGAAACAAATAGCAGATAATGGTAGCATGGACCAGGATGTAACAAAGGAAATGGAGAAACAGGTACTGGATAGACTTTAAAGGTAAAATCTGGAATGCTTGTAAACAGATTAAATATAGTGTATGACAGAAAGAGAGAAATTAGAAATGGCTCTAAATCTTTTTTCCTGAGCAGTACCTGGAAGGAGAGAGTTGCCACTTACTGAGGATGGAGGAAGACTTCAGAAGAATCATGTTTGGGGCAAAAGAACAAACATTTTGGTTCTAGGGATTTTGATTCTAAAAAGTCCATTGATACTCAAGAGGCCACATCAAGCAGACAGTTAAATACGTTTATTATAAGTCTGGATTATAGGAAAGAAGTATGCATCAGATTTGGGAGTCATCAGGTGGTTGACTTTATTTCCCCTTTTTCTTTTCTTTCTTTTTTTTTCTTTTTAAGTGAGAGAAGAGGAGATGGAGAGGCAGACTCCCACATGCTACCTGACCAGGGTTCACCCAGCACCCCCCATCTGGGGCAGATGCTTGTATCAGCTGAGCTACCCTCAGCACCTGAGGCCAACGCTAAGACAAACCGAACCACTGGCTGTGAGGAGGGAAGAGAAAGAGAAGGGGGAAGAGAAGCAAATGGTCATTTCTCATATGTGCCCTGACCAGCAATCAAACCTGGAATATCCACACCCTGGGCCACTGCTCATCTACTGAGCCAACCAGTCAGGGTCAGCTGGTTGACTTTTAATGTAAGAAGATTAGATTCGATCATCAAGGGAGTGAGAGAAGATCAAGAAGAGATAAGGTATGAAAACTGAGTCCTGGGCACACAAATATTTAGAGGTCAGGGAGATGAGGAGGAAGTAGCCAAAGAGGAAAAAGACCAGGAGAATATGGTGTCCTAGAAGTTAAGAGGTAACAGTGTTTCAAAGACAAGGAAATAATCAACTGGAAAGTGCTAATGCTAAGTCAAGAAAATGAGCACTGGGCAGCTTTAGACAGGTCATATGGAGGGTACTAGGGACTTCAGTAAGAGCAGTTCTGGTCGAGCAGAATAAACAAATGCTTGACTGAAGCTGGTTTAAGGGGCTGATGCCAACTCCGGGGACACCATTTATATTATGTTTTAAGTGAGTGGCACGGCCTGAATTCACAGCGTGAACTTTGCTCCCTTAGCATTTTGGACCAAGGCCCTGACCAAGGAAAGGAATTGGAAAGAGTGAGCACAGACATCTCTTTTTGTTAAGTTTCACAGAAAAGAATAAAGCAATGGCGTGGAGGAGGGGTAAAGACAAGGATATTTAAGAAGAGAAACATTACAGCATGTTTATATGTTCTAACAGGAATGAGACAGCAGGTGAGAAGTACAGAATGTAAATCCACAGCACAAGTGAATGAGCTGTTCTCCAAGTGGAAAGTCTTAGACAGGAGCACAAACAATTCATCAGTAGCAACAAGAGTACAGGCCACATATATAACTTCAAGCATAAGTAGAAAAGAACAATGTGATGTTGGGAGCACATAGTTCTCTTCTCATTTCTTTCATTTTCCCAGGAAAAAACAAAGCAAGATTATCAGTGGAAGTGAGAATGGGAGAAGTGGTATTGAATGTATGTGGACAAAGATGAAAGTATAAAATAGTCCTTTAGGAAAAGGGGAGAAGGGAGGGAAAAGAGAATAGTTTGATCACCTGGCAGCATGAAAGGACCAACTTGAACCCAATGGCTATGAACTTTAAGTATGAACAGTGAGCAAGGTTGTATATTTTTCTCCAATTGTGTTCTCCTATAGAGGGGTGGATTTAACCAGGGTCTTATAAAAGGAAAGTGACAAAAGGAAAGAAGGCCAAATGAGCTGACGATCATGTGGTCAGAACAGACCTTGGAATTTAAGCTGGGTAAGCAAAGGAGACAAGAGGGGTCATAAAGAGTGAAAAGATAGTGGAATTAATGACTTGTAGGGAACAACTAGGGCAGAGGGTTGTTGGGGCTCGGGTACCAGGAGGAGTGAGCTGAAAAACTAGGAGGTGGTAGTTCGAGACATGGCTGCCTAAGATTGAGACTATGGAAGGGTAGGATTTAGTGGTGATGACAAGGTCTAGGGTATGACTTTGGAAATATACGGCTGAGTCAGAGTGGAAGACCAAGATGCACAAAGGAGAGGAGGTCAAGAAAATGACATACTGTCTCATTCTCTATCGCAGAGGGTGAAAATTAATGAGACAAGTCTTATCAATCATGCAGGGCACCCTAAGGAAAAAGCAATACGTGACTAAACATACATTAATAGAAAATTGCCTTTATTCCTTCTCTAGTTCTTCCTGGTCCTAAATTACCTTCCAATTAGTCCTATGAATGGGTAATAGTTATATGATAACAGGAGAACTTTGACACTTTCACCTTTCACTTGAGAGGCAAAGGCAGTTTTCTTTGATCTCATACATGACCATTTTTGCAGAGGCTTCACTAACTTCCATATGCCCCCCAATAACAAATTCCCAACTTGTACGCTAACATAAAAATGTAGAACTGATCCAAATAGCTCAATAATTAAAATCCAAACAATCAAGTACTAATGAAAATATACACTTGGATCAAAAAGCCCCAGAACAACAACAAAATTAATCAAGTTACAATGATTTGTTACTCTTTCACTATCTCAATTTTCAAGTGCTAATAAAGCTTCTTAATGCCACCAATGTCTATCTTTTACATGACCTGGAACTTAGGTGTAATTTAGTGTCAGAAGACAACTTTTATTTTTCTCAAGCAGAATGAATTAAATAATAATTTTTTTAAAGACCTAATAATTTTGCGGGTAACAGGCTACAGAAGAATCATTCCTTTGAATGAGCAAACATATCCTTTTTACAAATTCTATGCAAATAGACAAATGTGTGCTCATGTAAAACCAATTTAGCTATCTTCAGCAGCTGTGGCACAGAACATTACATTAAATAACTACTTGCCATTATAAAGGGTATATTACATATCATAGAATAATAACTTAAAATAGCAGAGTTGCTGAGCAAATAGCAGCCAGCAGGTCTGTATAACTCAAATATGAAGTCAATTTTTAGAGTTCAAACAAGAATTTATCTCTCATGCCTCGTCAAGCTAACCAGCAGATGTTTCTTTAGAATGCTAGACTAAACCTCAGAAGCTATTAATAAAGAGTGATTAACAAAGGAAACGGGAAAGGAAATATAAAACAAAAGATGGAGCAAAATGTCTGGGAAAAGGAAGTGAGTTTTAAACAGGTTTGACAGTCTAAGGGTCATGAATAAGAAACTGTTTCAATAAAACACTGAATCAAGTGCCTGGACAAATTAGTTAACAGGTTAATTAACAGTATTTATGTGAAAAACAATAATTTTTCTGGAGCTGTCTGAACTAGAGGGTAACAGCTATAGCTTAGCCTGATACCACTGAAATTCTAAAACTGCTTAATATTCCACTGTATTTTCTCTTGTCTTTACCCACAATAGTATAGCTTCCAATTTTAAAACCTACCCTGAAATCATGAAACAATGGGATAAGGAAAGGGGATCGATTAGCATCCAGCTCCCCTTTCTTCTTTATGTGTACACCTTCACCCCCACACACGTACACACAATGCACACAGGTTCAGCCATCCCTGCCCTGCTTGGTTCCTACGTCTTTGCCAGAAGCCTCAAAAATCATCCTGATTCATAGATTATTCCTGCCTGGAGTAGGTGCCTCTTGTACAGAGATACAACCTCAGAAGTACCTGGAATCTCCTCCATATGTACTCTTTCCTTCTATTTTTCCTTTATCCTGCTCCTTTTTTATTGCTCATGAACTCTGCCATAAAGCAGATGTCACTGCAATTCCATCCTTAGATTCTTGCTGACCTGCTAAAGAAGTTTGTTGTATCCCGTTCTGAAGCACAGTTTCTCATTAACACAAGCACCGGGGTTAATACTTGAGGAAAGACAACATGTAGGTTTGTCCTCCTCTAGGCTGCAAACCTGCACTGCGAGAGGAATGAGAACCACTTCACTGAAAGCTAACTCACAGTGGACAAGGGTTCAGCAGGCAGCTTTCTGCCTTCCTTAAACTTGAGAAAATTCAGAAGGCTAGAGAATAGACTAGTTGGCCTAGATTCTTCCACTCTGGAATAAGTCCTAATATAAAGAAAGATAGTTGAGAAATTGTCAGTCACATATTTATTGTTATTATGGGACATCACTGCATAGGCAGAAAGATCCCACAGTTATGCATTATTTATTTATTTAGAAAAGAATGAAAGATTCTGAGTAACTTTGTCTTTATACTTGAGACTTTTATTCTTTAATTTTTTTTAATTTTTAAAGGTTATTCAGACAAATTCAAAGTCAAAATAAGAAATTCAGACAAAAGAAACAAAACAATTATAAAAGCCAATTTTCCCCCAAATATATTCCAACAGATATATATATATATGATCTATTTTCAAAATATATTCTTTTATGCCCTTTGAATTTTAAAACCTGAACATGTATTACATTTCAAACTAGTATGTTAAAAAAAGGAAATTAAACAAAAAAACACAAAAAGGACAAAACCTTATCTTTTAGTTCAATGTGACATAAAGAATATGGAATTATTTCCTGTTAGCAAACGATCACAGGAAGATTAATCACCACGTTAGCTCCAAAGAGAACTGTATGCCGCACAGAGTCACACGTGCTAAATTCATCCTATGTACACACCATCATCTAGAACCACTGAAATTCCTAGCTAAGCATCACTCTGCTATCACAAAGTAATGATTCAGGTGAATTCTTTTTCTTCTAGACCTTCCATAGACTTTGGTGCTTCTCTTGCCACCTCCTTTCTATCATTTTTTTTTTAACCACATGGTTCAAAGTTGTTTGCTAACCTCAGTAACCTAATCTTGCCTTCTGTATTCTAGGATAAGCTATTTAAGTCATCGGGAATGCTTTGCTCATCTGTCAGGATGGTTGGGCAATGGGTGTGTGATCCCCATTATCTCTATAACCAGCAAGGTTGTTTCAGCTGATTTGATCAGTAGATAAATCTAGCCTTCCTTCTTTACCTTGTGTAATGATCAATCCAGCTGGCGTCTCTGTTTTGTATGGGGACAGGCAGGGAATACTGAGTGAGGTAGGTAATTCTGAGCCCAAGTACTGTAATATTGATGTAATTGGACATGATGTTTCGTAAGCATTCTTCAGTCTTTCTTTGGCCTCTTGCATATGTTTTCCAGTGAATAACTATGATTATAAGCTTCTCAAAAACTATACAGCATTCTCTCCTCTATTTTTTTAGTATTTGTAACAGCAATTATATTACATCATACATGTTATAAAAATTAGTAGATTATAGCTTTAAAGTAGAAGGAATTAACTTATAGAGTCTCTCCTAGAAGTTGTTTCCATTTGGTTTGGAGAAAAAAACAATATCTATAGTATGACTGGTAAGTACTAGTAATAATATCTCTAGTATGACCAATAAAAACCTCATGTGAAATTTTCACTATTATAAGTACTACATAAACATTTAGAAACAGTTAACAGAATTTTTAAAAAGAAACAGCTCGGGTTTGTATAGAATAAAAATGTTCACTGTCTTATAAATTAACTTCATACCATTGAGATAAATTTTTGCATTGAGAACAATAAAGCGGTTAGAAAAAAACTATGCTTTCAATTTATTGTCTTTTAAAAATACCCAGAAAAAAGGCTCGTAGTCTTATTTATTGCTGATTAAAAGTGAGTCCTATTATAAACCATTTAGTTGAAAGAGAAAACCAAATTACCTGCTAATTTGCTTCTGTCTTCTCCTGCAACAACAACAATCCAATCCCTTTGGATTGTGATTGTGGTAGCAGTACTGGCCAAATTCGCAATGTTTGCAATAGTGATAATCAAGATATAGCAGGAAGTCTAAGGAATTACAGGGAAGAGTTAAGTTAAAATGTCAGTTTTTACCACAATGTACCTATACCTCCACATGCAATGTATTATAAAATTGTCTTTAGTGGTATAATGGTCAAACTTTTATTTTAATTTCATTTATAACCAATCATTTTACTTTATACATATGAAACAATAAATCCCAATGGTCAAGTTAAAAACCTAATGTAATCCGTATCAACATATACATAGTACATATAATATAAAAATTATAATAGTCCTATGCATATTTATGTGACAGTTACCATAAGCATTAACATTGGGGTAGTTTTTAATATTTTCCCCACAAATATCTCCTTTGGAAACAACTTTAAAGGAAAGTGAGAAGACCTGTATTTAAGTGAGAGTTCTAACATTTCCTAGTTGCATAACAATGGATAATCAGCGAACATCATTTTGTCTTGGTTTCTCATCAACAAAATGCAGGAAATAGACTAGAAGAATTCTGCTGTCAGACTGGGCTTTGTAACTCTAAAATATCAATCCAAATATACAGAACAAGATTCAATAGTGACATCATAGCCATTACTTTCTACCATACCCCATCTCTCTCTTTTCCAAAAGAATTTGCATAGAATCATAGTTTATGAAGCTATCTAGTCCGTGCCCCACCAATGCCAATTCTTTAACAGAAGAACACAATCGTAACTGACTAGGTAACATTTCTTATGCAGTGTGAACAAATTACAGGTTAATACTAATGAGCTGAAAACTAACAGCAAAATTATATAATAAACTCTTAGAAATGCTATTGAAAACAAATAGGAGAAATAACCAATAGGACAAACTTTAAATTCAAACAACACTTAATAAGTACATGTTATGAGGGAATAAAAACAAAACAAAAATTTCAGAAATATGAATGTAGACACAGAGATCAATATGAAAATGTCCCATAAGAAAAAATACAAAAACAAAAACACCTCCCTATCCTCAAAGGGTTTTCATCATTTACCATTATCAGAAGTTCAGTTTTATACCATCAAGAATCTCACTGAGAACTTACAAGAACCCATCCATGGTACATGGTCAGAAGCTCATTTTTATGTAAGAAAACCATCATCAGGATAATTCCACACAGGATGACTGAAACATTCTGTATCACCAGTGAAGTCTGGGCCACTGTACAGAGGGAGAAACAAAGTGTTCACCACACACTGGACTGGAATGCTTCAATGGGGCTGTTTTTATCCATACATCACTATTCTATTACATTAACACATATGCAAATAATCACAAGAAATTTAAAAAAAAATTCCTGAAGTAAATCCTGCCTCCACTATGCCCAGGACAACCTACCAGATCATACCCCACCACTAAAACTTACAGGCGGAATGAGAAAGTATCCATCACTTTTTTCTTTTTTTAGTTGAAGCCATCCATAATGACCACATTTTCACTTAGTTTATTATCATGAAAGTTTACTATCACAAACAGAACTATATTATATAGACAAGATCTACTTCTCAGCTCTTTGTTGCTTAAGCTAAAATAGGATCATGTAGGTGTGTGTAGGTGATGAAGGAGGTTAAGGAAATGGTCATGGAATCCATAAACTCTTACACAGCAGGTTGAATCTGATCAGAATACGGATAGATAGAAAAGCCATGTAAAGATCTGTCAAGAATAAATACTGTGTTTCTTTGGGCATCCTAATACTGTTTGTCACTGCTCTGATGACATGCTAAGCTACACCTGTCCATCACAGAGAATGCCAACTTTCTTACAGTGAGGTACCAATGTAGACAAAGCGCTGGAGTAAGGACAGGTAAGTATACAGGTAAGGGACACCTTGTAGTCTTTCCTCTGCCACTTACTAAGGTAGAGGACCTAGGACAAGATACCTAATGTCTCTTCTGCCTGTGTCTAAAAGGTGAGGATGCCAGTGCATACCTTCCTTCTTTACTTTATAGTCATTATGATGCTCAAATAAAATACTTATTAAAGCAGTTTGAAAAACATAAAGAGTTGTATATGTAAGGTATAATTACAGCTCTTGTCATTTAAGGACAGTAAAGCTCATTCTGGCTTGGAAGGTCATATCAAAGCCTCAAGTAAAAACAAACTGCTTTTTGAAATTAGTTTGAAATAAAATGTCAGCGTATTACTCATTCATTGATGCATTAACTCACTGCACAGGATTAACTATCAATTGAATGAGGTTCTTAGCTTTCAGAATCCCACAGACCAGAGGAAGGACAGACATAAACAGATAATTATCAGACTATAAGTAGAATAGTAGAGGTATTGGCTAAGCCCAATGGGAGCACAGAGGTAGAAATGGTTAACTCAGCCTAGAGACATCAGAGATTTTCATGGAGGGTGACATATGAGTTGATTACATAGGACCCAAGTGGGAGGTTGTTAGCCCACCACACTTGCCTCTAACTCGACATTCTTTCTAACCTATAATTTCAGTATTCAACAATCATAATGTTATAGATCTCTAAATATAATATTTTTATGTTCCCATGCATAATGTTGTAAATAACTAAAATATTTTCCTAGCATACAAAACGTTTTCTGTATGCATTTTGGTCTATTAATTCTCAAAACAGAAAAAAGGTCCATCTTGAGCATTTTACTAATAGCATCAGTTCTAGAATTTGTTAATCCAAGGGCTCTCTATCCAGAAGCAGTCATCTTACACTGAAAGAAACAAATCATATCTCAATCTTTCCTCAACATCTAAGACAAACATGGCCAGGTCTTGGCATTATCAACTGTGCAACTCAGAAAAATTTTGCCCTGTTAGTCTGAATAATTGAATTGCTCAATCACTTTCTCTTTTTCCTAAATAAAACTAAAGATTTCATTATTAGTGTTCTAGAATGTTAGTATATTATCATTTCTTCTTTTCCCTCAAAAATTTATAATCCGGCTCTCTGCGATTCCGACTCCAATATTCTCTCTTGAATCAAAACTTTTCATTTCCCCTACACACACCTTTATGTGAAATACAGCAACCCAGAGGACACATGTTAAAATTGTCCCAGAAACCCCACACTTAAAAGACTCCAGAATAAGGCCAGAGTTAAGCAAACTTTCAATGTTTAACATGGTTCTCAGAAAAGTTCTACGGTGTTAATCATTAACATCTGGAATTTATGAATAGCCAAAGATACCTAAAAAAATATATACAAGCTCAATATATTGTCATCCTAACCTTGTGTAGGAGGCCTAGAACCCTCGCTGTAGAGGTGCTGCCTCCAAACTCCCCATCACTCAAGTGCGGCCGGCAGGCCTACAATGGGTTAGCCATGGTGGTTTTTCTCTAGCATAGGCACTGGTTCCAGGAATACAAAGGCAGAGCTGTAACAGCACTCACCTTTAAGTCTGGCATTCTTATCCACCCAATCGCCAATGATGGCTCCTAGGACCAGAACAGACCCTGCCACCACCAGCCCGTAGACTGCAGTTAAGAGGAGGCTGTTTCCATAGAGCTCCACCAGAAACACAGACACTGCAAAGTGCCACATCCGATCTCCCTTGAATAAGAGAAGAGAAAATGGTTTGCTGAAATAGTTTTCATTTCGAGTAAATTATACTCAGTAAGTTTCTTCCTTATCAAAAGGGCACTCTCTGGCTATCATGAGACTTTCAAGGTCGATTCTTCTACAACTGAATACTGGTCAGGTGTCAAAACCATTAATCCTGGTCAAGACGGAAAATATTCTTGCCCAAGGGCAAAGTAAACCTGAAATAGCATGATGTTAATGAAATATGCGTAGTCCTCTTCATTCCAGAAAAAAAAAAGCTCCAGAACAAAAAACGTGTTTTAGACAAAACCTACTTCTTTGTGTGTCAGGTTTCTACCTGAGAGCCTACAATTTACCTGAAGTAGTTTGCTACTGAATCAGAATGAAACTACAGTATATTTCACAGACATTGGTAGGCTTTTAATGTCAAAAAAAAATTTAAAAAGGTCAGTTTCTTAATTTGTAAAATAAGAATGGACTCTGTTATCTCTACATCTTCTTTTACCTCTAATATTATAAATTCTATGCTCTATTTCACAAATAAATTTCAGTCATAAAATAACAGGGCAATCAGAAAGATGAAGTTAATACAGGCAAATTCTGGCATCACATGAAGATATCAGAAATAAATGCGCAAGTAGTCATTTTTACATTTTAATACAGATGGGTTTTGAAAGGGGAAAAAACTAATTATTTCTTTATTCCAAACTATATAGGGAATTTAGGAATTCATTACTGCAAAATGTTAAATGACAAACTTTTAAATAAGTCAGGTAAGTTAATGTATAAGAAATCTATAATGGACCTTATTATGAGATTTTAGGCTCCTTTCCAGACCAATAGGTTAACGTAAAACAGGACAACACTGCATATGTACCCTGATTTATTGGTGTCACCCCATTAGAATTAATAATAATAAAATATATATATAAAAAAAAAAACAGGACAACACTGTTCTCTCATAACCTATCCCTGAAAATCAGTACAGAAAACTAAAATTTCAGGCTAGACTCCTTATGGATTTGATCCTACGTGGAAGTACTAACAATCCTAATTCTTTCCAAAGTCTGTTAACACCTTTCTGATAAATTTAATGTTATCAGGAATTTAATGGTATCATGAGCAAAGTATTTTCCTGGTGTGTCAAATGAGTTTAAAATTTTAATAAAGCCAAGAACACAATCTTATACATTTAGAACTTAAATTGACGCGCATGCACTATAGCAATGGTTCACGATGAATTTCATGCATACCTGTATTTTTCAAGTTAGGGGAGTGGTTTTACCATCCAAGTATCACCTGGCAATGCCTGGCACTGCTTTGGTTTGTCACAACTGGGGTAGGGGGAGCAAATTGTGATACTATTGGTATCTACAGTGTTCAGGACAGTCCCTCACAACAATGAATTACTCAGCCCAAGATGGTTAACAGTGCCAAGGTAGAGAAACTTTGGTGCAGAGGATTATGTACAAAATTTAGAACCACAATTCAAAATTAACATAAGACTAGGGATTTAGAGGGTGCTGGATATAACAAGCAAACATTACACTAGAAGCACCATATTCAAAGAACTGATTCTCACCTAATGGTCTGAAATGTAAACTTAAGAACTTTCAGTACTCTCAAACCTCAGTACAGTGCATGGCCCACAGTAGATGTATAACAAATAACTGTAGAATCAATAAAGGAATGAATATGCAGCACATGGATTCCAGTTGTGAATGAGTAAATATAGAATAGGTGGCAAAAATCTAGACTCATTCATCAACTATACTGTTCTAGTACATTAGATATGTTTTGCAAACATTCAAGAAATTTGAGATGAATCTGTACCATGATGAATATTTCTGAGAGAGCTATTTTTTAAAGTTTTGATAATAAAAAATGTTTCCACTTGAGTAAGAATTGAGTTTCAAATACAATTGTACTAAGTTTGAGAATGTATGATATACATGCCATTTGTTTGAAACCAATAAAAAAGACAAGTTGATATATTAAGAATGTCAACAAGGATAGCAAGTTAAACTTCTTAAAAAATCTTTCACATGACAAGCAAATTTCAATTTGATTAGAATAAAAATGAATGGGGAGAGAGGAGGTACTTGATTCTAATCTCCATTCCTCTGAATAGCTCCCAAGGAAAAAAAACTAAAACACATAAATGCCCCAAATGACAGGTTGCTTCCATGAATAAATTTCCCGTTTCCTAAACTAAAAAGTAAGAAATATTATTCTACTACTATTGCTTCTTTCTTGTTTTGTTTTTCTATTCCTTTTTTCCAAAATAATTTGTTTTAAATTCCTCTAGAGCAGTGGTTCTTAACCTTTTTTGAGGTACCGAACCCACCAGTTTCATATGCGCATTCACCAAACCCTTCTTTAGTGATAAATAAAATATGATTTTTTTTTACAAATTCAAGACATAGGTATATGTTTTTTTACTGGTGCACAAAATGAGCCGTGCATTAACATCACCTTGCTCAAAGAACAAAACCAACAAAGTGCATAAACTCACAACAAATTACAGTATTACTTTATTCTGGCCTCCGCGGCAGAGGCTTCTCCGAATCCCTGAGACCGACTCATGGAACCCCTAGGGTTTGATAGAACCCAGGTTAAGAACCACTGCTCTAGAGCATCAAAACAAGTGCTAGTAAGTGGAAATCTTCTCTCTTGCCTATCCTTGGATAACACACCACTTCCTTGATGGAAAGGAATAAATCTGTTCTAGTTAACCCAATTTCCAAAGTCTTTCGGCTTTAAGAAGCAACAGATTCCATGCTCAGAAAGCTCCCAAATTGGGTAAACTCTAAGTTAATGACCTAGTGCAACTGCAAGCCTACTCATTCTTTCCTTATGTCCACTTCCTGCCCTCCCATAAGCTCTCACCATACTTTGATGATTTGCTTACATGTTCATCGACACCCAGGAGAATAAGAGCTGAAAACCAACTGAATATCTGTGAATTAATACTAACAGTCATTAATCTACTTAATACTTACTGAAAGGCCACATGAAGGCACTAGAAATTCAACATTGCACAAAAAATCCCAGTGGTCAAAGACCGAAAATAAATCTAGAATAGGTCAAGTAGTGTAAATGTAATGAGAAAAAATAAAGTAGGATGGGGATGGAAGTTGGCATTTTGCAGGATGTAGTGACAGAGACCTCTGTGAGCAGGAACCTAAAGGAAGTGCGGGCTGGATCAATGCAGACATCTGGGATATAGCCGAGATAGTTCATAGAATAATGACATAAGATATAAACAATTGGCCAACCTTTTCACTGTCTTATACTATTAGTTATATTTTTGCTACAGATGTTTTATATATGTGTGTGTGTGTTATATACATATATTTTAAAGCCCATACTACACTATATTAAAAGCTCCTTGACAGAATCCACTTATTACAATACTTTGTATTCTGATAATATAGAATAAAATGTATCAATCCACTAGCAGATAGAAATGAAGTCAGAAATAAAGAGCATTCAACCCTAGAAAAAACTAACATCATAGACCCTACTCTAACACCTCTATATATTCAGTGTATAGGAAAACCATAGTTTGTCAGAGCTGGCAAAGAAATAGATATACGTGTATACATATTTTGTAACAAAATCTGGCAGAGTGTCAAACAAGACACAAACCTAGAAAGGTAGAATTAGTTAGTTAGAGAACACTCCTCTTTTGCATTCTTTTGCATTAAAAAGAAGTAAAAATTCTCTAAACCTTATATGGTTGTAATTGCTGGGGGGTTTTGTTTGTTTAATACAAGTTTCCTGTAAGAACTCCTTTTGCTCAACTTACTTGTAAGACTGGGGTAAGGGTCTGTCACTTTACCGCAGGACTTTTAATTAACAACAACAAAAAATTCTTCCAGGAATAACCACAGTTTCATTCTTCAGGCAAATCTGACCTCGCAACCTATTAACAATAGGTCATATAAACCCTAAATTTATCAGTATTGAGAAGTGAGACACATTGTTGCCCTAACATATAGGTTCAGTTCACAAGATAAGAATTTCAGATCCTATCTCCATCACTTGCTATGGGTTTTATTTTTATTTTTAATAATTAATACTTACTGAGTTAATTTGGAAAAACAAACTACTGATTTAGATCGAGGGTAGTTTAACTAGATTTCTACTTAGAATCATCAGTCATTAGAAATGAAACAAACTCACATCAATTCTACTTTGTCTACATGAATTTGCAGACATCCTTGTCTAAGCCTCTGAAAAGATAGGAGCCTGCCCTTTCTAAAAAGGCCATCTGTGAATTGCTATTTCTTAAGGAGCTGATAACCTAGCTTAATAATGGGGAACAGATTTCCACATAAAATAGTGCATATTCATGTCTTAAGGGTGATCCAACAGAAGTTCCCAGTTTAAAAAGAGAGCAACATTCACAAAATTTACTTTCAAAATTCTTTATTACTTATAATTCTTTTAAATTAAATATCATATATGAGGCATGAATAGGATATATATTTTAAATAATAATTGTTTAATTTTACATAATCTAATTATCATTAACTAAATACACATCCAATATCCTTTGGGGGTTATTCTTTTTTGTGGGTGGTGAGGGGGTTGATGAAAGAACTCAGGCCCACAGAAACACTGCAGCTCTTCCAAGACCACTTAGGAAGTCAGAGGAAAAATTATAAATCAGTTGATGATTTTCATTGGATGATGGTCTCAAGATAGCCTGAGATGCCCCACGCATATCTACCTACAGATAACATTTCTAAAGGCAGAATTTTCATCACTCAAATATTTGTTGTAGGGGCCAATTTTAATTAAACTAATCTCAGAATGCTATTTTTAGCTTAAGTCAGTCACTCCACTATTCTACTGTATTTTCATAGTGCAGTATGCTGGAACTGATAAATTAACAAAAGAAGAAAATAAAGATCTTACAATGTGAAAGAATAGAAGGTAGTATATGAGACACCCATCCATTCTTAGCAGCAGATACTACCATTTACTAAGCCTATTAATGCAAAATAAAATTTACAAAAATGCAAATACTCCTGTACTAGTTAATGCCGTCTTTGGATAATCATCAATGTACATAAAGTGTAATAGCCTGATAATTAAATAGCATTTATTAACACCTATGGAAAAATACCTTGGTGAAAAAAATCTTTTTTCTTAAAGCGTCTTTGGGATAATTTATTTCTTTGCATGACAAAAATGGAAGATGGCTTAAAATAACTGTGAAAGGAAACAAGCAAGTATGTTGTAAGACTTACTGTATACAATCACTTACCCAAGTAGATAAAGAATGTCCAAGGTAGAGAAGAAATTTGGCCGAGGTCAGGTAGTTTGTTAAGGATCCTGTAGAGACAAAGGGGTGGAAGATTAAAAGTATATTTTGTCACTGAAGTGAGACGAGGTTGGAACGCGTATAAATTTAACACGACTGTTAAACACGACTATTAAAGACTCTTTCGTGGAGCAAACCATGTACATTTTATCCAGTCAACACTCGCTTAAATTCAGCATGCCCTGTTGGCCAATAACTGCATAACTTCACATAAGGTGAAGAAACCTCTGTGGCAACATTCTTTTAACTCCCATTTTCTAAACAAGGCAATCCAAACTCACAGCCTACTCCGTCCTTGCGTACGTGTAAGCACCCTCTTCCCACACCTTGAAATTCATTTCTTCCAGAACCCCCACCAAATATCAGTCAAACGAGCTACAAAGCATTCTGGTTACCAGCTCAATGACGTTTCTCCTAAACCTGCGTGAAGCTGCCGGGCTCCACCACCCAACCTGCGTTGCCACCACCTGCATTCGGTGCACTCACCGCAGCATCCTCCCTGGCGGTTCTGCTCTCTTGCCCTGGTCATGACACCGGACGTTCCCCACTTGTCCCTCTGCTACTGCTGTCGTCGTTCTTGCCGAGGTGCTGGTCCACAGGAGTGCACGGAACTGAAGAGAGCACCGCTAAAAACACATCAGGCGTGAGCATAAAGACCCCAACAAATACTATGGCAAACAACAAAAGAAAAAGAGTCCCGGGGTCTTCTTTAGGTCTTCTTTCCAAACTTAGCTAACACTGTAGCTGAAGTTGGAAAGGCAAAGCCTTATGGAGGTGGGTGGGAGGCTCAACAGGCCGTCCGAGCCGAGCCCGTGCCCCTGCGCCGCCGCCGCCGCCGCCACCGCCGCCGCCGGCCCAGCCCAGCACTTATACCCGCGGGGGCGGAGCTCCCTCCCTCCACGCTCGGGGCCGCCCCTCCCTCGCGGGGCCTCCCGGGCGTCCCCGCGGCGCGAGGCCAGGCGCCCGCGGACCCCGGAGCGGTGCTGCCTCCACGCCCTTGTCCCGGGACCTGGGCTGCCCGCGGTGTCGGGGGCTCCCTGGCTACAAACTGCGTGCGGGGCCGCAGGAGCCGACACCGGCTCACTGCGCTCGGCGGGTCTTCCTGCGCTCCGGGAGGCCGCGAGAGGAGCTCGGGAAGGCCGGGGGGCGCAGAGGGGCAGCCCGTGCAGCGGGCGGCGGGCGGCGGACGGAGGTTGAGCGCAGAGCCCCGCCGCGGGCACTGGAGGGAAACGCTTCGCACCCGCCACCTGGCCGTTCCGGAGAGAGGGCCTCCGGACGCCCACTGTGCTCAGCGCCAGCCTGGGCTTGGGTGGGGAGGGGTGTCTTTTTCTTTTTTAAACGACAGTCATTTTTAATATAGGTATCTAAATACAATCCGTGTCTCACAGGCTTCTTTCCTGGCCTTCAGATTCCGGCAGGCCTGCGGAGGAGAACGTATGTTCCTCCCAGGGCTGCATAGCAGGGCTTCCCTCAAAGAAACAGAATCAAAGAGCAGGAAGGGGCTCAAAGATCAGAGTCCAGCCTTTTTCAGAGGAGTAAATGTTGGCTTGGGAAAGTCAAGTCCAGCAGTGAGTTAGAGAGCCCACCCCACCCCAGAACTCGGGTCTCCAAATGCTTCCAGAGGATGCAGCAAGGAGGAAGAAGCCCAAGCCTTCCCGCTTCACCATCCTTCCTTCTCCCGCTCCACCCTCTCGCTCCCGCCCCCACCTCTCCTTTAAATGCCCCAGTATCTGACAGGCAGTCACCAGGAATACCGGTTATCCCAGTTGAGTTCCTGAGTCTGTCCCTGTCCAGATATAGCCATTCAGTGGCCTCCTGAAGAGGCAGTTGAATGTTTGCAAAGAACCCTAAACTTAAACCTTCTGTGACTTTTTTATCCTCTACCCACAGCCCCCCGACCCCCGCTGTGTCCCAACCCTTGGGTCTTTCCAACCCCTATTGCCAGGCTCCATTACCTTACCTTTCTCAAAGTCTCCAAAACCCGGGGAGTG
Organism: Rhynchonycteris naso; assembly: GCA_037038555.1. Taxonomy (NCBI): domain Eukaryota; kingdom Metazoa; phylum Chordata; class Mammalia; order Chiroptera; family Emballonuridae; genus Rhynchonycteris; species Rhynchonycteris naso. Next base: position 43,934,582 of record CM072997.1, on the reverse strand, counting down.
GATCCTGCACATTGAAACTGCAACCAGGTTCCACCCTGTGAGCGCAGGTCAGACTGACACCCAGTAATGAAGGAAGACAGGCATCGAATATATGCCCTGTATCTGAACTCTCAATCAGGAGCCCACAGGTCGACGGGCGGGGTGCAGCTGGATTCGGTTGGGATGTAGTCTGGAGGGCAGAGATAGGGGATTCACAGTTTAGCTACTGCTGTTAACTGCTCATTCCTTTTCAAACCCTCATTCCCTCTGTCTTCCCACAGCACTTTCAAGTTCTTTCTGTTGTCCCTATAAAGAGATTTTGGTGTGTCTTCTGAAACTGGGAGAACAAGGTTATGGTATCCCTTGAGAAGTTAACCAGGGTACTTCATATGAGGGACCTGCATACCAGAAGAAACTGACTGACTCCTCCACACCCTGGGGAGCTCTTACTGGAGATGAGATTTGTTGATAGGTTCTCAAGTGAAGCACAAAGGATAATGATATTTGCACATTTGCCACAGTGTCTCTCAGCAACAAGGACCTCCAAGTGCTTTGCATTAATTTTTCCATGCCACCAGAAGAGTGTGGTGCTGTTACCAATTTTAATGTGCCTTAAAGGAGGTTCAGCTGGTTTTTTAAAATAATATACTTCTGGTCAACACTGCCTGAAAAGTGTTTGTGGGAGTAGTAGCTAAGTCAATGTATACCTCAAAATGTGATGTAGGAATTGTTTTCTACTTTCATCTAGGAGTCCAGAAGCCAAAACTAAAAAATAAATAAAAATTTTTTTAAAAATGGTGAAAAAAATAGGAGACCACAGTGAAACATGTAGAAAAGATACTTTGGGAAGAAAACAAGCAAGATCCATAGCATCAAGACTAGTGAGGTGTTTGAGCTTTAGCAGGGGAATTCTAAATCGTTATGAATGGGAAAAGTCAAGATATATTATTAGTTGGGACTCATAAAACAGAAAGGATCTGAAAATGTAATATAAATCCTCAAAATATATGCAAAATGACAGTGATCTCCTGGCCTTGACATGCGCAACTACATAGCACTGTTTAAATTACAAGACTCAACCCTAGCCAGGGAAGGCAGTTGGTTAGAACATCGTTGCGGTATGCCAAGGTTGCTGGTTGGATTGGTCAGGGCACATACAAAAATCAAACAATTAATGAATAAATAAGTGGGACAACAAACTAATGTTTCTCTTTCTGCCCTCTCTCTCTTCCTCTCTCTCTTTAAAATCATTCAGTCAAAAAAATAAATAAATTATATATATATATATATAAATCACATGACCCTTCTGGCTATCCCTCCTTCTAGTTGACTAGTTGAAAATTTGACTAGTTGAAAATTAATATTTCTTTCAAAACTTTTATGTGTTTTTTCCAGAAGTCAGAAAACACAACTTTCCTGTCCAGGTAACCATAACTAAGAAAGTCATGCAAGTTTTAAGTCAGTTTACAAAAAATAGATACCTTGCCTGACCAGGCAATGGTGCAGTAGATAGAGTGTCTGCCTGGGATGCAGAGAACCCAGGTTTGAAACTCCAAGGTTGCTGGCTTGAGCATGGGATCATAGACATGATCCAAGGTCACTGGCTTGAAGCCCAAGTTCACTGGCTTGAACCCACAGTCGCTGGCTTGAGCAAGGGGTCACTGGCTCAGCTGGAACCCACCAGTCAAGGCACATATGAGAAAGCAATGGATGAACAACTAAGGTACCACAATGAAGAACTGATGTTTCTCATCTCTCTCCCTTCCTGTGTATCTGTCTCTGTCTCTGTCTCTCTTTCACTATAAAAAAAGTAGATATCCTAAAAAAAAAAATTACAGTTCATTTTCAAAGTTTTTAAGTTTGTAGATAAATTAACTAACTTTTAAAATATTCTAGCCAGAATAAAATGTGCTTTCTAACTTAAAATTGAAAAGTATTTATGCTTAGCGAATAAAAGGGATTTTATTATTTTATTTTTAAGTTGCTTTTTCACTTACCAGTCAGGCATCCTGAATTTCCTCTGCTTTAGCTGAGGTGCTACCAGAATACACAGAATGGTCACCACTACACTACTCTAAGTAAAAGTTACAGGGTTATCATCAACTATTACAGGAAGAGCTCTGATCCGAGACAGAACTTCTGTTGGATGTGAAACTTTTTGGCTTGACTTAGGAGCTATAAAGTCACCTTGCCATTCAAACGCCTTTCTCAATGTTACAGGCATATCTCAAGAACTCTTTGACTTTTTTTATAAGCTATTACTGGCTGGACCCTGGCTGGAGAAATTTAAGTTCATATACCTGCTTTAAATTACAGACATCTAATTGAAAAATAAGTATTCTCCCAAGTTCCCATTTTGTTTGAATATTTCAAATAGACTTGACATGAAGTTTTTCATGAATGCTGACTCTAATTTCTTTGTCTCTGTCTCTCTCTCTCTCATATACACACATATACAGAGACAAACCCAGTAGTCTAGTTTTTAGTTGGGAAGTTAAATGCAGAATTGAGGAGATTCCTAAAGAAATATATTCCTATGGCAAATCCATAGAGACAGAATGTATATTATAGTTGGCAGGGGCTGGAGTGACTGCTTAAGGGTACAAGGTTTCCTTTCAGGATAATAAATAGGTTCTGGAACTAGATAGTGTGGACATTGCACAACATTGTAAATAAGAAGTACTAGAAGTCACTGAAATGTATACTGTAAAATAGTTTAAATGGTGAATTTTATGTTATGTGAAGTTTACTTCAATTTAAAAATATATTCCTATATGCAAAGTTTGCCGTTCTTCATAATAGTGTTCACTGGAATAAATGTAGTCCAGAGGAAATTTTAATCAAAAAGAAAGAATTTAGAAAGAGGAAAAGAGATATCTTGCCCATCGGACTCAATGAAACTAAATCAACTGTTTAGTTTTCTCCACATATACAGCCAGTAAATACATACAGATTTCATTTAATAAATGTCTTTGTATCTCAATGTTTGCCATAAGTAGTACTGTCTATCCTAATTCTTTCATGTTATAACATAAAGTTCATTCTCTTATATTCTGTCTTCGATAACATATAAGACATATAGACGCTTAGCATCACCGCAATATCCCCTCCGCATTTTCAAGAACTTGCTTGGCCTTACCCAGGCTATATAAACAAGGATAGATTTCCCAGGCATTTGGTTATTTTCATTGTTCTTTTTGGAACCCTTTTCAATTGCACCATTTGTGTGCAAGCCCCTCAGAGAAGATAGCACAGAGGGTTTCACCCACCTGAACAAAAGGATCCTGAGTTATATGCTCTTACATCCTCAGTCTTCTGGCTCAGCCACTGCACGCTACATACCTAAATAGCACCTTGAAGCTGATTCCCACTAAGCTGGCCATACAACTGAAATTTACATTTTAGGCTCTCAGCACATAGTCCGTATGTGCAGTTGCAGGAGTCCCCGTTATCCAGCTCTCTTCCAACCCCAGCTTCTTAGTGGTGTGCACATTGTACCTGCTCTTCTATTTTGTTTGTTGTTTTTGGTATGAGTGGAAACTACTTCCATACCACTGATTTGTTCCTTTCAGACTCGTAAAATGCCTAGTTATAATAGCGTGTCAATTATGAAGGCAGCATAGTAAAAGATAATGGTGTCTCACATCCACAAAATCCTGATTAGATGATATGCTTCATCTTCAGTTCTTGAATTTTTGGTCACACAGACCCTAAAACAATAAAGAAGACCATTATCACATATACTGAGCACAGCTCTCTTCTCTAATGCAATTATAAATATTGACTAGAGTGATGATTTTAATACTGAAGAATATTTTAAAATACAATACAAAGACCCCTCCCAAGGATGTTTGTCAGAAAAGTTTTACTGTGTTGTTATCTGCATTGAGCTACAGATATAACAAACACCCCATCTATTTGGAGGACCAGACAAATGGCAGCTACTAGGCTAGTTGCTTATCAGATATTATCCCATTTCATCTTTACAACTCCCCTATGAAATAATGCTGTTATTACCCCAATTGTACACATAAAGAAACCGAGACTCAGAGCAGTTAAATTACTCACCCAAGGTCACTCGCCTGGAGAAGGGTAGAACTGAGATTCAAGTCTAGATTTGTCTGACGTCAAAGCCCTTCCTCTTCTTTATTTTTTAAATCCTCCTCTCATCACCTAATAAGCTGAGGACACACATTTGCTACAAATAAGTATAAATAGGGCTTTTTCTTTCTCTTGGCTACCTAATAGATGACTTGGGCACAAGTAGGCGATTTAGAATTAAGTGTTGATGGTGGAGGCCAACATAAAACTGGAGCAAGGGCTGAAACAGAAGCAGCACCACCCTTTCAGTGTGGTGGGAACCACCTCCTATCAGAAGCGGTGGGAGGACTTCCACGAGGTGCCTGCTGCCCACGTCCAACCAATAGCACACACCCCTTTCAGAGCACTGTAGAGCGATAAAACAGATAAAATAACATTAAGTAGGTTGGTGAAAGCTCGATTAAAATTTTTTAGTTATGAAAAGGAGGAACTAGATCAAAATAAAATATTTGGGATTTTTATTTTTAGATTGCCTACTACTGAATTTTTAAATCAGTGTTAGAAGTTGGGTCTTTGTAAAAATGTTTCGTTATCTCAAAAATAGTCTAGTCTGGCCTGTGGTAGCAGCTTCAACCTGGAACACTGAGGTTGCCAGTTCAAAACCCTGGGCTTGCCTGGTCAAGGCACATACGGGAGTTGATGTTTCCTGCTCTCCCCCTTCTCTCTCCCTCTCTCTGTCTCTCTCTCTCTCTTTCCTCTCCAAAATGAATAAATAAAAATATTGAAGAAACCTTTAAAAAATGGTCTAAAAATTTTTCTTGGCACTGTAAAGGGAAATAAGATAATTTTAAAAGAAGGCATAATAAGTGTAGATTTTACATGATTAAGGAGATTATTTTTAAGCTATTTATGAAGCAACATTGATACATAGTTATTATTAGGTATAGAAGATTGAGGTTTCCCTTTGGTGCCAGAAGAAATGTATTTTTGAGAATACTTTTTCATATTTAGAAAATGTTCTACCTAGAAGAGTAATATTTGCATAGTTCTTAATCTACAGTGTGTTTTGATGTTTTCATATGACTCTAGTAACTATAGTATGCAAAATCTTTTATTATACAGCAAAAACTTTTGATCAAATATTGTACACCAAATCAATCCCAGAGGTTCACTGCCTATTGTGCTCTCTCTCTCTCTCTCTCTCTCTCTCTCTCTCTCTCTCTCTGGCGTGGGGGGTGACCCCTGGAAGTATAAAAGGTTTTGAGTGATGGGAGTTGGTGATGAATAACATTATGGGTTTGGAAAGGGACTGGGTTAAGGAGAACTTAAGGGGCTAAAGACAAAAGTGAATGAAAAAGCAGGGACAGAAAGTGATCAGGAAGGCACATCAGAAACAAGATTTGGATTCAAAATTGGGGACAAAGTACCATCCTTGCTAATAATAATAAGCAGCTTTGTGTTGCCAGGCAACTTGCTCTACCACTAGCTAAGGTCTGTTCTGTCATTGGTAAATGATGAGTTTAGTTGATCTCTGAGATCAAATTCATCAAAATTTCTGTGATTCAAATAATGGTCGGTAGCTTTAGTGATTTTCCTCTTAATAGTTTTCTCCATAACGAGCATGCATTTCTTATATATCCAGAAACAAAAATTTAAACTTTCTGTACTTTTAATATATTCAACCACAATAAGGCTTTCTTGTATCAGTCAGTCCATGCCCACTACAACCTTTGAACAAGGCTAACTCCAAATTCTCTTCAAGGACACTCATCCATAAAATACTAATTAAACTCTAAGAAATCTGAATTGCAATAAGAGTTTTAAAGAAATCTCAATATGTCTTTCTACTGTTTATATAAGTATTATTTTCTTTAAGATGAAAATGGGTAATGGTTTTCTATCTTTGATTTTGTACTTGAATTGATTCTATTATTTTACCTCTGGGGAATGAATTCTAAGGTATTTATTAAAGCAACATATGAGAAAATACTAAGGCAATGTATGATCCCTGTTTATTTTAAGACTACTTTATTTATCTACTGTATCCAAATATTTATAATCTGGAAAATAAAATCACCAAGAGGCCTTGATTTGGTAACTATTTTGGTGTTTCTGCATTTAATAGCTTTTTGAATTATTTAGTCCATCTGTTCTGAAATGTAACAATGTATATTTAAGTTTTATTTCCTGAAGAACATCTCATTTACATATGAAGATTGATTTTCAATATATATCTATAACGATGCCAAAAATATATAAAATAAGCTGCTAGAACTAATTGGCAATAGTATTGTCAAGGCTATCAATCTCAAAGAATATGTCCTTGAACTTTTAAGTTTCATTTTACTTTGAAAGTCCAGTTTAGGCTGGCTTCATCTTGTTCAGGATTGTTTTCTTGGGTTTACCTGACCATCCATACTGACTGTCAGTCTCCATTCTTTTCTTCGTCCCCACCCTCTCCTTCTGACAGTAATTACTGTGCTGTGGCAAGCTCAACATCCCATTTCTTGTGGTCATAAGGTATGTACTTTTTGTATAATCTGCTTTGTGTTTTCCTCAGGAATAAGATGACCCATCCTTTGAAATAAACAATAACGCATCCCTAGGAAGTCACATTAGAAAACATTAATGTTTTGACTAATTAAAAACTGCAAATGAAAAACACCTAGACTACAATTATCAGTTTATGAGGGAAAAGGGTATCATTAAATGAGTTTACTTGTTTCTTCTTAGTACCAATTATTTTACACATGCCTAATTTGTTTTTGCTTAGCGTGTGCAATCTATTGCCCTTTAAGGTAAATGTGGACTGATGTAGAATGATTAATTGTGTGTCAGCTTTTCATAGGGCGGACCATCTAAGCTAAAGTTGAACACTAAGGATAAGTGGTTTAGGAAAGGTTCATATTTGTGTCATAGGCATCGGTTTTGTCTACTAAAAACAAGAGGTCTCATTTGCTAAGCAGTGGACAAGCTCAAACAGTCTGTAATCATAACAAATTAAGTGTATTCATCTGCCTATTGAGAGCTTAAACTGCACTGGTGATTAACTATTTAGGAAATAATTTCTCACTAAAACTTCACGAATTATATTAAATTGGTATTTCTCTTTATTTGACTGTGCTACCTGGCTCTGGGGAAATCTGGCACATTTTCTCTTTCGAAATGTTGACATTTTTTAGAATAAAAGTATATGACAATTCTTCTGAGTTCTCCTGTTCACATAGTTCAGAGATTGATTGGTTCATCAATGCCACTTACTCTAAACTGTTTTGCAAATCATAACAGTATATAAAGGTCCCATGGTAAAGTAAATAAATATTCCAGAAGTGCCCTAACCATGCCTTTTGGTCAATAACTAGCTATTGCCTTCATACAGAAAAAGCTGAAAATAACTTTCAGTTGCTTTGATAATTTCAGTTCAAAATACTTTCAGTTCTTTGTACAAAATATCTGTAAAAAGACAATTCAGCTTATACACTTAAACCTAAAAGTCTAGCCATATATATCAACTTTTGACTCAACCAACATGGGAGTGAATAACCATTATAAACCAGAGGTGTTTATAAAGATTACTGATCAACATATCTCTCTGATAAAGTTCCAGGTTAACTCTGGGTGAAAACTGTTCAAATTATCTTTGAATAACTACAACCCCCACAAGGGAAAAACAAACAAACTTCTCTACTGGGATCCATTTGTTTTTAAATTAAAAGAGAGAGAAAGATCCCTCCGACATTTAGTCTAAATTCTTTGACCTTAAATTTGATTTGCTGATTCTGCTGTTAAGAAGTTAGACACTATTTTTAAAACTATTCCCAAGAACAAAAGTATAAATGTCAGCTGGAATTAACCGAATAGTGTATGGATACAAGATCAGACCCTGACTTAGGGACAAAATAATAATTTGTGGAAGATGATAGTGGTTTGCCTCTTTGTTTTTAAGGAAGTGGTATTAGGAATGTGCGATCCATCACTAGACAAACCTGAGTTCAATCAAGACTTTCCTTATTAACTATGTGACGAGATCATTTAACTCTCTGAACTTCAACATACTCTTTGGTAAAATAGAGACAGAAACGTCTTCTTGCATAGTTAATGTAAGGCCACAGATATAGTATCTGGTACTTGGTGAGTCTCGAATGCTATTTTACATCATCAAAACTTAGAGAAGACACCTTAGAAACCACTTAGAGAACTATCCCTTCACTGATCTCTAGATTTCCTGAATCTGTGTTTTGATTTTGTAACATGAACCTATTATCATTCCCTATCTGAAAAAAAAATGCAGTTGTTTACACTCAGTATTTTATTTGCCTTAAAATTTCATTTTCAGCCTGACCTGTGGTAGCGCAGTGGATAAAGCATCGACCTGGGAACACTGAGGTCACCAGTTCAAAACCCTGTACTGGTCTGGTCAAGGCACATATGGGAGATGATGCTTCCAGCTCCTCCCCCTTTCTCTTTCTCTCTCTCTCTCACTCTGGGTCTCCTCTCTAAAATGAATAAAATAAAATAAAAAATAAATAAATAAAAAATAATAATAATAATAAAAAAGAAACCCCTTTGGGCTTTATTTTAAAAAAAGTTCATTTTCATTTTCAAGCTTTCAGAAAAGAACCCTAATTTAAAGTTAAGTTCATGCTCACTTGATCTTCATCTTTTATTATTTCATTGTCTTCAATCATTCATCCTTTAAATCTTCATGTTTATAAATTAAAACTTTTTATTTATAAATAAAAAGTTTAAAGGTTAACAATCTTTGAAAAATTATGGACCAGTATTCCTTCTTATATTTTAAGGAGGTAAGTAATAATGACTGGTCAAATCTCCTGGATAATTTTACAAACAGAAAGTGGGTGGCAAATGCCTACAGACCACCTTCCCTAAAAGGAGGAGTATAAAGGGGGAGTTATAAGTTAGCCACTGAGTTGTATAACTCAGGCTGATTCACCCAAACTTTCTTGCTTAACATTGTTTTTGGTGTCTAGCATAGTGATTGTCACATAGTAGTTGCTTAAGAAATGTTTATTGACTAAGTAAATGAATTAGCAAATAGATGCCATTAAAAATCAACCCATTTGGCCTGACCAGGCGGTGGCGCAGTGGATAGCGTGTCGGAATGGGATCAGAAGAACCCAGGTTCGAGACCCCGAGGTCGCCAGTTTGAGCGCAGGCCCATCTGGCTTGAGCAAAAGCTCACCAGCTTGGACCCAAGGTCACTGGCTCCAGCAAGGGGTTGCTCGGTCTGCTGAAGGCCCGCGGTCAAGGCATATGTGAGAAAGCAATCAATGAACAACTAAGCTGTCACAACGGCAACGAAAAACTAATGATTGGTGCTTCTCACCTCTCTCCGTTCCTGTATGTCTGTCCCTATTTATCCCTCTCTCTGATTCTCTCTCTGTCCCTGTAAAAAAAATCAACCCATTTTACTCCTTGGTAATGTACTATCCATTACAAATGTCTGGTTATATCAGTAGGAGTGCTTTTTGTTGCAAGGTAGAATACCTAATCCAGTGGTTCTTAACCTGGGTTCTATCGAACCCTAGGGGTTCAATGAGTCAGTCTCAGGGGTTCAGAGAAGCCTCTGCCATGGAGGCCAGAATAAAGTAATACCGTAATTTTTTGTGAGTTCATGTACTTTGTTGGTTTTGTTCTTTGAGCAAGGTGATGTTCATGCATGGCTCATTTTGTGCACCAGTAAAAAAACATATACGTACATCTTGAATTTGGAAAAAAAAATCATATTTTATTTATCACTAAAGAAGAGTTCGGTGAATGCGCATATGAAACTGGTGGGTTCGGTACCTCAAAAAAGGTTAAGAACCACTGACTTAACCCAATAGTGGCTTAAACAAATGAGGTTCATTGCTCCTGACAATTTGGAGGGCGGAAGCTGCAGGTGTATTGGCCGAGTGGCCCTAGGATCAGGTTTAGAGTTTCTTGGGCTTTTCTTATTTGCAAGAGTGTTGCAGAAGTCCCAAACATCTTATCTTTCCAATAATCATGGTCAAAGACAGAGTAGCTAGTGGTATAGGAAAGAGAGCTTCTTTTAGGATTCTTATCTCTAATCAGAGAGGAAAATATTCCCAGGAGACCACAAGGGGATTTCTCCTTTTACTTCATTAGATAGAAGGGTCACATGCTTATTCCTAGGTCAAAAACTAGAACCACTTTCCCTGATATCATAGAATATTCAACTAATATCTAAATAGGGATTCTATTAACAAGGAAGAAGGAATAGAATGAAAATAGCTTTTGCTATCCTCAAAGTTATTGTGATACCAGCATCACCAGTAGAGCTTATTAAAATTCATTGTTTTGTTGATTTTCCTTGGCTATAACTAGACATAGAATTGGTACTTTTAGTTACTAGTGCTAGTGTTGAATGCAGAACTAAGGAACCATTGTTTAGTTAAAATGCCATGTGTAATTCAAGGAAAAGGACTAATGCAACTTCTGAATTTTCATTGGTATCTGTGATTTTCTCAGCATTTCTGAAGAAGAGTATTTAAATGACTTTTTGCTTTCATAAAGGAATAAAATCTATTCCAACAAATAGAAATAAATTAAAATCTGTACTGATTTTAAAAACTCATCTTCTGTGGTAAACATAAGAATATCTTGAGTTTGTGTTTGCCCTACTAAACAAAGGACAAAATCATGAATCAAAAGGTGAAAAATTCAAATAGTGTTCTAGTATCACAGAAGCCATAGATACTCTATCAAGAATATGGTATCATAGAAGCCTTCAAAAAAATGAAATCCAACATTTTGGAATTTAATTTAGTTAAACTTGTTTATACAAGCTTTGTCTCAAAATACTGTGTTTAACCAAGAAGTACAGTGTATTAGGAATTAATACTCTGTGTATTATCTATTACTTAATGGGGTTGTACTGCTCTATGGATTTTCCATACTGTTATTATTAGTACAAATAATGTCACATAGTTTTCAATAATACTGTTTTAAGTGATAAAATTAAAATCAAAATCAAAATACTAAAAATTTCCCTGGCTAGATAGCTTGGTTGGTTAGAACATTATCCCAAAACACAGAGGTTGCTGGTTCAATTCCTGGTCAGGCATATACAGGAACAGCTTGATGTTCTTGTCTCTCTCTATTTCTCTCTCTCTCTCCTTCCTCTCTCGCTGAAATCAATAAATAAAATTATTTTAAAAAGTAAATTATTTTTAAAAATACTAAAAACTGTCTAAGAGTAAAATGTCTCCTCCAAAAAATGAAGCATCTGCTTCCAGTAATTATTTTATTTGATTTTAGAGACAGAGAGAGGAAGGAAGAGAGAGAGAGATAAAGAGAGATAGAGGCATCAACTTATTGTTCCACTTATTTATACATTCATTAGTTGATTCTTGTATATTCCCTGACCAGAGATTGAACCCACAACCTTGGCATATTGAGACAATGCTCTAACCAACTGAGCTACCTGACCAAGGCTCTAGTAATTTTTATATGAGTATTAATTATTATAATTTGGATGAAAAAGGAAGTTCATAATTTTTCCATTTCCCATTAACTAAGCCTCCAAATATATCTTTATTTACATTTTATTAAAGACAGACCTATATCAGCATAAACCTGGCTATCAAATCAAAACACTCATCTTATCTCTACCTTTAAAAAAATAGGAAACACTTTAAAATTAAAGGTCACTTACTTTGAGAAGGAAATGACTAAAAATACCATCAGTTATTCATGGATAAGTTTTCTATACTTTTTAGAGTATGTACCAGGCAAAAATGAGGTGGTAATATAATGAGTCATCATCACCAATAAATTGTTTTACCACTCTGGTAAATAGTAAGCATTCATTCAGATATGAAAGTGAAGTTTACAGGATGTAAGATTTTTCTGGAAAGATTGGAACAATTCCACAGTATGCAGGATGGGAGGCACCCTTACAGTTTCCTAGTAAGCAAATTGTATTAAATCTGAAGTCTTTAAAATTTTATTTTTTATCTTTTATCTATTTACTTACCTTTTTTTTAGAACTTACTTTCCTCACTACAATTTATTGAATGTTCGATCCTTATAAATATATAAGAGAATATCATTTCAGAATCTGTGCTTCTGAAATGAAGGCTATCTTGATCAACTGGTTAATTGCAAATTAAAATCCCTGACTGGAGTGTATTGTTTAGTTTGCCAGTGGGTTCATTTGTTTATTTTAGGTTGCTGTTTTTTCAATGTATATATATATTTTAAGTAATACACAAACCAAAGGGACAAATCACATTGCTCATGAGCATTTAAAAGTAGAATTTGAAATTGTGGTTGTTATGGGTTGAATTGTGACCCCAAAATTCATATTTTGAAACCCTAGTACCTCAAAGTGCGACCTTATTTGAAATAGTGTCATTGCATATGTATTTAGTTAAGATCATATTTGAGTATGAGGTCATATTTGAGTAGAGTGGGTCCTTAATCCAATATGACTGGTATCCTTATATAAAAGGTCAATTTGAACATAGAAACGAAAGAAGAACACCACATAAAGATGAAGGCAGGGATCTGCAAGCCAAGGAACACCAAATATTGCTCACAAACTACCAGAAGCTGAGAGAGAGGCATGAACAGATTCTCCCTCACAGCCTTCAGGACAAACCAACACTGCCAACACTTGATTTTGGACTTCTAGCCTCCAGAACTGAGACAATAAATTCTATTTTTCTGACACACCCAATTAGTGGTAGTTTGCTATAGTAGCCCTAACAAACTAATGCAATAGTTACCTGAATTTTTTTCATGAGAAAGAAATAACATTTGAATTCCCCCAAGAATTGATGTTTTTCAGGAACAAATAATCCTAGTGATTGTGACTGCTGAAGGAAATCACTCATCTCATTTCTACTGCTCTCTTTATGGGCAATACTTATTAAATTGGAAACTGATTAAATTTTGCTTATCAATTATGTATACTTAATGTCACAGATGGCAGAAATACCATTATGTGGCATTGATATAAAGGGTGCATAATACATAAACTAAGAAAAAAGTTATAACATTCAATAATTGAAATAAATTTCAGTATTTTAACTGGAGATTTAACCTTCTGTATGCAACCTTTTTATTTGTAAAAAACCACTTTAAAGCCCTTATATCCAAGATAAAAGTGGCATGATTTATCTTCAATAATTAAAAAGATAGAAGTGGTTGAAGAGTAATTATTTTAAGGGTTCTTTTCTTTCCCTCTTAATAAAGTCAATAAGGGCAAATTTCACAGTTTTTATCTTCTTCTGCCCTTTGGGTTAGAAATTTGGCTATACTATAGAACAGTGTGTGGTAATTTGTCAGGGGCTAGAATGGCTACAAAGTAATTATATTTAAAAATCTAGAGCCAAAGTCAAGAAGTATCTGAGGCTGTCTCAGGACATAGGAAAGCTCTCTACGATTAGAGAAAAGGTTGTTCCCTACTGAGAAGAGTGAATGGGAGGCAGGGGTTTGTCAGAAAAGAGAACTACCTAACAGGTAGCCCTAGAGAGATCACAATAGTAGATATAAGAATTATTTGGCTTTGCCACACTTACTTGAAGAGTCCTTTAAAGCCACCCAATTCACTGTAATTTTATTTAATTCTCAGCAAGTAATCTGTTATTTATTAATTTAATATCACAAATCACATGGTACTGGACAGAGGGAATATTATAGAGTATGCTTTTCCCTGGAAAGGAGTATCTCTCTGCAAATTAAAAAAGTTATATAAACCAGTATTCCTTGAGTTTAGCAAATATGATCTAATTATTTTTTAAAAAATAATAACACAGAACACTTACTATGTGTCTGACAGCTCTAAATACTTTATATATAACAATGCATTTAATTCTCACAGTAAACCCCGTGAAGTAAACATGATTACTATGCTTATTTCATAAACAAGGAAATTGAGGTTTAGATCTCTCGGGGATCATTTTACTGATTTACTATACCTGAGAGCTAAGACACTAAACCCTTGACCAGTGATAATCTTCTAATGTACTCCATTCTCTTATACATGGTTTGAAATAGCCTCACAAATCATATTACCATATGACATAGAACCTGCATTACCTCAGCAACTCTGTTCTCTCTTGAGAATCAAGGTAGCAGTAAAGAATTGCAAGCAAGATCTATTCTATCTGCTCAGATCAATTATGGGTAAGTGATTCTTCAAGTTATCATCTACCTAGCATCCATGGATATAGATAGTATGAAATAGCTTAGATATTTAGTGTGTTCAGATTATATAGAATTTTGTGCTTATAATATCAAACTAATTCATTACTGATTCAGAAGTACAGTTGACCCTTGAACCATGCAGATTTGAACTGAGCAGGTCTACTTATGTGCAGACTTTTTTTTTTAATAAATACTGTAAATGTCTTTTCCTTATTATTTCCTTAATAATATTTTCTTTTCTCTAGCCTACCTTATTGTAAGAATGCAGTGTATGATACATATAACATACAAAATATGTGTTAAGCAACTAATAATGTTATTGGTAAGGCTTCTGGTCAATAGTAGGCTATTAGTAGTTAAGTTTTTATGGAGTCAAAAGTTATACATGAATTTTCAACTGCACCAGGAGTCAGCACCTTAACCCCTATGTTGCTCAAGGATCAACTGTAGTACTGTATATCCAAGGTAACAAACCTTACCTCACAGAGCAGTAAGAGCCAAGAGCCTTCATGCATTCCTTGGAACCATGGTAATTTCTCAAAATGCATGATTAAAAGTTAATTATGAGGTGCCTTCTTTCTTTTATAATTCTCCATATCTTTAGTAGATAGACTGAAAATAAATAGCAACAAAGTAGGCATGAAACAGGTCCTTACAATCAACTTTCACCTTTGACCAACAAGACTTACTTAAATTTTGTTACTCTGGACAGAATAAGAGTTTTTAGGAGTTAATATCGAATTTGGTCTCAAGTACTCTGTTATTTATGTTAAAAATATACATAAAATAGCAATGAAACAAGAGATATAAACCGAAAGGAAGCATAAAGCATGGCTTACCAATTTCTGTGTAAACAGTGATTATTTACCCAATAAATCTTGAGACAACCAAAGAGGTTTGAAGAAGAGGGAGGAGGACTGGTGCTTACACTGAGGTGGGGAGGGAGGAGAGAGTTGCCTTCCATAAGCTCTGAGCAAAGCTAAGAGAGGGCACATCTTTGTCACCTGTCAACACTCATCTATGCAGACCCTACTAGGTGGCAGGCATTATCCAAGTGCGAAAATACAGAACAGACAAGATCCTTACTCCTGGAAGGCTCATCCACCATGACAAACTCATGGTTCAGGATGTTAATCCTCTACACAACAGAGAAAAAAAAGTTGTGGGTAGGCAGACTTTTCCTCAGACTTTCTTGAACCCAACTGACTTGTGGTTCTAACAGACAAGAAAGACATTGAGAGCTACTCAAAAATCACGATCTTCTCCCTGCTTTGGATCCTCAATAAATATGACTACAATATCGACTACTATCAGTGGTTTATAAAAATAACATTTATAGAACTATAATCTTTAAATCTGGGCACATGGAAGACATTCAATAAATATTTTTAAAATGAATGCATAACTAAAAAAAGTGTTAACACTGTTAAAAAATCAGCTTCATTATTTAATATCTATTGTATAACATTAAGTTATTTGAAATTGTGTAGTTTTGGTCTTTCCCTCTTAAATAAAACCATATTTGGATACCGCATAAATAAAGAAAATGCTTAGAAATTTAAAGTAGAGTAAAGGGCTATTTTAGGAAAGCACACCAGTTTCTTCAATCTATGAAAATTCTTTATCAACAAACAAAAAATTTGAAGTCGTGAAAGGTCCTTTCCCTGCGCAGCACCATATCATCACAGTATAGATTCCAGGGGTGGGTGGTTAACCCTTATCTTCAAAATGAATAATGTTGACAATCAAAGAAATAAACAATGGTGATTTTTGTCCTTTCTGAACTCAAAGGACACACTATCTGAGGTGCAAAAGTAAAAAGGAGAAATTCAGTTTGCTTGGTGAAAACAAAAGAAATTGTTACCTGGATTCGTCTTCTAACTGGAATAAGTAAGCCATGTCCAGACATGCACAGAATAGAGAAAAGTTTGTTAATTGGCTAAATAATTTCACTGGAAGAAAGTCAATATTGAGGAAAAGAAATGTAGTTGTATAATTTTTTTTCTTTTTTGTGACAGAGACAGAGAGAGGGACAAACAGACAAGAAAGAAGAGAGAAGAGAAGCATCAATTCTTTGTTGCAGCACCTTAGTTTCTTACTGATTGCTTTCTTTTTTTTTATTGATTTTTTAAAATTTATTTAATTAATTGTGTTTACATAGATTCTAGGGTAACCCCGACTGCATCCTCCCTCCCCCATATTCCCCTCCACATCTCTCTTGCTCCCTTCCCTACAGCGCCCTCCCCCCTTGCCCTCAGGTTTATCCCATCCTATCACCCCCTTTCCCTCTGTCCTCTTTTCCTCTGGTCCCTTTGATCCCTCCTCTGTCTCAATCCCTTTCCTCAGTTCTCAGTGTTCCTTGGATTCCTCAAATGAGTGAGGTCATATGATATTTTTCTTTTTCTGCCTGGTTTATTTCACCCAACATAATAGTTTCCAGGTCCCTCCATATTGTTGCAAAAGGTAATATTTCCTTCTTTTTCATAGCGCCATAGTATTCCATTGTATATATGTATCACTGCTTTGTAATCCATTCATCCACTGATGGACACTTGGGCTGTTTCCAGCTCTTCTCTATTGTGAATAATGCTGTCATAAACATGGGGGTACATTTCTTTTTTTCAGTCGGTGATATGGTGTCCTTGGGATATATTCCTATAAGTGGGATAGCTGGGTCAAAGGGCAGTTCCATTTCTAATTTTCTGAGGAATCTCCATACTGTTTTCCACAGTGGCTGCACCAGTCTGCATTGATTGCTTTCTTATATGTGCCTTGACCAGGGGGCTAGAGCACACCAAGTGACCCGTTGCTCTAGCCAGTGACCTTGGGCTCAAGCTGGTGAGCCTTGCACAAACCAGATGAGCCCACACTCAAGCTGGCAATCTCAGGTTTCGAACCTGGGTCCTCCACGTCCCAGTTCAATGCTCTATCCACTACACCACCACCCGGTCAGGCTAGTTGCATAATTTTCTACCAAATATAAAGAATATTCAAATATAGTAAATGCTTGATTAAAGAATAGAAATAAATGTTTAACTGCTACTATTATTGGTAGCAGTACAAATTTTTCTCCACATCCTCATAATATCTTCCTGTTTAACTGCTTACTCAAGTCTATTTATAGCTTAGCACAAACTAAGGGAAAAGACTTTAATCACTACTATTTAGAGAGAAAGTTTTAATTAACCTTTCTAACAAACTTGAGAGGGAGAAACCAATAGCAAGTGGGAGTGGAGGAAATGATCTCTGCTTAAGCTAT
Organism: Rhynchonycteris naso; assembly: GCA_037038555.1. Classification (NCBI taxonomy): domain Eukaryota; kingdom Metazoa; phylum Chordata; class Mammalia; order Chiroptera; family Emballonuridae; genus Rhynchonycteris; species Rhynchonycteris naso. Next base: position 43,917,127 of record CM072997.1, on the reverse strand, counting down.
TTCTTTTAGATCAAGTGAAAATGCTGGTCATCCTCAATATGAAGGAGAAAGCATGGAGGAGATAAGCAAAAGCTCAGGAGGTTTAAAATGGGGGAGGCTTCTGTAGTCTGTGAGTCTGAGCTTCATAGTACAGCTTCAGCATTTTATTTGAATTATTATAAACTTTCAGCATGACACACCCACATTAAAACATAATTTCAGAACACATTTCAGGACATGTGTAACCATACAATCATCACTTAACTTTTTCTGCTACAAGAGAACAGTGGTAAAGGTAACCCAAATAATTTTGTTGTTTTTTTATACTTTTCTCTGAATTTAATGTATTTTATTGAGATATGATTAGCATACAGCATTGTATTAGTTCCAGTTGTACAACATAATGATTTGATATTTGTATAAATTATGAAATTATTACCATCGTGTCTAATTGACATTCATCACTATACACTGTTACAGAATTTTTTGTTCTTGTGATAAAAACTTAAGATTTACTCTTCTAGCGACTTTCAAACATGCAACACAGTAGTCACCAAGCTGTACATTACATCGCATGACTTACTTATTTTAAAGTCTGTACCTTTTAACTTCCTTTACACATTTTGCCCACCATGCCCATTGTGCCTCTGGAAATCACCAACTATTCCAAATATCTTTTTTAAAAAAACATTTTTATTAGGCTATGGACATAGTATGGTATCAATATATGATATGAAAAATTAATGAGCAATAGAATTACTACCTTCAGGTTGTTGTTGGTAGATGCTTGCCTCATTCTAACAAGAAGTGTATAGATGAAAACCTAAAAGACTTAGTTCATCCCTAGGAATAAATTAAGGTTTGAGGAAATATGAAAGTTAAGAAGTATTCGTTTCTAAGTCTCTTCCAGTTTAACATTTAGGAATCTGTGTCTGGAATACAAGGAAGTTAAAGGCAGTCACTGGAGGAGCCATCACCCAGAGAAGGGTAAAAGGAGTTTTCTAAAAACCTTTGATCTTCAAAGTAAAAAAAACATACACAAAATAAATTTATGAAAGGAAGGCAACGTGCAGAGCATACCAGGTGGCAAGAATCAACTGGCTTAGAACCAATTGGCTCAAGAGCAAAGAAACATCTATTATTTCAATGAAAATAAGAAAAAAACTTAAAAGAGGTAATAGCATATTTCACTTGAAAATAATTTAACATTTCAAAACTTCCTAAAGGGCATTTCTACACATTCACATCAAAAAGGTCATTCATGGTCCCACCAAATGTCCATGCACACTTGTATTTTCAGTGTATGATAAACAAATAGCATAAGCAAGTCTAGTTCTAAAACATATTTCTCAGGTATATTTCATGACAAATTCCCAGGCTGAAACCAGAGTAAAACCCAAGAGGCTACTGACCCTCCCAGAATAACCAAGTGGCCAGCTAAAGGATAATTAGGTGAACATAAAGTGGCTATGATCTTCTGTAGGCAGAACAAGGTATTATTCGTTTTGGAAACCCATGACCTATTACAGTGCTTGGTACATAGTCATTATTCAAAATATGTTAATTAACTAACAAATGGGCATCTATATAGTTATATAGGTGTATAACCATATGTAGCTACCTGGATTGAGAATAAATCACAGATTGACATTCAAATCATGCTGCTAAATCATCCTGTGAACTTTTTAAGTCCCGGTTTATTTGGTAATTTAGGATAGAGGTTGCTTATTGGGATGTTTAATGTATCTAATATGCATTGAAGTCCTCATATTAAAGTGACAAATTACTATTATTATTAGCTAAATAATTTATTTATATTTACCAAAGTGCCTTTTATCTAAATACTTAAAAGCATTTCCAATTACAGCAAACTCCTTGTACCTTTCTAAAACCTTAAACATATCTTAATGACTAAAAGTATATCTATAGCTCTCATTTGTAATTATTATTTTTACCTAGTTCCAGATGGATTCACTGTAATAAAAAATGTTAAAGCCTTTCTCTGGTCTTTTACCTTTTTCAGAGTTGATGAAATATTTTCATTGAAAGAGCTATGGTAAAATGTAATAATGTAGAAAGTTTTTAGATTCACTAGTAAACTCAAGGGCAATAGGGCTTTAACTCAGTTCATTGTAGCCATATTCAGATAAACCTGAATAAATCATTTGCCATTATCCAGAGACTCACAATCTCTGGACCATCTTTAGCCCTAAGTACATAAGTCAATTCTAGCACTTAGGTGGCTCAGAATCACCAGGGGACACCCACACTCAAGAAAAGAAACTGGAGCCTGACCTGTGGTGGTGCAGTGGATAAAGCGTCGACCTGGGAACACTGAGGTTGCCAGTTCAAAACCCTGCACTGGTCTGGTCAAGGCACATATGGGAGTTGATGCTTCCAGCTCCTCCCCCTTTCTCTCTTTCTCACTCTGTGTTTCCTCTCTAAAATGAATAAATAAAAAGAATTTTAAAAAGAAAAAAACAAAGAAACTGGAAACTTCTGGGATTACTAAAATTCATTCAGTTCTAGCATCTAAAAAATCCGGGGGCCACTCACTCACAGGGAATACTCTGCTGTTTTAACGCAAGACAGTGAGGGCTCCTGGTACCTTAGCCATTCTCAGACATCCCTCTAAGGACCATTTGTTACTACAGCACACAGGGCCAGTTTCACAATCACTGCAAACCCATCTTCACTGCTGAAGAGAGGGGATATATGAAGAGAAAACCAAGGAAGGCAGGAGCCAATAACAGATTCAAGGAATGGGTATGTCTAACAAGAAAGACCCTTTATATAGAAGTGAACTAGTATTATTTTTCCATGTCTGTATTTAACGAAAAACTAGAAGGGACTCTTGTTGAAAATTTTAAGAGAACTAAATATAAATCTTTATTTCACAACAGTTAAAAAGAAGAGAAAATTACAGAGTTGACAAAATTTAAAATCAACCTTTCTTTATCTTTTCCTTCTCTCTCTATCTCGTCTTTCACATCAAAATTAACAAATGCTCCCAAAGTATAAATTACCCCCAAATAGAGACCATCTGTAGGTTTTTATTAATAAAATATGTATATTTTTATGTTTTTCAATTATTCATTTATTAAAATACACTATGATGAACAAAAATATTTTTATTTTGGTATAAATGCAGGGGTGGTGGTGGAATGGATGCTTTATTTCTTCTAATGGTTGCTTCTTTTTTTCCCTGGCTTTTTAAAGGAAGAAAACATAGAGGATGAAACTTACCAAAATTAAATGCAAAAATATCCCGTATTTTATCAAAATCCGCATGGATATCACATTTTGCTTCCAGTTTTATTTAAGGCTAGTATTTTATTTCTATAGGTCATGCTATCATATGTTAATGCATTCTCAATAATACCTAAAATATCACAAAAATAACTGATTTATTTTTCTATTTTGTGAAAAATACCCTCAAAGTATAAACAATGAACATTTTTGCAATTTTTAACTCCACACAAAATTATATTTTAAATGCTATTTGAGTCACTTGTATTTATTTATTTGTTTGTTTTGTTTTGCTTTATTTTAATTTATTGTATTAACATGGATTCAAGAGTCTCACTCAATATAACTCCCTCACCTCCCCACCCCTGTGTCTCCCATTTGTACCCCTTTTACCTCCTTCTCTCTGGAATTTGCTGTCCTGTTATCTGTATCTATGTGTTATGTATATATAATTTCACTAATCCCTTCACCTTCTCTGATCCCGCCCCTCATGCCCCTTCCCTCTGACAGCTGCCCCTCTGCTCCCTGTGACCCCTCCTCTGCCTCTATTCCCTTCCTCAGTTCACTTTGTTCCTTAGATTCCACATATAAGGGAGGTCATATGATATTTGTCTTTTTCTGCCTGGCTTATTTTGTAACTTGTATTTATTAATTTATTTTAGGTTTATTTTGTTGTTATTTCTTTACTGTGTTTTTTAACTATGGAAACAAAAACATCCTAACCCCATTTAATCATAATAAATTATTATTTGTTATAAAATTAAACTATCAGTAACCAATGATTCATTGCACCCTTCACAAACCTGATTATTATACATCTATGTGTTCTAAAAATAAATACAATAATAAACTTCTTGCTTCTGCAGAAGAATTGTCATGTGTGGACATGACAATTATAAGATTATAGTCTTAAGGTCAAAGTAGTAGGTCAGAACTCTGATCCTAATCACACCAGGATGGAGCTGATAATTAAAAAATAAAACTAAATAACAATAACAAAAATCTTATCCAGTTCAGGAGAATGCATTTAAACCAGTTGTTTATTAGAAACAAACACCTTTGTTCAGCTGGGTAAATTCATTAAAAGATGCTAATAAAAGCCAGATTTTTTTGTAAACCTGAAAGTTCAAGGGTGAGGATGATCAACTTAGTTATTTATTTAAATCTTTTTTTTTTTTTTTTTTTTTTTCAGGGACAGAGAGAGAGTCAGAGAGAGGGATAGATAGGGACACACAGACAGGAACAGAGAGAGATGAGAAGCATCAATCATTAGTTTTTCATTGCCATTGCGACACCATAGTTGTTCATTGATTGCTTTCTCACATGTGCCTTGACCGCAGGCCTTCAGCAGACTGAGCCACCCCTTGCTGGAGCCAGCGACCTTGGGTATAGTTATTTATTTAGAATGTAAGAACACTAGTCAATTGGTGTTAGAAGAAAAAATTGATTTTTATTCTCTGAAACAATCTCTAAATAGATAATTTTTAATTTCCCCAATTTGTACACTATCAGATTTCTGAAAGCATGCTTAACTATACAATAGTAATAATTATGTATATTTTGTGCCAAGGAATCAAGACCAAAAATCTATTGTGTGTTTTCCCAAGCAAATTAATCTTTCCTTTTTGAGAGAGAGAGAGAGAGAGAGAGAGACACGGAGGGACAAACAGGGACAGACAGTAAGGGAGAGAGATGAGAAGCATCAACTTGTAGTTGTGGCACCTTAGTTGTTCATTGATTGCTTTCTTATATGTGCCTTGACCAGGGAGGGGCTCCAACTGAGCCAGTGACCCCATACTCACACTAGCGACCTTGGGCTTCAAGCCAGTGACCGTTAAGCTCAAGCTAGCGACCACTGGGACATGTTTATGCTTCCACAATCAAGCCGGCAACACTGTGCTCAAGCCAGAGGAGCCCATGCATAAGCCAGCAACCTGGGGGCTTCAAACCTGAGTCCTCTGCTTCCTAGGTCAACACTCTATACACTGTGCCACAGCCTGGTCAGGCAGCAAATTAGTCTTAAGTTATTTTTGTATGGATTATATATTAAGGTAATTTACATAAGAAAACTAAACTGATGCATACTGTTTTAATATTTCAAATAGTTCAGAACAGAGATAACATTAAATATGCTACCATAAAATCCCTGTGCAGAACAGAGCTACAAAATAATATCTGAAATTATTTTTAATTAATAAAATTATATTTCTAAAAAGATTCTTGCTGAAAAGATGCCCAATTTTATTTTGTTAACTAATAAAAATCCAAAACAAATTAAACAATAAAATAACTATGCATTTTATCTTGTTATTTTAATTAGTATTTTTTAAATTCTTAACCTACAGAATATATAGAGAGAGTATATAAGTGAATGAATGGATTATATCTTTTCTTCATTGCTTAAGGAACTGCTCTATTTATGGCTAACCCACATTAGTCTTGGGGTCCATTTGTATTTCTGACTTTCAATAGTATCCTCAAGTCAAAAACTAACTTATTCTAGTTTTAAAATATCTTTAAGTTTCTAAAGATTATCTTTATTTGCTTGATTCTGTTATATATCAAATTCTAATCAGCAAACATTGTACAATCTTAGAGCAAAGGTCTGTCTCACACATACATCATTATTAAACCACTCTGATTCCTAAATTTAACTACCACCACATACACTTTATTTTTAATGAAACCAAAGAATTATAGCTTGTTTCAAAATTTCTTTTCTGTGTGTGTGTGTGTGTACATCACAGAGACAGAGAGAAACAGAAAGAGATAGAGAAAGGAACAGATAGGGACATACAGACTGGAAGAGAGAGAGATGAGAGTCATTAATTCTTTGTTACAGCACCTTAGTTTCTCATTGATTGCTTTTTCATATGTGCCTTGACCAGGGGGCTGCAGCAGACCGAGTGACCCCTTGCTCAAGCATGCAACCTTGGGCTCAAGCTGGTGAGGCTTGCTCAAACCAGATGAGCCTGTACTCAAGTCAGCAACCTGGGGGTTTTGAACCTGGGTCCTCCACATCCCAGTTCAATGGTCTATCCACTGCACCACCACCTGGTCAGGCTCTTTCAAAATTTCTTTACAACAATTAACATCATTAAAATGTTCATACTACCTAAAGCAATCTACAGATTCAATGCAATTCTTATTAAAATACCAATTGCATATCTCAGAGAACTAGAACAAATATTTCAAAAATTTATATGAAATCACAGAAGACCCTGAATGGCCTCTGCAATCTTGAGAATAAAGAACAAAGTTGAAGGTATCACATTATCTGATATCAAACTATACTACAAGGCCATAGTAATCAAAACATGATAGTATTGGCATAAAAACACACATATAGATCAATGGAACAGAATAGAAAGTCTAAAAATAAATCCACATCTTTATGGTCAATTAATATTTGACAAACCAGGCAAGAACATACAATGGAGAAAATAAAGCCTCTTCAATAAATGGTGGTGGGGAAATTGGATAGATACATGCAAAAAAAATTACATTAGACCACCTTCTTACACCATGTACAAGAATTAACTCAAAATAGGTTAAATACTTAAATCTAAATTAAGACTCAATGCCTAAAAATTCTAGAAGAAAAGATAGGCAGCAAAATCTCAGACACTGCTGTTAATAATATTTTTTTCTGATATATTTCCTTGGGCAAGGGAAACAAAAGAAATAATAAAAAAATAAACAAATGGAACTACATCAAACTAAAAAGTGTTTGCACAGCAAAGGAAATAATCAACAAAACAAAAAAACAACCTACTGAATGAAAGACCATATTTACCAATAAAATATCTGATAAGAGGTTAGTTTATAAAGAATTTATACAAGTCATCACCAAAACAAACAAACAATCCAATTCAAAAATGGGCAGCCTGACCAGGCGGTGGCGCAGTGGATAGAGCATCAGACTGGGATGAGGAAGAACCCAGGTTCGAGACCCCAAGGTCACCAGCTTGAACGCGGGCTCATCTGGTTTGAGCAAAGCTCACTAGCTTGGACCCAAGGTGCTGGCTTAAGCAAGGGATCATTCGGTCTGCTGTAGCCCCACGGTCAAGGCACATATGAGAAAACAATCAATGAACAACTAAGGCATCACAACAAAAAACTGATGATTGATGCTTCTCATCTCTCTCTCTTCCTGTCTGTCTGTCCCTATCTATCCCTCTCTCTGACTCTCTCTCTGTCTCTGTAAAAGACAAAAAACAAAAAATAAGGGCAAAGGACATGAATGGACAAATGGACACTTCTTCAAAAAGGACATACAAATGGCCAATAGACATATAAAAGAAATGTTCAACATCACTAATCATTAGAGAAATACAAATTAAAACTGCAATGAGATATCACCTCATGCCTGCCAGAATAGCTATAATCAATAAATCAACAAACAAAAAGTGTTGGCAAGGGAACCTATGTGCACTATTAGTGGGAATACAGATTGGCATAGACACTTGGAAAACATTATGCAATTTCCTCAAAAAATTAAAAATAGAAATGCCATATGACCCAGAAATTCCACTTCTGGGACTATATCCAAAAAAATCCAAAACACTAATTCAAAAGAATATATGCACCCTTATGTTCATTGCAGCATTATTTACAATAGCCAAGATTTGGAAGCAGGACAAGTGCCCATCAGCAGATGAATGGATAAAGAAGCCAGGTACATTTACACAATGGAATACTACTCAGCAGTAAAAAAAAGGAAATTTTACCTTTTATGACAGCATGGGTGGACCTGGAGAGTATAACGCTAACTGAAATAAACCAGCTAGAGAAAGAACAAGTACCATATAATTGTGGAATCTAATAAACAAAATAGAAACAGACTCATAGATACAGAGAACAGACTGACAGCTGTCAAAGGGGGTGGGGTTGGTTTTAAAAAGTGAAAGAATTAAGAAAAAAAAAACAACAGCCACTGACACAGACAATAGTATGGTGTTAGCCAGAAGGTAAGAGGGGTAGGAGGAGGTGGAAGGGGACAGAGGAGGGTTAAATGGTGGCAGAAAGAGACTTGATTTTGGGTGACGAGCACAAGATGCAGTAGGCAAATGATGTGTCATAGAGTTGTACACTTGAAACCTGTGTGGTTTTATTAACCAATGTCACACCAATAAATTCAGTAAATTTTTTAAAGTAGCTCATGTTCTGGAGTGAAGCTATCAAACCTCTTAAGAAGATAGCCAGTGGCCTGACCAGGCAGTGGCGCAGTGGATAGAGCGTCGGACTGGGATGCGGAAGACCCAGGTTCGAGACCCCGAGGTCGCCAGCTTGAGTGCGGGCCCATCTGGCTTGAGCAAAAGCTCGTCAGCTTAGACCCAAGGTCACTGGCTCGAGCAAGGGGTTGCTCAGTCTGCTGAAGGTCCCCTGTCTGAAGGCCCCTGGTCAAGGTACATGTGAGAAAGCAATCAATGAACAACTAAGGTGTAGCAACGAAAAACTAATGATTGATGCTTCTCACCTCTCTCCATTCCTGTCTGTCTGTCCCTATCTATCCCTCTCTCTGACTCTCTCTCTGTCCCTGTAAAAAAAAAAAAAGAAGAATAAGATAGCCAGTGGCAAGGAGGGTCTTCTGCCCCCATGATAAAAGCAGGGGCTCTTCTGTTTTCTATTCCTGTCTGACAAGTATGCGAGAGGTAAGGTAGAACCAGCCAAGAGTTGATGCTAAACATGTGTGTGTGTGCATATCTACACATGCATATATGCATCTCTCTTTTCTCTCTCTCTTTCTCTCTCTCTCTCTCTAAACCCCTCATCTGGTTTTAATAATATGGTCTATAAAGTAAAACTTATTTCAATATAAATGCCAGAAAAGCTACTAAATTAATAAATCAGGTTAATAAACTGCAGAGTTTAGCCAACTATATCTCAGTTCTTCTTGATCAGTTGCAATCATATCTTTTTTCTGTTTTATTTCAACTTAATGAGATGTTAATCTTTCATACACTATCATTCGTGAAAAGTCACACTTTTAAATCCAGGTTTCTTTTTTTAAAAATAGACTTTATTTTTTTAGAGCAGTTTTTGATTCATAGCAAAACTGAGCAGAAGGTACAGAGATTTCCCATATTCTCTGTTTTTCTATATGCATAGTCTTCCTCATTACCAATATCCACCACCAGATGGGTACAATTGAACCTACATTAGCACATCACTATCACCCACAGGCTATAGTTTATATTAGTGTTCACTCTTGATTTTGTACATTCTATGTGCATGGACAAATGTATAATGACATCTTAACTCTCACAACTGTACAAGTTATTTTCCATCAGAGCAAATTTTTAATAAAATTTTTAATAAAATTCTTAAAGTCAAATTAATAATAAAGTTCCTTCAACTTCTAGTAGATTCCCCAAAATTCACATTAATATTGCCAATAATCTGCTTTCCAATGCCTCAACTCTTTTGACAGAGTTAACTGGTAGACATAGTATTTGGGATTTTGTTTTTGTTTTGGTTAATTTTGTTTATACTTGTCTTTAAGAAATAATAAAAACACACAAGTTCAAATGGAAGTTCACTAAATTAACCATTTGTTTGATTTAACTAATTGATCATTTCAATTATGAGTGTTATCAAATACAGTATAAAGTACCCAAACTGAAAATTGAATTTGCTTAGAAATATAGAAATTCAGAAAATGTAACTACATTTCTACATTGTCTATCTATAGCAAAATATACATATTGCCAGTAATATACCTTCATCAGACAAAGGTGGTACCAAAGGGCATATTTAAGTAACCTAAAAATACAGATGCTTTTAAAAGCTTTAAGTATATGGAACAATATAGAATAATATTTGTGTTATTAAACAATGTGTAGCAGGTGTGGCTCTTGAGTGCTTCTTATTTAGGCTTTTGAGCTTGTTCAGACATCTACCTGGCTGAGATCATGGCAAGTAACTACCTAGCCAGGAAGATTGTCAAGTGGGCTGAGTTGGTCTTCAGAGCTCCCCTACCTTTGCTTAATCTTCTCTTGGTGTATTCCCACACCACATATGCCCTTCTGGTGCTTTCCTATAACTTCCTCCACTACCAAACCAGCCTCTCAACCCTCAGCAAAACCTGCTCCAAAAAATATGGGATAGACTCACTTTCATGTACAAATAGCTGACAAAGTTTCATTTGTTATCATTCCTACGTTAGTTAAATTTTAGTTAAGCAAGAAATAAGCATAGAATAAAATACTTAATTTTTTTAAATTTCAGGATCCTAACAAGTGAAGAAAGTATTTTTGCAGGATGGTAGGAAGAGAGGGGTCTTTCTAGCCAAAGGAATAGTGAAAGCTCAGTTACCTCAAATTATTTTCAAATTGCTGTAAATATTTATATGTACAGTATTTAGGTCAAGTGAAACATTTCCACATAAAATGTGACTACTAGTATTTGTGTATATCAAGTAGCTGAATAGGAGTCTTACAGCTTTATAACTTAAACCATAACTACTTACAAGCCTGTAAATAATTCTGAGTCACTCCCAAATTACTGTAATCTATAGAAAAATATTTGGTTGTCCAGTGCACAGAGATGTTGATTTGTTGCCTATTTCATTCAGTCAGCCCTGATGCAGATTATGCCTTGGCTCATATACAAAAGAGAAGAATTCTGTTTTCTCATCCTAGTATTAATAGAATGAAAGTACAGTCATGAGCCGCATGACAATATTTTGGTCAACAATGGACCGCATATACAACTGTGGTCCCATAAGATCATAAGAAAGCTGAAAAATACCAATTGTCTAATGATGTCATAGCTGTTGTAAAATCTTAGCACAATGTGTCACTCACGCATTTTGCTGATAGTGTTGTTACCGCACCTGCTGCACTGCTAGTCTTATAAAAGTGTAGCACATACTATTATGCACAGTACATAATACTTGACAATGATAATAAATGAGTATGATACTGGTTTATGTATTTACTATACCATACCTTTTCTCCTTATTTTAGAGTGTACTCTATTTACTAAAAAAAGAGAAAAGTTTGCTGTGAGACAGTGTACTGTGTTATGCTGGCAACAGCATCATACATCTTGTGTTTACTGCATCTCATGATTGCATCATTTTCTCTTGTCCTTGATTTAATCTTGTGTTGTTTTGTACAGTAACATGCCATATAGGTTGGTAGCCTATGCACAACAGGCTATACCATACAGCCTAAGTGTGTAGTAGGCTACACCATCTAGGTTTGTATAAATATATGCTATGAAGTTAGCACAAGTCAAAGTCATTTAGCAACACTTTTCAGAATGTATCCCCATGTTAAGCAGCACATGACTGTAGTAACTTTGTACTTGGCTAGCAAGGAAACACCATTGGAAACAAAGGGCAGAAAAATATATGAGAATTCGAAGAATGATTGTCAAGAAAATAAATATTAAAGTTTCCTTATAAGATGATGAGGTAGTCTGCTAACTTATTTCAATATGTCATGAACTGTATGAAGAGAGAGCAACTTCCAAAGCAGCATTAGCCAAAACTCTATTTCTTCTCTCTCCTGTCTTGAGAATGGACATAGAAAACAGCATAAGATATTTGATAGAAGCTGTGCAACTAATGAAAAATATGTGCACCCAAGGCTGTTCAAACTCAATGTTTTTAATCATGAGCACCAAGACTCACAAGCATTTTAAGTTGCATTGCTGTTATAAAGTTTATTTATTTATTTATTTCTCTTCTACTTTTCAGTTATAGTTTACATTCAATTCATTTTTTTATTTAAAAATATTTTTTTAATATCTTTTTTCTTTTTCAATTAACTTTATTGGGGTGAAATTGGCTCATAAGAACATATTGGTTTCAAGTGTACATTTCTATGATACATGACCTGTATATTGCATTGAGTGCCTACCACCTACAGTCCACCCATCTTCCATCGCCATATATTTGGCTACCTTTATCCTTTACTTCTGCCCAACCAGTTCCCTCTGGTAACTATATTATTATTATCTGTGTCTATTTTCTTGCTTTTTATTACCTCAATTCAGAGGCCTATTAGTAACTGCTACTGTGGCTGTTTTTCCCGGAAGAAGCCACAAAAACAGGACAAGGGTTTCTGGAAGCTCTCAAGGATTTATGGGGAGAGAGAAGAGTTGCCTTACCTAGGGAGGAAATTTTTAAATGAGCCATGTTTGGAGGACTCTAAAGAGTTCTCCATACCAATTAATTTTCATGATGGAGGCTACCTCAAGTGGCAGGTTAGAATTCAGATGACTTGCACAGAGGACAGATCTCCGGAATGAAGTAAAGAAGGACTTGTCTTTTTTCTGATCTAAGATAGAGACTCTCACTCACACTTTCTTGGAACAAGAAAAATTCTGTACCTCAAAAAAGACAATGTGTGATAGTTAGAAAGCAGCAAGCAAAGCAGGAAGAGCAAGGGTTGGGAAAGCAGGAAGAGGATACTAATTGCTAGTGAGCCGTGTGGCCTCAGAAAAGTCATTCACTCTCTGTGGCCCTGTCTCCCCAGTCTTTAAAATAAGTGAACTGTGTTTGAGGATCCTGGCTTTCTTACTGTTTTAACACTTCATGACACTGAGAGAACTAAATATTTAGGTGTATTATATTTCTGTTGCTGTGCAACAAAATACCACAAAGTTAGCAGTTTAAAGCAACATACATTTAGTATCTCATAGTTTCCACGGGTCAAGAATCAGGGCTTTGCAAGGCTCTGCAAGACGGCAATCATAGTGCTGTCTAGAGTTTTATTCTTACCTGGGAACCAGTGATATGTTTCCAAGTTCACAAGGTTGTTGGAAGAATTCAGTTTCTGTAGCTGTGGGACTAAGGGTCCTGGCTTCTTGCTAGCTTTCAGCAGGAGGCCCCTGTCAGCTCCAAAAAGCCACATATGGTTCTTTACCACGTGGCCTTCTGATAATATGGCAGCTTACTTTTTCAAAGCTAACAAGGAGAAAGAGAGAGAGAGCTGAGCAAGATGGAGTTTTATGCAATATAATCACAGAAGTGACATCCCATCACCATTGCCATATTCTATTGGCTAGAAGTTAGTTACAGGTCCCACCCCCACTCAGAGGGAGGGGATCATACAAGTGCTCCAGGAGGCGGTGGTCACAGGGCCACCTTAAAGTCTGTCTGCCACATGTTAGTATTTTTTCTTATATCCATTAGCAGCTCCTGTCCACTCAACCTTCAAAATATATTCCAAATCTGCCACTTTTCATCACTTTCATTTCCACGCTAATTTCCCTAATCTGTCATCATTTTCTTTCCTTTAAATTATTGCAATAATCTCTCAACTCATCTCCCTCTATTTACTCTTGTTTTATTAGCTTAAAACGTTCCAGTGGACTTTCTGTTATATGTGGAATATAATCTGAATCCTTACCCACATGCTGGCCCCTGAATACTTCTATGATCTCAATTCCTATTACTTTCCCCCCTTTTCTCACTCTCTTCTGCTAACACCAAACCCATTTCCACCTCAGGACCTGTGCACAACTTTCTTTTGACAGAAATGTTCTTCCTCAGGTCTTTACTTAATAGTTCCTTCTCTTCATCCATTTCTTGCTCAAATGCCACATCCTTGGAGACCTTTTTCAACCAATCTACCTGAGTTAGCTAACCTCTTCACTCCAGGAATTCTTCATCGTGTTACCCTCTTGATTTCCTGCATAGAATTTACTGATATATGAAATATGTGTTTTATAGTTCAAAGGCTCTATCCTCCTTTAGAATGTAATGTCCATGGAACAAATCATTGTCTCTCTAACAGTGATTGATGTGATAATATATGAAATAAAATAATAGAAAAAATCAAACTTAAAATTTAAAAATTAATTGAATAAAGTTGGCTATCAGATCATTTTACTATATTGTTCTTAAATCTTGCAATTTGCCATGGACCACTGATAGCTTTATCAGTAATTGTCACCTATTTTCGTCCATCTTTTTGGATACCACTGCCTTATTTGATCAACTCAGTAGCAACTGTTTCTATGGAGGTGAGCTCTGCTCTGAGTCTAAATTTCTGGTGAGTGTTTGCAGTATGGAGATTTTGAGTGATGGACTGGAAAAGAACTCATATGTTTTAGAATAAGATGTACAGAGGCAACAACCCAAAAATTAGAAGAGAACACCTGTTCTTTATTAAAAACTCCTAAATTCAGTCATTTCCATCTTCAGTGAGCAATTGCTATACAAAGGAAGTAGCAAAATATGGTGAGAAGAATACTGATCAAGAAGCCAGGAGAGCTAAATTCTAGACCTTATTGTCCTACAAATAAAGCAATTTAGAGTATCTTTTATTTGCCCTGGGCCTCATTTGTCTTTATCTGTATAATGACAGAGTTCAGCTAGATAACTTTCAAAGTCCTCTGCAGTATGAAAATTTTTTTAAATCTATGAATTCCACCAATCAATAAAATTCTATTAAAGGGTAGCTACTGAGTTGAGTCTTTGGACAAAAGTTTATCCAACCAATCACAACAGCTATAGAAAAGAAGGCAAATGGCCCGCAAAGATAACAGTAACAGCAAAGATGATTCATCTTGTTCCTCTGAAATATTCAGATTGTCTTTCCATTAACAGTCCTGCATCATAATGTTGTCAACTAAAGCCTAAATATTTGAACCAAAAGAACAGTAATTATTTCAGTTACCCTATCATGTTCTAAAAGCTCTGTATACTACACAGCTCCCTGGTTTGGAATGCTGGCAATATGGAGGAAAACTTTCTTTAATCCATAGAAATAATTTGTTAGACAGAAAACAAATATATCAGTTTGGAGGCCAATGAACTTGTTGAACAATGCAGACATGGCTTTTCAGAAGGCTTCAAGCATCTTTTAATTTTCTAGTACTAATATGTTGCCTATATACAAGCAATTCAAAGTGATTTCACAGGCCATGATATTTTTGTCCTTCCTTTCATAAAGTTGTACTGTTTGTTTATTTGTAGTCTATATTAAAACATTGCATGATATTCTAATTAAAGTAATGATAGAAAGTTAATTAAAATAATTTAATAAGAAATTCATCATTTCTCATTTTCTAATGGGTTGTCCAGCATCCATGTGAATTAAAGAAATTAATCTTTGCCTGACCAGGCAGTGGTGCAGTGGATAGAACATTGGCCTGGAATACAGAGGTCCCAGGTTCAAAACCCTAAGGTTACTGGCTTGACCAAGGGGTCACTGGCTCAGCTGGAGCCCCCAGTTAAGGCACATATGAGAAAGCAATCAATGAACAACTAAGGTGCTGCAACAAAGAATTGGTGCTTCTCATCTCTCTCCCTTCCTGTTGTCTGTCCCTGTCTTTCTGTCTTTCCATCTCTCTCTCTCTCTCTCTCTCTCTCTCTCTCTCTCTTTCTCTGAAAAAAAGGAAAGAAAAAAAATTAGCCTTTAGTTTGTTTATACTTAATTCAGTTACATTTAGAACAGTTATAAAAACAAAGTGGGTAATTTTCTTGAAGATAAAACTATCAAATGTGGCCTTCTACTTGAAGATAACAGTGTGGTTTGAAATAAGTAATAAACACTATAAAAATACATGGGAGAAACTAGCAAAAAGACTGACATCTGATAGGCAATGCAAAAATGATGCTTATTGGAAAAACAGAATAAACTTGCTTTTAAAAAACCCCAAGAAACAAGTCTAAACTTATAAAATTTAAAAAGGCAACAATTTTCTTTCACAATCCCCAAATATTTCACGACTATGCCATTGGAATTTTAGACTCATTCCCATGACTGCCTCTGCCTTTCATAAGGCTTAAAAATGTGAACACACCACCCAGTTAGGGTCAATGTGGAAAATGGGAAGACCACATCCCTCTGCAAGCTGCTTCAGTCTGCCATTCATATGCTAATGAGTCAATACAACAAAGTATAAACATAAGAGTCCTAAAAGAAAAAAGTAATAAAATGTATAAGCGTTGTTTCTCAGGTAATTCAGACAAAAGAGAAAGAGTTAGCTGTGGGGGTTAAGAGTTAACATGAATTGACCAGATTGGAAAGATGTATGTTGATGATGAGAAGTGATGTGGGACTGAGGCATTGTTTTATCAGTATTAGGTGAGTAGGTAACAGTCACGATCTTCCTGTTCATTTTGCCTGTGTGTTCACTTACTGGTAACTGAAAATGTAAGACAGATGTTCTCTTCCAGAGCATTATTTACAAATCAGAGTTCATTCGTTAAAACAGAACTATTCTACAATATAACAGTCTAAATTATTAGGACTGCATATTCTCATCAAATTAAAATATCTCAACTTCTTCTGAAGGGCATTAAGCACTATTGTTATGGGAACAGTGGGGACGCTGTGGGTGGGGCTGGGACCACACTGTAAAAATATGGTTAATTTAAGATTTCAGAAATTTACTGTGTTCCTGTACCCAACGTGTTTAGATCAGTGGTTCTTAACCTGGGTTCTATCAAACCCTAGGGGTTTGATGAGTCCGTCTCAGGGGTTCGGAGAAGCCTCTGCCGCGGAGGCCAGAATAAAGTAATACCGTAATTTGTTGTGAGTTCATGCACTTTGTTGGTTTTGTTCTTTGAGCAAGGTGATGTTCACGGCTCATTTTGTACACCAGTAATAAAACATATACCTATGTCTTGAATTTGGAAAAAAAATCATATTTTATTTATCACTAAAGAAGGGTTCAGTGAATGCGCATATGAAACTGGTGGGTTCGGTACCTCAAAAAATGTTAAGAACCACTGGTTTAGATGTTCAGATTATTTTGAAAGCTCTCAAGCTTGCTATCTTAAAACTTCCAATCAATTTATGCTTTCTAGGTTGAAGACCTAGAATTTGTTTTTATCCAAAAGGAACTATTCCCAAGAATCTTTTATTTACATAGTTATATAGCAATAGAAAAAAATCTCCTTCCTTTTTCTCTGGGGCCTAGATTCCATAGCATGAAGACACCAAGAAGTGAGAGAGAACTGGCTCCTGCCATTTGGAGCCTGTCTGAGATTAAGCCAGGTAACTAACTCTAGGTTCACATTTACATCAGTGAACTGTACTGTGTTTCTGAGAAAAGAGCTGAGGGAAGGAACAGCACTGTTTCTTTCCAAGATCAGAGATAGGTTATGAGCAGAGAAGGATTGCTGAGGCTGGTGGAACAATGACCTTCACAAGGGCCATAGGTGAACAGGCAGCAGCAAGACTGTGGTACTAAAAGCTAAAGTGGGAGAACTTGAATTCTTGTTCTGTGACACGTGTGTTTTAGTGCTTTGAGACTGCCAGTAGTATTTGCAGAAAGGAACCTGCTGAAAGTTAGAAGCTTGGATCATAATTTAAATATGAAGAGAGAATTGTGACCTTATTTTAGTCATAGGCTTGTGAGACCTGGGACATACAGTCTAATGTATATAAGCTCTTTAAGGGCAGAGGTCTCTGTGCCTTAGATTCTAGGGTCACCCCAAGTACATCTCCCCTCCCCCATATTTCCCTCAACATCTCCCTTGCCCCACTCCCTAGAGCGCCCTCCCCTTTCCCTTCAGGCTTATCCCATCCTATCATCCCCTTTCCCTCTGTCCGCTTTCCCTCTAGTCCCTTGATCCTGCCTCGGCCTCTATTCCGTTCCTCAGTTCACATTGTTCATTGGATTCCTCAAATGAGTGAGGTCATATGATATTTTTCTTTCTCTACTTGGCTTATTTCACTTAGCATAATAGTTTCCAGGTCCATCCATGTTGTCGCAAAAGGTAAGATTTCCTTCCTTTTCATAGCCGCATAGTATTCCATTGTGTATATGTACTAAAACTTTTTAATTCACTTGTCCACTGACGGACATTCGGGCTGTTTACAGATTTGGCTATTGTAAATAATGCTGTAATAATCATGGGGGTGCATTTCTTCTTTTGAATCAGTGATTTAGTACTCTTAGGATATATTCCTAAAAGTGGGATGGCTGGGTCAAAAGGCAGTTCTATTTTTAATTTTTTGAGGAATTTCCATACTGCTTTTCACAGTGGCTGCATCAGTCTGCATTCCCACAAACATTCTAGGAGGGTTCCTTTTTCTCCACATCCTCGCCAGCACTTATTCTGTGTTGTTTTGTTAGTGAGAGCCATTCTGACTAGTGTGAGGTGGTATCTCATTGTGGTTTTAATTTGCATTTCGCTAATGATTAGTGATATTGAACATTTTTCCATCTGCCTGTTGGCCATCTGTATGTCCTCTTTGGAGAAGGGTCTATTCATTTCTTTTACAAATTTTTTGATTGAATTTTTTATCTTCCTGGTGTTGAGTTTTACAAGTTCTTTATAAATTTTGGTTATTAACCCCTCATAAGATGTATTGTCAAATATGTTCTCCCATTTTGTGGTTTGTCTTTTTATTTTGTTCATATTGTCTTTAGCTGTGCAATAGATTTTTGGTATGATATAGTCCCATTTGTTCATCTTGTCCTTTATTTCACTTGCTCATAGAGATAAGTCAGCGAATATACTGCTGCGAGAGATGTCGGAGAGCTTACTGCCTATGTTTTCTTCTAAGAGGCTTATGATTTCACGACTTACATTTAAGTCTTTTATCCATTTTGAGTTTATTTTTGTGACTGGTGTAAGTTGGTGGTCCAGTTATATTCTTTTGCAGGTAGCTGTCCAATTTTCCCAACACCATTTGTTAAAGAGGCTGTCTTTACTCCACTGTATACTCTTCCCTTCTTTGTCAAATATCAATTGTTCATAAAGATGTGGGCTTTTTTCTGGGTTCTCTGTTCTGTTCATTGATCTATATGCCTGTTCATATGCCACTACCAAGCTGTTTTGAGTACAATGGCCTTGTAATATAACTTGATATCAGGAAGTATGATACCACCCACTTTATTCTTCTTTTCCAAGATTGCTGAGGCGATTTGTATTCTATTTTGGGTCCATATAAATTTTTGTAATATTTGTTTTATATCTTTGAAGCAGATGTCTTCCAACTTTTTATAAAAATGGCCCTCTTTTGCAGTGCTGGTCAACCTGGTCTGTACCTCTCACTAGTAGGCGTTCCAGATTTCATGATGGGCAGTAGTGGAGCAACCAAAAGGCACCGCAATTGGCCCATCATGAATGCTGGAACACCCGCTAGTAAGAGGTATGGACCAGGTTGACCAGCACTGCAAAAGTGGGCCATTTTTATAAAAAGTTTGAAGACGTCTGCTTTGAAGTATGTCATTAGTATTTTAATAGAAATTGCATTGAATTTATAAATTGCTTTGGGTAATATAGACATTTTAATGATGTTTCTTCTTCCTATCCATGAACACAGTATATGATTCCACTTGTTTGTATTTTCCTTGATTTCTTTTATCAATGTTTTATAATTTTCCGAGTACAAGTCTTTAACCTCCTTTATTAAATTTACTCCTAGGTATTTTATTTATTTTTATTTTCTTGCAATAGTACAGGGAATTGTTTTCTAATTTCTCTTTCAGAGAGTTCATTGTTGGTGTATAAAAGTGCCTCTGGTTTCTGAGTATTATTTTTTATATCTGCCACCTTGCTGAACTTATTTATCAGGTCCAGTAGTTTTTTGGCTGAGACTTTAGGATTTTCTATGTACAGTATCATACCATCAGCAAATAATGATAGTTTTACTTCTTCTTTTCCAATTTGAATGCCTTTTATTTCTTTTTTTTTTCTTTTTTTTTTGTCTGATTGCTGTGGCTAGGACTTCCAGAACTATGTTGAATAAAAGTAGTGAGAGGGGGCACCCCTGCCTTGTTCCTAGTCTTAAGGAGATTGCTTTGAATTTTTGCCCATTGATTATGATTTTGGTTGTGGGTTTGTCATAGATGGCCTTTATCATGTTGAGGTATGTTCCCTGTATTCCCACTTTGCTGACAGTTTTGATCATAAATGGGTGATAGATTTTATCAAATGCTTTTTTTCCATCTACTGATATTATCTTGTGATTTTTTTCTTTCCTTTTGTTTATATGATGAATCACCTTGATTGATTTTCAAATATTGTACCAGCCTTTTCTCCCCAGAATAAATCCCACTTGATCTTGATGTATGATTTTTTTCATGTATTGCTGGATTCAGTTTGCTAATATTTTGTTGAGAATTTTAGCATCTGAATTTATCAGGTATACTGTCCTATAATATTCTTTCTTTGTGTTGTCTTTGCCTGGTTTTGGAATGAGAATTATGCTCCCCTCATAAAAGAAGCTTGGAAGTCTTCCCTCCTCTTGAATTTTTTGAAATAGCTTGAGAACTATATGAGTTAGTTCTTTTTTTAATATTTGGTAGAATTTGCCTGTGAAGCCATTGGGCTCAGGGTTTTTGTTTGTTGGGAGTTTTTTGATAAGTGTTTTTTATCTCAATTGTTGTAATATGTCAGTTTAGGTTTTCTGATTTTTCCAGATTGATTTTTGAAAGATTATATGTTTTAAAGAATTTGTCCATTTCACCTAGATTGTCTAATTTGGGGGCATACAGTTCTTTATAGTATTTTCTTACAATTCTTTTCATTTCTGCTGTGTCAGTTATTACTTCTCCACTCTCATTTCTAATTTTATTTATTTGAGTACTCTCTTTTTTTCTTGGTGAGTTAGATTAAAGGTAAATCAATCTTGTTACCTTTTCAAAGAACCAGCTCTTGGTTTCATTGATCCTCTGTATTGTTTTTTATAGCCTCTTTGTCATTTATTTCAACTCTGATCTTTATTATTTCTTTCTTTCTACTTCCTCTGGGGTTTACTTGCTGGCTTTTTTTTTTTTTCTAGTGCTTTTAGATGCAGGGTTACATTGTTTATTTGAGCTTTTTCTATCTTCTTAAGGTATGCCTATGATGCTATAAACTTCCCTCTCAGGACTGCTTTTACAGTGTTCCATAAATTTTGAGTTGTTGTATGTTCATTTTCATTTGTTTCAAGGAAATTTTTGATTTCTTCCTTGATCTCAGTGTTAACCCATTTGTTATTTAATAACATGCTATTTAGCCTCCAAGTGTTTGAATGTTTTTCAGTTTTTCTATTGTAGTTGATTTCCAGTTTCATGCCATTGTGATCAGAGAAGATGTTTATATTATTTCAATCTTCTTAAATTTATTGAGACTCATTTTGTGTTCTAACATGTGGTCTATCCTAGAGAATGTACCATGAGCATTTGAAAAGAATGTATATTCTGCCACTTTAGAGTGAAATGTTCTGAAGATATTTATTAAATCCAGTTGATCTACTGCAGTGGTAGTCAACCTGGTCCCTACTTCCCACTAGTGGGCGTTCCAGCTTTCATGTTGGGCGGTAGTGGAGCAAAATAAAAAGATAGATTTAACTATAGTAAGTTGTTTTATAAATATTTATTCTGCCAAACAGTGAAAATCCAACCTAAAGTACTTGGTAAGTAATTATTATTATATGCTTATTATTATATGCTTTAACTTGCTGTAACTCTGCTTTATAAATTTTATAAAGTAAAGTTACTTCTCTATTTTATAAATCACATTACTGTGGAATTGGTGGGTGGTTAGAAAATTTTACTACTAACCGAGATACAAAAGTGGCCGGTAGGTATAAAAAAGGTTGACTACTCCTGATTTAGTGTGTCCGTTAAGTCTGCTGTTTCTTCGTTAATTTTCTTTCTTGAGGATCTATTCAGTGATGTTAGTAAGGTATTGAAATTTCCTACTATTATAGTATTGCTGTTGATCTCGCCCTTTATGTTCATCAAAATCTGCTTTATATATTTAGGTGCTCCTATATTAGGTGCATAGATATTTAAACTGGTTATATCTTCCTGTTGGATTGCTCCCTTTATCACTATGTAGTGATCTTATTTATTCCTTACCATAGCCTTTGTTTTAAAGTCTATTTTGTCAGATATAAGTATTGCTGCCTCAACTCATTTTTTATTTCCATTTACATGAAATATTATTTTCCATCCCTTTAGTTTTAATCTATGTGTATCTTTTGTTTTGAGGTGGGTCTCTTGTACATGGCATATGTATGGGTTCTGTTTTCTTCTCCATGCAGCTACTCTATGTCTTTTGATTGAAGCCTTTAATCCATTTACATTTAAGGTTATTATTGATATGTAGATGTTTATTGCCATTTTATTCTTTAAATCTACATTCCTCTTTTACTAGATTTATTTCTTTTTGTTCTGTTTACAACAGGTTCCTTAACATTTCTTGCAGCATTGGTTTTGTTATAATAAATTCCTTGAGGTTTTTTTCTTGTTGGTTTTTTTTTTGGTTTTTTGTCTGAAAAGCTTTTTATTTCTTCTTCAATTTTAATATTAAGAATATTTTTTATTTTATTCATTTTAGAGAGGAGACACAGAGCGAAAGAGAGAGAGAAAGAGAGAAAGAGGGGAGGAGCTGGAAGCATCAACTCCCATGTGTGCCTTGACCAGACCAGTGCAGGGTTTTGAACTGGTGACCTCAGTGTTCCCAGGTCGATGCTTAATCCACTGCACCACCACAGGTCAGGCCTCTTCTTGAATTTTAAACGATAGCCTTACTGCATAAAGGAGTCTTGGTTGTAGGCTCTTTTTTTTGCATTACTTTGAATATTTTTTGCCATTTCCTTCTGGCCTCAAGTGTTTCTGTTGAAAAGTCGGATGTCATCCTTATGGGGGCTTCTTTGTAGGTGATTGACTACTTTTCTCTTGCAGCTTTTAGTATTCTTTCTTTATCTCTTAACTTTGGTATTTTAATTATGATGTGTTTTGGTGTAAATCTTTTTGAGTTCCTCTCTAATGGGATTCTCTGTGCTTCTTGAACTTGTGTGGCTTTTTCCTTCATCATTTTAGGGAAGTTTTCAGCTATTATTTCTTCAATCAAGTTTTCTATCCCTTGTTCTTTCTCTTCTCCTTCAGGAACCCAATGATATGGATGTTATTTCTCTTCATGTTGTCACAGAGCTCTCTTAGAGTTTCCTCAAACTTTTTGATCCTCTTTTCTTTTTGCTGTTCTGCTTCTGTGCTTTTGCTTGTCTTGTCCTCTAAGTTGAAGATTCGATCCTCTGCTTCATTCAATCTATTTTTAATTTCTTCTAGTATAGTCATCATTACTGATATTGTGTTTGTCATTTCTGTCTGATTCCTTTTTATGATTTTAATGTCCTTTTCTGATGCTTGTTATCTCTTTGTTTAGGTGCTCATTATGTCCATCTATTGTTGCTCTAAGATCGTTGAATATCCTAATAATCATTATTCTAAACTCTGCTTCTGGTATCTTGGTTATTTCCATCTCATTCAGTTCTTTTTCTGAGGATTTCTCTTGTTAATTCATTTGAATTGCAATTCCCTATCTTCCCATTTTATCTCTGTACAGACTGCTCCTTTGCATGTGCTGTTTGTAGCTAGCTGAGTAAAGGGCTGGTGTTGTCTGCCTCCAGCTTTCAATTGTGTTGTTTCTAGATCTTCTTGGGTTGTCCTCAGCTGTTGTTTGTAATCTGCTGTGGGCTACTTATTTGCTGCTACTGCTGTTTTTGTTATTTGTGTAAGTGTTTTCTATTCCTTAGCTGGGTCAGGTGTGAGGAGCCTTTTCTTAAGATACCACTCTAACTAGGGTTATTAGGTCCTGAGCTGATGTTCTCCATATCTGGCTGCTGGATGTATCAGCTCTGGACCTCCCTGGCCAGAACCAGGCTCATAACAGTGGGGGTCACTGCTTATGACTGGCCCTTAGCAACCTTCTTGGAGATACAGGTGTTCCAGAATTTGTGGCTGCCTCTGCTGGGCCCTGATGCCATTGTAAATATCAACTGTACTCCTTGGCTAGCTTTTATGTGTTCTTGACCAGGGTGTGGGCCTCTTTATTCCAAAGATGTGGTCTTTATGCTGGCCCTCTGCTGCCACCTCCTTCTTAGGCATGTGGCAACTGGCACTGCCGGGCACACAACCCGCAGCCTTGGCTGCCCTGAAAGTGTGGGGGACTCTTTGCCTCACCAGGCTCTGCCCCCTGCGGGTGTGTGGGCTGCCTCTCCAGGTTCTACCCCTCACCATTGCCACACAGGCCACCAGTCTCTGCCCCCTATGGGCACATGGGACCTCTCGCTGGAATCCACTCCCCACGTGCATGCAGGATAACTCTTCAAGCTCCACCCCCCCGTGGGCATGCAGGAGGTCTCTCTGGGTTCTACCCCTCGCTGCCACTGCCACACGGGCTACCAGGCTTCACCCTCCACTGCCGACACACAGACTTCCTTTCTGGGTGCTGGGCTCCACACCCACCACCGCACAGACCAAACACCGTGGCCGCCACTGCAGCCGGGCCCTCCTGCCCTTCAGAGTGTACTCAGAAGATTTGGGGGGCAGTGTAGCCCAGACCTTAGCACTCAAAACCTGTGTACCTGATGTGCCCCCAGCTTCTAAGCATTTGTTTGCACTGACTAGAGCAGGAGAACCTCTGGTGGGAGGAGTAATTGCTTCCCTTTGCTGGCTTGGTTCTCCCAGGAAAAATGGTCACTTTAGGTTTGAGGAGTGTCTCAGTACAGGGGTCAGGGTGGCTATCCCCCTCAGTATCTTCCTGTGCCCTCAAAACTACACTTTCCTCTTGCTACTTTAGTCCTCTCAGCACTCCCCACTCCCATAGCCCCAGGTAAGTGGCTGTGAACAAGGTTTTCTGCAGGGTCCCTTTAAGACAGAGACTGGCTCTGAGAATTCTGTCTCCCTTTCGCAAACAATAACCTGGTTTTCTTTAAGCTAAATACTGTCTGTATGCCTCCTCTAGTCTCTGGGGCTCCAGGCTGGGATTTCGGTCCTGGGGCTGAAGACTCACAGCTCTCTGGGAAACCCACCCCACTGTGAAAGACCCTCTGGGCTGCCTCTCACTCTGGAGCAAGGCAGCCTTTTCTGCATCTCTGCCCTTCCTACCAGCTCAGTGTGGTTTCTTCGGTGATGCTTGGTTATAGATTCCTCTAAGTTTAGTCCCAAGTTTGTTTTTTTGTTTTTTTTTTTTTAATATATATTTTATTATTATTAATTCTAATGGGGTGACATCAATAAATCAGGGTACATATGTACAATGAAAACATCTCCAGGTTAACTTATCATTCAATCGTGTTGCATACCCATCACCAAAAGTCAAATTGTCCTCTGTCACCTTCAATCTGGTTTTCCCTGTGTCCCTCCCCTCCTCCCCATCCCACTCTTCCCTCCCTCCCCCCATCCCATAACCACCACTCTCTTGTCCATGTCTCATACCCTCACTTTCATGTCCCACCTATGTATGTAATCGTGCTGTTTTCAGTTTTTCTTTTTTTCTGATTTACTTATTTCACTCCGTATAATGTTATCAAGGTATATCCATTTTGTTATAAATGCTCCGATGTCATCGTTTCTTATGGCTGAGTAGTATTCCATAGTATATATGTACCAAAGCTTTTTAATCCACTCGTCTTCTGACGGACACTTGGGCTGGTTCCAGATCTTCGCTATTGTGAACAATGCTGCCACGAACATGGGGGCGCATTTCTTCTTTTCGAACAGTGCTATGGTGTTCTTAGGGTATATTCCTAAAAGTGGGATAGCTGGGTCAAAAGGCAGTTCGATTTTTAATTTTCTGAGGAATCTCCAAACTGTTTTCCACAGTGGCTGCACCAGTCTGCATTCCCACCAGCAGTGCAGAAGGGTTCCCTTTTCTCCACATCCTCGCCAGCACTTATTCTGTGTTGTTTTGCTGATAAGTGCCATTCTGACTGGTGTGAGGTGATATCTCATTGTGGTTTTAATTTGCATTTCTCTAATGATTAGTGATGTTGAGCATTTTTTCATATGCCTATTGGCCATCTGTATGTCCTCTTTGGAGAAATTTCTATTCATTTCTTTTGCCCATTTTTTGATTGGGTTGTTTGTCTTCCTGGTGTTGCGTTTTATAAGTTCTTTATAAATTTTAGTTATTAACCCCTTATCAGATGTGCTGCCGAATATGTTCTCCCATCGTGTGGTTTGTCTTTTTATTCTGTTCCTATTGTCTTTAGCTGTGCAAAAACTTTTTAGTTTGATATAGTCCCATTTGTTTATCTTGCCTTTTATTTCAGTTGCCCATGAAGATAAATCGGCAAATATACCGCTGCTACAGATGTCGGAGAGCTTGCTGCCTATGTTTTCTTCTAAGATGCTTATGGTTTCACGGCTTACATTTAAGTCTTTTATCCATTTTGAGTTTGTTTTTGTGAATGGTGTAAGTTGATGGTCTAGTTTCATTTTTTTGCAGGTAGATGTCCAGTTTTCCCAACACCATTTGTTAAAGAGGCTGTCTTTACTCCATTGTATGTTCTTTCCTCCTTTGTCAAATATCAGTTGTCCATAAAGCTGTGGGTTTATTTCTGGGTTCTCTGTTCTGTTCCATTGGTCTATGTGCCTGTTCTTATGCGAGTACCAGGCTGTCTTGAGTATAATGGCCTTGTAGTAAACCTTGATATCAGGAAGAGTGATACCTCCTGCTTTATTTTTTCTTTTTAAGATTGCTGAGGCTATTCGTGTTCTTTTTTGGTTCCATATAAATTTTTGGAATATGTGTTCTATATCTTTGAAGTATGTCATTGGTATTTTAATTGGTATTGCATTGAATTTATAAATTGCTTTGGGTAATATAGACATTTTAATGATGTTTATTCTTCCTAGCCATGAGCACGGTATGTGCTTCCACTTGTTTGTATCTTCCTTGATTTCTTTTATCAATGTTCTATAATTTTCCGAGTACAAGTCCTTAACCTCCTTGGTTAAATTTACTCCTAGGTACTTTATTTTTTTGGCTGCAATAGTGAAGGGGATTGTTTCCTTAATTTCTTTTGCTGATATTTCATTGTTGGTGTATAGAAATGCCTCTGATTTCTGAGTATTAATTTTATATCCTGCCACCTTGCTGAAATCATTTATAAGGTCCAGTAGTTTTTTGACTGAGACTTTAGGGTTTTCAATATACAATATCATATCATCTGCAAATAATGACAGTTTTACTTCTTCTTTTCCAATTTGTATGCCTTTTATTTCTTCTTCTTGTCTGATTGCTGTAGCTAGGACTTCCAGAACTATGTTGAATAAGAGTGGTGAAAGTGGGCAACCCTGCCTGGTTCCTGATCTTAAGGGGATTGCTTTTAATCTTTGTCCATTTAGTATGATGTTTGCTGTCGGTTTATCGTAGATGGCCTTTATCATGTTAAAGAATGATCCCTGTATTCCCACTTTACTGAGAGTTTTGAGCATGAATGGGTGCTGGATTTTATCAAATGCCTTTTCTGCATCTATTGAAATTATCATGTGATTTTTGTCCTTCCTTTTGTTTATGTGATGAATCACATTGATTGATTTGCGAATATTGAACCAGCCTTGCCTCTCCAGAATAAATCCCACTTGATCGTGGTGTATGATTTTTTTCATATATTGCTGGATCCGGTTGGCTAATATTTTGTTGAGAATTTTAGCGTCTAAATTCATCAGGGATATAGGCCTATAATTTTCTTTCTTTGTGTTGTCTTTCCCCGGTTTTGGGATCAGAATTATGCTCGCCTCATAAAAGGAGTTTGGAAGTCTTCCTTCCTCTTGAATTTTTTGAAATAGCTTGAGGAGAATAGGAATTAGTTCTTCTTTGAATTTTTGATAGAATTCACTTGTGAAGCCATCAGGCCCAGGACTTTTCTTTTTTGGGAGTTTTTTGATAACTGTTTCGATCTCATTTGCTGTAATTGGTCTGTTTAGGTGTTCTGATTCTTCCAGATTAATTTTTGGAAGGTTATATGATTCAAGAAATTTGTCCATTTCACGAAGATTGTCTAATTTTTTGGCATATAGTTCTTCATAGTATTTTCTTACAATGCTTTGTATTTCTGTTGTGTCAGTTGTTATTTCCCCACTGTCCTTTCTAATTTTATTTATTTGAGTCCTCTCTCTTTTTTTCTTGGTGAGTCTAGTTAAAGGTTCATCAATCTTGTTTACCTTTTCAAAGAACCAGCTTCTTGTTTCATTGATCCTCTGTATTGTTTCCTTAGCCTCTATGTCATTTATTTCTGCTCTGACCTTTATTATTTCCTTCCTTCTACTTGTCTTGGGTTTTATTTGTTGTTGTTTTTCTAGTTCTTTTAGATGCAGGGTCAGGTTGCTTATTTGAGCTTTTTCTAGCTTCTTATGATATGCCTGTAGTGCAATAAACTTCCCTCTCAGAACTGCTTTTGCTGTGTCCCATAAATTTTGAGTTGATGTATGCTCATTATCATTTGTTTCTAGAAACTTTTTTATTTCTTCTTTGATCTCATTGTTAATCCATTCATTATTTAATAACATGCTATTTAGTTTCCAAGTGTTTGAGTATTTTTCATTTTTTCTTTTGTGGTTAATTTCTAGTTTCATGGCATTGTGATCAGAGAAAATGCTTGATATGATTTCAATCTTCTTAAATTTATTGAGACCATTTTTGTGTCCTAACATGTGGTCTATCCTAGAAAACGTACCATGAGCGCTTGAGAAGAATGTATATTCTACTGCTTTAGGGTGAAAAGTTCTGAAGATATCTATTAAATCAAGTTGATCTAGTGTATCCTTTAAGTCTGCTGTTTCTTTATTAATTTTCTTTCTTGAGGATCTATCCAGTGTTGTTAGAGGGGTATTGAAATCCCCTACTATGATAGTATTGCTGTTTATCTCGCCCTTTATATCCATCAAAGTCTGCTTTATGTATGTCGGGGCTCCTATATTTGGTGCATAGATATTTACAATAGTTATATCTTCCTGTTGAATTGTTCCCTTTATCATTATGTAGTGTCCTCCTTTATCTCTTACTACAGCCTTTGTTTTAAAGTCCATTTTGTCTGATATAAGTATTGCTACCCCTGCTTTTTTTTCATTTGCATTTGCATGAAATATTTTTTTCCATCCTTTTACCTTCAGTCTATGAGCATCTTTTGTTTTAAGGTGTGTCTCTTGTAGACAGCATATGTATGGGTCCTGTTTCTTTATCCATGCAGCTACCCTATGTCTTTTGATTGGATCATTTAATCCATTTACATTTAAGGTTATTATTGATATGTAGTTGTTTATTGCCATTTTATTCTTTAAAGCTGTATTCTTCTTTTGCTCTATTCATTCCTCCCTTTAAACTGTTCACAAGAGGCCCCTTAGTATCTCTTGCAGAATTGGTTTGGTTTTTATGAATTCCTTCAGGCTTTCTTTTTCTGGGAAGCTCTTTATTTCTCCTTCAATTTTAAACGTTAGCCTTGCTGGATAGAGTAGTCTTGGTTGTAGGTTCTTGTTCTGCATTACTTTGATTATTTCTTGCCATTCCCTTCTGGCCTCAAGTGTTTCTGTTGAGAAGTCCGATGTCATCCTTATGGGGGCTCCTTTGTAGGTGATAGTCTTTTTTTCTCTAGCAGCTTTTAAAATTTTTTCTTTATCCATTAGCTTTGGTATTTTAACTATGATGTGTCTTGGTGTAGATTTCTTTGGGTTTCTCCTTAATGGAGTTCTGTGTGCTTCTTGAATGTGTGGAGTGTTTCCCAGCCTTAATTTAGGAAAGTTTTCTGCTATGATTTGATTGAACAAAGTTTCCATTTCCTGTCCTCTCTCCTCTTCTTCAGGCACCCCTATGATGCGAATGTTGTTTCTCTTCATGTTGTCACAAAGCTCCCTTAGAGTTTCCTCACATTTTTTAAGTCTCTTTTCCTTTTTCTTCTCTGCTTCTGTGCCTTTGTTTATTGTGTCCTCTAACTCGCTTATTCGATCCTCAGCGTCATCCATCCTGCTTTTAATTCCTTCCATTGTGGTCTTCAGTTCTGATACTGAATTTGTCATTTCTGTCTGATTCTTTTTTATTATTTCAATTTCATTTTTTATACTTGTTATCTCTTTATTTAGGTGTTCATAATGACTATCCATTGTTGCTCTAATTTCTTTGAACATCCTAACTATCATTATTCTAAATTCTGCTTCTGGTAATTTGGTTATATCTGGTTCATTCAGGTCCTTCTCTGGGGATTTCTCTTGATTCATTTGGTTTGCATTCCTCTGCCTGCCCATTTTTTCTGTGTATAAGCGAGTTGTGGCCACTGGCGTCCAGTAGGTGTTGCCTTTGTGTTCTCTAGGTGTGGTCTATCTCCAGGCCCCCCACCTCCTCTGCCGGTGCCTAGGGTGGTTGGGTATGAGCGTTGCCAGCGCCGGCCCACTGTGGTTTTTGCTATGATTTCTGCCTCTCCTCCGTGGGAGGGGCTGTGACTAAAGCCACAAGATTAGCACCAAGGGTAGAGGTGAGCACCTTTGCTCAGCTGTGGACCCAGCCTATTTCCGGACTTCCGCCCAGAACCAGCAGTCGGAGCCTGCTCGCTACAGTTCCGCGGGTTAGGCGGGGCTTTTGACGTGCTCTCAGCTGTAAGCTTTTGCCCGTCAGGAGCTTTAGCCCCGCCCTCGAGGCCAAGGCCCTACTGCGCAGCGCCGGAAACCAAGGTTTATTGGGGCGGGCGTGTTTGCTGGCTTCCGCCGAGCTGCGTACTTCCGCTCGTCCCGGACTCTACCCCGCCCCCGCGTTCGGAGCCCGCTCGTGCACGTATGAATGGTATCCGGGGTTTCTCCGGCCGCGCGCGGACAGTAGCGTGGGCTCAGCTGCGAGCCTCCACTTGTCTCGGGGTCCACCCCGTTCCCGCGCTCGGAACCCGCTCGCGCACGTATACTGGCCAACCGCGGTTTCTCCGGCCCGGGGGGGTTGGGATGGGGGAGTGGGGGACTGGTAACGTCAGCTCAGCCACAGCCCCTGCCCGTCCCTGGTCCCAGCCCGGTCCCCGCGGTCAGGGCCGGCTTGCGCAGGGCCTGCCCGTTCCTGGCCTCCCGCTTTGTCCCCGTAAGTGGGATTAAAGGCGGGCCCGCAGCTTCCGGACCGCTTTCGCGGTCCCCTCTGACCCTCTGGGCTAGACCGATCTCCCACCGGCTTGGCCTCTGCCCACGCCGACAGAACCGCCTTTCAGCGTCCTGCCGCCCCAAAACCTTAAGCAGCCCTCAGCAGAGTAGGAAGGGACCCAATACTCCACACTGTAGGCCTGGGAGCTCCCTCACTTGTTTCACAGCTCAAAACTGCCCAAACGCCTTTCTAGGCTCTGAGACTGCAGGCTGGGGCTTGGTTCCTGGGACCCAGGTCCCTCCCTCTCCGCCAAACTCTCCTCCCGCCACACGGGTCTCTCCGGGCTGCCGTTTGCTCCGGGGAGCTGGGCAGCCCTCTTCGCGTTTTCGCTATTCCTACCAGTCTCAATGTGGCTTCTTCTGTGTTCCTTGGTTGAAGAGTCCACTTAGTTTTGTTGAAAGTTGGTTTATACAGGTGATGGTTCTTAAAATTGAGTTGTAATCCACTTTGGTTCTGGGAGTTGGAAGTTGGTACGTCCGCCTACTCCGTCGCCATCTTGCTCCCCCCCCAAGTTTGTTTTTTAAGATGATTGTTCCTAAGTTAGGTTGTAATCCACTTTGGTTCTGGGAGTTGGGAGTTGTAACATCCGCCTACTCCGTTGTCACTTTGCCTCTCCCCTTCCCCGCCCCCATGGCATATTTTTCCTCCTTTAAGAAAAAGCAGCAACTCTATTAGCAGTTCTTGACTTATCCCACTGTGATATAGCTCCAAGGAAGAGCTGGGGAGCCAGATGCACCCCACCAATTACATTTAGGCTCATCATCAATGTGAGTATTTAGCTAACAGAGTTGTAAGAGGTGTAGGTGAGGTAGTGCAATGAGCTTAACTTTGGCATTTTAATTATGATGTGTCTTGGTGTATGCCTTCTTGGGTTCGTCTTTAATGGGACTCTCTGTGCTGCTTGAACTTGTGTGACTTTTTCCCTCATCAACTTAGGGAAATTTTCCACTGATTTCTTCAAACAAGTTCTCTATCCCTTGTTCATTCTCTTCTCCTTCAGGAACCCATATGATGTGGATGTTATTTTTCTTTATGTTGTTGCAAAGGTCTCTTAGAGTTTTCTCAGTCGTTTTGAACCATTTTTTCTTTTTGCTTCTCTGCTTCTGTGCTTACAGTTCTTTTGTCCACTAAATTGCTGATTTGATCCTGTGTTTCTTCCAGCCTGCTGTTTATTTCTTCTAGTGCAGTCTTCAATTCTGATATTGTATTTGTTATTTCTGACTGGTTCTTTTTTATTATTTCAATGTCCTTTTTGATGCTTGCTATTTCTTTGTTTAAGTTCTCATTGTGATCATTCATTGTTGCTCTAAGATCCTTGAGCATCCTAATAATCATTATTTTAATCATTGATTTTAGTTTGGTTACTTTCATTTCATTAAGTTCTTTTTCTGGGGATTTCTCTTGTTGATTCATTTGGGTTATATTTTTTTGTCTGCCCATTTTGACTGTGTATTAGGTAGCACTTTCTGACTTTGAAATTTGTTGAGGTGTCTTTATGAGGGAGATGAGCTTAGTGGCACTGACCTCCATGTCACCTGAGTTTCTTGCTCTAGGAATGTTTCTTGAGGGTAACATTTACCCTCCTGTTGAATGTGAGTATTGAATGCAGTTGGTCATTCCATGGGTGTCATTATCACTTTAGGCTAGATGTCTGTAAAGGTCAACCTTAAGCTTCTGTATTAGACACTGTGCAGTGTCTGTCTTGTTGGGTGTATTTATTCTCCACAGTGTCTGGTGCCTGCTGGACTTCTTTGGACATGCTGCTTGCATAGCTAACTGAGTCTAGTGTTGGTGCTATCTGCCACCCTCTCCTGGTTAAGTTAGTTCTGGGTCTTCTTGGGTTGGCATTAGCTGTTGTTTGTAACCTGCTGTGGGCTACCTGTCTGCAGCTACTGCTCTGTTCACTGTTTGTGTCTGTGTTTTTTCTGCCTGGGTAGTGTGGGATGAACCAACCTGTGTATAAGGATCAGCTTTTTTCTGTTTATAAATGACAACAGCTCCATAAAAGCCCTAATATCTGTAAAATTTGTCTCCACTTTTTAGCTGCTCCATCTCCTCTTACAGCTCTGTGGTCTTCCCACAGAGTCTTATGTAGGAAGACTGTAGTGTGGTCTCAGACTGGCCTTACCCCACCAACCCCTCTACAGGTTGCAAGCTTGGTGGATTAGGACAGCTGAGGTTGGGAATACAATGTTTGTGGGACCTCCTATTTCAGGGGTCTCTTGCTCAGGAGCTCAGTATGGGGAAAGTGGCCCCTACTACACAGCCTAATCTCTCAGACACTGCTGAATACTCCAGTTCTATTTCTCCCTAGTGAGATGAGCAGCAGGTTCAGAGCAGCCGACACTCTCCTCTGCATAAGTTCTTCCAGCTAGTGAGCCCCTGTTCTCAGGGAGGAAGACTGAGAGTCCTCCCCTGGAGCTGACTGTGCCCCACCAAGAAGTAGCTAAGCTCCTCGACCAGACCCAACAATAGGCTCATGGGGACCCATACCTTGAATGTCTATGCTCTAAGCCTCTCTCTCTTCCTCTGTGTAACCTAGCCCAGCAGGGAAGCATATTGAGAACCCAGGCCAGCTGACTGTGAAGTTCCACTCTGTTTAATACACAGGAGCTGCTATGCTGGTGCAGACCACAGAAAGCAGAACTCGCCTCAGCTGGGCCGGTGTCTGATGAGCCCTTCTTTAGGACACCCCACCAGCAAGGGTCATTAGGTCCTGAACCGATGCTCTCTTTGGATGTGCCGACTCTGGGCCTCCCTGGAGAGAACCTGGTGCAGACTGGTGGGCAACACTGCCCATGACCAGACCTCAGTAACCTTCTTGGAGCTACAAGCAATCAGAGTTTGTGGCTGCCTCTGCTGAGCCCAGGTGTACATGGAAATACCAAGCCATACACCTAGGCTGGCTTTTATGCACACTGGATCTGGGGGAAGGGCAGCAAAAGGCCAAGACTCCCTAACACATGCCTCCTTCAGCTTCTGTCTGCTTGTTGGGCTCAGCCACCAAAAAAAAAAAAAAAAAAAAAAAAAAAACTCAGCTAGAGACTAGAGCAGTGGTTCTTAACATTTTTTGAGGTACTGAACCCACCAGTTTCATATGTGCATTCACTGAACCCTTCTTTAGTGATAAACAAAATATGATTTTTTTTCCAAATTCAAGACATAGGTATATGTTTCTTTACTGGTGCACAAAATGAGCCATGCATGAACATCACTTTGCTCAAAGAACAAAACCAACAAAGTGCATGAACTCACAACAAATTACAGTATTACTTTATTCTGGCCTCCGCGGCAGAGGCTTCTCCGAACCCCTGAGACCAACTCATCTAACCCCTAGGGTTTGATAGAACCCAGGTTAAGAACCACTGGTCTAGAGCTTACGGCAATTCAGGGATTCAGAAGGGTGGTGGGTCTGGCTCCACCACAGCCCCAGGTGTCAGTCTGTCCAGACTTCTTTCACAGTAGGGTTTGGCCACCAGGAGTCTGGTAGGTGTGGCCTCTGAGACACGGAGAAGTGAGCTGCCATCAGTCTGGATAGTTTCTATTGAGTCTCCTGTGAGGTAGAAGCACCAGTCTTAGACTCAGGAGCGGGGGTGGGAGGATCTCCAACCTCAACACCAGAAAACTGAGTCACTGATGCACCCCCTGCTTCTTGGCTGACATCTCAGATTGGTTGAATCTCCATAGAGTGGACAGGAGAGACTCCAAAGAGAGAGACAGTTGCTTTTCCCGAGGCTGATGCCACATGAAGGGTACTGCTCTGCCTAAGAAAGATGGCAACTGCAGTATTGGAGAATGACTCAGCACAGGCTTTCTAGTGGCCATCTCACACAGTCAGAAGTAGATTAAGGTCAGTTGAGGCCTTGGGCACAGAAAAAATATTGGGCCCCTTGTCATTAGAACAAAGTGTAAAGTTGGGGTTTTGTGGGGCCCTTCAGAAGTCGGGGCCCAGGGTGCATGCCTGGTGTGCCCACAGTTAAATCCACCTCTGCATAGTGTCTCTCCTTGGGCCACCAACTTTACACTCACCTCACACAACTCTAGTCCTCTCATCTCTCCCCCTCTAGACCTCTAGGTAAGTGGCTGTGAATGAGATTTTCCATGCTGGCCCTTTAAGACGGAGTGTCCTCTAAGTGCTACCTCTAAGTATTCTTTCTTACAGACAGAATACTTGGCTCTTTTCACTGCCAAATGCTGTGTGGGCATCTCTTCTAGGCTCTGGGGCTCTAGGTTGGTGTCCTGGCCCTGGGGCCTAGGACCCTCCGCTCTCAGGGTCACCTCCCCACAGTGAGAGTCCTTCCAAACCCTCAGCTTTGCTCACCCCTGGAAGTGAGGCAACACTGTTTGCATCTCTGCCCTTCCTACCAGTTTCAGTGTGGCTTCTTCTGTGATCCTTGGTTATAGGCTCTTCTTCATTTAGTCCAAAGTCAGTTTTTCAAAATGATTGTTCTTAAATTAAGTTGTAATCCAATTTAGTCCGGGGAGGTGGCAGTTGGAATGTCTATCTACTCTGTCACCATGTTAAAATTCCTGTATATGATTTTTTAATGCCAAAAATTTTTTTAAAACAAATAGAACCTGAATTTAAAGGAATCAAAGCTTATTTTGTTTTATTTTATTTATTTTCAAATTTTTCCATCACAGTGTACTTCCAATATTATTTTGTATTGGTTTCAGGTATATAGATAGTATAGTGGCTAGACAATCATATACTTTTCAGTTTTTTTGCCCTCAATATTTCTGTTACCCTCTAGCACCATAAGTAGTAATAACATTATTGATTATATTTCCTATGCTGTACTTTACATCCCTACAACTATTTTGTAACTGCAGGGGGTCCTTGGGTTACAACAGTCTCGATATACAACATTTAAAGTTTATGATGCTCACTCCCATAAAAACTTTAAAAAAACTAAGACATAAGTGTTTCAGCTTACTGTTAGCATCATACTTACAGACTGTGTGGATGAACTAGTTTGGTTGTGCACAGCAGAAGAATATGCAGTAACATGGCATATGAGTGAGGGAGTTGGCATCCCCAGTACTCTTACCTATACCATTTTGGACTGTTAAAAGTGAAAGTGTCTCATTTGTGTTGCTTTTTCGGCAACTTTTTGGGCCTTATCATCATGGCTCCTAAACTAAAGTCAATCTTCAGATGGTAGGACATCCAAACAAAATGAAAGACATCATAATGGAAGTGAAATTAGACATTGTAAATAGAAGAGAGAAAGGAGAATCAGCAACAAACTGGAGAACAATATTATTTTTATTTTTTGTTGCATGGGGTTTTAGAACTGTTTCTATACACTTCTGCATTACATATTCCAAATCATAAATCCATTTTTAGGTGCATGCTCTAGTTTTTATGGAATTTTAATTTCTTTTTGTTACAGTTAATGGAATGCATTGGTTTTTAAATTGGAGTTAAAGGGCAATGACTCTTGGATTGAGCATAACCAAAAGGCAATTATTGTTTAACAAATATCACTTTTACATAATTGTAGTTGTTTTTAAATGTAAAAAATTATTATCTGAGAAACACACCCTCTAATTTTGTTTTAAGATTGAATCATGGCTTCTTCAAGTAGGCGTAAATGTAAGAATACTCCTGACATCTTCTATCATATATGTGGCTGTTAAACACTTCAACGTCAGAGGCGCAATATTTCATCATTTGTGACACGTGCATATATTACCTATTTTCAAGTTCCCCTTGGAGATCAAGACAAGAATTGGGCTCCTCATATTGTGTGTCATAATTGTGAGAAAATGCTTCGTAACTGGACAAAAGGAAAATGCAAAGGATGCCTTTTTGTATTCCCATGGTTTGGCATGAACCTAAGGACCGCAATAGTGACTTATTTCTGTCTGATCTATACAAAGGGCATCGGCTAGGAAAAAACGGCATATGATCGTATATCCTAATATTCCTTCAGCAATACGACCTATCCCACATTCCAAGACACTCCTGGTTCCAGTTTTCAATGGTTTTATTTCTTGTAAGGATGAAGAAAGTGAACATGGTGATCAAGTGTATTTTGATAAGATGCATGAGGAAATGGTAGTAGAATCTGAAGGGTCTTCTTCTGATGCTGAGCAGTCATTAACCCCTCAGCAGTTTAACCAACCCAAGTTGAATGACTTAGTAAGAGATTTGGGGCTATCAAAGAAAGTAGCTGAGTTATTAGCCTCCAGGCTTCAAGAAAAGAATGTACTTCATGGGTCAGCTAAAGTATCCCATTTCAGGAAGCGTGAACAAATTTTTGTGGACTTTTTTCCTGAAGACAAACACTTTGTTTACTGTCATGATATCAGTAGTCTTCTCAGCCACCTAGGTGTTACCACTTACAGTCCAACAGAATGGCAGCTATTTTTTGACAGCTGTAAACGAAGTCTAAAATGTGTTCTCCTACACAACGGTAATGTTTATGTAGCAGTTCCAATTGGTTATTCAACTCATCTGCAAGAAGATTACAATGACATAAAAATTGTCCTTGACTACTGCAGTATGAGGAGTATAACTGGATCATTTGTGTGGATCTCAAAATGGTAAATTTCCTGCTAGGACAACAGAGAGGTTTCACAATGTATCCTTGCTTTCTGTGTTTTGGGGACAGCCGAGTTCGGGAGAAACAGTGGACACAGAAAGAGTGACCAAAATGTGAAGCTCTGTAAGTAGGGATGCAAAATATTGTGAATGAACCTGTAGTTAATCGAGACAGGACTTTTCCCCCACTTCACATCAAACTTGGCTTAATGAAGCAGTTTGTTCAGGCTTTGAATAGAGAAAGAAAATGCTTTCAACATATTATTTCTTCTTTTCCTGCCTTGTCTTTCAAGAAGATAAAAGCAGGCATATTTGATGGAACTCAAATTCGAGCCCTCATAGGTGATGAAGAATTTGCCAGAAAGATGAATAAGGAAGAGAAGGCAGCATGGCAGTCTTTTGTGGCAGTTACAAAGAACTTTCTTGGCAACAAAAAAGCTGAAGACTATGAACTTCTGGTTCAAAGGATGCTGTTGGCTTTCCATGACATTGGATGTAACATGAGCATTAAGATTCACTTCCTGACAGTCATCTTGATAAGTTTCCAGAAAACCTTGGAGCTGTTTGTGATGAGCAGACTACTGCTGGAACATCAAACGAGATTGTCCTCAACAAGTACACAAATGCAAGAGCTACAAACGCAAATTTTTGCCTGAATATAATTTAAATAAGTTTTGTGCCAATTTTATTATTAAACTAAGTGTTTTAATATGTTCTATTTTGAAATAGTAGACAAATAATTCTGAAACAATCATATCTTTTAGTGTATTAGTGTATTTACTGCATTATATAAATTATTATATTTTCACCAGGATGATGCCCAAGAAGACATTGTACTTCATTATGTTAAACTAAATGTTGAAAATTTTACAATAAGAAAAAATCCTAAAATTTTGAATTGCAAAAGAACTGTAGCTTACAGAGAAAAACTAATGTCGTGTTTGAGATCAGCACACTCAAATTAGGTAAGAACAAGTGTTTTTCCGGATGCAACAAAAATTTTGTTCCCCAATGATATTTGCCACATGCAACAATTATCAAGGATGAAGACCATGTCTTAGAGTGGGTCAGCCACTATGAAATCAACTGTGATTACTGAACAGCAAAGTGGCATAATGATTGAGATAAAAAGATTGCTAGTTTTATGGCTGAGACCGGCATCAGAGGCATATACCAGTTAGTCTAGTGTTAATTCACCTCAAGGTTTAGCTGTGTGAAGGGAGGGCTCTGCACAGCAATGGTGGTGCCAGTCAGGCATATGAGGGAGAAAATGGCTCTCACTCAAGAGCCACACAATTCAGTTTTTCCCAGAATCATCCCACACTTCCTGAAGAGTCATCTGCTCTGGTGAACCACACTGGCCACAATTTGCTGACAATTTGTAGAGTGCAATCTTAGTAGGAAAGGCCCACTGGTGTGGGAAAATGGCTGGGTTTAGACTGCGGTCCTGAGACATGTCTTTTGTGCAGACTTTGAAATGCCAGGTCCTGTGGGGGCAGAATGCTGCCCTTGAAAGCACTAGAAAAGACTGTTTAAAGGAAAACATTGATTCCCATGGCCTTTCCTTACACATCTGAAAGACATTAGTTAACTACCCTTCAATGCACCTGAATCCAGGCTCTGTTAATTTACCTAATGAGCAAAGAGGCCAATAAATTCGATGAGGCTGCAATGACCTGGGCTCTCAGTCCTAGAGACTGGGAGTCCCCTGTACCCATCTTTCTTTGTATATTGTGTCTTGTGTATGTTTTTCCTACAGTCCTGCAGCGCCTTCCTTCCATGCATGCCCACAGCTGAGCTGGTCTCGGCAAGTGGCGCCCAACATGGGGCCTGATGAACAGGGACCTGCTAAACAGGAAGCTGACCAGAACAGGGACTCAATTGGAACAGTGACCTGATTGAAAGAAGAATCACCAGAGTGATAATTAAAAATAAGGAAATAACTGCTGGACCCTGAGGGGGAAATAGAGTCCTCAGTTCATTCCATGACAGGAAGGTGGTAAGAAAATTCTCGGGAAATAGAGGGTAACAATGGGGATCAGGGACAGTTTTATGAAATGCCATCCCTATGTCTGTCTCTTAAAATGATTATTAAAGACTGGTGGTGCTAAAGCCAGAGAAGCAAAACTTTTAGAATTATTAAAAGTGATTGAAACATTGTACTTGGTTTTCTACTTTAGGAAGTCTGGACTTAAATGACTGGGAAAAGGTAGGAAAACAGTTGGAAAAACTACATACTCAAGGTGTTCATTTGTTGGCTACTATCTGGCAAACTTGGACCTTGGCATAATTGGTTTTAGAACCTTTGCAAGCTGATGATTGATGATGATGATGATGATGATGATGATAGAGATGAAGAGTGTGGGGAGGTTAAATACACTGAGCCTGAAAATGCTCTGAAGGTTGACAAACCTTCTTTGCCATCTGCTCCTTTTACTGATTTTGTGGGACCTTTGCCGACCCTCCACCACCTATTTTTGTACCTAGGGAGTTTCCACCAGTTATCAGCTCTCCAGAAAGGAACATTACAGGCTCACAGAGAGGAAGATTTAGATGCATTACAAATGGCTTTTCCAGTAACAGTAACAGAAAGAGTGGCTCCTGGGGTGGATCCCCAAAATCCTGATGTGGTTTATGAATTTACCCATGAGCCAATTCCTTTTAAAATATTGAAAGAATTTGAAATTAGTTGTACAACAATATGAAACATTCTCCTTTCACTTACGGCCTAATTCAGGGTCTTGCTGAAGGTTCTCATTTAATTCTGGTTGACTGGAACACTTTGGCCCAAACTGTATTAAGTTCTGGGGAATTTCTATAATTTAAGACTTGGTGGTATGACCATGCTAAAACTCAAGTCACATATAACAGAGCCCATAACATTCCCATTACATTAGAACAACTGGTGGGCTCTGAAGCATGGGCAGGTGTCCCAAATCAACTACCTATGAAAGATCAGGCCATTACCCAAATTAGGAGATGTTGCTTGAGAGCTTGGGAGAAAACTGAATCTAAGGGACAAGCAGCTGTCTCTTTTCAAAAGGTATTACAAGGACCAATGGAGCCCTATACTGAATTTATTGCTCGACTCCAAGAGGCTATTAAAAAAATCAATAATGTTGAAGCTGCTGATACTCCATTTGAAAATGCTAACCAAGATTGCCAAAAGGCTATCAGCCCAATGAAAGAAAAATTAGATTTAACTGGATACATTAAAATTTGCCAAGCAGTTAGTACTGAGAGTTACAGGGCTATTATGATGGCTCAAGCTATGGCAGGATTAAAGTTAAACTCAAAATTTCCAGGAAAATGCTATAATTGTGGCAAATTAGGACATACAAAAAAGGATTGTAATCGAAAAGGTAATAGAGTAACTCCTCAACAAAAAGGAGGGAATGAGGGAGGAAAGCAGCCCAGAATATGGCCACATTGTAGGAAAGGTAACCATTGG
This sequence comes from Rhynchonycteris naso, assembly GCA_037038555.1. NCBI lineage: Eukaryota > Metazoa > Chordata > Mammalia > Chiroptera > Emballonuridae > Rhynchonycteris > Rhynchonycteris naso. Next base: position 43,876,090 of record CM072997.1, on the reverse strand, counting down.
TCTAGCCCAGGCGTGGCCAACAGTTTTAGCCCCAGAGCCAGATTCGAAAAAAAACTTTTTCACGGGCCGAATGAACTATTAAAATTAAAAAATGTTAAATACAAAAATGATTCATTTAAGTAAACAAAATTTTATTATGTAATTTGTTTATGAATAAATGTAAGTGAGTGAAAAACATTTTTAATATATATTATTTTAATAAAAATATAATCATATATCATATAAATATCCAAACTGTATTGCAATCAATCCAAAGAATATTTAATTAATTAATAAAATGAGCTTGAAGGGGTTATATCACAAATAAAATAATTATTTTGTTTTACAAACAGCCTGGACACGTTTTCAGTTATCAACTGCAGCTATTGTCTATGCTACAATGCCACCTGATTCAGCACACTTGACCACAAATATAACAAATTGTTTGACCTTGGGTGCGCACTGGCAAACACCCCCTAAAAGAATGTGGTTTTCACATCGCCGCTAAACAACAAACAGTTCATATCGAGTACAGACGAGTACAAAAGTTGTAAATCTTTATAATGGAATTTTTTAAAAAAATAAATAAGTATTGCGAATCCATTCAACCAATTATTGGAAGTTAACTCTAGACTAGTCATACGTGGAATTCTTTTTCATGTATCACTATCTTCTTAAATATCTTGATTTCCAACAATCAAAGACGCTTCCATTTCTGAGTAGCTAAGATTTTAAAGTAGTGGAGAATATTAAAAATTTAATCGCGGGCCGTATAAACTCATTATGTGGGCTGCAGGCCGAATGTTGGCCATGCCTGGTCTAGCCAATGGCATTCTCAATATCATAAAAACAGAACACCGCTTCAGGGAAACTACCAGCGGGCATGTTCCCAGCCCAGTTTTCAAAGGGAGCATACCCGGTTCAGCAGGAAGGTTTCGGGTTTCCTCAGGAGTAATACTTCACAGTATCTTGGAATTATCTCCAGCCACAGCAGGGAATGCAGTCATAGATATTACTACCAGAGAGGGTATTCTTTTAACCCCAGACAGTACCCTGTAGAGGTTAAGACTGGTTTATGTGGACCATCATTACCTCCTAATATGGTAGGACTTTTGCTAGGACTTTACAGTTTAACATCAAAAGGAGTCGGAGTTCATACTGGAGTTATTAACAGTGACTATTCTTGGGAAATTATAGTCCTGATGTCTTCCTCAATCCCATGGAAGGCAGATCCTGGAGAATGGATTGCTCAATTTTTACAGTTGCTCTATATTTCAATTAGAACAATCCAGAAGGTCCACAGCTCACAAAGATTTGGGATCTCTAGACAAGCACAGGTCTTTTTAACAGAAAATAATTTTTAGATGAATGTCCCACCAGTAAAATTACTATACAAAATAAAAATTTAAGGGTTTAATTGATACAGGAGCAGATATATCCATTATCAGTACTAATTCTTGGCCTCGCAAATGGCCCCTTCAAGATGCTGATATCTCTGTAATTGGCCTAGGTACCGCAAGAGGTTTAAAGCAAAGTGCTAACATATACTCTTGCTATGGACCAGATGGTCAGCCTGTGACATTATTAACCCTATGTTGCAAAACTTTTGTCAATCTTTGGGGAAGAGGTCTTTTAGAACAATGGCAAGCAGAAATTCATATTCCCACTTTCCCACAGCACAGCAAACAAAGCAAGCAGCAAGGATGTACTCCAGGAAGTGGTAAACATCATAAAGGTATTACAGTACCCTTACAGCCTAAAAAAAAAAGGTCATAGACAAGGAATAAAGTATACATTGCATTTTTCTTTAATGGCTACTGTTCACGAAAACCTTCTCTTTAAACCCCAAGCAGTGCCTTTATATTGGACAACAGATAAGCGTGTTTGGATTGAACAATGGCCATTAACTAAAGAAAAATTGGAGGGTCTTCAAGAATTAGTAGAGCAATTAGAAAAAGGATATATAGAGGAATCATTTAGCCCATGGAATTCTCCAGTGTTTGTAATTTAACCTATAGGAGCTTTACAACCAGGGTTACCAAATCCATCTTTAATACCTAAGGAATGGCTGTTAATAGTGATTGATTTAAAATATTGGTTTTTTTCACTATCCTTTTGGCACAGGAAAATCTAAAAAAGTGTCTTCTCTGTACCTTCCCTTAATGCTAAAGAGCCGATGAAAAGATCTCAGTGGAAGGTATTGCCACAAGGCATGCTTAACAGCCCTACTATTTGTCAGAACTTTGTAGCTAAAGCCCTAGAACCTGTTAGGTCACAATTCTTTTAATGCTACATCATCCATTATATAGATGATATTGTTGTAGCGGCAAAAAAAAAAAAAAAAAAAAAAAAAAAAAAAAACAAGAAGAATTAACTAAAGTCTATGATGCTTTAGAGAAACAGGTAAAAATTGTTGGTTTAAAAATAGCACCTGAAAAGATTCAACAGATTGTCCTAACCTCTTATTTAGGCACTAGACCGCACTATAATACGACCCCAAAAGTACAAATACGCAGAGATAGTATTAAGACTAAATGGGCCCTGGCCAGTTGGCTCAGTGGTAGAGCATCAGCCCGGCGCGTGAAAGTCCTGGGTTCAACTCCCAGCCAGGGAACACAGAAGTGCTCATCTGCCTTTCAACCCTTCCCCCTCTCCTTCCTCTCAGTCTTTCTCTTCCCCTCTCAAAGCCACGGCTTCACTGGAAGCAAAGTTGGCCCGAGGGCTCCAGCCACAACAGAGCAACGACCCAAATGGGCCAAGCATCGCCCCCTGGTGGGCATGCTGGGTAGATCCCGTTCATGCACACGCAGGAGTCTGTCTGCCTGCCTCCCTGCTTCTAACTTCGAAAAAATAAAAAAATTAAAAGACCTTAAATGATTTACAGAAATTATTAGTAGATATTAATTGGCTGCATTCAAAAGTGGGAATTATGACACATGAGCTCTCTTCTTTATTTTCTCATTTGTGTGGAAACCCTCGTCTGAATAGTCCTAGAATTTTAACCAAGGAAGCAGAAATGGAACTTAAATTAGTGGAAGAAAAAAATTGTCAGGCTCAATTGGATCGTGTTCAGGATGGAGAACCACTTCAGTTGTGGATTTTTAATTCACCACATTCACCTACATGTATTATTGTTCAGCATGATAAATTAGTTGAATGGATATTCTTACTTAATTCTACTGTAAAATCTCTCTCTCCCTATCTTGACCTCATATCTTCACTTATTCTCAAAGGAAGAGAACGGATTCCACAACTTGTGGGATGCGATCCATCTGCTATCATCCTTCCCCTAACAAGAGCTGATGTTTCTTCTTGTTTTCAGAATCATTTACACTGGCAGATAGATAGCTTTTGCTGATTTCATAGGGATTGTTGATAATCATTATCCAAGAAACCCTCTTTTCCAGTTCCTGAAGCACACTCAATGGATTCTACCTCATATTACCTGACTGGAACCTTTATCTAATGCCCCTACTATCTTTACCGATGGCTCTGGTAATGAACAAACATGCTGGCTATACTGGGGCAATACAGAAACGTATTTCCACTCCAGGTTTTTCTGCTCAACAAGCTGAATTGTATGCTGTTATTTCTGTTTTGCAGGATTTTCCCAATCCCGTTAACATTGTTAGTGATTCTGCTTATGTAGTACAAGTCACAAAGATGATTGAAACAGCTTTGTTAAAACCTTCTTTATCACAACCTCTTACTAATCTGTTTTCTCAATTACAGCAAGCTGTTCAAATACATCGCTTTCCTTTCTATCTCTCATATTTGTTCACATACCAATTTACCAGGACCCTTAGCTGCAGACAATGCTACAGCTGACAAACTAGTTATGCCCACTCTCATACAGTGTGTCCGTAAAGTCATGGTGCACTTTTGACCCGTCACAGGTCAAAAGTGCACCATGACTTTACGGACACACTGTAGAGGCAAGTCAGTTGCATGATTTAACTCATGTTAATGCTTCAGGACCCCGTGCTAGATTCCAATTATCTTGGAAACAAGCTAAAGATATTGTACGCATGTGTCCTAACTATCAAATTATTACCAATCTCAAACAATCACCTCTTGGGATTAATCCCAGAGGTTTGAAACCAAATCATTTGGCAGATGGATGTGATGCACATTCCATCTTTTGGTAAACAGTCCTTTGTTCACGTTACAATTGATACACATTCTCATTTTCTATGAACCACAGCACAAACTGGTGAAACGGCTCGTCATGTTAAGCTTCGCAGTAATGGGCTTCCTGAAACCATCAAAACTGACTATGCTCCTGCCTATCTTAGCTCGCCTGTTCAAAAGTTTTTCCAACAATGGTCCGTCAGACATGTCACTGGGATTCCTTACAATCCCCAAGGACAAGCCATTGTAGAACATGCTAATAAATCTCTTAAACAAATGTTACAAAAACAAAAAGGAGGAGATAAGGATTCCCCAGCAACTCAATTGTATAAAGCATTGTTTACACTTAATCTTTTGAATTATCCACCTTCTTTACGCTCCACAGCTGCAGATCAACATTACTCTGCTTCTTCTGTTACAGAGCATTCACTCATGTGGTGGCAGGATCCGGTGACCAATCTTTGGGTAACGAGACGATTGCTAACCTGAGGACGAGGTTTTGCTTGTATTTCGCCCTCTACAGGAGAAGCTCTGCTTTGGGTTCCCTCTCAGCGAGTAAAACCTTATCATGAGTGAGAAAAAATGGAGAAGATTCACCTCCAACCTGGAACCCGCAATCATGCAGATGGAGAGCCTAACCCTCCATACCACCCAGCTGGCAGGACCGATGCAAGCGATGAAGAAGGCAGCTCTTCCAGCTTGGAGGCAGATAAAACACCTATGCCAAGAAGCAGAAGAACAATTGAAGCAGCAGAAAACTTTGATGACAGCCTGTAATATGACAATTACACGTTCTGCTCTGCTTACAGTGACTTCCTCAGGGGCTCGCAACAAACCCTCCAGCAACTGAGCAGAGGAAGGCTGAAAGACTGCTTACACATCTGTGCAAAAAAAATAATAAAATAAAATAAGAAGGGGGACATGTGGGAAAATGGCTGGGGTTTAGACTGCGGTCCTGAGACAAGCCTTCTGTGTGGACTTTGGAACGCCAGGTCCTATGGGGGCAGAACACTGCCCTTGCAAGCACTACAAAAGATTGTTTAAAGGAAAACAGTTGATCCTCATGGCCTTTCCTTACATACCTGAAAGACATTAGTTAACCACCCTGCTATGCTCCTGACCCCAGGCTCTGTTAATTTACCTAATAAGCAAAGAGACCAATAAATTCGATGAGGGTGCAGTGACCTGGGCTCTCAGTCCTAGAGGCTGGGAGTCCCCTGTACCCATCTTTCCCTGTATGCTGTGTCTTGTATATGTTTTTTCTTCAGTCCTGCAGCGCCTTCCTTTCATGTGTGCCCACAGCTGAGCTGGTCTCGGCACACTGGGAATCAGGAGGGTGCAGCTAGTTGTCGTGGGGCTAGTGAATCTCACATGGTAGAGAGGACAGGGTGCCACTGCATGCTCTGGCGTGCAGCAGGGGGGAGGAAAATGTCCTCCAACCCAGAGCCACACAGGAGTCTCTGACTCCCCTGGGGTTTGCTGTCAAGAACCCCTCAAGAAAGCTCCCACCACAGGCTCAGGCAGCAGACTCCTTCACGGGGTATGAGCTCAGCAGGGTGGGTTGACAGGGAATTGGGAGAATAGGGCTAATGCAGTACTCCAGGCTGATGCTGTATTGAGGGGGTGTTGAACCCAGGAAAGATGTCTATGAAAGGCGCAAGAGGACTCAGCACAGGAACCCTGGTGGGTGTCCCTTTAGCACTCTTCCTAAAGCCACACAACCCAGCCTGTCCTAGCACAACTCCAGTCTGCTCCAATCTGCCCTCCCTCTGCTGAAGCCCAGGGTGAGTGCTTGGTAGACTCTTGTTTCTCCCTGGTGGACAGAATCCTCACTGATTTTTACAGTCAGATATGTGGGCACCTCTTCTCAGCTCTGCTGCTCTGGGCTACAGAGACCAGCATGGCGTTGAGATCTCATATCCTCAGGATGGAACCTTTGTAGCTGAGATGTCCCTCTAGAATTTTAGTCACTGTCCATGGATATGGAGTCAGCCCTTTTCACATCTCCATCCTTCCTACCGGTCCCAGTGTGGCTTCTCTAAATCCTTGATTATAAGGCTTCTGTTCAGCTAGACTTCAGTTGGTTATTCAGATAGATTGTTCTATAGTTGTAAATCCAGTATAAACCTGGGAGGAGATAAAAGTAACTTCTACCTATTCTACCACCATCTTCTTCCTGGAACCTCAGGGTTCCAGGTTGACGCTTTATCCACTGCGTCACCACAGGTCAGGCTGGAGTTTGACTATTTTAGATTCCTCATATAAGTGAAGATCATTTTATATTCCCACACACATACCTGCATCTCTTACAACCCCCATCTCCATCCATCCCTTTCAATCAAACCCAAATGCAATAAAATTACAGTATAGAAAAAATCAGTGACTAAAATCTGTCAGCTAATTGACATTAACAGAATTGGGACCCAGAGTTTTGTAACTCAAATGTAGTTTGGAGATGTTTCAGCTTTAAAGCTGTGAGGAAAAACACTCCACAGTCTTTATATAGACTTAACTATTTTGGTTGAACAGTGTGGGCATTTTGGGTAGAAAAACGAGGATTGGACTCGGGGACTTGGCAATAAGAATGCAGGGAAAATGTATTGAACTAAAGGGCAGTTGAAACCAGCAGCTGGGACACAGTAAGAGAGAGCTAACTAGCAATGCCTCCTGATGGAGTATGGGGAGGGAACCCAGGAGCAAAGATTTTAACAGGCAGCTTTCAAGTCCCTTAGCTCTTCTTATTAACCACCATAATCTATAATCTGCCTATTTTAACACTACCTTAGAACACGAAGGAAGGTGCTCTGTCCTTATTTGGGGGCTATAAAGAAGACAGAGAAGAATCAACTTGGAGTATAGTGACCCAGGTAGCCAGTGACAATCAAGAACTGAGAAAGTAGTTAAATAAAAAGTGACAAATGACAACAGGACAGGCAAGAAGCCAAGTAACTCTCAAAAATACCCATAAGGGAAATGAGTTTCTTGTAAGCAAGCAAATAAGGGTTTCAACAATTTTTAGTTGGATATTAATGAAAAAGACAATCACAAAAGGCTGTAAAACACAAGGCATTGCATTTATACTTGGATTATCTAGAACATTCTACTCACAATTATGAGATTCCTTTTCAATGAATCTGAGGTATAACTTTCTGAACACCTGTCATAGCAACAATTTGTTAAAACCATTCTATCTTCTTTTTCTGAGGAAGTGAAGCTAACTATCTGTATTTAGAATTTATATATCTGTTTTGTACTTATGTTTATCCCCAGAGTATGAATAAAAGAAGCTCAAAGGGCAAGGAAAACTACCATTTACTGAGCACCTAGTATGTCCCAAGTACTTTATAGACATTGTCCACATTTAATCCATAACAACCTTCTAAGAAAAGAATTATAAATCCTGTTTTATAGATTGTTTTAGATAGATGATAGATAGATAGATGATAGATAGATAGATGATAGATAGATAGATAGATAGATAGATAGATGATAGATAGATAGATATTTTTACGTATTATGTTATATAGATTAAGAAATTAGCCTGACCAGGTGGTGGCACAGTGGATAGAGCGTCGGACTGGGATGCGGAAGACCAAGGTTCAAGACCCCGAGCTTGCCAGCTTGAGCACAGGCCCATCTGGCTTGAGCTAAAGCTCACCAGTTTGGACCCAAGGTCACTGGCTCCAGCAAGGGGTTGCTTGGTCTGCTGAAGGCCTGCAGTCAAGGCACATGTGAGAAAGCAATCAATGAACAAGCATGGTGTTGCAACGGCAACAAAAAAGTAATGATTAATGCTTATCACCTCCCTCTATTCCTGTCTGTCTGTTCCTATCTATCCCTCTCTCTGACTCTCTCTCTGTCCCTGTAAAAAAAAAAAAGAAAAGAAAAGAAAGAAATTAGAACTCAGGGTTAATCCACTTGCTCAAGGTTACAGTATTTTTTGTGCTTGAATCAAGAATGACCCCTTTTATAAGAATCACCAAGAATGTGATTTCAAGTCCCAGGTTTCAAATACATTGATCTAATATATAGGGTTATGAGAGCATCTTTCAGTTATGAATTACCACTGTAAAAAGAAAACTTTTATTCATGTAAGGGTAAACAATAATTTTAAATATCATTAAACTGAAAACACATACATATGTACATTTTTCAAAATACAAAGATTTGAGAATAAGTTCCTCAGACCCCTAGATGTCCAGAGACTTTTGAGAAACATTATTTGCTATACTGTACTCTCATCATTCAGGCCTCAATACAGTGCTCTATCATAATAAATAGAATGTTAAATTGCTGGAACTCAGCTTATAGTCTGCAAGAAAACATAAAACCCATATTCCTGATTTCTAATTTGCATAAAAACTTTCACAAGGTATAGCTGCATCTGTGCAAAGCTTTGCCAAAATACTTCAACCTCAGAAAAATCAAAGTTTAGATACCCTTACTCTCTGTAAGGCCACTTTTTTTGGATTTGGTTTCCGCCAACCATGAATCCTGCTCCCATAAGCATGTTCAACTGGTTTGAGCAATCCGAGACTCTCACCAGCCAGTTAATCTGGCTTTTTTACCCCTCCCCATCATGGGTCTGCCTTGCTCTAGGCTCAATTTAAGCAAACCAGTTACAGCTGGCTTTCTATATAGCTTATCTTACCCTTCAAGAGCAATTTCAGGACAAATTCCAGGGTTCAACTCACATGATACAAACTTACATCTAAGAACAAATGGACCCCTTCAAGCAGGAATTTTCTTTATCCTAAAAAAATTCCTCAATTACTTCAACAAACATGTGATTTGGCGGTCTTCCAAGGATTTCAATATACTCTCTCTCTGCAATGATAGAGATAGATATCACTGTTAAAAGCCAAGAACAGATGGAAAATGCATTGTGTAAATCAAGCACCAGGTCTCAAGCAATCATTCTTAGGAATTCAGACCTTATCTTCTTAAAATTATTTTAGTAGATATTCATTGATAATTTTTTAAAAACTTATTTTTTTATTTTTATTTAGAAAATTAAATTTAACAGGGGACATTGATCAATAAGAATACATAAGTTTCAGGTAAACATTTCTATAGCATTTGAACTGTTAATTATGTTGTATACCCATCACCCAAAGTCAAATAATTTTTTATCACCTTATATTTGTCCCTCTTACACCCTTCCTTTGACCCCTCCCTCATATCCCCCTCCCCATGATAACCACTTTACTTTTATCTATGTCCATGAGTCTGTTTTATATCCAGCCTATGTGTAAAATCATACTGTTCTTAGCTTTATCTGATTTACTTATTTCACTCAGTATTATGTTCTCAAGGTCCGTCCATGTTGTCATAAATGGCACCATGTCATCATTTCTTATGGCTGAATAGTAATCCATTGTCTATGTGGACTGCATCTTCTTTATCCAATCCTCTATCGAGGGACACTTTGGTTCTTTCCATGTCTTGGCCACTGTGAATAATGCTGCAATGAACATGGGTGCATATGTCTTTATGTACCAATGTTTTTTAGTTTTGGTGGGTAGATACCCAGTAGAGGGATTGCTGCGTCATATGGTAGTTCTATTCTTAATATTTTGAGGAACCATCATACTTTCTTCCATATTAGTTGTACTAACTTGCATTCCCACCAGCAGTGAATGAAGATTCCTTTTTCTCCACAGCCTCTCCAACACTTGTTATTACCTGTCTTGTTGATAATAGCCAATCCAATAGGTGTGAGGTGGTATCTCATTGTAGTTTTGATATGCATTTCTCAAGTAGTGAGTGAAGATGAGCACCTTTTCATATATCTGTTGGCCGTTTGTATGTCCTCTTGGGAGAAGTGTCTGTTCAGGTCCTTTCCCCATCTTTTAATTAGATTGTTGACTTGTTTGTTGCTGAGCTTTGTGAGTCCTTTGTATATTTTGGATATTAACCCCTTATCAGAGCTGTTAAATCCCATTAAACATTACAAAGGGAGAATTATTTCTGATTGAGAACCCAGCCTCTTTCCCATGTGGGATCTCATTTGCTTCCTTTTTAGACAACAAATTTAAATTAAGGGGATTCAAGGACCTAATCTAGTAGTAGATATTTGAATTACAGAGAAACTAGATGAACTACAGAATGAACATTTTAAAGGAGCATTCACTGCCTGTCAGTATCTATACTAGATGCTTTACCTACTTGTTTCATTGGATGCTCAGAAGTCCTGTGAGGTAACCCTATTACTATGCAATCTTTTTTTTTTTTTTTTTTTTAGTGAGAGAGGGACAGACATGGACAGAAAGGAAGGGAGATGAGAAGCATCAATTCTTTGTTGCAGCATCTTAGTTGTTCATTAATTGCTTTCTCATATGTGCCTTGACCAGGGGGCTCCAGCAGAGCAAGTGACTCCTTACTCAAGCCAGTGACCTTGGACTCAAGCCCTGACCTTGAGCTTCAAGCCAGAGACCTTTGGGCTCTAGCCAGTAATATTTAGGCTCAAGCCAGAGACCGTGGGATTTTGAACCTGGGTTCTCAGCATCCCAAGCCACTGTGCCACTGCCTGGTCAGGCTATTATGCAATCTTAAAAGCTACCTTTTTACTTAGACAACCAAATACCTCAGGGCATTGAGGCCTCTAGAATGTCCCTATCAGAGGGCCTTTAGAACCACATACAATATAGGGAAATTACAGACTTGTCTTAAAAGTGTACATAGCAAGCACATTGTTTTAGATTAAATATTTAGTTGTTACAGTTTGGAAAGTGTCCAAAAGTGCTGTGAAAGAATTCAATGACCCCTCCCTAGTCATCCAGACAGAGCTGCTTCTAGTATCCCTGCTCTGTGACAACAGCAAGGACCAGTGCTGTGGAAGGAAGGATTTACCATGGATCTCGAGTAACTACAAGAGTGGAAAATACATGATAAAAATGTTTGTGATAACTTAAAAAAGGGAGATAGGGGAAGTCTAAATTACATTTTCCAACAGGAAAGAGCTGATCATAAAACTGTAGAGATGTGAGGTTTTTATAGCAAAATGGAAACCGTGGTTCACAGCTCCCCAGCAGTATGTTTTCAATTGCTTTCTCTGCATAACTGAAGGACTGACCATCTGATTTAGGAGGACTTTTCCATCTAAAATGTCTAAATGTACCAGTTCAAAGGCATGGTGTCAGCAAGGAATGAAATCCAAGTTGTACATTTTCTTCCCTCACTAATAAGAGCTGAGCCAGGTGTTCTCATGGGCCCACTTTGGCAGGGAGACTGGAAGCAAGCAGAGTGTGGGAGAGAAGGAGTGATGGCAAGGTTCGCACATGCTTGCAGATGCCACAGTTGGCTTTCAGCTTGTATTGATTCACATGTTAACACTGGAATCCTCACTAAATAATTAAAACTGAACAAAGAGCTTCAGTTCTACAATATATTTTGGCCTCTAGCTAGGGAAAAGAATGAATATTACATCAGTTCTATATAATATACACTGCTCACAAAAATTAAGGGATCAGGGAACGTGTAGATCAGGCATCCCCAAACTTTTTACACAAGGGGCCAGTTCAATGTCCCTCAGACCGTTGGAGGACCGGACTATAAAAGACACTATGAACAAATCCCTATGCACACTATGTATATCTTATTTTAAAGTAAATAAAACAAAACGGGAACAAATACAATATTTAAAATAAAGAACAAGTAAATTCAAATCAACAAACTGACCAGTATTTCAATGGGAACTATGGGTGCGGATGCATCCTGTGCTCCTCTCACTGACCACCAATGAAAGAGGTGCCCCTTCCGGAAGTTCGGAGGGGCTGGATAAATGGCCTCAGGGGGCCGCATGCAGCCCGTGGGCCGTAGTTTGGAGACCACTAGTGTAGATACTCCAGTACTTTCAGCATTTTGTATAGTGTATTTTCACCAATGAAATAAAAATTGTTTTTGCATCTCATTTGCATAATCACACAACTTTCTTTGACTTGTTTGCTTTTCTGATGTTGTTTAATAAAAAAAAAGTCAAATGTTTCTTTTTTTATTACTTCATATTCATTTTGAAATATCCTTTAATTTTTGTGAGCAGTATATTTCATCTCTTGTTGTATAAACTGTGGGAGAGCAATTTGCCAAACACATACACACACACAAATCCCAAAAAAACCATATAGCTAACAAGCTTATTTTTTCCTTCCTTCTTTCCTTCCTTCCTTCTTTCCTTCCTTCCTTTTTCCTAACAATGACCTAAACAATAAATTTGTTTTATACTATTCATGTACTAATTAGTTAAGAAAGATAAAACAGTCAAAATGTTTTTTTCTTAATATTAAACTTCAGTTACTGAGCTGTCTTCATTTCAGGAGTGTTTGTTTTTCACCAGTGTGAGTCTGCAGTCTTAGGACTAAAGCTGGTATCTGGAATACATCACTGGAGTTGTGAGATAACGAAAGTCCCAAGCTTGCAGAAGGCTGGCTGAAGCAGGCAAGGCCATATCTCCTCTGCTTTCTACCAGCCTGAGCTCCACTTCCTTTCATTCTTGTCTAATGTGCTTCTTTGCTGTTTTGCAAATGTTGACCAAAAATGTCAAGATTGTTTGGCTCTCCAATCTCAAAATATCCATTACCTTGATCAGAACATGCATGATTTCTAAGAGACATGCAGAATTGATGGTAAACCTTTTTATACAGTTTTTTCTTCCCAGGGAAGAATAGCTATTTTAAAAGAACAACTCAACAAAAATTTGAGTTTACAAGGGAGTCAGAAAATTTAAATTTGAATAAGACTTAGTTCACACAACTAAAAAATATCAAATTCTAGGTTGAATTAGATATCAAACTCCTATCTTCCTTTTCGCTCTGCCTGCAACTTCACATGTGAGCCAATTGTAAAATAAGAAGTTCACAAATGCTTACCTCCTCAAGCAAAATCTCAAGAATAGTTTAATTTTCACCAAAAGAAGCGGGCAAATCTGATGTAAGAAAGATGAGTCTGTCCTGGCCAGTTGGCTCAGTGGTAGAGCATTGGCCTGGCATGTAGATATCCTTGGTTTGATTCCCAGTCAGTACACATAGGAAAAGTGACCATCTGCTTCTCCACTCCTTCCCTTCCCCCTTCACTCTTTCTCTCTTTCTCTTCCCTCCTGCAGCCATGGCTTGATTGATGTGAGTGCATCAGCTCCAAGCACTGACATGGCTCCATGCAGCCTCCACCTCAGGTGCTAAAAATAGCTGTTTTGAGCATGGCCCAAGATGGCAGAGCATCGGCCCCAGATGGGGGTTTCTGGGTGGATCCTAGCTGGGGTGCATGTAGGAGTCTGTCTCTCTATCTTCCCTCCTCTCACTAAGAAAAGAAGGGAAAAAATAAAAGAAAGACAAAGCTGCCACTCACTTAGAAATAAAAAAAAAATTTAGTTAAATTTATTGAAGTGACATTGGTTAATAAGATTTTATAAGTTCCAAGTATGCAATTCTATGATACATCATCCGTATATTGAATTGTATGCCCACTACCCGAAGTCAAATCTCCTTCCGTCACCCTATATCAAACTAAAATGCTTCTGCACAGCAATAAGACATATTTTGAAGTGTGTATATTTAGGGTACATAATTCCCTAGTGCTTCTGGTCTGTACTTTCTGACCCACTTAATAGCAGCTCTTCCCTGCTGCCCAGCTGCTGGTAGGTATGCACTCATTTCCTGCAAACCACTCACCCTCTCCAAAGCTACTCTCAAGTTGGGACACAGAAGAATGTTGCAATGTCACTATTGGGTCAGTTTAAGTAAATGTGTTAATCTCATGAAGTGTGTTTTAAAGATGAGGCATCTTTAATCGTGGAGCAAAAGGTTTTTGCTTTGTTAAAAGAAATGTAGGCCTCTTTGTACAGTTTTGGGACTGTGGTGGGGGATGCAGGCAGAGAATTCCCTATACTATTCTTAAGACTGATTTCTAGGCCCTGACTCGTTGGCTCAGTGGTAGAGCATCACCTGGGTGTGTGGATGACTCAGGGTCAATTCCTGGCCAGGGCAAACAGGAGAAGCACCCATCTGCTTATCTACCCTTTCCTCTCTTGCTCTCTCTCTCTCTCTCTCTCTTTCCCATTCTCTCCTTTGGCAGCCATGGCTTGATTGGAGTTGGCCCTGGGCGCTGAGGGTGGCTTCATGGCCTCTGCCTCAAGTGCTAAAAATGGCTCTGGTTGCAATGGAGCAAGGGCTCCAGATGGGCAGAGCATCACCCCCTAGTGGGTTTGCCGGGTGGATCCTGGTCAAAGTGCATGTGGAAGTCTGTCTCTGTCTCCCCTCCTTTCACTGGATTAAAAGAAATAATAAATTCAAACAATAAAAAGACTGATTTCTAAATTTGGTTTATATTCAGGCCCAACAATGACAGGAGTCTTTGTAAATGTGTCACATATAGTCTGTTTGAGGGGCTTCTGTGTATTTGTCACACTCATACTTTGAAAGCTTCATTTCCTTGGCAGAGTAAAAACAACTATTGCAAATTGCCTCTTCTTGAAAATAATAGTAAAGCATTTTTCCAAAATATCTTCAAAACATCTGCTTCACAAAAACCTGTGAGGTCAACAGAGCTGGCCTTATTTCCCCATTCTACAGATTGGGAAGTCAATGCCCCCAGGAGTTGAGAACTAATTCAGGATCAAAGAACCAACTCGTCTCAGAATTCTTTTCTTTGCAGCAATGGGTCCCAAACATGACATCAGAATCAGATTCCCAGATCCTACCTCTAAGAGTTATGAAATAAGCCTAGGAATATGAATGCTTGTAAAGGGTTTGCTAGTCATTCTGGTGCTCAGGCAAGTTCACACTAATGAAGCAATAATAAGCAGGCAGGTGAACAGAGGAAATGCTGACATAGCATGGTGTCACCTGTGATCATTCCTCAATTAGCTCTATGTTCAATTGGATGGGGTCCTCAAAGGAACAGACCTGGAAGAGATATAATAGAGATGTAAAGAAAACAGAAAATCTAGATTTGGGGAAAAAGCAAGAAACTAAAGATTAATACCAAATTAGCCATCTCTACAAAACATTGGTTCAGATTCTTCAGCACACCAGAGTTGCTGCTGACCATGTTGATGCCTCACTAGTGAGGAGCTAGCATAGAAAAACACTCTCTTTGCTTTATTTTCAAGCTTTGGATAATTTTTGTTAACAAGGTATTTCAGCAGGGAGCAAGGACTCAGGGGAAGAGGTTACTGTGGCAAGAAGAGGTTCTCTGCCTGCAACACTGGTAGATGAAGTCTCTGTTCCAGAGGCACCAGACAAGAGGGGAGGCCTTCCTTTATATGAGTTCCTGTGTCAGGTGTTCCTGAAGGAAACCCCATAATTAACATTTGCAATGGTGACAGGTCACAGTGGGTATTTCATGAATAAAGAAGACACCAAAGGCATGTGTCAATTACATAACTAGAATTTATTTAAATGTTTTGGTTGATTAAATACTCTTGTTATGTGTCTGATGCCACATAAATTTTACTGACTATTAACTAGTGATTTACAATTTTGTTCCTTTCTGGAAGTTGAAAGTGTTTTTCTTTCTCAGCTCTTCAGTTTTTGGCATTCCTAAAAATTAAGTTTTTGTCTTTTCAGTCTTATAATTTGAGGACAAAGCAGCAGAATTTCAATGCTATCTGGTTAAAAAGTGTCATTGTAACTTGGTTATTCTAGAATAAAACTATCATTTTTAAGAAATCCTATTTTTCAGGACATCAAAATGGAATGGATGTTTATTTTCTAGGATTGTTTTCTTCTGCTACTATCTGACACAGGGAATGGATTAGATGACCTCTAGGAGTCCTTTATATTAGGGTAGTCCCAGTATTCTATATTAACCAGATTTCCCAAATGGTCCTATACACATTTTAGGAACAGATCTTTAAAATTATACATTGAGGCAAATTTGAGCAATTTATCCCTTAAATTCCCTGTCATCAACATATTTAAAATATAAAGTTTGTGCTAAGAACAATTACCATACTCTACCAACTAAATTATAGGGAATTTAATAGCTGGGATCCTGTTATTTTGTGTAGACATAAGTCTAACATGGTGTGTAGCATATAGTAGCTGCTTAATAAATATTTTTGATTGAATAAATAAGTATTAGTAAGTTAAATATCCAGAGACAGATATTCTGATTAGAAAAATTATTGTGTTGGTCTGCCAAAAAATGGAAAACCACCCTATAAAAATATTGAGAAAATAGTCATTTTAAAAAAAGTTTCTTTTCCCATTTAAGAATAACTTATATTTTAGAATGTGAAAAAGAAAAAAAAAAGAAAATAAGATCTCTTGCTATTAATTGTTATATCACAAGAAAAGTAACAAGTTAAATATTGACAAGATTAGAAGTCTATAGTATTCTTCTTCAAGATATTTCATCAGCTTCTTCAGAGTATCTAAATTATTCTTTACTACACTCATATTTTGTTTCCTCTAGTCATTATCTGCACCTATCACACAATTATAAAGTTGTTTGTTCTATTTTGTTGTTTCTGTTGTCCAAAAGTAATAAATAACTTCTAACCTTTTGAGTCACAGTTTATTGAGGGAAAAAAAATTTTGCTCCTCTTTTAAAGCTATCTAAGCTCTGTTTTAATGTGTTTTCAAATGTATCTTTTGGAGAACTCTTTAAAAAACTCTTTCAAAATTAAAAGCAGATGGTGAAAGAATTCTTTGTCTAAAACCTAACTATAAAATTGTTGGAAGTCCAACTGTGGTTAAGTAAAATAACAAAATTCCATGTTACAACTCACATCCAGGAAAATTATTCCATCTTGTTTGAAAAAGGACTGTCAGAATTTATGCTGATGAGTATATGCTGTGTAGTTTCTCTCTACCTCCTTCTTTGCTTTTGCAAAGAGGCTTGGAGCAGGGATCTGAAAAGAAATGCATCTTAGATCTACTAAAAGTTCCCAGTCCATGCATCCAATAAATTTATTTCCATCTTCTAAAACTCTGTTCCAGGTGCTGGTGTTAACTAGTGAACTATACACACAAATTCCCAGCCCTGAAGACTTACAGCCTAGTAGCTGAGACAGACAATAAACAATGAAGCAAATAAATCAAGAATAGAATTACAGATTTTGGTAAATAACATGAAGAAAATAAACAGGGTTCATAATAAGCAGTCATGGGAAGAGGGGAGCATTTTATATAAGTTTGTCAGAAAAATCCTGTCTGAAAAGTTGTATAAATTAGAACACTATGTCATAAATAAAACCAACAAAAACTGACTTACACAATAAAGAGAATGTATTGGTTTGTCTGGAAATATATCTAATTTTCTGCAAGTTTTGGTCTAGCAGCTCAAAGTCCATTCCAAAAGATCTTCAGCACACCTCCCATCTTTGCTTTCTTCATGGATGAAGTCATCCAATAAATTCTACAACAGTGGTTCTTAACCTTTTTTTGAGGTACCAAACCCACCAGTTTCATATGCACATTCACCGAACCCTTCTTTAGTGATAAATAAAATATGTGGGGTTTTTTCCAAATTCAATTCAAGACATAGGTATATGTTTTTTTACTGGTACACAAAATGAGTTGTGCATAAACATCACCTTGCTCAAAGAACAAAATCAACAAAGTGCATGAACTCCCAACAAATTACGGTATTACTTTATTTTGGCCTCCACAGCAGAGGCTTCTCCGAACCCCTGAGACCGACTCATTGAACCCCTAGGGTTCGATAGAACCCAGGCTAAGAACCACTGCTCTACAAATTTGCCACTTTCCACTCCTCAACCCCCGCCCCCCGCCACTGTACACAAATAGACACCCATTTCTGAGCATAACTATTATTCAATAATCTAGGGAAAGAGGAAAGTCTTGTCCAAAAGCTCTCAATGAGTAGAAAGAAACTTTTCTTCCTAAGAAACTCTGATAAATGTCTTCTCTCACATCTCCTTGACTCTGACTGCATTACAGGACCATCTCTGAACCACCTCCATGACCAGGGTTATAGAAAATGCTTATTGGCTCAAACCATTTGAGACCACACTTGGAGATGAACATGGAATCCACCCCCCTGAAACCACTAGCCTAAAAGAGGGTAAACGTGGAACTCCAGAGGAAAATTTAGTCACTCTTCCACTGAAAAAAGGATAGATAATTGTTGGGTGCAAAACGACGGATGCATCTGTAAGGAGATGACACTGAAGCTGAAAAATAAAGAAGCCAGCCATGTGATAAGCCAGTGAGGGAGGAATAGCAAATGAAAAGGTCCAAGGTAGAAAAGATCTTGGCATGTTCAAAGGACAGAAAAGTTTAGATATTTATAAGATAGATGATTACTAAGCTCTGATAATTTAATCAAGAACAATTATCTAACCACAAAAGAAAACTGAGTGGAAATACGAGTACCTCGGGTCTGCTTTTCCATATTCGGATATTTTCCCTATTATAGTAAACACTTCACATGACCTATTTCAATAATATCAGACCATAATATACCATAAAATACTATACATGGTGTAATTAAATAATTCTATATAAATTTCATATTTGATAGTTATTCAGGCAAAATTAGGCAGTGCCTGAATGTGATCTCAAATTCTCATTTTTAGATGTGTAGCAGGACTAAATCTATTTTCATCAACATTAGAAAGTATTTACACAACAATCTGAAGTTTTAACCACATTTTTAATTGCTTGTTTGTTTTCGCATGTTGCAGTTGCTAGGTAATTGAAAGAGTATATGCTTGTGCACTCAAATTACTTGTGTCAAATGATTCCTTGTATGTTCTGTGAAGAAAATACATTCAAAATAGACCCAGAACTGGCTAGAGAGCAAGGCCGACTCTTGCCCAGGGGCTTGAAAATGCATTGAGTGCTGGGCACCAACACTGTGGAAACCTGATGTGGAAAGTGTGTTTCTCAAGTGGTGAAGGGCTGTGAGAGCTCTAGAAGGCGGGAGAGTTTGCCCGAAGGAATTTAGCACTGCCTAGAAGAGATGGGGGACATGAAGTTCAATTGGACTGGTCCTCTATTTTTTTAAAGGTACTATCGTCACAAATGGCAAAATGGCATAATCTGTAAAGAAGAATGGGTACATAAAATTAAATTATATATTTTCTCTGATATTCTGAAATCTTTCATAATAAAAATAATTAAAATTAATTAATTAAAAGATAATGTGTGCTTCTTGATCAGAGACAGTCAACTGGTCATTATTTTAATTTAGGAGTAATGTAAAACCTAAAGAAAAGTTACATAACCCAAATTTGCCTCTTTGAACAGATAGAGAAATAGTATTTGTTTTTGTTTTTTTTTAATCTTATTTTTATTTTATTCATTTTAGAGAGGAGACACAGAGTGAGAGAGAAAGAGAGAAAGGGGGGAGGAGCTGGAAGCATCAACTCCCATATGTGCCTTGACCAACCAGTGCAGGGTTTTGAACTGGCGACCTCAGTGTTCCCAGGTCGACTCTTTATCCACTGCGCCACCACAGGTCAGGTGAGAGAAATAGTTTTTTTATTCCAAACATTTAAGGGCAGGTTACATATACCAAAGCTCTTTACCTATAAATATTACAGTTTTCACGGAGTTATTTAAAAAAAAAAGAGAGATTCTTCTATACATACACACATTAAATAAAACTAAACTAAATTTAACACTGTTACAAAATTTTATCTCTTGTCTTCATTAAAATCTTGTCAATTTACACAATTATGTCAACCAAGGTATTTTCTTTGCCATTCAGAACACGGTCCCGTAAGATACTTGTATTTGCTTTTCATGTCTCTAGATAACACCACAAAATTGTCACACTCATGAATCAACCCCTGCGACTGGGTCATCCCCTTTCCATGAGCCCTGTGTCCCCAACCATGCCCTGCCAACATGAGTGAAGTAGGACAGGTTCCTCGGGCCACTGTCCCCACTGTTTCAGGCTTTGTCTTTAGGGATGCATTTCATCAAGTTAGCAAGAAAACCTTTTCTCTAAGAAGTAAAATTTTTATCAAAGAAATGTTTCTGTACAATTAGAGAAAATTAATTAGTCCACATATTCTCTGGAGAGGATGGTCCCTGCTATTTCTTACAACCAAGGATATTCATTCTTTTCATATGTATTTGTTTTTCTAATAGATAGGTGCTCTCTCTTCTGTGGGTGCTGTGTTTGGGTGTTG
The DNA here is from genome assembly GCA_037038555.1 of Rhynchonycteris naso. Classification (NCBI taxonomy): domain Eukaryota; kingdom Metazoa; phylum Chordata; class Mammalia; order Chiroptera; family Emballonuridae; genus Rhynchonycteris; species Rhynchonycteris naso. The sequence goes on along the minus strand of CM072997.1, from coordinate 43,855,878 downwards.
TTTAGGGAATCTCAGAAGTTTGGGCTTAGAGGAAGAAAGGGGTCCTCTTCAGCCCTTACTGAGTGCCTACTTTGGATTCTCAGAGGTGACCAGGGGCTGGGAAGGAGGCTGACGTTGGCTTTGCTCATTTACCAGCTCAGAGTTATATAGACACAGGAGGAAGCAGTAGGGAGGCGGCTAGGTCTTGTTCACCCACGTAAATAAATGAAGATTGATTTCATTCTCAATGGCTATGTTCACGGACAAAAGACCTTTCCTTCCACCTCATCTGAGAGAAGGTGGAAAGAGGTGGTGTGAGAGTTACAAGTGTTTGGGTATGTACATAGTAACTGGCTATCTGACTATAGGACTCTATTTACTCAGGGTGGAATAAATAAAGTAAAACCATATTGTAAAGCCAGTAGTCGAGGCCACCATCACAGCAGCCTGACACGTGCAGGTTCGCATTAGATTCGAACAGTCGGTAATAAAACACCGGAGCCAAAAACTGGTGAGCCATCAGCTTTAATTCTAGCTTGCACCCAGTAGGCAAGCAAAAACACACACTGGGCTTTAAAACCCACACATTCAGTGCTCACAAAGCTACTGACTTATCCGAGTTTCCTAGAATCAAAGGTTTCTAGCTCACCAGACTTATTCACCTCTGTTACCCATCTCCTCCAGCACAAACTCTTAACAAACTGGCTTCTCCCTCAGCACTCTGCCATCTTGGCTGCTTCTCCTGGCCTCCATGTGGCCTTAATCTGCTCTCCTCTTTATACTAACTCCAGGAACCGAGAGAGCAAGCTGCTGGTCTGTCCCACTTTATAGTGTAGAAATCCAAACCCCTAATCCAATCTACAAACAAGGAAGTCTCCAATACAAAGCCACCCATCCGAGGCACAATGGGATTCCTCAAGAGAGTGCACCACCCTACATCATCCAATCAGTCAAGGGTGTGGAGAAGAGCTTACTCTTAAAACTAAGCCTTAGGCTATAACTATCTGGCCTGCCCACAACCTGTCCCAGAACACACATTAATATCAACAAACTTCCATGTGGGCAGCGCCATCTTTAACAAAGTGAGCATAATATATTTTATCTGCCCAACACATATCTTGTCTCCTTTTCTCTCTGTTAGGAGCAGGCCAACAAGAGGGAAGACATCAAGGAGCAAAAAAAGACTGGGACAATCAGTTTGTATTTATTCTCCTGTAGTGCTCAGGTCACTTTCTGCTACTGGTATGTAAATTGGATTCCAACCTTGATACATAAGATTGACTCCTGGCTTAGCTCTCCCCCCATCTTTTCTTCACTCCCCCACCTTCACACCAAGACAACCCATATCTGTAGTGGGTCAAATATAGGACATTTTTCCTAAGAACTGGATTTTTGCGTTTTAGAGAAAGGCTACAATATACTGAACCCAGACTGTGTATGCCTGGGCTGGGGTATGTGTGGTAGGCAATACCGCTGTGTTGGATCCTGGGCTGTCTCAGGGCACAGGGATTAGAGTAAAATTAGAGTAAATTCACTTAAAAATCTGTCATGCCTGTAGTGTTACTCTGTCTAAGAAGCAAACTTTAAACATGACAAATGGGTCTCCTTCTGAGGTGGACAACCTAGGGGAGAAAATTCCCTCTGACTGAGTCTCTCCAAGGTATCCAATTTGATGATACATTGCTAAGCTAAGGTATTATCTTTCTATCAATGGTGGAAATGTTCATGATGTAGTCTTTCTGCCTGGGGGAAAATGAGGCAAATGAAAAATTGGTTTGGGCTTCAGTAAATAAGGAGGAAGGAAAAATAAAGGGAGAATGACTCAGCTGGTTGGAAGAAATAGGAATGTTTCCATTGTCCCTAATCACATCTCTCCATACACATACAACGTGAGTCATGCCACACCTCAAGAATATTGATGTCATTCTGGAGGAAATGTACAAGTATCTTGTCTTTGAGAACAAGATAATTTTTATAGGAATATTTTTAGCATGACATGGCCTTATCCCCGCTCTGAGGAAGGTGACCTTGAAGTATTCCTTCCAGCCATGCTTGATGACAACCTGCAGGATGTGCATACACTTCGAGCAGCAGGGTTAAGGTACTGCCTTGAGATTTTAAAGCTCTTGGTGAATCCCTGATTGATCTCTGAAGACACCTGTAGTTCATGCAGGACAGGCGAGTGTCTACTTCCAGGGTATACTGGTGCTATAGGTTGCCTTAGACCCCAGTTCAATGCTTTGAAATCCAAGTAGTCAGAGATACCAAGCAGGTTCTCCTCTTTATTACATGCATGTCATCTGATCAAATCCATAGACTTCCAAAGGGATTATCTGCAAGCAAAGAGGATGTCTAAGGTATGGGGCCACAAAGAAGGCAAAGGTGACTTCTGGGGCCCAATAGCAGAGAAAGTAGAAGGAGTCTTTGAGCCACCCGATGTGTCAACACCGAAGTGTAGGCCTCGGGTGGGATGGTGGGGCTGTGTGGATCATCCTGTTTCCATCCCAGTCTCATCACCCCATGGGCCTAGAACAGCAGCCATTACATTTTACAGAAAGAGCCAGTCTTATAGAGGAAGCAAAGATTAATTTTAACTCTTAATAATATAGCAGATAATATTGCAGATCCCTCATTTTTTTATTATCATATCTTTCAGTTTAGAGAGGCTGAGCTACCCAAAAAGTGAAAAATTCAGTTACTACAGAAATTCAGATGTGACTGTCAGTCTGGGGATCTTTGTCATGAACACTCAGGAAGGACATCTAAGGGCTGACTGACTGATCTGGGGGTACAGTCAAAGTCATCCTTGCTCCCCAGATTTTTTCTTATCTTAAGAAACACACAGGAGATAAAGCAATCAAACAGGATTGAAAACAGTAAGATAAAACCAAAACAGAGTGTTAGTAATAAGGAATCCCTAGTCTGCTTCTGGCATTATGTTTCTCCTTTGCAGGATCCATCCCATGTAAGAAAGCAAGAAGACAAAACTCATTAGCTGAATATTGGTGGGAGAAATTATGAACTATTTCATTTTTAAAATAAAGTTTCCAAAATACTTTGTGCCCAAACCTGGGGCTCAGAGTGCTCAATATCTGGGGTCATTGTTTACTCTGCATAGAATTGTGCTCCAGGAAGTGATGTTGATATAAAACACAATGGGAATGGGGCTCCCTGTTGTTACAGGATTCCAGCCCCTACACTCTACACTTAATACAAGGCTAATCAAAATGCATGAATTAAAAAAAAAATTGCATGAGTGGGCTGGCAGCTTAGATGAAGTGACTCTGGTCTACATAGTTTTGGGAGTGAGTGTTTTAATGTTATAATTACTTGTCATAAATTTAATAAACAAACGTGGTATATCGGTGTTTTAATTTATAGTTCCCATTAGTTTTTTCATCATTTTTTTAAATTTAGAGAGAGGAGAGGAGGCAGGGACAGACTTCCCCATGCACCCCACCGGGATCCACCCGGCAAGCTCACTAGGGGGCGATGCTCTGCCCATCTGGGGCCCTTGCTCTGTTGCAACCAGAGATATATTTTAGCACCTGAGGCAGAGGCCATGGATCCATCTTCAGTGCCCAAGACCAACTCACTCCAATCAAGCCATGGCTGCAGGAGGGGAGGAGAGAGAGAGAGAGAGAGAGAGAGAGAGAGAGAAAGACGGGGAGGGATGGAGAAGCAAATGGGCGCTTCTCCTGTGTGCCCTGACCAGGAATAGAACCCTGGGCATCCACATGCAAGGGCTGACACTCTACTACTGAGCCAACCAGCCAAGACCTCTATTTTTAAATGAATTTTCTGTTCCTTATCTTTAGCTTATTTTTCTATAGAATTTATTTTGTTCTCCTTTTTTTTCCATTTTATCTTTCCATTCTTTCTTTTCATTCATTCTTTCTTTCTTTTATTCTCTTTCTTTTTTTTTCTTTCTTTTTATTTTCTTCCTTTTCTTTTTCTTTTCTTTGTTCTTTTTTTCCTTTCTCTCTTTCACTCTCAATAGGCAGAATTTTTAGAATTTTAAATTTATGTCTCTTATATGTCTTAAATATTTCTCTCAGTGTCATTTGTAGTTTAACTTTCCTTTTGGAGTCTTTTGCCATATAGAGATATTTTACATTTTTAGATATAAAGTAAGCCAAACATTATCTTTTTGGCAGTGTTAAAAACCACCTGATTTCAAACACCAGACAGATAACACAAAAAGTGAAATGGTTCAGGAGAGAAGTAGGTGTACTAGAAAAAAAAAAAATAGTAAGCAGGTATTACTTATTTAAACAAAGGGGAAAACCCCCAGGTTATAGACATGGCTGAGCTGGTTTTCAGGTGCTCCCAGAGTTCTGGCCAAGGTGCCAAGGGCCTTCATGGAAGGGCTCATGGTCATGCTGGGCTTGAGGATTCCTTGAAAGCACACTGCACCACGACAGGGACCTCTAATGGCTCAGTGGAAGATGAGATTTGCCCAGGTCGGGACTAGCCATTCTTCACGTGTCCACTTTGGTGAAGAAATACTTTTTGTTCATCTAACTTTGATGTTTGAGATACCAAGTAGTGCAACATGAAGACAGGGTCCAGAAACTGAGAAGTTGCACTGAAGTCTGTTTGTGGTGATTATGAGTAAATACCTTAATTTTTCCTCTCTTTTATTTCCACTCTTTTACCCTTTGCCTTGCTAACTTGTACTACTTCCAGTCTCATCTTAAGACTTCCTTTAGCTTTACCCTTACCTCCCCCTGGTTTGAGGCTCGTCAGGTATGCTCCCATAATAAATTGCACTTTATATGTCACAGTATCTGTCACTGAAGAGGTTAATTGTTCATCTGTCTACCTTACTAACTACATCACATGCTACTTGAAGCAAAGACAGCTACCTGTCTTGCTCACAATTATATTCCCAGAACCTAGCCTAACACAAGTAGAAGCTAATATTTATTTGTGGCACGAATGAATAATGTGTGTATGGCTCTGCAGGAAGTACTGCATCTGTCTCATATTTTCATTCTGCACAAGAATGTATAAGATGAAAGTGGTCTTCCACGCTGGGACCAGGAAATGCTTTCTGGTTGGGCAGTGACACAGCCTTTGTTGCCAACAGAAATCAGGAGAACTATGAAAACAAACATGTGGTCACTTGAATCTATCTCCCTGTTAGCGAGGGAGAGCTCAAATTTCATTACAGAGATTTACCCATGTTGCTCCTACAGTTGTTTTTCTTATTTTGTTTTAACTTGGAAAGAAATCAAAATGTTAACATGAAACACAATCTGCTAAACAACATCAAGGGGTGGGGTAGAGAGAAAGAGACAGAAATAGGAAAAAAACAGTGAATATAAACTGACTGAAACAGCTCTTCAAAACACATTCATATTATGAAAGAATAGGGAGCTGGCTGACTCTGGTTCTCACGATATAAAACATTTTATAAAGTCTGTTGATTTTCTGGAGAAAAAAATAAAAGCAACTTCTGGATTTAAATCTAGACTTTTTCTTAGATACCAAGTAAAAAACAAAATATTTTATTTCTTTTTCCTCAGCAGGAATTTTACCCTCAAAAAGGAGAGAGAAATAATCCTGAAATTTAGTTTTTATGAATAAGATTATGCTAAACATATATACTAGGAAACAGCAAATAACTAATGAATAAAAATTAAAACTTTAACTGTTAATTTTAATTATTCTTTTTATTTTTTTTATATTTTTAGGTGAGATGAGGGGAAATAGAGAAACAGACTCCTGCATGCACCCCAATTAAGATCCACTCAGTAACCCTCATCTGGGGCTGATGCTCAAGTCACCAGAGCTATCCCCAATGGCTTCAGTGCCTGAAGCCAATGCTCAGGTCAATGGAGCTTTCCTTAGAATTTGAGGCTATACTTGAACCAATTGAGCCACTGGCTGTGGGAGGAGAAGAGGGAGAGTAGGGAGAGTGGGGTAAGAAGCAGAATGCCACGCCTCCTGTGTGCCCTGACCAGGAATCAAACCTGGGATGTCTATGTGCTGTGCCAACACTCTATCCACTGAGCAACCAATCAGGGCCTAATGATTCTTTAAAATATTTTTAATGCTCTTAGAAAGGAAACACTGTCTTTCTTTAATCAAGCTGAGCCATTACTATAGGCACTTCAAGGGTATCTGTATAGTGAAGCCCTTCTCATTCTCTCCCTACCCACTCTACCCATGCTCACCCACCAACTAGGACTGTGGTCCCCTCCATACAAAAGATGCACTTCAGGGATCATATGATGTCCCCTCCTTGACATGGTTGATTGAAACAGGGCCAATGTCTTCTCCACTATTCCAATTGAATATATTCTCTCAATTTGAAGCAGGCAGACACTGAAGTCAATTTGGCTTTAATTCATCCTCCTTTATATGTAGAATAAAATTCTGTTGCTCCAACTACTAACTTAAATATGTATCCACTACAGTATAGCAAAGAAAGAAAGAAAGGGAGAGAGGTTTGGGGAGGGGAGGGGAGAGAAAGGGAGGGAAAAGAAACATACTGAGAATTTTTGCCGAGCTAAGATAAATGTACATTAACCCTAGATAGGTCTCAAACAAAGTGACTCAATACATTTTGACCTACTGGAAGTCAGATCTTGTTAATAGGGTCAAATACTTATAGATTCTGATAATATGTACTGCAAAGCAGTTTACTGATCTTAAAATTTCTAAAATGGTTTTACAGCTTCAATATAAGAAATCTATACCACATCAACCAGTTATTATAAAGTTATATATGAATTCTGAATTCAAGTATAGATCCAGATAAAAAAAAATTAAATAACTGACTTCCTTTAGAAAATACGGAATAAAATACTAAAGGCAATAAAGCCATTTCCAAGATTATTTAGCTATTTTTGAAAAATAAAATTCCATTAATAGGTAATAATATGGTAGACAATTAAATTTTAGGTAAGCCAACATAATTATTTACAAAAATTATGTTCATTTATTCAACAGTTATTGAAATGTATATGCCAGGCCTTCTACTATGACAGTGAACAAAATAGACATAAATCCCTGCCACATGGAGTTTACATTCTAAAGGAGAAAGACAATAAATAATATTAATAAAATATGCAGCATAGTCGGTGATATAGTGAAAAAGTACCGTATTTCCCCATGTATAATATGCATCCTTTTTCAAAAAAAATGGGGTTTAAAAACTGGGTGCACCTTATTCAGTGGTTGTAGATTTTTTTTTACTTGCATTTCCTGCTTTTTCACGCTTATTTTTGTGTTCATTGTTGAAGACAGTGATCTGTCATCAGACACAGATGAGGACAAGCTAATGGATGGGAGTTTTGACAGTGATGAGGAGCTGTATGAATTTGATGATGAATAAAAACTTGAGTTCAATAACTTTATGTAATACATTTTTTTTTCAAATTCCAGGCCTCAAAATTAAGTTGCATCATATGTATAGGAGCATCTTATACATGGGAAAATATGGTAATATGAAAAAGGTGAAATAAAAAAGAAGATGCTCAGGAAAATCTTCAATGAAAAACATAGCTTTGAGTAAAGATCTGAATGAGCTTTTAAATATATACATGTAGTCTAAACTTTTAAATCAAAATGATAAATTGAACTGATATTTAAAAAAAACAAAAACATGAAGGGGAACTCTTCCTAGGTAAAAGTAAATTTTTTATCCCCAGAGTGAGCAGCACTGTAAGGTGGTGTCACTGAGCCTTTTTCCATCTGGCAAGTGCGGTCCAAATCCTGTAACACTTCCCAGACCCCCAGACTCTCTCAGGCAGCATTAATCACCTTTCTTCGTCTGCCGGCTCGGCACTATGTTCAGACTTCTAAGATATAGCAGGCTTTCTTCCGTAATAAATTATAGTCTCCTTGAGGTCTTTTGGGGCTCCATTTCTCCCACATGTAGCACAAGGACTTATTTATTACAGGCACTCATTTATTTATTTTTAACTGAACAGATGCACATGGCTAAAGGGTTAACAGTAAGCACAATTATAAAACGCATGTCTCAATATTGGCTAGATCAGGGGTGCTCAATACGTCGATCACGATCTACTGGTCGATCGCGAAGGAAGTGTGGATAGATCACATGACATTAAAAAGACATTTGTCTTTTGATTGGCATACAGGGTAGCCAATCTGACATTTGAACTTTTTTTTTCCCCCAGGGACAGAGAGAAAGTCAAAGAGAGGGATAGATAGGGACAGACAAGAACGGAGAGAGGTGAGAAGCATCAATCATTAGTTTTTTGTTGTCCTTGCGACACCATAGTTGTTCATTGATTGCTCTCTCGCATGTGCCTTGACCGCAGGCCTTCAGCAGACTGAGCAACCCCTTGCTGGAGCCAGCGACCTTGGGTCCAAGCTGACGAGCTTTTTGCTCAAGCCAGATGGGCCCCCCCCCCCCCGCTCAAGCTGGTGACCTCAGGGTCTCGAACCTGGGTCTTCCGCATCCCAGTCCAATGCTCTATCTACTGCGCCACCGCCTTGTCAGGCATGTCTGAACTTTTGACACCCTATGCATGTGCATTTAAACTGCGCTAACTTGTTCAGTTATATTGCTCCGTAGTTAACCTTCAATTTATTTAAACTAAATACAACAAAGGGTATAAAAATGAGTGTCGTAACTGGTCCAAGTAAGAAGCCTAAAACCTACCACTTTCATACAGAATGGGAGGGGATTTTTTTCACTATGTCATATTCTAAGTGCATTTGCCTCATCTGTCTGTGTGCCATGGCTATTCCAAAGAAGGGAAATGTGGAGCGGCTTTTTCGGACTGTTCATAAAAACTATGACATTTACTTTCCTCCAAAAAGAGAACTGAGAAGGAGAAAGGTGAAAGAAGAATACACAATATTAAATAGTAATAATAGTAACTTAAATAATGATAATATAGAAGAAATAAATTTATGTTTTGCATTTTTATTGTAGGTAGATTATTTTGACGTGGTCATCTTATAAGTAGCTCACAAGCTGAAAAAGTGTGGGCTCCCCTGGGCTAGATTATCTCTGACCCTGAGAATAGAGTACTTCTGCCTATAATCCTTCAAAGGATTCTCATGGCCAACAGGAAGAAACGTTAGATCTTAACCAGGAATTCAAGGCCTACAGCAGTGGGGTCTTGCCTACTTTCTCAGCCTCCTTTCTGACCACCGCTGCTCACCTCCCTTATTTCAGTCATACAAACCTGCTTATTATGTCTTGAAAGCCATGACTTTAAGCTTCTGCAGAGGCTGTTTTCTTTGCCTGAAGTTCTTCTTCTCCTCCTGTGTCTAGTAAATTCATACTCATCTGAAGACTCTGTTCTGCTTTGTTCCCTCTGCAAAGCCTTCCCTGCTGTCCTCGGGTAGGGTTAATTATTCTTTCCTCTTAGTTTCCATATTGCCTTCTCCACGCCGCTGCTTCAGTATTTATGTCACATTACAGTGTAACTGTTTCCTTGTCTGGCTTTTCCACTTGACTGACAGTTCCTTTTAATGTTAGAAACCATGTTATTCTTCTTTGTACCCTCAATGGATAGCAACAGTGTGAAGCAAGCCTCCAGTGTACATGTTCATGGATGCCATTCTTCATATGGAGCTGTGGCTCACATTCTAGAAGCACACAAAATTAAACCAGGCACATCACTTATTTAAGGAGCCAGGACCTCTGAAATCCTTGGAGGCAGAACATGTATGTGGCATACTATTTTATATGGCATTAAAGATTTAATAAAACATTTAAAATTAGCAATGTGAATAACTAAATGGGAGAATTTAAGCAAGCGGTTTTAACTAGGGACATTCAGCAATGTACAGGTCCATTTTTTGTTGTCATAATTTGGGGAATAGAATTGCTACTGACATTTAGTGGATAGAGGCCAGGGATGCTGTTAAACATACTATAAAGCACAAGAAAGCCCTCTATAAGAATTAGCTGACCTCAAATATCAATAGTGCCAAGGTTGATAAACTCTGACCTAATTCTTTTACCTCAAGAAACTATAATTTTTTAAAAGTACTCTAATTACAAGTTATAATGGGCTCTTATGTAGATATGGCTGCTTCCCTAGTCAACTCCTAGAAGTATACAACTTCTAAGAGTAATCATAAAACACTGTACTCTGAACTGAGGAAATTGTCAGTTTCAGAGAAAAGGGAAGGGCTGGGTTTTCATGTTCCACATTTGATCAGTAGCAATTTGAACTCTGCTAAAATAATTAGATGATAATAATCATTATACTCAATCTCAGAAACATTTGGATGAATTATTAATACCATTAGTTGAAGTATTATTGCTGATAAATGGATGACAACTTTGGAAAGAATAACTTGAGTGCTTAGCAACAAGATTACCAACCTTTGTAACATTTTAGCAATGTATACCAGGCTATAATGGTTTAAAAATAAGGAAATACATCAAAGCACAACCAGGAATGTGAAAGTACTCTAGATGGTAACACCTAAGATTAACTAGTCACCCTGACCCCAGAAATATGTCAAGAATCTGATGAGAGCTGCAATACTTTAACCCTACCTACTTTATTCCAGTGACATAATAACAATGTAGTACAAAAGCAAAATTCTACCCCTGTCTCTAGCTTCTTATTGACCATATTTTGATTGTCCAGAGGTTGATCTGCCCTTAGCTTTTCATTTGACATATAGAATCTAACATTTCAAAAACTGAGCTTGTCCTTTTTTCATAATAAAATAGGAAGTCTTAAATTATTATTATTATTTTTAAAAACTTCTTTTTTTATTTTATTCATTTTAGAGAGGAGACACAGAATGAGAGAGAGAGAGGGAGAGAGAGAGAGAAAAGGGGGAGGAGCTGGAAGCATCAACTCCCATATGTGCCTTGACCAGACCAGTGCAGGGTTTTGAACTGGCGACCTCAGTGTTCCCAGGTCGACGCTTTATCCACTGCACCACCACAGGTCAGGCATCTTAAATTATTTTTAATGGTATCACCCAACTTCTGAGCACCCGGGTTCACAATTCCATTTTCTTATATTTCACTGCCTGTACTTCAGTCTCATCATCCAAATACCCTCTGGATTTGTATCATGCAATGTCTTTTGGATTTGGTCTTTTGCACCATTTATTTCCTTTTATCTCTTCTTTTCAAGCCACTACCTTAATGCAGGTCCTTATCATTTATGCCTAGATTTCTGTAACAACTTCAGACAGTCTCCTATCAGGTAGTACTCCCTGATCCACTCTGATTCCCATCATATTGTAGAAACAACAAACACATGATACTGGCAGTTTTAGGTTGCTTTAGCTTAGGGGTTTATAGCTCAAATTTTGGGATCAGGCTAACTGGATTTCAAGCATTTAAGTACATTAAGTCATTTAATCCTTATAGCAAACTGATGAAATAGCTACTATGATTATCCCCATTTTACAAATGAGAAAACTGAAGACCACACATCTAGTAGACACTGAACCAGGACTTGGTCCCAGTCTGCCTGACTGCACAGTCTGAGCCCTCACCATTGTATATACTGCCCATCTTCCAGCCATTACTCAGGACTTGGTGAGTCCTACATTCATTCCATGAGGCTTGTCTCCATATATCTGGATCCTTGAACCCAACTCGTTTTCTCATTCTGTATCAATTTTGCATGTAAGGGCTAGTTGCCTTTATTTTATGTTGTATATAGTAGTGAATTGTTGTGCTGTTGTTCTCAAATAGTTCCATTTGCTTATACAGTATTTTGTCTCTTCACCTAGGTTTGAACTTTTTAAAAAACTTTGTTATTTTTCTACATTCTTCCAAAGAACTTAGTATAATGCTCATGAGTGCTTACGACTAAGCTTTTAATTACTTATGTAATTAAATACATAATTTACAAATAAAAAATATAATGAATTTGGTGAATAGTTACTACTAGGTATTATTATAAATATAATATTTAAATTGAATATTTCCTAACAGGCATTCAAAAAAAGCTAAATTTGGAGAACCTAAAAATAGTAAAATCTTAAAGCTTCATTTGTTAATTCCAAATATGGACTGAAAAACCAAAGACTTTATTTTTCCAATTATCTAACTGGACTAATCATTCCATAATACTGGTAGGTTGAAGCATAAAAACTTCCGATACTTTCAATTCCATATGCCACTGAAACTGCAACCTAGATTAGAAATAAACAGTGGTGGGCAGTCCTACTATTTGCAAAGTAGCAGCATTTGGGCAGGAGTCCAGGAGAATAGAGATTGACATCTTGCACTGCTCAGCACCACTATTATTACCACTGTGCTACCACTCAGAAATCTCTAACTGGAATAATAGTTGTGACAAGTCATTACCAAGGGTTTTTGGTCTGACTTGTCCATATTCAGAAAAGAGAAAGAGACAAGAGGCTTAATGGACCAATTCATGTAAGCTCAGACTGGTTCATTGCAGTTCACTAGCTGTCTGTCTTGTGTATGTATGCACAACAGACTACTCAAGTTGTTGAATTAACAAATAGGTTCAGAAAATTATATTCTCTCTATATAACAGTAATAACAACATTAATTTATTGGGTTGGCAGTATAACATAGTAGTTAAAAACAGCTCTCTAGAGTCAGACTGCCACCAGCAATCTATCCTTGGGAAAGTTACCTAACTATCCCGACTCCTGGTTTTTTCACCTGTAAAGTAGGCTAATAAGAGTAACTACCTTCCACAGGATTTTTGAATGGATTCAAGTAGAAAATGACTGTTCTACAACTAGTATAGTATTGCACATATTAAATACTCTAAAAATTATAGCTATTTTTGAGTGCCTATTCTATGTCAGGCATTATGCCAGGGCTTCTCAATTTTGACATGATTGACATTTTGGACTAGATAATTCTTTGGTATGGGGTGGGAGGTTGTTCTGTGCATTGCAGGGTGTTTAGCACATCCCTGGCCTCTACCCACCAGAAGGCAGTAGCACCTCCCCCATCATAACAATCATGGGAGCAAAATCAGCCCTGGTTGAGAGGATCAGGGCTCTTCACTGCAGTAAACTCAGCTCTTTACAAATATTTTATTGATTCCTTAGCATACTCTGACCAGGTAGTATGCCAAGGGTATTCTCTCCATTTCACAGGTAGGGAAAATGCAATTCAGAGTTGTTACCAACTTGCCCAGGGTTACTCAGCCTGCCCAGGTTCAGTGGAGTCCACAGTGTTGACCGTGCATTATATGTCCATACAGTAGATGATGCTTCTCTTCATGACTCCTTCTTGGTTTCTTACCTACAAAGGCACTACCTATAAGTAGAGTTCACAGTAGGACCTTCAGAGGATAATAGTGAAGCCAAATGTCACTGCTACAGTCATGAGATGATCTCAAGAATCCTCATCTCATGTTCATAACCTTTAAGCCATAGTATTTCTATGCAAACCAACAGAGTTTTGATAAATTCCACCTGCAGTGGGTAAGAAAGAAAAAATGGTATTACTCTAAAAACACATTCAAGAATATAAACTAAAAATATATAAGGCCCCATTTCTAATCTCTCCCTCTCCCTCAGTTTCTGTGTGAAGTCCTCTCTAAGTAATAAAGATGCGCTTCCATTTAATTTCTCCTTTTTGTTTCCACAGACTCCATCTTATACACGGCTGTCACTAGAGACCATGCCCAAAATGCTTCAGTGGCCCTGCCTGTACCACAGTTCAGTTAGCATCCTGCTGCCAGACCAATTTCCAGCAGCAATTAACTACACCAAGTTCCTGCCCCACTGTACAAACGCTAATAAATCCTTATTTTCTGAACCATCAAGTTTAAATTTCACTTACTGACATTCAAGGCTTTTGAAATTCTCTCTCTTTTGCTTGTCATGCTGTCTCTCTACCTCGCCCTCCCTACCCCGACTCTTCCTCACCTCCCCACCCAGCCACACTCCTAACTATCTTATCAATTGGCTGAGGGGAACCCTTGCTTCCCTGTGCTCCTCAGCCTGTGGCTTCCATGTTTAGCAATGCTCTCCCTTTTCTATGCCTGTCAAAATTCTCCCCACTCTCTTAGACCCAGCTCAGGCTGATGCCTCTTCACAAAGTATTCTCTGATTATTGCAGCCTCATCAAGACCTTTCTGTTTAAAGGTGTTCACAGCCCCAACATTCTATCCTATATCACCTAGCACCTTAATTTAACTCTCTGGTATCTGCTGCAGTTTCATGTTTGCCCAAATGGATTATAATTCTGTTGCATGCTGGTACCATAGCTCGTATTTATGGGCTGTGCTCAGAGAAGATCCTTATGAGTCCTTACAAATTGACTCCATGGAAGCCTTCTGCTGCTCTAGTCTATTCATCGAGGTAATCTACACAGGAATGTGCGCCCTGATCTTATCTCTACATCTGGGCTCCACCCTATGTGAAGTCACCTCATATGGCTTACTGCTACTTGGAGACACCATCGCCAGCATACCTGCTTTTTGCCAACTCATTTTGAGCCTGAGACTTCTTTGGCCCTTAGCCCTCAAGACTTCTGATCTCCTTTTCTTATCAGCATACCTTGACTTACTTCTGCATCATGGTCTTTGATACTGACCTTTTTCCTTGGGAGTAAACCCAAATTACTGTGCTGAAATTAGCTCTTTATGGCCTCTTTAACTGGCATCTCTGGAAATGGAAATTATGACATCATCAATTAAACCAATGATTTCCAAACTGACGATAAGCTCACTTGAGCTTATAAAACATTCTGATTCCTGGTTGCTGCTCCAAACCTACTGCATCAGAATATTCAGGATATGCACCGAGGAATTGGAACGCTTAGCTAGCATCCTGGGTGAGTCTTATGACCAGACCAGTCAAGGAAACCCTAACCTGAGATACTGGGTAATACATATTTTACCAGTTGATCTAATGAGATATTCAGGCTCAATTGCCAATCAGAAATTGGATATCCTGGAAAAAAGAAAATTCAGGGCCTTAACAGCATTCTTCCTTATCAATTTCCATTTTTCTAGCTATTAATATAAGAAAGTATGTTCTACTAAATAGACCACTAATACAGAAACTTGCCATGTGACCTTGAACAAATCATTTAAGAACTCTGGGCTTCAATTTATCTTTCACAGTAAAAGAAAGGGTTGGGCCAGAACAGTAGTAGTTATTTTTATACATTAGACTCACTTTCAAGAGTTTTTAGAATATACCATCCCCAGGAATTCTAATTTAATTGATCCAGGTGATTATGTTGTATAATTGAGCAGAGGCGGATTAAGATTGGTTTAGGCCCTGGGTGCAGAAGAAAATATTGGGCCCCTTAAAAAAAAAGAGAGAGACAGGGAAAATAGAAATTACATGTTAACCATATTTTAAATAAATAAAAAATATATGTACTACTTATGTTAAAATTGCACATATGAAACCAAACTTGGTGTCATTAGAAAAAAGTGTAAAGTTGGGGTTTTGCGGGGCCTTTCAGAAGTCAGGGCCCAGGACAGGCGCCTGGTACGCCCACCATTAAATCTGCCTCTGAAATTGAGGTTAAAATAAAGTGAACTGAGTGACTTTTAAGATACCTGCCAGTTCTGAAACAACTGATTTAATAACTCTATCATTTTTCAATGCTTTTGTCAACTCCAGATATATATAGCATATGTAAAAACATATATACTTTTTTATTCCACTTTCTTCCAATAATATCTTTGTTAGGTTATTTGATGTTTATGTAGGAAAGAGACGGAATAACTTTAAAATACTCTTTTGAGTTACTACTCTCTACAAAAATATTTAGAAATATAATAAAGTATTTTAATTATATGTATGTCTAGATATGAATAGCAATAGCCCAGCTATTAATTAAATCAAAGGTAGGGGTATACCTACCTATTTCTTCAGTATTTCAAGTAATATTGATTGCTGAGCACCTGCTATCTATCAGGCACTGGGCTAGTAGTTATTGGTGATACTGCAATACATGAGAGACACAGTCCAAGCCGATGTGGAAAGATAAACATTGTATAAACAAACATTACAAATGTGATTAGGATCACAATGGCATAGAGAAAGCTATAAGAATGTATAAAGGGGACTTCACCTACTTTGTGCAAAGTAAGGTTTATAGGATGAAGTGAGAATTAAGGTGAAACCTGATAAATTAATTGGAATTAAGTGTATGTGTGGGGGCATGGTGAACAGCATGTTGAAAGGAACTGAGGGAGAAAGAACTTAGAGCAGAGGTCCCCAAACTATGGCCCCCCGCAGGCCGCGTGTGGCCCCCTGAGGCCATTTATTCTGCCCTGCTGCACTTCCAGAAGGGGCACCTCTTTCATTGGTGGTTAGTGAGAGGAGCACAGGATGCATCCGCACCCATAGTTCCCATTGAAATACTGGTCAGTTTGTTGATTTAAATTTACTTGTTCTTTATTTTAAATATTGTAGTTGTTCCTGTTTTGTTTTTTTACTTTAAAATAAGATATGTGCAGTATGCATATGGATTTGTTCATAGTTTGTTTGTTTTTTTTTGTAGTCTGGCCCTCCAACAGCCTGAGGGACAGTGAACTGGCCCCCTGTGTAAAAAGCTTGGGGGCCCCTGACTTAGAGTGTACTACGAACAGAAAGACGTCCAAGGAGACTGTAACTGTTAAGTGAAGGGGAAGGTGACACAAGTGAAGGCCTATGTAAGGGAGTTTAGAATTTATTCTAACATATCCAAACATTAGAGTTTAGAACTTATTTTAAGAGTATTGAATATTTTAAGCAGGGTGCTGAAGTGATCTGATTTATATTATTTATATATAATTTGAAGTCCCCACAGTGCTTGGAGTGCAGAGATGCCTATGTGGGTTCAGGAGAAATAGGCTATCACAGTAGTCAGGGGAAATATGACAGGCGAAAGTGGTATGAGCAGAGATAGAGAGAGAAAGGTGAATAGATTCAGGATATCTGTCTAAGGAGACTCAGAAGGGCATGGTGATTGACAGGCTGTGGGAAGAAGGGCTGTGGGAGGTCAGGGAACTTAATGAGTCAAGGCTTCAAACTTGAGTAACTGTAGATGGCTATAGCATTTACTGAAATGAAGAGCCCTGGAGGAGGAGCAGCTTCAAGTGGGAAACAGGAGTTCAGTCTGGGGCACAGTGAGTGTGAAACACTAGTGAGTCAACAAAGTGGAGGTCTTGATTAAAATAAGTCTAGAACTCAAAAAGAAGGACCTGGAGTAAAGTTACAAACTGAGAGTTGTCAGCACATAGATGGCAGTGGAAGTCATCAAGGACGAATGAAATCATCTGCTCTGTGTCAGGAACTTATCGTTGGTCCTGGGGCAATAGATTCACTGCACTCCAGTGACTCACAGTCCAACAGATGCAGCCAGGTATAATCAGGGCCTGAATTTTAGTTCAAGTGCCATGAAAACTACCCTGAAAATCTCTATTAATGATCATAGTAGGTAAACCTTTTCTTTTTTTGCTCTCTGAAGGTTTACCTCCCAATTCAACCCCAAAAAACTAGAAATTTATCTAAACGTAGATTAGTCTCTACTTTGTTCTAAGAAAGTGGGCTTCAACACAGAGTACTTCTTAAGCTACAAGGTGGTTCACTTAAATGTTAAAAATAAAACTTACAAGTTGAAATATATTTACACTAACACCATACTTTTTAAATAACATTGAATATGAAAATCCAGGAAGTAAATTGCAGATTTTCTGCTTGGTCATTCTCATGGCGATGTGAACTTTACAGTTTACAGAGCCCAAGGTCTGTTAGGCCTATGCCACATGTAAATAAGTCCACAGTCTAAGGGGTTCTTGGGACATGGTCTGCTTTTAAAATGTACTTTGTAATCTAAAAGAGCACTGCACTCAAAAATTAAGCTTTCTGTTTGAAAGTTCACTGATATTAGAAATAATTACCAATAAACCTAATGGAGATTCTGAGATTTGACCCTTCTCCAATTATCCTCTCTGTTCCTCCCTTCCTTTCTCTTTCTTCCCCCACTACTTCCCTCTCTACTTTTATTACTTTTATTTTTTTTTCATTTTTCTTTATTTTCATAAATAGTTTCTGCCTCAAAGTTCTTACAGAATGGGACAAGGTGCACAAATACAGTTGTCGCTTGCCATATTACAGTTCATTTTTCGCTGTCTCACTGTATTGCAGATTTTTAAATTGTATACTATATTATCTATATACCACATACAACAATGTAAATGGCCCCTCTATGCAAGGCACTTTGACAGAACCACAGCATTCATAATAGAAATGGTAAAGATCTCAAACGCCATCCTATCTAATTCACCCATTCTACAAATCAAGAAAGACAAACTTTCTTGATGTTCCACTGATGTGCTTGAGATTCATCTTGGAGTTTATCTGGGGACTATGTCAGACTTCACACAATAATGACAGAGCCTCTTATATTATTTTATTAAGGCAGTAGGCCTAGAAATGCACTAACCAATACAGTCAGCCATTAAGCATATATGCTAATTGTGCCCTTGTAATGTGCCATGTCTTAATTGAGATATGCTATAAAATACATAATTGATTTTGAAGAAAGTATAAAAAGGATGTAAGTTACCTTGTAAATTATGTGTATATTGATTACATGGTGAAATGATAATGTTGGGATATATTGAGTTAAATATTTTAAAATTAATTTTAACTTGTTACTGTTTACTTTTTTAATGTAGCTACTCAAAAATTTTACATAAATAAATGGTTCCCATTTGCTACTCATGTTATAGTTTAATTGAACAGGGTTGTTCCAATATAATAGTGCCTATCTCATATAAGGCTATTTTTGGTTAGTTAACATTTAAAGTCTTTATAATTTGAGTATCTACACTCATGCAACATTGACAGATAAAAGCATTCACTCACAAAAAAAAAGTGGGTGGATCACAAGTCTTAGACAGCTCATACTGAGAATTTATTGGTTACAGCTCAAAAAGGCTAAGGAATTTAATGATTTGTCCAAAGTCACCTAGTTTATTGATACAGAGATAAAACCAGGACCCAGGACTATTTGCTCATTGTTCTTTTATCATAGAACAGTTCAATGAACAAAATTGTGAAATGGTTTTCAATGGCTACAAAACGAATTCCAGTTGAATTCAACAAATATTTGAATGCCTTTTAGGTGACAGGCATCATTCTAGGAAACAGTGGTTTAACTTATCACCTTAATGTCTGAGAAACTACCATGCAGTTCTAAATGAAACACAAAATTACTTTCATCATGTTTTTCTCAAACTCATAACTTAAATAATACCACATCTATAGGAGAATGTTTTCTTAATTTTCATATTCTAAACTGAATATTTGATCCAAGTAAAAATCTGTTAAAAATTCCCTAAAATGCAAACATATTAATAAAACACATTAATTTTGACTTTATGCAATATACATTAAAGCCGTTTGAAAATTTAATTTTCAAAACAGTAATATTTATTTTGGTTATAATTTAGTTAAAGCTTAAAACTGAAATGTACTATTACATGGTGGGGCAAAAGTAGGTTTACAGATGTTTGCATGGAAAATAATATAATAAGTAATAAGTAATAATACAAGAATAAACTCTGTGTTTTGCATACTCACAACTACAAACCAACTTTTTGCCCCCACCTGTATATCTATTGATATCATTATATGGTTATATGGCTTATAAAGACTGATCTGTTACTGAATAGTTTATTTACTACAACAAATTTTATAAGTATCCTTGGCAAATTTAGAGTACTGTAATTTTACTTTATCCAGAGTAAATCTTGGTTGTGAGTGTATTAAAGGAACTACTTTAATTAGACTGCTGCTTAATTCTCTTTTTCTACTAACATCTTGGTTTTATCTGTCATTTAGGTCATTTACAAGGAAACCTGTCTTTTTAACCTTGGAATAAATTCTACTTTGCTTAATCTTCTTCCAGTTTGATGAGGGGTTCAATTGGTTAATATTTCATTTTTTTTTAAATTCTTTTTAAATTTAAAAATTAAATTTAAGCCTGGCCTGTGGGGCACAATGGATAAAGTGTCATCCTGGAATGCTGAGGTTGCTGGTTTGAAACCCTGGGCTTGCCTAGTCAAGGCACACAACAACTACTACGAGTTGATGCTTCCTGTTCTTCCCACTCTTCTCTCTCTCTCTCTCTCATATCAATAAATAGGTCCTGGCCAGTGAGCTCAGTGGTAGAGTGTCCACCCAGCGTGTGGATGTCTTGGGTTTGATTCCTGGTCAGGACACACAGGAGAAACGAGCATCTGCTTGTCCACCCCTCCCCCTCTTCCTTCTTTCTCTCTTCCTCTTCCACAGCCATTGGTTCAAGCAAGATGGGCACTGAGGATGGCTCCATGGCCTTACTTCAGGCACTAAAATGACTTAGTTGCCAAGCAATGGAGTAATGGCCCCAGATGGGCACAGCATCACCCAATAGGGGGCTTGCTGGGTGGATTCTGGTCTGGACGCATGCGGGAGTCTGTCTCTCTGCTTCCCTGCATCTCACTTGATAAAAAAAGAAAAATCAATCAGTAACATCCCTTTGACGTAGGCACTATTAGTAACCCCCTTTACAGATTATGAAACTAGGGCTTAAGGGGTTCATGATTTATCCAAAGTCACACGTCTAATAAGTGTAAAAGCCAAAATTCAAACCCAGCCATTTTTGCCATAGGGTAAATGGTAAGCACTATGTTAGGAAGCAGACACAAAGATTTGATTTAGTAAATCTGGGGAAAGGACTGACAAATCCTTATGTATTTGAACAATACTTTCAGGTGATTTTACCTAGTGAGAAGGGAACCCACCTAATAACTGGCATTTGAGGACCATAGCTCTATTCCCTACCTCAGTTGAAAGAGACAGGGAGGAGACTTAGGTGACTGGAAACAAAACTGTGTTAGAGTATTCTGAGAAAGCAAGGAAAAACAGAGGTTTGGTACTATTCATCAAACCTTGAAAGCCAAGCTAATAATACACATCACTTTTATAAAAGTTAATAGTGAACTGTGTGTTATTAAACAGAATAAAATGTATTAAGAATGCAGCATCGGAGAATCTATATAGCATTAATAAACATAAAATTATTGCCTGACCAGGCGGTGGCGCAGTGGATAGAGCATTGGACTGAGATGCAGAAGACCCACGTTCGAGACCCCAAGCTCGGCAGCTTGAGCGCGGGCCCATCTGGCTTGAGCAAAAAGCTCGTCAGTTTGGACCCAAGGTCGCTGGCTCCAGCAAGGGGGTGCTCGGTCTGCTGAAGGCCCATGGTCAAGGCACATGTGAGAAAGCAATCAATGAACAACTAAGGTGTTGCAACGGCAACGAAAAACTAATGATCGATGCTTCTCATCTCTCTCTGTTTTCTGTCTGTCTGTCCCTATCTATCCCTCTCTCTGACTCTCTGTCCTTGTATAAAACAAAACAAAACAAAAAAACCCATAAAATTATTCTATTAAGTAGGCTACATGACAGCAATGGACTTAAATGAAAGAAGGAAGAACAGCCCAGCTAGTTGTATGGTACTCTGCTCACCATTAGTCCTAAACCAGTTAGGCAAGGCAAATGATACAAGTGTGACTTCAAGCAATGCAGGAGTTATAGCAGCTGAAGGGGGAAATAGAAGCATGGAGAAACATGAAAAAATTAGATAAAATGTGAAAGAACTTTAAAAACAGTTTAGCACCATACTAATATAATCACCACTTTGTTTTGTATTATGGCATCTTCAGTGCCTCCTGTAAATAAATGGAAACATCAGAACCAGACAGAGCCTTAAGCAACAACCCATCCGCCAAAAGGGTGAACAACTATGCAACAATCAACAGTTTTTCTAGCCATTCATAATGGAAATGATTGTGGGTCTAAGAGTCAGTTTCAGACATTAACCAGAGCTCCCACTCTGGCAGACACTGCCATAGAAGGTGGGGTATAAAGTAGACCCATATGTCAGTATGTTCAGTCTCTTTCAGGTTTACAGATAAGCCTCACCATCACCTCCTAACACTAATTAAAATGGCAACCCATGTGTCAGGGGCATGTTCTTAGGTTCCTACAAGTTCAGTTATGGTGAACCCTAAATGTTTTGGAAAATGAAGATGAAAAGGGAAATTAAGAAAATACGAAATTTTAGTTTTTATTTGAATATAATATTTGGCAGTATAGTTTTTTAAAAATAGTTATCTTGTGAATAACCTTTTCAAACTGAATATACTTTGCTGGAACTTAAACATATTTCATAGTTTGCTTTTTTTCAGGGTCTAGTATTATAAACCAAAGCAAATAAAATCCACTTTTATCAAACTAATTTCCTATACTTCCTCAAATTTTGTCTTTCACTATGTTCTTTCATATTCCCTGTTTGAGAACACCCCTTTTCCTTGCAAAACAAAACTCATCCCATTACCTTCTATTCTCTATTACTTTCTCCCTTAGCCACCCATTTTAATTATAAATTCTTAAAAATTTTAATAACTTTTATTTCATATTATTGGAGGTAGATAATTAAGAACTGTCATACGCAAGAATTTTAGCAGACAAACAGAGTTCTTTAGTACACATCATTCAACTGTACAGCCATACATATTCCCTTTATACCCTTGAAAAATTGCAAAAATGAAAATGTCCCTAAACATAACTCAAAAGGATAGCCATTCAAATGCATATAAAAACAAGAAGCAAATGTATATAAACTTAAAATTATGCTTTTATTAATCATTGTTTCAGTATTTAACTTTTAAAACAAATTATGTAGTTAAATAATGATTAATTAACTCAATTAAATGTTATCCTAGGGTCTTAAATGACCTAATATTTTGGAATTGTGTTTAAACTTACATGGTACAAAACATAATTATTGTTGATATAAAAAGTTTGTTTGAGTAATTACTCATTAGTGAACATAAACTTACATATTTCAGAAACTTAAATATTCATTTGCAGTATTCTAGGCATTTTAATCAGTAACCCAAGGTAAGAATTAGGAAATTCAGATTAGATCTCTTCATAAAAAAAAGAACAAATTTAAAAATCATAAAAAATAAAACATGTACTTGTATTTTACTTAGTATTAATGAGTCAGATGAAAAATATAATTGCCTTTTCTTTCTTAAACCAAAATTATTAAAATACCCTGATTTCACCTTACTTATATAAAGTTGTATTCTTCAAATGTTAGTTTTTGTAAAAAGGACATATTTTCTTAAAAGCCTAGTACATTTAAAGTATTGGAAATTCTGGACTTCCAAAAATATATACAAGTGCATATTTATGTCTATAGACCACCCTTTAATTTAAGAGACATTATAATGGAAATTATTAATACCATCCAAAAGTATGAAGTTATTTTACATTTGCACAGCAAGATGTAAAAGCTGTTCTAAATTCAGACACACAGGCACACAAAGAGTTTATAACTTTAGTTTTATAACCTCAATCTCAAGCTGAAAGTAAACTCAGAAACACAAAACTCACCAGCACAGATCTCAAAAAGTTGTTTTCCTTCCTAGTAGGCACAAATTTTTTAATTAATTTGAGCTTGCAAAGAACAAATGAAAAGACTAAAACACCATATTCTCTGTCATCGCTTGTCTACTAGAGACTAGGTCTACCGCACCAAACAGGTATAACCAAATGATTTAGACCATAAAACCAAATTCCCAATCTCTGCCGCCACTATCAGTGTGGAATAACTTAGCCATGCACAAATCAGAACTAAAAGCAATAAAAATTTTAAATCATTACTCTAGGAGCCAATAAGATATAAGTCTGGGTTAAATAACCCATGAGGTACACTTCCTTAACCATATAGCTTGACTCCATCCATCCTGTGAGTCCACTTTGGCATATCCATGGAATGCTGAGATTTCCAGTGTCAAAGTATAATTTAAAAAATATAAAATCATGTCCCTCATACAAATATAAATGAACATATGCCAAAATTTTATTCAACCCATTAATTAATGAGGTAGTAGGTAAGATGTTAAGACCAATTCAAAGAGTCTATGAGAAGCTAGGCCTATACTAGTAAAAATATTTTCCTGATTTCAGGGTTTGATGCAAAACTGATAAATGTTTTACAGAACAATATACTATGTGGGATTATGTGGTCCACCACACAGAAATTATTTTCATTTCTGTAACACGAAAATCTACAGGTTAGCCTCTGCCCCTACAGAATTGGTAAGAGTCCAGTCAATAGAAAGTTAAGCCCAGAAAATCACTGAAAACCAGCCAGTTATCTCTTGCTTGTTTCCAAGTTTTGGATCGCTTTTCCCGAAGGAGTGAGACATTGCAAATATTGTGTGGGATGTACATATACTAAAAAGTTATTCATTTATCTGAAACTCTGTATTAACTGGGCATCCTGCATTTATTTTTTAACTCGAATAACAAGTTAACAAAAACTTGGTACCAAGTCTGTACAGTTCAGTTTCCAACAATATAGAGCTTCAATCAGGGCCAGCTTCGTATCTTTGACTAGATAATAACTGTTTCTACTGCGCTTCTATTCATTATCATATATACCACTGGGGGGCGCAAACAACTCATAGCACTGCTCACGAGGAACTGAAGAGGTCAAGAAAACGTTTCTACATGGGATCCGGAGACCTGTCAGATTTCAGAACCCGGTTCTGCGCACGCGCACCTTAAGCATTTGTGCACACGCGCAGAACTGCTCCCACGCCAGACCTGAACTGCGCAGGCGTTCCAGTAAGCGCACAGACCCTATTGGTACAGGCTCTTGGGAAGGACCCGAGGTGGGTGGAGCCCCGAGAAACGTGTTCCTGCTTGAGTGTGAGGGTGGAGGGCTAGCTCGTACTCCGTAGTGTTTGGATGATGGAGGTTCCTTTCCCGGAGGCACGTCCGGAGGAGGGTGCCGGGTTGATCCCTTCCGACATTTCGACTCCTCACAAAGAGGATATTAGCAGCAAGGTGAGTGTGGGACGAAGCGAGAGGCCGCAGGACCGGGACGGAGCGCCGGTGGTCCCCTGACTAGGTCCACCGCGGCAGCACGTCTGGGTCTTGGCTTTGCCCCGCTGCTTTGCGCCTTTTAGTCTTCGCTCTGGACAGATGCAGTAACGGGAGACCTGAAACGTGTTCCGAAATTAGACCCAACGGTCAGTTGGCGATTTGGTTGGGATTAAACTTTCAGAACTTCCGCCTACCCCAGATTCGCTGCGGATATTCTCCATTTCGGAAAATACCACCACCATCCATCCCGTTATCCATGTCAGTAACTTGGGAGCCATCCTTGTCATCTACCACGAAGTCCTACCCATTATGCTCATTTCGCATGTGTCTCTTATCACCCTGTACGCTCTTACCATCCCAAACCAACCACCTTCATCTACCTGCCACGGGAACCCTGCAAAGGCTTCCTAACTGGCCTCCTATCCTTTGTTTCCCTCTTCCAGTCTTTTCTCCGCTCTAGCGGGGCCACCATCCAAAGACACATATATGCTTATCATTCTTCCACCCCAAAATGGGGAGAGGGAAGCCAATATCATATAATTCGTATCTGCCATTGACAGATAAAACATTTATAAAGCATATTGGAGTTCGGGATGGTTACAGCCTTTCAGGTATTAGATGTCCTGGATTCTTTGGTTCTTTCCTAAACTGATGACTCTATCTTGGGCAAGTCTCTAATCCCTCTGTATCAGTTTCTCTATTTGAAGTAAAGTGAAATATATGTATAGGTGCAATTCCTAAAATGAATGGGAAAGCATTGTTCAAATACAGGTTTCAAATTCGGTCTTGGAATTCAACTCAAAGTAGTCAGTTACTATACTAGAATGTTAACTGGAGAGACAGAAGGATGCAGACTCGTGGCTAGCGTGAATTTTCAAACCACACACAGCGCATCCTGATTACTACCATAGCAAGCCACTTACACTGATGTATGACCAGTCCCTTAGGTATTGAGGTAGGACAAAGATTATAAACCTGGTTTCAGAAACACTGGTTATACTATATAATCAGTCAGGTTCACAAAATAACTACTAGTACTGAAAAGAGAAAAAAACTTAGTTTCTACTTAGTTGAGCCCTTTCCTATTAATAAAAAGTGAAGCTTCACCTGTGGTGACACAGCGGATAAAGCATTGACCTGGAACACTGAGGTCGCCAGTTCGATACCCTGGGCTTGCCGGGTCAAGGCATATACAGGAAGCAACTACTAGGAGTTGATGTCTCCTGCTTCTTCCCTCACCTCTAAAAATCAATCAGTCAATCAATAATAAGTGACACCTCCTTCAGTGCCAGCACTGTGCTAGTCTTTGACATACAGAGAGGAATAAAGCAAAGATGGAAGGTGGTAGGTCTTAACGGCCCCACATAGGGCATTTAGTACTGCTTGCTTTCTCTGAATGCCCGGCTACACCATTTAGTACATAAATCATGAAAAGCATTGGTATTTGTGAGTGGAGGGGAGTAGCCTACTCTTCTTTCCATTTGCTGTTCTTTATTTTTAAAAAATAAAACATAACAAAAGAAATCACTGAAAAACTGGCACATATTGTCTATTTTATATAAAGAATATAAACCTTGTTTAGTAATTATGGCCCTTGCATGAATACTTATTACCAATACCAAACCCCCATGTAGACACTTGCGGAGTCTAATTACTGTTTCCTCCTCCAACTTTTCCACACCTGCACCCTCAACTAAGTGGAAACTAAGAATCTGTATTTGACCATTTGGACAATCAGTACATTATAGCCCCTTATCCCATCTCTACTTTTAATGGGCCTCTTTGAGTATACTTTGAGAACCTCTAATTTAAGAAGTTTTTCCTTATTTCAATAGATTAAAGAACAAAAAATTGTGGTGGATGAACTTTCTAACCTGAAGAAGAACAGGGTGAGTTATTAAGAGTGATTTTGAATAGTATGCAGGAGTGTTTGATTATATCATATTAGCTATGTACTAAAGTTATAAGAATTTTATATAAGATTTATATTTCAGCATCTTTTCGAAGTGCAAAAGTGAAGTGTCGAAGATTTTACGTATGCATTTATAGGTAATATGTAGATATCTGTATAAATATAGGTATATAATATCTTAATTTTTGCAGTTCAAAAGAAAATTTAAATAAATGTATAGATATCTTTATATTAAAAATACTTGATAATTATGTTTAATTATGATCTTTTCCCCATATAAAATCCACATTACCTTTAAACCAAATGATATATTGATTGTACTGTATCTTGGAGCTGTAATAACTAATATTATTTATTTTGTACTTAAATTTGATATTTTCTTTAGAAATAATTGAACTTTATATTTATTGAGGAGAGGATACTGTTCCTTTAAGTGAAAGTGGATAATTGTTGTAAAAAAGGATAAATTGCTTCCCTTCCCACCCTCACATTTTTTACATAGATATTCCAAATATTTAACGTGGTTATTTAATGCCATTTCTATTAATGTATTCATAAAAAAGCAAGCTACTGCATCATGTATTTATACTGTCATAAAATTTCATTTTAAAGTTCAGGAAGAAATTATTTTGAACCCTTTAAAGCATTTTACAGATTATTTGATAACTGACAGGTTAGATATTTCTGATATTGTCACTTATGGAATATTAGAGAGTAAGGCACAATTGATACATACTTTCTAGAAGGCAGATTCGCAGAATGGGTCAAAAAGTATGGAACATTTTGATCCAGCAGTTCGATCTGTAGATATTGATACTTCGGAAAGAGCCATGGGAATTCACAGACATTCCCATGTTACCAAGACATTCATCACAACATTGATTTATAATAGCTAAAATTGGCAACACCTTAAAGATCTAACACTTAAGGACTGAACAAATAAACTGTAGTTTGTTATATTCATACAGTACTTTGTAAAAGAACACAACATTAATTAATAAGAAAAAAATTCTTGATGTATTGTTCATTGATACAAGTAAGTTATAAACCGACCTGTAGTTATAGAAGCCTTTTTTATTTTTTTGGTTAACGTGGTATTATGGTATATACAGAGATAAAAAGAGTTTCACCTCAGTGGTAATGGTATCAACGGCAGGATAATAGATAACTCTTGTTTACTGTTCTGGACATGTTACTGAAGTTCAAGAATAAGTAATTGAGGTCCGAGTTTTAGCATCTGCTGCTTTTTAGATCAAATTGTAATATTGGCTTAAATAATGTTTTGCAGAAAGTATATAAGCAGCAGCAGAACAGCAACATATTCTTTCTTGCTGACCGAACAGAAATGCTTTCTGAAAGCAAAAGTAAGTTCTTTTGGTATCTTACACAGAGAGAGTTTTGTAGGTTTATTGTAGAAACTCATGGTGGTACCTAAATTGTACTCTATATACATCTGAAGTTTTAATTATGTATCTAAAGATTGGATGGTGGTACACCTTTAATAAAATTAATGCAGTACTTTGGTTTTCTTCAAGTTAGCCTTTCCAAAGATGAGTTTATGGTAAAGATAAAAAATTAAATTACATTTGATGTGTTAGGAAGCAGTAAATATTAACATGTGCTTTAGAGTTTGAAACATCTATTCATGAAAACGTATTCTACCACTTTCTGAAACCTTTGTGACTTTGCAGGATTACTTTAGCTTTCAAAGTCCTGTGGGATTTAAGTATGATGGTATGTATAAAGTGCATAGGCCAAAATAAACATTTCATATATAGAAACTATTTTCCTAAAAGATAAGCATTCATCATGAGAAACCTCTTGTAAATTGTTATTTGCACTAACACACTGTGTGTTATACTCAAATGGTTTGGTCTTAGTAAATACATTGTCCCATGAATTACTAAGTAAAGACTGAGAATTTTTATTTTACTTAATATTCTTCTCCCTTCCCCCCACAGATATATTGGATGAACTGAAAAAAGAATATCAAGAAATAGAAAACTCGGAGAAGACCAAAATCAAGAAATAGTCAACTTGATTTCACATAACAATGTGTGGCATTTGTTGTTCTGTAAGCTTTTCTATTGAACATTTCAGCAAAGATTTGAAAGAGGATTTACTGTGTAATCTTAAACGCCGGGGACCCAATAGCAGTAAACAGTTGTTAAAGTCTAATGTTAACTACCAGTGCTTATTTGCTGGTCATGTCCTTCACTTAAGAGGTGTTTTGACTGCCCAACCTCTGGAAGATGAAAGAGACAATGTGTTCCTGTGGAATGGTGAAGTCTTTAGTGGAATAATGGTTGAAGCCAAAGAGAATGATACTCAAATAATGTTTAATCATCTCTCCTCTTGTAAGAATGAATCTGATATATTGTCACTCTTCTCAGAAGTTCAAGGTCCTTGGTCTTTTATATATTACCAAGCATCTAGTCATCATTTATGGTTTGGTAGGGATTATTTTGGTCGCCGTAGCTTGCTTTGGCATTTTAGTAATTTGGGCGAGAGTTTCTGCCTCTCTTCAGTTGGTGGCCAAACATCTGAAGTGGCCAATCAGTGGCAAGAAGTTCCAGCATCTGGAATTTTCAGAATCGATCTCAAATCTACTTCTAT
Organism: Rhynchonycteris naso; assembly: GCA_037038555.1. Taxonomy (NCBI): domain Eukaryota; kingdom Metazoa; phylum Chordata; class Mammalia; order Chiroptera; family Emballonuridae; genus Rhynchonycteris; species Rhynchonycteris naso. The sequence goes on along the minus strand of CM072997.1, from coordinate 43,826,504 downwards.
TTCCAAATCTGTTGTTCTAAAATTGTATCCTTGGAAATACATTTCTAAGGACAATGTTATCCAAGAATGTGTAAGTAGCCTGACTCAGATTTCAGAGAACTTGCCAACATTTGTATCAGTGGTAGAAAATGAAGCCAAACTGTATCTCCAAAAACCGGTTGTTCCTTTAAATATGATGTTGCCACAAGCTTCATTTGATGTTAATTGCAATAATATTTCCAGCATCACACCTACAAGGGAAACACTTCAGGTCTTTCTTACTGATGGACACATGAAGGAAGTAGTTCAGCAATTCATAGATGTCTTGAGTATCGCAATCAAGAGACGAGTCTTGTGCTTACCAAGGCATGAATACCTGACACCAAATGAAGTTTTGAAAACTTGTGATAGAAAAGCAAATGTTGCAGTTCTGTTTTCTGGGGGTATTGATTCCATGGTTATTGCCACCCTTGCTGACCGTCATATTCCTTTAGATGAACCAATTGATCTTCTTAATGTGGCTTTCATGACTAAAGAAAAGACCATATCAACTAGTTTTAACAAAAAAAGGAGAAAACAGAACATTTGTGAAATACCTTCTGAAGAATCTTCTACAAAAGTGGCTGCTGCTGATAGTCCTGATAAACAGTTCAGTGTACCAGATCGAATCACAGGAAGAGCCGGGCTAAAGGAACTACAAGCTGCTAATCCCTCCCGGATTTGGAATTTTGTTGAAATCAATGTTTCTCTAGAGGAACTGCAAGAATTAAGAAGAACTCGAATATGTCACTTAGTTCAGCCTTTGGATACAGTGTTGGATGATAGCATTGGCTGTGCAGTCTGGTTTGCTTCTAGAGGAATTGGTAGGTTAGTGACCCAGGAGGAAGTGAAATCGTATCAGAGCAGTGCAAAGGTATGGCACAATATTTCTGCTCAGGAGAATTTCTGAGACCTAATCTTGGCCCTTAAAACTTTTGGCATTTCCGTTGTAAGAATACAGCATATTTTAGTTGCATTTAAACTACAGTACAATGTATATGACTTTTAAAATTAGGCGTATTTTACGACTTTGTCTTAAGATTTTTCTCTGAAAATGTTATCCTTGAGGTTATAATTTTTTTTTTTAATTTTATTTAGAAAATTACTGTGGTGACATTAGTCGAGTATATAGGTTTCAGGTAAACATTTCTATAGCATTTGAACTGTTAATTATGTTGTATACACATCACCCAAAGTTAAAGCATAATCAATTACCTTAGTTTATCCCTCTTTACATCTCTCCCCCCACGCTCTCCCCCACATTCCCTTCTCCCTGGTAACCACTTCACTTTTATCTATGTCCATGAGTCTCAGTTTTATATCCCACCTACGTGCGAAATCATACAGTTCTTAGCTTTTTCTGATTTACTTATTTCACTTAGTATATAATGTTATCAAAGTTCATCCATGTTGTCATAAGTGGCACTATGTCATCATTTCTTATGGCTGAGTAGTATTCCATTGTATGTACTTACCACATCTTTATCCAACCCTCTATCGAAGGGCACTTTGGTTGTTTCTATGTCTTGGCCACTGTGAATAATGCTGCGATGAACGTGGGTGCATATGTTTTTACATACCAATGTTTTGAATTTTGGGGGTAGATACCCAGTAGAGGGATTTCTGAGTCATGGTAATTCTATTCTTAATGATTTTTTAATTTTTTGAGGAACCACCATACTTTGTTCCATAATAGTTGTACTAATTTGCATTCCCACCAACAGTGGATGAGGGTTCCTTTTTCTCCACAGCCTCTCCAACACTTATTACCAGTCTTGTTGATGATAAACAATCTAACAGGTGTGAGGTGGTATTTCATTGTAGTTTTGATTTGCAATTCTCATATAGCTAGCGAAGGTGAGCATCTTTTCATATATCTGTTGGCTATTTGTATGTCCTCTTGGGAGAAGGGTCTGTTCAAGTCCTCTCTCCAGTTTTTAATTGGACTATTTGCCTGCTTGTTGCTGAGCTTTGTGAGTTCTTCATATATTTTGGATATTAACCCCTTATCAGAGCTGTTGTTTGCAAATATCATCTCACATTTAGTTGGCTTCCTATTTGTTTTGTTGTCAGTTTCTTTTGCTGTGCAGGAGCTTTTTAGTTTGATATGGTCGCATTCATTTAGTTTTACCTTTACTTCCCTTGTCTTTGGGGTCAAAGTCATAAATTGTTCTCTCCAGCCATGGTCCATGAGTTTAGTACCTAAATGTTTCTACTATGTAATTTATTGTTTCAGACCTTTTATTTAGGCCTTTGATCTATTTTGAATTAATTTTTTTCCAGAGGGACAAGCTGTAGTCAAGTTTCATTCTATCACATGGCTTTCCAATTTTCCCAACTCCATTTATTGAAGAGGCTTTCTTTTCTCCATTGTGTGTTTTTGGCTCCTTTGTCAAAGATTATTTATCCATGTACATATGGTTTTATTTCTGGGCTCTCAATTCTGTTCTATTGGTATGTTTGTCTGTTTTTCTGCCAATACCATGCTGTTTTGATTATCATGGTTCTATAGTATAATTTGAAGTCAGGTAGTGTGATACCTCCAGCTTTATTCTCTGAGGTTATAATATTTTAAGCTTTACTTTTATCTTTCTTTTCTTACTGTGGTAGATAACATTTTTATATAGGATTGCTTTAAACCCTTATAGGTAGTTCTTACTGGAATTGGTGCAGATGAGCAACTTGCAGGTTATTCTCGTCATCGTGTCCGCTTTCAGACGCATGGGCTGGAAGGATTGAATAAGGAAATTGAGATGGAACTGGGCCGAATTTCTTCTAGAAATCTTGGTCGTGATGACAGAGTTATTGGTGATCATGGAAAAGAAGCAAGGTAACACCAATTCTCTGCATGTTGTATAATTTTATAAAAATAATAGATGTAAAAAGAGATTTTTAGGTTCCTTTTTTCTTTGGAGACTGTTTACTTGAATAACCATTATCTAAAATAATATTTTGCCTTTTATAGCTAACACAGACAGCAGCAAAGGAAAATAGATGGTCATTTAGTTATAAAAAGAAGAAATTTATTCAAGTAGGTTAATTGAGAAGCATCAATTCTTCATTGCAGCACCTTAGTTGTTCAGTGATAGCTTTCTCATTTGTGCTTTGATTGGCGGGCTACAGCTGAGCCAGTGACTCCTTGCTTAAGCCAGTGACTTTGGGCTCAAGCCTGTGACCTTTGGAGTCAAGCCAGAGACCCCGCGCTCACACTGGTGAACCCATGCTCAAGCAGGCAACCATGGGGTTTTGAACCTGTGTCCCTTGCATTCCAGGCTGATGTTCTATCCACTGTGCCACCGCCTGGTCAGGCTACAGTTTATTTTTATAAAATGTTCCATATAACCAATGCCTTTACCATTTCCTGTCTCTCTACTTGAGCCTTAGTAAAATATAGTGAAATAGAAACACTAGTGTAACTATTGCATTTTGAGAAATCCGAAGGAAGAATGTTAAAGTATTTTAAATTTAAAAAAAAGAAACAATTTTGTAGGAAAACAAGGAGACCAAAAGAGCTGTTATTTTTAAAATCTAATACTTTGTTCTGTTATATCAGTTTAATGGTTTAAATGTAATAAAACTTTTGACACTTAAAGCTTTACCAGAAGTGTTTCACAAGCTCAGGATTGTAGAGCCCTTCTACTTATATTGGTTTCATATCCCGAAAGTTCAGTTTCTTTAGACATGATAAAGACCAGATAGAAATTGACTTAAGACCCTGCTTATTTTAAGGCATTCCCAAACATGTCTCGTAAACCAATTTGAAATTATTTCTCAATGCAGTAGGCCTAATTTATTTATTTATTGAGGCAAAATTTATTTTGTAGCATATATATTAAAATCGTTCACATGTTGTGAAATATTTTTAATGTGATTAAATTTTAGCTGCTGAACTGTGTAAACTGGAATATATTTAATTAAGAAAACTAGTACCCTCAAAAATTAATTTTATATTATAATTTTAACATATTAAGTACAATGCAAACGAAGTAATTACAGCAGATTGATTTCATTTTTTATAGTGTTATATTTATCTGTTTATTTTAGATTTCCTTTCCTGGATGAAAATGTTGTCTCCTTTCTGAATTCCCTACCAGTTTGGGAAAAGGCAAACTTGGCTTTACCCCGTGGAATTGGTGAAAAACTAATTTTGCGTCTTGCAGCAGTGGAGCTTGGTCTTACAGCCTCTGCCCTGCTGCCAAAGCGGGCCATGCAGTTTGGATCCAGAATTGCAAAAATGGAAAAAAATAACGAACAGGCATCTGATAAATGTGGAAGGCTCCAAGTTGTTTCCTTGGAAAACCTTTCTATTGAAAAGGAGATTAAAACATGATATTTCACAATGTAATAACATTTACTAAATGATTATATAAAAATAAGACTGTGTGGCTCGATTATTATATAATGTAGTAATTTCAGAGTTCATTATGTGAATTTTTACTAAACTCTGCAGCTTAATATAACCGATATAGTCAAATTGACAGTCTACAGAAAGATGATGCGTGAAAGAACAACTTGGATATTTTTAGACTATGATATTAACATTGGTTTAAACTCTTACATGGTAATGTCCTCCCAGCAGCCCTGAAAGAAGGAAACTTTTACTGACTCTTTTTATGGTAGCCACATCCAATAATAACAGTTTGTTGTTGTTAGGGTGCTGGTTTACACGATGAGAAGTAAGGTTTAGAGAAGCTAAACCGTTTGCTCAAGGTTCACACTCCTGAGCAGTACTTGGTATTTCTGTTAACATCTCTTTAAGCAACTCATCCCATTCTTAGAACTTTCAAGACAATTTTAAACATGCTTCTGTCCCACACATTTCTACCTTCCTCTCTTTTCCCCTTTCTCAGCTCATGACCTGGGCTTTTCACAGAAAGCTCAGTCACGAGGTCAAGACCTGCGTCCACTTTTCAACACCAGAATTTCTAACTTAGCAGGCACACCGATCCTTTTCTCCCTTCCTGCCAATAGAAAAGGAAATGAGTCAACCCATCCATCAAAAGTCTGTGCCGCCTAACTGGGCGGTGGTACAGTGGATAGGGTGTCAGACTGGGATGCAGAGGACCCAGGTTCGAAACCCCAACATCACCAGCTTGAGCGCAGACTTATCCAGCTTGAGTGCAAGCTCACTAGCTTGAGCATGGGGTTGCTGGTTTGAGCTTGGGATCATAGACATGATGCCATAGTTGCTGGCTTGAGCAGGGGGTCACTTACTGCTGTCGCCCTCTCCCCTCTCCTGTCAAGGCACATGTGAGAAAGCAATTGAACAACTAGGGTGCCTCAGTGACGAAGAATTGATGCTTCTCATCTCTCTCCTTTCCTGCCTGTCTGTCCCTATCTGTCCCTCTCTCATTCACACACACACAAAAGTCTGTGCCTCCACCTGTTCTCTGTATCTCAGCCCTTCCTGCCTCTCAGAAACCTTATACTCCTCTCTCCAGCAAGTCTCTCTCTTCATTCTCTTTGTTGTAGGATCCTTCCTGTCATTATTTAAAATATTCCAATCTGTACCAATTTAAAATTCACCTCTCTAGTCCTCCATCTTCCTCTACTTACCTTCTTTTGCCTCTCATGCTTGCCCTCTCCACCTTTCCATGGGATTCACTCAACTCCACTCCAACCTGATATCTGCCCATATTATTCAGATGTGATCACTATCCCAGGGTCACCCTTGGGGATATACCCCCAATTAAGAATGACATGCTTTCTGGATATGGACAGTCTTTGATTCTTTTTTCTTTTTATTTTTAAGTAAGAGAAATGGACAGAGACAGACAGGAAGGGGGAAGAGATGAGAAGCATCAATTCTTCGTTGTGGCATCTTAGTTGTTCATTGATTGCTTTCTCATATGTGCCTTGACTGGTGTGGGGGGCTCCATCCAAGCCAGTCACCCTTTGCTCAAGCCAGTGACTTTGGGCTTCAAGCCAGCGACCTTTGGCCTCAATCCAGCCACCATGGGGTCATGTCTGATCCTACACTCAAGCCAGTGACCCCGTGCTCAAGCTGGTGAGCCTGAGCTCAGCTAGCAATCTCAGGGTTTTTAAAACTTGGATCCTCTGCATCTAGGCTAATGCTCTATCTATTGTGCCCCCACCTGGTCAGGCATTCTTTGATTCTTTTAATCATAGAAAGATTAGGATACATATATGACAATTCTTTCAGACTTTCATATGGCCTGAATTGATTCCCTGGTGAATGCAATGTTCAAACCAAATTTAGTATTACCTGGATAGGTTTCATCTCTACCTAAAGGCAGGCAACTTTGAGTGTCTGAATCAACTCAGAGGTTAACCCAGCAGCACAGAGTTGAATATAATAATTATAATACAGTTCAGTATAAAAACAGCTATAATTTATATACTGTTGACTATGTGTCAGACACCATCATGTGAGCTTTACCTGTTAAAAATATCCAGTTTATCTTCTCTAGCAGGATAACACTAGGGAACAATATTTTTTTTTTCATTTTCTGTTGCATGAGGTTTTAGAGCTTTCTGTATATTTCTGCATTGCTGATTCCAAATCTGAAATCCGTTTTTTGGTGCATGCTCTAGTTTTTATGCAATTTTAATTTCTTATTTTTACAGTTAATGGCATCCATTGGTTTTTAAATTGGAGTTAAAGGGCAACGATTCTTGGAATGAACATAACCACAAGGCAATTAATGTTTTACAAACATCACTTTTACATAACTGTAGTTGCTTTTAAATGTAAAAAAATTATTATTTGAGAAAAACACCCTCTTATTTTGTTTTAAGATTGAATCATGGCTTCTTCAAGTAGGCGTAAATATAAGAATAGTCCTGACACCTTCTGTTATATATGTGGCTGTTACACACTTCAACGTCAAAGGTGCTATATTTCATCATTTGTGACACGTGCATATATAGCCTATTTTCAAGTTCCCCTTGAAGATCAAGACAAGAATTGGGCTCCTCATATTGTATGTCATAATTGTGAGGAAAAACTTCATGACCGGAAAGGAAAACGCAAAGAAATGCCTTTTGGTATTCCCATGGTTTGGCATGAACCTAAGGACCACAACAGTGACTGTTATTTTTGTCTGAACCATACAAAGGGTATTAACAAGAAAAAAAGGCATATGATCACATATCCTAATATTCCTTCAGCAATACAATCTAACCCACTCTCTGAGACACTCCCAGTTCTAGTTTTCAATGGCTTTATTTCTTGTAAGGATGAACATGGTGATCAAGTATATTTTGATAAGATGCATGAGGAAATGGTAGATCTGAAGGGTCTTCTGATGCCAAGTAGTCACTAACCCCTCAGCAGTTTAGCCAACCCAAATTGAAAGACTTAGTAAGAGATTTGGGCCTATCAAAGAAAGCAGCTGAGTTATTAGCCTCCAGGCTTCAAGAAAAGAATGTACTTCACCAGTCAGCTCAAGTATCCCATTTCAGGAAGTGTAAATAAATTTTTGTGGACTTTTTATCCAAAGACAAACACATTGTTTACTGTTATGATATCAGTAGTCTTCTCAGCTACCTAGGTGTTACCACTTTCAGACCAACAGAATGGCGGCTATTTCTTGACAGCTCTAAACGAAGTCTGAAATGTGTTCTACACAACGGTAATTTATGCAGCGGTTCCAATGGTTATTCAACTCATCTGCAAGATTATGACATAAAAATTGTCCTCAACTTTATGAAATATGAGGAGTATAACTGGATCATTTGTGTGAATCTTCAAATGGTCAATTTCCTGCTAGGACAACAGGGAGGTTCCACGATGTATCATTGCTTTCTGTGTTTGTGGGAGAGCCGAGCTCAGGAGAAACACTGGACACAGAAGGAGTGGCCAAAATGTGAAGCTCTGGAAGTAGGGATGCAAAATATTGTGAATGAACCTGCAGTTAATCGAGACATGACGAAGAATTTGCCAGGAAGATGAATAAGGAGGAAAGAGCAGAATGGCAGTCTTTTGTGACAGTTACAAAGAACTTCCTTGGCAACAAAAAAGCAGAAGACTATGAACTTCTGGTTCAAAGGATGCTGTTGGCTTTCCGCGACATTGGATGTAGCATGAGTGTTAAGATTCACTTCCTGAACAGTCACCTTGATAAGTTTCCTGAAAATCTTGGAGCTGTTAGTGATGAGCAGACTACTGCTGGAGCATCAAACAAGATTGTCCTCAACAAGTACACAAACTCAAGAGCCACAAATGCAAAATTTTGCCCGAAAGGAATTTAAATAACTTTTGCACAAATTTTATGATTAAAATAAGTGTTTTAATATGTTCTATTTTGAAATTGTAGACAAATTCTGATGCAATCATATCTTTTAGTGTAATAGTGTATTTACTGAATTATATAAATTATCATATTTTTACAAAGATGATACCCAAGAAGACATTCTACTTCAGTAAACTAAATGTTGAAAATTAACATAAACTAAATGTTGAAAATTTTACAATAAGAAAAAAACCTAAAATTTTTAATTGCAAAAGAACTGTATCTTACTGAGAAAAACTAATGTCAGATTTGAGATCAGCACACTCGAATTAGGTAAAAACAATTGCTTTTGTGAATGCGACAAAAATTTTGTTCCCCAGTGTAATCTGTGTGCTTGTTTATTTGCTTTTTGTTGGTTTATTTTTTTAGTCCCCAAAGGCCTAATTGTTTATAGCCTTCTTGTTGATTAATCCCATAAACTCTGGGATAAAGTTCTATCTTAATCCTTGAGCAAAGGAACAAACTTTTTCAAGATTAAGACTCTTGGAACAAATTATCTGAGTACTTGATTAAAAATCCTTTAAGTAGAGGAATTTATATGTATTATTCACACTTCATAATCGCAAACATACAAATCTCTTAAAGAAGGCAATGATTTTTGACATCCCTTGCCCTGTAACAGCAATCATAAATTTATAGGTACTTACCTCCTTAGCAAGTGTTTAAAAAAAACAGGAGCTGCAAAAATGGAATCACTTGTGCTAAGCCCCACCAGGAACTTAATACCTAACCCAATTTCCACTTCAGCCTCTCCCATGAGTAGAATTTTGAAACCAGACAGTCTGGAATTTCTTGGTCAGAACTAGTGAGGTAGTCTGCCTGATAAGACCCCCTGACTTGCCCTAAGGGAAGCTGACTTTGCTTGAAATGATCCATTCTTTTAACCTTGTCCCACCTTCCTTCTGCCTGCAAAAACTCCATTCTATTTGCTAGGTTGGATACTGTTGATTCACGAATCCCTCAATAAAGCCAGTTTGTTTGTTTAATTTACTCAGTTGAATTTTTGGTCTTAAAAATTGCTAAAATAATTATATGGCTGGAGAAAGAGAAAATCTGCCCCTAATGGTCACCAAAAACCTCCATGTTGCTAAATTCAATTAAACAGTTTCAGTTCTCATCTCCCTTGACATAGCAGCAGCAGCCAGTGAAGTTGGCCATTCCCATTTTATGAGACACTTCTCTTGGCTTCTGCGGCCACTCGGTTTTCCTGCTACCTTCCTGACTGCTTGCTCTTTGTCTTTGCTGACTTTACCCTCTCCACCTGACCTTTAAATATTAAATGTTTTGGTCTCTGTCCTGGTTTCTCAGCTCTTCTTTATTTTCTTCTTTGGTGACTTCAACCATTCCCCTTGCTTTAATTGCCCTAAACCTCCCAAATGTACGTATCCAACCCAAGGTGCCATATTTAGCCCAGACCTGTGTATCCAAGACATATCTGACATCTATACTTTGTAATATCACAGGTACATCAAAGTCAATATGTTCACAACCAAACTCTTAAAATTTGCCCTGATTATTTGTTGCTCCTGACGGAGATTTTAAGTGTCACCTACAACCCCACCTCTTTTGAATACTCTGGCCATTAAACAGGCCATTTCATTATTTCTCAAATCCATCCACAGCCATCCATCCCTACTGCCACCACTCTAGCCTATACCTAGCTTCTACTGCCTCCAACCTAGCCTAAACTTTTGGAATAAACTTCAAAATTATAAATTCAGCAGTTGCATGATCTGCCCCTCACCTACCTCTGTGGTCTGATTTTGTGCCCATTTCTCTCTCGTTCTGTGTGCAAAGTTTTGTTCAGTTTCTCAAAAATTTCAACTTTCTTCCCAACTCAATTAATTCTTCAACACCTGTTCCCTATCCCTAGCCCTTTCCAACTCGGCTTGAATAGTCCTTTTCCATCTTCCAGGCTCAGCTTAAAAGATCACTTCCTGGAGGCAGTCTTTCCCAGTCCCTGGTCTTGGTTAGCTTCCTTCCTGTTCTGTCCCTATACCTTACATCTGTCACACCATCTCAATAAACGGATATGGTTATACGCGTAACTAAGCTCCTTGGGGTTCGATATCTGCCCTGTGTTCCAGGGTCTCCAACTCCTAACGCAATGCCTGACTCTTAAGCGGTCCATAAATGTTGAATAAAAGAATGAGGGAGGTGGGTTCTAACTCAGAAACTACCTTAGAGCTGGGTGCTTTCTCCTCTGACACTATTTTTTTTCTTCTCAGAGACCAATAGTGAAAGTAGAAAGTAATAGAGTCAAGGTAACCAGAATGTGAGGAAGAACTAAGTTCTAAAGGGGACGGGAAGAAGTGGGGGGGGGGCACGTGTGTGGGAGGAATCTGAGCGGTGCCCAATGGCTGTGATGTCAGCGAGGGGGTAGAGTGTCCTGAGGTGGGGCTTGGCTCCAAAGAACTCCTATCCGTAGACCTTAGACTGGGTGGTGGGCTCCCAGAAGGCAGAGCACCACGCGAGGGGAGGTGGCCTCCCCAGGTTCTCGCTCAAGCCTGGCTCCTGATAGTGGATTCCCCGCCTGAGAGAAGTCATTCCGGACAACCCCTGCCTGGCCCCAAGGAATCAATACCCCAAGAACCAGCGTGAATGCAGCTTCCCTCCTCAGGACAAGAAAACAATCCTTTCAAAGTACTGTAGATTTCTACCCTTTCTCTTGTCCTATGAACATAGGTCTTGGACTTGCTTATGAACAGACCTGGGTTGGTCCTGATTCTGTTGGTGTAAACCTTAGGACCGGTCTGTAACTTTCTATACAGTAGATACCTAAGCCTGTCTCTCTGAGCCAGGTTCTCAAAGCATGCCGTCATCAGCATTACCTCTTTTGAGAAAAGCAAATTCTCTGGCTCCACTCCTACCTACTGAATCAGAAACTCTAGCGTAGGGTCCAGCAATCTGTCTTAGCAAGTCCCAGGCAATTTCAGTGCAGACTAAATTTTGAGAACTACAGTGAAAAAGGAGGTGGGGAATTAAATGGAATAAAACATGTGTATAGAGTTAAGCAAATAGATGTTCAATAAATAATTGTTATGATTGTTATTATTCCAGAAACAGAGAAGTAGCTAGTTGCACAGAAATAGAAAGTTAAGCAGGTACTTCTTGTCTTTCCTTTTCTTTTTAAGCAGGTCTTTAATTTCTTGCTTTAAAAAATAAATATATGCCAAAAAGCTTCTCCAACAAAAAATAAGTGTGCAGCCTTAGCTTCTCATATATAAACTTACATTTCTTTTGACATAATTGTTAGTATCTTTTGATATTTTTTTAAAAAAGCAGAACATGATTAATGTTAAAGAGTTTTCTATTTTAATTGTTTTAATTCAAATTTAAACTTTCTTATGCTGCAACTAGTTTAAGACTGAAAAAATATATAATAAATCTGTCATATGACTCAGTGATGCCACTTCTGGGCATTTATCCAAAGAAGATGAAAACACTGACTTGAAAAGATATATACATCGCCATGTTCATTGCAGCATTATTTACTATAGACAGGATATGCAAACAACCTGTGTCCAGCAACAAGTGAATGAATAAAGATGTGATATAAATAATATTTTATTATATATATAATATGTATAATTTAACAATATAAAAAATAAATCTTGCCACTTGTGACAACATAGGTGCACCTAGAGGGTATTATGTCAAGTGAGATAAGTCAGACAGAAATAGAAATGCTGTATGATTTCACTTATATGTGAAATATAAACAAAACAGAAACAGACTCATAGATACAGAGAACAAATGAGGAGGTGGTAGGAGAAAAGTGAAGGAGGTGAAGGGTATAAGAGGTACAAACTTCTAGTTATAAAATAAATAAGTCGCATGGATACAATGTACAGCACAAGGAATATAGCCAATGATATCATAATAATTTTGTACAGTGACAGAAATTACTAGTCACATTGTGGTGATCACATTGTAAGGTATATCAGTGTAAAATCATGTTGTACACATGAAATGAATATAATGTTGTCTGTCAATTACACTTTAATTTTTAAAAAATGCTTTTAGAGAGAATGAAAATGTAATGGTTAACCATGAAACAATTAACCTAATAAGGATGAAAGAAACAGATGTATTTCTTGAGCAGTCCAGCTTTATTACCATGGTTAATCTTATTGGGTTTTTTTTTTCTTTTTACTTATTACAGAAAATTCAAAAAGGATACACTTGAATTAATTAGAAATGTTGAGATTTCCCAAAAAAGGATTACCTAGATTTGATCAAACTCAAGATGAAGAAACCTACATGAAAAATTTAGCAATACAAAGAAATGCTTCTGCTCTTTTTGAAAAATATGACCGTAGTGAAGTACAAGAGTTGCTAACTACTGTACTGTTTAACTGGTTGTCTGCCAATGAAGATGTTCACTGTCAGTTGGACATCCCATGTGGGATTGCAAGTCAAATGAGTAACGTAGGCTTCAACACTGCAATCCTGCTGACTCCTGTGGACTCTACTGCCCCCTTAGACTATAAAGAAGTCCATCAGATCCTAAGGGAGTTGGCTGTTGGGATTTATTGCTTCAATCAAATTCCTTCAATCACTTTAGAATCTAATTATGATCAGAGTTCTTCCTGTCAAGTACCTCCAGCTTATTATGATACCAGAATTGGGCAGATTCTGATCAATGTTGACTACATGCTGAAAGCACTATGGCATGGAATATACATGCCCAAAGAAAAACGAGCCAGATTCTCTGAATTGTGGCGTACCATCATGGATATTGATCCAGATGGAAAGCCTCAAACATACAAAAATATTTTTGCAGAGTTTAGTTCAGCAGGTAAGAGAATTTAACACATTTTATTTTTATTAGAAGTCATTTTTTTTAAAAAAAAATAAAGGTAATTTATCTATGGTTCAGTTTTAAGTATTTAGCCACATTTCTTAAAAAAGTCTTTTTATGGACCTGGCTGGGTGGATCAGTGGATAGAGTATCATCCCTGTGCTCCAAGGTCCAAGTTTGATCTCTGGTCAGGGCACACGATAGAAGCAATTAATGAGTGCACAACTAAATGGAACAATTAAGTAGAATGATGAGTAGAAACCTCAAAAATGAATGACATAAGAATTGAAGTTAAGGGTAAAAAAAATGTGGCCTGACTGGTGGTGGCGCAGTGGGTAGAAAGTTGACCTGGAACACTGACGACCCGGGTTCAAAGCCCTAAAGTTGGCGGTTTGAGCACAGACAGGCTCACCAGCTTTAGCGCAGGGTCTCCAGATTGAGCGTGGGATCAGAGACATGAAGCCATCCATGGTCCTGGCTTGAACCCAAGGTCACTGGCTTGAGCAAGGGGTCAGTGGCTCAGCTGGAGTCCCCCAGTCAAGGCACATATGAGAAAGCAATCAATGAACAACTAGGTGCCACAATCACGAGTTGATGCCTCCCATCTTTCTCCCTTTTTTTCTGTCCCTGTCTCCACCACCTTGCTTTAAAAAATGGGTAAATAAAATGCATTAGCAATCTAAGTTTTGGTATTTTAGTAACATTTGGTTTCATGAGTATTTATTCTTGATTTAACTAATTTTTAAATTTATCCCTTCTCATGGCCATAATTTTCTAGTGCCTGTATATAAACAATTAGATACCACTAGATCCGGGTTCATGCTTGTTAGCATATTTTAGTTTCTTATTGAAGTTTAAAAATAATTTTTTCCCATGGTTCCTTTGCGGTGAACTAAGTGGAATGGACAGTGAAATGGAAAATGTGTGACACTGTGTCCAGAGCTGTTCATTGACCAAATATATATTATCATTTTCTAACTAGATTTCTATAGTTTTTGGACACAGGCTTAAAAACAAGTCTCAGTTCTGGTAAAAAAAAAAAAAAAAAAAAAAAAAAAAAGAAATGTATTAGAATCTCACTTCACTGGAAACAGCCTTGCAATAGATTTTATATAGATTTTATCATATCTGAAACTGGATGGTTGCTTTCTTGGCTGTTCTGAGAATAAACCTGTTGATTTACATATTGCATGTAAACTGGCTGCACATTATGGGGTTAATATTCAAAAATGTAATATTTTAAAATTTTATTCAATCCATTTTTATACATAGTTTTAATATGGCAAGAAGTTTTTGCATTGTCGCACTAAGACAGAAAAGGCTTATTATTCTCCAATTGGCCAGATTTTCCTTGGTTAAATAGATCTAACAGAAGCTTTTTTTTAAATTAAAATTATTGGGGTGACATTGGTTAATAAAATCATATAGGTTACAAGTGTACATTTCTGTGATACACAATATGTATATTGCATTGAATGCCCACCACCCAAAGTCAGATCACCTTCCATCACCATATATTTGGCCCCTTTACCTTTACTATGGTAGCTCTTCACCCCCCTCCCTCTGGTAACCATGATACTGTTGTCTGTGTCTGAGTTTTAGTTTTATATTCCACATATGTGTGAAATCACATGGTTCTAAGAGTTTTCTGACTTATTTATTTCACTTACCATGATATTCTCAAGATCCATTCATGTCACAAATGGCAGTATTTCATCTTTTCTAATGGCTGAGTTGTATGCCCCACATCTTCTTTATCCAATCCTCTATCGAAGGACATTTTAGTTGTCCCCATGTCTTGGCCACTGTGAATAATGCTGCAGTGAACACAAAGGTGCATATATATTTGCAAATAAATGTTTTTCAGATAGATACCAAATAGAAGGATTGCTGGGTCATATGTTAACTCTATTCTTAATTTTTTGAGAAACGGCCATACTGTTTTCCATAGTGGCTGGGCCAGTTTACAGTTGCCACCAGCAGTGAATGAGGGTTCCTTTTTCCCTACAACCTCTCCAAGTCTTATTACCTGTCTTGTTGATAATAGCCAATCTAACAGGTGTGAGGTGGTATCTCATTGTAGTTTTGATTTGCATTTCTCTAATAGCTAGTAAAATTGAAACCCTTTACATGTATCTATTGGCCATTTGTATGTCTTTTTGAGAAAGATATCAGTTCAGGTCCCCTTTCCCAATTTTTAATTGAACTGTTTGTTGTTTTTGGTGTTAAGTTGTATGAGTTCCTTATATATTTTTATTATTAACCCCTTGTTGGAGCTGTTGTTTGCAAATATCATCTCTCATTTGGTCGGTTGCCTTTTGTTTTGTTGGTGATTTCTTTTGCTGTGCCAAAGCTTTTTGGTTTGATATAGTCCCATTCAGTTATTTTTACCTTTATTCTCCTTGCCTTCGGGGTCAAATTAATAAAATGTTTTCTAAGACTAAGTTGAGAAGTTTATTACCTATGTTTTTTTCTATGTAATTTATTTTTTCAAAACTTATATTTAGGTCTTGATCCATTTTGAATTAATTTTTGTACATGGGGACAAACAGTAATCTAGTTTCATTTTTTGTGTGTGGCTCTCCAGTTTTCCCAGCACCATCTATTGAAGAGGCTTTCTTTTCTTCATTGTGTGTTTTTTGGCTCCTTTGTCAAAGATTATTTACCTATATACATGTGGTTTTATTTCTGTGTTCTCATTTCTGTTCCATTGTTCTATGTGTCTTTTTTCTGCCAATACCATGCTGTTTTGATTATTGTAGCTCTGTAGTATAATTTGAAGTCAGGTAGTGTGACACCTTCCAGCTTCATCCTTTTTTCTCAGGATTGCTTTGACTATTCGGGGTCTTTTGTGGTTCCATACAAATCTGATAATTTTTTGTTCTAGTTCTTTAGAAAATGACCTTGGGATTATGATGAGGATTGCATTAAATCTATATATTGCTTTGGGTAATATGACCATTTTAACTCTGTTGATCTTCCAATTCATGAACACAAAATAGCTTTCCATTTCATTGTGCATTTTTCAATTTCTTTTAATAAAGGTTTGCAGTTTTCAGTATATAGGTCCTTCACATCCTTTGTTAAGTTTATTCCTAGGTATTTTATTCTTTTTGTTGCAATTTCAAAAATTTTTATTTTTTAGGTAGTTTTATTGTTAATATAAATAAAAACAGTGTATTTTTGTACATTGATTTTTTTTTTTATCCTGCACCTTTACCATATTTGTTTATTGTTTCTAGTAGTTTTTTGGTAGAGTGTTTGGGATTTTCTATATACAGAATCATGTTATCTGCAAAAAAGTGACACTTTTACTTCTTTCTTCCCAATTTGAATGCCTTTTATTTCTTCTTCTTGCCTGATTATTCAGGCAAGGACTCCCAGAACTATGTTGAATAAGAGTGGTGATTGTGGGCATCCTTGTCTTGTTCCTGATTTTAGAGGAAAAAATTTTAGTTTTTCAACACTGAGTATAATATTGACTAAGGGTTTGTTATATATGGTGGCCTTTATTATATTGAGGTGTTTTCCTTCTTACTTATTTTATTGAGTGTTTTAATCATAAATGAATATTTTATTTTATTAAGTGCTTTTTCTGCATCTACTAATAGGATCTTATGGTTTTTGTCCTTTGTTTTGTTGATGTGGTGTATTACATTGATTGATTTGCATGTTGAACCATCCTTGTGTCCATGAAATAAACTACACTTAATCATGATGTATTTTTTTTATGCATTGTTGCATTCGATTTGCTAGTATTTGTATAGGATTTTTGCATCTATATTCATCAGAGATATCAGTCTGTAGCTTTTAGTGTGCATGTGTTATCCTTGCCAGGCTTTGGTATCAGGGTTATCTTGGCCTCATAAAATGTGTTAGGAAGTATTGTCTCTTCTTCAATATTTTGAAAGAATTTGAGGAGGATAAGTATCAGATCTTCTTTGAATGTCTGGTAGAATTCACTAGTGAAGGCATTTGATCCTGCACTTTAATTTTGGGGTATACTTTTGATGGTTGTTTAAATTTTCTCACTGTTTTTTGGTCTATTTAGATTTTCCAATTCTTCACGATTCAGCCTAGAAAGATTATATACTGCTCACAAAAATTAGGGGATATTTCAAAATGAATATGAAGCAATAAGATATCCCCTAATTTTTGTGAGCAATATATATTTCTAGGAACTTATCTGATTCTAGGTTATTGTATTTGGTGGCATATAATCTTTCATAATATTCTAGTATGACCCTTTGTATATCTGTGATAACTTCAATTTCATCTTGGATTTTGTTTATATGAGACTTTTCTCTTTTTTTCCTTAGTGAGTCTAGCCAGTGGTTTGTCAATTTGTAAAATGTCTTTGTCTCCTGTTACCATTGTTATTCTGAAATTTATTTTGTCAAGTGTAAGTATGGCTACACCTGCTTTTCTGTGAATGATATTTCCTTGAAGAATCATTTTCTACCCTTTCACTTCTAGTCTGTCTTTGCAGCTTAGATGTGTCCCCTGAAGGCAGCATATGGCTGGGTTTTGTTTTTTGATTTGTCTGCTACTCCAGTGTTTTTCGACTGCTGGTCTGCAGACTGGTCCATTATTGTGCTCGTCCGTGAAAGAGTTAACCACTCTGATGTTGTATCAAGATTATAGACCCAATGATCTTAGTCAAATTCACTTACGCTCAGGGTGATTTCTGCCTTAGTGCTCCTCAAAATAATTCTCCTATTTTCACCGGCCCTGAGTGTAAAATGTTTGAAAACCACTACTCTGTGCCTCTTTATTGGTTGATTCAGTCTATTTATATTTAGGACAATTATTGATGAATTAGGTCTTCTTATATCCATTTCATCTTTTGTTTTCTGGTAGCTCTGTGCCTCTGCTGGTTCTTTTTCTTTTGTTTGTGTTATTTTTGTTTGGTGGTATACCATACTTCTTTACTCTAACAGAAGACTTTAATGTGGAAATTGATCACTTTGATCTAAAGTGGATATGTAATTGAAAAGTATCTGAAAAAAAACTTTCCTTTGTTCAAGTAAATCTACTTACTAAAGAAATTGCCTTGGAAACCAAATTCTGTGTTTCTTAGCTTCTCGATAAAATATCAAAGAATTATGATCATTTGGGTGTTTAATGCATCTGCTTATTTGTATCTTCTTCGATTTCTTTCCCTAGTGTATTACAATTTTCTGAGTACAGGTCTTTTACATCCTTATTTAAATTTATTCCAAGGTATTTTGGGGTTTTTTATGCAACTGTAAATGAGATTGCTTTCTTAGTTTCCTTTTCTAATAGTTCATTATTGGTGAATAGAAATGCAGCTGAGAAAACATAAAAGAATAGCTGGCATGGCGGATGGCAAGATCGCGATGGAGTAGGCGGACATACCAACTTTCAACTCCCAGAACCAAAGTGAATTATAACTTAATTTTAAGAACCATCATCTGGATAAACCAACTTTGAACTAAGCTAAGTGGACTCTTCAACCAAGGAACACAGAAGAAGCCACATTGAGACTGATAGGAAAAGCGAAAACGTGGAGAGGGCTGCCCAGCTCCCAGAGCGAAAGGCAGCCCGGAGAGACCCACGTGGCAGGAGGAGAGTTTGGCGGAGAGGGAGGGACCTGGGTCCCAGGAACAAAGCCCCAACCTGCAGCCCCAGAACCTAGAAGAGGCGTTTTGACAGTATTGAGCTGTGAAATAAGTGAGGATCCTGTTTATGAGAAAGAGACAGTTTTCTCAGACCCAAGATTCTTCTTAAAGGGACAGCGCAGAAAACCTCTCCCACAACCACTCACCCAAGGCTCTGGGGAACGGGGACAGAGGAGAGGACCAGAGCAGTGGGAAGAGAGTGTAAACTGGAAGGCACAGGGAGAAACACTCTGAAGGACAGCCACCCTAACCCCTGGGTCGAGTCTCTTCCCTAATCAAAAACGAATATTTCCGCTGGAACTAGCAATACCAGCAAAGGGAGATAGGACACCAGCCAAACAAGCTCTCCTGTGGCACTTAGAGCAGAGCTGCTTAGACGGAGGGAGCTTCCAGGACTACAGTATGGAGTGTTAGGGTCTGAGCTGCAGTGCCCCTACCCACACTGCTGATGGCTGGCTGGAGGAACAGTGGTGGCGGGATGCTGAAACGCAGTTCTGTCCGCGGGGGCGGAGGCCCAGACAGTGTGAGCTTGGTCTATCCCAGCAGGGGTGGAGGGGACACCTGCAACCCCACATGCAGGGGAAAAGCAGGAGGCCAGAGACTGCCAGAGATCTGCTCTGTGACCCTGCGCAAGCCAGCCCTGACTGCGGGGGCAGGGCTAGGACCAGGGACAAGCGAAGGCTCATGGCTGAGCGCATGCCAGCAGCCCCGCCCACCCGAGAAACCATGGTTTACCATCCTGCGCAGGCAGGCCCGGGCCTCCGGGACAGGGCTAAAGCTCCAGACAGGCGGAGGCTCACAGCTGAGTGCACATCAGCAGCCCCATCCAACCCAAGAAACTGTGGTGAGCAGGCTCTGACTGTGGGGGCTGGGTGGAAGCCCGGGAATAGGCTGAGTCTGCAGCTGAGCAAAGGTGCTCACCTCTACCCTTGATGCTGAGGCTTGTAGCTTGAGTGTAGTGTGCAACCCAACCTGTGGGGGCGAGGCAAAGGCCCAGGCAGGCTGAGGCTTGTAAAGCCAGGCACCAAACAGAGGCCCTCCCATTAAAGAGAGGCAGAAATCACAGCAACAGCTGCAGTGGGCCGGCGCTGGCAATGCCCATACCCAACCGCCTTAGGCAGCGGCAGAGGAGGTGGCGGGTCTGCAGACAGACCACACCTAGAGAATACAAAGGCAACACCCATTGGACTCCAGTGGCCACATGCTTCTTATACACAGACAAAATGGGCAGGCAGAGAAATGCAACCCAAATGAATCAAGAGAAATCCCCAGAGAAGGACCT
This sequence comes from Rhynchonycteris naso, assembly GCA_037038555.1. NCBI lineage: Eukaryota > Metazoa > Chordata > Mammalia > Chiroptera > Emballonuridae > Rhynchonycteris > Rhynchonycteris naso. The sequence goes on along the minus strand of CM072997.1, from coordinate 43,806,503 downwards.
GAATGAACCAGATATAACCAAATTACCAGAGGCAGAACTTAAAATAATGATAGTTAGAATGTTCAAAGAGATTAGAGCAACAATGGATAGTCATTATGAACACCTAAATAAAGAGATAACAAGTCTAAGAAAGGAAATTGAAATAATAAAAAAGAATCAGACAGAAATGACAAATACAGTATCAGAACTGAAGACCACAATGGAAGGAATTTTAAGCAGGATGGATGATGCTGAGGATCAAATCAGCGAGTTAGAGGACACAATAAACAAAGGCACAGAAGCAGAGCAGAAAAAAGAAACTCAAAAAATGTGAGGAAACTCTAAGGGAGCTCTGTGACAACATGAAGAGAAATAACATCTGCATCATAGGGGCTCCTGAAGAAGAGGAGAGAAGTAGAAATAGAAACTTTGTTCAATCAAATCATAGCAGAGAACTTCCCTACAATAAGGCTGGAAAACATTTCACACATTCAAGAAGAAAAGAGAACTTCATTAAAGAGAAACCCAAAGAAATCTATACCAAGACACATTATAGTTAAAATACCAAGGCTAAGGGATAAAGAAAAATATTTTAAAGATGCTAGAGAAAAAAAGGCTATCACCTACAAAGGAGCCCCCATAAGGATGACATCTGACTTCTCAAAAGAAACACTTGAGGCCAGAAGGGAATGGCAAGATATATTCAAAGTAATTCAGAACAAAAACCTACAACCAAGACTACTCTATCCAGCAAGGCTAACATTTAAAATTGAAGGAGAAATAAAGAGCTTCCCAGACAGAAAAAGCCTTAATGAATTCATTAAAGCCAAACCAATTCTGCAAGAGATGCTAAGGGGTCTGTTGTGAACAGTTCAAAGGGGGGAAAGAATATAGCAAAAGAAGAATACAGCTTTAAAGAATAATATGGCAATAAACAACTACATATCAATAATAACCTTAAATGTAAATGGATTAAATGATCCAATTAAAAGACATAGGGTAGCTGTGTGGATAAAGAAACAGGACCCATACATATGCTGTCTACAAGAGACACACCTTAAAACAAAAGATGCACATAGTCTGAAGGTAAAAGGATGGAAAAAAATATTTTATGCAAATGGAATGAAAAAACAAAAATGGCCTAGCAATACTTATATCTGAGAAAATGGACTTTAAAACAAAGGCTGTAGTATGAGATGAGGAAGGACACTACATAATGATAAAGGGAACAATTCAATAGGAAGATATAACTATTATGAATATCTACGCACCAAATATAGGAGCCCGACATACATAAAACAGACTTTGATGGATATAAAGGGCAAGATTAACAGCAATATTATAATAGTAGGGGATTTCAATACTCCCCTAACATCACTGGATAGATCCTCAAGAAAGAAAATTAATAAAGAAACAGCAGACTTAAAGTATACACTAGACCAACTTGATTTAATAGATATCTTCAGAACTTTTTACCCTAAAACAGTAGAATATACATTCTTCTCAAGCACTCATGGTATATTTTCTAGGATAGACCACATGTTAGGACACAAAAATGGTCTCAACAAATTTAAGAAAATTGAAATCATATCAAGCATTTTCTCTGATCACAATGGCATGAAACTAGAAATTAACCACAAAAGAAAAACTGAAAAATACTTAAACACTTGGAAAGTAAATAGCATGTTATTAAATAATGAATGGATTAACAATGAGATCAAAGAAATAAAAAAGTTTCTAGAAACGAATAAAATGAGCATACATCAACTCAAAATTCATGGGACACAGCAAAAGCAGTACTGAGAGGGAAGTTCATAGCACTACAGGCATACCATCAGAAGCTAGAAAAAGCTCAAATAAGCAACCTGACCCTGCATCTAAAAAACTAGAAAAACAACAGCAAATAAAGCCCAGGACCAGTAGAAGGAAGGATATAATAAAGATCAGAACAGAAATAAATGACATAGAGGCTAAGGAAACAATACAGAGGATCAATGAAACCAGGAGCTGGTTCTTTGAAAAGGTAAATAAGATTGATGAACCTTTAACTAGACTCACCATGAAAAAAAGAGAGAGGACTCAAATAAAATTAGAAATGAGAGTGGAGAAATAACAACTGACACACAGAAATACAAAGTATTGTAAGAAAATACTATGAAAAATTCTATGCCACTTAGAAGAAAACATAGGCAGCAAGCTCTCCAACATCTGTAGCAGCAATATATTTGCTGATTTATCCCCACGGGCAAATGAAAAAAGGCAAGATAAACAAATGGGACTATATCAAACTAAAAAGTTTTTGCACATTGTTGGGCAGATAAAATATAATATGCTCACTTTGTTAAAGATGGAGCTGTCCACATGGAAGCCCATCACCCAGATGATATTATTTGCCCTTATGCTTGGGATGGGTGTGGGGGAAAGGCTGTAATGTAAGCAGGCCAGGTTGTTATAGCCTAAGGCTTGGTTTTAAGAGTAAGCTTTTCCCCACACCCTTGACTGATTGGATGATGTGGGGTGATGCACTCTCCTGAAGAATCCCATTATACAGAGACTTTCTTGTGTGTATAATTGGATTAAAGGTTTGGATTATCTATGCTATAAAGTGGGAGAGACCAGTAGCTTGATCTCTCTCTCGGTTCCTGGGTTCCTGAGGTTAGTAGAAGAGAGGAGAGCAGAGTAAGGCCACGTGAAGGCCAGGAGAAGCAGCCAAGATGGCAGAGTGCTGAAGGAGAAGCCAGTTTGTTAAGAGTTTGTGCAGGAGGAGATGGGAAACAGAGGTGAATAAGTCTGGTGAGCTGGAAAGCTTTGATGCTAGGAAACTCGGATAAGTCAGTAGCTTTGTGAGCACTGAATGTGTGGGTTTTGGAGCCCAGTGTGTGTTTTTGCTTGCCCGCCGGGTGCAAGCTAGAATTAAAGCTGATGGCTCACCAGTTTGTGGCTCCTGTGTTTCATTACCGACTGTTCGAATCTAATGTGAACCTGCGTGGGTCAGGCTGCTGTGATGGCGACCTCGACTACTGGCTTTACACACAGCTAAAGACAATAAGAACAGAATAAAAAGATAAGCCACACAATTGGAGAACATATTCGACAACACGTCTGATAAGGGGTTAATAACCAAAATTTATAAAGAACTTATAAAACTCAACACCAGGAAGACAAACAATCCAATCAAAAACTGGGCAAAAGAAATGAATAGAAATTTCTCCAAAGAGGACATACAGATGGCCAATAGGCATATGAAAAATGCTCAACATCACTAATCATTAGAGAAATGCAAATTAAAACCACAATGAGATATCACCTCACACCAGTCAGAATGGCGTGTATGAGCAAAACAACACAGCACAAGTGCTGGCCAGGATGTGAAGAAAAGGGAACCCTCCTGCACTGCTGGTGGGAATGCAGACTGGTGCAGCCACTGTGGAAAACAGTATGGAGATTCCTCAAAAAATTAAAAATCAAACTGCCTTTTGACCCAGCTATCCCACTTTTAGAAATATACCCTAAGAACACCATAGCACTGTTCGAAAAGAAGAAATGCGCCCCCATGTTCATGGCAGCTTTGTTCACAATAGCGAAGATATGGAAACAGCCCAGTGTCCATCAGAGGACGAGTGGATTAAAAAGCTTTGGTACATATATACTATGGAGTACTACTCAGCCATAAGAAATGATGACATCGGATCATTTACAACAAAATGGATGGACCTTGATAACATTATACGGAGTGAAATAAGTAAAACAGAATAAAACTGAGAACAGCATGATTTCATACATAGGTGGGACAGAAAAGTGAGACTATGAGACATGGACAAGAGTGTTGTGGTTACGAGGTGGGGGGAGGGAGGAGAGGTTGGGAGAGGGGGGAGGGGAGGGGCACAAAGAAAACCAGATAGAAGGTGACAGAGGACAATTTGACTTTGGGTGATGGGTATGCAACATAATTGAATGATAAGATAACCTGGAGATGTTTTCTTTGAACATTTGTACCCTGATTTATTAATGTCACCCAATTAAAATTAATAAAACATAATAAATTTTTAAAAAATGCAGCTGATTTCTGGATGTTTATTTTGTATCCTGCTACTTTACTGAATTCATTTATCAGTTCTAGTAGTTTTTCGGTGGAATCTATAGGGTTCTCTATATACAGTGCCATGTCATATGAAAATTATGACAGTTTTACTTCTTCCTTTCCAGTTTGGATGTCAATTTCTTCTTGACTAATTGCTGCGGCTTGGACTTCCATTACTATGCTGAATAAGAGTGGTAAAAGAGGACATCTCTGTCTTGTTCCTGATCCTAAGAGAAACACTTTTAGTTTTTACCCTTTGAGTAAGATGTTGGCTATGAATTTGTCATAAATGGCCTTTATTATGTTGAGATATGTTCCTTTTATTCCCACTTTTCTGAGAGTTTTTACCATAAATGGTGCGTCTATTGATATGATCATATGATTTTTATCCTTTATTTTGTTTATGTGGTGGAACACATTTATTGATTTGCAGATGTTGTACTAACTTTACATTACCAGAATAAATCCTATTTGGTCATGGTATATAATGATCTTTTTAATGTTTTGCTGGATCTGGTTTGCTAATATTTTTTTGAAGATTTTAGCATGTATGTTTATCAGTGATGCTGGCTTATAATTTTCTTTCTTTGTAGTGCCTTTATCTAGTTTTAGAATTAGGATAATACAGGCCTGGTAAAATGAGCTTGGAAGTCCTCTCTTCTCTTGAATTTTTTTGAGTACCCTGAGAAGAATAGCTGTTAGTTCTTCTTTGAATGTTTGGTAAAATTCACCTGTGAAGCCATTTATTATAGGACTTTTCTTTGTTGGGAGTTCCTTTATCATTATTATTACTGCTTCAATTTCATTAGTTGTAATTGGTCTCGTCAGATTTTCTGATTCTTCTTGATTCAGTTTTGTGAAATTTTTTGTTTCTTGGAATTTATCCATTTCTTCCAGATTGTCCAATTTGTTGGCATATTGTAGTTTATAATAGTTAATGCAGCTAAGATGATAAGTTAGCCTCATGGAATTGTTTGTTTTCTTATTTTTTCCTTCTGTCATTGATAGCTAAATCAAAAATTATATGCACACACACAAAATATATATATACATTTGTAAAGGACTCTAGTTTGATTTTTTCTTTTTTCAAATATCTATTGAGCTTTTATTTCTTGCTGAAACACAAAACTAAGCCTAATGATAAGAACAAGTAAACAGTAAACTTAAGTGTAAGCTCCTTTAACAAAGGACCCTTACCTGCCATGTTTATTACTGTATGTTTAATACCTAAAACTTATACGTTATAAGTATCAACAAATATTACATGAATTGAATAAATTAATTTAATGCAGAGTTGTTACACATCTTGAGAGATTAAATCAGTTTGGCTAGCTTGGCTGTCTTTGAAGGATTTAATAATTGGGAACTAAGGAATAGCCTTTCAGCAACAGTATTATCTTCCTACTTCCGTCTCAACCAACTCATTCTTCTCTAAGCACTTTATTTTCTCTACAATACATTCTCCCATTCTCTTCTCTTCTCTCCCCTTCCCATTCCTTTTCCTTCATCCCCTCCTTCCCCTGTTCACTACCCCTCCCCTTCTCCCTTTCTTTCCACTGTGCTATCTGGGGAAGGTGTTCTGGGAATCTCACTGCTGCTTAACCTTATACCACCCCCTGTTCTTTAGTGCTTACAAGTTCTGAGCCTTTCTGTGATGACAACTGACTTGCTCCCACCCACTTCAACCCGGGAAGTTTTAGAGGTATCAACAATGCTCAGACTCATATTGAAATTTTTTAAAACTCTCAGAAATACTTTAATTTCTTTCTTTCTTTCTTTCTTTCTTTCTTTTCTTTTCTTTTTTCTTTCTTTCTTTTTCTTTTTGAGAGGCAGGGAGAGAGAGGGAGAGAGACAGGAATGTCAAGCTGCTCCTATATGAGCCCTAACTGGGGAATCGAACTGGCAACCTCCACACTCTGGGATAACGCTCTAATCAACTGAGCTATCCAGCCAGGATAATATCTTTATAAGCTCTTAATTTATTTTACTAGCTCTTTGCAAAAGTGAGATGAATTGCAGTGGCCATTTAAAAATACTGTGGAGTGATAGATAAACAGAAAGAATTAGAGGGGAAAAGGATAAAGAAAGGGGAACACATTAATGGAACATTTACACTTTAAGGTACATGTGTTACCAACAAACTCATGTACTTTCTCAAAAGTCGTATTTTATTATTCTAAGCTTTTTCATCAATCCTAGGTTAAAGGTAACATTATAAAGGCAACTACCCTATCTTTAGTTTATTTTATTCTTCAATTACAGTTTACACTCAATATTATGTTGTATTAGTTTCAGGTGTACAGCATAGTGGTTAGACAACATATACTTTACAAGGTATTCTGCCCTATAGTTCCAGCACCCACCATACATAGTTATCACAATATTATTAACTATATTCCCTATGCTGTACTTTACATCCCTGTGACGATTTTGTAACTATAAATTTGTACTTTTTAATCCCTTCATAAATGCAACTATAAAAAGACATTATTATTGACAAGATAGCCTTTAATTTTATAATAAATGGTAAGAAAATGTAACAGTACATTTGTCATTTATAATAGAGTAAAATCAAGTTGCAGTTATTTGATTTATCATGGTTAGTAGGCAAGTTCTTTATTGGTTGCATATGTTTATTTTCCATTATCAGCAAAAATAGGAAATATGTCATATAGAGCTTGAAAAGAAAATTACACTTTTAGCTCAGTGAAAAGCTGAGGGAGATCACATTTTTCTTGTTCTTCCATTTATTCCATGATTTGAGGATGGGACCTATGTTATTGTTTCCATGGTATTGCCTCTGTCTTCCTTTAAAAAGAATGGAAATCGAGCCTGGATTGTGGTGGTGCAATGGATAGAGCATTTACCTGGAATGTTGAGGTTGCTACTCCTCTCTGTAAAATCAATAAATAAAGTAGAGATGAGAATTCTATATTTTTAATTCTACAAGCTTCCATCTTCCTTTACTCTGCTTAGTTACTACTTTTCACCTTTAACAATTGTATTGGCATTTCATTATCCCTTTACTGTCATGTTAGTAGGATTACAAGATTCAACTCTGTGTTTAATCTGCTATATTTATCCAGAAGCCAAGTATGAAGTTTTCACTATCTGAAATTTTTCTTTTTCAATGTGAAGGTTTGATTGATATTACAGAGGATCCAGACTTTAATGGAATCTATGATGAAGACATGAATGAAGACCCAACATATAAACCCAATTGCCCTGAAGAAAAAGCTGTATTTATGAAATATGCTGAAAATATTATGCTAAAGTTGACATTCAGTACCACACACGTTGAACAGTGTGAAAATGTTTTTATATTTGAAACAGCCTATTGGCTTACTAATGCTATAAAGTATAATCAGGATTATCTTGATATTTGTACCTACCAGAGAATACAGCAAAGATTATATCTTCAAAAAAAGATTATTCAAAAACACTTTGAGAAAAAAAAAGAAATCAGAACAGGGATAGGATACCTAAAGTTAATATGTTTTCTGATTCCATTTCTACTGAGTTTAAAAAAGAAAATGAAAGTTCCATATTTAAATAGTCTGCTTCAGCCTTTTTCAGGTGAGTATCACCAAAAATCAAATATAAAATACAGATATATATAAAATTTAAATTTAACTTTGTTTCAGCATGTAAATTGAGGCATGTAACCTAGCGTTAACCTGTTAGAAATAAAAAACAAGATTTAATGTCTCCAAAGTAATTAAATATACTCCATGTTTGTACACAGTACTTGATATATATTCATACCAACTATAATGGTTATTGAAAACTTAAAACAATTTCTGAGAAATTGGAAAATGTGCTGTGCTTATGATGGGACAACACTGGATTTATCATATCCAAATTATTCTATAAAGTCAGTGTACTTCTCAAAATTTTTATGTTTTTCATGAAAGTTTATAAATTATGAAATTAATATGGAGCATTAAAAAATCATAGTCTTATATTTAATAAAAAGAGATAAAAACACATTTTAACCTTGTTGTATATGGCACTTAACAAATAGACTGACATAAGAGAATAAAGAACTGAAATAGGGCAATGTTTCAATGGAATCTGACAAGAATGCAGTGCAAACTATTCCTCCCACCCAAATTAACACATAAAATTTATGTATTTTCATTAGTACCCAACCATGTGGATTTTCTATTCAGTAGAAATTTTGCAAATCACTTAATAAAAATTTGTATCATGAACATTTAAATGCTGAAAATTATTCATACCTGTGAATTATTTGAAAATGAATTCATGACATTGCTTGTCCCAGGGATGGTGCGTGTGTGGAACTAAGAGGGCCTTACTTAAAGGGGATGTTAGCTATATATGTAATATTTTATTATTTAGATTATTAAAAGCAAATATGTTGAGTTAATATTAAGAGTTAATTTCAGGCAGTGAGATTAGGGTGTTATTATTCCTTGTCCTTTTCTGTATGTGCCTTTTACATTTCTCAAAATATATTATATACTTTAATTTGATGAAACCATATTCTGCTAACAAGTCAAAATATTGAACAAATTTAATCCTTACTGAGATTTTATAAAACTATTTTTTAAAATAAATGTTTTATGTGTGGTTTTATTGTTTTCCAGAAATACGTAGTCTGATTATTTTTGTCATGTAAGAGATACCCATTTATTTCTTTTTAATGTAACTTTTTACCTAAGCTAGCTCAGGTAATTCTTTGTTTATTTAACTAAAGATTTTCTAAGGCACCAAGTTGCAAATCTTTTCTGGTAATTGGAGGTAAAATACTAATTTTGAGCTCACACATAGAAATCAATATATAATGTTTTGACTATTCTTTTGGAATGTCTTTGCTATGAAACTACAGAAAATGCCCAAAATACATGACATAAATATATTTTAATCTTTAAAATATACACTAAAAGCATAAGTAATTATATAAACTATAATTGCCAAGTTTTTCATCTCATGTAGATTTTTTCACTTTCTTTACATAAATGAGAATCTAGATTTCCAAAATGTAATCGTTTGTATGCTGTTTTTACCTTTTAAATAAGAGTTTGTTTTCATTTTTGGAGATGACAAGGTCAAGACAGAACGAGAATTGCCTCCATTTATTTATGGACGAGATTTTAAATGCCAGAATTTTCACTACGAAGAGGATCAGTATTTTCATGTTCATGGAGGAATTGAATTTGATATCACCACCCCTTCAATTAAGAATGCTTTGGAAAATTTTAAGGTTTAAATTATTATTATTCCTGAAATGGTTTGTCATTTCACAACTCTTTTATTCTATTATCTATTTAGAAAGAGTCTGTTGTTATATACATTAGGCAGCTCTTCAAATTCTTATCTTTTCAACTCATGAATTTTTCATATGTTATGTAACATATGAATTAAATGCAAACTATAAGGTACTATGTTAGATGACAGAGATAACATAATAAGTAAACTAAGTACACCTATCATCCTCACAGAGTTTGCAGACCTCTTCTGGACACTATTTGCCCTACAATATTTAATCAAAAAGTATAGTAGAAATCCCTGACCATTCACTACATATTCTACTGTTTTCCTCAAAGATTAGTATTAAAGCAGAAATCCTCTAGAGTTTAGGATTAATAATTCTTCATCTGTTATGTAGTATAAATATTATACATTTCAATTGTCATTGCTTTTCAATCTTTATTATATTCTTTTCTTTTGCCTTTTTTCCCTTATTGCCAAAGTAGGGATCTGATACATGCAGGTATTATTAGGGTTAGGGGAATATTATATATTTTTAAATTGTCACATATGTGTAAAATTTTATCTAAAAGACATCGTAATTATTTAAATTTGTTTAAAGATATTTCTTACTAACATGACATATTTTAGAACAACTTAGAAAAAATACGGGATTGTGCTGCTAATACATTTGTAGAAGATTCAGGATACAAAGAACATTACTCAATACCAGTCATGGAATTTAATGGAAAAAGGTAAGAAACTTTTAGTAATTATGCACAGTAGCCACAAGTTGTTGAAAGTCGGCAAAAAACAGGGAAGAGTCAAAACTCAAAGTCTGTCTTAAAACCTTAAGATGGAGATCTTAGAATAATAGTAATCCCTATGATTGATGTGCAAACTCAACAAAGTATTAAGTGTACTATTTATTACTTCAGGCACTTTGATACATTCTGTGTAGTAATCATTAGAGATGGTAATTATAATTAGCACACTTCTTAAGGTTCTAGAGCTTATCACCACTGTGATTTGAAACCCTTCTAAGTGGAATTCAGAGTACCCACTTTTTGATTTTGGAGGCTGTAGTCTAGTAAGTTGACAAGTCCCTACTGATGAAGGTGGCACCTCCACAAGTGACAAGTCTCACCACCAGCTCCGGCAATGTACTTGCAAAGTGTGGGTGAAGACAGCCTTTAGCTTATATTCTTGTGGTCTTATTTCCTTTTGTTAGAGGGATGGTAGAGAAAAAGAATGACAACCTCAAATGCAAATAGGTCCTCAGGCCTACATTCATGCAAAGGTCTATAATATTCAGAAAACTGGGATTGAAGTAAAAAGGTCAAGAAAGAGGATATTAACCTCTGACTGGTTCATAACGGTCTTAATTCCTAAGAGCGTTCTTTTTCTTTTTATATTTTCTTTTTTTTAGTGAGAGGGACAGATAGGCAGGAAGGGAAAGAAATGAGAAGTATCAATTCTTCATTGCAGTACCTTAGTTGTTCATTGCTTGCTTTCTCATATGTGCCTTGACCAGGGGGCTCCAACAGAGAGACTGACCCCTTGCTCAAGCCAGCAACCTTGAGCTCAAACCAGTGACCATGGGGTCATCTCTATGATCTCATGCCCAAGCTGGTGAGCCCATGCTCAAGCTGGATGAGCCTGCACTCAAACCAGGGACCTCGGGGTTTCGAACCTCGGTCCTTTTCGTCCCAGGTGAAGGATCCCAGTATATAGATGCTCTATCCAGTGCGCCACCACCTGGTCAGGCCCTAAGACTTTTCTTAACTGACCAGTGGGGCTCAGAGTCTCTTTTTCAGCTTCTAGGCAAGGAGTCTCCTGAGTGTAGCCAGTCACCGACTCACTTCCTTAAAAATTAGTACAATGGAACCTAATTTGGGGTACCCTTAGGAGAACTAATAGTCTCTATGCAGCAAAGTGAAGAGCCATAGGAGAGGGTGGCCACTGTCAAGAATACTGTATTCACAGCAATAAATAGTTGTGTTTGAAACGGAAACCTGGATAACAGTAAGAGGTTTCTCTGCTGGCAGAGGCAGTCAGCAACTGAAATGCTTACCATTGAAATCTGGCGACAGGAAGCATACTTCACGGACAGAAGTGGAGAAAGGCCACCATTTTCTGTTAACTGTGATAACAAGCAACCTCAGGGGATGGAGTCATTCAAAATTTTGTTACCTTCCATTCCAGATGGTTTGGGGACTGGGGTTCTTGTCCACTTATGTCTCAAGAACCTGGTGGGTTGGGGTTTCCCTACTGTTGCAGTGATTAAAAGTCAAGGAACAATTACCCAATCATCATCCAGGTCAAATTCAAGGTAAACTTTTGAGAAAGCAGATGAAGGCATAATTAGATTAAAAGAGAATGTATACATTTGTAAAAGGACAGTAAGCAGATGGTTAAAAAATAAGCTTAAAATTCCTTCAAGTAAGAGTTAGGGCTTCAGTGACTTATAGGAAATGTGCCTGGTCAGTGGGATGGGAAGGACAGAGTCAATTCGAAGGACCAATATGGAGAAGATACTTGTTATAAAAAGACACGAGTGATAACAATTGATAAGCATGTTATTAAAATATTTATAATCAAATACAATTTAAACTACATATTTGTATTTGATTGTTATAAAAATAAAGTTTTACCAGCATATAAAAGTAGCAAATTACTTTAAAGTTAGAAAACCTTATCTCTTTTTATTTTTTTATAGCTACTATGTGATCTATTTTGAACTTGAAACTTACTATCAGCAACTATATAAGACACAGTGGTGGGGAGCCATAAATGAAATAGTGGACAATCTAAAACCAAAAAGACTTCCATTGACAGATGCTCAGTTACATGAACAATTTAAGAAAAAGTTTGGTTTCAAAAAAGCTATGAAATGCAAGGTATTTCAGTAATTGCCACATAATTTTCTGTAAGAAGTTATATATCATTGATAAATATATGTCTCAAATTTTATCTGAGGTAAATAATAGCTTAAGTAAAGTTTTCAATATGAACTAAAAATTTGACATTTTAGAAGATAAAAAGCTGTACAATTCTGGATTATAAATTTCAGGCAAGATTGCAAATTTTTGTTTCTAACAAAACAACCTGTAAATGAACTGGATTGTGATTAATCTTAACAATGCTAATATTTGAGTGTTAATTTTGCATGCCAGGCACTATTATAAATCCTTTCAACAAACTTTTTGAAAGTACTAGTAGTTTTGTCATCATTCCTATTTTACAAATGAGAAATTTGAGGTGCAGCAAGTTAAGGATCTTTCCCAAATCACATAGCCCATGGATGGTAGAGCCTCACTTCAGTCCTGGGAACTGAAGCTAAGAAGCAAACCTAACACCCTGAACCAAACCTATACATCTGCATCAACAAGCCTTGATTTATAGCTTCTGGAACTGATATATTAAATGTTGAGCTCACCGATTTCAAAGAATACACTGGCATTTACTGACCATTTATTTATTTTAATGTCTATAAAATGTTAAACTATTAGTTTAACTTTAAAATATTAAGTAGAGGAATGCCTCAAAGGAAAATGTGACATTTTTACCTTTTCATTTTTGAGATATAGAGCAAAGAATGCAAACTGTATTTCTATAGCTATATATGATATTTTAGTTTCTAGATTTCTAAATTGGAGCTATATTCTCAAATCAGAAGAAGAACCCAGTGATCTCTCTTTGCTTTTAAAGTAGTTCAGAAAGATATTTGTCCACCCTGTTTTACTGGTCTCCAAAGAAGATCTGCAACTTCTCCCTAAAAAAGGAAGGGAAAAAGAAACTTTTCAAAAATAATGTTTAAAGTTCTTGATGCTTCATTAATAGCTCAAGCAGCTTTAATAATTGAGACACTTTTCACAAGGATCATGTTAAAACTCTACTGAAACTGAGAACTAATCATGTGATTATATTAAAATATTTCCACTGTTCTTTTTCCCCTTGAACCAAACTTTAGGCGTATTTTGAAACAACTAATTCTGGCCGCCTTAATTTTAGAGTATTCCATTTGGGATGAAATCTGCTGTTGAAAGAGGATTATCTGCTGTTTTCCATACACTTACCCGTAAAACCTCAAGCTCAACCATCAATGTTTCAGATGAGGCAGGTTATGCTATTTTCCATCATGCTGCTCTGCACAACAGAGTATCCATCATATGTCATCTGTGCTATGCCAACGTCAATGTCAACCAGAGACGCTTTACTATATACAGCCAAGGTACCATCAAGTTTTAAAATCTTTTAAGAAGTTTTAGAATGTTTTTCCTTTTCTTACCCCTATTCAACATTAAGAATGAATGTTGATTTTAAAGTAAGGCTAAAGTGTGATATTAGAACCTAAAGTCAAGTTAAGATTTTTGTTTCATTTATTACAGAGTGATCTCTTTTAGTTTTCTAAGTATCACTTATTGCTCCCTTGTCTGTTATTTATTGTGTCACCCTCACTTGAATATAAGCTTCACACGCCTGACCTGTGGTGGCGCAGTGGATAAAGCGTCGACCTGGGAACACTGAGGTCGCCAGTTCAAAACCCTGCACTGGTCTGGTCAAGGCACATATGGGAGTTGATGCTTCCAGCTCCTCCCCCCTTTCTCTCTCTCTCTCTCTCTCTCTCTCTCTCTCTCTCTCACTCTGTATCTCCTCTCTAAAATGAATAAAATAAAAATTAAAAAAATAATAAAAAAAAAGAATATAAGCTTCACAAAGGGCAATGATTTGGTTTACTTTGTTTGCCATGGTATCCTAGTGCCCAGGAGAAGTCCTGGCATTGGTAGGTACTCAGGAAATTATTGTTGAATGAACGCATAGATGTATAAATACAGAATAGCATTTGATAATTACTGGCATAATATATAATGATTTGCTATAGAAATTCAGAGAAAGGGGAGATTATAAATAAAGAGCCTAGAAGAAAATTATTTTCTCATCCCAGGGTCCTCAGCCAAGGGATAGTTTCTTCACACTACATACCCTTAAATTATATTTGTAGCAGAAACTTCCTCTATGGTAAAAATATTTAGGTTTAATGACCCCTTTAAGGCTACCCTCATTTGAACTTTGAAAAGTAATTTTTCCTGGTTATTAGCTATACTTACATAATTATACATTTTCTGGAACATATTTAACCAGTATAAAAATAATAAAGTTGAGAATAAATGTGGAGGTCCTCCATACTGAAAATAGAGATAACGATAAAGTATCAGTAATGACTGATGCAACAATACTGGCCATAAAAATAATGGTGATTTTATATGTTAACTATCTATCTTAACAAGCTGTGAGAAATATTCAATCACTAAAACAAAATGTCCTGCTTTAATCCTATTGACTATTAATAAATTCTATACTCTTACTGTAATTAAAATGTTTGGATTATAAGATACTTCTGTTACTCGATTAAAATATTCAATACAGAATGGACTTAGTTATAAAAGAGCACAAATTTAGTTGTTGATATTATTTAAACATGTGTTATATTTTAAGTCCTCTTTGGTGGGGAAAAAAATCTTTGATAGATTTGTGTCTCTCATTCATCCTGTGACTACTTGAATTTCCATTGACTAAGAATTGGGTAGATTTTAAAGTATACAAAATGTATAACTCATCCCTGGCCAGTTAGCTTGGTTGGTTTAAGCATTGGCTAGACGTGCAAAGCTTGCCGGTTGGATCCCCAGTCAGAGCACATAAAGGAATGGATCAGTGTTCCTGTCTCTTTCTCTCCCCTCCACTCCAAAATCAATAAAACATGCATTATAAAAAGAAAATGTATAACTCTATCGGAAACATCTATTATTACTTAATCAACACAAAACTGCCTCAACTGTGAGTTTTGACCACCCACTGGAGAGGCAGCATTTCCATGTCTTCTCTGACATGATGTCAGGTACACACAACATGCCCAGGTCACTTGACCAAGTTACACCCAATCCTGTTTGAGGTAATCCTGCCTTCTGTGTCTAAATATAGTCTTTTTTGTTTTTATTCATATTAGTTTATTTTGACTAATTCAGGAAACTGCTATATATTAATAATCATATTTCTATGTGTATTTCCTTTTAAAACAGAATCATCAAAAATGGACACTAAAAAACCAAGAAATGGTAAGACAGAAATAAAATATATAGTGCATTCTAAAACATTAATATATATTAAAATTTTTCTTGTAGTATAGAATCTCCACAATGCTCTGTTTCATGAGAATGTTACATAATGATGTTGTGTAAACATTTTGAAGTATAAAAGTTTTCTACCATTGGTTATTTATTTATATTCCTCCTAAGTTTTTTTTTAACTGTGAAATTTTCAGTCACTTCTACTTATTTTAATAAAACCAGACCCAAAAGTGGTTTTTAATACCTTAAACAAACGAAAACCTTAATATTATTTAGATATGCTGCCATCTGTTGACCATAACAATCCATTAGGTCTCAGGGATGAGTCCTAAATGAGGTGAGAGACTTTAGCTAAGCATTGTATATGGAGAAAACAAAAAAAATTTAAAAGCTATATACCTTTTACAAATATATATTTAAGTAGCTATACCTTCATACTCTGTATTGGATAATTCAAGGAGGGATTATTTTTAAAGAAACCATTTATAAAGACCTGAATTTTTAAGGGGAGGTTGGTAGTTATACAAACCAGCCACCTCGCATTGATGGAGAAACACAGCTAACCTGCAATGACCTTAGAGAGGGACTCTCAAAGAAAATGAGCAGCCTAACCTCATCCTCCTCCATCCTCCAGGGTTCCCTACTGGAGATACAGATAAGAAGCCAAAGAGCAGGGCTTGCTGAGTCTGTACGGGCAGAGCACAGGGTCAGTGGTAAAGGGAGGTGAGTGGGCATATGGTGGAAGAAGGAAGGTTATCTGGCCCACCTACACTGGAGGAATGTGCAGTTGACTAACAATAGTGTTTTTCCTGTATTATTGTTCTCTCTTCTTTTTTCTTTTATTTTCTAAGAATTGCTTTACAGCTACCTTGTATAATATTATTTGTTTGTTTATTGAGTCTCACTGACTTGAATATAAACTCCATAAAGGTCAAGGATTTAGTTTATTCTGCAGTGGTATCCTAGTGCCCAGAAGAAAGCCTGTCATTAGTAGGTACTTGGGAAATGATTGTTGAATGAATGGATGCATGGATGAATACAGAGGAGCGTTTGACAATCACTGGAATAATTAATATAGAATGGTGTACTATAGAAATTCAGAGAAAAGGGAGATGAAAATGGCTTTCAGGTTGCTTTGTGGTTCAGGTTAAGTTGAAACCAATGAATTTTTCCCTACATTCATGATCAGATGGCCTTGAGAGGTCACTGAAGAGTTTTAAGCAAGGAGATAAAAAGATTACATTTACATTTTGAAAAAAAATGTATGGAGAGAGAAGCACAAGAACAACATGGAGATATCAGTTGAGAGGTGATTATAGCTTGGAGGAGGGTAGTGGTGGCAGTAAAGATAGGTTCTAGAGATACTTGGAAGTGATGGTGGAGGTAAGAAGATGAAATGAAAGGGAGGGGCCAAGAAGTCTTTCCGGGTTCCAGTCTGTAGAACTGGATGTCTAAATGGGGACATCCTCCACTGACTTAGGTCGCAGTGAAAGAGGACCAGGCTTGGAGGAAAAGACCAGAGTTTAGTTCTGAATATGTTAAGTTGGAGGTAGTGTGTGGAGACGCCTAGTCAGATGTTGGAGATACAGACCTGGAACTTGGAGAAGAAACCGATCTAGACACAAAATCCGGGAGTCATCACCTTATAAGTGGTAAGCTAGCCATTGAGAAGATAGAAAGGACCAAGACAGAGCCTTAAAACTCATTAGGAATCAGGACAATGAGAAGTTCCCAAAGGAGACTGCGAAGGAATAGCCAGAGAGGTAGGAGAAAACTAGGAGGGTATGATATCACAAAAGCCATGGGAAAAAAAAAACTATTTTAAAGAGGCAGATGTGGTCAATTTACTGTTGAGAGGCCAGTAAGATGAGAATTGAAAAACACCCACTGGATTTAGTGACATAGAGGCCTTTTGACTGAGTTTTTTTACTTTTTTTTTTTTTCAATTTCACAGGATCTTATCTCTTATGCAAAAAAATTTGAATCAAATGGAAAATATTTAAACAAAAATAACATTTTATCATAATACTATTTAACACATTGACTTAATTTTCAACTATTTAATATTTTCAGTGTTATTTATTTTTAGCAAGAGAGAGAGACAGAGAGACAGAGCCAGATAGGAAGGGAGAGAGATGAGAATCATCAGTTCTTCATTGTGGCACCTTAGCTGTTCATTGATTGCTTTCTCATATGTGCCTTGACTGGGGGGCTCCAGCTGAACCAGTGAGTCCTTGCTCAAGCCAGCTATCTTGGGGTTTCAAACCTGGGTCCTCAGGGTCCCAGGTTGATGTTCTATCCACTGCACCATCACCTGGTCAGGCAATGTTATTTATTCTTAACTTATAAAGAAGTGCTCATTTTTAATGGTCATACATACTGAGTTAAATAAATAAATAAATATAGCATTACCTAAATTAATCCAGTTAATGCTTATTTTGGAGCTTCTATCACACAATACTAAACTCTGGTTGGCTACCAAAAAGGCATGGTTTTTAGGAATGTTAGGTCTTTAACACTGAAGGGATTGTCCATCCATTCTAGGTCCAACACCTTTACACCTGGCTGCACAGACTTGCGCATTAGAAACAACCATGTGTCTACTCAGTTTCAAAGCTGATTACATGCTTCCTGAAAAAAGAGGCTGGATGCCCATTCACTTTGCTGCTTTCTATGACAATATCTGCATCATCATTATTCTCTATAGGAAGGATCCTAGTCTGCTAGAAGCTGAGGCAGCAGCTGAGTAAGTTATTAAGCATTTGTAAAGGCATACATTTCTGCTTTTGTGGCTTGCCCGAAACACTGACACTAAAAGAAATTGTTGGTATGATTGATTTGAAAGGCTGTGTAAGGAGTGCTCTACCTTTTCTGGTTACTATCTTCTTCCCCTACCACTTACCTTTAGGATTTATATAGGCAGAACTTATGTTAACCTCTGCATGTTGTCTGGAAGAATAAGGAGTAGTCCTAGGAAACTCTTCTTATCTTTTCCCAAGGGTATGGTTCTACAGACCAGTTTGCCAGTTTTACTACATACTTATGCCTAGGAAAAAGCCTGAGAATAGGAAGGAGAAAGTTCCTCTAAATTGGAACCTGTACAGTCAGGATACAGTCCATGCGCTACAGATCAAAGTGAATAGGCATCAGAAAACAGTAGACATATCTAGTGATATCCAGAAGAAAAACACATTTTAAAGAAGTAAATAACTTTGAAATAAGGAAATAACCCAAACAGCCTTCTGTTTCATAGTTTAGCTGAGAACCAACTTTTAGGATGGAGGTATAACTGTTTCTGGTTGGTAATCAAAAAATCACATTATTGTTTTAAATCTCTGAACATGATTTAGGCATGGTTTCACATTCAGATATTTCTTTTTTTTATTATTTTATTTATTTATTTATTTATTTAACAGGGACAGAGAGAGAGTCAGAGAGAGGGACAGATAGGGACAGACAGACAGGAATGGAGAGAGGTGAGAAGCATCAATCATTAGTTTTTTGTTGCCATTGTGACACCTTAGTAGTTCATTGATTGCTTTCTCACATGTGCCTTGACCGAAGGCCTTCAGCTGACCAAAGCAACCCCTGCTGGAGCCAGCAACCTTGGGTCCAAGCTGGCGAGCTTTCGCTCAAGCCAGATGGGCCCGCGCTCAAGCTGGCGAGCTCAGGGTCTCGAACCGGGGTCCTCCGCATCCCAGTCCGACGCTCTATCCACTGCGCCACTGCCTGGTCAGGATCATTCAGGTATTTCTTAGTCTTCTAATAGCCTGTCCATTACACTGGGGAACAAAATTTTTGTTGCATCCACAGAAACATTTGTTCTTACCTAATTCAAGTGTGCTGTTCTCGAATTTGACATTAGTATTTCTCTGTACGCTATAGTTTTTTGCAATTCAAGATTTTAGGTTTTTATCTTATTGTAAAATTTTCAACATTTATTTTAACATAATGAAGTAGAATGTCTTCTTGGGCATCATCTTGGTGAAAATATAATAATTTACATAATGCAGTAAATACACTAATAAACTAAGATATGACTGCATCAGAATTTGTCTACTATTTCAAAATAGAACATATTAAAACAGTTATTTTAATAACAAAATTTGTGCAAAACTTATTTAAATTCTATTCAGGCAAAAATTTGTGTTTGTAGCTCTTGTGTTTGTGTACTTGTTGAGGACAATCTCGTTTGATGCTCCAGCAGTAGTCTGCTCATCACTAACAGATCCAAGATTTTCGGGAAACTTATCAAGGTGAGTGTTCAGGAAGTGAATCTTAATGCTTGTGTTACATCCAATGTCATGGAAAGCCAACAGCATCCTTTGAATCATAGTCTTCTGCTTTTTTGTTGCCAAGGAAGTTCTTTGTAACTGCCACAAAAGACTGCCATGCTGCTTTCTCCTCCTTATTCATCTTCCTGGCAAATTCTTTGTCACATATGAGGGTTTAATTTGAGGTCCATTGAATACACCTGCTTTTATCTTCGCGAAAGACAAGGCAGGAAGAGAAGAAATAATATGTTGAAAGCATTCCCTCTCTCTATTCAAAGCCTGAACAAACTGCTTTATTAAGCCAAGTTTTATGTGAAGTGGGGGAAAAATGATCCTGTCTTGATTAACTACAGGTTCATTCACAATATTTTGCATCCCTACTTCCAGAGCTTCACGTTTCGGCCACTCCTTCTGTGTCCAGTGTTTCTCCTGAGCTCAGCTGTCCCACAAACACAGAAAGCAAGGATACTTTGTGAAACCTCTCTGTTGTCCTATCAGGAAATTGACCATTTGAAGATCCACACAAATGATCCAGTTATGCTCCTCATACTTCAGAAAGTCGAGGACAATTTTTATGTCATTATAATCTTCTCACAGATGAGTCGAATAACCAATTGGAATCACTGCATAAACATTATCGTTGTGTAGAAAAACACATTTCAGATTTCGTTTAGAGCTGTCAAGAAATAGCCGCCATTCTGTTGGACTGTAAGTGGTAGCACCTAGCTGGCTGAGAAGACTACTGATATCATGACAGTAAACAAAGTGTTTGTCTTCGGAAAGAAAGTTCACCAAAATTTGTTCACGCTTCCTGAAATGGGATACTTGAGCTAACCGGTGAAGTACATTATTTTTTTGAAGCCTGGAGGTTAATAACTCAGCTGCTTTTTTTGATAGGCTCAAATCTCTTACTAAGTCAATTTGGGTTGGCTAAACTGCTGAGGGGTTAATGACTGCTTGGCATCAGAAGGAGGCCCTTCAGATCTACAACCATTTCCTCATGCATCTTATCAAAATACACTTGATCACCATGTTCACTTTCTTTGTCCTTAGAAGAAATAAAAGCATTGAAAACTAGAACTGTGTCTCAGAATGTGGGATAGGTCGTATTGCTGAAGGAATATTAGGATATGCAATCATATGCCATTTTTTCTTGCTGATGCCCTTTGTATGAATCAGACAGAAATAACAGTCACTGTTGTGGTCCTTAGGTTCACGCCAAACCATGGGAATACCAAAAGGCATTCCTTTGCATTTTCCTTTTGTCCAGTCATGAAGCATTTTCTCACAGCTATGACATACAATATGAGGAGCCCAATTCTTGTCTTGATCTCCAAGGGGAACTTGAAAATAGGCAATAAATGCACATGTCACAAATGATGAAATATTGCACCTTTGACGTTGAAGTGTGTAACAGCCACATATATAACAGAAGGTGTCAGGACTATTCTTACATTTACGCCTACTTGAAGAAGCCATGATTCAATCTTAAAACAAAATATGAGGGTGTTTTTCTTAAATAATAATCTTTTACATTTAAAAACAACTACAATTATATAAAAGTGATGTTTGTAAAACACATTAATTGCCTTGTGGTTATGTTCAATCCAAGAGTCGTTGCTCTTTAACTCCAATTTAAAAACCAATGTGTACCATTAACTGTAACAAAAAGAAATTAAAATTGCATAATAACTAAAGCATGCACCAAAAAACATATTTCAGATTTGGAATTAGCGATGCAGAATTATATAGAAAAAGTTCTAAAACCTCATACAACAGAAAATAAAACAAAACATTGTTCCCCAGTGTTACTTTATTATTCAATGAAAGAATTAATTTTCTCTCTCTTTCGGGCAAAGATGCATGTGGAGAACACTTTCACAAAACTAGGGTTTCTGGGTAATAGATTGTCTAACTAATAGGCTCTGGAAAGAATCATGGAATGTGGAAACCTGAGGTCAGGTCCTGGTTCTGTAATAGTTTGACGTGTCTTTTGTCACAAGAGGATTAAAAGACTGAGTGGATTGTAAAGGTCAAACAATTGGATATCAGAGGTAGAAGTAAGAAGTGATCTGTGATCCTGCAAAGGATTAGTAGAGAGGTTAATTACCAAGGTTGAGGTCTCCTAAGTGGAGTTAATGAGTGTGGCTATGTCGAATATGTGTATGAATATGGAGCATGAGTGAAGGTGTGACAAGGAATTGAGATATCGGAACCACAGAAGGTAATTCCTGTGGGTGTTGAAGTCATTGACAATAGGAGGGGCATGTGGTGAGGCAGTTTATCAGCTAGGATGTAGAAGAGGATTCACTTGGGCAGGGGGTAATGGCAATGTGGAACTAGACACAGTAATAATATAATATGATAGCATATTTTTCAAATGATATGAATCAGAGTGATGGCATTAGAAGTAACAGTAATATTTATTCCTACTATTAAGTAGAAGAAAGCAAGCAACAGGAGAGCAGTCTTGTTAAAGTAGAAAAGGGAGAAAGTAAAAAGATGTTTACTCATACAGGGCACGAGTTTTCCTAGGGCTCAGGCGAAAAGGGAATAGAGGAGAGGTTTGGGATCAGTTGGGTAGAGGTGAGAGTTTAACAACAGGTTGCAAGAGAAAGAGCTTTCACAAATAGATGAAGGTATAGTTGTAAGGATTTTAAAAAGTAATGTTTGAGGCAATGTGATATGATGAAAAGTGGACAGGGGAAAACCCTTGCCTTATAGCTCAGTTGGTTTGAGAGTTGTCCCGATACACCAAGGTTGCAAGTTCAATCCCCAGTCAGGGCGCATATCAGAATCAACCAATGAGTGCATAAATAAGTAGAACAACAAACTGATGTTCTCTCTCTCTATCCCTCTCTCAATCAATAAAAAAATTTTTTTAAGGAAAATAAAAGGAGGAGCGGGGAACTATGTATCAAGACTGTGCTAAGCACCTTACTCATCCCTTGACCAACACTATTAGCTGATTGTTACCTTTATTCTTTTACAAAGAAAATAACCCAGTTTGCTTGAGGTTACCTTGCTAGTTAGTACATCTCTCAGTTGAAGCTGTTGTAATGAAGATACCCCAAAATATTTGAAGATAAATGAAAATACAATCGAAGCTGTTGTAATGAAGATACCCCAAAATATCTGTAGTTTAAATGAGATAAACATGTAGTTCTTTTTTATGATGTCTTGTTTCATGATCACAGGCTGGCATAATGGCTTGATACTATGAGGAGCCCAGACTTCCTTTTGTTGCTTGTTATTGTGTGGTTTCCATATTCTGGTACAAAATGGCAACTCATGCTTTCATTATTACTCCTGTATTCTAGCCATGAGGAGAAAGAGAGAAGAAAATAGCACAGTCCTTTTTTCTTAGGTTGTTGTCCAGGTAAATTTTATAAATATTACATTGGCCAATCATAGTCTGGTGGCCATACCTATTCATATGGGAAGTGGGAATGTCATATTTGGCTGGAGAGCCATGTCGCCAACCAAAAGTTCTTCATATTCTAAAAGGAAGATAATGGGTTTTGAGACAAACTAGTAGTTTCTGTCATAATGAGGAAGCTGGGATCTGAGAACTGAACATGAAGTTTAAAGAAATGAATTGTAATACTACTTGAGTATGAGTTTTATCATTTGTAAAATGGGATGATTACAATTATCTTGCTTTTTCCTTCACTCATAGAGTGGTTGCAAGGATTAGATGAGGTAGTATATTCTAAAAAGTTTGTGAATTATCAAATTTTAAGTGAAGTAGAAGACATGATAATTAATTTGGGAAGGAGCACAGGGGCAAACACTAAGGACAGCCAGGGCAGGAGAAGCAAATCTATTTACATATGGACCATAAAGAACAATAACGTATAGGAAAGAGGTGATGGTATAAATCAGATTTCCTCCAATAGTGATTTGGATAGTTTTACAAAAATAAATATGACATTATATGTGTGCTTAATTATTATTATATGTTCCTTGACTTCTAGGGATCAGTGTACTCCCCTGTTACTAGCTGCCACTTCAGGAGCACTGGACACTATTAAGTACCTATTATCTCTTGGTGCTAACTGGAGAAAAACTGATATTAAAGGAAACAATATAATTCATTTATCAGTGCTTACTTTCCACACAGAGGTTCTCAAACATATAATAGAGTTAAATATCCCTGAACTTCCAGTTTGGAAAACTTTGGTAGGTGAGTATAGAACACATAGCCTCTTTTTAAATAAATTGTTTGGATATTATTCAGTTTAATTATTGATACTGATTCTGAAATAGAGCAAATAAAACGCAGTGATACATGCATCATATTTAAAAAATTTTTAAATCGTGAAGTAAACATTTTGAGTTAAAACTAGAAATAAAAATAACACAATATTTTTACATGCAGAAGTAGTTTTCTAAATTAAATTCAAAAATAAATAAACAAAACAGACTACATTTTGCATAATTACTTTTATTTTTTAATTTTCTCCAAAAGTCCAATCATTTTCTCCATCAAAAAAAATTTTTAAATAAAAAAGAGGGAAGAAATTAAAGTTTGAATGATAAAGATCCCCTTCAATTTATTTGCCACAGATTTAGCAACATTTTTCCTCACATTTTAGTAAATGTTTTGTGAAAAATTTTGTTCAAGATTTTTGTCCAAATTTGTATTCAGTCTAGCCAGAAATATTATAAGGGTAAGTAATCGTTACTAGGCCAATTGAAAGCACACATCTGACTTTTCTCCTTCCCACTAAAAGTACATGAGATTAAATAAAAATAACACCACCACCACCAAGAGCAAACAAGCATTGAAGAGAAAACAGGAAAGGACACAACAGTAGTAAAATATTGGAAACATTTGTCAACTGAAGAAACTGTTCCAGGCCAACAGTGAGAAAACTAGGAACCTCTTGGACTCACACCATAGACCTTTCTTAGACTCAACAACTTACAGTGCCAGTTAGAAGGGTTTTCTTCAGAGGCAAACCAGGAAGGACCTAAAGACACTGAGGAGGGATTCTTTCCAACAAACAGGAAGCTGGGAGCCTGACCCAAAAGAAAAGAAAAGGGAATTTCAAAGATGGCAGCAAAGGGAAGTCCCAAAATGGGTACTGTGTACCAAAGCCAAAGGGAGAATGTGGGAGGAATTATCAGTAAGTACAAAGAAAATTAAGCGGATGAAGTAAAATAGGAATATTATTATGTCTGGGCAAAATAAAAGTAAGAAAGGAGACACAACTGTAGTATATTGTAATGATTAGCTATGAATAATATCTGTAAAGGCATCATAATGTAACTACTGAATGTTCATTTAACTAAAAACTATAAATATGGAGGGGAAACAAAAAATGGAAGAGCAGTGTTGAAAGAGCTAGTTTCTCATTTACTGTAACATGAAGTCAATCAATGATGTCTAAAATTTATACAGCAAAAGGTAACAGTGTGTATAAATATTTAGAAATATAGAAATATGTAAATCACAGAGGGTATAGGGAAAGAGTCCAAGGTGGTTATATCTCGAGAGAGAAACTCAGAAGACTGACGAGGGTGGGAGAAGCAACCACTATACTTTGCAGTAGGCCTTTTAATAACATGTATTACTTTAATTAAATAAAAACTAAAGCAAAATGAAACAAACTGGAGAACTGATGCTTTTCCCAACAACTCATTTTAGGATGGGAAATGATACATTTATGATTTTCAGCCCCAGTCTACTGATTCAAGAAGTCTGATAATTGCTTTCAAAACAACTGGGGACTGGGAACACATTCCAATTATATTAGCCCCAAGAGATTATTGGAAATTGTTTTCAATGTTTATATTTGTGTGCATATTTGTTATTTTATATCTTAGCCTTTTTTAGGAGGAATTAAGAAGACCATCCTGCTACTTTTAATAGACTAACACATTTGAAATATCTCAGTATGGAATAGTATTTCTACCAGGAATAGCTTAATGGCACAAAAAAATTCCCAACAGCCACTGTCTCCTTCAGCCATTGTTGGAAAGTCCCAATAATGACGCAAACACAATAATCAGTGAACATCTGGCCACCGTTGCTTTGCTTTGAGCCCTGAAATAGCTCCTCTCTTTACATTGCCCATTTCCAGCATGAATAAAAGTAGAATAACCGGAGTGGATTATGTTTTCAGGACTAGCTCTTAGAGTGGAAATTAAATTTTAAAAGAGAGGGCCATAGAGTGATCTAGCCAAGCTAGGAGTTATTAGAGCAGATTTGTTACTATTGGAACTGACTAAAGTGAGATGAGGCAAGGATACTTCTGTGTGGTTTTTATTGCACCATAAACATTTGTTTGGAAGCATATACATTTGTATTATCTCATGCCTGGAGTATAAATTCATTCTTCTTCACACTCAGGAAATATATAAAACCTTACATATGATTTAATAGATATTACATTTGTATTGACAATAATACAGTTCACATACTCAAATTTTATTCAGCAACTGATTTCAAACCACTGAGGTGTACTGTTTTCCAAGTGAATCTGAATTATGTGACCGTCCATTCTAAGTCATTCAGACTGAAAAAAAAAAAATCTTAGATTTTTTATACTAATGATACAGATTATAAATCTCAACGATCATGGGTAGATAGGGTATGTTCGGCTTCTCACAAAAGACCCTATATAGAGGGAATTTAATGAGTGCAGTTGGGGGTGATGGTGGTGATCTCAATTCATGGCTTCACTTGGCCTATAGAGAAACAGAAGCAATCGTTCCACTTCTTTTTGTAAAATTATTCCATGTGTTTTTCTGTTGAATACTACTAGAAATGTTGCAGTGTGAAAGCTATAAGCGAAGGATGATGGCTGTTATGTCCTTAGAAGTAATTTGCTTAGCAAAGGATGAATACTGGCAATATATTTTGAATGCAGGTGATGTAAAATTTATTAACTATCTTTTGTGTATGCTGTTTTATAAAGAGCTATATTATATTCAGTTCATCACTTTAAGATATTTTTTATTTTCCACTGGGAAGCTGCACAGGATCAAACAACTATGTAAATTCCATTTCTCTAAAACCTTTTTTGAGGTACCGAACCCACCAGTTTCATATGCACATTCACCGAACCCTTCTTTAGTGATAAATAAAATATGATTTTTTTCCCAAATTCAAGACATAGGTATATGTTCTTTTACTGGTGCACAAAATGAGCCATGCATGAACATCACCTTGCTCAAAGAACAAAACCAACAAAGTGCATGAACTCACAACAAATTACGGTATTACTTTATTCTGGCCTCCGCGGCAGAGGCTTCTCCGAACCCTTGAGACCAACTCATTGAACCCTTAGGGTTCAATAGAACCCAGGTTAAGAACCACTGCTCTAAAACTTTCAAATTTAAAAGTGTTATTAAATTACTTTACCGTACTACTTCTAATAATTGCTACTTTCACTTAGAAGTTATCTCTCTATTCTGTACTTACACAATATAGTTTTTAAATGGAAAATAGTTTTCATGGTTTGTTACAGCCGTCCCGAGTTTGTAGGTAGTGCTGCATTTAGAAGTTAAGCTAATTGCTTAATCTATCTAAGCCTATTTTCCTCACTCACAATATATATATAGGTCCTACCGCATAGGGTTGTCTGGAGAACAGCACGGTCCTACATAACTCTCTAAAGTGACGGAAATGTTCTATCTGCACTGTCCAACATGGTAGTTACTACTCTAATGTGAATGTTGAACATGAGGCGCTCCATAAATATTTGTTGAATGAATGTGTGAAAAAATCATTATAGATTAGTCCCCTAATGTGTACAAAACATGTACAAAAGTTCTATGTCCAAAAAGTGAACCACAGATAAATACATCACAGGGGAGATTACATTTCAGATAAATAAATGAATCATACCTATTATATTTTCCAGCATTTTATGTGTCTCTATAATGTGCTCTTTTCTTTCACATTGAACTGATGTAACCAGCATCTAACTGAAGTCAGATTTAATATTTTCACCAAGCCCAATGATTTTTTTGAACCAATTGTAACTAATCAGGCTAAGGTTGCTTTTTCTAGATTCAGCACTTTATATTTATTTTTTAGTTGCTTGTATAAAATGTGGGTAATAGATAAAATAATGATCAAATAACTACACAAACACTGCCATACAAACTTGATGCAATAAACAAAATGAAGTCTACCACATAGTAGCTCAAAGAATTTATTTGTCCATGATCTTAAGCCAAAATTCAGTGTTTCAAATGTGGCTTAGGGTTACCAATATGAAATGTATGATTGTATGCTGTGTGAAAATGAAATATATGAACACTGAGAGCTCTCTATACTGCAGACAAGACAGAAAAGTACATTCATGTAGTTTTAAGTGATAACTTCCAAAATATTTTATAGAATTACTTACCAGTTGTTTATATGGCAATACCCATGAACATTATTTAAATCTTATGATAAACTGAGTACAAATGGTTACAAGTAATTCATACTTTTTTTTCATTTCTTCATTGCAGGCACCATTCCTGCCTTGATCAATCTATTAAAAGGTTCCAAAATAAAATTACAATGCAAAACAGTTGGGTTACTGAGCAATATCTCAACCCATGTAAGTGTAGTACATGCTATTGTGGAAGCAGGAGGCATTCCTGCTCTGATTAACCTACTGGCTACGGATGAACCAGAACTGCACTCTCGCTGTACTGTCATTCTGTATGATATTGCTCAACTTGAAAACAAGGATGCTATTGCCAAATATGTAAGTTCTTTTTATAGAAAATCATTTTGACTGATAGTAATTCCCTCATATGGAAGCTAGAAAGATACATATCCATGTTACTATGCAGTGGCAAAACTTTCAGGGAAACATTCCATCTCAATGAGGATGGCAAGGAGCAAACCTGTCACAATCTAGTAAGTACCAGAAGTAAACAAGAGCAAGACTGTAGCAGAGCAAGCACAGCAAGGGGCATGAGCTTCAGCAGAGATACCCAGTTTTCCTGTTCCCAAACCTCACAAGGCAACACAGTGGGCCCAGATGGATGTTACCTACACGTTGGGTTTCTGTCACATCTATGGAACCTTGAGCTTAAGAAACCTGTCATTTTGCAGTTAGTAAGCAAGCCTGTTCTTTATCTGGAGGGAACTGTTTCCATGTTCCCATACCTTATAGATGTCTTCAAACTTTTTATATAAATGTCCCACTTTTGCAGTGCTGGTCAACCTGGTCCATACCTCCCACTAGTGGGCATTCCAGCATTCAGGTGGGCCAATTACGGTGCCGTTTGGTTGCTCCACTACTGCCCATCATGGAAGTTGGAACCCTTACTAGTGGGAGGTATGGACCAGGTTGACCAGCACTGCAAAAGTGGGCCGTTTTAATAAAAAGTTTGAAGACGGCTGCAAGATTGCTAGCCACATAAAAATCCTGAGCTGGGCTCAGGTGAAAGAGCTGTTGCAATCTTGATACACTCACACAATACAGGTAGGAGTGCAAGAGACCTAGGGAAGACTGTTTCTCAACAAAAATATATCTGGTAATGCTGTCATCTGGGAAAACATGGAAGGCAGGCAAGTGCTGACTTATCTCTAAAGGTTGCGGTTGCTTCTTGCTGTTTATGAGAAGGTATTATAAGAAACACTACCATTTTAGATTTTTCATTCTGCCTGAGAAATGTAATCTAATTGTGTACCAGAATTAGAAGAAAAGTATTATTTGGTTGATAATAATATGCCACTTTGGGTTATAATTTAAAAAAAATTTTTTTTAGGCCTGACCTGTGGTGGCGCAGTGGATAAAGCGTCGACCTGGGAACACTGAGGTCGCCAGTTCAAAACCCTGCACTGCTCTGGTCAAGGCACATATGGGAGTTGATGCTTCCAGCTCCTCCCCCCTTTCTCTTTCTCTCTCTCTCTCACTCTGTGTCTCCTCTCTAAAATGAATAAAATAAAAATTTAAAAAAAAATTTTAATTTATTGATTTCAGCAAGGTAGGAAGGGGGAGAAAAAGAGAGAGGAATATCAAGTTTATACTGCATGTGCCCTGACTGAGAATCAAACCAGCAACCTCTGTGCTTCAGGATGATGTCCTAACCAATCCAGCTATCCAGCCAGGGCTGGTCACAATTTTTATCTACTTTATGGCAATATTTTTTTCTGATGCACATTCTTCATCTGTTATTTTTCCTATTTTTCCCCCTTATAGTTGTATAGATCCTATCCTGGTTCTTTTTTGATCATTACTTATCTCTGAATTAGGTTCTTTCCAGTCCAGCTATTTGCAGAAAGTATAACTGGGAAAGGACCCAGACCCATGTTCTAGGGGTAGGCTATCAAGAAAATGGCTTATGCCATAGGTTTGTATGTGTGGGTCCTTTCAGCTTTACCGGTGGATGGTATTTTACAATGTAGATTTTATTTCTTCCACAATTTGAAGTCTGTTTCTTCCTTTTTAACTCACAATAGACTACTTCTTCCAAACACATCTGTTGGTAAGATTCCTTGTTCATCCCTGCCTTCATTGATACAGATTGGTCCAAAAGAGCCTGCTGTCATTCTGCATACCCATTCCTGTTATTCCAGACAGGGAATTATGTGTTTCTTCTTCTGCCTCTCAAGTTATAGCCACTCAGTTTGGAAACCTGTCTTCTTCCAGTATTTTCTGTGGCCAGTGCCTATGTGAGATCTCTCTCATCCCTGTGGACAATGCATACACATTTATTATGGTTCACATTATAGATGTTGCCTAACTTCATTGAAAATAAGGTTATATTTCAGTTTCTTATCTTCCTTAATACTACTGCATTATTTCTATTAGTAGGAAAAAATCCCATATTTACTCCATTTAAAATTAAATTAGTATTCACATTTAAAAATAATTTATGTTGCACAAATACAATTACCAAGAATGAGAACATCTACAATGGCATATATTTCCAAATAAACACTGCATTCAGTTGATCTTACTCAGATCCTATACTTTTTAGATATTTAGTAAATGTTATAGTGAACTTGTAGCCTCAATTTATTTTGGTATTAAAAGTAAAAAGCTATTTTAAAATACATTTAGCGGACCTGTGGTGGTACTGTGGATAAAGCGTCAACCTGGAACTCTGAGGTCGCCCGTTCAAATCCCTGGGTTTACCCAGTTAAGGCACATACAGGAAACAACTACTACAAGTAAATATTTCCAGTTTCTCTGCCTCCCTTCTCCCTCTCCCTCTCTTTCTCTCCCCTCTTTCCAAAAACCAATAAATAAAATATCACACACACACACACAAATATATACTACTTACCTTAATATTTAAGCATATAATATTCTCAAAGTTGTTTTAACTGTCACTTTATGTGCCATATCAGTAGACACATTTGTTACGGATAATTTTTCTCTCCTAAATAAACCGGTATTTACAGCAAGATTATAGATTTGTGATTCTAAATAAAGATCACATACACCTCAAATAAATTTAATTACATTTTTTGTTTATTTTTAGAATGGAATCCCAGCTCTGATAAATCTCTTAAAGTCAGACATAGAAAATGTGCTAGTAAATGTAATGCACTGTGTACGGGTATTATGTATGAGAAATGAAAAGAATCAAAGAGCAGTGAAAGACCATAAAGGCATCCAATATCTTATCACATTTCTGAGTTCTGATTCAGGTGAGCTTCTATTTATGTATTACTTTTAAGTAACCAACCAGATATATTAAGTGAAGCAAGCACAGGTTTTGACTAGTCCTATATGAATTAGATGTCCTAGATCAGTGGTTCTTAACCTTTTTTTGAGGTACTGAACCCACCAGTTTCATATGTGCATTCACCGAACCCTTCTTTAGTGATAATTAAAATATGATTTTTTTTCCAAATTCAAGACATAGCTATATGTTTTTTTACTGGTGCACAAAATGAGCCGTGCATGAACATCATCTTGCTCAAAGAACAAAACCAACAAAGTGCATGAACTCACAACAAATTAAGGTATTACTTTATTCTGGCCTCCGCAGCAGAGGCTTCTCCAAACCCCTGAGACCGACTCATTGAACCCCTAGGGTTTGATAGAACCCAGGTTAAGAACCACTGTCCTAGATTTATCATAGAATGTATCTAGACATATTTAATATAACCTAAATATCTGGAACACCCAAATTTAAACTTCTGGATTTATAAAATTAAAAGAGTAGGAGAGGGACCTTTCTTTCTCTTACCCTATATTTCTACTTCAATCCAAAAAGTAGAAATGCCTAATTTCACCTTGCACTCAGCAATCTTACTCATTCCTCCCAATAAAAGAATAGTGAGTTATGTAATTTTCAGTTTGAAGAATGAGTCATTACAAATGCATGAAATAGTTCTTTTTGGCAGTTTTTCTCAAAGCAAGCTTTCCAGCAATAAAAGCTGGGGTTTTATTTTTTATCTCTATTTGATTCCTGTGTTTATTTATCAAGTGAGTAGAAATTCTAAAGAAAGAACCTCAATCATCCCAATTATCTGGGCTTTAAAGTTCAGAGGTGAAGGTCAGGGATTTAGATAGAGAACTGGGAAGACTAGATAATCACCACAACAAGTAATTAAGAGTAATATTGCTAATGAAAGTTTGCTGTATGAAATAAACAGCAGACCAAGATGAGAAACTGGAGAAACTCCAACTTTAAGAGTTGGGTGAAAGACCACTCTTATTCAACATTGTACTGGAAGTCCTAGCCACAGAAATCAGATAAGAAGAAATAAAAGGCATACAAATTGGAAAATAAGATTATCTTAGAATATATGTAAACACAATTAATTAAATAAAAAAAAAGAAAAACTGTCATTATTTGGACATGACATGATACTGTATATAGATAAATCTAAAGAGTTCACCAAAAGATACTAGAACTGATAAATGAATTCAATAAAGTAGCAGGATACAAAATAAATATCCAGATATCATTTGCATTTTATAAACCAATAATAAACTATCAGAATGGGAAACTAAGAAAACAATTCCATTCACAATTGCTTCAGGAAAAAACAAACAAAAAAATAAACCTAAGAATAAATTTAACCAAGAATGTAAAAGAGCTGTACTTGGAAAAATATAAGACACTGAAGAAAGAATTGAAGAAGATACAAATAAGTGGAAGAATATACTGTGTTCATGGGTAGGAAGAATTAACATCATTAAAATGTCCATATTACCCTAAGCAATCTATAGATTCAATGCAATTCCTAGCAAGTTACCGATGGTGTATTTCAAAACTAGAAAAGACATTTCAAAAAATTTTAGGTACCACAAAGGACCCTGAATAGCAACAGCAATCTTGAGAAGATAAAAGTCAAAGGTATCATGGTAACTGATATCAAACTATACTATAAAGCCAGAGTAATCAAAACAGCATGGTACTAGCATAAAAACAGACACAGAGGTCACTGGAACAGAATAGAGAACCCAGAAATAAATAAATCTACACATTTATGGTCAATTATTGTATGACAGAGGAGGCAAGAACATACAATGGGGTAAATGCAGTCTATTCAAAAAATAGTATTGGGATATTGGTCAAATACATACAGAACAGGAAAATAGACCACCTTTTTATACCATGTACAAGAATAAACTCAAAATGGATTAAAGACTGAAATGTAAGACTCAAAACTGTAAAACTCCCAGAAGAAAACACAGGCAGTAAAATCTCTGGTATTCCTCTTAGCAAAATTTTTTCTAAAACATCTTCTCGGACAAGGGAAACAAAAATAATAAACAAACAAACAATTGGGACTACATCAAACTAAAATATTTTGCACAGTAAAGAAAACCATCAGCAAAATAAAAAGACAACATACAGAATGGGAGAACATATTCACCAATGATAGATCTGATAAGGGGTTAATATCCAAAATTTATAAAAAACTGATATAACTCAACACACACAAAAAATCCAGTTACAAAAATGGGCAGAGAACCAGAATAGACACATCTCCAAAGAGGACATACAGATTGGCCCATGTATGAAAAGATGCTCAGTGTTACCAATCATCAGAAGGATGCAAATTAAAACCACAACACAATATCAGTTCACACCTGCCAGAATGGCTGTCATCAATGAATCAATAAAAATGTGTTAGCAAGGATATTGAGAAAAAGAAACCCTTGCACACTGTTGTTGGGAGAGCAGATTTGTGTGGCCACTATGGAAAACAATATGAAGTTTCCTAAAAAAAAAAAAAAAAATGGAACTGACTTATGACCCAGTGATTCTACTTCTGGGTATATATCTGAAAAAACTCAATGCAATAATTGGAAAGAATATATGCACCCTTATGTTCACAAAGTGTTATTAACAATAGCCAAGATATGGAAACAAACCAAGTGCCCATCAATAGATAGGTAGATTAAAAAAGAGTGGTGGTAATAAATACACACATATATATATATGTGTGTGTGTATACACAGATCTAGATGGATGGACCTAGAGGGTATTATGCTAAGTGAAATAAGTCAGTCAAATAAAGACAAATGCCATATTATTTCACTTATATGTGGAATCTAAAGAGCAAAATAAATGAACAAACAAAATAGACTCATAGATACAGAGATCAGATGATGGTTGCCAGAGGGGAGGGGGTTTGAGAGAGTGGGTGAAAAAGGTGAACGGGTTAAGAAGTACAAATTGTAAATCACAAAATAGTCCTGGGGATTTGAAGTACAGCATAGAGAATACAGTCAATAATATTGTAATAACTATTATGGTGCCAGTTGTGTACTTGAAATATCGGGGGATCACTTTGTAAAGTCGGACCACTATGCTGTACACCTGAAACTAATACAAAATAATAGTGAATGTAAACTGTAATTTAAAAATAAAAATAAAATGTGATTTATTAAGGAAATGTGATATACCCATTCATGAATTTAGAAGACACAGATGCCCATAAAGAATAGGAAAATGTTATATTGGTAAACTAAAATGTAAGGCATTGCATTTATAATGCAACTACATTAAATGTCTTTAACACTATCTAAATATATACGTATAAAAAACAGTGATATGCTCGTGTTTGTATGGTGACAATCTGGACAGTTATTATTCTATTTTTTTCTAAATTTCCTATAAACTCTATAAGTTTGATTTTATAAGGTGAGAGACTAATGATATGCTGTATTTTTGTAGTCTTACTTTTAAAAAGATTTAATTAACTGATTCTCAAATTCATTTGAAGATGTGTTAAAGGCCGTATCTTCTGCTACAATCGCTGAGGTTGCACGTGACAATAAGGATATTCAGAATTCTGTGGCTGCTGAAGGAGCCATTCCTCCTCTGGTGGCTCTTTTTAAAGGGAAACAACTTAATGTCCAAGTGAAGGGTGCAATGGCTGTGGAATCCCTGGCAAGTTACAACCCTTCTATACAGAGAGCATTTCTGGAAAACTCATTAAGTAAATATCTTTTAAAACTCCTCAAGGTAGGAATTGTATGATTATCCCTTTTCTTAGACAAAGTATGCAATAATGAATTTAGTTCAGTGAAAAGAAAACAAATTAATTTAGAATAAACATTTTATAAAATAGATATTCCTACAGTATTAAATAAATGCTCAGTGAATGAAATATTTTTTAAAATAGGCATTTCAAATAGATGTTAAAGAACAAGGAGCGGTAGCACTTTGGGCCCTGGCAGGACAAACACTGAAACAACAAAAATATATGGCAGAACAAATTGGATACAACTTTATAATAAATATGCTTTTGTCACCATCAGCTAAAATGCAGTATGTTGGTAAGTTATTTTCTATGTAAAAATATGCACAATGTAGAATTTTGGAGATCAGACATGTTTCTTGCTTTTCTTTATCAGGAGGTGAAGCAGTCATAGCTCTAAGTAAGGACAGCAGGATGCATCAAAATCAAATATGTGAAGGGAGTGGAATTGCACCATTGGTTCGCTTACTAAGGATTAGTAAACTTGCCGAATGCACACTTCTGAGTGTCATCAGAGCGGTGGGATCAATGTGTATTGGTTTGTAAATTTATTCTCAATTTTTAAAGAAAATCCTTGTCTTCAAATTCAACATTTTAGACTGGTTACAAACCACACACACACACACACACACACACACCTACCTTCCTTTTTCTTCCTGATCATGTTAATGCTTTCTACATTCTTGAACAGATGCAGCATATTTAAACAGCTGTTTTATAATCCCTGTATCTAGTTCCAGCATCTCTGTCTTTTCTGGTTCTCTATTGGTTTATTTTTTTTCCTAATTATGAATCCTATTTTCCTGCTCTTTTGCATGCCTAGAATATTTTAGATGTGAGTTTTTTTCCAGTTTTATTAAAATATAATTGACATACAATAAAATATTTAAAATAGATAATAGAATAAAATAAAATACATTATTTAAAGTATACAATTTAATGAGTTGTGGCATATGTATTCAGCTGACACCACCACTGCAGTAAAATAAATGAATAGAATCATAACCCAAAAGGTTTTCTTTGTCCCCCAAATAATCTCTGATCTGGTTTCCCTCACAATAGATTGGTTTGCATTTTCTAGAATTTAATTAATTCTATATGTAAATTGAATTAATCAGATATACTCTTTTTTCATGCTTCTTTCACCCAGCATAATTATTTTAATATTCATCCATATTATTGTGCATGTCAATAGTTCACTTCTTTTAAATTCTGAGTAATATTCCACTGTATGGTGTGATGGTTAATTTTATGCCTTATGAGATACATACATACATATCCCATTGGTTCTGTTTCTCTAGAAAACTGTGACTGGTACATATCAATATACTACAATTTGTTTATCAGTGCACCCATTGATGGATATTTAGATTGTTCCAGTTTGTTAATATTGTAAAACTGTTATGGACATTTATGTACAAGCCTTGGAAGAGACATGTTGTCATTTCTTTAGTGTTAATACCTAGAAGTAGGTTTTCTCGATCATGATAGGTGTATGTTTAACTTTTAAAGAAAATACCAGACTTTTTTATAGTAACCACTTCGCATTCCTGACAGCACTGTGTATGATTCCAATAGCTTCACTTCCTCGTCAACACTTACTATGGCAATTTTAGCCATTCTAGTAGGTACATAGTAAATCTGTGGTTTATTTCGCATTTTCTTAATGACTAATGATTTAGAGACTCTTTTTATGTGCTTATTTGTCATTTTTATATCTACTCTGGTAAAGTATCTTTTAAAATATTTTGCCCAGTTTTTATTGTGTTATCTTATTGAGGTATAAGCATTCTTTACATATTCTAGATACAAGTCCTTTGTTAGATATATGTTTTTCATATATTTTCTCCCAGTCTGTTGTGAATCTTTCCATATTTGTTACAAAGTCTTTAGACGAGCAAGAGTTTTTGAGTATGTCTAATTTATTAATTTAAAATTTTAGTTCATAGGTTTTGTGTTCTCTTCAGAAATGTCTGTGAGAGGGAAGGGAAAAGAGGGGATGGGACCAAAGAAGGTGAAAGGATTAGCCAAAATTATATATATACATACACACACACAAACACATGACACACACATATACAGACAACAGGGTAGGAATAGCCAGAGAGGTAGGGGGGATGGAAGTATGGGGAGGGGGCAAAGTTGGGGAGAAAAGGGGTGGAAAGAGCCTTTGCATGGGGCATGGGGTGGCACAATGTGGTGTTATATTGAGTGGGACACCACTTGAAATCATGTCAACACAATAAATTAAAAATAAAAATTAATAAAATAAACCTCTGCCAAATCCAAAATCTTAAAGGTTTTCTATTTTCCTGTATATTTATATTTCTGATCCATTTTGAATTAATTTCTGCATGTGGCTAAGATTCATTTTTTACTACCCATTTAGCATCATTTATTGAAAAGATTATCTTTTCCACCATATGATTTCTTAGGTACCTTTGTCAATAATCAATTTACT
This sequence comes from Rhynchonycteris naso, assembly GCA_037038555.1. Classification (NCBI taxonomy): domain Eukaryota; kingdom Metazoa; phylum Chordata; class Mammalia; order Chiroptera; family Emballonuridae; genus Rhynchonycteris; species Rhynchonycteris naso. The sequence goes on along the minus strand of CM072997.1, from coordinate 43,768,951 downwards.
AAATATTTCTGAGTCTGTTTCTGGACTCTATTTTGTCTACTTATTCATTTGTTTATCTTCATGCTATACTTAATGTCTTACTGGAGGTTTACAGTAAATTTTGAAAGCAGTTAGTATAAATCCTTCAACATTTTTCAAAGTTGTTTTGGGGAGCCCAGGTCCTTTGTTATTTCCATACACTTTTTTAAATTAACCTGTCAGTTTTTAAAAAGATCTGTTATCTTTAATTGGAATTACATGGAATCCATAAATAAATTTGAGGGAACAGGCATTCCATTAATACAAAGTTTTCCAATATATAAACATGGTAAGTCTCTCCATTTCTTTGGGTATTCTTTAATATCCCTCAGCAATGTTTTAGTTTTTCATATACAATTCTTGCATATTATTTTGTCAGTTTTATCTTAGGTATTTCATTTTTAAATCACGCATAAGTTTTGATCGAATGCTGGACATTGTGTGTTTTAAATTGACGAATGCTGAATCTTACTGTTTTCCTTTAATGAGTTAGGCTCTGTTAGGACATGCATTTGTTACTTGGGATCTGTGTGATCCTTTTGCAGCTAGCTTTTAAGCTTTTTTAGAACAGTGTAGAGCAACCTTTACATTGGGACAACTTAACCCCAGTATTATGATACTTTTCCATGGACTCAGTCCCTTGGATATAGCCCCTTGTATTTTGAGATATCTACACTCTGGCCAGTAGGAACACAAACTGTCTTTAGCTTTGTGTGAGCTCTGAGAACTGTTCAGCCTATTGCTTGTAGTGGTTCTTTTCCCAACTTAATAAAATTTCAGCTCATTATTACCATGTGAAGTTTCAGTCAAAAATTATATATAACAATACCATATTATCATAATCATTATTAAAAATACTCATTTTTTTTGCTGCGGGTGGGGTGGGTGGAGGAGTGTATAGGGGGCATAAATGGTGATGAACAGACTTTAAATAAAAATTTTAAAATACTCATTTTTTGAGACCCACCTGTAGCATCTTCACCCTTTGAAATCTCCCTTCCTACACCTTTCCCGCCTATTCTGAAATGTGCAATTTCTCTTCTGTGCTTCAACTGTACAATTCCATACCTCTAGTAAAACACTTATTACAAAGTATTGAAATTGTATATTTACATAGTTGCTTCCCCTAAATAATATAAACTTCTTGAGGGCAGGTATTCTAATTCCTCTTTTTAGCCCTACTTCCTATCTCAGTGCCTGATGCATTAAGTAATCAATACCTGTCAGTTTAGTGGAGAATATTCATGTAATCAGTGTTCGTGTACATGCCTGGGTGGCCAGAAGGTGAACAAGAGACAAACAAGAGTGTTCTTTGCTTCTTTTTCCCCAATTCCATCAAACCTCCCAGATCACAGTAATTAGATGGCTTCTATTCATTGTCCATAAAGAGGCCCTGACTTGCACTTAGACTTAAGAATATAAATGCACTGTATATGCATTGTGACACTTATGGCAAAGGAAAAGAATTTCAATTGCTCATACATATATCCCCTAGGAAGAGATGACTTAAGTTTCTTCTTTGAGATTAGGCCTACAATTTAAACTAGTAGGTTAAAATAATAATAAATAAATAAAGTAGTAGGTTATAAAACAGTAAGATTATCTTTTAGTATGTGTATCCAGAAGTGTTAACCAGAATATTTACTCTAGTCATTTTTATAAAAATGAACTTATTTTGGAAAACATTAGCATCATAATCTTAAGTACCTTGCACATAATTCCTTAGTAGATGATAGCTATATCATTCCTTGAGAGTCTAGCATTTCTAACTTCTTTGTTTTGTGACTATTAGGAAACCAGGCACTTCTTTCTTGTTGTTTTCTAATGCCATAAATTTGCGTTAAGCATTTTTAATTTAGAAATTAAATTTAATGTGGTGACATTGATCAATGAGAGTACACAAGTTTTAGGTGAATATCTCTGTAGAATTTGAACTGTTGATTGTGTTGTGTGCCCATCACCCAAATATGTATACTTCTAGTAGTAAATTTTCCATTTTACTTTGCCTTTTAAAAATTCAATTCAGGTAAATTAGTGTAGACATAGCATTTCGTTTTGTAATTTACTAATTATATATATATAATTTTATAAGAGAAAAAATCCACTTTTATTTATTTACGTTTCAATAAGTTGAAATCCTTGAGGGGTACAGCATGACAGAGTCTGTGTCCAATGGCCTTAGCAAGAAGGTTTGCTTTGGAATTTGGCATGGACCATGCCACTGTTTCCATGAGCATGAGTTGCCTTTTCCAAGATGACTAGTTTTTTTTTAATTTTTATTTTATTATTATTAATTCTAATGGGGTGACACCAATAAATTAGGGTACATATATACAATGAAAACATCTCTAGGTTATCTTATCATTCAATTGTGTTGCATACCCGTCATCAAGATGACTAGTTTTGTTCAGTTTGCCAACAAAAGTCACTGTGTGTTCTTTGCTTTGTACACATAAGGGCATCCCTTGCATAGATAGAATAGTTTCATCTTGAGCATAAACACCTTCAGTTTTAAGAAGAGCTGTGTGCTCCCTCTGGTTCCAGGAATCCAGCTTATGCCATCAAAAATGGCCCTTGGACCACAGCCTTCCAGATGTATTTGTCATTTTAGAAGTCCTTTTCCAAACGGGCCCATAAAGTTCAGCAGCAACAACTCCACTCACCTCCACTAGCTCCAAGATGGTGGGAAGAGTTTACTAATCATATTATGCTAGGACACTTCATCAATCAAACATATCAAGCTATGTTTAACTTTGCCATTTCCAAAATAGAAAAAAAAATCTCATTGACATGGATTCTTACAGGTGTTGCCCATACAAGAAATCCCACTAGTCAACAATTTGTTGTAGACGAGAATGCCTTTCCAGTACTCATTCAACTACTGAGAAATCACCCTTCTCCTAGCATTAAGGTATATATAAGGTTCGAAGGGGTTTTTATTTCCTGATATGGTAAAAATTAACATAAATATGATTTTAAGAATAATTTGTATCTTTATGCAAGTTCACAAGTACAATAAAAATATTTAACTTTTTAAACATAATTCTAGAAGTTTTAAACAAAAAAAAGTTGCTACAAAGATAATAAATTGTATTAAAATATTTCTTCAAAATACTAAAATCTTGCCTGACCAGGCGGTGGCACAGTGGATAGAGCATCAGGTTGGGATGCTGTGGACCCAGGTTTGAAACCGTGAGATCACCAGTTTGAGCACCGGCTCACCAACTTGAGCGTGGGGTCGCTGGCTTGTGCGAGGGATCATAGACATGACCCCATGGTCTCTGGCTTGAATCCATAGTCACTGGCTTGATCAAGTGGTCAGTGGCTCAGCTAGAACCTCCTGGTCAAGGCACATGTAAGAAAGTAATCAATGAACAACTAAGGGGCTGCAACTGTGAGTTGATGCTTCTTACTTCTCTCCCTTTCTGTCTGTTTGTCCCTGTCTGTCCTGTCTCTCTCACAAAACAAAAACAAAAAAATAAAAGTCTTATGTCCTTATTCATCAAACAAGTTTTATTCCTCAGATATATGATTATTTGCAGAATTTCTTTTCTACTTCCTCAGATATTGTTTGCTAAAAACTGGGTGGAGGTACAGGGATGTGATTTGTGTAGCAAAATTTCTCAAATAGAAATGAATCCTGTCAGTCTTAGAACATCAAAACAGCCCTACCTCCTACTAAAAAGCCTAGTTTGGCTGGCAGCAAGAGTTTTCTAAGGGTAAACATTACCAAGAGTTACTATGAGTTGTTAAAGAGTTGTCCACTCTTCCATTTACTTCTAGTAGAATGCCTTTAATAAAATGACATTCACATCTACTCAAACCATTTTACTAAAGGTTTGGAAATTCAGGACAGCTATAGTTGGTCAGGCAGGAAATAACAAAAATGCATTTTCTCTTCAAATTTTGGTATGGGCTCTGTTGGAAATGAGAAAAAAAATAACCTAGGAGGAAAATATGTAAGTAAACATAGCATTATATATTTTTAAGGGATGTGTTTGTCATCAGAAAAGATGTTACAAGTTATGTGATTTTTCTGGCTATGGAAGAGATTATTTTATTACGGGAGATGAATTAGGGAATAAAAGGAAGGAGCATACGCTTGCAATTTTTTTGGCTTGAATTAGAGTAAAAATTGCACTGACTTTCAAAGTACAAATAAATTTCATAAGACTATGGAAAATGCCACATAAAATATTTTTTATTTTAAAATGTACATTTTCATGGCTAAACAGTTTGCTTCAATTGCATCAATCTATATTTTAATATATACTTTCAATGAGTTCTTAAACTTATTAAAATAAAACATAAATACATTTCAATACTTTCCCTCAAATAAAATTCTAGAGCAAACAAATTCTGTTTGCAATATTCATGATTTTCTAAACTCGTAACATTTTTCATAGAAATGCATAGTGTAGCACTTTAAAATTTTAACTATTGGGCCCCAGATGGGCAGAGCATTGGCCCCAGAAGGGGTTGCCAGGTAGATCCTGGTCCAGGCACATGCAGGAGTCTGTCACTCTCTCTCTCCTACTCTCACTTGAAAAAGAAGAAAATAATAAAAACTAAATGGACATGACATAAATTTTCACTGCTGAAAACCTCATTTCTAAGATGGAAAAAAAAAGAAATCCCTGGGGTTCTTTAAAAAGAAAAATAAAAACTATATTGGTAAGATCTGTGGCAGTACAGTGGATAAAGGATCGACCTGGAATGCTGAGGTTGCTAGTTTGAAACCCTGGGCTTGCCGGGCCAAGGCACATATGGGAGTTGATGCTTCTTGCTCCTCCCCCCTTCTCTCTCTTTCTCTCTCTCCTCTCTCTAAAAATGAATAAATAAAATTTAAAAAATAATAACTATTGAATCCTAATAAACAAGGTTCATTGACATATTAAAGGGCTTCAGAATGTGCAATAAATGATTACAGAGAGAAGAGTTAGTCCTCAGTACTTTGCTTAAATTGATAGGCGATCCACGAAAGGCTTATAGCTCAAAGGTTAGTAGCTAGCAAGCAGTTCAAAACAGCTTTTTAACCCAGCCAGAAAATCAATTTTAAATTAGATATAGAAGGGATACTTCTCTGTCCTCAGAATTTTGTGGTCATGCCAGTACAAAGAGGAAGGATATTTTCCAGCTGTTCCAAATGATATAGGACATTCCTCCTGAAGTTGTAAATGTCACTCTCTTAATGCTAGTAAGAGAATTGGAATCAATGGATTTTAAAGTATCTTTGAATTATTATATCCCATATAAAGGTATAAAAATGTCACTTGATAAACCATGAGTAAAAAACTAAATTAATTTCTGAAAACCACATATTTAGGTTGAAGTGGCAGTTTCCCTGGCCTGCATTGTGCTATGTAATAATGCATTGCAGAAAGAATTACAAGAAAATGAAGGATTTAAGTATGCTGATGTCCTTAATCTTCTCCACTCGCAAGATAAGGTAATAACCTTTACAAAATGTTAAAGGTCATTTAGAAGAAGATGTTTTTTAGATCACATCCTAAATTATCAGCAAGTCTTTTGTGGCAACATTCAAATGTATTACTTAAGAAATGTAAAATCTCTTTGTTAGATACAAGTATATTAGTTTGTAATGATGGAGTTAACTGTTTCATATATTTTATCACTATCATATTTCAATTTGGAAATGTAGCAATTTTATGCATTGGGACAAACTAAAAAACAAGTCTCTTCTATCCTGAATGCATCAAATTTTTACCTATATTTACAACCTTCCAACCCTCAGTCATCATCTGCTTACCCAATATTCTAGAATGGTGGTTCTCAATCTATTTGTGATGAAGGAATACCCTTTCCTCACCAGTCTACCAACTAAAAAAATAAAGAACTTTAAAATTTTGAAATAATTTTAGACTTTCCAAAAATTTGCAAAAATAATACAGAGTATTCTGGTATCTTCCTTCATCCACTCCAGTTTTCCTGTCAACCAGGAAATTGACATTGATACTTTACTATTAACCAAGCTGCAGACCTTATATAAATTTTGTCTATTTTCTCACAATGTTCTTTTTCTGCTCCAGAATCCAATCAGGGATTCTACATTGCATATAGTTGTCTTTTCGGTCTCCTTCAATCTGTGAAACTCAGTCCTTGGAATTTCAGGATTCCATGTCTTTCAAGATCTTGACATTTTTGATGAGTTCAGGCCAATTGTTTTGTAGAATGTCTCTCAGTTTGAGTTACCTGATGTTTCTCATAATTAAATTGACATAATGCATTCTGGCAAGACTACCACGCAAATGACATGGTCTTTTTCATTCACCTTCCCAGTGCATCCTTTCAGGAGGTGCATGTTATTGTATGTCTTATAACTGGTAATATAAACTTTGGGTACTTGCTTAAAGTGGTGTCTATCACATCCCCACTGTAGTTACTGTTCTTCCTTTTGTAATTAATAAGTATCTTAGGTGAGACACTTCGAAGCTATGCAGATATTCTGTTTTGCATTGTACTTTTGCTCACCAATGTTAGCATCCATTGAAGCCACAGTGATTACTGTGGCATCTGCCTACTGGTGAGATTTTTTAAAAATTCCCTCTTTCTTCCTTCTACATTTATTAATTGGCATTTAACTGTAAGAAAGGCCCATTTCCTTTAAATGCTTATTCTCAGTTTCTGTAATCCTGTTATCAACCATTTTATGGACTGTCACTGGTCCATGGGCCATAACCCTAGAAAAACTCAGGGCCTTCTGTTATCTACAGTGTATCTGGCAATTAGGGAAGAAAACTGCCAACTATGTCTCTCTCATTTTGGGGAGATTTGGGAGGGAGAAAGAAGGATTGTAAGGAGAGGAATGAAATCACTGTACTCTTTTTTTTTTTTTAAATACAGAATTCTACTTTACTGTGGTACACAAAAGATGGAGAAGTTCTGCTTTAGTAATATGAGGAATAACAGAATAAGGAGACTGAATTCATGTTTGACTGACTCATTAAGCCCCCTTTCTTCCCTCTGTCCTTTGTTCCTTTCACATTTTTTTCTCATCACCCTATTCCTGAGGGATACCCTCCTTCTTCCTCTTCTTCTATTACCCATTGCACTATAAATTATTCTCCTTTTCCTTCCAGCCCGGCCTGTTACCACTTGTTTCACTCTCTAGACCCTATTCCTTTGACTGTACCTAACAGTTTTCTTCCTACCTATGGCCAAGTGACTACTTTGTGTGTATATAATTTTTATTATGGAAAATTTCAAACAACTCATGGTCAATCTTACTTCCTCTCTATATATACCTACTCACTAATCTTATGTAAATGTTTTTTATTTTATTTTTTAATTGGACTTACTGGGGTGACATTGATTAATAAAATTATATAGGTACTTTTTTTTCAGAGACAGAGAGTTAGAGAGAGGGATAGATAGGGACAGACAGACAGGAACGGAGAGAGGTGAGAAGCATCAATCATCAGTTTTTCGTTGCAGCACCTTAGTTGTCCATTGATTGCTTTCTTACATGTGCCTTGACCACGGGCCTTCTGCAGACCGAGTAACCCCTGCTGGAGCCAGTGACCTTGGGTCCAAGCTGGCGAGCTCTTGCTCAAACCAGATGAGCCCGCGCTCAAGCTGGCGACTTTGGGGTCTCGAACCTGGGTCCTTCCGCATCCCAGTCCGATGCTCTATCCACTGCACTACCACCTGGTCAGGGAAAATTATATATATTTCAAGTGTAAAATTCTACAATACATCATCTGTACAATGCACTGTGTTCACCATCCCAAGTCAATCTGGCATCATATAATTTTATCTGTAAACATTTCAGTATGTACCTATAATGATTCATAGTGGCAGAAAAATACTAAAATTAAGAGTTCTCTCTCTCTCTGTACTATGCTGTTCAAATAAAATAGTAAAAATAAGATTTAGTCATAAGATCCTATCCTTTGGGCCTATCTGAAAGATCTACTAAACTTGTTCATTTTGGCAAGCAGACTGTCTCGAAGGGGAATTGGTTTTTGCTCTTTTCCCGGTCCCAGAATGTTAAAATGTGATTTAAAAAAGTAAAACATTTTTCTTTTATTCCCTCTTAGAATACAGCACAATAGAATTGTTTTTCTTTTACTTAGAGGCAGGGAGGCAGAGAGACAGATTCCTGCATGCACCCCGACCAGGATCTGCCCAGAAAAACACCTACAGGGTGATGCTCTGCCCATTTGGTACTGCTGCTCCTTTGCTCAGCACCTGAGCTATTTCAGTGCCTGACGCAGTCCATGGAACCATGCTCAGTGCCCAGGGCCAACTTACTCTGAATGAAGCCATGGCTGTGGGAGGAGAAAAGAGAGAGTAAGAGAGAAAAGGAGGGGTGTAGAAGTAGGTGGCACTTCTCCTGTGTGCCCTGACTGGGAATTGAACCAAGGACTTCCACATACTGGGCCAATGCTCTACCACTGAGCCAACCAGCCAGGGCCAGCACAATAGAATTTTACTAATGAACTTATTTTAAGAGATGATTATCATCTTACACTGCATAAAATGCAACATATAGCCTGTTGCACAAGGGACATTTCGATTTATCAACTCTACTTTGGAATGTTTAAAATAAAAACATGTTGAATAAAATAGTTGTGGGTACATGATATTGTGGAGTTTCCTGTTACCATTTAGGTATTCATTTGCATAATCAGTAATCTAACATTCCCTTTAAAAATTGTATTTTTTTATCTTTTCTTCTCCCTGATACCACAACCCAATTCTCTATTTTCTGTTCAGTAACATTCTGAGGTAATTGTACAGTGTGTCCGTAAAGTCATGGTGCACTTTTGACTGGTCACAGGTCACTAATGTCATATTTTACTTCTGGAGATAAGAATGCAATATATTATAATGGGCAAGAATTTGAAACCTACTACCTAGATAGCATGATAAATGAAGTAAATTAAACATAATGCATGTTTCTCCTATTTCTAGGATATCTGTTTAAGAGCAGGCTATGCATTAACCCTTTTTGCCTTCAATGATTGCTTTCAACAATATTTAATATTAGAAAATGGAATGATAACCATATCAATTTTCCAACCTTTTCTTGAATCAACAATTGAAACTGAGAAGGCAATGGCAGCATTTCAGGTATAAAATTGGAGGTTAAACTTCAATAAATGTTTTTTTAGTGAAAAATTAAAAAATTCGGGGTCTAGAAAAATATTTATTAACTTGTAAAATTCACAGTATTTTTCATACCAGCTCCTTTCACATCAGAAAAGACCCACTATCTACAAGGATTTCTTTATCTACATAGAATTTTACAAGTTAAAATGAAATTTTTGCCTTTATCCATCATCTAACATTTATAAAACCCTATCAAGTCAATAGGCAGGTAGTAGTATTTTTGTCACCTCCATATTACAAGGAAATAGGTAGAGAAACATGGTAGTATCCAACACAAGTTTTCTAACTGCAAAACTTTTGCTGATCCCACTGATTCTTCAACCTGTGACAACTAGGTATACCTGGATTCTTTTTAGTCTTAGTCTCCCTCTTCTTTTTCTATCCTGTAACCTTCAGGCAATGTATTTTCTATGAAGGATATTTCTATCCAAGGATATTAAAGTTACAAATATTGTAGAAAAAATAATATGGCCTACAACAGTCACTAGAATGATCAGATAGGGACAAGTACTCTAACTCTTATTCTTGCTACTACTTCTATTCATTCATACCAAATTACCCCTCTTATCTTTCCAAGAAGTACCAAATAAATACATATATAAAAACTTATAGAGCTGTGTAGAAAATGTTTAATAATTCTATGCTTCTTTTTTATTTTTAGATTATTATATTAGCTAAAGTCATTATAGATGTGGACCATATTACTTTGTCTTCAAGAGGCATTACTATTTTAGCTGGTAGTCTGTATTCAGTTAATACCACTACAATTATCTTGACGGGTAAGAAATTACTAGATAACTAGAATCTAATTGTATACACATAAAACTATTTTTATAATGTTTTTGTATTATGAACAATAATAAAATAATAAACCTGACAGTCTGTCATATGGTTTGAAGAATGAATCTACAAGTCAGTCTAATCTGCCCTAAATAAGAGCAGAGCAAGTCTAAACATGGCCTTTTTGATTTCTTAACTACTTTTTCAAACCCCTAATTATTATTTCCAGAATATGAAATGAGAATTCAACTATGACTCACCACTATTATAAATGTATACACTGGTTTATAATACTGGCATATTTATACTAATATGCCTATGTCCAGTTTCCTTCTGACCAATAGTGCACATTTTACTAACATTTAAGAGTTCTCTACATTGATATGCATATAGCAAGGCAAACTAGCCTAGTGGATTCCTGACACAATGCTTATTGTGTAGCTAACTATGTCTACTCCAGATCTAACTCCCAGATGATCAATAAGTAGTTAACTGACTTCATATATCACTCTCAACACAGCATAAAACAGTATCAGAATGACAACCATATGGAGTAACTACTTCCAAAATTCAAATAAATAAGATATATATTTTTAACTGAAATGGTTCACTGAAGGCAGCAAAAGAAACTCTACCGGCTGCCATAAAATTATATTTTTATGTTGTAAATTTACTTAGCATGGAAGGAAAATTGAAGAAATAAAAACTGATAGAAACTACCTAAGGAAAAAAACATATTTAAAAGAAGTTACTAAATATATTTTTCTCTAAATAAAATTCTTAATTCAATGTCATAGTAATTGTATGACTGAAAAACAATTGTAGTGGGTTTAATTTTATTCCATAAACTCGTGTGTGCAAATAATGCCACATTATACTAGCTTTCAGATATTAATTTTCCCAGGTTGGTAGGAATTGAGACTCAAAGATGACTGGGCTTTCTCTGTACTCCATCATCACAGTTTTATACATCTCCAGAGTCAAACACACGCAGGGGGTGTATTTCAAGCAAGCAGGCTCTTTGAGCCTTAGGTATACTGTAAAATAAATGATGTCAAAGCCGACACGATTCCCCAAAGAGGCTCCAAAAGCACAGAAGTTTTGCAGAAACTGAAATTTCTGTTGCCAAGTCTCCAGTTTTCCTATGTGTACCACTTAGTTATTCTCCATTCAAAGCTCCTATTTCTATTATGTCCTCGTAGTCTTAGACCAGTGATGGGCAATCTTTTGAGCTTGGTGTGTCAAAATCCACCAAAAAACTGAGCATAACTCAGGTGGTGTGTCACTTTGAGAAAAACAGCCTAACTGGAAAGTCCCAGAACTAGACGCTCTGTGTCAAAGTTCTGTTGTTTTGGCCTACAGACCTCTGGCACAGAGTGTCTACACTACAGCAAATGTTTTATCCTCGGCTACTGCACCTGGCCATGCAGGAGCCAAGGATGAAACGTCCTTCTCAGCATGTGGCCCCATACTTCTCTGGTATGCGGCCTCATGCGGCTCTGTGTCATTGAAAATGGCTAAGCGTGTCAGTGCTGACATGCGTGTCATAGGTTTGCCATCACGGTCTTTGACTCTTTGCCCTTCTCCATCTGCTCCCCATTTCCTATGCCACATGTTTAAAGACATCTTGTTCCCTTCCCACTAGAATCATGCCTTCTCTAAACTCCGGCTATTGGAAATTTTTGCTCTAGGCCATACAACCCAACACTCCCCATCCTGAGAATAAATACAAAGGTCTTCTTGGCCTAAAATGAAGGTTGGAAAAAATAGAACAACAAATGCCCAGTTAATACATCAATAAAGTATCTACCCACAAATGTAAATACATTAAGCTATATCTTAAAAGTTGTGTTACACTTATACCAACAGAGCAACAATATTGTGAAGCATTATAAGAAAACTCTAAAATTAAAATTTGAATGAAATAGTTTTAAGTTGGTAGCTGCACGTTTATTTAATTACTGGATCACTTATTTTTAATCCCAAAACATTTCTTTTCATGGCAAAAACTTCAATGATTTTAAACTTTAATAAGCAACACATTGCTTAATTTTAAAATATCATTAAGCTCTTAACTCAAAGCCATTTGATTTTCAAAAAGGACATATTAAGTTTTCTTCCTTTTTTTTTTTTTTAGTCTTGTTTCTACATATTAAGTTTTCTTAAGGTATGTCAAGCATCACGTTCATAGTAGTCTTTAAAGAGAAAATAGCCCTGAAACTTCCAATCAAAACATTCTGAAGCCATGGGAAAGAAAACCTTTGATTTTCAAATATTCCATCTCTTAAGTAAATCTATTTAACTTTTACTATTTGTGACAGAAAACCAAATTATAATTTTGAGTAAAATTTATTCTAAGCTTGATATATAACAGCTTTTATTACTTTTTTTCCTGCACTTCTTTGTTAACAGAGATATCTTGAGACCCAAAACTTTTTAATACTATGTATAAATAACCAAAAGCACAGTATCTCAGTTCATAGCAAATAACATAAGCATTGTTTTTATTTAATTTATAGGAAATTTAATAGCTAGCCTGGCTCATTCTAGAGCTGGTATTACAGATGCATTTACCACATTAGGGATGATTCAACGGCTCTGCTATCATCTGTACTCAGGAAAAGAAGAGGTAATAAAGTAATTCTAAAATTGAGCATTCTAAAACTATAATTTGCTCTCCCTCATTTCTGTGGGCTAATTTTTCCACAGGTTGACTGTGTTATAATAGCTCATATTACTAACTCAAAATGAGGTGATTTCTCTAGTATTATATCTACCATCCACAATTCTGGTTCCCACAAAATGTGAAAATTTGTTTTAACTTTGATATTTAAGATTCAATCTAAAAATAAGTACGCTGATGATATAAAAATTTATAATTAAAGTATTTATAAAATATGTCACCAAGTTTTGTGATCCCACTGTCATTTCTATGAGTATCTGGAATGAGTGAAAGTGGAATCCATCAGTTTTCCTTATCTGCCAAAAGGGTTAGAGTTGAGGGTATGTGAAGAAGGAGTGGCTGGCCGGTAGTGATTTGCCTCTAAGTATTCCCCTATACTTTCCCCCAAGGTCTGAGGCATTGTTTCTCCAACTCTGGGGTACACTGGAAGCACTCAGAGGAATCTGACACACCATAGATTGCACAGGTCTATTCCAAGAGTTTCTGATCTAATACATCTGGTATAGGCCCTAGAATGTGTACTTCTAGCAAGTTCCCAGAAGCTGAAGCTACTCTTTCGGGGACCATATACTGAGAACCACTGTTCAAGGCATGGAACATATAATGAGTACATGCAGCAGTCAGATGCCAATGTGAAGACCTATATGTCAAGCTTCTGGTGTCCTGCATGGGCCTGGTTTATGTTTACTCTATAACACTTCTTATGCTACCACTAACAGATTTTCCTAAGAACTGCCCAGGAGTTTACTTGAACTAATTATATGAACAACCTAATTAAGGTCACAGGCAGAGGGTATTTCTTTCAAGGAAAAAAATAACTTTTTCTCTTGTCCCATGGCCTAATGCTTATTCTTGTTTCTTTATTTTTTTGCCAATTGACAATTTAGTTGCTTTCCTAAGTTCATTATTTTTAACCTACATTTATGCTATAGGTTTGACCTGTTTTTCTATCACAATCACTTAAGCAACTTTGAAAAGTTTGTTGTCTAGGCTGTACCCCAAAATAATCAGTTTTGCAGGGTAGACCCCAGGCATAAGTAATTTTCATAGCTATCTAAGTGACTGCAATGCACAACCAAGACTTAGATCCACTGTCTTAGTTCAACTCGGTGATCCTTCTCTGGCTGCACATTAGAATCTCCTGTGGCACTTTAAAAACAATATAGCCCTGGCAGGTAGCTAGGTGGGTTAAAGCACCATCCTGATATGCCAAGCATGCTCAGGGCACACACAAGAATCAACCAGTGAATACACAACTAAGTGGGACAACAAATCAATCTGTCTCTCAATAAGTAAGTACATAGATACATAGACAGATAGATAAAAATTAAAAACAATATAAATGTCCATATTCTACTCCAAGAGTCTGATGGGCTTTAAAAAATAAAAAACAAAGATATTAGTGATTCTAAAATGTAGTCAGAACTAAGAACCACTACTAGAAATCAATGGCAGTCGACACCCCTCTCTAAAAATTTTGCTGTGATTGCCATCAGTTGACATACTTAGTTGCTGTGCATAGCTACAGGGACATCCCTATGAAATATCTAATGAGAGCATTGGGTTTGATATTTTAAAAACAAAGCTCACTGGTTAAGAAGGAATTGTTTCTTCTTGTAGGTTCGCGCAGCTTGCTCCTGTGCTCTTGGCTACTTAACTTACAATGCAAATGCTTTTCGCATCCTATTAAAGGAATGCAGGAATAAGCCTAATCAGTTCCTTCGTATAAAAAATAATATCAGCAGAGATGCAAGTATTAACCCAGCATTTTTAAAGGAATTTCAAATGCAACAAAAAGTGGGACTTCCTTCCTTAAGGTACTGTGCCTGTATTTGAAGTGGTAGTGAAATTATTGATAGAGGAACTTTTAAGTTTAAGGAAGGTAAAACAAGGGGAACTACCCTTGAAATGAATATATGCCTTTTAAACTAAAGGATAAACTTCATTCTAATTGTCCATTGCCAAAGCCTGTTTTAATTCCAATTTAGCAACAGAAGTGTGACTGCAGAGAAGAATACAGCTACATGTGGCTAGGATTATTCACATTTCAGAAGATTTTGGGAGCCTGATTGCCTCCATGTCTGTCTGATCCAGGAAGCCATTTTGGAGTAGAGGGGGGAATATTTGAGAGTTCTGAGCCACCAGGAACACCACCATGACCATAGCATCAAATGGACTTTCGGAGTTGATCCAAAGCTAGGTCAAATCAGGCGCAGTGGTTAGTTATGCCACAAAGTTTGCCAGGCATTTATTCAGAGGAATTTGCATTAGTGTTGTAGTTTCATCATGAACTTAAGTCTCTGAAAAAAGAGAGGAGAATCTCCTTACACTAGGCATATTCCTTCTGAATATGTAGCTGAATTTCAAGTCTTCTATGCAAATAGTACTATTTATATATAGAAAACAGATCTACTCAAGATGTATGATTAACTTTATAAGAATAGAAGAGAATAGGACCCAATATCATGGTTCTAAAAATAAATTTTAAGTATAGAGAAAAAATAAGCACATCTTCGGAGTCACTTTAATTGGAATTCTTTGAAAAAATGAAAGTCTAAAACTTATTACCTAATTTTATGTAAAATGCCAGGGAAATCTAAATTGCAATGGCTTTAATTGACAATGTTAAAAAGTAATATTTACTGGTTTAAAAAAATATTTCAGGATAAATAATGGAAGTATTACTTAACAGTCACTCCCACAGCTAGGACTTAAGGCAACTTTTTGGGATCAGAAAAAATGTACCCCTTCCTCATGAGACTTCACTGCCATCTGCTGGAAAATTGTTGTAACTATACAAATCTATGATGACTTGGAGTTGAACAGCACTCTGTATAGTTGTAAACACTCAACTTTCAGGATAATAAATTAGCAGTGACAAGTTGTCAGTAAACTGGTTACCAGTGAGGTGGAACTAGTGAGCAAATAACAATTGCTCCCATATCAAATTGTGCTATGCACTCTCCTTAGAGCATTTATATGGACTATTATATGTTACATCTGCACGATGACGATTAAAATAACTTCATTTACGGTCACAAACACACACCCCTCTCACACACACACACATTAGCTTAAGTATACCTTATTATTCTTTGACTTGAAACACTTCATTGGTATCCAATTGCTTTGAAAATAAAGTTTAAATTTTCTCATTCTTAATACATAAAATGACCTGATCTTTATTCTCCAATTTTATCTCCTATCATGTCTCCAAATACCTTGAATCCAACTGCACCCTCCGAACATACCATGCTGTTTATAGTATTGCAATCTTTCATTCCCTATTCCCTGTCTGGGGTACTCTCCCCTTCCTCATCCATTTGAAGACCTATTTTCTTCAAAACCCAGATGAAGTGTTTTTTCTGCCATGAAGGTTTCCCTGATCACTTCAAGCAGATTTAATGTTTCAAATGTTTTTGAATAAGTGAGTAAACGAGTACATAAATATAAAATACTTGCATGTAATGTGTATAAATGAGACCATTAAGCATGATATATTGGTGTACAAAGTCTTCATAAAGTTCTAATTTGATAAAAATGTTTTTCTTATAGTCTGGAGAAAAATGGAGGACCATCCATAATTCCTGTCTTTAGAAAAGGTGATTAATTTTTATCTCTGAGGTACCTTCTAGCCCTGATGCTTTACAAATCTGTGTGCCACTTATAAAAATTTTAAATGTAGTTACTGAAAAGGTTTACCTGTAAAGTTTTGCGTTTGTAATTCTGGATATCTTAAAGTATCTTCCCATTTACAAGCCAATGTTAAACATTTCTTTTAAGGCCTTCACTACTAACATCATTTGACAGACATTCCTCTCTTACTTTGCTTTTTATGATAAGCCATGCACAGTAACAAGTCGTTACTGAAACAGCATGTAAGTATGACTTAAATTAAGACCCTCCTATTCTGTTCCACATGCACAACTTTTCTAATGAATTGTTAGGGTACAAATCACATTTTTTCCCTTTGATTCTTTGTACAGTTTTATATAGTTGGTAGATGATGGCTGAGTGGCCCAGGCCTGAAAGATCAAAGTTCAGATCTTACAATGTTACCCATCAATGCCTATTAGACGTGTGATAGAAAAACTAAATTACTTATTGATTTCATGTTTATGCTTAGTGCTTGTTCATATGTGTTTAGTGTAGGACCAAAATCAGTCTTATTTGGTGTTTTGTCCTATTGTCAAAAGCAAGGATGGAAGCATTCATAACTCATTTTGCTGCACTCACAAACTGAAAGGGAAAGAACAGGGAGATAGAACAAAAGGAGAAGAAAATGAATGTCTGGTTTTTGTACAGCTTCTTTCGTTTCTTTCTTTTTTCATTTTAATACTTATCTCTAAATAAAAATCTATGTACCAGTAAGGGTCTGGTAAAGTTTTTGCAGGTTTGAGGTAACATAAGAAAAAGTAAGAGCATAGGCAATTTTTGGAAAAAAAATTTCAATATAAAGTTTGTCATTTTGAATTAATGCCTTTTATACTTTCTTTTGATATTAAAATATCTACTTTTACAAAATAATATTTAAAATAGTTGGCATTTGTTCTTTTATTAGTGCCAACTTGACACAATAAAAAGTTGGTAACCATATTTTGGTCCCCAAAGATTTTTGCATTCTGACATCTAAAAGTCTAGAACCAACTGATCTGTTCTCTTAGTATATTTGAGTGGTGCAAAAAAATAAAACTATATAGAATTAAAGGTAATGAAACTATACCTTGGGTTCTTAGACTTAAAAAAGAGATATTTAACTGTGGCTCTCTAATTTTTAGGGAAAGAACATCGAAGAAAATTAAAACCTAAAATTCAACCAAGAGATTCTTTGACTTTATTGCCTCCTATAACTAACTTTATGGGACTCTTCAAAACAACACAAAAGACTGCTGTTTCTCATAATACATTTTCCTTTTCATCTGCAATTTCATCAGATTTCATTAAAGTATCAAGACCAAGAGTAGTGTTTTTGAATGAACTTGGGAAACATGTACAGAAAGCTAATTCAGAACCTGCAGAAGGCTAATAAAAGCATTTTAGCATGAAAGGATTCCTGAGCAATATTTTAAATTTTTTATTTTTTATTGTGGTAAAATACAGATAACATAACAGAGTAATCTGTTTAATGGAAGTTCTTGATATTAATACTTAAGAGATTTCCCTTAGTATGTCTACTATAGTTCAATTCAGGCCAGAGTTATGATTTCAAAAAATAAGTAGAATTTTGAATAGAATGTCTGCACTTAAAACTATTAATAGCAACTGACACCAGTGTCATACTTAGTATATGTATCAAGTATTATAAACATTGTATAATTGGTATGCTGGCCTAAAGAGACCTGATTCAGAGTAGCCCACATGTTAACACTTACTATAATACCTTATTTTAATGATAAATACTACAAATGCATGAGGCTTCTAAAACCAGAAATATATACTTTTAAAACATCTTAATAAAAATAATCTGAACTCATTGACCATCAAGTACAAAAATATAGCTAAAAAATATGGCAACCAGTACTGACCACACTCCATACTTATTGAGTACCTTTGGTTTTCACTTGAAAAGGGTGATACTCTTTGTGGCTTAGAATCACATGTCTTTGCCCAAAGAATACTGTTTCCAGTAGGTGGGAATCAGGATACATGCCTGCTTCTTCTATTTTACAGCACCAGACAAATCTGATACAAAAGCAAGCCAACTTCACTGTGTCCCTCAAAGCCCCTCTTTTTCTCTATCCACTTTGTTCAGTGTCTGCATAAGGTCTACCGGGTTGCACCAAACATATATATTAGTAAGCAGTTATTTTCTGCAATGTGTCTTAACACAACAGTAATGATGGTGATGACAGCAGCTACATGTACTTAGACTTTTATATGTGCCAAAGTCCAAAGCCATACTCTTAACCATTGCACATGACAGGCCTCTTTATTTATTTATTATTTATTTTTACAGGAACAGAGAGAGAGTCAGAGAGAGGGATAGATAGGGATAGACAGACAGGAACGGAGAGAGATGAGAAGCATCAATCATTAGTTTGTTGTTGCCGTTGCAACACCTTAGTTGTTCATTGATTGCTTTCTCACATGTGCCTTGACCGCGGGCCTTCAGCAGACCGAGCAACCTCTTGCTGGGGCCAGTGACCTCGGGTCCAAGCTGGCGAGCTTTTGCTCAAGCCAGATGGTCCCGTGCTCAAGCTGGCAACCTCGGGGTCTCAAACCTGGGTCCTTCTACATCCCAGTCCGACGCTCTATCCACTGCGCCACCGCCTGGTCAGGCATGAGAGGCCTCTTTAATCTTCAAATTCAATTCTATATTCTCTTAATCACTCTGTGTCACAACTGGGGGAATAGGCATATTTTATACTAAAAAGGGACACATAATTCAAATAATAAGAAATTCATTAAGTACTTTTAAGAATAAAAAGTCATACCAATGGAAACATTAAGCCTCTGTAGATATTTTTTAAGGCCTTAGATAGAAAACTTTAGCTTTGTGAGTAGCTTCAGGTAGGCTAAAGACTATGTGAAGAGTATTCTCAGGTATGAGGATCAGAATTTCTTTGCATTCAATAAAATAGACATTACTGGGATATTTGGGCTTAGCCAGACCATCCTACTGCTCCTAATACTTTAAGTATTTCTCCTAAAGTACAGTCCCTTCCTCCTTGTAACGATTATTTTTATTAGCCTGCATTTTCTTGTTTTTTAAAATTATGTATGAGAAAAGCCTCAAGATATAGAGATTTCAGCAAATTGCTTGCCTCTTACCTGACTATAAGCTAACTCTGGCACATAGACTTGCCAATAGAGTTCAGTGTTTCTCCTTCCTTTTCCTTTCCATTTTTCTCTCTTCTTCCCCTTCCTTCCTCATGGCTAAGTACTGAAAGGTCTAAGGATATGCAGTACTTCCATATTTGTCTATAGTTTCCCTTACTTATATCATGAACTTTGTCTATAGTTTCCCTTACTTATATCATGAACTCGATATTGACATGTGTTCTTGTAGCACCTGATTTTTATACTTTGAAACTTTAACAACTTAAATTATAGATATCCCTACTTTATAATACTTGTGATAGTAGGAAAAAATTTGGGTCAATTTTCTTCAACATTTTATATGCATTCTGACTGTAACGACCACAGGAAATAATTACACTTGTCTTTGATTCAGGCCACATGATATAGAAGACAAATCCAAATGTAAAATGTGAATTCACAAACTCATTGTTTCTTTTAAATATTTGTAAACCAATTCCATCATACTTATACCTCAACATCCAAAAATGCAAAGCTTTATAGCTACTGACTGTTTCTACATGTTCCTTCATATAAATTATATTTTCTATTTCAAGGATAAAATGGATAATCATAAAACAATACTATATGATCACAATTCTAAAGAAGAGAATTACTTATGTAATATCCCAAAAGAGAAGTCATCTTAACGTGAGATTAAAATAGAACTTTTCATTATAGATATTTATCCTTACCTCCTAATTTCTCAAGAAAGCAAGTCACTGACTAGAAAGTTAACAACTTGTCCTATATGGATGACACAATATAAATTTCTACTGGTAAAATCTCTCAAAAGATATTAAACAGTCAGTAGCATTATCCTTATATTCAATGTTACTTTAATCTAGGCAGGAAAAAAGTGATAATCTGTTATGATATCTGCAGTACAAGGTTTCAGATTCAAGGAAATTATCCAAAAATAAAACAAAACACTTTTCATCTCATATATTATCAATTAAATTACTTTTTCTTTTAACTTTGAGAGACACAGAGAGTGAGAAAGTGAGACAGGCAGAGAAAGAGAGGATGAGAAGCATCAACTTATAGTTGCTTTCACTTTAGTTGAGCATTGACTGCTTCTTGTATGTTCCTTGACTGGGGCCAAGCCAGCGTCCCCTTGCTCAAGCCAGTGACCTTGGGTTTTTCATGCCAGCAACCTTTGGGCTTAAGCTGGTGAGTTCTGGTGCCAGGGTTGTGTGGACGATGCCCTACTCAAGCCAGCAACCCCATCCTGATGAACCCATGTTCAGAGCCAGCAACCTTGGGGCTTCGAACCAGTGACCTCAACGTTCTAGGTCAATGCTTTATCCACTGCTCCACCACCGGTCAGGTATGTCAACTAAATAAAATTTCTAAAATAATGGACATAAGTATATGCTGTCAACCAAAAAGTGCAATATATAATAAAAAATTACTTGCATGTCACATTTCTTATTTTTAAAATCTCAGATGGATTTTAAGAAATGAATAGACATTCCATTTGCTCCAGAGAATATACATATATAACGTGTTTTTATAACTAATAACATACATTCTGTTAGACAAAGTTATCTTTCGTCTTGATTTAAAATTCTATGATTTGTCACAAGTTTGACCTGGCTCCCTTTCTAAAACTGTTCTCTCATTAGAAAAGTAAGGCTAATTTTTCAAAAGCCAAAAAAATAGCTTCTACTACTCTGATACGAAATAGGGGAAAAAGATCTAGGCCGGTATAACATGGGGCCAGAATTTAGCAGAATCACTGTATTTCTTCCTGCAGGTTTGCTTTTTACCTCCCAATATCTTTTCTGATGCAAGATGTTTTACTTTGATTTTTGATTAAGAAGCTTATATTCTCTTATAAGACAATAACATATTATTACAGTCACTCAGAAGAGCAGATTAAACATCGAACATAAGGAATAACAAAAGAAAGTCTTGATGAACATTATATATCTCCTACAATTTTATATACAAAAAATCAAAACTGAATGTTGAAATATACCTTTAGGAATGTTTGAAAAGCAAAAATCAAATCTTCATTCTTAACTGTGGTACTTTTATGGAAGCTTCTCCAACTTCTTTTGATATATCTACTCCTAGAGGACATCTGTATCATAATCAGACAAATCACATTATTTCAAATACTTGCTTCTTGATCGGTCACTAGTTTTGCAGACTGTTTGCTTAGAATTCTAACAAACCATATACAAATCTAATTTATAATTAATCATTATGTGGTTAATACATACAAATACAATAGGACGTCAAACCGGAATACTCAGTAAAGAAAGGCCAGTTCCACTAGTAAGAAATCTAAATTTGGAGATTTTTTTAAACCACTCTAAGGTATATATTTGACATATGTAAAGCTATTCATATTTAATATATACAACTTGATGGCTTTGGGAATTGAGATGTTTTAAAAGAAATAATTCTACTGCTCTCTAATACTGTAAATAAAAACTTAGTATCAAGTAGAAATATAACAAAAAACAAGTTTTAGGATTCTCTACAAAGCTAAAAACATGAAAACAGTTTGCCATATGCAATCAAACCTGTATCCATTCCTCCTTTAGAAGTTCCCCTAGTTTCTACTGCTTCTTCTCTGAGGTTTCAAAGTGTGGCTTATTCTTTTTCTCTTTACTTTGTCTCTACTGGCAGGAGAGGTCTTAGATCCTACACTCTTTCTTTGTCTTTCCTTAGTAAATAATTCTGGCTTCAGATTTCTGCTTTTTCACTATGTAGCCCAACCTGGAAAAGTCATCGTTTCCAGCTTCCACATTGCTAAAAGGCGACAGTGTGGATCAGATAATATAGTCTATCAAAGGCTAGGCTAGAACTTAGTAACAAATTGAAAAACTGTGCTATTCTTTGGAACTTCCTTGCCAAAAACATACATCGTTTGGCCATTTTTAGCATCATGTAGAAGAGCATATTCACAGCCAGTCTCATACCTGAATTATTGCTCTTTGCACATTTTCTGTAGTTTCCCAGCATGCTAGCTGGTTCTAAGATAGTTTAATATTGCAGAAGCCAGATCATGGACATGGTTCCCATTCTGGTCCCAAATGAAGGAATTCATCACCCTCACCCACTACCTGTTTCTAACCTATGATTTGTCAATTTTTTTATAATTTAAAATTGTAGCAAAAATATACTGCTCACAAAAATTAGGGGATATTTCAAAATGAATAAGAAGTGATAAAATATCCCAGTTTTTTTTGTGAGCAGTGTATTTCTTATAAGGTATCTACCTCCTGGGTTCATGAAATAAATTAATGTAACCAGAATGTCAATGAAGAACTCATATAGAAAAGCAAAATCCAGGCTCTGACTTTTATAATGCAACTTCCATAAAGATATGAATGGTACTACATACTTTGGCTCATAGCGGATGCCTTCTGTGTCGTATAAAATGCCCAAGCCAGCACGCAGTCTTTCAATACCATTCCTAAATAAGAATCATTAAAATAAAGTAAATAGCCCAAGATTTAAAGAGGAAGATTTAGTATGATTAAATGGCAATTAATATTTACATAATTATGATATCCCATGGCTTACCACGCAATCATAATACCGTTGTCAGTGCACAGTCTGGGAGGAGGACACAACAAAGTGCATTGTGTTGCATCTGTTACAATTTCTAGAACTTTTCGAATATATAAGTTACTTGCAACTCCTCCAGATACAACCTGAAGAAATTGAGAAGACAAATATCACATGTGGATATCTAAAAATATCACATTTTGATAGCTGGATCATGGGCAACTGATATATATCTCTATATTTGGAGAAGAAAAATATCACCAAAAACTTCAATATCAGCATATAATTACTCCTATCATTTTTGTATATTCTAACCTTTTTATCTAATTACAATTACAGTATAACAATACTTTAGACCCTAAAGTTTTTACTTATAAGTGTTATTTCCTTTTACTACATAATACCTTTTATAAATTTTTTTATTGATTGGTTTTAGTGAGAGAGGAAGGGAGAAAGAGAGAGAAAGGAACACCGAGCTGTACCCTGACCAAGGATTGAACCAGCAACCTCTGTGCTTCATGACAATGCTCTAACTAACCAAGCTATCCGGCCAGGGCAGTTTACTACATAATTCTTCTTCTTCTTCTTTTTTTTTTTTAAGTGAGAGGAGGGGAGACAGAGACAGACTCCTGCATGTGCCCCTGTCTGGAGCCGATGCTCTGCCCATCAGGGGCCCATACTTGCAATGAAGCTATTTTTAGCGTCTGAGGTGGAGGCTCCAAAGAGCCATCCTCAGAGGCAGGCAGATGCACTTGAACCAACTGAGCCTCTGGCTGAGGAAGGGTGAGTGAGGAAGGGTGAGGGAGGGAGGAGAGGGTGAGGGAGAAGGAGAGGGAGAGGGAGAGGGCGAGGAAGAGTGCCCAGACCAGGAATTGAACCCGGGACTTCCACATGCCAGTCAACACTCTACCACTAAGCCAACCAGCCAGGGCTGCTACATAATTCTTAAAAAGTTATCTTTGATATTCCATTTGTGAATCTGCTATCATTTAAATATTGTCTCCCTTTATAATGTTCAAAAGAATGAAGTGTAAGATACAGCTAAACAGAGGTTATCGAGGCCTTAAACACAGGGATTTCAACCCAAGGAAAATAAAATTTAAGGAAATCAGCCTATTTTTCTAAAAATAGTAACACAAGTTATGGCATCTCATTTCTCATTGTAAACCCTCTTTTAAATTCAATGAGAAGATACAGCCTTGGACCTTTTTTGGCACATAGGCTGTAAATACCTATACAAGAAATGGATGTCTTTATTCTGCATATTTCATACTGTCAGGTATAGTATACAGCATAAAGCCCTCTTCATCCTATACAAAGAGTCAGTTAAGCCCTTGGATAAAAAGTATCATAAAGTGTTAATACTATTCCCAGATGAGATAACTTACCAGAACTGCATTATGTTGGGGTAACAAGTCTCTTTGCTTGCAAAACAGAATAGCACGATGTGTTCTTTTTGCAATGTGGCATGCTGTTATGTGCTGTACTGCAGCAGCAATGTCCGCAGCTGAAGACAGAATTTGCCCCTTCTCAATACCTACAGAAATGAGCAGGTACTTTTAGGCACAATCCAGAATTACTAATTTGTCTAACTTCACTAATTAGAAGTATACCTTCCTCTTTTTCCTTTTGCATTATTGTCTTATCAATAACATGCTGAAGTCCAGTAAAAGAAAAATCACAATTTTTAGCGCGTTGCATGGGAGGTTTAAAATCAAAATGCAATTTATTTCCTTGTTTAGCCAAATGTTCTATAGCCTTCCCACCACTCATGGTGGAGCACTCTGGATGTTTTATTAAAGAAAGTCTTCTTGCTACCTATCAAACACACACAAACAAACAAAGAATAAGTCATCAAATTGCACATTTTGAAACTCAAGATACAAAGAAAATGAAAAACACACAAAAACCTGGATAAATTAGACATGCTATACTTTTACAAATATAAATGATAGCTGGTGGTCAGTAAAGACAGACAAACTTGCTTCTGACAATTTGATCAATAGCGGCCAATCACTGCCTCCCTATCTACTTTTGCTCTTCTACTGACCACTTTATGATGAACTTCAAAAATAAAAACCTGCCCTATTTCTTCCAATCACTGCAGCTGCTGGCAGCCAGATTTCTGTATATGGTATTCGGCTCTGTAGGATTCTAAAGCAAGGGAAAAAAGTTCTGCTTGGTCATAGTGTTGGCAATTGTGACATTTAACTATAGAACTTTGTGCATCTTCAATATCCTAGTTATCATTATATATCCTTATATTTCAATTTTTACAGTACTTTACACTTTAAAAAATAGTTCCTTTCACATATATTATTCTATTTGATTAAAAACAACAGCATTTGCAAACTATTTGAGCCTTTATGTGCTGATGTATACCTCTGACCATTTTATTTGGAATGGGTAGGAATGAAACTTTTGTTAACTAGGTACTACATTTTCTTTTTGTCTTATTGCATATATATTTTTTCAGTCTAATATAACATTCAGAAATATTTACATGGGGCTAGTACAGCTATTACTATTTAAGTAAAAATGACACCTTAACAAAAAAATGGAGAAATTAATTCTTAATTACCTTGTCAAGCATGTCACCTGGTGCTATGTCCAAAGACTTTCCAAGAAGCAGAAAATCTGAAACTCCTCTAACTAAGGCCAATAGACAATGGCCTCCAGAAATCAAAAGAACTAAAAAAGGAAATTCAACTTTATTTGTCAACCTAATAGTAAGAGCATGAGCTTCCATATGATGAATGGGAATAAAGGGCTTTTTTAACTGGTCAACCAGCTGTAAGCTAAATGATAAGCCCACTCCCAAGCTTAAAGCAAGTCCTGGTTTTATGGTAGTTGCAATTGCTGTGAGTTCACTTGGACAGACTTTACTGGCAGAGAGAGCTTCTTGTACAATTCGTTGAATATTTTCTCTGTGAAGCTGTTGAGCTACTGGAGGAATAATCCCACCTGTTCTGAAAGAAATTTTTAAAAAAGCTTTTTATAATTTTAAGGTTGTAAAAAGAGAAGAAAATTTATATATTATAGCTGAAGGCATATTTTCAAATTATATAGCTAAAAATGTTAGTAAGTCAAATATTTTCAAATAAGTCTCTCAAAATGTAGCACACTATAAGAACTCAGGATATAGTGAATAAGGATGTAATATCTCTGTTCATAACTGTGCACAACGATGCCTATGGATTTTTTTGTTGATGAAAAACACCAAAATAATCTTGAGAAGCATTCTAACAAAGAAATCTTGAAGAAGGAAAGGAAAGACAGGACAAAATTGGATTTTAGGAAAATTAACCTCTCTGCAGATAGGGTGATTTTTAAAGATTTTTTAAATTATTGCAAAAGTGTAAGGTGATTACATCTTAAACTGGGTGACTGGGAATGAGAAGAAAAGGACAGAGAGCCTGAAAAACTATAGTAACTAATTGGATATAATTAGAGGGGAGACCAAGGCATCAAAGATGATTCAGATACTGAGCTGGAGTGACAGGGAGAAAAGAAATACTAACAGAAACATACAGTTTTGTGAAGATGAGTTTATTTTTAAACACCCTTCACTTGAAGTCATGGCAATCCTGAAATACAGTTTGTGCTCAGAGCTGGTAATTTGGATTGGGTCCAGGAGGACAAATAGTGCATAATCATTCCAAATGTCAAGAGTAAAATATTAGGAGGTAAAGTTGCCAGCAAACAAATTGCCGGCATGTTACAAAGAAGCAGAGCAATAAAATATAGCGTCTGCAACATGCATCTCAAATGTAAAAAAAAAAACAACCAAAAAACCAAACTTCAAATATTTGATGTTGAAGATCTGCTAGTTCTATACATAGAAATGAAAATCCTCAGTAGGAGCATCCAATGAATATTTAATACAGTTGACCCTTGCTTGAACAATGCAGGGGTTAAGGGTGCTAATCCCATACAATCATAAATCCACGTATAACTTTGACTCCCACAAAACTTTACTACTAATAGCCTTGTGTTGGCTGGCAGGCTTACTGATACCATGAACAGTTAATTAACACATATTTTGTATATGTATTATAGACTACATCTTTACAATAAAGTAAGCTAGAGAAAGAAAATGTTACTAAGAAAAATCATAAGCCACTACATTTACAATACTATACAGTATTGTAACAACATAAGTTTATGTCATTTGTTTAAAATATGAATCATCTATCAGTACCTATATCAATATTGTCTTACATGATACAAAACATTGTAGATTTATACGTACTACTGATACTAGAAATCAAAAATGAAAAGATAACGTGAAAAAATTCATATTTATTTAGATATTAATGATCCATACATTGATAACCAAGATGCAACAATATGATTGCTTTATGGCAGTCTAGTATAATCGATGATTGCTTCACAGTAGCCCAGCTTGTGACATACAGTATTATAGTCTTATTCATAATACAGTATTGGAAACAGTTAAATTAAAAAAAAAAAAAAAACACTTGTCTATGATGATTGGCTGATATGCAGTTTCTCCAGTTTTGAAAAGGGCATATACAGTAATTCTTTGAAAACTAAGTTATTAAACAGTAAGGAATCTAACATATTATTAAGTTTATATTAAATATATCTCACTTTATGCCTAAGTAAGGATAGGCTATCCATTTTCATACAAGTCTTGCACATGATGTTCTACATGAATATTTAAATGATGATGAAGACACAAAAAAGTCTCAGACATTCTTGGCATAGTTATTAAATTTTTACATATACAAAACAGATAAGTTGATTAACCATATAGCATGATTATCTACTATTAAGTGGAAGTGGATCATCCTAAAGATCTTCACCCTCAGTGTCTTCCCACTGTGTAGGCATAGGAGGGGAAGGAGGAAGAGGAGTTGGTCTTGCTATCTCAGAGGTGACAGAGGCAGAGGTAGAGGAGGTGAAAG
Organism: Rhynchonycteris naso; assembly: GCA_037038555.1. Classification (NCBI taxonomy): domain Eukaryota; kingdom Metazoa; phylum Chordata; class Mammalia; order Chiroptera; family Emballonuridae; genus Rhynchonycteris; species Rhynchonycteris naso. Next base: position 43,741,078 of record CM072997.1, on the reverse strand, counting down.
AGGCGGTAAGAGAGGCAGGCACACTTGATTTTACTACACAAGTACATCATCACTTCTGTGTCCTTTTTCATTTCTGTAAAAATGTTTCTATACAATACCAATTGTTCTTCTACTGTTTGCTCTAGTTTCAGTGCCCATACCATAGAGGAATCCATGTCTTAAAAGAAATCAAAAGCAGTCTTGAATAATTGGAACTCTTCTGCCAAATTATCTGTCAGTTTGTTTTCTGGCACTGCTGCTTCTCCATCTTCCTCACTATCTGGCACTCATTTGGAAACACTCACCTCCATCAAGTTGTCTTCTGTCAATTCCTCCAGTGTCATTTCTGCTAGCTCTTAACTTTTTCCAAGATCCATATTTTGAAATCCTTCACCCTTCACCTTTTTTTTGGTTTGTTTTGAGATATTCACAATCACTTTGATGACTTCCTTGATTGGCTGTCGCAAATCTTATGAGGTCATGCACAACATCTGGACAGTTTTCTCCAGTTTGAGAGCTTGATGGCTTTCAGTTTTTTTGTTTGTTTGTTTGTTTTTGTTTTGTTTTGTTTTGAAGTGAGAGGAGGGAAGATAGAGCCAGACTCCCACATGCAACCCAGCCAGGATCCACCTGGCAACCACTATCTGGGGCTGATACTCAAAATCAATCAAGCCATCCTTAGTGTCAGAGGCAGATGCTCGGATCAACCAAGCTATCCTCAGTGCCTGGGGCTGGCACTTGAACCAATGGAGCCACTGGCTGTGACAGAGGAAGAGAGACATAAAGGGGAAAGAAAGGAAAAGAGAAGCAGATGGTTCCTTCTCATGTATGCTCTGACTGAGGATTGAACCTGGTATATCTGCATGCCGGACTGATGCTCTATCCACTGAGCAAACCAGTCAGGGCCACAGCTTTTTCTATAGCATTTTCCATGGTGCAATCCTTCCAGACTTTCATGAGGTTCTCTCTGTCCAGGTTATCTTCTATAGCACTGACAAACTTTTCCATAGAGTATGATGAGAGGCTAAATTATAGACGTGGTGTTTGGAGATACATAGACCATTTTGACACCTTCGGCATTAAACTCAGGTTTCTGGGTGTCCAGGACATTGTAGGCAGTCCCCTATTGGCAATGTATCTTCTGACTTTAGGGACAAAGCATGGATGGGACCAATCCAGAAAAAGGGTTCTCACTTTCTAAGCCAGTGATGGGCAATCTTTTGAGCTTGGTGTGTCAAAATTCACCAAAAACCAAGCATAACTCGAGTGGTTTGTCACTTTGAGAAAAATGGCCTAACCGGAAGTTCCAGAACTAGACGCTCTGTGCTGGAGTTCTGTTGTTTTGGCCTACAGACCTCCGGTACAGTGTGTCTACACTACAGCAAATGTTTTATCCTCGGCTACTGCACGTGGCTGTGCAGGAGTCGAGGATGAAACGTCCTTCTCCGCATGCGGCCCCATACTGCTCAGGTATGCGGCTGCACACGGCCGCATGTCATCGAAAATGGCTATGTGTGTCAGTGCTGACATGTGTGTCATAGGTTCACCATCACGGTTCTAAGCCTTCTTGTTGTCATACAACCAAAAGACTGGCAGCTGGTGTTTATTTTTTTTTCTTCAAGGCTCAGGGGTTAGTAACTTTATATATAGATAAGGGAAGTCCTGATCATAAACCTGCCAGCATTTGCACAAAATAGGGAGTTAGCCTCTTCCTCCTCCCCTAAATCCTAGTGCTCGCTTCCCTTCCTTACTAATAAATGTCCTTTGTGGCATGTTCTTTTCCTGAAAAGGGTACTTTCACAGCATTAAAAACCTGTTCAGGCAGATATGCTTTCTTAACATCTGGGAACTCATCTGCCTTTTGGTCAACAGAATCTTCTTCACCTGTTATCCTGACATTTTTTAAAGCCAACATTCTTTTTAAAATTATCAAATCATCCGCTGCTGGAAGAATTCTCCAGCTTTAGATCCTTTACCTTCCTTTTGCTTTAAGTTGTAATATGACTTCACTTTTTCTATAGGTATGCCTTTTTTATAGCAATCCTGCACCCACATAAAGGCTGCATTTTCAATAAAAAATAACAAGGTATTTTATAAGAAGTGCAAGATTTTTCACATACCTGCTGGTATAGCTGCAGCAACAGACTCATTAATTCCACCCTCACCCCCTATTTAATGGCCCTTGCACTAGATTCATTTACCTTGAAATGGTGGACATATCTATATACACATCAAGCAATACACCTTTTTCTTGTAATGTCATGACTTTCCTCTACTTCTTGGGAGCACTTCTAACATCATTAGTGGCACTGCATATGGATCCCATGTTGTTATTCAAGGTTTATGGTACTGCATGAAAAACAATGAAAACTACACAAGAACCCCAAGAGATCACTTTTTACTGTGATATACAATTCACTGGAAAGATGAACTGCTTACATAAAGGTAGTTAGAGCCATATAGCTTTTTAAGCAGATACTCGCAACACGAGCTCACTGCAATAGCAACGGGAGGTAGCTATAAAACTATTTCAGTAGTATATAATATGTACTACATTTAATTTTATGCAGTATGATTTACTGCTTCATCTTCACATTTGTTTACATTTCTCTCAACTGCAAATGGTGCCACGTATGGCCTGTAAGTATATGCATAAGTTTGGATAAATTTTAACTTTTTACAATAGATTTGTGCATATATAATACCTACATATATTTTATACATTCATAACATATATTTTTACTTTTTCAATATTTCTAAGCTATGCAGTTCATTTGTGCATTTTTTCAAATTATCACAAATCTCCAAAAATATTTTACAGTATATTTATTAAAAAAAAATCTATGCCTAAGTGGACCTATGCAGTTCAAACCTGTGTTGTACAAGGGTCAACTCTATATCATGTCTTAGAGATTAGGTTAAACTTCTTGAAGGCAACGACTTTCTAGTACTTCATTGTGTTTTATTAACACCTACCAGTCTCTTTCACATATTATATAACAAAATTAGAGGCTTAGTCTGCTGCTTCACATGTATTATTTCTAATTATACTACCCTATATTATTACTATTATACTTCCCATATCCTAGAAGGCTGGTATCTTTTGCACTTTATGAATGTGAAAACAGAATCAGGGAGGATAAAGAACTTGCCTAAAGTCAGCTAATAGCAAGTGTCTAATTCGTGACTCAAATACAGGTCTATTATCTCAAAATATCAATCCTTTCCACTATTCAGATATTGTTAAATTGATAGCTTCAAGGCTTTTTTGATCTGTACAATACTTCAACATATTTTGAATTAGCTACTAATTTTTTAAAATCTGGATTCTGGATTTCCATTTTCTCTTGAAAATTCTGATATTCAAATAACACAGGGTCTATATTACTGCATGGCAATAACTGACTAGAACTAAGTAGTGAGTTCCCCCAGATACTTCCCACTCTATATCTTGCCCACTTATTTATGTAACCAGCTTGATGGTCCTCTGGAAACATCTGAGTCTACAAACCTTGCACCATTCTGTACTTTAATACAGTAGTATATTATTATTATATATAGTACCAACATGACTTATGTATGTAAATATGATTTTTTTTCTTTTCAGTGATTAACACAGGTCAGAGGTTCTTTTGATTGTACACTGGAAGCTAGCCTGAATATAAAACTTTTCACACAAAACACATACAGGTGAACAAAAGAGCAAAGGACATTACTGAGGGAGAATCATGGATAAATACTGACGTTTGGAATGAGCATAGTTTCTTTTTGGCAACAGAATTAGCTAAGGTTTGAACCTTATAGTGGAGAGCCTTAAAAGGTTAAGGGTTTAGATTTTCTAATAACAGAAGTTATGAGAAGTTTTTGCACAAAAGAAAAAATTTCTATAATGATAAATACAAAGAATTATTTCATTTTATTTTTTCCAAAAATGTTAATACTACCAAGATAATGTCTACTTACTTTAAATGAACTTCAGTTTGGGAATAGATTGCTTCTCCCAAAACATTTCCAGTTTCATCCACCACAGCAGCTGCTGTGTCGTCACAACTGGTTTCAATTCCCAACACTAGTCTATGGAGAAATCTTTTTCGAGGATGAAAATGAACACTTCTTAAATATTCATAAATTTTCCTTTTCCATGGTTTAGAAAAAACTCCTGCTGTCTTATTTAACATGAGCATACTTACTCTATAAATAATTCCTGAAAGAGAATTAAAGAAACAAACGAAATATTATTTAGAATTGGAATTAGCCACTAGCCCATTCAGTTAAGCAAAACTCTGAAAGCTTGGTTTATTTTTGAATATACAGTTTTATAAAATTATAGCAAAGTTTTGTAAAAGTGAGCAAAACATTTTAAAGACTGTAGCAACTTATTATATAATATAAATAACAGTATGAATGAATATAATGGTTTTTAAGGGGGAAAACAGAAAAGCCTGATATAATTTTTGTATTTCTATTAATTTCATGCTGTTCTTACCGAATCACTCATTATTCTTTATAAAAACAGCTAATAGTACAGTATAATAGTTGCATGGAATAGTCCTCTGAAAAGTTCTATTTACTTTTTGACAGTTAAAATTAAGACAAAATGTGGCTTGAAAAGATCAAATGATAAAGACAAAATGAAACAGTAAAAATAAATGCATTCCACTTCCTGGAAACATCTTTCAAAATAAAATTTAATCATTTGGTTGGAAAAATAGAGTACGCACAAAACACAAGCAAAATAAAGTTTAGACATCTACTTTAGAAATAAGTGTTCTCATAAAGCTCATCTCAAATGAACCACATCTCAACTAAAGACACTGCAAGCTACTTATCTATTAAGTACAAATTTTCAAATTACATCTACCTTTTTGCCACAGACTTATTGTAACAGGGATCTCCCCATATCCCATTTTGCCCAAAACAACAGCAGCATTACTAAAAAGCCCCGGGTATTTCCACACTGCCAAGTACCTAGTTTCATGTTCCCAAATCACCTGTTCTAAAATATTCTGGGTGTTTAAGTAGGCCCTTTCCCTACCACGCTAATGGAAAAAGAGCGAATAAATATCGGAACTTTTCTTGTTCCAGGCAGCAGAGGGCTCTGTGTGTATAGGCTTAGATATGATCAGCCTACACAGAGAGGAGCTGCGGGGAGTGCAGCTCAGGAAGACACGCGCCGAGAAATTAGATTTGCAATACTAAATCCATACAAGGCAGTGTGTGTGAACCATATGCCTGTACTACTTACTCTTTTGGGTCAAGAGGGCTCCCAAGTGAACCCACGCCGAGTTGACCAGCGTTGTTCGCTCTAAGAAGTTGAGCGATTCGGTCTGGAACCACTTCTCCAGGTGTGCAAAAGCATCACTAGGGAGGAGTGAGCAACTGACCTACCTTGCAAGTGAACGACATGAAGAAGTCGTCCCTTTCCCTTTTTAACGATGGGCGGACTGCCCTTTCTTGGGGCTAGAAAGCCCGACCTTGGTACCCCGGAAGTGACGTCATCAATATGGTGCCAGCGTCCCCTGGTCAGGGCCAGCTGCTATTGCCTCAGTGTATATACTCCTGAAGGACGCTGTGAGTGTGCTCATGCATTTTCTCCCAGATTTAAAGGTAACAATACTTCTCTGTCAGGTCAGGGCTAGCGACTGATCTCCAGAAACTGAACACAGATTTCTCGGACTACACACCATTAAGTTCTAAACACTGTACTACGTTAAAAGAAAAATCAATTGACTGGAACTCGAACGCAGTGTGAGAAAAGGATTGGGTAGATAGTTCGTCATTCCACTTTCGAGGAACTAACCTAAAGGTGAGGCCTAAGATATCTAATATTTTCAGAGACAGTCGAAACGAGGGGCGTCCACAAGGGCTTGCTTGCACAGGGTTCCCAGGGAACGGAAGCGTTTCCAGTCGGACAGTCTAAACCGTTACTCCAGTTCTTGAGGTAAAAGGTGTGGAGCTGGTTCGTTTTTTGGGCTAAAAATAAAAGGGGATTGTGGTAAATATAAACTTAGTTTAAAATTTTAGTATCTTATTTTCTTAATACATTATGTGGTTTTGCCTACTATGTACCCAGCTTAAACATAATATGTCCTCATATTATTGCATCGCCTTCACTTTCTTTTTGCTTTTATTGGTATATGAACTTATTACCTTTTGAATAGATTTATCCCAAGAGGACGACTTCTTCCCTGCTAGTCTTCAAGGTTTTACATAGCAAGAACCTTATAAATGCAAAACGTTGGTAGAGCTAGCACACATACCTGTCTGTACCTTGCACAGTGAAAAGTTCCTGGTAAGAAAGACAAATCACAGTCGTGAAGTTACAGTGATAGTCTAGTGGTAGATACAGATATGTAAACTCATAAATTACCAGAATGTTATGGAAACTTTTTTAGGTAGAACTTATGTTTTCCAAAACTTTCATATATGTGTGGCAATAATAATCATAATTAACAATAAAATGGCACATACTGTTGCAGATTAATTTACTTAATCTTCCCAACAATACCATGAGGTAGTTACTGTCTTCATTTTATACATGAAGCAACTGGTTCATAGAATTTGGGCGGTTTGCAGGTCATAAAGCTGGTAAGTGCAGAGCAAGGATTAGAAGTCAGGCCATCTAGCTCTGCAGTCTGTTTTCTTAACTGCTAGAAGATAAAATAACTCATATTTTCCCTAGGCTGCATTGTTGACTTGAAAGAGAAAAAAGCAAAAATTAAGACCTAAAGGTTAAGAAAGTTAGTCATCCTATCTGATTAGTATGATAGGTCAGAAGTTGTTTTTGATTGTGCTTTGAAATCTAGCCTGAACATAAAATCTTTCACATCTGACATTGTTTTTCTTACTATTTGAATTATGTTCAGCAGGTGTCTCTCAATGCTCTCCTGTGCTGTCAGAGATCCTTGCTGTATGTACTAGTATCATGGATAGATTTCTCATCTAGGGGCTCTTGGCTGGTTTTGCGTCTGAAAGTTGCATTATGTGAAACAGCAGAACTCCAGGACACATTAGGAATTTTATTCTTCCTTTCATTGCATGCATGTTAGTAGAAAGAAATGGCATTTACATCAGCCCTACATATTTGGCAAGTGAAAGTATATACATATCCTATATTCTTTATTGTGTTAGAGAAGTTATTAGGGAAAAGGCATGGGTACTCTCTAGGGCCTATCTAGGCTTTCATCAGGTAACATCATATGGTTTGAGTGCTACTCATGAGCATTATCAACAAAATATGGCCTAATGTAATTTCAGCTTGAATTGAGACTTCCAAATAAATCTCAGTATGCCCATTTTGTCTCTGCTGTTCTCTAACTTTCCATTTATAAACTTTAGAGGAAAATTATATACAGAAGAATCTGTATAATACTCATTCCCTAATTATGTCTTACTAAATTGGATTTTATCAGGTATTCATTGGGTTCTTCCCTTTGGACTAGGAACTTTATTAGTTGTTAGAGATAAAATATCCATTCCCTATCTTCAAGGAACTGAGTCAAATAATAGGCAATCCCAATACATTATGGGAAGTGTGCACTGAAAATGTTTCTTGGGGAAGTTGATGTAGTTTACCACAGGTGTGTCCATAGCCTTGGTGTGATTGCTGGGTTTCAACATCTGATTCTTACCTGGGCTTGAAATTAGTTTTATCAGACATGACCGCACTATGGGGTACTTAGTCATACATTCAATTTGCTAATAAGCTATGTAAAAACCATTTATGAGAAATGTAACCATAGAGGAGCTAGAATAGTTGAGCTTGCTGGTCTTCACCTTCTCTGTGTTGACCAAATACAATGAAAGCCAAATCTAAATTATAATCGGATGATTGGTAAATATGGAATTGAAATAGAAATGGGTTTGGTGTTATTAATGACTAATGTTCTGAGCCTGATGCACCTCTTCCCACTTGAGTTACATACTTCCCTTACCTTCTTTATAGATTGGCTTGTGCTAAAAACAGTCATTTGCCTCTCTCCTCTATAAGTTTCTTTGACCTCTTTTGATATGAAACGTTCTTTCACTGATGGTAGTACTGTCAGTCAGGTCTCATCTTTGGACAGTATTTTGCTTTTTGTTTGCAGAGCCATTATGCTTATCTTACAAATTTACCCTAAGATGATTTTAACCATTTTTAGGTGTACAATTCAATGGTATTAAGTACATTACTATTGTTGTCTAACCATCACTACCATCCATCTCCAGAACTTTTTCATCTTCCCTAATTAACTCTGTATCCATTAAATACTAATTCCTCATCCCCACCCCCACCCCCAGACCCTGAAAATTGCCATTCTTTCTGTCTTTATGACTTTGACCACTTTAGGTATCTTATATAAGTGGGACCATAAAATATTTGTTCTTCTGTAACTGGCTTATTACATTTAGCATTAACAAAAAGGTTCATCCAATGTTGTAGCATGTGTCAGAATTTCCTTCCTTTTAAAGGAGAATAATATTCTATTGTGTCTATATGCCTCATTTTATTTATCCATTCATCCTCTATGGACACTTGGGTTGCCTACTGTGAAAAATGTAGCTATAAACATCAGTTATACAAGTATCTTTTCATTTGTTTTGGGTATATACCCAGAGGTGGAATTGCTAGATCATAGGATAATTAATTTTTTGAGGAATTGCCATACTCGGATGATCTTATTTATCAAGTGTGTAGGGTCCACCTGTTTTTGGCACAGGAAGGTTTGTTACTCCGATATACTTCCTATAATCGTTCAGTTCCAGGAGAAATAGTAGCATATGATTTGATCATTCATTGGAGGGCCAAATGCTTCAAAGCAGGATCACCGAGTCAGGTTTTCATATATGGTAGAATACTTGCATCCCCCTGGGCAATAGCCAATAAATCAACAGGCTTCTCTGTTACCACTTTAAAAATTATAAAATGAAGAAAATAAGGCATGCTTATCTTCTTGATAATATGGTCATCATAAATACAAATTTTAGCAAAATCTGGAGATTTTTTTTAAAAAAATTGATCAATAAAAATATATATAACATAATAAAAAAGCCAGAAAGTTTATCTAGTATAAAATTCTTTAGTTTATATTTTAAAAATTCATTCAACAGTATTAATGATGTAGTTTCTTTATGGCAGTTCTTGTATTTGAGAAGAATGTAATTTTTATCAACATAATTATGCAATTAGAATGAAAGGATATAGTGATAAACTCGGCTTATCTATTAAAATTAAACTTTTAGAGTTATAGGTCGAGTTACTTCCATAACCATTAGCTGTTTATTGTAGGCTTGAATAAATGAACAAATGGAATAAATTACACTGCTATGCTAAACAGAAAATTTAAATATTTTTACTAAACTATTTTTAAATTATGAACTACTTTAGATTATGAAAAAGTGTTTAGAATAATATAATCACTGTGAACCCAACACCCAATTTAAGAAATACGTCACCAAATATAGTTGAATTGTGTGCTGTACACCCAGGATATTCAGTATTATACACTTGATATTTATAATTCTCATGTATTCATTTGTGGTTAAATGAAAAAATTTAAAACTCCTTATAACAAATGACCTATTGAATCATTTTTAACTGGAACTAAAATGAGAGTAAAATAAAAACCACAGATACCTCACTGCTTTTCTTTTGACATCAAGCAAAATGAAGGGGAATTTATTTTTGCTAATCTCTTGCCTACCTTCTTTCTCTGCCCAATGCTAGTCCAAACTTCTAGACCTGTCTTCTCAGTATTGAACATGTTTAGATTTCCTACATCAACATGTAATATCCCTGTAATTATTTTGGGAATGTCTATTTGTCTTGTTAGAAAGATTATTAAATTGCATTGGTCTATTCAGGGTGTTGCATTTGTCTTCTTCGGTATTAGCTTATGATATTTACTGGCAACATATATTAATAAGGGGACATGATGTAGGTGAAATATATTCCATGACAATCAAGATTTAATTTGAGCTAGACAAGATGAATCAATAGGTTAAAACCTGACAAGATGAGGTTTCATAAATAAAATAAGAAATCTTAGAATTTGACTTAATAAATCCATTAAAGTACATAAAAGGAAAACCATCATTTACCAGCAATACATCTTGAAGACTGGAGGTTTTAGTGATTATAAAGTGAGTCAGTGATACGTGGCTTTTCATATAGCTAAAATAATATTACGCTGCATTTCTTTTTTCTTTTTTTTTAAATTTATTTATTTTAGAGAGGAGACAGAGAGAGAGAGAGAGAGAGAGAGAGAGAGAGAGAGAGAAAGAAAGGGGCGAGGAGCTAGAAGCATCAACTCCCATATGTGCCTTGACCAGACCAGTGCAGGGTTTTGAACTGGCGACCTCAGTGTTCCCAGGTCGACGCTTTATCCACTGCGCCACCACAGGTCAGGCAATATTATGCTGCATTTAAAAAATAGTACTCATAACAAGGGAAGTGATACCGTACCATTGTAGTGACACCACATCCTATCACTTCTTGTAGGTAATTCTAGTGCTATATAATAAACTTAGAGCAGAATTACCAGGATGGTGGGAGAAATGTGAATCCATATCAGATGGAAAATTGGGAAGACTCTGCTAATGTTTATTCATGCTCCTTCATATCTATCTATCTATCTATCTATCTATCTATCTATCTATGAGAGGAGGGGAGATACAGAGATAGACTCCCACATGTGCCCTGACCGGGATCCACGCAGCGACCTGTCTGGGGCCAATGCTCAAATCAGCCAAGCTACCCTCAGCACCTGAGGCCAATACTCAAACGAACTGAGCCACTGGCTGTGGGAGGGAAAGAGAGAGAAAAAAGGGGGAGAGGGCAGAGGAGAGAAGCAGATGGTCGCTTCTCCTGTGTGTCCTGACCAGTAATCAAACATGGAACTTCTACATGCTGGGCTGATGCTGTATCCACTGAGCAAACCAGTCAGGGATGCTCTTTTTTGATACATTTATAAGTTAAATAGCTGAATTATATAGAATATATGGTTATATATAGAAAAAGTGTTAGATATGGCTCAGTGTAAAACACGTTATAACTCCCATTATAAAAATACAGCCTTGTAAGTCCTCCTTTATTAGCACTAACAGAACTGAATGGTGGCATGGTGGTTAAAATTCAAGGTAAGGTAGTGGGTTGTGTTACATACTCTTTACGGTCTTTTCAAACTCTTAGCATCATATAACTATAATGCTAATTCACAAAGATATTAGTTAAGGAGATACTGTTATGCCCTTTGGAATCTTTATAGTTTAATAGATAATAGTGCCAAAAACCTAAAAAATATAGTGCAGTGTTTAAAAAAAGAAATAGGCAGGTCAAAAGAACACAGGAGCCAACTTGGAAAGTTCTATGGAAAACTTTGGCTTCCAACAGCCAAAACTAAAGGACAATATGAGCAACAAATTATGATAATAATGGAGTATAAAACAAAGAATATCAATTATAACATAAATAATGTAATAAATAAAAGAGGGGAAAATATTCCTTACAGAAGAATAAATACCGTAAATGTAGAAGGAATAAGGAAACCAGAAAACTAATATTGGAACTTCACATTAATAACTGCTGCAAGATTGATTCACCAATGAATGCTAAAATTAATGGCATTTCTGAGCTCATGCCTACATAGAAGTTGCCACTGTATCTTCTGACTTGAAATTAGGAATAATTATAGCATAACAATTATGTGGAACAGTATTGATGTTGTTCCAAATAGTAGTCATTATAGATTGTTACAAAACAAAGTTTGGATTTTTTTTACATTAAACTGTACCAACTTAGGAAATTTGGAACATTTTCCATATTTAATACAATCATTCACTTAGGTCTTAAGGCCAAAACAATAGGAATATTAGTTTCTTCCCTCATCCTACATTCATTACATCCGTGTCTTGTGAGCTGTACTGGGTAAAGTACAGCCCAAATCTATTTCTCACATCAGTTATTTCCTAGTCTAAGCTACTTTCTGCCTATAGTAGCTTCCCAACTATTCTTCCTGCTTCCTATTTTCTTACAGTTTATTCTCAAGATTAGCTCTAACCTTTAAAAGAAATATCAGATCTAACTTATATAAAACTTTCCAATGGCTCTAACTTAGCATAAAATTTTATCATTATGTTGGTCTATAAAGTCCTATATAATCTGACCTCTACCTCATTTGCTACCATTCTCATCCTCCTTATTACTCCTTTCTACCCCAGTGGCTGTCTTGTTCGTCCTCAAGCACACCATCCTTGTTCTTGCCTTAATATTTGTGATGACCTATACTGGGAGGACTCTTTCACCCAGATCCATCAGTGAGGTCACATTAGTTAGAATTTATAGGGAAGACCTTTCTGAGGCAAGCGCCCCATTTTTCACTTGCTGTATTTTTCCCCGTGGCATTTATTACTACATGAAATAATACGTATTTATTTACTCATTTATTATCTATTCTCCAACTTGAATATAAGCACATAAGGGAAACATTGGTTTGTCTTGTTTACAAACTGTATTCACAACACCTGAAACAATATCAACAACGAAGTGGGTCAAATATCTATTGAATAAATATTTTTAAAACACTGAAGGGTGAAAATGGAAAAAAAAGCACAAGGCCTGGATTAGAGCCAGATTTCTATCTCTAAAGTATGTGCATAAAAAGTAAGCCTTTTGAGATAAACTTTTAAAATGAAGAAAAATAAAAGAATATTTTTAACTTCCGTAATTTCTTACAAATTCAGTTGCTTAGGAAAAAACCCTTGAAAAATAAAAGTGTAAAACTGATGGGTGAATTTGAAGAGATCTTGCAATAGTCCTACATCAGAGAAAAATTTTATTGAAATAGAGATTACTGGTTATTTAAAAATACATGGGAAAAGACAAACATACAAAGACATCATCATACAATTGATTTCTAAATTCAGTACTTTTGAAATGCAAAACATTGATCATTACCCCCAAAAGTCAGTTTATTGAAACAAATTGATTTTAAGTTGGTCTACAACTCTTCACTCAATTTTGTTCACAAATGTTACTAGGTTTTTCAGTTTCATCCCATATCAGAACTTTGTTTTTTGGACATATTTACTTCTCAAAGTTGTATATAGTTATTTCTTGCAATGAAGGCCAGCCACTATGGGAAGCTTCTCTAAGTCACAAGAGTTCAGTATGGTTGCTGCTTTGGAAATAGTTACCATATTGGGTTTTATCTACACGAAGACTCATGTGTTGAAAGTCAAATATTAATGAGAAAAGTATGGAGATTGAGAGCAGGAGGACTAAGAAGAGATGTTATCTTTTACTGCAGACCTGCTAAAAAGACTCCATTATTTACCATGGTGCTATTGCTAGAGAAATAATTGCTGCCAGACAATTATTGGTTGGCTATATAGTTGTCCATTTTATATTTCCTTTTCTATGAATGGCAGACTTTATTAATTAGATTGTTCAATCAAATAAGCAGAGACGTTGAAATTACCATATACTTTAACTGTGTGAAATAAATTATGTCTTAATTGGTTTAACAGCTTTGTGTCTGCAAAGGCAGCAAAACCCATTTTGTTTCAAAATTAGAAGGTTGATTCAGAGGCTGTCTGTAAGATGCCTAGCTATTTTCTATTACCAATCAGTCATGCAAGTGGACCTTCATGAACTCAGTAACTTAATAAGTGTAAAAACGATCTCATCTATCAACACACAATGTTGAGCCAGAAAAATGAAAAAAAGTACACATAAGGTAGGAACTGGCTTATATAAAATAAGAGGGTATAAATCCTCTTACATAACACAAGAGAAATATGTATGGTAATAACAATCTACAGTAAACTTGTAGAGATGATTTTGGTTGGTATGTAATGTAAGTCAGCTTAAACTAACCATGACTGAATGATTGGAAAGTTCCTTCTCCTAACATAATGCCCATTCATTATAAGCTAAGTTGGTCTTAGTTTCTTATAAATCTCTTATTTCCTTGGATTTATCTACTACACCCTTACTTTAGAGCCATGTAACTTACAAGCTGGGCCTGCCCAGCCTGCCTATAAAGCCCCTCTTCAGAAATATACTAGATGTATTAAACAGAGGTATCCTCTAGTAAAAATCTGCACTTCAAAACAGCATATGAAGAACCAGCGATAAGCACTCCAATGTAAAGACCTCTCATTTCACACTACCATAGAAACAGTGCAGTTTACTAACCACTCCTTCCTTAGAGGCAACTCAGTAGCTGTAAAAAATTCTCTTCAGCTTCAAAACATTTCAATACTTGTTAATTCCAAAGATCCGAACGCCATGTAGCTGTGGCATTTTGGGAATTAGCACACTCAGGAGAGAAGCTGTGTTTAGGATGAAGTGAGTTGGATCATACTTCGTATAGAAACTTGCCAGAAAATATCTGTAGAATTAAAAGTTAAGAATATATTTAACATCAATCAAAGAATAAAACTGCTTAAAATTTTTTAAAAATTTAAAGGTAGACAAAAGGCCACAAAAACATAAATACGTAAAGGCAGAACCATTTTTGAGCACTATAAAGGGAAACACTTTAGTTTGAGGACCTAAATTAATTTTATTTAGAATTTTTTAATGAAGGTATATGTGCACATTTTACATTTCTGCAATTACATTATTCATTTCATAGAATACATTTGCTACTTAGTATCCTTTTACAGCTGGCTATCAAACTAGGGTGTGTATGCTCCTTGAAATTTCTCTTCTAAGAGTTATGTGACCCCCCAAAAGGTTAAGAACCACTGCTGTAAAGTTGTAGAAGATGAGGTTAATGCATTAGTATACTTAGTACCTTTGAAAGAAAACAAATATTTGTTTGCCCTTTTGATGGTCTCATTTTTATACTGTAGATGAATAAGTCTATAACCAGTTTAACTGGAAACTTGAAAGACACTTGTAAAATTCCAATTGTTTTGCTATAACTGAACACACATACATATTCAAAGACACCAAACACCTGAGAATTTGTTGAAACAAGCCTAACCAACATAAATCATCAATTCAGAAGGTCTAATGTAACCCAAGGGGTTTACTGGAGTACAGACACATCATCTGGGCCCTAACCTAACATAAACAGAATTTAAAGAGTAAAATGTCATAACTAAGAAATTAGTTTGCATATGGCTGTTTATCTAGTTTTATTAGAGTACACAAGAAAGTATTTCTGCTAAGTACTGTCATTCGTTTCTTATAAAGGGAGAAAAGTGTTTAGATATGATTAAAAAAGAAAAGCTATTTTCAAGTATGATTAAAAATATCAGAGAGCTATATACATCATTTTCAGAACAATCTAAATTGAGAAATGCTATAATCTTCCACCCATTTTACAAAGTAATAGTCAGAAAATTCTTTGAGAGTAATTCGTAGTCTTTAATCTTCACATTAAACCTTTTCTTCCGGCTTTCATATAATTGAACAATTCTATTTTTACTCTGTTCAGTGAAAAAATAAAATAGTACTTGCATTTAGTAAGTTTATTTGATTTCTCATCATCATTATGGGTTTAAGCCAGTGGTTCTCAAAGTGTGCGCCCTAGAAGATTTCCAGGTGAACCCTATGGTATTCCAGAGAAATATGTGCCTGTTGGGGACCAAAAACCAACAGGGTTTTTGAAGTTTAGATTTTTGGTGGACAGAGGTGTGGGGGATTGTCTGTAAGCTGACAGTCTGCCAAACCCCCCATCTCACTTGTCTGATTAGGTTGCAAAAGGCTGTTAAGCTGTGGTGCTGCATTGTTTACACTACCCCCCATGTTCCCCGGAAAGACTGGAGGCAAGTTTCTTCTATCCTTTGTTTGGTGTAAAGTTAAGATGATATGTATGGTGGGGGTTTTCTGCACTCAACACAATTAAGAGTAAAAAGAGAGGAATTCTTCAATGTATTGACAAGAAAATGGGAGTTAACCTTTCAGATATGTGCCCAAACATTGAAGAAATCGGTAGGACACATCAGGTTCCTGTTTCTCATAAACACAAGAATGAAAAAACTTAACACATTTGTGCCGGGACCTGCCAAATTTACTAATCTTACTAAGAATGTATTTATATATATTAAAAGATAACTTTATGTCATTTTTAATTTTTTAACCTCTTTTTTATGAATTCTAAAAAGCATAACTCAAAAATGTAACATAAAAATGTTTCTTAATGTCAGAATAAATTTAATTTTGTCATATTTATTTCGTATAATTACCATAAAAGCACGCTTGAACTTTATATTATTTTTCTTTAATATTTGACTTATTTATTATAATATATTTCTCAGAAATTTGTATATAGTGCGCCTGCAATTATCTGTAGGATTTTAAATGCTCCCCGACTTCAAAAAGTTTGAGAACCACTGGTTCAAGCTATAATCTTATATGCTGGAAGTAATAAATTTACTCACAATGGCTTCTTCATAGCATACCACAGCATCTGTCTTTTTTTTAATGAAAAATGTGTGTGTATATTTTATGGAAATTACATGACTCTTAAAAGAAAACTAGACAACCCTCCAAGAAGATGCAACACCAGATGTAAATCAGTGTGACAGTGTTTATTTGCCACAAGATATACTGGAAAGAGACCTGTATTAGAAACTAGAAGTTTAGAGGTTCACCTTGGCTTTTGATTCCAGCTAGCTGCAAGATCTGGAGCAAGGTAATGTACCTGAGACTATTTCTTTATCTAAAATTCTGGAATAACATTGTACACTCCCACCTATCTGACAAATAATAATCAAACATGAAAATGTGAAAGAACTTGCTATATAGATGGTTTTAATGCTGTTTCTTCAGTTATATAAGGAATTTAATGACAAAATACTTGAAATCATATCTGTGGGTCAAAAAATATTTTTAGAAATATGGATTAAAAAGACTTAAATGTTAGACTTGCAACCATAAAAATCCTAGACGAAAACACAGGTAGTAAAATCTCAGACATTTATTGTAGCAATTGTTTTTCTGCTGTATCACCATAGATAAGTAAAACAAAAGAAAAAATAATTAGGATTACATATATCAAACTAAAATGTTTTCACACAACAAAGGAAACTACATTTCCCAGTAATATGTCTTATAAAGGTTAATATCCAAAACTTATAAAAACTCATACAATTCAACATAAAAAACAAAATTCAAATAAAAAATGAGCAGAGGACTTGAACAGACACCTCTCCAAAGAAGACGATATAGGTGGACAATAGACATATGAAAAGATGGTCAATGTCACTAATCATCAGAGAAATGCTTAATTAAAACCACAATGAAATATCACCTCACACCTGTCAAAATGGCTATCATTAATAAATCAACAAACAAGTGCTGGTGAGGATGTGGAGAAAGGGAAACCCTCATGTTCTGTTGATAGGAATGCAAATTGGTGAAAAGCAATCTGTGAAAAGCAGTATGGAGTTACCTCAAAAAAAAACTACAAATGAAACTGCTTTATGACCCAGTGATTCTACTTTTAGGAATATATCTGAAGAAACTCAAAACATTAATTTGAAAGAGTATGTACACCTTTATGTTCATTGCACCATTGTTTACAATCGCCAAGATTTGGAAGCAGCCCAAATGTCCATCAGTAAGGTGAGTGGATAAAAAAGCTGTTGTACATTTACACAGTGGAATACTATGCAGCCATAAAAAGGAAATCTTACATTTTGTAATAGCATGGTAGGACCTAGAAAGCACTATGCTAAGTGAAATAAGCCAGTCATAGAAAGATACATACTATATTTCACTCATATGAAGACTCTAATGAACAAAATAAAGTAACACACCAAACAGAAACAGACTCAGAGAGAACAGACTGACACCTCTCACAGGGGATGGAGGATTGTGGGGCTGGATGAAAAAGTGAAGGGATTAAGAAAAAACAACAACAAAAACTTACAGACACACACAACAGCATGGTGATTACCAGAGAAGAGAGATAGGGTGAGGTAGTAGAGGGTATAAGGGACAGAAAAAGACTTGACTTTCGGTAGTGACATACAACACAATATACAAATGATGTATTATAGAATTGTACACCTGAAACTTCTATTATTTTATTAATCAATGTCACTCTAATAAGTTCAATTAAAAAAGAGAGAAATATGGATGTTGTATACAGGTATATATCAGTTGACATTTTTTGTGACAGCTGTTACTGAAAATTCATCATCTGAATCAGGCTTTTTACATACATTATAATGCAATCCTCACCATTTTAGAGATTAGGAAACTGAAGCTTTCAAGAAAATAGCCAAGTCACATAGCTAGAAAGCAGTATAGCTAAAATCCAAATTTAAGGCTGTTTGTATAACCCTTATTTTTGTTATTGCATATATTTTTGTTAGACCATACAAATCATTTTTCTTTTGACAACTGTTTTGTTTAAAACAATTAAAAATATTTTAAATTTTCTCAAAGGGCTATAAATATAAAAAAGAAACCTTCTACTTTATGACCAGTTTATTCTTTTCATTTGAAAATGCCTTCCCTTACTAGAACATCTATTCAAAAACTAATCTCCCATATATCCCTGTTTAAGGAATTCTAACACTCCCAAGTAGTTTTTCCAGCTACTCCACACTGCGCTGATTCTATTGTGGATATGTTATGTATAAGAAATGTGGTATAGAGTGTTTGAGTAAGACATATGTGAACACGTATTACGTGTAAGCAACTGTACTGGGTGGAATTCAAAGCAATTCATACACTTACAAATTCTTTGCAGAAATAAAACATTTATAATAACAAAGGAATAATATAAAGCAGCATAAATAAGAGATATATAACAACTACTATGGGAGTTCAAAGCAGATCATTATTACCGAAGGTTTGGTGCTCTGGAAAAGACCTCACTGTGGAGGCAGAATTTCAATCTTGAAAGAAGAGCAAGATAGAAATTAAGAAGTAGGAATTTCAGGTAGGATTAATTATTTGAATTAAAGGCATAGAAATAGGACTATACATAAAGCATTCAAGAAATGCTGCTCCAAAGAGTCTGAAAAGGTGGGAGTTGTGTGGGGGTAAACTATGACCATCAAATAAAGAAAATAAGGTAGGAACCATTTTCTGGATAGCGCTGAATAACAGGTAACAGAAAATTAGATTCCAGATACTTAGTTAAATGCTTTACAGGTAAATGTTATATCATTTATTTCTTATAGCATCAGATTGAGTTAGGTGTGGCGGGTTAGAATTTTATTGATGAGCAAACCAAACTGGCTGCGTGATATAGGATTCAACCCAGGTCTGCCCTATAAATAATAAAAGCCTAACCTATCTTTTCTCTAAACCGGCAATTTTCAACCGGTGTGCCACAAGAATTTTTAAAACATGCAATAGCTAACTATTTAGTCAGGTACACTGATCTCTTTTCCCTTAGATTATCAAATAAAAAAAATGACAACAGCCAACACAATAGCTGTCGGGTATGAATGAATCAAAATTACACTTTTTTGGGGGGAGGGGTCAGATTAGCAAAAATATATGTTTTGGTGTGCTGCAGAATTTTAGAAATCAGTTTATATGTGCCATGGGTGAAAAAGGTTAAAAATTGTTGCTCTAAATACTATCTCTTGCAAGGAGATGGGGCAGGTGGTCAATGAAATTTGTCTACAATCATTCAAATCCTTGTTTAGAGATTAATCTGAGAGTGGAATATAAATAAGATTATGTGTTTCGCTCTCTTGTAAACAACTTATAAATATGAACTAGAATATATTTGACCTGTATGTCCTAGAATGTCTAGGCATATGAGCATGTAATGTCTCTATATGTCATTGACTAGAGTAAAAACTGGTTTATTAGCAGCTTGTTAAAGATTTTGCCCGTATTTTATACTCTGAGGTAGCTATTTATTGACAGAGATTTTTAAAGAAATATTATTTCTAATTCAGATGGAATCTAACAAAACAATACGTTCCTTTCATTCAATCCTCATACATAAAAATTTGCATCACTTACAGAATTATTGGAGAAATTGTGAAAAACTTCCGTGAAGATGTAAACTGTACTCCATAGTCCAATTGTTCCCAATGAGTTAGGAGCCTTGCTTTACCCTGGTCAGGAGTTTCAAAAGGTGTTCCTTTTACAGCATGCAAAAATACATACATCCCCTAGAAAACAAACCAGGGAACATATAATCAGTATCAAGTACAAAACTAGAATTTGTCAGTAAGCATTTTGTGACAATGTATGATTTCACTTACAGCTCAAGTTTTAAGCTTTCATATTATTGTGAAAAGCTGTGGCCAGTTTCTTCATAGTAAAGCCAAACTTCCAGGGGCATATAAATACTATTTGGTGAAAACCAATAAAAGATCAACCAAAAGTAACCTGCTTTCATCCTTTATTAAATTGAAAAGAAAGTTTCCACCGTTACACATTTAGTTTTCTAACACCTTTCCTATTAGGAAATAGGGTTACCTTTTCCCCCAAGTGTAGGAAGGTTTAGAATATCTTATTAGTCAATCTGATAATATTTATAAAATTAAAAAAATACAAATTGATAAATACTCAAACAAAATCTCTGTATCAGGAAAAATGGTTTAGAAAACATTTAACATTAGGACTGTGACTGTCTTTGTCTCAATAGTCCTCTTACAAAGCAACACAGATGGTTTATTGACTATAAGGCATAATGTTCAACTCAATTTGCTTTTTTTTTTCAATTTGCTTTTAAAGTCACAACTGTGCCTCAACAGTGTTTCTTCTGAAGTTAGTTTTTAAAAATTAAAAAAAAAAAAATTAGTAAAGGCCAATCAGTTCAGTGATACATTTAAACATCTAACCTTATAGTTAATTAGGAAATAAAGCAATATATTTTAGATTTGGTTTCCTTGAGGTTATGATACCCATTTAGACAAACAGGTAGTACTTCTTCCTTACAGGATCACTGTCTCGGGAACTGGTAGCGATAACCTAAATATTACCATGAAACAGTTTTTCCCACTAGAAGTCATAATGTGATGTCATATTTTCTACTTCTACTTTCAATACATGGGGGGAAAAAGAAAAATTGGTGTTTTGAAATTTTAGATTATTAGTATAGGCTAAGAAAGCCCTTATTTTCAAAGCTTACTCTGCTTCTTTATTCCATAAAGCAATTCTTTATTCCATTAGTTGTTTAGCTGCAGTAAAAACTAAACTATACAGAAATGGACTCATGTTCATTTGGATTTAACTCAACATACACTTAGTAAGTGGTTTAAATGTACAGGACACAGGACGTGCATGCAGCAAATGCAAGAGGAAAAGTTTCCTTGTTGCTAAAGCAAAAGCCTGGATGCTACCTTGTCAGTGATCTCATTCTTGAAGGGTCAGCTAAAATGACAAGTCTTTAGTGAAGCCCTCCTCATAATAATCTCCTATGTGGTGAATTTTATTGATTTTTATTATAGCACAATACATACATTGTGTTGGAGTTGTTTACATGTTTGTTTTCCCATTAGCCTGAGTACCTCAGGAACAAGGGCTGATATACAACAAGTATTAGATATTAAGACAAGATGACATTAAGCCAAGGAATGTTTATTTTATAAACACAAGAAAAACATTTTCACATAGGCTTTAAAGAAAACTATAAACCAAATTGTATTTTTTCAAATTCCTAGGAGTATGTGACCTAAAAAAGTTAAGAGTCTTTACTCTAGACCATGCCATGTGTTAGAATTATCAAAGAGAAGAACAATCCCCTTGTTATTTCCTTCAAATCAAATGGACTCACTAGTATTTAGAATGTAGGTAATATTTTATATATCATTTTCAATTAAAAAATAAAATCTTATCTGCCCATATAGCTTCTACTCCACTATTCTTATTTTTACTAATTTTTCTATGAACTTTTAATGATGATTTATACCCACACTAAAAGAATTAGGAAAAAAAGTATTTAGCTCATAGTTAACCCTTCACCAATATTTACTGACTCAAAATGAAAAGACTTCTCATTCATTTCAAAATCTACGCAAAAATGTGGCAAAGTATTAATACATCTAAGTTGAACTGTAGCCCTTCAGAAAAACAGGTTTCTAATGCATAGTTTCAGAGAGGCAAAAGCTACTTTTTCTAACCAGGGATAACAACTACGTCTACTTTCCCATTTGTAAAAGCATTCAGCATGTATTTCACACTTTTAATTGGTTTAATGTAGGTTATCTTCAAAAGAAACAAATTTGGAGTCATATAATTGCTACAGCTACGTCTGGTTAGTTAGGTTTTTAGTGTGGTAAACTAAGTCAGTAGTTGGCTTCCCTATATGTTCTCAACTTCCTATCCTTTGTCCATTGCCATATACTGTGCCTCAATCTCAGTCAACCAAATTGAAAATATGAGGGGTGAGAAAACTTTCTAAAGTATATTAATACATTCTTTCATTGGAGAAGGAAAAATTACAGGACAATACAGTTTAATTAAGCAAACATTGAAGTAGGTATTTGGAGATCTAAAAATTAAAAATAAAAAAAGAGATAAAATGCTAATTATAAAACTACCATAAATACATGATAAAAGAATGTAGCGTGGGAGTTCTGTTGCTTCCTGGAGATGGTGACACTTGAGTCAAGTTTTCCTGAACAAGTAGGAATCAGACAGGAAGAGCAGTAAGATGGGAGTGTTATGAAAATAAAAGAGCCTAAGCAAAGCAAAAAGGTAAGAGCAAGAAAATTTTCACTGCTGTTAGAACATAGCTTGTGTTTGGAGATGGTCTAAGATAAAACTGAATCTCTTTCTTAGCTCTACACAGTTATTAATTGGTCTTGTATCTCACACAGGTAACTTAGCATTTTACTATAAATTTAACAGAGAATCATTGAATAATTTAAATAGTGTGACTTGAGCAGACATGCCATTTTAAAATTATCACTCAATCAAGTTGGAATGGAGGAACAGAGGAGGATCAAGAAAACCATTTATCTATTGCAGCGATTTTCAACTCTTTTCATCTTGTGGCACACATAAACTAATTACTAAAAATCTGCGGCACGCCAGAAAATATAGTTTTACTGACTTGACCCCAAAAAAGGTTTAATTTAATTTTGATTCATTCACACTGGGAGGCTATAGTGTTGGCTGTTGTCATTTTTTTATTGGACAATCTAAGGGAAAAGAGGTCAGTGCCCCTGACTAAACAGTCAGGTATCGCATGTTTTAAGAATTCTTACGGCACACTGGTTGAAAAATCACTGATCTATTGGAATAACTGACAGAAAAATAAGTGTATGAATTACAGCAATGCCAATGGGGATCAATTTGAGAGACAGTAAAGCAGAACAAACAGGAATGTGACTAAATGAGTAAGAATATATAAGAAAAGGAGTTACTCTAAGACTAGGGTGACCATATCTGCTAGTTTGCATAGACAGCCCTAATTTACACCTATTCTGTTGGAGTAGTTATTACTAGAGCTTACTTTTACTCTCAATACAGTCTCAGTTTAAATTATAACATTAATCACTTTTGCTTTGACATTCAGCTATCTGGGTTGGCTTACTAGACAGACAGTGGTACCTTTAGATTAGATTAGGAACAAAATCATAGGAGTAGACTATGTGTGGTAAGGAATAGATGAGGAATGGGTTCAACTTATAGTTGTTTGATTTAAGGTGCAAAATGACCTAGCAATTTAATATCGGTATCATTCTTCTACAGGTAGAAACTGAAAATATGGGAAAATAAAGTAACATATAGCATAAGAAAAAATTAAGAACCTTGGGAAAAGACAGGAAGTGCAAGAGGAAACAAAAGATCAGAATACATACATATAGAAAAAAGCAATACGCTGAAACCCAAAGGGAGAGAATTTCAATAAAAGGGATCTGATTAATAACTAATATTTCAGAGAAGTTACTATTTAAAAACAGTGTTTACCCTACCAAAGTCTATTACTGAAAATGGACTAAATGAACATTTTGCTTATTTCTACATCATCCTTGTCTTCGTCTGATAAACTTTAAATACTCTCCATAAGAAATGAAATAAGTAGTATTAATTTTAAAAGACCCTATTTCTTCCACATTTTTGTCTTAATTCTAATTTCTTAATATTTTGGATATCTTTAAACAAATATATAGTTAATCTGTATTTAATTAAAACTCTCAGTAAACTGTTTCTCTTCTTTCATTCTACTTTAATAAGCTGTTAGAGACAAGAAAAGTCACTATCAGGTTTCTTTTTTTAATAGCAATTTTCAAGGCTGCATAATATGTCAGTAGAGTTGATCAGACCTGATACTTTTGCAGAGCTATTATATTAATACAGAAGAGTGATCCAAGGCTGCATAATATGGTCAGTAGAGTTGATAAAACCTCTGATACTTTGCAGAGCTATCATATAATACAGAAGAGTGATAGTCAATATCAATATGAAGATGCTATAAGGCATCAAGATCCTGAATCTCATAAAATATGATTAAGCTCAAAATGTCTATATAGAAGTAAAAAAGTATACAATTCACAAAGACTTAATGAGGATTGAGGCCAAAGATGTTCATCAGACTCCGGTTAATCAAAAAACATAATTATTTCTTTTGAAGTATTCTGGTTAATCAGTATAATGTAGTAGCCTGAATTACAGTGTCTTAATTTTTTTTTACTAAAATGACTATTTTCTAGATACTATAAAACAAATAGAGGGGGATAAAAGTCTTGCTTAGAAAACGAGTCCCATGTTTAAATATAGTGTGTGACAGAAAAATATAATCCCACTGCAGATTAAATTCTTAAAAATTGTTATATATACTAAAACCCACTGAACTGTATGTACCCTTTAAATGGGTGCATGTTATGTGAATTATATCTCATCAAACTTAAAAATACTAAGTCATGTCTTCTTTGTAAGAAAACTTTTAAGCTGTAAAAAAAATTGTGTTCAATTACACAACATAAAATGTACCATAGTAACCATTTTTAAGTGTACAACTGAGAGCTAATAAAGTACCTTCACATTGTTATGCAATCATCACCACCATCCATCTCCAGAACTCTGCATCTTACAAATCTGAGACTGTACCCATTAAACAATAACTCCCTATCTTTTCCTCTCCTAGTTCCTGACAATTAAACCTTGAACTTTCAAGTGCTTAGTATAAGGTGAAATACTTACCAGATTATGTATAACGTTGGTTAAGGTCCAAGCAACAGGAACACTGAAGAAGGGAATACTGAGTAAGACAATATGAAGCAAGCCAACTCCCAATGCATATGTCAGCCACATACCCCGGCTATTCATTACCCGGGTATTTGGATTCACCTCACTGTGGGCAACTCCAACATTCATGTTTGCTCTGTAGGAAAGCAATGAAATGAATCAATACTGACTTAACTGAAAATCTAAACACTCCTAATTGTGACATGATAAATGTTAATAGGATTTTTTCCTAGTCGTTCTGAAATATAACACATCCTCCAAAATATATCACTTGCAGATGCTGACAAAGGCAGTAAAGAATTAACATCTGGCCCTGGTGGGTTGGCTCAGTGGTAGTCAGCCCAGCGTCTGGAAGTCCCAGGTTCGATTCCTGGCCAGGACACACAGGGGAAGCGCCCATCTGCTTCTCCACCCTTCCCCCTTTCCTTACTCTCTATCTCTATTCCCCTCCCGCAGCCAAGGCACCACTGGAGCAAAGCTGACTCTGGTGCTAAGGATGGCTCCATCGTCTCCGCCTCAGGTGCTAGAATGGCTCCGGCTGAAATAGAGGAACACCCCAGAAGGGCAGAGCATTGCCTCTCTGGGATGGGCATGCCGGGTGGATCCCAGTCCCGCGCATGCAGGAGTCTGACTCCCTGCTTCTCACTTCAGAAAAACACACACAAAAAAAGAATTAACATGTCTCTTCTTTTCCTTAACCTGTCTTTATGGTAAGACAAACAAGACTTATTTTTATGGTTCTCATTGGAAAAAAAAGACAGTTAAAATCCCTTTCCCAAAACTTGTCTTTCAACACGTTGGTTTTACTAAATCAAAATAACAGGCAGGAAAACTCAAACTGAAAAAGAGAACCTACATTTTCTTACATCACGAGAGCAAAGTAAAAACTCACGAGGTAAATTTATCAACAGAATAAATTCGTGTAAAGAAAGCAAAGCTGACCCAGCTAGTGTGTTATAAGCCAGACTCATATCTAATGTAATGCTGCATTCATAAAGAGTGATCAGAGTTCAAATCACTGTTTTTGAATACTGCAACTGGGACGAACACATAGTGGTGGAGAATTTACATGGTCAAGGGATACGGTTTTGTTGCTCAATCTCGTGATACAATTAGGTCAAAACAAGTCTTTCTTCTGAAGACTTTAGTCAACTCAGTTTATTTTTTCTCTTTTAGCTTTTTCTTTTTCCCTTTCGCATTCAAGATGAGCATCAAAGGAAGTACTGATAATAGTACCCAGTTATTTTAATAATGATGTTGGCTTGGGAATAAGCATCGCTTAAACAGGTGTTGAAGAATACCTATCATCCCGGTAAAAACCCGACCAGTAAGACTGGAGGGAGAGGAGAGCCTGATTATATTTGGAACAGCTCTGACTTATAAATATATAAACCCTTTCTATTACAGGGTTGGCATTGAGAGAGGAATTTCTCATAATCCCTTTAACAAATGTTTCCGGAATACAATGCCCCTTATCCCTTACAAAAAAAAAATCTAGGGAAGGACTCAAGGCATCAAGGCTTACGGTGGTGACAGTTGGTTACACTGAAACGAAGCAAGTCTCCGATCCACACATGCCAATATTTTTTCCTAAACACCCACCATGTATCATATATTATTTTTTTACGGTATCACTCAGAAAATACCACCACTCGGGGTTACTTTTCCCACTTGCCATGGGGGTGGGGGCTGATGTTCCAAAGACGCTTAAAATGTACATCTCAAGCTAGAAGACAAAGGTGGCGTGGTGCTGACCGTAGCCGCTGTTCAGAATACCTTTCTCCGGGGAGCCTGCCGAGACAACGGCAATCAATGACCAGACTGCGAAAAGCCTGCCGCTTGAGGACGACGGGGAGAGGTCCCCTCCTGCCAGCTAGCCACCGGCCGCCCTCGGCGACAGCGGAGCTCCGGGATAGTGGGAGCTTAGCAAAAGCCGCTGCTGCTACCCACAGCACCTCCCCCACCCGCCTCCTCCTCCTCGGACCGCTCATCCGTCAGGGCCCAGGCACCACGACAAACATTTGGGGCGCCAGCCTCAGGGGCCACTTGGCCCGCACCTTTATCAGGGAGCGCGGACACTTCCGAAGCCCACTCTTCTCCCTCAGCCCGACTCCGGTCCGCGAGTAGCTCCCTGCCGCCGGAGGCAGCAGCACAGCCCTGCGGCCGTTCGGGCCCACTCACCCACTGCCCCACTCCTGGCGGCCCCGACGGCCGGTTCAGAGCAGAACCGTCTCCGCACCGACCGCGTCTCCTCAGAGCGGAATGCCAGTGGCCAGCCCCAGCGCAGCGCACTTTAGCGTGCGGAAGCTTCAGAGACGAACGCGCTGCCAGCGCATTGGCTGTGTGTAGTGCCAATCCCACGTCCCGGTCGGGGCGGGACTAAGAACCGCGCGCCTGTGCCCGCCCCGCTGCGCGCGCAAAGCGGGGCCTGGGCTGCGGGTGGGACGGTGGCTCGTCGGCTGGCGGATGGTAATTGCCCTCCTCGCGCGAGCAAGAAGGTAGCGTCGTGTGGCTAGCTCATTCTTCTGTTCTCGTAGGCTCCGGTTCCCCTCGCCACAACTCGTCTTGGCGGGTAGGCGAGCACCGCCGGCCTCAGGGGGCGCCCCTCCCCCTCCACGGGGCGGGAAGGGGACGCGCACACGTGAAGAGCGGTCTCCGAGCCAGTCAGCTTTGGTCTTGCCTAACTAAATCGCAGTTAGCCTCTGCTGCAGCCAATTCCGCAGATCCTTCTTCTGGGTGTAAGGCTTAATTAACGCTGTTGTTTGCCAGGCATAAACCCACCCCTGACAGCGCAACTCAACCTGTCTTGTGAATGTGGTGTTTTATACCGTATGTCGTGGCATCCTACGAGCGGTGCAAGCAGGCTTCTCAGTTAACAGTGATTTTTACTGGTGTCATTCTGGGTTTCTCCACATGGTTAAATCAGGCATCTATCTGTATTGCCTGCTGAGGAAGTGTGGATACCAAAAATTGGTTTGATTTGAGAACCGAAAGGAGAAATGAAATTATTTGGCGTCATTTGAAATCGAATTACATTATTAGGCAGTACACAAAGTGTGGTTTGTGTTGCTGAACTAGCTTTCAACAACAGCATTTCAAAATTGGTGTAAGAGAATGTTAATTATATCTGAATATTTTGTGTTCTATTGGCTCTATGAAAACAGTTGTGTTAGATTTATTATGTACTTTAAATAAATTATTTCATGGTGTTCTCTGATTTCTGTTTCTTTTTTAGGTACCCTGTTCTTAATGACTTTCCTGGTCATCAGCAGCACTCTTTCAGGAGTGTTTGATTTCCTGCTCAGCAAATATGGAAGAATGACACCTCACATTTTCATATATTCTGTGCTGTAACTTGTAAGCCTGATATTCACCTTCCATGCTTCAAAAGATGCCATTTGTTGCACATAGAGTAGAGAGCTTGTGTTCCAGAGGTTATGCTAGGGGTGTGAGATTAATGTAAAATTCCTGTCCTCAAAGAATCAGGAATCAGAAGGAAGAAACAGAAAAACAAATTAGAATAACCTGTGATGAATCTTGGCCTAGAAATTAGGAAAAGATGCTGTAGGAATACGGAGGAAGGACTGTTAATCTGTCAGGGTAGAGGTTGAGCCTATAACAAAGTCTTGCTTGAGGAGATAATACTTGAATTACCTCTGGAAGGATGGTTAAAAGTCACCTGTAGGAAAAGAACCTTGTGAGCTAAGGAACAGTGAGTACTACCACATCAAGAGAGAGACAAGTTGTGTAGTGTGTTTGATTGTCCAGTGTATTTGAACAACAGTGGGATGAGATTAGAAAGATAGAGGTCCCATTGTTAAGAATTTGGACTTTACCTGATTACTGGTTAGAAATCTATGAAATTTTAAGTAGGATAGCAACATGATGAAATATAGACAGAACTATCTATATAGGTGGTTGAGATTCAAGACAAAGTATAGTACCTATTAGGTGGTTATTGCAAAATACAAGGGACAAATGTTGAGGAGCTGAACAGAAGCAGTAGCTATTGGTATAGAAAGGAGAGGTCTACTGTGAGAAGTATTTAGGTAGTAGGATAGATAGGGTTGGTGGCAGGAAATAGTAAGAAGAATTTCTGGGATGACTTCAAGATTTCTAATTTTGCCTTGTGACACTGGATGAGTACAACCTTCTGAAGTCAAATATGCCAGGGTGTGCAGCAGGTGTGCATCTGTCACTTACTAGTAGTGTGACCTTCAAGTTCTTAAGCTTTTAAATCCCATTTGTGATAGAGAAATGATAATATTTACAGGGTTGTTGTGAGGATTAAAGGGAATTGTGTATATATATATACACACACACACACACATGTACACACATTTGTTTATGTTAACTTTTATTATCAAAAAGAAATATAGGAAGAAGGTTAATTAGAGAAAGATTCTGAGATCAGTTTGGGAAATGTTAAGTTTAGGATGCCTCCACGTCATCTAAATTATGATATTTAGAAGGTACTTGGAAGTAAGGTCCTACCCCGGAGTTCAGAAGAAATCTGCTTAGTAGATACATGTGAGGCAAGGGAAGGAGTCAAGGCAGTGGTAACTTGCTGGGATGGAGGACAGTCTTCTTCATGTTTACATTGGCATGAGGAAGGTGCTGATAAAATTATTTTTCATGACCCTTCATTAATATTGAAGTGTTTGCTGTGAGTGACATGCTCTGATTATTCTGTGTTGCATCCAGAAATATATAATTCTCTGCATTCAAAAGTTGTATAGGTTAGGACAGGAGTGTGATGAAGATACAGGGAGTGATTCAGTCCAAGTTTTGTAGGAATGTAGTGGGAGAGAAGGATCATTCCTGGTTGGGTAATCACAAAGGACTATGTTACAGATGTTCCTGAAACTGGGTCTATAATAACAGCTTTGCATTAGGAGGTAGGGGAGGTGCAAGTAGGGTAGGATTGCTGGCCAAGGAAGGTTGAGATTTTTTACGTTGGTCACTAAGGTCATTATGTTATTAAGAGAAATAGCAAAATTCAGTGGAAGGCATGTGGAAGGGAGCAAGATGATAAGTTCTGTTTTAGAAATATGTATTTTGAAGTGGCAGTGACACTGATAGAAATGCCTGTCTTGGGAAGAGAGAGCTCACTGTTGGGAATATAGATTTAGATATTCTGTAACTAAGGCTTCAGATTTTAAATTGAAGAAGAGAGAGCGATTGGGCTGTGCCCATATTTCTGTGAAGAGAGTGAAGAAAACAGGAGGAGGTCAAAGAGGTAAGGGTGAAAATATCTTTGAGAATTAGGGAGTATCATCAAAGTTGTGCTTCAGGAAATCATTGGTAAACTTGAAGAGAATTGACAGTGATTGTAGTATAAGCTATTTTGCAAGGGTTTTAGAAGTATTGATGATAGGAAATTGGTGACAGTGAATATAGGTTACTTATTGTAGTTTTGGCTTCATAAGAAAAATAAAGAAGAGCCTGCCATGGTCGTGGTACAGTAGGTAGAGCGTCAAACTGGAACGCTGAGGACACCAGTTCAAAACTCTGGGCTTGCTCAGTAAAGGCTCCTATGACAAGACAGAAAGAAGATAATTATTGGAGTAAAACAGTAGAGGGAAGAACTTTTGTTTTTTTACTTTAAAGGCCAAAATGCCAGAAGGGGGATAAAGAAACTAGGTGTGTTAGCTTAGGAAGAAGTGACATTGACCTAAGACTGAGGGAAGAGGGTATAGGAAGAGATGCATTTTTTATTTATTGACTGATTTTAAAGAGAAAGGAAGGGAAAAAGAGACAGAAACATTGATCTGTTTCTCCAGGTGCCCTGACTGGTGATTGAACCTGCAACCTTTGCATATATATGGGAACAGTGCTCTAACCAACCAAGCTATCCAGTCAGGGCTGAACCTGCTCTTTGTATTTTTCTGAAGTGAGAAGCAGGAAGGCAGAGAGACAGACTTCTGATTGTGCCCCTTCAGGATCCACCAGCATGCCCACCAGGGGGCGGTGCTCTGCCCATCTGGGCTGTTGCTCTGTTCCAACAGGAGCTGTTCTAGCACCTGAGGGGGAGGCCACAGAGCCTTCCTTAGCAGCGCCCGAGCCAACTTTGCTCCAATGGAGCCTTGACTGTGGGAGGGGAAGAGAGAGAGAGATAGAAAGGAGGAGGGAAGGGTGGAAAAGCAGTTGGGCACTTCTCCTGTGTGCCTTGATGGGAAATAGAACCCGGGACTTCCACACACCAGGCTGACACTCTACCACTGAGCCAGCTGACCAGCTTGAACCTGCTCTTTTATCTACCCAGCACTGTTCAATAGAACTGTAATGTAAGCCACACATATAATTTTGAATTTTCTAATAGGCACATTAAAAAGTTTAAAAAAAATAGGCCCTGGCCAGTTTGCTCAGTGGATAGAGCGTTGGTCTGGTATGCTGACGTCTCAGGTTTGATCCCCAGTCAGGGAACACATAAGAAGCTACCATCTGCTTCTCTTCCCGTCCCTCTCCTGTCTTCCAGTCTCGCAGCCAGAGGTTCAGTTGGTTCCAGTGTTGGCTCCATGTGTTGAGGATAGCTCAGTTGGTCTGAGCATCGGCCTAATTTGCTCAGGGTAGTTCAGTTGATTCAAGCGTGGGCCCCAGATGAGGGGTGCCAGTAGGGGCACATGCTGGAGTCTATCTCCCCGTCTCTCACTTAGAAAAGTTTTTTTTTCTCTCCCGCCTCGCGCACCCGCCCTCACTTAAAAAAGTTTTAAAGAAAAAATTAATTTTAAGGCTTTTATGTGACTATCCAGAATATCCTTTTATCTTGTAATCAATGTAAAAAAATAATAAGATTTTATATTTCTTTCTACTGATTTTGAAATCCAGAGTGTGTTAACACATTTCAGTTTTGAGTAGTTATTTTTCAAGTGCTCATGTGGCTAGTGGCTACCCTATTGGACAAAGCAGTCTTATATCCTTGGACCTGAGGCCAGTCTGAAGCTTGGGAAAAGTACAGAGA
This sequence comes from Rhynchonycteris naso, assembly GCA_037038555.1. Classification (NCBI taxonomy): domain Eukaryota; kingdom Metazoa; phylum Chordata; class Mammalia; order Chiroptera; family Emballonuridae; genus Rhynchonycteris; species Rhynchonycteris naso. The sequence goes on along the minus strand of CM072997.1, from coordinate 43,709,027 downwards.
GGGTGCCTTTTGCTTATGACACCATTAATTTGTATGACTGCTAAGGTAATGAAGCAGCCTGACCACTGTTTTACTGACTTTTTAGGAAAGACTCCTGGCCCTTGAAAGTAATAGGAACCTTTGAGAGGTAGCTCATAGCTATTATCCTTAAATCTGAGTACCAATCAAACTAAATCAAACATATAATTAGAAGGCAATTGTTAGAATTAAAGAATTTCCAGCAGTTCTTTACATAATCATCTGTCATTATCATAATGTACATTTTATATGGCCTTATAATTTACAGAACATTTTGTATATGCTTTCTTATTTGGTCCTCACAACAGACGAATAAGGCATTATCTTTACTTATTCAGATGATGAATCGATTTTACAGAGGGCTTTAAATGATTTGCTTCAGTTTATGTTTATGTTTAAGAAAGATGAATCCCAAAACCTGTATTTTTAAACTCGTCTAGTATATTTTTCTACTATGCTAATCAGCTTTGTCTTTCACAAAACAAAGTGTCTTCATATTGTTGAGCTGTAATCAGTTAATACCATTCAAAACTGAATGTGTTGACCTCCTCCCAGAAATGTACCTTTAAAATCCTATGTGATTGTTATATTAGCAATACTGCATTTCTTGCTCAGTTACTAACTCTTACTATATGTTACCCTGCTTGTCTTATGTTGCCTGAAAAAGAATTCTAAAAGAACACCTTTTTGTTTTGTTTTTATTGCATTGATGTTTTGTTTGGACCTAGATTCATTAGGACCAACTCGTGTGAGCATGTAACTAGTCATAGTAAATTAAGGATGTACCTAATTCCCCGCTCTTGTTATTTGTCACAGAAAATCTTGACTTGCATGTTGTCAAGCTGGTGTTTTTTATTGTCTTGAAATCTTTTCTGAAATTAGGCATTACAGATGCAAACCCAACTTCCTGTATATTTTGCATATGTGATTTTCATAGATTTTTATTTCTTTGTATGAAAGGGTTTCATACCTTAAACAATTACTGGCAGAGATTTTACTTGTATTGGTTGGATTGGCATGTAAGGGACCTTAAATGCCAGCACATAGATTTGAGCTCTATCTTATTTCTGGCTTCTGGGAGCTGCACAGTTAGAATGTTTTAGGCAGAGTAGTGTAGAGCAATGTTTTCCAACCACTGGTCTGCCAGAAATTGCATGCTGGTCCGCAAAAGATTCAACCACTCTGATGTTGTATGAAGATTATAGGCCCAATGATCATAGTCAAATTCGCTTATGCTTGGGGATTTCTGCTTTAGTGATCCCTGAAATAATTGTTCCATTTTCACCTGTCTCCAAGTGTAAATAGAATGAAGACCACTGGTATAGAGGACAGTTACCAGATATATTGGGATCAGATCAGATAAAGGTAATTCTAGGGTCTGGACATCCTAACTCGGAAAGAGCTCACTAATTGAAAAAGACATTGTAACTCATCAAAACATATGAATGACTAATGATTTGTTTTTAAGAAATAGTTTAATACTGTGTTTACAGTAGTGCCTGTCATATAGTGAGTCTCTATTAATGTAAGCTGCTATTATTATTATTGTTATTGCTGTTCTGTCAGGAATATTTAACAGTTTTTGTCTTTACAATTTACATTTTTACCTTATAGCTACTCTGCTAAAAGCTAAAATGAAACAGTTACCTGCAGCAACAGTTCGCCTCCTTTCAAGTTCCCAAGTAATCACTTCAGTGGTCAGTGTTGTGAAAGAGCTCATTGAAAACTCCTTGGATGCAGGTGCCACAAGCATAGATGTTAAATTGGTGAGTGTCCTCAAGAAGCCAAATACCTTTAAAGAAAAAAAAGGGAAGGGGGAGTTTGACAGATATTTTCTCCTTAACAGCTATTACCTTTCTTTTCTGTATATGTACCAATAAATTATTTGGAGGACATTGGACCCTTTGTCTTTTTTAAGAGTAAATTCTTAAAAATAAATTTTGATTTAAATCAACATTAGTAACACTAACAGAAATTATAAAAGGAAACTTAATATTTTGACTCCATTACATGAATTTAATTTGTCTGTATTTTCTAGTATTTATCCTAGGTTATTGATATATAGTGTACTTATTTATATATTCTTTTTGCATTTAACTTTTTCTACCTAACCTAATTTAAAAAATGTTTTCTTTGTTGCTCATAGTTTTCACTATTTTATTTTATTTGGCATACCTGCAAGAGAGAGGGGGAGGAAGGAGAGAGACAGGAAGGGAGAGAAATGAGAAGCATCAACTCGTTGCGTCACTTTAGTTGTTCACTGATTGCTTCTCATACATGCCTTGACTGGGGGATCAAGCAGAGCCAGTGACCTCTTGCTCAAGCCAGCAACCTTGGGCTTCAAGTCAGTGACCTTTGCTCTCAAGCCAGTGACTATGGGATCATGTTGATGTTCCCATGCTCAAGCCAATGACCCCTTGCTCAAGCCAGTGAGCTTGTGCTCAAGCCAAATAAGCCCACTCAAGCCAGCAACCTTGGAATTTTGAACCTGGACCTCAGCATCCCAGGTTGACGCTCTATCTACTGTGTCACCACACATTTTAAAATTTAAGTGCTATTATTAAATAACTTGAGTTAATGTGATGTGACACTCATTATGATTTATTGGTTATTTTGCATGTTTGCATCCTCTGTTATAAATTACTAGCTCATAGATATATATTTTTTCAATTTTGTGTTCACCATACCTGGCCAGTACGTGCTACATAAAAGGTGAGTAAATGGTATATAAATCATGCATAGATAGTAAAGAAATTTCTTTGAGTGAATGTAAGAATACGATTTTTGTAATCTAATTATCATTATTTATAGTATTATAGTATTAGAAATAATACTGATACAAATATATTTGTAGGAAAGAGACTTACCCTGTTCATATAGATATTTATATCTTATAAAATTTTTATAAAAACTCTGTGAATTAACTACTGCCATACCCACTTTACAAATAATTAAGGTTCTGAGAACTTGGCCAAAGTCATATAATTCATAAGTAGGGAATCTGAAATAGTAATTCAGGTCTTTCTGACTAACACCCATTCAAGATCTTTCTTGTATGCCAGTGCTTCTTACAGTGTTTGGGTGCATCATCGTTATTTAAGGAATTTGTTAAAAAGTTACTGTGCTCCAGAATTTCAGATTCTAGGCGGAGCCCAAGAATTTGCATTTTTAACAGGTTTTTAGTTGATTCTGAGAACTGTTATTTTGTTTTTAAATATAAGGTTTATAAACATGGGGAGGAAAATTGCCCTGGCCGGATAGCTTGGTTGGTTAGAGCATCGTCCAGATATGCAGAAGTTGCCAGTTTGATTTCTGATCAGGGCACATACTGATCCATTTTTCTTTCTCTCCCTCTCTCCTCCTGTTCCCCCTCCCTTTCTCCCCGTCCCTTTCCCCCTCCCTTCTTCTCTCTTTAAAAAAGTCAGTAAATAAAATGAAAAAATACAAAAAAATTATGAAACCCAAAGAAAGTAAATTTATTTTTTTTGGACATCATCTGTATTCACTTTAGTCTGATTTTAGTAAAATTGATAGTAAATAAATAGGATTAGATAATTATACCTAACATATTTCTCTTAAGAATTTTGGGCAGAAAATCTTGTTCTTCAAGTTCTCTGGAAAACAACATAGTTTTTAAAAATGATGTTTCAGAGCCAACAGAAGTTCTCTTTGAAAAGTAAATGAGGTGGTGAATATACAATGCAATATACAGGTGATGTAGAATAATGCACTGGAAACCTGTATAATTTTATTAACCAATTTCATCCCAACAAAACTTTTATAAAGTAATTGAAAGTACACATTTTTATATTGCTGTATTATAGTCCCTTGACATTTATTAGTTTCTTTTTCTCTGGTTTGTAGTTTTAAAATAAACAACTCTGTTACTATACATAAGGCCTGATATAAATAATAAGGACTTTTATTAGGATTTCATACAAGAACTATCTTGGCTAGGAATGTCTTCCTAATTAGCTAAAGATATTGATATTGTTTTAAACATTTAAACAGATATTTGTGTTATTTTTTTCAGATAACTAGAGTTCTTATGTTGAAAAACTTGCAGTTTGGCCCTAGATGGGGTTGCCAGGTGGATCCCGGTTGGGGCGCATGTGGGAGTCTGTCTATTATTTCCCTCCTTTCACTTGGAAAAGAAAAAAAAAAAGAAACAATTGCATTTCTGTAGTTAATCATTTTTCTGTAAAAAGCAGACTAGCTAGTCCTAGAATAATTTAATTTTAGATTGGAAAACGATGAGGAACTAAATCTTGGTGGTTTCCCCCAACACCTTGCATATCTTATCTAAAAAGTACTGACATAAATAGTATTAAATAATTTAAGTTATTAAAAAGATGTGGTATTATTTTAGATACCTGAGTCATTTTAATTGTAGAAAGTTCTTTTCCCCTTTAAAACTTGTATCTGTGGCTGTGCACACAGAACTTTGTGAAGTCAAGTTTGTGATAGAAGTTTAGTGCCAAATTTAGAATATGATATTCGGAGAAAGTGTGATTACTATAGGAACTTAGATTTTATTTTTGTTAAATGTGCTTTATATGTATATATTTAGCGAGAGAGAGGAAGGGACAGACAGACAGGAAGGGACATGAGAAGCATCAATTCATTGGGGCATTTCTAGTTGTTCATTGATTGCCTCATATATGCCTTGTCCTGGGGCACCAGCTGAGCCATTAACTCCTTGCTCAAACCAAGCGACCTTAGGCTTCAAGACTAAGTAAGACCTTTGGAGCTCAAGTCAGTGACCACAGGGTCATGTCTATGAGCCTGCACTCAAGCTGGCAACCTCAGGGTTTCGAACCTGGCTCCTTAGCATTGCAGGTCAATGCTCTATCTACTGCACTACCACCTGGTCAAACTGTATGAATATTTTTAGTATTAGATAACAAATAACTAAGGTATGAATTGAGGGTTTTTTTCCTTGATTTTTCAAATTAAAAACTCAATAAGATTGCCACATTAGGTGTATTTTTCTCAGCAGTTTCCTGTTAGATGAATATGTAGAAAAAAATTTAGTTTTAATGTAAATGCTTAAATTTCTTATGAAGACAAGTAGTTCTAGGGAGAAACTATTACAAGTCAGGTTTAAGAATAATAAGTACTAGACTCTTGGGTATTGTTTTTATGGTTTTGGTGTTTTATTTGTTAGCGACTACATATACAAAGGTACTTATAATTTAGAAGAGTTTTTAAATCAACTTTAAACATAAATACCTATGATACTGACAATTTATGGGAAATTTAAAGATCAGGCTGATTTTTCTTATTTTACAGTTGAATCTGCATTCTGGAAGAATGAAGGACTTGCCCATTGTGTCATAACTTGGAGTTGGGAGACTTAAGAAATTAAACTCTTATTTCCTTAAGATTAGGTTTCCATAAAAGATAAATGACGAAATGATTTCATTTGCACTTCTGTTTCTAAATGTAACAGTTTAATGTCTTGGCATACTAAAAGTATTTTTAACTTTGTATAGGAAAATTATGGATTTGATAAAATTGAAGTGCGAGACAATGGTGAAGGTATTAAGGCCACTGATGCACCTGTAATGGCAATGAAGCACTACACCTCAAAAATAAATAGTCATGAAGATCTTGAAAATTTGACAACTTATGGTTTTCGTGGTGAAGCCTTGGGGTCAATTTGTTGTGTAGCTGAGGTAAGGTACTTTATATTGACTATTAGTGATTTTACAATCATAGAATATTAGAATTAAGGAAAAAACTAAGCCAATATTTGGAAAAGAGTATGTTTTTTTTTGAATTGTGATGAATATGCATAGCATAAAACTATTTTAGCCTGACCTGTGGTGGTGCAGCGGATAAAGCGTCGACCTGGGAACACTGAGGTCTCCAGTTCAAAACCCTGCACTGGTCTGGTCAAGGCACATATGGGAGTTGATGCTTCCAGCTCCTCCCCCCTTTCTCTCTCTCTCTCTCTCCTCTCTCAAATAAATAAAAATAAAATAAAAAGAAATTAAAAAAAAAAAAAAAAACTATTTTAACCACTTTTTAAAAATTAAACATGATGACTGGTTAATAACATACATATTTCAGGTGTACAATTTTATAACAGGACATCTGTGTACTGTATTGCATACTTACCAACTGAAGTCTAGTCTCTTTCCATTACCAGTTTAACCATTGTTAAGTGTACCTATTGAGTGGCATTAGCTACGCTCACATTGTGTACAGCCATTAACACTGTCCATCTCTGGAACTTTTTCATCACCGCAAACTGAAAGTGTATTCATTAAACAATAAATCCCCATTCTCCTTTCAGCCCATCCCCTGATAACCATTTGTCTCTCTATGAATTTGACTGTTCTAGGTATCTCTCATAAATGGAGTCATACAATATTCGTCCTTTGTGTCTGGCTTATTTCACCTAGTTTAATGTTTTCTAAGTGGGTACATATATAACATATTAGAATTTCATTTCTTCTTAAAGCTGAATATATTTCATTGTATGTTTACTATTTTATTGACTCTTTAAACGAGTTTTTTTTATCCATTCATCTATTGATGGACATTTGTTTTCACCTTTTGACTTCTATTGTGAATAATGCTGTTGTAATTATTGGTGCCCTAAGGTCTGTTCCAATCCCTGCTTTCACTTTCGGGTATATACCCAGAAGTGGAATTGCTGGGTCATTTGGTAATTCCGTTTAAAATTTGAAGGAACAGCAAAGTGTGTGTTCCAGTGTTTATATTTAGCAAAGGAAAAAGTGTTTTAGTGGCCCATGTTTGGGAAAAATGTATGCAATAAAATTAAACGGGTATCTTAACTAGAAGTGCTTTTCAGAGTATTAACTATATTAAAGTGTATTGTGAGGTTCGTGGTTTACGGTAGGTGCATTGCTCTGCCACTTACTTGATTATGAAACTTTTTTATTGAGAAAACATCGGTGTTTTTGTTGTCGTCCTGTGGAACTCATCCTGGAAATAGCACTCTAGTCAGTACAGATGATTAGATTGTGCCCTATGATGAGAGGCAGATTGGATCCTAGAACTCTGCTCTCCTGACTGATGGTTAGTCTTTATGTTTCTAAACCCTTGACTTCAGTGCCTGGCCTGCTTGATTGCCTAGTGCCAAAAATAATTCACTGCCTCTGTCATAGATTATACAACTAGTTTATGGCAAAGATCATCTCAAACCTTGTTCTCTTCATTTGCATGCATCTCAGTTGTGTTTTATCACATTATTCTTTGTGCTGTACTGTCTATGTGTGCTAGGCTCTGTCAATAAAGTGATAATATATGTGTGCCAGTGGCCGTGTAAATCTTCATTTGTGCTTAGGCTGGCAGACTCTATTAGGTAAGAATGTTCAAGTTAATAAAATGATAAGATTTTATACCTGTTGTCCATGAAAAGTGTCATGGACACAAGATGGTTCTGTCTCCTCCTCTGGTCTCTGTACGTCTTTTCTGTAGCCTAGTCTCCCCAGCAGGGATATATGCTCCAGGCTTATTGTGGTCTTCCCTCTGCCCTTCAAAGTGTTGCAGTAGTATAGGTTTTCTCCTTTTTCTGTGGATAGGGTCCCAGGTAGGTACTCATTTACTCTGAGTGTGGGGCTCTGGAAGGTGATACTTAAGTAAGAAAGAAAAATTGTGGGTGAGGTAGCAAGTGGAGTTTAAAGTGGCCGATTTTGCTATCCTAGCATAGAGGACTGTGGGTCCTTGCTTTCTACATCACTAAAAGAGGAAACACCTTGTCATTCCTTAAGTGCATTCTGCTTAAAACTTCTATCCCAAAACCAGCACCCCCTAACCTTCTGTTATTTTTATCAGCACTTGCTTTATTTAAAGTTCACCCAGTTTTCAAATAGGTTTTAGGGAAGAGTGACTAGAGGGTACAATAGGGCACTGCCCATCATTCTCCCTACAGACTGTATATGAGAACCTATAGCTCTGGAATCTTGCCGAAAGCATCTTTTTATAATGGGATAGGATTTGTATCAGGGAACTTCTGAAGCTCCCAGTACTAGTTCTATTGTTTAAGTTCTCAGTGGCTGTTATAAAAATCATATAGTTTGAGAACATAAGTACATGTTTTCCTAATTGTTGTCCAAATTTGGCAGTAGTCTTTTAGGTTTATTTTGGCAGAGTACAGTATTGTTGAAAACTGTATAATTTAATATTTCTGTATTTTCTAAGATGTATATAACCTTTCAGAACCGAATTTAGTCATTATTTGCTTTGTCTGCTAGGTGGCAGCACTAAACTTAGTCTTTTAAAATATGTTGTACACAAGCCATGTGATTTATCCAAATCTACATTGTAGTTCTCTGCTTTTATATATGGCTGCTTACATGTGTACCTTATCCAGAGGTACTCTATTTTGTTTCTTTATTTGATTACTTGAACCTGTTGATATCTATGTTTATTATTTTGTCTTTTTTTTAAATTCTTGTATCACTTTTTTAATTGATTTTTTTAGAGAGAGACATGGATCTGTTGCTCCACTTCTTTATGCATTCATTGGTTGATTCTTGTGTGTGCTCTGACCAGGCATCAAACCCACAACCCTGGAGTATTGGGATGACACTCTAACCAACTGAGCTACCCAGCCAGGGGCCTCATTTTGTCTTTTGTTTCATATTTGAGGTATTGGAATGCTTGAATAGAAATGAAATAATTCTGCTCACCAAAATTACAAAAGGAGTAAAAGAATCCTCAAAGTATCACAATAATAGAGAACTATAAGCTTAAAAACTTATATTCAGTTTTCACATTTTAATGTCAAATGCTTGCAGGAAATATTAACAGCATTTTGTGGAAACTCTTTGCTTATAAATCTTTGGGAGAACCACACATAAATATATATGTGTGTGTGCATACAGCCATATACTCCATATGAATGTTTACATATGTATACTTTAGATACAGATATAGACCATTGTCAATCCCCCTGAAGATTCATGCCCCCTCCTCAGAGTGTTGCTCTTCTGAGCTATGTCAATATAGATTAGGTCTATCTGTTTTTGAACTTGATCTAAGTAGAATCTTAGAATATGTATGATTTTTGTCACAGACAAAATTTTTTATGATGTTTTAGGTTTGATTGTGCCTGAAAGCCAAAGGAAACACAGAACTTTCGTGGTGGTAGTAATAATGAACCCTAGTCACTTCCCAGAGCCCCATTTCAGTACTGAGCACTCATTCTCCCAGCTATCCAGAGTTTTGGTGACTGAAGACTCACAGCTGAGTCTCCCTCTGCAGATTGCACTTACCTCAGCTAAAGAGAATTGCCTTACTCATGTCATACAGGGCACCTGCCTCCAGTGACAAGGGGTTGTAAAGGCCCTGTTCCAGTTCACAACTCTGACATGCTATCTCTGCTTTAGAGTGCCCCCTTCGCGTCAGCCAAGACCTTGTGACTGGCATAGTGTCACTTCTCTTTCTGTTCTGCCCCCCAAGATCATCCTAGAAGCACTTCCTAATAAATATCCTTCTTACTAGTTCCCATTTCAGTCTCCTTCATGTGTAAGCCACCGTACAATGAGGTATTATGGTTCAGTATTATAATAACTGAATCTGAGGTCTTAAGACTAAATGCCAGTTCTTCTCACCCCAACTTCAAAACATAGTCTAATTATCAGTCAGCTGGTATTTCATTGTATGCAGGGTCCTGTGTTAAGTTTATTTCAGAGGAACTGTGTATAGTGAATAGGAAGTATGAAAATTGTATATTGATACATATGTATGAGTGGTGAAACCAGAAATTCAGTTTCAATTTCTTGCCTCTCAGTGCTGAGCTTTCCACAGTAAGTCATGCTGCTTTCTTATTAGAGTGATTAGAAAAGTATTTATAAGCTTAAAAGTACCTCATATTTAAATAATAGATATCCCAGGCTTGCAGTGGTAAGCTCAATCAGTAGGTTATCAAGAAGTCAAATTGAAACTTATGTGGGAGGATTCTGAATAGTATTTCAGAACTATAGAAAGCAATATACACTTGTTAAGGTAAGTTACATTTTTTTAAAAGTGTTTTTCAGGAAAACTTAATGAGTGCTTTTTTGGGGGGGAAAATTTACTTTTTAAACTTAATGAATCTTCTTCACCACTGAGAATTGAAGTTTCATTTATAGAAGTTGCATATTTATTTTGCTCCAATTTATTTTGAAAACTTTTGGATAGAGATTGCAGTTACATAATAAAAATGGATGATTTGATTATTTTATTTGCCGAACTAATTCATGTAAATAATTTTAATCATACAGATGTAAATCATTTAATTAATAATACTGTATAATAGGGATAATGTTTTTTCACAACATTAAACAGCTATTCCCCAAAACTCCAATTGTTGAAATTATTTATTATTAATTTTAAATATGTTAATGATTTTAGTTATAAAAATAAAAAAGTAGGCTTTGCCAAATTTGACTGGAGAAATTTAAAATACATCTAATTTTATATACTTTAAAAGAATGGTCAATTTTCTAGTTTATTGATAATGTAATGACTTTTAATATTAGAATTAAACAGCCCAAAGGAGTAAAACGTTCTCTTTATATCTACATAGTATCCTATTGATATTTTTTTAATGGAATTACTGATTCCATAATCGATGATTAACAATGACTGGCACAGATTGATATGGTTTTCTTTAAATGACATCATCAAACATAACTTCTCTTGAAATTTATTTGTTGTTGATAGAGTAAAAGTTTTGGTGTATTTGTCATTATTCAGTGTTAAATTTCTGATACTGTTTACTAAGCATGATGAGTTCAATGAGCTAGAGAATAAAAATCCTGTTTTGACCTGTTTTTTGTTCATAAAAATTTCTGTTAAAATTGTATATGTTGTTTCTGTTATATAATAGAACAGGAAATATATGTTATTTATTTATAAGCAGATATTTTATATACATAATACTAAAAATAATCATTTTCCTTCAAAGAAATATTTTAAAAACTCATGAGCTTTTTGAACTGTATTATAAATGGAGGCTAAATCATACCTCAATTTTAGGACTATAGAACAGTTTTTCTTTTCTTAAAATCAAAACAAACTCTGAACTAGAAGTCCAAAGACATAAAGCAGGTAAACTTTTCTGAGAATCTTTTTGTTTAATCTAGAAAGTGAGGATAATGATTGAGGGTCAAAGGAAGTAATACACATTACAGTATCTTGAATATTGTCATGTGCCATTCAGTGAAAGTTATTTTTACTCTAGACTTAATTTGGAAAGTAGTATGCAGCTGCATCATATAGGCTATGATATCAGCCTTGCTCATTTCCTTGTTGACAAGAAATGTTTCACCTCAACTTCCAATGTTTGTACAAACTCCTCAATATTTTTGAAAATTATCTAGTTGTTCCTAGATAAATTCCTTCTGATTTTCACCAAAGGCCTTATTTTGTTGCATAAGTTCATGTTTTCTGTTTTGGTTTTCTCTCAGAAGAATAAGAATTGCCAATCATCCTCTGCATAATACTCATGTTTATTGATTTATTCATCCTATTTCTTAAAGTGATTACACTGTGCCAGGTATTATTCTGATCTGTCAAGTTCACTATACATAATTTTGTGATGAGCTAATATGGAACTGTAGGTTTGTTACTGTTACCCATTATATTAATACTCCATGGCTTAAAGAAGGCAGAATGAGAAGCTAAGTGATTATGTTTTGAAGATGGAAGTTGAGACTCCCTTATGAGTGGACCCATTTAGCTGTAAAAGGATATGAGTAAACACCTAGTATCATCCTGATGATTCCTGCCTCCTGCTGTGGTGTAAGATACTGTCTCTGTCCTTTAGAACTTTAGTTAGAATAGGCACAGGAATTTTTGAAGATTTTGTTTCTTAAATACAACCTCCTCACTCTGTTGAAAGGGGAAGAGCCAGGGCCAAGATCTCCTGTTGCTAATCTTCCACAGTGGAGTATCTGGGAGAAAGTTCTGATGTCAGATTGCTTTTATGTTAATGTACGTCTATGTACAAACAGGCAAACATAGGCACAGTAAGAAAAACATTTCAGTCATGCAGGCAAAAATCCATATTTCAGTTGAATCATGAGCACCATTTACTTTAGTTTTCAGATTCATGTATGTGGCATTTTTCCAGAAGTCAGTAAAAACAAACAAAAACAGAACTTTAACATAGTTATCTTAAATGAATTTTTATCAAGGGAAGATTTTTTACATGAATTACCAGGATGTATCATGAGTTTTTTTATCTCTTTGGTATCTAAAACATTGAGAAAAGTTGTGCTTATCTAAACTTTAAATACTTTTATGTAACTTTAGCTTTCTAATAGTACTATAATATTTTGGAACTCAGTAAATGAACCAGAATCAGTTTTTTTGGTTTTTTTTATTGATTGATTTTAGAAAGAGGGAGAGAGAAAGAGACAGAAACATCAGTCTCTTCCTGTATGTGCCCTGATGAGGATTAAACCTACAATCTTTGTGAATCAAGACGATGCTCTAAACCAACTGAGTAATTTGGCAAGAGTCAGTCAGTTTTTAATAGCTGATAGCTAATATACCCTCAAAGGTCCTCTGAGAACTTCTAAAACTTTCCCTTTTAAAATTCTTTAAGTAAATATCTTTATTTCTTTTATTAACACCACTATATTCATTCACTGCCACAATTCCTCAATGTCTCCAGTAAGAGGCACCAGTAATAATTTGTAATATTAGAGATGCTTCTGAGGTGGAGTTACTGCAGATTCAGATGCTAGCTAGTGGACTGCTAACACATTCTGAACCTGTGCCTGGTCCAAAAAAAGGTTTCCTGCCCAGGACACAGGGTCATATGATGAAACGAACTCTTGAAATACAATTCCTTCCTCTGAGGAACATGCTGTATTTCATGAATTTGTGAAACATGCTTATGTGCTTTATCCTTCACTATCTTTAGCAGTGAATTGCAGAGCATTTCTTATCTAAATGAATTTTCATAGTACTCTACATATTCTAATTTAAAAAAATTTAATGTCAGAAAATAATATTGTGTTATATATTTTTACTTTAATGTAAATGTTACATTATGACCTTCAAGGTCCTATTTTGCTTTTTAGTACTTCAATTTATTTATCTAGGCTGGAATATATCTACTATTCACTGTTTTAAAAGATAAACAGGTTAATATTTATAAAGTGCTTTGACAGAGTTAAAACAAAAACTCATGTAACTTTATAAAGTATTAGCATCATCTTTATCTTATCATCACCCTTCCCTTAAAGATGATAGTGTAATTTATTCAGTACTATCTATCAAGCAACTGGCAAAGTTAGTACTAGAACTCAGAGTAACAGGGCCGCCTTTGCTCAGTGACACCAACTTTAGATCAGGTGGCTAGCTCTTTGGAGAGTACAAATAGAATTCAATTGACCTTGGCAATTTGGAGAAGTGGTTGGTTAAGTGTAGAATTGTTTTTAAAGGGATAATTATGGAGTAATTAGAGAAAGAAAATCTCTAGCAATCTGTCTTCTTTATTTTGACAAACTAGATGAAATCATTGGATACAATGGAGTTGTGATGTAGGGAAGATTAAGATTAGTTATCAGGAAAAATTTTAAATCATACGAACTTTGAATCATGAAATATATTTTTGAAAGAAGTAAAATAAGATTATTAGAGAACTGTTATTACAGAAATAGCAGCTTGGAGCAGCAGTACCCCACAGTTTGGCGGTCATCCTAAGAAAGAATCTAATGGACTGTACTGGAACTGTCAGCTAGAGAAGCCATACATTTTAATGGTGACTTTACAAGTCTATGCATGACACCCACATGTTCCACAGAGCCCTATGGCCTACTATAAATCAGTGCATGGTTAGAACAGGGTGACAGAGCCATCACATGTCAACTCAACTGGACCTACCGTAGTCGAATTCCAGCAGTGGACCTGGATCTTTGGGACTTCTTCCTAAATTATATAGATTTATTTTAAGATAATCAGCTCTGCTTAGTCCAAGGGTGGCCAAGAAAGATTGCATCCAATATGGGGTCAGCATTGCTCACCAGAAGTGTGAGGAAGCTACCCTTTTCTGAATTTACATCTAGTGCTCGACTTAACGACCACGATTGGTTCCGACAGACTGGTCGTAACATGATTTGGTCGTGAGTTGAGTAGGCTATATGTACAGTACTGTGAAATGATGTTATAAAAATCTTTAAGTCATATTTTATCATAATTTTCTTTCATTATTATATATCATAATTTTATTTGTTCATTTTATGCCATTTGTGTCATCTCTACACCATTTTGTTTCTTATTTTTACATTCATCAGGTTTAAGTAAAATACTGCATTACCAGTACAACTGGCTTAATATTTGCAAAACATACAAAATTACAAAATACAGGTGCATACAAAAACTGCTCCAGACGCGGAACAGTCATGGCTAGTGATTGTGGTCGTAAAGTTGAATGGTCGTAAGTTGCATAGGTCATAAGTCGATCAATACCTGTACCCTGCTTTCTCTGCCAGCATTCTCACTACCCACCTGTGGTCTTTTCTGGCAAGGATGTGGTTTAATATTGTTACACTCTCCTACCAATTTCGGGAGATAGACAAAGAGAAAACTGACAGAGTGCAAACCTTCTTAAGTTTATATTTCTATGCTGTAACATCATAGGAAATGTTTCACTCTGAATGAAATTCTTTCTAATACTTAGATTTATTTGTTTGTAGCGAGAGAGAAAGAGGGAGAGAGACACAGACCTACAGGAAGTGAGAGAGATGAGAAGCAGCAACTTGTCGTTGTGGCACTTTGGTTGTTCATTGATTGCTTTCTCATATGTGCCTTGACTGGGGGGCTCCAACTGAGCCAGTGACCCCTTGCTTAAGCCATTGACCTTGGGCTCAAGCCAGCAACCATGAGGTCATGTTTATATACCCACTCTCAAACCCGTGACACTGCGCTTAAGCCAGATGAGCCCACACTCAAGCCAGGAACCTTGGGGTTTCAAACCTGGGTCCTCTGCATTTAAGGTCGATGCTCTATGCCACCATCTGGTCAGGCTTTACTTAGATATTTTAATGCTAAACTTGTTTTTTTCTTTTAATTTTGGGGGGGATGGGATAGAGAGGAAAAGAGAGAAACATAAATTTGTTTTTCCACTTATTCATGCATTCATTGGTTGATTGTTGTATCTGCCTTAACCAGAGATTGATCCTGCAACCCATCAGGAAGATGTTCCAACCAACTGAGCCACCCAGCTCAGTATTTTCTGATTAATAAACTTTTTTAATTAATAAAAATTTTACATTAAACAGTGAGTTCAAAGCTAAAAACAGAAATTAGCTATACATATGTATGTGTTGATTTGCATGTTTTATTCTTTTGAACCATTAACTTGAAATACATAAGTGCAATTTTATGCAGAATATAAAAGGAGAGAATGATTACTTTACAAAAGGATTATTTACTTTTCCAACAGATTTATGGAAATAGTTGTCAAAAAGCAAACTTTCCTAGTGTATTTGAAGTATTTGATTTACAAATGTAAGTCACATAATACATATAATAAAAATAGCCATTTCAGGTATACTAGATTATATATGAGTGTTTTAATTAGAGTAAAATATTGAAAAATCAGTAATTTAGCAAAATATATAAACTGACCTATTATTAGTATAATTCTAAGGAATGTTATAAGAAGAGGGGTCAT
Organism: Rhynchonycteris naso; assembly: GCA_037038555.1. Classification (NCBI taxonomy): domain Eukaryota; kingdom Metazoa; phylum Chordata; class Mammalia; order Chiroptera; family Emballonuridae; genus Rhynchonycteris; species Rhynchonycteris naso. Next base: position 43,693,360 of record CM072997.1, on the reverse strand, counting down.
AAGAATTTATTAAGTAAAACTCTTCATTTTTAAGTAAATATATGATAATTATTTTAAATCTGGTTTGAGAATGAGTCCTCTGCAAAAATCTGCAAAAATCATAATTTTATTAGGGGTGGTTTTTTTTAATTCCAGGTTTTAATTACAACAAGGACAGCTGATGATCATTTTAGCACCCAGTATGTTTTAGATGGCAGTGGCCACGTAATTTCTCACAAACCTTCACATCTTGGTCAAGGTAAGAGAAAATAGTCTTGTAGCTTTCTTTGCCTTTTCCGTCTTAATTAATTTTTTAAAAATTCTTACTCCTTGAGTTCTACTTTGCTGCTTTGTGCTTGGTCCTGGTAATGGCTGGCTTCCCGGTGCACATTCAGCCTGCACTTGTGCCACCAGTCTCCTAAACACTTAGGAGCTGCTCTCAAGAGGGACTGTGAGAGGGACTGGACAACAAGGGTTAGCTACTTCTCTGTAAACACTGGAAGAGTGATTATTTTACTCTTGCTGGATTGCTGCTGTCTTCTTCATATATGAAGGATAACATTTTATTGACTTGCTGAAAACATTGATTTGATAATTATGGTAATAAACCATAATACCAAGATATTATGATTAAATAAATAATTTAAACCTATATGTACAGAAAACTTCAAATGTGTGCACAAGTAGATAGTGTATCCATCATTCACTTAAAACTATTATTAATTCATTGCTAATGTTTTATTTAATACCCTTACCCACTTATTCCCTTTATTATTTAAACTAAGTACATTAATTATTGCTGTTGGTCATTTAGCTCTTTAGTATTTTATACATTTAAGTAATTTTATTGTATTTTAATTGACTTCTTAATTTCTAAGGACCTCTATTCTTTCTAAGGGAAAGAAAATCTCTTCAGACTTATGTTTCATATTTCTCCTTTAATCCTTTTTATACTGCTAAGTTGTGTTAATAGGATATTTAAAGTTGAGAGACAATAAAAAGTACGTCTTTTTTAGAGTCACTTCCAAAAAGAATTGTTAGATCTGAAAAAGGACTTGTGTTTTTATTGTTTACCCTTCTCTAGTTTATATTGAAATTTTATTTTTAATTTTGTTGTCCCTCCCTGTAGATTTCAAAGTACTATATATTTTTTTGGTGGTTTCTTATCTCCAGCTTTAATGTTAAATTATTAGAGTTATATTTTTCAAATGACTTGTCTTCATTGAAATTTATTTTCTTTTATCTTAACACTGGTAACAAATTCTCTCATTTTTTATTTTAATAGATCTCCGGTTACTAACTGATTAGTTTGCCCATTAAGAGTTAACATTTTTGTATCCACATGGGGAAAGAGTTAATAGAAACTCCTTTAAGAAAACATACTAACATTTTTTCTCATTTATTCAGTTAATAGAAATAAGCTCATCAAATTACTGATGTACGTATAATTATTTGATGTACGTATAATATCATAATGTATTTTACTTAAAAATAATGAATTGTGATTCTTTTTCTTTTTATATATGGAAGATTAGGACAAAGAGAAGGCATTTTTAAATATGGTTCCTCTCCAGAAATGCTCTGACCCCAGTTCTTAGGAGTTCAAATTAGGAAACCATTAGGAGATATTCGAGTGGCTATCCAGTAGAGTACTTTTAAGTAATCTAGTTACCTTATAAAATTTAAATGCATTTATTTTTATCTTAGTAGTAGCCAGTCTAATTTGGATGGCCAATGGCTTTGCATCACTCATACTTTGCATGCTTTCCCATCTCCATGAGAGCTATGAAATAACAATTCTTAAACATGAAATCCTTCTGATCTTTGCCCATTTTCTGATTTTTCTTTTTTTGCTGACCTAAGTCTTCTTTCTACTTTTAGTAAGTGAGATCAGGTCGGCATATTTAGGAATTTCTGTAGTCAACAAATGAACCTTATTTTCTTTAGCAATATTTATTTTACCTTAAGAAACAACATACTTGGATAGTCAGTAGTTTTAAACTAGTTGTAATTGCCTTTCATAGCTCACTTTTTTCTCCTAATTACAGTTGATTGGCTAGGAAAACAACGGAAAAATTCTTAGTTTCAAATTGTTCTAGGTGAACATATTATAGAAGCCCGCAAACACTTTCCAAAGTATTTTACATTTATATTGCCTTAGTGCCGGTAGTTTTTGAGTGGTTGAATCACGGACTCACATTTCACCACCAGCTGTCATTCAGCTTCCATTTAAATATTTTCTGTGTAAGATAAAACTACAGTTCAACCATCTTAATTAATACCTGTGCATTTAGGGTTCTTGTAGATTAATTTCTGCTGTGGTGTAAACATCCTTACTTAGCAGTTACTCCTCATATCATTTGATAGGATGATACCTGTAGATGGCCTAACTGTAGATGCAGGGACAACTTAACAACAGAATCTTTTTTAAGCATTGGAAAATTTGTTACCCCTTTGAAAAGCATATTTCAAAATGTTTAAAACTCATTTAATGGAGGTTCCAGTTCTGGTGTAGGTATTTGTTTTATGGGTTAATCTAACCATTTAAAAGGATTTATATGTTTAACAGTATGTCATTTAAAATTACACTTACCTTTTGTTCACTTATTTTAAGACATTTAAAAAATTACAAGAAATATAAAAATAAGTCTTCAGCTTTTAAATTCTTTTACCAATAACACTGACTAAATTATTTTTTAGTCGTATCTTTTTGGTCATTACTTCTAGTCTTTTTACCCTAAATAATCAGTATTAAACTTTCTGAATTGACTTACTCTCCTTGAAAAAAATTTTTAATACCTCCTAGTACTTCTTCTGTCTTAGGAATTTCTCAGATATAAAAAGTAGTATATTTAAAGTACTCTGATCAGAGTATTTCCTTTCTCTACCCTGTTATTAGAGTAGAGCATCATGTTCTTGGAACGTCCTTGCTGTGTACGATTGTGCGTTCATTGAAAGATTTTTTTAATCTTGAGAATGGAACTTTATTAAATAGTTTAAGGAAACTGATATATTCAAGCAATCATAACTCTTTACATTAGGAATATAAATAGCTGCTGATATAAAAATGGCATAACATAGGCGTCATGTAAAAATATAACAGAGCATATCACAGGACTGCAGTTTAATTCTGGTGTTTGTAGAATGTGCTAAAGTTAGAGAGCTGAGCAGTTCTCTTGTAAAATATGATAGTATACTAGGGCCTCCTCCCTATTGGCCAATATTACTTGGTTGTTTTTTTTTAAGGCTATATATTTCATTTAGAATCAGCAAAGTTTTCCATCATTTTTATTCCACCATATAGTTCTTGACTTATTGGTAATTTGCATTTTACTCTGAAAGAATATTTTTAGCTGCTAAAGCAATTATTTATAAACTAATATATGGACAGGGTATAGTGTGGTCTTTGATAATATTTTTTAAATCAACATACATTTATTCCTTTCACGAACACATTTATATTTTGCCGTACTGATTCTCCCTGCCTTCCTTCACAACATCTGTTCACAGTGATAGTATATTCCATTATATTTGTCAGAGGCTAGTGGAGAACACAGATGAGTAAAGGAACTCACTAGTGGAGAACATAAGTAATTACAGTAAAAAATGGTGTCTAGCTGCCAACAGGAAAGTTAGCAGGTTTTTTCAGAAGAACATTTGAGTTTGAAAATGGTAGTTCAGAAGGGTGGGAGTATATCCTTTCAGCAAGAGAAGAATGGTGGATGTGCATTTCAAGAGACTATTGCTTTCTATGTAGCCAGGAGAAAAACATAGAATTTTTAAAACTTTATTTTTTAAAACCCATTTAAGAACTGTGTCACAAAGAAATTTAAATAAATTAATTTCAAGAGAAAGATGATCCCCTTCTTAGATAAGAAGAGACTGGTGGCAACTTGTATCCCTGGGAACATTAACTGAGTCTGCAGGCCTAGCAGGCAAAATAAGAAGCCTGCTATAGGCAAGGGATCCTTTATAGCCCTAGACAGGGGTCCCCAAACATTTTACACAGTGGGCCAGTTCACTGTCCCTCAGACCGTTGGAGGGCCGCCACATACAGTAAGTACTCCATACACTGACTACCAATGAAAGAGGTGCCCCTTCCTTAAGTGTGGCGGGGGCCAGATAAATGGCCTCAGGTGGCCGCAATTTGGCCCGCGGGCCGTAGTTTGGGGACCTCTGCCCTAGGAGAAATCAGCTGGACATTCAGTAGCCACATACAAGTTGGCATACAGGTTGGAAGATGGGATCCTCAAACACAGAGCTAGTTCACCACAAATGCCAAATCTTACCAGGACTTTTACTAAGTAAGCAAGCAAGGAAGAAAGTTGGAACTGAGCTAGAGAGAGAAAGATCTTAAAGTCTTGTAGTGCTTAGGTCCCAAAACCTTGCTAGAGAAAGAGACCTTTTTCCATCCTCAAGGCATTTGAAACTGGAAGTGAACTGGAACTAAATGTAGAGGCAACTTGTCTCCAACAAAGAAAAATTCCTGCATATACGTATTGAAGAGATCCACTCCTTACACTAGCTGCTTAACAGAGAAAATGAAGTGCCTTCTCTGGGCGGGGCGGGGGGATATTATAAACTTCATTATATATTGTTCTTATATGCACAATATCTGGCAGAAGTAAGAATATTGAGAGATCTGAAAAAAGGAAAATGGAATCCATAATCAAGAGAAAAAATAGTTGATGTAAGCAAATTCATAGATGACCCAGATATTTGAATTAACAGACAAGAACTTTTTAAACAACTGTTATGCTAAAGCATTTGGAGGAAAGATAGTCCTAATTTAATGTTGTTGTTTTTTAAAAAAATCGAATCATCAGTTTGGTATTTGAGCAATATAGTTTTTATACCTTTATTCAACCTTTTAGTTAAATAAATTCAGTTAAAAGAAAATACCCAGTTTTGAATATTTATTGTTCAGAAGATGAGGGTAAATTATGGGCAGTTAGGTATTTTAGGTAAGATTTTGTTTTTATTTTTCTGAAGTGAGAAGCAGTGAGGCAGAGAGATAGACTCCCACATGCGCCCGACTGGGATCCATCCAATATACCCACTAGGGGACGATGCTCAGCTCATCTGGGCCATTACTCCTTTGTAACCAGAGCCATTCTAGCACCTGAGGCAGAGGCCACGGAGTCATCCTCAGTGCCCAGGCCAACTTTGCTCCAGTGGAGCCTTGATTGCAGGAGGGGAAGAGAGAGACAGAGAGAAAGGAGAGAGGGAAGGGTGGAGAAGCAGTTGGGCGCTTCTCCTGTGTGTCCTGGCCAGGAATCGAACCCGGGACTTTCACATGCCAGGCCGATGCTCTACCACTGAGCCAACCGGCCAGGGCCTCAGGTAAGAATTTTTAATGGAATAACTAAGGTTATCACATGTGCTATGTAGACACCTATATATTATATTTTAAAGTGTAGAATAAGCATTATCCCCAAGTGGTTTTTTAAATACCAGCAGAATTAAGATACTACATTATAGTGAGCCAGAGAATGTGTCTGCAGTGGTAAAAATAAGATTCTTGTTTAGATGGCATAAAAGAAATTATACTTAGCAAACCAGTACTGTTACAAATAGAGTTTAGCACAGGATCAGAATATCTTGCAAAGTTGAGTCTTTGGATTCCAAAAGTTGGAGGAGGACTGGTCTTCAGTAATAGTTAATTACTGGTTTTATATGGATTTGAAGATCTGAAGTTCCTTCTGCATCTAAATTTGCTTTCCTCTTATCTGCCAACAGGTACAACTGTAACAGCTTTAAGATTATTTAAGAATCTACCTGTAAGAAAGCAGTTCTACTCAACTGCTAAAAAATGTAAAGAGGAAATAAAAAAGGTCCAAGATCTTCTCATAAGCTATGGGATCCTTAAACCTGACTTAAGGATTCTATTTATACATAACAAGGTAAGCAGTATACTCTTACAAGATTTTTGTTCTTGTTATATGATATAATAAAGGGACAATGTATTTTATCTAAATCAGATATGTAATGAGTCTTCTTCAATACCTTGTCCACGTTTTACTTTAACCTTAGCAAATAGAGTTTACTTTGTTACCTAGTATCTATATAAAATCTGATTCAACCTTTCATTTCTTAATATGTAAGATCAGCAATTCCACTTTTGTATCCAAGAAATGTTTGAGTGCGTTCTAAATATGCAGATGAATAAAGACTTGTTCTTTTAACAGTTTAGTGAAAATTTTTATAGTCTGGTCTAAATTTTTTTCTTTGGAAGAGTTTGTTAAAGTAAATTCTACCTCATTTTTTTTCCATTTTTCAAAGCAGGACTGATGAGGAACTTTTGTCTCTTGATGAATCTTAGGGGAAAGAAAGAAAGGTTTACATAATTTTTGATTATTTTGTTTTTCATAAAATTCCACCTGTGTACCTTGAAATAGTTAATGGAAAGAGAGCAGAACCACACATCAGAACTGTGGGACCTGATGGGGAATAAGGAATTAACATTTATTTAAGACTTAAATAATGCCGAGACCTACATAGGTGCATTAAATTTGTATAATCCACAGCAGTAATCAAATGAGGCAGACATCCCAGTTTTGCAGTTGTCCTCTGAAGTGAACTCAGGGAGGTTCAGCATTTTGCTGGGTGTTGCATAGCTAGTAAATTGTTGTGATGGGATTTTAAACTAATATGCCTAGAGAGAGCAGGTCTTTATACTCTATTGCAGTAGTTCTCAAAGTGTGCATCAGGGCGCACTGGTGCGCCCTAGAAGATTTCCAGGTGTGCCCTCTGGTATTCCAGAGAAATATGTGCCTGTTGGGGACCAAAAAGCCAATAGGGTTTTGGAGTTTAGATTTTTGGCAGACAGAGGTGTGGGGAATTGGCTATAAGCTGCCAGTCTGCCCAATCCCCCACCTCACTTGCTGATTAGGTTGCAAAAGGTTGTTAAGCTGTGGTGCTGGATTGTTTACACTACCCCCCATGTTCCCCTGAAAGACTGGAGGCAAGTTTCTTCTATCCTTTGTTTGGTGTAAAGTTAAGATGATATGCATGGTGGGGGTTTTCTGCACTCAACACAATTAAGAGTAAAAAGAGAGGAATTCTTCAATGTATTGATGAGGAAATGAGAGTTTGCCTTTCAAATATATGCCCAAACATTGAAGAAATCACTAGGACACATCAGGCTCATGTTTCTCATAAACGCAAGAATGAAAAAAAACATATTCGTGCCAGGACCTGCCAAATTTACTAAATCTTACTAAGAATGTATCTATATATATAAAAAGATAACTTTTTAGTCATTTTTCTTTATTTTTAACCTCTCTTTTTTATGAATTCTAAAAAGCATAACTCCAAAAATGTAACAAAAATGTTTTTTAATGTCAGAATAAATTTTTGTCATTTATTTCACTTAATTACCATAAGAGCACTCTTGGACTTCATATTTTTTCTTTAATATTTGACTTAATTATTATAACATTTCTCAGAAATTTGTATATAGTGTGCCTATAATTATTTGTAGGATTTTAAATGCACCTCGACTTCAAAAAGTTTGAGAACCACTGCTCTACTGTGTGTCTTCCCATTTAAATACTGTATTATATTTATATAGCTTTTTTTTCAGATTTCAGATCACTTGTAATAACTTTGTGAGTTAGACAGCATTATCTATTTGTATGGGGAACTTGAAGCTCAGAGTGATCAAAGGACTCATTTTATATTTTCTAGTAAGTAATAGTGCTTAGGTCAGAACCGTTTTCATCTAGTTTTCTTTCTACTCCATGTATTTTTACTTGTTATTAAGAAGATTTTGTATTAAACCAAGCTATGGTGGAATATTTACAATAAAAACCTTAGGTCCTAAAAGAACAAAAAAGAATGAAAAACATTAAGAATAGTCAACCACCTGTTCCTGCTGGCATAAAGCTCAACCAAATGATACCTTGAGATCCCTTCCAGCTCTACTGTGCTCTCATTCCTCAGAATGTTCATAGATGGAGGCTCATCCTGCTCATGTAAATAACCCAACCCTATGACCTCTTGATCCAAATAACATTTAGTAATTAAAAATTGAATTTACCCAATTAAGGAAAAATTAAAGACAGAAGAAACAGTGATCAGAAAGAGAAAACATATGGAAAAGCTAAAATATTAGGGACTGCATAGTTATGAAAGTGCGTACAACTAAAGGAAAAAGTAGAGTAAGAGAAAACATAATTGAAAAATAAAACAAGGTTATTACCTCATGTAATAGGAATGAATATATAAAGTCAAATATATATATATATATACACACACACACTCACACTCACATACACATGTATATATCTTGTAAGCTTTGGATTGTAAAATTTATATTATTATCCCAGCTACTATAAGATCAGTATAACTATTTTCTTTTGAGAATAGAAAGTACGATTTTGTAATGTACTACATTTTATTATTTTTAAAGGGCAACATATCTGAACTTATATTGAGCAAACCTGAGTCTCATTTTGGCCTTCACTATGCTGAGAGTGTTATACCATGTAAGATTACCAAAAGTGTTATGGTAAAATTAGGTATTAGCTATTATTACACAAGGAAATCACAGACTAAATTACAACAAGCGTCTGCCTTCTAGTTTTTTTCTCAATACAAATTGTTTTCTACTTTTTAATTTCTTAATCTGTTGTGCCTCAAATTTTAAATATATTGTTAAACTTCCCAAAGTAGCATTGCCACATTTTCTTACATCTTTTTGAACATTTAGTACAGTTCTACCCTTAGTCTTTTTAAGTATGCTTTTGTCTTATTTTATGTGCTTTTCTGAAGAATATTTTTGCCTTTGCTTAAAATTTAAACATGACAATATCGGCATCTTTTTTTTTTTTTGACATTTATTTTTTTACATGAGAAACAAACAATCACATTACATATCATATGAGAAGTACTATTGCTATTTTGACATCTTGGATTAGATAGTGTTCCTTCTTTTTATGAAGGTTTAACCTGCCAAGACATTCTTTGAATACTGATAATGTTGATGTTCTTGCCAGTATGGTTATGTTAGAAAGAGGTATTTTTCTTCTTTCATCATCATGTTCCTTGAAAGCATACTGAATAATGAGACAGCCAAAGAGAAATAATTTACAAGTGGATTCAGTGAGTTTATTTAAAGTAGATATTATTTGGGGAACAACTAGAACCATTTCTTAGGATGAGCACTACAGTTTGCAGCTTTAGTTATAACAACTGAATTCCTACTAAGTTCTTCTGCATATATTTTTATTTATAAAGTATTTTCCTTAATTAGGAGTTTTTCTTGGTGTGATAATATCTGAAACCAATTTCATGTTCTTAACTGCTTCATATGTAAATGAGTGAGTCTGTAGATCACTAGTTCAGAACATGTTAAATGTATTATTTCAGATAAGATATACTTTCGTACTTCATACTTCTTGAGTTTTGTGAATTTTTTCTTTTGCCAAAAATATTGTTTGTAGTTTTAAATTTTTTTTAATTGAATTTTTTGTTTTCATAATTAGAGGTACACTGATACTGCAAAAGCTTAATTGGATATCATTGATACAAGGTTTTAACTGATACAAAAGAGAAGTGATTGAAGGAATGACTTCCCACATTTTCTGCCTCTATGTGACATGATACTAAGGCTTTTTGGAATCAGTTTATGTATTTTTGAGGTTTGGAAAAATGGGGACACAGCTGTGAAGAATTAATTATCTCTAGTTTCTGTCAGTGGGAAGAAGTGGGCCTTAGCCATGAACAGAAACCCAGAAAACTGGCCATGGAGATTTGGTAGTGAATGTGGTGACTCCCTTTCTTGACATAGTTTTTGGGTCTCTGGGAGCATACTCTTTTGTGGTGGTGACTAAAGGTTGGGTAGAGTGGCCAAGAATGAGAAAGAAGGGGCATATTTATTGGATTATAAATTAAAAATAAGTGGTAGTTTATAATCAGTATATTCTACATTCATGTTATTTTCTTTGGATCTTTTTAACTTTATTCTTCTTAACTGTTTTCTCTAATATGTTTGAATGTCCCATTTTTGTTTGAGATGTGCTATAAGGAATCAGGGAAAAGTCTCTTCCCACAATTAGACCAGTGTTAAAGAGTTGCATGCCCTCTTCCCAGCCAGTGTTGTGGAGGCAGTATAGTCTAAGAGAAATTCCAATTTAGAACTGTGATTTAAATGCTTCTTCCTTATAAAGAAATTATTCTTTCAGTTGCAACCTTGAAAGTTTGGGTGGGTTTTGTTTTTGTTTCTGTTTTAATTAATGAAGGCAGATGTCTCTTCAGATATATTTTAAAGTTAGATTGGGGATGATTACCATCATGATTGGTTGGTTGGTGGTTTTCTTTTTTGCTACTTATAAATTCATGATAACTAAATCTTTTAAATGGTTCTCGTGTTTTCTTCTATTGTTCTTTTACTTTTCACCTAAATTCTATGAAATATTACAGGGTGGAGCAAAAATAGATCTACAGTTCTGCGTATGCGAAACAAGAGTTTTTTATTAATTATTGTATCATTTTACATACGAACAACTGTAAACCTACTTTTGTTTCACCCTGTATATAGTAGAGATGAGAGATTGCATAAGTCAAATTTTAGTGAAGTTGATTTTTGAGTTTGATGCTTATGCACACTATAAAAGGAGTCTCTGAAGTCTTCCTCTATCCCTTAGCAAGACTTAGTTCTCAGTTTATTTCCATAGTATTTTCTGCATATTTCTGTTATGTCGTTTGTAATTTGTTGGCAACGATTTGTATTTTGTCTACCTTTTTCAACAAACCTTTTGGGAGGGAGTGATGCATCTTAACCTGTATTCCCTTTCATGCTTACTCAGTGCATAGCACAGAATAGAATACTAAATGAATTAGGTAGTGCTAAAATCAAAATACATAAATTTATAAAGCACCAGTTTTGAACACTCTGGCCTCCTTCAAACCTTCCTCATGCTGTTAATTCATGAAATGAATCCTTTTTTGAGGATTTATCCTTTTTGTATTAACTCTTAAATTTTTATAGAGTATATTCTTACTTGTATCCACAGGCATTCTATTTTATGTTATTTTTTGGCATCTAAGTCACCAAGAATGTCTTCATTACAATTAGTCAGTAAATATATGAAGATGCTGCAGGGATGGCATAATAATGACAGGAACAATAATAGCCTTTCTATAATAGCCATCAATTTAAGGTATTTTCTTCCTACTGAGTTAAATAGGAGCATATAGTTATTCCTTTACAGCTCCTCTAACTAAATGCATTTTATATATTTACTATTTATTCTAATACATTTTTCTGCTTCACCACAGTAAATTTTTCTTCTAATCAGTAATACCCAGAGAACTCTGCACAAATCTAGCTTTTTAAGTTTAGCCCAATAAAAGTTGGTCAAATGATCTCTAATTCTGTTTTTAACTCTAAAACTCTTTGAATTGTAAGGATGTACACTTATATTTTAGACAATTCTACATCTTTCTAAAAAATTGTAATTTCACATTTCTATCACTTAGAGGTTCTAACAAGATGATTTATATATCAAATCATAAAATAATAGAAGGTATAAGGATGCCATGATTTTTACATGTGAAGAGTACCACTGAAACCCTTTTTTGTCATGCCTTACATTTTTTAGCAAGTATTTTTATTCCTGTCCCTTCTCATTTTATCTTCATGTGACACCCCCCAAGAGTTTGGAGTTTGAACGGAATGCCCAATAACTGAATGCTGAATATAGCAGAGGATGACCTAAATTTCACATCTGTTAATTTTCATGCAACATTCATTCTCCTTTGGCCTTTTTTACAGCTGCTATTCACTGAGCTCTGAGTGGGTACTCTGGCCCAGTTATATGATGGCCTACACTCTGAAAGAGCTTACAGTGTCAGTGAGAAAGTAGATGTGAAAGTATGTGAACATTTAAATAGGTGAAAATAATGAGAACGTATTGACTGGTTGTTGAATGATAATGATAAATACAATAGAAATTGAGAGGAAGGAACATTTACTTCAGGCTCAAACAGTCAGGGAAAACTTCATGGTGAATGTGTTCTGAGAACCTTATCTCTCAGGATAAGACCATTCCTCTCTCTTCCATGATGCCTCCATCAGCAGGTGTCGAATTTGATTCCCAGAACTCTTATAATCATGGCAAGTAAAAGTCAGAATCTTGAAACTGTTCATTGCTTTGGGACTATCAGCACTAATCTCATGTTTTATTCCTGTTTATGTCAACACAAGAAGCCTGGGTCTCTCAAATCATGCCTCATCACCCTGGACTCTTACTCTCATATAAATCATTGCTTTTTCTAACTCTGTCTCACACACATCCCCATCTCCTAAAATGTCCCATTTCATGGTAAGTCAAGTAAAATCTTGTATGTCCTTAGCCTTTTCTTTGATTACCTCCTTGTTCTAACAGAAATCTGCCTCTCCCTGAAAACCTTGTATCCCCTGCAGCCCTTTCAAATGACGACTAATTTCTCACTCCTGTTTCTCACTTCATTGTGCCTCACTGCTACTGCCAGACCATTCCTTCTCTCCATCTAAAAATATCACTTAGCTTTGAATCTTCCTCTCTAAACTTCCTAGATTACTATCACTGTGGTAAATTCAGTATCCCCATAGGTAGTCTTAGTTCTTAAATCTTTTGCCTCTCTCCTCCAGTGATTTTATTCTTTACCTTGCCTCAGCCATTAATTCCTGTGGCAAACTGTAGACCACATACATCATTGCCAAAAACTGCTCCTCTTCCATAATTTCAGTGTTAAGTATTTTACTCTCTGATTACCACCTCCTGTCTCTCCAGTTTACTCCCTGCAACAGTCCTTAGACTCTGTCAAACCTGTGATCCTTGATCTTGCTGCCTTTAAACTGTTTCTTGTTGTTGTTGTCTTCAGTTCTCTCCTTACCCTGCTTAAATTACATGGTCCATAATTAGCATTCCTTGAACAGTCCTTTGGTTTTCTTGCTCCTTTCTCCCTTAACTGTACTTGTTTGACTAACCAATTCCTGGTTAAATCCGTCTTTTTGTCTTCTTGGTGCCTCAGTCAGTAGAGCTGAATGTAGCTAGAAGAAAACACACAATACTATAAATTTTGAAAGATAATTTGAGGCTAGATTATAAAAGGTTTTAAATGCTGGCTTAATCTTTTATTTATGTTTTAAATAGAAAATTGGGAGTAGGGAAGTGATTTGATCAGTGTATTAGCTCTCACAATTAATTTGGCAATGGTTACAGGGAATTGTAGGCGGCTTTAGCAGTGACACTAGTTAGGTTATATGTTTCTAGGAGTTGAGCCTTTGCTTCTAGGTTATTCAGTTGGCATATAATTGTTCATTAGGCTCATGATTCTTTTTATATGTGTGGCATTAGTTGTAGTGTCTCTTCTTTCATTTCTTTCTGTTTTTTTTTCTTCTTTTCCAAGTGAGAGGAGGGAGATAGACTCCCGCATGCACCCCGACCAGGATGCACCCAGCATCCCCCATTTGGGGCTGATGTTCTACCCATCTGGGGCCATGCTCTCAATCGAGCTATTTTTAGCACCTGAGGCAGAGGCTCCATGAAACCATCCTCAGCTCCCGGGGCCACTGCACTCGAACCAATCAAGCCATGGCTGTGGGAGGAGAAGAGAGATAAGGGGAAGGGGTAGAGATGCAGGTGGTCGCTTCTCCTGTGTGCCTTGACCAGGAATTGAACCCAGGACATCTACATGCCAGGCCTCCATGGAACCATCCTCTGCTCTTGGGGCCGATGCACTCAAACCAATCAAGCTATGGCTGCGGGAGGAAAAGAGAGATAAAGGGAATGAGTGGAGATGCAGATGGTCACTTCTCCTGTGTGCCCTGACCAGGAATCGAACCTGGGACATCCACACACCAGGCCAGTGCTCTACGACTGAGCCAGCTGGGCAGGGGCCTCTTTCATTTCTAATTTTATTTCAGTCTTCTCCCCCCCCCTTTTTTTTTTTTTTAGTCTAAGGGTTTGTTGATTTTTGCTTTCTATCTCTCTAGTTTCTACTGTATTTATTTCCACTCTGTACTATTTATTTTCTTTCTTTTGCTACCTTTGGGCTTAGCTCTTTAAGATTAATAGTTAGGTTGTTCATTTTACATCTTTTTTTGAGGTAGACATTTATTGCTATGAAATTCTTTATGTACTGCTTTTGCTGCATCTCAAGAGTTTTGGTGTATTGTGTTTTTATTTTTGTTTATCTTAAAGTATGTACAATGTCCTTTATGATTTCTTTGACATAATGGTTGCTCAAAAATGTGTTACTTAATTTCCACTTTTTGTGAATTTTCCAGTTTCCTTCTGCTATTAATTTTTAATTTTGTTCCATTGTGAACAGGAAAAAATGCTTGGTATGTTTCAGTCTTAGATTTGGTAAGACTTGTTTTGTGATTTAACATGATACTTCCTGGGGAAAGATTTATGTGAGCTTGAAAAGAATGTATTTTGCTGCTGGGGGAAGTGATTGGTATGTCTGTTAGGTCTATTTGGTCTATAGTGTTATTCAAGCCTTCTGATTCCTTATTGATCTGGATTTTCTATCCATTATAGGTCTTTATCTGAAAAGAGAACAACTAGGAAATCAAAGTAGAGTATGAAGTTGCATTGCAGAGGAGATGGTTGGGGTAGCTTCATTTAGACTAAATTAGGGAGAAATAAAAGCAAGTTTGGAGAAGCAAAGTCTCAAAGTGTTTTCAGTGAGAATAAAGTGTAAAGCTGAAATCAAATATTGTTATAAAGCAATAGCAGCTTGATTTGCAAATAACCTTTTCTGAAAAGTTAAATATGGGAGGAAGTAATGGTTGTCTCAGGTTTCCAAGATTAAACAGTTGTTCAGAAAGGCTGATCTGAAGAGTTTTCTGTAAACAATATTGAGAAATATGGGTAATCTGGAGGCAGTTATTAAACTCTGGTTAGGTTCAAAAAGGATTTTCAGAGGAAGTGGCCTTAGAATGGGTTCTTGAGATAAACTAGGTGAGCAGAGGCAAATGAAAGGTTAGGGAGTCCTCAGAAGTTAGAGAAAGTTCAAAATGGTGTTTGAAAATATGGGATGAAGCCAGAAAAGTTGCTTGGGTCTACATTTAAAGGACCTTGTGTACCTTACATGGTGACTAAAAGGAAAGAAAATAAGGAGTTTCATTAGGAAACTTAACAAAATAAGATACTTCTCATGGCAGTTGGAGGATGGACCAAATTATGTTTAGTAGTTGTGTAACTGAAGAAGGTGTTTCAGTAGTCTAGGTAGTTGCACAGAGCATGGACAATAGGGTCTAGACAAGTAAAACATTTCTGATGTATATATGACAAGATTGATGAGCAGTTGGCAATTTCTTATTTTAAAGATCACAAAGAATGAGTATCTACAATCTCCCTTTGCAAGTTATGCAAAGATTAACTCTGTGTTTTTTAATTTGTACCTTTTTTTTTTTTTTTTACAGGGAACGAGAGAGTCAGAGAGAGGGATAGATAGGGACAGACAGACAGGAACAGAGAGAGATGAGAAGCATCAATCATCAGGTTTTCGTTGCGACACCTTAGTTGTTCATTGATTGCTTTCTGATATGTGCCTTGACCGCGGACCTTCAGCAGATGGAGCAACGCCTTGCTGGAGCCAGCGACCTTGGGCTCAAGCTGGCGAGCTTTTGTTGAAGCCAGATGGACCCACACTCAAGCTGGCGACCTCGGGGTCTCATACCTGGGTCTTCTGCATCCCAGTCTGATGCTCTGTCCACTGCGCCACCGCCTGATCAGGCTGTATTTACTTTTTTTTTTTTGTCAGTTCTTTTTTTTTTTAATCTTTCTTTTTTTTATATAATATTGCCCAATTCTTTATTTATTTTTATTCATTCATTTTACAGAGGAGAGACAGACAGACAGACAGACAGAGAAAGGGGGGAGGAGCAGGAAGCATCAACTCCCATATGTGCCTTGACCAGACGAGTGCAGAGTTTCTAACCGGCGACCTCAGCATTCCAGGTCGTTTCTTTATACACTGTGCCACCACAGGTCAGGCCTATTTACTTTTTAAGTCATACCTTTATATGGTTCAAAAACTAAATAATAATAAAAGGTAGAGTAAGAAAACAATTACTCTCATTTGCCTATATCTTATAAGCAACCTCCTCCCCTAATAAAAAGGTAAAGTTAATTTGTAACTTTCAGGGGAAATAATTATGCATGCTCTATTCCATAAAATAGGAAACATTTAAGTAGGGTAAAAGTATAAATAACAGATACTAATTTCAGAATAATGCTGAATATATTTTAGCAAAATAGAATTATTTTTCAAGGCTGAGGCTACTTAAAAATCAAATCATAAGAGCGTGATGTTCTTTACAATAGAATAGATGTTGTAATGGAAGAATACAGTGATTTTCAACTACTGTGCCACAGAATTTTTTAAATCTGCAATACCTAGTAGGGGCACTGACCTCTTTTCTCTTAGATTATCAAATGAAAAAAAAAAAGACAACAGCCAACACAACGATAGCCATCTGGTATGAATGAATCAAAATTATATTTTAATTTTTTGTCAGATTGGCAAAATATGTATTTTTTGGTGTGCCACAGAATTTTAGTAATTAGTTTGTATGCCATAAGATGAAAAAGGTTAATAATCACTAGAGTAATTTATAATGTTATACTGAATTCAAAACATTTAGCACTGTCTTAATGATAAGCTTCTGCAGCTGATATCATTGTCATATTGCCAGTGTGGAGAAAAATTGCCATTTCCTATCATTTTTTGTGCCCCTGCTCTACTCTGATCCGGAGACAGTACAAATACATATTTAGGAGTAGATAGCAAAAGATACAGATGAGTTATATCAATTTGTAAGACCTTGGAAGTATTAGTACATCTGTGCATATAATTTGCATGAAAAGTTTTACACTATGTATACTTTTTATGTATTTCATATTAATAGAGCAATCTTCTTTGCCTCATTATCCTAAATTGCCTTCACAATTCAGTTTTACTAATTAAATATTAAGTACTCTCATATAATTTTATTTCCTTAAAATAGTATATGTCAATTAAGTAGAAACAGTGGCCAAATATATTTACATATATCTTCAATCAACTACATGGTGTGCATGTAATGTATTTTTGATTGGGGTGTTTTTTGCACTGTCATCATACTGACTAGAGTCGGGTTCTTACTTGGCACATCCGAATGCTCCAACTTTGTGTGACCTAAATAGAAAACATATGGGGGCATGTGTGTGTATTTTTAGCACATATTAAGCTTTCAGCCTAAGCATAAAATACATGAAAAACTTCAGGAGTGAAAAGAAAATCTGTTTTAGAAAATAATATAGGATTGGTTGAATGGTAGTGAAAGCGAACTAAAAAAACTTTACTGTAGAAAATGTATTTAAAAGTTCAGTTTCTTCCAGATTCTTCATTTTTAATTACCACATTTTGTTTTTTAATTTTTAATAAT
The DNA here is from genome assembly GCA_037038555.1 of Rhynchonycteris naso. NCBI lineage: Eukaryota > Metazoa > Chordata > Mammalia > Chiroptera > Emballonuridae > Rhynchonycteris > Rhynchonycteris naso. The sequence goes on along the minus strand of CM072997.1, from coordinate 43,675,953 downwards.
GGATTTTATTTTGAAAATGAATCTTAATTGCATAATATTGAAGATTGAATTTTGGGGGATCTTGATCATTTATTGCTAGCCCAACTATAACTAGTTTAGAAAATGCCTCTAAATTGTCCCCTTGGATGCAATAATTAATTGCCTGACATGACATAATGCTTCAGAACTCCTAGCAGTGTGTACTTTAAACATTTTTTTCACGTTTAATGATTCTTATATTTCATAGCATTTTTAGAACCCATTTTCTCAAGTGATCTCTTTACAATTCTGTATACTATCTATTCAGCACATCTAATAGCATCTTTATTAATTAACAAAGATTTATATCTGAAGCATCACCTGAGGCAGCACTCTAATAAAGACTGAACAAAATAATGCTTATGTTAGAAGTATCACAGGTTTTATAGCTGTATTCAGTGCAGGAATTTTGAAACATAATTTTTCTTGAAATATATTTTACTATTTTAAGTATATCTTATATATATGTATGTCAGTATCAACTAGTATAGCTTTGAAGAAGTAAACTTTTTGTGAATAAGTTTTTATAGCGCAACTATGTTTTGTTAAAAGTAACTTATGATATGGAAGGTATGAATCAGGAGACATTTTACTCCACTATTGTTGCAAATTATTCATAACTTTACCTACTTTCTATTATTTTGAATATTTTCCCTTAGAGCACCAGCTACTGGCTAGCTTAAAATAAAAGCTATAATAGCAGAAGCCAGTACTTCTTTTTCTTTTTATACAAACACACAGCACAAAGATTATAGTCTGACAGTTCCTCAAAAAATAGGCAGTTATTGCACTACCTACCAGTTCCACTCCTTGGCATATACCCAAGAGAAATGAAAACATGTCCACTCAAAAACTTGTGCATGAGTCTGCTAAAGACAATAAGAACAGAATAAAAAGACAAACCACACAATGGGAGAACATATTCGACAGCACATCTGATAAGGGGTTAATAACTAAAATTTATAAAGAACTTATAAAACTCAACACCAGGAAGACAAACAATCCAATCAAAAAATGGGCAAAAGAAATGAATAGAAATTTCTCCAAAGAGGACATACAGATGGCCAATAGGCATATGAAAAAATGCTCAACATCACTAATCATTAGAGAAATGCAAATTAAAACCACAATGAGATATCACCTCACACCAGTCAGAATGGCTCTCATCAGCAAAACAACACAGAATAAGTGCTGGCGAGGATGTGGAGAAAGGGGAACCCTCCTGCACTGCTGGTGGGAATGCAGACTGGTGCAGCCACTGTGGAAAACAGTTTGGAGATTCCTCAAAAAATTAAAAATTGAACTGCCTTTTGACCCAGCTATCCCACTTATAGGAATATACCCTAAGAACACCATAGCACTGTTCAAAAAGAAGAAATGCGCCCCCATGTTTGTGGCAGCATTGTTCACAATAGCGAAGATCTGGAACCAGCCCAAGTGTCCGTCAGAAGACAAGTGGATTAAAAAGCTATGGTACATATATACTATGGAATACTACTCAGCCATAAGAAATAATGACATCGGGTCATTTATAACAAAATGGATGGTCCTTGATAACATTATACGGAGGGAAATAAGTAAATCAGAAAAAAAGAAAAACTGAGAACAGCATGATTTCATACATAGGTGGGATATAAAAGTGAGAATGAGACATGGACAAGAGAGTGGTGGTTACGGGATGGGGGGAGGGAAGGGACACAGGGAAAACCAGATAGAAGGTGACAGAGGACAATTTGACTTTGGGTGACGGGTATGCAACACAATTGAATGATAAGATAACCTGGAGATGTTTTCATTATACATATGTACCCTGATTTATTGGTGTCACCCCATTAGAATTAATAATAAAATATATTTAAAAAAAAAACTTGTGCATGAGTATTTCTAGCATGTCATTCATTCATAATAGCCAAAAAGTGGAAACAACACAAATGTCCATCATCTGATGAAAGGTAATTTTAATGTATACCCATACAGTGGATTGTATTTATCCATTAGAAAAGGAATGAAGTACTTAAACAATATAGGTAAACCTTGAGAACATTGTGCTAAGTGACAGAAACCACTCACAAAATACTATTGTATGATGCCATTTATATAAAATACCCAAAGTAGGCAAATTATAGAGACAAAGTAATTTAGTGATTATTTGGGGTAAAAGTGGGGGGAGTGGAGAGTGACTGAAATGGGTATAGGGTTTCTTTTCAAAGTGATAAAATTGTCCTAAAATTAAGTTATGGTGATAATTGCACAACTTTGTAAATATACTAAAAACCATTGAATTATACACTTAAAATGTGTAAATTGTAATAGTTTGTCAATTATATCAATAAAACTATTATGTTTTTCTAAAAAGAAGGAAGAGGAAAGGTTGTTTTGGATTTCCTAAAGCAGAGTAATTAAGACATAATTTCTAATATGTATATAGTATGGCAACCAGCAGTCTAATCATTAAAAACAAAGCTGATTTTCATCTCCACTGGAGTTACTTTTCTCTAGAAAAAAATGTATTTCCTCACTCCTTCAACAAATTAAGGTTTATAGGGCTCTGACAGTGTTCTTGGTACCAGGGACTTAATCACATTCCTGATTCTTCTCTTTTTCACCTTCATGTGCAATCAGTCACATCATATCAAGTCTTTCATATACTTTAGTCTATTCCTCCTGATAGCTAAATAATGTGGCCACATCTGTATTCTTTATATATATATATATATATATATATATATATATATATATATATATATATATATTATTATTATTATTATTAATTTTAATGGGGTGACACCAATAAATCAGAGTACATATGTATAATGAAAACATCTCCAGGTTATCTTATCATTCAATTGTGTTGCATACCCGTCACCCAAAGTCAAATTGTCTTCTGTCACCTTCTATCTGGTTTTCCCTGTGTCCCTCTCATCCTCCCTATCCCACCCTTCCCTGCCTCCCCCCACCCCGTAACCACCACTCTCTTGTCCATGTCTCATTCTCACTTTTATATCCCACCTATGTATGAAATCATGCTGTTCTCAGTTTTTCTTTTTTTCTGATTTACTTATTTCCCTCCGTATAATGTTATCAAGGACCATCCATTTTGTTATAAATGACCCGATGTCATTATTTCTTATGGCTGAGTAGTATTCCATAGTATATATGTACCATAGCTTTTTAATCCACTTGTCTTCTGACGGACACTTGGGCTGGTTCCAGATCTTCGCTATTGTGAACAATGCTGCCACAAACATGGGGGCGCATTTCTTCTTTTTGAACAGTGCTATGGTGTTCTTAGGGTATATTCCTATAAGTGGGATAGCTGGGTCAAAAGGCAGTTCGATTTTTAATTTTTTGAGGAATCTCCAAACTGTTTTCCACAGTGGCTGCACCAGTCTGCATTCCCACCAGCAGTGCAGGAGGGTTCCCCTTTCTCCACATCCTCGCCAGCACTTATTCTGTGTTGTTTTGCTGATGAGAGCCATTCTGACTGGTGTGAGGTGATATCTCATTGTGGTTTTAATTTGCATTTCTCTAATGATTAGTGATGTTGAGCATTTTTTCATATGCCTATTGGCCATCTGTGTGTCCTCTTTGGAGAAATTTCTATTCATTTCTTTTGCCCATTTTTTGATTGGATTGTTTGTCTTCCTGGTGTTGAGTTTTATAAGTTCTTTATAAATTTTAGTTATTAACCCCTTATCAGATGTGCTGTCGAATATGTTCTCCCATTGTGTGGTTTGTCTTTTTATTCTGTTCTTATTGTCTTTAGCTGTGCAAAAACTTTTTAGTTTGATATAGTCCCATTTGTTTATCTAGACTTTTATTTCATTTGCCTGTGGAGATACATCGGCAAATATATTGCTGCTACAGATGTCAGAGAGCTTGCTGCCTATGTTTTCTTCTACTATGCTTATGGTTTCACGGCTTACGTTTAAGTCTTTTATCCATTTTGAGTTTGTTTTTGTGAATGGTGTAAGTTGATCGTCTAGTTTCATTATTTTACAGGTAGATGTCCAATTTTCCCAACACCATTTGTTAAAGAAGCTGTCTTTACTCCATTGTATGTTCTTTCCTCCTTTGTTAAATATCAGTTGTCCATAAAGGTGTGGGTTTATTTCTGGGTCCTCTGTTCTATTCCATTGATCTATGTGCCTGTTCTTATACCAGTACCAGGCTGTCTTGAGTATAATGGCCCACATCTGTATTCTTACCTTGATCTCTTGACATTGGTCACATAGGACTACTACTTTCTTGTTAAAAATTTCCTTGTTATGTACACTGTTCTGTCCTGTGGCTCTTCCTGCCTCTGTGGCCATTCCTTTTCAGTCATTTTCCTCTGCCTGCCCCTTGAATGTTGATATTCATGTTTCATGTTTTCTTTTAGGCCTTTTTGCACATTTCTTCAGGATTGGGAAGATGCTATGTAAATTATTTGTTGAATGAATATATCTGTATTTATAGTTTCTCAAGAGATTTGACTATAATTGGACTTTGTTAACTGAAGAAATTGTAACATATCATACCTGAATGTGCTCTTCACAGCTAAACCTTGGTCCGTGCTTCTCTTAAAGTATCCTACTACATATGTGCAATGAAAGAAACTGCAAGGTCATAATTCAGCTTTTGAGTTTATGAGATTCAGGTGGCTTTTTGTAAGTTCTCTGTATAGAAAAGGTAATTTTAAGATCATGCATTATCCCAGATTTTTATACTATTTGTTCACCAAAATCTTACAGCATAGCTGCCTACCCTTAATGAAATACCTTACTTCTGGTCACAATTTAAATATACTCTGAAGTTTAGAAGAGGAAAAAACTGTGATATGCCAGGTACTGGTTTACTTATCTGCCTCCATTATATATTTTTACCTTCCATCAGAACTGTGAGATAAATATTTCTAGTCTTCTTGTAGAGAAAAGAAAACTGAGGTTAACGGAAGTAAAGTAGATTGTACACTACAACATATATAACTACTAATATTTAGAACTAGAGCTCTTAGACTTTGTGTGCATCTCTTCTAAATGATACTGAAAATGAAAAATGGGAATGAAGGCTAAATATAGAAATAAATGTGTAAATACTTGAGTATAGTAAATCTAAATTGTGTTAAAAGTTATATGTGTCTTTTTGTCCCTAGGCAATTATTTGGCAGAAAACTAGAACATCAGATCATAAGATGGCTCTCATGTCTGTTCTGGGGACTGCTGTTATGGGCAATATGGAATACTTTAGGTACCACTCTGAAGAATCTCAGGTATACAGGAAAATGTTTTTTAAAAAGTCTAATTTAACAATGAAACTGTTAAATGTTTTCCCTTTGGGGGATCTGGAGTGGCAAGAGGTCTTTTTTGCTTGTTTTTAACATTTTTATCAAATATATGTACAAGGTAAAAAACAAAATACGTACGGAGCTTATATTAAACCTCTTCAGTTTTTTTTTTGTACATTCTCTTTGTTATTTTTAATTTTCACTATTGTGCTTACATTTATTTTTTAATGATTTTCACTTTAGTATCTCATCTGTTTACTTTCTACTATGAAAGAAAGTTGAGCTCTTTTGTTTTTCCTTTCTCATTCTAAATACAGGCTCCAACTTTCTTTTCTTGAGCTATCAGCTGCAGATTATCTTGAGTCCTTATAATATATTGGTTGTGGTTATTAACAACCCCACTCTTTATACTTGCCCTCTCCTCTCTAAGTTATTTCAGCTCTACTTTTATGTTATCAAACTTAATAACTTATTGTCTTATGTAACTATTTTTTTATCTTCCATCTTTTGTTTGAGATTGGTTCTAAAAGCTGAAAATTTATATGGAGTATACATTCCTTAACTATAAATAATTGTTGTTGCATACCTGTGTATTTGCTAGAATTACATTTCTTCTGTAATGATCCAATTATATATCTCTGTGCCATACAAATGAGAATATTCCTGTTGTCCCAATTAAATGATGCCAAGACCAGCCCTGCCATGGGTATGCAGGAAAGGAAGGTGCTGCAGGACTTCAGAAAAAACACACAAAAGACTGTATTTTCCCGAGGATGTCCTTACCACTTTCTTGTGGCGGACTGAACTGAGGCCTCTATTTCCCCTCGGGGTCCAGCAGTTATTTCCTTACTTTATTGCTCTGGTGATACTTCTTCTAATCGGGTTCCTGTTCCTGTTGAGGCCCCATTCTGGTTGGGTCCCTGTTCGGTAGGCCCCACGTTGGGCGCCACTTGCTGAGACCAGACCAGCCATGGGTGTGCATGAGAGGAAGGTGCTACATGCACACACATATAGAGAAAAGATGGGTACAGGGGACTCCCAGTCTCTAGGACTGAGAGCTCAGATCTCTGCAGCCTCATCGTATTTATTGGTTTCTTTGCTCATCGAGCAAATTAGCAGAACATGTGTCAAATTAGTCTACAGTGGATTCAGGTGCTAAGAAAGGTGACTGACCGATGACCCCCAGGCATGTAGGAAAATGGCTATAGGGATCAGCTGCTTCCTATAAACAATCATTGTAGTGTTTGCCGGAGCAGCATTCTGCCCTTGCAGGACTTGGCGTTCTGAAGTCCACTCCAAACACTTGTCTCCTTGCTGCTTGATCTCTCAGCCCTTTTCCTACAAAATGGAATCTCTCTCCCATCAGTTAGTCAAAATCTGTATTGGTTTTCTTTGCCTCCTGTACGAACTATCTTATATAGTATTTTGGGTTTTCTGGGCTTTCCATAGGTTTTTTGTTTGGGGGATTTTTTTTTTTTTGTCTTTTTATTAATTTATTTTCTTTTTTCAAAAAGAAAGAGAAAAGGGGAACTCTCATTCTGGGCTTTCTTTTCATAGGAGTACTGGTTGTTTCAATTATTTCTTATATCCCATACCTTCCTCTCTTTTGGTATTCTCATTTCTCTGATATACATCATTAAATAACTTCCACAGAAAGGGAAATGACAGATAAGCTTTCATGTCTAAGTGACTTTATTTTGCACTTTCTCTTATTGATACTCTGGTAAACATAGAATTCTAAATTGAAAATAATTTTTTTCAGAACTTTGAAAACATTGAGCATCTCTGACCATCCATTATTGCTGATGGGATGATTAATATATTCCAATTCGTTCTCTCTAGGCAATGTATTTTCCTACCTGGAAGTTCTTAGGATCTTTTCTTCATCTTTGCTCTTAAAATTTACAAGGATATGTGTAGGTGTATGTCTCTTATTGTATATTTGCTTATTATATGATGAGCTCTTGGTGAGAGATCTTCTGAATCTGAATATTCATTTCTTTTTCAGCTCTAGGTTATATACTTTGACTTGTCAACACCTTGATATTTTTTCTGTTTTTTAACAGAAAACTCTATTGTTGATTAGGAGCTCTTGTTTTTTTCTAGTTTTTCTTTTTTTTTTCCCTGGAAATTTTTAGAGATCTAATTCTTTTACCCCTTCTACCAAATTTTATTCTGAAAGTTTTTTATGTTTAATTTCCAAGAGCATCTTAAAGTTTTATTGCTTCTTCATATTTTCTTAGTGTTTTGTGGATACAAAATCTTGCATGTTGTTGAAGATATATTTTTTCTGTTTTTTAATTATTTGTTCTTTAAATCTCTTTTTCTTAGGAGGTCAAGTTTTGTTTGCTTATTAGATCTTTATACTGCAAGCCTTTCATTCTCTTGTTATCTTTTCCTCTGAATAGCAAGTCTGATTAGGAACTTACTGCTGTGGTTGGATTTATTGACAGTCAGGCTCTACTTACATGTTAAGTAATCAAGATCCTGTTCCTGGAGTTTGGGGCAGTTACAAGTGCCATTATGGGGTTGGGGCTTATTCTGCAACCATACTCACTGCCCTAGGAAATTCATTTATATCTCTTTCCATCCCCTCCATTCCATTCATTCTTCCTTTTTTTCTTTTTGTCTAAATTATAATTGGTTTGTGGAAAATTTTTCTTACTCATTTTTTTTATAGGAGAGCCCTTTTGTTTGTTATTCTTATGCATCTGCCGAATTTAAGCCTGAAGGCTCTTTGTTCTGCTGGACAGTCTCTGTTCTCCTCTTCCCCTTTTTCATAATTTGTTGAAATCTCTTTTCTACCACTGGTTTTCCTCCTATTCTCTTTGTAGAATTGACTTCTTAATTATTACCATTTTAGTGTAACATTTTAGTAGAGTCTTGGATAGGAGCTTGTGCTTAATTAATGTCTTAAGAGTTCTCTCTGCCCTAGGAGCAATTCAGGCCAGCCTCAGTGGCCAGCTGTAGTACCTGGAGCATGGCCATGATCTGACATGGATCTTTTTTTCAGAACTCGCTTAGTAGTTGTTTAATAGTTTCCACACACCCGAATGCCACCTTAGACTGGTTATGGTGGCTGACTTGGGATAGGAAGAGTATTGCCTAAATTCCCATGGGTTTCCTATGACTTCATAGGACTTTGTTGTCTACACTGGTAACTCAAAAAGCTTGTGACTGAAGACCCATACTTGATGACTATGATATCGTACTCTAGCAATCCTAACTGCTATGTTTTGATCTGAAGACCAGAAGCATTCATCACCTGGAAGCTAATTGTTAGAAACGAAGAATCCCAGACCTCATCCCAGACACACTGAATCAGAATCTGAATTTTAACAAGGTCTCTGGGTGCACATTGAAGTATGAAAAGTACTGATTTAACATTTGGTCAGCTATGATTCCAAAAACTTTGGTACACCTTCATGTAATTATTTTTGCATGGGGAAATCGGAGAATTTGGAAAGTATGTGTTGCCAAATGGCTCCAGTTCTGTGGGCTACCATAATGTTAAACTTTTCGAGTGTCTGTCTGGTGAGAGTAATCATCTAGCCAATACCTTCTGTTGTGCACTCTGTCTAAACAGGTATTATTTTATGTTGTTACCAGCCAACCATCACCATTCCATGCTTTCTGGGCTTGTAAGGAGAGTTATTTTATATCAGAGTTTTTTTTACTTCTTCTCATTTCTGGCCAAAAGCAGTCTTTTAAGTTGTTTGCCAACTCTGGTGGTTGCCCCTCTCACTGCATTTTTATCCCCATTACATACCTTTATGTTGTGAAACATAGTCACCAAAGCCCCTGCATTGGACTGGGGTGGTAGATGCATAGGCGTTGGGAATCTTGGGTGTAGAGCATCTTTATATGTCTTATCCCATAATATTAAGGGTCACTTTTCTTTCTATAGGGACTCCACTTGGGAAGAATCTTCTAGTTACGGATGGTGGCCTCAGCAGCACCACTGCTGCGGTAGCGTTTGTCAGGCCTTTTCCAGTGTGTCTTTGTTGGCTTGATGGAGCTCCTCCAGTTTTGTTTTGTTTTAGACATCTTTTTCTCTTTGATTTTTTTTTTTTTTTAACTGGGACAGAGAGAGAGTCAGAGAGAGGGATAGTTAGGCACAGACAGACAGGAACAGAGAGAGGTGAGAAGCATCATCATTAGTTTTTAGTTGCCATTCAACACCTTAGTTGTTCATTGATTGCCTTCTCACATGTGCCTTGACTGCCGGCCTTCAGCAGACCGAGCAACCCCTTGCTGGAGCCAGCGACCTTGGGTCCAAGCTGACGAGCTTTTGCTCAAGCCAGATGGGCCCACGCTCAAGCTGGCGAGCTCAGGGTCTCGAACCTGGGTCTTCTGCATCCCAGTCCGACGCTCCATCCACTGCACCACCGCCTGGTCAGGCTCTCTTTGATATTTTTATCTCTGCATTACTTCATGCTGAGTCTGGGCGAATTTCTCGGTACTGCCTGATTTTTATTTCCAAAAATTTTGATTTTATTTTCAAGATTCAAAATTTATTCATTTTTCTATTCTTCTTAACTTGATTTATAACTGTTAATTGTGATTTCTTTATCTTCTGGGTTATTTTTAAATGGATTTTTTAACTCTTATAAAAGCATGGTATACATACTAATTTCAAATTCTTTTCATATTGCTCAATAATTTCTACTTTCCTGAGAGAATATTCTCATACTCTCCTATTTTATATGCTTTGAAATTTTAATTTGCAAAATCACCTTGAATGCAGATTTATCATTTTGTCGTTTTGATTTTCCCACCTACCTTTCCTTCCACATAGTTTAGCAGATAACACTCCTCCTTCTAGCCCTGGTTCAAGATCAAGTGTTACATATTAGTAGTTCATGCCTTCCATCCTGCCAAAATTTTAGGTACCCCTTTTCCTGGCAGATTTGGCTTAGTCTTACTCTTGGTTTTGGAGCTGTGTGTGCTTTTTCTTATGACTAACCCTTGGAAGCAGTTCCAAACAGTGGTCACAGTGGTTACAGTGGTTTTAATTATTTGGGGGAGAAAAAGTGAGGGAGGTGCCCATTCAAAATAGAAAGACTGTTTTCAATTCCCTGCCTTGTATGGGGGTGTTTTCTTTCTCTGTTTTCATACCAGAATTTAATTTCCAACTGACATAGCCAGTTTCTGATCCAGAGCAAAATAGGGCTTTTGACTTTACCTCCATGTTTTGCTCAGATAACATCTTTGTATTTTTCATTTTTAAAAATGGTTAGATCTTGCCTGACCTGTGGTGGCGCAGTGGATAAAAGCATCGACCTGGGAACACTGAGGTCGCCAGTTCAAAACCCTGCACTGGTCTGGTCAAGGCACATATGGGAGTTGATGCTTCCAGCTCCTCCCCTCTTTCTCTCTTTTTCTCTCTCTCTCTCTCACTCTGTTTCTCCTCTCTAAAATGAATAAAATAAAAAAAAATTTTTTTAAGTGGTTAGATCTCTCAAAATTATTGTAAAAATTAATTTTATCTCAGTGCTATCTATTTGTAGTAAGGAAATTTCCATGTGACTTGAATTATTACATTAGAAACTTAACTTCATGATGTTCTAAAGGTTTACTGAAATAGGAAACCAGTCAGGGTTACTTCAACAGAAGCATAGTAGAAGAGAAGAGATGGATTTGATGGATTTGGGTAGGTAGAGCAGGGCTCTTTATCATAGCAAAAGAATACAGGAGCCAATTAGTACAGGGTAGAAATGTAATGAAATATTTGATCAAGATTTTAATGTAGTGAGATTGAGAAGAATTTTGAAGCTTGTTGAAGATAGTAAGCATTTGGAGGTGAAAGAAATAAAGGCTTTCATTTCTTCTGTCTCTTAGCATCACTGGTATATATGTATAGATGTGAATGACATTACTCAGGAGAGTAGAGAATAAGAAATAAAGGCTTGATAAAGGAGTGCAGGCAGATCATCATCATCACTTATGGGGGTAAGAAAAGGGAGAGAAACCAGCAAACCAGACTAAATAGGAAGTGTCATAGAGGTAGCAGAAAAATGAAAAAATGACTGAAAAAGGATTTTTCCCAAAGGAGAGTTGTTATTCGTGTCAGGGTCTGCAGGGAGTCAGAGAGGACTAAGAGTCCATTGGAGTTCATAATTGAGAAAGATTGAAGCCAGATTATAGGTGGTTGGAGATGTAGAGGAGAGAAAGATCCATAGTTGATAAACAAAATGGGAAGAAGTTTTTGTTTATGTTGTCTTTGTTTTATTTTGCTTTTTAGTTTGAGAAATACTTGGGTTCAGAATCTTGTAAAGTCTATCTAATTTTTTTATTTTATTGCACTGATTTGAACTCTTTAATACACATTTTCTATGAACTAGACTAATTTTCACTTTTTAATAGCATTTTATTAGACTTTGCTGTTTGATTTTACATTTTTATATAACTTAAATATAGTTTGTTCTTCAAGTTATCCTAAGCTATTTTTAAAAGCTCAGTAATTTGGAATTAGTAATAATTATTCAGTGGCCAACAAGATAGTATGAAAGGAAAACATGAACAGTATCACCAGTTTTTTTTTCATTTTGTCCTTTATAATTACCTATTTGTGGCAGAATTAAAAAAATTTTTTTTTGGTCTACAAGCCCAGTAAGTCTTTCAGAGACTAAATAGGCTCTCCCTGATGCTCAGCAGGTGCTTTAAGAAGAGTCTCATGTTACCTGGTTAATTATACAACCATTTATAAGTGCTGTGAAGTTTTACAGTTAATTAAGTAGTATCATTTTGTAATGGATTATCCAGCTTTATTAATTTACTTTTTAAGATTGACATAATTTGGCACTGTGACAATAATGCACTTAGCGTTCTAAAATTGTAATGCATCATCTTAAACTTTTATTTTCAAGGGCAGTGATAGCCATAGACATAGGTGGCAGCCTACAGGCTATGTTGTTAAAGAGCCTCGAGGTTTCTGCTTAATTACAAACACCACCCTCACTGATTTTTCTCACTTTTAAACCTAAGCTGAACCTTGACCACTGATTTTTTAACAAGTTAATAATATCATGTTCCACTTGTTTCAGATACGAGGATATAGGCCTGTATTTTAAATAACTTGACCAAGATCACATAGTTAGTAGTGGAAGTGGGATTTCAGTCATATTAATCTGGCTCCATATTGTATTCTTAATGATTATATTATCTTTAAAGGTAAAAGTAGGATTATATTTTTTCCCTCCTATTGCCTCAGTGTCTCTCTTCTCTTTTGTATTATTTTTTCTAGGATCTTTTTCCATTTTCTTTCTCCTCTTCATAAATTTATAAAGTACAGAAAGAATGCATAAAAATAATTGGTTTGTAGAAAAGTTATTTAAACAAAAAATAAGGTAAAGTAACAACCATGCGATCAGTGTCAAAGAGCAAGAGATTTCTTAACTCAGGAATGAAAACCCAGTTAGATTGACTTCATAACATACTCAGAATAAATACAGAAACAGCCACTCCTTTACAGGAAAAGGTTGCTAAAAGAAAAGGACAAATAGCTAGAGGAAAGGCACAATATGAGGAAAGGAAATATTTAAAAACAGAATTTAAAATTGAATAGAGAGCAGTATTTATATCTTTGGCAGTAAGATATCTATATACTCATTCATGAAGCTTTTATCAATGTCAGTTTTTTTCTTAAAATACAAATGCAGAGAGAGAGAGTTAGAGGCAGAGAGCACCAATTTAACATGCTTCAATAATTATTTAACCAAGACATGGTTATTAGGAAGTATATGGCTCCTTAGACTGTAAGATGAAAATCTATTTATTTTTTGATTATTTTTAATGTATTGTATAGAGCCAGACCTATGGAACCACATTTATTGTTGATTTTGCATATTAATTCTGTTATTATGACAATTATAGATTTATCTAAGTGGATTTCTTCCAAAGCATGATGCAGACCACAATTTAACAAGTCTTTCAACCCCAGAAAGGAGTTTCATTTTTATAAACAATCGACCAGTACACCAAAAAGACATATTAAAGGTAATGTATTTAAGAAAAAAGTATTGCTTGGATCAGAAATAAAAACATTTGCCAACCTGTTACAAGGATTACTTCTAAGACTTTGTTCTAAAATCAGGAAAAGGAGAATAAGAGATATTATAACATTTATTAAGCATTGTTCTAGGAACCCTACATATCATATCTAATTGACTCTTCACAACTATGTGATACATTATTTTTCTTATTTATTGGTAAAAAAACTGATATATTACTGACTTTCTTGACCACATAGCCAGGAAGTATAGAGTTTGGATTTGAACTCTGGACTTTGACACTATAATCTTTAACTATGAAGCCAGTTGTACTGTATATTTATACTTCTTGATGATGCTTTTACTTCAGTCATATAGGTTCAAGGCCTCTGAATGAGTGTTACTTTTTAGATAATCCTTTATCTAATAAGTAGTTATATCCACTCAGTTGAATATACTCCTTTTGGTGGTATTTTAAGGATGGCAGTAGGTATTTATGTATGTGGGTTTATTATTTTTTTTGTCTTTTATTCATTACATTTCTAGTTAATCCGGCATTATTACAGTCTGAAGTGCCTAAAAGAATCTACCCGTTTGTATCCCATTTTCTTTCTGAAAATTGATGTTCCTGCAGCTAATGTGGATGTGAATTTAACACTGAATAAAAGTCAAGTATTATTACAAAATAAGGTAACCTTTTTCTGATAACGTTTTAAATTTATTTTGTTTACAAATTTACACAGTCCATACTGTTTTTATGTGACAAAGGATATTTGCTTGTTTATACGTTTTTAAATATTATTTTAAATCTTGTCTGTTTATTATTTTAATAATTTCTCCTAACATTTGTTAATTTCTATTTTTAGGAATCTGTTTTAATTGCTCTTGAAAGTCTGATGACGACTTGTTACGGATCACTACCTAGTACAAATTCTTATGAAAGTAATAAAACTGATGTTTCTTCAGCTGACATGGTTGTTAGTAAAACAGCAGAAACAGATGTGCTTTTTAATAAGATGGAATCATCTGGAAGTAATTATGCAAATGTTGATACTTCAAGCATTTCTTTCCAAAATGATGTGCATAATGACGACTCTGGAGAAAACACCAATTTTTTAAATCAGCATATGCACATTGGTGACTGTTATGATGATTTAATTAGTGAAAATTCTAATATTGATAAGAACACTAAAAATACATTTCAGGAGATGCCTATGAGTAATTTATCATGTGAGGACACCCAGGAGAAATATAGTGACACTTATTTTGTACATTCTGTTATGCACACCCAATCAGAAAATGGGAATAAAGGCCATATAGATGGGAATGGGAAAAGTGAGGAAGAAACAGTTGCTGAGAAGTCTTTGGAAATTTGTGCAGATGACTGGAGCAAGGGAAAGACATTCAAAAATGCAATGGGAGAAAACATTGAACCTGTGAAAATTTTAGTGCCTCAAGAAAGTTCAGCTTGTAAAGTAAGTAAGAATAATAATCCAAGCCCTGAACAAAAGAATCTCACTGAAAGTTCCTGTAATAAAAAATCGAATGTAGTAGATAATAAATCTGGACAGCTTACAGCTTATGATTTAATTAGCAATCACGTAATCAAGAAACCCATGTCAGCAAGAGCCCTTTTTGTTCAAGATCATCGTGTTCAATTTCTCACAGAAAATTCTAAGACCCGTTTGGAGGATGCAACAATACAAATTGAAGAGCTGTGGAAGATGTTGAGTGAAGAGGAAAAATTGAAGTAAGTTTGCAGAGCTTGCATGTGACCTGAATGTTCAGATATTTCCACTTGGTTAAACAGTTTTCTTTAATTTTATTTATGGAAAAGCAGAATGGAAAGTACCTTTTGGCTTGGCTAGACTACCAATTTTTTGGCATCCCTTGCCATCTGATGGTCTGAATAAATTTTCCCAGATAATACAATGGAGATTTAGGGCACTTATTATAAACACAAAATAAGTTTGAGTGACCTAGCCCACAAGAAAATGAAAGAATAGTATTATACTTCCCATAACATAATATTATCTAACCTGTCTCTAGTCTATGTTAGACATCTGGAGGAAAGGTTTTTACATAACCTATTATCTAGGGTATAATTTGGTGATAAAATTCATGGATACTTGACCAATTTTTTTTCAGTAGCTTATCCAGTCTTATACTATCAATTTAAAATAATGAAGACCACTATTAATACCAATAAACAAAACCCAAAAAATTAACTTCTGTTTTCACCTTTTTTTTTTTGATGGAGATGGTTGTCATGTTTTGTTCTTTTTTCTAACATCTACAAAAGTAAACAAAACAGCACAGTGAGTTTATCACCCCATTTTAATAACCCTCATCTCATGGTCAGCCCTGATTCATCCATATTTCCACTAATGTTACTTCCCCTTCTTTACCACTATTAATCTGAAGGCAATCCTAGGACAATACCTATTTCATAAATATTCTAGCATGTATCTGTAAAAAAAATCTTATTTTAAATATAGCCATAATACAATTGTCATAACTTTTTAAAATGGGAATTCTTTAATAGCATCAAATATTCAATGTTTAGCTTTCTGGTTATTTCATAAATGTCAGATTTTTTTAAGTTTGTTTGAATCAGGATGCAAATAAGGCTCACACCTTGTGATTGTCTTTAGTTTTACCTAAATGATACAACTGTGCAGTTTAAATATGAGTGCATTTTTAGTACAGCACACCCACCAAAAAAATAAATAAATAAAGGTTGAATAGTATTGGCCAGGGAGGTGATGAATTAATAGCTGTCTGAGAACAAAGAAATAAAAGCATAGGTATTTCCAGTTCTCATGGAAATAGAGACAGTGTAACAACTGAAGGTATCCAGTCTTTTACAGCCTCACTGTACCAGATATTGTTGTAGTTTTCAGGAATGTCAGCATTGTTTCTCCTAGTAGGCCCCGAGGTGTTAAGAGTACAAGGATTATCGTTAATAGGTCTCATCTAAAAGTTTGTCATCTAGCAGTATTCTAGTATCTGAAAATTTCTCTCTCTTACCGCCAAAGGTTTTTGACAGGTTTATCAAAGGTTTTTGACAGGTTTATCAAAAGCTGACCTCTGAAGCTATACTTGAATTCAAACCGATTCCTCTCTTTGCTAGCTTTTTGTAAAAAAGTGCGGACAATATCTCCTGAATAGTTGTGAGGTTTAAATAACATATTGTTATAATATAAGATAAATGCCTGGCACAGAACGAATGACTTTCCATCATGCTAATCAGATTTTTAATCTGTGAAAAATAAATTTCATTGTTGTAATTGACATTATTTTTCATTTGCTTAGTCAATATTAAATTTAATCTGTAGGCAAGAAATAGAAACCTATGAACAAACTATAGCTATCTTGAGATCAGAGAGTTACTCAATTTCACAAAATATTGTATTAGAATCCTTGGGACCATGATCAGCAGTGTCCAAAATCATAATTAATGAGATGATGGGGGAAAAATAGCACATCAATAATACTAACACTTCTCTTCTAGTCTCTATTTTAGAATTCTTTCCATGATTCTGAATTCTACATAGAGTGCTAAGGTTTATGAGAATAACTTCTCTTCCACAGATAAACAGTCTTTTATTCATCCTTCTTTTTTTCCTGTTCTTTATTCCTGTTTATTTTCCTTCTTTTCTCCCTTTCTTCCTCCTTTCTTAGCCCTTTTCCTCCCTCCCATCCTTCTCTTCCTCTCTCCCGTTTTTCCCTCTTTCCTTCCTCAAATTAGGGGATACATATTGAGGACATTATGTGTGTTTCAGCTATTCACTTCAGTTATAGTCATAAACTTTTTTCTACTTATTAATGGTGCAGTCTAGGGAGGAAGATAAAAAATAGTAATCACGGAATGTGATGAATTTTAAAATAAAAGAATATATAAGGAATTATGAAAACAGTTAGGATTAATCTCATCTATGGACAGGAAATATTTCCCTGAATAGAAATTAAACCAAATGGTGTAGGGAATTTTCTAAGTAGAAAGAACAGCATGTAAGAAGGCCCAGAAACTAGAAGGAAAGTAGTATTATTTGGGAACTAAAAGATGCCCACTATGATAGGAATTGAATAAAGGGGAGTGAGGTAAAGAAAGATGTGGAAAAGGCTGGCCAGATCCTGGAAGGGTTCTGTAAACCGTAACAAAGAGTTTCAAAAGGTCAAAGGTACCAGCTGTTTTTACTTGACCATTCACTTAATATTCCTTTGGACATAACTTTTTATATTTCCCAAGAAACTAATGAAATTGACTTCTTGAGTAAATCAAAAGATTAGTACCATATGTGAAAATTTACACATTATAATTAATTACAAATGGTGACCTTCATCTTGAACTCATTTTCCACTGTACAGGAAATCTTGAATTTGTATATCCAGGAGCTAAGAATATTTAATTGTAGTACTATTAAAAGTAAATTAGTCATGTGTTTTATATCACTAATCCAGAAGTTCAGATTCTAAGTAGAAATGAGAGAAAATAATGAAATGTAAAAACTTATGAACATGACCTGGTGGTAAGCAAAAGGCATTTTTCATCTAGTTTACAGAGAAACAGTCTTTTTTTATTTTCATCCAGCTAACATTTTTTTACTTAAGAAACATGTACTAAGTACAAACTATCACAACATGCTATATGGTCTTTTGTCTCTTCGTTTCATTTTTACCATTTAATACAGTTCTCCCAATAATATCATTTTTATTTCCTAACATTTATTTAAATTTCTTCTTTAAGATGTTTTATATATATTACCTACAATAGAATTCGGCCAATTTCTTAAAATGAGGTAACATTCTCTAGTCTCAAATTTAGAACTGAATTTTTAAAAAAAAATTTAGCAAGATTGCTTAAATTATTAACCATTAGTCAGTCAAACTGTGTTCCTTTTTCATTAGGTGTTTCTTAATAGAAAATAATGGTACCAAACATTAACATTTACTTATATGCCACATACTATTCTAAGTGTTTGACACATTTTAATATATTTTATTACATCAAAACTGAAATAGCTGTAAATTATCAATAATGAAACATGGGAAAATTAAATAATTTGCCATGGTAAAGAGCTATTAAGTGGCAAACCTAAGCTGGGCAGTCTATCATGAGGGTCTGTGCTCTCAGCTGCTACACTTAGCTGAACACAGTAACAGTAGTTTTCAGTTGTGGATATGCATTGATATCTTCCATGGAACTCTTTAAAAACAGTACTTCCTATGCCTGGAGAATTAGAAATTGAAAGTGAGATCGGGGCATCTCAATTTTTTATGGAGAATTAGAAATTGAGAGTGAGATCGAAGCATCTCAATTTTTTATGATAAGTACCATATGTGAAAATTTTTTTCTTTTATACCATATTTTTGTATAACTTTTCTCTGGATACACAAATACTTAGCATTATGTAAGTATTGGGTTGATATAACAATTATGCTAGAACCTAATATAATTTTAAAACGTTCATTGTTTTGTACACTTGAAATTAAATTAGATGGTTTGAATTTGTTCAGTTTATTTAAATAATTTTATTGATGCCTAAAGTGAGAAGTAGCAACTAAAAAAATAAATGTCTAGCTATGAAACTATTATAAATTTAATCCTGGTTTTTATTTTGCATGTTTTAGTGACTTTAGTTTTACTATTATCTAATTAGTAAATAGAGTATTAATGTATGTAATTTTTCTTTGGTAGTATTCAGTGAATTGTTTATTCCATGTTGAAGTGATAGAAAAAGTATATTCAGATCTAAAGTGGATTAGTTTCCTTTTTTTTTTTTTAAATGCTTGTGCCTTCAGGGATTTCTTAAATGGTTTTATAAATTGGGTAAAATTTAATTGCTGTGAAATACTAAGATCTTAACCATATGTATAGTTCAATGCATTTTCATATATGTACACCTAAATATAGAACATTTCCATCACCTCAAAAGTTCCCTTATGCAACTTACCAGCCAGCCAACCTCCAGATGTAGCCACTATTTTGATTCCCATCACATTAACTTGTTTTGCCAGTACTTGAACTTCACATGTATAAAATTAAATACACATTTATACCTAGCATTTTCCCCTCAACACAGTATCTTAATGATTTTCAACATATTTGTTGAATATATCTCTATAGTTTATTTTTTTAATAGATTTGTTAAATTCAGTTATAAGTGCACCATGACTTTACGGATACACTATATATAGTCATGCACTGCCTAACAACAGGGATATGTCCTCAGAAGTGTGTTGTTAGGTGATTTTGTTGCTGTGCAAACATCATAGTGTGCACCATCACAAACCTTATTGGTCTATATGGTGTAGCCTATTGTTCTTAGGCTACAAACCTATACAGCATGTCACTATACTGAATACTGTAGGCAGTTGTGACATAATGGTAAGTATCTGTGTATCTAAACATTGAGAGTTATAGTAAAAATAAGGTATAAAAGAAAAAATGGTACACCTATATAGGGCACTTATCTTGAATGGAGCTCTGGGTCAGTGATGGTGAGTGGATGTGAAAGTCTAGGATATTACTGTATACAGTACTGTAGATTTTATAAACACTACATTTAGACTATACTATAAAGATGAGATTAAGTCAAGCTTTAAGAAATTGATTCAAGAGACTTGGTAAACACAAGATGTATGAGGCTACTGCCAGCATAACATTTCATACTAAGTAAAAAAAGTATACTCTAAAATAATGATTAAAAGTTTACTAAACACATGAATCAGTAGCACAGTCATTTGTTATCATTATCAGGTAGTATGTACTGTACATAATTGTATGTGCTGTACTTTTATATGACTGGAGGCACAGTAGGTTTGTTTGCACCAGTATCACCACAAGCATGTGAGGAATAATTGCCCTATCACATTACAACAACTACTGAGTTATAAGGCAACAAGAATTTTTCAGCTTCATTATAACAAAGGAACTCCTGTCATATATGCAATCTCTTGTAACCAAAACATCCTTATGTGGCACCTAACTGTACCACAATCTGTTTATTCAGTCTTTGGTTGTTAGGCCTCTTGGTTCCTATTTGGGGCTGTAATGAATAAAGCTATGTTGTTTAGTTTCCAAATATTTGAGTTTTTGTCTAAATACCTTTTGTTATTGGTTTCAAATTAATTTTGTCATGGATAAGGAAAATACTGTTTTAGACTTCAATTTTTAAAAATGTGTTAAGAATTAAGGTCCTGGCTATTGGCTCAGTAGGTAGGGCGTCAGCCCAGCATATGGATGTCACGGGTTCAATTACCAGTCAGGGCACACATGTACAGCGTATTCTTACATGGCTCTTAGGAGAAGTAACCATCTGATTCTTCCCCCTTTCCCCCTCTCTCCCTCTTCCTCTTCCACAGCCAGTGTCTTGATTGGTTCAAGCATTGTCCTGGGCGCTGAGGATGGCTCCATTGTAACGCATCAGCCTCAGGCACTAAAAATAGCTCCATACTTGAGCATTGGCTCAAGATGGGGTTGCTAGGTGGATCCCGGTTGGGGTGCATGCGGGAATCTGCCTCAGTATCTGCCCTCGTCTCACCCCCAAAAAAAAAGAAGAAGAAGAAGAATTAGGTTCAGCATGCAGTCTATCTTAATGAATGTTCCAGGTGTACCTGAAAAAGATGAATTCTGCAGTTGCTAGATGTAATGTTCCAAAATGTCAGTTAAGTCAAGGTAGCTGATAGTATTGTTAAAACTCTTCTATAGATTTACCAATTTTTATTCTTTGGTCTAGTCTGTCAGTTACTGAGGGAGGAGTATTAAAATCTCCAGCTATAATTTGGATTTATTTCTACCTTTAAATCTATAAGTTTTGCTTCATGTAATTTGAAGCTCTGTTAGTAGGTGCATACACATTTGTGATTTCACGTTAAGGATCCCTTTGTCATTGTATAATGTTCCTGTTTATCTGTGGTACTTGTTTGAAATTTATTTTACATCACTGTAATTACTCAGACTTTTATGCTTACCATGTGCATGATGTACACTAATCCCTCACCATATCAGTGTTCACTTTAGCAGTCTCACTGTATCGCTGATTTTTAAATTGTATACATCTAATTTTCTATCACAGATTTTTCGCTATATCGCAGGATTTTGCAGCATATATGTATTTTTATATATTCTTTTAATTATTTTTGCAGTAAAATAAGCATTTTCTAGCCTAAAAATTTGAAAACAATATAAAAATATTAACTAAAACATTAAAAGAATATGAAATCAAAATAAAGCCTTAAAATACATATATAAATAATGAAATAAGTGTAAGGTCACTACTTTGTGAATTTTTGCCTGTCGGAGGTTCTGAACCTAACCCCCACAATAGACAAGGGACCACCGTATCTTTTCTATTTTACTTTCAAACTATCTGTGTCTTTATATTTAAAGTGTAATTCTTGTATACACGTAGCTGGATTTTGCTTTTTAAATTTAGTCTGACACTCTGTGCCTTGTTACTGGAATATTTAGTCCATGTAACATAATGACTGACATGATTGAGTTTAGGTCTACGTTTTTTTGTTTTCCGGTTGAGAGGAGGGGAGATAGATAATATTCCGCATGTGCCCTGGCCAGGATCCACCCAGCAACCCTCATCTGGAGCTGGTGCTTTGCATATCTGGGGCCATACTCACAACTGAGCTATATTTAGCACCTGAGGTGGAGGCTCCATGGAACCATCTTCAGCATCTGGTGCCAATGAACTTGTACCAATCGAGCCATGGCAGCAGTACAGAAAGAGAGAGATGTAGAAACAATTGGTCACTTCTCCTGTGTGCCCTGACTGGGAATCAAACCCAGGACATCCACATGCAGGGCCAATGTGTATCTACCACTGAGCCAACCAGCCCAGGCCAGGTATACCATTTTCTTAGTTTGTTCATCTCATTTCTGTTTTATTCCCCTGTTCTTCCTTTTTTGGGGAAGTAGCCTTCATCAGGTCAAAATAACATAATTTTGTATTTAATTTTAATTTTTCTTTTGGCTTAGCATTGATTTTTGCTTTGGAGAATACTTTAAACAACCTTAATTTGTCATCTACTTAGAGTTAGTAGGGTATCATTTCACATAAATACAGAGTAGGGCATTAGTAGACTTACAGTTGTATGAGAAACAAAGTTTAATCTTGTATTTTAATTTATTATTTTATTTTTCATACAAACAACTGTAAACCTATCTTTGCCACATCATATATAAAAACTTTACAAATGTAAGTCTATTTACCTCCCTTGTACTTTCTGCAGTTGGTGTCATGTATTTTATATCGACATACAACATAAACCTCACTTTAAAATACTGCTTTTTAAATTTAAAATTATCTTCAAAAAATAAGAGAATGTTTTAAAAGATGATTATTTTCTATTTACCTACATAGTTACTGTTTCTGGTGTTCATTATTTCTGAGTGTTCATTTGGTATACCTTAATAGTGCAGTGATACTGAAAAAATATTCTTAGCTGTCTTTTATCTAAAAATGCCTTATTTTCATTTTTGAGATGGTGTTTTTGTAATGTCTTTTTTCCTGTTACTGTTTTCCGGATATTATCTTTGGATTTCAGCAGTTATTATAATTAATATCTTTTTTTTTTCCCCCTTTGGCTGTTCTCAGGACTTTACCTTTGGCTTTCAGCAGTTGGATTCTAATATACTGTACTTAGCTGTGGATTTCTTTGCCTATATTCTGCTTGGGGTTTACTGACCTCAAATATGTAAAATGTATGTCTCAAAATTGTTAAGGATCAGCCATAATTTCTTCAGATGTTTCCTCCTTACACGTTTGTTTATCTGGAACTCCTGGTTGTTGGTTGTGCCATAGATCACTAAAGTGGTTTTTTAATCTTCTTCAATCATTTTTCTTTCTGTTGTTCAGATTGGATAACTTCTATTGGTCTGTATTTTACTGACCCTTTCTTTTGCCATCTCTGATCTGTTCCTGCGCCTATGTAGTAAATTTTTATTTCAGATAGTATGTTTCTTAGTTCTAGAAGTTTTGTTTCTATTTGGTCCTTTATTATAATACCCCTTCTCTGTTGGGATTTTTTCTTCTGTTTTCTCATTATGATCGTCTTTTCCTTTAAGTCCTTAAATATTTATAAAAATCTATTTTTATTTTTTGCAAATTCCAACATCTGAGTCATCTTGAGGTTGGTTCCTACTGACCACTTTATTCTCTTGACCATGACTCATTTTCCTGTTTTATTGCTTGGATGATCTTTTGATTGTATAATGGACATAGACTGATATGTTATAAAAACTCTGGATTGTGCTTTCTTCTGAAAAGTATTGGTTTTTGTTCTGCCAGATGTTTAAATTATTGACAGATTGCCTTGAGCTAGTAGAGGCTTTGTTTTACTTTGTCAGGGAGACTAAATTTTGCAGCTTCCATAGTTAAAGGACAGTTTTTTATTTCTTACTCTTAAGATGTAGCCCTCCTTCAGTTTTAATTGAAAGTCCAAAGAGTTTACATGGCCATCTAATTCAGTGGAATTCAAATTATAAACATTTTTCACTGTAATGTGTAGCCACTGGAATCTCTGTTTAGCTTATTTAGCCTTTTAGTTGTTGTTTCCCTCTAGGTTCCCATACATAGGGTTTTCTCCATCAAATTTCAGTTGTTTTTGAAGCAAGGAGCTAACTCTGTGTTCTGCTGACTCAAGCTAATAAGAGTGCAGCTTTCCGATTAAGTTCTTGCCACTACTCCCTCTTAATTCTGCAGACTGCTCTCTGGGTAAAGGCTGTATAAATGTGGTTCTATTTATTCAAGTTTTGAACCCATTTCCGTTTCTGCCTGCTTTTATTTGCTCTTCAGTGCCTATTTTAAATAGCTGGTATCTATGTTTTGTTCATATATAGGAGGGTTATATATGTATGGGAGGTATAGTACAATATAAGCTCCTTCATCATTATCAGACCTGGAACATTAGCTGTACTTTTTTGGAAAACTTACTTCAGGTGGTTAATATATTTCTGATTGTGACCTCATTAGTTCTGTTTTATCTCTTCATAGATATGAAGAGCGGGCTACTAAAGACTTGGAACGATACAACAGGCAAATCCAGAGAGCCACTGAAAAGGAGCCACAAATATCATTACAAGATGGTAGAAAAAAGATAAAACCCAACAGCTCATGGAATTTGCCACAGAAGCACAAGTTGAAAACCTCATTATCAAATCAGCCAAAACTTGACGTGCTTTTTCAGTCCCAGATTGAAAAGAAAAAGAACCAAAACATTAAAATAGTTGAAATTCCCTTTTCTATGGAAAACTTTAAAAAAGTTTTTGAAAAACACAATAAATTTGAACTAGAAAAAAAGGATGAACTTTGCTTGATCCACAACCTCAAGTTTCCTGATGGATGGCTAATTACATCCAAAACAGAGGTAATGTTATTAAATCCGTATAGAGTTGAAGAAGCCCTGCTATTTAAAAGACTTCTTGAGAATCATAAACTTCCTGCAGAACCACTGGAAAAGCCAATTATATTAACAGAGAGGTATGGTAATATAACATTTTTTATACTAAAAACAATCCGTATTAGATTAGAAATTGAAGATAAAAAGTTGAAAGTGTTTTCTAATAGGGAAAAGTGATATTTATTTTAAAAAATGTTCTAAAAAGTTCATTTTTAATCTTCAGTAGATTTAATTGCTTTTAAAGGAATAATTTTAAAATATTCTATGTAGCTCTGCAATTAATAAATATCAAGCTCAAATTTTTTTATACATTAATGACTTGCCTAGGATAATGTTGAAGTTAGGTTGCCATGACTCTTCTTTGTAGTGCAGCCTTTAACATTTCAAAAATATACCAAAATAAAAGTATACAATTAATACCTTTATCAACAAGTTTCATGATATAGCCACGTTTACTCTGTCCTTGTATGTGCGTATTTTCTTTCCTTTGCTGAAGTATTTTAGAACAATTCTTACACATACATCTTTCAGTATATATCTCTCAAAAATGGCTATTTTCTTACCTAACCAAAATGCCTTTGTTAAAACTTACACAATAATAATTTCTTGGAATTGTTCCTCTTTGTCTCAAAACGTTTTTCTTATGATTTAAAAAGTTTTAATTTGTATTTGTAAACAAAGTACAACCAATACGTTTTGATATACACAAATTTGTTAATATCACACCATTAACTTTTTGTTGATACTGACACTTATTCATCGGAACTCTGGATTTGTCCCTTTGCTTCCCTGTGGTGGGAGTCAGCTTGTTCCTTCCTCTCCTGTATTTAAATGGAAGTAATGTTCAGGAGGATTGAATAGTTTTAGATTCTACTTTCTAGTAAGACTGCTTAATAGTTGGTGCCATGTGTTTCATATTTCATCACATCAAAAGGGACTTAAAACTGGGTTCAGCTGCTGACAGCCTGATCTCCCACTTAAAGTTCCCTATTCACCTTTCCATCAAATGTTTTCATCCACTGATTTTTGCCTGAGCTAATTTTATTATAGAGTGTAGAACAGGGAGTTCCTTTTCACATTCTGTATAAGCCAGTTATTTTCTGTATAAAATGAATGCCTAATAGCATTAATATTTTCATTGATGATACTTAATATTTCATTTTAGTCCAAAATGAGTAAAAGAGAATCATATATACAACAAAGGGATAAAAACCTAAAATTAAAAAGATAATTAGAATTTGTTATTTAAGACACATCACTAGATAAGTCTGTTTCAGACTTCTAAGAATAAATAAATAATTTTATATTAAAACCTTTGTGTTGCCTGACTGGTGGCGCAGTGGATAGAGTATCGACCTGGGATGCTGAGGTCCCAGGTTTGAAACCCTGAAGTCACCAGCTTGAGCACAGGCTCACCAACTTGAGCATGGGGTCACCAGCTTGAGCGTGGGATCAAACATGATCTTATGGTCACTGACTTGAGCCCAAGGTCACTGGCTTGAGCAAGAAGTCACTTAGCTCAGCTGGAACCCCCAGTCAAAGCATGTATGAGATGCAATCAGTGAACAACTAAAGTGATGCATCTATGAATTGATGCTTCTCATCTCTCTCCTTTCCTGTTTCTCTCTCTCTCTCAAGAAAATAAAATTTGTGTTAAAGATGCTGTCACAGTAAGGAAAAAAATGGGACTGAGAAAAACATTTGTTAAAGCTTTCTTTTATAATTAAGGCAACAGTAATCACAATAAAATCCAGTACCTTTCATGGTGTAGATTGGCTAGGACACTGTCAAAGGATGAATCAGAAAAAGAATATATGCAGCCTTGGGTTGTATTAAAACAGTTCAAATATCTGATAGTTTTCTCATTATTTTCTTAAAAAGATCTACAGTGTATCTGGAATTTTCTGAAATGTGACGTCCCTATCACAGTTAATAATGTAAGTGTTGCAGAACTGAGCTATGGACAGGGTAATTATGGGTTGGGCTCAGTTTTCTCATTAGAGTTCTAATGAGGATTGTGTTGCTTATCTATGAAAGAAGTAATTTAGATGCCTGTAAAATACACAGAGCTCAATAATAATAATAATAATAGCTAATGTTTATTGAGCACTTACCTATGATAGGAACTTTACTAAGTTCTTTGCTTTCATGATCCTTCACACTGTATGAGAGAGATACTATTATTATTATTTTATAGATGAGGAAACTGAAACAGAACTGTTAAGTAACCTACTTGGCTCACCTAGCTAATAAGTAGTTGGATCCAAGAGTGCAATCTAGATAGTAACTGTAGAACCTATACCATTTGTTGCTATTATCATCATCACCCCTGGCTCTCAGATTGATTTTCTGAATGTTGGTTAGACCAGAGATAGTATATATGATATATATCCAAGACTTTCCTTTCTGTGACATCTGCTCTCACACCCTTTCAGAGATGATAAGCAAAAGCATTATCTATTCATTTACTTATTTCAAGGGTACAGGATTGTAATGAGGAAATAGCAGCTTATAATATTGTACTAGAGCATAGAATAGTACCTTGTACACCTAAGACAGTATTACCTGATCGGCACATAAGTATTCATTGACTGGGAAAATGGTAACCACTCACATGTCAACCTCAACAGACACTTGATTGTAATAACAGGTTTGAGAATTATGATCAAGCCTAAGACCCACATAAAAGTCTAATTTGTGCTATAAGAGCCTATAACACTCAGAAGCATTTCATATTCCATCTTTGGCAAACATGCCTTTGCCTGTACTAACTAGACTGAAGGAAGCTCTCGCAAGCTCCAAATTGCTAAATTTACAAGTTTCTGCGGGGTGGGGGGTGGGGGGGAAGATACATGTTTACCTTTTTATTATTGAAGAAACTGGGACTAACAATTGAAAATTATGTAGGATGGTCCACTTGAGTAACTTGACAGTGTGTTGTCGTGTCTGTTTAAAGGTATAAATGGCATTATTTATAAGGAAAGTTTTATTTGTATTATATAGAAAGCATATTTTTTTATTTTACATTTCATTTGTAACAGTCTAGAAGATAGAAACTGTACTATATTGATTCTTCCTCCTTCTATACATTGTTTGCATTAGGTCTTCTATAAAATTTTAAAAGAAATTTTAAAAAGTAAAGTTTCTTACAGGGCTACTTATGTCTTTGTAATTTGGTTACTAACACTTTTTAAAAGGCCCTTGGGTTAACTTTTTTTCATAAACTTTCTTATTTTAATAAGTTAAAGGGCTATTATTTAATAAGTTAAAGGGCTATTATTTCTTTTTCAGTCTTTTTGATGGATCTCATTATTTAGAGGTTTTATATAAAATGACAGCAGATGACCAAAGATACAGTGGATCAACTTACCTGTCCGATCCTCGTCTTACAGCAAATGGTTTCAAGATAAAATTGATACCAGGTATGATGATGTGGTTGGTTCAGTATTTCCTGACTTGGAAAAATAATTTTGTATTTATTAGACACATTTGGGTTTCATAATTAGAGATCATGGTATATTTTTGTCTCACCAAAAGTATTGTGTAAAAAATCATATTTTAAACATGTCTGTCTGAAATAAGTTTGGCATCTCTTTTAATCTGTTGCCTTGCATTTGCATTTTCATAACTAATCAAGTAGTTTTATTGTGATTTTTGCCACCTTTGTCACATTTAAACTGCTTGTTTTAACTAAATTATCAAATACTACTTTAGATGACGAAGCAGAAGTAAAATTGCAGCTTATTAGGATGACCTAAAACAAATGGACATCTTTTTAAAAAATCATGTGGTTATATTGCCAGTTAAATGTGTAACACTAGTACTCTTACTGTTTGGAGAGTGGATGATTTGATTCCATGATAACACTATTTGTTTGGTATGGAAATTCACTGGGTGGGGAGAAAATAGAATCCTACTGGCTAGGAGACCTCAGTTTTCCTGGCTGGCCCTATTTCTGTTCTTTCATAGTTTCCAGACTTAACTGCCTTCTGCCCCTTTTTTCCTAGGTTGCTATCAAGGGGCAAAAAGGCACCACGAAGGGTGATAATACTATTCACCCTTCTTACCCACTCCTAAACTTGTCTAAACAAAATTTAACCAAAACATGTTGAAGATTTTTAAAGGAATTTACTGAGACCTCAAAAGAAAATAAGTAAAAACTATGTAGAAAACCATGAAATTAGGTATATACTGAAAATACTTTGGTGTTGTAAACTTTAATTTTACTTGACTTTTTCAGTTTTAAGGATACCTACCCTAAATTATTTACCTCTTGCCTAAATCTTGAATTTGGAGTCAAATATCTAAATCCCAACTCTACCTTATAAAAACTGTGTTTATGAGAAAGTGAGTTAGCCTAAATATTTCCCTATCAATAACAACTAGTAATTACTGAACAGTTATGTGTAGGGCATTATTCTTAATAGTAAATGCATTAATTTATTAATCTTTCTCATAGCCCTATGAAGTAGGCCCTGTTGCTCTCCCCATCTTATCGGTGGAAAAATCGAGGTACCAAGAAGTTAAGTTTGCTTAAGGGTACAAAGTTAATAATAGAACAAGAATTTGTACCCATGCAATCTGCTTTTAGAGCCTCACTCTTAATGAATTTCTTATATTGCTTCCTTGTTGAGATATTTACTTCATGAAGTACTAAACACTAAACAAAGTACTTTTATGTCAATCAGTTAGCATAGTAGCTATGACAGGTGTTCAAATACTCTCTTTTCTTCCGCCCTCCAGCCCTCCTTTCTGACCTGAACTGACTCATAGTCGATGCTTTTAGTCTTAGAAATCTTTCTTCATTGCAGCCCCTGGCATCTTTTTAAATTTATTTGCAATGTGGAACGAGGTGTGTGTCTGTGCATGTTGTATAGCAAGATATTTTTTTCTTGACTTAATCTGTTTTTCTAATTAACTCTGTGGTGATGGTGGCTGGTGCCATTGTTTTCTTAAAAGTTGTCACAGCAATTTTTTTAAAAGTTAGGATAACTACCCTGTTTATTTCAAGAGAATGTTTATTTTTGAGCTACCCAGTAAATTTCTGTCTGACAGATGACTTCAGCTCTTAGGTAGTAGATAGTCATTTTTTAAGTCTTCTTAAATGCCAGTATTTTGCATGGCACCAAAGATGTAGAAATAAGATAATCATATACAAACCAACTTGATTTGTTTGGAATTAATTTAGATTACCATTAGCATTACTTCTCTTGTTAATAATAGGTCAAGTTAAAGATGTTCATGTTTTCTTATTTTATTTTGCCTTTTATCTTCATTAATTTTTATGTCATGTTTCTTAAAGCCCATTTAGAAGGGTTTTGTCATATTGGAGTTTGCCAGTTTTCACAAAACATATTTGGATACACATAAGGGCATATGAAAGAAAGGAAGGATACATCTGGCTTTGAAGGAAAAGATTCCAAGTGTGACACTAAGAACTTTGCTTATTGGTGGGCATAGATTTTTTTTCTGCATCAATAAGAATTCCATATTTTAGGAAGTAAAAGTTGTCAAACTACTTATTAATTTGAAATGTTTTCCCTGAAAATTGGGAAGCATTTCACAGAATTTTATGGACACTTCTTGAAAGCGTATTCTTACATGGCTCCAAATATCTCTAAGTTTTCCATATCTAAATTTTGCAAGCAGAGTTTAAAATATTGCTCAATTTCTTCATCTATTGCCATACACTTTTTACCCATGCCCACAAGTAATTCTGTGAAATGTGTACAATTTTCCAAGGCAGATATAATCAGTATTAGACTTCCAATCAAATCACATTATAAAAGGTATAGAACTAGTGACAAGTCTCTTGACTGATATTTTTGTAAATTTGTGTTTATGTAAAAAGATGTGAGTTAGAATATCCTGCTATCTCTTCCTTGCCTATCTAAACCCTATTCCAAGTCCCATTTAAGTTCTTCTTTTTGCTTAAACTCTCGCTTTATCTCCATTCACTGAATTCTGTATTTTATCACTTAATGGTTGATTATGTCTTCTTATACTATTCTCCAATTGTTTCTCAGGAAGAACATTAGGATGCCTCCTCTGTTTAGTGTGTCACTATTGTATCTGCTACCCACGTCAAGGAACTAGTCTGTAACTGAGAACAGATTAGGGATAGGACCTTTGTTTGACATGTAAGGATCTGAAATGCTTCAAGCTACAAAGCTATATCACTCCTTTTTTATTATTATTATTCATTTATAGCTACCACTTTCCAACATTAGAATGTCTCATTTTCTTTACTTCAAGATAACATTGTATGGGCTTCAATATCAAGAACACTGTTACACAGATATAGCCAAAGAAAGCAAGTCTGCCTATTTTCCAAAATATCAATAAAGCTGGAAGAGAAAGTGACTATTTAAGTATTTTTATAATAATTTGTAAAATAATCCACAGAAGCCTGACCAGGTGGTGGTGCAGTTAGATAGAATATACCTGGGATGCTGAGGGTCCAGCATTAAAACCCTGAGGTAGCCATCCGGCTTGAGCGTAGGGTTGCCAGCTTGAGCATGAGATCAGACATGTCCCCATGATCACTGACTTGAGCCCAAGGTCTTTGGCTTGGGCAGTGGGTCATTGGCTCTCCTGTAGCAACCCCCCATCAAGGCATGTATGAGAAGCAATCAATGAACAGCTGAAGTGCTGCAACTACGGGTTAATGCTTCTCATCGCCCTTTCTTTCTGTCTGTCTCTGTCTCTTTCTTGCTTAAAAAAACAGTTTAAACAACAATAATCCTCATCATTAAGTTAGATATTAAACCAGTAGAATAGAACTTGAACAGCAACATTTGTTAAAACACTTACAGCAGTTTTATTTTAATAAATATCATGGGACTCCCATTTTCTCTCCAAAGAAAGAATTTTTCTAAACAAATGTAGGAAACAGAACAGCAGTCATTCAGATTAAATGATATAACCCTCATGTGATATCTATGAACATTTACAACTTAATATAAGTATGAAATCCTGTGGGAAATTATTTGTTCTCCAACTTAGGAACAGAACTTTGTTCTAAGTATATTACATTCTAATGAAGGTTTATTAAATACTAAGACAGTGGTTTTGTTTTTAATAGATAATATTTGGAATATAATTTAAGTATAACTAAACTAACAACATACATGCTTTCATTTTATTTTTTATTTTAGGAGTTTCCGTTTTTGAAAACTACTTGGAAATAGAAGGAATGGCTAATTGTCTTCCATTTTATGGAGTGATGGATTTAAAAGAAATTCTGAATGCGATAGTCAACAAAAATGCAAAAGAAGTTTATGAATGTAGACCTCGCAAAGTGATAAGTTTTTTAGAGGTATGCATTATTTGATTACGTGTGATGGCTTAGATTTTTTTTTTAAACTTCTTTTTATTTTATTCATTTTAGAGAGGAGACACAGAGAGAGAGAGACAGAGACAGAGAGAGAGAAAGGGGGGAGGAGCTGGAAGCATCAACTCCCATATGTGCCTTGACCAGACCAGTGCTGGGTTTTGAACTGGCGACCTCAGTGTTCCCAGGTTGACGCTTTAGGTACTGCGCCACCACAGGTCAGGCTGTGATGGCTTAGATTTTAACGTACCTAACTGTTCCTTAACCCTTTGAGTAGTATGAACGTTTATGTACATCCTCACTCAAAGGGTTAACAAAAAACTCACTCAAAGGGTTAATAAAATAATAAGTGGTTTCAAAGTAGTAAAATTTCTGTAAAGTTTATTATTTGCAAAAAGGAAATACTATTTTAAAAAAACTTTTTAAAAGTTTCACATACACTGGTTGCCTGTTGTGGATCCTTACTTTAACATTATTTCTTGTACATATTGAGGAAGACTCTTATGTGTGAGACATTTTATAATGAAGTTCTTTTGTTTTGTTCTTGTTTATTGGAAGGGATTCAGGCCCTGGCCTGTTGGCTCAATGGTAGAGCATCAGACCAGCATGTAGAAGTCCCAGATTCAGTTCCTGGTCAGGGCACATAGAAGAAGCAACCATCTGCTTCTCTTCCCTTCCCCATTCTCTCTCTCTTTCTCTCTCTCTTTCTCTCTCTCTTTCTCTCTCTCTCTCTCTCTCTCTCTCTCTCTCTTCCTCTCTTCCTCTCTTCCTCTCCAGTAGCCATGGCTTAAATGGTCCCAGCAAGTTGGCCCTGGGTGCTGAGGCTCCATGGCCTCACCTCACGCACTGAAATAGCTTGGTTGCCAAGCAGTGAAGCAGCAGCTTCAAGTGGGCAGAGCATTGCCCTGTAGAGGGCTTGCCAGGTGGATCCCATGATTTGGGATGCATGTGGGAGTCTGTTTCTCTGCCTCCCTGCCTCTCACTTAAAAAAAAAAAAAAAAAAGGATTCAGAATTGCTCCACCTTTATACCAAGTAATTATTTTAAAAGAACTATAATGTGATTTTAAGGCATGATCTTTTCAGGAGCAAAAGAACAGAGGGAAAATGAAAGGTGTAGATTATTAAATAAATGAAAATATAATTTTCTAGCAATATCTACCACAAAGGAGAAATGTAGCAATGGGTGAAATAAATTCAAAAGTAAGAGTATGAAGGAAGATTATAAACTTTTAAATGCCCAAATATTACATAGTGGTGGGAAAACAATTATGTTTATCTCCATATTTGAGTCTTTATCTTTTAGGGTTGACTGGTATTATTTTAAAAATGAACCTGATATTTAATAAAATTCATTTTCTCCCATTTAAAAAAATGAGCTGTTTTGGATTTAGACTATAGTCATAATCTGCCCATTGCATTCTGATGGTCAGACTTAAACAAGGAAGTCCACTTACTTTTACTGAAGACTGTGTTTAATAGTATTCTGAGTTGTTCAAGAGCTTTGTCTTGTGGAGCTTCTCAGCCTATTTTAATCTTTTTTGTGAAAGAGTTAGTTTAAACTTAAATAAAGGTTGAAGCTTTTATGGGTGGTGATATGTATATTGAAGAACGACTTAGGAAGAAACAAGATTTCAAAAACAACAGAAGTGGTTGGGCTTAGGTATAAATATTTTTGCTAATATTATACGTCTCATTATATTAAGGTAATACTGAATGTGATTATTATAGAAGGAAGTCTTAAGATAAAAAAGAATTTCTATAAAAAACACAACCACAGGAATACATTTAAAATCAAGTTCAATTAGATGAAACAGATAAAGATAGAAGAATAAAAGGAGAGCCAAGAATGGGGTGGATATAAAAAGTCAAGAGAAAATTTAAATTTAAGTAAGTAGTATCACATTCTTTATAGGTAATAATTGTAGAGACCATTAGGTATGATTTTTATTAAATGGCAGTGATAACCTTGAAGAGAGCCGTAATGGAGAAGTATTAGGGATGAAAGACATTGTCAATGATCAGAGTGTGGTAGTGGTAAAAAGTTACATGGTGGTGAAAAGAAGAAAAGAGGCATTAGCATGTTTGTATTGGTTAGAGAGAAGATGTTCTAAAAGAGGGAAGAAGGGGTATGTATAAGTTTTAGAAAGGAGAAAATGTTCCCTGAATCAAGAGCAGATGAGGGAAAGGAAAGTGAATGTAAAAATATTTTGAGGTAGGGAGGGAACTGGGGGGGAGGGGCGTTGGGTATCAAGGGAACTCGGGGTTGGGGGGAGAGGGAGATATATTTGATGGGACACTTGAATCTATGTAAACACAATAAATTTAAAAATATATTTGGAGGTAAACTTGAGAGAAGCCATGTATGATTCATGTGGTAAAGGGCTAGGAGAGTTACCTGCCAAGAGTGAAGGGGCTTGGGAGACATTGGGGATTGTCTACTATACATTGTATAGTAGAAAAGATTTGAAAGTAAGAGCTGTTGGCACTCTAACAGAAGATTGTTTAGAGAAGATTAAGATTGTCAGGTGACATTGAGGACACATAAGAGCTAACATTGGCATTGGAATCTAGCCAGGAGTTTTATCATTCTCCAACATTACTTGGTAAAATTTCACCAAAGGTTGGGAGTAGCAGTATTACTGATGAAAGAACAGTCCTTCAACTCCATCTCCACAACTATCTCCCTAGTCAAAAACGCTCACTCGGACTACAGTGATTGCCTCAAACCATGCTTCATAACTAAGGCTCTTGTTTAAACCATCTGGTTACTTCCCTGTGGGTTCAAATTAAAACCCAAATTGCTCACCTCGTCTTAAAGGGTGGTGTGCTCCCTGCCTCACTCCTTTTGTTGTTCCTTTCTTTCCTTTAGTAGCTACTGTATTTACACTGATTATTTAATTCTTTCTGTTCTCTCTTCCTAAATGCTTTTCTTTACCAGTGACCTTTGCATCCTGGTTCCTTGTTTAAATTGCAGTTTGTCATCTCAAGGAAGCATTTCCTAACCACATGTTTACTTTCTATCATGTTGCCCAATTAACTTTATACATATTACTCACTGAAATTTTGTCTTCTGTTTTCTATTTGAACTAGAATGTAAATTTCACAAGTGCAAAGACCTTGTCTGTCTTATTCTTGGTTTTGTTCCTATAAGCTACAACAGTGACTAGCACATAATTGGCGCTTAATAAATATTTGTTGAGTGAATGAATGATAAAAAGAATATCATCAATTTTCTGTCTTGCCAGGAATAACAAAGTTCTGCTTTAGGGTATATTAAAATGTACGGCTTTCTCTTCACAGGGAGAAGCAGTGCGTCTGTCTAGACAGTTACCCATGCATTTATCAAAGGAGGACATCCAAGACATCATCTACAGAATGAAGCACCAATTTGGAAACGAAATTAAATGGTGTGTTCATGGTCGCCCATTTTTTCATCATTTAACCCATCTTCCAGAAGCTACATGATTAAACATGTTTAGGAAAATTAGTTCTTTTGAAGTTGATTTGGTTATAGAATAATATGAATCAGTTTTAAACTATCTTTGCACTGTCTGCAGTGGTTATTTTATAATTGAAGATTCACTGGCTTTTTTGTATATTGAAAAAGAATGTTAAAACTGTAGAAAAATTAAATAAAATAATATAGACTATTTTATTTTCCAGAACCAACCTTTATAATAATAATTTGTTTTAAACACCAAAATGGAAAGTGCCTAGTATTCTTGGGTGGTTGGTTTACTAGGTACTGTGGACTGACTTGTATCCCTAAAACTCATATGTTGAAGCCCTAACCCCCAGTGTGATGGTGTTTGAATGGGTCCTTTGGAAGGTAACTTTAAGTTTCAATAAAGTCATCATGGTGGCATTAGTTCCCTTATAAGAACAACCCACAGTGAGTTTGCTTGTAAGGATGTGGAGAGAAGGTGGTTTTGGGGTTAAGATCTCCCATTTTTTTACAAAAAATTTAGGTTAAGATTATGTATTCTGTATGTGCCCTTTCCAAAAATAGGTCCCACAGTGCATCAAAATACTTACTTTACAAAAAAATTTAAACATGATTTGCAATTAATATATTTTTTGTATAAAGAAAAATATACTGGGTACGTGTCTCTAACACTCACAATACCGCCTATATTTCTCAAGAATTTTTAAGTTAAGACCTGGTGTTGCAAGAGTTGCAAACTGTGATACCTAGAATTCTACCTGTAGCCAGGCCTTTCTCCTGTCAATATTGCCCTGTTTTCCATAACCCAAATACTATTTTTTTATTAGCCCCTTTAAAAATTGGGGACCCTTTTTGAAAGACCTGGGAGTAACCATTTTTAATTTACTGGATAAATTGAGGGAAGAGAAGCTCACAGAGATATAGAGGATGACGAAATCTGCATCATATATTTGTACCAGCCCTGAGTGAAAAATTTGGGCTCATTTTCTAGCTGATAGAGTGTGTTGCTGTTTAAGAGGTCCTACAATGGCCTCTTAGATTAATATATGTATGTTCCTTTTTTTTCCAGTTCTGGATTCTGCCAAATCAGGTTAGTAGTAATGACAGCAGGTATTTACCATCTGTTTGCTGGGTACACTGTCCACTTACCTTGTATGATTTCATTTGATCAAAACAAATTTCAGATTGTATGTACTATGAGATTTATCCTAGAACTCATGTTCTTTGACCTCTATTACACTACCTGCAGTGAAATATAAATTCTAAAGGATAATTAGGCTCAACATAAGTATTTGGGGGCGGGTAGGAAGGAAAGTATAAAATACTCCTTGACGCCACTCTTAGGAATGCTAGATCAACTGGGCTACAACGTTTTTTCTAACAGCAATCGGGTAATAGAGGTGGGTGGAAACAGGTTGGGTTCAGTTGGGGTTCTGCTTCCTGGCTTCCAAGGCAAAGGCTGAGGCCCCACCCCCATGAGCTGTGCTCAGCACCACACAAGCCCTTGTAGTGTCCCCTGCACTGTGGGACAAAACAACTGGAATGGGCAGCAGCGAGGGTGAAGCACAGGCTCTAAGGATGGAGGTAAAGGCCGCTGTAGGCTGAGGAGGCAGCTCTGGGGATTCATGGTAAGGCAAGGAGATATGGAAGAGAAGGATCACCTCACCCTAATTGCCCATTTTCCTCATTAAGTTGGGGCTTGGTGAAGAAGAGGGAACACTCAAGGTGTGACTACTCCAAAGTACTCTTGAGACCCAAGGGGCTTTCATGGGGTGATGCCAAAACCATGAGGAAATAAAGCCAGTAGGCCCTTTTGCTTTGAGGGTAGTCATATATGGTCCAGCAATGCCTATAATGTTTTAGATATTGAACATACTGAAAAATGTTAGGACCTAATTCAGATGGACAGATTCGTTATTTTCATTGGCTATGTGAGTCCCTGATTTTATCCAGAATTTGTGGCTCAAATTGCAGGAATTACAATTTATTACAATTCACCACAGCCTACATATTTTACCTAAAAATAAAACTATGATCTATTGGGCACTGAAATGTTGAACCACTAACAAAAAACAAAGTTGCCAAGCAAATTAAAATTTCACTAGGCCCTTGCTGGTTAGCTCAGTGGATAGAGCAGTGCCCGGCATTCAGATGTCCCAGGTTTGTTCCTTGTCAGGGCACACATGAAAAGCAACCATCCGCTTCTCTTCCCCTCCCTCTACCCCTTCTCTCTTCCCTCTCCTATAGCCAGTGGCTAGGTTGGTTCAGCATTGGCCCTGGTGCTGAGGATAGCTCCATTGATCCAAGTATGGGCCCCAGACGGGGAGGGGATGGGTTGACACGTGGATCCCAGTTGGGGCGCACACAGGAACCTGTCTAACTATCTCCCCTCCTCTCACTTAAAAAAAATATTTCACTAAGTATATTAAAGTATTTAAATGAATTAGACTTGTTCTTGGAATGAGCATTCTAGATTGATTCACGCAAACCAGTGTCCATGGATTTATAGTTGCTAAAGAGAATCTTTGAGGTGATCGAATGCAAACAATTTTACAGACGAGAAAGTAGATCTGCTCACAACTGAGTGCCCACAGCTGGTTAGTACTCTACTATTTCTACTTTAAATGTTGCTATTACCAACTGAAAGGTAAGTACTGAAAAAAAAAATCAAATTTTACTGCAAAGCCTAATTTTAAAAAGATGACATTGTGAACTACTTCCCTTCATAAGCATGGATAATCAAGAGTTAGTTATTGATTTTTTCTAGATCTTTGGGTTGATCTAAATTTAAAATATTTCATCTTCAAAATCATTGTTACACTAGCAACACACAGTTGACCTCTCACCAGTGCTGCCTTGAGATTTTTTTTTTATCATACTTTTTATTCCTCAAACAGCTACAAATTAATGTGTAACATCCCTTTAGTTTTTAAAACCTTGTCCCAGGGTTTATCAGATTGAGCCACACTTGGAGAACCAGTCCCATTCTATATCAGTTTTCCTGACAAGCTCTAGTCCAATTCTTTTAGCCCATATTTTTTTCTTATTGAATCTTACTAAAATCTGTCAACAAAATAATTTTTAAAAAAACTAAAACTTAGAAGCCCTCACCCTCTCTGTGTTTTTAGACATTTATTTCTTCACCTCTGAAATGAAGATGTTAAATTTGACCCTCAAATAAACAATTCTTTCTAAGATTATTTTGTCTTGAATATTATCAGGAATAAAATTCTCTCTTCAGTTAATTACCACTACATTACTACTGACCATATTGCCTCTGAAATAACCCACTTTTTTCATAAAATCTTTTTTTTTTCTTTTTATTCATTTTAGTAAACACAGAGTGAGAGAGAGAAAAAATAGGGGAGGAGTGGAAGCATCAATTCCCATATGTGCCTTGACCAGACCAATGCAGGGTTTTGAACTGGCGACCTCAGTCTTCCCAGGTCTACGCTTTATCCACTGTGCCACCACAGGTCAGGCCATAAAATCTTTAAATCAGGGAAAAGGTAGACTTCTTTCACCCTATTCAAATTGAACTTGAAATCACTATAACAAATACCTCCATCTCCACTTTAGTTGTATATTCATTCATTTATCTATTCAGTAACATTTATTGAATGTCACACTTCGTGCTGAACAAAATATGGAGAGAAAACATCCCTTGCCTTCAAGAGGAGAAAAATTTGCAATGTAATGTAAGTATCGAGGCTCTGTAGTATATACTGTGGAAGCATAGAGGGGTACCCATTCCCAATTGGGAGAAGCTAGAAGCAAAGGGTTCTTCAGGCAGAACAGCATGTACCAGTACATTGGTGAGTGCAAGCAATTCTACAACACTAGATCCTGAGTAAATGAAGATGGATTAAAATGATAGGACCTTGATTATAAAGGTTCTCATGAGCCTTTAAGGATTTGGGAAATTTTATCCTAAGGATTGTGGAAATGGTTTACAAGCAGGAAAGTACACAAGGTTCAGAGCACTCCGACAAAATCAGCAAGTGAATAGGCTACTTGAGAATTCAGACATGAGTGACCCAAACAGAAAAAGGCTCTGTGATAACATGTAGAGGATGTCTGACAGTTACTGGATCCTTCATAGACTTGCAAGAGTTTTCATGTCAAATTCTCCGGGATGATGCCATATTAAAATTATTAAAGTGGAAAAAAGTCTTCCCATTTTGCTAATTTATGGTGATAACATTACTGGAAGAATGGAGGGTCATTTGTCTATCCTTTCTGTACTGTGAAGACAGTATGAATTCTGCCAGTTCTGAGTTCCGTTCCTTTGCAGCCTAGAAAAACCAATGTCTTTTATTTATTTTATTTTTATATTCTTTTCCAAGTAAGAGGAGAGGCAATAGAGAGACGTACCCCTGCATGAGGCCTGACTGGGATACACCTGGCAACCCTGTCTGGGGCCATACTTGCAACCACACTATTATTAGCCCCTGAGGTGGAGGCTCCATGGAGCCATCCTCAGCACCTGGGGCCAATGCGATTGAACCAATGGAGTCATGGCTGTGGGAGAGAGAAAAGGGGAAGGGTGGAGAAGCAGATGGTTGCTTCTCATGTGCCCTGCCCCAGGACTGAACCAAACATCTGCTCTATCCTCTGAGCCAACCGGCCAGGCCTAGGTTAGGCATTATTAAATACATTTTTGACTTAGGCTGCTTTAAACTTATGGGTTTATCAGGATGTTACCCCATTGGAAGTCAAGGAGCATCTGTGTGT
Organism: Rhynchonycteris naso; assembly: GCA_037038555.1. Classification (NCBI taxonomy): domain Eukaryota; kingdom Metazoa; phylum Chordata; class Mammalia; order Chiroptera; family Emballonuridae; genus Rhynchonycteris; species Rhynchonycteris naso. The sequence goes on along the minus strand of CM072997.1, from coordinate 43,635,747 downwards.
TTTAAGGAACTCACTAATAATAGCAGAAAAAAAATTCCATGTGCCTTTACATGTAAATAGATAGCTAAATATATATGATACTTATTATATATTGGGAAGTTGGCAATTTTTTTGGTCTTAGCTTTCCTGGTCATATAAAAATATGTTCTAGATCAAACACTTTCCCATATACATAATGATGATCCTTGACGTTCTAGATAAAAACAAGATTTTCTCTCCATAAATGCAGTTTCCAACTTGTCAAAGATTTTATAGGTGCAATCAAGTTTTAGCTATTTTCTCACTTAAAATAAAACGTGCAGTCAGCCCTAACCAGGTAGTCAGTTGGTTAGAGGACCCTCCCTATATGCCAAGATTGCAGATATGATTCCTGGTCAGAGCACATACAAGAATCAACCAATGAATGCATAAATGAGTGGAGCAACATCGATATTTTTCTCTCCCTTTCTCTCTCTCTCAAAAATTAAATTATTTTAATGTGCAATTCTTCTCTGCTCCCAAAGTTGGAAGAAGAGTACTTCAGTTTTCTAGGTTTTTCAGATAACAACTTGAAGGATATTCTCTGTATATTAGCATATGGGTATGGCCCGTGTTGGCACTTTTCAAACTTTAACGTGTGTATGAATTGCCTGGGAATCTTGAGACGATATAGATCTAATTCATTAGGTCTGGGATAGGGTTCAATATTATGCATTCCTACAAGATCTCAGTGCTTATATTACTGGTTTAGGAACCACACTTGGGTTAACAAGAGCACAAGTAATCCTTGGCCTTCTATCTTAAGGTAAAATTTAACCCAAACATATACTAAAAATTAAATAATCAGAATGAATCTGTTTATGGCTCTCCATTCTCTTTGGGAAGTCAGATATAGGTTTCCTTATGGAACATTATTTTTTCAAGAAATTGGGTTTATACTCAAAAATGTTATTGCAGTAGCTGGCTCCAAAATGGCCAGCATCAGTTGTTACCTTTGTTTACACTCATTCCTCCAGTAAGAGATGGAGTCTATTCCTTCAGTCTTTGAGTGAGGGCTAGTTTGTGATTACTTTGACCACTGGATTATAGCAAGTGACCTACATGCCTTCCAAGGCAAAGTCATAGAAGCCTTGCAGATTTCCTCTATCTTTGAAACAGTTTCTCTGGTCAAGTCAGTTATCTCATAAGAAGTCAATATATCCTGAGTCTGCCATTCTGTAAGAAAGTACAGGATAGCTAGCTGAAGAGGGCATGTGGAGAAAGAGATGCTTGACTAGTTGGTTCCCAAGGTTCAGCCATACTAGATTAGGTGCCAGACATTGAGTAAAGATGCCTGCAGATGACTTCACAGCTACCATCTAATTACAGCTCAATGAGGTCTCATCCCAAGTGAGAACAGTTCAAGCTCTTCAACCCCCAGACCATGAAAGATAAATTGAATTACTATCATGCCTTTGAGATTAGGGATGATATTATTTTTGAGAATTGTTTATTTCTACATCTGATTTGCAGCTCTTTCACATAATTACTGGAATTTTCTATTCTCATATATTCATACTGTCACCCATCCATAGGACCAAACTATGAATGAAAAAGACTAATATTTTTTACTGAATATGAAGTTTTTAAATCTGATCCATACCATAATTTACGTAGATATTGATCACACAATAGTTTCTTAAAGGCACTCTCCTTTTATTTTTATGTTAAAGAATGATTTTAATGACATTTTAAAACTTATTCATTCCCTTAGTTTTTACAAGCTATCTACCAAAAATACGCTAGAGGTTTTCAAACACAGAGGGATTCAAAATCAAATGAAACATAATCCCTTCCCTCAGGAAGATTTTGGTCTATTAAAGGAGAATAACCCACTTATTACCCGAGTAAAGCCAAAGTTCAGTGAGAGAAATATGCAGAGGAGTTCCAGAATAAATAAAAATCACATGAGCAATGGTAATCAACATCATGAAGATTGCTTTTGAATTAGGCTGTGAAGGCCAGAAAGGTTTCATTTCTTTTTTCTTTTTTTTTTTTGCATATTTTAAAATTAAAAATCAGAGAAGACATTCTAAGAATGACATAGGGGAAAAATGGAAATAATAGACAAGAAACATGTTCAGAACTATGCTTTGGATTAACTGTGGCTACCAGGTGTAACTGTGTGAGAAAGAAAGGTTTAGTGGGGAGCCTATTGCAATAGTAAGAACACAAATAATTCATGAATTAATGCAATGACCCTGGAAATTGAAACAAGGAAACTAGATTAATGGAGATAGACTCAACAGAATTTAGTGCCCAGATAGATGGATGGATGGAGATAGATAGATAGATAGATAGATGATAGATAAGGCATCATAGGTATTACAAGAGACTTGATTTGATTCTGTGCATTAATTACAGTACCTTCAAGGAAGGCTATATTATGTAGGAGTTTTTTGTTTTTCCAAAACAGTGAAGTAGCCTGACCAGGTGGTGGCGCATTGGACTGGGACGCAGAAGACCGAGGTTCAAAACCCCGAGGTTGCCAGGTTGGGTGAAGGCTTGTCCAACTTGAGTGTGGGGTCGCTGGCTTGAGTATGGGATCCTAGACATGACTCCATGGTCACTGGCTTGAAGCCCAAGGTTGCTGGCTTGAGCCCAGGTCTCTGACTTGATCAAGGGGTCACTCACTCTGTTGTAGCCCCCCACCTCCAGTCAAAGCACATAAGAGAAAGAAATCAATGAACAACTAAGGAACAGCAATGAAGAATTGATGCTTCTCATCTCTCTCCCTTCCTGTCTGTTCCTATCTCTCCCTCTCTGTCTCTGTCACAAACACACAAAAATATAGTGAAGTAATTCCTCCTGTACCCTAGCACTTGTGTTACCACTCATTCAATGCTTGGTAACTTAGTATTAAAGTCACTCAGTATTATGACTTTTTTATGATTTTAATTTGTGTTTACATAGATTCAAGTGTCCCACTGAATATCTGCCCCTACCCCCTTATTTCCCTTTGCCCCCCCATGCCCCCTCCCCCCAGTGCTTTCCCCCCTTCCCTCCAGGATTTGCTGTCCTGTTCTCTATAATGCTGTGTTATATATATATGTATATGTATATGTATATATATATATATATATATACACACACACACACACACACACACATATAATTTCATTAATCTCTTTCCCTTCTCTTATCCCATCTTCTCTTCTACTTTCCCTCTGACCGCTTTCTCTCTGATCCCTTTGATCCCACCTCTGTCTCTATTCGTTCCTCAGTTCACATTGTTTATTGAATTTCTCAAATGAATGAGATCATATGATATTTTTCTTTCTCTGCCTGGCTTATTTCACTTAACATAATAGTTTCCAGTAAGCTCTTTGACATCTCTCACAGCAATATATTTGCTGATTTATCTCCACAGGCAAGTGAAATCAAGGACAGGATGAACAAATGGGACTATATCAAACTAAAAAGCTTTTGCACAGCTAAAGACAATATGAACAAATAAAAAGACAAACCACACATGGGAGAACATATTTGACAATAAGTCTGATAAGGGGTTAATAACCAAAATTTATAAAGAACTTGTACAACTCAACACCAGGAAGATAAACAATACAATAAAAAAATGGGCAAAAAATGCCTGACCAGGTGGTGGCAGAGTGGATAGAGCGTCGGACTGGGATGTGGAAGACCCAGGTTTGAGACCCCGAGCTCGCCAGCTTGAGCACGAGCCCATCTTGCTTGAGCAAAGAGCTCGCCAGCTTGAACCCAAGGTCGCTGGCTCCAGCAAGGGCTTGCTTGGTCTGCTGAAGGCCCGTGGTCAAGGCACGTGTGAGAAAGCAATCAATGAACAACTAAGGTGTCGCAACGGCAATGAAAAACTAATGATCGATGCTTCTCACCTCTCTCCGTTCCTGTCTGTCTGTCCATATCTATCCCTCTCTCTGACTCTCTCTCTCTCTCTGTCCCTGTAAAAAAGAAAGAAAAAACCCATAAAATTTTAAAAAATGGGCAAAAGAAATGAATAGACACTTCTCCAAAGAGGACATACAGATGGCCAACAGGCAGATGAAAAAATGTTCAACATCACTAAACATTAGAGAAATGCAAATTAAACCACAATGAGGTATCACCTCACACCATTCAGAACGGCGCTCATTAACAAAACAACACATAATAAGTGTTGGCAAGGATGTGAAGAAAAGGGAACCCTCCTGCATTGCTGTTGGGAATGCAGACTGGTACAGTCACTGTGGAAAACAGTATGGAGATTCCTCAAAAAATTAAAAATGGAACTGCCTTTTGACACAGCCATCCCATGTTTAGGAATATATCCCAAGAACACCACATCAATGATTCAAAAGAAGAAATGCACCCCCATGTTTATGGCAGCATTGTTTGCATAAGCCAAGATCTGGAAACAGTCCAAGTGTCAGTCAGTAGACGAGTGGATTCAAAAGCAGTGGTACATACACACAATAGAATACTATGGAGCCATGAAAAAGAAGAAATTCTTACCTTTTTTGACAACATGGATGGAACTGGAAACTATTATGTTGTTCCACTTATTAATGCATTTATTGGTTGACTCAGAGGAGGAAGAAGCAGACAGTATAAATGAAGATAATAGTTCAAAAAGAAACACAGTGTATGTCAGTGAACTATATAAATGTCCTTTAAATTTATAACCTTTTTCAAATATAAGGCATATATTTTTCTATATTTAATAATCAATAATATAGTATAAGTCTATGGGCCCTGGGGTTAAACATCTTCAGTATTGAATTCCAGCTCTATTTATTACTAGCTGTTAGTATAGAACACTTGAATTTCATATACTTCTATATTGTCTGGGAATAATATTTACTCTGCCTGATTTGGAAAGACTGAAAGGAAATTTAAAGAATGTACAATGCCTAGAACACAATAGATACTTAGCCATTATTATTTCTTTTCACCTATTTCTTAAGAGAATTTTTTTTACTAAATGAGAAGCAGGGAGGCAGAGATAGACTACCATATGTGCCCTGCAAGCCCCTTACAGGGCAATACTCTGCCCATCTGGAACCGCTGTTCCGTTGCTCAGCAACCAAGCTATTTTAGCACCTGAAGCAAAGGCCATGGAGCCATCCTCAGCTCCCAGGGCAAACTTGCTCAAATTATTCAAGCCATGGCTGTGGTGCAGGAGGGGAAGGGGAGTGTTGGAGAAGCAGATTCTTGCTTCTCCTGTGTGCCCTAACTGGGAATAGAACCCACACACCAGGCCCAATTCTCTACCACTGAGATGTCTAGCCAGGGCCTGAAGGGAATTTTATAATTAAAAAATAAAGTATTTTTAAAATGCTTAGTCTGCCACTGCTTATCTAAGTATAATAAATGTACTGTATATTATTTTTGATAAATTACAGATTATAATAGTATCTTAGAGTCAGATACCATCTTAATTATTAGATACTGACAATTTGATACAATGAATTTAGTTAACTTTCTATTACATTAATGAAAAAGAGCCCCTATGCAAGGCCATCTTTTGTTTTTATATTTATATTCTTTACAGCATCCTGGTATATTGAACTTATTAAATGATGTTTTCAATTTTATTTGAAGACATTTTCTGAAGACTTTTATACACCAAGAGCATTCTAGCTGCTGATGATATACTAGAGAACAAAGCACACCAAAGTCTTGGCCTTCATAGTCCTTACATATTATGCTTAATGATTGTATTAATTAATGTAAACTTCCTAAACCCAATTCTTCAGAGACAGGAAATATCCATCATGGAGCAGTTTGTCCTCTTTTCTGTCAGGTCATTTACTTATGTAACTCAAAATATTAATCTGATTTATTCTAGGTGTTAATGTAAATTAGTAGTATTTTTTAATTTTATTATATTTTATTTTTTATAATGTAAGAACACCTCAGGAAGTGTCCTCAGGAGTATCTCATCAATAACAGATGAAGAGGTTAGGATTAAGTTACCTAAGAAATTTTTCAACCTTTAGGTACTAAATGACAAAAAAAAAAGGTAAAATTTTTATTACTAATTCACTATAAAATAGTTTTATAAGAATGTAAGGTACTACCTAACCAGGTGGTGGTGCAGTGGATAGAGTATCGAACTGGGACACAAATGACCCAGGTTTGAAACCCTGAGTTCACCCGCTTCATCTGGTTTGAGCAAGGCTCACCAGCTTGAGCCCAAGTTCGCTGCTTGAGCAAGGTGTCACTCGGTCTGCTGTAACCCCCAGTCAAGGCACATATGAGAAAGCAGTCAATGAACAACTAAGGTGCTTCAGCAAAGAGTCGATGTTTCTCATCTTTCTCCCTTCCTGTCTGTCTGTCCCTACCTGTTCCTCTCTCTGTCTCTCTCTGCCTCTGTCACACACACACACAAAAAAAGAATGTAAGCTACTGTGCTAACATTTTTCTTAGAATCCAAATGCCTTGTTTTAATATATATTTATGTGTAGTAGTCTAAATATTATTTTATGTATCACAAAATGAGAAGAGCTTTAAGCTATCTATGTAGATAAGAGAGGGATTATTTATTACTACTTGATGGCATGTTATGGAGGCTGCTAGAAATTCTCCTGAACTTTTTTTATTTATTAATGAACTATTCAAATATACAGAAAATAATAGATTATTTTATGCTCACCACATAGATTTAATAAAGTTAGCTATATTTTTTTTAGATCTAATGATCTGAAGTGTGGTCCACAGTCCAGCAGTATTAGTATCACCTGGGAGATTATTAGAAATGCAGCATCTCAGCACCTTCTCATCCCCAATCCTACTGAAGCCCAACAATTCCTAAGTTACTTGAAACTTTGCTGTAAATTTTTTTAACATAAAAGTATATATCTAACTAAACCTCCCCTTTTCCCATCCTACTCACTTCTTTTCCTAACAAGAGTTCATATCGATTTTAACATTTATATACAATCTTCCTGTCTATATTTTTATGACAAATTATAATCCTAATTACACACACATGTGCACATACTGTTTTTTAACTTTATATAAATACAGGGATTTTTTGCAAATTTTTCTTATCCCAAAGTGTTTTTGAGTTTTATCCGTGTTCTGGTATCTTAGTCAAGAAATCCTTGTCTCGGTGTTACCAAGGTTTTCTTTCATATTTTTTAAAACAGTTTTACCACTTTGCTTTTCATGTTTATCAAAGGCACCAGACAATTTAAAAAGATGATTTTATTCAGGATATTGTGATAGAACAATGTTCTTTAATGAGGAACATCTCAAAATAAAAGAAGGGGTCTAGGGTTTTATAAAGGCAAGTAAACAAGAAAGTCATAATCATTGAGTAAGGGTGGAGATGGGTCAAGTAGAGAAATATGTGAAAGTGATCTTCTTTGTATTTAGTTAGTCTGGAAACACAAAAGAGTAGAGATATTTCTCAGCTATACTCCTATCAAGGAACACAGGGCTCAAATAAAATTATATGTAAGAATTGAATTAATCTAGAAATTTTAATTTTTTAATATATTAAATTCTCTTTTTATCATATTGATAGTCAGTTTCCAATTAACAGTGCTTATTATTACAAAGGTCCATCCACTGATTTCTGAATTTTCTGTTCTGTCTCATTGGTTTGTTTGTCAGAATTAGTACACAATTTTTAATTATTATAGCTTTGTAAAATAAATCTGTTCTAAAAGTGCTTGAAAAGAGTTGTTGAGTGCAGAGTTACATACATATACACTTTCAAGATTGGTAAATTGTATTGTTAACATATATTTGCATTAACTTTTTTATTGTTAGTTATTGGGTACTTATGTTATTAAAGGAGGATGTTAAAATCTTCCACTATGATTGTGGATGTTTTTTCTTCTAGTTCTATCAGTTTTTACTGTATGTATTTTGAGGTTATGTTATTAGTTGCATACAAATTTAGAATTGTTTTATCTTACTAATTAATGTCTTATGTCTTGTAAGGCCAGTAGCCACGGCTGCCTTCATGGCCGCCTGGCTTTTGCAGGTTTGCTTTTAATTTGGGCAAACAGTAAAGAAACTGTGGAGGGGAGGGAGGGAAGAGTGGGATAAGGAGGAGGGGAGGGACACAGGGAAAACCAGATTGAAGGTGACAGAGGACAATTTGACTTTTGGTGATGGGTATGCAACACAATTGAATGATAAGATAACCTGGAGATGTTTTCAGTGTACATATGTACCCTGATTTATTGGTGTCACCCCATTAGAATTAATAATAATAATATATATATTAAAAAAAAAAGAAAAGAAACTATGGAGCCAAGAACTGGTGGGCCATTTTCCTTTATTCTAGACTCATACCAGCCAACGAGTAAAAAACAAACACACGGGGCACCAAAAGCCACTCACATGTTCTCCTGTTCCACAACCAGGAGAATCTTTCTGGTTTTTCCTAGAATCAAAGGCTTTACCAGCCTCACTCAGTCCCATCTGCATGCCTCCATTTTGGCTGCCTCCTCTCCTCCATGTAGCCTCTCTTCCCTGCTACAACATGGTCTCCTCCTCTCTACAACAATTATGGTCTCTCTCTCTCTTTGCAAGAACATGATCTCTCCTTCTTCCCTGCAATGTAGTCTTTCCTCCTTTCTAAAATGGCCTCTTAGCTCCTCCTTTTAAAACTTTTCCCTGGGACAGCCTCTCCTCCAGCATCCATTAGCATAAACAAGCCCCTTCTCAAGCATGCAGATAATCAGCCACCCCACATGGGCAGTGCCATCTTTAATAATAAAAATGAGCATAAAAATCACATTAAACTTATTTGCCCAATTTGTCTTATTAACTACCTTTATGACTGGAAACAAATTTTGCCTGTTGACCTAGTTCATTGGATATTATTGTAGCTATAACAACTTTCTGTTTTCTTTTGTTAATATTTGTAGAGGGGTATCTTTTTTCTTTCAACCATTTCTATATCCTTATACATATTTTACACAGGTAGATTTTAGTTGTTAAGTCTTCTTTTAATTAGGAAGTTTTGTCCATTATGTGTGTTAATTATTGATAAATTTAGCTTATATGACATATTATTTTTCTCATTTTATTTTGTACCTTCTATTGGTCCTGCTTTTTTCATGTTGTGTTGTTTTATTTTTTTCTCTCTCACACTGTCTTTATGACTACTGTGGATTAATTGAAGTATTTTTTTTTCCTTCTTCCAAAGGAAGGTTTTGGTTGTTTTCTTTTGTTTTGTAGTAACTGAAAAGTTATATTTTGTTTCTGTGTTCACTTTTCCCCCTTAAAATACCTAAGCACTGTCCTCATTTTGATGTCTTAGGAAGCCATATGTGTGTCTATGTCTTAGAACAAAGAATAAAGCTAAAAATGCAGGCTAGAAATAACAGTTGTTATAGGTAAAGCTTTTGTTGTATATAAGTTATTCAAAGAGAATATTGAGAGGAAGAATATTTAGAATTTAAATTTATTTAGAAAATAAGAATGGAAGCCTAGCCAACACACATATTTTAAGGAATGAGATGCCCATTAAGGTTACTAAGAAGCAGCCAAAGAGATGTTGCAGAGGCAGGGGAAATGAAGAAATGGTGGTCACAAAACCCAAGGGAAATGATAATTTTAGGAAAGAGAGGGAAAACATATTAAATGCTTAAGAGAGGTCAAGTAAGACAAGGATTGCAAAATGTCCTTTATTTTTAGGAGTTTAGAGATCATTGATGACCTTAGCAGGAGAACTTTTAGTAGCGTGGAAAGAACAAATATAATGGATTGGCAAATTCAAGAGAAAAGAGAGGAGTGTACACATACTGTGATGTGTGAGCATAATATGAAGATAGAATGTGTTCGCTAAAGTGGGACATGAAGCCAAATGAAGTTTTTGTTTTAAACTTGTAGAAAGAAAAACCTTTAAACATGTTTCTATATTAGGTAAGAGGCATAAAGAAGAAGGAGTGAGGGTGCAGGAGAGAACCATTACTAGAATGAAACAGAGATAGGATCCAACAGGATAGGAGTAGATAAAGATGGGCAGCTGATGAGGGGATGGAGTATTAAGGACCACTTTCTATACAAACTCAAGTATATACCTTAGCTCTGCTTGATTGCAGAGTTATGCACATCTCACAGTGTTTTTACTCTTAGGAAACATTTAACTGCTCATAGAGGAAGGGAATGTTTATCTTTCATTTTTCTTCATGTGTTTCCAGCTTCTTTAGAGTACTTTTAATTATTCCTAGATGTGAAGAAGGGAGACTTCCTTTTAGAAGTCAATCATGTAGGGTTCTAAGAAATTTGAATATTCTTCTCAATTAGCCCCTGATTCAGTTGACCCAAGTATCTGAAACTGAAGCCTATGGTTCTAAATGATACAGTTTATCCTTTTTTTGTCATTGTTGTTGAGGGCTGGGACTTATCAGATATAAAAGCATACTTCTGGAGGCTTAAAGATCAGGCTTAACTCCCAGTGGACCGGTCAAAAGTGCACTATGACTTGACGGACACACTGTATTTTATGTCAGAATGATTTGGGCTTTACTTGGAGACCTTTAATACAAAGAATTTGAAGGATTCTGTAATGAGTCTACATCATAGCTGCAGTGTCAATTTTGTATGTTTTGTCTTTTCTGATTTGGGTTCTTTGATATAGCAAGAAAAAGGAGGCAAAATATCTGATTTGAGTTATTTTGTCTCAACTTTCTGAGAGTAGCATATCATTTGAAACAAAAAGGCCTCTTTTATATTCTTGCTCTAAGATATCTAAAAAGCTTCTTATATTACCTCTAGCATTTTTTTATAAGTCAGTTCTCATTCTGAGCTAACTGTAATGACTAAATTTTTATAGATTACTAATATTATTAGTGAAGTTCTGGACAATTTAGAAAGTACTTTCCATATGTATCAGCTTAATCCTGTATTGTGTTCATTTTTAAGTTATTTTGTGTATTTCATATAAATTCTTGGAAAATATTAACCATGTTCCCTAGGCTACAACATTGTTTGTTTGTTTTTAAGTGAGAGGAGGGGAGATAGTGAGACATACTCCCACATGTGCTTCAACCGGGATTCACCCAGCAATCCCATCTAGTGCCAATGGTTGAATCAACCGAGCTATTTTTAGCACCTGAGACTGATACTCTATGGCCAACTGAGCTATCCTCAGCCTCAGGGCCCACTGCTCAAACCAATCGATCCACTGGATGCAGGAGGGAAGAGGGAGAAAAAGGGGGAAAATGGAGAGAGAAGCAGATGGTTGCTTCTCTTATGGGCCCTGACCGACAATCAAACCTGGGACATATGCCTGGCTGATGCTCTATCCACTGAGCCACCAGCCAGGATCAACAATTACTATTTTCATTGAGGTAATGGTAACTGTAATGTCAGAAATAGAATAATAAATAGTATTCAGCAACTATCTTTTTTGATCCATAGTCTCCTTGATGGTCTTTGACCATTAATTCAAACCTGTTTCTATTGTATAATTTTGAAATCTTTTTCTACAGTCCAATGTGTGTGTGGTTTTTTTCATATGACTTTTTTCCTTTCTCATCTTTGTTATCTATGGGCCCAATATCTCTTTTCTTCTTCACACGCTATCCCTTTTTCTGGGTTATCACTTTCGTTCTCTCCTCTCCTTTATAACCTGTTATCCTAAGAGTATTATCTATATTTCCTTTTCTACTTTTTACCTTCTGTTTAATGTTTCAGATTAATTTATGAATTCTTTAAGTTAGTTATGTGTTTTAGTAAAGGTAGAAAATTATTTTTAAAAAGGAAAAATATTATGTAAAGTCTCAGACTCAATTTCTATCTTTTCAGGGTTTTCTTTTGTGCACATATATAGTATTTATAAAGTTATCATTGTATAAAACATGCTATCTATGCCTGACTAGGTGGTGGTGCATTGGATGGAGCATTGCCTGGGATGCTGAGGACCCAGGTTCAAAACCCCAAGTTTGCTGGCTTGATTGCCAGCTCATCCAGCTTGCGTGTGGGCTCACCAGCTTGAGTGCAGGGTTGCCAGCTTGAGCATGGAATCATAGACATGACCTCATGGTTGTTGGCTTAACCCCAAAGATTGCTGGCTTAAACCCAAGATTGCTGGCTTAAACAAGTGGTCACTGGCTTAACTGGACCACCCCCTCCCCCCCGGTCAAGGCACATGTGAGAAAGCAATCAACGAACAACTAAGGTGCCACAACAAAGAATTGATGCTTCTCATCTCTCTCCCGTCTTGTCTTTCACTGTTGCTCTCACTCTTTCTCTCTCTCTGTCTTAACAAAACAAAAAAAAAAATACATGCTCTCTATATCTTGCTTGTCTTATTAATAATTATGAGTGCATTTTCATGTCAGTAAATTTCAATTCGAGTGTTAATTATCTATTTTTTTCTGAGAATTGTTAGTAGCTGTATTATCTTCTTTAGCGATCTTTTGTTTCCAATGTGACAGTTTTTACAGTTATAAAATAGTTTACTTATTTTATACTTTCAGAGACTGAATATGAGTATTAATAAATTTGCTATAATTATAAATGAAGAATTCAGAAAATCACCAGGGAATTCTTGGAAACTCCTGCTTTTCTAATTTAAATTGCATGTAAAATCTGAAGTATTTTCTACATTAGTTGCACAATTAGCAATTTCTCCTATAGCTTTTATTATTTTTCTCTTTTACTTAAAGCTATAGAATTAATGTGTTATTTAATAGGTTTGTACTGTCACTATTAAAAATAGTGCATAAGAAATTATAAATATGCTGTTAAAGAAAACAGGTCTAGGACATAAACACTATCTATAAGTAATAGGTTTCAGAATTGCCTTTTTTATTCAGCTGTGAAAGACCCATACTTCACAATTCAACTTTGGCTAATTGTTTTTTATGACTCAAATTTTTTATTTGAATTTAGCTAGTAGGGAAGACTAGCAACAGGAATCAATTTTACTGTACAACAGGGCAGTATCTATTTTTTCTTCTTTTATTTCTCAAGTGCATTAAATGAAAGCAGTTCTTTATTGCTCTCTTGAGATGATGAAACAGCTCTAGGAAAGGAAACCAACTAACAATTGGGAGATGAGGAAAATAACTAAATAGTATAGCTTAGCAGAATAGATATTAGAAGATATTTTAAAATAGGGTTTTTAAGGATTTTACATATAAGAAATATCAAAAGTATAAACTATAAAAGAAACATTTATAAATGGAATATCTTGGACTAAAAGTTGAGCAAGATAGCTGTCTTTTATAACTAAACATTCTACTGAACAGTTTTTCTTGGAAGATATAAAAACTAAACACTGAATGTATTATTATGTTTAATTTTTTATGGTAAGTTATTATAAATTGATAAAATTAAACCAAAATTATCTGAACAATATGACTCAATGTATTTATACTTATATTAAACACATTTATAAATTAAATTCATAATCACTATACTATGATAGTTGATTATTAAAATACTGTATTATATATATTCATAATAATCTTAGAGCAAAGCAAGAGTTTGAAGAGATGTTTTAATAATTTACTAAAGATGGGCTTTTTGTTTTAAGTATATGCATTCATTATATTTTAGTTGAGAATCAATAGTCAACATTGCTGTCATCATTAGAGTCAGTAAATATTTGAATACCTTTTATATGTAAATATTAATTTAAATTGTTAGAACATTTTAAATAGAAACAGGAGTTGATACGTTGCCTGTAAAGATAGACTTCAAATGATAAGGTGGTGAGACTGATTATGTATATGATTGTGGAAAGTAAACTTGGCATTTTATAGTAATTCTTTATGTGTAAAAAATTTTAATTTGTAAATATTAAGTGGGAGTGGTTATTTAAAATATTACTCAAAATTTGCTTTCTTTTATATGCAACTTTTTAGTAACACTTCTATAGCTTAAAATAAGTTTAACTATATATGTCAATTAAGTGGTGATTAGTATCTACATTAGGAATACAATGAGCAAATCCATAATACTGTTGCCTTACATTTATATAGTTCTTGATGCCTTAAAAATTGCCATCATATATATTTTTATGTAATCCTCACAAAAATACTCTGTAGTCAAATCTCTGTCTTGCAAATGAAACACAACATACTTAGCGTCTAACCCAAGGTTTATCCCTGGTAAATGTCTTTACCCTTGGTTCACTTCTCTTTCTACTATGCTAGCATTCTGCAGGGTTGCTTACAGAGTGATAGTTTCATTTAAGCCAGTGGTTCTTAACCTGGGTTCTATCGAACCCTACGGGTTCGATGAGTCGGTCTCAGGGGTTCGGAGAAGCCTCTGCCGTGGAGGCCAGAATAAAGTAATACCGTAATTTGTTGTAAGTTCATGCACTTTGTTGGTTTTGTTCTTTGAGCAAGGTGATGTTCATGCACGGCTCATTTTGTGCACCAGTAAAAAAACATATACCTATGTCTTGAATTTGGAAAAAAAATCATATTTTATTTATCACTAAAGAAGGGTTCGGTGAATGCGCATATGAAACTGGTGGGTTCGGTACCTCAAAAAAGGTTAAGAACCACTGATTTAAACCTTGTTTTAAAAACAAGTTGTTTCTTTTAGTCATCTCTGGATATATTAAAGTTGTTAACACAACATAGGAAAAGGTTATCTAACTGTATTCCTTAACGTGAAATGCAAAAACAGTTTTTTTGTGAGTCATCTTGGCCATGTTGAGAACAGAACTTGTTTTTTAAAGTCACTTTGGGGAAAAAACATTTTAAAAGCAGGAATGGATTTTGTTCACTTGTTGACATTAGTGGACTTTAGTATTTAACCCTCACAATAACACAACTTACCTAGAGAGAAATATAGCACAGATTTTGTGTATTACAAAGAACACTTTATCTAGCATGAAAAACCTGTGTTTAGACTATGGCTCTACTACTTGCTACTTCAGTGATCTCAGGAAAGTAATTCATCACCTTTGAACCTTAATGTTTCACTTTAAAAACGGGGGGGGGGGGGGGAGGTGCTATTATCGGAAGGATTATTCAAATGAAATAAGGCCATTTATGTAAAAGCACTATTTAATTATTTTTATGAATTGCTACTAAAAGTATATAATATATGTATGTATCTCAGTCAACTTTTCTTTCCAAAAGAGAAGGATGGGTAAATAGCCTCACTGATTTTAAATCTGTCACCAATAAGTAAAATTTACAAATAAATTCAGGAGTGAGGTTTCCATTTAAAAGAAAACTTGATAAAGTCTTTGGTAAGAGTAAGATATATTGTAATACAATTATTTTATATTGTATTTGTTCTCAAAATCTGGATTCTTAGCCTTGAAACTAGGAACAACTGCAATTGTATTTCTGAAGAAATCAATGCTTTTGTTGCAAATACAGTGTCCCAGGTTTTCATTTGTATGAAGTTGCTTAGAGAAATATTTTGAGTTTTAGATATCCTTTATGATTTAATTTTTAAGGTGTCAAAATGAGGAACTTTACTACCTCTGTCAGGGGCTGAATGAATAAAAAATATAGCTAGATGCATGTAGTTGTGATAAGACTGTTATTCACAATTTCTCTACCTGCCACACACATGAAATTCTGAACCTCATCATTCTGGGAAAAATCTGTAGCAGACAAGATAATTTAGATTTCTCTAGTGAAAGGAAATTTTTATCCTTTGTTTTCAAGGTCTACAGTCCATATGATTACCTTGAATCCTTAGCCACTATTGAAGTTTTATGTATTTATTGTTGTGGACAAAAATGAAGCTACATAGTAAACTGACAACAAGTTCAGGGAAAGTCTGTATGGCAGCCTTACAAACTCAGAGACCTAAAGTAACTTGGATGGTCTGGAACTAAAACTTTCTAACTGAACTGAATCATGGCAGGTAGTCATGTCCTAGGTCTTCCTTGACAAAGGTCAATCTTAACTGAGCCTGTCTTTTATCATTTTTTGCACCTTCAAAAACATACTTTTGAAATGTCAGAGTAATCCCTTTGTTTCCAGACTCCTTAGGACACTACCTCCCACTTGAGCACAAGACCACAGAACCCCTCACTGTTACCTTGTTGCCCTCATACCAACTCTGTGTGCTGTAAATGTTCATTATTAACTATTCTGTATCACCAATGTCAAAGAAGTATGTTTATTCATTTTACTTTTTATCCAGTCTCAGAGATTTCCTCACTTTGCTTTCTGCTCTATCCCTATTCTGTCACCAGTGGATTTCCTGTAATCTCTTCACATCTCCTTTGATTCTCATGTATAAAGTAAGTGGTAAAACTGCCATTTTCTGGACCATTTTCTCGATTCGTTGAGATTTTGATTCCCAGCAATTGTCTTCTGTTTGGCTAAAATAAACTCATAAAAATTCTCTACAGGTTGTAGTTCTTATCGTCTTCATTATGTTATAAAGTGCTTCCTCCTCTAATTTATAGTCAGTTGATGATTACCTGTTAAATTGAATGCGTACTGCATATCGATTTCCAGGACCTTATCAGCAGTGAAAAATGGCTTTGTTTACTTTCATTCAGCATCTGCCTGAATAAAAAGAGACTTGAGAATTTCTATCTATAATTTATATTCAACTTTAGAAAAAGAAGTTTTTAGACCAAAATTTGGAAATTTCTCTTTTGGCCCTGGCGGTTGACTCAGTGATAAAGCATCAGCCTGGCATGTGGATGTCCTGGATTCCATTCCCCGGTCAGGGCACACAGAAGAAGCACCCATTTGCTGTGCCATCCCTCCTCCTCTCGCTTCTCTCTCTCACTCTCTCTCTTCTCCTCCCCTCCTACAGCCATGGTTCAATTGGAGCGAGTTGGCACTGGGCACTGAAGTTGGCTCCATGGCCTCCTCCTCAGGCGCTAAAAAATGGCTCTGGTTGCAACAGAGCAAGGGCCTCAGATGGGCAGAGCATTGCCCTCTAGTGGGCTTGCTGAGTGGATCTTGGTCAGGGCTCATGCAGAGTCTGTCTCTGCCTCCCCTCTTCTTACTGAATTGAAAAAAATAAAAGAAAGTAAAAAAGAAAATTTCTCTTTTCATATTATGGAAAACTTTAAGCAGGCAGATGCCCTGAGGTAAGAAGGTGGCAGTTTGGTTGAATTTTTACATTAGTTTTAGAGTTATATATAAATATTAAATTTCTCATATAAAATTGCACTGAACTGTACACATCTTTCATTTTCAATTAGTTAATTATACACACATTAAAATGCACAGGGAAAGACTAGAGTGAATTGCACTGAAGTATTAATAGCTGCTATCATCTCTCACCTGAGTTATTAAAACAACTTCCTAACCGACCCCTTAATTCCACTTTTGCTTCCTGATAGTCTATTTTCAACATAGAACTCAGATCAACTCCTCAACTACAGAAATTATTTGAAGTCATTTCTCTGCACAGAACTTCCAGTGATTTTGTCAGAGTAAAATCCAAACTCCTTCCAATGGCCTACAGTGTCTTACATTATGTATGCCTCCTATCTTCAACTTCCATTTTCTCTATAATTTTAATACTCTCTAATTCCATGTTGCATTCTTCTAGTCACATTGGCACATACATGTTACTTCAAAGTGTCAAGCATGCTCTTTTCTCAAGGTCTTTCCAGTTGTTTTATCTTCTAGAATGTTCTTTCTCCAGATATCCGCAGTGTTTCTTGACTCACTTCCTTGAAGTTTCTGCTTATTGAAAAGGACTTTCCTAGTTACTCTATAAAATATAGCATTCCTCCCTTCCCAAAACTCTGTCCTACATGCCCTACTTTATTTTTCTTTTAACCACTGACCTAGTTTCTTCTTTTTTCTTTACTTTTTTTTTAATTAAATGAGATTTGAGGGGCAGAGAGACAGCCTCCTGCATGTGGCCTGACTGGGATACACTCTGCAAGCCCTCCTACTGGGTGATGTTCTGCCCATTTGGGGCTGCTGCTTCATTGCTTGGCAATGGAGCTATTTTAATGCCTGAGGCAATGCCATGGAGCCATCTTCAGCATGTTGGGCCAACTTGTTTGAACCAATCAAGCAATGGCTGCAGGAAGGGAAGAGCAAATGAGAGATAAAGAAGGGAAGAGAGAGGGATGAAGAAGCAGATGGTTACTTCTCCTGTGTGCCCTGACTGGGAATCAAACACTGTACTTCCACACGCTGATCCAACTCTCTACCACTGAGCCAACCGGTGAGGGCCCCTACTTTACTTTTAATGATTTGTCTTTACTCACTAAAATCTAATCTTCATGATAACAAAAATTTATTTTAGTTATTGCTCAATCCCAGACACTAAATCAGAGTAGGGCATGTAGTAGGCATTCAATAATTATTAATTGAATGAATGTTTTCTCTGAGTAGTAGAATTTTAGGTGGTTTTAATTTACTTCCATGTAATATTTTATACTTTCTACCTTTTTTTTGGTATATTAAGCAAATACTATACTTGTATAATCTAACAACTTTAATAACAATTTTTTAAAAGCACTTTCTTATTCCAAGATCAAATATATGTGTGTGTGTGTATATATATATATATATATATACACACACACACACACACACATATACACACTTTTATCACTTTTATGGGTTTATTTCCTGGGGTTTTTTACATCTGTCACTTATTCACCCCCCAAATTTGCCCAACTGTGTAAATTGCTTTCCAATACATTCACACACATATATAGTCTATCTTTTTTTTTTTAAGTCCCTCACTGGAAGCTACTGATCTCCTCTGCACTGAATTGTTTGTTCTCTACACAGCTATTATCAAGGGATCTACCATCATCTGGGGATTCATCTCACATCTCTCTACTCCATACTGCTTTCCACAGTGGCTGCACCAATACAGGTATGTATTCCCACCAGCAGTGCACAAGGGTTCCTTTTTCTTTACATCCTCACCAACACTTGTTTGTTGATTTATTATTGATAATAGTCATTCTGACAAATGTGAAGTGATATCTCATTGTAGTTTTTATTTGCATTTCTCTGATGATTAGGGACATTGAGCATTTTTTCATATGTCTATTGGTCATCTGTATGTCCTCTTTGGAGAAATGTTTACTTAGATCATTTGTCCATTTAAAATTAGATAATGGCCATGGTCATTATCTCAGCGGTAGAGCGTCGGCCCGGTATGTGGAAGTCCTGGGTTCAGTTCCCTGTCAGGGCACACAGGAGAAGTGCCCATCTGTTTCTCCACCCTTCCCCCTCTCCTTCCTCTCTACTCCTCTCTTCCCCTCCCACAGCCAAGGCTCCATTGGAGCAAAGTTGGCCCAGGCGCTGAGGACAGCTCCACATGGCCTCAACCTCAAGCCATTAGTTGTGGCTCCGGCCACAACTAATCAACGCCGCCATATGGGCAGAGCATCACCCCCTGGTGGGCATGAATAGTGGATCCCGGTCAGGCGCATGCAGGTGTCTGTCTGACTGCCTCCCCACTTCTAACTTTGGAAAAATACACACACACACACACACACACACACACACAATTAGATCACTTTTTGGTATTGAATTGTGTAAGTGCTTTATAAATTTTGGGTGTTAAGCCCTTATCAAATGTTTCATTGGCAGATATGTTCTCTCATTCAGTGGGTTGCCTTTTCATTTTGTTGATGGTTTCCTTTGTGGTGTGAAAACTTTTTAGTTAGCTGTAGTCCTATTTGTTTATTTTTTATTTCCCTTGTCCAAGGAGATATATAAAAAAAAATATTGCTATAAAAAATATCTGAGATTTTACTGTTTATGAGTTCGTCTAGGACTTGTATGGTTTCAAGTCTAACATTTAAGATTTTAATTGCCTAACCAGGCAGTGGTACAGTGAATAAGTGGATAGAGCATCAGCATGAGATGCTAAAAACCCATGTTCAAAATCCTGAGGTTGCCAGCTTTAGTGAGGGCTCATCCAGCTTGAGCATGGGGTCACCAGCTTGAGCATGGGATTATAGACATGAACCCATGGTTGCTGATTTGAGCCCAAAGTTCATGGCTTGAAGCCCAAGGTTTCTGGCTTGAGCAAGGGGTCATTGGCTTGGCTAGATCCACCTGGTCAAGGCACATATGGGAAAGCAATCAATGAACAACTAAGGAGCTGCCGCTATAAATGGATGCTTCTTATCTTTCTCCCTTCCTATCTGTCTGTCCCTGTCTGTCTGTCTATCTCTCCCTCTCGACAGAAAAAATAAAATGAAATAAAAAATAAAATAATATTTTAATCTATTTTGAATTTATTATTGTGTATGGTGCAAGAATGTGACTTGTTTATTGTTTTGCATGTATGTGTTTAATTTTTCCCAAGCCATTTGTTGAATAGACTATCTTTACCCCATTGTATGTTCTGCCTTTTTTGTCAAATATTTATTGACCATGAAGATTTATTTCTGGGCTCTCTATTCTGTTCCTTTGATTTATATGTCTGTTTTTATGCCAGTACTATGCTCTTTTTTTTTTTTTTTTTTACAGGGACAGAGAGAGAGAGAGAGAAGGATAGACAGACAGGAATGGAGAAAGGTGAGAAGCATCAATCATTAGTTTTTCGTTGCTGTAGCAACACCTTAGTTGTTCATTGATTGCTCTCTCACATGTGCCTTGACCGCGGGCCTTCAGCAGACTGAGCAACCCCTTGCTGGAGCCGGCAACCTTGGGTCCAAGCTGATGAGCTTTTGCTCAAGCCAGATGGGCTTGCGCTCAAGCTGGCAAGCTCGGGGTCTCGAACCAGGGTCTTCCGCATCCCAGTCCGATGCTCTATCCACTGCGCCACCACCTGGTCAGGTAGTACTATGCTCTTTTGATAACTATGACCTTGTCGTATAGTTAGATATTAAGTAGCATAATTCCTCCAACTTTGTTTTTTCTCAAGATTGCTCTGGCTATTGGTGGTCTTTTGTGGTTCCATATAAGTTTTTGGAATATTTGTTTTAGAAATAAAACATTGATACCTTGATAGGAATTATGTTGGAACTATAGATTGCTTTGGGTAATATGGACATTTTAACGATGTTAATTCTTCCTGTCCATGATCATAGTGTATGCTTTCACTTATTCGTATCTTCTTTAATTTTTTTCTTTGGTGTCTTACAATTTTTTGAGTACATGTCTTTTATATCCTTTGTTAAATTTATTACTAGATTTTTTTTATGCAATTGAAAATGGGATTGTTTTTCTTAGTTTCTCTTTCTGAGAATTCATTATTTCCGGGTGTTTATTTTATATCTTGCTACTTTACTGAATTCATTTATCAGTTCTTGTAGTTTTCTGGTGGAATCATTAGGGTATCATGTCATCTGCAAATAATGACAGTTTTAGTTCATTTCCAATTTGGATTCTTTTTATTTTATTCTTCTTGTCTGACTGGTGTGGCTCAAACTTCCAGTACTATGTTAAATAAGAGTTGTAAAAGCAGGTATCCCTTTCTTGTTCCCCATTCTAAAGAAAGTGCTTTTAGTTTTTGCCCATTGAATATGATGTTGGTTGTGAGTTTGTCATGTATGTTGAGGTATGTTCCATTATTCCTACTTTGCTGGGAATTTATATTATAAATGAGCACTGGATTTTATCAAATGCTTTTTTTTGCATCTATTGATATGATTATCCTTTATTTTGTTTATGTGATAAGTCACCTTTATTGATTTGCAGATATTGTACCAACCTTGCACCCTGGAATAAATCCCACTTGATCATAGTGTATGATCTGTGTAATGTATTGCTGGATCTGGGTTGCTAATATTTTCTTGAGGATTTTAGCATCTCTGTTCATCAAGGATATTAGCCTATAATTTTCTTTCCTTGTGTCTTTATCTGGTTTGGAATTAGGATAATGCTGGCCTTGTAAAATAGAGTTGGGAGTCTCCTCTCCTCTTGAATTTTTTTGACTAGTTTGAGAAGGTTAGGTGTTAGTCTTTGAATGTTTGGTAAAATTCACTGGTGAAGCTGTCTGGTCCAAAACTTTTGTTTGTTAGAAGTTTTCCATTATTGCTTCAGTTTCACTAGTTGTAATCTGTTTATTCAGATTCTCTGATTATTACTGATTCAATTTTGGAAGAATTGTTTATTTCTAGAAATATACCCATTTCTTCCAGACTGACAAATTTTTGGCATATAGTTCTTAATATTTTTATACCTTTTTTTTTGTATTTCTATGGCATCAGTTGTTACTTCTCTTCAGTGTCTGATTTTATTTGTGTCCTCTTTTTTTTTTTTTTGACAGGTTTGGTTAAAGGTTTATCTTGTTTATCTTTTCAAAGAAACAGCTCTTGGGTTCATTGATCTTCTGAACTGCATTTTTAGTCTCTATTTCCTTTATTTATTTCTACTCTGATCTTATTTCCTTTCTTCTACTCACTTTGGGCTTGGTTTGTTGTTCTCTTTTTAGTATTAGATTAGATTGTTTATTTGAAATTTTTCTTATTTCTTGAAGTAGGTCTTAAAATTTTCTGCTTAGGACTGCTTTCGCTGTGTCCCATAGATTTGGGGTTGTTCTGTTCTTATTTTCATTTGTTTCAAAATTTGTTTTGACTTTTTTCTTGTTCTTTTTATTAATCCAGCCATTGTTTATTAATGTTATTGAGCCTCCATGTCTCTATGTGTTTTTTATTTTTGTACTTGTGATTGATTTCTAGTTTCATATCATTATGGTAAGATAAAATGCTTGATATTATTTCAGTCTCTTAAATTTATTAAGACCAGTTTTGTGTCCTTTCTTCTTTTAATTTTATTTAAAAAATTAAATGTAATAGGGTGACATTGATCAATAAGAGTACGTAGGTTTCAGATAAATGTTTCTATTGATTGAAACATTTACCTGAAATGAACTGTTGATTGTGTTATATACCTATCACTCAAAGTCAAATCATTTTCTGTCACCTTATATTTGTCCCTCTTTACTCCTTTGCTCCCATCTCCTCCACCAGATCCCTCTCGCTGAGGTAACCACTTCACTTTTATCTGTGTCCATGAGTCCCAGCTTTATATCCCACCTATGTGTGATATCATATAGTTCTTAGCTTTTTCTGATTTATTTATTTCACTCAATATCACCCAAGTTCTCAAGGTCCATCCATGTTGTCATGTTTTATGTCCTAACATGTAGTCTATCCTAGAAACTGTTCGATGTACACTTGAAAAGAATGTATATTCTGCTGCTTTCAGGTGTAATGCTCTGAAGATACCAATTAAATCTGTCTGATTATGTGTGTTATTTAAGGCTATTTTCTTGTTTATATTCTGTCTGGAAGATCTATCCATTGATGTCAATGAGGTGTTAAAATTCCTTTTTATAGCTGTATTACTGTCTATCTCTCTCATTATGTCCATCAATATTTGCTTTATATGTTTAGATGCTCCTATGTTGAGTACATAAATGTTTACATGGGTTATATCTTCTTGTTGGATTGTGCCTTTTATCATTGCATAGTGTCTTTCTTTGTCTCATAAAGACTATTTTGTTTTAAAGATTACTCTGATAAATTATTACATTTGGTAGTTAAATTTATGAAGACTAAGGGCTTTATTAAGTCTATGTAAACAACTCATAAATTTCTGATCATATGACTTGGGTTATTGACTACATACTTTGATTTATCTTACAATTCACAAATCCAGTGGTACGTTTCTGAAGTAATGTCATCATTTTACCACATTATAGGCAGAATTAAGCTGGATTAGATTCCACAATAAAATTAATATTTTCCTTTATTCTTTTTGTAAGAGCTCAGAAATATTTATTTATTTATTCATCATTTAATAGTATTTATTAATGTTTATTTTCAGTATTTTTATTTTATTTTAAAATTTTTTCTTAATTTTAATTTATTATGTTAACATGGATTTGAGTGTCCCACTCAATATAACACCCTCACCCCCACCCCCATGTTTTTCTTTGATGTAAAACTTTGCTTCCTATGTTTCTTCTCAAACTTAAGCAGCAAACTAATAGAATTTTTATTGATCATAATTTGTTTCCAAAAGGACTTGAAAAATTGTTTTAACAAAAGAATCTCACTGAGGATACTTGACTGCAAAGCTGTAGAATATTTTATTTAATTTTTAATTTTATTATTATTATTATTATTATTATTATTTTGTATTTTTCTGAAGTGAGAAGCGGGAGATGAGACAGACTCCCGCATGCGCCCTACCAGGATCCACCTGTCATGTCCACCAGGGGGCGATGCTCAGCCCATCTGTGGCATTGTTCTGCTGCAACCAGAGCCATTCTAGCACCTGAGACAGAGGCCATGGAGCCATCCTCAGTGCCCGGGCCAACTTTGCTCCAGTGGAGCCTTGGGAAGAAAGAGAGAGAGAGGAAGGAGAGGGGGAAGGATGGAGAAGCAGATGGACGCTTCTCCTGTGTGCCCTGACCAGGAATCGAACCCGGGACTTCCATATGTTAGACCGAAGCTCTACTGCTGAGCTAACTGGCCAGGGCCTATTTTATTTAAATTTAAAATCATCTTAAATAAACAAAATGTCTATATTATGTGTGTGTGTGTGTGTGTGTGTGTGTGTGTGTGTGTGTGTGTTTTGTCAGGTGTGTATCTCAAAATATAGACATAGTCAAGGATTCTTTATTTTATTTTTTATTTTTTTAGAGTGAGAGAGAGTCAGAGACAGAGAGGAAGGGAGAGGTAAGTATCAACATATAATTATGGCACTCTCAGTTGTTCACCGATTGCTTCTCATATGTGCCTTGACCAGGGGGCTTCAGCTCAGCCAGCGACTCCTTGCTCAAGCCAGCTACCATGGGGTCATGTCTACCATCCCATGCTCAAGACAGCCACCCAACACTCAAGTTAGTGAGCCTGCGCTCAAGCTGGAGACCTCAGGGTTTTGAACCTGGGTCCTCAGTGTCCTAGGTCAGTGCTCTATTTACTGTGCCACCTCCTGGTCAGATAGTCAAGAACTCTAAATGTACATGTTAGTGAACTTCTTTTTCTAAAGCTATGACAAATGTCTTTATTTTAGGAAAAGAAAAGAAAGTCTCTGGAACACTTTGAATTCCTTTGGTATTTTTATTTAGCTTTTCCTCTCTAAGTTTTATATATTAAAAGTAAATACCCTTGGCCAGGTAGCTCAGTTGGTCAGAGCATCGTCCCAATACACCAAGGTTACTGGTTTGATGCCTGGTCAGGGCATATGCAAGAATCAACCAATAAATGCATAAATAAGTAGAACAACAAATCAACCTCTCTCTCTCTCTCTTTTTCTTTCTCTCCCTCCCTCCTTTTCTCCTCTCTTTCTCTTCTCCTCTCTCTTAAATCAACTTATAAAAAGTTTTTTAAGTGAATGTAATGGCTAAATTAAATATTCCACAGTGTTATTCCTTATCACCAATATGCTGATATTTTCACTGACATTTTATACTTGTCTTAGCATGTCACTGTTATAATTTATAAAATTTAAAACTTAATTATTCAGGTTTATTAAGTTACTGTATTGGATCAGCTTTTTTATTGAGGATATTTTAACTTATGGTATATTATGTTTTTTAAAAAAGGTAAAAAACTATAAAGTTCATTTATGGTATTAATAAATTTTATCTACTTTAACATTCTTTAGGTGAGTTATTGAGAATTTATTATTAAAAATAATTACTTTCCTCATGGTGGCTTTGGGTTAAATACATATGGCTACAAAGTAGCAGGAGTATTTGTCAAAATAAATTATAAGCTTAAGCTTCATTATCATTTGTAGTTTAAACATGCTGAATCTGATATAGTGTTACTTCATAATTTTGATGCTCTTTGCAGTAAATTTGATATAGAACAGTTGCTAAAGAAACCCTGTTCAAATGTGTGACCATTTTTATGGAAAACATCTGGGGTAATTATAATTAGTTCAGGATGTTCAATGTTTAAAAATAATCTTGAATTCATGAAGAAAGAAACCCTTCGTTTTCTCAATGACTGGAATAATCCAAATTAGTATAAAAAGTGCTTTAAGTTATTGGTAGCTGTGCTTAGAGTAAAATTTTAGAGAATTACAAAAGGAAATGAAGAGAATACGTTTTATGTAAAATTCCAAATTGGCACTTTACACCTGTTAGTGTGTTTCGTTTAGAACAGCTGTGTCTTTTATTATCAGTAAACAGATGCAGAAAGTAATGGAATGTTTTAAAGCAATATGTTAATCCTGTCTTCCACTACTGAACTGTCTCACAATATAGTGATTAAATATTGACTGTGCAGCTGTTACTTACAATTATAGAATTTCTTAGTTAATTTTCCCTTCGGAGGCTCAAATGTTTTAAATTTAGAGATCTAATTTCTAATCTTAAAGTATTTCATTATGTAGTTTATTATAATTTTATTTCTAAGGATGTTATTTGACTGTTATGGATATAAATTTATATGTTTATAAAATTTTTATTGTTTGCATGAATTGACTAATAGTCTAATAGGATAAATAATTTTTAAGTATTTAAAAATAAATTATTCATGCATATGAAGATTATTATTAAATATAACAATGCTTGAAAGCTGCCATCAATGAACAAATAGGAAATTATGACATTATATCAAATATTTATGGCACAGAGTACATAGTACTTTCTTAGGATAAAGACCATATTCAGGCAAAACTCAGTTCAAGTTATTTCAACTCTAGTAGCCTTTTGCAATTTAATTATGTTTTAATCCTTAAATCTCACCTTGTCAAAGAAGATATTTTAGATGCCACTTCTGTAATTAACACTTTTATATTTAAGCTTGAAGATCAGTTGTATTAGTTACTAGATTATTACTAGGATTAATAGCTAACATTTTTTACACTCTTAATATATGAAAGGTATTGTGCAAAGAAGTTTGTGCATAATATATTTTTGTCCCCCTGTTGGGATAAGGAAATTCAGCCTTAGGGAATCAAGTAAATTAACTGGTCTTACAGCTGGGAAGTGGTGGACACTGGATTTAATTAAACCCAGGCATTTTCACCCTCAGGCCTCTTGTTCTTAACAACTTTGCATTTTTCCTGCCTTTAGTATCTAATATCAATATTATACAGAGGGGAAATTATGTGAAAAGTAAGCTTTGACAGTGTCCTGTTTTTAAAGCCACTATGTACATCCCCAAAGTGATGATTATATCATTCAGTCCCCTTGCCTAAAACAAAGCAAACATAATTAAAACATGCATAAAAATATGGAGAGCTCCAATTCTCACTATCTCAGCACATGATGACTGTGTCGGTGCTCTTCATCATTATCAGGAGTGTCTCGTAACACAGGTATCATAACAAGTCTACACTAGAAAAGATTTTCAAATATTCCTTTATGAGTTTACTCCAATTGTGCTACTTTGCAGGGACAACTTCAACAATTCCCCAAAAAGAACCTTTCTTTGATTCAAAAGATTTTAAAGAGCAGCATGATATAATTTTTACCTACATGACATTATTTTACTTATGCTTTACCCTAGAATTATTAGTTATTGAAACTTATTTTTATTAAATGACTCTTCTCTGTCAGAAATTATTATTAACTACTTCTATACTCTCAGGTTATTTGTCATTTTTATAGGAAGTATGCCACTTTACATATAAAGAAACTGAGACTCAAAAATATTAAATAAATTGGTCAAGATCATAGCAATGATACTTGTATGTATTTCATTATTTAAAAGAAAACTAGAGATCTGGAAGTATTCAGCTAATTATATTTTTAGAGAGTTTTAAGATTTCCACCTGTAACAGATGGTTACTTCAACATAGTTTCTCTTGACAGTGATGAGAATGTTTATAAGATTAACAAGGATCAGCAATGTCATGAAGTATTACTAGAAGAAATTTAATAATGTAGAAGTTCATTATAAGGTGGTTCTTAAGAGGCAAAATATTCTTGCTTGCAAGCTGTCTGAAATATCATAAGAAATCATAACATCTTTTGCAGGCAATTTGAAATGTCATATTTCATGTTATTAGAGTTTTAATGAATATTTCACATATTTTAATAAACTTAATCCTATATTCACCATTACAGTTTTATTCAAATTATTTTTGTGTTTCTTCATCAAAACTAATTACTCAAGACAAAAAATATAAGAGCTAAACAATGAAATTATTATTTTATGCAGTACAGAGATTTCCCAGACAGAATTACTTGGTAGGCTTCTTTTCTACAGTTTTTGAAGACTTAAAAAATGAGAGTTTATTTTGAGATAGTTGTAGACTTGCATATAATTTTAAGAAATAATAAGAAAGGGAACCCATGTACCATTTACCCCAGCTTATTCAATGGTAAAATATTACAAAACTATATAGTACAGTATCCCAGCTAGAACATTGATGTTGAAATAGTCAGGATACAGAACATTTCCATCACCTCAGTCCCTTAACCATAACAACTAATTTGTTCTCCACATCTGTAATTTTGTCATTTCAAGCATGTATATAAGTGATATCATATAGTGTGTAATCTTTTAGGATTTACTTTCTTTCACTCAGCATAATTCTCAGGAGATTCATCCAGGTACCATATTTCCCCATAAGACGCACCCTTTTTCAAAAATTTTGGGGTCTAGAAACTGGGTGCGTCTTATACAGTGATTGTAGTTTTTTTTACTTGCATTTCCCACAGATGGAACTGAGGACAAGGCAATATAAGGCAATATATGAAGACAGGGATCCGTCATCAGACACAGATGAGGACAGCTAATGGACGGGAGTTTTGACAGTGATGAGGAGTTGTATGAATTTTATGATGAATAAAACTTGAGTTCAAATAAAATTAAGGTGTATCTTATACATGGGGAAATATGGTAATTGCATGTATTGATCACTTGTCCTTTTTTTATTGCTGATTAGTATTCCATAGTATGGATATATTATAGTTTAACTCTTCACCCCTGAAGAACATCTGGACCTTTTTGGTCTGTGGGATTGGGGTGGGTTAAAAATGAATGCTAAATTAATCCAGCACCATTTGTTGAAACAGCTAGCTGTCTTTGCTCCATTGAATTGCTTTTGCAGCTTAATAAAAAATCAGTTGGGCACGACAGTGGGTGTGCTTCTTGGGTCTCTTTTGTGTTCCATTGGTCTAAATATGTTTCCCTCCACCAATATCATAAAGTCTTTTTTTTTTTTTTTTTTTTTTTTTTACAGGGACAGAGAGAGAGTCAGAGTGAGGGATAGATAGGACAGACAGACAGGAACAGAGAGAAATGAGAAGCATCAATCATCAGTTTTTTGTTGCAACACCTTAGTTATTCATTGATTGCTTTCTCATATGTGCCTTGACCATGGGCCTTTAGCAGACTGAGCAACTTCTTGTTTGAGCCAGCAACCTTGGGTCCAAGCTGGTGAGCTTTTTTGCTCAAGCCAGATGAGCTTGCGCTCAAGCTGGCAACCTCAGGGTCTCAAACCTGGGTCCTCCGCATCCCAGTCCAACGCTCCATCCACTGTACCACCACCTAGTCAGGCAATACAGGTATTGATTAACTTACGATCTATGCAACTTATGACCATTCAACTTTACAAACACACTTGTTAGCCACGACTGCTCTGGGTCTGGCAGTGCAAACGTTGCCCAGCTGGGCGTATGACAGTGCAGACCAGCTTCCGGCAGAACTTTGCAATTGGGAAAATCTTTCCTATGGTATTTTTTACACCTGCATTTAGTATTTTTGTATGCACCTGTATTTTGTAATTTTGTATGTTTTGCAAATATTAAACCAGTTGTACTGGTAATGCAGTGTTTTACTTAAACCTGACGAATGTAAAAATAAGAAACAAAATGGTGTAGAGATGATACAAATGGCATAAAATGAACAAAGAAAATTGTGATATATAACAATAATGAAAGAAAATTATGATAAAATATGACTTAAAGATTTTTATAGCATCATTTCACAGTACTGTACATATAGCCTACTCAACTTACGACCAAATCATGTTACGACCAGTCTGTCGGAACCAATCGTGGTCGTAAGTTAAGCACTAGCTGTATCATGAAGTCTTGATTGTTGTAGCTATATAATGTCTTGAAATTGAGCATACTGATTTTTCTCACTTTATTTTTTCCAAAATTGGTTTTTTATCTATTCTAGCTCCTGTACCCTTCATATTAATTTTAGAATAATCTGGTATATATCTATAAAAATTCTGACTATTATTGATAGGAATTGAATTAAACTTGTATATCAATGTGTGGAGTATTAAAATCTTTAGTATATTGAGTCCTCCGATCCATAAGCACAGTATTTCTCTGTTTATTTGGGATTTTTTTCATCAGTATTCTATAGTATCAGCATCCAGATACTGTATATTTTAGGTTTATACCTAAGAACCTTTTTTTCTTGAATGATTATAAAGGATATTGTATTTTTATGTTTTAGTGTTTACATGAGCACTTCCAGTATATAGAAGTATAATTGGTATTTTTGTGTATCTTGTATCTGCAACCTTCCTGAACTCACATATGAGTTCTAGAAGATTTTTTTTTTTTGAAATTCCTTGGGATTTTCTATATAGATAATTATGTCATCTGTAAATAGTAGCAGTTTTTTTTCTTTTCAGTCTTTATGCATTTTACTTACTTTTCCTAATTTTGCCCTGGTTATAACTTCCAGCACTATGTTAAAGAGTAGTGGTTTACATTCTTTCCTTATTTCCTGTTTTAGGAAAAAAGCATTCGGTTTTGCCATTAATTGTAATGTTGGCTGTAGGTTTTTGTAGATACTCTGTATCAAGTTGAAGAAGTTCCCTCTATTCCTGTATTTCTGAGTTTTTAAAATAATGAAATTGATGTTGATTTTGACATGATCATGTGATTTTACTTTATCTTGTCAATATGCAGGAATATCTTAATTTTCTTTTTTTAAAAAAAATTAAGACTTTATTCACTTTAGAGAGGAGAGAGAGAGAGAAGGTGGGGGAGGAGCAGGAAGCCTCAACTCCCATATGTGCCCTGACCAGGCAAGCCGAGGGTTTTGAACCAGCGACCTCAGCATTCCAGGTTGACATTTTATCCACTGTACCACCACAGGTCAGGCCCTTAATTTTCAAATAGTGAACCAGCCTTGCATCGCTGGAATAAACCTTACTTGGTCATAGTGAATAATTCTTTTTAAAAATTGTTGAATTAAAAATAAATTGCTGAATTCTATTTGCTAATACTTTGTTAATGGATTCTGCATCTATATTCATGAGGGATATTGATCTATAGTTTTTTGTTTTGCTTTGTTTTATACCATTTTGGGTTTTGGTTGCAGGATATTACTAACTTCATAAAATGAATTGTAACATGTTTTCTGAAAAAAATTGTGCAGAATTTGTGTCAATTCTTCTGAGATCTTTCTGGTTCTTGGTTTGATGAGTGACTTCCAATTGAAACCTGGACATGTTTTTGTTCAGACAGAATTACAGAAATAAGATTCTGAATATTATTTAACCTATTGCATAACTGCTTCTTCTGACACTTGTCCAACAGGAAAAGGAGCACCTTGCATCATTACTGCCAGGAGGAATAGAAGTTCTCTGTTTCCCAACTGTCCTACATTGGTTCCCAAAGGGTGAGAGTAGGCTTCTCATTACTGCTGGGTAGCTGCAAAAGTCCTAGCTCCCTACAAGGCCTCCATTGATATCCCAGGGTGGAGCTCATTATCAGCCAGTTGGGATAAAAGTTCTGGCTCTTTTTTGGTTTTCTCTGATACCCCACTGCAGAGTTGAGAGGTATCTTGTCACAACCTGGTCAGAATGAATCTAGGCTTTCCATTCAGGCTTGTGGGGAGGAGATATAAGCACAGTTTTTTCTGTGATGTTTGACAGAAATAGGTCAGATATTAAATAAAGGTCAGTCCTACAACTGAAGGAAGTGAGTGCTGTTTTTAGAAGAAAACCTCACACTAACTACCACCTTGATCATATCCACTAAGCAATGTTCAGACTCTGAGGCCACAAAAACTGTGAGGTACTAAATGTGTATTATTTTAAGCTGCTAAGTTTGTCATAATTTTTAAAAATGTTTACCACTTATTTGAGAGACACAGAATCATCAACTTGTTTCACTTAGTTGTTTCATCCAGTTGCACACTTATTGGTTACTTCTCCTACATGCCCTATGATGCTTCATCCACTGAGCCACCCGTCCAGGGTCAAGTTTGTGATAACTTATTACACTGCAGTAGATAACTAACAGACTGCCAAATATCTATTACCACTTTCTACATACAGAATAATTTCACATTATCTCCTTTCACTTCAGTTCTGTTTTGGGGGATGGAATCCTTTTTTCCATTGTCTTCTGTGACCTCTAAATTTTCTGTCTAGAAAGTTCTTGCCCATGTCCATCTTTAAAGTGCCCATTAGAGATATGCTCTTCTTGTGGGATGTAAAACTTTGGGAGCTACTTTCTGCTGATGAATTTTTGAGAGCCCATCATTTACTTTACTGGCTAAATAGACACTTATAAGTAAGGTATGTGAGTTCTTTAAAAAATTCTCTCAAACTTTAGGCTTCCAGTTTAACTGACTCTAGTTTGTTTTGTGTGTAATAACCATAGTCAAAAATCTCAGCTAGACATAGTTTTTTATTTCAGCCTCTCTTCTTTGCTCTTTCCCTCCCTTAACTAACCTGATGTCACCTGAAACTGTTTGCTTGCTGCTGCCTCAGCTTTCATTTTCTTAATTACAAGAAGCTACTGGAAGCTGTAAGTGCCTACATTAAAAAAGGAGAAAGAACCCAAATCAGTAGCTTTTACTTTATACTTTTAGTATACTCTAAATGGTAGAATGTATAAAGCTTGATAATCTTTTTAATGGAGGTTATAGAGAAGGAAAAATCAGCTTCTATCTTGAGAAAATGGTGGTGCCATTTAAAAAAAAATGTTTTTCATTGATTTGAGAGAAAGAGAGAAAGAAAGGGAGGTGTAAGAAGGGAGAGAGAGAAAGACAAATAGAAAGAGAAAGAGAGAAGCATTAACTCATTGTCCCTCTTAATTGTTCTATTTAGATGTGGATTCATTGGTTGCTTTTCATATGTGACCTGGTCTAGGATCAAACCCATGACCTTGGTGCACTGGGACAACACTATCCACTGAGCAACCCAACCAGGGCCAGTGGTGTCATTTTTAAAGAGGGAATAAAGGAAGAGCAGTTTGGGGGGAGGCAGGAAACATAGGGGTCAGAGATGCTGAGTTTAGTTTTTTACATGTAGAGTTAGAGGGGCCTGAAAGACATCTAACTAGATATGCCCGCGAGTCCATTTGTGGGTATGTACTTTAGTAATGGTTTGGAATAGGATGTTTTTTTATTCATTTCCATATGGGAAACACATAATTTTTGAAGGCAGGAATGTGGGATGAAATCACCCAAGGACAGAGTATACAATGAGAAGAAATGATTTAGGGCTAAGACAGAACCATAAGAAATATTAACAGTTGAGAAATGAGTGAAGGAAGAGAGCATGCAAAGAATACAAAAGCAGAGTAAAGAGAGGTAGGAAAATCAGGAAATATACATCATTAAAGCCAGGAAAAAAAGAATGTTTTTGTATTATCAAGCATTATGTAGACATAAAAAACAAATTATTTAGCGAAAGGTACATATACAATCTTGCTGAAAATAGTTTCAATGAAGTGATAGTATAAACCTGATTATACTGGATTAATGAGTGTGTAGAAAAAGAGAAATCTGATTTGAAATTAGTGAAGATACCTTTTCTTTCTTATTGTCCAGGTTTCCTGTAAAGCCAATAGTCAGGGCCACCATCAGAGCCGCCTGGCCAGTGCAGGTTCCCATTAGATTCATACAGTCGGTAATGAAACAACGGAGCCAAGAACTGGTGAGCCATCAGCTTTAATTCTAGTTTGCACCCAGCGGGCAAGCAAAAACACACACTGGGCTCCAAAACCCACTCATTCAGTGCTCACAAAGCTACTGACTTATCTGAGTTTCCTAGAATCAAAAGGTTTCTAGCTCATCAGACTTATTCACCACTGTTTCCCATCTCCTTCTCTCTACACAAACTCTGGCTTCTCCCTCAGCACTCTGCCATCTTGGCTGCTTCTCCTGGCCTCCACGTGGCCTTAATCTGCTCTCCTTTCTAATACTTCAGGAACCAAGAGCTAGCAAGCTACTGGTCTGTCCCACTTTATAGTGTAGAAATCCAAACCCTTAATCCAATCTACAAACAAGAAAGTCTCTGATACAAAGTCACCCATCTGAGGCATAATGGGATTCCTCAGGAGAGCGCACCTCCCCACATCATCCAATCAGTCAAGGGTGTGGGGAAAAGCTTACTCTTAAAACCAAGCCTTAGGCTATAACAACCCAGCCTGCTTACATTACAGCCTTTCCCCTACACCCATCCCAAGCATAAGGGCAAATAATATCACCTGGGTGACAGGCTTCCATGTGGGTAACGCCATCTTTAACAAAGTGAGCATATTATATTTTATCTGCCCAACATTTCCTATTTAAAGATTTTTGTTCTATTTATTATTGACATTTGACTGTTCACATGTAGCTGGAATATATAGGCATTTTTCAAAATGATTTTCCTAAGGATGAATCTACTAAATCTCATTCTTTATAGGGCTTTCCATTTTATTCTGTGGGAATGACTCTATACGTCCCACATCTTTAGAGAGATGCCCAAAATGTTGCATTCTCCTGAATGACCTTAACTTCTAAATGCCTTTGCTACTTTTAATATTTAGTACTCAGGCTGAAATCTCAGCTCAATTATCTTCTCTGCTAACTACAAAAGTTCAAAATAACTACATATTATACACTTTTGGCCAAGGAGCGAACAATTGTTGTTAAGCGGTGAAGGAGTATTTTATAAAAATTGAATTAACAGTTGAATGTCCACATTTCAAAAACTAAGTGAAAAATATGGGGCTGTATAGGAACTTGATTGATTTTTATTTACAAATAAGTTCTAGTGAAAACATAAATTTTATGCAGCTTTATAATTCTCTTTTTTAGCTTTTACTTTAACATAGTGCTATTATTGTCTGATCTATAAATTTGTTCTGTCCAATATGATAGCCACTAGCCAAGTTTAAATGTGGCTATTTAATTTAAATTAATTAAAATTAAGTTAGAAATTCAGTCACACTAGTCACATTTCAAGATCTCAGCTGTGCAGTGGCTATTTTATTGGAGAAC
The DNA here is from genome assembly GCA_037038555.1 of Rhynchonycteris naso. Taxonomy (NCBI): domain Eukaryota; kingdom Metazoa; phylum Chordata; class Mammalia; order Chiroptera; family Emballonuridae; genus Rhynchonycteris; species Rhynchonycteris naso. The sequence goes on along the minus strand of CM072997.1, from coordinate 43,600,757 downwards.
ATAGATGTGTAGACCATTTCCATCATTGCATGAAGTTCTGTAATGAAGTAATGTTCAGACATTCAAACTGTGCCAGTTCTTCCACAAATGCCCTTTAGAGCAAAAGAAAACGAGTTGTTCCAAATTTTGTTAAGCATTCTGCTGTTCTTCCTTTGGTCCAGGATCCCTGTTGCATTAGTTGTCATAGCTGTTAGTCTCCTTGTAAAATCAGTAGCCACGGCCACCATCACAGCCGCCTGGCCCATGCAGGTTCGCATTTGATTCGGATAGACGGTAATGAAACAATGAAGCCAAGAACTGGTGGACCATTAGCTTTAATCCTAGCTTGCACCTGGCGGGCAAGAAATACACACAGTGGGAAAACACTTCCCTTTCCATTCAGGGATCCCAAAGCCACTGACTTATCCGAGTTTTCCTAGAATCAAAGTTTTCTACCTTACCAGCCTTATTCACCTATGTTCTCCATCTCCTTCTCTCTGCACAAACTGGCTTCTCTTTCAGCACTCTGCCATCTTGGCTGCTTCTCCTCTCCTCCATGTGACCTTTTCTGCTCTCCTCTGGCATGGGCTCCTCTGCCCCATTTTACAGTGTAGAAATCAAAACCTTTAATCTAATATACAAACAAGGAAGTCTCTGATACAAAGTCACTTATCTGAGGCATAAATGAGATTCCTCATAAGAGTGCACCACCCCACATCATGCAACAGTCAAGGGTGTGGGGAAAAGCTTAATGTTGAGAAAACCTTAGTATTAAAAGGTTGGAAAGGCTTAGTCTTAAAACTAAGCCTTAGGCTATAGCGACCCTGCCTGCTTATAGCCTGTCTCCCACACCCAATGCGAACTATAAGCGAGCAAACATATATATCATATTTACAAACTTATTTGACCAACACTCCTCCAGTCTGGGATAATTCCTCAGTCTTTCTTTTTTTCTTTTTTTTTTTTTTTTGTGGCAGAGACAGAGTCAGAGAGAGAAACAGATAGGAACAGACAGACAGGAAGGGAGAGAGATGAGAAACATGAGAAACATCAATTCTTCGTTGTGGTTCTTTAATTGTCCATTGATTGATTTCTCACATGTGCCTTGACCAGGGGACTACAGCAGACCAAGCGACCCCTTGCTCGAGCCAGCAACTTTGTGCTCAAGCTGGTGAGCTTTGTTCAAACCCAATGATCCTGTGTTCAAGTTGGCAACCTCAGGGTCTCAAACCCGGGTCCTCTGCATTTCAGTCCAATGCTCTACCCACTGGGCCACCACCTGGTCAGGCAGTCTTTCTTTTTATTTCATGACAAATTATTGTTTTCTAACACTATAATTTCTACCACTATTTTTTGTTGGAATTCTGTTTTAAGAAAAAACTTCCTCTCCTTTATTTACTTACTTTTATTGGTAGGCACTCATGGATTCTTTCATTCTGTAGTTAAAATCCTTTACTGTCATTAGTTATTTTATGCTAACATTGTCTGACACTTGAATAGTAAGAGCCCTTCAGGATAGTTTATAATCTGATTGAACATGTTACCTAATAAAAATGGGATTGTTTTTCAGTATTGGTAATATCTAAAATTACATGGTTCATAGCATTCTTTATCTTCTGAATATCTTAAACCTATTTAAAATATATGAATCATTATACTCCTAAAAAACAAAGGTTATTCATCATATGCTTATCTGTATCTCCAGTTTACTCTCTATCTCATGCCCATTATTGAGATCAAGATATTTTCACTGAATTGCTTCATTGTGCTTAACTTAGGCAAATATTTGCTAATTTATTCTCACTTTTCAGTTTTGAGAGAGCTTTCATATAATCAGCATTTAGTTGTTTTCTTGATTGTTAAGTGCCTTTGCTAGTGCTTGTGAAACAAGGTTAACACTACATGAGAATTGAAATTGGCAGTTTATTTATGTATAGAAATCAGTCTCAAAAAAGAGTCCTAGTCTTTCTGTTGGGGAAATGTGAGGGTAGGGATGGGAGCAACTTTCCAGAAAGTTAAAACCATGTGCCCAGTGCCTAACACTGTGTTTGGCCCTATTTGTGCTCAGTAAATATTTGTTGAATGAATGAATAATAGCTAGAGGAAGGGCTTCTATATAATTTCTTTTATCTTAACTTCCTTTAGATAATTATTTTAAATTTTATTTATTGATTGATTTTAGAGCAGTGGTTCTTAAACTTTTTTGAGGTACCGAACCCACCAGTTTCATATGCGCATTAACCAAACCCTTCTTTAGTGATAAATAAAATATAATTTTTTTTTCCAAATTCAAGACATAGGTATATGTTTTTTTACTGGTGCACAAAATGAGTCGTGCATGAACATCACCTTGCTCAAAGAACAAAACCAACAAAGTGCATAAACTCACAACAAATTACGGTATTACTTTATTCTGGCCTCCAAGGCAGAGGCTTCTCTGAAACCCTGAGACCGACTCATCGAACCCATAGGGTTCGATAGAACCCAGGTTAAGAACCACTGTTTGAGAGAGAGAGAGAGAGAGACTTGTTGTTTCACTTATTTAAGCATTCATTGATTGGTTGTTATATGTGCCCTGACTGGGGACTGAACCTTCAACCTTGGTATATCAGGATAATGCTCTAATCAACTGAGCTACCTGGCCAAGGTTCTTTAGATTACTTTTTAACTTCATAGGTTTTCACATCTGGGCCATTTTTACTTTTAACATTTTGCTGCCTAAATATCTATAATTATCTATTAAAGCATTCCCAAACTGTCTCCTGTGGGGGAGAAATGTGCTGAAATGATCAAAGTAGGGTGGGAATTTCATATAAAAAAAATCAGGCTGTTTATTTTTCTGCACTTTGTTCACAGAGCCTTTCATGTGTTTTTGTACACTGTGAACCTCTTAGAGGAAGGACAATTTCTAGCATTTTTTTATGCTTATTTAAATGATAATATCCCCACCCACCCCCTTTTTTTCGCAGTTTGTAAAAGACTATGGCTTCATGGAATACACTTTGGGAAATGCTTATCTGATCTTTTCGGAATGCTGCTTAACTCTTTAGCTTGAGTTCTTGGTTATTATTTTGTATCATTTTGTCATTTTTGGTTTACTTCATATGCCCAAAATTAATTTTCTTTCTCTCTAATCCACACAGTCTCTTTTCAGTTAAATGTGACATGTTTTAGGAAGTTCATTGGTTCTCCAAAAAGCTGAGATTATGAATTAGAACTGGCCTTAAGAAGATTACTCATCTAAATGTTTGTCACACACTTATCAGGCAACTTTAATGCAATTTTTCAAAGTCACTTAGATTTTCTGTAAGCCATTCCATACACCTTGGTAGGAGATGTTTTGTAATCTAATAGAAAACGTAGTAGAAATTTTAAACATTCAAGGAATGTTGAGTCAGTATCTTAATGGCAAAATTATACAGTTAGAAAAAAGTCCATAGAAATAGAACCAAGAAGAGTCTATAAAAATAGTAATGTGAAGAAGAGTGAATTCCTTTTTAGCTGTAACATCACATTTTTTGCATGTTGTACACACATTGTTTAACTGTTTCTAAACACATTTCCATTTACGTCATTTGTAAAAACTGCCTAGTCTCATATTCTGGAAAATTGACAATGTTGTAATGAACAGATGCAGATTCCATAATTGTAATTGGCTTTTACTCTAAACTGATGTTCTGACTCATGCATCGTTAATGATTTCTATTTTTCTCTGTTATTGCCTTACAAAGTGAAACACTTTTGACTTTTTAAAACCAGGGCTTATTGTATTATGACTTGTATGTTCTCTAGTCACTTATAGTAAACCTAGAATTTTATTTCACCATGCCCTTTTAAATATTTTTTGTTGGTATTAAATTTTATGTTTCATTTTCCTTTTGTATTTTCCACAGAAGTACATCATTTTAAATGTAACCTATTTTAAAAACTAAAAAAAAATAATTTTCCCATTGCTTTGAGAGAGTGAGAGGAAGGGAAAAGGAGAGAGAGAGAAGCATCAGCTCATTGTTTCATTTAGCTGTGTCCTCATTAATTGCTTCTATACGTGCCCTAACCGGGGGTCGAACCCATGTCCTCTGGTGCTCTGGGTCAACACTATCCACTAAGCACCCAGCCAGGGCTAAACTTTGAATTACATTTTTTATCAATTAATATTTTTTTGTTTTTAAAGTAGATATTAAAAATATAATTTATCCAGTTTCTTTTTCATTAATTCAACTCACTGTCTGAAGAATAAATAATAACAAGGATAGGAGAAGTTGGTTTACAGTTGTGAGTACATGAAATACAGTTTTATTATTTATTCTTGTATTATATAGTTTTCTAGATGAACAACTTTAAACCCACTTTTATCTACTCTATTAGTAGAATCGCAAACAGAAACAAAAAGATGTACTCTCTTGTATGTACTTTATTCAACTAAGATTTTTACAGTAACATGAAACAACTTTTATTTTCCAAAGTAGGACTAACTTAGGTGAATGTCTGAAGGACTTCAAGGGACCAAATAATCTTTTTCTAAGCATAATACATATAAGCATAATCAAATAAGAAGAAATAAATTTCAAAAATATTTGTCTATGAACAATTCCTATAACAGTTTCTGTCTATTGCTAAAGTTTATTATATAAATGGAGAACACAATATTTATTAATGAAGAAATTATTGTTTTATAATTATTTGGGGCATTTTAACAGATTCTTTTCACTAATGTACCAAAATACAGAGGAAATGTTTTGGCATTTTGTTGCCTGTTGTAAGGAAGATTTAATAGCTTGTTATGAACTATTAATATGGACAGAAGTCATTTAGAGTTCAGATATATATTTAGCACAAATGTGTACAAAAAGATACAAAGTGAATCAAGAAATTCTGGAAAAGATTGAAAGGACAAATTTCTATTTTCTGGCTAGCATTAATGGAATAAGTATGGAAAAGAGATTTAAATGTTTTATTCTGAAGGATTTTATTAAGAGCCTCAAATAATAACAAAATTTACAGAATTGAATCAGTGAAAGTATAAAATTCTATCTAAAGGAGTAGTTACATAAATGCAATTTAATTTCAAATGTTATCTAGGAAATCCAAAAGGGCTACAGCTGTTGGTTAGATGATTACAAACTGAACATTTAACTGAGTTTAGTAATAAAATGCTACTTGTTATTATTTACTATACATTTAAAATAATATACATAAATTAGTTTTCTCTAGTTTTGAAAATGTCTTTATCATACCATTTTACATAGAGAAAAGAAAAATCTTCAACTCCACATACTTACTGAGCAAATATTAATAGAAATGCAAGAGAATAATTTGTTCTTTAACTTCTAATTTGTTGATTAAAAGGTGTGTTTAATGAAAGCACATGCCAAGTAGGTTTGCTGCATGAATTTTGCAGCAGATGGTAAACTAAAACGCGAGTGACCTTTGGTCTTGTTGGTCACATGCATGAAGATGATCATCTGTTAATCTCTACTAATCACTGGTACATCCTTGTATAGAAGACAGATTAGTTATTTGTGCTACAATTGCTCTTTTGGAATATGCTTTAACAAGGAACTTTTAAAAATTATTTTATACTCTTAAGATTGTTATACTAATGAATATTTTATATCTAAAAAGGTAATTTTGAAATAAGAATTAGAATTTCCAACTGGAATATATCTCCATATTTTGTGGGGGGGTTTTTATGAGTTTATTTTAGATAATAATTTCTGAAAGTTATAGAAATGACTCTGTTAGGCCTGGTAATAAACATGCACACAGACTTATACACTTTTACATATACAATAGGTATTGTTTCTTGTTAGAATTATGAGGGCTAAAATCATCAATGCTTCTCAGACTTGGATATGCTTGTGAATTACCAGAGGATCTTGTTAAAATACAGATTCTGATTCAGTAGATTTAAGATAGGGTTTAAGATTCTACAAGTTCTCAGCTCATGACTATTCTGTCAATCTAAAGTAAACAAACTTTTTTTAAGTGTTAGGCGGGAAATACTTTAGAGTTTGCAGGCCAAGAAGCAAAATGAGAATATTATGTAGTTATTTACATAGCAACAGAAAAAAACAAATGCCCACAATATTTTTATTGATAAAGTTCAAAATATAATAACAACTGAGTACTTTTGACATATATCTATATAATGGAACTCTATTTAGCAATAAAGAGGAATGATCTACCAGTACACACAACAAGAACGAATTTCTAAATAAAAAGCTACATACTATGTGGTTCCATTTATATGAAGTTATAGAAAATACAAATGCATTCAGTAACAGAATGCCCAGTTTCTCCTTTGAAGAAGGAGAAAGAAATCCTTGCTGTAACTTATGAAAAGTAAAAAGAGTTCTTCACTGTAGCTCTCTAGAAAATTGATGCAATTGGAGCCTAAGAAAGCCAAACTAGAACAGTGTCTCAAATAGAAGCAGAAATTCCAGATCAACAAACTGATAAAGAAAATTTAAAAACTGGAAAATGACACTATTTCAAAGCAGCTTACATTAGAGCAACTTTGTTGGAAGTATTACTCTTCTATCTTGACTCTCCTTGCACTCCAGAGTTGTTTAAATATGAGCTGCACAGCAAGAAATAAGTTTGCATGGTAACCAAGTACACTGATGTTTTTATAATTGTATATATGACTTCAACAGTTTCATGGACGATCCTAAAAACAAACAAACAAACACACTACTGAGGCCAGAAGTGAAGAGAGGTACCTGATGGAACTCTTTGGAAGATAGAAATGTTCCATATCATTATCGTGGTGGTGGTTATAGATGTATATGTTTTTTAAAACTCATCAGACTTAGGGAAGACCTGTGACATTTTGTTTGGACACTCAAGCAGCCCTATGGAGATGTATAGATGATTAGGAATTAAAGTCTATTGCCAACAACCAGCAAAGAACTAAGGCCTTCTTCCAAGAATCAAATGAGTGTGCCATCTTAGAAGCAAACTCTCCAGCCCCACAGATGCCTTCAGGTTTCTCTAGACCCTGGCTGACAATTTAATTGCAGTTTTATGAGACTCGGGGCCAAAATATAGTTTTATTTTTATATTTAGTTCTTTAATTTTTTTGTTCAATGAAAGCCAAATTTACAGGGTAGGAAATATATCTATAGGTAAACTGAATATCTTACCAACATTTCATTGCCTTAAGATACTTCCCCAAATACCCTGCGAAGAGAACCTCTAAGGTTTGAGAATCATCTTATCTTAGTCTTTAGTAGAGCATTTGCTGAAAGCAAAAAAGGGGCTGAGGGTAATCCCTATTTCTCCCCTTGTCCTAAGGTGGTCGATGATATATCCTCAGACCTTGAGTTTCTGATCTTCCAAATCAGGCCCCTGTAGAATGAGGAGAAAAAGACATTCTTTCTCCTTGAGTAAATAGCTAGATCTTGTAAGGGATGGGGGTTGGGGGAATGGTCATACTATAAAGATCCTGTTTTAGAATTCTAAGCCAAGAATTTAGCTCTTATAAGGTTTTATTTATTATTTTCCCTGAGGGCAATATTTATAAATGAAGAAAAATCGGTAAATGAACATTAACAACAAAGAGTGAAGAGAGTAACATTTTAATATCTAAAAAAAATCCCATTATAGTTTTTATGGTCATTTTGAAGCTGAATATTTTCACCATACTTAGGATGTGCAGCTCTAGAGTAATTACAGACATGTATCTTTTCAAGAATTTTTGCTTTTGGCATGGGAGCTCACACCTTATAATCTACTGAATATATAATCAGAGAGTATTTCCTTTTTATTTTTAGCTATATACCTAGTTGATTCTTATATAACTATAATAATTGTCAGTCTTCACTATAAATAAATTACTTTTAATTGTACCAGTTTATGATTTGAATATTATAGGCTGTAATGATAGAAAGGAGGAAAGTATGAGCTAGAATTAATGTCAAAACAGAGGACAGGAATCTAAATAGCAACAAAAAAGAGAAATAGATGGCCAGATGGCTTTTGTTACCTGTGCCAGTCCTGGGAATTGTATCTTTTCTGGATGGTTTAAGTTTAACATTTTGGTGCCTACTGTTGTTAAATGTGTCAGTACTCCTAGACTTTTTTGTCTAGGCTCCACTTAAGAATCTGAGATAGAATAATTGGGGAAAGTTTGCATCTAAAAGGACTTTTCCAAAGGCCTTTTTATCTAGTTCACCAATATAATTCAAATATGTCGCAGAATGCTTGGCACATAGATGCTCAAATAACAACAAAAATAAAAGAAACTGACATTTATATGATTTTTACTACATGTAAGTCACTGTTATAAGACTTTTACATACTATATTGTTTTGTTCATTCCTCACAACAACCTATGCTGTAAGTATTGTTAGTACCCTTATTTTACAGATGAGAAAACTGATAATCAGAAATTAAGTGGTTTTTCCAAGGTTTAATAATTAATAAAAAAATTGTCAGAACCAAGATATAGACAGGACATCTGACTTCAGGCCCTCAGTCTTAATCACTAAGCTACCTCTGTTGTTTGTGTATTGTTTGTGATGTTGAATAAATGAATGAATGAATCTCACAATTGCATTGCCAAAATGAAAACATTGTCAGAAGGTTAGAAGAGAATTCCAAGAAGATGGTTGTAAAAGATGGTGATAAATGTTGGGCCAGAGAAATCAGGTGAAGATGTAGTAGGTAGATGAATACCAAGGTTGAGGATCAAGGTTAAGGGGAAGGCAAGAGAAAGGGAAGAAAAGAGATATAATCCAGGTTAGGTATTTCTAGAAGCAAAAAAACATTCTGTAAGCCCCTTTTTCTTTACCGTTTAGGTATAAACTTCAAGAGGCACATCTAGCCTGACCAGGCGGTGGCGCAGTGGATAGAGCATCGGATTGGGATGCAGAGGACCCAGGTTTGAGACTCAAGGTCGCCAGCATGAACACCTGTTCATCTGGTTTGAGCAAGGCTCACCAGCTTGATCCCGCTGGCTTGAGCAAGGGGTCACTCAGTCTGCTGTAGCCCCCTGATCACGGCACATATGAGAAAGCAATCAATGAACTAAGGTGCCGCAATGAAGAATTGATGCTTCTTATTTCTCTCCCTTCCTGTCTGTCCCTATTGTCCCTCTCTCTGACTCTCTGTCTCTGTCACAAAAACAAACAAACAAACAAAAAAGAATCCAATATAAATATTTTAAACTGAAGATATCTGAGAAAATTAACATAGAACTGACTTAAACCAGATAAATTAGATCTAAGTCACAGTTAATATAATTGGTAGCTATTTGCTTAGTTTTTTTCTCTTGCCTAACCAAAATTATAATGTTTATATTCTTTGAAATTTGTATATAAGTGATGTTCACTTATAATTTCTAATGCTGGTATATTCTGCCTCTTCATTTTAGAAATAACAAAATCCACAGTTTAAGATCTCCCAAAAATTCTTTAAAATAATAGTGCATTTTTTAGCATTTATAAGTTATTTTTAGTATATTTTAAGAGCAATATAGGACTCCCAAATTTTACATAAACACATAAAATTAATCTTTTCTGCACTATAATAAGATCACAGTTTTCATATCATATACAGATACAATATTTTTAATTTTTTACAATACTTTTAAATTTAGATTGAAGAGTATCAGACATGGTTTTCATTAGAAAAATTTCCATGCTTGTGGTATGATGTTACGATGTCCAAAGTAAAAAAAAAAAAAAAATTTTTACCAACACTCTCATTCTCGTTATATAGACACTTTCTATGCTTATAAATACCTACCACTGTTGATAAATAATATCAGCTCCATTATTCATTCAAATGTTGCAAATGTGTCATTGCAGCCAGTCCTCACTGGTGTTTTTATTGGAGATAAGTGATAAGTTATACAAAATTTTTCAGAAATATGTGCTTTTTGTAGTTCCAGGTTTTTCAGTCAACAAATTAATTGATTAGTAAGTCAGCTGCCAACAAGAACAGAGAACAATCATTTAAACATTCATTTGAACCATAGTTTTTCATATGAACTTCTGTTACTTAATAAAAAATATATTATTATATTATAGAACAACCAACATTTTCTTCAGTACTTTAGATTTTATATTAAGAATCATTTTCATATTTGGTGATAACAATATAAAAATACTTTTGAACAAAGAAAAGATGGTTATATAGTACTACATTACAGTTAAGAACTGTTCATCAAAAGACATAAAAAGAGTGAAAAGACAAGCCATGGAAAAAGATATTTGGCAAAGGATTAATCTCCAGAACATATAAGAATTATTCCCCATTCAGCTAAGAAAAAAACAAGTGACTCCATAGGAAAATAGACGAGAGACTTGAACAAGCACTTCTCAAGAGGTTATCAATATGACTGGTAAACAAATGTACTCAACCTCATCATTAATAGAAGTGAAAATTAAAACCACAGATAGAGGCCTGACCTGTGGTGGCGCAGTGGATAAAGCGTCGACCTGGGAACACTGAGGTCGCCAGTTCAAAACCCTGCACTGGTCTGGTCAAGCCACATATGGGAGTTGATGCTTCCAGCTCCTCCCCCCTTTCTCTCTTTCTTTCTCTCTCTCTCACTCTGTGTCTTCATTCTAAAATAAATAAATAAGAAGAAATAAAAAAATTAAAAAAAAAACACAGATAGATACTGCTGTATACCTACCAGGTTGACTTAAATTTAAAGTCCGATAACATCAAATATTGACAGGAATATGGAGTAATTGGAAATACTGCTGATGAAAGTATAACTTGATATAAAGTGCAGAAAACAATTTGACACAAATATTATGGTCATGAGCATATTACATATAATTTTGACATTTATATGTATATATATACATACATATATATCATTATAAATCCATTAAAAACTTGCATTAGTACACTAAGAGAGTTGTGCAAAAAATTGTTGTTAGTAACACTGGGTAATAGCAAAAGCTGGAAACAAGCCTTAAAGTCCATTAACAGTAGTGTTACTTTTATATAGTGTAATGCTGCTATGAATATGCGGGAATTACAGCTGCATGCAATAATTTGGATAAATCTCAGGAATACAATGTTCATATAATGTTTTCATTCATATGAAGTTTAGAATATTCAAAAGTAAACAATAAATTGATTAGGAGTGAAACCTTATTTGGTGCAAACTTAAAGAAAAGCAAAAAAAATGAAATACACAAAATTGAGGAAGATGATTACCTCTGAGTGACAGAGGGAAAGGAAATTAGTTCAGGAAGAGGACAAAACTGTAATGCTATCATTATTTTCTTAACCCGGTGATGGTATGTAAACATTTTTTGTTATTATTTACATATTATATATGTTATAAATATTTCTTATCAATATATAAAATTTTAAATAATTATATAAAACATTTAAATTTAATATCGAAATTTAGCTTTTTTAATATAAGCTAAAAACATGAAAAGGATTCTTTTATGAAATGATGTGTTTTTGCTTCCTTTGGTTACATCTAGAAATAATGTTCTAGAGAATGAGCTCATTATATAAGTCTGTGGCCATCTTTACCATAAGAAATTTTCCAAATAATTATAGTGCATTTAACAGATCAACTCTTTCTTTGAAGTAAAATGTTTTCTTATTTACTGAAATATTTTCAAAATTAAAATATTTATAAATTTCTCATTGACAATGCTAAGCATGCTTTAAATAATTTTAAGAAAATATTTAGGAATTGCCATCCTTAAATACTGATATTTCCAAAAGTATATGCTGTTATTGATATATTATTGGATTTTGCTGAGTAAAGCTGTTTCTATGCAAAAACATCTTGGCCACCTGCAACTGTTTGTCAGTGGACTTTGAGAACACTAGTAGTAATTGTAAACTTAGGAATGTGTGACAAGCTAACAGCCAGCTGTGCATATCCTGACTTTTTCCAGGTGTTAAAATAAAAATGACCGTTTGGTTCACTTGTAACTCAACAAAAATATTTCATGATTTGTTAGCTTAAAAGTCTATTTATAATTTTTATTGGAGGGAGTAGATAATGTTATATTCTTTTGAAATGAAAAAAATACATGCAGAAATATTTGTGATATCACTACTTATATTCAATTATATATTTTTTTAAATGAAAAGAATTTTAATGTAATGTTTGTGTAGATATTTTTTCACATTCTTTTCACAGGAAAAAACAACTGAGCCACTCTGCCTATAGGCATTGAAAAGAATGGAAAAAGGAATGAAAACATGTTTATGCAGTCAGAGTCCAACTTGCCTTGGTAGAACTCAGTTCCAAACTGATCTTTTATTAATTCCTGTTTTGGGGCATGTATCATATGTTTGATCATCATTATTATTTATTGAACACCTGCTGTTAGGTGTTAGCTCAAGAGACTCAGCTGCCTAAAACTTGCTTTGGCTGAATATCCATCCTCATAAGATTCCTGAGGGAGAATATAGATAAGAGACAACTGCAAGTGGAAAATCCAAATCCATTTTATTATTAGGTTATATTGTATCTGTAACCAAATATCCAGCTAGAGTTCTCAGATACACCGGAGTGGAATATATGGCTTAGGCAGCACCTCCAACACCCCAAAATAAGTAAACTCAGGAACAACAAAGGGGTGAAGTGATCTGAAAAAGAGAATGAGTTAAAAGAGCTTCTTTACTCCTGCCCCTCTCATCACACAATTTGTATTTCTAATCTGTTAATCCAGTAATTATTATGATCTACTCAGGGTAAATCAAAAGAGTGACTCTAAACCTTGGAAGAGATTTTTTTCCTGCTTTTTCTGGAAAAAGAGGATAAATTAGCATAATTGGTCAGATTCCTATACATTTAGGTTATGTCTTAGTAGCTTCCAGCAGACTCACAATGTTTGTTTGTTTGTAAGGAATGCATTGACAATGAACAACTTTCTATTGTGAGTTAGATCTACCTTGTGGCTAGCTAGCCAGAGGGTGTCAAAGTCAGTATAATATATGGTCCTTGACCCCACCTCTGTGTGGCTGCTCCCTTGATATATATTTTTAAAAAAGTATAATGAATTTACAGAGATGCCTTTTTTTAAAATCAATTAGGGGTTAATTATTAATCCAACCGCAGGCTAGATTTAAAGAAAACTCATGCTAGTACAAATTTATTTATTTCAATAGCAAGTATTTTTTGAGTGCCTTTTATATGTCATTCATTGTGCTAGATGTTTAATATATAATGATAAATAAGATAGAACACTGTCCTTGCTCTAATGGAGCTTATAATTTCATATATGGAATGCTGTTATTGAAAATTATATTTGACCCTGGCCAGTTGGTCAGTGGGTAGAGCATCAGCCCAGTGTATAGACACTCCAGGTTAAATCCCCAGTTAGGGTACACATGAGAAGCAGCCATTTGCTTCTCTTCCCCTCCTTCTCCTCCCTCTCTCTTTTTCCCTTTATCAGCCAGTGGCTTGACTGGTTCGAGCATCAGCCCCGGGCGCTGAGGATAGCATAGTTGGTCCAAGTGTCAGCCCCAGATGGAGGTTGCCAGATCGTTCCTGGTTGGGGTGCATGAAGGAGTCTGTCTCACTATCTCCCCTCCTTTCATTTAAAAAAAAATGATACTTGTCTAAAATACATTTGATATGCCTATTAGGCATCCAAGTATTGTTCTAAAACTGTTCTTTTTCTATTCAATAACTTTTGTACCTTTCACTTGATATAGAGTTCTGGATGCCAGGTTTCTTTTTCCTTTCAGCACTTTATAAATATACACTCTTTTTTTATTGTGATAAATTATATGTATATCTATATATATAGATGACATGACATCTACCCTCTTAGCAATTTTTAACTATAGAGCACAGCCTTGTTTACCATAAGCACAATGTTGTACAGCATATCTGTAGAACATTTTCCATTACTGAAACTTTATACCCATTGAACAGCAACTCCCCATTTTCCCTTCTTCCCAGTCCCAGACAAACAGTATTCTACTTTGTGCTTTGATTAACTTGACTACTTTAGAGACCTCATATAAGTGGACTCATCCAGTATTTGTCCTTCTGTGACTGGCTTATTTCACTTAACATAATGTTCTCAAGTTTAATCCATATAACAGCATCTGACAGGGTTTTGTTCTTTTTATGGCTAAATAGTATTTCATTGTGTCTATATACCTAGTTTTCTTTATCCGTTTATTTGTCTAGGGCCAATTTAGTAGTTTTCACATCCTGGCTATAGCGAACAAGGTACAAAGAATATGGGAGTTCAGATATCTCTGATTTCAGTTCTTTTGGATAAATATTCAGAATAGGATTGCTGGATCATATGGGAGGGTTTTATTTTGTTTTTGAGGAAGCTCCATACTGTTCTCTACTGCAGCTGCACCATTTTATATTCCTACCAACAGTACAAGAGGATTCCAATTATCCACTACTCGCCAATAATTATTGTTTACTGTTTTATTGATAATGGTCATCCTAATGGTTATAAGGTGATCTCTGTGTGGTTTTGATTTGCATTTCCCTGATGATTAGTGATGTTGAGCATTTTGTTTATATTAGCCTTTTGTATTGCTTATTTGGAGAAATATCTTTTGAAGTCTTTAGCCCATTTTTAAAATGAGTTACTAGTTTTTTGTTTTGTTTTGTTTTGTTTTTGCTATTAAGTTTTAGGAGTTCCCTATACTGTATATTGGAGATAAACCCTTTATCAAATATATGACTTACAAATATCTTCTTTTATTACATTGGTTGCCTTTTCTTTGTATTGATTGTTTCCTTTGCTGTGCAGGAGCTTTTTAGTTTAATGTAGCTTCACTTGTTTATTTTTTTTTAGGATTGCTTTTGATGCCTGTGCCTGTTGGTGTCTTATCCAAGAAATTATTGTCAAGTCCAATGTCATGAAGTTTTTCCCCTGTGTGCCACTTCCTTCTGGCCTCTATAATTTACTGCGAGAAATTTATTGTATTGTTTTTCTTAGGTACTGTGTTGTTTCTCTCAGGTTGCTTTCAACAATTTTTGTTTCATTTTTTCAAATATTTGATTATGATGTCTGGGCATCAGTTTCTTTGCATTTACTCTATTTTGGGTTCACTAAAATTTTGGAATCTGTAGGTTTATGTATTTCACTAAATTAGGGAAGTTTTCAACATTCTTCAAATTTTATTCTTTTTTACCACAGCATTCTTGTTCCTTTTCTGGAAATCCAGTTACATGTATGTTAGGTCTTTTGTTATTTCCCTTTATTTATTTACTTATTTATTTATTGCTTGTTTTATAATCTGTTTTTTCTCTTGTTCACATTTGATATTTTCTATTGATTTACCTTTAGGTTTACTGATGTTTTTTCTTCAGTAATCTCTATTCTTCTATTGAGCTCATCTAGTGGATTATTTTATTTTGGTTAATGTATTTTTCAGTTCTAAAATTTTTATTTGCTTCTTCTTTATATCTCTTTTCCCCCTGAGAGTTTTAGTTTTTCTATTTGTCTCAAGAGTGTTTATAATTGCTTCTTGGAGCATTTAGATAGCTCTCTAAAATTATTGTTTGATCATTCCAACAGCTATAGTATTTCAGTCATGGTGTTTATTGATTGTCTATTCTTTTTTAAGTTTAGATTTTCCTGGTACCTTGTAAGATATATAACTTTGGATTATTATGAATAATATGGATATTTTGAGTACTATGTTATGAAAAATATATTTCCTGTTTAAGTCTTCTCTTCTATCAGCTAGTCATGCTTTTTAGGTTCAGAATATGATTCCTGACTCATTTTTGTTGACTGTGGCTTGAATATCAATTTAGTTTTCTAAGCAGTTGCAGTGTAAATTCAGCCTACCTCACTTATGTACTACCCAAAGGTTAATTTGAAACCTGGGAATGTTCTATACCATGGTTCAATTCTCAGAACGTTTACTGTGTTGATTCTCATTGACTTCATACCAGAGTCACTTGGGGGTGTGCCCAGAACTTCACAAACAAAGATAAGGAATCCCTTCTTTAGTTTTTTCTCTAATCCTCATTTCACTCCCTCTAGTTTGGGTGGAAGTGAGAGCTGCTCATTTCTCTTTTCTTTGGGGCAGGGTAGAAATAGTTGACATGGCTCTATGCATACAGTGCCTGTTTTGGAGGGACAGGATCACTACTTTTTTTCATGATGTCTGTCTGGAGTTGGGAGAGCTCGGTTAAGAATTCTGTTTTGCAGAGTCACTGCCTTGCCAGTCCTTTGGCTGGAGAATATGGGTTTTCATTGGGATTGGCTTGTTTGTTTGTTTATTTATTTATTTAAAGAGTCTGCCTATTGCATATACAGCAGATAAACAAACAAGAAAACAAAAACCAACATGCTCACAGAGGTGATTTCTCAATTTCCATGGTCCCTACTGTTAGGCTTAAATTGGTTTCTTTAAATTCATAGCCCCTCTAAAACTCAAATCCCCTCACCCAACTTCTCATCCCCCACTGTGAGGTTGTAGTTAATTTGCTCGCTATTCTCTCTTCTAATGGCTTCCTGGTCTTCACTTTGAAATGTAGCAAAAAGTTTACCTTCACAGGAATGTCTGGGAAAGCTTGCATTGAAGAGGGACCTGGCCATTAGGGAAATTTAAATCACAATAGTTGTTTGTGAAAGCCTAGCCACAGGCTCAGAGATGCCAGGTCTCACTATTACTGGAAGATTTCTGACCTCTTGCTGTCTTCAAAATTTACCAAGGACACCAGAAAGAAAAAGAACCTGTGTTTCTGCAGCAGAATTCTCCTCCTGCTCACCGTCAAATCAGTGACCAAGGCCACAGACCCCGATATGCTAATCTAAGCATGTCCAGGTGCAGGCAACCCAATACCAGCAAATGCCTGAAATCGCATATTTAATGCTCCCTCCCACAGCTCAGGGCTGACACCCTTTGCTGGTCTCTGAGGGCTTGCACTTAGGTTCTTATAAAATACAATGACCTCGTGTTTTTGGTTCATCCCATGGTTTCTGCCTTTCACCTACCAGTTGTCTTCTTTTCTCTACCTTTCAGGGTCTTCTGATAATTGCTTTATGTATTTTGTCCATAGGTTGGTTGTTGTAATCTTGAGGAAGAATGGGGTTGAATATGCTTACTCCATCTTGTTCAGAACTTGAAGCTTATCTAAGGATTTAAATCTCATTTCTTTAACGTTTTCTTTTGCTCCTAACATTATTTAGTTTCTTCTTGATCAGATTTCTTATTTTTGCTATATTTTCATATTGGAGGTGTTTTTCAAATGTAAATTTATTATTTATATTTAATAGTGAGACACCAAAAAGCTGATTACAGACCCTTATGTAGTTATGGGCCTTGATGAATAGCAGTGTTAGTATAGGGGAATCTATGGCAAGTTAGCATTATTATTGGATGAAACTATTAAAGTGTTTTTTTAAAAAAGATTTAAAAACACAATTTATACAAATAGAAAGAACAAGTATCAAAGATTTTATTTGACTCAGTAAGATGTTATGACTGGTTCAAACACAGTTAAGAAACTAGTATATATATATTTTTCCAACTGGTTATAGAAGAGGAAGTCAGAGAGACAACCGATGGCCTAAAAAGCATATATCCATACTGCGAAATGCCTATGGAGGCCAAGTGGAAAGTTACTGAGAGTGGCCCGCAGATGATAGTCAGCAAGAAAAGGGGGACCACCTCAGTTGCATACTCCCAAGGAACTGAATTTGCCAACAAAAAGAATGAGATTGGAAGAGGGTTTCACCCTCAAGCCTTCTGTTAAGAACTCAGTGTAGCTGACATGTTGATATCAGCCTTGTGATACCCTTAGAAATGGCTCACAAAAGCTCTGACCTACAGAACTGCCCACTAATGAATGAATGTTGTTTTAAGCTGCTAAACTCAGGGTTATTTATTAAGCATTAATGGAAAACTAATACAATACAAAAAAGGAGTATATAAATTGGTAAGCATGTAAGTAAATCTACACAAACACCTGTGTAAAAAATAACAATATTATCTATTATGGGGGAGTCACCAAAAGATAAAAGTAAAATTCTAAGCAAAAGCATATAAATTGAAAGAGGGCTTACCATAGTTAAAATATTCTAAGATCTTTGCATTTGGGAGGAAGGGGCAGGGATATATAGGTATGGTGTCTCTCCTAAAATATCTTCCTCCTCCTACTTGGGCAAATGGCTGTTCAGTTAGAAATCATTGTTCCCTGCCTCTCATACAACTAGGTGTGGCCATGGGTGAAGCTATCACCAATATGTGAATTGGAGTCATGTGTGCACCTTTTTTTTACCTTATTTGTTTAAAACAGTGGGTCTTAGCCTTTTTTGAGGTACCGAACCCACCAGTTTCATATGCGCATTAACCGAACCCTTCTTTAGTGATAAATAAAATATGATTTTTTTTCCAAATTCAAGACATAGCTATATGTTTTTTTACTGGTGCACAAAATGAGCCGTGTATGAACATCACCTTGCTCAAAGAACAAAACCAACAAAGTGCATGAACTCACAACAAATTACGGTATTACTTTATTCTGGCCTCCGTGGCAGAGGCTTCTCAGAACCCCTGAGACCGACTCATCGAAACCCTAGGATTCGATAGAACCCAGGTTAAGAACCACTGGTTTAAAAGGAAATTGCTTGTCCTGATTTCTCTTCCTCCTTGCTGATGTTTGGAACATGGAAAATATAGAGACTTAGCTTTGATCGTACAAATGCAGACTGTAGGAGATGGTAGAACAACAAAATGGAATCATCTGGGTCCCTGAATGACTAAGTAGAGCCATACTGCTAACCTGACTATATCTTAGGACCATTACATGAGGTAGAAATTTACATTAACCTTTTGCAGTTTTAGATGTCTTTCTTAGCGTAGCTTAACCTTAACTAAATCATTCCCTGGAACTGGTGTGAAACAATCATGGAAACCTAAAATATGGGGCATTTGGCTTAGCAAACTTTAGGGCTTAGCAGTAGATTTAGTGAGGCAATAGATCTTATGTTGTTTGGGGTACAGAAGTAGTTGGCTTTTCCAGCCTGTGAGGCTCAAATTTCTGGATTCTCTATCCTCTTCCTTCTCTGCTTGCAAATTGGCATATTCTTGCCTTAGCTCATCTTTTTCTTATAATACCCTGCTAAAAGCAGCAAGAGCAGCCAAGACATATTCCCTATTGCTTTTAGTAATGTATTATAAGAAATAGCATGAAATAAAACTATGACTCAAAACCTGTCCCTAAATCTTTCTCAAAGAAAAGCAGTCCTTTGACAAAGATCAAGTTAAGGATGTTGCCTTCCAACCTAAAGTTGTTGTTCAGATAGCCTCAAAGTTGCTGTCAATTAAAGGACAGAGAAAGAGGAAGCTAAGAATTCAGGTAAAAGGCTGGCTTAAAACTTTGTTCAGAAAAGCAAAATATATAAATATTAGATGTGGTAACTAGTATGTAAACAAATAGGAAATAAATAGAACCAAAGCGTAGTATGATATCTTGAGAATTATACTGTCAATGAGTTTATAAGTAAGATCTTGTGAAAGCCTTTGGTTGTTTTATCCTTAGAGCAACCCTCAATTGCCAAATCTACTCTAGCAAGGAAGTAGGCTATAAAAGCCGTATATATACCCCCACTTCCACTCTACCACGCCTACATTCTCTCCAAAATCAGATATGGCCACAGAAGGTTATGAATAGTGAAGAACCTCTAGAAGGCAAAGGCAGAGGCTGTAGATGGTATAGGAATTTTTCTAAGATGTCAGAACCAGTGTGTAAACAAGGGACCCTCTTTTACTACCAAGTCTAAGGCTTCTTTATAATTCCTATAAGCATGATATTCTTCCTGTCTGTGGGCCAGTAACTACTATGTATTTTCCATTCTTCCTTTATATCTTTAGCCTTTTTTTCTTTAAAAGGCCTTCTATCATTGTAAGAGTTTAGGTTTATATAACTTGATTATTAATATATTGCTCCCAGGATTATGAGCTGACTCATATGAAGTGAATGGGAAGAATCTGGACTTTGGACTAGATGGAATTTCTCATTATGTTCCAAAGAGAGGTATTAAGTCTATCCTATGTATGGGAAGAAAGTAATGATAGCATTTAGATGCTCAGACTCCTAGTTGTTCCCCCAAATCTATTCTCTCTTTTTACTAGGTACTTGGTCCTAACAGTAAAAGACTATATTTCCAAGTCAGAGTAGCAGCAATATATTGTCATATTACTAATTTCTTGATATTGGACTGAAGTGCTATGTGCAACTTGTGTCTCATTGGCTTAAAAGAAAATTGCTTGCACTGGATTTTCTCTTTCCCCTTCCAATGGAATGTAAATGTGGTAGCAGTCCACCTTTGACAATGCAGATGAGGTCAACACACTAGCAGATGGAGTTAGGGCCCTGAGTGATCTTATGGAGCAGAGCCACCATATTAACCTGAACTGCTCACTTCAGAACTGTTGTGAAAAAGAAGGAAACTTTTCAGCGATCCACTATATCTTTTTGAATATCAGTCTTTTCCCTAATTAAGAAAGCTAAGATAGTTTCTTAGTTTATGCACACATGATAAAATCTCAAGGGTGACCACTCAAAAAATAGATAGCATATATAATTTGTAGTATAAAATATTTAATCCTCCCATCCTGCCAAAAAGGGCAAGAAAGTAGAAACAAAATAAATGCAGGGCAAATAGCACAAAGTAAGATTATAGAAACAAGTTAAGAAATATAATCTCATTAAATGTAATAAACTAAGCTCACAAATTTTGAATTGAATTCCTTTGCAGTCAGAGAACATAACTGCATATGAAAAAAACTTCTAGAGTCTTTTATATTAGTACACAAAATCTTCACTTTACTGCTCTTAATCCCTTCCTGTAGATTTGGGTTATAATCTGGAGTCACTTCCTTTCAGCCTGAAACACTTTCTTTACTATTTTTTGTAAGGCAGGTATGCTAACAATTAATTCTTTCAGTATTTATTTTTCTGGGAATGATTTGATTTGATTTTCCTTCCGACACACTAGAGAACAGATATCTAAGAAGCTATAGAGCATACAAGTTCAGATATGAAATCAGTGTACTGTTCATTTTGAGACCATGATCTCTCAGTGCTCCTTTCATGAAAGTAGCACTCTTGCTTTATTATTGTTCAAGATCAGACATGGTGTTTTGACAAAAGCCTAACTTTGATCTTCGACATCTGAATTAATGTCAACTCTTATGAAAGCCTCTGAAACTATATAGCTCAGTTGTAATTAGTGTCTGGGGCTGCATACAACAGAAATTGTTCCTTACATAGGCAATAAAAGAAAATTTATGAATACATACTTGTTCACAGAATCAGAGTTAAGTAGCTAGACTTCTAGGAGTATAGGGACCAAGACACCTACAGAAATACTATAAATAAAATGTCTCGGGCCATCCTTTTTGTTATTTTTAGGACATCAATAGCCATATTTCTGGATGATTTAGTTACAACCACCTTTTGCCCTTGTACCTCAGACTTAATGATTACATTTCTGCAGAGAGAATGCCTAATTTGGGAAGCACTACCACATTTAACGTGAGATCCTGTGACTGGTAATTACCACTTGAAATAAGTTCCACAAATAAAGGTACTATTATTACCAAAAGAAGGAGATGGGACACTGGACAGACAATCAAGTCAGCTATCCTCTAATTTCTCCAAGTGTCATCCCTATATCACAGATTACCCATCCAAAAGTTTGTTATTTTTGCCTTCCAAGAATGTATTTTCCCTTATGGTAACAGTAGCCCATTATTCCCTAGGAGTCCCTTCTCCATGTTTATTTAGTGTGAGTAGAGGTCCAGGCATGCATATATGACCCTAGTCAAGCAAATTCAAACTAAGAAGTTTCAATTCTATGACTTTTCTTGGAACTATTAGGGAAAGGTTTTTTTTTTCTACTGAAGGTTTACCTTTATTTGTGAAGGTCAGTTCTGTTGGATATAGAATTATTGGTTGACTTTTTTCTCTTTCATCACTTTGAATATGTCATTCTACTGCCATCGGTACTTTGAATATGTTCTTCTGACCTCAATTGTTTCTGATGAGAAGTCAATTATGAATTGTATTAGTGCTTCTTTAAACGTGATAAATTTTTTCTTCTTGTTGACTTCAAGACTTTCCTTTATCTTTCAACATTTTAACTATGATATGTCTATTTATAGGATATTTTTATATTTTCTTACCTGGTGTTTGTTCAGATCCTTAAATCTATTGATTTATGTTTTTCTTCAAATTCAGGAAGTTTTCAGTCATTATTTCTTAAAATGTTTTCTGCCCTTTTGCTCTCTACTTTCTGAGGGGCTCCCATTTGCATGTAGATTAGTACAGTTGATATTGTCCCACTCACATTGTATCTGAGCCTCTATTCATTTTACTTCTATCCTTATTCTTTCTGTTCTTCAGATTGTGCGGTTTCTATTCTATCAAGGTCTCTAATTCTTTTTCTACTATCTCAAATATGTTGATGAAATCCTATAGTAAATTTTATTTTATTTATTCCAATTTTAAACTCCAGAATTTATAATAGTTTCTTTTTAAAAAAATAATTGAGTCTCTCTATATATCATATATATGATAGCTGCTTTAAAATCTTTGCTAAATACAACATCTAGAGTATCTGAGGACACTCACATTCAGTTTCTATTGATTGCTTATTTCCTAAGTATGGAATTTTCTTTCCTGTTTGTTTGTGTGTTTTATAATTTTTGTTGAAAAGTGGAAATTTTAGTTAATATATTGTAGTACTCTTTATTTTCATATTTTCCCCCTAAAAGTTGTTGTGCTGGGTTTTTGTTTGTTTACTTGTTCAGCTACTTGCTTGGGCTTATTCTGTGAAATATCTCTACCTTGTAAAGTGTTATCACTGATGTCTCTGTTAATATTTTAATTTTTTTTTTTTAACTTGGGTTTTGAGCCTGACCCGTGGTGGCGCCGTGGATCAAGTGTCGACCTGGAAATGCTGAGGTCGCCAGTTCGAAACCCTGGGCTGCCTGGTCAAGGCACATATGGGAGTTGATGCTTCCTGCTCCTCCCCCCTTCTCTCTTTCTCTCTATCTCTCTCTCCTCTCTAAAATGAATAAATAAAAAATTTAAAAAAATTAAACTTGGGTTTTGAGAAACTGACCTTCATCTGCATAGTTTGGTAGACTGTGTCATTGATTGACAAAGATTGTATTCAGTTTTTTTGAGCCAATAAAACTTTTTCATCTGTGTGTAAGAGGAAGAACATATTCAGGACATTTTCACATCTGGCCCAGGTTTTACTTCCATAGAGCACCTTTCTTCTGTGGATATACATGGGAGCATTCTAAGGGATGTTAATAGCTTGAACCACTCTTTTCTCATAGTATATATACACAGTTTCAGTCAATAATATGCTTTCCCCAACCAGGACTTTAACCTTAGGCAAGTAGAGTCAAGCTGTTGGCCTTTCACACCAGTAATGCCACTTGTTATGGGCATCATCCACCATTACAAATCAAGTAAGCCCCCTTGAAGGTAGAAGAGAAGCTCCTAGTCCTTATGGCCTGCCCCACGTGGCAGAGCCTCTACATAGACCAAGGCAGGAGATGTGGTAGGAGAAACTTCAAACCAGAGTACCATACACTCTCTTGTTCTTACCTGAGGTGTAGTGGTATTGCAAGCATAAATGCTTCTCAGACTGTCGTATACCTTTGGTATTTTTGTAAAAAGTTTTCCAGATTTACAATTATTCTTTGGGAAGAGGATTTGCTGAGCTTATCACTAGGTCGTAACTAGCAGCCCTGTTCTCTACTTTTATCTTGATCTCTTCTTCTCTTGTTTTTCTTATACTACTCAATTTTTATTTTGCTATCATTAGTTTTTCTTCAGTGTGGTGGACTGTCCTAGAGACATTCTTAGAGGCTCCATGTCATGGGGAATATTTCACCCCTTGTATTCACCCACTATTGGACTGTATATCTGCTCTTCTGAATTTGACTCACTGCTTTCTTTTTTATATATATATATATATATATATATATATATATATATATATATATATATATATATATATATTTTATTCATTTTAGAGAGGAGAGACAGAGTGAGAAAGAGAGAGAAAGAGAGAAAGAGAGAAAGGGGGGAGGAGCTGGAAGCATCAACTCCCATATGTGCCTTGACCAGACCAGTGCAGGGTTTTGAACTGGCGACCTCAGTGTTCCCAGGTCGACGCTTTATCCACTGCACCGCCACAGGTCAGGCTTGACTCACTGCTTTCTATTGAATACCTGTTGTTTACTTTGGTTCTCAAGTCCCTCAATCTTTATTTTTTCCTTTGTTTTCACTTTCATGGATGCCAAATTATTGCAGGTCCTAAAGTCTGTCTTCACTTGCTTGGTATTTTGATTTTCTGGGAATACTTTGTCACCCAGTTTTGTTGTGTTAAATATTCAAAGGACTTTGAGTTTTATATTTAGCTGCTCTTTCTATTTTTTATGTGGGGACTCAGAAATATTTGAAAACTATGCTGCCACTGCACCAAGTTGTCAGCTTCCTGGAATCCTGGGTCTTTTATGTTGGTCTTTAAAGTTTTCTAGTTTTTTTCTTTTCTTTTTTTTTTCTCTAGTTTTTTTCTTAAAGATGTTTCTGGTTAGTTTTACTAATGCACATATAATAGGTTTTACTGCAATTAAAAGCGAAAAACAGTTTTTTCATTACATTTTCTGATAAGAACACTATTGGCTTTTGTAAATTACACTTGTATTTGGATTACTTACTAACCTGTTTTTCATTACTCTTTCTTTGTGTGAGAGAAAGGGAGAGAGAGAGAAAGAGGAGCATCAACTTATTGTTCAACTTAGTTGTGCACACACTGATTGCTTCTTATACATGCTCTCTAACCAGGACTCCTACTGGTGACCTCAGGGTCACACCAGTATCCTCAGGATCCAGCCAGACCCTGGAGTCAAGCAGGTAATACCAGCACTCAGGGATGTAACTCTATACAATGCACCACTGGACAAGACCTTACTGACCTGTTTATAGTGAAAAAAATTTTTTCAAGTTTATTTTGGATATTTTAGGAAGACATTTATCTAGATAGTGACATTTTCTTCCATCTTTTCTAATTTAAACTTCATAAATATTCTTCCATGTTAGTACTTATAGAGCTACTTCTTTTTATTAGTATTTACATATTATTTACTTATATTATTTTACCATACAATCATTTAAATCATTTATATGACTTCAAATTTTTGCATTTATAAACAATATAATATCTTTTAGCACTTAAATGAGTATTTCCATAAATTAAATTTCTAAATATGGAATTACTGAGCTAAGTGATATATCCAATTAAAATTGTCCTCCAGATTATTATTAGTATCATAATAAATTTTAATTAACATTTTTTAACACTTATCTATTCTGTCACCAAATCTTGTTAACTCTAACTTTATAATTTCCAGAATCTGATCAAGTATCACTTATTTGACCTGGTTTGAGGTGCCATTGTTTTTGGGGAAGGGAACATATATTATTGCAATGACATATAACCAATCTCTCTGTTTCCATTCTTGTGTAAAGATCTCTTCTCAGCGTATGAACACAGTCAACCTAGCAGCTAGTGTAAATATATAAAAATGTGAGATTGCCTGACCAGGTGGTGGCATAGTAGATAGAGCATCGGACTGGGATGTGGAAGACCCAGATTCGAGACTCCAAGGTCGCCAGCTTGAGTGCGGGCCCATCTGGATTGAGCAAAAGCTCGCCAGCTTGCACCCAAGGTCACTGGCTCCAGCAAGGGGTTGCTCGGTCTGCTGAAGGCCCACGGTCAAGGCACATGTGAGAAAACAATCAATGAACAACTAAGGTGTCACAATGGCAATGAAAAACTGATGATTGATGCTACTCATCTCTCTCCGTTCCTGTCTGTCTGTTCCTATCTATCCCTCTCTCTGACTCTCTCTCTCTGTCCCTATAAAAAAAAGTGAGATAATATCAGTATTGTGCTCAAAAATCTTCCCCTGGTTTTATTCTGATATAGAATAAATGTCAAAATCTTTATGATGACCCATAAAGTCCTTCATATCTGCTCCTTTTTATCTTGCACCTCATCATTTATTACTATTCTCTAGTGGATCTATTTCAAAAATATACCTTTCTTTCTCTTAAGTGCTAATGTTCTCCTTTTGTATCAAGAAATATTTTCTTTAAACCATATTGTTTTCCTATTTATTTTATCCATCCTTTTATTTTGAGCGCAACAGACACCTATTTTGAATACCTCTGTCCTAAATTTCAACTAACTTCCATATATAATATATGATTATATTATCATATCATATAATTATATGATTATAATCACTTCACTATAGGCTTCAGGGGATCTATGAGCCAACCTGTTTCCTTGCAAATAAATTAGAATCAGCAAAGAAGCAGCAGCAGAAGCAGCAAATTGTTCCTTTAACCTCCTTTTGGTAATATTTGATATAATATATTGGTGCTCAGAACATAAGAGCTTCTATCGTCCAGTGGAGGTACAAATAGACACTAAAAGTACCTAAAGATGGACAGTTAAGCATTCTAGTATGTATGGAACAATGTTCTTATCACTTATAAGATGAATGAATAATTCATCTGTAAAAAGATTGTACCAGAGAACTGGAGAATATTCAAGATTTGTAATTATGAAGGAAGCCTTCCTTGACACCATTTCTGGAACATAACTGAGTAATATATATTTTCTAAGTTAGATATCTCCTAGACTCATAGTCAAATATCTGACTAAAAGAGCTACAACCTTCCTTCTCAAGCTGGATGATTCATTGAGTGTCTCTACATAAAAGCTAGTTAGAAGCAGAATTTTAAGGAACATAATACACTATATTCTGAAAAGATCCTATAAAAGAATTAGATAAGCCTGTCCTGTGCTGGTGAAGTAGATAAAATGTTGACCTGGAATGCTGAAGTCACTGGTTCAAAACCCAGGACTTTCCCAGTCAGGGCACATGCAAGAAGCAACCAGTGAACAACCAAAGTGAAGCAACTAAAGAGTTCATACTTCTCACTCCACAAGCACCTCCTCTTTCTGTAAAATCAATAAATGAAAAAAATTTTTAAAAATAGTAGATAAGCCTGACCAGGCGGTGGCACAGTGGATAGAGAGTGTCGGACTGGGATGCGGAGGTTCGAGACCCTGAGGTCGCCAGCTTGAGTGCAGGCTCATCTGGTTTGAGAAAAAAACTCATCAGCTTGGACCCAAGGTTCCTGGCTCAAGCAAGGGGTTACTAGGTCTGATGAAGGCCTGCGGTCAAGGCACATGTGAGAAAGCAATAAATGAACAACTAAGGTGTCTCAATGAAAAAGTGATGATTGATGCTTCTCATCTCTCTCCGTTTCTGTCTGTCTGTCCCTATCTATCCCTCTCTCTGACTCTCTCTCTCTGTCCCTGTAAAAAAATATAAAATTAAAATAAAATAGTAGATAAGTAGATCTAAGGAAATCTTACCACAGAAATTTCAGTGGTTTATTTTAGGATGTCAGATTACCACAGCAGTGTATAAGAGTAAAACACACTTATCAATAATCTTCAAACTGGGGTAGGTGACCTCGTAGAGATGTGGAAACTTTCTAGGGGATACAAAAATATGGATCGTTTAAAAGGGATACATTTCTAAATTCTTCACTTCGATCTCTTTCCAAGAATTAATTTGAGTGAGAGTTTTCTTGCATTCATAACATCCCTTTTCTCACAAAGTAAAAGCACACACATAAATGGTACACATTTTGACTTTCAATGATTAATCAAGTTACTAAAACTGACAGGAAATTTCTCTGTCTTCTCTATTTATGTTATGGGTGAAAAGTGGGTTAGAAATGTGATATTTTGGCTGATGTTGGTAAGTTTTGAATGCAGATATATGGTGGAATGAGGTAGTAAAACTAATAATTTTCTTATAAGGACTGTGCCTCTGCCATACCCCCAGTATTATCAATGAATACATGCACATAAGAAGAATACTTTAAGAGCAAAGCAAGGAAAACATTAATGAAAAATACTGGATGCTATAAACAGCTATTTCATACATTTAAGCATAAAAAACTCATTTTAGCTATTCTCAGTACTTATTCTAGGGCAAGTCATTAGCTGTAAAGAAGAGCTTCTTTGAAAAGCCACAGAAGTAAAGTTTATTGGTGCTGACTTTTAAAAATGTAACTGAAAATTTTTTTACCAGTTTTTAAAGCAGTTAGCTGAAACTCACTGATGAGACTTCTCTGTAATTTATTTCAGATTTGGTGACATTAAACAGAGTATTTAAGACCTATTCTATTAAGTAAATAAGATTAATTATTTATTCTAATTACAATCAATCTTCACCTAATTTCATATTATAAAATACATATTTACTTTTCTACCTTTTTTAAAATAAAAAAACAGCACCTATCCCAATGAAGTTTATAGCAGCATAAGTAGTATTACCTCTTTTTTCATTAAGTAAAGAGGAAAAGTTTGTTTATGATTCACCTCATTAAGGTACTTTGCCAGTAAAATTTTTTTATTTAACAATTATCAAAATTTAAAATATATATTTGCCATTTGATCAAATGTATACTAATGTTTATAATTATAATCTGATCCCAATTTTTTCTAATATTCAGAGTCTCACCTGACCAAGTAGTGATGCAGTGGATAGAGTGTTGGTCCGGATGCTGAGGACTCAGGTTCGAGAACCTGAGGTCGCCGGCTTGAGCACGGGCTCACCACCTTAAGCACAGGGATGCTGGCTTGATTGTGAGATCATACACATAACCCATGGTTGCTAACTTGAGCCCAAGGTCATGGGCTTGAGGTCTAAGGTCACTGGCTTGAGTAAGGGGTCACTGGCTTGGCTTGGGCCCCCTGGTAAAGGCACTTATGAGAAAGCAATCAATGAACAACTAAGGTCCTTCAACTATGAGTTGATGCTTCTCATATCTCTCTTGCTGTCTGTCTGACTCTATCTGTCCTTCTCTCTCTCTCTACCAAAAAAAAAAAAAAAGGAAAAAGAAATTTAGGGTACCATGATCACCAGAAACAAAATTTTAAATCCTACTTAAAATATAGGTTTTTGTTGTAGATTAATTCAACAAGTATTTATTGATCACCTCCTTTGTGCCAGACACTTTATTAGTTTCTTGTGATATATCAGCAAATAAAAGAGGTTACACACATGCACCCCTACTTCTGATCCCTTGAAATTCATATTCTGGAGGTTTAAGTAAGAAAATTATATACTATGTTAGAAGATGACACATGTTTTGGAAAAAATAATAAGTAAAGCAAAGTTAGAGGTTAGAAAGTAGGGGTTTGTAAGAGGAGTGTGTAGGTGAATTATAATTTTAAATAGAGGGATGAGGATAGACTGTGATAAGAAGGTGATGTCTGAGCAAAATTTGAAGAAGGTGAGAGTTTGGGATTTGGACACCGGGATTTCAGGCAGTGAGAACTGCAGCGTAGTGATTCTAAGAGGCCTAATATTTTGAGAACTAGATAGGAGACTACTGTAGGTAGAGCAAATTGAGGAAACAAAGCAAGAATATTCAGAGAAGTGTAGGATTGGGAAAAGGTCAGAGTATGTAGAGAAGGGGTCCCCAAACTTTTTACACAGGAGGCCAGTTCACTGTCCCTCAGACCATTGGAGGGCTGGACTATAAAGAAAACTATGAACAAATCTCTATGCACACTGCACATATCTTATTTTAAAGTGAAAAAAACAAAATGGGAACAAATACAATATTTAAAATAAAGAACAAGTATATTTAAATCAACAAACTGACCAGTATTTCGATGGGAACTATGGGTGCGGATGCATCCTGTGCTCCTCTCACTGACCACCAAAGAAAGAGGTGCCCCTTCCGGAAGTGCTCCGGGGTCCGGATAAATGGCCTCAGGGGGCCGCAGTTTGGGGACCCCGATGTAGAGCCTTGAAGAGCCTTTTAAGAACTATATTTTTTTTACTCTGAGTGGGATAGAATGCTGTTAAAGGTTTATTAACAAGGGTATGGCTTTACCATTCTTGACTTCTGTGTATGAGTAGACAATAGGAGGCAAGAAGTATAATAGGACTAGTTTGGAATCCTTAGGATATGGCTGTGTCTCTAATTAGTGGGCAATAAGAGGAAATGTTGAGAAATGGTTGTATTCAGGATGTATTTAGAAGTATGTGAGGGGAGAGGAGTCAGAGATGTCTTCAGATTTGGATACTGAACAAGAAAATGAAGTTGCCATCAACTGAGATTGGAAAGATGGTAGTGGAGCAGTTTTGGAGAGGAAGATCAGGAATTCAGCTATAGATAATGGTGAGTTTTAGATGTCTGTTAATATGCAAGGGGAGATATCAAGTAGACAGTTGTATAATCAAGCCTGGAATTTGAAAGAGACATGTAGGCTGGAGATTTAAATTTAGAACCCTTGTCAGAGAGATAATATTTAAATTTATAATAATTAAAAATTAAAGTAAAAAATAAGTAAAGCTTTGAGATTGGAGGAGAACATGAACAAAATGAATAGAGAAGATAAACATATCAAGGACTGAATCCTGAGATATACCAACATTGAAAAATTGGGAAGAAGATGCCTGACCACTGGTAGCACAATGGATAAAGCATCAACCAAGAATGCAGGTATTGCTGGTTCAAAGTCTTGAGGTTGCTGGCTCTGAGTGTGGACTTGTCAGCACAGGGGCACTGGCTTGAGCAGTGTATCATCTACACGATCCCAAAAGCTCGCCAGCTTAGGCCCAAAGGTCACTGGCATGAAAAGCCTGAGGTCACTGGCTTGAACAAGGGGACTTTGGCTTGGCCCCTGTCAAGGTCCATATAAGAAACAATCAATACACAACTAAAGTGAAAGAAACTACAAGTTGATGCTTCTCACCCTTTCTCTTTCTCTCTCTGTCTCTCTTTCTCAAAAATAAAAAGATTAATTAATTAACTTAAAAATAAGTTGGGAAGAAGAGAATGACTCAGCAAAGGGGTCTGAGAAGTAGTGACCAATAAGGTCCTAAGGTAACTAAGAGAAGAAATCAAGTGAATAAAATGTTTCAAGGAGAAGAGATTAACTTGAGAAGAATTGAGGTGGTAGATGGTGGGGGAAGTAAGGCCAAAGAAATATTTATTTTAAAGATGGTACCATGTTTTATATATAGCATTCTTTTCCCACTGAATTGAGAAACCACATTTGTCATATATATATATATGAATGATCCAATAGGGAACCACAAAACAATGAATTGAGAAAAACAGAGTATTTCTGGATCTATATTCTTGGGTAAGTGATACGGGATAGGATATATTTATCATTCATGTAGCTGCATCCTTTAGGACTGTGCTGAGGCTGGAACATTCAACATAGATCTTGGCTGGGTCAGAAATGACCATCACCTTCATCCTCCCGGGCCTTTCTCCTTATGGACTCTAATAATTCATTAGTGTAAACTGTATTTCGTATAACATGACAGCTGGGTTTTAAAAGGGCTAAAAGAGAGTATGCTAGTCCTTTTTATAATTATGCTCAGAAGTCCTTTATCACATTTTATTGAGACAGTGACATTGAACATGACTTCACAAAGCAAGTCTCAGGTTAGCACAGATTCACCTCCTGATGTGAGGGGATAGGTGTGTATGCAGAGATAGAGGGAATTTGGAGACCATTGGACATTTGAATTTGTTTTTCAGTTTTCTGTTCATTTGCATTTTCCATTTAAATTCTGGGTTGTCTTATTCTACCAACTTTTAAGAGCTTTTGCTATATCACAGATATCAGTCAGTTGCACCATATTCTTTGACTAAATGTGTCATTTCTGTTTATAATCTCTATGCCACACATATTTATTAGAACTTGGTCAAATATCTTATACATGTAATTTTTTAGATTGTCTAGTATTTCTATGTCTTTTTATTTTAAGTATTTAATCAGTCTATAATTCAAGTTTGTATGTGAAGTGGGGTCATGGTCCAGGTTTAGTGTTTTCAGATGATTGGCCAATTAAGCTGGTACCATGTTTTATATATAGCATCCTTTTCCCACTGAATTGAGAAACCACATTTGTCATATATATATATATATATATATAATTCTAGGTTATCTATTCTGTTGAACAGAACTGTTTTGTTTTTTTAAACTATTTTAACCATTTTTTAGTGTACCATTCAGCAGTGTTAAGTACATTCATTGTTGTGCAATCATCAGAACCTTTTTATCTTCCCCAATTAAAACTCTATACTCATTAAACAACTCCCATTTTTCTTCACCCCCAGCACCACTCTGCCCCTCCCTGCGACTACCATTCTATTTTCTGTCCCTGTGAATTTCACTACTCTAAGTACCGCATATGAGCAAAATCGTACAGTATTGTTTTTGTAACTGGCTTATTTCACTTAGAAATGTCCTCAAGGTTTATCTGTGTTGTTGTAGGGTATGTCAGAATTTACTTCCTTTTTAAGGCTAAATAATATTACATTGTGAGTATATACTACATTATTTTTATTCATTTATTGAGCAATGGACACTTGGGTTGCTTCCATCTTTTGGCTATTGTGAATAATATGGTTATGAACATCAGTGTAGAAATATAGTATTATGAGTTCCTTCTTTCAATTCTTTTGGGTATAGATCTAATTGAATTATTTTATCTATTTATATTTGATTCCTAAACATTTCATAGATTTTGGTTCTATGTAATAAGAATAGTTTCATCATTTATATTTCTAGATGTGTATTGCTACTACAGAAAAGTTATTGATTTTATATTTTTTATTGCATCCAGTCACTTTAGTAGATTCTTATATTATTTTCAATAAAATTTTATCATAGTTTCCTTGGATTTCTAAATAGTATGTATCACTCTCTGATACATTTACTGATTGAAATTATTGTTATATTTATTTACAATGATATTT
Organism: Rhynchonycteris naso; assembly: GCA_037038555.1. Taxonomy (NCBI): domain Eukaryota; kingdom Metazoa; phylum Chordata; class Mammalia; order Chiroptera; family Emballonuridae; genus Rhynchonycteris; species Rhynchonycteris naso. Next base: position 43,567,930 of record CM072997.1, on the reverse strand, counting down.
CCTATTAGTTGTTAGAAAATAATCTTTATCAAATTTTAGTATTTTTCTTACATATCCATCTTAGAGTTTTATTAGCAGGGGCTGCTGGTTTTTTATAGAATGCCTTTTAGCATTACTCTTTTGATTATATAGTTTTTTTATGTTAATGTAAGAAGTTGTATTAATAGATCTCTTGATATAACATTGTCTTTGTATTCTTGAAAATAAAATTTACTTGATAGTAGAGTATTATTCTTTTGAAAAATTGCTGTGTTGTGTTTCATAATATTTTACTTAAAATTTGTGGTAATCACTTTGCAATATGTACATAAATTAAATCATCTTGTAGACCTAATATTAATATAATGATATAAATTATATCTCAATAAAATTTAAAGAAAAAAAGTACTTTAATTGGAAAGCTTGAGAAATACTGTCAGGATTAATCATTTTGAAGAAAAATTCATCCGTTTTTATCCCAATATTTTTTATTTTAAAACATCAAATTTTTTTAAACTTAAAGTTTTTGTAATAGAACAATCTCTTTAATGATCATTATCTTACCAAAAACTTGTAAAGAAAAAGAAAAGCTGCTTAAATTTCTTTGGGATCATAAACAGAGCCTCAAAATATCATATATACTATCCTGTAAGTAACATATATGTATTTCCCAGTCTTTATTTAAATAGTTTTAATTTTTAAAATTTATTTATTGATTTTAGAGAAAGAAGAAGGCAGAAAGATAGATAGATAGATAGATAGATAAACATTAATCTGTTCCTGTCTAAGCTCTGACCAGGGGACAACCCTTACATATGGGGACAATGCTCTAACCAACTGAGCTATCCACCAGGGCTGTTTTTAAATAGTTTGAAGTAAAGATGGATTAGTTAGGTTGTAATATTTTCTAATTTAATTATAGTTATAATTTTTAATGTTTTCTGAGAGATGTTAAAACTTCATCAGTGTAAGTGGGAAAAATACCATTTTTTTTTCTTACAGTAATGTCCCCATATTTATAAATCTATACCTATTTTTGCTTTATAGAAATCAAAATGTCCTTTAGGGGGCACTAGATACAATAGTGAATGTATTTGATATCATACAAATACAAATGGCAGATGTGGGGAAGTGATGAGACCGGAGGGCAGCATCCTGACTACCATGATGCTCCTACTTGTCATTGGACAGCTGCACCATGGGAAATGTGGGCTTCCTGGGAATATAAGCCTAGATCAAGCAGTTTGTTGGCTGATAGGCACTTGGAATCTCAAACTTTTTTGGACTGAGAATCCAAGATTTTCAAGCTGTTGTATTACTCATTTTTTTTTAGAATTCTCAGTTCTTTCCACTATGTAAAAGGACACAGACAAGTAAAGTCATATTTATATATACCTTGTGCAATTGTAGAATAGGCACAATTTTGGTTGCTCTCTAAAAGTATGAGGTTGTCGCCCTGAATGGATACTTGAAAGGTACAACTGACATATCTTAATCTTCCTGCTTCTAGTTCCATCTCCTTTTCATCAGCGCTCTATGCTAGAGTCATTCCTTCTCAAAGCAGCTGGGCTGCGTGCAAATTTCCATTCCTTCAGTCACACACTGTTTAGCACAGGACGAGGTATAAAATCTTCATCAGCACACTTGGCGCTTCACAATCTGCTGTTTAATTACCATCAGATCCTCGTCTCCTCTGCCCACTTTCTATCACCCCACATTAGGTGTCCAAATAAACAGATTATTATTATTATTTATATTTAGATGAGAGGAAGGGAGATAGTGAGGCAGAGTCCCGCAGACACCCCTACTGGGATTCACCCAGCAGCTCCATATGGGGCTGATGCTCAAGTACCAAGTTATTTTTAGCATTAGAGGCTGATACACTCCTCTGGAGTTATCCTCAGTGCCTGGGCTATCCCTGAACCACTAGAACCACTGGCTGAGGGGAGAGAAAGAGGAAGAGAAGGTGGAGATGGAGCGGAGAAAAGCAGGTGGTCACTCTCCTGTATGCCCTGATCGGGAGTCAAACCCAGGATGTCCATAGGCCAGGCAAATGCTCTATCCACTGAACTACCAGCCAGGACCCAGATGACTGTTATATACTTTTAAAAAATTTACTTATATTGAATTATATTCAGTCTTTTAGGGTAGAGTTCTAAAAATTGTGACAAACGTATATGATTATGCCTGACTGGTGGGTGACACAGTGGATAGAGCTCGACCCCAAGCACTGAGGTCTCCAGTTCAAAATCCTGAGGTCACCAGCTTGAACACTGGCTCATTGGGTTGAGCATGGGCTTTCCTACTTGAGTGTGGGGTCACTGGCTTAAGTATGGGATCATAGACATGATACTAAGGTTGCTGGCTTAAGCCCAAAGAGTGCTGGCTTGAGCCCAAGGTCACTGGTTTATGTAAGGAGTCACCAGCTCAGCTTGAGCCACCTGGTCAGAGCACATATGAAAATTAATCAATGACAACTAAAGTGAAACAACTACAAGTTGATGCTTCTCATCTCCTTCCTCCCTTTATCTCTCCCTTCCTGACTTTGTTTTCTTTTTCTCTAAAATCAATTTTTTAAAAATATTTAACCACAACAGTAATCATGATACAGAAAAGTTTCATCAGCACCAAAAATTACTTTATGGTTTCCCCTTTGTAGTCGACCACTATCCCTGTCCCAGCCTCTGGTGACCTCTAATCTGTGTTTTGTCCCTACAGCTATACCTTTTCCAGAATGTCATGTAAGTAGATTCCTACAGTATATTGCCTTTTGAATATGGTTTCTTTCGCTTAGGTGGGGCAACTCACTCTAATGAGCCATTGCTGAAGGAGGGGAGGAGAGGAGAGAGAGAGAAGCAAGAAGGGGAGATGGAGAAGCAGATGGGTGCTTCTCCTGTGTTCCCTAATTGGGAATCAAACCTGGGACGTCCACACACCAGGCCAACGCTCTACCACTGAGCCAAATTCAACTCATTTTTAACTTCTTTATCAATACAACATGACCATTCCAGGCACAGTTAGGTATCATCTTTCCTATATTACTACAGTGTGCTGTAATAAGCAAGCTATGGCCTGTAGGCTACATCCAATAGGCCCAAATCCTACACCCCTGCCCCCGTGTGTTTTAATACTTGAAACTAAGAATAATTTTACAAATTTTTTCATTTTAGAAAAATTTATATCTATATCTATGTATAAATATATATATATATATAAATAGATATATACTTTTTAATTAGCTTTACATTTTTAGAGTTACTGAGAGAGAGAGAAAGAAAGAGACAGAGGGACAGAATATGTGACAGAAACAATATGTAGCCCACAAAGCTGCAAATATTTACAAATTACTCTTACAGAAAAAATTAGTCATCTCCTATTCTATTTGGCTGTGAAATCTTTGTATTTCCAGCATCTAGCTACATCAGTTAGAGTTTAGTTAGAAACCTAGTTAGGTTTTCAACATGGGTTTGGTTGGATTTTTTTTTTTTAATAGAGGAATGGTTAGAAGTGTGAGAGGGGCAGAGAGTAAGGTGACCAGACATCCCACTTTTGGTGGGACAGTCCTGATTTTTAACAATTTGTCCCGTGTCCTGTGGCATTTTAAAATGTCCCGATTTTTGGAAAGAATGCACGAAAAGCTAGGGAACGGTGGGGAAACGGGAAGAGAATAAACATTTTTCTGCGGGGAGACCCCGCCTCTATCTGGAAGCACCCGCACTGCCGCAACAACTGGCTGCCCTATACGGGGCCCCAAAACAAAGAACTTCGGGTGGGACGTACCTGCTGAGGCAGGGGCTGTCAAGTCCCCTAACTACCCATAGGCAGTGTCCTGGATGCCGGCATGCGGCTCTGGGCTCCACAAGGCGCAAGCTGCTCAGTCTCCAGTGGGTGGCGGGGCTGGACGTGGGGAGCACTCGTGCAGCTCCAGCATCAGTTTCAGGACCGTGTAACCCCATCCCTCTGACTCAGTCAAAATTTCCCATATAGTAATATTTCCAAAAATGATCTTTTTAATGAGGTATCATTATTAAAAATATATATTGATAAGGAAAAGGTTAAATCTTGGGCATCAGCAAAAATCACAATAGAGAACAAATGCTTAGAAATATTTCATCATTTTGAAGCAAAGCATGTTCCATACAATAATGCACTAAAAATTGTGGAATACGCACTGTCTTTACCAGAAACTAATGCTGCGACTGAACGTGTTTTTTTCTATGGTAAATAAAGTGTGGACATCAGAAAAATCACAATTAAGTGTTGAGACTTTGAAAACCATTTTATGTGTGAAATATAATTTAACAAATTCTTGTGAAAAATTTCATGACCTTTTAAACAACAGCAATCTACTAAAAAAATTCACTCAAATGAGAAATATGTCAAAGAATAAAATAATACTATACATAATTATTTTAATGTATTATATTTGTAAATTGTACTTATGTTGAAATATAAAAAAATATATTACAATACTTTTTTTGCATTCTATGAAAATTTTTTTTCTCCATATAGACCAAATTTTTAATCAAGACCCCCCCCCCCCAATCAATGGTGTTCCACTTTACCAATTTTAAAATCTGGTCACCTTAGCAGAGAGGTAAGATTGTGTTTCCCATGAACTATGAGCTAACACTCCTATTGGCCTGGGAGGCTTTGCAACTACAAGAAACAAACAAACAAAAAGAATGGTACTCAGCTAATTCCTGCCTTCTGATCTCACGTGCATGCCTTGAATGGCTGACTCTAACCAGAATCAAATTGGCAATAGATTTTGGAAAATGTTTTCTAGCTATTTATTATTCTCAGTGGTTCAAGGAGGAACATAAAATTGTGAAAGTACAGATGACTGTAAAAATATCAGGCACACTGACATGATGTCTTGCATACTGCTGGTTCTTAGAAAAGGTTTATTGAATTAAATTGAATGAACTGTTTGAACATTTAGTGTGCTAAGCACTTAAAATGCCTAGATTCATAAAATCATTTCTTGCCTTCAAGTAGTTTACAATCTACTACTTGTAAGTCAACCTAATGAGAGAAGCTGAAGTGTAAACAACTAACTATGTCTCAAGACATAATATAATAGTTGGCAAATAGAGCTTACATGGAAAGTGCTGAAAGAAGGCAGAGAATTAATTTAACTTGGAGGATGGAAAAGGGATGGCTTCTTGGAAGCATATACTTTAGGCATTGAAAAGACTTTTGAAACTAAGAGAGGGTAGGCCCTGGCTGGTTCACTCAGTGGCAGAGTATGAGCTCAACATGTGGATGTCTCAGATTCTATTCCTTTGCACACAGGAGAAGCGACCATCTGCTTCTCCACCCGTCTTCCTTCCCTTTTCACTCTCTCTCTCTTCTCTTGCAACCATGACTCGATTGGTTTGAGCAAATTGACCCCGGGAGCTGGAAATGGCTCCAATGGCCTTGACTCAGGCATTGAAATAGCTCAGTCAAGGAGCAACTGAGCAGTGGCCCCAGATGGGCAGAGCATTGCCCCCTAGAAGGCTCGCCGGGTGAATCTCAGTTGGGGTGAATGTGGGGGTCTGTCTCTCTGCCTCCCTCCTCTCACTAAAAAAGAAAAATAAGAAACTGACAGAGGATTGGGAAATTTCACTTCAAGGAAAAAGGAGCCATGGCAAAAAGATGTGAAAGCAAATGGCATTTAGGGGAATTTTTATGTTAAAGTACTTAAGTTTCTAAAAAATACAATAAATTTTACTATTTTATAAAACACATTATTTAGTGTGTGTGTGTGTGTGTGCGTGTGCGTGTGTGTGTGTGTGTATATATATATAAATATATATATATATATATATATATATATATATATATATATATATATATATATATATATATATATAAATTATGAACTTTAACCCAGGTCCAAAATTCCATGATTAGAATTTTAGAACAATTTTATTGCATGTACCAAAATACAAGTACTTAAATTGGCCCTTGAAAAGATTATGTACTTAACATTAACTTTATACTCAACGCCATTTGTTAAAAGAGTAACATTTCTTGTTCCCTAACCCCACATTGACCTCACCCCACATGCCACATTATGTTCCCAATCCAAGGCTGGGACATGCATGCTCAATTCTCTATTCTTAATAGAGTCAGTGGGAATTCCGGGTGGCTATGTACTACTGATCAAACTTGACTTGAGGTTCCAACGGACTAATTTCTTTATCACGTTTCACAAGCTGGATATACCAATCACATTTTGCATAGAGGGAGGAGTACATATAAAAATGGCCTCTTACTACACTTTTAGTTTTCATTTAAGCAAAAGGAATTAGATTAAAATGAAGATTTAAAATGACATCCTTATTTTTAAATTAAATAATGTACATAAGTCTGCCACAATTAGCACCCAAAATTCAGTGTGACCTTTATGGCAGCTGGTGATGCTCTAATATTTCTGAGTAGTACATAAAAGGTGAAAGGGCATATCTCCTTTCAATGTGCATATGTAACTGCAATAAGTATTAATAGGAGTACATACTTGTGGGTAATCCTGGAATGTATATCTATATTTATAATTAGGAATAGTTATGTGAATTTGATATAAATATCTGTCATCAGTGGTGTTTGATTATCAATTTACCTTGTACATTTTGTGAGCACTGTAAGCTTATGGTAGACTCTTAGGTTTTGTAACACGTATTGAAAGAATGTTTAGAATTTTAAAAAATGTTTTCATGTGCAGCAATATTTGTTCAGAATTCATAAATTTAAATGTGAAGGCGCTTTTTAATTTGTTTTATTTTGTAGTTATGGCAAATGAGGAGGCATTGTAAAATCCGAGTGTAATTTTGTGTATGAAATTTAATTCCTAACTGCCTGTTTCTGTAACCCCAGAAAACACTCCAAGAGCAGAGGGAGGTAGCTCTATTATATTCTGTTGCTGTCTGAACAGATTTTCCTGATTTTCTGCTTTCCTTTCATTTTCCTTTCTTTGCATGGCTTTCTGATTATCCTCACTCCCTGCCTCCTTCAGCTATATGCAGTAATTAGTGGGGAGAAGTGAAAACAAACAAAAAAGCATGTTTGTGAGAAGGATTTTTGGTGGTTTTCACGTTCTCCTTTATGTTTTTTTGCATTGTTTGAGGTTTATAAGCATTAGAAAAATGAAAATTTTTTTCTGATCACAAAAACCACTAGCATCAACATTCTAGAAATGTTAAGGACTCAATTAGTAGAATTGTTAATTAATGTTCAGGGAAGCCTAGTATCTCTGCGATTATATTAAAATTCAAATAAATTAATATGACTTGTTTATAATGTTGCTCTTCCTAGGACATGTTTATGAAACAATTCACTGGATTTTAGGAAGCTCTTTACATTTCATATGTCAAACAAAATAACTCCTTTCTTGACTAGATTGTCACTGTGAATGCAGGAACCATACCTGTTTCCTTCTTTAGATGGAAAAGAGCCATATTCCCGATGTCTTTTCCTTTCAGTAAATATTTGTTAACAGATATGGCACACTTACAAATCAGTTTGAGAAAAGCTCCAACAGAAAAGTTGGTGAAGTATATGACATACATTTTTATATGAGTATAATGTAATGCAGTACATGATTTCACAAAGAACGAAAGACAAAGGGCTGATAATCATGAAAGGTATATTACCGCAGTACAAAGCAAACTATACAAATGTGAACAACTGATCTATCTTTTTTTTCAATGTTCAAAACATGCGTATGCTCAGCATTGGCAAGTGAACAGAGAAAAATGGGTACGTTTATTCTCTTTGGATAAAATGAAAATTACTCAATTCATCCCGGAAAGTAGTTTGGAAATATGTTTTAAATGTAATATATAGGAGAGCATTTGACCCCACAATTCTGTCTCTAGGAATTTATCTTAAGGTGATAATCAAGTGTGGTAAGATTTTTATGTAAGAATGTTTGTGGCAGCACTGATTATTATTTAGAAGAATTAGAACTCTAAATATCCATTAATAGAGATTTATTAAATAAACGATTCTCCTTTATATAATGAAATTCTATGCAACCATTCAAGTGATTATCTATATTTATTGATCTGTAAAAATGTTAATATATTATTGAGTAAAAAAACAGTTTACAATATAGCATGTGTTATATGATCTGCATAACAAGTTCAACGGACTTGCGCTATAAAAGGCTAGATAGTAATATTTTTTTAAAGTTTTCTTTATTTATGGATTTTACAGAGAGGGGAGTAGGGGGCAAAGGGAATAAAGAGTATCAACTCAGTTGCTTCACTTTATTTGTTCATTGATGGCTTGTCATATGTGCCTTGACCAGGCAACCCCAGGGTTTTGAACTAGTGACCTCAGTGTTCCAGGTCAAAGCTCAATCCACTGTGCCACCATAGGACAAGACAGGTAGTAAGTCTTTTATTTGTATTATTTTTTAAGATATTGTTTATTCATTTTATAGAGAAGAGAGAGTGAGAGTTGGGGAGAGGAGCAGGAAGCATCAACTCCCATATGTGTCTTGACCAGGCAAGCTCAGGGTCTCACTCCAGTGACCTCAGCATTCCAGTTTGACGCTTTATCCACACTAGGCTACCACAGGTCAGGCAAGACAGGTAGTAAATCTTTTAAGTTTTGTCAGTCATACAGTCTCTGTCATACAACTCAACTCTCCTGTTATAGTGCAAAAGTAGCTATGGACAATGTATAAACCAGTAAGCATGGCTATGTTCCAGTAAATTTTTATTTACAAAAACAGGCCTCCATGTTAGCTTGCTGACCTCTACTATACTTATAAAAGTATTTGGGGAGAGAGAGAAAGATTACATATTAAAAATAATGTTCACCCAAATGTTGACAGTATGGTTTTGTGGAGGTTATTCTAGATGGTTTTACTTGCTACTTTATTTTTCTGTATTGCTTGATTTTTATAGGCATTAATATGATATCTTTCTTATAAACAGAGTCTGTTTACCCTTCATAAAAACAGGTTCATAGAATAATATGTCTGAGATTCTATTTCTAAGATTCTATTTCTGAGAGTTACATTTCTAAGATCTTTCATATATATTAAATACAGTAATATTTAAATATAGTTCACCATTTTATCTTGTGTAAAATCACCTAATGCCTGTATTGTTGTAGTTGCCTCTTTAACAATATTCTTCTTCCTGGTTTTTTAATCCTTCATCTTCCTGTTACACAGTTGCCAGCTTTACCTATGTTTTTAAATCTACAATTCTGTTATCTAGGTTGTCTGGAATCTATCAGAAGTAAACCAATTTTGTAATAAAAATAAAGACACACACATGTGTGCATGCACACATACACACCTGTCTTGGCTCTCCTATTTGTGATACTTCCAGCCTACTGGTTTCTCTTCCTACCCCCTTCAAATGGAATCTCAAGGTTCTGTCCTTATTCTCTTCTCTCACAACATTGTTCCCTTTGGCATTCCAATGAGTTCAGATACCAACTTCATGTAATGACTCATCTGGACATTTGTAGAAGTAGGTGACATGTAGCCAATTCTGTCTTGGGAATTTATTTAAATCCACACTTAGTTACAATAACCAGTTGCCCATTACTACTTTTACCTCCTTATGTAGGTTTTAGCTTTCCATCAAACTCCTCTTATATATGTGCCAAGTTTAGATTTACTAACTCAGATTTAACATCTGGCTCATCACCATCTACCTAGATTGTACACCTAGATTTCAATATCAGCCTCTTGGTGAGGCACTTTGGTGTCTTCTTGATGTGTATGCAGAAAAAGAGTAGAAGTAGAGAAACAAGTTAGTTGTAGAAGTCTTGGCAAGATTTGATGGTGGCTCTAACTAGCTACACTGCAGGGAAAATAGAAAGAAGAAGCTGGCCTAACCTGTGGTGGTGCAGTGGATAAAGTGTTGACCTGGAATGCTGAGATTGCTGGTTTGAAACCCTAGGCTTGCTTGGTCAAGGTACAGATGGGAGTTGATGCTTCCTGTTCCTCTCCCCCTATTTTCTCCCTTCTCTCTCTCTCATTCTCTCTCTCTAACCTCTCTAAAATGATAAATTAATAAAAATTTTCTTTTTAAAAAGAAAGAAGTAGCTGGGTTCTGGGATTTTGATGAAACTAAACATTTGGTGGTGGACTAGATTTGGAGAGGAGAAGGAGAGGGTTCTTCAAAGATAACTCCCAGTTTTCTGGTGTGTACACATGGGGAATGGTGGCTGTCATCATCTGCTGAGAAAGGGAAGTGAAGAGTGAGAAATCTAAGGATTTTTCCAGGCTCAGGGCAGAGTGGTATTTCTGGCAGAAGAAACAATATTAGCCAAAGCTTGAGGGCATGAAAATAATCAGTGTTTTCTGAAAATTACAAATATTCAAGTGTTCAATAGTATGAGGCATGGAGTAAGGAAGGCCAGTAAAAAGGAGTAAGTCTGGGAAAGCAAGCTAAAACCTAATCGTGAATGGTCTTCAGTCCCATGCTAATCAGTTTTTTTCTTATCCTTAGAAATTAGCTGTCCCCAGATGTTTAGATTCATATCCAATTTATGAGACCAGTATAGAATTGCCTGCTTTTATCTTGCTAAGTAAAGTATTAAAGCAATAATAAAACCATTATTTTACTTAAAACCAGAGATCTCTTAAAATAGAATTTATTTCTTATTTGACAATGGTGATAAAATAAATCTTAGAGTCAACATAGAAATTATTGTAATTATTGTAGAGCTTTAATTTTTAACTAATGAAGGATTGCTGAAAATGAATATACACTAAACTTCAATTTGAAGAGAGGAACCCAGAGGCTAGTTACTTCAACACCTTAGAAAAACAGCCACAAATCACCAGTCAAGTAGAGAACTCGAGCAATGAAGAATAATAGTAACAGCATTGCTGAGCCTTACCGTATGATAACATGTTTAAAAGAGCTTGGCAAATGACTGGACTTCCACTGTCATAGATGGAACAATGATTTATGCTTAGTAAACAGGACAAATGCTGTAACTGCCTTTTTTTTTTTTTTTTTTGAAGATGTGCTAGGAAGGAATTTATGTTCATGTGGCACTTTTAGATTATAAAATTTTAAATTTTTAAGTACCCATTTCAAAAAGTGGATCTTCAGTATGAATCATTGTTAAGAAATTTTCTTAATATCTTATTTACACACATTTACAAATAGGCACCAATACTATTCTAATGAACAGTCCAGAAGACAATGGTCTGAATTATCCAAATATTCTCTTTCTCTTTTGCCACATTAACTATTATTTTTCCTTTATGTTCCATTGTTTTTTGTCAAGAAGATCTTGAAAACTGAACGCTAGGTATTTTCTCATATTTCAGGAATAGCACTAGAACTGACATAACTTTAAATTATATTATGAAGGAAGCTAAAGAACATATAAATCATGCCAAAAATACTTAGGATTGGGAGGACTGGATGCCAGGGAATTGGTAATTCGATCCAAAGCCTGTCACCTGTTAAAATTTATCCTGGGTCAGTAGTGACTGAAAGTCATCACGACCTGACAGGTGTTCAGGATTGCGTGTAAAATGAAGTGGCAGACTCAGTATAGTTCCTATTTGACACGTGTATGCATTACTAAAACCACTGCTGCATTAATTGATAACTATGCTGGCAATCTTGATTGAGGTGCCAAGGACTAACTGGCCTGAACTCTCTTCACCCCTACTAATGTGTGTTTTTAAATAGGCTCAAGTGTGCTTGTATAGTAGGAAAGTTGTGTTTGGGCCTAGATTACTTTTACTCCTAAAACTGACCATCTGCATTTCTTCACAGTAGACCCCTTTATTGAAAAAAGATCTGAGTCTTTTCCTACTTGGTGAAATGTTTTGTCTATCTCCTGGATCATCAAATAATATAAAGCATTAAGTTGATGGTACTTAGCACCCCCAGGGATAAGTAGATCCATCCCCCTAATTCTCTCCTTGGAATTTAATTTAGAAGTATCAGTACTCTCTTTTTTATTTATTTTTTCTTATTGTAAATTCTTTATATTATATATCAGATAATTTACAAATATCTTACTGTCTTTAGTAATATAAACAATGGACCAATAATTTATTCTGACTGGGACAGCAGTAAGCTGAAAACAAAATCAGCTGCCTGAATTTTTCTTCTTTACCTCTTTTCTGAGGATGAAATTTATTTTCATTAATCCAGAGCTGCAGCACCAGAAATTATTTCAATCAACTCCTTTGTGATGACAGCTTATCGTGTGTAGTTGAAAGCCAGTCAATTTGTCAATCATCTCAGAAGCATTCTTGCTTGCATTGTGCATGGCGGTCATTCTGGCACTTTGCTCACTCATGGTGAATTCCTTCAGAGAATAGTAGATGATGTTGGCTAGATTGTATTCCTGGTAATTCTGCAGCATGTCAGCATCAATGTCATGGTAGATACTCACACTCTCAACACTTGCAATGGTATTAAGGGAAAAGATGAGCTTTTCTTCTGTCTTTTAGGAGATGACAGACTTGAATCAATTAAAGACAATAGACTTTCATCAAATTCATATCCAGAATTTAATAATTCAAGGACAATAACTGACGCATCTCCAAAAGTAGAGGGTTTTCTTCCCATTTCTTTGAATGTCCCAGAAAGTCGTCAGAATGAGTCCTATGAAGTATGCCCTTACTTTTATCACCAATTCCAACGATCTTCACTTCTTTTTCTGCTGTTGTGAACATAGCCACCTCACTTTTCATCTGTTTAGGAATGGAGCAATGGGTATCACATAAAGACCTTTATCGAAGACACACAGATAGGGGGTTCTTCTTCCTGTTTTCAGGCACCTCAACATCAGCCTTTTCACGTAGAGCCAATGACCCTGTTTCATACACTAGGGCTAGTTCCAGCTTCCTCTCAGCTTAGGCACATTTTGCTCTGCTGTCATTTTCATAGACTTGGAATTTTCTGGATGGTTTTTTATTGTTTCAGTTGCCTAGACATATCTTTCAGTGTTGCCATATTTTGAGCTTGGATCTATTGCAGCTGCATGGCCCAGGCCAAGATCCCAATGATGCCCACCTGAGAGAACATGGTGGCATTGGCTCTGCTGAAGCAACATCCGTGAGTTCTTAAATGTATACGAATATATAGCATAACCACTCATAATTAAATACTACTGAATTAATTGTTTTTTAAGGAAGTTAGTATTTGCGACTTAAAAAATTGTTGCTTTATATGTTAGCGAGTCAGAAGGAAAAGAAGCCCACCTAATCCTCCCTTGTTGGTAGTGGATGAAGAAGAGCAGAAAGGAAAGGACTGATCCTCACTAGTATCATGTAGTGAAAACAACTTTTTTTTCTCTCACTAGAGCATCCTGATGATAATGTGTGTCTGTCCTGAATTTAACCTCAGCCATGCTAGCAACAAGATTTTAGCTAGGTGGAACAAACAAGCAGATTTTTAATAATACTATAATAATTTTGTGCTGTTCAGGAGATCACTTAGGTGATCCTTGATTAATGGTTATGTAGTCTCCTAAATTTAACTAGCAAATTATTCTCTTCTCTACAACTCCTTCCAGAATGCTAAGGAAAGGCTAAAAAAAAAAAAGTGGATCTTAAATGCATCTGTTAATAGGCAAAAATAATAAAAGCATGAAGTATAAATTGGTTTTCCAATAGAGACAGTAAACATAACTGTATTTTCCAGAATCTTGCCTCAGGGTTAATAATGAATGTATCTTTGCAGATAGGCTGGCCAGAGTTGTAGACATATTTATGACCATGAGGCAAAACCAGTTTTTCTATTTGTAGAATAAATTGATTAATTCATTTGCAGTATGCATTTATAAACTGCACCATTCATAGACTTGACAGTAACAGATTGGGCATCAATTATAAATGAATTATTCAGTTTTGCTTTGTTGATTTTGTACATTTTAGGCAGTCCCCAACTATGCTATGTACGTCTGCCCTCATTTCTTTGCTTGTGCTCTATTTCCCTGGAATCTGCTCCTTTTCTTTCTCCCTTCTTCCCTATCCTCCATCCACAACTCTCTCCTGGACAGTTAAACTTCTGACTCATCTTTCTAGGTTTAAAGTACGTGTAGATTCTTTTCTAGACCTTTCACTATCTCTCCTCAACCATATCCACTTTCTGTTCAAGTAAGTATTAATTTTTCTTTCCACACACTTAGAAAACTGTTATAGCTGGTTGCATTTAATTTGTGGATTTCTCAAAAAATAGATTATGGTGTGTTTAACATAGTAGACACTCAGACATATTTATTGAGTGAATGATTGAATGAATATTTAGAGGTTTATTCTTCTCATTTTGTAGTATTTAAATGAATGTTTTGTCTCATAATTAGGTAAACTCTAAAGACTGAGAGAAATATCTCAGTGACACTTTTAAGTATTTTTGCTTCTAATGAACTTAATTTTAAAAAGCCTTGACCATAATTTTATTGACTATGGCTTTTAGTTTTTATAGTTGTTAGTATATATATATATATGTTGAAAATATAACCAATGGAATCTTTTTCTTTGATTAACTGTGTGGAAGTTCCACAAGTTTTATGCTTTGTCCCAAGGAAAGGTGTGGCAAGTTGGTTGGAGAGATGTAAACGGCACAAACCTAGCAGTTTACAGTGGAAAAAAATTTTTAACTTAATTATGGAAAAGTTAAACATATTCAGAAGTAGAGAGAATTGTCTAGTGAACCCCCAGTGATCTATCACCCAGCTTTAACCATATCAACCAATGGTCATTCTTGTGTTGTCTATTCCCCCACCTATTGCCTCAAGTTCTTTTCTTAAAGGTAGGTTTAAGAAAAGGTAAACCAGCCCTGCCTGGTTGACTCAGAGGTAGAGTGTCAGCCCCGTGTATGTATATCCTGGTTTTGATTCCTGGTCAGGGCACACAGGAGAAGTGACCATCTGCTTTTCCACCCCTCTTGCTCCCCCTTTTCTTTCTCTCTCTTCCCCTGCTGCAGCCATGGCTTGATTGGTTCAAGCACATTGACCCTGGACGCTGAGGATGGCTCTGTGGAGCCTCTGCCTCAAATACTAAAAATAGCTTAATTGTGAGCATGGCCCCAGATAGGCAGAGCTTTAGCCCCAGATAGGGGTTGCCAGGTGGGTCCTAGTTGGGGTGCATGTTGGAGTCTGTCTCTCTATCTCCCCTCCTCTTACTTGAAAAAGAAGAAAAATTAAAAATAAATAAATTAGAAAAGGTAAACTTTTATATAAAATATAATATACTGTTTTTAAGTGTAAAGTTTCAAAAGTTGGGACAAGCACTCAGTTGTATATGTGTTCAAGATACAGAATATTTCCATTACCACAAAAATCTTCATTGTGCCACTTTGTAGTGAGGCTCTTTACTCACCTCCAGTTCCTGGCAACCACTGATTTTCTGTTCCTAGAGTTTTTACCTTTGTCTGAATGTCATATAAGTGGATTTAAGCAGAATGGAGTATTTTGTGTTTGATTTATTTTCATTTAACACCGGTCTTTTGAAAACCATCTATGTTGTCCAGTGAATTAGTAAATTGTTCAGTTGGTTCTCTATTTTATGGATGTAGCACAATTAGTTTATCCATTCAACAGGTGCAGACATTTAGATTGTTTCCTGTTTGGGGCTCTTATGAGTAAAACAACTCTGGAATTCACATATAAGCTTTGCTGTAGATATATGTATTTATTTCTCTTGGGTAAATACCTAGGTATGGAATTTCAGGTCATGTGATGAGTATGTTTACTTTTATAAGAAATGGCCAAACTGTTTTTCAAAGTATTCATGTCATTTCAGTGAAAATTTCAGTGCATTTCAGTATAAATTTTTTCACTAAGAAAACTTTGAATTTTTGAGTTTTAAGTTTCTGTTACTAATAAATCTTTTATCTAAAGTTCTTGGCTATTTTTATTACTCAAAGCAACAAGACTCACTGAGGCAACTATCAAGACATCTTGTTACTTACTGCTGGCAAGAACCTGGCTAGAGTTCTCTTAGACAGACTATAGTGCAGCCCTGCCAACTATGTGCTCCCAAAATCACAGTGTGGCTGTGGGCCATGCTCAGTACAGCTGACTTGATCATTGCAGCATGTCTGGATTTAGGAACATCAGGGCTGAAATGAGTCTGTATCTTATAAGATTTCAGATCCTAGGAGATTCGTTTTTCTGATTAAATATAAGTGCTACTGAGTACATAAGTCTTATGTGTAGAGTTAAAAGTAGTTTTTTTTATATTAAATAGGATTTATAAAATTAAAAATAATATCATTTGCTATTAATTATTTTAAAGAGAAATATAAATAATAACATCCTAATATAATATCCTTTGATCTGGTGAAATAATTTGATTAAGTCAAGAGTTCCAGATTCTTAACAGTATTTTTTTTTTTTTTTTGTCATGAGAGCTATGAAAGATTCTGGATTTACAACTATGACAAGCTTTCTAGTTTCCTAACCAGTTAAAGGCACTTTATTTTAATTTTTGCTTTGCTATGGTATAGAATAGATCCAGATTATTATTATCAACATTTTACTTTTCAATTACTATTAATTGAGTTCCACAGAAAATGAAACCCTATGCTGGATCTCTATCTAGTGTATCCTTTAAGAATAACAGATTAAATTAAAACTGCCGAACAGCTTCAGGGAAGACCAAGTACACAGACTGCTTTAGCAAGATGCAGGTATTATCTAATATGTTATGTGAATATACAGAAATTATTCTATGCTAGTAAAAAAATGTTGGCAAGTTATAAAAAAAACATTGCTACTAACTGCCTTTGAAATTTATAACACAACACAACAGATAAATTGTCAACCAAGAAGGTATGAGGTCTTATATTCTTTTCAGAGAAAACCAAATACCCACTTGCTAATGATGTTGTTGATAATTCCTTGAACTGGGAGAAAGTTCCAGTGAGAACTGAAATGACTGAACTCCTAGAGATGAGATATCTTGGAAGTCTACCCACAGAGTAATCAGACTTGATTTCCTTCAGCTTTCTAAGAGTTGATCTGATTCTTTGCCATAGCTGCCCGACCGGTAGATGGACACAGTCCCATAGTAATATTTATTTGCACCAAATGCTGCAGTCATTCAGAACCTGTCTAGGATGCCCAAGTTTTAGACACAGCCAATATCTACATCATAGAGTGATTATAAACTTAGATTAGAGATCCAAGTCAGTATGAGACCAGGGTCAGAAATGTGTGAAAAAAATGGTATGCAGATCTTGTAGGGGGATACCCCTTTTTTTGAGCTCTGAATTTTCAAAGTATTGAGAGTGCAGAGGGAGGAGGCAGAGACAACTCAGGTTCTAAATAGGGTAGATAGGGCACATTTAGAGAATGGACTACAAAGCCAGTGTAGAAGGAGTACATGCAGAAAGGAATGTGGAAGTTAAGAACAGTTTAAAGGGCCTAAGAAAATGATAGTGGAGTCATGTTGGCTTTTCAAGAAACAAGGCTCGGTTGATATCCATGTTGCTCTTCATCCTGAGAGTCAAGCTCCAGAGTCTGATGATTCCCTTTCACACAATTTTAATAGTGTTATCTCACATTAGTGGGGTTGGGTTGTAATAGTCACAAACCAGGGTTAAAGAGATGTAACTTACTTTATGGTCTTTAACTGATCTCATCTTGCTTTTGAACCTCCACACCTCAACAATGGAAAGTACTCAAGCTTGCCAATCATAGTTACCAATTTTCCAGTTTAAAATTTAGGGGATTTTTTAAGAAAAATACTGTATGATTTCATTTTTATAAGATGTTGGAGGTAATCAGTTTCATAGAAACAGAAAGTAAAATGATGTTGGACAGAGGCTGCAAGTGGTGGTGATGCAAATAGAGTTGTTCCCTGGAATGGAGTTTCAGTTCTGGAAGATGAAGTTTTACAGATATGTTGCACAGCAATGTGAATATGTTTGACATTACTGAAATATACATTTAAAAATGGTTAAGATGGTAAATTTTGGTGTTTTATTTTACTGAAATTAAAAAAAAAGAATAAATAGGATATCACCAAAAAAATACATTTAATTGGGGGGGCCTATTACTCTTTATCAGCATTTCACACTTCTGAAATGCTCTCTCCCTACCACTGTTCTGTTTATCTAGAATAATCAGAGGTCTCCAAACTACGGCCCGGGGGCCAAATTGCAGCCACCTGAGACCTTTTATCCTGGCCCACTGCACTTCCGGAAGGGGCACCTCTTTCATTGGTGGTCAGTGTATGGAGTACTGTGTGTGGTGGCCCTCCAGCGGTCTGAGGGACAGTGAACTGGCCCCTGTGTAAAAAGTTTGGAGACCCCTGAATTTTAGATGAATCTGGAGTAAAGAGGTTCACCTAGCTTCCTGGCACTGCAGAGAGTTTCCTGGTACTCTCCTTCACAGCTTTTCATTGAGGTGGTTTATTCTGGTTGATCTAACTGCATGATCCTCTCATCTTGATGCATTTGCTTTACCTTGATTGAGCTCCTTGGTAACTGAGTTCCCTGTAAGGTAGCCACTGATATATTGCTGATCATCTTGTTTTTGGAACATTGTGCTGGCACCTGCTATTTATGACTACACTATTGCCTCCAGTTATGAGGTCCCTGTACTTTGTCATCCTCATCTATATCTAACATCCAATCCAGCAACCCATTTAGCAAGCTGCCCTCTTTGGTTACCTGGTGGCTCTTGGATGCTTTCTCAGAAACCATCTGGAAAGTTCAGGATCCAATGTGGATGCCCCTAATCTAGTCATCTTCTTAGCCATTGCTACTTATCTGGTAACATATTAGATATAGGACCATGACGAGCAGAGTAAATCTTTTAATGCTTTCTGACATTCATGCTACACAGGAATCAGGGCACCAGCCCCAATATTCTTTGATTCTCTGAGATTTGTCGGATTTTTCTGCTCTACTTACCTCTCTCAGCAAAGTTTTGACTCAAAAAAGGAGCAAGGATACATGGATGGAATCTCTCATTTTCTCACTCCCTTTTTCCATTTTCAGCCCAGAAGAATAATGTATAGCATATGCCAGTTTTCTAGATAGTGTTTTCTCTACTTTCCCAGAGGTAGTAAATCTCAGACTCATGGTTTACCATTAATGAAAAAAGTCTACTGGGGTAGGAGGGTGCAGAATTAACAAGAGGTGAAAAAATGGACGGCAGATATTTTTTTAATACCGCCACTTCATCTGGGCTTCTTTGTTAATTCCTCTCTCTTCTTGCTTCTCTATGTCTTGTTCACTCTTTTTCCAACATGCTTCTAATACATTATTTTACCATAATAGTGGATAAGAGTGAAGTCCTCAAGTCAAACAACCTCAGTTCAAAACCTGATCTTAATACTCAGAACTGAATGAAGGTTTTAGCTCTCTGTGCTTCAGTTCCTGCACCTATAAAATATAGATTGATAACAGCCCTAACTCATCATATGAAGTACTTTGAACAGTGCCTGGAATATAATTAAGTTCTCAGTCAATATTAGCTATTAATATTCATATATCGTCACTTCTCAACTAAACTAGTAACATAAATTTCTAATTGAATTCATTACCCATATTTGAATCCCCAGGCTCCTTGTTTTACACTATTATATAGAATTTAGAGAATCTGAGAATTGGATGAAAAAAATTACATCTTTATTTTAGCTCATATTTAATTGACATTAATCTTGAATATAGGTTTGAAAACACAAAAGTATTCATAATATCTGTGACTGTGTCACCAACAGAAATCATAAACAGTTTATATCAAATTGTGCCTGTTGCAGGTATCTCATTTATGATCATCACGACTTTTACACTATGATAGTTATTGAACTCTCTTCTACATATTGTTATTTATATTATAAACTTTTTGTACTATCAGATTTTATTATATCACACATTTAAAATGTTTTTATGATTATAACTTAATGTGATTGGTTTTCTTTGTATTTAAACCATTCTGAGAACGAATATATAGACTTCATCAGATTTCAGAAGGAACTTGACACAAAAACATTTCGAGAAAATTCTGAGATTCCAAGATGGAGATGGAGTAGGTAGATGTTCCAACTGCCACCTCCCAGGACCAAATTGGATTACAACTTAAATTAAGAAAAATCATCTTTAAAAACCACCTTTGAACTAAACAGAGGAATCTATAACCAAGGATCACAGAAAAAGCCAAAACGAGACTGGTAGGCAGGGCAGAGACATGGAAAGGGCTGCCCGCTTCCAGGAGCGAGCAGGAGTGGAGAGTCTGGAGGGACTCCCACTGCTGGGAAGTTCATCCTGAGAGGTGAGGGTCCTCAGCTCCAGGCTGGATGCCCCAGCCTTGAACCCCAGAGCCTAGAAGAGGCACCTACATAGCATTTGGGAGTAAAAAGAGCTGAGGTGTCTGCGAGAGAGACAGGAGCTCTCAGAGACTCAGGCTCTATTATAAAGGGCCAGAGCAGAAAGTCTCATTCAAGGATTTTAGATCAATAATGGATGTTCACAATGAGAACTTAATGGGTTTCTGGTGGAAGGAGGGCTTAGAAGACTAGAGTTGTGTGAGGAGAGTGTGAAGTTGGAGGTCCAGGGAGAGACACTGTAGAGGACGGCCACCAGAAGCCCTCTGCAGAGTCATTTTCCAATACCACAGTTGCCATATTTCTTGGGTGGAATAGTCCCCTCTGAGCGGCATCAGCCTGGGGAAAAGCAACTGCCCTGCCCTCAGAGTCTCTCATGCCCCACCCTTTAAAGACCGAGTCATTCTGAGAAGTAAGCCAAGAAGCAGGGAGCGCATCAGTGACTTAGTTTTCTGGCATAGAGGCTAGAGCTGTCCCCCTGCACTCTCTCTAGTCTATGACTGGTTCTTCTGCTTCACATGAGATTCAACAGAAACTGTTCAGACTACAGGCAGATCACACTCTGCGTCTCAGAGGACACACTCACTGGAATCCTGGGTCCATCCCCTTCTGAAGTCTGTGATAAAAGTCTGGACAGACTGACACCTGGGGCCAAGCCATAGCCACCACTCTTCCTAATCCCTAAATTGCTGCTGGCTCTAGACTCTATTAGAGGTTTATTCAGTGGCTGAGCTCAACAAGCAGCCAGCATACAGAGGCTGCAGGAGGTGGGTCTCAGAGAACCTTGGCCATTTGTGGACATTCCCCCAGGTCCAGTGTGGGTAAAAGCCAGCCTAGGTGTGTGCTTGGTATTTCCATGTGCACCTGGGCTCAGCAGTGGCAACCACAAACTCTGGATTGCTTTTAGCTCCAAGAAGGTTTCTGAGGGCCAGTAACAGGCAGTGTCCCCACTGGTTTGCACCAGGTTTCCTCCAGGAAGGCCAAGGGCCAACACATCCAGTGGCCAGCTGTGGAGAGCATTGGTTCAGGAGTAAACAACCCTTGCTAGTGGTGTGTCCTAAGGAAAGGTTTCTCAGACCTGGCTCAGCTGAGGTGAGTTCTGCTTTCTGTAATCAGCACCGGCACAGCAGCTCATGTGCATTGGACCAGGTGGAACTTCATAGTCAGCCAGCCTGGGTGCTCAATATCTGGCCCTGCTGGGCTAGGTTCTCCAGGGCAAAGGTAAAGAGAGGCTTGACATGGACATTTAAAGTGTAGGTCCCCATGAGCCTATTATTGAGTATGGTCGAAGGGTTTAACCGCTTCCTGGAGGGGGACACTCAGCCCCAGGAGAGGACTCTGTCAGTCTTCCTTTCTGAGACCAAGTTCTCACCAGCTAGAAGTACTTTTGCAGAGGAGGCTGTTGGCCCCACTCAATCTAAACCTGCACTCACCTGGCTGGGGAGAAATAAAATTTGAGTAGTGGGCAGTGGCTGAGAGATTAGGCACTAGAATAGGGACCACTTTTCCCATACTAAGCTCCTGACCAAGAGACCCCTGAAGTAGGGAGTTCCACTAACATTGTATTCCCAACCTCAACTGCCCTAACCCACCAAGCTTGCAACCTGTAAAGGGAGTGGTTCGGTGAGGTCAGTCTGAGCCCACACTATGGTCTTTCTACAGAAGATTCTGTGGGAAGACCAAGCAGATGCAGGAGGAGGTGGAGCAGCTGAAAAGTGGAGGCAAATCTTATGGAGCTTGGGACATTTACAGAGCTGCTTTCATCTCTAAGCAGGAGGAAGCTGATCCTTATATATAGGTTGACCCCTCCATGCTACCGAGGCATAGGAAATGCAGACACAAATAGCAAACAGAACAGTAGCTCCAGACAGGTAACCCATGGCAGGTTACAAACTATAGTTGATGCCATCCCAAGAGAACCTAGAACCAACACAACCAGTAGTGGGGGGCACCAACCCCAGACTCAGCTAACTACACTAGAAGTACACCCAAAGGAGGATTCCAGCAGGCACCAGACACTGTGGACCATAAATACGCCCAACAGGAAAGACACTGCATAGTTTTGAATACACATGATCAAGGCTGGCCCTTAGACCCAGCCAGCCTGAATGGATAACCACAAGCAAGCATGAAAGGACCAACTGCACTTAATACTCACATATAAAAGGAGGGGAAATACTACCCTCAAGAAGCATTCCTAGAACAAGGAACTCAGGTGGCTTGGAGGTCAGTACCACCAAACCCATCTTTCTCATAAAGATACAACAAGAAATTTTAAAGTCAGATAGTGCTGCCTAATACATAAACAAAATGGGTAGACAAAGAAATACATCACAAACGAATCAACAAGTGATATCCCCAGAAAAAGAACTAAATGAAATGGAAGTAATCAAACTAGCAAACACAGAGCTTTAAAAAAATGACTTTTAGAAAGCTCAAGGGTCTTAGAGCAAGAATGGATGTTCACAATGAGAACTTAAACAAAGAGATAGCAAGCATCAAAAAGGACACTGAAAACATAGAAAAGACCCAGTCAGAAATGACAAATACAATATCAGAAATGAAGACTGCACTAGAAGAAATCAACAGCAGGCTGGATGAAGCAGAGGATCAAATCAGCAATTGAGTTGACAAGATAAATGAAAGCACAGAAGCAGAACAGCAAAAAGAAAAGAAACTCAAAAAGACTGAGGAAACTGTGACAACATGAAGAGAAACAACAACCCCCATCATAGGGGTTCCTGAAGAAGAAGAGAATGAACAAAGTATAGAGAACTTATTTGAAGAAATCATAGTAGAAAATTTCCCTACATTGATGAAGGAAAAAGTCACAGAAGTTCAAGAAGCACAACGTCCCATTAAAGAGGAACTCAAGGAAGTCTCCACCAAGACACATTATAATTAAAAGGCCAAAGATAAGAGACAAAGAAAGAATACTAATAGCTACAAGAGAAAAGCAGTTAGTTACCTACAGAAGAACCCCCATAAAGATAACATCTGACTTCTTCATTAGAACATTTGAGGCCAGAAGAGATTGGAAAGAAATACTCAAAGTCATGCAAAACAAAAACCTACAAACAACCAAGACTACTTTATCCAGCAAGGCTAACATTTTTAATTGAAGGAGAAATAAAAAGCTTCCCAGACAAAAAAAAAAAAAAAGACTCAAGGCATTTATTACAACCAAATCAGTACTGCAAGAAATGTTGCCTGACCAGGCAATAGCACAGTAGGTAAAGCATTGGATTGAGATGCAGAGGACCCAGGATCAAAACCCCAAGGTTGCCAGCTTGAGCACGGGATTACTGGCTTGAACGTGAGCCCATACACATGACCCCATGGTTGCTGGTTTGAGCCCAAAGGTTGCTGGCTTGAAGCCCAACGTTGTTGGCTTGAGCAAAGGTTCACTCACTCTACTGTAGCTCTTCGGTCAAGGCATATATGAGAAAGCAATCAATGAACAACTAAGGTGCCACAACAAAAAATTAATGCTTCTCATCTCTCTCGCTTCCTGTCTTTCCCTATCTGTTCCTCTCTCTGTCTCTATCTCTGTCACACACACACACACATACACACACACACACACAACCCACAAAATGTTAAGGGGCCTGCTATAAAAAGAGCAACAAAATAAAGATATTGAGAGAAAGAGGATTGTAGATTTAAAGAATAAAATGGCAATAAATAAGTACATATCAATACTAACTTTAAATGTAAATGGATTAAATGCTCCAATCAAAAGACATAGGGTAGCTGCATAAATAAGAAAACTGGGCCTGTACATATGCTGCCTATAAGAGACCCACCTCAGTACAAAAGATACACATAGACTGAAAGTGAAGGGATGGAAAAAATTATTTTATATAAATGCAAATGAAAATAAAACTGGGGTAGTAGCAATATTTATATATGACAAAACAGCTTTTTTAAAGCAAAAGGTATAGTAAAGGATAAAGCTATAGAAAGGGATAAATGATAAAGGGAGCAATTCAACAGGAGGATATAACCATTTAAATATTTATGCACCTAATATAGGAGCACCTAAATATATAGAGAAGATTTTGATGACATAAAGGGCAAGTTCAATAGCAATGCTATAATAGTAGGGGATTATAATACCCCACTAACATTATGGATAGATCCTCCAGACAGAAAATTAACAAAGAAACCTCAGGCTTAAATGACACACTAGATCATCTGGATTTAATTTCTATATCTTTAGAACCTTTCACCCCAAAGCAGCAGAATATACATTCTTTTCAAGTGCTCATGGTACATTCTCTAGGATAGACCACATGTTAGGACATAACATGAATCTCAGTGAATTTAAGAAGATTGAAATCATATCAAGTATTTTCTCTGATCGCAATGGCATGAAACTAAAAATCAACTACAATAAAAGAACTGAAAAACATTTAAACACTTGGAGGCTAAATAGCATATTATTAAATAATGAATGGGCTAACAATGACATCAAGAAAAAAATTAAAAATAAATTCTTTGAAACAAATGAAAATGAACATACAACATCCCCAAACCTATAGGATACAGCAAAAGAAGTCCTGAGAGGGAAGTTCATAGCATTACAGGTATGCATAAGGAGCAAGAAAAAGCTCAAATAAATAACCTAACCCTGTGCCTAAAAAAAACTAAAACAGTAACAACAAATAAAGCCTCGATTAAATAGATGGAAGGAATAATAAAGATCAGTGGAAATAAATGACATAGAGGCTAAAAAAGCAATACAAAAGATCAATAAAACCAAGAGTTGGTTCTTTGAAAAGGTAAACAAAATTGATATACCTTTAACCAGACTCATCGAGAAGAAAGAGGGAACCCAAATAAATAAAATTAGAAATGAAAGTGGAGAAGTAACAACTTACACCATAGAAATACAAAGGAGTGTAAGAAAATACTATGAAGGTCTACATGCCAATAAATTGGACTACCTAGGTGAAATGGGTAAATTCCTAGAAACATAGTCTTCCAAAACTCTATTTGGAAGAATCAGAACACCTAAAAAGACTGATTACAGCAAATGAAATTGAAACAGTTAACAAAAACTCCCAGCATACAAAAGTCCAGGGCCAGATGTCTTCACAAGCAAATTTTACCAAACGTTCAAAGAAGAAATAACACTTATCCTCCTCAAGCTGTTTTGAAACTTTTAAGAGAAGGGAAGGCTTCCAGGCTCATTTTATGAGGCAAGTATTATCCTCATCTCAAAACCAGGTAAAGACACTACAACAACAGAAAACTATAGGCCAATATTCCTGATGAACATAGATGCTAAAATTCTCAACAAAATACTAACACACTGAGTCCAGCAATATATCAAAAAGATCATACATCATGATCAAGTGGAATTTATTCTGGGGAGGCAAAGATGGTACAATATTCGCAAATCAATAAATGTGATTCATCACATAAACAAAATGAAAGATAAAAACCACATAATTATAACAATAGATGCAGAACAAGCATTTGATAAAATCCAGCTCCCATATATTATCAAAACTAAGCAAAGTGGGAATACAAGGAACATACCTCAACATAATAAGGATCATATAGGAGAAACCAACAGCCAACATCATACTCAATGGGAAAAATTTTAAAGTAATTCTCTTAAAATCAGGAACAAGGCAGGGGTGCTCCCTTTCACCACTCTTATTCAACATAGTTCTGGAAGTCCTAGCCAAAGCAATCACACAAGAAGAAGAAATAAAAGGCATCCAAATAAGAAAAGAAGAAGTAAAATTGTCATTATTTGCTGATGACATGATACTGTACATAGAAAATCTTAGTGTCAGTAAAAAACTACTAGACCTGATAAATAAATTTTCCCAGATGGCATGATATAAAACAATATTCAGAAATTAGTGGCATTTTTATACATCAATAATAAACTATCAAAAAAAGAAATTAAGGGAACAATCCCTTTCACTCTTGCAACAAAAAAGTAGAGTACCTAGTAATATTTTTAACCAAAGTGTTAAAGACTTATACTCAGAAAATTATAAGACATTAAAAAAGGAAATCAAGGAAGATACAAACAAGTGGAAGCATATACTGTGTTCATAGATAGGAAGAATAAACATCATTGAAATGTCTATACCACCCAAAGCAACCTATAAATTCAATACAATTACTATTAAAATACCAACGGCATACTTCAAAGACATTGAAAAAATATTCATAAAATTTATATGGAGCAAAAGAAGAACCCCAATAGCCTCAGCAATCTTGAAAATGATTAATAAAGGGGGTGGTATCACACTTCCTGATATCAAGTTATATTACAAGGCCATTGTAATCAAAACAGCATGGTACTGCCATAAGAACAGGCATACAAATGAATGGAACAGAATAGAGAACCCAGAAATAAACCCACACCTTTATGGACAATTGATATTTGACAAAGGAGGTAAGAGTATACAATGGAGTAAAGACAGTCTCTTTAATAAATGGTGATGAAAAAATTGGACAGATACATGCAAAAAAATGAAACTAGGTCAGTAACTTATACCATTCACAAAAATATACTCAAAATGGATAAAAGACTTATATGTAACTTGCAAAACCATAAACATCTTGGAAGAAAACATAGGCAGTAAACCCTCCAATATTTCTCGTAGCAATATTTTTGTCTATATAACACCATGGGCAAGTGAAGTAAAGGATAAAATAAATAAATGGGACTATATAAAACTAAAACGCTTTTGCACAGCAAAGGACACCATTAACAAAAAAAGTCAACCCACACAATAGGAGAACATATTCACCAATACATCTGATAAGGTGTTAATAACCAACAATATCAAAGAACTTCTAAATCTCAACACCAGGAAAGTAAACAATCCAATTAAAAAATGAGCAAAGGGGCCCTGGCTGGTTAGCTCAGTGGTAGAGCATCAGCCCAGCATATGGAAGTCTTGGGTTTGATTCCGGGACAGGGCACACAAAAGAAGCACCCAACTGGTTCTCCACCTTTCTCCCTCTTCTTTCTCTGTGTCTCTCTCTTCCCCTCCCACAGGCAAGGTTCCACTGCAGCAAAGTTGGCTCAGGTGCTAAAGATGGCTCCATGGCCTCTGCCTCAAGCACTAGAATGGCTCCAGTTGCAACAGAGCAATGCCCCAAAGGGGCAGAGCATCACCCCCTGGTAGGTATGCCGAGTGGATCCCAATTGGGCACATGCAGGAGTCTGTCTCTCTGCCTCCCCACTTCTCACTTAAGAAAAATACTATATATATATATATATATATATATATATATATATATATATATATATATATATATATATATATATATATGATACCACCTCACACTTTCAAAATGACACTCATTAACAAATCAATACACAAGTGCTGGCAATGGTGCGGAGAAAACTGAACCTGCCTGCACTGCTGATGAGAATGCAAACTTGTGCAGCCACTGTGAAAAACAATATGGAGAGTCCTCAAAAAATTAAAAATGGAACTGCTTTTTGACCCAACTATCCCACTTTTAGGAATATATCCTAAGAATCCCAAAACACTGATTCAAAAGAAGATATGTACCCCCATGTTTATTGCCACATTGTTTACAATACCCAAGATCTGGAAACAGCCCAAGTGTCCATCAGTGAATGAGTGGATAAAAAAGTTGTGGTACATATACACAACGAATACTATGCATCCATGAAAAAGAAGGAAATCTTAACTTTTGTGATGGCCTGGATGGACCTGGAGATCATTATTCTAAGTGAAAGAAGCCAGGCAGAGAAAGAAAAATATATGATCTCACTTATATGTGGAATATAATGAACAAGGTGAATGAGGAACAGAATTGAGGCAGAGGCGGGTCACAGGGAGCAGAGCGACAGCTGTCAGAGGGAAGGGGGATGATGGGATGGGATCAGAGAAGATACAAATAGCAGAATAGCAAATACCAGAGTAAATGGGGGAGGGAGGTGTAATGGGAAACCCATGGTTGGGGAGTGAGGGTGTTGTATTGAGTAGGACACTTGAATCTATGTTAACACAATAAATTTAATTTAATTTTGAAAAATGTTAAAATACCTTACTGAAAGTGGGTTTTTAAAAAAGTTTTACATCTAACCATATTACTCCCTGCTTAAAATGTTTCAATGTTCTCATCATTGACAATATCAGATATCTATAAGCTCCTTAGGAAGACATATAAAGTACGTCCTGGTTCAGTCTATCCCTATAGTCTCATTGCTTGTTACTACCCAAGGCCCTATCCCTCCAACCATTCTGAACTACAAACTAAACTGGAAAGGCATGCTTTTTCATGTGTGTATGTGTGTGTGTGTATGTGTGTGTGTGTGTGTGTGTGTGTGTGTGTGTGTGTGTGTGTGTGTTGGAAAAAAGGGATGCAATACCCTTCTTCCTTCTTTCTCATTTATTCTTTCGTTTTACTCATCCATCAAACCTTTTTGTTACATTATTAAAGTCATTGCTAATGTAACTTCCTCCTTTAAGTCTCTAGTGAATATCCAGCATGGTTGAAGTGACTTTTCTCTCTTCTCTCACAGCTCTCTGTGTAAACCATTTGTCACATTTTATTAAAGTGTATCAATGCTTTTCTACTCCTACTATACTATGAATTTCTTGAGTGAGAACCATGACTTACTCCTCTTATCTTCTCTCTCCAGAGTTCCTGCAGTAATATCTAGGAATCAATGGATGGGTAAAATCTAATAGAATATCACACAAATATGAATAGAGTTGATATATTATTCAGTGGGAATGTACTTAAGATACATTCTGAATTACTTTTATTCTCTCCTCTTCTGGTAACAATGAGGGTAAAGCACTATTCTTTTGGGAGATTGAATGATATATTGGGTGGCATGACTAAAAAGCTTTCTGACTTTGGAGAAGGAGGGCTGTGTCATTTATTTTCTCTGGAGTTGTGTCTGTTGAAGTCAAGATCCCTTCCTGGGTACACTGTTCTGGAAAGACTTGGTTCTTATAATCTCAATATCTCACATCTAATGTGAAATGGGAATTTGATAATAGCAGACTTGTACATTTATATTTTTTTGATGGAGTAAATGGATCACTATGTGTAAGGCAGCAGCTGGTTATTTCTTATTTCTGAGTGGAAAGAAAGAAACTCTGTTATCTTCCTACTTCTGGATTCCTACTTTACACTTACTACAAAATAGAGTTGAGATTGAGAAAAGATTTTAAAAGGAAATAGCCAACCATAAGACTATTAGAAGAAAATATATGATACATTTTTAAGTGGAAAATGCCTTTCTAAGTTTGACACAAAATTAGAAGTCATAAAGACTAAGGTAAGTCATATTATAAAAATATTTTAAATTCTGCATTAAAAAACAAGAAATCACAAAATCAAAAAACAAATGAAAACCTAGTAAGGTACAGTTTTAGCTAATTTCTTAAATATATAGATTTCTAAAAATACTAACAACATAATAGAAAAAAATCAGCAAAGGATAAAAGCAAACAGTTAATAAAAAAGAAAGCACAAATGATCCTTAAATGTGAAAAGATTAGCAACCTGTATCAAAATAAGAGAAATGCCATTAAAATATGGTAAGAGAAAGTAATGGTGGAGGAGAGATACTCCTGATCTCTCCCCTTGAAATTTCAACAAATTGAACAACTATAAGACAGTGAAGGAACCCCAGCTGGGCTCACAGGCATGCCTAAAAAGATCCACACACTGAACGAACCTTTAGGTGGGGTAGGGTGAAAAGGGGGCAGAAGATAAAATGCATTTATTGTGGGCTTTGGAGAGGAGAGGAGACAAACCTGGAGTAACCGGTTTTTGTTTTTTTTTCTCTGATGAACTATGGGGAGGAGGGAATCTCAGTCTCTCTGAGGGGTACAGAGAGGGAAACTCAGAGTTTCCTCTGTGTTCCCTTCTGCCAGACAGAGCGGTGAGATAGAATAACAGAGGAGGAGATGAACCAAAGTGGCCAGAGTATGGGGCCACCTCCAGTGTTCTTGTGGTCTGTCTGCAGTCCTTACTAAGCAAAGACAGAGAAAGCTAAAGTGTGGTCTCCCAACCTTCCAGCTCCCACCTCCTTCATCTCACAGTACAAAGAGTGGTGGAGACAAACCCCACAGCTAGCTTTCCAGAGCTAATCTCTCCCCTGAGGAACAGAGGTGCCCCACATTCAGTTCCCTGGTCTGATGAGATGTGGGAAGGAGTGCCCCAAAGCCTGAGATCACCATTGCTACAGCTGTAAAGCCAGAAAGCTAAGGCCATAAAGCTGGCTGACATTGTAAGGCTGAAGCCGTAAAGCCCTCACAACACACCCCACCCACCAACATGACTGCAACCCAACTACATCATTGCAACAAAAACAGGTGAGGACAGGCCAGGAGTTTTATAAAGTTAAAAGTTGTAATACAGCAACACATACTGGAAGAAACCTATCAAATCCAAATTTTATTTTTTCTTTTTCCCCCCCTTTTTCCTTCTTATTCTTTCTCATTTTTTCTTTTGAATTTTATTTTCTTTAATTTTTATATTTTTTATTCTTATTTTATCATGGGTATTTTGGTTTTGATTTTTTTTAACTTTTTTCTTATGTTTTTTTCATAATATTTAAAATTTTTATATTTATATTGTATTTTTTATTTTATTTTTTAGGCTTTTTTGTTAGGGTTATTAACAATACTATTCTCAAATGCCATCAAAGAAGAAGAAATCAAATACCATGGCTACATAATACAGAGACATAGTTCAGAAAGAAAGTAAAAAATCTCCAGAAAAAAATCTCAATCATATGGGAACCTTGGAGTTAAATGATAGAAAATTCAAAATAGAGGTTCTGAAAATACTCAACGACATTCTAGAAGACACCAGTAGTCAACTTAATGAGCTCAGAAAACAAATTAATTAACAAAACAAATATCTCACCAAAGAGATTGAAGAACTCAATACATGAATTGAAGACTGAGGTAGCAAGTTTACCTTTAATAAAAACAAGCCAGATAAAGGAAAGAATAAGTGACAGAGGAGAGAGAATAACAAATTGAAAAACCATGAGAACTCTACAAGAATTGTCTGACTCTCTCAGAAAGAGCAATCTAAGAATAATGGGAACATCAGAAGAAAAAGAGAGAGAGAAGGGAATGGAGAACCTAGTCAAACAAGTAATGGGTGAGAATTTCCCAAGCATATGGAAAGAGTTAGAACCTCAAATCCAAGAGGCGAACAAAATGCCAAGTTACTACAACCCAAACAGACCTACTTCTAGGCACATCAAAATAAAATTATCAAAAGTCAATGACAAAGAAAGAATCATCAAGGCAGCTAGAGAAAAGAAGGACATAACATATAAAGGAAAGCCCATTAGATTATCACCAGATTTATCAGCAGAAACTCTACAAGCCATAAGAGAGTGGACCCAAGCATTCAAAGTAGTGAAGGGGAGGAATTACCAGCAAAGAATACTATATGTGTCAAAGTTATCTTCTAAATATGAAGTAGAAATAAAAACCTTTAAAGATATACTGAAGCTGAGGGAACTTATCACCAGAAAACCCCCACTGCAGGAAATACTCTAGGGGGTTATTCAACTGGATACAAAGAACAAAACAAATCAAATCTACAAGTAAAAGCTCCAACAAGGTCACAATAAAAATAAGGGTAATCTGAGACAACAATAATATAAAAGAAGGTAAAGATATATAGTAGCAAATGAGGATAGGAGTGCAAAGCACTCATAAGACAAAAGACTCGTGTACATTAGCTCTTTCTCTTAATAACCTAATGGTAACCACCCATGAAAAAGCCACTACTGAAACATGCAGCTTAAAAATAAAAAGAAACAGGGAAAAGAAGTGTGAAATACCACCAAACAAAAACAACTGACAGAAAAACAAAGAGGAGAACCAAACAAAGCACAGAGCTACCAGAAAACAAAACATAAAATCGCTATAGAAAATCCTCAAGTGTCAATAATTACCCTAAATGTGAATGGACTGAACTCACCAATAAAGAAGCACAGAGTAGCAGATTGGATCATAAAACAAAACCCAACCATATGCTGCCTTCAAGAGACATATCTAAGTTACAAGGACAAAAGTAGATTCAAAGTGAAATTTTAGAAAACGATTCTTCAAGCAAATAATATCCAAAGAAAAGCAGGTATAGCCATATTTATATCTGACAATGCTAACTTCAAGACAACAAAGGTAACCAGAGACAAAGATGGACATTTCATAATAAAGGGGACATTGTATCAGTAAGACTTCTTTATATGTGTGCACCAAATCAGGGAACACCAAAATATATGATACCTACTAACAGATCTAAAAATAGGAGACAAAAACATAATCATACTTGGAGATTTAAACACACCATTGACAACTTTAGATAGATCATCCAAACAAAAAAATCAGTAAAGGAATATCGGCCTTAAATGACACTCTGGACCAAATGGACATAATAGACATTTATAGGACACTTCATCCCAAAACATCAGATTATACATTCTTCTCCAGTGTACATGGAACATTCTCAAGGATAGACCGTATGTTGGGCCACAAAACTAACATCAATACATTCAGGAAAATTAAAATTATACCAAGCATATTTTCTGACCACATGGCTTGAAATTAGAATTCACCTGTAAAAAGGAAGTAAAGAAACCCATAAAAATGTGGAAATTAAACAACATACTTCTAAAAAATGACCAAGTCAAAGAAGAAATAAAAGCAGAGATCAAAAGATATATACAGAGAAAAGAAAATGACAAAACAACATATCAAAATTTCTGGATTGCAGCTAAAGCAATAATAAGATGGAAGTTTATATCATTACAGGCTTATATCAAGAAACAAGAGAGATACCAAGCAAACAGCCTAAGATCACATCTTAAGGAACTAGAAAAAGAAGAACAAAGGCAACCCAAAGTCAGCAGAAGAAGGGAAAGAGTAAAAGTTAGAGCAGAACTAAAACAAATAGGGAACAACAACAACAACAAAAAAAAAAAACTATAGAAAACATTAATACAACAAAGAGCTGGTTCTTTGAAAAGATCAATAAAATCAGCAGACCAGTAGCTATACTCACTAAGGAAAATAAGAAATGATTCATATAAACAGAATTCAAAATTAAAGAGAAGAAATTACCACAAACGTCATAGATATACAAAGGATCATAGTAGAATATTATAAAAAATTATATGCCACCAAATTCAACAACCTATGGGAAATGGGTAAATTGCTAGAACTATACAATCTTCCTAGACTGAGTCACAAAGAAAACCTAAATAGACCTATAAGCAGGTGGGAAATAGAACAACTATCAAAAAGCTCCCAAAAAGCAGAAGTCCAGGACAAGATGGCTACACTAGTGGATTCTACCAAACATGCAAAGATTTGCTACCTATTCTTCTCAAATTCTTACAAAAAATAGAAGAAGCAGTACCTCCCTAACACATTTTATGAGGCCAACATAACAGTCATACAAACACCTGACAAGGACAACACACAAAAAAAACTACAGACCAATATCTCTAATGAATACAGATGCAAAAATCCTAAACAAAATATTAGCACATTGAATACAATACATCAAAAAAACAATACATCACAATCAAGTGGGATTCATTCCAAGAGCACAAGTATAGTTCAACATACAAAAATCATTCAATATAATACAGCACATCAACAAAACAAAGAACAAAAATCATATGGTCCTAATTATAGATGCAGAAAAAGCATTCGATAAGATATAACATCCCTTTATGTTTAAAACACTCAGTAAAATCAGAATAGAAGGAATTTACCTCAACATAATAAAGGCCATTTATAGCAAACTAGCAGCAAATATCATGCTAAATGGTGACAAAATGAAGGCTTTTCCACTAAAATCAGGAACAAGTCAAGACTGCCCACTCTCTTCACTCTTATTCAACATAGTTTTGGAAATTATAGCCAGAGCAATCAGACAAGAGAAAGGAATTGCCTGACCAGACAGTGGCACAGTGGATAGAGCACCAAACTGGGTCACGGAGGAGCCAGGTTCAAAACCCCGAGGTCACCGGCTTGAACACAGGCTAATCTGGTTTGAGCACAGTTCACCAACTTGAGCAAGGGGTTACTCGGTCTGCGGTAGCCCCCCAGTCAAGGCGCATATGAGAAAGCAATCAATGAACAACTAAAGTGCCTCAATGAAGAATTGATGTTTCTCATCTCTCTCCTTTCCTGTCTATCTGTCCCTATCTGTTCCTCTCTCTGTCATAAATAAATAAATAAATAAATAAATAAATAAATAAATAAATAAATAAATAAATGACATCTATATCGGGAAAGAAGAAGTGAAGGTTTCACTTTTTACAGGTGACATGATCCTGTATATAGAAAACCCCAAATTCTACCAAAAAAAACCCCCACACAACTATTAGAAACAATAAACCAATACATTAAAGTCACAGGATATAAAATCAATAGACAAAAATGTACTGTTTTTCTATATGCCAACAATGAAACTTTGGAAAATGAACTCAAAAACACAATTTCTTTTACAATTGCAACAAAGAAAAATTAAAATACCTAAGAATAAACTTAACAAAGAATGTGAAGGACCTTTTATACTGATACCTACAAAACATTCTTTAAAGAAATAGAACAAAAAAATTACCAGGTTTTTATGGAACCATAAGAATCCCCAAATAGCCAAAGCAATCCTGAGGAAAAAGAATGAAGCCAGAGGTATCACACTACCTGACTTCAAATTATACTATAGAGCCATAATAATCAAAACAGCATGGTATTGGCAGAAACAGACACACAGAACAGTGGAACAGAATTGAAAGCCCAGAAATAAAACCACATAGATATGGACAAATCATCTTCAGCAAAAGGGCCAAAACAAACAATGGAGAAAAGAAATCCTCTTCAATAAGTGGTGCCGGGAAAAATGGAAAGCCACATGCAAAAGAATGAAACTTGACTACAGTTTGTCCCCTGCACAAAAGTTAATTCAAAATGGATCATAGACCTAAATAAAAGATCTGAAAAAATAAATTACATAGAGGAAAACATAGGTACTAAGCTCATAGACCTTGGCCATAGAGAACAATTTTTGAATTTGACCCCAAAGGAAAGGGACGTAAAGGCAAAAATAAATGAATAGGACTATATCAAACTAAAAACTTCTGCACAGCAAAAGAAACTGACAAAAAACAAATAGCCAACTAAATGGGAGATTATATTTGCAAACAACAGTTCTGATAAGGGGTTAATATTTAAAATATTAAAAGAACTCACTAAACACAGCAACAAACAAGCAAACAATTCAATTAAAAAGTGGGGGAGAGGACCTGAGCAGACACTCCTCCCAAAAGGACATACAAATGGCCAACAGATATATGAAAAGATGCTCATCTTTTCTAGTTATTCGAGAAATACAGATCAAAACTACAATGAGATATCACCTCACATCTGTTTGACTGGCTATTATAAACAAGACAGGTAATAACAAGTGTGGGAGAGGTAGTGGAGAAAAAGGAACCCTCATTCACTCTGGTGGAAATGCAAATTAGTACAACTATTATGAAAGAAATTATGATGATTCCTCAAAATATTAAGAATAGAACGACTATATGACCCAGCAATCCCTCTACTGGGTATATACCCCCAAAACTTGAAAACACTAGTACATAAAGACACATGCAGCCCCATGTTCATTGCAGCATTATTCACAGTGGCCAAGACATGGAAACAACCAAAGTGTCCCTCGATAGAGAATTGGATAAAGAAAACGTGGTACATATATACAATGAAATACTACTCAGCCATAAGAAATGATGATATACTGACATTTATGACAACATGGTGGGATATAAAATGGAAACTCGTGGACATAGATAAAAGTGAAGTGGTTACCAGGATCAGTGTTATAGTAAGGTACTATTTTCCACTTTGGCTATAAACAAGAATAATAAGGGTGTTAGAAAATAGGTAATTTCACATTTATTGGTACAACTTCTACGAAGTAGCAATTGCTGATATTTATTAAAATAGAAATAATCATATTCTTTGTGCAAAGGGCATTTTTCACACACATACACACACACACACTTTGGCTCCCTTCTTTCAGTTTATGTAGACATTTTATATAAACTGCAGCAGCCATCTTATAATAATAAAGTGAGACAACCTGAGGACCAAGCAAACACAATGAGGATGATAGAATGAGAGGTAGAAAGACTCTAAGTCTTCGTTGATACTATTTAGGCGATCATACTGTACCTGGAGCTGTCTTACATCTGGACTGACATGAGATGATAAATTTCTCTAGTGCTCAAACTGTATTTGAATTGGGGTTTCTGTTATTTACAGCTGAAAGTATTTTAAATAAATAAATATATGTATAGCAAATGTGTGCATACATACATTATGTATACATCAACACACACACATATATCTTTACACTTGAATATGCTATTACTAAATCTATCAGAATCAATGTAACCATTTCCTATGTTAGAAAATGTTATTTTCAATTTTTAGAAATAATAAATAGTATGATTTTACATAAATGTTTTCTTTGGATAAAATTATAGAAGTAAAATAATTTATAGAATTGTTAAGGATCTTGTTAAATATTGGAAGGCAACTAGTCAGGGCCTTTCTGTTGGCAATGAATAGAGTCTTTCTGATTATCTTTGTGAATAACACTAAATATTAGTATAAAAATGTAATGCATTCTTAGGTAAAAGGATATTATGTAATTTTAATTATTATTAACGAGAACACTGATTTATTAAAAGAGTTCATATTCTCAGGAGGTACCTATCATATCAGAATCAGAAAATAATAAATAGCAAGTGTTTAGCTTTATAAGTTCCAGAGTCTGGGGTTCAGTATGAAATATAAAGAATTAGTAAATAGATTCTGTCAGCCAGAACCTGTTCTGGTATCTTCTCACATAAAGACTTTATGAGCTAATTATGGGAGTGAATTTGATGGAAAGGGAAAAGCTTTAGACATTGGTCTTTTTTGGTGCCCTACCTTATAAGCTGAGCTGGACATATGGAGGTAGAGACATTACAATCCTCCTTTAAGTTTGGAGATTTGAAAGTAGAGGGATAGTGTGCATTATTTTCTGGATGAGGTCCAGGGAAATAAGCATCATCAGAGCCATTCCACTGACATCATGGTATTGCGTTTATAAGGTAGAGATGCTAATATGACATGAGGGAGCTTCAGGTAAAAAGCTGATGTCAGTTTTGTAACAATGGAAAGTTTTTACATCTGAGCTGATGACTGAAAACTGTAACACTGCATTTGTATTTGTATTTCACCCAGCATGTATGCACAGGTCTTAGTCATGTGTTAGACATGAACATCTCTGATCCTCAACTTCCTCATTTTAAAATGAAGATAATGATATCTACATAATATGTTTCTCT
This sequence comes from Rhynchonycteris naso, assembly GCA_037038555.1. Taxonomy (NCBI): domain Eukaryota; kingdom Metazoa; phylum Chordata; class Mammalia; order Chiroptera; family Emballonuridae; genus Rhynchonycteris; species Rhynchonycteris naso. The sequence continues at coordinate 43,530,269 of CM072997.1, read as the reverse complement.
TATAAGTAAATACACATGTTTTTTATTAAATACACATGTTTCTTGTCCAAGATACTGTGGTTGGTTTATTTCTTGCCAGCACACTATCAGGTAACATACCCACTCAACAGATATATTGTATTAATACAATATATGTTATATCAACAAATATAAATATACAGCCAAATTCCAACCTCTGGTACAAATTCTGCCCTGCCATGGCACTATGCTCTTTGGCCAGTACCAGAAATCAGTCAAACATCTGGTCAAGCAAGGTGGGGGTTACTGTTCATAATCTACCCACTTCTATTAGAAAAGGAGGGAGCTCTGTGGCACTGCAATTTCAGGGCTCTTTCTCCCAGGAGAGTGCCACTTGGGTGCAATTTGTTTTCGTTACAGGGATGCACCCTGACCTATGAGTAGATGAGAACCTAGAAACTTTCTTGGAATTCTGTCTGATTCTAGCTATTAGGAACTTAAGTTCACTATAAGACACAGGTCCTGGTATATTCTAGACTTTGGGACAATCTTACTGGCAGCAATATATTTTTACAAGTAGGGAGGACTACCTTTATCTGCTCTTTTTCCCTATAATTTCTATCCCATGTCACCTGGCCTGGTTCCGAGCTCCAAATGACCTGAGGTTCCTCCGTGGAATACTTTACTTAAGGTGCAGGCAGACACATAACTCATGCCATTACTTGAGTTGCTGAGAAGTATGCAGCTTTTCAGGAAGACATTCTTGGAGTTTGGAGCCAGGCAGTTGCCTCAATGACTGCCTGATTGTTTCCATTTAACAATTTGGATTTTCTCCCACAGTCACTTCAGTGTGCTCAGTTAATTTGTGTTTTATGCTTGATTTTCACTTTCAGAATTCTCTCTCAGCCTTATGAGGATCCGATGTCATGATGTAGGAAAATGTTCTTGCATTGACATGTTTTGTTTTTGCCTGGTGGAGAGGTAATGCCAGAATTCTGAGTTCTGTGGGAATAGAGCCAAGAGACATTTGACTTCTCAGTCACAGTTAGTGTCCGTGGGAGCGGATCTGGGAAAGTCTTGTGGAGGATCCATGGCCAAAACCGCATAATCAAATTTTGTTCTGAATAGTGTCCTTCATAAAACATTAGGGAAAGAGAGAACATAACACGGAACAAACATTTTCCTAATAGAATAATCTTGAATGGTTAGAAAAATGAAGAGGTGAGTTAGTAGTTCATCTTTTTTACATTTTTGATTTAAAGTTAACTAAGATTTAATTGAATCAAATTTATCTGTTGGTCCTTCTCAGGAGAACTTTCCAACTGCTTTCCTTAGGATCAGAATCAGGGAATATGTTTTAGATCTCTATAAGCTAATTCTAGTGAATAGTGTTTTGCCTATAATACATAGGTAAAACAAAAGAACATTTTATTAAAGTCAATTTTAAAAAATGTAAATATATCTGCATATCTATTAAAAATTACCTTTATTATGAAGCAGGAATAATAGCATTATATTATTAAATATTATTCTGTTTTAAATAATTCAAATCTGGTATAAACTAAAACTAAGTATGTATATCTTTGTTTATTATCAGAATATATATATATTTCTATATCAGGAATATTTGTATAATGTCAAACCATAACTAAAATGAAATATTTAAGCTTTATAATAGATTATTAGAGAGTTGTTTGTTATTATTACACAGACATTTATGCCTGTCAAATGAAATGAGCAGCTTCGTATGTAAAATCTTACATTCTTGAGCATCCTGTGGTTTTGACAGGATGTAGTAAAAGATATGTAAATATTCCCTCTATTTTGTGTTTTAAATGGCAACATTTAAACATTGCTATTAACCCTGCATGCTATCTATTAAAAATGTATTTATTTTCCAAAGACTTCTTCTGCAAAAAATTCTATCCAGACATGAATGAACTAAATTTAGTGCCATTTTGTATTGCTTGACATCTTACTCAAGGATAACCAAAATTAGTATAGTTTACTTTGATATGTTTTGCAATGTGTACACTGGAACTGAATGACCGTGGAAATGAAATTTCAACAGTACATGTCACATACCAGGCAAGTCATGATTTGCATGTCACATTTTAGCCTATCATTTAATTTATTAGTTATATTATGGGATAGTATTTGTTTTATATTAAAAAGTGATTATTAGTTATTTTAAATGGATTTTTTACACTATGCTACATTTTTAACAAGTACTATTGGAATGAGTGATCAAATAAGTGTGACAATGACTTAGATTTCTCTTTTTTTAATTGAGGTATAATTGATATATTCTTATTTCTCATACAGTTAATATACAAATATAAATGTTATGTTTCCTTGAGCAATGTAATCAATTTCTTTTACCCTTAATTCTCTCTATGAAATGGTTATAGTAATAACACTTAACTTTCAGCATTATGGAGGTAAAATTACATCTCTGAAAGCACTTAGAAAACTATTTCATTATTAATTTTAATTTTTATTTTTATTCTTCTACCCAATAAAGGAGTGGTTTTAATCACACACTGCCATTGATTTCCCATTAGATTCTACTTCTCCAAAATAATCTCCAGGTTGATAGATTTGTTGAAATAGATGTAATTATTATAATCCTATGCACATTTATTTAGTGTCCAACATTGCTTTTTTCCAGCTAATAATCTATGACTCAGAGCTTTTTTTTTATTTTAGTTCTTCTGTATTTTGTCTTTCAGAGTCACTCTTCACACTCTGACCAGCATCCATTCTACTCTAGCATTTCTAATTTTGTTTCTTGAACCAACTACGTATGAATTTGGACAGCCTTCTCTTTAGGCTTCAATTCTGTCATATGTAAATTAGCTGATCTTTAAGGTCTTTTCCAGCTCTCACACCAGCTCATTCCATTTCTGTGTGTGTGTGTGTGTCTGCTTTGTTAATTACCTGCTCTTTATCTATCTTCTCAATCATACCAGCTTTATTTCTCTCACACTAAAATACAGCTACACAACCTTTTGCAAAACCCAAAGCTGAATCTAGATAAAGTTATATTACAGAATGTAAACATGAAAACACATAGTTTAACTCTTCCATTAGGGCTTGGTTAAGAGTTGTTTTAACTAGAACAGTGGTTCTTAACCTGGGTTCTATCGAACCCTAGGGGTTCGATGAGTCAGTCTCAGGGGTTCGGAGAAACCTCTGCCGCGGAGGCCAGAATAAAGTAATACCATAATTTGTTGTGAGTTCATGCACTTTGTTGGTTTTGTTCTTTGAGCAAGGTGATGTTCATGCACGGCTCATTTTGTGCACCAGTAAGAAAACATATACCTATGTCTTGAATTTGGAAAAAAAAAAAATCATATTTTATTTATCACTAAAGAAGGGTTCGGTGAATGCGCATATGAAACTGGTGGGTTCGGTACCTCAAAAAAGGTTAAGAACCACTGAACTAGAACAATGAATCATTATTCCTCTTAGTTCAAATCCAGGCATGGCCACTTAGACACCTCCTATTGTCTCAGTCCTCAGAGTTCTCTTCTATAAATTGGGGACACTAATATATCCCACACTGAGCCTGTTAGAAAAGTTCCTGACACAAATCTGTTAATACTCAATAAATATTATCTCATACCCTACTAATTCTGACACCCAAACTTCAGAAACCTGATTATTTCTTGATTTCTTTTGACACATAAAAAGAACATGAGTTTGTGATTTGAAGTGCTTTTTATTCATTTATCTAGTTTAACCTATCACAGAATTGGCAGTGGTGATTAGATAGATGATCCTTAAGAAGCATAGTATATGCTGGACCTGTGGTGGCACAGTGGATAAAGTATTAACCTGGAAAACTGAGGTCACTATTTGAAACCTCTGGCTTGCCTGAGCAAGGCACATATGGGAGTTGATACTTCCTGCTCCTCCCTGCCTTTTCTTTCCCTCTATCTCTCCCGCTCCCCCCTCTCTAAAATGAATTTTAAAAAATTAAAAGAAGCATAGAATATTTTGGTAAATAAGTTAAGACATTCAGTAATTTGCTAGTTTAATTTTTCTATACTCAAATTGTTTAATGACTAAAACTAACTAGAAAGCATGTCTTTATAAATATATTTTATTAGTTTATAATATAATAATTTTTATCTTAAGAAGAAAAATTCAGTATCCTTCCCAAGAGTTGTAAACTAGATTCTATGTTTGAGCTGTAGAAAGGCCCTAAAATATCCCTGATATTATATTAAAAATTGTGAGATTTTTTTCTGGTGAGAGTATACCACTTTTCAACAGATTGCAAGAGTCATTGGCATTGTAATGTTTGTGTATCATGGCTTAAAGTGAAATACGTTAGATTTTGGGAGTGGGGATAAAATAAGTGTTTTAATTTAGTTACTAGCAATGTCAAATTATTGCCTTCTTTATTTTATTAAATGAAGTTTTATACAAAAGTGCCAAAATCAACTTGAGTACAAAAAAGAACTACAGAGTTTGGAAAGGTTTTTTGTTTGTTTTTATTTTTATTATTTTTAATTCATATAGATTTGTGGGAAGTAATACAAAACATTCAGAATAATAAAACTTATATACTGCATTGAACTTTACATAATGTTTTCTCAAAATCTCAGGGATTAGTATTATGTATTACAAGTGAGTATTCTCAGGGGGCTGAATATGGGAATCGTATGCCCTGAGATAGACTGGCAGAATAAATACCCTTGCCATTTCTAGGACCTAGACAAAACAGAACTGCATAGGTCCTGTCACAGAAAAGATTGGTCCTGATGCTTCCATTCATGGATGATGGTTTCAAGAGAGGGCTACCATGTGGTGAAGTTAGTGATGTGATTCTGGGGCCCCATGATAAAGGTGAATATAAAGATTGGGGAGTGGGTCCTTAGAAACCAACGGTATTCCTTCATCACACTCCCCACCATTCAGGTCAAGGTCTCCAAATAACTGTAATGGACCTACTGACCTCCTAGACTTTTGGATCATGTATATTCAGGGTCCTGGAAGAAGTAGTTCCAGTGTGTGCAACTGAGAGCCGCCTCAACCCATCACCAGCAGTGGCTCCTTCCCCCACTGGGGCAGCCCTCCTGCAGCTCCAGTCTTGTCACTGTGAAATATGTCAGTATTGAAATTAGAAAAAGTACCGCAGCTTGTATGTGTGGAAATTGCTATACTATCACTAATGGTTAAAAATTAAATTTATATTAATAAGTTATGTATTTAGGAACTATAACACTAAATCGAATTTTAATCACCTATGACTGCTTTATAGCTAAGTTCCAAAACTGATAAGAGTGGAGATGAGAGTTCACTTCTAAAAGATTTATGTACAGGGTTGCATTAATGGGTGTCTAGGCACTTTATAAGTATTTTTTCAATTCAATTTGAAAATTGGTGCCCATAAATCTCAGATAAATGTGCCAGTATCATTAAGCGCTAGGGAAATAAAATGCAGTTTCCCTGTGTCCCTGTGGCTTCAGTAGAACTTGTAACTCTAGGACCACATTTCCTTGCCAACTGCAATCATTTGGAAATTGAACCTATGAAAACATATAAATAGTTTTCAGGTCAAGACAAAGAGAAATGAAACAGATAAAACTAGTTCTTGCTTTTCTAGGTGTAAAACAACTTGCTAGGACCAAATTAACAAGAATTTTGCTCATGAGAACTAGAGGAACAGACCTAAAATTCCCAAACCAAACTTTTGTGCTAAACCATTAGACTGATAATAAAGTAAAACTCAGAAATCCAGAATTAATCTTTATAGCATAAAACTGTTGTGTCTTTCAAAAAAGGTGAAAACACTTTAATATAATTTATCTTGTTTCTACACATTACATGTAAGAAATAATTTCACTTAATCATAAGTACAATGAATTTGATTAACAAAATCCTAATTTACAAAACAGAAGTAAATATATGCAGAAATATATTTATTATTGAATTATAAAATAAAATTAACAGTTCTTGTTAAGATATCAGTTTATTTCATGTATTTCAGATAATAGAGTAAAGTAATTTTGGTATGCTTAATAATATTTAAGTATTAAAATAATGGAACGTTGAGATTTGAATACAATGACAGTAAACCATTGAAATTTCACATTTGCATTTTACAGCCATCACCAATGAATGTTAATAATGTAAAAAAATATAAAATGATTGTAATATAACCATCTAACCATTAGCATATGGTGTTTTAAAACCACTATTTTATCTCCTAATTTGCTCTGAAATATAAGCAGTTGCTTTTCTGTCATATAAGACATGTCTTTGTGACTTAATTTGAAATGTCCTTACTGTAAAAATATACCAAAGTAAATAAAAAAGGAGACACTTATTTACAAAAAAATATTGTATACATATTATATAAATGCAATTGTCTCAAAGTCATTTTATGCAATATTGATAGAATACATCATTTTCATTATTTTATCATAAAAATGCAGTGTTGCAAAGGCAGGCTGTAATTTTGAAATTTTTGTAATTTTAAAATTTTGATAAAAATGGCTACTTTTTAGATACTTTTTTTTTTTTAAAGATCAGTTTCTCCAAGCATGCTACTAAACTGATTCTTCTTTTATTAAAGAAAATCCATTCCCATTTAGAGGTGTATGATAGTGCACCCAAAGAAAGGAAGAACTTATTTTACTGAATATTTTTACTTGATGAATGTGATAACATCAGCCATTCAGCCTATTGTATTAGCACCAATGGCATGGATTATTAATGTACTGTACCAAATATCACAGGAATGGGAACTTTCATATTGTGTACCATTCCTATTTTTGTGGAATTTCATCTTACCAAGTATGCTATTATACAATATAAATTCAAGTGTATAAGGATGATTCAAATGATGGTATATAACAATCCTGCATTTTACCAATACTATATAGAGATTTTTCTGTAGATACTAAATGAAACTCTAAAGAAACAGACTTTAAAGCATACTCCTTTAATTCACTAGAACACAAGGAGAATTGCTTTCATTTACCTGCACGTGTTGTAATATATCAAGAAACATAAGTGTGATTTGATCTCCTAGTTCAAGAACTCTGTAAATCGTAAAGCTTTTTATTGTATGATTTATTTTGATGGTTAAATGCCAACCATTGCATATATTCTCTCTTTTAGTTCATATATTGTAGTTTGTGCTTAAGTGACTGTAGCATACTGTAGGCTTATAGCCTGTGGTACATAATTTCACAGTTTCAAAATTGTTGAGGGGAAGGCCTTCCATGTTTTAGGAAGTTCTAAACCAAATATAAATTTCATGAGCACCCACAGCGATCTACTACCATGGCTGGAATTTTTCCATATATTATTTGTTCTTTGCCATTAAAATATAGCATATTAATTGGAGACATCTTTGTGGGAGTACAGCAGGGGCCTGCTGAACCCCTAGGGTTTGCTTGATGTACAAGATGAGTATGAGGATATTTTTGTAAAAATACAAATTCACACTCTCCAGAGCAATAATTGGCCTTATATCTTTTGGGTGCAATAATCCAATCCCATCCAAAAGCTTCAAAATCCACAGTTAGAGGGTAACGACAGCATCGAGATTCTGTTGAGTGCTCATCACAGTCAAGTCCAAAATCTCTTCTAGATCTTTTTGGTGTGTCTGTTACCTTGACTTCTAAAAAGGGATTCTATATGAAAAGGAAAGAGCAATCAGTAATATCCACAGATCCTGAAACACTTTCCTATATCATCATCATTATTAAAGAACTAATTATTCTGCTTGTACCACACTTATTTTTAAAAAGCACAACATTAAGGAATTTTAATTTACACTAGGATTGATTCTTCTCTTATGGCTCAAAAGTATACAGCAGCAATACAGATTTCTCTGTGGCATATAAGTGATGCTCTGAAAATATTTATAGAATATTTATGAGAAGAAAGGGAAAGAATGGGGAAAAAAGAAAAGAAAGAAGGAATAAGGTTACTCCCCTGCTTCCCCTTTGCAGATCACATATGTTGGCAAAATATGTCTGATGACTTCTGGAGAGATAGGTATGCTCAGGGAAATTTGAATATTGAAGCCAGAACAAAAGAGTTACTTCCCAGCCCTGCATGGATTGTAGTGGGAAGAAGGAAGGTAGGGTGATGAAGGTTGTTTTATGTATAGAAGGTTGGAAAGAGAAACTCTAAGAGAAGGAGGGATATATTCATAAAAAAGGTGCAATAAATAATTCCTTTATTCTTTTACTGAAACATATTTCTAATCAGATATTTAAACCATAATTTTTGAATCCTTCACCTACCTCAATCTTTTCATGCATTTGAGACTTTTTTTCCTTTTACATAGAAAACTCTGAGGAATAAATGTCACCTTAACCACTTGTTTAATAATTAAAACCTATCACATCAACATCTTTGATCACTAAAATACTACCTATAAAAAAGAAGACTTTGTCAAATAATTAATAGTTTTATCCTATACCAAAATCAAAAGAGACCTAGTAGTTATTGTTAAGATTATAAAAACAGTAAAATCATTTTGAGAGTCAATAACATTTTATGTAGCATATTTAAAGAAAAACAGATCATTTGAAAAATTGTATAATCTCTTCAAGAATATGTTTTCATTAAAGTAAAGTAACTTAATTCCACTTACTAACAAAACTAAAAAGATAACACCTATTGCTTGCAAGTATAATCTTTTGTTGTAAATTATGTCAATAGATAGAAGTAAAAAATATAGTCATATTAAATAAGTTTTTGAAAACAGAAGTAAACACAAGCATAAGTAAGCCAGAAAAATGAGTAACTCTAAATTTTTACTAGGTTTTAAAATTATTTTTATTAATTTTTATAATATATAAGGTATTATCATCTGCTTGGCCTGATATTAAATTAGCTGCCATTACTTAAGTAAACTCTTGAATGTTTACACTTGAATGATATGGCAGCTCAGAAATAAAGCCAAGCAGCAAAGTTAACTAGTCTGAACATTAAACTGTACTAGTAATGCACAATGTAATCTACATATACATCAGTGCATCTGTAGCCTGCAAAATAATGAACATATTTATCATTCAGGCCCTAATAATACAGTCTGTTTAATAAAATATAAGCCTAATCATATTGTACTTAGTTCATTGCTATAAATAAAAGCATTTTATTTTAATAATAACTTTTAAAGCTTCTTTTTTATGCTTTATTAAGCAAAAAATTTCAACACATTAAACACTTCTGAGGGTGAAAAGTTTTAAGTTCTTGTATATGAAGTAGAATCCACTATGAAGATTTTATGTTTTTATTTATATAATAATGTAGCATATCCATTTTCAGCTCGAAAGAGCTATCTAAGAAGTTAAAGACTATGGAATGACTTTTTTAAAATCCTCATGCAAAGTAAAAGTATCAAGAGAGTGTTCATAGAATATGAAATTAGATACCTACTTTTATCGGGTACAGGGCTACCGTGAGGTAGGCTACCTTGGTTTGGCTTATGAATGTAAGAATTTGGTAGCTATTTTCCACTATTATTCATTCACGTTATGATGAAAACATAACAAGGTTTTTAGAATGTCATTTTCAGTTATCACTTACCAGCCCATCTTCTCCTGGTCCTGGGAAGGTTACAGCAAGATCATGACCATTCTCATCTAAAGCTTTGATTTCAATGCCTAAGTTGGATTCAGGTTGTTTGAGCCAATTTTGCAACACTGTCTTCACATCAATGCTCTGCCAAATACCAGTGCCTGGGTTCATGTCAAGTTTCAGAGATCGGATTCCAGTGTACCTTGTACCGTCTTTCATGGGTTTGATGAGTCTCAGGATTTGCACAAACACTGTTGTAGGAGTCTTGACGGGCCTCAGATAGATCCACAGTTGGGCCTTCACTACTTTGTTAAATTGTATTTTAGAGCTAAATTTAAAGAAACAACATTTGGGTTTTCCTTCCACTTGCATTAGAAGATCAGCTATAAATGAATCAGAAAAGAGTTATTGAAATTATTTCTCTTAAGAAATGAACAAACCTTTTCATAATAACTGTATTTGTTTCCCTTGGATTAGTAATGTGTATTTAGTCTTTTAAAATGGAAAACTATGTAGAATTGCATTCATAACTCAAAAAAAAATATCAAGGAAAATAATTACTCTAGCTTTTCAGGATTTTTTAGATATGTTTTTTAAGCTGATTATGAGGAATCTACTCCCTTTGCAGAAAACTGTGCACTAAGGAAAATTCTATGAAGAAATGAACAGAGATGAAAATTTAAAATGATGATGATTAGAGAGAACAAGAGACACCGTGGAGGAACATCCACTTAGAATTCTTTGGGAATCTGAGTAGTTACACTTACTGAGCAGCTGTACCAATCAGTCTGGAAGAAGGAACCCTTCCCCCAGGCCTGAATTACCTGGGGACAAGACACACTGAGCAGCTAACTGAGCCTGGGGAATTAGTAGAAAATATAGTACATCTGCTATGTTTTGGCTCTGGAATAGCCTTTTAAAGGGTCAAAACTGAGCAGGTAATTAGCACCAAAAGTTAAATGTTAAGCTCAGGCTATTTCAAAAGTTAGAAAATATGTCTTTAGTGCCAGGCTGTCATTGTAAGCAGAAGCACTTAGAGATTTCTTTCCTTTTGGTTTTTGCAAGATTGTTTATAAATAAGGCAAATCTTTTCCAGGATTACCTGATAGCAGAGTCTTAAAGGAAAATTATTTGTTGCATTATAATCAGATTACTTAACAAGTAAAACAATATTTTAAACTGTTTTGAGTCCAGTTTAAAGTGTATGAAGCACTGTAAAAAGCAAGATCACAGACACATGGCACAAAATCTTTCTTGTCATACTTTCTCTGCTAAGGTGCCTGTCTTCCTTTCTTTGACCATAATTTTGAACTGACTGCAGAAGAAATTGTAGGAAATATATTATCTTTCAGATGCGACATAGATACTACAGGTAATAGTTCTCTCTCCCATGTAGAATTGAATAATATTTTAGAAGGTTCTTAAACAATGTGTCTGCCTGGAAATATGCAGAGTGGGTACTCACAACAGTAGTACCATGGTCAAGGTTTAAGTAGAACTTTGACCTAACTTACTCGATTAAAATGTTTATTTCTTAGGCACTTTCTGATAATTAGGTCATGATAATCATCATGCTATGTTTGCTTCATCATTGCTCTTATTAATATATTAAATTTTTAAAAATATTTTCCCATACTCTCCAATGCAATAGCTTTCAAAATTAAATATTTTAATTTGTGAAGAACATAAAAACACTGTGAGGAATAGTTTGAATAACAGAAGTCATTCCAGGTGTTCAGCAAATGCTCAGATAGGCTTACACATCTACAGATTTCTTCCTTTCTCTGTTCTTAGTGAAAAACCTTGTTAGTATATATGAAAATTTCAAGCATCCAAATGCAACTTTTGAATTTATGTAAGGTTTTTGTTTTTTAACATTGCTTGTAGTGTGTTTTACTAGTTGCCTTGGTGGTATTAAGCTGTGAAAGCATAAGCATGTTATATTTGTCACATTAAACTAAATAACATTAATGCTTTGCAAGAACTTTTAGATATTAGTCTCAGTAGTATATTTCCCATAAAATCTTGGAAGAAAATAAAAAACCTCTTTTCCCTCCTACTTACATAAAAGCCAACCGTTTGTTAAAAGAGCCTGAAAATAGATCTGATTCTCATAAACACTAGAACAGCAGTCAGCAGAATTGTCGATATACACGAATAGGACTACTTACAATCTGTAGGCATGGTAATGATCGTTTCTGTCGTAGCGTGATAATCATCATCTTCCAAGGAGCCATCACTGCTGTCATCTCTCTGGACATCATACTGATCAATCAGTTCCCGGAGTGGAGGAGCTTTGGGCAAAAGTTGTCTTATAGCATCTTTGCTGATATTAGGAGCTGTTTCCAGACGAAGTTTACTGAGGATTTGAATTTTTATGGCTTCTATTCTTGAAGATTTAGTGTTTTGTCTCCAAGTACATGCATTGCACAGCCCCTCTTTCTCCACATTTTCTTTTTGCTCGCTGTTCTCATTTAGATCCACTGGACCAGCAACACTCAGCATAAACAGGTAAATATAAACATAGATTTGCAGTTTTTGCATGATTTTAAAATCAATACAATCTTTTTCCTTGTTTTTATTTCTTCTTTTACTTTTCTTTCGCTTTTGAATAATGCCAAGCAAAATTTTAATGCCTGTACTGTTGGAGAGACAACTTGCCACACCAGTGAATCTTTTATACTGTATTGCAAGTGGCTTTTTATATTCCAACTTTGATGAGACAAGTGTCGTCAGGATCTATGATTGGCTCTTGCTCCACAATGAATCTCACTGTCAGAGGTTAAAACCCTGTCTGTCACAAGTCACCAAACAGTATTTTGTTACAGTCAAGGGTGAGCTGATTCATTTGAGTACTTCATAAAAGAAATAAATCTACAAATAATGAAAGATATATGTGACATTTCAAAAATTAAAGTCTATGTAAACAATAATATAAACTACACTTCAATCTTATTCTTTTTATGTGAAACTCTGAAGTGTTGATTTAAATAAGTAAATCTTAATTTACACTTCATACTGAAAAGTTAAAATGTGATTTCCTTAAGAAGTAAAATGATTTTATCCTATTTAAGCAAGCTTTGAAATAAAAGAAAAAGAAGTATTTGTTGAATTACATTAATTTTAGTCCTGTATAAATAGGAAAATATAAATTTAACTTAGGAAGACCTGAATGAAAAATCATGATTGTAATACTAGTGAAAGATTTTCAGCTATAATTTAAGAAACTTGTTTTCCTGACTAAATTTGTAGCACATATTGAAAATTATACTTATCCTAATGTTACAGTACACATAGAATTATTTTTAAATAATCTAATATCTTTTTTTCCCTTTTAAAAATAGCTTTTATTAATAGAAAAAGTGTGTTCAATTTTTGACTAATTATTATTGTTATTTCCTATTCAAAAATTGCAGATGAATATCACTCAGAAGATGTATTTCTTAATTATTTATTATCAAAAGGATAATGTCAGCCAGTAGAAAATTCTCTGAACTTGGAATAAGAAGATAAAGGATTTTATGATTGGCAGTGCAGCACTTATTATATTTGCCTCAAATTTCCAGTGGTAAAAAGAGAAAAAAATATCTGTTCTCTATAAATTATATCAGAATATTATGCACAAATAAAAGGGAAGAGCACTATAATAAAAAGGGTGCCCATTTTTTTGTTTCTCAATACTGTGATAAGTTTGTACCCCTTTGCCAGTTTCTTATTTTGACCAGAGGGCAGACACCTGGTAAGGATTTGGGGTAAGGTCTGGGAGCAGAGAATAGAGCTTTTTGTTCTCTACATTTAAGTGGCCTCTGCAGGGATCAAACTTTCAACCTTAGCTTTGGGAGCCACAAAATCTAATCAAATGGACTATTAAAGAACTAAACAAACATAGCCAGCAAGAACAGAAGCTGTTTCCAGGCCACAGGAGATTCCTTCTTCCTACCCCTTTTTGGGTAGCTAAGGACTCCTAAGAGAGTTAATCCATTACTTTTTTTTTCTAAGAAAATTCAGTGGCTCATATCAAATATTTATTTTCTAGGTCACTACCACTTTTGCACATTGGACACTAATTTACTGCCTTAGTACACTAAAATGCAACTCAGTAGCCTGAAAAGTTAATGCATTTTCATCAAATTCTTAAGAGGTATCTACATCTCTTGAGAAAAAAATGGCCTTACATAATGCATTAGATTTGCCCATCATTAAAGATTAAGGAAACCAGACACAAACCAGATGCCCTGAAGGATTTCAGATACTATTTGTTGTAGACAGTATTAGATCAGGCTTATAAAGTTTTGTTTGGTAAGTTTTTATCAATGTATAAATCTTTGTAATGTTATAATAATTGTAACATGAAAAGTCAAACCTTTTTTAAAAAACATTTATTAGAATTGCACAGTCAGGCTTTGGAGTCAGACCTGAGTTCAAATCTCAGCTGCCAATTCTAATTATGTGATAATGGATGAGATATGTAAATGAGCTAACTTTCAGTGTCCTCATAAAGTTTTGGGGGAATGTAATTTAATAATGCATGTAAATTGCTGAATATAGCGCCTGTCATATAGTAAATGATTAATAACTGGTACTTGAGTGCTTGGTTTTTGTTTCATGCAGAGGGGTTTGAGATTATGCTTAAATTTATCCTCCACATGAACTAGAACTGCTTCAGGTTGAGCTGCCAATTATCATTTTATTTAGGCTACTTCTCTAGGCTTCTGAGGTAAATACAGTTTTCTAAGGTAGCCCTATTACAAGGCATATTTCAAGTCTTTATTATTCTCAGAATAAACAAAGGTTGTCATTTCCACATATGGTCAATGCTCATTTATTCATGGATTCCATATTTGTAAGTTTTCCTACTTGCTAAAATTTATTCTTAACTCCCAAATCAATATTCACGGGGCTTTGTGGTCATTCATGCACATGCTCAGAAAGGCAAAATTTTTGAGGTTTGTGACACACAGGTTCCCAGAGGAATTCAAACAAGGCAATTCTCTGCTCTGTTTGGGCTCTCATACTATAAACAAGTGCTCTTTTTGCAGTCTATTTAGTACCATGTTTTCACATTTTTGAGTCCTTTTTGAAGGTGATTCTGCTGTTTAAAATGGCCCCCAAGCACAGTGCTAAAGTGCCAGGCTCCTAAACACAAGAGGAAGATGATGGAAAGTAGAATGGTGGTTGCCAGGGCCTGGTAAGAGGTGTGCGGGTGGGGAAGCTATATGGAATAGACACAGTTTCAGTTGGGGAAGATCAAAAAGTGCTGGAGATCGATGTTAAGGATGGTTGCACGACAGTGTAAATGTACTCAATGCCACCGAACAGTACGCTTAAAAATGGTTAAATGATCCTATGGATTGTATTTATTTTAAAACCTGTTTATAATGAAATGTTGTTTGCAAAACAATAAAAGGGTTTAATGGTCAAATTTATGTTATGTATTTTTTAATACAATATTTAAAAAAAGAAGGTTGTGATATGACTTAGGAAGAGAATTTCTTATAAAAAAATACGCTCTGGCCGTTTGGCTCAATGGTAGAGCATCGGCCTTGAGTGTGGATATCCTGGGTTCAATTCCCAGTCAGGACCAGGGCACACAGGAGAAGTGACCATCTGCTTCTCCACCCATCCCTCTCTCTCTTCTCTCTCTCTCTCTCTCCCCCTCCCCTCCTGCAGCCACGACTCAATTGGAGCAAGTTGCCAGGGCTCTGAGAATGGCTCCATGGCCTCTGTTTCAGGCACTGAGAAGAGCTCAGTTTCTGGACCAACAGAGCAATGCCTCAGATGGGCAAAGCATCACCCCCCTAGTAGGCTTACTGGGTGTATCCTGGTTGGGGCACTGGCAGGAGACTGTCTCTGCCTCCCCTCCTTTCACTGAATTAAAAAAAAAAAGAAAAAAAATACATGTAATGTTAATAGATAAACAAAATATATTAAATAAGATATCTTTAAACAGAAACTCATATAAAACAAGATTATATATTGATTAGCTGATGAGAATGTTATGATTAGGGGCTCACAGCAACCTAACCTAACCCTAGGAACAGTGGTTCAATAATTGCTTACTCAGCATTGGCAGTGACTTCACAGAACATAACTACCATGAATAATGAGAATTAACTATACCTGATCAGCTCCTTTAGAGGTCAGTATTGAATGAGTTTATGGAATACTGAAGAAATTTTGAGAACAGACATTCCTTTTCCAGGGGCAATGATTGCAACTGTCTCTAGGCTCCAGAGTCAGTGATGGGATTCAGCTGGTTCGCACTGGTTTAGCAGAACCAATACCTAATTTTTTGTTGAGTTCAGTGAACCAAATGTTAAAATGGCACTTGTCATCAGAGTTCTCTCTAAGGTGGGCAGCCACTCAACCTGGAAATCACAAATTTATATTCCTTACTCTTTTTTAATGTTCATCTGTGCAACAGTGTGTTCTAAGCACCAGCAGTAATGTTCATTCCGTCCATAGGTGAAAAAAATTTGACAAAACTATAGTATACTTGTAATATTTATTTATTTATTTCATAAAACTCATTATACTATTGATGAAATACTACATTTTAATTCCCTCGTTTGTTACTTCAGCAAACAAACATATAACGTAGAGAGAAAAAGTGCCAACCAGGGGGTGACAAGCTGTCATTGAAAGTATCTTAAATAACAGTTCTATTGCTTTTTGTCTGGTATTATGTAATATTTGTGTACCCCTTTTATTGTTCTTATTTAAGTATTAAATGCATGAAATAATAAACTACCTTTTGGTATATCGTTGTTTTATACTTAAAACAGTCATTAGGGCAGAGAACCCGTTGTTAAATTATTTGAATCCCACCACTGCCCAGAGCAGGCAGGTTTCCCAACTGTAGTAACCTTCACTATGGTATGACTGCGGGGCCTAACTTTGACTGCTTTGAGAAAGGAGACAAGACAATATGTCATTGTGATGCACGAGCAGAGAATTCCTTTAGTTGACTGAGAAAGCTTGGTTGGCCATTCTGTTGACTTCATCTGAGGTTGGCTATTTTTTAAAGCAGTTTCTCATAGGAGTTAGAATTTAAGGGTCCATTGCAGCTCTTCACAAGACTTACATTTGTCTTTTCCCTGTTCTTCTTTGTAGTGGGTGGGCCTTAACATTTCTGTAACTATTAGTAAGGTAGCAAGCAAATTTCTCTTACCTCTGTTACAAATAGCAGGGGGTGCTTCAAAACAACTTTGAGAATATAAAGTATATTTTAAAAGAAAAGTTTACTGTTTACTGCTTGGGAACTACTGGCTGCGCTAATGTAAAGGCTTGTTAGTTTAATGCTGTGGCCAATGAAAGGAGATAGATCCTGGGAATTACAATAAGAATGGATCACAAAAAAAAACCAGACAATTATATTTTATCTGATAACTCTTGCCATTTTCTTGCACTTTGGTATTGCTCTGTGCTGATTATATTTACAGCTAGAAAAAAACTGTATAGTGTTCAACTCACATAACAGCATGAGAAGGTAATCATCTCACATTGATAATATCTGATTATCCATGCTCTTAACAGATTATAGAACAAAAATTAACAAAAACAAAAGTATTCTTGAGCTAGGGAACAACAGTATAAGAATAGAAGACAGAAGACCTAGAATATAGTCTGGTTTTGCAGCTGACATTTTATGTGACCTTGAATAAATCAGTTAGCAAAGACTTCATTTATAAGTATATGTATATATTAATCCATTTACTGTTTTATAAAATATTCTAATGTCTATTATGTGCCTGGCACTGTACTAGATTCTGTGGAGAAAATAACGAGCCAGACAGAAACAGTTACTTTCTTCATTAAACCTACAGTCTCGTTTCTTCATGTAAAATATGAGAAAATATGAGGTTTACCCCCTAAAGCAATAATTACCAAACCTTTTGGCCTCCAGATTTCTTTACACTCTTAAAAATTATTTAGAATCTTCAAAAACTTTATTTATGTGGGTCATATCTATGAATATTTGGGATATAGGTTAAAGTGAGAAATTTTATAATCTAGGCATATAGAAGTGTATTCTATCTGCTGACAGTGATGATGATGTCTCATATTGTGGAACCTCTAGAAAAGCCCATTGTATGCATAAGAAAGAATTTAATTAGCAAGAAAAGATCCTAGTGTCATTTTGACATAGCTTTTGTTCCACAGAGTTTCTGAAAGGATCTTCACTCCACGAATTCTCCAGACTACACTTTGAGAACCATACCCCAAAGTATTAATTTTTATACCATTTTAACTGAATAGTTTTTCCTCAAACTTAAAATGTCTCTGTTCATATTCCCTATAGCTTTGCTTTTAATGTGACATCAGATATAGTACTTTGGAGACACTGTATATTTATTTACTGAGTTGTAATTATTGGAGCAGAGATATAAATATTATTGTATTATAATCACCAACTACCATCTTGTAGGTTATTCAGAGAACATTTGTACATTTGTCAGTTCTAGGGTATAGACTGAGATTTGTGGTATTGAGGAACTTCTTATAGTTGGTCTTCAAGTCAGTCTTGAGATGATAACATGCATATTATCACAATGCCTCAAAATAATGCCCCAGTTAGTAAAGTTAGGGGTAGAATTCACTCAGGAGAGCTTCAAAATGCTATTTCTCCCCTCCTTCCTTTCCAAAGGGGAATTCTCACTGATTTATTATACATTTGAAATACAGAGAATAAAAATAAGTTATAATTTGGTTCCCTCCTTTTTCCATTAAAAAAGGATACTAGACTCAAAGATTTAGTGTTAAAATTGTATAGATTGTATCCTCCTCTATTATTACAATTTTCAAATGTTTGCTTTTGTTTCCTTACTTGTCCTTCCATTCCTCAAATAGACTATGAGCTCTTTAAAGGTAGGAGATTATTTTGTGCATTTTTGTCTCTTCAGCTCTTGGTTCAATACCTGCCACATTACTAGGTTGGCAAATGGATGTTTACTGAATAGTTGATCAAGTAAGTGAATACATTTCTCCTTAAATACAAGAAAGGTCAACTTTCTAATTTTCAAAATGTATAATGAGTATATTTACAGACTTTCTAAGTGACTGGTGTGTTTTTAGTTTGCTTTGACTAGGGTTCATAGCATTTCTATTGGTTCTTTTACTCAAACTAGAAGAGGGGAACGGTGGTCCTTAGCACTTCTATAGTTCTCTTCTGGAGCACTAGGTACATTTAACATTTCAGTGGAGCTCTTGTATTTAATGATCTATGACTATCCAGAGACACTGTGTGGCTCTGAACAGGAACCTTGAAAGAGAGTGACCATGCTGGCTGTGACACCACTGTTAAAGACTATAGGAGCCCTTATCCAACACAGCTCAATTTGTTTAAGAAGCATCAAAGGTAACCAGAAACTGTGTGTGTGTGTGTGTGTGTGTATGCGTGTGTGAGCGTGTGTGCACATGCGTGTACACATTTAAGCAAGGCAAAATCAGAACAATATGCCTTGACACAATGGGGAAGACTGCGAACTAGTTATATTGGTTACGGTCTTCTCTTTACTTTGTATTCTTTTTTGTGAAGTACTATGTTTTTCCATGACCCTTCACTCCTTGCTTTCTCCTCATACCAGCAGTAAGGACCTTTTCCCTGAAAATGAGATAGAGTTTTTCTTCTCAGTTTAACCCAAAAAGGCATAGTAGCTATTTGAGTAGCCAGCTGAGGTGGTCAGAAGTCAACGTGTTTTTCAGAATGCTCTCTTAAACTGTTTCTTACCTTGGGGACATCTGTGAATTTCAGAAATAATTTCATAAAACTAAGTTCTTTATTTCTATTCTGGATCATCTAGATAACCACCTTACAACTGAGTACTATTCAGTATCTTCCTATTTTACAGTGTCTACAAACTGTTTTGAGGTGAGTTTTTTACTATTATCAAGTTGGCATCAACAGCCACTTAAAGTGATAGGAGTTGACTTTTATTTAGGAGTTCTCAAAAAAAACAACAGTTTTCCTTTGAAAGAAATATTTATGTTATTAAATCTTAAGAACCTGATTTAAATAATGTGCCTATTTTATCAATAGCAAAGAGCATTGCAACTTAAGTCCTTCACCCAAAGGCAGTGCCTCGTGTTTTGAAAAAGTCTGTGATTCACTAATTTAGCTCTTTTTACTGAACTTAAATTTTCTTTTTGTTTATTTGAATGTACATGCTGTGAGATAGCTTGTATGAATATTTCAAATTACCTGATATAAGTTATACACATGTTCAGTTAGGCTTTCAAATTTGGTACAGTCACACTCTCACTTATGGTCTAAACTTCCACACCATCATCCACCTCTCTGGTTGAAGAAGGCACAAGCTTCTGCCTGAAGCAGTACATTTTCTATCCCAAATTAAATGAGGTCAAGCATTTTACACTTACTAATGTGAAACAGTATAAGTTCATTTTTCATTAGTTATGATGACTGATTTCTTTTGTGATATTTGGTTACTTTAAAGCAGTTGGTTTCCAGAGCAGATTACAATATAGATTGAATTGGCAGGCATAGAGCTAGTTTTAAAACCTTTACTCTTATGAAGGTAAGCTTTCTGGTAAACAACCATCTCAGCAAGAGAAAATCTTCAAATTTTCAGGGTTTTATTTTGGGGAAACTTTGAAAACTATAGACTCGATACAAAGAATATTTCTACAAATAAGAAACTATTTTTTTTAAGATTTAGATTTAAAATTTTTAAATTTCAAATCCTACCATTTTTCTTTTTTAAATTCAACTCCTTTTTACTCAGTGGTTTGGAAGTAGTGATAAACTTGGAAGAGTTCAGTTCCTTCCAAAAGCATTCAGAAAATATTTTTTTATTTTCTTGGAATTGCTGAAAGAATTATCTTTTATGATTCACGATTGACTTTCAGAAGAATTCTCTTTCCAAATTTTTTTATAAATTCCCAGACAAAAATTTAAATGTATTTATTTGTCCATTTATTCATTTATTTGTTGTTTAAACTCTTACTGAGCTCCTGGCTTGTAATAGGTACTATGCAAAGAATTGGAGACAGGAAGAAAAATTAAGCTTTTTGCCTAAGGAAAGAAAAATCAAATTTTGGTAACATAAAAATTAAATAAATTTTATGGTGGAGAAACTGAGGCCCAGAAAAAGGTTACATGATTTAAATTAGAATTAAGTTAAAAACAGTGTATTTGGTTTACAAAGGCAGTTTGCATGGAAACACTTTTGATGCACTAAATACTTCTTTCATATTGAGTTAAGATTTTTTTAAAATGTTCTAAAATTAACAAATAAGGTCAGTGCTCAATTTCCTGGGTCAATGCCACAGTGGTGCCCTTTGTTCTTGGACCCAAGCCATGATCTGGCTTGGCAACTAAAAGACCCACTGACCTGTGTTGGCAATTAATATAAGAGTTTTAGTATCTACTGAATAAATTTACCTTGGATGCCCATTTGCTCAGATATTAGGGCTCAACCTTTTACTATAGAACACTATTTCTGTTAAACTAATTTTTTAATATTTTGAATTATTTATTTACATTCTTGATATTTAAAATTAATGTCAGTAGTTTCTAGTAATTTTAACTATAAAAACTCCTATCTGACTTAATTATTGGTTTGAAAATAGATAAAACCTTGAATTATAGTAAAAACATTTTCATTTAATTAGATTTAATATGAACATTCTGTCCCCTGCTGGGAACTCTTAAGAACTACATCATTGTACTACCAATTTTTCTAAGGTTAAGGACTTCACTTTAAACTGTGAATTCAATTTGATATATCTCCTCTCTTTTTTGTAACATACAGAAGTTTATTTAATAAAATCTATAAGTAAATCTATAGTATTATTAAGATTCAAAATCTGTGTTAAATATTGGACATTTTTACAAGATACAATAAATTTAAAACTACTGTAATTTAATCAAATTTCCTACCTTAATTTTACATTTTCAGGAAATCTGTTTCATCTACACTGAAACTAAGAGGAGAAATCTAATAAGAAAACAAGTGAAATTTAAATGCTTAATAAAGTGTGGAAAAGACTCTACTTAGAATTTCATTTCATCAAATATTTATTTAATACCCACTGTTTGGTTGGTTATGGATGAGCATTGAGTATATTTATATAAAACATTGACTTACCCCCAGAGAGTAGTGAGTAATAGTTATAGAACAGCTCTCCAGCAAGTTAAAAGGAATGGAGTATGCACTATGAGACAAACCAACAGTTTCTTGGGTGTCACTGTGGTAATTTATGTATATGGAGATTTAGAAGTAGGGGGTGGAGGACAAATTGGAGATTGGAAGCGAGATTATGAAACCTTCCCTGTCCAAAACCTATAAATAAATAAACAGTTTTGCCCAGGTAGTGTCTTGAAGATCTCTGACTTTGGGTAAATTAGAAAACCTTCATTTTTCTTCATTTTGAAATAGTCATATTGGGTCAATTTGTGAGAACTAAATAATATAATAAGGGGTTAGCCAAAATTATATATGCATGACACATATATACAGACAACAGGATAGCAATAGTGAGAAGGAAAAGAGGTGGAGGTCAGGGGTGGGGGGCATAGAAAGAGTTTTCACATGGGGTATGTGGGCATGATGATGTATGTAGAGGGTGTTATATTGAGTGAAACATTAGAGATCATGTCACCACAATAAATTAAAAATATATAATGCAGACTTGGAAAATAATGCCAGAGTAAGCAGACGTTGCAACTCCCACCTCTCAAAACCAAAGTGGATTACAACTTAACTTAGGAACAATCATCTTGAAAAACCAACTTTGGACTGAACTAAGAGGAATCTATAACCAAGCATCACTGAAGAAGCCACACCAAGACTGTTAGGAAGGGCGGAGACGTGGAAAGGGCAGCCCTGCTCCCAGGGGTGAGAGGTGGTCCGGAGGGTCTCTCACAGCAGGGTGGGTTGCCCAGAGAGTGTGGGTTCTCAGCCCCAGGACCAGACCAGAAGCCCAGTCTGGAGCCACAGAGACTAGAGGAGGCGTATGGATAGTATTTAGCTGAAAGAACAGCCAGGTTACTGTTTGTGAGAGGAAGACAGAACTCTCAGACCGAGGCTCCTTCTTAAAGCGACTACATGGAAAACCTCTTTCATAGCCACATACCCGGGGCTCTGGGAGCAGGGAGCACCGAGAGGACTGAAGTTACGAGAGGAGAGTGTAGTCTCGGGGGCACAGGGAGAGACTGTGGGGGACAGCCACCCTGACTCCTGTACTGGGTTACTTCCCAAACCTAAACTTGGCATTTTTCCTGGTAGAACCAAGCCAGCAAAGGGAAGCAATTACAATGCCTAGCATAGGCTCTCCTGCTCTAGTCAGTGCAAAGAGATGCTTAGAAGCATGGGACACATCAGGGATACCAGTTTTGAGTGCTTATTTCTGGCATACACCCCTCCCCAAACTGCTGAGTACCCTCCAAAGGGCAGGAGGGCCTGGCTACAGTGCTAAACCTGTGCAGCAGCAAGGGACAGAGCCCAGCAGGACAGTTCATGTGGCAGCAGCAGGGGGCAGAGCCAGGAGAGGAGTCTTGTGCACCCCATGGGGGGCAGAGCCCGGTGGCCCACACAGCAATCGCAAGGGGAGGAGCCCAGAGAGGCAGCCCACATGCTGGTGGGGGAAGAGCCCCGACGAGACCAGGAGTCCCCTGCACCTGCAAGGCAGTTACACAGGGCATCCAGAGTCAGCCTATGAGCCCACGAGACCTCATGCCCAGCAGTGTTCAGTGCCCAAGTACCTGAGGAGGCTGTGGCAGCAGGGGGCTAGTGGCAAGAACACACCTTGGGAATAGAGAGGTCACACACACTGGCCAAGAGTAGATAAAAACCAGCCTAGGAGTGCAGCTGATATTTACAACAGCATCAGGGCCCCTAGAGTCAACCACAAATTCTGGATTGCCTTTGCTCCAAGAAGGTTGCTAAGGGCCAGTCATAGGCAATGACCTTCACTAGTCTGCACCATGTTCCAGCCAGGGAGGTCGAGGGCTGGTACATCCAGCAGCCAGATAAAAAGAGCATCAGCTCAGGACCTATCAACCCTAGCTAGAGAGGTCTTAAGGAAAAGCTCCTCACAACGGACCCAGCTAAGACATAGAAAACACTGACACAAATAGCAAAAGGAGTGGTAGCAGCAGGCAATTAGACTGCATCAGATTAAAAATAACAGCTGAGGCTAACCCAAGAAGATCTAGAAACAACACAACTGAAAGCTGGAGGCAGACAATACCAACCCTAAACTCAGATAGCTACACAAACAACACATCTAAAGGAGCAGTCTAGACAGAGACAAAATGGGAAGACAAAGAAATGCAATTCAAATGAATCAGCAAGAAAAATCCCCAGAAAAAGAATGGAATGAGATGGAAATAGCCAAGATACCAGATGCAGAGTTTATAATAATGATTGTTAGAATGCTCAAGGATCTTAGAGCAACAATAGATGGACATAACAAGCACCTAAACAAAGAGATAATAAGCATCAACAAGGACATTGAAATCATAGAAAAGAATCAGAGAGAAATAAACAAAATATCAGAAATGAAGACTACACTAGAAGGAATTAAAAGCAGGCTGGATGAAGCAGAGGATCGAATTAGTGATTTAGAGGACAAGAGAAGCAAAAGCACGGAAGCAGAACAACAAAAAGAAAAGAGGATCAAAAAGTCTGAGGAAACTCTAAGAGAGCTCTGTGACAACATGAAGAGAAACAACATCCATATCATTGGGTTCCTGAAGGAGAAGAGAAAGATCAAGGGGTAGAGAACTTGATTAAAAAAAATCATAGCTGAAAACTTCCCTAAATTGATGAAGGAAAAAGTCACACAAGTTCAAGAAGCACAGAGAATTCCATACAAACAACAGGATACCAATAGTGAGAAGGAAAAGAGGTGGAGGTCAGGGGAGGGGGCATAAAAAGAATATAAGACCTACACCAACACACATCATAATTAAAATACCAAAGCTAAGAGATAAAAAAAGAATACTAAAGGCTACAAGAGAAAAGCAGTCAATCACCTACAAAGGAGCCCCCATAAGGATGACATAACCGACTTCTCAACAGAAACACTTGAAGCCAGAAGGAAATGGCAAGAAATATTCAAAGTAATGCAAAACAAAAGCCTATAACTAAGACTTCTTTATCTAGCAAGGCTATCATTTAAAATTGAAGGAGAAATAAAAAGCTTCCCAGACAAAAAAAAAACCCCAAGGAATTCATTACAACCAAACCAATGCTGCAAGAAATGTTAAGGGACCTGTTGTAAACAGAACAAAGGGGGAAAAAATCTAGTAAACAAGAAATGTAGATTTAAAGAATAAAGTGGCCATAAACAACTACATATCAATAATAACCTTAAATGTAAATGGATTAAATGCTCCAATCAAAAGACATAGTGTAGCTGCATGGATAAAAAACAGGACCCGTACATATGCTGTCTACAAGAGACACACCTTAAAACAAAAGATACACACAGACTGAAAGTAAAGTGATGGAAAAAAATATTTTATACAAATGGAAATGAAAAAAAAAGCTAAGGTAGCAATACTTATATCTGACAAAATAGACTTTAAAACAAAGGCTATAGTAAGGGATAAAGAAGGTCAGTACACAATGATAAATGGAGCAATCCAACAGGAAGATATAACCATTATAAATATTTATGTGCCTGATATAGGAGCACCTAAATATATAAAGCAGACTTTGATGAACATAATGGGCGAGATCAACAGCAATACTATAATAGTAGGGGATTTCAATACCCCACTAACATCAGTGGATAGATCCTCAAGAAAGGAAATTAGCAAAGAAACAGCAGACTTAAAAGACACACTAGATCAACTGGATTTAATAGATATCTTCAGAATCTTTCACCCTAAGACAGCAGAATATACATTTTTTTCAAGTGCTCATGGTACATTCTCTAAGATAGACCACATGTTAGGACCTAAAACGGGTCTTAATAAATTTAAAAAGATTGAAATCATACCAAATATCTTCTCTTATCACAATGGCAGAAAACTAGGAATCAACTACAATAGAAAATTTAAAAATATTCAAACACTTGGAAACTAAATAGCATGTTATTAAATAATGAATGGGTTAATAATAAGATCAAGGAAGAAATCAGAAATTTCCTTGAAACAAATTAAAATGAACATACAACAACTCAAAATTTATGGGACACAGCAAAAGCAGTCCAGAGAGGGTAGTTTATAGCACTGTAGGCATACCTTAGAAAGCAAGAAAAAGCTCAAATAAACGACTTAACCCTGCATCTAAAAGAACTAGAAAAAGAACATCAAGTGAAGCCCAGAGGAAGTAGAAAGAAGGAAATAATAAAGATAAAGTGGAAAAAAATGACATAAAGGCTAAAAAACAATACAGAGGATCAATGAAACCAAGAGCTGATTCTTTGAAAAGGTAAACAAGACTAATGAACCTTTAACCATACTTACCAAATAAAAAAAAGAGAGAGCTCAAATAAATAAAATTAGAAGTGAGACTGAAAAAGTAACAACTGACACAGCAGAAATACAAAGGATTGTAAGAAAATACTATGAAGAACAGAATGCCCCAAAATTGGACAACCTAGGTAAAATAGACAAATACCTTGAAACATACAATCTTTCAAAACTCAATCTGGAAAAATCAGAACACCTAAACAGACCAACTACAACAAATGAGATCGAAACAGTTATCAAAACATTCCCAACAAACAAAAGCCCTGGGCCAGATGGCTTCACAGACGGATTCTACCAACTATTCAAAGAACTAACTCCTATCCTTCTCAAGCTATTTCAAAAAATTCAAGAGGAGGGAAGACTTCCAAGCTCCTTTTGTTCCAAAACTAGGCAAAGACAATACAAAGAAAGAAAACTATAGGACAATATTCCTGTTGAATTTAGATACTAAAATTCTCAACAAAACATTAGCAAACCAGATCCAGCAATACATGAAAAAAATCATACATCATGATCAAGTGGGATTTATTCTGGGGAGGCAAGGCTGGTACAATATTTGCAAATCAATCAATGTAATTCATCACATAAACAAAAGTAAGGAGAAAAATTACATGATAATATCAATAGATGCAGAAAAAACATTTGATAAAATCCAGCACCGATTTATGATCAAAACTCTCAGCAAAGTGAGAATACAGGGAACATACCTCCATATGATAAAGGCCAATTATGACAAACCCACAGTCAACATCATACTCAAGGAGCAAAAATTAAAAGCAATCCCCTTAAGACCAGGAACAAGGCAGGGGTGTCCCCTTTCACCACTTTTATCCAACATAGTTCTGGAAGTCCTAGCCACAGTAATTGGACAAGAAGAAGAACTAAAAGGCATCCAAATTGGAAAAGAAGAAGTAAAACTATCATTATTTGCTGATGATATAATACTGTATATAGAAAACCCTGAAGTCTCAGTCAAGAAACTACTGGACCTGATAAGTAAATTCATCAAGGTGGCAGGATATAAAATTAATATTCAGAATTCAGAGGCATTTTTATACACCAACAATGAAAGGTCAGAAAGAGAAATTAGGAGAATAATCCCGTTCACTATTGCAACAAAAAATATAAAATACTAGGAGTAAATTTAACCAAGGAGATTAAAGACTTATACTCGGAAAATGATAAAACATTGATAAAAGAAATCAAGGAAGATATAAACAAGTGGAAGCATATATTGTGTTCATGGATAGGAAGAATAAACATCATTAAAATGTCTGTATTACCCAAAACAATCTATAAATTTAATGCAATTCCTATTAAAATAACAATGACATACTTCAAAGATATAAAACAAATATTTTAAAAATTTATATGGAACTAAAAAAGAACACGAATAACCTTAGCAATCTTGAAAAAGAAGAATAAAATGGGTGTTATTACACTTCCTGATATCAAGTGATACTCAAAAGAGCTTGGACTGGCATTAGAACAGGCATATAGATCAATGGAACAGAACAGAGAACCCAGAAATAAACCCACATTTTTATGGACAATTGATATTTGACAAAGGAGGTAAGAGCATACAATGGAGTAAAGAATGTTTCTTTAACAAATGGACATCTACCTGCAAAAAATGAAACTAGACCACCAACTTACACCATTCACAAAATGGATGTAAAACTCAAAATGGATAAAAGACTTAAATGTACGTTGTGAAACCATAAGCATCTTAGAAAAAAACATAGGCAGTAAGCTCTCCAACATCTCTCACAGCAATATATTTGCTGATTTATCTCCACTGGCAAGTAAAATAAAGGACAGGATGAACAAATGGGACTACATCAAACATAAAAGCTTTGCACAGATAACGACAATATGAACAAAATAAAAAGACAACCCACACAATGGGAGAACATATTTGAAAATACATCTGATAAGGGGTTAATAACCGAAATTTATAAAGAACTTGTACAACTCAACACCAGGAAGATAAACAATCCAATCAAAAAATGAGCAGAATAAATGAATAGACACTTCTCCAAAGAGGACATACAGATGACCTATAGGCAGATGAAAAAACGTTAAACATCACTAATGATTAGAGATATGCAAATTAAAACCACAATGAGATATCACCTCACACCAGTCAGAATGGCTCTCATTAACAAAACAACACATAATAAGTAAGTGCTGAAGAGGGTGTGGAGAAAAGGGAACCCTCCTGCACTGCTGGTGGGAATTCAGACTGGTGCATCCACTGTGGAAAATAGTATGGAGATTCCTCAGAAAATTGAAAATCAATCTGCCTTTTGACCCAGACATCCCACTTTTAGGAATATATCCTAAGAATACCAAATCACTGATTCAGAAGAAGGGAGAGGGAGAAATAGAAAGAGAAAAACATATATTTGTTGTTCCTCTTTTTTACACATCCATTGGTTGATTCTTGTATGTGTCTTGACCAGAAATTGAACCCATAATCTTAGCATATATGGATGATGGTCTAACCAACTAAGCTACCTGGTCAGGGTCTTCCTCTGCCTCCTAATTAGAGTGTTTAGATGATTGATATTTAATGCAGTTATCAGTATGACTTGGCTTAAGTCTAGCATGTTGCTTCTTGTTTTCTATTTTTTCCACCTGTCCTTTGTTCTCTTTTTCTTCCTTTTCTATCTTTTATCAAATTCAGGGTATTTTAGTGTTCCATTTTATCTCTGCTATTTATTTATTCACTATGCCTGATTGATTGATTTATATAGTGGTTGCTCTAGAATTTATAATATGCATCTTTAATTTATCACAATCTGCCTTTAAGTAATATTTTATTGCTTCAAGTATAATGTAAGAACCTCATAACAAAATACTTCCAATATCCTCTTCTATCCTTTGTGTGGTTGCTGCCATACATTTTACCTCAACCTATGTTATAAATTCACTAATGCAGTGTTATTATTTTTGCCTTAAACAGCCAAGGTTTTACAAATATTTTATATTTATGGATATATTTATAATTTCCAGTGCTCTTTATACTCTTGAGTAGACCAAGATTTCTCAATCTTAGCACTATTGACACTTTGGGCTCAATAATTCTTTGTTGTAGGAAGCTGTCTGGTGCACCCACTGTAGAATGTTTAACAGCATCACTGTCTCTACTTATTAGATGCCAATAACAACTCTCACCAAAGTTGTGCCAACCACAAATGTCTCCCGACATTGCCAAATGTTCCCTGAACTGTCACCAGTTGAGAACACTGGTATAGGTTGAAGTTTCTATATGACATCATTTTTCTTGAGCCTAAAAAATACTTGAACATTATTAGTTTTACTTCTGGACTGTTTGGAACAAATTCTCTCAGCTTTAGTCTGAAAAAGGCAGTATTATTTCACTTTAATTTTTGAGGGATGTTTTCACAGACTGTATAAATCTCTATTATCAATATTTTCCTTTAAGCATTTTAAATGTCATTTCATTGTCCTCTACAGTTCATTGTTTCTACCAAAAAATTAATGGTACTTCTTATCATAGTTCTTATATGTAAGTGTTTCTTGATTGGTTTTCTCTGAGTTAAATCTGCTTGAGGTTCATTGGCTTTCAGGTTATTTATGTTTATAGTTGTCATCAAATTTTGGGAAAAATTAGTCATTTACTTAAATATTTTTCTTTTCATCCCTTTCTGAGACTGTAACTGCACATATACTGTATACTGCTCACAAAAGTTAGGGGATATTTCAAAATGAATATGAAGCAATAAAATATCCCCTAATCTTTGTGAGCAGTGTATTAATTAGACAACTTGATATTGTCCCACAGATCACAAAGGCTCTATTAATGTTATTTTTCACAATCTGTGCTTCAGTTTTGATAGCTTCCATTGCAATTTCTTCTGGTTTATTTGTTTTCTTCCTGCAGTATCTAATGATCTATTAATCTCATCAAGTAAAATTTTTATATCAAATATATTTCTTCTTATTTTGTTCTTTTTTTATATCTTACATTTTTTATTGTGTTCATGTTTTCCTTTAAAACGTTGAACATATATATGGCTGTTTACAAGTTCTTGTCTGAAAATTATATTATTTATATCTTCTTTTCTGGTGCGGTGTATCTATTTCTATTGACTTTTTCCTCCTGGTTATGAGACACATTTTATTGTATATTTGTATTTCTTATAATTTTTTATTGATTGTAGGGAATTGTAAATGTTATGTGTCAGAGTGACTGAATTTCATTGTTTTTTTTATTAAAGAGTGTTGAAGTTGGTTTAGACAAGCAGTTAAGTTACTTGATGATCAGCTTGATGTTCTTTTTTTGGTTGATTATTTTGTTTAATTAATTTATTTTTTTAAAATTAATTTTAATGGGGTGACATTAATAAATCAGGGTACATATGTTCAAAGAAAACATCTCCAGGTTATCTTGTCATTCAATTATGTTGCATACCCATCACCCAAAGTCAAATTGTCCTCTGTAACCTTCTGTCTGGTTTTCCCTGTGTCCCTCCCCTCCCCTCCCCCCTATCCCACCCTCACCGCCCTCCCCCCACCCCATAAGCACCACACTCTTGTTCATGTCTCATAGTCTCGTTTTTATGTCCCACCTATGTATGAAATCATGCAGTTCTCAGTTTTTTTCTGTTTTACTTATTTCACTTCGTATAATGTTATCAAGATCCATACATTTTGTTGTAAATGATCCGATGTCATCATTTCTTATGGCTGAGTAGAATTCCATAGTATATATATATCAAAGCTTTTTAATCCACTCATCATCTGATGGACACTTGGGCTGTTTCCAGATCTTCGCTATTGTGAACAATGCTGCCACGAACATGGGGGCGCATTTCTTCGTTTTGAAAAGTGCTATGGAGTTCTTAGGGTATATTCCTAAAATTGGGATAGCTGAGTCAAAAGGCAGTTCTATTTTTACTTTTTTGAGGAAGTTCCATACTGTTTTCCACAGTGGCTGCACCAGTCTGCATTCCCATGAGCAGTGCGGGAGGGTTCCCTTTTCTCCACATCCTTGCCAGCACTTATTCTGTGTTGTTTTGCTGATGAGTGCCATTCTGACTGGTATGAGGTGATATCTCATTGTGGTTTTAATTTGCATTTCTCTAATGATAAGTGATGTTGAGCATTTTTTCATATGCGTATTGGCCATCTGTATGTCCTCTTTGGAGAAATTTCTATTCATTTCTTTTGCCCATTTTTTGATTGGATTGTTTGTCTTCCAGGTGTTGAGTTTTATAAGTTCTTTATAAATTTTGGTTGTTAACCCCTTATCAGACGTATTGTCGAATATGTTCTCCCATTGTGTGGTTTGTCTTTTTATTCTGTTCTTATTGTCTGTAGCTGTGCAAAAACTTTTTAGTTTGATATAGCCCCATTTGTTTATCCTGCCTTTTATTTCATTTGCCCGTGGAGATAATCGGCAAATATATTGTTGCGACAGATGTCGAAGAGCTTACTGCCTATCTTTTCTTCTAAGATGCTTATGGTTTCATGGCTTACATTTAAGTCTTTTATTCATTTTGAGTTTGTTTTTGTGAATGGTGTGAGTTGATAGTCTAGTTTCATTCTTTTGCAGGTAGATGTCCAATTATTCCAACACCATTTGTTAAAGATGCTGTCTTTACTCCACTGTATGCTCTTTCCTCCTTTGTCAAATATCAGTTGTCCATAAAGGTGTGGGTTTATTTCTGGGTCCTCTGTTCTGTTCTATTGATCTTTGTGCCTGTTCTTATGCCAGTACCAGGCTGTCTTGAGTACAATGGCCTTGTAGTAAACCTTGATATCTGGAAGAGTGATACCTCCTGCTTTATTTTTTCTTTTTAAGATTGCTGAGGCTATTCGTGTTCTTTTGTGGTTCCATATAAATTTTTGAAATATGTGTTCTATACCTTTGAAGTATGTCATTGGTATTTTAATTGGTATTGCCTTGAATTTATAAATTGCTTTGGGTAATATAGACATTTTAATGATGTTTATTCTTCCTAACCATGAGCACGGTATATGCTTCCACTTGTTTATATCTTCCTTGATTTCTTTTATCAATGTTTTATAATTTTCCAAGTACAAGTCCTTAAACTCCTTGGTTAAATTTACTCCTAGGGACTTTATTATTTGGGTTGCAATAGTGAAGGGGATTGTTTCCTTAATTCCTTGTGCTGACAGTTCATTGTTGGTATATAAAAATGCCTCTGATTTCTGAGTATTAATTTTATATCCTGCCACTTTGCTGAATTCATTTATCAGGTCCAATAGTTTCTTGACTGAGACTTCAGGGTTTTCTATATACAATATCATATCATCTGCAAATAATGTTTTACTACTTCTTTTCCAATTTGGATGCCTTTTATTTCTTCTTCTTGTCTGATTGCATTGGCTAAGACTTCCAGAACTATGTTGAATAAGAGTGGTGAAAGAGGGGACTGTTGCTTGCCTGGTTCTTGGTCTTAAGGGGATTGATTTTAATTTTTGCCTATTTAGTATGATGTTTTCTGTGGGTTTGTCATAGATGGCCTTTATCATGTTAAGGTATAATCCCTCTATTCCCACTTTACTGAGTTTTGATCATGAATGGGTGCTGGATTTTATCAAATGCTTTTTCTGCATCTATTGAAATTATCATGTGGTTTTTGTCCTTCCTTTTGTTTATGTGATGAATCACATTGATTGATTTGTGAATATTGAACCAGCCTTGCCTCTCCAGAATAAATCCCACTTGATCATGGTTTACGATTTTTTTTAATATATATTGCTGGATCCAGTTGGCTAATTTTTGTTGAGAATTTTAGCATATAAATTCATCAGGGATATTGGCCTATGGTTTTCTTTCTTTGTGTTGTCTTTGCCCAGTTTCGGGATCAGAATTATGCTCGCCTCATAAAAGGAGTTTGGAAGTCTTCCTTCCTCTTGAATTTTTTGAAATAGCTTGAGAAGGAGAGGAGTTAGTTCTTCTTTGAATTTTTGGTAGAATTCACTTGTGAAGCCCTCGGGCACAGGACTTTTCTTTTTTGGGAGTTTTTTGATAACTGTTTCAATTTCATTTGTTGGAATTGGTCTGTTTAGGTGTTCTGATTCTTCCGGATTGATTTTTGGAAGATTATATGATTCAAGAAATTTGTCCATTTCACCTACGTTGTCTAATTTTTTGGCATACAGTTCTTCATAGCATTTTCATACAATAATTTGTATTTCTGTTGTGTCAGTTGTTATTTCCACTCTCATTTTTAATTTTATTTATTTGAGTCCTCTCTCTCCCTTTTTTTTTTTTTTTTTTTTTTTTTGGTGAGTCTAGTTAAAGGTTCATAGATCTTCTTTACCTTTTCAAAGAACTAGCTCCTGGTTTCATTGATCTTCTGTATTGTTTCCTTAGCCTCTATGTCATTTATTTCTGCTCTGATCTTTATTATTTCCTTCCTTCTACTAGTCCTGGACTTTATTTGCTGTTTTTTTTCTATTTCTTTTAGATGCAGGGTCAGGTTGCTTATTTGAGCTTTTTTTAGCTTCTTATGGTATGCCTGTAGTGCTATAAAATTCCCTCTCAGTACTGCTTTTGCTGTGTCCCATAAATTGTTTTTCTTATTCATTTTAGAGAGGAGACACAGAGTGAGAGAAACAGAGAGAGAGAGAAAGAGAGAAAGGGGGAAGGAGCTGGAAGCATCAACTCCCATATGTGCCTTGACCAGACCAGTGCAGGGTTTTGAACTGGCAACCTCAGTGTTCCCCGGTCGACGCTTTATCCACTGCACCACCACAGGTCAGGCTGTGTCCCGTAAATTTTGAGTTGATGTATGCTCATTATCATTCATTTCTAGAAACTTTTTTATTTCTTCTTTGATCTCATTGTTAATCCATTCATTATTTAATAACGTGCTATTTAGTGTCCAAGTGCTTGAGTTTTTTTCAGTTTTTCATTTGTGATTAATTTCTAGTTTTATGCCATTGTGATCAGAGAAAATGCTTGATATAAATTTAATCTTCTTAAATTTGTTGAGACCACTTTTGTGTCCTAACATGTGGTCTATCCTAGAGAATGTACCATGAGCACTTGAGAAGAATGTATATTCTACTGCTTTAGAGTGAAATGTTCTGAAGATATCTATTAAATCAAGTTGATCTAGTGTATCCTTTAAGTCTGTTCTTTCTTTATTAATTTTTTTTCTTGAGGATCTATCCAGTGATGTTAGTGGCATATTGAAATCCCCTACTATTATAGTATTGCTGTTAATCTCACTCTTTATATCCATCAAAGTCTGCTTTATGTATGTCGGGGCTCCTATGTTTGGTGCATAGATATTTATAATGGTTATATCTTCCTGTTGAATTGTTCCCTTTATCATTATGTAGTGTCCTTCTTTATCTCTTACTATAGCCTTTGTTTTAAAGTCCATTTTGTCAGATATAAGTATTAATACCCTGGCTTTTTTTTCATTTCCATTTGCATGAATTTTTTTTTCCATCCTTTTACCTTCAGTCTATGTGCATCTTTTGTTTTAAGGTGTGTCTCTTGTAGACGGCATATGTATGGGTCCTGTTTCTTTATCCATGCAGCTACCCTATGTCTTTTGATTGGATCATTTAATTCATTTACATTTAAGGTTATTATTGATATGTAATTGTTTATTGCTATTTTATTCTTTAAAGCTGTATTCTTCTTTTGCTATATTCTTTTCCCCATTTGAACTGTTCACAACAGACCCCTTAGCATCTCGTGTAGACTTGGTTTGGTTTTAATGAATTCCTTGAGGGTTTTTTTGTCTGGGAAGCTCTTTATTTCTCCTTCAATTTTAAACGTTAGCTTGCTGGATAGAGTAGTCTTGTTTGTAGGTTCTTGTTCTGCATTACTTTGAATATAACTTGCCATTCCCTTCTGGCCTCAAGTGTTTCTGTTGAGAAGTCAGATGTCATCCTTATGGTGGCTTCTTTGTAGGTGATAGCCTTTTATTCTCTAGCAGCTTTTAAAATTTTCTCTTTATCACTTAGCTTTGGTATGTTAACTATGATGTGTCTTCGTGTAGATTTCTTTGGGTTTCTCTTTAATGGAGTTCTCTGTGCTTCATGAATGTGTGAAACGTTTTCTAGCCTTAATTTAGGGAAGTTTTTAGCTATGATTTGATTGAACAAAGTTTCTATTCCTTGTTCTTTCTCTTCATCTTCAGGAACCCCTATGATGCGGATGTTATTTCTCTTCATATTTTCACAGAGCTCCCTTAGAGTTTCCTCTGATTTTTTGAGTCTCTTTTTTTTTTTCTGTGCTCTGCTTCTGTGCCTTTGTTTATTTTGTTCTTTAACGCGCTGATTCGATCCTCAGCTTCATCCATCTTGCTTTTAATTCCTTCCACTGTAGTCTTCAGTTTTGATACTGTATTTGTCATTTCTGTCTGATTCTTTTTTATTATTTCAATTTCGTTTTTTATACTTGTTATCTCTTTATTTAGGTGTTCGTAATGACTATCCATTGTTACTCTAAGCTCTTTGAAGATCCTAACTATCATTATTTTAAACTCTGCATCTGGTAATTTGGTTATATCTGGTTCATTCATGTCCTTCTCTGGGGATTTCTCTTGATTCATTTGGGTTGCATTTCTCTGCCTGCCCATTTTGTCTGTGAATAAGAAGGGTGTCGCCACTGGAGTCCAATGGGTGTGGCCTCTGTGTTCCCTAGGTTTGGTCTTTCTGCAGACCCACCACCCCCTCTGCCACTGCCTAGGGCGGTTGGGATGGGTGTTGCCGGTGCCAGCCCACTGCAGCTGTTGCTGTGATTTCTGCCTCTTCTCCGCTGGAGGAGCTGTGTTCTCGTGCTTGGCTCTACAAGTCTCAGCCTGTTTGGACTTTGCCACACCCCCACAGATGGGGTTGCGCACAGCAGTCAAGCAACAAGCCTCGGCACCAAGGGTAGGGGTGAGCACCTTTGCTCAGGGGCGGATCTCGCCTATTCCCGACCTTCTGCCCAGCCCCCATGGTCAGAGCCGGCTCTCACAGGATGGCAAACTGTGGTTTCTCGGGCTGGGTGGTGCTGTTGGCGTGCACTCAGCTGTGAGCCTCTGCCTGTCCCCTGCTTTAGCCCTGCCCCCATGGTCAGGTCCGGCTTGCACAGGGTTGCAAACCTCGGAGGCTAGGTGATGCTGTGTGCCCACTTGGCCATGCTCAGCAGGTGATCTCTGCCCGTTCCTCGCCTCCCGCTTTTCCCCCGCAGGTGAGGCTGCAGGCGGGCCCTCAGCTGCTGGACCACTTTCGCGCATCCCCTGCACCCCTGCTGGGCTAGACCGAGCTCACACCGGCTGGGCCTCTGCCCCCGCCGACAGAACCGTGTTTCAGTGTCCCGCCACCACCGTCCCTGAGCAAGCCCTCTGCAGTGTGGGTAGGGGCACTGCAGCTCAGACCCTAACACTCCATACTGTAGTCCTAGAAGCTCCCTCCGTCTAAGCAGCTCTGCTCTAAGTCCCACGGGAGAGCTTGTTTGGCTGGTATCTTGACTCCCTTTCCTGGTATTACTAGTTCCAGGGGAAATATTCGTTTTTGATTTGGGAAGTGACTCAGTCCAGGGGTTAGGGTGGCTGTCCTTCAGAGTGTTTCTCCCTGTGCCTTCCAGTCCACACTCTCTTCCCGCTGCTCTGGTCCTCTCCTCTGTCACCATACCCCGGAGCCCTGGGTGAGTGGTTGTGAGAGGGGTTTTCTGCGCTGTACCTTTAAGAAGAATCCTGGGTCTGAGAAAAATGTCTCTTTCTCACAAACAGTATCCTCACTTGTTTCATACCTCAATACTGTCCAAACGCCTCTTCTAGGCTCTGGGGCTGCAGGCTGGGGCTTTGTTCCTTCGACCCAGGTCCCTCCTTCTTCACTAAACTCTCTTCCCACCAAGCGAGTCTGCCATTCACTCCAGGGAGCTGGGCAGCACTTTTTATGTTTTCGCTTTTCCTACCAGTCTCAATGTGGCTTCTTCAGTGTTCCTTGGTTGAAGAGTCCACTTAGTTTAGTTCAAAGTTGGTTTATCTAGATGATGGTTCTTAAAATTAAGTTATAATCCACTTTGGTTCCAGGAGTTGGAAATTGGTACATCTGCCTACTCCATTGCCATCTTGCTGTCCCTCAGCTTGATGTTTTTGAAGCTCTTTTAGGCTTTGCTAGGGTGAGTGTACAGTAGTATTAGCCCCAGAATTAGTTTGGTTCATTAATGAATATATGATCTTCCCAAGGTCTTAATGACCTGGGTACTCAACAAGCCTTTTATTGTGGCTGAACAGAACTTGGAGCCCTTTGTGACCTGGAAGAAGTATTCCATTTGTAGTTGTCCACTGTTCTTTACCTGGCCCATGAAGTTTCTCTCTGTTCATATGCAGCCTATTTCAGACTGAAGGAAGCCCCTGTGTGAACTTCTGGAGTATATTTTTTGCACATATCCACCTCCTCTCTGGCATTCTAGCCCACAATACCCAGTGTCATCAGCCTCCCCAATTTCTGAACTGTGTTCTTAATTTAGAAAGATTACTGTATTCTGCTTGGCTTTCCTTCCTCTGCACTCTGATCCAGTATGTGCCTACAGGGAAATTCTATGGATTATATCATTTGTTTTCCTACTCTTAGGAATCACAGTCTTATTCTGCCTGTGTCCAATTTGTGGAAGTTGTTTTGTATACTTTACCTGTTTTTGAATTGTTTACAGCAGGAAGTCAAGTACGGTACCAGGTAATTAAATGAGACCTGAGGTAGAAGTCCCCTTAGAAGACAAACATTACAAATAGGGGGAAATAAAACATTTATGACAGGAAAAAAGTTAAATTTCTTCTTACCTTAAATCCAGAACCCTTAAGAATAAAAAATAAAAGTTAATAATCTAGGAGAAAAATGGCCAAAAGAATTACAAATTTCCAATAAACCTATGAAAAATGTTCAGCCTCACTCATAAAAATAAAGTTAAAATATCAGTGATATACCACTCTCATTTAAGAGTTATTATAAATGGGGAAAGTAGCCCCTTAATTCTCCCTTGATGGGAATTTAAATTTTAATATTATTTATTTTTGCATGGCCTTTTGGCACTCTTTTTCAAAATTTTAAATACACCCTTTGCAACAATCTCATTTTTAAAGCTTTTTATATTCAGATCAACTTGCACAATCTCTTAAAAATATTTGTAAAGTTTACAGTGTTGAAAAATTGGAAACATCTGCACACCAACAATTAGAAATAAATTAAGTAAATTATTGTATCTCCAGGCAAATATATATGTATGTGCTGACATAGAAATATTAATATAATATACTAAGAGGAAATAAATTTTAGAATAGGTTTTATAACTATGGAGAAAAGAAGTTACATTTATTATATGTTTGCTTTCTTCATAGATATTTAATCAATCTCATAACCTAAAATATTTTTTTTTTACATGAGAGACAGACAGGAAGGGAGAGAGATGAGAAGCATCAACTCGTAGTTGCAGCACTTTAGTTGTTCATTGATTGCTTCTCATATGTGCCATAACTGGGGGTGGGAGGTGCAGGGCCTTAAGCAGAGCCAGTAACGGCTTGCTCAAGCCAGTGACCTTGGGCCCAAGCCAGTGACTGTAGGATCATGTCTATGATTCTACGCTCAAGCCGGCAACCCCGCACTCAAGCAGGTGCTCTCGGGGTTTTGAACCTGGGACCTCAGCATCCCTGGTCAATGCTCTGTTCATTGAGCCACCATTGGTCATGCATCATGACCTGTAATATTAAATATTTGTTGATATTTGTTCCAGATTCATTTTCAACAGTCTACTTTACATCCCATTTGGATCTTTTTTTTTTTCATTGATTTGAGGGTGGCAGGTAGAGGAAAAGAGAGAAAGAGAGAGAGAGAAAAGCACCCACTCGTGTTGCACCTAGTTGCTCCATTTATTTGTGAATCATTGATGGCTTCTCGTGTATACCCTGACTGGGGATCGAACCCATAACCTTAGTACACCAGGAGGACTCTCCATCCACTAATGCACTCAGCCAGAGCCCCCTTATGGATTTTTATTAAGAATTGGAAAATAAATGGGAAAATTTAACTTGGTCAGAGCAGAACTCTTGAGTTATCAATCTTCTCTTCCCTCCCAGACTTCTATATTTCAGTAAATGGTACCACCGTTCAACCACTTGCTCATGTCAAACACCTAGAACTCGAGACATCTTTCTCACTAAGCTTTCCACTCCACACTGTTAAGTGTGAATAAAGGAGTCAAAAATCTGAAAGGTTAATAGAGTATTAACTGGTTGTGGAGTAATAAAATAGTTACCTTTTTTTTTAAAGCTAACAATAGATTAGTCACTGTATCAGGTACTTCATATACATTCTTATTTAATCCCCATAAAATCTGTAAGGCAAGTATTATTTATTCATTTTACAATAGAGTCTAAGATTTTAGATCATAACGCTTTAGTGAAAAATGAGTTGTGTGTGTGTGTGTGTGTAAATCCTCTCGTTTCCCCTTTTTTTGTTGCAGTCCATAGGTCCTTCCAGAAGATAGTTGCCATGTGATATAGATATCCTGAGAGCAGCAGTTGGTCCCAAGGTAGGTGCTAGTAGAAGCATATTAAGTACTTTCTGTGAGATATTGATTCTCACAGCTGGTATGTGCAGATAGGTCTTATATTTCACTTTTTCACTAGTTTAAATTCTAAGATACAGAAGTCCTTTTTGTCGTTATGTAAAATTGTCCTCTTCTTCAGTTATATACAAATATTAGCTGGCTTTATGTGTAGAAGCATATAGTTGTTTTTTTTTAAATAAATGCATTTGGTGTGGCATTATTTAGTCAGCAGAATTGCAAGAGTGTTTTGAAAATTAACTTCATCATGCTGGGCTAAGTCTCAAAAAAAGTTAATAAAGTCACGATGCCCCTGATGACTTCACATTGCTGTGGGGTAGACAGACTTGTAAACAGATATGTTAGAGTAGAAGGTGGTAAGTGCTCTTCTGAAGATTGAGCAGAGAGCTGGCAGTGCAATGGCACAGAGGACTCTGCCTGAGGGAGCCAAGAAGTTTTAACAGAATAGGTGACATTTGAGCTAGTTCTGAAAGGATGGGCAAGAGTTTGCCAGGTGAATGGGATGGTCTCTATATAAAGTGCCTAGTACAGGGCCAGGCACTCGGTAAGACCCGGTAAATGTTAGCATCTAGTTCTAGTCGGGAAGTGTTCCAGGCAGAGGACACAGGTCAGTTCAATTCAAGGAACACTTATTGAGTACCTTGTATATGTCAGGCACTGTTCCAGGTTCTTTAGTCTATGTGCCAAGTACATCCTGTGAAGACAGATAATTCCACAAGGGTCTGGTGTGAGCTATGGCCAGAACAACTATTTATAGATTTTGCTCTCAAGATGAAGCAGGGATGTTTGTTTTAACACTGCTGACACATTCCAACTTGATTGCAACCCCCTACGCCAGCATTGACAGCACTGAGATGTTAGCAGCTAGTGCAGTGGTTCTTAACCTTTTTTGAGGTACTGAACCCACGAGTTTCATATGCGCATTCACCGAACCCTTCTTTAGTTATAAATAAAATATAATTTTTTTTCCAAATTCAAGACATAGGTATATGTTTTTTTACTGGTGCACAAAATGAGCCGTGC
This sequence comes from Rhynchonycteris naso, assembly GCA_037038555.1. NCBI lineage: Eukaryota > Metazoa > Chordata > Mammalia > Chiroptera > Emballonuridae > Rhynchonycteris > Rhynchonycteris naso. The sequence goes on along the minus strand of CM072997.1, from coordinate 43,489,713 downwards.
ATGAACATCACCTTGCTCAAAGAACAAAACCAACAAAGTGCATGAACTCACAACAAATTACGGTATTACTTTATTCTGGCCTCCGCGGCAGAGGCTTCTCCGAACCCGAGACCGACCCATCGAACCCCTAGGATTCGATAGAACCCAGGTTAAGAACCACTGAGCTAGTGCCTGTTCTAGGCTGAATTTCATGAAGGCTGTGAGGACAGTCTAGTTTGGGCCACTTTGATCTGTGCTCAAGTCAAGTCCAGGTAACAGCTTTTCTTCATAATATGGATGGACAAGTCCACATGCCTGCATTCCTATTCCAGCTCATTGACTAGCAGGTTCCTCTTTCCCTCTCTTCAATAAGCCCCCTCATTGTACTCAACCACCAAATTCTGATGCTTAATTTTGTGGTAGACTAGGGAATGGTACAGAATAAATAGAATTTGTACTGTTATCTAAATTTATTATACTAAACACAGAACCTATACATTTCTATATCTAAAATAGAACATTTATAAATGTAAGGGACACCCTATGACTGTTTTCATATCTGGGTTACAAAAAAACAGAAGGAATGTGACAGGTATTTTACAAATATTTTATTTAAATCTCACAGATATTCCATAAGGTAGAAATTATTATAATTCATATATAAATTAGGAAACTAAGGCACAGAATATTTAACTTATCTAAGGTTAGAAATGGTAGCACAGGGTTTAAAATCAGGTGTATCCAACTCTGACCCCACTTTCTTCCTACTATAGCAGTGTCCTACTGTTTATTGTGTTTCTGCCATGTGCCAAACACAATGTGAGAGGTTCAAATACATTCTCTCTAACCTTCATGAGTTTTCTTTAATACGACATTTAAAGCAATCAACTGCTAGAAGTCACGCAGCCAGCTTATTAGAGATTTCAATTCAAGCCTAGTTCTGAGACTTAAGAAGCCTGTTTTCTTTTTATTATACCACACCAGTGGTTTTCAATCCTGGGCATGCACTGGAATCAAATGGGTAACTTTTTTCTTTCTTTTTGGTGACAGAGACAGAGAGAGGGACAGACAGACAGAAAGGGAGAGAGATGAGAAGCATAAATTCTTCATTGTGGCACCTTTGTTGTTTTTTTATTGCTTTCTCATATGTGCCTTGACCGGGGGGCTCCAGCATACCAAGTGACCTCTTGCTAAAGCCAGCGACCTTGGGCTCAAGCTGGTGAACCTTGCTCAAACCAGATGAGCTCATGCTCATACTGACAACCTTGGGGTTTTGAACCTGGGTCCTCCGTGTCCCAGTCCAATGTTCTATTCACTGCACCGCCTCCTGGTCAGGCAAATGGGTAACTTTTTAAACAAGCCCTACCCCCAGATAGTCTAATAAATTGGAGTAGAAACCAGGTGATTTTAATATGCTGTTTGGTTTGAGACCATACCTCTCAAAAGATAAAGTGACTAAGAAGCTTCAGATAAGCCACAATTTCTCTTTTTATGATGAACTGTTGGAAAATGCCACTGCAGACTATTTTAACAGTGATTGTATTTTCCTGGAAAGTACTGAATGACACAGAAGAACGAGTCTGGACTTTAGAGTAATATAGACCTAACTCTGAACCTTAACTTCAACTCTCTTTTACTGAGTGGCCCTTGGCAAGTTACTCAGCATTTTGTCATGTATTGATTGTGAAAGAAGTAAAGGGTGTCCTAGAGAAGAGGATTCTATCTTGAAATGAATGGAATGAATACTGCCTCTGGTGGCCTTCTATTGAGAGTAAGTCTGCACATGGTGCATTGAAAAGGCCCTGGGTAAACTCTTCAGTTTTCCTAGTCAACCTGACCATAAATGCATACCACTGCCAAACATTACCCAGCACCTAGAGGCCCTTCTTTCTCATTATAGCTATTCAGGGGTGATTTCTTTATCGTCAGACCATGTGGTATTGCTGAGAGATGACCAAAAGAAGAGGATTCCCTTTTAGGCAGAAATGCCAGTGCAGAGTATGTATGCTTGGGTGGGAGGGAAAGGGAGAGGATGTTTCAATATCTTATATTAGGCTTGAAATATACAGTAGAAACAATGTTTGGATATTAATTTAGTTTCTTGGTTATTCAATTAAAGCCTATTCATAATTATGCCAGAAATGTACTATATTTTATTTACAAATATAATTGTATTTCAGTAACCTTTTGGACCCAATAGACTCTGAGAAATTAGTGTGGAAGCATTACCATCATTTATAACATTGTTTCTATGACAAATCTGGGCCATTACTTGGAACTCCAAGAAATAGCTTCTCTCCTCTTTAGCTCAGCTTAACAAATATAGTGTCTCTGCTCATCTGTGAAAAGGGAATGAGAGAGTTCAAAGGATGCTGTTTTCTCCCTGGAGTTTAGCAGGACTCTTAACTACTGATTATAAAATCACAGCTTAGTTGAGATCACTGGCCATTTGTTCCCCTTCCTCCCAAGCGACCTATCATATAATATTAGCATAGAGTAGACATTATCATATACATAGATTAGCTTTTAAATCATTAATGACCTCATTAATGGAAAACAGGACATGGGTGGTTCATACCATGCAGTGACAAAACATTCCTGAAATAATCATTTATTGTTCCTGGGATCAAGTGCATTTCAATGATTAGATTTTAGGAGACTTAAGTGGCTGTTACTGTAAAATATCATGGTAGAAATTTTTATTATAAGGGTTGTGGTGCTGTTTCTGATTACACCGCAAAGCTTGTAGAAAAAAAAATATTACAAACTCAGGGATTTACATTTTTAGTCTAAGGCCCTGTTAGAGAATCAGAAATCATCCTTGATTATCTAAAACAAGGTCTTTTCTTGTACCAATGGGGCTGAGGTACCCAAAAAATAAACCCAAGTCTGATTCTGTAGCTTTATGCCTCACAATACAGAATTCCTAAGCATTGGTTAGGAAAGTAGGATCCTGAGAAATCACATACTTGGATAAGTTCTAACGAATCCAGCGACCTTGAGTCCTCGATTCCAGTAAGTCTCAGTTGTCATCAAAAGCAATCCTTCCTCTTCTGTCTGATAATCTTAGTCTCTCTGTCTGATACCTATTGTAATATTACCTGAAGGAGTTGATTTGACCATGATGAATCTCCTCAAGGTCAGTTCCCACTACTTATTGCTTCCAGAACCAGGCCTATTTCATAATTAGATTCAAATCCTGAAAGACTTCAGGGAAGAAGGGGAAGAGAACAATGGGAGATATACATGATGAATACATTCCTTGTTTCTACAGTTTATGGACCATAGTTGGTATTTGCAACCTCCTTCTTCCACTGCTTTTCCCCTGTTCCCTATGTTCTCAGCTAACACTCTAGGTAGTTGTGATTATTTAGCAGTCAGGGTAACCTAAACTTTCATACCTGAAAGATCTGAACCATTAGTGTTCTTTCTTGGCTTGGGTTGTCCTAATATCTCAGTAACTTTTACCATGGACACAGGAATAGTATTAAAAGTTGACCAGAGAACCCCTGAGTTTCCAGACACAGTCCTCTCTCCCTTTGCTGTGTAGAACCAACTCTTTTTCTACCTTATAGTTGCCCCCTGCGAATACAGTAATCCCCTTCTTTTCTTGTGGTTCAGTGGCTGATGTGACAGTCTCGGCTTCCATTCAGTGGAACCCTTCTAGTGTTTTTAGAGAACGTATTCCTCCCTTGGAAACTAAGAGCATAACATTATGTGAATGAAAACAAAAGTTGTGTGAGTAGATCATTAGGAGTTACAGTGAAGGATCTATCATTATTCCTACGTTTTGGTTCATAGATCTAAGTATTCTGGCTATGGAAGAAATAACATTATATATTGGTTGCTGGCTCAGAGAATATATCTAATATAAACCTTTTTAAAATGACAGAACTGAACTGTGGAAGGATAAAGTGGCTTTGCTAAAGTTTCCATAACTGCCTAAGAATATAAGCAGGAACAAGGATTTGGCCTTCTTATCCAGTGACTGGAAAATAAATGCAGCAACCCCAGGGTTAGGAATTGTGCAGGGAGCTCTGATTTATGGGGTAGAAGAGCAGAGGTACTGCCGATGGAAGAAAGATGAAGACGCAAAGAGCACTCAGGAGTGGGCAAGAATGAGTCAGGCTTTCCAGAAAATCCCAGTATAATAACCATTGCCATCTGTGTTATTTCTCTTTTTATTTTATTTTTTACTTAGTGCAATATCAAAAGTTTTTTAGAGGTAGAGAAAGGGGAAAGGCATGGAAACCATACTCAACACCAAAGAATATTTCAAAAAGATGGAAATAGCAGAGATGGGGAACATAGGTAACCTAGAAAAGACACAACAATTTAACATTTCAAAATATAAATTCAAGTCTGATATGAAGTTGTACAAACTCATAAAGGCCAAAAAATGTCCTGTTAGTATCAATTAGAAGATTAGAAATTTCTCTTTTCAACAAAATTGAAGCTGAGTTAACCAAAGCATGTGAATGGTTTATTTTAAAATCAATGTAAGTTCCTGAGACAAGGCATGGCCTCATTATTTTGTGTGTCATAGATACTTTTATTTGTTATAACAGAAAACTGCACCTGTATAAACAGGTCCAAGAACTGGGCAGATGTTTTTATTTCCTGGCAATCCCAGGTCTGTGACCTAAAGCAAGTCATTTAACCTCTCCGGGCCAAAGGCCTGTTTCATCAATTATGAGATAAAGAGATAACACTAAATGTTCTCTAAGCCTTCTTCCAACTTTTAAACTCAATTATTCTATGAAAATTTTAATTATCCTTACACAAGCCTTGATTTAGGTTGTTTAAAAAAATTTTTTATGGTTCCAGCAGGGGTCACTGTAGTCACATTGAGCCCTAAATCTGATTTTCTTTTATGCTGTAGTTGACTGTATACATCACATCAGTCCTTTGTCTTAATGTTCTATTTGGGTCTCCATAGACCCTTTCAGTGCCCAGATATGATCTAAATTAATCTTCAGATGTACTCAGGAAATTCATTGCAAATGTTTTTTGTTTTTCTTTCCCTTTATTTTATTTATTTTTCCTGTCATTGGGAAGTCATTTATTTTCATCGACTTTCTAAGATCCTTCCAGATAATTTTTTATTTTATTAGCTATGTTAGATTTTTCACATATATATATAAAATAATGTACACCTTTTAAACATATGAGATTATACTAAAGCAAAACACACAAATTCAATCCTATCCTGAAGGGTTCTTTTTAAGTCTGAACACCTAATAAAAAAAAATGTACTCACTTCTTTTAGAATCTACCCATCCCTGAGATTTTGAGAATTCAATTAATTGCTTATATTCCCCATAGTTATTTTTCTGTGTACAAGAAACCATATAAGAATTAGTTCATATATCCAAGAGTTGGTAAGGATTTCAATGACAGTTCTAATTTCAAATATCTGGTCTATTGTCAAATTATATCACATGTTTGTGCTCTGAAAACACAGGACTGTACATGTAATGTAGAGAGTTGGGAGTCACTGTGTCTAAGATGCTGAAAGGTTGGCATCCAACAAAATCAGTTTGACTTCCAAAAAGTCATACAATTCTGCAGAGTCCTAAATTTTAGAATAAATCCTTAGTCTTAAATCCTAAATTTTAGGATTTTAGAATTTCAAAGGGTTCATTCAGTATCCCATAAAGTCTCTCTTCAAACTTCATACATTTATACAAAGCCTGGCAACGGTTCTATTGTGCAAGGAACCGGAGAAACTTAACTTCTTGTACCATGAAAAGCAATGTTTCTGGTCTTTTGACCTGATGTATATGGAACCACTGTTATGACTCTACTTAACCTACAGTAGTTCTTAGCAGGTATACAGAGGACACATTTTATCCCCCACCCCTTTTTTTCCTTATACATATCTGCCTGCTTCTTTGCGAGAGATTGATATTGCCCCCTTTCAATGGAGCACTAGCTACTGCTGCCGCCATTCTCAGTACAGTGTGTCCATAAAGTCATGGTGCACTTTTGACCTGTGACCGGTCAAAAGTGCACTATGACTTTATGGACACACTGTATTATTATTTTAAAGTCATAGTCTATCCAGATTATTGGGTGTCTTTTTACTCGTTAATAAGACTTACATAGTTTCTTTCCGTAGTGAATCTGGAGCAAATATACCAAAAGTGATGGTATGTGACTTCTGAGACGTGGTCATAGAAAGAAAACATATCTGCTCCTGCCTTGGTCTCTTGGATTGCCCACTGTGGGAGGAGCCAGCTGCTATGCCCCAGGCAGAGTGCAGGTGGAGAACTGCAACCTCCTGACAATAGACAGCACATTCGTGAGTCATTCGAAGCACATTCTTCTCAAGTGTATTAAATCTCTTCTCCTTTCCAGACTTCTGCAGAATGGCCTTCTTTTCTCTCCTTGTATATAATTTCAGCAACCACCTCAGCTCTGATTTTACACAACCTTATGTGCTCCATGGTTATAAGTTCGATTCCCAGGCAGGACACACTCAAGAAGCAACCAATGAATGAATAAATAAGTGGGGGGAAAATCAATGTTTCCTCTCTCTGTCTCTCTTTCTCTCTGGAATCAATAAGTAAATTCTTTTAAAGTTCAATGATGTATTGTGTTTAAAAATAAATCTTCTAAAGTGATGTAAATCAGATTACTTACCAGTGGCACCTATCTGCATTCAGGGAAAGGAACAGAAGCACAGTTAATTCTAAAAGACTAAATTTAATTATTCACAGAAGTTTCAGTTTGACTTCTTATATATAAATTTATTTCAGAAAATCTGTTATCTCACAGGAATCCTAACACTATGATATTTTGATAACAATTCAAAGGAATTTATTCAAGCTGTACAAGTAGCCTACTTTCAAAGGTAAGAAACTGTTCCCTCTGTTTCTGAAAGCAAAAAATAATTTAATTTTATCAAACTAGTGGAGTTTATCCTCTTTTATTTAAAAACTCACAAGTGGACCTAGCCTGTGGTGGCTCAGTGGACAAAGCATCAACCTGGAATGCTACGGTTGCTGGTTCAAAACCCTGGGCTTGCCCGGTCAAGGCACATATGAGAAGAAATGACTACAAGTTGATGCTTCCTGCTCCCTCACACCCATTTCTCTCTTTCCCTCTCACCTCTTCTCTAAAATAAATCAATAAATAAAACTTTTTAAAAAACTATTAAAAATAAATTAATTTTAAAATCACAAGTGGCCCAAATAAAACTGTTTTAAGGACTAAAGAGGTCATAAATTACATTAGTGATTACAAAGCTTAATCAATTATATAAATTATGTCTCTTAAATTTCTAGAAGCCAAACTTTGGATCTAAAGTTTGTGCCAGAGTGCCCTTGTAATCTCCTTCAACTATAAAATTCTATGATTACAGTAATAAACACAAATATAAATATACAGTAAATAAATTCCATAAATTTATTTTCATAATCTATTCTATAGCTTATGAAATAAATTCTATAAGCACAAATATAAATATACTTAAAATTCTGGGTTTCTAAAGTAGCTTTTGTACTTTATAGAATATGATTACAAAGTAATAAATATCCATCATGGAAAATTTATAAAATATAGAAAGCATAAAGACAAAACTAAAAATCATTATTAATCCCTGTATGTAGGAATAATTATTTGTTAAATTTTGGTTTATTCACCTGACCTGTGGTGGCGCAATGGATAAAGCTTCGATCTGGAATGCTGAGGTCGCTGGTTCAAAATGCCGGGCTTACCTGGTCAAGGCACATATAGAAGTTGATGCTTCCCACTCCTCCCCTTTCTCTCTTTCTCTCTCTTTCCACTCTCTAAAATGAATAAATAAAAATCGTTTTTAAAAAAAGAACTCTAAAAGAAAACCCAAAACATTCTGGTTTATCTATTTATTAAACTAAAATTAACTCACTACAATGTGAATGTTTTCCCAAGTTGCTGAATATGTTTTACACATTATGTTTAACAACTATGTAGTATTATGTCATATTAATATTTGACAATTTATTTAATAAATATTCTGTCATAGAATATTTAGATTAGATTCTTTCAAATTTCTGTCATAATACTTTAAAACATATCATTGATAGTACATCTTTTTGTAAATATATGTATTTTTAAAAGACACATTTTACTCATTTATTTTTTTGAAAGAGAGCAAGGGAGAAAGAGAGAGAGAGAAGCTTATACTTGTTGTTCCACTTAGTTATGCAGCCCTTGATTGCTTCTCATATGTGCTCAAACTGGGGCTCGAACTGGTGACCTTAGGAGAGAGCTGGCAACCCTGGACTCCAGCTGGTGGCCTCAGTACTCCAGCACAATGCTCTATCCACTGCACCACTGGCCAGGGCCTAAAAGACACATTTTAATAAATACATTTTTATAAATTTGAATCATTGGCCCTATCCAGGTGGCTCAGTGGATAGAGTGTCATCCCTGCACATGGAGGTTGTGGGTTCAGTCTCCGGTCAGGGTACATACAAGAAGAAATCAATGAATGCACAACTAAGTGGAACAATGATTTGACAACCCTCTCTCTCAAATCAATGAAAAAATTAAAAAATATATTTTTAAGTCATTTTTCCAAATAATCCTTCAGAAAGATATATTGATTTGGGCATCTAACGGTTTTCAAAAGTGCCTGTTTTCCCCAATCCTTGCCAACCCAGGCTAATAGCCTTTTAAGAAATCGTTATCCATCTGATCTATAAAAAATGCTATCTCCTTGTTCTGGGGATAGTTTTGTACCTGATCAGAGGAGATGGAATGGCAATTAAAACCCAAGTTGTATTGTCTAATTCTAACTTCTGTGAATAGATTTGATTTGTACTGCTTGTTATTACAAGCAGAAGAAAATGAAAGTACTAGAAATGTTTGGTTATCAGTTTATCATTTTTAAGACCATAACAATGTTTCCATTTATAAAGATGTTGTTCTTTTGGACCACACATCTACAGAAACCACAAACCATTGGTAGAAAGTATATACACATGACAAATATGCATAACAAGACAATAGATGAATGTTTATAGTAAAATAATAGTCTTTAAATACTAAACTTAATAATAATAATGCATGAGATAAAAATCAGATAATAAATATTCTCGGATGTTTTAAAACACAGGTTGAGGAAAAGAAGAGTTTTTTTTAAGGTTATAGAAGTAAAGAATTACACTCTTAGCCCCCCAATTTTTTAAACTAATGGCTGTAATAGGGTAATGTTTTGTTTTCATGTCATTTCTTCATCCATAATTTCACTTCGTTTTGGGGCCATTTTTATTTATGTGATCTCTTCATTTTCATTCAGTCATTTGGGGATGTTGCATGTAATTTCAAGGTCAAATTTGGCCCTGTGTGTAATTGTTGAAATGTTGTTAATAGATTCCAAACACAGCTGTCAGTGTTTTTTTTTTACATTAGGACTTCCCCAGGCAGTAGCCTGACCTTCAGAACTACAGAAGAAAATGGGAAAGGTTAAAGGCAGTCACAAAGGCAAGCAATCTACTCCATCCTCTCAGCTCCAAATTGGGACAGAAAGGGCCTGGCCTCTCTTTGTCCTCCTGTCTTGTGACCAAGCACTTGGTGCAGCTACTGAAGCCACAGCTCTCTGATTAAGGACAGGCCCGTGCTTTCTCTGAGGCCCTGTGCTCTTGCCAAGAGCAATCGTATTCCCTCAGCCATGAAGAGGGTGGGCTCCTATATTGCTTTAGTCTGACCTCAAATTCTAGAAGGTTTGGTGAATGTGGCTCTTTTGGCTGGGAAGTAAGATAAACAGGCTTAGGCAATTGGAAGCCATATATGCATCTGTAGGGATTTTCTCGGACATCATTTTCATATATGGATATATCTATATATCTGTTTAAGAACTAGCAAAAGGGATACACGGGCTGTTTGAGGTGTTTCGTGATAATACGTAGCATTCCCCCAGTGCTTTTATGTGCCAGAACTTGTATGCATCATATCTATTCAGCAATCCTGTTGGTACTGTTACTGACATTTTTGAAGATGATTAAACTGAGTTTCTGAAAGGTTAAATCATTGGTTCAAAGTCACTGAGGTATGGAATGCCAGAACCATGATTTAAACCCAGGCTTGTCCGTCTATCAAATGCCCCCTCTTTCTGTGTAGTTTAAGTTCTGGGACCAGGGCAGTGGATTCCCAAGTGTGCAAGTGTTTGTTCTTATGTTTCTGGCTGTGTGTGCAGAATTACTTTATTTTAATTTTGTACCATCTTCTCCAGTAATCAAAGGATTGATTGCAGGATGTTTTCTTGCCAGCAAAATCTATTGAGCTGAATCACAAACATTGCCTTGCTTTCTGTCACTATTCATAATTTATTCATAGGTCACTGGTTACTTATTAGCATTTTATCCAAATTATGCCTTTGAATGATCCTTTTAAAGTTTTTGGGAGGGTGTAAAAGGAGAAGTGAGAAGAGGTGGTTTACAGATAGCTGTAAGTAGCAAACAAATGATTACTTTACCTGAATGTGAGTTATTCAGATTCTGCTGATCCAAAATAAAAGAGTATTCAAAGAAAGTAAAAGATAAGTTAAAAGCATAAATAACCAGGGTAATAATCCATGAGAAGCACTAAATATAATTTCTACAAATCAAAGACAGGAAAGAATTTTGAGTAATAGGAACAAATATGATGGAAACTCCAGAGTTCAGAGGACAGGGGGTATATAATATTATCTTGTATTATATCATATTTGAAGGTAATAATTACAGGGATTTGACCTTAGAGAATTGGGAAGCCGGTTAAGCAGCCTCTGTAAGGCTGTTGTCCATCTGCAATCTTAATCTCCCTTTGCAATATAATCTAACATATTCACATATTGCAGGAGTTAGGACATGGGTATCTTTGGGGGACCAGTTATGCCTACTGCACTTTTCCATTCTTTTTCATGCCCTTCACTATTTCTAGACTAGAATTTAGAAGTAGCATTTTAGGCCTTTTGCTTTCTACTTTGTCACAGTTCTTATCCTGAGCCAGTGAGCACAAACTGGCTATAGGTAGGGGCAAACACAAAAGGGGAGAAATAAATCTCAGAAAAAAAAATAAATTAATATTCAAAAATAATTTTCTATAAATCAAACAATGTTCTGTGTTCATGAAGATGAGCCGTATGGTGTTCTTATCTCTCACAAGAGCTTATTAGGCAATAATTCCGGTTCCCACAAAGTCCAGCGCAACATCTGGATTTCTGTTGCCCAAATGATAGATTTTCCTGAGCTCTTGTTTGCCAACCAGAGCACAATCCTGCTCTTCTTTAAGACTCACCACTCAGGTCTCTTCCTTCTCATTGCTCTTGTCTAACAAATTTCAATGGCCGACATCTTCACTGAAGGCTGCACACCTCACTCAGTTTCTTCTCCCCCACAGCTCTGGCAATCATCAAGGATGACATTCAATAACCACTTTATCTTAATCATCTTCTCCATCCATCTCAGTTGCTGTGGAGAGACATTTATTGCTCATTGAATATGAAAAACATGTGCTCCTCCTAACTGTCCAGCCCCTTTGCAAATAAACTGGGTTCTATGACTACTTCTGGACAAAAGACTGTAAGTTGAAGTGACATGTTTTGCTTACAGACCAAAGCATTAAAGAACAGGTTACAGTCTTCTCACCCCCTGCCATTGAAACCTGGAAGCTATGTGCTGAAATGGCGGCATTTCAAAATAAAACATCATGACCTTGGAGTCAGTCTTTTAATGAGGAATAGCTTATATTATCCTGAATAATACAGCTACCATTCCCAGAGTCAAACTCTGAGACTCATCACTGCTCCACCTTGGAAACCACTTCTACAAACTTCACATTCTTAGTTCATAAAGACTCTGATCTTTCTGATGTGCTTACTTGGATGTATGACTACTTGCATCTTTCAGTTCACTGGCCATTTGTCTTAGTTTGTTAGGGCTACTGTAACAAAATACACAGTCTGGGCAATTACAAACAACAGAACTTTATTTCTCACAGTTCTGGAGGCTGGAAGTTCTGGATCAGGGTGCCAGCACGGTTTGGTGAGAACCCCTTTCTGGGTTCATATCAATTGCTTTCTCCCTGTGTCCTCACATGGTGGAAGGGCTAGGGATCTCTGAAGCCTCTTCTTAAGGACACTAATTCCATTCATGAAGATTTCACTCTCACGACATAAACACTTTCCAAAGTCTCTACCTCCTAATACCATGTCTCTGGGGGTTACGATTACAACATGTGGGTTTGGGTAGGACACAAACATCCAGACCCTGGCTCAATTCTACTATCTTCCTCACATTATCTCCTACCTATGTTTAGTCTCCTCCCTTCCCCAGGTTATGTCCCCTAAGCCATCATCTTAGCCCAGCGATGGGCAGGCAATCTTTTGAGCTTGTTGTGTCAAAATTTACCAAAAAACTGAGCATAATTTGGGTGGTGTGTCACTTCGAGAAAAACGGCCTAACCAGAAGTCCCAGAACTAGACACTCTGTGCCGGAGTTCTGTTGTTTTGGCCTACAGACCTCTGGCACAGAGTGTCTACACTACAGCAAATGTTTTATCCTCGGCTATTGCACCTGGCCGTGCAGAAGCCAAGGATGAAACATCCTTCTCGGCATGCGGCCCCATACTTCTCTGGTATGTGGCCGTATGCGGCCATGTGTTATTGCTGACACACGTGTCATAGGTTCGCCATCACAGTCTTAGCCACTTTCCTGTCAGTATTCTAATCTACCTTATTTCACTATTCTTTTGTAGTACCTGTCAGTCAAAGCCCCAAGCCTGGTGAAGCCCAAGCTGGATGAATTCAGCTGCCGACCTTCTCTGTGTTTGGACCCAGGCTGAAGAACACAAGTAGAGAAAAATCATATGACTGGCATATTTCTGAGTTGTTACCATTGCCTGGAAAACCCATTCTGTCTTTATAGTCACTTCAGTCTCAAAGTCTCATCTCCTCAAGTGTCTGTCCTCCTGGCTACCCTATTACATGGAGCAGATGAAATCACCTTCTACTTTACAGAGAAAATAATACACTGTCAGAAAAAACTGCCACAACTCTACAAACCTGTCTGCGCCTGTACCCATCCTATCTTCCTTCCCTCTTATTACAATGCTGTTACCCCTGTCAGAGGCCAGTTCTACCCCTGCTCTTACTCCCCACCCTCTTCCAACTTCTCAGAAACTTTGTGTTGGCATTTGCCATTCCCTCTATAGCAGTGGCTCTTAACCTTTCTGAGGTACCGAACCCACCAGTTTCATATGCGCATTCACCGAACCCTTCTTTAGTGATAAATAAAATATATTTTTTTCCCAAATTCAAGACATAGGTATATGTTTTTTACTGGTGCACAAAATGAGCCATGCATGAACATCACCTTGCTCAAAGAACAAAACCAACAAAGTGCATGAACTCACAACAAATTACGGTATTACTTTATTCTGGCCTCCGCGACAGAGGCTTCTCCAAACCCCTGAGACTGACTCATCGAACCCCTAGGGTTCGATAGAACCCAGGTTAAGAATCATTGCTCTATAGTAATTTCACTCTTTCTCTTTCGTGTCCTTCCCATCAACAACTAGTACAAATCTCCCCCTTATTAAGGGGAAAAAAGTCATTCTTTATTTTCTTTTTCTTTTTTTTTCTACAGGGACAGAGAGAGAGTCAGACAGAGGGATAGATAAGGACAGACAGACAGGAACAGAGAGAGGTGGGAAGCATCAATCATTAGTTTCTCGTTGCCCTTGAGACACCATAGTTGTTCATGATTGCTTTCTCACATATGCCTTGACTGGGGGCCTTCAGCAGACCAAGCAACCCCTTGCTGGAGCCAGCGACCTTGGGTCCAAGCTGGAGAGCTTTTGCTCAAGCCAGAAGGGCCCGCGCTCAAGAAAAAAGTCATTCTTTTTATTATTATTATTATTATTATTATTATTATTAATTGTAATGGGGTGACACCAATAAATCAGGGTACATATGTACAATGAAAACATCTCCAGATTATCCCATCATTCAATTGAGTTGCATACACGTCACCCAAAGTCAAATTGTCCTCTGTCACCTTCCATCTGGTATTCCCTGTGCCCCTCCCCTCCTCCCTATCCCACCCTCCCCTCCCTCCTCGCACCCCCTAACCACCACTCTCTTGTCCATGTCTCATAGTCTCACTTTTATGTCCCACCTATGTATGAAATCATGCTGTTCTCAGTTTTTTTTTTCTGATTTACTTATTTCACTCCGTATAATGTTATCAAGGTCCATACATTTTGTTGTAAATGATCCGATGTCATCATTTCTTATGGCTGAGTAGTATTCCATAGTATATATGTACCAAAGCTTTTTAATCCACTCGTCCTCTGACGGACACTTGAGCTGTTTCCAGATCTTTGCTATTGTGAACAAAGCTGCCATGAACATGGGGGCGCATTTCTTCTTTTCTAACAGTGCTATGGAGTTCTTAGGGTATATTCCTATAAGTGGGATAGCTGGGTCAAAAGGCAGTTTGACTTAATTTTTTGAGGAATCTCCAAACTGTTTTTCCACAGTGGCTGCACCAGTCTGCATTCCCACCAGCAGTGCAGAAGGGTTCCCTTTTCTCCACATCCTCGCCAGCACTTGTTCTGTGTTGTTTTGCTGATGAGTGCCATTCTGACTGGTGTGAGGTGATATCTCATTGTGGTTTTAATTTGCATTTCTCTAATGATTAATGATGTTGAGCATTTTTTCATATGCCTATTGGCCATCTGTATATCCTCTTTGGAGAAATTTCTATTCATTTCTTTTGCCCATTTTTTGATTGGATTGTTTGTCTTCCTGGCATTGAGTTTTATAAGTTCTTTATAAATTTTAGTTATTAACCCCTTATCAGACGTGCTGTCAAATATGTTCTCCCATTGTGTGGTTTGTCTTTTTATTTTGTTCTTATTGTCTTTAGCTGTGCAAAAACTTTTTAGTTTGATATAGTCCCATTTGTTTATCTTGCCTATTATTTCATTTGCCTGTGGAGATAAATCGGCGAATATATTGCTGCTACAGATGTCGGGGAGCTTGCTGCCTATGTTTTCTTCTAAGATGCTTATGGTTTCACGACTTACATTTAAGTCTTTTATCCATTTTGAGTTTGTTTTTGTGAATGGTGTAAGTTGATGGTCTAGTTTCATTTTTTTGCAGATAGATGTCCAATTTTCCCAACACAATTTGTTAAAGAGGCTGTCTTTATTCCATTGTATGTTCTTTCCTCCTTTGTCAAATATCAGTTGTCCATAAAGGTGTGGGTTTATTTCTGGGTTCTCTGTTCTTTTCCATTGATCTATGTGCCTGTTCTTATGCCAGTACCAGGCTGTCTTGAGTATAATGGCCTTGTAGTAAACCTTGATATCCAGAAGAGTGATACCTCTTGCTTTATTTTTTCTTTTTAAGATTGCTGAGGCTATTCGTGTTCTTTTTTGGTTCCATATAAATTTTTGGAATATGTGTTCTATATCTATGAAGTATGTCATTGGTATTTTAATTGGTATTGCATTGAATTTATAAATTGCTTTGGGTAGTATAGACATTTTAATGATGTTTATTTTTCCTAGCCATGAGCACAGTATATGCTTCCACTTGTTGGTATCTTCCTTGAGTTCTTTTGTCAATGTTTTATAATTTTCCGAGTACAAGTCCTTAACCTCCTTGGTTAAATTTACTCCTAGGTACTTTATTTTTTTGGCTGCAATAGTGAAGGGGATTGTTTCCTTAATTTCTTTTGCTGACAGTTCATTGTTTGTATATAGAAATGCCACCTTGCTGAATTCATTTATAAGGTCCAGTAGTTTTTTGACTGAGACTTTAGGGTTTTCAATATACAATATCATATCATCTGCAAATAGTGACAGTTTTACTTCTTCTTTTCCAATTTGGATGCCTTTTATTTCTTCTTCTTGTCTGATTGCTATAGCTAGGACTTCCAGAACTATGTTAAATAAAAGTGGTGAAAGGGGGCATCCCTGCCTGGTTCCTGATCTTAAGGGAATTGCTTTAAATTTTTGTCCATTTAGTATGATGTTTGCTGTGGGTTAATCGTAGATGGCCTTTATCATGTTAAGGAATGTTCCCTGTATTCCCACTTTACTGAGAGTTTTGAGCATGAATGGGTGCTGGATTTTATCAAATGCCTTTTCTGCATCTATTGAAATTATCATGTGATTTTTGTCCTTCCTTTTGTTTATGTGATGAATCACATTAATTGATTTGCGAATATTGAACCAGCCTTGCCTCTCCAGAATAAATCCCACTTGATCATGGTGTATGATTTTTTTTCATATATTGCTGGATCCGGTTGGCTAATATTTTGTTGAGAATTTTAGCGTCTAAATTCATCAGGGATATAGGCCTATAATTTTCTCTCTTTGTGTTGTCTTCGCCCGGTTTTGGGATCAGAATTATGCTCGCCTCATAAAAGGAGTTTGGAAGTCTTCCTTCCTCTTGAATTTTTTGAAATAGCTTGAGGAGGATAGGAGTTAGTTCTTCTTTGAATTTTTGATAGAATTCACTTGTGAAGCCATCAGGCCCAGGACTTTTCTTTTTTGAGAGTTTTTTGATAACTGTTTTGATCTCATTTGTTGTAATTGGTCTGTTTAGGTGTTATGATTCTTCCAGATTGATTTTTGGAAGGTTATATGATTCGAGAAATTTGTCCATTTCACCTAGATTGTCTAATTTTTTGGCATAGAGTTCTTCATAGTATTTTCTTACAATGCTTTGTATTTCTGCTGTATCAGTTGTTATCTCTCCACTGTCCTTTCTAATTTTATTTATTTGAGTCCTCTCTCTTTTTCTCTTGGTGAGTCTAGTTAAAGGTTCATCAATCTTGTTTACCTTTTCAAAGAACCAGCTTCTGGTTTCATTGATCCTTTGTATTGTTTCCTTAGCCTCTATGTCATTTATTTCTGCTCTGATCTTCATTATTTCCTTCCTTCTACTTGTCCTGGGCTTTATTTGCTGTTGTTTTTCTAGTTCTTTTAGCTGCAGGGTCAGGTTGCTTATTTGAGCTTTTTCTAGCTTTTTATGAGATGCCTGAAGTGCAATGAACTTCCCTCTCAGAACTGCTTTTGCTGTGTCCCATACATTTTGAGTTGATGTATGCTCATTATCAATTGTTTCTAAAAACTTTTTTATTTCTTCTTTGATCTCATTGTTAATCCATTCATTATTTAATATCATGCTATTTAGTTTCCAAGTGTTTGAGTATTTTTCAGTTTTTCTTTTGTGGTTAATTTCTAGTTTCATGGCATTGTGATCAGAGAAAATGCTTGATATGATTTCAATCTTCTTAAATTTATTGAGACCATTTTTGTGTCCTAACATGTGGTCTATCCTAGAAAACATACCATGAGCGCTTGAGAAGAATATATATTTTACTGCTTTAGGGTGAAAAGTTCTGAAGATATCTATTAAATCAAGTTGATCTAGTGTATCCTTTAAATCTGCTGTCTCTTTATTAATTTTCTTTCTTGAGGATCTATCCAGTGATGTTAGTGGGGTATTGAAATCCTCTACTATGATAGTATTGCTGTTAATCTCACCCTTTATATCCATCAAAGTCTGCTTTATGTATGTCGGGGCTCCTATATTTGCTGCGTAGATATTTAAATAGTTATATCTTCCTGTTGAATTGTTCCCTTTATCATTATGTAGTGTCCTTCTTTATCTCTTACTACAGCCTTTGTTTTAAAGTCCATTTTGTCAAATATAAGTACTGCTACCCCGGCTTTTTTTTCATTTCATTTGCATGAAATATTTTTTTTCATCCTTTTACCTTCAGTCTATGTGCATCTTTTGTTTTAAGGTGTGTCTCTTGTAGACAGCATATGTATGGGTCCTGTTTCTTTATCCATGCAGCTATCCTATGTCTTTTGACTGGATCATTTAATCCATTTACATTTAAGGTTATTATTGATATATAGTTGTTTATTGCCATTTTATTCTTTAAAGCAGTTTTCTTCTTTTGCTATATTCTTTCCTCCCTTTGAACTGTTCACAACAGGCCCCTTAGTATCTCTTGCAGAATTGGTTTGGTTTTAATGAATTCCTTGAGGCTTTCTTTGTCTGGGAAGCTCTTTATTTCTCCTTCAATTTTAAATGTTAGCCTTGCTGGATAGAGTAGTCTTGGTTGTAGGTTCTTGTTCTGTAATACTTTGATTATATCTTGCCATTCCCTCTGGCCTCAAGTGTTTCTCTTGAGAAGTCCAATGTCATCCTTATGGGGGCTCCTTTGTAGGTGATAGCCTTTATTTCTCTAGCAGCTTTTAAAATTTTTTCTTTATCCATTATCTTTGGTATTTTAACTATGATGTGTCTTGGTGTAGATCTTTTTGGGGTTCTCTTTAATGGAGTTCTGTGTGCTTCTTGAATGTGTGGAGTGTTTCCCAGCCTTAATTTAGGAAAGTTTTCTGCTATGATTTGATTGAACAAAGTTTCCATTTCCTGTCCTCTCTCCTCTTCTTCAGACACCCCTATGATGCGAATATTGTTTCTCTTCACAGACCTCCCTTCGAGTTTCCTCACATTTTTTGAGTCTCTTTTCCTTTTTCTTTGCTTCTGTGCCTTTGTTTATTGTGTCTTCTAACTCGCTGATTTGATCCTCAGCGTGATTCATCCTGCTTTTAATTCCTTCCATTGTGGTTTTCAGTTCTGATACTGTATTTGTCATTTCTGTCTGATTCTTTTTTATTATTTCAATTTTGTTTTTATACTTGTTATCTCTTTATTTAGGTGTTCATAATGACTATCCATTGTTACTCTAATTTTTTTGAACATCCTAACTATTATTATTCTAAATTCTGCTTCTGGTAATTTGGTTATATCTGTTTCATTGAGGTCCTTCTCTGGGGATTTCTCTTGATTCATTTGGTTTGCATTCCTCTGTCTGCCCATTTTGTCTGTGTATAAGCAATTTGTGGCCACTGGAGTCCAGTAGATGTTACCTTTGTGTTCTCTAGGTGTGGCCTGTCTGCATGCCCGCCACCCCCTCTGCCGCTGCCTAGGGTGCTTGGGTATGGGCGTTACCAGCGCAGGCTCACTGTGGCTGTTGCTGTGATTTCTGCCTCTCCTCCGTGGGAGGGGCTGTCACTCAAACCACAAGCCTCAGCACCAAGGTTAGAGGTGAGCACCTTTTCTCAGCTGCAGACCCAGCCTGTTTCCAGGCTTCCGCCCAGCACTCGCAATCAGAGCCTGTTTGCCACAGTTTCGCAGGTTGGGTGGAGCTTTTCACGTGCTCTCAGCTGTGAGCCTTTGCCTGTCTGGAGCTTTAGCCACGCCCTCCTGCGCAGGGTTGCAAACCGCAGTTTATTTGGCTGGGCGTGTTTGCTGGCTTGCGCTCAGCTGTGGACTTCCACTCCTCCCCGGCTCTACCCCGTCCCCGCGTTCAGAGCCCACTCGCGCACTCAGGATGGCAAACCGCGGTTTCTCTGGCTGGGCAGGGCTGGTAGCGTGAGCTCAGCGGCGAGCCCCCGCCCGTCCCTGGTCCTAGCCCCGTCCCTGTGGTTGGGCTGTCTTGTGCAGGGTCGCAGGGCAGATCTCTGCCCGTTCCTGGCCTGCCTCTTTGTCCCCGCAGGTGGGATTACAGGCGGGCCCTCAGCTGCCGGACCGCTTTCGCGGTCCCTCCGCCCCTGCTGGGCTAGACCGAGCTCACACGGGTAGGGCCTCCGCCCCCCGCTGACAGAACCACGTTTCAGCGTCCTGCCGCCACCATACCCTTCAGCAACTCTCAGCAGAGTAGGAAGTGCCCTAAGTCTCCAAGCTGTAGGCCTGGGAGCTCCCTCCCTCTAAGCAGCTCTGCTCTAATTGCCCCAGGAGAGCTTGTTTGGCTGGTGTCCTGTCTCCCTTGCTGGTATTGCTAGTTCCAGGGGAAATACTCGTTTTCGATTAGGGAAGTGACTTAGCCCAGGGGTTAGGGTGGCTGTCCCTCAGAGTGTTTGTCCCTGTGCCTTCAGTCCACACTCTCTTCCTGCCACTCTGGTCCTCTCCTCTGTCCCTGTTCCCCGGAGCCTCGGGTTCATGGTTGTGAGAGAGGTTTTTTGCGCTGTCCCTTTAAAAAGAATCTTGAGTCTGAGAAAACTCTTTCTCACAAACTGTATCCTCACTTGTTTCACAGCTTAATACTGTCCAAACGCCTCTTCTAGGCTCTGGGACTGCAGGCTGGGGTTTGGTTCCTGGGACCCAGGTCCCTCCCTCTCCGCCAAACTCTCCTCCCGCCACGCGGGTCTCTCTGGGCTGCCATTTGCTCTGGGGAGCTGGGCAGCCCCCTTCGCGTTTTCGCTATTCCTACCAGTCTCAATGTGGCTTCTTCTGTGTTCCTTGGTTGAAGAGTCCACTTAGTTTAGTTCAAAGTTGGTTTATCCAGATTATGGTTCTTAAAATTGAGTTATAATCCACTTTGGTTCTGAGAGTTGGAAATTGGTATGTCTGCCTACTCCATCGCCATCTACATTGTTCCAACATGCCAGAGGCTGTTCACCTTGGAGTCCTGCTGCAGATATGGGTACGGCCTGGTGCGAGATTTACACCCTCTTCCCCGGATTTTCAAGGGCCAGCGAGAGCTCACCAGACGCCACCGGAACCACGACGCTTCTCAAGGCACAGGCCCCTCTCTCTCGGGGCAAACCCATTCCAGGGCACCCTTCCCTTCACAAAGAAAAGAGAACTCTCCCCGGGGTCTCCGGACGGTTTCTCCCAAATTAGTCATTCTTAATATAATGCTTTCCTTCAGCTGTTCTCCAGCTTTTCTTGTCTTGGCACTTTTTTTTTTTTAATCTCTGCCCAACTTTTTAAGTGTTTGAATTCCTCAAGATGTATCACAAGCCCTCTTCTCTTTCCACGCTGCCCTCTTTCTTCCCTTTCTTCAGAGAATTTCATCTAGTCCTGAAATCCCATTTTATTTTTATTCCCAGCTCAGGCTTATGCTCTGAGTCCTCAACCCAAATAGTCTGCTGCCCCAAACTGAACCTGACATGTTTTTCATCAAATTTGCTCATTCTCCTTTTGCTTTCTATCTCATCCAATGCTGTTAACATCTGCTCTGATACTCAAGCCGAGCACCTGGGAGTGATAGTAATCATTTCTAGTCCTCCCCCAGTTAAGCCCATACACAAGTATTACTCAATTAATTACCTGAATATCTCCTAAGTCTTTTCACTTTCATCTATCCTCACTGAGGGTTCTAGCCACCATCATCACCCACTGGACTACTGCACACTTCTCCCCCACATCTCCTCTTCATGCATTCCAAATAATTCTTCACTCTCCACTGTAAAAATGTAAATTTATCTTATAATCCTTCAATAGCTGCCCATTTAACCTGAAGAAAAATCCAGATTTTTAACAGGATTTTCACAGCTTCGTTACACTCTTCCACCTTATTTCATGCCCCTGTTCCCTCACTTTTACCCTTCAGTCCTATAATACTTAGAATATCAGCCTGACCAGGCAGTGGTGCAGTGGATAGAGCATCAAACTGGCACACAGAGGACCCAGGTCTGAAACCTCGTGGTCACCAACTTAAGGATGAGCTCACCAGCTTCAGCACAGGGTTGCTGGTTTGAACATGGGATCATAACCATGATCCCATGGTTGCTGGCTTGAGCCCAAAGGTGACTGGCTTGAACAAAAAGCCACTTGCTCAGCTGGAGCACCGAGTCAAGGCATATGTGAGAAAGCAATCAATGAACAACTAAAGTACCACAACGAAGTATTGATGCTTCTCATCTCTCTCCCTTCCTATCTGTCTGTCCTTATCTGTCCCTCTCTCTGTCTCAGTCTCTCTCACTAAAATAAATAAATAAATAAAAGATATCATAGATGATTTATTAATATTTTAGATAAATGAATAAATTTTTAAAACAGTTTCTCATATTTGCCATTTTAACATGAGTTGATACAAAAGAATTCTTCACTACTGTATTCCAAACAGAATGAAATATGGCAAAAACGTCTTTAAGTATATAGCTAAGCTTGCAAGCAAGAAAGAGATTCCTCAAGTATTAGCATTAAAGGTAGAACTCCAGGTGAGACTGATAAACAGATTCCAATGCTCAAACAGTGCATAGAATTGTTGCAATCAGATATACGCCTTATAAGCTGGAATTGGTTCTAACAACTGGTGTGGAAGGAGGGTCCAAGCTCCAGGACCTGAGAAGAAAGCTTGAACTGAGCTATTTAGATAAATCTAGGAGTCACAAAGCGTTGTGCTGAATTTGAAATAAAAGCTAAGGAAACTCTACCATCAGTCCAGATTAAAAAACAAGGTTTATTGTATACCAGGATCACAAATGACAGAATGTCACCTGTAGGAAATCAAAACCTAGGTCCGTAACGTGCACAGATGGAGAGTCTAAAATCACATGGCTGTTTGAAAGAACCAGAAGCTAAGAGGTCAACCTAAAAAGGAATCCAATTCATTTGCTCAAGTTGAGACAAAAGAATACCACCCTGTAGACTGCTTCCACACCAAGAACTTTCTTTAATGACTCGCTCATAATCAAAAATTATGTCATACTATAAAACAAACAACTACACATGAGAGTCAGCAGATGAAAGAAACAGGACCCCAAGGCTTAAAAGTGTAGAACACACAGCAAACATCATACTAAATGGACAAAAATTAAAAGCAATCCCCTTAAGATCAGGAACCAGGCAGGGATGCCCCCTTTCACCAATCTTATTCAACATAGTTCTGGAAGTCCTAGCTACAGCAATCAGACAAGAAGAAGAAATAAAACGCATCCAAATTGGAAAAGAAGAAGTAAAACTGTCACTGTTTGCAGATGATAAGATATTGTATATAGAAAACCCTAAAGTCTCAGTCAAAAAACTGCTGGACCTGATAAATGAATTCAGCAAGGTGGCAGGATATAAAATTAATACTCAGAAATCAGAGGCATTTCTATATACCAACAATGAACTGTCAGCAAAAGAAATTAAGGAAACAATCCCCTTCACTATTGCAGCCAAAAAAATAAAGTACCTAGGAGTAAATTTAACCAAGGAGGTTAAGGACTTGTACTCGGAAAATTATAAAACATTGGTAAAAGAAATCAAGGAAGATACAAACAAGTGGAAGCATATACCGTGCTCATGGCTAGGAAGAATAAACATCATTAAAATGTCTATATTACCCAAAGCAATTTACAAATTCAATGCAATACCAATTAAAATACAAATGACATACTTCAAAGATATAGAACGCATATTCCAAAAATTTATATGGAATCAAAAAAGAACACGAATAGCCTCAGCAATCTTAAAAAGAAAAAATAAAGCAGGAGGTATCACTCTTCCAGATATCAAGGTTTATTATAAGGCCATTATACTCAAGACAGCCTGGTACTGGCATAAGAACAGGCACATAGATCAATGGAACAGAACAGAGGACCCAGAAATAAACCCACAGCTTTATGGACAACTGATATTTGGCAAAGGAGGAAAGAACATACAATGGAGTAAAGACAGCCTCTTTAACAAATGGTGTTGGGAAAATTGGACATCTATCTGCAAAAAAATGAAACTAGACCATCAACTTACACCATTCACAAAAACAAACTCAAAATGGATAAAAGACTTAAATGTAAGTCGTGAAACCATAAGCATCTTACAAGAAAACATAGGCAGCAAGCTCTCCGACATCTGTAGCAGCAATATATTTGCCGATTTATCTCCACAGGCAAATGAAATAAAGGGCAAGATAAACAAATGGGACTATATCAAACTAAAAAGTTTTTGCACAGCTAAAGACAATAAGAACAGAATAAAAAGACAAACCACACAATGGGAGAACATATTCGACAGCACGTCTGATAAGGGGTTAATAACTAAAATTTATAAAGAACTTATAAAACTCAACACCAGGAAGACAAACAATCCAATCAAAAAATGGGCAAAAGAAATGAATAGAAATTTCT
Source organism: Rhynchonycteris naso (assembly GCA_037038555.1). NCBI lineage: Eukaryota > Metazoa > Chordata > Mammalia > Chiroptera > Emballonuridae > Rhynchonycteris > Rhynchonycteris naso. The sequence goes on along the minus strand of CM072997.1, from coordinate 43,465,833 downwards.
CCAAAGAGGACATACAGATAGCCAATAGGCATATGAAAAAATGCTCAACATCACTAATTATTAGAGAAATGCAAATTAAAACCACAATGAGATATCACCTCACACCAGTCAGAATGGCACTCATCAGCAAAACAACACAGAATAAGTGCTGGCGAGGATGTGGAGAAAAGGGAACCCTTCTGCACTGCTGGTGGGAATGCAGATTGGTGCAGCCACTGTGGAAAACAGTTTGGAGATTCCTCAAAAAATTAAAAATCGAACTGCCTTTTGACCCAGCTATCCCACTTATAGGAATATACCCTAAGAACACCTTAGCACTGTTCGAAAAGAAGAAATGCGCCCCCATGTTCATGGCAGCATTGTTCACAATAGCGAAGATCTGGAACCAGCCCAAGTGTCCATCAGAAGACGAGTGGATTAAAAAGCTATGGTACATATATACTATGGAATACTATTCAGCCATAAGAAATGATGACATCGGATCATTTATAACAAAATGGATGGACCTTGATAACATTATATGAAGTGAAATAAGTCAGAAAAAAAGAAAAACTGAGAACAGCATGATTTCATACATAAGTGGGACATAAAAGTGAGACTATGAGACATGGACAAGAGAGTGGTGGTTATGGGGTGGGGGGAGGGAGGGAAGGGTGGGGTAGGGAGGAGGGGAGGGACACAGGGAAAACCAGATAGAAGGTGACAGAGGACAATTTGACTTTTGGTGACGGGTATGCAACACAATTGAATGTTAAGATAACCTGGAGATGTTTTCATTAAAAAAAAAAAAAATTAAAAAAAAAAAAAGTGTAGAACAACCTGAAAGAAATGTTTGCAAAGTATGTTTAAAATGTTCAAAGGAATGAAAGAAGGGATATAAACCATAAGGAAGAAAATAACAAGAAAAAGGACTGTAAGATTTTTTTAATCCATTGGATTTTAGAAACCAAACGTAATGTTGTTTTCCATCCCAAGGCCTTGGTAAATGTTTCTCACATTGCCTGGATGTTCATGCACCACTTCTTTACCTTCAAACTCCTCCTCATTTTGGCAGTTTCAGCTTAAGTGACATTTCTTTTTTGAAAAAAATGTTTTTATTATTAATTTTAGAGAAGACAGAGAGAGAGAAAAAGAGAGAGAGAGAGAAGGGGGGAGGAGCAGAAAGCATCAACTCCCATATGCGCCTCCACCAGGCAAGCCCAGGGTTTTGAACCACGGACCTCAGCATCCCAGGTTGACCCTTTATCCACTGCGCCACCACAGGTCAGGCCTTAAATGACATTTCTTAAAGGGACCCTTTGCTGACTTTTGAGAAGACATTGGTTTCCTCTATAATAATCTCTCGTGGCTCCTTCACCTCTCTTAGCAACACTCCTCAGAGCTGTAATTTCTCCTTCAGTGTTTGTCATTCCTGTATGACTATAAACTCCATGATGACAGGTATCATTCCTGCCCTGTTTTCCACACTAATGCTTACCATAGTGTCTGGCACTGGGCAGTGTAGAGTCACCCTAGTTTACACCTGCTGCCTGGAATGATTATTAATAATATCTTCCATCCCTTTGTTTAGTTTGAGTAATAAGTTATATGAATACCCTAATTATTAGTGAACTAATTTATTGAACCAAAATGCCTAATTCATTATCTTCCTCTATTACTGTCCTTCAAATTTATTGAGATCTCTGGTTTCTTTGATCCTGCGTTTCTTCTAATCTACAAACTCTCCCCTGACCTATTTTATCTTTCTTTCTTGCCTAGCTGCTTTAGACTGTGCTCTTCTTAAAAAGTACCCTAAATCGAGTTAATCCCCTTTTTTCCTGCCCTACAACCTTGCAAATTTCTAGGTCTGTAGCAAATCCACTTAAAGTTTCTAATCCTTTACCTGGACTGATATATTTCATGGTTTTTCATGAAATGAATGAGTTGATGCCACTGCAAATTCATTGTTTTCATTCTCAACTAGGCCCTCAGGTCTTTCTAGTAATGTTTCCATACTGCACACCTGCCTCTCCCGAGCATTGTCACACTGTATTGGGGGTTTTGAATCTTTATCCTTCAGAACAAAATTCCTTACTCATCTCTCTTTGTCTAGCATCTAAGAGATTTACTGGCACAGAGTAAGTGCCAGAAATAAGTGTTTGGCCAAAGAATGAATGACAACTTGAATGAATGACCGAGAACTAATGTAACAAGTATGAATAGGAACAATGGGACTTAATTGTACTATTCATGTGTGACAAGATTAGCACTTAATTTATAATATTTTTTAAAAATATATTTTATGATTGATTTTAGAAAGAGGAAAGAGAGATGGGGGGTGGGAAGCAGAAAACATGAACTCATAGTAGTTGCTTGTCATATGTGTCCCAATCAGGCAAGCCCTGGGGTTGTGGCAATCTCAGCATTCTAGGTCGACCGACACTATCTACTGTGCTACCACAGATCAGGTATCTAATTTATAATATTTTAAAACTATGACAAAAGAATCAAGTGTGTATTGTTTCTTATTTATAAGGCATATAATATGAGACATTAAAATAATTAAAACTATAGAGACATAAAACTAGGATTTAATTGCATTTTTATGCTTATATCTAACTGTCCTTATATGCCTCTATGGTATCTGTTCTGAGGAGCCAAAATGGCACTGAGATATAAGAATATCTGGAAATATTGTCATTGAAGGTTGCCAGTTTATATATTCCAAACATATTCTTAGCCTTAAAAAATATAATTTGTTTTACTGAGTTGTTTTGGTTCCTACCCTAGGAAAAGCTCCTTTCTACATTTCCAACCATCTGTGCCATTATCTGGAAGCACTCATCCTAATCCTAATGCTGATTGTCCAATATCTGTTTGCCCTGTGCTACCTCTGCTGACTTCTCTGTTCTTAATTGTTGCTAGCTCTTGAACATTGGTAGTAGTATATTTTTCTAGGTGTTCTCCTTATCATCTATTTTCTGTACTCACAGATCATTCTGAATATGGCAGCCATGAGGTCTTTATTTCTTAGATCCAGATTAATTCCTGTCTGAGAAAATCCTAGTCATAGTCCAACTGAAGTACCTTATAACAGTCAACATCATTATCCTAAGTATCCAAGAATTGCAATCAGTTCAACAAAATTCTTTTAAGTAACTGTATTCTTTGTCTCTGTGTCAAAAAAAAAGTACTGATAGTTTATTAAAACCTGTTTTCTTGTTAGGATTTAGGGTAAACAATTGTCCAGCAACTAAGAGGTATGTTTTTTGTTGTGGTAATATTAAGTGGTGACCATCACTGCGGAACAGCTTAAATTCACCCAACTGAGGAGATTCTATTCCTAGATCTTACTATTCTGCCAGCAAGAAACATAAGCTGGAGAGGGAAGAGTTGAAATTAGAGACTGCTAAGTAGTCTTTGGCAACTTGTAGGTATAAAGAAGAGAAGAGCCACACTTATATGGAATAATATTCCTTTTTCTCTCATGTCTGCCACTATGCTTCTGTGTCCCTAATAGTGCACATTTATTGGCTAATGTCTAAAATGTGAGACACAAGGTGATAGAGTGGAAAGAGCATTAAAACTGAGCTGTTGTCTAATTGGGTCTGTCAATTACTAATTGTGTGACCTTTGACAAGTCACCAAATTTCTCTGAGACCATGTCTTCATCTGTAAAATGGGAAGAATAAAACTTCACTGAGTTATCAAGATAATAAATAAAAACAGATATTTAAAGTATCTGACAGAACATCTGTTATAAAATAGGTGATTATTTAAAAGATGTTTTTATTAAAGTTGTTCTGATTTTTATTTATATTTATTTATTTTGTCTTCTCATTTACCCACATGTACTTGGTCTCAGAACTTCAAGCTGGAGAGGGAAATGAAATGGATTTTTAGTTTGAAAATCATGGGATTGGGCTGGTTTGCCAATGGGAGTAGGCTATTTAGGTGAGTCTATTTGATTTTAGGATGATGTCCAGCCTCATCCTTCACCAGCCTGGGTACTGCCCGTCCCAGAAGTGCATTGCTGAAAGAGTGGAGTCACACAAAGTCAGGCGTGGGTGTCTCAAGGAAGCTGTGCCAGGACACAGTTTTGGAAACATGGTCTAATAGTCATCCAGTAACAGTTATTAGCATTCTGTGCAAAGAAACTCAACTAGAAAATATGAGGTGATGCAAAAGAACAGATCATATTAAATTTTACATCACCAAAAATATTTATGTCTGGACTAGACCTTAAAGACTATTAAATATTATTAAAAATCAGAATCCAGTTTCTTTATTTTATAGATGAAGAAATGGGGGCTTGGTAAAGTTAAGTAACTTACCTAAATTAACAAAGCCAGTTCTTTTTACTGGTAATCCAATACATTTGCCACTAAACACTTCCAGTGATGTAGTTTCTGTTCTGTGTAGAAATTTAGGGAGTAACTGTCCAAATTTTATATAAGAAACCTCAAAAAGATATATTAACCAATGTAATCATTTCCATATAAAGAAAGCTAAATTTGTGGCTATAAAAAATTTCCCATTAAAAAATGTTTGGAAAGACAATAAGTCATCTATCCCCTAGCTGGCAATTATTCTGGGTGCTCCAATAGCAACCCCTCCCTGTAAAGTGTGGATATCCCCTGTAGGAAAGCTGAAGTGAGTGAAGGGAGTGGATTCAGGAGACGAGTCAAGGAATGTCTCAAACAACATGTTTATTATGGCAGCCTGGATGGAAAACCCATTATCAATGTCTAAGAGTGGTCTATTGGCACCAGGAGATAAGGAAGTTAGGCTAGGAAGGAAGTGATGGAGTGGGGAGCCGGGCAGTGTTGCCAGCTGTGGTTTTTTTTTCTTCTGAACTGCTTCGAATTCTTAGTGAAATTGCATGAAGGCCCCGCCTCAAGATAAAAGAGAAACAAATATTTTCTTCTAAAAGAACTTGACTCTCAAAAACATGTCAGAAAGGCCTATAGGTTGAATAGAACTCGAACTAAATTTGCCTTACTTCTTCAAATGCTTATGAGAGAAGGGCAAAGCCTAGCTAGCCCTCTCAAAAGTCTTCTGTGGGATTTTTGCTTTCTTTACTTTTCTGATTACTTTATAGGTACTGGCTTATAAAACTGTAGGAGATTACAATATTGTTTTCACAATATCCTTGACTTAAGTGTGAAATTGTATTTTCTGCCTTTCATATCTGACTGATTTGCATGTATTATAATGCCAGGACCAAGGGGAAAGGTAGGTGTATTATGAGATATAGGAATATCAGATACCAGGCCGTAAGAGTTAGCATTATTGATCAGCAAACCAGGGGGAAATTCATGGTAAGTAGGCAGTGCAGTAGGTGTGAATGCATGTCTTTAGGTTTCCTCAGGCTGTGGGTATTGACATTTATTTGTGTTGTCAACATTACAAAGCCTGTAGCATCCAGCCTGACTTTAGCCTCTACACTCTACTCATTTTTTTTCTGACAATGTCCGAGGAACTGTCACACAGATTTCTTTCTTATTAGGCCTCTGTGCCACCATCTCTACTGATAGTGGTCTCAAGAGATCCCTCTGCATGGGGAGACAGTTTCATTTCCAGAACTCCAACAGATTTCTGCTCTGCCACATCCTGGATGCTGGGGAGAGACACTCTTCTCCCCTTGGCCCCTTTCTCCTCAGAGGGGCAGACCTCTCCCCAAGGCCTGAATAATCACCTGGACATGAGGACAAAATAATCCCTGCTCACCTGCAAGCCAAGGTGTCTTCCTAAATCCTATTGCCTATCCTATGATCTGCCTCTTTCTCAAGTTCCAAAATAAGACTGTCCAGGGCCCTGTCCATTTGGCTCAGTGGATAGAGCGTCAGCCTGGCATATAGACGTCTTGGGTCCAATTCCCAGTTAAGGCACACCATCTGCTTCTCTCCCCCCTCTCACCCCCTTCTCTCCCTTTTCCCCTCCTGCAGCCAGTGGCTTAATTGGTTTGAGCATAGCCCCGGGCACTGAGGGTAGCTCAGTTGGTCCCAGTGTCAGCCTTAGGTGCTAAAAATAGCTCAGTTGATTACAGCATCCACCCCAGACAAGGTTGCCAGGTGGATCCCTGTTGGGGCTCATGCAGGAGTCTGTCTCACTATCTCCTCTCCTCTCACTTAAAAAAAAAAAAAAGACTACTGATTTTCTTCTGAAGAAAGTGTAACTGCAAGGTGTCGATTTGCCCTATGAGCCCCAGGGAGTATTATAAGAAAATGCACCAGCCTAGCATCAGAAAATATGGTTCACTTCTCCATGGTGCTACCTCATGAGGGTAGAAGTGACTTAGGACAGTGGCTTTCATACTCTAGCATATATCAGGATCCCCTGGAATTTCTCTTAAAACACACTGATGAACCCCAGCTCCAGAGTTTCGAATCCAGTAGGTCTGGTTTAGGGCCTGAGAATTTGTATTAAGTTCCCATGTTGTTATACTGATATATCTGGCCGAGGAACCACATTTGAAAACCACTGGGTTCGTGTCTGGTGAGATCTAGAGAAAACCACAACAAAATACAGTAGCCCAACATCAGAATGTCTGCGTCTCTCGGTTGTGCATGCAGCTCCCAGAAGTGTCACATAATGAGTGTATATTTGGCCAAGAAATGGTAAGCTATTTTTTAGTAAGATGAAAATTACCTTTGTCGTAAATATTGACAACATTCAGACAAAATATCACATTGTGAGATGGCAAATTACCTAGAAAACTGGCAGGCATCTCCATGTTATCACTGTATTCAAATTCTCACAGAGAATAAAGAGTACTGTTTCTCAGACCATGTAAAGCAGAGGTCTCTGCATCCTATGCTAACATTGCTGTTTCCCCTTGGAAATCAGGAGATGAATCTTTGTTCTCTCTAAACGCCCATTTCATTCCTTTATATACTATATTTACCCCAGATGCAAAACTCAGATATAAGTTGAGAACTTATTTAGAGGTTCTAGCAGGGGAGCGCAGCTACTCATACCCTTAACAGAAAAACAGTCCTCTCCTCTATCGGGGAAAGTCGTGCTCTTTGACTGAGCGTGCAGCTTCGGGAGGGACGCACGTGGAGCAGTGAAGAAGGAAGGGGACACCAACCTAGCCAGCCAGATTAGTCGAATCAACCCTGGCAATCAATGGGGTGACAGATGTCACAGTCAGATCGCCCTCACATCCTCAGATATAAGTTGAAATCATAGTTACAATAAAGAGAATTGATAATAATAACATCAAATAAGGTGAACAAATACAGTAGTGGGTAATGTAATAGCATAATAAGAATAATAGCGATTTATTTCCTTCTCTAATGTAGAATGACTATGTAACTTAAATAACATCATTATTATCATAAATTTACCTCATCTCAAAAATGATCTATAAGTTATAAGCAGTAAGGTTTAGGAAGCTAAAGCTGAGGAATGAAATGTTTCTGGCCATGTCTTACAGCTGTTAATGGATGCTGGCACTTTGTGTGCTATGTATAGCATCTCTGTGAAGCCTCTTTAGCCTGTAACCCACATATCAGTCTGCCTAAGGACATGGTGAAGAATGAGGGGCACACCAATTGAAGCAGAGGCATCACTGTGCCCCAGGTGATAACTCCCAGGGCACTCAGAAGTTCAAGATGGGGTGAAAAATTAGAACAACTTCTTTCTGACTCCTAATCTTTCTAAAGATGATTGGAAAGCAATGGTTCTAATTTTGTGCTGGGTCCTGAGGAGAGCAGAGAACCTCTCAAAGCCCAGGAAAAGGTCTGATCTATGTGTGTAGGGAAGCAGGGCATAGCAAGGAGATTACAAATTGAGGGGTGAATGGAAGCTGCCAGGTGACCTGGATATCTCTTCAAAATGTCTAAATCGAAAACAAAACCAGAACACAATCTGAGTTGGAGTCTGTTTGTTGCTTTGCTTTTTTCCACCCCAGAAATGAAATCAGATTCCTTCTCATGGCTGAGTCCCATTACTGGTCATTGAATTACTGAGTAGAACATCATCACAAATAAAAGACTGAGTCTCAGAGTGCCCAGTATCCATTAGCCATCAAGTGATATTGCATTAATAAATCCAAGTAGAGGTATAATATTACACTGTAAATGCATTCGGAAGAATTTTATTATCTTTCTAACTTGGTGAGGGTGCCAGCATCAGCTCTTTCAATCCTAGGTAAAGTAAGCTAGGTATTAGAGGGATTAAGTCTTTCAGGACCAGCCTAGGTTACCATTTAAGGCAGTTGTGCAGCGAGTAATAAGCCTCCCTCGCTCTTTAATGTTTGTCCTTAAAATAGAATATTATATGGATTTATCAAAAAACATATCATGACCAGGAAATAGATTTCATATCAGAAATGTGTGTATGTTTGTCGGTGAATGCACATATATATGTGTACATATCTTAAAAATACATAGTATAGTTTCTGTTTATAGATTTTATATGAATTGTACAAATTTGGTTCTGTTTATTTTTTTACTCAACATTATGGTTTTAGATTTCATGTTCCTATATATAAATAACTTATTTCCTTCATACTTCTATATGAGCATGCTCTAGCCCTTCATTTATTTAGTCCTTATTTGTAGTCTTTAATAGAATTTTGTAATCTTATTTTGCAACCTTGAAAGCATATATTTATTGTTTATTTGTGTAGGGAGGGGGACTTAATTGTTTTTGTTAACTTGTGTTATTTTATAATTGTTGGAAAGAGGAACACTATAATTTTCATATGTTAATATCATACTTTACTTATTTCTTTTTATTTATTTATTTGGGGGCCTGTCTTCTATTGACCAGAGCCTACCATGTTGCTTGTCAGTGATAAGGAGGATCTTTATGTTGTTCCTGAATGTAAAAGAAATGCTTCTAAAGTTTTTGCAATAATTATTCTTGCTGTAGGTTTTAGACAACTTCATTAAAGTTATCTGTATACTGTTTGTCTCTTTCTATTATCTATTGTTTCTTTTACTATTTCAGCATGGTTCCTAGTATGCTTGGTGTTTTCAGATTGAGCACTAGACTGTATATAAAAAATTGTAGAAATATTTTGAGGGCCAGAATAATGCTCTATTTTCCCTAAAGAGAATTTACTCTTGTAGGCAGGTGACTGGGACACTAACAATCCCAATTTATTTAAATTCAATCTAGTTATTGAGGTGATTTGAAACTCATTGTTCTATTTTACAGTTCATCCTTACTCCTAGAGTGCAGTATTTTGGGATTAACAGCCCCACATTACCACTTACTGGTCCTGGGTACCAAAAATCAGGTATTGTCCCAAATAGCAGGCTTCCTATTTGTGTTCCTTTCTTCTGTTGGACCTTGGCCTGTAATTCTTCATAAGCGCTCTTATACCAGCTTTTCTAATTGTTCTCAGCAAGTGCATTGATTGGAATGACCAGGTTCACCATTATAAGAAATATGTATAGTTTTCTAAACCTTGAAAGACATTATTACTAACTATTGTTTATATAGTGTTTATATAGGTTTACCTACATATTTATCATTTTCTTCCTTTTAATTTCTTTTATAGATGCTCTAGACTTTTCTTTACTGTGAATGAATATCTTAGTGGCAAATGCTTTCATTTTTGCCACAAAATGTCTTCAGTCTACCTGTAAGCTTAAAAAATATTGCTGATGAATCTAGTCTGACTATTATTTCTCAGCACAATAGATACTATTCTACTTTTGTTTAGGTTTTTATTGTTATTGTACAGAAGTAAGTTATATGTTTGTCTGTTATTATTTGGGTTTCTTGAATTTATACAATGGTGTCTTTCATAAATTCTATAAAATTCTCAATTATTATCTTTTAAGTATTTGTCATTTTTTTTCCTTCTGAGACTCCAATCAATTATGTTAGAACTTCTTATTCTCTACACTAAACATATTACTTTTTCTTTCATATATTTTAACTTTTTATTTTCCAATCTTAAATTCCAGATATTTTCTCCTTATTTATCTTTCAGTATACCAATTCTTCCATCAGCTATATGTAACCTACTATATACCTACCTATCCACTGAGTACTTAATTTGAAACATTGTGTTTTTCCATCCTGGAAGTTTTATTTGATTTATTTTGAATACACTCTATTGCTTGGGTTGATAATTCTGAAGTGCATTCTACCTGGCTCCTCAAAAGACCCAAGTGAATTGAGCCGTAGTTGCCCACGATGATAATGTATTCTTAAACTAGCTTTCAGTCGTACTCTAGACAACCTCCTATTTCTGTTTCTTGGATTCTTTTCCAAAGTAAACTGCCTGTATACACAACGCTGATTCAAGCCCTCTTCTTTCAGAAAAGCTAGAAAAAGACATTATGCTTTCTTCCTCGGTTTTGTTTTTCTCGTTTCCTACCATTTATTGTATAGTCAAATTTGCTGCTTCTGTTTTCAAATAAACTCCTTTATTTTTATTCTGAAGGTTATCCCTGAGTTACTAAACCAGGGGCACTATCTAAACCTATTAGCATCTCGTTCTTTTCCCCAAATGAACCAATAATCTTAGCTGCTTCTTAACAAACATTGGCCTACATCTATCTATACACCCCAAGTTTCTATTTGTATCTTTTAACATTTAAGTTCCAGATTCATATGATCAAGTGGGTTTATTTGTACTAGTTGCTCATTTAAACAATAACAAAGTACAAAATTTTTTACTCATTTACACATATCTCAGTGCCTACTCCTGGATTTATCTTTTTTATTCTTGGAGCATGCTGCAATAGTTATTTCAAAGAAGATGTATGATAAACTTTCTGTAATATTTCTTTCTCTTAACATTTATATTATAATTTAGCTGAAATAAGATTCTAGGTTTAAATGTATTTCCTTCACAAACTTTGAAAATGTAATTCCAATGTCTTCTGACTAGTGTTTCTGTTGAAACATCTAATGCCTATCTGTTTCTTATTTTTTAAAGTACTATATTTAAATTATCTTTTTTATTAGTTTTTTTTTTCTCTTTGCCTCTGGAAGTCTATAATTTCTTGTCTTTGATATTGCCAAATTTTTTTGTATTTTTTTAACTTATCTTTATTTCAGAATGACCATGTTCTTTAAAGATATAATTATTTGTCCCTTTAAGTTCACCTTTATCTTTTGACAAAATGAATTGGTTTGGTAAATAACATTTACCTTGAACAAAAGCCTTATATTTCTCATAAGAAATGTGTGTGTACACATGTGTGCATGTGTGCACGTGCACAGGAGTGCATGCATATGTGTACAAGAGGGGAGAAGGCAAAGAGAAGAGAGAAGAGAGCAGAGGAGGGGAGAGGAAAAGAGGAGAGAAGGGGAGGGGAGGGGAGGGGAGGGAATGGAAGGGAAGGGAAGGGAAGGGAAGGGAAGGGAAGGGAAGGGGAGGGGAGGGAGGGAAAGGATGGGAGGGGAAGGGAGGGGAGGGGAGGGAAGATGCATGTGCATGTTAGTCTGGGTTTCATTTATTGCTCATTTTCCCTTTCAGTGGTTCACTTCACCCTGGAGATATTCTCAGTTTGTCCACTAGAGACACTGTTCATGTCTCAGAGCAAATGGCTTCCTTTTATATTTCCTTACCTGGTCAGGAAGTGAGGATAAAGGAAATGCTCAGAATCCTTTTGGGCACCACCTCCTCTGACCTCTGACCTCTTCACTCCAGCTAGATTAAGTCTGCATCCCATGTTCACATGACTATTCCCAGTTGATACTCGTTTGCTTTTCATCTCCATGAGATCAATGTAATGGTCAATATTCTAGGTCTGGTAGGTTCATGCTCATGCAGAATACGTGTGTGTGTGTGTGTGTGTGTGTGTGTGTGTGTGCGCGCGCGCGCGCATTTTAAAGCACAGCAAATGGCCTATTTTGCAGAGCATTAATTTCTACACAAACTCACAAGACTTTAATGTTGGTGTAAAGCCAGTAGCCGAGGCCACCATCACAGCAGACTGACCCATGCAGGTTCGCATTAGATTCGTACAGTTGGTAATAAAACAACGGAGCCAAGAACTGGTGAGCCATCAGCTTTAATTCTAGCTTGCACCCGGCAGGCAAGCAAAAACACACACTGGGCTCCAAAACCCACACATTTAGTGCTCACAAAGCTACTGACTTATCCGAGTTTCCTAGAATCAAAGGTTTCTAGCTCACCAGACTTATTCACCTCTGTTTCCCATCTCCTCCTGCACAAATTCTTAACAAACTGGCTTCTTCCTCAGCACTCTGCCATCTTGGCTACTTCTCCTCCACATGGCCTTAATCTGCTCTCCTCTCTAATACCAACCTCAGGAACTCTGGAACCAAGAGAGAGCTCAAGCTACTGGTCTCTCCCACTTTATACCATAGACTCAAAACCTTTAATCCAATTATACAAACAAGGAAGTCTCTGATACAAAGCCACCCATCTGAGGCATAATGGGATTCCTCCCTACATCACCACCCTACATCATCCAATCAGTCAAGGGTGTGGGGAAGAGCTTACTCTTAAACTAAGCCTTAGGCTCTAACGACCCGGCCTGCCCACAGCCTGTTCCAGAACACACATTAATATCAACGAACTTCCATGTGGGCAGCGCCACCTTTAACAAAGTGAGCATAATATATTTCATCTGCCCAACAGTTGGTCAAACTTAACATTAAATAGAAAAAATATATTCTAGCTCTGGACCTAGATCAGCTGACTATGAGTACAATTTCAGTTTTAGGCTCCCACAGGAACATGGGAGAATTTACCATTAGTACTGTCTGCCTCAGTCCACATCTTAGTTGTGGCCTTCTGGCTATTCCCTCATTTTAACCACCATTTCCTCTCCACACTAGGATTTAAGCTACTATATAATTCCTAAGGACCATGCACAGGGTTTATTTTCACTGCTGAGCATGGCTCTGGGCTTCATAAATTTTCTCTTCCCTCTCCTGACCTCTCAGATTGAGGGTGAGGTGGGAGCCAGCAGCCTGGACTTAAGTTTCTCATCTGGCAGAACTGGGTTTGCTTTATTCTTAAATTCTTATGTGACGATTTAACTTTTTATGAGTGTATATAGGCAGGTTAGTTTTTCCCCTAAGATGCCTGGCCTAGTCTATAATAAATGAATTCCAAATCTAGTTTACTGTGGCAAAAACACCCCAAACCTGGTGAGAGGCAGTATAGCTTAATGAGTAAGGGTATGAGTTGTTGTCTCAGGTGACCAAGGCTCACATCCCAGCTCTTGAGATACACTAATGGTGTGACTAAGTTACCTAAACTCTGTATATCTCAGTTTTCTAATCTCTAAGATGCAAGTGGTTAACGCAGATCTTTCCCTCCGTTCATTTTCTTTAACAGTTAAGCTCTATTATGAACCTTACACTTTATGTATGTGGCAGTCAGGTGGCAAAAATAGCAATGATGACTTATAGCAACACCTTTTAAAAAAAGAGTACAAAGTTATAAATTCAAAATTACACAGGACCTTGGAGAAGTCCTATTTAAATGAGCACCCCTGAGATTTAAAATTCTTTAGTTTCACTGAGAATTTCCTCTGCTACAATGTGAGTTATATAGTATCTATTTTCATGTTATTGGGAAGTGTTTTTAATTAATATAGTTCCTAGTAGACAGTAAATGTACAATCAGGATTAGCATTTATTATTCTTGGAGGAAAAAAAATAGGGTTCTGTGTTGAAATAAATGTGGAAATGTTTCCATGTTAACATATTGTAATTGTAACACAATAATTCAAGTGTGCAGATAACTTGTAGCTCTCCACTTTGTAGATGATCTGGTCTTCTTCCCCTGCTCACCATCTGCTGCTCAGAAAAACAAAACAAAAAACCTGGGGGAAAGACAGAACATCCAATCCAGTGTAAAGTGTTATCCAATATTTTAAATAGTTCTTTTAGGTAGTGGTCATATTCTCTTACATAAAAGCCAAGCTCTTATCTATTCTCTTCCCTCCCCCAAGAAGGCCAGCTATTTGAGGAAAAAGTGTGTGCCTCGTCTGACTTAAAGGCATGGGGGCAAGACAGACCTGGGATCGCCAGTGCTCTACCTTCTCTGCCTCTTAGCATGCTGGGCATCTTTCCCTATCTGCCCGGTACCTGAAGGAAGCTGCAGGTCCTTTGGGGCCTGGATAAAGCCTCTTGGCTTGGTGACAGCCTCCTTTTCAACACAAATTAAGAAAGTAGTTGTGATGAAAAAGAGGATGATGTCCCAGAGAAAGTGATGTTGGCAAAAAGTTTCAGATTAAAGGAAGTCTCAAAGATATTTCATGATATCGAAAGCATAAAGGGTAAAATATAAAAGTCAGTCCGCATGGAGTAGAGTATGGGCATTTATTTGCTAAGGAACAGGAAACATGCTTGCTGTATATTGTAAATTGAATGACAGGAAGAGGGGGGCCGGAACTGTGTAATTTACTCTTGATAGGTTTTTCATTATACAGAAATAAAACACTTTGGTTCTGTAGGTTTCTCATGGTTTAAATTACAGTATCCTAATTTAGTAGTTTTTCAAATTTATAAACTTTCCTATACATTTAAAATCAACAGTAGGAAGATTTTTAAATTTTGAGAACTTTTTTAAAGTCATGAAATAATTGTAGTTTTTCACATTGATTATTAAGATCTCTTTGCATTCTTTCAGCTTACACAATCAGTTTTACAGCCCTGCACTATCATGCAAAGGAAGAGTGCATGTGTAATAAATAATATACCTTACAGAGCTTTTTTGACAGATTAAATGAAACATTGCACGACAAGGAGTGACTATGAGGTCTGATATGTATTAGGGTCTAAACAAATGTTGTATATTTTATGTGATTACTACCAGTTGCTTTATCTTCCAGGAATTTTAGAGAGTTGGTGAGTTTTATGTATGTAATATTTTAAACTTATAATTGGATGATTTATTATTTTGAAATTATTTTTAAAAATATACTCCAAATTATCTAAGCATTTCCTCTAGAAAAATTTGTGCTAGCTATCTCACCCCTCCAAAACATCCATGAAAATTAACAGTCATTTATATAAGGGAAATACATTTATGGGCACTTCCATTAGAAAAGGATGCAAAAGAATTCAAATATATTACAAATAAGACACTATTGTTTCATTTCCTTATTTTTTTACATCTGGGTTCCCCTTTAAAACTAAAAAGTGTCAAGTTCCTTTAAAAATATATCTTTAGGGATAGCAAGATGGCGATGGAGTAAGCGGACGTACCAACTTCCAACTCCCAGAACCAAAGTGGATTATAACTTGATTAAGAACCATCATCTGGATAAACCAACATTGAAGTGTACTGAGAGGACTCTTCAACCGGAGAACACTGAGGAAGCCACATTGAAACTGGTAAGAAAAGCGAAAACGCGAAGAGGGCTGCCCAGCATCCCGGAGTGAACGGCAGCCCGGAGAGACCCATGTGGCGGGAGGACAGTTTGGCAGAGAGGGAGGGACCTGGGTCCCAGGAACAAAGCCCCAGTCTCCATCCCTAGAGCCTAGAAGAGGCGTTTGGACAGTATTGAGCTCTGAAACAAGTGAGGATACTGTTTGTGAGAAAGAGACAGTTTTCTCAGACCCAAGATTCTTCTTAAAGGGACAGCGCAGAAAACCTCTCTCACAACCACTCACCCGGGGCTCCGGGGAATGGGGACAGAGGAGAGGACCAGAGCAGCAGGAAGAGAGTGTGGACTAGAAGGCACAGGAAGAAACACTCTGAGGGACAGCCACCCTAACCCCTGGGCTAAGTCACTTCCCTAATCAAAAATGAATATTTCCCCTGGAACTAGCAATACCAGCAAAGGCAGACAGGACACCAGCCAAACAAGCTCTCCCGTGGCACTTAGAGCAGAGCTGCTTAGACGGAGGGAGCTTCCAAGACTACAGTATGGAGTGTTAGGGTCTGAGCTGCAATGCACCCACCCACACTGCTGAGGGCTTGCTGGAGGGACGGTGGCGGCAGGACACTGAAACGCAGTTCTGTCAGCGGGGGTGGAGGCCCAGCCGGTGTGAGCTCGGTCTAGCCCAGCAGGGGCAGAGGGGACGTGCAAAAGCAGTGCGGCAGCTGCGGGCCCACCTGTAGCCCCACCTGCGGGGGAAAAGCAGGAGGTCAGGAACGGGCAGAGATCTGCTCTGTGACACTGGACCCTGCGCAAACCAGCCCTGACGGCGGGGGCTGGGCTAGGACCAGGGACAGGCGGGGAGGCTCACGACTGAATGCACGCCAGCAGCCCCGCTGGGCCTGAGAAACCACGGTTTGCCGTCCTGCATGCGGGAGTTGGCTCTGAACGCGGGGGTGGAGCTAGAGCCCAGGATGAGCGGACCTCGCAGCTGAGCGCACACCAGCAGCCCCGCCTGGCCCGATAAACCATGGTGTGCAATTCTGTGCAAGCAGGCCCTGACCTCAGAGGCGGGGCTAATGCTCCAAACAGGTGGAGGCTCACAGCTGAGTGCACATCAGCAGCCCTGTCAAACCTGAGAAACTGTGGCAAGCAGGCTCTGACCACAGGGCTGGGCGGAAGCCCGGGAACAGGCTGGTTCCGCAGCTGAGCAAGGTGCTCACTTCTACCCTTGGTGCTGAGGATTGTGGCTTGAGTGCAGTGCACAACCCAACCTGTGGGGGCGAGGTGAAGGCCCAAGCAGGCTGAGGTTTGTAGAGCCGGATACCAGAACACAGCCCCTCCCGCAGAGGAGAGGAGGAAATCACAGCAACAGCCGCAGTGGGCCGGCACTGGCAACGCCCATACCCAACCGCCCTAGGCAACAGCAGAGGGGGTGACGGGCCTGCAGACAGACCACACCTACAGAACACAAAGTAAACACCCATTGGACTCCAGTAGCCACAACCTTCTTATACACAGACAAAATAGGCAGGCAGAGAAATGCAACCCAAATGAATCAAGAGAAATCCCCAGAGAAGGACCTGAATGAACCAGATATAACCAAATTACCTGAGGCAGAGTTTAAAATAATGATAGAATGTTCAAAGAGCTCAGAGCAACAATAGATAGTCATTACGAACACCTAAATAAAGAGATAACAAGTATAAAAAAGGAAATTGAAATAATAAAAAAGAATCAGACAGAAATGACAAATACAGTATCAGAACTAAAGACCACAATAGAAGGAATTAAAAGCAGGATGGATGAGGCTGAGGGTCGAATCAGCGAGTTAGAGGACACAATAAACAAAGGCACAAAAGCAGAAAAGAAAAAAGAAAAGAGATTCAAAAAATGTGAGGAAACTCTAAGGGAGCTCAGTGACAACATGAAGAGAAATAACATCTGCATCATAGGGGTTCCTGAAGAAGAGGAGAGAGAACAAGAGATAGAAACTTTGTTCAATCAAGTCATAGCAGAAAACTTCCCTAAATTAAGGCTGGAACACATTTCACAAATTCAAGAAGCACACAGAACTCCATTAAAGAGAAACCCAAAGAAATCTACACCAAGACACATCATAGTTAACTAACCGAAGCTAAGAAATAAAGAGAAAATTTTAAAAGCTGCTAGAGAAAAAAAGGCTATCACCTACATAGGAGCCCACATATGGATGACATCTGACTTCTTAACAAAAACACTTGAGGCCAGAAGGGAATGGCAAGATATATACAAAGTAATGCAGAACAAGAACCTACAACAAAGACTACTCTATCCAGCATGGCTAATGTTTATAATTGAAAGAGAAATAAAGAACTTCCCAGACAAAAAGAGCCTCAAGGAATTCATTAAAACCAAACCAATTCTGTAAGAGATACTAAGGGGCCTGTTGTGAACAGTTCAAAGGCAGGAAAGAATATAGCAAAAGTAGAATACAGCTTTAAAGAATAAAATGGCAATAAACAACTATATATCAATAATAACCTTAAATGTAAATGGATTAAATGATCCAATCCAAAGACATAGGGTAGTGGCATAGATAAAGAAACAGGACCCATAAGTATGCTGTCTACAAGAGACACACCTTAAAGCAAAAGATGCACATAGATTGAAGGTAAAAGGATGGAAAAAATATTTCATGCAAATGGAAATGGAAAAAAAGCTGGGGTAGCAATACTTATATCTGACAAAATGGATTTTAAAACAAAGGCTATAGTAAGAGATAAGGAAGGACACTACATAATGATAAAGGGAACAATTCAACAGGAAGATATAACTATTATAAATATCTACGCACCAAATATAGGAGCCCCGACATACATAAAGCAGACTTTGATGGATATAAAGGGCGAGATTAACAGCAATACTATAATAGTAGGGGATTTCAATACCCCACTAACATCACTGGATAGATCCTCAAGAAAGAAAATTAATAAAGAGACAGCAGATTTAAAGAATACACTCGATCAACTTGATTTAATAGATATCTTCAGAACTTTTCACCCTAAAGCAGTAGAATATACATTCTTCTCAAGTGTTCATGGTACATTTTCACACACGTTAGGCCACAAAAATGGTCTCAACAAATTTAAGAAGATGGAAATCATATCAAGCATTTTCCCTGATCACAATGCCATGGAACTATAAATTAACCACAAAAGAAAAACTGAAAAATACTCAAACACTTGGAAACTAAATAGCATGTTATTAAATAATGAATGGATTAACAATGAGATCTAAGAAGAAATAAAAAAGTTTCTAGAAACCAATGATCATGAGCATATATTATCTCAAAATGTATGGAACACAGCAAAAGTAGTTCTGAAAGGAAAGTTCATTGCACTACAGGCATACCATAAGAAGCTAGAAAAAGGTCAAATAAGCAACCTGACCCTGCATCTAAAAGAACTAGAAAAACAACAGCAAATAAAGCCAAGGACCAGTACAAGGAAGGAAATAATAAAGATCAGAGCAGAAATAAATGACATAGAGGCTAAGAAAACAATACAGAGGATCAATGAAACCAGGAGCTGGTACTTTGAAAAGGTAAACAAAATTGATGAACCTTTAACTAGACTCACCAAGAAAAAAAGAGAGAGGAATCAAATAAATAAAATTAGAAATGAGAGTGGAGAAATAACAACTGACACAACAGAAATACAAAGTATTGTAAGAAAATGCTATGAAGAACTCTATGCCAAAAAATTAGACAACCTAGGTGAAATGGACAAATTTCTTGAATCATATAATCTTCCAAAAATCAATCTAGAAGAATCAGCACACCTAAACAGACCAATTACAACAAATGAAATCGAAACAGTTATCAAAAAAGTCCCAAAAAAGAAAAGTCTTGGGCCTGATGGCTTCACAAGTGAATTCTACCAAAAATTCAAAGAAGAACTAACTACTATCCTCCTCAAGCTATTTCAAAAAATTCAAGAGGAAGGAAGACTTCCAAACTCCTTTATGAGGCGAGCATAATTCTGATCCCAAAACCGGGCAAAGACAACACAAAGAAAGAAAATTATAGGCCAATATCCCTGATGAATTTAGACGCTAAAATTCTCAACAAAATATTAGCCAACCGGATCCAGCAATATATGAAAAAAATCATACACCATGATCAAGTGGGATTTATTCTGGAGAGGCAAGGCTGGTTCAATATTCGCAAATCAATCAATGTGATTCATCACATAAACAAAAGGAAGGACAAAAATCATATGATAATTTCAATAGATGCAGAAAAGGCATTTGATAAAATCCAGCACCCATTCATGCTCAAAACTCTCAGTAAAGTGGGAATACAGAGAACATTCCTTAACATGATAAAGGCCATCTACGACAAACGCACAGCAAACATTATACTAAATGGGCAAAAATTAAAAGCAATCCATTTAAGATCAGGTAACAGGCAGGGGTTCCCCCTTTCACCACTCTTATTCAACATAGTACTGGAAGTCCTAGCTACAGCAATCAGACAAGAAGAAGAAATAAAAGGCATTCAAATTGGAAAAGAAGAAGTAAAACTGTCATTATTTGCAGATGATATGATATTGTATATAGAAAACCCTAAAGTCTCAGTCAAAAAACTACTGGAACTGATAAATGAATTCAGCAAGGTGGCAGGATATAAAATTAATACTCAGAAATCAGAGGCATTTTTATATACCAACAATGAACTGTCAGCAAAAGAAATTTAGGAAACAATCTCCTTCACTATTGCAACCAAAAAATAAAGTACGTAGGAGTAAATTTAACCAAGGAGCTTAAGGACTTGTACTCGGAAAATTATAAAACATTGATAAAAGAAATCAAGGAAGATACAAACAAGTGGGAGCATATACCGTGCTCATGGCTAGGAAGAATAAACATCATTAAAATGTCTATATTACCCAAAGCAATTTATAAAGTCAATGCAATATCAATTAAAATTCCCATGACATACTTCAAAGATATAGAACACATATTCCAAAAATTTATATGGAACCAAAAAAGAACACGAATAGCCTCAGCAATCTTAAAAAGAAAAAATAAAGCAGGAGGCATCACTCTTCCAGATATCAAGGTACACTACAAGGCCGTTGTACTCAAGACAGCCTGGTACTGGCATAAGAACAGGCACATAGATCAATGGAACAAAACAGAGGACCCAGAAATAAACCCACACATTTATGGACAACTGATATTTGACAAAGGAGGAAAGAGCATACAATGGAGTAAAGACAGCCTGTTTAACAAATGGTGTTGGGAAAATTGGACAGCTACCTGCAAAAAAATGAAACTAGACCATCAACTTACACCATTCACAAAAACAAACTGAAAATGAATAAAAGACTTAAATGTAAGCTGTGAAACAATAAGCATCTTAGAAGAAAACATAGGCAGTAAGTTCTCCGACATCTGTCGCAGCAATATGTTTGCCTATTTATCTTCACGGGCAAATGAAATAAAAGGCAGGATAAACTAATGAGACTATATCAAACTAAAAAGTTTTTGCACAGCTAAAGACAATAAGAACAGAATAAAAAGACAAACCACACAATGGGAGAACATATTTGACAACTCGTCTGAAAAGGGGTTAATAACCAAAATTTATAAAGAACTTATAAAACTCAACGCCAGGAAGACAAGCACTCCAATCAAAAAATGGGCAAAAGAAATGAATAGAAATTTCTCCAAAGAGGACATACAGATGGCCAATAGGCATATGAAAAAATGCTCAACATCACTAATTATTAGAGAAATGCAAATTAAAACCACAATGAGATATCACCTCACACCAGTCAGAATGGCGCTCATCAGCAAAACGACACAGAATAAATGCTGGTGAGGATGTGGAGAAAAGGGAACCCTTCTGCACTGCTGGTGGGAATGCAGACTGGTGCAGCCGCTGTGGAAAACAGTATGAAGATTCCTTAAAAAATTAAAAATCAAACTGCCTTTTGACCCAGCTATCCCACTTTTAGGAATATACCCTAAGAACACCATAGCACTGTTCTAAAAGAAGAAATGCACCACCATGTTCGTGGCAGCATTGTTCACAATAGCGAAGATCTGGAAACAGCCCAAGTGTCCATCAGAGGACGAGTGGATTAAAAAGCTTTGGTACATATATACTATGGAATACTACTCAGCCATAAGAAATGATGACATCGGATCATTTACAACAAAATGTATGGACCTTGATAACATTATACGGAGTGAAATAAGTAAAATGGGAAAAAAAAACTGAGAACTGCATGATTTCATACATAGGTGGGATAGAACAACTAGACTATGAGACATGGACAAGAGTGTGGTAGTTACGGGGTGGGGGAAGGGAGGAGAGGAAGGAGAGGGGGAGGGGAGGGGCACAAAGAAAACCAGATAAAAGGTGACAGAGGACAATTTGACTGGGTGACGGGTATGCAACTTAATTGAATGATAAGATAACCTGGAGATGTTTTCTTTGAACATATGTGCCCTGATTTATTAATGTCAACCCATTAAAATTAATTAAAAAAAGAATATATATATATATATATGTATATATATATTAGGGATTAAAGAATAAATACCACATGAAACTCATTTGGGGGACTACTAGTGGAAATACCTATGATGATTACAGAAAATTGAACTTTTCAAAGGAATCAGCACAGTAAAACTGTTTCGTGTTCAGGAACCTAAGGACCCAAGAAAAGCAGTGAAAACAAAGAGAAAGGTTTTGTGTACTTGTTATTTAATTGTTGGTCCTGTATTGAAACTAGAGTGATTAATAGATTGACTGATTCATTGATTTGACTTGATTTTTTGGCTTCATGATCATGTGCTTTGTACTGGAAGAAAGCTCTTAAGAGACTGCCTCTTTGACTTGGGCCAGTGAACACACAATGCAGTGTACAGATAATGTGTTGTAGAATTGGGCATCTGAAACCTGTATAATTTTGTTAACCAGTGTCATCCCAATAAATTTTAAAAATTAAAAAGAGACTACCTGATTATGAGTAAAATTTTTTTGACAATTGGTAAATTTTTTTTTTCTATAGAAAAACAATGTATCTTCTACAGAATTTAGGTAGACTAATTGATAAACTTAGTATAGCTTGTGTCAACTTTTGCGATAAGGGAGAAATAATAGGTGTTTAACCATTAAAATGGTTAACTGCTTGTGAACAGATGTTCTTAAAGAAGCAATTGAGCTAAGACTGCAACCTAGTGGTCAGTTTCTTATTGAAAAATAAAAGCGGCTGCATTTATGCTAAGCCACAGATAATACTGCATTTGAATTCAAAGTAAGAATGGACATACAAGAACGGCGTACTTGTGCCCTTGTTTTGAAGATTGATCTGCAAATCATGTTGTAGGTAAACAAAAAATGGAGATGACTGTACTCAGATCCCTGAAGCTGTTCATTTTATATATCATTTTTTTTTACCTTCTCTGAAGCTTTTGCTCATTTCTCTTAGTTTCTTCTCTGTGTAAAGATGAAGTAAAACTTTGACAACACCACTGTAGTTTATCTTTTCACACTAGTTGGACTAATTTCTTTAATTTATTTGTTTCATCAGTACAACCTTAAGGTAGACTTACTGGCTTTTATTTCTCTGATGGAAGTGATTCAGATCATATTATTTAATCCAAGTAAATTTCTCATATAACTTGATTCTAAATTTTATTCCGAATACTCTTTGATTCAAAAGTTGTGTTCAGCTTTTTAAAGTTTGGCGTACCTTTTATTTCTTAGACCTGGTTATTGCTAATTGTATTGATTACTATTTTATATTGCATTTAATGTGGAAAATTTTACTGACATAGTAATATACAATATATAGACTATCTGAGAAATATGTCTGTATGATAATTTGAATCTTTTAATTATTGTATATAACCTCATTTTTATATGTTGAAGTATACCTAATTGGTTTTCATTCAAATATGCATTTGCTTAGGCTCATTTTTCCAAATTTACTTGTTAAAATATTTAGCTCTAAAACCCTACGTTAAGAATTTAAAGTATCAGATAAATATGGCAAACAAACTCTTAGTTTATATGACAGTTTGTAGTAGTTCAGGAAACAAAGGAATTGTTTCCTCACTTAATATTGCTTTAATTGTAGAAATTACTCTCTATTAAGAATGCATGGTAAGTGTGGAATTTAGGACTAGTAACCAACTCTACCCAGTTTTCTATCCTTGTTTTGCTTGGCTTATGCTTTAGACTGGTAGGTGTTACCTCTGAGTTGATGAAAAAGCAAACCAAACACCTAATATAGCTCCATGCCTAATTTTCACAAGATCATCAATTCTGTTGTTTAAAATTTGCATGATCTTTTTACTCTTTAATTTTAATTTCATTGATTTATTTTAGTCACTTATATTTTTACATTATTATGCTGGGGTTTTTTTTCTTCTCAGTCTAATTCATATTTGAATTTCTGCTCTTCTTTTATAAAGATTGGGTGTACTGGCATCCTGTTAAGGAGTGCTATAAAACTTATGTTTTTCCTTTGTTTCTTCTAATAAGTCATCTTCAGAATCATGATCTTCTAATTCTTCAGTATGATAATTCCATCTTAATGTTATGCATATATCATTCATTCTGTGAGGATTACTTTTTAAATTTTTTAATTGACTTTATAGAGATAGAGGAAGGAGAAAGAGAAAGAGAAAGAGAAATATCAATTTCTTGTTCCACTTATTTATGCATTGATTGGTTGATTCTGGCATATGCCCTGACTGGGGGGAATCAAACCCAAAACCTTGGTGATACTATGAGAAAAACACTATAACCAACTGAAGTACCCAGCCAGGACCTAGGATTTCTATCTGTCTGTCTGTCTACCTATCTATATATCTAGTCTACCTACCATCCCCAAACTAGGAGATATCTAGATTTAGTGTCTACCAGCAAAGGGTTAGGTACATTTCCTGTGTTTTTTTCTCTGTTTCTTGAATTCTTATATCAAATTCTATAAGAAAGTAGTTCATTTCCCAATGCTATACAAATTTAAATATAGGGATTCTTAAACCCTCTTGCCTGGAACCTTAACATTTTGAACTGATTCTACATACATATAGAGTATATACTTCTTTTTTTATTGAATTTATTGGCGGTGACAAAGGTTAAAATATTATGCAGTTTTCAGATGCACAATTCTATAATACATCATCTGTACACAGTATTGTATGTTCCCCACACCAAGTCAAGTCTTTGTCTATCACCATTTATCCCTACTTCACCTCCTACCACCCTGGCAATCACCACATTATTGTTTGTGTCCATGAATATTTTCTCTGGTTTTTTTTCTCTTTTTTGCTCAATCCTTTCACTCCACTTACCCCCCTAACCCCTGACAACAACTGTCATTCTGTTCTAGATGAAATGAATAAATTCTTAGAAACATACAATCTTCCAAAATTGAATCAGGAAGAGTCAGAGAATCTGAATACAGATTATCTAGTAAAATTGAAGCAGTAATCAGAAAACTCCCAACAAACAAAAGTCCTGGACCAGATGGCTTCACAGATGAACTCTATCAAACATTTCAAGAATCAACACCTATCTCTCTCAAGCTATTACAAAAAAAAATCAAGAAGAGGAAAGACTCCTAAGCTCATTTTATGAAGCCAGCATCATCCTAATTCCCAAACTAGATAAGGACACTACCAAAAAAAAAAATTAGAAGCCAATAACCCTAGTGAACAAAGATGCTAAATTCCTCAGATAAATATTAGCAAACTAGATAGCAATATATTAAAATATACACCATGATCAAGTGAAAACTTATCCTGTGATTCAAGGTTGGTACAATATCTGCAAATCATTAAATGTGATACACCACATAAACAAAATGAATGGTAAATACCACATGATCATATTAATAAATGCAGAAAAAGCATTTGATAAAAACCAGTGGCTATTTATGATTAAAAAAAAACTCTCAAAGTGGGAACAGAAAGAATAACTGAGGTAGCAAGTTTAGCTAATAGACCAAGTCAAATAGAGGAAAGAATCGGTGACATCGAAAATAGGCAACTAGAGATGCTAGAGAAAGGAGAGAGACTCACAAATTTTAAAAAAATGAGGGAACTCTACAAGAATTGTCTAACTCCATCAGAAAGAGCAATATAAGAATAATGAGTATATTCCTATAAGTGGGATAGCTGTGTCAAAGGGCAGTTCCATTTCTAATTTTTTGAGGAATCCTCATACTGTTTTCCACAGTGGCTGCACCAGTCTGCATTCCCACCAGCAGTGCGGGAGGGTTCCCCTTTCTCCACATCCATGCCAGTACCTATAATGTGTTGTTTTGTTAATGAGCGCCATTCTGACGTATGCGAGGTGATATCTCATTGTGGTTTTAATTTGTATTTCTCTAATGATTAGTGATGTTGAGCATTTTTTCATATGCCTATTGTCCATCTGTAGGTCCTCTTTGGAGAAGTGTCTATTCATTTCTTGTGCCCACTTTTTGATTGGATTTTTTGTCTTCCTGGTGTTGAGTTTTACAAGTTCATTATATCCCAAGGACACCATATCACTGACTGAAAAAAAGAAATGTACCCCCATGTTTATGGGAGCATTGTTCACTATAGCAAAGATCTGGACAGCCCAAGTGTCCATCAATGGACAAGTGGACTAAAAAGCTTTGGTACATATATACAATGGAATACTATGGTGCCATGAAAAAGAAGGAAATATTACCTTTTGCAACAATATGGAGGGACCTGGCAACTATTATATTGAGTGAAATAAGCCAGGCAGAAAAAGAAAAATATTATATGACCTCACTCATCTGAGGAATCCAAGGAACATTGAGAACTGAGGAAAGGAATTAAGACAGAAGAGGGATCAAAGGGACCAGAGGAAAAGAGGACAGAGGGAAAGGGGATGATAGGATGGGATAAAACTGAAGGGAAGGGGGGAGGGCACTGCAGGGAGGCAGGTAAGGGAGATGTGGAGGGGAATATGGGGAAGGGGGAATGCAGTCGGGGTCACCCTAGAATCTATGTAAAAACAATTAATTAAATAAAAAAATTTAAATAAAAAAGAATAATGAGTATATAAGAAGACAAAGAGGGAAGAAGGAAATGGAGAGCCTAGTCAAATAAATAATGTATGAGAGGTTCCCAAGCCTATGGAAAGACTTAGAGCATTAAATTCAAGAAGCAAACAGAACTCCGAGTTACCTCAACCCAAACAGACCTACTGCAAGGCATGTTGTAATAAAATTTTCAAAAATCAATGGCAAAGACAGAATTGTCAAGGCAGCTAGGGAAAAGAGGAACATAACATATAAAGGAAAACCCATTAGGTTATTATCAGACTAATCAGCAGAAACTCTACAAGCCAAAAGAGAGTGGAACCAAACATTCAAAGTACTGAAAGAAGAATTACCATCCAAGAATACTATATCCATCAAACTTAATCTCTGAAGTTATCCTTCAAATATGAAAAAGAAGTAAAAAATTTGCAGATATACAGAAGCTGAGGGAATTTATCACCAGAAAACAGCATGGCAGAAAATACTCAAGGAGATTATTCCTCCAGACCCAAAGAACAAAACAAATCAAAACTACAAGTAAAAGCTCCAACAAGGACACAATAAAAATAAGGATAATCTGTAACAACAATAATATAAAAGGGGATAATGATCTGTAGTAGTAAAGGAGGATAGAATGCAGAAGCACTCATGAGACAAAGGACTCTTGCACATATAAATATTTTCTCTTATTAACCTAATGGTAACAGCCCACGAAAAAGCCACTACTGAAATACACAACTTAAAAAAGAAGAAACATGGGAAAGAAGTATGGAATACCACCAAACAAAAACAATTGACAGAAACACAGAAAAGACATACCAAACATGACACAGAACTTCCAGAAAAAATGTACAAAATAGCTAGAGGAAAGCCTCACGTATCAATAATTATCCCAAATATAAATGGACTGAACTCACCAATAAAGAGACATAGAGTAGCAGATTAGATAAAAAAGCAAAAATCCAACCATATACTGCATTCAAGAGACATATCTGAGCTGCAAAGACAAAAGTAGACTCAAAATGAAAGGTTGGAAAATGATTCTCCAAGCAGATAATATCCAAAGAAAAGCAGATGTAGCCATAGTCATATCTGACAATGCTGACTTCAAGACAACAAAGGTAACCAGAAACAAAGATGAACGTTTCATAACGATAAAGGGCACATTGTATCAAGAAGATGTAAGACTTCTTTATATATATGCACCAAACCAGAAAGCACCAAAATGTATAAGACATATACTAACTGATAAAAATAGAACCAGACAAAAATACAATTATACTTAGAGATTTCAACACACCATTGACGGCTTTAAATAAATCATCCAAACAGAAAATCAAATAAAGAAATATTGACTTCAACAATACTCTGGACAAAAGGACAAAAGGACAAATAGACATTTAGAGGACATTTCCTCCCAATATTTCGGATTGTACATTTTTCTTTAGTGTGCATAAAACATTCTCAAAGATAGACCATATGTTGGGCCACAAAATAACATCAACACATTCAAGAAGATTAAAATTATACCAAGCATATTTTTTGACAATATGGCTTGAAATTGGATTCACCTGTAAAAAGGAAGTAAAGAATCGCATAAAAATGTGGAAAATTAGCCACATACTTGTAAAAAAATGACCGGGTCAAAGAAGAAATAAAAGCAGAGATCAAAAGATATATACAGACAATTGAAAATGACAATATGACATATCAAAATTTCTGTGATGCAGTGAAAACAGTAATAAGAGGGAAGTTTATATCATTATAGGCTTATATTAAGAAACAAGAGAGATCCCAAGTAAACAACCTAACATCACATCATAAGGAACTAGATAAAAAAGAACAAAGGCAACCCAAAGTCAGCAGAAGAAAGGAGATAGTAATAATTAGAGCGGAACTAAATGAAACAGAGAACAAAAAAATTAAAGAAAACATTAATACAACAAAGAGCTGGTTCTTTGAAAAGATCAGTAAAATTGACAAACCACTGGCTAGATT
Source organism: Rhynchonycteris naso (assembly GCA_037038555.1). NCBI lineage: Eukaryota > Metazoa > Chordata > Mammalia > Chiroptera > Emballonuridae > Rhynchonycteris > Rhynchonycteris naso. The sequence continues at coordinate 43,437,509 of CM072997.1, read as the reverse complement.
CACTAAGAAAAAAAAGGAAGGACTCATATAAACAAAATGCAAAATAAAGCTACACTAGTGAATTCTACCATATATTCAAAGATTTAGTACATCTCCTTCTCAAAGTCTTCCAAAAAAATAGAAGAAGAAATACTCCCTAACACATGTAATGAGGCTAACATAACACTCATACCAAAACCTGGCATGGAAAACACAAGGATAATTCAACATATGAAAATCAATCAATGTAATACATACACCACATCAACAAAACAAAGAACAAAAATCATATGATTTTATCAATAGATGCAGAAAAGGAATTTGATAAGATACAAAATCCCTTTATGTTTAAAATACTCAATAAAATCAGACTAGAAGGAAAGTACTTCAACATAATAAAGGCCATATATGACAAACTTTCAGCTAATATCATACTAAGCAGTGAAAATAATGAAGGCATTTCCTCTAAATCAGGAACAAGTCAAGGCTGCCCACTTTCTCCACTCTTATGCAACATAGTTCTGAAAGTTTTAGCCAGAGCAATCAGGCAAGAGAAAGAAATAAAAGGCACCCAATTTGGAAAGAAGAAGTAAACATATCACTTTTTTGAAGATAGAAAACTGTATATAGAAAACCCCAAAGACTCCACCAAAAATACTATTAGAAAAATAAACCAAAACAGTGAAGTTGCAGGATACAAAATCAATAAACAAAAATCTATTCCTTTTCTAATGCCAACGATGAAACTTTGGAAAGTAACTCAAAAACACAATTCTTTTCATAATCGCAACAAAAAATAAAGAAATAAAACACCTGGGAATAAACTTAACAAAGGATGTGAAGGACCTATATACTGAAAACTACAAAACATTATTGAAAGAAATAGAAAAAGACACAATGAAATGGGAAAATATTCCATGTTCATTGATTGGAAGTATCAATGGTCATATTGATAGTTAAAATGGTCATATTGCCCAAAGCAATATACAAATTTAATGCAATTGCATCAAAATCCCACTGCCATTTTTTAAAGAAATAGAACAAAAATCACCAGGTTTGTATGGAACCATAAAAAGTCCCCCAAAGCCGAAGCAATCCTAAGGAAAAATAATGAAGCCAGAAATATCATACTACCTGACTTCAAATTATACTATTGAGCCATGAGATTCAAAACAGCATGGTACTGGCAGAAAAACAGACAGACCAATGAAAGAGAGTTGAGAGATCAGAAATAAAACCACATATATATGAACAAATATATCCTCTTTGACAAAGGAGCTAAAGACACAATGGAGAAAGGAAAGTCTCTTCAATAAATGGTGCTGAAAAAACTGGAAAGCCACATGCAAAAGAATGAAACCTGATTACAGTTTCTTCTCCTGCACAAATATTAATTCATAATGGATCAAAGACCTAAATATAAGATCTGAAACAATAAATTGCATAGAAGAAAACATAGAAACTATACTCATGAACCTTGGCCATAGAGAACAATTTATGAATTTGACCCCAAAGATAAGGGAAGTAACACAAAAATAAATGAATTGGACTATAGCAAACCAAAAAGCTTCTGCACAGCAAAAGAAACTGACAACAAAACAAATAGGCAGCCAACTAAATGGCAGATGATATTTGCAAACAACAGCTCCAATAAGGGGTTAATGTCCAAAATATACAAAGAACTCACAAAGCTCAGCAACAAACAAGCCAACAATCCAATTTAAAAAGTGGGATTGGATCGGAACAGGCACTTCTCCCAAGAGAACATACAAATGGCCAACAGATATATGAAAAGATGCTCATCTTTACTAGCTATTCGAGAAATGCTAATCAAAACTACAATGAGATACCACCTCACACTTGTTAGATTGGCTATTATCAACAGGACGGGTAATAACAAGTGTTGGAGAGGCTATGGAGAAAAAGAAACCCTCATTCACTGCTGGTGGGAATGCAAATTAGTGCAACTATAATGGAAAAAGTACGGTGTTTCTCAAAAAAATTAAGACTAGGACTACTATATGACCCAACAATTCCTCTACTGGATATCTAAACCCCAAAACTTGAAAACACTGATATGTAAAGATACATGCACCCCCATGTTCATCGCAGCATTATTTACAGTGGCCAAAACATGGAAACAACTAAAGTGTCCCTCAGTAGAGGATTGGATAAAGAAGATGTGCTACATATATACAATGGAATAATACTCAGCCATAAGAAACGGTGCCATAGTGACATTTATAGTAACATAGGTGAAACTTGAGAACATTATACTGAGCAAAATAAGTAAATCATAAAAATCTAAGAACTGTATGATTTCACACATAGGAGGGATATAAAATTGAGACTCATGGACATAGATAAAAGTGAAGTGGTTACCAGGGGGCATGCGATGTGGGGAAGGGGGATGAAGGAAGGGATGTGGGGAAGGGGGATGAAGGAAGTAAAGAGGAACAAATATAAGGTGACGAAAAATGATTTGACTTTAGGTGATGGGCATACAACATAATCAACAGTTCAAATGCTATAGATATGTTTACCTGAAACCTATGTAGTCTTATTGATTAATGCCACGCTGTTAAATTTAATTTCCTAAATAAAATTTTAAGAAAAGAGAGAGAAAATATACCTCAACATGATAAAGACCATATATGACAAACCCACAACCAACATCATATTCAATGCACCAAAACTACAAAGTGTTTCTGTTAAGATCAGGAACAAAACAGAAATGTACACTTTCACCACTCCTCTTCAACATGGTACTAGAAGTCCTCGTCACAGCAGTCAGACAAGAAGAAGACATAAGAGGCATCCAAACTGGAAAGGAAGAAGTAAAACTTATTATTTGTAGATGATATGACACTGTAGAACTTAGAGAACCCTAAGGATTCCACCAAATACTACTATTTAAAAAAAAAAACTACTAGGACTGATAAAGAAATAAAGTAGCAGGATACAAAATAAATATCTAGAAATCAGTTGAATTTTTATATGCCAATAATAACTACCAGAAACGAAAACTAAGAAAACAGTCCCACTCACATTTCCTTAAAAAACAAATATCTAAGAATAAAGCTAACCAAGGATATAAAGGTCCATACTTGGAAAATTATAAGACACTAAAGAAAGAAATTAAAGAAGATAGAAATAAGTGGTAGCATATTCCGTGTTCATGGATAGGAAGAATTAACATAATTAAAATGTCCACACTACCCAAAGCTATCTATGGATTCAACACAATTCTTATCAAGATATCAATGGCATATTTCACAGAACAAGAACAAATATTCCAAAAACTTTTTATGAGACTACAAAAGACCCTGAATAGCAACAGCTATCTTGAGAAAGAACAAAGTTGGAGGAATTCTATTACCTGATATTAAACAAAATACAAGGCTGGAGTAATCAAAACAGCATGGTACTGGCATGAAAACAGACATATGTATTAATGGAATAGAATAGAGAGCCCTGAAATAAACCCATTCCTTTATAGTTAATATTTGACAAAGGAGTCATGAACATAAAATTGGGTAAAGATGGTCCATTCAATAAATGGTGTTGGGAAAATTGGACAGATATGTGCACAAAAAATGAAACTAGCCCAGCTTCTTATACTATACCAGTAGTTCTTAACCTTTTTTGAGGTACCGAACCCACCAGTTTCATATGTGCATTCAATGAACCCTTCTTTAGTGATAAATAAAATTTGATTCTTTTTTCCAAATTCAAGACATAGGTGTATGTTTTTTTACTGGTGCACAAAATGAGCCGTGCATGAACATCACCTTGCTCAAAGAACAAAACCAACAAAGTGCATGAACTCACAACAAATTACGGTATTACTTTATTCTGGCCTCTGCAGCAGAGGCTTCTCTGAACCCCTGAGACCGACTCATCGAACCCCTAGGGTTCGATAGAACCCAGGTTAAGAACCACTGTGCTTTACACATGAATAAACTCAAAGTGGATTAAAGATTTATGTTAGACTTGAAACCATAAAAATCCTGGAAGAAAACATGGGCAGTAAAACTTCAGACATTTCTCATTGCCATATTTTTCTGATAGATCACCTTGGGCAACGGAAACAAAGAAAAACAAATGGGACTACGTCAAACTAAAGAGTTTTTGCACATCAAAGGACACAATCAAAAAATAAAAAGACAACTCACTGGATGGAAGAACACATTCGCTAATGATACACCTGATAAGGAATTAATAACCAAAATTTATAAGGAACTTACAAAATTCATCACCCAAAATAAAAAAATTCAACTTAGAAATGGGCAAAGGACCTCAACAGACACTTCTTCAAAGAGAAATGCAAATTAAAACCGCAATGAAGTATCATCTTACACCTGTCAGAATGGCTATTATCAATAAATCAACAAACAACTAGTGTTGACGAGGATGTGGAGACAAGGGAACCCTCCTGCACTGCTGGTGGGAATGCAGGTTGGTGCAGCCACTGTGGAAAGCAGTATGGAGTTTCCTCAAAAAAATTAAAAATGAAACTGCCTAATGGCCCAGCAACTCCACTCTGGGAATAAATCCAAAGAAACCTGAAACACTAATTTGAAAGACTACATGCATCCCTATTTCATTGCAGAGTTATTCACAATAACCAAAATGTGGAAGCAGCCCAAGTGTCCATCAATAAATGAATGGGTGAAAAATCTGGGTACATTTGAACAATGGAATAGTACTTGACTATAAAAAAGAAGGAAATCTTACCTTTAGGGACCACCTGGATGGACCTGGAGAGCATCATGCTAAGGGAAACAAGCCAGTCAGAGAAAGACAAGTACCTTATGATTTCATTTACATATTTTCTCCATCTCAGGTTTTCTGCATTTAATACAAGTCCATTTTTAGAAAATGTCTTAATTTTTTTGTCTGGCCTGTGGTGGCGCAGTGGATAAAAGCCTCGACCTTGAATGCTGAGGTCACCGGTTCGAAGCCCTGGGTTTGCCTGGTCGGGACACATATGGAAGTTGATACTTCCTGTTCTTCACCCCTCTTTCACTCTCTTCCTTTCTCTCTCTCCTCTCTCTGTAAAAATTAATAACTAAATAAAATAAATAAAAAAAAAAGAAAATGTCTTAATTTTTAAATTTATATGCTTCTGAATCAGTGATTCTTTACCTGGGTTCTATCAACCCTAGGGGTTCGATGAGTCGGTCTCAGGGGTTCAGAGAAGCCTCTGCTGCGGAGGCCAGAATAAAGTAATACCATAGTTTGTTGTGAGTTCGTGCACTTTGTTGGTTTTGTTATTTGAGCAAGGTGATGTTCATGCATGGCTCATTTTGTGCACCTGTAAAAAAACATATACCTATGTCTTGAATTTGGAAAACAAAATCATATTTTATTTATCACTAAAGAAGGGTTCAGTGAATGCGCATATGAAACTGGTGGGTTCGGTACCTCAAAAAGGTTAAAAACCACTGTTCTAAATTTTGGAATAAACAAATCCATAGTCAAATGCAGGTAGCTCATAACTGCAGGATTCACAGCAGGAAGCTGACAGCAGGAAGCGCATTTCTGCCAGTTAAATGATGGTTGCCCTCTACATAATTCAGAGAATTTTTTTTTCATCTCCAGTGTCACCTTAATGAAATTGTTTTGAATTTTCTTGTGCTCTCTAAAACAGCTTTCTACTAAGTACAAATTTGGACTTGATTTAAGTGGTCTGGACTAAGAAATCACTCAGTCTGTAATCAATGCAGAAATCAATGCTGGAATAGTGAATTATCTGAGAGAGCTTTCTCTTTTCCTTCTACTCACTTGGGATACATTGAAATCTGTCACAAAGATCATGCTGGCTGACATGGCACTGTAAAGGTAATTACTACTAAAATGAAAGTTTGTGGGAAAATGCCTTTATATAAATTAATGAGTGTAATACTGAGGGAAACAAAATAAATACCTTCTGCCTCATACACTTAATTATATTTTGGAAGGAGGAGGCAAATTAATGAAATAGCATGGCAGGTCTCAGAGCTATAGATTTTTCACAGATCGCTTACATAGAGCTATGAAAAATATATGACATTAGATATTTTTGAAGTCCCTCAAAAACATTTTTAAAACAATAGTGTCTTTAATATTTAAGATTTATTAATTACTAAAGAAGTAATGTATTGAAAATGAGGGCACATTGTATACTGTAAAATGTAATTATCTAGTTAAAATTATATTAAAAGAAAATCACGTTGTACAAATATGTATAAATATAATACTATAGTGATCCAAAAGCATTTTTATAGTGTCCTTTCATATATGAGAGAAAACCACAAGGTTTATTTTTGCTGTCTCAAAGAGCTATTTTATCTGCATTCTAAATATATCTAAAGGAAATGTAAGACTGCATTCAATCATGTGCACTACTCTAACAGAAAAAGAATCTTCATTTGGCAGTTAATATTACTTAAAATCTACAATAAAGGCTTCTGGAGGCCCTGGCTGGTTTGCTCAGTGGATAGGGCATTGGCCCAGCATGTGATGTCCTGGGTTTGATGCCTGGTCAGGGCATACAATAGAAGCAACCATCCACTTCTCTTCCCTTATATCTCCCCCACCTTTCTCCTTTCCCCTTCCACATCCAGTGGCTCGATTGGTTTTAAGCATGGCCCTTGGCACTGAGGATAGCTCAGTAGGTCCGAGCGTCTCAGCCTCAGGCACTAAAAATAGCTCGGTTGGTTTGAGCATCAGTCCCAGATGGGGTTGCTGGCTGGATCCCAGTTAGGGAGCATGCAGTAGTCTGTCTCACTACATCCCCTCCTCTCAGTTAAAAAACAAATAAACAAACAAAAATTCTGGATACATAATTGTTTAAGGACACATTAGAGTAAGTTAAAGAGTTAGAACTTTAGGGAAGGGAAGAAAACAGATTTAGGTCTATAAAATTACATATTTGGAATGGCAAGAATGTTAAACAAAAAGGGGGGGAAGGTAGGTGGTTCTTACTTAACTGATATACATAAATAAATAGATAACATTAAAAGAACTGTCATGTTCCTTTAAAAAGAACTGTATAGGTTTAAGATGACTAGAAAGAAAATATAAACACTCACTTTCCTCAATTATTTCTGATGTATTTATTGGTCCAAGGACACACAGACTTAATGGAAGCCAGCTGGCCACCAGTGCCCTTGAAAGAGGAACATACAACTGTTAGCACTAGTGCACACGGTAGGCCTTTCCAGATCTGGCAAATGTAATTGTGTTGTGTACAGTCCTTTTTATACCGGGCACACATTACTATTTAGAAAGAATTTTTCAGCAATATATTCCCTTATTGGAAAAAAAGTTAAGACATCTGGACTCTGGTTCTTGAGCCTAACCCAGCAGCAAGCTCATTCAGAGGAAAAGCGGAGTGAATGCTCAGATATGAATGAGTGGTGTCATGACTCCAGCTTTCTGGGGTGTTGGAAATCTGATTTCCCCCACATACTCTTTCCTCCTTCAACCCCAAGTCACTACCCAGAGCAATAAATCAATGGGCTATAGATAAATAAATAATAAATCTGTGGATGATAATTCTTGGACAAGTTCACTATTTGTGCAGATCTAAGATGAGTGGTAAACCTTAAAGCTTGTCTAAATGAAGCTTATATACTACTACAAGATAAGAATACATATGGAAAAAAGCATCGCAAAGTTTATTTGCCACTCATGGTCTGCAAACAGTGATTCAAAATGAGGTCATTTTTCCCGCAGCCAGTTCTCTCAGTCACGTTCTCCCTCCTAACCTATTATCATAAGGTCTGGAATAACAGGATGAAGTAAGTCAGAACTGAGTTCCAGTCTCAGCACTTGTCTTTGTTCTTGCTACTAACATGTGGTGGGCACATGGGACCAGTATCATTTGAGAACTTCTTTAAAATGTAGAGTCTCAGTCTTCATCCTATACCCGCTAAACTAGAGTTTGTATTGTAAAATATCTCTAGGTGATTTGCAGCATATTACATTTTGAGAAACACTTTGTGTAGCTTTGGACAGGTTACTGTTTCTCTCTCCTCCTTCATTTCTCTTCAGTCCAATGGTTAGGTGAAGTGTAAGAATTTTAAAACTAGAATGATTCCATAATAAGGATTAGTAATTTAGAATATGGATTCCGGAACCAGTATGTCAGGATTTAATTCCCACTCTGCCACTTATTGTGTGACCTTGGGCAGATTATAGTTTCTCTGTGCCCCAATTTCCTCATTTGAAAATAGAGATTATAATCTACTTCGTGAAGTTGTGAAAAACTTAATTTAATAATGTATTTAGATTAGTGTCTGGTACTGAATAAGCACTATACAAATATCAACTCTTATTATGAGTTAAGATTCTGGATTGACTAACAGGCATTCTAGAATATCTGGAGATGCCAACTGACTTTTGAAAGATGCTAATGAAGGCATTCTATTAGTGTGAGTTTGAAGAAGTTAGGTAAGCTCCTTGCAGAAAGTGGGAACTTAGAATATTCTTATGGGATAACTAAATTTGGAGATGATTAGAGACAAAAGCATTAAGGGCATTCCAGGTGAAACAGACTTCTTGGTGGGGACAGACAAAAGCAAGGAATCATGCCTAGTAGGTGCCAAGAACTTTGAGGAATGCATGGGATGATTAGAAGGGCTAAAATTAGATTCTCTAATTTCAGATGAAAAAAAAGTTAGCTTCTGGCAAATAGAATAAACCAATACAGTAATGAAGATACAATAATAAAAACATTAATATAGACAGGATGCATCAGTAGCAAAGAGAGCAAAAGGAATAAGAAGCAAGATTTGATTATTAGAGGTTGAAAGGTGGCAATTATGGCTTCAGATTTTAAGTTTGAAGGACCAGGAATATGATGGTGTTTTAGCAAAAATAGGAATATTGAAAGCATAAGTGCCACGAAAGAAAAAAGGTGTTTGTTTTTGGAAGTGCTGAGAACAGATGATGGCAATCCATCCAGTAAGTGGTTTGGCAGATGGAGTAGAAAAGCTCCATTCAGATCAGGCCAATCAGATGGTTACATTTTATTCTTGTGTTCCTGCGCACACTAATAGCATCAATGCAAAACAAAAGAAGAACCTGAAACTCTAGAATTGGTATCTTTGTTTTCTTTACATATTTTAATTTCTCAGAATCCATCTACTAAACAGTTTTAAATGATTAAATTAAATGAGTTGCAGTATTGTTTTTTTGTGTGTGATAAATGAATTGCAGTATTGTTTTGTGTGTGTGAGTCAACAGAAGAATTTGAAAAACAATGTGTCTCAGATCCATTATTTTATTATTCTGGTCCCTGGACAACATTTACACTAGCTTCGAAGAAATTAAGGACAAGGAAAATATGTAGCTTTCAGACTTCTCTAAATACTGCTAGACCTAGGAGGCAAAGATCTTGATCTTTTTGTCCAGGAAATTGCCTAGCACAACTCAGTATCCGTGAGACTATTAGCCACCATCAATAATGTTTACCATAGTCTCCGGCCTTCAGTGAAACAGGAGCAGAAAAACTGATTGGGAGGTGGCATGTGTGTTATCATAATACTGATCCTTGGGTGAAAAGTGCATTTGTGAGCAAATCTAGGACTGCCTGGCAACAGTTTCTAGGCAGAGGGTGCCTGAGAGCCACTGTGGTTGCCTTTCAGGAGCCATCAGCCTCGCTCTCTACACATGTCATAGGATATCTATTTCGGATTGTTCGGATTCCAGTTTTAAGGTATTGTTTTTCTTAGCAACTCTTAATACTAAATATTTTCCTTTTTAGTAATTGACACAATAAACCTAACATTTTTACTTTTTATTCATTTCTAAATATAGCATAAGCATGCAGATTTTTCACTATAGTAGAATATGTCTGAGGTCAGGAGCTTTTAGATTTTCAAAAAACATTCATATCCATTTCTTTTAGGCCTGCCACATTCTTAAGTGATCTAGGATTATATATATATAATCATACACACACACACGCACACACACTTCTGAGAGCACAGATGTAGTATCAAATATACTTCTAAACTGTGAAACTTTTATCTCTCCTGAAAAAAAACATCCCTGGCCTTTCTGTGTAGTCACTACTTCTACCTCCGCTGATGATCATGGTTTGTTTTCTTGCCCCTGACTCTTGCAGCAGGGTGTGATTCAGCTAATAGCAGTGAAGCAGGAGTTTCCAGAGGAACTGGGGTGGAGGAAAGGTGTACACATTTCGGTGAAGGGCAGACAGGCCATATTAGTATTAGTAGAGCAGAAGTCTTTCCAGGAAGAAGAATGCTCAGAAAACTTAGAGAATGTCATCAATTTTACAGCCTCATGCTGGTTGAGTACTCCATGGTGCTCCCAAGTAGTTCAGTCCCTCTGATTCTGTCCAAGCTGCTTGTTTCCACAGCCCCCAAATACTGCCGAAAGTATTGTTTTGCATTTGGTAAGCAATCCACTCCTTTTATCCCCATAGCTGCTTGGACGTCTCACCGACTTTCCTTGCTCATTTTCTTACTGCTGTCCAGTCTCTAAACTCAATTCCATAGGGTCCTCTGAAAGCCCTCTTCCTTTACAAACCCACTTCCCTCACCCATTCACACATTTTTATTTTAGTTGAAACCCAAGGACCACATACTTCATTTTCAGCCCCTCAGAAAGAACCTGCTATTTGTTCGTAACCATAACCTCATAACCTCATAAACCAGAATCAGGAAATAGGTAGTTATCCTCTTTAGCTGCCTGTGCCACTTCCAGACCTTTCTCTTTTTGAGAGAGAGAGAGAGAGAGAGAAAGAGAGGGTGGAGAGATGAGAAACATTGACTCATGGTTGTAGCACTTTAGTTGTTCATTGATTGCTTCTCATACATGCCTTGATGGAGTGGGGGTGGGGGGTGGCAGCTATAGCCAAGCCAGTGACCTTGGGATCATGTCCATGATCCCACACTCATGCTGGCAGCCTCGGGGTTTTGAACCTGGGACCTCAGAGTCCTATATCAGGCTCTATGCCACCATTGGTCAGGCCAAATCTATTTCATTTTCATAGGAAACCCCTCTTCATTTGGGAGACAATAGAACATTTAAGTTCATGGGATTTGGACTTGAACCCATATTTGAGAAGGTTGGACAGATCACCTAACCATTCTAAGCCTCAATTTCCATATCTGCAAAAGGGGGATAAGAATATCATTTTGCAAGGTTATAGAGTTAAATTTATTCATTCTTTCCACAAATATTTTCTGATTTTATGTACCACTCATTTTTCTAAGTACTGAACAAATCATTCCTTCTCTCATGAAGCTTACAGTCTCATGAGGCAAGGAAGTCTTTAAATAAGCAACTATAGTATATACACATAATTACAAAATCTAACATGAAAGAAAATACAGGGTGCTGTAACAAAGGTTCAGTTGGAGGTATAATTTAGATGGTGGAGAGATGGTCAGGAAGAAAGCCTTGAGATGACTTTAAAGTGAGACCAGCAAGGTAAGTAGGATTAAGACAATGAAGCAAGGGGTGGAGAGGGCGTTGCAGACTGAGGGGCAGCCTGACGCATTCCAGAGACTGAGAAGCCATAGTGAGACCGTGTGTCGTCCGGCATGGGTAGCGATGTAGGCTGGGGACAGAATTTGTGGGACGTATATATGCATTTCACAAACTTGATTCCACCATTTTTTTGAATTAAGTTCCACTAACAAATAAACTACTCTAATAAAAATTTGCAAATTGGAAGCAAAAGACGGGCCATTTCCTCATGTAATCATCTAAAGCCACATCACTTTGCTAATGTTTATCCAGATACCTGTGCTCTAAAAATCGGCACTGAATTCCAAGAAAACATTTTATTTAATTAATTTTAATTTTTGATTCAAACATAAAATATATAAAAAGAATACATGGAAGTCTCATTCAGACCCATGTCTTTCTACCCTTTTGACTCTAGCTGCTATAGATTATTACTTTTATTGGGTTTCTTTTTTTATTTATTCATTTTAGAGAGGTGAGATAGAGAGAGAGAGAGAGAAGGGGGGAGGAGCTGGAAGCATCAACTCCCATATGTGCCTTGACCAGACAAATGCAGAGTTTTGAACCAGTGACCTCAGCGTTCCAGGTCGACGCATTATCCACTGCGCTACCACAGGTCAGGCCGGTTTTTATGGGGGGATTTTGTTCTCCCAGTGTTTCTTTATGAAAATACAAGCAAGTATGAACGTATCATTTTCCCCCTTTCATACATAAAAGATAGTCTAAACTAAACACCTTTATTCTTTGCTTTTCTTTCACATGGAGATTTATCCTGGAGGTGTTTCCACATCAGTAGCTGAGAGATTTACCTACTCTTTTTTTGAAGATAACATAGTTTTGTATTGCATAGATGTGCCATGATTACTTTAACCAGTCACCTACAGCTGGGTACTGTGTTCCAATCTTTGGCATTTAAAACCAAACCTGCAGAGGTTAATCTTGTACAGTTGTTATTTTAGATAAGCACAGTATTAGATATGTGCATATACATGTGTATAGATATATAAGTACCTGTATCTGTCTATATACACTATATATAAAATTCCTAGAAATAAAGTAATTGCATTAAAAATAAATAAATACATCTGAAATTTTGGTAGATGTTGCCAAAATCCCTTTCCTAAAGGTTATTTCATTTTCTACTCCTAGTGGCAATGTGTGAAAGTGTCCGTTTTTCCGTAGCCTCTCCAACAGTGTGTTATAGGACTTTTGGATTATGCCAGTCTGATAGTTGAGAAATTATATCTCAGTGTAATATTAATTTGCATTTTATTCATTAAGTAAGCATCATCTATTTCTTGTTGCTTTTTCCTATGACCTATCCATTCATAATATATCCTTTGCTAATGGCATTTTCTGACATGCAGATGCATTTGTTTTGTTTAGGTTTGCTTTAACTGTTACTCCATCAGATTTTGAGTCATAGCTAGAAAGGTCATAAGACAATACTTTCCTAAGTTTATAATAAAAATTACTTATATTGTTTCCTAATGCCTCTATTATTTTATTTTTTTACATTTAAATCTTTAGTCCATTTGGACCTGTTTGCTTTTCCTGATATATAGCATGAATAGAGAATCTACTTTAAATATTTTCTAATTTGCTATTCAGTCTTTCCAACACTATTTATTAAAAAGTCTCTTTTTACTGCAGTGGTTCTCAAAGTGTGCTCCAGGGATCACTGGTGCGCCCTAGAAGATTTCCAGGTGTGCCCTATGGTATTCCAGAAAAATATGTGCCTGTTGGGGACCATAAAACCAACAGGGTTTTGGAGTTTAGATTTTTGGAGAACAGAGGTGTGGGAAATTGGCTGTATGCTGACAGTCTGCCCAACCCCCCACTTCATTTGCCTGATTTGGTTGCAAAAGGCTGTTAAGCTGTGGTGCTGGATTGTTTACACTACCCTCCATGTTCCCCGAAAGACTGGAGGCAAGTTTCTTCTATCCTTTGTTTGGTGTAAAGTTAAGGTGATATGTATGGTGGGGGTTTTCTGCACTCAACACAATTAAGAGTAAAAAGAGAGAAATTCTTCAGTGTATTGACGAGGAAATGAGAGTTTGCCTTTCAAATATATGCCCAAACATTGAAGAAAGCACTAGGACACATCAGGCTCCTGTTTCTCATAAACACAAGAATGAAAAAACTTAACACATTTGCGCCACGAGGACCTGCTGAATTTACTGAATCTTACTAAGAATGTATCTATCTATATATATATAAAGATAACTTTTTGTTGTTTTTTTTATTTTTTAGCCCCTCTTTTTTGCGAATTCTAAAATGTATAATCAAAAAATATAACATAAACATGTTTTTTAATGTCAAAATAAATTTAATTTTGTCGTATTTATTTTGTTTAATTACCATTAAAGCATGCTAGGACTTTATATTTTTTCTTTAATATTTGACTTATCATTATAACATATTTCTCAGAAATTTGTATATAGTGTGCCTACAATTATTTGTAGGATTTTAAATGTACCCGGCTTCAAAATGTTTGAGAACCACTGCTCTACTGTTTAATTTGGCATGCAATCTTCCTTGTGCACTATACTCCTGTGCACATTCAGGTCTACTTCTGGACTTTCTAATCTGTTTCATTGATCTGTTTTTTCATGAACCAATCCTACCCTATTAATTATTGATACATTTATAGCATGTTGAAATATCTGAAAAGGTTAGTACCCTTATTGCTCTTTATCAGTATTTTCCAGACTATTCTTTCTTCACTTATTATTTTCATATGAACTTTAAATCAGCTAACCTAATACCAGTCTGTATTTTTATTATGATTGTTCCTTGATAACTTACAAATGTAACACACGACTTCATCATATTGAGTCTTCCTATCAAAGAACACAATGTACACTTACATTTATCCAAGCTAACTTTCTTAAAATATTTATTCTTATTGAGATATAATTGACATAGGAAATTATATTAGTTCCCAGTATACAATATAATGATTTGATATATATATAGTCAATTTGAGGGGGGCAAACTCATGTCTTTTTAAATTTTTTCTAATTATTAATCTACAGTTGATATTGAATATTACATTAGTTTCCATGTATACTGTACTTTTGATCCATGCTTGGGAATCTGTGTATGCAGAGGACCAACCTCAGTTGTACTCAGATTTTCAACTGCGTGGGTGGTGGGTTCCCTAACCCCTGTGTGGTCAGCTGTATATTGCAAAATGATCAACACAGTCAGTCTAGTTAACAGTTATCACCACACATAGTTACACACTTTTTTCTCTTGTGAGGAGATAGTTTAAAGTCTACTCTCTTAGCAACTTTCAGGTTGCTACTTATAATCATCATGTTGTACATTACATCCCCAGGACACATTTATCTTGTAACTGGAAGTTTGTACCTTTGACCCCTTTCATCTACTTTGCCATCCTCCACCTCCTGCCTCTGGGAACCACCAATCTGCTTTCTGTGTCAGTGAGTTAGAGTTTTATTTGTTTGTGTTATACTCCACATATAGTGGAGATCATATGCTATTTGTCTTTCTCTGCCTGACTTATTTCACTCAGCATTACACCCTCAAGGTCCATCCATCTTGTTCCAAATACCAAGGTTTCCATTTTTATGGCTGAATAGCATTCCATTGTGTGTGTGTGTGCACGTGTGTCTCTGTGTACCACAATTTCTTTATTCCTTCATCTCTCAATGGACACTTAAGTTGTTTCCATGTCTTGACTATTATAAATAATGCTGCAGTGAACACAGGGGTACAGATACCTTTTCTAGTTAGTGTTTTTATTCAGATATATACCCAGAAGTGGAATTGTTATATCATACAGTTTTATTTTTAATTTTTTGAGGGAACTCCATAGTGATTTCCACAGTGGTTACACTAATTTACATTCCCACCAACAGTGTACAAGAGCGCCCTTTTCTCCACATCCTTCCAAGTTAACTTTTATTACCTTTGTGAATATTAGAACAAGTCTCCTTTTAGATTCTGAATATTTCTTATTGTCTGAGTATTTCGTCTTTTGTTGTTATTAATTGCAATCTACTTGTGGTCCATTGTTTCTATCATTGTGTATGTATGTGTGTAGTCTGTATAATAATTAATTAATTAATTTTGTATATTAATTTCATATCATTCTACCTTGTTGAATTCTTTTGCTACATTCATTTTCTGTCCTTTGGATTTTTCAGGTATGCAATCTTATCATTTGAAAATATAAAATAATTTTTATACCTTTATTTTTCTATGGTTTGGGGGGAAATCAGACAATTAGACAACATGAAGTATTAGTGGTAATTGTGGGCATGCTTGTCTAGTTTCTGACTTTAGGAGGAATATTTCCAGTTTTTTCTCTCTTAGGAAATATGCGTGTCTTAGAACAGAGATAAAATATTTATAATCATAAAATGTAGTAGAAAGGAAGTTTTCATCAGCTTTCATTTTGAGTGCTTTTTAAATAAAAAAGTAATTTTTAAAAAATATTTTGGTTGACTTTTTTTTTTAGTGAGAGGAAAGAAAGAGAAAAATTATCAGTTTGTTGTTTTACTTATTTGTTCAATTATTGGTTGATTCTTACATGTGCCCCAATTGAATCTGTAACTTTGGCATATCAAGGCAATGCTCTGATTAACTGAGTTTCCCAGGCCAGAGCTGGAGTTGATTTTTATCTAATTCCTTGTCAATAACTTTGTATATAAACTTTTTCCATGGAATTATTAATATGCTAACATATATGAATAAAGTTATACTTACTATTGAACTATTCTTACATTCCTATACAAGTAGGAGGAGGGGCCAACTTGATTATGACATTATTCTCTGTGCTGTTCATTAATATTTTATTGTCCTTTTGAATTGATACACATAAGTAAAATTAATCATCTTTTTTATAATCTATTAGGTTTCTATATCAATATTATAATTTATAGAATCATCTGGAAGTTTTTATTTTTCTAAAATTTGAGATAGTTTAAATAGCATGAAAATGATCTATTCTTTAAAGATCCCTCTGTGAGACTAGATAATGGCACTTTGGGTGTGTGGAGTAGATGTTTGCAACATATATAAGCAATAATTGAGTTAGCTTACAATCACTTTTTAGGATTTCCTTCAATTCCAACACCAAGGCCTGACCTGTGGTGGCGCAGTGGATCAAGTGTTGACCTGGAATGCTGAGGTTGCCGGTTCAAAACCCTGGGCTTGCCTGGTTAAGGCACATATGGGAGTTGATGCTTCCTGCTCCTCCCCCCCTTCTCTCTCTGTCTCTCTTCTCTAAAATGAATAAAAATAATTTTAAACAATTCCAACACCATTTTAGTATTATCTTACAATGTTTAAGTTGATATTCTTAACTGTGCTTATCTGTTCCAACAGAGTATGATCACAAGGCAGGAGCCTCAAGAAGCAGGGGAATCTCATCATGTTTAGAGACAGGAGTGGGCAGAGGAAGCTTATATGCATTTTGAAGAGAGGGCTGAAGAAGAGCTATCCTCAGGGGAAGGACAGGTTTCCCTTAAGGACCACAGGCAGATAGACTTCTATGTCAAGATGGAGATGTAGGAGATTGATTAGAATGGGCTTATGATGCCAAAGGCTGTAGTCAAAAGGGCTGAGACTAGGGACAATAGTCAGACTCACCAGGGCTGAGAATACAGAGGAGGGTGGACATAAGGGAATTAGAGTGGGTAAGTGGTCTGAGTTGGGATTAAGAACTTGCTTTTCTCCCTGTACATGAGAGTATGATTAGCAGTGATTGATTTTCATTCAATTTGGTACCAACTCTGTTGGTGCTGTAACTGCCTAAGGATCCCAGGCAGTCTGACCTGTTCTTGTACTTGTGTGCATGGGCCTGGTGACAGTTCTGGAGTTGAGGGTTCGTGGGCTTTCTAGGTTGATGAGCACTGTCGTGCTGAGTTCTACTATGCTCACTTTCTATATAAATAACTATTAACAATGGTATTTTTGTGAGTATAAAATATTCCCTCTTTGGTCATGCACTAACCTGTTTGGACTCAGTTTCTGGAGATCTTGTTGTTGTTATTGTTTTGTACTGAATTCAGGACATGCCCTATTTTGATTTGTGAAGTAGGGCTGCCAGAGTGTTGCCGCTCTGTCATATTTGGCTGTGAGTGGGACTCATTTCTTTGAGCTCCCTTTGTTTTATGAAGCTTAGTGTTCCAAGTTCTCTTGTCCCTAAGGTCCTTGGCTGATGACTGCTTTGTAACCACTCTTCTATCCAGCATGACGTAAAGTAATAGCGCTTGCCAATAACATTCAATCTCTCAGACTGACAGATCACTTTAAGAAAAAAGGCCGAAGTCAGTGACTGACAAAATAAAACCTTTGGCATACATGGGAGGAGAAAATATCAAGGAAGTCAATGAAGAAAAAAACTACAAAATGGTTCAAGTTGCAGTAATCCATTATGAACAGCCATTGTTGTCCCTTCTAAATTTCTGTGTTTATTTTTAACTTTTCAAACTATTGTCTTTATCTGAAAACATTAAGGTACTATTTACTACAATTTGCCAATGCCAAATTACACATAATGCATGAGTTTAGAATCTTATTGCAAATAAAATTTCATCGAACACCTTCTTTTATTGTGAGAGTAGAGACATTTCTCTAGTCCCAGGCAGTTACACTGACAGCAGTGGTTCATTTTCAAAGATGTAGCGGTGAACATTTTAAAATGGACGATCAGAAATAAATAAATAAAATGGATGATCAGGAGCCAGTTGATTTTCTCATGGATCTAGTTTTGATGTAAATTTTGATCTCAGGTTACTGTGATCTTTTTGGTTTCTGTCTCTTAAATTTAGGTGCTTTGGAAATAACTGCATATTCCAAGGCCTCAGAGTGGGTTAATAATACGGTTATTTCTGAGCTGCTTTTGGATAGTGTTCATTGTCCCCATGTTCTACTCCCATCCGGTTTTTCCTACTTGACTTATGGCACTAGTTCTAGAGGTGGGGGTTTTTTGGATTTTGTTGTTGTTTTAAGCCATGGTCATAGGCATAATCAGTCTGTGTTCCTTTTTGGGATCCTCACCTCAAAATGTCAAGCCCAAAATATTATTTTCTTGGCCTTTTATTTATAGTTCTTGTGAAGATTTCATACCTTACATATCCTGTGCTGAAAGATTATACTTTGAAATTTGTTTTCTCTCATGACATGTACAAAATATAAACGTGTGTGGTGACGTATGAAATGGGAAACAAATAGAAATATTAGGATATACCTATTTAATGCAGGTATTACTAAACTTTGGTGTTTGACCCACACTGGCTAGGTAAGATGACATTAAGGTAAAATGTTTTATGTAATTAGCTCTTTCATTATTTGGTATTTTTTTAAAAAGAAGAATAGGCTTTGAAAAATTAAAGATAAATATTAAATACTAACTGTAAAAGGATTTCATCATGAAGGATGACAAATGTTTGAGAAATTCCAAGACAAACAAAGTTATTAATCCCATGGACTAGTAACTTTTGATTCTTAATATAACAGTAAAATTTTCTTAATGATAGCACATGTCCATTTGCATTACAGGAAAGTCTGTCTAGTCATATTTGCTTTAAATCAGAAAGAAATATATTCCATATTGTTTCACTAAATGAAAATATGACTTTATTCAGTTAAATTTCATAAATATATTGTCAATAATTATTTAAAAGGTCAATCCTATATAATGTTTTGTAAAAGAATTATGTTATAAAACTGTATGTATATATGAACTTCTATAAAAATGTGAGAATAGGCATTTATTATAGAATATATAAAGGTTGAAAAGAAATATATCAAAATATTAAAAGGTTTGATTTTTGAAAGGTGCTAATTTTTTTATTCTGCTTAATCTTAAAAAAAAAACCAATAGAATTAATTTAGCTTCTGCTCAATCACTTATAGTCCTAAATGAAACATAAAGTTAATAAAGTACTGATATATGAAGAATATTAAAATGTAACTTTTAGTTGGTCTTAGATTATTAATTTAAAAATCCTTGATTTATAGAGAGCAAATAAGAGACTTTAAAATTTTTAAAGCTTTCCAATTATTTAGGGACAAAATCAGGGCTTTAACTTATTTATCTTGATTAATATATATATATATAATTAAACTAAACTTTTTTTCTTAAAAATATTCATGGTGAAGCCTGACCTGTGGTGGCACAGTGGATAAAACATCGACCTGGAAAGCTGAAGTTGCTGGTTCGAAACCCTAGGTTTGCTTGGTCAAGGCACATATGGGGAGTTGATGCTTCCTCCTTCTCTCTTTCCCTCTCTCTCTCTCTCCTCTCTAAAATGAATAAATAAAACATACATATACATGGTGAAAAGTGAAGGTACATTTGAAGAGGGAGGTCTCGGAGCACCTTTTATTATAAGAAGGGTATCTAATGCTACTCCCTGTAGTTAAGGATAATTCTAACTTAGGGTTCATGCCTTACTTTTTTCATTCTTGCTAAAGTTGTTGAGGGAATAGCCAGATATCCAAAGTTGTCTGCCAGTGTTGTCAGCTGCTCTGACAGCAGGGAATTGGCTATGCAGGAGAAGCTGGATTTTAGCCGCTCTAGTGAAGAGGTGTCCACTGATTTCAGTGATGGTGCTGTGCTTGCAGGAAGACCTTACATGAAGAAATCCTGGCCTCCAGGAATGATCAATGACATTCCTTATGGTGACATTAACTAATCATTTTGTTTACCTTCATCAGTCGCACATGGGCAGTCCAACATTGTTGAACACAGAATGTAGTATGTAGCAGTCTTTAAAAGGCATTACTTTACTCTACCCAAGTGACACACTTATTATTTAATAGTCCATCTTAAATGTTTTTTTATGTTTTATTTATTTATTTATTTATTTATTTATTTATTTTACAGGAACAGAGAGAGAGGGATAGATAGGGACAGACAGACAGGAACAGAGAGAGATGAGAAGCATTAATCATTAGTTTTTCGTTGCCGTTGCGACACCATAGTTGTTCATTGATTGCTTTCTCACACGTGCCTTGACCGCGGGCCTTCAGCAGACTGAGCAACCTCTTGCTGGGGCCAGTAACCTTGGTTCCAAGCTGGTGAGCTTTTGCTCAAGCCAGATGGGCCCGCGCTCAAGCTGGCGAGCTCAGGGTCTCGAACCTGGGTCTTTAGCATCCCAGTCCGACGCTCTATCCACTGCACCACTGCCTGGTCAGGCTAGACAGTCCATCTTAAATTATACTAAAATTATACTAAACTTACTTTCCATAAACACCACATCTGGGTTTCTTAGGCCCAGATTCTAAACAAGTAGTAATTGGACTCTAGGCATAACCACTCCACTTTTTTTCTTTTACTGTCACATTATCCTGTGGAGAGATCTGTTAGACTCAGTATAAAATAGATCATTAGTTTTTATTTTTGTTACATTTTCACTGGCCTTTGACTCCTGGAACAGGAATCAGTTATGAGATAAAATGCAGCAGCTCAATGTAGAACCCATTACAAATATTTGCAGAAGCAGGGACTAAGCTATGTACATACTCTCTTGTTGCGTAAGAAAATATTTGCAGGTACATTTAAATAAGAATGACTTTTGGCCTTACTTTTGCATAAATAGGTTACATTTATTTTTCCCATCCATCAAAAAGAAAAGACCCATAATCAGATGGTATGAGTTTATTACCAAGAGCCAGAAGTGACCTTAGAAGACTATTGGTTCTACCCTGTAATCACTCTGGGAAAAAAAGAAAATTATTTCAGCTCAATTATTCCAAAACCAAGGTCTTCATTAAGTAGACTTCTCACCTGGTGTGTAGCTGATAGCCCTGTTATCCAAGTTTCCTGAAACTCACTGCTACCTAGGATGCTTCCTCCTGATGCAGAAGACATGAGATTTAAATCCAGAGAAGTGTCTGGCTGGATTAAGCTGGCTAACTGAGCATTCATGTTTCCTCCCCAAATTCCACCCTCACTTCCACTACACCTGTTACCTAGTGGGGTGAAGATTAATCAGCATAGATTGTAGGAAATAGGTTATTTTCTTTAAAAATTTAAGTGGTGATAGGAGTAAGTCTTCTAATATAATAAATTTTTAATTGGTAAATTGATGGTGCATATATTGGTTTTATGATAACTTTCTGTTTAAGCAGAATATTTTCCTCATCCACCCTACACAATAAAACAGTTAGGAATAAAATGGAGTGAAATTTTTTGAAGAAAACCAAACCCTAAATATGGAACATATACAGAAGAGAAATTTGGATTAAAGTGCTATGAAAAGAAGTTTTGGAAAAGAAAACAGAATTGTTTATATAGTCACAAAGGCAACATCTTAGAGAAACAATTTCTACTGTCGTCTCTACAAGGACGTTTATGACAACTGAGGTAAGGCAGTAAAGCTTTATGTATCTTTTGTTTTTTCCATCAGTAAAATTAGAATAATATCCCCAAGTTTATAAAATACCAGGAAAAAAACCAGGCTGACTATTTAATAGCCTTGTTTAAGGTTTATTGATAATAAAAACAATCCAAACTTAAGTTCTGATACTATGGTACTCTGGAGTTTGATTTCTTGAGATGTTGGGCACATGGAAGCAATTTTTAAGACATTTTAATGAAGATATTTCTTGTCTAGAAAATAAAAATGATAAATTTATAATTTTGAGTAGTTATATATTTGTCTAGGTATTTGAGAGTAAATTAATGTTTTTATTCTACTAGAAAGCATTAAATTAAGGTTCTTATACAGGCAAATACTGTTAAAAACAAGCAGAAGAGGACATTATAATAAATATGAGTAAGACTGTTTCATGGTTGAAACAGATTACTGGATCATTTTAAGGTAAACACCATCCACATGGTGTGTTTTTTTTATATTATTAGGTTATCCAAACACTATCAAGTCTTTTAAAACCGAGTCTTGCCTTATGATTTACAATTTGATCTCGGTCTGGAATTCACAGTTCTCTGTAATGTGTTTATGACTTCTTCTAGTTTTCATCTATTTGACATATCTTGAGTTCCTACCAAGTGACAATAACTCAACTAGGAATTGGGGATACTTGAATGAAAAGACATCATTTCCACCATTTCAGTAAGGATACATTCATTGCAGTTAACTATTTGTTGTTATGGACACATATATAAAAAGTAATGGGAAAATAAGAGAAAGATCTCCTAAATCAATTAATTAGATTATGAGTAGGTTCTTTTCTTTTTCTTTTTTCTTTTTTTAATTCATTGAGAGGAGGGGAGACAGACAGACTCCTGCATGCGCTTCAACTGGGATCCACCCAGCAAGCCAGTAGGGGCGTTGCTCCATTGTTCAGCAACTGAGCTTTTCTTAGCACCTAGGGCAGAGGCCATGGAGCCATCCTCAGTGCCTGGGGCCAGCTCACTCCAATCGAGCCATGGCTGTAGGAGAAGAAGAGAGAGAGAAAGAGAAGCAAGAGGTAGAGAAGTGGAGAAGCAGATGGGTACTTCTCCTCTGTGCCCTGGCTGGGAATCGAACCAGGGACATCCACATGCCAGCTGACGCTCTACCACTGAGCCAATGGGCCAGGGCCATGACAAGGTTCTTTGCCTCTAACTAAATAAACTCTTATGTTACCATTTTAAGAAAGAATAAGAATTTTAAGCAATAACATTATACTTAATTCTAGTTTGTATTTTATACCCCAAATATTTTTGAAGCAATGCTTTTGGGGATTAGAATTATGTCTATTAAATGTTTTCAGCCATTACTTAGAATGGGAGCAATAGAGGCTTTGAAAATGCAAGGCTCTAAGATCTGAACAGAAACATAGTTGTGTTCACAACTATTGAATGAGAACAGGACAGTTTAGTGAGCCTAATAAAAAAGTCTTCCCCTAAGAGGTGGCATTTGAACGGAGACATGAAAGATGTGAAGGAAACAGCCAAGTGAAAATCAGGGGAAGCCGAGGAAACAGAAAGTCTGAAGGCCCTGAGGTGGAGAAGAGGTGAGTGTGGCTAGGACTTAGTGGGAGAGGAGCTCGTTGTATAAGATGAGATTGAAGAGACAGTCCAGGTAACAACCAGTGAACTATATAAAGTGGGAGAAATGGAAATACAAATTGGAGAACTGTAAACAATTCAAGTTTCTGACTTTAACCACAAGTTACCATTTCCTGAATTGGAAAAGGCAAAGGAGGAACATGTTTGGAGAATGGGCATCAAGAGCTCCATTTCTGCCAGGTTAAGTCTGAGGGGCCTGATGGCATCCAAGTGGAAAGGGCAGATTAAGTAAGGCAGCACACGCGCATTTGCAGTTTCTGGCTTAAGATGATATTAAAGCAGTGTGAAAGGAGAAGCTCAGCTAATGAAATACGGTAGACAAAGAAGGGAACCTATACTAGGCCCTAGGGGGTCACAACATTTAGGGATTAAACAGAAGTAGGAGCAGCTAGAGACATGGGAAGAAAGCAAGTGTCACATAAGCTAGAGGTGCTGCAGGATGAAAGGACTGGTCAGCACTTCTGAATGCACTCAGAATTGAGCTGTGGACTAGGAAACGTCCACTGGATTTGACAATACAGAAAACGTTGGAGACTTTGACAAGGACAGGCATCTTCGAAGAGTGGAGCATGCTGAGGAGAAATTGGGACTTCTAGCTCTAGCAGAATGAGAGCTGAACACAGCTCATTATTCTCCAAGCACCTAGACATGCTTAGTTCAAATATAAATGTGTGGTGGCTTCACAAGAAAGAAACAAACTCCCAGGTGTAGCCCCCATAAAAGAAGAAAGTGCAGACCACACCTGTATGTGCAGGAACTGACACCAGGGAGTGTTAAACTCTTGTTTGAAACTTCTACCTAGTTTGTGTTGCCAGGCATTTAATTAATTACGTTTGGAGAGTTGTCTCCAAGCACAGAGGTTGCCGGTCAGGGCACATACTGGAATAGCTTGCTGTGCCTGTCTCTCTCTCCCTACCTCTCTCTAGTAATAAATTTTTAAAAAATTTAATTAATTACATTTGGAGTACCAGATTGGGTGTAGAGAGGCCTGACAAATGTGAGTAAAAGAAATCCTATAAATGTAAATGTCTAATCACTAGAGCAGGGGTGCTCAATACGTCGATCGCGATCTACTGGTCGATCGCAAAGGAAGTGTGGGTAGATCGCATGACATTAAAAAGACATTTGTCTTTTGATTGGCATACAGGGTAGCCAATCTGACGTCTGAACTTTTGGAACCCTACGCATGCACGTTTAACCGCGCTAACTTGTTCAGTTACATTGCTTCGTAGTTAGCCTTCAATTTATTTAAACTAAATACAACAAAGGGTATAAAAATGAGTGCCGTAGCTGGTCCGAGTAAGAAGCCTAAAACCTACCACTTTCATACAGAATGGGAGGGGATTTTTTTCACTATGTCATATTCTAAGTGCGTTTGCCTCATCTGTCTGTGTGCCATTGCTATTCCAAAGAAGGGAAATGTGGAGCGGCTTTTTCGGACTGTTCATAAAAACTATGACATTGACTTTCCTCCGAAAAGAGAGCTGAGAAGGAGAAAGGTGAAAGCAGAATACACAATATTAAATAGTAATAATAGTAACTTAAATAATGATAATATAGAAGAAATAAATTTATGTTTTGCATTTTTATTGTAGGTAGATCATTTTGACTTGGTCATCTTATAAGTAGCTCGCAAGCTGAAAAAGTGTGGGCACCTCTGCACTAGAGTATACACCTGAAACTAATATAATGTTGTATGTCAACTGTAATTGAAAAGTTAAAAATATTTTTAAAGAAAAGAAAGAAATCCTGTGAGAAAAACTTAAAACACAATTTCCCTAGAAAGAGAAGGATTGAGGAGTAATTTGATTTGTGTCTTCCATATAAGAAAGATGATGTTAATCACTTTTCATTTTAGTGACATAATAAAACTAGAAAAGCTTAAAGTACAGCTTTGAAAATTTATGAACTTTTATTATTTATTTTTTATTTTTATTTTAGTGAGAGGAAGGGAGGCAGAGAGACAAACTCCCGCATGCACCCAACCGGGATCCACCTGGCAAGCCGACTAGGGGGCAATGCTCTGCCCATCTGCAGCCCTGGCTTCATTGCAACCAGAGACATTTTAACATCTGAGGCAGAGGCCATGGAGCCATCCTCAGCACCCAGGGTTAACTTGCTCTAATTGAGCCATGGCTGCAGGAGGGTAGGAGAAGAGAGAGAGAAAGAGAGAAGCAAGAGAGGGAGAGGTGGAGAAGCAGATGGGTGCTTCCCCTGTGTGCCCTGACTGGGAACCGAATCCACGACATCCAAACTCCTGTCCAATGCTCTACCATGGAGTAAATCAGCCAGGGCTGAACTTTTAAATATATCCTGATATATATTAAAGTATCAAAACAGAAAACCCTTACAAGGTCTACATTCTCACCTGTTTGGCTGGTAAGGTTATCTAATGATTTGCTCTTTGATTCTGGGAAAATGGTAAACGCACAGAGGTCTTTCTCAGCAGTGGGAAGTTTTCAACAAGATTTGAAACCTGTTACACACAGCCCAGGAGCCACTGGCAGTCATATAAAGGGAGCAGGAAAAGTTTCAGGAGCAGGATGATACTGTGTTCATAGCTACAGCTATTTCTTCATCAGGAAGCATGTTTAAAAGAGTTCAAAGTGTTAAAGAATAAATATGCCAGTTCTGTTGCTGAATTGTTTAAGCTTTGCATCCTAAAACTCTGGACTATGAGCTGACATGAAAATGTATCTGTCTACTCAGGCGATATCTGGGTCTTTCAGCCAAATCTAAATAAAATCTTAACACATACGAGTTAATTTCACTGGTTTGAAGACATCATTTTAGTATAAACATATATAAAAAAAGATAGCACCTAAAACCTCGATTAGTGAAAAATATATATGGAAAATAGCCATGTTTTCTAGTAACCACTAAAAGGTGTTTTTTCCCCTCAACTAGTAGCCTAGTATATGAGAAACAAGGAGGTAAAATTTCAATTTTTATGTACTTAAAACAAAATTATTTCTCTATCTTAACATAGCTTGATCATTATCAAAGTCAAAATGTCAAAATGAATTTTCTCATAGGTAATATGTGCTACTCTGTCAGGGTGTGTAGTCCATAATGGCATATCATTGTGGGGTTTTGGGTTTTTTTTTTGTCTTTAGTCCAGGGGTCAGTAACCTTTTTGGCTGAGAGAGCCATGAACGCCACATACAGTGTCTGTAAAGTCATGGTGCACTTTTGACCAGTCACTGGAAAGCAACAAAAGATGATAGAAATGTGAAATCTGCACCAAATTAAATGAAAACCCTCCCAGTTTCTGTAGGATGATGTGGCAGCATGTGCGCGTGCGCAAATGATGACGTAACACTGTATACAGCGGAGCAGCCCACGGCCATGCCAGTTGAGATGTGGACGGTACAGAGGAAAGTTCAGTGTATTCTGTGGCTCCCTAAATTTGAATCCGTGACCAAAGTGCGACGTTAATATCGGCACGTTTATAACGAAGCGCCACCACATAGGAATAACATTACTCAGTGAGATAAGCAGTTGAAGGAAACAGGCAGTTCGGTGGAGAAACCCCATTCTGGTAGGCCATCAGTCAGTGACGAGTTTGTAGAGGTCACAATTTCCAGAAAATGTCATCTTTCAACAGGATGGCACTCCTCCACACTACACCACCATTGTTCATGAGTTTCTGAATAGAACATTCCCCCAGTGGTGAATAGGCAGCGGTTCTGTCAAGCCATGGCCACCACGATCCCCAGGTCAGACGCCCTGAGACTTTTACTTTTGGGGTTATGTGAAGCAACATGTATACATTGAACATATCAATGACATTAATCACTTAAAACAGAGAATCACAGACGTTATTGACTCTGTTACACCAGACGTCCTTACCCGTGTGTGGCAAGAACTTCACTATCATTTGGATGTGTGTAGGGCAACAAATGGAGGCCACATTGAACTGCACTGAATAGGTATGAAACTGGGAGAGTTTTCCTTTTATTTGGTGCAGACTTCACATTTCTACCATCTTTGGTTGCTTTCCTGTGACTGGTCAAAAGTGCACCATGACTTTATGGACACACTGTATTTTAAAATGTAATTCCGTGAGAGCTATACAATATGTTTAACACTAAATACAAGTAAATGTGTACATTTTATGTAAGACCAACACTTTTAAAGTACAATAAGTCTCTAAACTCTTTTTAATAACGTTGTTATGCTGTTGCTAACCAATGATGAATAAAGTACTTCTTACCATTAATGCGACTTCTGGTGCTGCATGGTTTTTGCTGATGGCTTTGTAGTCTGGTTGATACGTGGTGAGGTTAAGCTTCATGCAGGCATTGAGACTTCCAACTGTTAAACTTGATGGTAGGTTGATCTTAACGTTCTTTAGATGTGAGAAAGACTGTTCACATGCATATGTAGAGTCAAACATTGTCAGTACAGCAATACTCACGCTGCAGTGTGTGGTATGTGATGGGAAGCACGTTCCAAGTTTTGACAATCATCTGGTCCGCGGGTTGAAGTTTTTTCATTTCTCCCCACTTGTGTTTGCTCACCAACTCTGCTTGCTGTCGTGCAAGCCTTTCCAAATGTTCATTCAGTGACTTGAACTTATTCACCCACATGTCTGAGGCCTTCAGGTCAGCAGCTTGTAGCTCAAAATCTCTTATGGAGACACCAGGGATGTAGCTCAGGTTGGCGCTGTCCACTGCACACTTGTGTGGATGGGTGATGAACTTAAAAAGACAAGTGTGCTCACGAAATTCTCCAAAGCGTGCTTTGAATGACTGCAGGAGATTAGATGTGAAGCCCGCTAGCTGCTGGAGATCAAGATGTTGAGCAGGGTCACTTGCTGTGCATGCATCTTTAAACTCTCCCAGTTTTTCAAAGTGTAGTAAATGACCTGTTTCAATGTTGGCAATGAAGAGTTCCAGCTTGTTTTCAAATACAAACACTGCTTGTTGAAGGGATAAGACTGTATTTCCAATGCCTTGCATTTTCACATTGAGCTGGTTCAGATGTTCAGTCATGTCCACGAGATAGTAGAACTTCAGGAGCCACTCAGTGTTAGCTAACTCAGGATGCTCAACGTTTTTCATTTCAAGAAAAGTCCAGATTTTGCTCAGACAAGCCATGAAGCACCTTCCCTCTTGACCACCAACGCACATTGCTGTGCAGAAGCAGACCAGGATATTTATTCCCAACTTCATCCAGCAGTGTTTTAAACTAGTGATCATTTAAAGCTCGGGCAACAATAAAGTTGACTACCAAATGACCAGCGACATCACCTCACCAAGCTGCTCGCCACACATCTGAGCACAAAGGCCTCCTGATGTAAGAGGCAGGGAAAACTTAGGATGGGTCTCTTTTCATGTTCACAAAGAAGCGCTACGAATCCTCTGTTTTTCCCCACCATGCATGGAGCACCATCAGTACACACCAAAATAAGTTTATCCATTGGTAGATTCTTTTCCTTAGCAAACTCAGTGGAAGACTTGAATAAATACTCTGCTCCTGTTGTCTCTTTCATAGGCAAAACAGCAAGACTTTCCTCACGTAGTGTGTCACCAACAGCATACCTTGCAATACCTCTGGACTGGGATAAATGGCTTAAGTCTGTTGACTCTTCCAAAGCGAGAGAAAAGAATGGTGCTGCATTTATGTCCTTCACTTGTGTTGCCTCAATTTGATTTGCCATCATGATGGTACAATCGTGCACAGTTCTTGCTGACAGAGGCATGTCTTTTTCGTTTGATTATCTTGTGTTTATCCGAAAAGTCCTCAAAAAGTTCATTGGCAACATCAAGCACGAGTGTTTTGGCATACTCCCCATCTGTGAATGGCTTTCCGTTTCTCACAATTGCTAAAGCACCAGCAAAGCTAGCCGAATTCCAGTCACCTTGTTGGGTCCAAACACAGAGTTGCTGCTGACTAGTTTGCACTCTGCATAGTAGCTCTTGACATGCTTTCTTCCTGCTGTCCCCTGCTGGATATTTCGATGCAAATGTAGTATGGCGTCTGTCGAAGTGCCAATTTATATTTGACTGTTTTATTGATGCAATTTTATCACTGCATATTAGACACACTGCAGGACTTGCTCTCTCTACAAAGGCAAATTCCTCTGTCCATTAGTGCTGAAAAGTACGATACTCCTCATGTTTTTTTCTTTTAGCCATCTTCTTCATCAAAAGGGTTTCTGCAATTAGCTAGCTGACTACTTGATTAAAAGGAGGGAAGTTTACTTCCTGACCTCACAACGAGCCGTGTATGTTATGCATTATCCAATAAAAATTTGGTGTTGTCCCGGAGAACAGCTGTGATTGGCTCCGGCCACCCACAACCATGAACATGAGCGGTAGGAAATGAATGGATTGTAACACATGAGAATGTTTTAAATTTTTAACGTTATTTTTTTTTTATTAAAGATTTATCTGCGAGCCAGATGCAGCCATCAAAAGAGCCACATCTGACTCGTGAGCCATAGGTTCCTGACCCTTAGTCATTTTCTACTCATTGTAAATCTTTTCTGTGAATTTCATAACATATATGCATGGTCTATCCTCCAATGTGAACACTCAAACTATTCCATCTACTGACCCCATCCTCATCACTTGATTGTCAGAAAACAAATGAAGACTTCCGTAGATGAGTCCCAGTGCCCATGTCCCTTCTGGAGGCGGCTCCTTCTGCCCCACTGGCACGCTCTCCCTTACTTTCCCCGAGGGGCCAGCTCTGATCCAGCGGCTGAAGCAGAAGCTTCAGGTGTTAGAGGTGCTCAGTTTCCTTCCTTGGAGGAAGGAAACCAATGGAGGGAGTCTGCTGCCTGCCTCTCTCTAACCTGTCTGGAGTGGAAGTAGGAGTTTGGGGGAGGTGGGATTGGAAATGCGATATCTTTATAAGGGAGAAGGGTATGGGGTGCCTTGATTTATTTCTGTTAATTGCAAGTTTACTATTTGGCATGCATTCCTCAATCCAGTTTAGTAACTCTTCCCTGTCAACAGTATAGGTTCTGAGGTCAGATTGCTTCTGTTCATATTCTAATGTTTTCTCATTTTTGGTTTTATTATTGTTACTTTCCATGCCCTTCTGGCCAAAAGAAAACCCGCTGAACACTTAGCCCAGACACCCTCACCCTAACCACGTTCTAGTTTAAAAGTGGCACGCAGCATGCTTTCAAATTCTTACAGTGGGTCTCTGCAACCACCAGGTTCGGGAGATGGGGGTTCCCACTTCCTTCTCGTCTGTTTGCACCAGGGTGAGAGGAGATAGAAGGGCAGGAATGCGGGACCCTGACTCCCAGGCCCGGGCTGGGAGCTCTGAGGAAAGCCAGCCCTTCTGCGCCCCAGAAGCAGAGGCCACCATCTTGCCTGGAGGCATCTTCCCTCAGGACTGGAGAAGCATGACCTGCAGTCCTGAGGGGACTTCGGGCCCTGCTGGCCGCCACATCCTGAGGCTGGCTGCAGCCTCTCAAAGGCTCTGAGTGCAAAGCGGGAGGCCCCTCAGAGAGGAGAGAGGGCTGCTCCAGGGCTTTTCTTCCCCATGGCTTCCCCCCCTACCCCCGTGATGGAGGGAGGGCCTGAGCTGGATATGGTGGGAGCAGTGTACCCGGTAAAGCAGCCCTGCAGAACCGCATGGGCCTACCTTTAGGCCTCACATCCCTAACAGCTCCTAAATTCTTTAGACTAAAGGGGCAGAGGGGAACTAACACTTGGCACGGATGAGACAGTGTATCTTTGAGTAAAAGACAGGAATGTGCACTAATGCAAGTGATTTCTCTGCTGGTGGAGGTTGGAGGAAACTCTTTCCTCATCCACTTCTGCCCTGGCAACTGGGAAATAAAAAATACTAAGATTTCTAAGTTTCTCCTTTCTTGTCTTGAGCCTATCAAGGACTGTCACTGATGGCTCAGTGTGAAACCCAGAGAGGTCTCTTGTGGATTATTCCAGGACCAGATCAGTGAGCCCATAAAGCTGGGGAAGGGAGAGGGGCAGAGGACATACTTTCTATAAGTGAAGAATTAGGCCTAAAGGTGGATGGAGCCTTGCATTCAATCATAATTATTTACCTTGATATACCCGAAATATGTAAAACTAAATATTTGTTTTACCTTGTATAGTCAATTTGTATACATTAAAAATGATACTTATCAGACAAATCAATATAAGTGTATCTACAATCTATGATAGACAGAATGTACCTACTCCGGTTCCATTAATCAAATTATCATGAAGAAATATTACATTTCTGGACTATTGTATTTGTATATGTTATCTTAGTTAAGTTAATCACAGTAAAGAAAAAAGAATCTTTAATTCATTTAAAATCTAAAGAGATGAGCTAAATTTTGTGTAATTTATGCTTTTTGACTTCTCTGCAATCTAGGTAAATTTTTTACTGTGCTATACCTTTAGAGAGCTAAGTCTCATGTGACTCTACAGTCTGAGCTTTCTAGGTTCCCGTCTTTCTTCATCACAGTCAGTTTTGCTGGACTCTGGGCCGCAGCGTCCTCTTTTGTGAAGGAGTCAGGTGAAGTTATTCACCACTAAGGTCCCTTTAAGCAGGGATTTTGTATGCTAACCCATTGTGGAACACTACTAAAATAATGATTGTTTTGTTTTGCTTTGTTTCTTTGTTTGTTTGGAACCTTTACTATTCCTAGGAATCACACTTGGCAGATGAAGACATCACATGGAAAGTGCAGGGAAGCACAACTGAATAATGTCCATGTTTTGGGGGGGAAAAGGGGGAGCCTTTAGAGGTGTTTTAAAGAAAAACAAGCCTGAAAAATGTTCTTGAGTATTTCTGGATAGAGAAGTACAAAATGGGTGTGTCTTCTTAAATGTTTAAGTACTTCAAGCGCTTTTGTACTGCACATTCACGGTGCAAGCTAGTTAGGACGGGAAGAGGCCCTGGCTTCTTAGCCTTGCGAAATGTGGGGTTTGAGGTCAAAGCAGGTTTGGCTGCTAAGCCTGGACCCGAACGCCAGAACCCTTACTTAGGTGGGCAGGGCGCGGCGAGGCTGTGCGAGTTTACCTGCACGGCGGCGGCGAGCACCTGTTCTTCCCGGCAGGTGAGGCCGGACTAGCGGGCCGACAGCCCCTCCTCTGAATTGAGCAGAGCCCGGGAGAGGGAGCAGCCCACGGTGGCCCAGACTAGGGACAGGGTCCGGGGTAGTGAAGTGACTGGTTCGCTCTGTCTCATTCGGTATTTAGGGGGGTCTCATTCCTGGTGGGGAGGCGGCAGCACCCTGGATAGTGTTTTGGGGATGGGCGCGGGGGTGGGGCCGTCCCGCCCAGCTCCGCCCCGCACCCTCCCGGCTCCTGCTGACGCGAAGGCTTGGCCCCGCCGCCGGCTACTCGCGAGCGCCCCTCGCCTGTCACCTGCGGGACCCATCCCGCGGGTGCGGACGCGAACCCGCGCGGCGCGCGCGGAGGGCGTGGCGGGCGCGGCAGCGGCAATGGTGGCGGGAGGAGGGGCCTGGAGAGTGGCCAAAGGACGCCCCGTCCTCCAACAACTGCCCCTGGACTGAGCCTGGCGCTGGCGAGAAGGAGGCGCCTCCGCTGCCCTTGCCGCTGGACTGCCCTTGGCTCCAGCCCGCCGGGACGCCAGCCAGCCCCCGAGCAGAGCCGGCGCCGAGAGCCCCCGGGGCCGCGCGGCACGGAGCCCGCCCGACGCCGCTTCGACGCGCGCAGCTGTCCCGGCCATGTGTCGCGTAAGTGGACATCTGGGAGACGCGCTACGGGTGTGTGTGTTACTGTCGGTCTCTGCTCTTCCCCAATGCTGGTTGGATTTTTCAATGGTAGACACCTGAGAATTGACTGGAGCCTTGGATTCCAGCAATCCCTTGTGGGCCAGCTTCCCGGGCTAGAGCCTCAGGTCTCCGCCCCTCCACCTGGCTCTGAGCCCCTAGATGAAGGTGTTATGAGTTGCAGTCTCAACCTCCTTCCTCCTTCCTATCTGAGGACTGAATGAAGATTTTCAGGTAAAGAATTGCTTATGAGCATTTAATTTGTATGCTAAGCTGTCAGGCTTGTGCTCTGAATGGCATGTGATGGGCAAAGTGTTAGTTCTTGTACTCTTGAGAGCCGTGGGAGGCTGAATTTGGAGGGGAATTATGATGCAAATGGGAAGTGAGCCGGAATAGACGGGTGCAACCCCTCAGCCATTAGCAAAGGGTTCTGAAGCAAAGCAGAACAATTGGAGTTCTCTTCGTTTTCCCAGCTGTCCATTCCTCATCCTTAATGGAAGTAAGTTACCCTAAAATTACAAACTCGGAAAGGTTCTCATCAAAGACTCCATCCATCTTCTTAGGATCTGATACATAGGTTATTAATCTTAGGGAATTAATGATTCAGAGGAATAAGTAATCTATTTTTATTATGGCAAAGTATAAATCTTATCAAGATCACTTCAATATAGCTTTTTTCTTTAGATGAGATTGTTTTTTGAGTACCTGATATAGCTATCATATATAGATGTGTAATAATATTATGTAGGTATTCTGCTTGACATAGTCAGCAGATGGGGTCTGGAACAACAGTAACTTTGGTTTTTAACTTACTTGTTTTGCCATCAAACAAAATTACTTACTTAGTAAGACCCACAATCTTATAGCAAAAGGGTACTTTAAAATCATAGACCAACCTCCAACCCATCATTTTATCTTCTATAGAACCCCTGACAGATTAGTTACATTTTTATGGAGACTTCAGCAACAGGGAGCTCACTGCAGTTTAAGGTATCCCTCCTTTCTGTTATTGTTAGCAAATCCTTGTTTACACGGAACTCACAACGCTTCCTCCACTTGTTTCTCATTAGTCCCACTTTTGTCAATCTTCCCCCACCCACCCAACCTGTGTGATTACATGAACTGTTTGTTTTTTCAGCTGAGCTCTATCTCCCTAAAAAGAGTCCAGGACAAAACATAATTAAGAAATGAAGGGTCTGAAGTGCTACAAAGCAAGACTTTTGTCTTCTTCTCTTAAGAACCTTTCAAATCCCTAAGCTTCTCCGCTTTTCATCTGTAAAATAGGAAAGATAATATACTCTACCTGCCCATAGGTTCACTGTGAAGATGAAATGAGGTAATCTTCATGAAGTACTTGGTATAGTTGCCTAGAAGGCAGATAATGTTAGTTATCTTCAGTAAATACTGTAGTAATCGGGTTTGCTTCCTTCCTAAAGGTCCTTAACCCCAAATTGAATTCAATAATTTAATCTAATCTGGACAGTGTAGAGTGCAGTGAGTTTCACTCTTCAAACAAAATTATCTAACAATTATGCAATTAAAATTTTCTTGAATGTGAACATATTTTTCTCTTGTATTACTTTAAGCCTCCAATTTCCAGTTTGTTAGAGATGTTTTAATCTTGATTGTGGCATTCATCGTGTTATTTCTACCTTCTGGTTTTGTGTCAGCTGCACGTTTGGTGAGTTTGTTGACCAGACATTCAAGCCGTTGACAGTATGTGGAACAGGCCCCTTTACAGTGGCGGGGCATCGGGAAGCCCGTGGCACAGAAGAAATTATCCTGGACTTCTGGAGCCTAGTTTTGGAGCCTGGTCCTAACACAGTGATGGGCAATCTTTTGAGCTTGGTGTGTCAAAATTCGCCAAAAAACCGAGCATAACTCGGGTGGTGTGTCACTTCGAGAAAAAAACCATAATTTTGCAATATTTATAGTTTAAGTAACAAAAATGTTTTGGCCTACAGACCTCCGGCACAGAGTGTCTACACTACAGCAAATGTTTTATCCTTGGTACTGCAACTGGCCGTGCAGGAGCCGAGGATGAAACAAACGTCCTTCTCCGCATGCGGCCCCATACTTCTCTGGTACGCGCCTGCATGCGACCACGTGTCATCAAAAATGGCTACGCATGTCAGTGTTGACACATGTGTCATAGGTTTGCCATCACGGCCCTAACACCTACTTACTTTGTGACCTCGAGAAACTTCTGTCCCATGTTAATGAAATGAGGTTAGTAACATCTACCTTTCAGGGTTTGTGTTAGTAGTCAGTATGCGGAAAGTGCCAACTACAGTACTGGCTGAGAATCTAGTTAGCTGAGGCAAATTAATGAATCGGCTGCACTCAGCATGTGCTTATTTATCAAATGGTTTTAGCCCATAGATCAGTCTTCATAAGGAAAATTGTAATCAATTGCCTTGCTAAAAGATCTTGAGCATTCCATGATCTATCACAAAACTAAATGGCATTAATTTTAAAATGACTATTTCTTAGTGGACTGCTAGTTCCTAGACATCCCCAATCTACCCCCCCCCCAGATGTTCCCTATTTACTGATTGAATCTCGAATTTTGCCAAAGATTGGTATTAAACTAACTGCCTGTGGATTCAAATTGTGTCCTTCAGTTTTCAAAGAAAGGTAACTCATTTTTTATTGACCCAGAATTCCTTTAAATTTTTAATTTTCAATTACAGTTCACCTTCATTATTACTTTGTATTGGTCTCAGGTGTACATTTATGGGTGGGGGGAAGTGTGTTTGATTTTCTAGTCTCCTGAGACCACCCTCCTTCTCCATGTTTTTCCAAAGGTTATCGGAATGTTCCTGTGTTCATATCTGCGGGTTATTCTTGGAATATAATTCACTGGAATGTGAAGATATGAATTATTTTAGTGACCTCCTTTGCTGGTGCCTTGCTTCTCTCTTAATGAGGTCTCTTCTGTCCTTTCGTTTAGAGATCATTTGCTTTTAGGAATGCAAAACAGTTGCTGAGCAGTTCTGTTTTCTTTCTCTAATTAATTAATATAGCATCTGCTCTTGCATTTGGGATTTTTTTTTTAAACTGGAGTCTGTTTTCCATAGTAAGGTGTAGTATGAATAGCATGCAGCAAGTTGGAGGTGGAGAAATACAGCCAGCCACGGCATGATAATGTGCAAGTCTAGGGAGTGATAGCCCCATGAGTATCTGAAATGGGAAGAGCCTGTATCTTAAGAATTCAGTTTATCCCTTATGAATTAAGAGTTGTGAAATACGGATGTTTCACAGGGGCTGACGGTAACAAATTAGTAAAGCCCTATGAGTGTCAGACACAAGGGAGTTAGAGTCCTGTGAACTAGAGCATAAATGCCCAGCTTAGAACAAGTCTAATTCAGAAGTTTAAACCTTGCACTGGTCAAACAAAACACGGGCCCAAACACTACTGTGAATTTGTGGCCTTTGCTTTAAGTGCCTGAAAGAGTTCAAACTATGTGTATTTTAATTTTATTCCCAGTATCTAACCCCTGTGAAGCACATGGGTATTTGATAAATAGCCAAACTTTAATTAACATTCATTACATGCTTCAATGTGGAGAACAGCTCTGTGCGAAAAAGGAGAAATGACTGCTGCCCCTGAGGAGTGTTTGTCATTTGGGGAGACAGCGGCTATAAATTAGACTGGACATCAGTTCAAGAAAAGAACTTTGAGGAAGGTTTGGGAGAATTCCAGGAAGAATGCACGAAGACGATGGGTTTACCCTCGCCTGGAAGATGACAGATTTGGCTGAGGCCAGGAAGAAGGGAACGGGTGCTGGTGGAGGAAAGAGGGACGCGGAGTGTTTCCGCGTAGGGAAGGCCGGGAGGAGAGAACGACCCGGGGGAGGGGGGGTGGTGGTGGTAAGGTTTATGATTTTTTGGATTAGTGAGAAATCTAATAGGTAAAAAAACAGGGCTGTAAAAACTGTTTTAATTAAGTGCACCTCTGCTCCCCCATCAGCCACAGAGAACAGGAACTCTGTAATGACTCCTTAGGAGTATGGCATATGTATCACGAGAGAAATATTAAACTTCAAATAGCAAAACTTTCTGAATTCTTGGTCTTTCGCGCTAGAGTCTAAGTGGACTTGAACACTATGTTTTCTCATGTCTCCATATAAGAGCAATGGTTCTTTCAGGTATTCAAAATTATATATACTATTGCCTGGAATTTAATTCAGTGCATAGTACTTAACACTTTTAACTTATTATTTATGCCTCCTGCTTGTTCTAAAATATTTGAAGCAGTTTCACTATATAACCTAAAGACTGAACTTGAATTTGTGAGGAAGGGAAAAGTCCCTTCCTCTACCCTTTTAGATTCATTGGCTGGGCCTGCTGATCAAACTGATAATAGATTAACAGGGCAAAAAAAATAATTTTAATTACCTATTTATGTATGAGAGTTCACAAAGAAATATGATTCAAGGAGACGGAACTGGGGACTTACCTATCATCTTAAATGCTGATCGAATGTGTAAGAGGCTAGGAAAAGGGATTGGGGACTCCTGGGGTGGGGTATGTTATGACAAGATGACTAGGAAACGTATAATAGATCGGGCTGTTTAGTACGTTTTGTCTCAGTGGGAAGAACTGTCTCTGGGGTAGCTCTCTACCTGCTGTGGGAGAGGGAGACACCTCTTCAAGGGAAAAATGTATGCCCTGATTTTGGACAGAAAGGGGGAAGGCAGAGGGTTACCTTCAGCTCAAAACAACCCCTGTGCCAATATGGCATATTTTGGGGTGGCAAACTCTAATCCCCTTCAAATTCCTTAATGACATTTGAGATAAAGTTTTGTGACTCAGAAAAATGTCAGTTAAGATAACTTGATCAAGTATAGTGTGTCCGTAAAGTCATGGTGCACTTTTGTCCCGTGCCTGGTGAAAAATGCACCATGACTTTCCAGACACACTGTATAATGACTACGATCTAGGTATTAGGAACCAACCTTGAATTAGAAACTACTTACTAAAGTTCTGGCTTGAGTAAGGCCTGTGGTCACATTGCTAATTAAATTCCTCTACCCTTACCTAGTCAAAAGCTGTTTCTAAATGACACAAGTTTGCTGTACTGATTTCTCTCCAGTGGTTCAATGAAGTTTAAATAATACCCTGTGAGAAAAATATTCCATGCAGTGATTTTGAGTATAAAGTCATTTTGTTTCATGGAGTCTTTTAAGCTTGATATTTTATTATATCAAGGTGTCATTTTTTTTATAAGAATCTTGGTTAGGAACTTGGATGAATGACCAGTCTGCACTCAGAAAACTGAGAAATGATTTGACAAAAACATAATTTTACCAAATCCTAAAAGCTAAAACAGTCTTTCCCTTCTTCCTGTACATATAGCTTTAGGATTAAGAAAAGGCAGGCTACACTGCTATAGAAAACTCTGCCCCAAAGTGGATATAGACTAGAGTGTAAGATTCATGAATATTCAGGTAAATCAAAGATGATAAATAAGTGACTTTTAAATTTATTTATTTATTTATTTATTTTATTCATTTTAGAGAGGAGACACAGAGTCAGAGAGAGAGAGAGAAAGAGAGAAAGGGGGGAGGAGCTGGAAGCATCAACTCCCATATGTGCCTTGACCGGACCAGTGCAGGGTTTTGAACTGGCGACCTCAGTGTTCCCAGGTTGACACTTTATCCACTGCGCCACCACAGGTCAGGCAATAGTGACCTTATAGGAGACACAAGAGTTGTGCAGCTTTTTAATATTCTACTTCATTTGTAAACCCTGACCTTTTGGAACCAATGCATGGCGGGTGGGGGGGCATCTACCATATCCCCTTGTAAATCTGTTCTCAGTTCTGACAGAAGTCTGTGTTAGTTTAACCCTCTCAGCTGACTTAGCATGACACTTTTTTTAAAATTTAGATATACTATAGTCATATTGACTATTTTTACTTGCTAATGAGTGCTATTAATATTACCTAGATTTTTATATTGGCCTGGCACTGTGCTCCCCATGAAATGAGAGTCTCATATTAGCATTTAACCTGGGTTTGAGGCAGCTATGTATCACATCAAATCACCAGTCAGGCTTTTTAAAAAACATTTTCTCTGATGATAAAATATTTGCATTTGGAAATATTTGGGAAACAGAGAATAGTATAGAGAAGAAATTAAAGTTATCTATAAGCCCACCATCTAAAGAGAATCTCTTTTGATGTTTTCCTGTATTTTATTCTCTTTAAAGCATATTTATTTTAAAAATTGGAATCATACATGAATATTATAGTTTTTAAAAGTTAACTGTCAATTCTGAAGAAGGGGATGAACCATCTAATCATTGTAAATTTTTTTACTATATTTTAGGTGGAAATTGTAATATTTTCAATGGTGTAATTTCTTTAGCTAATGATATACTTACTGTTATATGATCTTACAAGGCAGACTGCTAACAGTCTTGAAAATATTTTTAGTGAATGGAAATGTTGTGGGAAATTATTAGTTCAAATAACCAATACTGAGTACACAGTATATGTTTTTAAACAATATTTTTGTTAATAAAAGACTGAGTCTTTGTTTGTTTTGGTACAGATAAATAAACCATTTAACCAGAAACTTAAAAAAGTTAACATATGAGCATTTCCTCATTTTACTAAATATTCTTTTTAAAAGTTATTTTTTCTTTTTTATTATGAACTACCTAAAGCTCAGTGGATTAAAATAACAAAGTATATTAACTTCAGAGTTTCTGTGAATCGGGTACAGCTTAGCTGAGTGCCTGTGCTGAGCCTCTACACTCAGTTGTCAGCTGGGGCTGTGATCTTATCTGAAGGCTTAACTGGGTTCAGTCCAGTTCCTTGCACACTGTTGTACAGAGACTTCCCTCCGTTCCTTGCCTCATGGACTTCTCCATAGGGCTGCTCACACAACACAGTAGTTAGTGTCTATCGGAGTGAGAGAAATAATGCAAGACAGAAGTCACAATTTCTTGGAAACCTAATCTTGGAACTGTCATCCCATCATTTTTTGCTATATTCTATTGTAGTAGTGGTTCATTAGTTCCACATTTAAGAAGAGGGACTTAAACAAGGGATGGGAATTGCAGGAGGCAGGGATCATTGCAGGCCATTTTAGAGGTTATCTACCAGTTATTTAACAGTTCCATTATATTCCAGGCTATAAACACATCATAACTATTATTGTTAAACATTTAAATTATTTCCAATTTATTATAAGGCTTTCATGAAAATTTCTATATATACGGTAAATTTTTGTCTACATTTGACCATATGTTTAAGAATATTTGGTATAAGGCCTTTTACATGGATTGTTATACTACTGCTGAACCAATTGGTATTATAATACTAACATCTGTGTTTGACAGGTTGTTGCACCCCATTCCCTGTAAGACAATTCTTTTGAATAATGGGTTTATAGAACAAATTGTTCAAAAATTAGGTAGTTTATTTGAATAAGTATTTGTCATGAAATCTGAAAGCATGATAATGTGATATAGTGGCAAGATTCCTGCAACCAGAATCAAAAGATGTGGGTCCCAGAACAGGAAGTGCAATTGGTCCGTCACACACTGTCAAGGTCACATGTTCCTAAGGCAGGATATCTAACCTGCTTGAGTGTGCAGTCATACAGCAATGGATGTTGTAAAGTCGGGAGAAATAATCCTTCCCAGTGTATAAAATAATTATTAGACATCAGGCAAAGAGGAAAAGGAAGAATGAAAATGAGATATGCTCAATAGAAACAGAGATCTATTACTTTACTCTGAAAGCTCTGGACCATGGTTTCTCATTTGTAATTTATGGTTGATCCAGACACACTCTGTTGTTCTCTTTGTAAGAATATAGGAATTTCTTTCAGATTGTCTAAACAAATTATTTAAATAAGTTAGCATTTACTGAGGCCCTTCATTGTGCTAAGTATATAGAAGTGAGATTACAAAGATGAATAACAACTATTACCCATCTTTTTTTTAAGAAAGAACTTAAGTGTATGTGCACAGACTTGTAAACAAGGCAGAATAGAAAAAGTATGGTGATGGAGATAAATATGTTATGAAAGCCCAAGGGAGTGATAACAATGTTATGGAGTGAGAAGGCCTTCGCACAGCAAGTGTGCTTGAGATGGACACTTAAGGATGGGTAAATTTTTAACAAGAAGAAATCTGTATGAATATTGGGTGTGTGGGGGAGTATAAGGAAGCCATTTAAAAAGACAAAACATTTTATGAGGTAGGAGTCTATGGAATAAATAGTACTTGTCAGCATATAAGGATGATTGGATCATGGTTTCTAGATTGCAGTGAGTTGAGGACTCAGCATTCATTTCTGCATTAGTTCTGGTTTCATGTTCTGATTCAAGCTCAGATTCCTAGTTTCAGCCTCAGGATCTAAAGAATAGTTCAGTTGTAACAAACTAAAGACAATATTCTGACATTGTCACCAACTCCTCCACACACCCTCCATTTAACAACAGTTGCTTAAAGAATTGGCTTCAGAATTGTACAGCGCTTAATTCCTGTCACAAGGACAGCTGTGTCTCTTAGCTAGGACATGGCAGGACTATGAGTATAGGATATAAAGTTGTTTGTGTTTTGTGGAGTTTTTTTGGTGACAGAGATAGAGAAAGGGACAGATAAGGACAGACAGACAGGAAGGGAGAGAGATGAGAAGCATCAATTCTTCCTTGCAGCACCTTAGTTGTTCGTTGATTGCTTTCTCATACGTGCCTTGACCAGGAGGCTACAGCAGACCAAGTGACCTCTTGCTCAAATCAGAGACCTTGAATTCAAACTGGTGAGCTGTACTCAAACCAGATGAGCCCGCGCTCAAGCCAGCAACCTTGGGGTTTTGAACCTGGATCCTCTGTGTCCCAGTCCGACACTCTATCTACCACGCCACTGCCTGGTCAGGCAGGATATAAAGTTTGTTTTATAATCTTAGTGGTGATCTGGGTCAGGTCTGCTTCAAACAGTTTTATTCCCCCCAACTAGTTGGTCAGAAGTTACTCTTCATCTTCCTCACTGCAGACTAAAGTTTAATACTCGTAGTCATGAAAAGGAGTGGTCAGGTAAAGCCAGGCATGTACCCAGAGTAAAGGCCAGGAGGTCTGAGAGAAATGCCTGCTGCTTTCTCTTCTACCATAAGGGCCTGGTAAATGAGAGGAAACATTGACACCTGACATAGATCTACCACCTGATTCTGTCAAAATTCTTAAGAGTATAATTCTCTTTCCTTAATTATAATTGTAAAATATCATAACTAAAGCACTTAAAGTAATTAATGACTTGATGTTGCCAGGGGACAAGCTAAGCAAAGGAAAGGAAGTAATACGGAACACCTTCCACGTTCCAAGGCAGCTCCAGATGCGTTACACATAGAAGCTCACTTAATTATGATGGTGAACATCTCAGGTAGATTCCTAGTTTACAGATGAAGTCAGAGCGCACGGCTCTACTCAGTTTTATTAGGCTTTCAAACATCAGTCGTTCATTTCATGTTTTCTTCTCCGCCTCTTCGTGGAGAAACTCGACCCCACGTGTGACCTCATGAAGGGTCATCCAGAGGCCAGCCTCTCAATCAGCCTGTGTGTGAGCCATCTGTTCTCTGTGCCTGAGGATGAAGGAACTGTGCACTCAGTTCCCAGAGGCTGGACACTAGTGCTCTTTAGGGGACCAACCAAATCATATTGACTAGCTTTTACTTTTTGGTGAGAGTTTTAAATTTAAATTTGTTATTTGATCTTGTTTTGAAATTGTAGTCTAAATCACTGATTCTCAGTATTACCAGTACCAAAACCTCGCTACTTGCCCCCCCAGAAGAAAATACATCCTTAAATTCCATTATTAGAGAACAAATAATGATATACATGCTGTTAGAACTGTGTTTATTTTATTGATTTTAGAGAGACAGAAGCCTTTGCTGTTCCACTTAATTATGCATTCTCTGGCTGCTTCCTGTATGTGCCCTGACCAGGGATCCTTGGGATTTTCAATGACACTCTAACCAACTGAGCCGGCCAGAGCCAGAACTGTTTTTTTGTTTTGTTTTGGCTTTTTATTTTTTGAGAGGAAGTTGGGGGGAGGGAAGCATCAACTCGTTGCTCCACTTTAGTAGTGCCATTGATTGCTTCTCCAGTGTGCCCTGACCAGGGCTACAACTGGCATTCCCTGGCTAGCCAGCGACCATGGTGCTCCTGGACCATGTCCTATCCACTGCATCACCAGTCAGAGCTGGAACTGTTATTTTGTTTTAATGAACTCGGCTATATATTTTACTGAACTGGCATTTTATGAATTGCATCTACATTGAAATCTGAAAGATAATATGTACCCCATATTTCCCTGTTGGTAGAGTGCAGAGCATTTACCTGGCAGCTGTGGCTGATGCTATGCTGTGAGAACACTCCAGCAGGTTAAACCCTCCCCGGCACGCCCCAGAGGGAGTTCACCTGCTATATGGAAGTGACTC
Source organism: Rhynchonycteris naso (assembly GCA_037038555.1). Taxonomy (NCBI): domain Eukaryota; kingdom Metazoa; phylum Chordata; class Mammalia; order Chiroptera; family Emballonuridae; genus Rhynchonycteris; species Rhynchonycteris naso. The sequence continues at coordinate 43,393,874 of CM072997.1, read as the reverse complement.
AGTGCCAGCCAGGCAGCTTCCTGACTGGGTTTTTATCGGCCGTTTTCCCTACTATAACATCCTATTGGCTGACCCATGTATATAAGCTAGCTTACTTCCATAATAAAGTAGATTTGCGTCACTGAACCTTGTCCCCGGAGTCGGGTCTCGTGCCATCATCCTCAACCCCCAGGCGGGCCTTGTCCACATTTTCCCATGTATAAGACGCTCCCATGTATAAGATGCACCTTAATGTTGGCCCAAAATTTGAAAAAAATGTATTACATAAAGTTATTGAACTCAAATTTTATTCATCATAAAATTCATACAACTCCTCATCCCTGTCAGAACTCCCATCCATTAGTTTGTCCTCATCTGTGTCTGATGACTAATCACTGTCTTCATATATTGCCCCGTCCTCAGTTCTATCTATGACATTAGAAATGCCACAACCACTATATAAGACGCACCCAGTTTTTTAGACCCCAAATTTTTCGAAAAAGGATGAGTGTTATACACGGGGAAATATGGTGTGTGTACATACGACATTATTTTTTTTAAAAAACTATGATATAGTTTTCATTATATAGAGATTTGCATTAATTCGGGGCTAGGGTCCACTTTAAACCATAACTTGAGATATAAAACAACAGAAACCCATTAAAGGCTTAGAATATGGTATAAAGTAGGACAACAGTAATAACCATTTTTGTTGATCTGGTATTTAAGCTAGAATTCAAGAACTTAGTAGCCTGTTTATTTCTAGATTTAGTCCCCCCCTTTTTTTTGTCAGAGCTTGGTGTGTTTAGGCCGAACTCATTCAAGTTGCAGCTTTTTTTGTGACGTGACACTTTCCCTGGCTCACCCGGTTCAATCCGATGACGCTGGACCCAGGACCCAGGACCGAGGACCACAGCTTCAAAGCGGACGATACAGAGTAGGCTGCAGTTTGAGGGCCCCAAAAGGAGACCCAGTAGATGCCAGACCCATTTCTGAGCGCCTCTGTTGGGATTTAGGGAAAGAAGGACGAGGAGCGTGGGGGAGAAAGGCACCCTTACATTTTTGTTATTTTGGGCTGGCAGTGGCCCCTGCAATACTTACCACCTGAATAAGTTGTCATCTCGTTTTCAGTCTATCTCCTTTTGATTTTATTTGTCAAATAGGTTTGAAAATTACACTGATAGACATTGGTCTTGAACACATAGTAGAGATTCAGTAAAGATTGGCTGGATGGTTAAGGAATGTCACTGATAGCTCTTTATACCGTATTTCCCCGTGTATGAGACACACTTTTTTTCCCCAAAAAATTTGGGGTCTAGAAACTGGGTGCATCTTATACAGTGGTTGTAGATATTTTTACCTGCATTTCCCACTTTTTTGACAGTGATGCAGAGTTGTCTGAATTTTATGATAAATAAAACTTGAGTTCAGTGACTTCATATAATACTTTTTTTTTTTCAAATTTCAGGCCCCCAAATTAAGGTGCGTCTTATACACGGGAACATCTTACACATGGGGAAATACGGTATATCTTAAGATTACAAAGTATAAACAAAATTAATTTTCATTATTTTTGAAAACTGTATTTTTAAAACATTTTATATTTGTACATTCAACCAGTTAAAATGACAAGTGAACCAAACGACTTTGCTTGGTTAACATCCAGCTTTAATGTTTTATGCCTTCAACTGAAAGCCATAGTGGGACTACTGCTGACTGACAAACAATACAGTCTAAGAGCTAACTCAGCACAGCTAATTGTGTTGTCCTAAAAAGTCCAATCATATAATCTAAGCCACTGACTACTGTTGAAACGTTATTTCCTCATTATGAATCAACTCTCTCATTAGGGGAGAGTGTTCAGGTTGGGACCCTTATAACATGTCTATGAGGTATCTGAATAGCTGCTACTGTGACAGAGAGCAGCATAAACTTTGTTTCCGGTTCTGACTTTTCTTTAAGGACCATACTCCCTTACTGACGATAAATCTCGAGAGGCTCCTGTAGGGTAGAAACCAGACCTGAAATCTGATTAACAAAAATGTGGGCAGTTTACCAGCCCCGTTCTGTCAGGGCAACTGCATCTTCTCTGAGCATGTGGAAGCAATTCTGTTAGTCTGGCTGATGACCTAATGACATGAATACCTCAGTGGCACTTTACCCAAGATGGGGCCTACAGGCCAGAGCAGACAGCTAGTCCTAGGACAGTGGTGTGCTTGAGAGCCTGGGATCTTTGGGTCGTAATGTCCCTGCTGATGAAGACTAGCTCAGGGACTGCGACAATGAGCAGAGAGTAGCAAGAGGCCCTGGGAAGGAGCTACTTTGGTCTTCATTGTAAAAATTAACTCTACAAGTAGGAGTGGAAGGAAGTTTTTATAAATTTAAGAGAGGGGATTTTTAACACTTAAAAACATCAGCTATGGCCTGACCAGGCAGTGGGCAGTGGATAGAGCATCTGACTGGGATGCGGAAGACCCAGGTTCGAGACCCCAAGCTCGCCAGCTTGAGCACGGGTCCATCTGGCTTGAGCAAAAGCTCGCCAGCTTGGACCCAAGGTTGCTGGTTCCAGCAAGGGTGGCTCAGTCTGCTGAAGGCCCACGGTCAAGGCACATGTGACAAAGCAATCAATGAACAACTAAGGTGTCGTAATGGCAATGAAAAACTAATGATTGATGCTTCTCATCTCTCTCCATTCCTGTCTGTCTGTCCCTATCTATCCCTCTCTCGGACTCTCTCTCTGTCCCTGTCAAAAAAAAAACAACACATCAGATATGATTGCATAAAGTATTGTTGAAACGCTGCTGTTTCTGGAAGAGGCTGGTACTAGGAGTGGGAGCTGTGTGTTTGGTTGCCACGTGACCTCTCTGGGTCAGGTGACTCTGCTAGTGGAAATGGCCAGGCCTATCTGCCTATTTCATCTATTTGTTGGAAAGATGGCGACGGTAAACATAATGTAAATTACTAAGCTGAAGGGATGCGCAACTACAGAGCAGTAGTCTATTCTGGATAGAAGCCCTATGGCTAAACTAGTTGACAGCATAAATATTTTACTATGTAGGTACTTTGAAGTCCTACAATTGAGAGATGTGCTCAAAGTGTGTGGGGGATGGAGTATTACTAATCTAGCTCTTTGAGGAAGATTATACATCCCTCTCTCCACCCCCCACCCCACCTTAGCTACAAGTTCAGCAACAATACTGTTAAGAGCAAAGGACTCTCACATTTAATTTCCAAATTGATTTCTCTTTTATTGCCATTTGAAATCAAAGCACTTCATAAGTTTCCTAGGGAAGTGAGAAATTGTTAAAGCCCTTCCTTCACCTGGTAGTTAGAAGTAGCAGGAGGCTTTTTGCTCTTCTGTAGGCCCAGAAGAATATGACCACCGAGTTTGGGCTGATTGTAGGCCGGTGTAAAAACTGGAAACAGCATAGCTATCACAGGAGGCTTCCAGCACTGTAAGCAGGTCTGTGCTCTGGACGCTGTCCAGTCAATTTAAGAGCTGGGATTTTAGGTTGATTTTAAGTTTTGGTGTGACAAAGTCAAGTAGGCTGCCCTTTTTAGGTCTCCCAGAATGTTTTCAAAAACTGTTTTATTGAAGAAAAAATTACAGTGAAATGCACAGATATTAAGGGTACAATTTGACAAGTTTTGACAAATGTATACATCCATATAATCAACATACCAGTCAAGATATAGAACATTTCCATTGCCCAGAAAGTTCTTTCATGTCCCTTTCCAAGAAGTCCTTACAACCTCCCACCCAAAGACAAACATTTTTGTTATTTCTATTTATGGGGTAAGTACCGTCCATACTTGAAATTCATATAAATATGATCAGTCTTTTGTATCTGGTTCATATTTCTGAGATTCACCTACATTGTTGCATGTGTCAATAGTCCATTCCTTTTCAGTGTCAAGTAGTATTCCATTTTATGGATCTCCCGTTTGTTTATCCATTTGCCAACTAATGGACATTTGGGCTGTTTCCAGCTTTGGCTATTCTGAATAAAGCTTCTATGGACATTGGTATGTGTTTGCAGACATGCTTCCATTTGTCTTAGATCAGTGGTTCTTAACCTGGGTTCTATCGAACCCTAGGGGTTCGATGAGTTGGTCTCAGGGGTTCGGAGAAGCCTCTGCTGCGGAGGCCAGAATAAAGTAATACAGTAATTTGTTGTGAGTTCATGCACTTTGTTGGTTTTGTTCTTTGAGCAAGGTGATGTTCATGCACGGCTCATTTTGTGCACCAGTAAAAAACATATACCTATGTCTTGAATTTGGAAAAAAAATCATATTTTATTTATCACTAAAGAAGGGTTCGGTGAATGCGCATATGAAACTGGTGGGTTCAGTACCTCAAAAAAGGTTAAGAACCACTGTCTTAGATAAATACCTAGAAATAAAACGCCTGGTTCATAGGGTAAGTGCATGGTTAACTTTGTAAGACACTGCCAAATAAATTCTTTAAAGTAGTTGCATTATTTTCCACTGCTACCAGCAATACATGTAATCCACATTCTCACCAACACTCGGCATTGTTGGGCTTTTTAATTTTAGCAATCCTAATGGGTGTATTGCATTGTGGTTTTAAAAATACCTTTTTAATTTTTAATTTACATATAGTAAAACTGACTTTATTTTGAATATTAGAACTCTTTGAGGGTTTTTTTTTCTTTTTTCACAGGGACAAAGAGAGAGTCAGAGAGGGATAGACAGGGACAGACAGACAGGAATGGAGAGAGGTGAGAAGTATCAATCATTAGTTTTTCGTTGGGACACCTTAGTTGTTCATTGATTGCTTTCTCACATCTGCCTTGACCATGGGCCTTCAGCAGACTGAGCCACCCCTTGCTGGAGCCAGCGACCTTGGGTCCAAGCTGGCAAGCTTTTGCTCAAACCAGATGGGCCCACGCTCAAGCTGGTGAGCTCGGGGTCTTGAACCTGGGTCTTCCACATCCCAGTCCAATGCTCTATCCACTGCATCAGGCTAGAACTCCATGAGTTTGTTTTTTCTAAAATTTCTTTTTATTTTATTCATTTTAGAGGAGACACAGAGTGAGAGAGAAAAAGAGAGAAGGGGGGGGAGCTGGATGCATCAACTCCCATATGTGCCTTGACCAGACCAGTGCAGGGTTTTGAACTGGTGACCTCAGTGTTCCCAGGTCGATGCTTTATCCACTGCGCCACCACAGGTCAGGCCTAGAACTCTGAGTTTTAATACGTTATAGATTCATCTAGCCACAGTCGGGATACAGAAAAGTTCTATCACCTAAAAAAGTTCCCTCCTGATCTGCCTTGGGTAGTCATAATCTCTTCCTACGCCTATCCCCTGGTAGCCACATCTGTTGTCTGTCCCTACCTACAATTTTACCTTTTCCAGAATGTCACATAAATAGAATTATGCAGTATGTAAACTTTTGAAACTAGCCTCTTTCAATCAGCATAATGCCTTTAAGAGTTATCTGTAGTACTGTATATTGAAATCAGTATCTTTGTTGTTTTCAACTTTTGGCAATTATACAACTGCAATAAACGTGTAAAGGTTGCTGTGTGAACACAAATTGCATTTCTTTAGAATAAATACCTGGGATTGAGATTGCTGGGTCATATTGTAAGTGTATGTCAACCTTATAAGTAACCGCTAAACTGTTTCTTCAGAGCGTCTGAGCCATTTTGCATTCCCCCTGGCAACGTAGGAAAGTTGCAGTTGCTCTGCATATTCATCAGCACTTGGTACTGTTTTTATTTTGCTTATTCTAATAGGTAAAGAGAGATATCTTACCATTGTTTTAATTTGCATTTCTCTAATGCAGTGGTTCTCAAACTTTTTGAAGTCTGGGCGCATTTAAAAGCGTACAAATAACTGTAGGCACACTATATACAAATTTCTGAGAAATATGTTATAATAAGTCAAATATTAAAGAAAAAATATATAAAGTCCAAGCGTGCTTTTATGGTAATTAAACAAAATAAATGCAACAAAATTAAATTTATTCTGACATTAAAAACATTTTTATGTGACATTTTTTGAGTTATGCTTTTTAGAATTCGTAAAAAAATAGGGGGTAAAATAAAAATGACGAAGTTATCTTTACATATATAGATATATTCTTAGTAAGATTTAGTAATTCGGCAGGTCCCGGTGTGAATGTGTTAAGTTTTTTCATTCTTGTGTTTATGAGAAACATGAGCCTGATGTGTCCTAGTGATTTCTTCAGTGTTTGGACATATATTTGAAAGGCAAACTCTCATTTCCTCGTCAATACATTGAAGAATTCCTCTTTTTACTCTTGTGTTGAGTGCAGAAAGCCCCCACCATACATATCACCTTAACTTTACACCAAACAAAGGACAGAAGAAACTTGCCTCCAGTCTTTCCGGGGAACATGGGGGGTAGTGTAAACAATCCAGCACCACAGCTTAACAGCCTTTTGCAACCTAATATGACAAGTGAGGATTGGGGTTGGGCAGACTGTCATCTTACAGCCAATTCCTCATACCTCTGTACCCCCAAAATCTAAACCCCAAAACCCTGTTGGTTTTTTGGTCCCCAACAGACACATATTTCTCTGGAATACCATAGGGCACACCTGGAAATCTTCTAGGGCACACTTTGAGAACCACTGCTCTAATGACTCGTGATGATAAGTATCTTTCCATATCCTTACTGTATTCCCCCATGTATAAGAGGCACCTTAATTTTGGCACCCAAAATTTGAAAAATGTATTACATAAAGTTACTGAACTCAAGTTTTATTCATCATAAAATTCATACATCACTATCAAAACTCCCATTCATTAGCTTGTCCTCATCTGTGTCTGATAACGAATCATGGTCTTCATATATTGCCTCGTCCTCAGTTCCATTTATGGCATTTGAAATGCCACAACCACTATATACGATGCACCCAGTTTTTAGACCCCAAATTTTTCGGAAAAGGCTGTGTCTTATATATGGGGAAATAAGGTACTTGCCCTCCATAGGTGACCTTGTGTAAAAAGTCTGTACAAATGTTTTGTTCATTTTAAAGATTGGATTGTTTTCTTAACTGTTCTGTTTTGAAAGGCATTTATATATTCTAGAATGAAGTCATTTTTTTGATAAATGATTTGCAAATATTTTCTCCTGATCTAGGGCTGTTTATTCATTTCCTTTACTGTGTTCTTCTCAGAGCAAGTTTTCAAGTTTGAACGAGTCCAATTTCTCACTTCTTTATGGTTCATGTTTTTGGTGTCATACCTAAGAACTCTTTACCTCATCTGACTATTTTCTGTCTTCATGTAAGTCTTACAGTTTTACATTTTACATACACCTATGATTATTTTGAGTTAATTTTTAAAGAGAGGAAGAAATAAAGCATATTTAGAGGTAGTGTATGTATGTCTAATTGTTCCAATCCCTTTTGTTGTAAAGACTATCCTTTTTGCATTGATTTTTGAACATTTGTGAAAAATTAGTTTACCATATTTTTGTAGGTCTATTTCTGGACCCTCTTCTATTCCATAGATGTGTCTAGCCTTTCTCCAATATAGCACTATCTGGATTACTGTAGGTTTATACATCATTTTTAAAATTCAGTAATGCAAAAAAAAAAAAATCAGTAATGCAAGTCTTTCAACTTTATTCTCAAAATTGTTTTGGCTATTAGTTTCTTTGCTTTTCCTTATACAATTTATTTTTATTTTTATTGAATTTATTGGTGCTATATTGGTTAATAAAATTATATAGGTTTCAGGTGTACAATTCTGTAATATATCATCTGCATATTGTATTGTCTGTTCACCACCCAGTCAGGTCTCCTTGTCACAATTTATCCATTTACTTTCTACTGCCATACGTTTCCCTCAAGACTCATCATTCCGTTGTTATTTGTGAGGTTTCTTTTCTTTAGCTTAATATTTTCGTATTTCACCCAGCCCCCCAACCCCTCTTCTCCAACAGCTGTCAGTCTGTTCTCTGTATCTATGAGTCTGTTTCTATCTTGTTTATTTTATTAGATTCTACATATAAGAGAAATCATATGACACCTGTCTTTATGACTTATTTCACTTAGCATACTAGTCTCCAGGTCCATCCATGCTGTTGCAAAAGGTAAAATTTCCTTCTTTTTTATGGCCAAGTACTGTTGCCTTGTGTAAATGTACCACTGTTTTTGTTTCTTTATCCATTCATCTACTTATGGGGACTGGAATTACTTCCAAACGTTGGCTATTGTAAATAACGCTGCACTGAGCACAGGGTGCATATATTCTGCTGAATTAGTGTTTCAGATTTCTTTGGATATATTCCCAGAAGTGGAATCAATAAATCATAAGGCAGTTCCATTTTTAATATTTTGAGGAAACTGCATACTGCTTTCCCTAGTGCCTGCACCCATCTGCATTCCCACCAACAGTGCACTAGGGTTCCTTTTCCTCCACACCCTTGTCAACACTTGTTTGTTGATGTATTGATAATAGTTATTCTGATGGGGAATTGACTATTTGATTAGATCTCTATATAAAACCAACATTTGTTCTATTTTCTCTTATTGTTAGTCCCTTCTTTTTGCTTCTTTGGTTTTTACTCTTATCTAAGCTACCCTCCTTCCTTCTTACGTTGGGTCTAATTTACTTTTCTTTTCCTAGCTTCTTAAGATGAAAGATTAGATAACTGGTTTAACCTTTCTTCTTTTCTGTTACAAGCACTTAAATCTATAAATATCCAACTAAGTTTTCATGATTCATTGTGAAATTGATGTTATGCTTTATATGTAATTGAAAATGTGTTTTAATTTTCTTGTACTTTTTTCTTTGCTCCATGGATTGTTTAGAAATATGATAGTTTCCAAGTATTTGGGAATTTTCTGGATGTTTTATTATCATTTATAATTTTGTGGTTGGAAAATATACTTTAAGATTTCAAGCCTTTAAAATCTGTTGAGACCATCATGTAGTCTATGTTAGTGAATGTTCTGTATGAGCTTGACAAGTATATCCTAAAGTTGTTGGGTATATAGTCTTTTATAATGTCATTTATCTCTAATTGAATCATAGTGTTGCTCAAATTTTAAAATCCTTATTTTTTTTCCATTGGATATTCTATCTTTTCCTGATAGAGTAATGCTTATCTCTCCCTTTAGTCCTGTCAGTTTTTCCTTCATGCATTTTGAAGCTAAGTCATTAATTACATACACATTTGACTGTCATGTCTCCTTATTGACAAAATGCCCCTCTTTATTTCTGGTAATAACCCTGGTCTTGAATTTTCCCTTTTCTGATATTCATAAAACCACAGTAACCATTTTATGCTTCCTGTTTGCATGTTGTATTCTTCCCAATCCTCTTGGTTGTAAACTGTGTATCTGTATTAAAGTGTCTCTTTAATAGGTACCATATAGTTGAATTTTTAACTAGACTTTCTTAGAGTAGTTTAGGTTCCCAGAAAAACTGAGCAGGAAGTAGTTATCCCGTCCCTCCCACCAACATCGCACTCCAGAGTGCTACCTTGTTACAATCAGTGAACCTACAGCGACATACCATGATCAGAGTCCATAGTTTCCCTCAGCATTCACTCTTGGTGTCATACACTATGGGTTGTGACAATTGTATGACATGTCTCCGCCATTATAGTGTCATAGAGTTAATTCACTGCCCTCTAAATCCTCTGCACTTCACTTACTCAATCCCCCTCCTTTCTAATCCCTGACAACCACTGGGCTTTCTACTGTCCAGTTTACCTTTCCCAGAATGTCATATAGTTTGAAAGATTTGGCTTTTAAAACTTAGTAAAAAACCATTTAGAATACCTCCCCCCCCCCATTTTTTTCTTTTCATGGCTTGGTAACTCATTCTTTTTAGCACTAAGTAATATCCCATTGTCTGAATGTACCACTGTGAAGAACATTTTGTTTGCTTCCAAGGTTAGCAGTTATGTAATAAAACTGCTAGAAAACCCATGTGGAGGTTTCTGTGTGGATATAAATTTTCAGTTCACTTGGGTAAATACCAGGAGCATGATTGCTGGATTGTAAGGTAAGAGCATGTATAGTTATATAAAAAATTGTCAAACTTGTCTTTCAAAGTGACTACCATTTTTTTTGCATTCTCAATAGCTGTGAACGGGAGTTGTCATTCCACATCCTCATGAGTATTTAGTGTTGTGTTGTAATGGAGTCTCCCCATTCCGACAGCATGTCATGGTAGCTGTTTCAATGTGCAGTTCCCTAATGATATATAAGGTCGGTCATTTTCTCATCTGCTTATTTGACACCTTTGGTGAGCTGTCTCTTCAGTTCTGCTGCCTGATTTTTAATCAGTTTTCTTACTGTTGAGTTATAAGAGTTCTTTGTATAGTTTGGATAACTGTCCTTTATCAGATGTTTTTGTAAACATTTTCTCCAAGTATGTGGCTTGTCTTCTCATTTTCTTGACAGTATCTTAGAGCAGAAATGTAAAATTTTGATGAAGTTCAATTATCAATTTCTTTTATCAGTCATGCCATTGGTAGTATATCTAAAAGGTCATTGCCAAACCTAAGGTTCTAGACTTACCTTCTGGGACTCTCCCAGTTTGTTTTTATACTTAAGTCTGTGGTCCGTTTTGAGTTAATTTTTGTGAAGGATGTATGGTCAAGATTCCCTTATTTTTACTGTGGATGTCCAGTTGTTCTAGCACATGTTGAAAAGCCTGTCTTTGCTCCATTGTATTACCTCTGCTCCTTTGTCAAAGACCAGTTGCCTATATTTGTGTGGCTTGGATCTTAATTTTCAATGCCTTTTAATTAAAATTTAGTCCTTTTCCTTTAAAATAATGATATGTATAGGTTTAGGCCACTTGGCTATTTTGATTTTTTCCTTCCTATACTCTTCCTCTCCTGCCTTATTCTCTAAGTGTGTCTAATTCCTCATTATTTTTATCATAGATTTATCTTTTCAGTTGTTTCTCTGTTAAAATCTTTTCAGCCTGACCTGGTGGTGGCACAGTGGATAGAGCGTCGGACTGGGATGTGGAAGACCCAGGTTCGAGACCACGAGGTTACCAGCTTGAGCGCGGGCTAATCTGGTTTGAGCAAAGCTCACCAACTTGGACCCAAGGTCACTGGCTTGAGCAAGGGGTTACTCAGTCTGCTGTAGCCCCACAGTCAAGGCACATATGAGAAAGCAATCAATGAACTAAGGTGCTGCAACAAAAAACTGATGATTGATGCTTCTCATCTCTCTCCATTCCTGTCTGTCTGTCCCTGTCTATCCTTCTCTCTGACTCTTTGTAAAAAAAAAAAAAAAAAATCTTTTCAGATTATACCTACCTATGGATTTATGTTCAAGTTCATTAATCCTTCCTTCTGCACTATCCTAATAGCCCATATGAGTTTACTTTTTTTTTTTTTTTTTTTTTGGACAGAGAGATAAGCATCAATTCTTGTTGCAACACTTTAGTTGTTCATTGATTGCTTTCTCATATGTGCCTTGACCGGGTGGCTACAACAGAGTTATCCCTTGATCAATCCAGCGACCTTGGGCTTCAAGCCAGCAACCATGGGATCATGTCTATGATTCCACGCTCAAGTCAGTGACCCCATGTTCAAGCCAGCAACTTCAGGATTTTGAACCTGGGTCCTCCACATCCCAGACCAACACTCTATCCACTGCACCACTGCCTGGTCAGGCTGACTTTACTTTGTTTTTTGTTTTACAATTTCCATTGACAGTTCTTATCTTCAAGTTCAGTCTAGTAAACCGGACAAACATCACACTCCCTTGTTCCATTTTTTAAATAGTCTCTGGAGCAGCAGGGTATATAGAATCTAAAAGTCATTAAAAGCAAAAGGCTAGATTTCCTTCTTACTCCCCATATCATCCTTATTGGGGGTAGGAGTGGGAAACAAATGTAGTATCCATAATCAGGTAGAATTTAGAGAACCCTAAAAAGTGTATAGCAGTTAATACCTGGGCAAAGTCACCATTTCTGGACTTTAATTGCCAACTATTAAAAAATGAATTAAATGCATGCTAATTTTTACATTCTTAAGCCAGTGGTTTCAGAAATGAGTCAACTGAATTTTATTTTATGAATTTTTAGAGCTATGTCTTCAACCCAAAGACTAAGATATGCTATGGACCATAACCTCGTTCACAGACTCTGTGCTTTCTTATGGCTAAATCTCTCTCCTGTAAAGTTGCTTTAGCCTACGTGCTATCTTAAAAGAAATTAATGCAGTGGTAACAGCCAGTTTGGAAGCTTAGAAGACACATCACAAGCACTGCAGCCCAGTTAAATTAAGAAACATCCAAACCTACAGAGGATTTTTATAAGTTTATTTGAGCAAAGCTGATGACAATGGCCAGAAAATAAGATTTAAAATGCTCCATGCCCTGATATGCAAAGGTTTCTGGTGTGATCCCCAGTCAGGGCACACACAGGAACAGACTGATGTTTCTGCTTCTCTCTCACTTCCTTTCTATAAAATCAACCAATAAATTTCTCTTAGAAATAAAAATTCTCGGGAGAGTTAACAGTTTGCAATTTCATTTATGCATCTGAAATTAAGGAAGGAATGTAAGGAAGGTTATGTGATGATGGGAGAAAGCAAGGCAGGGTCTGGGTCACAAGATTATGACCTTTCTTAAGGGAGTCTGTGCCTTCGAAGGGCATTACTTCTGGTATTTCAAAGGAGTGTTCACCTCAATGCACATGACTACCCATCCTACCTTACCAGTTATGAATTTACGGTTTATTAGAGCACCCCTTCTTGCCACCATGTCAAAAAGGGTAAGAATAAAACAATGAGAAACCGTTAACTTTTTTTTAGATTAATCTGAGCTTTTCACAGGGAACATCTAATTCAGGAGAAAATAGGTGGCTCTGCATGTCTCATTTGTGTTTCTTAAAGAGTTGTTGGCCCTGGAGCAGAGGCCATCATTCTGTCCCACTCTGAGTTGTAAGCATCTGACCAGGGCACAAAGCCCAGATATGTAGGTTCATGAGGTCTGAGGCAGGAGCAAGTTGTGATATCCTCGTTTCCCTTCGGTCAGTCTGGCAAACATCACGGCCCAGAAAGTAAACCTATTAGGTTTTGCAAGCCCCACGGCCTGTCACTACTCCACTCAGCCACTATTCTGTGAGAGCAGCCGTAGATCAGAGGAGTCCCAGTGGCTGCAGGGGTTCCAGAAGCTCCACCCTGTGAGAAAGGAGACGAGGCCACAAGAAGACTATCTCAAGTTGGACATGCATGCTGGGGCTTTCCAGGCAGCAACAGTCTGCATGAGACTCCACGCAAACATACAACAGCTCCTTCAAGCAGACAGAAGCCCGGAAACCTCACCTCACTCCCCTTCCCGACACACCGACCACCCAGAGCCTTGGTCCGATGGGGACGCTGCAGACTCACTCCAAGAACTCCGAGCTCCTCCTGCCGAAGGAGGTCAGTGGAAGTACTTCCTCCTGACCATTATGCATCCCCACAAGGAGGGCCCTGGCAAACAGAAGCTCAGACAGGCCAGGAAGGCTGGTGGCAAGCGGGACAGGTGGCCCGCGGAGCTTGTTGCCAGCCCCAAACTAAGCCAAAGTCTAAAGTGCCTGACTCACTTCCCTCGATGAGAGAAAAGCCAAACACAATAACAAGCAGCAGCAGCAGCAGCTGAACCATGTCAAGGAGGGAGAGGCGAGCCTGGCCCATGGAGCCCACCTTCCCCATCAAGCACGTGCACAGCAGCAGTCTGGTGCTGGCCAACTCCTCAGCCCAGGGGCAAGGGCAAGAGAAACAGGAAGAAGCGAGTCAGCAGCTCACTCCATATCTTTCTGCCTAAAGATGTCAACCTAGACAGTGCAGATGTGGACGAGACAGAAGTGGAATATCTCAAAAAATTCTGGTTGAATTCTGCCAAACATAACTGAACACTGTCCATTGACTGGTCCAATTTCAGCTTGAAAAGAGCGACTGTAGCTGCCCACTGACTGAGGAGCACCTGGGGAGGGATGTGTGGGAGCCATGCAGGTAGGCCGCTGCATCTGGGACCCACACCGAGGACATGCTGCCTGCCCCAAGCTGCTAGCTTCTGTGTCATGTGCGGGCCTTTGCTGTATGTAGTTCTGTGGTGAGAATGGACAGTACTCCCGTCCCTTCTGCCCCTGCAGCCTCGGTGGCTTGGGCCATGGCCAGAAACGAGTTTGCATCATTCACACGGCTGTCACCTCTGCTTCTTGCCTGTCCTGTCATCTGTGGCCATCACTCTGCTCCCACCCAGTGTGGGTGGGGCCGGTGCTCTTCAATCTCCACATTCTGCTAAGGGATCCAGGTTTTGCTGTTTGTGTCTGACCCCTAACTTGTAGCCAGCTTGTGTAAGAACCGTGCACAAAGAGAAAGTTAAAAAAACAAACCCACCCAGCACTCACAAAAAAAGTAGCCATGGGTATGTAAACAAATGGCATGGCTAAGTTCCAGTAAACTTCATTTACAAAACAGGCAGCTCAAATCTGGCCCAAAGTCTACAGCTTGTTGGTCCCTGGTGAACATAACCTTTAGCTAACAAAAGTTAACTATTCGGTTTTATAAACTTCAATATCTCGAAAAAATGTTTTTCTTTTGTGTGTGTGTATAAAAATGTTTGCCATTTTTACTGATTATCCTTTTTTCTATTTATAAGATAAAGCAATAGTTACCTCATATTTTCTCCACGTGACCAAAGTGTCAAAAAGGACTGTTTCTACATGCTATGAAATCATATAGTAGTCTGCGTTCCATATCTTCACAATGAAACTTCTCTTCTCTTCACAGATTAATACTGCATGTGAAGAGTGATAAAAAGAACAGTGATTTCTGAAGCGGCCTGGAGAGGAAAACCACTGGTCAAGATCACGTGGACACTCAGTGTTTTCCAAAGATGCTGTTGAAGTAGTCTTTACTACTACTTTGCTCACTCAAAGTTCTTCATAACATGGGCTGCATGAAATCAAAGCAAACCTTCCCATTTCCTACCACAATTGAGTGTGACAGGCGGAATGCAAGTGCAGAGAGCTTTATGTCGGAACACAGAAATCAACCTAGGATGCCTTCTCCAGGTGTCAGTGAGGAACTGAAGGAACCCACAGGGCCCAGAATTGTGGCTGAATTTGCAAACCGCCTGTCCCAGGAAATCCTGACTGATGCCTTGCAGCAGTGCGCAGACAGTAACAACAAGTACTGTGACATCCCATTCATTGAGAGTGAGGGGCCTTGACACTATGGAGTTAAGACAGTTTCTTCAACTGTGGATCTGGTGGTGCTAGTTTAAATACACGAAACAAAAGCAAAAGGTTGTACGAATAAATACAAGTTGATTGCATCTGAATGTAAAAATTAAGTCTATGATATTCTCGAGTGTAGGAGTACCTAAAATGAAATGTGTTTTAAGTAGTTCTGTGGTAATAGCTATTATAGCTGCTTGGTCTTAAACTTTAGTCACTTAAAGGGCTAAATATAGGTCCTGTGGTGCCAGAGTAGCCAGCTGTATGTCACACTCCATTCTTCTTGAGAAAATATAGCATCACCAGAGAAATAAAAGTTAAAAAGTGCCCAAGTCTCCAAATGGTTTAAACACACTCCATTAAAATAACTACGTTAATTTATACCAAATTCTCTCCCAAAATATAAAAATGATTTTTCTTGAAATATCTTGGCAATGAATGGCACTCAAGCCATTGTAATTAGCAGTAGGTTTTGTCAAAACCATTTGGGTAAAGGATCCCAATTTTATTTTTTAAGACTTTATTCATTTTAGAGAGAGAGAGAAAGAAGGGGGGAGGAGCAGGAAGCACCATCTTCCATATGTGCCTTGACCGGGCAAGCCCAGGGTTTCAAACAGGCAACTTCAGTGTTCCAGTTCGATGCCTTATCCACTGCGCCACCACAGGTCAGGCACAAGGATCCCGATTTCTTAACACAAACAATCAAGAATTGTTAGAAAGTAACCCATGTAGAAGAAGAGATCTACCTTGCACTTTGACCTTAAGAAGATAAGTTATGCCTGACCAGGCGGTGGCGCAGTGGATAGAGTGACGAACTGGGATGCGGAAGACCCAGGTTCGAAACCCAAAGGTCGCCAACTTGAGCACGAGCTCATCCAGCTTGAGTGTGGGCTCACCTTCTTGAGCACAGGGTGATGGCTTGAGCATAGGATCATAGATATGACCCCATGGTCGCTGGCTTGAACCCAAAGGTTGCTGGTCTGAAGCCCAAGGTTGCTTGCTTGAGCAAGGGGTCTCTCTCTGCTGTAGCCCCCCGGGTCAAGACATATGAGAAAGCAGTCAATGAACAACTAAGGTGCCACAATGAAGAGTTGATGCTTCTCATCTCTCTCCCTTTCAGCCTGTCTGTTCCTCTCTCTGTCTCTGTCACAAAAAAGATAAGTTATGCTTTTCATCTACAAAAGTATCACCTCGAACCTCA
Organism: Rhynchonycteris naso; assembly: GCA_037038555.1. NCBI lineage: Eukaryota > Metazoa > Chordata > Mammalia > Chiroptera > Emballonuridae > Rhynchonycteris > Rhynchonycteris naso. The sequence goes on along the minus strand of CM072997.1, from coordinate 43,377,490 downwards.
GGGCCCTAAGTACAGCTGTTATTAAATATCTCAGACACTTTACAGAAGCCATGGCATTAATATTTATTGCACTGAATTAAGCGCAGTGGTATATAACTGTATAAGAAAACAAGTTTGGGTACCTTTAAAAACAGCAATTCAATCAATTTTAAAACAACAGAAGCCTAGTTGGCAAGGTAAGAAGAATCATCTTGTGTCAGTGCTAAATGAGTATTAAGCTTTGCTGACTCACAGATGTGGAGATTTTTTGTTTGTTTTTTAAGTGAGAGGAGGGAGATAGTGAGACAGACTCCTGCATGCACCCTGACCGGAATCCACCCAGCAACCTGTCTGAGGCTGATGCTCAAATAAACCGAGCTATTTTTAGCACCTGAGGCCAATGCCCTTGGACCAACTGAGCAATCCTTAGCACCTGGGGCCATGCTCAAACCAATCGAGCCACTGACTGCAGGAGAGAAGGGGGAGAAGAAGGGGAGAGAAGCAGATGGTCACTTCTCTTGTGTGCCCTGACCGGGAATCAAACCAGGTACGTATATACACCGAGCCTGATGTCTTTTCCACTGAGCCACCAGTCAGGGCCTTTTTTTAAATGGTAACCATGCCCATAGAACAGTGGTCGGCAAAGGGCAGCTCGTGAGCCACATGCGGCTCTTTGGCCCCTTAAGTGTGGCTCTTCCACAAAATACAATGTGCGGCCGCTACCTCGATAAGGAATGTGCCTACCTATATAGTTTAAGTTTAAAAAATTTGGCTCTCAAAACAAATTTCAATCTTTGTACTATTGATATTTGGTTCTGTTGACTGAGTTTGCTGACTACTGCCATAGGGCATTTATGGCTATATACTATTTTCATAAAGTTGGCATTTTTTAGGAAGCTTTTTTTTTTTTAAGAATTTAGTACTGTTTGAGATCACTGGTGACAAAAGTTACTTAGGAAAAAGGAAAGAAGATACTAAGACATAACTTATAGAAAGATTAGAACTGAGTCTCTAGAATTATCTTTTCATCAAGATTTGCTACACATAGAGTTTAACTGAAAGGGGAATTATTTAAGCCCATGTGTTTTAGATTCTTTTCAGTGACAGATTTTTGTCACTGAAATCTAAAGGAAGGCTTAGAAAGGCTTGTGACCTCTTTAATGAAATATTTGGTCTTATAAGCAGACAGAAATACTACTCTAATGTTAACAATTATACGTACTCTGAAACCCCCAACCAAGTAGAGTGACTTCTCTAAGCTACATGGGCAGAGAGTTCTTTGGAGAGATATGACATCTTTCAGTTGTCTCTGGACATCTGGTCATTCAACCTTCATTTCACCTACTCCCAGGACATCTTAGCAACTCAGGAAATACACCCAAGTTTACCCAAGGATCTGAAGTCATAAGGCTCAGAAAAGAAAGTTTCTTAAAACTGCAAAACCTATTTCCAGCTCACAAAGAAAAATGTAGGATTCTGAGTATTTATGCTGATTCATACAAAGCCTAGATACAAGCCTAGATGTTACTGTTTTTCATTCATTTTATCTCACATCAGGGCACTTCTGCTGCAAGGTCATTTGCTGAAAGATAAGTTAGATATATAAAATAATATACATTATGGTGGGAAGACAAAGCCATATAAAAGCAGCACATTACTTAAAGTTTTCAGCACACATAGGGACTTAGGCTACTTAGTTTTGGTTATAGCTAAATATTTTGACCTCAGGCTCCTCCTTTGCCCTGGGCCCCTATTTCCCAGGAGGGTAACAGGGATACCAACAGATCCTTTTCTAGCGAGAAGTGTAAACTCTGTTGCCACCTTCTGTGACACTGGCAGTACAGTTTTGTCACCAAGCATCACCCCCCTGTTCCTATGACATAAAGAGACTTATCTTAGAAATGTGTGCTGTATCATATGTCAAGTCATGAACAAAGAACCACAGGCTTGTATAGTCAGTGCACTAGAGGATAAACCAAGGCAGGAGAAAACGGATAAACAAATGTTGCTGTATGCGGTAGGCATCAAGATCTAGTTTGGCCTTGATGATAAGACAGAGAAGACCATCTTAAATAGGGTAATTCAGCTTCCTTCCTTCCTTCATATTTATAAGTATTGGATTCACTTCATTTTACAGGTCTTGCCTGAACAATAAGAGAGTAGAGGGACTGTTTGAGGGAGGAAACATATAAAACAAAAGACTGAAAGAATTATTAGCTACTGGAAAGGGAAACATTGTACCACAAACAGAAAAATAAGAATCATGGCCAAACAGTAAGGGAAAGGAAAGAAGGAAAAAGACAGCCCAAGAAACCCCACTAATGCCCAATTCTATCAGAAGACACACTGGAAAAACAAGTTTCCAGTGTTTTCAATAGCGGGGAGGGACACAGTAGCAAGTTTCTTTCTTTTTTTTTTATTTTTAAAGACTTTATTCAAGTTTTAGAGAGGAGAGAGAGAGAAAGAGAGAGAGAAGTGGGGAGGAGCAGGAAGCATCAATCCCATATGTGCCTTGACTGGGCAAGCCCAGGGTTTTGAACCTGGCGACCTCAGTGTTCCAGGTTGATGCTTTATCCCACTGCGCCACCACAGGTCAGGCCAGCAAGTTTCTTTACCTCACTGACACACACAACCACTGGGCCCAGTGCCGCAGCAGATGAGCTGCTACAAGGGCAACAACAAGTGGTAGCTGTGGGAGCAGCAGCCTGCCAGAGGAAATGTGCCAGTTCCTCCTTCACAAGGCTTGACAGAGCCGCACCCGTGCTTCTCTCCTTCCTGGCTCCGTGGCTTTTGTGCACTGCTCCCTTTTCCCACAGGCCTGTGATGTGACTTCTCCACTTTCAGCTGCCTTACCTGTTCTTCGCAAACTACCTACGGTTATAATTAGTACTTAAAGGGGATAAAAATAATCATATTCCCAAAGGAATAATTTGTCAAATTGCCTTACTAGTATTAAAGAGAGACACACTGAATGAATAGAGCATGATACTCCTATATCCTACTCAATATCACTGGAATTTTATGAAATGGAGGAACTGTACTTTTGTGTTCTAGTTTTAGAAATGAAGTTACACATTACAAATAATTTCAACAAACAGTAATTTACAAACAAAGTTCTAACAAATATATTGTTTGCTTAATCATATATCCTCATCCTGTATTTATGTGACCACATACGACGTGTCTTGCTCACACACTGTGCACAAACTCTGATGTACTCCCTAAATTTACTTTGCCAAAACTCAAGTTTTATTAGCAATTTCTCTTCCCCATAAGAGTTAGCTATGAAGTGGTATATTTTTTCCAAATATTTTTGTGAAACTAGTTTTTTTGCAACCACAATAAAAGTCCAGTTTTATTGTAGCTATGAGTTCTTAATTTTTCAGTAAGCCAATTCTTTTCAACACTGTGTACTTTCAAACTTTGTAACATAGAGGACTTAAGATTTTCTGCATTTCTAACAAATAGAAATTGAATAAAAATCCACTTATGCAAGTAATTTTTTGGATCATTCCAATTTAGAAGCTTCAAGCATATAAATGTAACTATGCCCATTATCATAGCATCTTTATTCTAAATATGTTCTAAAATTTGGGGGGAAAATCTTTGCAGTTTCATATATTAAGAGCACAGTTGAAAGCAGTCCCTCTGGACTGCACTCCCCCCATCTGAGAAAAGGGCACAGTAGAAAATCTGTGATGTCATTTCAGTTCTGCTGCCTTTTGTTCTCACGAACCTGAAATTCTCTTACTTTTCTGAGTGGTTCAAGGTGAAAGAAAAACTATACAAGTTATAAAAGAAATGACAATCTGATCTTTAAATTATTCTTACCTAGATAATAAGGTTCCGAGTCTTGAACACCTTGAGATTTCTTATGTACCTTAAAAAAATTGTTTTGTCAATAGTACCAATTATTGAAAGTATTTCTATTTTAAATGAAAGTCCTCTTCATTTCTTTCCTCCTGATGTGAACTGTGTAAGGACAAATAACAGTTTTCACACACAAATTTGATGTAAATTGCAGAAAGCAGTGTGTCTCTATCTTAGAGATTAGAGTCCCGTAAGTCTTCATTCTGCCAAATAAGCGAATATTGCAAACAACAAAAAAATGATGCTTTCACTTTCACCATAGGAAGGGATTGAGGTTAACTTTAGGAAATGCCAAAACTGAGTTAATAATAGTGAAAAGGTGGTTAATAATAGTGAAAACCTTTCCTCTTTGCCTGAGATTTCTAATGTTATTAAAGGAACACTTCTGCTATAATAACTCGTAATTATGTTTAAATAGATTTGTATATGAAGAAAATTCCATGAAACATTAACACATTATCCAAAAATATTTCAGGGTTTATATTTTTTATAATGTATATGTTTAGTTATCAACATATAAACCACTACCCAAAGTCAAAACATGAAGTTCCCGTTACAATTAGATGACTAACTTGAGCATCACTGAAGACCTTTAAATTTTCCATCTTCTAAAACAGAAACTGGCACACTTTTTCTGAGAGGGACTGGATAGTAAATATTTCAGGCTTTGCAGGTTTTATAAATCTCTGTTGCAATTACTCAAAGCAGCTATAAATAATATGTAAACAGATGAGTAGTTATGTTCCAAAAAAGTTTTATTTATGGAGATTGATATCTGAATTTCATGCAATTATCACAGGCCATGAAATATTAATCTTTGATTTCTTTCCCCAACCATTTAAAAATGCAGAAGCCATTTCCAGCTTGCAGGATATAGAAAACAGGCAGCAGGCTAGATATGGGTCATGTGCCAGGTTGCCAACCTCTGCTGCAAAATCCAGTCACTTCAAAATTTTAAATCATTGCTTCCCAGAGATTTAAAGTAATTATTCACAACTTCACCAGTGACTTCTTTTAGGTTCGCTGGTTTCCACTTTGGACTCTGGTCTTTTTCTATTAAAACTGTCAAGTGAAGACATAAAAAATGGTAGTTAATTTCTTTCTGGTATCAACAGATTTTAATTACTGAATTGACAAACTACCTTGTACTAGACATATTTTTCTATAGCACTTTTTTTTCTGCAAAGTTTGACATTTTTGTATGTATCCTGCTTTTCTTACTAAGTAAGCCCCCACAGATTTTGGAGGGATAGCAATGTATGATGATGATGACCGTGTGGTTCTCTTCTAAAGTGCTCAGCCTGCTGCCTCTAGCCTGACGATAGCCTACTGAACGATTCCAGTGGTTTAAGGTTTAGAACTCTTTTGTCAAATGAAATCTCCCTGTTATAGAACAGCTAAAACCAGAGCTGGTGTGGTTTAAATGGAAGGCAGGAGAGGGGGAAGGGCCAAATCTGTCTCCTGACCTCCTTCACAATGAGCTAAGAGGAAAATTATTTCAGGTAGAGAAAAGGGGGCTTTATGCATAATTAAATGTGAATACTGCCATTTTGCTGAGTCCTCTAGTTCACATAGCTCTGAATTAAAATACCAAATTGTCTTTAAGTCATCATGATAAATCCTGCTTCTATTTCAATGTAGTCATCATTTAGTGAAGCTATGTAGCATCCCCACAGGATTATAATAAGTACGAGGCAATCTGCAAACTCTTCTTTAAAAACAGAGAGGAATGTCAATTTCCTGGTTGTGATGGTTTCTATAGTTATACACAAATGTCACCATTTGGGAAACTGGAGGAGGGAAGGCAGGAGGTCTCTTGCAGGTAATTTCAACCTTTTTCATCTCATGGAACACATAAAACTTATTGCTAAAATTCTTCAGCACACCAAAAAAAACCTTTTCTTTTTTTTTGCTGATCTGACACACACAAAAATAGATATAATTTTAATTCATTCACACCAGTTAGCTATTGTGTTGGTTGTTGTTACGTTTTTAACTTCACAATCTAAGGGAAAAGAAAGAGGTCAGTGCCCCTGAATAGTCAGGTATTTCATGTTTTAAAAATTCTTATGGCACACTGGTTGAAAATCACTGCTCTACAGTAATTCTTAGAACTGCATGTGAATCTATAGTTATCTCAAAAAAAGTTTTAAGGGAAGGGGTTATATTTAGTATGGTTGTGGTGAGGAATTTTAACCATACTTAAAATGTGCACAGTTCTTGTGAAGAATGAAAATATTTAAACATACAAACTCTACAGTGATCCTAAAAAACCACATTTAGCAATAAAAGGCTAAATAATTAAAGAAGCAATCTGGGAAGCAAGGAAGCAGGCCACCTCCAGGGGGAGAGGGCTTCATGCAGAATTAAATGTGGGCATTGGAGGGTTTTGAGGTTTGGCCGCCTAACTTCAGTATTCCAGGATCATCGCTTCAGTGATAATCCTGAGCACTGATGTTATAATCCCTCCAGCCAATGCTATCTACCGCCTTGACAGTCCACTGAAGGGCAAAAGGAAAGAAAATAATAAAATATGGGTGTTATTTCAAACTAACAAATTTTTACGTAGCACAGATATGGCAAGTTCATGCCATGTACAAAGCTCAGGTTTATCAGAAGATCTTATGAGACATCCACGCAAATTCCATTTGGTAGCTCCCTAGCACTGCTAAGAAAATCTAGTTTTATTTTCTCCTATAACCAGGAATAAGTTTGTTCTAGATGTTCTGAGTAAAAATTTTTGACAATCATTTCCCAAATTTGCTAGTTTATTTCATCTGATTTGCTAACATATTTTATAATTAGCAAACTGAAGCAAATATTTGGTTATGTAAAAACACCAAACAGTTTTACCCAGAATAGATATTGCTTTCTGAATAAAAAGGTTATGCTTAAAAACAAGGCAATTACTTTATTTAAAAGTAGCTTGGCCTGACCAGGCGGTGGCGCAGTGGATTGAGCGTTGGACTGGGATGCGGAGGACCCAGGTTCAGTACCCCGAGGTCGCCAGCTTGAGTGCGGGCTTATCCGGTTTGAGCAAAGCTCACTAGCTTGGACCCAAGTTCCCTGGCTTGAGCAAGGGGTCCGAGTAGGTCTGCTGTAGCCCCACAGTCAAGGCACATATGAGAAAGCAATCAATGAACAACTAAGGTGCCACACAAAAAATTGATGATTGATGCTTCTCATCTCTCTCCATTCCTATCTGTCTGTTCCTGTCTATTCCTCTCTCTGACTCTCTCTGTCTCTGTGAAAAAAAAATAAAGTAGCTTGATTAGAACCTGCATTATAGGCCCTGGCTGGTTGGCTCAGTGGTAGAGTGTTGGCCCAATGTGTGGATGTCTCAGGTTCTATTCCCGGTAAGGGCACGCAAAAGAGGTGCCCATCTGCTTCTCCACCTCTCCTCCTTTCCCCCTCTTGCTTCTCTCTCTCTCTTCTTCTCCTGCTGCCATGGCTCCATTAAAGCAAGTTGGCCCCAGGTGCTGAGGATGGCTCCATGGCCTCTGCCTCAGGCACTAAGAGTTCAGTTGCTGAGAAACAGCATCGCCCCCTAGTGGGCATGCCGGGTGGATCCCAGTCGGGGTGCATGCGAGAGTCTGTCTCTCTGCCTCCCCTCTTCTTATTGAATAATAATAATTTAAAAACCCTGCATTTATAAATCAGAACTTTGATGCTGCTCAATTTCAACTTTTCTTTTTAAATCACCAACAATATATCTAAAAACAGTATCTTTCATTTTCAAGTTTAAGAATGGTGCTCTAACATATAATGAACACTTTAGCAACATAATCCAAGTACCACACAGATCCTCCTAAAATCAGAATTCTAGACTCTGATCCACACAGAGCAAGAATTTGCTAGAAATTAGTGGGAAAAAAATGCATATTTTATGTGGTTTTTGTAAAATGTAAGTTATCTCCTCTGAGTCAACTTCATGTGTCCTCTAAAAGGATTTGAACTCACTCCTTATTTTTGGTATTATATCATGCCATAAATTAACAAAATTCTACAGTGACCAGTGTTTATCAAGCTTACAGCCCAGAGAACATAACCTTCTATTCAGATAAAATACATCCAGAGTCTCTACTATATTAAAGCTATCAATGAAAATGTAAAAAAAAAAAGATATGAAAAGTACATGTGGGGCTAAAACCCATACAACAGAAATAACAACTACTGAATATTATTTTTAGGGATATGGGCCTAGACATAAGAAATTACTGCATATTTGCTAGGAACAAAAATAACCACTTCACTTGCTTTTTCTAAATATGCTGACTTTGAAGATGATAAGCAAAAACAGAAATAAAAACATTAGCAGAATTTACTAATTATATTACATAGTTTTCTCAGTGTCGATGTTAACTGCTAGGTACAGGCAAGGAGGCGGATGGGAGGCCTGGACACTGCTGAGACCCTGGCAGTGCAGTACAAGAGAGAAAGGAAGGGGAGGGGACATGAGGGCTTCCTGCAAGGGGATAAATGTACCTTTCAAAGGCTTTAGCAGCAAAATGAGTTTATAAGCTCACGCTGCCTCTGCATGTGACTGTAGAAGCAGGATTACCCCTTACATATAAACTAGGGAGCAGTGACCAGGTTATGTAAATTTTTTAAATATTGGATGCAAAGATTTATCTTCCCTTATATGCCAGTTGGGAATGTATTTTAAAAACATTCTGAAATTTTTATAAGTCTAATTTCACTAATAAAACAACTATATCTTTGATAAACAGTATACGCTCATAAACTCTATTTCCATAACAGCCAGGAAGGAAATGGTTACTTACGTGCCCTAACGCCCTCTCGAAAGTCCTGGCCTGCCTGAAAGAAAATCAAAATGAAATGGAGAATCTCTGAGCATCCTTATTCCTGGTGATCTCTCTCTACACCCACATTAATCTCCCACAGCCACAACCCAAACCACAACATCAGAGACCTGACCAACTCTGATTTCCACCCCCACCTTTATTTGCCCAAGCGTCTCCACTGCTACAAACCCCTGATCTTACTCAGAGCTCCACCGATCCTACAACTTTCTCACCATTTGTTCTGGCTTCAGTTTGTTCTTTATCCATCCCAGTTTCCCCAGTCCATTAATGTGGTCACTTTTCCTTAAAACATCCTTATCTCCCTTTTATTCTGTACTGGCAAAAGCCCAGCACCAGCTGAACCGTACATTTGAGCAGCTAAATTTTGCTGCAGTAAAATCATACAACTGTGACTTGTTTCATTTAAAATTTCTGTTCACAGGTCTCAAAAGGCATAGGAAGCTGCTCAACAGCCCATCTTTCCTTCCCCATTCCCCAAGATGATTTCTATTATCTTCTCTCTCTTCAAACTCTACCCCTTGCAAACTACTCTGTTTGCTCTCAGCTAATGACAATCTTCTACTTCCTTAAAAAAAAAAAAGCCCTAAGACATGCAATTCTCTTCTTCCTACCACTAAAACACCTGCAGCCCAACTACACACAGCCATGACTTTCTTTCCCTGATGATAGAAGAGAACATCACCTTTCAAAGGCCAGTCCTCCCTCCCCTGAATTTCCTTTCCCATTACCTCCTACCTTCTCAAGGACTCTGCCTGAGAAGGTCCCTATCTCTCTTTTTCTGGCACCATCAATGTAGGCAGTATAAACTAGTGGCTGGGTGCATGCAGTTCAAATGTCAGGGTTCACCTCGTCTCCACTACGTAGTAATTATGTGACCTGGAATAGTAATTTTCCTAACTCCCAATTTCCTAAAATGGCAATATCAATAAATACATCCATCATAAAGTTATCTTGATCCACATCCCACCAGTGTCTGACACCTAGTAAGTGTTCAGTAAACGTTGTTAGTATCATCAGCATAATCTGTATTCTCCTTTTTACCATTTTCAATCATTCATAAACAAGTGCTGGTATCTTCCACCTTACAAGATAAAGGAACCTCACTTGATTTCACAGTCCCAGCTTCTACCCTATTTCTGTTTGAAGGAGAGTTGTATACACTCTCCACTTCTTCACAACCCATTTACTTATTCCTCTCCAAGTTATCACACTATAACTTCTGCCCCAATACCCCTGGAACGGCTTGCTCAAATCACCCCCAACTTCAGGAGATGAGGATGCCTTTACCTGTGTCTACTAGAACTAGGCAGTACCGCCCCCTTGAGACTCCTCTCCTGCTCCACACACAGCAGCCTCCTGGTCCCCCCACCTCCGTCCTCTCCCACGGCTCTTTCTCCCCAAGCCCACTCCAGAATGTTGGAGCTCCTCAGATCAGAGCTCTCCTTTTCCTTCTCTACGATCTTACCCAGTCAATACTCAGCACATCAGCAGCTAAGTGATCAATTCTGTTAAAATATAAGATCATGTCACTTCTCTGTTCAAAAACACCCAGTGGCTTCCCATTTTATTCAGAAAAGCCAATGTCTTGTAAAGGCCTTCAAGGCCATATACACTAGGCAGCCCTTCCCTGCTGTTAGCTCTGACCTCACCCCTTTTCACCACCCACCTCCCACCCCACCGCATCCACAAGGCCTCCCTGAGGCTCCTAATGAGGCAGGCACACCACATCTGGCTCTCACTTGCAGTGCCCTCTGCCTGGACGCTCTTCCTCCGGATACGTGCACAGTTCACTCCCTCCCTTCTTTCAGGCTGTTACTCAAAGAACACCTCAGCGAGGTCTTCTCTGGTCAACCCAGCTACAAGTTCAAACCGCCTCTCCCCCTATAATCCATATTCTCCTTTCCACTTGACTTTTTCTCCTTAATACTTATAATCACTATATTTTACAAACTTACCTGTTTACAACTATGACAAAGTTGAGTTCCAGGAGGTCTGGGATTTTGTATGCTTTGGTGCCTCAAACAGTGCTCAGCATGTGGTAAGCACTCTTATTTGTTAAGTGAATAAAAAAATCTCTACAGCTTTTTCAAATTTGGTGTGTCTTTACTTCTCTGCCACCAGCCTCTAAGCCACTAGTTTGCACCTGGACTACAGCAGTAAACTCCTATCCGGTCTCTATGTCCACTCTTGAAGTCCTCCAACCCCATCTCCATTTAGCAGCATAATTACCTTACAAACTAAAACAAATCACCACCTGCTGAACCCTAAGAGGCATCTCCACATTACCACTTCTCACCCCTCAGGTCACAGATGAGCTGACATCCCAAAGCTGTTTTCCCCGACTTACTGATTTAAAGCAAGTTCCCTCTGTCTCCCCGTCCTGTCCCCACATCATTCTCCCCTATCACCAACTCAGTATATTTCTCTTAGAGCGCTTACCACAATTTGTAATTATTTATTTTATTTACTTCTTGATAGTCTCAGTAGACTATAAATTACATAAGAACAAGGATAGTATCATTCTTCCAACGACATAACCCTTATGTCCCTGGCACTCAGCTAACACAGTTGCTGAGAGAATGAAGAAAGGAGGGAATCCCTCAATCTAGGCACGGCACTGGGTGCACAATGAACACATGGGCTGCGTGACACACCATTCAGACACTGGTCATGAGTGCAGACCCTGGAGTGAAATCACATGGTTTCACACACCATTGTCTGCACCACCTTAGACAGGTTCTCTCCCCATTGTCACAGTTTTCTCATCTGTAAAATAGCGACAATAAAAGTACCCATCCTCCATGTAGGATTTAATGGAGAGAATGCATGTAGAGTACCTGGAACAGTACCTACTCATAACATGAGACCTTACCTGCCAGGAGTGACTTTACGATATGACTAACAGAACTGTATTTATGGTTGGAGGAACTGCTTTGAATATCTTAATAACTATTTCAAGACATGAAAGCCATTAGGAATGTCTTTTTTCTAGTTATTAAACTAAATATTTCCATTAGGTCATATATTAATGTAAGGGCCTCATATACATAACATAAAAGAGAAGATTCTGCTTTGGAAGAGTTTATCATCTGTGAGAAATCACTATGACTCTGAAATGTTTCATGAAATCAGTAATATGCTAAGTGATTACTACCTATTTTAAGTGTACTTACAATGGAACTCTTAATGCTAATCTACTAATTAAAATGTAACAAACTAATAATTTCCATTTGTCATTTATTACTCTCTCTCTCCATTTACTAATGATGGAATTCAGATTTAGAGTTTATCCATTTGACTTTGGGTGATGGGTATGCAACATAATGAATGATAAGATAACCTGGAGATGTTTTCTTTGAACATATGTACCCTGATTTATTAATGTCACCCCATTAAAATTAATAAAAGAAAAAAAAAACTTTATCCTTTTTGCCCAAAGTCAGAGACCATGCCTGAAAAATGGTTAATTTCTACTCTGAATTCCAGGTAAGGTTAGAGACCTTACACTTACATACTAATATAATTGTTGTTTCATAAACAGTAACAATGTAGGAGGAATAGCTCCACACACCTTAAGCTAACTGGCCCATTGTGTTTACACAGAGTACATTTAGAGGTAGTTTTAATTTTCTTATAGTTTTCTGTATTCTACATGTTCTACAATGACCATGTATTACATGCATAATACTAAAGTGATAATACTTTTTAAAAAATTCTTACCATGCAAGCTTGACTCAGCCGGTATTCCATAGTTAACACTTCTTGCAAGGTCTTTGAAGACCCCTCAGTGAGCTGCCTTAATGTGATCTTTAGAGATGTTGGAGACATTTTATTAATTACCTATTAGAGAAAAAATGTTTTACTGGTTTTAGATGACTAGTCCCTTTACTGTCTATAATAAACTAGCTGAATTTTGATATAAATCGTATTCAAATTTGCTCCTTAACAGTACTTTTATATGACAAACTACTATAAAAGTGAGATTATGCCTTAGGCTCATCCTGCCAAGTACCAAACAAAAGTTTTCTAATCCATTACAATAAGAAAACAGACCATTCCACCAGTGGAATAAATTCTACACCTATAAGTTAAATAACAAAATACTTACCTTGGAAGTAAGAAGAGAAAACTACTCAAGGTATCAAGAGAAAGGCTTCTATAGTATTTAAATACTTAGTAAAATAAGAATCCTAGGTTTAACTCCTTGGCTATGGTGCTGTCTATGCCACTGCCTTTGGAATTTAAAGATGCTGTGACCCGTGTTCCAGTTCATGTGTTTGGGACCACAACAGCTGTTGCAAGAGGTCCATCATATGCTATGTAAATCTGATGTTTGCCTCACCTTTATAATTGTAATAGACAGTTTTTAGGCATATTGTTGAATGACTGTCTCAAAAATATAAATTTTACTTTTATTTTTAATTGAATTTTATTGGGATGACATCGGTTAACATAATTATACAGGTTTCAGGTGCTCAATTCTACAACACACCTCTGTACCATGCTGTGTGTTCAGCATTTATTCCCCTGCAGCCTCCTCCATGCACCCCACCCCACATAATCACCACACTGTTGAAATCAAAGAATTCCCCCACATCAGGATTCCAGGCTCTTTGTAGCACCCTCAAGCCTGGCACACAGATTCAGAGGACAGATTGAATGGCTAGGGCAGCATCTTACGTAGCAGCTGCCAAAGCTTAAATAAAGAACTACTGTACAGAGAAATTTCAGGGAGGATCAGTACCCTACCTACAGCCACAATGCTAACAAAGAGAAGATGAGGAAAGAAAATGATTACGGCTTTTATGAATCTGGTTCATCATCACAGGAACTCATTCAGTATGTTTGCATTCTATGCTAGAAGGCCCCTCCTTTCCATAGGCAGGTAGGACAAAGGGTCCATTTTGCTAAGAAAACCACTAGTTTTCTTTGCCAGAGAGATTCCTATACTATCACAGGTGAACTCCTGGTGGTACTTCATTCACAATACAAGAAGGTGTACTTAAGGGAGTGACAAAACCACCTTTTATCCCTCCTCGTCTGCAGTCAATGTAGCTGCAATTCCTTTCCAACAGTGCTTTTGCCCTACTTTGTTTAAGAAAAACTGCTACACTGACAACCCAAGGGACTAAGTATGCTGGTAACAGCACAGAGACTTGGGGATTAGACTCTAGACTCAATAGAACTGGGGTAGGATCTCAGCACTACTACCTCCTACATGATCAGTTTCCTCCTTTGTTAAATGGAAATAACAGTAATACCCACCTCATAAATGACATGGCAGTACAGGACAGGGCAACGTGTCAGAAGCCAAGCAAAACAAGAAAGGGGAAGAACATGTATTGAGCATAATTCCCTAAGCTCTAAGGGAAGTACATGCACATGTATGTGAATTCTGCGTTTTACAAATGAGGAAACCAGACCCTGACATGAATTTGTCCAAGGTCACACAGAGCAGGAATCCAAACCCAAGCCTGCCTACACCAAAACCTACCTCCTTTTACTATGTATGAGGCTATAAAAGTAGCCAAGAATGTCAAAGACTGAAGTCAAAAAAAACGAGGAAATTGTGTTACGTGATAAAGTGAATAAAAACTTGTCTGTGTAGTGTAAATAATGCTGCACTGAACATAGGGTGCACATATTCTTTCGAATTAGTGTTTTACATTTCTTCAGATATATTCCTAGAAATGGACTCACTGGGTCAAAGGCAGTTCCCATTTTAATTTTTTGAGGAAACTCCATACTGCTTTCCACAGTGGCTGCAGTGATCTGCACCCCCACCAGCAGTGCACAAGAGTTCCCTTTTCTCCACATGCTCATCAACACTTGTTGTTTGTTGATTTATTGACAATAGTCATTCTGACAGACGTGAGGTGATACCTCATTATGGTTATCATTTGCATGGCTCTGATGATTAGTGGCATTGAACATCTTTTCGTATTTCTATTGGTTATCTGTAGACTTTGGAGAATACCTATTTAGGCCCTTGGCCCATTTTCTAATTGTATAGTTTTTCTGGTCTTGAGTTTTTAAAGTTCTCAATAAAGTTTGGATATTAACCTCTTATATATCATTGGCAAGTATTTACTCCATTTAGTGGGTTGTCTTTTCATTTTGTTGATGGTTTCCTTTGCTGTGCAAAAACCTTTTCCAAGTGCCTATTAGTAGATGACTGGATAAAAAGCTGTGGTACATTTACACAATGAAATACTACTCAGCCATAAAAAAGAACAAATCTTATCTTTTGGACAGCATGGGTTGACAATATTACTCTAAGTGAAATAAGTCAGTCAGAGAAATGCAGATAACCATATGACTTCACTCATATGTGGACTCTACTGAACAAAATAAACTAACAAATTAGAAACAGGCTCATAGATACAGAGAACAGACTGACAGCTGTTAGAGGGAAGGGGGGAGGAGGTTAGATGAAAATTTTGCTCAATAAAGGGATTAAGCAAAAAACCAACCAACCAACAAAAGAAACACAAAACAACCTCATAGACAGACAATGGGATAGTATGGCGATTACCAGAGAGAAAGGTGGTTGGAGAGGGTCTGGGGGGATAAATGGTGATAGAAGGAAACTTGAGTTAGGGTAGTGAACACACATACAGTATACAGTGATGTGTGATAGAATTATACCCCTGAAACCTATATAATTTTATTAACCAATGTCATCCCAATAAATTAAGTAAATAAATAATAAATATACTTTCTTGTGTAATTTTGATGGCAAGGCAGAAGGCTAAGGATGACAGCCTGAAATAGAGAGTCAAGGGAAGGTTTTTCTGTAAAGGCAGAAAAGGTCTGAAAATGACACTGATGTGCCACTAACTCAAGGTAGAATTAAAGACTCTGATTCAATTGGTTCCTCGAAGAGGCAGGAAAGCCTGGAATGAGCACAGATGGGATACTTCACTGGATAAGAAAGTGAGAAGCAGGTTAAAGGAATCAAAGAGGGGGACAATGGGGTTCATGTAATATAGCTTTACTCATTAAAAAGAAAACAGACTATTCTGAAATTTTTGATAAATGATTAGGGTTTGAATCTTGAAATGTATTTTGATATAATCCTGCACCCACACAATCCACTAAACATAATTCTACTTCTTGGTATAACATGGGTCAGTGTTCTAACCAATTTATTTGTTACTTTAAATTTTAGTGGTCTCTTACATGTCAAAAACCAACTTCTTTTTCCTTAATTTTTATAAAATGATTCACAGTCTCAATTCAATAATATTACTGAGCAGCTATTATGCATCAGACACTTCAGGGGAGACAATAACAAAGAGGTCATGGTCATTGTACTCAAAGAGCAATTCCAACACAAGGAAAACTCAGGATACTGGCCAGTGGTGGGATTCAGCCGGTTCACACCAGTTCGGCAGAACAGATATCAAATTTTTTCTTGAGTTCAGTGAACTGGTTGTTAAAATGGCACTTGTAATCAGGGTTTTCTCTAAGGTGGGTGCCCGGATAGCCACCCAATGTGGAAATCACAAAGTTAAATTCCTTATTCTTTTTTTTTTTACAGAGACAGAGAGAGTCAGAGAGAGGGATAGATAGGGACAGACAGACAGGAACGGAGAGAGATGAGAAGCATCAATCATCAGTTTTTCGTTGTGACACCTTAGTTGTTCATTGATTGCTTTCTCATATGTGCCTTGCCCATGGACCTTCAGCAGACCGAGTAACCCCTTGCTCGAGCCAGTGACCTTGGGTCCAAGCTGGCGAGCTTTGCTCAAGCCAGATGGGCCCGCGCTCAAGCTGGTGACCTTGGGGTCTCAAACCTGGGTTTTCCGCATCCCAGTCCGACGCTCTATCCACTGCGCAACCACCTGGTCAGGCAAATTCCTTACTCTTTTTTAACATTCATCTGCGCAACAGCATATGCTAAGTGCCCATAGTAATGTTCATTTTGTCCATAGGTAAAAAAAACTTGACGGAACTATGCTTGTAATATTTAACTGTTTCTAACATATCAAACACAATGACTATTAGTCTAATCAGCCTACCTGTAAAGGAATGGAATCCTACTCCTACAGTGAAAAGATAGTTAAGGATAAATCACAGAGCCAATGATGCTCAAATAAAAGTGAAGAAAAAAGTGAGGACACCAGTCAAGAAGCAATATAGAAATACCTTAAATATTTTTTCATTAACATTTTAAAACTTCTTCTTAAAACATAATCTAGTTTTGTGTACCTCTTCTACTGTTCTTATTTAAGTATTAAATGCATGAAATAATAAACTACGTTTCGGTATATCATTTTTTTATACTTAAAACAGTCATTAGGGCAGAGAACTGGTTGTTAAATTATTTGAATCATATCACTGATACTGCCTATGCCCCTCACCTTAGGAATCTACTAGAACACCCAATAATACACAGTCTAACTTGCATTATCAAGAGAAAAACAATATTCAACAAAGCTACAGATACAATTTAAAAAATAATATTCAACAAGCCTACTGATATAATTAGAAGAATATTCAACAAGTCTATTGATAGCATTCTACCAAGTACACAAAGGGCTGACTGAAGGGCTATAGAGACAGATAAGCCCCAACTCTTTCTGTGACTCACTATGTAATCTTAGAAAATGATCTTATTTTCCTTTATAAAAAAAAAAGTCATTTATAACATTCTCTAAAAGTCGAGGCTCTGCCAGATTTAATCACCCCCAAAAGGAACCCTCATAGTCAGGAATTCATATATATATTTAGATCATTTTATTTTTTAAAAATGCATTAATAAATGGAGCTAATGCTGGCTTACATTAAAGAGAGAGTAGAAACAATAAAAAGAAAATGAGAGCTTAAGAAGCTAACTAAAAGAAACAATTTGACTTGCTTTTTCCCAATAAGTAAGAATACATAAAGGTACAGGGTAAATATATACTGCTCACAAAAATTAGGGGATATTTCAAAATGAATCTGAAGTGATAAAAAAAACATTTGATTTTTTTAATTAAACAAGAATATCAAAAAAGCAAACAAGTTAAAGAAAGTTGTTTGATTATGCAAATGAGATGCAAAACCAACTTTTATTTCACTGGTGAAAATGTACTATACAAAAGGCTGAAAGTACTGGGGTATCTGCACGTTCCCTGACCCCTTAATTTTTGTGAGCAGTATAAATGGCTATTATTTTGCTCTCCTCTGAAGAAAGGTTACAGTATAGTTCAGATCTGCTAACGTGCTATGAGATAAACTTTCTAATACTTCTATTAAAAAAAAAAATTTCACCTGACCTGCGGTGGCGCAGTGGATAAAGCGTCAACCTGGAACACTGAGGTCAACAGTTTGAAACCCTGGGCTTGCCTGGTCAAGACACATAAGGGAGTTGATGCTTCCTGCTCCTCTCCCCTATCTCTCTCTCCTCCTCTCTTTCTCTTTCTATAAAAAGGAATAAAAAATCTAAGAAAATAAAATTCATTGTTTCTAAAAACTTTCTTTGAACTGCTAAAAATGCCACTGAACAAAAAGTTTAAGCAAGCCACACCGCAGGCACTTAAGTTCTCAATATAGTTTCCACATGTATGTAAGTCAGAGGGAAAAATTATTTGTTCATATTACACTACAAAAATTGCTTAACTTGAATAGCAGATATTCTAAAATACTTGCAAGACATAAGAGAAATAAATAAGTGTAAAACAGGTCAAAACAAACACTTGGAAGAGTATAGAAGACAGTTTGAGTAAAAACGATGTTTTGCACAAGGGAAAATGGTGCTTAGAAAATAAACTGAGGTATTACAGGCAGAAATACGTTACAGTACTGGATTTATTTTCTAGAGAAAAGTCTAAAATAGTATATCCAATCACATTTTAATAAGACCATAAAAAACATAACAATTAAATGAATACTGTAGATATCAAAAATCCAAAATAACAAATTCCTGTTCTACATTACAGTTGGTTGATGTAAATAAAGAGTTTATAAAATCTCTCTCATTTTGGTTGCCCCCAATCTTCTGGATACTTTCTCCACAATTTGACAGTTCCCTTTAATTTACATTGAATAGATAATTCAATGTGATTTTATTTGTCTAAAAGATAAAGTATACATTTTCTGTCCAGGTATCCCAAAGGTATTGTAAACTATCTGTTCCCCTTAATAAATCTCTTTCTCCTCAGAATATCAGGACTGAACTCTGTTTTCCACAATAAGAATTCTGACCAGTAAAGAGCCTGAAAAATATATAGGAGGAAAAATAAAATACAGGGCATCCTCAAGTTATAACAGTCTTTATACATGATGTTTCTTTCAAATTACTGACACTCCCATAAAAACTTTAAAAAATTAAGACATGAGTGTTTCAGCTTATGCCGTTAGCATCATACTTACTAGTTTGGTTGTATGCAGCAGCAGAATACGCTGTATAGTGCACAGTACATTTATATTCTTTTTCTTTTTCTGTGGTTTAGTTGTGTTTCTATGTTCTAGATCAGTAGTTCTTAACCTTTTCTGAGGTACCGAACCCACCAGTTTCATATGTGCATTCACCAAACCCTTCTTTAATGATAAATAAAATATATTTTTTTCCAAATTCAAGACATAGGTATATGTTTTTTTACTGGTGAACAAAATGAGCCGTGCATGAACATCACCTTGCTAAAAGAACAAAACCAACACAACAAAGTGCATGAACTCACAACAAATTACAGTATTACTTTATTCTGGCCTCCGTGGCAGAGGCTTCTCCGAACCCCTGAGACCGACTCATCAAACCCCTAGGGTTCGATAGAACCCAGGCTAAGAACCACTGTTCTAGATTATGAATTTACAACTGTGTTAGGAAAGGTAAGTCACTTAGGCTAGTGTGTGTTTCGACTTACACCAAAATTTAGGTTATGTCACTGTTGTAGGAAAAGAACTGTGTCGTAACCCAAGGACCCCCTGAACATGAGAATGGCAGATCAGAGAAAGAAAAGTAGTGGCACTAGTTAGAATGCAATCACAACATTAGAAAAGATCATGAACAATTTTCAAATAAATTTGACAATTTAAATGAAAGTGTCATATGCTTTGAAAGATACATATGGCCAAAACTGACACAAGAATCAAACACATCTGAGTAGTCATATATCCATTAAGGACATTTAATCCATAATTACATTTCTCCTCACAAAGAAAACTCCAAGTCCAGATAACTTCACTGATAAAAACAAATTAACAGAAACTCTTCCAAAAAATAGAAAAAAGGGGAACACTTCCCAACTTGATTTAGAGTCTAATTTAGATAACCTAATTATCAAAATCTGACATGGAAATTAAAAGAAAAATTATAGATCAATCTCCCTCACAAACATAATGCAAAAATTCTAAACAAATACTAGTAAATCAAATCCAGCTACATACAAAAAGAGTACTACATCATGACCTAATAGGGCTTATTGCAGAAATGCAAAATTAATTCAGTATTCAAAAATTGATCATTTTCCCGTCAGTATGATCATTTGATCTTCAATAAAAGGCACCAATACAATCCAACGTGGAAGAAGAGTTTTCAACAAATTTGCTGGAACAGCTGTTTAACAATATGTGAAAAATTAACCAGGCCTGACCAGGCAGTGGTGTAATGGATAGAGTGTTGGACTCGAACACGGAGGAGCCAGGTTCAATACCCCGAGGTCACCAGCTTGAGCGCGGGCTCATTTGGTTTGAGCAAGGCTCACCAGCTTGGACCAAGGTCGCTGGCTTGAGCAAGGGGTCACTCGCTCTGCTGTAGCCCCCCGGTCAAGGCACATATGAGAAAGCAATCAATGAACAATTAAGGTGCCACAATGAAGAACTGATGCTTCTCATCTCTCTCCCTGTCTGTCCCTGACCCTCGCTCTGTCTCTGTCACAAAAAAAAGAATAATAAAAAATATCTCTTAAAAAAAATTAACCAGGACCCCAGAGTTGTTTTATTTTAATAAATTAATTTGGAATGGATCTAGACCTAAACAAGCAAAAACTGAGAGCTTTTAGAAGAAAGCACAGGAGGATATTTTTGAACTTGGGAACAGGTAAAGGCTTCCTAGGACATGGAATATACTTATGAAAGAGAAAATAAGACTTATTTTAATGAAAAACTTTTGATCATCAAATATTAGTAATTTTAACATACCTGATTAATAAAGGTAAAAGAGAAAAATCATATGATCATCTCAATAGATGTAAGAAAAACTTATAATAAAATCCAACACTCATTCAAAATAATTACATGAACCTCTTAGCCAAGTAGGAATAGAAAAAAACTTTCTTACCCTTAATAAAAAATACCCACAAAAAACCCATAGCAATAAACATTCAGTGTACTTCACTGAATACTGCAGTTTCACAGAAATATTTTTAAAAATATTTTCATTCTAAGGGTCATATTATTATATAAAAAACAAACAGAACTTAAAAAAAATGAACCCTAGTATTTCTTTTTTCTTATCTAGAGTAAAAGGCTTAGAGCCAGTCTAAGAAGAGTGCTTTTTGCAACCGTAGCTTAAGACTTTTCTAAAAAGCATTAACAATTTAAATAAAATGAAAAAATAGTATCTAGAGAAGTACAGCTATTTCATGATATCCTAAATGGTCATGACAGTGCTTAAAGTTCACTAAATCCACCAGTGGACTGGAAGACTGTTTTCTTTGCCTATAGACATAAACTGATGCAGTTTCCCTTAAGATTTACTGTACTCTTCCCACAAAGGCACAACATGTCCATCAACAATTGCCATTAAGTTAGTTATTAATAGTAATAAACAGCATAGTATAATGGGTACCTTCAGCAAATATAAGTTAAACTGTTCAGCATAATTTGATATGCCATTTTATTTAATAATTAGCCTTACTGAGTTATAAATTACATATGATAAAATTCACTCTTTTAAATGAATAGTTCTATAAATTTTGACAACTGAATACAATTGTGCAACTACCTTCACAATCGAGATACAGAACAAGGGTTCTCCTTCCCTCAACTCTACCCCTGGGCAGCTGATCTGCTTTCTGTCCCTATAGTTTTACCTTTTCTAGAATTCCATAAAAATATAATCATACAGTAAGTAGTCTGTGTCTGCCTTCTTTCACTTGCTTCTGAGATTTATCCATGTTGTTTCACGTATCAATAGCTCATCCCTTCCTATAGTGGAGTAGTACTCCACTGTATGAGTGAATATATCACAGTCTGGAAGAAAACATTCAAAAGGACACAAAAAAACCATAAAGTACTATGAGAATTCCATCAGTTATAAATAATTTATAACTTCAAATATGTTTAACCCCTTGCTATAGTAATTAGCAATAAAAACTTTAAAAATTTAAAGAAAGGATAAAAGAGAATTCTTTTAATTAGCAAGTATGTTGAAAACAATTGTCTTTCCCCCCAGATAATCCTGGAGAGAAAGGAACACATAAAACATAGAGTATATATATGGCTGCAACTTGGAACATAAATGTAGACCAAATCCTTGGGACCTACAGAAAGAAAAAAGAATCCCTAAAGAGCCCCACAGGAGTTAGAAGCAGTCCTACAGGCTTACTGAAACAAGAATTGGAATTTTCTTAAATTTCTTTTCAAACAATTCTTTCATCTGCAAACCTTTTTTTTTTTTTCCATCTGCAAACCTTTTACCTAAACACTAACAACTATATTCTCCTTCAGGGTTATTTTTAAGGTGTGTTTCTCGTTGGTATAATTAAAAGGAGTCCTGTATTTAAGCTCTGTCAAAGGAAACCTCAGAGGGAATTTTCTGATCTCCACATCATGTTACTCCCAGCAGATTCTAATACTTTAGAGCCGTGTTCATTCACTGGAGCTATAAGTGAACTGAATAACAATGAAACTCTGTCCTTCTAATGAGTGTTTATAATGATCCCAGCTTTCATGGGTGGCTTCCCAAGTACCCTCTTCTGAGTGCAAAATAATCATATTACCAGAGGAATGGAAGGAAAACTGAAGACCACCTGAGTCCTCTCTCTCAGTTTTGGGGTAGGCCAATGTTTTTAAAATAATATGATTAGTTGCATATCTATAATGCTTAAAAGTGATATCATATAGCCTACGGGAGAGATAAAGTTCTACGTGACTATTTTCAGTCTATGTGCTCCCGAAGCGAGTATGCATTACTATTTTCAAATGGAATTGCTAAGTGCATACTTAATTGGGCTATACTGCTGGAAAAAAAAAATAACAAGAATACTAGTTTTTATATTCCTCTGGAAATAAGAAACCCAATTTAAAATTATAATCCTTAAAATATAAAATGATCAACATTTATGTAAACATTCTTAAAAGTTAATAACAATTATTTTCATAAATTAGGAAAATATATGGTTGTTCTACCTACTCTAGCTTATGCCTATCCTTGAAAGTTAATAGAATTCTAACACTGAACACAATCCTAGAGACACATTGACTTAGGATTTCCCCTTAAAAATACAGTAAGAACGGGAAAACATTTTCACCTTCACAGGAAAGAACTTATCTAAATTTTTTGTTCAGTTTCTTAACAACAGAAAGGCTATAATCATACCGATAAAATGAAAAATACTATCAGATAAAGACAAGCTAAAACACATTTCCTATTAAGTATAAGGATACATGCTTTTTTCTTTTCCTAGAAGTCTGAAAAACTGTTTCTTAATCATATGATAGTTTTAAGCATGTCAGTACCCAGTGTGCACTCATTTATACAAATAAGGCTTTTCTCCTGCTGTTACCAGTTGAGTCATGTTGTGGAGAGATCAAAGTGCACCTAACACTGACAAATACTGCTTAAGACTCGGCTATGGCTGCAGATGGAGCTTCTTGTTAGTTTAAAAAGGATTATTTTTTTTTTTTAACTAAACCTACTGCTTAGAAAAACCATGTATTGAGCTGTTGCACATTAAATAGAACTTACAAATTAATGTCACAATAGCAATATATTGCAAGGTGACTATTCTCCAGTTACCCAACCCTTCTAATAAAAATGTCTTTAAATGCTTCTGCCACAGGACAAGCACAAGGACCTAAAAACAGCTTAGCATCACCTTCAGCATCCAGCAGGCAGACAAGGCACTTGGGTTTTGGTAGGGTTCTGTGGAACTGCTTACTAAGTCTCAACTGAGTTCAGAAACAAAGAAACAACAACAAAACCAGTGGGCTATGTCCCCCTCGGAGCTCTGACACCCCTCAGTGAGGCCTCCCTAGCACAAGAATTCACCATGCCAAAATGATCCATATATTACCTTCAACTGCTCTAGGGCAAAAGATGACCCATCTTGGCGTAAATTTTCAATAATCTGTTCCACAGTATTGGCAGAGAACCAACTATAAGAAAGGAAACACATGATTTCACCAATGTGAGACTTCTTTTTTCTAAGATAGCAAGGAACCTAAACACAGGCTTCCCTCAAACCCCTTTCAAAAATGAAAAATTTTCCAACCTATTTTACAGGATGATAAAATAAAACATTGCTTCCCTGGGTGTTTTCAGTTTACCTTTTCTAATGCAAAATGAAATTAAAGTTTCTCTTTTGCTTTCTTACATCTATTATTTCTAAATAAATTACATTTTAACTGTGAAAAATTAATGCTCCTAAAATGTAGAGATAATTGTCTTGTCATCCAGTAGTTTTCCTCCTCTTCTGTTCCTTAAGCCAGTCTGTCAATCTCTCAAATCACTGCGCAAAACCATCTGCTCATGGGCTTGATAGGAGCTTCAGGGAAGGTGACTTTACAAAGATAAAAAGACCATTCAATTATTTTCTAGCCTTTCTTCCCCACTTAAAAAAAAAAAAAGGATGGTTTTCACTAAAATGAGCCAACATGGCAGATTATTTAATATGATAGATTTATTTCCCATGAAAAGAGTGGGCAAGAAGCTATTTTCAAAGGTAAGAGAGAATAAAAACACTATGCTATCTGATTTCAGAATTAGGTACATTATCAATTACAATGTTAGCAAATTCCATTTAATATAGAATTTCCAAAGGAACAGATGTAATTGAGATCTCTCTTTAAGTACCTGTTTATTTTGTCCATGTGTTCCTCAAGTATGAAAGGCTTGCCTTGATCAACCTTGGACTGTTTGAAAAGAAAAATCTTTAATTTGAAGTAGCTCAAATATTTTTAAAATCCTTAATAATTTCACATTTAATGATAACACTTTTTGATAGATTGCTTTCAGTCTCATAAATATCTACCACCGTATGTTCAAAATTTAGACAGCATGCATTATTCCAGACCAGCACTTAAAGTGTCAAAAGCCTAAAATGTTTTCATATTTTTATTTTCATATCATTATATACAACACATCATCATTAAAATGTGTCAATGAAGTTAAGGGCTGTACAGGACCTGAGAAGTCATCCTGCCCCAAATTCCATGTGATATAAAAATTCCTGCCACATCCCTGCTACCCTGTAGCACTGACCTCCATAATGATGAAACTGTACCTCAGGAAGAAACTTAAAAGTGCTTAAACAACTATAATTAGAATTTGTTTTTTTAAAATTCTGGATTAAGCCCTCTCATATTTCTAGTTTTAGTTAATCCCTCTTTCACCTCAATCTTTCTCACATAGGGCAGTGTCTGAATAAGACAATTTGTACTCCTCACAATTCAGGTCCTTTTGATGCACAAATTCCAGTTTATCAAGGTGATTCTTAAAGTGTGGAAGCCATATCTTAGCTGCAGGTGTGGCTGAATCATAACAAAGTACAACAGGACTCCATATATCCTTATTTGTTTTGGATATAATGCTTTTACTAACAGGATTAACTCTGGGTGAGTTTGAGGGCAGTCCTAGTAGGCTTCTGATTTACACTAAACATTAAAATTTCTTTTTAAACAGTGCCGATGGAGGCTACCTTTCTGACATTCAGTACTTAAGAATTCGGTATTCTGAACTGAAATCCAAAATTTTCACTTTTCTCTACTGTGATATTGTGATTTAAAATAAATACATATTTAGTCTTCCATCCATGGCTCACATCTCCCCAAACCCCTGAAATATCCTAAGTAAAACATCTTTTGTTTTAATATTGGTCTTTTGTCTTCAGTTCCTGAAATAAAGGTGAAACAGGTGTCTTATTCATAACAAGTTCCATTCAACCAAACTGCTGTTTACATTAATAAGGTGACTTTTAGAAAGCCTCAAAGGAGGGGGGCTGATTGCCAGGGAACCATCCTTGGATTAGAGTTGTAATTTTCAGAGCCATTCCCCAAACTCATCACCCCCGCCTCTCCACCTTCAACAGGGGAAAGGGACTAGACATTGAGCTCAATCACCAATGGTCACTGATTTAATCAATCATACCTAAGTAATGAAGCCTCCATAAGA
Source organism: Rhynchonycteris naso (assembly GCA_037038555.1). Taxonomy (NCBI): domain Eukaryota; kingdom Metazoa; phylum Chordata; class Mammalia; order Chiroptera; family Emballonuridae; genus Rhynchonycteris; species Rhynchonycteris naso. The sequence continues at coordinate 43,351,495 of CM072997.1, read as the reverse complement.
ACCCAAAAAGGACAGTATGGAGAGCTTTCAGGGTTGGTGAACACAATGCCATTTTAGGAGAGTGGTACACCTCAACTTCATGGGGACAGAAGCTCTTGGGCTTGAGACCCTTCTAGACTAACTATTCATCTGGCTGTTCATTCATATTCTTTTCTGTATCATTTACAATAAACTAATAAATGTTGCCTGACCAGGCGGTGGCGCAGTGGATAGAGCGTCGGACTGGGATGTGGAAGATCCAGGTTTGAGACCCCAAGCTCGCCAGCTTGAGCGTGGGCCCATCTGGCTTGAGCAGAAAGCTCACCAGCTTGGACCCAAGGTCACTGGCTCCAGCAAGGGGTTGCTCAGTCTGCTGAAGGCCCGCGGTCAAGGCACATATGAGAAAGCAATCAATGAACAACTAAGGTGTCACAATGGCAATGAAAAACTAATGATTGATGCTTCTCACCTCTCTCCGCTCCTGTCTGTCTGTCCCTATCTATCCCTCTCTCTGACTCTCTCTCTGTCCCTGTAAAAAAAACCAAAAAACTAATAAATGTTAAGTGTTTCCCTCTTTTGTGAGTCATTCTTGCAAATTATCATATCCATGGAGGGGTCTCATGAGAACCCTAAATTATTGCCAATCAGAAGTACTAGTGACATCCTGAGATGGGGACTATTATCTGAAGTGGGATCAGTCTTGTGGGAGTTGTGTCCTTAAGTTGTGGGACCTGATGCTAACTCCAGGTAGATACAGTTAGCACTAAAATAAATTAAAGGACACCCAAATGGTGCATAGAGAATTGTTTGAGAGCTGGAAAACACATCTGGTGTCAGAAGTATTGTGAATGTGGAAGTGCGGCAATAAAGGAAAACCAGGGAGCGTTTTCTTCATACAACTATTAAATTTTGCATTGTTGCTATTAAACAGATCACTCTAAACTCAAAAGGTTGTTTTTAATTCATATTCTTTTACCTAATTTAACTTGTTTTCTTGGTTTGAAATCAATTTGATCAAAATGCTGTCAACATTTTTATCCCACACACAATAATCCACCCCATATCTGCCCAACTTGACAACATGAGAGACTGTCACATGCTTGACAACATCGGATGAGCTCGCACATGCTGTGTATTCAGTCATCTCACTGAGTGTTCAGGGGCCCTGGCAATTTGCACCCATGCTCTTCACTTCTGGGCAATTTCTGGGTACTACTTCTCTTAACTATTTTCTCCCCTCTAACTTCTGTTATGGATTCCTAATAATTATATATTGGACCTCCTGGAATAATATTTCCAATTGCCCTTTCTCTCCATCTCCATCTTTTTTTTTTTTTAAAGGACAGAGAGTCAGAGAGAGGGATAGATAGGGACAGACAGGAACGAAGAGAGGTGAAAAGCATCAATCATTAGTTTTTCATTGCCGTTACGACACCTTAGTTGTTCATTGATTGCTTTCTCACATGTGCCTTGACTGCGGGCCTTCAGCAGATGGAGCCACCCCTTGCTGGAGCCAGCGACCTGGGGTCCAAGCTGGCGAGCTCTTGCTCAAGCAAGATGGGCCTGCGCTCAACCTGGCGAGCTCGAGGTCTCGAACCCGAGTCTTCCGCATCCCAGTCCGATGCTCTATCCACTGCGCCACTGCGTGGTCAGGCTCCATTTCCATCTTATTATCCTTTTTGTCCTCAAGAGTTTTTCTCAACCATCAATTTTAACCTAATCTGTTGAGGATTTTTTCCCTCTTTGCTATCACCTTTTAAATTCCTTTTTATTCTTTGACTACTTCTCTGCATCTGTTCTTATTTCATATATTAAATATTTCCCTTTTATCTGATAACAATTATCTTTTGTCTTTGTAGATTCATTTGTTTCTTTTTAAAGTTTCCTGCTTCTCTCTGCATCGTCTGCTTCCTTTTTTTGTTCACCTTTGCCAATCTCTCTTTTTCATGCCTGGCAATCCTTGGTGATTCTGTGGGAATCTGTGGGAAGCACTGAGATTAGAAAACTGTGTGTAACACCAATTGCTGTTAGAGGATTGTTAATTGTTTGATGCATTCAAGAGGATCAGGCAAGAACTTGCATGTGTTTCATTAGAAGTGTGTCAACATAAATATACTAAATGAAAAAAAGAATATACAAATATTTTTAACTTATTCAACAGAATAAAAAGCATTAAAATCTCTATATATTATATGTAAAATATTTATAACATATAAGTAAATGTTATCATGAAACAAGATTGGAAATGACACCAGCACAGATTTCAAAGGCTTTTTGTAACCTCTGTTCTTCATTAAGGAAATAATAAATGTCTATTTTAACAAAATAAAAAAGGAAGTGTGCTCAAATGTCAGTATCTACTATAGGTTTGGTTTTGTCTGTCTAGTGTACTGCTTGCGAATAGGATGATGCTATGGACTGAATGCTTATGACACTCCCCCCCTCCTCATGTTGAAATCTAACCCCCAACATGATATTTGGATGTGGGGACTTTGGAAGGTTATTAGGTCAAGAGAATAGAGCCCTCATGAAGAATCCCTTCCAAGAAGAGATCTAAGACAGGTCACTTTTTCTCTCCCTGCTGTGTAAGGGCAAATAGAAGTAAGGTAACTTCTATATACAAACCAGGAAGAGAGTCCTCACCAGGAATCTAATTGGTTGGCATCTTGATCTTAAACTTCCCAGCCTTCACAACTGTGAGAAATAAGTTTCTCTTGTTTAAGTTACCTAGGCTATGGTATTTTGTTATAGCTGTCCAAACTGACTAAGATAGACAGCAAGTAATGATTCTGGAAGTCACTAAAGAGCCTAGAGGTCTTCCCATTTGGTAGGTGTTGCCTCTTTTCTGTAGAGCACCTCACCTATTATTGCCCTCACTCAGCAAGGCCTGTCTGATCTGGTCTCTTTCAGTCTCTAATCTCCTGCCAAGCTATACAGGGTAGCTGCTCCTACAGAAGGAGGACTTTTGGAGCCTACCTGCTCCTTATAAAAATTTGCAGAGATCTTCCTATTTCTCTACCTATCCCACAGCCCTGTCTTCAGAGCAACCTGGTACCTTTCAAAGGGTCAACAGCCACAACTGGCTTGCTTCTTATCGGCTTCCCTCCCTGAAGGATAGATTTCAGTATTCTCAGTCTGAAGTAGCCGCCCTCATCCTTCATCTCTCAAGATTCCCAAATATTGACATCTCATGCCTGCCATTGTCTCCTCTTCTGTTCTATTTGTCATTGCGGGTTTGTGCCTTTATTTCTTATTACTAATTTAGTGGGTATTTAGGAGGGGGCGTGTATTCAATCCATCATGTTTAACTGGAAGTCATGTAGCATTTTAATAGACTGTTGGCTCTTAAATTTAAATCAGACAACATAAGTAAGAAGTTAAAAGTAAACACTACAATATACTATGTTATATTTAGTTATATACCAGAGTTTCACTTTGGCATCTCCACAAACAATATCAACATTGAACCTCCACTACAGAAATGTCACACTGTGTTGTAAAAAGCCCTTGCAAGGGCAGTCACAAGACTATGCACTGAAATTCACAAGCTATGAGGTACAAGCTGAGCAGTTGCACAATAAAGAAGTCATCCTTTTTGGATGGCTATTGTGAAGCACTGATCTTCTCATCAAGCTCTGAAGTAAATAAATCCCAATATATTTATTTATATCCATGAACTATAATGTTCATCAACTGCTATTTTTCAATAACTTACCCTTCCCCATGAATTAAAATCTGAGGTTAGAATACTGACAAGATTACCTTTTTGTGGTAAGTTTCTAAGACATCTGCAATATTTTCTTTTGAAGGCGATTTCAGGGCTAACAAATCATCTTCTAACATGCCCAACTAAAGGTAAAAAAGAAAAAAAAAGTGGGGGGGGGGAGGAAAACAAATTTAAAACACCACAGAAACATTTTTTAGAAATCTTATATTCTTTTTTTGAGAGAGAGAGGAAGGGAGGAAGGGAGGAAGAGAGAAAAGGAAGGAAAAAGGAAAGGAGAGAGGGAGGGGGAGAAAGGCATCGTCTTGTTACTACAATTAGTTGTGTACCCACTGACTGCTTCTCATACGTGCCCTGACCGGGCTCTGACTGGTGACCTCGAGGTTGAACTAGTGTCCTTGAGATCGAGCCGGCAAACTGGGGATTGGGCTGGCAACCTCAGCGCTCCAGGACAACACTCAATCGCTGCCCCACTGGCCAGGGCAGAAATCTTATATTCTTTTGTAAAAATTGCTGCCTCAAAATTATGATGCTCTCTCTTCAGCTGAATCAATGAAGGAACTCGTCGTACAGGTTCCCACACAGCAGATGTTACCTTGCAAAGAATAAATAAAGGTGGGAAAAATAAAGAGGAGAAATAGAGACATTCATCTTTGCTTTCCTCTGGTTACTGAGCACTTGAAATGTGGTACTGCAACCAAAGATCTGAATTCTAAATTTTAACTCAAATTACCACATGTGGCTAATGGCTACTATAGCCAGTGTACAGCTCTATAATACAGTCACACTTAACTCTCCATTTATACCCCTCATGTACCTATCCTATGCTCAGTCAAATGTGGCTTAATACTGTTTCCAGTACATAGCTAATGCTTTCCTGCCCGTGTGCTTGCTCATTAAATGTTTATTCTATCCAGAATGCCTTTTCCTGACCATATTCATCTTAAAATTCAGCTGAACAGCAACTCTATAAGAAAACTTCTAATCCTTTCTTATAAGTAAGCGCTTCTTCCTCTCAAGTCATTGAGTACTTGCTTTGTATTGTTTTCACACTTAATATACTTGACTCTGTCAGATGAGACAGAGGGTTATTTATACTTTGAACCCACCTCCATCCAGCCCATCCCCAATGTGTATGGTTCCTTTCTGTTCTCCTCCACAGGCCCTGTGAATGGCAATCCACTCACTGAAGACATGATGCCTGGGCAAGCTAACAAAGAAGGGAGGCGGCTGCGGATCAGCTTTCTCTGCCATTCTTAATTAATTCCACTCTCATCAAATGTGTCCCCCCAGAGTACAAAATGTTAGTTTCATGTTCCTGAGCTCAAGGGGAGAATGAGACACTACTTACTCAATGTGACTTGAGGATGCCATCACATGGAGAAAGATCCGAAACTTCAAGCAAATGTGATGGAAGGCCCTCATAGAAGTGTGTAGGAGATAACCTTCAACTTTATATACCTCATTTTTATAACAATCGTTCCCCTATCACAAAACACCCCTCCCTCAAGATCAGACATTCATTTAGCGATCTAGATATGCTTTCCGAGAAGCTGGGTTCTCCCCACAGTTTCAGGGAAGGGACGCATTAGCTAGGATATGCTACATGGTGTATTCAATCCACCCTTATGGTTCAGGGGTGACAGGAACAGTCTAATCAGAGTGAGCTAAGCCAGTTGAAGTAGAATAAATCCCAACTCACTTGCTTGAAATTGAGGCAAAATCACCTTTGAATTTTCTGTTACATTTAACATAAGTAGTTTCAACTGTATGGTAAACCTGCCACCCTCAGTCTGGAGCTGGGAGACGGTGGGGCGGAAGGAGGGTGCCTAAAAAGGCTGCGCACAATTTAAGATTTAGACCGAGGCTGGCTGGCTACATATTCTTTGCCACTGTGCTAAGAAAACTGGTGACACTGTTTTAAAAAAGATAAAGTAACATTGTCCCTTTCAACAGTCCTTTAGGAAAGCTTTTATAACCAGTATTTTAAAAATATAACTTTTAAGTGCTTCAGGGAAACTAATAATCAAGAGAACCTTTCAAAAATGTTTTTATAAAAGCCTATCGTTTTAGATATAACTTTAGAATTTTATATATTAGACTGTCTTAAAGTAGTTTTTTTTTAACAGAATGTAATTATTCATTAGAAAATATTCACCGAAGGCAAAACAGCTCTGAATCCAGATATACGTACTTCCATTTTTTGTATGGGGAAACTGAAAACTGAAGCGTGGAGAGCTTAAGAACTGTCCCTCCGGTCACAGAGCTTTAAGTAGCAGATCCAGGACTCAGAGCCATATCTACCAAAACCCTATGATCTCAACCACTCATACTGTCTCCTTTGCAAGATGAGTTATTCTAACAACATAAAATGCAATGATTCAAATAATTACCTTTTCAAAATCTACAAAGTGTGTAGCAATTCCTGCTGTGTACACATCTCTTCCTTTCAGCCTGAATCCTGTTAATGCAAGGAAGTAACCAAGCTTTCCTTGAAGTCGTGGCAAAAAATAACCTCCGCCCACATCAGGGAATAATCCTATAATTAAATAACAAAAAGAGATAGCAATGATTTAAATGAAAGAGATGAATATAACTTAGTTTACTTTAAATTAGATTGGTATTAAGCAATACAGGTATACGAGACAACTACCTGAGGCTAACGCTAAGGCAAGAACCATAAAAAAGGATTACAGAGAACAGTACTGGGGGCCCACACAAAGCTGGGAACAGTGTCTGTTCCCACCAGTCAGACCAGAAAACTCATGATTCATGGAGCACTGAGTAGAATACAAAGAAAAAAATAATTAGCTAGCCTGAGAAACTGTTCCAGAAACTGTTCCAATCTTGCATTTTAAAAAAACTCACAATCTTATAAGACTTAAAAAGCTCACACTGTTTGTTTCCAAATGACTTAACTTCATCTCAGAAGCTCAAGAATATTTATAAGAATGCATAATATCCAATACACAAAGCAAATTTTACAATGTCTAGAATCCAATAAAAAATTGCCAGGCATTTAAAAAAGTAGGAAAATCTATATACTGAGGTAATAAAACAATTAATCAAAATCGACCCAGACTGGCCAGTGGTGGTGCTGTGAATTGACTGTCAGCCCAGGACTCTGTGGGCCCCAGTTTGAAACCTGAGGTTGCCAGCTAAAGCATGGGCTTGTAGGCCTGCGCACAGGGTTGCCAACTTGAGCACAGGATTATCGACATGATCCTAAGATTGCTGACTTGAGCCCGAAGGTTGCTGGCTTGAAGCACAAAGGTCACTGGCTTGAGCAAGGGGTCACTGGCTCAGCTTGAGCCCCCAGTCAAGGCATGTAATGAGAAGCAATCAATAAACAACTAAAAGTGAAACAAAGACGAGCTGATGCTTTTCATGTCTTTCCTCCTCCTCTCCCTTCCTGTCTCTCTCTCAAAAAAAATTTTTTTTGACTCAGAATTGACAAACAAGAATTAGTAAACAAGGACATTAACACTTATAATAACTATATATTTTTTTTTCCTCAATCCAAATAACTATATCTTATATGTTCAAAAAGTTAAGTACAAACAAAGAAGGTATATACATTTAAAAAAAGACCTAAATGTCATTGCTATAGATGAAAACTAAGATGAATGTATAAACTGAAAATATCTGAATGGGATTAAGGACAGATTAGATTTTGCAAAAGTAAAGATTACTGTACTTAAGGACACTGGAATAGAAACTATCTAAAATGAAAATAAAAATGTAATGGTACTGTCTGGTTGGCTCAATGGTAGAGTGCTGGCCCGGTATATGGATGTCCTGGGTTCAATTCCAGGTCAGGGCAGACAGAAGAAGAAAGCATCTGCTTCTCCATCCTCCCCTCCTTCAGCCATAGCTCAACTGGTTCAAGTGAGTCATCATCTCTGACCACCCCCCCACTATGACTCCATGGAACCTCTGGCCTCAGGTGCTAAAATAGCTTGGTTGCCCAGCAATGGCCCCAGATGGGAAGAGATCCCCGGTAGGGGGCTTGCTGGGTGGATCCCTGTCAGGGAGCATGTGGGAGTCTGTTTGTTTCCCCTCCTCTTGCTTAAAAAACAAATAAAGGAATTTAAAATAAAAATTTAAAAAACAAACAATGCCTGAGTGAGCCTAATATAAGTTTAAATAGAGTTCCTGAAAAGGGAGTGGGGGACAGAAAAATATATAAAATAATAATAATTAGGAAAAACTTGACAAGAACTATAAACCTAAGTAGCTCAATAAACACAAGCATAAGAAACATGAAGAAAACTACACTTAGGCACATCATAATCAGATAACTCAAAACAAGTGATAAGAAGAAAACCTTAAGAGCAGCCAGAGAAAATAAAAAGACACTTACAGAAGACTAGAGATAAGGATGAGGCAGATTTCTCATGAGAAACCAAGTAAATGAGAAAACAGTGTAGCAACAACTTTAAAGTACTGAAATCTAAAAATCAGAATAGAACAGAATGCTAAGTGCAGATCTCAAATCACTGACCTCAGCTTTCACCTTAGAAAACTGGAGAAAGAAGAAGAGATAAAACCTAAAGGAAGTAGAAGAAAGGAAGTAATAAATATGGGAGAAGAAATAAATAAAAACAAAACTACCTGATTTCTTAAAGGTCAGTAAAATTAATAAACCTCTAATTAGAATGCTCTGAAAAAGAGAAGAAAGACACAAATCAATAACATCAAGAATAAGAAGGCCAGATATCACTATAGATGTTACAGAAACTAAAAAGATATGGGAATATTATAAACAACTTTATGCTAACAAATTAGACAAATTCCTTAAAAGACCCAAACTACAAAAGCTTGTGCAAAAAAGAAACAGATAACTTGACTAGCCCTATGCCTGTTAAAGACTTTGAATCTGTAAAAATCTACCCACAAAAAAACAAAAAACCTCCAGGACTTGATAGTTTCAATGGTGAATTCTGAAAAATAGAAAAAAAAATTTATACCAATTCTATACAAACTCTTCCAGAAAATGGAGCCAGCATTACCGATACCAAAATAAAGCAAAGACATTATAAGGAAACCACATATGATTATTCCTTCATAAAACAGATGCAAAAATTCCAAGTAAAATTTTAGCATATCCAATCCAACAACATATAAAAAGCGCAACACATCATACCAGAATGAGATCTGTCCTAGCAACGCAGGGTTAATTTAATGTTGGAAAACCAATCAAAGTATTCATCATTAACAAGCTAAAATAAGAAAACCAAAGGTCATCTCATTAGCTGCAGACAAAAATATGATAAAATTCAAACTCCACTCCAAATAAAAATCCTCAGCAATCTAGGAATAGAAGGAAACTTCCTCATCCTATCAGGATATCTATGAAAAACCTATACCTGATATTATAATTAAGTGGTGAAGAACTGAATATTTTCCTCTAAGATTAAGAACGAGGCAATAATGTCCCCTTACAACAGTTTCAGTCAACATTGATTTAGAGATTCAACCCAATGTAAAAGGTAAGTTAAAGGGAATCCATATTGGAAAGAAAAAAGTAAAGCTGACTTTATTTGTAAATGACGTAATTATCGATTTAGGAAATCCAACATAATGTACTAAAAATCTACTGAAACTAATAAGCTAGCAAGTTAACAGGATACAAGTACAAAAATCAACTGTATTTCTATATATAGATAACTAACAATCAGAACTAAATTTTTAAAATATCATTTACAACAGTATCAAACAATATGAAATACTTGAAGATAAATCTGACAAAGGAGGTGGAAAGCCTATACACTGAAAACTACAAAAGTTGGTTTAAAAGAAATTACAGAAGACCTAAAGAGAGAAATGTAACTTGCTCACAAGTCTGAAGACTCAATAACATTGTAAGAAGTCAATTCTCTCTAAATTGATAGATTCTACATAATCCAAATCAAAATCCTAGCAGGCTTTAATTGTCAAACACTCTAAAACTGATGTAGAAATACAAAACATCTGTATAGCCAAAACAACGTAGGGGAAAAGAACAAAATTGGAAAATTACTACTATCTGATTTCAAGACTTACTATAAAGCAACAGCAATTAAGACAGTGTGGTATTTATTGGCACCAAGGTTATATAGAGAAAGGTGCAAAGGCAATTAATGAAGAAACAAGCTTTTTCAAAAAAGGGTGTGGGAACAATTATATCTCCATATATGAAATAAGAAACTTTGGTCTATACCTTTGATCCATACCTCAGAATATATGCAAAAAATAATTCAAAACAGATCACAGATCTGAATGCAAGATTGTTTTCCCCTAATAATCTTTTATCTAAAATTAACTAGTGTGTTGGTGTTTCCAGTTAAATATTCTTGCTTCTGTGTTTTCAGATATACTTATTGAGCTAATAATATAAATTTTTAGGTATCTTGCTGTTCTAATTTCTTTTTGAAAAGTTCTTTCATTGCTATATCTCACATAAGATTCCATCAATTTCTTTAACAACAGTAGAACCTGAAATCTATCAAAATAAGATGATTCTAAAAGTAATTATGATTTATTTATTTTTACCTATTGCAGTTTCTGGCATTGCAAAAAGAGACTTTTCAGTAGCCACTCGGAAATGCCCATGAACTGAGACTCCAACTCCCTAGGGAAATAGGGAAAAAATGTTTTAAAATACTGTAAAAAATATACCAAGTAAATTATCTTTATTTTATTGAATTTATTGGGGTACAGGTTTCAAGTGCACAACTCAATAAAGTATCATCTGCACACTGCATCGTCCACCCATCGCCCCCATTTCCCCCCCTTTCCCCACCTCCACTTACCCCTAATGCCCCTTTCCCTCTAGCTATCACCACACTGTTGTCTGTGTCTATGTGTTTTATATACATACATATACATATACACACACACACGTGTGTGTGTGTGTGTGTGTGTGTATATATATATTTAATTCAACTTTCTTCCAGGCCCCCAACCCTTGCCCCTCTGACAGCTGTGGAATTATGTTAATAATCCACCGGAATTTCTTTCAGGAGGATAAACTAAAGGTAAATCCCAAACCGCAAAATTCCATAAAAGCTTACGGGGGGGAAAAATACATGGGTACCCTCAGTGTTTGGAATAGATTTGTTTTAGCGAAGATGTTTTCACTCAGTATTCCATGTTATGCTTCTTTTCCTCTTCCCCAGATCTTTCTCGTTTCAAACTAGATGCAGCATTATAGAATATTGACTTCTCAGAACCACTGAGTGTGTTAGTGGAACCAATCATTAAAAAGCACAACCAAGCTACTCTAGCAAATTTCAGTAGCTTTAAGTAAAATATTAACATATTTTATTTATTCATATATTTCATCAAATAAAATAAGCAACATCACTTTTCAAATACAGTAGGGCCAATCACATAACTCTTTAAAAATGGTTCCTAAAACACAAGCTTTAGAAAATAAAAAGACTGACTGAAAGTCTCTATTGCTGATTTGTTGAATGTCACTAAAAAGGACAAAGTTGATAGTCATCTTTGAATAAACATATTTGAAAAAAAGATATTTGAATAAAATAAATAAGAGATATACACATGATGACAAAGTATCCAAATTTAAGTCAGTGGTCACAATGTAACATACATTTTCTATAATATGTTCTTTTCACATTGTTGAGAACTTCAACCAGATTTAGTTCTCATTCTTAATCCTTTCTGACCTGTGTACATAAAATGAATATCTAGATATACATAAAATATTTTATATTATATATATTACTAGTGCCCTTAAAATATATATATATATATATATATATATAGATATATATTCATTCTAAATATCTTTTGTCAGTCTGTTGCATGCCTTTTCACTCTATTAATGATGTCTTAATATTGTCTTCTTGGATATAAGTTTGTAGTTTTAATAGTTTTATTTTTGCTTATAGTGTATTTAGTTACTATTTAAGTAATCCTTCCTACCCTCAAGGCATAGCATAAACTATGTTCCAAACATTCAGGATTTTCTAGTTAGCTTTCTGTTTTTGATTGCTACCTTAGTTCCACTGGGGCCAGAGAACATAGCCTGTAATATTAATCCTTTTAAATATGTTAAAACTAATTCTTTTTTAAATTTATTTATTTTACCGATAGAAGGGGGGTACAAGATATATCAACTCATAGTTGCTTCACCTTAGTTGTTCAATGATTACTTGTCATATGTGCCTTGACTGGGCAAGCTCAGGGTTAAGAACTGGCAACCTCAATGTTCTAGGTCAATGCTCTATGCACTGCACCACAGGCCAGGCTGCTGAAACGAACTCTATGGCCAATTTTGGTAAATGTTCCGTGTATACATAAAATGAACATGAAATCTGCAGTTACTAAGTACATGTTAACTGGATCAAGTTTATTAGACAATGTTCAAATCAGCTGCATGCATGTAAAATATATGTGTATATATCTATGCATACTGAGCATGTCTGTTTCAACTGCTATCAAAAGATGTTGAAATCTGCTAGAATTGTGATTTCTATTTCTCCTTTTAGGCTTTTCCACTTTTTTATAAGATCAAAAGGTTTGAAATGTTTGAAAGTATCTCACCAGTAGAGTTATTTCAGATAAGCTGATATTTGTTCCCAGAATTTCTCAGTTTTAGTACTGGTGTCACAAAACTCACTGATCAAGTTCAGTCCAACTTCATATTAAGTTATAAACTGAGAGTTTTATACAAGTCTTTCTAAAATATCTTTCTATAGCTAGTTATAATCAATAAAATTATTTTCAGAATCTGACCGTAGTGATCTTCAAACAGTGAGAAGCTGAACAAAGTTACAACCTATTAAGCTAAACCCTACCTAGTAAGGAAAGAAACATTGGAATTTAGGGTTTTCCAAATTGGGCCCCTAAGAGTTATAGTGTGAAGTGGATTCAAATGAGATTGGGAGCATTCAGAGTGGTACGGCTGTAGACAAGTGTGATGTGGATTCAGACCCGTCCTCACTTAGAGTGAAGCTCAGCTTCAAATCCTCCCACTCCTGACTGGACTGGGATGATCTGGAATTGCTACTGCCCTTAGTCTAGACAACTACTAGAAACAAAAGTATATATTCCTCAGGAAAAGATAATACATTCTAGGGCTCAAATAACACTGAAGTAGAAATAACTAAGAAATAACCAGTATTCAATTAGAAATAATCCATCACATAAGACCATATGACTAAAACCAAAGAGAAACAATACACAACAGAAACAGATTCATAACACATATAAACGTAGATTTGTTGAATCTGACCATTTTATAACTAGCAAATGTCCTTCTGTATCAAGTAAAGTTTTTGCCACAGATGTACCTTGATATTAAAATATCTCTATCAGTTTTTCTTTTAGTGTTGATACTGTATTCTTTTTCTACTCTTTTACGTTTAAACCTTACATTCCTTATATATATGATTTCCCAAGCACTCTGAACTTCTTTTTAATCTGTATTATTATTAAGGAATCATCATTACAGTACTGTGCTGACATTGTGCAAATAAAGTAAAATGAATTTGACCAATATTTATAATCTATTATAAAGACAGCTAATATGGACAAGTATAAATAATAACTGAACAAAAATAGAATAAATGTAGAAATGTAGTCAAACTCATCCTCTGTCACAAGAGTGACAATGTACTTATTTAAATTTTGGCATCACCTAAAGCCAAAACATAGGCAAGCTCAGACTTTATTTTTTAATTAGGAGACATAGCTAGGTAAGTTTCCAGACTGTTCAATGTTCAATGTGTGTGTGTGGGGGGGAGATAACCTGGCATAGCTTTATTTAAGACTTTTAAAGAATATCTAATTACTTTAAAAGCACAATAAAGCTATTAAAATGCAAATATGTCAGCCAGAAATTAGAAATAAGCATTCACTTTTATATTTCCGTAACATTAGTATTCTACATAAAATGCAACAATAATTTTTTTAAATTGATCATTATAAGGATATTTTAAAAGTAATTTGAGATACAGTCACCCACTCCATGATTTATATTAATGACAAGATTAAATCCCCCAACACACACACAAGAACACGTATAACAATTTAATTTGGTGGTTGAATAAGAAATGTCCAGATAATAGTATTGTATCAGTGTTAAATTTCCTGATTTTTATGTCCTTATTCTTGAGCAATACACACTGAAAATTGTGGCAATAAAAAATTATAAGGTCTTCAACTTCCTCTCAAATACTTCAGGAAAAACATTATTCATTGATAGATGTGGGAAGAGGAAGAAAGAAAGAAACAATTGTGGAAAAGGAGAACAAGAAATAGTTTTTTGCATTGTTCTTGCATCTTTTCTGTAAGTTTGAAATTGTTTCCCAAAAATAAAGTTTTTAAAAATTAAAAATAAATGTTCCAAAGTGAAAAGCGCCAACTACCACAGTTAACAACAAACTCAGAAAGGCATACAATGGGGTAATGTGATGAATGCTCACACAAAGAGTCACAGATTTAAATTCTAATCAGAAAATGAGTAAGCTGCTGCCCAGAATAAACACTGCATCAGTATCTAAGATTATGTGTCTTTCCTCACCATCATTTAGGGTTACAAATAGTGCTTTGATATGGATATATACCTTTGTTACAAATTCAAATAGATTTTTCATCATACTTTATTTCACTATGCTATAAAATTTAATATCATAGAGCCATGAAATAAGTTTAATAATGTATTTCTGGGATGCTAGCAGTCTAATCTATAGGCTCCACAGTAAAGATAAAGACTTATTATACCCACATTAATATTAATAGGCTAATACTGCATATTAATGTTAGCATATTGATTATATAAATATTAATGTATTTTCATATATTAATAAACAGAGGTCATCAGCAAATGCATGTTTAATCCTCCTTTAAATGCATATAATTCACATTATTTTGGATGAAAATTGTATTCAACAGAAACAAGGCAGAAATATTTATATATAACAGTCTATCATTCTTTAAGGTATAGCTTTACTTCAAATTAGAGAACTAGGTTGATATTTGAAAGTACTTATAGTAAATCTTAAAAGTTTTCATAACAAGGAAAACAATTTGTTAAGTATATGTAGTGATAGATGTTAACTAAACTTATTGTGGTAATCATTTCACAATATATACATATATCAAATCATTACATTGTATACTTAACACTATTACAATGTTATGTGTCAATTATATCTCAATTATAAGAACGCAGGGGAGACCCTGGACAACTAGCTCAGTGGTAGAGCGTCAGCCGGCATGTGAAAGTCCTGGTTTGGATTCCTGACCAGGGCACAGAAGAGAAGCGTCCATCTGCTTCTCCCACTCTCCTTTCTTTCTATCTCTCTCTTCCCCTCCTGCAGCCAAAGCTCCATTGGAGCAAAGTTGGCCTGGGCACTGAGGATGGCTCCATGGCCTCCACCTCAGGTGCTAGAACGGCTCTGGTTGTAACAGAGCAAAGCCCCAGATGGGCAGAACATCACCCCCTTGTGTGCTTGCTGAGTGGATCCCAGTCAGGCACATGCGAGAGTCTGTATCTCTGCCTCCCTGCCTCTCACTTCAGAAAAATATAAAAAAAAAAAAAAAAAAAAAAGAAACAAACAAACAAATAACCCGGGAATATAAATATGAATTCTACCTCCTACTCTAGAAACCTGGAAGTAATCCTTTTCCCTTTTATCCCTCACATGGCCCTGGGCACTGAGGATGGCTCCATGGCCTCGCCTCAGGTGCTAAATTATAGCTTGGTTGTAAGCAACAGAGCAAGGGCCCCAAATGAGCAGGCCTCACCCAGTAGGGGGCTTGCTGGGTGGATCCCAGTAGGGCACATGCAGGAGTCTGTCTCTCTGCCTTCCTGCCTTTCATTTAATAATAATAAAAAAATTAGCAAACCACATTCAACAAGACATTAAAAAGATCATGTGGGATTTATTCCTGTGATGCAAGGATGATTTAACATATGCAAATCAATGTGATACACTACATTTACAAAATGAATAAAAATTATATAATCTCAATACACAAAAAAGCATCCAACAAAATTCAGTATCTTTTTATAATAAAAACACTAAACAAATTAGGTATATAATCATGCACCACATAACTACATTTCAGCCAATGAAGGACTGCATATACCACTGTGGTCCCATAGATTATAATGGAACTGAATATTTCCTGTCTAGTGATGTTGTAGCACAACACATTACTCATGTGCTTGTGGCAATGTTGTAAGAAACCTACAGTTGTATGAAAGTATAGCACATACAATTATGCACAGTATGTAACAATTGATAAAGATAATGAATGTTACCCATTTATGTATTTATTATACTACACTACACTATACTTTTTATCATTATCTTGGAGTATACTCTTTCTATTTATAAAAAATAAGTCTGTCATAAAATACTACAGTGTCCTACTGGCAGCAGCCTCACACATCTCATGCTTGCTGCATCTCTTGACTGCATCATTTTCTCTTGTGCCTGATTAATCTCATGGATTTTTCTTTTGTTTAGTTTTTTGTGTGCAGTAGCATGCTATACAGGAGCAATTAGCTATGTCATATAGCCTAGGTGGACAGTAGATTACACCACTTAGGTTTGTGTAAGTACACGCTATGATGTTCACATAATAATGAAATTGCCTAACAACATATTTCTCAGAATGTATCCCTATCTTTAAGCAACATATGACTGTAGACTGAATGTAACTCAACATAATAAAGTCCACATATGACAAGCCCATAGCTAACATCATAATTATTAGGGTAAAATTAAGCCTTTCCTCTAAGATCAGGAATAAGGATGCCCTCCAGGAATCTTAGCCAGAGCAATTAGGCAAGATAAAAAAAGGCAACTAAATATAAAGGGAAAAAGTAAATTGTCTCTGTTTAACATGACAGATTATATATAGAATATCCTGAAAACTGTTAGAAAAAGCAAATTCAGTAAAATTACAGGACACAAAATCAATACACAAAAATCAGTTGTGTTTCGATATAATAACAAACTTTCAGAAATAGAAATTTAAAAAGCAATCCATTAACAATTGCATACAAAAGAATAAAATACCTCAGAATAAATTTAACCAAAGAGAAAGAAGATCTATACATTGAATAAGATATTGATGAAAGAACTAAAAAAAGACCTAAATAAATAAAAAGATATTATGTGCTCATGGTTAGAAAAATATTGATAAAATGTCCTTACTACCGAAAGCAATGTACAGAGTCAGTGAAATACCTATCAAAATTCCAGTGGCATTTTTCACAGAAACAGAACCACCTTAAACTTTGTACAGAACCGTGATGGCGAACCTATGACACACATGTCAACACTGACACACGTAGCCATTTTCGATGACACACGGCCGCATAGCAGAGAAATATGGGGCCACATGTTGAGAAGGACGTTTCATCCTCGGCTCCTGCACAGCCAGCTGTAGTAGCCGAGGATAAAACATTTGCTGTAGTGTAGACACTCTGTGCCAGAGGTCTGTAGGCCAAAACAACAGAACTCCGGCACAGAGCATCTAGTTCTGGGACTTCCGGGTTAGGCCATTTTTCTCGAAGTGACACACCAACCGAGTTATGCTTGTATTTTTGGCGAATTTTGACACACGAAGCTCAAAAGATTGCCCATCACTGGTATAGAACCATAGAATACCCCAAATACGCAAAGCAATGTTGAAAAGGAACAAAGCTGGAGGCATCACACTTTCTGATCTCAAACTATATTACAAAGCTATAATAATTAAAACACTACAGAACTGGCAATAAAAACAGATCAATCGAACAAAGTATAGAAATAAAGCCAAACATACACATTCAATTAATTTTCATCAAAGGAGTCAAGAACATAGACTGCAGAAAGGACAGTCTCTTCACTAAATGGTGTTGGGAAAATTTCACATCCACACGGAATAAAATAAAACTAGACCCCTATTTCACACCATAAACAAAAATCAACTCAAAATGAATTAAAGACTTGAATACAAGCCCTGAAACCATAAAAATCCTAGAACAGAGAGTAAGTTCCTTGATGCTGGCAGTAATTTTTTTGGGTGTGACAGCAAAAGCAAAGTCAAAGGAGCAAAAACAAGTAAACTACATAAAACTAAAAGCTTCTGCACAGCAAAGAAATGATCAACACTGAAAAGACAACCTAAGGAATGAATAAAAAGGTTTGCATACCATATCTCCAGTAAGAGGTTAATACTCAAAATATTCAAGGTACTCATACAACTCAAAAACAACAACAAAATCTTATTAAAAAGTGGGCAAAGTATCTAAACCGGGGTAGTCAACCTTTTTATACCTACCGCCCACTTTTGTATCTGTTAGTAGTAAAATTTTCTAACTGCTCACCAGTTCCACAGTAATGGTGATTTATAAAGTAGGGAAATAATTTTACTTTATAAAATGTATAAAGCAGAGTTACAGCAAGTTAAAGCATAAATAATTATTTACCAAGTACTTTATGTCAGATTTTCGCTAAGTTTGGCAGAATTAATCTTTATACAACAACTTACTATAGTTAAATCTATCTTTTTATTTATACTTCGGTTGCTCCACTACCGCCCACCAAGAAAGCTGGAATGCCCACTAGTGAGCAGTAGGGACCTGGTTGACTACCACTGATCTAAACAGATATTATTCCAAAAAGGACATCAAAAATGGTCAAGAAGTACACAAAAATGCTAGTAATTATAAGGAAAAGGCAAATCAACACAATGAGGTATTACTTCACACCTCTTACAATGTCTACTATCAAGAAAACAAGAGACAACAAATGTTGGCAAGGATGTGAAGAAAAAGAAACCCTGTACACTCTTGGTAAGAATGTAAACTGGTACAGACACTATGAAAAATAGTATGGAGGTTCTTCAAACAATTTAAAAACAGAACTACCACACCATCTGTATTAAAGTAAGCTAAACTCAAAAGTTTCTTTAAAAATCTTAATTTAGTTAATAAAATTATTTCATCTGTTCTTTCGTAAACTATCAGGTTCTATTAATTAAATGTTAAGAGAAACAGCTTTTATTGTAATAAAGAATGATTTCTTAAAATGTCATCTAATCATCTGTTACTAACAGCAACAAAATAAAACCAAATACCTTTTAAAAATGAATTAAGATGTACTACTTATGTCTTACAGACCTTTGCACTGTATTAACATAATTCAATCTTTGAGGACTGTTTATTCTTTTCATAAGAAAAGGCCATGTCTCAATTAGTCAGTGACGAATCGTACTCTGATTCAGTAGCTCCCACTTAATTGAGCATTGAGCCCTAGGCAATTTTCCATGTGGCTGGCTTGTGTCCCAATACCATTTGGGTATTGTATATGCTCATTGTTTCCATTCCAATGCCAACTTCTCTAATCATTAGACTATACCCCTTCTAAATACACCTTAAAACTTTTAATTTTCCATTATATTGATCACAACTCTTTTGCTAATGGCATCTAAGAATTTTATGTTTGAAAAACATAAAAACAATACCATATTGCACCCATATTTTCAATTGGCTTGGGGAACTAACTTTGTTTCTATTGTAAAATGCATTGGAAAGAGAAAAAAGGATAGGAAGGAAGGAGAGAGAAAGAAAGAGGAAGAAAAGAAGAAAAGAAAAACTTCAAGCTCTTTAAATCCAATTCAATTGACAGGGAAATGTAGGTAATAATTAAGGAATTTTCTGTTCTATACATACTTAATTTTTAAAGCAAATTTGCATTTCTGTTTATAACTTCAAAAAATATAACTTCAGATATTTAAAGTAAAGGGTAAAGAAACTTAATAATTTGTCTTCCTAGGAAACAGAATAAACTATTCTTTCAAATTGCTATTCATAAAAATATTGTTTTATCTCTTTCAGAAACACTGGAATGACATCTTACATAATTTTGATCAACCAAGTGAAGAAGTACTCAGAAACATTTTTATTTTACTGTACACCAAAATATTGCGTAAATTTTTGCATTTCTGAAATCTGAAATACAAGAGAATTAACCATCCCCTCTACTAAGTGCTATGCTCCTTTTCATGGTAGAAAACACACAGTAAAACTGTCATCTTCCTTGCTGGAACAAAACATTTTCTATAGTAAAAGGAAAAGAAAAAAATCAAGCTCAATGGTGCCATCTTTTGGACTGTTTAAGTTTTCTTAAAATTCTTATAAGAAACAATTTACAGTAAGCCCCCAAATTACAAACATCTGATTTATGTACAACACGTACTTACAAACGGAGTGCCATAAAGGATATTGGTAATCAACTACAATTGAACATCAGTGAAAATGATATCAAAGTTACTTGACACCCATGGCAAAGAATCCTCCAACGAAGATCTTATGGAACTAGAGCAGCAGATGATAACATTTAGGAAAGAAAATAAGGACCTAGAAACTCCAGAACCAAAAAGTGTTCTACAAAGAGTATCTGATGCTATTAATCTCATTGAAATGCAAATGTAAAGTTAGAGGAGCAAGATCCTGATACAGAGAAGCTCACCAAAGTTTAAAGTTTACCGTACAGCTGACCAGGCAGTGGTGCTTGAGCGCAGGCCCATCTGGCTTGAGCAAAAAGCTCGCCAGCTTGGACCCAACCAAGGTCACTTACTCCAGCAAGGGGTTGCTCGGTCTGCTGAAGGCCCGCGGTGACGGCAACGAAAAACTAATGATTGATGCTTCTCACCTCTCTCCATTCCTGTCTGTCTGTCTGTCCCTATCTATCCCTCTCTCTGACTCTCTCTTTGTCCCTGTAAAAAAAAAATTAAAGTTTACCGTACAATTAACAAAGGTCTGAGATGCTACAGGGCCATTTAAGGAAAGCTCTGTACAAACCTCCCTTGATGCCTACTTTAAGAAACTGACTCCAGCAGCAGAATCAAACCCTGACTCTCTAACACCAGTCCCATCTTCCCCAACAAGCCCATCATCTTCTGCATTATCCAAGATTGATTAAGGTTGTGTTTAGGTAAATAAATACTATGTTAAATCAAACATCTACATTGCATTTATAGGTAAATGTACAACTGTTTCAACTTATACATATACAAATTCAACTTGAGAACAAACCTACAGAACCTAATTCATAACTCGGGGACTGCTCAAAACAAAGACACATACAAAATCTCATTACAAGAATAAATAAAGTAACTGGTTCAATGCCAGTCTGTAAATTTTTCTATCAAGGGTATGCAAGATATGTATTATTTAGAGTAGAGCTTTTTAAGCAATTTATTAAATATGTACTGTGCATTCCTAGTTGTTACAGAAAAGTTAAAAAAAAAGAAGACATGGTAGTCCTTGCCCTTACAGACCATAGAAATACTTGGGCATATTTCATAACTAACAATCAAGTATAAATGCCAATTTTGAGTACAAATTGAATGTACTGAATCAGTGGAGAAAGAAATCACATCAACTTATAGTGACAGTTATGACTATCAAAAACAGGATAGAACTTTTTGGTCTTTAAGAATCAATTAGATATAGAGTGTATACAGAACATGCAGGTAGGCAGACCTCATGGGAGAAAAGACACAAAGATCTTTGGGGTTTTTTGTTTTTATTTTGTTTTCAGGGAGAACTGATAATATATAAGATAGAGAACCTTTCTTATTAAGTGGTTCCTCATCTGAACTACATGCCGCTGAAAATGACTCTTTTCTCAGTTTTCCCAAGGACGATCGATAACTGGTACATTCTTGAAGCACAGGACAGATACAGAAGAAAAGGTAATTCATTATATACAATGGATGCCCTGGGTCACTGGCTCTCACTTAACACGACTCAAGGAAGGCTTATTAACACAGAGACTGCTGAGCTCCGCCACTACAGTTTGACTCTGGCATAGAGCCCAAGAATGTGTATTTTTAACAAATTCCTAAGTGCAGTAGATACCACTTGAAAACAGTTCACCAATCTTTCATATCAAAACCAGTCTATGTTATTAAATTTGAGTAATCTCTTGGTCAACTAGATCAAATGTTTAATGAAATATTTTCAACAATGGCACATTAGCAATACATTTTCAAGATTTAATTCTCTAGTGGTATTCTGGTTAAGAAAAGCCAATATAAGGTGTATTTTCATTATCATTTCGAAAATCTATTCATACTTGCCTGACCAGGCAGTGGAGTAATGGATGGAGCACTGGCCTTGATGCCGAGGACCCAGGTTCAAAACCCCAAGGTCGCTGGCTTTGAGGAGGGGCTCATCCAGCTCGAGCATGGCCTCACCAGCTTCAGCATAGGGTTGCAGCTTGAGCGTGGGATCATAGACATGACCCCATGTTTGCTGGCTTGAGCCAAAGGTTGCTGACTTGAAGCCCAAGGTCTCTGGTTTGAGCAAGGGGTCACTGGCTCAGCTGAAGTCCCCCAGCCCAGTCAACGCATGTACGAGAAAGCAATCAATGAACAAGTAGGGGCCACAACTATGAGTTGATGCTTCTCATCTCTCTCCCTTCCTGTCTCTCCCTTTCTCTCTTGCTCTAGCTCTTGCTCTCTTACAAAAAATAAAAAATAAAAAAAACCTATTCATACTCTTTAAAGTAAACACAGAAAACAAAAACCAGTAGGTAAAAGCAGCATCACTTTTACTCCATTCACGACAACCTTGTTCTGTTTTACTAGTTTTCTCTTTAGAAATAACTGGAGTATTCTTAGCTGTAACATACAGTACATAGGAATGTATGCGAACACTGTACCAACCTATACATGTCAGGGAGGCCAAAAGGCATGGCCAATTCATTCAAATGTGGCATGCTAGAGCAATAATTCTTCTCAGGCTCCTATAAAAAGACAGAAGTTCTGTCTACTGAAAATACCAAAGGGCACTTTCACCAATCCTTTCCTATCAAAACCAGTCTGTGTTGTTAAATATGAGTGATCTCTTTGTCAATGACCAAATGTTTAATGAAATATTTTCACTAATGGCATGTTAGCAATATATTTTCCAAGTCATTTCATTTCTGACAATATTTTTCTTTTATATTTACACTAAATGACAACTTCATGGGTAGAAAACTCTTGGGTCAGAATTACTTTATCTCACAACTTCCTCAACCCACTGATTCCTGGCACTTAGTATAACAGTCTAAAACCAGATGATTTATGTTCCTTTATACATACCCTATATTCGTTAACCACCCCTTCCCTCCAGTTCCTTGGCCTGAACAGTTATAGTTTATTTTCCTTAAAATTTGTAATTAAAAAACAAATTGTCTTAACTGAGCTTTTATCTAGGTATGGATCTCCTTTCACTGATTTTACCTGGAATGCTATGAGTCCTTTAAGTATACATACCTCAGGTTTGAGAGTTTTTAGTTTTTAATTAAATAAAATCATCTTTAATTATACCTGACCATCATTTCTGTACCAATTATCTTAATTTACTTTCCACAGAGCATTTATCATTCTTTTGTTAGGTTCCCTGTATCTTCCACATTCATTACTTCACAAATGTTTGTTCTCATCATTTTTATCTTGATCCTTTTTTGGTGAGAGTTTCTCAAGTTTATCCTCCACAAATTTAACTTCATTATTTGTATATATATTAAGTTTGACTCTTTCTAATCGATTGCTTTCAAAGTGGAATGTCAGTTCTGCTACTGCACTTAGTTTCCAGTCATCTTTCCTTATGTTACCCGGCCTTACGTTACCAGGCCCACCTTTTCGACCTGTTAACCTTTGATGTGAGCTTGCTGTCTCCTTATGGGCTGGTTTTCCTATGTGTTAGGGCCACATCTTTTCACATGTTAATAAGTATGCCCAATGTTTTTTGCTTTTACTTTTCTCCCCTGGTTCCTTCCACATTCAGAGCAGCTCTTCCTTCAATGCTTCAGATTATTTTCCTTACCCTTGTTCTTTAATATTTTTTCAGTGAGCTCTTAATTTTCCCCATGTTAATACTTCCTTGACAAATAAAAAGGCACAATCAACTCATGCCCCATATCTGTCACCAAGCAGAGAAGCATAGACTGTCCTTGATCTTGCTTTTTAACCAGAGTGGCTAGTGGAATCCCCCTACAAAATGATGTGCAAGCTCCAATTCCCACTGACCAACAGGCTTCATCTACTCCAGTTCCACCGGAAAGCAAGGGGACTTCTATTTCCACTGACTAAATCTCTGAAACACTGGAACAGGTGAAAGTTTTAAATTCTACCCTTTGGCCTCATATTACCTACCTAAATCCTACCTTCTCCTGCCATAAAGACTCACTCTGACTTCTCACTTCTTTAAAGGTTTGTCTTTGTTATACTCAATGCCATATAATATACCACTTGTCTGTAATTATTTCATGTTTTTTCTGACTCCATATCATCAAGTAAGTCAAGGCCAGGGACATTTAAGACTTCTTTGTAATAGCACAGACTCAAAATAATTTTGTGAACTCATAGAAATGTAGTTTCAGAGAACTTCGTTAAAACAGCCAAACACTTTGAACTAAGGTAAGATTTTGTGCAATAGATACAATTTAGGCAACCATATCCCCACTATTCAGAGTGCAAAAAACACTCAAAATTTCAGTTTCTCTTCTGAAGCTGTTGGAAGCAATCAGTTTACTTATAAATAGAAAAGGGGCTCTTCATTAAAAAAAAAAAAAAGATTCAATATGAGTTCTACTGGTTATAAAACTTGTTAATTCAAGAAGCATCTAACATAATTAAGAACATTTTCTTTGGGTGGAGAGTCTAAAAGTGCTGTAAGTAAATATTGTCCTCCAAATCTGCAAGGTTCTAAAATCCAAACATAATTTTGTTTCAACAAGTTTTATTGTATTATATGAATTGCTTCTCTTCCATTTAATAATTAACTTATTTCTGATATATTAACATATTAATGACTAGAGTAAAAGAGTCTTCTTACCCCACCCATTGTAATTCCATGAATAAGTGCAACAAATGGTTTCCGAAAAGAACCTAAAAGAAAAAGAGCTATATTTAGTTGCAATGTTTACTCAGTTTTCCCCCCAAATCGCTCACCTGAACTGAGTATTTTCCAAAGGAAATTTTTGCAAGATATCAAGGCAGACTAAATGTATGGCTTGTAAAATGTTCTTTTAAAAATGTCAATCCATAAACAATCCTAATCATCTGTTCATTGTCATTTAACAACTCAATACTTCAATTTGAAACAAATGAGGAGTGACATCAGAGAAATGGCAGCGTGAAGAGATACTTCCGATCTTTCCCTTTGAAATTTCAACAAATTCTACAATTACACAGAGAAAAAAACCCTGAAATATTCACAAAGATGAACCTGAAATATACACACACCAGACAGACAAAGATATGCTTGTGCAAGAAGGCAGGCCAAAGCTAGAATCTACTCCCAGAAGAAAAAAGGAAGCCAGAGGAATAAGTCTTTCTCTTTCCTCCCAGACCTGAGGGAGAGAGGCTCTGTTGGTGCAGACTTTGTCTCACAGCCAGAGTGGGGAGAAGAGGAGAGTCTGGGAAGAAGGAGCTGAGAGAGGGGCGACGACCAAGAATAGGGAGCAGGGCCGTTTCCTGGCATCTGCCACACCCGTGATTGTAGGCACTGGCACACACAAAGTACGTGTTGCACTCCCAAGAATTGCGTGTCAATTTGAAAGAAATAAAAGTCTTGTTTTATTTCAGCTATTGAGAAATATAATTAATAACTGTCTTATAAGCCACTGATGTTTATACACACAGCTGTATTCTAGATAATGTAATTGATTTTCTATACCTCTAAGGTAATAACTGGACATAAAGAGAAGTGAAGCATAAAGCACGGACTGGAAGTCGGAAGACCCAGATTGTATCTTCGGCTTTGGCTTTCACCGCCAATTCAACTATATTCAATAGATATACTGGCATTAGGCATAAATGCACATATTTATGTGTGTATATACATACACACACAAGTTACATGCATGTCATATACGTGTATATCATATAAGCAATATATATAGCTAAGTTTCCTCATCTATTACATGACAAGATTTAATATATGGCCTTAGAAGTTCCTTCCACCTGAAAAATTCTGTAAACTTTTATTCTGTTCCTTTCCTCTGAGAGAGGGAATTGCTGATAAGATACAAAAATGTAAATTACTGAACTTCTGTTACAGTTTGTTGCCAGTATTACATTCTTTCCAAAGACCAATATAAAACTACAGTTTTGATCCATCTAGCAATTCCATAAATATCGTAAATTTGCTAAACAGGCCACAAAAGCACAAAGCCATAATTTCACATTCATAAGGACTTCCATAGCCTTCAATTTTTTTTTTTTTTTGCCTTCAATTTTGAACTATACTTCCCTATAAACTATGGAAAATTTTTTCTCTATTGATTAAAATTGAGATATATACACACATACCATTTCAGTTATAGATATATTTCAGATATAAAACATTAGAAGCTAATTGATGCAGGACATAAAGCCAGAATTTCTCAAGTTCCTTACTGACTAAAATGCAATTACAATGTGCAAAAATATAACTTGAAGGCTTTCTCTCAATATATTAACATTTTACCAAACTCTCTTTTCATACCTAGAGCTCTATTTTTCCATCTCCTTTTATTTAGTATAGAACGACTGTCCTAGATAGTAACCTCAAGCTAAATGCAGCTATTTAAATTACTTATGATTAAATAAAATTTCAAGTTCAGTTTCTTGATCACACTAGAGCAGTGGTTCTTAACCTTTTTTGAGGTACCGAACCCACCAGTGTCATATGCGCATTCACCGAACCCTTCTTTAGTGATAAATAAAATATGATTTTATTTTCCAAATTCAAGACATAGGTATATGTTTTTTTACTGGTGCACAAAATGAGCCGTGCATGAACATCACCTTGCTCAAAGAACAAAACCAACAAAGTGCACGAACTAACAACAAATTACGGTATTACTTTATTCTGGCCTCGGCGGCAGAGGCTTCTCCGAACCCGAGACCGACTCATCAAACCCCTAGGGTTCGATAGAACCCAGGTTAAGAACCACTGCTCTAGTGGCTAGTGACTAGCCTCATTTCCAGTGTCCATTAGCTACATGTGGCTAGTGGATATCATATTGGACAACACAGGTATAA
Source organism: Rhynchonycteris naso (assembly GCA_037038555.1). NCBI lineage: Eukaryota > Metazoa > Chordata > Mammalia > Chiroptera > Emballonuridae > Rhynchonycteris > Rhynchonycteris naso. Next base: position 43,324,755 of record CM072997.1, on the reverse strand, counting down.
AATATTTTAATCACTGTAGAAAATCCTAATTAACAGTGCTGGTACAAATTTTTTTTAAATTTCTTTTTATTTTATTCATTTTAGAGGAGACACACACAGAGACAGAGACAGAGAGAGAAAGAGAGAAAGGGGGGAGGAGCTGGAAGCATCAACTCCCATATGTGCCTTGACCAGACCAGTGTAGGGTTTTGAACTGGCGACCTCAGTATTCCCAGGTCGACGCTTTATCCACTGCACCACCACAGGTCAGGCACTGGTACAAATTTTTAGAATGAAGAAAACATTCTAAGTAAATTTGATATGTACAATTTTAAACTTAAAGAAGTGAGACATGTCCATTCAACTTGGCTCACTGAGATAAAATGGAAAATAGCCTCATTCCCCCTCCCTACTTCAAAGACATAGAAATTCTAAAAGATAAATTTTAAATGGATATCCAAGTTCAAAACTAAACAAGGGAAATCCCCAAACCAGAAATAAAAAAGAAACTCAAGTCAATTACTGACAGTCAAATATTATGTGTGAATTTGTTTTCAGTCTGGAATTCTGGACCACATATATTTCACAATGAGCTACCTACACAAAGCCTCATGTTAGGAAGAGCTATTCAATATGTAAAATATGACTGAAAAACTTTTATCTGTTAATCCAACAACTCATTTAAGTTCCTGTCAGGAGAAGAGAGAAGTCAGAGAAAACAGATGCTCAAGCACTGCACAACTATTACCACCAGTACAACAAAACAGAACAAAAAGCATCCCTAACTAATTTGTAATAGGATTAACACCTGTAACCTGGTAAAAAGTGTCTAAAAAAGATTATACTAAAGAATGAAATTTTAAATGCTTTCCCATGCACATCAAAAATAAAATATCACTATAATTATTCAACGGTATAACAGAACTCCTAGTCAAAATGCAAGAAAACTCAGAAATTTGATGATTAGAAAAACAGATGAAAAAAAAAATTATGTGCAGATGATAAAACTGCCGAGTAGAAAAGCTGAGATAGGCTATAGAAATATCATAGAATAAATAAATTTCAGCAGGGTTGCTGGCTATAATAACAAAATATTAAAATCAAAAGCATTTCTATATGCCAGAAATGGTCAATCAGCAAATGTAATAGGAATATTACCTTCAAATGTAGTAACAAAAAAACCATAAGCTACTAAGAATAAAAGTTTTTACAAAAGGAAGCTGTTCATAGAGAAAATTATAAAACATAATGAAAGGACGTGAAAGTCAAACTGCTAAAAATGTTCTAATTCGTTTACGGTGATACTTGCACAAATTTACGAAGAATTATTGAACTGTAAACCTAAAATGGTGAACTTTATAGTATATAAACTATAATTCATAAATTTTTAAGTCTTCTGCATGAATATACAAAGTGATATGCCACATTCATGGATGGGAAAACTCAATATCAGAAATGTTAATTCCCCCAAAATTAATCTAAAATTCATTGTCATTCCAATCAAAATCTCAATAAAATCTTTTGTAAAACAGGACAAAATAATTCTAAAATTCATATTGAAGATCAAGAGTCCAAGAACAGCAAAGACAATTATAAAAGAAACAAGGACAAATAGTCCTAGCACATAGAGACATATATGTATTAAAGTTCTAATAATTTTGACACTGTAGTTTCAACATAAGCACAAATAGATCGATGAATAAAGGAGCCCAGAAATAACCTGGTCATATATAAGAACTTGATATGTGACAGAGGTATCATGAAAATCAGTGAGGAAGACATATACTTTTTAATAAGAGGTATGGCCACATCTGACTTTCTAGCTGGAATATAAAAGTTAGATGTGCAAAAAAAACTCAAGACTTAGCAAGTATAAAGAAACAAAATATTCAAACGATTATAAGAAAATGAGAACATCTTAATAACGTCAGCATTAAGTGTTTTTCTTCAAAGCAGAAAAGCAGAAATCACAAAGAAAAAGACTGAATACATTTCATCCCATCAAATAAAAATCTGTATATAGCAAAAGATAACGCAACAAACTGAGAGAAATGGACTTGTCATAGGTATAATCTACAAAAGCAAAGAATCCAGAATATATAAATACCTACAAAGTCAAAAAGACAAAAAATCCAACAGAAGATAAAACTGAAAATAAAAATCTAAATGTTTAATAAACATAAGAAAACACCATCTACCTTGCCACTGTTCAATGAAATACAAACTAAAGCCACAATAAAATACTGAACATGTAAAGTTTAATAACAATAACATGATAGAAAGAATGGGTAGAAAATAAAGTCTTGGACTTTAGAGAAGAATCTGGAGGCCCTGGCTGATTAGCTCAGTCAGAGTGTGGTCCCAAACACCAAGGTTGCAAGTTTGATTTCCAGGCAGGACACATACAGGAAGCGACCAATACATGTACAACTAAGCGGAACAAAATCAATGCCTCTCTGCCACTCCCTCTCTAAAATCAATCAATTTAAAAAAAAAAAGACTTTGGAAACTGAAGATGTATAAACTATGGTCCATCCATTCTTCTTCTATTATTTTCTAGGAAACTTTTGCACCTGAACATGAAAGGGGGCGTATAGATAAAGGAACCACAATCTGTACTAGTAAAACAATTTTTTTCTTTCTTTTTTCTCTTTAGGTGAGAGGGAGATAGTGAGACAGACTCCCACATGTGCCTCAACTAGGATCCACTCAGCAACCCCATCTGGGGCAGATGCTTAAGTACTGAGCTATTTTTAGTATCTGTGACTGACCAATCGGTCCAATCAAGCCATCTTCAGTGCCCAGGGCTATACTCAAACCAATTGAGCCACTGGCTGCAGGAGGGGAAGAAGGAGAGAAGGGGGAGAAGTTGGACGGGGAAAGCAGATGGTCGCTTCTCATGTGTCCTGACCTGGAATCGAACTTGGGAAGTCCATAAGCCAGGCCAACAATCTCCACTGAGTCACTGGTGAAGGTCAGTAAAACATTTGAAATCTAAAATATCCATTAATGCAGAATAATGTAGGATATATTCATAATACTGAGTACTAAAGAACAGTTAGTCCATGTTATTCAAAACTGAAGACATAAGCCTGACCCGCCGGTGGTGCAGTGGATAGAGCGTCAAACTGGGATGCGGAGGACCCAGATTCGAGACCCCGAGGTCACCAGCTTGAGTGCGGACTCATGTGGTTTGAACAAAGCTCACCAGCTTGGACCCAAGGTCACTGGCTTGAGCAAGGGGTTACTCGGTCTGAAGAAACTCCATGGTCAAGGCACATATGCAAAAGCCATCAATGAACAACTAAAGTGCCACAACGAAAAATTGATGATTGATGCTTCTCATTTCTCTGCATTCCTGCCTGTCCCTCCCTATGTATTCCTCTGACTCTCACTCTGCCAAAAAAAAAAAAACAAAAAAAAAAACTGAAGACATAATTCATAAAAACTAGTATTTATGTAAATTTCAAAACTACAAAGTAATGATATTTTTGCGCATAAATAAGTAGTAAAAATATAGAATATCATCGAGCAGGATAACTACAAATTAATGACAATAGTAGCTTCTGGGGAGAAAAAAATATGGCACTGAGGAAGGTTAAAAAGTAGGCTGAAGTATAATTTTAAAACCTAGAATTGATGAATTTAGACGCTAAAATTCTCAACAAAATATTAGCCAACCGGATCCAGCAATATATGAAAAATATCATACACCATGATCAAGTGGGATTTATTCTGGAGAGGCAAGGCTGGTTCAATATTCGCAAATCAATCAATGTGATTCATCACATAAACAAAAGGAAGGACAAAAATCACATGATAATTTCAATAGATGCAGAAAAGGCATTTGATAAAATCCAGAACCCATTCATGCTCAAAACTCTCAGTAAAGTGGGAATACAGGGATCATTCCTTAACATGATAAAGGCCATCTACGACAAACCCACAGCAAACATCATACTAAATGGACAAAAACTAAAAGCAATCCCCTTAAGATCAGGAACCAGGCAGGGGTGCCCCCTTTCACCACTTTTATTTAACATAGTTCTGGAAGTCCTAGCTACAGCAATCAGACAACAAGAAGAAATAAAACGCATCCAAATTGGAAAAGAAGAAGTAAAACTGTCATTATTTGCAGATGATATGATATTGTATATTGAAAACCCTAAAGTCTCAGTCAAAAAACTACTGGACCTTATAAATGAATTCAGCAAGGTGGCAGGATATAAAATTAATACTCAGAAATCAGAGGCACTTCTATATACAAACAATGAACTGTCAGCAAAAGAAATTAAGGAAACAATCCCCTTCACTATTGCAGCCAAAAAAATAAAGTATCTAGGAGTAAATTTAACCAAGGAGGTTAAGGACTTGTACTCGGAAAATTATAAAACATTGATAAAAGAAATCAAGGAAGATACAAGTGGAAGCATATACCGTGCTGCTCATGGCTAGGAAGAATAAACATCATTAAAATGTCTATATTACCCAAAGCAATTTATAAATTCAATGCAATACCAATTAAAATACCAATGACATACTTCAAAGATATAGAACACATATTCCAAAAATTTATATGGAACCAAAAAAAGAACACGAATAGCCTCAGCAATCTTAAAAAGAAAAAATAAAGCAGGAGGTATCACTCTTCCGGATATCAAGGTTTACTACAAGGCCATTATACTCAAGATAGCCTGGTACTGGCATAAGAACAGGCACATAGATCAATGGAACAGAACAGAGAACCCAGAAATAAACTCACACCTTTATGGACAACTGATATTTGACAAAGGAGGAAAGAACATACAATGGAGTAAAGACAGCCTCTTTAACAAATGGTGTTGGGAAAACTGGACAGCTACCTGCAAAAAAATGAAACTAGACCATCAACTTACACCATTCACAAAAACAAACTCAAAATGGATAAAAGACTTAAACTAAACGTAAGCCATGAAACCATAAGCATCTTAGAAGAAAACACAGGCAGCAAGCTCTCCGACATCTGTCGCAGCAATATATTTGCCGATTTATCTCCACGGGCAAATGAAATAAAAGGCAAGATAAACAAATGGGACTATATCAAACTAAAAAGTTTTTGCACAGCTAAAGACAATAAGAACAGAATAAAAAGACAAACCTCACAATGGAAGAACATATTTGACATCACGTCTGATAAGGGGTTAATAACCAAAATTTATAAAGAACTTATAAAACTCAACACCAGGAAGACAAACAATCCAATCAAAAAATGGGCAAAAGAAATGAATAGAAATTTCTCCAAAGAGGACATACAGATGGCCAATAGGCATATGAAAAAATACTCAACATCACTAATCATTAGAGAAATGCAAATTAAAACCACAATGAGATATCACCTCACACCAGTCAGAATGGCACTCATCAGCAAAACAACACAGAATAAGTGCTGGCGAGGATGTGGAGAAAAGGGAACCCTTCTGCACTGCTGGTGGGAATGCAGACTGGTGCAGCCACTGTGGAAAACAGTATGGAGATTCCTCAAAAAATTAAAAGTCGAACTGCCTTTTGACCCAGCTATCCCACTTATAGGAATATACCCTAAATACACCATAGCACTGTTTGAAAAGAAGAAATGCGCCCCCATATTCAGGGCAGCATTGTTCACAATAGCTAAGATCTGGAAACAGCCCAAGTGTCCATCAGAAGACGAGTGGATTAAAAAGCTATGGTACATATATACTATGGAATACTACTCAGCCATAAGAAATGATGACATGGATCATTTACAACAAAATGGATGGACCTTGATAACATTATACAGAGTGAAATAAGTAAATCAGATAAAAAATACTGAGAACAGCATGATTTCATACCTAGGTGGGACATAAAAGTGAGACTATGAGACATGGACAAGAGAGTGGTGGTTACGGGGTGGGGGGAGGGAGGGGAGGTTTGGATAGAGAGGAGGGGAGGGGCACAGGGAAAACCAGATGGAAGGTGACAGAGGACAATCTGACTTTGGGTGATGGGTATGCAACATAATTGAATGATAAGATAACCTGGAGATGTTTTCTTTGAACATATGTACCCTGATTTATTGGTGTCACCCCATTAAAATTAATAATAATAAAAAAACAAATAAAACACCTAGAATTATATTTCTTTTATATAAACTGTAAAACAGCAAGCAAAAATAAAACACTGATATCTATTCATTTTGGGCTGGTAGGTACACCGATACTTACGGTATTATTCCTTGTATTTTAACATTTGAAACGTATGCTTGATAAAACTAATTCACTTCATCCCAAAGCTCCTCAAGAATTAGGAAATATCTCTTTTTACAAAAAAAAAAAAATACTAGGACCCACGTTTTTTGTTTTCCAAGAAAGCCAGCCATGTGATCAGAACTGTTTTCATATTGATTCAAAGACAAATAGTAGGTAGGTATAGCCTACTAATATAAAAGTGAATTATTTAGAAATGGGCAGTCAGAAGAGTTTAATCAAATCTATTTATGCCTGCACATAGTATAAGAAAATATTAATTAAGAGTGTATATTGATTATATTCTAGTTTTTTAGCAAAAGAGAGAGAGAAAGAGTGACAGACAGGGACACACAGGAAGGGAGAGAGATGAGAAGCATCAACTCATAGTTGCAGCACCTTAGCTATTTATTGATCGCTTTCTCATATGTGTCTTAACCGGGGGGCTCCAGCCAAGCCAGTGGTGACCCCTTGCTCAAGCCAGCAACCTTGGGCTTCAAGTCAGCACCCTCTGGGCTGAAGCCAGCAACCCTGCACTCAAGCTGGTAAGCCCATGCTCAAGCCGGCAACCTTGGGGTTTCAAACCTGGGTCCTCAGTGTCCCAGGCTGATGTTCTATCCACTACACCACTGCCTGGTTAGGCTGATTATATTCTTAATAATTCATACTGAGCTGCTTTTCTTGATTCCATTTTCAAAGTTTTCTACACAGCATACATACCAATGGCATTGTTTAGTATATATTCTTCTCTGAAGAAAGCCTGAGTTAACTTCTGGTTTCCCTTTGCAACTTCTGAGATCGTTAGCCAAAAAAAAGAAGAAGAAGAAAACAAGGATTACAAATAAAAAAACAAACAAACAGTTTTTCTAGTCAGTATAGTCTAATACATTTAAAATATTGTAATACTCAGTACCAGGAGAAACTCTAGAATGATTTGTTAACGTTTTGAAATTGTCCATGCCACAGACATATTATAGTTAGTCCTAGATCTGTAGTCCAATGTCAAAACTTCAAGGCAAAAATTCTTAAGAACTTCTTACAAAGTGTTACACTTAAATTAGAAGTTATATATTGATACAAAATGCATTTTCTTTTGTCTATTTTCTGTAGCGCCTGAATAAACATTTACGAGATATACATTTCCTATGGTAATATATCTTAATACAAATAATACTTTATATATTTATATACATACATTACAAACATATAATATGTAACATTATAATATACACACACATGAAGAAATATATATTCCATCTAGTTAATATTTCTGCCACATTCATTTCACCATAAAACACTTATTTCACATCTACTAAGTATAATGCTTTGTTTTAGGTTCTGTAAATAACAAGACAGCAATATAAGATGGCTGCCCTAAAGTTCAGACTAATGAGAAAAAAGATTACTAACACAGTCTTAGTGCTATGCTCACTCTAAGGTTGAGTGCTGTGGGATGGGGGGAGAGGTGTAATTAAAAGAAGGCTTCCCAGAAGACGTACTCTGAGCCAAGTCTGAATAGAGATTTCCTAGATAAAGTGAAGAGGGGAACGTTTTGAATAGAGAAAGGAGTACCTACCAAGGCCAATAGGTAAGAAAATAAAATCAAGAAATAAGTAGCTTTAAAAGACTGAAAAGATCAGTAAAAAGTGAGGCTAGAGAGTTAAATGAGATAGTAATAGCCTTATTTATCAATAAAGTAAAAAGAAATATATCTTCTCAAAGATGTTGCTACAGCATGCTACTGCCTGGCTTAATATAAAGGTGCTCAGTAAATAATCTGAATTATAAACACTAGCAAATGGTTTCATTTCTATTGCAATGATATTACCCAAAGTTCATATCTACTGTATTCTTACTGTAGTCGATGTCAACACTGCTATCAGGCCATTCTCTTCCATACATACACTGCAAGCTCATATGCCTTTTCCTGTCTTTAAGTCCTATAAAGAGTATCTACTAAAATACAAATTAAATATATAATATATACATGCTTCTTCTTTTATAGGAGTTACATAAAAATTGACAATTTATAGAGTTTTAGACTAACTCTAGCACTCTGATAATATCTTCTTTTAAAATGTTCTAAATGTTGACTTCTTTTCCTGGTTTTTAAAAGAAAGATTTAACCTCTTTTGCCATTCTGAAGTTTTCTTTGATATATGCCTCCCAAAAAAACTCTCATTCATTGTCTTTTATTCAGTCCTTATCATTACTTACCAATTCTAAAAGGAAAAGAGTATAAACTGTATGGCATGTTGAAGCTTTTTTACATCAAAAATCTTAGATTTCCTTCTAATCTTATGCTAACCAATTATTTGCATATAAAGTAAAATTAAATGACATACATTATATCATTAAAAATCTTTTTCCTGAGTACCCACTAATTATCTTCAACTATGATTATTAAAGAAATAAATTTCCTGCCCTGGCCAGTTGGCTAAGTGGTAGGGCACTGGCCAGGCGTGTGGATATCCCAGTTAGATTCCCCGTCAGGGCACACAAGAGAAGCGACCATCTGCTTCTCCGACTCCCCCCCCCTTCTCTCTGTCTCTCCCCCTCCTGCAATCATGGCTTGACTGGTTCAAGCACATCAGCCCTGGGCGCTGAGGATGGCTCCATGGAGTCTCTGCCTCAGGCACTAAAAGTAGCTAGGTTGCGAGCATGGTCCCAGCTGGGCAGAGCATCAGCCCGAGATGGGGGTTGCAGGGTGGATCCAGGTCAGGGTGCAAATGGGAGTCTGTCTCTCTATCTCCCCTCCTCTCAATTGGAAAAACAAAAAAAGAAAAAATAAATTTTCTGCCTGACCTGTGGTGGTACAGTAGATAAATTGTGGACCTAGAATGCTGAGGTCACCAGTTTGAAAGCCTGGGCTTGCCCAGTCAAGGTACATGCAGCAACTACTGCAAGCTGATGCTTCCCAGTACTCCCCCTGACTTTCTCTCCTCTCTCTAAAATTAACAGTAAAAAAAAAAAAAGAAGAAGAAGCCTGACCTGTGGTGGCGCAGTGGATAAAGCGTCAACCTGGGAACACTGAGGTCGCCAGTTCAAAACCCTACACTGGTCTGGTCAAGGCACATATGGAAGTTGATGCTTCCAGCTCCTCCCCCCTTTCTCTCTCTCTCTCTCTCTCTCTCACTCTATGTCTCCTTTCTAAAATGAATAAAATAAAATAAATATTTAAAAAAAAAAAAAAAGAAGAAGAAGAAATGACATTTCCTGGAACTAAAATCCACTGCTTTATTTCATGTAAACCAGAATTATTTTAAAATTTGTTTAACTGTATTTCCAAACATCAATATAAAGTTAGGCCTTTACGCAAAAATAGCTCATTGTCAGAGGCAGGCTAAAATCAATTCGTAAGGCTCTGCCCGTCTTTAAATTGATAAGATCAAACTCCAGATGAAAGGTTAATTCCAGGCTGAAAAACTGTTATAAAAATATTCATTTTGTGGGCAAAACAAATTCAAAAACAATTCAGTTAACAAAGCAATCTAAGCTACATAAAAACTTAAACTGTAATTTTAAAACTATTTTTTCTTTAAATAGGTATCAGAAATTATGTCCTGAATCAATCTTGTTTCTTCCTATTCCAAATGGCATGGTTTACATAAACTTGTAAATTTAGTAAATAGATCAACCCAAACATGACTGTCTTAACACAGCATAAATCATAAATATACAAAATAAAAACACAAAAAAAAACCATCCCGGGACACTATCAATCCCATAAGAAACAGAATACAAAATGTAAAAACAGTTCTCAGTATATATAAAATATTGACAACCGGTAGGGATAACATTGATCCTGAAAGCAAACATTTCTTCTCTTAGTAAAATGTATAAGGCAGACTGACCTAAACAATTAGAAAGATAAGGACAGCGGTGGGATTAATTTAACAACGGATTCTCTGCTTTAATGATTGTTTTAAATATAAAAAAATTATATACCAAAAGGTAGCTTATTATTTCATGCATTTAATACTTAAATAAGAATAAAAGAGATAAGCAAAACTAGATTCTGTTCTAAGACAGTTTTAAAATATTAATAAAAAAACATTAATACCTGACAAAAAATAATAAAACTGTTATTTAAGATATTTCCATATTGCTTCTTGATTGGCATCCTCACTTATAATTTTTTCACCTATGGACAGAATGAACATTACTACGGGCACTTAGAATACACTGTTGCACAGATGAACGTTAAAAAAGAGTAAAGAATGCCAATCTGTGATTTCATTTTGGGCGGCTGCCCAGGCACCCACCTTACAGAGAACATTGATTACAAGTGCCATTTTAACAACCAGTTTGCCAAATTCAACAAAAAATTAGGTATCAGTTTTACCGAACTAGTGCGAACCAGGTGAATCTCAGCACTGGATAAGGAGAATTAATCTTTATATTTATCTCGGCATATAACACTATAATCAAATATTATAATTAAGTACATTCTGGATTTAGAATCATGAACAATGGGAAAGCACAAGTAAAGTCATGGAAATAAGTGAGAGCATGTCATATATGGAGAACAGCAAGTCACTCAACATGGCCAGATTGTCAGATTATATGACAAACTGAAATCCTTAATATCAGCTATTCTAAAATAAGAAGTAACCTCACATACCACAACTGGATATTCTGTATGGAATAATTCAGGAAAACAGGCAAGATAGCTGAAGGGCATATATGTAATTATATTTTTAATAATTTTTATTTTTCAATTACAGTTGGCATACAACACTATGTTTAAACACCCAGTGATTAGACATTAGATAACTTACTAACGTGATCATCCCTATAAATCTCATACCCGTCTGATACCGTACACCGGTATTAAAACATTGACTGTGTTCCCTATGTTGTACTTTACATCCCCATGACTATTCTGTGACAACCAATTCGTACTTCTTAACCCATTCGCCTTTCCCAACCAACTCCCCAACTCCCCTACCTGGCAGTCATTGATATGTTCTCTGTAGCTCTGAGTCTGTTTTGTGTGGGGTTTTCTTAATTCGCTATTCTCATTTTTCTAATATTACCTAAAAAAGGCAAGTTTCTAAATTTTTTCTTTTTCTAAGTTAACTACACAAGAATATATTAGCTTCAAAAGAAAAACACTTTAGAAATGAACACAAATTATGAAGGACTACAAAAATATGTTAATGCTTTATCAGCTCTATCGAGGAGAAAAAGCATTTAGGTGAGAGGAAGAAAAGTTTTTACCTACGATATCACCCCCAGCACAGAAAGCCTTTTCACCAGCTCCCTTTATAATGATCAGGAAAGTTTCAGAATCTTGTTCCCACTTCTAAAAAGAAAATGGTATAAGCATATTACAGCTACAAACTCATTAAAGATATATGCACTTGCACAGACACACACAGATACTACATACATATATATGTACAGACACAGTACAATATATAGATGTACTACTTTTGTCCCACCCTGTATATATATCCATATATATTAAAGCATAGGCTTTATGAAGCATATCCAGGAGAATGGATCCCAACTTCATTTTCTTTTGACATAGATTAGAGGCTGTTCCAATAAAGTTGCTAGATGAACATATTTTGTGATCCAAATTTCATGATGGCATCTGAAATCTTTGCCATGACAAATTTTAGAGCAAGGTAAAAAAGAAATTATTGGCTTAATAGTACTACATGTAACATAAGCTTAGAAATCTGGTGAACAAATCAATCCAAAGATTGTGAAAAATACAGCAATAACCTTTCTACTGTGGTGACATAGGGCTCTGTCCTACTGGCAAATTTGTAAGTAACAGAGTGAAAACACAGAGATCAAATTTGGAAGTGATGTGGGGTTGGGAAGAACAGCTAATAAATAATAAAGCAGGATGAAAGAATCAAGAGCCAATGTGAATTCAAAAGACTAGAACAATGGACCAATAAAAAGTTAACTAAAGACAGAAAAATTAAGAGGCTCTACAAATTCTACACTTAGAATAAAAATATAGTCCTGGCTGGTTGGCTCAGCAGTAGAGCATCAGCCTGGTGTGTAAAAGTCCTGGGTTTGATTCCCTGTCAGGGCACACAGGAAAAGCGATCATCTGCTTCTCTACTTCCCTCCCTCCCTCTCCTTCCCCCCCCCCTTCTTACAACCATGTTTCAGCTGGAGCAAGTTGGCCCCTGGAGCTGAGGATGGCTCCACGGCCTTGCTTCAGGTGCTGAAATGACTCAGCTGCCAAGCAACAGAGCAGTGGACCCAGATGAGCAGAGCATCACCCACTACTGGGCTTATCATGTGGATCCGGTAGGGGTGCATGTGGGAGTCTGTCTCTCAGCCTCCCCACCTCTCACTTAAGAAAAAGAATGAAAATATAAATGCACAAGGAAGAAACGTAGCTGGACAGTTGCGGTTGTCCAAAAGGTTAATGCAATACTGGACTATATTAGTAGAAATACAGCATTCTAACATGGAAGTTTCTTTTTCCCCTCTAGTCCAGCTCTAATCTGGAACGCTTAGTTTATTTCTCTGTTATCACATACAGTATGTTTAAGGACATACTGTCTAAGGTATTCCAAACAGACACAGCAAAATGGAAGAGAGACTCATCAAATGAAGAATTAAGAAATAGGTAACTAGGGGAGAATTAGTACTTTTGTAACACCTATGTGGCTGACCGTATTAGGTACACTATTTTACTTCATCTTCACAACAATCCTATGAAATATTACCATCCCTATTCCACAGATAAGGCAAGTGAGACACAAAGTAATTAGCATTCCAAATATACAATTAAGAAACAAAAACCCAAGTTTCAAACACAAATAGTCTGACTTTAAGTTATGATTTTCCACTGCACCTGCAGTTCAATTAGTATGAAAGGTTTTTTGTTTTTTCAGTTTTTCCATTGATTTGAGAGAGGGGGAAAGAGGGAAAGGGAGGGGGGAAAGGGAGGGGGAAAAGGAGGGGGGAAAGGGAGGGGGGAAGGGAGGGGGGGAAGGGAGGGGGAAAGAGGAATAAACTAAGCGTTCCAGAAAGGGAGGGGGGAAGGAAGAAGAAAGGGTGGGGGAAGGGAGGGGGAAGGGAGGGGGAAGAGAGGGAGAAGGGAGGGGAGAGAAAGAAGCATCAACTTGTTGTTCCATTTAGTTGTGCACTCACTGATTACTTCTTTTACATGCCCTGAGCAGGGATCAAAGTCATGTCTTCAGCGCACTGGGATGACACACTATCCACTGCGCAACCCAGCCAGGGTCAAAATAGAAAAACTTCTGACCTTTACCAATAAAAGCTGGCCAAGAGGTTAAGAAACAGTTGCCTTCAAATTAAAAAGCTGTCATGTGGAAGCAGATTAGATTTGTACAGTCATATCCAAGAGGTAGCACCTGTATGACTGGTTAAAATGTCAGAGAAATGAAGAATGGTAAAACAAGAAGGAACTCAGAACTATGAAAAGTGGAATGGGCGCCTGACCTGTGGTGGCGCAGTGGATAAAGCGTCGACCTGGGAACACTGAGGTCGCCAGTTCAAAACCCTGCACTGGTCTGGTCAAGGCACATATGGGAGTTGATGCTTCCAGCTCCTCCCCCCTTTCTCTCTTTCTCTCTCTCTCTCTCACTCTGTGTCTCCTCTCTAAAATGAATAAAATTAAAAATTAAAAAAAAAAAGAATAAACACAAGACCTTTAAAAAAAAAAAGTGGAACGGGCTATCTCACGAGACAATGAACTCCCTGGCACTAAGTGTGCTTCAGGTTAACCACATAGGGAAAGCACTAAAGAGTCAAGAAGCAATGGGGCTTGCACAATGATCACCAGAGAGTCCAATGAGTCAATGGGAGAAAATGCCAGAAATGTATTGTGACATATAGTGCTCACAAAAATTAGGGGATATTTCAAAATGAATATGAAGTGATAAAATAACACCTAATTTTTGAGAGCAGTATACTTTCAAAATAGTCCATATAATTGCTTTAAGAAAATTACAAACCTTTAGCTGTGGATAAATCTGCCGAATCATACTAAGAGTCAATGCATTCAACGCCTTTGGTCTGTTTAGTGTTATCACTCCTGCACAGCCTTTTCTTTCCAATAGTACTTCCGCAGCATCTGTGTGGCTGGACAGTCTCTGTGGAAACAAATAACTTTAAATAAAATTCATTAAGTTTTTGTCTCAAGCCAATATTGAAGCATATACGTCAACTACAAATCTTTCACGCAATGTTAACAGTAACTAATCAAATGGATAACTAAGCACATCTCACAAAGATTTCTAAAATTATTTATTTTCCAAAACAAACTATACATACCACTTAAATCTTTGAATTCTTATGTCTAAGTGAACTGGTTCAACTTGGACTATAAAATACTCTGAAATTTTTTCATTTGTTACTGCATACCAAGCAATGTATTCGGTACTTAGAAGACAAAGATGAATAGAGAAAACAAATAATTCTGACTAAAAGAGCTATCAACAACTTGGAAAAAAAAAAGGTGAGCTGGGCCTTCATGTTTGCCAAGAAAAAGTGGGGTAAGAATCCTAGAGAATAATATATGCAGAAACACTGCAATACATATTTGTAAAAATTAAGACGTTAAACCTGAGTGGCACAAAGGCTGGTTGAAGAAATGAGTGATGGGAAAGTAGGAAAAATAAGTACTGTGAAGCTATATTATAAAATGACAGATTAACATGTCATGCAGTTGTGAAGAATTTACCTATACTCTTATATAAAGGCCTCACACGCCAAAACTTAACCGTCAGGTCTCACCGCTCAAATAATACAGTACTGACTAATACAACACCTGGAGGCAAAGTGTTTTAAACTTCATAGCAATTTCCCAAGTCTCTGCTAAACACAACCATCAGTGCCAACGGTACCATCTACTTCAGGGGTACCCACACTTTTTCAGCTTGCGAGCTACTTATAAGGTGACCAAGTCAAAATGATCTACCTACAATAAAAATGCAAAACATAAATTTATTTCTTCTATATTATCATTATTTAAGTTACTATTATTACTATTTAATATTGTGTATTCTTCTTTCACCTTTCTCCTTCTCAGCTCTCTTTTCGGAGGAAAGTCAATGTCATAGTTTTTATGAACAGTCCGAAAAAGCCACTCCACATTTCCCCTCTTTGGAATAGCAATGGCACACAGACAGATGAGGCAAACGCACTTAGAATATGACATAGTGAAAAAAATTCCCTCCCATTCTGTATGAAAGTGGTAGGTTTTAGGCTTCTTACTCAGACCAGCTACAAGCACTCGTTTTTATACCCTTTGTTGTATTTAGTTTAAATAAATTGAAGGCTAATTACGCAGCAATGTAACTGAACAAGTTAACGTGGTTTAATGCGCATGCGTAGGGTGTCAAAAGTTCAGACGTCAGATTGGCTACCCTCTTTGCCAATCAAAAGACAAATGTCTTTTTAATGTCATGGGATCTACCCACACTTCCTTCGCGATTGACGTACTGAGCACCCCTGCTCTAAGTAGATGGATCAAATCTGCATCTCTATCTTTACTGCTCCAGATGCTCAGGCCCTTATTTACAAGTATACGCCTGTTACACAGGATTTTCTTATCACAGGAGTTAACTACATGGCACCCCAAACTAAACCTGTTAAAATAAAATTTACCAACAAATCTCTCTCCAACAAATTTGTCACTGCAGTTCTGTCCACTTCTCATACTACCATCAGTGGCATATTTCCATCTCTATACTATACAATAAAAAAAGGTCTTACTTTTATTATTGGTTATATTAGAAGGATCCCAGAAAAACTACTTGGAATATAGCCTCTCTATCTCTGAAGTACATGTAAAAGACACACTGGGACCGATAGCCATTCAGCCCTCAGGCGCTGATGAGAGTCTAAGTTATCTTCCTTTTCTCAACGTGGTTACGGCCCAGGTCACCATTCCCCCCAAATCCAGATTCTGTCCCATCTTTTTATTTTCTGTGTGCATCTGGTCTAAATAAGAATCACAGACATTGTTCTGTACCAGCTGACTGAAATAAACAAGGGTAGGAAGGGTAGTCCAGTCTTCATATACCCACCTCCACTTGCCTTCACTGAGAAATACTCTGCAGCAGTCATTCTGCCAGAGGCTGTAGAATGCAGATTAAATTTATAGAGCCAGTGAACCTGAATTCAAATTTTACCTACTTATTGGCTGTGTGACATTACGGCATATTCTTTAGCCTCTGTCTCCTTTTCTGATCCATTAAATAGGAAAAAAAAGCCATAATCCTTTAATCGAAACCCCTTGTTTCCAGATGCGCTTCAGAATTCAGAAAATTTTCTAGATTTTGGAAAGGCAACAAAGTACACATTAGATAAAACAGGAGTCTGGGTCAGTATGTTCTTTTTGGTTTTTTTTTTTAATTGTGACAGAGACAGAGAGATAAACAGAGAAAGGAACATATAGGGACAGAAAGGAAAGGAGAGAGATGAGAGGCATCAATTCTTCACTGTGGCTCCTTAGTTGTTCATTGATTGCTTTATCCTATGTGCCTTGACTGGGAGGCTACAGCAGAATGAGTGACCCCTGGCTCAAGCCAGCAACCATAGGGTCATGTCTATGATCCCACGCTCAAGCCAGCGACACCGAGCTCAAGCCAGATGAGCCTACACTCAAGCCGGTGACCTTGAGGTTTCGAACCTGGGCCCTCTGTGTCCCAGTCCGATACTCTATCCACTGCACCAACACCTGGTCATGTTTGGTCAGTACATTTTAATCAAATAATTTAACACTTCTGCACAAAACCATAAATATTTGTACTAGTTAGGATAAAAACAAAAAAGAGCTTCAAGTACAGTAAAGTCATATTTTGCCACCAAATGCACTTATCACAAACTTTTGGTTTTGAGGTTTCATAAGCTCCAAATAAAAGATACGCAGTATCTACTCCAAAGGACAAGAGAATCAACTGAGCTAAAACGTATCAAGTACTTAGAATAGCACCTGACATATAGTAAGTACAATATATAGTAACTTGTCATTTTTATATGCAAGGTACTTTTCAGGCTGTATAAAGGTACCTTATTCTTTTCGGGCTGCTATAACAAAAATATCATGAACTGGGTGGCTTATACAACAAAACATTTATTTCTCACAGTTATAGAAACTGGAAAGTCTAAGGTAAAGCTCCTTAAGATTTAGTGTCTGCTGAAGTCTCACTTCCTGGTTCCCAGATGGCTATCTTCTCACTGTGTTCTCCTTCACAAGGCAGAGGAGGTGAGGAAGCTCTCAAGAGTCTCTTTTGTGCCTGACCAGGCAGTGGCGCAGTGGATAGAGCATTGAACTGGGATGTGGAAGACCCAGGTTTGAGACCCCGAGCTCGCCAGCTTGAGTGCGGGCCCATCTGGCCTGAGCAAAAGCTCGTCAACTTGGACCCAAGGTCGCTGGTTCCAGCAAGGGGTTGCTCGGTCTGCTGAAGGCCCATGGGGTCAAGGCACATGTGAGAAAGCAATCAATGAACAGCTAAGGTGTTGCGACGGCACCGAAAAACTAATGATTGATGCTTCTCACCTCTCTCTGTTCCTGTCTGTCTGTCCCTATCTATCCCTCTCTCTGACTCTCTGTCCCTGTTAAAAAAAAAAAAAAAAAAGAGTCTCTTTTGTAAGGACACTGACACCATTCATGAGAGCTCCACACTCCTGACCTAATCACCTCCTCCCAAAGGCCCCCACCTCCAATTACCATCACACTGGGGATAGATTTCAGTTTACTTGGCCGAGAGAGACCAAGTAAACTGCCCAAGATTAAGCAGCAGACCCAATAAACCCAGCTTTTTCACTTGAAGATCTATGCTCTTATCCATAACCTCATGCCACTTCCTACAAGTAATATTTGTCAAGTCTTGACACAATAAAATTGGGATCCATAGCGTACCAGTCAACAACACCTGCCAGCCATCTCTCTACTTCCCAATGTCATTTTTAAGTTACATATCATAATCTAATGATGCCAGCAAAAAAAGTCCAAACTTACCAAATGTTGCAGTATGATATTAGTCCTTTTGAATGAACTGAATCTGAAACAAATGTAGAATACAATGAATATGGTAATGTGAGTAGTCACATTTCAATGTATAAAGTCCCTTTAGCCTCTTCTAAAACGTACTAGAACAGAAAGTTTAAAAAATTGTTTAGGTATAAGTTTAGGTATGGGGGATAGATGGTGATGAAAGGGGACCTGACTTGGGGTGGTAAACACACCATACAATAAACAAATAATGTATTACAGTATCCTATATAATTTTATTAACCAATAAAATTCATTAAAAAAGTGAAAAGGTTTACCTCTCATTCATTGCTGATAGAAACAAATGGTACAGTCACTCGTAAGAAGTTTGACAGTTTCTTGCAAAACTAAACATACCCTACTGTATGATCCAGAAATTATACTCCTTGATATTTACCCAAGTGAGCTGAAAACTTATTTCCACAATAAAACCAGCACATGAATGATTATGGTAGTTTCATTCCTACTAGCCAAAACATTCATGTAACCAAGAGGTCCCCTCAACAGATGAAAGATAAACAAACTGTGGTAATATCTATACACTGGAATATTACTCAGCAATAAAAAGAAATCAGCTATCATAC
The DNA here is from genome assembly GCA_037038555.1 of Rhynchonycteris naso. NCBI lineage: Eukaryota > Metazoa > Chordata > Mammalia > Chiroptera > Emballonuridae > Rhynchonycteris > Rhynchonycteris naso. Next base: position 43,305,943 of record CM072997.1, on the reverse strand, counting down.
CACAAAAGACATAAAGGAACCTTAAATTCGTACTGCTAAATAATAGACGCCATTCTAAAAAGGATATGTGCTATATGAATCCACTATAGAACATTCTTAAAAAAAGGTAAAACTATGGAGACAGTAAAAAGATCTGTGGTTGTCAGAAAGAGGAAAAATACGTGGAATACAGGATTTTTTAGGACAGTGAAACTAGTCTGTATAACTGCAATGGTAGAGAAAGCCTACTAACTCATCCACTAGGATCCCCAGTTAAACAGATTCAGAAAAATGTTCCTCTGCATCCAGATGTCCAGCAACAAACATTTCATAACCACTAAAACAGTGACTCATTCATCAGAAAGAATTCAGTAAAGAATCTGAGAGGGAAGTTCAAAGAATTAGTCTTAGCTTCTTGACATTTAAGAACTACTGTCAAGTCTTTGATCAAAAATTACTTTTCTAATCTATATCATATATAATTTTCAAATACAACCAAAGAACAAACAACAGGTAACCCAGAAGGAACTCCTGACTTGTAATTCAGTTTTATTTGCTTTTTGTAACTTATGTTAGAAACTGTGAGGGTCTAGAAATACCAGAAGGAACAAAAAGTAACCTCACCTTTTTGAACTTTGCTAAAGCCACAAGGCAAGATCCTAACCTACAACCATCTCATTGGTCCCTACCTTAATTAAGGCTGTAAGTGTGCTGATTTCAGGGCACCACAGGATGAACAGAAAGTACACTACCTGCAGCAAGTCCCAGGTAGCTTCCCAAACCAAAATAACTGGGTCATACAACTGAAGGCCAAGAAGTAAGGAATCACTATTACTTGGTAAGGTGGAAGTGTGGAAAACAGCACCTTTCTTAAGGCATTTACCATTTTCTCCTTTGTGCTACAGACATGGAATCCAAGGTTCTGGAGATGCCCAAGACTGAGAGAGAAAATCTGAGACGTGTACGTCCTCCTCCCCTCCACCAGATGGCAGTTTTGGAGTCAACAGGAAGGAAAAAAACTATAAATTTAGAATTAGTTGGGGACTCTGAATGCTTGAATATGAGTACGAATCAGAACAAACAGAAGTAATAGGATTGTATAAAATCTGGCAAGGAATTTAGTTGTCCTTTTATTTGCTCGTTTTCTGTTTTGGTCCAGAGGCTTTTGAGACCGATGAACCCCAAACTCATGCATTGCACTTGCATTTGGTAGGTTTTTATTAACTGTCATAGAGTGAAATAAAATTCTGTCTCATAAATAAAACTGAGACTTAAAGCTAGACCTGTTTCTCACTATTATGTTGCAGATAGTACTTAAATTGTTACAGTAAACGTGCCAATCTGGCAGCAAGGTCTTAAACCTTGAACTAGCATTTGGGTACTGGCCTCCTTAAGGAATTCAAAGTTATTCTAACTTAAAGAAATTTGTGCTTACATTTTTTGATACTTCAAACATCCAAAGAGATAAAATTAAGTTGAAATAAACTTTAGAAATGGTGCTACAGAGTAAGTATAGTGCAGATTTTAAAAGTCTAGACAAAAACCCTATTTAGAAAACAACCCTAAAATGCTAGGTTCTGTCACTTTAGTTTAATGTTTTTAAAGTACTGATTTTAATGACTTGTTTGTGCTTTGGAATAATTTGAGGGAGCTTCAAACAAAATACCTGTGCCTGTGTCCCACCTCCAGAGTTTATGATTTAATTTAATTGGTCTTGGATGTGACACGGGCTTTAGAATGTGTGCATGGTCTCCAGGTGATTCTAATGTGCATACATATTATGGAATCACTGGACTAAAATAGTTTACTTGTATCAAGGCATGTTCAAAATATGCTAATCCATGAATGTGAAGTGTGACCAATTTAAACAAATTAGTGATTTCCTGCCCCTTTTTGTAGTATTAATTTAAATGTAATGTAAAAAGAAAATCATATAGTTCTGTAAAGTAAGATAGATTACAAATATTTTTATAAAGTCAGTCATCTAAGATAAAGTAACATTGGTCACATTGCCCTTTTTCTTTTTAATGCCTTACCTAAACTACCGCCCCTCAAATAATCTCACGGTATCCTTGAATAATTAATACATTCGCATGTTTTCAGATCCATCAACTAGTACCGTGACGGCAAACCTATGACACGTGTGTCAGCACTGACACGTGTAGCCATTTTCGATGACACCCGGCATGCGGCCACATACCAGAGAAGTATGGGGCCACATGCCAAGGAGGATGTTTCCTCCTTGGCTCCTGCACGGCCAGGTGCAGTAGCTGAGGATAAACACTTGCTGTAGTGTAGACACTCTGTGCCGGAGGTCTGTAGGCCAAAACAACAGAACGCCAGCACAGAGCATCTAGTTCTGGGACTTCCGGTTAGGCCGTTTTTCTCGAAGTGACACACCACCCAAGTTATGCTCGATATTTTGGCGAATTTTGACACACCAACCTCAAAAGGTTGCCCATCACCGAACTAGTATATGTACCTGCACAAGTGCACAAACCTTACCAAAACCTTACCAAGCTGCTGCTACCAATTCCAGCTCAGACACTCCATACATGTCAAATTTCACTTGTTTGCAGGCATCCCAGTATATTCTAACTACAGTGTTTTTATATGCATCTCTTCCACTGGACTCTGAGTTTCTCAATAGCAAGAGTGATGTACTTTGGGTAACTTTATTTAAAAGTCCCAACGCATAAAGATACAATTTTACGAGTTTTACAAACAGAACATACTCATTTCACTGGCACCTGGATCAAAAAACAAGATAGTACCAACATCCCAGAAGCCCTTCTCATGCCCTTTCCGTCACTACTCTCTCCCATGTTGCTTTTACTTTCTTGTTTAATGATGAAGTTCTTAAATTTCCTAAAAGTGCTATTCTGAAGATTGTAGCTCAGTGACCTTACAAATGTACAAAACCCTGTAACCAGAGACAAGTTCCAACACTCAGTATTTCCTCAAGGATGCCCTTCCCAGCTTCCCCACACTCCCATATTCTAACTTCTGTTATAACTGACCACTCTTGCCAAGCTCTGTCTATATTTTTAGCCTAACAAACATTCTTAAAACAAATTTAGAAGTGTACCGTACTTATTGTTTTGTAGTCTGCTTTCTTTTCGTAACTTTTGGCATGACTATGTTTTCACATTGTACATATTTTTTTCTTAAGTGAGAAGCAGGGAGGTAGAGAGACAGACTCCTGCACGCACCTGACTGGAAGCCACCAGCAAGCCCACTAGGAGGCAATGCTCTGTCCATCTGGGGACATTGCTCTGTTGCAAGTGGAGTCAATTTAGCGCCTGAGGCAAGGCCATGGTGCCATCGTTGGCACCCGGACCAACTTGTCCAGTGGAGCCTTGGCTGCAGGAGGGGAAGACAGAGATGGAAAGAAGGGGGAAGGAGAAGGGTGGAGAAGCAGATGATCACTTCCCCTGTGTGCCCTGACCAGGAATCAAACCTGGGACATCCACACACTGGGCCAATACTCTACCACTAAGCAAACCAGCCAGGGCCATATTTAAATATTTTTAAATAAGTTATTTTTATTGGCTGTGTACTTTTGTATAGATAACAGTTTTTAAAATATTATTATTTGTTAGATTTTTACTGCTAATTTACTAATTCACTCGATCATGTTTCTTTCTTTCAGGTAATGGTCAAATTGGCTGCTCTGGGCAGTAGTTCTCAAAATGTGGTTCCTTGATCAGCACCACCAGCATCCCCTGTAAACTTGTGAAAAATGCAAATTCCTGGCCCCACCTGACCCTACTGAATCAGAAAGTGTGGGGTGAGACCCAGAAATCTGTATAAAACAAACCTTTCAGGTGACTCTGATACATTATAAAATTAAAAACAACTGCCATGGCAGGATGAGAACCTTATCATAGGAGATTTTTAGTTATCTAATAAAACACACGAGTTCACAAAATTAAACAACTTTGCATGAAACTGTTTTAAGAAGATGACATAATGAAAATAGTGCTTAATGGAGCTTACTGCAGCAGAAGTAGGCAAGGTAGAATGTGAAATGTGAAAAGAGCAGAAAATCAACAAGGCAAAGCAATTCAAGCATGAACTGATGAAGAACAATGGCTGTGGAAACAGAAAAGAATGATTTTATTAAGCGCTATTACAAAGTAAAAGCTCAATAAAAAAAGAAGAATTATGCCAAAAACAACTCCCAGACTTCAAGTCAGGAAAATATAGGCACTGAAAAGGTTGGAAAGGAAACCAGCTAGCTTAGCGGTCGGCAAACTCATTAGTCAACAGAGCCAAATATCAACAGTACAACGACTGAAATCTCTTTTGAGAGCTAAATTTTTTTGAACTTAAACTATATAATCAGGTACATTGTTATTAACTTAATTAGGGTACTCCTAAGCTGGCATTTCTGCGTGCACTCAAGGGGCCAAAGAGCCACATGTGGCTAGCAAGCTGCAGTTTGCCGACCACTGAGCTAGCTGGTTTATAGGATGAAATATGAATTGCATTTTGAATTTCTTGAGAATGTACTGACATAAGTAAAAATATTCAACATCAAGCAAGAAAAGAGACTGGATCTTGAAAGAATAGTTGGAAGAAAGGTTAGGAAGTCTCATGCACAATCACGGAGGCAGCTGTCTATGAGGGACAACCGAGAAATATGCTGCAATCCAAAACTAGTCACCTGAAGTCGGCCTGGGTCTACAGATGTGTTTTGTTTGTCAGCAGTGTTTTAAAACTATAAATATTTTTTTAAAAAAAATGGTAGTTGGAAAATCCAGGGTCTACATTTTACAGTGGCAATAATGCCTGGAATTGAGAAGCTGTTCCTTTGGACGGAGGGTTGCTGCCACCAGTCAGCATCACTCAATGCTTCCTTCTTACCCTCAGCACTTGGGTGACTCCTAGCAGAAAAAAAACCTGACAGTCAAATATCGTGCCTTCAGACACAACTACATAGAAGAAGGAAGCCCAAGAGCAAGAACCAATGTAGTTCAGCAGAACAGAAGATAGAGAAGGGAATGAGTACTATTACTCCTTTTTAATTTTAATCTTTTTTCTTTTTTTTTTTTTTTTAGCAAGAGTGACAGTGAGAGACAAGAGACAGGGAGAGTGATGAGGAGTATCAACTTGTAGTTGTGGCACTTTAGTTGTTCACTGATTACATTTCATACATATCTTGACTGGGGGACTCCAGAGAGCCAGTGACTCTTTGCTCAAGCCAGCAACAGTGGGCTTTAAGCCAGCAACACTGCTCAAGCTGTTCAGCCAGCACTCAAGTCAGCAACCTCTGGGTTTCAAACCTGGGACCTCAGTGTCCCAGGTCAATGCTCTATCCACTGTGCCACCACCAGTCAGGTGGGAATGAGTATTATTAACAACTTAAAAATCAACATTGTAACGCCAATGGTCAAGGACAGGCAGGTTCATGGTGAATTCAGGCAGACGGCAGAGGAACTGCAGAGCTCGAAGTGTAGGCCATTACCCGTTTACTGGACTCACATCGACAGGTGAGCAAATAAAGGAAAACAACTCTTCACATTAGAGTGCAAGGAATCAGGAAAACTGCCCCTCATGGTGGCGGCTGAGAGAACCAGGGAACTGCTCCTCACAGTGGCAGGAAAACAATCTTGAAGAATCCTTACCAAGACAAAGCACCCATAGCTTTCCACAGACACACATGCGTAACTCTCTGCCACATGCTAATCATGCAAAGTGCTTGCAGCCAGGAAACCACCAAGCAAGCCTAACATAGCTGTTTTCTCCACAACCCTTTCTGAAGCTCCCTGAACCTGTCTTCCTTTCTAACCCTGGCTCTCTCATAATTGTACTTTTCCTTTAAGACACTTATCAGAGTTGGTAACTACGTATTGTTTGTTTCAATATTTGTTTCATTATCTGCTCTCCTTTCAGACTTCAAGGGCCTTACATAAGAAACAACAATGCTGCCTGACCAGGAGGTGGCCCAATGGATAGAACATTGGACTGGGATGCAGAAGACCCAGGTTCCAGACCCTGAGCTCGCCAGCTTGAGCGCGGGCCCATCTGGCTTGAGCAAAAGCTCGCCAGCGTGGACCCAAGGTCACTGGCTCCAGCAAGGGGTTGCTCAGTCTGCTGAAGGCCCACGGTCAAGGCACATATGAGAAAGCAATCAATGAACAACTAAGGTGTTGCGACGGCAACGAAAAACTAATGATTGATGCTTCTCACCTCTCTACGCTCCTGTCTGTCTGTCCCTATCTATCTCTCTCTCTGACTCTCTCTCTGTCCCTGTAAAAAAAAAAAAAAGGAACAACAATGCCTAAGCAGGCAGTGGCTCAGTGGTTAATGTCAGCCTAGTGGATAGAGTGTCGGACTGAAATGCGGAGGACCCAGGTTCAAAACCCCAAGGTCATGGATTTGAGAGAGGGCTCATCAGCTTGAGCGTGAGATCCTAGACATGACTGCATGGTCACTGGCTTAAAGCCCAAGGTCGCTGGATTGAGCAAGGGGTCAGTTGCTCTGCTACAGATGCATCCCCTAATCCCCCACACCCGTCAAGGCACATATGAGAAAGCAATCAATGAACAACTAGGGTACCGCAACAAAGAATTGATGCTTCTCATCTTTCTCTCTTCCTGTCTGTCTGTCCCTATCTGTCTTTCTTTCTGTCTCTCTGTCTTTGTAAAAACAAACAAAAACATTAAGTACTCCAGGTTAGCTATAGGATTAACAGCAGTACCTAGAACAGTGCCTCCCAGAAGCAAGAATATTGTTTGTTGGTCAAATAAGTTTGTAAATATGACATATATGTCTGCTCACTTATAGTTTGCATTGGGTGTGGGACACAGGCTGTAAAGTGGCAAAGTTATTATAGCCTAAGGCTTAGTTTTAAAACTAAGCTTTTGCCCACACCCTTGACTGTTGCATGATGTGGGATGGTGCACTCTTATGAGGAATCCCATTATGCCTCAGATGTGTGACTTTGTATCAGAGACTTCCTTATTTGTATATTGGATTAGAGGTTTTGATTTCTACACTATAAAATGGGGACAGACTGTGGGCTCGCCCTCTCGGTTCCTGAGATTAGCATTAGAGAGGAGAGTAGAGAAAGGCCTTGTGGAGGAGAGGAGAAGCAGTCAAGATGGTGGAGTGCTGAAGAAGCCAGTTTGTGCAGAGAGAAGGAGATGGTGGAACAGAGGTGAATAAGGCTGGTGGGGTAGAAACCTTTGATTCTAGGAAACTCGGAAAAGTCAGTGGCTTTGGGAGCCCTGAATGGAAAGGAAAGTGTTTTCCCACTGTGTGTATTTCTTGCCCGTTGGATGCAAGCTAGGATTTAAGGCAATGGCCCACCAGTTCTTGGCTCCTTGTTTCATTACCATCTGTCCAAATCAAATGCGAACCTGCACTGGCCAGGCGGCTGTGATGGTGGCCACGCTACTGGCTTTACATTGTTGAATTTATAAAGTAAACTGGGGCCAAATCTTGAAACCCAGGCTGGGAATGTTTTAGTTTATTCCAAAGGTAGAAGTACACCTACCTCTAAGAGCTTCTCAGCAGAGGAATAACAGGCACCAAAGGAATCTTTAGCAAGATTAATAAGGCAGTCGTGTGCAGATTCAAAATGGGAAGAGGTAAGCATACCTACCAAGTTTCTTTAAAAAATGAACTAGTGATAAATTTGAAAGGATAGCTCAAATTCTAATCAGCAGAGAGAGGTAAGGACTGCTTGGGAACATGGGAGAACTTTATAACTTCAGGAATCTGAGAGAATGATAGTGCCAACAAGTTGGAATTTCAGGGGTTGAATAAAGGTTGCGCTTTTGTGCAAATTTGTATTTGAAATGCAAAATGAGACATGTAGGTAGTTCTGACTACCACTAGGTCTCAGGGTAAATCAAGGAAACACAAATATGAGCATATCCTCAGAGAGATACTTTAAGAGAGAACATCAACAAAAAACACTAAAGGGCTGTGATGGCACTCAGGCTAGATAAGCAGTGGAGAGTGCTAGTAGGAAACCAAGACCGTGCCAGTCTCAGCTGCCACACGGTAATGCCAGGCAGTGGGCTTTAAGACTGATGGTGCTGCCTCGCTTCCTACCATGACTGCTCCCAGGTTCCCCCAGCTCACTCCGCTGCACAGAGCAGCACCCTCAGAAGTGAAACACGTGTCTGCACGCACACTCCGCCTTACCTGTCCGTAACACTAGCTGGTCTTTCCAGACACTTGTTTTAACGCTCGGAACCATCCCACAGAGTTAATCAAGTCACACCAAGAACACAGGTGCAACCACTAGTGAAACACGAGTTTGAGCTGCACAAAATGCTTCCAGGTGGAAACCCTGACTGTCCCACACATCACACTCAATTGTTATGGAAAAACAGTAATTGGGGTCAGAAGGAAAAGAAAATCCTGCGGGGTCAAGGCTGTATAAGAAGCAGAGTGGCGGAAACTGAACGTGATGCTTCAAAGATGTTAGAAGTGAGGGCCAAACACGAAGGCGGGCCGGGGCGCTGCGGCCCGGACAGAACTCCGGTCTGAATGTCGCGTCCCCAAGGACGACGCGAAACTTCGAGGCCAGGCAGTCAGTCCCCAGTCCCGACACTTTTGCATCTCGGCGAGCACAGCTGACGAGCCTGTTCTAGGCCTCCCGCTCGTTCCCTCACTCACCTCCACATGAAGCCCAACATCTCCGGCAGCTTAATCGCCAAAACACTAGCTAACCAATACAGCACGGGCGGCGTGTCCAAACAGCTCTTCAAGTCTCTCCCCAGACCCGCCCACTGCCGCCAAGCGCCGCCGGAAACCAGACCGGAGCTGCTCACCGCGATTTCACGCTACGCGGCGCTGAGGGGCGGGGCGCGAAAAACTGCTGGGGAGACAGGGTTGAAGGCGGGAGTACGAGGGTGGGGCGGGGCCTGGGGCGGGGCGGGGTGGGCGGGGGGAGGGGCCGGGGCGGGGCGGGGGCGGGGCCTGGGGCGGGGCGGGGCCTGGGGAGGGAGCGTTGTCCGGGGCCGGGGTGTATGTAGGTAGAAAGCAGCCGGCAGAGAGCAGACGCGGGCTGATTGGACGGAAAGAGATTCTCTTTCAGAGGCTCGGTCGGGTAAAACCCAAGTGGTGTTGGCTTCGCCTGTTTAATTTGACTGGCAGAAACTGACATGAAAAACTCTTCTGGAAATACAACCTTTTTAATTCCGAATGTAAATTTAATATTCTTTTCTTTGAAGACTCAAACAGATGAAATGCACTTGTTAATAGGATATCAATGTAGTTAATTCTTAATCAACATAGCAGAACTTTCACATTAGGTTTGGGATATTTCCAGTCTAGGAGAAAAATTATAGATTCCCTCACTTTCCTTCAATTACAGACAAGAATTGCCTCGTTAAAAGTGAGAAAGTACCGAATAGGTCTTCACCAACTAAGCTAAATAATTACACTTTTACTGTTATCAGTGAAAGTGTCATAATTCAGAAAGTAGTTTACTTTTAAATGAATCCAAGATATAACTCATTCATTAGAATCCACTGTTAAATTGATTCAGAAAAATGTTCCTCTGCATTCAAATACACACAGATGTCCAGCAGCAAACATTCCATAACCACTAAAATACTGACTCATTCATCAAAAGGAAAGAATTCAGTGAAAAAAAATTGAGAGAGGGAAATTCAAGGAGTTAGTCTTAGCTCCTTGACATTTAAGAAGATATTGTCAAGTTTTTGATTAAAATTTACTTGTCTAACTTAGGTCAAATATAATTCTTAAATCCCTCTGAACAGAGGACAAAGAACAGGCATCACAGAAGGAACTCCTGACTGCAGTTGTTTTGTTTGCTTTTTGTAACTGATGCTAGGAACTGTGAGGGGTTAGAGATATCAAAAGGAACAAAAAGTAAACGACCCTGCCTCTTTGAACTTTATATTCCACAATAAGATACCATCTTTATCTCTATCTGATATTGAAAAGGGGTAGAATGGCAAATGACTGGAAAAGTCCTTCTGGGACAAATATAGGAGTGATAACCTGAATAAAGCAAATAGGATGAGTGAGACGGTCCTACCCTGTGGTCTGGTGGGGAAAAAAGTATTGCATAATGATATTGGTTTCTCTGGGATAATTACTGTGATTATTAAGTTCAAGGTTTTGATTGAGGTGCCAAGATATGATAAATATCAGCTATCAAATGAGTTGAGAGATAGACCACAATGCAATTTGCAAGGAAAACATATTTTGACAAGTTTGATAAATCCTTACACCTCTGACTCATACTCATTTCAAAGGTGGGAAAAATTTTAAATGTTATGAAGATGATTTTAGGAAGAAGAATTTCATTGAATAATGTGGAGACTCTATCTAAGAACTTTGGAGAAAGTATTACTACTTGGCCTTTAAAGGACCAGTAGTTGTTTTTATTTGCAATTCAATAAAAATTACGGTTATAGGACATCACTCTTTGATATCACTATCTGACATTGCCAACATGTCTCATTCACTGCACACAATAAGTGAAGTAGTCTTCCAATCCAGCATGTTTTACTGAAAAAAGCTTGGTCCAAGATGCAAATCTTCCCTGTACCCCTAACTTGGGTGTATATAACCTGTGTCACGCAAGATCTTATGCTTATTTCAGTGACCCTGGGAAAATAATGTAATCCAAGGCCTTTTTCAAAAGTATTTGTATCACTTTGAACTAAGATTTTTAGCTGCAGATAACCCTCAAAATGGAAAATATTTTTGCATATGATATATTGGATAAGGAGCTTGTATCTAAAATATGTAAAGAGTTATTACAACTCAACAATAAAACAGACAAATTGTCCAATTACAGAAAAAGGACAATGAGGTCAGTGAGACAGTGGTGGTGGCTCAGCAGGTGGTTTGCTAGAGAACAGCTACATCACTGAGGAAATATGTTCAAGTTCAAGAACACAGTCACCGGAAACAAACCAGAAGCTGTATTAATACAAATTGCAGATTTTGATAGGGTCCTATATAATATTTCAAATCCAAATAGAGACAAAACAAAAATGGTGATCAGGAACTTCAGGAAAATGGTGCTGATGAGTTATTAAAGAGAGTGTATAGAAGTTTCTTGGTAAATCAAGAATCAGAATACAATGTCTCGGCACCTTGAAAATCTGCCTGCATCCAAGTATCCCATTGTGCATCGGGCTGGCATGAGAAATACTTCCAGTTCTAAGAGGAGAGCAAACGAGGAGAGAACAGGGCAGTTATCCATTATAGGGATGATAAGACCATGTATGTGGACTCTATTGGAAAAAGGAAAGTCACAGTAGTCTTCAACAAGGTGTTTAAAAAATGATGATGATGTGGTCATTAGAAAGGTGTTCATGCAGGAGTTCAAAGAAGGACCCAGAGCCAGCAACATAGTCCCACAGATCTTCTGTAGCCACAAGAACCTGCTCTGGAGCTGAAAGACATCAGTGCTGCTGTGGGGACAACCTTTGTGCTGTTCCCTCACCACACCAACACCAGTGCTTGACACAACACCATCAACCTGGTCCACACGTTCTGGGACTACCTGCACTACCACATCAAGTGGGCTAAGGCCTATATACAAACATGTTTGTGGGAAGAAACATCTGACCTCCTTAAAGGTGCTGAACTGTGCAGGCCCAGATGCTGAGAGGATAGAAATGAAAATCGTTCCGCTAACTCGGGAACAGGAAGAAGTGGCTGGCGACTGAAGGCTAGAACGCTTGCTTCTGGATAATCGTAGCTTTTAATGTTTTATCTTCTCAGATTCCAAAGAGATTTTTCATTTTGGTTCCATTTTTTTCATGTTTGGAAAATAATCTGCAGAAATGAGCTGTGCTTACAAGGAGTTAGTAGTTCCCAAGAATGTAAAAACTAAAGGGACAACAGATCTGAATAGACTGTTCTCCAGAGAAGATATACAAATGTTTAATAACCATATGAAAAGATGTTCATCATGCTTAGCCTTCAGGGAAATGCAAATCAAAACCATAATGCATTATAAGTCACACCTCATAGGACAGATATAATAAAACAAGCAGATAATAAGTGTTGGTGAACATGTGGACAAATTGGATAAAAAGCTGGTTAGAGTATAAAATGGTACAGCCAGTTCAGAAAAAGTCTGGCAGTCCATCAAATGATTAAACATAAAGTTACCATAAGACCTAGCTTTTCAACTCCTGGATATATACCCAGGAGGAAATGAAAACATAATTCACACAAATGTTTATAACAGTATTATTCATAATAGCCTAAAAGTGAAAATAACCTAAATGTCTAACAAATGATGAAATTTAAGTGATATTTCATACAATGAAATATTATTTGGCAATAAAAAGAAATGAAATACTGATTCATGCTAGAAATAGATGAACTTTGAAAATACTGTGCTATGTGAAAGAAACCAGTCACAAAGACCACATATTGTATTACTCCGTGGATATGAGTGTCTAGAATAAGCAAATGTATAAAGACAGTGACCTAGTGTTTGCAAGACAACAGCTCAAGGGTATGGGGCTTTTTTTTTTTTGAGTAATAAATAAATTCTAAAATGTTTTATGGCTATCCTAAAAGCATTAATGGTATACTTTAAATGGATGAAGTGTCTGCTATGAAATTATATCTCAATTTTTTCTTTTTTTTTCTTTTTTTAAAATTCATTTTAGAAAGCAGACAGACAGAGAGAGAGAGAGAGAGAGAGAGAGAGAGAGAAAGAAAGTAAGGGGGGAGGAGCTTGAAGCATCAACTCCCGTATGTGCCTTGACCAGACAAGTGCAGGGTTTTGAACTGGCAACCTCAGTGTTCCCAGGTCGACGCTTTATCCACTGCACCACCACAGGTCAGGCTATATCTCAATTTTTTAAGAAAGAAATCTGGTTCCTCCATGTCTTCATTAACATTTTGTGTTGTCGATCTTTTAATTTTAGCCTGCTGGTGTATGTTTTAATTTTAATTTCCCTGGCGTCTAATGATATGGAATACTTTTTCATGTGCTATTATCTTTTTTTGTAAAGTGGCTGTTTAATTCTTTTGCCCATATTTAAATTGGGTTATTTTATTATTGCTTGATATAGTTATTATCAATTACTCTTGCAAATTACCCCAAAATTTAGCATCTTAAAACAGCAAATATCTATTATCTCTGATAGATTATAAGGCTCAGGAATCAAGAGAGATGCTTAGTTGGATGGTTCTGGCACAGAGTCTTTCCCAAGGTTGTAATCAAGGTGTCGGCCGGGACTGCAGCCATCTGAATGCTCAACTAGGGCAGGAGGACCCACTTCCAAACTCACTCACGGGCTTGTCAGGCTTCAGTTTCTTGCCATCTGGGCCTCACCACGGGACTGCTCACAATGTAGCAGCTGGTTTCTTCCAGACCAAGTGATTAAGAGAAAACCACCAGGACAGAAACCATAGTATTTTTTACAACCTAACCTTGGACGTGACAAACCATCACTACTACCTTTTCTATTGGTCATGCAGGCCACCTCTGATAGAATGTGGAAGGAAACTACACGAGGGTGTGAGTACTACTAGCAGGCAGGGATCATTAAGGCTGTTGAGAGGCTGGCTACGGCTCTTGAACTTTCTTTCCTTCTCTGACTGCCAATCAGTGTATACTAATTAATTCCTTTGAAACATCTCTCATGCTCTATCCACCAAACACCACAATACCATTCTAGTACCCACATGTAACTCATTTCAAATTGAATTTCTCTCTCCCTCAACCATCACATCTATCAATTCACTGTGATTTAGTGACAACAAATCTTCCAAAGATACAACTTTAGACCAATTATACAGCAGCTAAATAATCCCACAATTGTCTATAGCTATGTTATCCAATACTAAACACATGTGGCTATTGAACACTTGAAGTACAGCTTGTGTAATTGAGGAACTGAATTTTTTAAGTTTAAATATAACAACCAAAGCAGTAAAAAAAATTTTTTTTATTGCTGACCAGATGGTGGCATAATGGATATAGCATTGGCCTGGATGCTGAGGATCCAGGTTCGAAACCTCAAGGTCACCAGCTTGAGCATGGGATCATAGACAGGACCCCCATGGTTGCTGGCTTGAGCCCAAAGATCACTGGCTTGAAGCCCAAGGTTGATGTTTTGAGTCCAATGTCGCTAGCTTGAACAAGGGGTCACTCACTCTGCTGGAGCCCCCCAGTCAAGGCATATATGAGAAAGCAATCAATGAACAACTAAGATGCCTCAGTAAAAAATTGATACTTCTCATCTCTCTCCCTTCCTGTCTGTCCCTGTCTCTCCCTCCCTCTCTCTCTCTCTCTCTCTCTCTCTCTCTCTAAAATAAATAAATAAATAAATAGTACAAGTTTCACATGTACAATTCTACAACACATCTTCTTCCATCTTTTTTCTTTACACCTGTTGGAAGGGTGCTGAAACCTACTCATTTAACCTTCTTTTCACACTTGAGTTCCCCAAAATTTTGCAAAGTGGTATTTTGTAGGAGGAGCATTTGACACTGATGTTCTTCTTTGCAAAGCCACGGGGCAAGACCCTAACCTACAACTATCTCATTGATCCCTACCTCAGGGGTACCACAGGATGAATGGAAAGTAGAACACCTGCAGCAAGTTCTAGATATCTTTCCCAAAAATTGAAACTGGGTCATACAACTGGAGGCCAAAAGTAAGACATCACTCAGTATTATTAACAAAAATTGAGGAAAACAGACCTTACTCCAGTAACAGACCTTCCTCTAGAGGGCAATGTTAATCTCAACCTACAGATCCCCCAAAGTGTATCAACATCATCTGTTATATAGAACAAGGTTGAGAGTTATGATACTGTGGGGCCTGTGACCCAATAGCATATCTCTTAAGGCATTTTCTCCTTTGTTCCATAGGTATGGACTCCAAGGTTTTGGAGATGCCCAAGACTGAGTCATCAAATATGGATCTTTTTCCCTGCCCTCTTGCTCAATACTCAAAGCAAATTAAGCCCTTTGCAACATGAATAAGCATAGTTTGGTCTTACGGTTATTAGGACATTGAAAAACCAATTAATAAACACCCACTGCATACTGTCAGCCAATCCAGTCACTCTAGCCTTAAAAAGCCCTAGTGGGCATTGCTCAGGAAACCAGCCTGGTACTCACCAGCCAGTTGGCCAGAGGTACCTACACTAATCCATATCCCCTTGTGTTCATGGTGGTCCAGGTCCTTTTAGGGGAGATAGTACCCTGGCAATACTGCTTGCATACTAATGTATCTGTTTGGTGCCCATCAGCCTGGTCCTCCCTTGGCTGAGACTGCTGGCTGCAGGCTGCCATACCCTGTGTTCAATATTAAATATCACAGCTGATCAATAGTTTGAATATTACCCTTGTCCTTTTGTATACTTGTGCTAATTATTGTGTGCAATCTAATAAACAGTACAGGCAGATCCCAGGTTATGAACGAGATAGGTTCTGTAGGTTTATTTTTAAGCTGAATTTGTATGTAAGTTGGAACATTGTACATTTAGTCATTAAATGCAACTTAGACAGATGTTTGTCTTACACATAGTATTTATTTTTCCCTTTCTGTGCCTATAAATACTTAAACACTTTCAAATACAACCTTAAACAATCTTGGACAATGCAGAAGATGATGGGCTTGTTGGAGAAGATAGGACTGGGGTTAGAGAGTCAGGGTTTGATTCTGCTGCTGGAGTCAGTTTCTTGAAGTAGGCATCAAGGGAAGTTTGTACAGAGCTTTCCTTTTACTCATCACAAATGGCCCTGTAGCATCTCAGGCCTTTAGTAACTGTACGGTAAACTTTAAATTGTGGTGAACCTCTCTGTATCAGGACCTTGCTCCTCTAACTTTACATTTGCATTTCAATGAGATTAATAGCATTAGCTAACTCTTTTGTAGAACACTTTTTTGGTTATGGAGTTTCTAGGTCCTTGTTTTCTTCCCTAAATGCATCATCTGCTGCTTAAGTTCCATAATGTCTTCAATGGTTAGTTCTTTGCCATAGGAGTTGAGCAATTCTACGATATCATTTTCACTGATGTCTAACTGCAGTTGATTACCAATAGCTCTTCTGGTACTTCATTCATAAGTCTGAGTTGTACATTAAGTCCAATGTTTGTAACATGAAACTTACTGCACTGGACCATATGCGTATAGTGCAGTTATTGAAAGGGTTATGTAGACCAAACATGGATCTGAAAATTCTTAAAAATTGAGCTACGTCTGGGTACCCTTTCTTCTCAATATCCTTCTTTCCCTGGTCACATGGAATTTTATGCAGACTTGTGGATTGTCTGCCATTCCCTAATTTAATCACCTGTTTGGATGTGGGGGATGTTCGTGCGTTCCAAGATTATGTGGGTGTGACACACAATGATGGTTTATTTCTCAGATTATCAACCCGTATCCATGCCCAGTATGTTAATTCAAATAGCCACCAATAAAGAGAAGAGCATTAATAAAATAGAAAATTTAAAAACAAATTATGGTTTCTTTTAGAAAAGTTTATATATATATATAAACATTCTAGAAGAATATATGAATATATGCCCAAAATGTTAACAGTGGTTATCCTTGGGTGATGGTGGGATTATGGGTAACTCAGTACTTCTCTATCATTATTTATATTTTCTATTGTTTTTCCTGAGAATTGTTGCTTTATAACAAAAACAAAAGTGACTTTAAGTAAAGAAAAATACATTGCACAAATCATACTATATTTTTCTTTATAGGTAATTCCAAAAATACTTTTCAGATAAGTTTTGTCTTTACTACTTGCACTGGGTTTCTAGTGAGTTGTCACTAGGTGGTGACTATGTCAGCCATATTAAAGAACATGGAAAGGCTTATGTTTTTGCATAAGGTAGTCCCTCCAAATCAGATTTCTTAGAAAAAAGCTTTTATACACTGTATAATTTTGAAATATTGCATGTGAAATTATGTCCCCAATAATTTAAATAAATATGTATACATAACACTTGTATATACAATGTAAAATATAATTCTGACATTATTTTCAAAGAATATAAGCCTTGGTACATAGTAATAGTACAATGTCTATTTGCATATTTCTAATAATTGGCATATTTCTAATATTCAATGTCAATTTTTCATTATTTAAAATTTTGCATATTATATAGCTACAGTCTTGAGCACCTCAGTTTAGCAATAAATATTTAAAATTACCACTAAAACATCCCCAAATGAGTAAATCAACCTGCCCTACCAGTTTGGTAAGTTGGGTTACCAATTTTGTGATGTTAGCAAGTCTCATGAGGAAGATCTTTTGTAATAATTATGACCTTTAAACGTCTGGGTTTCTGTAGAATTGTTTGCACGGGTGTGCAATAATATGTAATTAGATTAAAAGTTTTTAAAAGTAGGCATATATTCCCCCAATGAACATTAGATTACCTAATATTTGCTTATTCTTTTGGGGAGGAGAAATAAAATCAAATAAATGTCAAAATAATATGGTTTCTCATTCATGGGCAAACTATGAGTCCTTTCAGAGTCACTTTATATTTTTCTGGTCTTTGGTTGGTGAGGTTTTCTACTGCTCTTAATGCTATATTGGCTTTTTCTATGGAAGATAAGAAAGGGTTAAGGAAAGAGAAAATTACAAATATTAGTATTCTGTGCAGCTACTATCTCAGAAACCCTTCAGACTCTTGCCTCCAAATCCTAAACTAAAAAAGAAAACTGACTCATCCCATGATATTAGTGGTAAAATCAGTTGATATTTATATAATCCATGCCTATAGTTAAGAGCAAAAGAGTCAGAGCAATCCTGTCTAGTTGGCTGAGTGGTAGAGCGTTGGCTTGGCATATAGGTGTCCCGGGTTCAATTCCCAGTCAGGGCACAAAGGAGAAGCATTCATCTGCTTCTCTACTCTTCCCCCTCTCGTTTCTCTCTATCTCTCTCTTCCCCTCCCGCAGCCAAGGCTCCATTGGAGCAAAGTTGGCCTGAGCACTGAGGGTGGCTCCATGGCCTCCGCCTCAGGCACTGGAATGGCTCCAGTTGCAATGGAGCAATGCCCCAGATGGGTAAAGCATCGCCCCCTAGTGAGCATGCTGGGTGGATTCTGGTCAGGCATATGCAGGAGTCTGTCTCTTTGCCTCCCGGCTTCTCACTTCAGAAAAATAAAAAAATAATAAAAAAGATAGAGTCAGAAAATACACACACACACAAAAAAAGCAGAAAGACAGCAGTGTTTAGAATATGTTTTTACGATTTAACATAGAGATAGGAAATAATTTACAACTGTTGAAAGGTTTATAGTAAATGGCGACATCAAAGATTTCTTTGTTGCCTAACCTGTGGTGGCGCAGTGGATAGAGCAGGGGTCAGGAACCTTTTGACTGAGAGAGCCATGAACGCCACACATTTTAAAATGTAATTCTGTGAGAGCCATACAACGACCCGTGTATGTTATGCATTATCCAATAAAAATTTGGTGTTGTCCCGGAGGACAGCTGTGGTTGGTTCCAGCCACCCGCAACCATGAACATGAGCGGTAGGAAATGAATGGATTGTAAAACATGAGAATGTTTTATATTTTTAATGTTATTATATTTTTTATTAAAGATTTTTCTGCGAGCCAGATGCAGCCATCAAAAGAGCTACAACTGGCTCGCAAGCCATAGGTTCCCGCAACCCCTGGGATAGAGCATTGACCTGGAATGCTAAGGTCACTGGTTTGAAACCTCAGGCTTGCCTGGTCAAGGCATATGTGAGTTGATGCTTTCCAATTCTCGCTCACCCTTCTCTCTCTTTCCTCTCTCTAAAGTCAATAAATAGTATCTTTTAAAAAAGAGAAATATTTCCTTTGTCAAGTTTTAACTTTTGCAACAACAAAAAATTAGAGACTGCTTCTACTATATACTGATCTCCTAGACTCTGGAGTATGTTGAGGACAAACCACCATACTCATTCATATAAGGAACGGAGAACAGGGAACCAGAAAGTGGAGAAGTGAATGGTGAGTCCTCATCTTAATATAAAGCAATGATCTGCAACTTTCATTTAACTCATTGGTCCCACAGAAGCATCTGCTGGTCTTTATTTGTTGCTATTTTCACAATAAAATTTAACTGTGGATGTAAGATATTTTTAACTTTTCTTGTGGAAAACCGTGTACAAAGAAAGAAACTATGTAAAGTAAGTACAAAAAAAAACAGGAAAAAAATGTATTTTCTTTCTAATTTTCCAATGTTTCCTTTCCACTTATAGCATTTTATTTGTAGAAACACAGGATTAATCACAATCAGCAAGCATTTCAATGTCAGAATATACTATTTTTAAAAAAACTTTTGAAAAGCATTTATGATCAAAGATGCAATATGTGAAGGCATTTTAAAAGCTAAAATTATTTCTAAGTTGTGAAGTAGTAGGGATAATAGTAACAGTGCCATGGGTCCAAATATATTTAATACGTCTCCAAACATTACCTAAATAATGAGGCACTTTATATATTACAGAAGGAAGTCACTTAACAAGTTAAAAACAATATAATCAGCATAGGATAAATCTATTTCTTATCTCCTCTTGCCTATCCTTTCTCTTGTTGGCTTAGATTTTACCAGAATGAGGTGTGGAGGAGATATAACGGGTGTGTTTTAAGAAAAAAAAAAATGATTTTGTGTGTATAATTTTAAGGAAGTTACTTAAATTTCTATTTTGAATGCTTAAGAAATTAATACACTATTGCCTGTGAAATTACTTTCATTTTCATATTGGCCACATAATACCCCAAAGATAGATTTAAAAAATTAACAGTTCTAAAAATAAAGCAAGGCAACTATTCCAAAGCAAATTATGCAAAAGCAATAAGCAATCAGGATGTAACATTTGAGAAAACAAAGTTTGCAGTAAAATGATTTGACAAACTAAAGAGTTATCAGGGAGGACCCAACAACAAATTGATTTTAGGGTCTTCCATAGATAGCTAAAGTAAACAAGAAAATATTCAGGAAAGCTTAAGAATTGAAGGAAATGACTCACTGATGATATGCTTGCTCCAGAGGATAACCTTTGTACTGAACAGCACAAAACTCTACATCTAATCAGCAGGCACTAGGCTGGGCAGTTTACTTAAGGATGTTCAGATGAAGCGTAGGGAAAGGCAATACAATGTCCCTTTGCTGAACTTTTTGCTCTTAGATTCCAGTCTTTAATTCCCTTGAATTAGAGGGAAAGTCAGGTCCTAAGGATCCATATATGTATTTCAAGCTTTTATTACATTTTACATTTGGAGATTCAGTAAGCAACACATCTGTGAAAAGATAAGTGGGAAAAGAAAGACAACTAGCATTTTATGAAGTTTAACAAATATACACTGTGTGTGTGGATATCTGTGTGCGTGCATGCATGTGTATCGCGTGGTAAAGTATTAAAAATTACTTAGGGCCAGTGAAACCTTGTTAGAGAGAAGCTTATATTTCCACACATTGCTAAGTGACTATAAATATATCTGCATGACTTGTTCTAGAAGTTTTTCCTTTGATTTAAATATCTCAGCTACATGTGGTCCTCAATAACATATTCAACTCCCCCTAGTTTATGTAATTTAGTAAACTAATACTTTAAGAAAACTTGAGTTTTAAGCATTTTATCACAAATGTTAACAATTCCTTCCCTAGATTTTTTTAATATCATAGATATGCTTTGTTTTCATGAAAGTAATTTAATCTTTTCTAAGGTAAGTATAAATGAGTTATACTAGTTAATGGCTTAAAAGAAACACAAAAGTAAGATTGTGCAATATGGTGCTAGGATCCATTACAACTAAATCAATTCAAATCTCGTCCTAGTGTAGGTGACCTACATTTCTCCCTATTTGTTACGTACTCAATAGTTGGGCAGATAAAATGTATTATGCTCACTTTGTTAAAGATGGCGCCGCCCATGTGGAAACCTGTCACCCAGGTGATAATATTAGTTGCCCTTCTTGCTTGGGAATGGGCGTGATTATGTTCATATGTGTTGGGGGAGGGCTTTCGTGCCAAAAGGTTTTAAAAGGAAGAGAGATCACGTTGTTCCAGGGAAGAGTGATTATGTTCTAGGAAGAGTCCATGCTGGAGAAGAGTAGAGAAAGGCCTTGTGGAGGAGAGAGGAAGCAGCTAAGATGGTGGAGTGCTGAGGGAGAGGCCAATTTGTGCAGAGTTTGTGCAGAGAGAAGGAGATGGGGAACAGAGGTGAATAACTCTGGTGAGCTAGAAACCTTTGATTCTAGGAAACTCGGATAAGTCAGTGGCTTTGGGAGCCCTGAATGGAAATGGAAATGTTTTCCCACTGTGTGTATTTTTTGTCTGCCAGGTACAAGCTAGGATTAAAGCTAATGGCCCACCAGTTCTTGGCTCTGTTGTTTCATTACCATCTGTTCAAATCAAATGTGAACCTGCATGGGCCAGGCAGCTGTGATGGTGGCCGTGGCTACTAGCTTTACACCAATGTTCTATGGGTCTGGTCATTTTTATATATGCTTAACAGAAGAGATATAGGTGCAAAATGCTACAAAACTTATTTTAATTAATAATAAAATACAATCAGTAATTAAACAATACAAGCAAAACCAATTTCAAGTTTGCAACAGCTGGTGTTAGTGCCAGCCACGCAATGTTGATCTATGTGACAATTGGTGACTTCAATGCTAGTTTGATATAACACTAACAGATATAATTGAGTCTAGAAAGGCTCTGAGAGCTGACTGCTGACACTGCTATGGTTGACCCTGTAGAGGCCTTGGCTAATGTGTCATTAAAAATCATATTTCAAAAGAATATTTAATACATAGTAAAATGCTCTTACATGATGATTAAACAACAATTTACAAAACAGTATGTTTAGCAATGTTTATTTTAAAAATACATATATATATACATATATATGTATTTTTGTGTATATATATATATGTATATATATATATATATATATATGTATGTATATATATATATACACACAGAGAAGATGGAAAGTTATACACCAAACTGTGAACAGTTATTGTATTGGGGTGAGTTTTGATTCCTTCTTTATGTTTTTTTACATTTTTTGCAAAGTTTCCACAAACTTTTCTTTCTAATGCATCGCTTTTATAATCAGAAAAATCAATTAAATATAGTTGATAAATCTCATATGAAAGTATAAAGATTAAAAATATTTTGAAACAGCCTGATGAGGCAGTGGTGCAGTGGATAGAGCGCCAACCTGGGACATTGAGGAACCAGATTTGAAACCTGGAGGTTGCTGATGTGAGTGCAGGCTCATCCAGCTTGAGCATGGGCTCATCTGATTTGAGCATGATCTTACCAGCTTGAGTGCGGGGTTGCCAGCTTGAGCGTGGGATGATAAACATGACTCCATAACTGCTGGCTTGAGCCCCAAAGTTGCTGGCCCGAAGCCCAAGGTTGCAGGTTTGAGCTCAAGGTCACTGGCTTGAGCAAGAGGTCACTCGCTCTGCTGGATCCCCAGGGTCAAGACACACATGAGAAAGCAATCAATGAACAACTAAAGTGTCACAACAAGTTGATACTTCTCATTTCTCATTCTTCCTGTATATCTGTCCTTCTTTCTCTCTCTCTCTCTTGCTAAAAAGAAAAACAATTTTGAAACAGTGAATTTGGGCAAAGAGCTATCCTATTGCTATTAAAAAGCTATGACATTGGCACAGTAAACCAAAGGAAAATGAAAGGAAGAAAAGAGAGGACCTAGAAACAAATATGGCCTAGTGCCTAAGGCCCCAGTGGTTCTCAAACTTTCTGAAGTCGGGGTGCATTTAAAATCCTACAAATAATTGTAGGCGCACTATATACAAATTTCTGAGAAATATGTTATAATAATTAAGTCAAATATTAAAGAAAAAATAAAGTCCAAGCATGTTTTTGTGGTAATTAAATGAAATAAATATGACAAAATTAAATTTATTCTGACATTAAAAAACATTTTTATGTTACATTTTTTGAGTTATGCTTTTCAGAATTTGTGAAAAAGAGGGGTTAAAAAATTTAAAAATGACAAAAAATTTGTCTTTATATATATATATAGATATATTCTTAGTAAGATTTAGTAAATTTGGCAGGTCCCGGCATGAATGTGTTAAGTTTTTTCATTCTTGTGTTTATGAGAAACATGAGCCTGATATGTCCTAGTGATTTCTTCAATGTTTGGGCATATATTTGAAAGGCAAATTCTCATTTGCTCGTCAATACATTGAAGAATTTCTCTCTTTTTACTCTTAATTGTGTTGAGGGTAGAAAATCCTAATTCACATAAATAGGGTGTTGAAAATTGTAGTAAAATGTTCAAAGCTTTTTTAGATATTGCCACATATTCTTCTTTTATAAAAATTCAAAAGACTTCAAGAGACAATTCCTTATGTTTAATCATCAATCCAAAACCCCCACCATACATATCATCTTAACTTTACACCAAACAAAGGATAGAAGAAACTTGCCTTCAGTCTTTCCGGGGAACATGGGAGGTAGTGTAAATAATCCAGCACCACAGCTTAACAGCCTTTTGCAACCTAATCAGGCAAGTGAGGTGGGGGGTTGGCAGATTGTCAGTTTACAGCAAATTCCCCACACCTCTGTCCCCCAAAAATCTATACTCCAAAAGCCCTGTTGGTATTTTGGTCCCCAACAGGCACATATTTCTCTGGAATACCATAGGGCACACCTGGAAATCTTCTAGAGTGCACCAGTAAGCCCTGGAGCACACTTTGAGAACCACCGGCCTAAGTGAACTTAATACATGATACACTGGTCAATACAGATTAGTGGAAAAAGGGTGTTTGTTCAATAAGATGTCAAAAAAAAAATTGGCTAGCTACTGGAGGAGAAATCAATTTAGAGCTTCTCAAAATAACTTCCAGGTTATTAAAGATTTAAATCTTAAAAGTCACATAGCAAAAATATTAGAGGAAATATAAGTGAATATTGACCTAACATTTTGGTTTAAGTATCTAGGCATAAAAACAAAGATGTAGACTTAACAATATAAAACATTTTTAATTTTGTGAATAATAAAAATCCAATAAAATAAAAAGACATACTAATAAAATTATTCATAACAAAAATGACAAAGAGTTGCCATACCTACTGTATTGTTATTTGAATTAAACAAGATAAAAAATGGCCCTGGCCAGTTGGCTCAACAGTAGAGTGTCAGCCCAGAGTGTGAAAGTCCTGGGTTTGAGTCCTGGTCAGAGCACACAGGAAAAGTGACCATCTGCTTTTCCACCCTTCCTCCTCCTCTTTCATTCTCTCGCCCCCTCCTGTAGCTATGGCTCAGTGTGAGAAAGTTGGCCCCAGGCATTGAGGATGTCTCCATGGCTTTGCCTCAGGCACTAAAGTAGCTCAGTATGGAGCAACAAAGCAGTGGCTCCAGATGAGCAGAGCATCACCTGGTAGGGGGCTTGCCAGGCAGATCCCAGTCAGGCTCATATGGGAGTCTATCTCTGCCTCCTCACCTCTCACTTAATAAAAAAATCCCCAAAAAACAAGATTAAAGAATAAGACCAGAATATTTTCAGTCTGAAAACTATGAAAAGGCAAAGGCATAACTGTATTGTTTACCTTTTATATCCATTAGTATAATTTCCAGATACACTGCAATGAATTAATATATAATGAATGATTAGAGTTAATGAAAGGCCACTAAAAAGTGGGGGTTGGGAGGAGGAAAAGAAAAGAAATACAAACGTCAAATATTCTTTCACTAATAAAAATGCAATTAAAACTATAATGAGAAATTAGGAGACTCTTTTTGTTTGTGTGTATTTGACAATAGATGGAGTAATGAGACAGGCAACATCATCCAGAGTGCAGAGAGTTTTGAGGGGAAATTGATGAAGTCATATTGTTGACCATGTAATTCTAGAATCTAACCTAAAGAAATATAATAGACACTTGATTTTTATAAAGGATATATCCTCTAGACTCTTGGATCCTCCAAATTAGTGTTTTTAAATTATGTTCCAAGGAGCCCTGGGGTCTGCAGAGGTATACCAAAGTCTGCCTCAAAGATAAGGAAGAAGGTTCCCCTAACCCTGCATGTGACTTTTATCTCATTCATGTATTAGGCTCAATATAATAATATTTTCTTAAAGATCTCACTGAAAGCATAGAAATTTGAACACCACTGTCCTGTACTAAAGAACTTCTTCATTAAAATGCAATGGTGTGTTACTTCTCAAAAACTACTGGAGAAGTGACGAACAATAGCATGTTACATTCCCAAACATTGGTCTCACAGTAACTCAAATTCCTGCTTCAGGAAACTTGTAAATCATTCTATAATTACCTTGCAACAGTCAAAGCCTCAGATGCAAAATCTGAAACTATCCAGAGCCTGTTGCATAATAAATAAAAGATTTGTATTTTATGGCGATCACCAGTGCTCTTTAATATATTAGTCTGTCTTAACAGAAACCAACTTCCAATGAGATGTTTCAACAGGAGAGATTTTATTGAAGGGACTATTTATAATTTCAATGTGAATTAGGGTTTGGGTAGGTGAAGGGAAACAATACCATTTGGAGATGATGAGACATAGATATAGCATTCAGTCTCTTACAACAGTTCCCACCATGAGGGCTAAAGGGATAAGGTGAGGAAGTCAAATTCGCAGAGCAGTGAAAGGGAAGCTGCCTTGCAAGAGCCTTAAAGGATCACAGCAGGAGAACAAGAGGGAAGAAATAACCAATTTTTCTTTTTTTTCCACACTCCAACATATTGTTGATCTTACCCATTGGCTAATCCTACCTGAAAGCCAGCTGGCAAGAGAGCCCAGAGAAAACAATCTGTAGACATTCTGCCTACTGAGGCACAGTCTGGCAGAGATGTATGCATGGAAAATGGTTCTGGCAGAGAGCAAATTGAAAATAGCCAGCAAGTTTATAATAGTGGAAAATAGTATTGGGAAATCAGATGCCCAATAATAGAGGAATGTTTAACTAAATGATAGTATTAATCATGTTCCAATTAAGTAAATAATGTTACCTAGGAGACTATTATGCATTCTAGGAGACCATCTGGGGGAGGAAATTCAGGAAAAATTTTCTCAAATTGGAAATTAAGGTGCTTTTTGTTGTCACCCAAGCAAAGTTACTTGCATTTTTTGTTATATACAAAAACAATATATATTCACTCTAGAAACATCCACACAATAATATATATATATATATATATATATATATATATATCTGCAATCTCACCCCCACCCCAAGACCACTGTCAACATCTTACTGTGTTTATATCTTTTAGATCTTATTCTATGCATAGATATACATATAATTATATTGTATTTGTGACGACAACACAGACATTCTTTGGTAAACTGTATTTTTCCACTCAGATCACAAATACTTTCTGATGCAATGAACATCACTCTGTAACTCTTTAAAAATATTTAAAACCTTTACAAAACTTGTTTCCTCCTGTCTGGTAACTAGTTTATCTCCTCAATCACTTAGTTTATGCTCTCCTTCAGCAATTACGAAATGCCCTGCATGATGAGCTTTCATGTAGTCCATCTACTCTCTCCACACATTACTGCCCTCCGGCCAATTCAGACCACAGCCTGTTTTCTACAGCCCTCAAACCTTAATAGCTTTCATATTTTTCAAAGGTTAAAAAAAAGGACATACAAAAAGAAAAAAAAGCAAGAGAGACAAATGTGGCTTGCAAAGCTTAAAGTGTTTACTGTCTGGGTTTTTGTAGAAAATATTTGTCAATCCCTGTATTATGAATTCCAAGAAACCCTATTTTTGAGTCAAAGGGTGCGAACATTTTTTGAGGCTTTTACTTCATTCTCCAAATTGCCCTCCAGAAACACTGAAGCAATTTACGTCCTTCTCAGCATTAGCTTGGCCATTTGCCATATAGCCTGCCTCAAGGGTCACTGGCCCAAAACGTCAGTTAGCTTTGAATGTTCCTTTGTTCTCAATCAACTTGATGGTGCATTATCAATTTAAGTTTTCACTTCCCTTAAAGATGCTTGGCCATTTTCTTTCTTGACTTAATTTATATTTTGACCCATTAAAAACAAACCCAACATATATTTCTTTGTAAGATCTCTTTATTAAATAAGTATGTCACCCTGTGTGTGTGTGTGTGTGTGTGTGTGTGTGTGTGTGTGTGACAGAGATGAACAGAGTCAGAGAGAGGGAGAGATAGGGACAGACAGGAAGGGAGAGAGATGAAAAGCATCAATTCTTCCTTGAAGCCCCTTAGTTGTTCATTGATCGCTTTCTCATATATGCCTTGACGGGGGAAGGGGGGGGGCTACAGCAGACCAAGTGATCCCTTGCTCAAGCCAGTGACCTTGGGCTCAAGCTGGTGAGTTTTGCTCAAACCAGATGAGTCCGCGCTCAAGCTAGCGACCTCGGGATCTCAAATCTGGGTCCTCCGCGTCCAGTCTGATGCTCTATTCACTGTGCCACTGCCTGGTTAGGCTCACCCTTTTATTCTTTGTATATATTGCAAATTTTTTGATAATGTTTATTTATCTTTTAATATTATTTAACAGGGTTTTGATGAAAGCAGCTAAAAATTTTATAGTCAAGTCTGCCACTTTTTTTTTATAATTTTGCCCAATAGTTCATGCTTACTTTAAGATGAAAAGCAATTTACTTATATTTTCTCATTGTACTTTAAAGTCATTTTAAAAAATGTATACCTTTCAATCCTGCTCAAATTTAGTGTCTGAGAAAGGTTTTTAAAACATGAATAGGTAATATAATGTGAGTCCTGGAGTCATACTGCTGGGTTTAAATTTGGCCTCACCACATACTACATATTTGAGTAAATTGCCTAACCTCTTTAAGTCACAGTTTTATATATTATTAAATGGAGATAATAGTAATACCTACCATAGGGTTGATGGAAGAATGGACAGTTCTAGAATACAAAAAGCACTTAGCATAGTGCCATTAGCAGTTATTATAGCAGTAGGAAATACTCCAGGCAAAAGAAATAACATGCATAAAGGTACAAAGGTATGAAACAAGTTGTGCAGTTAGGAAACTAGATGTGCAATGGTAAAATGGGGTGCCAAGTGTGAGGGGGGCCTTGAAGGCCAGGCCCAGGAGCTTGGTTTTGATATCAGCAGAGACTGGGAGCCAATGAAGGCTTTTAACCAAGCAAGAGACCCACTGAAATGTGCAATGTAGGATGACCTCTGTGGTAACAACGTGGAAAATGGACCAGATTCAGAATGTTAATGATGTTGCTGTGTCACAACATTAGCAGTCTCCTGCTTCATCCTCTAAATTCCTGCTCTCTACAGGCAGTTTCACCTTCTAACTATTCTATTTGCCTCTTTATTTCTCAATATCATGTTTAAACTGTTTCTTTAACTTTTAAATTTTGTCATCATGGATATGATTGTGAGATAAATTAATAAACAATACCGGTGGGGATAGACCTAAAGGATGAAGGATGAATTTGAGAGAGAAGATAGAATCAATCTGACTCACTACTGAGTGAGAGTTTGGGACTAAAATGGGGGAGGGGTAGAAAAGGCGGATTTGTTCCAAATTAGAGACCACAGAAGCAGGCTGGAGGCAAAAAGACAGTGCCCTTTAGGAGATTTCAAGTTGTTTCCTTTCTTTCTCTTATCTTTTGTTTTTAGAGAGAGAGAGAGAGAGAGATGAGAAGCATTGACTGATAGTTGAGTCACTTTAGTTGTTCACAGATTGCTTCTCATATGTGCCTTGACTGGAGAAGGGGGGAATGCTCAAGTAGAGCCAGTAACACCTTGCTCAAGCCAGTGACCTCCAGCTAAAGTCATCAACTTTGGGCTTTGAGCCAGCAACCTTTGAGCTCAAGCCAGTGACCTAGGGATCATGTTGATGATCACATGCTCAAGCCTGTGACCTTGCCCTCAGGCAGGATGAGCACCCGCCCCTCAAGCCAGCAACCTCTGGGATTTGAACTTGGGGTCTCATAGAGCAAATCTTGGGGCCTGGGACTTCAGAGTCCCATTTGACGCTCTAAACACTGCACCACCATGGGTCAGAGTAGGAGAGGTAAAGTTTAAAGCACCATTTCCTGTGACAAGTCAAGTACTGCCCCAGGCTTCTGCCTTGGTGTTTCTTCATTGCTCTGAGGAAGTCTTGGGTGCTATGGGGAAATGTAGGTCTGAAAACCTGCCAGCCAGAACTTTAAAACAAAGCTTTCCAAATTCATGCCATGGAAAGAGTTACAGGCTTGTAGATACTGGTCTCCTTAGCCCTCCAGTAGGGAGGGCCCAGTCACTCCTGCACGAGCAGCCACTTCTGTGTGTCCTGGTTTGGGCCTTGCAGACATTACCATTTCCTGGGTGTGCCATGAAGTACGTGTATGAAGCACTGCGTCATTGAGCCTGCTCGGTCAGACTCCTTCTACTCAAAACATTGTTGCCTTTTAAAAATTTCTACTGCTTTCCCTACCCCATCATCACCCATTCCTAGCCTCATCCACCACTTACAACTATCTCTGAGTTATACTCAGTAGCACAATTTAAAGGGTTCAGGAGAGAGTAGCTCCTATCTACCACGTGAATACTGTTCAGGTGGCACCAGGCCCAGGCCTTATAAGGCAAGCACCCAGGGGACATAGCTCTGGTTTGAAGAACAACCCATTTGAGGTTTCTGTTAGAACAATGGGCTTGATTGCCACGGGCAGGAAGTCCATTTTAACAGCTGCCAACTCTCTGTCAAACCCATAATCCTCCCAAAAAGTACAGAAGAACCGAGATGGATTTTAAAAGCAAACTTGTGGGCGCTGCAAGAACAAAACCGGATTAGGTGACCCTGGAGCCCTTGCCTTGCCGGCACTCCCCTCTGAATCATCATGCACCACTTGTGACGTCGCAGGCACCCGGCTCCTGCTTGGCGTGGGATGCCCTCACCCGCCCCGGGAGCCTCAAGGCGTCACTACGCGGTTCCACGCAGGTCCGGGGGAGGCGAGGGGGCTGGCGTGGCGGATGCAGGGGTTGGCGAGGCAGGTCTCGCAAAGCAGCGCGCATCCCACTTTCCTTTCCGATGACCTCCGCCGTGTTCCCCGCCCCTTGCCTGCGGCCAGCCGCCAGGCGCCCCTCAGCTAGCCTCCCGCGCCCAGCCACCTCTTCTTTCTCCGCATTTTCCTCCTCCTCCTCCCCCGCCCCTTCCGTTTCTAGAGGGAAAGGCTGCAGCCTCCTTCTGGGCTCCGCATCCCGAGTTTAGCTCATACGATTTTCTCCTTAAGCCCCTTCGCCCCAGCGCCAAAACTCTCGTCGGATCTCTCCCTAATCGAGGCCAACAGCACAGTCCCGATTGCTTCTCCCGACCGCAGGTGAGTAAATCTGGGCCTGGGAGGGCTCTCTGCCTCTCCGCGCGGCCTGTGATGACCTCGGTCTGCGGCAGCGAGGCTGCGCCCGGACCGGCTCACCGCACACTGCTGCTGCAACCAGCCAGGCAGAGGAGCTCGCGGGTCCTGTGGCCCCCTCGGCCACACACCCGAAAGGAGTAGAGAGTAGGAAGAAAGATTAGCAAACCACTTTTTAAAAATTGATCATCAGCATTTCTAGGTCGAAGGAGCCGATCTGACAGTTGTCGAGGGCAGTAGCCCAGGTTCAACAGGTAGGTGGCGTAGCTGTCAAATGCCGCTGGGTTTTGCTTTGAGAGATGCTTTCTGAGTGCCCATAGCCCCTGGCTGCCGCTACGGACCTACTAGATGAGTATAAAATAAACACGATGGAACTATATTTATAAAAGTCTTTACCTCCTTGCTTTTGATTTTCTGCATTTTGAAAGGCGGTTTTGTGGGATGTGCGTAACTGGTGTGGCCAGAGTAGTAGCTGGGAGAAAATATTGAACATGGGTTTGGCCGAATCTTGTATACTGTTAAACACAAAGAGCAGAAAGTCCCTGGATTATTTAATACCTTCATGAGGAATACATATAAACAATCAAGGTGTATATTTTAGAGATTTCCAGTTTTCAACCTTATTTTAAAGCTAGTGCTAAAATTTAATAACCACTTTGGCAAACTGTGTGAATAACATTTCACTGAAAAAGAAAAGTGGGTTAAGGCTGTGTGGACATTCCACTTATGTTCATCCCACATGTTGGATAAAACATTTTTCAGCCCCTTTTCTGTGGTGCCTAGCTTTGAAACCAAAGAAATTGATAAGGATCAGCCCTGCTCAATGTTACAGTAGTCTAATGATGACAATAATTCACTAAACTGGTATGGATTGATAACGCTATTTTTACTTTTTAAAAGCAATAGGAACCATAAAGGAAAAAATAAAGGCAATGGGAGAGTTTATTTTCTTTTCTATTGATTTTCTTTTTAGAGAGAGAAGAAGGGGGAGAGATAGAGAAACATCAATTTGTTGTTTCAGTTATTTATGCATTGTTTGGTTGATTCCTGTAGGTGCCCTGAAAGGGGATCGAACCTACAACCTTATCATATTGGGACAATAACCCTCTCAGGGCTGAGGAATTTATTTTCTCAATGCAAGAAATTGTTTGCATTCTTATTTAGAACCTACTTTTACTTTTAAGCTTTTGTCAATTTTTATACTACCTTTGAAGTTACTTACCCATGAAGACGATTATGTATGATCCATAAAGCTAACATTTAATTTTTTATGTAGAATAAGCTACCATTTCTTTTCAAGCATTTGGACTAACCCACCACTTGCTTGGAAACTGCAGCTTGGTCTCATGCCATTTAGTGTGAAATATCTTATTACAGATTTAACTTAAAGCTATACTTGGAGTAGTCCTAAAAAAAAAAAAGGAAATACCTGTATGCTTTATTTGACAGTTAAGCCTATGGGGAAAAGTTCTAAACTTATTACATATGTATTTACCCTTTTATCTCTGTTTCTGATAACAATTGGAAATTGTTTTATTCTATTTCATCTTGTAAATTTCCTAAAAGATAATTATGTTATATAAAGTGATTAATAAAAATAAATGTCTTTCTCATTTATTAAAGATGAGGATGGTTTACATTAGGACTTATTCTAGATATGTATCCTTATAAATGTTAAAATACAACATGTGGCAAAAGTAGGTTTACAGTTGTTGTATGGAAAATAATACAATAATTAATAAGTAGTAATATAAGAATAAACTCACCTGACCAGTCAGTGGCACAGTAGATAGAGTGCTGACCTGGGATGCTGAGGACCAGGTTCGAAACCCCAAGGTTGCCAGCTTGAGTGTTAGCCAGATCAGCTAACAGTGTTAGCTCATCTGGCTTGAGCCCAAAGGTCACTGGCTTGAAGCCCAAGGTCACTGGCTTAAGCCTGTGGTCACTAGCTTGCGCAAGGGGTCACTTGTTTAGCTGTAGTCCCCGCCCCCCCCCCCCGGCAAGGCACATATGAGAAAGCAATCAATGAATAACCAAGGTACTGCAACTACAAGGTGATGCTTCTCATCTCTCTTCCTTCCTGTCTGTCTGTCACTCTCTCTGTCTTTCTGTCTCTCACTCGCTTGCTAAAAAATAAAAATATTAAAATCTAATGTTTTGTCTACTCTCAACTGTAAACCTACATTTGCCTCACCCTGTATTTTGAATCTTAGGATGAAGCTAATAAAATTCTCTCTGTTGATTTTCTTGTGGTTTTTTTTTTTTTTGGTTTAGAGTTTAAAATAAAATCAGTGTTGACAGCACTTTGCTTCCCATGTCTAGTGTGG
Source organism: Rhynchonycteris naso (assembly GCA_037038555.1). Taxonomy (NCBI): domain Eukaryota; kingdom Metazoa; phylum Chordata; class Mammalia; order Chiroptera; family Emballonuridae; genus Rhynchonycteris; species Rhynchonycteris naso. Next base: position 43,273,330 of record CM072997.1, on the reverse strand, counting down.
AGTAGTGTTTCCAAATCTTTTATAAATTTTACCTGGTGGTGGATAATAGTGGCTTGTAAGACTCCCAAGCTGCAGCTTGGGATTTTCTGAATAAAATTTTCTAAGGGAAATAAGATATTTAAAGTGCACCAGCCTGACCAGGTGGTGACATAGTGGATAGAGCGTCAGACTGGGATTCGGAAGACCCGGATTTGAGACCCGGAGGTCGCCAACTTGAGCACGGGCCCATCTGGCTTGAGCAAAAGCTCGTCAGCTTGGACCCAAGGTCGCTGGCTCCAGCAAGGGGTGGCTTGGTCTGCTGAAGGCCTGTGGTCAAGGCACATGTGAGAGAGCAATCAATGAACAGCTAGGGTGTCGCAATAGCAATGAAAAACTAATGATTGATGCTTCTCACCTCTTTCCATTATTGTCTGTCCCTATATATCCCTCTCTCTGACTCTCTCTAAAAAATAAATAAATAAATAGTGTACCAAAATAACTTTTTCTTTTTTTGACAGAGACAGAGAGAGAGAGTCAAAGAGAGGGACAAACAGGGACAGACACAGGAAGGGAGAGAGATGAGAAGCATCAATTCTTTGTTGCAGCATCTTAGTTGTTCACTGATTGCTTTCTCATATGTGCCTTGACTGGGGAAGGGAATGGGGAAGGCAACAGCAGAGCGAGTGACTCCTTGCTCAAGCCAGTGACCTTTGGGCTCAAGCCAGCGGCCATGGGGTCATGTCTATGATCTCACACTCAAGCCAGCCACTCTGTGATCAAGCCTGTGACCTTGGGGTTTCAAACCTGGGTTCTCCACGTCCCAATCCAATGCTCTATCCACTGTGCCACCACCTGGTTAGGTATAACGTTTTCTTATTTTTATTTTTCTTGAGAGAGAGGAAGCCAGGGGAGAGAGAAAGAGAGAGAGAGAAAGAGAAAGGATAAAGCATCAACTTACTTTATTTAGTTGTGCCATTTACTTCTTTTTTGTGCCCTGAACCAGGCTCGAACCAGTGATCTTGGGTCAAGCTGGTGGTCCCAGGCTCAAGCAGGTGACTCTGGGCTTGAACCCACAACCTCAGCATTCTGAGGCATTGCTCTACCCACTGTGCCATCAACCAGGGCTAAAACCATAACATTTTAAGAGGGTAAACCAAAACAAACAAAAAAGTCACCATTGCAAAACACAGGTGGACATAACTGTTGCTGGAATGTATAGCTGCCAGAAACTGTTAGCATTCTTGTACATACAATGTTCTTAGTTGGAAACTATGGTATTACTTATACAATATTATCACTTTTATATCTAAAGCAGTGGTTCTTAACCTTTTTTGAGATACCGAACCCACCAGTTTCATGTGCACATTCACCGAACCCTTCTTTAGTGATAAATATGATTTTTTTCCCAAATTCAAGACATAGGTATATGTTTTTTTACTGGTGCACAAAATGAGCCGAGCATGTACATCACCTTGCTCAAAGAACAAAACCAACAAAGTGCATGAAGTCACAACAAATTATGGTATTACTTTATTCTGGCCTCTGCGGCAGAGGCTTCTCTGAACCTCTGAGACCGACTCATTGAACCCCTAGGGTTCGATAGAACCCAGGTTAAGAACCACTGATCTAAAGCTTTTATATCCTTTTTTAGTTAGGACTTCTGGTGATTAAACTTAGCAAACATTTTTGCATGTTTAGTCTCTTTTATGTGGTACACAATGCCAATTTTCAAGTTCTTTAATGTTATAAGAGCATTTTATTAATGGATTTTTAATACAGATTACTTTGCCAATAACCTATAACAAAATATTGTACCTGACCATTTCTCTTTCATATAGCACATTCGTTACCTCTTCTTTGTCCTAATTAAGGAAGACAAGCATGCAAGCATGTTTCTAAGCCATAACTATATTTCTAGGCATTCAGGATGCAGAATGCATATAACGTAGTTCCTATCTGTTCAGTGATTCACACAGACCTGGAGAAAAAATGCTTTTTAATACATTCATTGCCACGCTGCCCTGCACAAATTTCCTTTTTTTTTTTACAGGGACAGAGAGAGAGTCAGAGAGAGGGACAGGGACAGACAGACAGGAACGGAGAGAGGTGAGAAGCATCAATCATTAGTTTTTCGTTGCCATGGCAACACCTTAGTTGTTCATTGATTGCTTTCTCACATGTGCCTTGACCGTGGGCCTTCTGCAGACTGAGCAACCCCTTGCTGGAGCCAGTGACCTTGGGTCCAAGCTGGCGAGCTTTTGCTCAAGCCAGATGGACCCGTGCTCAAGCTGGCGACCTCGGGGTCTCAAACCTGGGTCTTCCGCATCCCAGTCTGACGCTCTATTCACTGCACCACCGCCTGGTCAGGCATGCACAAATTTTCTTTTAAGCAATAGTGGTCTTGGATTTTGATTGACAATCACACCCATAAAACCCATATCTTCATGCTGCATAAAGTTTACTCAGTTCTAAGCAAAACTATAGAACAGGAAACAACAATGCAGCAACAACAGAGCTGAGGTTTCATGACTTCCATGCATAGTGTCTAATGCCCTTCCATACTGAGATACGAGGTAGGAGGCTAAGTGGAAACGGACAATCTCTGTTTTGGAAAGCCATCAGTTCTAGGATTGCTTCAGCGTTTCTATGATACTAGTCACGTGCCATCCTCAAGTGAACATGACTACTACCCAGTCTTCAACTGCAGCCGAATCTTTTTTATTTTTACTTTACTATTGAGTTTATTGGGGTGACATTGGTTAATAAAATTATATAGGTTATAGGTGTACAATTCTATAATACATTGTCTGTAGATTGTCTTGTGTGTTTATTACCTTAAGTCAAGTCTCTTTTCATCATCATTTACCCTCCAAATGCTCTTTTACCTCCTATACCTCCCTTTCCCGCTAGTAATCACCATACTCTCATATGTGTCTGTGAGTTGTTTTTCTTTTTGCTTAATCCCTTTACCTTTTTCACCCAGCCCTACAACCAACCTCCCCTCTCACAGCTGTCAGTCTTCTTTATCTGTGAATCTGTTTCTATTTTGTTTGTTTGGTTTTTTCCATTATATTCCATATATAAGCAAGATCATATGGTACTTTTCTTTCTTATTTCAATTCACTTAGCTCTCTAGGTCCATCCATGCTGTTGCAAAGGGTAATATTTCCTTCTTTTTTTATGGCTGATTAGTACTGCATTCTATTGTGTAAGTGTACCACAGCCTTTTTATACACATATCTACCAATGGACATGGGCTGCTTCCAAATTTTGGCTATTGTAAATAACACTGCAATGCATAGGCATATATGTATTCTTTTGAATCTGTGTTTCAGGTTTCCTTGGGTATATTCCCAGAATTAGAATCACCGGGTCATAAGGCAGTTTTATTTTTAATTTTTTGAGGTAACTCCATACTGCTTTCAATAGTGGCTGCACCAACCTGCATTCCTACCAACAGGGCACAAAGATTCCCTTTTCTCCACTCCTCGCCAACATTTACTGTTTGTTAATTTATTAATGATAGTCTTTCTGACAGGTGTGAGGTGATAGGTCATTGTGGTTTTTATAAAACTTTTCCATTGACTTGAGAAAGAGAGTAAGAGGGGAAGGGAGAGAGGAATGAGAGAGAAAGAGAGAAGCATCAACTTGTTGCTCTACTTAGTGGTTCCATTTAGTTGTGCACTCATAGGTTGCTTCTCACATGTGCCCTGACTAGGGATCAAACCTGACACCTTGGCTCATGGACAATGTTCTATCCACAGAGCAACCTGGTCAGGGCCTCTCATTGTGGTTTTAATTTACATTTCTCTGATGATTAGTAACATTGATCATTCTTTCATATGGCAGTTGGCCATGTTATATTCTCTTTGGAGAAGTATCTATTCAGGTCCTTTGACCATTTTTTAATTGGAATGTTTGCTTTTTGGTTTATAAGTGTTGAGCTTTATAAGTTCTTTATAAATTTTGGCTATGAACCCCTTATCAGAGGTATCATTGGTGAACATGTTCTCCCATTTGGTGGGTTGTCTTTTCATTTTGTTGATGATTTCCTGTGCTGTGCAAAAACCTTTTAGTTTGATGTACTCCCCTTTGATTATTTTTTATTTTGCTTCCCTTGCACAGCTGAATCTAATCAATACTGATTATCATTTACTTGAAAAACAATGCGAATAATGAGGAACAGGCACTAAGTTTAGAACATTATCCTCAATGAGAGTCTGATTTATCTTGGATTAAGGCATATTTTAAATAAGTAGATGTGTTAATTCTATGAGTTAGTTTTATACAGAAGATTGAGCCAAAGGTTAAATACTCAGGTGTTTCTGAAACTAGAAGAAAGGCCAGACTTACCTGTTAACCTTCTAGTTTTTTCTCAATCCTTATCAATATATTTGTTACTTTTCCTTCATCTCTTTCTTTTTTAAGATAACTTTTTAAAAAAAATTTTATTTAGAAAATTATATTTACCAGGGTGACGTTGATCAATAAAAGTACATAGGTTTAAGTTAAACATTTCTATAACATTTGAACTGTTGATTATGTTGTATACTGATCACCCAAAGTCAAATCATTTTCCGTCACCTTATATTTGTCCCTCTTTAAACCTCATCCGTACCCCCTCCTAAGTCCCCTTCCCTCCGGGTAACCACTTCACTTTTATCTATGTCCAGGAGTCTCAGTTTTATATCTCACCTGTCTTGTTGATAATAGCCAATCTAACAGGTATGAGATGGTATCTCACTGTAGTTTTGATTTGCATTTTTCAAATAGTGAAATGAGCATTTCATATATATGTTGGTTATTTGTATGTCCTCTTGGGTGTCTGTTCAGGTCCTCTCCCCATTTTTTAACTGGATTTTTTGCTTGTTTGTTGCTAAGCTTTGTGCATTCTTCATATATTTTGGATGTTAACCTCTTACTGGAGCTGTTTGCAAATATCATTTCCTATTTAGTTGGCTATTTGTTTTGTTGTCAGTTTCTTTTGCTGTGCAGAAGTTTTTTAGTTTGATATAATCCCGTTCATTTAGTTTTGCCTTTACTTCCCTTGCCTTTGGGGTCAAATTCATAAACTGTTCTCTAGGGCCAAGGTTCATGAGTTTAGTACCTATGTTCTATATAATTTATTGTTTCAGATCTTATATTTAGGTCTCTGACCCATATTTAATTAATTCTTGTGCAGGGGGACACACTGTAGTAAAGTTTCAATATTTTGCATGTGACTTTTCAATTTTCTCAACACGATTTATTGAAGAGGCTTTCTTTTCTCCATTGTGTGTTTTTGGCTCCTTTGTCAAAGATGATTTGTCCATATATATGTGGTTTTATTTCTGGGCTCTCAGTTCTCTTTCATTGGTCTGTATGTCGGTTTTTCTGCCAGTACCGTGCTGTTTTGATTATCATGGCTCTGTAGTGTAATTTGAAGTCAAGCAAGTGTGACACCTCCAGCTTCATTATTTTTCCTCAGAATTTCTTTGTCTATTTGTGTTTTTTTATGGTTCCATACAAACCTGATAATTTTTTGTTCTATTTCATTAAAAAATGACATTGGGATTTTGATGGGGATTGCATTAAATTTGTATATTGCTTTGGGTAAATGGCCATTTTAACTATCTTGATACTTCCAATCTATGAACATAGAAAATGACATAATAAAATGGAAAAATATTCTATTTCTTTCAATAATGTTTTGTATTTTTCAGTATATAGGTCCTTCACATCCTTTGTTAAGTTTATTCCTAGGTGTTTTATCTTTCTTGTTGCAATTGTAAAAGGAATTGAGTTTTTGAGTTCATTATCTGAAGTTTCATCGTTGGCATATAGGACAGCAATAACTTTTGTATATTGATTTTGTATCCTGTGACTTTACTATATTGGTTTATTGTTTCTAATAGTTTGTTGTTGGAGACTTTGGGGTTTTCTATATACAGTATCATGTCATCTGCAAAAAGTGATACCTTAACTTCTTCTTTCCCAATATGGATGCTTTTTATTTCTTTCTCTTACCTGATTGCTCTGGCTAAAATTGCCAGAACTATGTTGAATAAGAGTGGAGAGGCTGGACAACCTTGTTTTGTTTCTGATTTTAGAGGGAAAGCCTTCATTTTTCACCATTTAGTATGATATTAGCTAATGGTTTGTCATCTAGACCTTTATTATTTTGAGGTACTCTCCTTCTATTCTTATTTTATTGAGTGTTTTAGACATAAAGGGATGTTATATCTTATTGAATGCCTTTTCTGCATCTATTAATGGAACCATATGATTTTTGTTCTTTGTTTTGTTGATGTGGTAGTGTATTAGGTTGATCGACTTCTGTATATTGTACTATCCTTGTGTTCCTGGAATGAACTCCACTTGATAGTAGTGTATTATTTTTTAATGTGTTGTTTTCTTTTTGATTTGCTACTATTTGTTTAGGATTTTTGCATCTGTATTCATTAAAGATATTGGTCTGTAGTTTTCCTTTTTTGTGTTGTCCTTGTCAGGTTTTTGTATGAGGGTTAGGTTGGCGTCATAAAATGTGTTAGGAGGTATTGCTTCTTTTATTTTTTGGAAGACTTAGAGAAGAATAGGTACCAAATATTCTTTGAATGTTTGGTAATATTCACTAGTGTAGCCATCTGATCCTGGACTTCTGTTTTTTGGGAGTCTTTTGATAGTTGTTCTATTTCCTCCCTGCTTATAGGTCTGTTTAGGTTTTCCACTTTTTTGTGACTCAGTCTAGGAAGATTGTAGAGTTCTAGGAATTTATCCATTTCCTCTAGGTTGTTGAATTTGGTGGCATATAATCTTTCATAATATTCTGCTATGATCCTTTGTATATCTTTGATGTATATCATAATTTCTCCTCTTTTATTTTGGGTTTTGTTTATAAGAGTCCTTCCTCTTTTTTCCTTAGTGAGTTTAGCCAATGGTTTGTCAATTTTATTGATTTTTTCAAGAACGAACTCTTTGTTGTATTAATTTTTTTCTGTTGTATTTTTGTTCTCTATTTCATTTAGTTCTGCTCTTATATTTTACTATTTTCTTTCCTCTGCTAACTTTTGGTTGTCTTTGTTCTTCTTTATCTAGTTCCTTAAGATGTAATATTAGGTTGTTTACTTGGGATCTCTCTTTTTTCTTGATATATAAGTGATGATATTAACTTCCCTCTTGTTACTGCTTTAGCTGCATCCCAGAAATTTTGATACGTTGTGTTGTCATTTTCATTTGTCTGTATATATCTTTTGATCTCTTTTATTTCTTCTACGACCCAGTCACTTTTTAGAAGTATGTTGTTTAATTTCCACATTTTCGTGGGTTTCTTTACTTCCCACGAAAGTACAGGTGAATTCTAATTTCAAAGCCATATGGTCAGAAAATATGCTTGGTATAATGTCAGTCTTCCTGAATGTGTGTGTGTGTGTGTGTGTGTGTGTGTGTGTGTGTGTGTGTGTGTGTTTACAGGGACAGAGAGAAAGTCAGAGAGAGGAATAGACAGGGAAAGACTGACAGGAACGGAGAGATGAGAAGCATCAATCATTAGTTTTTCATTGCCATCGCGACACCATAGTTGTTTATTGATTGCTTTCTCAAATGTGCCTTGACCGTGTGCCTTCAGCAGACCAAGCCACCCCTTGCTGGAGCCAGCGACCTTGGGTTCAAGCTGGTGAGCATTTTGCTTAAGCCAGATGGGCCCGTGCTTAAGCTGGCGACCTTGGGGACTGGAACCTGGGTCTTCCGCATCCCAGTCCGATGCTCTATCCACTGCGCCACCTCCTGGTCAGGCCCTGAATGTGTTGATGTTAGTTTTGTGGCCCAACATATGGTCTGTCCTTGAGAATGTTCCATGCACACTGTAGAAGAATGTACAATCTGACATTTTGGGATGAAATGTCCTGTAATTGTGTATTATATCCATTTGGTCCAGTGTGTTGCTTAAGGCCAATATTTTTTTATTGATTTTCTGTTTGGATGACCTATATAAAGCTGTCAATGGTGTGTTAAAATTTCCAAGTATGATAGTGTTTTTTTCTGCTTCTATTTTTAGATAAGTTAGTAGATGTCTAATATATTTTGGTGCTCCCTGGTTCAGTGCATATATATTAATAAGTGTTACATCTTCTTGATACAATGTGCTCTTTATCATTATGAAATATCCATCTTTGTCTCTTGTTACCTTTGTTGTCTTGAAGTCAATGTTGTCAGATATGAGATATGGCTCCACCTGCTTTTCTTTGGATATTATTTGCTTGGAGAATCGTTTTCCAGCCTTTCACTTTGAGTCTACTTTTGTCCTTACAGCTTAGATGTGTCTCTTGAAGGCAGCATATGGTTGGGTTTTGTTTTTTGATCCAATCTGCTACTCTGTACCTCTTTATTGGTGAGTTCAGTCCATTTACATTTAGGGTAATTATTGACACTCAAGGATTTTCTATAGCCATTTTATGTTTTGTTTTTTGGTAGCTCTGTGCTTTGTTTGGTTCTTTTTTGTGTTTCTGTCCGTTGTTTTTTATTTTATTTTTTTATTTTTTGGTGGTATTCCATACTTCTTTCCCGTTTCTTCTTTTGTTAAGCTGTGTATTTCAGTAGTTATTTTGGGGGGATGGTTACCATTAGGTTATTAAGAGAAAAATATTCATATGAACATAAGTCCTTTGTCTTATGAGCACTTCTGCACTCCATCCTCCTTTGCTACTGCAGATCTTTATGCTCTCCCCTTTTATGTTATGGTTGTCACAGATTATCTTTGTTTTATTGTGACTTTGTTGGAGCTTTTACTTGTAGTTTTGATAGGTTTTGTTCTTTGTGTCTGGTCAAATAACCCCCTTGAGTATTTTCTGCAGTGAGGGTTTTCTGGTGATAAATTCCCTCAGCTTCTGTATGTCTATATAAGTTTTTATTCTTCATATTAGAAGGATAACTTGATGGATAGAGTATTCTTGGCTGGTAATTCCTCTCTTTCAGTACCTTGAATGTTTGGGTCCACTCTCTTCTGGTTTGTAGAGTTTCTGCTGAGAAGTCTGATGATAACCTAATAGGCTTTTCTTTATATGTTATATTCTTCTTTTCCCTAGCTATCTTGACTATTCTTTCTTTGTCATTGATTTTTGACAATTTTATTACAATGTGCTTTTTAGCAGGTCTGTTTGGTTGAGGTAATTTGGCGTTCTGTTTGCTTCTTGGATCCGAGGCTCTAACCTTTTTCATAGGCTTGGGAAATTCTCATCCATTATTTGTTTAACTAGGCTCTCCATTCTCTTCTCCCTATCTTCATTTTCTCATATACTCATTATTCTTATATTGCTCTTTCAGATGGAGTTAGACAATTCTTGTAGAGCTCTTTCATTATTTTTTTTTAACTCGTGAGTCACTCTCTTCTTCTCTCTGTAGCATCTCTAGTTGCCTGTTTTTGATGTCACTGATTCTTTCCTTTATCTGGCTTGTTCTATTTGCTAAACTTGCTATCTTAGTTTTCAATTCATATATTAAGTTTTTCATCTCTGTTTTTAAAGTTTCAGTCTCCTTGGTGAAGTACTCATTTTGTTCATTAATTTGTATTTTGAGCTCATTAAATTGCCTATCCATGTTTTCTCACATCTCATTGAGTATTTTCAGAACTTCAATTTTGAATTCTCTATCGTTTAACTCCAAGGTTTCTGTGTGATTAAGATTACTTTCAGTAGATTTTTAATTTTCTTTCTGAACTATGTCTTTTGTGTAGCTGTGGTATTCAATTTCTTCTTCCTTGATGGCATTTGAGAGTGGTATTGTTAACCCTAACAAAAAAAAACAACTAAAAAATTAAAATACAATAAAAAATAAAAAATTATGACAAATTAAAAAGAAAACCCACAGAAAACAGAGATTGAAAACAAAAAATATCAAAAACAGAACACCCATAAAAAATAAGATGAAAAATATAAAAATTATAGAAAATTAAATTCAAAAGAGAAAAAAAGAATAAGAAGAAAAAATAAATTTTGGCTTTGAGATTATTTTTCAGTAGGTGTTGCTGTATTACAAGTTTTAGCTCTGTGAAATTCCTGGGCTGTCTACTGTTGAGATGTTGCTGTCAGAATGATGTAGGTGAGGCCACAGTTTTATTAGTGGGTGGGGCGTGTTGTGAGAGCTTTATGGTTTCGGCTTTATGGCTTCAGTTTTCTGGCTTTACAGCTCTAGCAGTGGTGATCTCAGGCTTCCGGGCATTCCTTCCCATTCCTTAACAGAACTGAGGACTAGATGTGGAGTACTTCTGTTCTTCAGGGGAGAGTGTAGCTCTGAAGAGCTATTTGTGGGGTTTGTCTCTGTCACTCTGTACTACAAGGGAGGGATGTGGGATCTGGGAGGTTAGGGGCCACACTTTAGCTTTCTCTGTCTCTGCCAAGTGTGGCTGCAGGGAGACCGCAGGAACACTGGTTGTAACCCTGCGCTCTGGCCACTTTGGTTTATCTACCCCCCTGCCCCTCCTTCTCATCACTCTTTCTGGAAAAAGGAGACCCAGTCACTCTGGGGTTTCCTCTCTGTACCCCTCAGACTAAATCCGGAGAGCCTGAGCTTCCATCCTCCCCACAGTCCAGCAGAGAAGATATACTCAGTCACTTCAGGTTTGTCTCCTCCCCAGAGCCAACTGTGAGTGCATTTTATCTTCCTTCTCCTTTTTCACCCCATCCCATTTTTAGTCCATTTGGTGCGTGGATCTTTCAGGCACACTTGTGAGCTCAGCTGGGGTTACTTTGCTGCGTTAATGTTGTTCAATTTGTTGAAGTTTCAAGAGGAAAGATCAAGAGTATCACTCATGACATCATTACTCTGATGTCACCCTCCATCTCTTTCTTATAATTTTTAATATAGCCACTTCAACAATATTTGTTACACAAAAATAAACATACTAAAATATTAAAACATCAACTAACCTCTATTATCCAATATCCAGTTGGGGAAAAAAATAACTTTGTTTATACCCCTTAACAACTTTCCAATATTTCTCTACCAATTGGATTATACTTTTACTCCATTTAGCTATAATTATTTGTAGCTCTTTAAAGATTTGTTCAGAGGCATTCACCTGCATTTTCAACATTTTCAAAGCTAGATTTCTGCCTTGATTCAGTCTTATGGTTTACCAGTTCCCCAAACCACAATTTCATCTCAGTATGTTGAGGCCAGTGTTGAGTGAAGCACCAATAAGTGTCTCCTGAGTGCTTAAGGCATGGATGCAACTCAAGTGTATTATGGAGGACTTCTAGTTTCCAATGCACTATCTAAGAAGCTTATAAGTTGCCACTCCAACCTAACAACAATAAAGGGATGAACAAACTGGAACATCAACAACTCTTCTTAGATCTATTAAAGAAGTGAAGTTACAGGGCAAACCACTGCCCCAACAATTGGAAAGATAGACAAATACAAAGATCAAAACTTACCAGAGTCTCCTGACTAGGCAGTGACGCAGTAGATAGAGCGTCGGACTGGGATGCAGAAGACCCAGGTTCGAGACCCCGAGCTCGCCAGCTTGAGCGCAGGCCCATCTGGCTTGAGCAAAAGCTCGCCAGCTTGAACCCAAGGTCGCTGGCTCCAGCAAGGGGTTGCTCGGTCTGCTGAAGGCCCACGGTCAAGGCACATGTGAGAAAGCAATCAATGAACAACTATGGTGTCGCAAGGGCAATGAGAAACTAATGATTGATGCTTCTCACCTCTCTCTGTTCCTGTCTGTCTGTCCCTATCTATCCCTCTCTCTGACTCTCTCTCTGTAAAAAAAAATAATAATAATAATAATAAAACAAAAAAAACCTTTGTTTAAAACTTACAAGAGTAGAAATCCATGAGCAGAAACATCCATGGAAACCAGTATCAGGCTAGGAAAGCCTAACTATAATTGATGAAATGCCGAAGATTGAGAGTGGACAACTCAGAGTTTAAAACTCCAGGAGGACTTCCACATTTTTGTGAACTTTATGTCCTATAGCTCTACCAGATTCTCCTAGTGAATATTAGAGAAGAATCCCCTTCTGTTTCTAGCCAGTGGAGGGAAAAACCATTTTGGAATATGCTAGAACATTTTGTTCTTAACAGGGCCTGCCTTCAGGAGAAATTATTTTACTACAGGCTAACCTATTAGGGTTTATCACAGCCTAACCAATCTGGAGGGAAGGAAACATTTAACTCTAGCTGTTGGACTGAAAAGAACTACTGAAATTCATAGTCTTGGGACACAACTCACTAAAAGAATTAGACAAACTCATAAGACATAAGACCATCGAATGCTTTTCCTACCCCCACATCCAACCACCACACTACTAAAGGTCTGTCTACTGGACTTTCTTCCACCTAGTATATCATGCCTGCCCTTAAACAAAAAATAACAAGACAGATTAATAAACATCAGAACAAGACTCATATGACAGGATGTTGGAATTATCAAACCATGAATTTAGAACTGTGATCAATATGCTAAGAGCTATAATGGAAAAATAAAAGACATGCAAAGACAGATGATGGGTATGTAAACAGAGAAATTAAAATTCTAATGCCTGACCAGGCGGTGGCGCAGTAGATAGAGCGTCGGACTAGGATGCGGAAGACCCAGGTTCGAGACCCCAAGCTCGCCAGTTTGAGCGAGGACCCATCTGGCTTGAGCAAAAGCTCGCCAGCTTGGACCCAAGGTCGCTCGCTCCAGCAAGGGGTTGCTCGGTTTGCTGAAGGCCCATGGTCAAGGCACATGTGAGAAAGCAATCAGTGAACCACTAAGGTGTTGCAATGGCAACGAAAACTAATGATTGATGCTTCTCACCTCTCTCAATTCCTGTCTGTCTGTCCCTATCTATCCCTCTCTCTCTTTCTCTGAAAAAAAAAAAATTAAAAATTAAAAATATATCCTAAGAAAGAATCAAGTACATTGTGTATCCCATTGTGTAATAAGTGCCCCAGGTGATAATCAGTAAAGCACATTCTACTCTTTGTTGCTGTTCTGTTTGATTATGTCCAAAAATCTTCTAAACTAGCCTTTTTGCATGTCCTGAGGTAAATCACCAATAATATGTATCAATAATTGATCTCTCATGTCAGTAGTCACCATTTTGTGTATATAATTCCTTGACCTCCTGCTCTGTGTAGTAATGTCCCATGTATACTCACATCTAGTAAAAATAATTTTTTAAGTATACAGAGGAGATAATAACAACATGCTACCCTTTATACTCCAGGCAGTTGCCTTAACAACATCCTGACTTATAACAACATAGTAATATATTAGCTACTAGCTTCCAGGAACAATATTCCAGTCCAGTACAAAGATAGGAAGACAAATGAAAAACACAAAACCCATAATCCAAATGGTAACTCCAAGCTACTATTACTCGGCAGGCCTTTAGCAAGGATGATCATTATTCATTATCAAGGGATGCTAGCTGATATCTTTCCTCCAAACCATCATCCAGAGAGACTTGTTGGGTAAACCTCATAGTCAGCTTTATTCAGATTCCCTTCCAGCAGAAAACACTTCTAGGGATTTCTTCCAGCAGTGGCTATGGATTAGCATTACATCAGACTCAATGTGGCTTCTTTAGTATATCCTTAGTTATAAAAGTTCCATTCAGCTAGTCTTCAGATGGTTCTCCAGGTTCATTGTTTTCTAATTTAGTTCTGATTTGATGGGAACATGGGAGGAGGCAAACACTGCATTTACCAACTCTGCCATCTTGACTGGAACTTGACTAGTATGCAAGTTCTTAATAATTTATTTATAGCTCTTATTAAGATGACCCAAACCCATACAAAAATGGGAAAAATCTTTATTTGGGTATGAAACATGGTCAGTGAATTATAAAAAAAAAATGAACAAGATAGAGTGTTAGACATTTATAAAAGAATTTAAGATAAATTACTGTCTGATATCCCAAGTTTTAGATAACCCCTCTGGTTAATTCCTGGAAATTTGCAAGATTCATATATACTTCCAATTTGATCTGGGACTAATGAAAAGTGTGTTTTAAAAATATAGCTAATTGTAAGCTTAATGAATAGCGAAGAATGAAGAAAATAGAAATAAAAATCAGATCAATAACATAAAAATTAACCAGCTTAGATATTTATCTTTAGTTGAAGGATCAGCAAGAATGCAAGAGTATTTAGAATGTTGGCATTTATAGGTTGGTATGGCTTTAATGAGCCACTTATATCTTTTTAGTACTTTGACCTTTTCAAGTTAAAGCTACTTTAAATTTTATTTCATCAGCGTGTGTTCCTTTAAAGATAAATGTTATATTCAGTATTAGTTATTTTTCTACTCAACATTTGTAAATGTTTAAAATGTTTTCCTCTACAAAGTAGAAGTAGAATAAGAGACATGCTGCTAAACCCAGTCTGCCAAAATGATACATAACATGATCTGTGACTTCCGCTTTTCTGTTATAATATTCGGAGAATATATTTTAGCTCAAATAATTTATCATTGACAAAATAAAAAATAATAAAAAAACTCTTTTGAATCATGTTTTCTAACAGTTCTAATCCTAACATTTGCATAATAAATAATTCCTTACAGATTAATTTTGGTGCAAGAAGTTCTTTTAAACATGTTATTTCTAGTAGAATGAAAGTCAATTTACCAAAATCCCAGTGTGTGTCATGAAGAGATGAAAAAAATGTGTATTCTGCCCTCAAGCAATTTATAACCTCTTAGAACCACGGTGCCAAGGAGTGGCTTAGGTGGGGCGAAGGGTTTAGGTCCTCCTCACAATGTTTGTGAACCCCTCCACCCAAAACACACCCAAACCACTGTATATAAATATATAGTCTAAGTATTGAAACACACTGTGATTGCTGTGAATAAGCAACTTTAAGAGAAATAGCCTAGTGTCTTATTTCAATCTCATTTTCATGCCCCTATATAACTTCTTCTTTTTTTGCATTCAATCAACCAATATTTATTATGCCTTTATTAGGTAGAGGACAAATATCAAAAGTTTTTCAAATATGCATTCTTTGAACCTGTAATTTTGTTTGCTTTCTTTCTTTAAAATATTATAGTAAAATTTGTGCCTGACCAGGCAGTGGTGCAGTGGATAGAGTGTCAGACTGTGATGCAGAGGACCCAGGTTCGAAACTCCAAGGTTGCCAGCTTGAGCACAGGCTCATCTGGCTTGAACATGGGTTCCCCAGCTTGAGTTTGGGGTCACTGGCTTGAGCATGGGATCATAAACATGAACCCATTGTCGCAGGCTTGAGCCTAAAGGTCGCTGTCTTGAGCAAGGGGTCACTTGCTCTGCTGTAGCCACCCCCCTACCACCACCAAGGCACATATGAGAAAGCAATCAATGAACAAGTAAGGAGCACAACAAGAATTGATGCTTCTCATCTCTCTCCCTTCCTGTCTTTCTGTCCCTCTCTCTGTCACAAACACACACAAAAAATTATTGTAAAGTTTGTATAACACAAAATTTATCATTCAAACTAATTTCATGTGTACAGTTCAGGGGCATTGGGCTCATTCTCGTTGTTGTACAGCCATCACCACTATCTATCTCCCGTACTTTTTCTTCATCCCAAACTAAAACTCTGTACACATTAAACAGTAACTCTCATTACCCCTCCCCACAGCCCAAGTAACCACCATTCTACTTTCTGTCTCTATGAATTTAACTATTCTGAGTACCTCATATAAGTGGAATCATATAATATTTGTTCTTTGGAGTCTGGCTTATTCACTCTTAACATAATGTTTTCAAGGTTCATCCATGTTGTAGCATATGTAAGAATTTCTTTCCTTTTTAAGTCTCATTGATATTCCCAAACCTTTTTTGCATCGAAAGTAGATACCAAAAACAGAAGTTTTTTTAAGTAAATTTCCTTATTTTTTAAAATTATTTTTATTTATTTATTCATTTTAGAGGAGACAGAGAGAAAGATAGAGAAAGAGAAGGGGAGGAGGAGCAGGAAGCATCAACTCTTATTTGTGCCTTGACCAGGCAAGCCCAGGATTTTGAACCAGTGACCTCAGCGTTCCAGGTCAACGCTTGATCCACTGTACCACCACAGGTCAGACCCCAAAACAGAAGTTTTGAACTGGAACAGACCATAGAAATCTCATCCAACATTCTACGCCCTCTTCTTTCCATTCCTTTTTTTATATTTACAAAAATGAGAAAAATAAGGCCTGAGAGCTTAAGTCATATAGCTTAGGCATTCACACCTGGTTGGTTAAAGGCAGCTGTCCAGTGGCCAAAACATAGTAGAAACCGCACATCCATGTGGCCCAGATAGACAATGAAAAGCAAGAGTTAAATGAGTTGGTGAGAAAGTAAGGGTTGCAAGAGTTCAGACAGAAAGATAAATTGATCTGAGAATCTTCCTTACTGACTAAAAAATGTTCTGTTAAAAAAAAATTCAAAACAAACTTGAGGACTAATAAGATTCTGGAGCCTGATTAACAGTGAGCAAAACTATCGACAATATTCAATGTAAAAAGATTCTTTTTATAAGCCATACATGTGTGTCTTTTATTTTTGCCTTAATTATGTTAATTTTGTGTTTTTAAAAATACTCTTTCCTACAGTTAAGTTAGTTACAATGACTCTGCTTTTTTAAAAGTTCAGTGTGATTACAGGTTTCATTTGGGACATCAGTTTTAAAAACATCTCTTAGTATACAAAAGTTTAAGCATATAGTTGTAGCATAGCAGATAGAAAACTTTCTAAATGAATAGTTTCTGTCTAATGAAAAAGTTACGAACTTGAGAAAAGGGTCACTATCAAGTTTAAAAGTATTTATAAATAGAATACTTCTTCATAATTTTCAAATGAGTTGTGGGAAATCTTTGAAATGCATACTTTAAACAACTATTAAGCGAATGTAGCATACTTATTATATATGTCAACTTACCTCTCTCAAGCATATAATTTTTGTTAAAAAAAATGACAATATAAGTTGACCCTTAGCTGACCAAGGCCATCAATCTTTCAAATTTTTTTTTAGATTTTATTTATTGAATTTTGGAGAAAGGGGATGGGGGCGGGAAGAATGAAAAAGAGGGGTGAGTGAAGAAGAGGGGGGAGAAGTGGGTAGCATCTACTCGTAGTAGGTTGCTTCCTATATGTGCCTTTACCAGGCAAGCCCAGGGATTTGAACCAGCGACCTAAGCATTCCACGTTAACACCTTATCCACTGCACCACCACAGGTCAGGCTGGCCATCATTATTTTTTTTGTGGCAGAGACAGAGAGCCAGAGAGAGGGACAGATAGGGACAGACAGACAGGAAGGGAGAGAGATGAGAAACATCAATTCTTCGTTGTGGTTCCTTAGTTGTTCATTGATTGATTTCTCATATGTGCCTTGACCGGGGGGCTATAGCAGACTGAGTGATCACTTGCTTGAGCCAGCGACCTTGGGCTCAAGCTGGTGAGCATTGTTCAAACCAGATGAGCCCGCGCTCAAGCTGGTGACCTCAGGGTCTCAAACCTGGGTTCTCCACATCCCAGTACAATGCTCTATCCACTGCTCCACCCCCTGGTCAGGCCTGGCCGTCATTTTTAATTGCAGTAGCCATAGGGTCCCCTGTTCTGCTCCTATGTAACCAACCAGAGACAGAGGGGACTGTTGCATCAGGTGTTTCCTTAAAATTTCAGATGACATTCCCTGTTTTTGAGCCCAGACCTACTCACTCAATATCTCCAAGGGAAGACTCCAAAAATCTCTACTTTTAACAAGCATTCTAATTAATTCTTGATCTCACTAATTTGGAAAACACTGCTTTAGCACAAGCTCGCATTTATAAGCTACCAGTGCAGCCGTTAAGAACAGAAGACATCTTTGTGGTCTATTGCTTTGCGCAGCATCAGTGAGCAAAAATGTGGGCCAGTGTGGTCCATTAGTAGCCTTAATAGAACTAGGGTGAAACTACATGTATGTCAACGCTATTTGAAGGTTAGGAAGTAGGGAGGGAGGGAGGTTAAGGTTAAATAGATGGATTTATATACTTCATAATTAATTTCTTTTCTAACAAAATCAAATTAAACTTACTATTTTAAACAACTAAATTAATCTTGTCAAGACAGGTCACCTCTAAATGACACAGCATAATTTCAGAATCTGATTTGTGTTTTAAAAACATGTGGTACAGTTGCTACATTTTGTAGACTTTTATATAAATAAATATGGACCCACATACTTAATGTCACCTCGGCAATGCTGATGATCTCCAAGTACAATCAATAATATGATGAGGATAAATCCTGTATTTATAAAGCTAAGAGGAAATTCATTAGCCAAGATTGAACACCTCTGAGGTATGTGCTAAGAGTCATAAGAAATCACACAAGTTTAAATCTCCTGCCAGACAGAGCATAGATAAGCAAACGAATGTACAGAGTGTTGGAGAGCAGGAATAGAGATTTGGCCTGCCTCGGCTCTCCGTGACCCTGGTGCCCAGGATGAAGAGGGTCAGGAATGGCTTCTGGAGAAGCCAACTGTTGAACTGACTCTCCTCTCTACACATGCGAGCACATGCATGTACATGTATGCACACACACATATAATACTCTCATTAGAAAACTTTTTTTTTTTTTTACAGGGACAGAGAGAGAGAGTCAGAGAGACGGATAGATAGGGACAGACAGACAGGAACGGAGAGAGATGAGAAGCATCAATCATTAGTTTTTCATTGCAACACCTTAGTTGTTCATTGATTGCTTTCTTATATGTGCCTTGACCGCGGGCCTTCAGCAGACTGAGTAACCCCTTGCTGGAGCCAGCGACCTTGGGTCCAAGGTCAAGCCAGATGAACCCACGCTCAAGCTGGCGACCTTGGGGTCTTGAACCTGGGTCTTCCGCAACCCAGTCCGATGCTCAATCCACTGCGCCACCACCTGGGCAGGCAGAAAACTCTTTATCAAATTAAAAATACATACAAAAACTATGCAAATTCTAAATGTATATCTTGATGAATTTACACAGTCCCCCCACCCATGTAATTGTCACTCAGATCCAGAATACAGGGTAGGGCAAAAGCAGCTGTACAGCTGTATGAGAAACAACTTATTCTTGTATTATTTATTAATAATGTTATTTTCCATATGAACAACTGTAAACCTACCCTTTCCCTACCCTGTATTATCAGTGCCTAAAAACACATTTTATTTTCCCCATTAATAATCCTTCCTTCTTCTCCAAGGCTAACCACCATTGTGATTTCTAACACCGTAAGTTAGTTTTGCCTATTTTTGAATGTCAAACAAATTATATTGCACAGCACATTTCTTTCACTTAACAGTATGTTTTTTTGTGAGATTTGTCCATGTTCTTGCCTATTGCAAAACTCTTCCATTTGCACTGTTGTGTAGTATTTTCTTATGTAAATATGCCACAGTTAATTCTCTTTTATTATTGATGGCTATTTGGGTAATTTCTAGTGTTAGGTTATTGCAAATTATGCTGCTCATAAATATCCTATATTTGTTTTTTAATGCATATGTGTATCAATTTCTGTCAGCTATATATTTACAAGGGAAATTGCTGGATCATAGGTTATGCTGATACTCAGCAAATTGCAAATAGTTCCAAAATTGTTGTAAGAATTTTATTCACACCAACAGTCTTTAATTTTATCTATTTCACTGGATATACATTGGTGTCCTATTGTGATTTTAAGGTGTATTTTTTTGATTATTAATGAGGTAGACTGTCTTTCCATGTATTGGTCATTTGAATATCCTTGTTTATAAAGTATTTGTTCAAATTTCTTGCCCTTGTACTGATTCTGAGAAGGGGAGTAGACATTAGGTATAGAGAGCAGAAGGAAGGCAAGTCAACCAGATGGGAAGACCATGTGCAAATTAATGATCTGTACATAGCGTGAGAGTAAATGGACAGATAATGAGAAATCAGCTACTAAAATGCTAAATTTAATCAGAACCTAGGAAGCCATGACAGCAGTAGCACACAGACCAAAGTAAAGTAACACCAAAAAAATACAGGCAGTCCCATACTAACCTATACTGCTCACAAAAATTAGAGGATATTTCAACACTGTCTATTGCTTTTGAAATATCCTCAGTGTACTTTATGAATTCTGAGAAATGCTTAACAATCAAATATCTGAAAGTTGAACAAGGTTTATACACTGGAAGGACGATTTCATTTCCAATGAGCTAAAAGGTGGTATTTGTAAATCCCTAATAATACTCGTGGTACAGTTTCCCTCTGGCCTAGGTAACCAGGTAGGCAAGCGAGCATCTCATATGAATATCATGGGATGCTACTGTTAGCAAGTGCACTTCATCCAGCCCTGGTTGCTCCAGAAGTTGAGCAGACTGAGCCCCCAACATACTTTATATGTGTCCACTCATGTTCCCCTTCCCTTCTGCCAGGGCATCCTCCAGTCTTTAAACTACTCCCTAAATGGAGCCCTAAGAATGGAGCAAAAGGGAAGACCGAGGTCTGTGTTTACTCTATAATGGCAATGGGAGCTAAATAGAGTTTTGGCCTAGCCCCTCAGCATGTGACCACCTGAGACTCCTACACAGCCGCACCACCTTGAGAGAGGTCACCACAGACACCTTCTTGTAAAACACCCAGGTATTTCATGGAAGTTGGACCTTTTCTCCCAACAGCAGTAGCTATCAGGGTTATTGTATAATAGCTTGAAATTGCCACTCCTTAGAGGATGAGTGAAAGACTGAATTCACGATGGAAACAGAAGGGCTGGGATGGAGTCACTGTATAATAGGCAAAAATGTGGGCTCTGTAAAGTACTGGCTTATCTTCAGGAAGAAGGGAATGCAAACACAAGTGCTCTGACCCACTTGCTTATTCATTAGACAGCAGCTCTGTTTTGTTGAGGGCACTTATCTGTGTTGTCACACTTCTGTCGCTGTGGACAACAAAAGGGCACAGCCAGTTTCTGGTACACCAGGCTCTTCACACAACACTGGCCATCCCTGGCCCTGGAATCGCCACAAAATATCCCCTTAACAGAAATAATGACCCTTCAGAGCCATCCATAGATGATCTACCACAAAGCCAGAGTAGTCTTGCAGCTTCCAGGAGCCAAGTTTCCACCGAGACGCCCTGAAACTGAAGTAATCAGATCTGGCCTGCATTATTCTGGGTCATCCAGAGAATTACAAGTAGGGCCTGAATATTTACTAGTCCATTAAATCCAAGTAGCCTTTTGGGTTTAATGGACTAGTAAAATTCAAAACAGATTTCAGTGACCCATATAAAGTTGCTGACCTCTTGTTTTCTCAAGTAAAAACATGTGACTAGAGTTTCTGTGAAGTTGTGTTTAATAGTCATAGCTGTCATTTTGTTATCTGCTATATACAAACTTCTGTGCTGGATCTTTTTCCAGAAATATCCCGTTTAATCTTCACAATGTCTCTGCAAGGTACGTATTCCCTTCTTATTACAGATGAGGAGAGAGGCTTGAAGAGGGGAAGTAAATTACCTGATGCCACACTGCTAGTTAATGGTAGAGCTAGGTTTTGACTCAGGTTTATTTGATTCCAAAGCTTATGTCTTTCCCACTATTATGTGCATCACATCTGAAGTATGTGTAAGTTGTTCAGAAATGATTTTTAAACCTCTGGTGTTCTAATGAGATGATAGAATGGTCAGAAATTAAAAGAGTTTTATCTTTGTAGAGAGATTTGGGCATCTGGGAAAACTCTTAGGATCCAACCCCCCCGCACCCCCTTTTAAACTGACCTACTTTAGCCTGACCTGTGGTGGCGCAGTGGATAAAGCGTCGACCTGGGAACATTGAGTTCACCAGTTCAAAACCCTGCACTGGCCTGGTCAAGGCACATATGGGAGTTGATGCTTCCAGCTCCTCCCCCCTTTCTCTCTCTCTCTCTCTCTCACTCTGTGTCTCCTCTCTAAAATGAATAAATAATAAAAAAAAGAAATTAAACTGACCTACTTTAATTTAGTCAATATTTCTCCAAATGGATATGAAAATCCCACAAAAGCTAAAGACACTATTTCTATCTGACATACATTTGGGCAGAGATGGTGAAAAATATAACTTTTTAAACCTATTCTGCTCACATGGTCACAAATAAGGCTTATTGGAGGTTATTTCAGTGTTTACTGTATCATCAATGACTTGATCAATGAGTCTTGCAACACTGCATGAGCAAACAGGCCGGGAAAACCGCTTCTCAGGCAAACAAACAGCAAATGGCCCCTCCCAGTGGGCAGGCAATCCGCAATCTGCCGCCCTTAGGTCAAGCACCCATAGCCTTACATAGACTATACACACACAGCACTTCCACGTGCTCACACACTAATTAGGCGAAGTACAAGTGAGCAAGCCTAACACAGCTGTTTTCCCAACATGCCACCCCTTTAGGGTTGCTCGCTTCACAATCTTCATGACAGGTATCTTTCACGATGGCCCCTGTGTGAGGAATGAGGTACATTACATAAATAAACAGACTACAGCAACAGCACAAATTATACAATAATCACAATAATTATAAAGCTGCCCTTCACAATGTCTTCCTGAGCACTCTGCCCAGAGAATTATCTGGAGACCTACCTCTAGCTCCCCTAACTTATGGTAGGTGGGAGGGCCTGTATATAGTCCAGGGCTATGTCCATTGAGGAAAATGCCCTTGGTGCGTGCATCTCTGCAACTGGATGGGAGCAGCTTCCCGGTGCAAGAGGGCCTCCAGAGGTGCGGTATCACCCTCTGCCATCACGGTCTCTTGTGCTGTCCACAAGTAGCATGTCCATCCAGTAGGAAGCCAGTGCTCCCCTCTGGTCACAGTCCAATAGACCATTATACAGATCAGTCCATGATAGACAGCCTAGCTGTCTCTGCAAATCACCAAGGTAAAGGTCCATTATAGGCTACTAGGCATAAAGCTCTTTATTAGTGCCTTTCCATAAGTGCTCTACCCATCGTTACAAGCCCCATCCAAATGGGCTAACGGTTTGGTGAGGTCACACATTCAAGGCCTGTGCTGCCTTGACAGTTCTCTTAGATGTTGCTGCTGCTGCTGCAAAAAAAAGCATTTATCTTCTAATGCCAGCACCTCTTGCACATTAGAAGGGGACCAGTGGATTGCCTATTTCACATGGGGCCTCCAGCCCCCGACCTGTCCCTGTTGGACAGATCCCTTGGCCTTCCCCCTATTCAAACTGGAGCAACAGGTCTTGGGGATCCTCCTTTCCCTCAGCTGTCTCCAACAAGTAATCCTGCAACCGTGCAACCTGAATACCAGCCATTTTCTTGGTGGCTGCCCACTTCCCCCACTTTTTTAGTAGCTGGAACCTCTGTTGTGGCTTAAGCTGCTGCCAAAGCTCCAACAGGATTTGATTAGACCTGCCATCCAACTTCTATCTGCCCTGGCCACAATCAAATCTACCCACATCTGTGTTCAGGTAACCCTGACAGGCCCATTTCTCTTGTTAGTTGGGGGGGGGGGAGGGTATCAGGGTCAGCAGCCCACATAGCCTTATGGTCCTATGCTGTCTCTAGCTCCCCCAGATCTGCTATCATTCGTGTGACCATGTTGATGAGCTGCCCCACATAGGGGCCCAAGATAGCCACTAATGACCCAAAAAGGGTTGATGAGGTGCTACAGAGAATAAGGTCTCTCATCCCTGCCATAAACACTTCTTCATCTGGCCCACGAGATCTCAGGTTGAAAGCTGCATTCTTCATACCTAGTTCTCAGAGGACCTGCTGCAGCTCAGTATATGACTGCCACAGACTCACTGCCTCCAGCAAGTCTCCAGCATTCTGCCAGACTGTACGAATGGCAGCCATCACCCATTCTAATAGGGTATGGTTTTCTAGGTTGTCATGGCAGTTCAGAAGATGCTGCCTCAGGGAGGACTATGTAATAATGGCAGCCAATTTCTCCATCTCTGCTCTAGAGAGCATGATGCCATCCACCCTCTGTCCCACAACTGCAGCAACCATGCCGCCAGGGGCTCGGTGGGTTTCTTCTTGAATTGTACTCCTACACTCCATCAGCTCTGCCTGGGTGAAAGGCCAGACCACAGAGTGCTCAACTACCTGTGGAGGGGGTTGTGCCTGCCCCTGAAGCACTCTTGGATGCTGGGTTTTTACCTTCTGGGCAACCGCTGGTGGGGCTCTGAGTCTGTAGACAGCAGTTTCAGCCAAAACCTCCTCCTCAAAAGAGGAGTTAGAAACATGTGCTCCCGCCAATTCGGAGCCACTCCGCTGGCATAAATGCTGCTCTTTCAGCAATCTTTTCTGCTCCTGTGGCTGCCAGCTCTTGGCTTGAAGTGGAAGCTCAAGCTCTTGAACCTGCAGTTGTTTTTCTAACAACTGTCACTGCCAAAATTCAGCTTCCA
The DNA here is from genome assembly GCA_037038555.1 of Rhynchonycteris naso. Classification (NCBI taxonomy): domain Eukaryota; kingdom Metazoa; phylum Chordata; class Mammalia; order Chiroptera; family Emballonuridae; genus Rhynchonycteris; species Rhynchonycteris naso. The sequence goes on along the minus strand of CM072997.1, from coordinate 43,249,041 downwards.
AGGCAAATTGCAGCTCACAAACCTGTAATTCCTTTTCCAGAGACCATTCCAGTTCAAGGTGCCATTAGTGCTCAGCCTGCATCTCTTGAGAGCAGTCGGCCTCCTTCTCCAGCACTTGTTCCAATTCAAGCCCTTGCTCATTCTTAGCCTGTAGCCTGACCTACAGTTCTCGAATCTGCAACTCTTTCTCCAGGGCTGTAAAAAACACCCATCCCACAGCACCCAAAAGGACAGCCATGGGGAACCATACACAGGAGAACAATGACCACTCCTATACCCCTTCCTTTAAGGGTGTTGGCAGCTCCATACCAGTCTGACCCAAACCTGCCCTTTATGCCAGATGTAATCCCAGTGGCCGAGGCCAGGTGGGTCCACATTAGATTCAGGCAGACAACAGAGAAACTGTGGAGTCAGAAAGCATTGGGCCATTTCTGTTTAATAGAGTCTTGCAACAATGGACAAGCAAACAAGCAGGGGAAAACCGCTTCTCTGGAAAACAAACAGCAAAATGGCCCCTCATAGTGACAGGCAGGTAGGCAATCTGCAATCCACCGCCGTGGGGTAAGCACCCATAGCCCTACATAGACTATATAGATATGGCGGTGCCATGTGCTCACCCACTAATTAGCCAAAGTACAAGCGAACAAACCTAACACACCTGTTTTCCCAACAACCATATAATGGTGAAGAGAACCCTACTCCATTTTTACTGTTTGGTCAGAAAACAAAAGACAAAGGACTAGGGTGTGTTGGCATTCGCTAAGATTATCAAGGTCTCTCTTTTGAGAGAAGTGTATTCCTTTAAAATTTGTATGAAGAAACCCTAACCCCTAATACTTTAGAATGTGAGTATATTTGGAGATAGGGCCTTTATGGAAGGAATTAAGGTTAAATGAGGTCATATGAGTGAGCCCTAATCTAACCTGACTAGTGTTTTTAAAAGAAGAGGGAGACATACCAGGGATGTGAACACAAAGAGGAGAGGCCATATAAAGACACAACAAGAAGGTGGCCATCTGTAAGCCGAGGCTGCAGGAGAAACCAAATCTGCCAACACCTGAGTCCTGGACTTCTGGCCTCCAGATCTGCAAGATGTAAATTTCTGCCATTTAAGCTACCCAGTCAGTGATATTTTCTTATAGCAGCCCGAGGAACTAATAAAAGAGTAATTAAATATTCAGCATGATCTTGGCCCCTCCCTCACCATTGCACCTTTACAGCCTGTAAGAGAGACATCAATAGAACAGGATGGGTGAGCTTTTACTATCCAGCAAAGATGCTCTGCAGTGAGACTGAGGGTCAGTTGAGAGTAGAAGGGAGTCAGGTGTCCATTAAATAGTGATTTATAACAGTCAAACTAGCAGCAGCTATTAGGTGTGTTTTCACTACTCTGCTATATATGTCTTGTAATAATATGTGTATGATTATTTATTCAGTAATTATTCATTTCTTTCCATAGTTAACTGCTAATAATTTACAAAAGAACTTTATTGGCAACAGTACTAGTTAACAGTGTGAGCCTCTGCCTGCTTGGCTGAGCTTATATCTTGTCCCAGCCACTTCCTAGCTGTGTGATTTTGGGTAAATTATATAACCTCCTGTGCCTTGGTTTCTTTGGAGAGAATAGTACCTTTTTCATAGGGCTGTGTAAGAGTTACGTGAGTTACTATATATAAAGTTCTTAGAAAGCTATAGTAAACATCTCCCTATTATTATTTTAAATATTTTTATTTATTTTTTCCAAGGACAGAGAGAGTACGTCAGAGAGAGGGACAGATAGGGACAGACAGACAGGAACAGAGAGAGGTGAGAAGCATCAATCACTAGTTTCTCGTTGCTCTTGTGACACCATAGTTGTTCATAGATTGCTTTCTCACATGTGACTTGACTGCGGGCCTTCAGCAGACTGAGCAACCCCTTGCTGGAGCCAGTGACCTTGGGTCCAAGCTGACGAGCTTTTGCTCAAGCCACATGGGCTCGCGCTCAAGCTGGCTAGCTGGGGGCCAGAACCTGGGTCTTCTGCATCCCAGTCCGACGCTCTATCCACTGCACCACCGCCTGGTCAGGCCCTATTATTATTTTAATGTAGTCTTGTCTGTACATAGATAAGTAATAGCAGAACCAATGTATCTACATGCTTCCACCAGGAGATCTGTCACCAGGTGCCAGTCCCCAACTCCCAGAATTTGCAGAGTAATGTTAAATTAGGATAAGCAACCTGAAAGAACAGTAGCCATTAAATCTCAGTGTTTATCATCATCTAGAGACTGACAAAAATACAGATTTCTGGGCCCTGAATCCAGATATTCTGATTCACTAACTTGGGCTGGAACCCAGGCATCTGTCTTGTTAGTAGGCACCTTGGATAATTCTGATACAGGTGATTCTCACGACACCCATTAAAATACTAGACAAAAGGAATTCTTTTATATTCAAAACTATTGTGGTAAATGTTATAACTTACTAAACAAGTCCATAATAATTTTTATTCTAAAATATTTGAAATGTTTAAATAAAATTTAGGTCAATAATGAGTGTGGCCTGACTGGTGATGGTGCAGTGGATAGAGCATCGACCTGGTACAGAGGACCCAGGTTTAAAATCCCAAGGTCGCTGACTTGAGTGCAGGCTCACCAGCTTGAGCATGGGCTCACTGGCTTGAGCATGGGATTGTGAACTCAAAAGGTCACTGGTTTGAAACCCAAAATTTCTGGCTTGAACCCAAGGTTGTTGGCTTGAGCAAGGGGTTACAGGTTCAGCTGGAGCCCCCCCAAACAAGGCACTTATGAGAAGCAATCAATGAACAACTAAACTGATGCAACTATGAGTTGATGTTTCTCATCTCTCTCCCTTCCTGTCTCTATCTCTCTCTACAAAAATAAATAAAAATAATGAGTGTGTAAAATTTCTTTTAAAATCATCTAAAAGATCATTTCCACAGTATTAATAAGAGCCACTGATAAACCTGCAGTAATTCTGTATTGCCTGTAATCCTCACTTTCTCTGTAGACAGTTTAAAGTTGAGTTATTAAAGGTGAGAGTGAATTATCCAGGACTCCCCTCAGGGTTGTGCATGCCTGTGTGAACCGAGTTGAGGACATATGGAGATATATACAATCTAAAGAAACAGCTTACAGAGAAGCACAAAATATGGTGGTTAGATTTGTTTGGAGGAAATGGTCCATTCAATCAGAAAGTAGCAAAGCTATGTAAATTAATTACAAAGCCTTGCATATAGAGATAATATCTATGAGAGATTTATTTAGGGAGCTGAAACCCCAGAGAAAGGTAAATAATTGAAGAATTTCTTGGTTCTTTTTTAGGAGGAGATTCTTATAAGATAGCTGGAGAAAGCTTAGTCTCAAAATGACACTAGGTGTTCAAGTTGGAGTTTGACCAAATAAATAGTGTTGTCTAAAGTCAGAATGAGGAGTGATTAAGGCCTGACCAGTGGTGTGCAGTGGATAGAGCATTGACCTGGGATGCTGAGGACCCAGGGTTGAAACCCCAAAGTTGCCAGCTCGAGTTCAGGCTCACCATCTTGAGCGCGGGGTTGCTGGCTTGAGCATAGGATTATAGATGTGATCCCATGGTTGCTAGCTTGAGACAAAGGTTGCTGGCTTGAGCAAGGGGTCACTGGCTCACCTGGAGCCTCCCACCCCCATCAAGGCACATATGAGGAGCAATCAGTGAACAACTAAGGTGCCGCAACTATGAGTTAATGCTTCTCATTTCGCTACCTTCCTGCCTGTCTTATTTGTCAGTCTCACTCTCTCTCTGTCTCTCTTGCTAAAAAGAAAAAGAGTGATTAAGGTTGAACTCTGGGATAACTTTGGAGCTGAAAACCCTGATTATTGTGTTACAACAAATTCCTAAACTACCTAAAATCTGTGTACCTATTAATTATAGGACTGCAGTTTAAAGCTGTTACTTCTTTCCCAGTGGTTGAGTTGCTGTGTGAGAGAATGGGTGGGGTGGTTTCTGGAGCTTGTAGCCTGTGTGCATAGCTCACCTGAGTGTTCTGAGGGCACGATAGGAAGAGTTTCTTGGGTTATCCAGTGATGTTTCTTTTAAGGAAAAAAAAAAAACATTGACTGGTTTTAACAAAGTTGAATAAAATAGATAATACTGATAGTGTTGTGTATATCTAGATAATTTTCAGGTTATACTCCTTAAAATCTTCATGCTGCTTTTAAGATAAAAAGCTATTAGATAACTGTTGGCTCATTGATTCTTTTTCCTTACTTATAATAACCTCAGAACATTTACTAAGAAAGCAAAATTATTGAATTTATACTTAAAGGACTTGTGTATTCTACTAAGATATTTATGAATCTATGTATATATATATTATATAACATAATTTATGATTTTATAGCATAAAATATCAAGTTATTTCTAAATCAGAGTGTCTCAGCCATATTACTATAACTTTTTCCTAATGTTCAGGTTCAAGTAAACTAAAGTGAATTTTTGAACTTATTCATTCCTGAAAGAAAAGGCATTTAGTAGGCAAGTGTTTTTGTTTAATTTTTAACTCATTCTCTCTACCACCTGACAGCTTTTTGTGTTATTACCATAGTACCACTTTGTTTGGACAACTGTCTCCAGGAATTGAGGAATTATTGTCTTTCATGCTTAAATATTCCAAGATATTTTAAAATGTCACTTCTCATTATAGAAGCAGCATATTTATCATACAATATTTAAAAACTATAGAAAAGTATAATAGAAAAAAGTCACCCACAATTCCAGTACTCATTGGTAACTACTGTTAAATATCTATTTAACTATCATTAAAACATAACCAGCTGCTCGTTTGATCTCTTTTTCTGTAGGTATGGATATATTACATATACATATGTATGTGTATACATAAGCACAGACTGGTTATATGTATAGTCATAAGTTTTTCCACTTAACATTATAGCATTAACATATTTCTATAGAAGTATTTTTCAAAAACATTAAGGACCACATAGTAGTCTACCTTACATTTTACCAATGTTTAAGATTATTTTCAACTTTTTGATACTGTAGATAATATTAATCCTTCTTGCAAAGAAATATTTTAGCTCAATTCTCTTTTAACACAAATTACTAATGGCAGGCCTAGAGTTACTGGCTACAAAGGTAGTGAAATCTCTACAGAACTTGGTACATTTTTCTCAAATTGCCCTCCGGAAACCCACTTGTTACCATGCCCATTAGCAGAGTATCAGCAACTGCTTCACCACATCTTCGCCAAGAGTGAACGTTAACTTCAAAACAGCTTTGCCTATTTAATACAGAAGTAGATGTCTCATTGCTTTTCATCACTCTTCTTTTATCACTGTTGAGGTTGGACATATTTTCTCATGGTGGCAGACTCATAATCTTTAGAAAATAGCATGTTTTTTAGAAAATTTGTTTAATTCAAACCAGCTATGACAATTCACAGTCAACTTCATAGCATTGACAGCTTCATTGCGATACTAGTTCTTAGCCTCCTAGAATCCATTTAGGAAACTTTAAGAAAAGGAACCTACTGTTTAATATAATAAAGAACATGGTCTGGCTGCTGCTGAGCCCTGCTGTTTAGTTTTGTGTAACTCTGAGAAGTTACTTAACCTCTCTAGGCTCCAGTTTCCTTGAATTTAAGACAGGACTGACAGTCTCCAGCACGATTCTCACAATAATGAGATAGCAACTACTAAAGCTTTCAATAAAATATAGCCACTGTTGAGCTATGAGAAATGTTTCTCTCCTAATTACACAATAGGTATATCAAGGTGTGATAGCATATCTTGTAGAAGCTAGAACTTTTCAAGCCCCAATAAGTTGTATGTTTTACTTCATTTTATTATTTAAACTTTTTCTCACTAGAAGAGCAGCACAGATAGATAGTGGGACATTTTTATTGGGGCGGGAAAGGAGGGAAGGTAGTTGAGACATTGTTTGTGTTGCTAGCCCAAGAGTGGCCTCAGTCTTGCAGGATACGACAGTACTTACTGGTGCTTAGTATTTTAGGAAGTTGCCCCAGAACTGAGAGGATAAATCCTCTCCAACTTCCTCTTCTCCCCCATAGGGTAAAAGAAAGAACACTACTTCAATATTGCCACTAAGCCTGTGCAATCATTCTAAGTCATTACAAGAAATGGACTCTTCTTTTAATATCATGTTTGTGTGTTCACCTGTCTGTCTGTTCAGAGATTTACAAATATAATATAGATTTTCACTCAAAACTTGCTATCACTGAGAAGTCAATTCTTAGCCTAATGGCTTTTTGAGACTATAAATAGTTTTTAAAGATTTAAAAAATTAACTTTCAAGTTTTAAATGATATTTAGTCTTCCACATTGACTATGATACACTGGGTGGGGAGGAAGTAAGTTTAGAGTTGTGAGTACATGAAACAGAGTTTATTTTTGTATTATTATTTATGAACTATTGTACTATTTTCCATACGAACAACTGTAAACCTACTTTTGCCATTGTCTTTATACTAGGTGTTCAGCCATGTTGACCAGGTTGACTGCCAGATGCCAGGTTGACTGACATCACTCCCTGAACTGCTTTCTCTTTCACATTCTTGTATTTTTCCAGCTGACAGCAGAGAGTGTGGGTGCTGATTCCACCCACAGCTGTGAGTAAAAAGCAAGGTTCAGAAATGTCAGCTATCCTCCGGGAGCTGCTCTGTGTCTCGGAGAAAGCTGCCAACATTGCCCGGGCATGCAGGCAGCAGGAAGCTCTCTTCCAGCTGCTGATAGAAGAAAAGAAAGAAGGAGAAAAGAACAAGAAGTTCACAGTTGATTTCAAGACCCTAGCTGATGTACTGGTACAGGAAGTTATAAAACAGAATATGGAGAACAAGGTAAGAAAGGTCACAGCCAAGGTAATTGCAAAATGTTTGCCCTTGTGGCTTTGTTCTCTGTTACAGCTGCATGTCTTTTCTTTTCCTTCTCCCTCTGACATGAGCACCTTGGATTCAAATGAACCACTGGGGTGTTTTTTTTTTTATTCCCTTGTTTTGACTACAATATGACTGACATGTTCACTACAGAAAAATTTAAAAATACAGAAAAGCAAATAAAGAAATAAAATCACAATTCTGATAACTAAAAAGAAACATTTTGGTATAGAACTTTTCATTTATGGAATTTCTTTTTAATAACAAGTACACATTGTTTGGAAAATAAACAAATGTAAGAATCCTCTTATTCCATCACGGGAGGAAACCACAGCTGTTTTACTGTATATTGTTAGAATGTTTTCCTTCTATCTGTATATATGTGCATGGCACATATGATTAATTTCAATAGAAATGAGAAAATTCTGTTTTATAACTTTAAAATTTTGATACATTAAGTCCTTCCTTTTTAACATAATCGTGTATCTAATGGTTGCCTTGGTTATGGGCTTGTAGAGTTATGGAGACTTAAAATCTTCTTTTATTCTAGTAGAGAAATATTATTTATAACTAACAAAGATTGTGATTCTAGCTTCCTTAAGTTGATTGGAGGGGGAACTGTATTCATAAATAGTAATAATAAACAGTAACACTAACAAGCACTTATAAATGCTTACTGTGTGTCAGGCACTATTCTAAAGGCTTATTTAACTTTCTAACTCTTACAGAAATTTTATGATGAGCTACTAATCTTATATGATTGGTGAGGAAACACTGGCACAGAGAAGCTAAGTAACTTGCCCAGGGTTACACAACAAATGAATGGCTGGGCCAGTTTTGAACACAGGCCACCCTGCTCCAAAGTCTGTGTTCTTGGAAATACTATATGGCCTTTTATTTTAGACTTAGAAGGATGGAACTTTATGACAGAAGGCACTATACAATATTGGAATAGTTTTCTAAGAAATTCTCAAAATATTAGGAGTCCATTTAGAATTATTTAAGTGAATTCTTGACCCAGGCAGGAAGAGAGAATAAGCGTCTTTTTGAAATCTCTACAAACCAAATGTTTTTATGCCCTATAATATCTGGCTCCAATACATGGAATGAAGCAAGTTTATTTGTGTTATTAAGATAGTTCGTTGCAGCCTTGGCCGGTTGGCCCAGTGTTAGAGCATCTACCCTGGGTGTGGAAGTCCTGGATTTGATTCCTGGCCAGGGCACACAGGAGAAGAGTCCATCTACTTCTCCACCCTTCCCCCTCTCCTTTCTATCTCTCTTGCCCCCCCCTCCCCACAGCCAAGGCTCCTTTGGAGCAAAGTTGGCCTGGGAGCTGAGGATGGCTGCATGGCCTCCACCCCAGGCGCTACAATGGTTCCAGCCTCAACGGAGCAACACCCTAGATGAGCAGAGCATGCCCCGTAGTGGGCATGCCAAGTGGATTACAGTTGGGCGCATGCGGGAGTCTGTCTCTCTGCCTCCCGGCTTCTCACTTCAGCAAAATAAAAAAGAAACAAAGATAGTCTGTTGCAAAGGATGGTTGAGCAACTGGATTAGAAATGCATCAACATCGATTTTTACGGGTTAATATTTGCCCCAAAACATTATAACAAGTTCAGGCAGTTTTCATTGATGTGGTATATGCCAGAACTTATGAACAAATAAATGATTTTTGGTTTTGGCTATATGAGATAACTTTGTTTCATGACTTACATCCTGTATCCTCAGAAACAAGTCCATACACAGGCTTGGGAACTGCATCTCAGCCCTGCTTCTTGCCAGCCCTTGTTGGCATGTACTGTTTTTCAAAATTGAACAAATAACAAGTGGATTATGGGCATTATTAAAGTTATTGGCCATCTGCAAATAACTGGATTCAGATATTTGAAGCATTTTCTTGCTTTTGTTCCCTGAGAATATCACACATATCATAAGTCAGCACATAATTTTGAGAAAAATTATCTTTTACTATAGAGAGAGCCAAAAGTAAAATATATCTGGAAGCTTCCTGGTCATACAAAGATGAGAGAAGATTCTTGCTTAACTCCATTTTCTTTCCAGTCTATATTGATTCGTAAATTACTGGTCAATAAAATATTTCCTTTTATTTTTGCCGTATCACATTCATACCCTGAAAGTGAATGATACCTCCAATAGGTGCAGAAAACACACCTGAAAATGAAAACAAAATATAATGTTATCTTCTAATCCCTACTATACAGTTCCAAGTAATAATTTTGATTAATAATATTAATTTGTATAAGCTCCTAGGGTACTATTTAAGAGAAACAGTTAAAATGTTTTCTTTGAAAAGATTCTAATACTATTGTCCTTAAGTAAATAGATGAAGTTTCTAGAAATACTTCTGCAAACTCAATAGGACATAAGGAAAGCAGGCTTTTATTATGATTTGGAAATTTTATGAGGGCACAGGTGCAGGAAAATATTAGAAAATTAAGTACTGAACCAAGCTAACTTCACTTTTTTTATGTTTACATTGACTTCTAGAATTGTTCATTTCTAAATTTCAGATCTAATTATGCTATTTAATTAGAAATATAAAACGGAAATCTGTAGCCTGACCAGGTGGTGGCACAGTGGATAGAATGTGGGACTGGGATGCAGAAGACCCAGGTTTGAGACCCCAAGCTCGCCAGCTTGAGCGCGGGCCCATCTGGCTTGAGCAAAAGCTCATCAGCTTGGACCCAAGGTCGCTGGCTCCAGCAAGGGGTTGCTCGGTCTGCTGAAGGCCCGCGGTCAAGGCACGTGAGAAAGTAATCAATGAACAACTATGGTGTCGAAACGGCAACGAAAAACTAATGATTGATGCTTCTCACCTCTCTCCATTCCTGTCTGTCCCTATCTATCCCTCTCTCTGACTCTCTCTCTCTGTCCCTGGGGGAAAAAAATGTAAAAAAAAAAAAAAAATGGAAATCAGTTCAGAATTAAACATGTATATAGATTTTATTTTTTTATTTATTGTTTTGGTTTGTTGTCATACTCTGAATCATTCAGTTTCCAGGTTTGGGAAAAAAGATTTTTGGAGAAGAATCCAATGAGTTTACTAATGATTTGGGTAAGTTTAAGAATCTTAAGGTATTTTCACAACTCAATTATCATATACTATTCTAATTTTCAATTTACATGATTAAAAAAATGGATCCTTGTAAGCTTTTCATCTAAATGACAATATATTTGAATGCCAAGCTTCATTGAATATCAGGCCATTTGACTTAGGGAAATATGGTATTAGAGTTATTTAGAAAATCTACATGTAATATTTTAGACATAAACCCATAGCATTTAAATAATGTATGACTTAACCTTTGGGAGTTGCATGGTCCTTTGGGAATTTAGTGGAAGTTACAGATGCCCCAAGAAAGATGTATGTCTACACAACTATGCAAACAATTTCAGGCCCAAGGTTTACACCCATCTGTGGACCCGCTAGGGAGTCCATGGACCTTGGCTGGGAGTGTAGAGGGCACCCTGGCCCTAAATACTGTGTGATCTTGAGCAAATCACCTCACTTCACTCCGGTCTCAGAATCTCTGCAGAAGGAGCTAGACTAATTAAAAATGTTCCTTTTAATACTAAGTTTTAAGCCTTATTTAATTAGTTTCCTGTGTGCCAGATTCTCCTTTGATGGACATCCATGTTCAAGAAAAACATCAAAATCTCCATCTGATTCTTTACAGAGAAATAAATTATTTTTAGTTTGAGCTTTTTTGTTTGCTTAATGGTAGAAGATTAAAAATAGTGAACTTTAAACACTGATCCTGTGACAAAAAGTTAAGCACCTAGAGGCCCATTTACAAAGAAAGAAACTAATTTCTGGATTAACTCTGGAAAAATTTTTTGTCTCTTTCATGGGGTATGTGTTAAGATGGACTCAGTTCTGTGACACACAGAAGGAAGAGAAATCTCATTTAAGCTTCTTAAGGTTAAAACAAATACCTGTGACTAATTCATAACAAATCCTACACTTAAAATCCTATATGTGACTACTTCGTAAATAGTTAAAAATTTCCCTTATCTAGAATCATAGGGGCAAAAAGGCATTCCACATACCTTCTCCCAAGAAGGAGACAGTTGGTTTAGCATGTGGGAGGGGCTGAAACGTGGAGGAGGGGAAGGACTGGTGGATGAGGCAGGAACAGACCATGCAAGGTTGTAAGGAAAGGTTTGAGTTTTCCTCTCTAGGTGTGATGTGAATTCACCATAGAATTTTAAGCAAAGAAGTGATGTGATATGACTTGCTCCTTTGAATGATCCCAAGACTTCGCCTAGAATAGATACTTAGTAAGTGGCAGTGATTAGTATTATTCCTCAAGTTTAATAGTCTAGTTTAATTTGAATTTAACGACATTTAAGTGAATGCTTCTTGCTGCTTCAGAGTCATCAATGCAATAGGTTGATACTGTGCTTCCAGACCCTAGTGATCATATGAATCACCTGGCGATTGTGTAGGTCTGGGGCGGGACCTCAGGTTCTGAATTTATTTTTAAAAGAACTTTATATTTTGTTATTTTTTAATTACAGTTTGCATTTACTATTATTTTGTATTAGTTTCAGGTGTACAGGATGTGGTTAGATAATCATATACTTTACAAAGTGGTCCCCCTGATATTTTCAATACCCTCTTGGGACCATTATACATGGTTATTGCAATATTACTGACTTTATTCCCTATGCTCTACTTGACCTCCCCATGACTATTTCATAGCTACCAGTTTGTGTGAAGTTCTGAATTTCTAACAAGCTCCCAGGTGGTGCAGATACTGCTGGTCCTTGGAAAGGCTCGCGCAGCTAGGAGTATTTGTTTATATACCTAAAAAGCCCCAAAGTGCCATGTTTTCTTAATATTTAAATTTTCCAAACTCAGTATTTATGTTTTCCATTACTGTCACTTTTTTGTTCCTATGTATTTGCCTATTTTTGCCAGCCTCTGTTTTTGTTGGGAGCTGGAAGTCACGTTGGCCAAAGGTCTAAGAAGCTTGTTTAAAGTGACAGTAAAGCACTTGGGCTTGGTAAATTGTGGTGTCACTGTGGGGAGCAGCTTTCGTTTATATCCTGATTTCCGGTGTTTCACAGCAGAGAGCTATTCTGTGTATGGCGTTGAGAGTCATATAGTTTGACTACATTTAAAGATTAGTATACTTCATCTGAGTATTTTACTGAGCATGAACAATCTTTCATTGAAAGCAGCATCATAGAAAAGGTAGAGGCACTACAGAGTGTTGACAAAACCACCATTTCTTTCAAAAACATATTCAGGCACAACAGGGTAACTGTAATGCCGGTGGCCGTGGCCAGGCAGGTTCACATTGAATACTGGCAGACGGTAGAGGAACTGCAGAGCTGGAAAGCATTAGGACCTTCCTGTTTATTGGAGGTTTGCAGAGACAGGCAAGTGAATAAACAAAGGAAAACCTCTTTTTGCAGTAGAGGGCAAAGGATCAGGAAAACCACCCCTCATGGTGGCGGCTGAGGGAATCAGAGAACCACACCTCGCAGTGGCAGAGACCAATCTGGGAAGAAAGCACCCATAGCTTTTCATAGGGACATACATGTGGCTTTTTGCCTTGTGCTCACACACTAATTGTGTAAAGTGCTTGCAGCGGGAAACCAGGGAACAAGCCTAACACTGCTGTTTTCCCCACAGTAACCTATGTATAGTAAAAGGCAGAAAGAAGCATAAACAAAGGATTTGGTATTAAGGACTCAGGATCCGGGGGTTCTTAACTTGTCCATGAGGCCCCTTCAACTAGATACAAAATTATATGCATGTGCATGTGCCCATATGGGCATTTTTCTGGGGAAAACATTTAATTCCCTCACCATTCATAGTAAGTGCATGAGTGGCCACGGGGCATCTGTGACGTTATGATGCCCTCTGACCCCAACATGATTCTGCAGTCGGCCAGGTTAGGAACCACTGATATGAATGTATTGCCCTTACCTAGTCTAAGTGCACAGCTTTGCTCCTTCCCACCCCTCTGCTGTTCTTTCTCCCCTGAAACTCTTGACATGTAATGACTTTTAATTTGTCTTCACTCCAGGAGAGAAGATTACCTTGAGACTGTGCCCAACAGAGGAAGAAACAGTAGAGCTTCTTAGCAAAGTCCTTAATGGTAACAAGTTAGCATCTGAAGCATTAGCCAAGGTTGTTCATCAGGATGTTGCCTTTACTGACCCAACTCTGGATTCAATAGAGATCATCATTCCACAGGACATTTTGGGAATTTGGGTGGATCCCATAGGTAAGTAGAGGTTAGTGTGTTTGCTTTTATTCTTTTGCTTTTATTAGTATCCTTTTGGGTGGGGGAAAGGAAGGCTTAGAAAAATAAAAATTGAGTGTAGTTTAACTCTCCTGGAAGTTAAAAATATTTTTTTAAATTTTATTTTGAAAATGAACTCTAACAGGGTGACATTGATCAGTAAGATTACATAGGTTTCAGGTGAACATTTCTATAGTATTTGAACTGTTGATTATGTTATATACCCATCACCCAAAGTTAACTCATTTTCTGTCACCTTATATTTGTCCCTCTTTACACCCTTCTCCCCACCTCCTCCTCCAAAGTTTAAAATTTTTTAAAGTTTTTAAATGATATATGAAAAGTTGTATAAGTTATATGTTGTTTATAAATAGGTGTATATCTATAACATAAGAGATATGTACAAGAGATATGTGTGTGAGTGTTCATAAACACACACACACACACATACAAGCACACATACAAAGCTGAATTAACTCATCTTTGAAAGACTTCAGGGATCAGACTGCTAAACATGAGAGAAGAATGAAGTGAGAGCAGCTTTCCCTAATTGAGCCCACATGCCAGTCACAGAGCACTCTGCTTCAGCAGATATTTGCCACATGGAAATGCACGCCAGAGCTTCAGATTTTCAAGGAGAAACTAAAATTCAGGGTTTTAAATGAGATCTTTTAATTTTTAACTACTATTTACTAATTCAATTAAATAAACTATCAAAACCACTGTACATGTCAAGAGCTAAATATGACTCATGAGCAGTCAGTCAGTAAAGCCCTATAAATTTTACCCATTATTATTATTATTATTATTTTGGATCATGATTGTGATAGAACCAAATCTGTAGCCCATTGTTTTAAAAGTTTAGGCCTCATCTCAAAGATGCTATAAATACAAATGCCCTAGGTATTAATTTTCAGTAGTTCCTTTCTTTTCTTTCCCACCTGCCTGGCGTACCCCACCCAATACAATTGGCACCGTCCATTATGCTGTTCAGCAAACCCCTCAACCTCCCTGTCCTACAAGCACATTAACACGACTTTATAGAAATGCCTTCAATAACTTAGGAATTATAGAACATTCAGTCAATGGATTCTAGATGCAACCTAAGACTCTTTCCCAGGATTTTTTATCCATATCAGTTAAGATTTCTGAGGACAGGGAGCTCCATTTCTGGTTCTGTTCTGAACTGACTCCGTTAGTGAGCTCTCTCAGTTCTTTACCCAGCATGCCCTTTGCTGGGTGGCACTCTCTGTTGGCAGTCACCTGCTGACATATGCATCTTCTGAAAGAAACCTAGTGCCTCAGCTTCTTTTTCCCAAGAGCCCCAGTAATATTTTCCCTTTTGTGCCTCTGGAATTGTATCTTTCCCCCTAATTTCAGTGACCAAATAAAAAGTCATTTCACCCCGTACAGATTCACTATAAGGGGCTTTCCCATCCACATTGAACTTGTCCTCTGATTAGTATAGCAAGAGCTCTAAAAATGTCTCATTGCTTGTCCTGAGTTATTAACTTTAAATTCTTTTGATGTGATGATTGGTTGAGTGCTTATTATATGCAAGGTGCTATGCTAGAAGCCACAGGGCCATAGATATGTCCCCTCCCTTCAAGTTCCCATATAATCAGGAAAATCAAACACAAGTAGCTTAAGAGTGAATTATAAGAGGTCAAATAACTAGTCAATGCAAGTGACACCCAAATGTAAAACCCAGCTGGTTACTATCCTAGTCTGTTCGGGTTGCTATGACAAAATACTATGGACTGGGTAGTTTAAAAACAACAGAAATGTATTTCTTACAGTTCTAGAGGCTATAAATCCAAGATCAAGGTGCCAGCATGGTTAGGGAAGGGCTGTCTTTCTGGTTCATAACCAGTACCTCACTGTGTCCTTACATAGTGGAAGGGACTAGGTATCTCTCTGGAGCCTCTTTTATAGGCACTAGTCCTATGCATGAGGGTTTCACCAAAGGCCCCGCTTATTAATACCATCCCTTTTGGGAGTTAGAATTTTAAAAGGACACAAACCATTAGCAGTTATATTAGACCAGTGGTTCTTAACCTTTTTTGAGGTACCAAACCCACCAGTTTCATATGTGCATTCACCGAACCCTTCTTTAGTGATAAATATGATTTTTTTTTTCCAAATTTAGTTTTGCTGGTGCGAGACTAGAGTTGCTCAACTTGGCATTGCATATCATGCAGATAGGACGCTGACTCCCATCCCATTCCGTAATACATGTGAATCCATGTTGTACATATTCGTCTGACCACTTTCTTTATTTTGCTCGACATATTTAGTATGGATTAAAATATTAAGAAAGAAACCACATGACGTACAACTACGACAGCCGTTGACTACTGCACGCACTAAATTCCCCGCAGCACTGGTTGGCCAAGCAATGTAACGTGATCCTCTGCAGCAAGTGATGGCCAAGCGGGGCGTGTCATCACAACTTTACACAAGTGTGTCTTTACCTCCACGGCAGAGGCTTCTCTGAACACCTGGGACCAACTCATCGAACCCCTAGGGTTCGATAGAACCCAGGTTAAGAACCACTGTATTAGACCATTAGCAGTTATTATATTAGAAGACCATTCATTAGCAGTTATTATATTAGAAGAAATATATGACAAAGTTTATAGATGTATCCATCATTATTTTCTAGATAATCATTACCTGAATCGAAACAAATTTGCTTCATTTTCAGATTCAACTTATCAGTATATAAAGGGTTCTGCTGACATTAAATCCAACCAAGGAATCTTCCCCAGTGGACTTCAGTGTGTCACCATTTTAATTGGTGTCTATGACGTACAGACAGGGGTGCCCGTGATGGGAGTCATCAACCAACCTTTCGTATCACAAGATCTAAACACACTCAGGTAAAAGATGAACACTTTTGTTATATTACTGTTTTTAGAATTTACTACCTTAGCTTTGTTTATTGTCAAGATTAGAATTCCATATGACACTCCTATGACTTGGTATATTTGGGTTTTCCTACTAAAAGTCTTCATGTTTGAATTTAAATTCTTTTATTTGGCCTACCTTTCTTGGCATAATTTTATTTGGGGCTAGCTGCATACTGGTAGAAACTTTAAAAAGAAATTGTATCTTGAAGAAATCACAATTTTGCATTTGGAATATAGAATGTATTCAAAAACCAGATTGATAGAACAGTGGTGACACTGCCTTCTAATACATTTGGAATAAGAGAGATGCTATCATTATATAGCTAGTTGAACTTATACACAATTTTAGAAGAAACTCAAAACAAACTGCGAAGATTATTCAATGAAAAGATGAGTAGTTATGGCCATGATCAGAACTGACTATGGGGTGCTGGCCCTATGAATGTGGGTCATCCTCCTTTCTCTTCACCTTCCATGGACTTTTGCTCAGGGCAGAGAGGACAGCCAGTGGTCTCCAATCCCATGGCCTGGGCTTTGGAACTTGACCCCAGGGCATGGCAGAGTCCAAGTGAAAGCAAGCAGCTCTTCTCCTGTGGCTTCCATATTTTTATTGAAGTAGGTCATATTCTATTTATATTGGACTACATATTTTTTAAAGTTCTTTTTAGATTTTCATTCATTTTAGAAAGAGACAGAGAGAGAGAATTGGGGGAGGAGCAAGAAGCATCAACTCCTGCCTGATCAGGCGGTGGCGCTGTGGACAGAGCGTTGGACTGGGACGCGGAAGACCTTGGTTCAAGACCATGAGGTCGCCAGCTTGAGCGTGGGCTCATCTGGTTTGAGCAAGGCTCACCAGCTTCAGCCCAAGGTCGCTGGCTGTAGCAAGGGGTCACTCGGTCTGCTGTAGCCCCCCAGTCAAGGCACATATGAGAAATCAATCAATGAACAACTAAGGAGCCGCAACAAAGAATTGATGTTTTTCATTTTTCTCCCTTCCTGGCTGTCTGTCCCTATCTGTCCCTCTCTCTGACTCTCTCTGTTTCTGCCACACAAAGAAAAAAAGAAGCATCAACTCCCACATGTGCCTTGACCAGGCAAGCCCAGGGTTTTGAACCGGTAACCTCAGCATTCCACCGATCAGGCAGGACTACATATTTTTAAATAACCTTTGAATTGCTTTAGGCAACTAAGAATCATTTGCTCTTTAAGAGTCATAAAGTACACCTCTGGAATTTTGACTGAAAATGTGTTTATCTTTAAAAGGTCATTAGCAATTTAAAAAGAACTGGGACTGGACTCAGATGCAATCACTGCATAGAAGTGGTTGACAAAGTAGTGGGTGGTCCAGACTCTGGAGTGACAACTTGGGTTCTTACGCTTCCATTCTCTAAGCCTCAGCTTCCTGTTTTGTAAATAGAGTGGGTTACTCAGCATCTACAGTAAATTAAACATTGAGGAACGATAGGCGCAATTATTTTTGTTGCTAGAAATAATGAGTCCATCTTTCTTGGTGTTAAGGCCGAAGTGGAGCTTGTGACTGAGACAATGAAAAGGTGTTAACAAGTGAAGAAAACCTTGTAAGGGTTGGAAACGACTCGCGGATTGAAAAGACAGATTATCTGTTCATCATTTTACTTATTAAACCTTAAATGCCAAAAGTGGCGGTGAAATTTTGCTGTCTTCCTGGAGGCTTAGAAATGCCACCAATATTTCAATACTGCCCTCGGTGACTGGAACGAGGCTGTAAAACAGAGAGCATTCCTAACCTGCAGCAACACGGGCAGCTGCGTGCAGAGAAGTAACTCTCAGAAATGAGTTCTCTACCTGATATCTACTTCTAGGCTTGGGAATTGAGACGCATTACATTAAATATTTTTTTCATATGAAGTTGGAAAGCAACATGAATAATAAAAAACAAATGTGATAACTTACCTTTATAAACTGAAAGTTCTCTTTCACAGGTGGAAAGGACAGTGCTACTGGGGCCTTTCTTACATGGGAACTAACATCTACTCAAGTCAGCCCCCCAGCTCTAAAAGAAATGGCAGTGAGCCTCGGAGCCAGCTGACTGAGAACACTAGTTCCCAGGCTGAATTTGCTCACCGTTTCTCAGCTGTCATTAGTACCAGTGAAAAGGAGATCATCAAAGCCGCATTGGCACGTGTGTGTGGAGATCGCATATTCCCGGCAGCTGGCGCTGGTTACAAGAGCCTGTGTGTTGTCCAAGGCCTTGTTGATGTTTACATCTTTTCCGAAGATACCACATTCAAATGGGACTCTTGTGCTGCGCATGCCATACTCAGGGCCATGGGTGGGGGAATGGTAGACTTCAAAGAATGCTTGGGTAGAAACCCGCAAGCGGAGCTTGGTTTGCCGCAGCTGGTGTACCACGCGGAGAACAAAGGTGCGAGCGGAGTGGATCGCTGGGCCAACAAGGGAGGACTGATTGCGTACCGATCAGGCAAGCAGCTGGAGACGTTCCTGAGCCTCCTCATCCAGAACCTTGCCCCTGCAGACACGCACACATAGAGGAGCCTTTTCCTCAGTGTCCTCGTAAACCAGACTGCGAAACTCTACTGCTCATCTCTGTCCATTGAAGACAGCTTAGTCCTGTTGGTGGTCAACCCTCACCTTCCTCTTTTGAGGAGCATTTTTCCATTATGTGTTCATAATATTAATTTCAATTAATAAATGACATTCATGCAACAATAGTGTGAAATTCTTATAGTGAATATGGTGCTATCAGTGTTGCTTGAAACATTTTAATAATGTAGTGAAAAAAGAGGAGTAAAGTCTGCCCAGTTAGTAAATCTCCTCTAAACATCCAAGTGATAAGTAAAGTGTTCCTGAAATATTACAGAGAGCACAAGGCAGGCGAGGGAAGGAGGGTGCTTATGTTTTGTTTCCTGTCTTCAAGGGAAAGTCTACAGATTTAGCCTTTGGCAGAACATTTGGAATTGTGAATTTAATACATAATTTAGCCAAGTACATGTACTTTCAACAGTATTCTTATGTTTGTTATAAGAATTAAAGCCTGGTCTGACCAGGCGGTGGCACAGTGGATATAACGTCAGACTGGAACACAGAGGGCCTGGGTTCAAGACCCCGAGGTCGCCAGCTTGAGCGCGGGCTCATAGGGTTTGAGCAAGGCTCACCAGCTTGAGCCCAAGGTCGCTGGCTCAAGCAAGGGGTCACTCGGTCTGCTGTAACCCCCCCATCCCCCCCCCCCTATCAAGGCACATGAGAAATCAATCAATGGACAACTAATGAACTGCAGCAAAGAACTGATGTTTCTCATCTCTCTCCCTTCCCGTCTGTCTATCCCTCTCTCTGGCTCTGTCTCTGCCACAAAAAAAAAAAAAAAAAGAAAAAAGAAAGCCTGGAGCCTCCTGCCACCCCACCTCACCCCCCACACACAGTGGTGGGATTCAAATAATTTAACAACCAGTTCTCTGCTCTAATGACTTTTAAATATATCGAAAGGTAGTTCATTACTTCATGAATTTAATACTTAAATAAGAACAATAAAAGAGGTACACAAAACTAGATTATGTTATAAGAAAGAATTTTATTTAAAATATTAATAAAAAACATTAAGTAATACCTGACAAAAAACAAAACTGTTCTTTAAGATATTTCTTGATTGGCATCCTCACTTGCAATTTTTTTCACCTATGGATGAATGACCATTACTATGGGCACTTAGAATACGCTGTTGCGCAGATGGGCATTAAAAAATGTAAATTTGTGATTTCCACATTGGGCAGCTGCCCAGGCACCCAACTTAGAGAGAACCCTGATTACAAGTGCCATTTTAACAACCAGTTTGCCAAACTCAACAAAAAATTAGGGATCAGTTCTGCGGAACTGGTGCGAACCAGCTCAATCCCACCACTGCCCACAAACATATACTCACTCACTCGCTCACCCTCTTTCACATTCACATACTCTGATACTCTTATACCTAGACTCATACCCTCCCTCTGTCTAATTCTCTCTCACTAATACGCTTCATGCACACTCGATTTAGGTAGGTAAGGTAAAAGGGCATAGAGTAGAGGTTTCTGCAATTTTTGCATATGAACTACACTTCAAAAACTGGAGGTAGGACACAGGACTAAGGCTGCTGGTAGAGTTCTTCATTCCCCTGAGGAACCCACGTCTCCGGCCCTGAGCCTCTTCTCTCTTCCTTCCTCCACACACTGATCCAGCAACAGAGCGCAGTCCTGGAGAAAGCGGGAGAACAGTCACACGCCTGATGACCCACTTCAGCTCTCTGCTCAGCGCTGGACAACACCCACCACCCTAAATGACAAGGGATATTTTCCTAAATAGAAATTGTACATGGGTCTTGAAAAAAAAAAACACCCTAAGAAACAAAAAGCCAGAGGTAGAGTTAAATATACAGTCTTTGTGTCTACCAGCACCCCTTCTAGATCACTTTCTATACTCTTTACCAACCTTGGTAGGAAGGTAGTGCTGCCATCTAGAGGCATCAAATCTCAGCTCTGACTTTCCATCTTGCGCCCTCTGGGGGCCAGAGAATGTTTCTGCATCTTTTCCCTCCCCACAATTACCAACGAATGAAAACAAGTCAAACTCTTTCTAATAGTATTTTATTCCATACAGCACATTCAAAATTTTGTTAATGATAAGGTTATAGATTTTAAAGCCTAAGTTGTGCTTTGTGATTGATTATGGGCTTTTAATCGGTACAGGGGTGGGCAAAAGTAGGTTTACAATTGTAAATGAAAGTTTATTCTTGTATTATTACTTTTTAATTATTGTGTTATGTATTTGGATTACAAATGTAAATCTACTTTTGCCCACGCTTGTATATTCTCACCATATAATGTTTAATTTCACAGGTTATTATTTAAGTCAGTGTGTTCATTCCTCACAAAACACATTAAAATGAAAACCCAGAAACTAGTCTTGTTCCCTGATATACATCAGAATGGAGAAACAGAATATGTTTTAGTAAAAAGTTTTTGATGTTTATATGAACATTTTAGAATATGTAAATTATCAATAAAATGCAGTGAAAAAGAAACAAGCCCCAAAATGCCCTTCAATGTGATTTAAACAGTTAGTTTGTCAGCTTACCTGCTCTTACTTACTCTCCTCGCCCACTTGGCTCCAGCCACATTGCTGTTCTTGCTGTGCCCTGAACTTGCCAGGCATGCTTCCTCCTCCTCCTCAGGACCTTTGCACTAGCTGTTTTCTCTAACCAGAAAGCTCTTCTCTAGACATTGGCATAGTTCCCTCCTTCATCTCCATCGAAACTACTCAGGTACCACTATGTCAGTGTGAGCTTTGCTTATCACTCTATTGCAACCCACACTCCCTGAGCCATCCCATCCTTCCTATCCCTTTCTCTGCTTCTCTCTCCATGTCACCTATGGCCTGCTGAGACAAGGTACACTTTGTTATGTCTGTCTCCCCACTATGGAATGTTAGCTCCACCAGAGAAGGGATTTTCATATATCATGAGCTCTATTGATTAAAAAAGTGCCTGGGCACAGAAAAAGTGTTAAGAAAATGCTGATTTAATGATTAGTGAACTGGGCTCAGAAACTGGATAAGAATTAATGTGCATTATCAACAACTTTTGGCCTTTTTTTATTCAGTGAATGAGAGAGAGGGCTGGGAGTATGCCAGGAGTATGCAGGATTAAGGGTGTCCTCCCTTTACCCATTAAAAAAGAAAAGAAAAGAAAAGAAGAACCATATCTGGGCTGGCTTCATGGACCTGAGACTTCTGCAGTTGCTGAAGTCTCCTTACTCAGAAGGGCACCAGGCTTGGTTCTGCTATTTTTCATCTTGAACTTCTTAAAATGTTCATCTTTGAACTTGTAAGTTGAAAGGACATTAAAGCATGCGAGTGAACGGAGGCGTGATGTTCACTGAGTGTCTGTCCCTTTTCCCTGAAGCCCCATCCATTCACATAGTGTTCACAGTGCTTGGTGAGCACAGATCCTGCAGACTCCCAATGCCCAGGAGTTCAGTGACACTCAAAGTCACGACAATGTGAGTGTACTACATGTATGACTGAGGGGAACCAGGACTTGGTGAAATGCAGCAAGAAGGCAATGGCATCTAAGGAACATCGATGAGCAGGGAAGTCTATCATACCCTTTCTTAGTTGTGCTACTTTCCTGGTGTTAAGCAGATCACACAGGCTGAAATGATGGCATGAAAGGAAAGATACAGCACCATAATTCCTCCTCTTTCCAGTGCTACGCTGCCGGAAGCTGAAGGTAAGGAAGGTTGGCAGAATGCATGTGTATCAAGAAGCGAAATAAAAACAGTTCAGTTAGTTTGCTGCACTGTCCCCATTGTTCTGGTAAGAATAAAATATATGTCCACACATGAGCTATGAAAAATGGATTGTGTCATTTTGGTGATTCCACATATGAGCTAAATGCTCTAATATCTTACTTACCCTTGAGAATGGCCCTGTGCAATATAAAGGTGAATAAATGACACTAAGTAGCAAACAATGCCATCACAGGTTGAGAGAAAGAGAGAGATGGTGAAAGAAAGGGAAACACTTTTTACCTTAATATCTTTGGTGGCACCTTTCCTCCTGCTCTCTGAATCAGGGCCCCCATTTTCATTTTGCCCGGCTGACTGCCAATTACGTAGCTGTAAGACCAGCAGTCGTGGCCATCATGGCCAGGCACGTACAGGTTCCCATTAGATTCGGGCAGACGGTAAAGAAACAGCGGAGCCAAAATCTGGTGGGCCATTCCTTTATTCTAGCCTCGCAACAGGCTGGCGAGTAAACACACAGAGGGCTCCAAAACCCACTCACACGTTCTCCAGTTCCACAACCAGGAGAATCTTTTCCGGTTTTTCCTAAAATCAAAGGCCCCCACTAGTCTCAGTCACCTCTGGTTCTCCATCTGCACACCTTCTCCCTTCTCATCTCTGCACAAACTGGCTTCTCCTTCAGCACCCTGCCTTCTTGTCTTCCTTCTCTTTTGTCCTTCTTCTTAAAATGTTTTGGCACAAACACCTCTCCTCTGGCAACATTAGCATAACAATGGCCCTTCCCAAGCAGGAAGGTAATGAGCAGTTTCACAGATCACATATCTGGGCAGCCATTTTATCAATAAAAGTGAGCAAACTTAGAAAATACAGATTTTACAAACTCGTTTGCCCAACATTAGCCAACCCTGAATTGGTCCCATTTCCACTTCTAATATCACTGTCCTTTGTCCTGTCTGAATTTTTGTTATATTTTCTGGTCAGGTCCAAATCCAGCCCACTGGTGAGCTAGGTCTACCCCAACTAAAAGCTGAAGGATTTTTTAGTTATTGGAAAACCGAGAGGATAAGAGAACCCCAGAGTGTGTTTTACCCACATTTCTCACCTGGTAAGTAAGCTGGCCCTTTATACTGGAACATCTCAAGACATTTCAGCATATTCAAATCTTTTCTGTAAACTATTTTTTCTTTGAATTTCTATAAGAATTATTTGAGCCAAACGAATGACATGCTGGGAAACAAGAAAGATTGTAAATGTTCTCTCAACACTCCACCAGGTGTCTCTAGCAGATTTGCACAGGCATGTAGGTAACATTAAAGGCAAATTGTGGCACAGTTCTTGTCTTGGCTAAGCTCTTCTAATGGGTCACTTTTAAACTACATCATGTTTTTTTGTTTTGCTTTTTTTGTTGTTGTTTTTTACAGAGACAGAGAGTCAGAGAGAGGGATAGATAGGGACAGACAGACAGGAACAGAGAGAGGTGAGAAGCATCAATCATCAGTTTTTCGTTTTGACACCTTAGTTGTTCATTGATTGCTTTCTCATATGTGCCTTGACTGGGGGGCTACAGGAGACCAAGTGACCCCTTGCTAGAGCCAGCGACCTTGAATTCAAGCTGGTGAACTTTTGCTCAAACCAGATGAGCCCACACTCAAGCTGGCCACCTCGGGGTCTCAAACTTGGGCCCTTCCGCATCCCAGTCCGATGCTCTATCCACTGTGCCACCGCCTGGTCAGGCAAACTACGTCATGTTTTAAATACACTTTCCTTAAATAACTTATTCCTTTTGTTGTGTTTTACATTTTCTTTTCATTACATGCTTCTTAACTGGAAAATATGGAAAGGTAAAAAGGAGGAAAATCCAATATCCAGACACTACTATTGTTAATATTTTAGTCAATTTCCCATGAGTTGCTTTTCTTCTGAGCATAAAAGAATGAAAATTTGAGCCATAGAATGGGAGGAAATATTTGTAATATATACCTGGCAAAGGACCTGAATCCAGAAGATATAAAGGACTTCTAGAAATCAACAAGGAAAAGAGAGAAAGCCCAATTTAAACATGGCCACACGACTCTTTACACAAGAGAGTATTTAAATGCAAAGGTACTCAACATCACTACTCATCAGGAAAATGCATTCAAGCCACTTGAGGATACCCCTAACTATACCCACCAGAATAGCTAATATTCAATATCAAGTTTTTGTGAAAACGTAAAATAGTTAAAAGTGTAAGTTTATACAGTTACTTTAGAAAATATTTGGCAATATTTAATAAAGTTGAATATATGCTTATGCTATGACCCTTTTAAGTATATACCCAATAGAAACACATAAGCAAACACATCAAAAGACATGTACAGGATATGCACAGCAACGCTATTCATAACAGACAAAAACTAAAACACTAAGCAAATGTTCAACTATAGAAGAATGAGCAAATACGTTGTGCTATACTGAAACAGTATGAATTAATCTCCCATACATAATGTTGAATGAAAGAAGCAACACACCGACAGTATGTACTGTATGGTACTACTTACGCAATGTTCAGAACCAAGCAGAATAATAGCATGTGCTGTTAGAGTCCCCCTCCAGCAATGTTCTTCTGAGGCAGTGCCTCAGCTAAAGAGAACTGTCTGGCCCAAGATTATATCCCTAGTCCTGGGGCTGGGTAGGAAAGCCCTCAGCCCAATTTGGGATAACTCTGAAGGACCACCCAGCTTCAGAACTCACTAGAGTTAGGTGAAGACTTGGTTGAGATTTTAGTTCAGCCCAACTTCTACCTCTGGCCAATCATGTTTCTCTGTTTCCCTCCCCTTACCTTTTCTCCTCTTCTCTCCCCCATGTGTGGGTTCCAGCTGCAAGGTAGTATCAGAGTCTACTTCCATAAGAACCTACTCTTTGAAGTGAGAGTAGTAGTTACCCTGAGGGAGGCAATGACTGGAAAAGGCAGCAGAGAGCTTTTGGGGGTGCCAGTAACGTTCCATACCTTGATGGTAGATATGCAAGTACATTTGCTTTGTAAAAATGCATTGAGCCAGATACACTTAAGTTTTGTATACTTTCTATTGGCATGTTATTATTTCATTTAAAACATTTACAATAAAAACAAGCCAATGAATATAGTGGATGAATGTGCATATTTAACACTTCTCTAATTATTTCATTAAGATAAATTATTAAAAGTAGAATTTCTAGATCAAAAATAGACCCCACTGACAAAGGGTCCCCAAGAGCAGGTACACCAATCTGATACCTTATCAGCAGAGGTTGAGAATGCTCAGTTCCCAAATTCTTGCCAATGCCCATCTTTTCAAATCTAGTAGTGAGAAAAGTAGATCAGGTTGTTTTAATGTTCTATTGCTCTTCTTCAGAAATAACTATATGTTGGTTATTAGGTGGCTAATTTTAAGCAATTATTGAGGCTTACTATGTTCCTTGAATTGTACTACTTTATGTGAAAAATAGATAAAAGTTTAAATACTTATATTATAAAACCAATGAGCAGGCCCTGGCCAGTTGGCTCAGTGGTAGAGTGTCGGTCTGGAGTGTGGATGTATTAGGTTCAATTCCTGGTCAGGGCACACAGGAGAAGTGACCATCTGCTTCTCCCCCTCTCCCCCTCTCTCTTCTCTCTATCTCTCTTTTCCTCTCTCACAGCCATAACTTCATTGGAGCAAGTTTTCCCTGGGCACTGAGGATGGCACCATGGCTTCACCTCAGGTGCTAAAATGGCTCCGGTTGTAATGGAGCAGTGGCCCCAGAATGGCAGAACATTGCCCCATAGTGAGTTTGCCAAGATCCTGGTCGAGTGCATGCACGAGTCTGTCTCTCTGCCTGCTCATTTCTCACTTAAGTACAAAAAACAAACTAACAAACAAATAAAAAACCAATGAGCAAACATTGTAGAGAAGAAAATTTGAACTCAACATGAGATGCTTTTGAAGGCTTTGTGATGACCGGCCATGGAATAGATTGCATTCTAACTACTGTTTATCCTACAGGCATTATACAGTTTCAAGTGAAATCCAGATGACTCCTTTTCTGGAAATCTAGCCATGACATCTAATTTTCATGGTGAATCAAATTATCTATATTGGGTTTTAAAAAAACCTCAGACAAATCAAATATACCATGATTAAAACATTTTTTTCTTGATGCACTTTTTCACTTAAAGATCCATTCATTTCTGCAACTCAACTATATGTTTGATTCTCGAATTTATAAAGGAAAAAGATGGAACAGAGGAGAGAATAAAGGAAGGCATGGACTGGAATAGGTAAAAGCCCTAACGTCTTTTAAACTCCAGACCCCTATTATTTCTAATTGCCTGCTGGCTATTGCTACCTCCTTGTCTTTCTAGTCCATGAAACTTAACAGCTCCCAAAGTAATTTTTTTCCCTCTCTTCTCCTTCCCTGCCTCTAGCAGGCTCCTCTAGCATTCCTGTTTTCTGATTCTAGGTCTCCTCTTCCATATCCTTCCCTGAGGGAAAACTCTAGGGTCCTGTTCTCACCTTTGCACTCTTCTTCCCTGTTCTCTCCCCATTTCCTGGCCTCCAACATCCTTTCATTTTCCAGATTTCCAACTCACCAATTTTGGGCAGACCTCTCCTTGCCTCCTGCCCTCGCACACACACACAACCTGGCTTCTAGGCACCTGCAGGACTTCAAGAAAGCCTTGATCAGTGGTTGTAGTCTTAGCTCTGCTGCCGTGGATGAATGTGACTGTGAGTGGGTCACAACTCTCTGCTGCAGTCTCTTCGTTGGCAGGACAGTCACAAGGTCCCTTCCAAGGCCCACACTATATCATTGATTCCTAGTCAGGGCCTCGTTTCCCTTACAACCCTCTGGTGGCTTTCTACTGGCTGCTAGGTTTTAGCTTGTCACTCAGGGCCTTCTTCCTGCCTCCCCACCCCTCAACAGGAACGAAGAACAAACACCAGGTGAAACTGTCAAATTCTCTCCTTAGATTTTGAGACTCTTAGCACTGAGCTGCTTTCTGCTGGGTTTCCCAGCCTTTTACCCTGAACGTGTACAATGTAGGAACTGGAAAAGCCTTGGAGAGAAATTGCACACAAAGCACCAGGCTCACTGCTCTATATCCCTCCCTTCTCTGGGATGGTGGCCCAGAGTCTCTAAACTCTAATTTCTGTCTCCCTGGTCCAGTGAGACAGCTGCAAACTGGAGCTCTCTCTGCTTCATTGTAGGTCCCAATTGCGAATGTGAAAACACCTTAAGCTAAAGATTTAAGCTAAATCTTTCTAATATGTTTAAGCTAAAGATTTCTTAAACAAAACATGAATCATAATGGAAAAACTGGAAATAACCTCAATGAACATCAATAGAAGAATGGTTAAAATAAATTGTAGTATAACGGTATTTATGCAACCAATAAAAAAGGGAGAGTTAGGTCCTGATTCATTGTTATGAAAACATAGGGTACACTGTATTGTTATATTTTGTTGCTAAGTGGAAAAAATAACAATTTATAGAACAATTATCCAGTTTGCTAAATTAAAAAAAATATTTTTTAAAGTCTCTAAGTACATATACCAAACCATTCATGGTAATTATGCCAAGGGGTAGGATTACAAAAGAATCTTTGTTTTCTGTATCACTGTAAATTGTTTCCAACATACAATTGCTCTTATAACTAGAAAAACAGTAAAATAAAGTTGATACAACATTCTTTAAGAAATAGTAACACTTGGGCTACAAGTTATATATACTCTCTGGAATGTATGTTTGATGTGAGTAGGGACATTTTTTACATGGGGCTGTGTTCCTAGCACCTAGTGTGCATCACGAAGTAAGCACATAGTAAACATTGCTTAAATGAATGAACATGTTCCAAAATATCTGACAAATGTTAACACACTGGAGCTAGTTACATATATCTAATTATCTCCAAAGAAGTGTTACACCTGGTATTATGGAAAAATATGAGGGGGATCACTTGAATATAGACATACGCTTTTCCTCAAATAACATATATTCGTGAAACATGCTTTAAATGCATTCACTTCTCTGCCGAGACTGCAAGTTCCTTAATATCATGACCTGTTCTTGCTGTGCTCTATATCACTACATTTCAGTAAAGACTGTACCAGAAATTTGAGTGCCTAATAAATATTAACTCAATAATTGCTCAAGTATTGATATTTCATTACTTAATTATTATCATTGATAAAAAGGACCTAGTATTTAAGGACATAAATACTTTTTCCTATTTTGTTTTAGTCATATTAAATGTAGCAGAGAGTCAAATTTTAATCTAGGGAAGTAAAGATAGACAGAATTATGGCTCCTTTTATATTCTCTGTACGCCATGTCATAATATTTCTAATACAGGATACAGAATAATAGTGATATTACAATCAAATTTTCAACAATAGCAACACAAATACTTATGTGTACTCCACAGGGTGTTTGCTTTAAAGAAAAATATTGTTTGTTACCTAATCTTTTAAAAGCAAAAAGATGAAAATATTTGACATAACGATTCTGGAGACTCTGTTTTCCTAAAGAGACCCCAAAGATGACCAATTCCCAGTTCATTCATTTTATGTAAGAGGCTCTCAGACCTGGAGAGGTTCAGTAATCTGCACACAGTGAGGGAACTCAGTGCCCCCAGCATGCAGGGTCCCACAGGGAACAGCAGAATGTTTTTAATAATAAATACCATTTGGCTCATAAGTTAACTCATTAGAAAATTCCAAGACAACCAAATGGTAAGATGAGTCAGGCCGCGGCTTGTGGCATGCTGAACATTGTTTTCAATTGATCTGCTGAATGTAATAGAAACCAA
This sequence comes from Rhynchonycteris naso, assembly GCA_037038555.1. NCBI lineage: Eukaryota > Metazoa > Chordata > Mammalia > Chiroptera > Emballonuridae > Rhynchonycteris > Rhynchonycteris naso. The sequence goes on along the minus strand of CM072997.1, from coordinate 43,219,876 downwards.
GGTATTACACTAAATCAAGAGAAAATGATGACACTTTGGATACCACAGTGACAGCTTCTCCAGAAAGTTGTAATGACCATAAATACATCTAGTATTTGTTGATTCCCAAGCTAACACTTTGATAAGGATACAGAGGAACTAGAAAGTATTCAGAGGAAGTGACCTAGTAAAGATTTCCTTGTTAGTCTGACCAGATGGTACCACAGTGGATAGAGCATCAACCTGAAATGCTGAGGACCCAGGTTTGAAACCCCACGGTCACTGGCTTGAGTGCAGGCTCATCCAGCTTGAGCGCAGCAGTCACCGGCTTGAGCATGGGATCACAGACATGACCCCATGGTCACTGGCTTAAGCCCAAAGGTAACTAACTGGCTAGAAGCCCAAGGTTGCTGGCTTGAGCAAGGAGTCGCTAGCTCAGCTGGAACACCCTCCCGCATCCCTAGCTCAGCTAGAACACCCTCCCGCATCCGGTCAAAGCACATATGAGAAAGCAATCAATGAACGACTAAAGTGCCAAAACAAGTTGATGCTTCTTATCTCTCTCCCTTTCTGTGTATCCCTCTCTCTCTTTCTAGCTAAAAAAAAAAATTCTTGTTGTTCTGAATGCTGTTATTTTCACTCATGCTATAGAGTACGGTGTTTTTGTTTGTGTATTTTTTTAATATTTGAAAAACACAGAATTCTGTATTTTAATTTTGTACCTTGCCGTATTACATAAACTTATTATTCTAAAAATTCCTTGGTCTGATTATCCTGAATCTTCTAGGTATACAATCAAATGGAACAGATAATATGATTTTGTCTTTTCCTTTCTAGCATGTATAACTTATCTTTTATTTTCTTATTGCATTGGTTAGAAGTTCTTTAAGAATGCTTCAGCAAGACTTGTGGAGGATGAGTGTTAAATTGGTGTACTTTTCTGTCTCCTTAACATGTACAGATTATTCTTAGTAATGACAGCTTATTATAAAAATAAACAGTCACTTTATATAGCAAGGAAGAGACATTTTCTAATTCTCTGTGTAGTATCTTTGTTTCAGTCCACTATTGAAGAGCTGCATTTGGCTTAAAAAGTAAGATGTGGTCCAGTTAGTGGTGACCAGAAGATAAGACACAACTAACACAGAACTAACACATAACACGAGTCACAGCCTTCCTGCCTCCCCAGCTTTGCTGACTTATAGCTGACATATAATAACTACATATATTTAGACTGTATAATCTGCCCTGGCCAGATAGCTCAGTTGGTTCGAGCATTGTCCTGCAGTGCAGAGGTTGCTCCTTGGTCAGGGCCCATACAGAAACAGATTGATGTTCCTGCCTCTCTCTCTCCTTCTTACTCTCTAGCTAGAATTAATAAATTAAAAAATTTAGAGTGTACAATCTGATAAGTTTTAACAAACCACCCGTGAAACCATTACCACAGTCAAGGTAATGAACATATCCATCCCATCGTCCTATAAAGTTGTCTCGTGTCCCTTTGTGTTTCTGCCTTTCTCCCTCTTGACCTAGCCCACTCCTACTCCTGGACAAACACTGATCTGCTTTCTGTTGCTAGAGATTAGTTTGCATTTTTAAGAGTTTTGCAAACAAAATTATCTAAAATTTCTTTTTTTTTTTGGAGGGGGTTGTCTGGCTTCTTTCACTTAAGACAATTATATTTCTGATATTCACCCATGTATGTTTGTATATTCATTAATGAATATCAGTAGTTTGCTCCTTTTTATTGCTGACTAGTATTCCATAGTATGTTAAACCAAAATGTATCTATTTATTTAAGTTTTTATGGACATGTGAGTTTTCAGTTATTGGCTATTACAAATAAAGCTGCTATGTACATCCATATATAAGCCTTTGTGTGAATATACACATTCAGGTCTCTTGGGGAAATGCCTGAGAGTAGAATAGCTGATGTAGGTCTATGATTAACTTTTTAAGAAACTGCCAAACTATTTTCCAAAGTGGTGTAACTATTTTATATTTCCACCTACTTTGTATGGTATTCTAGTTCCTTCAGATTCTCAAAACTTGCTATGTTCAGTCTTTTTATTTGCCTATTTATTTGTTCATCTGTTCTGCTGCACATGTATTGGTATCTCATTACTTCTTTAAAAATGATTTTTAAAGAAAGAGGAAGGGAGAGAGACAGAGAAATATAGATTTTGCTGTCCCACCCATTCATGCCATTATTGGTTGATTCTTGTATGTGCCCTGACCGGAACTGAACCTGGAACCTTGCGGTGTTGGAATGATGCTCTAACCACCTGTGCTACCCAGCCAGGGCCTCTCACTGTGCTTTTAATTTGTCTTTCCATAATGTAGGGTTCTTAGCCTTATCACTATTCACATGTCAGACCAAATAATTCTTTGCATGTGAAACTGTTCTGTGCATTGTGTGAAGTTTGTCTCCATTCATAGCCTCTACTCACTACATGCCAGTGGTATCCTCTGTACCAGTTGTGACCATCCAAAATGTCTCCAGACATTGCAAGATGTCTCTGGGGTATGCGTCAAAATTGCACCCAGTTGAAAACACTGTTCTAATGACTAATGATACCAAACATCTTTTCATGTGCTTATTTGCCACCTAATATATTTTCTTTGGTGAAGTGTCTTTTTTTTTTTTTTTTTTTTAGAAGGGGTGTTACTTCCATTTTATAGGTGAGAAAACAGAGGTTCAAAAAGGTGGGGCCTCTCCCAGGCCACCCAGGAAGTAGGAGGGAGATGGGGTTCACACTGGCTCTGGGAGCGGGTTAGCAGGTAGGCGTGAGAAAGTTAATTCAAGGCTGAGTGGACTCAGGATCCCAGAAGTCATCTGAAGAGTGGGAGTCAGGGTCCCCATTCTAGAGCTGTCCCCACTTCCATCACCCACCTGCTCTATCACCCCCTTCTGCTGCTGCCCCCCACCCCTGGGCAGACTTCTGGGGGCCAAGCCTGCAAGGTTCCAGGGAGGAAGGCAGGGATCCCAGCCCACAGCTGGACTCCCCTTAGCACCTCCTTGAAATTCTACGCACCCGGGGCGTTTGGCAGGAGCCCTGAGGGCTTCATCCGTGGTGAAGTGTCTTTTGAAAATTTTTGTCCAGTTTTAAAAGTGGATTGTTCGTCTTGCCGAGTTGTGAGAGTTTTTCTATATTCCAGATACAAGTCATTTGTTGGACCTATGCTTGAAAATAATTTCTCCTATTCTAGGCCTTTCCTTTTTGTAACATTATGTTTTTTTTTGTTGTTTTTTTTTAAAATTTATTTATTCATTTTAGAGAGGAGACACAGAGTGAGAGAGAGAGAGAGAAAGGGGGGAGGAGCTGGAAGCATCAACTCCCATATGTGCCTTGACCAGACCAGTGCAGGGTTTTGAACTGGAGACCTCAGTGTTCCCAGGTTGATGCTTTATCCACTGCGCCACCACAGGTCAGGCTGTAACATTATGTTTTGAAGAGCAAAAGGTCTTAATGAAGTCCAATTTATTAATGGATTATTTTCTTTAAGAGTTTGTATTTTTTTATAGTCTATTGAAGAAAATCTTTTGGGTTTCTAGTAATGTTTAATTTCTTGTTATTGGTAGTGATTACAGAGTTTTTATTATATTTATTATAACTCATTGATTTTTACCCTTATGACTTGTGTGCCTTCCTGTATGTACGTTTAATACTCTATGACAGTGATGGCTGCCAAAAATGTGAATGTCCTTAATGCTACTGAACTGTGTACTTAAAAGTCACTAAGATGCTAAATTTTATGTTGTGCTTTTTTACCACAAATAAAAAAACAAGTTTATAAAGCAAATAATAATGAAGATTGATTTTAGTCAGTCTTTTGAGAAAGTTTATAGCAAAATTATCTTGTTTACATATTTAAAATTCTGCTGAAATGAATAAATTTTACTCAAATTCTACCCTGAAAAAGAAAAAGACATGTCAACCTGAAAGAACACCCAAATGGCAAACAATAGAATGATTTGAGAGAAAAAAAAAATAGTACTGAATTTCAAGTCAAAGACTAAAATAAATACCCATGAATCAATACGGACATAAATAAATTACTGAGTTATAAGTGGGGAAGAAGAAAAAACATTTCTAAACAGAGAATTCCAATGAATAAATGTAGAAGGCATAAGGAAAATAGAAAATCTCCATTAGAACAGCACAGTAATAGCTGCAGGCAAGAACAGCCAATGAATGCTAAAATTAATGAATAAAGGTTTAAGGGGAAAGGGCATATTTGCATAACATCAAAGTGCTTCTTCCCAAATACTGTATTGATGACAAAGGGAAAAGACAGTGACTCTACAGCAGGGAAACCTACCAGACATCAGCTTACTCCAGGGATAAACTTAACATCTCGGGTAATGGGATATATGATGTGTGTTCTCCCTGACATGATCTGAGAAGCACAGGTCACCTCTGTGACATTCTCCAAAATATATGGCCTCAATCTAACCATGAGAAAGTGCCAGTCATACTAAATTGAGGGTCATTCTACTAACTACCTGTGACCTTTAAAAGTATTAATGTCATGAAAGACAAAGACTGAAGAGCTGTCAGAGACTGAAGGAAGCTAAGGAGACATAAATGTCGTCTGGAATCCTGGATTAGATCCTGAAATAGAAAGTCTTCAGTGAGATCAAAATCAGGTCTGTTTTAGAGATTAGTTAGGGTACTGATGGCAATGTCAATTTCTTCATTTTGATCATTGTACTGTGGTTGTGTAGGATGTTAACATCAAAGGAAGCTGGGGGAGGGAGTTCTCTGTTCTATCTTTGTAACTTCTCTGTGAGTATAAAATTATTTCAAAATAAAAGATTAAAAAAAGAAGCCTGACAATACCAAGTGAGGGCAAGGATATGAAACAAGAGAACTGACAGCAGATGTATAATCCCTTGCAATCACTTTGGGAAACCAGTATTAACTAATAAAGGTGAAAACTTGTATAGCCTGTGATTTAGCAATTACACTCCTAGGTATATATGACAGAAATGAACATATATGTGCACCAAAAGATAAATACAGGAATGTTCTATTTTGTTTTTCAAGTTGAGAGAAGGGGAGATAGACACCCGCATGTGCCCCGACCAGGATCCAACTGGCAACCCCCATCTGAGTCCAATGTTCTTCCCATCTCAGGCCATGCTCACAACTTGAGCTATTTTTAGCACCTGAGGTGGAGGCTCCATGGAGCCATCCTCAGTGCCCAGAGCCAAGACACTCAAAGTGATCGAGCTATGGCTGTAGAAGCAGAGAGAAAAAAGGGGGAGGAAAGGGGTGGAAAAGCAGATGGTCGCTTCTCTTGTGTGCCCTGACTGGGAATCGAACTGGGGACATCCATACATTGGGCCAACGCTCTACCACTGAGCCAACTGGCCAGGGCAGAAATGTTCTTGTTTGCTGCATTATTTGTAAAAGAATTGCCAAAGTCAATAAAAAGAAATAAAAAAAAAATAGCCTGACCTGTGGTGGCGCAGTGGATAAAGCATTGACCTGGGAACACTGAGGTCACCAGTTCAAAACCCTGCACTGGTCTGGTCAAGGCACGTATGGGAGTTGATGCTTCCAGCTCCTCCCCCCTTTCTCTCTTTCTTTCTCTCTCTCTCTCTCTCTCACTCTGTGTCTCCTCTCTAAAATGAATACAATAAAAAGAAATAAAAAAAAAAGAATTGCCAAAGAATGTAAATAATCCAAATGTACATCACCAAGAATGAAAAAAAAAAAACTATATGATTTCTTTGTATATCAGAAATGAAATAACTACACGTAACAATGTAATTTTGAACAAAATAAATCAAACAAAAGATTATATACTTTTAGATTCAATTTATACAAAGTTCAAACACAGGCAAAACAAATCAGTGGGGTTATAAATCAGAAAGAGCCTGATCAGGCAGTGGCACAGTGGATAGACGTCAGACTGGGACTCAGAGGACCCAGGTTTGAAACCCTGGGTCCTCTGAGTCCCAGGTTGAACAGTGTTTTCAACTGGGTGCAATTTTGACACACACCCCAGAGACATCTTGCAATGTCTGGAGACATTTTGGATGGTCACAACTGGTACAGAGGATACCACTGGCATGTAGTGAGTAGAGGCTATGGAGGTTGCCAGCTTGAGTGTGGGCTCACCACTTGAGTGCAGGGTCAGTGGCTTGAGCATAGGATCATAAACATGACCTCATGGTTGCTGACGTGAGCCTGAAGGTCTCTGACTTGAAGCCCAAGGTCACTGGCTTGAGCAAGGGGTCACTTGCTCTGCTGTGGCCCCCTGGTCAAAGAACATATGAGAAAGCAATCAATGAACAACTAATGAGCTGCAACAAAGAACTGATGCTTCTTATCTCTCTCCCTTCCTGTCTGTCTATTCCTATCTGTCCATCTCTCTGTCTCTCTTTCTGTATCTGTCACCAAACAACAAAAATAATAATAAAAAAATCAGAATGATAGTTACCTTTGGGTATAAGGAAGGGCAGTAATTTGTTAGGATCACAAAAGGACTTTTTGGAGTGCTAGACAATGTTCAATTTTTTTGGTATTGGAGGTGATAACACAAAGTCTGTATTGTATTTATTATAACTCATTGAATTTTATCTTTATGACTTATATACTTTTCTAAATGTATTTATACTCTAATAAAATTTTATAATTTAAAAAATAAGTATTTATTTTAAATTATGTAACCGAGTTCCATTTTAAGTGCCTTGGTTTATGTTGGATACCTGTGCAAGGCAGGAAATGGGAAGCCATTATGTAGATGGTTGCATTAGGAACTTAGAGTAGTGTGTGCAGGGATGGGTAAGATGAAACACATTAGAGAGGTACTAAGGCAGTGGTTCTTAACCTGGGTTCTATCGAACCCTAGGGGTTCGATGAGTCGGTCTCAGGGGTTCAGAGAAGCCTCTGCCGGGGAGGCCAGAATAAAGTAATACCGTCATTTGTTGTGAGTTCATGCACTTTGTTGGTTTTGTTCTTTGAGCAAGGTGATGTTCATGCACGGCTCATTTTGTGCACCAGTAAGAAAACATATACCTATGTCTTGAATTTGGAAAAAAAAATCATATTTTATTTATCACTAAAGAAGGGTTCGGTGAATGAGCATATGAAACTGGTGGGTTCGGTAGCTCAAAAAAGGTTAAGAACCACTGTACTAAGGAGATAAAATTGGCAAGACTTTAGTGTTTGATTGAAGGTGGTTACAGATTTAAAACTTTATGTATTAGGCCATAAGAATCTAATGAATTTTTCTTCGGAGTGGAGGAAGATAATGAAAAGTGACATTTTTGAAAAGTTAATCTATGTATCACTCATAACATATGCTACTTTCTATTACAATAGACCTATTTATAATCATGACTTTGCTAGTAAATTGCAATCCTCTTGATGGAAAAGGCCGATACTCCTTTTTTTTTTTTTTTGTGACAGAGAGTGGGACAGATAGGGAAAGACAGATAGGAAGAAAGATGAGAAGCATAAATTCTTCATTGCGGCACCTTAGTAGTTCATCAATTGCTTTCTCATATATGCCTTGACTGAGGGGCTACAGCAGACTGAGTCACCACTTGCTTAAGCCAGTGACCTTGGGCTCAAGCTGGTGAGCATTGCTCAAACCAGATGAGCCTGCACTCAAGCCGGTGACGTGGGGTTTTGAACCTGGGTCCTCTGCGTCCCAGTCCAACTCTCTATCCACTGCACCACCGCCTGGTTAGGTGAGGCCGATACTCCTTCTGTCTTCAGGATTTAACTCCCTGCTCCACTATAGTGAATCTATCATCATTTAAGATGATCATAATTAGAAGACAAAATACAACATAAGATGTGGAACTGGTTGGGAATAGACAAGAAAACATCTCAGAAATTATGTGAAGGAAATTAAAACACCTATTATTAATTTTAAAGACTCTTAGTAAACATCTATAGGATACTTTAGAAACCTAATGAAGAATTGTTCAAAGCAATAGCCAGTCTCACAGTCAGTGGTTTACTATGAGTGACTCTTTTGCTTAAAACAAGTGGAAAATTATTGATCATTATGAATATTTATAATTGTTTTGTCAATGTAATAATATTTTTAAAAACAGACATATATATTGGAAAGAGACCATAGTATCATTCTTTTTAGGTTGATATAATCATCCATCTCTGGAAAACTCAAGAGAATCAAACAAAAAGATGTCAGAGTTAAAGACAGCTTCCTCTTTACATTTGAAGTCATCTTTTAAATATAGTGTAAGTTATATTTTCTCCATGAAACCATTGCCAAGAAAAGAAGGAAGGATGGTAGGGGGAGCTAAAGGAAATCAAACTCATTACTGTTGTCACCAGTGAATTTATTCATTTGTTATCATTCACTTATTCAATAAATATTTATCAACTCCCCCTCCATGTCCCTTCCATTTCCTCCCACATGAGGTAATCAATGTCAGGAGCCTGATGCTTACTTACCCCTTCACACCCTTCTCTATACTCACACAATCATATTCCAGCAGTCAGGTTCTGCGACACAGTTACAGTGGTGTATCAGGGCTCCTAGTTGCACCCAGTATCTGTTCTCTCCTCCTTTCATAGCAATAGAATTTTTATCTGTGCACATGGGTACTAGTTAAAAGCTGTATTTCTCAGCCTTCCTTGCAGCTAAATGTGGCCATACAACCGAGTTCTGTCACTGGAATTGAACAATATAAGAAACACGTACAACTTCTTGTTATGTTAAGAAGAAGGAACATTCCCCTTCTACTTTTGTTTTCAAATGACTGGAATGTGAATACAATGGGAGAGTTGGAGCAGCCATGTTGAATTCTGAGATGAAAGCTTTATGCTGAAGATGACAGAACACCAAGATCACAAGAGCATAAGTCCGCGGGTCCTCAACACCACTGAGTCACCTCTCTATCGAAACTTTCATATGAGGGAGAAACATAGTTTTATCTTGTTTAGACCACCATATGTGGACCATTACTGGCAAACTAATACAAACAAGACAAAGATAATACAAATCTTGAGCAAGACCAAGTTGTTCCTCGTCTTTGAGGAGCTTACACCCCGGCATGGAAAACAAGTCATCACAATAGTATTTGATAAGCGCCATGTTAGAGAAGGCACACGGTACATGAAGCCACTAAGTGGCAACAAGCCTTATCTGTGGAGGACGTAATGTTTTATCTGAGATCTGAAGGAGAAATAGAGTATCATCTACTTACCCCTGCTTGAAAAATTTCTTCTCTAGGCTTCAGAGACAATATTCTCCTGAGTTTCCTCCTACTTCTATGGTTGATCCTTCCTAGCTCCTTCCTTATATTCACTGGTAAACACTGGCCTTTTCAGAGCTCTTTCCGTATATTCTCTCATTAGGTGATCCCATTCATCCTCATGATTGTAAACAGCAACTCAATGCTGATGACTGCCAAGTCCAGCCCTCTCTCCTGAGCTTTGGACTCATGTTTAATTGCCTACATCACAGCTCCACCTGCAAGTCTCAACGGTATCTTAAATTTAGTATGCCAGTATGTGAGCTCTTCCTTTCTTTCTTCCCACCTGCTCTTCTCACAGTCCTTTCCTTCCCAGTAAAGGTTATGAACAATCCACCCAGTTGCTCGAGCCAGAAACTTGAGTCACTCTTAGCACCTCCTTTTCCTTGCCTCCCACACCCAATGTATTACTAAGTATGCTGATACACTTCCAAAAACTCTCTATTAAATCCACCCACTTCTCTCCATCCCCACTGCTACCGCTGATCCAAGCCTCTGCACCTCACCTCTCTCCTCACCAATGGTTACTTTCTAAATGAGTCTCACTTTCACATCTGCCCTCTCCATGCTTCTCCATATAGCAGCCGTGGAAATATTTTAAAGGCAGAAATCAGATCTCCAAAACATTCTTCAACGGATTGCATTGAATATAAATTAAAATTCCAAATGCTTAACATGATGCACAGGTTTCTGTCTGACCTGGTTCCTGCCTACTTGTCCAGCCTCATCTCTTGACATTTCCCCTTAGCCCACCACTCATTCTGCTCCTGTCATCAATGTTTAACTCTTTGCTGCTTCAGTGCTGCTCTTTCTTTTCTGGGAAAAGGCGTTCCCAGAGCTTTTTTTCCGGCTATCTCCTACTTATGTCTCACGTCTCAGTTTACTGTGACTTCCTCAGAGTCTTCCCTATCCTTTGATCTAGATTATATTCCTTCATTTTCTTTTGTGGAAGACTGCTAATTGACTCCCCAAATCAATTCTCTCTTTCTTTTGTAGTAATAGAATTTAGCTGGGCTCACAGCCTCTCAACTAAAGACTCTGTTTCTTGCCTTTGCATCCAGCTGTGGACATGTGACTGTTTCAGCCAAAGGGATATGAATGGGTAAAGTGTGTAAGAGCTAGGGTTTCCCTATAAGTGACTAAGCTTTTTTTTTTTTTTTTCCTAGATGAGAGGAGAGGAGATAGTGAGACAGACTTCTGCATGTGCCCGACTGGGATCCACCCAGCAACCCCATCTGGGGTCGATGCTTGAGTACCAAGCTATTTTTTTCATGCCTGAGGCTGATGTGCTTGAACCAATCAAGTTATCCTCAGTGCCTGGGGCTGACACCTGAACCAATCAAGCCACTGGCTGCAAGAGGAGAAAAGGGAGAGAAGGGGGAGAGGGAAGGGGAGAGAAGCAGATGATCATTTCTCCTGTGTGTCCTAACCCAGAATTGAACCCAGGACATCCATATGACAGGCCAACACTCTATACCCACTGTGCCAGTGACCAGGGCCATGACTAAGCTCATTATAGTCTTCCACCCATTGTGGTGCGAGTTGAAGCACTCACCCTGGACCAGGCAGGGATCCATGTGTTGTTGTGTGGATGGTGGGGCCACACCCACACTATCAGCCTTGACCTGCCTACTTGAGATTGTTAGACGAGAAAAAATTTTTAATCCTATTTAACTACTCGACTTTTGAATCTCTTTGTTACAGTAAAGGGGGCCTAGGATGGGTGTTAAGTAGAGAAGTAGGGTCTGCCAGCAGCATACACAGGAGGCACAACACAATGTGAATGTTAACCCATGGCATTGTGCAAACAGGTGGGACTGCAAAGAAATTACACAATCAAATGTTTTTAAGGATTACTTTCATTGTAACAGGGAGAATCAATTGGATGAGAGAACACATTGAGGCAGAGAGGCCAGAGAAATGATTGTCATCAGGTGGAGGGGAGAGAATTCCATGGATTAGCATAGCACACGGATACAGAGAATAGGACAAAGCCCAGAGATATTTTGAAAGATGGACTCCAGAGGGCTTGGTGGTTGACTGGGTGTTGTAGGCAAAATCACTGCTTCCTAGAGTTGCCCACATTTTAATCCCAGGGACCTATCCATACATCACCTTACATGGCACAATATTTTTTATTAAGTTAAGGCTCCTAAAAGGAGGTGATTATTTTGGATTATCTGGGTGTGCCCAGTGTAGTAATCACAAGGCTCCTTATATTAGGGAGGCAGGAAGGTCAGAGTCAGAAAGGCATTGTGATGACTGAAGAGAGAGTGGAGTGTGTGCTCTAGAAGCTGGAAAAATCAAGGAAATGAATTATCCTCTAAAGCCTGCAGACAGAAGGCAGCCCTTTAGACACCATGCTCTTATCCCAGTAAAATCCATTTTGGACTTCAGATTTCTAGACTTGTAAGATAAATCTGTGTTGTTTTAATCCACTAAGTTTGTGGCAACTAGGTATAGCAGCAATAAGAATCTAATATACTGGGTGAAGGTAAAGGGAGTATCCAGTATAGGGACCTTGTACAGCTGGGTGGGTGATAGCTCGGGAACCCAGAAATAAGAGGGAGTAGGGGAGGGACAGGAGACCATGAAGCATTCATGTGAGACTCAGGTAGGAGTGACCATGCAATAACCTACTTGACAACCGGCCATACGGATCTGCACTCAGGGGAGAAGCTGCCTCAGAGAGGGGGATTCGGGGGCATCCTCAAGTATTCTGTGACTGAAGCCAAGAGAGTGAGTGAAAATAAACACAGAAAAAATAGTCAGAAGAGTCTTTTTGGCGGTGATGACCCTTCCACAACAACACACTTCTCGCTAGGGACAGAGGCAGATTTAATGGTGGGCACACCAGGCGCGCCCTGGGGCCCCGACTTCTGAAGGGCCCCGCAAAACCCCCAACTATACACTTTTTTCTAATGACACCAAGTTTGGTTTCACATGTGCAATTTTAACATTAATAGTACATAATATTTTTTACTTATTTAAAAACATGCTTAACATGTATTTTTATTTTCCCTGTCTTTCTCTTTTCTTTAAGGGGCCCAATATTTTCTTCTATGCCCGGGGCCTCAACTGACCTTAATCTGCCTCTGGCTAGGGATCTCTTTCATCCTCCCCTCCCCACCCACCCACCCACCCACCCAGGACAGGAGAAGAGGAAACGAGAGAAGGGCTCGGTGCAGAGCCCAATTCCTACTACATGGATATGAAATGCCCAGGATGCTATAAAATCACCACCATCTTTAGCCATGGTACAAATGGTACTTTTGTGTGACAGCTGCTCCACTGTCTACAGTGACAATTGCCTCAGCCTAGAGGAACAGCGAGGCTGACAGAGTGTGCTCCTTCAGAAGGAAACAGCACTAACAACACCCTGAATCAGGATAGCGAGGAACCATCCCAAAAGACATGCTTTGGATAAAAGAAAAAGAATAATAATAAGAAAGGCCTAGCACTGTGATGGTGAACCTATGACACACGTGTCAGCATTGACACGCATTGCCATTTTTCGGTGACACGCAGCCGCAAAGCAGAGAAGTATGGGGCCGCATGCCAAGAAGGACATTTCATCCTCGGCTCCTGCACCGCCAGGTGCAGTAGCTGAGGACAAAACATTTGCTGTAGTGTAGACACTCTGTGCCGGAGGTCTGTAGGCCAAAACAACAGAACTCCGGCACAGAGCATCTAGTTCTGGGACTTCCGGTTAGGCCGTTTTTCTCCAAGTGACACAGCACCCAAGTTATGCTAGGTTTTTTGGCGAATTTTGACACGCCAAGCTCAAAAGATTGCCCATCACTGCTCTAGAACAAAACCCAAGGGGAGCACACAAAGGAGGGTGGCCAGAGGGAAAGAGCAAAACCCAAGGTTTGTGGGTCATACAAGTCAGAGGAAGAGAGTGTTTCAGGGGATAAGCAACCATCAACAGTGTCCAATGTTGCTGATGGATAGAGAGAGAAAAGCGAATGACATCATTTGCACACAAAAATAAAATCCCTACCCTTTCATATGTGAATGTACATGTTTGTAAGCATGTACATGTTTGTAGGCATTTACACGAGCAAGCAGAAACAGGATGGTGAAGAGCCAGTGTATGTCCAGTATCCAAGGCCACCTTCACAGCCACCTGGCCAGTGCAGGTTCTCATTAGATCGGAACAGTCGGTAATAAAACAACGGAGTCAAAAACTGGTGAGCCATCAGCTTTAATCCTAGCTTGCACCCAGTGGGCAAGGAAAAACACACACTGGGTTCCAAAACCCACTCATTCAGTGCTCACAAAGCTACTGACTTATCCGAGTTTCCTAGAATCAAAGGTTTCTAGCTCACCAGACTTATTCACCTCTGTTTCCTATCTCCTTCTCTTTGCACAAATTGTACAAACTGACTTTTTCCTCAGCACTCTGCCATCTTGGCTGCTTCTCCTTTCCTCCACGTGGCCTTAATCTGCTCTCCTCTCTAATACTAACCTCAGGAACCCAGAGAGAGCAAGCTCCCGATCTGTCCCACTTTATAGGGTAGAAATCCAAACCTTTAATCCAATCTACAAACAAGGAAGTCTCTGATACAAAGTCACTTATCTGAGACATACTGGGAGGATTCCTCATGAGAGTGCACCACCCCACATCATCCAATCAGTCAAGGGTGTGGGGAAAAGCTAACTCTTAAAACTTGCACATGGCAGTGCCATCTTTAACAAAGTGAGCATAATATATTTTATCTGCCCAACAGCCAGGGTCCTGAAGCTAGACAAGTCGGGTCTGAATGCAGATGTCACACTTACTAGTAGTATGACCTTAGTGAAGTTACACTCACATTTACATGAATTAGTTTCATCATTTGTAAAATGGGATAACAGTACGTATCTGTATGTGATTGTTGTGAGAATTAAATGAATACAGAAATGGAAAGTGCTTTGAACAGGGTAAGTCCTATCCATATAAGTATTAGCTGTTGTTGTTCTTATTACTACTTACAGTAATGTGTTTGCTTTGTTCTTTAAGAATAATCAATTCTGCCAAAGGAGATAAGAAAAACAAACATAAGGAGGAGAAATTAAGTGAAAGTAGAAGCAAGTAGTTTGTGAGATAAAGTAAGTAGTGCACATATAAGCTAAACATAAAAAGGAAGGTTGGAAGGCTCAAACTGGCACCAATATTCTTGATACAGTACGTATTCATGAAGCATATCCGGCACTCAATATTCAGGGAGGCTTAAAATGAAGTCACTGGTGCCACGCTGAGAAACGTAGGTGATGCTCAAAAGGCTAACTGATCAGCTAGAACTGTGGTCAAGCATACTTGCTCCTGTCTCTCAGTAGAGAAAGCAAGGGTTGACTCTGGCATCAGGCAACCCCTGTCTGCCAAGTCCCCTCATTGAACCTCAGCCCTTGTCCTTATAACCACACCACCAGCATAGGGGAGCCTGATGCAATTCAGAGAGAAGGAGAGAGAGGGAGGAGGAAATGGAGAAAGTAAAGAGGGAGAGAGACATGCAGAGGTTCTATGCATACTTCATAAAATACACCACCTGCTGCTGTACCTAGCTATCCTAAGTGTGTTCATCTACCCTCTCTCTTTCTTCTCCCTAGTTTCTTATTCTGCATTTTAAATGGATTCAATAAGCCATGTGATTTCAACATCGTATTTTTGTTTTTGAGCCTTTCAGTCAGTGACCTCTCGGACAGCCAGCCTGGCCATATACTTGGGAGCTAACTTCCACACCACACCCACTAGTTACCTCCCAGTGGGCGGGGAGGTTCGGGAGGAGAGGCAGATGACTTTTTCTTTAGCCAAGTTTGCATCTTCTCCTTAGTTCTACTGGAAAAGAAAGAGGCTGCCAGGAAAAAAATTCATGCCCTAACCAGGTCACTAAAAATTCTGTTATGTGGACCCTTGAGACGATCCTGTCAGATTTGAAACAGAATCACCAGCTGCAAACTAGGAAGATTTGGCTTCACTTCTCAACATGGAACTCCCTCTGAGCAGCTGTAAGTCAAGGACTACCTTTGCCTCTCAAATTCTTCCCACTCTCCTCCCTCACCCCTTCCACAGGCACAACAGAGGGGAACCATGTTAGACCTGGAGTCTGTTTACTTCTTTCTTTCTTTCTCTCTCTTTCTTTCTTTCTTTCTTTCTTTCTTTCTTTCTTTCTTTCTTTCTTTCTTTCTTTCTTTCTTTCTCACTCTTTCTTTCTTCTTCCTTCCTTCCTTTCTTTTCTTTCTCTTTTAAAAAATTGCTTCTCTAATGTCTGGACAAATATAAAGAATGATTATTCTATTATGACAGCTACCAATGGGTTTTTATAAGCTGTGCAGTTTCAAATCCTGCGGTGGGAAGCTGTCTCAAGGCCACGCCAGGTGAAAATCGGTCATTTTTTTAGTTCAACACCACCTTAGTTCTCACTACCTTTAATGGTTTTGTTATAAACAGTATTGCAAGTGGATTTATCACAAGACTAATATTAGTTGCTTAAGTTTCAGGGACCGTTTCTAGGCTCCAGGGGGCCACCGAGAATTTGCAATTTCGTTCTATTCTTTCTAAAGACGGACCTCAAATCCTAAAGTTTCAGGACCTATACAATTCTCATCAGTATGATTTCATCGTTAAAAGCGTAAACCCTGGAAATAAAACACTTCTTTCCCTTTCACGATTTAGTAATTTTTGATAGGTCACATTATATATCAGCCTGGGTTTTCTCAGTTGTAAAATGGGAATAGTATTACCTATACTTTTGGGGTTATGGTAAACCTTGATCAGTGCTTCATATACAAATGTTCATAAATGTTAGCTCTCATTATTATCGCTGTTGTTGCCAGAACAAGACCATAAACTCCCTGAGATCAGGATGTGGCATTCCCCGAGCCTATCACAGACACGCAGAAATGCCTGCTGAAGGAACCAACTATACCTTTTACAACCACCCTCCCCATCCTCACTTCTTGTCTAACCAGAAGTACAACTTTAATTACGTTCTCAGTGGAACACACACAATTACCTCCTTAGCAAGGCGCCAGGCAGGCAGGCTCCGTACCACCTTCCCAATTAGAAAGGTTGTCGCAGCCTCCCATATCGCTTTCCCGGCGAGTCCTGAAACCCCGCTGCTAGCCTCCCGTCCCCCGCCCAGTTCTTCTCGCCCGGGTCAGTTGAGGACAGTCTGCCATGGCCGGTACTAGAGACCTCGAGATAACGCATAAATAGCGTTAGCATTGCTCCTGGAACTTAATAAGCGCTCTATAAACGTCGGCTACAATTATTATTACAATTCCCAACCAGGCGGTCATCTACTCCCCGCCGCCTCCACCGGTCCCCACCCCGACCCCCGGAGCTAGGCCAGCACTGTTTCCCCTGGAGCGGGGTCTGAGCTGGGAGCCGGGGTGGGGACAGCACGTCGCGGTCCGTCTCCCCCTTGTCACAGCGCAACCCCAGCAGGGCTGGGCCCCGAGGTCCCCGGGGGCCGCCAGGGCGGGCGGGAGGCCGGGAGGAGCGCCGCCGCCGCAGGAGGCGGAGCGCTGCACCTGGCGGCGGGGCCGCGGAGCGCTGCCCTGAGACGGGCCAGCCGGGAGCGAGCGGCGGAGGCCGGGCCAGAGGAGGAGGAGAACCACGGAGAAAGTCGCCCGGTGCGTGCGCACTGCTCGCCGCTCCCGGTCGCCCCGCCCGGGCCGCATCCCTCCGCCGCGCCCGCCCGCAGCCCCCGGAGCCAGCGACCCGCGGGAGATGGAACGCGCCGCCCTGACGGCCGCCGTCCCGGCGCCCCTGCCCGCCGCTCCGCGCCGGGGGGAGATGGCTCCCCGCGCCCCGCGCAGCTGAGCGCCGCCGCCGCTCGCAGCAGGTGAGCCCGGGCCCACGCGCGGGGACAGACCGAGCTCGGCAGCCCCACCCTGGCCTCCGCCGCGGGGGACCAGCCGGGCCACTGGACCCGGAGCTCCCTTCCTGCGTGGCGCACACTTGCTGTCAGGGAGGGGGCTGCTGAGGGGGGCCCGCGAGACCGGGCGTGTGCGGGTGCCTCGGCTCCCAGCCCCACCGCTCCCTCCCTCCCTCCGTCCCCTCGGCTTCTGTGTTGGCTGTCATCTTTACGGGGTGCCGGGGGAGGCTGCAGCCCGCACCGCCGGCGCGCTCGGCTCGGGCAGCACTTCCGCAAACGTAACTGGAGTCGGGAAAACAAAGGCGCTGCCCGCGGGAGCCGAAGCAGCCCGGGAGGGGGGCGCGTGGGTGTGGAGTGCGGGTGGAGCCCCAGTGTCCAGGCCCTTCTCGGTCCAGGCCCACTGGCGCCCTTGCCATAAACATCCTCGGGAGAAAGGAGGTGGGTAGGAATCCCAGACAGCCCCAGTGACAAAGACGTGGCCACTTGTGTATTGAGAGCACATCGACAACGTATTTTTCTGCAGGTGAATTAATACAAACAACAAAAACCCTTTTCTCCTGCCTGATACCATCCTAGGAGAAATTCCCTGCCTTGTGCTTATTCAGCTTGGTCTAACATGTCTTAAAACCCTTTTGGGGTAGTAATAATGGGGGGTACCAGTCTTTCTGGATCCTATTTATTCCCTTCACAGCCTCCTGCAAATTTAAGTAGGATGGTGAAACATTTCAAATGCAGCTTTCTCCTCATTTGTCCTATTCCCCAAGCACAGACAGGTGGATTAATGGCCCTAAGGCTGGTACACAGTGCATCTTGCCTCTCCCACACACACTGGCAACCACAAACATTTCCTTTCATCCAAAAATATTTAATAAACACCTTACAGAGCTACTGGAACAGATAAAACCTTGCCTGTTAGAGGAAAAAACCCAAAAACTATAGTAGAGGTCCTCATCCCAACTACTGTTGAAATATGCAGTTGTTTGCCCATGGACCTGTCACGTGTGCTTGACCCTCAGTTTTGTCTCCTATAAAAGATAGTTGGATTGTATAGTGGCCAAGTTTCCCCCTAACTGTTCTAGAAGTTTAGGATTTTGTGGAAATCTAACCTAGATCTAATCTAAATCTTCATGATAGATGATTGAAAAGGATGGGTGGACATACAGTTGACCAACAGCATGTGATATAAGCAGAGGTGTGTTTGGAAGATCCCTTGTGTCTGCAGAGCATCCCTTTCCCGAGGCATGGCCGCTAGCCAGCCAGGGGTGCGCATCATTGATGGCCTTGTTAAGTAAAAGGAGAGGATAGGAAGCCTCACCATAGGGCAGGTTGGCTTTTGACACTTTAAGCTGCTGGTCATCAGGAGAATGGAAGGTATTTTCAGTTATTTAGTGGTAATCAGATGGTTTGTGTTTATCACAAGTTCTAAGTAAAATTTAGGATTGCATAGCAAGCAGGAGGCTGGGGCATTGCTAATGACACTGGGGAGGAGAAGGAGGAGGAAGGATCCTATTTCAATAAAGCTACTAAGAATATTTACAGTAACTAATTTCTAAGATATTTTGTGTCAATAGAAGTAAAGTAAATATACAAACATGAGGGCAAACTAAAACAAAGGTGAACTAAAGAGAAAGGTTTGCAGGGATAAGGTATTGGATCACCATCTATCATAGTTTCTGGATTATTAACAGTAATAAGGCACTTTTTGAGCACTTACTGTGTTCAAGACTTCTTCATAAACAATTTCTAAATCACTGTAAGACAAGTCCCCCATTTTGTGGATGATGAAAGGGAAGCTCAGAAGGGGAGAAGGGTTAAGGAACTTACACAAACCACACAGTTGGTAAGAGGTGAAGTTTGATTTGACCCCATGTTTCTGGCTCCCAAAGCCCAGGAAATTTCCATATGGTGTCCCTCCCTATTTAGGACCCATTAAGCCTCACCTCCTACACAGATGCCATCCTTTGTTTCTTGTCTTTAAAAATTAACTTCATTCCAATATACACACATTACACATGGTAACATATATCTATGTAAGATATTCAATATATTTAAAGTGCATAGATATTAATGCAATGCACTGATATGTTTACCCATTTGTTTTCCCCATATTTTAGGCCAAAGGCAAGTATGAAAACTAACATAACCAAAGATATAGTTAGTATTAGGGTGACAGGTTTTTTGTTTTACTTGTTTTTTTTTTATATTTTATTATTATTAATTTTAATGGGGTGACACCAATAAATCAGGGTACATATGTACAATGAAAACATCTCCAGGTTATCTTATCATTCAAATGTGTTGCATACCCGTCACCCAAAGTCAAATTGTCCTCTGTCACCTTCTATCTGGTTTTCCCTGTGTCCCTCCCCTCCTCCCTATCCCACTCTTCCCTCCCTCCCCCATCCCGTAACCACCACTCTCTTGTCCATGTCTCATAGTCTCACTTTTATGTCCCACCTATGTGTGAAATCATGCTATTCTCAGTTTTTCTTTTTTTCTGATTTACTTATTTCACTCCGTATAATGTTATCAAGGACCATCCATTTTGTTATAAATGATCTGATGTCATCATTTCTTATGGCTGAGTAATATTCCATAGTATATATGTACCAAAGCTTTTTAATCCACTCGTCTTCTGACGGATACTTGGGCTGGTTCCAGATCTTCACTATTGTGAACAATGCTGCCACGAACATGGGGGTGCATTTCTTCTTTTCGAACAGTGCTATGGTGTTCTTAGGGTATATTCCTATAAGTGGGATAGCTGGGTCAAAAGGCAGTTCAATTTTTAATTTTTTGAGGAATCTCCAAACTGTTTTCCACAGTGGCTGCACCAGTCTGCATTCCCACCAGCAGTGCAGAAGGGTTCCCTTTTCTCCACATCCACGCCAGCACTTATCCTGTGTTGTTTTGCTGATGAGTGCCATTCTGACTGGTGTGAGGTGATATCTCATTGTGGTTTTAATTTGCATTTCTCTAATAATTAGTGATGTTGAGCATTTTTTCATATGCCTATTGGCCATCTGTATGTCCTCTTTGGAGAAATTTCTATTCATTTCTTTTGCCCATTTTTTGATTGGATTGTCTTCCTGTTGTTGAGTTTTATAAGTTCTTTATAAATTTTAGTTATTAACCCCTTATCAGATGTGCTGTCGAATATGTTCTCCCATTGTGTGGTTTGTCTTTTTATTCTGTTCTTATTGTCTTTAGCTGTGCAAAACCTTTTTAGTTCGATATAGTCCCATTTGTTTATCTTGCCTTTTATTTCATTTGCCCGTGGAGATAAATCGGCAAATATATTGCTGCTACAGATGTCGGAGAGCTTGCTGCCTATGTTTTCTTCTAAGATGCTTATGGTTTCACAGCTTACATTTAAGTCTTTTATCCATTTTGAGTTTGTTTATGTGAATGGTGTAAGTTGATGGTCTAGTTTCATTTTTTTGTAGGTAGATATCCAATTTTCCCAACACTATTTGTTAAAGAGGCTGTCTTTACTCCATTGTATGTTCTTTCCTCCTTTGTCAAATATCAGTTGTCCATAAAGCTGTGGGTTTATTTCTGGGTCCTCTGTTCTGTTCCATTGATCTATGTGCCTGTTCTTATGCCAGTACCAGGCTGTCTTGAGTATAATGGCCTTATAGTAAACCTTGATATCCGGAAGAGTGATACCTCCTGCTTTATTTATTTATTTATTTATTTTTGCTTTATTTATTTTTTTTTTGTTTTACTTGTTTTGATAATCAGTAAATCTTGATTTCACAATGTCACTGTAGGGAAAAGGAGAAATGCAGTAATGTAAAGTTGTCTGTTAGCTGCTTGGGTGCATCGTCTTGGGAAAAATCAAGATATAGTAAGTGAAAAAAGGAAGCTGCAAGAGATTTATGGTATACCCATTCTTAAACCTGCATACCGGTGTGTGTATACCCATTATCTCCACACTGTCAAAGGCAGCTACCTGAAGGAAGTAGGGACAAGAAGAAGAGAAGGGGGTGCTTTTCCTTTTTACGTTATAAAGTCATGTTTGGCCTTTTCAAAAATTTTGCAACAAGCACATGTTATTTTATTATATAAAACTAAAAAAACAAAAATAGTAGAATCAGTGTTGATTCACTGCATACAAATTCCCAAATAAGAAAGAATGTGCCAAACTCTTTATTGTTAGAAAAGTGAAAGGAGACTCAGGAGATCAAAGAGCAAGGTGATCTTCCAGGAATTGCAGGTGTAGGAACAAGGGGTGAAGAGTCTTAGATGACTGGTTTTTACCTTTTCTAACAGTATCTATATCTTGTTCTCCAGCACCGCCATTTTTCCTTCTCAATAGGAATGCTTTGATGCACACACCAATTTGCTGGGCTGGGGTGATAAGAATTTCTCCCTGGTCTTGCTAGTTAGTGGTGGCTGTCTATGGAAGCATGATTATTCTCCATGTGGAAGGTAAGAGCAGGAGAAGTAAATTTCCCTACCCTGTCATTTCATGAAATTATGGCACTTAGCTGACTTCAGGTATAATTATTTTTAGTCACATAATTTCAGGAGCAGGAACTTATTAAGTTAATCATGTCTGATGTACATATATATATTTATGACATTTAATCCCACAACTCTGCTCAGTTTTATCTAATAATAACAAAAATTATTGCTTAGAATCTGTTATCACAGTTCCTTGCTTAGAAATCCAGAGCCAAACATATTCAGACCTTTCAGAATCAAGAAAACACTCTTGTGTTTGTACATGAAGGGAATCTGAATAAGCTTAGTTTATTTTAAATATGAGACCATCCTGAGGAAATGGGAGTTATAAAATTACTTTGCAGAAGAGACCAATTTTAGGTGTCATCCAACATTTCGTTTATGGTTCTGATTATGTTTTGGGCAGAGGGAGATCTCAGGCTTTGGATTTAAGAAGCTCTGTTGCTCAATAGTTTCTCCTTAACCCAGAAATCGAGGACAAAATCCTTCCCTAATACTAAGTTTAGGTAAAACATTTTCCCTCAGAGCAAAACTAATGTGGCATATCCCAGGACACAGCATTTCGGATTCCTGGGGAACACAAACATACACATTGGTGTGAATTATGTGTGTGTGTCAATGAAAACACCTTAATGTCTCCATCAGGAACATTCCATTTGAGTAAAATTCCTCAGTGGTTAATTAACATTAGCTGTCTGTGGCTATTTACTGTACTTTACTAGCATTTTGCAGGGTGAGAAGGACCTGTATCAGCCTGATCTGTTGTCCTAGTTATCTAGTACTTAGCCCTATTTTTGGATTCCAGTAACATTTGCTTTGTAGCTGTCTTTTTGCTCTTCCATATTTAGAAGACAGTTATTTACTATTTTGTAAAATGGCATTGTCTAAATTAAGTTAGTTGGCCAGGCAGCTTTTGGAAACTATGACAATCACTTGCTGAGACAATGATTTAATGGTGTCGAGCCCAAAACAGAAAATAAAACAAAACTAAAACAAATAAAACTAATGTGAAACACCTAAACCTTGAGCTCTCTTTTCTATATTAATATATGTCTGCTGTAGATATTGCAACTTTGGTTGTTAGTTTGTGGATTTAAATAGCACACAAGCACACACATAGCCACCCTCAGCGCTCAAAGAAAGTTCCCTCAGTGTTATATTTTAAGTATCTTCCTCCCTCTGCAAATGTGGCTGAGTTATGGATGTGCTGATGATTGTGTTGAAGGAATGTTAATATTTGGAATGCAATTGAGAGCTCTGTTCTACCTTACAACCTGGTGTGCTTCTGCATTTTAGGATGTGGTGGGGAGGATGAAAGACAGTGGGCAGATGAGAGGAAATCCAGGCTCTTAGAAAAACCATACTCCAGAGGTATGAAATGGGATCGAATCAAGGATGGCCAAGACACTTTTTGTGACATTTTTCTGGCATGCATTTGAGAAGGGGAGACGAATTCAGGGAACATTCTGCAAGTCGAAAACAGAGAGTCCAACTTTGAATGACTGAGCAAATGTTTTGATCTGAGACCAAGAGTGGGACTAAGGGGGGAGAGGGAAACAAGACATCATGAGTCAGCAGTGGCCAGAGGTAGCTTTGGTGTGGATTTACCGGTTATAAAAGGAGAACTAGAAAGAGGAACTGATATTGTTTCAACAAGCCTGATTTGTGGGTTAACTGTGCCAAGGGAAAGTGAGCGAGGAGGCTGGGCTTGTAGTTAGCTCCCTGTGTGTTATATACAGAGGGCTCAGGGCACAGCCAGGTGCAGTGGAGAGCAGAGGCATGGTCAGCAAAGTCCAGGACCCCCAGAAGAACTCTGAGCACCAGAACCATGCAGGAGTATGTCCCTATGAGCTCTGTGGAGAATTTATCTCTCATAACTGCTCTGGGAACTTTTAGGGACTAGGTTAAGGAGGAACACACTTGGGCCCAAATAAGGCCTCTCTCACCAGAACGAAGTCCAGAGCATCCACATTAAATACACAAAACAGAACTATACAAAATGACATGCACACTATCTCTGATTAAGAAATGCACAGGTCTTATCCAGCATAGTCAAGCTTCTGTGGCTATTATGGGGTGTTTTTTTAATTCTATTTCAGAATAATTTCTGTGGAATTAGTCTGTAATGTACAAATGGAACCCAAACTCACCTTTTGAGGGAGTTTGAATAAAAGACTTTATTGTTAAATTTCAAAAGGGTAAAAATGATGCATTTCCATTTTCTTTCATATGTAATGAGGTTCCCTGTATTTGGACGGTGAGGTGAGATCTTTTTCAAGAATGTCTCAAAGTCTTTGTAACAGGTTCTTTCAGTTGTTTCTATTGGTATGCAGGACAAGCAGACTTCAATTTAGCAACTCCCTATAGCCTCTCAGGGACTTCAGGATCAAGGGTGCCCTGATCTTCACTCAAATGCTTTGTATTTAAAACAATGCTTATTTTACACAAGTGTACCTCAGAGTGCCGGTTAGGTTCTAGACCACCCTGGAAAAGCATCACAATAAAGCAAGTCTCAGTTTTTCGCTAGTGGAGGGTCTTGCCTTCACTTTGTAAAATAAAGGGGGGAGGGTCAATATCTGTGAAGTATATAATAAGTCAAAGCACAGGAAAATGAGGTACGCTGTTATGAGTTTTAAAAGTGATAAATGTTCATTGAAAAAGAAAATCCAGTAAAGTATAAGAAAAAAATTACAGCAACTCCTAATTTTACTTCTTGGAGATATCCCCTAGTAACATTTTGCTATTAATTTATTAAAGTCTTTTATAAAATATATTTAGTATGAAGTAGACTTACAAATATTAACTCTTACGATACCTAGAAGACTGTGTCCTGCTTTTTTTCTCTACTTAATGTTATATATAGAACATGAGAATTTCCCCATATTCTCTTAATTTTTAAAATTCTCTTAAGTTCTATTTTTCTATCCCATGGGTATAAGGCTCTGTCTTTCTCTCATATGGATATAACGTAATTTAACTGCTGCTATTACTGATTGCTTACTGTGTTTTAGTTTTGATTGTTATAAAAACTACTGAAGTAAACATCCTTACAATTAAATCTTTGCTTTCTAAAAATGTTATACTTCTATTCTGAGTTAATGGGCATTCCTGTCAATCTTTATCCTCACCAGCACTGAAGATTTTCATTTTCAAAAGTATTGTTATGACATTTATATTAAATCTTGATGCTAGGTAATAAATATTTTCTGAAAGAAATTAATAGCACATGGTAAATCTCAATTTATTAGAGTCCTAACAGCACATGAACTAAAATAATTTTAGATTATGTATACTGGAATGTATTTAGTATATAAATTATTGTTTTAAACTATAGTGTATTTAGGGCATATAAGTAAAAATAATTGGTGATAAGAAGTCTATAGAAAAATGTATTTTAAACATTGAGTTCTATATATATATATTTTTAATTTCTTTTTATTTATTCATTTTAGAGAGGAGACAAGGAGTGAGTGTGTATGTGTGTGTGTGTGTGTGTGTGTGTGAGAGAGAGAGAGAGAGAGAGAGAAAGAGAGATACGGAGGAGGAGCTGGAAGCATCAACTCCCATATGTGCCTTGACCAGACCAGTGCAGGGTTTTGAACTGGCGACCTCAGTGTTCCCAGGTCGACACTTTATCCACTGCGCCACCACAGGTCAGGCAAGGTATATATTTTGATGTAAATTATAAACTCATAAAAGATGTGTCTGAGAAAGAAGCCCCTTTACTAAAATATATTATATATAAATTGCTTCTAAAATATAGCAAGCGATATTTATTGAGGAAACTTTCTGTGAAATCTTTGTCCCTTGCAGGGGCTGACCAGGTTTCATCCTCGCCTGTTTCTCTTCTCTCTCACGAGGTACCTATTCTGTTACCTAGAAGAATTTTGAAGACACCATTTCAAAATTGATAGATTTCCCAGGCTCCGTTATGAACATAGTTGCACTTGCAGGGTCCCGATCCGAGAAAATGCATAGAGATAGAAAGCTAATAAGAATTGTATTAACACTTATTAGGGAAGTAGGTGTATGGTGGTAGCATCAGCGTACATCGACCACGAGTAGGATGCATATGTATGACACATATAAATATAATGTTTTAGAGGACTCCCACAGGTGCAGCTGTGGCCCTGGAGGAAGCAAGTGGCTGGTGATCCATGCCCACTGCCCTGGCTCTTGGCTGGAGGGGAGTGAGTAGGGAAGCTCCGGGCGGGCCTGCTTTAGGAGACATATTATTGGTGCCCAGATTAAAAAGTAGAAAGAATTTCCTTTTAAAAGTTATACACTCTGTAACCCTTAGTCTCCTTTAACACTCTTCATTTAGTAATCTGCGTACTACCACTATTTGTAATATTCTTTCAATAAGGAAGCTTCCGCAACTAGAGTACAATGACCATTGGAAACTCAGCCTGTTTATTAGTTTGATTATCCTGAACAATTTCATTGTCCTGTCTGGCAATTGATCTTTGTTCAGAGAGAGATGACTGTGCATTGATTCTGCTTTTCAATTCTTACATTGTTTTCCTTCTTGATGAATAAATGCGGAGCATCACCAGCAACATATTCAATTAGTTTCTCTTCCTATTTGGAACATCGATTGGATTCTTTTGTTGTTGGAGAAACTCACAAATATCATTCTTTTTTATAAAACATGTTTTCATGCTGTAATATGAACTGTTACTTGTTCCTCACACTGAGCTTGTTTAAAGATAGGAAATCAATTTGAGAGATAGAAGGAAATAAGGTTCTGGGGCCTGCTTCAAGTTTATACCATAAACTAGTGGCATGATATTTAATCAAAAGCCCAAAACTAACAATAGGAATCTACTACTATGATGGTTGATGAGGTCTAAGGATCTAGCTTACAAAATTTTTTATTGACATTTAATTTCACAAAGTGAAAGTGAAAATCACTTGGCTTATATTACTAAAGCCATATTTAGGGTTAAATTTTATTCCTTCCTCTCCTTTAAGAGATTAAAATAATTTGTTCCTTATATCCTTTTAGCTACTTTTATTCACATTTATTATGTTGCACGTAAAATTAAAATATTCCTACTGGGGACTATATTTTAAATGAATAGTTATCTCTTGCCTGAAGATACTTAATTACCATTCCAGCCCATAAGCCAACAATGTGTTCGCTAGTGAGCCAATGCTCCCCACCCCCTATTAGGCTGTGGACTTGGAAATGGGTATGGATATAAATTCATGAGCATTGATGGATAAAATTCTAGCCTAGTTCCGAGGAGGTACCAGAGAATTCCAGAAACTGCATTGGGAAGAATGCAAAATAAGGCCCAAGGTTTTAATGAACATTCTAAGACCACAACCTCCAACAAGTGTTCATATGTTAGCAAACTTCCAAGTTAGAAAAATGCTTTTTAATACATTATTTCTTTTAAGCGCTGGAATCCCTCTGTGAGTTAGTTGACCTGGACTTGTGTTTTTATCCCCATTTTATCAAAAAGAGACTCAAAGAGGCACTGATCTGTAAAAACAAGGAGAGCAACAGAAACTTCTCTACTTCTTAAAGTTAATCTCTGGTCACATTTAACTTTAGTAAAACCATATATATATTGTCATCAGGTGCTTTTCTCAAAAATAACCAATATTTATTGACAGCTGAGAAGAGTAAAGAACAATATTCTAAGAAATAGATTGTCCCCTGAAGCAGTTTGTAATCTAGTTGGACAGACAGGAATTATCTATAAAAAGAACAATAAAATTACCCATAAATCCTATAGCAGCTCAGGTGTGAGAGCCATCTCCAGAAGCAGAGGAAGGTGTCAGGAAAATATTGCAAGTTTAGTCTATTACTAGGTGTATAAAAGATTGTATTAGATCAGTGGTTCTTAACCTTTTTTGAGGTACTGAACCCACCAGTTTCATATGCGCATTCACCGAACCCTTCTTTAGTGATAAATAAAATATGATTTTTTTTTTCAAGACATAGGTATGTTTTTTTAATGGTGCACAAAATGAGTCGTGCATGAACATCACCTTGCTCAAAGAACAAAACCAACAAAGTGCATGAACTCACAACAAATTATGGTATTACTTTATTCTGGCCTCCATGGCAGAGGCTTCTCTGAACCCCTGAGACCGACTCATCGAACCCCTAGGGTTTGATAGAACCCAGGTTAAGAACCACTGCATTAGATATAACTAATAACGAACTGTCTAAAGTTTCTATCACTGGATATTAGTATTTACAATTAGTGTTAAGACTAGGACACTAAAATAAAAGGTCAAATGTTAGGAAATCCTTCGTAGGGGATACAGTTACAAAACCCTGCCAATCTGTTTTCCACATTGAGGTTATATTGATCTTTGTAAAACACGACTGTGGTTTCCTGTTCAGTTCTCTACAGTGGTTCCTCATCAGGCTAAAAATAAATAATATCTACAAGTTCTTATTATATAGCAGGCACTGTGCTAAGTAAGAGGTCAACATGCATTGTGCTTTTTCATCCTCACATCTACGCTAAAGTAAAAGTGTTGTTATGTTCCTTGTTTTGTAGCTGAGGACACTGACTTAGAGATAGCTTTCCCAAGGCCACAGAGCTGGTCAGTGACAAAGCTAGGATTCCAGTCTCACCTGTACTTAGTAACCACCTTAGGGTGTGTAGAAGGCCCTTCTTGATCAGTCCCACGCCTGTTCCTCCTCCTGTGGGTGACTTACTCATCCTTTAAGACTCCCTTAAGGCCCCAGAGACTCCTGTGTCACCTGTTATTGCTCCTATTTTAACATTTAGCGCAGTATGTAGTGGTTCTGTTTACTGCCTGTCTCTTTCTCCCACCGTTGGACTTGATAGCATCTTTACCATTTAAATTATTGATCACCAAGAATGCATCCCATCTAGTGGTTGGTGCTAACTTTATAATCTTTGGAGTAAAAATAAAAAAAGAATGTCTTTATCTTCAATAAAACTTTCTAACGTAGTATTTTATCTTCTTTCCTACCATCTCTCTGCTTGATATTTAAGGCTTTCTGTATTCTGTTGCTGCCCCCTAGCCTCATATATCCTTTGCCCCAGTATTAACTTTTTAAGGATCTCCTCTGTCTTTTTGTTCCCCTATCTGGGAATAGTTTTCCCATCATCTTTGCCTAAGGCAGATCTTACACATCTTTCAAGGATCCAGTTAAAGTCCCTCATATTTTTGACAACTCCTGGCTGAAGTTTGGGCTCTCTGCTCTGAACTCCAAAAGCACCCCATTGTTTGTAATATTTTTTGTTAATTATTCAGTGCTTTATGGCTTCTCTACTGTTAATCTTCTGACTTGCCATTTAAATCGTGTATTTTGGACTCATCTTGTGAACTCTAAAGCAGGGCCTCTTTGAGGCCCAAGACGGAGACCGAGTTCTTAGCACTCCTGACCGGTAGCTGCTCAATGCCTGGATAGGAAGCCTCTGCTAAGAGCACAATTACTGCCCACAAAAAATTAGGGGATATTTTATAGCTTCATATTCATTTTAAAATATCCCTAATTTTTGTGAGCAGTATATATATTCAGGTTTGAGTGTCTTCTTTCTTTAAGTTTCAGTACTCATACATTTGTGGATAACTCCATATATGTTTGACCAGTTTTAATTTAAATGCTTAATAGAGCTATCAGTTTTAATAATAACAATTTCATCTCTTCATCAATTATGGCTGCTGTTTGAATGACTGAGTTTAGGCATTGGTAAAATGTCTATCCAGGCTTTAAAAATCTGTGATATATATTCACAGTAATGGTGGTGATTCATATCATTAGTGAATGCTAGATGAGAAAACTTTACTGTTTTTCTAAAAAATAAAAGCACTCCTTATCCAACTAGGATTAACTGCAAACCTACAATAGAGATTGCCCAGAGAAGTTCACACGGTTCTGTATATAATTTGAAATGTCATTTCTCTTTTTTAAAAGTTTCCTTTTAAAATATCTTTAAGGGTTATACAAGTTCTGTTCACACACTGTCACTTGTCACCAACTGAACTGAACTGCTCTTTCCCAGAGATAGTTTATTCCAATTTTGGGCAGCTTTAACTGCTAGACAGTTCTTATTTGAATATACGTCTCCTTGTGACTTCTACCCACTAGCCCCTTATCCTATGGTTTCTTTAGTGTTATAATGAATAAATATGTCCAATTTTCCTTTAATAAAAATCTTTAAGACTCAAGGTTAAAACAAAACATTAGCTTAATGGGTTCATGTTTGTGGAGTATTTAATAAATAGAACCTCCCCTTGATTTGTAAATACATGGAGTACTTAATTCAGCATGTACAGGTTTTTACTGCTCTTTGTATTTGTTCTATCATTCCTTATAGCAGATTAAATGTAAAAACATTTTAGTCAGCCAAACATGCCCTACTTTGGGACATATTTTAATTTTATTAAAATACAGAGAGGTTCCTTTGGGTTTGTTTGTTTCTTTTGGCCCCGATTCTCTGATTACATAGATGTCATACTTACACTTGAGTGCGTTTCTGTGCTTACAATGAGATGATTTCAGTTCCTTTGTCATCAAACTCTAAATATGACCTGGAAAATATTAAGTCTAAACATTAATGTCCTGAATTGAAACTAAAAGGTTTGTTTGTATTTTTAGATTTGAAATTCATGTAAAAGGTACTGCATGTGACATTCATATAAAAGGCACTGAATGTTATATTACAGGAACATTTCCTTAACTACTCTGCATTTGTTGACTACTTAACATGTGGGCTCACATAATAAGAGAAACCTTGCATAACCTTATGATAATCAAAAATTATTTCAAGAAGATGGAGAGAAAGAATGGTTTGGGAGAAAGTTACTCATCCAGGTTCAAATCAGCAACATAATGTAAGCTATTTTGCAGCTTTAAAATAGCACTTCGGCCTTGGTTTTTCATCATCATTTGACAATTCAGGGATTTATGCCCTTTTAAGACTTTGTGTCCTTCTCTGACCTACTTGATAAATTCTCTGTTGATTTATGGGGGATAATTAATTACAAGTCACCTGATTAGAATTCATACCGTTAGTATTCAGTCTGTCCAATTCTGCAAACTTTTTAATCTGTGATAGAAGGTTCCTAGTGGCACCTTTTAATTATTTTGTTTTACAAAGACAGAAATATAACTCTATTTCCTTTTGTAATTGATTTAAAAAATCAGAGGTATGCATGTACAAAGATTATTATTTTTTCTTTTTATTTATTATTTATTTTATTCATTTCTTTTTAGAGAGGAGAGAGAGAGAGAGAGAGAGAGAGAGAGAGAGAGAAGGGGGAGGAGCTGGAAGCATCAACTCCCATATGTGCCTTGACCAGACCAGTGCAGGGTTTTGAACTGGCGACCTCAGTGTTCCCAGGTCGACGCTTTATCCACTGCGCCACCTCAGGTCAGGCCACAAAGATTTTTTTAAATGAAAAAGTTTACCAGCTTGTTTAAAACAAAAAAGCAGATTCTGTTCCTTTCCTCCTTATTTCCCCACCCAGAGGCAACTACTTTTTCTGCTACTTAAACAATTATTTTAATATTCACCTGTATGCTCTATTTTTTAAAAAATTTTGTTTAGAAAATTAAATTTAACAGGGTGACATTAATCAATAAGAGTACATAGGTTTCAGGTGAACATTTCTACAGCATTTGAACTGTTGATTATGTTGTATGCCCATCACCCGAAGTCAAATAATTTTTTGTTACCTTATATTTGTCCCTCCTTATACCCTTCTCTCACCCCCACCCCGCATCCCTCCCCCTGGTAACCACTTTACTTTTATCTACGCCATGAGTCTCAGTTTTCTGTCCCACCTATGTGTGAAATCATACAGTTCTTAGCTTTTTCTGATTTATTTCATTCCTTTAATTTCTTCAAGTCTATCCATGTTGTTGTAAATGTCACTATGTCATCATTTAGTATGGCTGAGTAGTATTCCATTGTATATATGTACCACTTCTTCTTTAATCCTCTATCGAGGGACACTTTGGTTGTTTTCAGGTTTTGGCCACTTTGAATAATTCTGGGATGAACATGGGGGTGCATGTGTCTTTACATACCAATGTTTTTGAGTTATGGGGGTATATTCCCAGTAGAGGGATTGCTGGGTTCTATTCTTACTTTTTTGAAGAACCACCATACTTTCTTCCATAATGGTTGTACAAATTTGCATTCCCACGAGCAGTGAATGAGGGTTCCTTTTTCTCCACAGCCTCTCCAACACTTGTTATTACCTGTCTTGTTGATAATAGCTAATCTTAACAGGTGTGAGGTGGTATCTTATTGATTTGCATTTCTCAAACAGCTAATGAAGATGAGTATCTTTTCATATACCTGTTGGTCATTTGTATGTCCTCTTGGGAGAAGTGTCTGTTCAGGTCCTCTCCCCATTTTTTAATTGGATTGTTTGCTTGTTTGTTCCTGAGCTTTGTGAGTTTTTCTACATTTTGTATATTAACCCCTTATCAGAGCTGTTATTTGCAAATATCCTCTCCCATTTAGTTGCCTGCCTATTTGTTTTGCTGTCAGTTTCTTTTGCTGTGCAAAAGCTTTTTAGTCTGATGTAGTCCCATTCATTTATTTTTACCTTTACTTCCTTTGCCTTGGCAGTCTCAGGCTTCTGGGTGCTCCTCCCCATGTCTCCACAGATCTGGGACCAGATGCAGAGCACCTCTGTTCTTCAGGGGAGAGAGTAGGTCTGGAGAGTTAGCTGTGGGGTTTATCTCTGCCACTCTCCATACTGCAAGGTGAGGGAGGTGGAATCTGGGGGCCGCACTTTAGTTTTCTCTGTTTCTACCAAGCGTGGGCTACAGGGAAACTGGGAAACATTGGCCGTGACCTTGTGCTCTGGCGCTTTGATTCAGTTTCTTCTTCTCTGTCCCTCTATTTCATTGCTCCTCCTGGCAAAAGGAGACCCAGTCACACCACGAATGCATTTTATCTTTTGCTACTCTTTTCATCCCGTCCCACCTTGAGTCCACTTGGTGAGCAAATCTTTCAGGCACGCCTGCAAGCCCAGCTAGAGTTCCTTTGTTGTGTTATAGTTGTTCAATTTGTTGAAATTTCAAGAGCAGCCTGACCAGGCAGTGGTACAGTGGATAGAGCATTAGACTGGGACACAGACGACCCAGGTTTGAAACCCCGAGGTCGCCAGCTTGAGTACAGGCTCATCTGGTTTGAGCAAGGCTCACCAGCTTGAGCCCAAGGTCACTGGCTTGAAAAAGGGGTCACTCAGTCCGCTGTAGCCCCCGGTCAAGGCACATGTGAGAAAGCAATCAATAAACAACTAAGGTGCCTGACCAGGTGGTGGTGCAGTGGATAGAGTGTTGGACTGGGATGCGAAAGACCCAGATTCGAGACCCTGAGCCCGCCAGCTTGAGCGTGCAAGGGGTTGCTCGGTCTGCTGAAGGCCCGCGGTCAAGGCACATGTGAGAAAGCAATCAATGAACAACTAGGGTGTTGCAACAGCAATGAAAAACTAATGATTGATGCTTCTCACCTCTCTCTGTTCCTGTCTATCCCTATCTATCCCTCTCTCTCTCTCTCTGTCCCTGTAAAAATAAAAAATAAAAAAAATTAAAAAAAAAACAACTAAGGTGCCGCAACAAAAAATTGATGCTTCTCATCTCTCTTCCTTCCTGTCTGTATGTCCCTATCTGTCCCTCTCTCTGTCTCTGTCACACAAAAAAAATCAAGGGCAGAGGTTAGGGCTATCTTTTGGGCTGTCATTACTCTGACATCATCCCCACCTGTATGTTTTTAAATAAAATGCTTTTATTCTTAAATCTTGATATTTTAAAAATCATTTATTTTTGTTAAAATTGACATACAACATTATATTAGTTTCAGGTGTACACCCCAAACACCTCAGTAATTAGATATTATATAATTTACTAAGTAGTCATCCCAATAAATCTCATACCCATCTCACACTACACATAGTTATTAGGATATTCTTTATCTTTCCTATGCTATATCTTATATCCCTATGACAATTCTGTTACTAGCACATTGTACTTCTTAATCCCCTCACTCTTTCATCCAACTCTCCCAACCTCCCTTCCATCTGGCAATCATCAAAATGGTTTGTATATCTATGAGTCTGTTTCTGTTTTGTTTGTTTACTTTGTTTTTTAGATTCAATTGTTGATATGTATTTATTACCATGTTATTGTTCGTATTTTTAATCTTTTTTCCCCCTCCTTCATAAAGAAGACCCTTTAACATTTCAGGTAATACTGGTTTGGTGATGAACTTCTTCAGCTTTTTCTTGTCTGAGATGCTCTTTATCTGTCCTTTGATTCTAAATGACACCTCTGCTGGGAAGAGTAATCTTGGTTGTAGGTCCTTGCTTTTCATCACTTTGAATGTTTCTTGCCAATCCCTTCTGGCCTGCAAAGTTTCTGTTGATAAATCAGCTGGAAGTCTCATGGGAGCTCCCTTATAGGTAACTAACTGCTTCTGTCTTGCTGCTTTTAAGATTTTCTCCTTGTCTTTAACCTTTTGCATCTTAATGATTGGTTTTGGACCTCTTTGGGTTCATCTAGTTTGGGACTCTCTGTGCTTCTTGGACTTGTATGTCTATTTCCTTCACCACGTTAGGGAAGTTTTCCATCATTTTTTTTTTTTTTTTTTTTTTTACAGGGACAGAGAGAGAGAGAGAGTCAGAGAGAGGGATAGATAGGGACAGACAGACAGGAATGGAGAAAGATGAGAAGCATCAATCATTAGTTTTCGTTGCTGTTGCAACACCTTAGTTGTTCATTGATTGCTTTCTCACATGTGCCTTGACCGCGGGCCTTCAGCAGACTTAGCCACCCTTTGCTGGAGCCAGCGACCTTGGGTCCAAGCTGATGAGCTTTTTGCTCAAACCAGATGGGCCCACGCTCAAGCTGGCGAGCTCGGGGTCTCGAATCTGGGTCTTTCGCATCCTAGTCCGACGCTCTATCCACTGTGTCACCGCCTGGTCAGGCTCCATTTTTTAAAATAGCTTTTCAATTTCTTGCTGTATCATTTCTCCTTCCAGCATCTTTATGAGGAGTATATTGGTGCTCTTGAAGTTGTCCCAGAGGCTCCTTACACTATTCTCATTTTTTGAATTCTTTTTTTCATTTTACTATTCTGATTTTTTTGCTTCCTTATATTTCAAATTGCCGATTTGATTCTCAACTTCATCTGTTCTACTGTTGATCCTTCATTTCAGTTAGCATATCCTTCATTTCTGACTGTTTTTTTGTTTGTTTTTAGCAAGAGAGACAGATAGGGACAGATAGAAAGGAGAGAGATGAGAAGCATTGATTCTTTGTTTCAACATGTTAGTTGTTCATTGATTGCTTTCTCATTTGTGCCTTGACTCGGGGGGCTACAGCTGAGTCAGTGACCCCTTGCTCAAGCCAGCAACCCTGCCTTGGTAGAGGATCAGCTGTGCAGGGTCCCACCCCATGGAGGACTTACTTCAGCTATCTTGTGCATGCTGAGTCTAATCCGTGAGTGTGCCACTTGTGGGGGTGGTTGGGCGGGGTTCTGACATGGTCTGAAGCTGTCCTGGGTACGCTGGCTCTGAGGCCTCCTAGGAGGTCCAGGCCAAGGTGAGCCACCACTTGTGTTCTGCCTGGGGACACTCAGCATGAATTACAAAGTGCGCTACAGATGACTGCTACTTGTGCTGGGCTTTGTGTGCCCCAGGCAAGGCCAAGCATGAACCAAGGCTGGCTGCCACTAATGCCAGGTCTGGAGCCACTTAGCAAGAGCTGTGGGGCACACTGAAGCCAGATTCTGCTTTTTTGAGAGATTTTAGGCAAGTTTAAAGCATAAGCCAAGACAGGATCTTAGTTTGGAAAGGCCACTGGAAACAGCTAGGGTGGGCCCAAACTGTGGGTGGGGGGTGGGAGGGTCTCAGGGAATCAGCAGGGCAGCTGAACAGTGGTAGCCAGGCTGATGAAGACCCAGGTAGGGGCCCACCTGCCAGCAGTGTGGGTCAAGGGCTCAGAAAAGGAACAGTGGCCTCTGTCAGCACTTCTGTCTAGGAAAGCTGTCCCTCCAGCTGTCACGCTGATGCCAGGCACTTTAGTTTCTCCACATATATCACTGGTGCCTCTCACGCTGCTGCCCCAGTGCTGCAACTCAGAGGTAGTGAGTCGAGTAAGTTTGTGCGTGGGCCTTTTAAGAGGAACTCCAGCAGCTTTCTGTCTCACTCTGCCACAGTCCCCACTGGTTTTTACAGCCAGAAGTTACGCAGACTTCTCCTTCCAGCACTGGCACACTGGCCTGAGGGGGGTGGGACCCCTTGCTCCTCAGGAAAACCTCTGCAGCTGAGATACCTCTTCCAATTTTTATCTGCCACTGTGGCTGTGGGTCCAGCCCGTTCCACATCTCCACCCCTCTTACCAGTCTCAGTGTAGCCTCTTCTTTAAATCCTTAGTTGCAGGACCCCTGTTCAGACAGATCTCAGGTGATTCTGAATGATGATTCTTCTGTAGTTTAATTGTAATTCTGATGTCGTTGTTGGAGGATGCAAATACTACATTTACGTACATCACCATCTCTACTGGAAGCTCAAGTCTTCATTTTGAAATACAATCATTATCTATTGTCTTCCCTCTAGGGAAGATAGGAAATGTACTCTCTTTCCTGCCCCAGCTCTTTATGCTCATCCAACCATCTCATTTCCCTATCTTCCCAATGTGACTATGTTAGTTCAGTACTCATTGTCTACATTAATATGACTATGTAATCACAGCTGAGATATATAGTAAACTGTGATTACTCTTCTTTTCCTGTGCAACGTTTTGTTTTCTTGTAGTGTTTTATTTACTTAATTTTCTCTGTACATCCCCTAAACTCTTTACCAATTGTCTAATTTTCCCTTTAGCACATTGAGATATATTGGTATTCTGTCACTGTCATTTTGCTGACAGTCTTGGAGTCTTCAGACCTGTCCCAGGTAGAATGGTTGCCTTTTGTGTCTGGGGCACAGCTGTCATCTTGGGACCTCCAGTGACCATCATGCCCATAGCCCCTTTGCCTCTCTCCCATGTCAGGTCTTTTATTCCCTGTAGACCACCTTGTACTCTCTCTTGATTTATACTTTTATTTGGTGGAGTGCGTGTACCCCTGAGAAAGGGCTCCGTGAGAGGTAAATGTTTTGAGAAACTTCATATGTAAAATGGCTTTATTTCACCATTAGCTTGGATGATTATTTACCAGGGTATAGCTTCCAATGTTATTGTCGAGAAATCTGAAGCCATTCTGGCTCCTGGTCCATAGCCATATTTCTTTGAAAGTTTGTGAGTCATCTACTTGTCCCAGTGTTCTGAAATTTTGACGATGTGCTTTGGCTCTGGCCAGCTTTATCCATTGTATTAGGAACTCAGTGGGTCATTTCAGGCAGACAACTCGTACCTTTCAGTTGTGCAAAATTTTCTTGAGTTAAAAGAAATTCCTTCCCTTAATTTTCTTTTGGTGTTCTTATATTTTAGATACCTAACTTTCTGGGTGATCCTGTATTTGTCTTATCTTTTCTCTCTTACTTTCATCTGTTCTTTTTTTCTTCTTCATATTCCAAATTCTTTAAAAGAATTTTTTTTCTTCTTTTCCTAGTGAGAGGAGGGGAGATAGAGAGACAGACTCCCACATGCGTCCCAACTGGGATCCAGCCAGTAACCCCATCTGGGGCCAATGTTCTGCCCATCTGGGGCCATGCTTACAACCCAGCTATTTTTGGTGCTTGAGGCAGAGGCTCCATGGAGCCATCCTCAGGGCTGATGTGCTCAAACCAATTGAGCCATGGTTGCAGGAGGGAAAGAGAGAGAGAGAGAAGGGGGCGTGTGCCCTGGCTGGGAATCGAACCCAGGACATCCACATATTGGGCCCATACTCTACCACTCAGCAAACCGGCCAGGGCCCATATTCCGAGTTCTTAAGTTCATTTTTTTGTTGAAGGATAATATAGTTCAGTGACTTTTTACAAAGTAAACATGTCATATAATAAAAACCAGATCCAAAAACATATCAGCACTCCAGAACCATTCCTAGTCACTACCTCTCTCAGGGGTAACCACAATTCTGACTTTTAAAATTCAATCTTTTTATTTTCAGATAATTGCAGGTTCACATGTAATTATAAGAAATAATACAGAGGTAGTAGTCCATGTATCCTGCACTCACTTTCCCCCAATGGTAGCATCCTGCAAACTTGAGTACAATAGCACAACCAGGATACTGACATTGATAGTCAGGACACGGAACCTTTCTATCATACCAGGATCCCTCATATTGCCCTTCTGTAGCTATATGAGGCTCCACCTCCCTCCACTCCCTGCTAAACCCTTAGAAATCACTTATCTTTTCTTCATTTCAATAATTTTGTCATTCCAAGAATGATATATGAATGGAACCATATAATATATAATCTTAAAAAGTTTTTTTCACTGTTTATAATTCTTTGGAGAGTCATTCAAAGTTATTGTATGGGCAATAGTCTGTTCCTTTTTATTGCTGCATAATATTCCATGGTATAGCTGTACCACAGTTTGTTTAACCCTTCAAATACTGAAGGACATCTGGGTCGTTTCCAGTTTTATGCTATTATGAATAAGCTGCTATAAACATTTGTGTTTTTTATGTGAAGTAAGTTTTCATTCCTCTAGGATAAATATCCAGAAGTGCAATGGCTGGGTCATGTGATAATCACATGTTTACATTTATAAGAAACTGCCAAACTGCTTTCCAGAGTAGCATTTTTACATTCTCACCAGCAATGTACGAGTGATCTAGTTTCTCTGCATCCTTTGTCAGAATTTGTGTTGTTGCTATTTTATTTTATCCATTCCTACAGGTGTGTAGTGATATATTTTTAATTTACATAGTCTTAATGGTTAATGAAGATGAACATATTTCATGTGTTTATTTGTATCTGTGTGCTATATATCTTCTTTAGTAAAATGTTTCTGCATGTCTTTTGTCTATTTTCTAATTGGATTTTTTTGTTGTTGAGTTTTGAGAATTCTTTATATATTGTAGATAATAGTCTTTTGTTGAATATGTGCCTTTTAAATATTTTCTCCCAGTCTGTAGCTCCATCCTCTTCGGAGGGTCTTCTGCAGAGCAAAAGTTTTAAACTTTAATGAGATCAGTTTTCCTTTTATCAATCATGCTCTTCATATTAGGTATAATAACTTTTTACCTTGCACTAGATCCTGGAGATTTTTTCTTAGGGGTTTTTCTCCCTAAAAGTCTTATAGTTTTACATTTCACATTTAAATCTATGATCTATTTTGATGAATATTTGTAAGTTATGAGACTTAGGCTGATGTTCATTCTTTGCATATTGATGTCTAATTGCTTCAGCACCATTTATTGAAAAGGTTATATCTTTGCTCCATTAAGTTGTATTTGCATCTTTGTCAAAAATCAGTTGGGAATATTTGTGTGGATTTATTCCTGGGCTCTCCATTCATCTGTGTGTTCTATGTGTTTATCCTTCTGCCAATACTGGCTTGATCTCTGTGTAGCTATATAATAAATCTTCTTTTTCAAAATTTTTGGCTGTCCTAGTTCTCTTCCCTTTTCATATAAATTTTAGAATAATCTATACCTGTACAAAAAATCTTGCTGAGATTTTAAGGTGTTAAACCTGTATACAAATTTGAGAATTGAAATCTTTACTGTGTTGATTATTCCAATCCATGAACATGCTATGTTTCTCCATTTACTTAGACCTTTACGTTTATTAGTCCTGTACATTTTATTACTATATAACTAATTCTTTTAGCAATTGTAAGTGGTATAATATTTAAATTTTTGATGTCCATGTGTTCATTGCTAGTATATAGGAACACAATTGATTTTTTTGTATGTTTATCTTGTATCCCGTGAACTTGTTGAACTCACTCATCGGTTCTAGAAGATTTTGGAGATTTCTTGGGATTTCCTACATAAACAATCATTCCAGATAAAGATAGTTTCTCTTCCTTTTGGATCTGTATGACTTTTGTTTGCTTTTCTCTCCTTATAGTACTGCCTAGAACATCCAGCACTCTGTTGCGTAAGTGGTATGAGCAGACAGTCTTGTCTTGTTTCCTACAGAGGAAAAAAGCATTCAGTGCATTCAGTCTTTTACCATTAATATTATCTGCAGATTTTTGTAGGCGATCTTTAGTAAGGTAAAGTTCCCCTTTCTTCCTGTTTCTCTGAGACTTTTCATGAATGAGTGTTTAATTTTGTCACATGCCTTTTCTCCATTGGTTGATAGGATCGTATTTTGTTTTCTCTTTAGTATCTTCATATGGTGGATTACATTGATTGATTTTCATGTATCACACCTTAGAATAGGTGCAACTTGGTCGTAGTGTACGTTTTTTTCCTTATTACTAAATTTTCTTTTCTAATAATTTTGCTAGGGATTTTTGAATCTATCTAAAGGATATTCTGTAGTTTCCCGGATGTTGAACTCTCTTTTTTCTATATATATATGATTCTGGGCTGATGGTCCTTTCATTCAGACTTAAAAAATATTGTTCCTCTTCCTGCTGGTGTCCACAGTTTCTGTAAGGAATTGTGATTGTTGGAATTGTTTTTCCCCTGTTGGTAAATTGTGATTCCTGTTTCACTGTTCTCAAGATTTCTTCTTTTTCTTTGCTTTTCATTTTCTTAAACTGCAATCCATAAAAGCACATCTGGAGAAAAGTATGTAATATAAGCTACATGAAGGCTAGTTTCTCACCAGGATTTACCAGGATGTCCTTGTCATGGCTGTAGTGACTAAGTCCTGTTGCAAATGTGAGCTGGCTCCCTGTTTCTCATTGCACCTTCCTATTTTTCTCTAGAAACTGAGCTACATTAGCTGCCTTTATTTTCTAAAAATTCTAGATTTCATAGTCCAGTGATTATGTTTGAAGAGTAAAACCAAAAAGCTGTAAATACTATTTATTTTCATTTCCCTATATTTGGTTTAGATATAATCCGTATCATTTGAACATTTTCCTTAGGAATCAATGAAAAGGTTAAGAATGAACCTGAGCTATAAACCTGCCATTAGAAGATATAGTTAGTCATGTCAGTGGCCCGAAAGAATATTTGATTTTTTTGAAAGGTTTTTTTTTTTTTTTTTTATAAAAAACAGTACTGTATGGCTATAAGTGATAAACGGTGAGAATTCACTCACAATTATGTTTTAGCTGTCGTTTGAAACTCCTGCTTCCTCAGACATGAAGCTTTATGTTAAATGTTATCAATTTCATTACTAAGCTGTCTCTTACATTTCACTTTACAGATCAACAATAAAAGTTTTGAAGGTCATACTTCCTGATGGTGGTGACAAGCCATGGCGACAGATGATAAAGTTGCCATCTTAACTGATGATGAGGAGGAACAGAAGAGAAAATATGTGCTTGCTGATCCTTTCAATGGCATTTCCAGGGAACCAGAACCACCTTCAAATGAAACGCCCTCCTCCACAGAAACAGCCGCTATTCCTGAGGAGGAGACAGACTGGATAGAGAAACATTGTGTTAAAATAAATAATGATCTTCTAATTTCCAAGGTCTTTTATTTTTTCTTTTACTCTGCATATGGCTCTCTTTACCCACTTTTGCCTGTATATTATAAACAGCTGGGAATGTCACCAAGCCAGAGTGGACTGCTAGTAGGTATTCGATACTTCATTGAATTCTGCAGTGCTCCCTTTTGGGGTGTAGTTGCAGATCGTTTTAAAAAAGGCAAAATTGTCCTCCTCTTTTCTCTTTTGTGTTGGGTTGTATTCAACCTGGGCATTGGATTCGTCAAACCTGCTACCTTGAGATGTGTACCAAAGATTCCCCCAACAGCTCGCCCCACCAATTCAAGTCACCTGCTAACCATCTTGCCAACGAATTCTTCCATTGTGTCTTCCATCACCACATCTCCAAGAATACGTGAGAAAAGAAACTTGCTTCTTTCCGATGGGTCCAATATGACAAAAACGTTAATCTTGTCAACAGTTCCGGACAAGATCATTGCACCCACTCTGCAGCCTCAGACAGATGTAATCACAGACCATATTATGGACTTGACCTTGAACCCAAGCCCAGGAACCCCTGTTCCCCCAGGAAATGTAACCAGGCAGACAACCACTACTGTTGTCGTTACTACCAAATCTTTCCCTTCTGATCAAGTCATTCTTGTATATGATCAACAAGAAGTAGAAGCTATATTCCTGGTGATCTTGGTAGTTGTCATAATAGGAGAGTTTTTCAGTGCGTCATCTGTCACCATTGTGGATACGGTAACACTCCAGTATCTGGGGAAACACAGAGACCGCTATGGATTGCAGCGTATGTGGGGCTCTCTGGGCTGGGGCTTGGCAATGCTGTCCGTGGGCATCGGGATTGACTACACCCACATAGAAGTGCTCATTGACGGAAAGGGGTGTAAGGCCCCTGAGTACCGCAACTACCAGATAGTCTTCATCGTCTTTGGAGTTCTCATGACCATGGCCTTGATTGTTGCTACTCAGTTCCGGTTCCGCTACAATCACTTCAAAAATAATGAAAATAAAGGAAAAGAGGTGGAAATCCCTCAGGTGGAGAGGAACAGCTCCACAGGGTCCTCTGAGGAGACACCAACCACAAGTCACTCTCAGGCATTCAACTTCTGGGACTTAATCAGACTGCTTTGCAGTGTGCAGTATGGCTCGGTGTTGTTTGTAGCTTGGTTTATGGGTTTTGGATATGGCTTCGTGTTCACCTTTCTCTACTGGCATTTGGAGGATCTGAATGGAACTACAACCCTCTTTGGAGTGTGTTCAGTCCTGAGCCATGTGTCTGAGCTGACTGCTTATTTTTTTAGTCATAAGCTTATTGAATTGATTGGCCACATCAGGTAAGAACCTTACTATGTCTCCCCATAGTAATGAACCTTATCTTTTCATAGTGTTATAGCTCTGTTGATCACATTAATGGATATTATAATTTGTACTGGGATGGGAATGAGGCTTTCTATTGCTTTTCTCTTTAAAAAAAGAAACAAAAGGAAGTAATGGACCTAATTGGATTATCTGAAACAAACAAATCATGCTCCTTCCTCTCTGTATGCTAAGAGACTCTTGCAGCGAATATTTTAAGGCATAAGAGCACCAGACCAGTCGCATGAGCTATATTTATCCATGGACCTGGAAGGGTCCACCCATCTCTGGCATTTATGAAGGAGGGCTAATGTGGATAAAGAGGATTGTTTTTTCAGCCTTCAGTTATTCTCAGCCGCTTGCTGAGACAGAACTTGAAAATATGATGTATAAAGATGTCTATTGTATTTAATAAGGCTGTGATGTGACCCACCATAATCCCTAATTTATGACATTACATGGAGGAAAATTCTTACATAATTTTTTCCCAATTACATGAGTACTTTTATCTGCCATGAGGACACGAGACATTTAAAAATCTCCCTTCTGCCTAAAATTTTCCATGTAATCTTTTTAGTCAAAATATCTAAATGCCTAGTGTTTCTTCTTTGTCATGTTTCTAACCATTAATGTTTGTCTGAAGTTGATTGAACAGTACCGTGCTCTTTGTAAGTCCTTTGCTTTGTCATCTGCATGTCTGTTCCTAAAGTTGGAAGTTCTATAACAAAGCAACTGTGTTTGTGTGTATATGGTAGTTTTTTTTTGTTGTTTTTTTTTTGTGACAGGGACAGAAAGAGACAGAGAGAAGGACAGATAGGGACAGACAGGAAAGGAGAGAGGTAAGAAGCATCAATTCTTTGTTGTGGCACCTTAGTTGTTCATTGATTGCTTTCTCATATGTGCCTTGACCAGGGGGCTACAGCAGACTGAGTGACCTCTTGCTCAAGTCAGCAGTCTTGGGCTCAAGCTGGTGAGCCTTGTTTAAACCAGATGAGCCCGCACTCAAGCTGGCGACCTTGGGGTTTTGAACCTCGGTCCTCCATGTCCCAGTCCGATGCTCTATCCATTGCGCCATCACCTGGTCAGGCTGTATATGGTATTCATATGATATTCTTTACATCTGCTATTTATAAGAGAAATCAGAAAGAAATAGACACTAACTGAAGAAAATATTTTTTAATTTAAAGTTTCTACCTGGAATCACTCTTTCCCCCAAACAACTGTAATATTTTTTCTTGTTTTGTTTGGGAAGCAGTGCCCTGTTCCTTCTCT
Organism: Rhynchonycteris naso; assembly: GCA_037038555.1. NCBI lineage: Eukaryota > Metazoa > Chordata > Mammalia > Chiroptera > Emballonuridae > Rhynchonycteris > Rhynchonycteris naso. The sequence goes on along the minus strand of CM072997.1, from coordinate 43,176,190 downwards.
TTCTCAAATCTTAGACCCCTTTGTTGTCACCAAACAGTCAGGTACTTTGTGGATGGTTCCCAGATCCACAGACTCCCCAAGGCACATTCAGAGAGACCAATCTGAAAAGAGCTTTGTAATATTGAGGAGCTGGAATGTCCTTTAACCTTGTCCAGGTCATGTTACATTGTCTGAGCCATGTAGATTGACCAAGATGAACTAGACACTTCTCTTCAGATTGGGTGTGTGAGTCTAATTTCACTTCAGCTATTAAAATCAGTCATTTATTTCCAGAAAGGTACCCAGTTAGGTCTTAGCAGTTGAGAGGAGTTCCCAAATGTCATTATTATATCAGAAAATAAAATTAGTTGAGAGTTGACTCAGTAGAGTATGTGTATAGGTCTGTTTTCAAATAAATTGTTAGCTCTTCTTACATGCTGGAGCAGTGGTTCTTAACCTGGGTTCTATCGAACCCTAAGGGTTTGATGAGTTGGTCTCGGGTTCGGAGAAGCTTCTGCCGTGGAGGCCAGAATAAAGTAATACTGTAATTTGTTGTGAGTTCATGCACTTTGTTGTGTTGGTTTTGTTCTTTGAGAAAGGTGATGTTCATGCACGGCCTATTTTGTGCACCAGTAAAAAAAACATATACCTATGTCTTGAATTTGGAAAAAAAAATCGTATTTTTATTTATCACTAAAGAAGGGTTCGGTGAATGCGCATATGAAACTGGTGGGTTCGGTACCTCAAAAGGTTAAGAACCACTGTGCTAGAGGTTTCTTTTCTGTCTTTGCCTTTTTGTGTGAGGTATATAATTTCATGATAAAATCCTAGCAGGTTTACTACTAACTTTTGTGATTACCTGAGCTTACACTTGTGTTTTTCTTTCCTAAGTATTATTAATTACGCATTACTTAAAAACGTAGGAATTACTTAACCTTAATTTTTCTGGTTTTATGTACAATAGCATCTTTATTTTCTTAATAATGTGATGGAAGAAGGCTCTTGTGGTCACATTGTTGCTCCTACGAGCCAACTGGGATTCCATCAACTTGTGATCATTTACCCCTTTTGAATTTTAATTTTGTCCATTAAAATGTATTATCTTAACTACTTTTAAAAAGATTCTGATAGCTATAGAGAGATTATGCCCACATACTGAGGTGCAATGAATATGGGGTTTTTTTGGTGAGAATTTTGGGAGCCATCAGGTGCTGGTGGTTGAAATTTGGGGGTTTGAAAATGTGGTAACAGTTAAAATTTTCATCAGAAAAAAATATCATAAATAATTGATGAAGAAAAATTATCTTTCTGTGAATTCACTGTGTTTTCCTTGTTAGATCATGAGGGGGTCTCTCTGTCGCTCTTGCATATGCATGTATGTTTTTCAATATTCTGTGATTGTCTTATTGGGAGTTTATATGGGGGAATCAGCATGACCATAAAAATTGTAACTATCCTAATGTAGTCAAAAGTGGACTTTCACAAAATCTTTATAAAAATTCATAGTAAAGAAAAATTCATGGCCCTGGCCGGTTAGCTCATTTGGTTAGAGTGTTGTCCCAATATGCCAAGGTTGTGGTTCAATCCCTGGTCAGGGTACATACAAGAGCCAACCAATGAATGCATAAAAAAGTGGAACAATAAATTGGTGTTTCTTTCTCTCTCTCCCTCTCCCCTCTTCTTCCCTTTCTCCCACCCTCTTTAAAATCAATAATATAAAAATTCATACCAGAAAAAAAATTTTTTTAAATAGTATGTCCAATTTTGATCCATTTAGTATGTTAACTGTACTTATACTTTAGGCTCAGTTTTTCAGGGAATCTGTCAGTCTAACTACATACAAACACATGCAGAGTAAATGATTTCTGATTTTGACCTTGGATTTAGTCTTTCTCTGGGAAATGGCTTTCTCGGGCAAATAACAATGCTTAGCCTGACCAGGCGGTGGCACAGTGGATAGAGCGTCGGACTGGGACACAGAGGACCCAGGCTTGAGCGCGGGCTCGTCTGGTTTGAGCAAGGCTCACCACTTTGAGCCCAAGGTTACTGGCTTGAGCAAGGGGTCACTCAGTCTGCTATAGCTCCACTCCCCCCCCCCCCGTCAAAGCACAGATGAGAAAGCAATCAATGAACAACTAAGTTGTTGCAACAAAGAATTGATGCTTCTCATCTCTCCCTCTCTTTCTGTCTGTCTGTCCCTATCTGTCCCTCTTGCTGTCTCTGTCACACACACACACACACACACACAAAATAGAACAATGCTTAATATTTCCACTAAAAAAATCACAAGACTTTGGAATTTACAGCAAGTGTATTTCTAGGCTAATTTTTGTAAAGATGGTAACTAGACTTCTTTCACTAGAAATATAAATGTATCTTAAAGGTATATTTAATATCTTCTGAATGTTTCAACAGCCACACTAGGGTTGTGATAAAAAATATATTGCAACTAGTCTTCAGTAAGTTTGTAAATCATTACTATCTAATATTAGGCCATCAGCTATGTTACTTGATTTAAATTTATTACATGGTAAGTCAACTCTGAATTTTCCCTTAAATTCTTAAAATGCAGGTCAGTTTTGCCATGCAAATGCTATTTGGAAGGGGTGATATAATAACTATTACTAGCCATTAATTACTACCTACTAGTGGCTAAATGTCCGAATGAGCTAGCCAGTCAGTTTGGGAAAAGGGAACATGATGCAGATAGACAGAGGAGGAACAAACAGGCTTTCCTGGTGGGGCCGTGCAGGAAGACTGTGAACAGATAGCAAGACGCTGATGCCGGGCTACCAGCTGAGAATATACGGGATGAGGAACAGCTGTCAGCATTTTAAAAGGGAGAAAACTGCAGCTGGGTGGCCAGGGAAGGCTGCACAGAGAAAGCTGAATTTGAGCTCGCCACTAAAGGTTCTAAAGAAGATCGTGTTTATAGTTTTCTTTTTCTTGGCTTGTCTCTCATCCTCTCCCTTGTCTCTGCCCATCTTCTTGTGCCATTTTTGATCCTGGATCCACTGGGTCTCAGATCCCCTCCTCACCATGCATGTTAGGGTGCTGATTTCCGAAGGCTGCTTTTCCCAGGACCTGGTCCCTAGGCTCCTGCCTGGGTTCAGCTCATTCAAAGGTGCTCTTCAGTTTGACTCACCAGGAGAGCTTTAAAAACTCCTAATACCAGACCAGTTACATCAGACTCTTTGGGTGCGCCCAGGCATTCACTTTTTAAAGGTCTTCAGTTGATTCCAATGTGCAGCCAAGGTTGACTGAGCTGGGGGGGGGGGAGGTGCAGATAGATGACTGGAGTAGGGAGGAAACCGTAGCTCATGCAGCGTCCTGTGTGAGTTTGGGAGAATGTTCCAGCTTGTCCTTTAGGTGGTTCTTTCCCTGGCCCCCGGTAGGTTCCTCACATGTAGGTGTTGATCGGTACTCAGCGGAAGACTTGAGGGGAGCTCTCTGCAGCTCTGTGTGGCTCTCTCCACTCCCGTTCTCTGCCCTTCTCCCCAGACTCAGCTCTGACTCCTCAACTCAGCAGTCCTCTGTGCCCTGCCAGGCAGTGTCTGATAGCTGCTGCATCTCACTATGGCTCCACCCACCGTAGGGGGTGAGCTCTGGCCGCTTGGCATACTCCCTTCATCCTTCTAAGCTGGACCTTGTAGAGGCGGCTGGGGTTCTCTCACCACACTGGCCTCTCAGCTCTTCTACCACCTCTCTAACCAAGTCCTTGAATTAAGACGGATTGCTGCCTGTTTCCCTTGTTAGATCCTGACACACACAATTCCCCACTGCTCAGAAGGACTTCTGATAGCAGTGAAGTCAACCACTGTGAAGGAACGGAATAGAAATATCCTGCTCACAAAAATTAGGGGATACTTTATAGCTTCATATGCATTTTGAAATATCCCCTAATTTTTGTGAGCAGTATGGAACAACTCAATTCTTGATTAGAAGACAAAAAAATGGTGGACCTTAACCAACCTGTTTTTCCTTCTCATTTCTTAAGAAAGTATTATTTCTTCCTTAAAAACAATTTTTACAACAATAAAAAAATTTAAAGACTTAATTTTCATAGTAAATTTAAAATGATAAATGATACATGCTCTAAAGGAACAATATTACTCTGTGCTATTTAAAAACCAAAACCCAGTATATTAGTTCAATTTAGTTGAACTTTCTTAGGCTTAGAGAATCCCAGATTAATAGGGTGCAGGGATGAGCACTAAAAGGATGGGAGTTGGGAAAAACAGGGGAGACTGAAGGACAGATGGGTGCTGGAGTGAGGAACACGTACTTTATCCTGGGGAACCACAGCAAGGTTTAGAGCAGGGGAAAGCCATAGATTTTCACTTACTTGCAATGTGGTGTGTAACTTTGAAGCAGAGAGCCCTCTGAAGTGGGAGGTGATACAGGCCTGAACTGCAGCAGATGCAACAGAAATCGACAGAAGGGATGGATTTGGAAGGTCAAACTGGCAGAATGGTTTGGATGTAGGAAGCAAGGTAGACACCCCATGTTTCCAGCTTGGGTTCCACTAAATGTAAGAGAAAATTCAGGAAGGAGATACAGAATTGGGGAGCCATCTGAATTCAGTGTTGGGTTTATTCAGTTTGAAGTTGGCACGTCTGGATGGGAATGTCTAGTGCAGCTGACTATTAAGAGCCTGAAGCTTAATGGAGAGGTTAGGATTGGGGATACAGACCTGGGGCAGTTCAAACCAGTAACATGGATAAGATCAACAGATACTGTGGACGATTAAATGGGCTGAAGACAATTAGGTGTGGTTGTTTCCAAGATTTTACTCTAAGTTTCTGATCTTGAAATGTTGGTGTATGCTTTATTGCTTAAAGTAAGTATCCACATAATTAAGAATATTTTGTGTTATGAGGAATTATTTACTGTAACCTGTGTCCACATCTTACTTCAGGAGCAAATGACTTTCTGGGCATCTTCAATGCCATCGCCTGAGCCAGGCGCCCTCCATTAGTGTTTTTAAATTGGACTGAAGACATTTCAAGGGGGAGAGAGAAAAAGAAAGGGAAAGGGAATATAAGACTCAGAGATGGGAAGAGAGAAAAGTAGAAAAAGGGAATAGCTATTGTTCCTAGGGGAAGGTTTCTTTCTTTATTCATGAAAGGCAGTGGTACACAGTGGTTACACGCATGATCTAGAACCTGGCCCTGCCACGTGGAATCATGTGGCCTTGGATAAGTTACATAGTTCTGTTTTGTCATCTATAAATATGGATTGTATTAGTACATACCTCTTAGTTTTTTTTATTAGGACTAAGTGAGATAAAACATAGCAGTTGTTTGGTATATAGTAAGAGTTCAGTCCTCCCCCCCCTTTTTTTACTACTACCACTACTACTGTCAGTCTTCTGATATGTTGCTCCTAACTACCAGACCCAGTGTATTTGATAAAAACACAGTGGCTTACTATAATGCAGTGGTTCTTAACCTGGGTTCTATCGAACCCTAGGGGTTCGATGAATCGGTCGCAGGGTTTCGGAGAAGCCTCTGCCGCGGAGGCCAGAATAAAGTAATACCGTAATTTGTTGTGAGTTCATGCACTTTGTTGGTTTTGTTCTTTGAGCAAGGTGATGTTCATGCACGGCTCATTTTGTGCACCAGTAAGAAAACATATACCTATGTCTTGAATTTGGAAAAAAAATCATATTTTATTTATCACTAAAGAAGGGTTCGGTGAATGCGCATATGAAATTGGTGGGTTTGGTACCTCAAAAAAGGTTAAGAACTACTGCTAATAGTGTACAGATCATTGAGACTGCAAAGTTAAAATGTTTGTGGCTTTCAAAATAAGTCACATTCCCCTTAAAAACATCTTGGTCAAATTGAGATTTTCTCCCCCTTAATTTATGATGACTATAGGTTGTTCATATTTCCCTTTGGGCTGTTTTTTAAGGCTTGGTGACAAAGAGCTACTACCACTGTATTAGTTGGCATACAGAATGATTGTAATTATAGCTCTTATTACTTAAGTGTGAGTAGACTTCTATCTTTCTTTTCTTTCCCACTTTACCTATAATGACGTTGATATTCATTTTTATAGAAAAAGCCTCTTAAAGCTATTTCAAGTATAGATTCTCTTTATTAAACTATAAGCTGAAGAGTCTCAAAAATAGAAGAACTTATGATCAAGAGCTGAAAGGGTTTAATTTGGTTTTTATAGTCCCTTATAAAGAACATCTTTGCAAAGAAATACATTATCATATTATGTCATAGCTATTGGACTGACATTAATAACAGCATTACTGATAATTGAACTATTCTTGTTCAGAACAAAAAGCCATTGTTGCAAGGTAGTACAAGTGAATCAGGGATTTTGTACTGCTCACAAAAATTAGGGGATATTTCAAAATGAATATGAAGCAATAAAATATCTCCTACTTTTTATGAGCAGTATAGTTATTGGTGTGATATTTGGTTTGTTTCCTCTTCTACTTTTGGTGGCTGGGTTGACTGAAGCACCAACTGAATTAAAGAATGAACTGTAGCTTTTGTGGTTGCAGCTGGCCCCTCTCACCATCTCACAGGCTGAGGTGGTAGTTTTTGAGGTACCAGACTAAAGACAGCTCCCATAAATTCATTACCTAGACAGCCACTGTGAAGACCAATTCAGCGGTCCATGGTAATGCTCAAGGTGGACATTTCCTATGGCCTGAAAATTGCACTCTAAGTTATATACCTGGAGACACACAAGTACATGGATGTTTACTTGCACACTGCAGCTTTCTGATAGTGAAAAAGGGAAACAGTCTTAATATCCATCAGTTGGGGAATAGATATGTTCAATATGGTATAGTAATAGGATGGAATATTATGCAGAAGTTAGAAGGAATAGACTAGATCAATATACCAATATGGAAAGCTCTCAAAAATATGTTGAATGGGGAAAAATGCAAGTTTCAGGATGATGCACAATTTTGGTACATGTATGCAAATTTTAAGAACACATTTCAAAGACTATTCATATTTTTATGAATATATATATATATTCATAAAAATTCATGTTTAAATTTGTAGAGGGAAAATACATTCCAAATTCATATTATCCCTAGCTTTCCAGACAGGACATGAAAAGAAGGGAACTGAGACAGGGAACAAAGAGGACAAGGAGAACCTATACTTTATCTGTAATAATTAATTTCTTTAAGGAATTATGTCAAAATATTCATAATTTTCCATTCTTCTGTTAGATATATGTAGTCTCTACATTTTTATTTAGCATTTTCTATTGGGAAACAGCTTGAATCTTAAGTCTACATATAGTGGATCAATATAATTACCATACTGTAGAAGAACCAAATGTGCATGTGTGTATGCTTTAAAGAAACATATTGTATCAAAATATATTAGGTAAATACTGAAATTTTGTGCCCCTTATATGTATATTGCTTATATATTTTTCCCCAAGTAGCATATAGATGATTAAGTGTACTTTATATAATTATCATGGTCTCAGGTCTTATTTCCCTCTCTTTAAAATGATATCAGGTGCCAATTTATAATCTTATTAGGAATTAATATCAAACTGTACCCAACAACCCTGATTGGGTGATAATTATAATATTTCTCTCTATATAGAAAGAAATCAAGGTATCAAATAAACCAAGTGACATCCCAAAGATCGTGGAGTTTATTTGTGGCAGTGATTCTGAGTGTGGGTGTTTGTACCAGCTGTTTAATTATTTTGAGTCACACAGTGTCAGTTTGCTGCCTTTTTTTGTATAAGTAAAAAAACCAGGTAATTTGGCTAATTTTATTTCTATTTACCCACAGAAGTATTTGGTAGATTGCAATTATATAATTTTATAAGAAGGGCAGCTAAGGGCATTTTCTTAGAAGCTTACTTCGTAGCATACCTCTCCAAAGCCCTTCCAACTGGAAGCAAGAATACCAGTCCACTCTTATTTCTGAAGTATTCAGCATATTTTCTTTGCCTTTTCTCTGATGAAACCAGCATCTTTGAATAGTAATCCATAAACAGCCAAACGGTAACTTAACTTTTTCTTTTCTTTAAAAAGATAACATGATTAAAATTCAGACATTATCAGAAAGAATCAATGTTAGATTACAGTTGTGTAAGACCTGTATCTTTGAACCACGCTACTGTATGTTGTGGTTGACTGCTGAGTACAGCAAGAAATCCCCAGTTGATGGACTGTTGGCAATGGTCCTTGCTTATAATTGTGAGATGTTGGCTAGGCATTTCATTCCATTTGGGAGAATAAGAAAGGAGCAAATTGACCCAGAGTTGAATTCAGTTCTTTCCTAAACTCTATAGAAGTGTTGGATAGTCTGGTAGCTATCCTGTTTTCTTTATTCTTCTTTTTGCCTGTTTAGGGAGAGAGATGGGGTGGGGGTAGAGAAAGAGAGAGAAAGTGTATGGGTGTCGATGTGTGTGTGTATGCTTAACCTAGATTCAAATTCCACACTTGCCATGTCTGACCTTGGATATATTAGCATTTAACTGTAAAGCGCCAGATTCCTCATTTGTAAAGTGAGGATAGTAATTGTACCTAACTCATAGGACTGTTATTAAAATTAATAAGATAATGCATAACACATAGTAAGTGCTCAACTATAAACAGCAGGGGGTATTATTACTGTTACTATTCACTCCTTCAGCAAGTATTTATTAAGCACATACTAGGTAGCAGGCACTTTTCTAAACCCTGGGGATGTATGGAGTGCATGATAAGCTAGATAAAGGCCAGACTCCTGGGACTAACATTCTATTGGGGCAGACAATAAGCAGTAAACAGATTATTTTATTTCAGATATTTTGAGTGATATATGGCAAAAATAATGCAGGATGCAGGGTCCCACAGTGATTGAGGAGAGGTGACTGTTTTAGCTTGGATAGGCAGGGAGGCTTTCTCTAAGGAAGTGACATTTGAGCAGAGATCTGAATAGAAGTCACTCAGTGAAGGTTTAGGGGCCAGAGGAGATACCCACAAGGATGAATGACCTAAGGAGAGAATAGAGGGGAATGGGGGAAGGTCGGGGGCCAGTGTGGCTGGCAGGGACCCTGCAAGACCTCTAGGATCACGCTCACAGATAAAATGTGATTCTAAGAGAAGTGGGAAGCCACTGTTGGGTTTGAGCAAGGGCTGTTGTGAACAGATTTCTGCTTATATGTTGTTTTTTTTTTTAAAAAAAACAATAACATGGCTGGAGAATTTCTTATCATTATTTACCTTGGCTCTTCTTTAGAAAGGTCCCATTTTAATTCATTCTCTTGAGTTCAGAGAAATTGTGGGTTGTTCTGGTTTTGTTTTTTTTTTTTAGTTATAAGCAGGTAATTTGTGAACTTTTTATTGATTTAGTGTGTTTCACCAATCCAGATATTTTTTTAGCAACCTCAAAATTTCAGAATAGCTGCAGAATCTAGAGGATAAACAAAAAACTAAAAATTTAAAAATACTCAACCTTATCAAAAAAACATAATTACAGGATAGTATTGTAAAAGTGGTAATAGCTGTGACACTACCATATGAGCACTACGACATAAAAGTACTTACAAAGAAACTGTGCTCAATGCTTTCCCTCGTTTCATCCTTTTAACAGCCTTGTGAGTGAGGCATTGGTGTGTCTATTTTAGAGATGAGAAGTTCAGAGTGGTTAAGTAAGTTGCTTGTGAAATAGCTAGTACAGAGCTGAGGCAGGATTCAAATGCAAGCCTTTCAGACTCCAAGCCTGTGTCCTCTGCTACTGCATAGATCCAGTGGCACCGAGTTAGATCGGTGAGTATTTTGTCCCGTTATGCAACTAGTCTCACACCTTCATGTTACTCTTTTCTGCTCTGAGTGACCAGTGTCTGATACAGCTTTTGAACTGACTCTTCCTGGTAAGATCTCTAAAATACCCCCTATTCCAAGTTATTCTTTTTACCCCCAGTGAAACTCATTCCTCCACATTAGCTTTCTTCAAGCAGTGTTAGGAGAGTACTGTGATTAAACTAACTTACACGGAATGTAAGTAGCAAAAACTAATGTTTCTAAAGATGATACAGAAAGAGTTAATTCACAAATACTTTGTTCATTCAATATTTCTTTAAAGAATCCTTTCCTGCCTGACCAGGCGGTGGCGCAGTGGATAGAGCGTCGGACTGGGATGCGGAAGACCCAGGTTCGAGACACCGAGCTTGCCAGCTTGAGCTCAGGCCCATCTGGCTTGAGCAAAAGCTCGCCAGCTTGGACCCAAGGTCGCTGGCTCCAGCAAGGGGTGGCTCAGTCTGCTGAAGGCCCGCGGTCAAGGCACATGTGAGAAAGCAATCAATGAACAACTATGGTGTCGCAACAGCGATGAAAAACTAATGATTGATGCTTCTCACCTCTCTCCATTCCTTTCTCTCTGTCCCTGTCTATTCCTCTCTCTGATTCTCTCTCTGTTCCTGTAAAAAAAAAAAAAAAAGAATCCTTTCTTAAGTGACCAGGTTCTGTCCTAGGGATATGATGCTGCAAAAACACTGACAAGGTCTCATGGAATTCACGTTCAGGGAGGGGATAGAAGACTATAAAAAAACTTCTTTCCTTGGTGCTACAGAAATGTGAACTTAGGCACAGAAGACATTGGGAGTTGGGATAGCAGAAAGCAAATAAAATGAAAGTTCTTTGGGGCAGGACCTAGTGTAGCAAGAGAGATGGAGAAGACTTACCTTATGAATTGGATACCAGATGGATGGTAGCAAAACTCACCAAGGAAGGGAACCCAGCAAGGGGTATTGGTTCCAGATAGAGAAAGGGGATCCTGAAGTATGGAACTTGTGCACATCCTATCAGATGGTGGAAATTCCCATTGGGAGTTGCATTTATAAGTCTAGGTCCGGGCAGACAGGGTGAGCTGGAGATGTCTCTTGTGAAACAGTGGCACGTATGTAGGAGAACATTTAGCTTCGCACCATGATTTGAGGTTTTCTGTAACCGTCTTCCTCTTCTACTGCTCTCCCTTCAGTTACTAAATCCATTTTGGAAAATGCTCGTGCTCAAACAAGGAACCATGTTAGTGTGAGTGTTACTTCTGGAAGCAGTGCCACAAAACAGGACTACTGGGAAGAGACAAATTCAGTGCTACAAAGATGGGGATAAAAAGTATATCCTAAAGTCAGAATATGAAGTCTTGATGAATATATTTCTAATACCTTTTTTAAAATTGAATTTATTGAAGTTACATTGGTTAATAGAATTATATAGGTTTCAGGTGTACAATTCTATATTACATCATCTATATATTGTCTGTTTACCACCCCAAGTCAAGTCTCCTTCCATCACCATTTATCCCCCCTTTACTCTCTTCTACCTCCCCCCAACTCCCTTTCCCTCTGGTAATCATCCTGCTGTTGTCTGTGTCTATGAAGGTTTTTTTTTTTTGCCTAATCCTGTTACCTTTTACTCCCAGCTCCATAACCCCTCTTCCCTCAGAACTGTCAGTCTGTTTCTATTTTGCTAGTTTCTTTTGTTAATTATATTCCACATATGGTATTTTTCTTTCTCTGACTGGCTTACTTCACTTAGCATAATGCTCTTCAGGTCCATCCATGCTGTCACAAAAGGTAAGATTTCCTTCTTTTTTACAGTTGCATAGTATTCCATTGTGTGAATGTACCACAGCTTTATCCACTTGTCTACTGATGGGCACTTGGGCTGCTTCCAAGTCTTGGCTATACTAAGTAACACTGAAGTAAACATAGAGGTGCATATATTCTTTTGAATTAGTGTTTTGGGTTTCTTCAGATAAATTCTCAGAAGTGGAACTGCTGGGTCAAAGGCAGTTTCATTTTAAAATTTTTGAGGAAACTGTATACTGCTTTCCATAGTGGCTGCACCAGCCTGCATTTCCACCAACAGAGCATGAGTATTGCCTTTTCTCCTCATCCTTGCCAACACTTGGTGTTTCTTGATTTACTGATCTTAGCCATTCTGACAGGTGTGAGATATCTCATTGTGGTTTTAATTTGCATTTCTCTAATGATTAGTGACTTGAGAATCTTTTCATATGCCTATTGGCCATCTGTATGTCCTCTTTGGGGAGGTGTCTATTCAGGTCCTTTGCCCACTTTTTTAGTTGGATCAATTATTCTTTTGGTGTTGAGTTTTATCAGTTCTTTATAAATTTCGGATATTAACCTCTTGTCAGATGTATCATTGGTGAATATGTTCTCCAATTCAGTGGGTTGTCTTTTCATTTTGTTGGTTTCCTTTGCTGTGCAGAAACTCTAATATCCTCTTGATGTTATTTGCTTATAAGTCAAGGCCTTCATTCTAGAGTGAGCCTCCATTCAACCTTAAGAATGGTGGCTTTTGCATTTCTGTGGGACTGAAAAACCCAATATGATGCCCCAAATAGCCTAATAGTTTAGATGTGATTTTCTATGTGTAGAGCTTATCTAATAAGTGCAATGCAAACTAATAAAGAAAACAACCCAAGACTAGATAAGCAGACAAATCAATTATTTTTTTAATATACTTACCTGGGTATTGGTTTGTTTTTTATTGTCTTATCTCAGGCATACTACTAATAGCTAGATTATACTCTACTCCACAGAGAAGATTTCTTGCATCTTTTATAGGGAATAGTTTTATGCTCAGTTTCCTAATTAGGCTAGATCACAAAATCATTGTTTTCCATTTCTAATTTCTAGATCACCAATAAAAATAAATGGAAATAATACTGTAGGTTTTGCAATTTATAGTTTTTATAAATGGTTTCATTGTTATAACCACCTTGCAAAACACTTAAGTTTTATTATATTATTCATAATAGCCTGATGAGAGCCAGATACCCTTCATTGGTGGAAAGACCATGTTGACTTCCTGGGGGCCTAGGGTAGAGCACCTGAGAACCTGCAGTCAGGGTTCAAGGATCCCCAGGGTACATTCCTAACTGTGTTAGAGAGTATAGGTGTTTAGGATAGAGAAGTGCGTTGCTATGGATTGAATTGCCCCCCCTCCATATGTTTAAACCAGTGGTTCTTAACCTTTTTTGAGGTACTGAACCCACCAGTTTCATATGCTCATTCACCGAACCCTTCTTTAGTGATAAATAAAATATGATTATTTTTTCCAAATTCAAGACATAGGTATATGTTTTTTTACTGGTGCATAAAATGAGCCGTGCATGAACATCACCTTGCTCAAAGAACAAAACCAACAAAGTGCATGAACTCACAACAAATTACGGTATTACTTTATTCTGGCCTCCACAGCAGAGGCTTCTCCGAACCCCTGAGACTGACTCATCAAACCCCTAGGGTTCGATAGAACCCAGGTTAAGAACCACTGGTTTAAACCCTAACCTTCAATATGATGGTAGTTGCAGGTGTAGCCTTTGGGAAGTAATTAAGGTTGATGAGGTCATGAGGGTGGGGCCCTCATGATGCAATTGGTGTTCTTACCAGAAGAAAGACTGGAGAGCTTGCTCTAGCTCTTTCAGTCATGTAAGAACACAGTGAGAAGGTAGCTGTCTGCAAGCCAGAAAGAGGGTCCTCACCAGAACCCAATAGTACTGGCGCCCTGATCTCAGATTTCTAGCCTTCAGAACTGAGCAAATAAATTTGTTTTTTAAACATTCCAGCCTATGTCATTTGCTATGGCATCCTGAGCTAACTAAGACACATGTCTAAACAGATAGAGCAAGCAACGCCTGAGGCGGGTATAGAAGGCTGGGATTACCAAAGATTCTGAGAATCAGAGGACACTAGAGTAGAAAGGACCCGCGGTCTAACATTGGGGTGACAGCAGGAGTGAGTCTAGCAGTGACAAACTTGCTTATTTGCATGGCATGATTCCTGGTAGCATGTGCATTGGTTGGTTGGGTGGATATGCCATGGAAGCCTAAAGTGGAACAGCTTTATGATTTACCCAGGGTTCATCCCTCTAAGTGGTAGAGTGCAGACTGAGCCCAGGGTCTCTGGCTTCTAACCCCCATGCTCTTTCCTATATAGTGGTCCCTTGTCAATTTCAGGGGTTAGATTTCAGCCCCCCCCCCACAATAGGCAAAACTCTGCAAAGTAGCAACCTTATATTTATTTTGTTATTTATATATATTTTAAGGCCTTCCCCACACTCTTTTATTTGTGTGTGTGACAGAGAGACAGAGAGAGGGACAGATAGGGACAGACAGGAAGGGAGAGAGATGAGAAGCACCAATTCTTTGTTGCAGCACCTTAGTTGTTTATTGATTGATTTCTCATATGTGCCTTGACCTGGGGGCTACTACAGCAGACCAAGTGACCCCTTGCTCAAGCCAGCAACCTTGGGCCCAAGCTGGGGAGCCTTGCTCAAACCAGATGAGCCCACATTCAAGCTTGTGACCTCAGGGTTTCAAACCTAGGTCCTCCTCGTCCCAGTCTGATGCTCTGTCCACTGTGCCACCGCCTGGCCGGGCTCCCCATACTCTTATAAACCTTTTCAATGTTTTAGGCTAGAAAATGCTTATTTTACTGCAAAAATAATTAAAATAATAAATATGTAAAAATACCTATATACCACAAAATTCCATGATATAGTGAGACTGTGAAAAGTGAGCCACAGTATGGCGAGAGACAGCTGTACATTCAACAGTAATCTTGGTATTCATTGAAGGAAAAAGAAGGACAGGAGTGATTTGTATAAAATCTACTCAGAGTTCCCTCTCTTAAAAAAGAATATAGCAAAAATTTTAGTCATATAAGTTTATTAGTTGACAATTTGGGGGCAGAAATTTGTTGTAATCATATTTGTATTATTTTTCCCTTACTTGCAAATTCCACAACTTACATAATTTTCACTTTAGAGAAGGTGTTTAGTATTGTGAGTTGAGATCACATTGAATTAAATCTGAAAGCTAGTGAAAGTTCAAGAAAGAGAGAGAGACAGCCCAAACCCCACCATTGCTGGAGAACTTTAGGACCCAAGTCAGGGATCAAGGAATGGAAAAGGTCAGGGCTCCTTTCCAGCCCCTGTTGTCTCAGAGCCTCCCAGGCTGGTCTGGAGACCGGCACGGAGGTGAGCACAGCCTGTGCCTGCGGTTGGACTTACCCCAGATCAGGTTCCTGGACAGCCCCAGTGCACTCTCCCGTCTCAGGCCTGTCGGGGGTGTGCATGTGTGTGTGGAATTCTTCTCTCGATTCTGCTCCTTTCCCAGCCTAAACTGTATACAGGGCCTCTTTGGGTTACAACAGTCTCGACATATGATGTTTTTGAGTTTATGATACTCACTCCCATAAAAACTTTTAAAAAAATTGAGACATGACTGTTTTGGCTTACACAGTTAGCGTCGTAATTACGGACCACATGGGCAAACTAGTTTGGTTGCGCATGGTGGAAGAATATGCAGTAACGCATCATACGAGTGAGGGAGTTGGTGTTCCCCAAGTACGCTTACCTATGCCATTTTGGGTTGTTAAAAGTGCAAGTGTTCTGTTTGTGTTGGGCTAGGGTGTGTTTTGGCTTACACCAAAATTTGGGTTACGTCACTGTTGTAGGAATGGAACTGTGTCGGAACCTGAGGAGCCCCTGTAGTCAACTTCTGGTTATTTGATTTCAGAGCCTGCCTACTTACTGCAGCCCATGTCCAGCTTACACATGGGGCAGAAATCCCGGCTGACACTGCATTCCGCCTCCACATCCACACCTGAGGTTTCTGGGGCTGCCTCATCAGAAATAGTCTTTTGGCCCATTTTATTTCATAACACAAAATTTTGCTTCTTAGTAAACATTTCTGTTATAATCCAGGCTATTGGGCAGCTGCTTAGTGGCATCTGCTTTTCCACTTTCTTCTTACCCCATCCCTCCTAATGATTCATCAAAGTTCAAAATGTTAATCATCTTCGACAGCCAACTTAAACATACATCCAACTTTCTTAATCCAGTTGCACAGCTGTTGCTGAAAGCTTAACTATACCTACATGGCCAAGTCTCATGTCCACTGGTCTAATCCAGGGGCATTTCTTTAAGCCCTTGTCTAGGTTTGACTTCACGTAAGGACCCTGGAGTAGGAACATAGCATATTGTAGCATGCTGTTATTACCTAACAAAAGAGCACTGTAGGGGAGGGGTGCAGCTGCCTTGGCCTTCCACTGGCCAACCAACTCTGTGGCCCCATTCTGTCCCTCTAGACTTTTGTTTTCTTGTCTGTTTATAATAAAAAGGTTGGACTCGATATTGTAGCTTCTTTTAGTTCTGACTCTAATGATCTAACTTTCTAGGTTGGTTGGTTTTACCATGTGAAAAACTACACATCAGACCTCTCCCCTTCCTACCCAACCTCCAAGGACTCAGACTCTGAAGGTTTTTGCTGATAAGTCAGAAGTATGCACAAAGCCATTCATGTAAACTCATCCAAGCCATGCCCTGACAACAGACCATCTAGCTACTGATACGGGATGTGATTTATGATAGTGGTTGCTGGGATCTGAATAGGGAATTTTCTTTCTTCAAAGCAGTTGACTTGAATAGAAGTCAGAACCCTGAATCTTAGACATTTCTCCATGTACTGGCTCAGACAGAATCTATAAAAGACATAGCTGCTCTTGCTGAAATAGTTGCATTTTATTTAATGACAGCTTACATATTTGTATGTTTTACAGTTTTACCTTACATGTTTATTTGATCTTTCAAAAGTCCTATAGTATAACCCAGGCAGTTATAATCGTTCCTGGGGAAAAGCCACTTCCGGTATGCCTGTGTCATGGATCCTAATACTTCAGCCAAGGTGCACATATGCCCCATGGTGCTGACCAATGTGACAACACAATGATTAGCACTGTTTGTCAAAACCTTTCATTTTACATCAACCACTGGAAAAGTAAATAGTGATCGCCTAGATAACGTAAATTGAGTAAATATAGTCAGATTGGGTTGTACAGAATGCTAGCAATGCTCCTCCACGGGTGCGGCCTCACTGACTTTAGAGGCCCAGCGAAGCTGCCACTGGTATCACACATTTCATTTTTGATCTGAGGGATAAATGGCTCTTGCATAAAATGCTAGCATTCTTCACTAAATTGTGCTTTAACATTGGAGTTGTAAGTAACCTTGGGGGTCATTTTTGGGGGCTGAATTGTGTCTCCTGAAGTCCTAACCCCAGTTCCTTAGAATGTGGCTGCATTTGGAGACAGGGGCTTTAAAGAGGTAGTTAAGCTAAAATGAGATCATTCGGGTTGCGCCTAATCCAATATGATTGGTGTCCTTACGGGAAGAGGAGATTGGGGGACACACACACACACACACACACACACACACACGGAGGACCATGTGAAGACACAGGATAGAGATGGCCATCCTACAAGACAAGGAGAGGGGTCTCAGAAGAAACTAACCCTGCTGACACCTTGATTATAAGGAAACAAACTCTGTTGTTTAGCCACCTAGTCTGTGGTATGTATTATGGCAGCCCTAGCAAACTGATGGTCATCCCCGGATAGGTCACTTCCCCTTAATTCTTGGATGATGGTTACTTAGCCTCGGCTTGCTGCTTCTAGTGATGTGGAACTTGCTTCCTCACAAGGCGGCTCAGGTTTTATGTTACTTAAGATTGTTTTTAGTTGAGGTGGCAGAAAACCTTACCCAGAGTAGCTTAAGCAAAACAGGGAATATATTGTGTAACCGAACAGTCTAGCAAGTCGCCTTAGGTGTGGCTGTCACCAGGTCTCAAATCCTGCAATCAGACCTGGGTCTCTCTGTCTGTTAGCTCTGTCTCCTGTGGGTCAGCTTCATTCCCAGGCCTGCTCTCAAGGTCCCAGGCAGGTCCAGGTTTACACATTTCTAGGATCAAGCCCAGGTCAAGAGAGGGAATGCTGCATTCTCTTAGTTTCTGCTTAGCAGCTAAAACAAGAGCTGTTGTACTGCCTGCCTACAGGTCTGACTTTGGGTTAACATAGTCCACTTCTTCAGCAGAAAAGCTCTTCATATATTTGAATGTCCCTCCTACAGTTCTGCACCTCCAATTCCCTCAGGGATTTCCTCGACTCTGCCCCAATTTCCCCATCCTTATTCTGGCTTCTTTCCTGTTTTTGGTCAGTCAGTGATCTCTTTGTTGTTCCCACTTCCTTATATGACTGAAGTCAAAAACAATAGAATTATTATCTCCTTTTAGTTTGGGCATGATATTCTTTCACCCTGAGTTTTGAGTTCCTTTAAATTTAGCTTGGGGTCAACTCAAACTCCTGAGGCCTTTTTTTAGGTTAATTGTTATGCCAAATGTCAATAATTCCTTTTTTTCAAATTATAGAATTTGTATTTTATGTTTACCTTAGGCCATCTCAAGGAAGAATTTTAAACAGAGTCATGATGCACTTGTATAGGTATGTGTGTGCTTGGGTATTTGACTTTAACCCCAATGGAAACTGTAACAACAAAATAGCAGTGTATTTTTCAAGCAGTTGGGTTCCATGGTTCCATTAGTCAAGGTTCTATTTTGTTTTAAACATCCTTATTTTTCTACTTGGAGATATACACAACTTAAGAAAGAAATATACAAATAAACAAAACAACAATAGAGAGCTGTAAATATGGCCAGCAACCAGCATAGTAACCTGGTTGATGGTTACCATAATTATACTCTTAGCTTACCAATCTCTTTGAAGAGGAAAGATTTGAAAGCAGCTAAATAAAGAATGATTCAAGACCAGTAGAGAGTCAGAGTTCGTTTTTACCATTTCTTTTTCTAGCTGAAAAAGTAAAGGAAGTATTGGTAGCTGCACAAAACATACACAGTCAAATGAATGTTTTCCCCCCATCCACTCTTCTGGCTTACAGTGTGATTGTTATGCTCTGTTCTACAAGGATGGGTCAGTGACCGGCTACACCTGCTTGAGGATAGAAGCCTGGTGACTTCCAGGATCTCTATTGGTGATTCGGCGGTGCTGCGGTTGGCATGGGAGTACCACTGACTCTTTGAGCTTTGTGGTTTCTGTGCAAACTCTTATTCTTCTGGTGAGATAGGCCTGTGAGTATGCAAGAACTCTGTTATCTGCTTGTGCACATGTGTTGAAGGTCCATTACATGGGTGCTTTAGGATGCCCCAAGTAAGAAAACTATAGTCAGCTACTCATGACTTAATATTTGTTTATAAGCATAGCTTATTAAGATTAATCAAAATGTCACCAAATATGGACATCCATTTCTTTAATTATTGTAGCTCTAGGCCTCTTTTATAAGCCTCTTCATTCTTTCACACACCTATCACTTATTCCTATACCATAATCAGGTATCTCTCTTTTTTAAATCAATACAGTGGGGTTATTTATTTATTTATGCACTTAGCATGCTGTGAATTCATAGGGAATGAATTCAGCAACTCAGAGTCCTTTCCATTGGTTCTCACAAAGTGTGCTTCTCTGGGCAGAGCAGGCTGGCACTTCAGTTGGACCCAAGTGCCTTTCTCTTTGGTTTCCTTCTTTTTCTGATCATTTGTTCCTTCAGGAAGCTATCTCGGCTCTTAGAGTGCTTAATATGCTCAATACATACATTAATTCTTGTGGCAAGAATCTTGCCCTTAACTTGTTTGTTCACAACAATGCCCACTGCATGCTGGGTGACGCTGTACACTCTTCCAGTTTTGCCATGGTAATATTGGTGGGGCATTCCTTTTTGAACAGTGCCCATTCCCTTGATGCCTACATACCACCTTTCTTGTAGATTCTCATGTACGTGGCCAGAGGAACAGCTCCATATTTTCTAAAAGGTCTAGAGAACATAGAGTGGCTGCCTCTCCTCTTTCCCTTTGTGTTAGTCATTTTGGTGAATTACTGAAAGATGGGTTTCAGCCAAAAAGATGCTCAGGTATCTTAATATGTGTAGATATGTAATTATATTTGCATAGTTTATATTTAAATCTTATTCACCACCATATCCTGGCATTGGTTCAGAGTGTGTTCAGTAAATATTTGTCGAATGATGTTCTATTTAAAGTATTCATATTTTTTCTCTGTTCTGTGAATATTTATTGAGTGCCTGCTGTGTGTCAAGCACTGAAGAGAAAACTGAGCAACATAATATGACATAGACCTCACCCTATGTGGAGCACGCAGTCAGGTTGTCAGATGATTACAAATGAGATAGAGGTTGTGAGGAGAGGCATGTGATGTTGTGATCACATACAGAGGAGCTGAGAGAGATCTGAAGGAGGAGTAGGACATCAGGTCACAGTTAGGGATGAGAGGGGTGGCCCAGTGGGTCCAGTGGGCATTCATGCGGCTGGGGGACAGAGAGCTAGACAGTGTTGTGCCAGGTGCGCTGCAAGCGAAGATGTTTTGATAGAATCTTGTTTTCTGTTAGCAGTTTTGATTCAAAGGTTCCCCTTGTATTACTCTGCTTTCTGATGACCCAGGTAGCTCTTGAAGCAAATGAGCACCTTTCTTAAAGTCTGTCTGTACAGACTGCCATTTTCTTTGTCCAGAAAGTATATGATAATGGCAGTGCTGACTATTTCATGTGCCTTTCCCATCGGTATGACTGTGGTTTACTTACAGCCAGTCTTACAACAGATGCAAAAGATATGAATAATATTGAATATTAACTTCGCTAGGATGTTGTATTGTTTTTAAGTCACAATAGAAACCCAGATAATGATTCCTTCAGGTTGGAGAGCCACTGGTTAAACATACATCCTTTACTGTGCCTATTTATAGCTCCATGAAATGCAGTGACTGATTTTCTATTCATTCTTTGAGAAAGAGAAACACATGGGAAAAAATTCTTAATAGAAGATATCCAGTAGAGCTTCTCTCTCACACCTGAACAGTCCCCTAATTCCTCTCCCTAGAAACCGTCAGTGATATGAGTTTCTAGTGTATCCTTCACACATAAGTTCATATATGCATATATAACTCTCCTTCTCCGACATAATACTAGAATGCTATACATACTATTCTGCAGTGACTTTTAACTTGCATTAGGTGACAGCATCAAGTAGTGGTTGGTGGATTAAAAATAAAATATGTTCAAAAAGTAAACATTATAAAGTACAAAAATATAAAAACATTTGCTCATTTTTTAATGTATGGCCAAACCATTTCTTTGAACACTATTTTGCTGATTGGGTTAAACCATACCTATAATGTATGATTTCCATTAGTTTTTATTTCTCTAGTGTGGAACATGAACTTAAAGATACTTTTAAGGCCCTGACCAGTTAGCTCAGTTGGTTAGAGCATCATCCTGAAACAAGGTTCTGGGTTTGAACTGTGGGAAGCAATCAATGAATGCACAACTGCATAGAACAACAAATGAATACTTCCCTTATCCTTACCTTTTCTCTTTCTGCTTCTCTATAATAAATACATAAATAAATAAATAAATAAATAAATAAGAAATTAAGCCCTGTTTGTATAGTTCGGTTGGTTGGAGCATCGTCAGAAGTACAGAGGTTGACGGTTAGATCCCCGGCCAGGGCACATACAGGAACAGTTTGATGTTCCTGTCTCTCTCTCTCCCTGACTCTCTCTCTTTTATTATTTTTTAAATTTTTATTTTTTTAGTAAAGGGGAGAGAGAGACAGACAGGAAGGGAGATAGTGAGAAGCATCAACTCTTCGTTGCGGCACCTTAGTTGTTCATTTACTGTTTTCTCATACGTGCCTTGACCCAGGAGCTCCAGCCAAGCAAGTGACCCCTTGCTCAAGCCAGTGACCTTGGACTCAAGCCAGCGACGATGGGGTCATGTCTATGATCCCATGCTCAAGCTGGTGACCTTGGGGTTTCGAACCTGAGTCCTCAGCATCCTAGGCCAATGCTCTGTCCACTGTTTCACCGCCTGGTCAGGCTCTGCCTCTCTTAGAAAAAAAAAAAAAAGGTACTTCCAGACAATCTGAGAGCAGAATTCTTTTAGTTTTTTATTATTTTAACCCCAATTTTTATGGTTTATTTCCCATGCCTAATTAGAAAGGTTTTTTCACCTTTTAAATACTGTTATATGATTATCAAAAAGTACATAATTCACTATACAAACTCAAAATCTACAAAAATATACTCTTTAGATAATGAAGGGCCCTGTAATCAGAAATTTCAAAGATAACCATCGATCATGGTTTGGTTTCTCTCTCCTTCTAGATTTGTTTATGTACCTATATAACTTGAATATGGACACACACACACACACACACACACACACACATGACATTTTATGACACAATGACCAGGAAGCCACTGTTTTAAGAGACTTATCCATTGGTTCTCAATAGCAAATATTTAGAAGCATACAGGGCCTTTTTAGTTGTTTCAGAGATTGGCATTTAACACGCAAGAATCAGGGATCCTAAATATCCCACAGTGAATAGGTCCCAAGATAAAAAATTATACCATCCATAGGATAGCGGGCAAACGAGAAACACCATTTTCAAAAGAACAGTTCTTTTTGCCTTCGTATTTTATATAAGATTATGTTAAATTATATTACTATAGATTCACTGAGTACTTAAGCAAGGCAGGCTCTTTTTGAGTACAAAGATAAAAAAGACACCATCCTTGTCTCCCAGGAACTTACAATCTTCTGTATGCAACAGGTGTAGATTGGGACAAGTAAACAAGTCCAATGTAAACAAAAAGTACAACAAAGGAACAGGAGAAGGTAGGACCAGTTATACTTGGAGCCATCTGGGCAGGTTACTTGGCAGTCCCTTTCAAGGATGGGACTCTCACAATTAGAGGTACCAGTGCCAGAAGGCGTGTCTTGGATCAAGAGAGAAGTATGTCATCAGCTCTGCCAGTTCTAGCTAAGCCCTTTGTCTGGGCATGAGGCGTGGCAGTTCTAGCACATGTCGCTCAGATCACTGACTCTGCAGATACGTCTTCTCCCCTGTCTGGCTGCCTTTGCTAGCACTGTGGCTTGAGAGGAGTGTACCATGATGGTAGCTCAGGGAAAGCCAGCTATGTTCCTTTTAAACCAGCCAGCCCTGGGAGTGGGACACAGTATGGCGGGAAATGCCACCACGAGAGGACGAGAGATTCTAGAGAGTTACAATAAACCTCTGTTCTGCTAGAGGGGTAGAGAAACCCTGGAAGGACCTTATATTCACATTACATCATGAAGGTTGGTTGGGAGGAGGAGGGAGATATATGAGAAAAGAGGGATTTTTCTAGACTAAAATTTAACTTGAAATTTCAAGTCCTAAACCTTATATTTTAATTATTTATTTTCTAAAGGGTTTGGATATATATATCTCTATATATCTATATCTATCTGTCTATCTATCTATATCTATCTATATATATATTTCCTACATTCTTCAAAAAACTCTAGGGAATATCATCTTACTGAGGTCATCAGCACAAATCAGTGCTTATGCTGGAAATAAGCTTTCTTCCTGGGGAGGACCACACTGCTTACATTGAATCCTTACATTAAATACCCGACTGTAATTAATAGCTGATGTCTGCCTGGTCTAGAAAGACATTTGTAACAGGATCTGAAGGAATTTTTTTAATGACAAGTTTATATAGACCATGAAAGAATGATCTGGGAACAGTGGAACTTAAGTGTGAGACATATTGTTTACCATTCAGGAAAACCTAAGCTGAATCATACATGAGGTGGACAAATATCTGGTATTAATGAACAGTATTTCTCATTAGGAACTGGTGAAAACTCTAGCCAGGTATAGCTGAGGAGACTGTCTGAGTGGTCTGTAACCTGTTCAGAATGTTTCTTTCTACAATAAATCTTGGTTTGTTGCTGCTAGTCTATCTTAATCTCCCACTGTGCCCCTGAGTGTTGGAACCTGTGTGTCTGTCTCATAGTACAGATTGCAGACGTCTCAGTCTACATGGAGACATTTCACTTTTGATTGAAAAAAGCAGTCTTCATCCAGCAGGGTATTTTGTTTTTTAGAGGAACTTTTATGTTTTTCCAGTAGAGGCTTTTAAAAATGCTTACTCCAGGTCCTCACTGGGCTGAGACCACATGGTGCTGCTCTTGTCTCTCAGATCTGAGCATTGTAGGACAATTCTGCTTAGGTCTTTCTTTGCCACCCATACTGTGCATTGGCTCTGGAATAAAGAATTTCCAGATTGGATCTGGACTGGAAAACTTCACTCATATTTTCACAAATCCTTAGACTTTGATCTTTTTTTATCTTTCACTTTTATATTGTTCATGCGCTCTCGCTGTCTGTAAACAGGTGGGGTTTTATGGTTAACCTTTGCTCCTATTGTTCCCCTCTGCCTGTCATGCTCTTCCCATATTTTTTGTCCAATTATTTCTTTTCTTCTTCTTTTTTCATATTTTAGAGAGAGAAGAAAGGGGAGAGAGAGAGAAGAAAGAGAGGATCTGTTGTTCCATTTATTTATGCATTAGTTGCTTGATTCTTGTATATGCCCTGACTGGGAATCAAACCTGCAACCTTGGCATATCAGGATGATGCTCTAACCAGCTGAGCTACCTAGCCAGGGCCTCTCCAATTACTTCTAACCCAGGTGTCCCTGAATTCCTGGGGACAGCTAACGGCCTCTCCTCTGTGCTCATACAGCACTTTGTGCATACCCTTAAGAGTTTTACATTTTAAATTATTTGCTTACATGTCTGTCTTACCACTAGACTATATGTTTCTTGAACGCAAGGAGTATTTCTCTTCATCTTTATTATCATTGAGTCCAGCATAATGTGTATGGTACATAGTAGTATCTCAGTAAATGTTTGTTGAGGAAAATTCATGTTCATTATGGTTTTATATAGATGGTTAAAATTAGAAAAGTAGTGTGTTATCACTAACCTAAACTCTGTTAGGAATTGTAGAATGACTCGCAATTAATTTTATCTATATTTGAATACTGTCTGTCTGGAAAACCAGTTACTAGGTTTATTATAAGATGACCCCCCAATCAGTTTGTCCTGCTACTGTCCTGAGAATTGTGGTTGTATAAGAAATTAGAATCTCATACACTCTTTCTCCTGCTGTTATAGTTTGCTTCCATACAGGATCAAGGTGTTTAACGAGTGCTTCAGATTTCCCACGGGGCAGTATCTTCTGCTGAATCATTTGATCCCTACCAGTTATGTTCCTCTTTATAGAAAAGTCCACTTACTATAAGTGGGATAGCTGGGTCAAAGGGCAGTTCCATTTCTGATTTTTTGAGGAATCTCCATACTGTTTTCCACAGTGGCTACACCAGTCAGCACTCCCACCAGCAGTGCAGAAGGGTTCCCCTTTCTCCACATCCTCGCCAGCACCTATAATGTGTTGTTTTGTTAATGAGCGCCAATCTGACTGGTGTGAGGTGATATCTCATTGTGGTTTTAATTTGCATTTCTCTAATGATTAGTGATGTTGAGCATTTTTTCATATGCCTATTGGCCATCTGTGAAATGGAACTGCCCTTTGACCCAGCTATCCCACTTATAGGAATATATCCCAAGGACACCATATCACCGACTGAAAAAAAGAAATGCACCCCCATGTTTATGGCAGCATTGTTCACAATAGTGAAGAGCTGGAAACAGCCCAAGTGTCCATCAGTGGACGAGTGGATTAAAAAGCTGTGGTACATATATACAATGGAATACTATGAGGCCATGAAAAGGAAATATTTCCTTTTGCAACAATATGGAGGGACCTGGAAAATATTATGTTGAGTGAAATAAACCAGACAGAAAAAGAAAAATATTACATGACCTCACTCATTTGAGGAATCCAAGGAACATTGAGAACTGAGGAAAGGGATTGAGACAGAGGAGGGATCAAAGGGACCAGAGGAAAAGAAGACAGAGGGAAAGGGGAGGATAGGACGGGATAAACCTGAAGGGAAGGGGGGGCACTGTACGGAGGGGGGCAAGGAAGATGTGGAGGGGAATATGGGGAAGGGGGGATGCAGTCGGGGTTACCCTAGAATCTATGTAAACACAATTAATTAAATTTAAAAAAAGTCCACTTACACCAAACACTTTTCCTAAAATTGCCCTATTTCTTGCCCACCTTTATACTTACTGACTTCCTGTTGGAGGAAGGAAATAGGAAAGTGGTGATGTTTCTGAGCTTTTCCATTATAGGCATTCAGGAGGTATCTATACCTCACGAAAAGGCATTGTCAGACTACACTGCTATATTTCCAGACTTCACAGTGGCCAGGAAAATTCCAGTTCCCTAAACATGGGCTCTATATTCGACATAAAGAATTGGATTATCCAAAAGATGATCTAGTTATATTCCAATTGATTATCAAATCCTTAATTTCATGAGAGAATGTATTTGCCAGGGCTGCTATAACAAAGCACCACAGATTTGATGGCTTTAAGGGAAAAAAAAAAAAAACCCAGACCTTTCTTTCCTCACAGTTCTGGGAGCTAAAATTCCAAGGTCAAAGTGTTAGCAGGGTTTATTTCTTCTGAGAACCCGTCTCCCTGGTTCATCTTAGTCTAGTGTCTTTACTTGGTCTTCTCTGTGTGCCTGTATAACCTCTTCTTACCAGGACAATAGTCATGTTGGTTTAGCACCCACTCATATTACATCATTTTGCCATAATTACCTCTGTAAAGACCCTATCTCAAAATACAGTTACACTCTGAGGTGCTGGGATTTAGGACTTAGGACTTCAACATGTGTGTGTATTTTCATTGGGGGGACACACAGTTCATCCCAGAACAGTGAATAATATGGCAGTTTAAATATTCCTCTTAGATAGAAAAGAGACTCGCAGGTAGTTGAGATACTTTTCATTGACTATTCAATAAATATGTTTACTAATTTCCCTTTTCATAAGTCAAAAGATACCTTCCTTTCTGTTCCTAATTTTACCTTTGCTGATTTCTTGAAGTCATGGCTTCCCCAGGATGGTTGGTGAGGAAGAAATGCTAGTGCTCTTCTCTCTTTTGGAATTCTGGAATAAAAGTTTTGTCAGAAAACAAAAGGGTACCTGGTTACTCTTCTTTAAAATAATAATAATAATAATGGCTACCATTTAATATTGAGTGCTTATTTGCATCAACTCACTGGGTTGTAATTGTCACAACAAGCCTGTAGAGTAGATATTATTATACCTACTTGATGTGAGCTCAGAGAAATGAAGAAACTTTCCCTGAATACTTCTTATTTTGTTTTTTTCTCCTTTAAGGCACCTGTTGGGTTCTGAAGGACTGTCAACTATGAGATTAGAATGTAAGAAAGAGAAAGGATATATCAAGCTTATAGCCACTTGGCTTGTTGGTGGCAATTTGAGACCTAAGGGTCCCAGATGTTATGGACACTAGTGGCTGAATTCCACATAGGTAGAGGTGTGAAGGCATAACACAATCTATGCTTTATTCTGGGCCAGTTGACTCTGGTTGCTTTAGGCCAGAACCTTTGGACTGTTTGAGAATAAATGTTTGGGAGAGGCAATATGAACACAAGGAAGATGTATTACCTTTTTTTTTCATGATGGGAATATGGGAAAGTATTACTGGAAGTTGCTTGGAGTGAGTTAAACCAGTGATTGTTCACCCTGGCTGAGTATCTGAAAGATCTGGGCAGCCTTCAGAAGCACAGTGCCTGGGTCTTAACCCAGGAGATGGTGACTGAGCGTGGCATGGGCCTCGGAGTCTGTAATTTTTACAGTTACCTGAGTAAATCTGAGGTACAGTCAAAATTAAAAAGAACTAATGAGTGAAGCCAGGGGTGTGCAAGCTGCGGCACATCTGGCCTGCTGCCTGTTTTTGGATGGCCCATGGACTAAGAATGGTTTCTACGTGTTTAAATGGCTGAAAATAATCACAAGAAGAATATTTGTGATACATGAAAGTTATATGACATTTAAATTTTAGTGTTTATAATTCAGATTGTATTGGAATATAGCCATCCATGCTCATTTACTTATACATTGGCTGTGGTTGCTTTCATGCTACACCAGCAGAGTTGAATAGTTGCAAGAGATCTACAGAGCCCTGAATTATTTACTATACAGCCCTCAAGAGAAAATGTTTGCCGATCCCTGAGTTAGGCTAAGCCAAGCTCATCAACAGAGCTGGTTTAGAACTTAAAAAGGAGACACTGGTTTTGTGTAGCTTGTGTTTGTGTTGTGTGTTTTGCATCTTAATTTCCTGTGGACTTTGTTACCTAGCAGAGGGACCCTGGTTGACAGAGCTGTAGCAAGCGTGTTAAACCAATTTTTTTTTATCAAAGAGGATCGAAACATATACTTTTCTCCTCAAAACATAAAAATACAAAGAACATAATGTGCCCAGAATATGATAATCCAGACCTTTTTAATACTGAGGCTCTCCCTGAATCCCTTCTATACCCAGTTCCTATCCCATTCCCACCCTCAACCCTTCCTTTGTCGTTCCCCCACCCTTCTGTTCCACATCGGTAGTTACACTGGCTGGTTCTTCAGAGCGTGTCCTTTCCTTGATCCAGCATTTGAAAAAAGGCCAGTATTTATAGGCATGATTTTAATATAAAAATATAGTTGCAACACTAGGAAAATACCACTGATTGTTATATTGGTTCATCTCTCTTACCTTCTAGTTTTCATCCATCTGAATTTAGAAAATGAGAAAAGCATTAAGGCTAGGAAAATTAACAGGAAATGGAAAGCAAGCAGGAAATGAAATCCCTACACCAGGTTGTGTTTTGGACAGAGAAGCAGCCACCATGTGCTTCCTACCAGTTGGTCTAGTTTTGAATGAAAGCGAGTGTAACCTTATGCTTAGATATGCCACTTCAGGCCTTTGTTTATTTTGTTTTTATTCATGATTTTGGTGGTGGTGGTTATAAGGGGGAAAGCGAGCATCTGTTTTCATTCTTTTTAAAAAAATAATAAACATGTAATAATTGGAAAAGTTATTTGATTTTCAAAGTTTATTATTCCTCATGGAATAATAGTTTTGATGACCTTGAGAGTCTCCTTGTGAAACTGCTTGGGGCCTTGGGTATTGCAAGCGAGGCCACGTTCATATCCATATGTTCTCGGTTTCATCCTGTCCTTCCCCTGTCATAGTGAAGTAGCTACTCTCCCAGGCATGTTTACCCTCCAGCCACCTGGAAGGAAGCCAGCAATGTCATTACCAATGGCAGTGTGCCCAGACTAAATCTTAAAAAAGCATCATCTCTGCTACTAATTAAGTTTCAGGAAGGGTGATGTTCACCTTTTATATTAACAAGCATTTTGAAAGGCTGAGGGTAGATATGTTAGAAGCAATCTTCTTATTCCTAAAAGTTCCCAGTTAAATTTAATTGTCCTTTAGCTTCCCTACTTCTAAGTTAAGAACACTGTCTGCTGGATGATGGTTGGTTTGGGCAGTGTAGAATCTAGGTAATATCTGCATATTTTCTATCTTATATTGGGGCCTCAACTTACTTTCTTCTGCTTTCTTCAGGGTTCTGTATATTGGTCTGGCTTGCAATACGGCTCGCTATATTTATATTTCCTATTTGGAAAATGCCTGGACTGTTCTCCCCATGGAAGTTCTTCAAGGTAAGTTAACAGCTGGAAATTATAGTTACTTTTCTACCTGACTGAGCTATGACTATGTAAAAGTCAAGTGGTCTCAGCACTTGACTCTATAAAGGAAGGGTGGACCTACTGTGTTATCTGATTTTGAAGCAGTTGTTAAGGAAGAGGTGACATCAGTGGGGCTGGTTCTTCAGTGTTCTGAATGTCCTTCTGTGTTTGGTAAGCCAAACAAAGCTGGAGTTGGCCCACACCCTTGTGAATAAACAAAGAAAGAGGAACTCTAGATTAAACTCTTATGTATTATTGTTAGGTATATTCATCCGAAGGTGTTTTTTAATTTAATGGATTTTTCTTTTGAAGATCTTGGTGTTTTGTTTTTGTAGGTTAACTACACTTAATGAAAAAGATTGTCATAATTATTTTATACCTTCAGTTATTTTTGTCACATCTAGTGATTTATAACTAAAACTATTGTCAGGATATTGTTTTCCCTTTAAATCTTTGCTCAAATATGCTGACCTGAATTCTTCTATTTGCTTCAATGCACTGTTTTCCTTTAACTTTGAAAAAGTCCCTAGGAGACTCTTGCATGTGGCTTAAAAGCACTGAAAAGATGTATATCTGTTCCAAACTTATTGCCATATTAACACGTATATTTCCAGACTTTATTCTGAGAACCCCTGTTAGTAGGCTAAACCATTTGGTGGTTGGCATTATGATGGAAATAAAGGTTCAGACAGGTCATTGGAGTTGAGGTTTTTTAAGACAGCCCAGGCTCCTAAATCATTAATTGTACTAAATAGTCTGTGATTATATATAATTTCATTAGCTGCCTAGATTCCTGTTATCATTTTCCATGACCCTTAGGAGGCAAACGCAGCATGATCACCATCATTTCTTGTCATGATATCTAACATGTAAGATTCACAGTTAGCCCTATCCATAAGTTCCCTGAGGTGACTTCTAAAAATGGTTCACTATTCACTTGACCCAGAAAACCCCACAATATCATGCAAACCAAGAGGTTCAAATCCTTCTGTTCACTTCAGAAACACTCGTGAAACTGCCCAGACCAGCAAGGGTACACATATCCGAAAAGCCACCAAGTATCTGAAGGATCTCTTTACAGAAGCCATGTGTGCCATTCTAGAGTTGGTAGGTATGCCCAAACTAAACAGTGGGGCTGTACTCAGGGTTGGTGGCCCAAAAGGAGGACTGAATTTTTGCTGCACAGCTTAAAAATGCAGAGAGTATTGCTGAACTCAACGGTTTAGATGTAGATTTTCTGGTCACAGAGCACATTCAGGTTAACAAATTTCCTAGTTGCGTACAGAATTTACAGAGTACATGGCAGATTAACCCATATACGAGCTCTCCCTGCCACAGTGAGAGGATACTACTGACAAAAAGCAGATTGCCCTTAAACCAGACGAGGCAGTTGCTCAGAAGGAAAAATATCCCAGAAGAAACTAAAGAAACAAAAACTTATGGCCTAGGAGTAAATTCAGCATAAATAAATACTAATAAAAATAAAAGCAGAAAATAAAAGGCCTCACAAATATGCATCTGAACAAAATGCAAGCTCATTCTTCATCAGATCCCATCATGGAAATGGGGGAGGGGGGAACCCTATTCTAATGAAAGGATGTAGAATTTATATTCACACTGTAATTATAAAACTCAACACATTTTAAAGGTGCTTTTTGTAGGTCTAATGCAATGGTGTAATTGGTGAAAGGAGATTTCTAATATATAGAAAGTGAAAATATGGTATTATAATTTAAAAATTATAGTTTGTAATAATTAGGACTGGAAGAGTTTTGAGGTAGGACGCATATGTCAATTAAGAATAATAAAGCGCTGCCTGACCAGGCAGTGGTGCAGTGGATAGAGCGTCGGACTGGGATGCTGAGGACCGAGGTTCGAGACTCCAAGCTCGCCAGCTTGAGCGCAGGCTCATCTGGCTTGAGCAAAAAAGTTCACCAGCTTGGACCCAAGGTCGCTGGCTCAAGCAAGGGGTTACTCGGTCTGCTGAAGGCCCGCGGTCAAGGCACATATGAGAAAGCAATCAGTGAACAACTAAGGTGTCGCAACAAAAAACTGATGATTGATGCTTCTCATCTCTCTCCATTCCTGTCTCTCTGTCCCTATCTATTCCTCTCTCTGACTCTCTCTCTGTCCCTGTAAAAAATAAAGATAAATAAATAAAGCACTAAATATGAACTGCAGGAAAGAACTGTGTAGTAATAAGATACATACAACACAGTTCTAGGAATTATCCCCTCTAGTTCCTATTCTGTTCTGTGAGGCAGCCTCCTCACCTGACTCAACTGCTTTATTTATTGGTCTGCCACAGTGTGCAAATTCTATAAAAATAAACTGGTATGCCTACAAAGAAGAAAATATATTGTAATAATATATGCATATTTTTCTCCACTTTTAAAATATGAATTTCATGAAAAGGGAGTTTGCATAAGTGACTCAAGAAGAGGAAAGAAGAGAAGCTTTCAAATGAAATAGTTAAAGGTATATAGAAGAATTTTACAAAAGGGAAAGAAATGCTGTTATGAATCAAAAGCTCTTATTTCCTGTTAATTTACCAAAGATACTGTATATTAAGTAGCTACTTAGAGTCAGGCAGCATGCTGGGTGCTGGGAACGTAATAAAAAGCCACATATTAACTTGAGCCCCAAGATCTTACCATCTGTTCCAGAAGCCACATGTGTAAACACTTCATTACTAGATAGTGTGTTAGATGGAATCAGAAAAGGTGCCAGGTGACCACGAAGGAGCTCTGTGGAAGGAGTGATTAGCTTTGGGAAGCAGGGAGTGGGAGGATGAAGATGTTACTGAAAGATTCCCCAAGGAAATCACATACAGGCTGGGTTTTGAAGGGTTACTAGGAATCGACCAGGCAGCCTACAGAGAACAGGCATTTGGCATAGAGAAGAACCATGTGCCAGAGCTCAGAAGTGGAGAGCAGAGGCCTCTTCAGAGGATTTGGGGTGTGCCGTGGCTGGGGCTCAGTGGGTTCACCACTCCATGCTGCTGACCCAGGACATAGATTTATGATACTTAATGTGTACCTCAGGGCGATTATCCTGGGACTTGAGGAGTTGGCCACGAACTGAATCTCAATGGGAACTCTGCCTCCTGTGGCAGGATATAACTTACACCTCTGTGCTTCATTGCAATCTCCCTGTGCCAGCAGAAACCCACTTCCGGGTAGGAAACGAGGAGAAAGAGAAAATCTAAAAAAACAGTCTCCCGGTCTGACACAGGGCTCTGTATCCAATTCCACACAGCTCTTTGTGCCTAACACTGGAGGAGATGGTTTCATTCCCTGGCCGGAGTGAGCGCTGAGTATTTTGGCTGTATAACAAAAACAGAATCCCTTTGTTTGAGTCAGGCCTGCCTCAGAGAAAACATTCCCTTGGAATTACTCCTGCGTCACAGGAACATACTTCAGACTGAAAAGGTTTGTTTTGCCAGTGTGGATCCTGCCATCTTTACAAGGCATGTCCAAATGAATCAAGTCCCTATGCTTAAAGCATCTCTACTTGGATTAGAACACAGCCAAGTTAAGAAATGATGATGACAAAATGCTGAGTAATTTAACTACAGGACACTGTGTTAAGTACCCCTTCAGCCCTTGACTGGAATTGTTACCTGATTGCCAGAGACCTAGACTTAGGAGGGGGAGAGTTGGGAGTTGGATGTGGGGCTCTCATCATAGATCTTGACAGTCTTGACAGAACAGATAGCATTTCCATTTTTTGATTCTCAACCAGCTTCACACAAGAGGGCCTACCTCATCTCTTCCCCCCATCACCCCCTGCCTCATCCCCAAACACTAGGAGAACTAGTCCTGCCTAGTGGGCAACTGGAAGGGAAGAGTGAGATGTGCTTTATTAGCCCATTTCTCCCACCCAGTCTCTTCCCGTTGTGATGCCTGTGACTAATGGAGGACGATTCCTTGTTATCCTTCATTCCTCAAAGCTGTCCATCATCAGTATTAGTATCCTCAGGCCTTCTTGGTAATAATTAGCAAATGGGAGGGGGATTAAGCAAATTTTCTCCTCTCTAGGCCCCTAGGAAGGGAGCTATTTATTTGGGGATCAGGGTAAGACTGTTGAATGATGTTGGAGATTGTGAGGGTGTTTCTTACCTAGAATCTTTCTCACATTTAGTAGCCAGTATTCCTTTGCCGTCTTATTCTTTCAGCAGTCCAGCTACCATTTGCAGCAAATATATTGTCCTGTAGTCAACTGCTTGCCCTATATTAAGAAGCAGGAATGCCCACAAGGAGCCTCTAGTTTATTTTAAAAAAAGATAGTGGGTCCAAGTCCCTAAAAGCATTGCTGAATAGAGTGGGAAGGATGGGGTAGTTTATTTATCAAGATCTCATTTTAAAAACCCATAGGAATTTTCTCCTTTACTTTTGTACAGGAAGCATTTAAACACTTTTGCTTGTGATCAGGAGTAGACACTTTTGATAGAAGTCAAGCCCAGCTTTGTTATGTGCCTTCCGATGTGGGTATCGGTTGTGAACCCTTGCAAGATTTAAGATGACTGTGATCAAAATTATTCTTGGTATTAAAAATGTATTTAAGGACAGTAAGGCCATCCTGGGGCTGCTATAAAAAGAGGTCCTTCTGAGGTGCTTGAATTAATGGCTCAAGTACTGAAGGGTGAAAATAAGGCCTGTGTCTGGTCTTCCTCTACAGGATGCTTGATCAGTGGGAGCTGGCTTAAGATTCTGATGAAAGATGGTTTTTTTAATGTCGCCAGTAGGAGGGCTTGAACTGACATTTATGACGCTCGCTCTCTTAGTATGCCTATTCAGCTGAGTAAGAACCATGTTTTTCTTCCTTTTCTGTTCTGGAGGAACATGAAGAAACTGCTAAAGGAGGACTATGGTGCCCTTATCTGACAGTGAAAATACTAGATATAATTTCAGTCTTTTATCATCCATATTGGAAAATTTCTGTCTGGCTTAACCCTTGAAACACAAATAGCTTGCCACACGTATATGTAAGAATAGACAAATGGTCTATGTTTAGCATTTGAATTGATAAATTGGCATATGAAAGTCATTGATGTTACTGTTGAAATTGATTTTTAATTGGATCGTCTTATAAATTGTAACAGAGTATTTTATTCTTTGTCACTCTCATGCTAAGAGTTAAAGGTCTTATATAACCCTTTCTACAGAGCAAACATTATCTCGTCCATTTAGAGTTAATTTTAAATGTCTTCCGCTCCAAGAATCCTTTTCTAGAAATTGTATCCTACATATAGCCTTCCTTTTCAGAGTTGTTCTCCAACTTATGGACTGTGTCACATAGTTTAGCACTTAATTGCTACCCAATTATTTTTCAAGTACTAGTTTTCCTTCCTGACTTAGTTTTTTAACTTCTAAAATGCAAAGATTACACATTATACTTTTTCAATTCTCCAAGAGATATGCACATAGGAAGATATTACTATAAATGTTTGTTGTTTGATTGCTTTTATAGTCCCCTACAAAATGTACTGTAGTCAATATTTTTTTCATTTTTAAAGCTCTTGAGTAATACTGGATGTTCTATCTCAAAAATTGATAAATACGCAAAGAACATTTGAAAGCTAAAGTAAAAGCCGATCCTTTAATATGATAGCTTTTTCCTAAGATACCATTCTGCCATCCATTGTACATCTGTAAAAACTGCAGTGTAAAAAAAACAAAAAAAAACTGCAGTGTACTTTAATCATTTCCATATGTTCCTACCGCATGCTATAATTCTATTCAATTAGTTAAGGCAGCTTAAACCAAAAATATGCAGTAATCTGGAAACCATATGGTGTTTAAACCTGAATTAGATTATTTTGTAATCCAGCTCCCCAGCCTAAAAGCTCTTTGTCTTTGGGCAAAATACTTAATTTCTCTAAACCTCAGACTCAGGTACTGTTGAATAGACAGATATGAGTATTAAGTAAACTAATCCATGTTAAGTACTTAGCATGTTATCTGGCATATAGTTAGCCTTTAATAAATGTCAAGTAATATAAAATAACAAAAGTAAAATAATAATTATAAATAAATAAAAATCAGGACCAGGGGAAATATAGGGTGGGGTAAAGTAGGTTTATCATTGTCTATATGGAGGATAGTACAATAAATAATACAAGAATAAAAACTCTGTGTTTAGCACACTCACAACTATAAACAGACTTTTGCCTAATCCTGTATAATTGAGAAGATTCTACTTTGAGGTTAAATTATAATTACTCATTAAAAGCCTGGCAATAAATGGCTAGTCAGTACACATTGTTCTTAAAGTTATCATTGGGGAAGTGAAATTTCTACTGGCTTTGGTATAAAGTCAGTTCTCATGTGTGGCTTGATATGAGGAGACACTGAGCCTGAAGTGTCAGTGTTGCTAAGTCTGGACGCTTTGGGGTGGGAGCCTCCTAAAACCTGCCCTAGGGTATGCCAAGGGCATAATGCCAAGCATGTAGAATTCACAAGAGCCCCCAAGACATTGTTTTATCAGTTACAGACCTTTCTTAAGCAACTTTTTTTTTTAACTTGCAACGTGAAGCTTACAGCAGTTTCATTTCCTGTCAGTTTTTATTCCTACATTAGCTTTGGCAGTTTTCTCCAACCTTACTTGGGGTACCTTTTATCCACAAATGTTGTCTTCCTTGTATCCTAACATGCAGACCTCACCTTGGTTTCATTTCAGCATATTTTGCTCTGCTGACATCATATGTCAAGCCCTCTGCTAGGTGCTGGATATGTTTGCTCTTTTCAAGGAGTTCAGTCTGCTCCTTCAGGTAAATCCTGCCCCTGTCACCCATCCAACTGTAAGCTCAAGGGGGGCAAGGGATATGTTTGTGTATCTTCATATTCTCAGGGTAGAACAGGGGCTCTGGTACAGAGTCTGAGTGCTCAGTAAGAGCAATTGAATGTATGCATGGAGATTCTTGTAGTGCTAGATATTGGTGGATGCTGGACTAGAACAAAAAATAGTGTGTGTCTTATATAAAGTCTCTTACACGTGACACACAGAAGGTTCATGCAGCAGCTGCTGGGTCCGTTGCTCTTTGTAGGCTCCTCTGCTATTTTTGGAAGGCCCATTGCTGTTGGTGGCTCTGACTTTGGCTGAGATACTGGTTTGCTGTTTCCTCTTCTTCATGGACACGGAGCTAGACTCTATTTCCTGGTCTACCTTGACCACATGACTGATTCTGAAGAAATGGATTGTAAGCAGAAATGATGTGTCACTTCTAAACCCAGCCCATAAAATTTCTCATGTGCATACACTCCTTCCTCCTCTGCCAGCTAGATGTTGGTGCCCAGGGTAGCCAAGTATTGAAAGTGGTAGAGTCTCTGCAGCCTGAGTCCCTGAATGACTATAAGGAGCAGAGCTGCTACTCATCTGTCCCCTGTCCATTAGACTTTATGTCAGTGGTGGGATGCAAATAATTTAACAACCGGTTCTCTGCCCTAATGACTGTTTTAAGTATAAAACAACCCCTGAAATACCAAAAGGTAGTTTATTATTTCATGCATTTAATGCTTAAATAAGAATAAAAAGGGTACTCAAAATTATGTTATAAGAAAGAGTTTTAAAATATTAATGAAAAAATATTAATCCTGGACAAAAAGAAATAGAACTGTTATTTAAGGTATTTTCAATGACAGCTTGTCACCCCCTGGTTGTTGGGCACTTTTCCTCCTTACGTTATATGTTTGTTTACTGAAGTAACAAATGTGAGGGAATTAAAATGTAGTATTTCATCAAAAGTATAATGAGTTTTAGGAAATGAATAAATATAAGCATAGTTCTGTCAAATTTTTCTCACCTATGGATGGAATGACATTACTGTGGTCGCTTAGAATATGCTGTTGTGCAGGTGAATGTTATGAAAGAGTAAGGAATGTTAATCTGTGATTTCTACATTGGGTGGCTGCCCAAGCGCCCACCTTAGAGAGAACCCTGATTACAGGTGCCATTTTAACAACTGGTTCACCGAACTCAACAAGAAATTAGGTATCGGTTCTGCTGAACTGGTGCGAACCAGCTGAATCCCACTACTACTTTATGTGAGCAGGAAAAGAAAACATCTAATGTGTGAAACCACTAGATTCTAAGGTTTATCTGTTACAACAGCTAGAATTACCTAAATAAAGATAGACTCCTTCCTTAACTGCCTGCCCAATGGAGGCCTTTTTGCTTTTGTTTGTTTTTAGGAAGAATTAGTCTCTTACCAGATTGATCTTTCTGAAGATTTTTTTAACCCCAGCATATGAGAGGTACCCTGAGCTAACTCAAATGTAGGCTTTGGTCTATCAGTGGGAAGGGTTTGTCACAATTGATTCAGTGTGCTAATGCTAAGGGGACACACACATTTTGTTCAGTGAGCACAAGCCAGTGTCAGAACAAGAAAAACAAAACAAAATAAAATATTCTAGTTCAGCAATATTTTTATCAGTTTTCACCCCTTCCAGACATTGTGATGTGACTTTCCCAAGCCAAACAGAATTTTACAAAGAGCAACTGTCCACTTGCAAAGAATGGATTTTTTTTCTTGCTCATATATGCCATGTATTGCAGTAGGACATTCTTGTGGCCCAAGACAGAACAATATTGAAGTTCATGTTGCAGAATTAGATAGCAGTGTTGACTTTTATAAGGTAAAGAGTTATTTGGGAGCATATAAAAAACTTGATAATATATATGATGTGAGCTCTTTAAGGAAGGAGGGAAAGAAAGTAGTAAAAATATACATTTTTTTAAAATGGATAGATTGTTGAGCATGTTTGATATTATCAAACCCTCTCAAAGTAATGTTTATATTTACTATAGGATATTTTCAGTAGTTGACATGGGGATTTATAGTGTAGTGTATTTAAGCATTGAAGTTCTAAACTTAGATATCTTGGGTTCAGATATTGTTCCACTACTCTGCTGTCTATGTGATTTCGGATAAGAGACTTTAATATCTCTGTGTCTTAGTTTCCTTGTTGGAAAATGAAGAAAAAAATAGTAGTACCTATTATTAGGAGGAATAAATGGGATTATCTATGTAAAACAGCACAATTCCTGTTAGAGTAAGCTGCTACAATATTTTTAATAAAAATATTGTTAATCATAATTATTTCTAATGGTTCTAGGTCAGTGGTTCTTAACCTTTTTTGAGGTACTGAACCCACCAGTTTCATATGCGCATTCACCGAACCCTTCTTTAGTGATAAATAAAATATGATTTTTTTCCCCAAATTCAAGACACAGGTATATGTTTTTTTACTGGTGCACAAAATGAGCTGGGCATGAACATCACCTTGCTCAAAAAACAAAACCAACAAAGTGCATGAACTCACAACAAATTACGGTATTACTTTATTCTGGCCTCCGTGGCAGAGGCTTCTCCAAACCCCTGAGACCGACTCATCGAACCCTTAGGGTTCGATAGAACCCTGGTTAAGAACCACTGTTCTAGGTTATTCAGATGTTAGTGTGTCCCCAAACAGTTAAGGTCTTAGCAGTAGGAGGTATGAAAATATCTGTATGTTTCTGTTAAGTGTTGAAGATAATACTGAGAAACCCCAGTAAAGTAAGGAAGAACTAATAAGCTCACTTTCTGTGACCTGTATGGTCTTTGAGTCACTCATTTGTCAGTTAACATATGATGTTGAATTGCCACTCAAAGATATTTATGAAATATGTATTATATCACTCACAAATGTATGGTAACTAGCTTTTTGACAAATAACCAAGAAAGGGTTAACACATATTGCAAGGAGAGTCCATTTGTGTGCCTTTGTTACTTTTATCAGTGTTTGGGAGTAACATCAACTTTGTTTTGTTTTTTAGTGAGAGAGAGAGACAGAGAGAGACAGACAGGAAGGGAGAGAGCTAAGAAGCATCAACTCATACCTGCATTACTTTAGTTGTTCATTGATTGCTTCTCACATGTACCTTGACTGGAGGGCTTAAGCTGAGCCAGTGGCCCCTGGCTCAAGCCAGCAACCTTAGGCTCAAGCCAGCAACCATGGGATCATGTTGATGATCCCACACTCAAGCTGGTGACCCCGTGCTCAATCAAGCCAGTGCCTTTGGGGTTTTGAACCTGGGACCTCAGCGTCCCAGTTTGACACTCTATCCAGTGTGCTACCCCAGGTCAGGCTAGGGGGTAGCATCTTTTTATTCTTATGATTTGATATACCAACTTAGTTATCTCTACTAAAATTGTAGCTCCAATATAAACACATTTACTATGTCACTGAATAAATCTGTTCATTCCTTTCATCAAATAGAGAATCATCACCTAATTTTTCACAGTTCTTTAATAAAAAGTAAAATAGAAGCATTTTCTTTACCCAGCTTATTTTACCCCAAAAATTTTAGATGAAAGTTGTTTCAGGTAGCACAATTGTCAAATTTTCCTTCCTTGTCTTACAAATATGTAAAATGATTGAGTGTCACCCTCGCTGGTCATAGAACATCATCCAAGTGTGTGGATGTCCTGGGCTCGATTCCTAGTCAGGGCACACAGGAGAAGTGACCATCTGCTTCTCCACCCCTTCCCTTTCTCCTTCTCTTTCTTTCTCTTTGCCTCCCACAGCCATGGCTTGATTGATTCCAGTGCACTGGCCCCAGGTGCTAAGGATGGGTCCATGGAGCCACTGCCTCAGGGGCTAAAAACAGCTCAGTGCAAGCATGGCCCCAGATGGGCAGAGCATCAGCCATGGCTGCTAGGTGGATCCCAGTTGGGTTGCATGCAGTAGTCTGTCTCTCTGTCTCTCCTCCTCTCATTTGGAAAAGAAAGAAAAAACAATAGAGGGTTTTTATATTTCTTTTTAAAAATTAAATTTTTTTTTTTTAGGTGACAGGAGGGGAGATAGTGAAGTAGATTCCCACATGTGCCCTGACCAGGATCCAGCTGGAAACCTGTCTGGTGCCAATGCTCAGTATAGAGCTATTAGTGCCTAAGGCTGACACACTCAACCAAACTATCCTCAGTGCCCGAGGCCACACGCTCAAACCAATTGAGCCACTGGCTTCAGGAGGAAAAGATGGAGAGGAAAGGGAGATGGAGAGGTAGATTAGCAGATGGTCGCTCTCCTGTGTGCCCTGACTGGGAATTGAACCTGGGTGGTCTATACACCAGGCCAACGCTCTCTCCACTGAGCCACCGGCCAGGGTTGGTTTATAGATTTCTAGATTGCTGTTTTATTATTTGAAAATTAGAGGATCAGAATACAATGGGGTAAAAACATTGGCAAGAGTTCAGATTATTAATATGATCACTAGAAGTTTGCATATTCAATTTTAAGAACAAGAATGAAGCGCAATTCTACGATTATCTTTTGTGTACAAAGGTGAGGTTACTAACCCAGTTCCCTACTGAGGACAGTTTAGTTGTGCTAGCTTCTTTTTAAGGAAATGATATGGATTCTTCCATTTACATATTTTGAAACAAGGAATTTCAGAGGAGCTAATTTAAATTCAGCATCTGCCTTAGAAAATGTTGATGCATATAGGCAGGTTGATTTTTCATTCTTTTGCTTTTAATACCAGAGAAAATTTCTTTTACTGTATACTTATTTTTTCCTTAAGTTAATGCCTGGAGCTGCTTTGCAGAATGTAGTTGCTTTTATCCAATCAGTATCAAAAAGCTATAAGGAAACTCTGTGACTCTTAATATGGAGAATCTTTTACATCTGCCATTTAATGCCAACCAACAAGGTCTGACAATAGTTTAAAAGCATCCTGACTTAAGTCATCCAGCTGGAAAGGCTTTTAATTATCTTAGAGACCCAATGTTTTAGAAAAACCGTAGAGTTGCAAAAAAGAAAGAAAAAAAGGAAATCCTACTATTGGAAGATTTCTTGTGTGCGCAAGCCTTTACACCTAATAACTGATAAAATTGTATTTGATCTAGAATTATAGCAAAAACGTATTTGTTATTTTTTGATCACATAAATACTGTATTTCCTCATGTATAAGATGCACCTTTTCCCCAAAAATTTGGGGTCTAAAAACTGGGTACGTTTTATAGTGGTTGTAGTTTTTGTGTTTTTTTTACTTGCATTTCCTGCTTTTTCCCTGTTTGTTTTTGCGCTCATTGTTGAAGACAATGATTTGTCATCAGACACGGATGACGATAACAAGCTAATGGATGAGAGCTTTAACAGTGATGAGGAGTTGTATGAATTTTATGATGAATAAAACTTTATGTCTAGTAACTTTATGTAATACATTTTTTTTCAAAATTCGGGCCCCAAAATTAAGGTGCGTCTTATACATGGGGTGTCTTATACATGGGGGAATAGGGTACCTGTAAATCCTGCAGTTGATTGCTCAGACAGACACAATAAGTTTGGTGGCACCATTAAAGTCTACTTACAACTGCTGATGTGGTTTCAGGTCTTTGATAATTCGTCTTTAAGAAATGACTTACAGCCTGACCAGGTGGTGGCGCAGTGGATAGAGCATCGGACTGGGATGCAGAAGACCCAGGTTTGAGACCCTGAGCTCGCCAGCTTGAGTGCGGGCCCATCTGGCTTGAGCAAAAAGTTCATCAGCTTGGACCCAAGGTCGCTGGCTTGAGCAAGGGGTTGCTCGGTCTGCTGAAGGCCCGCGGTCAAGGCACATGTGAGAAAGCAATCCATGAACAGCTAAGGTGTTGCGACAGCAACGAAAAACTTCTCACCTCTCTCCGTTCCTGTCTGTCTGTCCCTATCTATCCCTCTCTCTGACTCTCTCTTTGTCCCTGTAAAAAAAAAAAAAAAAAA
Source organism: Rhynchonycteris naso (assembly GCA_037038555.1). Classification (NCBI taxonomy): domain Eukaryota; kingdom Metazoa; phylum Chordata; class Mammalia; order Chiroptera; family Emballonuridae; genus Rhynchonycteris; species Rhynchonycteris naso. The sequence goes on along the minus strand of CM072997.1, from coordinate 43,134,065 downwards.
GAAATGACTTACAAAACCTATGCTGGATGTTACTGTTGAATCTAAATTAATTTTGAATGAATTCATTTTCATGAAATATTTTTTAGGATTTTTCCTTAGTGTTATTAATAAAAAAAACATGTGCATCTGAAAAGAAATGGAGTTGACAGCATCTTGAATATATTAATAATACAATTGTGTCAACTTTTATAATTAAGATTCTATGCAGGCATTACTCAGTTCTGAGAAAACCAGTATTATCTAAGGTACTGAAATTGTTTAGCCAGATAAAGCAAATACTTTGACTTCTGTGGAAATTAAGTGTGCATACTACCTCTAATCTTCTAGTCCATATTTCTAGTTAAAAAAAAAACCTACTTGAAATGATTACCGAAACATATATACAACTAAGAAAAAATTGTTTTGATGTTTTTCTGTTAACTCTAGGGCATGTAAACTAATGTGACCAGTAAAAATAGTGTTTATTCTGTATGCACCTACTTAAGTAAGATCATCCCTGGTGATATGATTGTGTGCCAGACATTGTAAATTTCTACCTTGTTGGGTGCTGGATATATTTATATTCTTGAGCCTTATTCTGGGACACAGCTAAATTATTGGGAAATAGTATGATCCTTTAAGGTCTTGCTTTTAAAGATTACTTAGGTGGAATCAGAGCAATGTTTAGACTAGAGCCAATTCTTTCATAACACAAACACAAGATGTTTTGAGCATCTACCAATCCCAGGAATCGAGTTTGTCCGGTTTGGCTGGTGAAACCAGCAGAATCTTGGCCCTAGATGGGTTCTGAGTGCTGTTTCTATAATGCTTTCAGAGTTTCTTTCCCTGGCTTTGCAGTTTCTACACATGCTTTTGCCGATCAGTACTCTGTTGAATACTTGAGGGAAACCATTACAGATTTTTGGAGTTTATGTGACGCGCTCTCCCTCTGGTACTCTCCCCTGGAATTCTGGCTGCCTTGCTCTCCCCAAACTGTCAGCTCCATCTCCTCAGCCCAGTGGTTCCCTCTCTATGCCTTGAAGCTTTCAAACTCTAACGAGGCAGTAAACAGAAGCTTCTCATTTTTTCCCCTTCTCTCAGAGGGTACTGTCCTTATTGCTGATGTCCAGTACCTTGGGGACTATTCTTTCATATATTTTGTCCAGGTTTTGGTTGTTTCAGATTGGTTAATCCAGTCCCTGTTAATTACAGTTTGGCTAGAAGCAGACTAATGTCAGATTAAATCTTGAATTTATATTAATCTTTTGGTTTAATTTTCTAAAACGTAGGTTAAGAGTTTCTGATGACATTATCTCCAGATGAGATTATTTTTCAGGGATCAAGTCCATGACTTAGTCTAGGTATAACCACATGATTTATTAATTCTTTCAATTTATAAAACCTATTGTGTGATTATCTTTTTATTACATTGAAAGCAGTTCTCTAATAAAGATGTAAATCAGATGATGTGCAGTTGCTGTACATTAAAATAACGGCTTTTTTCCCCACAAGTTATCTTTATTCTCCTCCCCTCAAGAGGTGAAGATATAATGAAAATGGTAAGGAGTCATTGTAAATGGTCTGCACTCATTTGGAAAACAAATTGGAACTATATGGTAAAAGACATAAAAATTGCTATATTCTTAGAATAAGTAACCCTACTTATAGAATCATAGCTAATGTAAATAAGATATATAAAAATCTGTACCTTCAACAAAGTCATGGTGCTAATTATAATGGAAAGAATAGAAATAATTTGAATTTCAGTAAAGGTGCCCAATAAGGGGTAAATTACCCAAAATATATAAAGAACTCCTACTGCAACTCAACAGCAAAAAAATCCAAAACCCAAAAAACAACCTAACAACCCAATTAAAATATGGGCGAAGGATTTGAATAGACATTTCTCCAAAGAAGATACACAAATGTCCAATAAACACAGAAATGAAAAAGTAAAATCTGCTCAACCTCACTAGTTATTAGGGAATGCAAAGCAAAACCACAGTTGGAGACCCTCTGTACCCATTAAGATTGCTATTGTAAAAAAACAGGAGAAATAACAGGTGCTGGTGAGGACGTGGAGAAATTGGAACTCTTGTGCATTTCTGATAGGAATGTAAAATGGTGCAGCTACTGTGGAAAACAGGCAGTTTCTCAAAGTTTTAAATACATATATTGTTACCCATATGACCTAGTAATTCCACTTAGGTATACACCCACAAAAATTGACAGGAGGGACTCAGATACCTGCACACCAGATTTCACAGCAGTAGCTTCACATTAGTAGCCAAAGGTGGGAACAGCCAGAATGTCCCTCGGTAGATGAATGGATATGCAAAATGTGTTTTTTACGTACAATGGAATACTAGCCTTAAAAAGGAAGGAAATTCGGACACATACAACATGGTTGAACTTTGAAGGCATTACGCTAAGTAAAATAAGCCAGACACAGAAGGACAGATACTGTATGGTTCCACTTATAATGAAGTAACTAAGTCAGTGTTTTTCAACTGCCAGTTCGCCAGAAATTTTGTACTAGACTGCGAAAAAGTTAACTACCTTGATCTTATATGAAGACTAGAGACTTGAACTCTTTTGAGAACTGGCAAGAAATTCCTGGCAGACTGGCACCTGAAAAACACTGACTTAGAGTACTCAAATTCATAGAGACACAGGGCCTGGGGAAAGTTAGTGTTCAGTGGATCCAGTTCCAGTTTGGGATGATAAAAAATATTCTGGAGATTGATGATGGTGATGGTTGCATAACATTGTGAATGAACTTAATTCCGCGAACTATACACTTAAAAATGGTTAAAGTGGTAGATTTTATGTTAGTATAAATAAATGAATAGTTACCTTTTATAGATAAATGTGTGTATAGATATTTTTTAAATCAACAATTCATACTTGAAAAGAATAAGCTTCGGAGGACTGCTCACACAGCCCCTCCTGCCCTTCTTCTCCAGGCGTGACACATGCGGCCATCTGGGCAGCCTGCATCTCCTATCTCAGTGCGGCCGTGCCCCCGGAGCTGAGGACGTCTGCTCAGGGCATCCTGCAAGGCCTCCACCTGGGCCTGGGGAGAGGTTGTGGTGCCATGATTGGAGGCGTGCTAGTCAATTATTTTGGTAAGAATGGCTTTCTCTGTTTCCACTTCTTCTTTGATGAAAACTTAGGATTTTTCAGCAACATTTCAATAAACATGCAAATTATTACTAAAGATTGCCAGAAGGTACTCCCGTCCCCATGTTCTCTTCCTAGCTTTCGTGGTAGACATCACTGTAAAGCAGTGTGCCTCAGTTGTTCAGATAATTAGAGCTAGCCTGTAACCACACACACTTCTCCGACAAACAGCTTAATGAGATGCTACAACAGATACCTCACCGAAGCCAAACAAATGAGCAAGCACATGTGCCGGGCGGTCACTCCCTTAAGACAACAGTCTGCCTGTGCTGTCACACTCCCTCATTGGAAATACAGGGAGGGCTTGTGGTGAAGATGAGTCCAGGCGTGTCTGAATTTATAGCACTATTTGAGCTCCAACTACAGATGAATAGGGTTGTTTAATAGGTAAAGGGTCTTTATGAAGAAGAGAGCACCATTGAATTGTATGGTAAAAGGCACTCAGAGACAATTGTTTATAAGTGCAGTTTTAAAATTTGACCAGTGACAGATCCACCGGGGCCTCCTGACACCTATGAAGACCTGTGTATTTCCCCCACTATGTGAAGCTAATGGCTGTTTGCCATTCTCTGGTTCATCCCAAGCTCTGCTGCCTTTGTCCTGAACTTGAGAACATGAACAGCTCTGGATGAGGGCCACCTGCATTTCCTGGAACTACTCTATAGTGCTCTGTTTTCACAGGGGCTGCTGCAACCTTCCGAGGAATTGGCATGGCCTGCCTGGTGATCCTCCTGCTCTTTGCCCTGATCCAGTGGCTGGCAGTGCCAGATGAGGAGGAAGGTAAACATGTCCATTCTTTCTTAGTGGCTCTAAAGGTTGAAGCCATGGGGGATTCCACATATACCCCTCAGAAACCCAGAGGTGCTAACTGTGCAAGAGACCTGCTGGGTTTTCTGAGGTGTCTCCATGGGCCACTGTGTACCGTTCCTGGAGAGAAGTTCCTGCTGTGTTGAAAGAACATCGTCATTTTAAGTAGCTTGGGGTATTCTTGTTTTGGTTTTGGTTTGTTGGAAGTATTGATTTGAAATTTCTCTAGTATTCTAAAGGGATTTAAAATTTAAATCAAAATAGATATATGGCTATATACACAGTAATTTTTCTACTAGGGATAGGAAGTGGTACTAATCTAGGACTTTACCTTCTTTTGAAAAAGAAAAGCCTAAACCTTAAAGTTTTCCCTCAGTTGGGCATGGCCTTCATTAAAATTGTTATAAAGGTTATATCAACTATAATGTTTAGATGAGAACATCTATTCAACTTTCTTTTTTCTTTTATGAAGAAGGCCAACAAATAGAATGGAAATATTCCTCTTTAGCTCTTAGGTCCCAGAACAAGGCTCATCTTCTTTTGTGTCCTGTCCTTTGAGTGGCATTTGCTTTAAGTGACCGAAGTGCTTCTGTTAGGAAAACTAGCTTGTTACAGACACTCCAGAGACAGACTTTAATTTCAACATGTTATTCAGAAAGACCAGTGCTAGTTTTTCTCACTCTCATTCTTTTATAATCTTAACTGGATCATATGTGTTTTATAGCTTTGGTCACCATGCCTTCTGTAGAAGGCCAACATATTGCTGGTGGCTGTGGCCATGCAGGTTCACACTGGGTTTGGGCAGACAGTAGAGAAACTGAGGAGCCAGGCCATTCCGTTTATTAGAGTTTTGCAACAGCAGATAAACGAGCAGACAGGGGAAACTGCTTCTCCCTCTCTCTCAGGACTCACAAGCAAACAGGCCCATCCCTTCTCCAGCAAACAACAATAAAAAATGGCCCTTCCCAATGGCGGCAGGCTACCCGCAATCTCCAGTGTGCTGCCTGTGCTCATGCACCAGGCAGGCAAAGTATAAGCGAGCAAGCCTCACATACTTGTCTGTCCAGCGCTCCACCCTGTTAGGGTTGCTCACCTCACCGTCTACACGACAGGTATCTTCTGCAATGGTCCCTGTACGAGGAGTGAGGTACATTACATAAACAGACTGCAGCAACAGCACAAGTTATACAATTACAATAATTACAGAGGCGCCCTTCACAATGTCTCCTTGAGCACTCTGCCCAAGGTGCTAACTGGAGGCCTATCTCTAGCCCCCACTCCACTGTCTTTGGGAGGCCTGTATAGTCCAGGGCTGTGTCCATGGAAAACATAAAGTGTCCTTGGTGCATCTCTGCAACTGGATGAGAGCAGCTTCCTGGTGCAGGAGGGCCTCTACCAGAGCTGGGCCCCCCATCAGGGTCTCTCATACTGTCCAAAAGTAGCATGTCCATCCAACAAGCTTCTGGTTGCAGTCCAAAAGTCCATTACACTGCTCAGTGATCAGTCCATGACAGACAGCCGAGCTGTCTGTGCGAATCACCAAAGTAGAGGTCCATTACAAGCAACTAGACATACAGCTCTTTATTAGTGGACTTCAACTTCTGTCCACTGCCATAAGCCCCATCCAAACCCCTCAGCAAGCTTACAGGGCCTGGCAGGATCAAACACATTCAAGGCCTGTGCCGCCTTGATAGTTCTCTTACATGCTATTGCTGCTGCTGCTTCTGGGCAACCACTGGTTGGGCTCTAGGTCTGTGGACAGCCGCTTAAATGCCTACTCCCACCAACTCAGAGTCATTCCACCAACACAATGCTGCTTCAGTGACCCAACTGTTTTGGCTCCAGTAGCTGCTAGCCTGAAGCTGAGACTTGAGCTCTTGAACCCGCAGTTGTGTCTCCAATTGTTGGTGCCAGTGTTCCACTTTCAGGGAAAAATGGAGCTCACAAACCTGTAACTACTTCTCCAGAGATCACTCCAGTTCCAGGCTCCGTGGGTGTTTAGCCTGCATTTCACACTGCATCTTTCGAGAGCCTCCTTCTCCAGTGCTCGCTCCAGTTCAAGCCATTGCTGCTTCTCAGCCTGTAGCCTGACCTGCAGCTCTTTCTCCAGTGACCATTCCAGCTCATGCCATTGCTGCCACTCGGTCTTCAGTTCATCTTAGAGCTCTCGACATCAGGCAGCCTCTCACAGGGCTGTAAAAAATACCCAGCCCATAGCTCCCAAAAGGAGAGCCACAAGGAACACTGGAGAGCAACAACCACTCCTCTACCCTACCCTTCCAGGGTGTTGGCAGCTCCATATCAATCTGATCTGAATCCTGCCAGCTGTGCCAGATCTAAGGCTGGTGGCCATGGCCATGCAGGTTCACAATGGGTTTGGGCAGATGGTAAAGGAACTGTGGAGCCAGAGGATGGTGGACCATTCCATTTATTAGAGTCTCACAATGGCGGACGAGCAAGCAGGCAGGGAAAACCTCTTCTCTCTCTCTCTCAGGACTCACAAGCAAACAGGCTGGGGTGAGGGAGGGAACCTCTTCTCCAGAAAATAGTAGCAAAAAATGGCCCCTCCCAAAGGCGGCAGGCAATCTGCAATTTACATTCTGCCACCCTGAGGGCAAGCACCAATCAGGCAAAGTACAAGGTGAGCAAGCCTAACACACTTGTTTGCCCAGCATCCAATAAAGACAGCTGTCATGTAAGAGGGGACAGGGAATGGGATATAATTAAAACCTGCATAGTGAATGGTACCACAACTTCCCTTTTGGTTTACTGAGCTCAAACTCAATGCTTTATTTCTTGGGTCATAGTGTCAACCTGAAAATGAGGGGGCAGTTTTGCTTTTCCGGTGGTCTTTACTTGTAAGATTCTAAGTGTGTCTTCTCAAGCACTCTACCTTTACGTAGGAGCAGTTGAGAGAATACAAAGAATTGTTTTAGTTACATAAGTAAAGCCATCATCATTCAAATGAGTAGGATATGGACAAGGTGTTCGTGGGCCAGTCCTACCAAATACAGCTTCTTGAGGTAAAGTTATCTCCTTTGCGTTTGCAGTGTACAGTGAGAAAGTATTTTTATTCGAAAAGAAGGCAGCTCTAGGTTGTTAAAGGAAAAAAACAGCTATCACATGGCTTTTTCTGTTTTGATGCTTATCTTTAAAATCTCAATCCTGTAGGCCCACTATAATCTGTGCCCCACAGATATTACATATGTTAAGTGAACAATACATTTCATAAATCAATAGAAGTTAATGTCTATTAAGCCACATAAGGATACCCTGGAAGATGAACCTCACACTCAATTTGTTGGTACTTGCACCAAGTAAAGAAGAAGCCCTTGACACACAATAATTTATTAATGTTGCCAAGCACAGCAGAATGGACTTACGGGCTTGTCTGCCTATTTAGTTTATTTTTCTGTTTGCTTAAACACATAGAAAACTCTGAAAAAATGGTTTAAATATGCTTTTCTCTCCAGACAAGACAATGTTGGCAGAAAGGATTCCTGTTCCATCAAGTCCTGTCCCCATAGCAACCATTGACTTGGTACAGCAACAGACAGAAGATGTCTTGCCACGCATTGAGCCCAGGCTTCCACCCAAGAAAACCAAGCACCAGGAAGAACAGGAGGATGTGAACAAGCCAGCCTGGGGAGTCAGCTCCTCTCCCTGGGTGACTTTTGTCTACGCACTCTACCAGATTAAAGAGATGATGCAGCTGACAAGAGAAAGCCGTGCTTCTGAGGTCCAGCCTTTACAGGTAAAGTTTCTCAGCTGACCTACCTTAAGTGGGCCGTCTTTTAATTATTTAGTTATTCATTCAGCAAGTTTATGGAAGGTCTGGTGGGGGAAACACATGCTAACCAAAAATTTCAGTACTGTGTGACCAGTGCATTATGGAGGAGTACACAGGTCCCATCAAGGGAATATTTTACTTCTGGAGTTCAGAAAGGTTTCACAGAAGACAGTACTTCTTGAATGAAAGAAAGTGCAGCCTGACCAGGCAGTGGTGCAGTGGATAGAGCATCGGCCTGGGACACAAAAGACCAGGTTTGAAACACCAAGGTTGCTGGCTCAGGCTCATCTGGCTTGAGCTTAGGCTCATTCGACTTAAGTGTGGGATCATAGACATGACCCTGTGGTTGCTGGCTTGAGCCCAAAGGTCTCTCTGTCTTGAAACTCAAGGTCACTGGCTTGAGCTCCCCAGTCAAGGCACGTATGAGAAAGAAATCAATGAACAACTAAGGTGCCCCAACTATGAATTGATGCTTCTCATGTCTCTTCCTTCCTCTCTGTCTGTCCTGCTCACTCACTCACTCTAGCTAAATATATATATTCTTCTGATTCTGTATATTTCTTTAAATTTTCAGTGTTGATGGGTACCAGTTGCAATGAGGATACATGTCTCTTGCTTTGGGGGGAATTAATTTCTGTAATTCTAAAACTCTAGTGGGGACAGTATAAATAATAGGATCTTAATAAATACCTGATGAATTAATAAATACATTGAGCCTCTGTATGTGTCTGATAAGGACACTTAACTCAGTGAAAGTGTAGTGTTGCTGGTGGCCTCACATGAAAAATTAAAAGTGATTTTTCTCGTCCTTAGAGGTGTGGTCTCTCCTGAGTAAAGTCAGATCATGTTGATAAATCTGTGGGTCATAGTAACTAAAGCTACATAATGCCTCTGGAGAATGATTAAGTGTGACTGCTGTCAACAGTTTGGCCAGAGTAATGTGTCCACCTCCCTGTGTTTATGTTATTCACTCTCTTTTACTTGATATGTCACGTTGGCTCTGTATTCAGAGGACATAGAAGAAGAAAAAATAAAGGGAAAAGACGAGTAGTTTGAACCTGACCTGTGGTGGCGCAGTGGATAAAGCGTCAACCTGGAGTGCTAAGGTCACTGGTTCGAAACCCTGGGCTTGCCTGGTCAAGGCACACTGCTCCTTCCCCCCTTCTCTCACTTTCTAAAATGAATAAAGAAAATCTTAAAAAAAAATTTTTTTAAAGAGTAATTTGAGTAACAACCTTTTAAAAAAATCTGAACTACCTTTATCACAACTTTGTAAACTATCATACACTGTTCCTTTAATTTAAACCGAACAGCATTCTTCACTGATAACCACATGCATTCTGGTCTATGCATGAATCTACTTATTAAGACCAACTCAGATAAATCCTCTGCTTAGTCCAGAGGAGAATAGTGGTGTGAGAGAGATGTATAAAAATGTGAAGCAGGGAAGTGAAGCAAAAGCAAGGATATCTATTGCTAGAATAGTGTTTTCATTACTTTGGGTATTCATTTTCACAGGAGCCAGTGAGGCTTAAGTATCACTGATGTTTTTTTTCTGGTATGTTAAGGTTAATAAAAACTGGCTGGCATGGCTTAGTTATTCTTATGAAAAAACCATTATACTAAGGTGTTGTGGTTTTTCTTTTTCATTTTAGTATCATTCACAGAAATAATTTTTTTTTAGTGCTCAGCTATTTGAAGTGATAGGTACTAATTCAGAGGAAACCCAATTCTTAAAAAACTCATGTCCTGATTCATAACAATCAGGAATGTGGCATGGAATGTAGCAATGTGGTATTTTACAGACGCTGTGGGTGATGTGCTAGAGCAGTGGTTCTTAACCTTTTTTGAGGTACCGAACCCACCAGTTTCATATGCGCATTCACCGAATCCTTCTTTAGTGATAAATAAAATATGATTATTTTTTCCAAATTCAAGACACAGGTATATGTTTTTTTATTGGTGCACAAAATGAGCCATGCATGAACATCACCTTGCTCAAAGAACAAAACCAACAAAGTGCATGAACTCACAACAAATTACGGTATTACTTTATTCTGGCCTCTGTGGCAGAGGCTTCTCTGAACCCCTGAGACTGACTCATCGAACCCCTAGGGTTTGATAGATCCCAGGTTAAGAACCACTGTGCTAGAGTGAGTATATACTCACAGTTATGGCTTGTTACGGAAGTGCTTGTTTTCATTCCCTTTTTTATGTGAATGTTCTGTCTTAGTCAACTTTCAGTGTATACTTGTAGATCCCAAATATACACAGGACTCTTAAGTTGAAGACTTTCTTTTCCCGGGCCTGTCTCTGAGGCTGAGGATGCCTTACTTCCAGTTAGAGAAGGGGCCTTCCAACTGTTGAATTCTATGGTCTTAGCAAGTGGCCTGTGTTTCAGTTCCATGCTGCTTGCCCAGCGACTTGCCACAGTGGCTGGTAGGGGCTCGGTAAATATTTGCTGATGTAAATTGTATTCCTAGTAGTAACAGGCATTTTGATATTAATGTTCCTTTATCCACAAAATACATCTGCTTATATATAGTGTTTGTGTTTTCCATGCGGCTTTGGCAGTTGCACATAGGAAAAGAGATGAAAGGTAAGACAGTCTATCCTTATTCCTCTATTACTTGTTCCCTGAAGTGGTCACTTGAGGGTGATCTCCCCATGTCTCCTCTATCTTACTGGAAAGCATATATAGAAGGTGTTGGATTAGTTTGTCAGCACCGACCATGAACCATCTCCCATTCTTTTTCTTCCAGGGGACCAGTGAGAATCGGGGAGATTCTGCAGCTGGTCCAGGCCGGCCTGGCCCATGTGAGATTCACTCCGACCCATCTAGAAACCAGCCATCCCCTCAAACTGCAACGTCTCAGATGCAGAGCAACTCCGCTCACCCCAGCGAGGACCAGCATGCAAAGGACAGTGAGGACCAGCATGCAAAAGAGAATGTGGATCATCAAGCAAAGGAGAGTGAGGACCAGCAGGCTCAGCCTGCCACTGAGGGACCCTGAGGGGTTCTGCTCATCTTACATCCTGCATGGAACGGGGCTCCTCTGCCAGGTCAAAGGGAGAGGTGTCCTGAACCCAGGACACGCCTTGCCTCACCACATGCGCTTTTAAATATCTATACTCATTAACATGGAAACACACACATAGTCGCTACAGTACATGTCCGCAGAGACAGCTAAACTTCCATAACCCCACTGAATCCCAGAAGCGACATGGAGTTCAGTGAGGACTTTCTGTTCCTTGGTTGGTTAGATTAAGGACTATAGGACATCTCTGCAAGGGCAGTAGGAGTTGAAACCAGCAGTTACACTAAGTGGAGGGGAAGAAAGTGTTTTGAGGTGAGTGTTGATATAATTTCTCTCTTCTGATTATTTATTCTAATTATTTGGTTCTTGATGCAAACTAGTAATAAACAGAAGACACCTATAATTTTGTCTCTCTTCAAGAGAACCACTTAAAATTTGTAAGACTTCAAAAATACAGTAAACAGAAACAAATAGCATATATGCTTTTGTTTTTTTAAAAAAGTTAAAGGCTTCATCAGAAACTTGACATATCTCTAGCAAATATATTTTTATATGTGTATGGTGTATAATAAAAACAGTCAATTCTTTGAGCAAAAGCTGTTATTTACTGCAAGCTAAGCCAAGCTTTAAAATGCCTTTTGTTTTAAATGGGCTTTAAGACCAGAGGAGAGAATATTCCAAATGAACCAACCAACTCAGTATCCTATGGCTGGATAGACAAGGGTTTACTAAATATGTTGATTCTGTAAATAGCCTGTATCACTATTTACACTGTTATAGTGATTCAGGCTCTACTCAGCTGATGGAATTTTTTTTAAAAACCACTGACTTCCTAAGGGTTTCTTTAATTAAGCAGTACTACTTACAAATAACAGTATAAGATTTAAGTGCCTGGGGAGGGACACAATTTTTAAAAACTAGTTATTGGGTTCATTCTTGTTTTGTTTTTGGTGAGGGGGGGAAGATGGTGAATAGAAAACCAGGAATGGGCAGGACAGGAATGAGAAGTAGCTATATTTTCCAATGACTAAAGAAATAAATCTCAGTATATTCTTTCCCGTGTAGATGCAGTCAGACACTGGACTGAGATGGGTATGCTACTGTAAATATTAGAACTACTGTCAGAACAATGGCTGGATGAATCACACATAAAGCTTGCTGCTAACAATGAAAGCTGAGGTTAATAGGAAGTCTTGGGGAAGGGCTGTGGAAAAGGGAACAAACACTGCTTTAGTTGAATAAGGGTCAATTATAGTGCGTGTCATAGCTGTGGATGAGCACAGGAGAAAGGGAGAACAGAACAGTTAAAAATGAGCCTCTCACTTTACCCTCTGACCCTGATTAAATGGGATTAGCTGTAAAGAAAGAGCTTCTCCATGATATCATACTTCTGCCTATAACTGCATTTGGGAGAAGAAATTCCACACTTGGATATCTAGCATCACAAAACACAGCTTAAAAAAAAAAAAACGAAAAGAAACAGAATTAAGCAAATAGTTATTTTTGCACTTGAACTGAAATGTACTGTACTATAAATTATCATGACTCATTTTAAGTGACCTTTAAAAATCAGATGTATTTATTATGCTTATGTAATTATAGGAATAGAGACATGTGTGACAGGCTGAACCTCACCTATGAATGTACAGTATGTGAATTTGTGAAACTGACTGTAGAAAGTAAAAAACTTACACTGTATCTTGTGTTTACAGTTCTGATGTATTCATTTGAAAAGCCTGCTGTTTTGGAAATGCACAGTTGATATGCTGAGATAAAAATAAATACCATTTTTAAATACTTCTTAAATGGTAAATATGTGACCAAACCAACAGAAGTCTTTTACTCTGTAATAAATATGACCAGCTTGAACAGGCCTTTGAAAAATTTACTGTGTGAGTTGATTCAGTAATGCAGTCATTTCCAGCCTGTTAAAGCAGACACCTTCATGGGTTTGTGGACTTTGTGACCTTTCTTCCTGTCCTCCAAGTGTCATTTTAAAACATATTAAAGTGAATTAAAGTTAAATTTTGATTTGAGAATTTTATAACCCCTCTTGAGATTCCCTGGAGATACCCAGGGGTGTCACAAAGCCCAGGCTGGTAATCACTGTCTTAATGACTTATTTCATACTCTTTCCTCTATGGTTGCAGAAAAAGGAGCTTGTGTGGATCCAAAGAGGTTAGCTGCTAATTATGAAACTATTACTCAAAGCCTTAAGTAGAATAATAGACAATTATAATACACATAACCCCATTAGCCCATAAACCTCCTGAAAAGCCTAACCAATTCATAGAAAGAACAACATTGCTTTACCAGCCACGTGAACTTCCCTCCGATGTGCAGGTCCCCTAACTCTGATGGGGTGGGGGCTGCCGCTGGTGCTGGGCCCATTGCTTAAGCAGTATTACAGTCAATCTGGAGTTAAGCGGTAAATCCAGGAAAAGGAGAAACACAGCCATAGTTACTGAGTACTTGTTACGTGAATAGCTTATTTTATCCTTATCACTATCCCCACTTTCAATATGAGGTTTCTGGAGCAACACTTTAGTTGTGGGACCAAGGCCACAAAGCCAGGATTCTAACTCAAACCTGATGCCAAAGTGCAGGTCCACCCACACCTTCCTCCAGGATGCAGGGAGGCCACTTCTGCTTCTGTTGTAGAACAAGCTAGAAAGCAGCCCTAGCCTGAAGCCCTACCTCATGTGTCTGGTACTTGTATGTGTGTGGCTGTACTTCCGTTTAGGATTTTCAGATATTCCCAGATATCTAGAAATCCAGCACCTTCAAACTCAGCTGATTTGGAGGTGACCAAATAGTTTGGCAACCTGGCAGAGAAAACTGAGGTTGACAGAAACTTGAAAGACCAGGGTCATGGAAGTCAGGAAGGACTTCCCGTATTTCCCCATGTATAATACGCTCCCATGTATAAGATGCACCTTAATTTTGGGGACTGAACTTTGAATAAAAAATAATGTATTACATAAAGTTATTGGATTCAAATTTTATTCATCTACAAGCACAAAAAGTGCGAAAAAGTGGGAAATGCAAGTAAAAAAATCTGCAACCGTTTGCACCAAGTTTTTTGACCTACAAATTTTCAAAATATGGTGCATTTTATACATGGGGAAATACAGTATATTTGGTACGTCTCTTTAAAATTCTTCTAATTTATTTTTAGTGTATTTTACAAAAACATTGTTTGTGATGGACTGGGGGGGGGGCTGGTCCATCCTCCAAGATGGTTTAGGGGCACTGCTGTGGACCATGACTACTGTACACATGACTATAGGGGTGTGTGTGTATATATATACATTTCTTTTTCTTAGAGAGATATAAAATAGAGAGAGGGACAGATAGGAACAGACAGGAAGGGAGAAAGATGAGAAGCATCAATTCTTTGTTGTGGCACCTTAGTTGTTCATTGATTGCTTTCCCGTATGTGCCTTGACCAGGGTGCTACAGCAGAGCGAGTGACCCCTTGCTCAAGCAAGCGACCTTGGGCTCAAGCTAGCAACCTTGAGCTTCAAGCAAGTGATCTTTGGGCTCAAGCCAGCAACCATGGGATCATGTCTATGATCCCATGCTCAAGCCAGTGACCAAGTGCTCAAGCTGGTGAGCCTGCACTCAAGCCAGATGAGCCCGTGCTCCAGCTGGCGACCTTGGGGTTTTGAACCTGCGTCCTCCATGTCCCAGTCTGACACTCAATCCACTGTGCCACTGCCTGGTCAGTCCAGGCACATATTGGCATGAGCATAACACCAACAGATGCAGTCATCTTGTGAATGGATTAGGAATGGGGCCACTTCCTTAACCTTTTTTTTTTTCTTTTCCAAGTGAGAGGAAGAGAGATAGAGACAGACACCTGCATGTGCCCAACTAGGATCCACCTGGCATGCCCACCAGGGGGCAATGCTCTGCCCATCTGGGATGTTGCTCCGTTGCCACGCGAGCCATTCTAGTGCCTGAGGCAGAGGCTACGAGGCTATCCTCAACCCCCCCTCCCCTGGCCAACTTTGCTCCAATGGAGCCTCAGCTGCGGGAGGGGTAGAGAGAGAGACAGAGAGAAAGAGAGGGGGATGGGTGGAGAAGCAGATGGGCACTTCTCCTATGTGCCCTGGCCAGGAATCAAACCTAGGACTTCCACATGCCAGGCCAACGCTCTACTGCTGAGCCAACCCGCCAGGGCGATTTTAATATATCTTAACAAAGAACATGCCCACTAGATTGGGTATCCGATGTTGATCAATAACTAAAGATTAGAAAAACACTCATAGAGAGGAAGAAGTTGGTCAAGCCTGCATAAAGGAAGGGGAAGTCTTGACCAACAGACTAGGTATCTTATCACTTTAGCAAAGCTAGTCCCATTCAGGGATGTTTGCGTTAGACTTTTTGGTCAGATGAAATTGAACATGTGACTAATATAGCAAACTCCTTTTGTGTTCTTTTTGTTCACCATGCAATATTTGTACTACAATTTAACCGCTTGTAGATCTGTCTTCTGAGAGATGCTGCTGGTGTTGGTCAAATAAGTTTGTAAAACATGATTTTTATGTTTGCTCGCTTATAGTTTGCATTGGGGGCTGAGCAGCGCCAGGTACATGTGGTCTGTGAAATTGCAAGTTACCTTCCTGCTTGGGAAGGGCCATTGTTTTGTTAATGTTTGCTGGAGGAGAGATTTTTGTTCCAGAAAGTTTTGAAAAGAGAGAGCAGAAGTAGAAAGAGAAAGAAGCCATGTTTGCAGAGTAGAGAAAGAGAGAATACAGAGTGCTGAAGAAGCAGCCAGGTTTGTAGAGAAAGCAGCCATGTTGGCAGGGAAAGAGAAGGTGTGCATACGGGGAACCAGAGGTGAGGAGCTTTTGCAAGCTTTGCTGAGATTGGTGAGGCCTTTGATTCTAGGAGGAACCAGAGAGGATTCTCCTGGTTGTGGACCAAAAGGAAGAGTTTTCCCTGTGTGTTTGCTCATTGGCTGGTGCAAGACTTTAATAAAGGAATGGCCCACCATTTTTTGGCTCCACAGTTTCTTTACCATCTGCCCAAATCCAATGAGAACCTGCATGTGCATGGCCACGACGGCTGCAACTACTGGCCTTACACCTGGTCATATCAATGCAACTGTTTTTAATCCTTATGCTATAGTTATGTTGTTGGCTATGAATCACTAAATGGACAGACTATATGAATTGGCTAATGTGAGAAAGGTCTTCTTAAGGTGCAATGACAAAAATCAAGGTTCTGAATCAATAAGGTCATGAATCACATCTATATGGCTAACTCATCAATGTCATACCCAGTAGGGTATCTCAGAAAGCCGTTGGCTCCTGGAGTCACCTAAAAATACCTCTCACTGCAGGCTTCTTCAGAATTCCACATCCATGATGTTACCTGTGCACAGGTAACATCATGGATGTGGAATTTCTCTAACTGGGGAATATTTACATACAGAATAATATAACATCCTTTTTCTTCTTGACATCATTTCATGTTTAGATATCATGATGTAACCCATCATCTATTTTAAACTTTTGAAAATCTAAAATCTCTTAAGTTTCTAGATTTAAAAGAAGTCATTAATTCAAATATCATCTCAAATGTCTGATGGACACACCCCTGTAATTCATCCCAAAGTATTACTGGCAAACTAATTCACAAAGCATTTTTTGTGATATGTAAAATGTGTTTTAAAGTTTTTAGAAAATAGCATTTGAATGATACAATTGTTTAAGCATGGCCACCTCCCCTGTATCTCACCCACACTTTGGTGTCAAACAGTCCACTTTCTAACTACAGTAAGCTTTTGTGAGGCACTGAGCTAAGCAAGAACACACAAAGCGTTCTGTTAGGCTCCACAGCTGCATACCTCTGAAGGTGTGAGGCACAAAACAAACCTCCAACCACCTGTGAAGGACAGAGCTGTTTTACTAAACTGTCATTTAAATCACTGTTTAAAGGCCTTTGGGAAAGAAAGAAAGGAAGGGAGGGGGAGGGAGAAAGAGAAACTGGGAAAGGAGGAAGGAAAAGAGGAAAAAGGATCTCTTATGGGAGTTATCTGTAATATTGCTTGATGGAGGTTAGAAATGTGATCAGCTCTATAATAAGCCCCAAATCAAATGAACACAACAGAAATATACCAAATATATTACAAGTAATGCTTTTAATTGTTTAACTTTTCACAGTACTCACATAACACACTGACAAATCCATGATATCCTCTTAAGAAAACATGACAAAGAACATCCTGGAAGACTGCTGCTCTGTTTCTTTCTTTAGCTGTTTTTATTGTGATGGTTACACCCAGCTTGGTCAGCCCCTCTGCTCCGGCACAGGTAAGGCCCTGCAGCCAGCTGTCCTGGGTGCGATGACTTCTGGGAACTCCAACACTCTTCACATGTTACACACATTTTGTAGGACACAAACTGCTTCTTGGGAGAGGAACATAGCACAACCCCTGACTCCATCTGATACATTTATAATGTGTCACCAATGAATCTAATTATTAAAACTATCAGATTGAACTATAAAAAATGATGTTAAGAACTGTTTACATTTATAAAACATCATCATCATAAATCTGAATGAAACACACTTTCTTTGATTTTTAAAATCAGAGTCTATGTGAAAGCACAGATTGAATTTAGTGCATTTCACAAAAATAACAAAAGCTCCTGATATTTAAAGGTGTCTGGCAAAAACAGAGACCTGTAAAACACTGACAAACTTCTTTAAGAGGAAATATCATTTGGAAATCAATCTAGAAAGCTCCAAATGGGCAGCCATACTCTCATTCCACAATTTAGAACAACTCTGCTAAATAGGGCTCAAGAAAGCAGTACCTCAATTCTCTCCACACCCCACCTCAGCCACCTCCTCTTCTAGTGAACGATGCCTCCTTCTTTAATGCCTCTGTTCTTTATGGTCCCATCACAGCAAAAAAGCCTGAGTTTGGTTCTTTTTTTTGTTCGTTTTTTTATTTTCTTTTTATAGGGACAGAGAGAGAGTCAGAGAGAGGGATAGATAGGGACAGACAGACAGGAACAGAGAGAGGTGAGAAGCATCAATCATTAGTTTTTCGTTGCCGTTGCGACACCTTAGTTGTTCATTGATTGCTTTCTCACATGTGCCTTGACCACGGGCCTTCAGTAGACCGAGCAACCCCTTGCTGGAGCCAGCGATCTTGGGTCCAATCTGGTGAGCTTTTTGCTCAAGCAAGATGGGCCCGCGCTCAAGCTGTCGTGCTCGGGGTCTCGAACCGGGGTCTTCCGCATCCCAGTCCCACACTCTATCCACTGCGCCACCGCCTGGTCAGGCCTGAGTTTAATTTTTAAAGAGAATCAATTTAGCAACACCTTAACACTTAGACTGTTTTAGCATGTTCAGATCTTTTCTTAGACCTATCTCTAGGCCTCCTTTGTTTAGAGTCAAAGCTCACAGTCTCTCATTTCACTCTGGAGTTTAACATCATGAAGAAAAAAAATTTTTTTGTTCTCTGTAAGAAAGATCACAATCAGTTTTGTAGCAAATTATTACAAACATATAAAACTAACCAAGTTTTAAAAATGGACCAGTCAACAGAAAATGTCACAAGAGGTTAAATGCCTTCAATTTCAAAATACAAAAACTACATAAAAATTCAAATTTCTAATCCTTATTATAAATCTATAAAAGTCTTATCAAAACTTGAAAATATAATCTTAAGAAATGTTTCTTTTTATCACGGTTACCATATAGGTAGTTGGCCATTATTAAAAAATAAAAAAGTGAGACACAAAGCTGTAGGAAGATGACCTCGTGGCTCGCGTTTCAAGGCCTCTTCTGCCTGAGTCACAGGAAACACTAGGCCAATGCCCTAGTCCAGTGCTGCCCTAAATACCTTTTTGGTCTTGAACTAGTTGTTTAACCTCCATCATTAGCATTTTTCTAAACATGTGCCAGGGGAATATTAATCTCCTGAAAAATGGTTCTGTGCTCAAATTCAGTCAGAAACTGCTACACACAATTTCTCCTCTTTAGGAGATTCACAATGAGCAGCAGCATTATTATTAAAGGTTCTAAAATAGTGATGGGCAATCTTTTGAGCTTGGTGTATCAAAATTCGCCAAAAAACTGAGCATAACTCAGGTGGTATGTCACTTCAAGAAAAACGGCCTAACCGGAAGTCCCAGAACTAGACGCTCTGTGCCGGAGTTCTGTTGTTTTGGCCTACAGACCTCCGGCACAGAGTGTCTACACTACAGTAAATGTTTTATCCTTGGCTACTGCACCTGGCCGTGCAGGAACTGGGGATGAAATGTCCTTCTTGGCATGCAGCCCCATACTTCTCTGTCATAGAAAATGACTACGCACGTCAGTGCTGACACGTGTGTCACAGGTTTGCCATCACAGTTCTAAAAAGTCCGGCAGTCCTTTTGTTTAACTTTGTATCAATCTTAGTTGACCTCAGAATCCCCTTGACTGTTTTGGAAAACACTAGTCCAGCATATCTCAGGTCTCTGCCAGCACTTACGTTGATAACATATCTTAGGAAGAGTAATGCAGTCTTTTGTCACAGGTTCTGGGGATCGAGAGGATTTAATGCCCAGGTGTGGACAAGGCACCTATTCATGTTTACTGGTCCCCTTGAAAATCAACACAATTCCTTTGTTCCTAATGATAGTCTTCATTCAAGGAAAGTGGTAATGGCAGTCACAGAATCTTAGTGCCCACCTACAGTGTAATAAATAGAAAAACGGGTCAAGAATGATCAGTTATGTTCAATACAGTTTAGTTTTCCTTTCCAGTGCAACTTGATTTTTCTCCATAGAAAATGCTTTTGCCACTGTTCCCTAAAACAACTTTAAAAGGATCCCTGGTTTTTACCCATTTTCTTGTCCAGAATGACGTCAGTGAGCAGGTAGGCTGTCAGGCAGTCCTCAGGTTAAAGAGCTGCTCTTCCAAGAAGGCACCCCCAAGACCGTATTGTTCTTCATGAAGATTAATTTCTTCAGTTGACAAGTGGCTTCCTCCAAGAACAAAGTCTGCAAACCTATTAAGTTTTTGTTTGTTTGTTTTAAATAAAGTTAATATTATCACAAAAAGGTTTATTTGAAAGATAACAAACAGTTCCCTTGTTACCTATCCTCTTTGATGAAATGGGACTTTGCAGCAGTAGGCAGTGGCATTTACACAGTGGGTATAAAACCCAGGAATGGCTTACACGATCCTTCTCGAGATACTGAGGGAAAGCGGAGGGAAGTGCGCAGACATAAGCACTGAGTGCTGCCAGGTGTACCCCTCCTGTTTTCTAATTCCTCTCTCCTGTCTTTCATATTAGTTTAGATTTATTGTTTATCCATGATTTTAATACTTTCCCCCTCTGATCTTTAATCTGAATGCACTGGCATTGGAATAAGGCTATGAAGAGGGGAAAGCAGGGAGGAAAAGATGTTGGGGCACAGATGCCCTTCTTGGTGAACTATAAAAATTATTTTCCACACCAGTAGAACGAGAAGCAGGTGACACAGCCCATTCCTCCTCCCTCCTTTTCATACGAAAGTTATCTTTGTGGTCTTTCCTATAAAGCACATCAGATCAATATTTATTCTGACATGAGCAGTTCTACTGTGCAAGTCAGAGCACTGAGGAAAAAGAAGAACCTGTGACAGCCTCCACTTCATCTGTTATCCAGGGAAGTGATGTGTGTCTAGTCAAGCCATCACAGTACTTTCACAATAATTCTAACCCAAGTTGTGGTCCAACAGCTGAACAGGGCTTACTTTTTAGGAGCCTGGAGTCTGGAAATGGCCAGCCAGGATGGGAAGTCGGGTCTGCGGCAGGCTCGGCGCAGTTCCTCCAAAGCACTGGTGGTTTCAGCATCAGCTTGTTCCCTGTATTCATCTTCCGTGAGATACTTCACCACCAGCTTTTCTGATGTAAACCATTTCTTCGTTTTCCTAAGACAGGTGGCATTTGGTTGCTAGATTCCTGGCCATATTTTATTATTCAGTTCAACCCTTAAGATTTTGAAAATACATTTCTTTGACAGTAAGTGATATTTTTTTAACTTCCTTTATATCATAGTATGCTTTTTATTATTGTTACCATGAACAAGGTACCTAGAAAATGCAGTTTGGGCCTAATAGTACATTTCTCCTCTTCAGGGCCACCCTAAAAAATGACCCAAGGCATTTGATGATCAATTTCCAATACAGATGTTAATTGTTTCTTTCTTCGTTGGTGGTTTCTAATCAAACAATTAGATAACTAAAAGTCTGGCTTTTTTATGCCTGGGCTGCTGATTTTCTTGGTAACTTACAGAAGCAAGCCTTTGAGACGTCCTTTTATGAAGACCAAGCAGAATCCCTCACCACTTAACTTTAGACGGAACAGAAGGAGGATTTGTGGGATACTGCCTCCACCTAGTGGCAGTGATTCTCACTAATCCTAGAGAGGGAGTAATTATTGTACAAGGGTAGTGTATGTACAATAATTTATAATAATTCCTGCTCTGATACATGCTGAAGGGTTCATGTCTGGAATTTTTTTCCCTACCAGGAAAGTTGTAAAGGGAAGAATCTCATAAAAATGGTAATGAGGATAAGGTTTTAACACGTATATTTATAAATGATTTTTTTAAAAATGTTTTTGGGTAATTTAAATGCTAATTTAACCAGATTCCAGAATCAGAATCAGCATCAGAATTACCAGCAGGTATTTTGATCATATATTTTCTTAAGGATTGGACCTGAAAATCCTTTTAACTTTAAAAGATCATCTGGTGGTTGGTTGAAATGCTGGATTAAGGAACCAGTGACATCATTTCCTTCTCCTTTTCTGAATACCTAGCCTGGTCTCCCTAGAGCAGGGGTGCCCACACTTTTTCAGCTTGTGAGCTACTTATAAGATGACCAAGTCAAAATGATCTACCTACAATAAAAATGCAAAACATAAATTTATTTCTTCTATATTATCATTATTTAAGTTACTATTATTACTATTTAATATTGTGTATTCTTCTTTCACCTTTCTCCTTCTCACCTCTCTTTTCGGAGGAAAGTCAATGTCATATGAACAGTCCGAAAAAGCCTCTCCACATTTCCCTTCTTTGGAATAGCAATGGCACACACACAGATGAGGCAAAAGCACTTAGAATGTGTCATAGTGAAAAAAATCCCCTCCCATTCTGTATGAAAGTGGTAGGTTTTGGGCTTCTTACTCAGACCAGCTACGGCACTCATTTTTATACCCTTTGTTGTATTTAGTCTAAATAAATTGAAGGCTAACTACGCAGCAATGTAACTGAACAAGATAGTGTGGTTTAATGCACATGCGTAGAGTGTCAAAAGTTCAGACGTCAGATTGGCTACCCTGTATGCCAATCAAAAGTCAAATGTCTTTTTAATGTCATGCAATCTACCCACACTTCCTTTGCAATCAACCAGTTGATCGCGATCGACTATTGAGCACCCCTGCCCTAGAGGAAAAGTCCTGGCCTCTACCAGCAGATTGGGACACAGTCCTCCAATTCCTTAACAGTTCTGAGCCTCAATTTGCTCATATGAAAAAAAACTGAAAGCAGTAACATCTACCTCATTAGGTCACTGTACAGATTAAGAGATATTTTGTGCCCTGGCTGGTTGGCTCAGGGGATCAAGCGTAGGTCCCGCGTGCAGATATCCCAGGTTCGATTCCTGGTCAGGGAACACAGAAGACGCAACCATGTGCTTATCTTCTCCCTCTTCTCTCTCTATTCCCCTCTTGTAGCCAGCCAATGGCTTGATTAGTTCGAGTATCAGTCCCAGGTGTTGAGGATAGCATGGCTGATTTGAGCATTGGCCCCAGATAGGGGTTTGCTGGGTAGATCATGGTCAGGGTACATGTGGGAGTCTATCTCCCCTCCTCTCAAGAGAGAGAGAGAGAGAGAGAGAGATTTTGTATAAAGTGCTTGACACAGTGAGTAGCCCATAGTACGTGTTCAATAAGTATGATAATAAAGTAAATATCTACTATATTATTAAAATATATTCAAACAGCTCTTTGCAAACTAGATAGTACTCTAGAAATCAAGGTATTATTTCTCTGGTTTATTATTTAACCTATAAGTAAGTCTTTGTTCTATCCCCTAGTTCTTCACATAATTATTCACTAGCAAATGAAAAGCTGAGGAAGTTATATTACATTTTGATTATTATGTTCGCGATAACAGAATGCACAGCTAGTACTTAAAAGAACTGACATGCTGGTGACAGAATATACCCTGTTCTGGCGGGGCAGCTGGATGTTTTAAAGGGAGAGAGGAAGAAATTCTATTCTCAGAAAGCAAGCATGGCAAATGACCAGAGGCCTGGAGGGTATAAAGTGGTCAGCTTCCTCCTGGCAGAGGGCCTGCTGGTAATCCCAGTCACTGTTGGGCTCTGACATGGGACAGAGATTGGCCAGGATCAGCTCCTCCAACCTGGCCCTGATGCCTTGCAGCTTCAGCAACATCCTCTGCATAGAAGCTTTGCCCTGACACTGGTGAATTTAACCTGTGACATCACCACACATGCCGTCATCAGATCCATAACTACCAGTTACCAGAGTTTTCTTCCTTACAGCCAAGTTTACTTTGTAAATAGTTATTAACTCCCTCAATTGGTGCCCATACATGTGGCCAACGAAAAAGGGAAAGAGGAGAGGTAATGGAACTCCCCACAAGTGTGCACACGAAGTAAGTATAAAGCTTCTAGAGAGTGAAGCTTTTAAGTAGAGTTTGGGGGAAGAATGTTGTTGAGCAGATGAAATATATTATGCTCACTTTGTTAAAGATGGTGCTGCCCACGTGGAGATCTGTCGCCCAGGTGATATTGGTTGCCCTTCTTGCTTGGGAAGGGCGTGATTATATTATTGTGTGTGTGTGTGTGTGGGGGGGGGACGGGCTGTAAACAGGCCGGGTCGTTATAGCCCAAGGCTTAGTTTTAAAACTATGCCTTTCCCACTCTTTTTGATGTAGGGTGCTGCACTATCATGAGGAATCCCATTATGCCTCAGATGAGTGACTTTGTATCAGAGACTCTCTTGTTTGTAGATTGGATTAAGGGTTTGGATTTCTACACTATAAAGTGGAGCAGACCGGGAGCTTGCTCACTCAATTCCTGAGGTTAGCATTAGAGAGGAGAACAGATTAAGACCACATGGAGGAGAGGAGAAGCAGCCAAGATGGTGGAGTGCTGAGGAAGAAGCCAGTTTGTGCAGAGTTTGTGCAGAGAGGAGACAGAAAACAGAGGTGAGTAAGTATGGTGAGTTAGAAACCTTTGATGCTAGGAAACTTGGATAAGTCAGTAGCTTTGTGAGCACTGAATGAATAGGTTTTGGAGCCCAGTGTGTGTTTTTGCTTGCCCACTGGGTGCAAGGTAGGATTAAAGCTGATGGCTCACCAGTTCTTGGCTCCATTGTTTCATTACCAACTGTCTGAATCAAATGCTAACCTGCATTGGCCAGGTGGCTGTGATAATGGCCATGACTATTGGCTTTACAAGTATAATAATTAAAGTCACATGAAATAAGTATAAATCTTCTAGAGAGTGAAGCTTTTAAGTAGAGTTTGGTGAGAAAGTATACTAAATAATTCGGGAGAAAAATAAATATGGGATTTGTAGGATCAAAAGTGAGGGACCTTTATTTGCTCAAATATTGCTTGAGGAGATAGAGGAGTGTAAATATGAGAAGAACTTTGAGTCTGGGAATAACTCGGGAGATAAGAATATCACGGCTGTGACCATTTTAAACTTTGCGGCTCCATAGCCATCTGCTCCCAAAGTCTTTGTCTCAGGCCCTTGGAAATCCCTGCTCCAAAGAGCGGAAGGCTGGCCTCCCCAGGCAAAGGCTATGAGCCAATAGCCGGTAAAGCAGCAGGGACAAGGCCACCCGCGCACTAGGGTTTGTGCTAGCCTCGTGGCTCACCCTGGCCTATACCTCTGAGGTGAAGCAAGCAGGCGACAGCGGAAGCAGAAAGGGTGGCTTCCCAGGTCACCCGGATGAAAAAGACACAAATACGGCTGGAGAGAGCTCTGGCCAGTGCTTGGAATCCGCATACAAAAGGGGCAGCAGGAGAGGAAGCGCAGCCAAGGCCCTTGGACCCCAGATCCCGGTGGCGGAAGCCACGGTGCTATGGCAGGTTGCTCCTCATACAGGCAGGGCGTGGCTCTCCCTGGGAGGCCTAACCCCAGGAGAGGAGCAGAGAAGCATTCCCCCTGCCCAAGTAAGCTGAATCTACCATTCGACTGGGGATAAGACTGAAGGATTTAGGCTGCCCTGCGGGTTGCAGCAGCTATTAGAATTTGAGAATGATTAGAAGACTCAGATGCTCTTTAAATTTATAGCTTTTTCTTATTATTTATCTAATTTTCTTTAATGTTCTAGATCAGTGGTTCTTAACCTTTTCTGGGGTACCGAACCCACCAGTTTCATATGTGCATTCACTGAACCCTTCTTTAGTGATAAATAAAATATGGTATTTTTTCCAAATTCAATACATAGGTATGTTTTTTTACTGGTGCACAAAATGAGCCATGCTTGAACATCACCTTGCTCAAAGAACAAAACCAACAAAGTGCATGCACTCACAACAAATTACGGTATTACTTTATTCTGGCCTCCCCAGCAGAGGCTTCTCCAAACCCGAGACTGACTCATCGAACCCCTAGGGTTCAACAGAACCCAGGTTAAGAACCACTGTTCTAGATCATTTTATTTCTTTCTTGTTCCATGCCTGGAAAGAGGGTGAACAGGGAGCTTGTTTGGATATGCATAAACAAAAATCTCACATGGCTGACTTGAGATTTTTCAAGAGAGATTTCTGTTTAGTATTTATCCTTATCATGTTCCTATTAAAATAGCCCTACTTAAGATCAAGCAGGCCACATTCCAATCTCTAAAATCCCGGGTTTAATTGTATGTGAAGTCTTTGTTTAATGTCTAAATGCGTCTGTTTTCAAGGCCTGAATTAAATTTATGCATGCAAAAATTGGAAATGCTGGCTCTAATACTGTAAAAATAAAATATCATCCCTACAAATTTAAAAATTTAATTGGAACAAGTAAAGCGCACTCATTAGGATCTACATTTCATTTTATCCAAATTTTAAAGACTTCCTAATTTAGCCAAACTGCTCCAAGCTAAAAGTTACTACAGCTGCAAAGCTTGAAGCAGGGTGGATTTGCTTAACAAAGGTGTGAATTTTTGTTTTTACTCTGAATTGCCTGTTGATTGATTGGGTAGAAGTGTTTTGATGGGTGTGGGAATGTTGCTTGAAAGTGCATTTACTGTATTTTGTTGGAGGTTGGCATTGAGATGGGTGTTTCTTGCAGTTTTTGAGGTCAAGGTGTTCTGGAGTGTACTCAACAAATGCGTAAGGATCAATTATAAATAATATATATTTTTAAAAAAAGGAAGGGGAGAGTCATGTCCTAGAACTCCTGTAAATCTATTTAGTTTGAAGAATTTCTTTTGAGTGCTGATATACAAGAGATGCCAGGCCTCTTTCTTTGCAAACTTCTACCCTCTTTTATTTGATCCAGCTAGTAACGCGGTTTTGTCTTCTTCTAAATAGTTCCAGATATACAGAAAAAGTTTATATAGGCAGATGTAGACCTTCAAAACCCCGTGAGATCTTCTTAGCATGGCTTTTAAGGTCTATAATGACCAAGAGGAAAAGAAAAGGCAGACAAAGCCCAAAAGAGATCAGAAAAAAATACCAGCTCTTGGCATACACCGTTAAAGGATCCAACGCCCCAAAGGGCCTCTTAGGACTCACCAGGGCCCTGCTTCAAGAGTTGAAAGGAAGTTAATTGAGCTAAAGCCTGCCAGGCTTCTCTGCCCCTACCAGGGACATACCTTTGCTGTGGAAAAAAAAGGGACACTGGAAGCTAAGCTGCCCCCTCGCTCCTCTAAGGGAGGGTTCAGTCTCTTCCAGCCCTGCTCCAGCCACCTGTGACCTGATCTTGCCCAGCCTGATGGGACTTGCTACTGAAGGCTAAAGGTGCACAGGGCAGTTGGCCCCATCTCACCTCACCGTGGACGAGCCTAGGGTATTTCTTCCAAGTAGCAGGTAAACTGATCTCATTTCTTTTGGACACGAGGGCCACTTACTATGCCTTGCCTGAATATTTTGATTTTTATTCATCCCTCAAAGATCTCTGTGGGTGTTGATAGTCTTTATTTTATGCTACTTTGTTTAATATATAGTGTTTCCTTTATTCCTCCTGCCTTAATGCCCCATGTCTATTTTAGGCTGGGTCCTACTCCTAATTTAGATGAATTTACCTCTGCCACCCAGCATAGTGTATCCCAAGGTGCTCTTCACCACGCCACGGCTGCAGAGCTCCAGGGAAAGGCACCCTGGGTTCATCTCTCCAGTTTAAAGAAAACAGAAGCTGCATCGCCATACATGCTGCAGATGGTTTTTCCAGTCTATCTCAATCATTATCAGCTAGAAGCAATGGTCATTGGGACTTGGACTCTAGCTGCAAAGTGTGGAAATGTGACAACTCCAGTGCCTTGTGGACATTTCCTGAATGTGTGTGACTCCTGCTCCTTGGACAGTTCTCAGACTGAAGTGGGGCTGGGTTACATTTACAAATAATATGAAGCGATGATGGTGCCAACATGAACTTGGTGAAATTACATGAACATGTTAAGGACATTTAAGACTGTAAAAATTTTATTATAGATCCTGGTATTAGTTAAGACTTTACTTGATAATCTAATCATTTAATTGTATTTAGGACACTTGTGATAGCACTGTTATCATTGGCTATTTCAATTTTGTTGATTATTTTATAGTTTTCCAGTCTGCCTCCAAATTGGAACATGGGAATTCAGATGAGTATGAATCACAGCACACGAATTGAAGTTTAAAAATAAATAAATAAATAAAAATAAAAAGGGGGATATGTTGGGGACCAAATAAATAAATGGTATTTTTTCAATCTGGTCAGAGGTGCTGGGCCCAAACCCCACCTCAATTGCCTAGTTAACAAAGAGCTACACCTGATTCTCATTTGTCTCACCCATGTTCTCCAGAGGAGGCTGAAAGCTAGTTTCTTATTGGTGTAAAGTAGATTTGAATGGTATGGTGGGAGTTGTCTTTGAGTTGCCTTGGAAACTTAATTGAATTGCTGATGGACCACATTTTTTTCTATGAATAAAAGTAGATGTGCTTCTGGGAGCAGAGAGGTTATGGCTAAGGAATAGTAGAGACTGTTTGCCGTGGCTTCCTCCCGAACCCATCTATATATATTACATATATATATATATATATGTAATATATATATATATATTATATATATATATATGTAATATATATATATATTATATATATATATATAATATATATATATATATATGTATCTTTAAGTCCCTGTCTATCATTTATTTAATTCCATACCTTTTCCCGTTCGAGGACCCCATAATAGACTCGTTGTCGTTGTGGTTGGACCCCGACAAAATATAAATATAACTTTCAACCATTTATGATTCATTTCTGTCCCTAACTCTTATAAGCACAACAAATACCTCTAATGCAGTGTTTGGCCCTAATGAAAGCAAATATAAAATGAAAGTAAAACTTTTAGGTAACCCAGAGCCCAAGTAGTTTTGTCACTGATATTAGTAAATTCCAGGTGTGCTGCAATTACTTAGTAATGGGTGGTATATCTCCAAGAACTGCAATGGAGATTAAATCAGATGTTCCTGTTCTCTGTCTTACCCTTTCTCAGAGAAAAATTTCCAAATGAAATGTAGTTAATCATGAGATTAAATATGGTATGTTCAAAAATTTTCCCCAAACAATAAATAAAACCAGAGCTCACAGTGTCTAATTTATAAGGGAAAAAACAAAAGATACATACCACCACAAATAACTGACTGCTCTCACTGGGTAAAGCAGACGCCCAGACAACAGGATGAGGACCATAACTGCATAGGCAAGCTGAGGCACGGTGGCACCGGCATAGACCAGACACAGGGCGAGGAGCTGCAGCGTCCACGCCAGAAGACTTATACTCCTCTCATTAACAAGGGGCCCGTGTTTGTAACACACAGCAAAGCTGAGAAATCCAACTATCAAGACATAGCCTGCAAAAGCATAAGAATGTAGATTAATATAAATCTGAACTTGAAAATTTATGTGGAAAACCTGTCAGAGCCTCGACTGGAGAGCTAACAACATACCAGAAAAACCTTCATTTTTGTTTTCTTTTTCTAATGAAGTAAAACTGAAAAGGGCATTTAAGGCTACTTATTCCTTCCATGTGAGATACTAGGCTCACTTATAATAATTAGCATGCATAATCATAGATTATTATAATCTCTGTCTATGATTTAGTCTGGAACCCCAGAAGGGCAATGTTATTAGGGTTACTTTGGTCAGGAATAAGCCTCAGCATATGTCACAACCTGCTACAAACCCTATTTTTCATTTTTACTTTCTAATCACAAAAAGAAAACATAATTTTACAGTGGAGGGACCAAGCTGTCACTCTGCAACCCAGTGCTCAATTTCAGCATTTATTTAATAATGGTGGGAGGATAAGCTATTCTGTATGTCCTTTGGGGCTCCAAAGTGAAGTGCACAAAGCCTCTTATGTATTCCACCCAGAGTGTTTTGTTTGTATCTAAGCAAGTCTCAAGATCGAATTTCCTAGTTTACAGGAAACCGAGGGAAGAGGGAAATAGTTAAATTATATCTCAAAGGAGTAATCAAAGAAATCCAAAAAGTGAGACATTCTATAGGACAACTTAGCTTGGGTCTTCAGCATATATCACTGTGATGAAAAAAGAACTATGATGGATTAAAAGAGACTTAATGGATACAAAATGTGATTCTGGACTATATCCCAGCTATACAAACCAACCATCGAGGACATTTAGGGAACTTAAATGTAACCTGGGTAACAGATGATCATATGTAATTATCAATTTTATTTAGACTTAATGGTTTTTAACTATAGAGGGAAATGCTCTTGTTTTTGAGATGCTTACTGAAGTATTTTGGGACACATGCCATGATATTGGTAATTTACTTTTAAAATACTTTAGCATAAAAAAATGAATTAAAAACAAAATCTTAACATGAAATAAAATATTTATTGCTTTTGTTTTGGGTGGGTAAACTTATTTGAGAAATCTGGGGTTAGGGGTTAGAAGAAAACCAAGTGTTTCATTCTCCATTATTTTCCAACTGAAACAATTAGAAAAAGTTGGTGTTTTTTGATAACACAAAACAAGGAGAACAAGTGGTTTCTTAATAGCCTCTCTGTTTCTGAAAAGTAAAGTTTTCATTAGTCATTTGTATTTATGATTTCTAACCTTTCATACTGAAACATCAACAAAAAAGATAGGAAGAGCCACATTTTAGAGAAATTTTTTCATTACAAGTTAGATGTGGTCAGAGTTTAACCACAACTCAAGAACATATGCTGTCAAAAGGAGCAAATAGTATTTTGCTCTTCTGATCATTAGTATAGAAAACTAAGAAAGATATCCTAGGGAAAGAGTCTAAAATAAGATCTAATGAACTAATAAAATCACCGACTATGGGAATAAAACATTTTTAACAGAATTTCTTAGGTCAAAATGAAAATTTAGATGCTGGAAACATGCCAAAAAGTCAGTAGTAGTACTTTTCTTAATGGAGTGTGTTTTTTTTAAATTTTACCTACCTAATATATATTTTCTGTGTTCATACCATAGCCACTTCAGATTGTCCAACAACTGGCACACCACATAAACTGAAGCAAACCAACAAGCAACCATTAAAGCCCCAAAGGTGCTATACTGTGTGTGGAAGAAAATAAATGACACAGTGTTTGGTTCATTCACTCTCATAAAAATAGAAGTAAACAAATAACCCTCTGTCTTAGACACTTCTGTATCAAACTGCATTGAAGTCAATTCAATACCCTCTAGAGTCTGACTTAAGAGTACGGTCCATGCCATCAGCTAGGAGCTTGCTGGAATACACTCTTAGCCCCAACACAGACTCTTAAATCAAAATCTACACTTCAGCAGGAGTCTCATGAGCCTTTCACGTATATTAAAGTTGGAGAAGCACCACTGTAAAGAATACATTTACCTCAAAATAATGCTGGAGTTGCAAGCTTTGGTTAGAGCAACTGCAACAATTATCATGAACTAGTATTTCTTTATCCACAACTAAGCACAGGGCATTCTGTTGGGGGAACTAATAATGAAGAAATCCCCAGATGTAGCTATGCTATTATTCAAAGCTCTGCTGGTTTGGCATCAAGAGAGTCCTCAGCTATGCCAAGATAAGAGAAATTTTCACTTAGCTTAGAATCAGCCCCTATCATTCATAAGAAAAACACATTACCTAGAAATTAAAAGGGTCTTAAAAAATATCATGAAAGCTTACTATGTAAGTCTACATAGAGCAACAATTAAATATGGAATCTCTAGAAAAAGATATTTTAAAGTCATCTTATACAATGCAGGAATATAGTATGAATTAGGAATTATCATACCAATATGAATTAATTTGATCAATGTCTATGAAGATCCTGACTTCCATTCTTTATTCATTTGCATAAAGTATACCTACCTTAGGAATTAACCTTTTCACCAGAAGCAAGACAAAAACAAATGTCATTAGAACACCTAGCACAGTCCCTGAAGAATAGTAGAAAGTAGGGCTTCTGTCAAAACAAGCAGAAAAAAGCCATTTAAATGCCAAGTCATACTTTCAGTATGAAAAACATGTTTAACTTGACAACAGCAGCCATAAAGAATACTAAGAAGAAAAACTCAGATGCCAACTTAACTTGAAAAATTAAATCTCTACCTGAAATTTATGGTAAATAGCTTGCCACTCACTGGAAATAGAATGTTTGACTTATCTTCTCTTCAGAATCTGATCCAACAATACTTATTGAGCACCTACCACATAGCAGGCACTTGTCTGAGAGCTTTGCACGCACTCACAACAGCCCTGTGAAACAGTTATCCATGTCTGAATTTTACAGTGGAGGAAACTAAGACACCAATCAGTTAAAGACCTTCCCTACATCAGCATCAGCGAGCTAGAGGATTCAGGCTTGCAGCCCAGCTCCTGAGTCCAAGCTTTACTCTTATGCCATATAAACAACAACAGCTATAAGGACCATAGATGATATTAAACACTTGATTATGCTACGAGGAAAAGCTCGAAAGTAAACAATGTTAAGAATAGCAAGCTAAGAAGTAAAATATTGGAAAGAGAATCCTTTGTCACTAGCTGAAGTGGTAAGAAACAAAGTATCAGAATACAATATTTATCAGAATCTGTTAAATTCAACCTTCTGTACCAGAACCACCAAGCTGGAGGCAGTCTGAATATGACAGAGAGAACACTGCCTGTGGCATCAGAAAACCTGAGTAGAAATCTCAGCCCTGGCAAGAACTAGTTATGTGATAACATATTCATTTTCTTATCTATAAAATGAAAACAATAATACAGAGTTCACATAGTTAAGAGGATTAAATAAATTAAAATAATACATAATAAAAAATAATACATGTGAAAACACTCTGTGACATTTACTTATCATAATTATACAAATAACTATTACTGGTTTGAAAGGCTTTTCAAGACAAGCTTCAAACCTATTGTTTGCAAAACCTAAAGCAAGAGCTATCTATAAACTAGTGTGAAATATATAGCATAGTGTCAAAAATGTCCTATACTCTTTTTGATTCACAAAGTTAAGAGAGTAAAAATAAATACTTACCGACTCAAAGTCTTCGCATAAAAGAAGAGGAGAATGCCCGCCACAAACACAAGGAAGAGTCTGAAATCCACAACTGGAGTAAAAAAGGCACACACACACAAAACAAAGGTTGTGTCAATGTAGTGTTAGGAAATCAAAAGAAAAGTCAATTTACTGAAATGTCACTCCAGAAAACCTGAACCGAGAAAAAGTCCTGTATAACAAAAACAGACTTACTGTTTCGACTCACGCGTATCGTATAACTTCTGACAGGCTCCACAGAGAAGCACACGGTCTCCCCATATGGATTGATGGTTCTAGTTATTTCATGAGACTCGTGTGGTGTCCAAACTTTATGAATCACACATTTGATAAAAGATAGAATGGTTTCTGGATATTGGCAATTATGTCTTTCTGTGATATATACAATACTGAGCAGGCCTAAACTGGTAATTTTCACCTATAAAACAAGAATGAACAACTCCATAAATACAAGAAGTTAAAACTTCTTCAAACCTTCTTAAAATTGTAACAGAGGAGTAAAGAGAGCCCAAGGCTAGCTGAGTAAAGAACATGCAGAAGTAGGTGGCATTGTTTTGATGCCAGGATGGACCTACAAACACTTGGCACAGACACTTCTGGAAGTGTTTGTTCCCCTAAGTTGTGGTTGATATAACTCCCTTTTCTATCAGGTTAGTGTGGCCAAGGGACAGTAAACAAGATGATAGAGACTAACAGGTAACAAACTATTTGGTTATAATCGTATGAGAATAGGGTTGATCTCTCTATCATTTTCTACTTAGACTGAGAAAAAAAGGGCTTCCTTCTTCTGGATCACACAGAGCATATGCACTCGGGCTTCCCGAACCATGTTTCCTGAAGAAGGACCAGAACCCAACCCCAGGTCCCATTCAAGTCTTACAACAAAGCACTAGCTACAATGCCAAGCAGATGGTGACCACTTAGTCATTAAATGACAACTTCGCTGATGCCGTTGTCCCTCCCTCTCTATTTCTCTTCTTTGTCCAAGATTAGGGCAAGCCTGAAAAGAGAAGAGCACCAGCTTTGGATTTCAGGCACCAGGTGTTATTACCCACTGTCTACCTGCCCCTCACTTCTCTTGGACTTTAGCCCCTGGCTCACTATTGCTCACTCTCCAATACTACTTGCTGTCCGATGTCTCAGGGATTCAACATACACAGTATACACACCAAATTCCTTCCAATATGCTGGCCTCTTGGTTCCTTGAACTCTTCTCCTCTTCTGTCCTTGTTTTCTTCCCACCTCACCTGATCATTCCCATGGCAACACGTTGGACCCAGTCAGTCCCAAACTGAAGCCCCAAATACAAGTAGTGTTTCATGCATCTCACTGGCTGACCACTCCAGCATGCCCCTTTAGAACCCCAACAACAGCAAGCCTTTGACCCCGTCATGGACCAAGCATCTTTACCCTGCTCCTCATCACTATGATGGTACTGACCCCCTTCCTATCCAGCTAAATTCCAACATATGTCCTTAGCACTTAGCTAGTTTTATAAAGTTCTTCTCCTTTATTTATGGTTTATCCCACCCTACCCCCACCACCAAAGACTGTCAACATTACAGGAACAAAAATCTGTTCTGTTTAATGATGTATCCCAAGAATCTAGAAGAATCATTATCTTACAGGTAGATTGCTCTTAACTCTTTTGCAGCCCTCTTTTTCTGTCACACCCACCTGCAAAATCCAACCTTCCACCTATTCCATTCTTGCTTTTGTGCCACTGATTGTGCTGGAGAAATGCGCAGTGGTCTCACTTCAAATCCCTAACTGTGAACCTGAAGTGGGATGTGAAAGCTGCAGGCAATCACCCCACCCATTCCTATCTAGTCACTCCTCTGCCTCCTACGATCCCACAATTTCCCCTTCAATACCCCACACGTCCTCTGCCTCCTCACTCCTGGCTGACGATCCTCCTACTTCACTGAAAATGAAAACAAAGGAAGAGAACGCTGACCAGCTCTGATCCCCATAAGCCCACCTGTCAGCATGTGCAGGCACAGGTTCTGCTTCTGACCCGTGGGGAGGACATTGCTGCCACAAAGATTTACATGCTCTGTTCTCACGGCAAACCCCAACTTGTGCACTGGATCTGGTCCACCTCCACCTATGCAAGGACGTCATACCAATACTTCTTCCCCCTCTACGAGCCCATTTCTATCACCATAAAAATATGCTGATATTTTCACCATAAAAAGGCCTTCTATTGACTCCACTTGCCCCATGGTCTGCAGTTCCTCTTTAAACAACTTCAGTCAGATAATGATATCGCAATAGTAATAAAACATTACTAACACTGAATGCTCCTTGCAAAATGTATGATTCCACAGCTGGGTCTAAGAAATTACAAGATAAGCCTGGAACATCTTATTTGCCAGAAGGTAAAGAAGTGCTCAAACACTGGACACAAGTTAAAAGGCTACAGGAGCTGGTTTGAAGGGGCTCCTACTGGCCAAATCTTGGACAATTTGAATATCAACATAAACCAAAGTAATGGATTGTAGTCCAGTGAATAAACTGGCAATCCATGAGAGTACGTGGACATAAATAAAATGAAGGAGGAAAAATTCTTCTTTATAGAAGAATGCTAATAAATATAAAAGGAATAATGAAATTAGAAAATCACTCTTTAACAAGTATCATGACAAATGATTCAGGCAAGCATCATCAATGGATGATAAAACTAGGCAGTAAAAGTCTGATGAGGAATGAGATCTCTACATAGCCTAAAATTATCTTCTGAAAATATTCATTCTTTAGAGGTGAAAATAGTCATTTTACAGCAGTAAAATTCTAAACTGACAGAAACCACTTTAATCAAGTGGTATCAAAGCAGGTGTAAATTATCAGTAATGGTACAAAGCAACATTGTGTGCCTACTGGTATATCTTAGCTACTCCCACAGCCTATAATACTCTTTGCCCAGATACCTGAAATCTTCTTCAAATGTCACTTTCTACCCTGACTACTCTTAAATACTGCAACTTGCCCCCCATCTCCCTTATTTCACTTATCTTAATCTACTTACTTCCTTTTCTATAGCATTTAGCTAGTTTCATAATGTTCTTCTCCTTTATTTATGGTTTATCCCACCCTACCCCCACCACCAAAGAGTGTCAACATTACAGGAACAAAAATCTGTTCTGTTTAATGATGTATCCTAAGAATCTAGAAGAATTCTTGGAACTTAGTAAGTGCTCAATAAGTATTTGTTAAGTGTTGAATGAGGGATATTGACAGTAACTACCATACCTAAGCCATACCTGGGAACAGAGGTAACTTCAGGATTTCTGTGTGGAGTGGCTTGGGACGGCAATTATTTTGGAAAGTAAGCAAGAAGGTGTTGTCTTGAGCTGTGTCTAAACAGCAAGTACACTGTACTTGCTTAGTGGAGGGGTTTGGAGAAGGGCTGGTAAAGAGAATGAGAAATAAATGTCACCCCCACACACCCTTTCTCCTGACCCACTGTATACTATCACCATGTCAGCTTTCACAATGGCATACAGCTCTAAGTTGTACGAAAGCTACTTTCTAATCTTAAAATAGTCCGTTTTCATTCCCTGTTCCTAAGACATAATTTAAAAGCATGCTCTTACCTGCAGAGTTGACCATATGTATTTCCACTCCATTTGGGAATTTTGGTGGTAGCAGTAACAGTCTGAGTTAGAAGTTTTAATTAAATCCATTTCCTTCAAAGCTTTGCACTTTGAAACTGAGAAATGAAAAAGAAAAATATATTTCCTAAATATTTAATTGCCCACAATCTTATCTATGTTTTTCTTTTTTTATTCACAGGAATAATAGTAGCTGTTTTTATAGTCTATTACCAATAAATTCTTCTACATGGTAATTAGTCTTTCCAACCTGGAAGGCGACAGACCAAAAATTACAGTCCAGGATCAATACCTTTACAACATTTGAAGGACACTGTAAGAGTACAACGAATAGGCGACTTCTTTACTCCTGAAGTAGAGGGAAAGAATTGAGGGCAGCTTCCCAGAAAAGAAGGACTGTGAGTGAAGCACTGAAAAATTAAGTTGGAAGTAATGAAACAAAAGGCAGTGGCGGGGGGCGGGGGGCCGAAGACAAATATGTACAGAACCACGGAGATGAGGGAAATCATAGAAGTGGCTCAGCTAGTCACAAGGATGGAGTGTGGGGACACACAAAAGCACTTCCCTGTAGCTAGAGAGGAAAGCAGTGGTCATCAGTACACAAAGGAACGTGGGCTTCATCTTGAAAGGAAAGGAGAACATTGAAGGTTCTCAGGTAAGTATAAAAAGTCTCAGCAGGAAACTGTTGACACTGAGGATTTAACTGAAAAGAGGTCGATGTGGGCAAGGTTAAGGCATTGACAATAAGGCACCAACAGCAGCAGGAAGCCTTCCACACCCCTCAGCTGAAATGACACAGGTAGGATGAGATGTTACTGGAACTACTGGGGAGTGCAGTGGGGAGGACACTAGTCCAATGGAATGCAAGCACTGTCCCAACTTCAGCTGAATGGTGGAGTGAGGGTCTGGGGACCTTAGCCTCTCTCTCCTGCCCTTCCAACAGTGCCTGTCACTGGCCAAACGCAAAGGGAAGTCAGAGGGCAAAGAAGCCCAGGTGATGCAATCCACAGAGGTCAGCTTCCAGGCACTGATCAGCGGAGGGAAGGACAGAGAATGGATCTGCGGGAACAAAGAAGAAATAACCAGTTCAATGAGTAAGTGATGGGAACACAGTCATGTTTTAGAAAGAGCATTCTATAAGTGATACAAAATATTAGAGGGGAAGAAGAACGAAAGCAGAAGAACCACTAAGGAGGCCACCGAAAGTGAGCTCACCAAGAAATGAACCAAGTAGGATGTAGAAAAAACAGATTAAAGAGCACTTAGCAAATAGAATCAACAGACTTAGAGATTCATTAGATGCAGAAGAGCAAGATGATGTGAAGGTTCTGATGAATGGAGAGATGGTGAGGCCTTTCACCCAGATCCTTATACTGGGTGAAATCTGTGCAAGGAATTGGGAGGTAAGTTCAATTTTGGACATACTGAGTTTTGGTTGGTGGGACTAAATGAAGATGGATAGGTCTGTAGCACAGGAGAAATTTGACTATAGACAGATGTAGATATCTAAACGTGTGTATAAATATGTATGTGTGTGTGTTATATGTAACATATAACTATATTATAATGTATAATAGTTAACATATAATACAACACAACACAATTACAGAGAGAAGGAGGGAAACAGGTGTTATGTTAAAGCAGGCAAATGTAGTAAATCCCACAAGGAAAATATGCAGTTATATATAGTGATGGGATGCATCTGCTGCCATCCCTGAATTTAAAATAAAGTGAGATGAAAGTTATACATTATTCTAGATCCCAGATACAGTGTCACCACCACATCTGTCAACAGGAAACAGCAACAGGAATGATCATGGGCGCACAGAGAGATGGGACTTACACCCTAATTTCCTCCTCCATCATTCTTCTAAAGAAAGTGCTGTCAGCTGTTTCTTCAGAAATATCTCAAATGAAACTAGTACAACCTGCTACACCAAAGTTGGGAAAGAACTTGGTAACCAGTAATAACTAGTCAACAATTAAATCCATTTAGGAAATAATATTGAATAAGCTCAACAATTAAATCCATTTAGGAAATAATATTGAATAAGGTCCCTGTGCTGGCTAGAAATATCCTTAGCATTAAGCTGAAAAAAGGTGAGACAGACTTAGGAAAAAGCCACTGTGAATGCCCATCACGTCCTGAAACACAACTGCATAAAGTTACCAAAGCAGGAAAGTCACACAAGGACCCAGTATCTTCCACTGTGACACTGTCAAATCATTTAATCTTTATGCTTAACATTTTGATGAAATGAATGTTTTTAAATATACCAACAAATTTACAAAGTCTCATAGTCTGAGGTACAAATAAAGAATCCAGATTAAACTCTTATTCAACATACTTCTGGAAGTCCTAGCTACAGCAATCAGACAAGAAGAAGAAATAAAAGGCATCCAAATTGGAAAAGAAGAAGTAAAACTGTCACTATTTGCAGATGATATGATATTGTATATAGAAAACCCTAAAGTCTCAGTCAAAAAACTACTGGACCTGATAAATGAATTCAGCAAGGTGGCAGGATATAAAATTAATGCTCAGAAATCAGAGGCATTTTTATATACCAACAATGAACTGTCAGCAAAAGAAATTAAGGAAACAATCCCCTTCACTATTGCAACCAAAAAAATAAAGTACCTAGGAGTAAATTTAACCAAGGAGGTTAAGGACTTATACTCAGAAAATTATAAAACATTGATAAAAGAAATCAAGAAAGATACAAACAAGTGGAAGCATATACCGTGCTCATGGTTAGGAAGAATAAACATCATTAAAATGTCTATATTACCCAATTTATAAATTCAATGCAATACCAATTAAAATACCAATGACATACTTCAAAGATATAGAACACATATTCCAAAAATTTATATAGAAAAAAAAAGGACACGAATAGCCTCAGTAATCTTAAAAAGAAAAAATAAAGTAGGAGCAACACTCTTCCAGATATCAAGGCAGTGGTTCTTAACCTGGGTTCTATCGAACCCTAGGGGTTCGATGAGTCGGTCTCAGGGGTTCGGAGAAGCCTCTGCGTGGAGGTAAAGACACACTTGTGTAAAGTCCTGATGACATGCCCCGCTTGGCCATCACTTGCTGCAGAGGATCACGTTACATTGCTTGGCCAACCAGTGCTGCAGGGAATTTAGTGCGCGCAGTAGTCAACGGCTGTCATAGTTGTATGTCATGTGGTTTCTTTCTTAATATTTTAATCCATATTAAATATGTCGAGCAAAAAAAGAAAGTGGTCGGACGAATATGTACAACATGGATTCCATGTATCATGGAACGGGATGGGAGTCAGCGTCCTATCTGCATGATATGCAATGCCAAGTTGAGCAACTCTAGTCTCGCATTGGCAAAACTAAAGGAACACTTCTTGAAGCTGCATGGAGATGGTGAATACAAGAACACAACGCCTGCTGAATTCAAGGTGAAATGAGCCAGATTCGATGAAAGGGCCACTCTGCCTGCTCTTGGATTTGTACCTGTTAACAAACCCATCCTCACAGCATCGTACGAAGTTGCTTACTTGATCACAAAGCAGGGTAAGCCACACACCATCGGTGAAACACTCATAAAACCAGCTGCGTTAAAGATGGCAAATCTGATACTCGGAACAGCGGCCAAAGGTAAATTATCCCAAATTCCTCTTTCAAATGACACCATCAGCGACAGAATAGAGAACATGAGTAAAGACATCTTGGCTCAAATAGTTGCAGATCTAATTTCAAGTCCGGCAAAATTCAGTCTTCAACTTGACGAGACCACAGACATTTCTAATCTAAGCCAGCTTGCTGGTTTTGTGCGCTATGTGAAAGAAGACATGATAAAAGAAGACTTTTTATTTTGTAAGCCTCTTACAACAACTAAGGCAGCCGATGTGAAGAAGCTTGTGGATGACTTCTTCAGAGACAACAATCTTTCATTGGATATGGTTTCTGCAGTTTGTACAGACGGAGCTCCAGTCATGCTGAGAAGAAAGTCTGGTTTTGGTGCGCTAGTAAAAGCCGATGCACCACACATCATTGTTACGCATTGTATTCTGCACAGGCATGCGTTGGCAACTAAAACCTTGCCTCCAAAAATGGCAGATGTATTAAAAACTGTGGTGGAATGTGTGAACTATGTGTGAAATAGTGCTCTGAGGCACCGCATCTTCAGTGAGCTGCGTAAAGAAATGGGCTCTGAATTCGAGGTATTCCTGTACCATTCTAATGTTTGGTGGTTATCCCAGGAACAGGTGCTGAATTGTGTTTTTGCCATGCATGTGGAATTAGCCATGTTTTTGCAAAAGCAGCAACATTGTCATGCAGATTGCTTAAAAAATCCTGAATTCATTGTGATTTTAGCGTACATGGCTGATATATTCGCAGCTCTCAATCATCTCAATCAGCAGATGCAGGGTGGTGGAGTCAACATCATGGAAGCGGAAGAAAACCTAAAGGCTTTTCAAAAAAACTACCGTTATGGAAACGACGAATAGAGAACAATAACTTCGCAAACTTTCCCCTTCTGGACGACTGTGTAAGTAAGATCGAAGATGTGTCTGGAATTGGAGACGGTTCTGTACCCATGAAACTGAAGCAAACAATTGCCACGCACTTAGATGAGCTTGCAAAGTCTCTCAACGGATGTTTCCCTACAAGAGAGTCATATCCAGCATGGGTGAGACAGCCATTTACGTTTACTGTTGAGACAGCGGATGTCAATGATGAATACCTCGACGAAATCATTGAAATTCAGCAGAGCGAGGTTCAACTGCAGTTCTTCAGAACAACAACACTCAACTTTTTGGTGTCAACAAATGGAAAAGTACCCAGTTATTGCTAAGAAAGCTCTGGAATTTTTTATACCATTTGTTACAACATATCTTTGCGAGCAATCCTTTTCGAGGATGCTGGACATAAAAACAAAGAAAAGGAACAGACTTTGCTGTGAAGATGACATGAGAGTAGCACTTGCCAAGGTGAAACCACGCATATCTGAACTGGTCTCCCAAAAACAACAGCAGAAGTCACACTGATTTGCAGGTATGTAATTTGGGCAATGCTTTATTCTGGCCCCAAAAATGTATTTTGTGGATTCAAAACGACAAAAACCAAATTAAATTTAAAATTTAAAAAATTAAGTTATTAAAAAAATGTTAAATTCTTAAAAAATACGAATTTATTTTTAATTAGTAAAATAGTAAAAAAATATTTTGGGGGGCTGAAATTCTTTTATGGGGCCGAAATATTTTTTGGGGCCAGAATAAAGTAATACCGTAATTTGTTGTGAGTTCATGCACTTTGTTGGTTTTGTTCTTCATGCACAGCTCATTTTGTGCACCAGTAAATAAACATATACCTATGTCTTGAATTTGGAAAAAAAAATCATATTTTATTTATCACTAAAGAAGGGTTCGATGAATGCGCATATGAAACTGGTGGATTCGGTACCTCAAAAAAGGTTAAGAACCACTGACTTAGTTATTTACTTCCTCAAATTTGACTCAGATCAGGAGAAAGATCTGGAAGTATGGGCTATGCCAGCAGTGGCTCATCACCCAAGTACTTAGAAGTATCTGGGGACCAACCCTGAATGCCCTCCTTCTACAGCTCCGCCAGCAAGGCAGTCTTTAAGCCACGGGGATAAGCATCCCCTTCCCTAACCAAATGTACAGGATATATTCAAGTTAAA
Source organism: Rhynchonycteris naso (assembly GCA_037038555.1). Classification (NCBI taxonomy): domain Eukaryota; kingdom Metazoa; phylum Chordata; class Mammalia; order Chiroptera; family Emballonuridae; genus Rhynchonycteris; species Rhynchonycteris naso. The sequence continues at coordinate 43,092,213 of CM072997.1, read as the reverse complement.
AAGTTCAGTCATAACGTAAAAATATTCAGTCAAAACTTTGGAAAAGGGCAGGTGGTACTTAAACCTATTTATAGAATATGCTAAAAATAAAAAGCACAAACACTCCTCAAATCATTGCAGATCTTAAACAACTCCCAACATAAAAATGTTTCAGTACTGCTTCTCCTGAAAATTTAACCTTACATGGTCCTCATATAAGAAAAAAGTATCTTTAGGTGAAACCATAACAGAATAATAAAATCACTTATTAGACTGTCATTTTCTCCATTTGGTCTAGAATTTCTTCTCTTTTGGGAAAAAGAAGGGGAGGCAGAAGAATAGGAAAAACAAAAAGCAGAAACCCAATAAACTTTAACTCCTGAAAGTTCAAATGGAAAAGGGTTTTTCTGAGTATTCACACTGTCAGAGTCATTAGTATGTAGCACCAAAGTTACAAAAGAACTTATCTATTCTACTAACCCTAGTTATTTTAACACAACTTGAATATAAAGTTTGATTTTTTCTCTAAGAACAGGCCTAGAGAATGAAACTGAAATGAGCACATACTAATACATATTCAGGTATGATTTTAACCTCACGCATTAATTTTTTTCTCCCGTAGAAGAATTTGAATACTACAGTTTCAAATGTCTTACTGCTGTAGTTCAAGTTGGGAATTCAATGCAGTGGCCTGAATTTCATCACAGGACAACACATGGTTTCTAGGAAACTCGTCCACTGGTTGCAAACCACTGGTGACTTGGCCTAAAGTTTCTTCCTCTCAGCCAGACCTATCCCTCCTGTGTCAACTGCCTCTGACTTAACTTCAGATAGGGTGACAGAAAGCTGGCCTCAGTCTAGACATTCTCCAGTCCAAGGGAGGGTACCTGTGTGTATTGGAGATGGAAATTTAGAACAGGAAGTATCATCTAATCCAAGCCCCTCAAATTTTATATTGGGCCCTATTTTATGAAAGGAAGCACCAGCTGTTTGATCTCACGGTTCCTCATTAAAATTAATACTTTCAGAGCAGCAATGGTTCTTAGACTTAAGTGTCATCCAGAGGTTCCACAAGTAACACTGGCACACCACAAGATCCAGGATGCTTCATTGTCTGCAATGTAAAGACAGACTATCAGGAATGGCAAGTGTAGCTATAAGGTTCATAAATTGCCAAATTCTTCAGCTGTGGGACAGGATTTTATCAATTTAGTGGGCATCTTGCTTGTCTCAAGCCGAACAGAAACTCTTGATAGTCATTTAGGCATGCCTTTGATTAACAAAATAGAGAAGTGAATGGTTAATACTAAACCTGGTAACACAAAACTTGAAAAACACTGGGTTCACTGATGCAAATAAAAAGGTTAGGAAATACTGGAAACCATTCAGCAGTAAAATATATTCATTTTATTGATGAGAAAACTAGGGTTCTAAGGATTGTGTCTGGCCCAAAGTAAATCTACAAGTGGCTTAATGTAAGGATTAAACTGGAACTCAAGGTTCCAGGTGTCGGTCCAGAGCTACTTATAATCCAGCTGTTGCCCTGCTCAGAAACCCTCCTTCTTGGCAGTACTGAGATTTACTTTTTCATCAGTATATACTGGTCACATTTCTTACTAAGCTTTCATTTTCACATCTATAAAATGGGTTTATAGATGCCACCTATCCCCCATAGGGCCACTATGGGTATTAAGATAATGCAGTTAAAGCACTTTACCACTGCCTAACACATAGTAAACACTCAATAAATGTCTGTTCAACGTAAACTGGTGTAGAACAGTTCCTCAAGGTGATTCCCCAAGATTTTCCCGAGTTGGCAGCTATGGCAGAATCTGGTAATTGCCTTCATCCTTAGACAAAGAACCCTGGTTTACAGGGGGTGGGAGAGTGCCCAATGCGATAAAGAAATTGGTGAGCAGAGATTCCTGGAAACCTTTTAAAGGATTCTCATGTTAGAAAAATGAAACAAATGCTAAACTCATAGCAAGTTAGTAGCAGTTTTGGAGTGAGAGCTCCCAACTTCCACTTCCGAGCCTGGATCTTGAAAGCACTGCACAGATAACCTATAACAACACTACCAGCGGCTACCATTTCTTGTTTCCTGTGTACCGGGCATTGTACACCTGTTAAACATAACAAATATTCTGTGAGGTATTATCTGAGTTTTATATGTGACCAGTAACGTGACTCGCTTAAGGTCACAGAGTTCGTCAGGGATAGAGGAACTTCGGTCAGATTCTGCAGCCGAAGCTAAAGAGAGGTTTTCTACCTGAATGGATGTACTACACAAAGCCCCGTGCTGCCGGGAGACTAGGGTAGGCTGTGCCAGTGACTAGCTGTGTGACTTGGGACAAATGAATCATCTCTGACCTGAGGCTACGGAGCCTGACTTAGAACTTTGCAGCTGCTACTAGTCCTGGAAACAGAAAAGCTCCAAGTCCCAGCAGAGACTAGGGCAGCCAAGCAGGCAGGCAGGAAGGCTGGGGCCTACCAGCGCAGGCCGCGCCCGCAGGGTGAGCCTGACGCGGGGCGGGGAAGCGCCCACCCGGCTGCCGGGGCCTCGCCGCCGCTGGGGTAGGGGAGCGCCTCGGCGCGGTCCTGGGGGGCTAGGAGCCCGGCAGCCGGGCATCATGCGCGCCTGCCGCCGGTGCCCGCGTTTACCTGACAACGCCGCCGCGACCGGCTCCTGCCCGCGCACCGCGCCTGCGAGCAGTGTGGCCAAGGGTGGCAGCCAGAGCATCAGCCACCATGGCCCCGGGGGCGGCCGCATCCCGCCCAGAGAGCTGCTCCGCGACAAGCGCACTTGGGGACCTGTACTGCCGACAGCAACATAAATGGCGCGGGGTCTGGAAAGGGAGAGGGGCGGGCCAGGGGACCGGGTATGAGGTCCTCGCGCGGGAAAGTAGTCCCGCCTCCGGGGAGGGAGGAGGCGGCCCGAAGCTCCCGCCTCCGCCCGTCGGGCACGTCGGGCCAGAGCCTTGAGGCTCCGGTAGCTCTCTTCCTGCCCGTCCCCAGGCCTCTGGTCCTTGGCCTGCCAAACGCTACGCTTTGCTGGAGGAGGGGCCACTCCTCTGAATTTTGCATAAGATTTGCCCTACCTGTGACTCAGGCTTTGTAGGTCACAGTTCTGAGTTCCCATAAGTGATATCTGGGAATGGGGACGCCCTTGAACAACTTCCTTTTTTATAAGTAAAAGTAAGGTGACCAATTGTCCTCCTTTAGGAAGGACAGTCCTTCTTTTGTAAGTTCCGACCTCCCTCAAAAAGTGTCCTCCTACATATCCTTTTTGATATCAGAAGACTAATCTGTAAATGTTTGTAATTTGATGGATACAGAGGCGATCCGTTGCATGTGATGTGACATATTTGTATCTAAATGAGTACTTTTTCTTATAATTATTAAAAGTTAATAGGCATGTGTTGGGCAGATAAAATATATTATGCTCACTTTGTTAAAGATGGCGCTGCCCACATGCAAGTCCATTGATATTAATGTGTTTTGGGGGACAGGCTGTGGGCAGGCCTGGTCGTTATAGCCTACGCCTTAGTTTTAAAAGTAAGCTTTCCCCCACACCCTTAACTGATTGGATGACGTAGGGTGGTGCACTCTCATGAGGAATCCTCCCATTACGCCTCAGATAAGTGACTTTGTATCAGAGGCTTCCTTGTTTGTAGATAGGATTAAAGGTTTGGATTTCTACACTATAAAGTGGGACAGACTGGAAGCTTGCTCTCGGTTCCTGAGGTTAGTATTAGAAAGGAGAGCAGATTAAGGCCACAGGGAGGCCAGGAGAAGCAGCCAAGATGGCAGAGTGCTGAGGGAGAAGCCAGTTTGTGTAGAGTTTGCGCTGGAGGCGATAGGGAACAGAGGTGAATAAGTCTGGTGAGCTAGAAACCTTTGATTCTAGGAAACTCGGATAAGTCGGTAGCTTTGTGAGCACTGAGTGAGTGGGTTTTGGAGCCCAGTGTGTGTTTTTGCTTGCCCGCCAGGTGCAAGCTAGAATTAAAGCTGATGGCTCACCAGTTTTTGGCTCTGTTGTTTCATTACCAACTGTCCGAATCCAATGTGAACCTGCACGGGTCAGGTGGCTGTGATAGTGACCCTGGCTACACATATGATAAATTCATAATAAAATATTTGTAATATTTTATATTGTAATTATGCTTACATGCTGTAAAGCCAGTGGCCAGGGTCACCATCAGGGTCGCCTGGCCAATGCAGGTTCACATTGGATTCGGACAGTTGGTAATGAAACAACAGAGCCAAAAACTGGTGAGCCATCAGCTTTAATTCTAGCTTGCACCCAGCAGGCAAGCAAAAACACACACTGGGTTCCAAAACCCACTCACTCAGTGCTCACAAAACTACTGACTTATCCGAGTTTCCTAGAATCAAAGGTTTCTAGCTCACCAGACTTATTCACCTCTGTTTCCCATCTCCTTCTTTAGAACAAACTCTGCTCAAACTTGCTTCTTCCTCAGCACTCTGCCATCTTGGCTGCTTCTCCTCTACTCCATGTGGCCTTAATCTGCTCTCCTTTCTAATACTAACCTCAGGAACCGAGACAGAGCAAGCTACTGGTCTGTCCCACTTTATAATGTAGAAAGCCAAACCCTTAATCCAATCTACAAACAAGAAAGTCTCTGATACAAAGCCACCCATCTAAGGCATAAGGGGATTCCCCAGGAGAGTGCACCACCCCACATCATCCAATCAGTCAAGGGTGTGGGGAAAAGCTTACTCTTAAAACTAAGCCTTAGGCTATAACGACTCAGCCTGCTTACATTATAGCCTTTCCCCCACACCCATTCCAGGCATAAGGCCAAATAATATCACCTGGGTGACGGGCTTCCATGTGGGCAGTGCCATCTTTAACAAAGTGAGCATATTATATTTTATCTGCCCAACAATGTTATATTTGAAAGTTGCTAAGAGTAAATCTTGAAAATTCTTATAATACAAAAATCTTTGTAACTGAGGTGATGGATGTTAACTAAACATTTTGGTGACTATTTTGATTATATATATATATATATATATAACCATTATGGTGCATATCTAAAACTAATACAATAGTAAATATGTTATATCTCAGTAAAACTGGAAAAATTAGAACTATCAATACTAATACTGATAAATACTATAGAACTTGCAGTCTTAAATAATGTATTATACCTTTCTTTTGGTATATATTTTTTAAAGAACAGAAACTCCTTAGGCCCCTGAAACCCATTACTGTGATTCAGTACTTCATATTAAACATTTACTAGAATAAAAGGTCATTTCCTCTTTTCTAATTCTGATCTTCTGCTAAGGTACCTCAGAGAACCCAGCTGTGACAGTAACCATTCTCTAAAAATAAATCAGTCTCATTTTCCCTAAAAGTCTGAATAAGACTCACTAGCCTTTCCCTGGCTTCAAAAAAGGCTTGACCAACTGTCCTCAAACCCCTAGCACCATGTACCCACTGATATATGGCTTTTAGAAAGTTCAGAAATCTTATTAAGGACTCTTCAGGTAATGATTTATACAAGTAAACTATTATTACTTGAACTCCCACCTTGTCTGACCCTGCAGACTGTCTCCAGAGAAACAGCAAAGCCTGGGTGTGCACTTGCTTCTTGCACAACAGTTTTTACTTTTTTCTTTTTTTCCTAACTACCTTAATTTTGATTTAGTCTAATTTTGGGTGGTACTATGGAAAGTGGCTAAAAGAAACAGGTAGATTCTTTTTTTTTTTTAAGAGCCACTGAGAGAAAGAGTCAAAGAGAAGAATAGATAGGGATAGACAGACAGGAACAGAGAGAGACGAGAAGCATCAATCATCAGTTTTTCGTTGCCGTTGCGACACCTTAGTTGTTCATTGATTGCTTTCTCATATGTGCCTTGACCTGGGCCTTCAGCAGACTGAGTAACCCCTTGCTTTAGCCAGCAACTTTGGGTCCAAGCTGGTGAGCTTTTGCTCAAACCAGATGCGCTCGCGCTCAAACTGGCGACCTCAGGGTCTCGAACCTGGGTCTTCTGCATCCCAGTCTGACGCTCTATCCACTGCGCCGCCGCCTGGTTAGGTGAAACAGGTAATTCTTGAAAGACAAATGTGTTTTCCTGCAGCTACATCTTGTAGAGAAATAAAGAGCAAGCATACTAAATTAATAATAGAGTGGTATTCCTGTAGCACATACATAATACGTTTCTTTGAAGAAGCTAAATTTTAACATCACATTCCTCTTTTTGGAATAGCAATATATATTTTTTCCAGAAATAACAAGATAGAACGTGATTGTTCTGTCATTGGGGAAATCAAGAAACCCATCCTACCATCCATCCCTAAACCTTTCTCTCATATGAAAACCTTAAGCCACTGAGAGGGGCAGAAAACACTACCACCAGCAGGGCTATGAAAAGATCCATAGATTCTGGGAGAGAGACAGAAGCACAAACCTTCTGACCCTGGGGAAGCAGCCGATAATACTGGGGCTCAGTGTCCTGAACAAGATACACAATAAGGTTGGGTACTGCTAGGAAACCCTCTCTCATTCAACACACAACACAGACACAAGGTGGAATTAGCAACAATGAGTCAGAGGGACAGAAGTGCTGAGAAAGCCTCGCCTCTTGGCTCAGGTACACAGTACCTGCCTAAGATCAAGGCTGGGCCAGGAATATGGCCCCTTACCCACTACAAGCCAAGCACCAGCAACAAGCAAAACTAGTTTTTGCTGAGGGGGGAAAATTGTGAGGAAAGATTTCCTCTGAAACACAATAAAAAAAAACAAAAAACTGCTGAAAGCCAAGGGACAGTGAAACTTTCTAGCATTCCAGGCCCCACATTAAGCACAATATAATCGCAGAAGAACGTGAATCCTGTGGAACACCAAAGGATACATAAAGGATATTTAATGATAGCAACAATAAAACCCAAACTCAGCTCAACTCCTGAATACACTGACTTAATCGCCCACATTATTGACCTGACAGAAGAGGTATGCCCATTTCTGGTACAAATATTATCTACCACAGTCTTTACTGTTCTTCTACACATGAGACTCATTATTCATGAGAACATTATAAGACACCCAAAAAATCAGGGGAAAATCTATTATCAAGAGCTAAAGATATCATCAACAGAACCATATTCAAAAATGACCCAAATATTGGTCTATAATTAATATGTTAAAAAACCTAGTGGAGAAGCTGGACCACAGGTGTCAACATATAGGGAATTTTAGCGGAGAGATGAAAGTTATTAAAAATGTGAAATGGGAATACTAGAAATTAAAAATACATTATTATTAGATATAAATAATTGCTTCAATGTGCTTATCAGAAGACTGGGCATTGCTGAGGAAAGAACCAGTAAACTTGAAGAGAGGTAAACAGAAATTACCAAACTAAAACTTAAGGCAAGAAAAGAATTTTTTAAAAAATCAGATCATCTAAGAGCTGTGAGACAATGTCAAGTAGTTTCACAATCATAACTGGAGTCCTAGAAGTAGGGGAGAGGAAGGATGAAGCAGGGAAATATTTTAAGATATAAAGCTGAGAGTTTTTCAAAATTAATGAAAACAGAAAATAAAGAGAAAAATTCCAAAGGCAATCAGAAAAAAATGACACATTGCAAACAAAGGGATAAAACTTATAGTTGGCTTCTGTTAGAAACTGTGTAAGCCAGAAAATAATGGAGTGACATCTCTGAAATAGTGAAAGAAAAAAGTACTGTCAATCCAGAATTCTATACCCACATACAATATCTTTTAAAAAATGAAGGCCAATGAAGATTATTTTCATTTCCAGTATACTTTCCCTACAATAAATGTTAAAAAAAGTTCTTTAGGTAGGAAGACTATAGCAGATGGAAATCTGAATCTACACAAAGAAATAAATAGCTCTAGAAATGATAAAAATAAAAGTAAATATTATTTTTAATTATTTTAATTACTTTAAAATATCATTGTCAAAAGCAAAAATAGTCACAATACATTGTGGAAATTTTATGTAGAATTAAAATGAGTGACAACAATACTCTTTTACTATACATGAGTGATATAACAGTACTTGAAAATAGACTGTGATAAGTTAAAGATGTATATTTTAAATATTGTATCAACCACTAAAATCTTTTTAAAAGAGATATAATAGCTAATAGTGAAGAGAGAATGAAACAATACAAAACCCAAAAGAAGGCAAGAATATAGGTGGGGAATAAAGAAAAAATTGACAAATAGAAAACAACTTAAAAGATGGTAGATTTTATTCCAATCATATCAATACAATAGTTACATTAAATATAAAAGTCACAAAACCCCAGTTAAAAGGCAGACACTGTCAGACTGGAAAAACTTATTGATATGCTCTTAACTAGAAATATACCTTCATTATAAAGATATATAGGTTAAAGTTCCAAACACCAATCAAAAGAAAGTTGAGTGGCTATATTAATATCAGATGAAGCATACTCTGCAACAGGGTTATTACCATTAATTCGGTGGGACTAAGGTAGTGCCTGAGAGTCTTCATGTCTAACAAACTCCCTCATGGTGTAAGGATTGTCCTTGAGCAACAAGTCCTTAGAACATTAGGCCTGTAGATAAACTGGAAGAATGAGGGCAGATGAAAGAATTCCAAAATCAAACAGTTGGGAAATTAAAGCTTACTATATTATTCCCCTTAGATGCTCACAATGATGAACAGCATACTAAATACTTGAAAATTTCAGCAGTTAAGAAATTTGTAGTAGGCATTCTCTAAGATGGCCTCTAAGGATCTCCTCTATTTCCTGATACTCATGCCCTTGTGTAATCAATCACCTCCCCTTCAGTGTGGGCTGGGGATATGAACTTGTTTTTAATGAATAGTATAAAGCAGAAGTGATGAGATGTCACAAGATTAGGTTGTAAAAAGACTGTGACTTCTATCCTGGGTGCTCTCTCTCATTCTCTCTCTGGGACCACTGACACTGAGGGAAGCCAGCTCCCATGCTGTGAGGCAGCCCTATGGAGAGACTCATGTGAATAGACAGATCTTCCCCAACAGAACTTTGAGATTGCAGCCCTGGCTGATATCTTAATTGAAACCTTGGAGTGACACTGAGCCAGAACCACCTAATTAAGCTGCTCCAAAATTCCTGATGCTCAAAAACTGTAAGATAGAAAATATGTATTCTTTCCACTTGCTAAGATTAAGAGTGATTTGTTATGTAGCAATAGATAGCTGATATAAAACTAGTTTAATTTTCTCTACCTAGGGTTCAGATCCAAGGGTTAGCTTTTACTCTACTGATGCTGTGTTGTTTCCGTAATAATCTACCTCTCTTGGTATTGAGAAATTCTAGGTGAGACATTTGATTTCTGCAAATACTCCACCCAATTTAAGCCCGATAATTATTTTTCCCAAATAAAATCTATTAATATCCCAGTCATCCATAGTTTAGAAAACACTACACTCAATCTTTTAGCAAAATCTTATTTCAAATTCAAGTTACAGCTATATAAAGAGCTTTAGCCTACTTAGGCCAGTACTTTGTGTTAAAGGTGTTAACAGGTGAGCACCATGCCTAAGCTTCTTCATGGTGACAAAGATACCAGTGAGAAGGAGAAATATAGGAAGACAGAATCAGGAATGTGATCAGATTTAGGATGATTTGTAGGTCCTTTGAAATCATCATGAAACATTGCCTCCTTCTTATGAGAAGCAGTTGGGACTAACAAACTGATTATTGCAGCCTATTCTTAAATCACACCAACATTTGCGTATCTCTTTCTAGGACATGAAAAAAATGAATTAAACTAAACAAAACCCCATATAAACAAGATAGAATCTTTTGTTGAAAGCCTCCTAGGACATTATGCAGACTTTCTTTCTATCTCTCCACTAGAAAATGGAGAAAAAGTTTGTCCCTCAGTGGATCAGATGGGTGAGAAAGTTATAGTTGGGCTCACCATTAAATCTGCCCAGGTCACATAAGAAAATTGTAACTGGATATTAATACCAGACCATAAATTTCTACACCAGAAGGGATGACTAAAAAGGACAAAATTCATTGCCTCTTTGAAGCAGTTGCCCAACTGTGCATACAGATGTTAGTGGTGGACTTCTGGTTAACACCCCGTGTCTATCTCTAAGATGGAATGAAGCACTAATGTGTTTTTTTTGGGGGGGGGGTCTCAATCTCATAGATAGTGAAGAAGTTAGCACCTTTATCAGAATGCTAGCAGTGTGTAATAAGTAAGTGTACAGCATTGTAAATGCAGGTTCCCAGGGCATACCCTTCAGAGAGTGATTCAGTCCATCTGGGGTAGAGCCCAAAATACGCATTCTTAATATTTACACAAATGACTCGAAAGCATTAGGACTAAACTTAGAGTTTCACAAGTTTCATGCTTGACACTAAGTAGCATTTTAGACAAGTTTGTAATCACAGCTAAAATATTATGTGTGCATTTTAAGTAATTCATATTTCTCTAATATGACATGCATTTATTGAAAATAAGGCCAATGTAAAATAAAGAGCTTCCTTTATATTATTTTAGTGACCTAAGTATTTTAATTCTATTTAACTATTTCCACATGGTGTGGAAAGATTAAAACAAATTTTTGGCCTCTGCATTTTTATGTCTAGAGTTTTTGCTCTTCATAACTAATTAATTTTCTATAACTGTCATAGGGTTTTAAATAGTCATTATGAATCAGAAGTAAAATTTAGCTCATGCCAGAAATATTTTAGAAGCCTTCACTTGGTTTCTAGGTAGGCTGGACAATTAATTAAATGAATTAGAAGAAAATAGACAATGTTCTATTATTTTGGATTCTTTTGTAAAGATTTAGTCTATTACTGCAATGATACTTGCCAATACCATAAAGATTACAGGAGCTATATGTCATCATTTCTTCTTTTAAAAATTTTTCACTTTATAATTTTATGTAAAGAGAACAAAAAGGCCATTTGGAGAGTTCTCCACAAAGGAAAAGAATAAAAATAGAAGTTAACTTGTTGGATCATGTTTCTCTTAGTATATTTCATGTAGGAAATACTTTAAAATTGACTTGCCATATACTAATTTGGTCAAAATTGAAAGATAACCTTTGAGTATGAATAAATGATATTGGGAGGAATTAGAATAAGAAATTCTCAAGAAATGAATAATATGTTCTCTAAACTAAATTGTTAAAGCCCCTTGTAAAAAAAGCAATTGGTCAAATTCAACTCAAATCTTTCAATTCCAGTTGAGAGTGAAATTCTTTAAAGCAGTGGTTCTCAAATTTTGGTGTGAATAAGAGTACCATCTCCAAAGATCCTTATTCAGTAGGTCCAGTATATAGCCTACATTTAGGATTATGAGGCAATATAATCTTTTGATCACATTGCATTAGTGGTGGGGAAAATATTCAAAAGTGATTGATGATTAGTTAATGTTGGTTGGAAAACAGTCACTATGGGAAATGATTAATGTACTTGGTTAAACCCAGGAAAAGAGGGTTGAAGAGTTATAGCTTTCTAAGAGTTGATTTAAGGAACTAGGATATAGAAAACTGATCTGTTGTTACATTTTCAAAAAAATGAAAAGTAAAAAAGATATAGGTTTAAATTGCAGTGAGTAAGTTTAGGATTGCACTGTAAATAAATTTTGCCAGCATTGGGATCTTAGTTTATCTCTTACCTGGACACCATCCAATCCCACCACTACATTCCACTTGATTCCTAAGGAACACTGCCAAAGTTTTTTTTGTTGCCAACACACCCTTAGAAAATACATTTCTTAATTGGTTATTCTCTATATAATCTTAAGTTCCGGCCACCCCCACCAGAGTAAGTTTTATGAAAACAATTTATAGTAAAATAATTATATTTGAAAGTGTCTTACTTTCAGGGAAAGCTATAAATTGCAGACAACATTTTTATTTAAGTTCTTTAACTGCTTTTTTAGTCATTTATTGTCAATGAAAAAGATTTGTGTATGATTCAGGAGCCCTTCAATTCAGTTAAAACAAAGATTTTCTCCTCTCGCTTTCAGTTCCTAACCATATACTTCAGAATGTCCCCCGTGGTCACAGTTTCTCCAGAAAATTCTTCAATCTATTTTCTTTCATGTATTTTTGGAAAGAATTCAAACATTTTTAAAAAAAGGGCATGTGGGGGCTGGGAGATAGAGATAAATATAACAGTCCCGTGTTTTGGTCTCCTTTTATGTTTCCTTCCCTTCCTCCTCCTCCTGCTCTAAGTCAGATCTCAATAACTTCTATTTCCAATATTGCTGTCTATTTTTTTTCTATATTTGGCTAGACCTAAGTGTATTTTAGAGTTAATATACACATTTTTGACTCCTGTATTTTTTAAAGATGTTATTGTTGATCATGGGATTGGAAAGAAAATATAAGCAACTGTTAGGAAGAAATTTATGATGTTTTATTTATAAGAAATATAGCATTTCATCTATGAAGAAAATTGACAGAGTCTATCTGTTCTGAACTGCTTCTGTAACAAAATTGTAATTTCTAGATTAGTTGTGTTTCAACAAAGATTCTAAAGAGTAGAATGTGTAAATAATTCAACTAATATACTTCCAATATTTACTAATGTTGTTAATCATATTTGCCTCTACAGTCTATCTGCCTGAAATTAGATATACTTTTGTTTATATTAAGCAGTCTATAAAACTAGATGAAAAGAATAATTGTTACTTAGATTTCAGTAACTCTCCCCTCCCCACCCATTACATTTCTTTGCTGTGATTAACAAACCCTGTCCATACTGATAGAGTCCAGAAGTCTACCTGTATTATCAGAGTATATTAGTTAGGATATTTCCAACTACAAGTAACAGAATTTCCAACTACAAGTGTCTTAAACAATGAAGGCATTTATTATGTCACATGGCAGGAAGTCCCAGGGCAGGTTGATTTAGCAGTGTAAGCATGCTATCAAGGTCTCAGACTGTTTTCAGTTTTCTCCTCTACCACGCTCAGTTTATTGGACTTTGTCCTTAGCTTTTCTTTTCCCCCTAACTGAAAAAAGCTGTCATTGCTGCTCATACAGTGTCCTCCCACACGGTGACCCAAGGCAGGGGGCACCAACTACCTCCCCTTTCATCCCTTGAGCAGGGAAGAAAAAACATTCTTAGAAGTTCTCACCTTCACCCTTTTACCCTTGCTGGTCCCATTAGGAAGTTATTAGCCCAGGCCCTTGTTAAATGGGGTGGCCCAGGTGTCTGGCATTTTTAACCTCTATAGCAAGAGGTAGTTTCATAGCAGACAAAAACTGGAATGGCAGTGGACAGGGAGAAAATCACTACATGATCTTTGACAGCTCCCAAAGCCTTCATAGGTGTCTGAAAATGGTAATCTGAAGTTTTATGCTGACTTGATAAATGAGTTTTAGTCATTATTCTACATTTTAATGAATGTGTTTTCTTTTTGAAGTTTACACAGTAACTCAAAGTGAAAGTTGCTTCTATACCAAATATGTATTTTGCCTTCTATTGATCTTGTTTAGTAGATTTACATAACATCTTTATTCTAAAGCATTCAATTTCCTAACTAGCAAATATTTTCTATTCTAATAATGAAAGAGAAGAAAAATCAGACAAAGGAGTATGGTGTACAATGGGGAAAGTAAGGAGAAGATAATAGGAATTATAGGAGAAAAAGGAGGGGAGGAGTAGAATAAGCAGTGACTAACCTGAATGGTCTAATGTGAGAGTTCAGTTAACTAGATCACTTGCCACTTTGAATGATGGGCAAGAGAAGCCATTAAGACATTGGAGCAAACAGAAGGAAAGGGAGAGCAAGTAGACTCCTTTTTCAGGCATGCATTTTGCAGGATAGAATTTGTCTGTCTTAACCACACTGTAGGTGTGGCCCTGGAAACGAATGTTCATATTGGTGGGCACTCCTTTTTTGTTTTCTTTCCTACTTAAAGATAATTTGTCTAATAACGATGTTTAAAATAATCCAGCTAAATATTTAAGGCTCTTAACTTCTCTCAGCAATAATGAAGGCAAGGTTAGAATAGGTCAAGGAAAGTTTTAGGCTCTTTCAAAGGACCAGACCCTCTGGTGATTGGGGTTTTATAAAGATTTATTACTGGCCTGACCTGTGGTGGTGCAGTGGATAAAGCGTCGACCTGGGAACACTGAGGTCGCCAGTTCAAAACCCTGCACTGGTCTGGTCAAGGCACACATGGGAGTTGATGCTTCCAGCTCCTCTCCCCTTTCTCTCTTTCTCTCTCTCTCTCTCACTCTGTGTCTCCTCTCTAAAATGAATAAAATAAAAATAAAATAAAATAAAAAAAAAAAGATTTATTACTGCCTGACCAGGCGGTGATGCAGTGGATAGAGCATCGAACTGGGATACGAAGGACCCAGGTTCGAAACTCTGAGGTCACCGGCTTGAGCAGGGCTCACCAGCTTGAATGCGGGGTCCCTTGCTTTAGCGTGGGATCATAGACATGCCACCAAGGTCACTGTCTTGAGCCTAAGGTCACTGGCTTGAGCAAGAGGTCACTCACTCTGCTGTAGCCCCCCTATCTGACCCCACCCCATCCCCGGCAAGGCACATTTGAAGAAGCAATCAATGAACAACTAAGGAGACTAAGAAGCTGCAATGAAGAATTGATGCTTTTCATCTCTATCCCTTCCTGCCTGTCTGTCCCTATCTGTCCCTTTCTCTGTCTGTCACACACACACACACACACATTTATTCCTAATGTAATATCTAAGTCCACTTTATAGAAAAAAGCTCACCTAAACCCCATAATATTTATTGGATTTATTTTAGAATTACGAGGTTACTCTTCCTGCCTTTCATTTCATCAGGTTCTTTATTGCCTTTTCCTAGTTCTTCCTCTTTCTACTCTTTACCAGGTATACTAGTCTGAAAATACTCTTCTAAAATACTTTGTTGTGACAGGCATCCTTTATGTTAAATAGTTTTTGTTACTTTTAATCATATCTATTATAAAATAAAAGGTTTAGAAAACAATGCAAAAATAAATGTATACCCTAATGAGTTATTATAAAGCAAACATTCTTATAACCAACATCCAAATCAAGAAATAAAAGTTTCCAGCTATCCCAGAAGCACTTCATGTGCCTCATCTTAATTTCAAACCACCTCCCTCCCCAGTAAGTGTACAACATTCTGATTTTCACAGTAATCGTTTCCATGTGATTCTTTACGGTTATATGATCCAAGTTCACATCTATAGACACTATATTTTTGCTCATTAAAACAATTTTTAGCTATGTCTTTAAAATTTTTCTCATTCTATAGGTGCACCATTACTGTTTCTCTTCCTTATGATTTATCTATTGTACAACCCAAGATGTTTGAGTTGTAGAGTTTCCCACAGCCTGGAGTTTGCTGTTTTCATATTCATGGCACATGGTGGCATGTTCCTCTGTCCTCAGTATTTCCTGCAAAATGCCAGTGGAATTCAGAGTCTTCTTTGGACTTGGGTTTTATCCCTTTGGGCAAGACTATAGGTTGTGTCATGTATTTTTTATCAGGAAGTATAGAATGTCTGGTTGATTATCTTTTTGTGGTATTACTAACTGTTATCTTGGTTCATTAAATTACTGGGGATTACAAAATGGTGATAATGAAATTCCATTATGTCTTTTCCACTTATAGTTAGAATACTTTTATAAGGAGAAACATCTCATCTACTGTTTGGTGACCCAGTGGTATAGTTCATATAGAAAAGGTAAGATAAGTGCTTGTTTTTTTCCCTTTATTCACCAGTTTTCAAGAGAATACATTGGTTCCTTATCCTCCTCTGTAGGTAACCAATTCTTTATTTTAAAAAATATTATCAGGGCCCTGGCCAGGTAGCGCAGTTGGTTAGGGCACCATCCTAATAAACCAAGGTTGCAGGTTCAATCCCCGGTCAGAGCACATAACGAGAATCAACCAAGGAATGTCTAAATAAGTGAAACAATAAATTAATGTTTCTTTCTTTCTCTCTCCTTTCCTCTCTCTCTCTAAAATTCAATCAATAATCTATCTATAAAAAATCAGTCAACAAAAATTTTTTAAATGATCATAAACTCATGATCTCAACATATTTGATAAGGTTTCAATCAATAGCAATAATTAATTTTTTTTAAGTTCAAATTGTCCTTTCTTTGGCCAGTAGAAATCTTTTCAGGTTGGCTTCTGAGCCCTTTTAAAAAATTCTAGTAATTTTTTATAACTTCCTTGATATTTTATATCAGATGTCCAAGTTCATCTTGTATATGTCCTGCCCCAGACTTGGAATATCATGTTTTCAAAAATCCTGATTTGTTTTACAATTTCAAGACCACAGTCTGGGTACTAACACTTATTGCTATTGGGCTGATTATTGTATTTTTTTGGTAGTAGATCTAGGAAATCTATCTATATATTGATAAATATAGATATAGATATAATTTTACAGATAAAATACTTGATTATACTAATATTTCCAATCAAGATTTCTGGTTCCCAAGGATATACTAGATGGTGAAATTAGAATATCTCCTAATTGGTCATTACATTAGTCTACATTATACACACAACAAGCTCAAAATAACAATACACACTATGTAAACACAATAAATTAAAATCATAAATTAAAAAAATAACAATATACATATTACCACCACCAATGTAATTACAAAGAATGGCTTAAAATATTTTTTCATATGCTTTCCCTATTCTCATCCTGGTTTTTATAGTTGCTTTATATTGATATTATATGAGAGTGTAGTCTTTACACATCATATTTTCTTTTAACTGTCATTTAATATTACTTCTTAGATAACTATATATGTTTTAATATATATCATCAGTTCTTATATTGATGTCTCTTTAATCATTTTGATTGTCTGAAACTCATCTTTTACTAGAATTTTCAGAAACAGCTAATGAAAACAATATTCTCGGAGTTCCTGCATATTGATAACTATTGTTCTGTGCCTTTGAGAGTTGAAAGTCAGTTTTGCAGGATATAAAAGCCTTAGTTCACATTTTATACCTTGCATCTCTTAAATATGTTATTTCATAAAGTATAGCTGTAAAAGAAACCTAAACCAAAACCAAAACCAAACAAAAAAACCCTGATGTTACTCTAATTTTCTTACTCTATAAGTCCCTTGCTGGTTTTCACTGGATACTTATTGGAGTAGTTTATTTTACTAGTAGTTTATTTTACTTTAAACTCATTTATCTTACCAGAAATACGTCTTGCTATTGATTATTCTGGATCAATATTCTCAGCTACCTATGTGCTTTTTCAGTATGTAGTTTCATCTTGTTTTTTACTTAAGGAGCATTCTCTTTAATTATAGTTTTTAGTATTTGTTATGTCCCCTTAGCATTTCTTCTTCAAGGATTTTATTTATTTGTGCTTTGTTCTTCTTTACTCATCTTCATTATTTTTCACTTTCCTTCACTTATCTTTTTTATTATTTTCCTTTTATTTCTCTTAACATATAATCTGTTTTTATTATGTTCACTTTTGTGTTTCTTCTAGTTTAGTATCACTTCTGAAATAATTTTTTTAAATGTCTAATTGTCACCTGAATTCTGCTACCTTGGTGGCAAAGTATTTAGATTTTCTGAGTTTTAATATTTTTGATTAATGTTTTCATTTCATGTATTACATAATTTTTAAAGTGTATTTTAGCTTCTTTTGAGATACAAGGGTATAGTTTAGTTCTGTATGTTTTTCAGGTGTAGGGATACTATTCTGCTCATTATTTTTCTTAGAAATAACTTTGAAAAGGATTTGGTTTCAATACTTTTATGTTTCTCATTTTGATTTGAAAATGGTTTCTAGAACTTTAAGTAGGAGATGTGGCTGAGTAGCTTTTTGAACTTCACAAACTTCTTCTGTGTTTTCATGTCATGTTAAGAAGGGTCATTTTGCTTTATGAGATTTCCTGGTTCTGTTCTCTCCTCTCACTTTTATCTGGGCCTCTATTTGTTCTATTCTCTTTCCAGCTCAAGTTTTGATTCCACTCTCAGTATTTTTCTTCAGGGTGACACTTTTTCCTAGAAGGAAGCTCTGGAGGTCAGTCTCTAGAGAGGGTTCATAGGCCTAGACTGCATAAGCATGCTCAGTCTTTGGAACAGACCCTTGCACTCACCATCGACTGGATTGGGCAAAACCTATCCACATGCTTTCCAGTGAATAGTCATTGCTATTTGGGGCTTCTCCCTTTTTTAAGTCTTTCATGCTTCACTGCTCCTATGCTTTTCCTGCTCAGGTGCTGATAGATTCAAGTCTTCTGGCTGTTGGTGGTTTGTCTTCACTCACATGTCATTTGAAGTTTGTGTGGATGCCTTGTAACCCAGTGTCATGGTAAAAGTTGTCCATGGGTTTTTTATTTTGCCAAGTTTTTTCTCTGTGTTTTTATGTTGAGATTTGGATTCAAAATTATGCTGCTGCTATAGCCATCTTTCCAGAAACCACCAAATAGATTTAAAATATTTCCTTCTTTAAGTAGAATCCACAGTATCACACAAATCAGAAATGGTAAACCGCTAATAACTTCTTAAGCTTTGATAATTTTGTTATAGTTTCGGCAGGGTTTAGGAAATGTATTCTCAGTGTCAAAAACACCCTCTGGGAGCTTTAGAGCAGCTTATTTTCGGTCTACTTCTGATATAATTAAAGAGAGGAAATTTCTGTGTCCTCAAACTAAAGAAATTACCATATTTTTCGCTCCATAAGATGTACCTTTCCCCCAAAAACGTGGAGGGGAAAATGCCATACATCTTATGGAGCAAAAAATACGGTATTTTATAAAATATTTTAACATATCATTTGGTTCAGAATATTATTTTTTCTTATTTTCCTCCTTAAAACCGTAAGTGTGTCGCCTGACCTGTGGTGGCGCAGTGGATAAAGCGTCGACCTGGGAACACTGAGGTCGCCAGTTCAAAACCCTGCACTGGTCTGGTCAAGGCACATATGGGAGTTGATGCTTCTAGCTCCTCCCCCCTTTCTCTCTCTCTCTCTCTCTCACTCTGTGTCTCCTCTCTAAAATGAATAAATAAAAATAAATTAAAACCGTAAGTGTGTCTTATGGTCAGGTGTGTCTTATGAAGCGAAAAATACAGTAGACGTTTTAGGTATTAATGGAAACCAATTTTATATAAAACTTTGATACAAAGCAGGTTATAAGCTGAATATTACAAAAATAATAATCTTTTTGTAATAAAGGAGATGTGCTTACAAAGTATTTTCACATATATTATCTCATTTCACCCTCAAAATGACCCTCTTAGGGAGTTATTATTATGAGTCCCATTCTTCAGAAGAAATTGAGCTTAGAGGACTTAAATGACTTAATATAAGATTTTAGCAGGGAGGACTTGTACTTCCTCTGTGTGTAAAGGGTTTATACTCTTTCACAGAGGGCTCAGTTTTGGAGAGATCCCTGAACGTGGGAGGAAGTAGAACTTGCTTAGCAGCTCCATTTCTCTCAGATTTCCTTGGGGATCCATGAAGTGACAGGTGCTATAGATGATCTCTTAGTTAAGAGCCTTGCCTCACTCCTTAGAACCTGTAAGGGACAGAGTGGCATCTGAACCTAGGTTTTCAGGCTCTAGACCCTATGGTTTGCTTTCTCCTGTGAGCTAAGTCAGCTTCCAGTGAGCTGCATGTGACCTGCAGCGCAGAGGAGCTCCATGCTGGGTGGAGCTGCACAGGTTTCGGGACATGAGTAGCTTGGATTCCTGGTAGATGTGAAAGGGCAGTGTCAGAGCATTACTAGTGCTTATGGCAGTTCGACCCCAATGTTTTCTCTGAGCAACAGAG
Organism: Rhynchonycteris naso; assembly: GCA_037038555.1. Classification (NCBI taxonomy): domain Eukaryota; kingdom Metazoa; phylum Chordata; class Mammalia; order Chiroptera; family Emballonuridae; genus Rhynchonycteris; species Rhynchonycteris naso. The sequence goes on along the minus strand of CM072997.1, from coordinate 43,072,452 downwards.
AGAATCCTGTCTTATACCTTCAAGGAGTCATTCATTACATTCTAGCATTAAAATTCACGCAACTTTTAAATTCTACTTTGCAGTATATCTATGCTATTTGAATGCAAAAGAGTATTTTCCATAGTTGCCAGCAAGTAAAATTGTCTTATACAGAGACCCAGATTGTTTCTCCAGTAGCTTTTAGTACCTCCTGGCATATTACCATGTACCCTTAAACTGTTCCTCAGTTTGAAAGCGTGAGAGGAAGTGGGAAAAAGTAGGGTGTGACTCTGTCATGAGAATGTGGAAGTTTTCCTAAATATTTGGACTTTACTCTGTAGACACTGAGGAGCCAATGAAGCATTTCAAGAAAGAAAGTGATATGATTGATTCTGTATTTTAATGGAATGACTTTTAACTTCTTTGATAATCATCTACAGTCAGAAATACATTTTAGATGGCAATTAATACACAGATTATATATACATTATATATATGCCTATGTATATATATGAGAATATATATATATGTGTGTGTGTTTGCTATGTGCCAATGAGTTGACTCTGACTCCTGGGACCCTATGAATGAGCTATGTCCATAATGTTCTGTCCTCAGCAGACCTGCTCAGCTCCTGCCTATGGCTTCTTTCATGGAGTCACTCCATCTCTTATTTGGTCTTTCTCTTTTCCTGCTGATCTCTGTTTTTCTCTGCATTATTTTCTTTTCCAAAACATTTGCCTTACCTTGATGTGCCTGAAGTAGGACACTTTCAGTTTTGTCATTTTTGCCTCCAGCGATGTTCCGGGTTTAATTTGCTCAAGGACCCACATGTTTGTCTATCTGGTGGCCCAAGGTGTCTGTAGATCTCTCCATCAACCTCATATCACAAATGAATCAATAGTTTCCTTTTCAGCCTTCTTCACCGTCCAACTGTCACATCAGTATATAGCAATTGGGAATACAAGGATGTGGATAATCTTAGCCTCTGTCTCTAATGACACATCTCTGCTCTTGATGGTCTTTCCTAATACTTCCATTTCTGCCCTTTCAAGTCTCAGACTTATCTTGATTTCTTAGTTGCAGTCTCCATTTGAACTGATGACTCAGCCAAGGTTGACAAAATTTTTTAATAACTTCAGTGTCTTGTTGATGTTAAAGGGATGTATTTCTTCTGTAGTTACAACTCTTGTCCTCTTGGTATTCAACTGTAATCTGGCTTTGGTACTTTCCTCTTTCCCTTTCACCAGAAGTTGCTTCAAATCACTGGTACTTTCTGCCAGTACATACATGGAAAGCAAATCTGATGAAACTTTACTTACCCTTATATTTTCCATTCTGGTCTATTTCATCTAGGAAAAGTGAAATGCAATCCACTAAATTGGCTGTACAACCCCTAATGGATTACACTTAAATTAAAAAAAAAAAAATATATATATATATATATATATATATATATTTTAATGGAAGGATGGTGGAAGAGAAACAGCAAGACCAATCAAAGTGCAGATAGGTCAGAATAATTAGGATATAAAGCAAGGCGGTGGCAGTGAGGATGCAGCTAGAATCCACAGGAATGGTTTTTCAATTGCCTATGAAAGTGGTTTTGGGTTTCTGGCTTGAGTTACTATCCATTCTATTTACTGAGAATAGAAAAACAAAAATACAAGTTGAGAAAGAAAAATAGCGAATTCTGTATGGAAGTGATTTTGAAGTACATGCAAGATATGTAATGGGTATATGGATAGGAGAGTTGGAGTTTAGGAAGGGGATAACAGATTGCCAGAGTGGAAAGAGTCAAATGAGAAGACAGCCAAGGACAGAGTCCTGAAAAGCACTTAAGGGGTGGGGGGCAGGAAAAGAAGAGCCCAAGGAGCAAACCAGAAGAGCAGAGGATTGTGTAAACCAGGGGAGAGAATTTTCAAGGACAGATTAGTCAGAATTGTCCAATGCCAGAGGATAAGATTTAGCAATTAAGAGGACATTTCTTGAGAAATAGTAACAAAAGGAGATGGTGATTTAGGCATTCAGTTAGGGGGGAAGGGTCATACAAAAAGGACAGATATGTCCTAGGAGGTAGATGGCGAGGGGCACCCTGATCGCTGATCCAGGAGTAGGTGAGATTTGGCTGTTCCAGGAATGTAGTTGGCACCTGGGAAGCTATAAATGAGTTGCAGAGTTGTCCTTGTTCTGGGATTCAGCAATAAGTCACCAGTTTCTGAAAGGAGGATGGTGAGAATGAGGCAGGAGCTTCATCCTAAAGGGGTGGCAGTTCCAGTCAGGTCTCTGAGAGTTGCAACTGAGGCACAGGGATTAGAGCAGCTACCAGCTCCGGTGTATTCTGTGTGGGCCCGACTCAAAACAAAGGGCAGAAGGCCCCTTGGAAGTACTGATACATAAACTCAGGGCAAAATAAGAAGTTGAGGGATTTAACTGTCCAGTTCTAGAGTGCTCAGACAAAAACTGCTTCTATTTCTCCAGTCTGGAAGAAGTACTGAATTAAATTATGAGCCTGCAGGTATAAGTCCAGCAGTCCCGGCTACGTGGACAGGAATGTTTAAGAGGGTTGGGAGCAGTGGGCAGAGGCAAATAATGAATAATGAATGATGTGGCTGCATTCTAGTTACTATCACCAGATCATACTTCTACCCTCCGTTATTCAACTGTTTATATACACTTAGCTCCTCAAATGCTCATTAAACCGGTTTTAACATCTTACTGCTATCTTAAACTATAGTTGACATACAATATTATATTTCAGATATACAATATAATATAATTCTACACTTAAATATATACCTTACAATGTAATTACCATGGGTGTAACAACTATCAACCACTGTACAAAGTTATTATGATATTCCCTGAGCTGTATCTGCCTCTCATTTTTAATGGTGAACAAAAGCTTTCTATGTATTCAGTTACTATTTACATGTTATTTTATCTTCTTGAAAATTATATTCTAACAGCATAAATAAACCAAAATTAAAGAAAATATGACATTTGCTCTAACTAGTACAGGTCATCTTTTTCAAAAAACAAGTTGGGCATCAAGATTAAATCTTTGAATTTCTGGATAAATGTGCCATTTGTTGATGATATCTTGATTTTAGGTGTATTCTGTTTAATTCAAAAAATATTAACTGTGAGCCTATACTGAGCAAGGAGTTCACATCTATTAACTTCTGACAAAAAGAATGTTAAGTGTGTTTTAATAGTACCATGAACATATTGTGAATTCCTTTTATTCCCATAGCTGATCCTCTAGGTGTGTAGGAGGTATACCCACTTTGATTTAATCCTGTCAACTGTAAGTTTAATGGGTTGAGTTCTGGGTAGTATTAGGAAATCAAACATCAGTTTTCATATTTCAAGCTATTTTTAAGTACTGAAATACTGTATTTGTGTTGGCACAATAACATTAGTTTAGTATTTTTAAAAATCAGAAATCTGAATCATTCATGTGAAAAGTATGCACAGAATTTATACACTGTATAAAAAGTTCATATGGCACAGAGCTGTACTCATTAAGAAGCATTTTATTGTTATTAAACAAGAAGAGGAGGGGAGATACCCCGACCCCATTGCCACCATTTTCCCAGGAGCCTGCACACCCTTTTCTCTGGGGCCGGATTCTCTTTGCTTCCTTCAGTACTACTCATTCTCTTGCAGGCTGTTCCCTTCTCTCCTAGGATAACTTTCTTTTATTTTTATTTTCTTTTTTTTTAATATTTTAATTATCTTTATTTATTTATTCATTTTAGAGAAGAGAGATAGAGAGAGAGAGAGAGAGAGAGAGAGAGAGAGAGAGAGAGAGAAGTGGGGGAGGAGCAGGAAGCATCAACTCCCATATGTGCCTTGACCGGGCAAGCCCAGGGTTTTGAACCAGGGACCTCAGTGTTCCAGTTTGACGCTTTATCCACTGCGCCACCACAGGTCAGGCTCTCCTAGGATAACTTTCAAACAGACCCTTCTCTAATCATCCTACTCGAGAAAACTCAAGAAGTGGGAGAGGGCAATCTCTGTCTTGAAACTTAATTCTCTCTCAGATAGAAAGCATCTGAGGGCAAAGTGTACACCATAATGAAGACCACATGTATTAGTCTGCCAGAACTCCCATAACAAACTACCCCAGACTGGGAGACTCAAGCAATAGAAATTTATTTTCTTAAGGTTGTAGAGGCTAGATAGACATCTAAGATCAAGATGCCAACAGGGTTGGTTTCTTTGAGGCCGGTCTCCTTGGCTTGTAGGTAGCTGCCTTCTTCCTGTGTCTTCACAAGGCTCTCTCCTCTGTGTGTGCCTGTGTCCTAATTTCTTCTTATAAGACTGATTAGGTTGAATTAAGGCATACCTATAAAACCTCATTTTAACTTAATGACTCCTTTAAACATCCCATCTCCAAATATAGTCACAACTTATTGTACTGGGGTTATTAATTTCTCTCTCTTTTCTTTCTTTTGGTGGTGGTGGGGTAGGAAATGACACAGTTCAGCCCACAGCACCATATATGGCTATTTCTTAAAAAGCAAATATAGGCATTTGTATATTTTGCAAAATAAATGCCCAAATAACAGTATTACAAATAACATCACAGCTATTCTCATTGTATAATGAGTTTAGTTATTTAATAGTATTATGGATAGTTAGATTTTCTATTTTAGTGGCCTCTAGAAGAGTCTCAGAAGCTATCAATTTAATTTTGTTAAAAATAAGGGAATCTTAGTTTTTACTTTACTGTGTAGTTAATGCTGCCACTGTTTCATTTTGCCCTTGACTATCTGTCCTCTATACATAGAAAACATGAAAAGTTAGCTTTAAAAAGATAATTAAAGGACTTCCATAAAAGATAAGGGAAAGACAAAAAATGTTTGGTTTGGGATTCACTGGGCTGACTGAAAAAAAAAAAAACATAAACAAACCCCAAATCCAAACAGTCCTCTTCCTCTTTGGAAAGTTCAACAAGAAGCAAGCCCGGCAGATCTGAATCAACTCAAAGGGAAAACACTGCTAAGAATAGTAGAAATGGATATGTTGTCATCAGCTAAGCTCCAGTCTGATAAGGCTACCTCCTAGCCAGGAAGCTCATATTGTTACACACTAAGTGTCCCTAGCCCCTCCCAGCAACCATAGATATGCCTTCTGTACCACAGTAGAGCTCTTTCCAGTCTCTATCCAGCTGTGCCAGTCCACCTGCTGATCTTCTTGGGGGAGTCATAAATACTTGTCAGCCTCCTAGTTTCCCACTTCACATTTATTCCAAGAGAGTGTTGTGGGTGGAGGCTAGTGCCCTTATATCTCATTCATGTTTGTTGATTGATCAAACTTCATGGACTTCCTACCACACTCCTTGGCCACGTTCTTTTCAGCTCTCTGTAGATGTAGCTGTTCATCAAGATGATTTCTATGATCTGATTTTACACTAATACTATATGAATCTGTGCTTCATTTTCAGGCTTTAATCCAGATTAAAAAAAAAAATCCTAGTTTTGGAACTTAATATAAATGCATTTTGCTAACAGGAAAAGAAAAATACCCCTTCCTTTCTTCCTAGGATTTTAAGGCTTATTTTAGAAGGAAAATCGAAGGTCACCTCAACCATAAGTCCCCAGCTCATTCTTTGTACTGCCTTCAGCCACTCTTGTTTATGGAAGCAACTCAGAGATCATTCTTAAAACTACATATAAGCTGAAACATTCTTCATCGATGACATTGGCAGGTTCACCACCAATTATCAGGCTAAAAAACACAGAAATAATTCTTAAAAACATAATTTTAAAAATTCAGAACAGCTCTCTTTAAGATGGCATTATCAGAAACCTTTGTTTTTTAAAATTAGAATCACGGATGAATTGTTTTCTAATGCTCTTTTATAAAGTTCTATAGATATTTTCTTAGAATCTTCATATTTGCAAAATGGCTTTGTACTGTTTTCTCTGACCCACTCATCACCCACACTACCTGCCTCCTACGTACGCCTTGCTGACTCATGGGCCCAGCCTCCGCCCCCACACACACTCAGTGACCTGGCACCCTCTCACCATGCTCTCCTTTGTTCTCCCACAAATCCACTCACTCATCTTCTCTCCTTTACATAGGTAGACACATTCACACTCCCACTGCTCAGTAGCCAAAGAACAATAATAGCTTTGGGAGGGAAAAAATTTTTTTCCAATGACCATTATGGTTTGTTATTTTATTAATTAACAAGTTGTAGCCACAAATGAGTAGTTGATAAACAGTTCTTTTATTATTCGATTATTTTTTTCAAAACTCCCCCCCCCCACAATAACTGGATTTTCTACTTTTGAAAACTCTACCAAAATGTATGTGTACTTTTGAATGTTGTAACTTTTTTTGGTACAAACAGATGCCCCTGTTTTTTGTCCAAATTGAAATGTTCTACTCAACATTTTGAAGAGAATGGGTGCACCAAGACAATGGCTCATTGGGATGGTTATTTGTCATGACAGTGTCTGACTGATTGTTGGAATCAACAGACTGCCTGACAAGGTTAACTGACTGTGAATTATGATGGAGCAATTTCAGGGCCAACATCAGAGATAAGGGCAAGCCAGCTCATCAAAGCCCTGCCAAGCCCTCCCCACTTTGTGGAGCAAGCCCCAGGGGACATGCAGAGGCCAGCCTCTGCTACTTGTGTGTATGTTTTGAGGCTACTAGAAAGGTCTTCCCAAAAGCACTCTCACCTCGTTGAATGTCGAAAATTGCAGCACTAGAGAGTAATTCCTGAACTTTCTCAATATTTAAAGTATGAAGAATTAGAAAGATATTGCTGGAGTTTCTTCCCATTCATGAAATTTGTTTTTATATTTTTAAGGAGCTCAGATGATAAGCCACATAATGTGAACAGACTCAATATTACAAATCCATTCTTTAATAGAAAATATGAGCATAATAGTGAGTTTTAAGGAATGCACAATTGAATTTGTATTGGTATTTTTTTGTTTTGTTTTATTGTTTGGCTTTCTCAATATTATAATTGATGTGAACTTCTCAGAGAAAGGCTGGGACCATTTCTCCTCCTCATTTATCTCTTTAAGGTAGCACCATGTAGCACATGTAGGGGCACTCAGTCCATGATTGCTGAAAAATTGCTTCCTATGCCTGGTAATTTCTCCTGTCAGTAATAAGCCTTAGGGCCTATTTTATTCTACTTTTTATCCACCAGAATTTTACTTTTCATTTTAAGTAGAACTACTCTTTCCTTTACATTTCCATAATGCTGAATTTTCTCGCTTATATCTTTATCACTTTCTCTCGTTTATCATATTTAATCTTAGAGCTCCTTATGACTCATTAGAATGTTTAAGTTAGATCTCTATATGATTTAATTTTATATCTTCAAACAAAGCAAGCTCCTTACATTAAAAGCTCCTTCCACAAAAAGATGCAAACACGGTGCAAAACAACAACCAAAAAAAACCCCCAAACAAGAAACAAGTACCTCCTCCCCGATTCCACAGCTCCACAGCTAAGTGGTGATATGACTGCCACAAAATTTCCAGTTGCTGGCTTCTAGCTAAAGATGGTACGCAGTTGCTCTCAGTAGAAAACAGGAGAGGGCTTATGAATGGATGAGAGACAGCAACTAATACTTGATGGAAAATAAATAGAGCAGTGGGGATACTGAAAATAAGAAAGAGGCTTAGGACTTGGAGTCACCAGATTTGGAAGAGATTGGGGGAGAGGTGCTGGTTGCAAAGCAAGAGCTAAGTTTAAAGCTTATATATAGGATAGCCAACTTCTCTTGTACCTCCAGACACAGAAAATCAGCAACCAGGTCACTCCCTCCCACCCCAGGAGGAGAGGAGATGGGATGATTATTTCCTAGAAACACTAGGTAGGAAAGGCCTGATAGAAGACATGGGTAAGGCATGGGGATGTAAACAGCTAGATGAGTTGGAAGTCTACACATATAATAATTAAATTATCTGTACCCTCTCCCTTGCCACACAATGGGAGCACTGCTAATCAGGCAACTAACCACCAGGCCAGTGTTTACCGACTGTTGGTAACCCGTTATGATTAGTGGATGATTGCATTAGCTTAATGAGTCATAACCAACATTGTCATGGGTTGGGTTCCCCAGGAAGTAGACTGAGACAAAGCTGGGAATTCAGAATGTTTATCAGGACATGCCCTCAGGATCAATACCTATAGAATGAAGAAGTAGAACTGTGATTTGTTAAAAAGATTATTAACCTTTTTAGCCAAACCCACAGGGAATGTTGAAGTTTGAATGGTTCTTCAGAACTGACAAGGTAGGTCAAGGTGACCAGGGTTTTATCCCCCTTATCCTTTATTTGGGGCTAAGGTCTTTAAAGAGGTGATTAAGTTAAAACGAAATTCTTAATGTGGAGCAGTAATCTAGTGTGACTGGTGTCCTTATAAGGAAGAAACACCATGGATGTGTATACACAGAGAAAAAGCCATGCTGACACCTTGGACTTCTAGCATAGAGAATTGTGAGAAAAAAACTTTCTGTTTGCATTTGGTTATGGCAGCCCTAGCAAATCAATATATTTCCCTTTTCACTAGATGAGGCCATCCCAGGAAGTGTGACCTTGAGTATGGCAGCTCTCTGCACTGAGGGTTCCCTTAAGTGACACTCTCAGTGACTAGGACAATCAGTCCTTCAGTGGAAGGGATCTGACTAGTACATCACAAGGTCTGTCACAAACAATAAAGAAAATAAAATTCAAAACACTAGAAAATAGAGTGCATTATAGATAGAAAAAGTAAATATCGTTTCATGAAACTTTTTATGTATCTATATATGTATGTGTGTGAACTGGGATGTTATAAATTATCATTTTTACTTTCAAAAATGTTTAAAAATCACTTTCTTGTGCATGAAATCAGAGGAGAGTCTTTTGAAAAAGCGAAACAGACCCAGAGATGAAAGAAAATGTTTTCTCCACCATTGAATAGTGAAGCCTTTCACTCTCTAACACCCATCTACTCAAGCAGAGGGCATCATTAGCTTTTTAGCATTCTGTTCTTTATGAATGGGAAAAAAAAGACCATCAGGCATGTAAGACAACCTCTAACATAAAAGAAAAATCAATATGAAAAGCAGAAAATAGAATACAAGAGGAAACTATATAATAAAAATACTGTTTATATGCTAATTTATAGCATCAAAAATTATGAGTTTTTACATACATAAAGTGAAAGCAAAATGCTATAATGAAAAAACAATTAAGGAAAAACAGGAAAGCAAACCATCATGCTGTATGCATTAAAATTATACAATGATATATGTCAATTATTTCTCAATAAAACTGGAAAGAAAACATGTATGATGTGAGACAAAAAGAAAAGGCAGAAGAAAAGAGAAGAAAGCGGTCTTGGGAATTAAAAATATAATAATAAAAAAAGTTCAGTAGAAGAATTGAAAGATAAAGTCAAGGAAATCAGCTTAAGATAAAGCCAGGAGATGAGTAATAAACAATAAGAAAGAAAAGATGATCAGTCCAGCATGCAAACTATCGTCTTCTGTGGACCACTGCTCTTTGAAAAAAAAATTCCAAATAATTTAGGAAAAGACAATGTAAATTATTACTAAACAGATGAATAAGTAATGTTTGATCTCATCAGTAATTAAAGAACAGCAAATTCAAACAAAATTAAGATGCTTTTATGCATGTGTGAATTGATTTGGAACAGTTTATTTATAATTATAATGCTAGTGTTCCAGTTAGAATGCTTTTAGGCTGGAGTAATAGATGAACTAAATCAAATCTATTAAATAATGTGTAGAGGAGGAAAAATGGCAACAGAGTAGGCGTATGTTACAACTCCCACCTCCCAGAACCAAAGTAGATTACAACTTAACTTAGGAACAATCATATTGAAAAACCAACTTTGCACTAAACTAAGGGGAATCTATAACCAAGCATCACCTAAGGAACCACACTGAGCTGGTAGGAAAGGCAGAGACATGAAAAGGGCTACCCTTCTCCTAGGAGAGGCAGCCCGGATGGTCTCTCATGGTGAGGTTGGTTGCCTGGAGAGCTGTGAGTCCTTAGCCACAGGACCGGAACACCAGCCTGGAGACCTAGAGACTAGAGGAGGTGTATGTAGAGTATTCAACTGAAAGAAGAGCCGGGTTACTGTTTGCAAGAGGGAGATAGAACTCTTAGAACCAGGCTCTGTCTTAAAGGGACAGTGCAGAAAATCTTGTTCACAGCCACTTACCCAGGGTTCCAAGAGTGGGGAGTGCTGAGAGGACTGGTGTTGCGAGAGGAGAGTATAGTTTCAAGGGCATAGGGAGAAACTGTGGGAGACAGCCACCCTGACCCCTGTACTGGGTCACTCCCCAAACCTAAAGTGGACATTCTTCCTGGGAGAACCAAGCCAGCAAAGGGAAGCAATTACCCCATCCACCAGAGGCTCTCCTGCTCCAGTCAATGCAGAGAGACACTTAGAAGCATGGGGCACATCAGGTACACAGGTTTTGAACACTGAGGTCTGGGCTACACAACCCCTCCAAACCTGCTGAGTACCCTCAGAGTGTTGGAGGGCCAAGTTGTGGAGATGGCCACGGTACTGGGCCTGCAGGATGGATGGGAGAAGAGCCCAGTGAGGCAACCTGCATGGTGGCAGTGGGGAACGAAACGCAGAGAGGCCTCACAAACACCCACCGGTGGTAGAGTCCAGAAAGGCAGCCTGTGCATCCATGGGGGGTTGAGCCAAGCAAGGCAAGGTGTCCCCTATACCCATGGAGCAGCCCAAGCTGTGGGCTGCAAGTCTGCACTGGTGTCCAAGTGCCTAAGGAGGTGAAGGCAGCAGGGGGCTAGAGGTAAGACCACACTTCAGGAATAGAGAGGTGACATACACTGGCCAAGAGTAGATAAAAGACAGCTTATGAGTGCAGCTGATATTTACAATGGCCTCAGGGCCCGGCAGAAGCAGCCACATTTTCTGGATTGCCTGTAGCCCCAAAAAGGTTGCTAAGGGCCAATCAAAAGCAGTGACCCCCACTGGTCTCCACCAGGTTCCAGCCAGGGAGGTTGAGGGCTGGTACATCCAGTGGCCAGATACGGAGAGCATCAGCTCAGGACCCAAAAACCCTAGTTAGAGTGGTATCTTAAGGAAAGGCTCCCCATGCCTGACCCACCTAAGGCATAGAAAATGCTGCCACAAACACAAAAAAAGAGCAGTAGCAGCAAACAAGTAGCCCATAGTGGAATACAAACAACTGAAGCCAACCCAAGAAGATCTAGAAACAATACAACTGAAAGCTGGAGGAAGACAACACCAACCCTATACTCAGCTAGATACACAAACACCACACCCAAAGGAGCAGTCAACACAGAGACAAAATGGGAAGACAGAGAAATGCAATTCAAATAAGTCAACAGGAGAAATCCCCAGAAAAAAGAACTGAATGAGATGGAAATAACCAAGATACTGGCTGCAGAGTTTAGAATAATGACTGTTAGGATGCTCAAGGATCTTAGAGCAACAATAGATGGACTAAATGAGAATCTAAACAAAGAGATAGCAGGCATCAAAAAGGACATTGAAATCATATAAAAGAATCAGATAGAAATGAAAAACACAATATCAGAAATGAAGACTACACTAGAAGGAATTGAAAGCAGGCTTGATGAAGCAGAAAATCAAATCAGTGATTTAGAGGAAAAAATAAGCGAAAGCATGTAAACAGAATTACAAAAAGAAATGTCTGAGGAAACTCTAAGCAAGCTCTGTGACAACATGAAGAAAAACAACATCTGCATAATAGGGGTTCCTGAAGGAGAAGAGAAAGAACAAGGGAGAGAGAAACTGTTTGAAGAAATCACAGCTGCAAACTTCCCTAAATTGATGCAGGAAAAGGTCACACAAGTTCAAGAAGCACAGAGAATCCCATTAGAGAGGAGCCCAAGTAGGTCTACACCAAGACACATCATAATTAGTAGGTCTAGACCAAAGCTAAGAGATAAAGAAAGAATACTAAAAGCAGCAAGGGAAAAGCAGTCAATCACCTACAAAAAAGCCCCCATAAGGATAACATTCAACTTTTCAACAGAAACAATTGAGGCCAGAAGGGAATGGCAAGAAATATTCAAAGTAATGCAAAACAAGAGTCTACAACCAAAACTTCATTATCCAGCAAGGCTATTGTTTAAAATTGAAGGAGAAATAAAAAGCTTCCCAGAAAAGAAACAAAACTCAAGGAATTCATTACAACCAAACTAATGCTGCAAGAAATGTTAAGGGGCCTGCTGTAAACACAGCATAGGGGAAAACAAATCTAGTAAAAGAGGAATGTAGATTTAAAGAATAAAATGGCAATAAACAACTACATATCAATAATAACATTGAATGTAAATGGATTAAATGCTCCGATTAAGATATAGGGTAGCTGCATGGATAAGAAGACAGGACACATACATATGCTGTCTACAAGAGACACACCTCAAAACAAAAGATACACATAGACTGAAAGTAAAGGGAAGGAAAAACATATTTCATGCAAATGGAAATGAAAAGAAAAGCTGGGGTAGCAATACTTATATCTGACAAAATAGACTTTAAAACAAAGGCTATGGTAAGGGATAAAGAAGGTCACTACACAATGATAAAGGGAGCAATCCAACAGAAAGATATAAACATTATAAATGTCTATGCACCTAATATAGGAGCACCTAAATACATAAAGCAGACATTGATGAACATAAAGGGCAAGATTAACAGCAATACTATAATAGTAGGGGATTTCAATACCCCATTTACAGCACTCAAGAAAGAAAATTAACAAAGAAATAGCAGACTTACAGGTCACACTAGATCAACTGGATTTAATAAATATCTTCAGAACCTTTCACTCTAAAGCAGCAGAATATACATTCTTTTCAAGTGCTCATGGTATATTCTCAAGAATAGACCACATGTCAGGGCACAAAACGAATCTCAATAAATTTAAGAAGATTGAAATCATATCAAACATCTTTTCTAATCACAATGGCATGAGACTAGAAATCAACTACAATAGAAAAACTGAAAAACACTCAAACACTTGGAAACTAAATAGCATGTTATTAAATAACGAATGGTTTAACAATGAGATCAAAGAAGAAATCAAATATTTCCATGAAAATGAACATAGAATAACTCAAAATTTATGGGACACAGCAAAAGCAGTCCTGACAGGGAAATTCATAGCATTACAGGCATACCTTAAGGAGCAAGAAAACGCTCAAAAAAACCAACTTAACCCTGCATCTAAAAGAACTAGAAAAAGAACAGCAAATAAAGTCCAGAGGTAGTAGAAGTAAGGAAATAATAAAGATCAGAGCAGAAGTAAATGACATACAGGCTAAAAAAACAATACAGAGCATCAATAAAACCATAAGCTGGTTCTTTGAAAAGCTAAACATGGTTGTTGATGAACCTTTAACCAGATTCACCAAGGAAAAAAGAGGGAGGACTCAAATAAATAAAATTAAAAATGAGAGTGGAGAAGTAACTACTGACACAGCAGAAATACAAAGAATTATAAGAAAATACTATGAAGAACTGTATGCCAAAATATTAGACAACCTAGGTGAAATGGACAAATTCCTTGAAACATATAATCTTTCAAAAATGGAAGAATCAGCCTGACCAGGCAGTAGCGCAGTGGATAAAGCATCGGATTGGGATGCGGAAGACCCAGGTTCAAGATCCTGAGCTCACCAGCTTGAGTGTGGGTCCATCTGGCTTGAGCAAAAGCTCGCCAGCTTGGATCTAAGGTCGCTGGATCCAGCAAGGGGTTGCTGGGTCTGCTGAAGGCTCGTGGTCAAGGCACATGTGAGAAAGCAATCAATGAACAACTATGGTGTCGGAATGGCAACGAAAAACTAATGATTGATGCTTCTCATCTCTCTCCGTTCCTGTCTGTCTGTCCCTATCTATCCCTCTCTCTGACTCTCTCTCTCTCTGTCTCTGTAAAAAAAAAAAAAAGAATCAGAAAAGCTAAATAGACCAATTACAACAAATGAGATCAAAACAGTAATCAAAAAAACCCCAACAAATGGCTTGGCCAGATGGCTTCACATGTGAATTCTACCAAATATTCAAAGAAGAACTAACTCCTGTCCTTCTCAAGCTATTTTAAAAAATTCAAGAGGAGGAAAGACTTCCAAGCTCCTTTTATGTGGTAAGCATAATCCTTATTCCAAAACCAGGCAAAGACAATACATAGAAAGAAAACTATAGGTCAATATCCCTGATGAATTTAGATGCTAAAATTCTCAACAAAATATTAGCAAACTGGATCCAGCAATACATGAAAAAAATCAAACATCATGATCAAGTGGGATATCTTCTGGGGAGGTAAGGCTGGTACAATATTCACAAATCAATCAATGTGATTCATCACATAAACAAATGGAAGAAGAAAAACCACATGATAATATCAATAGATGCAGAAAAAGCATTGGATAAAATCCAGCACCCATGTATGATCAAAACTCTCAGCAAAGTGGGAATACAGGGAACATACCTCAACATGATAAAGGCCATCTATGACAAACCCACAGCCAACATCACACTGAATGGGCAAAAATTAAAAGCAATCCCCTTAAGATCAGGAACAAGGCAGGGTGCCCCCTTTCACCACTCTTATTCAACATAGTTGTGCAAGTCTTAGCCACAGGAACCAGACAAGAAGAGATAAAAGGCATCCAAACTGGAAAAGAAGAAGTAAAACTATCATTATTTGCTGATGATATCATACTGTACACAGAAAACCATAAAGTCTCAGTCAAAAAGCTACTGGAACTGATAAATGAATTCAGCAAGGTGGCAGAATATAAAATGAATATTCAGAAATCAGAGGCATTTTTATACACCAACAATGAACTTTCTGAAAAAGAAATTAAGAAAACAATCCCCTTCATTATCACAACAAAAAAGATAAAGTGCCTTGCCTAGGAGTAAACCTAACCAAGGAGGTTAAAGACTTATACTTGGAAAATTATAAAACATTGATAAAAGAAATCAAGGAAGATACAAACAAGTGGAAGCATATACTGTGTTCATGGATAGGAAGAATAAACATCATCAGAATGTCTATATTACCCAAAGCAATTTATAAATTCAATGCAATTCCTATCAAAATACCAATGACATACTTCAAAGTTATAGAAGAAATATTCCAAAAATTAATATGGAACCAAAAAAGAACACGAATAGTTTCAGCAATCTTGAAAAATAAAAAATAAAGTGAGTGGTATTACACTTTCTGATATCAAGTTATACTACAAGGCCATTGTACTCAAAACAGCTTGGTACTGGCAAAGAACAGGCATATTGATCAATGGAAGAGAACAGAGAAACCAGAAATAAACCCACATCTTTATACATTTGATATTTGACAATGAAGGTAAGAGCATATAATAAAGAAAGTCTCTTTAACAAATGGTGCTGAGAAAATTGGACAGCTACCTGCAAAAAAAACAAAACTAGACCACCAACTTACACCATTCACAAAAATAAACTCAAAATGGATAAAAGACTTAAATGTAAGTCATGAAACCATAAGCATCTTAGAAGAAAACATAGGCAGTAAGCTCTCCAACATCTCTCGTAGCAATATATTTGCTGATTTATCTCCACGGGCAAGTGAAATAAAAGACAGGTTGAACAAATGGGACTATATCAAACAAAAAACACTTGCACAGCTAAAGATGATATGAACAAAATGAAAAGACAAACCACACAATGGGAGAACATATTTGACAATACGTCTGATGAGATATTAACGAAAATTTATAAAGAACTTGTAAAACTCAACACCAGAAAGATTAACAATCCAATCAAAAAATAGTCCAAAGAAATGAATAGACACTTCTCCAAAGAGGACATACAGATGGCCAATAGGCATATGAAATAATGCTCAACATCACTAATCATTAGAGAAATGCAAATTAAAACCACAATGATATATCACCTCACACCAATCAGAATGGCGCTCATTAACAAAACAACAGATAATAAGTGCCGGTGAGGATGTGGAGAAAAGGGAACCCTCCTGCACTGCTGGTGGGAATGCACACTGGTGAAGCCACTATGGAAAACAGTATGGAGATTCCTCAAAAAATTAAAAGTTGAACTGCCTTTTGACTCAGCCAACTCACTTTTAGAAATAATATCCTAAGAACACCAAATCATGATTCATAAAAAGAAATGCACCCCCATGTTTATGGCAGCATTGTTTACAATAGCCAAGATCTGAAAACAGCCCAAATGTCTGTCAGTGGATGAATGGATTAAAAAGCAGTGGTACATATACACAGTGGAATACTATGGGGCCATGAAAAAGAAGGAAATCTTACCTTTTGTGACAACATGAATGGACCTGGAAACTATTATGTTAAGTGAAATAAGCCAGGCAGAGAAAGAAAAATACCATGTGACCTCACTCATTTGAGGAATCCAATGAACAATGTGAACTGAAGAATGGAATAGAGGTAGAAGCGGGATCAAAGGAACCAGAGGGAAAGCGAACAGAGGGAAAGGGGATGAGAGGATGGGATCAGAGAAGGGAAAGAGATTGGTGAAATTATATATACGTAACACAGCGTTATAGAGAACAGAAAAGCAAATCCTGAAGGGAAGGGGGGAGGGCATTGGCGAAGAGGGGAAAAGGGGATGTTGAGGGGAGCACACATTGAGAAGTGTGAGACCACTGGAAATAATGAAAGAATCTTGAAAGCTTCCAAAAACAAACAAACAAACAAACAAAAAATGAATGTTATATTAAAAAGTAGAAACAAAATGCACCAGATATCTCAACTACAATAGTGTGCTCAAGGAAGCAATGGAGAAATGCCTTAAGAATTATGAGGGATAATTTATCTTTTTTTTAGAGAGAGAGACTGACATGACAGGAAGGGAGAGAGATGAGAAGCATCAATTTTTTGCTGTGGCAACTTAGTTGTTCAGTGATTGCTTTCTCATATGTGCCCTGAAGTGTTGTGGGGGGACTCCAGCTGAGCCAGTGACACCCTTGAGCTCAAGCCAGCAACCATGGGGTCATTTCTGTGATCTCACACTCAAGCTAGATGAACCCATGCTCAAGACGGGTGATCCTGCATTCAAGCCGGAGACCTCAGGGCTTCAAATCTGCATCCTAAGCCTCCCAGGCCAATGCTCTATCTATTGTGCCAATGCCTGGTCAGGTATGAGGGATAATTTTTTTTAAAACCTAGAATGCAATACCCAGTCAACTATCAATAAAGTACAACGGCAGATAAAGATATTTTCAGACAAAAGAATTCAGAAAATTTAACTCTTATGTATCTTTTGTAAGAAGTTACTACAGAATAGAATCTAGAAAAATAAGGGGAAATGAAAGAGGAAAACATTAGATCCAAGAAATATGGAATCCATTATATCTGATATGAGAAGGGACTCCACAAGATCATTACGAAGGGGATTTGAGCACAGCAGCTCTGCAAGAAGCCCAGACAGCAACAAATCCCTATTGATGCAAGAGGAGGCAGGGCTTAAAAAAAATGTCTCTAAGGAAATAAAGAAACATAGAAATGCATCATTAATTTGAATGTATTGAGAGATTTGCATTTCTGGAAGAGAATAGGGAATTAATTTTTGACAGGTACAAAATGAGATAATTATCAATTCTAGAGAAAACAAATATGTACCAAGAAAGGCAGTATAGTCATAGTATATGATACATCTCAGCCTTAAATAATATTTATACCATCTTAATTATGTAAAAGTTGAATAGTTATCTGAGAAAAACATTGTGATATAACTATGTTGGGAGAATAAGAGGAGAGTATAAGAAACTAAATCCACATCTTCCATATAAAGAAGCCATAGATAATATCTAGGACAGTGGTTCTTAACCTGGGTTCTATCGAACCCTAGGGGTTCGATGAGTCGGTCTCAGGGGTTTGGAGAAGCCTCTGCCGTGGAGGCCAGAATAAAGTAATACCGTAATTTGTTGTGAGTTCATGCACTTTGTCAGTTTTGTTCTTTGAGCAAGGTGATGTACATGCATGGCTCATTTTGTGCACCAGTAAAAAAACATATACCTATGTCTTGAATTTGGAAAAAAATTATATTTTATTTATCACTAAAGAAGGGTTCGGTGAATGCGCATATGAAACTGGTGAATTCGGTACCTCAAAAAAGGTTAAGAACCACTGATTTAGGACTTTGAAAAATAAAGAAATAGCAGTTAGAAATGTGGAGATAAATAGCAGAAGAAATGGCTTACAGAGTTGAGTGTGGTTGCTTTTGGGAATGGAAGTGAGCTAAGAGCTTGTAGGTTGTGCGGAAAAGGAGCTTCTCTTTTTCTTTCAGACTTTAAAAGATATTTGGCTTTTAAACTCTATACATTTATAACTTAAGTGAAAATGTTAACAATTTTACAAAGAAAAATGACAATACTGGCATACTATTTTTGAGATATGAAGGTAACCACCCTAAAAATTAAAGACTAAAGCTTGAACATGGTTTCCTTTGTGGAAGCAGGGCTGAGGATATCTGTCACTGTAAGCACTATTAGCCATTTGATTTTGTAGTCTGGTGAGGATATTACAGTCAAGACAATTTTTAAATAAAAATAAAACGAATTAACTTGAAGGAATAAATCCAGGCACGTAGACACTTAGGAAGGTTTTTAAATTTACCTCTGCTGCTTGCAGTTTTCTTATCTTTAAGATCTTTAACATCTTCCTTATGAAGAGTAAAGAGTTCATGAGAAAACACATTTGGAAACTACTGGTAGATTAAAAACGATCAATAAAAATTTCCTTCTTTACTCTTTTTTCCTTTTTTTTTAAAAAATTTCTTTTTATTTTATTCATTTTAGAGAGGAGACACAGAGTGAGAGAGAGAAGGAGAGAGAGAGAGAAAGGGGGGAGGAGCTGGAAGCATCAACTCCCATATGTGCCTTGACCGAACCAGTGCAGGGTTTTGAACTGGCGACCTCAGTGTTCCCAGGTCGATGCTTTATCCACTGCGCCACCACAGGTCAGGCTCCTTCTGTACTCTTACAAATAAACCATGCAACAATTATCAGTAGTACAATCTCATTCTTTGAAATGCTTCTCTTTTCCCGGATTCACAAGGACCCTTTCATTACACCTTGGGTATAAAAAGAATACTCAGTGTACATGTGAATAATGAAGTCACTTAAAAATGGTCTATGTGAAATAAGAAATATCCTTTGAGTAATATGAATAACCTTTCAATGAGTGCATTTTTTCAGCAATAAAGTGCAATACATATTTTATTCATTTAACTTTTATCAAACCTTAATGATTTTTGAATGGGTTCAAATTTTACATAATAGTAATAAGAAGTAATCCACCAATGGTGGAATGCCATTAAAACTGGACTGTGGTGAGTAGGGGACTGAGGCATTGATCCTCACATTTCTTGGAATAGGCAAACAACCTGAAACAGTAGCATCTGGCCAAGAGCTGCCTGTTGACAGATAATTGTACAATTATCTTTTTTTTTGTCCCATGTGATAAAAAGGATTAAGAAACAATGCCTTAGCCTGACTAGGTGGTGGTGCAGTGGATTGAGCATTGGACTGGGATGCACAAGACCCAGGTTTGAAACCCCGAGGCCACTGACTTGAGCACGAGCTCATCTGGTTTGAGCAAAGCTCACCAGCTTGAACTCAAGGTCGGTGGCTTGAAGGGGTCACTGGGTCTGCTGTAGCCCCCTGGTCAAGGCACATATGAGAAAGCAATCAATGAACAACTAAGGTGCTGCAACAAAGAATTGATGCTTTTCATCTCTCTCCCTTCTGGTCTGTCTGTCCCTATCTGTCCCTCTCTCTGTCTCTCTCTCTGTCTCTTACACACACACACACACACACACACACACACACACACACACACACACACACGGAAACAATGCCTTAAACAGATGTCATAAAAATCCATTATAAGAATTGATAGCTGTATGGCCAGCAGCCATGGCCACCATCAGAGACACCTGGCCTGCGCAGGTTCACATTTGATTCAGACAGACAGTAATGAAACAATGGAGCCAAGAATTGGTGGGCCATTACCTTTAATCCTAGTTCTCGCCCCCAGATGGCGAGAAATACACACAGTGGGAAAACACTTCCCTTTCCATTCAGGGCTCCCAAAGCCGCTGACTTATCCTAGTATTCCTAGAATCAAAGGTTTCTATCTCACCAGCCTTATTCACCTCTGTTCCCCATCTTCTTCTCTCTGCACAAACTCTGCACAAACTGGCTTCTCCTTCAGCACTCCGCCATCTTGGCTGCCTCTCCTATGCAATGCTAATTTCAGGAACTGAGAGAGAAAGTCCCTGGTCTGTCTCATTTTATAGTGTAGAAATCAAAACCTTTAAGCCAATATACAAATAAGGAAGTCTCTGATACAAAGTCACTTATCTGAGGCATAAAAGGGATTCCTCATAAGAGCGCACCACCCCACATCATGTCAAGGGCGTGGAGAAAAGCTTAGTTTTGAAAAGATCTTAGTATTAAAAGAGCAGGAGAGGCAGTCTTAAAACTAAGCCTTAGGCTATAATGACCCTGCCTGCTCACAGCCTGTCCCCCACACCCAATGCAAACTATAAGGGAGGAAACATATACATCATATTTGAAAACTTATTTGACCCACAATAGCCATTTTGGTAAAGTCTTTTTCAGTTACTTCCTTATTAAATTTATAAGAGAAGTAGTTAAATTCGTAAGTCTTTAACTGATATTTAGGTATCCCACAAATCTGAATGAAAATTAGGTAACCTTAGATTTATGTATGAGTTTGGATTGTGGTTAGCTACAAGTAATTTAACAGAGACTCCCAAGACAGTAGATCATTACTCTCACCTATAAAAAAGAATTCTGGAGAAAGCTAGGTTAGCAGTGGCATCTCACCATCTCACCATCAAAGATCCTGCTGCTTTCAGTTTTTGCTCTTAGATTGCTAAGGCATGAGTCTCAGATCAGGGAATGCAAGCCAACACAACCACACCCCAAAGAGTAGGATGGAGGAGGAGAAAGGTGTGTCCTTCCCCTTTTAGGGAGACTTTCCAGAAGTCACTATCCTATTTTCACTTAAGTCTCATTGTGAGGGACTTAGTCACATGACCATATAGCTGCAAGCATGCTTATATATTAGGTTTTTTAGCTAGGTGGCAGTATGTCCAGCTCAAAATGGTTTTATTAATTTGAGAGAGAAGAATGAACAATTGCTATGTGAACAGCAGTCTTTACAACATGTTTTAGTAACTGACATGTAATTCATTTCAAATGAAATCTGCCAACTACTTATTTTACATATATATAAATACGTGTCTGCATGTATATATGTATGTATTGTGTGTATGTATACACACACACACATTACTAGAAATGTTGACATAAGCATTAAGGAAGACCAATTAGAACATTCATTATTTAAAGTCTTGATTATATATTTTTGTTAGATTTAATAATTCCTGATTAAGGCAGTGTAGCTAGGGGGTACAAACTCAGATCCTGGGGCAGACTGGCTTCCATTTGTTTGTTGCACAATTTTGGGAAAATTGCTTAAGTGCTTTGTGCCTTAGTTTTCTGTTGGGCAGATAAAATGTATTATGCTCAGTTTGTTAAAGATGGTGCTGTCCACATGGAAGCCCCTCGCCCAGGTGATGATATTGGTTGCCCTTCTTGCTTTGGAGATGGGCGTAATTATGTTAATATGTGTTGGGAGAGGGCTTTCGTGCCAAAAGGTTTTAAAAGGAAGAGAGATCACATTGTTCGAGAGAAGAGTGACTATGTTCTAGGAGGAGCTCATGCTGTAGGAGAGCAGATAAAGGCCACGTGGAGGAGAGGAGAAGCAGCCAAGGTGGAGTGTTGAGAGAGAAGCCAGTTTGTGTAGAGAGAAGGAGATGGGGAACAGAGGTGAATAAGGCTGGTGAGCTAGAAACCTTTGATTCTAGGAAACTCGGATAAGTCAGTAGCTTTATGAGCACTGAATGAGTAGGTTTTGGAGCCCAGTGTGTGTTTTTATTTGCCTGCCGGGTGCAAGCTCGGATTAAAGATGATGGCCCACCAGCTTTTGGCTCCGTTGTTTCATTACCGACTGTTTGAATCAAATGCGAACCTGCATGAGCCAGGCAGCTGTGATGGTGGCCGTGGCTATTGACTTTACATTATTTTTTCAGTAAGGTAGAGATAAAAATAATCATATCTATCTAATAAGATTTGGGAGAATTAAATTAGTTAATACATGTAATGTACATAGAATTGTGTCTGGCATCCAGTAAGTGCTAAACAAATGTTAGCTATTCATATATCATTTACTTAAAAATTATAACTTTTCCTTTAAAATCATAGGCAGCCATGACAATCTGATTCTCTTTTAAGAACTTCCAGATATGAAATATCTTCCTGATCTTGCACCAGGACGTATTTTAAAATGCTGATTCCTGGAGTCAAACCGTGCGGCTTTTCTTTGAGCTAATAAATGTTAGGTCCCATACTATCATGAAAGGAATGGAACTTAGGCATTGATAAAAATGAACAATAACTGCTTGTCTCTTTTTCCCTCCCTTTCTCCCACTTCTTCTTTTTAACAGACTGTAAAGATGATATTATACCCCCATACACACCAGGTCTAACAGTCTCCTATTGCCCCAGGGTTGAAAGACTCTTGATGTTTCCACCCCCAGCACTACAGCATGCCTTGCCCATCCACAGCCTTTCCTAGTCATGCTTCCTGATCAAAATTATAAACTGCCCAGATTGGTGCAAAAATGTCATTTATATGTGTTTATTATTTTTTCTCAAGGTTTTCCTCAGACATCTCCTCAAATATATGATCTATTTTCCTTTGAGAAAATAATATTGAAGTGAAATTTTGATGCTTAATTGAATTAAAACTATAGCTAAACACTTTCTCACCATCTTAATAATAAAAATTATATTAAGGTAGTCTTAGGAAAGAAACATTGTATTTCCATTAACATGTGGCTTTCACCTTTGGACCTGAGGCAACTGCCTTGGTTGCTGCCGTTCCTTTCTAGGGAGACGGAAAAATACATGGTGACCAACGTTTTCACAATAAAAAGGACAAAAATAAATTGAAGAAAACAATATTGTAAATAAAAGAAACATTTTATTCCTTGCAACAACAATACACTATCATATGATAAATGCATAATAAAAACATTTGTAATAGTTTATATTGTAATTATGCTTACACGCCTATTAATTTTTAATAATAATTGTAAGAAAAAAGTACTCATTTAGATACAAATACGCCACATCACACGCAATGGATCGGCTCTGCATCCATCGAATACGGACATTTACAGATTAGTCTTCCAATACCAAAAAGGAGGACATGTAGGAGGACACTTTTCGAGGGAGGACGGAACATACCAAAGAAGGACTGCCCTCCCCAAAGAGGGACGATCAGTCACCTTAATAAATAGGGCATGAAGAACATGTGCCTCATCACTTTTCTGGGCAAAACGACACAGTTGCATGCATTCTTTCTGATCATATTCTATTGGCAAGAACCCAGCCATAGGGCCATACCTGGATTCAAGGGAGGCTGGGAAGTGTGGTCCGTAGCTGGATGTCCCTGTGCGGCTTAAACTGGTGGATATGGGCTCTATTACTAAAAGGAGAAAGGGGAAAACAAAGATGAAGTGTGTTAGTAGTCTTTGTACACAAATGTATCACATAGCTGCAATAGAGTGAAAAATTTTATTTTGCTTTTCACTTAACATTACGTCAAAAGTTTTTGATGTTACTATATAGTCTTAATAATTATAAAATAATAACTTTATAATAACTCATTGAGTATATAATCTATAAATTTTTTAACTCTTCCTATTGTCAAAAATGTAGTTTTTCCAGTTCTACATTATTATAAACAATGTCACAATAGATCTTTTCATGAGTATAATATTTTCTTCTTGGGATGGTTCCCTTAGGATAAATTTCCAGAACTAGCATTCTTGGGTCAAAGGGTGTGTGAACAGTCTATGATTCTCAATGCTTTTATTCCAAATTGGTTTCTGGGAAGGCAGTACCAATTTGTTCCCAAAGAAAATATGCACATTTTTTTCTATGAATGTAGAGAGGAAGACACATTCACATAGCCTTGTGGGTAGAACAGTTTCAGTTTTCAGGGCCTCACTGGAATGATCAGGAGACAACACAAAACTTGAGTTTGAGTCTCTTATTTTGCCATTTCCTATTTATGGTATATAGGAGACAAGCACGTATTCACCCTGTGCCTCAGGTGTGTTATTTTAAAATTAAGGATAAAAATATTTCCCTCATGAGGTTATACAGTAATCATTATGGCTGTTGACAAATATTCTCTTTTAGCATCTTCTATACACGTGTTTAAAAAATGTAATTCCCTGCTCCCTTGAAGATAGATATGGCCATGTGACTGGCTTTAGCCAGTGAAATGGAAGCAAAGTAACAAGTGTCATCTCTAGGTATACATTTTAGGAATCTGTCTGTGATTTGCTACACTCTTTGTCCCATTTGCCATGTGATCAGAAGTATTCCAAATCATGGGAGCTCTTTAAATGAGTCCTAAATAAGGATGCCACAGGGTGCAGCCCCAAGCCAACCTATGATAAGAATGTAAACTGAGTGAAAAATAAATGTTTGGGTTGTTTTTTTAAGCCACTGAGACTTTGGTATTGTTTCTTACCTCAACATAAGCTAGCCTACCCTTACTGCTGCAGGCATTCACAAGATAAATAAAATAATATGCTTAAGATGCTGGAACAATGGTGGAGCCTCAATATATGCCCTTTATGTAAAAATTAGTATGATTTATTCAGTGCCTTCTATTTGCCAGGCATTTGTATACATTATCTCTAATATTAAGAATAGCCTTGCATATCATGAAGACTCCATTTTATAGAGGAGAAAACAAAGTTAGGAATGGATGGTATTTACCTAACATCATCCAGCTAGGAAATTGCAGAGCTGGGATCCAAACCTGGTGTATTTCTCCTCATCTTTATTATATTTTCCCCCTTGTCTTTGAAAGTTTATGGCATTTACGTTTTTATTATTATTTACATCATTGTGTGAAATTCTTTATGAGCTTCACATTTAAACCTGCAACAAACCTTTATTTTCTTATACTTGTTGCAAGATAAACATAAATTGGGTCAAAGGTACAGTAGCTCGTTACTCAAGCCTCTGCTTGTTCCCCAGAAGAAGCCTCATGAACTCAAGTGTCCTTTACATTTTTCTTGGCTTGAATATACCCAAGAGCGGTTAAGATTTATATGCTTATGAAAGGAAGAAATGGTTTCAAAATTGGAGTGGAATGAGTCAGACGAGGAGTTAGATGAGAGTAAAAGATTGTTAAACCCTACTTTACTATCTGTCTCTTTCTCTTTTTTTCCAGTAAAAAATGTATTTCATTTAGGAAAAAACTGGTTGGAAGGTCAAAATTAAATACACTTCTATCTGACTTCCCCAAGGGACATCTCTCAACAGCCCCGCTACCACAAAACCACTTGGCATTACTCTCCTACTCAGCACCCTTCCACAGTTCATAGTGCTTCTGAGTTCTGCCTCTCTTTCTTTTAACAGTTTTATTAAGACATAATTCACCATACAATTCAACCATTTAAAGTTATAATTCAATGGCTTTTAGTAGATTCAAAGATGTGTATCCACGACCCCAATCAATTTTAGACTATTTTCATTATATATATATAAAAAAAAAATCCACACCCCTTAGCTGTCACTCCAACCTCCCCATTCACCCCTACCACACCTCCAGCCCTAGGCAACTACTAATTTACTTTCTTGGTTCTCCTTCTACACTGGCCCCCAGAATGTCAGTTTCCCACCATCCCAACACATGGTTAATCTTCTCTCCCCTCCAGCCCCATTTCAACCCTGCTAAACTTTGTTCAATTATTTTTAATTCAAAGCTCAAATTTGGGCCTTGGCTGGTTGGCTCAGTGGTAGAGCATCCTCCCAGTGTGTGGATGTCCTGGGCTCAAATATCAGTCAGGGCACACAACAGAAGTGACCATCTGCTTCTCAACCCCTCCCCCTTCCCTTCCCTCTCTCTCTATCTCTGTCTTCCCCTCCCAGAGCAGACATGGCTTGATTGGCTGGCTCCGGGCACTGAGGATGGCTCCATAGCCTCACCTCAGGTGCTAAAATAGTTTGGTTGCCAAGCAACGGAGCAACAGCCCCACATGGGTAGTGCATCGTCCAGTAGGGGGCTTGCCAGGTGAATCCCGGTTGGGGTGCATGCAGCAATCTATCTCTGCCTCTCTGCCTCTAACTTAATAAGAGGACACACACACACACAAAAGATCAAATTTGGCGCAGGGTGTGGTAGCGCGCGCCTATAGTCCCAGCTACTCGGAAGGCGAGGCGGGAGGATCGCTTGAGCTCAGGAGTTCTGGGCTGTAGTGCGCTATGCCAATCGGGTGTCCGCACTAAGTTCGGCATCAATATGGTGACCTCCTGGGAGCAGGGGGCCACCAGGTTGCCTAAGGAGGGGTGAACCGGCCCAGGTCGGAAAGATCAAATTTGGAACTATCTGGTATAATAAAATATTTTCTTTTTTTCTAATAAAAGTTTTTACTTACTTTACTAAACTTAGAATTATCTTGTAGTATAATACAGTGTGTCCATAAAGTCATGGTGCACTTTTGACCAGTCACAAGAAAGCAACAAAAGATGATAGAAATGTGAAATCTGCACCAAATAAAAGGAAAACCCTCCCAGTTTCTGTAGGATGATGTGGCAGCATGTGCACATGCGCAGATGATGACATAGCACCTGTATATAGCAGAGCAGCCCACGGCCAAGCCAGTCCAGATGTGGACGGTACAGAGGAAAGTTCAGTGTGTTCTGTGGCTTGCTAAATACAAATCCGTGACCAAAGTGCAACATGAATATTGGCGTGTTTATAACGAAGCACCACCATATAGGAATAACATTACTTGGTGGGATAAACAGTTGAAGGAAACCGGCAGTTTGGTGGAGAAACCCCGTTCTGGTAGGCCATCAGTCAGTGACGAGTCTGTAGAGGCTATACGGGATAGCTACCTAAGGAGCCCTAAAAAATCTGTGCGTGCGTGTGCTCAACAATTACACCTAAGCAAGACGACAGTTCATAAGGTGTTAAAGAAACGTCTCTGTTTTACGGGGTACAAATTGCAGCTACTGCATGCTATCAAACAGGCGGATAGACCAACACTATGCACGTTTGCTACAGATATGCTTCATGAGATCAACAATGATGTAAGATTTTTCCAGAAGATTGTGTTTAGCGATGAGGCAACCTTCCATATCTGTGGACATGTTCATCGCCATAACATCCGAATATGGGCTGCTGAATATCCTCCTGCCTACGTTGAGTATGAATGTAACACCCCTAAAGTGAACATGTGGTGTGGCCTGATGCATGATAAGGTGATAGGCCCATTTTTTTTCGCGGAGCAGTCTGTGACGGCAAACACCTATCTTGACATATTGGAATTGTATGCAGTGCCACAATTTCCAGAAGGTGTCATCTTTCAACAGGATGACGCTCCTCCACACTATGCCACCACTGTTTGTGAGTTTCTGGATAGAACATTCCCCGGCGGTGGATAGGCAGGGGTTCTGTCAAGCCTTGGCCATCACGATCCCCAGATCTGACACCCTTAGACTTTTACTTTTGGGGTTATGTGAAGCAACATGTATACACTGAACGTATCAACGACATTACTCACTTAAAACAGAGAATCACAGACATTATTCACTCTGTTACACCAGATGTCCTTACCCGTGTGTGGCAAGAACTTCACTATTGTTTGGATGTGTATAGGGCAACAAAGGGAGCCCACATCGAACTGCACTGAATAGGTATGAAACTGGGAGAGTTTTCCTTTTATTTGGTGCAGATTTCACATTTCTATCGTCTTTTGTTGCTTTCCTGTGACCAGTCAAAAGTGCATCATGACTTTACGGACACACTGTTTAAAAAACTGGTTTAAAAAATAACCAGTTTAAGTTTTAAGCTCTCATCTGTTTATGACCTGATTATCCACTTTGAGAAGTATTCAAAATCTCCTCTTTCGTTGTTCTCTAATAAGCCATTTCACAGCTTGTTGGTACCTCTAACTCATTATATAAAGTGTTCAACAGATTACATTAAATTAAAATTGCTCTCTTACATGAACCCGGTTTATAAAGAGTGTTGGTTAAGAGAAAGGCAGAAATTGAAATGGATGGTTAAAAAGAGTACTGTATTAAAGTTCATCCGTGAATTTTAGTGACCTATATTCACAATTACTGTGAAGAGTTTCTGATTTATTTTTTTTTATGCTCAAAGCCATGAAAAGTTGTTGACAACTTGCTTAATCAGGTTGGATGGTTACCATGAAACTCTTAAATTACCTGAACCATATTGTTTGAAATAATGATTTCTAGAACTAGCACAAACTTCTAAGATTTGTTTATGGAAGGTAGTCCTGATTCTAATAAATTATTCATATAAAACAAAACAAACAGGAAGCAGCAAAAGGCAGCTAAGCATTAAGAGGATAAGTGCTATGGGAGAGATGAATTGTTCCTTATGTGGAAAAAATTAATGAAACATGTGAATGCTTTTACACCCCTAAAGATGATATTTCTAGACTGAGGGTGAATTAACTAATTTGTGGAGAGTCTGGTTCCAGTCTCTACTTGTGCTATGCTGACTTGTTTTCTGTGTGTTTTGGATACGTGTGGTGACAGCAACCTGTTGGGCTCTGGTAAAACCCATTCCAAAGATATGTGAAGCCTGGACATGTGAGGTTGAATAAGCACATCTTGGAGCTGTAATACGTATTAACATTGTTGGGCAATTATGGCAATGGAAAAACAGTGTTGATGAATAAGAATGCTTACAGGGTGATGGCTTTAGAAAAAAGCAGGCACTTGATAGGCAGAGGACATGACATCCTTTTTCTTTATTCACTGAGCTTCATAAAGTCTAATTTTGCCCTAATTATAACTGTCCTGTTCTCTAAAGCTTACCTTTAGCAAATGTTTATTCAGCAATTACAAAATTCTGCATAACTCACTCGGCTAGGAACTGTGAGAAATACCATATAGAGATGAGAGGAACCCTAGCTTTGAGACTGTGTATGGCTGGGGTGTTCAATACGTCGATCGCGATCTACTGGTCGATCGCAAAGGAAGTGTGGGTAGATCGCATGACATTAAAAAGACATTTGTCTTTTGACTGGCATACAGGGTAGCCAATCTGACGTCTGAACTTTTGACACCCTACGCATGTGTGTTAAACCGCTCTAACTTGTTCAGTTATATTGCTGCGTAGTTAGCCTTCAGTTTATTTAAACTAAATACAACAAAGGGCATAAAAATGAGTGCCGTAGCTGGTCCGAGTAAGAAGCCTAAAACCTACCACTTTCATAAAGAATGGGAGGGGATTTTTTTTTTTTAATTTTTTTTTTAATTCATTTTAGAGAGGAGACACAAAGTGAGAGAGAAAGAGAGAGAGAGATAGAGAGAGAGAGAGAGAAAGGGGGGAGGAGCTGGAAGCATCAACTCCCATATGTGCCTTGACCAGACCAGTGCAGGGTTTTGAACTGGCGACCTCAGTGTTCCCAGGTCGACGCTCCATCCACTGCGCCACCACAGGTCAGGCGGGAGGGGATTTTTTTCACTATGACACATTCTAAGTGCGTTTGCCTCATCGGTCTGTGTGCCATTGCTATTCCAAAGAAGGGAAATGTGGAGCGGCTTTTTCAGACTGTTCATAAAAACTATAACATTGACTTTCCTCCGAAAAGAGAGCTGAGAAGGAGAAAGGTGAAAGAAGAATACACAATATTAAGTAGTAATAATAGTAACTTAAATAATGATAATATAGAAGAAATAAATTTATGTTTTGTATTTTTATTGTAGGTAGATCATTTTGACTTGGTCATCTTAGAAGTAGCTCGCAAACTGAAAAAGTGTGGGCACCCCTGGTGTATGGGAAAACACAGACCGTATTTGGGAAATCAATGAGTCCAGTGTTTAGCTCTGGCCGGTAACTCAACTGGTTAGAGTGTGGTCCAGATACATCAGGGTTGCAGGTTTGATCCCTGGTCGGGGTGTATACAAGAGTCAATCAATGAATGTATAAATAAGTGGAACAACAAATCAATGCTTCTCTCTCTTTAAAATCAATAAGAAAAAAAAATTAGTCCAGTGTATAAACTACCACCTTGATGGGAAAATGGAAAACAGAGATAAAAAGGAGTATAGGGCTCAAATTGGTAGGTTCTTGAATGTTGAAGTTATATACTAGGACTCTATTCCTTGGAAAGCAGGGACTTGCTATCTTTTTTTCTATTTAATATGAAAAGGAAGTGATCAAAGCTGTTTCTATTTATTCACATGTTTTTTGTCCCGTTGATATGATCTTTTTTAAATGATAAATTTTCAGTGAACAAAAACAATATCTATCCTGCTTGTTTAATGTCCAATGCAATGTGGTAGGCTATGCTTAATATTTAGTTCATGTAAACAGCAGCTGTTATTAAAAATTCATGTGTTCTTAGTACGGAAAGAAAAAAGGATCACCCATTGTTCTTAATATTTATTTAGCTAAACTACCATCTGCCTCTTCAAAGAAAAATAAGAAACCCAGGCAACTGTGGCAAATCATTTGCCCAAGAAAAACACTTTTAAATCCTGGTGGAGTGATCAGGTGCCACTATGGAGCATGAAAATACTATAAACTGATTACCTTCTGTATTTATTGATTTAGCACTTTTTTTCAATATTATCTCTGTAGGTGGATTCCAGGGGATTAAATATATTTAAATTATCTAAGGCTCTGGTTAAATATAATCAATCTTATTCCTCTCTTTCATTGTCCTTTATATCCTCTGTGGGATCTCCTAACCCCCATTACGAGTAACTTGTCAAAATGGAGAGGATGTGAGGGACGCCACTGCTGGCACCATAGTGTTGGGGCATCTGAAGAAAGGATGGGGAAAGCTACAACAGAGTTAGAGGGAAGGAGGAGTGATGGTGACTGTTGTAGGACCTCGTTGCTTCTTCCAGGAAATTAAAGGGGAAAAACAAAATTTTTTACAGCTTTTAGATATCAGACCAACTGCCAGCTTCTTCCCATCCTGCATGTCAGCGTAGCTGAGGGTGAGGAACAGGCAGGCACATGCAGGCTGACTACTTTCCTTCTTGTGACAGCTCCAGGTTAAAAAAAAGTGCGCAGAACAGGATTATAGCGCCAGCATTCCCAGGCCCAGGGTGCAAAGTGGGGCAGCCTGGGATGAAGTGAAGGAAAAATCATACAATAAAATAGAGATAAAAAGAAGAAGAGGAAGGAGGGTGGTGAATATGATATTAAAGTGCTATGAGAAAGCTGCATGGAGGAAAAGATGAGGACATGAGACAAAGCCGGGTGCTGCCTCCGTGTGCATCTGAGAGCTACGTGGGTGTGTCTGCAGAGGAAGTTGTGAGGGCATATGCGTGTGCAGAACACACACTAGGGAGGGGCTTTATTGATGTAGGCGTGGGAGGGTGTGTGCAGTAGGGTGTGGAGTGCGGGGGTGGAGAGAGAAAAGAGTGCAGAGCGAGGGAGGAATTTTATGGAGTGCCAGGAACACCCATTTCACAAAGGAAAATTGCCAGCTGCCAGAGAGTCAAATCTCCTTTGTGGGAATATTTCAGCTCCCCATGTTGGATTCTAGCTATGGATCCTCCCTCAGGATGTTTGCCAGATGTTTGACCCATAAAGGGAGGGACACAGTCCCTGGGTTTTTACCACACCCTCATCCATGATCTTTCCCAAGAACTGATGTTTTTTCTTGTGTATTATCATAGCATTGGTCACAGAGCAGCATTTCTTGGCAGACTGTCTAGTGAATAGAGCTGTAAATCATGTGGAAAGAAATACTTTTTATTTGGTGTAAAGCCAGTAGTTGAGTACACCATCACAGCCGCCTGGCCAATGTAGGTTCTCATTAGATTCGGACAGTCGGTAATGAAACAACGGAGCCAAAACCTGGTGAACCATCAGCTTTAATTCTAGCTTGCACCTGGTGGGCAAGTAAAAACACACTGGGCTCCAAAACCGACTCATTCAGTGCTCACAAAGCTACTGACTTATCCAAGTTTCCTAGAATCAAAGGCTTCTAGCTCACCAGACTTACTCACCTCTGTTCCCCATCTCCTTCCTTCTCCCTGCATAAACTCTGCACAAACTGGCTTCTCTTTCAGCATTCCGCCATCTTGGCTGCTTCTCCTCTCCTCCACATGGCCTTAATCTGCTCTCCTCTCTAATGCTAATCTCAGTAACCAAGAGAGCAAGCTCCCGATCTGCACCACTTTATAGTATAGAATCCAAGCCTTTAATCCAATCTACAAACAAGAAAGTCTCTGATACAAAGTCACTTATCTGAGCCATAATGGGAGGATTCTTCATGACAGTGCACCACCCCACATCATCCAATCAGTCAAGGGCGTGGGGAAAAGCTTACTCTTAAAACTTGCACATGGGCAGTGCCATCTTTAACAAAGTGAGCATAATATATTTTATCTGCCCAACATTTAGTTTCTTCATGTGCTGTTTGATAGCCTTTGGAACCCTACTATAATATTTCTGTGTCTTGGTTCCCAATTTTCCCAGTAACAAAAAAGAATATATTATATAACTAAGGGAAATATGGTATAGAATAACTGCAATGAATAATTATAAAGACCAATGGGTGACAAATTTTAGCTAGAATGAGAAAGAACTTCTACTCATTAGAAGTGTTCAAAAGTCAAAGAGAGTGGCATAGGAGGAGGTATGTATCATGTCTTTAGAAATATTCAAACAGAAGGGAGATAACCAGTTACTGGGTATTTAGGGGGAATTCCAGCAGCAAATAAGAGCTGTGCAAGATACCCTGAAGGGTTATGCAAAAAATATGAGATGCTACCATTCTAGGACTATATAGTACTTTAAGCAATACAGAATTATTTCAAATGTTAAAGTACCTTAAATATGAAATAGTCAAGGTGTTACATGATTAACTAACAAGGAATGTCTCATGTAATTAGCACTGTTATTGGACAAGCAGTATGTATAGCACATAAATGCAGAGAGAACTTGAGGTTCAAGTCTTCCATAGGAACCCTGAAACAAACTAAAACTAAACCGTGAAACAAAAATACATAGAAGAAGGCTATGTATGCTATGTACCAGGGAGAAAAATTCAATAAAAATAGTCCAGAACTCATAAGCCATTCCTGAACAACCTCTATTTCTATGAGAGATGAAATTCAACTTTGTGTAGTACTGAAAGAAGTCTAGAAGTTTTCTCTTCAGTGATCAAACTTTCAGATGTTTGTTGACTACCAAATTCAGATATATACTAGATGCTTGTTTGAGATATGGCACAGAAGTCCACAGAGCTTCCTCTGCTTTTCAAGAACCATTGATAAGCCTTCTCAAATATTAATGTGCATTTTAATCACCTGGGGACCTATTAAAACGCAGATTCTGATTCTGAAGGCCTGGAGTGAGATCTGAGATTCTATCTATTTTTCCTTTTTATTCAGTGAGAGGAGGGGAGGCAGAGACAGACTCCCGCCTGTGCCCTGACCAGGACCCACCCGGCAAGCCCTCTAGGGGGCAATGCTCTGCCCATTTGGGGCATTACTCTGTTCTCAGCAAAAGGGCTCTTCTTTGTGCCTGCGGTGGAGGCCCTGGAGCCATCCTCAGCACCCTGGGACAACTTGCTCCAATTGGGTCATGGCTACAGGAGGGGGAAAGAGAGAGAGAGAGAGAAGTGAGAGGGGTGGAGAAGCATATGGGCGGTTCTCCTGTGTGCCCCAACTGGGAATTGAACCTGGGACATCCACACGCTAGACCGATGCTCTACCACTGATACAACCAGCCAGGGCCAAGATTCTATATTTCTAAGAGATACTGATGATACTTGTCCATAGGCTCCTCAAAGAAGCAAAGCTGGAGATGAAACCAGTTAGGGAATTCTATGTACTCACCTATTTTCCTGGGTATCGGGTCACGCTGCATTGGGGATAAAATTCAATACTATGTTATCTATAGAATCACATAATTAATAGTACAAATGGAAAAGAACTTTGAGATGCCATCTAAAAAGCAATTTAGCTCTTGCCTTGGCTGGATAGCTAAGTTAGTTGGAGCATCATCCAGAAGTGCAGATGTTGCTGGTTCCACTTCCAATCCCTGCCTTTCTCTCTAAAAACAAACAAACAAACAAACAAAACAATTTGGCTCCTATCACTGGTGCATGTGAGGTAATATGAGATCTGTGTGGGCTGGATTGGGGTATCCTCAGGGTGGTGATAATATGGTCTATTAAGGTAAATGTCAGGGATTTCTTGGGAACTGCTGACTACACTGTCAGGTAGATGAAGTTTTAGTTCCCTCTCACCTGCTTGTCTCTCCCTTCTTAGAACATGCCTTTCCCTAAGAGGAAACTTTGATATTTTCTCTCAGGACTTTGACCTCAACTAATTGTTTTAAAGTCTCTAAGGAATCAGATGGTCAAGAATTTAAGGTGTGATCTATCCCAGGGAACACTTTACGCCACCAGATTTTTAAAAAATATATTAATTGATTTTATACAGAGAGGAAGGGAGAGAGAGAGAGAGAGACATCAATTTGTTGTTCCACTTATTTATGCATTCATTGGTTGGTTCTTGTATGTGCACCGACTGATGATTAAACCTGCAACTTCGGTGTATGAGGACGAGGCTCTATCCAATTGAGCTATCTGGCCAGGGCCAAGACTTCAGATTTTCAAGATACAAAAGGATAAAGCTCTATCAGAAAAATGTTAGACCCTATGAAAGGTATAAAAGTATATTTTGATAAAAAGTCTTGCTTAAACTACCGGTACCTTTTGCTTCCTCCACAGACTGACCTTAACCATGATAAGAGGAGTAAGAAGTGACAGTTTTGGGAAGAGTCCTAAGAAGGGTTTCAGTCTCATTCTAACTCATCAGGATTGAGAAGGTCTTAAAATGAAAATCTTGGTCCAAAGTAAAGACATTTGAGGACATAAATCAGCTAAGGTTGTTAACCTTTCTCTGAATGGTTACTTATTTATTTCACATCAATGAATCAGAAATAATTGGATTCTACTCTGTTGCTCATCTCAGAGTAGATGGTAACAAACATTACATACATTTTAAACTATAATAGAAATGTAAGAATTATTTGTTCCAACTATCTACAACTTTAGCTCTCAAACTGTTCTGTCCATCTAAAACACAACTAAAGGGCAGGAATTATGCAGAAAGTGCCCTGAGTGGGCAACACAGGTATCATTTAGATCAGTGGTTCTTTTTTTGTTTTTTCTTTTTAATTTATTTATTTTAGAGAAGAGACACAGAGTGAGTGAGAGAGAGAGAGAGAGAGAAAGGGGGGAGGAGCTGGAAGCATCAACTCCCATATGAGCCTTGACCAGACCAGTGCAGGGTTTTGAACTGGCGACCTCAGTGTTCCCAGGTCGACGCTTTATCCACTGCGCCACCACAGGTCAGGTTAGATCAGTGGTTCTTAACCTGGGTTCTATCAAACCCTAGGGGTTCGATGAGTCTGTCTCAGGGGTTCGGAGAAGCCTCTGCCACGGAGGCTAGAATAAAGTAATACCGTAATTTGTTGTGAGTTCATGCACTTTGTTGGTTTTGTTCTTTGAGCAAGGTGATGTTCATGCACGGCTCATTTTGTGTACCAGTAAAAAACATATACCTATGTCTTGAATTTGGAAAAAACAATCATATTTTATTTATCACTAAAGAAGGGTTTGGTGAATGCACACATGAAATTGGTGGGTTCGGTACCTCAAAAAAGGTTAAGAACCACTGATTTAGATTCATGTGCTAAAGCTCATATGAAATAAATATTTTAGTAATTATATAATCAACATCTCCCACATAATGTTATAATGCATTACTGAAAATCACATGTTCTACACACACACAAAGGTGACTGAAAGCCTATTTCCCTTCATTATAAATGGGAAAATTTATAATGTGTTACACATCAGCCCTAAACTACCAGAAATTTAACAAAAACATAGCAATATATGTATATATATTACAAGCTACATGTTATGATGTAAAATGACTAAACAACGCTTGCAGATCATCAAAGAATCGACACGTTTCTTAACAGCTGTTTTGTTGCTGTGATGTCTCTCTTACTACCAGTGACAGAGAAATTTACATGCACATGATTCTGACTTCTTATCAATTATATTTCTTTTCCCACATACTACTTTTAAATAATGTTCTACTGAGTCTTGAATATGCAAATATATATTTTCCTATAAAAACTTTAGCCAAAAATGATATATTGAGAAATACATGTGTTCTATGAAGTTGGGTATCAGAAATTGAAGGATGCTCTCTGAGAAAAATGTTAACTGTGGAGATGTTTGTGGCACATGTCTAATGGTATGCTGGAGCCTGTTTGTACTGGCTCCACAAGAGCCAATAATTAACATTTCATAAATTTAGCAAGCTGGTTGATATCACATGGGTAACTTGAAATTGCCCACAGTGAGAGCATTTACACCACAAAAATAGGTAAATGCTACATATCAGGGACTCTTCCCACCCCCATGAAAGTTTACCAGCACACCACAGAGTACACCTATATTTCATAAAATGTAAGATGTCATTGGTTGTTGGATGGAGTATAGTGTTACAGTAAGAATATGCTAGACTTATGTCCTAAGGAAAACAACCCCTAACCAGTGGCTTACTCAAAAAAAGTTTATTTTAAGCTACAATGAGGGTCACTTGGGATCTCGGCCTTACTGAGTTACTTGGGAGCTATAAGCTGAGGAAGGCTCCATGATCTCTATAAGAGGTTTCATGATTTACTGTGGTGAGAGTGAAGTATCTGGAAGTCAAGACCTAGTTCTTCTATGCTTTGATCCAGAAATAATGCAAGTCACTTTCCATCCACATCCCTTTGGCCAGAACCAGACACGTGGCACAACCTACTTACAAGAGCACTAGGAAGTATCAAGGCAGATTGGGTGAGCACCACTATACCAATGACATATACCATTATTTTATATAAGGAATAAAATAAACCCACTATCAAACCATGACATAAGGCTCTCTGATAATATAGAATGGGTTATTTAGACATGGATTTTTTAAAAATCATTTATCACTCCTTTGCACACCAAAGAAGGTAATATTTTGTCATGAAAGAGTGGTATTATCTTTTTCTTTTAATTTTTAAATTTCATTTAGGAAATTAACTTTAACAGGGTGAAGTTGATCAATAAGAGTAAATAGGTTTCAGGTGAACATTTCTATAGCATTTGAACTGTTCCTTATATTGTATACCTGTCACCCAAAATGAAATCATTTTTTGTTTTTGTCACCTTATATTCGCCCCTCTTTACACCCTTTCCCCCTCCTCATTCCCCCACATTCTGTTCCCCCTCTCGCACACCCCCTCCTTCTAGTAGCCACTTCACTTTTATCTATGTCCATAAGTCTCAGTTTTATATCCATCCCCCCATGCGTGAAATCATAGTTATTAGCTTTTTCTATTTACTTATTTTACTCAGTATAACATTCTCAAGGTCCATCCATATTGTCATAAATGTCACTATGCCATCATTTCTTATGGTTGGGTAGTATTCTATTGTATAGATGTACCACATCTTTATCCAATCCTCTATCGAGGGACACTTTGGTTGTTTTTATATCTTGACCACTGTGAACAATGCTGTAATGAACATGGGGTGCATGTGTCTTTACATACCAATGTTTTCGAGTTTTTGGAGTAGATACCCG
Source organism: Rhynchonycteris naso (assembly GCA_037038555.1). Taxonomy (NCBI): domain Eukaryota; kingdom Metazoa; phylum Chordata; class Mammalia; order Chiroptera; family Emballonuridae; genus Rhynchonycteris; species Rhynchonycteris naso. The sequence continues at coordinate 43,034,642 of CM072997.1, read as the reverse complement.
GTAGAGGTATTACTGGGTCATATGGTAATTCTATTCTCAACTTTTTGAGAAACTTCCATAACATTTTCTATAGTTGCTGTACCAGTTTACATTCCCACCAGCAATGAATGAGTGTTCCTTTTTCTCCACAGCCTCTCCAACACTTGTTATTACCTGTCTTGTTGATACTAGCCAATCTAACAGATGTGAGGTGGTATCTCATTGTAGTTTTGATTTGCATTTCTCTAATAGCTAGTGAAGATGAGCATCTTTTCATTAACTGTTGGCCACTTGTATATCCTCTTGGGAGAAGTGTCTGCTCACTTTTCTTTTTTTAGATTTTATTTATTGATTTTTTGAGAGAGGGAGGCGGGGGGGGGGGGGGAGCAGGAAGCATCTGCTCATAGTAGTTGCTGCCTGTATATGCCTTGACCAGGCAAGCCCAGGGATGTGAATTGGCAACCTCAGCGTTTCAGGTTCACACTTTATCCACTGTGCCTCCACAGGTCAGGCCTCTCCCAATTTTTTAATTGTATTGTTTGCTTGTTTGTTGCTGAACTTTGTGAGTTCTTTATATATTTTGAATATTAACCCCTTATTGGAGCTGTTTGAAAATATCATTTCCCATTTAGTTGGCTGCCTATTTGTTTTGTTGTCAGTTTCTCTTGCTGTACAGAAGCTTTTAGTTTGATATAGTTCCATTCACTTATTTTTGCCTTTACTTCCTTTGCCTTTGGAATCAAAGTCATAAATTGTTCTCTATGGCCAGGGTCCATGAGTTTAATACCTATGTTTTCTTCTATGTAATTTATAGTTTCATGTCTTATATTTAGGTCTTTGATCCATTTTGAATTAATTTTTGTGTAGGAGACAAACTGTAGTCAAGTTTCTTTCTTTTGCATGTAGCTTTCCAATTTTCCCAGAATGATTTATTGAAGAGGCTTTCTTTTCTCCATTGTGTATTGTTGGCTCCTTGGTTGAAGATGATTTCTTTGACATATATGTGGTTTTATTTCTAGGCTTTCAATTCTGTTCCATTGGTCTGTATGTCTGTTTTTCTGCTAGTACCATGCTGTTTAGATTACTGTGACTCTATAGTATAATTTGAAGTCAGGTAGTGTGATATCTCTGGCTTCATTCTTTTTCCTCAGGATTGCTTTGGCTATTCAGGGATTCTTATGGTTCCATACAAACTTGGTAATTTTTTGTTCTATTTCTTTAAAGAATGACATTGGGATTTTGATGGGGATTGCATTAAATTTGTATAATGCTTTGGGTAAAATGATTCTTTTAACTATGTTGATTCTTCCAATCCATGAACATGAAATATGTTTTCATTTCATTGTGTCTATTTCAATTTTTTTCTATAATGTTTTGTAGTTTTCAGTATATAGGTCCTTCACATTCTTTGTTAAGTTTATTCCTAGGTATTCTAATATTTTTTTTTTGCAATTGTAAAAGGGATTGTTTTTGTTAGTTTTTTCCAAAGTTTCATAGTTGGCATATAGACAAGCAGTAGACTTTTGTATATTGATTTTGTATCCTGCAACTTTATTGGTTTATCGTTCCTAATAGTTTTTTGGTGGAGTCTTTGGGGTTTTCTATGTACAGGATCATCTCATCTGCAAAAAGTGATACACTTACTTTTTCTTTCCTGATATGAATGCCTTTTATTTCTTTCTCTTGCCTGATCACTCTGGCTAAAACTTCTAGAACTATGTTGAATAAGAGTGGAGAGAGTGGGCTGCCTTGTCTTGTTCCTGATTTTAGAGGAAAAGCCTTCATTTTGTCACTATTTAGTATGTTATTAGCTGATGATTTGTCACATATGGCCTTTATTATGTTGAGGTACTTTCCTCAAGGAAGGTAAATGAATCAAAAGAAATTTTTGATTAGCTTATTCTCTAAAACTTCTGCATGTTTATGTTTAGAGGTTGGTTCTTCTAAATCACTTTTGGATTCATAGTCACTGTTTCTATATCTGTTTTCTATAGACATGGCCACCAAAAGCATGGGTAAGAGTCCTCTGTCATTGTCTCTAAGATTTTCTTGCAAACCACTGATATCCAACATGCAAGTTTTAATTCTGGAGCTTTATGGATCCTACCAGGAGGTGTTCATAGAAGGTTTTCAGACAACAGGTTTATACTCTCATCTCAAATATCCTCTAATGATTTATTGTCTGGCACTGTGCAGTTACCAAATCAGGCCCTGAAAGGAACAACCAAGTCACCATATTTTCAGCACGCTTGTTTTTTAATGGATTAAGATATGGGCAACTATGTCATGAATACTGCTTGGCTGAGGATGGTTGTGAAAAGCCATAGATTCTAAGATGTGTGCTGATTTCAGAGATGTTGAAATCTAAAAACTAAATTAAATAAATGCGTTTTAGATTCTATTAAATATCATATTCTCCAAATGGGGAATTTGGACTGAAACTCAGCCTTAAAGAGTTTTTGAAAACTTAATGGGCAGAAGGAGGGAAAAAGCCCAGTGATATAAAAGGTATAGGCAGTTTTTATCCTCCCTAGAGATGGCAGCTAGACTTCACCTTCAGGGCAGACTGTTCTTTTATTTTGGGAAAATCATCAGAGTGAGTCATTTAGGTGTTTAAACATAAGCAAAGGCCTTGCTCTGAATTGGTTATTTTCAATCTGTATGACTCTGAGTTGCTAAGCATCTCCATATTATAACTCAACAAAAAATGCCTGTTTTGTAATCTGCAGAATTATAGTTCAGCACTTTGTATTTCCTTTAGATAAATATTTAGTTTCTTCTAGGTATAAATTTAGATTTCACTGTGTCTGAAAATTTTCATTTATTCATTTGGATACTTGTATGCATTCTTTTTCAGGAGCAAAACCTGAATATTGCTTGAGAAATGAGCAGGCAACATTTGTCTATTATGCCAGCAAACAGACCACATGAACAGAATTAGACTTGGTAGGGCTCAGTCTGGCATGAATTGTCCACATCTGGGGGCTGTGTAAAGTGGAATAATCTAGAATGTTCTGATGTTGGACTGTTATGTTTTAAAGCATTATCCAACTGGGAATCATGGGAGCAATTCCTCATTTGGCTGGTCTGTCATCTTAGAAAAAGTAATAAGACGCTGATATCAATAAAGGACGACTGGAGAAGTGGGCCTTGAACTGGAGAGAAGAAATGTCTTCCTCCTATCGCTGGAGCCTGGCCATGGGCTTGTGGTTGGACTTCTGGATACTTCTGGTCTGCTTCTGTGGATGGACTGGAGTGCACAGGGGTGGAAACTAAACAGGCATATTCTTGTGGAAGACTCAGAATGGGTCTGAGCCTCCCTGGCTTTCGGGGTGAGCTCATCTGGGAGCCAATACAGCAGCATTACTACAAGGTACTTCTTCTCGGCTTTTAGCCAGTCCTCAGTTAAACTTGTTAAAAGTACAGCCTGGGCTCAGGGAGGTGCAGTGAATAAAGAGAAGGTCTGTTTCACAGCTGAGATGACAGGACACAGAAGAGAGCAAGCAGGGTGCCTTCCTCTGAAGTCAAGGTGGGGGCAGCATATTAGGAGTGAAAGGGTTTTATTCTTTGAGCCCACTCACATTAGTGAAAACAGAAGCCTGAAGAACAGGGCAGAATACCAAAAGTTGTATTTGACGTAAGCACAAATCATCACAGCTCCCTGGCACCAGGTTGTAGGCAAATAGTGCCATGCATTTTAGCTGATGCCTGGGGTCCTCCGGGTACCACTCACTGATAGCCCAGTACAATAATGTATGTTTTGTCAAGACAACCAGGTTTTTAAAATTTGGCAGACTAAGTTTAAAATCACATACAAGTTCACACCACCATCGAGAACAATTTTTACACAGCTTGTTACTATAAGGAAAACATTTGTGATACAGTAGCTTAACCCTCAGTTTTTTGGAAAACTTTAGTGTTGTGGATGTTGACTTCCCTGAGAAATCTGGGTAGCCAGAGATTTGCCTGTTAAGTGGATGGCACTGGCACTACAGGACATTTTGAAGGCAAACATGGTATTTTCCAGGAAAGCATTTGGAGACGTTCCCTATGTGTTTCTAACAATGCTCTAGCAGCTCATATGAATCTAACAAGCATGAATTTATCTAAATCTTTCTTTATCCTATTTATATTTGTGGACTATGCAACATCTTGAGGATAATGAGTCCCATATGTTTACTACCCACTGTATAAAGTAATGCCATCTTTTATTTATCTTTAAGCTACTTTCATACCATTTCAATGGGTGCCCTCGAGTTTTAGCATTCCAGGATTTGAGGATGTTCTCACTCCCGGCTGCAGCTAGCACAGGCTGGGTTCTATGCAGGTAAGGAGAAAAGCATGCCTCTGGGCACTCAGTTTAGAAAGGAGTGCTTCCTCTTTCAGGCAGATGCAGCCTTGTGTGAGGCGCATGACTCAGTGAATAGAGCACAGCTAGATTTTGGTCGCCCTCCCTGCCCTCTCCTCCTCATTGTGCCCTTGGCCAGGTGCCCTTGCAGGGTATGACTGGTACAATGGTATACACCAGTTCTAGGCCTCACCACATAGGTCCTTTGAAGATTTTACTGATTTTGATAATACCCTTTCTCAGGTATCATCTTTCTAAGGGATCTTAGTCTTCCTGTTTGTTCCAGTTTAGAACCTTTGACCCTTCTCTGCTTTTCCTGAGATGTGGGTCTCAGGCTGACAGCCCAGGCACTTCTGGCCTTTGCCTCAGGGCCACCTGGGTCCAGTGACACTCAGCAGACTGCTGGGCTTTGGGGCAAGTCAATAACGGATTCCACTTCCAGGGTTTCAAATAGATAATTCAGGGATCATCACTTTATAATCACAGTTTAGATTTTATTTGCCCTAGACTCACTGTCTGCTTGTTTCCTACCCAGAGAATGTTTGGATACCTTTGTAACAATTTCCCAAGCTTGTTGAAGTCTTTCTTCATTTTATCTTCATCAGCTATGAATTGTATCACCTGTACCTGTCACCTTCTAGATTTCATTCTGTATTTCCTTTCCAAAAATATGTCCTAATCCTAAACTATACAAGAACTAGCAATAACAAAAATTAGGGAAAATTTCAAAATGAATATGAAGTGCTAAAAAAGGGAAGCATTTGATTTCTTTAAATTAAACAAGACCATCAGAAAAGCAAATGACAAGCCAAAGAGAGTTGTTCAATTATGCAAATGAGATACAAAACCAACTTTTATTTCATTGATGAAAATGCACTATACAAAAGGCTGAAAGTACTGGAGTATTCAATTTGAAATATCCTCTAATTTTTGTGAGCAATGTATAAGTATAATATAATTCAACCTTTAAAAAATTGGATCATGAGTTTATGCCATTTCTTCTTTTAAAATAAATATCTTTAAGCCTGATTTCTTTTTAGATACACCCACCTAGCACAGTGTCTGACACTTGTTTGATACTCAATGAAAGAAGGAATGACTATATTCCTGTTAAAGTCAGTTTTGTTTTGGTTTCATTTGTTGTTATATAGAAGCAGTCTCTGTTGTGAACATTTGCAAGGTCCTCATCCTCTTTGTTCTACTCAGTGAACATTGAAACTAATGTAATGCATGGGTTGTGTATTAACACTTCTAGTAGTTTGGACACAGCACTTAGTCATCCAGCCAATTTAAAAAAATATTTTTATTTATCAATTTTAGAGATAATGATAGAGGGGAGAGAGAGAGAGAAATATTGATTTGTTGTTCCACTTATTTATACATTTATTGGTTGATTCTTTTATGTGCCCTCCCAGACCAAAGATTGAACCTGTAACCTTGGTATATCAGGATGACGTTCTAATTGACTGAGCTACTTTCTAGCCAGTTTTAATTATTAAACTTTCTTTCATCCCAGATCTTTGTTTCCATATTTAAAATATATCAACTAGCCCTGGCCAGTTTGCTCAGTGGTAGAGTGTCACCCTGGCGTGCGGATGTCTAGGGTTCCATTCCCGGGCAGGGCACACAGGAGAAGCACCCATCTGCTTCTCCACCCCTCCCCTTCTCGCTTCTCTCTCTCTCTCTCTCTCTGTCTTCTCCTCCCCTCCTGCAGCCAGGGCTCCATTGGAGCAAGTTGGCCCTGGGCACTGAGGATGGCTCCATGGTCTCTGACTCAGGCACTAAAACAAATGGCTCCAGTTGCAACAGAGCAAGGGCCCCAGATGGGCAGAGCATCGCCCCCTATGGGGATTTCTGGGTGGATCCTGGTCAGGGTGCATGCGGAAGTCTGTCTCTGCCTCCCTTCCTCTCACTAAATTATATATATAAATATAAATAAATATATATATATATATCTCACCTATTTCTAAAACTAAAATTTCAATTTCAACTACATCTATAGATAAAATGCTTACATATTTTTCTTCTTTTTACTATTGTAGAGGTTTTCTGGGGGAGAAATTTTCTATGTCAACCTTAATTAATAGAGGTTTTTATCCCAAGCATTTTCTCTTCAGCAGAGAATTCTTTATTCAAATTACTTAATTAAAATTTTTAAAAATTATTATAAAAATATTTTAAACACAAAAAATAGGCTTGATAGTAAAAGCAACCCCCAGGTACTCATCATCAAACGTTTTCAATGGCTCTTGAATTTAAACTAGTTTTGTTTTTTTAGCATGCCTTGACTCCTACTGTCCTTTCGATGCCTGAAATTTTCAGGTGCTTCCTTATCTGAAGGGAACTTTTTTATTTTAACTTCTGTGGAGGTTGAAATTTTATTTATGTAATCATAATTTCCTAGCACCTCTATTTATTATCCACAGAATGATATGTGCTTCAGATTTTATTCCTAGTCACTGGGTGTTTGAGTGGCTAGCCCCATATTGTTTGTCGCTCGATATTTCTCTGTGCCAATAGAAATAATTCTCCCTGAATCTCATATTTCTACACAACCCCGTGAACAACTCAGTGACTTGTCCTTTATTCCTTGGAAGGGGTGTCTGTACAGCCAAGAGATATAAAAGTAACAGGTAGTGTTTCTCTCTTTGGGGCACAGAACAGGCATATTTATTGGCCATTATAAAAAGTTTCTGGCTCCCTGAGCTCAGGGTTCCTCTCCTGCATGGGTGGATGTGACCTGATCCTACTGGGACTTGAGGAACTGATGCAAAAATGCCAATGCTCTGGCTGTTGCAAGTGCTTTGAGTAATAAAATTCTTCATCCCTGAACTAGGAATCTTAGCCCTGCTTGTTGCTAAGTCTCTGGGTGGGAACTTCCTCACTAACTGAGGAGTCAACCTCAAATCTGCCCATTGTAACAGCTGGTACTAAGATTCATCCTGAGTGGACAGAAAGTTCCATTTTCACTCAGGCAAGTTATAGATACATGTATCCACAGTGAGCACAAAAGAAGGAAAATTTGTCACTGCTATGGGCAAAAACCAGACTAGGCATTAGAACTCTGACTGGTCTTTTAGGAGATAAAGGGGTGGGATGTTTAATGCTTATTAAGCAAGAATGGCAACAGCTGGGCTTTCTTACAGCTCAAACCCTCCTGCAATCTATAATGTTAACTTTAGATCTACAGTGTGTCCATTAAGCCATGGTGCACTTTTGACCAGTCACAGGACTGACCGGTCACCATGACTTTACGGACACACTGTGTTTGGATCCTGACTGCTGTTGGGGAGTACTGACCTCGAGGACATGCGTGCCTTGAATCAGGGTAGATTGCGTATCACTTGCCTGCCACTGTGAGGGGCCATTTTTCTGTTTATTCGCTGTTTGTTCCATGAGGAGTGGTTTTTCCCCTGCCTGTTTACTTGTTCACCATTGTGAGACTCTAATAACCGGAATGTCCCACTGCTTTCTGGCTCCACAGTTACTCTACCATCTTCCCAAATCTCATGTGAACCTGCCTAGCCTCGGCCACTGGTACTACATATGGCGTAGTGGGTGGATTTGGGTCAGGTCAGTATGGAGACACCAACAACCTTGATAGGTGGAATAGAGGAGTGGCCGTTGTTCTCCATCATATGGTTCCTTGTGGCTATCCTCTTGGGGGCTGTGAGTTGGGTGTCTTTTACAGCCCTGAGAGAAGAAACTGAAAGCTCTGTGTGAGAGGTCACAGAGTTTGAGAACTACAGTTTGCCTTAGAAACCAAACCCTGGCACTGGCAATTGTTAAGAGACACAGCTGCAGGTTCAAGAGCTCGAGTTTCAGCTTCAGGGCTTGAGCTGGCAGTCATAAAAGCCAAAGCAGTTGCTGGAGAAGGAAGAGAATGTTCTGACTGAAACTGCCATCTGCAGACTTAAAGCCTGGCCAGTGGTCACCCAGAAGATAAAAACCCAGAAGACAAAGTGCCTTGGACACAGGTACAACTCCTTCTGCAAGTAGTGGAGCACTCTGTGGTTCAGCCCAACACCCAGACAGAGTTAATGGAGTTAGGGGCGAAATTCAGGCAGAAACCACCAAATCCCTGGTGCCTTGGTTGTTGCAGTTGTGGGACATAGAGATGGATAGATCATGCTCTCTGGGACAGAGATGGAGAAATTAGCCACCATTACCATGCACTCTTCTTTGAGGCAGCATTTTCAGAACTGCCTGACAACCCAGGAAACCATACCCTATTAGAAAGGGTGATGGCTGCCATTCGTACAATCTGGCAAAATGCTGGAAAATTGCTAGAGGCAGTTAGTTGGTGGCAGTGAGTCATAAACTGAGCTGCAGCAGGTCCTCTGGGAACTAGGTATGAAGAATGCTGCTTTCAACCTGTGATCCCCTTGGCCAGATGAGGAAGTATTTATGGCAGGGATGAGGAACCTATTCTCTATAGTGCCCCATTAACCCTTATTGGGTCACCAGTGGCTATCTTGAGCCTCTAGGTGGAGCAGCCCATCAGCTCAGTTACACAGATGATGACAAATTTGGGGGAAGTGGAGGCAGTATGAAACCATAGGGCTGTACAGGCTGCCACCTGTGCTACCCTCACCCCCCTAAACACACACCTAACAAAAGAAACAGGCCTGTAGAGGTTACCTGAACACAGATGTGGGTAGATTTGATTGTGGCTAGGGAAGATAGGGAGAAAGTAGATGGCAAGTCTAGTAAACTTCTTTTGGAGGTTTGGCAGCAGCTTAAACTACAACAGAGGTTCCAGCTGCTGAAATGAATGGCCTCAGCAGCTACCAATAAAACAGTTGGTACATGGGTGGCAAAGTTGCAAGATTATATGGTGGAGACAGCTGAGGAAGAGGAGTATCCCCAAGACTCATTGTTCCAGTTTGAATAGGGGGAAGGCCAAGGGATGCATCTAAGAGGGACCAGCAGGGACTGGAGGCCCCATGTGGAATTGGCAATCCATTGGTCCCCTTCTAATGGGTGTTGGCTTTGGTGGATACAGGTGCAGAATGTTCCCTCCTCTATAAGAACCCAGAGAAGTTTGCTGGGACCCCAGTGGCCACTGATGTTAATGGGGGCCAAACTGTTCAAATAAAGCCAATAACTATTCCATTGGGGACAGGAAGACTGCCTCCTAAGCCATACAAAGTAATGTATCTCCTATCACTGAACATATTTTGGAGGTAAATGTCTTACAAGGACAGTGGTTGAAAAACCACTCGGAAAGTTCTGCCTGTGGGTCTGAGTTATGAAGGCAGTGGTGCGGGGACATGCAACACATCCTCTCTTGCGATTACCCATTCCCCAGTGCGTGACTAGCATAAAGCAGCACCACCTGCCAGGTGGTTATGAAGAAATTATAGGCATGATACTAGAACTAGGAAGGTGGGGATCATCCGGCAGGCACACAGTCCTTATAACTCACTGGTATGGTCTGTGTGCAAGTCAGACGGAACCTGGTGAATGACAGTAGGTGACAGAGAACTTAATAAAATTGTTTCCCATTTGCACACTGCTGTTCTCTTCTCTTGATAGCTAACCTGATGGATTGATTAAGCCAGGATTTGGGTACATACCACTTTGTGGAAGATTTGGCTAATGCCTTTTCCTCTATTGATATAGCTGCAGAGAGTCCAGACCAATTTGCCTTCACTTGGGAAGTAGGGCAATTGACCTTTACAGTATTACCACAGGGCTATTTGCATAGCTCCACCTTGTGTCATGGGCTAGTGGCTGCTGACCTGGCTAAATAAAAACAGTCAGATGTGGTTCCTATGTATCATTATATTGATAATATCATGCTAACCCGTGACTCTTTGAGAATTAGAGCACGCAGTTCCTAACCTGCTGCCCCATTTGAAAGTGTGTGGCTGGGTGGTCAACAGTGGAAAATTATAAGGACTTGGATTATCTGTTAAACTCTTGGGTGTTGTTTGGTCGGGTAAAACTAAAGTTATACCTGATGCAGTCATACATAAGATCTAGGTATGTCCTCTGCTTACTACTATAAAGCAGTTACAGGAATTCCTAGGTCTATTGGAGCATTAGCGAGCATTCGTACCCCATTTGGCTCATTTACTACACCCCTTATATCACCTTATTTGGAAGGTGGTTCACTGGGATTGGACTGAGCAGGCACAAGGTGCTTTTGCAGCAGCAAAGAGGGCTATCAAGGTGGCATAGGACTTGAATGTGTTTGATCCCAGCAGGCCCTGTGAACTTGTCGTCCATGTAACCTCTAAGGGGTTTGGATGGGCCTGTGGCAATGGACAGAGCGCTTACAGCACTTATCAAAACTTTCCCAATTGTGGAAAGGCACTGAAGTCCATTATTCATTAGTGGAGAAAGAGTTGGCAGCAGTATATGCTGCCCTCCTAGCCCCTGAGAGTGTTATAACCACAGCTCCAGTTACAGTCAGGACAGTGTACCCCCATTGCAGGATGGGTGAGAGATTGGGCAACAAAACCACATAGTGGTACGGCCCAAACCTCCACCCTTGCCAAGTGGGATGCATAGTTGCAACAATGCTGTGTCTTGGGTCCAGTCATCTATGTGACCTTAGAGCCAGGTGCCACAGGGCTTATGAGGCAGAACCTGAAGTCCGAACCTACCAGGAGGGGCGAATGCCCATTCCTGAGGATGCCTGGTATATTGGTGGTTCTAGCAGGGGCCAACCTGCCAGGTAGATGGCTAGAGCCTTCCATCTGGCCACTGAGACTATTTTGAGTGGAATTAAGAGCCAGTTGGCTAGTTTCTGGTAATGAAACTTCACCTCTGGTGATTCACACCGACAGCTGGATTGTCTACTGTGGACTAACCCTTTGGATTGCTACTTGGCACATTTACCAGTGGAGAGTAATGCACCATCTGCTATGAGGTGAGGCCATGTGGCAGGACTTGTGGAAAATAGGACACAAGAAGCAGGTGACAGTATATCATGTCAGGGGGCATGTCCCTTTAGCCCATCCTGGGAATGATGAGGCAGACATCTTGGCAAGGATGTGATGGTTGGAGACTGCGCTCACAGGTGATGTGGCGCAGTGGCTCCACTGGTGTCTGCTTCATGCAGGGTAGAAAACTACGTGGGCTATAGTTAAGGCATGGAACTTGCCTGTGTCCTATGCAGAGGTACTTGCAGCTTGTGATCAGTGTGCAGTGTGTTTGAAGGAGTACCATCAGAGACATCTGACGTCACCTGGACAGGTCTAGCAAGGTCGTGTTCCACTGATGAAATTCAGGGACCTGATGCCCAAGGAAAGTTTTTAAAAACTATGTGGACAAGAGTGTGGTGGTTACGGGGTGGGGGGAGGGAGGAGAGGGTGGGGTAGGGAAGAGGGGAGGGGCACAGGGAAAACCAGATAGAAGGTGACAGAGGACAATTTGACTTTGGGTGATGGGTATGCAACATAATTGAATGATAACCTGGAGATGTTTTCTTTGAACATATGTACCCTGATTTATTGGTGTCACCCCATTAAAATTAATAAAAAAACAAACAAAAAAAACATGGGCAAAAGAAATGAATAGACACTTCTCCAAAGAAAATATACCAGTGGCTCTTAACCTGGGTTCTATCGAACCCTAGGGGTTTGATGAGTCGGTCTCAGGGGTTCGGAGAAGCCTCTGCCGCAGAGGCCAGAATAAAGTAATACCACAATTTGTTGTGAGTTAAAAAACAAAACAAAACAGAGCAAAAAACTATGTGGGTAGATTCACAATTTCTCTGGCAGTCAAGGAAATACTGCTATCTCTTTGATCCCCCTACCACCAAAAGGAAGCCCATAGTAGCCACTTTGAGTATTGGAGACTGTATGTACCTGACCTAGGATTCTATTTAGTTCCTTATATGGGCTAATGTGCAAATCAGCATCCTTTGAGTGGGCCCAAACCAACAGGCTGCCTTGGAAATGTCCGAAAAGTTATAATACACTCTCTAACTTGGGGGCCTATAACTCTAAAGACCCCTTTGAGCTACAAGTCTCTGTGACTGATGACTTTGTGGACTGGAGGCAGCCTGCTTCCAGAGATGCTCCTTGGGGTTTTGCATTCATTACCTCCCTGATGCAGCTACTAGGAACACTCTTTTTGAAAAGTGGCTATTAGCTTGCTGCTGTACTCTTATCAAAACTAAATGCCTGATCCATGAGAGCCTTGTGACTCTCTGATGTGATATTTCCATTTTGGAGTGAGTCAACTCAGATTCAATGACTAAGAAAGGGGACAGTCCCAAAAAGCTTCACTTGTTCATGAAAATGATATATTCAGGAACACCACCAGCTTGGCCTTGGCAACACCTAGGCTTTATATGTGAAAGTGGCACCTATTCCTCCGGGAAAAATCTGTCTCCCGCAGTGCCACTTGAAGCAATAGCACTGGCTGTATAGAGTCCTCAGTTCATAGCAGCTTCCCTAAATGCCTGGGCCTGACTGATCTGTTAAGCTGAAGTCTGGTGTTATTCAATGGGTGGCTATGGCTGTTCAACATTAGTACCAGGGATACAAAACCAAAAATGAATGAGGTTGCTCCACTCAGTAAATAGAACTCAAGGCTGTTCTCAGAGCTCTGTCCTGGAAGAACTTTGTTATATTTTTTACTGACTTTTGGACTGTTGCCAATGGGCCAGCTATCTGGCCTGCCTCTTAAGAACTAAATACTGGCAGGTTGAAGACATCCCTCTTTAGGGCTGCAAACTGTGGAAATAAATTGTAGCTGCTGATGGAACTGTCTGGAAAAGCCCACGCTAACAGTTAATTCTCTGATGAGACTGACTGGTCTCAAGCTACTGATTATGCCTCTACTGCCCAGATTTCTACCATCCTGCCTGAATCTGTCACCATCCTGGACGTGGAAACATATCCATCATCACAGACTGGGCACAAAGTGAAGGCCTCTATGTTTCTGATATATAGGCTACTGCTGCTTGGCACACTTAAAGACTCCTGCCAGAAGTCCTGCAATGAGGAAGGACACATCACATGGGGCACTGACTGAACCCACTCCTGACAAATGGATGACATTTGACCTGTGATTCCCTCTCAGGGCTATGTATGGGGCCTCACTGCTGTTGCTACTTTTTCATGTTATGGTGTTTCTGTTCCAGTCTGATCAGTCAACTCTGGTCACAACATTGTGGCCCTTGAAACTAATCCATGTCAAGTTTTTGGCTGTCTGGACCATTAACATTCTGACAATGGTGTGCCTTGTATCATAAGCTACTAAATAATAAGCTGATAGTTAAGATAGTTGATAGACCTTCCATGCTCCCTGCCATCCATGGACGTCTAGTATTACTGAGCATTGAAATGGCCTCCTTGATAACTGACTCAATAATTTCTTTGACTCTACCTCCCTTTCTTTCTCCTAGTCCATGGACCTTAGTAAGACAATTTGATAAATGAATGCAACTTTCCCCAGTTGGACATCATTTTCTCTCAGCTGCTTCCTGGGTAAGTCTTAAGATGCAAGGGGTAGGAAGTTAGAATTTTAATTAGAAAATTATGACTGTAGTCTGACCATTCCTGGGCATGATCTTTTACTTTTTCCCTAATGGCCACCCTAGACCAGTATGATTGATGCTCCTACTATTGCCATAATAAACTATCCTTTGTCACAAATTTCTTTCCATTGTCTTATTTCTTTTATCACAATACATGGAACTATGGCAGGTTAATTTATTAGCTTGCATGTATAGTACAATATCCAACTCTTCATAGTTCTTGATACTATCCTCATACTGAACAACAGTCTAGATTATAAAACAACAACCACAGCATAAAACTCTGCAGAAGTAAAGCTTGATTTTTTCCCCAGCTTTCTGCCTAGTGGTGTCAAACTGATGGTGGAGTCTGTATACCCGTACAGACTCAAAAAGATTGATTATAGAGCTTCGGAGCCTCCTTTAGTCACCATGTGCTAATGGTGTGGGGACGGCAGTGGCGATGAGGCAGAAGCATGACCTTGAGGCTGCGGTGTGGAAACTGCAAGATAGCTCCCAGCCAGGCCTGCTGTCTCCTCTGGGCCTATAGTCTGTCCCACATTGATTACACTGGGAAACAAAATTTTTGTTGCATCCACAAAAACACTTGTTCTTACCTAATTTGAGTGTGCTGATCTCAAATCTGACATTAATTTTTCTCTTAAGCTACAGTTTCTTCGCAATTCAAGATTTTAGGTTTTCCTCTTATTATAAAATTTTCAACATTTAGTTTAACATAATGAAGTAGAATGTCTTCTTGGGCATCATCTTTGTAAAAATATAATAATTTATATAATGCAGTAAACACACTAATACACTAAAAGATATGATTGCATCAGAATTTGTCTACAATTTCAAAATAGAACATATTAAAACACTTATTTTAATCATAAAATTTGCGCAAAACTTATTTAAATTCTATTCAGGCAAAAATTAGCATTTGTAGCTCTTGCGGTTGTGTATTTGTTAAGGACAATCTCGTTTGATGCTCCAGCAGTAGTTGGCCATCGTATTTGTCCCATCGCTCCTGATAACGCTCTTCCATCATCTTCAGAACTTGATGAAAGCATTCTCCCTGCTCATCACTAACAGCTCCAAGATTTTCGGGAAACTTATCAAGATGACTGTTCAGGAAGTGAATCTTAACACATAAGGAAGTAGAACGTTTTCTTGGGCATCATCTTTGTGAAAATATAATAATCTGAGGTCCATCGAATATACCTGCTTTTATCTTCTCGAAAGACAAGGCAGTTTGAAAAGCAGAAATAATATGTTGAAAGCATTGTCTATTCAAAGCCTGAACAAACTGCTTCATTAAGTAAAGTCTGATGTGAAGTGGGGGAAAAATGATCCTGTCTCGATTAACTACAGGTTCATTCACAATATTTTGCATCCCTACATTCAGAGCTTCACGTTTCGGCCACTCCTTCTGTGTCCAGTGTTTCTCCTGAGCTCGGCTGTATCACAAACACAGAAAGCAAGGATACTTCGTGAAACCTCTCTGTTGTCCTAGCAGGAAATGTACCATTTTAAGATCCACACAAATGATCCAGTTATGCTCCTCATACTTCAGTAAGTCGAGGACAATTTTTATGTCATTGTAATCTTCTCGCAGATGAGTTGAATAACCAATTGGAACCACTGCATAAACATTACCATTGTGTAGGAGAACACATTTCAGACTCCGGTTAGAGCTGTCAAGAAATAGCTGCCATTCTGTTGGACTGTAAGTGGTAACACCTAGCAGGCTGAGAAGACTACTGATATCATGACAGTAAACAAAGAGTTTGCCTTCGGAAAAAGTCCACAAAAATTTGTTCACACTTCCTGAAATGGGATACTTTAGCTGACTAGTGAAGTACATTCTTTTCTTGAATCCTGGAGGCTAATAACTCAGCTGCTTTCTTTAATAGGCCCAAATCTTTTACTCATTCAATTTGGGTTGGCTAAACTACTGAGGGGTTAATGACTGCTTGGCATCAGAAGAAGACCCTTCAGATTCTACAACCATTTCCTCATGCATCTTATCAAAATACACTTGATCACCATGTTCACTTTCTTCGTCCTCAGAAGAAATAAAACCATTGAAATCTGGAACCGGGAGTGTCTCAGAGTGTGGGATAGGTCGTATTGCTAAAGGAATATTAGGATATGCTATCATATGCCGTTTTTTCTTGCCGATGCCCTTTGTATGGATCAGACAGAAATAACAGTCACTGCTGTGGTCCTTAGGTTCACACCAAACCATGGGAATACCAAAAGGCATTCCTCTGCATTTTCCTTTTGTCCAGTCATGAAGCATTTCCTCACAATTATGACACACAATATGAGGAGCCCAATTCTTGCCTTGATCGCCAAAGGGAACTTGAAAATAGGCATTATATACACGTGTCACAAATGATGAAATATTGCACCTTTTACATTGAAGTGTGTAATAGCCACATATATAACAGAAGGTGTTAGGACTATTCTTACATTTATGCCTACTCGAAGAAGCCATGATTCAATCTTAAAACAAAATAAGAGGGTGTTTTTATCAGATAATAATTTTTTACATTTAAAAACAACTACAATTATGTAAAAGTGATGTTTGTAAAACATTAATTGCCTTGTGATTATGTTCAACCCAAGAGCCGTTGCCCTTTAACTTCAACATAGAAAAACAATACATGCCATTAACTGTAACAAAAAGAAATTAAAATTGCATATAAACTAGAGCATGCACCAAAAAAGACGGACTTCAGATTTGGAATCAGTGATGCAGAAATATATAGAAACAGTTCTAAAACCTCATGCAACAGAAAATGGAAAAAAATTGTTCCCCAGTGTTACTTTTAAAACATGCAACAAAACAGTTAAACATCATGGTAAAAGTAGAAGCTTTTTACCAGCATTGAAGAGCAATCATCCCGCTCCTACAAGTAAAGACTCTGAGTTCTCTAAACCTAAATCATAGTATGTCTGGTTCCCAAGGAAAGGACCCAGCATTGATTTTCAAAACACCTACATCCGGACAGCCAACACCCACTTGTTCTTCAAAAAATGTGAAGAAAACAAAGAAACACTTCTCTCAACTAAAAATGTTGCTTAGAGTGAATCCCAAAAGAATTCAAAAGTGGACTTCAGAAATGTCTTATCTTCTTTTAAAGGATAGATTATGAAAATAAGAAATGTTAAATGCAATTTCCAAAACTAAAACAGCTTTTTAAAAACTTATTCTTTAAATACATGAAATCTAGTTTCCAAAAGCAAACTTTTCTTGGCATTCTTCAGTGTTTACAGAGAAAATACCTTGTCAGAATGAATAACTTAAACCTGCCTACCTCACTGGGTGGTTGAGAATAAAAAATTCATGACAGGTCCTTGTAAGTAGTAAAGATATATATACAGACACTAAGTGGTTATATTATTTTCTCCTCCCTAATTCACAGCTTTCATTAAGGGACCTGAGACCTCTGAGAGGGTCTGCCTTTTCTAGGTGTCTATAATGCTAATTTGAAAAAAGGAGCAAGTATGTATGTCCATTTTCCCATAATCATCTGCATGACTGTATATTAGTAAAATCGGAACATTCCTATTTTGTATGCAAAGGTAAATATTCTTGATTGTAGATGATTCAGACCAAATTTTTCAACCTTCTGTTGTTTGTTTGGTAATATTCCACCATAAGTGGCCTTTCATTTGCTCTGGTGAAGTCCAAAGTTTATTATTTCTAGGTCTAAAATTTATACCAGAACATAACATAGTAACAGTGTAGCTGTCTTAAATTTTATCTGGATCACAGAAACACTTTTTAAAAATGATAGGCTAGAATAGTATTTAACTTGTTTTTTAAAAAAACTCTTCAAATAATCTAGGTACTCTATAATCTGTCTCCAAGCCTCTATGTTGCTAAAAGTTTAAAACTAAAAAGGACAATGGTGACTTATTGTGTTCCCTACTCAGATTTTAGAACTCCGAGTAATGTTCCTAAGTGTATCACCAGAGGGACAGTGCCAGAGGATTACCTGGGACTCACAATACAATTGCACATTTGAGACACTGAAAAAAAAGATTATAGTAAGAACATTTTGACAAAAAATGGAAATGAGTAGGATTCAGGCACTATTTGTTCCCATTGTATTGCCATGTAGGGAGGAAACTGTATTTTCTTTGCCAGTTGCTATCATGCTTATAGGGTCCAGGGTGTGATTACCTATACGAGAATATGCCTCTTAATGACCCTTCCTCAGGGGTGACACAATGTACAACAAAGAATCTAATTACAGTAAAGATTGTATGCAGCTCAAATTAGGGTTGCCTAATTGAATCTAATATTATTGCTGATACCAATGAATACATTTAAAGAATTTGTTGTGAAAGTGCCTCTTATACTTACGATTGTGATTCAGCCTTCATGCAGTGAGATTACAGTTCAGGAGGTTCCTGATACTGTAAGGATAATGTTGCTCACACACACACATGCTGCCTTTCAGAACCTTAATGCTTCAAACCCAGGCAGAGTGAAAGAGCTGTTTTCTCATTTAAAAAGGAGGGTTTCAGAGGTTACCATAAAGCACAACCTCAAAAGGTCTTTGTTTGTATTAGTCAGTGTGTGACAGATCTGATACGCAGAGCTTCACAAATTGATAGCTGCTGCTCATGGAAACTTCATGAGGCTTCGGGGCCTGGAGACTGAAGACAGTTCAAAGGCAGACCCAGAACTGGTCACGGACAACTGGACTGTGAAGTATTATTGCTGTCAGGGAATCTGTAGTTGACTCAGTATACAGTTATTGAGTGCCTACTATCTTCAGGTATTGTACTAGGCACTGAGAGAACATAGATGCTACATTATTGGCCCGTAAAAACCTATAAGCCTAGTGGGGACAACCATGAATAGGCCTGTAAGTCAATAATTACTCTACATGTGGACATGTATACAAGATGTTAAGTGGAAATGCAGAGGAGGAAGTAACTAATCCTGCCTGAGATTAGAAAGGAAAATTGATGGGCCCTGGCTGGTTGGCTCAGTGGTAGAGCATCAACCTGGAGTGTGGAAGTCCTGAGTTTGATTCCCAGTCAGGGCATGCAAGAGAGACGACCTGCTTCTCCATCCCTCCCTGCCGCCCTTTCTCTTTCTCTATCTCTTCCCCTCCCACAACCATGGATTAATTGACTTGAGGACATCATCCCAGGAGCTGAGGATGGCTCTATGGAGCCTCCTCCTCAGGCATTAAAAATAGCTCGGTTGCTAGCACTGGCCCTAGAAGGGGGTTGTCAGGTGAATCCCAGTCAGGGTGCATTCAAGAGTCTGTATCTCTCCCCCCCATCACAAAAAAAAGAAAATTGAGAGTAGAAAGTGGTTTTGGGGTCCACTACTATGTTTAGGAGTGTTGTATATAAACCTGCATTCTGTGCATGGTGAGGGTTAGACCTCTCCAGAGGTACATGCAGAAGGGTGAGCTTTGTAGTCACACAGCTTTGGGTTTGAATTTCAGCTTAACCATGAATAACCACTTGGTTATGTGACTGAGTAGGAAATTTAACTTCTCTTAAATCTGGTTTCTTTTTTGTTAGAATAGGAATGATGGTATCACCACACTACATTATGAGGATAAAAGAAACAAAGCAAAACAATAAAACCTGTACACATAGTAGGTACTACATAAATGGTAGTCTTCTGTCCTACCTACATTTTTCTCTCATCCCTATATTGAGTGATCTAGAAAAAGCCAAGCTACCAGTTTTCTAGAAATGGTCATTTGGTCATTCTTCAGGGATTTATGGCAGATTTTAGAATAGTTTGGAATATGAAAGTCAAATAATTAAATGTAGAAAAAAAGAAACTGACAACAACATAATTTTCACCAGTTGTTTTACATACATTCTGTTTTTAATTCTCTAAAAATCATTCAGGGAGGTAGTCTTTCCCCCATACTGAAGATGATTTTCTTACCTACTGTAATATTTAGTATTACTTATTCATTCTTGTGTGTATGTGTGTCTTTGCTGCACTTCATAACCTTGCAATAGGCTTTTAAATAAAATTAGTTCCCAAATTTAGGTACAGGTATGTTCCAATTCTCCAGTGAATAGATAAAACCAAACCCTATACATATATACTATGTTTATTCCTATATATACATATATGTATATAATAAAGTTTAATTTATAAATTAGGCATAGCAGAGGATGGCAAGAGGGTAATGGAGTAGGTGGACGTACCAACTTCCAGCTCCCAGAACCAAAGTGGATTATAACTTAATTTTAAGAACCATCGTCTGGATAAACCAACTTGGAACTAAACTAAGTGGACTCTTCAATAAAGGAACACAGAAGAAGCCACATTGAGATTGGTAGGAAAAGCAAAAACGTGGAAAGGGCTGCCCAGCTCCCCAGAGCGAACGGCAGCCCAGAGAGACTCGCATGGCGGGAAGAAAGTTTAGCGGAGAGGGAGGGACCTGGGTCCCAGGAACAAAGCCCCAGCCTGCAGCCCCAGAGCCTAGAGGAGGTGTTTGGACAGTATTGAGCTGTGAAACAAGTGAGGATACTGTTTGTGAGAAAAAGACAGTTTTCTGAGACCCAGGATTCTTCTTAAAGGGACAGCGCAGAAAACCTCTCTCACAACCACTCAACCAGGGCTCCAGGGAACGGGGACAAAGGAGAGGACTAGAGCAGCGGGAAGAGAGTGTGGACTGGAAGGCACAGGGAGAAACACTCTGAGGGACAGCCACCCTAACCCCTGGGCTGAGTCACTTCCCTAATCCAAAATGAATATTTCCCCTAGAACTAGCAATACCAGCAAAGGGAGGCAGGACATCAGTCAAAACAAGCTCTCCGTGGCACATAGAGCAGAGCTGCTTAGATGGAGGGAGCTTCCAGGACTACAGTATGGAGTGTTAGGGTCTGAACTGCAGTGCCCCTACCCACACTGCTGAGGCTTGCTTGAGGGACGGTGGTGGCGGGACACTAAAAAGCGGTTCTGTCAGTGGGGGCGGGGGCCCAGCCGGCGTGAGCTCGGTCTAACCCAGCAGGTGTGGAGGGGATGGGCGAAAGGGGTCTGGCAGCTGTGGGCCCACCTGCAGCCCCACCTGCAGAGGAAAAGCGGGAGGCCAGGAATGGGCAGAGATCTGCTGCTGAGCAGAGGCACGTGGGTGTGCAGCATCACCTGGCCTCCCAGGTTTGCAACCCTGCAAAAGCCAGCCCTGACCGTGGGGGTGGGGCTACAGCCCGGGAGAGGTGGAGGCTCACAGCTGAGTGCATGCTAGCAGCACAGCCCGACCCAAGAAACCACGGGGAGCAGGCTCTGACTGTGGGGGCTGGGCGGAAGCCTGGGAACAGGCAGCAAAGGTGCTCACCCCCACCCTTGGTGCTGAGGTTTATGGCTTGAGTGCGGTGTGCAACTCCACCTGTGGGGGCGAGGCTAAGGCCCAGACAGGCTGAGGCTTGTAGAGCTGGGCAACACAACAAGCCCTTCCAGGGGAAAAATGGCGGAAATCACAGCAACAGCCACAGTAGGCTGGCACCGGCAACGCCTATACCCAACTGCCCTAGGCAGCGGCAGAGGGGGAGACAGGCCTGCAGACAGACCACACTTAGGGAACACAGAAGGAACACACATTGGACTCCAGTGGCCACACCATTCTTATACACAGACAAAATGGGCAGGCAGAGAAATGCAACCCAAATGAATCAAGAGAAATCCCCAGAGAAGGACCTGAATGAACCAGATATAACCAAATTACCAGATACAGAATTTAAAATAATGATAGTTAGGATGTTCAAAGAGCTTAGAGCAACAATGAATAGTCATTATGAATACCTAAATAAAGAGATAACAAGTATAAAACAGGAAATTGAAATAATAAAAAAGAATCAGACAGAAATGACAAATATAGTATCAGAACTGAAGACCACAATGGAAGGAATTAAAAGCAAGATGGATGAAGCTGCGGATCAAATCAGCGAGTTAGAGGACAAAATAAACAAAGGCACAGAAGCAGAGCAGTAAAAAGAAAAGAGACTCAAAAAATGTGAGGAAACTCTAAGGGAGCTCTGTGACAACATGAAGAGAAATAACATTCGCATCATAGGGGTTCCCGAAGATGAAGAGAAAGAACAAGGGATAGAAACTTTGTTCAATCAAATCATAGCTGAAAACTTCCCTAAATTAAGGCTGGAAAACATTTCACACATTCAAGAAGCACAGAGAACTCCATTAAAGAGAAACCCAAAGAAATCCACCAAGACACATCATAGTTAAAATACCAAAGCTAAGGGATAAAGAGAAAAATTTAAAAGCTGCTAGAGAAAAAAAGCCTATCACATACAAAGGAACCCCCCTCCCCATAATGATGACATCAGACTTTTCAACAGAAACACTTCAGGCCAGAAGGGAATGGCAAGATATAATCAAAGTAATGCAGAACAAGAACCTAAAAACAAGACTACTCTATCCAGCAAGGCTAACGTTTAAAATTGAGGGAGAAATAAAGAGCTTCCCAGATAAAAAAAGGCTCAAGGAATTTATTAAACCAAACCACTTTAGCAAGAGAAGCTAAGGGGCCTGTTGTGAACAGTTCAAAGAAGGAAAGGAATATAGTAAAAGAAGAATACAGCTTTAAAGAATAAAATGGTAATAAACAACTACATATCAATAATAACCTTAAATGTAAATGGATTAAATGATCCAATCAAAAGACATAGGGTATCTGCATAGATAAAGAAACAGGACCCATACATATGCTGTCTACAAGAGACACACCTTAAAACAAAAGATGCACATAGACTGAAGGTAAAAGGATGGAAAAAAATATTTCATGCAAATGGAAATGAAAAAACAGCCGGGGTAGCAGTACTTATATCTGACAAAATGGACTTTAAAACAAAGGCTATATATAGTAAGAGATACAGAAGGACACTACACAATGATAAAGGGAACAATTCAACAGGAAGATATAACCATTATAAATATCTATGCACCAAACATAGGAGCCCCGACATACATAAAGCAGACTTTGATGGATATAAAGGGTGAGATTAACAGCAATACTATAATTGTAGGGGATTTCAATACCCTACTAACATCACTAGATAGATTCTCAAGAAAGAAAATTAATAAAGAAACAGCAGACTTAAAGGATACACTAGATCAAATTGATTTAATAGATATCTTCAGAACTTTTCACCCTAAAGTAGTAGAATATACATTCTTTTCAAGCGCTCATGGTTCATTGTCTAGGATAGACCACATGTTAGGACACAAAAGTGGTCTCAACAAATTTAAGAAGATTAAAATCATATCAAGCATTTTCTCTGATCACAATGCCATGAAACTAGAAATTAACCACAAAAGAAAAACGGAAAAATACTCAAACACTTGGAAACTAAATAGCATATTATTAAATAATGAATGGATTAACAATGAGATCAAAGAAGAAATAAAAAAGTTTCTAGAAACAAATGATAATGAGCATACATCAACTCAAAATATATGGGACACAGCAAAAGCAGTACTGAGAGGGAAGTTCATAGCACTACAGGCATACCATGAGAAGCTAGAAAAAGCTCAAATAAGCAACCTGACCCTGCATCTAAAAGAACTAGAAAAACAACAGCAAATAAAGCCCAGGACTAGTAGAAGGAAGGAAAAACTAAAGATCAGAGCAGAAATAAATGACATAGAGGCTAAGGAAACAATACAGAGGATCAATGAAACCAGGAGTTGGTTCTTTGAAAAGGTAAACAACATCGATGAACCTTTAACTAGACTCACCAAGAAAAAAAGAGAGAGGACTCAAATAAATAAAATTAGAAAGGACAGTGGAGAAATAACAACTGACACAAAAGAAATACAAAGCATTGTAAGAAAATACTATGAAGAACTCTATGCCAAAAAATTAGACAACCTAGGTGAAATGGACAAATTTCTTGAATCATATAACCTTCCAAAAATCAATCTGGAAGAATCAGAACACCTAAACAGACCAATTACAACAAATGAGATAGAAACAGTTATCAAAAAACTCCCAACAAAGAAAAGTCCTGGACCTGATGGCTTGACAAGTGAATTCTACCATAAATTCAAGGAAGAACTAACTCCTATCCTCCTCAAGCTATTTAAAAAATTCAAGAGGAAGGAAGATTTCCAAACTCCTTTTATGAGGAGAGCATAAATTAAAAGCAATCCCCTTAAGATCAGGAACCAGGCAGGGGTGCCCCCTTCACCACTCTTATTCAACATAGTTCTGGAAGTCTTAGCTACAGCAATCAGACAAGAAGAAGAAATAAAGGGCATCCAAATTGGAAAAGAAGAAGTAAAACTGTCATTACTTGCAGATGATATGATATTATATATAGAAAACCCTAAAGTCTCTTCAAAAAACTGCTGGACCTGATAAATGAATTCAGGAAGATGGCAGCATATAAAATTAATACTCAGAAATCAGAGGTATTTTTATATACCAACAATGAACTGTCAGCAAAAGAAATTAAGGAAACAATCCCCTTCACTATTGCAACCAAAAAAATAAAGTATCTAGGAGTAAGTTTAACCAAGGAGGTTAAGGAATTATACTCGAAATGTTATAAAACATTGATCAAAGAAATCAAGGAAGATACAAACAAGTGGAAGCATATACCGTGCTCATGGTTAGGAAGAGTAAACATCATTAAGATGTCTATATTACCCAAAGCAATTTATAAATTCAATGCAATACCAATTAAAATACCAATGACATACTTCAAAGATATAGAACACATATTCCAAAAATTTATATGGAACCAAAAAAGAACACGAATAGCCTCAGCAATCTTAAAAAGAAAAAATAAAGCAGGAGGTATCACTCTTCCTGATATCAAGGTTTACTACAAGGCCATTGTACTCAAGACAGCCTGGTACTGGCATAAGAACAGACACATAGATCAATGGAACAGAACAGAGAACCCAGAAATAAACCCACACCTTTATGGACAACTGATATTTAACAAAGGAGGAAAGAACATACAATGGAGTAAAGACAGCCTCTTTAACAAATGGTGTTGGGAAAATTGGACATCTACCTGCAAAAAATTGAAACTAGACCATCAACTTACACCATTTATAGAAACGAACTCAAAATGGATAAAAGACTTAAATGTAAGCCGTGAAACCATAAGCATCTTAGAAGAAAACATAGGCAGCAAGCTTTCCGACATTTGTAGGAGCAATATATTTGCCGATTTATCTCCGTGGGCAAATGAAATAAAAGGCAAGCTAAACAAATGGGACTATATCAAACTAAAAAGTTTTTGCACAGCTAAAGACAATAAGAACAGAATAAAAAGACAAACCACACAATGGGAGAACATATTCGACAACACGTCTGATAAGGAGTTAATAACCAAAATTTATAAAGAACTTATAAAACTCAACACCAGAAAGACAAACAATCCAATCAAAAAATGGGCAAAAGAAATGAATAGCAATTTCTCCAAAGGGGACATACAGATGACCAATAGACATATGAAAAAATGCTCAATATCACTAATCATTAGATAGAGAAATGCAAATTAAAACCACAATGAGATATCACCTCACAACAGTCAGAATGGCGCTCATCAGCAAAACAACAAAGAATAAGAGGATGTGGAGAAAAGGAAACCCTCCTGCACTGCTGGTGGGAATGCAGACTGGTGCAGCCACTATGGAAAACAGTATGGAGATTCCTCAAAAAGTTAAAAATCGAACTGCCTTTTGACCCAGCTATCCCACTTTTAGGAATACAACCTAAGAACACCATAGCACTGTTCGAAAAGAAGAAATATGCCCCCATGTTCGTGGCAGCATTGTTCACAATAGCGAAGATCTGGAAACAGCCCAAGTGTCCGTCAGAAGACGAGTGGATTAAAAAGCTTTGGTACATATATACTATGGAATACTACTCAGCCATAAGAAATGATGACATTGGATCATTTACAACAAAATGGATGGACCTTGATAACATTATATTGAGTGAAATAAGTAAAACAGAAAAAAACTGAGAACAGCATGATTTCATACATAGGTGGGACATAAAAGTGAGACTATGAGACATGGACAAGAGTGTGGTGGTTACGGGTTGGGGGGAGGGAAGAAAGGGAGGAAAAGGGGGGATGGGATGGTCATAAAGAAAACCAGATAGGAGGTGACAGAGGACAATTTGAACTTGGGTGATGGGTATGCAACATAACTGAATGACAAGATAACCTGAAGATGTTTTCTTTGAACATATGTACCCTGATTTATTAATGTCACCCCATTAAAATTTATAAAAATAAAAAAGAATTAGGCATAGTAAGAGATGAACAATAATAACATAATAAAATAGAACAATTATAACAATATTCTGTAATAAAAGTTGAGTGTATTTGGTCTTTCTCTCTCTCTCTCTCAAAATATCTTATTGTATAGTTAGTACTCACCTTTCTTATGAGATGATAAAATGATTCAATGCCTTATTGATAACTTCCACTTTTTTAAGTTTTTAAATTTATTTTGTTCACATGGATTCAAGTGTCCCACTCAATATAATATGTTCATCTGCCAACAACATGTTCCCCATTACATCCTCTTTGCCCTCCTCCCCCTGATTCCCTCCCCCTTTCCCTCTGGTATCTGCTGTCCTGTTATCTGTATCTCTGTGTTATGTATATAGAATTTCACTAATCCCTTCACCTTCTCTGATCCTGCTGCTCATCCCCCTTCCCTCTGACTGCTGTCCCTCTGTTCCTCATGACCCCGTCTCGGCCCTTATTCCATTCCTCAGTTCACCATATTCATTACATATAATCTAGATCATATATTTGTCTTTCTCTGCCTGGCTTATTTCACTTAGCACAATAATCTCCAGGTCCTTCCAAGCCACCTTTCTTTTTCACAGATGCATAGTATTCCATTGTGTATATGTAACATAGCTTTTTAATCCACTCATCCACTGATGGACACTTGGGCTGTTTCCGGATCTTGGCTATTGTGAACAATGCTGCAATAAACATGGGGGTGCATTTCTTCTTTTGAATTAGTGTTTTGGGATTCCTAAAAGCGGGATTGCTAGGTCAATAGGCAATTTCATTTTTAATTTTTTGAGGAAACAGCCATACTCTTCCACAGTGGCTGCACCAGTATGCATTCCCACCAGAACTGCAGGAGGGATCCCCTTTCTCCACACCCTCGCTTTGTTAATGAGCACCATTCTGATAGGTGTGTGTATCTCATTGTGGTTTTAATTTGAATTTCTCTGATTAGTGACATTTTTTCATATTTCTATTGGCCATCTGTATGTACTCTTTGGAGAAAGGTCTGTTTAGTTTCTTTGCCCATTTTTTAATTGGATTGTTTACCTTCCTGGTATTGAGTTTTACAAGTTCTTTAAAAATTTTGGTTATTTATCCCTCACCAGATGTATCAGCAAATATGTTCTCCCATTGAATGGGTTGTCTTTTTATTTTGTTAATGGTGTCTTTTGCTGTGCAAAAGCTTTTTAGTTTTATATAGTCCCGTTTATCTATTTTCTCCTTTATTTCATTTTCCCATGGTGATATATCAGCAAAAATATTGCTATGAGAGATATCGGAGAGTTTACTGTTTATGTTTTCTTCCAAAATTTTTATGGTTTCATGACTTACATTTAAGTCTTTTACCCATTTTGAGTTTGTTTTTGTGAATGGTGTAAGTTGGTGGTCTAGTTTCATTTTTTGCATGTACCTGTCCAAATTTCCCAACACCATTTATTAAAGAGAATATCTTTACTCCATTGTATACTCTTTCCTCCTTTGTCAAATATCAATTGCCCATAAAGGTTTGGGTTTATTTCTGGGTTCTCTGTTCCATTCCATTGATCTGTGTGCCTATTCTTATGCCAGGACCAAGCTGTTTTGATTGCAATGGCCTTGTAGTATAACTTGATATCAGAAAGTGCGATACCTCTCACTTTGTTCTTCATTTTCAAGATCGCTGAGGCTACTCGGGTTGTTTTTTGGTTCCATATGCAGGGGGTTCTCAGGTTATGACATTCTTGACATACAATATTTCAAATTTACAATGCTCACTCCCATAAAAACACACAAAAAATGAGACATTAGCATTTCAGCTTATGCCATTAGCATCGTATTTACAGACTATGTGGGTGAACTAATTTGATTGAGTGAAGCAGAAGAATACGCAGTAAGTTGTATGAAGTGGAAGAATACTCAGTAATGCGGCATTTCAGTGAGGGAGTTGGTGTCCCCCAATGTGCTTACCTACTACACCATTTTGGACTGTTAAAAGCGCAAGTGTTCCCTTTGTGTTGCTTCGCTTGGTTATTTTTTGGCCCTTATCATGGCTCCTAAACAAAAGAGAGTCTTCAGATGATGAAAGCCATCACGGATGGAAGTGAAATTAGATAATGTAAAGAGATCAGAAGAAGGAGAATCAACAACGAACATTGGCCACGGGCTAGGCCCTTAGCTGCTCTATTGTAGCAACCATTACCAAGGATGAAGACTGCATCCTAGAGCATGTAAAGGGATCAGCCCCTATGAAAGCGACTGTGATTACTAAACAGTGAACTGGCATAATGATTGAGGTGGACACATTGCTAGTTTTGTGGCTGGAAGACAGCATCAGCAGCATACACTGGTTAGTCTAATGCTGATTCAGGACAAGGCTAAATGATTGAGGCAATAAAAAGTGCAAAGTGGAACGGAGTGAAGAGTTTGTAGCTAGTAGGGGTTGGTTCAAAGCTCATGCCAACTTGCATAACCTTAAGGTGCTGGGTGAAGCTGCTAGTGGGGATGAGAAAACAGCAAGTTAATTTCCTAATGGGTTGGCTGAATTAATTAAAGAGGGGGGCTACTTGCTAAACAAGTTTTTAATGTTGACAAGACAGGCCTTTTTTGGAAGTGTATGCCTAACAGGACCTACATCACCAAGGAGGAGAAGACAGCACCAGGCCATAAAGCTGGCAGAGAGAGACTGACTGCTTCTTGGGGGGAATGCTGCAGACGACTTCAAACTCAAGCCTCTGTTGGTGAACCAGGCACAGAATTTAAGGGCACTAAAGGACACATGGAAGGGTCAACTGCCTGTTGTCTAGAGGTCTAACAGGAGAGCATGGGTGATACTTCAGAATTTTGAGGACTGGTTTTCCAGCCATTTTGTGCCAGCAGTGAAGGACTACTGGGTTAGTAAGGGTCTATCTTTTAAGGTGCTGCTAGTGCTGGACAATGCCGTGTCCACTTGAGTGACTTTAATCCTAATGTCAAGGTGACTTACCTTTCACCTAATACTACTGCCCCTTACAAGCCATGGGCCAAAGTGTCATTGCCTCTTTCAAGGCCAACCACCTCCAGAGGACATTGGATATGGCAACTGGGAAGGACAAGAACCTGATATTCAAAGACTCTGGAAGTTTTATAACATTTCCAATGCTGTACAAAAGATTGTTTTTGCCTGGGATGAAGTGAGGAGAACAAACTTAAATGGTGTGTGGAAAAACCTGTATCACCAGTTTGTGTATGACTTCCATGGCTTTGAGAAGTCAGTGGAGGCTGTAACAGAGAAGGTTGTTGTCATGGTAAACAGCTTACTTTGAAGGTGGAGACTGAAGATGTCACAGAGCTATTGGCTTCGCGTGGAGAGGAGCTGTCTTCTGAGGACATTATTCAGCTGACTAAAGAGGAAGAGATAGAAACCCCAGAACCCAAGAGATTTACTACCAAGGGTTTGGCAGAAAGTTTTTCTATGGTAGAGGATGGGTTCGCAATATTTCAGACTGAGGACCCCAGCGATGACAAATTCAGCAAGATCTACAGAGCAGTTATGGATGCCTTGCAATGCTATCAGCAGATTTTGCAAGAGAAGGCATCAACCTTCCAGCTTAGCCTGGAACAATTCTTTAAGGTAGAGAGGCCTGCAACACATCCTGTACCCTGTACGTCAGCTGCTTCTTGAGATGAAACACCTGTAGTACAGGTAGAATCAACTCCAGCGTCTCCTGCATGTTCCTTAGGCAATCCTGATTCACCTGATCCAGTATCTCTAGCACCTTCTGCAGGTTCTCCTGCCTCTCCAGCTTCCTCCTCCCGATAGGTCACTCTCTCCCACCTTGCAATGCCCCTTTCCAGTGAGCAAACCACAAGAAAAAAGGTAAAAAATTTCCTTTTACACTCATATTTTGCCAGTTTTTTCTGTTACTACAGTACAGTATATTTATGTCCTTTTTCTTTTTCTGTGGCTTAGTTCTGTTTTTATGTTCTAGATAAACACACACAGTTTACAACTGTGTCAGGATAGGTAAGTGACTTAGGCTAGGCTGTGTTTTGACTTACACCAAAATTAGGGTTATGTCATTGTCGTAGGATCATAACTGTGTTGTAATCTGAGGACCCCTGCAAAATTTTGGAATATTGGTTCTAGGTCTGTGAAGTATGACATTGGCATTTTAATAGGAATTGCATTAAACTTATAGATTGCTTTGGGTAGTATAGACATTTTAATAATGTTAATTGCCCTACCCATGAACATTGTATATGCTTCCACTTGATTTCTTTTTTCAATGTCTTATAATTTTCTGAGTACAAGTCTTTTCCCTCCTTGGTTAAATTTGTTCGTAGGTACTTGATGTTTTTGTTGTTGTTGCAACAGTGAAGGCGATTGTTTCCTTAATTTCTGTTCCTGACAATTTATTGTTGGTGTATTAAAATGCCACTGATTTCTGATTACTTTTATATCCTGCCACCTTGCCAAATTCATTATCTGATCAAGTAGTTTTTTGACTGAGACTTGAGGGCTTTCTATATAAAGTACCATGTCATCAGTAAATAATGACATTTTTACTTCTTCTTTTCCAATTTGGATGGTTTTTATTTCTTCTTCTTGCCTGATTGCTGTGGCTAGGACTTCCAGAACTATGTTGAATAAGAGTGGTGAAAGGGGGCACCCCTGCCTTGTTCCTGATCTTAAGGGGATTGCTTTTAATTTTTGCCCATTGAGAATGATGTTGGCTGTCGGTTTGTCATATATTACCTTTATTATGGTGAGGTATATTCCCTGTATTTCCATTTTGCTCAGAGTTTTGATCATAAATGAATGCTGTATTTCATCAAATGCTTTTTCTGCACCTATTGATATAATCATGTCATTTTTATCCTTCCTTTTGTTTATATGATGAGTCACATTTATTGATTTATGAATACTGTACCAGCCTTGCCTCCCCAGAATAAATCCTACTTGGTCATGATGTATGATCTTTTTAATGTATTACTAGATCCATTTTGCTAATATTTTGTTGAGAATTTTAGCATCTATGTTCATCAGGAACATTGGCCTATAGTTTTCTTCCTTTTTAGCATCTTTACCTGGTTTTGGAATGAGGATAATACTTGCGTCACCTCATAAAATGAGCTTGAAAGTCTCCCCTCTGGAATTTTTTAAAATAGTTTGAGGACAGGTGTTAATTCTTCTTTGGATGTTTGGTAAAATTCGCCTTTGAAGCCATCTGGTCCAGGACGTTTTTTGTTGTGAGTATTTTGATAACTGTTTCAATTTCACTTGTTGTAATTAGCCTGTTTAAGGTTTCTGATTCTTCCAGATGGAGTTTTGGAAGATTGTATGTTTCTAGGAATTTAACCATTTCACTTAGGTTGTCCAATTTTTTGGCATATAGATTTTTATAGTATTTTTTTTACAATCCATTATATTTCTGTAGTGCTAGTTATTACTTCTTCTCTTTCATTTTTAATTTGATTTACATAGGTCTGCTCTCTATTTTTCTTGATGAGTCTAGTTAAAGGTTTATCTATCTTGTTTACCTTTTGAAAGAATTAACTCTTGGTTTCATTGATCTTTTGTAGTATTTTTTTTAGCCTCTATGTCATTTATTGCTGCTCTGATCTTTATTATTTCTTTCTTTCTACCTCCTCTGGACTTTATTTGTTGTTATTTTTCTAGTTCTTTTAGGTGCAAGGTTAGGTTGTTTATTTGAGCTTTATCTTGCTTCTTAAGGTATACCTGTAATACTATGAACTTCCCTCTCAGGACTGCTTTCTCTGTGTCCCATAGATTTAGGGTTTTTGTATGTTCATTTTCATTTGTTTCAAGAAAATATTTTATTTTTTCCTTGACCTCATTGTTAACCCATTCATTATTTACTAACATGCTATTTAGCCTCCAAACATTTGAATGTTTTCAGTTTTTCTATTGTACTTGACTTCTAGTTTTATGCCACTGTGATCAGAAAAGATGCCTCATATGATTTCAATCTTCTTAAATTTATTGAGATTTGATTTGTGTCCTAACATGTGGTCTATCCTAGAAAGTGTACCATAAGCACTTGAAAAGAATGTATATTCTGCTGCTTTGGGGTAAAATGTTCTGAAGATATCATTTAAATCCAGTTGATCTAGTGTGTCATTTAAGGCCACTGTTTCTTTTCTGTCTGGAGGATCTGTTCATTGATGTTAGTGGTGTACTAAAATTCCATACTATATAGTATTGCTGTTGATCTCACCCTGTATGTCCATCAAATCTGCCTTATATATTTAGGTGCTCCTATAATAGGTGCATAAATATTTACAATTTAATGGTTATATCCTCCTGTTGGATTGCTCCCTTTATCATTATGTAATGAACTTCTTTGTTACTTACAATAGCCTTTGTTTTAAATACTATTTTGGCCTGACCAAGCGCAGTGGATAGAGCATCAGACTGGGATGTGGAGGACCCAGGTTCGAGACCCTGAGGTTGCCAGCTGGAGCGCGGGCTCATCTGGTTTGAGCAAAAAGCTCACCAGCTTGGACCCAAAGTCGCTGGCTCAAGCAAGGGGTTACTAGGTCTGCTGAAGGCCCGTGGTGAAGGCATATATGAGAAAGCAATCAATAAACAACTAAGGTGTCACAACAGCAATGAAAAACTGATGATTGATGCTTCTCATCTCCCTCTGTTCCTGTCTCTCTGTCCCTATCTATCCCTTTCTCTGACTCTCTCTGTCCTTGTAAAAAAAAATTAAAAAATTAAATACTATTTTGTCAGATATAAGTATTGCTACCCCAGTGTTTCTTTTTTCATTTCCATTTGCATGAAATATTTTTCCATCCCTTCACTTTCAGTCTATGTATATCTTTTGTTCTGAGATGGATCTCTTGTATATATATGAGTCCTGTTTTCTTATCCATGCAGCTACACTATGTCTTTTGATTGGAGCATTTAATCCATTTACATTTGAGTTTACTGGTATGTACTTATTTATTGCCATTTTATTCTTTCAATGTACAGTCCTCTTTCTCTTGATTTATTTTTTCCTTTGCTGTTTTTATAGCAGGCCCCTTAACATTTCTTACAGTACTGGTTTGGTTGTAATGAATTTCTTGAGTCTTTATTTTTTTTTTGGTCTGGGAAGCTTTCTATTTCTCCTTCAATTTTAAATTATAGCCTTGCTGGATAAAGTAGTCTTGATTGTAGGTTCCTGTTTTGCATCACATTGAATATTTCTTGCCAATCTTTTCTGGTCTCAACTGTTTCTGTTGAGAAGTTGGATGTCATCCTTATGGGGGCTACTCTGTAGGTAACTGCCTTTCTCTTGCAGCTTTTAGTATTTTTTCTTTGTCTCTTAACTTTGACACTTTAATTATGATGTGTCTTGGTGTAGGCCTCCTTGGGCTCCTCTTTAATAGGACTCTCTGTGCTTCTTGAACTTGTGTGACTATTTCCTTCATCAATCTAGGGAAATTTTCTGCTATGATTTCTTCAAATAAGTTCTCTATCCCTTGTTTGTTCTCTTCTCCTTCAGGAACCCCTATGATGCAGATGTTGTTTCTTTTCATGTTGTTGCAGAGGTCTCTTAGAGTTTCCTCAGTCTTTTTAAGCCTCTTTTTGTTTTGCTGCTCTGATTCTGTGCTTATATTTATCTTGTCCCCTAAATTGCTGATTCAATCCTCTGCTTCATCCAGCCTGCTGTTTATTCCTTCTAGTGTAGTCTTCATTTCTAATATTGTATTTGTCATTTCTGACTGGTTATTTTTTATTATTTCAATGTCCTTTTTGATGTTTGCTACCTCTTTGTTTAAGTTCTCATTGTGACCATCTATTATTGATCTAAGATCCTTGGGCATCCTAATAATCATTATTTTAAACTCTGCATCTGGTAGTTTGGCTACTTCCATTTCACTTAGTTCTTTTCCTGGGGATTTCTCTTGTTGATTAATTTGGGTCATATTTCTTTGTCTGCCCATTTTGTCTTGTATTAGGTAGTACTGTCTAACTCTGAAATTTGTTGTGGTTTCTTTATGAAGAAGATGGGCTCCAGATCACATGATTTCATTGCTCTAGGAATGCTTCTTGAGGGTGGTATTTACCCTCCTGTTGTATATGAGTACTGAATGCAGTTAGTCCTTTTATTGGTGTCATTATCCCTTCAGGCTGGCTGGATCTAATGGTCAACCTTGATCATATGTATTAGACACTGTGCAGTGCCTGTCCTGTTCAGCATATATTTTCTCTGCAGTGTCTGGTGTCTGCTGAACTCCTCCTTTGGGTGTACTACTTGTATAGCTAGCTGAGTCTAGCATTGATGCAGCCTGCTACCCACCACTGGTTCGGTTGGTTCCGGGTCTTCTTGGTTTGATGTTAGCCATTGTTTGTAACCTGCTGTGGGCTGCCTGTCTGTAGCTACTGCTCTGTTCATTATTTGTATCCATATTTTCTGTGCCTGGGTAGTGTGGGAGGGGCCAACCTTCATATAAGGACCAGATTCTTACTGCTTAGGGATGACAGCAGCCCCATAAAAGCCAGAGGCTCTGTAAGATTTGCCTCTACTTTTCAGCTGCTCCACCTCCTTTTGCAGCTATGTAGTCTTCCCACAGAGTCTTCTGTATGAAGACTGTAGTGTGGGCTCAGACGGGCCTCACCCCACCAACCCCTCTATAGGTTGCAACCCTGGTAAGTTAAGAACGCTGAGGTTGGGAATACAATGTTAGTGAAACCCTTTATTTCAGCAGTCTCTTAATCAGGGGTTCAGTTTGAGGAAAATGGCCCCTATTCCAGAGCCTAATCCATCAGACACTGGTGGATACTGCAATTCTATTTTTCCCCAGTGGGGTGAGTAAAGGTTCAGATTGGGTGAGGCTGACAGTTCCCTCTGCAGAAGTTCTTCCAGTTGGTGAGCCCCTGGTCTCAGGGACAAAGACTGAAAGAGTCTTCCCCTGGAGATGACTGTGCACCCCCCCCCCAGAAAGCGGCTAAGCTTCTCAACCAGACCCAATAATAGGCTTGCAGGAACCCACTCTTTGAATGTCCATGCTCCAAACCTCTCTCCCTTCCCCCTGTGGAAACTAGCCCAGCAGGGAAAGATATCCAGCACCCAGGCCAGATGACTGTGAAGCTCCACCCTGTCCAATGTACACAAACCACTGTGCTGATGCTGATCACAGAAAGTAGAACTTGCCTCAGCTGGTCATGATGTCCGATTAGGTCTTCCTTGAGACACACTACCAGCAAGGGTTGTTAGGCCCTGAACCTATGCTCTCTGCAGCTGGTCTCTGGATGTGCCAGCTCTGGGCCTTCCTGGAGGGAACCTGGTGCAGACCAGTGGGGAAACTGCTCATGACTGGCCCTCAGCAACCTTCTTGGCTTGCTCATGGATTTACCGACTACAAGCACTTTGCTTAGTACATGAACACGTGGCAGAGGCACATGTGCATAGCCTATCTAAGGCTGTGGGTACTTCCCCTGGGGGCAATTCTCCCTGATCACTCTCCCACCATCAGGAGGTGCGGTTTTCCTTGCTCCCTTGACCTTAATTGCAAATAGCAGATTTTTCTTTGTTTATTAACTCTTTCCCTTTTGTTATTTGCTCACCTGTCCTTGCGTGCCTCCAATAAATAAGTATGGCCCAACACTTTCTGGCTCCACAGTTCCTCTACCATCTGCCCGAATCCAATGTGAACCTGCCTGGGCTTGACCACCAGCATTACAGAGCTACAAGCAATCCAGAGTTTGTGACTGCCTCTGCTGGGCCCAGGTGCACATGGAAATACCAAGCTTTTAGTCACATTGGGCCTTGAGGTAAATCCACAAAAGGACATGGTTCCCTCAGTCCCATCTCCTGCAGCCTCTATCTGTTCACTGCTTGTTGGGGTCAGCCACTGAAAAAACCTCTGGTAGAGTCTAGAACCTGCGACAATTCATAGATTAGGAATGGTGGTGGTTGTGGCTCCCATCCCTGGGCCCCAGGTGTCATCTGTTCTGACTTTTTTCACAGACCTCAGTAGGGTGTGGTCCCCAGGAGTCCAGTGGGTGTGGACTGAGACCCAGGGATGTGGTCTTCCCACAGTCTGGACAGTTTCTACAAAATCTCTCATGAAGGAAAGCACCACTCAGTCTTGGGAGCGTGCAGAGAGTATGTGGGAAAGCTCTGGCCTCAACACCAGAAAACTGAGTAACTGATGCGTCCCCCGCTTCCTGGCTTACTTCTCAGAATGGCTCAGTCTCCATAGGGTAGGGCAGAAGATATTCCCAAGGTCAGGGCAGTTGCTTTCCCTGGGGTTGCTGCCACACGGAGGGGACTGCTCCATTCAAGAAAGATGGCAACTGCAGTATCGGAGAATGACTCAGCACAGGGGTTTCAGTGGCTGTCCCCATAGTGTCTCTCCCCAGGCCACCAATTTCACACTCTCCTCATGCAACTCTCATCCTCTCAGCTCTCCCTCCACTGGAGCCCTGGGTAAGTGGCTGTAAATGAGATTTTTCTATGCTGGCCCTTTAAGATGGAGCCTGCATCTCTATGAGCTCTCTTTCTAATAGACAGAAACCTTGGCTCCTTTTATGACCAAATGCATCTCTTCTAGGCTATGGGGCCCTAGGCTGGGGTGCTGGGCCTGGAGCATAGGATCTCCCCACAGTGAGAGGCCCTCTGGACCCTCAGCCACTGCTTGCTCCTGGGAGTGGGCCAGCCCTCTCCACATCTCTGCCCCTCCTTTCAGATTCAGTGTGGGTTCTTCTGTGATCCCTGGTTATAGACTCCTCTTTGTTTAGTCCAAAGTTGGTTTTTCAAGAAGATTGTTCTTAAATTAAGTTTTAATCTAATTTAGTCCTGGAGGTAGCAGTTGAAATATCCACCTACTCCGTCACCATTTTGGAATCCCAATAGGTACAACCCAGTGTACGAGCCCATGCCTATCCACCCCACCTTCTCATACCACTGCACTGCAGCGCAGGCCACTGCCTACAGACCTGGCGTTCCTGGGGTCCTCTGTACCCCTTTCACTGCAGACAGTGAACGACTACACGTATACCCTGCTTTGCTACGATCCCCTGTGTAAGGCTGCTGGGGTTATGGCGGGGCCAACTCAAGGCGGTGGCTAGAAATGATAACTTCCACCTTTTCCAATAAAGGAAAGACTTCACAGCTTCTCTTTGGCATGTTTGAACTGCCAGCATTACTACTCTTGCATTTTGGGGCCATTATTAAGTAAAATAAGGGTGATTTATACAGAAGCACTGAAACACCATGACAGTCCATCTGAAAACAGGATGGCTACTAAGTTACTAACAGACAGGAATATATAGCATGGCTGCACTTGACAAAGGGAGGATTCACACTTTGGGTGGGATGGAGGAGACCCGTAAGAGTTCATCACACTACTCAAAATGACATGCAATCTAAAACTTAGGAATAATTTATTTCTGGAGTTTTCCATTTATTATTTTTGGACTACAGGTGACTGAAACTGCGGAAAAAGAAACTGCAAATAGGGGTTAACTACTGTACCCAGGTTGTGTTCATCACAGGTATTTCTCTGTTCCTTCTGCTTGAGGTCATATTCTTACAAAGATGCCTCCTTTGCATCTTTAGGCTTCAACCTAAATGTTACTTCTTCAGAAAGGCCTTCTAAGACCACCCCAACTAAAGCAGTCTCATCCTCTCAGTGACTATCTGTTAATCTCCCAAATAAAGTCACTTATAATGTGTATCATAACCACTATA
Source organism: Rhynchonycteris naso (assembly GCA_037038555.1). Classification (NCBI taxonomy): domain Eukaryota; kingdom Metazoa; phylum Chordata; class Mammalia; order Chiroptera; family Emballonuridae; genus Rhynchonycteris; species Rhynchonycteris naso. The sequence goes on along the minus strand of CM072997.1, from coordinate 42,996,874 downwards.
ATTTCTTACATAGTTACCTGTTTATAGTATATAAGCTCCTGGAGACAAGAACAATGTCTTGCTCCCCACTGTCTCCAGAGCTCTTAGCAGGGCAGCAATGAACACAGAACAGGCACTCTGTGAACATCTGTTAGCTGACAAGCTTAATCATTGTAAAATAGTAAAACTAGTTTATCTAACAGCTATTAGTACAGGGCTAATAGGTATTCAGTAAATATTTATTGACTAGAACTAGCTACAAATTTCAGTGCTTCAGAGGGAGAAGGGGTGTCATTTGTAAAAGCTTTATATAAAAATTCTGTGTTTAAATAATCTTTTTCTAAATATAGTCAAAATGACTATATTACCCAAAGCGATAAACAAATTTACTGCAATTCCCATCAAAATTCCAATGACAATTTTTAAAGAAATGGAACAAAAAACCATCATGTTTATATGGAATTATAAAAAACCCCAAATAGCCAAAGCAATCCTAAGGAAAAAGAATGAAGCTGGGGGCATTGCAATACCTGACTTCAAATTATATTACACAGCCACGATAATCAAAACAGCATGGTATTGGCAGAAAAATAAACATTCAGACCAATGGAACAGAATAGAAAGTCCAGAAATAAAACCACATATATACGGTCAAATAATTTTTGATAAAGGAGCCAACAACACACAATGGAGAAAAGAAAGCCTCTTCAACAAATGGTGCTGGGAAAACTGGAAAACCACATGCAAAAGAAAGAAACTCGACTACAGTTTGTCCCCTTGTACTAAAATTAATTCAAAATAGATCAAAGACCTAAATATAAGACCTGAAACAATAAATCACATAGAAGAAAACATAGGTTCTAAACTCATGGAACTTGGTTATAAAGAGCACTTTTTGAATTTGACTCCAAAGGCAAGGGAAGTGAAGACAAAGATAAATGAATGGGACCACATCAAACTAAAAAGCTTTTGCACAGCAAGGGAAACTGACAACAAAATAGCCAACTAAATGGGAGATGATATTTTCAAACAACAGCACAGATAAGGGCCTAATATCCAAAATATACAAAGAACTCATAAAACTCAATAACAAACAAACAAATAATCCAATAAAAAAATGGGAAGAGGACATGAACAGACACTTCTCCCAGAAAGAAATATAAATGGGCAACAGATATATGAAAAGATGCTCATCTTCATTAGCTATTAGAGAAATGCAAATCAAAACTACAATGAGATACCACCTCATACATGTTAGATTAGCTATTATCAATAAGACAGGTAATAACAAGTGTTGCAGAGGTTGTGAAGAAAAAGGAACCCTCATCCACTGTTGGTGGAAATGTAAAGTAGTACAACCATTATGAAAGAAAGTATGGTGGTTCCTCAAAATATTAAAAATAGAACTACCATATGACCCAGCAATCCCTCTACTGGGAATATACCCCCATAACTCAAAAACACTGGTATGTAAAGACCCATGCAGCCCCATGTTCATTGCAGCATTGTTCACAGTGGCAAAGACATGGAAACAACCAAAAAGCCCTTCAACAGATGACTGGATAAAAAAGATGTGGTATATATATACTAGGTGTCGGGAACCTATGGCTCGTGAGCCAGATGTGGCTCTTTTGATGGTTGCATCTGGCTCAAAGAAAAATCTCTAATGAAAAAAAATAATAATGTTAAAAATATAAGACACTCTTATGTATTACAATCCATTCATTTCCTACTGCTCATGTTCATGGTTGCTGGTGGCTGGAGCCAATCACAGCTATCCTCTGGGACAACACCAAATTTTTATTGGATAATGCCTAATGTACATGGGTCATTGTGAAGTCTGGAAGTAAACTTCCTTCCTTTTAATCAAGTAGTCAGCAAGCTAATTGCAGAAACACTTTTGACGAAGAAGATGGCTAAAAGAAAAAAAGATGAGGAGTATCGTACTTTTCAGCAGGAATGGACAGAGGAATTCACCTTTGTGGAGAGAGCAGGTTCTGCAGTGTGTCTAATATGCAATGATAAAATGGCATCAATGAAACGGTCAAATATAAAGCGGCACTTCGACACACACCATACTACATTTGCATCAAAATACCCAGGAGAGCCAGCAGGAAGAAAGCATGTCAAGAGCTACTGTGCAGAGTGCAAGCTAGTCAGCAGCAACTCTGTGTTTGGACCCAACAAGGTGACTGGAATTTGGATAGCTTTGCTGGTGCTTTAGCAATTGTGAGAAACGGAAAGCCATTCACAGATGGGGAGTATGCCAAAACATTCATGCTTGATGTTGCCAATGAACTTTTTGATGACTTTTCGGATAAACACAAGATAATCAAACAAATAAAAGACATGCATCGGTCGGTAAGAACTGTTCAAGATTGTACCATCATGATGGCAAATCAAATTGAGGCAACACAAGTGAAGGACATAAATGCAGCACCATTCTTTTCTCTCGCTTTGAATGAGTCAACAGACATAAGCCATTTATCCCAGTTCAGCATGATTGCAAGGTATGCTGTCAGTGACACACTATGTGAGGAAAGTCTTGCTGTTTTGCCTATGAAAGAGACAACAAGAGGGGAGGATTTATTCAAGTCTTTCACTGAGTTCACTAAAGAAAAAAATCTACCGATGGATAAACTTATTTTGGTGTGTACTGATGGTGCTCCGTGCATGGTGGGGAAAAACAGAGGATTCGTAGCGCTTCTTCATGAACATGAAAAGAGACACATACTAAATTTTCACTGCATCCTACACCAGGAGGCACTTTGTGCTCAGAAGTGGGGTGAGCAGCTTGGTGAGGTGATGTTGCTGGTCATTCGGGTGGTCAACTTTTTTGTTGCCCGAGCTTTAAATGATCGCCAGTTTAAAACACTGCTGGATGAAGTTGGGAATAATTATCTTGGTCTGCTTCTGCACACCAATGTGCTTTGGTTGTCAAGAGGAAACGTGCTCAGCCATTTTGTGGCTTGTCAGAGCAAAATCCGGACTTTTCTTGAAATGAAAAACGTCGAGCATCCTGAGTTAGCTAACACTGAGTGGTTCCTGAAGTTCTGCTATCTCGTGGACATGACTGAACATCTAAACCATCTCAATGGGAAAATGTAAAGCGTTGGAAATACAGTCTTATCCCTTCAACAAGCAGTGTTTGCATTTGAAAACAAGCTGAAATTCTTCATTGCCGACATTGAAACAGGTTGTTGACTACACTTTGATAAACTGGGAGAGTTTAAAAATGCATGCACAGCAAGTGACCCTGCTCAACATCTTGATCTCCAGCAGCTAGGTGGCTTCACAAATAACCTCCTGCAATCACTCAAAGCGTGGTTTGGAGAATTTCATGAGCGCACTCATTTTTTTAAGTTCATCACCCATCCACATGTGTGTGCAGTGGATAACACCGACCTGAGTTACATCCCCGGTGTCTCTGTTAGAAATTTTGAGCTATAAGCTGCTGACTTGAAGGCCTCAGACATGTGGGTGAATAAGTTCAAGTCACTGAATGAAGATTTGGGAAGAGTTGCATGACAGCAAGCAGAGTTGGCGAGCAAGCACAAGTGGGGAGAAATGAAAAAACTTCAACCCACGGACCAGCTGATTGTCAAAATTTGGAACATGCTTCCTGTCACATACCACACACTGCAGCGTGTGAGTATTGCTGTACTGACAATGTTTGGCTCTACGTATGCATGTGAGCAGCCTTTCTCCTATGATCACATTTAATGGATGGAAGTCTCAATGCCTGCATGAAGCTTAACCTCACCATGTATCAACCAGACTATAAAGCCATCAGCAAAACCATGCAGCACCAGAAGTTGCATTAATGGTAAGAAGTACTTTATTCATCATTGGTTAGCAATAGCATAACAACGTTATTAAAAAGAATTCAGAGACCTATTGTACTTTAAAAGTGTTGGTCTTACATAAAATGCACACATTGTATTTAGTGTTAAACATATTATATGACTCTCATGAAATTACATTTTAAGATATGTTACGTTCATGGCTCTCTCAGCCTTAAATGTTCCTGACCCCTGATATATACTATGGAATACTACTCGACCATAAGAAATGATGACATGGGATCATTTACTACAACATGGATAGACCTTGATAACATTATACTGAGTGAAATAAGTAAATCAGAAAAAACTAAGAACTATATGATTCCATACACAGGTAGGACATAAAAATGAGACTCAGGGACATGGATAAGAGTGTGGTAGTTACAGGGGGTGGAAGGAAGAGAGGGAAGGGGTGGGGTGAGGGGAGGGGCACAAGGAAAACCAGATAGAAGGTGATGGAAGACAATTTGACTTTGGGTGATGGGTATGCAACATAATCAAATGTCAAAATAACCTGGAGATGTTTTCTCTGAAACTATGTACCCTGATTTATCAATGTCATCCCATTAAAATTAATAATAATGGAAAAAATAATAATCTTTTACTGGATATTAAAGAAAAAAGTAAGCTTAATGAAAAATACAGATAAGTATGAAGTAAAAACCTGTCATTGAAAGAAAACCATTGCTAACATCTTGATAAACATATAGACTTTTCTCCTATATGCATGTACACACACAATTTTTTAAAATTGGCACCCTACCCTAATATGCAGTTTCAATAGAAAACTTGCCAAGTATTCTTGCTAAGAAATACCGTATTCCCCCATGTGTAAGATGCACCCTTTTTGAAAAATTTGGGGTCTAAAAACTGGGTGCATCTGATACAGTGGTTGTAGATTATTTTTACTTGCGTTTCCCACTTTTTTGACAGTGATGAGGTGTATTAATTTTGTGCTGAATAAAACTTGAGTTCAATAACTGTATGCGATACATTTTATTTTCAAATTTCAAACCCTAAAATTAAGGTGCATCTTATACATGGGGAAATACAGTAATACTTATTTTAATATATGAAGTCAAACACTAAGATAAATTAAATTTTCTGCTTTACTTATATATTTCAGGTGGTGATTATAGAAAACAAAGAATAAGGTTTGCATATAAATACTTCTTTAGGCAGCTGGACTTATGCCCCATGCCAGGGTGTCTGTGCAAAGTAAAGAAAAAAAGATAGAATTCTCTAGTAAAGTTCCTCAAGCCTGAGATGCTTCCTATTTTTTAGATCTAACTCTCCTTCCTTTCTGTAAAAAAGAATTGCTTGCATGTTTTTCATCTTTTTTAGCGAAAGATGACATCACTGGAAGAAAACTATTAAGCCATGTATTTTTATATTTACCACAAATTTATATATAACACACATTCCCCTGATGGAACTGTATAGTTATGGCTATGCTATGAAAATGTCAGGGTTGCTGTCTTTCTGGAAGGTGTGGGAAAACAACTCAATTTGGAAATCTGGAATACGAATGCATATGAATATACAAATGACATTTATACAAAATATACCCATCCACCCATGAATATATATAGTTGGCATCAAGTCACTAAGTATAAAAATGTTGTGGGTGTTTACAACTTTTTTTTAAAAGGCATTATTTGCATCAAAAATATGTTTTCTAATTTCCAAAACAGTATATGAAATGAATTGTGAAAGTTGGGTTAAACAATAAGGGGGGGGGGGAGAAAGCACTGGAAAAAATCAGAAAAGGATGCATATAAGTATCATAGTCCTGTGTGTTTTCAGCCTTTTATACACATGGCAGAATATGGACATTGTTTTTCCAGTTCTCATTTTGCTCAGCTCCCCTATATCTGTTGGACCAACTCACTTCCCCTCCTTGAGGCTTAATTTCATTATCATCAAAACAAAGCAAGAGAGAAAAAAGAAAGAAGCCAGCACGCATGTGCTATGTACCCCACCTAAGCAGTCCATAATGTCCCATCCAGCTCAAGCATTCTATGATTATTACAGTTTAAAACTATATTAATTGTGGTATTTTGTACAGATTATTTATGTGGGCTGTTGCTATTCTTTCTCTGCCTTTTTGTTTGTTTGTTTGGAGGATGTTGGTAGGTAGTTTTGCTAACTGGTGCACTATCTGCTTAAAATTTCTTGTGGTATCTACCAACATGACTGGAATTCCTAATCTCTGTCGGTTACACTTGAAAGCTGTGGATGCTGACCGAAATTTTAGTTGAGACAAAATCCTCAAGTGGGCGTATCAAGTGGGTGTGCCGTGGCTGGTCACTGTTCATGAAAGGAGGCGGTGACATGCCTCGGAAAGACTGTGGCAAAGAACACAGTCATTTCAAGCTGTGGCCAGAGAGAGGGGGACTGGATGGGGAAACGGAAGTCAGCATGCTGTATTGTTTTAAGAGAGAAAAGGTACTTGCTGTAAGCGATCATTAGTATGTGAAAATAAAATTATACTGAAGTGCCCTAAATCCTTTGAATGCTAAATAAAGACTCCATCACTACCCACAAAACAACTCTCTGGAAAGGAAACACATTATATGAAAATGACCTGTTGTCTTGAACAAGGGATTGGAGGGTGCAAAGAAAAAACCACATCTAATTGAAAGGGATAAAATAAAAAATGCCCATGTAACAAGAGAGTGGTGGTTACGGGGTGAGGGGAGGGAGGGGAGGTTGGGATAGGGAGGAGGGGAGGGGCACAGGGAAAACCAGATAGAAGGTGACAGAGGACAATTTGACTTTGGGTGACGGGTATGCAACACAATTGAATGATAGGATAATCTGGAGATGTTTTCATTGTACATATGTACCCTGATTTATTGGTGTTACCCCATTAAAATTTTTTTAAAAATGCCCATGTAGGGTCACTGTTAAAATATACAATTAAAACTCTCAGGACAAAAGGAAAACCTCATGGAGGTGCCTCACACAGTAGTGGAGAATCCCAGGCTAAGGCACAGCCACAATTCTAAACCTTTAAAATAAAATAAACAATCCCTCTGATTGTTTACCACAATGCTTCCTTTAGAACTTTCACTTGAGGAATTGGAGTGGAGCAAAGAATAAAAATAATCCATTCTGAGCTTTCCTCACGTCTAGTTTGAATGTTGAATTTCTTTACTGGAACTGCTGATCTGGAAGACTACCAATTTATGTGGGATTCAAAGGCCTTTTAGAGTTCAAGTGTAGATACAGTCTATTTGCGTACCAAATGCTGCACATATATACACACACACGTCCCATTTGTATCGGCAGGCCGGTGTTTCTCAGTCTCTGAGAATCTCTGCGGCCAGATGATTCTCATTGTTGGGCTGTGCTGTGCACTGTAGCATATTTACCAGCATCCCTGTTCTCTAACCACCAGACGCCAAAGGCACCTCCTTCCTCCCCATATCATCCCTCCCTTCTGGTTGTGATCGCCAACGATACTTCTAAACATTGCCAAATGTCTCCAGGGGGACCAAAATCTTACTTGCTTGAAAAATCACTCAAAACCTTTAGTGAGGAGGAAAGAAAAGACTTAGAGAGAGTGAGGATAATGGGCTTTCTCAGGATTCAGATATTTATTCTCAAAGTTATTCTAATTATGGAAGTTATTCAAAGATGCTAACAAGCATTTTTAGAAAACTGATTTGTATTCCAAGCAAGCCAATCTTACAAACATTATTTTAAACTATAACTTATAACTGCTCTTCTTCAGAATGTCTTAATGGATTCAAAATTTGTCTTGAAGGCCCTGGCAGGTTGGCTCAGTGGTAGAGCATCGGCCCAGCATGTGGAAGTCCTGGGTTCAATTCCCAGCCAGGGCACACAGGAGAAGTGCCCATCTGCTTCTCCACCCTTTCCCCTCTCCTTTCTCTCTGTCTCTCTCTTCCCCTTCTGCAGCCAAGGCTCCATTAAAGCAAAGTTGGCCTGGGCGCTGAGGATGTCTCCATGCCCTCTGCCTCAGGCACTAGAATGGCTCCTGTTGCAATGGAGCAATGCCCCAGATGGGCAGAGCATCACCCCTGGTGGGCATGCCAGGTGGATCCTGTTCGGGCGTATGTGGGAGTGTGTCTCTCTGCCTCCCACTTCTCACTTCAAAAAAATACAAAAAGAAAATATTTGTCTTGAAGAATGCTACTTATTCACTCATTGTTTTCATAACTGTGGCACTACTGGCCTTCTACTTGGCACAGCATCAAGTGATATTTTACTTTCTTCCCCAAAACTTTGTAAGCTACTTTGATACACTGCTGAAAATCCGGTTTAGCAGGATAAGTCATTTTTTACAGTAGTTTTCAAGTTAAGGAACCTTATTTGTCTACTAGCTGGGAGAGCAACTATTTTTAATCTAACTGTGACTGGGGCATAGTTACCTACATCCATTTTACCATGTTGCCACTCAGGCTTAAAATATTTTGCTCTCAGCAGAACTAGTTTGCATACAACTGTAACATTAATGAAGAACCTCATGACCAAACCTCATACCTTCAGAATGACTAGGAATTAATATATCTTAATCTGAAGCTTAAGGACACACCTTATCCACAATGGAGCTTGACTTGTATTTTGCTCCCCAAAATAGAAAAACACTATAAGTGGTGAGGTTTATTTGTTTTTTGGTAGTAGTACTCTAAGTTCCCACCTTCTACAATTTATTTCAACCATCATTTATTGCACACTGACTGTGGGCATGGATTTGTGCCAATTTAAGCAGATCTTATTTTCATAGTAAGATGAGATGTATTTCTTTTAAAACCATGCTATAATGAATATTTTCCCCATTACTTTGATATTAGTGAAAATTAAGTAACACAAAAGTTATTGGTTTTTCCATCTGTAAAGGCAGAAAAGAAATCAAGAAATGGGAGAGAAGAAATCTACAAAAGGTAGGCTGTTTTTGTTTTTTTTTTATAAAGCCATACACCTAGCATTATAGGATTAAAATATGCGGTGAGAATTCTGTTTCCTGTTGCTTTACTGCTTGATCTCAATGAGGGCATAAAAAACAGAAGCTCTTGGGTTCAACTTTTACTTTTTACATGGCTAGGTAGAAAGCCCAGAAGAATGTCACAGGTGAAACTCTTGAAATGTCTGTAATTTCAAATGAGTTCTGGAAAAAAAAATTTCTGGCCTATAAATTATTCACTATTTTCCCATATTTGCTATTGACTTATTATTAATATGTTAAGTATTAGTAAATAGGAATAGCCTAAACATTACTGATGCACTTAACATTTTTCAAAATTTTAATGTTCATTCTTACTTGCTTTCAGATTCTGTGCTCTTATGTTAGGTGCCGGGCCTCTAATCGGGTGCAGATTTACTTGGCTGTGTAGGAGTTATGTAAAATCATCCAACTGATATAAGCCAGGTGTTCACAGTTCTTTATGCCTCAAGGACTATGCTGGAAGCTTTCCAAGAGTAGGTGTCTGTGACCTATAGCAAGCATGACAAAGATGGCACGTGGGCCTATTTTCAGTGTCCCTTAGGCAAGTTGTCTCCCCAAACTCACCCACGTCCATGAAACTCCTCCGCCCACCGATCCCAGTCACGTTCCCTCTTCCCAGGCACCTGGAAGAAGTGTCTTGGTAGAAGTCAGATCTATGGCCCATTCCTGCACCAACACAGAGAGGATGTAGCAGCACAATGGCCTCCCCCTCCACTACAGTGCCATCCGTGTTGCGGCTGAGCCACCCCCTGAGCTTCTAGCTGGTCTGAGTGGTACCACGCACCTAGACACTTAGAAAACGACTTGTCGAAGGTTTCTAACCTCAGCTCCATCTGTCACAGAAAATACACTCACCATCTTTGACAGAGTGTTATTTTAAAAATAGTCGCTCTTGCTCTTCTCCTTCCTTTCTCTCTATGTGGGTTCTGATTCTTGTTTCTTGATTATTCTTTCCCAGGAGGGTGAAGAAATAGGTTAAAAACCAATGACAAGAAGCTGGTGAAGGAAAGGAGGCTCTCTAGAGAAGGGCACAAGGGAAGGATGATCAGCCTTAGTCTTGGAACGGGGTTGGTGCTGCCAGAATAGAAATGAGCTGTTTGGCATAGGAATGCGTAGCAGCAATCATGGAGCCAGCAGACAACAAACACATCAACTGCTTTTAATTTGGATTTAGTGAATTTCACTTGAGTTTTTTCTCTATTATATAATGGAAGACTGTGTTATACTCTGAAGGGAAAGCCAGGTCTGTATAAGCAGATGCCAAGAGTCCTCCTGCCCAGCTACAGGTGCCTCCTTCCTCCCTCCCTTTCCTTTCTTCTTTCTTTCTTTCTCAGGGAAGGGCCAGGAAAGGGGCGTAGATGGGTCACCCTGAAGACCGAGCCTAACAGTACAATGATTTTTTTTTTAGCATGACCAGAGGGGATCAAATAGAAAAGGTGGTTATGGTCTTTGTCCTGCCCCATCCCCTACTTCTGGGACCTGAACAAGGCTACACAGATCTGATGACAATCCATTTCTCTACAAATAGTAAGTCCACCTTGCCTTGCCCCAGGCACTTTAGGAAAATAATCTCTTCCCTGGCCTCTTTCTTTCTTTTGACCACTGTATAGTCCTCTCTCCCAACCCTTTCCATCCATGAGCTTTAACAAAAATGACCATGTGCCAACTCAATTAAGTCCAGCATTGTTAGGAGTTTACAAACATTATGGCTAATCTGAATATAACAGGATAATAGAGTTTCAGTTTCACAGGTGAGATTCAGAGAGGCTAGGTAACATTGTCAAAGTCACACAGCACTGAGTAACTAAATCAGAAAGATTGGGTCTCTTCAATTCCAAAGCCCATGTCAACTGTACCACCCGGCCTCCCAGGTATGTTTTAATGTTGTCTGGGAATCTGGAATTCATTTTTTAAAATAAGGCTCATGTTTTTGTTCCGCAGAATCCCTGACCTGACCTTTTGGATCACATTCTCATATCACCTATATTAATTCTGCCTCCATGTGAATGACTCTTGGGCACTTTACATTCCAGAAGATCAAAAATTAATATCAAACTAAGTATGTTCTAGTCTTTAATTCAACAACTCAGCTGCTTAAACTAGGAACCTGGGACTCTTGACTTTTCCCCTTTTTTCACTCTTTTCTTTAAATTGGTCACTAAGTCCTAAACTCTCATCTTCATTTCTAACTGTTCTCTCATTCAATCTTCCATGTCGCCATCAAAATAAAGTTTTTTTTCTAAAATACACATTTTTTTAAAATTGATTTGAGAGAGAGAAACATTGATTTGTTGTTCCACTTATTTAATGCATTCACTAGTTGATTCTTGTGTGTGCTCTGATCCAACCCACAGCCTTGTCATATCAGGACAATGCTCTAACCAGTTGAGCTACCTGGCCAGGGCTGCTAAAATATACATTTAATTATGTCACTCTCTAGCTTATAAATTCACAAAATCAGAATTTCTTAGGATGATATAGACCACCCTTTATAATCTGTCCCCATTCCCATCCCACTATTCCCTGCCACAGCCCTGACTCCATGGCCCATTCCCAACCCACTAGGTTTTTTGAGACTATGCTTTTGTACTTGCTGAACTTTTGTTTCCTTTTTCCATGTGATCATCTCCTATTCACACAACAAAACCCAGTTCAAATGTCAGTTCTGCTGTAAAATCCCCCCTGGCTTCTCTGGAAAACTTGGTCCTTCTGCACTTACACAGCTGTCAATTGATTATAAGAACACATACCATTGTGCTGGGAGTGTCTGTTGGCAGTGGATCTCTTGCCCCACTACAGTGAGAACTCTATTATGGGCACAGATCTAGTATCTCCTGTGCTTCAAACTCAGACATCTTGCACTGTTTCTGGCACATGCTAAATCCTCAATAAATATGTTCCTCATATATGAGGAACAAGGATCTCATGGTGATCACTTTCTAGCTTTGTGCTTATGATTTAAATGCCTACTCATAAGTAAACCAAGGCCTGAGAAAAACAGGCAAGATTTCAGAGTTTAGTCTTTTCTGTCTGTGACCTCTTCTTTTAGTTCCTTTCTCCTACCAGTAATAGCCCCTGTCCTGATTTTAGACTCAGTGACCTTCTTTATTTTTAGTCTGTCTCTTTCCCCAAATCAGGGAGAAGCTGGAATCATCACTTGTATCCCAATTGAAACTTCCAACTCTGCTACACACTAGCTGGGATCCTGGGCAAGTTCTTAACTGAAATTGTTTCCTCATTTATAACACAGAGATAATAATACCTGCCTCCTAGGTTTGCCATCGAGATTAAACAAGAAACTCTAAGTAAAACATAAGTACAATCCTAGGCACATAATAATGGCTCCATTAATGTTAATAGAAAATTGCCTTGACACTTTTCCCAAGAAGACATACAAATGACCAACGGATACATGAAAATATGTCCAACTTCACTAGCTATGAGAGAAATGCAAATCAGAACTACAAGGAGATACCACCTCACAGCTGTTAGAATGGCTATTATCAACAAGACAGGTAATAAGTGTTGGAGAGGCTGTGGAGAAAAAGGTACACTTGTTCAGTGCTGGTGGGAACGTAAACTCATATAGCAACTATGGAAAATGTTATGGAAGTTTCTAAAAAAATTAAGAATACAGTGACCAAGTGACTCAGCAATCTACCTGAAAAGTTTGAAAACATTTATTCATAAAGATATATGTGCCCCTATGTTCACTGCAGCATTATTCACAGTGGCCAAGACATGGAAACAATAGAAGTGTCCCTCAAAAGATGATTGGCTAAAAAAGACATGGTCCATATAAACAATGGAATACTACTCAGCCATAAGAAAAAAATAAAAGACAACACAGATAAACCTTGATAAGTCAGATGGAAAATGTCAAGAACCGTATGGTTTCACTCATATGTGGGATATAAAACTTTCTGAAAGCAATAAATAAGACAAACAAACAAAAACTCGCAGACACAAACAACAGTATGATAATTGCCAGAGGGAAGGGGGGTGGAAAAGGGAGTAAAGAGTAAAGGGGGTAAAATATTTGGTGAAGTAGATTGGACTTTGGGTGGTAAACACACAATGCAATATGCACATGATGTAAAAAAAGATCAATGCATTTGCACATGATGTATTATAAAATTGTACACTTGAAATCTATATAATTTTACTAACCAGTGTCATCCTAATAAATTTTATTTAAAAATAAAAACTAATAAAAAAGAAAACTGCCTTATTTATAATGATATGCTAATTCTTCCCAATACATTTACTTAAAAATTTGCCATTTAATTGTGAAATGAATTATTTGTTATTAAAGAAAACTATTTGTTTAATATCTATTGATTATTTCTTTGATGCTTTGTATCACACCTGGGGACACAGGAAGAAAAGTGATTCCAGTAGTGGGGAGTAGGATTTCCCACTGTTGTGAGAAGGTCAGCAGTGTAGGAGCTTACACATGAAGTATTTCCAGAATTCAGATGAAGGCAGCTGGCAGAGCCTAGTGACGGATGCTGAGGGCACATTTCTCAAAGAAGGGGTCCACCAGGGCTGAAAACTGTCAGAGGAGGACAATCTTGTCAGAGGAAACATGAGCATAAGAACAGAAGTCAAACAGGGTTTGACAGGAGAGGATAAATGACAAGTCATTTGGTTCAGCGGTAGCTTGGGTGTGTGTAGGAGGGGGTGAAGCCGAATGAGGCTAGAAGCCTCAGGGGCAGATAGCAAGTGGATAGGGAAGCTGTGGGCTGGCGTTCTTCTAGCCCAGAAAATCTCAACTGTGTTTGCACACTGGAATTACCAAGCCTACGTCTCTAGAAAATTACAAACAAATAGAAACTAAGAGCATCATTAAAAACAGACAAACAAAATCTCTCAAAGTGATCCAATCTGCAGCTGAAATTTAGAACTGTTATAATTTAGTCCCTGAAATCACATCAACCCAAATTTGGGTGTGTGGGTAATTCAATGTACAAGGGGGAAACTGAAAGCACATCTAATCCTACCCTGTATTTTCTTAATTAGTTAATTTCTTGTGGTAAAATACATATAACATAAAATTGATCATTTTAACCATCTTCAAGTGTATGATTCAGTGGCATTAAGTACACTCTCATTGTTGTGCAACCACCCTCAGGATCCATCTCCAGAACTTCTTCATTATCCCAAAAGGAAACTCGGTACCTACTGAACAGTAATTCCCCATTCCTCCCTCCCTCCACCACCACTCTGGCAACCACCATTCTACTCTCTCTTTCCATGAATTTGACACCTACTCAGGTAAGTGGCATCATACAATACTTGTACTTCTGTGACTAGCTTATTGTGTGACATTAGCATAATGTCCTTTATTGAGAATCTCCTTCCTTTTTAAGGTCAAACAGTATTTATTCCATTGCATGTATGTACCACGTGAGCATATTTTGATCTATTCATCTATTTATAAGATTTTGAGTTGTATCCACTTTTTAGCTATTGTGAATAATTATTTTATGAACACAAGTATAAAAATATCTGTTTGAGCCCCTGTTTTCAACTCTTTTGGTTGTATACTGGAAGTGGGATTGCTGGATAATATAGTAATTCTGTTTTAATTTTTTTAAGAACTTTCATACTGTTTTCCACAATGGCTGAACCATTTTACACTCCTACCACAAGTACACAAGGGTTCCAATTCCTCCACATTCTCAGTAATACCTGTTATTTTATGGTTTTGTTTTTATAATGGCCATCCCAATGAATGTGAAGTGGTGTCTCATTACAGTTTTGATTTGCATTTTCCTAATGATCATTGATGTTGGGTATCCTTTTATGTGCTGATTGGCCATTTATGTATCTTCTTTAGAGAAATGATTAAGTCATTTGCCCATTTTTAATTTATTTTTGTGGTCAAATTCTAGTTCTTTATATATCCATTTCCTTCCTAGTCCTTTGGTTTTAAAAGTATCAGTTACTCTACTCTTACTCTATAGCATCCCACTTCACCCCACTACAAACTAAATTACCACTATCAGAGAGATTAGGAATAGACACTGATCAAAAACATTTCACCTGCAGAGAATTTCCATTTGACCTCTATTTAGTCATTTCCATTTCTTTCTATGACCCTATTTGTACTTGCTACATCCTCAGACTAAGAGGACCACACGTTTCTGTGGGGAAATTTACTCAGAATAAACCTGCAAATACAAATACTCTAGAAAATAACAAGATTACATATTTTTCAAAAACAAGTTTTGATATTTCCTTTAGATGAGAGTCTCATTTCTCTTCAGACAGTCATGTGGGAATCGAATTTCTTTGGATGCAGTACAGTCTTCATCCTCATCACTATCATTTATCGCTATTAAGTTTTTAGCCTACGTTTCTAAGGATCTTACAAATGGTTTTTAGATTTCATTATCATCTCCTTGTTTCTTTCTTTCAAGCTTTTACAATGACATTAGCTATTGTCCTTTCTTTCAACTGTCTGAAAACTGAGACTTAAATTTTATTATCAAGTAGCTAAATGGAAAATCCCTCTCCTGGAATTCTCAGGGAGGCCACGTGAGAAGCTTTGGAGGAAATATTGTCTTATCAGAGAGCTGGGCCAGAAGCCCCGGATCACAGAGCTCAATCAGAAGCCTAGGACATGAGCAGGCTTTCACTTGGCTCACAGCTTATCAGTGTGATAACTCCTTAAGGCTTTAGCAAAAGCATCCTACCTTTCCAATGCTTTGTCCCATTGTTTGCTTAGTGTAGCCCAAATCACCTATCAAGTCTCATCTCCTTTCGTCTACCAATTCTTCATGTTTTGCCAGGTGTTCCAGGCAGTTCCTTAGTTTTTACCATCAGTTTCTAAAAGTTTTTGGACTCTCCAGGCCAACAAGGGGCACTACAAATATATCTCTTGCAGGGATCAATGGCACTTCATGAGAAACACTGAAAGTCCCCAGTGAGATCCAAAAAATGTATAGTACTGTTGTGAGTTTCCATGAATTCCATCCCTTCCTCTTCTACCCCCCCCCACTTCCACCAAGCAGATATTATTAGATAGGGATAAATGATGTCACCTTTAGAGAAAGAAGATACTTCCCAACCACCTAAGTTCTAACTTACTCTGTGACTAGGTCATAGTTTCACCTAACAGAGGAAGATTCTTTGTTCCTAAAAGTTCTTTTATAATTCTTGCCTAAATTGTTGGGTATTGGAGGGATGAAAATAAGCAAAAAATAATTTCTTCTATTAGAGGTAACAAAGCTGGTTCTCAATTCACAGAGAACAACTGGTCTTGTTATTAAGACTCAGCAACCCACTTGTTACTGGGCTCTGAAAGCACATGAGGTGAACCTTAATGGTTCTTTTAATGTACGGTTTGCTTTTCAATTTGTAATTTTCATACATAAATAATGCAAGGTTGAGCAGAATCAAACCTGAAGTGTGTACAGGGTCAGTTCTAGAAAACAGGAGATTTGTGGTGTTCCTATTCTGCCATCTTAGGGAGAGGGTCATGTGGCAGTCAAAGGCAGGACTTACTGGTCCCTAGGCATTACACAGAGCTAAAGGCAAAATGCTGAAAGTTCAGAGTGGGAGATGAATACTGGCCATAGGCGGAAATGGCAAGCCAACAGGCCACAGAAAATTGGCCATTTAATTAAGTCTGCCATACTGTGTCTTTCCTGGTTGGGACTTTTTTCACCTGGCTGGCCAGTCCTGCATTGGCTCTTGGGTATCAGCTTCTTAAAAAGTACCACCTATCACCTGGAAGCTCTTACACTATAAAACTGAGAGTGCATCATCATCATTATCACCACCATCAAATCAATCATTTTTTCCCAGCATGCTGACCAAGTCCTAATTTCCCAGATTCCTGGAGAACTAAACTCTTATTTGGACTTGATAATGTCTTTTCTTCCTAGAAGGTTATTGAGACGGGTTTCTGCAGTTGACACCTTTACTGACTTCCTGCTGCTTATTTTAAATAACATTCATGCCATATGTACTCTTTTATTGACAAACATACTGCATCCTACAATCACAAGGAGAGTATGAAAAGAAGCTATTATATTTACCTACCACCATCAGTTATTCATTCTCATATGGTGGGAGATAAGAGAGAATGTTTGGGGAGAGGAAAAAATATATACAAAAGTTCCTTCTGCAACATGCAGCCTTTTCCAGAAAAAAATAGGTAACCTGTTTCTAGTGTGCAGTGTTTCCACATCTTATTACAATATTGAAAAGGGTATAAAGTTCTAAAAGAACTTTCAGATTTCATGAGTTTTAACAATTTAGCCATGCCCATAAGTGTAATTTAAAAAAAGATATACAGGGAACTTCCTAAACCAGATAAAAGTCATCTACAAAAAGCTCACAACATCACACATGATGGAGAAATAGTAGATGCTTTCCCCATAAGATTAGGAAAAAGACAGGATATCCACTCTTACCACTTCTGTTCAACACTGTACTGGAGGTTATAGATATAGCAATTAGGCAAGAAAAAGAAACAGAATGCATCCAGATTGGAAACTAAAAAGCAAAGCTATCTCTATTTGTAGCCAACATAATATAGAAAATCCTAAGGAATCTACTAAAACAAATTAGAACTAATAAACAGTGTTGAAGGTTGCAGAATACAAGATCAATATACAAATATCAATATATTTTTATACAACAGCAATAAGCAATGTGAAACTAAAGCTAAGAAAATAATTTCATTTATAGTAGCATCAAAAGGAAAAAATAAGAATAAATGTAACAAAATAACTAATAGATTTGTACACTGAAAACTCTAAGACATCACTGAAAAAAATGAAACAAGATCTCAATAAATGTAAAGACACCTAAGGTTCATGAATTGGAAGACTTTATGTCATTAAAATGGTGGTACTCCCCAAATTCATTTATAGATTTGATGTATATACATCAAAATTCAAGTTGGCTTTTTTTTTTGGCCGAAATTGCCTCACAGTTCCATATTTTAAAACTTACCACAAAGCTACAGTAATCAAGACAGTGTGGTGATAGCATAAGGATAGATATATAGATCAATGGAATAGAATTACAAGTCCAGAAATAAATTCTCACATTTATAGTCAATTGTTTTTCTACAAGGGAGCCAGCCAATACAACTCAAGGAGACAACCATATATCTCCATGCAAAAGAATGAAGTTGGATCCTGACCTTGAATAAAATACATCATAGACCTAAATGGAAGAGTTAAAAATTATAAAATCCATATAGCAGTACCATTTTTAATTTTTTTGAGGTAACTCCATATTGCTTCCCACAGTGGCTGCACCAGTCCGCATTCCCTCTGAGAATGCAGATTGCCACCAACAGTGCATCAGGGTTCCCTTTTCTCCATCCTCATCAATAATTATTTCTTGATTTACTGTTAGTAGCCATACTGACAGGTATGAGGTGATAGCTCATTGTGGTTTTAATCTGTATTTCTCTAATGATTAGTGACATTGTGCATCTTTTCATGTCTATTGACCATCTATATTTCTTCTTGGAGAATATATCTAAAGAAACCCAAAACACGAATGTGAAAGAATATCTGCACCCCTAAGTTCACTTCATCTTATTTACAATAGACAAGATTTGGAAGCAGCCCAAGTGCCCATAGTAGATGAGTGAATGAAAATGTGGTGGTACATTTACTCGATGGAATACTACTCAGCCAATAAAAAGAAAATCTTACTATTTGCAACAGCATGAATGGACCTGGAAAATATTATGCTAATTGAAATAGCCAGTCAGAGAAAGACTTATTCATTAGATTCCACATGTAAATGGAATCTAATGAACAAAATAAAGTAACAAACAAAATAGAAACAGATTCATTGATTTGGAGAACAGATTGACAGCTGTCAGAGGGGATGGGGGTTAGGGGAATGGGTGAATAAAGAATTAAGCAAAAAAAAAAAAAAACCCTCATGGACATAGACAGCAGAACAGGAATTACAAAGGGAAAAGGGGGGTGGGGAGGTAGAAGAGGGTCAAAGGAGTATAAGTGGTGGTGGAAGGAGACTTGATTTGGAGTAGTGAATGCACAATATATTATACAGGTGGTGTATTATAGAAACTTATCCCTGAAACCTATGTAATTTTATTAACCAATGCCACCCCAATAAATTCAATAAAGTTTTTTTTAATCAATCAATCAATCACTTTAAAAAATTAGAAAACTCTTAGACAAAAATATAGGAATAAATCTTTGTGACCTTTGATTAGGCAATGGTTCCTTAGATATGTCACCAGAAGCACAGGCAATAACAACAAAGGAAGATAAATTAGACATCATCAAAATTAAAAACTTTTGTGCTTCATTTCAAAAAAGTAAAAAACAACCCATAGAATGGAAAAAAAAATTGTAAATCACATATCTGATAAAGAACTTGTACCAGAATATATAAAGAATTCTTAAAATTCAATAATAAAAAGAAAAATAAGCCAATTAAAAATAAGAAAAAGACTTAAATAGATATTTCTTCAAAGAAGATAAACAAATGGCCAACAATTGCATGAAAAGATGCTCAACATCATTAATCATTAGAAAAACACAAATCAAAACAATGAGATACCACTTCACACTCACTAGGATAACTATCATCAAAAATTTGGGCCTGACCGTTGGTTGCACAGTGGATATAGCATTTACCTGGGATATTGAAGTCCCCAGTTTGAAACCCCAAAGTCACTAGCTGAATCGTGGGCTCATAGGCTTTACTGCAGGCTTGCCAGCTTGAGTATGGGGTTGCCAGCTTGAATGCAGGATTGTCAACATGATCCCAAGGTTGCTGGCTTGAGCCCAAAGGTCAGTGGCTTGAACCAAGGTTGCTGATTTGTGGCCAAGGTTGCTGGCTTGAGCAAGGGGTCATTGGTTCAGCTTGAGCCCCCTGGTCAAGGCATGTATGAGGAACAATCAAAGAACAGCTAAAGTGAAACAACTACAAGTTGTTGCTTCTCATCTCTCTCCCCCCTCAAAAAAACTTGAACAAAAGTAGGCAAAGGTGTAAAGAAATTTAACCCTTATTCTTTGTTGGTAGGAATGGAAATTATGCAGTAGCTTTGGAAGACAGTTTCAGTTCCTCGAACAGTTAAACACAGACTACCATATGACCTAGCAATTCTAGTCATAAGTATCCATGCAAGAGAATTGAAAACATAAGTCCATACAAAATCTGTACATGACTATTCATCGCAGCATTATTCATAATAGCTAAAAAGTAGAAAGAACCCAGATGTCCATCAACTGATGTATGGATAAACAAAATGTGGTATACACACATATATATGTATATGCATACACACATACAACAGAATATTATTTGCCCATTAAATGATAATGGATGAACCTGGAAAGTATGCTGAATGAAAGAAGTCAGACACTAAAGGACACATATTGCAGGATTCAATTTACATAAAATGTCCAGAATAGGCAAGTCCACAGAGACAGAAAGTAGTTGGCAGGCGTTCTGAGGTGGGGGAATCAGGAATGACTCTTAATAAGTTTCTTTCCAGGGTGATGGAAATGTGAAACTTATGTCATTGGTTGTACAACTTTGTGAACATACTAAAAACACTGAATTGCACACACTGAAAAAGTAAATTTTGGTATGTTAATTTCATCTCAATAAATTAAAATAAATATTTTAAAAAAAGAAGAAAGGAAGGAAGGAAGAAAATAAGATAAAGAAAACTGTACAGAGACTGATCTGTGATGGTTTAGGTCACCATCACCCCTGACAGCTTCAATGCTGTCAAGTGTTTGCATTTATTAGTTTGTGTTTAGTTGTGCTTTGTTTTCCTTTTTTTTTAATTTTGAGGCTTCAATCCAAGTCATCCAGCCAAATAGATTATCAAACACGTGTTTCCAGCATATCTGAGTCCATGGCCAAATGATCCAGATTCAGATAGAAAATCATAACCAAATTCACTTTTGTCATAGATAATAGAACCTCCAGAGACACAAATACTTCTCTTTTCAAACACAGTGACATATGTGTGATTATTAAATTGATGATAGGTCCCCTTTAGTGCCAGGTTAATAGCCTGAAAATAATAATATCAATTTAAAAGATGGAATGAGTAACAAATGGAATGGAACACACAGAGACATTCAAATGTAGCCCGAGGAATTCCCTTTTATATTACCAATTAAGAGAATATTTTAAAAGCAACTATACCTGTGGGTGTGTAATGATTTTGGGTATTGGCCAGCATTCTCGTTTGAATTACTTTAGCATTTACTTCAGTAGTATTCATAACATCCTTGTGGGCGGCAAGCATTGTGCTAACAGTACAGTATAACCCCAAGTCAGGCAGCCAAGGCACACACAGTGATCACATGAAGTCTAGAGCACAGGTAGGTGTGAAATCTAATAAAGCCTCATCTACATCTGATTAAAGTGGCATCTTCTTGGTCCAATAACCTCTCTAACCAATGGTGGTTTTGAGTTCCCATTGTTCTGGATTTCCCAAGTGTGTCTGCTCTATCCTAAACAGATGGTCAGTATCACACAATATGACTGTTTCTGATGGTAATAGGAAATCACATGGCTAATGCTTCCTAAAAAAAAAATACTGGATTAGATATTGAAAATTGAACCTTGGTATTTTTTTCACTTGATTTTCTGTTTTATTTCCAGAAATGCAGAGGAATATTAAAAATCTATAAAGAGTATTATTGAAATGAATTAATAGCTACATGTGTTAATGGCATACAATCTGAGAATTTTAGAAGGATCTATAAGATAAGAAATGCTTATTGTAGATAGCAAAAACAGAGAGGCCAAGAACAGAGCTGGTTTCACTTATATGACATTTTGGGCCTCAGTTTCCTCATTTGTATAAAAGCTTGAACTAACTAAGCTCCTGGGTTCCATGCAGCTATTTGATTTAATGATTATGATATTTTTCCTGATGAACTCGAAGCCTGTGTGGGACATATACCTGGGGACAGCGTCTGTCTTATTTATCAGTATATTCCCCAGGCCTACCACAGTGCCTGGAAAATAGGATGTGCTCAAAAAAATTTTTTTAATAAATAATGTCTACAGTAGTTTGTTTATAAGATTTTCTTTGATATATCTTTGAGGCACTACAATTGAAGTTAAATTTTTAAAAATAATTTAGAAAATTAAATTTAATGGGGTGACATTGATCAGTAGGAATACATAGGTTTCAGGTAAACATTTCTATAGCATTTGAACTGTTGATTGTGTTGTGTGCTCATCACCCAAAGTCAAATCATTTTCTGTCAGTTAAATTTATCATAACGCTTGCTCCTAGAAATATATCCGTTGTACTGGTAATGTGTTTCTATTGTTCCAGATTTCTTTCATTCCCAATGTACTCTGACTTATCATTCATAAAGAATATTAAGCTTTGAAGATTTCCAAACACCTCTGGGGAGGGAATTTCTACAAGTGTTCACATGTTTCTATTTTATATTTTTCTTCTTTTCCTCATGAGGGGAAGGATGGAAAGACAGACTCCCACCCCGGCCGAGATCCATCCAGCTTACCTGCTTCTAGTTTGGGGCCAAAATTATGCCCATCTGGGACCATGCCCACAATCGAGCTATTTTTAGTGCCTTAGGTGGAGGCTCCAAGGAGCCATCAGCAGTGCCCATGGCCAATGTGCTCTAACCAATTGTGCCTTGGCTGTGGGACAGGAAGAAAGAGAGAGAGAGAGAGAGAGAGAGAGAGAGAGAGAGAGAGAGAAATAAGGGGGAGGGGAAGGGTGGAGAAGTAAATAGTCACTTCTCCTGTGTGCCCTGTCTGGGAATTAAACCCGAGACATCCACATGCCTGACACTCTACCACTGAGCCAACCTGCCAGGGCCCACATGCTTCTATTTTAAAAGGTTATTCATATCTGCAGTACTTTTGACATTTAACCATTAACATCACATTCATATTACATCAATACTTACTTCACTGCTTTTCTTTTAACAGTTCCTTTAAAAAATAAATTGAACATCTTCTCTGGATTTATTTCCCTCATCTCTATTAGTTACTAATGCTAACTTTATTCTTTTTATTGCCAACGTTCTTTCAAAAAGCTTGGAAGGATGACCTATTTGTCTTTGAATTTTACCTCCAAAGTTGTACAACCAAAGAACAGGAACTCCTTATAGAATGAATACATTTTAAGGGCATCTGTCTCTGGCTTTAACTTGACAAAAAAAAAAAAAAAAAAAATGTTATGTGTTTCCTTCACACATTTAAAAGCAGAAATAGATTTAGACATACATTTTTCTGTCCCTGTGACAACCTATTAAGCAGAGTGAAACAGACTGCTGTGAGGAGGGCCACCGCCACCCACCCCCGCACTCCTCCTCTGCTGGGACCCTGCTGCCCACAGCCTCTCCGGGACCCCAGCAGCTGCTCCCCTGCAGCTGCAACGCCGCTGAGGCTGTTGTCCTTAAAATCATAGTATCACTGCATGACTTTGGACTGGCTCCTTTGACCCCACTGAATTTCTGCAAATCATTCACTCTGTTTTAGACTCTTCACACTTCACCACTGGAAGAACCTGGGAGAAGATAACTGGGACACCAGCAGGTTCAGCTGCAGTCTCCTGGGCATGCTCAGTTTCCTCTTAAAGCAAAGATCAAGAGAAGTGTTCTAGGTACCCAGAGAGATGGACCCGACAGGGGAGGTCTGTCTGTTACTGCTCTTCATCCTTCCAGGAAGGAAACCTCCAACGCTTCTGAGAATTACAGAGCCCGGCAGTGTAACAGGCTTTTCATTAGCATGCGTTACACACACACTTTTCTTTAAAAAGCAGAAAGTCTGCTCTGTAATGCCTGTTACCTATGTATTCTCTATCACACAGAATACTGAGTGAAGAATAATCCCCTGGCCTGATCGGGCAGATCAGAGTCTCTCTCTCTCACAGAAGTTTGGAATTGAGACAGAATTGCTCACCTCAGTCTGTCCTGGTTTTTCCGACAGAAAAGATGTACCCTGAAAGCTGTGGATCAGCAGTGTTGGGGGCTGTGTGCCTGGAGGCAGTGAAAACATCTGCAGAAAGAGAGAGGGAAAGAAAAATAAATCTACAGAGAGGAGAAAGAGAGCGTGCTTTCTGCCTTCCTACAGGCTCCCTGGCTCACCGTTCTAGTCCCTCAGGAGATGCGGCTGCCTCCACCCTTGGCCTGAAGTTTATTTTTCTTAAATGCAATGAAAAGTCTTCCCTAAAACACTGACTTCACAATTTCCTGATAACAATGCACAATCACAATCATTTTATCAAGTTCAACTATCCAAACTCTTAACAATATGAACTACATAGCCTGACCTGTGGTTGCGCATTAGATAAAGCATTGACCTGGAACGCTGAGGTTGTTGGTTCGAAATCCTGGGCTTGCTTGGTCAAGGCACATTTGGGAGGTGATGCTTCCTGCTCCTCCCCCGCTTTCTCTCTCTCTCTCTCTCTCTCTCTTTTCTTCTCTTCTATCTAATAATAAAGCATTAAATATCTTTTTCAATCTGAACTACAATTAAGAACCCAGAAGTAATCACATGACACCCCCAAATAGAAGGTATATTTTTGATCCAGAAAAATCCAAGCATCCCTCCTAGTTGCACCTGATCCTGCCAACAATGATCCCTTCCTTCAGAAAAAAAGAAAAGAAAGCAATTCACCAAATATCTAAAGGGCAGCTGTCATATGCTCTGTACCAGGTCAAATGCTTAAGGTTTGAAAGCCATCAAGAATATTTCCCCTCCTTCCTAGGAGTTTTCGATGAAGTGGAGAAATTAAATTAGTAGAATAGACTGTATTTCTCTGACATATGTTGGTAAAATAATTCAGAAGGAACCTCAATGTTGATTAAGAAATAATGAAATTACTTTGCACATTTTGTTTGTTAGGCATGTGTTGGAGGAAACACTGCAGAATTCTAGACGAGAAAGAAAACAGTCTTCCAAGACACATATCAAACCAGATGATTTACACACAATTGAACTTCCCTCTGCTGGATGTGTGGAATGGGTCATACAATCTTGGTATGTATCATACTGAACTTTTGACAGACTGTCAAGGTGAGAATATAACAAAGCCCTTTTTGTCAAGGAAACAAACCTTACTGAGGCTGTCAGAGACCAAATATAATATCAAGTTAATTTTATAAGATTCATGCATGGAAATCTGTATACTAATATCTTTACTCCTTTCATATTGATTATGCATCAAAGATCATATGTTGTGTTTTTAAATTAACTTGGTATTTGGAATAGGACTTACAAAAGCAGCTTCTATCTGAATATAAATTAGCACATTATTTTTGGAATATCTGGATAATACAGATCAATATTGCATGACCTAATCCACAAAACCATTTTATTGTTATAGTCATAACTTTTACAATTAATTTCTTAGATCCTTACTTGTCCTATCAGCAGAAAGTCTAATATAGATTCTCCCCAGATTGTCTGAAGGCCCCGGGGCTTTAATCCAAAGGAGGATGGGATGAGCTGTGCCTCCAATATGAGGTCTAGAGGGAATTGATCTAGAAAAAAAGGTGTAGACCCTTTCACTAGGCAAGGTCCATGCTGTGGTAATGCCTTTCCTGGGTCTGGCCCCTGCTCAGCCAGGGGGTCCTTGATGTAGGGGTCTGTAGTTAGAGCTTTCTTGAAGTCCCTCACCTACTCACTGAAAGTCACCATTCCCCCTAATGCATATCATTAGGCCCAGGTAGCTAGGTCCCCAGGAACTTCCAAGTTAGCTGTACACTGTGCCTCTTCCAGGGATGTCTAGGCCCTTATGTTTATGTCAGGACACCACTAAGGTTTGCTCATTCCTAGAGAAAATTTTATTTTAGGGCTCTTCTCTAATAATAGGCTCTTGTCAGGATACTCTGATAAATCTCAAAAACAGTGGAGTACTTGTCCTTGCCTTTGCAGAGATGGTCAGAGCTCCATACCAAAATACCCAACAATTTCATCAGGGATCAATTTTGCAGTCAATGTAATATGTGGTAGTATGTGGTCACTGTAGAGTATCTTGAAGATTACAAAGACAAACCTTGAAATTATCCATGATCCAAACCACAGATGGCTACTGCTAATGTTGTATAGAAGAATTCTTATCCTAACTTACCTCCCCAAATCACTATCGCACTGCTCACCCGTATTCACCCTTGACACAACAATTTGGACAAGATGCTGCTCTCTGAACAAACCCTACTTTATCTGTCTATTGTATCTCTTTTTTCTGGAATGCTTTCTCACTATATCTGCTTGTTGATATCTACCTCTTTCAAGGCCCAGATGGACTGTACTCTCTCTTAAATACAGAATTATGAACTCATCATCTGGTGGAATCTCTACCTACTCTGACAACAATCCCTGACTAAATTGCAGGCTTGAAAATAATTCCTATTTGAAAGCAAGAATTGTTTTATTCAACTTTTCATCTTCCATGTCAACTGGTGGCAATGTCTTCCTTGCAAATAATATGTACTCAGTAAATATTTGTTGAAAAAATATATGTATGCACCAGCAATAGAAAGATAACACATCAATTTAATTGGCCAAATCACATTCTGTAAAATCAAAACAATGTGTATCAGATGCTTATTACATGTAATAAAATACCAGGTATTAACTACTTCAAACTATCCTTACATTTATTTAGAAAAAGTTCAGATATGAAAAATTATAAATAATATAATAAGTACCCATACACCCACTATTGATATTAAGAAGAAAACATTGCCAATATAATTAAAGCCCCACAAAGCCTATCCTGAACACACCTCTTTTTTTCTCCACCATTGTGAGTCAAATCTTGAACTTGGGAATGACTCTATCCAAGTGTTTTATATTTTAACATGACACATGTATTTATACTATGTATTTGCTAAATTAATTAAAAATATTCAATTCTTTTATAAAAAAAGAAGAGAAATGAATATATAGGGGAAAAAATAAAATGAAAATAAGAAACCAAAAAGCTTAGGAGACAGGCAAAAATAGATAAAATATGCTAAATAAGAATAAGAAAGTTGGTAACCTCTGAGATGTGCTAGATATAGAAAATAAGTAGAGTATTTGTGTAATGAACATAATTAGAAAGGGATGGAAAGAGCAAGAGACACCTAGTAGTTACAATACACTAAATATAGATGAGACCATGAATCATTAAATATTTATGACACACCTAAGATACATAAAGTATATAATATAAGGAATTCACTAATTATGAGGTTTTTTTTTTTCTTTTTTAGAGGGGCAGAGAGAGAGTCAGAGAGAGGGATAGATAGGAACAGACAGGAATGGAGAGAGATAAGAAGCATCAATCATCAGTGTTTCACGACACAGTTCAGGGGTCGGGAACCTTTATGGCTGAGAGAGAGCCATGAACACCACATATTTTAAAATGTAATTCCATGAAAGAGATACAATATGTTTAACACTAAATACAAGTAAATTTGTTCATTTTATGTAAGATCAACACTTTTAAAGTACAATAAGTCTCTGAATTCTTTTTAATAACCTTGTTATGCTGTTGCTAACCAATGATGAATAAAGTACTTCCTACCATTAATGCAATTTCTGGTGCTGCATGGTTTTGCTGATGGCTTTGTAGTCTGGTTGATACGTGGTGAGGTTAAGCTTCATGCAGGCATTGAGACTTCCATCCGTTAAACGTGATTGTAGGTTGGTCTCAACATTCTTTAGATGTGAGAAAGACTGCTCACATGCATCGTAGAGCCAAACACTGTCAGTAGAGCAGTACTCACATGCTGCAGTGTGTGGTATGTGACGGGAAGTGCTTTCCAAGTTTTGACAATCAGCTGGTCCGCAGGTTGAAGTTTTTTCATTTCTCCGCACTTGTGTTTGCTCGCCAACTCTGCTTGCTGTCATGCAAGTCTTTCAAAATCTTCATTCGGTGACTTGAACTTATTCACCCATGTCTTGAGGCCTTCAGGTCAGCAGTTTGTAGCTCAAAATCTCTGACAGAGACACCGGGAATGTAACTCAGGTCGGTGCTGCCCACTCGTGTGGATGGGTGATGAACTTAAAAAGACGAGCGTGCTCATAAAATTCTCCAAAGTGTGCTTTGAATGACTGTAGGACATTAGATGTGAAGCCCACTAGCTGCTAGAGATCAAGATGTTGAGCAGGGTCACTTGCTGTGCATGCATCTTTAAACTCTCCCAGTTTTTGAAAGTATAGTAAATGTACTTTTTCAAATGCAAACACTGCTTGTTGAAGGGATAACACTGTACTTCCAATGCCTTGCATTTTCACATTGAGTTGGTTCAGATGTTCAGTCATGTCTACGAGATAGAACTTCAGGAGCCACTCAGTGTTAACTAACTCAGGATGCTTGGCATTTTCCATTTCAAGAAAAGTCCAGATTTTGCTCAGACAAGCTGTGAAGCACCTTCCCTCTTGACAACCAATGCACATTGCTGTGCAGAAGCAGACCAGGATAATTATTCCCAACTTCATCCAGCTGTGTTTTAAACTGGCAATCATTTAAAGCTTGGGCAACAATAAAGTTGACCACCCGAATGACCAGCGACATCACCTCACCAAGCTGCTCACCACACATCTGAGCACAAAGTGCCTCCTGATATAGGATGCAGTGAAAACTTAGGATGGGTCTCTTTTTATGTTCACAAAGAAGCGCTATGAATCCTTTTTTTCCCCACCATGCATGGAGCACCATCAGTAACACCAAAATAAGTTTATTCATTGGTAGATTTATTTCTTTAGCGAACTCAGTGAAAGACTTGAATAAATCCTCCCCTCTTGTTGTCTTTTTCATAGGCAAAACAGCAAGACTTTCCTCAAGTAGTGTGTCTACCGACAGCATACCTTGCAATCACGCTGAACTGGAATAAATGGCTTACGTCTGTTGACTCATCCAAAGCGAGAGAAATGAATGGTGCTGCATTTATGTCCTTCACTTGTGTTGCCTCAATTTGATTCACCATCATGATGGTACAATCTTGAACAGTTCTTGCCGACAGAAGTATGTCTTTTATTTGTTTATCTTGTCTTTATCTGAAATGTTGTCAAAAAGTTCATTGGCAACATCGAGCATGAATGTTTTGGCATACTCCCCATCTGTGAATGGCTTTCCGTTTCTCACAATTGCTAAAGCACCAAGAAAGCTATCCAAATTCCAGTCACCTTGTTGGGTCCAAACACGGAGTTGCTGCTGACTAGCTTGCACTCTGCACAGTAGCTCTTGACATGCTTTCTTCCTGCTATCTCCCCCTGGATATTTCTATGCACATGTAGTATGGTGTGTTTCGAAGTGCTGCTTTATATTTGACCATTTCATCGATGCAATTTTACCATTGCATATTAGACCCACTCTAGAACCTGCTCTCTCCACAAAGGTGAATTCCTCTGTCCATTCCTGCTGAAAAGTACAATACTCCTCACTTTTTTTCTTTTAGCCATCTTCTTCGTCAAAAGTGTTTCTGCAAATAGCTAGCTAACTACTTGATTAAAAGGAGGGAAGTTTACTTCCTAACCTCACAATGACCCATGTACATTACGCATTATCCAATAAAAAATTTGGTGTTGTTCCGGAGGACAGCTGTGACTGGCTCTAGCCTCCCTCAACCATGAACATGAGTGGTAGAAAATGAATGGGTTGTAATACATGAGAATGTTTCATATTTTTAACGTTATTATTATTTTTATTAAAGATTTGTCTGTGAGCTAGATGCAGCCATCAAGAGAGCCACATCTGGTTTGCGAGCCATAGGTTCCTGACTCCTGCCTTAGTTGTTCATTGATTGCTTTCTCATATGTGCCTTTACCACGGGTCTTCAGGAGACCAAGTAATCCCTTGCTCAAGCCAGCAACCTTGGGTCCAAACTGGTGAGCTTTTGCTCAAGCCACATGAGCCCGCGCTCAAGCTGGCGACCTCGGGGTCTCGAAACTAGGTCCTCTGCATCCCAGTCCGATGCTCTATCCACTGTGTCACCACCTGGTCAGGCTAATTATGAGGTCTTAATTGGGACAACCATTGGCTCCTCATATCTCCTGCACAAGGAATGCAAAATAAAATCCATAGCTGTTCCTTGGACCAATTAGTAAGCTATAGCTTTTTTTCAAGCCCACAAAGTGTGTTTTGACTTTAGGCACGTTCTACATGTTGTACCACTTTGCTCATATCTCAGATCTTCTCCTTAGGAGCATACCCTTATCAAAAAAGAGAGAGACAGGACTAAGGGCTCAGGCAGTGTCATCTTTCCACTCTACGCACACCGTATCTGAAATGTGTTCACCTATCGCATCGCTTTCATCTTGCTTCTTCTGTGTGTTTTCAATTGGTTTAATAAACCCCATGATTTTAGCACATCATTTTGGTCTGTAAACGCTTCTGTTCTGTGATCACTTGGATAGCTTGCCTGTAATTATACTGACAGGTTTCTGTTGCTGCAATTTCCCACATAACAACAGTATTTACAAGTTTTTAATCCAGATAAAAATGGCATTATACTGTATATTTTCATCTGCAACATGCTTTTTTTTCAACATCATAGTTGTATGATTCTTCCACAGAATGTATGTATATCTTTTAAATTTATTTTCATGGCTATATGCACTGTGTGAATATATCACAATTTATTTATGAATTCTTCTCTTGATCTAATATAGGCTGTTTTCAATTTTTCACTATTGCAATCAAAGCTACTGTGAATATTCTTGTACTTATCTCCTTGAGCACCTGGAAGAAAGTTGCCCTGAGGATATAACCAGGAGTGCACTTTCAGTGTCAAAGGGTATGCACACCTTTAACTTTACTATTGCCAAACTGCTCCTCAAAATGATTGCAACAACTGACACTTTTAGCAGAAGTAAATGAATCCCTATATTCTTAATCTTAGTCACTTTGTGTTATCAGACTTTAAAGCTTTTGCTGATCTGATGAATGGATGCACTCTGGTTGCAAAGAAGTTAATAACTGTGGCAATTAAAAGATCTCATGGCATTTCGCTAGTACCTCAGTTATGAGGAAAAACTCTGTATTAATTGTGTGTCAGATTTTTAGACTTTCCCATTCCCGTTTAAGGCCAAGTAGTTTCCCTTTGCTTTTTCCAAGTCTGTGGACACTAAAGGAAAAACAATTTTGCAACAAAATTTGTCTTTTTTTCCCATAGAGATTAGGGTTTGGAAGAATACCATGTTAGTTGCATTATGTCACAAAAATATCCCTCTGATTATTAAGGGGTACAAGATTAGCTGCATCCATGCAAATCTGTCATCACTAAGCACATGCCATAATGCTGGTGTGTCAGTAGCTGAACAGCGATTACTCATGGGCTGAGAATGCACTCATTTTAAAAATCCTAGAAAGTTGTTCCTTGCCCCAGAATATCTATCCCAGGGACTTGTCCTATGCCTTAAATCCAACCACTAGAAATTACTGTACTGGGGTCAAATGTCTTCATATTTAAGAAATCTCCAAAAGAAAACACATCTCAAAATATACTTTAGTACTAATAAATCATTGGCACCTTATTTGTCACAACTCTTTTAAAAACACAAAGGGAAAGCGAGATAGGACATGCAAATGTTATCGGGTATGAGACAGAGGCCATCCTCCACTTCTTCCTCTCTCTAACCCAGCACATTCAGACAGCAAAATCTATGGTTCTTAAGTTCTTGCTTAAACCTTTTGGGTAACTCCCCGAGAGCCCTAGCAGTGTTCTCAAAGTTTGGTCTTGGGGTCCCTTGTGGTTTGTTTGTTTATTTATTAATTTACTTATTTTTTAAAGGGACAGAGAGAGAGTCAGAGAGAGGGATTGATAGGGACAGACAGACAGGAACAGAGAGAGATGAGAAGCATCAATCATTAGTTTTTCGTTGCGACACCTTAGTTGTTCATTGATTGCTTTCTCATATGTGCCTTGACCGTGGGCATTCAGTAGACCGAGTAACCCCTTGCTCAAGCCAGCGACCTTGGGTCCAAGCTGGTGAGCTTTTTGCTCAAGCCAGATGAGCCCACGCTCAAGTTGGCGTCTCGAACCTGGGTCCTCCTCATCCCAGTCCAACGCTCTATCCACTGTGCCGCTGCCCGGTCAGGCTCCCTTGTGGTTTAGATCCTCAAAGCAAATGTCTGAATGTGAGGTCCTGGAATCTGTGTTTTCAATAAATTACCAGTTGCATTTTTTTTAAACTTTTTTTTTTTTTTTTTTTTTACAATTGAGAAGTATAACACATTAAACAGTGAAAACAAAAATATACAGTACAATAAATTCTTACAAAGTGAACATCCATGTAACCACAGCCTAGGACAAGAAAGAGAGCCTTATAAGAACTTCAGAGGCCCTTTCCAATCACCTCCCTCGTCTCTCATTGTAACTACTATTCTGCCATCTAACACTACCAGCTTGATTCTTACAGTCTCTGGAGATGGGAAACACAGTGACAGGATAAAATCCATCCACATTGCTTAGAGTGTCTTATGAGGCCACTGCATAACATGGTCTTTGCAACCTCACCTTCTACTTCTGTCCTCTTCACATTTCATTCTCAAGCCATCTGGAACCAATTTTGTTTCATTTTACAATTATTGCCCTAATTCATTGCTCATGCTTCATGCTGTATCACTGCCTCTAGTTCCTGAGTCTATTAAATTCATCTTTCAAGACATGTCCAATTGTCACTTCCTTATTAAGTCCTATGATTTTTCCCCAGTGCCCCTATGCAAGGTAGAACCAATCACTCTTTCCATAACATGATCAAGAACATCTTATAATGTGGAGCGACTGTTCTTTTACATGTCTATTCCCCTTTCTAGGCCAGAAATCAGGACAGAGATTTCTTTCTTTAATATTCTCTTGAGTCTGTGTCTTTAACTGTTTAACACACAAATACTCCCCAGGTATGCATGTCTTTGGAAAAGTGGCACACTGCAATATAAACACCTCCCGGCAGACAGCGATCAGATCATGTTCTCTGTTGTCAGGAAACAAACTCGGACATTGCAAAGACACTGGGTGCCTGAAAGGAAGGTTAGAGCAAGAGAAAGAAATGAGATGAAAAATAAAGGGAGAGGTGGCGAGGCAGAGTGATGCTGTCCAGACCTCTGGCAGCTTTGCAGAGAAAGGGTAGCTGGGCTGCTGCAGGCAGCACTGGGGGACCTGCCTCACCCGACAGGACCCCTGGTCGTCAGACCACTGTGCTGTGTGGGAAGCCTAGACTGTTCCAACTTCTTTACATCCTTCCCTGCTTCTGATTATCCCGAGGCTGTTTCTGAGTGCTCATTCTTGCTTGAGAAATGCCACCTAATAAGAAACCTGCCTATTTCTTGACCTTAGCATACAAGGAAGGTGGAGCGTTCAGTTCTTCAAGACTCCTACCCATCCATAGTATGTGTGGGTAGAAGTAGAGGGCAACAATGAGATACACAGAAGGGCCTTGTGTAGCTGCCCTGGTGCTCAGAGGATCTGGATCATAAGCATCTGGGCATCTTGCCATAGGAACCTTCGCAGTAATGTAAATAGTCCTTACGCAAATGAGCCTCGATTGCTAGGCAAACTGAGAGGTTGGAAGAACAGGAATGAGAAGAATGACTCAAATGGATATAATCCAGAAAAGATACTGTAAAACAAAATTAAATCTATCAAAAAGTATTCTGAAGGAGAGCCACTGCTGATGGTTTAATCCTGTAGATGGGAATAGGGTTGGCTTTGAGTCAGGAGGTGGTCAAGGCCAGTATGGAGCCCACACTCTTGGGAGATAGTGGTGCTGGTGAAAAGAACGAAGAGCAGAGCCCTGAAAGCTGCAGCCCTGGAGACAGTGGGCTTCTCTGTCTTCCCCTAATCACCACAGCAGCCTGCCAAAGGGGCTCCAGCAGCACTGGGTGAGCACTGCACCTGGTGGGCCCAGTTTTCAGCAGAAAAACCTGGGCGGTGAGAAACTGACATTAGAGGCTGCCCTGACACCAATTCTGTCACTGTCTGAATGTGAAAGCCCAAGGATCTAATGCCACTATGAATTACAAAGCCTTGGGACTGCATTAGTACCTTGTAGGGGCATCTCTAAAAAGAAGATACAAGTAGATGCATGCTTGAATGATTAATCAGAAAAATTAATGACTGTATTTGTAATGACAAATTAAAATAGTTCAAGCAAACTATCTGTATCTACCTGAAAGGTGGTAGACTCTTAAGACATGTGGGTTATATAAGACTGGTTCCATACAAAGTGCTCAATTTATTGTTGGGTCAGTTCCTAATATTTTTGTCCTCTTCAAACAAATAGATAAGTGTAATTTTGTTTTAATTTTCATTACATTGTAAAACACTTTTGAAACAAGATCTTTGTTAAAAATAACATTTCCAAATTTCCAAATTTTCAAAGTAATGCATATTTATTGCTGAAATTTTTGAGTATTAATAAAGCATAAAGAAAATAAAAATTATCTATAGTATCATCAGCCAGTGATAACTACTATTAACATTTGGTAAATTTCCTGCCATATTTATTTAGACAGAGAGATTATAGATTGTACTGCTCTAATTTGACCAATAATATTGTATAATGAGCATCTCCCAATACTATTAAATATTAATTGAATAAATTTCACCATAAAGATAGAATATACCTCAGAAAAACATTATTTTATATGTGTGGTTTTTCAATTTTATAAAGTTGTGATAAATATCCTCTTCTTAAATGTTTATACTTAAGAGGAAATCCTAGAGTGAATCTGTTGGATCAAATCATATGAACACTTTGAAATTCATGGTTCAATTTGCCAAACTGCCCTTCTTAAAAGCTGTTTTACCTTTTTACTAGAAATTTACCCTAACTTTAACAACAACAGGAAGATTTGGAAATTTTTATTTAAGGACCATATTTTATAGTTGGAAGGAACTCTCATTCTCTCACTATTAGAGATTATTTTTATATTTGGAGGTAAAAAATAAAGCAATAGATTGAAAATGAAGAAATCAAAGTCCGTAAAAATACTGACTATCATATATTATTGCCAATCCTGGGCCAGCTGATGAGTCACAATGTCTAAATCTGGGTAAGCACAAAAATATTAATTTAAACAGTAAACATGTTACTTGGCAATTATGTATTAATAGAATCATGTCTGATTTACCTTTTTTTTCAATAATTTTAAATTTCTTATTGTACAACACAACCATTATCCTTTCAAATTGTCTGCTCTTAGAAGGCAGTCAGTGTTGAGTAATTTGTTGTGAGAAATAGCTCAACTAATTATTAACATACTTAATTTCTTTATGACTTTAAAAAATTATTTCTTTATTGATTTTAGAGAGAGAAGAAATGAGAGGGAGTGAGAGAGGAAGAGAGCGAGAGGGAGAGAAAGAGAAGCATAGATCTGTTCCTGTATGTACCCTTATATACCCTGTCTGGGGATCGAACTGCCAACTTCTGCACTTTGGGACAACACTCTAACTAACCAAGCTATCTGGCCAGGGCAATTTCTTAATAGCTTAACCAGCATGGTGAAAGTACTTGCTGTGGAGTTTTTAGAACCCATTCTGCTTTTCTTTACTTTCTCTGATACATACCTGCACCTGACATACTCCACTTCTTCCAATCTCACTGAAAGATGTGTACAGGCTCTCTTCAAGTGGAGAGGAGATTGACCACTGTTTGCTTGTCCATTCTTCCTGCAGAACTGTCCCAACTACTCCATCTCATCATTGTCATCTGTCCCAAGTCAAGAGCACACTTTTATGACTTAGAGGAATTTATGCGAAGATAACATTGTCTCTCTTTTTTCCTCTTCAGGACAGTTATGTACTTGGGTACTTTTTCTTGTATTTTTCACTCCTCTCAGAATACTTATGTCCAGTTTAGCCAGCTTCTTACAAGTGCAGTTATCCTTTGCTCTCTCCCAATTTCTTCTGACTCTTGCCCACTTACTTCAAGAAAGGCTCTCTTCAGTCCAGAAAGAAACCCACATTTTTATAGTCAGTTAATATTTTACAAAGGAGGCAAGAATATAAAATAGGGTAATGATAGTCTATTCAATAAATGGTGTTGGAAAAATTTGACAGATACATGCAAAAAAAAAAAAAAGAAAGAAACTGGACCACCTTCTTACACCATACACTAGACTCAAAATGGATTAAAGACTTAAATGTTAGGCTCTAAACCATAATAATCCTAGAAGAAAACATAGGCAGTAAAATGTCAAACATTTCTCATATAGTATTTTTTCTCTGCTATATCTCCATGGGCAAGGGAAACCAGAGACAAAATAATCAAATGGGACTACATCAAGCTATAAAGTTTTTAAACAGCAAATGAAACCATCAACAAAATGAAAAGACTACACACTCTATGGGAGAACATATTTGCCGATATATCTAATAAGTTTTAATATCCAAGATTTACAAGGAACTTACAAAACTCAACGCCAAAAAACCAAACAACCCAATTAAGAAATGGGCAAAGGGCAAAAGAACTGAATAGACACTTCTCCAAAGAAGACATATAAAAGATGCTCAACAACAAGCCCTGGTTGGTTGGCTAAGCAGTAGAGCGTCGGCCCGGCGTGTAGAAATCCCAGGTTCGATTCTCAGCCAGGGCACACAGGAGAAGCGACCATCTGCTTCTTCACCCTTCTCCCTCTCCTTTCTATCTCTCTCTTCCCCTCCCACAGCCAAAGATCCATTGGAGCAAAGTTGGCCCGGGCGCTGAAGATGGCTCCATGGCCTCCACCTCAGGTGCTAGAATGGCTCCAATTGCAGCAGAGCAACTCCCGAAAGGGGCTGAACATCACCCCCTGGTGGGCATGCCGGTGGGTGGATCCCGGTTGGGCGCATGCAGGAAGTCTGTCTGCCCCCCCACCCCGCTTCTCACTTCAGAAAAATACAAAAATTAAAAAAAAAAAAGATGTTCAACATCCCTTATTATCAGAGAAATGCAAATTAAAACCACAATAAAATATCGCCTCACACCTGTCTGAATGGCTATCATCAATAAATCAACAAACAAGTGTTGGTGAGGATGTGGAAACAAGGGAACCCTCGTGTCCTGCTGGTGGGAATGCAGACTGGTGCAGCCACTGTGGAAAACAGTATGGAGTTAACAAAAGATTAAAAATGGAATTGCCTTATGACCCAGCAATTCCACTTTTGGTAATATATCCAAAGAAATCCAAAACACTAATTTGAAAAAATATATGCACTCCTATGCTCAATGCAGCATTATGTATAATAGCCAAAATTTGTAAGCAGACCAAATAGCCATCAATAGATGAATGGATAAAAAAGCCATGCAATAGAATACTACTTGCTCATAAAAAAGAAGGAAATCTTACCTTTTGTGACAGCATGGATGTTCCTGGAGATTACTATGCTGAGTGAAATTAACCAGTCAGAGAAAGAGAAGTAGCATGATTTCACTCATATGTGAAATCTAATGAACAAAATAAACTAACAAACAAAATAGAAACAGACTCATAGATACATAGAACAGACTGACAGCTGTCAGAGCGTATGGGGGCAATGAGGCTGGGTAAAAGATGAAAAGATTAATTAAGCAGGGAAAAAGACTTACAGACACAGGCAATTGTGTGGGGATTGCAGGAGGTGGAGGAAGGTAGAAGGGAGATAGATGGTGTGGGAGGGAGACTTGACTCTGGGTGGTGAACACACAATGCAATATACAGATGTATTGTAGAATTGTGCAGCTAAAACCTGTACAGTTCTATTAATCAATGTCACCCCAATAAATTCAATTTTTTAAGTTTAAAAAGAAAAAATGGCTCTCTTCTTTACATGCTCCCTATTTCCCTGCTCCTTTTATGAGCTAGAAAAAGCCCCACGTCTTGGCTGATAGGTCACACACGATTGTCAAGGAAACTAACAAAATCTTCTATACACCTTCATGTGGAATGTTTAAAAGGGGTACTCTAGCTGGTGGGTTCTTTGCCTGCAGAGTGTAGATCTGGAGGAGAGAAGCTGAGACAAGAAGGGAGAGTGAGCACAGACTTGCTATTAGTCTTAGCAAATTCAGTGGAGAAGAGCAAAAACTAATAAACATTGTATCATGAGGAACAAGAAACCTAAGAATGGAGTGTGCAAATGGAAGATGATTTGGATAAATTCCAGAGCAGAATAATCTTTTTTTTTTTTTTTACCTACTTTCCAACTAATCTGTGTAGGTAGCTGAGAATTACAAATGGCCAATGTCTTTGTCCATTCAGGCTGCTTTAACAAAATACCATAGATTGCATGGCTTAACAACAAACATTTATTTCTCAGTCTGGAGCCTGGGAAGTCCAAGGTGAAGACACTGGCAGATGATTTGGTGTCTGGTGAGGGGTCACTTCCTGGTTCATACTCTTTGGGGTCCTTCCTTACCCTCCCTCCTTTCCTCCCTCCCTCCCTCCCTCCCCCTTTCCTTCTCTCCCTCCCTCCTTTTCTTTTCCTCTCCCTCTCCCTCTCCCCTCCTCTCTTCTCTTCTCTACTCTTCTCTTTTCGGAGAGAGGAGGGGAGGTAGAGAGACAGATTCCTGAATGTGCCCAAACCAGATCTACCCAGCAACCCATCAGCAGCCGATGATCAAGTACTCAGCCACTTTCAGCATCCAAGGCTGATGCACTCAAACAGAGCTATATCCTCAGTGCCCCGGCCACACTCAAACCAATGAAGCCGCTGGCTGCAGAAGGGAAGAGGGAGAGAAGCGGGAGAGGGAGGAGGGGAGAAGCAGATTGTCACTTCTCCTGTGTGCCCTGACTGGGAATTGAACCTGGTATGTCCATACCCCAGGTCAAGCTTTATCCACTGAGCCAGTGGCCAGGACCACTGGGGTCTTTCTTAAGGGCACTAATCCCATTCATGAGGGTTTCACCTTCATGACCTAATCACTTCCCAAAGACACATGAATTTAAACATATGAATTTTGGGGGGACACAAACATCCTGTCCGTGGCAGCCAGGAGTGAGTGGACAATAGTCAATGTTGTTGATACCTGAAAGTTACAGAACAGTTAATTATGTAAGTCCTCCACAGTAGACGCCAGAAAGAAGGGAAATGGTGGGAAGAAAAGGGAAAGAGCAGCTGAGTTGGATAGAGGAGGAAGAAAAACAAGGCTCTAATCCTTAAAAAATGTCTGGAAGTTCTCTTTAAAAAGTCTTTTCAAAAGTTTCAATTTACATTCCCTTCAGTCTTAAACACAGCTTTTAAAATGAAACCAAAATTATTCTTAATGCAATTAAACATTTGCTTGTATTTATTGCCTAACATTAGTATTTTTCTGCTCTTTATATCAGCAGTGTATAGTACTGTATATCTTTCCTTCTCTGGAGAAGCCATAGGATTAGATGGTTCCTAATAGCCTATCCAGTCCCCCAAACTCTATGATTCTTTCACCTGCATTTTATAGGTACTTGTAGCCAATCCTGGGAATCAAACAATTTCATTTCTTTTTTTTCCCAACAGGGACTGCATTACAAGTTCAAAGCAACCAACTTATACATAAATAAACCATTGGAAACTAAACTAGCTATATGTTGAATTTCTGCAAAGTATATTAACTATACTTTGTACAAAGGAGGTTGAGCTAAGCTGAATTTCATAATCCTTTACATCTTATAATTCTATAGTATCTTACAACAAAATGCAATGTATGAAGGTTTGCTTATTTTTTAGAAGAACGGGCTTTTTTAAAGACAAGGCTCTTGAAATGATCAGTCATCATACATATTCCTATTACCTTACCTTTAAGAAAGTTGTTTATAATTTCCATATATTTTAAAATATTCAAATCTCTATACGTTGAAAATGTATGAGAAATTTAAATTATATTTCTGGTAATATAAATTTTACACATGATTCAGTTAATTGTAGGGCCACCACCACATAGAGCAGAAAATTCATTAAGTATAGAATTGTTCTGAGGCAATAATAGAAGAATAAAATTATACTGTATCTTAGCTCTTGTAGATTATAAATCACGTTATTCCTTTTCTCCGCTAAGAACATTTTAAATCTATTAGGAGTTCTTTTGTTTTGAATCACTGAAGTATTTTAAAGTAAGAAGTCTTTCCAAAAGTAATAAATTAATGCTCTTTCAGTGAAATTTTCACTCATATGTCAGAACTGCTATAAACTTTCTACATTATTATTTTAACTAAACACTTTTTTAGTTCTACAATGTGGAAATGCTTTTTTATCTAAAGAATTCCTTATTTTTGCAGATGCACTAATAATTGAAGCGTCTTTTAACAATAATTGAAAAAATCCTATTAAACATATATTCACTGACTTCAAGAGAACCACAAGATACACTTATAAGATGGAATGGAACCTGGAATAGACACCATTAATTGTTCTTACATGATGGATGCTTTTCTTTCACAAAACACTAGGGCTTGGCCATGGGAGAAGATGAGGAGGGGTGTGTGTGTGTGTGTGTGTGTTTTGCAGGAATGGAGGTGGTGTTTAGGGGCGGGATGGATGACAAAAGTGCTCAGGAGATAAATAAGAATCCTAGTTGTCTCAGATCCAGGTGAATGTCTCAGTTCTCTTTTTGAGCAGCCATACTGAATCAAGGGGTGCCACACATACAGAATTGAATGCCTAAAAGCTTAAACTTTTGCCTGTCCTTCATTTTCTTCCTCCCACCACTTGCCCCAGCACCAAAAGGCAAAGTGGGCCAAAAATACCATGCTTAATGTGGGAAAAATATACTATCTAAACATCCCCAGAAAAAAACATGAAGAGATTTCAGTGTTTAACTGTAGAAACAACAACCAGTTGCAAGGCAGAAGAAAAGTATCTGCCTGACACATTTCCTTTTCAGCCTTGTGTTCACTATTGGTCAGACCTATACAATTAAGGAAGAGGATTTAATGTTATTTCTTCCAACTCTAGAAACAATTCTATTGGGAGGCTCAATTAGTTCTAGTAAAAAAAACCTACTATTTCACAACTTGTGAATTACTGATTATACATCTTCGTGGAAGAAAGTTATTTTCCTATAGCTGTTCAGAACCAACAATGTTTGCAAAACATCAGGATTCCAGAGAAGAACTGGAAGAGAAGAATTTTGCAAATTTCATTGCCTGAAAATTTATTAACCTACATCTTTCCAAGAAATTGTCTTTATTTTGTAGCAACCTAAGTTAACTTTCTCTTTAGCAGAACAAGATTCACAGATGCAAAACTGACAATTAGGCTACAACAAACTTCCAGTAGTGACTCCCTCAGCTGAAGAATTCCAGGAAGCAAACGTGCTTATTCATTTGAAATATCAACACAAGTACCCCAGACAGACCTGTCACTAGCACTGGAGAAAGGTCTAATTATGTATATTCCATTGTGGCATTACTCATTTCTATAACATGTTTTCACAGAAAGAAAAAAAAAGGTTCAGTACTTTAATAAGGCCTTTTTTCTTTGAATGTTATCATCCCATCCATTGCTTCAACATAAAGATGTGGTATGAAGAAGAATTTCCCATCTCAAAGAATGCCTTGTATCCCCATCAGGGAAGTAGGCATTCTCTGGGAGGCCAGCCAGGATGTGGGCATGGCCTCCTATAAAACCGGGTTTTTATATGTATGCTAAAATGAGATTCTACCTGTATTTGAACTAGTTTCACATTTACTAAAAGCTCTCTACCCTTCAAGAACGCTAAAATCCAGGGAAGTCTTTCATTTTCCCATTTTTGCAAAGAAAGGAAAAATAGGTTCCATAAAAAATTTCTCAAAATTTTGGCAATTACTTTAAATACGTTTTTGAAGGTGTTTTAATACTTTCCTTCGCTGGAAAAGTTCATGCAAGCCAAACTCAAAAATTCTATAGTGTCTTGGAAACTCTTTATTTTACACATCCCAGGACTGTTCTAGCCCAGTCGGACTTCTACACCATGGAAATAGAAAATATTAAGCTGTAAAATAACAGGTAGGCTTTCAGGAGGTTGATAAGGTTGAAATTAAGTTACCAGCAAGCAAGACACTTGTCAAAGCTGCACTTCGGGTTTGTTGGTTCCCATTCCTCCCGTCCTCCCCCACTCTCAAAGCCAGAACTGTGGTGGGGAGGGAGCAAGATGGGCGAGGTCAAGATTCTCTTCCAACCACCAGTTTTCTATTCAGCGCCACGCACCTGCCGCCCCTTACCCGCACGGTCTCAGCCAACTTTCCGCGAGCCGCCGCGCCCTTCTGGGCAAGGGGCGCACCTGACCCACCCGCCTCCAGATTGCGGGGACCAGGATGGGGGATGAACCCGCCGCCTAGATTAGTGAGCAC
This sequence comes from Rhynchonycteris naso, assembly GCA_037038555.1. Taxonomy (NCBI): domain Eukaryota; kingdom Metazoa; phylum Chordata; class Mammalia; order Chiroptera; family Emballonuridae; genus Rhynchonycteris; species Rhynchonycteris naso. The sequence goes on along the minus strand of CM072997.1, from coordinate 42,954,858 downwards.
GCTTATTACTTTTTTTTTAAGTCTGTCTTCCGGGGGAGTTGGATTTGGCGGACTATGCTCTTTGATATACTATATTGGAAACCTCACACATTAAAAAAAATTTTTTTTTTTTTAAATTGCAAACCTTCCCGGCTCACTCGGCAGCAGTAAAGCAGGCCTGAGGCGGAGTCCCCTCCCTCCCTACCGCTCCGGTTTCCCTCCTTCCCGCCCCCTCCTCTAGCCGGGAGCCCCACTCGCGGGAGCCGCCCCCTCCTGGGCGCCCACATGGTTCCTCCCAGCTGCCGTGTGAATGGGCCGACCTCCGGATTCCGCGGAGGGGGCGGCGGGAAGAGGCCGTGCCCGGCCCCGGCGGCCGCCACCCCCGCTCCGCGGCGGCCCACGCCGGGATCTGCGTCACTCGGCCGCGCGTGGGCGGAAGCCGGAGCGGCGAATGTAGCAAGAGCGGAATCTCCCAATGTGACAGCGCGCCGGGGTGGAGGTGGCGGAGGCGGGTGGGGGAGGGGGCGGGGAGGGTGCAGCGTGCAGGGGAGGGGAGGGAGTAGGAGGAGGGAGGACGCGGCGGGGGAGGCGCTGCCGCCGCCGCCGCCGCCTCGCGCCGGAGCCCGGAGGAGCCGCCGCCGCCGCCACCGCGGCCGAGCGAGCGCCGTCGGGGCTGACGGGCGGAGAGAAGCGGCGGGTCGGAGCTGGGAGGGGGGAGCTGGAGAGCGCGCCCACCACTTTTCCTTTCCCCCTCGATGGGAGCGGGGGCGTCCTGGCCGCCGCAGCAGTCTGTGGAAGGAGAGCCGGGGGCCGTCACTTCGGAATTGGGGCTGAGCAGCCTTCGGGGGAGAGCGCGCCAAGACCGCTGGCCGAGTACGTACCAACTCGCTGTCCGCCTACTGCCGGACGCGTTCGCGCTCGTGCAGCCCGGGGCGAACTTGGGGCGGCGGGGGCGCGGCGCGGCGCCGCGCGAGCACTTGGGGGTGGGGAAGGCGAGCGGCCAGGGCAGTGGGCCCCGCGCAGCCGCCGCCGGGAGGAGGGGCGTTATCGGGCTCTGTGGGCGAATCTTGGAGCAATTCGGTGCGCGGGGACAGCGAGAAGAGGACGAGCAAGGCTGCGGGCCTGACTCGTGAGGTTCCCCTCTGAGAAAGCCGGGGGTGCCGAGTCCCTTCCAGCCCGCCTGGGGTGGTCGCGCGGTGCGCGGAGCAATGGTGGGGTTGCGTGATAGGTGCGCGCGCGCCTACCTTCCACTAAGGCAGAGTCTTTTTGTTGGTTTGTTTACTTCATAAAAAGTGGTGTGCTTACAGTCTTAATTTTCGCTCTGGGTATCCTCTCCCTCCGAAGGTAGTTTTTAAAAGCGGAAGGAGAGTTTTGTATGGAAGTGGCTTGCAGAAACTCGGCACCAAGGTACAGGGAAGCGAGAGACTCATTGTGCTCGCTAAGGCTGAGTGTGGAATTTGCAAACACACGTGGAACACACAAGCCTTGGATGCAGAGGTGTGTGACCTTATTCTTGGAGAAACATTGTAGGTGCTATCAAATGTTTATGGTCTGCAAACTCAGGGTTTACAAGGCTTAAGGATATGAAACTACACTTGCAGTAAGCCTAAATACGATTTTGGGGGAAAGAATAATTGAGTAGGAATAATCATTTGTAGGTTCTACAGCTGGTGATCTGGAGGAATCCTTGACCAGCATATACTTATCTCTCACTCCGTGAGATCGCGGAAGCATACAAAATTTGGGGGTTGCTGTCAATTTAAAATTTCATCCGTTAGAGTTCACCTGTCACTACCAGTTGGTTTGCCAGTGATGTGTCTGCAAACTTGCAAAACTTAAGGAGTGCAAAGATCAGAAGCTGAAAGGGAAAATTTCAGATCTTGTTTTAAAATATTTTGGCAGTTTTAATAGGTTATGTTAGATTGCATAGGAACAGAGGAATGGAATTTAAAATAGATCAGTCACGTAGGAAATGCTAGGCTGTGTTGTTAGAAAAGTGAGCACGAAGTGATTTACCTTCTTAGAGTTTCACTTTTTCGAAAATTTCTTTCTGTAAAACATAGCAAATTATGACATGCCATAATTTGAGTGTGAGTTTTAAGGAGAAATATTGGGAGAAGATGCACAGGATTTATTTTATCTATTTTCGGTGGAAGCTGATGTCTTTCTGAAGACTTAAAAGAGCTGCTTCTAATGTAAGTGCCAGTAAAGTGGCTCTTAGGTCAAGGATATCCTTTTCCCTCCATTTTTTTCGGTATTATTTAAGACATTTAATATTGTCTTTTCATTTTTAAAAATTACGTGTCCTTACAGGTTAACATGCATGTAAGGGTTCTCATGAGAATTTACAGATATCTGGCAAGGTCAGCCTTCCTTATTCCTATTTGGGAATTAGATATTGGAGAATTAGGTCTTGAAAGAAAATAATTTCAAGGAACCATCATCAGAAGGTTTCTTGTTTCAATTTTATTCTAGCGACGTGCACAAAAGTTAATATGCCATCTTGGTACTAGAAAAAAATTGTTTTCCTTGGCTCTGGTGATTTCCTGTTATATGTGAATATCAATAATAAAATAATAAAAATGTTGAGGTACTGTAGATTTTTATTTTATTTCATTCTGTCTTCTGATTAAAATGACAGAAATCCTTAGGAATACTGTAGCTGATATAAGGAAATATAAAGAGCTTCTATATCTAATAAGTAATTTGTTACATTTAATAAATACTTTATATCTTGTTTTATTATTTCAGAATTATTGGTAAAATTGAATAATCTCAGCTAAGTTAATTTAAGTTTTTTTGTGTGTGTGTGAGTAGTAAATAACTTCTGTTGCTGTATATAGGAAAGTTTAAATAGATTTTAATTCTTGTTTAAAGAATCAGTTAAGGCATTAGATATTTTCTTCTAATCCCACTTTAAGATACTAGTTTGCTATTAAGGATTTTGGGGGTTTGCACTATGGATTCTTTGAATGAAGAAATTACATATATTACAAAATGGGGGAGACCTTTAAAGAATTAATTGCATGAATTTTAAATATTTAAAGCAAAAGATGGTTTGATGGAAGTTGGTCAGGTTTTTGTGTTTGTTGACCTACACTCCTAAGATTAAGGTCATATCTATTCCATTAATAAATCCAGTTGTTTTTGTTTGTGCTATTCATGTGCATTATTGGAAATGAAAGCTCTGTAAAAATTACCTTTAAATGTGAAGCTGTATTCTGGATACCATAGGACCATAATATATTTTGTTATTTTTCTTGAAAATATTAAGGAATAAGTAGTACCCACTCAAGCATAATATACGCTTGCTAGCCCTGTTGCTTTAGACTTCATTTTACCTGCTTCTTTCATTCCGTTTTAATAGAATGAAGAATTATTATATTAAGAGCAAATTTCCCTTCTGATCTGACATGTTAAATAACTAATACAATAGATTACACTCTTTTAAACTTAATGATGGAACAAGTGAGAAATTAGAAAAGTTATGTGGGGAAGAACTGTAATAGTCCTCATCTTGTCAGATTTCTCACAGCTAAAATATACCATGAAGTTCTCAGTTTGTCATTTCTCAATACATTGTATTCAGGGGGCTGCATATTAATTTAAACAGTATGTTAATTTTATCATTTTTAAAGAGAAATTTTTGAAAAAGATAAAATGTATATATACATTGTGCTTACTACATGATCAGAGTGCGCTTAATGTTTGATGAATGACTTTGTGGTTGAAGAATTTCCAGCCATATTATGTGGTACTGGTATTTACCAATGGTATTATAGTTAAGTTATTGTATAGTTATTAAGTGCAAAATAAGTCTAGTTTACTTTTTTCTTATTTTGATAGATTTAAGCTTAAACTTCCATTAAAATTTTAAGGAGTCTGTAAGAATTTTTTCCCAGCATCATTCAAAATTCAGATAAGAATCAATAGAGGAAAACATTGTGAGTTTTTCAAATTGCCATTAATTCATTAGAGACTAATGTTTAATTCATAGATATGACAGTAATAAGATCCCAAAATATCTTGATTTAAAATATGTCACTGAATACTTACTAACATGCCCCTGGGTAAATCATTTGGTACTTGAAACACGTACACAGGAGTTGACTACCTAGGCCAGGGGTCCCCAAACTGCATGCACGCCCCCCTCCCAGGGCTATTTATCAGGCCTACAGCAGTTCCGCACTTCCGGAAGGGGCATCTCTTTCATTGGTGGTCAGTGAGAGGAGCACAGGATGCATCCGCACCCATAGTTCCCATTGAAATACTGGTCAGTTTGTTGATTTAAATTTACTGGTTCTTTATTTTAAATATTGTATTTGTTCCCATTTTTTAGTCCGGCCCTCCAGCGGTCTGAGGAACAGTGAACTGGCCCCCTGTGTAAAAAGTTTGGGGACTCCTGACCTAGGCCAATGCCGCAATCTTAAGTAATCCATAATGTAACTAAACTGCATTTAATTATTTTAGCTTGAGCTCTAGGACTAGGGCATAAGTGAGAAGAATTCATTTCCTAGGCCTAAGGCTCATCCTTCCCTAAGCCAAATTCTTTTTATAATAAACCTTTTCAGTTTCAACCTTTAAGTGTACCCATTGCACTCTTCTCCCCAGCCTTCAAGCCTCCCTCTTTCAAACTTGGTGGTACTTCAGAGGCTTTAAATGTAATATCTGCCCTCAGATTTCCCATTTCCCTCCTCGCCATTTCCTGTGCCTGTCTTTCACTTTGTTAGTGTGCCCCAGATCTCATCGAGATGTGAAGGGGACTAACTCACCTTACTCTGTAAATGACTCATAAGCTAACTCTTCCCAAGATTTTATTTTATTTTTTACATTTTTTTATAAGTCTGTAAGAGGTTGCTGTTAATTTAGATAATTTTTAAGTAAAATTTTCAGGCTGCGTTGGGAGGAAGGAATTTATAGTTCTCTGCATAAGTAAGCCAGATCTTCCTGGGATTTTGCTCCAGGTTTCTCTCTACTCATGGAAGAGTTGTCTCTTTGGAAAGTGATAGGTTTTATAAAAGTGTGTGTATACACGTTATTTGTGTATGTACATGTGTGTGTGTATAGATACAGATATGAAACCTATATAAAATGTATATATATGTATTTCCTCTATCATGAGGACTTAAGAGTAGTGATTATGAACCCACTTGAATATAATGATCATTGGATCATTTATAAGATTGATATTATTTGGGGATAGCTTATACTGCATTTTAATTTATACAGACACTAAGGGAAAAGACCTAGGATCTTTCATGACTAAAATTGGCTTCTTAAAATATTGGTTGGGGCTAGACTAACACATGATGTATATACATAACACTGAGCACGTGTAGTTCCTATGTTTGGGAGAGCATCCTTTGATCTTTTGGGAAAACACCTGTGTTCTGGGAACTCACATATAGCCTTATAAGAAAGAGTAGATACAAAGGATGAGAGAAGGAAGAGGATTGTAGGTAAAGTAGCAGGGTGTGCTGTTACTATGTTGGTAATTCACTGGGACAGGAAGGCATCCCCTTTGGGATCTGAAAGGAGGCTGCTAATCAGATTCTGACTCGAACGTTGCGTTTAATATGAGAGCAACCATTATAGAGATGTTGTTGAACACTGTGCTAGGAACAAAGGGGAGTAAAAGATGAATGAGACCTAGTTCCTATCCTCAGGGAGCTTATAACCTAACAATAACTCCTGGTTAGTCCTTGAACCACAAGGAAGCACCCAGTATGGCTGTGGGAAACAACTTGCCTGACATTCTCCAAGCTGGAATGTGGGCATTTAGGGTAGGACAGAGGTCTTTAATGGTCACTAATGAAAAGAACTGTTCCTTCAGTCCTGCCTCTCTTCCAAGCTTCAGCCTGCAGTGTGGCTCCACAATTCTCAAAACTCTGGAATAGCTACTGAGTTATCTCTGTCATCTCTGTTTAACCTCTCTGCAGCTTGACATCAGTTATTGAAAGGCTTCTTACCTAAACTATGTTGTCTTCCTTTGGCAGTTCTTTGCAAAACTTGAATTCCAAAGCTTCAAATCAGCACTCTTTTTTATTGTCTTTCTGTATTCTCCCTTGATGATCACATCCACTCCCAAGTTGCAGTTACCACCTCTAGCAGCAGACTAACCTCCAAATTGCTAAATGTCGCTTGGCTCAGTCAGGGCCATGAGGTACTGCGAAATTTCCTCAAATCCAAATACACACCAAGCACTGGCTATGGAAGATGCCTCTCAGACATGTCCATTTTGCAAATGAAAAGTAAGTAAATACTTTATGACTTAATAAAATATAAACTCAAAAAAAAAGCAATAAAAATTAAGCCCTGGCTGGATAGCTTAGTTGGTTGGAGCCTCATCCACAAGCATGAATGTTGCTGGTTAGATTCCTGGTGGTGGTACAGACAGGAGCAGCTGGATGTTCCTGTCTCTGTCTCTAACTCTAAATAAACAAACAAAAACCAAACAATTCATTTAAAGTGTAACTGCCTTGGCCAGATAGCTTGGTTGGTTGGAGCATCATCCGGAAGCACAGAGGTTGCCCGTTTGATCCCTTGTCAGTGTACACACAGGAACAGCTTGTTGTTTCTCTCTCTCTCTCTCTTCTCGCACTAAAATCAATAAATGAAAAGTTTAAAATAAAGTGTAACCAAGTTCAGAATAGTAGTCATATGTATTCTTAATCAATGAATATTGGAACTATCGATTAATATTTGCAGTTTTTTAAAGTGTTCTTCATACCTGAAAAGTTTGAGAACCATAAGCCCAAATCACTTTTCTAATAATTCAGTATTTGAGCTACCACCTGGGGATCTTCAAAATTAATAAACCCAAAGGCAGGTATGTTTGTCTCCTTTTCCTCCCTTCTTCTAAATTCCTAAATTTATTCCCAACTTTCTTATTTCTTTTAGTTGCACCATTATTCTTCCAGTTTCCTGAGTTAATAAAAGCAAGAATTCCATCTCTGTGTTTTCCTCTTTCTTCCTCAAATCTGCATATCCTTAAGCCACATCACCACCCTTTTCTTTCTCTGCCTCAAAAGCACTTAGTTCTAGTTTTTACTGCTCCTTGTCCCAACTTTGGAAACAACCCCCTTGTCTTTAATACATCCCACATGGCAATGCCAACTTTAATTTCCTAAAGTACAGGTGTGACTCTTGACTCACTTGTGCAAATTCCCCTATTGTGTAGAGCAGGAGTCCCTAAACTTTTTACACAAGGGGCCAGTTCACTGTCCCTCAGACCGTTGGAGGGCCGGACTATAAAAAAACTATGAACAAATCCCTATGCACACTGCACATATCTTATTTTAAAGTAAAAAACAAAATGGGAACAAATACAATATTTAAAATAAAGAACAAGTAAATTTAAATCAACAAACTGACCAGTGTTTCAATGGGAACTATGGGTGCGGATGCATCCTGTGCTCCTCTCACTGACCACCAATGAAACAGGTGCCCCTTCCCAAAAGAAGTGCCGCGGGGGCCGGATAAATGGCCTCAGGGGACCCCTGGTGTAGAGAAAGAAATTCAGACTGCTCACGTAGGCATCCCAGACACATACCTGCCTTCCCAGCGCTCTCTGGTCCCTGCCATGCCCCTCTGCTTCTACTGAACAGATACACTGGACATTCCTCAGATGTGCTTCTGCTTCTCTGACCCCGTGCCAGACCTCATTCCCTCACATTTCCAGGGCCTTATTCAAAAAGCCTCTCCCACACCCCTGGCTACAGGTGTCCTCCCTTCTCCAAACCCCACAGTACATTCTCTTCCTCCCATTTTTCACTCATTCAGCTTTGCCAGTTACCGAGCCAGTCCTGGGGATACAGAGGAAAGATAGTCCTTCATGGAGAATTACATAAGAGGGAGGAGACAGACGGGAAACAGATACGTAAGCACTGTGATAAACGTATGCTTCGTGATACACGAGGAGTCACAGAACAGCTGAGTTGGTTTTACTGTACTAGCTACCTGTGTATGATGTGTTAGGATTCCTTTATATTTACTTCAGATTGGAGAGGTTCAGTTGAAAGCTTTCTCTTTGATTTATCTGACCTTCATGTTGAAGCATGAATAGAGTTTGTAAAAACAGAAAATCTCATCTCATAAAAATTTTATTTTAAATTAAATCCAATTAATGTATGAAGTGGTGGTGTTTAAATGATCACAACATGCTTTTGTAGGAAACTGAAACATTCTCCTAATGCAGAAGCATAAGGAAGAAGCTCCCTTCCCAGCAATGAGTGTGGGCCTTCAGAAAGCCTCCTGGGACTCTATAGTTCATCTATTTATCTTTCATTTGGTATCTTTGGAAATGTACACTTGGTCCTGTCAGTCCTTAGAGAGAGATTATAATCATGACTACTACTTGCTCACCTGGACAGGAGCATTTTATCTTAAGAACTAGGGAATTTCCTTTATTTCTGGTTAAAGACACAAAAGGGTAAACAGTTGTCGTGTGGTCATTGCCAGGGGGGAGATAGGGGCCAGGTATAGGGGGATAAATGGTGATGGATGGAGACTTGACTTGGGGTGTTGAGCACACAATACAGTGTACAGATGACGTGTTGTAGACTTGTGCACCTGAAACCCGTGTAATTTTATTAGCCAGTGTTACCCCAATAATTCAATTAAAAAAAATGAAAGGAAAAAGTTGAAAATCAATATTTTGTAAAATCATTGTCTTAGAATAAAGCCTAAGTTTGGATCTTTAGTTCTCTTTTTTAAGTTTTCTTTTAAAAATTTGTCTAACGTATGTGTGCGTGTGTGTGTGTGTGTATATATATATATATATATATATATATATATATATATATACTTATTGCTCATAAAAGGATTCGAAAACTCTATTCTAGATTTTCTCAGTTTTCCCTATTTCATAATTTGAGGGAGTACATATGAAGATATAATTGATGATATCATAAACCTTGCAAAGTTATAGCCCTTTTTCCTCTTATAAAAAGATTTTGTGCATGTGTGCATGCACATAGGTGTGTATATGTATTTTTTATGCTCCCTTTTTTTGGGACAGGGACAGAGAGAGACAGACAGGAAGGGAGAGAGATGAGAAGCATCAATTTTTCATTGCAGCACCTTAGTTGTTTATTGATTGCTTTCTTATATGTGCCTTGACCAGGGGGCTACAGCAGACAGAGTGAGCCCTTCCTTGCTTGAACCAGCGACTTGGGTTCAAGCTGGTGAGCCTTGCTCAAACTAGATGAGCCCATGCTCAAGCTGGCATCCTCAGGGTTTCGAACCTGAGTCCTCTGTGTCCCAGTCCACCGTTCTATCCACTGCGCCACTGCCTGGTCAGGCTGTATGCTCTTGAGTTGATAGCCTGTGGAGCTTATTGCATTAGGTGTATGATGAGAAAGGACGTTTCTTTTCTTCTACCTTAGATACTTCCTAGTAGCCTTTCTATTGGGTATAATGGTAAAGAACAAACAAACAAAATTTAACTTGTGTCTGTAACTCCTGAGATTTGTGTTTCTGTGGGTTAGTTTCCAGCTGGGAGATAGACTTGTTCCCTAGAGAGGCACCCCTGGAGGGGGAGGACAAGTGGTTCTTCCTGTGGGTGATTTAGGAGATGGAAGGATGTTGTTGTCCAGAGGACTGAGGTGACATGATCATGAAAATGACCTAGAGATGATCACAACATACAGGAGTTTGAGAGCCCCAGCGACCTTCTAAATAGCGACCTTCTAGTGTAGTTTGCCAAATTTGTCAAATCCCGGGAGTTTCATGAGATGTAACTCAGAAACCTGGAAAATTGTATTTTCAAAAGCACACCAAGTGATTTCCTGGCTGTTCATAGAATCTACTGGACTCCAGTTCAGTGTATTTTATGTCTCTCAGAAAGTCATCAGTTCACCTGACAATACTCTTGTAAAATAAAAAGCCTTAAAATTTGAGGTGGTCACTAGTTGATCAAAGCGGATTGTGGATGACAACAGAGGTTCCAGGAGATGGGACTTCCCACAAGTCAATCCTTAGGGTGGTAGGGAGATGCATTCTCCTTGGAATGGAAGATTGAGACTAGAATTGTATGCAGCATTCTGATCGATGACATAAAGCTGAGGTCCCAGATTTGGTCTCCTGGCCTTCAGGGATGTTCCTAATATTCTATCTCCCAGTTATTGATTGCTCCATACTATTTTGAATTGAAAGTGGAGCTTCCATTTTCCTCTGATGTGTGGTTTTTTTTCGACCTTCTGTAATTTTCTCCATAGAGGGCTACAGGTCCTTTTAATCCTAAGAGGCTGCATCATTACAAGTTTGTTTCTCTTAAATGAAAGTGCTTGGCCAACTCCTTTGTATGTGGGAGGTCTCCAAGCAACTGTGAATAACTTTTAAAGGCTGCGGAGAGGTCAAGAAGTACTTTGCTGGGTCTTGTTCTTTTTCTTTAAAGGTAGGCTTCTGTGTCTGGCTTAGGCTCTAAAATTTGTTTCTTCCATGGGTCTATCTTAGGCTCTCTGTTGCTTCTTTGGGGGGCTCTCTCATCCTCCCTGGTTTCATCCTCTATCCCCTTATACTCACTTAGATTCCAGTCCTGTGCCATAAAGTGCAGTGTGTTCAAAAGGGAATCCATCATCCTGATTTGTCTGTATCCCCAATGCCTTTAACAGTTCTGCACGCTCACATATGTAAACCCCAGTCATCTGTTACTTTTTCCTTCCTGGAACCATGGAAAGTGTCAAAGAATGGTAACTGTTTTTTCTCCTCCATCTCTTATACCTAAATGATCACCAAGTCTTGTCATTTGTTTAAATTTTTCCTGCCTCTCTTTTTTCTTGGTTCCTGATATATTGCCTTCTATCCTCTCACCTTCATACTGGAAGCTATCTTCCTGCACCTGCCAGGCTAACGTTGCTATTTTTTTCTTGACAAAATGGGAATAACTGGGCCTGACCTGTGGTGGCGCAGTGGATAAAGCGTCGACCTGGGAATACTGAGGTCGCCAGTTCAAAACCCTGCACTGGTCTGGTCAAGGCACACATGGGAGTTGATGCTTCCAGCTCCTCCCCCCTTTCTCTCTTTCTCTCTCTGTCTCTCACTCTGTGTCTCCTCTCTAAAATGAATAAAATAAAATTTTTTTAAAATGGGAATAACTGTACCTATCTTGCAGGGCTGTGGTGAGGATTAGACATAATGTAATTTAAGTTACATATTGTCTAGCACAAAATAAGTATTCAGCAAATGGTAGGATAATATATAGTTCTTACCTTCTTCTGACTTGATTATCCCTCACTTCATCTCCATGAAACACGGCAGCAAATGCATAGTTAAAAATATGGAATAGAGAGCCCTGTGAGCCTTGGGTTAAGTTCCTGAACTGCTTAACTACTTGTGAGGGATCTCATACAAATTACTTTATATATATTTTGTGTGTACGTGTGTGACAGAGAGAGACAGCGAGAGGAACAGATAGGGATAGACAGGAAGGGAGAGAGATGAGAAGCATCAATTCTTTGTTGTGGCTCCTTGGTCTCCTTAGTTGTTCATTGATTGCATTCTCATATGTACCTTGACCGGGGAGCTATAGCAGCGCGAGTGACCTCTTGCTCAAGCCAGCGACCTTGGGCTTCAAGCCAGCAACCTTTGGGCTCAATCCAGTGACCCTGTGCTCAAGCTGGTGAGCCCGCACTCAAACCAGATGTGCCCACGCTCAAGCCTGTGGCCTTGGGGTTTTGAACCTTAGTCCTCTGTGTCCCAGTCCAATGCTCTATCCACTGTGCCACTGCCTGGTCAGGCACAGTGGATAGTAATCTTTGAATCTTTATATTTTTTTCTTTAAAGTGGAAACAGTTTTAGTGGCCATTAGGATTGTTAGATGAGTACAATGAGATAACTTACATGCAGAGCATGATTCTTGAACAGTAGTTGCTTGCTTGCTATACTAATGTTTCTCATTTTTGTTCTTCTCATGCTGCATTCTTAAATCCTGTAGTGTCTAACAAATACTAGGTTTAAAAAGTTTGGGGCACATGTGATGAGTATTTCCTCTCTTTTTCTAGGTTAAGCACATCTACAGTAATGGCTGCGGCCTTACCCAGGACCCTGGGGGAGTTGCAGCTGTACAGAATTTTACAAAAAGCCAATCTACTTTCTTATTTTGATGCCTTTATCCAACAAGGTGGTGATGATGTCCAGCAACTCTGTGAAGCTGGAGAAGAGGAATTCTTGGAAATCATGGCCCTTGTGGGCATGGCTAGCAAGCCCCTCCATGTTAGAAGGCTGCAGAAGGCTTTAAGAGACTGGGTCACAAACCCTGGCCTTTTCAATCAGCCGCTGACTTCCCTGCCTGTTAGTAGCATACCCATCTATAAATTGCCCGAGGGATCACCAACATGGCTGGGAATATCCTGTAACAGTTATGAAAGGAATAGCAGTGCCCGGGAACCTCATGTCAAAGTCCCCAAGTGTGCGGCCATCACCTGTGTGCAGAGCTTGGGACAGGGGAAATCCGATGTGGTGGGGAGCCTAGCACTGCAGGGTCTTGGTGAGTCCAGACTCTGGCAAGGCCACCACGCCACCGAGAGCGAGCACAGCCTGTCCCCAGCAGACCTCGGCTCCCCAGCCTCCCCAAAGGAAAGCAGTGAGGCTCTGGACGCTGCTGCTGCGCTCTCGGTAGCCGAGTGTGTGGAGCGAATGGCCTCCACACTACCGAAAAGTGACTTGAGCGAAGTGAAAGAGCTGCTAAAAACCAACAAGAAGTTGGCCAAAATGATTGGTCACATCTTTGAGATGAGCGATGATGACCCACACAAAGAAGAAGAAATTCGAAAATATAGTGCAATATATGGCAGGTTTGACTCGAAGAGGAAGGATGGAAAGCATCTCACGCTTCATGAGGTAAAAAACCCACTTTTTTCTTTGTCTGGATGGGGCATGTTATGTTCCTTAGAATAAAGTTTGGTAATAGTTTGCACCTCAGGAGGTATATTAACTGAAAGAGGTATTAAAAACATTTAGGTCTTAGCAAAATATAAATCTTTTATGAAAATAGACCATTTTTATTGTTAGGATAGTTTTATGTTGAACTCAAATATGTTATACTTTGGAACTACATTGTAGGATGATTAGAAAAATGTCAGAATTTAAAAACAGTGAAAGTATAAGGTCTTTGCGTTTACAAGGCAGTTTGTTTTTTAATTAAGGGATCAAATAGGATTTTAAATATAGCCATTCATTTAAAAAACATTTTGTAGCCTTTATTTAGAAAAAACAATACATAGAAAGAACCAGAACTTAAAATAATTTTTAGGTAGCAGAGAATGCAAGATTATATTAGATAAATTTTGGAAGAATTATTATAACTTTGGTTTTATTTATCTGGATTTATGTTGTTTTGGTTTAACATTTTTGGCATTAAAATTCTTTGTTTTATCTTCATAGCACTCTATCCAGAAATATTGTTAAGTGTAAGAGTGCATATATATCTCATTGTATTTACTCTCTTTTCTCTTGTCCATGTGGCCAACACATCATCTTTAAGATTTAGCTCAAGCCTAACCTTATCTCTTTTCTGACGTGTTGTCCCTCAATTAGAATGACTTTTTTTTTCTTTCCATTTTTATCTCTACGTATACAACTTCAATACCTTATTGTACTTATTTGTGTACTGGTCTGTCCCTCTCAGTATATTTGGATTTCTTCAAAGCCAAGGTAAATGTCTCATTCATTTTTATATCCTCAGAGCCTAACATACCCAACAAATACTTGCAAAATAAATGCATTTTCAAACTGTAAAAAGATATTTCACAGCTTAATTTCTAATAGCCATTTAGCCTTTAGAAAAAATAAATAAACCCTCTTTGAAAAAATGCTCAGTTGGATGCAAAATTTCATGTTAGAAACATGAGATCTTACCCTCAGACTTGTACTTTAACACCAAAAAGGAATATATAGTATACTTAAAAATTGATTGGTAAAAACATTTTATATTTTAAAGATATTAACCTTTTGCCTTAACGTTGTAAACATTTTTCCAGATTCTCATTTGTCCTTTGACCTTCAGATTGTTTGCCATGTGGAAGTTTAATTTTATGAATTGTATGAATCTGGTAGTATGATTCTCTGACCCTTCAATCACCAGTATAGAGTTATTTTAATTTATCTTAGCTAAATAATATAGTTTGATGTCTGTCAAGTCTGGCACCCCTTCAATAGCCTTGTTTTGCAGCTTCTGTTTTTTAGGTAATCCTATGTATTTCTTCTTCCAAATGAAAATTTTTAATGCATTTATCAAATTTTCCTAAAATTTATGCTGGTATTTTCATTAGAAATGCTTAAAAGTATAGCTTAATTTGTGAAAAAAAAAATTGGCACAATAATGAAAACTCCCATACAGTGTGTGCATTTACTTATTTAGATATTTTATATTCCTCAGTCATTTTTTAATCATATAGGTTTTGTACATTACTTGTTACGTCATATGCTTTGTATTTTATATATTTATATATGTGTATATGTTAAATGTCATGTTATATATATGTTATGTTCTATTATATATGTTAAATGTCTATAATATATGTACATGTATATCTTGTTCATAGTATTGGATATATAAATATATAAGATATAAAAGGATGTAATTATAAATGAATATTTTTTCACTTTTTAAAATATTGCTCTCACTGGCTATTTTTGTATGTTAATCATGTTTGCAGCAATTTTACTATTTGATTTTTTAAAATAAATTATTTTAGATATCAGTGTATACTTGAGCTTAAGATCAGAGAATTGGTTAGCATAATTACTTATTCACAGTGAATCTGTGGTTTGATCTATTTGGGGAATATTCTTTTTTGCAATTGTTATTATGTATTATTGTTCCATATAATAACTGACTCACGAGAGCTTATGAGTGGAACTAGAAAATACACTTAATGTTATAATTTAGATATACTTGGACACTTTCACTACCTATGAACCAATGAAAGAATCTACTAAAAGGCTATTATGGTTGTCAGTAATAGAAAAGAAAGGGTATACATAACATGTTGACAATTTTATCACATGCTTTTTATTCAGCTTTCTTATAATTTTGAAACATAGCAAATGAAACACATAGTTAAAAGACCTGTATTTTTATCAAAGCAAAATTATGTTAAAGAGATGACTTTAATAAACCAAATCAACTTCCACTTTTTTTTTAAAATTATAACCTACTTTTAAAAAAAATCTAAAAAATTATTTTACACTTGCCTTTTGCTAAGGGGCTCTTTGCTTCTTTGGATAAATAGGTACAGATGGTATTTAAGTAACAAAACCATTGTGGTTTTCCCAAAATAAGGAAACACTTAAAATGAATGCTAGTAGGCTGAGATGTAGAGTTAGGGGCTTTGGAAAATGTGGCTTGTGTTTTTGAAACTTAACTTATACCACTTGTTATTTGTAACTCAAGTTTTTGAATCTGATCTAATAATAGAATTCCAGATAGAAGTTTATAAATTAGAATTTTCTTTCAAAGTAGTAACCATTCAAAACCTTGGTAGAAGTTATGAAATCCTAAGAGAATTAAAAGAAAAGTACTATTAAGTGTACCTTTTAGGTATTATGGTAATTTCACATTTTTTTCACTTGACTATTTAAAATGAGACAAAGACTTTTTTTTTTATGATTTTATTCATTTTAAAGAGGAGAGAGAGAGAGTAGGGGGAGGAACAGGAAACATCAATTCCCATATGTGCCCTGACCAGGCAAGCCCAGGGTTTTGAACAGGTGACCTCAGCATTCCAGGTCAATACTTTATCCACTGCGCCACCACAAGTCAGGCTAAAATGAGAGCAAGATTTTTGAGTTTTTCTAAATTCCTCAGATTAACAAATGTCACTAGTTCTCAATTTCCAAATAAGGAAATTTATGACTTATTATTAATTCACTGTTGGTAGTATTTATGAGAGTTTTTTTTTTTTTTCATTTAAAGCCTGTAGACAGTGTTCTTTTAATCTTTCAAGACAGAGCTGTACATTAGTCACTAGTGGATGAAAATAAGAGATTATCTACGTCTGAAAATATTTTGTTCAACTCACAATTATGGAATGAATTATTGTTATAAAATACTTTTTTATACGCTAAAGGATCAGTGCTGGTTTAGGAACTGACTAGGTTTGTCCTGGTTTAAAGAAGTCAGACCATGAAGGTAGTGTGAGGAGCTGAGGCTTAGAACCACACTAATTGTTGGTGGAGGGCTGGTGCTAAGGCACAAACCCAGAAGCAAAACTAGAAAGAGGTCCAACCAGGAAGGCAGTGTTCTATCTAAAGATGTGTTAGCAGAGTATGCAGTAAACTAAACAAGCAGTGTGTGTCGGTCTTAAATTAATGGATGGTGAGCGATAAACTACAAGTTGAAAATAGCAAGGTGGTAGAGAATGTGGGCCCTTGTAATATTCAGAAATATAAGTAAGAGGACAACTTGGCATTATAGAATATCTGTCAGGGGTAGCAACTTCCAGCCAAAGAGCTCTGGAACTCAAAGATAGGAAGGGGTAGAGGGGGATGTAGACAGAGTCGATGGGTAAGTTGTAGACCTAGTGGAACCTCTACAGGAGTTGGAGTCTAAGGACATTATCAAGACAAGGATGATGACGCCAAGTTTAAGTCAATTTTCATTGTAATGTTGAGAAATCAAGGCTGAGTGTTGCCAAGTTCAACAACTGTGATTTGGAAAGGAATGCTGAATCTGGGAAACCCATAGACCTGAACACATTCATTAGTAAGTGAGTTATGATGCTTTATTCTGAACTCTCAGCTGAGAATGGATAGATTTCAGTATCTAATACTTAAAAACAAATGTTGGCCATTTTCTTTAGATCATTTTTAAAAATGGATTATAGGACTTTTAGGGTAGTCTCTGTGAGTTACTTTTGGTAAGTTAAATTTTTCTAAGACTATAATGTATTCATTTCATCGAAGTTTTTAAACTCACTGGCATAAAGTTGTTTGTACTCTTTAAGACCTAATATTACTACTGTATTTGTACATTTAAATACCCCCCCCCCCAATCAGTCTTGCCAGAGCTTTGTCAGTTTCATTAATCTTTTCAAGGAGCTGCAGACTAAGCCTGTGAGCCAAATAGGGCCCACCTCCTGATTTTGCAGATAAACTTTCACTGGAACACAGCCATACCTGTTTGTTTATGTCTGTGACTGCTTTTGAGCTGTGATGTCCAAGTTCAACAGTTGTAACATATACTATTTGGCCTATAGAGCCAAAATATTTTCTGTCTTACCTTTTACTGAAAAAAAGCTTTCTAACTCCTTATCTTTTAGATGGAGCAGCTTTTGGCTTAGTTGATATATATTTTTTTTATTTAAGATTTTATTTATTCATTTAAGAAAGAGTAGGAAGGGAGAGCAAGAGAAAGGCAAGGGGGAACAAACAGGAAGCATCAATTCGTAGTTTCTCATATGTGCCTTGACTAGGAAAACCTGAGGTTTTCAACTGGTGACCTCAGCATTTCAGGTCAATACTTTATCCACTGTGCCACCACAGGTCAGCCTTAGTTGACACTGTTAGTTGTGCTATGTGTGTGTGTATTCTATTTACTTACAGTTTATTTTATTGTTTTTTTTCTAATTTAAGTTGGGTGCTTAATTCATTAATGTCTAGCTCTTCTTTTCTAATGTATGCAGTTAAGGCTTTAAATTCCCACTATGTATTGAATTAAAATTATTCAGTTTTGATATGAAGATACCTTATTATTTTTCAATTCTTATTATTTCTCTATTTATAATTTATTTTCCGACCCATGAATTATTTAGAAGTGTTTTTCATTCTTCAAATATGAGGATATTTTTCCTTAATTATTTTTTTTCTAATTAATTTCTAACTGAGTTGCATTGTAGTTAGAGAACATGGTTTGCATGTTACCAACCCTTTAAAATTGGTTGAGATTTTATTTATGGCTCAGTATGTAATGAGTGTTTTTTATGTGTTTCTGCAGTTGTGGTAGAGTGTTCTGTATGTGTCTATTTTTACAAGCTTATTAACTGTTATTCAAATTTTCTAGTCTTAATTTTTTTTTACTTGCTCTATCAGTAACAGAGTTGTGTGTTAAAATCCCTGTGATTGTTGAATTGTCTATTTCTTTGTATTCTGTAGTAAACCTTATTGATATTTAATAATGCATTTTGTTTTAAAAACCTATTTTTATATTAATTACATAATATGCTTTCTTTTTGTTAGTAATATGTTGCTTGTTAGATCTTTTTTCTATCCTTTTACTTCTCAGTCTTTCCTAATCCATGTTTTAGATACATCCTTTATAAATACTAATAGCTGGATTTTTAAAAAATCCAGTTTTACATTCTGTGTCTATTATATAGAACATTTGGTTCATTTACATTTATTATAGCTACTAATATTTTGAACTTATTTCCATTATGTTTCCAACTCTTTATATGTCAAAGTGACCATCTGGAATAAGTTTACTTTAGCCTGAAGTGCATCGTGTAGAATTTTCTTAATGATGGTGCACTGATGGGAAATTCTGTCCTTCCCCACCCCACTAGAAAATATCTTTATTTTGCCCTGATTCTTAATTGATATTTATTCTGGGTATTAAATTCAATATTGTCAGTTATTTTCCCTTAGTAATTGAAGATAACATTTCCTTGGCTTCTGGCACTTTTTGTTGTGTTTAGACGTCGGTGATTATCGGACTATTGCCTGCTTTTGAAATCTGTTTGCGTCTGCCCAGTTTCTTTTCTCCCTTTTTCTGATATGTTGTTTTTTTACTGTATTACTCTCTAGTCATATTTTCTTTTATTTCTTTAAGTGAAGCCTTTGAAGGTCTGATTCTTTTTATCTGCTGGTTTTTATTTTAGATGCTTTGTTTTATTGGACGTTATGAACTCTCTCTTTTTTTTTTTTTTTTTTTTTTGAACTGGGGGAATGTTTTGAGGCCTAGGAAATGAAATAGATCTTTTAGAGGTTATTTGCTTTTGCTTCTACCATGCACCTGTCCTCTGCACACTACCACTCTGGGACCCTGTGAAAATAAATTCTCAGCCTACTTAGTGTGAGTAAGGGCTGAAAATATATGAGGGCTGATTTAGGGTTATGACACCTCAAGAAAATATCTTCTGTTCTCTCTCAAAAGGCTCAAGACAGGTCATTTCCCTTGCATTGCTCCTGAGGATACAGGTATACTTCTAAGTCAGCCTTACATTGTTTGTATAGTGCTTTGGGATTTCAGATTTGGGAAGAAGAGGTTTTAGACTCCTCACCTTTGGTGGATCCTGGGTGTTTCTTCTCACAACTTTAACCTCCACACTCACTTTTCCTCTCATCGCTCTCCTTCCGTTCTCACCAGCCCCATGAAGTGTGAAGGTTGAAGGTCAAGTTCATCTGGTTTAGCAATTGTCCTTAATGTACTTTCTTTGAGTTACAGTCTGCATTCATTTTGACTTAAATAGTCCTTAATGTTTTGTTGGTTCATTGATGTATTTACGATGTTTTCCCCCTCTATTTTGCCTAAAAATTTTCGTTGTTATCTTTGAGAAGGACCAGTCATAATACCTAGCCCTCCCTGTGCTGAACATGAAAGTCTTGATTGTTTTTGAGCCTTTCTGTTACATAGAACTCACATGGTATGTTTATACTAACAACACTGAACCTCAAGTCCCAATCATTTGATTGTTAAAGGTTATAATTTTAACTACCGATAAAGAAAGTTTTTAAGTCTAGTCAGGATAGAAAGCTAACTTTGAGAAATTTTTACATGAAGCTATGAATGGAATTTTGCTATTTTTGCCCCGAAAAGAGGAAGTGGAGGAGTAAGTAAACCACTTAGGGAGACTATCTTATTTTATACTTTTAACAAAATTAGAAACTTAGAATTTTTTAAAAACTAGCATGGTGGTACAGTGAGCAGCTACTGTTTTGTAGTATTTGTATTATTTAAAAAATATATAATAGTTGTTGATTTAATTATTAGTGACTGGGAGCATGTAATTTAGAAAACATTAACAGAAAATGCATTTTTGATGGGTAAGTTTGATGATTGGCTTCTTACTACAAGTTAGGGTGAGCTATAGTTATTTCTCCAGCCTTAATTTTTTTTACCAGAAAGCTCCCTGAGGGTCTGGAGAGTTCAGTCTATCTTTTTGGTCTGTTGGAGCCTGAATTCAGAAACAAAGAATGTGTTATGTTTGTTTTTCTTGGTTTCTGGTGGGATGATAGAAGGAATTCTAGAACATTGTTTTCAGTTTTTATGTTGAAAAGTTATTTTCTATAGTTGTGCATAAGCTGATACTTCTAAAACATTATCAGTCAGTATTTAAATCAACCTCACTCTGCACATTAAACTACCCCAAGTTTTTCTCACAAATATTTATTGATCATCCAATCCATGCCAGATGCTGATGTAAATAAGCCAAGTCTCTGCTTTAATACATGATAAAAATATACAGCATACATAAGTGAAAAAAAGTGAATTTATATGTACATGGAGAAATATTGGACACATATGCACTGAAATATTAAGTATTTGGATGGAAGGATTGCATGCTGTATTTGTCTTCTTTTGCTTCTCTGTATTTTTTTTCTTTTCTTTTTTTTGTATTTTTCTGAAGTGAGAAGTGGGAAGGCAGTCAGACAGACTTCCGTATGCACCTGACCAGGATCCACCCAGCATGCCCACCAAGAGGCGATGCTCTGCCCATCTATGGCATTGCTCCCTTGCAACTGGAGCCATTCTGGCACCTGAGGCGGAGGCCTTAGAACCATTCTCAGCGCCCAGGCAACTTTGCTCCAATGGAGCCTTGGCTGCAGGAGGAATAGAGAGATAGAGAGAAAGGAGAGGGGGAAGGATGGAGAAGCAGATGGCCACTTCTCCTGTGTGCCCTGGCTGGGAATCGAACTCAGGATTTCCACAT
Source organism: Rhynchonycteris naso (assembly GCA_037038555.1). Classification (NCBI taxonomy): domain Eukaryota; kingdom Metazoa; phylum Chordata; class Mammalia; order Chiroptera; family Emballonuridae; genus Rhynchonycteris; species Rhynchonycteris naso. The sequence continues at coordinate 42,934,009 of CM072997.1, read as the reverse complement.
GCTAGGCCTGCTCTCTAGCACTGAGCTAGCTGGCCAAGGCCTTCTCTGTATTATTTTAATTTAAGAAAAATTATTGTTAATAAAATGGGATGCCTGAATAGGGAGAAATAGTAAATGCCTGATTTCTTATAAAAGAAGAACAAGAACACTAACAACAACTTAGTTCTAGGAGTATCTCCTCATTTACTTTATTATTTTTTGTGTGTGTGACAGAGACAGAGTCAGAGAGAGGGACAGATAAGGACAGACAGACAGGAAGGGAGAGAGATGAGAAGCATCAATTCTTCATTGTGGCACCTTAGTTGTTCATTGATTGCTTTCTCATATGTGCCTTGACGGAGGGGGGGTGGCTACAGCAGACTGAGTGACCCCTTGCTCGAGCCAGCAACCTTGGGCTCAAGCTGGTGAGCCTTGTTCAAACCAGATGAGTCTGCGCTTAAGCTGGCAACCTTGGGGTCTTGAACCTGGGTCCTCCGCATCATCCCAGTCCGATGCTTTATCCACTGCACCACCACCTGGTCAGGCTCTCCTCATTTACTTCTTGTTTGAGTCTTTTGAGGTAGCGACATTATCTCTGTTGGGCACTGAGAAAACTGAAGCTGTGAGTTTTACACCAATACTGCATAGCTGGTAAATGATGGAGCAAGACTCATTCAGGTCTGTCTGCCATCGGATCCCATTCTCTTTTTGCCATCAATCATGCCTTGAATGAGTATGTTTTGTGCTTTTTTTAAAGGTATACTATAGCTCTTGGCAGTTCCCTATATCTATTTAAATTGACAAAATTATGTGAAAAAATTTCTAGTTCATTAAACAGTTGCAGGTTTTAAACTTCATTCAGTACAGGGTGTTTGATCAACTAACAACTCTATATGGGCAATATTTAACTCTTAGAAGGAAGAGTACAGAGTGGAATTAGAGGACTTTTAGAGACTTAGTGACTCTCAGACCTTGCTTTTCCATTGTAGCGTTATTTTGCAATCTTACTGAGTTGGTAAATATTTAACTAAAATCATATAATTTTTATTTTTTCAGGTATTTTCATGTCAGTTCACATTGAAAAATACTTTGCCAGACCATGTATACTCACTTTTCAGTTAGGAAAATATTATCCCATATCACATAGTCAAACCCCTTGGTTTTTCCTAAGAAAAATGAGATGCAGAACATTTTCTACTATTTATTTTTATTTTGCTTATTTTATATAAAGTTTCATACCTAAACAAAAATAAATAAAGCATATAAGTAAATAAAACTAAGATGACTATTTTGATTAGTTTGAGTTCTGAGAGATGGTAGATGACTTTATTTTTATTTGAAATTTGGCATTAGAAGCAATTAGGACTAAACACCATCCTGATTTTTATAAACTATGATTCCATTATATAGTGATATAACACTTTTATATTCTTAAGGAAAATATTTTAAATATTGATGAAATAAAAATGCTTATAATTTGTAAAATTTTATTTTGACATGCAGCTCACTGTTAATGAAGCGGCTGCTCAGCTCTGTGTGAAGGATAACGCCCTCCTGACAAGAAGAGATGAACTTTTTGCCCTGGCTAGGCAGATTTCTCGAGAAGTCACCTATAAATATACTTACAGAACCACCAAGTAAGTTTAACTAATTGGCAGCACTTTTGCATTGCTTGGTAGAAGTAGAGCTTGGCGATACCATATAATAAGAATTTCTGGAAAGAAGTGTGATTATAGTTCTATAAAATTAAACAGTGACTTTTCAAAACATTATCGCTAAAATGTTTATTTGTTGTTTTGTTTCATTCTCTTTTATCTGTCTTTTAAAAAATAGTTCCCTAGCACTGTAGTATTATTCTGGTAGGGTTTTAGACATTCTTTCATGCAGATGCTTTGGTTTTGAGTATGATGATGGGGTTTAGTCAGGACTTAGACTTATTTGTACATCACTAACTACATGGATTTGAACTTCTCAGGAAGCAAATTAGTTCCTTTTGCAAGGTGTTTGCATTCTGATGAGATTAACTGAATAGAGAGAAAAGACTCCATTGACCAGTATTTAAGGGAAAATTTGAAGATACTTTAATTAACTAGCAAGTGAGATGTAGAACATGTGTTTGAAATTTAAAAAATTTAATGTTAAGAAAACGAGATGGCTTTAAAATTGAATGTAAACAGACCATATTAATCCTCACCTTCTCCTCGCTTGAACCTTCAGCATTGTCTGCAGGTCTAAGATCATTCTGATTTTGTTCTCTTGGCTCCACATGGACCTGACTTCCAGCACATACTCATTTGTGCATGTCACTGCTTCACTGAGTAAATGCAGAAGGCCGCTTGAATTAGACTCACTCAGCATGTGCTGAAAAGCCGCATCCTGAGCACCCTAATACGTCACAATCTCTGGGGACAGAGCCTTGGAATTCAAACTTTCACAAGCATCCTAGGCGATTCATGTGCCTATTCAAGTTTGTAAACAACACTCAATAGGCATTTGCTGTCATCAATGTTATTTTTCTGAACTCATAGCAACTTCATATTTTACCCTCCTCAGGAGCTCGTGTATTTACAAACTGACAAGTCATTATGTGCAGACTAAATGAACAGGTCAAGAATATACAGCAATGCTACGGGATTATTTACAGGTTTCTTTGTTGGGGGAGTTGGCTCATTAAAAGCTGATTTAGTGATTTTTCATTTTCTTTACTGAATTATATAGAATTTTCCTTCTCAGTGCTGTACTTAATTTTCTTGACTCAGAGTAGTGCATGTATGTGATTGGAGAAGTCATAGAGTACACAAAGCTTACAGCGACACTCAGCAGTTTCCCGCTCCACCTTTACCCCTCCTCCTTCGTAATATGGCACCCCGAGGCAACCACTGTAATAAATTTTAGCTCTTTCTTGTGGTATTTACCTTTTTATTTACTTTTTAAGTTAAATATATTTTAAAATACATAACGTTTTTACATGATTTCTAAGACAAAACTATGTAAATAGGTAATACAAAATGTTGCTCTCTCATTTCTGTCTTTTCTCTCCTCGGTGTAGATAGCTTTTAAAGTTTATTATCCTTGCAGTGTTTGTATACGTGCAAAGAAATATAACTATAGTTTCTCATTTATACTTTTCTAAAAAATAGTAGGTAGCATGTGTCTACACTCTGTGTTTTACTTTTAACATGTCTTGGAGATCTTGCTATAAATACTACACATATATTGTTCTCGTTATTTTGTTACAGCTGCATAGTATTACCTTGATGTGCCATGATTCATTTAACTACTGCCCTGTTGATGAATACTTGAGTTGTTTCTAGTCTTTTTCATTATAAATAATACCACAACAAATAACATTATATCTTACTTTGATGATTCTGAGATATACTTTTTTTTACATGTTTTATGTTGGAGTAATTTATAATTAATGGCTCGTCATAGTTTAATTGGCAGTAGTAGTTCATGTGTGGGTTGGCACCTCTGGACTAGATTCCCAGCAGAGGAATCTCTAGTCAGGGGGAAATGCTTCTCTAATTTCGGTAGGTAGCAAAAATGCATTTTAATCTCATGTAACGTCAAGTATTCATCTTAAATAGCCATTGTTGTCATTTTGTCCTAAATTGTTTTACTGATAAAGGGATATTATGGAATACAATCCTCCTTGACTTCTTGTTCCATTATGTGATAATAATTATATACTTAATGACTACTTTCTGTGTGGGGAGTTCTAGACAGTGGTCTCTTAAATGTATAATATAATTGTGTCTGCATATTTTTAGTTTAATTTAAAAATGATGAAAAGTCTAGTTTGCATTATTTTAGTATTCATTTGTCTTATTTCTGTTGTCAGGGTTTCAGGGATATATGTTTTGGTGGAAGTTTATAGATAGAGATAGATGCCTTTAGAATAAAACTTCTTTCCTCAAGTTTTTCTCTCTCTCCAATTCCCCTTAGGTCAAAATGTGGAGAAAGAGATGAATTATCCCCGAAGAGAATTAAAGTGGAGGTATGATTATGTATATTTTCTTATGCCAATAATGTTTGCTTTAGTACTTAAAAAAAAAAAAAAAAAAGGATGGTCCCATAAACTAATGAAAAATGTGAATTGTAGAATCTTAAAAAAAATAAGGAATTTTTTTGCTTGAAGTATTTATAGTAATTTGAACTGGAATACTAAAGAAGTTCTTAGAAACAACAATGATATGATTGATGTCTAATCAATTTATCAAAGGTTGATTTGTAAATAGTTTTTTTACAAATATGAAACTATTGGTTAAACTATTTTATAATCTTATTTACATCATTAATCAAATATTTTAGAGGAGCTAAAATTTAATTTCTTTATGTTAACTATCTGAGGGAAATTACAATTTAGCAGGTGCAAAGTATGGACCTTAATTAAAGCCTCTCTTAGAGTATCATGGTTAAGGCTGTTCTTCTGATGGGAGACCTGCTCGTGGTAAGGTGGGAGTTGAGCAAGAAAAATGTGCTCTCCTAGAGCTCTCAGAACTATAGGGCAGTTTCAGAACTACTGTACCTTAATTTGGATTGAATGCAGTATTCATGGTTTCACTTTCCATGGTTTCAGCTATCTGTGGTCTCAGTACCCACAGTCAACTGTAGTCTGAAATATTAAATGGAAAATTTCAGAAGTAAACATAAGTTTTAAATTCTTCATCATTCTGAGTAGCATGATGAAATCTCGCTCTTTCCCGCCTCGGACGTAAAACATCCCGTTATTCAGTGTATCCATGCTGTGTGTGCTGTCTGCCCATTAGTCACTCAGCAGCCAACTAGGTTACCAGCTTGACTGTGACAGTACTGCATTGATTTTGTTCTAGTCACCCTTATTTTACTTAATAATGGCTCAAAGTGCAAGAGGAGTGATGCTGGCATTTCATATATGCCAAAGAGAAGCTGGGAAGTGTTTTCTACAGGGAAAAGGTGAAAGTTCTTGACATAATGAGGAAAGAAAGAAAATCATATGCTGATGTTGCTAAGATATACAGTCAGAACAGTTTCAGTCCGTGAAATTGTGGGGTAGGAAAAAAAATTTGTGTTAATTTTGCTGTTGTATCTTAAGCTGTAAAAGTTATGGCAACGGTGTGTGAGAAGTGCTGAGATAAGATGGAAAAGGCATTAACTTTGTGGGGGGAACATACGAATAGAAAATGTTTCTATAGATGGCAGAGTGTTGTGCCAGAAACCATTGAGCCTATATGTAAGACACCAAGCCATTTACTGCAAGTAAGGAATGTTCATACAGATTCAGGAGTAGGTATAGGCTGAAAAATACAAAGTTACTATAGAGAGAAAGACCACATTTACATAACTTTTGTTATAGTATATTATAATTGTTCTTTTTGATTGTTATTGGTAATCTCTTATTGTGCCCAATCTTTCTGAAAAAATATTGTACATACAGGTTTCAGCACTATCTGTGGTCTCAGGCATCCACTGGGTGTCTGGAAATGTATTCCGGTGAATATGGTGGGGCTGCTGTACTTTTTTAGAGGCCAGTTGGTAGCAGAATAGATATTTTGAAATCAGTTGGCACCTTCCTTTTTATCTTGGGTAGGAGATAGGGATCAGTACATTTAGCCATCTGGTATTTAATTTCAAGTTAAAGCAAGTAAACTATGTTTGACTACCCTAAATATCCATCGAATTATTCTTATTAAGCATCCATTTGTATGGAACAGTCTTTCATTTATACCAATGCCACAGTTATCTTTTAAAAACATAAATCCCTTTCTTGCTTAAATCTTTCCAATGACTTTCTACTATACATGGAATAAAGTCTACATTTTCCTGAAGCATCGTGATCTAACTCTGGCTCATATGCTAGCACATTGCCCCATTCTTACTGTGTCCCAGCTACATGTATCAATTTTCTATTCCTGAAACAGGCCAAACTATTTGAGCCTCAGCACTCACTGTTATCTCTACTACATCTTGAGATTTTCTATGGTTTCAGCTCATGGTGGTGAGTTACCTTGACTTCGCTGCCTGCCTTTCTAAAAGGGACACCCGTACCCTGATCACATTTAGACTCATTCTCAGGGTTTGTTTAGTTTGTTTTCCTAGTACTTACTAGTATCTGGTACTATTATATATTTGTTTTTAATTATCAGTCTGCCCCACTAAATGTGAATATAGCTTTTATCTGTGTATCTACTATGTTATACTGAATTTATAGTAGTGACTTATACTTAATAGGCTCTTAATAAAATCTGTTAGGTGAAATAACAACTGGCTCTGAATAAGCATCTTTGACTTCTAAAGTCTTTAGCCGAAACCAATGGTTCTCAAAGAGAAGAAAAATTTTGTCCAAAAGGGGCCATGTTTTTAAAAATTGTGCTTTTGTTTATAAACTGACTCACTGTTAACTCTGGAGTATTGTTTAAGATGGGTTAACCTCAGATACCACTCAAAAAGTTTGTCGAAGTTATCTAAAAGCCCTTTGAAAGATGATCTTAACTAGTGAAATAGTTTTGTCCTGTTGCACTGCAAGATAACAGGCAAGGGGATCCCTGCGGATGTAGCTGTCGGTGCCTCTGCCGCTGAAAGGGAAGTCAGTCAGGTTAACACAGACTCACCAAGGAGGTATGTGCCAGGGAGGATGGAGAGGAAAGGAGCTACAAAACCTCCCCAGCGGCCTGGAAGGGTAGTCAGCTGCTGTGCTGGAAATTACACCCACATCTCTTTCTCCCCATTGGCGCTGGATGTGGTCATGCTTCAGGCTGTCCCACATTTAAACCCCACTTTCCTTTTTATCTGGCTTCGGAGATCACTATTGAACATTGAGGTTTGAGATCATGAATCTCATGGACTGTTTGAGCTCTAGCTTTTCTTGTTAGGTTGTAATGATAAGTCTCTCTGGCTCTCTTAATGGCCCTGATGTGAAATTTAAGCAAAATGTTTTTTGCACACATTTACAGTGTTCTGAGTTTTTTTAGTAGCTTAGAATATTGAATTTTAACATTAGTTGTGGCCCTTCTATTCCTTTCAATATATATGTTCCACTAGCGATAATGGAATTAGAGTTCCATATGGTTAGTTTACTGTTTTACTAGTGTTTAGCTATTTGAACAGTTCTGAATTTAGAATTAAGATAATGAGTGTTTCCTTATCTGTGAATAGCAATTCTAACCCTTTCTAAATAAAACAGTGAGTGATCAATCCCAAACTTCTCTATAAACGCTTAAAGACACTAAACTTGATTTTGTTCCCCAGAAATAGGTATTATAGCTTTGAATTTAGGACATTAGTTTACTTTTTTGTTGGTTTGCTTTTGTTTTGCTTTTTAAGAACACTCACATATTACAGGGAATCAATATTTCTTTATTGTGTATGTGTCTGTGTACAGTATGTGTTTATAGCTACACATATACATAGTGTAATTCTTTGCAAAATATACAATATTGGCATAAATCATTGTCTAAATTTTCTTGTGTACTCTAAGTCAAATTTGAGATACTAGAGCTATTCATTTGGTTTTGGAAGCTGATACTAAGGTAGTTAGCATTGGCTGTTTACATTACTATTACCTTCTTAAGACTTTTTACCACATGTTAGTGCTTTATGTCTACTTTTTGTGGCTACTGGGGAGGGGAAGAATTTCTGGCATGAGAAGAGATTGGGAGAGGTTCTATTGAGAAGTTATCATTTGAACTGGGTTTCAAAAGAATGGTAGGATTTCAGAGGGTAGGAATGTGGGTTGGAGGGTGGAGGGGCATAACAAAGATAGATTAGCATGGGCAGAGACAGGAAGGTAAGGAAATACTGTGTGTGTTTAGAGAACATTGAGATCAGTTTGTCCAGAATATGTGACACAAAGGACTTCATAGTAAAACTACAAAGGTTGTAGAAATTCTTTAAACATACTTGTTTCTTTTATTTTATTTGAATATTTCTTTTGTGATTCTTAGCTTAGTAATAAAAAGGTAAGCTTAGCTCATTGTAAAGTGTAACAGAGTCCTATTTACAAGACCCAAATTAATGAGACGATTTTTTCTTTTTATCTTTATTTTTCCAAAATCCTTGATAGTGACGAATGAGCATACATGCCAAGTTGCTGACATTTTTTCATTTTAAAAAGACAATTTTTATAGTAATCAGAAAGAAATGTAATGTCTAGTAGATAAAATAGAAATGACATCCTAATAGACATGTAAAGGAAAGAGAAATATTTTCTTCCATGCCATTAAATGTACATTACTATACACTAATAAAACTAGTGCTTTAAGTTCAGTAAGATGTTTTCTTCTTGCTAAATGTTTTATTTTCCTGATCTCTTTGTGAAGGGTTAGGTGGAATGAAGTTTTAAAGTCTTTAACTTTCATTATTATGTAATAGGTTGTCCCCTTAAGGATAGCTAGCTATTTAATTGGTTATTTTTGCTGGTGGTGTTTACTATTGGTGTCCATGTTGTGTTAAAGTACTCAGGATAATCTGTTGTCCTGAAATACTGCTTCCTATAGGGCATGTTAGATTAAAAACATAGAGATTTTGAACTTGAGCTCTATTTCCTAGAATGTATGAGATAGACACAAAGGGAAAAGCCTGCTTGCTTGCGGGGAGCCTCAGGGTAACCCATCACTTGGAATAAGGCCTTTAAGGAAAGCTCTTCAGCCCCTCCATGTTAGTAAGTGAGGTTCAGGAATATTTCTCTGCCCAGGCTAGATTAATAGCTTGTCCACCTGGGATAACGACCTTGTGTGTGAGGCCACTTTCAGCTAAACTGAACATGATTATAGTTATTCTTTTCTTTTTTGTCAGAGACCCCAAATCTAGCTCTTGGGGCCATTGCAAATACAACTACTTTTTATTGACTGTTACATGCCTGCCCTTCTAGGTACTTGAAATTCATTATCACAAACCTTCTTGTCTTCTTTATATGAAAGCTTTATGATTTCCTTTGTATAGAGATGTAGAAAAGCTCAGGAACTTGCCCAAGCTGCCACACTGCTTCCTAGTGGCAGGGCCGGGGCTTCAAATCCAGGTTGGACCCCTAAACTACAGAGTAGTACCGCCTTCCTGGCTGCCTGTGGGTATTTCATAAAGCACCTTAGGTGTGCAAAACACTATTGAGATTATACTTTTCTTCCTTCTGGTTTGGTATGAAGGGCAAAGTATGCAGAGGACTGGTAATCTTTGAAGAAGGGGGAAAGAGTAGCAGTTATTTTCTTATCCAAGGAAGTTTATCCAATAAACAATTAGAAAGTTTGAGTAGAAAACTTAACAGTATAAATTATAAAAAGTTAACAATAGAAATATGACATTACCATTTCACTAATTGTTTTTTGAATGAGGAAAAACTGTGTTGGAAAAATAAACAGTAAATAAAAAAATACAAGGTAGAGTGGTAACTTGATATACGAATTTAATTCGTTCTGTAACTGAGCTCGTAAGTCAGTCAACTCGTATATCAAACTGCCGATACTGGACCCGTGCGCCAATGTGCCAACGAGCGGCAGCTTCCCGAATCACATTTTCCTTTGTTGGTCTGTTCGTATCTCAAGGTACCACTGTAGTTGGATTTATTTATATTGTACTTATGGCAGCAAGTATTTAAGACAGCCTGACCACTAGTTAAAGGAGATGAAAAATCAAGAGCCAAAGGCTCTGGCACTTTTATCTTCTCTTCTTGTTGTTTTGAAACATAAGTTAAAAGTGGATTCAGTTGATAACCTTTTTCATTAAGAACATGTTGTGTGCCATGAACAGACCCTGTCATTATCTCCAGTGTTACAAGCAGTGTCTTAGGAGGAGAGGGAGCATATGTATGTAAATCAGCCAGTCTCAGGACTGGCTGTGGCAGCTAAGCAGAAGGGCTGCTCCTGTTCAGGTCACATCTGTCGGTGTTTTCCCTTCACTGCAGTTGCTGGGGCCTAGGCAGAGAGAGGGGGGATGACAGCATTCTTGACCCTGTGTGGGCTGGGAGTGCAAAGCAATCAGAGATAAGTGGATAAAAGAAATGAGGTTTTTTAATAGAGACCAGAAAGTCCGAGAATTGGGCCTTGAAGAGGAAAGACTCAGAGGAAACATCTGCTAGCAGTTCCAGTGGGGTGGGGCTGGGAGCGTGAGGAGGGGGAAGAGGGTCGGAATATCCACCCATGCTATTACTAAGCTTGTTGAAAAGAAAACTGGTCTAATTTGATGTAGATTCTTCCCCTCTGGATCAGAAAAACAGAAGCATTACAATCTGCTATTCATATAGAAAGTGTGAGTAGAATAAAGGAAAACGCACGTGTGAGGCTGAGAACATCTGCTGGAACAAGTCGTTTTTACAGACAGCTAAGCAGTAACTTTAAAGCAACTTGCTAGCGTTTGGTGGGAAGGTTGAGGAGGCGTAGAGGTGGAGACCAATGGGATGAGAGTAATTAGGTCACAAACAGCATCCCACCCTGTATCTTATTTTCTCAGTGCTAAAGCTCAGAGTCTCGCCAGTAAAGGAACACTGTGATTAATGGCAGCAGCCAAGAATATGACATGAAGATAAATTGCTCATAGCATGGTACAGCTGGTTTCCTGGGAAAAAAGCTTGAGAGACATAACAAAAGTCCTCTACCAAACATAATGTGAAAGAGACCAGTTTCTTGGGAATGTTCTCGCTTTTATTTCTAAGTCAGATATTTTGGGTTCCTCAGACCTACTTTGTATGTCATGAAGTGATAGCTACTCAATCCTGTCGTTTTTCCATCCACAATGAACTGTCAGAGACTGTAGAAGAAAATGGGAATGAGAAATGTGCTCAGTAGCAGGGACCACTGATTACTCGGATACTGTTATTTATTGCCTTTATTTCTCTTTATTAATGAGGGAGTAGTATCTGTTTTCCAAAATTTTCACATGTACCGTTTGAAATTTCCCTCCCAGCTTTTCCATGTTCTCATGACTGAATAACCCTGACACTGGTGCCACCATGTATTTGTGTAGCAATGTGTACTTCTCAAAGTTTTACTGTTTGCATTTCTTTCTTTAATCCCCACAAATCTCCACTGGGCAGATAAAGCAGATGGCATAATCTCCATTTAAAAATTGGAAACAATGGGAAGAATGAGATTAACTTTCTTGCCTGAACTCACTCATCTAGTTCCTAACATAAGACTAGATCACTCCTTTCTCATCTGTAAGGTCCTTTAAAAACAGTACTGAGATATCAGAGGTTCTGGCTTGGGTGTCCTCCACTCAGGGCCTGTTGATGAACTGGAGGAACTCTCTAGTGTGGTTCTCTAGCCCTAATATTGCCCCAGCCTCACATCTCAGTTCTCCTGCCTGCCACACTCATCTACAGGGGAGTCTCACCAGCAGATCAGTCTGACTCCAGTCCCTAGCTGAATTCATCAGCTTTGTGCTCCCTCCCCAAGCCACTTTCCTGGTCCTGAGTTCCTATTTTAGTGCATGTTATCACCAAACTCCCAGTTGGCAAAGCCCTAGCTCAGTAATTCGTGTTTCTCTGTTGCATCTGTTACTCTCTGGGGCTAGGCCACTACTTTCTGTCTCCAGCTGCAGCCCTCTGACCAGTTCCCTGCCACCATCCCAGAACCACCCCAATCCATTGTCCCCATTGTTTTCAGATTGGGTTGGGCTTTGTGAAATGCAGATCTAATTAATCTCTTGAGACCTCCCAAGCCTTTCTTCACTTTACATTTAAGATAAAATGTAAAATTCTTCACATGGCTTAGCAGGCCTGGCAGACCTTGGCAGTGTGTATCCAGCTTCTCTCACCACTCCCCCTTTCTCAGAGTATTCCCTGTATTATTTACTTTTTCTAGCTTCTCTAGTGTATTCTGTTCCTTTGCCTGCAGGCCTGTATATAAGCTGCTCTCTTCCCCTGGAGAACTCCCTCTTCTTTCAAATCTCACTAGGTGTTACACACCCTCTCCCTGGCTTTCCTGAAACAGTGCCCTCTGCTCTGCTCTGAATCTCTGTTTGCCTCTCTAGACTTATTTGTCAACAGGGCAGGAGTCACTGTATCCTCAACCTTGAGTACAGAATGTAGAATCTGGTAGGCAAACAGGATATTTTTGTTGAATGAATAAACAGATGTTTCCAGCTTTCCATTGTTTTCTTTCACTAAAACAGTTCCTCACCAATATAGTCAATATTCTCTTGCTGGTTTTAGTGTTAAATGCCTAGTTCCTACTCATTCTCTCAGATATCTCTGCATTGTAAATATCCCTAAAATTCCTGTTTCTGCAGTACCATTGAGGCAATAGTAAGTAACTTATAGCAAGATAACTAATTTACTCTGATTAAACCTTTGGTTTGGAGGTGGGGTGGCACTTAATAAATATCAGTATCAAACATTTATTGGGTAATTTTTATGTGCCAGAGCATTGGGCTGTTTTTTATGAATTTTCTGTTTCCTTAAAATGGTTCTAAGGTTAGCTGAGTACTGTTGTTATCACCATTTTATAGATGGCGAAACACATAGAAAGATTAAATGATCTGTCTAGCATAAATAAGTAGTAGAATTGGATTTTAAACTCTGCAAATCACAGTTAAACCAGTTGAGCTTTTGAAAAACAGAGCTGTGCCCTGGCCAGGTGGCTCAGTGGATAAAGTGTCTCGGCACGCCAAGGTCATGGTTCTATCCCTGGTCAAGGCATGTAGGAGAGACAATCAGTGATGCACAGCTAAGTGGAAAACTAAGTGGAATGGCTAGTAGATGCTCCTCTATCTTTCTATTCCCCTCTTTGCTTTCCCTTCCCCTTCCCCTGCTCCCTTCCTCCCTCCTCAAATAAATGGAAAAAATTAAAAAAATAAAATAAAAAATATATTTAAAAAAGAAAAACAGCTATATGAGCAATGCGTATATTTACTGTTGTGAGTTTCATAAAGGGTTGTAACTCTAGGAATTTATGGTTTGAGCATAGGCTTGGAAGCCCATATCTGTAGCTGTAAAATGGGGAACCTCAGTGTGTCGGGGGAGCAATTAAATGAGATAATATATGTAAGGTAAATAACATATTCAGGAACTGGTACATTGTAGGTACCCAAAAATAATGATAGCTGTTTTTATTGTTGCTTTCTAAGTCTTCTACTAGCTTCCTTCATTGAACTTTAGAACTTAAAGGAGAAAACTTTAGAACTTAAAGAGAAAGTTGGATTTTTAGGTCTAAATGAGTTCTTAGAAACATTGAGTGAGGGTGAAAAATTGAATGACTTAAATTTAGACAATACACTTGTATAAAGTTCATTCTAGCTCACTTACTTAATGATTATTTCCTATACATTCCTCTAAGCGAAGTGTCCTTGATGACATATAGTAGCCTAGAAAGGTAGCTATTTTCAGTAGTTTAAAATGCTGCACTGGGGAACAATTTTTTTTTCATTTTCTATTGCATTAGGTTTTAGAAATTTTTCTATATATTTCTGCATCGCTGATTCCAAATCTGAAGTCCGTTTTTTGACGCATGCTCTAGTTTTTATTTAATTTTAATTCTTTTTTGTTACAGTTAATGGCATGCATTGATTTTTAAATTGGAGTTAAAGGGCAACAACTCTTGGATTGAACATAACCACAAGGCAATTAATGTTTTACAAACATCACTTTCACATAATTGTAGTAGTTTTTAAATGTAAAAAATTATTATCTGATAAAAATACCCTTTTATTTTGTTTTAAGATTGAATCATGGCTTCTTCGAGCAGGCATTAAATTTAAGAATAGTCCTGACACCTTCTGTTATATATTGGCTGTTATACACTTCAACATCAAAGGTGCAATATTTCATCCTTTGTGACACATGCATATATTGTCTATTTTCAAGTTCCCCTTGGCAATCAAGACAAGAATTGGGCTCCTCATATTGTGTGTCATAATTATGAGGAAATGCTTCGTGACTGGACAAAAGGAAAACAAAAAGGAATACCTTTTGGTATTCCCATGGTTTGGCATGAACCTAAGGACCACAGCAGTGACTGTTATTTTTGTCTGATCCATACAAAGGGCATTGGCAAGAAAAAACGGCATATGATCGCATATCCTAATACTCCTTCAGCAATACAACCTATCCCATACTCTGAGACACTCCTGGTTTCAGTTTTCAATGGTTTTATTTCTTCTAAGGACAAAGAAAGTGGACATGATGATCAAGTGTATTTTGATAAGATGCATGAGGAAATGGTTGTAGAATCTGAAGGGTCTTCTTCTGATGCCAAGCAGTCATTAAGCCCTCAGCAGTTTAGCCAACCCAAATTGAATGACTCAGTAAGAGATTTGGGCCTATCAAAGAAAGTAGATGAGTTATTAGCCTCCAGGATTCAAGAAAAGAATGTACTTCACAGGTCAGCTACAGTATCCCATTTCAGGAAGAGTGAACAAATTTTTGTGGACTTTTTCCAAAGGCAAACACTTTGTTTACTGTGATGATATCAGTAGTCTTCTCAGCTTGCTAGGTGTTACCACTTACAGTCCAACATAATGGCAGCTATTTCTTGACAGCTCTAACCGGAGTCTGAAATGTGTATTCCTGTACAATGGTAATGTTTATGCAGTGGTTCCAATTGGTTATTCAACTCATCTGCAAGAAGATTATAATGACATAAAAATTGTCCTCGACTTTCTGAAGTATGAGGAGCATAACTGGATCATTTTGTGGATCTTAAAATGGTATATTTCCTGCTAGAACAACAGCTTTCACAAAATATCCTTGCTTTCTGTGTTTGTGAGACAGTCGAGCTCAGGAAAAACACTGGACACAGAAGGAGTGGCCGAAACGTGAAGCTCTGGAAGTAGGGATGCAAAATATTGTGAATGAACCTGTAGTTAATCGAGACAGGATCATTTTTCCCTCACTTCACATCAAACTTGGTTTAATAAAGCAGTTTGTTCAGGCTTTGGATAGAGAAAGTGAATGCTTTCAACATATTATTTCTGCTTTTTAAACTGCTTTGTCTTTCGAGAAGATAAAAGCAGGTGTATTTGATGGACCTCAAATTTGAACGCTCATATGTGATGAAGAATTTGCCAGGAAGATGTATAAGGAGGAGAAAGCAGCATGGCAATCTTTTGTGACAGTTACAAAGAACTTCCTTGGCAACAAAAAAGCAGAAAACTATGAACTTCTGGTTCAAAGGATGCTGTTGGCTTTCCGCAACATTGGATGTGACACGAGAGTTAAGATTCACTTCCTGAACAGTCATCTTGATCAGTTTCCCAAAAATCTTGAAGCTGTTAGTGATGAGCAGACTACTGCTGGAGCATCAAACGAGATTGTCCTCAATAAGTACACAAACGCAAAAGCTACAAATGCAAGTATTTGCCTGAATAGAATTTAAATAAGTTTTATGCAAATTTTATGATTAAAATAAGTGTTTTAATATATTCTATTTTGAAACTGTAGACAAATTTGATGCAATCATATCTTTTAGTGTAAGAGTGTATTTACTGCATTATATAAATTATTATATTTTCACAAAGATGATGCCCAAGAAGACATTCTACTTCATTATGTTAAACTAAATGTCAAAAATTTTACAATAAGATGAAAACCTAAAATCTTGAATTGCAAAAATACTGTAGCTCACAGAGAAAAACTAATGTCAGATTTGAGATCAGCACACTCGAATTAGGAAAGAACAAGTGTTTTTGTGGATGCAACAAATATTTTGTTCCCTAGTGTTAACAATTAATCCACTATAAAGCTACATATGACTATCTCAAGATGTTAAATTTATTTGCTTTTTCTCTATTTCATTTCATGGCATTGAATTTTTAAAATAGTCATTTATTACTTAGGAAGTAAATTTTGGTAGATGAAATAGTTGAAATCATGAGGTCTGTAGTGGGGAAATACTTTTTTGGAAAAACCCTGATGGGGGAAACTATTTGAATGAGTATCTTGTATTTCAAAGAAGATAAAATATTTTGTCATATCTTTTTCTGTTGTTATTGTTAGAACTTTGATTTTTAATGCTTCACCCTTTGGGATAAATATATAGCTTATTAAAAAGGAGGAGAGCCTGACCAGTGGTGGAACAGTGGAAAAGGCATCGACCTGGAATGCTGAAGATCTAGGTTCCAAACCCCAAGGCTTGAGCATGGGATCATCTACATGACCCCACGGTGGCTGGCTTGAGCAAGGGGTCACTGACTCAGCTAGAGCCCCCTGGTCAAGGCACGTATGAGAAGCAATCAGTGAACAGCTAAAGTGACGCAGCTATGAGTTGATGCTTCTCTCCCACTTGTGTGTGCGCGCTCTTTGCGCGTGTGCAAAAAGAAGAAATGTTTTGGAAGTTAATGACAATTTCTGTCAAGAATCCTTTAGTAGTTTTAAGTAAAGTTACTAAAACCATGCTACCATGATTTTTTGTAGTTACAAATTTTATGTGGAACAACAAAAGGATAAAAAAAAACTGCTTCAAAAAGTAGTAGATGGATTGGCATTAATATGTATAAAGCATAAAACAAACAATTACATTGAAGTGATGTCCAAGAGTAGAGTGCCCCCAATAATCTTTGTTTCAGAATTTAGTAGGTAAGATACACTTAGTCAGCAGTTGTTACATGCTAAAGGCAATATCTCATTTACTTTATCTCTTTGGTCTTCACAGTAGCCCTAAATGATAGGTTTTCTTATTCTTATTTTTCATGAGGAAACTAAAGTTTAGAAAGTTTACATTATACTTGTTCTGTGTCACATAGCTAGTAGCAAGTGGTAGAATTGGACCACAAATACAGGTCTTTTCTAATTCCACAGCTCTACTGCGTGTCATGTGTAATGGTAATATAGAAATCACAAGCCAATGTGGAAGAATTCTTCAGAAATTCTGATTCAGATTATTGGGTAGTACCTTAACAAAAATTCACTTTGGATAGTTACCACATTACATATAACAAAATAAATTCCAGTTGGGTTAAGAGTTAAATTTAAAAACTAAACAAACAACAAAATAAAGGCTTAGAAAAACTAGAGGGTAGAGTTGAATACTTTCAAATCTCTAAAGCAGAATGCTTTTCTAAACATTATACCAATAGAAGAAATGACAAAATACAAGTTATGCAGCTACAGCATATACAATTTTTTAATTTTTTGACTATTAAAACAAAAATAAATTGGCAAAAATTAAATCAACAACACCCAGTGCTGACCTGGAGAACTGTCATATATGGCCTATTGTGTATCAAACCAGTCAAAGGGCCTTGTTAGAAAATATGTGAAAGAGAAAATTTTGTGTTCATCTCTGTGCAATAATTCTGCTCCTGAGAATCTCTTATATTGGATAATCTAAACTATGTGAAGTGCTATCTCCGTGGAAATATTTTGAAATGTTTTTCAAACCAAAAATAAAGAAAGGAATCTAAATGTCCAATATGAGGGTAATGGTTAGTCAAATCACTAGATGAAATGTTAAATATAACCATTATTATCAATGATCATGAAATCTGTCTTCCAATATAAAATAATGTGGATGTATGAATCTTTTTATCTTTTTTATTTATGTTTTTACTGAGGATACCACTGTAGAATAAGGTAGTTGTACCATAAAAGACTGAAATGAAATATTGCACATTAAAATCTTAATCATGATTGTTGTGGGAATTCAATTAATGTGGGGTTTTTTTGCTTTTATCTTCTGAGGTCTTGATAATTTATGTTATTTACAAACTCTGAAGTAAAAAGTACTTATTCTTTGATATACAGGATGGGTTTCCAGATTTTCAGGACTCTGTGCAAAACCTCTTCCAGCAGGCTAAAGCTAAGAGTGAAGAGCTTAGTTCACAGGTAATGTAAACCACCAGTTAATATTTTATAATAATATCTGTGGGTTGAAAACTAACGGCTACTTCCAGTAGCTTCAGTTTTAAGCATTTAAGGACTGAATTTATTTCTGGTTGTTCTTAAACATCTGTATCAACAAGAAGATAGGAATAACAACTTGGTTTGATTTGGTTTATGAACAGAATCTGATACAGTGATACTTATTCTTTGTAGTTTTGTAGGAAGTAAGATAGACTCTCTACCAAGGAAAACTCAAAAGAAGTAATTTGATACTGGGAAAACAGCACTGTCTGTGTGAAATACAACTCTGAGATAAAGCAGTACTAGTTTTCAATAAAATATTTGTTTAACTTAGTAGCTTTTGTTAAATAATTTCTATTAAAGTATAACAAAAATTGTTAACTTAATATGTAGGTTCAGGTACTTTAAGCTATGAAGTTATTTCATAGTGTACACCAGTGATGGGCAACCATTTTATAAAAACCGCCCACTTTTGCAGTGCTGGTCAACCTGGTTCCTACTGCCCACTAGTGGGCGTTCCATCTTTCATGGTGAGTGGTAGCGGAGCAACCAAACGGCACCATGATTGGCCCACCATGAAAGCTGCAGCGCCCACTAGTGGGCGGTAGGAACCAGGTTGACCAGCACTGCAAAAGTGGGTGGTTTTTATAAAAGGGTTGCCCATCACTGGTGTACACTGACATTAACATTTAAAAAAGCCATTTCTGCAAACATTGCCTTTTAGAAATCACTGTGTTATTGCTGTTGAAATTCTCTTTGGTGATTGCTTTTGGTCAGATTTAATAGTGCCAAGTTTTGTTTTTTTATGTTAAGAGGATGAAAAATACATTTCCCATTAGAAGTCTTATTGAAATGTTATCAATTAATTAGTAAAATTCAAATGAATTGAAGTTCAGTTTCGTTTGATCTGGTTTATGAGCATTCAGAGAAATAGTGTAAGTTTAAGCTTTTATCCTGTTCTATGAATTAATATATTTCACCTCTTGATTTTTATTATTTTGAATTAGGATTGTAAATGATTTTATAAAGCAGCTTCCTTGTATTACTTTTTTATATAGCATGGTAATGATTCATATCTGCATTTTGACTATTACTCTGTGGCAAAATATCATCAATACACTGGTTTGAATAGCACATATAAGTAATGTAGAATAGTACATAGAGAAGGAACTTATAAAACACATGCAGAGATAAATTTATGTTTTAGCCTACTAATTGTATATTTTAAAACATGTCTTTTTTATGATTGGTTGGAAAATATATGCCATTTTATTCCATGATGAAGATGAAGATCCTAGTTGGCACTGATACTTTTCTGCATAATTTGCATTGCTTAATTTTAGTGGGAGGAGTGTTTGTCTTCTTCTAGACAGTCATTTTACACCCTTTCTCCCCCCAAATACTGTCACCATATCAGAGTCTGTGTAGTGCCAGATCCTAAAATAAAAATGCCAAGATTTTACCCTCTGTGTTAGAAGTAGTTCATAGCAGATGTTGCTGTTGCGCTGAGGTCCCTTTTTCAAAAAAAATTTTTTTTCACAGGACTGAGTACTTTGGAAAACAAAGCTAAGGTTACTTTGCTTTTGAGCTAAAGCGGAATTCTCTGGGATTGAGCAAAAATATTATTTTCTTTTGCATAAAATCCAACATTTTATGTTTTTAACATAATGATATAGACATCTCTGCATATTTATGGAACATGTATAACACACGAAGTGTGAACTAATTTTAATAAATCCTAAATATATTTTCGGGAGTCTGAAATTGGCATCTTTAAACCATTAAAACATCTAGAATGTTTTAGTTACTGATTTTATTTTTGCTTTACTTACTAGCAGCCTGAAAAGGTGACGGCAAAGCAGATGGAGTTCCTTTGCACGCAAGCCGGCTACGAGAGACTGCAGCACGCGGAAAGACTGGCGACGGGACTCTACAGGCAGAGCTCTGAAGAGCACAGCCCGAACGGCCTGCCCTCTGATAACTCCGATGGACAAGGTGCATCTCTTAGGAAAGACCTACACCTGTAGAGCCAACTATTGTGTGCACTTCAGAGAAAAACCAAAACGTGCTTATTTTTAAATCTTGATGTTTTTAAGAGCTTACTTACAGGTTCTCTATCAAAATTAATTTTCAAATTGTCCCTTTCTCAAAAAAGGAAGGAATTCACCCTTCAAATTTAATTTTTAGTTTTTTTTTTTTTTAATTTTATCATCTATAACAGCTGGCACACACAGTTGATAACATATTTTGTATAGACTGGGTAAAAATGGGAGATGTAAATAGTGCCATTGTTCCTGGGCATTGGCAGGGGGTGGGGGAGGAGATTGGTTTCAGGACCCGTGTGGATACCAAAAGCTGGATGCTCAAGTCCCTTATATAAAACAGTGCAGTATTTGCATATAGTCTATGCATATCCTCCTGTATACTTTAAGTCATCTCTAGATTGTAATACCTAATATACTGTTAATGCTATATAAATAGTTGGTATATACTACATTGATTAGAGAATAATGACAAGATAAAAAGGGTTGTATGTGGTTAGTACAGATGCATCTACATTCATTGTAGGCCTAAGTACATAATACACTTCAGCAGTAATGTAACATTTTTTCCAAATATTTTTGAATTTGCAGTTGGTCTGTGGATGGGGAATCTGTGAATACATAGAGCTGATTGTACAGATCATTTTTCTCAAAGACATGGTTTCCATGGGAAATCTTTATCATTTTTTGAAAGATCAAAACTTCCTCTTTTTTTAGACTTCAAAAACAGATTTGTCTGTGAAATTTATAACACTTGGTTCCTAAGAGACTGTGGAGACTGCTTCCTAAAGTATATATTATGACAGAGCACAGAAGTTTGAAGAGACAGTATGAGAATGGAGAGACTTGAAGACATTTTGCCTCCTTTCTGGCTTCACAGTGTCCTGCAATCCCTATGAAAATATTTTGTGTGGTGTGGCCCTTGGAAATTATTCTCTTAAACTCTTAGGTTTAGAAAGCTATGATTTTTTATTTATACCGTTTAAAAATATTGTTTTTTCTTATTGACACACGAATAAATTCTCAAGCCATTGTCATTCACTCTTTCAACAAATTTATTTTTAGTATCTCCTGTGTGCCAGGCATGCTTCTAGGCACCGAAGCTGCAGCCTTGAGCAAGATGAAACCCTTGCCCGCTTGGAGCTTACACATTCTAGTGGAGGGAGGTATACAGTTAATAGGTATAGAAATATATCCTCTAGTTTCAAATAGCAAGAAGTGTTTGAAGAAAAACAGTAATTTTGTAGGACCTTCTTTTTAAATATATTATTGTCATTCTTTTCTAGAGGGTGGTTACTACTGTCAAAGAAAAATATTTCTAAGTAAGAATACCACATTACACATTCTCCAGCTATAGAACAAACTAGACATGTCAGCAGATCAGGGTAGTGGAGGAGAACCTTCTTCCTTTTTTAAAATGCTATAGAAACTTTTTATTGAGGTCTTGTTTAACTTCCTCAGTCATCGGGACAGTTAAGACTTCAGAGTTAAAAAGTAAAGCATTAATAAAAGATTTTGATGACCAATTTGTGACATTAGGATAATTCAGTGTGGGGTGACAATTGGCTAAGTGGGATGGATTTAGGTTTGTGACAGAATATGCTTTGGTGTATAAAGCATTTTTGTCATATCTGTGATTAATTCTTTTGTTTCATAGATTTGCAATAGGTTTTGTTATTGTTATTGTTTTTAATAATAAGCAGTTGGCAAAAGTTGCACTAGTTAAGAAAATGTCTTACACAGGGGATATATTATATGCCAGAGTTGGAGTGCTTACTTGAAATCTCAAGTCTTTTGTTTAGTTCATAAAAATGCTCTGGCATAATTATAAACTTTGAGACTAGCATGAATTGCCATTTTCATCCTCTATTATTTCATAAAATATTTCTCCAACTATTATTTAAATTCCTCAGTGCCTGTTGACTTTTCTTCTTTCCCAAGAAGTGTTGAGGCAGTCTGTGGAAATTATTTTTAAGAAAAACCATGGTGTGTTTTTAATAATTATATGGCTTTCTTTTCCTTTTCATTAGGGGAAAGACCTTTAAATCTCCGAATGCCTAATTTACAAAGCAGACAACCCCATCATTTTCTGGTGGATGGGGAGCTGAGCAGACTCTACTCCAGTGAGACAAAATCCCACTCATCAGGTGAGAATGTGGGATCTGATCAGAGAGAGAAAAATCTGAGTAAAGCATCTTTTAATTCTATTCCCCCTACCTTTCTAAAAATAAAAAAATTATTACTAACAATGCTACTAGTCAGTATTTTTCCCCTTGGAAATAATAGATTGCCATAATCTATTATTTTTTGAGAACATGGTATTCCAAAGAGTTGTCAGGGAAAAATCTCAGGAAGGTTGAGATTATTTTGATTAGCTATCAGTGAATGGTGACTTCATACAAAACTTTAAACCAAATAATAAAGAGCTGTTTTGAGTTATATAACTGTCTTTTTCTGGCCTTTCATAGTATGAAATTGATGAATTATGTTTGCTCTCATGATGAGAAACCATGTGTATCAGAATCTAAACTTTCCATGCAGAAACATTTTGGAGATGATAGTCATAGTTCAAAAGTAAACTGAACCCCATAAAGGGACAAGCTTTTCCTTATTATAGTTAGATGTTTACATACTTTTACCCAAGTAAAGTGAGTTAGAGAAAGTTAAATTGTTAAGAGACCAGTGCCATTTGAAAGAATCTGGTATCATTCAGTCTGAGTTAAACTAATATTAGAAGTCACTTGAAGTCAGTTGCTTTATCTGTAAAATAGAAATAATTTAGTAGAGTAGTTGTAAGGATTAGCCAAGGTAGTGTATATGAATTGCCTGGCTGATAGGAATTTAATAAATGGTAGCTACTATTTTTATTACTCTATCCACTTCTGTATGGGGGAGGGGGTAAAAAAAATGAACTGAACTGCCTAATTTCAGATAAGCTATTGTATTGGTTACCTTTCTAGAATCCTTTTCACAAGTGTGTGTGTGCACGTATGCGTATGTATGTATATTATTATTCCCCCAATATTAGTATGTCACATAAATATGACATTTTTTGTCATCCTGTAATATTTGTGTCACTTTAAAAAATAAAATAAAAAATTAACTACACACATAACTCTGAGGAATGATTCCTTATGAAAGTAAAGTTTTCATTCTTTTAGTCCTATTTCTCCCACTTTAATGTTTTGTGGCTAAAGAAACTTATAAAATAGTTCCATATCTAAGCATGGAAGATGTCTTTCTGTCTCATTTTCTTCATTGATAGTAAAAATTTTGGCTAGTAACTTTGTTGTATCTGAGTGACTAATTTTATTTTATATACACCGCTCACAAAAGTTAGAGGATATTTCAAAATGAATAGGAAGCTATAAAATATACCCTAATTTTTGTGAGCAGTATACTTTACTTATCATGTTGGACCAATCATTAAATAAAAATCAAGATGTTCTATATGCTAACTAAGTGCATTTCATGATTTAATTTTCACACTACCCTACAGAGATACTGTTGCCAGTTTATAAACAAGACACTAAGGCTTAGAGAGGTGTGTAAATTACCAGGGATAGATACAGCTAATGATTGGCAAAGATGGGATTTAAACACAGAATTCAAGCTTTTAAAACCACACCTCTTTAAACAAAGTTTTTATATGGAATTGCAGAATTAGGAATAATCAGTACAATGCTGTGGAGTTTGGGGGCTTGTTTTTGTTTATTTTGTAACCTGCTGATTTAAAATATTAATATACTTTGTTTCTATTTTTATGCAGAGAGCCTTGGGATTTTAAAAGACTACCCTCACTCAGCTTTTACTTTAGAAAAGAAAGTCATCAAAACAGAGCCTGAAGATTCAAGATAGCTGTGATTTTCCCACCGTTCTTTGGAAATGGCGTCAGTTTTAAGGATAATGCTCCATCATAGAAATAAGCCTTAATAACCAGTGTTGCCTCATTCAGCTCAAACAGATTTCATAGCCAAAGCCTAAGGACTAATAAGTAGTCTATAGAAACCAGGAAGACAGAACAACAGCCACAAAAGGAAAAATTGAATGTTGTAACAGAAATATTGATTCATTCACATTCCTATGTAAGTTGTTTTATGTGGAAAGGCTTACAAATTAATATTGTAAGCATTTATTATTTAAGAATGTACGATGTATTTGTGTAATTTATGGAAATAAAATCTAGATGTTGAGACCTGTTCAGTCCAGTAGGGGTGGATACAATTTATTTTACTTGAAATTTCATTGTCTACTTTAACTGTATTTAGCATAAATATTATTATATGTGAGAGTTTAGGATCTTTGCAGTCATAAAAAAGAAAGTTTAAGTAATGTAGTTATTGGCAAGGTTGTAATGGCTTTGGAAAAATGAAATTTAGCAAAACAGTTTAAACCAAGGAAAATTTTTTGGATTTAATAGTTGATGAAACTGATTTTTTTTTAATAGGAAATGTCACTTATAGTAGTAAAAGGTCATTTTTACTGGCTTAATCAGACATAGGTGTACAATTAATAAATACTGAAGTAAACTTAAAAAGATGAGAAATACAGCAGAGAATCTTTCTTACCTATTTGGCCCAGATTGCATTGTAAGATAGCTGGTTAAAATATAACAAAAATAGAAAGCTATTACTTGGACAGAGAACTTGAAACGAGAGGACTGATGTGTGAAAGCCTTGACTTAAACATTGCTATTTTAGAATGTGTTCAAGAGATTAAGACATAGTAAGTTAACCCTAAATGTGATAAGGATGGTGACTGTTAACAAAGGCTGTAATATATAATTAATGCCGTTTTATATCCAGAAATCCTTCTCTGCGTCCTGGAGTCAGAGAAACTAGCTGGCTCTCCCTAGGGAAAGTCTTCTCCCCGAGACCTTCGTAAGTGTGGACAATCACTACCTCCACATTTGCAGGCATATTTCTGTGGCGGGTTAGTGGGTGCATATTCATTATTTATTTTATAATTTCATTTTTGTACACCTTTCAGATTTGTGAATGCAGTTTTTTTCTTAAAATTTGTTTTCATTTGAAAGTATATTTTAATTCCCCCTAGTTAATTAATGGACTGTATGCATATATGCGGAGGATGTTCTTGAATATTAATAATGTCCTTGCATACTTCTGAGAATTTTACATTGGAATCCATAGTAAAAGAAAAACAAATACTATTACCAATTTATGTTTTTTTCTGTTGGCATAAGAGGAGAAAATGTTTGACAGCTTTACCTACTTTCTCCAGACTCATCTAAACCTAGATATTGCTGAGAAGATTAATTATATTGACTTGGAATTATGTGTTTTTTGGTTTTCTGTTCTGCGCCGTGACATAACTGTGTAAAAACGATTAAGTCATACTCTGTTATACTAAAATTCATCAGCCAAACATTAGATGAAATGTCTGTCCTGTAGTCTCTGGTCACTGTTACATATATAATTGCTTTTTCATTTTGATTTGTATAATAGTTCTACAGTAGAAACACCAGTAAACAACTTCTATACTATTAAAAGGCTTCTTTCCCTTCCTACATGTTTTAATTGTAACACTGTATTTGCCCACTGAGGAAGCTTTGTATGGACCTTGCAACTTTGTTGCTAGCTTGAGGTTAATTATTGTGGTTGTATTGTTCACTGTGTGTAGAAATAGTATGAGTACGATTTAAATAGATTATTCAGTTTTTAATATTAGCCATAGAACTGGTTAGTATCTCAGTAGTTTCATGAAACGTTTCCTGTATTGTAATCTATTTGGAGAAATTTTGTGAGGTTTTTTTAAATTGTGTCTTACAGTTCAAGTTTGTAGATTTCAATAAGCAACAATTTTTAAAGATGCTGTAATCTTCCAACTAATATTATCCGTCTTTCATGACCCGACAAACTGCATCTTTAAACCCATAAATAAGTTTCCTTACGTATCATTCTTTTCTGGTCTTTCAAGCTTAGTGATAAGATGGAAGCACAAGAAAAATTTCAGTAGAATACAGTTTTTATTTTGTTAACACTAATTATTAAACTTGCTATACCTTGAAGCAAATAATATATATTTTTATTTGAATTATATATATGAATTAGATGTTATAACAAGTTGATTTTTTTCATTGTGTTAGAGGTATTTTCACTGAACAAGGTCAATTGGTTACCTCATTATTATAGCCAATATACTCCAAGGGACTATTTCTCCCTCATTCTGTGTTGTATTTTATTATGTGAAGTCTGCGTTTATGTGACTCTTAAAGCTGTTGGTGAGGTGGGATGAGTGCACTTGCTTCCTGTGGCAATAAAGATTTCCTGTGCCTCACACATTTACGTTTATAGAACTTTCTGCATAGCACTTTCCACAGTAGGTGATATTAGCTACTCTGCCTCTTTCTGAGTACTTGGTCTGGGATTGGGAATTAGGGCCAGTGGCTTATATCTTAAATCAAGACTAAATATTGTCAGCTACATTTTAGAACGTTATTCAGCAAACAAGTACTCAGTTGACTCTAGTCGAATAGTTTGGTGTGTTCTCACAATATGTTTACAAAGACATTTTAAAAATTATATCTAACCAACTAAGTAATAAGTAAAAACATTAGAATTTAGCATTTATAATATATTAATCTTTGTTAATGTGATTTGCCTTCAGTATTAAATGAAAATTATATGAAATTGAGCTAAACTGTGATAGAAATAAGCAGAAGTTTTACAGTGCTTTAATTGATGAGCTTTAGCAGATTACTGAAGATACTCAATTTGTCAATCACTGTGCCAGGTGCTACAGTGAGGTGGAGGCCACAGAAGAAATATAAAACATGCTCCTTGCCTTTTGGGAGCCTAATACCTAGTTGAATCGAAACTAACACACTCAGATAAAAACACAGATTTTTGTATTATAAACTTGGAATGAATAGGAGCTGACATTTAAGTGCATTTGATGTTTCTAGGCACTTTACAGGTGAAAGAAAGCACATTTAGTGAGTGAGACTCAGAAGAGATCAGCCAGGACTGAAATAGCAGTAAGTGGCAGGATCATACAAAGCCATAGTGGTAGTGCATTTCACTTTGAGGCAGCTTTTAAAAATTACCATTTTATTTTGAAGCTGAATGCCCATTACATCTTACGGGGTAATTCTTTTGACTGTCCCACTGAACCTGTCAAAAGACAGAATAAAAGAAACGGGCTTTTTCCTGTTCTGAATTATTAAAAGAACTTGGGCAAAAGCTTTAGAATTTGGCTATGATGAGGCTACTAGCCCCTAGTGTAGCTTTAGAATTGTAGTTGATAGTGTTGAAGACTTAAACCTAAGTAAACATGCACGGATTTTGCTAACATGGTTTGCTAGTTGTCTACTGAAATGTTTAACTGTTATTGACACAATACCCCATTTTGCTTATGACTAATACTGTAGAGTCTTCAAAAGAAAGTGGACCAAGGTATTAACCTGATGAAACTGGGAGATCTGTCTCTAATAGGAAATGAATTCAAGTAGTAAATAGGTGAAGTTAGAATTGAGCAAATGTGGTGTTTGTAACAGTTTGAAGCATATGACCAAATGTGCTAGCTGCTATTTAAAACTGACCGTATGGTCCAGCTGTGTGCATGGGTGGTATTAGTTATTATCTGTGAGTGTTCTCATTAATGAAATTCTTAAGTGGGCCTACGAAGTTAACAAAAGAATGATCCAGCATCCGTAAATCCATTTTTATTGTAAATATGTTTAATCTCTAAAACCTTACTGTTAACTATAGGACCCTGTAGGATGATTCTTATTTTACATAGAAGTGATCAAAAGCTAAGTGATAGGACAAGGGGTTTTTTAATTCATCTTTTGAGGATGCAACAGTGACAGCTTTAAAACCTTTTCTGGCTTCTGTTTCTACTCACCTATGAAAATGAAAAAGAAAAATCTCAAAGGTGTTTTTATTTTTTTGTTCAGAAAAAGCTAGTCAAATTTATTTTTTAAGTTCAAGTTACAAATCTTTATAAGTTTAGCAAATTTTATCAACCATTTTTATGGGAACTGTGAATAATGATTGGTTCCATTTATAAAATCAGTTAATTAAGCTTTATTTCTTTATTATTTCATATTCTTGTGTTTTAAGAGTTACAAAATCTTTAATTATTAAAGCAACATCCTGTTAAATTCTGTGTCTCCTGCTTGAATCTATTTGGTCACAAGTTCCATGGTTATTCTGACAGCTAAATACAGTAATAGTAAAGGTCTAGTCTTAAACAGTTCATCTTTAGTTACAGAAAGTTTTATGATATTTTTGTAGCAATTGGATACAACTCTCAAACAAGGAACATGGGAAATGAATCACACAAAGTACTAATCTTAGTTTTATTTCAACATCTATATGAAATGTTTAGTTATGATCCTTTTGTATTATTGCCTGATTCAAGACACTTCAGTGAGAAAGTGTCTCTGTTTAATTTTATTATATAATTGCTGTCTAAGTTTTTCAGTGTTATGTCTCAAAATAATTGACTTGACAATCTTGGAGAAATACAGTTAATTGAATGCTCCCATCAAACAATGTCACAAAATGCAGCTTAGATACAAATAGCACTGTTTCAAAATGGTAGTGCCACACAGATGGTGAAATCAACCAAAGAATTTTTCTCATTGACAGATTTTGTGCATTTCCTGGTAGTCCAATTTGGTAATCAACACAGGCTAGTTTTGTTCTGGGTGAGCACCAGTGACCGTCTAAGTTAGATTGTGCTTCATATTTACACATTCTGAAACTTTATGAGTCATCTTTGCATTAAAAGTTTGCACCTCATAAATTTATGTTGATGTACCATGTTCAACACCCACACACAATCCTAATCAAATCAAGTAAGGCCGCGCTCTTATAACTGTCACAGACACCCTCTGCTGACAGGTCACTTAGGCTCAAGTATGTAGGATGATGTTTAAGTAGTGCATACGTAGGTGGAATCTTACCATTTACTGGCTCAGCAGAGGCATTTTATAGTTTTCCGAGACTACCTACCATCCCCAACTGTTAAACCAAATATCTGTGGTCGAGCCCCACGCCCTATTTATTATTCTTCCTGGAAGACAAAAGTGATTTTTTTGGTACCATGTTCTCATACTGTAGGCCTCCCAGATTTCATTATTTTAGTTAGGTTTTTTTAAAAAAGTACAGTTGACCCTTAAACAATGTGGGTTTTGAGTTATGTGGGTCCACTTATACAAAGATTTTTTTAGTAAACACTGTAAATGTACTTTCTCATGATTTCCTTAACCTTTTCTCTCTAGCTTACTTTATTACAAGAATTCAGAATACAACACAATAACAAGAAATACATGTTTATCAACTGTAACAATCAGTAAGACTTCCTGTAAACAGTAGGCCATTAGTAGTTAACTTTGAGGAATCAAAAATTGTATGTGGATTTTTGATGATGGGGGTCAGCACCCCTAACCTCCAGGTTGTTCAAGGGCCAACTGTACATACTTGCCACCCTCAGGTCCCTGGCAACATAATGTAGGGATGTTTTCAATCAATAGTTAAAATGGACTAGATCGTCATTTTCCTTTTTGAATTCAGCCAGTTAATATATCATCAGAAACAACATAGCCATATATAGATTGAGTAAATTTCTTTTGCATGCATTGGCCAACTCTTAAATTAGGTCGCATCTTTCTGTTTTTTATTGATGAGAAGACAACAAGACAGCTCACATAATGGATAGATACCACAGATATCCAGTACTTAACTCTGGGTATTTAAAAGGCAATTTATACTTTTTATAAAAATTAGCATTTCAAAGAAATAATTTTGAGGTTACCTAATTCAAAGAGGAAAAAATAAAAGCGAAAAGATAAGGATCTCATTTCTCAAGACTTTTAAGCATGATAGTTTATGATAGTTTACAGGAGAAAGAAGTCACTTTGTTCTGTGCACCCTTATCAAAAAGCCAAGGACTAGGTATTTGTAAAGCAAATGACCTCAAACTCAGGCTTATATGACAACCTTGGGCTTAAGACAATGACTTTGGACTTCAAACAAGTCCTCAGGTTTTGAACTGGTGATCTCAGTGTTCTGGGTTGACTATCTGTCTACTGTGCCATCACTGGTCAGGCAAGGCTTATACTCTTAATCTAGTAATTGTAGTAGTGCTATATATCAAATTTATCTTTTTTTTTTTTTAGAAAGAATAACATGAACATTTATGGTACATTGCTCACAGTTTTTTTCTATTCATTTTTTTATAAATGTTTAATTTTATTTTGTTAACATGGATTCAAGTGTCCCACTGAATATAACACCCTCACCCCCCACCCCTGTGTAACTATTTACACCCCTTTTGCCCCCCCCTCCTCTTAACTCCCTCTCCCCTTCCCTCAGGGATTTGCTGTCCTGTCATCTGTATCTATATGTTATGTTTATATAGTTTCACTAATCCCTTGACCTTCTCTGGCCCAATCCCCGTATACCCCTTCCCTCTGACAGATGTCTCTCTGGTCCCTGTTACCCCGCCTCTGCCTCTATTTTGTTCCTCAGTTCACTTTGTTCCTTAGATTCCACATATAACTGAGATCATAACGGTATTTGTCTTTCTCTGCCTGGCTTATTTCACTTGGTATAATAGTCTCCAACTCTATCCATGCCGTCGCAAAAGGTAAGATTTTCTTTTCCACGGCCATGTAATATTCCACTGTGTATATGTATCACAGCATTTTAATCCACTCGTCCACTGATGGACACTTGGGCTGTTTTCGGATCTTGGCTATTGTAAACAATGCTGCCACGAACATGGGGGTGCATATCTTCTTTTAAATCAGTGATTTGGTATTCTTACGATATATTCCTAAAAGTGGGATGGCTGGGAAAAGAGGCAGTTCCATTTTTAATTTTCTGAGGAATCTCTGTACTGTTTTCCAAAGTGGTTACTCACCAGTCTGCATTCCCACCAGCAGTGCAGGAGGGTTCCCTTTTCTCCACATCCTCGCCAGCACTTATTGTGTGTTGATTTGTTTATGAGCACCATTCTGACTGGTGTGAGGTGGTATCTCATTGTGGTTTTAATTTGCATTCCTCCTCTGATTAGTGATGTTAAACATTTTTTCATCTGCCTATTGGCCATTTGTCAAATTTATCATTTCTTAGCACTGACCAACTGTTACACATTTAATCCTCTTTGCAACTCCAGAAGGTGATTATCACCCCCATTTTGCAGATGAGGAAACAGAGGTTTTGAGTTCAAAAATTAGTTATCATGCTGCTAGTAAGTACAATATTAATGGACTAGTCCACTTGTTTGATGCCAAAGTCCAGCACCCTATCCTGTCAAATTTCCTTTGAACTGAGGGGCCTCTACTACATACACATTTTACACTCTAACCCAGTAATCACTTTAAAACGCAGATAAAGCGTAACTACACTTACATATGGAAACAAGTAGGCTATGATGAGTATTGATCAGCTGGTTAGTTAATAGTGTCTAGATTCCAGCAGACTCTTCCTAAGGGAAGTAAATATCAAGCCATTGCAAAGTCAGATTTAAGCAGAGAAGTGAAAGGACGTTGCACTGCTTTGGGACTAGCACAGGTGGAAGGCCCAGATTAGAGAACAGAAAAGTCGTATTTAAGTGCCACTGGGAAATTTAATGGACTAGAGCAGAAAATTCAAATAAACATGTAATTAAAGATGAAACATCCAGAAAGGAGAATGGGCACTAAATGAAATCTTTTGAGACTCACACAAAGTTCTCATTTAATTTGAAAAGCAATTTGAAGCTTCTGAGAAGGGAAGTGAAACAGCCCTGAAATAATTGGAACAAAAGAACAGATTGGATCCTTAATACAAGGTGGTCCAAGGAGCTCGCAGAGAGCTTGATCCTGGCTCTGACAGGTGGAAGAGGTGATTGGGGTGCTGCTGTAGTGTCCGGCCTTCAGGTGGTCAAGCTGAACTTGAACCGTGAGAACAGAAGCGAAGGGGAACAAAAATGAAGAACATCCAATCACTCAATAATTCATTCATTAAGCAAACATTTGTTAAAACACCTGCTTAAAAGTATTCAGGCACAATGTTTGGAACTGGACGTATAAAGATATCTCTGTCCTTGAGGGACGACTCACCGTGGAACAGAGGAAAACAGCGATTGTTGACGATGAAGCAGCAGAACTTGATGATAGACTAACATGAATGTCTGGCCATGAGAAAGGAACCAGTTAAATAAAAATTGCCCATGTTGTGACATCAGGGAAAAAGAAGAACTACTAGACCCACTTTCTAAAAGAGAATTTAGGAAGCAGAGTGAGTTTGGTATTCAATAATACTTTGTGTTAGACAGGTTCAGTTTGGGGGCTGTTGGTTTAAGTGAGTAGAGTTACCCGGCAAGAAATACTGAACCAGTGATCATGTAGAAGGTCTAAGCTATCATTGAGGATTTTAATTTTAAAGTAATTTTCCTAGAGAGTCCACCAGCAAAGTTAGTTACAGATAAACTGGTAATCCATGACTAAACCTGAAAGATTTCCCCGATTAAAGGTTGAGGTGTGTTTGTGTGTTGTTCAGAGGGCGTAGAAGATGGAGGGATTCGGTGAAGGAAATTAGCTGTATTTCAAACTATGGTTCACTTAGCTTCATTTGCATCTTTAAATTTTACCCACAAATTATTTATTAATTACAAAGGGAAGAAGCAAATTTTACAATACAGTGTATTCCCCTTTCATGAACTGAGTGGAAAAACTCTAGAAAGAGCACCTGTATTTAAAATTTTCAAGTTATCTTCATTGTCACAGTTGTGGCCTAATTAATCCTTTTCACAAACCAGCAAATTTGGCATTACATTTCTCATTTTATGAAAGAGAAAAACTGCACCGATTTAAGGGACTCATTGATAACCAGGGAAGGAATTAGTTTGCAGGTGATAATGGTTTCTGCTTTGGTTTTTGTCCTTAATAAGGAAGGGTAAAAAATCAGATATTTTAAAAAATTGGCTGCTTTCAGCTCCTTAATGTGGGCCAATATGAAGGCTCCAATGAAGTAGCATAAGCACTGATAGCTTCTGATAAATTTAAAATCAAACGTAATTATTGTGCTTTATCTGTTTCTTAAGTTGGGGTTCTTTTTTTTTTTTTTTAATTTCTTTTTATTTTATTCATTTTAGAGAGGAGACAGAGAGGGAGAGAGAGAGAAAGAGAAAGAGAGAAACGGGGGAGGAGCTGGAAGCATCAACTCCCATATGTGCCTTGACCAGACCAGTGCAGGGTTTTGAACTGGTGACCTCAGTGTTCCCAGGTCGACGCTTTATCCACTGCGCCACCACAGGTCAGGCGGGGTTCTTTTTTTTTTTTAACAAAACATTGTTTTGTTAAAACTTTAAAAAGAACTCAAGAGTTTTCTAATACAACAAAAATTATCATCATTAACATTTTTAGAATCACCTATGAAAAAGATGACCATGGTCACAAATTATAGTATGATTCCTGAACTTGAAGCATTTATAATTCAAGATAGACAGCATTATCTCGAACAAATACACAAAATCAGAGAAAGAATTACCAGCTATGCTCACCACCCAGATCTGTTCTTTGCCTTTACTCGAGGGTGTGAATAACAGAAAATGGGTATCTTTGCAGGCCATGTAGGAGGTAGCCTTCAACCATGAGACAACGAGCTCTGCTTGACATGTTGAGTTTGAGAGGCCTTCACTTTGTCTTAGTGGAGCTATTTAGGATTTACTTGAAAACAAAAGTCTGGAGATCAGGAAAGCCTAAAGCTCAGATCAAGGCTGGGGTCATAGATTTGGGAGTTCTTGGTATCTCATAAATAGTAGTGGAAGCCATGGTAATGAATGAGACTGGTTAAAAATAGAAGATAGTTAAAGATAGTCTCTGGGGAAATATTAACTCATACAGAGCAGGCGAAATGACAAAAGCCACCAAAGATCCTAAGAAAGGGCAGTTAGATCAGAGAAAGAGAGAGAGAGATCCTGGAAGCCACTGAATAGAGGTTGTCAGTAATGTCATACTAGATAAGAGTCCAGTAGGATGGGAACAGGTTGTTAGATTATGATTATTATGGAGGTCATTGTTAACATTTAAGAGAGTGCTGCCAAACATACTAATTGGGAAAAATAGTTAATGTACTTTTTAAATGCAATTTGCTAAAGTAAAATACTTCATACTGATAAATGTAAACAGAAAGAAGATGAAAATTAGTAATGGATCTGATATAAGGCATCTTATTCAAATAACAGAGTTGCCTATTCCTTGATAAATACCACATCCCTTGTTCACCATAGAAGTTTAGACAGATTTATTTATAGCTGTTTGACACATCCAACCTCACTATGGAATCCAGAATCGGTGCATCTAGAACCCTTAAATTTCTCATCCCATTCCCTGTAACAGTCTGCATCTCAAAAGACTGAACTAGAATTCCATGACAACTGATAGAGAACACACAAACTTTACAGCAGAACAGATCTAAAAGAAAACATTTGTGGGCTTCCCCGCCCCATTTTTTAGTGTGCACAAGAGAGAAAGAGAATGACAGGGACGTGCCTGACCAGGCGGGGGTGCAGTGGATAGAGCGTCGGACTGGAATGCGGAAGGACCCAGGTTCCAGACCCGGAGCTCGCCAGCTTGAGCGCGGGCTCATCTGGCTTGAGCAAAAGCTTGCCAACTTGGACCCAAGGTCGCTGGCTCAAGCAAGGGGTGGCTCGGTCTGCTGAAGGCCCACGGTCAAGGCACATGTGAGAAAGCAATCAATGAACAACTAAGGTGTTGCAACGGCAACGAAAAACTAATGATTGCTGCTTCTCACCTTTCTCCTTTCCTGTCTGTCTGTCTCTATCTATCCCTCTCTCTGTCCCTGTACAAAAAAAAAAAAGAATGACAGGGACATACAGACAGGAAAAGAGACAGATGAGAAGCATCAACTTTGTTGTTGCAGCTCCTTAGTTGTTCATTGATTGCTTTCTCATATGTGCCTTGACCAGGAGGCTCCAGCTGAGCCAGTGACCCTTTGCTCAAGCCAGCAAGCTTGGGCTCAAGCCAGAGGCCTTGGGCTTCCAGGCAGCAACCTTTGGGGTCATGTCTATGATCCCATGCTCAAGTCAGCGACCCTGCACTCAGGCTGGTGAGCCCACGCTCAAGCTGGCTGAGCCGGCACTCAAACCTGCAACCTTGGCATTTTGAAGCTGGGTCCTCAGCATTCCAGGTCAACACATTATCCACTGTGCCACTGCCTGGTTCAGGCTTGTTTTATTTTTTTATTCTTTTTGTTTTTCTATACATTTCAGTAAAATGCATAGAAACTACAGTAAAATACTAATGACTCTTGACCTGTGATGCCAGGTCACCATCATAAACAATTGGCTGTTTGTAATAACCTTGTTTTCTTTGTTTTAAAGCATTATATTTATTTGATTACTGCTGATTTGCAGTTTTCATGGCTTCAAAAATAGGTAGCAAAAATAAAGAATGAAGAGAATGGTTTGAAGAAAATAATAACAATTCACCAATGAATATATATTTTAAAAGATTTGAAATATGTTTTAGCCTCTAAAATGTACTTGTTTTCTCAGGCTATGTTAAGGGCAGCTTTGAGGTATGATCAGAACACTCCAGCAGCTGTGGTTCAGCCTAAACATATTCTCCCTAAGCTCACAGAAATGATGAATTTTGATGACTTTAATTCCATAACAGTAAATTTTTACTTATTTATTCATTTTAGAGAGGAGAGAGAGAGAGAGAGAAAGAGGAAGGAGGAAGGAGTAGGAAGCTTCAACTCCCATATGTGCCTTAGACCAGACAAGTGCAGGTTTTGAACCAGGGACCTCAGCATTCCAGGTCGACGCTTTATCCACTGCGCCACCGCAGGTCAGGCTCATGACAGTAAATTTGATATATATGTTCTTTGCTTCTGCTACCAAAGTGGATGAATAGCCTAAAAGGAATATGTACCCTGGCAGTTTGGGAAGATATAATCTGCCCAAGCTCAAAGAAGATAGGAATTGGGGGTAAAAGGCTACAAAAATTAAAATTTTAGTAGCCTACATTTCTTGAGCTAACATACATGGTAATTAAATTTTATTTTAAAAAAACCTCTAAGTTAAGGAAATAAGGTTAATTAACCTCATTCCTTATAATTTGCTGTTTTTAAATTAATAAAAAGTAGCTTTTAAAATTTACTTCATTCTCTCAAAATCTCTCACAAGATGTGCATTGTATGTTTGTTTGTCTGCAGAAGAGGGTACCAAAATTCTAATGAGGTAAATGTTACCACATGGGCCATGAAACACACATACAGATGGAAGAATAAGGAACCTTTTCTATTGAAAGTGTGTAGAATGTTGAGCGCAGCGGCTCAAGTTCCAAACTGAACCCAGTCCCAACTGTTAAGTGACTTGTTAATGGTCTCACAGCCAACAAAGCCAGGGAGGACCCCAGGTCCTTTTGTCCCCAGTCCAGTGCTCCTTCCCCCACCCCACCCCACCTCACCGCTAGGTGAGATTTTTATTACTTCCCCAAATAGACAATCAGTGATGAGGGAAAATTCAGGAGACATGAATTTGAGTCCTGGCTCATCTACCATTTATTTGTCTGCCACTGACAAGTCACTCGGTACCTCCATATCTATAGCTGTATGTACCCTACCCAGATAGTAAACTTTGGTAGTTCAAAGCTACGAGGTATAGATCAAAAGCCTAGGGATAAAAAAAAAAGCGCACCATTTTTATAGCTGGATTTGTCTTCAAGTGATGCGCCTTTTCAAGCAAGTCATTAAAACTTTTTATCTTCAGTTTTTTCATTTGCTAAGATGTGAATCATGACCTCCAAATCCCAGGATGATGGTGGAAATATGGCATATAAAGAACATAAATTTGTTCTAAAATAGTCACAACCTTTCGTGAGGTACACATACTACCTTACCAAATTCCATGCGTATCCCAAGAATCATTAGGCTATTCTTATATTATTTAAGTTATGGTTAATAGTTGCTGAGATATAAACTCTTGGAGTCTGCAATCTTTCCATTAAAGAATGTGCTTTACTTATTTGTTAAAATAAGTAACAAATACTGAAAAAATAAAGGGGCTTTTACTAAAGCACTCAGGAGGTGTGTCGTGCATCAAAGGAACATTGGATAAAGTTCAGGACACTTGGATGCCGGTCCTTGGCTCTGCCATTGTCAGGTCATATCTTTGCTGTGCCTAATTCCCTCATATGTACAAAGAAATTGGGCTTTCACTGTTGGTTAACTTTTTGTGTCATGCACCCTTTTGAAAATTCCTGGTGAAATGTATTGATCTTCTCATAATACACAGAGGCCTCAACTTCTGCATAAGCTTCAGTGGATTCACAGCCTCACCCAACATACAGTGCACTGCAAGTTAAGAAGCCCTAACCTCGTTGACCTCTTTTAGCTTTAATAATCAAGGAAAACTACAACCAACCTGTCTATCTATTTTGGACAAAGATGGCACTCCATTTTCAGTTAGCTTTTTATCATTAGCATTCAACATGAACCCTACAGAAAGTAGAAACTTTCAGGCACAATGTCACCCCACAAATAGTTGAAATTTGTGAGGAAAAGGATCTGATGACCTTAATATTGTTTACAATGAGAACTCCTGAATCTGTCATCTACAGCTTAAGTATAGATAAGCTTTACCTCTCACATCAAGGCCTACAACTGAGATATTATGGCATTTTGTAAAACAAGTTCTTAAATCGCTGTTCATATTAAAAAGCAAATTAAAACACCTTTCTCTGCTTGAAAAGATACATGAAAAGGAAAGAAATAAACTTGGATTATGTTCTTTTTCTTGGATATTATCAGTTTTGAGAATCAGGTGCACAAGTGACAAGCTACATCCTCTATCAATTGTGTAAGGACTGACCCCTACAATGAGTTCTTGGTTAACTGGAATAGAACCCATTCAAATGAGTTTACGCACACAAGAAAGTTTTTTGGAAGAATAGGAGAATATCTCTAGGAACCCAAGGTGGGAATGAGTGTGTCCTCGGAAAGAACTGAAGCCCAAGAAGCTGGAACTTCAGAAGCAAGGGCTCTTCTTTCCAGCTCTCTGAGAGAGGCCGAAACTTCCCCTTTCCTCTTCCCTGTGCATGCCTGCTCTACTCTTAGACTGGCGGTGTGCTTCAGGATGCTCATGGCTGCCTGGCTTGGCCTGTCAAAGACTTATTGCCCACATCCAACCAAAATCAATGGGAATATCTGAAAGCCCAATTTGAGTGCTCCAGCCTAAGCCAGGAATGTTTTGATGAACTGTGCAAAGTTGGGTCATATTACTATCTACTTGGTTGGAGCCATGGGAGCAAAATTCCCAAGAAGGGCACTTGCAGAGTTTCCCTTAAAAGAGAGTATTGGGGTAGAGTCGTAAATAATAGAGGTAAAAAATGACTTTTAGCCATCCTAGGTGGTAGACCTCAGATCAAGGTCAGAGAATCAACATCAAGGAAATCTGTTGACCAACTGAGGATAGAGTACCCATTGATACCTGCTCTCAAGATCCAGTCTCTTCCTGCCACTCCTCTGTGCTTTCAGAAAGCCTTTATCTGGGTATGTTCATAGCCCAGCAACTACCAGTTAACAAGGAGAACTAGTCTATTATCTCTTTCATGTCTCTTTCCAGATGGACACCAACACTTAAAATTTTATGTTGCAACCACTTTCTGAAATTTTCATCAGGAAAATGTTAACTCTAGAGTTGCAATAAATAGCACAGACTTTCATAATAAATATAGGACCATTTAATCACCTATTAATGTTAATCTCTAAAGTGCTTTTTAAGACAGTTGGGAAAATATAGATTAGTTTTGAAAGTATAAAACTGCATTAATTGGCACAGTTTTGGTTGCTATATATGCTCACTTGAGCTAGCTCAAGAAAAGTTCATCTTTTTATTTAAAAAATACAGTGATATATAAATTTAAGAGAATAAAAGGGTAGCTCTAATTTGGCAGAAACTGGGGGCCTAAAAAGCATGAGGAGCACAGACAGTCCTCTCTCCATTGTCTTGTCTGCTTTCCTGTGTGAGTCCACTTCATTATTATCCCTGCCACCTGGCTTTTGTTCCCCCACTCACAGGTGCAGTGTGATTGCCTACATCAGTGCGTTTACCCTCTTAGCAAAGTGTTTTCTTGAAATATGAATGTGTGTGTTTCTGTTTTGTGCTTCCTTCTGCTTCCCCAGAGCCATCCACATCGACTAAACAAGAATTGGGGAGATTGCAGTGGGTATGCAAAGATAAAGAATTAGTCAATGCTTTTATTATTTTAATTTACAAAATGGCTTTTTTGTAAGACCCTATCAGAAACAGTAGTTCAGGGAGCCACAGCTTTTGTTGTTCTTGTCTCAGTAGGACTTTACTTTTTTTTAGAGATGTTTAAGGTTCAGAGCACAATTGAGGGGAAAGTACAGAGATTCTCTATGTGTTCCCTGCCTGTACAAATACATAGAAGCCAAAGCTTTTCATTTGAATGGG
This sequence comes from Rhynchonycteris naso, assembly GCA_037038555.1. Classification (NCBI taxonomy): domain Eukaryota; kingdom Metazoa; phylum Chordata; class Mammalia; order Chiroptera; family Emballonuridae; genus Rhynchonycteris; species Rhynchonycteris naso. The sequence goes on along the minus strand of CM072997.1, from coordinate 42,894,781 downwards.
GCAGGTTTTGTTGAAAGAAAAAAAGGATTGTAAAAATTGAAGAGTAGACCTTGAAGGAAGTGGGACATAGAATTTATGTCTTAAGAATCATATATTGAAAAGAGGCTGGAATAAAACACTGGCTATAACTACCCTCTCCATACAGAGCCTGGGATAAAGGACCAGGATTTTGAAAAGCCACATGGATGGAGGCAGAGTTGGCCTAGAGAGCTTAGGAGTACCTTAATCAGCAGGGCTGGGAGCCACATGAGGGAGCCCAGCCAAGCCTACAGACTGTGAGTAACCACTGAAGTGAGCCCACACTTGCCTTTATTTTGTTTGTTTGTTTGTTTATTTGTTTATGCCAAGGAACCATAGTTAGCTGGACTTTGTTACTTGGCTACCTGGCAATAGATGCCCTTCCACCGATAGCAGCTAGCATATCTTATTGCCTTGTCTCAGCCAACAAAAGGGGGCCTGCTGGACTTGGGGATTTAAGGGTCGCTATCTGACCTGCACCATGTGGATAATAGACTTTTTCAACAGAGCAGGACATTCCTACAGAGGATGGGCCCTGACCCCAGAGCCAGGTAATGGTGGTAGAGAAAGGATGCTATTGCCCCTTTACTTGGATCCGACTGGACAATAGGAAACCTGACTTTGTCACAGGTCTAGCTACAGAGATGCTTCTCTCTGTCTACAGTTCCAATTACAAATTCCCAGGGAGGGGAGTCTGATTGGCTTAGCCTGGATCAGATGTCCATTCCAGTTTAACCAACAGTGGAAAGGGGGATGTAATTTATCCACTTTCAATGGGGAAATGTTGTGAACTGGGCAGACACTTCAAAGTGCTTTCAAATGAAACTCTTTACATAGTTATAATTCATAGTTTCAGGTCATGACACATCTTAGCTTTCAGTTTCACCTATTTAATCTTTTATGAACTATTATATAACATTGGACACAATATTTCTGTGTCCCAGTTTTTACTATAAATATAATGGTAAAAGTATCTCTAAGTTTTCTTATAACTCTTTAAGATTCTATAATTATTATCCTCTCACCATATCTGTAGATGGCTACAGACTGATCATTCAGACAGCTGACATTGGAAACTCAACTTCTGTGCTAAAATAACCAATACTTTCTATAGATACAAACACATCACACACCTCCTCACTCCCTGCATGGCACATCACCACACATGCCCCCCTTACCAACCCACATGTGTTTATATGCCAGAGGTTGCTTGTTCCCATTCTTCAGGATTATAATTCATGTCTTGAAACTATGAGGACATTTTGTAAAATGGATTGGCTAAGGTGGAGGGAAGAGAAGACTGGACTGGGCAGAATGCAGTCTTTCCTCCGAATCCCTTGGTCTGGTTTGGGATCCCCTGTATGGTGAGGGGTTGGAGGCTGCAGGTGAGTAAGTTGGTCACAGAAACTTTGTGAGACTTTAAGAACAGGCACAGAGCTTTTGGAGCCTAGGTGACACATGTGGTGGGGAGCATGACTGTGACACCCCAAAAGACTGCCAGTTATGAGAGCAGATATTTAATCTTGGACAAGGACTCTGGAGATCTCATAGGCTGGGGGCCACCACGAGCCTTTTCCCAGAAGCCTCTGAAAAGTAGATGTGACACAGCTGGAAGCAGAAGAAATCCCAGGGTGCGAGCCAGGCAGCAGCAATACAGTTTGGGGACACATTTCAGAGTCACTTTGCCTGATAACCAATGTCCTACACTGACTTCAATAGGAGCTAAAGACCTTTAGCTTGGTTTTCAGATGTTACACAGTAAATTGCAACCTCCCAAAAATTTATATGTTGAAGTTATTTCAGAATGTAACAGTATTTGAAGGTAGGGTCTTTAAAGAGGTAACTGAATTAAAATGAGGTCTTATGGGTGGACCTTAATTCACTATGACTGTTGTCCTTATATGAAGAGGAAATTTAGACACAGACAAGTACAGAAGGAGACAATGTGAAGATGAAGGGAGAAGAGGTCCACCCATTAGCCAAGGAGAGGGACCTGAGAGAGATACCTTTCCTCAGAGTCCTCAGAAGGAACCAACCCTACTGACACTTAAATCTTGGATTTCTAGCCTCTAGAATTGTGAGAAAATAAGTGTGTTGTTTGATTCACTGAGTCAGTGGTAATTTGTTACACCAGCCCTGGAAAATTAATAAACTAGAATGTTGTTTTCCAAAAGAAACTTCTTGATCTCTGCATTTGATGTATTTCCTAATATCACAGACTAAAATACTCATGAAATTATGACTGTGGCTTCTTAAGAACAGGGAGAAGGCATTGGTATTATCCATGTAAACCTAAGCACATAGCTATAGAACAGGAAAGAAAACTATACCTTCAGCCCAGCTAGTAACTGATGGCCTCACAATAATGAAATGGCCACATTTCCAAATGATTTCAGAACAATGTTCTCTGAAACAAACCAACTCACTGTTTAATAATTGAATCCTACAGGATTTTGCACAAAAGGAATTATTTTAAACTCAGAGATGGTTTAAAAGGTAACTAGTTTGTTACCATCTGAGGACACTAATCTGTGGGAATTCATGTGGTCACACTGGAACAAACTGGAAATATTGTGCTAGTTAATTAACTCCTTGTATAACAGGCTAAATGTAGGTTGTCTTGCTTCTTTGGTGTTCTTAAGTAGAAATACAAAATAGCAATCTCTGGTGAATATCTTACAACATACAAATGCATGTTGCATATTACAGTTCTAAGTTGTATACCACCCATGAGATCAGCTAATAGTCCCTTGAAGTCCCAACCAGCTAAAATTATGACACCAAATATGGCAAGTCATGGTGCTCTTTACTGAGAACAAATGACTTGTTTTGTTGTCTAACTTTTGAGTCATTAATATGACTCCCAAGAAGTTTCCTACTTAAAAAAAAAAAAGCAAAAGAAAATAAAATGGGAGAGGAGCAAAACATACTGTAGAAAAGTAGGATCTTTTGGCCAGTTTTTTAGTTTTGACTTTGGGCTACAGAAGTAAACCTCTAAATGAATATATATGTCTCCTGTTTCTATAAATGTTTCTTATACAGAATACATTTCATTTTCTGATTGTGATGTGAAAAAATCAAACAGAATGATGTTGGATGTCTCCTAAGTCATATAATTACTTTTAAGATTCTAAAACTGAAAGCAAATTGAAATTGGAATACAGGTATTGATCGACTTACAACCTATGCAACTTATGACCATTTGACTTTACTACCACAATCGCTAGCCACGAGTGCTCTGTGTCTGGAGCAGTTTTTGTATGCACCTGTACTTTGTAATTTTGTATGTTTTGCAAATATTAAACCAATTGTACTGGTAATGCAGTGTTTTACTTAAACCTGACGAATGTAAAAATAAGAAACAAAATGGTGTAGAGATGATAAAAATGTCATAAAATGAACAAAGAAAATTATAATATATAACAATAATGAAAGAAAATTATGATAACATATGACTTAAAGATTTTTATAACATCATTTCACAGTACTGTACATATAGCCTACTCAACTTACTACCAAATTGTGTTACGACCGGTCTGTCGGAACCAATCATGGTCATAAGTCGAGCACTTGCTGTAGTGTTTTTTTCCAAACAAAGCCAATTCCAATAAGTTCAGCAAAATAAAATTTGACTGATGCTATTGACAGAAATGATAGTCAAACTATGAAATGTGAAAATGTTATGCTACATAACATATAACAATAAATCAATTATTTTAAACATAAAGAGATATATAACTTTTGTCAATATAAAATTAATTTATTCCCAGCCCTACTAAATACATGTGGAACAATATTTTAAAAATATTAGCTTGAATATTTTTTCTTTTATTTTTTTAGTGAAAGAAGGGGAGGGAATAAGACAGACTCCCTCATGTGCCCTAAGTGGAATCCACGATCTAAGGCTGATGATTGAATCAACTGAGCTATTTTTGGTGCCTAAAGGTGACACACTCCCACCAAGCTATCCTCAGTGCCTGGGGCCGACACTTGAACCAGAGTCACTGGCTGGGAAAGGGAAGAGGTAGAGAAGGGGAATAGGGAGGAAGAGAGAGTTAGATGCTCACTTCTCTAGTGTATATTGACTAGAAATTGAACCCAGGTTGTCCATAGCTGGGCCAATGGATCCACTGAACCAACCCTCTTTATCTTTGTTGAACTCTCCTTATATTACACTGGAGAACAATTTTATTTTTATTTTCTGTTGCATGAGGTTTTATAACTTTTTCTATATATTTCTGCATCACTGATTCCAAATCTGAAATCAGTATTTTGGTGCATGCTCTAGTTTTTATGCGATTTTAATTTCTTTTTATAACAGTTAATGGCATGCATTGGTTTTTAAATTGGCGGTAAAGGGCAACGACTCTTGGATTGAACATAACCACAAGGCCATTAATGTTTTACAAACATCACTTTTACATAATTGTAGTTGTTTTTAAATGTAAGAAATTATTATCTGAAAAAAATATCCTCTTATTTTGTTTTAAGATTGAATTATGTCTTCTTCGAGTAGGCATAAATGTAAGAATTGTCCTGACACCTTCTGTTATATATGTGGCTGTTAAACACTTCAACGTCAAAGGTGCAATATTTCATCATTTGTGACATGTGCATATATTGCCTATTTTCGAGTTCCCCTTGGCGATCAAGACAAAAATTGAGCTCCTCATATTGTGTGTCATAATTGTGAGGAAATGCTTCGTGACTGGACAAAAGAAAAACGCAAAGGAATACCTTTGGTATTCCCATGGTTTGGTGTGAACCTAAGGACCACAGCAGTGACTGTTATTTCTGTCTGATCCATACAAAGGGCGTCAGCAAGAAAAAATGGCAGATGATCGCATATCCTAATATTCCTTCAGCAATACTACCTGTCCCACACTCTGAGACACTCCCAGTTCCAGTTTTCAATGGTTTTATTTCTTCTAAGGACAAAAAAGTGAACATGGTGATCAAGTATATTTTGATAAGATGTATAAGGAAATGGTTGTAGAATCTGAAGGGTCTTCTTCTGATGCCAAGCAGTCATTAAACCTTCAGCAGTTTAGCCAACCCAAATTGAATGATTTAGTAAGAGATTTGGGCCTATCAAAGAAAGCAGCTGAGTTCTTAGTCTCCGGGCTTCAAGAAAAGAATGTACTTCACAGGTCAGCTAAAGTATCACATTTCAGGAAGTATGAACAAATTTTTGTGTACTTTTTTTCCAAAGACAAACAGTTAGTTTACTGTCATGATATCAGTAGTCTTCTCAGCCAGCTAGGTGTTACTACTTATAGTCCAACAGAATGGCAGCTATTTCTTGACAGCTCTAAACGGAGTCTGAAGTGTGTTCTCCTACACAACGGTAATGTTTATGCAGCAGTTCCAATTGGTTATTCAACTCATCTGTGAGAAGATTATAATGACATAAAAATTGTCCCCGACTTACTGAAGTATGAGGAGCATAACTGGATCATTTGTGTGAATCTTAAAATGGTAAATTTCCTACTAGGACAACAAAGAGGTTTCACGAAGTATCCTTGCTTTCTATGTTTGTGGGATGGTTGAGCTTGGGAGAAACATGGGACAAGAAGGAGTGGCCAAAACATAAAGCTCTGGAAGTAGGGATGCAAAATATTGTGAATGAACCTGTAGTTAATTGAGACAGGATCATTTTTCCCCCACTTCACGTCAAGCTTGGTTTAATGAAGCAGTTTGTTCAGGCTCTGAATAGAGAAAGTGAATGCTTTCAACATATTATTTCTGCTTTTCAAACTGCCTTGCCTTTTGAGAAGATAAAACCAGGTGTAGTCGATGGACCTCAAATTTGAACCCTCATATGGGACAAAGAATTTGCCAGGAAGATGAATAGGGAGGAGAAAGCAGCATGGCAGTCTTTTGTGGCAGTAACAGAGAACTTCCTTGGCAACAAAAAAGCAGAAAACTATGAGCTTTTGGTTCAAAGGATGCTGTTGTCTTTCCGCGACATTGGATGTAACGTGAGTGTTAAGATTCACTTCCTGAACAGTCACCTTGATAAGTTTCCCGAAAATCTTGGAGCTGTTAGTGATGAGCAGGGAGAACGCTTTCATCAAGATCTGAAGACGATAGAAGAGCATTATCAGGGGCGATGGGACAGAAATATGATGGCAGACTACTGCTGGAGCATCAAACAAGATTGTCCTCAACAAGTACACAAACGCAAGAGTTACAAACGCAATTTTTCCCCTGAATAGAATTTAAATAAGTTTTGCACAAATTTTATGATTAAAATAAGTGTTTTAATATGTTCTATTTTGAAATTGTAGAGAAATTCTGATGCAATCATATCTTCTAGTGTATTTAGTGCATTATATAAATTATTATATTTTCACAAAGATGATGCCCAAAAAGACATTCTACTTCATTATGTTAAACTAAATGTTGAAAATTTTACAATAAGATGAAAACTTAAAATCTTGAATTGCAAAAAAACTGTAGCTTACAGAGAAAAACTATGTCAGATTTGAGATCAGCACACTCGCATTAGGTAAGAACAAGTGTTTTTGTGGATGCAACAAAAGTTTTGTTCCCCAGTGTTATCTTCCTATCTAGTTGGAAGAATTTTGTAATTAGGAAAAAGGTTTATTCTTTCTCTTTCTCTGTTTAAATTACTTGATGCAAATATTTTTTTAACTCATTAGCTTCCATAAAATGTGCTGTTTCCATCAATATATGCTCAGACAACTGAAAGGACAATTACTCTTACTCCGGATTGGTGCCAACATTTTTTTCTTCATTTCGATTTGAAACTTGAGTCATCTTTGAAAATTATTGTCCTCTATTTTTCATATTCAATGAGATACCAAGTCTATTGATTCTTCATTTGAATCTACTCACACATACATCCATTTCTTTCTAGTCTCACTGTTATCCCTTAGTTCAGTCCTTTATCTCATGGAATTTCAACCTTTATTTCTTTTTATCCTCCAATTCATTCTGTATATTATTTCCAGAGTAATTACACTCAACAGTAATTTTTGCATCCATTGCCCTGCTAGAGAAAAGCAAAACAACAAATTCCATGACTTTATATTGCTAATAGAACAAAATCCATATTCCATAGGTGAGCATTTTCTTTTAGGCCAAGTCTGCTGCTAACCAACAGAGCTAGTAATTCCAGGTTCTGAGTGGGAACAGTGCGGAATTTAGGTTTAAAGAGAAAATAGGTTTGAAGAGAAAAAAAGATGGGCTCTGTAGGACTCTGCAACACAGAAGATAGCTTGCAAAAAGTGAGTCTCCACCCCCCTACCTGCTTTATTTATAGGATAGAGTGAGGTCATTAGCAAATCAAAGAGATCATTAAAACAAAGTCACATTTCTAAGGCAACCCAAGAATTCTCCCAAGTACAGAAAACCCTCTACCCTGCATAATGTCTTAACTTCACAAAACAGACAATAAAAAGAAAACTGCCTGCAGTCTTTCCTAGGGACATGGAGATAGGACCAGTATAAACAATCCAGCATCACAGTTAACTTGGAGACAAACTTAGCCTTTAGCAACTTCACTAAGCAAATGAGGTTGGGGGTTGGGTTGAGTGCAAATACTCATCTTCATTGCCAAAATGCAGGAGTGGGGGAGGAGAATTCAGCTTTTTGCTAAGCCTCAAACTTACAAAGGCTTTGCCACTTGTAGTCTCTCACATAAGTCAGTACCATTAAGAGTTTTCTCTCTATCCAGATACCAGTATCCCTAGCTCAATGGGAAAAGCAAAGCATATGCCTTGGTATAGAGGACCCTCTTAGTCAAACCTTCTATCTTATGCCCCATCACCAAATTTCTTGTTGCTCCTTCACATTGATAGTGAGTTTGGATACCTGTATGGTTTTGGATTGAGCTTCTTCCTAAAAGGTGTGTGTGGGATGCAGCTGTTCACAGTACAGTCATTAATGTCCTCTGACAAATCTGACTCAGCTAGGCAGCAACGTCCTAGCATTCACCAACTGGGAAAGAGAGATCAGAGAGCCTTTAATGCTCTCTTCAGTGTGGCCTCCACATATATATTTTGCCTTCTCTTCCTATACAAATGACTTATTTCAGCAAAGAGTCCACCTGTGGTACCTTCTATTGACCCACCCTAAGCCTCCGACTATTAGAGTCCAAAGGAAAATTTTTCTTATTAGAATCCCTATTACTCATAACTAGAGAACGATGAGGTTACTACAGTTTGATTTTAAGGTGTTCTCTGCTAATATATGGAGAATCAGTGTGACCATCTCCGTGTCACGTGATGTTCTCTGTTTTGGTAGACATTGGATTTCCTAGTCACTCCTAAATATCCATTTGGGGGCAAAGTCCCCTCTAGCTCTATCTCTGCCTAACCCCTGGGGCTTCCAGTCTCTAAGTGACTAAACAAATAAATGCTCAGTGAAAGTGAAGCATTTTTTTTTTTCCCTTAGGAATCTCAGACCTCAAGATTAGTAGTGCAGTGTGACAGAAACACTGGTTGTGGCTCTATCCAAGGCATTCTCTTGTTCTATCCAAGGAAAGACCATTCCCAGCATAGGCTTTAAAGGGGAGATGTCTTCTGTAGATCCTCTTTCAGTCCTTTATCCTCTACGCACCTTTAATGGGTCCATCTTGTGTCTGTGGAAATTCCTTCCACAGGAGAAAGAGGAAGAAGCTCAGTAGAGAAACCTTTCTGGATCTTAAAAACTTGAGGCCCTCAGGCTTTGGCAAGGTGTTCTTTGGGGTACCAATGCTGATTTAGTCAGCTCTTGAGGGGAGGGACAGGCTCCAGACCCCCTCTTAGGGCAGAAGTGACTGTTCTAATTCCATTTCAGCCTCACAACCAGGAGAACTGCAATAGTAACCCTCTTGGTTTCCTCGCAAATAATCACATCTCACCAATGCAAGCATAACTTTTGGTTTAAGGCAAAATGGTCTAAATTCAGGTCAAAGAAAGGCTACTTTTCTGGTTAGCATGCTTTTGTTTTTCTTACCTTTATAGCCAGTAGCCACAGTCACCATCACAGCCACCTGGCTCATGCAGGTTCACATTTGATTTGAACAGATGGTAATGAAACAACAGAGCCAAGAACTAGTGGGCCATTAGCTTTAATCCTAGCTTGCACCTGGCGGGCGAAAAATACACACAGTGGGAAAACACTTCCCTTTCCATTCAGGGTTCCCAAAGCCACTGACTCATCCAAGTTTCCTAGAATCAAAGTTTCTACCTCACCAGCCTTATTCACCTCTGTTCCCCATCTCCTTCTCTCTACACCAGGGGTCCCCAAACTTTCTACACAGGGGGCCAGTTCACTGTCCCTCAGACTGTTGGAGGGCTGGACTATAAAAAAAAACTATGAACAAATCCCTATGCACACTGCACATATCTTATTTTAAAGTAAAAACAAACAAATAAACAAACAAACAAAAATAAAAACGGGAACAAATACAATATTTAAAATAAAGAACAAGTAAATTTAAATCAACAAACTGACCAGTATTTAAATGAGAACTATGGGTGTGGATGCATCCTGTGTTCCTCTCACTGACCACCAATGAAAGAGGTGCCCCTTCCAGAAGTGCAGTGAGGGCCGGATAAACGGCCTCAGGGGGCCGCGTGCGGCCTGCAGGCCATAGTTTGGGGACCCCTGCTCTACACAAACTCTGCACAAACTGGCTTCTCCTTCAGCACTCAGCCATCTTGGCTGTTTCTCCTCTCCTCCACGTGGCCTTTCTCCGCTCTCCCCTAGCATGGGCTTCTCTGCCCCATTTTATAGTATAGAAATCAAAACCTTTAATTCAATATACAAACAAGGAAGTCTGTGATACAAAGTCACTTATCTGAGGCATAATGGGATTCTTCATGAGAGTGCACCACCCTCCATCATGCAATCAGTCAAGGGTTTGGGGAAAAGCTTAGTCTTAAAACTAAGCCTTCGGTTATAATGACCCTGCCTGCTTACAGCCTGTCCCACACACACAATGCAAACTATAAGCGAGCAAATATATATATCATATTTACAAACTTATTTGACCAAATTACCCTTAAAAAATAGAGCCTGCTATATTTCATTTCATTTCATTTCATTTCATTTCATTTTTATGCTAAGAAACACTTGTTTCTTGATTGGAGCAGCTTGAAGACTTGAGCTACCATACCAGGCTTTAGTCAGATTCTTAGATTTCAAGGTTTCCCGTGACAGAATTAGGACAATGAGGGAGATAGCCTGGTTTATTCCAGCTCTCAGTACTGTGCTTATGTAGCAATTACATATCTTCACAAACCATATGTAGGAGATACATGTGGACTTTGTTGGATATACACAGATAAGTGAGACCATTTGAATTCCTGGATTGCAGAAGCTAATGGCTGATATAAGCATGTCAGCAATTAGTCATCATGTACACAATGAAATAACTACATTAATACGTTGCAAATAGGAATGGAAAGGTGTTGATTTTAATGGGGGGGGGAGGTTGATTTGATCAGAACAGTTTTTTTAGGAGTGTTGTCACTTAATATCTTTTAATGTGTGTTGTGTTTTAATATTTGGACAGTGGCATTAGGGTCAGATGAAATAACATGTAAAGGTCTACAGTGTTAGAGAATATAGCATTGCTGGGAGGAGTATCATGGGTAAAGAATCTGGCTAGTAATTTCTAACCTTATTCTGTAAGCAACAAAAGTCATTTCTAGTTTTTGAGATGAAGAATATTCATATCTAATTGTTGGTTAAGAAATATAACTATGTTAAATGAGAAGGCTGGATTAGAAAGATACATATCAAATACTTCAGAGACTTGTGAGCTTTGCTTGGACATATTATGCTTTTTTCAATCCATCGGCAGCTAACACAAATCCAGTCCTTCCTATCATTATATAAGGTCTTCTCTGTTGCTTAAGGCCTGTGTCTACCCACCTGTGCCATTAGCCACTCTTTTTTTTATTTTTTTTATTTTTCTGGAATGAGAAGTGGGGAGGCAGAGAGAGACTCCTGTATGCGCCCAACCAAGATCCACCTGGCAAGCCCACTAGGGGGCAATGCTCTGCCCATCTGAGGCATTGCTCTGTTGCAACCAGAGCCATTCTAGCACCTGAGGTGGAGGCCATGGAGCCATCCTCAGCTCCCAGGCCAACTTTGCTCCAATGGAGCCTTGGCTGCAGGAGGGAAAGAGAGAAATAGAGAGGAAGGAGAGGCCGAAGGATGGAAAAGCAGATGGGTGCTTCTCCTGTGTGCCCTGGCCAGGAATCAAACCCAGGACTTCCACGCTCTGGGCTGATGCTCTACCACTGAGCCAGCCGGCCAGGCCCACAATTAACCACTCTTTATTACTCCTAATTTCCATAGAGACAATCAAAGACCCTCTTTGTATAGTGTTACATTAGCAATACCCTTGGAAATATATAGTAGAAATATAAGTAACTATTTATAGATAGAAAGGAAAAACCAGTAAAGCAAATGTAAAATGTGCTACTAGCACATTAATATTTAACTTTATCATTCATGATGATGATTAGGCATGTTTCAAGATCCATAAAATTGATTTTCTACCCACTGGGTAATAAGTGAGCTATTTAAAACCATAGCCCCACAAACAAATCCCCTGACGTGCATGAAATCACATTTCCCTCCTGACAATCGCCTACCATTAGAGCAGATTCTTTCAGATACATAAATTAAAGCAATAAAATTAGATAACTATAAATAGTAGTGCTTCTTCAAACTGAAGGAATTGAGCTGTAAACTATAAACCCTTGCCCAAAATAACTTTGTTTTGCAGTTGCAAGAACTGATAAGAATAGGTTATGGAATCACCAGATGGGAAGAAATCAGAATAGTGCAAAAACAAATTTTTTTTGAAACTAGATTGGATCAAGCCTTCCAGAGGAATAAGAATTTGTCTAGCTTTGATCATCCATATCAAGGAATATCCATGAATTAGACTGAAAAAGAATTGAGAGTGCTTGTGGGTGTTCCTTACTTATTGGTCATACCTATACAGTATTCCTTCCCTAGGATGTGAGAAGTTGGCAAAGGCTGGCAGATCTCACATGCTGTGGCCAGTGCTCAGAGACAGAGTGTATCTTTTTATCTGTGTTTGGAATGGATGAGACCAGGTGGTAGTGCCAGAGACCTCTGTTCTTAAGAGACTGCTGAGATGCTAAATATGAAATCAGGATGCCAATCTGGGGGAGACCAAGGATAGAAGGTATAAATATAAAAAATAGAGCAAAGAGTCAAAAATCAAGGATCCACAAAGGTTTGGGTGGATGGGTTGGATTCTTTTTTTTTTTTTTTTTAATTTATTTATTTATTCATTTTTAGAGAGGAAACACAGAGTGGGAGAGAGAGAGAGAGAGAGAGAGAGAGAGAGAAAGAGAGAAAGGGGGGAGGAGCTGGAAGCATCAACTCCCATATGTGCCTTGACCAGACCAGTGCAGGGTTTTGAACTGGCGACCTCAGTGTTCCCAGGTCGACGCTTTATCCACTGCACCACCACAGGTCAGGCTAAGTTGGATTCTTTTTAAAGATTTTGTGTGTGTGTCATGAGATTGTTTTAAAAATTATTAATCCATTCACCTTTTTCATCCAGTCCCCCAACTCCCCTCCTCTCTAACAGCTGCCAGGCTGCTCTCTCTATCCATTTATTTTGTTTGTTAGTTTACTTTGTTCTTGAGATTCCACAAATAAGTGATTGGCTCATTTCACTTAGCGTAATGTTCTCCAGGTCCTTCCATGCTGTTGCAAAATGTAAAATTTCCTTTTTTTTTTTTTAATGGACAAGTAGTATTCCATTATATAAATGCGTCATGACTTTTTTATCCACTCAACTACTGATGGGCACTTGTACTGTTTCTAAATATTAGCTGTTGTAAATAATGCTGCAATGAACGTAGGGGTGCACAGTCTTTCAAATCAGTGTTTCAGGCTTCTTTGGATATTTTCCCAGATGTGGGATCACTGCGTCATAAGGCAATTCCATTTTTAAGTTTTTGAGGAAACTCCATATTGTTTTTCACAGTGGCTGCACCAGTCTGAATTCCCACCAATAGTGCATGAGGATTCCCTTTTCTCCACATCCTCACCAACACTAGTTGTTTGTTGATTTATCGATGATAGCCAATCTGATAGGTGATATCTCACTGTGGTTTCCATTTGCATTTCTCTGATGATTAGGGACATTATTTTTTCATGTCTATTGGTCACCTGTAAACCTTCTTTGGAGAAATGTTTGTTTATGTCTTTTGCTCATTTTAAAGTGGATTGTTTTTTGTTGAATTGTGTAAGTTCTTAATAAATTTTGGATATTAACCCTTATCAGATGCATCATTGGTGAATATGTTCTCCTATTCAGTGGGTTGACTTTTCATTTTGTTGATGTTTTTTTTTACTATGCATAAACTTTTAGTTTGATGTAGTCCCATTTCTTTTTTTAAGCGAAAGGAGAGGAGATAGACAAATTCCTGCATGCACTCCAACCGGGATCCATCTGGCAACCCCTCTCTAGATCCGATGCTTGAATCAACTGAGCTATTTTTAGCACCTGAGGCTGATGTGCTGGGACCAACTGAGCCATCCTCAGCGCTCCAGGCTCACGCTCAAACCAATCAAGCTACTGGCTGCAAGGAGTAAAGAGGGAGAGAAGGGGGAGAGGGAAGAAGAGAAAAGCAGATGGGCTTCTCTTGTGTGCCCTGCCCAGGACTCAAACCCAGGACATCCATATGCCAGGCCAATGCTCTATCCACTAAGCAAACCAGCCAGGGCCTATTTTTCTTTAGTGTCCTTTGCCTGAGGAGATATATCAGAAAAAATTTTGCTACAAGAAATGTCCAAGATTTTACTGCCTATGTTCTCTTCTAGGATTTTTATGGTTTCAAGTCTTACATTTAAGCCTTTAATCCACTTTAAGTTTATTCTTGTTTTTGGTGAAAGAGGGTAATCTAGTTTCATCTTTTGGCACATATCTATCCAATCTTCCAACACCATTTATTAAATATACTGTCTTTACCCTATTGAATGTTCTTGTCTCCTTTGTCAAATATTAATTGATGATAAAGGTGGAATTTAATTATGGGCTCTCTAGTCTGTTCCATTGATGTATATATCTGTATTTATGCCAGTATTGTGCTGTTTTGATTACTATGGCTTTGTAGTTTAGTTTGATATCAGGTATTGTGATTCTTTCAACTTTGTTCTTCTTTCTCAAGATTGCTGTGGCTATTTGAGGTCTGTTATGGTTCCATATAAATTTTGGGAATATTTGTTTTAGTTCTATGAAATACACCATTGGTATCTAGATAGGAATTACATGGAATCTATAGATTGCTTTGGGTAGTATGGACATTTTAATGATGTTGATTCTTCCTATCGTGAACATGGTATATACTTCCACTTATTTCTATCTTCCTCGATTTCTTTTTTCTTCAGTGTCTTAAGTTTTCCAAGTACAGATCTTTTAAATTCTTGGTTAAATTTATTCCTAGGTATTTTTATTTATGAAATTATAAATGAGATTGTTTTCTTAGCTCTCCTTTCTGATAGTTCATAATTGGTGTATTAAAATGCAACTGATTTCTGGGTATTTATTTTGTATCCTGCTGCTTTATTGAATTTATTTATCAGTTCTAGCAGTTTTTTGGTGGAATCTTTAGGGTTCTCTCTATACATTATCATGTCATCTGTAAATAATGGCACATTCCCTTCTTCCTTTCCAATCTGGATGCCTTTTATTTCTTTTTCTTGTCTGATTGCTGTAGCTAGGACTCCCAGTTCTATGTTAAATAAGAGTGGTGAAAGCTGTCATTCTTGTATTTTCCTGATCTTAGGGGAAATGCTTTTAGTTTTTTCCCTTTGAGTATGATTTTGGCTATGGATTTGTTCTATGTTGCTTTTATTATGTTGCAGTATGTGCCTTCTGCTCTTACCTTGCTGAGAGTTTTTATCTTAAATGGGTATTGGATTTTTCAAATGTTTTTTTCTTCATCTATTGATATGATCATGTAGTGTTTATCCTTCATATTGTTTATGTGGTGTATCACCTTTATCAAGTTTCTTTTTGTTTATTTGATATTTTTCTTGTTTCTTGAGGTAGGCCTGTAATGTTATAAATTTTCCTTAGGACTGCCTTCTCTGTGTCTCATAGATTTTGGATTATAGTGCTCTCATTTTCATTTGTTTCAAGGTATCTTTTGATTTCTTCCTTGATCTCATTGTTAACCCATCTCATTGTTTAATAACATGTCATTTACCCTCTAAGTCTTCATGTGCTTGGGTGGACCTCACCTTCATTCATGAGTATTAAGTAGATACCTTTTCCTCAGAGCTAATGTTTTTTTCTTTTTTTTTTTTTAACAGGAATTGCTTGAATGAAATTGACTATTTAGGGAACATGATTTGCATAACACAGATTTCTCTTGATTACAACAATTACAATCAAGAACTAGGACCAGAACAACAAAATAATAAATGAAAATATTATGATCACACAAGCTAAGAATACATTACTGCTCTATGAGGCTGGCTGTTCATTTAACTCTGCTTTCTTTTATTTATCTCATATCAATTTTGTGTTTGTAATAACAATGAAGGGGATAAGAATTGTGTATAAGATACTGTCTAGACCAGGGGTCCCCAAACTTTTTACACAAGGGGCCAGTTCACTGTCCCTCAGACCGTTGGAGGGCCAAACTATATTAAAAAAAAGAACTATGAACAAATTCCTATGCACACTGCACATATCTTATTTTAAAGTAAAAAAACAAAATGGGAACAAATACAATATTTAAAATAAAGAACAAGTAAATTTAAATCACCAAACTGATCAGTATTTCAATGGGAACTATGCGTGCGGATGCATCCTGTACTCCACTCACTGACCACCAATAAAAGAGGTGCCCCTTCCTGAAGTGCGGCGGGGGCCGGATAAATGGCCTTGGGGGGGCTGCATGTGGCCGCGAGCCATAGTTTGGGGACCCCTGGTCTAGATTCTAACCTCATCTCTCATAGCAATAATTATATTTAAAACAATTTTCTTTGATAATGTGAGCTTTTCATATATGCACAATTTTTGCACTATGGTGAAATAGATATTTTCATTTAAGTTGATTTATATTTATTACTACTCATTTCAAAAGTACAGAAAATGGTAAAAAAAAATGCATCCAAAAGATACGCTTTTTTTTCTTCATTTTTTTAGAGAGGAGACACAGAGAGAGAGAGAGAGAGAGAGAGAGAGAGAGAGAGGAGCTGGAAGCATCAACTCCCATGTGTGCCTTGACCAGACCAGTGCAGGGTTTTGATCTGGTGACCTCAGTGTTCCCAGGTTGACGCTTTACCACTGCGCCACCACAGGTCAGGCCCCAAAAGACACGCTTTTTAAAAAAAAATTATTTATTCATTTTAGAGAAGCGTCAGAAGAGAGAGAGAAAGAGAGAAGGGGGAGGAGCAGAAATCATCAACTCCCATATGTCTCTTGACTGGGCAAGTCCAGGGTTTCGAACCAACAACCTCCGTGTTCCAGGTCAATGCTTTATCCACTGTGCCACCACAGGCCAGGCCCAATAGACACACTTTTAAAAGCCTTTATAATCCAGTTGATAAGACCTGTCCATTTCTCCAGCTATTCAATCAAGCACACTTTTCTCAAGAAGTTAACTTTTCAAAACATCCTGTTTTAGAATTATCAATTCTTAGAGATAAAAAAGAATTCAGAAGTCATTTAGTTCCAACTATTCTCTAATGTACCTTTGGAACAATAGTAAGAACCAGAAAGAAATTCTGGACCAAAGGGAATGCTGAGGCCACTGAGAGCTTGGGCAGAAATTGCTAATATTGAACAAGATTTAGGCAAGGAGACTCTCCAGGGCATTTCAGAAGTGAAGTCTGAATGGGAAGACTCCTAACTTATTTCATCTGGTGCTAGACAGAAGCCAATGTTTCATATATTGAAGATTTAATTATACTAAAGTTAGGATTCTCAGAAGAAATGTTTTCACCAACTTCATGTTGTAAATGCCATTTCCTTCAATGATGTCTTTTTGCAATCTAAATTACTATATATTTCTTTGAGGAATGCATTCTGATGGCTTAAATATTTGATGAAGAAGTACAGCATACAAGTCTGCATGGGACCTAGTAAAAGGGTTTTATATCAGTGAACTATACTAGAAAATGAGAATAATATTAGAATTTGATCTCAGAATCTTAGCTGTAATGAACTATATCAAGCATTATTTTTAAAATGAAACAGTTGGTACTTTTCTACATATTTGTTTCCAACTGCAACAGGCTTGCAAGATAGAGATTATTTTAGAGATGGAGACATGGAGGTCCAGAGTGGGTATAACCTGCCTGTAGTTAAATACAGCAGATAGAGGCTAGCAAGGTTTTAAACTGGATCTGACCTACTGCAAAGTCAAAAAAAAAAAATTGTGAGAGAAATAGTTGTTTCTTCAACTTTTTATACCATCTTATTTTAAAAGAAAATGTTTTTATTTACTTATTTTTTAAGCTCTTCAAAGGAATCTTTAAGATACGCAAAATGAAATCCTGGTAAAATAATCTAATCATTCCGTATAAACTGAAATTCAATATTCCTGTTGTCTCACTATCACTCCAGAGTGTTTTATATAAAGTTCTACAGATAGAACGGCTATGACAAAAATAATATGTCTTCTTTTAATAGATAATACTACTTTTAGTAATTTAATCTCCTGACATTTTAAAACATGACTCATGAAACTTTTTATTATAAAATGATATACCAACATTATATTTTAAAAATGTAGAAGCTAGAGATGAAGAGAATCAATCCTAATCCCTCTTTCCTCCTCATTCACTTATTTGCTGTTTTCTTATATCAGGGGTCGGAAACTTTTTGGCTGAGAAAGCCATAAATGTCACATATTTTAAAATGTAATTTTGTTAAAGCCATACAATATGTTTAACACTAAATACAAGTAAATGTGTGCATTTTATGTAAGACCAACACTTTTAAAGTACAATAAGTCTCTAAATTCTTTTTAATAACGTTATTATGCCGACCAGGAGGTGGCACAGTGGATAGAGCATCGGACTGGGATGCAGATGACCTAGGTTCGAGACCCTGAGGTCACCAGCTTGAGCGCAGGCCTATCTGGCTTGAGCAAAAGCTTGCCAGCTTGAACCCAAGGTCACTGGCTCCAGCAAGGGGTGGTTCGGTCTGCTGAAGGCCCTCCGTCAAGGCACATGTGAGAAAGCAATCAATGAACAACTATGGTGCAGCAATGGCAATGAAAAACTAATGATTGATGCTTCTCATCTCTCTCCGTTCTTGTCTGTCTGTCCCTATCTATCCCTCTCTCTGACTCTCTCTCTGTCCCTGTAAAAAAATAAAAAAATTAAAAAATAACGTCATTATGCTGTTGCTAACTAATGATGAATAAAGTACTTCTTACCATTCATGCGACTTCTGCTGATGCATGGTTTTGCTGATGGCTTTGTAGTCTGGTTGATACATGGTGAAGTTAAGCTTCATGCAGGCATTGAGACTTCCATCCGTTAAACATGATCGTAGGTTGGTCTTAATTTAACGTTCTTTAGATGTGAGAAAGATAGCTCACATGCATACGTAGAGCCAAACATTGTCAGTACAGCAATACTCACACGCTGCAGTGTGTGGTATGTGATGGGAAGAGCATTCCAAGTTTTGACAATCAGCTGGTCCACGGGTTGAAGTTTTTTCATTTCTCCCCACTTATGTTTGCTCGCGAACTAGGCTTGCTGTCGTGCAAGTCTTTCCAAATCTTCATTCAGTGATTTGAACTTATTCACCCACATGACTGAGGCCTTCAGGTCAGCAGCTTGTAGCTCAAAATCTCTGACGGAGACACCGGGGATGTAACTCAGGTTGGCGCTGTCCACTGCATAATCCTGTGGATGGGTAATGAACTTAAAAAGACAAGTGCGCTCACAAAATTTTCCAAAGCGCACTTTAAATGACTGCAGGAGATTAGATGTGAAGCCCACTAGCTGCTGGAGATCAAGATGCTGAGCAGGGTCACTTGCTGTGCATGCATCTTTAAACTCACCCAGTTTCTTAAAGTGTAGTAAATGACCTGTTTCAATGTTGGCAATAAAGAGTTCCAGCTTGTTTTTAAATGCAAACATTGCTTATTTAAGAGATAAGACTGTATTTCCAACGCCTTGCATTTTCACATTGAGCTGATTCTGATGTTCAGTTATGTCTACGAGATAGTAGAACTTCAGGAGTCACTCAATGTTAGCTAACTCAGGATGCTCGATGTTTTTCATTTCAAGAAAAGTTCGGATTTTGCTCAGACAAGCTGCGAAAAGGCTAAGCACCTTGCCTCTTGACAACCAATGCACATTTCTGTGCAGAAGCAGACCAGGATAATTATTCCCAACTTCATCTAGCAGTGTTTTAAACTGGCAATCATTTAAAGCTTGGGCAACAAAAAAGTTGACCACCCGAATGACCAGCGACAGCACCTCACCAAGCTGCTTGCCACACATCTGAGCATAAAGCGCCTCCTGATGTAGGATGCAGTGAAAACGTAAGATGGGTCTCTTTTAATGTTCACAAAGAAATGCTACGAATCCTCTGTTTTTCCCCACCATGTATGGAGCACCATCAGTACACACCGAAATAAGTTTATTCATCAGTAGATTTTTTATTTTTAGCGAACTCAGTGAAAGACTGGGATAAATCTTCCCCTCTTATTGTCTCTTTCATAGGCAAAACAGCAAGACTTTCCTCATGTAGCCTGTCACCAACAGCATTACCTTGCAATCATGCTGAACTGGGATAAATGGCTTACGTCTGTTGACTCGTCCAAAGTGAGAGAAAAAAATGGTGCTGCATTTATGTCCTTCACTTGTGTTGCCTCAGTTTGATTTGCCATCATGATGGTACGATCTTGAACAGTTCTTGCTGACAGATGCATGTCTTTTATTCTTTTGATTATCTTGTCTTTATAGGAAAAGTCATCAAAAAGTTCATTGGCAACATCAAGCATGAATGTTCTGGCATACTCCCTCCCCATCTATGAATGGCTTTCCATTTCTCACAATTGCTAAAGCATCAGCAAAGCTAGCCAAATTCCAGTTACCTTGTTGGGTCCAAACACGAAGTTGCTGCTGACTAGCTTGCACTCTGCACAGTAGCTCTTGACATGCTTTCTTCCTGCTGTCCCCGGCTGGATATTTCAATACAAATGTAATATGGCATGTGTTGAAGTGCCGCTTTATATTTGACCGTTTCATCAATGCAATTTTATCATTGCATGTTAGACACACTGCAGAACCTCTTCTCTCCACAAAGGCGAATTCCTCTGTCCATTCCTGCTGAAAAGTATGATACTCCTCATCTTTTTTTCTTTTAGCCATCTTCTTCATCAAAAGCGTTTCTGCAATTAGCTAGTTGACTACTTGATTAAAAGGAGGGAAGTTTATACTTCCTGACCTCACAACGACCTGTGTACGTTACGCATTATCCAATAAAAATTTGGTGTTGTTCCGGAGGACAGCTGTGATTGGCTCCAGCGACCCTCAACCATGAACATGAGAATGTTTTATATTTTTAACGTTATTTTCTTTTTATTAAAGATTTGTCTGTGAGCCAGATGCAGCCATCAAAAGAGTCACATCTGGCTCACAAGCCATAGGTTCCTGACCCCTGTCTTATATCATTGACGGGCTGGTCTACCTCTGTCTAATTTGATAAGTGGAAGACAATTAGAAGAAGAAGGCAGAGCAAATAGAAGGAGTAGAGGGCAGAGGTTTCCATGCCCAACATTTAGCTTTTGGCAATGGATATGTGATTTTACTTCTTTTCTTTTTTTTAATTAAGTGAGAGGTAAGGAGGCAGAGAGACAGACTCCTGCTTGTACCCCAACCGAGACCACCCAGTAAGCCCTCTATGGGGCGATGTTCTGTCCATCTGGGTTTATTGCTTCATTGCTTGGCAACTGAGCTATATTGTAGTGCCTAAAATGAGGCCATGGTGCCATCCTCAGTGCCTGGGGCCAATTTACTCAAATGAGCCAAGGCTGCGGGAGGGGGAAGGAGAGAAAGGGAACAAGTGGAGAAGCAGGTGGTTGCTTTTCCAGGGTGCTCTGACCAGGAATCAAATTCGGGAATTCCACACACTAGGCCGATGCTCTACTGCTGAGGCAACTGGCCAGGGCTATTTACTTTCAACCAAAGGGACACTGTGGCAGCCAAGCTTGAGGCTGTCTCACCATATCCCACCCAAGAGAATTTGCTGCCAGGAAAGTAAATTCTGATAACCAGAAACATTGGAGTGAATCACCAAGATAGGGGCAGATGGTGGAAATGGTGATGTGGAAGGCTTCCCTTGGGGCTTTGGGAAATTCACATAAGCACCAATGAGGAAGCCAGAATTGGTTGTGTGCCACCGAGAAGAAGCCAACAGCCCACCAACACCAGCCAGAGGGACTTTTAACACCCCAGGTATGTTAGAAACACTAGTCTATTTCTCCTGTCTGTCTTCCCTATTTCCACACAGAGAAGAAGATGCAGACAGTAGAGGAAGGTGCCTTAGGAGCAAGTAAATCTCTATGCATTCTAAGTCCCTCCAGTAGGGGGACCAACCATGGCTGAGAGAACAGGCATAGCCATTGTATTGAAGCAAGATTGAAGTTTTAAATTAGACTAGATTGGATTAGGCTTTTTTGCCCCTAAAGTGATGGGAACTTTAGAAATCTGCCAAGATGTTGTCAGGAGACACATAGATTATGAACATTGCAGAGATGTAGGTCATGATTGTTGAAAAATGAAATCATCTCATATTTGACCCTTCTATGAACTAGAATTCTTTGAAAAACCAGAAGCAGGAGTTACTATTTTCATTAACAACAAAGTGACAACAAAGAAGATTGAATGATATGGCTTTGGGGAAATGCACTGGTCATGAATCACTGTGTGATTATGTGGGTGGGGTTTCCCCTGAAAGAACTGGAACCACTCACTGCCATCTGTCCTCAGGAGAAGTCAGTGGTGGGGCAGGAAATCAGAATTCTGGGCTCTGGAGTGAGACTGACTAGATCTCCAAGGAAGGGTGCTTCCTGAAGCCCTGAGGTTCTCCCAGGGGCACAAGAGCTGCCAGAAATAGCAGGCTTCCTCCTGGAGGGGAGGGAGCCTATGCTTAGGCATTGACTCATTCTGTGTTCTTTCCCATTCATTGCCCCTACACCTTCATGAAGATTTGATCAACATCTTACATATTTTTTACTTCTGATGTCCTGAGGGATTATGGGGAATGGTCCTCAACCACACTTGGGGCGAAGCAGTACAGAGGAGGGCTGTGATTCTTGTTTTAAGGCTGTAGTAGTGGTGGCAACAGCTGGCCTTGGGCACTAGTGAAAAGAACTTTGCCCAGGAGTCACCATCTCACAACAGCCAATTATATAAGAGTTAGTGAACAAAATAGGGTTATTTGAGGGACTGGTTGCTGATACACATGACAGGGGACTCTGAAAGATTATCAAGATTCTTAAGCATAGCAGGGGATACTGTGGGTGGTAGAGCTAAATTATGAATATAAAACTAGTGTGAGTTAAGTTAATAGTTGGAGTTAAACTATAATTAGAGTTATCCAACTATGGAACAAGCTCCTTGCCACTGTAAGTGTTTAAAGGATAAATATTTTCCATTTAAGGAGTTTTATAACGGTATTCCTATGATATTTATTTATTCAATGTGTATTAATGCTGCATTTACTGAATTTAAAAATTGTGCTAAGTACTTTAATGCAATCCATATTAATAACCAGTTTTATAGATGAGGAATTAAGCTTAGAAGTTAAATGAGTTGCTTAAAGTCTTAACAGCTAATAAGCAGTAGAGATAGGGTGTCTAACTCTAAACACTACCTATATTCATTGTAAAGGTGAGTACACTAGGTAGAGTACACTAGTCTAGTGGGGGAGGTTGAAACAATTATAGGATGATTCATTGATTCAGATATGCACAAACTGTTGTGGGCACATGACTTCGCATAATGGAAGGAGAAGAATGGAATCGAGGGGATGATCAGGAGCTATTTTGCAGAGGATGTGTCTCCAAGACTGTCTTGAATGATGTGTAGGAGTTACATAATGGAAGGAACATCATGGAGGTGGCTGAGAGGAGGCTGACATTCCAGGCAGAGGAGCCAGCAAAGTGATTCTCCCAGGGAGGTATTTCAATAAATATTTGTTTAGTAGTTGAATGAAGCACGAGCATAGACACCTAAACAAGGCACAAATAGCTTTGAGAGACAGGAGTGGGGAGATTGCAAGCGTGTCACCATTGGATGCAAAAGGAAAGGTAAGTAGTACCATGAACCCAATAGTAAAAAAAAAAGAAAGAAAGAAAGAAAGAAAGAAAGAAAGAAAGAAAGAAAGAAAGAAAGAAAGAAAGAAAGAAAGATCGAGCAGCTGTGGAGACAGTGGAAATGTTGGAAGCTGTTTTCCAAGAGTAGATTTTGCAATCTAAGATTTCTGATGTGGAGCACTTACAGATGATAAGAAGATGCATGGGGTCACCCGAGGACTGTTGGCTGAAGTGAGCAGGTGGTGAGTCATTGGAGTTCAAAGAACAACCTAACATTTGAGGCTAAGTAGATTTCTTACAACTCTAACCATCTATAATTCTATTAATTACCTGGCTTTTCTTGAAATGAATGAGTCCGTAAAACGCTTTAGTATTATTATACTGAAGTTGGTTGCCTAATTAAAAGTTGCCATTTCACTCAGCTTTCACAAATACACTGCCAGGGTGTTACGATCAAAGCCTGTGATTTTTGTAATAGTACCTAATTAAGCATTTTGGTTTTGTTATGTGTGGACAGAATGTTTATTTGTGACTCTTCCATCACATAACCCGGTGCAATGAAAACATACAGATCTAGTTCATTGGTCTGCATGCAACTGATAAAGCTCATATGTGTTACCATAGAAAACTGATGACCTACCTAGCTGTAAGGATACAAGCAAACGGTTTAGTTAGAAGACTCTGAAAGCCCTATCAGCCACTAAAACATCTTTGATGCTTATAGAAATCTTGAGAGGCTCCTAGCAGTTCTATACAGTCTCTCCTTAGACACCTTTCTGGTATATAAAGCACGGGTAACAACTACCATTGTAAAAAGACACATCTGAACAAGATTATGAAAACAAAGCACACCTGCGCACTTCAGTACATTTTTACCTTTGAACAACTGGCCTTGTGGAGGTCATAACTTCTTGTCACATTAATCGTTATTATACCCTTGTTGGGCAGATAAAATATATTATGCTCACTTTGTTAAAGATGGCGCTGCCCATGTGCCAGTTTTAAGAGTAAGCTTTTCCCCACACCCTTGACTGATTGGATGATGTAGGGTGGTGCACTCTCATGGGGAATCCCATCATGCCTCAGATAAGTGACTTTGTACCAGACTTTCTTGTCTGTAGATTGGATTAAAGGTTTGGATTCTACACTATAAAGTGGGGCAGGCCGGGAGCTTGCTCTCTCTTGGTTCCTGAGGTATTAGAGAGGAGAGCAGAGTAAGGCCACATAAGGCCAGGAGAAGCAGCCAAGATGGTGGAGTGCTGAGGAAGAAGCCAGTTTGTGCTGGAGGAGATGGGAAACAGAGGTGAATAAGTCTGGTGAGCTAGAAACCTTTGATGCTAGGAAATTTGGATAAGTCAGTAGCTTTGTGAGCACTGAATGAGTGGGTTTTGGAGCCAAGTGTGTGTTTTTACTTTCCTGCTGGGTGCAAGCTAGAATTAAAGCTGATGGCTCACCAGTTCTTGGCTCTGAAGTTTCATTACCGACTGTCCGAATCTAATGCGAACCTGCATGGGCCAGGCGGCTGTGATCCTGACCACGACTACTGGCTTTACAACCCTGTTATTCAATTGTTCATAAAAGCAAAGATCCCAACAATGTCTAAGAACCTGTTCATAAGGGTTCACTGTCAAATGTAATCATTACAGCTTGAAGTTTTGCCTTCTCCCCCAAAAGGAGTTAACATATAAATACAAATAGATAACACTGGGGAACAAAATTTTTGTTGCATCCAGAAAAACACTTGTTCTTGCCTGACCAGGTTGGTGGCACAGTGGATAGAGCGTCGAACTGGGATGAGGAAGGACCCCGGTGTGAGACCCCGAAGTCGCCAGCTTGAGTATGAGCTCATCTGGTTTGAGCAAAAGCTCACCAGCTTGGACCCAAAATCGCTGGCTCCAGCAAGGGGTTACTCAGTCTACTGAAGGCCCACGGTCAAGACACATCTGAGAAAGCAAACAATGAACAACTAAGATGTCACAAAGGCAACAAAAAACTGATGATTGATGCTTCTCATCTCTCTCCATTCCTGTCTTTCTGTCCCTATCTGTCCCTTTCTCTGTCTCTGTAAAAAAAAACAAAAAAAAAAACCCCAAAAATACTTGTTCTTACCTAATTCGAGTGTGCTGATATTAAATCTGACATTAGTTTTTCTCTGTGAGCTACAGTTTTTTTGCAATTCAATATTTTAAGTTTTCATCTTATTGTAAAATTTTCAATATTCAGTTTAACATAATGAAGTAGAATGTCTTCTTGGCAATCATCTTGAGAAAATATAATAATTTATATAATGCACTAAATACACTAAAAGATATGATTGCATCAGAATTTGTCTACAATTTCGAAACACTTATGTTAATCATAAAATTTGCACAAAACTTATTCAAATTCTATTCAGGCAAAAACTTGTGTTTGTAGCTCTTGCGTTTGTGTACTTGTTGAGGACAATCTCATTTGATGCTACAGCAGTAGTCTGCTCATCACTAACAGCTCCAAGATTTTGGGGAAACTTAACAAGGTGACTGTTCAGGAAGTGAATCTTAATGCTCATGTTACATCCAATGTAACGGAAAGCCAACAGCATCATTTGAACCAGAAGTTCATAGTTTTCTGCTTTTTTGTTGCCAAGGAAGTTCTTTGTAACTTCCACAAAAGACTGCCATGCTGCTTTCTTCTGCTACTTTCTTATTTATTTTCCTGGCAAATTCTTTTTCACGTATGAGGGTTCGAATTCGAGGTCCATCGAATATACCTGATTTTATCTTCTCAAAAGGCAAAGCAGTTTGTAAAGCAGAAATAATATGTTGAAAGCATTCACTTTCTTTATTCAAAGCCTGAACAAACTGCTTCATTAAGCCAAGTTTGATGTGAAGTGGGGGAAAAATGATCCTGTCTCAATTAACTACAGGTTCATTCACAATATTTTGTATCCCTACTTCCAGAGCTTCATGTTTCGGTCACTCCTTCTGTGTCCAGTGTTTCTTTCAAGCTCGGCTGCCCCACAAAAACAGAAAGCAAGGATACTTCGTGAAACCTCTCTGTTGTCCTAGCAGGAAGTTGACCATTTTAAGATTCACAAAATGATCCAGTTATGCTTCTCAACTTAAGAAAGTTGAGGTCAATTTTTTTTTAAATACTTTATTTATTAATTTTAGAGATGAGAGAAGGAGTAGAGAGAGAGAAGGGGGGAGGAGCAGGAAGCATCAACTCCCATATGTGCCTTGACCAGGTAATCCCAGGGTTTTGAACCAGCAACCTCACGGTTCCAGGTCAATGCTTTATCCACTGCGCCAACACAGGTCAGGCGAGGACAATTTTTATGTCATTATAATCTTGCATATGAGTTGAATAATCAATTGGAACCTGCATAAACATTACCGTTGTGTAGGAGAACATATTTCAGACTCCGTTTACAGCTATCAAGAAATAGCTGCCATTCTGTTGGACTGTAAGGGTAACACCTAGCAGGCTGAGAAGACTACTGATATCATCACAGTAAACAAACTGTCTTCAGAAAATAAGTGCACAAAAATTTCTTCACGCTTCCTGAAATGGGATACTTGAGCTGACCTGTGAAGTACATTCTTTTCTTGAATCCTGGAAACTAGTAACTCAGCTGCTTTCCTTAATAGGCCCAAATCTCTTACTAAGTCATTCAATTTAGGTTGGCTAAACTGCTGAGGGCTTAATGACTGCTTGGCATCAGAAGAAGACCCTTCAGATTCTACAACCATTTCCTCATGCATCTTATCAAAATACACTTGATCATCATGTGCACTTTCTTTGTCCTTAGAAGAAATAAAACCATTGAAAACTGGAACCGGGAGTGTCTCAGAGTGTGGGATAGGTCATATTGCTGAAGGAATATTAGGATATGTGATCATCTGCCATTTTTTCTTGC
This sequence comes from Rhynchonycteris naso, assembly GCA_037038555.1. NCBI lineage: Eukaryota > Metazoa > Chordata > Mammalia > Chiroptera > Emballonuridae > Rhynchonycteris > Rhynchonycteris naso. The sequence goes on along the minus strand of CM072997.1, from coordinate 42,867,559 downwards.
CGATGCCTTTTGTATGGATCAGACAGAAATAACAGTCACTGCTGTGGTCCTTAGGTTCACGCTAAACCATGGGAATATAAAAGGCATTCCTTTGCATTTTGCTTTTGTCCAGTCACGAAGCATTTCCTCACAATTATGACACACAATATGAGGAGCCCAATTCTTGTCTTGATCACCAAGGGGAACTTGAAAATAGGCAATATATGCACGTGTCACAAATGATGAAATATTGCACCTTTGACGTTGAAGTGTGTAACAGCCACATATATAACAGAAGGTGTCAGGACTATTACATTTACGCCTACTCGAAGAAGCCATGATTCAATCTTAAAACAAAATAAGAGGGTGTTTTTATCAGATCATAATTTCTTACATTTAAAAACAACTACAATTATGTAAAAGTGGTGTTTGTAAAACATTAATTGCCTTGTGATTATGTTCAATCCAAGAGTTGTTGCCCATTAACTCCAATTTAAAAACCAATGCATGCCATTAACTATAACAAAAAGAAATTAAAATTGCATTAAAACTAGAGCATGCACCAAAAAATGGATTTCAGATTTGGAATAGCAATGCAGAAATATATAGAAAAGTTCTAAAACCTCATGCAACAGAATATGGAAAAAGAAAATGTTCCCCAGTGTAATTTGAGTCAAACTGAGAAACTTAATTCTTATCATGAGTATAGGCAATGTGACAGAAAGTGGAGATTGTTTGACAACTAAATTGAGGACTGTTGTCAACTGCTACCTGCTTCTATACAGCTCCAGGGCCTTTGGGGAAAGCATTGTTCTGGACTTTACAGAATCCCCATTGTTTTTTATATCTTCTGGATGGAACTTAAAAAGATGGTTCCTAAGGGATTTCCCTACCCAATTTTAGTCTTAGAGATAGAATCCTTTATTGTGTTGTATGTCTCAGAGCCTCACTTCTTCTCTGCTGCTCACTGGGATAGATCACATTGATTTTAACTCTATCATTTGAGAGAAACATTCTCAGCCTTAAAAAAAATAATGGCCTCAAGTTTTAACTTGTGGTGAGTTTTTATGGTTGGCTTACAAAGGGTTAAAGGCTGAGGGGAAACTTGAGAGATTTAGAGTGGAAATGCTGACTACTTTCTGACTTCAGTGGTGCTGACAAGCATCTACTTCACTTAGATTGCACCTATGCAAACACAAATCTTTCACTTCTGAGTTTCTGGTGGAGTTATTGATGAGGGAAACAACAGATAGGCTAACTTCACTGGAAATTCCCTGGTAAAAGACCCTCACTAACATTTTGAAAATTGAGACTTTGGGTTCTGGTAACTCTCACTGAGCATCAAAGTAATGCATTCTTGACCAATGTAGCCTGTGAAAACAAAGAAACAAATCTTCCTTAACCACATGATCACGTAAGAGAAAGAAGGCCCTGCAAATGAGTAGGTGCTTTTCAAGTGGTTGCCCAGCATTTAAGAGGACAAGTCCAGTTACGACCAGGGCATAGCAAAGTCCTCCACCCATCGTCTGGTGTTCCTAAGTGTCTTCTGCCTTTAGACAACATTTCTTAGAAATTTGGGATGAAAAGCTGCCATTATTTTGCTTTCTCAGGAAATGATTCCTGATTTCCAAAACCAAGAGATTCTCTGTCATACAGCAGAATATTTGAAGTCCCAAAGGAGGAACTGATTTTTGCAGACCTCCACAATCTCTTTGTTCATTAAGTATGTGTCTCTTAGTCTCTAACTTGCTAGTAATACTGGCACGTTGGCCCCAAATAAAACAAAAGAGAATTTTTTAATGTCAATCTTTTTAACATTAAAAATTTTCCAGTCTCCCTGAAGCACTTTCAAGGTGCTGGTTCTGTCTTTTTTTTTTTTTTTTTAATTTTTTTTTTTTTAAATTCTTTTTATTTATTCATTTTAGAGAGGAGACAGAGAGAGAGAGAGAGAGGGAGAGAAAGAAAGAGAGAAAGGGGGGAGGAGCTGGAAGCATCAACTCCCATATGTGCCTTGACCAGACCAGTGCAGGGTTTTGAACTGGCGACCTCAGTGTTCCCAGGTCGATGCTTTATCCACTGCGCCACCACAGGTCAGGCTGGTTCTGTCTTTTAAGAGAAGGCTTTGATGAAGATGCAGAGGAGACATGTGGGGTAGTGGAAAGAATGCCAGAATTCAGACTTACCAGATCTCAGGCCTCCATCTATTACTGATAATAGAACTCTGGGCTCATCCTGTAACCATGAAGCCTCAATTTCCTCAATTATAAGACTGTATTATGGCCTGCTGAAGTTTACATGAGAGCTGAAGACCAAGTACTTGTAAAGAGATCTGAAAGATGTCAAGCAAACTAATATCTGAAAATCATTAAGTGTAATTATTTGGAAACAGTACACTTTTGTATTTAATGGCCAAGATGCTTCTGTCTGCTACTGGGGCAGATTCCTTGCTCCTGGGTGAAACAATTCAATGCAGAATTTCTCTAAGTGGCTGGTGGGGTTAGTAATAGGATTTAGTCAGTGGCTGATTAGTAAATTTCCCCATATAGTTTTCTAGAGGAAAGTCAGGGCTGTTTTGAGGGCCTTTAGGTTAAAAGGTGCTTTAGAAATGCCCTGTCCTATATATTCTATTTAACTTCATAGTTGTTTTATATTTAGACCCTCCTGGACCTCAAATTTCTGCTATTATAATTCCAACATGTTCAAAGTGGTGGAATCCCATTAGCAAAGAAGCAATGATGCCATTTATACAACCAACAGCAATCAACTCATCATGCCCTCTGAGGTGGATTCTGGAGTGTGCTAATCACAAGACTGAAACACTCATTGACCCAGCCTTCTAGGAGGTTGGATGCCTATGGAGGGCTCAATTCCTTCCTTCTTCCCTAGGAATTGCTCTCAGCTGAAGGGAGCTCACAGTGCCTGGTTAATGTGCAGGTAGAAAGGTCTGGCCCCCTGGGTTTGGTTTAGGACATCTTTGAAGACCATCCATTTCTCTCTGTGATATTGGCTGAGCCCCTGTTGCAACTGCTTCACGGTTCTACTTTTCCCTCTGCACAATCCTGCTTCCCTTCCTTCAACATAGATGACGTTTCACATATGCAGAAAAGAACCTACCAGCCTGAGACTGCTGCCCTTGAAAATACCTGCTTACAAGTTTGGTCTTTGGCTGGTGTCTGGGAACCTGGGTTTCGGTAGGCTTTATACTATTCCCCAAACTGATAAGAGCAACTCACAGTGACTAAACTGTTTGTAAAAGCAATGTGGTTTATGCTAAACACCTGCTTTCCTTCTGGAAGTCTGGAATTTGGTATGTGGTAGGCCAAGGATACTTGTATAGCCAGCCTCCAATAAAAACCCTGGGCACTGAGTCTCTAATAAACTTTCCTGGTTGACAACATTTTACATGGGTTGCCGCACAAGTCCTGTGTGATTCCATTAGGAGAGGACTCTTGGAAGCTTGCACCTGATTTTCTCTGGACTTTGTCCCTTGCACTTTTTTCCTTTTGTTGATTTTTAAAATATTCTTTTGCTGTAATAAATGGTGTCTGTGAGTACAAACTATATGCTGAGTTCTACTATTCCTTCTAATGAGCCACTGAACTCTGCAATGAACTTCCTGCATGGAAATCTCTATCATCTCAGCAAACCTGATCTAACTAAACCTCTCCTCAGTGCTGACCCAAGCACTACCCTTCCCTACAGCTCTATTTCAGTTAACTGTACCACCATTCTTCAAGTCCCTTATTTTATAATCTCAGAATCAAAACTCTCCCATCCGCCTGACCTGTGGTGGCGCAGTGGATAAAGCGTCGACCTGGGAACACTGAGGTCGCCAGTTCAAAACCCTGCACTGGTCTGGTCAAGGCACATATGGGAGTTGATGCTTCCAGCTCCTCCCCCCTTTCTCTCTCTCTCTTCTCTCTCTCCCTCTCTCTCTGTGTGTCTCCTCTCTAAAATGAATACAATAAAAAAAACACCTCTCCCATCCAACTGGGTGATTGTCCTTCTAAATATATCTCTATAATGTCTTTTACTGTATCACCTACATTCTCACCATCATCATTGCTGTAACTTAGGCCATCATACTTTTCATCTGGACAATCACTTCAGTTCCCTAATTGTTTTCTTCCCAGTCACACTGATACATAGTTCTGCCATGTTAATCTTTCTAACACAAAACTTGGAATAAGTGAATTTCTAGCTTTAAAACCAAACCAAATCAAAACAACCTTCATTTTTTCTCACTGATTTGAGAATAATGTTAAATTTCTTAACAAGCCATTCAGGACATCCATGAACAGGCCTGTTCAGCAGATAAAATATAATATGCTCACTTTGTTAAAGATGGTGCTGCCCACATGGAAGTCCGTCAGGTGATATTATTTGCCCTTATGCTTGTGATGGCTGTGGGGGTAAAGTTGTAATGTAAGCAGGCCGGGTCGTTATAGCTTAAGGCTTTGTTTTAAGAGTAAGCTCTTCTCCACACCCTTGACTGATTGGATGATGTAGGGTGGTGATGTAGGGAGGAATCCCATTATGCCTCAGATGGGTGAATTTGTATCAGAGACTTCCTTGTTTGTATAATTGGATTAAAGGTTTTGAGTCTGCTATAAAGTGGGAGAGACCAGTAGCTTGATCTCTCTCTTGGTTCCTGGGTTCCTGAGATTAGTATTAGAGAGGAGAGCAGAGTAAGGCCACGTGAAGGCCAGGAGAAGCAGCCGAGATGGCAGAGTGCTGAGGAAGAAGCCAGTTTGTTAAGAGTTTGTGCAGGAGGAGATGGGAAACAGAGGTGAATAAGTCTGGTGAGCTAGAAACCTTTGATTCTAGGAAACTCGGATAAGTCAGTAGCTTTGTGAGCACTGAATGTGTGGGTTTTGGAGCCCAGTGTGTGTTTTTGCTTGCCCGCCGGGTGCAAGCTAGAATTAAAGCTGATGGCTCACCAGTTTTTGGCTCCGGTGTTTCATTGCCATCTGTCCAAATCCAATGTGAACCTGCGTGGGCCAGGCGGCTGTGATAGTGGCCGCGACTACTGGCTTTACAGGGCCTCAACCATGATGCTGGTCTTATTCTCTCTTGCTCATTGTACTATATACCTTTTCGCCATATGGAAACTCACACTGCTCCCTGAACAAGACATATTTTTGTCCCCCTTTTGCTTTGTTTATGTTATTCATTTCCTCTCAGATGGTCTTTAACCCATCTTCTCTTACCAAAATTCTATCACTATTTTCAATGCCAATCTTCTTTTGAGAAGCTTCTTTCATAAAATTCTCCTGGTCTGCCTTCTCAAGGTAAAATTAGTGTCACCTTTGCTCTTTAACAGCAAAAATAGATTACTGTGTCTCCTACCCTTCCTTTGATGTGTGTCTCTGAAAGTAACAATGCTTCCCCTCTTTTTCTTTTGATTTGGATCAATATATTTTGCTAAACAAGAGCAAGAGGAGATTCTTGAGCAACAGTTTTTATTTCTTATGAAATAGAAAACCATCCACAGTTTATAAACTGTGTGCTCTGAAGCAGTGGTCTCCAAATGTTCTGGATTATGTATCCCAATACAAATTTGAACATAAATCTTCAACTTTATATATGTTTACTTATACATTATATACATATACATTATACTGACATATTCTATACATCATAGAACACACACAAAAATAGTAATGTTCAAAGGCGGAGATGAAAAATAGATGCAGGAAACTCTGATATTTTTGTGCCATGCCCTAGTTAATCCCTTTACACTGAGATGTGTACACTCCTGTCTAGAGAACCCTGATTCCCACCCACGAGGACCACAGTTTTACCTCTGTGACCATCATTCCTTGAGTCAAAGTTGTGCTATCAGCAAAACTAGGGAATATTAACTTCTTTGCGTGTAGCCAGTGAGCAAGAAGGTCATTTCTTCTCAAGGGATAGGTGAATTCATAAACAGTGCAAGGTCCTGGTGATTTAGCTGCTCCTCTGTAGCCAGAGATTGTCCGAAGGGAATCAGTAATATTTTTACTAAAGAAGGCAGCATATTCAGATATGCCCTGAAAATTTCTGTTGTTATTGTTGGATTTGCTCAAACCACACCTTCTGATAGGCTCTATGATTAGGATGACTTTTCAGAGCTTGTGCTGGACTGAAAGCAAGTTGAGGCAAAATGTTTTTTCCTGTAGTAATGACAAATCCAACCTGATAATGCAGAAGTTAAGTGGCCGTGACCTGAAATATGTGAAGTTCTAAACTCGTGTCTCCTGTCACAACAGATTCTTGAACAATCCAAGCAGAAAAAACAGGAGCACAGGAAATACATACAAAGAGAGGAGAGACAGCATAAAAATAACTATAGAAAGGTTTTTGGCAATTATAGTCAGATGTATATTAGCATCAAGCATGAACTTGAGAACATGACACGGTGAGGCTCAGAAAGCAAGCGTATTTCAAAAGAACATTTACAAATCCTTGGGTTAAATAAGATCTTTAAATGTGAATTATTAAGAAAAGATAGCCCAGCCTGACCAGGAAGTGGTGCAGTGGGTAGAGCGTCGGACTGGGATGCGGAGTCCTCCAGGTTCGAGTCCTCGAGGTCGCCAGCTTTAGCGTGGGTTCATTTTGTTTGGGCAAAGCTCACCAGCTTGAGCCCAAGGTTGCTGGCTTGAGCAAGGGGTTACTCAGTCTGCTGTAGCCCCATGGTCAAAGCACATATGAGAAAGCAATCAATGAACAACTAAGGTGCCACAATGAAGAATTGATGCTTCTCATCTCTCTCCCTTCCTGTCTGTCTGTCCTTATCTATCCCTCTCTCTGACTCTCTCTCTGTCTCTATCAAAAAAAAAAAAAGAAGAAAGAAAGAAATAAAAGATAGCCCAGAAAGATAGAAAATTGCAGTTGTACAATAAATTTTCTAGAACACTTTTCCCACATAACTTTAATGTGATTGCATTAAGATTAACATTATTTGAGACCTTGTGTTTACTTATGAACTTTCAACTTCTGCAAACAAGGCTTACTGGAAATCACTATACTGAAAATCATTAAAACACAGATATACCACAATGACTCCAAAAGGTAAGCTGAGTATCATTAATTGCCATTTCACACACATCCCACACACCTCACACACACAACAGAGGTAAAGATGGGCTGCAGTTCACTCTGACTGTGAGTATAAAGGGGTTTAAAGCAAAATGTCCCTTTCTCTGGGGAAATTTTATTTCAGTGAAGGTCAAAATAAATGGGACAAGAGGGGTATATAATGAATTGCTTTCTTCCCCTCAGCTGTCCTTGTATATTCTATGTCTATCTGGGCTCTCAAGGCATAAGTCTTTGCCTTGTACACTACTCCATTCTCACCTGGCTTCAGGGGAGGCAAGGAAAAAAGGAAGGAGAGAAAAGCCTGCCATACTCTTTAACAATTACTCCAGTGCATTATGAAGCAGATGTAGACCATAAGGGTGCAGTTTGAGGACGCTGGGTTCGTACACAGTAAAGCTTAGGCACTCATAAGCAAACATACATCAAGTTATACAAGCAATTAATATAGGGGGTATTTGACTTTTCTGAAAATATTTAAGAAATTTAAAAGTGAAATATAGCCTAACCAGGTGATGGTACAGTGGATGGAGCATTAGCCTGGGATGCTGTGGAGCCAGGTTCAAAACGTCGAGGTCACCAGCTTGAGCGCGGGGTTGTTCGCTTGAGCGTGGGATCATAGACATGATCCAATGGTCACTAGCTTGAGCCCAAAAGTTACTGGCTTGAAGCCCAGAGTTGCTGGCTTGAGTCCAAGGTTGCTGGCTTAAGCAAGGGGTCACTGGCTCAGCTAGAGCCCGCCCCCCCCCCCCGTTAAGGCACATATGAGAAAGCAATCAATGAACAACTAAAGTGCTGCAACCACGAGTTGATTCTTCTTATCTCTCTCCCTTCTTGTCTGTCTGTCCCTGTCAGTATGTCTGTCTGTCTCTCTCCCTTTCTTTCTCACTTGAAAAAAAAGAGTGAAATATAATTCACGTGGTATTTTATCCGATATATGTCTGGAAATGCTACAGATATCTTGGAATGTAACTAACCAGGTAATACAGAAAGAGTCTAAAAGAGAAATGATTTTTATGTATGTCTAGACTAGAGTATAGTTACAGTGTATATTTTAAGATCTTTTTGTCCTATTGATATTAATTCAAATAAAAATAAACACCTCATTATTCAATAGCTGGTGAGTAAAGAGAAGGGCTACACCAAGATTTAGAAGTTTTTCTCTAATTCTAGGGAAATAGTAATATTTGATTTGTAATTCAGACTTTCAGGATAAACAGATCCAACATGCTGTTGGATGCATGTGCAGTAATTTTCTAATGGGATGCAAAGCTGCTAATCATACCATGTAAGGAAACAACAAAGAGAAATATAGATTGTAACTAAGAGGTTGAGATTGCCATTGAGAGAGAGGAGCAATGCGAGAATATTTTCTTTGACACTAGGAAAAATGTGAAGCAGGAGTCCTCACCTAGCCAATCAGGACTTGCTAGTGGTTTTGAAGACCCACTCAGTAGATCTGTAAGCCATTTGTGGCTACTGTGCTTTTTTCTTCATCCACTGTCCATCTTCAGCGCTCTCTCCATACTTGACGAATGAGAAACCACCTAGAGTGACACCTCTTCAGACACTTCCCTTGGCCTAGCCTGACTGAACCCATTTTTCACATCTCCTTTCCCAGAGGCTGTCAGAGCCTTTGAGAAAAGTAATTCCTTCTCACATAAAACTGAACATGCTATTCTGTATTCAGTCAATAAAGCAGAAACCATGGTCAGTATGTCAAGCACAAGGGATTTAATACAGGAAACTGTTTGCAAATGTTGGAAGGGCTGAGGAAAAAAAGGAAGGAAGGGATGAGGAACAAAGATCTGAAAGCTCCTGATGCTTTTAAGATGGAACCCATGAGCCTGTTCCTGCCACTAGGCACCTATGGTTGCTGCCTCTTCAGGAACTGAAATTGTCAAAATTGTCCCCCAACAGCTAGGGCTTTAATCAACAAAGAAATTGTGCTGCAGCCTGAGCTACTGGTGGCTGCAGCTACACCACCCCCTCTGCTGCTGCAGTAGCTGCTATTGAATTTAAAAGTAGAATGTTTCTCCCTTTCTCCAACTTCCTGATCTTTTCCAATGTCTGCCATTGGCAGATACTAATAGGAAGCCACTGGCAAGGAGTCTGAGAAGTGTGATTTGCATACTTCCAGCCCTAAGGAAGATAGAGCAGATTATAAATGGTTAAGTAAAAACTAAGAAACAACAGATAATCAAAATAGTCAAGCTACTTGATTTAAAGCAATTAGCTAAAGATTATGTTTACATTCCAGTCATTTTTTCCTATGTGTATGTGTGTGTAAGTAAAACACCTTTGCAACTCACATAATATATACATTTGTAACTTTTTTGAAAATAAAATTATATTTGAAAGCTGATTTTTTAACATAATATAATTATTTTATATGTCATTAAATGTATTTTTCCAAATTTCTATGGCTACATAATATTCCATTTTATAGATGGAATATGATTTACATAGTTGCTTCTACTGTTTATTATGTTCTATTAATTTTTATATATTATGAAAATGAGAGAGAAAATGCATAGTTCTTTTTCTTATTATTACTCATGGGTCAAAAGCAAATATAAATATGACTAAGTTCTAACTAGCTGTGGGAATCAACAAAAGTGGTCCACAACTGAGACTGCTTTTTACTCACTATCACTCCCAGAACTTAGATTTTATGGGGGTGGCAAGGTGTCCAGCTTTAAAATAAACAGCAAAAACCCCTTGATTTCCCACATAAGTAGGGTGACGTGATCCAGTTCTAAGCAATGAGAAGTCATCAGGGTGGTTGGGAGGAACATATAGAACGGCACCTTTTTTGGGAGATGGACAAAATCACTTTGGAGGTAGTTTTTTTTCTCTTTATTTCCCCCTTGTTTCTAACTGAAAAGTACACAGCCCTGATTGTTAGAGCTCTGCAACCACCTCAAGCGCATGAAGATGAGGAAGGATGGCATGAAAGCCATTGCTTACTTCATGATCACTTCAGCGCTTAAGCACGTGGAACAGAACAGAGAGCAGAATCAGTCTCTGTGCTGACTGTTCTTTCTCTCTTTCACTCTCTCATGTACAGCTAAATTTGCTTAAATTAAATGTGAGTGTTATATATGTTTTGTATTTATATTGCTCTTAATCTATCCAACACCACTTCAGAAAGCTAGCAGTTAATATTGGCTACTTACTTACATGACTAAAGACTTCTTTATAAGGGTTAAAAATTCCCAAAGGTCAATAGTGGATCTATGAGTTAAGGGTATTTTTGCATTTTATGTAGAATGTGCACTTATGTGGGTTGGATGGTGAAAGAAACAGAGGGAGAGGGGTTGCCTCACTACCTGTGACCCTATCCATCTTTGAACTCCTTAACTATGGGCTTAGACCCGTGGTGTCAGCACTGACACATGTAGTCATTTTTGATGACATGCAGCCCCATGCAGCCACATACCAGAGAAGTATGGGACCACATGGTGAGAAGGACGTTTCATCCTCGGCTCCTGCACGGCCAGGTGCAGTAGCTGAGGATAAAACATTTGCTGTAGTGTAGACACTCTGTGCCGGAGGTCTGTAGGCCAAAACAACAGAACTCCTGCACAGAGCGTCTAGTTCTAGGACTTCCGGTTAGGTCGTTTCTCTCGAAGTGACACACCACCTGAGTTATGCTCTGATTTTTGGCAAATTTTGACACACCAAGCTCAAAAGATTGCCCATCACTGGGTCTTGAGTGAGAATGGTGCGGAATTAAGAAAACAGACTCATTAAGAAAAAAGGATGGGATCAAGAGGCCTCTTCAATGCCAATGGCAATATCGGAGTGCCCCATAGCCCCAGTTTGCTTTATTATATAGCCATATGCAAATAAGTACATCTTTGATACAAAGTTACACATCTGAGGCAGAAATAGGAACTCTCCCAAGGCATAAAAAGGAATCCCCCTACCATGCATAAGCGAAATCAACCAACATATGAACAAACAAAGATTAAGAGGAAGGTCATGTAAATTCTTTCCAGCAACTTAAGCAAGCAAGTGAAGTGGGTGCAAATACTCAGCATCATAGTCAATGTGGAGGTGGAGGGGGGAGAACTTAGCCTTTTGCTAAGCCTCGAATTTACAAAGGCTTTTTGCCACTTGCAGTCTACATCAGAGATGGAGCACCCATCCAGAGGTAATCAATCATTACTTGCCAATTCAAGAAATACATATAAGAGTGTTTATAGGTTTCGGTTTCCTCCTCACAAATTGAAAGTAGTTTTTTAAGGTCTTGTGGAGAAATGCAATGTCTTAGAATTTACAGTACCCAATTAATTACATTTTAAAAAATCAATGAGAGAGTGACACTGCTTTTTAGCTACTAAAATGTTAATATATAGGCATATTTATGAAGTAACTCAAAAGACAGCTTTATAATCTTTTATCTTGACATCATATTTAAGCAAAGGTAGATAGTGGTTCCTGGATTAGAACTGATTTGATCATTGTCATTTTACAAGTGGGAAAACTGAGTAAGAAAGGTATGAGATTTGCCAAAGTCACAGTGCTGATGGCATCTTTAGGTCTAAACCCCAAGTCTCTTGACTCCTAATTTAAGGCTACCCTGAACCATACTAAGAAATTCAGAGGGTGGCAAGATGGTGATGGAGTAGGCAGACAGATCAACTTCTACCTCCCAGTACCAAAGTGGATTATAATAACTTAATTTTAAAAACAATCAAACAGTCATCTGGAAAAACCAATTTTGGACTAAACTAAGATATCTTTAACAAAGGATCACTGAAGAAGCCACAGTGAAACTGGTAGGAAAAGCAGAAATGCGGAGAGGGCTGCCCAGCTCTGGGGAGCAAGTGGCAGCCCAGAGGGACTCACGTGGCTGGAGGGGAGTTTAGCAAAGAGGTGAGGGTCCTGGGCTTCAGAAACAAAGTCCCAGCCTGCAGACCCAGAGCCTAGAAGAGGCATACGGACTATATTTAGCTGTAAAAAAAAAAAAGCCAGGATATGTTTGCAAGAAAAAGACAGATTTCTCAGACCCAGGATTCATCTTAAAGGGCCCACACAGAAACCACTCACCCGGGGCTCTTCTACAACCACTCACCCGGGGTTCTGTGGGTTGGGGAGAGCTGAGAGGACTGGAGTAGCAGGAAGACAGTATAATCTAGGAGGCACAGGGAGAAACACTTTGAGGGACAACCACCCCAACCCCTGGGCTGAGTCATTCCCCAAATCTAAAGTGAATATTAATCCTGGAACCAGCAATACCAGCAAAGGGAAGCAGGTCACCAGCCAAACAGAAGCTCTCCTGCTGCAATCAGAGCAAAGAATCCCTTAGAAGCAGGGAGCCATCAGGGATACAGTATTAAGTGCTAAGGTCTGAGCTGCATCGCCACCCCCACACTGCTGGGTGCTCCCCGGAGGTCAGGCGGCGGCATCAAAATGCGAGAGCGTGGTCCTTTTGGTGGGGGCAAAAGCCGGGGGCTGGCTGCGGCTGCAGAAGGGGCGCACAAAAGTGGTCCGACCCGTGGCTGTGGGCTGAGCACACAAGAGCGGTCCTGCCTGCAGAACTGCTTGTAGGGGACAAGGCGAAAGCTAGGGAACCAGCTGAGACTTGCAGCTGGGTGAAGGAGCACAGCTCCTCCAGCGGGGCTGAGGCTTGCAAGCCCCGGTGCACCAGCACAGTCCTGCCCAGGGGGGCAGGGCAAGGGACGGGGGCAGTCAAGGCTTGCAGACAGGATGCAGGAGTTTTCCCACCTGCGGGGGTGGAGCAGAGGCAAGGGGCAGGCCAGAGCTCGAAGCCCAAATGCATGAATGCAGTCCCACCCATGGGGGTGAGGCGAAGGCCAGGGTTCAGCCAGGGCTTGCAGCCAAGGTGCAGGAATGCAATCCTGCCCTCAGGGGTGGTGCAGAGGTCTGGCCGGCCGAGGCTTGCAGCCCGGGCAAGTGAATGCAGTCCAGCCCACGGAGGCAAAGCGGAAGCCACAGTGACCACCGCAGTGGGCTGGCTCCGGCAACACCCATGCCCAAACGCCCAAGGCGGTGGCAGAGGGGGTGGCATGCCTGCAGACAGACCACATCTAGGGAACACAGAGTTCACACCCACTGAACTCCTGTGGCTACAACCTTCTTATACACAGACAATTTGGGAAGGCAGAGAAATGCAACCCAAATGAATCAACAAGAGAAATCCACAGAAAAAGATCTGAATGAGATGGAAATAACCAAATTACTGGATGCAGAGTTTTAAATAATGATTGTTAGGATGCTTGGAGATCTTAGAGCAACAATGGATGGACATAACGAGCACCTAAATAAAGTGATAGCAAGTATAAAAAAGGACATTGTAATAATAAAAAAGAATCAGTCAGAAATGACAAATACAATATCAGAAATAAAGACCACACTAGAAGAAATTAAAAGTAGGATGGATGAAGCTGAGGATCAAATCAGTGAGTTAGAGAACAAGATAAATAAAAGCATGAAGCAGAGCAGCAAAAAAACAAAAGGAGGATCAAAAAGTCTGAGGAGGAGACAGCAAGATGGCAATGGAGTAGGCGGACGTACCAACTTCCAACTTTCAGAACCAAAGTGGATTATAACTTAATTTTAAGAACCACCATCTGGATAAACCAACTTTGAACTAAACTAAATGGACTCTTCAACAAAGAAACACTGAAGAAGCCACATTGAGACTGGTAGGAAAAGCGAAAATGCGGAGAGGGCTGCCCAGCTCCTCGGAGTGAACGGCAGCCCGGAGAGACCCACGTGGCGGGAGGAGAGTTTGGCGGAGAGGGAGGGACCTGGGTCCCAGGAACCAAGCCCCAGCCTACAGTCCCAGAGCCTAGAAGAGGTGTTTGGACAGTACTGAGCTGTGAAACAAGTGAGGATACTGTTTGTGAGAAAGAGACAGTTTTCTCAGACCCAAGATTCTTTTTAAAGGGACAGCGCAGAAAACCTCTCTCACAACCACTCACTCAGGGCTCCGGGGAACAGGGACAGAGGAGAGGACCAGAGCAGTGGGAAAGAGTGTGGACTGAAGGCACAGGGACAAACACTCTGAGGGACAGCCACCCTAACCCCTGGACTGAGTCACTTCCCTAATCAAAAACGAATATTTCCCCTGGAACTAGCAATACCAGCAAAGGGAGACAGGACACCAGCCAAACAAGCTCTCCCGTGGCACTTAGAGCAGAGCTGCTTAGATGGAGGGAGATTCAAGGACTATAGTATGGAGTGTTAGGGTCTGAGCTGCAGTGCACCCACCCACACTGCTGAGGGCTTGCTGGAGGGACGGAGGCGGCGGGACGCTGAAACGCGGTTCTGTTGGCAGGAGCGGAGGCCCAGCTGGCGTGAGCTTGGTCTAGCCCAGCAGGGGTGGAGGGGACACGTGAAAGCGGTCTGGCAGCTGCAGGCCGCCTGCAGCCCCATCTGCAGGGGAAAAGCAGGAGGCCAGGAACAGGCAGAGATCTGCTCTGCGACCCTGGACCTTGCACAAGCCAGCCCTGACCGCAGGGGTAGGTCTAGGACCAGGGACAGGCGGAGGCTCGCGACTAAGTGCACGCCAGCAGCCCCACCTGGCCGAGAAACCGCGGTTTGCCATCCTGTGTGCGTGAGTTGGCTCTGAACATGGGGGCCGGGCTAGAGCCCTGGATGAGCGGAGGCTCGCAGCTGAGCCCACGCCAGCAGCCCCGCCCGGCCCAATAAACTGTAGTTTGCGATCCTACGCAGGCGGGCCCTGGCCTAGGGGGCGGGGCTAAAGCTCCAGATGGGCGGAGGCTCACAGCTGAGTCACGTCAGCAGCCCCGTCCAACCTGAGAAACTGTGGCGAGCAAGCTCTGACAGCGAGGGATGGGCAGAAGCCCGGGAACAGGCTGGGTCCACAGCTGAGCCAAGGTGTTGACCTCTACTCTTGGTGCTGAGGCTTGTGGCTTGAGTGCAGTGTGCAACCCAACCTGTGAGGGTGAGGCAAAGGCCCAGGCAGGCTTAGGCTTGTAGAGCAGGGCACCAGAACAGAGCCCCTCCAGCGGAGGAGAGGCAGAAATCATAGCAACAGCCGCAGTGGGCTGGCACTGGCAATGCCCATACTCAACCACCCTAGGCAGTGGAAGAGGGGGTGGCGGGACTGCAGACAGACCACACCTAGAGAACACAAAGGCAACACCCATTGGACTCAAGTGGCCACAACCTTCTTATATACAGACAAAATGGGCAGGCAGAGAAATGCAACCCAAATGAATCAAGAGAAATCCCCAGAGAAGGACCTGAATGAACCAAATATAACCAAATTACCGATGCAGAATTTAAAATAATGATAGTTAGGATGTTCAAAGAAATTAGAGCAATAATGGATAGTCATTACGAACACCTAAATAAAGAGATAACAAGTATGAAAAAGGAAATTGAAATAATAAAAAAGAATTAGACAGAAATGACAAATACAGTATCAGAACTGAAGACCACAATGGAAGGAATTAAAAGCAGGATGGATGACGCTGAGGATCAAATCAGCGAGTTAGAGGACACAATAAACAAAGGCACAGAAGTAGAGCAGAAAAAGAAAAGAGACTCAAAAAATGTGAAGAAACTCTAAGGGAGCTCTGTGACAACATGAAGAGAAATAACATTCGCATCATAGGGGTTCCTGAAGAAGAGGAGAGAGAACAAGAAATAGAAACTTTGTTCAATCAAATCATAGCAGAAAACTTCCCTAAATTAAGGCTGGGAAACATTCCACACCTTCAAGAAGCACACAGAACTCCATTAAAGAGAAACCCAAAGAAATCTACACCAAGACACATCATAGTTAAAATACCAAAGCTAAGGGATAAAGAGAAAATTTTAAAAGCTGCTAGAGAAAAAACGGCTATCACCTACAAAGGAGCCCCCATAAGGATGACATCCGACTTCTCAACAGAAACACTTAAGGCCAGAAGGTAATGGCAAGATATATTCAAAGTAATGCAGAACAAGAGCCTACAACCAAGACTACTCTATCCAGCAAGGCTAACATTTAAAATTGAAGGAGAAATAAAGAGCTTCCCAGACAAAAAAGGGCTCAAGGAATTCATTAAAACCAAACCAATTCTGCAAGAGATACTAAGGGGCCTATTGTGAACAGTTCAACGGGGGGAAAGAATATAACAAAAGAATACAGCTTTAAAGAATAAAATGGCAATAAACAACTACATATCAATAATAACCTTAAATGTAAATGGATTAAATGATCCAATCAAAAGACATAGGGTAACTGTGTGGATAAAGAAACAGGACCCATACATATGCTGTCTACAAGAGACACACTTTAAAACAAAAGATGCACATGTACTGAATGTAAAAGGATGGAAAAAATATTTCATGCAAATGGAAATGAAAAAAAGCCTGGGTAGCAATACTTATATCTGACAAAATGGAGTTTAAAACAAAGGCTGTAGGAAGAGATAAAGAAGGACACTACATAATGATAAAGGGAACAATTCAACAGGAAGATAAAACTATATAAAAATATCTACACACCAAATATAAGAGCCCCGACATACATAAAGCAGACTTTGATGGATATAAAGGGCGAGATTAACAGCAATACAATCATAGTAAGGGATTTCAATACCCCACTAACAACACTGGATAAATCCTCAAGAAAGAAAATTAATAAAGAAACAGCAGACTTAAAGGATACACTAGATCACCTTGATTTAATAGATACCTTCAGAACTTTTCACCCTAAAGCAGTAAAATATACATTCGTCTCAAGCGCTCATGGTACATTTTCTAGGGTAGACCACATGTTAGGACACAAAAATAGTCTCAGTAAATTTAAGAAGATTGAAATCATATCAAGCATTATCTCTGATCACAATGCCATGAAACTAGAAATTAACCACAAAAAAAAAACTGAAAAATACTCAAACACTTGGAAACTAAATAGCATGTTATTAAATAATGAATGGATTAACAATGAGATCAAAGAAGAAATAAAAAATTTCTAGAAACGAATGAAAATGAGCATACATGAACTCAAAATTTATGGGACACAGCAAAAGCAGTACTGAAGGGAAGTTCATTGCACTACAGGCATACCAAAAGAAGCTAAAAAAAGCTCAAATAAGCAACCTGACCCTGCATCTAAAAGAACTAGAAAAACAACAGCAAATAAAGCCCAGGACCATTAGAAGGAAGGAAATGGTAAAGATCAGAGCAGAAATAAATGACACAGAGGCTAAGGAAACAATACAGAGGATCAATGAAACCAGGAGCTGGTTCTTTGAAAAGGTAAACAAGATTGACGAACCTTTAACTAGATTCACCAAGAAAAAAAGAGAGAGGACTCAAATAAGTAAAATTAGAAATGAGAGTGGAGAAATAACAACTGACACAACAGAAATACAAAGTATTGTAAGAAAATACTATGAAGAACTCTATGCCAAAAAATTACACAACCTAGGTGAAATGGACAAATTTCTTGAATCATATAACCTTCCAAAAATCAATCTGGAAGAATCAGAACACCTAAACAGACCAATTACAACAAATGAGATCGAAACAGTTATCAAAAAACTCCCAAAAAAGAAAAGTCCTGGGCCTGATGGCTTAACAAGTGAATTCTACCAAAAATTCAAAGAAGAACTAACTCCTATCCTCCTCAAACTATTTCAAAAAATTCAAGAGGAAGGAAGACTTCCAAACTCCTTTTATGAGGCGAGCATAATTCTGATCCCAAAACCGGGCAAAGACAACACAAACAAAGAAAATTATAGGCCTATATCCCTGATGAATTTAGACACTAAAATTCTCAACAAAATATTAGCCAACCGGATCCAACAATATATGAAAAAAATCATACACCACGATCAAGTGGGATTTATTCTGGAGAGGCAAGGCTGGTTCAATATTCGCAAATCAATCAATGTGATTCAGCACATAAACAAAAGGAAGGGCAAAAAATCACATGATAATTTCAATAGATGCAGAAAAGGCATTTGATAAAATCCAGCACCCATTCGTGCTCAAAACTCTCAGTGAAGTGGAAATACAGGAATCATTTCTTAACATGATAAAGGCCATCAGCGACAAACCCACAGCAAACATCATACTAAATGGGCAAAAATGAAAAGCAATCCCCTTAAGATCAGGAACCAGGCAGGGGTGCCCCATTTCACCACTCTTATTCAACATAGTTCTGGAATTCCTAGCCACAGCAATCAGACAACAAGAAGAAATAAAAGGCATCCAAATTGGGAAAGAAGAAGTAAAACTATCATTATTTGCAGATGATATGATATTGTATATAGAAAACCCTAAAGTCTCAGTAAAAAAACTACTGGACCTGATAAATGAATTCAGCAAGGCAGGATATAAAATTAATACTCAGAAATCAGAGGCATTTTTATATACCAACAATGAACTGTCAGCAAAAGAAATTAAGGAAACAATCCCTTTCACTATTGCAACCAAAGAAATAAAGTACCTAGGAGTAAATTTAACCAGGGAGGTTAAGGACTTGTACTTGGAAAATTATAAAACATTGATAAAAGAAATCAAGGAAGATACAAACAAGTGGAAGCATATACCGTGCTCATGGTTAGGAAGAATAAACGTCATTAAAATGTCTATATTATCCAAAGCAATTTATAAATTCAATGCAATACCAATTGAAATACCTATGATATACTTCAAAGATATAGAACACATATTCCAAAAATTTATATGGAACCAAAAAAAGAACACGAATAGCCTCAGCAATCTTAAAAAGAAAAAATAAAGCAGGAGGTATCACTCTTCCGGATATCAAGGTTTACTACAAGGCCATTGTACTCAAGACAGCCTGGTACTGCCATAAGAACAGGCACATGGATCAATGGAACAGAACAGAGAACGCAGAAATAAACCCACAGCTTTATGGACAACTGATATTTGACAAAGGAGGAAAGAACATTCAATGAAGTAAAGATAGTCTCTTTAACAAGAGGTGTTGGGAAAATTAGACAGCTACCTGCAAAAGAATGAAACTAGTCCACCAACTTACATGATTCACAAAAATAAACTCAAACTGGTTAAAAGACTTAAATGCAAGTTGTGAAACCATAAGAATCTTAGAAGAAAACATAGGCAGTAAGCTAACCGACATCTCTCACAGCAATATATTTGCTGATTTATCTCCACCTGCAAGTGAAATAAAGGACAGGATAAACAAATGGGACTATATCAAACTAAAAAGCTTTTGTACAGCTAAAGACAATATGAACAGAATGAAAAGACAAACCACACAATGGGAGAACATATTCGATAATACATCTGATAAGGGGTTAATAACCAAAATTTATAAAGAACTTGTAAAACTGAACATCAGGAAGATAAACAATCCAATCAAAAATGGGAAAAAGAAATGAATAGACACTTCTCCAAAGAAGACATACAGATGGCCAGTAGGCATATGAAAAAATGCTGAACATCACTAATCATTAGAGAAATGCAAATTAAAACCACCACGAGATACCACCTCACACCAGTCAGAATGGTGCTCATTAACAAAACAACACATGATATGCGCTGGCGAGGATGTGGAGAAAGGGGAACCCTCCTGCACTGCTGGTGGGAATGTAGAATGGTGCAGCCACTGTGGAAAACAGTATGGAGATTCCTCAAAGAATTAAAAATTGAACTGCCTTTTGACCCAGCCATTTCACTTTTAGGAATATATCCCAAGAACACCATATCACTCTCTCTCAAAAAAAAAAAAAAAGCACCCCCATGTTTGTGGCAGCATTGTTCACAATAGCAAGATCTGGAAACAGCTCAAGTGTCCATCAGTGGACAAGTGGATCAAAAAGCAGTGGTACATATATACATTGGAATACTATGGGACCATGAAAAAGAAGGAAATATTACCTTTTGCAACAACATGGATGGACCTGGAAACTATTATCTTAATTGAAATAAGCCAGGCAGAGAAAGAAAATTATCATATGACCTCACTCATTTGAGAAATCCAAGAAACAATGAGAACTAAGGAACAGAATTGAGACAGAGGAGGGATCAAAGGGACCAGAGGAAAAGAAAAGAAGACAGAGGGAAAGGGGATGATAGGAGGGGATATACCTGAAGGGAAGGGGGGAGGGCGATATTGGGAAGGGGGCAAGAGAGATGTTGAGGGGAATACAGGGTGCAGGGGAGGCATTTGGGGCAACACTAGAATCCATGTAAACTAAACAGCTAAACTAAAATAAAATAAAGAAAAGCCAGGAAAAAATGAAGTAGTTGCTGCCTCACATCAATGAGGTGAATCCTCAGACCAGCGACAAGGTGTGAGAGCGACAAAATGGCTAAAACTCTCTACTCTCTCACAACAATCTATTGGGGCCTGCCGTAAATGGAAACATACAGGAAAGGGAATTCTGGGGGAAATGGTTCAGACTGGCTAAACTGACACATTCTAAGTCACCATAATCCATCATATCTGTTATCCAGCCAGTCAGAAGCAGGAAGGAAATGAAGAAGTCACTCTTTTCCATTTAAGTTAGGTATTGCATAAATGAAATACCTAACCCCATGAGCTTTCAAACCTAGTCAGTTGACTAAACCACAAGGGAGGTGGATATTGTAATCATCATTCCAATGGTCATGGGCCCAGGAATTCTGTTCCTGGGGAAGGAAGAAGGGTGGCTACTGAAAACAACTCAGTTTCTGCCACAACACATTAGCCCCGTCTAGAATGCCTCTTCCTCCTTCTCTGCTTGGCAAACTCTAGTCCATTCCTAGACTCAGTTATTATTCTCTACTCTGTTTTCCCATCGGGTTTTATAAATCCATCTTGGCACATTCTTGTTTATTCATTTAGAAATTTTTAAGTCTATTGTTCCGAGAACTGGAGATTTAACAATGAAAAAAAAAAGTCCTTTCAATTGCAAAATTTATTGCATCATAATTATTTAGTATCTTTTGTGCTCTAAGGTTGTCACCAATTAAGACAAGAAGGTTAAGATTCATGGACAAACAACTACAAGCATTTTTATTCCTAACTAAAATGCATAAATCTGTAATCCTGGATTAAGATTAAATAACTGGGTAATGCGAGGGAGCAAGATGGCGAGGGAGTAGGCAGACGTACCAACTTCCAACTCCCAGAACCAAAGTGGATTACAACTCAATTTTAAGAACCATCACCTGGATAAACCAACTTTGAACAAAACTAAGTGGACTCTTCAACCAAGGAACACAGAAGAAGCCACATTGAGACTGGTAGGAATAGCCAAAACGCGAAGAGGGCTGCCCAGCTCCCCGGAGCAAACGGCAGCCCGGAGAGACCCGCGGGGCGGGAGGAAAGTTTGGCGGAGAGGGAGGGACCTGGGTCCCAGGAACCAAGCCCCAGCCTGCAGTCCCAGAGCCTAGAAGAGGCGTTTGGACAGTTTTGAGCTGTGAAACAAGTGAGGGAGCTCCCAGGCCTACAGTGTGGAGTATTAGGTCCCTTCCTACTCTGCTGAGAGCTGCTTAAGGTTTTGGGGCGGCAGGACGCTGAAAGGCGGTTCTGTCGGCGTGGGCAGAGACCAACCCGGTGGGAGATCGGTCTAGCCCAGAGGGTCGGAGGGGAAGCGCGAGAGCGGTCCGGAAGCTGCGGGCCCGCCTTTAATCCCACTTATGGGGACAAAGCGGGAGGCCAGGAACAGACAGGCCCTGCGCAAGCCGGTCCTGACCGCGGGGACCGGGCTAGGACCAGGGACGGGCAGGGGCTCGTGGCTGAGCTGACGCTACCAGCCACCCCCCCGCCGGAGAAACCAGGGCTGGCCAGTATACGTGCGCGAGCGGGCTCCGAGCGCGGGGGCGGGGTAGAGTCCGGGATGAGCGGAAGTACGCAGCTGAGAGGAAGCCAGCAAACACGCCCGCCCCAATAAACCTTGGTTTCCGACCCTGCGCAGAAGGGCCCTGGCCTCGAGGGTGGGGCTAAAGCTCTGGACGGGCAAAAGCTTACAGCTGAGAGCACGTCAAAAGCCCCGCCTAACCCGCGGAACTGTAGCGAGCAGGCTCCGACTGCTGGTTCTGGGCGGAAGTCCGGAAATAGGCTGGGTCCGCAGCTGAGGAAAGGTGCTCACCTCTACCCTTGGTGCTAATCTTGTGGCTTCAGTGACAGCCCCTCCCAGGAGGAGAGGCAGAAATCACAGCAAAAGCCACAGTGGGCCGGCGCTGGCAACGCTCATACCCAACCACCCTAGGCACCGGCAGAGGGGGTGGGGGGCCTGCAGACAGACCACACCTAGAGAACACAAAGGCAACACCTACTGGACTCAAGTGGCCACAACTTGCTTATACACAGAAAAAATGGGCAGGCAGAGGAATGCAAACCAAATGAATCAAGAGAAATCCCCAGAGAAGGACCTGAATGAACCAGATATAACCGAATTACCAGAAGCAGAATTTAGAATAATGATAGTTAGGATGTTCAAAGAAATTAGAGCAACAATGGATAGTCATTATGAACACCTAAATAAAGAGATAACAAGTATAAAAAATGAAATTGAAATAATAAAAAAGAATCAGACAGAAATGACAAATACAGTATCAGAACTGAAGACCACAATGGAAGGAAATAAAAGCAGGATGGATGACGCTGAGGATCGAATAAGCGAGTTAGAGGACACAATAAACAAAGGCACAGAATCAGAGAAGAAAAAGGAAAAGAGACTTAAAAAATGTGAGGAAACTCTAAGGGAGCTTTGTGACAACATGAAGAGAAACAACATTCGCATCATAGGGGTGCCTGAAGAAGAAGAGAGAGGACAGGAAATGGAAACTTTGTTCAATCAAATCATAGCAGAAAACTTTCCTAAATTAAGGCTGGGAAACACTCCACACATTCAAGAAGCACACAGAACTCCATTAAAGAGAAACCCAAAAAGATCTACACCAAGACACATCATAGTTAAAATACCAAAGCTAATGGATAAAGAAAAAATTTTAAAAGCTGCTAGAGAAAAAAAGGCTATCACCTACAAAGGAGCCCCCATAAGGATGACATCGGACTTCTCAACAGAAACACTTGAGGCCAGAAGGGAATGGCAAGAAATAATCAAAGTAATGCAGAACAAGAACCTACAACCAAGACTACTTTATCCAGCAAGGCTAACGTTTAAAATTGAAGGAGAAATAAAGAGCTTCCCAGAAAAAGAAAGCCTCAAGGAATTCATAAAAACCAAACCAATTCTGCAAGAGATACTAAGGGGCCTCTTGTGAACAGTTTAAAGGGAGGAATGAATAGAGCAAAAGAAGAATACAGCTTTAAAGAATAAAATGGCAATAAACAACTACATATCAATAATAACCTTAAATGTAAATGGATTAAATGATCCAATCAAAAGACATAGGGTAGCAGCATGGATAAAGAAACAGGACCCATACATATGCTGTCTACAAGAGACACACCTTAAAACGAAAGATGTTCATAGACTGAAGGTAAAAGGATGGAAAAAAATATTTCATGCAAATGGAAATGAAAAAAAAGCAGGGGTAGCAATACTTATATCAGACAAAATGGACTCTAAAACAAAGGCTGTAGTAAGAGATAAAGGAGGACACTACATAATGATAAAGGGAACAATTTAACAGGAAGATATAACTATTGTAAATATCTATGCACCAAATATAGGAGCCCCGACATACATAAAGCAGACTTTGATGGATATAAAGGGCGAGATTAACAGCAATACTATCATAGTAGGGGATTTCAATACCCCTCTAACAACACTGGGTAGATCCTCAAGAAAGAAAATTAATAAAGAAACAGCAGACTTAAAGGATACACTAGATCAACTTGATTTAATAGATATCTTCAGATCTTTTCACCCTAAAGCAGTAGAATATACATTCTTCTCAAGCGCTCATGGTATGTTTTCTAGGATAGACCACATGTTAGGACACAAAAATGGTCTCAATAAATTTAAGAAGATTGAAATCATATCAAGCATTTTCTCTGATCACAATGCCATGAAACTAGAAATTAACCACAAAAGAAAAACTGAAAAATACTCAAACACTTGGAAACTAAATAGCATGTTATTAAATAATGAATGGATTAACAATGAGATCAAAGAAGAAATAAAAATGTTTCTAGAAAAAAAAGATAATGAGCATACATCAACTCAAAATTTATGGGACACAGCAAAAGCAGTTCTGAGAGGGAAGTTTATTGCACTACAGGCATATCACAAGAAGCTAGAAAAAGCTCAAATAAGCAACCTAACCCTGCATCTAAAAGAACTAGAAAAACAACAACAAATAAAACCCAAGACAAGTAGAAGGAAGGAGATAATAAAGGTCAGAGCAGAAATAAATGACATAGAGGCTAAGGAAACAATACAGAGGATCAATGAAACAAGAAGCTGGTTCTTTGAAAAGGTAAACAAGATTGATGAACCTTTAACTAGACTCACCAAGATAAAAAGAGAGAGGACTCAAATAAATAAAATTAGAAAAGACAGTGGAGAAATAACAACTGACACAACAGAAATACAAAGCATTGTAAGAAAATACTATGAAGAAATCTATGCCAAAAAATTAGACAATCTTGGTGAAATGGACAAATTTCTTGAATCATATAACCTTCCAAAAATCAATCTGGAAGAATCAGAACACCTAAACAGACCAATTACAGCAAATGAGATCGAAACAGTTATCAAAAGACTCCCAAAAAAGGAAAGTCCTGGGCCTGATGGCTTCACAAGTGAATTCTATCAAAAATTCAAAGAAGAACTAACTCCTATTCTCCTCAAGCTATTTCAAAAAATTCAAAAGGAAGGAAGACTTCCAAACTCCTTTTATGAGGCGAGCATAATTCTGATCCCAAAACCGGGCAAAGACAACACAAACAAAGAAAATTATAGGCCTATATCCCTGATGAATTTAGACGCTAAAATTCTCAACAAAATATTAGCCAACCGGATCCAACAATATATGAAAGAAATCATACACCACGATCAAGTGGGATTTATTCTGGAGAGGCAAGGCTGGTTCAATATTCGCAAATCAATCAATGTGATTCACCACATAAACAAAAGGAAGGACAAAAATCACATGATAATTTCAATAGATGCAGAAAAGGCATTTGATAAAATCCAGCACCCATTCATGCTCAAAACTCTCAGTAAAGTGGGAATACAGGGATCATTCCTTAACATGATAAAGGCCATTTACGATAAACCGACAGCAAACATCATACTAAATGGACAAAGATTAAAAGCAATCCCCCTAAGATCAGGAACCAGGCAGGGTTGCCCACACTCACTACTCTTATTCAACATAGTTCTGGAAGTCCTAGCTACAGCAATCAGACAAGAAGAAGAAATAAACGGCATACAAACTGGAAAAGAAGAAGTAAAACTGTCATTATTTGCCGATGATATGATATCGTATATTGAAAACCCTAAAGTCTCAGTCAAAAAACTACTGGACCTTATAAATGATTTCAGCAAGGTGGCAGGATATAAAATTAATACTCAGAAATCAGAGGCATTTCTATACACCAACAATGAAATATCAGCAAAAGAAATTAAGGAAACAATCCCCTTCACTATTGCAGCCAAAAAAATAAAGTACCTAGGAGTAAATTTAACCAAGGAGGTTAAGGACTTGTACTTGGAAAATTATAGAACATTGATAAAAGAAATCAAGGAAGATACAAACAAGTGGAAGCATATACCGTGCTCATGGCTAGGAAGAATAAATATCATTAAAATGTCTATATTACCTAAAGCAATTTATAAATTCAATGCAATACCAATTAAAATACCAATGACATACTTCAAAGATATAGAACACATATTCCAAAAATTTATATGGAACCAAAAAAGAACACGAATAGCCTCAGCAATCTTAAAAAGAAAAAATAAAGCAGGAGGTATCACTCTTCCTGATATCAAGGTTTACTATAAGGCCATTATACTCAAGACAGCCTGGTACTGGCATAAGAACAGGCACATAGATCAATGGAACAGAACAGAGAACCCAGAAATAAACCCACAGCTTTATGGACAACTGATATTTGACAAAGGAGGAAAGAACATACAATGGAGTAAAGACAGCCTCTTTAACAAATGGTGTTGGGAAAATTGGACATCTACCTGCAAAAAAATGAAACTAGACCATCAACTTACACCATTCACAAAAACAAACTCAAAATGGATAAAAGACTTAAATGTAAGCCGTGAAACCATAAGCATCTTAGAAGAAAACATAGGCAGCAAGCTCTCCGACATCTGTAGCAGCGGTATATGTGCCGATTTATCTCCACGGGCAACTGAAATAAAAGGCAAGATAAACAAATGGGACTATATCAAACTAAAAAGTTTTTGCACAGCTAAAGACAATAGGAACAGAATAAAAAGACAAACCACACAATGGGAGAACATATTCGACAGCACATCTGATAAGGGGTTAATAACTAAAATTTATAAAGAACTTATAAAACGCAACACCAGGAAGACAAACAACCCAATCAAAAAATGGGCAAAAGAAATGAATAGAAATTTCTCCAAAGAGGACATACAGATGGCCAATAGGCATATGAAAAAATGCTCAACATCACTAATCATTAGAGAAATGCAAATTAACACCACAATGAGATATCACCTCACACCAGTCAGAATGGCACTTATCAGCAAAACAACACAGAATAAGTGCTGGCGAGGATGTGGAGAAAAGGGAACCCTTCTGCACTGCTGGTGGGAATGCAGACTGGTGCAGCCACTGTGGAAAACAGTTTGGAGATTCCTCAGAAAATTAAAAATTGAACTGCCTTTTGACCCAGCTATCCCACTTATAGGAATATACCCTAAGAACACCATAGCACTGTTCGAAAAGAAGAAATGCGCCCCCATGTTCTTGGCAGCATTGTTCACAATAGCGAAGATCTGGAACCAGCCCAAGTGTCCGTCAGAAGACGAGTGGATTAAAAAGCTATGGTACATATATACTATGGAATACTACTCAGCCATAAGAAACGATGACATCGGATCATTTATAACAAAATGGATGTACCTTGATAACATTATACGGAGTGAAATAAGTAAATCAGAAAAAAAGAAAAACTGAGAACAGCATGATTACATACATAGGTGGGACATGAAAGTGAGGGTATGAGACATGGACAAGAGAGTGGTGGTTATGGGATGGGGGGAGGGAGGGAAGAGTGGGATAGGGAGGAGGGGAGGGACACAGGGAAAACCAGATTGAGGGTGACAGAGGACAATTTGACTTTTGGTGATGGGTATGCAACACAATTGAATGATAAGATAACCTGGAGATGTTTTCATTGTACATATGTACCTTGATTTATTGGTGTCACCCCATTAGAATTAATAATAATAAAATATATATATATTAAGAAAAACTGGGTAATGCTTCAAATGTAAATCACATTCTTTCCTATTAATCACAAATATTAAAATTTGTGATTTATAAATCATATCTCTTTTAAGGAGTCATGGACTTTGAAAGGACTTTGGAGATTTTCTAAGTTAGAAAAAAAATCTGAGAGTTGATCACAAGGCTATTTGTTCAAGATTACATGCTAAATTAGTGTCAGGGCTAAAATTAGTACACAACAATATTGAGTTTTAAAAAGGTGTCCTTGATGCATTGCATTTTTGTCACAGTAAAAGTATACTTTAATAATGTTTATAAAATCAGTCTTCCCAAAAAATATAGCATTAAAAGTCAGGTTTTTAAAAAAATAAACATTGCTGATTTCATTTCCTTGTTTTAATAGGTTTTTTTGGTGGAATATTTAGGGTTTTCTATATATAGTATCATGTCACTTGTAAACAGTGACAATTTTACTTCTTTTTGTCCAGTTTGGATATATTTTATTTCTTTTCTTGTCTGGTTGCTGTGTCTGGGACTTCCAATACTATGCTGAATGAGAGCAGTAAGAGTGGACATCCTTGTCTTGTTCCTGATCATAGAGGAAAAACTTTCAGCTTTTGACCACTGAGTATGAGGTTAGCTGTGGGTTTGTTATAATGGCTTTTATTATGCTAAGGTATGTTCCTTCTAGACACACTTTACTACGAGTTTTTTTCATAAATGTGTGTTGGATTTTGTCAAGTGCTTTTTTTGCATCTATTGAGATCATATGATTTTTATCTTTCATTTTGTTTACATGGTGTATTATGTTGATTGATTTGCAGATATTAAACCATCCCTGGGTTCCTGGAATAAATCATACTTGATCTTGGTGTATGATCATTCTACTGTATTGATGAATTTGGTTTGCTAATATTGTGTTGAGAATTTTTACATATGTTTATCAGGGATATAGGCTTATAATTTTTTTTTTTAGTAGTCTCTTTGGTTTTTGTATCAGGGTAATGCTAGACTCAGAATGAGTTTGAAAGCTTTCTTTTCTCTTCAAGTTTTTGGAATAGTTTGGAAAGGATAGGTATTAATTATTCTGTGAATGTTTGATATTCCAGAACTATCTGGTCCTGGAATTTTGTTTGTTGAAAGTTTTTAGATTACTGACTCAATTTTATTTCTAGTAATCAATCTGTTCAACTTCCCGTTTCTTCCTGATTGTCTTGGAAGATTATATGTTCTTAGGAATTTATTTATTTCTTCTAGGTTGTCCAATTTATTGGCATATAATTGTTCATGATATTCTCCACATTTTTGTGATGCCAGTTGTGTCATTTCTTCTCTTTAATTTCTGATTTTATTTATTTGGGCCTCGATTACTTTATCTATCATCTATCTATCTATCTATCTATCTATCTATCTATCTATCTATCTATCATCTTTCTATCTATCTATTTTTGATGCGCCTAGCTAAAGTTCTATTATTTTATTTTTTTCAAATAGCCAGCTTTTAATTTCATTAATCTTTTCATTTCTTTTCTATTATTTTTGAGTCTCTAATTTATTTATTTCTGCTTTGATCTTTATTATTTACTTCCTTTTACTCACTTAGGGTTTTGTTTGTTATTTTTCTAGTTCCTATAGTTGTAAATTTAGATTGTTTGAGATTTTAATTGTTTCTTGAGATAGGCCTGTATTGCTATAAATTTCTCTCTTAGAATTGCATTTGTTGTGTCCCAAAATTTTTGAATCATTTTGTTTCCATTTTCATTTGTCTCAAGATATTTTTTAATTTTTTCCTTGATTTCTTCATTGACCCATTGATTGTATAGTAACATGTTTAATAGTGAATAATGTTTATTAAATAAATTCAATGGTGCTGCAGGATACAATATTAATACTCAGAAATCTATTGCATCTCTATAAACAAATAACAAACTATGAGAAAAAATTAAGAAAAAAATTCCATTTATAATTGCATCAAAAAGAATAAAACATTTAGAATTTAACCAAGGAAATAAAAGACCTGGACTCTGAAAATTATAAGACATTGATGACAGAAATGGAAAAAACCACAAATAAATGGAAGGATAGACTGTGTTAATGGATTGGAAGACTTGGTGTTGTTAAAATATCTATACTACCCAAAGCAATCTACAGGTACAATAAAATTCCTAAACCAGTGGCATTTTTCACAGAAATAGAACAAATAATCCTAAAATTTATATGGAACCATGAAAGATCCCAAATGTCCAAAGAAATCTTAAGAAAGAAAAAAATCTAGAGGTATCACGTTCCCTCATTTCAAACTATACTACAAAGCTAAATTAATCAAAAGAGTGTGGCACTGAAACAAAAACAGACACACAAATTAATGGAAAGGAATAGGAAGCCCAGAAATAAACCGATGCTTACATGGTCAATTAATCTACAACAAAGGATGCAAGACTACACAATGGGGAAAAGACAGTTTCTTCAACAAATGGTGTTGGGAAAACTGAACAGATACATGCAAAAAATTAATCTAGACCACTTTTGTATACCATATACAAAAATACACTCAAAGTAGATTAAAGACTTAAATATAAGACTTGAAACTATAAAACTAGAAGAAAATATAGGTCATAAACTCTTTGACAGAGCTCTTACCAAATTCTTTTTGGATATTTCTCCTATGACAAAGGAAACAAAAGCAAAAATAGACAAATGGGACTACATCAAACTATAAAGCCTTTGCACAGCAAAGGAAACCATCAATGAAATGAAAAAGCAACTTACTGAAGGGGAGAAGATATTTGCAAATAATATAGCTGAGAAGAGTTAATATCCAGAATATATAAAAAACTCATACAACTCAACATCAAAGAAATAAAACCAAAAAACAAACAATCCAATTTTAAAAATGTGCAGAGACCTGAGTAGACATTGCTCCAAAGAAACACAGGGATGGTCAACAGACACATGAAAAGATGCTCAATATCACCAATCATCAGGGAAGTGTAAAACAAAACCACTATGAGAAATCATCTCACACTGTCAGAATGGCTATTATAAAAAATTACAACAAGTTACAAGTGTTGGAGAGGATGTAGAGAAAAGGGAACCTTTGTGCGCTGTTGGTGGGATTGTAAATAAGTACAAACATATGGAAACCAGTAAAAGAAATTCCTCAAAAAAATTAAAAATAGAACTACTGTATGATGCTGTGAACCAGTGTGGCTAGTAATTCCAGGTCCTGAGTGGGAACAGTGTGGAATGAAGAAAATAAGCTTAAAGAGAAATAGGATGGGATGGGAGGTCTCTTTGCAAGGCAAAAGATAGCTTGCAAAAAGCGTCTCCACTCCTATACCTTGCTTAATTTATAAGGCAAAAAAACTCATTAGCAAATCAAAGAGATCATTAAAACAAACTCACATTTCCAGGGCAACCCAAGAATTCTCCCAAGTGCAGAAAACCTTCCACCCTGCATAACATAGTAACTTCACAAAACAAAGGATAAAAAGAAAACTGCCTCCAGTCTCTCCAGTAGGGACCTGGGGGATAGGATGAGTGGAAACAATGCAGCATCACAGCTAACATGGAGGTGTGGAGAAAAACTTAGCCGTTAGCGACTTAACCAAGCAAGTGAGGTGGAGGGTTGGGCAGACTGTCAGCTTACTGCCAGTTCCCCACACCTTTGTCCCCCCCCAAATGTAAACCACAAGGACCCTGTCAGCTTGTGGTCCCCAACAGTATGACCCAGCAATTCCACTTCTGTGTATTTATCCAAAGAAAACAAAAACAATAATTCAAAAAGATATATGCACCCTCTCTCTGTTCATTGCAGCATTACTTACAATAGCCAAGATATGGAAGTAACCTGTGTATCCATCAATAGATGAATGAATAAAGAAGAAGTGGTACATATAAACAATGGAATATTAACCATAAAATTGTATGAAATCTTTCCATTTACAACAACATGGATAGACCTACAGGTATCATGTTAAGTGAAATAAGTCGGACAAAGAGAAACAAATACTTTATTTGTGGCTTTATTTATATGTAGAATCAAAAAACAACAGCCTGACCAGGCAGTGGTGCAGTGGAAAAAGCATGACCTGGAATGCAGAGGACCTAGGTTCGAAACCTCGAGGTCACTGGCTTGAGCATGGCCTCATCCAGCTTGAGCATGGGCTCACCAGCTTGAGTGTGGGGTCACTGGCTTGAGTGTGGGATCATAGACATGAACCCATGTCCACTGGCTTGAGCCCAAAGGTTTCTGGCTCAGAGCCCAATGTTGCTAGTTTGAGCAACGGGTTACTGGCTCTGCTGTAGCCCCTCCCACACACACACACTCAAGGCACATATGAGAAAGAAACGAATAAACAACTAAGCAGCTACAATGAAGAATTGATGCTTCTCATCTTTCTCCCTTCCTGCCTGTCTGTCCCTCTCTCTGTCTCTATCTCTGTCTTTCTCACTAAGAAAAAACCACAGAAAACAGTGAACAAACAAAATGAAACAGAAAAAACTCATAGATACAGAGAACAAAATGATGGTTGCCAAAAGGGAGTGGGTGGTGGGGGATTGGCAGAAAAGGGGAAGGAGATTAAGAAGTACAAAGTTTAAGTCATAATTATTTTATTTTATTTTTATTTTTTAATGAGAGGAGGGGAGGCAGAGACAGACTCCCACATGTGCCCGACAGGGATCCACCTGACAACCCCAGTAGGGGGTGATGATCTGCCCATCTGGGGCGATTGCTCTGTTGCAACTGGAGCCGTTTTTTAGAGTCTGAGGTGGAGGCAATGGAGCCATCCTCTGTGCCCGGGGCCAACTCGCTCCAGTTGAGCCATGGCTGTGAGAGAGTAGAAGGAGGAGGAGGAGAGAGAGAAAGAAGTGAGAAAGGGAGGAATAGAGAAGCAGATGGCTGCTTCTCCTGTGTTCCCTGGCCAGGAATTGAACCCAGGACAGCCATATGCTGGGCCGATGCTCTACCACTGAGCTAACTGCCAGGGCCCAATTTTTTCTTAAAAAAAAATAAACTATTACAAGAATAAGAGTATGTTGGTGTGTGTGTGTGTGTTTGTGTGTGTATGTGTGTATGTGTGAGATACAAGTAATTTGAATGTAAACATATTAAAGAATGGCAATATAAAGTTACAAAATGTCAAGTTAAATTTTAAGGATGACAGATGATTCTTCTCCTCAACTTCTATGTACCCCTTCCTACAATTCATAGATTCTATTAGAGATCGGTTCTATGATCATTTGAGGTCTGTAATAGTGCACATACACAAACACAAACACTGAAAATCAGAGTTTCTGTTGAAAACTAATATAACAAAGGAAAGCCATTATGCACAGCTTTGAGCAGCCATAGAATTCTAACACACATCCTTTCTCTTTGAACCTTTACTCCCACACACCACCAGATGCAGTCTAAAATACATGCCCCACGTTCACACCTACTTGCTCAGCCGCTCACCTGCCCCTCTCCACAGTTCTGACACGTTTGTTCCACCTCTGTCATCACTGTGGGAGATGGTGTGAAGGAGAAATGAAAGTCAAGAACACAGATGCAGAGCACATAAATATGTGTACTATGCAAAGCCTGTGGGGAAAATCTTTTAATGAAATAAACAATATTAACTTATTTCATAAAAATTAGCTTTCAATAGAATCAATGAAAATAGAGCTAGCTCCTCAGACCAAGTTCATGAGACTAAAAAGGAAGATTATGTTTCAGAGTTTAATCCAATTCACTTTTGAAAACACTGTATCTGAGCAAATACAATAAATTGATGATTTTCTATGTAAAGAGTTTAAAATAGTACTATTGAATTAGCTCTCAAAATCCTAGAAAAAAGAAAAGAATATAATTTTTAAAAAATTTAAAGATTTTATTTATTGATTTTAGAGAGAGACAGAGAGAAAGAGAGAGAGGAGAGTGGAAGCATGGGAAGCATTAATTCATACTAGTTGTTTCCTGTATGTGCCCTGACCAGGCAATCCTGGGGTTTCAAACTGGCGACTTCAGCATTCCAGGTCGTTGTTTTATCCACTGTGCCACCACAAGTCAGGCTAAAAAATTTTTTTTTAATTTTACTTTTTTTCTGATGGTACAAAAAGACTCTAAATTTAACTCACTAGAGGTTTTACCCTGGAGCCTGAAGTCTTTCGGTTTGTGCACTATAGTTAGATTGAGGGTACAATTAGATCAAATATCAGATTTTTAAAGTATACAAATATAAAACATCGTAAATGCTACTGCTAAAAATACAAAAGCCAGGAACTCTGGCCAATCCAAAATTACCAAGTAAGATAGATATTATGAAGTCTCTCTGAAAGTATTGGCCATGACTATGTATTACTGTTGCTGACAAAGCATTTTGTATTTTATATGATGAATTTTTATCAAGAATCTTGAAGGTTCTGGCAAGCAATAGAATTATAAACAATGGGATAGAAGGATGCACACTTTCCCCACTAATGCATAGAAATAGCTTTGTATGGAATAAGTGAGATACTTTTGGTTACAAATGGCAGTAAACCTGCCTCAAATGGACTTAAAAGGAAATTTGTTGTCTCATGTAACGGAAAAGCCCAAGCTTCAAGCATAGCGGAATTCAGGCAGAACAGAACAGAAACCTTTTAACTGTATGCGGTAGGGAGTATTCTAAGATGTCCTTTCAAATTTCTTGCCATTGATGTGCATACCCTGACCTGGACCTGTCAATTTGATGAATGTTACCTCTGTGATTAGGCTATGTTATATGGCATGGTTGGCCTTAATATAGGGAGATTATCTAGGTGGTCCTGGATTAATCATATGAGCCCTTTAAAAGTAAAATCTTTTCTCTGGCTGGTAGTAGAAGGGATAGTCAGAGAGATTCAAAGCATAAGAAGAATTTGACATGAAGAAGGTTTTCTGTCGCTAAGATAAAGGGTCCACATGGCAGGGACCTGAAAATAATCTCTAGGAGCTAAGCATAGTTGCCAACTGACAGCTAGCAAGACACAAGAATCTCAGTCTTACAACTTCAAGGAAATGAATTCTGCCAATAATGTGAAGGCGTTGGAAGTGAGTTTTTCTGTAGTTGAACCTCCAGGTGGGAAAATTGGTGGCCCACACTTTGATTTTAGCTTTATCAGACCCTGAGCTAGAAGAATTGATTCAAGGAAACAGGTATAAATTATGTTGTTTAAGCCACCAACTTATTGGTCATTTGCTTGTTCTTGAGACAAACACTATGAAAAAGGTATGTCCTTTCTCACTGCAATGATGCTGAAGTAGTGGGGTTGTTTGGAAGAACTCTGACTTCCACCCTTGTATTAGTTTCCTGTTGCTGTTGTAACAAGTTGTTACAAACTTAGTGGCTTAACATAAATTATAGTTCTGGAGATCAGAAGGTCAAAATGGGTCTTCTGGCACTTAAATCAAGGGCTACATAAAGCAGACTTATTTCTGGAGGCTCTGGAAACTCTTTTCTTGCCTTTTCCAGTTTCTAAAGGCTGCCTGTGTGCCTTGGCTCATGGCCCCTCTCTTCATCTTTTTATTTTTTGTTTATTTTTTGACAGAAACAGAGAGAGGGACAAATAGGGACAGACAGGCAAGAAGGGAGAGAGATGATGTTGGGCAGATAAAATATATTATGCTCCTTTGTTAAAGATGGTGCTGCCCACATGCAAGTCCGTTGATATTAATGTGTTTTGGGGGACAGGCTGTGGGCAGGCCGGGTCGTTATAGCCTACACCTTAGTTTTAAGAGTGAGCTTTTCCCCACACCCTTGACTGATTGGATGATGTAGGGTGGTGCACTGTCATGAGGAATCCTCCCAGTATGTCTCAGATAAGTGACTTTGTATCAGAGACTTCCTTGTTTGTAGATTGGATTAAAGGTTTTGCATCTACGCTATAAAGTGGGGCAGGCCAGGAGCTTGCTCACTCTCTTGGTTCCTTAGATTAGTATTAGAGAGGAGAGCAGATGAAGGCCACGTGGAGGCCAGGAGAAGCAGCCAAGATGGTGGAGTGCTGAGGAAGAAGCCAGTTTGTGCAGAGTTTGTGTAGAGAGAAGGAGATGGGGAACAGAGGTGAATAAGTCTGGTGAGCTAGAAACCTTTGATTCTAGGAAACTCGGATAAATCAGTAGCTTTGTGAGCACTGAATGAGTGGGTTTTGGAGCCCAGTGTGTGTTTTTGCTTGCCTGGCGGGTGCAAGCTAGAATTAAAGCTGATGACTCACCAGTTCTTGGCTCCGTTGTTTCATTACCATCTGTTCGAATCAAATGCGAACCTGCACTGGCCAGGCTGCTGTGATGGTGGCCTTGGCTACTAGCTTTACAGATGAGAAGCATCAGTTCTTCATTGCAGCACCTTAGTTGTTCATTGATTGCTTTCTCTTATGTGCCTTGAGGGGAGGGGGGCTACAGAAGAGCAAGTGACCCCTGACTGAAGCCAGCGACCTTGTGCTCAAGCTAGCAACCTTGGGCTTCAACCTTTGGTTCACGTCTGTGATCCCACACTCAATTTAGTGATCCCACACTCAAGCTGGTGAGCCCGAGCTCAAGGCCGATGAGTTTGTGCTCAAGCTAGTGATCCCAGGGTTTCAAAGCTGGATCCTGAGCATCTCAGTCTGATGCTCTATCCACTGGGCCACTGCCTGGTCAGGCCTCCTCTCTTCATCTTTAAAGCACATCATTTACAACCTCTACTTCTATGATCACATCCCCCTTCATTTTTTTACTCTTTTGCCTTCCTGCTATAAAGATATTTGCAATCACATTGGACCCACCTGAATAATTCAGGAGATTCTTCTCATATCAAGATCCTTAACTTAAACACAAGAACAAAATTATAGTGGAGTGGTGAGAGGTTATCCTATTTATGAGAATATTATCCAGCTCAAATCCTCTGATAAAGCTGGGACTGAGAAAGGATAAGAGAAGTCAAAAGAACAGAAGGAACAGCAAACTTCTTATAGCCAATTATTATTCCCATCTTGTTCTGAGGCTAGACAGAAAGGAAGGATCAAGGATAATAGCAAGTTCCAAGGCTGCTGGGAGAGGAAATGAAGAGAGCTCAGTTGGTTTGGATGACGCTGAGAATCCAGTCTGTATAGTGAGAAACCTTGGTGTAGTAGCCAGTATCACCTTTCAGAACACACCCATCTGACCAGGAGAGGATTCCATGGAGCTGATTTTGGCACAAGATGGGGGCAGCAGCTAGTTCCTGTTAGAAAGGGGAGATATGGATGAGGCACAGTAGCCAAAACAAAGACAATTTAGTACCAAGTCCCTATCTGAGAGGCCCAGAACAGAAAGATCTAGGCAATAAGAACTGAGAGAAATGTGTGGTGGCCATCTTGGGACTAACCCCACCCTTCACCCTAGGCCACATCAGAGGAAGCCATAAAGAAATAAGAATGCTCTGAGATGTTTCCACCCTGACATCTAAGTTTCTTCATGATTGGAAGGAAGACACTTTTTACTTCCGGGACCCCATTTACCTTGATCTCTTCTTGG
This sequence comes from Rhynchonycteris naso, assembly GCA_037038555.1. NCBI lineage: Eukaryota > Metazoa > Chordata > Mammalia > Chiroptera > Emballonuridae > Rhynchonycteris > Rhynchonycteris naso. The sequence continues at coordinate 42,830,679 of CM072997.1, read as the reverse complement.
ATGTAGAGATAAGAAATTGGATTTGGTTATGGAAGATATGTGGACCCAAAACAGTAGTTCAGACAAAACTTAGGAGGAACAGAGGGAAAAGAGTTACCTTACACAAGTGTGTGCTCTCCAGGGATGATCCCGCACAGAACATATTCTCTGTGACTTTAACAGGAATTTTTCTTACAGGGGACTCTTGGCAGTGTTCATTAGAGAACCAAGAGACAGTCTTGTTTAGCTGGATATCAGGGTCTGTGTCTGAGCACACACGCATGTGCGCACGCACACACACACACAGAGAGAGAGAGAGAGAAAGAGTCTTTGTTTATCTGAATATCAGGGTCTGTATCTGAGCACACACACACACACAGACTTTGTTTCTCTTTGATCCTTCATGTATCCATCTCCTTTTCTTTTCTCCTTCCCTCCTTCTTTTCTTTTATTAACCACTCCATTATTCAATGAAAGAAAAAGCCAAAATGAAAAGGAACCAGAGAAGAAAACAGGTAATGAAATGAGAATACCAAGGTCTAATAACAGTATTGTAAACTGCATGCCTTGGGCTTGCATATGTATGCTTTTGTGAATGTTTGTAAGTTTCTAATGAATGAGTCACACTAAGCATTTACCAGTGAAATTGCCCTCCAAACCCTTCCTCACCCAGACACCTTTTCACCTTCATCTGGGTGATGAATAAGGCAAGAAGGACACTGGATTCCAGAGGCCTCCAGCCATAAACAGCTATATTAACCCTGGGAATATCATGTCAGCAATTTGGGCTTCAATTTCCACATTAATAAAATTAGAGGTTAAGATATATGAGTTCTCAGGCCCCTTCCAGTTCTCATGATCTATAATAAAAGTTATCTGATAATCCTCATTGACTGGTTACTCAAGGAATACTTGGGTCTGTCTTGAGGGTCACTCACTGGAATTCTTCCATGTCCAGCCCCAGCCAGACACAGTGCACGTGTCCCCTCTTCTGTCATCCATAGTATTTGGCAGAGCCACCGGTTTCACCTGATTATTGAGCTTTAGGGGATGTGTCAGCTTGATGAGCATGAGGTCATGCTCAGCAGAATCCTGGGTAAAATTTGGGTGTTGGACAGTAAGCCTGGCTTTTAAGTTCCCCATCTTGTTTCGGAAACCCTCTTCTGAAGCAGCAATGTTTATCTCAAGAAATCTGAAACAGGCCATGAAAGGTTATTACAGGAAGGAGACATTGTTCTGTTTTTCATCATGCATCCTTTCTCCCCCTAGTTTGCTGTGTGACTTGGCATGAATTCCATAACTTGCCAAGATCTCTGTCTTCTTGTCTGGAAAATGAGCTATTCCCACTGCCGTTCCACAATTCTCTGGCACATCGTACATGGCCTTTTATTGCCTATTGTTTCATTCCCTGATCCCTAGCTTTCCCAGTCAACCCATTTAAGGATCTAATGCCTAACCACATAGATCTATTTCCTGCCTTCTTTTAACCACTTTCCAGGTTTGAGAGTCCCCTGTATATATATCTTAAGGGCAGAGCCGCAGTCCCCCCTGAGCAATCACAGTGACTAAGGGGGAAAACCTCTCCCTCCAGAACCCCCATAACTCACGGTAAGAAGCAGTGGGCTGCAGTGAGAACCCATTGTTTGTGGATCAGGATCCCCAAACAAGGCTCATATTCTGAGTTCAAGAAAATCAAAAAGGTTGGTGTAGTTTTGGTGCTCATCTGATTGAACTGCTGAGCTAATTTTGCTTGTGCTGGTACCGGTGTTACACTTGTCGATGTTACTGCTGCCAGATAAGGGAAAGGAGGGGAGAATCTTAGAAAGAGGGAAAGACATTCCAGAGGACAGATCTGAGACGTTTTATGTAGAAGTGCTTGGAAATTGTCAATGTGTTATTGACGTTTAAGTTATTATTGAGCCACTTCGGGATCTTTCTATTAATTTTCCCTTTGAGATCCCTCTATTTGTGTCTTCCCTCTTACTCACTCCTCCTCTCCTTTCTTCTTTCCTCCCTTCCTCTTGATTCTCCTTTTCTTCAAACGTACTTCTTAGCTATACAGAAAAATCACACTCTTTTGCCAATATCTACCATTCATTGTTTCAAGTCTCATTATCTCAGTTGATATCTTCTCTTGCATCCAGGGAGCCGGAGGAAAATCAGTGGGCTCTAGATATCTTTGAGTGTTCCAGAAAACTGCCAATCACTGGGGTCCTGAATTCTTTTTCTTTCTAACTGATGCTCTCTTCACCCCATTATCTAGACCCATTTCTTACCGTTTCCTCCAATATGTACTTTTCAGAAGTTTAAGCCAAAATAGGAATCTGCACTCACCAGTCACTGTCAGAAAGATGAAGACTAGAAAGAGGTAATTCATATCTGCTGTCTCCATAACCTCTTCCAGTGAGAAGACCTGGGAAAGGAGTGAACTGACCAGCTTGATCAACTGGAAGCTTAGCAAAGGGAGAAGTTACAAGGAGGGGTTGGGAGGTTCAAGGGAGAAAGGCTCTCTTAACTAAGGGAAAAAAGGCATCAGAGTCAGGGAAGATAGCCGGATGGTATCTTTCTAGAGTGTCTGTCCTACTGTAGTCTGAGAAATTTCTGATCCCTTCCCCAGAGAGATGTATGATAAGCCAAGAGCCTTGCTCTCCTTTATTAGCAAAGAGAAATCTACACTAACCAATCCTGTCTGCTTTAATCCATTGTCTCCAGTAATAATTCAGCCCCCTGATTCCTTTAGGCTTACTCACCTGTCCTCAGTGTGACTTATCTCCACCTCTGCATGACCTTTACCAGCCCTCAACTTAAAACTAAACTCCCTTCTCTATGAACTACAAACCTCTCTCACCTAACACACTGACTCCTCCCCATGTCACATTGACACTTGCCCTCATGTCACACTGGCTCTACCCCCATGTCATCCTCAATGTCACACTGTCTTCATCTCATGTCAGCCTCCTCCTACCACATAGATACCACTGACCTCTCCCTGGAAATTTGTAGAGCTAGTCAGTGACCCACAGGGTATTCTCAGCATAGACCTCCCTTGGAATGGAATAAAAGGGATACTGAGTAGAATGTATCAGTTGGCTTTTGTCCCATAGCAAATTTTCTCAAACTTTAGTGGCTTAAAATGGCAGTCACTGGTGAAAAGGGCATCATGACTTTACGGACACACTGTATTTGCTCACAATTTTGTGGGTTTGCAATTTGGTATGGGGTCAGCTGGGAAGTTTTGCTTTCAGTAGGGCTCAGTCATGCATCCGAGATTGGTTGTCAGTCAATGTTGCCACAAACATGTCTGGTAGTTGGCTGGTTGTTGGTTGAAGTAATGAGGGTAAATGATCTATCTATGTGTCTATATCATCACCCAGCAGGCTCAACAAAAATATGATGGTAGTTGAAAGGTCCCCAAGATCAGCAAAATGGTAAGTCCCAATACCCAAGCACTTTTCAAGCATCTGCATATGTCATATTTATTAATATCCTATTGGCCAGATCAGATTGTGTGGTTAACCTATATTCACAGGGTTGGAAAAAGTCTACTTCTTGATGGGAGAATGTGTAAAATAATATTGCAAAAGAACATATGTAAGGGGAATAATCTCTGGCTACTTCATACCATTTTATTGTATTAATTTTCAAACACAAAAAGAATTTAAAAGCATTGTACAATGAACACTACCATTCCCACCACCTGTTTCCATCAACTAACATTTTACTATATTTCCCTGATCATATAGCTAGCTATCCATCTATAGTTGGGGCTGTTAGTACAATCTACCACACAGGCAACCAGCTCATTCTCTTCTTAATCTCCTGCAATCTGGCTTCCTCGCCCACCTTGCTGAGAGCTCCTCCTTTTTCTCTGTGGTTGATCCTCACAACAGCCACCTTCACCATGTAACTCCTGAATTGCTGTGATAGCTTTCAAGTTGGTCTTCCTAGACAAATTATCTCTTCTTTTATCCAATTTGCCAAGTTGATCCTTGTTTCATTTGTGTTCTTGCTTAAAAGCTTGCAATGGTTGCTAGGGGCCATCACTCCACATCTTATCTCCTTAATGATCAGGTATTAATGATGCCTGACTCTGCAGGGGTATGGTACAATGGGCAGAGTCAGAGTTCCTGGGCAACCTCAAAAGCAACATGTCTCCTTGAGAGTTTGCTGGTCTGTTTCTTGTCTCTCTCTGACCAACTCTAGCTTCTGTATGAACTAACCTCTTTATGTAAATTGGCTGTAATCTTTGGCTTTTAGCCCTCTTACTTGCCCCCCCCCCAATAACACACAACTGAACACCTCCTGTTGGCACCCCATAGGCACCAATTTGCTCAAATGGTGACCCTGTTTTAAATATACTCCCCTGATTGGCTGTGAATTCTTGAATATACTACTTCTTGAATAAGGAAAGGATTTTCATCCATCCTCTGATCTAGCTCCAACCCCTCATTATACCCTTTTCCTCTCTCCACCTAGGCCAATCCCTGTCTGATACCCACTGATCCCCAACTTTTTCAGACTGGGCTTTAAGAACCCCTCAAATACTAATTTGACTCTACTCCTTGAAAACTGTTCCCTAGTACATTATTTTTCTCTCTTCTCTACTATGGAATTTCCATTTTAGACCAGACAGTTTCTTCAGTACTCTACAAGTAGACAATTTCCACTACATGCTTGCTTTCATTATTTGGCTCACTATACAGACATATTTGGAAGCACCTACCCTATCCGCTCTTTGTCAGGGAATCTGCCCCTACCCACAAACCTTGCTAAGTGGCTCAAGTTTGGATGTCAAAGGGCTAAAACCTGGATCCTCAAAGGTACTGCCAAGATCAATGCAGCCCAGTGCCCAACCCGGTTTGTCTGATCTGGGTCTGCCTTCCACACTCACAGCTCATTCTATCAGATCTTCACATGTTTCTGAATGGTCTCAGACATAGGAAATTCCATGTACCTGGTTTATGACCTTGACTTCCCTAAAAGAGGGATTTATATCTGATTCAACTTTGTCTCTCCAGGTTCTAACATAAAATCTAACAACACACTTATTTCACACACACACACATACACACACACACACACACACATACACACACACAATTTTTTGAATGAATGAGGACATACCACCTATATATCTCCTAACTTAAAACTCTCAACAACCTGCCACACTGATTTGACCTCCAGGTAATCTAAATTTACTGGCTAACCTCAGGTAACTTCCATGTGATTTATAGTAGAAATAGAATTCTCAGGGTACAGTTTTTGATTCCAAAGGGCAGATATTGGACATTGTTGGCAAAAATTTAATCTTTTTTCTTATAACAGCTTCACTGAAATATAATGACATACAATAAACTGCACATATTTAAAATGTACAATTTGGTAAATTAATGGGCACATTCTCAAAAGATTCCTTATGCCTCTTTATAATTCCTTCTTTCTCTCCCACCCACCACCATGTCACCAGGCAACCACAAATCTGCTTTCTGTCACTATAAGTTAATTTATACAGTGTAAAATTTTAGATAAATAGAATCATACAGTATGTTCTCTTTTTTTGGTCTTGCCACTTTTACTCAACATAATTTTGAGATTCATACATGATGCTGAATGATATTACAGTTCATCTATTTTCACTGCTGACTAGTATTCCTCTGTATTGATATACAAAATTTATTTATTTATCTGTTGATGAACATTTGAATTGCTTCCAGTTTTTGGTTGTTATAAATAAAGCTTCTATGAATACTATATATGTGGGTCTTTATGTATACATATAAGTACATATACGTCTTTATGTAGGCATATGCTTCCTTTTCTCTTGGGTAAATAACTAGATGTGAAATGGCTGGATCATATATAGTAGGTATATGTTTAACTTTTTTTTTTTTAATGTTTTATTTATTTATTTTACAGGGACAGAGAGAGAGAGTCAGAGAGAGGGATAGATAGGGACAGACAGACAGGAACGGAGAGAGGTGAGAAGCATCAATCATTAGTTTTTCATCGCTGTTGCGACACCATAGTTGTTCATTGATTGCTTTCTCACATGTGCCTTGACCGCGGGCCTTCAGCAGACTGAGCCACCACTTGCTGGAGCCAGCAACCTTGGGTCCAAGCTGGCGAGCTTTTGCTCAAGCCAGATGGGCCTGTGCTCAAGCTGGTGAGCTCAGGGTCTCGAACCTGGGTCTTCCGCATCCCAGTCCGATGCTCTATCCACTGCGCCACCACCTGGTCAGGCGGTACATGTTTAACTTTTAAAGAAACTGCTAAATTGTTTCCCAAAGTACTTCACATTCTCACCTGAAGTGTATGGGTGTTTCTTTTCTTCTCTATCTTCACCAACTCTTGATGTACTCAGTCTTTTTTTAAAAATTCAGATATAATTGACATATGACATTGTATTAGTTTTAGATGTAGAGTGTGCTCAATCCTTTAATTGTAGCTATTCTCATAACTATGAAGTAGTGTTTCATTTTGATATTAATTAACATTTTCCTAATGACTAATGATGTTGGCCATCTTTTCATATGCTTGTCTGCCATCCATGTACCTGCTTTGAAAAAGTGCCTTCAATTCTTCTGCCCGTTTTAAAATTGGGTTGTTCATACAATTGCGATGTTAGGAATTTCTATATACTCTAGATAGGACTCCTGCAATACTGCCAGCAGCTAGAGGAATGGAATTCCATAGGTAAACTTTCCACATACCCCTTTCTATACCTGTTTGTTCCTAATTTTCTATTCTTTCCCCTTCCAACACCCTGACCAAGGAGCCACACTATTTATCACTGACGTGAGTTCTTCATATGTTTATTTCAGGTTATTTTTTCTCACTACACAAAGTGGATGACCAAATATACTACCAAAGCTCTTCCCATGGGGAAAGTTTTCCTTCACTGCTGTCTTCTAGGGCCATCTTTGAATGGGAATATAGTGCAGTGGTTCATTTCTGGCTTTACCATATATTAAGCTGACTCATCTGTGTACTAAGCACGGGTTTTCTTCTTTTCCACAAGTTGATCATAATTATATCTCCCTGTCTCATGCAGCTTACTTGTCTTCTGGCCCTGCTCAGGATCAATCCTAGATGTATCGCTTTCATTTTATTATGAACTTCAGCTGAGTTCACGTGACCTTATGACTTAATTCAGTCATTTTAAACCTCTATCAATCCATGGCACCCATAATTACTAATTATTAAATTCCGTGACACACCAAAAAATGTTTTTATTGCCAATATGACAAAAATAAAAGGTATATCTTGATTCATTCACACACGATGGCTACTGTTGTATTGGCTTCTGTCACTTTTTTGACAGTCTAAGGGACAAAAGGTCAATGCTCCTGACTAAATAGTCAAGTATTGCATGTTTTAAAAATTCTTGTGGCACACCAGTTGAAAATTGCTGACTTAGTGAATAAGATGAACAGTCTGACTGCATGGTCACGGGATGTAACAAGATCAGGTGTTCTGTTTCTACCATGGCCCAGCAGTGCACTGGAAAGTAATGTTTTGAATGGTTTCTGCTGCAGATGGCATAACATTGCTCCAGACTCTACAGTCTACATGGTGATTCTCTTACTAGGGCTTGCTGTAAATTCCACAGAATCTCTTTCCACGACAGATACCTCTAATAGCATAGATCATCAAGTAGCATGGCTGTTTGTGTTATAACCTGAGACATCTTCAGAGCTTTTTCCTGCTCTGGACCCCACTCAAAGATGACAGCTTTCCATGTCACTCAGCTGATGGTTTGGTGTATCAAGTGTTGAATATGTTGCCTCCAGAATGTAGAAAGCCCAGTAGGCATTAAGCATCTTCTTAGTGATGGGATGCCTGGCATTTTCCAGACTACTAGACATTTATGTGGAGAATCCCTGAATCTTCTGACCTATTATTTCATAGTTTCTGTAGGTCAGAAATTTTCAGGAGTGGCTCAGCTGGGTGATTCTGGCTTAAGGTCTACCAAGAGGTTACAAGCAAGATGTTGTCCAGCCATACAATCATATAAACACTTACCTGGGGCTAGAGGATGGCTCACTGTAAGGCTGCTTCAGTGTCCTTATCACATGGTGCTCGACTTCCCTCACAGCAAGGGATCTAAGAGTCAGCAAGGACTATCTTAGAAGTCATACATCATCACTTCTGCAAAATTCTGTTTGTAATCTAAGCAAATCACTAAGTCTGGCCTACACTCAAGGGTAAAGGAATTAAGCTCCACCTCCTGAAGGAAGAAATATTAAAGAATTAATGGGCATACTTGAACACCACCATACATGATATCATCAATTAGTGGATCTCTGTGGTGGTACACAGAAATGTTCAGGCAGTCCTGGTTCCTTTGGGTTATATGATGATAGTGGCAAAAGAATTAACCTCAGGCAAGACTAAAAGTCTATGTCATTCATGTGCTTGTGTTCTCTTTACTTGATTAATGCAAGGTACTCAAGGCCATACTAATCTGTTCTAACAAAAATATTACATTTGGCATAGCAACTGCAATTAGGACAGCTATTTGCTTGACTTTATTGTTTTCCAGGATGAGATATTTTTATAAGGACCAGACTGGGGAATTAAATAGGAATAAAAGAGGGCCATCACTTTGCAATCTTAAAGCAGCATAAATCTCTGCCATTTCCCCAAGAATGTAATATTGTTTTTTATTTACTATCTTAAGGAGGCAGAAAATTAGTTTTAGAAATTCCACTATTTCTTTCCCACTAATATAGTTTTTATCCCACAGTACAAGGAATTAATATGAAGGTCTGCTAGTTATCAAGTATATCCATTCCAATTATACATTGAAAAAACAGAAAAAACAACCACCCTTTTCTATTTTAGCTTTCTCCATAGCATTTAAATTAACATATTAAACTTATTCACTTCATTTATTATCTGTTTCCCAAATAAATATACTTTCTATAAGGCCAGGCATTTGTATTTTTTAGTTTAAAGTGAGTTATTTCTAACATCCATAGAGTGCCTAACACCTCATAGAAAACTTATACAGTAGTTCTGTCACATAGCACATTTTCCAGTGGTAATTATTGATGTTTTTGGCCTCCTAGAATAAAATTGTTTATTTTTTAAAGCATTAAATTAGTCATAAATATTTTTGCCTGGCTGGTGGTGGTGCAGTGGATAGAGTGTTGACCCGGGATGCTGAGGTTCCAGGTTTCAGGCCTGATGTCGCTGCCTTGAGCAGAGGTTCAGCAGCTTGAGCATGGCCTTTCAAGCTTGAGTGTGAGATCATCAACATGATCCCATGGTTGCTGGGTTGAGCCCAAAGGTCACTGGCTTGAAATCCAAAGTTGGCCCTGGGCAGTTGGCTCAATGGATGGAATGTCCTCCCAGAATATGGACATTCCGGGTTTGATTCTTGGTCAGGGCACAGAGAAGTGACCATTTGCTTCTCTTCCCCTCCCTCTCTCCCTTTTCTCTCATTTCTCTTCTGGCAGCCAGTGGCTCAATTGGTCCAAGGGTTGGCCCAGATGCTGAGGATAGCTCAATAGGTTCCGTGCATCAGCCTCAGGGGCTAAAAATAGCTTGGGTGAGCATGAGACCCAGCCAGGAGTTGCCGAGTGGATCCAGTTTGGGTTGCATGTGGGAGTCTGTCTCTATCTCTCCCCTCCTTTCATTAAAAAGAAAAAAAGAAATCCAGTCTCTGGCTTCAGCAAGGGGTAACAGTCTTGGCTGAGTCCCCCACCTCCCAGTCAAGGGGTCAAGGCACATATGAGAAGCAATCAGTGAACAATTAAAGAGAAGCAACTGCGAGTTGATGCTTTTCATCTCTCTCTCTTCCTGTCTCTGTCTCTCTCTCATTCACCAATAAAATTAGTCATAAAATATTCAAATACTTATAGGGTTTCTCTTGAAAAATTGAAGAATCTGGCTATTGTCATCTTTACTGGTGCTTAGAAATAGATGCTCAGTTCAGACGGGATATGTGCTTTTTAATTTTATTACCATTCTCATCATTCCTCATTATCTCTTTTTAACTTAACATATATTAACGTAAACTGTCACCAAGGCTAAGTGGCAGTTGCTATTCATGAGTATATAAATGGGACTATTTTTATTAAAGTTAGGAAAAATATGATATAGTTTTTATATCCAAGTCCATATAAAAATTAGGAAGAATGAAATGTAGACACAGAGAAGTATACATTTCAATAAAAATGAAGAGTGTCAGGGAAGCAAAAGAGAACAAAGATTATTCTGAAGCATTTAAAATGTAATAGGCAAACAGAGTATGACTGCATATGAAGAGTACAATGCAAGATATAAGAACCCTGAGTTTGTGCCTGACTAGGTGGTGGCGCAGTGCATAGAGCTTCGGACTGGGACATGGAGGACCCAGGTTCGAAACCCTGAGGTTGCCGGCTTAAGCGCAGGCTCACCAGCTTGAGTGCGGGGTCACTGGCTTGAGCGTGGGATCATAGACATGACCCCATGGTCGCTGGCTTGAGCAAGGGTTCACTCGCTCTGCCATACCCCCCATCAAGGCACATATAAGAAAGCAATCAATGAACAAGCAATTGACGAACAACTAAGATGCCGCAACAAAGAATTGATGCTTCTTATCTCTCTCCCTTCCTGTCTGTCTATTCCTATCTGTCCCTCTCTCTGACTCTCTCTGTCTCTATCAAAAAAAAAAAGAAACCCTGAGTTTGCAATTCTTCCTCTAATCCAATAAAGAGGAATAAATAGTATATTCAACCCCATAATTTGTAAGGTATTTATTTCTATTTTTTTTTAAATATCTAATTTGCATTATTATGCAGAGCAATTTTAGTGTTTTTTCATATTGACATCTTCCCCACAGAAACATACAGTCTCACTACAACTACAAAATTTTGCCCTTTGGGAATATAAATACAGAGGAACTCATTGCTAGTTCATATGCTTTATAACTTTTATAACTGTTGCCTCTTTATATGCATAAAGAAAAATTTCAAAATTCTAGCTTAGGAAAGACTTAACTAAAATCTTATCTAAGGACCCTCCTTCACTTTTGATAGGGGAAGAGTAATTTATTGTTCCAGTTGCTTTTAGTTGATGCTTTTAGTTAATCCATTAATTATAATCATAATAGTAAAATTTCATATTAATAATTTGAATTCTGAGATGTCCTTAGCTAGTAAATACACATGATGACTAGAAAAATGTAACATCATCAGGTAAAATTATCCAGATGTTTTTTAAAAGGCCAAACAAATTTCAACCACAATCTTTTCCTAAGCTAAGCTTAAATGGTAGTTAGGTTTTTGGTACATGTTTGTCAAATTCTTGCAAGGAAACAAGGGTGTTCCTATACTTATCTGAAAATGTCTTTCTCCCTCTACCACCTTTTCCCATCTTCATTCAAACCAGTTATAAAAATAAGGCAGTATTGAACCCAACATTTACTGATAGCAGAAAACTTTGGGTATGAACCAAACTGGGGTTGACTTATTGGAAGCCAAATGGTTGTATGAAAAGTTCCCCCTGAAATGGCACAAAAGCAAATATTTATAAACACATTTTAAAAGCATTGTAGAACTCTTGGGAGGAGGGGTTAAAATACTGCCACCCATTCCTAGTTACACTATTCTTTTAAAACATTGCTTTGCTACCACAGAGGGTGGCTCAGGCTCTAAGTAACCTCAGAAAAGCCTTCAGAAATGGCATTGCTATAATTGGTAGAACATTCTGACCCACAGTACATATTATTTTAAAATATGACTAGTTTAATAACCTTGGCTCAATCTTTATTTTGAATGCACTGAAAATTTATGTGCTACCTGTGAAAAATTTAAATTTCCTATAGATATGTCTCAATTACAATCTACACAAATAGAGGTCACAAGAAAAGAGTGGTTAAAAAGGGAAATTTGTTTCTTACTGAGGAAACTTTTACCTCAAATGGCATAAGCGTATATTTAAATTCCATACCTTGCTGTTACCTATTGCTTTAAATACCCTTCTTTAGGACTCAAGCAAATAAAAATGATTGTTTTCATGTTGACAGATACTTTTGGCATTGATCTCATTTCTGCATAGACTTATTAGGCTCTCATTTGAGAACCTAGAACCCACCATGACTCAGACTGACCTGAGGCCTGTGGGAAGTCAGTTTCTGGTAAAAGTCTGAAAATGAGGTGATGGTAGTGGGGGAAGGTTAATGTTTTTTTATCTGGTCCCAGTTTGAAAAAGAACGAAGAGTAAAGAAGTGATAAGACCAAGAGGTCAGCCTTCCTGCTAAACAAAGATGCATGCCCTTTTTCTGTGACTCTACTCTTCAATTTGTTGGCATAATTTTAAAAAGACATTGAGCTGCCTGACCACTGTTGGCACAGTAGATAGAGCATCGACCTGGGACGCTCTGGTCCCAGGTTCAAAGCCCCAAGGTCGCAGACTTGAGCATGGAATCATCAAGATCCCATGGTCACCTGCTTGAGTAAGGGGTCATTGGCTTGGCTGGAGCTCCCCCTTAACCCCTTCAAGGGGTCAAGGCATTTACGAGAAGCAGTCAATAAACAGCTAAAGTAATGCAACTATGGGTTGATACTTCTCATCTCTCTCTTCCTTTCTCTCTCTCTCTCTCTCTCTCTGACTAAAAAACAAAACAAAACATTGAGTCATTCAGGCATTGATGACTGAACTCATTATTGAACTACTGAACTAAGCAGCAGTGCTCATTCAGAATTTTGTGTTATATCCAAAAAACCAATGGGAAGTACTTAGGACAGTGTCTATAAAGAGAAGCAACTACAAAAGCTAGTATCAAGGAGAGGTAATATAAGCTTTGATCTGCATATCTGAGGATGGTGTTACCTATTTCTGTAGCAAAAACACCTTGACCAGAGGTTATGGTTACAGGGAATTATGGTTACAGATATAGCCTTGTTTCTTTTAGCCAAGATGATGAGAAAATGAACAATTTAATTGAAACTATTTCTTTTTTTTTTTTAAGTGAGAGGCAGGGAGGCCGGGAGGCAGAGGGACAGATTGCCACATGTGCCCCAACTGTGATCTACCTGGAAAGCCCATTTGGGGTTCATGCTCTGCCCATCTGGGGCCGCAGCTCCATTGCTCGGCAGCTGAGCTATTTTAGCACCTAAAGGAGGCCATGGAACCATCCTCAGTGCTGGGGGGCAACTTGCTCAAAGCATTCAAGCCATGGCTGAATAAGAGAGAGAGAGAAGAGGAGGGCTAGGGGTAGAGAAGCAGGTGGTTGCTTCTCCTGTGTGCCCTGACTGGGAATTGAACCTGAGACTTCCACATGCTGGGCTGATGCTCTACTGCTGAGCCAAACAGCCAGGGCCGAAATTATTTCTATATAAATAAATGAGTTATATTCTTTTGACCTCTCAAACAGAGCCAAACTGAGCTTTCTTTTGATGGTACATTATTATCATAAAACTTAATTCTCTGTGCTACTGTGAAGCCAGTAGCCGAGGCCACCATCACAGCCGCCTGACTCATACAGGTTCGCATTGGATTCGGACAGATGGCAATGAAACACAGGAGCCAAGAACTGGTGAGCCATCAGCTTTAATTCTAGCTTGCACCCGGTGGGCAAGCAAAAACACACACTGGGCTCCAAAACCCACACATTCAGTGCTCACAAAGCTACTGACTTATCCGAGTTTCCCAGAATCAAAGGTTTCTAGCTCACCAGACTTATTCACCACTGTTTCCCATCTCCTCCAGCACAAACTCTTAACAAACTGGCTTCTTCCTCAGCACTCTGCCATCTTGGCTGCTTCTCCTGGCCTCCATGTGGCCTTACTCTGCCCTCCTCTCTAATACCTCAGGAACTCCGGAACCAAGAGAGAGCAAGCTACTGTTCTCTCCCACTTTATAGCATAGACTCAAAACCTTTAATCCAATTATACAAACAAGGAAGTCTCTGTATAATGGGATTCCTCAGGAGAGTGCACCACCCTACATTATCCAATCAGTCAAGGGTGTAGGGAAGAGCTTACTCTTAAACTAAGCCTTAGGCTATAACGACCCGGCCTGCCCACAACCTGTTCCAGAACACACATTAATATCAACGAACTTCCATGTGGGCAGTGCCATCTTTAACAAAGTGAGCATAATATATTTTATCTGCCAAACAGCTACAAAGCAGTGACAAGTTTCAATAGTCCTAGAGTGTACTGAATGATTTATTCCTACACTAAATGTCCTCAGATTTTGTTTTTTAAACATCCACAGGCTTTAATTTACTTCTGACAAATATTTCTGCCATCTACTTCAGTATGAGATCATCAGAATTCCACCTTTCTTTAGAAGCCCTTTTTTTTTTAAATTTGTGGTTTTAACTTCATGCTCCTAATCAGCTTACTGGTAAGTCACACAAACAAAGTTGTTAAAAGCCTATATAAAATAAAATTAAATGGGAATAAAGTATGTAAAGCCAGTAGCCATGGCCACCATCACAGCCGGCTGGCCCATGCAGGTTACATTTGATTTGAACAGACGGTAATAAAATGGCACAGTCGGAGGATGGGTGGGCCATTAGCTTTAATCCTAGCTTGTACCCGGCAGGCAAGAAATACACACAGTGGGAAAACACTTCCCTTTCCATTCAGTGCTCCCAAAGACACTGACTTATCCAAGTTTCCTAGAATCAAAGGTTTCTACCTCATCAGTCTTATTCACCTCTGTTCCCATCTCCTTCTCTCTGCACAAACTGGCCTCTCCTTCAGCACTCTGTCATCTTGGCTGCTTCTCCTGTGCAATGCTAATTTCAGGAACCAGCAAGAGAGCCACTGGTCTCCCTTATTTTATAGTGTAGAAATTAAAGCCTTTAAGTGAGTATGCAAATAAATAAGTCTCTGATACAAAGCCACTTTTCTGAGGCATAAATGGGATTCCTCATAAGAGTGCACCACCCCGCATCATGCAACAGTCAAGGGAGTTGGGAAAAGCTTAGTGTTGAGAAGATCTTAGTATTAAAAGGGTAGGAAAGGCTTATTCTTAAAACCAAGCCTTAGGCTATAAGGACCCTGCCTCCTTACAGCCTTTCCCCCACACCCAATGCAAACTATAAGTGAGTAAACATATACATCATATTTGCAAACTTATTTGACCCACAGAGTGAATGCCCAAGGGTCACTCCTATGAGCAATGTACCAAAAAAAGAAAAAACAAAAAAAACCTTTAGGGCTTTATTTAGAGGTTTCAGTCTTATCATTTCCATTTGAATCCCTGCTATGTTTCAGATACTAGATGACACTGGATACAAAAAGTATGTGTAAGGTGGTGGGCAATGGGGGAAGGTCACATGAGGAACCCAGACCCGGGAACTTTGGCTAGAGCCACCCACATTCATGCGCACCAAAAAAAATTTCCCAGGAGTCCTTGGAAAAAGAGTGACTGTCGGTCAGCCAGTGAGATTTCACCATGTCATATTAGGTCGACCACCCTACACGGGACCCTCGAAATATCTCCCACATGGATCACCCCATGCAACTTCCCTGGCCTCTGTCCCTGGGGACAGGGAACATCGTCCAGGCAGCACAGTACTAAATAAACCCTTTACTATTCCACACTTTATGGTTACGGCCCCTTCCTTCTTCCTCGGCGGGGAAAGATACCTTACAGTATGTACCTACACATGAAATGATGCTCTGGCATGATTTCTTCCTTTTCTAACAAAACTGTTCAATGGTAGTCCAGGTAGATGCATGTGATATTGAACTAGAGTATTCTCGTTCCGCAGGCAAATTGAAATGATAGCCCTGGACATTTTGCCAGTTTTAGAGTGATATTTTAAATTAGAAATAATTGGCAGCATTTGGATAACCAAGGATTCATTTATATTGAGTGTTCCCAAGTCTGATTAACATACTTGTTTTTTCCTTGGCCCCTGACATAGAACTTCTAAAACCCTTTGAATTTCCTAAAAAGGGTGATAGGATCATCCTTTGTGATTTCAAATGAATACCTTTAACCCTACCTTAGCTGTTTATATTACTGAGGTGACTCTTGGTGAGTCTAGATAGCTTCAGAATGAGGAGTGGTTGCCAGAGGAACCAACTCTGCCATTGGAAAGTTAGAACTTTTGACCCTATCTCAGTGACCTTCAGGGAAGGAAGAAGGGCTGAAGATTGAGCTAATCACCAATGGTTAATGATTTAATCAATCATGCCTAAGTAATAAAACCTCCTTAAAAACCCTTAACCAGTAGAGTTCAGAGAGCTTCCTTGTTGGTGAACATATAGAGATATTGGGAGAATGGTATACCTGGAGAGGGCATATAAACTCTATGCCGCACCCCTCCTACCCCTACCACACCTGGGCCCCACCTTATACCTTGTGCAATGCATGTTTCATTTGGCTGTTCCTGACTTACATTCTTTTCTTTCCCCTTCTTTTACCAATGAGAGGAGGGTAGATAGAGGGACAGACTCCTGTATGCACCCTGACCGGGATCTACCTGGCAACCCCTGATTGGGGCCAGTGCTCTGCCCATCTAGGGCCATGCTAGCAACTGCAACTGAGCTATTCTTTACACCTAAGGTGGCCCTCAGTGCCTGGGGCTGATGTGCTCAAACCAATTGAGCCATGGCTGCAGAGAGGGGAAGAGAGAGAGAGACAGAGGAGAAGGAGGAGTGGAGAAGCAGATGGGCACTTCTCCTGTGTGTTCCGACCTGTCACATCCACACACTAGGCCAATGTTCTACCACTGAGCCAACTGAACAAAGCCAAGTTACATCCTTTGTAATAAACTGATAATAGCAAGTGTAAAGCCAATAGCGGCGATCACCATCACAGCTGCCTGGCCCATGCAGACTCACATTTGATTCAGACAGATGGTAAAGAAACAATGGAGCCAAGAACTGGTGGGCCATTACCTTTAATCCTAGCTTGCACCCAATGGGCAAGAAATACACACAGTGGGAAAACACATCCCTTTCCATTCAGGGCTCCCAAAGCCACTGGCTTATCCGAGTTTTCCTAGGATCAAAGGTTTGTACCTCACCAGCCTTATTCGCCTGCGTTCCCCATCTCCTTCTCTCTGCACAAATTGGCTCCTCTTTCAGCACTCTGCCATTTTGGCTGCTTCTCCTGGACTCCTCCATGTGGCCTTTCTCTGCCCTGCGACAGCATGGGTTCTTCTGACCCATTTTATAGTGTAGAAATCAAAACCTTTAATCCAATATACAAACAAATGATACAAAGTCACTTAGGGTGGGAAAGGTTTAGTCTTAAAACTAAGTCTTAGGCTATAACGACCCTGCCTGCTTTACAGCCTGTCCCCCCCACCCAATGCAAACTATAACCAAGCAAACATATACATCATATTTACAAACTTATTTGACCAACATTCCAACCCGTTTTCTCACTTCACAATATAAAGCACAGGTATTCCTGCACAAGGAAATTATGCACATTACACAAATTACAACAACATGACAAATTATACAATTTCAACAATTACAAAGGTACATTTTGGTAAAGTGCAGTCTTTGAGCACTTTACCAAAAGCACAAAATGTCCTCAGCCTTTTTTCTAGCCGTTTGAAAAGATTCCTGGGGCGGGGGTGGAGGGGAGCATGGGCTCCAAGCAAAGTCGCCACCCACTTCCATCAGGGTATTTCACATTGTCCAAAATTCGTAAGTCCATCCAAACAAGGAGCCAGTGCCCAGCTCCAGTTGTAGTCCAGGAATCAGTCCACGCACATGGGGCCTCAGCCACCCCTTCATCCCTGCCGTCCTGGCAGGTCTTTCACAGTCCCAAGGAGGAGCACGTGGCAATGGTAGTCAGCATTTCCATCTCTATTCCAGACAGCATAATGGCATCCACCCTTATGTCCCTGTTGGGCAGATAAAATATATTATGCTCACTTTGTTAAAGATGGCGCTGCCCACATGGAAGTTTGCTGATATTAATGTGTGTTCTGGAACAGGCTGTGGGCAGGCCGGGTCGTCATAGCCTAAGGCTTAGTTTAAGAGTAAGCACTTCCCCACACCCTTGACTGATTGGATGATGTAGGGTGGTGATGTAGGGAGGAATCCCATTATGCCTCAGATGGGTGACTTTGTATCAGAGACTTCCTTGTTTGTATAATTGGATTAAAGGTTTTGAGTCTATGCTATAAAATGGGAGAGAGCAATAGCTTGATCTCTCTCTTGGTTCCTGAGTTCCTGATGTTAGTATTAGAGAGCAGAGCAGATTAAGGCCATGTGGAGGAGAAGTAGACAAGATGGCAGAGTGCTGAGGAAGAAGCCAGTTTGTTAAGAGTTTGTGCTGGAGGAGATGGGGAACAGAGGTGAATAAGTCTGGTGAGCTAGAAACCTTTGATTCTAAGAAACTCGGATAAGTCAGTAGCTTTGTGAGCACTGAATGAGTGGGTTTTGGAGCCCAGTGTGTGTTTTTGCTTGCCCGCCGGGTGCAAGCTAGAATTAAAGCTGATGGCTCACCAGTTCTTGGCTCCTGTGTTTCATTACCGACTGTTCAAATCTAATGTGAACCTGCACGGGTCAGGCGGCTGTGATCCTGACCCTGACTACTGGCTTTACAGTCCCAAAATCGCAGACCTACCAGGGGCATAGTAGGTACTGCTTGCAGCTGGGCTCTCATCTTCTGGAAACTGCAGATTGCAACTCCAGACCGATTCACCTCATCCTCTAAGAGGAACTGAAAACATCAGCTTCTGCTACCAGGCATGAGCCCTGGGCCTCCACCGCCTTCTGCTCCACAGGCCTTGCGACCCCAGCTCTGGCCTCAGCCCAGCCTCCCACCACTGCTGGCTCTCCACAATGCCCAGGGAAGTCTGCAACTCACAAACCTATGATTCCTTCTCCAGTGGCTGCTCCATTCCCAAGCAAATGTCACAACCCTGGTCGGCCTCCTTCTCCTGTGCTTGTTCCAGCTCCAGGGTCGGCATCTCTTTCTCCCGCATTTGATCCAGCTCTTTCCACTGCTTGGTTTACAGGTCCCTGGCAACCTCTTCCACAAAGCTCTGTTTCCTCATGCATGGCTGTAAAAGTCAGCCGACCTACGGCCCCCAAAAGGACAGCCGTGGGAACTATTACAGCAGCCAGTTCTCTACTCCACAGCTCAAAGGTAGTGGTGGCTCCATACCAATCTGTATCAAACCCTGCCACAGACTATGCCTAATGTAAAACCAGTAGCCACAGTGTAAAGTCAGTAGCCACGGCCACCATCACAGCTGCCTGGCTCATGCAGGTTTGCATTAGATTCAGACAGATGGTAATAAAACAATGGAGCCAAGAACTGGTGGGCCATTACCTTTAATCCTAGCTTGCACCCAGCAGGCGAGAAAATACACACAGTGGGCTCCAAAACCTACTCATTCAGTGTTCACAAAGCTACTGACTTATCTGAGTTTTCCTAGAATCAAAGTTTTTTACCTCACCAGCCTTATTCACCTCTGTTCCCCATCTCCTTCTCTCTGCACAAATTGGCTTCTCCTTCAGCACTCTGTAATCTTGGCTGCTTCTCCTCTGCAATGCTAATTTCAGGAACAGGGCGAGAGTGAGCACCCAGTATAGAACTCAATACCTTTAAGCCAATATACAAATAAGAAGTCTCTGATACAAAGTCACCTATCTGAGGCATAATGGGATTCTTCATAAGAGTATACCACCCTACATCATGCAACAGTAAAGGGTGTGGGGAAAAGCTTAGTGTTGAGAAGATCTTAGTATCAAAAGGGTGGGAAAGGCTTAGTCTTAAAACTAAGCCTTCAGCTATAAGGATCCTGCCTGCTTACAGCCTTTCCCCTACACCCAATGCAAACTACAAGTGAGCAAACATACATCATATTTGCAAACTTATTTGACTCACACTCACTTATATGTTGTTTTAGCCTGGGCAAGACCATGTGTATGTAGTATGTGAAAGGCTGCGGTGCTTGCCCCCAGGGCAACAGATTGCAAATTACAGATTACCTTCCTGTTTAGGAGGGGCCATTGCATTGTTAATGTTTGCTGGAGAAGAAATTTTTCCCCAGCCTGGGTTTTTGCAGGAAGAGAAAGAAAAGTACAAACGTGAACTCAGGCTGAGGGACTTTAGGGAACTCAGCTGAGGTTGGTAGGGACCTCTGATTCTAGGAGGAAACATAGAAGATTTTCTGGGTTATGGAACCAGAGAATGCCTCACTGCTTTGGGGGCCCTGAGTGAGAGGGACGCTGTCTTCCGTGCCTGTTTGCTCGTCCACCTCTAGGGGACTTTAATCTGTTGGGTAGATAAAATATATTATGCTCACTTTGTTAAAGATGGCGCTGCCCACATGGAAGTTCGTTGATATTAATGTGTGTTCTGGAACAGGCTGTGGGCAGGCCGGGTCATTATAGCCTAAGGCTTAGTTTAAGAGTAAGCTCTTCTCCACACCCTTGGCTGATTGGATGATGTAGGGTGGTGATGTAGGGAGGAATCCCATTATGCCTCAGATGGGTGACTTTGTATCAGAGACTTCCTTGTTTGTATAATTGGATTAAAGGTTTTGAGTCTGCTATAAAGTGGGAGAGAACAGTAGCATGATCGCTCTCTCTTGGTTCCTGAGTTCCTGAGGTTGGTATTAGAGAGGAGAGCAGATTAAGGCCATGTGGAGGAGAAGTAGCCAAGATGGCAGAGTGCTGAGGAAGAAGCCAGTTTGTTAAGAGTTTGTGCAGGAGGAGATGGGAAACAGAGGTGAATAAGTCTGGTGAGCTAGAAACCTTTGATTCTAGGAAACTCGGATAAGTCAGTAGCTTTGTGAGCACTGAATGTGTGGGTTTTGGAGCCCAGTGTGTGTTTTTGCTTGCCCGCTGGGTGCAAGGTAGAATTAAAGCTGATGGCTCACCAGTTCTTGGCTCCTGTGTTTCATTACCGACTGTTCAAATCTAATGAGAACCTGCATGGGTCAGGCGGCTGTGATAGTGGCCTTGACTACTGGCTTTACAAATCAATGAAATGACCCACCATTTTTTGGCTCCATGGATTCTTTACCATCTGCCCAAATCCAATAAGAACCTGCATGGCCACAGAAGCAGTGGCCACTCGCCATACACTTTTTAATAAATTTTAGAACCTGAGAAGGGGTCATGGGGACCCCCTATTTATAACTTCTCAGTCAGAGTGTGGGTGTCCCAGGACTTGCAGTTTTCATCTGAGGAAGAGACAGTCTTCTGGGAATTAACCATTGTAAGGCCAGTGGCCAAGGCCACCATCAAAGCCGCCAGGCCAACGCAGGTTCGAATTGGATTCGGACAGTTGGTAATGAAACAACGGTGCGAAGAACTGGTGAGCCATCAGCTTTAATTCTAGCTTGCACCCGGTGGGCAAGCAAAAACACACACTGGGCTCTAAAACCCACTCATTCAGTGCTTACAAAGCTACTGACTTATCCGAGTTTCCTAGAATCTAAGGTTTCTAGCTCACCAGACTTATTCACCTCTGTTTCCCATCTCCTTCTCTCTGCACAAACTAGCTTCTTCCTCAGCACTCCGCCATCTTGGCTGCTTCTCCTCTCCTCCATGTGGCCTTAATCTTCTCTCCTCTCTAATGCTATCCTCAAGCACCAAGCGAGAGCAAGCTCCCTCTTTGCCCCACTTTGTAATGTAGAAATCCAAAACTTTAATCCAATCTACAAACAAGGAAGTCTCTGATACAAAGTCACTTATCTGAGACATAATGGGAGGATTCCTCATGAGAGTGCACCACCCTACATCATCCAATCAGTCAATGGTGTGGGGGAAAGCTTACTCTTAAAACTTGCACGTGGGCAGCGCCATCTTAACAAAGTGAGCATAATATATTTTATCTGCCCAACAACCCTTAACCTGTGAGATCTATGCTAACTCTGGTACTTAGTTTCTGTAAAACCACGTGCCACCACTGCCACAGTGGTCATTCACATGCAGGTTTTCACTGAATTCGGGCAAAAGTTAAAGAAACAGCAGCGTCAGAGAAAGGTGGGCCATTCTGTTTATTGCTTTTCCCAAGGAGGGCAAGGGATCCAGGAGAAGAGAGAAAAAAAATCCTCCTGCACCTCTTGGTGGTAGGGGCAGAATCTCTCTTCCAGTAAACATTAGCAAGACAATGGCACTTCCCAATCAGGAAGGCGACCTGCAACTTCACAGATCACAATATCTGGCGTTGCCCAGCCCCAAATGCAAACTATAAGCAAGCAAACATATACATCATATTTACAAACTTATTTGACCAACAGCGTCACAGCTGAATTGTAGAACACCCAAATGATGTCTGGAGGGGGTAAGAGGGTTGGAAAATTAATATGATAAAAAATCCCACACATTGGATGTCAGAAGTGTTGTGAGTGAAAAACAGCTCTCCAGGTTTTTAAGCTCGCAATACGCTTATATCAGATTGCCAAATCCATATAAAAAATATGCACATACGCTTAGTCTACTGGATAGATCAGACAAGACTCAGCTGACTCACAGGTACATGGAAATAGATAAAAGAAGTAACATGTGTTTAAAAGGAACATTTTAGTTAGATAGGGAGTGGGAATATTTTTGACAATCGTTCTGAAAGTGAGTCAGAGTGTAGGTTTGCATGGGTGAGTGTGTGGGTGGATACATCTGTGGGTGTTAGAGACAGACACATATAGATGGTTGCAGTTCTGTGGCTAGTAAAATGATTGCAATAGTAAAATAAATTTAAAGGCATAGAGCTTCATGGAGCCCTTTAAAATAGCTTTACACAAACAATGTCTACAGACAGGCTTATTTTAAGGAAGGAAGCTGTTGGGCAGATAAAATATATTATGCTCACTTTGTTAAAGATGGTGCTGCCCACGTGCAAGTTTTAAGAGTAAGCTTTTCCCCACACCCTTGACTGATTGGATGATGTGGGGTGGTGCACTGTCATGAGGAATCCTCCCAGTATGTCTCAGATAAGTGACTTTGTATCAGAGACTTCCTTGTTTGTAGATTGGATTAAAGGTTTGGATTTCTACACTATAAAGTGGGGCAGGCCTTGGAGCTTGCTTTCTCTTGGTTTCTGAGGTTAGTATTAGAGAGGAGAGCAGAGTAAGGCCAAATGGAGGCCAGGAGAAGCAGCCAAGATGGCAGAATGCTGAGGAAGAAGCCAGTTTGTGCAGAGTTTGTGCAGGAGATGGGGAACAGAGGTGAATAAGTCTGGTGAGCTAGAAACCTTAGATTCTAGGAAACTCGGATAAGTCAGTAGCTTTGTGAGCACTGAATGAGTGGGTTTTGGAGCCCAGTGTGTGCTTTTGCTTGCCTGCCGGGTGCAAGGTAGAATTAAAGATGATGGACCACCAGCTTTTGGCTCCATTGTTTCATTACCAACTGTCCGAATCTAATGAGAACCTGCACTGGCCAGGCGGCTGTGATGGTGGCCGTGGCCACTGGCCTTACAGAAGCCCCCCTGAACCAAGAAGCTTCAAGGACATTTTATGTTTTAGGCCAAGCATTCAGAGAGATTTTGTATAAGACACCTTTGTAATTGTTGAAATTGTGTGACTTGTACTGTTACTATAATGTACTTCATTCCCTGCAATGGAATGCCAGTGGTGTAGATATCAAAGCAAGCAAAAGGGGTAGAATGTTGACCAAATAAGTTTGTAAAATATGATTTTTATACTTTTGTGTGATTTACAATGAGGGCTAGGCACAGCAGCTAAAAATGGTTAGTGAATTACAGATTGCCTTCCTGCTTAGGAAAGGCTATTATTTTGCTAATGGAGAGAGTTTTGTACTAGAAAATTTGAAAGAAAGAAGAAAGGAGAAATCAGACCCCCACCCCTCCTCTTCATTTGAGGAGGAAGAGAAGCAATGAGGAATGCAGGGGGAAAGGGAGTCCACAGGAGATTATCTGAATAACCTCTTCCTCTTTCCTTTTCTTAAAAGTTTTTAAGACCTTATTGGGCAATTTCCAATGCTTATTCTCTAACCTCACTAAACCTCCTCCCATCCTGAAATCTGTGATTGACATGTATACCTCTAGACAAGAGGATCCTGAGCCCTTTGCATGTGAACTTGTGTTCTGTAAAGTGTATATAAGATGTAAGAAATCTAATTTCAGGGAGCACGTGTCTTTGGAGCCACTAGCCCCGCGTGCTCCACTGGCTTTTTAATAAATTCTCTTTTCCTCTTATAATGTTATCTGAGTGTCTATCCTCCATTGGGTCATTTTCCTGCAACAATTTAAAATACCATCTGTAAGGCCAGTATTCAAGGCCACCATCACAGCCGCCTGGTCATTGCAGGTTCACATTTGATTCGGACAGTCGGTAATGAAACAACAGAGCCAAGAACTGGTGGGCCATCAGCTTTAATCCTAGCTTGCACCTGGCGGGCAAGTAAAAACATACACTGGGCTCCAAAACCCACTCATTCAGTGCTCACAAAGTTACTGACTTATCCAAGTTTCCTAGAATCAAAGGTTTCTAGCTCACCAGTCTTATTCACCTCAGTTCCCCATCTCTTTCTCTCTACACAAACTCTGCACAAACTTCCTTCTCCCTCAGCACTCCACCATCTTGGCCTTTTCTCTTGGCCTCCTCCACGTCGCCTTTCTCTGCTCTCCTCTCTAATGCTAACCTCAGGAACTGAGAGCGAGCAAGCTCCTAGTCTGCCCCACTTTATAATGTAGAAATCCAAACCTTTAATCCAATCTACAAACAAGGAAGTCTCTGATACAAAGTCACTTATCTGAGGCATAATGGGAGGATTCCTCATGAGAGTGCACCACACCACATAATCCAATCAGTCAAGGGTGTGGGAAAAAGCTTACTCTTAAAACTAAGCCTTAGGCTATAACAACCCGGCCTGCCCACAGCCTGTCCCCCACACACATTAATATAATCACTCCCATTCCCAAGGAGGAAGGGTAACTAATATCACCTGGGAGAGGGGTTTCCACATGGGCAGAGTCATCTTTAACAAAGTGAGCATAATATATTTTATCTGCCCAACACCATCTGCTTCCCACAAAGAGTTTAAATTACCCCGCTGTTGGACAAATAAGTTTGTAAATATGATGTATATGTTTGCTAGTTTATAGCTTGCATTGGGTGTGGGGGACAGGCTGTAAGCAGGCAGGGTCATTATAGCCTAAGGCAGGGGTCCTCAAACTTTTTACGCTGGAGGTCAGTTCACTGTCCCTCAGACTGTTGGAGGGCCGGACTATAAAAAAAAAACTATGAACAAATCTCTATTCACACTGCACATATCTTATTTTAAAGTAAATAAAATGGGAACAAATACAATATTTAAAATAAAGAACAAGTAAATTTAAATAAACAAACTGACCAGAACTATGGGTGCGGATGCATCCTGTGCTCCTCTCACTGACCACCAATGAAAGAGGTGCCCCTTCCAGAAGTGCGGCGGGGGCCGGATAAATGGTCTCAGGGGGCTGCATGCGGCCCATGGGCTGTAGTTTGGGGACCCCTGGCTTAAGACTTAGTTTTAAGACTAAGCTTTTCCCTTGACTGTTGAATGATGTGGGGTGGTGCACTCTCGTGAGGAATTGTGGGGTGGTGCATTCTCGTGAGGAATTCCATTATGTCTCAGATAACTGACTTTGTATCAGAAACTTCCTTCTTTGTATATTGGATTAAAGGTTTTGATTTCTACACTATAAAAGGAGAGCAGGGAAAGTCCACGTGGAGGAGAAGAGAAGCAGCAAAGATAAGGTGACCAGACATCCCGCTTTTGGCGGGACAGTCCTGATTTTTAACAATTTTTCCTGCGTCTCGCGGCATTTTAAAAAAAGTACCTATTTGGAAAGAATACACGAAAAGCTAGAGAATGTCCTGACCAGGGGGTGGTGCAGTGGATGGAGCGTCGGACTGGGATGCAGAAGACCCAGGTTCGAGACCCCGAGCTCACCAGCTTGAGTGCGGGCCTATCTGGCTTGAGCAAAAAGCTTGTCAGCTTGGACCCAAAGTTGCTGGCTCCAGCAAGGGATTGCTCAGTCTGCTGAAGGCCTGCAGTCAAGGCACGTGTGAGAAAGTAATCAATGAAAAACTATGGTGTCATAATGGCAATGAAAAACTAATGATTGATGCTTCTCACCTCTCTCCATTCCTGTCTGTCTGTCCCTATCTATCTCTCTCTCTGACTGTCTCTCTGTCCCTGTAAAAAAGAAAAAAAATAAAAGCTAGGGAATGGTGGGAGAATGGGAAGGGAATATACGGTTTTCAGCAGGGAGACCCCGCCTCAACCAGGAAGCACCCGCACTGCCGCAAGAGCTGGCTGCCCTGTATGGGGCCCCGAAACAAACAACTTCGGGTGGGACGTACCTGCTGGGGTGGTGGCTGTCAAGTCCCCTAACTACCCATAGGCCCGTGTCCTGGATGCCGGCGTGTGGCTCCGTGCTATGCGAGTCCCATGCCGCTCGGTCTCCAGCAGACGGTGGGGCTGGACCCAGGAAACGGGGAACGAGGCCATTGAGTGCACTGGAGGCGCTACCCTGCCTGATCTCGCACGCTAGTGCAGCTCCAGCATCGGTTTTTGGACCATGTAAACTGATCCCTCTGACTCACTCAAAATTTCCCATATAATAATATTTCCGAAAATAATCTTTTTAATGAGGTATCATTATTAAAAATATATATTGATAAGGAAAAGGTTAAATCTTGGGCATCAGCAAAAATCGCAATAGAGAACAAATGGTTAGAAATATTTCATCATTTAGAAACAAACCATGTTCCATACAATAATGCACTAAAAATTGTGGAATAAGCGCTGTCTTTACCAGGAACTAATGCTACAACTAAACACATTTTTTCTATGGTAAATAAAGTGTGGGCATCAGAAAAATCACAATTAGGTGTTGAGACTTTGAAAGCCATTTTATGTGTGAAATATAATTTAACAAATTCTTGTGAAAAATTTCATGACCTTTTAAATAATGACAGCATTCTACTAAAAAAAAATTCACTCAAATGAGAAATATGCCAAAGAATAAAATAATACTATACATAATTTTTTAATGTATTATATTTGTAAATTGTACTTCTGTTGAAATTTAAAAAGATATATTACAATACTATTTTTGCATTCTATGATAATTATTTTTGCTCCATATAAACCAAATTTTTAATCAAGAACCCACCCCCGCCCCCCCTCCACCCCCCTCCCATCAATGGTGTCCCGCTTTACCAATTTTAAAATCTGGTCACTTTAAGCAAAGATGGTGGAGTGCTGAAGGTGAAGCCAGTTTGTGCAGAGAGAAGGAGATGGGGAACAGAGACTGAATAAGCTGGTGAGGTAGAAACCTTTGATTCTAGAAAACTTGGAGAAATCGGTGGCTTTGGGAGCCCTGAATGGAAAGGCAAGTGTTTATCCACTGTGTGTATTTCTTGCCTGCTAGGCGCAAGCTAAGATTAAAGGTGTAAAGCCAGTAGCCGGGGCCACCATCACAGTCGCCTAGCCCATGCAGGTTCACATTTGATTCAGACAGATGGTAATGAAACAACGGAGCCAAGAACTGGTGGGCCATCACCATCATGAGAGTGTACCACCCCACATCATGCAACAGTCAAGGGTGTGGGGAAAAAACTTTAGTGTTGAGAAGATATTAGTATTAAAAAGGTGGAAAAGGCTTAGTCTTAAAAGTAAGCCTTAGGCTATAAGAACCCTGCCTGCTTACAGCCTGTCCCCCACACCTAGTGCAAACTATAATTAAGCAAACATATATATCATATTTGCAAACTTATTTGACCCACAAAAGGTAATGGACCACCTTTACCGTCTGTCTGAATCAAATGCAAACCTGTGTAGGCGAGGTGGCTGTGATGATGGCCATGGCTACTGGCTTTAAACCCTCCTTACACAATACCAGGCTATTTTCATTTATGACTGTTGGGAAGATAAAATATATTATGCTCACTTTGTTAAAGATGGTGCTGCCCATGTGCAAGTTTTAAGGGTAAGCTTTTCCCCGCACCCTTGACTGATTGAATGATGTAGGGTGGTGCACTCTCCTGAGGAATCCTCCCATTATGTCTTAGGTAAGTGACTTTGTATCAGAGACTTCCTTGTTTGTAGATTGGATTAAAGGTTTGGATTTCTACACTATAAAATGGAGCAGACCAGGAGCTTGCTCTCTCCTGAGGTTAGCATTAGAGAGGAGAGCAGATTAAGGCCACGTGGAGGAGAGAAGAAGCAGCCAAGATGGCAGAGTGCTGAGGAAGAAGCCAGTTTGTGCAGAGTTTGTGCTGGAGAAGGAGATGGGGAACAGAGGTGAATAAGTCTGGTGAGCTAGAAACCTTTGATGCTAGGAAACTCGGATAAGTCAGTAGCTTTGTGAGCAATGAATGAGTGGGTTTTGGAGCCCAGTGTGTGTTTTTCTGTGCCTACTGGGTGCAAGCTAGAATTAAAGCTGATGGCTCACCAGTTATTGGCTCCATTGTTTCATTACCGACTGTCCGAATCCAATGTGAACCTGCATGGGCCAGGCAGCTGTGATGATGGCCCTGACTACTGGCTTTATATTTGGTGTAGTCTGTGGCAGGATTCAATACAGATCGGTATGGAGCCAGCACCCTTGAGGTGCATGGTAGTGGACTGGTTGCTGTTGTGGTTACCCATGGCTGTCCTATTGGGAACTGTATTCTGGCTGACTTTTACAGCTATGCATGAAGAAACTGAGAGCTCTATGGAAGAGGCTGCCTGGGACCTGCAAACCGAGCAGTGGAAGGAGATGGAGGAAATGTGGGAGAAAAAAATGACAACCCTGGAGCTGGAGGAAGTGCTGGAGGAGGAGACCGACCAGGTTTGCGAGATTCACCTGGAAATGGAGCAGCTTCTGGAGAAGAAATCACAGGTTTGTGAGTTGCAGATTGCCCTAGACGTTGTGGAGATTTCCGAGAGCCAGCTGCAGTAGGAGGCCGGGGCTGAGGCTGGTTCCAGGGCAGCAAGACCTGTGGCAGCAGCAGCCCAGAGCTCAAGCCAGGCAGCGGGAGCTGACGTTTCCAGTTCCTATCTGGAAGATGAGGAGAATTGGGCTGGAGTTGTGATTCCTGTACTCCAGAAGGTAAATGGGTGCAGCTGCGGCGGGAGGATAAACAGACATCCCGGGAGCCAGGCATGCATTGCCAAGTGGCCATTGTAATGGCAGGAGGTGCCTGCTAAGCCGCTGGTGGGTTCACTGTCATTTTGGGACATAGGGTGGATGCCATCATGCTCCCCAGAGCAGAGATGGAAATGCTGACTGCCATTGTCACATGCTTTGCTTTACGACAGTGTGAGACCTGCCATGATGGCAGGAATGAGGGGGGAGGCTAACACCCCATGTGTGTGAACTGGTTTCCTGGACTACGACCGGAGTGAGCACTGGCTCCTTTGTTGAATGGACTTATGAATTTTAGACAATGTGAAATACCCTGATGGGGGTGGGAGACAGTTTAGATGGAGGCCCTCCCTCTGCTCCGGGAAGCCTTTCAAATAGCAAGAAAGAAGGCCAAGGACATTTTCCGCTTTTAACAAAGTGCTCAGAGACTAGTGAAGTGTACCTTTGTAATTGTTGAAACTGTATGATTTGTGCTGTTGCTGTAATTTGTGTAACGTGACTAATTTCCTTGTACAGGAATGCCGGTGGTGTAGATTGTGGGTAGTAAAGTGAGCATAGAGGTGGATTGTTAGGCAGATAAAATATATTATGCTCACTTTGTTAAAGATGGTGCTGCCCACATGCACGTTTTAAGAGTAAGATTTTCCCCACACCCTTGACTGATTGGATGATGTGGGGTGGTGCACTCTCATGAGGAATCCTCCCATTATGTCTCAGATAAGTGACTTTGTATCAGAGACTTCCTTGTTTGTAGATTGGATTAAAGGTTTGGATTTCTACACTATAAAGTGAGTCAGACCAGGAGCTTGCTCTCTCTCTCGGTTCCTGAGGTTAGTATTAGAAAGGAGAGCAGATTAAGGCCATGTGGAGGAGGCCAGGAGAAGCAGCCAACGACTTGCTTGAAATTTGGTTATTATAACTAATGAAACTATATTCTACATTCCTGGTAGGCAAAAGTTTTAAAAAATAGTAATATTGAGATAAATTGGCTATATTTCTTGTCTAGAAAATGACCTTCAGCTATTTGGAGATCAAGAACAGCAAAGAACTTGCTTAAATGGGTAAATGTTGGGCAGATAAAATATATTATGCTCACTTTGTTAAAGATGGCGCTGTTCACATGGAAGTTCGTTGATATTAATGTGTGTTCTGGAACAGGCTGTGGGCAGGCCAGGTCGTTAGAGCCTAAGGCTTAGTTTAAGAGTAAACTCTTCCCCACACCCTTGACTGATTGGATGATGTAGGGTGGTGCACTCTCCTGAGGAATCCCATTATGCCTCAGATGGGTGGCTTTGTATCAGAGACTTTCTTTATGTATAATTGGATTAAAGGTTTGGATTTTCTATGCTGTAAACTGGGGCAGTCTGGGAGCTCTCTCTCTCTCTCGGTTCCTGGGTTCCTGAGATTAGTATTAGAGAGGAGAGCAGAGTAAGGCCACGTGAAGGCCAGGAGAAGCAGCCGAGATGGCAGAGTGCTGAGGAAGAAGCCAGTTTGTTAAGAGTT
The DNA here is from genome assembly GCA_037038555.1 of Rhynchonycteris naso. Taxonomy (NCBI): domain Eukaryota; kingdom Metazoa; phylum Chordata; class Mammalia; order Chiroptera; family Emballonuridae; genus Rhynchonycteris; species Rhynchonycteris naso. The sequence continues at coordinate 42,800,181 of CM072997.1, read as the reverse complement.
TGTGCAGGAGGAGATGGGAAACAGAGGTGAATACGTCTGGTGAGCTATAAACCTTTGATTCTAGGAAACTTGGATAAGTCAGTAGCTTTGTGAGCACTGAATGAGTGGGTTTTGGAGCCCAGTGTGTGTTTTTGCTTGCCCGCCAGGTGCAAGCTAGAATTAAAGCTGATGGCTCACCAGTTCTTGGCTCCTGTGTTTCATTGCCATCTGTCCGAATCCAATGCGAACCTGCGTGGGTCAGGCGGCTGTGATAGTGGCCGCGACTACTGGCTTTACATTTGGCGTAGTCTGTGGCAGGATTCGATACAGATTGGCATGGAGCCACCACCACCTTTGAGTGGTGGAGTAGAGGATTGGTTGCTGTTTTGGTTTCCCATAGCTGTTTTTTGGGGACTGTAGGCTGGCTGACTTTTATAGCCATGTGTGAGGAAACTGAGAGCTCTATGGAAGAGGCTGCCCAGGACCTGCAGGCTGAGCAGCAGAAGGAGATGGAGGAAACGTGGGAGAAAGAGATGTTGAACCTGGAGTTGGAGGAAGCACTGGAGGAGGCTGACCAGGTTCGTGAGATTCACCTGGAAATGGAGCAGATGCTGGAGAAGGAATCACAGGTTCGAGTTGGAGATTGCTTTGGATGTTGTGGAGAGCCAGCAGCGGCATGGGGCCGGAGCTGAGGCCAGGACCAGGGCTGAGGCCGGGGTTGGAGCTGCAAGGCCTGCTGAGCAGAAGGCGATGGCAGCCTTGGACTCGAGCCCAGCAGCAGGAGCTAATGTTTTCAGTTCCTCTTTGGAGGATGAGGAGAATTGGTCTGGAATTGTGATCTGCAGCCTCCAGAAGGTGAGAGCCCAGCAGCAAGGAGTAGCTACGCTGCCGGTAGGTCTGCAATTTTGGGACAAAAGGGTGGATGCCATCATGCTTCCCAGAGCAGAGATGGAAATGCTGACTGCCATTGCCACATGCTTTTCTTTAGGACAGTGTGAGACTTGCCATGATGGCAGGAATGAGGGGGGAGGCTAAAGCCCTATGTGTGTGGACTGATTTCCTGTACTATGACCGAATGGGCACAAGCTCCTTTGTTGAATGGACTTACGGATTTTCGACAATGTGAAATACCCTGATGGGGGTGGGGATGGCCGAGGACATTTTGCGCTTTCGGCAAAGTGCTCAGAGACTGGTGAAATGTACCGTTGTAATTGTTGAAACTGTATGATTTGTCATGTTGTAATTTGTGTAATGTGCCTAATTTCCTGGAGCAGGGATGCCGGTGGTGTAGATTGTGGGTAGTAAAGTGAGCATAAGGGTGGATTGTTGGGCAGATAAAATATATTATGCTTACTTTGTTAAAGATGGCGCTGTTCACATGGAAGTTCGTTGATATTAATGTGTGTTCTGGAACAGGCTGTGGGCAGGCCAGGTCGTTAGAGCCTAAGGCTTAGTTTAAGAGTAAACTCTTCCCCACACCCTTGACTGATTGGATGATGTAGGGTGGTGCACTCTCCTGAGGAATCCCATTATGCCTCAGATGGATAGCTTTGTATCAGAGACTTTCTTTATGTATAATTGGATTAAAGGTTTGGATTTTCTATGCTGTAAACTGGGGCAGTCTGGGAGCTCTCTCTCTCTCTCTCGGTTCCTGGGTTCCTGAGATTAGTATTAGAGAGGAGAGCAGAGTAAGGCCACGTGAAGGCCAGGAGAAGCAGCCGAGATGGCAGAGTGCTGAGGAAGAAGCCAGTTTGTTAAGAGTTTGTGCAGGAGGAGATGGGAAACAGAGGTGAATACGTCTGGTGAGCTAGAAACCTTTGATTCTAGGAAACTCGGATAAGTCAGTAGCTTTGTGAGCACTGAATGAGTGGGTTTTGGAGCCCAGTGTGTGTTTTTGCTTGCCCGCCGGGTGCAAGCTAGAATTAAAGCTGATGGCTCACCAGTTCTTGGCTCCTGTGTTTCATTGCCATCTGTCCGAATCCAATGCGAACCTGCATGGGTCAGGCAGCTGTGATAGTGGCCGCGACTACTGGCTTTACAGTAAATAAAATAAGAAGAATTTTCTCTAAAGCCATAACAAGATGATTTCTGGTATACTTACCTCTGTTTAATAATTGAGCATTATAAAGATGTTAAAAGATAGGGAATAGGTGATTGTAAGGCCAGGAGCCTCCATCATGGCCATTCACATGCAGGTTCCCATTGGATTCGGGCTGACAGTGAAGAAATGGCAGAGTCGGAGGAGGTAGGCCATTTAGTTTATTGGTGTCTCACCAATACAGGCAAGCCACAAGAGAAGACAAGGGAGAAGCAGAAAACCAGCTTTTCCCATGGAGGTCAAGGGATCAGGGAGGCCCCTGCAATGGCGATAGCAGGAACCGAGAGAGCTCAAGCTACGGTCTCTCCCCCTTTATACCACAGAATCCAAACCTTTAATCCAATTATACAAACAAGGAAATCTCTGTATAATGGGATTCCTCAGGAGAGTGCACCACCCTACATTATCCAATTAGTCAAGGGTGTGGGGAAAAGCTTACTCTTAAAACCAAGCCTTAGGCCATCATAACGACCTGGCCTGCTTACATTACAGCCTTTCCCCCACACCCATCCCAAGCATAAGGGCAAATAATATCACCTGGGTGACAGGCTTCCATGTGGGAAGCGCCATCTTTAACAAAGTGAGCATATTATATTTTATCTGCCCAACAGTGATTTAACTGCTTGTTTGGTTTTACCTGGGAGAGTAATGATTCTGGTGAAGTGGAATCTATGCATAGAAACTCCGTTTAAGATAAAATTCACAGATTCTTGCTGTGAATGCATCTTTGGAACCTGTCAAGTGTGCATTTATGAGCAAGTCCAGAGCACACAAAGGTAATGACAATATCACTTGAAACTAAAGCAAATCATCCCTGAGTGAAAGAGACCATGGATCAATATGCATAGGTTATATAGAGTCATTCAAATCACAACTCACAGGGATGAGCATCTGTGATGTGCCTTCCTGATATGCTTGCTTCTAGAACTGCAACCCTGGCTCTGCCCTCAAGGAATTCAGTCCCTGAATGAAACAGAGTAGGAAGCTAGCTGATAAACACTGTTTGTGCCAGAGGCTATTACATGTGTCAAAGGAGGAAAGAGGTATTAATTCTTCATTCACCAACAGTGGGTTTTTTCCCCAAAGAAAAATAACATTTTTCAATTTTAAAAAGAACACATGCTCAACATAAAAATATTCAGATACAATAGAAAAGTATCTGTTAATTTAAGGAGAATTCATTTAAAGTCTTTTGATACTAAAGGAGCAAAGGATCTGTGCTTCGTTTCATATTCCCTTTGCAAACTAATTTCTGCACTCTTTGCCACACATCACTTTTTTATTATTAACTGGTGGAGAATAAGTAATGCAAGGTACTGGCCTAGCAGGGCAAGAGACCCACCCCACCCTTTGTTGTATTACCTTTTATGTCTATATACCATTATTAGTTCTCACATATTGCAAGCATAGTATAAATTTATTTTATAAACTACTTTGGGCTGGAAAAAATTTTAGAAATTATATTTGCCCTTTTTTGTTTATTTGTTCTTGCATTAGTAAGATCACTCTTATATTCATAAGAAGGGATCTATTACCTCTCTTTATTCTAAAGCCCTAATTCTTTACCTCACCTTTTTCCTTAATAGCTAGGAGCTCAGTCTGAGAATGACTAATGTTGCTTTGAGCCTTCATGAGGTTTGGAACTGTTGATGTGGAGGATGAACAAAATACAGAGAATATGTGAGGAAAAGATACACTTATGTCACAGTTACTCACAATTAATCTGAAATCCCAGTGACTTAACACAAGAAAGTTTAATTCTTGCTCATGCTACATGTCCATTACAGAGAGGCAGGCTGTAAAGCCAGGAGTCGCGGCCACCATCACAGCTGCCTGGCCCATGCAGGTTCGCATTAGATTTGGACAATCGGTAATGAAACAATGGAGCCAAGAACTGGTGGGCCATCAGTTTTAATTCTAGCTTGCACCGGGCGGGCAAGTAAAAACATACACTGGGCTCCAAAACCCACTCATTCAGTGCTCACAAAGCTACTGACTTATCCAAGTTTCCTAGAATCAAAGGTTTCTAGCTCACTAGTCTTATTTACCTCTATTCCCCATCTCCTTCTCTTTACACAAACTCTGCATAAACTAAACTGCCTTCTCCCTCAGCACTCCACCATCTTGCCTACTTCTCCTTTCCTCCACATGGCCTTACTCTGCTCTCCTCTCTAATGCTAATCTCAGAAACAGAGAGCAAGCAAGTTCCCGTTCTGCCCCACTTTATAGTGTAGAAATCCAAACCTTTAAGCCAATCTACAAATAAGAAAGTCTCTGATACAAAGCCACTTATCTGAGGCATAGTGGGATTCCTCATGAGGGTGCACCACCCTACATCATGCAATCAGTCAAGGGTGTGGGGAAAAGCTTACTCTTAAAACTAAGCCTTTGGCTATAACGACCCTGCCTGCTTACAGCCTCCCCCCCCCCACAATAATATAATTACCCCCATCCCAAGCAAGAAGGCAACTAATATCATCACTTGGGCAATGGGCCTCCACATGGGCAACGCCATCTTTAACAAAGTGAGCATAATATATCTTATCTGCCCAACACAGGTGGTTTTACTCAAGGACCAAAATGATGAAGGCTCTACCATCTTGTGGCTGCACTAGCTCCTGCATCATTGCAGCAGAGAAGGAGAGACAGGAGAATCTCAGATGGACCTTTCACTACCTATGCCCAAAAGAAACATCTGTGGTTTCTGCTTACATTTTATTGGCCACAGCTATTCATATGGGCTTCCTAATTTCAAAGGACCTGAGGAATTTGGAGAACAGATGGAATGATTGGTTAGAACTCTCTCTTCTTTAAACCTAAGAGTGCATTTCTGGCTATAAGTTGACATCATTCAAAATCAAGTGATAAGTTATTTACTTACGTCAATTTTCTACTCCTCTGACGTGAACATTTCAGTGAGACATGTTTGTAGACAATGTACCATATATATAAACACAGTTTTCTATACATAAGGTAATTACTGTATATATAATGCTTAGTATTTTCCACAACAGGCTTTGAAAAGAAGGAGGAAGATGGTTATAAAAGAGAAAATAATACCCAGTCCTAATTTTTTACCAGTAATTCTGATTTGGGTTGACTAAAAGAAGTAACATGCCTGGATTTGTCAGGATAGACTAATTTCTGTAACAATTAGATATCTCTGGTATTTGGAATTCTGGCTCATTTTTTTCTTTTGTTTATCTAAATTTTATAGTTTTTGTATAATCTCAGTGATTTAAGACAATAGATTTAATTGCTTGTATAACAGTTAAGAGTGAATATTTGACAAGTGGATTTCAATGAGGTGATTCAGGATCCTGATTAGCTCCTCCTTCCTGAGACTGTCATCTTGCACAGTTTCAGAGTCCCCTGCAGATTATTCTGTGTCAGTCAGACAGACAAAGGAAGAGAAGGACAGGGAGGACTTAGGGGCAAGACTTGCAAACAGCATATGTCTATCCACATTCTGTGATCATAATTCATGATCACAGTTAACCTCAAGAGAGCCTGGGAAATGTAGTCCAGCTACAGGAGGAAAATAGGTTTAGTGACTGTCTTTATCACAATGTCCCTCACATGACATACATACATACATATGTACATATGTACATACATACATACATTAAAAAAAAACTAAGGAATCTGACTAGAGTTAGAGTTTGATGTGTCTGTGGAAAAGAACATTTTTTTTCTGTTGCCATGTTCTTATTTCCTTAATTTATAATTATGTTTCTCTTCAGGTTCTCCATTTTACTTTCTTTTAAAACCAGTTTTTAAGAATGTTTATACCCTGCTTTGCTAAGAATATACAGAAATAAACATGATGACACACAGCTTGCTGGAATGTAAACTGATATAAACTTACTAAAGGGAAATTTGTCTATATGAATCAAAAACCTTAAACAGAGTACAGTCAGCAATTCTACTTCTAGAATTCTATCCTAGGGAAATAAACAGATAATATAAACAGATGTATAAACAAGTGTAAACACTTTCATTATATAAATGTTCAGGAATTGAAGGTAAATTAATAATGCTACTTCTAATAAAATATTATGTGATCATAAATAATGCCATAGATGTTTATTTAGTAACATTAGTGTTCCTTATACATTAAGTAAAAATATCAATTTATAAATCTCTATGTCTATATTTTCATTTTGATTTTTTTAAAAACTATTATATATACATAAAATATATATCAGTCAAAATATTCTAGCCATAGGTTTGTAAACTGATATACAATTTTTTCCTTATCAGCAGTTTTTAATTATTTTATATAAACAAAGTGTATTTTTTTTATTTTAATTTTTATTTTAGATTAAAAAATGAAAAACCCTAATGTTAAAAAAGAAAAAGAAAGAAAGAAAACAGAGTTTTAATGCAAAACAAAATACCGCCTGCTTACTCACACTGGCTCTATTTTCCAGATAGTACCCTTGCCTGGGGCACCTGAAGGAGTCCCAGCCACAGAGTTGGGGTGGGGAAGCCAACTTCTTGGTAGGACCTTGTCTTACTGCCAGTCTTAAATAAAATTATAGAGTCCCTGCATAGCTGCTGCTCTTCATTCCTCACCTCCCTCACTCTGACAATGGTCTGCTTTCTTTTCCTTGAGTAGGAAACCTGCAGAGGCAGCTGGCTTGTGATATTTTGCGTAGGCATGTGAATTATATGCAAACCACATGCAAAGACACTGAGAATCCTTTCTAAGAAGGTCCAAGTTATGAATGTTTGTCTTGAGTTTGTTATATACCTAAAAGAAAGCACATACTTCTGATATTTTTTTAGTTAATTTCTTCTAGAATAAGTCAAGCTGCAGTCAGAAGAGATTTTAGCGTCTTAAGTTCACTATTCATCCTGGAGTTATCCATGCATGCATACTTACAAAAATTAAGTTTTTTTCAAAGATAGAATTATTTTTCTAGAACAATTGAATTAAAAGTAAGTGAAGAGTCAGACATGATAATTTTATCTAAGAATCAACATTCTTTATAATACAAATAACTTGTAAAATGGATTTATAACAGCTGAATGATGAAAACAGTTTTGATTGCTTTTGGTATTAATAGTGATTTTTATGAACCACAGACTTCACTCAGCAAAATCAACATATGTCACTTACACACAAGCATCCATCTTCCAAATTTTATTGATACCTATTGAAATTATACTCACTTAAAAGTTAATTCAGCCTGACCAGGCAGTGGTGCAGTGGATAGAGCATTGTCGGACTGGGACACGGAGGACCCAGGTTCAAAACCTCTAGGTCACTGGCTTGAGCACGAGCTCATCCAGCTTGAGCACAGACTCACCAGCATGAGTGCGGGGTTGCTGGCTTGAGCGTGGGATCATAGATGTGACCCCATGGTCACTGGCTTGAGCCCAAAGATCGCTGGCTTGAAGCCCAAGGTCGCTGGTTTGATCCCAAGGTTGCTGGTTTGATCCCAAGGTTGCTGGCTTGAGCAAGGGGTCACTCGCTCTGCTGTAGCTGCCCAGTGAAGGCACATATGAGAAAGCAATCAATGAACAACTAAGGAGACTAAGGAGCCACAATGAAAAACTGATGCTTCTCATCTCTCTGCCTTCCTGTCTCTCTGTCCCTATCTGTCCCTCTCTCAGTCTCTGTCACAAAAATAAAAAAAGTTAATTCAAAGTAGTGTGCTTTTAAAAAGATATTACGTCCCAAAAGAATCAAAACCAATCTTGGTTCTTTATTAAAAGACCAATTCTTAGTCAATAAGTATACTCTCCTCAGAAAACTATTTTCAGAGGAATAAAAAACAAAACACACCAAGACCACTTTATTTACTAAATTATAACCCTATACTATCCTAGGATGCTTTTGGTTCTCCAAAGCAGGTCGAAAAAGAGGAAATACCAATAATTATATGTAACATTCTGATTTTATTTATTAGCAGTAAGTTGAGAATTCTCTTGCTGACATTAAAGGATAAGATGTTAACTCTCATTGTCATTCTGACTATGGTCTCCTGACAGCTGCCAGTGGACATAGCATTTTCCCACCGCTGAACTCAGACAATATGTGAGGATGGTTCGTTATATTGAGTAGAAAAAAGAGAAAGAACCTCACAGGTCACACCTGAGTACTACTTTTGAATAGTGTTGGGCCCATGAGAGGGGCTAGTATAATTATAAAGATAACTTAGTGTACAGCACAATCTCTAATAACCAGAGATCAGATAGTAGCAGGTAAGACAAAAGAGTAAAATTTGGTAACTCAAGTTTATTTTGTTTTGAATCTCTTTAACGAAGTAGCTATTTGATGGTTTCTGTATGATATTAACACCTATTCATCTTTCCCCTCACCCATCTCACCCATCCTTCAATTACCTCCTTCCCTCTAATACTTACCTTTTTGCTCAATACCCTGGTCTTGTATCTACCAATCAGTGAACCCACTTACATGCTCTTGAACCCTTTCACTGTTACATCACACCTCATGGCTCTCTCTGTGATTTGTAAGCATTTGTTTCCTATCATCTCTAGAACATGCTTTTCTTCAGGTAAACAGGTTCTTTGGTTAACTTGTGTACATATATTGTTACATGATGTAATGAATATGTATATGCACCCTACTGAATGAATGAGTGAATCCTGAAGGTGGTTTAAATCAACTATCTTTATATACAAAATACACATTATATATATATAGATATGAACACAACAAAAGGTATGTAACTCTTGTGTTTATTTGTGTATCTGTGTTTAGGCACCTGGGTTGTATTTCCATGTGCAGAAGTCTGCATCTGTATACATCTGTATGTGTGCTTCAAGATGCAGCCAAAAAAAAAAAAAGATGCAGCCAATAGCTTCCTATAAAGTATGACCATCTTCAATTCTTTCTGCTTCACAGTATTATTCCCTCTCTTTTTTTTTGAAAACATTTATTGTGATAAAATATATGTAACATAAAATTTACCATTTTAACCAATTTTAACTATAATTCAGAGGCATTAATTACATTCACAATGTTGGGCAAATAATCAACAATATCTGTTCCCCAAATTTTTCAACACTGAAACAGAAACTCTGTAACCATCAAGCAATAACTCTCTATTTTCTTCTTTTCTCAATTCCTGATAACCTCTACTATATTTTCTGTCTCTATGAATTTGCCTATTCTAGGTATTTCAATAAAGTATACCGGGGAACAATTTATTTGCCTATTTTAGGTATTTCACATATAATACTGGGGAACAATTTATTTTTTCATTTTCTGTTGCATGAGGTTTTAGAACTTTTACTATATACTCTTGCATCGCTGATTCCAAATCTGAAATCCGTTTTTAGGTGCATGCTCTAGATATTATGCAACTTTAATTTCTTTTTGTTACAGTTAATGGCATGCATTGGTTTTTAAATTGGAGGTAAAGGGCAACGACTCTTGGATTGAACATAACCACAACGCAATTAATGTTTTACAAACATCACTTTTACATAATTGTAGTTGTTTTTAAATGTAAAAAATTATGATCTGATAAAAACACCCTCTTATTTTGTTTTAAGATTGAATCATGGCTTCTTCGAGTAGGCGTAAATGTAAGAATAGTCCTGACACCTTTTGTTATATATGTGGCTGTTACACACTTCAACGTCAAAGGCACAATATTTCATAATTTGTGACACGTGCATATATTGCCTATTTTCAAGTTCCCCTTGGCGATCAAAACAAGAATTGGGCTCCTCGTATTGTGTGTCATAATTGTGAGGAAATGCTTCATGATTGGACAAAAGGAAACGCAAAGGAATGCCTTTTGGTACTCCGATGGTTTGGCGTGAACATAAGGACCACAGCAGTGACTGATATTTCTGGCTGATCCATACAAAGGGCATTGGCAAGAAAAAACGGCATATGATCGCATATCTTAATATTCCTTCAGCGATATGACCTGTCCCACACTCTGAGACACTCCTGGTTCCAGTTTTCAATAGTTTTATTTCTTCTAAGGATGAAGAAAGTGAACATGGTGATCAAGTGTATTTTGATAAGATGCATCATGAGGAAATGGTTGTAGAATCTGAAGGGTCTTCTTCTGATGCCAAGCAGTCATTAACTCCTCAGCAGTTTAGCCAACCCGAATTGAATGACTTAGTAAGAGATTTGGACCTGTCAAAAAAAGCAGCTGAGTTATTAGCCTCCGGGCTTCAAGAAAAGAATGGACTTCACAGGTCAGCTCAAGTATCCCATTTCAGGAAGCGTGAACAAATTTTTGTGGACTTTTTCCCGAAGATAAACACTTTGTTTACTGTCATGATATCAGTAGTCTTCTCAGCCAGCTAGGTGTTACCACTTACAGTTCAACAGAATGGCAGCTATTTCTTGACAACTCTAAATGGAGTCTGAAATGTGTTCTCCTACACAATGGTAATGTTTATGCAGCTGTTCCAATTGGTTATTCAACTCATCTGTGAGAAGATTATAATGACATAAAAACTATCGTCAACTTACTGAAGTATGAGGAGCATAACTGGATCATTTTGTGGATCTTAAAATGGTAAATTTCCTGCTAGAGAGGTTTCACAAAGTATCCTTGCTTTCTGTGTTTGTGGTAAAGCCGAGCTTGGGAGAGACACTGGACACAGAAAAAGTAACCAAAATGTGAAGCTCTGGAAATAGGGATGCAAAATATTGTGAATGAACCTGTAGTTAATCGAGACAGGATCATTTTTCCCTCACTTCACATCAAACTTGGTTTAATGAGGCAGTTTGTTCAGGCTTTGAATAGAGAAAGTGAATGCTTTCAACATATTATTTCTGCTTTTCCTGCCTTGTCTTTCGAAAAGAATAAAGCAGGTGTATTTGATGGACCTCAAATTATTATATTTTCACAAAGATGATGCCCAAGAAGACATTCTATTTCATTATGTGTTAAGATTCACTTCCTGAACAGTCACCTTGATAAGTTTCCCGAAAATCTTGGAGCTGTTAGTGATGAGCAGGGAGAATGCTTTCATCAAGATCTGAAGATGATGGAAGAGCGTTATCAGGAGTGATGGGACAGAAATATGATGGCAGACTACTGCTGGACCATCAAACGAGATTGTTCTCAACAAGTACACAAATGCAAATTTTTGCCTGAATAAAATTTTAATAAGTTTTGCACAAATTTTATGGTTAAAATAAGTGTTTTAATATGTTCTATTTTGAAATTGTAGACAAATTCTGATGCAATATATCTTTTAGTGTATTAGTGTATTTACTGCATTATATAAATTATTATATTTTCACAAAGATGATGCCCAAGAAGACATTCTACTTCATTATGTTAAACTAAATGTTGAAAATTTTACAATAAGATGAAAACCTAACATCTTGAATTGCAAAAAAACCTGTAACTTACAGAGAAAAAACTAATGTCAGATTTGAGATCAGCATACTCGAATTAGGTAAGAACAGGTGTTTTTGTGGATGCAACAAAAATTTTGTTACCCAGTGCAGTGTTTTTCAACCACTAGTTTGTGGACCTAGTCTGCCAGAAATTTCATGCTGGTCTGCAAAAGAGTTAACCAACCTGATGTTGTATGAAGATTATAGACCCAATGATCTCAGTCAAATTCACTTACGCTGAGGGTGATTTCTGCCTTAGCGGTCCCCTAAATACTTCTATTTTCACCAGTTCCCATGTGTAAAAATGGTTGAAAACCACTGATATAATAACTGGCCTTTTAATGTCTGGCTTATTTCCCTTAACATGTTTTAAGGTTCCTCCATGTTGGAGCAAATATTAGAACTTTATTCCTTTTTATTACATTATGTGTAATATTATACTCCATTCATTCATTTGCTGATGGCCACTTGAATTGTTTCTCTTTTTTAGATATTATGAATACTGCTGCATTAAATATTGGCATACAAGTATCTGTTTTAAACTCTTTTGGGTATATACCTTGAAGCAGAATTTTTGAGCCATAAAGTCATTTTTTCTTTAGCTTTTTGAAGAAAAATCAAATTGTTTCCATAGTGGCAGCAGCATTTTAGATTACCAATAGCAATGGATGAGGGTTCTAATTTCTTCACATCCTTACCAGCATTTGTATTTCCTCTTTTTCTAACAATAGCAATTCTAATGGGTATGAAGTGGTATCTTATTATGGTTTTGATTGGCATTTCCCTAATGATCAGTGATGCTAAGCATCTTTTCATGTGCTTATTGGTCATTTGTATATCTTCTTTAGAGAAATATCTGTTCATCTGTTCAACTTCTTAGCCCATTTTTTATTGGGTTGTTGTTTTTTTGTTGTTGTTGAGTTGAAGGAGTTCTTTATATATTCTGGATATTAATTCTTTATCAGATATATGATTTACAAATCTATTCTCCCATTCTGTAAGTTGACTTTTCACTTTCTTGATAATGTCTTTTGATATACAAAAGTTTTTAATTTGATGAAATCCAATTTATCTATTTTGTTGTTGTTGTTGCTCATGTTTTTGGTGTCATATTGAAGAATCCATTGCCAAATCCAAGATCATGAAGATTTACCCCTATATATTCTTTTAAATGTTTTATGATTTGAGTTAACTTTTATATATTATGTGAGAAAGGGGTTCAACTTTTCTTTTTTTTTTTTTTTTTTTGCATGTGGAAATCCGGTTATCCCAGCACTATTTGTTGAAGATACTTCTCTTTTCCCATTAAAGGATTTGGTACCCTTGTCAAAAATCAATTTGCCATAGATATATGGAATTATATCTGAACTCTCAATTCTATTCTATTGGTTCATATGTCTATCTTTAATCCAGTACCACTCTGTTTTGATTACTGTAGCTTTGTAGTAGTTTAAATTTATTTTTTCCCATTGACTTGCGAGAGAGAGAAAGACATCAACTCGTTGTTGCTCTTAGTTGTTCCATCTATCTGTGCATTTGTTGGTTGCTTCTCATATGTGCCCTGACTGGGGATTGAACCTGTGACCTTGGTGTATCAGGATGTTACTCTATCCACTGAGCCACCCGGTCAGGGCCTGTAGTAAGTTTTGAAGTCAGGAAATTTGAGTCCTCTGACTTTTGTTTTTCTTTTTAAGATTGTTTTGGCTATTCAAGGCCCCTTTCATATGAATCTGAAGATTGGCTTTTCTATTTCTGCAAAAAGGGCTGTTGGAGTTTTGATAGATATTTTGTTGACACTGTAGATTGCTTTGAGTACTATTGCCATCATAACAATGTTAAGTCTTGCTACCTATAACCATGACATGTCTTTCTATTCATTGAGGTATTTAATTTTTTTCAGCAATGTTTTGTAGTTTTGAGTGTACTTGTCTTTCACCTATGGTTAAATACATTTCTAGGTATTTTATTTACCCTCTCCTTTTAAGTAACTTGAATCCTCTCCCATTGTAATTATTAGGCTATAATGTATATTTATATATTATGTATTATGTATAATTCCATAATGTATGGAATAGTTCCTAACACATAGCAGACACTGAACAATACTAATTGAATATAAGAATCTCCAAAATTATAGGGTCTTAGAACTTTGAGGAAACTCTCATACTAATCCCATTCTCCTAAAGATGAGGAATGATGTTCAGAAAGGCTTAATTAATTGCTCCAAATAGCACTGTTAGCTAGTAATAGAGCCAGAAATTCACATCTCCTAAAAATTTTCTGTGGATCAAAACACCAAGATTCTGTCTGCTGGAGTAAATAAATGGGAATATTTATGAAGTTAGATGCTTGCCTTTGGATATGGAGATTTTTCAGTATCTGGTTTTCTATTCCTTGAAATGAACCTTGAAGAATTGGTGTACCTGCAAAAGTAGCTTGCAAAGACCAAAGAATGGTGCATACATTTTAGCAAATGAAGTTATTCAAGTGGACACATAGCTGAGTTAACAATGATGTGGAGATGTATCATATATAGAGTTTCTTTGAGTGTTTGTGTGTGTTAGATGAGATGGCTGAGTATCATTCTGGAAATCAGTTTAACCCATTAGAACTTTTCATACTGGAAGCAGATGTCCTCCACTAGATTTTACCTCCTAAAGAACTTATTTAATTATAGAATTACTTCCACTTATATAAAGAGTAGATAAAAGAGAAGAGGATGGTGTCCTTATTTACAAACCAGGGTATTTTATAATGTGCCTTAAAAAAACACAAGAATTGTTTATTGATTTTTTGGCTCCCTCCTGAGGTAATGGCCAATCATCCCAGAACAATGATTAGTCTTTCTTTATTTTGGACTTTTCCCAATAGGTGGTCAGTCCCTCTGTCGTCCTATTACTTCTCCTGATATACCTCGGTTTCTCCCAAAGATGGTCAGGAATTGTCTCTGAATCAATACTGCTAGCTCAGCGACTCTGGAATTTGGGAACTGTAAGAGAAAATAGCGAGCTGCCTACTCAATATCCATTTCCCTCCTTTTCTTACTAATAGCCCCTCAATTTCATTGTAGGCATTCATATACTTAAGAAGTATCTTGGCCACTGTGAACAATGCTGTGATGAACATGGGGTGCGTGTGTCTTTACATACCAATGTTAAGTTTGAGGGTATATACCCAGTAGAGGGATTGCTAGGTCCTATGGTAGTTTCATTCTTAGTTTTTTGAGGAACCACCATACTTTATTCCACAATGGTTGTACTAATTTACATTCCCACCAGCAGTGAATGAGGGTTCCTTTTTCTCCAAAGCCTCTCCAACACTTGTTATTCCGTCTTGTTGATAATAGCCAATCTAACAGGCGTAAGGTGGTATCGCGTTGTAGTTTTTATTTGCATTTCCCGAATAGCTAGTGAAGATGAGCACCTTTTCACACACCTATTGGCCATGTGTATGTTTTCTTGGAGAACTGTCTGTTCAGGTCATCTCTCCATTTTTTAATTGAATTGTTTGCTTGTTTGTTGCTGAACTTTGTGAGTTCTTTATATATTTTGGATATTAACCCCTTATCAGAGCTGTTATTTGCAAATATCGTCTCTCATTTAGTTAGCTGCTTATTTGTTTTGTTGTCAGTTTCTTTTGCTGTGCAGAAACTTTTTAGTTTAATATAGTCCCAATCATTTATTTTTGTCTTTACTTGCCTTGCTTTGAGGTTAAATTCATAAAATTTTCTCTCTGGCCAAGATCCATAAGTTTAGTATCTATGTTTTCTTCTATGTAATTTATTGTTTTAGATATTATATTTAGGTCTTTGATTCATTTTAAATTAATTTTTTCACAGGAAGACAAACTGTAGTCAAGTTTCATTCTTTTGCATGTGGCTTTCCAATTTTCCCAGCCCCATTTATTAAAGTGGCTTTCTTTTCTTCATTGTTTGTTTTTGGCTCTTTTGTCAAAGATTATTTATCCATATAGATGTGGTTTTATTTCTGGGCTCTAAATTCTGTTCCAGTGGTGTGTATGTCTATTTTTCTGCCAATATCACGCTCTTTTGATTATCGTGGCTCTATAGTATAATTTGAAGTCAGGTAGTGTTATACCTTTGGCTTCATTTTGTTTCCATTGGATTGCTTTGGCTGTTTGGTTTTTTTCATGGTACCAAACAAACCTGGTAAGTTTTTGTCCTATTTCTTTAAAAAATGACATTGGAATTTTGATGAGGACTGAATTAAATTTATATATTGTTATGGATAATATGGCCATTTAACTATGTTAATTCTTCCAATCCATGAACATGAAATATTTTCCCATTTTATTGTGTCTTTTTCAATTTTTTTCAATAATGTTTTGTAGTTTTAGGTATATAGATCCTTAACATCCTTTGCTAAGTTTATTCCTAAGTATTTTATTTTATTTTTTGTTTGTTTTATTAAGTTCATTTTCTGAAATTTCATTGCTGCATATAGAAAATCAATAGACTTTTGGGCCCTGGCCAGTTGGTTCAGCGGTAGAGAGTTGGCTGTGCGTGTGGAAGTCTTAGGTTCGATTCCCATCCAGGGCACACAGGAGAAATGCCCATCTTCTTCTCCACCCTTCCCCCTCTCCTTTCTCTCTATCTTTCTCTTCCCCTCCCGTAGCCAAGGTTCCATTAGAGCAAAGTTGGCCCAGGCACTCAGGATGGCTCTATGGCCTCCGCTTCAGGTGCTAGAATGGCTCCAATTGCAACAGAGCAATGCCCCAGATGGGCAGAGCATCGCCTCTTAGTGGGCATGCAGGGTAGATCCTGGTTGGGCACATGTGGGAGTCTGTCTCTCTGCCTCCTCGCTTCTCACTTCAGAAAAAAAAAATCAATAGATTTTTGTATCCTGCAACTTTACTGTATTGGCTTATTGTTCCTAATGGTTTTTTGGTGGAGTCTTTGGGGTGCAAAAAATAATACCTTTATTTATTTCCCAATATGGATGCATTTTATTTCTTTCTCTTGCCTGATTGCTCTAGCTAAAACTTCCAGAACTATGTTGAATTAGAGTGAAAACATCTTTAAAGTGAAGCTGACAGCTGATAAATGCCTTATGCCCTTTGCACTCTGCCCTTCATCATAGCTGGATTCTAGATATAATGCTGGAGGAGAAGAAGCCCTTTATAACTAGGTAACCATGAGGGAAAGGTTAAGAAGTCACAGAAATATCAGCACTGACATCACTATGCTACAGAACCAATGCCCACTACCACCTACCTTTCTCTTGTTACATAAGAAAAACTCCTAATTTGTTTAAATCATTGTTACTTTTATCTCCTTAACCTGTAGCCCCATTTAATTCTTAACTGATACAGGAACTTAAAGAGCAAGATGAGATAATTTGAGTCAATGGACACCTATGTATCTTTTGACAAGTTAGATAGATTTACAGTAAACATTAGGGAGGAATTCTACGTAGCTAAGTTAACAGCAGAGGCATAAACCTGAATCTCCCACCATATGTTCCCCCAAAGAAACAGAGACAATAACAACAACAGATTAAGTAAAACTACTTAAAACCCATGACTTCAGCATAACTAGAAAACAGAATGTCCAAATTTCAAATTAACCATAAGTAGAAAAATACTAAACCCCAGCAATCAGCCTCCCATACTCCTGATTCAAGCCTCTCAGGAAGATAGTCAGTTTGTGAAAAACAGAGCATAGAAAAGGGAAGCTAGTGGTGAACTTAAGGTTGATCTAAAATTACCACCAGAAAGATAAAGTCCACCTAGGTTTGAAGATACTTAAAAAAATACAGTGGTAAATTAAGCACTTACTATATAGCAAGGCACTTAACTATATGTGCAGGGTGCAATGAGGCCTTTTTGGAAAGATAAAGCTTCCAGGTGTCAAGGGTCGAAAGGATTATAGAGGATTCCTCCAGAAGTCATGCATGGTGCAGAAAGAAAACTTGAGTAAGACATTTAGGAACCTGCCAGATCCTCTCTTCTTCCAAAATGGAAGGACATGCAATTTCTTCTCCTAGCATTAAAATAATAATAATAAATAAATATGCTTTACTTTAAAAAAGAAATTATAAAAAAAAAAAAAAAGAAATTATACTACACTGACAGGAGAGGGTGCTCTTGAACTGGGAATCTTGCAACTACCCTAAACCTCCAGTTCTGTCCACAGAAATGCAGATGAGGCTCCCGTTAAACAAAATTACTAACATAAAAATAAAAAGAATCCAAACAATTCAACTGATAAAATTTCCTCCCCCAAATAATGACAAAGTGGGAGAAAACTGTAATACAATTCTCCAAATTGAATCATATATCCTTAAACAAGCATTTGGGAATATGAAAAACACCTTGAATCACAAATGTAAAAACTAAGTACAGAAGCAAACAAGAAACTAAGAAGAAATGAAATGAGAGCTGCTTGGAATCAGAGAGGAAATAGAAAGAAAAAACTAGAATATGCATTATGCTGCATTACCTGTAAATTTTTATACAATATGTACTAAGATGTGTCATATATATAAAAGCTATACAACAGTGGAAAGAGACATAGTGGAGAAATCACTTAAATATACCTTGAAGAATGGCATATACAGTATATACATTCAAATGATTCCTCCACCATGTAGCTTTTTGGGGATTTGTCTTAATTGGATATGACCTTTGAGGCATGCAATAAATGGTGTCTGTTGTTTTGCTATTATTGCGATTCTTAGCAATTGCTTTAGTACAGCAAGAAGGAAGTAGAAGAAGTCGCAAGTTAAGGTCAGAAGCAAAAATTACAGTGCAGCATCCTGTAGTACCCACCTAGTCCAGTAAGGAAACTGAAATTCAGGGAGGCAACTTGGTGACTCAAGACTCCTCAAAGCCAGTTAGTGCCAGAGAGGACAAGGTGAAAGCCTTTCATTCCTTCTCTCGCTTCATTTTTTTTCCCCTCTTGCTTCAAAAGACAACAGGCACCTACCTCCTCCTCTCTGAATCTACCCTCCAGTACTCTCATGCTATGAACGCCTCACTAAGCAAAATATTTCATTTATATTTATACTCTCTCCCTTTTTCTTCTGACCCATTCCCTCAGATACAAGTTGTGCTTAAGTCACCCTCATTCTAAAAAGCAAATAAACCGAACCACTTTCTCTTGATTGTCACTTTTAGTTTTTCTCTTATTATTACACTTCTGAAAGTACATACTTGCTATCAGCTCTTCCTCCCTATTCACTCCTGAAAGTCTTGTAATCTATTTTTCCTTTCATTCTCTCTGTAAGACATTTGTTCAGAAACTGCCAGCTACCACCTTTCAGACACTCTTCTTCCTTGTCTTTTTTTATTTTATTTTTTACAGATACAGAGAGAGGGATTGATAGGGACAGACAGACAGGAATGGAGAGAGATGAAAAGTATCAATCATCAATTTTTCGTTGCAACACATTAGTTGTTCATTGATTGCTTTCTCATATGTGCCTTGATTGCAGACCTTCAGCAGATCAAGTAACCCCTTGCTTGAGCCAGCGATCTTGGGTCCAAGCTGGTGAGCTTTGCTCAAACCAGATGAGCCTACGCTCAAGCTGGTGACCCTCGGGTCTCAAACCTGCATCCTCCTCATCCCCGTCTGACACTCTATCCACTGCGCCACCACCTAGTCAGGCTTCCTTGTCTTTTTGAATCTGCAATCTTTTTTCTCCAGTGAGTGCTACAGCTATTCATTCTCGTGCTCTGGATTATCTTCCTTCTTCTTAAAGATAGGTGTTCCCCAAAGCTATCCACTCCTTTTTTATCTGCACCCACAGCTGTCAATTGCAAATATACATCCCCAGACCCATCTGTTGCTTGGGTGCCTCTCTTGCATGACCTGACAGACATCATCCCTAGGTTCCAGGAGACACTAAGAGCGCAGCCTATCTGAAACTCAATTCCACACCCCCTTTACAATTCTGTGCCTCCTCCCAATCTCCTTCTCAGCCTCAGATGGTCTTTGATATCATCCCTTCTCTTATCTTCTGTTCCAAATCATTCATAAATTCAACTCAAAGCATTTACTGAGTACTTAATATGTGCAGGCACTGGTCATGGGACTAGGGATAGGAAATGAGTAAGATTCAATTTCTACACTTGTACTTAGGACTCAGTAAAAAGTCATGTCCAGTCAACATACACAACAGTCCTTCCATCACCACTATCGTCCTTTTTATTTCCACTGTCACTTTCCGAGTTCAAGTCAGCATTATCTCTTTTCTACGCTAATAAATCACTCCCTTAAGAGACTTCTCTGAAACTAGCCTGGTCAAACTGAGCTGTTCTCTGTTCTCTTCATACAGTTTGTAGTTTAACCCATCTATTCCTATTTGTTTCACTCTATGTGGAATAGCCTCCTCTGACCTTCCCATGCTATGACTTATCAGTTCTGTAAGACCCATGTCAAATTCTAGCCCTCTGTGATGTTTTCCCTCACTTCCTGAATGAGAAGTGTCTTGCTCTGAACTTCTCAGCCTTTCCTTTGTAGTTATGGTTTACCAGACATCTCTTCTATCCAAGCTAGTTGCTCCACAAGTTATTTGAATGTAGAAATGACTTTTATGTGATAAAAAAGCAGATCAGCAATCAGCTTCAAGAGATACTATTCCATCGTTAGATTATTTATATAATACCTTTTTTCCTAATGGTTTGACAAATTAAACTTCTATAAAAGTTGGATATGCTAGGGTTTCTAAATTTTATTTGGTGCTTTGAAGGAAATAAAACATTTTTTTTTCATGAGATGCCAGCTTTGTGATTTAGAAAATAGAAAAATTGTACTAAATGAGCCTCAGTCATCTCCCAGATATAATGTCTTATAATTAAATTTTCTAGGGGGTTTGACCGGCTGACATAGTCTGTTGATAGATAACCCAACACCCATTCCCAGCCTCTCTCCTGTCCTTACCTTCTCTATAGAAGTTGGGAATGCTAGACATCCTCTTTACCAGTCTTCCTTGCAGCTAGCAGTGGTTGTGTGATATAGTTCTGGTCAATGAAATGTGAGCAGATCTCTATTAAGGGGAATTCTGGGAAGCCATTTGCTTTCTAGATGAAAGAGACAGGCTCAACCTGCATCACTCCTACAGTAGGCAGACTTCTCAGATGGCCCCATGGTGCAAACATGCCCTGTATAATCTCTTTCTTTTGAGTATGGGTGGAACCATAGGACATCACTCCCATGATTAGGCTACTGATCAGTTGACTCTGAGTCAACCAAAAGGGAAGTTATCTTGGGTGGGCCTGGAAAAATCAGGTGAGCCTTTCAAAAGAGAACCTATTTCTTCTTCTTCTTTTAGAAGATGGCTAACAACTATGTAGTGAACTGCCTTTGAGTAGCCTCTAGAAAATGAGGGTCTCAGGTCTAGAAACTGAATTCTACCAACAACCAGTGAACTTGAAATAGGACACTGAGCCTCAGTTGGCATGCAGCCCCAGCTGACACCATGATTGGAGTCTGGTGATTCCTTGAGCAGAGACCTCAGTTAACCAGTGACGAGATTTTTGAACCATAGAAACAGTGAGATAATAAATTTGTACTGTTTTAAGCTGTTTGTGACAATTTGTTACACAGCAAAAGAAAATGTATACAATTCTTTCCACCTATCTTGAAAGCTGGGTACTTTTTTATTTTTATATTAAAATTAAATTTAATAATCAATAAGAGTACATAGGTTTCAGGTGAACATCTCTACAGCATTTGAACTGTTGATTGTATTGTGTGACCATCTCCCAAAGTCAGATCATTTTTTTCCTTTTTTAGATTTTATTCATTTAGAGGGCTAATGGGAGTGGAAAAAGCAAAAAGGATCAATTCATCATAGCTGCTTCCCATACATGCCTTGACCAGGCAAGCCTGGGGTTTCTAACTGGCGACTTCAGCATTCCAGGTCGATGTTTATCCACTGTACCACCACAAGTCAGGGAAGTCAAATCATTTTCTATCACTGTATATTTGTCCCTCTTAATCCCCTGCCCCTCACTCCCTCCCCCGGGTAACCACTTCACTTTTGTCTATGTCCATGAGTCTCAGTTTTATATCTCACCTATGTGGGATACATATTTGTAAAAAACCCATTTGTGACCATGAAGAAAAGATCAAGCAAATCACAGAACCCCTGGGCCTAATCTCTTGTGCCTCTAACAAAGGCCAGCTGATGCTATTCTCCAAACACTTTTTTTGTACCAGGAAAAGAAATATCTGTTTGTATAAGGCAATACAAATTAGCATGCTTTTCTTTTACTTGCAGTTGAAAGCATTTCTGTTAAAGCAGACTTTCAAAAGCCGCATGAACAAATTCTTATTTATTCACTGGCAAACATTTACAAAGAAACTATAATGCTCCAGATAGGGGGAGAAAAACCCCATCAGAAATAAAATTTTAAAAGATCTTTGCCTTCAATAAGCTCAGAGCCTAGGATTGGAAGAGGGGCAGTGGGGAATGGGAGAGGGAAAAGGCAGAAAAATCAGGATACAATTAAAATACAGAGTAATTAGGCTACAATAGGTATAAGCAGAAGGTCTTAGGGAAGCTCAAAGAAAGAACATTCATTGCAAACTTTAGAGCTGACCAAGAGGGAAGAAGGGCTGGATATGGAGGTTTAGGATGTGGAACAGGATTATGAGAGATGAGTGTGAGTCACTCAGAGCAGTAGAGGAGGGGAACCCTGGCAAAGAGAGTAGAAATCAGTCAGTCATTTAATTGACAACCACCAAAGCCCTAGCGCGAGGTCCAGGAATGTGCTAGATGCTGCGGGGAAACAAAGACATGAAGTACCTGTACTTGATGCCCGCCCCAAGTTCTTAAAATCATCCTACTTCCTCCAACCCCAATGGAACAGCGTTAAGTGCTGTTCCTTGTCAACTAGGAAAATGCAAATTGCACCTGCCACTCTGTTCTGCTGCCTGCTTTTCAGATTGGTGCCTTTGGCAGCTGACCCAAATATAACCACCTCAAGAGAGGGGCTTACACATGAGAGAATCTAGGTCAAAATCCTTCAGGAATGTGCTGTGAACAAGAATTCAAGAAAAGAGAAATAGATCTGACAAGGAAGATAGGCCCTTCCGCCTCTGAAGAAGAACCTGAAACCTTCAGGCTCTGTCAAACCATGTCATCTCTCCTCTCAGCTTACGAATTTATAGCCTTGGATTTCATTTGGAAAGTAGAAAGGTCCAGGAAATCTCTTTTAAATAAGTAAAGAAACAGATATGTCAAAATAATAAAATGTGAATTCTGAACTAGGGCCTAGAGAAAAACACTGGGGGTGAAAGACTGAGACAGATATGGTTGCAGGAAATTGAGAGCAACAACAAAACGAATTTTATTTTATCCATTGGCCTGTTTTATCATATTTGAGGCAAAAAGACTGTTTGAAATGCTAAAAAGAAGACGTAGCTTAGGAGCAGGGGAAACTACATGTTCTTCTTATCTCAGAGGACATCTTATCCAGCCTCCCTGGTTTAACCAGGATGTTGGGGAACCTTCTTCATGGCAGCCTAGAAGGAGCTTACTACCCAAAGCCTAAGGTTTGGTGCTTTTCCCCCAATTTTTGAATATGTCAGTTTTACTGAGGTTGAATAAACAATACAGTAAAATTCACCCTTTTGTGTGTGTACGATTTGATGAGATCTGGCAAATATGTGCAGTAGTTTAACAACATCACAGTAAGACATAGGATACTTTTATCATCCCATAAAGCTCCCTTCTTCCCCTTTGTAGTCAACTCTGTCCCCCCATCACAAGTCCTGATTTCATTTCCATCTCTATAGTTTTGCCTTTTCCAGAATGTCATATAAATGAAACCATACAATATATATAGCCTTGTTTGCCTCTGGCTTCTTGCACTTAGCATAATGCAAGACCAGTTTTTAAAATTTTACTGTTGTCTGCCAAAGTCACCTTTCCTTGTGATCCAAGGCTAAGTAGATGAGCATCAGTGGTCATGCTTATCTTCACTGGAGAGTGACCGTGGACCTTAAATCAAACTCCCTGAATACCAAGAGTTTCTTTTTTAATTTATTCATTTTAGAGAGGAGACACAGAGTGAGAGAGAGAGAGAGAGCGAGAGAGAGAGAGAGAGAGAAAGAGAGAAAGGGGGGAGGAGCTAGAAGCATCAACTCCCATATGTGCCTTGACCAGACCAGTGCAGGGTTTTGAACTGGCGACCTCACCAAGCAGTTTCTTTTTGTAATCTATTCTGATATGTTGGCTCAAGCTACACTTGTACAATGCGAACAATAGTATATAGGGAATTTATGCATGGATACTGTTGTAGGTATTAGCATTTAGAAATGTGTAATTGCATTTTAATCAATCAAGAGCATTTATAGGCCTATATGACTGCCCTCAAGGAAATTGCAAAGATAATTTAAAAGGTAGCATATAGTTAATCATAAGATTATATTACTGAAATGCATTTTTAAAAGTCATCAAATCATAGAATTTCACAGTTGTCACTTCAAGATTATCTGGACCTGCCCATCATCTTAGATTTAAATTTCCTCCAGGGGTGACAAACTTCAAGAGCAATGAGTAATGTAAATGTGTGAAGCTTGTCTGCAAACAGTAATGGAGGCTGAGGCAAACTGGAGAAAGCAGGGAAGTACCTATGGTCATTCAAGTTCAATTTAAAAATCAAACACTGAAAAATGAATACATACATACTGGTTGATTCAGTCCTTGGGTCATCATATTGTAATCTCTTTTCTATAATGACCTTCCCAAGTTTTTAGTTAGTATAGCAGGTACTCCTAAAACCCTGACTCATATCCTTTCACTCTTAACAGTTCTGAGTGTGCAAATCTGGCTTTCAACTGCCAGCATAGCATTTATTTGCTATAGGATTTCTTGAAACTCCAGCATCTGCTTTGCCCCTGTGGGCCCTCAGAAGAAAGATTCATTTGATGTAATCCCAAGAAGGAATTTATCTGCTGGGATGGACTCCCTATGGTCAACTGAGGGCCCAAATTTTATGACTAATAAGAGTCGTGGGGTCTGACCAGGCGGTGGCACAGTGGATAGAGCATCGGACTGGGATGCAGAGGACCCAGATTCAAGACCTCGAGGTCGCCACCTTGAGCGTGGGCTCATCTTGTTTGAGCAAAGCTCACCAGCTTGAGCCCAAGGTCACTGGCTCAAGCAAGGGGTCACTCAGTCTGCTGTAGCTCCCCAGTCAAGGCACTTATGAGAAGGCAATCAATGAACAACTAACGTGCTGCAACGAAGAATTGATGCTTCTCATCTCTCTCTGTTCCTGTCTGTCTGTCCCTGTCTATCCCTCTGACTCTTTGTCCCTGTAAAAAAAAAAAAAAGTATAATTCGAACCAATCAGGATTGTGCAAAGCAGACTAATCGAAGTGTACAAATTTAGATACCATATTTACATAAAATGGACCTAATTGGGAACCTAGATGAGAAATTTCACTCTAAAAGATGGCCTCTCCTTTGTCTTGGCAGAACACAATTTAGGTTGCTACCTAAAGCTGTGTCTCCTGTGTTGCAGCTCCTTTTGCCCAAATATACTGCTTACAAAAATTAGGAGGTATTTCAAAATGAACATGAAGCAATAAAAAATATCCCCTAATTTTTTGTGAGCAGTGTAAATGCTTTTTATCCTTTACTACCGGCTAAAAGTACTTTTGCTTTAAACTCCCCTCTCATTTGGCAGACAGGAAGTGGCCTTCTAGAGTAGTTTTCAATCCCTACTGATGGAAATTCGTGTGCAAATATCCCAGTTTCCTCAGCATGCCGGTGGAAATAACGAGGTAAATATTTTATACTGGCCTCCAGAATGCCCACGTAGGATCAGAGCTTCTGTTACCACAGTGGACTCTTGTGTGACAATATATCCTTTACTCCCAGCACACTTTCCTTGTCTTACTCCTCCATTTCCTACCACTTTTTAATGAAATCACCTGCCAGATAAACTACTTGTATGTGGATTGTCAACTCAGGGTCTGCTCCTGGGAGGAAATCTCAAGCTACTGTAGCCAGTGAATACATGACTATCTCCATTGATGAGGGACGTACTGCATCCCAGAACCCTTGAAATTATCTTGAGAAATCTCTGATCCATAGAAATATCTTCCCCTTACTGAAATAAAAGTATCTTTCTGTGGTATCTAGATGTTGCCTCTATGGGACCACATACTATTGTGTGAATTTGTCTAGAACTCGCCCTTTTTAGGAAAAATCATTCAGGCCTTGGTCAGTTGGCTCAGTGGTGGTGTTGTCCTGGTGTGTGGATATCCCTGGTTCAATTCTTGGTCAGGGCACACAAAAGCGACTGAATCCCTGTTGGGGCACATGTGGGAGTCTCTCTATCTCCCCTTCTTCTCTCACTTGGAAAAGAAGAAAAAAGAATCATTCAACCAAATTCTGAAATTGCTTAACTGTTCTTAAATATATCCTATGTTTCATTCATTCATTTATGCAAAAAATAAATTGTTAGCTTGTACACAATGCCAGTAGTGACAGTCTGTAATAAAAAATGCCCAGGAGAAGGAAACCTCCCCCAAAATGTGGGAGTTGGAGGATGATACTGAAGTTTTTTCATTATGTAAGATGGAAATTAGACCCACTTTTAGTTAAATGTTAAAAATGTAAGTTCACTCTAGAAGACTATAGAACATGGTAGGATCATTTTGTTTACATGTATAATACATGTATTGTCTGTGTAATTTATGGCCTTAGTTTTTCACCTAGGAAAGGGATATGAAAAAATGTGCTGTTTCTTATTTTCAGCTTGACAGTTTTCAGGCTTTTTTGTTTCCCAGTTAAGTGTATAATATTTATTCTAGTATATACTACCTAACAGGGCATCAAACACTTTTTAAGAGTGCTGGTAGGATATAAAATTCTCAGGTTTTTTTTCAAGAGACATATTTTGGGCATATTGTATACCAAATATATTTAAATATTGAAGAAAAAAAAGGAAAGGCAAGAAAAGTTCTAAATTGTCTGATCCATGTCCTGATAGCATTTTTTATCTATTCCATTTCATCCGTCTTAAGAAGGGTTTTAGGAGACGAAAAAGTTGGGTCAAATGAAGCACAAAATAGTGTAAGGAGTAGATTTCCAAGCCCTTATGAACAATCCTCTGACCTTATGTTTAAAATAAAGTATCTGCTGGAGAGTTAGCTGTACCAATTTCTAAATTTTTAGAGTGCTTTGAAGGCATCTATGGACTTTTTTCTACAACTTATTTCTGGGACACATTGAAAGGACTAATTACTTGCTAATAGGTCTTTCCTATACAAAATTATTCAGTCTATATGCATTCCAGAGTACTTATGAATAGCTTTTACAAAAAAAAAAATTTAAGAGAGATAAACAAGGGATTATTGAATTCAAGTGTACATCTCTTCTTCCCACTTCTCCATCTGATATAATTATAATACGTCTCGGTTGTGCATCTCTGAACATCTTCTGGTTTTGATTGTCAAGCAATCAAATAGCATTTCTCAGACCCATAATTTAGATGCTTCTTTGCAGTGACACTTGGTGCAGTTTAATTACAATGTTCTTCAATCCAGAAAGCTATTTAAGGGATGATGGAAACTGTGCATTTTCAGTCTTTTCTCTTGAAAACATTCAGAAGTTTATATTTGTTGTTAATCCCATTGAAACTTGATAACTTGTGTTGTACGTGACTTTGAACAGTAATGCTTTTTCCTTTATAGAATGACTGATATTTTAAAGTAAATATTTCTTTCCAAAAAAGAGTGTCCGGCACAATTATACTATTTTGAAACTTCTTTTCATTACAATATTAGAAAAAAAGTATGTAAAATTTCACAATCATCTGCATTCTGTTTATAGCAAATATATTTTAATTTCAAAAAGAAATTCTTGTAGGTGTTTTAATTCAGCACTGAAATAAAGAACTGCTTTTTCTGGACATATTCTCTTCTTTTCCCTGACAGTTACTGGTACCAACTTACTCTTAATTATTTCCCATTCAATGCTAGTCATAACCGCCTGCCCACTTCACACTCAGGCAGGCCAGCCCACAGCACTCACCCCAACCCCTCTGGCTGACTCATCTTCCACCCACATTTCCCATTGCCCTTTTCTTTGTCACTTCAGTGCTCTTTTCAAAGAGACATTCTTGCTTTTCCAAAGCTTTTTTTTTCTCATTTTATATTGTCTTCTTTATATTTTAACCACAACTCTTAGGACATTTCTTTCCCATCACTGAAGACAGCTTCCGTTTAACACACCATAGAATGTGTTTATTAGCTACTCATTAATTCTTGTGTACTTTAGGGTAGAGTGGGATTTAAGAAACTGAAAATTTATCACTTTTACTCTAATGTACAAAGATAAAGTTATTTCTGGAAGTTTTTACCTTGGCAGGAACAAGGTAATTCCAGACCTGGGCAATTTGGTCAACCTATAGTCTAACTAACCTATCTATTTTCAACATTCTGCTCATTTTTTTCCTTTCTTTCTTTTTTTTTTTTATAGGGACAGAAAGAGTCAGAGAAAGGGATTGATAGGGACAGACAGACAGGAACAGAGAGAGATGAGAAGCATCAATCATCAGTTTTTTGTTGCCGTTGGGACACCTTAGTTGTTCATTGATTGCTTTCTCACATGTGCCTTGACCGTGGGCCTTCAGCAGACCAAGCAACCCCTTGCTGGAGCCAGCGACCTTGGGTCCATGCTGGTGAGCTTTTGCTCAAACCAGATAAGCCCACACTCAAGCTGGCGAGCTCGGGGTCTTGAACCTGGGTCTTCCGCATCCCAGTCTGACACTTTATCCACTGCGCCACCACATGGTCAGGCTTCCTTTGGATTTTATTTATTCATTTTTAGAGAGAGAAAGAAGAGAGGAGGAGCAGGAAGCATCAACTCCCATATTGCCTTGACCAGGCAAGTCCAGGGCCTCAAATCAGTGACCTCCGCGTTCCAGGTCGATGTTTTTTATCTGCACCACCACAGGTCATGCTTATTTTTCTTTTAATTACTAAAGTTGAGCTCTTTCAAATTGTTAACTCTCAAGTCTCCATATTTTCTTAGGCATAAATGCTGACCAAATGACTCCTACAAAGTATGAGATGTTGGGAGCTCAAGGATTTAAAACTGAAGGTATCTGAACTCTGACCAACCAACAGAAACACTGTGCTAGTCTCAGCCCAGGCCGTGAAGACACAATTAAACATTTCATCTCTGCATTATTTACTTAAACTAATTTCAACATTTCCAGAAGGTATTCATGCATGAAGATAAATTTATGAGCATGTACAAGACAAGTCACTCTTCCTTATCTCACGAAGATTTCTAACACAGGTCTCAGCAACGCCAACAAGCAAAGGGAGAAAAGAGGAAGCCAAGTTCAAACGATCATTGATGGCTCCATGGCATGGGGGTTAGGGGTGTCTCCTTTTGTTAAGAAGTTCACAGTTAAAAGGGATACATAGTTCCAACTCTTCATTTTATATGAGAAAAATGAGTTCCAAAGTCATTGGGAAATAACTTAAAAGAAAAAAAGGAGCAGAACCCAAGTATAATATTTCCACTAGACAAAAGGAAACTTACCTTTTTATCATTCTGACATATCTTCACAACCCCACACAAAGGTTTCATGATCCATACTTGACAGGTAAGAAAATCAAGCGTCATAAAGATAAGTAATTATCCCAAGTTTACAAATCTGGAAATTGATGCTGCCAATCATTGAACTAAGCTCTTTACTATATCATCTGACTAAAGTCTCACAACTGTGGTGTTGTTATTTATGCATTAATAATGTTATCATAATTATCTTAATAAAAAATATGAAATTTTAGACTTCTTTGTGCCTTTTCTGCTGGTTTCTTATTTTTTATTTTATTTGTATCTTTAGACACAAAGATCATTGAATAAACTGAAGGCAAATGGGTCCTTTCACATATTTTCTAGAGACCAAATTTTTAGGAGATAAGAGAATAATTACAGCCTCACAACCCTTAGCATGTTCCCCCTAAAGACTGAATAAAAGATATTCCTGAGAAAAGATGGATGAGTGATAAAAGATGGTAGACCCACTTATCTTTGAAAGTTTGTCAGGATAAATGAATTGTAAGGTAGTGGTGCTTAATATCTTTGCTTTTACTCAATATTTGATTGGGTAGGAATATTGAGATAAGAGAGGAAATATGCATTTATTATTTTAACTTATCTGCAGTTACCAGGATATACATGCAGCACAAGTCACAATGCTTTACTCAGAAAAAAGGAATCAACCTTTAAACCAGTCTCTGACTTGTGTTTCTAATAACCTGTGCATGAAAAAATAGGTAGGGAACATTGCAATATATAGATAATAAAAATAATATCTAATGTATAGTTTCTTTGTAGATTTGTGAACAGCTACACATTTTTAATGTATAGACAGTAGCTCAGTACTCACTTTATTCAGTCATCCATCTGAAGGGGTTCAGATAGACCTAGCAAGATATGCCACTTTGACATGTCTATTATTTGGAGCTGAAAGCAATTCAGACCTGTGAGTTCAAGAAACTTTCACCTAACCCTTGACGTTAAATTATGGGCCTTGCCCATATTGAGTTATCACTAGAAATAACTTTTTTATGACTTACTTATAGGGCAGGACAAACTTCTAATTACTGAACATCTGCTCTTCATATTGTCCTGCAAATGACCTTTTCCCCCTCTGAAGCCATGAGGTACTTTACCTCATCTTTGACTCAGGATGTCATACATACCTCATTTTGCCTTTCTGTCTCTGAACCTCTGTGTATGTGTGGTTCCCATACATACATAAGTAATTAAATTTGGTCATTTTCTTTTGTTAATCTGATTCATGTCTATTTTAATTATTAGACCAGCTGGAAGAACCTAGAAGAATAGAGAAAAGTTTCTTCTACCCCCATACACCTCTGTCTCCAAACCTTTTTGAATGCATCATCCAATATCTGGAACACATTCCCCTTCTCAGCACTATGAGCTCATTCCTTTTCAATTGTTTAATCTATCCCCTAAAATTACTACCTTTCAGGATGCTTTTTTAGTACTAACTAGAAGTGAAGGTGATTTCCTTCGAAATATCTGTCTGAAACAACCTTTTCAGACTGCATTTTCTTCACTTATAAAGTGAGAGTCTGGATTAGATCATCATTAAGGTGTCTTCCGGGTCTTAAATTTTATGAGTTTCTAGTGTAATGTGTTAAATCAACAAATGTATATTGAGTACCTGCTAAATGTCAGATACTGTACCAAAAACTAGGAGAACCAGGATATAGTCTCTCCCCTAAAACATCTATTCTATATCTGGTGAGAGGGACTAAGAGATGGCTAATTGTCATTCACTATTAAAAATGATAATAATCGGAGAAGCAAGATGGCGACGGAGTAGGCGGACGTACCAACTTCCAACTCCCAGAAGCAAAGTGGATTATAACTCAATTTAAAGAACCATCATCTGGATAAACCAACTATGAACTAAACTAAGCGGTCTCTTCAACCAAGGAACACTGCAGAAGCCACATTGAGACTGGTAGGAATAGCAAAAACGCGAAGAGGGCTGCCCAGCTCCCCAGAGCAAACGGCAGCCCGGAGAGACCCGCGGGGCAGGAGGAAAGTTTGGCGGAGAGGGAGGGACCTGGGTCCCAGGAACCAAGCCCCAGCCTGCAGTCCCAGAGCCTAGAAGAGGCGTTTGGACAGTTTTGAGCTGTGAAACAAGTGAGGGAGCTCCCAGGCCTACAGTGTGGAGTATTAGGTCCCTTCCTACTCTGCTGAGGGCTGCTTGGGGGTTTGGGGCGACAGGACGCTGAAAGGCGGTTCTGTCGGCGCGGGCAGAGGCCAAGCCGGTGGGAGATCGGTCTAGCCCAGAAGGTCAGAGGGGACGCGCGAAAGCGGTCCGGAAGCTGCGGGCCCGCCTTTAATCCCACTTACGGGGACAAAGCGGGAGGCCAGGAACAGGCAGGCCCTGCGCAGGCCGGCGCTAACCGCGGGGACCGGACTAGGACCAGGGACGGGCAGGGGCTCGTGGCTGAGCTGACGCTACCAGCCCCACCCCACCCCACCTCCCGGGCTGGAGAAACCGCAGTTGGCCAGTATACGTGCGGGAGCGGGCTCCGAACACGGGGGCCGGGTAGAGTCCGGGACGAGCGGAAGTACGCAGCTGAGCGGAAGCCAGCAAACATGCACGCCCCAATAAACCTTGGTTTCCGACCCTGCGCAAAGGGCCCTGGCCTCGAGGGTGGGGCTAAAGCTCTGGACGGGCAAAAGCTTACAGCTGAGAGCACGTCAAAAACCCCGCCTAACCCGCGGAACTGTAGCGAGCAGGCTCCGACTGCTGGTTCTGGGCGGAAGTCCGGAAATAGGCTGGGTACGCAGCTGAGCAAAGGTGCTCACCTCTACCTTTGGTGCTAAGTATTGTGGCTTCAGTAACAGCCCCTCCCACGGAGGAGAGGCAGAAATCACAGCAAAAGCCACAGTGGGCCGGCGCTGGCAATGCTCATACCCAACCACCCTAGGCACCGGCAGAGGGGGTGGAGGGCCTGCAGACAGACCACACCTAGAGAACACAAAGGCAACACCTACTGGACTCCAGTGGCCACAACTTGCTTATACACAGAAAAAATGGGGAGGCAGAGGAATGCAAACCAAATGAATCAAGAGAAATCCCCAGAGAAGGACCTGAATGAACCAGATATAACCAAATTACCAGAAGCAGAATTTAGAATAATGATAGGATGTTCAAAGAAATTAGAGCAACAATGGATAGTCACTATGAACACCTAAATAAAGAGAAAACAAGTATAAAAAATGAAATTGAAATAATAAAAAAGAATCAGACAGAAATGACAAATACAGTATCAGAACTGAAGACCACAATGGAAGGAATTAAAAGCAGGATGGATGACGCTGAGGATCGAATAAGCGAGTTAGAGGACACAATAAACAAAGGCACAGAAGCAGAGAAGAAAAAGGAAAAGAGACTTAAAAAATGTGAGGAAACTCTAAGGGAGCTTTGTGACAACATGAAGAGAAACAACATTCGCATCATAGGGGTGCCTGAAGAAGAGGAGAGAGGACAGGAAATGGAAACTTTGTTCAATCAAATCATAGCAGAAAATTTTCCTAAATTAAGGCTGGGAAACACTCCACACATTCAAGAAGCACACAGAACTCCATTAAAGAGAAACCCAAAAAGATCTACACCAAGACACATCATAGTTAAAATACCAAAGCTAATGGATAAAGAAAAAATTTAAAAAGCTGCTAGAGAAAAAAAGGCTATCACCTACAAAGGAGCCCCCATAAGGATGACATCTGACTTCTCAACAGAAACACTTGAGGCCAGAAGGGAATGGCAAGATATAATCAAAGTAATGCAGAACAAGAACCTACAACCGAGACTACTTTATCCAGCGAGGCTAACGTTTAAAATTGAAGGAGAAATAAAGAGCTTCCCAGAAAAAGAAAGCCTCAAGGAATTCATAAAAACCAAACCAATTCTGCAAGAGATACTAAGGGGCCTCTTGTGAACAGTTTAAAGGGAGGAATGAATAGAGCAAAAGAAGAATACAGCTTTAAAGAATAAAATGGCAACAAACAACTACATATCAATAATAACCTTAAATGTAAATGGATTAAATGATCCAATCAAAAGACATAGGGTAGCTGCATGGATAAAGAAACAGGACCCATACATATGCTGTCTACAAGAGACACACCTTAAAACGAAAGATGCTCATAGACTGAAGGTAAAAGGATGGAAAAAAATATTTCATCAAATGGAAATGAAAAAAAAGCAGGGGTAGCAATACTTATATCAGACAAAATGGACTTTAAAACAAAGGCTGTAGTAAGAGATAAAGGAGGACACTACATAATGATAAAGGGAACAATTCAACAGGAAGATATAACTATTATAAATATCTATGCACCAAATATAGGAGCCCCGACATACATAAAGCAGACTTTGATGGATATAAAGGGCGAGATTAACAGCAATACTATCATAGTAGGGGATTTCAATACCCCTCTAACAACACTGGATAGATCCTCAAGAAAGAAAATTAATAAAGAAACAGCAGACTTAAAGGAGACACTAGATCAACTTGATTTAATAGATATCTTCAGAACTTTTCACCCTAACGCAGTAGAATATACATTCTTCTCAAGCGCTCATGGTATGTTTTCTAGGATAGACCACTTGTTAGGACACAAAAATGGTCTCAATAAATTTAAGAAGATTGAAATCATATCAAGCATTTTCTCTGATCACAATGCCATGAAACTAGAAATTAACCACAAAAGAGAAACTGAAAAATACTCAAACACTTGGAAACTAAATAGCATGTTATTAAATAATGAATGGATTAATAATGAGATCAAAGAAGAAATAAAAAAGTTTCTAGAAACAAATGATAATGAGCATACATCAACTAAAAATTTATGGGACACAGCAAAAGCAGTTCTGAGAGGGAAGATTATTGCACTAAAGGCATATCATAAGAAGCTAGAAAAGCTCAAATAAGCAACCTGACCCTTCATCTAAAAGAACTAGAAAAACAACAACAAATAAAACCGAAGCCAAGTAGAAGGAAGGAAATAATAAAGGTCAGAGCAGAAATAAATGACATAGAGGCTAAGGAAACAATACAGAGGATCAATGAAACAAGAAGCTGGTTCTTTGAAAAGGTAAACAAGATTGATGAACCTTTAACTAGACTCACCAAGAAAAAATGAGAGAGGGCTCAAATAAATAAAATTAGAAAAGACAGTGGAGAAATAACAACTGACACAACAGAAATACAAAGCATTGTAAGAAAATACTATGAAGAACTATATGCCAAAAAATTAGACAATCTTGGTGAAATGGACAAATTTCTTGAATCATATAACCTTCCAAACCTCAATCTGGAAGAATCAGAACACCTAAACAGAACAATTACAACAAATGAGATCGAAACAGTTATCAAAAAACTCCCAAAAAAGAAACGTCCTGGGCCTGATGGCTTCACAAGTGAATTCTATCAAAAATTCAAAGAAGAACTAACTCCTATTCTTCTCAAGCTATTTCAAAAAATTCAAGAGGAAGGAAGACTTCCAAACTCCTTTTATGAGGCGAGCATAATTCTGATCCCAAAACCGGGCAAAGACAACACAAACAAAGAAAATTATAGGCCTATATCCCTGATGAATTTAGACGCTAAAATTCTCAACAAAATATTAGCCAACCGGATCCAGCAATATATGAAAAAAATCATACACCACGATCAAGTGGGATTTATTCTGGAGAGGCAAGGCTGGTTCAATATTCGCAAATCAATCAATGTGATTCATCACATAAACAAAAGGAAGGACAAAAATCACATGATAATTTCAATAGATGCAGAAAAGGCATTTGATAAAATCCAGCACCCATTCATGCTCAAAACTCTCAGTAAAGTGGGAATACAGGGATCATTCCTTAACATGATAAAGGCCATCTACGATAAACCGACAGCAAACATCATACTAAATGGACAAAGATTAAAAGCAATCCCCCTAAGATCAGGAACCAGGCAGGGTTGCCCACTTTCACCACTCTTATTCAACATAGTTCTGGAAGTCCTAGCTACAGCAATCAGACAAGAAGAAGAATAAAAAGGCATCCAAATTGGAAAAGAAGAAGTAAAACTGTCACTATTTGCAGATGATATGATATTGTATATTGAAAACCCTAAAGTCTCAGTCAAAAAACTACTGGACCTTATAAATGAATTCAGCAAGGTGGCAGGATATAAAATCAATACTCAGAAATTAGAGGCATTTCTATACACCAACAATGAAATATCAGCAAAAGAAATTAAGGAAACAATCCCCTTCACTATTGCAGCCAAAAAATAAAATACCTAGGAGTAAATTTAACCAGGGAGGTTAAGGACTTGTACTCGGAAAATTATAGAACATTGATAAAAGAAATCAAGGAAGATACAAACAAGTGGAAGCATATACCGTGCTCATGGTTAGGAAGAATAAACATCATTAAAATGTCTATATTACCCAAAGCAATTTATAAATTCAATGCAATACCAATTAAAATACCAATGATATACTTCAAAGATATAGAACACATATTCCAAAAATTTATTTGGAACCAAAAAAGAACACGAATAGCCTCAGCAATCTTAAAAAGAAAAAATAAAGCAGGAGGTATCACTCTTCCAGATATCAAGGTTTACTATAAGGCCATTATACTCAAGACAGCCTGGTACTGGCATAAGAACAGGCACATAGATCAATGGAACAGAACAGAGGACCCAGAAATAAACCCACAGCTTTATGGACAATTGATATTTGACAAAGGAGGAAAGAACATACAATGGAGTAAAGACAGCCTCTTTAACAAATGGTGTTGGGAAAATTGGACATCTACCTGCAAAAAAATGAAACTAGACCATCAACTTACACCATTCACAAAAACAAACTCAAAATGGATAAAAGACTTAAATGTAAGCCGTGAAACCATAAGCATCTTAGAAGAAAACATAGGCAGCAAGCTCTCCGACATCTGTAGCAGCGGTATATTTGCTGATTTATCTCCACGGGCAAATGAAATAAAAGACAAGATAAACAAATGGGACTATATCAAACTAAAAAGTTTTTGCACAGCTAAAGACAATAGGTACAGAATAAAAAGACAAACCACACAATGGGAGAACATATTCGACAGCACATCTGATAAGGGGTTAATAACTAAAATTTATAAAGAACTTATAAAACTCAACACCAGGAAGACAAACAACCCAATCAAAAAATGGGCAAAAGAAATGAATAGAAATTTCTCCAAAGAGGACATACAGATGGCCAATAGGCATATGAAAAAATGCTCAACATCACTAATCATTAGAGAAATGCAAATTAAAACCACAATGAGATATCACCTCACACCAGTCAGAATGGCACTTATCAGCAAAACAACACAGACTAAGTGCTGGCGAGGATGTGGAGAAAAGGGAACCCTTCTGCACTGCTGGTGGGAATGCAGACTGGTGCAGCCACTGTGGAAAACAGTTTGGAGATTCCTCAGAAAATTAAAAATCGAACTGCCTTTTGACCCAGCTATCCCACTTTTAGGAATATACCCTAAGAACACCATAGCACTGTTCGAAAAGAAGAAATGCGCCCCCATGTTCGTGGCAGCATTGTTCACAATAGCAAAGATCTGGAACCAGCCCAAGTGTCCGTCAGAAGACGAGTGGATTAAAAAGCTATGGTACATATATACTATGGAATACTACTCAGCCATAAGAAACGATGACATCGGATCATTTATAACAAAATGGATGTACCTTGATAACATTATACGGAGTGAAATAAGTAAATCAGAAAAAAAGAAAAACTGAGAACAGCATGATTTCATACATAGGTGGGACATAAAAGTGAGAATATGAGACATGGACAAGAGAGTGGTGGTTATGGGATGGGGGGAGGGAGGGAAGAGTGGGATAGGGAGGAGGGGAGGGACACAGGGAAAACCAGATTGAAGGTGACAGAGGACAATTTGACTTTTGGTGATGGGTATGCAACACCCATCACCCATTGAATAATAAGATAACCTGGAGATGTTTTCATTGTACATATGTACCCTGATTTATTGGTGTCACCCCATTAGAATTAATAATAATAAAATATATATAAAAAAAAAAGAAAAAAGAAAAAAAAATGATAATAATCAAGGTATGTGCTTAAGGATGGAGTGATTAATTCTGCCTGGGTGGTTGGTTAAGTAAACACAGAGATGACATCTGAACTGAGCCTTGAGGGATGAGTTAATAGGTATAGACAAGGAGGAAAAAACCTTTTAGGTAGAAGGAACAGCATAAGCACTGGCATAGAAACATTAAATATCTGGGTAGAGCAAAAAGAACAAAGGTGAAAATAACAGTGCAGCAGTAGGACTCAGACCATAGCCTCTGAGATGTCAGTTATCCAGTGAATTAGTCATATAGAATGGCCATTAAAAATACCACAGACTCGGTGGTTTAAACAACAAAGTTTATTTTCTCATAATTCTGGAGGCTGTAAGTTCAAGATAAAAGTGTCTACAGGTTTGGTTTCTCCTGAGGCCTCTCTCCCTAGCTACCAAATAGCTGCTTCCTCATGGACTTTCCTCTGTGTGTGCCCCTATTGACTCTTACTTTTCTTATAAGGACACCAATCTAATTACATTAGAACCCCACCCTTATGACCTCATGTAACCTTAATTACCTCCTAAAAGGCTTTATCTCCAAATACAGTCACATTGATGGGTACAGCTCTAACATATGAATTTGGGGGCAGGGGTCATGATTCAGCCCATAATATCCAACCACCTGTACTATTTGAAAAACAGTGCAGGAAAAAAATAAGCCTCAGGGAAGCCAGAATGGCTATTATAAGGTCAGTGTCTTTAAACTCAGTCACCTCATTCATAAGAGAACCCTTAGACCTCACTCAAATGACTGTATATTCTGATTGTACATTCAAATTTTAAAAGCTAGTTTATTTATTTTGCTATTTTAGAACTGAAACTATACTATAAGCGTGTGGGAAGTCTACAGGAAGAAGACATCAATAGCAATATGAAATAATTGCTGACAGATTGTATTTTTCAGAAGTGGTCTCAACAATCTCTTGCATTTCTATGCCTCCTCCAGTGTGACCTTGCCACTGCCCCACTGAAAAGTGAAGACTAAATCTTATCCCATTGAATGTGGGGCTGACCTAATGACTCGCTTGTTACTGACAGAATGAGCTGTATTCTGAAGCCACAAGAAAAAGCCATGAAGTTTCTACTTGTTTCTCTTAGAACTCTCACCCTCCAGAAGCCCCACTTTAGGGCTTTTCCTCTTGGAACCCAGTCACCATGCTGTGAAAATCTCAAATAACATGAAGAGGTCAGGTATAGGTGTTCTGGTCAAGAGTTCCAGCTGAGCCCAGCCTTTAGCTATTTCAGTCCAGGTTCAAGAAAGGTGAATACGATGTCATCATGGAACTAAATTCTCCATGTCCCAGCTATTCTAGACTCCAGCTATTAAAGTCTCTCTCAACCATCTAAGTCTTCTAGCTGAGGTGCCAGGCATCAGAGAGGCAAGGAAGAGTTTACTCCACATGCTCGTTCTGATCCACAGAATCTGAGAGTATAATAAAATGATATTTTTTATGCCACTAAGTTTGGGGTATCCTATTACACAGCAATAGTATCTGACTCAAACCATTAAACCACTAAAGGAACAGATTTTAAAAAATAGTTATAATAAACAAATAGCAAATAAAAAACATAGGGTGGGTCCAGTAGGTGTATAAAAATATAACCCTACACATTTCAATATTGTTACTGAAAAGTTCTGTATTTACAATATAGCATATTATTTGGTGCTCACAATGATGTGCTAGTCTCATTAAGCAAATGTTAAATTCAGTTCAGGATACTTAATTTTAGAAGGCAGGGGGATAGATCACACATTTTAGAAAAACATACCTCACATTGGTTAATATTTAAAATTCTTTGGTGCTTTAAAGGAAATATAAATTTTTGTTATCAGGAAAATTAAAACACATAAACATTTTCATCCTTTGATAATACTGGATAAATTAGGTTTCACTATAACTTTTAATTTAAGGTATTTTATATTCATTTGTGTTTGTGTTGTTTGTCAAAAGTAAGACTCGAGAACCAGCACATTATTATTTACGTATGTACTTTCTTTTTTTAAAAAAAAAATTGTTGTACTTTCTCTGTTCAAAAGAGGATTTAAGGAGGTTTTGATGCTTGCTTTACAAGCTCTAGACCCTATCCAACATACTGTGTATGATGGATTCTTAAGAAATGCACCTTGAGAATGGTAATGATGTTAAACTTTGACCTCTCTAGAGACCAAGGAACATGCCTTATTACTCATTTGTGAATCCCTAATATTGCCTAATTCAGTGCTTCATGTGTAATAGACATTGTGTGCAACAGAGAGTTGGTGAATTGAATTGAACTGATAGGACTGTGATCAGATCTTTAAATAACATGTCTAAAATTTATCTTTAGAACACTACAGAGAAATCAGCAAAAAAGATCTGAAATAATCATTATCCTGTATATTTTGTATCAAGTAATACAAAAAAAAACATGTAAAATACCACCTACTTCTAAAGTGGATATACCTATGCATTATAATAAACACTGCATGACAGGTTTTTCTAATTTTGTTTCCATGGAATTTCACACCATAAAACTGGTATTATAAAGATGTGAATTACAGTTCAAGGCAGAACTAACACTGAATGAGGAGGATTGTGCATGTGGTTACATGTGGTGTGTGTGCTTGTACATGTATGTATATTAACAAAGGAAGTAAAAATGGGACTTCAGGTTTCATTATCCCATCACAATATCCTTTGTAAAGAGCAAACAGTGACTGGGGCAAGGGGTGGACTGATCACTGGCTCTGAGGAGATACAGGGCTTCAGCAACCATGTTCACATCACGAGTCCCAGCTACCCCTTTCTTTGTGGAGACTGGCAAAGCCAGAGACCCCTTCCTACTCTTCAAAGGCTCTCACCATGGAGTACCTGTAGCTCCATATAGGACCCTCACTAGCATTCATCTTAGAAGGCTGGGCCCAGTGGTGGGATTCAAATAATTTAACAACCGGTTCTCTGCAATAATGAACATTTTAAGTATAAAAAAAGATATACCAAAAGGTAGTTTATTATCTCATGCATTTAATACTTAAATAAGAACAATAAAAGAAGTACATAAAACTAGATTATGTTATAAAAAAGAGTTCTAAAATATTAATGAAAAAATGTTAAATAATACCTGACAAAAACAATAAAAACTATTATTTAAGATACTTCCACATTGCTTCTTGATTGGCATCCTCACCTGCAATTTTTTTAACCTATGGACGCAATGGACATTACCACAGGCATTTAGAATACACTGTTGCACAGATGAACATTATAAAAGAATAAGGAATGTCAATTTGTGATTTCCACATTGTGTGGCTACCCAGGCACCCACCTTAGAGAAAACCTTGATTACAAGTGCCATTTTAACAACCAGTTCTCCGAAATCAACAAAAAAATTAAGTATCGGTTCTGCTGAACCGGTACAAACTAGCTGAATCCCACCACTGGCTGGGCCCCCAGCTAGAGACAGGTCAGGCAGATGTCCCTTCACAGTTGTTCTATTGTACAACTCAAGGGCACATCTAGCGATGAACTGTTGAATGAAAATTTATCTTTGCTGATAATTCACTATATTCAGATAGTATAATCACAGCTGGGGATACAATTAAAATTAAATTCAAAATATATGACCCCCCCCCCAAAGTATATATGGTCTCTACCTTCCAGACTTATAATCCAGTGGGCAGTACTAGCCAGCTATAGCCATTTCTGACTATAGAAATCAGACATTAATCAATAAATATGAGTAAAGTGCTAGGTGGGAAATCTAAAAAAGGAGGCCACTACCTCTGATTTCTGGAGGAAGATATAGATCTCACTTAAATCTCACTTTTGATAAATGACTCTGATTAGAACAACTAGCCCTATGAATTTGTAAAAAGCCTTTTAATATAATAATAATAAAATTATCCATGAATACATACAATTTCCATGGTACTAGCACTAGGCTATGTACTTAACTAATTGCATTTCTAATTTTACTCTTAAAAAAGCCTAAAAACAGGTGCTGTTATTATCCTTGTTTTATAAAGATATGAAAGTTTAGAAAAGTGACTTACCTAAGGTTAGAAAATGGCAGAGCCAGGATATCAACTCACAACTGTCTGACTCCAGAGCTCAGGATTTAACCATGAAATGTGTTCTCCCCACCCATGACCACCTCTCTCTCTCTGAAATCTATTTTATAGATGAAGAAACTGAGATAAGCAAAAGTCAAATTACTTCCTAATCATTGGAATTTTTGACAAAGAAAGTCAAAACATATTAGAGAAAAAGCCCACATAGAACACTATCTTCAAAAAGTATATCTATAGAGTCCAGAGTACTGCAAACCAAAATTTTCACTGCTCAATGTCAAGGAAAGATCGATATTCCTGTATGCCTCTGCAATATATGATTCTAATGTTTAAAAATATTTCCATGTTGTGATTTCTCCCTACCACCGAGAAAGAAAAGAAACTTAACACAAGATTTAATTTATAACTCATGATATATCTGTCATTATCTATACAACAGAGTATTAGTTGTCAGCAGCTTTTCTAGTTAATTGCTAATTAATTATATATTTCAAAATTTCTTGTAATATGTTTCTTTAAAAAGAATAGAAAGCTTTATTGGCAGGTTACAATTATAAGATTATACAGTTCCCAACACTGATTTAAGTATAATTAATAATAGATCAAGTTTCAAAATGGCAAGAACATTATTTCAAAATATTAATTTCTAGCTCACTGGGGGTCAGCAAGAACCTCTTCAAATAATTTATTTTCAAAAGTGTCAAAATTTCCTATGCAAAAAACCCCACAGACCACCATTTTTGAACAAGATTTCTATGGCACACTAGTGGCACTATGAGTTACATAGTATACCATATCAAACATTACACTCACTTGGAAACTGGAGTAGGGAAACTTCTCTAGCTTATATTACTGCTGAAGCCCAGGAGACCATAATCTTTTTCACTGGAGAATAGAAGTACATCTATGGTCCTTTATCTAGAAGATTAGTTTATCAATTGATTTTCTCATTTTCAAATTAATCAATAACTATACAAGGAAGGCAAAATGCCAAAGAAAATTACAAATGGAGGTTGAGAGAAGAGGGTGAAGAGAAAGAGATGAAGGAGAAGGTGGAGGAGGAGGAGGTGGAGGTGGAGAAACGAGAGGAACATAGTTAAAAGAATAAAACAGCAACAAATACATACCTATCAATAATCACTTTAAATGTAAATGGTTCAAATGCTACAATCAAAAGACATAGAGTAGCTGAATGGATAAAAATAAGACCCATATATATGCTGCTTACAAGAGACCCACCTCAGAATGAAAGGTACAAACAGACTAAAATTAAAGGGATGGAAAAACATATTTTATGCAAATGGAAAGGGAAAAAAAGCTGGGGTAGCAATAGTTATTTGTGACAAAATAGACTTTAAAACAAAGTCTATAGTAAGAAATAAAGATGGACATATTGATAAAAGGAGCAATTCAACAAGAGTATATAACCCTTATAAACATTTATGCTTTCAATATAGGAGCACCTAAATATGTAAAGCAAATCTTGATGGACATAGAGGAAGAGGTTGACAGTAATACAATCATAGTAGGTGGTTTTAACACCCCATTGACATTAGTGGATAGACCTTAAATCAACAACAAAATGGCAGCCTTAAATGGCACACTAGATCAGATGGATTTAATTGGTATCTTCTGAGCATTTCAACCCAAAGCATCAGATTATACATTCTTTTTTAGTGCACATGGAACATTTTCTAGGACAACCACATGTTATGACACAAAACAAATCTCCATAAATTTAAGAATCGTGAAACAAATGAAAATGAAAGCACAGCAATCCAAAATCTGAAACACAGCAAAAGCCGAAAACCATCATAATAGGAATATTCATAGCATGATGGGCCTATCTTAAGAAATAAGAAAAATCTCAAATAAACAATTTAACTTTACACTTAAAGGGACTAGAAAAAGAACCACAAAGAAAATTTAGATTGGAATAAGAAAGAACAAAGAGCAAATTTATGTATGTGCTTAGGGCACCCACCACACACACAAAAAAAACCCCAGAAACAGCATATAACATACTCAATAGGGGGAAAGTAGACTACAATGAACTACATTACAATAATTTTATAAATTATATTAAAAAAATTTTTGAAATACATATAAGGTTGAGGGTGGGGAAGGCATGATAACCTTTTCAATGGTTGAAGCACAGTAATAAGTACAGAGAAGCTTTCATGAGAAAGTCGTAGGAAATAGAATGTTTTATATCCATTTTGAGATAGTCACCAAATTATATAGTCTTTGATGCAGTCTATAACAATTCATTATAATTTCAACCTAACATTCCCTCCTTGGTGCCCTCTCCATCTTTAAGAGGAAAGGGGAAAAGTGTCTGTTTTTACTATTTAGTTATTTTTAAAAATCAAAGTTTAATGATTTTTTTGTTTGTTTGTTTTAGAGTCATGAACTAGGTGTAAATGTTAAAACCATCCTTTTGTAATCCCCTTTATGACTTCTAAACCAAAATGTTACCTTCTCTTGAAGGCACCCTCCTTCTCTCTAGTGTCTAGAATCTCACATTGCTGCTTGATCTGTGTGGCTCACTCTCTCCTGGCCTCTCTGAACCAATTCACTTGGCTTCTACCCAGCTTTCAGCATTCTCTTCAGTCATTCCCCATCCTACATGGCTTCTCTGTTCTCCTTCCCAGTTGCCCCCAGTCTTAATATGGGCCTTTATCACCCATATAGTACAGTATTAAATGAAATCAATTTTATTATTATTTTTTTAACTGGAAAGACATAATTTAAAATGTGTTAGTAGTGGAAACATTAATTCACCTTTGGAGCATATTCTATTGTTTTAGGAAAATCACCAGAATGCCTTTAAAAACATAATAATCATCTATTGTTCTAGTAGAAAAATGTAAGTTACCATTATTTTGAAAGCTAGTACTTCAGACCGAAATGTTAAATGTGCCACTGACCAATGTATATTTTGCTATCTTTAGCATAAATAGATCCTTGCAAAAATACAGAGAGATCATATTGTTTTTTTCTCCTAAACATGGATTTAGTCATGCCCTTGAATATTGCCCCTCCTCTGGAAAAGCATGTACCTTTTATAGTCTAATGGAACTTGGATTCCATTTTCCAAAATCAGTCCTTAGTATAAAACCATCATCTTATTGACAATAAGGACTGTGTCTTCTTTATCTTTGCACCATCACAGTTTCTGTTACAGTGCCTAGAACACAATACCTGTTTAAAATGTTTGCT
Organism: Rhynchonycteris naso; assembly: GCA_037038555.1. Taxonomy (NCBI): domain Eukaryota; kingdom Metazoa; phylum Chordata; class Mammalia; order Chiroptera; family Emballonuridae; genus Rhynchonycteris; species Rhynchonycteris naso. The sequence goes on along the minus strand of CM072997.1, from coordinate 42,755,790 downwards.
GAGTTACACACACATAGTCACGATATTGTCTCCAACTTGATGGAGATGACTTGCCAGCAGTATTATTTAAAACTAGTTATGAGAAAGACACTTGAATAGAATCAGTAAAATGCTTTGGTCCTCTTTATTATATGACTATTGCTGTAACTTTCAAATTGGAAATGTTTTAAGCACAGATTCCTGCAAAGAGGTGCGCATTCAATACATATTGCTAGAAAATCAGAAAACCAGAAGGAACCTGAAGGCCATGTAGTTCTCTCTTTTGGTATGAGGAAATTGAAGATTAGAGTGATAAAGTAACTTGCTCAGTGCCACATATCTCATCAATGGCGAAGCATCATGATTCTTCAAATCAATAAATTAAAAAGAAAAAGGAAGTTAGATGCTTAAGGTATGACTATTGACCATGGCCTGCCCAGTTAGGACTTTATGATCAGATCTCGCAGTGAGATTACTTTCCATACAACACCATATCCCACCCCCTACTTTTTTGGTCACACTTAAAAGTTCTAAAATAGTATTTCTCAAAATTGGCTGCAAAAATACCCATGCAAGGGCCCCACCCCAGCCCAGTGGGGCTCAGGCTTTGGTGTTCTCTTTTTAAAAATTTCTCCAAATGATTCTAATTGCAGCCAGGATTGACAATCACTCCCTAAAATAATTTTATTCAATGTCCTAATCCATTTTCCAATCCTTTTGTCCACATCTTTCCAACTTCTCCCTCACATTCTACTTTACAATTAATTAGGAGACACAGAGAAAGCATTATTTTCATTTGGGTCTCATTAATGAAAAGTGAGAACTGCCTAAATTAGTAAAGTTTAGTGCTAAAAATATTTAATTTACATTAAACACCAAAGACATCATTACCTGTTGGGATAACACAGTATTGCATTATTTTAGAGAATAGGTTTCCACAGAAGCACATAATCAGCAAGAAACATACCTCAGCCACCAGGGAATTTTACTTATAGATGTATGTCCTTTCTATTCAAAGTGTCCAAGGAGAAGTACTTCATATTTTCCTTTGTTATTAGCCACTCTAGTAAGAATGTTCTTTATTTAACCAATTTAATTTTAGCTGCTGTCTTCAGTGGAAATGAAGAACAATGAGTAGATTGCCTATTTACTCGTCTGTTTAAATGTGAAGACTTACAAATTCTCAACATAGTTTTTGTTTCTTCAGGCTAATAATAAAGAACTTAACCTGTCATTATGACCTATAATTTACAACTATTAATATTTTTTATTCTTCTTGTCTGAACATAAAATAGTTATTTGCGTTTACTTTAACATGTCACCTAAAAATGAAAAATGTGGTAGGGTTAACATTTTTAAGTATCATGACGTTTACACTTAAGTACTTCACATTTCTTCCCTTTATTCTTTAATTTTAAGATGTAAAACACAGTCATTGGATCATAAATTATGATGATCTTGCCTTCTATCTGAAAGCAAAATGCAAATATCAAGTTTTCCTGTTTTGGTAATTTCTGTAATTTACACACAGCAATAATAAGGCCCTGGATCTAGCACAAATATACAGATTATATCCACAATACTGTAACTACACAGAAATCTGATTTTCTTTAATCTGATTTTTTTCTTTCGACTCAAACTGGCTTCACCTAGCACCCTGACTCACCTACCTCCTTCTTCCTTTCTTAATCATTAAGCTCTTAGGACAATGAGGTTCTGGTCAGCATCCAATCATCTTAGGAACAAAGTTTTGGGTCAGTTGACCACAGAGAGTTTTCAATCAAACTAAAGATAACATCTTGGCCTGTTATATTTCAGCTCCGGCCCCAGGAAAGCAGAACAATCTCACTGAACAAATCCTTGTGAAATCAGACAGAATTGCAGCATGGCTGACATCAGGACCAGATGCAATGATCAATTACCCCCTACACAGTGATGAGATTTAGACCGTTTGCCCTGGTTCAGCAGAACTGATACCTAATTTTTTGTTGAGTTTGGCAAACCAGTTGTTAAAATGGCACTTTTATTCAGGGTTCTCTCTAAGGTGAGCACCTGGGCAGCTGCCCAATGTGGAAATCACAGATTGACATTCCTTACTCTTTTCTAATGTTCATCTGTGCAGCAGCCTATTCTAAGTAACCATAGTAATGTTTAGTCTGTCCATAGATTAAAAAAATTGCAAGTGAGGATGCCAATCAAGAAGTAAAATGGAGCCTGACCAGGCGGTGGCACAGTGGATAGAGCGTCAGACTGGGATGCGGAAGACCCAGGTTCGAGACCTCGAGCTCACCAGCTTGAGCACGGGCCCATCTGGCTTGAGCAAAAGCTCACCAGCTTGGACCCAAGGTCGCTGGCTCCAGCAAGGGATTGCTTGGTCTGCTGAAGGCCCGCGGTCAAGGCACATATGAGAAAGCAATCAATGAGGTGTGGCGAGGGCAACGAAAAACTAATGATTGATGCTTCTCACCTCTCTCCGTTCTTGTCTGTCTGTCCCTATCTATCCCTCTCTCTGACTCTCTCTCTGTCCCTGTAAAAAAATAATAATAATTTTTTTTAAATCCTTTAAATAAAAAAAATTTAAAAAAAGAAGCAAAATGGAAATATTTTAAATACAGTTTTAAAACTTTCTTATAATCTAGCTCTCTGTACCTCTTTTATTGTTCTTATTTAAGTATCAAATGCATGAAATAAACACTACCTTTCAGTATACCTTTTTTAATACTTAAAATGGTCATTAGGGCAGAGAACCGGTTGCTAAATTATTTGAATCCCACCAGTGCCCCTACCCTAACACCAACCAATCAGTAGAGACCACAACCCTAACTCCTTTAGTCAACATGATTAATGAGTTTTCCCTATAGTATATAATTCATTCCTTGGAAGCCACCAGGGAGCCAGGTCTTTAACCATTAGCTCACCTGTAACTCAGGGTGTAGAGACATCTCCTCAACTAATAAAGCCTTACTTTCTTGGCTGCAAACTCCTGTTTTTGTCTAATTGGGCTTTGATATACACAGGCAGAGAGATCCCGTCAGTCTAGTAACAATAACCTAAACATATGGTTTTCTCAGAGTACATCGTCAATGAAACATTAACTCACAAAACAGAACTAGTCATTAACTCTGCAGGCAGACTTTACATTTTCTTTATGTAGTATTTTCTATACTCATAGTAATATTGTGCCATTTTTATCAACCTGTTAAGGTTTCATTGTATAAACAGTAACTGAATATATTCACGTCAAAGATAATCATTCCTTTAAAAGGTTTCTTTGCCAGGTATTCATTAAAGTAGGTTTCAAATCAAAATGATAGTCACTAATATAGGGCAAACATCTTACCCTTTTGGCAGGTTTTAAAATTTTTTTAATTTTATAAGCACTGTATCAAATCATCAGCCTGTATTATGTCTCCTTAACAGCACAAAGATCTGTTTTATAAATGCACACAATTGGTGGGCATATAAAGTGGAATAATCTGTGTACCACATAAAAATATAGAAAACCACAATACAGATGAAGCTGTTCATGGATGTAGCAGAAATGAATTATTGCAAATATCTATTTGCACTAATGTTGTACTTTAAAAACAGTGCTTTTACTTTCTTAACATTGGTCTTCAGACATTCATTTTATAATAAATTCCCTTAAAAATGCTTCTTCCAGCTGATGTTTACCACTCCAGCCTGCATGAAGCACTGGCATCTTGCTTCGAGACAGGAGGTAACAGGAATAAATAAAGCACCAGCTACATTTCCTCCAGATCAGATATGTGAATGTTGTGAGCATTGTAATGGGTAGCGTGGGTGACAGAATTTCACAAAAGCGCCTACACACAGAGTAGCCCTTCTTAAGAAGGCACAGCAGATACCATTTTGTCTCATTTCAAAGCAGTTCACAAACTTCTCCAGTTTCCCAGTTGAAACTTTCAGACACAAAGTTTTTAATCTAAACTGATGAGGTATGATGAATTTTTAGGAGGACAATATGATTTCTAGACAGTGAGGGGGAAATAGGAAAAGGGTACAAATCAGGGTGACAGCTGTAAATATCTCTGAGTTCTTTGAAGGAGTAAATTGAAGTGAGAATAGCCTTTATGTTTAGTTACACAGACACTGATATTCATTAAATTAATACCAGTATAGCCTGACAAGGTGGTGGCACAGTGGATAGAGTGTCGGACTGGGATGCAGAAGACCCAGGATTGAGACCCCAAGCTCGCCAGCTTGAGCGCGGGCCCATCTGGCTTGAGCAAGATAAGCTCGCCAGCTTGGATCCAAGGTCGCTGGCTCCAGCAAGGGGTTGCTCTGTCTGCTGAAGGCCCGCGGTCAGGGCACATGTGAGAAAGCAATCAATAAACAACTATGGTGTCGCAATGGCAACAAAAAACTAACGATTGATGCTTCTCACCTCTCTCTGTTCCTGTCTGTCTGTCCCAATCTATCTCTCTCTGTCCCGGTAAAAAATTAAAAAATTTTAAAAAATTAAAAAAAATTAATGCCAGTATAAAAAGAAATCTACAGTCTTAGCTTACTTTATAGGAGAGCTCATTTTTGGTGGTAGGGGGTCAGGGTAAAGGTAAATAATGAATTCCACTCCATGTCTTCCTATGGAGGTATGTGAGAAACCAACTTTAGACTGCTGCTGAGAAAGCCCTGCTGTCCTCTTGAGACTCTGACTGCCCTGTCTATCAATGTCTCAATTACAATTACGCGTGCAGCACTATAGCTGTTCGTTGGGAGATTATAAATTATCTTTGGCTTTGTTTTTTGGGGGGGGGGTGTTTTTTTTGTTTTGTTTTGTTTTTTTGGCAAGCCAAAGGATATATCTAAGTGAGAGCCGGCTTTCAATATTGTAACCTGACATTTTTCCAAATTTACTGTCATTGCTTAAAACATTTTGGGCTGTATGTTTTAGAATTCCTTTCAACCCCAGTGGAATTTATTTTTCTATTTCCCAAGTACTATCAATCTTCAGCCTTGAGGGGAGATTTTATTTTATTCTACTTTATGAATGTATTTGTTTTTATTTTGGTAAAATACACATAACATAAAACTTTCCATTTAAAGTGTACAATTCAGTGGCATTTAGCACATTCACAATGTTGTGCAACCATTCCACAGTCTAGTTCCAGAATATCCTCTCACCCTAAAGGGAAGCACCCTGACTCATTAAGCAGTCATTCCACATTACCTCCGTCCCTAGCCCTGACAACCACTAATCTACTCTCTATCTCTATGGATTTGCCTATTCTGGATATTTCACATAAATGGAACCATAAAATATGTGTCCATTTGTGTGTGGCTTATTTTACTTATAATGTTTTCAAGGACCATCAATGTTGTATTTTTATTTACTCTGAAGCAATAGAACCTCATATGGAGCCTAGTCTGGTCATTTGGCTCGATATGTACTCTGAAAAAAGCTTAGAGGTATTATAAAGTAATGAGATTAATTTTTCTATATGTCTCATGTGTTTTATTATGCCCTTGAATATATAGGTTGTGTTTGCAACAAAACACAAATTAAATAAATACCACAGTAGATGATTACCTAGTACTCAGAATACGAGTATCACTTGATTACTACCAAGTAGACTTACTCTTTGGCAGGGGTGGGGGTTGGCTAAAAGATGTTACACTAAGCCTGACCAGGTGGTGGCGCAGTGGATAGAGTGTCGGACTGGGATGTGGAGGACCCAGGTTCGAGACCCTGAGGTTGCCAGCTTGAGCACGGGCTCATCTGGTTTGAGCAAAAAGCTCACCAGCTTGGACCCAAGGTCACGGGCTCCAGCAAGGAGTTACTTGGTCTGCTGAAGGCCCGCAGTCAAGGCACATGTGAGAAAGCAATCAATGAACAACTGAGGTGTCGCAATGAAAAACTGATGATTGATGCTTCTCATCTCTCTCCATCCCTATCTATCTGTCCCTATCTATCTCTCTCTCTGATTCTCTCTCTCTGTCCCTGTAAAAAAAAAAAAAGTTACACTAAGATGTTATACTTTTTAAAGAACAAAATACAACCAAGTAAGAGAGATTGCTTTATTTATTTAAAGATTCATAAACTGGGTAGCACTCATCTAGAAACTGTAAGAGTCCTCTGATTAGTTGTACAAAATGGAAGGTTTTTATAGGCAGAAAAAGGACTGGACTAAGAGCTTGAAGTGAGAGCTACCTGGACTACCTTGGTCAGGTAGTCTAGTTTGTTAGGGTATCATTGTGATAGGCCCAGGTTGTGGGTTTGATCCCCAGTCAGGGCACATATATGAATCAACCAATGAATTTATAAATAAGTAGAATAACAAATCAATGTTTCTCTCTTCCTTTCTCTCTCCCTTCCTCTTTCTCTAAAATCAATCAATAAGTAAAAAAATTAAAAAGAAAAGAAAAAAGAGTGGGTATTTCAAACATGGACACCTTCCCTTAGGGCAGTGGTTCTTAACCTTTTTTGAGGTACCGAACCCACCAGTTTCATATGCGCATTCACTGAACCCTCCTTTAGTAATAAATAAAATATGATTGTTTTTTTCCAAATTCAAGACATAGGTATATGTTTTTTTACTGGTGCACAAAATGAGCCGTGCATGAACATCACCTTGCTCAAAGAACAAAACCAACAAAGTGCATGAACTCACAACAAATTACGGTATTACTTTAGTCTGGCCTCCGCGGCAGAGGCTTCTCCGAACCCCTGAGACCGACTCATCGAACCCCTAGGGTTCAACAGAACCCAGGTTAAGAACTACTGCCTTAGGGGAAGGCAGCAGATATTATCAGGTAAATTGCCTCACTAGTGTTTATCAGGTAATTCCAGATAGATTGGTTCAAAATTCCACTTCTAGGATAGGCTGGCACTAAGTAGTTTAGTTATTAAGTTTAGGTTTAGTAATGTGGCTTAGCAAAAATGACTTCATTTTGGCCTGTTGTTTCTTTTTCTTTTCTTTTTTTTTTTTAACATACTAAAACTATGACATTCCCCCTAATGAATGGTGTGAGGTACCTGTAAATCAGATCTTAGGTGACTGTAAGGCAAAACATTCAAATTAGGCTTTTGCAGTCTCTCTTTGTAACACCTCTCCATTTTAATTTTCTACTTTCTTAGATCTCCCATGACGTTAAAATACCTAATTAATAAAATAAATTCACTCTAAAATATTTGACTTAATAAACTTGGAAACTAATGAAGAATCTTTGCTTAATTCTATAATATGAATTGACTTTTGATCTAGAAGTGGAGAGAAATGTTAAGAGAATTGTAACTGTGCAGAAACTCCATTTCTTTAACATGATATTTTCTCCTTTCCATCCATCCACTTCCTTCTTAAACATTAAGCCCTTAGGACATCAGATTCTGGTCAGTATCCAACTGTCATAAGAACAAAGTCTCAGGTCTGTTGAATTCTGGTCAAGCTAAAGACAACATCTTGACTTCAGTTGTGTTTCAGCCACAAGTTCATGAAAATGGAAGACCCTACAAAGCCACACCCTTATGGAACCAGACAGAACAGTGCCATGGCTGATGTCAGTACCTGACACAATGATGAACTCCTAGCTACCCTGGCCCCAACAAATCAGTAGAGCCCACATGATTAATGACTTTCCCCCTATATAACCCACCCCCTGGAAGCCATTGGAGAGCCAGGTCTTTGAGCATTAGCTTCCCTGTGACGCTTGGTACCATTTCTTCAACTAGTAAACTCTTACTTTATTGGCTGCCAACTCCCGTTCACATCTGACTGGGCACAGGCAAACAGACCCCTTTAGTCTTTGTCCTCCCAAATAATACTACATGGACCAGTGAGCTTCTCACATTTCTATGTGAGAAGAATTACTATGATACTTGTAAAACATACACATTTCTAGACCTCAGAGATCTGATTCAATTGGGGGAGGATCAGAAATATAAATTTCTAAAAACTGTTACAGGTTGGTAGTACTCAAACTTTAGTGTGCATCAGAATTGCCCTGAAGGCTTGTTAAGACAGTTTTCTGGACTCCATTCCCAGAGTTTTTGCTTTGGTAATGTAACCTGACCTATGTATGTATATAGCCTAGCAAGTAACCTAGCACAGACTTTTATTCAGAATTTATAACTTTGTTTAGATTAATTTCTAAATACATTTATGTCACCCTAGATTTTATAAGGTTTGTGTAACCATATCCTGTAATTTGCTAAGAGTTTAACAGAAAGGCTGAGATTTAGTTAAATTTCCTTTCATATTTATGCCATTCCTGACATTGATGACTGCCAGAGCTATTTTTTAGGAACAAGTCCAGCATGATTTGCAGGACCATGGTGCCGATCAGGTTGAAACTGCCTCAGGCTGGCAGAAGCAGCTTGGAGGAATGTCTAGTGACCTCCTTGTGAACTTATCTCATTATACACTCCTCCCTAAGGCAGATATTTTCAGTTACTTTTGGATATGTGATATATGTATAGGTTTGTTTCTAACTGTTCATGCACAGGAATGATCCCCCTGTACATGCTATGATGAAGTTCACGTTGATGTTCATGCATGATTTCCCTGAATAAAGACAAGTCCAATACTTTGTTTGGGGACATGCTGCTTTGCGAAGTGATCCCTGGTGTGTCCTTGATGGCAACTCACAATAAAGTTTCCTTTTATAAAATTTCTCTTTGAGTTGTCTTTTGGCAGACAACTCCTGAGTAATTGAACCTGGTTCTATCCGGTAACAGTAGGTGTAGAGTGGTGAGGCCTGAGAATTTACTTAACAAGATCCCAGGATCATGTTGATGCTGCTGGTTGGGGACCATATTTTGAGAACCACCATTTTAGGTTATTCTAAAATAACTTAACCTTGGCACATGTAGAAACTTCCTGATAAACTAATCATACTTTTGAAAATCAGGCTATGTCTGTGTGGCACCTTGTGATAAAAGGACATGGCTTTCACAATGGTGGGATAAAATAAAACTGTCTCCTAGCTGTGGAAGCATTAATATTTTTTTTATAAACAACTTCAATAGAGTATTTTTTTTATCACAGAGTATTGTTTTAATGTAAGAAATCAGTTAAGGATGGAGACCAACATGAAAAACAATATTTTCTTTTGATTTTTCAGGTACCATATCAAATTTGTAAATTTTTATTATAGATTTCACCTAAAATAATATATCAAAAAACCAACTAGCCAGGCAATGGCGTAGTGAATAGAGCATTGGCCTGGGATGCAAAGGACCCAGGTTTGAAACCCCGAGGTCACCAGCTTGAACATGGGATAATAGACATGACCCCATGGTTGCTGGCTTGAGCCTGAAGGTCACTGGCTTGAGCAAAGGGGTCACTCACTTTGCTGTAGCCCCCCTCCCCCATCAAGGCACATATGAGAAAGCAATCAATGAACAACTAAGGTACTGCAATGAAGAATTGATGCTTCTCATCTCTCTCCCTTCCTGTCTGTCTGTCCCTATCTATCCCTCTCTCTGTCACAAAAGAAAAGAAAAAAACTGAAGCACCAAGAGAATCATTATCTAATGGCTAGAGGTTTCAATTGGAAAAGTGATTCAGGAGTACAGCCTGCTGGATGATTCTGATATTGCAAAGGAAAAAATTGTCATGGACATTTTAATATTTAATATCTTTCCTTTATATAATAATTTTTCCATATTTCATTACAAGTGTGGTATAATGGAAACATGAGCTTTGATGGTTCAAGATATTTCTTTGCCTTTTGACCTTCCTTGCTGTGTGATGATGAGCAAGTTACTGAAGCATCGGGTTCCTACTCTGTATAATGGGATACCACAGTAATTACTACCCGTCATAACTATTGTGATGATTAGGGAATAGGACATTTAAATTCCCATCACAAGTTGGACTTAATATATAACCTATGCCCTTTATGCACATGCACACATATGTACACACACACACACACACACACACACATCAACAAAGAGAAAAGAAAGTGAAAAAAAATCACCTTATTACCATTTTCTATACAAGTTCCCTAAAATTTAATTCTGCTTTAAAGCAACAACATTTACTAGGACATGTGGAGACTCCATGTTGGTGTTTCTCTGCATTTTGACTTCTGATAGTTCTATGTGACAAGAGAAAAATTCTATGTCCTTAATTAAATTACAGTAGGTTGGAGGGGAGAAGAATAGGTAAGAGGTTAACAGTAAACTAAGCCAAAGACCAAAACTAACAAAAAACTGTTCACATTCCTGAATGTATGTTGAAACTTTGAGTCAACTGCCTGATGGCTATCTAAAAAGAAATGGCTGATCATCACATACCACTGCATCCTGCTTATGTATGAACTTTCTGGACTGTTGCCCACAGCCAGTCAAAAAGTAGTAAAAATGTCTTCCATATAGCCTACACTCCTATTCTAGAATTGCCTCTACTTCACCTTTTCCTGTCACCCTCTTATTTATAGCTAATGTAAATTCTTGCAAAACAAATTACATCTTCAAAAGAGCCCCATCAACTCTAAGACAATGGACATGTTTATCTTTTCCATTAGAGCCCTGCTGCTGGTGGTTTACACTGTATGTCCCAGGACCTGGTCCTTTTCCTAGCTCGCACATGACTCAATGAACCCTTTTTTTCAGAAAAGCTTTTGGCCATAAAGGCTTTTGTTTAACATATGCTTTAATGAATTAGGGAAGATGAGGCACTGGAAGTCACATAATTTTTGCTGGTATTAAAATTTAATGATGAAGTAAAGCATTCTAGCTAAATAACTTCTTTTTAACTTAAAATTTTTTTAAAGATTTTATTCATTTTAGAGAGATTGGGAGAGAAGGGGGGTTGAAACAGGAAGCATCAACTCCCATATGTGCCTTGACAAGGCAAGCCTAGGGTTTCAAACCAGTGACCTCAGCATTCCATCTCAATTCTTTATCCACTGCACCACCACAGGTTAGGCCAATAATTTCTTGTAAATAAGTAATTTAAGTAGAATCCTGTCATTGGTGCCTCAATTAATTTCTTGCTGTTTAAACTGGGAGAGGGCATTTGTAAACTGGTCCTTACCTAGGATAAGAAACAGAAAATAAGATCACATTAATGTAAAGGCCCAAAATTAGATGACTCCAGAGCCCAGATATACTTAGGAACTCACATCTTGAGGCTTCCATATCTCTCTTGTGGCCCATAGGGTGTTCATGGTGGTCTCATGTATGTTTGGGAATAAACCAACTCACGTTTTTTGCTGTGGCCTCCTGATCAAGCAATTCAAAGATGTGATTCAGTAATATAAGTAGATCCAGGAATGTGCATTAAAACAAGTACTCCAGAAGATGCATTCAAGGGTTACACAATGTGGAAGAAATCATGCAGTGGGAACATTGCCCCAAAATTCAACAAAAATTGTTTTTTATGATTCTGCTTGCTACAATTATTGGAACTGAATTGAGCTATACTTCTACATTCAATGATAACTGTCATTAGTTAAATAGAATATCAGTTACATTTGCCAGGGGGCACTGTGGTTCAAGTTAAGTGTTCTTTTGATTCTAGTGCTGAATGCAAACTACCATGATTTATGAGGTCCTTACTGTAGTAAAAGACCATTATTGAAGGTGACACTATTCCTGTCTCCTTACCTGCTGCCACAACATTATAGAGTCAGATTGTTTGAGCTAATTCAAGGTCCATCACAGAGTATTGTACAAAGAAGGCATTCAATAAATACATGTTAAATGAAATCCTTGTGATGTTATACTACCAGTTACATCAAGGATGGGGGTTTATTTATTTTTTTACAGGAACAGAGAGAGAGTCAGAGAGAGGGATAGATAGGGGCAGCCAGACAGGAATGGAGAGAAATGAAAAGCATCAATCATCAATTTTTTGTTGCGACATCTTAGTTGTTCATTGATTGCTTTCTCATATATGCCTTGATAGCGGGCCTTCAGCAGACCGAGTAACCCCTTGCTGGAGTCAGCAACCTTGGTTCCAAGCTGGTGAGCTTTGCTCAAACCAGATGAGCCCACGTTCAAGCTGGTGACCTCAGGGTCTCGAACCTAGGTCCTCCGCATCCCAGTCTGACGCTCTATCCACTGTGCCACCGCGTGGTCAGGCAAGGATGGGCATTTAAATGAAAGATATATTTACCTGGATTTGTATTCATGATCAAGCAGCCATTCCAAGCATTGTTGGGTGTCCATTCTGTGTAGCTCAACTCCAGGTAACTTAGCACTAAAGTTTTAGGAAGTTTGAGTACTAGTGTGCAAGAAAAGACTTGTTGCATTTTTAGAATATAACTTTGGTTTCACACCATTAACTTATGGCAGCTTATTAAAAATCACATTCCATCAACATTCTTAAAATAGAGTTAGACTAAGGCTTTGGAGAGGTTCATATGAAGAGGAAATGAATTAGAACTTGATGTTTTGAATAGTTACATGGGATTACATGGGTGCTGTCATTAATGGCTAAGATGGTGCTAATAGAATTTCTTTTTACCTTGGGCAATATTGGTTAGTGTTCTTAAAGTATTGTGTGCTTATTTACACAGGTCACATGATAGTTCCCTCTTCTAATTAGTAAAAATGAATTGCTTCATTTTTGATTGTTCTATGAAATCTGTAGGTGGTACATGACAGTGCCTTATCTTCCAGGGACACAATAATACAGACTTATTAACTTTTATTTTCTTTCCCAAGTCAGAAATCTGAGAGATTTATATCACTCTAAACCCTGACTTGGCCTCCCCAAGAACAACTTCAAAAAATGTTAGCCTAGAAAACTTAAGAATGAATAAAATAAATAGTTTGATGAAAAAAGAATAGTCTTAATCTGCTTTAAAAAGTTTGATAGCCTGACCTGTGGTGGCGCAGTGGATAAAGCGTCGACCTGGGAACACTGAGGTCGCCAGTTCGAAACCCTACACTGGTCTGGTCAAGGCACATATGGGAGTTGATGCTTCTAGCTCCTCCCCCCTTTCTCTCTCTCTCTCTCACTCTGTGTCTCTTCTCTAAAATGAATAAATAACAAAAAAAAAAGTTTGATAAACGTTTACCATATTTTCCTGTTTACTTTCAAATTTAAACCACTATGAATTTTATTATCTACTAGAACAAATCATTGTTAAAGAAGACATATAATTACAGAGATATTATTTCTAGAGTATCTTCTTTTAAGAGAAAATACTCAGTCATACAACTTAGAAGTAGAAACTTCCTTTTATTAAGCCTGGTGAGAAGTACGTTATTCTAGGTTCTTCTTATGCCATCTAGTGGAAAACTAAATGGTTTTATCTCAGTTTTGTGTAGATTATTTACCACCAATTTTTCCAACATCTCACTTGTAACAAATCAACTACATTATACCTAGTAAATGGTTTATGTCAAATTATAGGTCAAAAATAAAACTAAAGCAGATAAAACTAAGTGAAAACCCTACCTGATGTTATAAAAACTTTACGACAGGATATGTTCAAGTTTCCAGCTCACATCACTAATGCCACCAATGAGATATTTTATGATCAAAATATAGGCCATTACCGCTATTGGTAAATTATTATATTACAGCATGATGATACATACTGATTTATCCAGTCAAAATGTCATAAGGACAGAATTTCTAGATTTAAATAGAATGTAAGGCCTTTTCTTATGCTGTTTCCAGTCTTGCTTCTCCTCTGTCCTTTCCTCTTCTCTGCATGGTGAAATCTTACTCATCTCTCCAGAGTCCTCTAATATCATGTCCTCTTTGAACCCTGCCTTTTGTTACAGTCTGCCTGCATACTACACACACACCTGCGCGCACACACTCACCCATACACACGACTAATTGGTCGCTCCTTATTACATTTAGAGTGCTTTGCTCTCACACTTCAGGTTACTATATTAACTAATATTATGATTTTTACAGAGCTGCTTGAGAACAAGGGTCATATTGTCTTCACCTTTGGATTAAACACCATGAGTGAATGAACAAAAGTCTTTTATAGAGTCATCACTACTGCTCATTTCTCTCACTCAGTTGATTGTAAAAGCTATTTATATTCAATTCCCAGTGACTGGGTTAAAAACAGATGGATAATTACAGAGTATGTGTGAAATGAAGAGACAAGGCATGGATGGGAGAGTAGGAAGTGACAGATCAGCAGAAATAGCTTTCCAAGGGGTATAAAATAAACGTCCCCTTTCTGTACCTTCTCCCTTTACTCTCTGTTCCCTTTCCCCTTAAGACTGAAGACACAAAAACTTAAAAGATGAATGAACCATCTCACAGTTGGGTACTTGGCTTACTTCCATTTGTGCATGCTTATGGATGACATTGATGGTCATAGAAGAATCAAATGCTACTATTGACAGTTCAGATGGAAGTGAAGGATAAAAATAACTATAGGACTTCCCCTAAAACATAATGCATATTCATTTGCAAAACCTGTCTCTTGAGTCCAGCTCCAAATACCTGACCTTTCTGAGGGTTCTCTTTTACTGACCTTAGGTAGATACTAAGGGCTCCTTTCATGATCATGTTCCAAAAGGAATAGCTATTTTAAAGGTTGAAACTGGGGCGGCCAGTCCACTGGGTTGAGGGAAAGCCTATTGTCAGTCCCCCTTGGCAACTGGCAGGTCAGTATAAACCCCGATTAGCTCAGACCTGGAGGGACTCCAGCTGAACTGCCTTATCCCATAAAGGAAAGGTGACAGGCTAAGCCCCTTGTACCTGAATGGAAGGTGGCTATGGGAAAGGGGAAAGCCTCCTTTCAACTTCTTTTAGGAAGTGGAAGGTCGGTATAAACCCCTCACTAGGTCAGACCTGAAGAGAATTCCAGCTGGACTGCCTTATCTTGTATGAGATAACTGGCAAGCTAAACTGTTTCCTGGATCTATGGGTGGGCACTGGGGAGAGCCAAACCAAAAACACAAGGTTAGTATGTTCCAAAAGGAAATTTTATTTAACACACCTGGGTGCAGATGGACTAAGACAGATCAATAGCATGTCGGGGAGAGTTGGAGTAGGGTTTTTACAAGTTAGTCAGGGGTCTTGAAAAAAAAATGGCTGACACTGTTGCTTCTATAGGTACAAGGTAATAATTTTTTGTATATGGATTGGCGTGGCACCATAGCTTCTCCAAATTGTTTATCTTCCAGCTCCACTATCTGAGGGAGGCCTGGGCTGGTTCAAAAGGCCCCAGGCCTTCAAGCAAGGAGCTGCTTCTCCTTCCACAGATTTGTACTGCCATAGGGATGGGGGCTGATCTATTAGAAGACAGCATCTCTGGGCTGTGGCTAGGCTTTTACAAACAACTATTGTGATTTCAACTCCCCTAATTGTTAGGTCCCTTCCTAATGCAAGCTTTCCCTGACATTTCTGCAAAGATAAATTTTTCGCTACATTTCAAAGTGAAGGTCAGGAAGCCATTAAGAGAGAGAGTAGCAAGCAAATTAACTACAACTTCACAGTGGGTAATAAGAATGTTCTGTATTGAGCCATAGTAAGAAGTTGGGTGAGGGAAATTTGAGTTTTAAAGGGACTCTGGATCTAAAGTAACCAACTTAAACCTAACACTGTTACACTTGGAGATCATGAGAAGGACCATCACTGACTGACCAGTCCTGCCTGACAGAGAAGCTATATCTTCAACCTTACAGCACTTACAGTGAGGTCTAGTCCTGTTGGAGAGTATCTTGAATCATTGTTCCATTTGTACTGGGTCCCCTGATTGGACTGAAAACCACTTGAGGTTAAAGGCCATATCAAATACTTCCCTCCTGATCTCCTAGAACAATAAAGTAAAGGCCTCAAACTAAGACACTAATATATATTCTAATTCTTTGGTTAACTAAAAAATAAATGCTCAATTATATCACTTTTTCTTCTACTTTCACATCTATTCACATATTTCTTTCATCCATAATACGTCTCTGTGTACCTTGCCCCTCTTTCATAGGGAATTAACATTCAAATGTCCCAATTACCCAGCTCTGCCAAAAGTACCAAGTGTAGTCCAGTGCAGAATGAAGTAAATAGACAGAACCTGCCCTGGAGATACTGTGGCACATTTAGAGGACACAGAGAAGAAAGGAAGCAATAAACATTAATCCTATAAGAGCTGTAAGGTCATAAAGTGTGTGTTGTAACCATACTCCAAATCAAGGTCAACTCGAACTCGATAACCTAAACTTGATAATTAACACCATTACCTTTATTTCCTAATTGCAGTCACAAAAGGCACAATTCTCTTTATCTGTCTCCTCTATCCTGGTAAGAATGAGAAAAGTAACTTGAACCCATTTGAGGTTAAAATTGCCATTTTTCGTGTTCACAGGTTTCATTTTATTAAGTTGTTACTTGTTCAGGTTGACAGAGTGTAAGCCAAGGTTTCCTCTGCGTGTCAGCTTGTGAAGCACATGTGGGATCTGTAGCGCACGGATGAGACCACAGGTGGTAAATCATATGGTCGAACGGCCACAGGTAAGAGAGTATTCCTAGTGAGCTGACTGGGAGACTGCAACCAAGGGAGGATTTCAAGAGTCCTCTATCTCAAAAACTGGCATCTCTATTTCCTTCAGTGAGTATAAAACCTGGCAGTCCTTGGTTTCTCTCCCGTCATACTCAACATCCAGTCCATCTGTATGTCTTGCTGGTTTGGGAGAAAATTCTTCTTAAGTCTATTTTTCATGGAGCATAAAGGTTCATGGGGAACTTTCTAAATCATATATTCAACTAGGTCACTTCTCTTCTTGAATTTCTTCCTTTGGCTTTGGGGATAAAGTCCAAATATTATTTTTTTTAGCAGGGAAGCCAGAACCTGAGCCTGAGGGTCTTCTGGTACCAGTGCATAACCATTAGGATACCGGCCTCCCTATTGAATTGCTTTCAAGAGTTTTGAACTAGAGCAGCTTTTTTTCAAGTTTCTGTACCTTTGCATAGACAACCATCTCTCTGAGGTGTTTTGTAACCCTTTTTTACCAAGATAATGCCTCCTTGTCCTTTAGGATACAGTTCAAGCCTTCAGTTTGGTGTAGCTGTCCCTCTTCTGTGCTTCCACGGTACCATACACTGACTTTCAAACAAGGAATCTATCAGGGAAGCAGGGAAGGGAGGTAGAGATAGAGGGGCTAAAGGGGAGTAGTAAGGGTTGGGGGTGAGGGTGTTATATTGAGTGGAGCACTTGAATCCATGTTGACACAATAAAAAAAGGATCTACCTCACTGAATTGCATGTACCTTTTTACATATTATCCCCTCTTCCTTCTTCCCCTCACTGTGAGTGCCTCAAGGGGGACAACTGTGTCATATTAATCTCTATATCCCTCCTCCCCATTCTTGAACACAGAAACTGGAAAAAACAAAAACACCCGAGTATATCTAGTACCTTCAATTCACACCACAACTGTACCCTCAACCTAATCTAAGCCACTGTCAATCAATCCCATTAGAACTATCTCCCTGTTCTCCCCATTGCTGCCACCTCCTACCACTTCCAGGCTGCTCTCCACAAAGCAGCCAACTTAATTTTAACAAAGCATAATTCACATGACTTTTATCATTATAGGAACAGTAGCTACTGTAACAAGGAATCCCCCCAAATTGAGTAATATGAATTTTACTTCTCGCTCACCTAAAAGTCCCCCTAGACAGGTTTCTCATCAGTGCCAGGCTGGGACAGGGAAACGTCCACTTATTTTCAATACATGAAGTTAACATCAATCTAGCTGGTAGAAGGGAGAAGAAAGAGAGAAGCAGGCACATCTGCTCTCTTGATACGTTTGCCAAAGAGTGATGCATAAATCACTCCTGCTCACATTTTAATGGCAAGAATTCATCCATGGCGTCTTACAATGTAAGGAGATGCCCAGCTGGGTTGCTGCCTCCCTGCAACAACTCCACAACTCTAGTGGGCAGCAGCCATCTGTTAAAATGGAAGGCAGGGTGTATTAGTCATCTGCTTACTACTGTCCTAGAACTTTCTGTCTAAGTAAATGAAATATCCAAAGCCACCCCATCCTCATAGTCTGGCCCCCTCAACCTCTCTGGTATCACTGTGTTCCAGCCTTACTGGCCTTCATTCTGATTCTTGTTTAACCCCATCTTAGCAGCTGCTGTTCTCTCTGCCAGGAATATTCCTTCACTAGATGTTCATATAACTGATTCTTTTTCATCATTTAAATAGATTCAGGATGAGACCCAGGAATCTACACTTTAAACAGGCACCCCCAGTGACCTTGATGACCATATGCTGAAAAACGCTGGCATAGTGGTTAAGGGCATGAACTCTGAGATCAAAAAGACCTAGGTTCAACCACTATTGAAACCCTTACCAAGTCCATAACCTTGGGCATTTTACTCACCTTCTCTAAAGCTTGATTTCCTCATCTATGAAATAGGGATAATAACACCAGCCATATCATATTAGTTGCTATAAGTTAATTTGTGCACCAGTAAAAAAACATATACCTATGTCTTGAATTTGGGAAAAAAATCATATTTTATTTATCACTAAAGAAGGGTTTGGTGAATGCACATATGAGGTCAAATTAAATACATTGCATGAGGTACTAGCAGTTATAGATGTGTCATGCAGTTTAGAAAAAGTAGGGATGAAATTGAACAAAAACATTTTGTGTAAATGAATCTTAAATGAGGAAATGATACAACTCCTGGAAAAGTTTGGATATCTTCCATGGGGTTGTAGAAGGCTACCACAGAGTCTTAAGGAGTAGAGGGGTATATGAGGCGAATGGTTTGAGATGCCTGTGTTTATAGTCACTATGAGCAGTGATTAAAGAAGATGAGATATGGAAGAAAGAGCCTGACCAAGATCTTGTTCCAATACTACAGATGGAAAAAAGATTTAGCTGCATGGACTGCACAATGAGATGGGTTAGAGCAGTGGTTCTTAACCTGGGTTCTATCGAACCCTAGTGGTTCGATGAGTAGGTCTCAGGGGTTCGGAGAAGCCTCTGCCACGGAGGCTAGAATAAAGTAATACCGTAATTTGTTGTGAGTTCATGCACTTTGTTGGTTTTGTTCTTTGAGCAAGGTGATGTTCATGCACGGCTCATTTTGTGTACCAGTAAAAAACATATACCTATGTCTTGAATTTGGGAAAAAAATCATATTTTATTTATCACTAAAGAAGGGTTCGGTGAATGCACATATGAAACTGGTGGGTTTGGTACCTCAAAAAAGGTTAAGAACCACTGGGTTAGAGGAAGAAGAAAGCAGAAAGAAGCAGCAAAAGAAGTCAGCAACATGAAAACTGATCTGAAGAGAAAAGATTGAAGAGAAATACATGTTACCCTGGCTGGGTTGCTCAGAGGATAGAGCATTGTCCTGGAAGGTTTGATCCCTGGTCAGGGCACATATGAGAAGCAACCAATGAGTGTACAAATAAATGAAACTAAGTGGAACAATGAGTTGATGATGCTTCTTTCTTTCTCTCTCTCCTTTCTCTCCCTTCCACTCTCCTCTCTCTCCCAAATCAATGGAAACATTAAAAAAAATACATGTTATCACAGTAAGGCCAGGACCTAATCTGATGGGTGGGCACTGATTCTCAGATTATACCCAGGAGAAAAATGATCAAGGAACACCAACAGACATGGGAAAGTGGTAAAATAGAATCCAAAAGCAAATGATCCCAGAGTTTGATGGCCAAGCTTTTGAAAAAGTCATGCGAGTCACAGCTGAAGGGAGAACTGGTGGATTGGTAAGTATCCTCTCAAAGGTTATAGTGCCATCATTGGTAATTGTCCTTTGAATTTTCCATGAAGTTGCAATTAATATTCTAATTGAGGGCAGCAGCTTCTAAAGATGGGAGGGACACAAGGGGAAGGGGAACAAAGTTGATTAAAGACAGTCAAAGCCCTGTATGTGGTTAACAAGTAGATATGTCTCACATTAATGTAAAGGAGAGAGACGGAGCAGCAGCCAAAGATAAACTGGTTAAATTTTTATTCCTCCATGCTTGTTTGCTAGTCGATAGAAGCCATTCTTTTATCCACAGATAACACCTGCTCACATGCTTATTCTCTCTCATGCATAAACTTTCCACATGGTGCCATACAAAGTTCATTTGATTATCCATACTGAAGCATCCACACCCCTGCATTATAAATTGACTACTCACCTAGTTTGAGTATAATTAAAATTCCACATAGGTAGCAGGGTGGATCCAGATATTGTGGGAACTAAAGCTTCTATTATTTTATTGATCCTTTTTAAAGAAAAAGACTATAAATTACAAATACAGCCTGACCTGTGGTGACACAGCAGGTAAAACATCAACCTGGATTGCTGAGGTCACGAGTTCTAAGCCCTAGGCTTGCCTAGTCAAGGCACATACCACAAGCAAGCAATGAACAACTAAAGTGATGCAGCTATGAGTTGATATTTTTCTCTCCCCTGTCCCTCTCTCTCCTCTCTCTGTAAATCAATAAAATCTTTTTAAAACCCACAAATACAAATTTAGATGCAAAAATAAATATGTATTAAGGATAATAAAAGGAATCATGAAAAATTACCAGAGACTTGTAAGTCCAAATCTTTTTCTTCTGACACATTTCTAGGCAGTTTACTAGAAATATTTATAAAGAAATGCAAAGAGACTTCCCTTCTCATTTTAGAATGTTCTATAGCAATTCCCAGTGCTCAGAGACCCAAGCAAATACGGGGTCCTCAGCTTAAGCTTCAATTACTTCACAGTAAAACTGCCTTTCTGTCTAGATATTTCTATTCTGCTCCCAGGTGGGGAAACTAATAACTGACTAAAATAAAGGACTTCTACATATCTTCCTTTCTGTAAAATTGCTATGTCCCTTCCTTGACAGTGAAGAGGACTAAAGACTATTAGAATAAACCTAGCAGAGAGCTGTGACCCTAACAAGTATAAGCTCAGTGTGCCTAACATAGGGTTGAGGCCCTGAGTTCTTCCAAGGTACATGACCACATTCCTAACAGTAAAAATATTGCCTAAGCACCAGCTATAGCTTAGGGAGTAACTCACCTTCTTTGGTTTCTTCCATTAGCCCTTCCAGACTCCTCTCTCTTCAGTTCCTACCTGCTCTGTACCCCAGGAGGTTGGCACATGTAGATGTCAGCTGGCTCCCTTCATGCCCAGCTCACAGTCGGGGTTGGCAGTGAGAGGCACCAGCAGAAGAAGAGTGGGGTTATTTTTTCCCTGGGTTCTCTTGAAGTACATTGGCTACCAATTCTTTCAGGCAGTCCTGTCTATAAAACCACCCTCTCCAGGTCCGGAAGCAGCTCTGGCCCATCTATCTTCAGGCCTGGGAAAGTAATGGCTCACCCTAACACAAGTCCCGGGGGCTACACCATCCCTTACTGGTTCCATAAAGACTGTCCACACTTTTGTAAACAGTTCCTTTATTAATCTTTTCTCAAACACTCAGTGTGACTGCTTCTCTGTTTTCTACTTGGACCCTTACTGATACCATGTTATAATTAACAAGAGAGGAGAAGGTCTTCAGAAACTTTGGGGACTAAGAATTAATAACTAAGGAGAAGTGAAAAGCAGTAGTTGACACAGAATGCATCAGCCAATGGATTGTGCCAAAGGATGGGCACAGCAAGCATGTCTGGCTTCCTTTCCTCCTGGCAGGTTGGGATTCTGGGAAAGCAGCCCCTAGGTTAAAAAAAAAAATCATGTCTGTGAGGACCTGAGTGCATTGTCTACAAATCACTTGTCCCTCCAGTCAGAAAGGACCTTATAAGGTAAAAGAAATCATTTGATTATTATTTGGGTTATTGAATTTTCTCTGCTTGAATATACTTGCAAAGATGAGAAAGCATTACAATAGCCCATTCTTAAAGGGGCATGTCTAATTGTAAGAACATTATATTTAGGAAAATCTGCCTCCCTCTAACTTTCCTTGGGTCTATTACTTCTTTTGAACAATGTAGAGCCGTGTGTGATCTTTCTTCTTTATGACAGACCTACAGATATCTGAGGAGAGCTGCTGTTTTTCACCACCCAGATGTCTTCAACGACTTCTGGTTCATCAATGCTCCTATGAAAGTACGGTGACCAAAAATGGACATAATACTGTAGGTAGACTCCTGTTTGACATAGCCATACAACATTCAACTGGCTTTTATTCATTATTCTTCCTCCACCACTCAAAGAGCTATTTCTCATTTCTGGGACACATTTAAAATTAATCCTTTCTTTTCACACTTCTTTTAACTGTACTAAAATTATCTTCTCTCACATCATTTCCTGTTTCAAGTGCCCCTTTAATAGCTACCCAGGATTTTTTCCATCAGGTTCAAGTTTCTAGATTATACTGTTACCACCTGACTCCAATCATTATTTTTACTGTGTCCTGATTTTCTTGTTCACATTTCTCCTCCACACTTTGTTCCCTGACACCTGTACTGAATATACTGCTGATTTCACACTGAACTTTGAAGCATTCAGCCATTTTCAGTGTTTTCTCTTTCAGAAGTTTTTATATAACCAGTTCATGTTTAAAACGTAGAGATTATACATACACACAAAATCCAAATAATCTTTTCTCCTTCAAAGTTTATAAGCATTCCCACTTCAGTGCCTTAATCTCATTCTCTGAATTTCCCTGAATTAAATATCCTCAGTGTCAAGAATAAACTGTTAGTATCAAAACCATGTCTTCCAGTGTTTCATGAAAATGTTATGCTCTTTATAATTATGTAAAATCTATAGAACTTGAAGTAACATGGAAATGACACTTGAAATAATATTGGTTCACAATCATTTCACTGAAAGGTGTAGCACATCAATCATTCAAACAATATAGAATGTTCTCATTAGAATAGTTGTCACACAGAACTTACACTTAGCTCTACTTCTCATCATGAGGGACGCCTTCAATTCAGGTCCCTAAAGCTTTGATGAAAATCTACTCCATGGCCCTGTTTTATTTTTATTTTATTTTTTTCCATGACCCTGTTTTAAAAGATAAGATTAAATTAAATATGTATTTGCTATCTATATCTATGCACATGTCTGAACAGAAGCCAAGTTAAATAAAACATCTTGCCTGCAATGCAAAGGTCGCTGGTTCGAAACACCAGGCTTGCATGGTCAAAGCACACGCAAGAAGCAACTACTATGAGTTGATGCTTCCTGCTCCTCACTCCCCTCCCCTTTCTCTCTCTCTCTCTTTCTTCTCTCCTCTCTCTCTAAAAAAAGAATCTGAATGTAGATACAAATTTCAGTGTACAATATCACGATGTTGATTCACCAGAATTCCTTTGGTTATATTTACATAACATTTTTATTTTAGATGTTTAAAGTCCTCTATAGCTATTACCTTTTAAAATCGTCATAACATTCTCTTTAAGCAAACAGAAATCCAAAAGAAATATTCTTTATTAAAGAACAGTCCTTTAAGTGGAGACAGCAGGGCCTTCTCCTGGGTCATTCCTCTTGACAGATTGATGGGTTGCCTTAGGTCAAGGTCACACATAGGTATTAGTGTGCCAAGAAAATGATTCTAGTTTAATGATCCACCCACGAGATCTGGCTGGCTTCCATAAGTACAAAGTCAGCCCTAAGACACTGCAGAGTAGGATACTGACTAAGGCACTGTCTACATAAACACACTGTTTTCTGATAAAATATTTCTGGAAGAAGAATCAAAAGATACAAGTAATATATGAATGTTATTCACAGTCATTATCCCTCAGGCCCCATCCCTCCTTTATATGATAAAAGACTAGCTTGGCCAGCAAACCCTAATGGATTTATTTCCTTGTCCCAACCTGCCTTTCAGTTCCTGCCCCAGACCCTGTCCTCATTCTTGATGCTTGCTCCTAATAGGCAACTAATTAGCTTGCTGCTGCTCCTCTTTTGGAATTAAAAAATAAATTTGCTTATCGATAACCCTCTTTAAACCCACAAATCAATGGAGTTTGAAAACAGTTGTGTTAGGCAGTGACTTTATTGAGAAGATGCCTTTCTCACCTACCGTAATACCACTGTGGGAAAGTTAAGCCACCTCTCTGGCACCTTCTGCAAGGTTTTTCTGTTTTTCTTATGACCACAGGTATTGTAGAAAGGTGACTCTTTTCTGAGTCACCTGACTGAAGCTTCTTCTATTTCCTATTTCTACCAGTATTTTAGTGTCTCGGGCTGGATCTTCCTTTTCTCCTTTCCTGTCCTATTTCCTCAGAAATTTCCTGGCAATATCCTATATTGCTTGAATCTTCTACTCTCTGCTCTAGTCTTCTGAATATGTACCCCTATCTAACTATACCATCAACTTTGGACTTAGCCTTTCTTGGGACTACCAATGTTTACCCAGGATAGGTCTGAATTTGCTTTCTTCTTATTAAAACATGCTTTTTGAAAGCTAACGTTCATCATAGATACTGAAGCCACCATTCGCATTTCCTCCAAGTTCTTATTAGTTTGTTACGAATCCTCTCTTTCTCTTTATTTACTTTCTCTTTCTCCTTGCAGCCAATACCACAAGAGGGTATTCTATTCCCTGCTGGTGTTCAGAATGACACTGCCTGCCTCTCATATAGTTTCTTTCCTTTTAGACACAGTCACCTGGCCTATGCAGAGTGGGCTCTTCACACACTATAAGTGCTTATTCCCTAACCAGAAATATTAAAAAAAAAAAAAAAAGAATGGGTCAGAACCTCTGCCTCAGAATGAGGTTTGTTATTCAGTACTATCATTGCTACACGTTGACCCAAGTCACTCAAGTGCCTGGATTTAGGACACTTTTTCTCCCCACACTTCTATATTTCCTGCTTAAGAATTGATTCTTTACTGGGAAAAAATACTTGCAAAACATGTATCTGATAAAGGTTTTTTATCCAGGATATACAAAGAACTGATAGCTTAATAAGACAAACAACTCAATTACAAAATGGACAAAAGAAATAAACAGCTGTCACAAAAGAAGATATTCAAATGGAATAGAAATACATTTTTTAAATGCACAACATCATTTGCCATTAGGGAAATGCAAATTAAAACCAAAAGAAGATATCACTATTAAATTAAAACAAAAAGAAGGTACCACTATACATATATCAGAATGCCGAAGTTAAAAAGACAGTAGCAAGTCTTGTCTGTTAGTGCTCAGGCTACTGTTACATGCACTCTACTAAAAATCAATACTTAACTAAGGGGAGTTTCCTGACACATAATGATGAGAACAATGTCTACTTGTAAGCAATTACTTTTCTCATTTTTTATTTTAGAGAGAGAGAGAGAGAGGAAAGAGAAAGAGAGAGAAAAACACCAATTTGTTGTTCAACTTAATTATGCATTCATTGGTAGATTCGTGTATGTGCCCAGCCATGGATCAATTCTGCAACCTTGGTGTATCGGGATAAAGCTCTAACCAATGAGCTACCTGGCCAGGGCAGTAAGCAATTTTTTAAAGTCATTCATTTCTAATAGAACTTTAGTTATCCCTCTATTTTTCAGATAACAATATTTCAGTTAATAGCATTATATTTTACCAGTTAAACGTTAAGTTTCTTTCATAAAGACAAATTTACACAGTATTATCCAACTGTGGTTATCTACAACCCAGGAATGGGAAGGACACTGTATTCTGTTGCATACCTAATTCTAGTGAAATTTAGTGTTTAAGCCTTATGGATTCTAGTGCCCTGTTGCCTGGATACACTTCCTGCTCCCTGGTCTTCCAGTTTTGTAATTTTTGTAATCTAGTTAGCTTCTCTGACTCAATTTCCTCATGTTTAAAATAGAGATAATAATAGCCTGTCATTTGTACTGAAAATTAATCAAGTGTATGTAGCTAACATTTTGGGGGCAGTGCTTGGAGCATAGTAAATACCATGTGCATTATTGTTAAGGGTATGACAGTAAACAGTAGGAAGTTGAGTACCTTCTCTTGGAATTTGAGGAATGATTCAGATAAAACTAAATCTCATTTTAAGGTAGGTAAGTGGGTCCTGGCCGGTGCTCAGTGGATAGAGCATCAGCCCAGCATGTGGACGTCCAGGGTTCAATTCCCAATTGGGCACACAAGAGAAGCAATCATCTGCTTCTTCCCTCATCCCTCTCCCCTACTCTCCCTCTTCCGCTCCTACGGCCAGATGCTCAATAGGTTTGAGCATGGCCCTGGGTGCTGAGGATGGCTCGATTGATTCAAGCATTGGCCTCTGATGGAGTTGCCAAGTGGATTCCAGTCAGGGCTCATGCGGGAATCTGCCTCACTATCTCCCCTCCTCTCACATTTTAAAAAAAGAGTACGTAAGCAGCTGTTAGTAAGACTTATGCTTTTTTCTGATGTCTGAACAACAGCCTGAAACCTATTCAGCCTTTGGAAGTCTTATTGCTGGTATCTCTCCCTATTTCCTTTTAATTCTTTCTATGACATCTTTGTTCAAAGTGATGTGCTCTCCCTGGATCAAATTTCTGTCCAGAGGAAGCAAACTGCAATGTCATACGACAGACTATAAACCTATGTGGCATATCACCTCCCTGATCTCCTGCTACTTCCCCCTGAAAGGTGAAAAATAAAATCGTAGCTATTTCTTGATTAGTAACACCCTTACGGTTTGTGTAATCAGCAGTACCTTTTAATACCCCTGCCATCCACTCAATGTGTTGGACATATGAAGGAAGCAAATTAATGGTGATATTAACTAACTTCTAATAAAAGATTAAAGACAAGAAGAGGTAGAGTCCAAGATCTGAAGAAAGAAGTAGCAGATGGGCACTGAGGTGTCTATCTTAGCTCATCGGGCACGGGAGAGAAAGAAGACCCCTGACTTCTTGCTGCAACTAGTTTCCAGAGATGCCTGCCAGTGTTTCTCAATTTCTTGGCATGCTTCTGTAAAATGCTGACTCCTAGGGCTCATCCATGCAAACAAGATTTCTGGGGGTGGGACTTAGCAACTCCATTTCTAACACGTTCCCCCCACATGATTTTCATCCCCCAGCTCGCCTGCTGCTGCCTCATTTCTCAGAGTGATAAGTAGGACACAGGGTGTCAGTCACTAAAATTTGGGATGAGAGGAGACCTTAGAGGTTTTCTAGGGTGCCTCCTCTTCATACACAGGACAAGGAGGTCCACAGAAGTCAAAGGACTAGCCTAGGATCACTCAGATTGGATAATGTTAACACTTGTGAGAGGTTCCAGCTCTAAAGAATTGCTTAACCACAAAACCTGCTTAAAGTGCAAATTATTTTTTTTCTTGCTAACACACAGTATTTCCAAAAATATCAAGGCAAGACAATAATGTTCTGTTTTAACAGAGTGCCACTGCCACACAGATATATACATAATTCAGACATCCATAACTAGTATATCTTGGGAGTTTTCTAATTAGCTTTCTTTTCTTTTTAAAAATCAACAGCATTTTATACTACCTTGGTTTCTGTAGATCAGTATTTCGGAGGACTCAGGTCAGTAGTTCAGAATTAGGGGGTCTGTCTTTTAAAAAATACATTTTTATTGAAATATAATTCACATATCATAAAATTCATCCATGCAAAGTGTACAATTCAATGGTTTATAGTGTATCCACATAGTTGTGCAATGATCAAAATATAAATTTACAACATTTTCAACATCTCAAAAGGAAAGCCCATATCTATTAAGTCACACCCCATTCCTTTCCACCATACCCCATACTCCCAACCCTACCACCTACTACTGTATCCTAGGAAACCACTTATCTACTTCCTGTTTCTATAGATTTGCCTGTTCCAGGTGTATCATATAAATAGAATCATACAATATGTGGTCTTTTGTAACTGGCTTCTTTCACTTAGGATAATGTTCTCAAGGTTTATCTATGTAATAGCATGTATCGATATTTCATTTCTACTATTGAAAAATATTCCATTATATGGATATAGCATATCTTGTTTATTCACCGATCATATGATAAACATTTGTATTGTTTTCACTGTTTGGATATTTTGAATAATACTGCAATGAAGTACAAATATAAAGCACAAATATGTGTTTAAACACCTGTTTTCAATTCTCTTGGGTATATACACAAGTCAACTCATATGGCAAGTATATATTTAACATTTTGATGAACTAAAAACTATTTTATTTCTTTCTTTTATTTAGTTTTTTTGAGAGAGAGATAAACAGGAAGGGAGAGAGATGAGAAGCATCAAATCTTAGTTGCGGCACTTTAGTTGTTCATTGATTGTTTCTCATATGTGCCTTGACCGAGGGTGCAGTATGTTCCAGCAGAGCCAGTGATGCCATGCTCAAGTCAGCAACCTTGGGCACAAGCCAGTGACCTTTGGGCTCAAACCAATGTTCACTCTCACTTATTGTCCATATTTTTTTTTTAGGTGAGAGGAGGGGAGATAGTAGGCAGACTCCCACATGCACCCTGACCGGGATCCACCCAGTAACTTCATCTGGGGACAATGCTCAAGTACCAAGCTATTTTTAGTGCCTGAGGCTGAAGCACTGAACCAGTGGAGCTATCCTCAGCTCCTAGGCCACACTTGATCCAACCAAGCCACTGGCTGTGGAAGGAGAAGAGGTAGAGGAGGGGGAGAGAAGCAAATGGTCGCTTCTCCTGTGTGCCCTGACAGGGAATCAAACCTGGGATATTCATATGCCAGCTGACACTCTATCCACTGAGCCACCAGCCAAGGCCATTGTACATCTTTTTTATTATACTCGTCTGTGTTGTTTTGCTAGGGCTGCTATAACAAAGTACCATAAACTGAGTGATTTAAACAACATAAATTTATTGTCTGACAGTCTGGAGGCTAGAAGTTGAAGATCAAGGTATCTTTAGGACCATACTCTCTCTGAAAAATCCTAGAGAATTACAGGGGGTCCTCAGGTTATGACAGTCTTGAGTTTACAACACTCACTTCCATAAAAACTTAAAAATGTATTTTATTTTCCACACAAAGATCAGTTTACCTTCCACTTAAGTCCTTGGTCCTTTTACAGCCCAGGACCAAGGTGTCATTGCCTCTTTCAAGGCCTAATACCTCCTGAGGACATTTACTATGGCCCTTAATGTAACTGAGAAGGACAAGAACCTTACACTCAAAGACTTTAGGAAGTCATAACATTCACAATGTTGTAAAAAACATTGCTTCTGCCTGGGATAAAGTGAGGTGAACAAACTTAAATGGTGTGTGGAAAAGCCTGTGTCCCCAGTTTGTGTATGACTTCCATGGCTTTGAGGAGTCAGTGGACTCCTCAACACAGAAGGCTGTAACACAGAAGGCTGTTGCCATGAGTAAACAGCTTCATTTGGAGGTGGAGGCTAAGGATGTCACAGAGCTATAGGCATCAATCACATGGAGAGGAGCTGTCTGCTGAGGACATCATTCAGCTGGAGAAGCAGCTGATTAAAGAGGAAGAGATAGAAACCCCAGAATCCAAGAGATTTACTACCAAGCATTTGGCAGAAGGCTTTCTATAGTAGAGGATGGGTTGGCAATATTTCAGGCTGAGGACTCCAGTGATGACAGATTCAGTAAGGTCTATAGAGCTGTTACGGATGCCTTGCAATGTTATCAGCAGATTTTGTAAGAGAAGTTGTCACCCTTCCAGACCAGCCTGGAACAATTCTTTAAGAAGGTAGAGAGGCCTGCAACACATTCTGTACCCTCTACACATCAGCTGCTTCTCGAGATGAAACACCTGTAGTACAGGTAGAATCATCTCCAGCGTCTCCTGCATGTTCCTTAGGCAATCCTGACTCACCTGACCCAGTATCTCCAGCACCTTCTGCAGGTTCTCCTGCCTCTCCAGCTTCCTCCTCCCAATAGGTCACTCTCTTCCACCTTGAAATGTCCCTTTCAGTGTGCAAGCCAACCACAGGAATAGAGTTAAGGAATTTTCTTTTAGACTCATTTTTTGTCATTTTTTCTGTTACTACCATACAGTGTACAATACAATATATTTATGTCCTTTTTCTTTTTCTGTGACTAAGTTGTGTTTTTATGTTCTAGATTATGGTTTTACAACTGTGTCAGGATAGGTAAGTGACTTAGGCTAGGATGTATTCCGACTTACACTAAAATTTGGGTTACGTCACTGTCCTAGGAACAGAACTGTGTTGTAACCCAAGTACCCCCTGTATCTGTTTCACACCTTTCATCTTGGTTCTCTTGTAGTTCCTTGGTTTGTGGCAGCAAAACTCCAGTTCTCATTGTGTGCTTGTCTGTGTCCAAATTTCCCCTTTTTGTAAGGATATCAGCCATATTGGACTAGTAGCTCACCCTATCCCACTATGACCTCATCTTAACATATACAACAACCATATTTTAAAAGGCCACATTCTGGGGTTAGGACTTCATTCAATATATAAATTTTGGGAGGATATAATTCAACCCATAGCATCATACTAGTGAGTATAAATGGTTATTTCATTGTGGTTTTGATTTGCATTTCCCTGTGACTAATAATATTGAACATATTTTCATGTGCTTGTTGGCCATTTGTATATCTTAATTGGAAAATCTGTATTCAAGTCCTTTGTTCATTTTTTAAATTGGATTACTTGTCTTCTTATTAAAGTGTTAAGAATTCTTTATGTGTTCTGGATATAAGACTCTTCTAAGGTATATGATTTGCAAAGATTTTCTCCCATTCTGACTTTTTACTTTGTTGATAGCATCCCTTCATACACAAAAGATTTTAGTTTTGAGAAAATCCAACTTATCTATTTTATCTTTTGGTTTTTGTGCTTTGGAGTCATATATAAGAAGTCACTGCCTAAGCCAGATAGTTTGGTTGTTAAGAGCATCATCCCAATACACCAATGCTGTGGGTTCAATCCCTGATCAGAGCACGCACAGAAATAGATTGATGTTTCTCTCTCTCTTTTCCATCCTCTCTTCTAAAATCAATCAATTAAAAATAAAGAAATTATTGCCAAATCCAAGGTCATTAAAGTTTACTCCTATGTTTTCTTCTAAGAGTTTTTTTTAACTTTTTCTTTTTTTTAATTTTTTAAATTTCTTTTTATTTATTAATTTTGGAGAGGAGACACAGAGTGAGAAAAAGAGAGAGAGAGAGAGAAAGAGAGAGAGAGAGAGAGAGAGAAAGCGGGGAGGAGCTGGAAGCATCAACTCCCATATGTGCCTTGACCAGACCAGTGCAGGGTTTTGAACTGGCGACCTCAGTGTTCCCAGGTCGACGCTTTATCCACTGCACCACCACAGGTCAGGCTCTTCTAAGAGTTTTATAGTTTAATACTTGTTTTTAGTTCCATGGTCCATTTTAAGTTGATTTTTGTATATGGTATGAAGTAGGTGTCAAACTTCTTTTACTCGTGGATATCCAGCTGCCCCAGTACCATTTGCTGAAAAGACTATATTTACCCTCATTGAATTGTTTTGTCATGCTTGTCAAAAATGAATTTACCATTACATATGGGTTAATTTCTAGACTCTCCCTTCTATTGCAATGATCTATAATTCTATCTTCATGCCACAATGTCTTTAAAAAATATTTTTCCATTGATTTGACAGACAAAGAAAGTAAGAGAGAAAGGGAAAGGAGGGACAAGAGAGAAAGAGAGAGAAACATCAATTCATTTTTCCACTTAGTCATTCCATCTAGCTGTGCACTTCTTGGCCACTTCTCATATGTGCCCTGACTGGGCTCAAACCTGCGACTGCAGTATGCTGGGACAACACTCTATACGCTGAGCCACCTGGCCAGGACCTATACCAGGGGTCGGGAACCGTTTTGGCTGAGAGAGCCATGAATGCCACATACATTTTAAAATGTAATTCCGTGAGAGCCATACAATATGTTTAACACTAAATACAAGTAAATGTGTGCATTTTATGTAAGACCAACATTTTAAAGTACAATAAGTCTCTGAATTCTTTTTAATAACATTGTTATGCTGTTGCTAACCAATGATGAATAAAGTACTTCTTACCATTAATGCAACTTCTGGTGCTGCACAGTTTTGCTGATGGCATTGTAGTCTGGTTGATACTTGGCGAGGTTAAGTTTCATACAGGCGTTGAGACTTCCATCCATTAAACGTGATTGTAGGTTGGTCTTAATGTTCTCTAGATGTGAGAAAGACTGCTCACATGCAATACGCAGAACCAAACATTATCAGCACAGCAATACTCACACGCTGCAGTGTGTGGTATGTGATGGAAAGTGCATTCAAAGTTTTGACAATCAGCTGGTGTGCTGGTTGAAGTTTTTTCATTTCTCCCCACTTGTGTTTGCTCGCTAACTCTGCTTGCTGTCGTGCAAGTCTTTCCAAATCTTCATTCAGTGACTTGAACTTATTCACCCACATGTCTGAGGCCTTCAGGTCAGCAACTTGTAGCTCAAAATCTCTGACGGAGACACTGGGGATGTAACTCAGGTCGCTGCTGTCCACTGCACACTTGTGTGGATGAGTGATGAACTTAAAAAGACAAGTGAGCTCACGAAATTCTCGAAAGCGCACTTTGAATGACTGCAGGAGATTAGATGTGAAGCCTGTTAGCTGCTGGAGATCAAGATGTTGAGTAGGGTCACTTGCTGTGCATGCATCTTTAAACTCACCCAGTTTTTCAAAGTGTAGTCAACGACCTGTTTCAATGTTAGTGATGAAGAGTCCCAGCTTGTTTTCAAATGCAAACACTGCTTGTTGAAGGGATAAGACTGTATTTCCAATGTCTTGCATTTTCACATTGAGCTGGTTCAGATGTTCAGTCATGTCCATGAGATAGTAGAACTTCAGGAGCCACTCAGTGTTAGCTAATCAGGATGCTCAACATTTTTCATTTCAAGAAAAATCTGGATTTCTCTCAGACAAGCCATGAAATGGCTGAGCACCTTCCCTCTTGACAACCAACACACATTGCTGTGCAGAAGCAGACTAGGGTGCTCTCTCCACAAAGGGGAATTCCTTTGTCCATTCCTCTTGAAAAGTACGATACTCTTCATCTTTTTTTTTTTAGCCATCTTCTTCGTCAAAAGGGTTTCTGCAATTAGCTAGCTGACTACTTGATTAAAGGAGGAAAGTTTACTTCCTGACCTCACAATGACCTGTGTACATTAGGCATTACCCAATAAAAATTTGGTGTTGACCCAGAGGACAGCTGTGATTGACTCCAGCCACCCACAACCATGAACATGAGCGGTAGGAAATGAATGGATTGTAATACATGAGAATGTTTTATATTTTTAATGTTATTATTATTTTATTAAAGATTTGTCTGTGAGACAGATGCAGCCATCAAAAGAGCCACATCTCACTCACAAGCCATAGGTTCCCACCCCCTGGCCTATGCCATACTGTCTTGTTTACTGTAGCTTTGTAGCATGTCCTCTAAATTTGTTCTTCTTTTTCAAAAATTTCTTTGGCTAATTTGGGTCTCTTGAATTTCTATATAAATTTTAGAATTAGCCTGTCAATTTCTGTGCAAAATATAATTGGAATTTTGATAGGGACTGCTTTAATCTGTAGATAGTTTAAAAAGTAGTTCCATTGTAAAATAATAAATTTTACAATCCACAATGAGATGTCTACATTTGTTTTAATCTTTAATTTCTTTCAATGTTGTGTGGTTTTCAGTGTACAACTTAAACTTAATTTTGTTAAATTCATAATCATTTTATTGTAGACATTTTAGTAAATAAAATTATTTTTATTTTCAGATTGTTTATTGCTACTGTATAGAAATACAATTGATTTTAATATTAATTTTGTATCCTGCAACTCCACTAAGTTTGTCTATTAATTCTAATAGTCTTTTGATGGATGCCTTACCTGTAGCATTTATTTATATATATATATATAAAATTGTGTGTGTGTATATAGTATATATATATTTATTTATATATATATATATATATATATGTGTGTGTGTGTGTGTGTGTGTGTGTGTGTGTGTGTGTGTGTGTGTGTGTGTAGTATATAGATATGGTCTTTGTCCCTGGTTCCTAGCACAGAACTGAAAAACCTTAGAATTTCCTGAGTGATAGGAGTTTCTTTTGTTATTCATAAATATACCTGAATTTATATAACAAGGTGACTCAAGGTGGACTCTCAGGTAGTTTCAACTAGAGGATTGGAACTTTCAGCTTCAACCCCCACCCACAACCACTGAAGAGGGGAAAGGGACTGGAGATTGAGTTTAACCATAAAGCCAATAATTTAATCAATTGTGTCTACATAATGAAGCCTCAATAAAAAGTGTTTGAATAACGAGGTTTGGAGAGCTTCTGTATTGGTAAACATATTAATATGTTGGGCAGGTGGTGCTCCTGAAGAGTGCCTGAAGCTCTGCCTCCTGACTGGGAGTGACGGTAACCCCAAATTTGTATTCAGCAAGGCAAAAGTGTGGCTTAGCCTGGCAACCCTAGTTAGGGCTGGTGTCTAAAGTAGGAGTAGTCTTGTGGGAATAAACTGTTAACTCTGTTGAACTGTAGGTCTGAACTAGCCATGGGTAGTTAGTGTCAACATTGAATTGAATTGTTGGACGCCCAGTCATGTCAGGAAATTTTTGTTAGAAGAATGTACCTATTGCCCTGGCCGATTGTCTCAGTGGTAGAGCATCAGCCCAGCGTGTGATGTCTCGGGTTCGATTCCTGGTCAGGGCACACAAGGAGAAGCGACCATCTGCTTCTCTACCCTTCCCCCTCCCCCTGCTCTCTATCTGTCTTTTCCCCTCCTGCAGCTAAGGCTCCACTGGAGCAAGTTGGCCCGGGCGCTGAGGATGGCTCCATGGCCTCACCTCAGGTGCTAAAATGACTCCAGTTGCTCTGTTTGGAGCAACAGCCCCAGATGGGGCGAGTATCACCCCATAGTGGGCTTGCTGGATAGATCCTGGTCAGGCACATGTGAGAGTGTCTCTCTGCCTCCCCACTTCTCACTTAAGAAAAAATAAAATAAAATAAATGTACCTATTAAACTTGTTTGTTAATTCTAATAATCTTTTAATGGAATCTGTAAGACTTTCTACACTTGCAATATACAAATAGAAATAGTTTTATGCCTGATTATGAGACCCCTAGGTCACACAGTGGATAGAGCATGACCTGGGATGTAGAGGATCCAGGTTTGAAACCCCAAGGTCGCTGACTTGAGCACAGGCTCACCAGCTTGAACACAGGGTCACTGGCTTGAGTGTGGGGTCATAGACATGACCCCATGGTCACTGAGTTTAGCACAAAAGTTGCTGGCTTGAAGCTCAAGGTTGCTGGTTGGAGTCCAAAGTCGCTGGCTTGAGCAAGGTTCACTGGCTTGGCTTAAGCCCCCCAGTCAAGACACATATAAGAAAGTAATCAGCGAACAACTAAGGTGCCACAACAAAGAATTAATGTTTTTCATCTCTCTCTCGTCCTGTTTGTCTGTCCCTATCTGTCCCTCTCTGTCTGTCTCTGTCTCTCTCGCTTAAAAAAAGAAAAAAGCCTGACCAGGCGATGGTGCAGTAGATAGCACATCGGACTGGGATGTGGAGGACCAGGTTCGAGACTCGAGATCGCCAGCTTGAGCACGTGCTCATCTGGCTTGAGCAAAAAGCTCACCAGCTTGGACCCAAGGTCGCTGGCTTCAGCAAAGGATTACTCGGACTGCTGAAGGCCCACAGTCAAGGCACATATGAGAAAGCAATCAATGAACAACTAAGATGTTGCAACAAAAAACTGATGATTGATGCTTCTCATCTCTCTCAGTTCCTGTCTGTCCCTATCTATCCCTCTCTCTGCCTGTAAAAATAAATAAATAAATAAATAAATGAGTTTTAGAGGACAATTTGACTTTGGGTGATGCATATGCAACATAATTGAATGACAAGATAACCTGGAGATGTTTTTTTTGAACATATGTACCCTGATTTATTAATGTCACCCCATTAAAATTAATTAAAAAAGAAAAAGAAAAGAGAAGAGTTTTACTTCTTTTCCAAATGGTTTGTCATTTATTTATTTATTTATTTATTTGTCCTAATTGGTTTGTCTAGAACCTCTAGTACAATGTTGAATTAAGTGGCAAGAGTGGACATTCTTGTGTATTTCCTAATCTTAGTATGATGTTAGCTGTGGGTTTTTTATAGAGCCCAGTATCAGTTGAGGAACTTCCCTTCTATTTCCAGTTTGTTGAATTTTTTTACCATTAAAAGATGTTGATTTTGTCACATGCTTTATGTACGTTTATTGAGATGATTATGTGACTTTTATCCTTCATTCTATTGCTATTACATAATAATATTCAGGTGTTAAATCAACCATTCCTGAAGTAAATAAATCTCACTTGCTCATGAGTGTACTCCCTTTTATTCATCCCTGGGTTTGGTTTACTGGTATTTTGTTGAGGATTTTCTTGTTTATATTCATAAGGGTATTGGTATATAGTTTTCTTTTTGTGTAATATCTTCATTTGGGTTTGGTATAAGACTGATACTGGCTTTATCAAATGATTTGGGCCATGTGTTTCCTCATCTTTTATTTTCTATAAGAGAATAGGAGAGATTGGCATTAATTCTTCTTTAAATGGTAGAATTTACCAGTGAAGTTATCTGGTTCCAGACTTCTTCATGAGAAGCTTTTGGAAAATTAATGTGATCTCTTTGTTCTTATAGACCTATTCAGATTTTCAATTTCTACTTGGTCAGTTTCAATAGTTTATATCTTTCTAGGCATTTGTTCATTTAATTTAAAATATGTTGAAATACACTTGTTAATAGTTTTCATTTTTATTCTTCTAAAATTATTTTCTAACTACTCATGTTGATTTCTTCTTTGACCCATTGGTTATTTAGGAATGTGTCATTTAGTTTCCTCATATTTGTGAGTTTCCCAAATTTCATAGTATTGATTTTTATGCCATCCCATTTTAGCTGGAAAACATACTTTGTATGATTTCAGTCCTTTTAAATTTATTGATGCTTGTTTTATGACCAAACATAAGGTCTATCCTGGAAAATGTTTCATGTGAAGTTGAGGGAAAAAATAACACTACACTTGGGTGCAGTGTTCTATAGATATGTTAGGTTAAGTTGGTTTATAGTGCTATTCAAATCTTCAATTTCCTGTTGATCTTCTGACTAGTTGCTCTATCTATTATTGAAAATGGAGTACTGAAGTCTCCAACTATTATTGTTGAATTGCTTATTCTTGCTTTAATTTTGTCAATTTTATATTAAGTATTTTGTGGATTTACTAGGAACATATATGTTTATAACTATCATATATTCCTGATGGATTAACCCTTTTATCCCGCTTTATGTCTAGTAACATTTATTTTAAAGTATATTTCTTCTGATATTAGAATAGCTATTTCAGCTCTATATTGTTGCAATTTGCATGGTATATCTTTTTCTATCTTTCAACATATATATATATATATATATATATATATATATATATATATATATATAATATATATATATATATATATATATATATATAATATATTCTAACTCTGGATACTGATACCCCTTGACCCTAGAAACTGGTGTTGTTATAACATTTTTTTCTTGGTCATTACTTTATTTGTTCGATAACTTAACTAACTATGAAGTCTATTTTTCCTGTAGGGTACAATCTCTGATATCTCTAATCATATTTTGTTAACTTTGGTTTTCATATTTTATCCTTGCTTTATATCCTGGATATCTAGAAGTTACTCCTGTGTCAGCACAAATCATTTACTGTTTAAATGCTATGCTTTAATACTCTAAGCCAGTTAAATTTTTACCCCTTACTATTTATGAGATGTGTGTGTGTGTGTGTGGCTTACAGGCTACTAATATAGTTAGTTTACATTCTTTACTCAAATTCAGCCTGGCACTCATACCTTAGAACTGCCCTTTCATATCATTTTTGAGATGGTGCAGCCTTGGACAGGCACACAGTCTTTCAGACTGCCAGGGATGTAATTTTATTTTTAATTCTGGCTTCATAGGAGTTGCCCCTGAATCAGAACAGCTTATTTTTCAATCAGTATTTATACAAAGATTATGCTTAAGTCCTTTGTGCCAGTGATGATTCTGCTGTTTGTTGGTGAGTCTCTGTGTAGCTGTGGAATGCTTTTATTTCTGTCCCACATCCTGCTCTGATTGCTCCTGAATGAATGTAGCTCAGCACATTTGCACA
Source organism: Rhynchonycteris naso (assembly GCA_037038555.1). NCBI lineage: Eukaryota > Metazoa > Chordata > Mammalia > Chiroptera > Emballonuridae > Rhynchonycteris > Rhynchonycteris naso. The sequence continues at coordinate 42,717,825 of CM072997.1, read as the reverse complement.
GTTTTTGATCTGAAGCTGAATGTAATCCCAAGACAGCTCTTCCGGCTGTCTTTCTCTTGTTCAATCTGTTAAATATCTGGCTACTCTGGCATTTTGCTTGTTGATACAGTGTTGTAGAGCTAACAGCATCCTCTCAACTGTTCTCCACCAAAATCTTCATTGTTTTGGACAACACCCTTAAACAAGAAATTTCTACACATTATTCCAAATAAAGTCAGTCCCCTCAGGCAGAGATGTGAAGATCTTTGTCCTTATGGCTCACCTCTTTTCCTGAACAGAATCTCTGAACTACTGCACAGAAGCTGGGGGCAGGGACCAACTGATGGACTATGAGGGCAGGCAGATTCTAGATGAAAAGAAGCTCTATCTAAAATCCAAGGCGTCCAAAATAAAGCATGCTACTGCCTTGTGACGCAGATGGCTTCCACCCTTGAAGGGTCTCAAGAGAGGTAAATGGGCTACCATTCGGGAATTCTATGAACAATATTACACGTTGGGTCAAAAATAAGACTAAATAATATCTAAGGCTCTTTCCACACTTAGAGACCTGAGAGTCATATTTGCCTTCTTCAAATTATTGAGCTCTATCTGTCATTCCAGCTCCTGCAAATCTCTTATATTTATCTATTCTCATTTTTAGCTCTGATAACACTAAGGCTATAATCTCCTACTCATCCTCTACATGAATTCCACACTCAAGGCAAACTTAACTAGAGTCATTGCTCCTGCCTCCTTCTTCATTTTTTTTTCTATTAATATAGTGATTTTAGAGAAAGAGGAAGGGGGGGGAGAGAGATTGATTTGATGTTCCATTTATTTATGCATTCATTCATGGATTCTTGTATGTGCTAGGACCAGGGATTGAACCCTTAACCTTGGCATCTCAGAATGACACTCTAGCCCAGTGGTTCTCAAAGTGTGCGCCAGGGCAAACTGGTGCACCCTAGAAGATTTCCAGGTGTGCCTTATGGTATTCTAGAGAAATATGTGCCTGTTGGGGACCAAAAAGCCAACAGGGTTTTTGGAGTTTAGATTTTTGGGGGACAGAGGTATGAGGAATTGGTTGTAAGATGACAGTCTGCCCACCCCCTCACCTCACTTGCCTGATTAGGTTGCAAAAGGCTGTTAAGCTGTGGTGTTGGATTATTTACACTACCCCCCATGTTCCCTGGAAAGACTAGAGGCAACTTTCTTCTATCCTTTGTTTGGTGTAAAGTAAAGATGATATGTATGGTGGGGGCTTTCTGCACTCAACACAATTAAGAGTAAAAAGAGAGGAATTCTGCCTGACCTATGGTGGCGCAGTGGATAAAGCGTTGACCTGGGAACACTGAGGTCGCCAGTTCAAAATCCTGCACTGGTCTGGTCAAGGCACATATGGGAGTTGATGCTTCCAGCTCCTCCCCCCTTTCTCTCTTTCTCTCTCTCTCTCTCACTCTGTGTCTCCTCTCTAAAATGAGTAAAAAAAAACAAAAACAAACAAAAAAAAAACTAAGGCGTAGGCTATAATGACCCGGCCTGCCCACAGCCTGTCCCCCAAAACACATTTATATCAATGAACTTGCATGTGGGCAATGCTAAAAAAAAATAAAAAGAGAGAGGAATTCTTCAATGTATTAATGAGGAAATGAGAGTCTGACTTTCAAATATATGCCCAAACATTGAAGAAATCACTAGGACACATCAGGCTCATGTTTCTCATAAACACAAGAATGAAGAAACTTAACACATTCACAACGTGACCTGCCGAATTTACTAAATCTTAATAAGAATGTACGTATATATATAAAAAGATAACTTGTCATTTTTTTATTTTTAACCCCTCTTTTTTACAAATTCTAAAAAGCATAACTCAAAAAATGTAACATAAAAGTGTTTTTTAATGTCAGAATAAATTTAATTTTGTCATATTTATTTAATTACCATAAAAACATGCTTGGACTTTATTTTTTTTCTTTACTATTTGACTTATTACAACATATTTCTCAGAAATTTGTATATAGTGTGCCTACAATTATTTGTAGGATTTTAAATGCTGACTTCAAAAAGTTTGAGAATCACTGCTCTAGCCAATTGAGCTACCTGGCTAGGGCATTCCTCTTCATTCTGAATGTCATTATATCTCACCACTCAGCTCAAACTCTTCTCCTCATGAAAACCTTTTGTTGCCCTGCCTAGCAGAGTTCTTGACTACCTTCATTGAAGAACAAAAAGTATTTTGTACATACTTCCATTATGCACTTATCATTCTAGATTGCAATTTTGTGTTTACATATCTGGCTCCCTTACTAGATGATAACCTCCACGAGGGCAAGGATCAAGCCTTATCTTTGTATTACCAGCACCTAGAAAAATATTCCCTATAGAAATTGCTCAACAAATATTTGGTGAGTAAATAAATGAATGAATCACTAGGATTTCATATTTCTATTAAGAGTTCTTTTAATCATGAGTGTTCGGTAACTAATACTACATATTAATATATATAGTATTTTTATGTCTAGAGTAAAACTTTTTAGTTTTAATTTTTAGTTATTCAAATTTTAATTAAATTTATTGGGGTGACATTGGTCAATAAAATTATATAGGTTTCAAGTATACAATTCTATAATACTTCATCTGTATGCTATATTGTATGTTCATCACCGCAAGTCAAGTCTCCTTCCATTACCATTTATCCCCCCATTTACCCTCTTGTACCTCACCCTAGCCCCTTAGCTTTAAGTTCTTTATGTTCCCCATATCATTTTCTGTGGGGATGCTTTTGCTGCAGATGACTGGAAGTGTTGACTAAAAGGAAAGTGAAAAGTTATTGTACTTAGATTTGGTTCTGAGAAGACCCCACCTGAAGAACTCATTAATATCAATGAGAAAGAAGATAAATCAGGAACTATAAAGGATGCCATTTGGTTGATAGGAAGAATACGGAAGCAGTAAAAACACAGATGGGAAGAAGAATGTAAACATCAGGGGAAAAATAGATGGACGACTATTTTGGATTATATATATATCAATGCTATTTTGTGACAGTATGATTAGAAAGTGATACTTAGAAGATTCTGGACATTTTCAATTTGTGGTAAAGAATAGAGTACAGGCCTAGCCTGTGTTGGCGTGGTGGATAAAGCATCGATCTGGAATGCTGAGGTCACCAGTTTGAAACCCTGGGTTTGCCTGGTTAAGACACATATGGGAGTTGATGCTTTCTGCTTCTCCATCACCTTCTCTCTCTCTCTCTCTCTCTAAAATGAATTTAAAAAAAGAAGAATAGAGTACAAATGAGAACAGCACAGCACTGCTCCTGGAAAGGTTTTGCAAAGATCAGCAGATAAAGATTAGCCTGGAGATATGTGCTAAAGAAGGATGCTTAAACGGCTGACATGAGGCTTCTTCCCCCTCCTGGTATAAACAGAATCTCTCATCCCTAAGCCACGGCAGGTTAATTTTTGGTTCTCTTGACTAGAACCAGCCTGAGGGAAATTTTAAAAGCAGATAAAATTTAACATGTATCAATCCTCTTTGTATAGCCCTTTCCATTATCTCATTTTCTCTAATTTCCTTATTGCCTTTTAATTTCACTTGTTTGCCCAGCCTTCTCCCCAATCTGTGATAGCCCAGAGTATTCCAGTATTCCATTCTCCAGGCTTTCTCTCTCCTAACGCTCCCTGGTGGTCATGGTACCATGTCTATTCTTTCTGGCAAAACTGCCTGGCCAGTCTCACTAAATTATTAAAGACTGACTTTGGCTTTGGCTCCTAATGTGTTATTTTCCCCACACATGCACTCAATGGCTAAATCAAAAAGTTGAATAAATATTATATACTAAATAAAGAAAACAATTTGCAAAGTTAACCCACACTGAGACTTCCATTTAAAATGGAAATCTCATCTTTAAGGAAGTCGAGATCCTTAAGATATAATTTTATATTTCATATATTATTAAAATAAACAGAACATACAGTAGTTTAAATTTTTGTTTCACTCTAAGAATTCTGATGACAGCTGTTGCTAATTGAGGAGGAGTATATTTGTCAAAGCAGCTAATATCTTGTATTTTAAAACAAACAAACAAAATAACCAAACAGGATGTAAAGGGAATTTGGAATCTGCCCAGGATGCTTTTTGAGAAATGGATGGCAATGACTGACATCTCCTTTTTGTGCCTCCTGACACTCCCTCCCAGGGGCACAGCCTGCCCATTTTCTGAGAGAATTGAAAGATGATGTTGTCTCGTACTTTAATGACACAGAAATGTGTTATCTTTAAACTACACTCAAGGAGAATCAAATGAAGCAAACATAAATTATTAACAGCTGCTCTTATGAACCTGCTCCTCAAGAATGTAATACTGGTTGCTTTTAATGGTGTCTTGAAATTCTTTCCTCTGTGTTAAGAGCAAAAAAAAAAAAGCAGCAGCAGCAATCAGAAAGAGAAGGAGGAAAGAAATGAGGAAGGAATATCCCAGCTTCTTACTGTTAAATAATTCTATATCCTTGAGATGAGCTCCTTGGAATATTAATTTCCCCAAGACTTAGCCCTGTGTCTCAATTGGCAGTACTTGCTCACCATAGTTCCCAAAATTTTAATAATTATGTATACATTTCCATTTTTCATTTAATCTCTCTGGGTGACTTTGTGTTAGACATCAAATCACTATTTCAAGCATCTGTTTTCCCCCTCTCTAAGGAAGGATATCTTCAATTCTCTTTAGCTTTTGCCTACATTCTTTCAACATCAATAAAAAAATAGATCTGATAGTGAGCTTTGATGGGGATTAACCTCAGAAATGGCTTAGGATTCAGGAGCCAGTAAACTGTGGCCCACAAATCATAGCATGTTTGCTGCCTGCTTTTAAATAGTTTTATTGGAACATAGCCACACCTATTCGTTTACATATGGTCTGTAGCTGCTTCCTTGCTATAAACACAAAGTTGACAGAGACTGTATGGTCCTAAAATTTTTACTATCCGCCTCTTTACAGAAAATATATATTGTTAAAGCCTTAGGTCATTGCTACCAACCACATGGTTTACAGACTGCAATTGGTCTATGTACTATTTATTACCAATTTGCAGTAATACGAGGAGCTTTCATGAACTATAAATAGAAACCAACTATATGTCATTATGCATGCTCTTGAATTCAGCTGATGTTTTAGGTAGCAAGACTTTCTTGATGAAGAAAGCAGTGTATAGACTTACATTCTGCAGCAAAGTATCATTCTGTGGATCGGGATTTTTAGTGGCAGTAGTTTAAGTGACTCTATAAAACTTTATCTTCACCTGAAGAAAATACTTATTTTACAAAATTTCTCTATTAAGTTTTATTTTTATTTATTGATTTTAAAGAGAGAGGAAACAAAGTAGAGAGAGATATTCATTTGTTTTTTTCACTTATCCATGCATTCATTGGTTGATTCTTGTATGTGTCCTGATTGGGGATCGAACTCTCAACCTTGGCATCTCGGGATGATGCTCTAATCAACTGAGCTACCTGGCTAGGGCCTCTCCAGTTAGCTTTTGCTATTTAATAAACTTCCCCAAAACTTTGTGATTTGGACAAATTACAGTTTGGCAATTGATTGCTCTGTCTTTGGCCTGACTCAGCTGATTGCTCATGTGTCTGTGACCAGTTGTCAGGTCACGTGGGTATAGTTGGTCTAAGATGGTTCAGCTAGAATAGCCTTCTGATCTACATGGTCTCTTGAGATGCTCAGGCTATTCTGTGTAAGAGTCTCAAGAGCTGATAGGTCTCTTGAGGCCTATATTCAAAACTCACAAAATATCACTTCTATCACATTCTTGGCCAAAGCAAGTTACAAGAGCTGCCCACCTGACCTTGAGAATAGGGAAATAGATTCCACTTCTTAATGTAGCAGCTGCAAAGTACTGTAGCTATGTCTGAAATCAACCACAAGGAATGAGGGAGAAGAAAGATTATTGCTCCTCTTCACTTCTGTACTTCTTTTCCAAACTTTGGTCAAATTTCACAATTCTAGGAACTATTATAATAATGGTCAGTTGGACTGATTCAATTTCAGAGTTATATGTGGCCTTTATAGGAAAGACTCTTACATCCAAAACCAGGTATCTGAATAATAAGAGTAACAGAGCTGAGGTCTAGGGTTCAGGCCCCTCTGCTGCTAAATTTAGGTTTTATAGTGTACAAGAGTATAACATTATAAGCTTCATCTGAAACATTTCCATAGCAGATTGGCAGTGCTTATTGATCTATACAGCCCTCAAGGTTTTCCTTTACATTCTTTTTTAGAAATATTGCTTTATTTGAGAAAACTGATATCCGAATTACCTTTATGTGTTTTAAAAAGTCCTAGTGAACATCCAAGAAGAAAACATACAGCTTTCACAGGAATAAGGACAAAAAAATAAAAAAGGTTTATGATTTCCCCAAATAATATTTTCTAAAAGAAAAAAAAACCCGTAATATATAACCTTTCTTCTTTTGAGGCAGGGTAAGTAAACTGTACACATCATAAATAAAATTTTCTTACTTTACAGGAGAGAAAGTTCTGTGATCCTGTTTTGATGCATATAAAATACAAAATAGAAAATCTACTCTTCCGATCAAGATGAGGGGAAAAGAATCATTTTTCAACATTTCAGTTCTCATGTAATGAAACCCAACGGTCTGTTGAATCCACCTTTTCCATTCGTGTACTACTTGTACTTCCTCTTCTGAGACACATTTATGGCATAGGCATTTATAGAGCCATTCTACCTTTTCCTTTTGTGGGGTCAAATCCCATTAACTTCATCATTTCTGTTTCTTCCTGTTGTGCCCTCTAAGTCTTCCTCAGTAATCTGACGTACTTTCTTCTTTTGTTTCTTTCTTTCCCTCATCTCTTCTTTCTTTCAGTTGAGAAGTGGGGGATGTGGATCTATGTCATCTTGGGGATCTGGATGGAGGGTCTCCTGTGTAGAAATCAAGAGTGGCTCTTCCTTTGCCTGACCTGTGGTGGCGCAGTGGATAAAACGTCGACCTGGGAACACTGAGGTCGCCAGTTCAAAACCTTGCACTGATCTGGTCAAGGCACATATGGGAGTTGATGCTTCTAGCTCCTCCCCCCTCCCTCCCTCCCTCTCTCTCTCTCTCTCTCTCTCTCTCTCTCTCTCTCTTTCTCTGTGTGTGTCTCCTCTCTAAAATGAATAAATTAAAAAAAAAAAAAAGAGTGGCTCTTCCTCAGATTTCTGTCCTAGGACCTGGACCTTTCTCCTGAGAGGTGGAGCGGGACTGCCTCTGCTCCCTCCACGGGAAGCAGCTGCCAAGGTTTTCCCTTATCTTTTACATTTCACATTGTGGAAGCACCAGAATTTAATGATATAGACAGAAACTGCTAAATTATAATATAGTTTGGTAGTTCTATGAGTTTCCCACTTCCGTTACCTGGGTGATACACTTTGCATAAAGTATGTGACTGTAAGTGTGTGGTGTAGTTGTTTCTGTGGTAATATATGTGTGGATGTATCAGTATCTTCATAAATATCTGAAAGGAAGAAAGAAGGAATGATGGTTGAACACTGTTTTCATATTTGGAACTCTTTCTTAAGGTCAGTGTGTTTGTTCAGGGAAATTACATAGACTATTTCTGGGGGATATATTTGACCCCATATTACTCTTAAAATGATCTGAAATGTTGATTGCTTTTTACCAGAAGGCAATTAATAGAAATACCAGGTTACATGTATATCAATTATTAATTAAAATACGTGTAGATACATTTAGACACAATTCTTAAGTGGCTTTAATGTAAAACCCTATACACCATGTCTATGTTGAAACCTTGAACTCACACTCTATTCTGTGATATGGGCTCTGATTTTCCTTAAAACTTCAGTTGGTTAGAGCATCATCCTGATATGCCAGGATTGTGTGTTTGATCCCCCATCAGGGTACATACAAGAATCAATCAATGAATGCATAAATAAGTGGAATAACAAATGGATGTTTCTCTTTCTTCCTTCCTCTCTCTCTAAAATAAATACATAAATTCTCACACAAACGCTATCTTTAGTACTTCCTGAAGTCCTCTTGTACTATGCAATCCAGAAGTCACAGTCCTTTCCAGCCTAGAAATCACACTTCTCTTTAGGATATTGACAACAGTCTGTGCCTCTATCCTGCTTGATTGCAGGAAAGCCAGTTTTTGCCAGCTTCTGCTTCCCTAGTATCCTTTTAAATGTCCTAAAAGGATATACCCTGACTTGCCACCCTACCCCATTAACTGGCTCTGGACTGTTGCTCTGTTCTCCTGAGCCTCAAAGTTCATTACTGTCAGCCACCAAAACTTCCTCTTATACCACTTTACCACCATGGAGATAACAGGCCTTTCTCTTGAATTCCCACAGTAGTATCTAAGACCAGGCTGGAATTCTTAACAAGACTAACCTGGAGGTGTAATAAGTAATAGAGGGGAACTTCCCTGATACCTGAAAACCTTATGCTAGATGGAAGTAGTTCCCAGAATGCACAAGCCTAGGACCCTTTACAGGAGGAGTCCTCTGCTGAACACCTCTCACTTTGCCCCCTAGCATAGCAACATGTTATAGGGCCTGCTCATTGACCCCCCATCCCAACTGAGAATTTTCTTTAGGACATTGTCCTTTCTCAGAACTTAGACCCTAATGCCCAAGACCAAGAGAAAAGCAACTTATTCTTCTGTCCTACTTCTTACTCCAAAATTCCCTTTTCCAGTGATAGAACAGCAGGAGAGAAACATTAGCTTCAGGAGAAAGGGACTCTTTTTTATGTGTTTTGTCACTGACATATTCCAAGTGTCTGAAATAATGCCTTGGCATACTAGGCCTTCAATAATAACTGGAGGATTAGAAATAATGGCTTGTTTTTCTAAAAAAAATAAAATAAAAATTTAATTAAGATTCAATAATGGGTACATTTTCAGAGTTCAGTTATTTAAGAAAAACACCAGAAAAAGAATGGTCTAATATGGAATTTGCAAGACCTCATTCGGATGTGTTCTTCAAAAGAAGGTAAATGTATACTTCCAAATCCTTTCTGCCAAAGTTGCTCTCCTAATGTCCTCTCTGAATGCTCATCCAGGATGACAAAAAACATCACTCGAGAAGAGCTTTCAAAGACAATGAGATCTAAACTCCATGTTTACAAAAAAAACATTTTCCTAAGAGATAGAATCTGCAGAAATGCATCTCCATCCTCAATGCAGACAACTTTCAATATTTTGATAGTATTATTCCTTAATGTCTCAAATGTCTCTATTCCAAATTGGGTCCTGCTTAATCTTGCATAAAATATTCACTATAGTGATTATTCTTTTCAAAAAGAGTGATTTGTGTCTGACCTGTGGTGGTGCAATGAATAAAGCATTGACCTGTAATGCTGAGATTGCCAGTTCAAAACTGTGGACTTGCCCGGTCAAGGCACCTAATAGAAGCAACTATGAGTTGATGCTTCCCGTTCCTCCCCCACCATCTTTCTTTCTCTCTCTAAAATCAGGAAATAAAATCTTTTAAAAAAAATAGTCATTTGCTCCAAATTAAATCATAAACTCCACATATATGAAAACAAACACTCGTTTCAAATCCACAGTTCTCCCTCTTTGTGGATATCAGACTTTCCAAAAATATCTCAGGGCTCAATTTCAGCAGAGCACCCACTTTCTGGGATGTGTTATTCACTGCCGTTTCGTTGTAGAACTGAAACCAAACCCTGGTGATAGGTGAGAAATCCCCTCTGATTTGAATTAGCAGAGCTGTTCTATCTCCATGTACTTTTCTGTCAGGGACTTGTACAAATACCTACATTTGCTACTTTCTGGGTATTCAAAAGTGTGGTAAACACTTGCTGCTTTACTAGCTTTCAACCTATAGCTCCACAACAGCTCTGAAAGGTCAACCAAAGAAGAGAACATAATTAGTTTCATGAGATTATTATCTTTTCTTCCTCTGAATCTATTATATCTTTTATTTTTCCTGCACAAAGAATTATTACTCTTCCTCACTATCCTCTAATTATGCCCCTCTGTGTTGGCCATAAAAATGTGCCTCTCTGAAATCCATCATTGCATCTGTGCCAAAGTCATGCTTCCTATGGGCTACTTCCAGCCAATGACAACAAGCTGGGGATACTAAGGCAGGCCTCTTCCTGATAGGCACAGGAGTCGTCTGACAGAGAACTTTGACTCCAGGCTTTCCCAATCACTTACCAAACTTTCTTAGAAATAAATTCAAGTCCAAGATATTGCCCCAGCTTTCTTCTTTTGTTCTTATTAACCTAGGATTAGATCCACATTGCAGTCTGATGGCTCTCCTGCCCTTCTTTCCCTACCCCACTCCTGCCTTATTTTTCCCTCACAGGCATTGACCTTAAGAAGTCTCTTGCTACTCTAATTTCATCTTGGAATATTGCTCATGGAGGACACAGATTACACAAGTAATACAGAGAATCAGCTGAAAAAACAGGCCATAAAGTGGTAGTTTGGGATTAGTTTACTTACTACCTAGAGCAGGGGTCCCCAAACTACGGCCTGCGGGCCGCATGCGGCCCCCTGAGAACATTTATCTGGCCCCGCCGCACTTCTCGAAGGGGTACTTCTTTCATTGGTGGTCAGTGGGAGGAGACTCACTGTGGTTCTGGAGTATAGTATGTGGTGGCGCCACAAAGTGCAGCGTCGCTCACGTACAGTACTACTTCCGGTGACGTGGGACGCACACGTCAGGGCTCTGGAAGTGGGTCATATGACACGTGTGCATATGTGCAGTGTGCATAGGGATTTGTTCATAGCTTTTTTTATAGGCCGGCCCTCCAACGGCCTGAGGGACAGTGAACTGGACCCCTGTGTAAAAAGTTTGGGGACCCCTGACCTAGAAAATGAAGAGGGTATCCTCATGGTTGACAGATGAAGAAACATAGACAATTCCTGGCACAAAGTAGCTTAGTGGCTCAAGTTTGCTAAAGATTTCACTCTTGGTGTCCTGGAAAAATATCATTGGGATTGGGGAATGCTATGGCAAGTGCAATAGTGCAGACATGTGAAATTTATGGGGAAATGGAAGATGAATGATGCCTATAGATAACCAAACAATTTTAGAGCTCTTAGATGAAACCACAGTTGACCTTGATATCCACAGACACAAAGCATCATCATGGCTCTCCTGCTAATGTAAAGGACAAAAGGCCATGTAATAAATGAGTTGGCTAAAATTGGGCTTTATAGTTGGCCCACAGGATCCAGAGATCCACCCAGTGGTCATTTAACCAGTTCCTGACAGTATTATTGATATTGGCTTGGCAATTGGACTAACCCCCAATTGTGTCCTTGGGCAATGGGTAAAAGCTATTATAGTGGAAAAGTTTAAGTAGAAACCTCTAAAACTGTCCCTAGTTCCAACCAAGGTAGTAAATTAAAAAAAATAAAAAGTCATATCCCATCTATATAGTAGAAATCATTGCTACCATTAAAGTACTAAATGATGCAGAACTGGTGATCTCTCTATTTCTATTAAACTCCCCAGTGTTGCCTCTGCAGAAACATGATAGATTCTAGGGGATGCTGCAGATGATTACAAACTTAATCAAATAATAAACCTGATTGTAATTGCTATGTCAGATGTGATATTGTCTAAGCAGATTAGTAAGACTTCAGGTACATTGTATGTAACCATTGATTTGGACAATGTGTTCTTCTCCATTCCACTTAGAATAGATCAGAAATTATTTATATTCATGTGAGATAGATAATAAAATTAATTTTCAATTTTGTCTCAGGGCTATGTTAGCATTCTTAGCCTCTGCTATAATTTTTCTTGAAAAGAAAAACCCTAATTACCTGAACATCCACAGAACATCACACTGATTCATTACATCAATGATATCATAATGATTGGGCAGAAGGAAGAGGTGGCTCATACATTGGAGGTCTTGGTGAGACATGTGCTCCAGAGAATGAAAGATAAAGAAGGTTCAGGATCTGCCACTTCAGTGGAATTTTTAGAGGTCCAGTGGTCAGGATCATGCTGATATATTCCTTCTAAAGTTAAAAAAAAAATTGCTCAATATTTCATACTGTATGACAAAGAGGAAAGCACAATGGCCGATAGGCCTCTTTGTGTTCCTAAAGCAATACATTCAACACCTAGGAATATTGCTGTGGTGACATGATTCAAGTCTAGGCTGTGATGTAAGCAACATGCTGCTTGGGCCATATGATCTGGGAACAGATGCAGGATGATGTTTATGACAAGCCCCAACATGAGTCTCATAAAGTGGCATACTGGGATATGGAACAAGACCACGATTAGAAAGTCTATAACCTGTGTTACTCACCACAGTTGCATTGTGCCCCTTCCCAGCACCACGGTATTATGGAGGATTCTGTTTGACCAGCTGAAAAGAAAAGTCTTACTCTGGTTAAGATTAGGTTGGCCTGATACATGAAATGAAGCCAAAAATAGACTGCATTTCAGCCATATTGGGGGTGTCTCTGAAAGACAGTGGAAAGGAAAAATCTTCCCAGTATGCAGATCTATGAGCAGTTCATCTGGCATCTACTTCCTGTAGAATGAGAAGTAACCCAGGTGAGCATATATACAGGTTCCTGGATAGCAGCCAATGGGCTAGCCATCTAATCATAGATCAGGGAAGAAAATTATGGAAGATTAGAGACAAGATAGTAGGGATAGAGGAATGTGGACAAACATGGGGGAGGGGACATAAAGTGTGAAGTTTTTACTGTGTATTAATGCCTATCAAATAGCATCTGCCATAAAAGAAATTCTAAACAGCTAAATAGACAAAATTAATAGCTAGTTAATGTTATCCAGTCTTTGTCATTATTCATCCCACAACTGTCACAATGGGTACATGATTGAAGTAACTGTGGTGGCAGATTTGGAGGCTAGATATGGCCCCTACAGCATGGCCTATCACAAATGGAGCCTAATCTAGCAGCTGTTGTCTCTGAATGTCCAGCCTGTCAGCAACAGAGATCAATGCTGAACCCCCAATAAGTCGCAATTTCTTTCTCAAAAAAACTAGTTGGTCACCTGGTGATTAATATTGACTATACTGGACCCCTTTCAGTCTTGAAGGGCCAGTGGGTCATCCTCATGGGGTAGATAGTTATTTTAGATTTGAGTCTGCTTTTTATGCTCATAGAACTGCAGCCAGCACCACTATCCTGAAGAGCAAAAGGACGAGTACCAGATGCCATTCTGGATCTGCTGCTATAGGGTCTATAGTTCATATCACTAATCTCTCTCTTTTTTGTTTCTCCTGAGAAAGATAGATCCATGGTAATCGTTGAGTTGCTGCTCCCCGAACTTTTCTGAAAAAGTGGATTGTAAGACCAGTAGCTGCGGCCATTGTCACAGGTGCCTGGCTCTTGCAGGTTCTCATTTGATTCGGGCAGACAGTAATGAAGAACAGAGCAAAAACTACTGGGCCATTTTCCTTTATTCTAGACTCATACCAGCCAACGAGTAAAAACAAACACACGGGCACCAAAACCCATTCTTTCTGACTTTTTCTAGAATCACAGGCTTCATTAGCCTCACTCAGTTCCCTCTGCACACCTCCATTTTGGCTGCCTCCTCTCCTCCAAGTGGGCCTCCCTGCCCTGCTACAACATGGTCTCCTCCTCTCTACAACAACATGGTCTCTCCCCAAAATGGCCTCCTAGCTCCTCCTTTTAAAACTTTTTGGCAGACAACCGCCTCCTTCAGCACACATTAGCATAACCAAGCCCCTTCCCAAGCATGAGGGGCCATTATCTGTATCACATGAGAGCATCATCACATGAGCAGCAGCTGTTTTTAACAATAAGAGTGAGCAAAACCAGAAAATACAGGTCACAAACTTATTTACCCAACATGGATCTTTGTGGTAAATGGAATGAAAGTCACAGCCATGAAAATTTTCTTCTCAGATTTCTAACCTTGGGGAGCATAATTGACTGACAGCCCTGGCTCCTGTGCTCTGAAATCTCTGCGTCTGCACTGAGGCCACATTGTTGTGTGCTGCTCCCAGACAATAACTGAATGAGTCAGGTTCTTTCCCAGAAGGACACAGAAGTCCTCTGAAGGTGACTTTGGCTTATGGGCTGCTAATAACCTTGCCTATCTTTCTTAAAACTGCATTGAAGTCTAAAATGCTTCTATACACTTCTCTTCCTTCTCTTTCTCATTTATCTGGAGCCAGACTTGCACCATGGTCTCATGGCTCTCTTGGTCTTTCCTATCTCCCTCTATTTCCTTTATAGGGCTTTACCCTAATACGTTCTTTCTCTATCTAATCTTGTCTTGTCTGCTTCTCAGAAAACCGGGACTAACATAACCAAATTTTCTTCCCAACAACCAAGTTAAAATGATTAGATCAAATTGTAAGATTGTTTAGATCTGCAACTAATTAGCCAACCATCTGGAGGATAATGCCTTAGAAACAGGTATTTTACCAAGATTTCACAACTCTTTAATAAGCTCTCACCAAAGGCTGTAGCCAGACTTTATGGTGTCTTTGGAAGAACTGCCCTGACTGAATGACTTGTTTAGTTGGAGAATTGTCCTGATGTGCAAAGGTTGCCGGTTTGATCCCCAGTCAGGGCACATACAGAAACATATAGATCAATGTTTCTGTCTCTCTCTTCCTTCCTGTTGGGCAGATAAAATATATTATGCTCACTTTGTTAAAGATGGCACTGCCCACATGGAAGTTCGTTGATATTAATGTGTGTTCTGGAACAGGCTGTGGGCAGGCCGGGTCGTTATAGCCTAAGGCTTAGTTTAAGAGTAAGCTCTTCTCCACACCCTTGACTTATTGGATGATGTAGGGTGGTGCACTCTCCTGAGGAATCCCATTATGCCTAAGATGGGTGGCTTTGTATCAGAGACTTTCTTGTATGTATAATTGGATTAAAGGTTTGGATTTTCTAGGCTATAAACTGGGGCAGTCTGGGAGCTTGATCTCTCTCTCTTGGTTCCTGAGTTCCTGAGGTTAGTATTAGAGAGCAGAGCAGATTAAGGCCATGTGGAGGAGAAGCAGCCAGGATGGCAGAGTGCTGAGGAAGAAGCCAGTTTGTTAAGAGTTTGTGCAGGAGGAGATGGGAAACAGAGGTGAATAAATCTGGTGAGCTAGAAACCTTTGATTCTAGGAAACTCAGATAAGTCAGTAGCTTTGTGAGCACTGAATGTGTGGGTTTTGGAGCCCCAGTGTGTGTTTTTGCTTGCCCGCCGGGTGCAAGCTAGAATTAAAGCTGATGGCTCACCAGTTTGTGGCTCCCATGTTTCATTGCCAACTGTTCGAATCCAATGTGAACCTGCGTGGGTCCGGCGGCTGTGATGGCGGCCTTGACTACTGGCTTTACACTTCCCCTCTCTCTAAAATCAATAAATAAAATTTTTAAAAAATAATAAAAAGGCATCTGTAAAGCCAGTAGTCGCGGTCGGGATCACAGCCGCCTGACCCATGCAGGTTCGCATTAGATTTGAACAGTCGGTAATGAAACAGCAGAGCCAAGAACTGGTGAGCCATCAGCTTTAATTCTAGCTTGCACCGGCGGGCAAGCAAAAACACACACTAGGCTCCAAAACCCACTCACTCAGTGCTCACAAAGCTACTGACTTATCTGAGTTTCCTAGAATCAAAGGTTTCTAGCTCACCAGACTTATTCACCTCTGTTCCCCATCTTCTCCTGCACAAACTCTGCACAAACTGGCTTCTCCCTCAGCATTCCGCCATCTTGGCTGCTTCTCCTCTACTCCACGTGGCCTTAATCTGTTCTCCTCTCTAATGCTAACCTCAGGAACAGAGAGAGAGCAAGCTCCTGGCCTGCCCCACTTTATAGCATAGATTCAAAACCTTTAATCCAATCTACAAACAAGGAAGTCTCTGATACAAAGTCACTTATCTGAGACATACTGGGAGGATTCCTCATGAGAGTGCACCACCCTACATCATTCAATCAGTAGTCAAGGGTGTGGGGAAAAGCTTACTCTTAAAACTTGTACGTGGGCAGCGCCATCTTTAACAAAGTGAGCATAATATATTTCATCTGCCCAACACTCACTTTAAGGTTTCACTCTTGACTTGAGATAAAGTGGGAGGGGATACTTTAAAGCAATCTCATTTTAAAAAAATGAAAACACTTCACAAATTCCCAATAGAACCAAATATTATGCCTTTTATGTGGGTAAGGACTCTAACAGGGTTGCAACTTTAAAATTCATAAATTCACAATTCACTTAGGTACTCAATACTTTAGGAACTCACCTGAAACTTTCACTTTAAGAGTGCATTCCAGCCTGACCTGTGGCGGCACAGTGGATAAAACAACAACCTGGAACACTGAGGTCACTGGTTTGAAACTGTGGGCTTGCTCAGTCAGGGCACATGTGGGAGTTGATGCTTCCTGCTCCTCCCCCCTTATTTCTCTCCCTCTCTCTCCTCTCTAAAATGAATAAATAAAATCTTTAAAAAAAAGAGTGCATTCCACCTGAATAAAGATATTTAAACAGCAGAGTGCACAAATAACTAGCTCTAAGCCATTCTTATGAAACAGTTTGGTAAATGATTCAGAGGTGAGCATGTGTGTGAAATATCCAAAGTGGCATATGATATGAAACTTTCAGTTGGTAAAATGCCAAGTGTAGGATAAAATGCAGGAAGATGGCACCACGCTAGATGAGTGGGCAGAGAAATAGCAGATGAGTCTTCAAGGATAAGAAAAATATGTGGCCCTGACCAGTTGGCTCAGTGGTAGAGTGTTGGCCTGGCATGTGGATGTCCCAGGTTCAATTCCCAGTTAGGGCACACAGGAGAAATGACCATCTGCTTCTTCACCTCTCTCCCTTCTCTCTCCTTCCTCTCCCCCTCCCCCCACAGCCATGGCTTGATTCAAGCGAGTTGGTCCCGGGCACTGAGGATGGCGCTGTGGCCTCTGCCTCAAGCACTAAAAATAGCTCAGTTGCTGAACAATGAAGCAACACCCCAGATGGACCAGTATTGCCCAATAGGAGGCTTGCCAATTGGATCCCAGTCAGGGCAGATGCTTTTCTTTATAGTGAAGTCACTTATCTTTATAGTGAAAGACAGGGTGTGTGAATATTTTGAAACTTAAATTAATTATTCTCCCCAGATAACTACTTAAGTCTTTATTATGAATGTGCTAACAAATTTTATTTTTTGTTTCTATAAAGATGTGTATATATATTTTTCTCCATGTATTTTCTCTCTATTGAACATGTGTGTGTATACATTTGGTAATATAAATATGTAATCACCTGAGGTACAATTAAAAGTCTTTCCCTGATCTGTGGTGGTGCAGTGATATAAAGCCAGTAGTCGCGGCCACCATCAGAGCCGCCTGGCCCGTGCAGGTTCCCATTAGATTCGGACAGTCGGTAATGAAACACAGGAGCCAAAAACTGGTGAGCCATCAGTTTTAATTCTAGCTTGCACCCAGCGGGTAAGCAAAAACACACACTGGGCTCCAAAACCCACACATTCAGTGCTCACAAAGCTACTGACTTATCCGAGTTTCCTAGAATCAAAGGTTTCTAGCTCACCAGACTTATTCACCTCTGTTTCCCATCTCCTCCTGCACAAACTCTTAACAAACTGGCTTCTTCCTCAGCACTCTGCCATCTTGGCTGCTTCTCTCCTCCACGTGGCCTTAATCTGCTCTCCTCTCTAATACTAACCTCAGGAACTCAGGAACCAAGAGAGATATCAAGCTACTGGTCTCCCCACTTTATACCATAGAATCAAAACCTTTAATCCAATTATACAAACGAGAAAGTCTCTGTATAATGGGATTCCTCAGGAGAGTGCACCACCCTACATCATCCAATCAATCAAGGGTATGGGGAAGAGCTTACTCTTAAACTAAGCCTTAGGCTATAATGACCCGGCCCACCCACAACCTGTTCCAGAACACACATTAATATAAATGAACTTCCATGTGGGCAGCGCCATCTTTAACAAAGTGAGCATAATATATTTTATCTGCCCAACAAGTGATAAAGCCTCAACCTGAATGCTGAGGTTGCCAGTTTGAAACCCCATGCTTGCCTGGTCAAGGCACATATGGGAAACAACTACTACAAGTTGATGCTTCCTGCTCTTCTCCCCCACCTCTTCTCTCCTTTCTCTTTTGTAAAGCCAGTAGCCGAGGCCACCATCACTACAGCCTGACCCGTGCAGGTTCGCATTAGATTCAGACAGTCGGTAATGAAACACAGGATCAAGAACTGGTGAGCCATCAGCTTTAATTCTAGCTTGCACCCGGCGGGCAAGCAAAAACACACACTGGGCTCCAAAACCCACACATTCAGTGCTCACAAAGCTACTGACTTATCCGAGTTTCCTAGAATCAAAGGTTTCTAGCTCACCAGACTTATTCACCTCTGTTCCTCATCTCCTCCTGCACAAACTCTGCTCAAACTGGCTGCTTCCTCAGCATTCTCCCATCTTGACTGCTTCTCCTGGCCTCCACGTGGCCTTAATATGCTCTCCTCTCTGATACCTCAGGAACCAAGAGAGAGCAAGCTACTGCTCTGTCCCACTTTATATTGTAAAAATCCAAACCCTTAATCCAATTTACAAACAAGGAAGTCTCTGATACAAAGTCACCCATCTGAGGCATAATGGGATTCCTCAGGAGAGCGCACCACCCTACATCATCCAATCAGTCAAGGGTGTAGGGAAAAGCTTACTCTTAAAACCAAGCCTTAGGCCATAACTACCTGGCCTGCTTACATTACAGCTTTTCTCCCACACTCATCCCAAGCATAAGGGCAAATAATATCACCTGGATGACGGGCTTCCATGTGGGCAGCGCCATCTTTAACAAAGTGAGCATAATATATTTTATCTGCCCAACACTCTTAAAAATTCTTTTAAAAATGGTTTAAAAGTCTTCAGGAGACTCTCAAGGTCTTTCTCCTCTGCACCCCACATTAGAAAAGTGAGGCATCGGATAGCTAATTTCTAGAAATAAAAATAAATGTCCTTCAGACAAGAATTAGATAAGCAGCTTGTTTCTACAAAGGTTGAACTGTAGCCAATTTCATACAAACTCATTTCACAAATACTTCCCTCTTTAAAAAAACAAAAAAGAAGATAAGATAAATGGATTAAAAAATTTCCAGGAAGATACTGAGGATCCTGCTCAGGATTATCTTAGTGGGAAAGTTCCATCTGTTGTAATAGTTTAACTTGCTCTACTCCGTTCTATATTTTTTCATCAGGACTTTGGAGTTTCTGCATAAGATCAAATATTTTTCTCATTTTCCTCTTTATATTAAAATACCACAATTATTTGAAAAATCATTACCCTGCTCTATTGCTTACAGTATTATTTTAGGGAAGAGAAAATATCTTGCCATAAAAAAAGATTTCATGACATCTCTATGGCTATATACATTTATGTATCCTTTTAAACACCTTGTTTGATTAGTTTTAAACTGTCTTTGGCTCCATCTGATTTCAATCCCTACATAACTTCCTGCTTCCTGGCCCACGAAGGTCACCTTCAAATTATTATGAATTTTATGTAATGAAGACACAAAACCTAACTGCAAAGCCAGTAGTCGCTGTCAGGATCACAGCCGCCCGACCCATGCAGGTTCGCATTGGATTCGAACAGTCGGTAATGAAACAATGGAGCCAAACACTGGTGAGCCATCAGCTTTAATTCTAGCTTGCACCCGGCGGGCAAGCAAAAACACACACTGGGCTCCAAAACCCACACATTCAGTGCTCACAAAGCTACTGACTTATCCGAGTTTCCTAGAATCAAAGGTTTCTAGCTCACCAGACTTATTCACCTCTGTTTCCCATCTCCTCCAGCACAAACTCTTAACAAACTGGCTTCTTCATCAGCACTCAGCCATCTTGACTGCTTCTCCTGGCCTCCATGTGGCCTTACTCTGCTCTCCTCTCTAATACTAACCTCAGGAACCCAGGAACCGAGAGAGAGAGATCAAGCTACTGGTCTCTCTCATTTTATAGTGTAGAATCAAAACCTTTAATCCAATTATACAAACAAGGAAGTCTCTGTATAATGGGATTCTTCAGGAGAGTGCACCACCCTACATCATCCAATCAGTCAAGGGTGTAGAGAAGAACTTACTCTTAAAATCAAGCCTTAGGCCTGACCTGTGGTGGTCCAGTGGGTAAAAGCATCGACCTGGAACGCTGAAGTCACCGGTTCAAAACCCCGGGCTTCCCTAGTCAAGGGCAAAAAATATCACCTGGGTGATGGGCTTCCATGTGGGCAGTGCCATCGTTAACAAAGTGAGCATATTATATTTTATCTGCCCAACACTAACCATCATTTCAATATGATGCATGACCAAAACCCAATGTGAGTAATTTTCAAAGTAAACAGAATTTAAAGATAATTCAAAAAGAAGAACTCCAAAGATCTTAGCATTGGAACAGGCACATAACTTTTTCTGCTGACTCCTTTGAATACATGTGCTATATTTATTTACAAAATCATTCACACTTTTATACTTTTACTTCATACTTGGTGTTAATATGCTATACTGTATTATATTTTTGGAGTAAAATACTTTCTCATTTTAATGTATCCATGTTAATAGCTCTCATAACAGAAGTAGGTAGATTTTAACTACTAGCAGTGTCTTGTTTTTCTTCAATACATTCTTACATTTAATAATAAAATATTTAAAAGTGAATGTCGTTAAGACCTAGAAGACTTTCTCTAATTAGAGAAATTTCCTGTGTTATATTTGTTTCTTTAAAAACTCCTGGGCCCAGTAATTCTTGATTTTAAATTGTTTGTGACCCTAAGGACTTTTCTAGTGCTTCATCTCCCAATTTAAAAAAAGGTAAGAAAAGTCTCTGTGAAGGCACTTTGAAACCCCCTGCAAAAGGTAATGCTTTGTAATAACTCTTTTCTGACGGGCTCCTGTAATTTTCCATCACAAGTTAGCTCTGAAGCTCCTGTCAAGCAGGCACATCTTCCATGTGCTCTAAATACATGGCTGACCTTGAGGTGGAAGTGGAAACCAGCCCAGATCACATGCTACTCTCCCATTTTCTGCTCTAAACATTTTTATATGAGAACACTAGGTAAAAAGAAATCAACCTTAAAAGAGAGAATGAGGAAGTCCTGGAAAAGCCACGCCCATTCTGGGCAGAGGTTGCGCATAGAAGATGAGCTGGTCTTACCTGCCTGCCTTGCTGACCAAGGGTATGGCAGTAGTTTGGGCATTCATACATAAAATATTGCTCCCCTAAAGTGTGTTGAGGACATTGAGCTTTCATAGCCCTATGGGACAGGTAGTATTATTATCCCCAAATTTTATAGACGAGAAAACTATATTTCAGTCGTTTTTAGCACCATTTGGGGAACTGGCCAACTGCCTGAGTGAGTCATGGTCCAGATGCTCAATCCTGCAGCCACGAGGGCCCAAGACAATTACTCAATGTTTCTGACATTCTTTGCTTTAGCTGTGCCCGGCACACACCCTGAATATTTGATAATATATGCTTTAAATATAACTCCATATTGTACTGTGTTAGTGAATATTTATTTTCAGTATTTGAATCACTAACCCTCATTTCAGTGCTAATTTTCACTTTCACTGTTGGTGCCAATATAAGGAAGCATTGGCATGGATATTGGAACTTGGCAATTTTCCCACCCAGCAGGACCATGCTCCTCACACAAATGAGCCAAACACTAAAATATGCTGTCACCTCATTTCTCTAAAATTGAAGCTAGAATTGAGGAAAACTACCACCAGGGGGCAATAAATATCTTATCACATGGTCAGAACAAGAGATAATAAATTGGTAGGCAAGAAGTATGGTTATAACAAAGATTATATACATTATCTTTCTAGACTAAGTAAAATTTTAACTTTGTTTTTAGAAAGCAACATTCATTGTCAGGAATACAATAAACATTAATACAGGGATCAGTATGCTTAAAAATCACCAAATTTTAGGTATAATTGGATGTATTTTTCACTGTCTAACTACTTTAAGGTAGCTTTTTCTAACACTGTTTTTAATTTCTGACTGAAACATAAATTTGGTTAGGTATTCTAAACCCACATCCTGAAGGGACCAGGGCTCTTATACAGAAGGTATACATTTTGTTACTTTAAACCAGGGGTAGTCAAACTTTTTATACCTACTGTCCACTTTTGTATCTGTTAGTAGTAAAATTTTCTAACCGCCCACCACTTCCACAGTAATGGTGATTTATAAAGTGGGGAAGTAACTTTACTTTATATAATTTATAAAGCGGAGTTACAGCAAGTTAAAGCATATAATAATAATTACTTACCAAGTACTTTATGTCGGATTTTCGCTAAGTTTGGCAGAATAAATCTTTATAAAACAACTTACTATAATTAAATCTATCTATTTATACTTTGGTTGCTCCACTACTGCCCACCATGAAAGCTGGAACGTCCGCTAGTGGGCGGTAGGGACCAGGTTGACTACCACTGCTTCAAACCAATTTGGCATCTGGTCATTCTCTTAGTTGCAGGCAAAAGCAAGAATTTACAGCTGCCATAAGGAGATTGCTTAGACGAACTCTCCCAACTTCTTACCTATTTCATTCTCTCTCTAGCAAGTGAAAGAAACTACTGGAGGGAATAAGAAAGACAGCATCCCCGTCCTATTTGCCTTCTCCTCACTCTTCTGTGAGTTTACTCACAATCAGAACAGGCAGAGGGAGTGAGTGATGGATTCCAAGGTTAAGGATGGCTTTGTCAGTGGTATTTCTCTTTCCAGACTCTAGTCTGTACTCAGTGTTTAGAGTCAAACTTTCTGATTTCATATAGAAATTACTATTACTCTGTAGATGTAGTTTAAGGTGGTAGACAGAGATCTAGCTTTGAGTATGAAAAAATTGGTTTGAGTTATTACTCTATCATTCACTGAATATCCATTACTGTTGTATCTGAGGCTCAATTATCTTGACTATGAGTTGGGGATACTATTTGCCCTTACTAATTCCCCATGCTGTTGTTAAAAAAATGATAAAATAAGCCTGACCAGGAGGTGGTACACTGCATAGAGCATTGGCCTGGGATACTGAGGCCCTGGGTTCAAAACCCAGAGGTCACAGGCTTGAGTACTGGCTCATCTGGCTTGAGTACAGGCTCACCAGGTTGAGCACAGGGTCACTGGCTTGAGCATGGGATCATAGACATGACTTCAGGGTCTCTGGCTTGAGTCCAAGATCACTGGCTTCAGCAAGGGATCACTCTCTCTGCTGGAGCCCCCCAGTCAAGGCACATATGAGAAAGCAATCAATGAACAACTAAGGTGCCTCAACGAAGAATTGATGCTTCTCATCTCTCTCCCTTCCTGTCTGTCTGTCTGTCTCTCTCTCACACACACACACTTTAAAAAAATCAAATAAAATAATACAGTGCAAACAAAGCATAGAATACTGCATAATACAATTTATTACAATTTGAAAAATACCTCAAAGGCAACCTGACCTAAGATGCCTGTTTTTCTTATCTGAAAGGCTTAGTAATTAAGATGCAGATAAACAAAATCCTCATAGTCAAAGACACTTTTAGGCAAGAATTAGTAAATTCTTGGCCTGACCTGTGGTGGCGCAGTGGATAAAGCGTCGACCTGGGAACACTGAGGTCGCCAGTTCAAAACTCTGCACTGGTCTGGTCAAGGCACATATGGGAGTTGATACTTCCAGCTCCTCCCCCCTTTCTCTCTTTCTTTCTCCCTCTCTCACTCTGTGTCTCCTCTCTAAAATGAATAAATAAAAAGAATTAAAAAAGAAAAAAGAATTAGTAAATTCTTGGGGAAGATGGGAGAGTAGGAAGCAACAGGAATCTGTCTCCCAACCTAGACAACAATTGCACTCAAATCTGCATGATAAAACTACTTGGAACTCTGGAGTCTATTAAAGGCTTACAACTTCCAGGAGAAGTCTTACAGGGTAAATTTTAGTTATTTTGATAATTTCAGCTCTTAGTGGAGTAGCAACTACCCATTCTCCCACCTTCCTGACTCATGACAGGCAGCTATGCACATGTTCCTAGAGCAACTTGCATGCAGCTTGCCAGAGCGGGGGTGGGGGGGTGGGGGGGTGGAGGGGGTTGGGGGGGTTGCGGGGTAAGAGGGAACCACTGTCCTCAAAATATTGAGGATCTAGTCTCTGATTACCGATTGCTATTTATGACCACAGAGGTACAGAGAAAGAGGCAGCTGCCATTGTTGTATACCTTCTCACATTGTTGTAAGTCCCTCCCCCTCAGGCTGAAGGGACTTTCAAAGATTTAAAGGTCTGGAATCCTTTCTTTTTACTTTAATTTCTCTCTTTTTCCCTTTTGGAACCATACATTAAAGACTAGGACATCCAAAAGTAATCACATATACAGGAGAAATTAGAAAGTCACCACATATACTCAGGCAAAGGCAGTCTCAGAAAAGACCTGAGAAGACCTTAGGTTTACACCTCATCTTAATTCTCAGCACAGACGCAGCCTACAACAATTAAAAACCAAATCCCAAAACAAAAACAATAAACCCTGGGAAAGGAGAAGAATCTTATTTCCATTTCCAGAGTTACCAAATTAATAGTTTTAAATGTCCAGTTTTGAACAAAAATTTACAAGGCATACAAAGAAACAGGAAAGTGTGGCCCATTCAAAAGGAAAACTAAACCAACAGAAATTGTCCAGATGATGAATCTACTAAAGAAAGACTTTAAAAGAGCTTTCTTAAAGATACTCAAAGAGCTAAAGGAAATGTGAAGAAAGTCAAGAAAATGTATGAAAAAAAATAAAATATCAATTAAGAGATAGAAAACCTAAAAAGAAACCAAGAAGAAATTCTAGAGCTTAAAAGTAAAATAACTAAAGTAAAAAATGCACTAGAGAGATTCAAAGGCAGACTGTAGCAAGCAGAAGAATAAAAAAACTTAAAGATAGAATAATGGAAATTATCACACCCGAGGAACATAAAGAAGAAAGATTTTAAAAAGTGAACAGGGTATAAGGTACCTGTGGGACACCATCAAGCACATCAACATATTGAGTGTAGGAGTCCTTGAAAGAGAAGAGAAAGAGAACGGGGCAGAGAAAACTTCCTGAATTTGATGAAAGCCATGAACATAAATATCCAAAAAGCTCAATGAAATCCAAATATATAGTGTGAACTCAAAGAGACACACACTGAGACACATTACAGGGGTTCCTTGGATAATGACACAGTTCCATTTCTACAACAGTGACAGAACTCGAATTTTGGTGAATGTCAAAACACACAAGTCATTTACTTATCCTAACACAATTGTAAAATCATAATCTAGAACATGAAAACACAACTAAGCCACAGATAAAGAAAAAGGACATTAATATACTGTATTGTAAGCTGTACTATTGTAACAAAAAAATGACAAAAAAATGCCTGACCTGTGGTGGCGCAGTGGATAAAGAGTCGACCTGGGAACACTGAGGTCGCCAGTTCAAAACCCTGCACTGGTCTGATCAAGGCACATATGGGAGTTGATGCTTCCAGCTCCTCCCCCCTTTCTCTCTTTCTCTCTCTTTCTCTCTCTCTCACTCTGTGTCTCCTCTCTAAAATGAATAAATAAAAATAAAATTTAAAAAAAAAAGACAAAAAATGAGTGTAAAAAAAAGTATGACACTAACAGCATAAGCTGAAACACTCACATCTCAATTTTTTAAAGTTTTTATGGGAGTGAGCATCTTAAACTCGAAACATCCTATGCCGAGACTGTCATAACCCAAGGACACTGTAAAGCCATTAGCCACGGCCACCATCACAGCTGCCTGGTCCATGCAGGTTCATATCTGATTCGGACAGATGGTAATAAAACAATGGAGCCAAGAACTGGTGGGCCATTAGCTTTAATCTTAGTTTGCACCTGGCGGGCAAAAAATACACACAGTGGGAAAACACTTCCCTTTCCATTCAGGGCTCCCAAAGCCACTGACTTATCTGAGTTTCCTAGAATCAAAGGCTTCTACCTCACCAGCCTTATTCACCTCTGTTCCTCATCTCCTTCTCTCTGCACAAACTGGCTTCTCCTTCAGCACTCCACCATCTTAGCTGCTTCTCCTCTCCTCCACGTGGCCTTTCTCTTCTCTCCTACAGCATGGGCTCCTCCTAGAATGTAATCACTCTTCCCGGGAACAATGTGATCTCTCTTCCTTTTAAAACCTTTTGGTGCGAAAGTCCTCCCCCAACACATATTAATATAATCACGCCCATCCCAAGTAAGAGGGGCAACTAATATTATCACCTGGGCAACGGGCTTCCACATGGGCAGCACCACTTAACAAAGTGAGCATAATGTATTTCATCTGCCCAACAGACCCCCTTTATAATCAAATTGTATAAAGCCAAAGACAGAATCTTCAAAGCAGCAAGAAAGAAGTGACTCATTATATATAAGGGATCCTCAATCAGATTACCAGATTTCTTATCAGAAATTTTGGAGGTCACCTGTCAACCAAGGTGTTGCTCAGTCTGCTGAAGGCCCGCCGTCAAGGTACATGTGAGAAAGCAATCAATGAACAACTATGGTGTCGCAATGGCAACGAGAAACTAATGATTGATGCTTCGCATCTCTCTCCTTTCCTGTCTGTCTGTTCCTATGTATCCCTCTGTCTGACTCTCTCTCTGTTCCTGTAAAAAAAAAAAAAGAATAGATAATATGGATGTGTATAAGGCTCATGAATGGTGGAGTGCTGTTCTAATAAATAAAGCTCAAAGTAGGGAGTCTGTTTCTCTGCCTCCCTGCTTCTCACTTCAGAAAAATACAATAAATAAATAAATAATGCTCAAAGTACATGATTGACAAGAAAATTATATGGAAAATAAATGCTTATAGTTTCTGCTATAATTGGAGAAATGAGAATACAAAAGTGACTAAAAGCACCTGTTTAAAAAGACATAGAAGTTATAGGGGGATATAAGATGGCAACAGAGCATGTGGAAATTACATAAACCTCATCCCAGGATCAAATAGCGATCACAACTAAATTATAGAACAAACAACCTAAATAACCAACTAAAGACTAGATGAACAGAAATTTTATAGCCTGACCAGGTGGTGGCACAGTGGCTAGAGCATCGGTCTGAGACATTGAGGACCCAGATTTAAAACCCCGAGGTCACCAGATTGAGCAGAGGTTCACCAGCTTGAGTGCAGGGTTGCTATCTTGAACACAGGATTGCTGTCTAGAGCATGGGATCATAGACATGACCCCATAGTTGCTGGCTTGAGCCTGAAGGTCACTAGCTTGAAGCTCAAGGTCACTGGTATGAACTCAAGGTTGCTGGTTTGAGCAAAGGGTCACTAGCTTGGCTGGAGACCCCCGGTCAAGGTACATATGAGAAAGCAATCAATGATCACCTAAGATGCCTCAAGGAAGAATTGATGCTTCTCATTGATCTCCCTTCCTGTCTGTCTGTCCTTGTCTGTCTGTCTGTCTCTCTCTTTAAAAAAAAAAAAAAAAGACATCTTATAACCAAGGATTTACAGAAGCCATTGTAAATAAGACTGATAGGAAGGGTGGAGACACTGAAAGGCCTGGCCCTGCACCCACATGCACCAGATAAGGATCTAGAGGGATATCTCAGTGGTGAAGGCCCACCCTTGGAAGCAAAAGGTCTCAACCTCATGATGGGCTCCCCATCCCAGAGCAACAAAGCCAGAAAGAGGAGCCCACATAAGATCTGGCATGAAAATAAGCAAGAATTCCATTAGTTAGGAAGGGACAGGAGTCTGCTAGAAACATAGGTGCCCCAGAGAAGGGCCAATGCACAAAATCTCATTCATGGCCACTCATCCTGGGTTCTGGCAGAGGGAAAGTGACTCAGAGTGAACTAAAGTCATACAGGGAGAGACTAGGTTGTGTGGTTTTGGAGAGAGGGCTGAAAGGACAGCCGCCAAGGTCTCTGTGCTGAGTCTCTCTTCCATGGTTCCCATAGATGTCATCCTTCCTGGGTCAAGCACTCACCTCCATCTGGTAGTAGCCTGAGGAAATCACTCCTAGGGGAATACAACAGACCCACCTCCCATCTCCCTGTGACCCCCAGCCCATCTGTTTCCCTGTGGAGGAGTCTATAGCCCGGGCCTGCAGTACAGACTTCCTTGGAGGGCTCTTCAGGAGATTTGGGCAGACAGGTGGTGTCAGAGATGCACAGGGAGAGACTGACTTGTGTAGCTCTAAGGCAAGAACCATACACCCATCCCATGCCACATGGCCAACCAGTGCTCTTCCCCCATGGGCTCACTAGACCCATCATCCTGACAAATATACCACATAAAATGAAGGGAAAAATTCATATGATCATATCAGTAGGTACAGAAAAAGCATTTGACAAAATCCAGCAAAATGGGAATAAAGGAAACATATCTCAATATAATAAAGGCCAAATATGCTAAACCCACAGCCAATATCATACTCCACAGGAAAAAACTAAAAAGATTCCCTTTAGACCAGGAACAAGACAGGGTTGTCTACTTTCACAACTTTTATTCTAGATAGTACTAGAAGTCCTAGCCACAACAATCAGACAAGAAGAAATAAAAGGCATCCAAATTAGAGAAGAAGAAATAAAACTGTCATTTTCAGATGACATGATACTGTATATAATGAACTAAAAAATCCACAAATAAACAACTAGAATTGATAAATTAATTCAGTAGAGTTGCAGGATACAAAATAAATATCTAGAAATCAATTGCATTTTTATGCACCAATAATAAACTATTAGAAAGGTAAATTAATAAAAAACAATCCCATTTACAACTGCATAAAAAAATACTTAGGACTTAATTTAACCAAGGAGGTAAAAGAACTATACTCAGAAAATTTTAAGACTGAAGAAAAAAGTTGGAGAATATACAAATAAATGGAAACATATATTGTGCTCATGGATAGCAAGAAAAATAATAAAGAATGTAAACTGTAATTAATGAAAAGATAAAGTAAAAATATTTGTGATAGCTTTGAGAGGAAGAGGGTAGGGATGTTCCTGATGAGTTGGGCTCTTGTCTCCTAATATAATATAATTTAGACCAGGGACACTGATAAAAGCAAAGGCAGATTTATTGAGGCTCTACAGAAGGCAAGAACACCGAGATAGAGTCCCAGGTTCTATACCGTGATTGTGGGGATTAGGGGTTTTTATGATTTGGAGACACAGAAGTTGCTGGGGTTAACCAACCAGGGAGTAGATGAGCAAGCTTCTCCTTTTTTGGAACACAGATGTCTAAGTATAGGAAACCTGATGTCTGGGTATAAATCAAAGAAATGAAGCATTCTGGGACTGTGCAGTACTTATTATGGGATGCAGAAAGAGACTTGCCCAGCTAGCTATTAAGCCTGTCTCTGATTAGTGGTTTGGCTTTAGATATGAAAAATAGACTTAAAAGGAGTCAGGTTAGTTCATAGACTATTGTTTCATAGCTACCTATTCATAACTGCTATTGTTCTGGCAAAGCTTGACTCAGTGGAGCAATCTTTGGGAACATTTTATTCTACCTGTTTCAGGGACATGGCTTTTGAGAATACAAATATGTTCTTGCAATATTAATATTTATTCACACAGTAAAGGTTAAGATTGTCTTTCATTTTAAATATTGAATATTTGGTACATAATGATGCTGATTTGGTATGTTATAGGTGGTTAAATTGTTGATTATGTCAATTAATGTCTTCCCTAATGGTCTATATGTTATAGTCAGATAACAGGGTAAAAATGTCATTCTACTGTGAGTTCCAGGAATGTTGAGCCACGTCGATATTGCTCTAAATCCAGTGCTAAGTAGGGCAATGTCTAGCATATTGAAGGCCCTCGAAGAAGTGGATGAATTGAAAAACATTACTTCCTTCCTTTATTTGATTGTGACAGCCACAGCCCTTGGTGATTATTCCCCTGAACCATACTCAATTCAACAAACTCTGATTGCTAATAATAACTCTCATGGTTATGCATTTATTTTGTGCCAGGCACATGACAGCCATTATTTTAATTAATTAGTAAATCAACCTCATGGCATAAGCATTGTTATCAACATTTTCAGATAAAGAAGCTCAGTAGTAAGAGAGCTCAGTAGTTTGTTTAAGATAACATGACACACAAATGCAAATCCAGGTCTCTAAGTTCTCGGTCTCTATTGAGTGTCTGGCATGAATAAAGCACTGTGCTAGGAGAGATGTTTAGAGCCTTCCATGTGTCTCTGCCTTCCAGTAAGGGCCATATAAGAAATCCTTACATTCACTATTAAATGACCTATAACAAAGGAAGTAATAAGGGAGCAGGTTAGAATTTAAGGAGGGAGGAGTAATTACTGGAATTTAGAGATATTACTAATCCTATAATGATAGGAGAATTACAGGATTTATATGCTGGCTCTCCAGATTCCCAGAAGCAAATGAGTGATGGAAGGTAAAAACCTTTGTATCTGGGTGTCACACAATCCTATTTCCAGGTCCTAGCTCTCTTTAGGCAGCTCTGTACAGTGGCCAGCCAGTATATCTTGAGTAGTGCTGCTGATCATACAATACTTATTTCAAACACTCCCAACACAATTCTTCTAAGATAGCTATACTTCATTTCCACCGCCTTGAAAAGCTCCTCCCTGTTATTTCTGAGAGTCACTGAAGGGGTGCCTCACAATGTAGAGAAAAAACAAGTCCTTCCTCTGCTACCTGGGTTCCCTCTTGCCAGTGTCCACTGCAACTAACACTTCCTTAAGGACCTGCTGCCACCACTGCTAAGGACTGTTAAGCTGTCCATGATTCTGCCTTTACTCAGAAGAACCTCAGAAGATGAGATGAAACCCGTTTCCACAGTCAGCTGGCTTCCAAGACCCCACTGCTAGCACCCCCCTTTATCCTGTTGGGCAAACAAGTGTGTTAGGCTTGCTCGCTTGTACTTTGCCTGATTGGTGCGTGAGCACAGGGCAGCACCATGTGTGTATAGTCTATATAAGGCTGTAGGTTCTTGCCCTTCAGGTCAGCAGATTGTAGATTGTGGAATGCCTGCTGCCATTGGGAAGGGCCATTTGCTATTGTTTGTCAGAGAAGCCCACCCCACTCCACTCTCCGCGCCTGTTTCCTCATCAGCTCTGAGAGAGAGAAGCGGTTCTCTGCCTGCTTGCTTGTCCACCATTGCAAGACTAATAAATGAAATGGCCCACCATTTTCCAGCTCCACAGTTCCTTTACTGTCTGCCCAAATCCAATGGGAAGCTGCATGGCCACAACCACCAGCCTTACAATACCCTTAAGCCAGTGGTTCTTATCCTGGGTTCTATCGAACCCTAGGGGTTCGATGAGTCGGTCCCAGGGGTTTGGAGAAGCCTCTGCTGCGGAGGCCAAATAAAGTAATACCGTAATTTGTTGTGAGTCCATGCACTTTGTTGGTTTTGTTCTTTGAGCAAGGTGATGTTCATGCACGGCTCATTTTGTGCACCAGTAAAAAAACATATACCTATGTCTTGACCTTGGAAAAAAAATCATATTTTATTTATCACTAAAGAAGGGTTCGGTGAATGCGCATATGAAACTGGTGGGTTCGTGTTGGGCAGATAAATTATAATATGCTCACTTTGTTGAAGATGGCGCTGCCCACATGGAAGCCCATCACCCAGGTGATATTATTTGCCCTTATGCTTGGGATGGGTGTGGGTGAAAGGCTGTAATGTAAGCAGGCCCAGTCATTATAGCCTAAGGCTTGGTTTTAAGAGTAAGCTTTCCCACACACCCTTAACTGATTGGATGATGTAGGGTGGTGCACTCCTGAGGAATCCCATTATGCCTCAGATGGGTGACTTTGTATCAGAGACTTCCTTGTCTGTAGATTGGATTAAGGGTTTGGATTTCTACATTATAAAGTGGGACAGGCCAGTAGCTTGCTCTCTCTCTTGGTTCCTGAGGTATTAGAGAGGAGAGCAGATGAAGGCCACATGGAGGCCAAGAGAAGCAGCCTAGATGGCTGAGTGCTGAGGGAGAAGCCAGTTTGAGCAGAGTTTATGCTGGAGAAGGAGATGGGGAACAGAGATGAGTAAGTCTGGTGAGATAGAAACCTTTGATTCTAGGAAACTCGGATAAGTCAGTAGCTTTGTGAGCACTGAATATGTGGGTTTTGGAGCCCAGTGTGTGTTTTTGCTTGCCCGCCGGGTGCAAGCTAGAATTAAAGCTGATGGCTCACCAGTTTGTGGCTCCTGTGTTTCATTACCGACTGTACGAATCTAATGCGAACCTGCACTGGCCTGGTGACTGTGATGGTGGCCCCGGCTATTGGCTTTACAGTTCGGTACCTCAAAAAAGGTTAAGAACCACTGCTTTAAGCAAAAACTTATCTCAACAAGCAGCAGCAGCAGTTTTCTCTGTGTTCCCTCTCCTGTTTGTTTAAATCAAAGAAAAATGTTTTCTTTCACTACTACTGAAATACAAAGAAACACACATACATATGCAGTCAACACAAGGGACTTGGAGAGAGAAACCTAGCCTGAAGCTACACAATCAGCTATTTCCCTTACCAAACCAAAATACTTAATACCCTGTTCAGGTTAATGGTACTTGCCTTGTATTTGTGTAGTTATGGTTTCTCCCTTCCTCCCTCCCACCCTCCCTCCCTCCCTCCCTCTCTCCCTTCCCTTCCTCCCTCCCACCCTCCCTCCCTCCCTCCCTCTCTCCCTTCCCTTCCTCCCTCCCTCCCTCCCTTCCTTCGTTTCTCTTCCCCCCTCTTTCTTTCATTTTTAAACAAAGAAACATGTAAATAAATATTTACTTGTAGAGACCACAAACACACAAAAAAATTTTTCACAAATTTTTAAGTTCAGCTTCAGCCAAGACACTATTACATACAGGTGAAGAAATCAAGAGTTGAGAAAATTAGGTTTGATGGTTAAAAGCATATAGGTAGTAGAAAATCAGAGTTAGAATCTAGGTTTTCTGATTCCCGACAGTCAAATGCTCTTTCTTGGGAGACAGAGGGAAAAGGAGGTTAAGAGAGGTGTAGTTTGATATATTTTCCTCTCTAGGAGAAAGAAGAATGAATTTCTCTGTTCTCTCTTGCTTAGTTTTTCAGTCATCTGCTTGGTATGTGTCATTTCTGGCTCTTGCATTTTCAACACAGCCAACTCTTGTATACTAAGCTTAGAAGCTCTGTGGTTTTCTGTAAACTCAACATAAACCTCCTCCGAATGGAGAGTCAGTACAACCCTCCTCATTCTAAAAATATGCTTTTTGGGTTGAAATGGTTAAATTATTACTAAGGGTTGTTTTATTATGGCTTAAATTGTGGATAAATTCCTTTCACTGTTTTTCTTCTCAACTTCTTGTGCCCTGGTCCATCGTTCTACTTTTACATTTTTATCTTTTGAATAAACTGATTATGATATGCTCCATGTAGCTTAGAATCATTTACGATTATGTTCTTACCTTATTAACATTTATTCATATAATAAAGGTTAAGATTGTCTTCCATTTTAAATATTGAATATTTGATACATAATGAAGCTGATTTTGTATGATATAGGTAGTTAAATTATTGATTATGTCAGTTAATGTCTTCCCTAATGGTCTACATGTTATAGTCAGATAACAGGGCAAAAATGTCACTCTACTGTGAGTTCCAGGAATGTTGGGCTGTAAAGCCAGTAGCCACAACCACCTTCACAGCTGCCTGGCCAGTGCAGGTTCACATTAGATTCGGACAGTCGGTAATGAAACAATGGAGCCAAGAACTGGTGGGCCATCATCTTTAATCCTAGCTTGCACCCAGCAGGCAAATAAAAACACACTGGGCTCCAAAACCCACTCATTCAGTGCTCACAAAGTTACTGACGTATCCGAGTTTCCTAGAATCAAAGATTTCTAGCTCACCAGTCTTATTCACCTTTGTTCCCCATCTCCTTCTCTCTGCACAAACTCTGCTCAAACTGGTTTCTTCTCAGCACTCCACCATCTTGGCTGCTTCTCTCCTCCTACACGTGGCCTTAATCTGCTCTCCTCTCTAATGATAATCTCAGGAACCGAGAGCGAGCAAGCTCCCAGTCTGCCCCACTTTATAACATAGATTCAAAACCTTTAATCCAATCTACAAACAAGGAAGTCTCTGATACAAAGTCATTTATCTGAGGCATAATGGGGGGATTCCTCATGAGAGTGCACCACCCCACATCATCCAATCAGTCAAGGGTGTGGGAAAAAGCTTACTCTTAAAACTAAGCCTTCAGCTATAACAACCCTGCCTGCCTACAGCCTGTCCCCCTCCCCCACAATAATATAATTACGCACATCCCAAGCATAAGGGCAACTAATATCACCTAGGCCATGGGCTTCCATGTGGGCAGTGCCATCTTTAACAAAGTGAGTATAATATATTTTATCTGCCCAACATGGGCCATGTTGATATTGCTCTAAATCCAGTGCTAAGTAGAGTATTGTCTAGCATATTGAAGGCCCTCAAAGAAGTGGATGAATTAAAAACATTACTTCCTTCCTTTATTTGATTGTGACAGCCACAGCCCTTGGTGATTATTCCCCTGAACCATACTCAATTCAACAAACTCTGATTGCTAATAATAACTCTCATGGTTATGCATTTATTTTGTGCCAGGCACATGACAGCCATTATTTTAATTAATTAGTAAATCAACCTCATGGCATAAGCATTGTTATCAACATTTTCAGATAAAGAAGCTCAGTAGTAAGAGAACTCAGTAGTTTGCTTAAGATAACATGACACAGAAATGCAAATCCAGGCCTGACCTGAGGTGGTGCAGTGGATAAAGCGTCGACCTGGGAACACTGAGGTCGCCAGTTCAAAACCCTGCACTGGTATAGTCAAGGCACATATGGGAGTTGATGCTTGCAGCTCCTCCCCCCTTTCTCTCTTTCTCTCTCTCTCTCTCACTCTGTGTCTCCTCTCTAAAATGAATAAAATAAAAAAAAATTTAAAAAAAAAGAAATACTGATTAGAATTTTAGAATTAAGCTCATTGTTCTTCTTAAAATAATTTTCTTTAAACTGTGGCCAGATGGTCAGTTTTGAGGAGTGCTAGAAAAGGTTAATATACAGATGGGAGAGCTGCCCATTAAATTTTTTTTTTAATTTCTTTTTATTTTATTCATTTTAGAGAGGAGACACAGAGTGAGAGAGAGAGAGAGAGAGAGAAAGAGAGAAAGGGGGGAGGAGCTGGAAGCATCAACTCCCATATGTGCCTTGACCAGACCAGTGCAGGGTCTTGAACTGGCGACCTCAGTGTTCCCAGGTTGACGCTTTATCCACTGTGCCACCACAGGTCAGGCATAAGAGCTGACCATTTTAAATACACATTTAACCAGATTTCTCAAGTCCCTTCCTTTCCACCTCTATGATTATATGATTTTACACTTCTTTTTTTTTTACTGTATATAATATATCTGAACCATGGAATCTAGGCTCAGTATGGAGAGATATCTTGGCATCTTTTTCTCCCATACTGAAGGTCCTGTAAGATAAAGGCTTATGTTAAACTGTAGGAAATGTATGTATAGAAGCTTTGGTAATGATAAGGGGAACTCAAGAGTTAAAATTTTAGCTTGAGTAATGGCGGCTTTGGTTCTGGTCAGTGGGCTTAATGGTTAATGCAGGTAGAGGCATTGTTCCAGGAGCTGGGATGCCTGAGTGGGCCTGAATGACTTAACAAGGTTGGCAAGTAGTCCACTCTTGTGCCCCAACTAATCTGTGAGAGATCTACTTTTGTGCCCCAGGGGTGTGCAAACAAAGCCTTTGTGCAACACCTGCTATGATCCAATTAACTTTGAATATGATCTGATTAACTCTTCCTTGAAATTCCAAAATCCTTCCTACCCTTTTCTTCCCCTTATAAAAAGGTTGGCTCAGGAAAGGGGGTTGAGAGGGCTTTGGGTCCATGACCCTGTCTCCTCAGATTGCCAGTCATCTGAATAAAGTACTCATAAAGGATTCAATACTTGTCTCTATTTATTTGGCTGAAATAGTGACAGGCAACACAAATTCCAATATTTCCAGTTTCAGTACTTTTCTAGAATTATTCTTTGCTAATTCAATAAAAGCACAGACTACAGTCTCAGTCTCTATAGTCTGTTTCCAGTCTCACCCTCTGGACACAGTTTGCTTGGTTTACAAGATTAGAACTAAAGTGAATAGTTTCTGTAAATAAGAGCAGAGGAGGAATGTGCCCTGAGAAAGAAGGTGAGTCTTAGAACCTAAGGGGAGGGTTTGGAACACCAGGATAGAACAGGACTCACTTATAGGAGGAACAGACAGGTCCTCAGTGGTGTGATTTTAGAGGAGACAAGGACACTGAAGTATGCAATTTCTTTACAGGGGTTAAGGTGGCTAACTGCCAAAGCCTAAAACTCTGTAAAGATAAACCTTAGAGATATGTGCCTGGAAGATGATTTCTTAAGTTTCCAGAAAGCTGTTTTTAATCTGGAGAGGTCCATTGCCATAGAAAGTTGGAGTGAGGGGGAAAAGAATGAAAATGAACTAGAGTATAAAAATAGACCATTGACACCATGACATCCTTATTCTGTTTATCTTATTCAGTAGGTAAGAAACACAACAGAATTCTGGAGAAAAACGCCTGACTATATGGCAACCTCAACTAATAGAGCAATAGAAATTCTGGGTAAACAAACTACAAAGGGCCCTAACAAAGCAGATGTCATGTGTTTTCAATATCAGTGGGAAGGCT
This sequence comes from Rhynchonycteris naso, assembly GCA_037038555.1. Classification (NCBI taxonomy): domain Eukaryota; kingdom Metazoa; phylum Chordata; class Mammalia; order Chiroptera; family Emballonuridae; genus Rhynchonycteris; species Rhynchonycteris naso. The sequence goes on along the minus strand of CM072997.1, from coordinate 42,681,100 downwards.
TCAGGCTGTTAAGCGGTAAATACACATTTAAACCGTGGACATCTCTCCAAAAACTTCCCTCTGAGCTGCGTTCCACATTGGGGGTTTCCAAACAGGAATAAAAAATGATGTGGAGACCAGGCTGAGAGAGGAACCTTAAAGAAAAATCAAAGCCTGATAGGAAGACTCAAAGTGGACAAAAAAATGCAGGAGAGACTATCAATCTAGACAGACTACCAAGGCTAGAGAATGCAGAAGAGATGGTACCTAGCATAGTGCTTGGCACTTTGAGACATTCGTAAATATTCATGGAAGGAAGGACGAAAAGACAAGATTCCTATAAAAGCTTCCTAAATTGTTGGAAGAGGTGGTGGCCTATATAATGTTTTGTCTTGACTAAAATACAAATGAGACCAATCTAGAAACCAACTTTACAAGGATATTAGTACTTCCTTTCAGAGATCTATGCAGAAGTACAACTCAGTTAACTAAAGCAGGTGACTTAGCCCATTGCTAAACGATTCAAAGGTGCATGTGATACAAACAAGAGTTGAGGTACGAAGATATTCATGCAGAGACATTTCTGCTGAAAGCTCAGGAGAGAGAGTGCGTTGAGGAAGTACTTATCTCTTCTGTTCATAGTTAGTGGCCCCTGCCTTTACTTTTTCTCAAATCCCTCTTTACACAGGAAATTCAGTTTTTTTCCAGAATCATCTGTATATGTTAAAATACAGTGAAATGCTGAAATACAGTATGAAAGAAAGGAAGTTTGTTAAAGAGTAAGTAGGAAGAGGCCAAGATATAAACACACAGTGTTTGATGGAGGCATTTTCTTTCCCATTTCCTCCTCAATGTTGGCTCAAGAAGGACTCCAAAATTTAACATCAGATTGTCTGGAGTTTTCCAGTTTTTCATGTGTGTAGAGATCTTTTGCTACATCCTCAGGTGGTTTGTATTGGTTAGTAAATACTAACCTCCAGCAACAAGCACTTCCTGCCTGCTTTCTCACTGCCACACTGTGGCCATGATAGAAGCAACCATGCTATCCTGACCCTTATGAACCTTATAGTTCAGTAGGAGAGAAGTGGTCATACCAGATTATTTATTTGTTAGAAAAAACAAGTGATATGAGAGTTCTTAATAAGGGAACATATTTAAGGAGGTGAAATTTAAGCTGAGACCTGAAGAATAATATGACTAGCCAGTAACAAAAAGGTTAGATGAGGGTTTCAGGCAGTAAGAACAGCATATGCAGAAGAAGTGACAGTTCCCAAATTATAATTTAGAAGGGCCTAAGAGAGAGTAATTTGTCTCTGAGTAGTAAACTCAAAAGCTGTTTTTGCATAGTGTAAGGCCAGGAGCCTCCATCGTGGCCATTCACATGCAGGTTCCCATTGGATTCGGGCTGATGGTGAAGAAATGGCAGAGTCGGAGGATGGTAGGCCATTCTGTTTATTGGTGTCTCACCAATACAGGCAAGCCACAAGAGAAGACAAGGGAGAAGCAGAAAACCAGCTTTTCCCATGGAGGTCAAGGGATCAGGGAGGCCCCTGCAATGGTGATAGCAGGAACCAAGAGAGCTCAAGCTACTGGTCTCTCCCATTTTATAGCATAGATAATCCAAACCTTTAATCCAATTATACAAACAAGGAAATCTCTGTATAATGGGATTCCTCAGGAGAGTGCACCACCCTACATTATCCAATCAGTCAAGGGTGTGGGGAAAAGCTTACTCTTAAAGCCAAGCCTTAGGTCATAACAACCTGGCCTGCTTACATTACAGCCTTTCCCCCACACCCATCCCAAGCACAAGGGCAAATAATATCACCTGGGTGATGGGCTTCCATGTGGGCAGCGCCATCTTTAACAAAGTGAGCATATTATATTTTATCTGCCCGACACATAGCATCTTACATAAGATTTATAAAATATCAATTGTGCATACTGAATAAGTTGGGTTTGATGCATATTATAAAATAAGCAGTAAAGCCCCCAAATCTCCCACTGTGCTAGTACCATGTAGGCGCAATGAGATAGGTCTAGCTCATCTTGTAGAGGTTCTAAATAGGAACATAGAATAGGGACACAGTTCAGTGCCCAGAGGCAAAAACCACAGTGGCCTCAGTGATGGAAAGCATTGTACACAGTACATGCTGAACACAGCAAAACAGGGATAGAATCAGCAATTCTGATTAATCAATAGGTGGGGTAGATACCTCAAAAGTGAGCTACTTCCCTTGCCCTTTTGTCTGCTCTAAGATAAGAAGTTCCTCTTCCTGACTTCCTCATTCTTGTTTCTGCTTCTATTTGTGTGTATCAATAAATACCTATAGGGCAGTGGTTCTTAACCTTTTTTGAGGTACCGAACCCACCAGTTTCTTATGCCCATCCACCGAACCCTTCTTTCGTGATGAATAAAATATGATTTTTTTTTTCCAAATTCAAGACATAGGTATATGGTTTTTACTGGTGCACAAAATGAGCCATGCATGAACATCACCTTGCTCAAAGAACAAAACCAACAAAGTGCATGAACTCACAACAAATTACGGTATTACTTTATTCTGGCCTCCGTGGCAGAGGCTTCTCCAAACCCCTGAGACAGACTCATCGAACTCCTAGGGTTCGATAGGACCCAGGTTAAGAACCACTGCTATAGGGACTGGGGGTCGAGCCGTTCTCATGATACCCGTATAGGGGATTGTGAGGTGGTCTCCCCTAGGTCCCTCACAGTGCACTCCATCTGGTCTCTGAGTAGTTATTGTCTCCGCAATGCCATCTGAAGACTGAAGACTTGACATAAACCTGAGTGGGCGACTGGGAGAAGCTGTAGTTATTAGGCAGAGCCAAGAAAGGCTTTTAGGGAAGGTTACAAATTTTTAATTTTATCCTAACCATAATGAGAAGCCATTAATGGTTTTAAACTGGAGTATAACATGATCTGATTTACAACTTGAGAGGATCACTCTGGCTTCTTGATAGAAATGGAGTGTAAGGAACAAGGAGCTAACATCTGCTGAGTTTCTGCATGGGTCTGTCCCAAAAAAATACACATGCATTACTCATTTAATTGTTATATCAACCCCCCAAAGTGGGTGCTATTATTTTCACTTTATAAGTGAGGAAACTGGGGCCCTTTGAGGTTTTATAAATTGTCCAAAGTAATATAGAATGAAGCAAGGTAAGAGTGCAACTTGTTTTATTATTGTGCAGTTAATACATGAGGCAAACTATACATCCAATAACATCTCAATGATTTTTTTTAATGTAAAATTCTGTAGGTGGGTGATTGTCATATCTAAAATGAAGTGATCGTGGAAGGGTTAATGTTGGGCAGATAAAATATAATATGCTCACTTTGTTAAAGATGGCGCTGCCCACATGGAAGCCCATCACCCAGGTGATATTATTTACCCTTCTGCTTGGGATGGCTGTGGGGGAAAAGCTGTAATGTAAGCAGGCCGGGTCATTATAGCCTAAAGCTTAGTTTAAGAGTAAGCTTTTCCCCACACCCTTGACTGATTGGATGATGTAGGGTAGTGCACTCCTGAGGAATCCCATTATGCCTCAGATGGGTGACTGTATCGGAGACTTCCTTGTCTGTAGATTGGATTAAGGGTTTGGATTTCTACATTAAAAAGTGGGACAGACCAGTAGCTTGCTTGCTCTTGGTTCCTGAGGTATTAGAGAGGAGAGCAGATTAAGGCCACGTGAAGGCCAGGAGAAGCAGCCAAGATGGCAGAGTGCTGAGGGAGAAGCCAGTTTGTTAAGAGTTTGTGCTGGAGGAGATGGGGAACAGAGGTGAATAAGTCTAGTGAGCTAGAAACCTTTGATTCTAGGAAACTCGGATAAGTCAATAGCTTTGTGAGCACTGAATGAGTGGGTTTTGGAGCCCAGTGTGTGTTTTTGCTTGCCCACTGGGTGCAAGTTAGAATTAAAGCTGATGGCTCACCAGTTCTTGGCTCCATTGTTTCATTACCGACTGTTCGAATCTAATGTGAACCTGCACGGGTCAGATGACTGTGATGGTGGCCTCGACTACTGGCTTTACAGTTAATATGTGTTTTTTTCAGCAATGAAGTTCCTGATCCTGGCTGCTGAGCTGAGTGATAGTGTATATAGCCATGTATGATTGAAGCTATTACAGAATTTTGCTCTTAAAACCTCTCTTATCATTGTTAAATGTGCAAAAGACCTTTTCACTATTTTGATATTTTTGTCAGGTTGTTTTCCAGGAAGTGGTTGCTAGGAGTGATAGAGTTTTATTATTTAGAGATAAGTGGAGCCTAGATATCCCATCTTCTTAAAAAGTACACACACACACAAAAAAACTCTAGAGTAATTGACTTAAAAATTATTTTCATAACACTATTTGCACCAGTCCACCTGCTCTCTATTTACACTTGTGGTGATCTCCTTTTGCTAATGACTCTCTAAAAGCACACACTAAGGTTTACACCAAAATACCATCCTGGAGAGTGTTAGAGCAGTCTGACTGCTAGAGCCAACAACTGTTTCTAATGACAGTGATCACGTGCATGCTGAGCCACTACAGAGCCCCCTGCCATGGGTGTTAGAGTACCAGCCAGCTACAGAGTGTATGAATTACCCTCAAATATAGTTGGCTTTAGATACTGATAATGTCTACCACTGGAGGAAAACCCCACTGAGAATGAAGCTGTACCAACCAGGTTACAGAGACATTGTTCCACATACTGGGACAAGTTCCCACTCAAGTCCTGAGGTTCTTAGTTTTGTATATCCCATTGCCCACTCTCATACCATCCTTTAATACTATCTTTAGTTATTAACCTAAAGGTATGTGTACCCTTTATTGCTCTTGCAAAACTGCCATATCCTAGGCATTTATAGCTTTTGTCTAGTCACTGGACTTATAACATTTTTAACCTCATTTGATATTTACAGTGTGTCACTTTGAAATTCTCACAGTATCTGTTAGGAAAAAAAAATAGGCATGAGAATTCATCAGTAAGTATCAAATAATATCCAGATAAAAGCCACACTGCATAAAACTAGTGCTCAGAATCACATCCGGAACAGAACCTTTGAGGTCACTTAGTCCAAGCTTCCATTTTATAGGCGAGGGAACTGAGGCATCATTGACTGGCCAAGGGACTTGCACAGATCAATCAATCAATTAAAAATGGCCAGGCTGAAGATACAACTCTAGTTGCTTGACTCTCAATTCAGAAAGGCTGTAGAGATCTATATATATTATTAAACTTTTAAATAAACAAATTTAGTCTTCAGAATTTGACTTAAAATTTATTTATTGAATTTCTCACTTGCAAGGACTTGATTTTTCTCTCAACATTTGTGCAAACCCTAGCAAGTTACACACTAGTGGCATTTCCATGGGCCTATATCACAAATTATTGAGAGAAAACTACAATTATGAAAGAGATTAAGTTTATCTCTACCTTTGTTTCTCATCTGCCCTTCTTCCTTTGGTGTTTCTCTCAGTGTCTTGGGTATCTTAAAATATGCATTGCAACCTGTTCACAGATCTTCCTTGGCCCTACATGTTTACAATCCCTCAGGTCTAGACCTTTTCCTATGTCATTTCCCCCTCTGCCTACATAAACTTACCTATACAGTATACTATCTCTTAGCTTCTCCTCTCAGGTAGAATGTTAGCAAACTCATGTGCTAATCACCATAAATGTTTTCCCGTTTTTGCCTATCACGTGATGTCAAGTTCTTACTACTTTAGTCACTTTTTTAGACTAAAACATTCTTTCTAGAAACCCCTATTAAAATGCAATGTTAGCTGGGAGTAAAAATCTATGAAGGCAGTACTATGTGAAGGCAGTTCAACCTGCTGGAATTAAAATCTAAGCCTATCTGTCTTCAAATTATAAGCATTTTTCTTTGTATCATTCCTCTTGCAGTAATATCTAGTGTTCAAGATCAACTATAGCTAATATATACCAAAGCTGCAGATGTCTTTGTATACTTTTTTCTACCTGGAACACACAGGTCAGTGACTACATAAATGTAAAATTAAATAAGGATGGGCCTGACCTGTCCTGGTGCAGTGGATAAAGCATCAACCTGGAATGCTGAGATTGCTGGTTGGAAACCCTGAACTTACCCAGTCAAGGCACATATGGGCAGCAACTACCACAAGTTTATGCTTCCCACTCTTCCCCCCAATTTCTCTCTCTCTTGTCTTAAAATCAGTAAAATCTTAACTAAATAAATAAAGGATAGATTATTAAAACATCTGTTTCTTGACTCAAATTACATTTGTCAACTTTAGAGTTAGTTGTGGAAATAAGAACAGCTAGTCAGAAATGCCATTCAATCAAAAAAACATAAAATATGTTTACTTGAATTCACCGATTCAAATACTTTGTACACACACTTTTAGATAAATGGTCATTTGATAAATTGACCCTTGTCAATGGTTACTGGCTTCTCTAAGATCCAATGATATTTCTTTTACTTTCCTCTCATATTAATTAGATGGATCAGTCAGAATAGAATATGTTTTGCTGTGGTAACAAACAGCTCCCAAATCATAGAAGCTTAAACTAACAAAGTTTCATTCTCTGAACTTAAATAACCCAGTAGACAAAGCAGCCAACAGCTTTAAGCATTAACAGTTACAGGGGCATAGGAAAAGAGAGAGTAGAAAGTTATACACTGGCTTTTTAAGCTTATAATCACATTTCCCTGGATAAAGCAAGTTACCTGAATACATCCAACTTCAAGAAAGTACAGATGCAACCCTACACAGAAAGAGACTGGAAATATTTAGTGGAGAATGCTAATAAAACCACACCAGATTATTTGTAATTCCCTGAATTTACCATTTAACTTCACTCCTTGTTCTTGAAAGAATGCCCTTGTCAGTCTATAAATTTGAATTACTACCTACCAAAATCCTTTCTAGAATATTCCCCTCCTGTAAAGCCAGTAGCCAAGGCCACCATCACTGCAGCCTGGCCAATGCAGGTCTGCATTAGATTCGAACAGTCGGTAAAAAAACAACGTAGCCAAAAACTGGTGAGCCATCAGCTTTAATTCTAGCTTGTACCCAGCAGGCAAGCAAAAACACACACTGGGCTTCAAAACCCACTCATTCGGTGCTCACAAAGCTACTGACTTACCCCAGTTTCCTAGAATCAAAGGTTTCTAGCTCACCAGACTTATTCACCTCTGTTCCCCATCTACTCCAGCACAAACTGGCTTCTCCCTTAGCTTTCTGCCATCTTGGCTGCTTCTCCTGGCCTCCATGTGGCCTTCATCTGCTCTCCAATACTAACCTCAGGAACCAAGAGCCAAAGAGAGAGAGATCAAGCTACTGGTCTCTCCCACTTTATACCGTAGAATCAAAACCTTTAATCTAATTATACAAACAAGGAAGTCTCTGTATAATGGGATTCCTCAGGAGAGTGCACCACCCTACATCATCCAATCAGTCAAGGGTGTGGGGAAAAGCTTACTCTTAAAGCCAAGCCTTAGGCTATAACAACCCGGCCTGCTTACATTACAGCCTTTCCCCCACATTTATCCCAAGCATAAGGGCAAATAATATCACCTGGGTGACAGGCTTCCATGTGGGCAGCGCCATCTTTAACAAAGTGAGCATATTGTATTTTATCTGCCCAACACCTCCCTTTCCCCATTTCTTTAACCTGACCATTATGGGAAATTCCCTGTCTCTGGAGCAGCAAAATCATAAGATCCAACTACAGGGCCTTTTACAAGCAGCTGGATATAGAGTATCACAAAAACATCTTACTGATCTACTCTTAGTTATTTGGCAACAATGTCCTTGTTATCCTTGTGAGGGTAGCCTAGAATTAGAAGATTGGTAATGCGTTGGGAGATGGTTCCATAATTCAATTGGGCCAGTTACCGTACAATACCTGATTAGAACTCATGCCAGCTAGCGCTCCATCCCATCCAGGGGTAGCATAAGCAGCAGCCCTCTCCTAATGAGAATCTCACCAATCAGTCAACTCCTACCAAGACCCTTGCTCTAGATACAATTCTCCCATCCCCACCTTCATATGAAAGTAAGGTTGAAAATTGTCTAAGGAAAAGCTTAGAGAAAGATGGAGAATTTGTTCAGGTTTTGCCAATATTAAGAACGCCAGGGCAGCCTGCACGGCACGAAAGTCTCCTTTTCAGGTCTTTAAGGAATTCAGGAAAAGTATTACCGAAAATGGAGTACAAAGCACATTTACCAAGGGAATGGTTGAGACAATGGACTGAAAGGGGTTAATGAAACCAGTAACCACCACTGCTCAATACAGTGTCTGGACACAAGAATACTAGAGGTCAGTTCAGACACAAGCTGTAGGGAATCTAAATGTGGAAGTTCTAATTGGTGTTGATATGCTCACAGGAGCTGGGCATACGACACACTCCAGGGTCAGGCTCACATGAACTGCACCACCTTTGCTCAGGCTTTTACAACAGCTTTTGAGGCATGCGTTCGGATTCCAGATACCACGGTCCCTACGGGCTCTTTTGCAAGCATCCATCAGAGACCTAACAAACCCTATACTAATTTCATTAATCACCTGCAAACTGTCATCTCACAACAGGTAGATCAGTGGTTCTTAACCTTTTTTGAGGTACTGAACCCACAACCCACCAGTTTCATATGCGCATTCATCGAACCCTTATTTAGTGATAAATAAAATATGATTGTTTTTTCCAAATTCAAGACATAGGTATATGTTTTTTTACTGGTGCACAAAATGAGCCATGCATGAACATCACCTTGATCAAAGAATAAAACCAACAAAGTGCATGAACTCACAACAAATTACGGTATTACTTTATTCTGGCCTCCGCGGCAGAGGCTTCTCCGAACCCCTGAGACCGACTCATCGAACCCCTAGGGTTCGATAGAACCCAGGTTAAGAACCACTGAGGTAGATAATGAACAAATAGCAAAGGTGCTGACCCTACAATTGGCTTATGAGAATGCAAATGCTGATGGCCAAAAGCTCTTGACTCCTCTTAAGGGGCAGCACCCTAATATAGCAGAAATGATTAGAGCATGTCAGAATGTAGGGACAGAAATACACAAAGCCCAAATCTTGGCCACCACATTATGACCACAGATGTGCTTTAACTGCAGCAAAGAAGGACATTTTCAGAAAAGTTGCAGGCAGAGTCTAATGACAACCGTATAGCTTGGCTTTTGTGTGTGCCCTGAGGGGCTAATTAAAACTCTGTCTAAATATTCCTTATAATGTTCCAGCAAAGCAGATTGCAAAAAGCCAATGTGATCAATTGTTATTCTTGTGTTTATGCAAATTACCAGGCCAAGTTAAAACTGAACTTAATGATGTAACTAAGGTAATCTTAATTTTGACTCTTTAAAAACAAACTAGGGTAATTTTAGGGAGAAAAAGAATATTTCAGTAAAATCCATTAACACACAGTTATATCAGAAACTAGACTGGATCCTGAATTTTTCTGATTTCTTGACAGTTTTGGACAAAAGGTTCCTGTTATCTCTGTTACTCTGTCATATCTTTTGAAAATATAAGTTTGTTTGCCAGTGAAATAACCTGTTTCTAAAGGTCATGAAATATGTTCATAAAAGTATCAATCTAAAATTGCTAATTACTAACTTAGTCCTCACTGCAAGTTAAGGGTTTTAGAAATTGAGAATTCTGATTAATTGGAAAGAAACTGTATGGTCTTAATGATAGAGGGTATAAGGTATGAATAAGGTACTTTAGAAAGGAAAAGGAAAAAAGTAAGTTGTTCTGAAAGCTGGTTATTTCTGAGTAGAGAAGAAGGTTTGTGTAAATCACAGAAGGTTTGTGCAGAGGAAAAAAACCAAAAGAGAAGGAACTGAGAAAGTGAACAAAGGTGAGAAAAGGAGAGGAAGGAAGAACCTCAGAAGAAGAACTGTGCTGAAAGGAAAATAAAAAGAAATCTTGGGACATTCTTGGGGGCCTCGGGAGCTTGAGGAATTCATCCAAATTTACAGGTATTGCAGAAAGAGCCAATGGCCTTGTTAAGCACCAACTTCACAAACAAAAAAGGAGGAGTCAGGAGGAGAGATTCACCCCACAAGAACAATTGTCTAAGGCTCTTTTTACTTTTAATTTTTTGAACATTTCCTCACCTGGACTTACTGTAGCTGAGAGGCATTTTATACCAGCCGAGCAATGGACTAAGCCTCTTGTGTTGTACCAGGATGTATTAGCTGGTCCTAAGTGGCAGGGTCTGGTCAGATTGCTTACCTGGGGCAAGAGTATGCTGCAATTTTGTCATCAACAGGTCCTCTTTGGATACCAGTGAGGAACATGAAGCCTTATCATGAGTTGGCATCAGCCCCTAGGAAGCAACCCCCAGAGATCCAGAAGCTTATATTGAGTCCACCTCTGGGAATGAGCCCAAAAAAGAGGAGGAGACCTAACTTGCTTCCAAGCACTCAGGGAACACCTGACATCTGGGGGGAGGGCTTTGAAGTATCTAAGCACGTATGCTGAAGAAGTTATGCATAATACAGGCATGCCTGTGACCCCTGAAAACCTGTTTCTCTCTATACCTTCCACTGCAACTACCATCACCTGTAGAAAATATCCTCCTGAACCTGTTAAAGATCCGAACCCTTATTAGACAGCTCAAACAAAAAAATCAGGAGATGTAGAGGCCCTGAGTGGAAACATAGAATAGGAACACAGTTCAGCGCCCTGAGGTAAAAGCCACAGTGCTTCACTGAGAAAAGTACTGAACACAGTATGTGCTGAACACAACACCCAATAGGGATAGAATCAGCAATTCTGATTAATCAATAGGCAGGATAGATATCTCAGAGGTGAGCTACTTCCCTTGCCCTTTTGTCTGCTCTAAGAAGTTCCCCTTCCTGACTTCCTCATTCTTGTCTATGATTCTATTTGTGTGTATAAATAATACCTGTAGGGACTGGCTGTCAGGGCCATTCTCATGATACCTGTATAGGGGATTGTGAGGTAGTCTCCCCTAGTCCCTCGGTGCACTCCATCTGTTCTTCGAGTAGTTACTTTCTCTGTGACATCTATGTATCTGTGTTTTGGCTACCTCCTTAAACCAAGAGATCATGTTTTATCAATCTATGTAATCTCCATGGTGGTTGGCACAGGTAGACAGTCACTAAAAACAAGGTATCAATAAAGTCCTTTTACAGTTTTATTTTAAAACAAGTTTCCTCCCCTTTGTGAAATATAATAAAGAATAAATTTACTCATACATTAAACAGCCTCAATCATGTGATTGAAAATTACATTATTCAAAATGATGGAGATGTTGAAAGTTTAAAAAAACGAAATCCTCTTGTCTAGTTTGAAGAAAGATGCACACAAATAATTCGAGTAATGCAATAAATGATATTACCAAGTGAACCCTGATATAAAGAGAAAAAACCCTTTAGGTCTGCCTGAGGAAGTCAAGGAAGGCTTCTCAAAAGAAATGGCATTTGAGCTGAGTTCTTAGGAAAAAGAAGGTATATACAGATGGAAGTGGTCAAGGGTAATGGTCGGGGGAAAAGCTATAGAGTCAAATATTTGGAACTTTTAAGACAAGTTACTAAAGTGTTGAACAGATTACTTAACATTTGTGTGTCAATTTTCACACCTGCTAAATGAAATTGTACCTACTTGCCAATCTCAAAAGTTTGTTATGAAGGTAAAAGAGCTGTTATATAAGAAATTGGAGAGTACCATAAAGATTAAGATGTGGACCTTGAAAGGTCAGTGAAATTTGGTGGGTAGAGGAAGGGGCTTAGGGCATATAAAGTGAAAAGAATGGTGTAAGCAAAGACTCCTAGGAGTCTCAAATACTCTTTGTAATCCATACTAGTCTCATCGCTGCCAAGTTTTCTTCATTCACATTGGATGATATATTGGTCAAGCTAAATTAAGTCATTTAATGATAATAAACTCCAAACTGAAATTACTTACAGTAAGGTGTAATTCTCGTCATGTTATTTGTCAGTCACAGTCATCTTCAGCTTTCTTCCATCATTCTGGGACCCAGATAAAAGAGCATCCCCTTTGTAGGAAATGCTGTTCTTGTTGCAAAAGGAAAAGAGAGATGACAGAACCAAGCAGTTACTCTTAAAGTTTCTGTTCCTCAATGGTATACATCACTTTCTTTCTCATTTCATTGAACAAATGAAGGCATAAGATCAAGCCAGCCATTCAACATGATGAGGAAGTAAAATCTTACCATTGAGAGGGACAAAAATATTTGGGAAAAGTAATACAACCTACCACACAGGTTGCTTTAATTCTCAAACAGGTATGGCTTTGACTGACTTCTGGATTATATACAAAATCAAAAATTTTTAAAGTTCTGCTAATATGCAAGTTATGATGTTCTTATCTCTGGGATGGGTATTAGTTCAATTCAATGTTTCCTATAAATTTACAAAAATACCTAGAATTAAAATCATTTTGAAAAGTCAATAAATATCTAGAGGGTCTATGCATATAATTGTGATCTAAGTATAAACAATATTAACTTACAAACTGAACTAACTGAAATCTTCACTATATCACTCTGAACAAAGGAAAACTGATTTCCACTCCACTCCCATTTGAGCTATGAAGGGACCATAAAAAAGAATCTCATATATTTAATTTTATTTATTTTTGAGACAGTGAATAAGAAAGAGAGAGAAAAACATCAATTTATTGTTCCACTCATTCATGCATTCACTGGTTGATTCCTGTATGTGCTCTGATAGGGATCAAACTCACAACCTTGGAGTATTAGGACAATACTCTAACCAATTAAGCTACCCAGCCAGGGCTGGTCATATAGTTAATTTTAAATGAGACCATTCAAACAGTTTCTTCAAATTTGATGAAAATCTCTCTCACCCTTTTTGTGTGATGTCACAAGGAACAAAGGTTTAATTTATATAGACAGCAAATGAAAGATTCTTTAGATATAATTGTATTCAAGCCAACTGTATTCAAGATGTGTATTCAAGCCAATTATTTTTTGTTTTTGCTCTTCGCTAGCAATCCTTTATTCTTTAGTCATTTTTTAAATTTTATTTATTGATTCACTTATTTTAGAGACAGGAATGGAAAAGAGAGAGAAACATCAATTTGTTTTTCCACTTATTTATGAATTCATAGTTTGCTTCTTGTATGTGCCCAGACTGGGAATCAGACCCCCAACCTAGGAACATCGGAACAATGCTCTAACCAACTGAGCTATCTGGTCAGATCTGTTTAGTGCTTTTTAAAAGTTATTTGTCAATAGCTGGTACCTTGTGCACTGAGCTCAGCTTTGCTTAATTTGACTGTTTTTGTAGAAGTCTCTATTTCAAAATACTTTGGAAATTTTTTGTTTTAAAAATAAATCATCGTATTTTGGAAAGTTAGCTTCTTTTTAAATTATACTTTATGATGACATGGTTTGAAACAACTCTCAGTTTGGCTTTTCAGGAATAGACCTGACAACTAATCACATTGGACAACAAAATATAGAAATTATTATTGATAATATTAATAATAATAAGTATAGCTAAGACAGAGTGATACTGCCATTGTTCTAAGTGCTGTATATGTATTGATTCATTTGATCTTCACAAGAACCCTATGAGTTAAGATACCAATATCCCCATTTTACAGATGAGGGATTTATAATATTTATTTTAATACAAATATAAATTCAGCTTTGGAAAAATAAATCATGTTTGGCAGGGTTTATCAGCGAGCTAGGAAGTTGGCCAGTTAAAGCAGGAAACCAACAGAAGAAAGGGAAGTAGTAACAGAAGCTTGTTTAGAGGTTTCCTGAACCTTAATCTATTCTTCAAATAAAAGAATTTCAAACAACAACAATAACAAAATGTAGGCAATCCTTTTAAGGTAATTCTTATAAGGTGTTAGTCAAAATAGAATTATTTTCTATTTAGCTCTTAGTCAACAAATAGCCTTTTAGTTTTTGTGAGGGGCAAGATCTGGACTTTATATATAGATTACATTTTGATTTTGAAACACTATTAACCTTTTCTAATCTTCAAAAGAGCATAGAAGCTCAGGAACTGTGCTTCTAGTTAGAATAGAAACAAGAGTACAACATTCCAATTTCTCCTTTGATGGTTGATTACATTCTCCATGGCTGTAAAACCACAATCCATTGTAGGATAGCTGCACTCAATCTAGGAGCAAAGAGGAAGTCTAAGAGTAGCTCTGATGACCCAGACACATGTTAATTTGGGGAGCCATTTCCTATTTGTAGATATTTTGACCGGACTATTGTATGTGTATAAAATGTTTTTACATGGATATATTTTGTTTTACACATTGATGTAATTGACTAGGTGAACAAATAACCATATGGAAATAATAATTAACTCCAATTCATAGTTTCAAAGTTACATTTGATTAAAACACATTAGTAAAGATTTCAAAAGTTATATAAAATGAAGAAAAGAATCAAATTAAGGCATTAATGAATCACTTTTATTCTGTTTATCGTTCAATTTGCTATGACTTTCTCATTGGTTTTCTCAAAGAAAGGGTTAAATTTCAGCAGACATTTAAGTTTTTCTAAATATTAGAAATAACAGTTGTCCATTCTCAACAGCTCATCCCCGAAAGAAGAAATTCTAGAAAATAATCTATTACTAGGTTTGCTTCTTATATTCAAGAATACTATAAAGTATTTAAACCTTTAATCATTGGGGAAATTTTTCATAGAGAAACTAACAAAAAGAAAGAAGGAAAATAATAACTGAAATTTTCAATAAGTTGAATGTGGTAGAGAGAAAAGAGGCAATCAAAATTGATAAATAGTTACAGCTAAAATATGTGAGAATATTCAGGTGTATGTTATTCATAAATCAGACTGCAAAGGTTAGGCAGAGGTAGTATATCTGTTATCTTTCTTACAAAACTTCCTTTTTATTTGACTTGACTTTGACTCCTGTCAAATTTAGTGACAGGTAGTGACGTAGTAACTAACGTCCTCTAAATAATTTGCAATTGTCTTAACTTTTTTAAAAAACATGGGATTAAGCCTGACCTGTGGTGGCACAGTGGATCAAGAGTCGACCTGGGAACACTGAGGTCGCCAGTTCAAAACCCTGCTCTGGTCTGGTCAAGGCACATATGAGAGTTGATGCTTCTAGCTCCTCCCCCCTTTCTCTCTCTCTCTCACTCTCTCTGTGTCTCCTCTCTAAAATGAATAAATAAAAAGAAAATTTTAAAAAAACCTTTAAAAAATGTGATTAAGCCCTGTCCAGGTAGCTCAGTTAGTTAGAGCAATAAACCAATGAACGCATAAATAAGTGGAACAACAAATCAATGTTTCTCTCTCTTGCTCTAAAATCAATAAATAACATGGAAAGAATAATCAATCTATGAATACATAAATAAGTGGAATAACAAATCAATGCTTCTCCCTTCTCTCTCTAAAATCATTAAATTAAAAATTGTGATTAGTGCTTTACACAATGGCTTTTCCCCTGTTCTCCTGGTTAAAAAAAAAGATAGAACTTTATACATGGCAAGACTATGACATGCTAAAGGTCACATAACCTATAGGTACAGCCACATTTCCTAGTTACTAATCTAGTACAATATTTTAAGTTCCATTAGACTATTAAATCTGGTGATTAGTTAATGATATACTGACAAACACCTTTTCCATTTTATAAAAATCATCCCATTAACTTTTGTGGACCCATGCATCTAAACCTACTTGTTTCAGGAAATTGTCGAAAAAAAATTTTTTAAATAACAGGAGTGTATATGTAGGCTCAGAAAAACGCAAGAGTTTTCCAGATTCTTGGTTCTTCTACAAGTACAAAAGTATAGACGGATAAAGTAATAACAGGCGAAATGATTTAGAGAACCAATATTTCATAGCTCGTTTTAAAACGATGAAACAGCTTTTAAAATAAAAAAAAAATATTTTTTTCAAGCAAACTAGTGTTGAGGGAATCATTGATGTTCAAATATTTTTGAGATATTAGTGTACATTAAAAAATAATTTTTTTGCCTACGGTGGCTCAGTGGATAGAGTGTGGACCTGGAACTCTGAGGACCCAGGTTGGAAACCCTAAGGTGGCTGGCTTGACCTTGGGGTCCCTAACTTGAGTATGGGATCATCAACAGGATCCCATGGTGGCTGGCTTGAAGCCCAAGGTCACTGGCTTGAGCCCAAGGTTACTGACTTGAAAAAGGGGTCACTGGCTCTGCTGAAGCCCCATCCCTACCCCATAAAGGCACCTATGAGAATCAGAGCAACTAAAGTGCTGCAGCTGCCAGTCAATGCTTCTCGTCTCTCTCAACAACAACAACAATAACAACAACAACAATAAAAGGAAAGCAGCTGTAATTGGAACTACCCCCTGTCTTCCCCCCTCGTCCTAACTCCAACGCTCCACATTGGCTAAAACGCATAGCTGAAAGGATTTTGCTCATTTTTTCCAAAACACTTCAAATCTGGCTAGTCGCCAACCATGGAAAGTTTCAAGTAAATGTAACATTTGGGAGAGAAGAGGAATGCTTGGGGCTGCCTTCGCGGGACCTCGGCCCTCAGAGGCATCGCCAAAGGCCCTTACCCCACAGCTCGGGGTCCCGCTGCAAGCTTGGACCAGCCAGCTCGCGTCGGCCCCGCTGACTAGCGAGCGGCCCCTCAGCTGCAGGGGCTCTTGCCCATCAACTCTCCCCAGCAGTTTGAGGTCCCAGAGTCCAGGAGTCCGTCCACTTCGTAAATAACAAGCTCCCAAACCCGGGTTCCCAAACAGGGAAGTCAGCGGGTTGGTAAGGCTAGAGGAAAGGGGGCTACCCTGACGCCCAGCCTGGCAGCTCGGGCTCACACATCAGATTGATCCTCTCCCCGCCTCCAGCCGGTCCCCCGCCAACCTCTTCGCGCTCCGAGCGCCAAGAGGTTTCGACAGCCCCAGTCTCCAATCAGAAGAGAAGTCTAGAATATAAACCAATAGAAACAGGCAAGGTAGGCGGGCCTTAGCGTCTTCCCGCCCTCAGGAGGGTGAACGCGGAATGTGTCTGGCCCTCCCTTGTACTTCAGTCTCAGTGCAGAGCTCTCGGCGGAGAGGGGAACAGCAGTGGCGGCGGCGGCGGCGGCTGCGGGAGCCGGAACCACACCCACACCCACGTCGCAGCCCCTGTCCTCACTTGCCCTCGGTCCCTCCCGCGGAAGAACGCATCCCGCAAGGACAGCGGCTGCCCACGCCTGAAGCATCCTTTCCTGTCGAGTCCGCACTGACTGACCAGACGGCATGATGCGGCTTCGAGGTTCGGCGACGGTGCGGGACCTTCTCCTGCGGCCGTCCGCCGCCTCCGCCAGCGCGGCTCTGAGGCGAGCGCAGCCCGTCGCCACGCTGTGCCGGCGCGCCCGGGGCGGGGGACTGGAGGCCGCCGGCGCGGCCGCCGCCGCGAGGCTCTACCCGTGGTGGGGCGGGGGTGGCCGGCCGGCCGGGCACCTCGCCCGGGGCCTGTCCGGTTCTCCCTCAGAGATCCTGCAGGAGCTGGGCAAGGGGGGGACGCAGCAGCAGCAGCAGCAGCAGACAGGGGCGTCGCCGCCCTCGGCCCCGCCAGCGCCCGGCCCCAAGGACGGCCCCGGGGAGACTGACGCGTTGGGCAGCAGCGAGGGCAAGGAGCTAGTGGCCTCAGGCGAAAAGTGAGTGACTCGGCGAGGCGGAGAAGGCCTCGTCTCGCGCGGGGTCCGGGCCGAGCGGGGCCTGCTGTCGGGAGGGATGGGGCGGAGGTGAGAGAGAGAAAGAAAGATGCCGGGCGGCCTGCGTTTTGTGCGCCATGTGATCAGGCCGCGCCCGCGCCCCTCTGCGGGCCCTCACTTCCCTTCCTGGCCCCGGGCGCGGGCCTCCCGGGTGGTGCCGCGGGTCCTGGCGCTGTGGCTGCCTGGCCCACGCCGCGTGTTCCACGCCCTGGCTCTCGCCTGCAGCACTTGGGCTCCTGTCCAGCCCTTCGTGGGTGATGCCACACGAATATCTCCACCGAGTGACATTTAGAAGTCAGGCGGTGAGCAAAGCCTGTGCCTTCCTGATCTGTCACTTTTCCAGGCTCGAATGTCCTCTCAGCCTGCCCTCCTTCGATCTCTGCCACTGTCTCTTTGGAAGCCTAACGTGGTCAAGTAGTCTTAGTATTTCCAGTGTGGCTCCTTGAGGCCTGTGTAGAGCCATCTGGGGCACCGGAAACAATGTTTCCGAAACGAGATTAGGAGGAAAAACGTCACGTGGCCGAGAAGATGGGGCACACTGTACAGACCACCTATTTGCCCTGGGGCCCACCGGCTGTGACCTGAGTGATGTCGTGCATGAGACGGGCGAGTTCTTGAAAATAAAAGTCAGAATACCGAAGATGAAGTGTGATGGATAAAACACTAAGTGAAAAATTTGCGTTAACTTAAAAAGTGATAGGATATTAACTGCCACACGGCAGTTCACTCTTAAAACAAAACTGGTTTTTCTTATTTGCAGCAGTTATTTTCTGGATATTTTGTCTTGTGTCATATAAATGGACACAATCTTTATTTTCCCAGTGTGGTTACAAATTTACCTGTTTGATTTCTTTATACCCCATTTTTCTGATATTGTATTGACATATGACCTATTTTACCTTCCTTTTACTTAATATTTCATATCTAGCTCCCTAGTACCTTAATTCAAATTGAAAGTGTGATTCTTAATACTTTCAATTTCAGGTCTGCTTAATGTTCCCTGAAATTGGAGTTGGCACCTTCTAAACATTCCAAGTTAAAATTGTTTTCCCAGACTGGAAAAAAAAATTATTTATTTATTTACAAAAAAAATAAAACACTTTATAATGGGCAAAATTTGTGATATCCTGCAGTAATGATTACGTGCTCTGAGTGACCTTTATGACCATGGGTGGATTATTTAACATCCTCAGTTAGATGACTCAAATTTCTTCAAAATCCAAAAAGCTGGACTTTTGTTAAAGATCTACCTCTCTTAAAAAGAAAAGAAAATCTACTTCTCTAATATGTTTTAGGACTTAATCTCATTTGGTATTCACTTTTATTTTATTATCATCTGGATTACCAGGTGTGTAACTAGTTTTATTTTTATTTTATTTATTTTTTTACAGGAACAGAGAGTCAGAGAGAGGTATAGATAGGGACAGACAGACAGGAAAGGAGAGAGGTGAGAAGCATCAATTATTAGTTTTTCGTTGCCGTTGCAACACCTTAGTTGTTCATTGATTGCTTTCTCACACGTGCCTTGACCGCGGGCCTTCAGCAGACCGAGTAACCCCTTGCTGGAGCCAGTGACCTTGGGTCCAAGCTGACGAGCTTTTGCTCAAGCCAGATGGGCCCACGCTCAAGCTGGCGAGGTAGGGGTCTCGAACCTGGGTCTTCCGCATCCCCGACCAATGCTCTATCCACTGCGCCACTGCCTGGTCAGGGTGTAACTAGTTTTAAATACCTGTGTCCAAAGTTAATTGCAAAATGAAATTTCTGGCATTTAATTGTTGTCCTTAAAGACAATAGGATAGAAACTGCATTCTATTGAAAATGTCTTCCAGTATGTGTCTCCTTCACTGGCTCTAGTGTCCATCTTTTTTCCCTTTTTCAGATAGGAAGTTGTGCCGATTTTGAAATTTACATGTTTTCTAGAAGCTTGTACCTTCATTGCCTTCTGAATAAGAAATCATCTTATAGCAATAACTTTGAAACTGTTTTGGCTTATACTTATTGACAATCCCTACATAAAATATGTCCTGTCCTCTCTTCCCAGCCCCCAGAGAAAATCAGCCTAAGCCAAGGAATCCTTCAAGAATATTGGCTCAAATGCCCTGGGTTTTCGAATGTGCCACAACATTATCTTGTTTACCTTAGTACAAAGGAGTTTCTTTTATTGTCACCAAAGTTTGGAATAATAGCTAGATTGGTTCCAGTATAGGCAGATATTGTGGATATGCTTTCACACCACTGTAATAAAGGGAGGATTGCAATAACAAGCAAGTTGTAAGCTTTTTGCCGGTGGAGGGTCTTGCTTTCAGTTTGTAAAAAAAATGCAACATCTGTGAAGTACAATGAAGTTAAACACAATAAAATGAGGTATTCCTGTATATGATAATCCCGAAAGCTTTCATTCAAGGATTTTAAGAATGAACACCAGCTCTCTTCAGTTTACAAATAAAGAGAAGAGCCCTGGCCTCAAGATTGTGAAAAAAAAAATCTTTAATCTGGTTAAAGATCCTATTTTCTGAATGACCTGGTTTCCAAAAGTAGTTTTCCTCCTTTGACTCCTTCCACTTTGCCATTATATAATAAACATTTATTCTGGGAGGTAAGCTTCCAGTTGATGCTGTTATCCTTTCTAATGCCCAGCTTCCAAAGCATAGGTCATCCCTGAGTCAACAAGCCACCTGGATTGTCAGCACCCACTGCCAGGTTTAATAGAGAATTATTAAAAGAAATAGCCAGTTGAAAAATGAGTTAACATTTTGTAAAGGGCTTCCTTAGGACAGTATTTGGCATACATTAAATATAACATAACTGTTGGCCTGGGATGCAGAGTACCCAGGTTCGAAACCCTGGGGTCGCCGGCTTGAGCGTGGGGTCATATCTATGACCACATGGTCGGAAGCACAAGGTCACTGACTTGAACCCAAAGTCACCTTGTCCCCCGTCCCCCCCCCCGTTCCAGGCACATATGAGAAAGCAATCAATGAACCACTAAGGTGCTGCAACAAAGAATTAATGCTTCTCATCTCTCTCCCTGTCTCTGTTCCTGTCTGTCCTTCTCTTTTGCTCTGTCTCCCATAAAAATAAATAATAAAATTGCTTTGTTTATTGTAAAACCTGACAAAGACATTGGCCTTTGAATTTTAGGCTCACACATGAGAAACTTCTTTTTGTTTTTTAGTTTCTAGAAAAAAATTGTGTTGAAAAATTGTACTTGAAGAAAACTATGATTTGTACTGTTTACCTTTTTGCTCTGCTTACCAGTAAGCTCAGGGTGAATATTTAATACTTAAACCATAGCAATTTTATTAGTTCACATGGCTGGTTATTTTTCTCCTTTTTTTGGTCTAACTTTATATTTTATTAACTGTATCATATATTCTGGAAGGTGGTGGAATATAAACAAGTTACCTTACAACACCCTGGCTGGTTGGCTTAGTGGTAGAGCATTGGGATGTGGATGTTCCAGGTTCAATTCCTGGTCATGGCACACAGGAGAAGAGACCATCTACTTCTCCACCCCTCCCCCTGCTCTTTATCTCCCTCTCCTCTCCTGAAGCCATGACTCAATTAGTTCGGACTCGTTCACCCTGGGTGCCGAGGATGGCTCTGTGGAGCCCCTGCCTCAGGTGCTAAAAATAGGTTGCTTGGGAGCATGGCCTAAGATGGGAAGAACATTGGCCCTAGACAGGGGTTGCCGGGTGGATCCCGGCTGGGGCGCATGTGGGAGTCTGTCTATCTACCCTCCTCTCACTTTAAAAAAATAAGTAAATACATAAACAAGTTACCTACTTAATAATTTTTCCATAGTCGTACTCTTTGAATCTGTGTCATTCAGGATATGACATCTTCAACTTCAGTTCAGCTATTTTGCAGGGCAGTGTGGTAATATGTTAAAAACTGCATACCCATATGCAATAATTTTATGTTTGCTCATCTATACATTCATTGCCTTCTGAATAAGAAATCATCTTATAGCAATAACTATGAAATGCTGTTTTGGCTTATACTTACTGGTTTACAAATGTAGCTTTCCTCCTTTGACTCCTTCCACTTTGCCATTATGTAATAAACATTTCTCTTACTTTGGGAGGTAAGCCTCTAGTTGATTCTGTTATCCTTTCTAAACCCCAAAAGTGTATATTCTAGGGTCCCTGGGAAGGATTGGTAGGTGGAGATGAGGGGACATTTTAAGCTAATTTCTGTATGAGCAATTTATTGTTTAATTAGAAAGAAAAAGAGATATAACGAAAGGACTAAGCTGGGAAAATATCAGAACATATATGCTTTTTAGACAATAGGTGGTTCATACAGGGTACAACATTGAAACTATTCCATTAAAGTGGTGAGATCGTTTTTACCCTATCAGACCAGCAGATGTTAGGTTAAATCAAGCGATGCAAAGAGTGTGGAACTCTTACATTGCTGGTGGAAGTATAAATTAATTTAGTTATTTTTCAGGGCATTGTGGAAGTATGCTAAAAACTGCATACCCATAAGCAATAATTTTGTGTTTGCTCATCGATACAAAGTCATGACATTTCAAAAATAGTTTTTAAATTAAACCAGAATATTAAAAATACTATATTAAAAGTGAAAGTGTAAATAAATGTGATTTTAGTGAGCTTCAGTGATATATCCAATTCTCCTTAGCTTTAAAAATAAAATGCAGTTAAGTGGCATTAGGTACTTGTTATATTTTAATCTTTATTGTTCTTTATTTTTGTTTCCCCCTTTTTTAAAGAATCCAGATAATTGAGCTTTATGTGTGACGTGTGTATATACCGTATTTCCCCATGTGTAAGACACTTAAAAAAAAAACTTGGAGTCTAATAACTGGTGTATCTTATACAGTGGTTGTAGTTTTTTAAAACTTGAGTTCAGTAATTTTAGGTAATACATTTTCTTTCCAAATTTCAGGCCCCAAAATTAAGGTGTGTCTTATACATGGGAGCATCTTATACATGGGGAAATATGGTATGTCCTGAGTCACTACAATTTGTGGTCTTTAGTATAGAAATTTAGGAGGAAATCTAATTCTAGCAATACAAAAATTGAGAATTAGAGCTAGAAATTACTACAAAGACATCTAATTCCACTTCATTTTACATATATAAATTGGCCACCCAGAGTAAATGACCTAATCAAGTTTATACATTATCAGGACTTTGGGTTTTGTGGGGGATTTTTACCCCAGTAATAGCAGATTAATAAAATGCTGTGTTGAACTATATTTTTAGGTCCAGGAGTTGAAGAGACCTTAAAATTCCATCTCCCTAACTGATATTTTTTTCCTTCTGTTATAAAAACTCTCTACAGGTTGTTACTCATCTCTTCATGAATACTTCCTTGACAAGAGAAACACTCCCTTGGAAGGCAGTCTATTTAATATTCAGAGCTACTTGGTATTATGAGTAGCTGAAGTTTGACTCATGAATTTCTACTTAATATGTTTTAGTTATTTTGAAGAAATCATCTCTACTCTGGTATCAAAGTGGTTGAAGTGACAGAATTCACATATTTGTATTTACAACTAGAATGACATTAAAGGATTACTTAACTGAAGGAATACATGGTTTGAAGGACTAACAGAGTTGGACATTAGGGACTTAATCTGCCATATCCTCATCCTTCATCAGTGACAGGCAGAACACCTCGCCCTCCACCACACACCTACCTGTTAGACTTCTAAAACTATATATGTGGACGAATTGCCATTGGCTGATACGAACAGCCTGGCCAGTTCCCCATGTAAAGCTGATGTTTGTGCTTCTTTCTTTGGATTGCTCTCTAATAAATTCAATAAAATCCAATTAGAACAGCAACCCTAATTCAATATAATCTCATCCTTGCTTTGTACAGGTTAGAGTTTTAACAAGCAGAACATAAATTTAATCATGACATTTTAAAGGTAAAGATTAGTATTTGTCAAGGAAGCTGTAGGCTTAGGGTGACTACCTACCACTGCCCGCTTTTAGTTAGACTACCCTATGTGGTTACTTTTTGTCTTTAGGTTTGTAAGGCCCATCATGTGGGCCTCCCCTAAGTCTGTTACATAGAGGAAGAATCTAGGACTGGGAACTAAGGACCAACTTTCTAGGACTAATTCTGGTCTGACTGTTCAAGAGTTGTGTGACATTGGACATGCTGCTTGACTTTGAGTCTCTGTCCTTACTTGTAAATTGGAGACAGTTTACTCACTTTGCTGTATTACCTGGGATTTTAAGATAAAACAAAGTTCTTTTTTTTTTTTCAAAGAGTCAAATCTTTAAAAGATGTAAGATCTTATTTCTATATTCCACCAATAATTAGCCTTGGGACAAAGTGACTTGGAGGATAAGTAGTAGGATTTGGCACTTTGTCAGACTTATAATGATATATAGTCTGCCACCTTCAGCATTCAACCTCACGGTTTTAATCTGCTATTTGCTGGTGTTGATAGACATTTTCTATCAGTAGGGTCACTCTAAATGCAAAATGATAAAATGATTTAAAAAACAAAATATTTTTTTAAAGATTATTGTTTTGGGGGTAGTTTCCTCATTTACGGGTTGACTTACATAGATTTCTTTAACCCTGAAAACATTAGATAGAAAAAGACACCTTAATTCATATATCCTCTGTTCTAATTGTTTGCTGTTCTTTCTAAACACCCAGTGAATGCTTACCTTCTTTGCTTTGGTGGTTCTATTTTCTTTACCTGAAATCCCTGTTCACTGCCATGTTTCTAGCTCCTATCTTTCAATCCTAGCTCAAATTACACCTCTTCTAAAAAAAAACTTAACTGTGTTAGTAGTGCACAGTGAAGTAATTTTTAGTGATTGGATATCATAGTTCCTTTTTTTTTAATTCCTCCTTGTGAACTTGTTCAGTTTTCTTTTTCGGTTGTAAGCAATGACTAGCAATGTTGTATATGTCATAGATGGCAGTTGAATACATGGGAAAAAAATTTCTTTAAGAGAGAGAGAGATGAGAAGCATCAACTTGTAGTTGCGGCACTTTAGTTCATGGATTGCTTTCTCATATGTGCCTTGACCAGGGGGCTTCAGCTGAGCCAGTGATCTTAGGCTTCAAGCCAGCAACATTTGGTCTCAGCCCAGTGACCATATGATCCCATGCTCTAGCCAATGACCTTGGGGTTTTGAACCTGGGTCCTCAGCATCCCAATCAGTACTCTATCCACTAGGCCACCACCTGGTCAAGTTCTCGCTCTTTTTTTTATATATATAGAAAATAATTTGTTTTTAGACAGTTATTTAGTGAGGGTAAAGTAGGGAAAAGTATGGGTATAAGAATGAACAGAGTGATAGTGAACAGATCTTACAGATATTAGAAAGGAAATAAGGGAGATTAAACAGAAAGGAATAAAAAGGTATGAAACAAGGATTTTTCTTTGGATTTATTAATCTATGTCCTATTTTAGTTGCTGGGTATCATAACCATTTTATGTTTTTCCCTAGGGTATCTGGAGGGATCACTAGGATTTTTTTATAATTGTTGATGTTATGGTTTGAAAGCCTGCTATAACCTTTGTTGTTGTTTTTGTTTGGTTTTTGTCAGTAAAACTTGAGTATCTCAAGGATTTTCTAGTTACTATATTGTTAATGAAAACTAAGTTGTTAGCTTTTGAATTGTAATAGCAAAATACATTATTATAAAATGTTGCCATAGAGCCATATTCAATTTGGGGAGAAAAAGGGACAAGAAAGATCTTAGGAATAATTTCTACCTGTTTGAAAATTTGGGGGTAATCTGTACATTTGTTTGTTCACCAGATTGTTGAAGCTAACTCATTCTCAGATCAGAGTCTGAGCTTTTAAATGCTAATAGAGGTAGTACTTCATTTTTATCAATTTTGACCATTTACTTTGTGAAAATATTTTTTAAGACGACTTAACTCTCCTGTGGATAAAAATTAGCCTCGTCCAAAAGCAAGTAAATATTTACCCTTTTTGCTAACTGTGGCAATAACATGGTCACTTTATTTTTTTTGTACTATGTACCATAAACTAAAGAAGTGTATATGTATTTTGTGTTATTTACATAGCTTTTAGGCAGAGCAAATACCATTTACTGGTGTGATAAATACATGGAAAGCTTATCCTGCAGTTTTTTAAAGTGATAAACTACTGCCATCTGAAGTTTATTTGACAAACCATTTTCTGTAAATAATTGGTGTTATTTCTCACTAATATATATTTTTTGACAGCTGGCTCAATTTTTCTTTAAATATTAAGTCATTGGCTCAGTGGTAGAGCATTGGCCCAGCATTTGGATGTCCCGAGTTTAATTCCCAGTCAGGACGCACAGGAGAAGCACCCATCTGCTTCTCCACCTCTCCCACTTTCGCTTCTCTCTCTCTCTTTCCCTCCTGCAGCCATGGCTCAGTTGGAGCAAGTTGGCTCCAGGCACTGAGGATGGCTCCCTGGCCTCTGCCTTAGGTGCTAAGAAGAGCTCAGTTGCTGAGCAATGAAGCAATGTCCTAGATAGGCAGAGCATCACCCCCTAGTGGGCTTTCTGGGTGTATCCTGGTTGGGGCACTGGCAGGAGTCTGTCTCTGCCTCCCCTCCTTTTAAGTCATTAGTATTGTTGAACGCTATTTAATGGTTTTAGATCAGTGTAAGACCAAGAAAAATTGTACCTTATAACAGTAATATATATTAAACCAATGGCTAGTCCATAAATGACTTAATGTTAAGGTCTGAGTTTAAGAAAACAATTATTCCCTCCTTCCTTTCTCTCTGATTTTCTGTCTGTATTGAAATACAGGTAAAGAATATACATATTATTTTCCAGAATATGTATATGTACACACATATATGTATATGCACAAATGTATAAACCCCCCTATTTTAATAAGTAGTGATGGGTGGGGAACAGACTAATCTGCCATACATCTGTAGTCCTTATAACATCACTGTAATGCTTATGACAGTATTGGAGAGAATAATGAAATGTGTTCATTTCAGTCTCAGGGCAAAAAAATGAAGACATTTAATAGCTTCCTTGTAGTTTGTCACTTGAAAGCTTTTCAATAGATAGGAAAAAGTTCCTTGTTTAAAAGTTTGTTTAACCATAGCATCCTGTAGAATAGAATAACGTTATTAAGATTTAATGCACTTTCATGATAAAATTTTTATTCTAACATTCTTTCTGATTTGTGGCATTTGATCATATGTGAGCCTAGAACACTTTAGAAATGGTAACCGTAGCTAACCATCAGTTGAGTACTCTCTGCTAGGCAGTGTTCTAAAGGTATTTAATGTATGAGTCAATTGATCCTCTTAATAACCCTGTGAGGCAAGTGCTATCTCTCTTTCTCAGATGAGGAAACTGAATCACAGAAATAACAATTTACACAAGGTGACTCAGTTATAGTTTAAGTATTATAGCCAGGATTTAAGAATTTGTATGCTAATCTTTACTGTCTAATACTTAGTTGCTGTCTTCCCCAGATTTTACAATCAGGTTAACTATTTAAACAATATGTAGATGCAGTCATCATATTTAAAACGACAACAACAACAAAGTGTTGACTCTTACCTGAATATTTGCTGAGCTCTAATTAATATTGGGTGATTGTACTAGGTTGTACAGGAAGGTACCACCATGACAAATGGCTAGGCATTAGCACAACTAGAAATAATAATCAAGTTTTTAAAACCTGAGATTAAAGATCTGCATTCACTAATTAGTTATTATATACTTGTTTTTAAGTCTGGTTTCAGTAATACTGGTTGGATTTTGATAAATCAGCATTTAGTGTGACAGACATCTTGATGAACAGATCAGTTCAGGTGTACTCTGGTTCAATGATTATTTAATAATAGATGTAGCTCAAATCCATTTGAATGTTCTCACAAAGATTAATCTTATCTTCTTTTCCCCCCTTTAGTAAAATAAAACAGGGTCTGTTACCTAGCTTGGAAGATTTGCTGTTCTATACAATTGCAGAAGGACAAGAGAAAATACCTGTTCATAAATTTATTACAGTAAGTTTTATATTTTTCTATCTTAAACTTTTTAAAGATCAGTAGTACTGAATCAATAATACAGAAATACTGAAATGTAGTCTTAAAGGCCATTTGACATATAGATTTACTGACACTATTTCTCTTATATTATGTTTTCAAATTTTTATTATGCTCATTTCAAGGTAATCAGTGAAAGAAAATGAAAGAAAGAATGAGAAACTTGTCCAGAAAGTGGGTAATAGTGGCACTAAAATGCCATACACATGTTCAGGTCCTGAGTAGTTTTTATGTACAGGAGTAAAAACTTGTAGTTGGAATAAGCATATACATTTTTTACACTATATATTTACAAACTCTTATTTTTTCAAAAACAGGCACTCAAATCTACAGGATTACGAACGTCTGATCCCAGGTTGAAAGAGTGTATGGATATGTTAAGATTAACTCTTCAAACAACATCAGATGGTGTCATGCTAGACAAAGATCTTTTTAAAAAGTAAAAATTTCTGCCAAACATTTAATGGTGATTGCTATGCTATATGGTGATTTTTATTTTAAAACAATCTAAAGCCAGTGCTTCCTGTGTAACTGAAACAAAATGGGGGGATTTATAAAAATCAATTGTTTGAAGAACATGGTGCACATTAAGGTTCTCTGATGATTGGGGCTATTGTATACTTGCTTTGAAACCACTATTGCAATGTAAGCACAGATGTTTCCAATGTACATAAAATAGAGCATACTCTGTCCTGTAATGGCTTAAATTTATCTCCACTTCATCTGAATTTCTTGCAGGCTTTCTCAGGATGGTCTCTGTTGTGTTTTTTTTTTTCCTACAAGGTGATATAGATGACAGCATAAAATGAGAAGGCTTCAGACAGCCTGTATTCCCTACATTTACAATTCTTCACTGTCTGCTTCTTTCCTCTCTTCAGATGTATTAATATATAGGCTTTTTTTTTTTTCATGAACTAGCAAAGGACCACCGCTTGCTCAGGCAAATGGCGCCGAATTCACGTTGTGTCCTATTTTTATTCACAAGATTTCAAAAAGCTTAGAAATTGGCATAGCATCAAGCATAGATACGTGGAATACATCTGCATGATAGCTTAATAACAATACAATATCAAAAGGCATTAACTGCTATTGCTTCTATGGTTCCCACAACATTCCTTTATCTCAAGGGATAGCCTTGAAGGGAACAGAAATCTTTTTTTTTTTTTTTTTTATAATATATAGGCTTTTGACTATTTTCATTTTTCTCAAATATTTAAAAACTAAAGATAACTTTGGAGATTAATTCCCTGATTTGGTTGATTGATAAGATTTCTTTTTTACTTTTCTATATTTGCTTGCTTATTATGTATCTTATTATGTATGTTCATTAATGTGTTCCTACTAGTTTGATTACTTAATGGACAGCATGTTTTTAATGGATCCCAAAGAGGTAAATGGTATGTTAGACTGCTGATAAAGTGAAAACCAGTATAAAATTATGAACACTACTGTAAGATACTGGCTTTTTTTTTCAGATCATAGGCTTAGTTTGAAATAGATGCAAAGATTTCCAGCATTGCCCTTGAAAATTTATTTTTATGTATATATGTATTTTTATTTGTATTTCCTTTTATTTTCTTTTGGGACTAGATTTGTTCTAAATATCTCCTGGGAATATCGCGGAGTTTTAAATATCTGAAGGTATATTTAACAGAGGTCCTTCAAAGTTTCCTGGCATGCTGTGAAGCACAGCAAAGTAGTGTAGATTTTAGGTCCATGGTGGAATTGGTGTTAGGAATTTGGAGTCTTTTGAACTTGTTTCTTCATGAAGAGAGGGAAATAATTTCTAGTTAGGAATGATTTGCAATCCTACCTTTGCAGTAAGGATTATTTTACTTTAAGTGTTCATGAGCTATCTGCAGAGTACTTTTGATTATGGTGCCTTCTGGGGAGTTAGTTTGGCATATCTGAGCATGAGACATCAGAGAGATGGTAGGTAGATCTGTTGATAATAAGTATGAGGAATTGCTTTGGAATTTTAAGTGAAAGCAGTATTTCCCACTTTTAGAACTGTTTAAAATATTTTATGCTTTATAAACATGTTGCTGTGTTTAAATATGAAATTAAAAGTAATTTAAATACCTTGATTATGAATCCAGGAACATAATCATAAAATTTTCTATCCATAATTATATAAAAATAATGACTACTGTTATTTTAAACATTAATTCAGTCTTTAAACATTGATGATTGTATTATAAGCAGTTCCCAAATTGACAAATGCTTCGTGGTATATATAAGCAGGCAGTAGAAAAGTCTGTAGGCATAAGGATTGCTCTTTCCATCCCTAGAATGAGATGATTTAAAACCTCTTAACATTAAACTTTTCTGGTCATCTGAAAAGGTGATTGCTGCAGAGAAGTTCTTCTGTTTTCAAAATAGGTTTTCTAGTTAGTGTTGCCAGAAATAACACTATTTCATCTCAATGCAAGTGGGAAGGGGATGTTAGAGTGAAATTCATTTTCCCAGAGAAATAATTGATAAAGGTGGGTAGATTTTGTTGAAGTCATTGTGTTGATATTTTACCTAAAATACCTTGTTGGTTAATATATTTAGCTTTTGAGGATATTCTGAGAGACACCTATTATGTATGACATTATTTTCAAATGGGAAAATGAATTCTTGAGTATGCTTTTCGGCACATAATTTGTTTGAAAGTTGGAGATTGCCTGTACCCATCTAGATAGTCAATTGTTTTTAATATTAATAATCCTTAAAAGTAATAGAAGTAGGAAATTTGTGTTGAAAATGAATGCTGTATTTATTCATGCAGTTTTAACCATCTGAGTATTGATTTCTGTGTGTGATCATAATTTTTTGTCTTTTCTCTTTTTTGGGAAAATGAATGATAGTCTTTGCATTTATATAATGCTTTGATTGTATTTTTTTAGTAATTCAGGGTTATTTTACTAATGAAAACTTATATGTAAGATATTTTGTAAAATATGGACATACATTACAGTTGTTAATCATAAACACTTAAGTTAAAGAAGGAAAGTAAAATGACTATTATTCCCAGTTTGCAAATGAGAAGATTGAATAAAGCATGAGAAAAATGCGGCTTACTGAAATTCATAATATTTTCATCTCAGAGTTCATTTTATATGACTTCGAATTTTCTAGATTTATGCCCTCTATCTTAAAATGACTTTCAAGAAAAAACATTTACTGTTTGGAATGCTTATTAGTATGCAGTTAAGCACTCTTTTGAGTTTTAAGATTGCTTTTGTTGGCCACAGTAATCTACCAGTTAAGACTGTTACCACAGCTTTATCAGTACCTTCTGGTAGAACCAGAAGAAACCCAGAACCCTACTTTCACTGACTGTACAGTTTTGTTAATTATAAAGCCTCCTTTTAAAAGTGCTAATAGTTTTAAATAGTGGCAGGTTAATAATTTAAATTTATTTGGCAGTTCTCGTATTCTCTCATGTATAATTTCTTAAAAAAATAGGGATATATATTTGATTTGATACAGATATAGTGGCTTAAGATCAGGAATTGCCTTGTTTTCTGATGAGACATGTATTCTTCAGTATATTTTTTTGCAATTCATTTACAAATTGATTTGCTATTTGAAATAAATGTTAATTGATTGACAAAACTTAATATTTTTAGATCAACATTGCAAAGCTAATAGAAAACAATTTATCAAAGTTTACTGAAGTAATAAATGCATATTATCTTGGGTGTCAATTATTTCTACTTCTGTAGGTTAATAATGGAAATTAGGACTATAATTTTTTAGTTCTAATTTGATTGGAGCACATCTTTAACACTGAAAACAACTTATTTTAAATAATTATTTTACTTTTATATTGAACAAGTGAGTTTACATTCTGAATTTTTATTAATAGTTAAAATGTGAAATTTTGCTTTTAATTTTAATTTGATGTCTCAGTTAGAACAACTTGAATTAAAATATTGAGATAAAAATTTCTCATTTACCATGGGCTAAAAATGAAATGCTGAGTGTCTACTTCTTCATTTCTTCATTTATAATTAGTCCAAGTTATTTACTTGCAAGTTACAGAATTTCCTTATCTGTAAAGTGGAGAAATTATCCTAATCAAAGTGTTTATGTTTTGAGGATTAAACAGAATGAATAGTACTTGAAACAGTATTTTTTGAGTTTTTTTTCTTTTCCCCCAAAGAAGCTGTCAGTACAGTGTCACATCATTTATCTGTGAGGAATCAGTTGCATAAATGACTTTCCATAGTAAATAGTTTGACTTTAATACTTCAACTATATATAACGGAGACTTTAAAGAAGATGGGTCTAGAGTACATGGTTGACTGTAACCTTCTTTAAGGTTACATTAATATGTTGATTTTTCTGGCTTAAATCCTTAGAACAAAGCAGAATATTAGTTTAAATCCTTAGATGTTGTTCCCTCCAGTCACATGATTTACCATATCTTTTAGATAGTTGTAAGCAATGAAACATTTTTATCTACACTGTATTACCTATCTTACAGTGAGTAGAATAATGTAATTAAACATTTTTGTTGATTCAAATAATATAAATGTAATTTATACTACGTTATATATGATTTTTCTTAATTCATTATTTTTATAAGTATTTTAATAAGTATGTCATTTAAAAGACAAATTAATTGGACTAAACAAAGTGGATTTTATTCCCATTATTTAGCTTAGAAGTGTAATTTTTTTAATGTAATTCAGGAAAATGTGTTAAAATACAAACTGTTTAGCTTTTTGTGAAATACTACTAATAGTTTTATAGGAACTGAGGGATATACAGGGGTTGTCAAAATTAGGTTTACAGTTGTGAGTATGCAAAACATAGCTTATTCTTGTGTTATTTTTTATTATGTAATTATTGTATTATTCTCCTTATGAACAACTGTAAACCTAGTTTTGCCTACCCCTGTCTGTCTGAGATTACTTAATGGAAAAATAAACAGGATCTCAACTATGTATGACTGTCAATTTTGGTAGGCTAAGAAACTTGTTTTTAGATGGTCTTGATA
This sequence comes from Rhynchonycteris naso, assembly GCA_037038555.1. Classification (NCBI taxonomy): domain Eukaryota; kingdom Metazoa; phylum Chordata; class Mammalia; order Chiroptera; family Emballonuridae; genus Rhynchonycteris; species Rhynchonycteris naso. The sequence continues at coordinate 42,648,397 of CM072997.1, read as the reverse complement.
CTTAACCTGGTTGAATGCTCTGTTATTTAATCTTTGATATAATTCTTAGGCAATCTAATTTATTTCTTTACTTGTTCAACAACTTACAAACAACTACATGAAAGACCGCTTAAAGGAAAGAAAATGATGTACAGAATATAATTTATAGAATTGTTTATTGTATCAAATGATGTATTAATCAATTGTTTGAATATTCTCCTAATTAATATTGTTATTACAACCACTCATATTTGAAGAGCATATAGTCTTTTTTTTTTCTTACGTTTCACAGATGTGTTCAAAGCAACATTGTTTTGTTGACACAAGCCTTTAGAAGAAAGTTTGTCATTCCTGACTTTATGTCTTTTACCTCTCATATCGATGAGTTATATGAAAGTGCTAAAAAGCAGTCTGGTGGAAAGGTATGTTTTTAATGTGAATATTTTTATAAACCAATCATTTAATAAATTCAGTTTAATTTGAGAAATAGAGAGTAAAATTGTATAGTTTTCTTGTGTTTTGCTAATTAAGAAATTTAACCTGTATGAAGCCATTGGGTTAAGTGTTTTTAAAATATTTTAAATATTTGCTTTATTATTTTGGATAAAAGGAAATCTTAAGTTTGCAAATTCTTTTTTATTTTCAAATTATTGAGATGACTTTTAAATCTCTAATTAATAAAAAAGTAACCATTGGGAATTTCTGTGGATATAATATCTTCAAACATTAAATAAAATGTGTTCAGTTTAAAAAATCCTCTAAATAATATGAAGGGCTATTTAATTTCTTCTTCATATAGTAATAGTGTAATATTTACTTTAGATGGTAACACCCTACCAGCATGACCCTGATTAAAGAAATTCTCTATATCTTTCCCTTAATAAAAATATTCAAATCCTAGTTCCTCTTTTAGACCTCATTCTTTTCTAGGAACAGAGAATACATTGTAAAACACAGGGAATGATGGAAACTGAGAGAAATCACGTAGATCTCACCTGTACTCCTCAAGTCTATTGTGTCTTTAGTTTTTATGAATATTGTTATAAAAGACTACAAAGCCACTGAGTGCTATAAAATAACTGTTCATTGGTGGAAGCTAAATTGAGATAAATTTATTTGTGGAGGAAAGTATTACTGTCTTGTATTGTTACATCTGTTAATTTCCAATATTTTGGTTAGGTTGCAGATTATATTCCTCAACTAGCCAAGTTCAGTCCTGATTTATGGGGTGTATCTGTTTGTACAGTTGATGGACAGAGGTAAGTTTATTTCAAATCAATGAAAACCATCAGTCATTTGTAAAGTAAGTAAATTATAAAACATACAGGATTTTATGGATCTATGAAAGCCAAATTTGGGAAGTGCTCACATACAAGTATATACAGCATAATGAATTTATAGCATGCATGCAATTTTACCCTAAATTCTGTTAAAACTACAAGTCATTTTACCTTATAATTTTAAGTTTATTTTTAAGATAATATTCCAAGTAAAACCTTCCTCCCCCATTTGTTAAATTTTGATCTCTTAAGTATCTTATTCTGTTTGATCTTTTTATTTTTCCTAATTATCTTTTTTTTTCTTTTTTTTTTGAGAGAGACAGGAAGAGGGAGAAATGAGAAGTATCAACTCATAGTTGCAGTACTTTAATTGTTCATTGATTCATTGATTGCTTCTCATATGTGCCATGACTGGGGCAAGGCTCCAGCTGAGCCAGTGACCCCTTGCTCAAGCCAGCAACCCTGGGTTTTGAACCTGAGACCTCAGCACCCCAGATCAGTGCTCTGTCCATTGTGCCACCACTGGCCAGTCTTCCTAAATATCTTCTTTTAAGTATTTATACTAAAAAAAAAAATATATATATATATATGGTTTAGTTCATCCATTCTTGAGATAAGGAATCTGAGGCCAAGAGGTTGTTTACTACTAAAAAAGGTGAAGCTATCACATAGATTAACTTCAAATCCATTTACATCTAGTCATAATGATAGACCTTTATCCTCATCTGGGCTTGTAAAATGTACTAACCACTCATTGTGTATTGAATTAAATGTTGAATGCTCAGAAAGGACACATCATGAGAAGATGTGGCTTTATCCTTCTGGAGCACATTCCAGTAAATAGTGATGTTCCTAATAATATTTGGAGGAAATGGTTTATCATGTAATGGAAATTTTATATTTGGAGAAAATTATCAGGCAATGCTTATTTTCTCTTAAACGTTCTTTGTGTGTTGTAGAGATGATTATTTTAGTTTATGCTTTTTATATAGAGAATTTTAAAAGTTGACTTTGGACTAGAATATATGTATTTTTAAATTCAAAGTTAGGAGGACAGGCTTTGATCAGGTTTTAGAATGATGGTCAAGTTGAAGGTATAGTCTGAATTAGAAATTATTTAGAAATATGTTAGGAAAAATAATACACTTTTGTCATATATACGTATGTATTTATCTTCCATAATATAATTACAAGTGAGGTGGTTCTCTAATATATCTTTGCCCTCTGACATCTTTTTTGTTAACCTGTTTGTCCAGGAGTAGTTATTAATAGTGCTTAGTTTCACCATGAATGAGTTTCATTCTGAATGAATGAGTGGCTATAATATGTCAAGGTATTATTATGGGCATCTGGGATACTTTAGCCATTCAAAGAACAGAGCCAAAAAATTCTATTCTGTGAAGCTTACATTATAATGGAGTCAATGAGGATTTTCCTGTTTTTAGGCCTATTCTCTACTTTATGTGCATTGCAATTTAGTAACATGAAACTAGCTTTTTGTTCTGTTGTTTATCTCTATGGTGATAGTGATTACCATTAATGCCAGCAATCCTGGATGCCATTTAATATAATGGGGCTGGAATTTTAAAGTAGCTAAGGTGAGGTATTTATAGATAGGGTCTAGGAGAATGTTATTAAAAATAAATTATGCTCTGTTTAAAAATTAACCATGGTTTAGCCACGATTAAGGCTGTAATAAAATGGTGACTAATTTCTAAAGGGCTGGTTCATTTTGTGACTAAAATACAGGTAGGAGTAAGGAGGAGGAAATTTTCCTCTTGCCCAGAGGAAAGTTTTTACACTACTTAATTATTTAATTCTTAATTATTTTATTACCAGAATACTTTTAAGCTTTTGCCTTTATTTGCACTATCCCTCCTAAAATAAACATATTTATATTTCTTTTTAATATCTAATTAAACATGTGGTTGAATTATGGGGATACATTTGTAAATTAGAAATAACATGTAAAATAACAATTCCAGTAATTCAGTTACTTTTTTTCCATTTTATCTTAATTATTGTTAATCTGTTTTTAAATAGGCATTCTATTGGAGATACCAAAGTTCCATTTTGTCTTCAGTCTTGTGTAAAACCTTTGAAATATGCCATTGCTGTTAATGACCTTGGAACAGAGTATGTGCATCGATATGTTGGTAAAGAGCCAAGTGGATTAAGATTCAACAAACTATTTTTAAATGAAGATGGTAAGAATTATATAAAAGTTGGTTGGAAAAAGAAATATCTTAATTTCATATGTAAGTCTAAGAAGTTATTTTTTCATTTTTTGAAGAAAATTAAAAGCATTAATACTTTCATTTTTCACAGAATTCTGTGAAACTTACAGAAATGGTTTAATCACCTACATTTTAAATGGGTTTCGGCATCTCATACCACTGGAAAATGAGATAAGGAAAAGATAAGTGCAGGAAGGAAGATTTTTCGCTTTAAAATCACTTATGGGGCAATATCTTTACCACAGTGTCTGGGATTTGCTTTAAGATAATTCAGTAAAGTGTGGCAGGGAGTTCTGTATGTGATTGTTAATTAATATATGTTGGTAATTATTGAAGCTAAAGTTTAGGTACATGGGTGTTTATATTCTGTTCTTTCTGCTTTTGTCTATTGTATATATTGAAAACTTGCATAATAATAAATTTTTAATGGTAGCCCTTGTTGAGATAGTTGTTTTTTGTTTGTTTCTTTGCTGTTACATAATGTTAAATATTTGAAAGAAACATCTTATGTTAAATAGTTGGACAACTAGCAAGCCTTATTACATTCCAGGGATCCAAAAGAAAAGGGGAGGACAAAGGTAGTTAGTATTTTTGATCTGATAGTAGTTGGTGTTTCAAATCTACATATTAACCTATGGATTTGTTTCTGTTGTTTCATCTTTCAGGCATATGCTAGGTTTCCAATTGTGTGATAAGATAGAATTTGAAGAAAGCTAGAGTGAAGGAATTCAGTAGTTGCAATAATGGTTGGAGAAATATACTTTTGTATTTTCTTTTCTGCTGGATAAAAAATGAAATGTGATATATAGTCATTGTTTTATTTTTTTAGGGAAGTTATAAGGTTTTTTCTATTTATTTTTAGAGCAATTACATTTTAATCTTTTATCATAATCTTTCTATCCTGATGCTACATTTGACTTTATGGAGATTACCATAAACTAGCAACTTCAGTAAGGACATTACATGCAGAAATACTTTATTAAATTCACTGACATCAGTATTTAATATGGAAAGGATAATTCTTTTTCTAACAAGACAAACATTTTACAAATAAATTATTATTTTCCTATGTAAGGTAAAGTGGGGAATAATCTATGTGGTTCTGGTAAATTGACTGATTTTGAGAGAGGTTTTTAAAGAATACAAATAAAGAAATATAAGAATTTATATTTAAAGGAGTATTTTAGAAACATATAAATAAAATGGGTTTGGGGTAAATGAACTTAACATTATAAATAATACATTTTTAACAATGTACATTTATGATTTTAGAAATTATGATTTATTGACCCAGTGTCTTTAAGAAAAGATTTGTGATTACAACTCAGGAATTTAGTACTGGTTTATAATATATGAAATAGAAAATTTAACAAGAGGTTTTACCTTTTCCAGACCTGAGCCAATAGCAGGAACCAAAGTAGTACAAAAATGAAGACCTCACTATACCATGCCTTTCTGAGTTCTGCATAGGTGCTGTGCTCTAGAGTATGGTTTTAGACTAACTCCAGCAAAAAAAACAATTTATAGATCTTTTTTATATTTAAAATTTCAAGAATAGATTTATGCTGAACCTATATACTTTATATATGTATATATATGACTTACATTATAAAATTTTATAAAATGAGTTGTTCTAGCTTTGTAAAATTGTGAAGTTGAGATTAATATGAATATAATGAATAGGTAAAGAAACTATAATACGAACTCTTTTAATATCACTGGTTTACAATGCTTTACAGCATAAATAGTTTTTGTCCTGTGGTGGATAGATGCCTGATATTTTCTATTATTATAAATGAAGAAATAAAGTTACTTGATGGTGGTTTCAATTTTGGAAATCACCATCTCTTAGATAAGTCTTTTTCTACCTTGTAGTAGGAGTTAGGTTAAAAATCAACAAATGTTTTTATAGCCTTCTTCCCTGTATTGTTTACAGCTATGGACAGTATATAGACCTTGAATCTTAGAGTAACTTATCTAGCTAATACTAAAGGATACAGAAAATAATTTAAAACATCTTATACATGGAAAGGAAAGACAAACTCAAGCATTGCATACTGATAATTATAAGCGTATAATTGACAGGAGCCAAAATATATGTTTATATGTAATTTATATGTGTAGCAGATTCAAGAAAGCAATTGAATTAATTTACATAAGGCAGATAGGACTGAATTTTATAGAAATAATGAAATTTGGGAGGTTACGTAAGTGTGTACTGCAGGTTTAAACCAAATAGAGAATATACTTTAACTTTTATATGGCCCTGTAAAATTCTAGTATAATACCTAAAATATAAATATACATATTTAATTGAACATTAATACTTTAAAATTCTTTAGTGTATGCATTAGCTTTGACATAGCCTCGGCTATGAACTACATCTTTTTAAGGTTCATGTTCTTAGTGGTTTGCAAAGTTTTGGAAGTATAATATGAAAGAACTATATCCAATATTGCCTTGGAGCAAGAACAAATCTGTGTAAAATTAGTTTTGTGCACTCTAGTTAAAAATATGCCCATCAGTTTTAATTGTAGCCTATGTCCATTTTGTCATTGTACCAAGCTAATATTTATCATTAAATAGTAGCATTTGTTAATTAGCTTGTGTTATTACTGCTGTCACAAATATTTTTAATTACAAATTCTAAATTAAAACCCTTTAATTCTCCCCTTTTACTTATGGCAGAGCAGGAAATGAGTAGATTTTATAGTCATAGCTTTTAATCTGAGGTTTTATACTGCAGTAAATGCTAGTGTTATGTTATAAAGTCTGGTGTATTTCCAAGCATTCAGATGTCTGGCTTTTGAGCCAAAGGCAAAGTGTGCAGTTGCTTACTTCTGAAAATTGATCTGACATGCCATGAAATGTTTTAGTGTTCTTTGAAAGATCTTGAATGTAGCTTATGTAGTATTTCTGAATATTTATGACTTAGAAAATGTTAAATGCCCACATTTATGTCATACCATTTGGCATATACACACTGGCTACCTCATAGGGCCATAGAGCAGTGATTTTCAACGTTTTTCATCTCATGGCTCACATAAACTAATTACTAAAATTCTGCAACTCACCAAAAAATAGATAGGATTTTTATTCATTCACACAGATGGTTATTATTGTGTTGGCTGTTGTCATTTTTTATTTAATTCTTAATTATTTTATTACCAGAATACTTTTAAGCTTTTGCCTTTATTTGCACTATCCCTCCTAAAATAAACATATTTATATTTCTTTTTAATATCTAATTAAACATGTGGTTGAATTATGGGGATATATTTGTAAATTAGAAATAACATGTAAAATAACAGTTCTAGTAATTCAGTTACTTTTTTTCCATTTTATCTTAATTATTGTTAATCTGTTTTTAAATAGGCATTCTATTGGAGATACCAAAGTTCCATTTTGTCTTCAGCACTCCATTGTGCCTGTCATGGTACACCAGTTGAAAATCACTGCCCTAGAGTATAAACCTGATCATGTCAAAAAACCATGACAGAACAAATACGTAAATATCTATACAATTATAAGTATAAACTAATTTGGCACAGCTGGATTTCCATGTCCTGATTTCTATCTACATGTGGTTTTTCTTTCCAGTGGATAAAATGAAGAATGTTTGTTTCTTGGCTCCTTCTTTCTGTATACTATTTTCCTGTGACAGTAATTTTCTCACCGCATGTGATCTCAGAGAAAACGAACTTTTCTTGGTATAATTTGGAATAGGAGAAATCTTGATTATAATACTCAGATATTATACTAAGTATTATTTTAACTTTTGGAACTAGTTATTATCATGGGTAACCCAAAATGTACAGTGTTTGTTTATTTATTAATTGATTTTTAGAGGGGTGGGGGAAGAAGCAGGAAGCATCAACTCATAGTTGTTGCTTCCTGTATGTGCCTTGACCAGGCAAGCCCAGGGTTTCAAACCAGCAACCTCATTGTTCCAGGTTGATGCTTTATCCACTGGATATCCACCAGCTACCACTGGTCAGGCAGCAAAATGCACAGTGTTTAAAGCATAGCTATTAAGTCATGTTTTTGATCTTCTATTGAGGGAAACTGGTAGACTGTCAGTTACCCAATTTTTGTCTTTATTGATTTTTTCAGTTAAAAAATTTTAACGGCTTTATTGAGATAAACATACTGACATTTCCATACCATATAATTAACCTGTTAAAGTGTAAAATTCAGTAACTTTTAGTATATTTGTAGAGTTGTATAACCATCACCACAATCAGTTTTGAGACTTTTTAGCACCACCACTCCCCAAAAAATCCTGCACCCATTAGCAGTCAGCACCCAGTCCTCTTCTACCCTTGGCAAGCAATAATCTACTTTCAGTCTCTAGATTTTTCTATTCTAGAAATTTCATATAAATGGAATTATATATTATTTTAAGATTGGCGTGTTTTACTTTCCATAGTGTTTTTAAGGTGCTTACATGTTGTAGCATGTGTCAGTACTTCATTTTTAAAATCAATGAACAGTATTTCACTGTCTGGATAATAATACAAAGGTACCTTGACACACGAGTTTAATTCGTTTCATGGCCGAGCTAGTGACTCAATTTGCTTGTGTGTCAAATTGAATTTTCCCATTTAAATTAATGGGAATGCAATTAATCTGTTCCGGCCCCCAAAAACCACATGGAATTTTTTGTTTTATATGCTTTTAAATAAGAAAATGTACTTTATAAATAACAAGTACATTTATATATACATAATAAGAGAGAATGTAAAGAAATAAACTAGTTTATGAAGTGTATTTACCTTCCAGGTCAGGCGAAGATGCTGGTGGAGGGGGCAGGGAGAAGACATTAGTATAACAGTGGTCCTTCCCAAGCAGGAAGGTAATTAACAATTTCACAAACAGCTGCCCAGCTCCATTTTATTTTTAAATATTTTATTCATTTTAGACAGGAGACATAGAGTGAGAGAGAGAAAGAGAGAAAGGGGGGAGGAGCTGGAAACATCAACTCCCATATGTGCCTTGACCAGAGCAGTGCAGGGTTTTGAACTGGCGACCTCAGTGTTCCCAGGTCGACGCTTTACCCACTGCGCCACCACAGGTCAGGCACCCAGCTCCATTTTTAACAATAAAAATGAGCAAACTCAAAAACCACAAATCTTAACAAACTTATTTGCCTAACATTTCACACCTTTTGCTCACTTTGCAATTCACACCACAGGCATTCCTGTTCAAGGAATTAGTCACATCACACAAACAAATTACAGTAACAGCATAAGTTATACAAGTTCAACCAGACCTGCTCCCCCCTCCATCAGGGTCTCTCATATTGTCCAAAAGCCACAAGTTCATCCAACAAGGAAGATGGTGCCCCTTCTGGTCACAGTCCAAGAGTCAGTCCATGCACATGGGGCTTCAGTCCTCCCCCTTCATTCCTGCCGTCCTGGCAGCTCTTAAGATGCTGCCCCAAGGAGGAGCACGTGGCAATGGCAGCCAACATTTCCACCTCTTCTCCAGAGAGCATGCTGCCATCTACTCCTTTGTCCCATAAGTATAGCAAACCTACCAAAGGCTTAGTAGGTACTCTTTGCTGCTGGGCTTTTACCTTCTGGAGTCTTTGGATGGCAACTGCAGTCCCAGTCTTCTCATCCTCAGAAGAGGAGCTGGAAACGCTCCCACTGACTCAGAGCCACTCTGCTGGCATGGCTCCAGCTTAGGTTCCTGTGGCTGCCGGCTCTCAGCAATTTCCAGGGCAAACTGCAACTCACAAACCTGTAATTCCTTCTCCAGAGACTGCTCCATTTCCAGGTGAAACTCACAAACCTGGTCAGCCTCCTTCTCCAGCGCTTGCTCCAGTTCCAAAATCTGCATCTCTCTCCCGTGGCCATTCCAACTCCTGCTCCTTGGTTTGCAGGCCTCAGGCAGTCCCTTGCACAGATCTCTCAGTTTCCTCTCGCAGGGCTCTAAAAATCAGCCAGCCCACAGTCCCCAAAAGGACAGCCATGGGGAACCATAACAACAACCAGTCCTCTATCCCACCCCTCAAGGGTGGTGGTGGCTCCACACTGATCTGATCCAAATCCTGCTGCAAACTATGTATGGCCAGTAGTTGCGGCCGTCATGGCCATACACATGCAGGTTCCCATTAGATTCTGGCAGATGGTAAAGAAACAGTGGAGCTAAAAAATGGCCCATTCCTTCATTCAAGACTCGTACCGGCCAGCGAGCAAATACACACATGGCTCCCAAAGCTACTTACACATTCTCTGGTTCCACAACCAGGAAAATCTGGTTTTTCCTAGAATCAAAGGCCCCCACCAGTCTCAGTCACCTCTTGTTTCCCATCTGCACACCTTCTCCCTTCTCTCTGCACAAACTAGCTTCTCCTTCAGTACCCTGCCATCTTAACTCCTCCTTCAGCACTCTGCATGCTCTCTTCTCTCATTCTCTTTCTCCTCCTCCTCTCCTTTTTAAAACTTTTCTGGAGCCAAAACCTCTCCTCCAGCCAACATTAGCATAACAATGGCCCTTCCCAAGCAGGATGGTAATCTGCAATTTGCAATCAACTGCCCTGCTCTGAGGGCAAGCACACAAGTGGCTGCCCAGTGCCATTTCTAACAAATAAAAGTGAGCAAACTCAAAAAACATTTTACAAACTCATTTGCCCAACACTCGTGATTCAAATATCTGTTCCTGACTTAAAGCAAAAATCATGTGACTGCTTGTCTCTCAAATTGCTCGTGATTTAAAGTGCTCGTGTGTCAAGCTACCACTGTACCATATTTTGTTTATCTATTTCTCAGCTTACAGAATATTTGGGCTTTTCACTTTTTGGCTATTATCAATAATGCTGCTGTGAACATTTGTGTACAAGATTTTCTGTGCACCCATGTTTTTATTTCTCCTGGTTATACACCTGGGAGAATGATTTTTGGGCTATATGGTAACTCTTTATTTAACAGTTGTAAAATCTTCCAGACTGTTTTTTTCTTAGAGCTCAGAGTTGTTTAGCCTTTAGTTCATCTCACAGAACTTGACTTGCTTAAAATTCAAGTAGACTAATAATTGTAGCAATAACTTAATTCTGCTAGATTTGTGAAGTTAGATAGGAACTTATTCCCCAAAAAATCCATCACTACCACATACAGATAAATTTAGAAATTATGCTTTCAAATGTTTTCAGAGCCCTATATAAGAAATATATATATATATATAAGAAATATATCCTTATTGTCAGGAAATCTAGAAAACTTAGAGAATCCAATTTAAGATAATATTCCAAGTAAAACCTTCCTCCCCCATTTGTTAATTTTTGATCTCTTAAGTGACTTAGATCAAAAAAGTGTGCTTTTTCCAAGGTGTTTTTTTTTAAATAACTTTTTTTCAATTACAGTTGAAATACAATATTATATAGTTTCAGGTGTACAACCCAGTAATCTAACATTATACAAACTACTAAGTAATTATACTAATAAACCCACCCACCTGGCACCATACATAGTTACCAGAACATTGTTGACTATATTCGCCACACTGTACTTGACATCCCTGTGACAGTTCTGTAACAACCAATTTGTACTTTACTTCCTTCACCTTTTTTACCTGTTCACTCACCCCCCCCCATCTCTTCTGGCAAGCATCAAAATGTTCTGTATATCTATGACTGTGTTAGTTTATTTTGTTTTTAAACTCAATTGTTGATATGTATTTATTGTCATTTTATTCATATTATCTTTTTGTTTACTTCTTAAAGAATACTCTTTAACATTTCATGTAATACTGGTATGGTGTTGATGAACTCCTTTAGCTTTTTCTTGTTTAGGAAGCTCTGTATATGTCCTTTGATTCTAAATGATAGGTTTGCTGGGTAGAGTAGTATTGGTTGTAGGTCCTTACTTTTTCCCACTGAGTATTTTGTGCAAATCTCTTCTGGCCTGCAGAGCCTGTTGAGAAATCAGATGGCAGTCTTATGGGAGGTCCCTTTTAGGTAACTATCTGTTTTTCAGATTTTCTCTTGTTTTAAGCTTTGCCATTTTAATTATAATGTGTCTTGGTCTGGGCCTCTTTGGTTTCATCTTGTTTGGGATTCTCTGCATTTCCTAGATGTATGTCTTTTTCCTTCAGCAAGTTAGGGAAGTTTTCAGTCATTAGTTATTCAAATGGATTCTCAATCTCTTGCTCTCCTTTTTCTCCTTCTGGTATCCCTATGATGTGAATGTTGGTGTGCTTAAAGTTGTCTCAAAGGTCTCTTAAAGTATTCTCATTTTTTAAATTTCTTTTTTGTTGTGGTTGTCTGATTAGGTGTTTTCTGCTACTTTGTCTTCCAAATTGCTGATTCTGTTCTCTGCTTCATCTAATCTGCTGTTGTTTCCTTCTAGTGTATTCATTTCAGTTATTCTTCATTTCTGACTGGTTCTTTTTTTATGATTTCTGTGTTCTTTTTTATGCTGTTGAAGTTCTAAGTTCCTTAAGTATCTGTATAAGCATTGTTTTTGAATTCTGTATCTGGTAGTTTGCTTGCCTCCATTTCAATAAGTTTTTTCCTAGAGATTTCTCCTGTTCTTTCATTCGAGGCATGTTTCTTTGTCTCACCATATTATCTGCATCTCTGTGTCTGTTTTATGTGTTAGGTAGATCTGTATCTCCCAGTTTTGGTAGGGTTGCCTTATGTAGTAGGTGTCCTGTGGCGCCCAGTAGCACAGCCTTCCCAGTCAATCCAGCCAGGTGCTTCAGGTGCCCTCCTACCCCCAATGTAGGCTGTATGCACTCTCCTGCTGTAATTGAGTCTTGATTATTGTTGGCATGTAGGAGGGGTTGATTCCTCATGCTGATCAGCCAAGAGTAACAGCTCTGATTGTAGTGGAGTTGCTGCTCTGCAGGGGCTGAACCCGTGGAGTAGAACTTGCTTCAGTGGGGCTGTGGTAGTGGTTGAGTCTAACCTTTAGTGTGTTGCTTGTGGAGGTGGTTGGGTAGTGCTCCTGTGTGGTCTGAAGCTGGCCACTGGGTCTGCTGGCTCTGGGCCCTCCTGAGAGGTACAGGCCGAGATAAGTCACTTCCTGTGTCCTGCCCAAGCTATCTGGCATGAGGTACAAAGTGATCTGCAGGTGGCTGCTACTTGTGCTGGGCCTGGAGATATCCCACGGGTGGCCAATCTTTGAAGGTAGTAGTACGGCTGCTACTAGTGCCAGGCCTGGGCCACTTGGCTAGAGCTATGTGGCATGCCAAAGGCAGATGCTGCTGCTTTGGGTTTTTGAACCTTTGAGAGAATTTAAGAAAGTCGACAACATGAGCCAAGAGAGGTTGCTTGTATGCAAAAGCCACTGGAAGTATCTGGGAGGGCCTACAGATTAGATGGGGCAGGGTCTCTGGGAATCACCAAGGTGTGGTGAAGAGTGTTAGTCAAGTTGGAGACTCGGGTATGGCACCTGCCTGTGCTTGCAGTAGGAGAGCTCAGCAGAGGAATAATGGCATCTACCAGCACTTCTGTCTGTGAGAAAGCTGCCCTTCTAGACCTTGCCTCGAAGTCAGACAGTTTTGTTCCCTTCCATATGTCACTGGCACCTTTCAAAGCTCCTTCAGTGCTGGAGTTCAGAAGGAGTGTCAGAGTAAGTCTGTGCACAGGACCTTGAAGAGGAATTCTTGGGACTCAAGCAGCCCTCAAGCTTAGCTATAATCTCCACTGATTTTCACAGACACAAATTAAAGGGTTTCCTCTTCCATGCACTGGAACCCTGGGCTGGAGAGCTTGGTGTGTAACTGGGACTTAAGGGGGCCTCCAAAGCTGAGATATCCCTCCTGATTTTTAACCTCTATATGTGGGTGTGGGACCAGCCTATTCCAAGTCACTGCCCCACCTGCCGGTCTCAGTGCAGCTGCTTCTCTGTATCCTTAGTTATGGGACTTATGTTCAGCTCTATTTCTCGTGGTTCTCAATAATGGTTGTACTGTAGTTTACGTTTAGTTTTTTTGTTTTTGTTTTTTTTTTTAAAGAAAAGATTTTCTTTTTTTTAATTTTTATTTATTTATTTTAGAGAGGAGACACAGAGTGAGAGAGAGAGAGAGAGAGAAAGGGGGGGGGAGCTAGAAGCATCAACTCCCATATGTGCCTTGACCAGACCAATGCAGGGTTTTGAACTGGCGACCTCAGCGTTCCCAGGTCGACGCTTTACCCACTGCGCCACTGTAGGTCAGGCACGTTTAGTTTTGACGTGATTGTTGGAGGATGCCAGTACTGCCTTTACCTGCTCTGTCATCTTGACCTGAATTCTTTATTTATTTGATTTGCTGACATGTTGGTGCTATTGTTACTCCTAGTTTACATATGGAAAAATTGAGGCATGGTGACGATCAGTTATTTGCCCATGGTCAAATAACTAGTAAATGGAAAAATTAGGAAATTTTGGATGTGCTCTTACACTACTTATCATTGCCTATCTGTACATGAATCTTTGTTTGCCTATATAATTATTATGGCAGCTTGCTAGAGGTATAGTACTGGTTTGATATGCAAGTGATTTTAAATGCATTCCTCCATACTTCCCTCCACCCCCCAGAGAACTGTAACAATAGCTCACCTAAAGAAATAAATATATGTTCATGAGAAGAATCTATGCATCACAAAAAATGATATCAGGTATTTGAAATAATGTTATTGCTTTTATATGTTACAGATAAGCCACATAATCCTATGGTAAATGCTGGAGCAATTGTTGTGACTTCATTAATAAAGGTAAAATGTTGACATTTCTTTTTAACCTAGTAAATGTTTTAAATAACTAAGACATAAAGGTGAACTTTGGATTATTTATGTAGAATTGTGAAAACTTTTCTTTTGATGTTTAAAACAGCTAATTTTATGGTATAAGATTAGGATATTTACTTATATAAAAATAAATTATATAATTTCAAGTGCAGTATAAAAAAACAGATGACTCATTGTAAATTTCAAGTTACTCTTAACCTGAAGATCTGGCAAAAATTCAAAAAGAAGTCTTTGTTGAACAATAGGCACAAAAATTTTTCTCCTTAAAGTTTTTATATATTTTTTAAAATTTCTCTTTTCAAATGAACAGGTGTAAACAGAGTTAAAAACATTTTACTGGTTAATATTTGTCATCAACATATGTGAAACAAATATTTTAGTACTTTGTGTTAAGACAAAGTATATTACCCTTGAATATTCTCAAGTTCTTTATACTTTCATGAACTTTAATTACGATTTTCATTTGGACTTGTTCTGTTTGTTTTACTTCAATCATATAATAATTAAAATAAATAAAACTTATTCCAATTATTATATTCTTTTTCTTATGCTTTGGTTTGCAATGTATGTTTTTATTTTTATTTTTTTGTCTGGTTTGTCTTAATAATTGGAAGCTCTAATGCTTTTTGAAATAAGCATTTAAAAATGATTCTGTTGTGTGATACTCTTTAGATTTTAATTTCTAATTATACATTTTATCTATATTTAGATAAATTTCATTTGTGTTTGGAACGTTTATGTACATCCTTCAGTAAATCTGTGAATCTATTTACTATCTATTCCAAGCTTGAAAAAGAAATTCATGGCTTTGTACTGCATTATTGAGGATGGGATGTCCTGGTTAGACAGAGAATGTTTGAATATAAATTATGCTCTTGGCCCAATGAATAAAAATTCATCTACTTTGTGTACTAGAAATCCTCTGTCAACTTTCATGAATTTTATGTGTTCATGGAAAAAGGCCTTTAGAGTAGAAGACTACTATGTTAATAATATATATGTTAGCTGTTATTTTAGAACAAATGCTTTGAAAATATCAGCCCACCTAATTCTTGTAGTTATAGTGAGGTAAATATTATAGCAAAGTATTCTTTTTTAATGTAACTAGTTTTAATAAGCCATGGAAATTTTCATTTTGTCCATTATAACATCTATTATATTCATGACTGTTTTACATAAGAGAAAAGTTGTCAGTTTGAGATGAAAATAAAGGAAAAGAAAGTGTTTGTTTATTATAGAAAATTATAATAAGAAAATGTGCTAAGCACAGTCCTGCCTTCAGGTGGCTTACATTGTAGTGTGGAGTATACCCAAGTAAATTGTGCCTTACAATGAAGTGCAATAAATATTGCAATGAGAGAAAAGTCTCATTATTAATAATTTTTAGTTTTGAACAAGTAACAAATTAGAGATAAGCGAAGTATAATACAAGGTATGTGATAATAATGCTTGAAGAGAAAACCACTAGAGTGTTTCTGAACTGTTTTGGATCATCCCCCAAAAAATGTTCACATGCCATGATTTTTATATAAATTTCTGGAAATTTACAGACTCTTTGAAGTTGAATCATGGATCCTAGTTTAAGAAATCTTATACTGAAGAAAGATTAACATAGCACAACAATAGTGTTTTCAAGAACGGGCATATATAAACGATTAATAGAAGGCTTTCTTAACTGTATTTAGTTAAAACCATATTTTGTTTAATGATTTTGGGTTTAATGTACCACACTGAAATGCTGCATGTATGAAATGCATGTCTGATCATATCACATCATCACTTCATTAGATTTACTTACCATGTTCATTTATGAGCCACAAACCATACATTGAGCCATATTAATGTGAGCACTTAAGAGTTAAAAAACCACATACACAAGTGTGGTTCAGTGTCCAACAGTGTACAGATTTATCCGAGTCATCTTGTATTTACAAATTTGATCAGTGATTTTAGATTTATAAAAGTTTAAAATTTAATGGAAATGAGGTTTTGGGGTATGGTTATAGTTAAGGCGACTTTGAGTTTTTATTTTGTTTTGTTTTCAAAAGATAATTTGCAAAGGTTTTTTTTTTTTATTGTTTAGCTGGCTGACTGGTTTTTTTAAATGATCTTTATCTAAATCTTGGAGGAGTAAGCCTGATAATACCTCTGTAAAACTGACTGCCCCAGTCTATGACACTTTCTTAGACTTTTAAAAAAAGAATTCAAAACTCTTATAATTCATTATATGTGATCTCTGCAAGTTTAAGATCACATAATATTTATGAATTGGTAATTGAAATTGAGGTAGTAGAACAAACAATAGCTGAAAGGGTCTTCAGGTCCAGCCCTCTTACTTTTTATATAGATATGGTGAGGAAACGGATTGGATATGTTCAAATAATAGCAGAATTGGGCTTGAACTAAATCTTCTGATTTTTCTGTTTGCTGTTTTTCTTAATTACTTCTTTGTCTTTACCTAACACAGTTACATTGTCCAAAAAGCAGAAATTTTATTTTCTGAATTTTAATTTATACAAAAGATATAAACTTATTGGCTTAAAAGTCACATCTGATTTTTAGAATAGGAGTCAGTGCTTACTGTCTGTAAGACCTAGGCCTCTACTCAAGGAACTTGCTTTTGAGTACCCAGAGTTCAGCTGTTTTACCATGGCTACAAATATGACTTCTCGTTTAGCTCTTTTAGTTAATGACCTTAAGGCTATTTTTTTTCTTTCAATATTCAAGTCTTTATTATGGTGCTACTAAGATATTCTCTTCATGTTACTTCCCCTCCTACACACAAGAAAATAAGTAGAGTCTTTAGTAAGACTCTTTATTTCATAATTTTGTAGTATTGATATTTTTTCCTTGTAGGATTGGTGGTGGTCCTCAGGAAATGGGGGAAGAGGCAGAGCAAATGTTCAAAAGGATTAGCAGATTGTGGAAAAAAAGGATTTGGACAGAAGGAACCTGTTGCATAAATCTTAACTACTAAACTTATAGGAAATCGCCAATATTTAAAATTTTAAACAAAGCTATATAGGTAAATACTTTCATAAAAGAAATGTCATTTTGTACATAAAATGCACATAATTAAAAAAACAAAGGTACTATGCTTCCTCTCTTTTTCTCTATGGTAGCTACTAAATTTAAAGGAATAAATATTTTTGGATGCAGTTTGTTTTATTTGATGATAATAATGTGGTTGCTTGATTTAAAGGAAAGAGGAAATATAAATTTGAAAGTAACATAGTTATTCAGGATGAAATAATATCCTTATGTAATATTGTAATATTGTTCTTTCAAATGATAAAAATTTCACCTCATTTCAGTTTAAATGTTAGGACTGGTGATAACTTAAGGTTTAGGGTTTGAAAATGAGAACATATTACGATTATTGCCATTCTCCTGCTTTTTTATTTTAAAAGTAAAGAGTATATTGTCTTCTTTATGTAGTTTCCAGTTTTTGTCATTTGAAGAAGCTGAATTTTTAAAATCAGAAGTATTTTTTAATGTAAAAAATGAATTTTTTCCCATTTTTTTCTTATACAATGAGTTACTCATGTTCCATGAAAATAAAGACAGATTCAGTTAATATTCATGTTATGTTTAGTTTGATCATGTTACCAATAATCTATTAGACTTGTAAGCCACATTTTTAAAATGGTTTATGACTCTGGGGAGCAATGGATGACACCTCGGACTTGCTGACATTCATTGTGTTATTTACCTCATGTTTATATTAGTTGATGTAATTGAGATTTCTTTTAAATGAAATCAGATAATTTATTGCCAACAAAATTCACTTTCCTATTGCTTTATTTTAGAGTTAATCTATGAAAAAACTAGGTTTAGAACACTGTATTTTACCTGTACTATCTAGTATAGTTCTCGAAGTATTTAGTTTTAAAGCATTTTCTGAGGCAAGATTAAACTGGGAGTATTTCATAAAATTTTCAGTTATTTCGCCTCTTTAATCTTTACTCTTTTCTCTAAGCTTTGATTGTCAGTTGACTTTTACATCGCTATACTTTATAAATGGAATCAAGTGATTTACATACAAAAGAACTGATTAATAGTCATTTTTATATTCAATTTATTGCTTTTAACAGTAATATTCTCCTGTTAAAATGTATAATACATGATTCAATTCAAGAGTATATTGTAAAAGCAGATTGTAAAAACACGCCAATAATATATTCTTTTATTAGCCAGTGTTAAAACTCACTGTCTCTATCAAATTTTCATTCATATAAAGTTTTTATTTAAAGGAATATAAATTCTTTAATTTTATAAGTATGTTTATAGAAAAATGAATATTTATATACTAACCTTTTCAAACAGGCTATGTAGTTTCCTTTTTAAAAGTCACTTGGTCAATGGATTAGAAATTTTATTAAATATATTATGTCCAATTTAGTTTGATAGCTAATAATGCTGCGCAGTGACTTAAAACTGTAATGATCATATCTCTGGTGTAGGATTTTATTTCCAGGAGAAAAGGGGGCATTGATAGTTTAAACCAGTGGATCTCAAACTTTTTGAAGTTGGGCGCATTTAAAATCCTACAAATAATTGTAGGTGCACTATATACAAATTCCTGAGAAATATGTTATAATAATTAAGTCAAATATTAAAGAAAAAATATATAAAGTCCAAGCATGCTTTTAGAGTAATTAAACAAAATAAATACGACAAAATTAAATTTATTCTGACATTAAAAAACATTGTTTCATTTTTTGTTATGCTTTTTAGAATTCGTAAAAAAGAGGGGTTAAAAAATAAAAAAACGACAAAATGTTATCTTTTTATATATATAGATACATTCTTAGTAAGAGTTAGTAAATTTGGCAGGTCCTGGAGCGAATGTGTTTTTTCATTCTTATGTTTATGAGAAAGATGAGCCTGATGTGTCCTAGCAATTTCTTCAATGTTTGGGCATATTTGAAAGGCAAACTCTCATTTCCTCATCAATACATTGAAGAATTCCTCTCTTTTTACTCTTAATTGTGTTGAGGGTAGAAAATCCTAATTCACATAAATAGAATGTTGAAAATTGTAGTAAAATGTTCAAAGCTTTTTTAGATATTGCCACATATTCTTCTTTTATAGAAATACAAAAGACAATTCCTGCAAGAGACAATTCCTTATGTTTAATCACCAATCCAAAACCCCCACCATACATATCATCTTAACTTAACACCAAATAAAGGATAGAAGAAACTGCATCCAGTCTTTCTGGGGAACGTGGGGGGTAGTGTAAACAATCCAGCACCACAGCTTAACAGCCTTTTGCAACCTAATCAGGCAAGTGAAGTGGGAGGTTGGGCAGACTGTCAGTATACAGCCAATTCCCCACACTTCTGTCCCCCCCAAATCTAAACTCCAAAAACCCTGTTGGTTTTTTAGTCCCCAACAGGCACATATTTCTCTGGAATACCATAGGGTGCACCTGGAAATCTAGGGCGCACACTTTGAGAACCACTGGTTTAAATGAGCAGTTTTCAAGTTTCAGTGTTCATATATGTGCTTTTAAAGTGAATCTACTTTTGGTCCAAGTTTCCTTATATTTTCCAAAAGAAAGGCATATTTTTCATGTGTTCCAGATTTTACTATGGTGCACTGCTTCAGGTTCTAAAAACCTCTTTGGGCACCAATGAAAGAGAACATTTTGAAATACTGCAGTTAGTTGTATTGAGGGTATGAATCAATTACTGACTGGTAACGAGTTCTCTTGTATGTATACCAGGTTGTTTCTAGTTCTTTGGTTTCAGCAAAATGGAAAGAGGATTTAATGAAGTTGTTAGTTTTTAGTAATAGCATTAAGCATAATATTTGAGGATTATTGTGATTTTTATATGTTATAAAAATCACAATAGGAAGATGTGTAAAATGCTGAATGACATTGCTATAATAAAACCATTTTTATTTCCATCTATTCACCTATTGTCAGCAATATTTCTCAACTCCTACATCTGTAAAAATTTTAAATAGTGACTTAAACTCATTCCAGTAATAGAAAATATCCACTGATACATGAACTAATTAAAAAATCAATTACTGTTTTAAGGGGGAAATAGTCTCAAGGAACAATTTTGTAAATTAGCATTAGAAATTAATTAGTTAGCAAACTTTTTTCCTTAAACATTCTATGAAAATTTTCAATCATACACAAAATAAACAGAATAGTAGTATAACGGGCCCCATATACCTACCCCCATCTTTATTGTTCACATCTGTCCCTCCATTCCACTAATAGGTAATAATGATGGGTTTTTACAGTTTGTATATTTGCTTTTTTGTCTGGAGGGTATTTGGTTTATTTTGTATGCATATTTTTTCTCTAACATCTTTGCAAATAAACTTTACAAAGTAACATTTTCAAAATTAAAATAACATGACATCTTCTAATGAAGATTAGATTCTATGTATCCCTGGGGTATGTGAAATCTTTCCAAAAGATACAGGGTGAAAAAACATTTATTGATTTAAGTTAAATGCTATTTCCAGGATAGATAAGAACATAAGTTAATCAAGTACTTTTACATTTAAATAGGGAAGTTTTGGAGAGACTTTCTTGAGTCAACACTATCATTCAAATATTTTATTTTGCTTTTTTTTTTTTCTTAATCTGCCTAGAACATTTCAAGTAGCTTACCCAAATTTTTTATGATAAACATTGATAAACTTCAGTTGTTTCTTTAAAATAGTACAGAAGCAAAAACTTGATTGTACTTGAATTTAGTACGCTACAGAGTAGAACAAGAATGTGGGCATAGTTAAAAGTTTAGACCTTTTTTAATGTTAAATATAACAGCTAAATGAAGAAAATTTGTATTAATTTTACAAGGCACAGTTTATGTCAGAGAATGGAAATTCAATATAACTTGTTTTACATCGATTAATTGTATAACTAGTAATTATTCATGTGACATCACAATGCAAATGCTGACATCCTTTTCCAAAGAGTTGTTTTTTTATTTTTTTATTTTTTTGTGCTTTTTCAAAGGTTGAAAAGGTTTTTGTGGTTTAAATGTTGTTACATATTTTACAGCATTAGGATCTATGGAATATTTTGACAACTGCAACAGTTCAATGAAGTTGGTAATTTCTTCTTTTAATTATTTTTCATTGAACAGCTTTGGAGTTACATTTCTACATTTTGATTTCTGGTGTATTATAAGGAAAGAAAACTTAAAATATGTCAAAGGACACTAGAGAAAATGCATAGCAATTACAATATGGCTGTAGCTAAACTATCTTGGTTAAGCTTTGTTAACACCTAATTTTGACAAAGTAGTGTGATGGTCTTTCCAGCTACTGATTGTATATGCGACTGCACATCCTTTCTTTATTAAGTTGATTTGTTAAGGTTTCACAGATTATCAGCCACATTCTAATCAATTTATAAAGTGGAGAATGAACCTGGCTTTATTCAAGTAAATAATGCTCTGATACAGGTTTTCCCTCATAAAAATTTTTTAAATGTAATGTTTTACTTTTTTGAGGGTAAAGTTAAGAATTTTCATTTTTAAAACTATAGTTGTCAAATTATTTTAAACCTGTTTTAAAAATAGAGATGTATTGTTTCTCTTGGGTGCATATCACCAATTAATACGTTTGATTTCAGATCTACAACTTACTGCTTTGTAAACTTCGCTGAGGTAAAATGAAACCATTTGGCTATTTGAACTAGTCTACGTTACATAGATTTTGCCTATTGACATTTGCAGTAGATAGCCTGTAAGAAATAGAAGTGATGAAACAATACATCTTTCATATTCTGAATTGGCATAATGCAGAATACAAATGTAGCTAATTTTTTAGAGACTAGTTTTTTTTTTAGTTTGTTTTGTAATATAACAAGCAAGATACTAAAAGTAGAGCTTTCTCTACACTAGTAAAATCTATCCAGAATGTTAATTTGGTAACATAACTCATTTTTCTAACCCTTAATATTAATTTAAGATTATTTAAAAATATAAATAGAAACCATAATTTGTATAATTTAATTTTTTTCTAAGGGTGAAACTTTATTTTAAGATTTTTTAAATATAAAATTAAATAACATTTTTTAGCAGATTATCTGTTGTCATAAATGATAAGGGGATTTGGAGTAACTTGTATTTAAAATTCTTTAACTTTGGGTTGGGTAAATTTATACTTAAAATAAACATTCCCTTTGTAATTCAGATCCATTCTCAACATGGGTATTAATGAAAGAATATGTATACAGTTTATGTAAATACTAAGTTACTTTAAAAGTATTTTCTAAATTTAAAACTACTAATGCACAATATATTATAATGATAGTTTGAAATTTTGGTATTATATTCATTTAAAACTTAACTGCATTGATGCCTTTATTAATACTTTATGTCTCGTTTCTTTGCAGCAAGGAGTGAATAATGCTGAAAAATTTGACTATGTAAGTGCAATATAGAATATATGTTACATCCTTTTTATTTATTTATTATTGATTTGAGAGAAAGGGGGAGAGAGTGAAAGAGAAAAATAGATTTCTTGTTCTGCTTACTAGGCATTCACTGGTTGGTTGTGCCCTGACCAGGAATCAAAACATGCTACATTCTGTATATATATATTTGTTTTTAGATACTGATACTTTTTAATTTTGGTTTATAGGTGATGCAGTTTTTGAATAAGATGGCTGGTAATGAATATGTTGGATTCAGTAATGCTACGTGAGTCTGCTTTATGACTTACAGTTTTATAATGGGTCATTCCTCTTTAAATTAATTTTTAAAATCTAGATTACAAACTACTTTAAATACTGTTTTATTATATCAATATATGTACACATTGTGTTTAGATTTAATCTATTTTCCTGTGTTGGTTCTAGGTCTTCAGTGCATAATTACTTAAAATTTGGTCACTGGAAGAAAATGATTTCTAAATTACCTGGGGGAAGAAGGAACACTTAAAATGCTTTATGATAAATTTCTTGTGGGTAATCATAGAATTAGAAAGGACCCCAAGTTTACCTGAAATTATTAGCACTCATGTTTGTCTATAATACCTATCTTATACCAGAATTTCTCTGTGCCTAGCTAAATTGATTTTTACACCAGTTTTATTATTTTGAAATTTTCAAGTCTATAGGAAAGTTAAAAAAATAAATGAGTATCTGGATATCTTTCACTTATCTTTCTGATTAATATTTTGTCTCACTTGCTTTTTCTTAACCTCTCTCTAGATAGATAGTTAAAATTATGTATGTATCTCTACATAAACATATATGTAAATATACGTGTATGTGGATACTGTTTTTCTTGAACAGTTTGAAATTAAGTTGTAGATATCATGATATTTCACTCTTAAGTAAATCAGGATGTACATTCTCCTGCATATCTACAATACCATCAACACTCTTAGAACGTTAACAATTTTAAAATACAATATTAATCAATATGTAAATGTACCCAAATGTCCTCTAAATTTCTATTATGGCCTTTTTCCCTATCCCCCAGGAATGAATCAAGGTCTCTTTAGTCTTTTAAAAATAAAACAGTTCCCTTACCATAGTCCCTTGTTTTTAAATTTTTCACTAAGTGGCTTTTTTTGAAGTTTGCCAACCATTTGTTTTCTAGAGCAGGAATTAACTAATTGTTTCTGTGACAAACCAGGTAGTAAATATTTTAGACTTGTAGTCAGTCTCTTGTTATAGCTACTCATTTCTACTGTTTTAGTGGGAAATTAGCCATAGACAATATGAGGCTGTGTTCCAAAAACCTTATTTTTGAAAACAGGCAGCAGGCTGGATCTGGCTCAGGAACTGTAGTGGATATTTCATATTTTTTATAGGTCGGTTGTTTCTTGTGATTATATAAATCTTAAAACACTTTTTGGCATGAATACTAATTAAATGATTCTCTGTATGTTTCAGAGGGCAAAGTTTTCAGGTTGCCTACCTTAGCAACTTTTCTCAGCTTAAGTATCCTTCCCAGGAAGTCCAATAATAGGCACCTGATACAGTGTTCGGTGAACTATGTGGTAGACACTGATAATTGTTCAGTAGTTAGTCCTTAATCTATATACAGTGTTCAATTTTTTTTAAAAAAAAAAGCATGGCAAGTTCACATGTTTATTTTCAAGAACTTTTCCATATCCAATACTGCTTTTGTAACTATGTGATGATTAAACTGTCTAGTTAGAAGGGGTTGTCCACCCATGATCAATGGGTATCACCCACAGTTCCTCTTTTTTAGCAGCCTTCTGGACACTTGTAGGTTGAGTTCTCAAATATGTATATATCCAAATTTGTAGAATTTAATCTAAGTCAATACTTATTTCTTTCTTACCCAATTACTCTATATGTTCTCGGGTTCCTCATGTCGGTTGATATCACCATTCTTTCTGTAGACTTTGTTAGCTCTCTAAGCTTTGCAATAGACTGCACACTGTATCTCTTTTTCCCATCAATTCTGAAGACTTGCCCAACCGCTTTCATCTTTGGTTATACCTCTCTTTCATTTCTATCGCCAGGCTTCCTGTAATTCTCATTACAGTAGTCATCTAATAGCATCACTCATCTTTTCTTTTTCCCCTTTCCCAAACTGATGTCAGAGCTTTACATTTAGAAGGTATTAACCTTCTAAGTAACTCGTTTGAAAGCTTTTAAGTTTTCATTTTGTTGGCAATCAGGAGCGATTACATTTTTTTAGCATTTATCAGTCTTGATAATTTTGTCCTAATCTCCTTTGTTAGTTTGATGTTTCTCCATTCTTCTCCATGAATCCCATTTCCAGAAACATCAGAATATTTGCTGTTCTTCAGTGAAATCCTATAATTTATACTTTTATAACTTTGTTTATGCTGCAGCCTGGGCTCCCACCTGAAATCTGTTAATCCATTGAATGCTGTAAGACCTATTTCATGTGTCCCTCTCAGTGAAATTTCTATGGATTCCCTTAGTTGAAATTGACTGTTTATTGTATTTTAGAGGGAACAAGAAGATTCTGCATTTTTTTAGTATATCTTAATGGTAGAATATTTGATATTAAAATTAGCTTCTTTATTCACAAAATATGAAGCTTAAAAAGGGCCTCGTTCATTTTAACCCTTTTACAGCTGAGAAAATTAAGATCAAAAGAATTATTACCTAAATAAATGACTTGCCCAAGGCCAAATAGCTAGCAAACCTATTGACAGAACTGGGACTGGCACCTAGTAGTTTAACTACAGTGTGTCTGTAAGTCATGGTGCACTTCTGACTGGTCACCGGTCAAAAGTGCACTATGACTTTACGGACACACTGTATTAGGTCAGTGTTCTTTATGCAGCTCCTTGATACGCAAATTAAACGGCTGAACCATACTTTTTTTTTTTTACAGAAAATAAATAAAGCAAATGTTTTTTTCTTTTTTTTCTAGGTTTCAGTCTGAAAGAGAAAGTGGAGATCGAAATTTTGCTATAGGATATTACTTAAAAGAAAAAAAGGTTTTTAAATTATGTTTGTTTCAATTTTTTTTTTTACTTAATAAAATACATGAAGATATATGCTAAGAACCTAACAATAGATTTTAAGCAGCTACCTATTAATATTTAAGATTCAGAAGTTTTTGCAAAACAACCTTGAGTTAATAATGCTGTCAAGTGTTAATGTTATTAAATTGATTTGTATCTGGTCATATTCAAATATTTGGTTAGTTAATAGTAATGCAAATTTTGCATAAGGATTCACCATTTACTCTGATGCCTATTGTTTATTACATTTGATTTTTAAAAATTTTAAGTTTCTGGTCCAATACCTTTGTTTATGAATTATGAATCAATTTATTTTTGTCAGTTAAACTAATATCTAGAATATGCAATGTAATTTTGCTTTATTGTTCTTTATTATGTTTATCTCCTTTTATAGTTTATGTACTATTTTGTTCTCAATTAAAATAAAACATTTATATGCATTTTAAATTTAATTTTTTATCTTTTACTTATGTCTATATATTTTTTTCCTGTGTTCCGATGTTTTTAATTGCCTTTCTACTTCTTTCAGTGTTTTCCAGAAGGCACAGATATGGTTGGTATATTAGACTTCTATTTCCAGGTAATTTACTTTAAATATATGAATTGTGTATATAAATATATGGGTGTATCACATTTTGCAGAATATAGGTATCTCTGAAATATTGGCTCTAGGCCAAGAGAAAATACATTTCTCACTGACTTTCAAAAAAATGTCCTTATGAAAGACAATTTTGTGTCTTTCTCTTAAAAAAGAATGACTCAGAATGTAATAAGGAATGTTTTTTTCTGTATGCACATTAAATTTAAAAAGTAAAAATAATATACAGTTCTAGAAATTGGCTCCTCAGTATAAACCGAACTGTTTTCTTACCTTTTAAATTTTGTTTAGAGGAGTTAATTGTATATCAGAGTGTTGATAGTATTTTAAAATTTGTTTCTTGTTTTTATAGTATTACATAATGGGTTTTTTTTTGAAGTTAGAATAGTAAGCTCCACTCTATATCTTTATGGAGGAGGGGGCCTCTCATAATCTGCTCATGTTAGAATTCAATTTATAATAGTCTACATCCCTTCCCCTCATACTTTTAGTTCAATTCATTTTTATAGATTTAACCAGTAGTGCCACTGATGGGTCTGTAATGTGAAGCTACACAGTAACATTATTAATTTCTAGTTTACCTTATATTTGTCTGTCCTGTTTTTATTTTTGAAGGTGCTTTAACTTTAACTTTCATTAACATTAAAGAATATATAAGAGCCTGACCAGGCGGTGGCACAGTGGATAGAGCATCGGACTGGGATAAGGAAGACCCAGGTTCGAGACCCCGAGGTCACCAGCTTGAGCACGGGCCCATCTGGCTTGAGCAAAAGCTTGTCAGCTTGGACCCAAGGTCGCTGGCTCCAGCAAGGGGGTGCTTGGTCCGCTGAAGGCCCGTGGTCAAGGCACATATGAGAAAGCAGTCAATGAACAACTATGGTGTCGCAACGGCACCAAAAACGAATGATTGATGATTCTCATCTCTCTCCGTTCCTGTCTGTCTGTCCCTATCTATCCCTCTCTCTGATTCTCTCTGTCCCTGTAAAAAAAAAAAACCATATATAAGGGATATTGTTATGAAGTAGATTTTATTTTTTGTATTTTTCTGAAGTGTGAAGCAGGGGGTGGGTGGGGTGGGGGTGAGGCAGACAGACTCCTGCAGGCATCTGACCAGGATCCACCCAACATGCCCACTGGGGTGATGCTTTGCACATTTGGGGCCACTGTTCCACTGCAATCGGGGACATTCTAGCGCCTGAGGTGGAGGCCATGGAACAATTCTCAGCGCCCAGGCCTACTTTGCTCCAATGGAGCTTTGGCTGTAGGAGGGGAAGAGAGAGACAGAGAGAAAGGAGGGAAGAAGGGTCGAGAAGCAGATGGGCGCTTCTCCTGTGTGCCCTGGCCAGGAATCAAAACCAGGGCTTGTTATGAAATAGATTTTGATAGAAGTCCAGGTCATAGTTTGTCATCTGCCCAATGTGAAGATATGTAAACTGCAAATCCCAACTATCAATATAAAATCAAGGTCTAACCTGGCCACTTTTTAGCCATCTTACCTAATTTCAATTATTGAGTTCCCGTTTCATTTTCTGTAGCATATTCTTTCTGCATTGAAAATAACATGAGATGATTTGTGTGAAATTTCTTTGAAACTATATAGTGTTATTTAATTTTATTTGGTAACCCTTCCTTTTTCCCTAACCCATTTGAATTTCTTTTATATGTTATAGTTCTTTTCCTTTGGTATACATTTTTAACTTTATTATAGCTTATGTGCTACTAAATCTATTGTGAGATTTCTTTACTTTAGTGCATAAATCAAGAGACAGCCATGCCTTACTTTTTTTGTAGAAAGGTTACATCTAATTAACATTCATCAGAGTATCAGGAAAGTACTCGTCAGTTGGGATTTGTAAAATTAGGAATTTATTACCGTATGACAAACAAATTCCAGTTCTAACTATAAATTAAAATATCATTGGAATTTAAATTTACTTCTTTTAGAAAGCTTTTCATGATTAAATCAATCTTGCATCCTTGCTTTATGAGTCAGTATATACAGTATCAATAGATTCTGTAGTTTTGGGGAAATTGGGAAGAGGTTTTAATATTAAATAGGCAAAAGTGAAAGTCAGTCAAAAAGTGGCTTCCAGTCTGTTTTCTAATTCACTATAGTTAATTAGTTTTCCTTCTTGCTTTCTTCAAAAAGCCTTTCGTGCGTTCTATATGTAGATCTTGAAGTATGGGTGAGGAAAGTTTGTAAGTTGATAACTCAGTCTTTTCTCCGTTTCTACCTTCTTTCTCCTCTGCTTTTTCTTCGTTTTGGTTGTTGTTAATGAAAAATAAAATAGACCATATTTATTGTTTTAGTTTTATGGGTAAATTTGCGTTTGGTGTAGTAAACTGTTTTCATTAGTTTGATTATATTTAAATACTGTAAAAAAATTTTTCATTCATCATAGTATATTCAGTACCCATAGCCAATAGCAAATAAATATTTGAATGTTAATAAGATGGTTTCAAAGGTAACATTTCACTTTAGGCACATAGAGTATCCAGGCTAAAGCTTAGATTTTTCTTCACTTAGTCCTCTGCATGTTTCCATATGGGGATGCTGAGCTTTGTTACAGGTGAAATGTCAGACAATTATCAGTTTCTTTTTTTCTCTAAAGTGGCAATTTCTCATGTAGATAATATCTATTATACTGATATATGTTGCTTTATCTTAAAAATTTATCATGGTTCCTTTTTCCCTGTTGAGTTAATAGGTTTGTATATCCTACAGAAAGCATTAAATATTAAACAACTTTGAATATCATATGGAAAAATTACAAATATTAGTGCTTTAGGACCTGGCCCTTCCTATCCTAGCTCTCCCATTAAAAGACTGACTAACTGCGAATATTAGGATAAACCTTAAAGGGTTACTAGAACTTTGTTCAAATTAAAATCTTTAAATGTCATCAAGTTATATTAAAATGATCCCTTTGGAAAAAGGGTTTTTAGATCTGTATGAAATATCAGATAAAATAGATTATCTTAGAAGTCAACTGTAATACTAAAAATAATGTGAGCCTAAATTTTCAGAACTCAGTTTTTTCTTTCTTTTAGTTATGCTCCATTGAAGTAACTTGTGAATCGGCTAGTGTGATGGCTGCAACACTGGCTAATGGTGGTTTCTGTCCAATTACTGGTGAAAGAGTACTGAGTCCTGAAGCAGTTCGAAATACACTGAGCTTGATGCATTCCTGCGGCATGTATGATTTCTCAGGGCAGTTTGCTTTCCATGTAAGTTATTATTTAATCTTAATTTTCTTTGGCAAGAAACTAGTTAAAAAACTGCATTTTTAAAAATGCAGTTTGAACTTTGCTTCTAAAGTTGTACATTGATTTTTGAGAGAGAGAGTCTTGTTTTCAAGGTTAATTTGTTACAGAATTGGTAAGGAATAGAGTTAATAAGCAAATCTGCCAGATATTCTTAAGAACTTGAAGTTTTATTTATAGAAGAACCTCATCACTTCTCTTAAGGCATTCCAATGTCAAAGATTAGTATAGACTTTACATTTACTTGTTAATGTTTAGCATTATGAGGCATACCTAAGAATTTCTTAAGTTCAGAAAGAGTGCCTAATTATGTTTAACATTTTTGGTTAAAGTGACGTATGTTTTAAAGGACTTAAACATTACTGCTCAGAAAAATTAGGGGATATTTCAAAATGAATATGAATCAATAAAAAAAGAACCATTTGATTCTTTTTATTAAACAAGAACATCAGAAAAGCAAACGACAAGTAAAAGAAAGTTATTCAATTATGCAAATGAGATGCAAAATCAACTTTTATTTCATTGGTGAAAATGCACTGTACAAAAGGGCTGAAAGTACTGGACTATGAGCATGTTCCCTGATCCCCTAATTTTTGTGAGCAGTATAAAAGTTAAAACTTAAATTTTGCTAATTGTAAAATATATAGACTTTTCTTATTTCATTCTGCTTATGTCAATAAGCAAATGTTCTAGATTATTTTTATTTTGAAAATTTTAAAACAAAAACATTTATTTAATGTTATACATCATTCAACTTTAATCTTTATCAATACACAACCAGTTTTGTTTCATCTGTATGTACACCTACTTCCCTGACCCGTTAGAGTTCAGTCTGTAATTCAAAATGATAAGAGCTTTTAAACCTATAACACCATTCTTACGTATAAAATACTTTTAAAAATTTAATCTTTACTATTATCAAAATATTTAGTCAAAGTTCAAATTATCTGGATTGTCTTATAAGTTATTATTTTATAGTTTGTTTGACTTGGGCTGCAATAGTGCCTTACATTATGATTGGCTCTATCTCCTTTTTTTTTCTTCTTTAATCTTTAGTCTTATGCCCATCTTGACCTCTCTCTGTTTTCTTGTTGTATTTGGATGAAGAAACTGGGACATTTATCCTGTACAGTTTCTCACAGTCTAGATTTTGCTTATGCCTTCTATTGTCCCTTGTAATCTCTGTAAATTGGTACATCCCACTTAAATGATATTTTTGTTGCTTTGCTTAGTTTTTTGCAAGATTACTTATAGCAAGGGGAGCTCAATGTCTGAATATTAGTAAGTCATTAAAGAACATTGCCTTGATGATATTAATTTTGTCTTTTATCATAATTGTCTAGTTTTACATAATATAAAAGTAAATGTTTTGTTTTGTTTTTTTCTTTAAAAATAAATGTTTTGAAGATGGCTAATTTGGATCATCTTATCTCTGTTCCTCAGAATTTCTCTAACAGTATACCACAGAGAATCTTTTAAGAAGTTATAATTTCTCATTGTTTTCTTACCGTAAAATATTTTTTGAAAATAGTCTTTTGTATTTAAAAGCAATACGTGTTTATTAGAAAATATAGTCAAAAAGAATAAAATAAAAATATGGACCCACAATTTAGAAATAATCTACTTTAATTCTTTAGAAAATATCTTTCAAAATTTTTTCTGTATTTATATATATCCCAACTGATTTATAATGACCTTTCATTTACTGTATTATAAACATATTGGTAATAAATAAATAAAAATAAAATAAACATATTGTTAAATATAGCCATTTTAAAGTTGAAATTCTTTTGTATATACATCATAATTTTTTAACCAATTATCCATTGTTAGACATAAGTTTTCTTACTTGAAAATGTTAACATAAATGTCCCCTTTTTTTCAAATTATTTTCAGGTTGGTCTTCCTGCAAAATCTGGAGTTGCTGGGGGCATTCTTTTAGTTGTCCCCAATGTCATGGGCATGATGTGCTGGTCTCCCCCTCTAGATAAGATGGGCAACAGCGTTAAGGGAATTCACTTCTGTCATGTAAGCATGTTCTTTTTAATAAAAATAATATACATATAAGTTGAGCCTGACTGGTGGTGGTGCAGTGGATAGAGCATTGACCTGGGATACTGAGGTCCCAGGTTCAAAACCCACGGTCACCGGCTTTAGCTTGGGCTCATCTGGCTAGAGCACAGGCTTGACAGTTTGAGTGTAGGGTCACCGGTTTGAGCGTGGGATCATAGATGTGATCCCAGCAGAAGGTCACTGGCTGGGATTAAAAACCCCATCCTCTCTGGGTATGCAACATAATTGAATGATAAGATAACTTGGAGATGTTTTCTTTGAACATATGTACCCTGATATATTAATGTCACCCCATTAAAAATTAATTTTAAAAAAATCTTCTTAAAAAATAACCAGAAAAGAAACCCATCCTCTCTTGAGGCATGTATGAGAAGCAATTAATGAACAACTAATGTGCCATAACTATAAGTTGATGCTTCTCATTTCTTTCCCTGTCTCTCTGAAAAAAATAATAATACAAGTTGAGCCATCCAATGATTGTTTTTTACTCATTTTTATAGTTTATTGATTGTTGGCACTCCACTGGCCTGTCTGCCAGTTAACAGTTACGAGGAAGTCATGGAAGTACTCATAGAAGACTTCAAATTACCTCTATATCAAGATAGCTCTCATATAATTATTCTCACAGAAAATTACATTTGTTTGATGCTTATATTTTAATATTTATGATTGCAATTACTTTTCAGTTTCCAAAAGCTCAGCAGAAGATACTAACATGGAGAAATCATTTGAAACTCAACATAAATTATTATACTGTAGTTTATCATCTTTAATCTTGCATGGTTGAATACCTGTATCTACAAACTACCTTTAAAAGTCTTTTATTTTTGAGAAAATAAGCAGTGCAATTTAAAATTGTTGCCTGACCTGTGGTGGCACAGTGGATAAAATGTCAACCTGGAATGCCGAGGTCGCTGGTTCGAAACCCTATGCTTGCCTGGTCAAGGCACATATGGAAGTTGATG
This sequence comes from Rhynchonycteris naso, assembly GCA_037038555.1. Lineage (NCBI taxonomy): Eukaryota > Metazoa > Chordata > Mammalia > Chiroptera > Emballonuridae > Rhynchonycteris > Rhynchonycteris naso. Next base: position 42,615,800 of record CM072997.1, on the reverse strand, counting down.
CTTCCTGCCCCCACCCTTCTTTCTCTCTCTTTCCAGTCTAAAAGGAATAAAGTCTTAAAAATATATTTAAAATTTTTTTAAAATTATTACAGCACTTGGATGAAAGTTAAACAATTTGAGATGCTGAGTCCTGATCATGCTAGTAAGCAGTGATCTCAAAATTTGTATCTGTATCTTTTTATTCTGATTTCTGTCCTCTTCTTGATGGCTCATATGAACTTCTTAACATGCAGTGGTGCTTTGCATGAGATAGTAGTTAAGTTGGACAGTATTAGTATAATTTGTTAAATTATGAGAAAAAACAATAGCTAATGAATAGCTAATTTCTTATACCTGTTCTGTTTATTTACAGGATCTTGTTTCTCTGTGTAATTTCCATAACTATGATAATTTGCGACATTTTGCAAAAAAACTTGATCCTCGAAGAGAAGGTGGAGATCAAAGGGTAAGCAAAATTCTTATTTAGATTATTATGCACTGTTTTCTTTTAAGAGAGAGAAAATGAGATTCACCAGTTTAAATAAAATTTTATTTAATTGGTAATGGCCTCATGTCTTTGCTGATCACAAATGAGTGTGAATAAATTGTTGGCATTTTCATCTTGGACCAAGTAGATCATAAATATTAAATATTGCTGTTTTATTTAGATTGAAACTGGTTAACCTAGCAACAGGGTTTTCTCTTCTCCCATTTTTTTGCTATTTCAAGCAGTATTTTAAAGAATTGATTCTGTTAAGACACATTAGAAAGTGCTACATGGTGTATAGTCTTGAAGTTTATTTTGACATAGATGGATATGTAAGTGGGAAAGGAATTATAGTATTAGTGAGACCTTATAAAGCCTTATAATAAGTTTTATAAGCCACTGTTGAAATATTTTTCTATAAAAACTGTTTAACTCAGTTTTAATAATAACTCTTAAAATGGTGTGTTTTATTGTGCTTGGCTTCATATTATTACATACTACTTCTTTAGAAGCTAGTATTAGAGTCAGGATTTAAATTTTAGGAATAAGATTCTTTTTTATTTTTGTCTTCCTGTTCACTGGACCAGTGGTCTTGTTTTAATTAAATTCCTTTGCATCCCACATGGAAAGTGTGTATTATAAAATTACCTAATAATACTTGAAGCTCATATGAAGCACTTATAGGTAAAAAGAAAATAACTTAATACATAAACCAAATAAAATTTCCTATCATTAGTTTCAGTCAAAGTAACTTCTAATAACATATGAGAATTATGCAAAGCCAACAGAATAGAAACTTCCATGGGAGTCAACATGAGTAACATGGAGCAAAACATCAAATGGTGGTGGGTGAAATGTTAACAGATTTTAATAACATTCATTGAAAAATACCGTTTTATAGCTTGGACCTTTCTTCACTCAAGTGCACTAATAAATTATGTATGTTGCTTGAACAACTAGCATTCCTTTGGACCATTGGACTATGAAAGTCTCCAACAAGAACTTGCTTTAAAAGAGACAGTATGGAAAAAAGTGTCACCTGAGTCAAATGAGGACATCTCTACAACTGTAGTATATAGAATGGAAAGTCTGGGAGAGAAAAGCTAAAGAATTGGGTTTTAGTTTCAGAATGTTCTTTATTTAACCTTTCAAATATCTTCAGCTTTTTTGCATACTATAAATATTTATTTGAGTTTTTTGTGTTCTCAACCTTGGGTGCTGGAGCCATAAAGCTTTTTTTCTTTTAATTTTTGTGTAAAGGTAATAGATTAAAAAGTGAATTTGTCAGTTTTTATAAAGTATTTATAAGTAAATAAAGCAAGCTGCTTCATTTTAAAAAATGCAAAAATGAAACATTCCTTTAACATTCTTTGGTATAATTAAAAATTTAACTATAAAGTGAGATAATCCAATTCAAAATAGTTACAGAAATTTCTAATTTCTTGATTCGAAAACCCACACATTGAACTTGTAAGTTTCATTACATTTTGTTTTTTCTTTCCCAGTTTTAAAACTGACATGATGTCTGTAGTGGCAATAGAAAGCTAAATACAAAACTTTTAAAAATGCAAAATAATGAATCCCTAAATTATTTAATATAGTCGTAGTTTATAAAATTAGCTTAAATTTACATTTTTATGCAATTTTTAATGACAGATTGACTTTAAATTTTTAAAAATTTATTTAAAATTTTATCAAACACTTCATATGTTCTTGCTTTTTTACTTTGCAACACCTATGTTCTGTCAGAATTGTCATGTACAGGAGTGTTTTATGTTACTAAAATATTCCAGCCAAAGAACTTCAGAAATAAGTTAATGACATTTCACTGGTAAAAGCTATGGTTACTCAGAAGGAGCAATAATGAGTGGCTTCAAGTGAAGTGTTTACCTGAATGATTTTATTTTCATATTATCCACTCAACCTTTTCGTTATATTTAAGAATCTTCATTTTTAGCTTTAAATAATGTTATTCTAAAAATAATTTTAGAAATGCTAATGAATCTTTTACGATAAATTATAATAACATCTCATAAAGTTGGTTTTATTTGAACTCTTTTGGAGTACTTAGGAAATAAATTCAGTCCCAAGGTAGCATTCTCCTAAAATATTTATTATATCTGAATACTTTTGTTTGGTTATAAAAATGGAATATTGAGAATCAAAACTTGTTTTTAAGAGGACTATAGGTTCTACACAACCTGATTTCAAATAATTCATAATGTTCAAAGTCTGTCTTGGCAAAGTGATTGTAAAATCCTATAGGACCTATTCACACTTCTTCCTTCCTTCATATACCTCTCCAGTTCTCCCCCGTTTCCCACGGCTTTATTTTTGTTAATTCATTTTTAAACTTGTAGATTATGGTAGAGCCTAGAAGGAGAATTTAATAGTTTCTTAGTATCATGGTATATATGTGTTAGGGTAAAGTCATTAAAGTAAATACAGTATAGCAAAAAAGACTTCACTGACTTATTTAAATACTAGTGCAAATATACATAGATACAGAAAATGCTAATCATGTAATGTCTTGGGTTTGGGATCTGTGATACTAAGAAAATAATTTCCTCCCAAAGGTGTTGTTCAAAAGCCTTTTGGGTTAACATAAGTATTAAAACTTATATGTTTAAATAATTACATGTTATGCTAAGTTTTAGAATATTTTACCAAGGATTTTATGGATATTTTAATGTTCTTCTGATGTACAGATGCATATCCTAACTGGGTGCTCTGGCTTGGCTATTTACTCGATGCCCTGGCTTAGCTATTTACAGGATAGTGTGTGTGAAGGCCTTAGATCTGCTGAACCTTTGGACAGTATACGTTTCACCAGAGCCATTTGTGGTTTAGGGAACTGAATGCCTTAATTGATAGCTTTGCAAAAAAGGCTTTATTTTTGTCCATATGCTCTAAATTGTTCCATTTTACTGTTTGATTTGTAGGTTAGTAATACTTTATAAAATTAAAATTTAATGTTTCATACTATGTTCATATTTGTATAGAGTTCAAAATTGTTGCTAAGTTTTGGCACTTTTGTTGTGTTGATAAAGCTTAAATGCACACTTACCAGTAAAATGGAGTTATCTAAGCTACTATGTTGATAGAATCTTGTTAAGGATGACCATCCAGAAATTTTTGTAGGAAGGTATAAATGGAAGACAAGAGAAGATATTGTGAATAGGCCCTAAAACGTTATTTCAAAAAATAAAAGAAAAGAAAAAATATTTGCCAGATTTAATGATATTATTTTAATTACTTCAGTGTTTTTAACACCTTTTCAAATGGTATAGTTCTTGAAAAGTACCCAGTATTGTTGTTGGATTTAATGTTTCATGCCATTACTGATTCTTGATATTCAAGCATTTAGAGGTTAGCATATTCGTTTTTCTTTTTATTCATCATTAACATTTCATTTGAAATGCATATCCTTCTTGAAATGCTTTATTTTTAGCATAAATGTGCATTTTAATCTTTGTGTATGGATTAAAACATTTGTGTTATTTAGCTTTCTTTCATTTGCTTTGTATATTTAATAATGTGTCTTTTATTTCCTAGTATGCGTATTTTTTGTATTGTACAATAAATTTATTTTAAGCTGATTTTATTGTTTTTTTTTTTTATGAAAGCAACTCCAGCATTTTCAGTACAATAAATAGTTGGAATTTTGACTTTGAAACAATTATACTTTTTGAAGATGCTATTAAAATGCTTTATATTTTTAATTAATTCTGAGGCTGCTGTGAAGAGAAAACTAGAAATGCTCAAAAGGGCTTCTTCCTTTGATTCTTTTTTTAATCCAGTGTAGCATTGGTGGGGGTGTTTTTTGAAGGGGTAGGTATTCTCCTATTGGTTGTACGAAGAGTATTTGAATAAAGACTTTTCTCCTAATTATTTTGTTGTTTTTCTATTTGACAGCTTAAAAAACAAAACACTATCCTGTTTGTAGTTTTCTTCTGCTTTCTGAGGGAAAATATCACTGATGTTATTGATTGTAGTCTGCCATCTAGAGTAGGAAAAACATCGCTAAATCAAATGAGTATGAAATTCTCAGTAGAATTTATATTGTGTGGAATAACGATAATATACGCATTTATCTTAGCTATTTTTATATATTCCATAGCATGGTCCAAATTATAACAAGTCTCCATGCATTGTGGATCAAATACAGTACAGGTATTGATTGACTTACGACCCACGCAACTTATGACCATTTGACTTTATGACCACAATCGCTAGTCATGACTGCTCCGTGTCTGGAGCAGTTTTTGTATGCACCTGTATTTTGTAATTTTGTATGTTTTGCAAATATTAAACCAGTTGTACTGCTAATGCAGTGTTTTACTTAAACCTGATGAATGTAAAAATAAGAAACAAAATGGTGTAGAGATGATGATACAAATGGCATAAAATGAACAAAGAAAATTATATATAACAATAATGAAAGAAAGTTATGATAAAATATGACTTAAAGATTTTTATAACATTATTTCACAGTACTGTACATATAGCCTACTCAACTTAACGACCAAATCGTGTTACGACTGGTCTGTCGGAACCAATCGTGGTCATTAAGTCGAGCACTAGCAGTAGCTAAAATTTTTGTTTGATGAAATCCACCATTCATGTCCAAAAAAGACATCCTAGGTATACTGTAGAAGTTTTAAAACTATTTGAAGGGGAAATACTGTTGTTTACAGGAATTTATATTCATCCATGGGTTTTTTTTCATAAAGTTCTTTGGGGTATAGTAAATAAAGACTGTGCCATGGTATATTTAGTATGTAACAGTTTACGATCACTTGCTTAAAAGAGACATTGTTTTTTTTATTGTTGGTGGTGTATTTAACCCATTTGATGTAAAGGGATAGGACCCAGAGAGCTCTATCAGTGGAAAGAACCACTGATATAGACAGATATGCCAATCTTCATCCATCCAACCATATTCTGAAAATCAGCAGTTCTTTCCATATGCTATGTATAAATGATTAATCTACCTATTCAAATTCCAAGTTTTGTCATAAAAGAGCTCCTAACATTTCTGCTTCCCCAGAATTTATAAAACATAACATATTTTACTTGTTCAATTTAATTTCAATGGTCTGTGGTTTCTGTTATTGCACCCACTCACTACCAGCACTGTCAGGATAAGAGAGTAAGTAACAATATTGGGGAACTCCATTAAAGGAAAATCAAGAACATCAGATTTCCTTGGAAGTTGAAGTTTCAAGAATATTATATAGAAAGATTGTATTCAACTTAAAATAATGTACTTTTCAGTTTGAGCAGTTTATTTTATGGAATAATTTATTCAAAAAATTGTGCACAGTTTTAAAGAATCTGCTTTACTGTTCATTTGTAAAAATTTTGGTTTTTCTTCTAGAGGTCTTGAAAATACTAGAATGTATTTTTTTTAACATGTAATGTGATTTTGGCTCAATTTCTTCTTTACCATTTTATATTAAATGTAATATTTACATTGTATAGTGAAACCAAAGTCAGATATTGGAGATGCAGCTTGTTACACTGCATCATGGCACATCTATCAGATTTTCACTTAGGTTTATTCAGAATAGACTTTATCAAAGACTCTTTTCTGTTGTGGAGTTCAAGGGCAAAATTATATATGAACATACACAGAAGTATATCAAGTTTAACCACTTTTATTTCAAATTGTAACAAAGTCAAAACATTTGTTTCTTACACTGGTTAGAAATGGAAGAAACTTAATTGGACTGAGAAAGATTCCTTCATCCCTCTTCTCCGTTCCACTACCTTACAAGTAGTTTATTAATGTGAATACATTACATTTGATGTGACAGGAAGAAACCAGAAATTCCACAGTTTTAGTCTGGACTTAGGGTTTTAAACCTGTATAAAAGCAGCTGGGACAAAATTTATCCAACAAAAAACAGCTGGTAAAATTTTATTTCTTAGTCCTTAACTTTTTAAATCATAATAGAAAAGTTACTTACCTTTTAAACAGAAGATGTTAAGTAGACCAGTCATAAATCTTCAATTTATTTAATGGGGTGATTCTATTACTGTGGTCTTAAAATCTTTTCTGTTTATATTTTCTGAACATATTAAACGAAGGACTTTATTTTTTCACAGGGATAGAGAGAGAGTCAGAGAGAGGGATAGATAGGGACAGACAGGAACAGAGAGAGGTGAGAAGCATCATTCATTAGTTTTTCGCTGCCTTTGCGACACTATAGTTGTTCATTGATTGCTTTCTCACATGTGCCTTGACCGCGGGCCTTCAGCAGACCGAGCAACCCCTTGCTGGAGCCAGCGACTTTGGGTCCAAGCTGGCGAGCTTTTTGCTCAAGCCAGATGGGCCCGGACTCAAGCTGGAGACCTCGGGGTCTCGAACCTGGGTCTTCCGCATCCCAGTCGACGCTCTATCCACTGCGCCACCTCCTCGTCAGGCAAAACGAAGGACATTTTTAAAGCTTGATTTAGTTAACCATTTGTGTTGTAAGTCCATACTAGTAATTTTTGAAAGTTGTTGCTCTATAGGTTTTTTAGATATGCAAAATACATAAAGCCTATGTTGATTAAAACTTTTATAATGGCTTTCTAATCCATTAACCTGTAATTGAAACAACTAGGATACTAATTAGCAATTAAGCGCATTGCTTTTTCTGGTAGTATCTGTGGTGTTTTTATATAAATTACAAAACACTGCTTATTGTGTAGTGGTTAAATTTAAAAATAAACAAATTATCCTTGGTGATGAGTGCTGTGATGAATTCTATAAGCGGTTCAGGATGGAGGCTCCTAGCAAAAACTAATCAAATGACAAATTCTGGCAGTTGATCTCATTGCTTTTATTAGATTTTAAACTGTAAATCTCATCCAACAAAATATGTACTTTAACTAAAATCTCAATGTTAAGAACAGTTTTGTGTACTCCTAAAACAAATTTTAATATCTGAGGACATTATTTTTCTGGACACAGTATTATTAAAAACTGATTTTTTTTCATTAAGTATATACCTGCTGAAATAATTCATGTTCTGTAAACAGCTGAAGAATTTGTTTTATTTTTAAAATATAATTCAACCTTTCCAGATCTTTTATGTTCTTTCATTTACCATAATCTTATAATTTTATTAGAATCACATAATTGCGTTTGAAAGTAATCTTAAAGGTTTTCTGGTGTAAACTCCCACTCCATCCAACCTGTTTTCCACATTTCTTAACACCTTGCTTTCTCAGTTATCATCTTTACAATACTTTTTCTTCTGTCTGATGGGTTGGTCTGTTTTGTGTTTTATTGGGACAGCCTTTTGTTGGTTGGTGGTTCATTTTTAATAAGATGAATAATTGTTAGTAGTTATTATGACTATAAGTTATTTAACAGACTGCCCCATCAGTGTTTGTTTAAACTACTTAATTGTATTTTTCTAGTAAGCAGTCATATACCACAGTTAGAAGCGAATGTTACAATTATATGGTCCTTATAAAAATAAACATTACCCTAGAACCTTTAAAATAAAATAAGTGTAGCAGAAATGTAACTTTAAAAATAAATGTGCCATTTTTAAAAAGAAATTTCTTTGGGGTTAATTTAAATATATAAGTAAAAGATTTTAAACAAGCAAAAGGTTATTAGAGTTCTAAATGATGGTTTAAAATTTTTTTTCTTTCTTTACAAGTTAGCTATCCTCACACATACTCAGCAAAATATATAGCTACTTTTCTTGTTTTTATATTAGTTAGTTGGATCTCTGTCTTCAGAGCAAGGGTCCTCATTTGTCTGTTTATTACTCTATCTTGTTTGTTGTTTTTGATACCAATCTCTAATTCTAGGTTTTTATTTTTTTACTTGTGAAGGAAGTATCTGTTGCTTTCCTTAAAATGCATTAATTAAAAGAAAAACAAAACACCTTTGCTGACTTATAAATGGTAAAACTTAATTTTTGTTACTCTAAGAAAAGTACTGGTCTCTTAATTCTCAAAATTTAGACTTGCCTAGGTAGTTCTTTTCCCCACAATTTTATGTAGGTGAAAACCTGAACTTTTAAGAGGCTGGCTCTTACTTAGTTTAAACTCTTGCTTGATTTCACATTATACCTATTAAAATTAGAATGATGTTGAGGCCCAGGCTTGTTGGCTCAGTGGTAGAGCATTGGTTGTCCTGGGTTCAATTTCCAGTCAGGGCACACAGGGGGACTCTGCTTCTCCACCCTTTCCACTTCCCTCTCCCCTCCCCTCCCCTCCCCATAGCCATGGCTCAGTTGGTTCAAGTGCGTTGGCCCCATGCTGAGGAAGGCTCCATGGAGCCTCTGTCTCAGGTGCTAAAAATAGCTCAGTTGTAAGCATGGCTCCAGATGGACAGATCACCAGCCCCAGATGGGGGTTGTCAGGTGTATCCTGGTCAGGGTGCATGTGGGAGTCTATCTCCCCTCCTCTCACTTGGAAAAGAAGAAAATAAAATTAATGTTGAAATATTAGCATCAGATTAGCATCAGTTGTGAAAGTGTAACTACTCATATTTAGACAGCTCCATTGTACAATCCAAATTAAAATCATGATCTTTAGCCTCTTTGGTAAACTTCTTTAGGTCAGAATTAGTAGTTTTCATTATATTGTGTGTGTCTTTCATGAGTCATCACTATGGGGCAATTACAAATTGTCCTTTGAGGGGATAGTATAAAAGTCTTAATTTACATTAAATGAGATTACTGATATATAAAACCATGGTATAAATTATTACTTGAACTCCATAGAGGATCTGTTATTTTGTTCTTTCTCATAGTCATTCAGAATTAAAGTTGCTAATTGAAAAACTTGAAATACATTAATTTTAAATATTCTTTCTCTTTCATCCTTTCCTAATTCATTTTTGGCTGAAAATCAGGTATTTTCAAAAATTATATCAAAGTTGCCCATAAAGTGGGTTTTCATTTTCAAATCATATTCATTGCCAAATCTTTTAATATTATTGACATTTGCCAGTCTAGTTTTATTTTTTTACAAAAGGTAAAAAAATTTTAAAGTCCAAACTTCTTTTTTTCAATTTGGTATAGTTTATTATTGATAATTTATTATTTTACATTCGACTTCACATACATGTATCTGTGGGTCCATTTGTATATATAGAATTTACAACTTTAAATAAATGATCTAAATCATATTGTTTCTACTTTGAATTGAGATAAATAAGTGTTACATTTTCTGTATAATCAAACATTGGCATCTCTTGATAAAATTACAGAATAAGTGATTTTGTTAAAATTCTGTGGTGACTAATATTATTAACCCTCTTGAATCATCCCAATAAACTATCCCTGCTTTAATTTCTCTTTTGTTGTTGTTTTTTTACCTGAATGAGAAACTTCTCTTTACCTGTTTGTGAAGTGTTTCAACTAAAATATGCTATTACAACAGAACTTAGAGTATGTATGACTTTATTTTCACCTTCAGGAGAAAACATTTGGTTTGTTTATAGCTGAGAAATAAAAACCTGAGAAGCTTTCATTTTTATTTTGTCGCAGTTACGCAGTTTTATTTTACACCCACCATTTGTATCTGCCCCAGAATCAGCACTTTTCGTTGGCATCCCTTCCATGTTGAGCTTTGTCCTGTAATGGTCTACTTACTCATGTGTTTATTTATCCTGTACTTTGGGGCTCTGGATAGAGGTTTGAGGCTATGGTTGCATATTGAGTTTTATAGTTTTGCTTTGCAAAAATTCTTACTCAGTACCATTATGAGGCTTAGAATTTTGTTAAGAATTTAGAATCTTTTATACAAAAGTTCTTGATAGATTGAAATTTTGGTTTACCCGGTGCTTTTTGGATTTAAATAGCATCAAAGATTATGAGGCGGTTAAAAATAAGATCTGGATATGTAGCCCAACGTAATATACCATAGACATGAAACTTCTGAGCTTTGTTTTCTACCTTAAAAATTTATGTATTTTTTATTTTAGTAAAACCAGTTTTAATGTTTTTAAAATATAATATTTATCAGTTCTATGACTAATTTTTGCTTCTACAGAGACAGAGTAAAATTGGTTTCAGGGAGATGTAGCATTCTAATTCATTCTGGCATAGGACAGTCTGGCTTGAAGGCCCCAGGACAGGAAGGGGTTTAAGCTATTTGAGAAGGTAAAAGAAAGCAAATGTGGTAAAGAGTGAGGCAAGGTCTGTGGGGACTGGCCCTGGTTGAGTCTTAGAGATAAGACCACATTATGGAGGGTAGGCGTCATTTTAATGTGCACCCATATTGTTCATGTGTCCTAATTTTTGTGTGTGTGTGACAGAGTCAGAGGGACAGATAGGGACAGACAGGAAGGGAGAGAGATGAGAAGCATCCATTCTTTGTTGTGGCTCCTTAGTTGTTCATTGATTACTATCTCATGTGCCTTGACCGGGGGGAGGGGGGGGCTATAGTAGACCAAGTTACCCCTTGCTCAAGCCAGTGACCTTGGACTCAAGCTGGTGAGCCTTGCTTAAATCAGATGAGTTTGCGCTCAAGCTGGTGACCTCAGGGTCTTGAACCTGGGTCTTCCGCGTCTCAGTTCAACGCTCTATCCACTGCGCCACCGCCTGGTCAGGCTCATGTGTGCTAATTTTAACATGCAGATTTCTAGGGCCCAACCCCAGAGATTGATTTTTAAATCTTTATTTAAAAAGAAAAGTTGATTTTAGCAAGAGAATTGAGAGAGAAGACAGGAACATCTATCTGTTTCTGTATGTGCCCTGAGCAGGGATTGAACCCGCAACGTTTGTGCTTTGGGATGATGATTTGACCAACTGAGCCATCTGGCCAGGGCGAAAATTGTCATTTTTAATAAGCACCCTAGGTGTTTCTGCTGCAGGTAATCCTCTGAACACCGTATGAGAAACAGTTGGGTAGAGTTTCATATGCCATATTAAGAGTTTTGTACTATTCAAAGTGCAATGGGAAATGTCAAGTCTTTTAAGAATGGGAATGACATAATTGGTTTTCAAACACTGCTCTATGAAGAATGGGTAAGAGAGAACCAAAAGTTGAAGTTCTGGGCTTGAGATGAGAAAAGTAGGTAGGAGATATGTTTAAGAGATGAAGTTGGTAGCACTTGGTGGTAGTATTTGGTCAGTGAAAAAGAATGAGGTATCAAGTTGATGACCAGGTTTTTAGTATGAACAATAGGGCGGATACTGCTGTATTAACTGAAAAGGAACACTGGAGAAGCAGACCTTGGAGTACAGGAAGAAAACAATATTGGTGCTTGTAACAATTAAGGGTCTGTTTGACTTACATATTAGTAAGTTGACTAACAGTGGTTTAAACAAATGGGGTCATTTTTATAATATGACAGAAGTCTGGAGGTAGACAATTTAGGACCAGTGTCATCAATAAACTAAATACTATGCTTCTGCTCCAACCAAACAGTGAGTTGGCATTAGACCTCATGCCTGTCACCTTATAGTCACAAGGTAGCTATTCCACATTTAGCCTTGTGTGGTCAAAGGGGAAAGAGAAAGGAAAGAATGATATCTAAATCAGGCAAAAGAAGTTTTACAGAGGCTCATCTGGCACAGACTAGCTGCAAGGGAACTATTTTTAGTTAAGCACATTGCTACCCCTAACATAGCTTCTGTTAGTATGGATGGCGTAGGAAATGAATCATGGGTAGGCACTTAGCAGTGTGTGAAAGCTAAGTTCTTTTTGGTATGTCTATGTTTGTGAGATAGCCAAGTAGCTGAGTGTCAGATATAGGCCTAAAATACAGGAGGATGGTCATGACTGGAGAGTTCAATTTTGCGAATGGTCAGCATGGAGAGAAGTTCAAAGCTGTGGAGGTGTGTGATTCGCTCAAGGAGACCATGCAGAATGAGTAGGAACTTTAAATAACTCCCATTTTTAAAGTAGTATAGAGTTGTGGGGCTCCCACTACAGAATACTATTGGCTAGAGAAGAAAATCTAGCATACCACAGTTTCAGAAGTCAAGTGAAAAGTATTTCGGGAAGTAGGTGAGTATTAAGATGAGAGGTGTACGTTTTGCATGGTGTCCTTAATTATTTTTCTTTTGGTGTTAAAATGTCCTTCAACTTAGTAAACAATAAATGGTAGGGTTTTTATTGTTTGTACTTGGAAAATAAAAAATTGGTAGCCCACATTGGTAACTTCCCCCCCCCTTTAAGAAAATTTTATTGGCTTTGAGATTTAAAGGTCAGAACTACTGGAGGAGAACAGTTTTGGCTGCTGATTGAAAAGATCCCAAAGGAGAGCTGGAAGGAGATACAAGAGAGAGGAAACGGCCAAGAAAGTGAGATCTCTGGAAAGATACGGAGCTCTCAACACAAAGGATTAGGTTTGGTGGAAGAGCATATTGTCTGATAAAATAGGACCTCGACAGGAAGGTAGGTAGGTTTGCAAACATAGCAGGAGGCTGAGGAAGTTTCTGTTCATTGGCTTCCATTTTCCCAAAGAGTATGAAAGGAGGCTGTGAGATTTCAAGACACAGAGAAGACAGGAAATGTTCGATTTTGGGGAGAGGGAGAGTGCTGAGGGAAACTGTCAAAATATGTACTATTGAGGTCTGTAATCATGGATTTATGGTGACAGCAGTCTTCTCTGTTGTTCCTCAAGCCCTCCCCACCCTGTCCATGGCTGCATCCTGAATTTGGGTTTAGGAACTGAAGAAGACCAGGCAAGGGATTTTAGAGCATTTACCGGGAACTGAATTTAACAATAGGCTTTGAAATCTACTTTAAACCCAACTGACAAAAAAGGCATCCTATTAGGTATTTTTCCTTTCAGAATTTGGTTCTACTTAAAAGAGTTTTTCACTTGCCTGACCTGTGGTGGTGCAGTGGATAAAGCGTTGACCTCGGACTGCCGAGGTCACTGGTTTGAAACCCTGGTCAGGCCATATGGGAGTTGATGCTTTCTGCTCTTCCTTTCTCTCTCTCTCTCTTTAAAAAAACTTAATAACACTTAAAAAAATAAAATATACCTAAAAAAATTTTTTTCCACTTAATATAGATTAGACTGACAAGTGAGTCTTGTGTGCAATTTTTCCATGTCCATCCTTGCCTCACAGAACAAAGTAGTGCTGATAAGAATTATAAAGGCTAATGATAAGTGCTAAGGAGTCTCATGATACAGCCTGGAGAGTAGTGCTGGAGTGATTTTTTTGGCACATATATATTTCCCTCAAATGTTATGTTGCTTTATTTTATTTATTTATTTTACAGGGACAGAGAGAGGGATAGATAGGGACAGACAGGAACGGAGAGAGGTGAGAAGCATCACTCATTAGTTTTTCGCTGCCGTCGCAACACCTTAGTTGTTCATTGATTGCTTTCTCACATGTGCCTTGACCGCGGGCTTCAGCAGATCGAGCCAACCCTTGCTGGAGTAAGCGACCCTTGGGTCCAAGCTGGCGAGCTTTTTGCTCAAGCCAGATGGGCCCACGCTCAAGCTGGCGAGCTCAGGGTATCGAACCTGGGTCTTCCGCATCCCAGTCCGACGCTCTATCCACTGCGCCACCGCCTGGTCAGGCATATTGCTTTATTTTTAAGGATCTTACAAATAATTCTGTTCTTGAACAGCTTCTTGTATTATACGCTGGAGGAACATGTTATAACTTGACTAGTAATTAAATTAAAATGTCTGTGAAAGTACTTTGTAGTTGCACTAGAGATAGTTTTTGTGCCTGTTCTGTGTGTGTGGTGCATAAAGCACACATGTTGGACTTTTCACAATACAATTGTGAAATAAACATTAAAGAATGTAAAGAATTAAGTATGACTCTCTGGAGACCAATGAAAATGAGAGATTTCTTTCTAAAATCAAAACAGGATGTGTTGTGTTTAGAATAACCATAGGATACTCATGTACATGTATATGCCTTGCTTTGTGGTTGTAGTATTTAGGCTACACAGAGGAGAGAAGGGTCCTTTAAGTTGAAACCATATTTCTGCCTCTGTCACTGCCAAAACTTTGTTTTGTTTCCTGGCAGAAAGAGAACCCTATTTCTTTTCATGGATCTCGTTTATATTTATTTAAATTTTTACCAGACTCTGTAAGAATCTTTTGATTCCAGTGGCCTTGCCCTGCTTTTATTTTTTGAAGTAATATGTACAGGCATTTGGTGACCAACTTATTCTCTTCCTTATTCTTTGTTGCCTTTAGTTTCTTTGACTCTTGGGGTTTTATATCATTGTTGTTTGTTTTTAGTTAATTGTAAATAAACATGACACTTTATCATGACAGAAGTGTGGTACCTCGTCCTCTATCTGAACAATAATGTAATGTTAACTAATATTCGTGGAGTTTTACAAATATTTGTATAAGAGAGGAAAGAACCAGGAAGGTAGTGAATAAGAAACTTGGATACTCTTAGGTCTGCCACATGGAACATGCACTTTTATTCTATTTTTTTCTCCTATTGGCTGCTTAAATCTTATTTAGGAGTGCTGTTTGTCAGACCACACAAAGATATAATTGTTAGCTACTTTTATACTCAGATATAGAAGAAGGGTTGCTTCTGAGCTCCTTGGTTTGTTTTTAGACTTTTCATTGGCGTTTACCAGAATAATATGAGCCACTGAGATAAGAAGTTGTTTACTTGCTGCAGTGCTCTATTCACATTAACCTGAAACTCACATTTCATCTAGAGATGTCAACACAAAGAATGAAGATATCTTTAACATTTTTCCATAGTGGCATCGATATGCCAAGTTGAGTAATTTGTTTTGTTCCCTTATTTTTTCTTCAATTAAAACAAAACAAAAAGACCTTTAGTTAGCATCTCAATAGAAAATTAGTATCTCTGATTTCCCTATAAATTATTATTTAGTTGCTATTTTCTGATTTCCCATCACAACCTATTTATTCTTGGTCTTGTATTGGTGATGCAATCTCATCTCAGGTTTTCATAGGAGATCTCTTGGCGTAGTAGATACTGAATACTGGTTGAGAGCACTGACCCTGGCGTCAGGCAGACTGTGCTTGAGCCCTCATTCTGCCACTTAACAGCACTGTTACCTTGCGCAAGTTTTAAACGCACTAGCCTCCAATTTCCTGAATAATAGTAACGGGTTATAATACTTAAAGCACGTAGCTTAATCCAGGAAGAGTATGTGTTCATGTTAGCTATTTTGTTTTAAATAAAATCTAATCCTAATTTTTGTCAACATGAGTTTTCAGATTTCTTTGATATAATTGTGACTTAGTTTAAGAAAAGTGATTTCATTGAGAAATTTAAAAAATGGTATACTTAAGAGATTTATTACTTAGCTCATCAAAAGCAGAACGCAGTGTTTGGAGCTAACGTTTTTAACGTTGTATTTTATAAGTGAAATTCCCATACTCGCTCTTTTAGGGTAAAGTTTACTGTTTGACTTATCCCTATTAAAATTACCATATGAGAACATCCTGCATTTCTGTCAAAGTTTTGAAATGTGGCCACAAAATTGCTGAACTGTTATTCCCATAAAGGATTTTCTCTAATCCTCTGATCATGTCAGTTTGGATTAGTTTTGTCTATATATAGTATATTAATAAGTGCGTCTGAATAAATCACTAGAAAGCTTAGGAGCATGTGGCCTCATTCTGATGTTTGACTGTCTAATCATAAAACTACGTACTGTGTTTTACACGTCCATATGCATATTAAATCAGCTCAGGAATAGGAAAGAGGAAATACCTTTGATCACATACACATTATTCACATTTATATTTACACCCTTCTCAGCAAGCAATTAATTGACATTTGCTGACAACTGAAAATTTTTCTTTAGCTATACTATATATAAGAAGTTTGTATTTTTTAACCTGGCCCAATGAAAAATCTTTATAAAAGAAGGCTATTAAAGGCCAGGTTGTAGTGAAGCTTTTGAAACAAAACTGGATCTGGAGTGATGATGTTTTATTTAACAGATGACGAAGAGTATCTGTTCCACAGCAACAGATACTGCAGTGAGCTGGAAACAGGAGAGCAGCTTACGTCAACCTGGAAAAAAGTGTGGTTTTGATATTCTAAGCATGCCAGTGTTAAATGAACTTGTGAACTGTAACATTTTTGTCCTCCTGTTATCAGACTGTACAAATAAGCTAAGATAAAGGTTGTCTGGTTCTGGCAGGTTCTGATAAAAATATCTGATAAGGGAAAATGTAGTAGCACTGGAAAATCTGCAATATGAAAGGAAAATGTTAACATTTATTTTATAAATGTTTAGTGGCCACTTGCCCCGATGATGTTTCCCTTTGCTATACATTAAACATAAGAACACTTAATTCATATAGGCTGCTGTCCTGCTGTGTGTGCTCTGTTTCTTCGTACTGAGGAATGATTCCTCAAAACCCAGGTTCCATGTGCTAGCGGTTACTGTTAAGTCGGTTTCTAGACCCTGGCCTTTCTTCTTAACAGGTATTTTATTGGTTTATTTATTTATGGACAGGTATTTTAAAATTAATGTAACTCAGGTATCCGCTGGCGAATTAGGAAAGTGAGCCTTGCTTAATGGTTAGCCAACCTACATCCTTTGCAGAGTTGGTCTAGGGTTGCATGAGTCATCTTTTAGGGTCCTCTGCCTTCGATTTAGATTGAGATGATGGTAGTCATTCTGGAGTGTGTGCCGGATGAATTGGGAATATTTGTGAAACTGTTAACAGAGCCCCTAAATGAGATAGCACTCCATCTGCTGTCTCAAAACTGTTAAACTCCATTTCTTTTCTTGGCATTCTACTCATAGCTCATTTCTTGATTTATGCAAACCTTCCAAATACGGGGGCTGTTTGCTGGAGCAAAGAGGCTGTGCGTATGCTGCCTCCTAATGTCTTTCTGTTTTGAAGTGAAGGGTCTCATTTTGCAGTCAAGCTCCTATCTTCTGACTGGGACTAAATTCAGCCCTGCAGCTAGCCTTCTGTTTTCATGGAAAGAATACTAAGCCCCCACGTTACCTTTTAATAATTTTTTTAAAGCAAGCTAAAGGTCCCTCACATGCCTCTTTCCCGCCATAAGTTACAAAGCCTTTTAAAGTACACTATAATTTTCTGACTTATTTTCATTTTGTATTTATCTCTCTGAACTGAAACACGATTATGAATAAAATAATAGTATACTCAATAAACTGATCATATTCTAAAATCAGCCTTTCATGGGCCTTATTAGTAAGGAATTTACTCTTAGAATTGTGGAAATACTGAATAATTGACTAAGTTATATACACCTAGTATATGTGATAAAATCTCTTCAAACTAGCTTGGTCTAAATTCAGAATGTGAAAAAGAATGTAACTAATATATACAATCACCAACAGGTGAAGGACTTCTTGCTAGTACACTGTAAAGAATAAGAACTGTCGGTCATTAATATTAATGCAGTGCACATCAGAGTCCTGGATTTCTCTTAAGTAATGGGGGAGATAAAGACAGACATGTACCTATATCATGTGTGCTGGTGTCCTTGTAGGAAAAAGAGATGACTTCTGATTTAAGAGACTGGAGTAGAATTCCCAGAGGAAGGGTTAAGAAGAACACTGTAGTGAGAAATGGATGGAGGAAAGATTTTTTCAGGAAATAAATAGTATGTACTGTGGCTTGGGAGGAGCAGAACATACATTTAGGGCTGTTGTGGGAAAGAAGGTATCTAATTGATGACTCCTTGCCACGTCTCACAAAGCACTATGGACAACCGGTAACAAGCTAAGTGGGTGACTAGTGCATGACAGCTTTCTGGGGCTGTCAAGGTAGCCCTTGAGGGAACGGGAAGATATGATAGGAATCTAGGTGTTCCCCAAAACAGAGAAAGGAGTGTAGGCACTAAGATAAAAACAAGGGCAGTGGTAGATCAATTTTCCTCCACTGAGGTTGAGAGAGAAAAAGAAGTTATCAGGCTAAAGAATCTTGAGTGCACGGCTAAGGAATTTAAATTTTATTGGGAATGATTATACTCCCTTGTCGAGAAACTTTTTAGTAATCAGCTCAATGTTTTCTGAAGATTAGAAGTCTATGGAAAGGTTCCGGAGGGAGGAAGAAAGACTAGAAACGGCACCAGTTAGAGAATTGAATAAATTGGTAATGTTACTGAAAGAAGTAAGTTAAGGGAGATAGAAGAATTAATAATAATTGTAATTTAATCTCCAAATGGCGGTCACAATTTGAATTTGGGAGAAAAATATTCATTTAGTCAGTGAACATATTTTTCTTAACTTGGGATGTAATTGACAAATACCTGTGTAAGTTTAAGGTGCACAATGTGTTGATCTGAGTCAACACATTTTTTTAAAAAATATTTTTAATTATTTTTATTTATTCATTTTAGAGGAAAGGGAGAAAGAGAGGGAGAGAAGGGTGGGGGAGAAGCCAGAAGCTTCAACTCCCATATGTGCCTTGACCGGGCAAGCCCAGGGTTTTGAACCAGCAACCTCAGCATTCCAGGGCAATGCTTTATCCACTGCACCACCACAGGTCAGGCTGAGTCAACACATTTTATGAGTACCTATTATGTGTGGCAGGCATGGGGGTTGTTATGGGAAAGAGAAGGGCAAAGTCGCTGCCCAAATGGAGCTTACATTTAATAGAGGAAAGAGAACAGAAACAAGTACATATAAATAATTAGATAATGATATTAAATGCTCTGAAGAGAAAAAGCAAAGTAGGAGATAAGGAGTAAT
Organism: Rhynchonycteris naso; assembly: GCA_037038555.1. Lineage (NCBI taxonomy): Eukaryota > Metazoa > Chordata > Mammalia > Chiroptera > Emballonuridae > Rhynchonycteris > Rhynchonycteris naso. The sequence goes on along the minus strand of CM072997.1, from coordinate 42,596,710 downwards.
GAAAAGGAGGACAGCATTTTTTAAAGTTTGCGAGAGAACATTTGAGGAGAGACCTGAATGAAGTGATGGAGGAGCCTCCTCACTATCTGTCTGGGGAAGGAACACCCAGCAGCCACTCAGCAGGTGGAGCCTGAACACCTAGTAACCAACAGGGAGACTGCCTGGCTGGAGCAGAGATACCAGGAGCACAGTGGTGGGAAATGAGACAACACAGTGTAACCAAGGAGTAGAGTATTTAGGGTCCTGAAAGCCATGGTAGAGTTACGATTTTAGTCATTGGCAGTGTAGCGATCTATGTTTTCAAAAGATCCCTGTGGCAGTAGAGTTGAACAAGAGGAATATAGTCATGCACCACTTAACTGATGGGGATACATTCTGAGAAATGTGTCAGTAGGCAAGTTCATCATCAAGTGCACTTACATAAACCCAGATGGCACAGCCTACCACTACACACCTAGGTTCTATGATATATACCACTGGTATATGCAGTCTGTCGGTTGACCAGAACCATCATTATGCGGTACATGACCGTAGTTCGGAGGCTACTGCAATCCTCCAGGTGAGATAAAGTGGGGGCTCTGAGTCTAGGGCAGCAGTGATGATAGTGGTGATAAGTGGGTTCCAAATATATTTTGGAGGCAGAGCATATTTGTTGATGAACTCTATGTGGGTTGTAACAGAATCAAGGAAAACCTCCATAGGGTGGATTTGTCTATTAGCAAAAACTAGTTCTGCTTCTTGGAAGCAGACCCTCTCAGCACATTTGTGTGAAAGCTCCCTTTTCTCCCATCGGATTTACCTGGGTGCTGGGTGGCCTAGTCAGTGGGGTGAGAGGAACTTGGGCTGGGTACACCTATTTGGCTGGGCATGCTTGTGGAGCAATCAATCTGGGCAATTGAGTGCAGCAGCCCCGGATGGTGACTCAGTTTTGTCCTGAGCCAGTGGGTGAACTGTAGTGTCATTCCAAAATGAGGAAGATGGAAGAGAAGCTAAGGGGGGTGGAGGAGAAGGTGGTGGAAGTCAAGTCTGTTTTGGGCATAAGTCTGAGATGCCTATTGAATATCTTTGAGCCAAAGTCAAACAGGCAGATGGATATGGACTTAAGGAGCCTGATTCGGGAGCCGTCAGGGCTGCAGAGGGGTTTGCTATTTATGAGTGTGAAATGACAGCATGATGAACAAGGGAGCTGTAGGATTAAGATTTCAAGATGTAGATTGCTGAATGATTTTGCCCAAAGGAATGTGTAAAACCTTTGAGGGAAATTATGTTGAAATACATGGAGTCAACCTTTGGAGTATTATTATTAGGCAGTAGCAAGTGGGAAATTCCTCTGTAAAGCAACAAGCCAGAGGAAGATCAGGACAGTCAGCAGCATGGAGGACAAGGAGTGAGAGGGTGTTGGAGAGGTCATAAATAATCAGGCTTTAGGAAGGCTGTGGGACCTTTAGGAAATACTATTTAGAGTTAATAGTGGGCGTGAAGTTCATTTGCAGGGGATTAAAAATACAAGCTACTTTCATAAAATACGCACTGAAAGCAGTACAATAGGGTTATGCATTGGTTTTCAAAATAGGACAAAGTAAGTTGTGTCTGTTAAGGCAGAGATAAGGGAAGCAGTGCAGGAGGGAAAAGTTGAAGGTACTAGTAAAAAGGGAATATGAGGGAGCAAAGTGAGAGGATCTGGAGGATGTAAGTTTGAAGAAATAGAAAGAAACCTCAGACATGAGGAAAGATATTGTTTGCTTTGAGGTTTGGAGGGAAGAGAAAGTAAGTATTAGAAGCAGGTATTTAGCATAACAGTAGGGAGAGGTGAGAACAGTTTATCTTGGAGTTGTGGTCAGGGTCATCTGTTTTAGGGTCACCCTTGGTATTAAAGGTCTGAAAAAAGTGGGAAAGGGAACCAAGAAGGAAAATTGTCAAGCAGTTGGAAATATGGAGAATGATTTGTAATAGTTCATCAGTATTTTTTGTCTTTGTTTTTGTGGGCCCAAGCACTTAAAAGGAATTGAGAATTCCAAATTGATCCAATTTAAAAAGAAATTAAGGGCACCTGGTTCATAACTCAGAAGAGTGCTTATCAAAATCATCTGGAGACTTTTTTCAAGATTGTTTTCCCCTGAAATGTAGAAATGGGAGGAGAGATGCTTATGTATATACTTCTAGAACATTCTGGTTCATTCCATTAAACTTTCCTCCCACACCCATTGAGAAAGCTGTTCTGGATTTAGGGTTAGCAGGAGACTGATTGGCAGCAGAGTACAGGTTGGGTAGAAGTAATACAAGGTAGCCAGAGGGAAGCTAATGGACTGAAGGAATGAAACGGTATTTTTGTTTCTTTTTGGATACCTACAATAATAGTAGTAAAATTTTGGGCATGTGGCTCAGCTAGTTAGATTCCTATACTGAAGAATTTTACAGAGCCTTTCATATGCTCATGAATCCCCAAGAAGCGGGATTTAATATTTTAAGAAAATACCTGGCCACAGGACCCTTTTTTTCATAAAGTACTTGTGACCTAGCGTCTGTAGAACACATTTTGAAAATGCTGAAGCAGAGAAGTCCAGCAATGGTTAGTTCCAGGTTGATTTAAAAGTTCATAGATTGAAGAAAGGGAAGCCATAGTGGGAAAGGAGGGATGTCCAGATTAAAATATTGAAAGCAGCTTCCAGGGCTGTGGCTTTGTTCACAGATACCTGGTTAGACTTCTTTTTACCACCATTACGTCCAATCGGTTGGTAAAGTTGCAAAGTTTAGGATGAAAGTGGGAATTTATGAAGTATTTACAGTGTATGTTCGGTAATTTGGTTTCTCAAAACAGGGCCGGATAGTCTTATCATAAAAGCAGACAAAAATCCAGTGGCCTTTAGGATAAACTAGGTTTTTCCTTACCATAAGGATAAGAAAGTGGATAAATGTCAAAAGAAGATACATGTTGAAGTCTTGAAGCACTTACTAGCAGTGACTTAGTATTTGGGGCGTTTATCTGCCTTTTGAATAGATAACATGGGCTCTGAGAATGCACCAATTTACACTGCTCATTGAACTGAAGACAGTCTTTCCAGTGAAATATGGTCCTGTTCTCAAAGATGGGTGATTCGTTAGGACAGTGGCTGCTGGCGGGGATTAGACATTTATAGAGCATAATTTCGTTCTTAATAATGATGTGATGTGAATTGTGTGAGTATATAGGTCAGCTCACAGTCCTGAGACATACTAAATGATTCAAGTTTTAAACAATTTTCAGTTGACTCAACTCTCTGTTTCATCGGTCACAACTTTCCGTTCTTTTGTGCCAATTGATACATTCCATTCCTTCCCTCATGTATCTTATCTTTATTGTTAAATTTCTCCTCATAGTCCTCTATTGAAAAAGAAAAATAACACATATCTGCCTTCTCTTGGGTTGTAGAAATGTACTTGTGATAGCTTTTTGTCTGTGATCCAGCTGAAGTGTTCAAAGCACGTGGAAATCACTACGAGTGGCGGTTTACATTCTGTGTATTAATTTTCCCCAGTGGAAGCCTGAACTTTCTTTTCTTCACAGGTAAAGTCAGTGATAAATCTTTTGTTTGCTGCATATACTGGAGATGTGTCTGCCCTTCGAAGGTATGTTAATAGATAGGGTGGGTTGGTATATGGTTTACAGATATTTATGGAATTGCTTCTGGGCAAATGGCCATTTTAAAGCTAAAATCTTACTTGCATTTCCCTCTAATAAAAACAACCCAAACAAATTTATATTAAATTGCCACTTCCAGTGCACTAGGCTTGCTGAGCAGTCTTGTCCTTTCCTACCTCCTATCAAAGCCCAGGCCTAAGCGGTAGCTGTTCAACCCCCATCTACCTGCCACTCCCCATCTCTGGAGGGGAGGGCGGGTGGGCAGATAGGGACATTTGATGTTCTACAAACTACCATATACGTCTCTTGTATAGAGTTGCAACTGAACTTTAATATGAGAAAATGTGTTTAATTGTCACCTTTGTTTTGAAGTTTGATTAGTAGTTGTATTAACAATACTGTATTATAAACTTCAAAGTTGCTAAGACACTAGGTCTTACTGTTCCCACCACAAAAACAAATGATAATTATGTGGCTGTGATAAAGGTGTTAGCTAACACTATTGGTCATTATATTGTAATATATAAATGTTTCAGATCAGCACACTGTACATCTTAAACTTACATTAAATTATATATCAACTATCTCAAAAATGTGATCTTCAAAGACATTTTAAAAATAAAGTCTGATTAGTACTTGTAATCTGTAGTGTAAAATGTAAAAGAATGGGAGTATTCGTGAAAACACTTAACTTTAGGTATTCGTTTCTTGCCCTTCTGAAGCACAGACTTTGGTATAGTTTTGCCACTTTTCTTGAGTTTTGAACAATAATATGATGCAGCTTAATTCTGGGAGAGAGGGTGAACATTTCCTCTTACACCAAGAGAGCAAAGCTAAGGAAGAGAGGTAAAGTGGCATTTGTCTGACATTTTACGTGCTGGTTGAATAGGGTCTCAACTTTCCATTTGTGAGCCTGGTGAAGGATGGCCCATCTCACAGGACCCCACATTGAACTGATGGTTTAAATGTTATGAGCGTGGATTAAATTTTATGTACATATAAAATGAAAAGCTATGCTTCTAAATTTTCAGATTTGCTTTGTCAGCCATGGACATGGAACAGCGAGACTATGATTCTAGAACAGCACTCCATGTAGCTGCTGCTGAGGGTAACTACCTGAACCACTCAGAATCTATTTCCTTTTTCAGACTTAATTTCTTCTCAGTACTAAAACCTGCTTGTTTTGTTTTGGATATAGGCCATGTTGAAGTTGTTAAATTTTTGCTGGAAGCCTGCAAAGTAAATCCTTTCCCCAAGGACAGGTGAGCACTAATGTTGCCTTCTAACATACCATTGGCTAGTCAGGATTTTATTGTACTGAGGCATAATAGGTAATAGTGATGGTATATTTAAATCCACTATGTGCTTAACCTGTGGTGGCCGTGGATAAAAAGAATCGACCTGTAACGTTCAGATCGCTGGTTTGAGGCCCCAGGCTTGCCTGGTCAAGGCACATATAGGAGTTCATGCTTCCTGCTCCTCCCCCGTTCTCTCTCTCTCTCTCAAATGAATACAATCTTTAAACACCCTATGTATATATTGATGACTTTTTAAAATTGATTTTTGGAGAGGGAGGAGGGAGAGAGAAGCAGGAAACATCTACTAATAGTAGTTGCTTCCTGTATGTGCCTTGACCAGGCAAGCCCATTGATTTGAACTGGCAACCTCAGAGTTTCATCCAGGTCAATGCTTTACCCACTGCACCACCACAGGTCAGGCCATTGGTGACATTCTTCAGCTTGGCACGGAGCCTTATCTAAGGATGGTCACTAATCTAGGATTTTTCAAGCAACTTTAACTATCAGTACACTGTATGAAGAAAAAATTCTTTTGATTTTGGAAAGAAAATAGAAATTTTGTCCTCATGGGGTTTTTAACTACACAGGATAGACACGGCAGACATTAATAGGCACATATTTAAAATATTTATGAACATTACTATTATAGAACCCTAAAGAGAATATATTAGAGTTTGTTGAAGTTTCTGGATTTGGTTGGAGTCACTTTTAGAAGGCTTTGGGGAAGTTGGATCTTAATCAGTGCTTTGGGGAAGAGATGAGGTTTGAAGGCGTAGAAAAGCGCACTTTATCTTTAGTTGGAGAAATTGGCCTGGAATATATTTCACTTGTCTCCTCTCCCTTTTGGTCCAGATGGCAAACTGCCATTCATCCTGCAGTAAATGCTGTTCACAAAGTGGACAGTCAAGGGAAGGATAAGAGTGTAGCATATATACACACACACACACACATACACTTGAACTCTGTACTCATAGACTTGCACATTGTGTACGATTTGCTTTATACATATAGGTGCTCCTATGTTGGGTGCACAAATGTTTACAAATGTTATCCTCTTGCTGGATTGATGCCTTTATCATTATATGATGTCCTTTGTCTCTTATTATAGGCTGTATTTTAAAGTCTATTTTTTTGATACAAGTATTACTATCAAGCTTTGTTTCCCTATGCACAAAATATTATTTTTTCATCCCTTTACTCTTTTGTTATGAGGTGGGTCTCCTGCAGACAGCATATATATGGGTCTTGTGTTCTTAGCCATTCAGCTACCCTATGTCTTTTGATTGGAACATGTAATCCATGAGTCAGTGAATAATGAGAATGAAAGTTTAGAATGGAAGAAATACTTGGAGAGATCCGATATTAATGAGTTTTGATTGAATAATTGAGTAATGTATTACGTTTGGAACATATTGATTATTCTCTAATTATTAGATCTTTCTGTTTAGTAAGGTTTTACTATTTTTTTAAATTAGAGGTTTGGTGTTTATTAGTTCAGCTTGCAAGAAATGCAGAAAAGTTATGATGTGAGTGTCTGAAAACTGTTAGCAATTTTGTAAGTATGGTAACACTTTGCTTATCTAAGATCATAACCTTTATTGGCAGTATTCTAAAACCTTATTTAAGGGTGACAATCCTCCTTTTTATCTCCAAATATAATTGCCATGCCAGCTCTTTCTAGAGCAAGAAACTAAGAGTGTTTTCCTCCTCACCTGTGTTTATAATCTCAACTAAAATATTATTTAACACATGTGGAAATACTTACTGTGCTTTGGATATTTATGGATTGAAATGTTTTGTTTTTTACCCTAATTAGTCACTAGAAATGTGGAAGTAGAAGTACCCATCTGATGGCAGAAGTTAGCTAAGTAAATAACTTGGAAACTATGTATTCAACTATTCAAGAATGTAAGACCAAGACAATTCATTTCTCTATTTCATAAAGTCAGTGTCACATTAAATTGTAAAATAGGCTGAGTGAATTTAGCATATTCTGTAAAGTTGATACTCTGCATCATTTCAAGGAAAAAGAGTTGTAAAAAAGGACACTTGCAGTTAACATTCAATTTTTCCCCCCAGAAAGACGGATAATTATATTCTGTAGAGGATTGAAAAATACTCTAAACCCCCCCGCCCCATTTAAGGCCACTGACTCCCTAAATAAATGAAGGCCAATGTGGAAGTAAAAACTAGCTTAATTTGGCTGGGTGTTTTTGAGGGAACATATACATGTAAAATATGACTTACCTGGTTTTAAAAATTAAAAATAGGTTACCAAACTTTATTCAAAAACATTTAAAAAATGAAACTATATACAAAACCTTTTGGAGCCATGTTGTGGCCTCCTTAAGGAGGTAAAGGGTTTTAAGGACAAAGGTAGAAAGAAAAAATAGAAGGAAAACCAGAAGGTGGTGAGTGGCATGTGACAGAGAGTCAGAGCCTGGTAGCCAAGGAGAAGTGACATAAATAGAGCAGATGGGAAGAGAGGTATTTAATAGTTTGTGAAGTATAAGGGAACTTATTATCATACTCTTGTCATTTACTTGGGTTGTATCTCATAGTCTTGTCTCCTTTCTCAAGAGGCTAATTAGCTGATTAAGCACTGCTGGCAACTCTTTATTTCTTCTTATCTTCAGTCTTCATTTACATAACTCTAAAGAGCTCAGCCCCAGAACCACAGGATGGAAGGGCAGTTGTCCTTCCGGTTGTGCAGCTGAGCCTCTGGATTGCCACCTTTACCAGAGGTGATGAAAATGTCAGTTCCTCTGGGGTTGATCTTGCTCCTACAATGTGTTTGAGACCTAATGAGGTCATGGTTATTTCCAGACCCCTGAGATTTAGTGTAATTTTGAACTGATAGGAACACAAATTTCCTAACAAAGCTGAGGGTGATGGATGCTATCTACCTGGATTTTCTTTGAATGTTCTATGTAAAGAGATATCCTTTGAGCTTTTCATGAAGTTAAACCTCAGGAATCCAGTGGTGTGTACTGTATCTGTCAACGCTAGAACTTCCCCTCCATAAGCACTTAGATAAGTGAACAAGATCCTCTTGTAGACCATATTTTCCTCTTCCTCCCCATATCCCAAAGTTGTCTCTCAGAGCACATTTTGAATGATAAATCCCTTTCTGTATTCCTTCAATTAATTTTTACTTACAACATTGCTAAAATGGCTAAATTTGAATGGCCCCTTTACCTGCATTTGAAATTTAAGAATGCTGGATTTCATCTTTGTACAAAAATTACCTAATGACCCAGTCATGCTGTGTTCTCATTTAGGTGGAATAACACTCCCATGGATGAAGCGCTGCACTTTGGACACCATGACGTATTTAAAATCCTCCAGGAATACCAAGTCCAGTACACCCCTCAAGGAGATTCCGACAATGGAAAGGAAAATCAAACCGTCCATAAGAATCTTGATGGACTCTTGTAATGATCTTAAGCCCAAGATTTAAGTCACTTACCTATTTAATTGTGGAAAATGATTATGAAGGACGTGTGTATTTCTATCTGGTAGTGATGTATATTTTACAACATTTGTCATTTCAGTGTTACTGGAGTTTTCTTCATTGTACGCACAGGACAAATCTGATCTCTTTGGGAAAAAAATAGAAACAAAACAATCTCCCTCCATAATGTGAGCAATATTTACCTCGTGCATTGTATAATTTGATGTAAAAGAAATAGTTACCAATGCTAGCTTAACTAGGAGGTCTTCCTGATTTATTTTTGTGTTTTGTGACTTTTCAGTTTATAGTGATGATATGCATCTATAAATTAAGCTCTGTTGTACAGCCTGTCCAAATAGGTCAAGGCTGCCTTTAGAAGCAAAATAGTGTGATTTCACGACTTCAAACATAGTTTGAGTGAACAATTATATGCACTACGGTTGTGTTTAAAATGTCTCTATCACCCTAGTTTCATGACGTGACTTTAAAAATTACAATAGTTAACTACTGTTAGTAGGATAGACCAATTCTGATTAGACTTTATCAGGGAATCTGTTAAGATATATTTGGTGACCAAAACATATTGTGTGAATGTAGTTATAATACTTTCGAAAAGGTTTCCTTTTTCTATGTCCCCTTTGTCCAGCCTCTCTTCCCAGACATTTAACTATTTGCCTCTTCCCTTTAGCTGGGAAAGTGGGTGCTGGCACACTATGCAGTTTTCCTGTTTCCCATAATAAGTCAGAAATTTCCTCATATATTTGGCATCCAAGTGATAACTATGCCATCTGTCTACAGGAGATGAACCAGAGACAAATTATTAAGTACCAATTAGTCAAATTTACCAGCCTAAAGAAGGGATGTGCTACAGCCGCTCTTTAAGAGATTTTCAGCTTCCAGGATACATTCAGAAGTGCTCTAAGTTACCAAGGTTGTGAAGACACTATTGGAACTGCTACAAATAACATTTGTTTATAAACCTGTCATTAAAAGTCGGCATCAAGAGAGTTGTTCTATTTGGGGGATCATTCGACCACTCCAGTTTTCTCCTGATTATCTGCAGCAAATAACTTTTTGATCGGTTCTATCATTTAATAGTAAGACCACTTCACTTTCAATTGAGACCCAGCATTTGTTTGGGGGAGGAGTTGCACATACTTTATCATACCTCAGAATTAAAGGGGTGTGTTAATGAGAATTTGATATTAAGCAAACACACACAAACACACACACACTCACTCATGGACTTCTTTGAAGCTGTGTTTAGTGAAATGAGCAGAAACCTGAACCACGAGTGCTAGTTGTTACGTTAACATAGCAAGTTCTTTTCCCCCCTCTTCTATTGGCACACATTGCTGCTTCCAGCTTTATGGCGCCTAATGGCCCCTTTCCCACTCTAGCAGCCTCCAAGTGTTTTGATTTGTGCTTCCAGTCTAAGTCCGTAGCTCTGGCCATCGGCCTCCTATTCCCTAGAGAGCTCCTCCTGTCGTGGAACCGTGGCCAGTGTTCCCTAACTGAGCTGCACCGGGCATTCTTATTCTGTGGGAATAGGTGGGTGGGCATCCAGCCCGGCTGCTGTGTTCCTGCCCCATGAACCTATTGAGCTATGAGACAGGTAGCACTTGCAAAATACCGCAGAGGAACAGCATTCTTCCCGAAGACAGTATAGGGTAGATCCTCTTGAATTGAAATCAATGAAATAACTGCCCCAACGTCAGCTTGCTATGTGTGATTAAAAGGAAACATTGATGGTTCAGTTGTGTGGCTTAAAGATTACCAATGATTTGAAGCTTTTCTTTAAGAAAAAGAGGTTCTATTATTTCAGAACAAAGGTAGTTTGCATCTTTTCTTAGACTTTTATTAGATTTTGTAAAATCTTTGTGGTTTAGTTAAATGTGCCCTTATTTACCCATAAAGTTATTTATGACTATGCTGGTGCCTGCTCTGGCCGTTTGCTGTTGGCTGACAATAATGAGTACATTTGGTTTAAAAGCTTTTGTGTTGTTAACTGCTGCCATCAGTATACTCCAAAGATCTTTTTGGTTTGGCTTTAGGATCATGAGAGCTCTATATGGTTTATTCCAACTTTTGTAGAGATTGTTGTTTTTGCTGTTCTGATGATCTCATCTTTGGCTGTACTGTGCTATACCCCATGCTGCCCCACTACCCTTGACCTGCAGAGCGAATGAACTATTGACCATTTGATGCTGTTGCCTGTCTGGCAGGACTGAATGATCTAATGTTGGCTTTAGTCATTCTGGGGATTGTACAGCTATGAATGTATTTGCCGCCAGAACCTCCCAAAGTGAATCTAATCTTAAAACTTTAAGTTGTAAGTATTCTGAAGTTGGAAAATATTTATTTTAAATGAAATCAGGTAGTGTTGCTTTTTACAGCATAATAAATACATGTATCAAAATATGTGTGAAAGTCTATTTTTTAACACATAACTAAGGTTTTCTCTTAAATCACTGGGTTGGGAACTCCACTGAGGATCGAGGCCATGTTTGGTTGGTTCAGATCCATTTCTAATGCCTACGGTGAGCCAGGCACTATGCAAGATGTCAGGTGGGGTTACCATAATGATTAAGATGAGAATTCTGTGTGGACTCCATCAAGGATTGCCTTGATGGTCAGAGGAGGACAGGCACTATCCTTTTATTGTTAGAAAGTGCTCAGTAAATATTTGTTGTATTGAATCATTAAACGTGTCCTTTGCTAGAGGGGGTTTTGAAACCTCTTTTAAAGAGAAGAGAGATTATTTTCACAAAGTCTTGACATCAGTTTGGGGAGCTGAGCCTACTGCTGCCACACTGGGGCCTGAGTAGGACCAGTTGGTGAGCGGCAGCTACAGACTGGGTCGAGGGTGTGTGCAATGGTGTTCACTTCCAATGCCAGAAACCCCTGTTCCCTAAGTTCAGGGTTAGGGTGTGGTTTTCTAACCATAGAGAAAGGTACACAAACACCGTGGCTGTCTAGTTTCAACTTGTCAAAATTGTTTCAAACAGTATTAATGTCTCTACATTACTGAAATTTTAGAACTGAAAGAGACATCAGAAAATGTGAATCTAATCCTACTCTTTCACAGATGAAGCTGAGACCCAAGAGTGGGCTGTGATACAAACTTAGTCCCATGTTCTTTCCTCACATCCTACAACACTGTGCACACTATGGCTAGAATATCCAGCTACTTGCCTATTAGCTAAAATCTTACCTCTGTGGCATTTTAAGGAGAAACAGTGTGGTGATTTTGACCTAATCATATGCACATGCTCAGAGATCATGTGGGGAAACACATGGGTGGAGAAGTCCAAATAGTGTGGAATTAAATTATACTTGTTCGTGATATAACATAATCATTTTATTTTTGTGGTATTTTGTTCAGGAAGGGGGCTGGGGTAACCTTTCCAGCTTTACTTGCTAAGTCTCATAGTAAAGTGAGTAAATCTGTAAGTCACAGGCCAGATGGCAAAGGGCAAGAACCTGTGCACATGTTAGGTGGTACATAAAACAAAGGCTTTGGGGGAGGGTGTATTTTATAGTCATCTATGGGAAGAGTGTGATTTACTAGAACACTAGGGAAGGCAGGTGTGTTTCTGGATGGGAAGGTTTAGAAAATTAAGTCAGTTATTTAAAAGGAACAAAGACTGGGTGTTTGGTTTCTATTCTGGAGCCTGAACCTGACTCCAGGTCTCCACATGCCCCAGGCTTGCCCCTTGCTGCCTCTGAACAGTCAGCGAAGAGTTGACAAGAAAGTGAGTCCAGCAAGAGGTCATAATAGCAAAAGACTATCAAGACTGCTTATTCTTGTACAAGAAATGGGGAAAGGCAATAAACAGACCTCACCACCAGGGTATCAGACAGTTATAACAGTATTAAGAAAATCAGCATTTACATACTTAGACAGTAGGTATTTAACAGCTTTCTGTCAAAGGTACCTTTTAGGTACCTTTATATTATTTGTATACCAACTAGAAATGTAATAAATAAGTTTAAAACTGCTTAAGTATGGCCTGACCAGTGGTGGCACAGTGGATAAAGCATCTACCTGGAATGCTGAGGTCGCTGGTTCGAAACGCTGGGCTTGCCCGGTCAAGACACACTCGGGAGGTAACTACTCCGAGTTGATGCTTCCTATTTCTCCCCCTCTTTCTCTCCCCCACCATCTAAAAAATCAATCAATAAATTTTTTTTAAGTTGTTTAAGTACAGTTTTTTTTTTCTCAGTTGGTCATAGTTTAGTTTCTCTGTATAGGAAGCACATAACCTGAAGTTAATTCACCAAAACTTGGGAACTGATTCAGTTTTATTTAAGAGCTATATACTTATTTTAGAAGGTTCTAAAAAAAAAAAAATCTTATCTAAGTTTTGATAAGGCAACTTATTAAACTATACTAGAACATATGATCCAGTATCTCAGAACATCTTAAATTCCGCAAAATCAGGGATCTTTCCCTGATTTTTGTTTTCCAGTGTTTCCCAAGTATCTAGAATAGTGCCTGGCTCATGGTAAGTGCTCGATATATATTTGATGAACTAATAAATGAATGACTAATCAAAAGAAGCCATTCAAGTAAATATCCTTTACTTTGGGAACAGCCTCCCAGTTCCAACAGTAGGGACCAGAGTTTTCAAAACAATTTCTAGTTTTTTCTTATTTTCCCTGGGATAGTCAAATGTGAAAGAAATGCTTTGTTCCTTAAGACAATATTTCACTTTAGCTTATATTCAATAAGTAGATTTTGCTCATTTAATGCCAGATAAATAGCAAAATCTATTGCAATCTCAGAAAGCTCTCTTTCCTTAGGAAAAGTTTCTCCCAAGTATTACATTTAAGCTCTATGGTTATGAAATACCCTACAAACACACTCCAGGAATACTCAGTACACACAAACATCCCTAAGCCAGGGTCTAATTAGTGACTACTTAGAACGATCAATTATGTAAGAAGACAAACTTATTCTGGTTAGGCAGGGCATTATCTACTTTACTCCCTGGAGAAAAGTAGCTCTCAATGTTCCTTACGAAGAAACTTTCTATTTCCTAGATGTAAGTACGTACTGTAGATATAGAGATGAGAGTGATACTTCTTGTTTTAATGCCATAATTCAAGCCTGTTCTGCTGGCTTCATAATACCACTACTCCCTGATAAGTCCTCAAACAATAGTTAAGTCTAACCTGCCAGATTTGTCTTTTCTTACACAATTTATTTTTCCAGCACACAATGCCTTTACTTTAAGAAGATCATTGCTTTCTAGCTTATAACGCCTTTGGAGAAAAACAGCACCTTTTTGTGTGGGTGCAATAACTTCTCAGTAATCACTCATCGGATCATGCAGGTGTGGATTTTAGATGGCTGCTTTGGAGACAAGACAGTGTCATAGTCTCATTTTACATACATTTTAAAAGTTAAAAACTTAGATTAGCAAGACTGAAATTCATTTTAAAATATGTGCCAAATTATTTGTACATTTGGTGGCAGCTGTGGTCACTAAGAACAGAGTGCTTTTTTCATTTGCCTTTTATGGCACCCATCACAGCTCGCTCTGACAATTCTTCCTCTCCACTCTCTTCCACCAACTTATCTTCACGTGCCAAAGCAATTCTGATTACAAGCAGGGTAAGAAAGGACAACACTTAGGAAAATGGGATTACTGATCTAACTGTAAGGTAAAAACTGATATTTTTTAAGAAAAAAAAAATGAGAAAACATCAAACCTACACATAATGCCAGTAACTTTTAAAATCTTTACACCAAATGCTATTAATAAGAGACTAACACTAGCATTTTAACACATCTGAAAAATAAACAGTGTCTCTTGGCTAGTGCAGTGCAATGAAACCATGCCAAATCATTCTCAAAGGACAAAAATATGCTGAAGAGTTAAACACCAGCAATTCGAAACTATATTTTGTTTCTGTCTTTGTTCCTTCATTATTTCAATTAAAAAACTCAATGCAAACCCAGTCAGGTTCATGTCATCTTATATGAAAATGGAGAGAAGGCCTTACTTTGAGTTCAGTACATTACTTTGAGTTCAGTACAAAGTATCATGGGGCATATTATATTTAGTGCAATACACATACGTTAGCTTTAATTTTAGAATAGACTTCAAGAAAACTCCATCCCCACCAGAAAAATACAGCATTTACATAGTAATCTATTTATGGTGGTGACAGAGGGATCGCAGGATACAGTTATAAAGACAGCAGTCTGGGAAAGTTATCTGAGAACCATGTCAAACTCAACCCCTAAACCACTGTTTTGTGTCAGTGCTAAGGAAGAAGGAAGCTACATGACATCACACACTTCACAAAATACCATCCAGTCAAAAAGGAGTCTAGAGAAAGCAGAGGACAGATAACAGAACTATGTGCAAATGTATTTGTCAGAGAAACACATTTATCAGTGAAAAATATGTAATTATTAATGCAGTTACAGAATAAGTTGTCAAATTTTTTGATTGTTGTATTATCTCTGATTAATGTTTGTCAATTACTATTCTTCTCAACTTGAATATATTATGACTAATAGACTAAATACTAGCTAACAACAATAAACACAAATTAACCCATTTAAGTAACATGAATTAAATTTCTGAGTTCTTCTACATCTATGATTAATTTCAACTTTTGACAAAACAACCGGATTTGCCTTGAGAGAGTTGTTGCTAATAGCCTGGCTTCCCAGACAGAGCTGTGAAGACAACGTCATTCACTAGTGACCATGAAGAAGGCAGAACACATTCAGCTTTGGACATTCAAGTTTAAACAGAAAATACTTCTCCAAAATTTGAAACATGTATTTTCTTCTAGTGATACTATCCAATTTCATAAAGCCATAACAAACAGACAGAAAAGCTAATTCTTCCAAGAGAGAGAATTTGTCTCCAGCTTTAAATGGCTAATATGGAAGATATAGTACAATACAAAATACAACTTTTCTCCCCTGCCCAGATGCAGGGTGACCACTGAACAACTCTTTGTCAAGAGCTGATGTAATTCTAGATAAACTAGGTTTTGAACTATTTCAGACGTAATCCCATGGGAAACTTCCAGCCATATTTAAAGTACAGAAAACAAACAGGAATTCTCCAGAATAGAAATTTGCCAATCCTACATTAAAAAGTTCTTTAAATAACCATGTGATCTATCCAACAACCTATAATAGCTGGGCACTGACTTTATGTACAGCATTTGTTAGGTGATGTTAAATGCCTCACCTTTCCCAAAGGGCTCTAATTCTAACAGTCCTAAATTACTATTTGGGGTATACCTGGATGTTTTACATTTGTAAAACCCACTCTGTGGAGAGGGCCTTTCACTTTTACCTTTAATTAGATGCATGGAGCCCTTCAGAGTAACAGATGTTTCTGATTTAGGGGAAAATCCACTTGCTATCCACAAGTAGCAGCACATTTGTGGGCCTTTCTTTCATTTCCCTAGAAACACAGGATGTGAAGGAACAGAATAGTGGGAGGGAATCACAGGTGGGAAGGAAAGATGTCGCCAGAGAAGATGAGAAAAGTTCATGCTTTATACTGCATTCATCTGTAAAAAGATAAAATATAGTTAAGTTTACTATACTGATCTTATTAAATGCAGACATGTTTTAACATTGCTTGTCTGTTCAACAATTGTAGTAGGAAGACATTTTCAACAGCAAATAACCATGGAATTAAAGGGCTTTCAGCATGTGCTATCATTTTTCCGGGACCAACGAGACCTTTTATATCCTTTAAGCTGATGGATTATTACTTTGCAACCTGCTGGCATAATTCTGTCAATCCATCCAGGCCGCATAAAGATTTTTGCTGTTATGCAAGTCCGGGGAAAAAGCAACGTAGCAAATCTGCTCATGCAATACAAGGGTGAGGGTGCGCCAGAGGGGGAGAGGGCTGTGGGAGAACAGATGAGTTTTCCTTAAAGGCCACACAGCAGGAATACCAAACGCATGTCCTTTAGGTCCAGCTAGAGAAGTAGAATCATGACCTCCCCCAGCAGTGCCTCCAGAATAAGGATACCTTGTAGGCAGTGACATGCTCATCCAAAGAACATATACGGCACCAACATTATGGTGAGGAGAGATGGTTTGACTTTGGGTGGTGGGCCCACAATACAGTATACAGATCATGTATCATCAAAATGTACACTTGAAACCTATGTGATCCAATGTTACCCCAATAAATTTAATATTAAAAAACAAAGAACACCTATCTCACTGCCATGCTAGGCTATCTCTTTAGACCAGGTGCCCTTGAGCAGGGAGGATTCTGATTCTCCTGCAGTGTCTGAAGATTTCTGGTTGTCGTGACTGGGTGTGGGGATGTGAGTGCTACTGGCACCTACTGAGTGGAGGCCAGGGTTGCTGCTGAACAGCCTACAGCGCACAGGACAGTCCCGCTCGACAGAGAAGTACTCAGCCCGAAAATACCAACAGAAATACAGTAGGAGACTATAATCTTCTTGAGAACTGAGTCCATTTTTTTTTATCCCAAGTGCCCAACAGTGGGTGGTACATGGCGAGCTCTTAGAAAACTGTTTTGTATTAAAAGCGCAACGAAAGT
Source organism: Rhynchonycteris naso (assembly GCA_037038555.1). NCBI lineage: Eukaryota > Metazoa > Chordata > Mammalia > Chiroptera > Emballonuridae > Rhynchonycteris > Rhynchonycteris naso. The sequence goes on along the minus strand of CM072997.1, from coordinate 42,579,772 downwards.
TTTGCCCATTTTAGTGCAGCTGACACTAACAGTATATAGTTGAGATGGTTGACTTTGGAGAAGGAGAGAGAGGGAGAGAAAGCCTGGATTCAAATCCTGTCACTATCTCTCAGTAGCTGTGTGATAAGGCATATTAAACCTCTCTAAATCTCAGGGTCCTCATCCACTCAAAGGAGGCTAACAGCAAGCAAGTAGTATACGCAGAATGCCTAGTACAGTAGTGAAAAACAGTGAACAATTAATAAATGTTCCTGTCATTATCATGAGTTTTCACCAAAGGCCTCTAGGAGAGTGACTGGCTTTTATATGTCACCCCAAAAGAAAAAGTACAGGAAATCCAGACTAAACAAACACTCAAGTCGTGCTGCAGAAACACTGCTGCTCTGTCTCTCTGGGACAATTTCTCCAGAGCGTGGAGGTGTGGATTTCAGATGGCTCCTGAGGCGGCACAGGCATCCTCCCTGGTGCCTCCCTAGCCCAGAGCTGCAACCTCCAGACAGGGGTGCAACCAGCCAGCTTGGGGAGAGGTTTCTGTTCCAGAGCATACGCCTCAATTCCAAGAGGGGTTGCTGAATGGGAACCATGGCCGAGGCTGGGGACAAATCCAACTTTCATTTGTCTGCTCAGTGCTGGGCCCATTATTATAGCCTCATTTAGCTCTTTAAGTCTCCTAGGGCTTTAATCTGGAGCTTTGGGGGTGTGCGTGTTTATGTGTTTGTGAAACAGATTTATTTTATTCTACAAATGGAATGAATGAAATCATCTGGGATGGAACAGGATGGCTACAAGGGACATCCAGAGAACAAAAACCATTTCCTGGCATTTATTTAGAGTATTTAAATTGCTCTCTCGCACCATTCTGAGAGCAGAGAAAGCAATCACACTGCCTGCACAGATGGAGGAAACTAATCCATCCCATTTTCTCAAGGTCTCAGGCAATAATGATGATGACAGAGAACTCTGATGTCCAAATCCCAAACCCAGGCCTCCCACCCAACGGCACACAGCCTTTGTCATAATAGAGCAGAATAAAATCCCAGTCCTGGTCAAACCGCTTCTGTAGGGTACATGTTTTGAACGAAGCAAAGATCAGCTTTTGGTAGGAGGCATTCCAGGACAAGGGCATCCTACAGACACACCAGCTGGATTCATGTATTCGTCCCATCACTTGCTGTTTGATTTTAGTCACGCTGCCTAATTTTGAGGGTGCTCGTTTTCCACACCCATAAACATGGAAATAACAACAATACCTAACTCGGAAGGTTGTTGTGAGGACTGAATAAGTTATTACCAGTCGAGTGCCTGGTATATAGTAAGTGTCACTTAGTAAGTGTCATGATCATGATGATGAGGTACTTGCTCAGGAACAAAGGAGATGCAAAAGAAAAAGACTGTTTCATCAATCTATCGGACATATTTGAATAGGCTTTAGATTTATGCCATTTCTGTGTCGGGCTTACAAAGCACTGTACAGCAGACTGGGGGGGTGACATTCTAATAGAGGATGCGACCTCACTCATATAAGAGGTTCATTTTATATCTGTCAATAGGAATAGAACTATTTTGCTATTACACTAAGCATTTTTCTGAGTGACTTCTCTCATCCTCCACAATCAGGAAGGTATAAGAAAGGCCAGTCTAATAGGAATAGAACTATTTTGCTATTACACTAAGCATTTTTCTGAGTGATTTTTCTCATCCTCCACAATCAGGAAGGTATAAGAAAGGCCAGTCTAAGGATTTCAGCCTGTGCTTCTTCAGGTGAGGAAAAAGGACAAAGAAAAAAGTTATATACCAGAAACTTAACTGCAAGCAGAATTACTGACGTTACAGAAACACATTGCCTGGACGCATAGATCTGTGACCTTGAAGAGCAGACCCTCTCCCTGTCTCTTTCCCTTCCCTGCCCTCCCTCCCATTACTGATCACTGCCCTAGCCTGTACCAGGCACCAAGTACACAGATAGGAAGAAAAGCCAGTAAGGACACAAAGAGGATTTTTAAAAGTATGAGACAATTTCTTTTTTTTCCAAAATGAACTGGAATAGCTTCCTGTGGAAAAGAGCTTAAATTAAACAACATCAGCCAAAATCCAACCAACCAAAAAAATCTTTAAGAGGAAGAATTTCAAGCTGACAAGCAAACAATACTATTTGATATACTAGACATATTGGCTCTCACCATGATATTCGTTAACTGTTTCACCCCTAGAAACTTTTATTCTTGGCAAGCCCTTCACTTGTACAAATTAGTTCTCAAACACAGAGCAAGTGAAATTGTTCCACTGCTGCCAGCTGAGTCTCTATAATTATTGTAATTACTAGGCATTAGTCCCCTCCCTTCCTAGAAATAACACTCCTTCAGACATAGCACCGAAATAACAGCCCAAAGGAAAACAATTTCTTATCAAAAAAATGTTAGTTCCTTAATTTTATGAAATTTCTACATGGACAACTTTAAAAGGCAGAGGGGGAACTTTTAAATATTTGAAATGCCAGTCATTTTTTGGAAGGTGTTGAATGCCAGGTATAAAAATCCTGGTCATAATGTGGCTTTTTTGGGCACAGCGGGCTCCTACCTGGCACAACCAACCTAAAAAGCACCCTTTCTGGCTCCCCCTGATATCCTGCAGATGGGCCCAGGGTCTGCAGGATGCCCCCCACCCCGCTGTCCCAGAGAGCACACGCCCAGCGCGAGGTGAGAATACCCAGCGTGGTACTTACCATACTGTCGAATTCTACAGGGACCATGAACCGAGACACCTCGTCAAACTCCTCAGGAGACATGGGGAGAAGGTTTTCTGTGGTCTGGAGTCGAGAAGGGTGACTGAAACGGGGAGAAACGAAAAGGGAATGTTAACATCTAGGTGCTGAACGTAGTGGCATAAACATACACGTACACTTTTCACCTCTGGCCTGTGATTTAATCATCAGATTATGGTTTTTATTTCAGGTAAGTAGGTACACTTGTAAAAGACATTTTAAAAAGTACAGATCATGGGAGGTTCCTGTCCCCAGCCCAGCCCCTTGGGAAATGCACTGGGCTCTAGAGATGTGAGCAAGAAATAGCCAGACTGGAACCTGTGCCGCTTCTGCCTGGGTCACTCTGGATGCGAGCGTGGGCAGTGTGTCACCCTGAGAGGCCGACGCCCCCAGCCACGCTGGCCCGAGAAGCACCAGAAGAATGTCTGGGGAGTCCCTCATCCCTACCTTGAGGTGTGTGTGCAGATAAAGCTGCTCCAGAGTGTTTTTACATGAAGGCTACATCCATTCACCCCAAGACAGTGCTGCAGGCCAAATTACTGACAATGACTTTTCCAAAATTTTTGCTACCTTTTGTAAAATGAAACAACAAAATAAAAGCAAGCGGAAAAAAATGTCTCAATCATTACTTTGGCCTTTCGTAGATTGAAAAGAATTACTTTCCCACTCTGATCAATTTTTGCTCATTTTATTCACTTTTTCAAAGTATAAGTTTGGGGAGAATTTATATACCTTAAATACAACTTTGTTATATATATATGTATATATATATGTTTTTTTTTATATAAATATTTTTTATAAAGGCAGTAAAATGCTGACAGGCAGTGACACCAGGATGTCTAATTAGGCTCTTTCCGACAAGCCCGACTGCAAGGCGGTGGCGGCAGTTACAATGGAAAGCAAAGTACAAGCATCTTCACGGGGCCCAGCCGGGAGGAGGGCTGGCCTGAGGTTCTTAAACATGGCACTCTTCTGTGTTCACTTACACTTCAGACACAGAAATCAATTCAGTCTTGATGTATCCAGTTCCTTTAGGGTTGTCAAGTTCCATTGGTTCTGCTGCTGGAAGCAAACACATCGTGTACATGTCCCATTAGCAGAAGCCACACAAGAACAGTCAAAATTTTACTGTTTTTCGTGAGAGTCAGGTTAGACTCCTGTAACCTTAAGAGGTTGTGACCTCCCTGCCTGAGGCACCTGAAATTCTGGTGGGAATGCGGAAACAACCAGAAGAAAAGGGGAGGAGAGTTCAGCACAGAAGTCAAGCTGAGTGGTTTCTCTTTCCAAGGCTTGAAATCCAACAGGAGTTGCAGCCCAAATTATGCAAACTTTTGCCTGGTTTTGTGGTCCCAGCCTGGTTGCTAGAATACACACAGCCGGCAAGGTAAGCTAAGGGCAACTCCTCCCCCAAAGTAATTGTGCTAATATTGAGATATCTGATTCTGAAAAATAGTTGGCTTTGCTGGCATGTCCCAAACCAGATTAGTCTAACGTGAACTTTCTCAAATGTAACTCCGTGAATACAGAGAAGTTAGACTTGTGTTCGAAACCTGGGTCTGCTCTTAATAATAGCTACTATCAGTATGATCTAACAATTTGTTGGGTCACTCGAAATAAACTACTGTACTTCTCCTGGGCCTCATTGTCCTCAATTTTAACAGGAGCAGCCTGGCATAAGCCGGTTGGCCATAGTGGTCCCACCTTTTACCCTTTTCCATGTGGAAAAGTAATAATGTAACAAATACACAAAACCAGAAGTGAACTTTACCAAGTAAGAAATCATTTAGTCATTTCTTACTAGATTATTTCAGGCCAAATAATGCACTAGGATTCAACTGCACTGTGTTTATGTCATTTTTTCAAAGCTTGCTTTTACCAACTTGAAAGAAAGTGACAGATTGGTAACACAGCATGGCTGGGGCTCGTGCTGGCACCTGGTGCTCATGGCAAGGCCTGGGCTGTGCGTGTGACCGAACCCTGTCTCCAGCAAACCTCTGGACCAGTGGTTCCGAAACTATGGCCCACGGGCCGCATGCGGCCCCGAGGCCATTTATCTGCCCCCACCACACTTCTGGGAGGGGCACCTCTTTCATTGTTGATCAGTGAGAGGAGCACAGGATGCATCCGCACCCATAGTTCCCATTAAAATACTGGTCAGTTTGTTGATTTAAATTTACTTGTTCTTTATTTTAAATATTGTATTTGTTCTCGTTTTATTTTTTTACTTTAAAATAAGATATGTGCAGTGTGCATAGGGATTTGTTCATAGTTATTTTATAGTCTAGCCCTCCAACGGTCTGAGGGACAGTGAACTGGCCCCTGTGTAAAACGTTTGGGACCCCTGCTCTGGACGATGACAAGATGAGAACACGGTCACCACTTACCTTCCTTGGGCCTGGAGTAATACTTTCCGAAGGCATGATCTTTATCAATATTTGGATACAGATACTTCAGGGGATTCTCTGGAATATTTTCAGCGGCCATAACTTTGTAATTGCGAATAATATCGGGGAAAGTCACTGCAGACAGTTCTTTCTTCGTGTAGGGTTCGACCGCATGGAAGTAAGGTTCTAAAGAGACGTAAAGCAAAGTTAAGTCCCATGGAATATCCCAAGACAACAGAGGAAAGGAATAAAACAGGAGAGTTTATGGATTTGAGAGAAACTGATAAGAACTAATCACAATCTAGGACAGTGATGAGCAATCTTTTGAACTTGGTGTGTCAAAATTCGCCAGAAAACCGAGCATCTCTTGGGTGTTGTGTCACTTTGAGAAAAACGGCCTAACCGGAAGTCCCAGAACTAGACACTGCCGGAGTTCTGTTGTTTTGGCCTACAGACCTCCGGCACAGAGTGTCTACACTACAGCAAATGTTTTATCCTCGGCTACTGCACCTGGCCGTGCAGGAGCTGAGAATGAAACGTACTTCTTGGCATGTGGCCCCATACTTCTCTGGTATGCAGCTACATGCAGCTGTGTGTCATCGAAAATGGCTACGTGTATCAGTGCTGACACGCGTGTCATAGGTTGGCCATCGTGGATCTAGGAGTTTCAACACAGTGTAGTGTTTTGTTTCTAAATACATTAAAACCTTTTCTTAAAAACAGGAAAAATAAAGGCAGTCAATACTATCAATAACATTCCTTTGTCATTTGCTTACTTACATTTGTAAATACAGCCAAATACCTTAAAAAGCACGCATCTTCAATGGTGCCACCCACAGTCAGATAAAGAACTACTTAGTAATTGGGTCATCTTGGCTCAAGCCATAGAAAAAGTTACTAAGATAAGCTCGGCCCTGGCAGGTTGGCTCAGCGGTAGAGTGTCAGACGAGCGTGTGAAAGTCCCGGGTTCTATTCCCAGCCAGGGCACACAGGAGAAACACCCATCTGCTTCTCCACCCTTCCCCTTCTCCTTTCTCTCTGTCTCTCTCTTCACCTCCCGAAGTCAAGGCTCCGTTGGAGCAAAGTTGGTCCGGGCGCTGAGGACGGCTCCATTGCCTCCACCTTAGGTCCTAGAATGTCTCCGGTTGCAACGTAGCAACATCCCAGATGGGCAGAGTATTGTCCCCTAGTGGGCATGCCAGGTGGATTCCAGTTGGGCACATGTGGGAGTCTGTCTGTCTCCCTGCTTCTCACTTCAAAAAAAAAAAGATAAGCTCACTTTTTGTTGGTTTTCTCTTCATATTGAAAAGTTTATAACTTTTTATTAAAATAAACGATGACAGCCTGACTAGACAATGGCACAATAGCCTGGGGTGCTAAGGATCCAGGTTCAAAACCCCGAAGTTGCCAGCTTGAACCCAGAATTACTGGCTTGAGCATGCGATCACAGACATGACACCATGGTTGCTGGCTTGAAGCCCAAGGTTGCTGAGTCCAAGGTCACTGGCTTGCTGTAGCCTCCCATCCACACCCCTCACCCTATCAAGGCACATATGGGAAGGTAATCAATGAACAACTATGAGATGATGCTTCTCATCTCTCTGCTTTCCTATCTGTCTCTCTCTCTCTTTCTCTTGCTACCTAAAAAAAAACAAAACAACTAAAACCAAAGATCCTATTTGCTAGTTTTCTCTCTAATCCTTAAGGTAAGATCCCACAGTTTAAGTCACTCCTGGTCTTTTTTTTTGTTAGGTGAGAAGAAGGAAGATAGTGAAGCAGGTTCCCACATGCACCCTGACCAGGACCACCCAGCAGCCCCATCTGGAACCAATGCTCAAGTACCGAGCTATTTTTAGTGTCTGAGGCTGTCACACTCTGACAGAGCTATCCTCAGCACCTGGGGCCAAGCTTGAACCAAACGAACCACTGGCTGCGGGAGGGGAAGAGAAGCAGATGGTCACTTCTCCTGTGTGCCTTGACTGGAATTGAACCCAGGATGTCCATACGCCAGGCTGACACTCTATCCACTAAACCACTGGCCAGGGTCTCTCCTGGTCTTATTCCCAGTCTAACTCTAATAGTGCTCCGTAAGTGTTCTGTTGCATACATCCCAGAGCCGCTGTGAAGTCCCCCGAGTCCGCCCTAGAGCCTCAGACTATGCTGGCCCCCTACAGCTTTGTAGCTGGCAGTGCTTAAACTTTCAGATGGCCAACAGTTTTCTTCACTTTTCCCTGCTTTGCCAGCTCCATCTCTCAGCCAGTTCAGGAAGGAACTACTCAGGGTGAAGATGACAAGGGCAAAGTCTAGCATCTACCGTCTACACTGGGCTCTAATCCCAGCTCTCCTGGTTTGGTATTGTTTTGTTTTAAACCAGAAGAAAAAAATAGAACAAGAACAGTTTCTCATCTTTTTGCATCTTCCCACAGAAAGCATAAACTTCACTGGAACATAACAGATTTTCCTCCATTCCTTCAAACAGAGCAAACTACAGCAATACCAGAAAGTAACCAGCTTGTCTTCACCCCTTTCCCAGCTCGGCTCTTCAGCCTTATTCCCCAAACCACTGTCTTTTAGTCGTGGATTATTTAGTTAAATAGAAACTCAAGATATAACAAAGATAAACTTGCATCTGCTCTGAGGGCAGGGTGGAGGGCTGCATCCAGGGCCCAGAGCCCAGGACCCAGGACCCTCTCAGAAAGCCCACCAGCATCTGCGGCCTTCCCCACAGCGAGGCTGGGAACTTACGCCTCTGTCAAACAAGTTTCCTCTCAACAACTGGCCATCAGTCATACTGACTCACATCTTTTGTCTACAGATAACAAACCAGAATAAAGAAAGAATCTGGCCTTGTCATTTAAAAACCATCATCAGAGAATAATAATAATAATAATAATTTTAAAAATAAAATTAAAAAGAACCATCATCTGCACAATATGTTCCAGGCAATAAATCACAAATATCAGTGGTGATGTATTAAACTCTACCTGAGAGGCTCAGCTGGGGGTACGTATAGGAACTGTGATTTCATGTCAAAAGCTCATTATTTGTGAGTTAACTTGCTGTGCTAAGGAAGCACTTTTGGTATATGAGTAGGCGCCCTCACGTACCGCCTCCATTCTGGGAGCGCTCCACCCACGTGAACGTGATGGCCCCTTCCCGACAGCTCTCACTGAACCGCAAGAGGAACGTCCCAGGCTGCTGGTCCTTCAGCAGAGCGCGCTCGCGCTCCTTGCTAATGAAGCCCATGATACACCTGGATGTGAAAGGGATGCACAGAGGTATTCCGAGCTTCAGTCATGCTTTTAATTTTCATATTAACTTTCAAAACAAGATCACTAGAAGTTGACAGAAGAACACAACATAAAATGGACAGACTATTTTAGATGGTTTAAAATAAATCTATTTAATGACACTTCTGGAAGGATTTCACTTATATATGCTGAAGTCCAAAAACACTTATCACCATGATACCAGTAGGATGCTACAAATGATCAATAAATACTTGCTGGATGAATAAGCCTTTTATCTTGGCTTGATGATTTTAAAAGCCAGGAAAACATCTGAATTTATGCAGCTTTTACACTGGAGAAGGAGGCTAAGAAATACATTTTCATATTCTCACACTTCTGATTAAGTTAAAGCCTTTGTTGAAATATCAGTTAAGTTAGAAACAATTTACTGAATAAAAAAGTGGTTTTCTTCCTTGGAGTCAACAGAGAGGGTGCTCAAGTATTTTATATGGAATGAATAAATGTATGAATGACATTCAGAGTTTTTCAAATTTAGCTTGGAAAATACATAATACATATACCAGTGGTTCTTAACCTGGGTTCTATCGAACCTTAGGGGTTCGATGAGTCGGTCTCAGGGGTTTGGAGAAGCCTCTGCCGCGGAGGCCAGAATAAAGAAATACCGTAATTTGTTGTGAGTTCATGCACTTTGTTGGTTTTGTTCTTTGAGCAAGGTGATGTTCATGCACGGCTCATTTTGTGCACCAGTAAAGAAACATATACCTATGTCTTGAATTTGGGGAAAAAAATCATATTTTATTTATCACTAAAGAAGAGTTCGGTGAATGCGCATATGAAACTGGTGGGTTTGGTACCTCAAGAAAGGTTAAGAACCACTGACATATACTATGAAAGCATAAATTTAATGTATGAGGTCCCACTATCATGTCCCCTGAGGGGACAGCCTGTAAGCATCTGTCTCCATGAGATGCACACAGGTCTTGGCAATAAGGAAGCTGGTCTGAGGCAGGTCTGTCAGCTGTGCAATAGGGGACTGTGCTGAAAGTATGTTTCAAACTTACAACTGCCAATGGCCCTTACCCATCATTCCAGAGGGAGAGCAGGTGTTTTTTAATGAGTTCAAGGATGCTTTCAATCCAAAGCCAGAAAGAAAAATTTTTATCACTTATATTATCCTGCAAGTAAACAAGTACAGGTATTAGGGACAAGGAAATCCAAAATACTAGTGACTTACCATGCCTCTTTTCACCATTGGATCTTAATTTGCAAAGCCCAGCTGCCAAAGCTAGAGCTATCCTATACAGAGCAGTCCCTCCCTCCTTGGAACCTAGACACCAAGCTATGTGTTTCCTGGGCTGCCTCCGTCCCCTCCAAACAGTAGCAAGCCAGCCAGGGAATGACCTCCAGGGCAAATCACAGAACAAAAGCTGCCCTGGCACTAGAGAAATCCAGTAGCGTATGCTCTCAGCAGGCTGGTGACTCCAGCGGGGCCTAATCATTCCTTCCAACTAGTTTCTCTGCTGGAGCTGGCTGGGGTAGCTCATCTGGCCACCAACCCATCTACACTGGCACAGAGTGCACATTTCTCATGGACAGGGCTAACAGGCTGCCAACGGGGAGCTGTGTGAGCAAACAGAAGACTCATTTTGGATGTGAAAGAATGTTATCACCCAGGCAGGCACTTCCTGTCAGACTTTGCACTTGGAGACCAACCTTCTGTGCTGAAGGAACATAAACAACTCGCCCTAAGGGTTTCGTGAGCGAGATGAACATGCCAAAATCAGCATGCAGTTCAGGAACTACTGCGGCGAGAAACCGGAGAACCTTAGTGCAGTGAAAAACCCGAGAACCTCAAAAAGGGTGGGGGAAAAACCCAGACAGCAAAAAGGACTCAGAGAGTACAAAACCCAGACTGTACCCACCTTACAGAACCTCGTCCATGGAATAAGACCATCAGGGCCAGCATTAGGACCTAAACAAATAAAAATAAGCTTTCTCAGGAAACAGAAATCAATTCTAAAGCTTTGGCTGGACTGCTAGCTTGGCTCTTATACATATTTGCTTTTAAAGAAAAGGAGCCTGCACCCAGCCAAGGAAGGTTGTACTTACATGGCAGACATTCACAGATACAATTATGCTAATTAACTGCACTTTCTGGAGAAGCTTCAATTTGGTCCCTCTCCCACTGCCTTCCTCTCCTACTTCAACAGGGTCTTCTCTACCAGTGCCCCTACAGTTTTGTTTTGTTTTTAAGATTTTATTTATTGGCCCTGGCTGGTTGGCTTAGTGGACAGAGTGTTGACCTAGTGTCAGGGCAGTGTTCCCAGTCAGGGCACACAAGAGAAGCGACCATCTGCTTCTCTCCTTCTCCTTCTCCCCCTTTTCTTCCTCTTCCCCTTCTATAGCCAGTGGCTCGATTGATTAAAGTGTTGGCCCTCGGCGCTGAGGATAGCTTGGTTGATCCAAGCGTCTGCCTCAGGCACTAAAAATAGCTTGGTTGATTTGAGCATCAGCCTCAGACAGGGTTTGCCTGTTGGATCCCAATTGGGAAGCATGCAGGAATCTATCTTCCCTCCTCTTACTTAAAAAATATATATATTGATTTGTTAGAGAGAAAGTGGGTGGGGGAGAAACAGGAAGCATGATTCCAATTTTCAACTCATAGTAGTTGCTCTTCATATGTTCCTTGACCAGGTAAGACTGGGGTTTCAAACTGGCGACCTATGCATTCCAGGCCAACGTTTTATTCACAACGCCACTAAAGGTTAAGGCCATTTTGGTTTTTGTTTCTTTTTTTAAAATTCAAACTAAGACCAAGATCATTCATAGGTGATCCATTTAATGAACACTTGACTTTATAAGCTTATTTTAGACATTAATTAGGCATTTCCCTCATCACTCCTCCAAACAAGACATAGGTTCAGGAAGGCTGATGCAAATCAAGAGTTGAGTGAGAGAAACGAGAGAGGAAAAGGAAGTCTAGGGGTTATTAGCTACACAAATGAAAGCAGCCCATGCCATCAGAGCTGGAGAGCCCATCGTCGCTCACTTCACAGAGAACCACAAGCATAAGCCATTACACACAAAAAATTTATCTTTCTTAATTCTCACCAAATGAAGAGATGAAATATGGTGGGTTTCTTACTTTTTATTAAATAGCACAACCTTGCCTGACCAGGTGGTGGCGCAATGGATAGAGCGTCAGACTGGGATGTGGAAGGACCCAGGTTCGAGACCCCGAGGTCGCCAGCTTGAGCGCGGGCTCATCTGGTTTGAACAAAAGCTCACCACCTTGGACCCAAGGTGGCTGGTTCCAGCAAAGGGTTACTCAGTCTTCTGAAGGCCCGCGGTCAAGGCACATATGAGAAAGCAATCAATGAACTAAGATGTTGCAACGGCAATGAAAAACTGACTGATGCTTCTCATCTCTCTCCGTTCCTGTCTGTCTGTCCCTATCTATCCCTCTCTCTGACTCTCTCTCTGTCTCTGTAAGAAGAAAAATACAATAAAAATAAATAAATAAATAGCACAACCTCCACGGTAACAGCTACGTGGCTAAGAGAAGGCACTACTGTGAGCCATCTGGTTGGAGAGAGCCTACTGGTGTTTGTAATACATGCAGTTCTGCAGTACAAAAGGTGAATATGAAAAAAAGCTCCCTGTGAATGTTTAAGGAAATAGTGTACATACTTCCGTTCATTGAAGATCTGACCTGAGACTAGTCGGGTTTTGATTTGTTTAGGGTGGAAGACTAATCAATTCATGACATTAGTTACTGAAAGGGAATTGTCTACCATAGCTGAAACCCTGCTCAATCAGGTAAAACGGTTAGTTAAGAGGTGTCCTTGATAAAACATGGTTCGTTTTTGTCTATATATATATATATATATAGAGAGAGAGAGAGAGAGAGAGAGAGGGAGAGAGAGAGAGAGAGAGAGAGAGAAATGGAGTGGAGGGGAGGAGTAGGGAGGGAAGGCGAGGGAGAGAAAGAGAGAGAGAGGGAGAGATCAATTTGTTATTCCATTTATTTATACATTCACTAGTTGCTTCTTATATGTGCCCTGACTAGGGATCGAACTCGTAACTTTGCTGTATCAGGACGATGCTCTAACCAACTAAGCTAACCAGCCAGGGCTTAAGGGGTGTCCTAATGTGGACAGTGTCTCCTTCTACCTGGGCTGTCTGAGCCAAGAGCCACTGGAGGCCCTGGGACCTTATTCTTACCATGTTGAGGAGTTAAGTTTTTTCTCTCCATGGTTAAAAAGACCTTACCTTTCTTATTTTAGCCACAAGTAATATTTTTTTAGACCTTTTTAAAAATTTTATTGTGTTTACATAGATTCTAGTGTATAAGTAATATATTTTAAAAACTACAAAAATCTTTCTCTTAGGAATCCTGCTCAGAAATACTGAGATAATGGAAAACAGCTTATTTAAACCTTTTATTAGGTCTGTATCCCTTTCCAAAGTGAGCTATATATAAGGTCCACTTAGCTATGATAAGCGGCAGCCGGAAAAGCTAACCTAGTTGAACATTTTTCTTCCTTGAACAAAATAGAGAGCAAAGGGGAGAGAAGCAAGCGAAGAAGTCTATTTTTACATAAATAGTCTTTAAAAGTGAACATACCCAAAAGCTTCTCTCCCAACATGCTGAGCTGGTCCACATTGAGGCCTCTTTTGGTGACAGAAGAGAACTGCCAGCTCAGCACCTCTGAAAGCTGAGCCCATCGCGCACAAGGTGGGTTCAGGAAGAAGGACAGATTCTAGAGAAAACACCCAAAAGTTAATGGCTCCTGAAGAACCACCAATCACAAGCCAGGCACTAGAACATGGACCTGTCCCAAGGCTCAGTTTCAGTTTCTGTGACGCACAGAAGTTTTCATGGGGAGACAAGAGAAATACAGTCGAGTCTCAATATTTGTAGATTCACATCTGTGAATTCACCTAGTCCCTAAAATCTACTTGTCACTCCAAATTCAATACGGCACTTATGCCACTCATTTGAAAAATTTGAGTCGCCCAACACGTATGTGTTCAGCTGAGGTCAAACAAAGCGGCCCTCGGCCTTCTTGTTTCATTTCTCATAGGATAAAAAAGTGTTCTTTTTGAGGTTTATTTACGTAGTGCTATTGTTCTACATTTTTGTGGTGTTTTGTCAGTGATTTTGTTGTTCAAAATGAACTCCAGCAGAAGTGCTGTTGAATGTTCCTGAGCACAAGAAGGCCATGATGGGCCTTAAGAAGAAGATATTGCTAGATAAGCTGTGTTCAGGCAATAGTTATAGTGCTTTGTCATGAGTTCAATGTTAAATGAACCAACAAATACATCAGATAAGGCGCCTTTAGACACTCACATAAACAAAGTTATGTATTAACTGGTTGGTGAAAGGTTGTGACCAGAGGCTTGCAGGAACCTAATCCCATATTTAGGGTTCAGTATTTGCTAAACCTGTGTTCACAGTACCTAAGGGACTTAAGCACAATGATTAATGAGAATCAACTGTGTTTAATCAACAGTGAGTATGCACACTCTAAAAATGAGCATGCTTGTTTAGTATATGTATATATGTATTTTAAAGAAATAACAATAAAGGACTTCTTCCAAAATAAAACTTATATTAACCATCTACTGCCCATGCTTAGTCACACAGAAGGAAAATCATAATTCTCATATAAAACCCACCCACCACATGATTCACTTTTCTAGGATTACTCAAGATCCTGGGAAATGGCACCTGAGTTACGTCACTTGTCCCTCAACATCTGGTTGCTAAGGGCATTTTTGGATATACAGAAGCTAGAGGAGCATGGGGTCATTGGTTACCCCCTCATATAAAAGTAGATGAGTTTTCCATACCCTGGGTTCTGTCACCAGCATGTTGTACCACAAGATAGAGGCCCAGCCACTTGGGAGCTGGCTGACGTTGGAGATCACCACGACAGGCAGAGAAGTCGTCTGAAAGATGAAAGAAACCTTGAAATCATCTGAATCACAGAAATGTCACCTGCAGAACACCGTGCAGCCTAAAAACTAAGTGAGTGATTGTTTGTAAATTTGCGTACATTTATACTTGAAAACTAGAAGTTATATTCTTTTGTTCATAGTTTCATTTGTTTTTGATGTTTCTTTCAGTTAAGAAATAAATCTCAATGCCTCATATTAAAACTAGCACAGGGATGGTTCAACCAAACCACTTAAGTTTATAGAATCAGAAGGTTAATTCAATTACTTACCTTCCTGAATCATTAAACTAAGATAGTATTAGCTGGAAAAGATCATCGTTTTTAGTAGTTAAGTAAATATCTCTAAAACAAAAATTGAGAACTAAGAATACATGTAAAAGTTTAAGGTAAAAATAAAGTTTTCCACATTTGGATTATGTAAGTCTTACCTCAAGGTCAATGACCAGACCAGGCTGGCACAACTGGGTTTCAAAACTAAGTGAGTGAAGCTCTTCAGTAACAATAAGAGGGCCCTTAAAAGAGAAAGAAGGAAAAAGAAATATAGCAATTCACTCACAGATCCTGCAACTTTCAAGAATCTTAATAAGCACTACAACAGGCTTTAGAAAGCCTGAGCCCAATCAGCTGCAATTCAGAAAAAGATTCCAATTTTCAATAATCTATGCCAGATTTGATCATTGCAAACATCTCAGTGTTCTCTCAAAAAACAAGATTTCTGAAATTATGGCAAGGATTATGGATTAAGGGAAAGAAGTGTCAATAGGGAAACAGCCACTTCTGATGGGTTTATTTTTGTGACCTACGGCTTCCTGGCCTTTGGCTCCGCTCTGCCACCATGGCCCCACCTGGTGTGGGCTGCACCCCTCCAGCAGGTGGGGGGTGGGAAGTGCGCACATGTTCCAGGTGTCATTATCTACTGGAAGGGCTGATCTACACAGCTGGGAGATCATAAAGTGCTTTGACTTGGGTAGAAATGTTTGTTTTCAAAGTGCCTTCCTACATATTACCTCATGTGAGCATCACAACAACTTAAAACCAGAGAGGTGCGGCCTCTTCCCCTGTTTATGGGAGAGGAAACTAAATGGGGTCACGATAAAGGTCCCAACCAGGGTCAGACAGAGGCGCGTCTGCACTGCCCAGGCCGGTGCCTGTCCCGCTGCTCCCACGACCTCTGCTGGCTGTGGTGAGGAAGGACAGCGTGCTGTGAGGACACGAGGGATGAAAACATTCCAAACCAAAAACAGCAGCAGACTCTATTTGGTCCCTGCCCACAACTCATTTTTGAATGCATCACAGACATAACTCCTTAAGGATTGGCTCTGAAAAAGAAACGGACAGAAAGACGCTGCCCCTGGGTAGGGAACGCAAGGGCGGGAAGATCCTCTTGGCACACCTGGTTTTCCACAAGGCAGTCATAAAAACTGGCCCCCAGTTCCAGCTCTGACAGCAATCCCTCCGCACCCTCAGCTAAATCCCGCAGACTCCCCGTGGTTCAACATCCTCGCCTGTACAGTGTGAGTAACACAGAGGCCCACCATACCTGCTCCATGGGGCTGTCTGGGAGGACCCAGTCAATCAGTGTGAAAAATCGTTTGAAAACCATAAAGCACGAATGCAGAGTGTTTTTACTGTTATTATAAATACACCAAGTCCCCAAACACATTCATTGCTCTTTCGTGCTGCGTTGGAACGCCTGTGCGAGGTGTCCCAGCCACCGGGCACCGAACCAACCTCACTGGACAGACCTGCTGATTAGACAGACTCTCACCTCGTTGGTTCTGTTGCCGGCATTCTTCTGTTCCTTCAGTTGCTATAAAGCAATGCACAATCTCAGTCAATGACCCAATCTTTAAAATTGCTATTTTCATTTACAAATCAAACCAAAGTCAGGACTTAGAAAGACTGAGGGGCGTGAAATTGTTTGCAGAATGCAGAACAAAACGATGAACAACCCTTGTGTGGGTTCACCAGCATGAGTGCCTTTCCCCAGCAGCCTGACGTCACACAAACACCTCGAGTTTAGAAGGAGCCCAGGAAACTGCACCCTGCTGCATTTCCCTGCGCAACCATCTCCGGAGTGATCCCCCAACCCCTTCCTTAGCTGAGCCACGCTCCCTAAGCTCAGACTCAGCTTCTCCTGTCCTCCCACCTTCCCCTGGCAGTCTTCCAGGCCTGGCCCAATGAACACTGCCCTCAGCAGGACTTCAGGCTGAGTTTTCAAAGTTACAACTTAGGAGTCCTGACAGCAGCTTGGGACACCTTTGGACTCCTGAGTTTGGGCCAAGGCTCTCACACAAGGTCTAGCTTTCTCAGTGTCTGGTTCATGGGATGGTCGTCAATGTAAAGGGTGCCTTGAACCTCCCTGCAGGCTCTGGCCCAGGGAGCGCACAGGGCTCAGCACCAACATATCCTCCAAACTGACATCCACCACCCACCTCAGCCTCTCTTTTGAGTGTCTACTGCCTAGTGGGATGGGCCCTATACCGTGGAGACAAAGCAGGGGCCTCAGTAGTTGTGTGAGACCATCAGGAAGGAGAAGGTAAATAAGGGGTTGAGGAGAGGCCCTGGGGTCAACCACACTTGAACGGGGGGAGCAGGAAGAGTGAGGATGTGGGAGCAATAACAACCTTTGATAAAACGGCATGAGTCTAGAGCAGTGGTTCTTAACCTTTTTTGAGGTACCGAACCCACCAGTTTCATATGCGCATTCACCGAACCCTTCTTTAGTGATAAATAAAATATGATTTTTTTTTCCAAATTCAAGACATAGGTATATGTTTTTTTACTGGTGCACAAAATGAGCCGTGTATGAACATCACCTTGCTCAAAGAACAAAACCAACAAAGTGCATGAACTCACAACAAATTATGGTATTACTTTATTCTGGCCTCCACGGCAGAGGCTTCTCCGAACCCCTGAGACCGACTCATTGAACCCCTAGGGTTCGATAGAACCCAGGTTAAGAACCACTGGCTTAGAGTGAGCGATCGCCAAGGTCGTGGAGGCACGCAGGGCACGGTTTATGAGTGCGCTGGTTTGTGGGATATTTTACTGTGATCACTGGGCCTCCAAAAAAGTATCTCTGGGACATAAACTGCAAAAACACAGAGTGAACATTCCCAGGATGAGGAGAAACTGAGATTCCCCAACTGCGGGTGACAGTCTCCTCCCAGGGGTGCCCGCCACATCTCACCGTACACAAAGTGCCACCTGACTGTCTCAAGTCCTAACATACCAGACACAACATAAAGGGGAAAACTGGTCTTCCTACCAGGTGTCGAAACTCTGCCGCCAGACTTCCATTGGTGGACTCCTCCATGTTCATTACTTTTGTATGTGTGCCCAAAATGTTGAATTTTCTGAATCTAGACAAAAGAGGGCAGAAACAATTAAAAGGCTTGGGACTTTTTTTTTTTAAGTGAGAGGAGGGGAGACAGAGAGACTGACTCCTGCATGTGCCTTGACTGGGGTCCATTTGGCAACTCCTGTCTGGGGTTGATCCTCAAACCAACCGAGCTATAAGTACCACCTGAGGCAGATGCTTGGACCAACCAAGCTATCCTCAGCGCTCAGGGCCAACACTTTAACCAACTGAGCCACTGGCTGCTGGAGGGGAAGAAAGAGAGAAGGGAAAGAGAGAGGAGAGAAGCAGACAGTCACTTCTCCTATGTGCCCTGACCAGAAATCAAACCGCTGACATCCATAAGCCAGGGCCAATGCTCTACCAACTGAGCCAGCCAGCCAGGACCAGAGGCTTGGAACTATTAAACAAAGAAGATAGTAGAATGTAGGACAAAGGACTTTACATACCCTTTTACTGTATTTCTCTCATTCACATCTCTGCAAAAAACAAAACAAAACAAAAACATAATGTCATATATATATATATATATATATATGCATTTAAATTCTGAAATGAGCTTTAACAAAAATATAAAAGTATATGTATAAATAAAAGGTCGATAAAAATATTAATCTGTACCTGTGAGTTCTTTGCCCTTTCATCTACTTATTCCCAACACCAGTTCTGCCAAGTACTGCTGGGTCATAAATGACCTGGGCCTCACGTTGCTCATGTATACAACATGCTAACAGCCTTACTAGACCACCCAACAACAACCAAGCAAGCCCAGACACAGAAGGACCACTTATATAGCCCACAGAATAATACGATATGTTTTTGAGTTTTAAGCCACTAAATTTGGGGGCAATTCTTTGTGCAGGAAAGAAAACAAAGATGATGGTAGGAAAGACAAAGGCACACACTGTGCTATAGGGAAGAATACTGTTACAGGAGTGGAAAGAGACAAAGAGCCAGAGGAAAATTATTTGGAGTATCATAAATGGTTTCGAAACTTGCAAAGTATGTGACACATATCAACAAAGCATTAAATATATCACGGAAGGGAATTGTTCCTTAATGTAAGTGAACAGGTCAGTCAGACTCCAGGGTGTAAGAGCAAAATAGGATAGGCCTGCACCATTTAGACCCCTGTGAGAGCTTCTGCCCATTCCCGGGTCCCCACTGCCCAGAAGAGATGGGTGAATCCAGCAGACTCCACACAGGCCCCCCTAAATGATGTCAACTTCATTACAAAGCAACGCCACACCTGCTGCAGAACCACAGGGGCCTGTGGGACCTTGGGCCTCCCGTGAGATCAAGGACCCTCCTCTGGGGCTGGCCTAGGAGGTGGGGTGGTGCTTTGAGATTAAGTATTGCAAGCTCATGTGCGTCAAGCAAACTCATTCCTTTGTTCACGTGTAATCTTAAAAGGCAGCGTTTATTAATTCCTTCTAGCAGTGGTTGGCAAACGCATTAGCCAACAGAGCCAAATATCAACAGTACAACGATTGAAATTTGTTTTGAGAGACAAATTTTTTAAACTTAAACTATATAGGTAGGTACATTCCTTACTGAGGTAGCGCCCGCACGTGGTATTTTGTGGAAGAAACACACTCAAGGGGCCAGATACATGTGGCTTGTGAGCCGCAGTTTACCGACCAGGGTAACGGAAGCTACCAAGATCCAGAACAGGAGCTACCAATTAATATCTGCTGGGATCACTTACAAATGGCCCTGGTGCTTCTGACTCTGGTTAACAAAACCAGCATTTCATTAGTACATGTTTCCTAGATAATATTAAAGATTTCTTACTTGTCAAATAAAACTTTGACTTTCAAATTGTAGTTCAGCTCTTGCAATTTCACCAACAGTCTGGAAAGAAAAATAAAATTTATCATTACTTTAAAAAGCTATCACAATTTATTTATTGTGCCAATTTTATATCAAACATTTCAATACCCCCCCCCCCACCTTCTCCAGTTTGGGGTTATTACAAACGACGGAACCGACATCTTTATACGTCTACTTGGATTTTTCTAAGCATATTTGCAGGATAAATTCCTAGCTGTGTAATTGCTGAGGCAAATCTGTAACATATTTTGACAGAGAGCAGCAGTGAATCTACTTCCCACCAAACATTAGTGAGGGTACCTGCTTCACTATACATCCTTGTCTACATTGGGTTTTATCAAAATTTCTACTTTTGGCCAATTATATGGGTAAAATACAGCAAGCATTGCTTTTACTAAAACTTCAATCTAATGTTTATCCTGTTGGCAAAAATAAGAACTATCACCCATCATCAGGGAAATGAGGGTTTTATCTAGAGCAGTGGTTCTTAACCTTTTTTGAGGTACCGAACCCACCAGTTTCATATGCGCATTCACCGAACCCTTCTTTAGTGATAAATAAAATATGATTTATTTTTCCAAATTCAATACATAGGTATATGTTTTCTTACTGGTGCACAAAATTAGCTGTGCATGAACATCACCTTGCTCAAAGAACAAAACCAACAAAGTGCATGAACTCACAACAAATTACGGTATTACTTTATTCTGGCCTCCGTGGCAGAGGCTTCTCCGAACCCCTGAGACCGACTTATCGAATCCCTAGGGTTCGATACAACCCAGGTTAAGAACCACTGATCTATAGTCATTCGTGGCAGTGTGGAAAGATGGAAGGCGTGCTGGGCTGAGATTCAGGTGCGCCTCTCCTCTGCTGAGCAGGAGGCCTTGGGAAGGAGCCCCGCAAGCCTCTGGTGCTCCGGTTACTGCAGCAGGTGGATGGGATTACATTTCTGGTGCCTTTCCAGCTATGAGTGCTAGGACCTAGAGGGTGCTGGAGGCTGGCCCTGTCACACCAGCAGCCAGGAAGCAGCACCTAGGAACCCAACTGGGCAGCACCCCAGAAAATGAGGCTCAGAAGGCAAGTGTTGCTCTTCCAGAGTCCAACTGCTCATTTGCGGAGGGACAGCAAAATGAATGTAGCCGTTCAACAGAATAAGGTAAAAGTCATGTGTTCTCGCCCAGAAACATTTCTATAGTTTATCATCAAGGAGAAAAACAGGCTGCAGTGCCACATAACTAGTTCTTAAAAATAAAATATTATATGTCATATATATTTGTGTGTATGTGTATGTCCATGTAAACACACACATAAATGTTTTAATTCATATACTTACGTAGACAAAACTCTGGGAGGACTGACACCAGGTTGTATACCATGGTGGTCTACAGATATTTAGATCACAGAGAACTTTGAAAATCCTACAAAAGCTACAAACCCACTCAGCAGAAAAATGTGTGTCCCGGGAGCACATTCACAAGCTACGAATCATTTGGGGGATATATAAAGCTCGGGCCCGAGCTCATGCTTAGGAGAGGAGGGAATGGAGCTGCTGGGATCTTTTACTTCTATCACAGGTAGTTCTGAGATTCTGAATTCCTGTTACAGTGAACATACATGTATTATATTTACAACTGGAATAAAATCAGGTGTGTGTGTGTGTGTACACATAAAGCTGTTACAGTTATAGTTTGAAAAGAAAACACAGACTCTTAGATATTCTAAGTAAGAACTCATAATAAAATGCCTACTGCAAAATTCCTTCCTCTAATGTACCCTACATCACAGTGTTGTGAGAAGTTGTTAGGGGGGCAAACTTCATGACAGGAAGCAGAGGGGGTTACAGCTTTTCCTTCTTACCGCAACTTCACGGTGAATTGTACCCCAGTCTTCAGGACCAATGGCCTCTGAGGATGGGTTGGCATGCACGGCTGTCTCTCCACCACAAATGAGCTGTAAATTCCCAGCAAAGTGTACATTAGCATTTCCACTCAGGCTGTGGCAGTAAAACACTATTTCTCCTAAAGAGGAAAGCGGGTTATAGGGCACAAGCTAAAAAAATAGAAGGATTTCAACAAGTTGAATAAAGTGTGGTTTTCTGGTCAGTAAAGAAACTCTCCCGTCTAATTTGCACTCCACAAAATTCTCGTGACCTATGATACTCTTCAACAATGAAAATCCTTAGTTGGATTATGCTCATTTACAAATCTTCATTAAGAGTCAAATTTGATAACCAGAATTATTGTAATGATCATTTCACAATATATACAAGCATTAAATCATTATGTTGTACAGTTAAGCTAATATAATATTACGTCAATTATATCTCAATTTAAAAATAAAGCAAACAAAAACAAAAGAAATAAATTTTATTAAAATTGAAAATAAGCTATGCTTTCTACCACAATTTAAAATGAAAACTTTAATATCCTTTGGAAAATTGTTTTTCTAGTAAAACTGGTTAGTAATATTTATTATCTAATAAACATTTCTAAACATTAATTTCCACTAAGAAAATCAAATTTGGCGCTGGTCAGGTAGCTGAGTTGGTTGGAGCTTTGTTCTGATATGCCAAGGTTACAAGTTTGATCCCCAGTCAAGGAACATACAAGAATCAACCAATGACTGCATAAATAAGTGGAACAAATCATCTCTCTCTCTCTCTCTCTCTACCTTTCCTCTTTTTCTCTCTAAAATCAAACAGCAAATAAAAATTTTTTAAAATTCAAATTTGCATTCTAAATCCCAAATAAATGTCCTTGATTATTTCAAAATCTAAAGTCTAGGTATTCCTGATTGGACATTAGCTATAGTGACCAAAGACATGTTCTTTTTTTAAATTTCAGATTGAGTTTCATATTTATTTCTTTAGGTTTTATTTATTCATTTTTATTAGAGAGAGAGGAAGAGATAGTGAAAACAGGGGAAAAAGCAGGAAGCATCAACTCCTATATGTGCCTTGACCAGGAAAGCCCAGGGTTTTGAACCAGCAACCTCAGCATTCCAGGTCGATGATTTATCCACTGCGCCATCACAGGTCAGGCAAGACATTTTCATTATGTCAAATTAGCATTAAGAAAACAAACCAAACCTTGCAACATGAACTTTACTCTTCTACTCAGTGCCATTTATCTATCCACCTCGCATATTTGGAACACCTACCATTGCCAAGGCACTGTACAAGGCTCTCATGGGAGAGAAAGGATGACAAAGGCATGTCACTGTCTTTCAGGACCTTACAATTTACAATGATAAGAAATATATAGACAACTATATAATAAAACCTAGAATAGGAGGTGAGTAAAAAAATGAACTGAAAATAACACAAAAGAATAAACTGTGCAACCTGGCTGTGTTGCTCAGTGGACACAGCATCGTCCCAGTGTGCCGAGGTCACAGGTTTGATCCCTGGTCAGAGCACGTATGAGAAGCTATCAATGAGTACACAACTAAATGAAACAAAGAGTTGATGCTTTCTCTCTCTCTCCCTCTCTTTCTCTCCACCTACCCCTCCCCCAACCCCCTCTCAATTCAATGAAAAATAAATTTCTTTTTTCAATGAAAATATTTTTTTAAAAAGAATGAACTCTGCAGACCTAGAAAGGGGTAATATCCATTTGAGAACTCTGGAAGGATTTTATGCTGAGATACAAGTTGAAACTTTCAGCATGATACAACTTTGAAAACAGGTGTAACAGGTGTAGGAGAAGGAGGCTCTGAGGTGGAGGATATAGTATTCGGAGAGGCATAGAGAAGTAAACACAGAGGGTGAGCACAAGGTCAAGTCAGCCTGGACATGGGGCACGTGTGGAAGCCACCTCTGCAGTGGCCATTTAGAGCCAGGCTGTGGGAATGGGGCATGAAAGTCCAGCTGTGGGGCTCCACTTGGATTAGCAGGTGACAAAGAACCAGATGAACTCTGTGCCGAGTCACAGAGACTAGGAAGGAAGGGGCTGAGAAGAAGACCACGTGGGAGGCAACTATGTAAGAGCTCAGGAGAGAGGATGTGAGAGCCTGAAAGGAGCTGAGGTCATGGAGGGAGAGGACAAATATCATGAGGTTAGATGCCAGTCTCAGCACAGATTGGCCACGAGGGACAGAGAAGGAGTAAAATTTACTAGTTCCCACTCTAGGTGGCCACAACATGAAGGGTCCTTGACATAAATAAGAAATTCAGAAGAGCTGACTGGCCATGAAGAAGTTGACATAACCCATTAAACCCTTCTTAATGAAATGAACTACCACACAATTTTCCTTTGGGTAAAAGAACTACTGAAGGTGCAAACAAATCTCCCTCAGGTTACCTCTGAATGAGCTGCTGGAAAAGGCTGAAGGTGCGGTCCCATAACACTTGTTTATTTTTCGTGATAGGGTCTTGTTCGTAGGTGAACTTCTGTTCCAATTCCTCAAGCTTTTTAAGCTGCTGACGAACCTGCTGCAGACTCTCCGCGACGATGGTGAACCTGGGAAGGGACAAGACACAGGGGTCTCAATCAAAAACAGTCCCAAAGCAGCTTGGATTAAAGGGAATCACGGAAACCAGAAAGTGGTTTACACAGACGACCCTCTGTTTCCCTCTGCAGGTGCATTCCACACTGTAGGGAGAGATGAAAAACAAGGTTCCTCTTGGCTTGTTTTGGGGGGAGAAAAACTAACATGTGCTGACCAATTGTAGCCCGCATCAAAAACATCTGCATGCTACTGAGATGGACCTAAATAATGAGAATGGGTTGGCGGATCTGCGACTTCAACAGAACTATATGGTAACTCGGATTTAAAAGGACAGGGCAAAGAGGAGTGGAGAGGTGGGGACACGACCAGGTAGATGCCGTCAGAGGTGATGCAGGAGACAGTGAGGAAGCCCCTGAAGGTTTTATGTCAGGACAGCAAGGACAGAGCAGCCCAGAGGCTGTGGAAGCATTGCACAAGGGCTGTGAGTGAGGCCCAGGTTAGGAGCGGAGGAGGAAACACGGTTCTTGTTTCACTGAACTGGAAGAAGGCCATGTGCTTGTCTAAACACTCAAAATATAAACCAAGGAGGAAATCTA
Organism: Rhynchonycteris naso; assembly: GCA_037038555.1. Taxonomy (NCBI): domain Eukaryota; kingdom Metazoa; phylum Chordata; class Mammalia; order Chiroptera; family Emballonuridae; genus Rhynchonycteris; species Rhynchonycteris naso. The sequence goes on along the minus strand of CM072997.1, from coordinate 42,555,174 downwards.
GCAATTGCTTTCAGGTTCCTTCCTTCCTCATTGTAAACTGCCAGTGGTGACACAGCCTCTGAGCCAAGGCAGGATGTAAAAGTGCCGTGGTATTTGGCTGAAGTAATGACAGAAGAAAATCTACTCAATAAAAAACATCTCCTTCACTTTGTGGTTTCATTCCCTGACTCCAGTTCCAAGCACGGAGAGCAGCCCTTGACCACGAAATGAGAAGGCAGGATGGTGTTGAGTGGGCAAATTCCAGAGGGATCCGAACTCAGTGCTTTCCAATTTTGTTTTGCATTGGCACACAAGAAAATGACAATCCTTGTACAGTACAATGGTGGAGAGATGGAGGGCATTTGTGTCTCTGAAAGAGGCTCCTTGTGGCCTAAAGCAACCGCTAGGAGGTTGCAGACAGCCCATAGCCTCCTTGCTCCCTGGAGGCCTCGGGGGTCAGTACTGCTTTAGGCAAACTGGGCTGGGCAGCTCTGTTCTGACCCTCAACAAGTGTGTGATATAAACAGGAAATTCAGATAATAAAAATAATGGCTGAATATGAATTGTGATTTTATTTTATTTTTTTATAAAATAGCAATCCAGAAAATCATCTCACAAGATTTCTGGTCCTTTCTGGCTCTTGGGCCCCTGCGAACTCAAATCCACTATGATTCCCCTCTTCCATCCCCTGTGCTCTGCCAGTCCTCCCCTGGACTACACTCATGTGCTTATGGCCACCTAAATGGCCCTTCTGTCTCTATTCTGTCCTCTAGACTGCTGCCAGAGTGACTTCTCTAAATCAAGACTCTGAAAAATGAACCTCCACTTAAAACAAAAAGCCTTCCAGGCCCATCAGTGCCCACTGAATCAAGTCCCATTCCCAGCATGCAGTGAGAACCCCCACGCCCAGGCTCAGCCTCTAGCCAGCGCTGACTTCTTTCTGCCCTCCGGGGGCTCGCTCCCCAGCCACCCGATAAGCATCACTGCAGGCCCCGCTCATTCCCTGCCTCTCCTCACCTCTGTGCCTGTCTATGCTGTTCTCCTCTCTGGTCATCATGAAGTTCGTACTCCTATTCATTCTCAAGAGTCTGTGCAAGTCCAACTCCTCTTGGAAACCTTTCCTGGTGATTGTTCCCTTCATCCTCCATGAAACTCTGGACAGACCGTTGTAAGAGTGCTGGCAACATGTAGCTGCACAGAATTATCATATTTATCTCCTGCCTCCACACCGAACTCTTTACTGGCAAGGACCGAGGGGCACTCATCCTGTGTCTCCAGATCCTGGCCCAGTGCCTGGCATGAAGTATTTACTAAGTACAAGCAGTCCCCGGTTTACAAACGGGATAAGATCTGTATGTTCTTTTTTTGTAGACTTTTTTTTTTTTTTTTTTTTTTGTGGCAGAGACAGAGAGAGTCAGAAAGAGGGACAGATAGGGACAGACAAGAAGGGAGAGAGATGAGAAACATCAATTCTTCGTTGCAGTTCCTTAGTTGTTCACTGATTGATTTCTCATATGTGCCTTGACCGGGGGGCTACAGCTAACCGAGTGACCCCTTGCTCGAGCCAGCGACCTTGGGCTCAAGCTGGTGAGCTCAAGCTGGCGACCTTGGGGTCTCAAACCTGGGTCCTTCACGTCCCAGTCTGGCGCTCTATCCACTGCGCCACTGCCTGGTCAGGTCTTTTTTTTAGATTATATTTACTGATTTTTAGAGAAAGGTGGGAGAAAGGAGTGGAAACGACTCGTAGTTGCTTCTCGCATGTGCCTTGACCAGGCAAGCCCGGGGTTTCAAACCGGCGACCTCAGCATTCCAGGTCGACGCTTTATACACTGCGCCACCACAGGTCAGGCAAGGTTTGTTTTTAAGTTGAATTTGTATGTAAGTTGGAACAGGTACATTTACCTATTAAATACAACTTAGATGCTTGTCTTAACGTAGTATTCATTTTTACCTTTCTGTGCATATAAATGGTATTTAAACACTTTCAACCCTACAGGAACCTGGGGACTGCCTGTATTTACTGGATCGATGACTGAATAAATGGTATACCACAAACTGTATTTCATGTAATAATGGAAAATGCCTCAAACTATTTTGTTTTTAATAAAACATTTTAGGACTCAAGTTGTTAAATGTTTGGTGATGACCACGTCACTGTGTTTTGGCACAATCAAATGACGCAGCCCTTGGTATGGCAGAGTAGGTAGAGGAACACTCCTAATCAAGCAGAACGTGGCTAAACACAACCACACGTGTGAATAATGCTGCACCTTCCCAATCAGTGTTTCCAGGGCAAGAAGAGGCTAGACTACCTCAAACTCCAAGCCAGAGTTTTGACAGGTCCATTCAACTAAGCAACTCAGATGTGCACTCTATGAGCTATATGGCTAGCCAGTCAGCTGCCAGTTTTCTGCTTTGGAGAATCTTACCAGTTCTGCAGCTGATCAAGGCAAGTGTTGGGGGGTCCCCCAATACAGGCACTCTGCTGTCTCTGCTTCCATTCCACCAGTTCATCATTAATCAGGGCATTCTGCGTAAGTTCAGTGATATTCAACAACTCTACTATTTTGTGGACTACTTCCTAGAGGTCGAGGAAAAGACAAAATAAAATAAATTTACCTTTACTCGCTGAATTTTAAAGATCTTTTTTAAAAGCAAAGCAAGTATTCTTTTATCTCAATTGGGGCTCTAAGTCAAGTGGTTATAAAAATTTTTTCTCTATTCTAAACTTCAAGCCCATTATTTCCAGTCTGTGACAAAAGCAACATTTTTTTTTTAATTTTTTTTTATTTATTTTAGAGAGGAGACACAGAGTGAGAGAGAGAGAGAGAGAGAGAGAGAGAGAGAGAAAGGGGGGAGGAGCTAGAAGCATCAACTCCCATATGTGCCTTGACCAGACCAGTGCAGGGTTTTGAACTGGCGACCTCAGTGTTCCCAGGTCGACGCTTTATCCACTGCGCCACCACAGGTCAGGCCGCAACATTTTTTTTTTTAACAATTTTTTTTTGTTTTTTACAGGGCCAGAGAGAGAGTCAGAGAGAGGGATAGACAGGGAAAGGCAGATAGGAACAGAGAGAGATGAGAAGCATCAATCATCAGTTTTTCGCTGCGACACCTTAGTTGTTCATTGATTTGCTCTCTCATATGTGCCTTGACCGTGGGCCTTCAGCAGACCGAGTAACCCCTTGCTCGAGCCAACGACCTTGAGTCCAAGCTGGTGAGCTTTTGCTCAAGCCAGATGGGCCCGCGTTCAAGCTGGCAAGCTCAGGGTCTCAAACCTGGGTTCTCCGCATCCCAGTCCGACGCTCTATGCACTGCACCACCACCTGGTCAGGCAAAAGCAATATGTTTTTCTTGAAAGTGATTCACTACCTTTCTCTTGCTGTCAAGCATTAGAAACATCTTCTGGAGTAACATCTGTTCTTGTTTCTGTTCATTCTTTGCCACACCATTGGTTTCATGGTCTGTGAATTGGGAGAGACAACAGATAAATGTAAAAGTAAAAGAAGACAAGACACACTAAGGTCAAGATTTACATGCATTGAGGACAAATATGATCCAAATGCTATCTGGTGATAGGTCAAGTGGGGTCTCCTTCGATCTTTCTTGAACAAAATAAGGAAATGTACTAAAGTATAAAAATGAGAGACACTAAAACAAAGAACTTATTTTCAATGGCCCGTGTAAACTGAAAACAGTACTGTCTGGTTCTAAAGTCATTGTCAAAATATGTTCTAAATGAATCTAAGTAGCAAAATTCAAAATTTTAGATCAAAAAGCAAAACAAATCTATTGCTCTGAAAGAGAAGTAGATGATTAGGAAATAATAGTTGAGGTTCCCTTATCTCATAGTTTTTACCCAAATCATACTAATAATTTCTCCAAAATTTTTATTATTGAATTTATTGGGGTGACACTAATTAATAAAACTACATAGATTTCAGGTGGACAATTCTATAATCAACTGTACATTGTATTGTATATTCACCACCCCCCAAGTCAAGTCTCCTATCAACATTTATTCCCCCATTACTCTCCAATATTAACTATGCTATCCTCCATATGACTGCTAGGATTACAGCAGTACCCTATGTATTCTATACAATGTACACTTATGGGTTATTTTCAGTTGCTATAATCATTAAAAACAAGGTACAACAAAATAGAGCTAAACTGCTTTCAAAAAAATGCTGGCTGCTATCTGCAAAATATACATACACATGGAGCTGGAACGTCTGCAGGAGCTTGAGATATTAGGGAATGGGAACTCCACATTCCTATCAGTCTGTCAATCAGTGGGCTAGACACAATAAGTGGATAACACAGAACATGCCACCAAAGGCACCATTGGGAATTATAGGATAGTTCTACTGCCATCTGGTGGGTAGAAGTCAGAGATGCTGCTAAACAGCCTACAATGCACAGGACAGCCCACAGAACAAATGATCTGGCCCCAAATGTCAACAGTACTGCGGTTAAGAAACCGAGGGTCAGCAGGAAGCCAAGACTAGCAATTCAGTGTCAAAATATTTTGCAAATATGAAGGAGCATTGGTCTTTGTTATCTAATGTAGACAGAAATAATTACAGCCAATAAGCATTGCTTTAAATGTTAACTCCTACCTCTGTTCTGTGAGGTTTTGCATTTAAAGTCATATTCATCTTGTAAATCTTCTAGGGTCTTGATTTCCTGCTCTATACACTACAAATAAAGACATAAATAGGTTTGCTACTTATTAGCTTTCAAAGACTTTTAGAAACAGATTAGTGCTTCTCTAAGACCCAGCAACCATGATAATCCTGTTCCGTGAAAGACAAACTCGACTTGTAAAATACTAGTCATATACATTCAATAATTTCCATTTCAGCAATAAGTATGTAGTTATTTAGAAAAGAAACTATATGACTATTTCTGGATTGGGCCCACTGATTTCTACTTAATGACGTGGTTCTTAGGAGGCTGCAAGGTAAAGTCATTCCAAAGAATCTGGAGTTTGGAGAGACACGTCTGAAGCAACAAGTTAGGACCATGTCAGTGTGACCCAGAGATCCACGGGAGATCGCACCCCTCATCTAGAAGGCCTTTTCCACAGACACAGGCATAAAGTAGACTTCCTCATCTTTTCCCCTCAAACAGCCCTAATGGGGGTGGGAAGGGTGAACAGATCCCACCAAAGGTGCTGAAGCAGCCCTCTGCTTCCATAAATTGTCCCGCGAGTTTATCTTAAAGTCACTGTGAAGATTTTATTCTAATCAGAAATGTATCACAATTTCTTTCAATGAAATGTTTATGTTCCCCTTCTAAGTCTTAAAATAAAACTGGTGCTTGAGGAGGATATATCGTGTTTATCCTGGGGTTCTGCGTAACTCCAAGAACACTTTAATTTGAGAGGCACAGACATAAAGGGCTATTTAGAGGAGTAAAATCTGGTTTATTAGGTGACAGGGCAAAGTCAACAGTTACACTATGATGTTACATGGAACAAAAGAGATAAGCTCAATATTTGGAAGTTATAGAAGGGACCATTAAAGGTCTACCTACTCATTGGTTTTACCAACTTGTTTACTTAAGGTTTGGAACTTCAGCTAAACTTTGCTTCTCAACTATTTAAAGGACTAAAATCAGTTAATACATTTACAATGGAGTAACTGAAACCTTTTTCCTCTACAAATAAGTTACAGAATAAATGTGTATATTTACTCAGTACTCACCATTACTTTGTCCTTCACATTTCGAACTTTGTTGTCAAGCTCCTTCTGTTTGTCTAACATCACAGTGCTCTGAATATTCCCCGACTGAGCCTGTAATGGGAGGTGCATGGTTAACAGTCACCTTTCCTCTGGCATATTTACCTGCTGGTTACACTCCAAAGTCAAGTCTATACCCTGTGGCCCCCACTACCTCCGGACCTCCCAAAACTTCCTTACACACACTTCTCACAAAAGTATCAGTAAGAAATAGCTCAGTTCCCAAGGCCCTGGAAAATGCTAGCGAACTGTTGATGCTACAGAAAGACTAAGCTCAATTCATGCTTAAAATAAACAAACAGTATTTCTGAAATTTTCCATTAGTTCATACAACTGCATGACACCATATAGGAATTTATTTCAGGGTTTCTCAAATTATGCAGATAAGATTCTTCCTTGTAACCCTGTACTTATTTGTCTTAAAACCTTGCAATTCACAGTGTAGTCCCCAGACTTAGCAGGATCTTGCCACCAGAGAAATGATTGAAAATGCAGAATCACAGGACCTAATCTGATTACTGAATCGGAAACCTCATTTTGACAAGATCCCAAGTGATTCAGAGACATCAGAGGCACTGCTGTTATCTGCTAAAGTAATGAATATCAGCCCAGACTCACTGGAAGTATTTAGTCCTCATCTTTGTTAATCAAGGAGTGAGACATAGCAACACCTAGCTATCTGTTCATTACATATGGCATTCCCTGATTTATTCACATGGCATACACTTACTAGGTACTAAGTCCGTGATGGTGAACCTATGACACGCGTGTCAGCACTGACACACGTAGCCATTTTCGATGACAAGTGGCCGCATGTGGCTGCATACCAGAGAAGTATGGGGCCGCATGCCGAGAAGGACGTTTCATCCTCGGCTCCTGCAGGGCCAGGTGCAGTAGCCAAGGGTAAAACATTTGCTGTAGTGTAGACACTTTGTGCCGGAGGTCTGTAGGCCAAAACAACAGAACTCCGGCACAGAGCATCTAGTTCTGGGACTTCCAGTTAGGCCGTTTTTCTCGAAGTGACACACCACCCGAGTTATGCTCGGTTTTTTGGCGAATTTTGACACACCAAGTTCAAAAGATTGCCCATCACTGTACTAAGTCAATGTCAGGCAATGTCCTAGGCCTAGATGGCAGAGAGGAAAACAAGACAGACCCTGTTCTTGTAGAGATTAGACTCCAGAAAGATTCTATTTTTGTTTAGAGTTAATGCCCCACATTACAAAAACTGTGCTCATCAATCTCTCTTACTTAGTGCCCAGCACAGATTCTCTGTGGGCATTTCTATGTATTCAGTCTTTTCTGTTTATACCTGGATTTTCTTTCCTATTAGAAAACCTTTTCCAACTGACAAATTATAAAAGAGTTCACCCATTCTTTTCCTAGCACTTGCATGGTTTCATTGTTTTTACATTTAGATCTCTGATACAGCTAAAATTATTCTTATGTTTAATGTGAAGGATGGGTTGTCCAATTTTAATCCAAATGGCTATTTATTTCTGTTAACCTTTAATTGGAAAGTTCATATATTCCCAGTGTTTTAAGTTTTAATCTGTATTATATCAATTTCCATACGCTCCTAGGTTTTCTCCTCATTCCCAACGTCTTTCTCTTCATAAGCTTCAACCCCTGAACAATGTTTAACTATGGAGGGCTTATAGTATATCTAGTATGGGGAGTCCCAGTTCTACGTTCTCATGGACTTCCTTGCTATTTTGACATGTTTTTCATATGAATTTCAGAATCAATTTGTGTAATTCCAGAAATTAGCTTGTTATTTTTATTGGGACCACATTAAAATTATGAATCAACTCAGGAAGACCCAATATGTTTACGATGTTGTTTTTAATTCTTCTACTTCTAATAGTTTTATTTTGTCTAACTCCACTTGCCAATACCACCAATGAAATGCTAAACAGCAGGGGCAATAGTAGACATCCTTGCATGGTTCTGACTTGCTGATGTTTTCTCAATTAAGTAAAATATTATCTCTAGAACTGAGAGGTGTATATTTTAATGTTAAAAAGGTACCCATCAATTTCTATTTTATTGAATTTATTTTTTAAATTAGAGATGGGAGTTGAATTTTGTCAGACCTTTTCAGCAGCTATTCATATAATGAATTACAGTAATGTATTACCCAGTTACAATCTACTCTTGTGTTCTGGAATCAATTATACTTGGTCATGATGTACAGTGTGTCCGTAAAGTCACGGTGCTCTTTTGACCGGTCACACGGTCAAAAGTGCACCGTGACTTTACGGACACACTGCATTATTTTCTTAATGTAGCATTTAACTCTGATTCCTAATATTTTATTTAAGATTTTTACATTGATATTCATAAGTAAAACTGGTATATAATTTTCTTCTTTGTTCTATCTTTATTAGATTTAGGTAATCAAAGTTATTCTTTCTTCACAGAAAATACCTGTTAAGTATTCCTTCATTTTATATACCCTGCAACAACAGATATTCAGATCATCTGCATTATACCAGTGTAAAGTATCTATTAGAAATACATGAAAACGGCGCTGGCTGGCCTGACCTGTGGTGGTGCAGTGGATAAAGCATCTACCTGGAATGCTGAGGTTGCCAATTAGGAACCATGGGCTTGCCCAGTCAAGGTACATATGGGAGTTGATGTTTCCTGCTCCTCCACCTTCTCTCACTCTCTCTCACTTTCTCCTCTCTCTCTAAAATGAATAAAGTCTTTAAAATATTTAGAAAAAAAAAAAAAGAAAGAAAAAAAAGAAAATGGCCCTGGCTGGTTGGTTTAATGGTAGAGCATTGACCTGGTGTGTGGAAGTCCTGGGTTTGATTCACGGTCAGGACATACAGGAAAAGCGACCCCCTCTTTCTCCTCCTCTCCCCCACACCCCTTGCTTCTCCTCCCATAACCATGGCTCAATTGATTTGAGTGCGTCAGCATTGGATGCTGAGGATGGCTCTGTGGAGCCTCTGCCTCACGCACTAAATATAGCTCAGTTGCAAGCATGAGCCCAGAAAGGCAGAGCATCAGCCCCAGACAGGGTCACTGGGTGGATCCCAGTTGGGGCACATGCAGTAGTCTATCTCCCCTCCTCTCACTTAAACTAAAAAAATATATATGTATACATGAAAATGATTAGTGTTCCCAGGTGCCACATGTTGCTAAGTGATGAATAGACTGCTCTGGCCACTCCGAATGAGTCATCACCTTGAGCAGCTCCATAAGGCTTCCTGTCTCTGAATGGAAATCTTTGATGTCTGTTTCTAAGCCAGCTGGATGTGGACACCATGTCATATGGGCTCTGTTAATAGCTAGGGCACTTCACCCACCGCTGAATCATGACTTTGTCTCCCCCCCTAAACTATCAAGGGTTAGCTTAGTGAAGAGGGCTATAAACAATCAGGGTGGTAAGAATGCAGCTGCATTTCATCTACTACATTCCCCCTTTCCTGTTGACACATTAAGAGATGCCTGGTGGAAAACATCTGGTGACTGAGGCAGAGCTGTACAAAACCTCCTGCTTCAAACTTAAGCAGTAGTCCAGCCAATCTACTAAAGCCCTTTGGGATTTTTACTCCTCCTTTTCACTGCCTGCTCTATTCCTCTACTGCACTCCCACTTGTTAAGTGGCTGCTTAGCTGGTAGATGACCATCAAGTACTTAAAAAAACACAATACAGCTAGTGCTCGTCTTACGACCATGATTGGTTCCAACAGACTGGTCGTAACACGATTTGGTCGTAAGTTGAGTAGGCTAAATGTACAGTACTGTGAAATGATGTTATAAAAATCTTTAAGTCATATTTTATCATAATTCTCTTTCATTATTGTTATATATCATAATTTTCTTTGTTCATTTTATGCCATTTGTATCATCACTACACCATTTTGTTTCTTATTTTTATATTCATCAGGTTTAAGTAAAACACTGCATTACCAGTACAACTGGTTTAATAATTGCAAAACATACCAAATTACAAAATTCATGGGCATACAAAAACTGCTCCAGACGCGGAGCAGTCGTTACTAGCGATTGTGGTCGTAAAGTCAAATGGTGGTAAGTTGCATAGGTTGTAAGTCGATCAATGTTTGTAATATCACTAAGGCCACGATGACTCTGATACTACTTCCAGGATGAGTCTTTAACTTTTTAACGTTTGACAAACCAGGAAACCAGACAAACATCAAACGTTAAAGTTGGAAGGGAATTAGCCATCATCTACTTCTATTTTTCTCATTTTACACTGAACACCTCTAGAGACCTTGCTTGGAGGGTTTTGATTAGACTTGGTTACTTACATACCCCAGACAAAAGAAAAATCTTCTACTTAGGGAGGTTGTTCTCTTCAACTGAATGAACAGCTGTCCAAGGAAGGGGATATGTGACAGGCACCTAATGGGTGTCGGAAGTCCCAGTCAGAATGCCCTCTTATCCCATCTCATAAGTCAGAAAACTGAAATGAGGTTAAATGCCTTCTCTAATGAATGGCTTTTAGAGTCAGACAATTATAAGTTTAAATTCCAAAATGCTTTAGTTCTGCAGCCTTGAGCAAAGTGACATCTAAACCTTGGTTTTCTCATCCATAAAATGAGAGTAAGAATACCTATCTTCAACAATGGTTTTGAAAACACTTATTAAAATGAAATAATGTTTATAAAGCACCAAGGACAGGGCCTAAAACATAAGCACTCAGCATACAGTACCTCTATCATTACTCAAGGCCATGAAGATGGAATAGCAAGGGGAAGCCTAGATTGAATTCATGGCTTTCCCTCCAACCTGAAAGAAATGAATGCCACCCCCTGTGGTGAACCCTACAGACCTGAATGTTGTCTATTCATATAATTAGCTTTTTCACCACAAGAAAGAGAAAGAAAGAATGCTTAGTGTGCTATAATGGCAGCAGACAAAACATTTATAATCTACTAAGAAGTACCCGTATATAATAATATAATGCATTTTGTCTTGAACATATTTTCCAAAAACTCTTTCTATTATAAAAAAAAAAAATGGAAACAATATTTCCTATCTCAACATTTCTACACAATTCTATGCTCTTTAAATGCTCTAAACTGGCTCTGAATTTTGCATGTTTTCACTTGAATTTCTTGAATCCCTATATAGTCCTGGCTGGATAGCTTGGTTGGTTGGAGCATCATCCCAAAGTGCAGAGGTTGCTGGTTCGATCCCTGGTCAGGGCACATTCATGAACAGATAGATTGATGTTCCTGTCTCTTTCTCTGTCAAGTCAATAAAATAAACATTAAAAAAAAAAAAGAATCCCTATGTACTGTTGCATGGTTTTAAATAATTATCAATTATCACGGATACTCTTGTCTCATCTAAAATCTCCCTGTGGCCCCCAAATTAGATTATTTTGAAGAAAATACATCACATCATTCCATGTGTACCTACATCAGTACATATTATTATGTACTAGAAGACATATTATTAACCTCAACAAAACGGGAAATGGCGAAGAAACCTATGGTGCCTTTTCTGTTTCCTGACATCCCCAGCCATCCAAAACCCCAAGAAGGCTTCTTTTTCTCAGCTGGGCAGTCAACTAAGCTTCCTCACAGGTGTTCACCTCACAGGTAATTCAGGTGTCCTCTCAGAGGTTGAAGATGAACCTCTCCCCAGCTTGCTGACATTTGGGAAGAGGGGCTTGAAAGTTGATAAGCCTTTAGGACCTGAAGCATACTCAGGAGATGGGGCTGATCTGGGAGAGAAAAAGTTATCTACTCTGCTTCCTGGGCCAACTCTGGGACTCGAGGCCAAATAGGAGGAGAGAAACAGTTGGGTGCCACAGTGCACAGTTTGTTCTTCTGCCCGTCTCTTTTTTGGCTATCCTCTCAAAAGTCTATTTGTGATATAAATGGGACCATCCCACAGTGCTATTAAGATGAAAATCCCACATAATAAAAATTTCCTGCTGCAAATCTCCCAGGTGCATCCCAAGACAGGTATACCTCTCTTAGGAGACAATACAGTCAGTTTTTCTTCTAATAGATAAATACTTTTGTTCATTAGGCTGAGTACCAGTTGGACTAGTCAGCTTGAGATTAGAAAAAAATAATACCTATCTTTAAATGCTTAGTGCAGCAAGGTGCGTTCAGTGTGACAAGGAGACAGGAACAAAACGCCCGGGGAGGTTCACAAGGACTGGGCAGATGCTCAGGAAGTGCACGGAGAATGGCATTCACCGCCACTATTCAATTCTCTCACTCTCTCCCCACCATCGCACAGTTCACTTTGTTTGTCTTTTGTTAGTGAAATGCACACAGGACACATTCCACTGTATACTCTGGCATTCTCCACCTCATACTGGAACTGTTGCCACCAGAACAACCCAGACCGCAGTGGTTTCGCAACTGTCTGCCTGCTGGGCTGTTCCCACCCACTCAAGAAAGAAATGAAGAAATGCCACGGCAACTTCCAAAAACTGCTGGACCTTGATTACCAAAAGTTTGTATACAATTTAACAAAATCACAGTAAAACATCTTGTACTTGTATAACTCTGTCTCATTCACTGTTTGGGTGTCTTAGAAATTTAACGGGTATCACAAGCAGACTTAAAACAAATATCTTGATTTTCTTATCAACCTCTTGTCCTCCAAAAACCTACTGTGCCCTGCAAAAAGCCTGCCTCTCTGTCTTCCTTGGCTCAATAAACAGTATTTCCAAGCAACACAAGTCACAAATCAGAGTCATCCTTGACCTTTCACTTTCCCTTGCTCCCACGTCTGATCCTTCAGGATAAGCCCTATAGGTACCATGTCCATAACATAACCGGAATCTGCCCACTTCTACTGCATGTACTGTCACCTCCCCACCCCTGGTCTGTGGTAACAGCCCACTAACTGTCTGCCGGCCTCCTTTCCTGCCCCAGCACCTCAAAGAAGTTTCCTGATCCTAATCTCGAGAAACAACCCCACCCCCAAGATATTCCATTACAGTCTACATAGTATCCTGCTTTATTATCTTCATAGAAATTATTACTATCTGAAGGAATAGTGTTTATTCGTTGTCTCTCTCCATTAGATTGGCTTCTATTAGATTAGGGTGCTTTCATGAAGCCTGGGTCTATAAAATCTCTATTTCTGATTTTCCCCACTTCTTGGGGCTATAAAATCAGAGGACTAGTCACCACTGCTTTGAACAGGACCTCAACAATATTTGTTGGATAAATAAATGCATTTTTATTTCATTATTATCTTCAGTGTTCAATTAAGAAAAAAGAAAAGTACCTGATTGAATCTCTTGGCATTTTCCAGAATTTTTCTTTCCTCTTTCAGACAGCTATAGATGATCATAGACATCTGTATTGGGTCTTCCTGAAAATTATCCTACATACAGGTTGTGTGAACAAAAATAAATATCAGAATGTTTAAGCCATTGTGTATTATAAATTGAGAGGAACTTGTTCATATTCACTGAGAAACCTCATCTCATGTTTATTAAATTCTGTTATTTTTGGTAAAATCAAAATATTCTTTTCACAAATTATGTCAAAAACCACCCTAACTTTCCAATTAAGTGAGGGCACCTCAATTACTTCTTGATTTAAAACGCAAGTAATTTTGTACATCGTCCCTATATTTTTTCTTTAATTTCTATTGCTCTTGAGTCCCATTATCTTTTATTAGGATCCTGTGATAACATAAATGATACAAAAATCATCCATGATATTTCCAAATTAATTTGTTTGTTGTTCTCTGCTTTGAATTAGACCGAAGATATTCTTCTCAGTTTTCCTGATTTCCTTGTCAAAACTAGTTCGGAAAATACTGACAATCATGGCTTTTTATACCAGGTACATTCAAGCAAAGTCTATAAGAGAACAAATTTTTGTAAAGATAATCTGACTTCCCTACTAACTTGTATTATAAAATCCTAGATACATTCATAGAGGACTAAACAAGCTTTTAATTATCTAAGTTAAACAATTCGGTTGTGTTGTGACCACAACAAAACAATAGTGTTCACCTCCACTGAAACAGGAAAGTTTCATTAATTCAGAAACAAATATGGTAGCCAGACTTAAGAAATGAAATGCTGGGAGTACTTTTGAGGTAATCCCAAAACTCGGCAGCATATTCTCTCCTGCTTGGAACTCCCTTTGAGCTGCCCTTGCACAGCAACTTCACCAGAAGGAAGGTTAGGGTGTGGGGAAGAGTGCCTCCTTCCAACTCACCAATGCACTACTGGGCTTTAGGGATGTCCAAGCTTTCTGTATCGTTCTCCATCTGTATACTATGTCTTTGACCAAACTCATCACTGAAGTCTCTTTAAGCTTCGACGTGTTACTACAGCTTACTGCTCGTAAAGTGTAACCCTTTTTCTTAGGTTGAAATATTGACAATTTTCAGTAAAACAAATTTATAGCATCACATTTTTCTCAGAATTATTAAAGCCTAACAAGGAATAGACTTAAACTTTAAAACTCCTTATGTGTTTATAAAATGACTTGGCATTTTATTTTACTTATGTTATAATATTATCAGACACGCAAAGAGGTTTTATTTATAGTCCCTGTAACTTTTCTGACTACCAATGAGTTTGTGCTCAATAGTATTTGCTGAATGAAAAAGAACAACAACAAAAACTCTCTCATGTAAACGTGGGAACACTCCCACTAAGACACAAAACCAGGTCATACCTGAAGATTACGCTTGCTTTTCCTTATGTTATGCTGCAACAAAAAATTATTTTCCAAAGAAAAGCGACTGTATTGATCGTCCAGCTGTGACAGGAGGTCATGAAAACGGATAGTGGCAAATGAAACATCATTGGCAGCATGTTCCCTAGATTTAAAATTTATACATTTGTTTTAGGTACTGTTTTAAACAGACAAAATTATCATTGCTTTCCATGCTAAAATTATTAAAAATAATTTTGTGTTGTTAAATGTTTTAAATGATTTTAAGATTTTATTTCCTTCTTTTGAAACTGACATTGCTTTTAGCAGCAGTTTCTACAATATTTCTATTATATACAGTTAGCACGAAAATTCTAGAACTCCAAGATTGTGCACAAAACTGTTAATGGTGATCATCTCTAGAGGGGAAAAGTCAATAGGGAACTTCATTTTCTATGTCAAACACTTTCAGAACATTAAAAATATCTGCAATTATCAAGCAATACATTTTAAAATAGAACATGTATCAGTTTTAAGAGATATTCCCTGAATGCTGTTACCTCTTCATATATCTAATCAGTATTTTACCATAACGTAGCTTTAATTATTTGTTTAACTTACTTCTTTCTATGGCCTGGATTCTAACTTGGAAAATAATTGGTATCAGCAATATCTAACTTATCTAAAGCATATACCATAATTAAATTGACAAAACTACATAAAAGTATTCAACAATGAATGTATTTTACTTTATGGAGACACATGCTGTTTTTCAAAACAACACTCTTCTGTAACAGATAATCAATCCCAGTGGCCACTGATGAGATTCTAGTCAATATGGCTCCAAATCACTTAACAAGTTATTTTAAAAGCATAGAAATGGCCCTAGCCAGTTGGCTCAACAGATAAAGCATCATCCTACCGAACTTAGGTTCTGGGTTCAACTCCCAGTCAGGGCACTTATTAGAAGCAATCAGTGAGTGCACATTAAATGGAACAACTAAGTGGAACAATGAGTTGATGCTTCTCTCTCTCTTTCTCACTCTTCCTCTCCCTTCCCTACTCCCTTCCTCTCACTCTCTCTCTCAAATCAATGGGAAAAAAATTGTAAAAGCATAGAAAAACTTCCTCCACTGTTAAGTGAGTTTTCCTTACCAGTCTTGCTTTTCTAGCCACTGTGCCAGGTACTGTCGGATTTCCATGGGAAAGCTGTCATCATACAGCTGGTGAACCTGCTCCAGGAATTTGGAGTCAAGCTGCTGAAGCTCATACCACTGGGACATCCTATAGGAAAACAGAACAGATCACAATGCAAGTCCACAGCTCCCGGGAAAGCATAGTTAGCATTGTGCATATTTTAAATACCTTGCTTACTGCAAAACACAATTTGTCTCTGAACTATACTGTTTCCATAGTTTCTATGTTACAAAGCCTGTTTTTGAAATCCATCAGTATTTTTTTCTTTTCCAGGAAACACACCTTTAGGTCTTTGATTAAATGTCAACTTATCAGAGAAGGCTTTTCTGGCCACTTTATTAAACAGACACCTCTTCTCACTTGGAAAAGACTATCTCCCTATCCTTCTCCCTGATGCAATTTTCTCCATAGCACTTACCAACATCTAACCTACCACTTATTTATTTTCTTCTTCTTTTCCAAGTAAGAAGAGGAGAGATAAGGAGACAGACTCCTGCATGGGCCCCGACCGGGATCCACCCAGCAACCCCCATCTGGGGTTGATGCTCTGCCCATCTGGGGCCATGCTTGCAACTGTGCTATTTTTAGCACCTGAGGCAGAGGATCCATGGAGTCATCCTCAACACCTGGGGCTGATGCGCTCTAACAAATTGAGCCATGGCTGCAGGAGTGGAAGAGAGAGAGAGAAGGAGAGAGAGAAGGGGGAGGTGGAAGCATGGAGAAGCAGATGGGCACTTCTTCTGTGTGCCCTGACAGAAAATCGAACCTGGGACATCTACATGCCGAGCCAACACTCTACCACTGAGCCAACTGGTCAGGGCTCATATATTTTTCTTTTTTCTTTTAATTACTGTCTGTTTTCCCCACATGAAGAAAAAACTTTTCTAGGGGTTTTGTTCACTGCTATACCTCCAGAACATTGCTGAGCATATAGTAGTTATTAAATATGCCTTTTAAATGAATCTGTACTTTTATAAAGCAAATAAATAGAAACACTTATATTTACTTTTGGATATGGTGTTATAATCCCCAAATTGCTCACTTACAAATTACAGTACATTCGTAATTTAAGTCAAAGAACTTTAAACTAGTATTTTATATTCATAGGGTAAATGAGTTACTTTTTGTTATATAGCTTTTAAAAGAGATATATTTTCTTTGACAATTGCAAAAATAAATCTGGCACAAAATGTATTAAATCTCAATAATAACTTCTAAAGATTGAAACATCATTAAATGTTCTTTGAAAGAATGGAGTAATACTGTCTTTTTGGGTAATTGTAGGTCAATTTTTATATAACAAATCTAACAGTTAAAAATTAAAACCAAAACCTAATTTAAGGAAGTCTCAACATCCATTAGGAAAATGAAGAGCCTGCCATCACCATGGCATGATGTAGGATATACTCAGGCATATCTGACAGTATTCAGAGTGGATGGAAGTGAATGCTGTCCTATCAGGCCTCTGAGGAAGGGATCTGGATTTTCAAGCAGGGGCTGGAAGAACGTATGCACGCTTGCTGGCAAGCACACGTGTGCAGGCATGAAGTCACTACTCCACAAATTTCCTTCTAAAGGGAGATAAGGATATGGTCAGTGGTGGGATTCAGCCAGTTCGCATTTGTTCAGCAGATCAACACCTTATTTTCTGTTGAGTTCAGTGAACCGGTTATTAAAAATGGCACTTGTAACCAGGGTTCTCTCTAAGGTGAGCGCCTGGGAAGCCGCCCAGTGTGGAAATCACAAATTGACATTCCTTACTCTTTTTTAATGTTCATCAGTGCAACAGCGTATTGTAGGCGCCCCTAGTAATGTTCATTTCATCCACAGGTGAAAAAAATTGCAAATAAGGACACCAATCAAGAAGCAAAATGGAAATACCTTAAATAACAGTTTTATTGGCTTTTGTCAGGTATTATTTGATATTTTTCATTGCTATTTTAAAACTCTTCTAACATAATCTAGTTTTGTGTACCTCTTTCATTGTTCTTATTTAAGTATTAAGTGCATGAAATAATAAACTACCTTTCGGCATATCGTTTTTTTATACTTAAAACGGTCATTAGGGCAGAAAATCAATTGTTAATCTGAATCCCACCACTAGATGTGGCAGGAATACAAAGCTAGTTACCATCACGAATACCAGCAGAAATGGACCCAAGCCCACTCTTGCAGCACACTTTCTGTAGCAATTTGATTTTCACTTCAAATTTATTGTACCTGAGTAAAAGACTTCAAATTTGCGGTTCTCTCCTTTCCTGTTTGGTGTCTAATAAGGATGTGCCGAAAGCAAGTATGCTGGCCCAAGTGTCTGCCAGCGGTGGCTGCAATAGCTTGTGTTTAGCAAGTGACCTCCGGCAACTCCCTTCCCTTTCAACAGGGTGGTTGTTAAGACTGGATGAACTAGCACAGATGCAGCACCTGGAACAGAGCAATCAATAAATTCACGCTAACAAAATCAGAATCCACCTTATCTTCTTACAAAATGTGTTACTAACACAGGGATTGGCATGACCATCCCCCAATTACCTGGCTCAAATCCCAACTTTCAGGCTGACTCCTTCCTCTCTAAGAGGTCCTTCCAAGACCTCCTACCTCCCTGCCTCCAACACTATTTTGCAATCAGCCTTCTGCTTCTCACAAATTAGATCGAATCACTCTTTTGCTCAAAATCGCAAGTTTGCCCATTCTTACACTGATTTCCACACTGACCTTATTTTTATCTATTAACAAAGCAACCTATTCACCAAATTATCTCTGGGTTTTTGGCTATGTTCAGCATTTCTGCGTCACTCTAGTTGTCACTCACTCTTAAACAGTCTCCCCACAAATTGGTACCTCTCTAAATGCTACTGGTATTCAAAGGTAGGTACAAATGTCCCTTCTTCCATAAAGCTGTCTGAGCCTTACCAGAGACAATCATACTTTTTTTTGACTTGTACTCATTGCATTTTGTATCTTTATTAAAGTATCAGTCCCTGTCATCCTTATAAAGCTCTGTGATGTCTCCTCCTCATGATGTAAACTCCAGAGTTGCAGGGACCATACCTTTCTTTTTTAACTTATTGATTTTAGAAAGAGAAAGACATCAATTTGTTGTTCCACTCATTTATGTATTCACTGTTTGATTCTTACATGTGTTCTGACTGGAAATTAAACCTGCAACCATGGCATATCAGGATGAGTCTCCAGTCAATTGAGCAACCCGGCCAGGGTGGGGACCATGTCTTAAAAAAATGCTCGCTGTCCTGGCCAGATAGCTCAGTTGGTTAGTGTTATTCCGATACACAAGGGTTGCATGTTCAATCCTAGGTCAGGGCATACACAGGAACAGATCTGTGTTTCCATCTGTTTCTCTCTCCCCTATTTCTCTAAAATCAATAAATAATATTTTTTTAAAAAAGAAAAAAACTACAGACCAACCTTTAAAAAAAATCCTCTGCTCCTTGGAGAGTGTCCCACACAAATAATGCACTCAATAATAGTTTGTTGAGTTGAAAATCTAGTATATTTTAGATTGCAATAGAAAGTAAAGGGCAAACTACATTATAGTCCAAAAAGTTTGAATCTGCATCCTCATTAAGTAATGGTTACATACTGGCTTACACTGGAAGTTCAAGTTTTATTTCCATCCCATAAAAAGAACCTGTCCACCCTATACAAACAACATCCAAAGCCCAATTAACTATACACCTATGTATCTACCCCCAAACTCTTGGTTACTAGTCAGAAAAGTTTAAGACTAACTGTTATTACTTGGGGATTTGCAGGAAGGAAATATCATTTTTAAGTTCTAGGAAGATACTAAGCTCCTTTATCTTTAAACATAGATACACAATGAAGTTCCAAAGTCATGTAATCATTCATTCATTTCCATGAACATTTACTGACCTTTCACCTTATGCCCCATTGAGGGGCTGAGGATTCAACCTAAACAGCAGTTGCACACAGCACTTCAGGTGTCCAGACTACTGGGTTTGCATGCACAGGATGCAAGCTTCTAGCCTAGAAAGCTCTCCAAGGGTGGAACATGGCAAACTTTTTGCCAAAATTAGAAAACGTGACTGTTGTGGAAAGGGGTGGGAAGGAGGGAATCGTGAGGGTGATGAGGAGAGGCAGTATTACGGGGAGGATAGTTGCATTTCACAAAACATCTTTATTGCGAGAGCATGACTGGAAGGGGCAACCGTGCCGTCACCGAGAACAGCACCTGGGATACTCTGGTACTCTGGACACGTTCTTTCCGGGATGACGGATTCACCTATCAGCACTGCAAAGTCTGTCCTCGCCCGGCATCCCGCTGTCCCGCCCAGACCGAACCGATCCAGAGGCACCCCACCCTGGCACCCGGAACCTCACGCTCACTCACTCTGCGTGCTGGGTCGAACAGGGAAGGGCGAAGGCGCCGCGATTCACCTCTGCTATGACTGGGATCTGATGGTTGTTGTTCCGGGTACAGCGGTACCTCTCCGCGGACTCTGCGCTGGAAAACGAAAGTATTGGCAGGGGAAAAAAGCACCACCAGCCGCCACGCCTCCTCTGGCCCACCAATCACGGGGCTCACTCAGCCAATCGGGTGTGGCTGTTCCGCAGTCACGCTGCCTCCCCGCCGGGCCGCTGATCTGCCAATCCGCTGGGTCCTTCCTTCGCCTTTGGGCGGGGCGGCTGCGTGGGTGACGTATAGGTCGGCTGTGTTAAACCTTGGCTGACTGGTAGCTCTGTTTATGCTTTCTAGAGAGCCCCTAAGAAGGAAGTTCTGTGTTTGCAGAGGCCCAAACTTGGAGGGCCTTGTATTATTACCCCTATATCTGAGAACCTGAGACCGGGGACATTGTTAATCTAGAAATTCAATTTAGCAGTTGGAACTTCCTGTAGCTAAATCCAGGGGATGTACTTCTTGTCTTCATCAACTCAAACATTTAGAAACATTCTGCCCACTTGATGCCTCCGTTCTTTAACACTTCTTTCTTGGCCATAATGACGACACATCCTCTTTTATTCTTCCTATGTTTCTGCCATTCTTTCTCCATCTCTGTTCCAACTGCCCCACCAAACTGTCAGAGTTAAGTGTTGCCAGGGTCCGGATCTTGATGTACTTTACCCTAAAGGTACTTCTCTCCTCACACTGTCTTCTGATGATCTCACCCACAGCTTCCCAATTTCCTTCCAGATGTGGAAGGCTCCTGTCCACACCTCGCCTCGGAGCTCCACAGCCACGTGTACAGCCCCCCACTCGACTCCCTACTTGAATGTAAGTTAAGCTGCAAACTATTTATGTTCAGAAACAACTCATTATCTCTTTTCTTAAACCTGCCCTTTTCTGCAGAAATGACACATGCCAGATAGCTAGGAGTCATTTTTGACATTGCCTTCTCCCTCTCCTGGCATACTTTCTCTTGTTTGATTCTTCCTTCTAAATACTTCTCAAGCCTCATCCCTTGTCTCCATCATTTATGCCATCTCCCCTTTTCTCTCATTTGGATTATTGTGTAGATTTCCAAATAGCTGCCTCACCTCAGCTCTTAACTTTCTTTTAATCCATTTTTTATACAGCAGTTTGAATGATTTTGGAAAAATTTTTTTTCCATTGGTTTCAGAGAGAGAGAGAGGAAGGGAGAGAGCGAGAGAGAAGCATCAACTTGTTCCCTTAGTTGCTCCCTTTAGTTGTGTACTCATTGATTCTCATAGGTGCCCTGACCAGGAGTCCAACCGTGACATCTGGCACACCAGGTCAAGGCTTTATCCATTGATCAACTCAGTCGGGGCTACTTCAGCATTTTTGTTATTCAAATAAACCAAGCTCTTCCCCCAAACTCAGGCTTCTCTCATCAGCAGTTCTCCATTTGGAAAGCCCCATAAACCAACATCCCCTACTCCCAGCTTCTTTGCTAACTTATCTTTTATGTCTCAGCTAAAATGGCACTTCCCATGGTAGGCATCCCTGAGGCCAGCCTAGATTAGATTTCCTTGGAGTATATGCCCATAAAATCAATTGGTTCCTTCAGGTAGATGAAATTTGAATCAAATCTTGACTAATAAGGCAACTCGGATAGGAATGGGAACTAACTAATTTCCCGGGGATATGTTTATATGTGTGTCTATTATAGTTTATTTCCTCACACCTATGGACTCCTTCTGGTCACCTGTTCACCCTCACAAAGCCAGTACTGAGCTGGCAATAGCAGTGACCCTTGGTCTCAAAGTAGTAGCGTGCTATGAAAAGAGATGCCGGGCCTCCAAAAAGGGGGCCTTCCTACTCACCTGTACTGAAACCCAGACAATGCTTGAGCAAAGCTGACTCCAGGAGGGCTAGATAACATGTTCAAAATATTTCTTCTGGTACTGGAAAACCTGCACAGAGATTAGCTGCAATATTGACGGGGGAATTATATAATCTTAATATCTGCAAATAGGTTGTTTCTCTTTGGTTCTCCACATCCTGACTGTCATCAGGTTCGATGGATGCTTCCTTCCCAATGTCTTCATCCTCCTTAGTTTTACCATTATTGACAATACCCTATTATAGGCCTTCATCAGTTTAGAACTGGAATGCTACAGTAGACACCAGGTGGATTACTACTTCCTGTCCCTTTCCCCTCCATTATAGTTTTCAAATTAAATTTTCTAAAACACCACATTTATAGTCATTCCCTGCTCAAAAGCTTTGACAACTCTGATTGCATTTATGATAATCACAAACCTTGTGTGCTAATCTGGATCCTCCACAGAATGACCCCACCTTTCTTTCCAGCCTTGTCCTCCATTGTCCCATTACCCAACTAAACTATCCTACTTGCCCCTCATGCTTTTTACTTCCCATTTCTGTCGTTTTCACACACACTGCTGGCAATTATGGCACATACCAAACGGCGAGTCCTTACTCCCCTCACTTACTAAATCCGTACCCAACTTCTAAAATTAAGCCTAAATCCTACATTCTCCTTTTTATACCACCACAACATGTAGTGATCAATCTGGTCTCTGAATTAATATATGTGTTTCTATGTGGACAAGCATTACACACTCCTTTATATTATGTTTTTAATTAATGTTTCTTTTTTTAAAAAAAAATATTTATTGATTTTTAGAGAGAGAGACAGACAGAAACATTGATCTGTTCCTGTATGTGCCCTGATCAGGGACTGAACCCTCGACCTCTGCACATAGGGATGTTGCTCTAACCAAACAAGCCATCCGGCCAAGGCTATATATACTATGGTTTTTAAAATGTCTAAGTCTTATGTCTCCAAGATTCGAAGTTTCTGCAGGGAAAACTACATGTATTTTATAAGTTGACTAACATATTGACTGCTTAAAAAGTAATCAAATAAAAATACCAAACCAAACAAACAATAAAAAGAACACTAGAAATCCGGAAACAATAGGCCTAAATGACCCTTACAAGGGTCAGCTTTGCAAGTTATATCTCCATACCAACAATGTTGACAATGCAAAAGGCACAGATCTCAGAAAAATAGCTAATACATTGTCTGGTAGATTGTATTATTTTCCAATTTTTTTTCTTTACCTTCCCACCCCTCGCCGTGATTCACTAAGAGTGGGATGCATCTCCCCTTGCACTGAATGACTTTGGCTATGTGACTTGCTCTAATGGAATGTGAGCAGATGTGATGTACCCACGGCTGACCTGAGACCTTGCATGTTCTGTGTGACCAACTTGTTTTTGTGTGCTTCTTTTCAGCACTAGGATATGGCAGGCTCAAGCCAGCCAGAGGCCTTAAAGGGGAGATGTGTGGAGCCTCCCTGAGCCTGCCACCTGGAGCAAAGCTGCTGCAGCCCATCCATGTACCCATAAGACATGTCTGCTTGTTGTCATTGTTGTGTATCACTGAGGCATTTTTGTTTTTGGCACTGAAATAGCTGACTAATTAATAGATGACAAAATCAAAATTCTAAATTATCTTAACAGGATAGAATCCTGCTGGGCTGAAACCAACTGGATACAACTTAAAACAGTAAATGCAGCCCAGACCAGTGGGCTCAGTGGGAGTGTTGGCCCAGCATGTGAATGTCCCAGGTTCCATTCCCAGTCAGGGCACATAGGAGAGGTGACCATCTGCTTCTCCACCCCTCTTCCTCTCCTTCTCTCTCTCTCTCTCTCCCTCCTTCCCTCCTGCAGTTATAGCTAGATTGGTTTGAGCAAGTTGGCCTCAGATGCTGAGGATGGCTCCATGGTACTTCACCTCAGGTGCTAAAAAAATGGCTTGGTTGCTGAGCAACAGAACAACAGCCCCAGATGGGCAAAGCATTGCCTCTAGTGGACTTGTTGGGTGGATCCCGGTCAGGGTGCATGCTGGAGTTCGACTCTCTGCCTCCCATCTTCTCACTAAAAAAATTAAAAACAAACAAAAAAACAGCAAATGCAAAGACCTGTACTTGGGTTAAGAGAAAAGTGCCAGGGTATGCTTTGCTGCCAGTGCAGAGCTTCTGAAAAGTTTTTATCCCTAACCAGTTGGCTCAGTGGTAAAGCATCAGCCCAGCGTGTGGAAGTCCTGGGTTTGATTCCCAGTCAGGGCACACAGGAGAAATGACCATCTTCTTCCCCACCTCACCCCCTTCTTCCTTCCGCCCCCAGCCATGGCTCAAATGAGCAAGTTGGCCCCCAGCACTGAGGATGGTTCGAAGGCCTTGCCTCAGGTGCTAAAATAGTTCGGTGGCCAAGCATCAAAGCAACGACCCCAGATGGGCAGAAAATGGGGGAG
This sequence comes from Rhynchonycteris naso, assembly GCA_037038555.1. Taxonomy (NCBI): domain Eukaryota; kingdom Metazoa; phylum Chordata; class Mammalia; order Chiroptera; family Emballonuridae; genus Rhynchonycteris; species Rhynchonycteris naso. The sequence continues at coordinate 42,530,895 of CM072997.1, read as the reverse complement.
GGGTGGTTTGCCAGGTGGATCCTGGTCGGGGCACATGTGGGAGTCTGTCTCTCCACCTCCCTGCCACTCACTTGATTAAAAAAAAAAATGTCTTGACGCTGCATCTCTGCATCTAGTTGGTCATTGGCAATCAACCAGAAATGGCACATAAGGTGAAACTTATCATTTGTCATCCCTCAACTAGTACATATCAAAGCAGAGTCAAGGATAGTGAGGAGCCTAGGAGCCATATTTTATGATGATTAATTGAAGGCACTGGAGTAACACATAAATTCACATGATGTTACAGTGGAAAGACATTCTGAAACTATGCCAGCCCTCCCACTGGGAGCAAATTTATTTTTGCTTGGAAAAAATTGTCATTTCTATTCTTCATTTATCCCTTCTCTTATTCCCAAGTACCCAGTTGTATTAATTTACACACACCTATATTTACAACAACTGGAGACCTAAAGAATACAATGCCAGGGCAAAAAAATATATATCATCAGTTACACATTCTCATTATAAGAAATTAGAGAGTATTTCCTGGTAGATTGTTTTCAATAATGGCTCCATTATTCCTTTTCTTGTATCTGTACCCCTTTGTAATGTGACTTTGTAGCTGCTCCCAGCTTAAGAAGTGGGGACTATTTCTCCACCCCTTGAATCTGGGTTGGCTGGTGACTTGCTTTGACCAATATTATACAGCAGTTGTGACATAATCATTCTGAGCCTAGGCCTGAAGGGGACTTATACTTCACTCCCAGAACCGTCCTGTCCCCATGGCTAGACTACTGCAGGATAAGATAGCATAGACCACAGCTGAGTCCCGAAGCTGTCATGGCTTAGGCCTCAGACATGAGAGAGCCCAAGCAAAATCAGATGGCCTGACCGGAATAATCAGAACTGTCCAGACTACCTTAGTCTCCTAAGCGATGATAAATGGTTGTTGTTTTACTTCACTGAGTTTTGGGGATAGTTTGGTTCATTTTTGTAGCAATAGATCACTGATAGAGACTTTATGGGGGGGGGCGGTGGCAAAAAATCCTACTATTGAATTCTAAAACAAAATTGCTCAAGTGGCACAGCCCACTGCTCTTACCTCATCACAAGTAATTTCTATGGGGTTGCTATCTTGTGTGTCCTTACCACACAACTGTGAAAAACTTACCAGCTCTGTGTTGCCTTTACTGCCTTGGTCTGTTTCAAAATGGTAGCTACAAATCTGATTGAAAAAACCTGATAGTAATATATATTTTAAAACTTTTCCTCTCCTCCCAGAAGTCATATTGCATTTTAGTCATACATTTTTCTAATGTTGGTAACCTAAAGACCTAATAGTAGAAATTACATTTCACCGGTGTAAGCCATATTTGTTCCTCTATAATATAATGGAATTGAAACAAAGGTTTTCTAAAATTCCCTGCAGTTGTCTGGATTTTTGATAATTATAGAATATCAAAGTTATGCTTTCAAATACTATTTAGTAAATTGGAAAATAGTCAGGTATGAAATTAAATTAAAATGGAGGATAGAAAACATAGTATTTTCCAGTACTGTAACAAGATACCGCCTGACCAGGCGGTGGCACAGTGGATAGAGTATTGGACAGGGACAAGGAAGACCCAGGTTCGAGACCCCTGAGGTCGCCAGCTTGAGTGTGAGCTCATCTGGTTTGAGCAAGGCTCACCAGCTTGAGCCCAAGGTCGCTGGCTCGAGCAAGGGGTCACTCGCTCTGCTGTAGCACCTGGGTCAAGGCACATACGAGAAAGCAATCAATGAACAACTAAGGTGCCGCAACAAAGAATTGATGCTTCTCATCTCTCTTCTAGTCTGTCCCTATCTGTCCCTCTCTCTGACTCTCTCTCTCTCTCTCTCTCTCTCTCTCTCTCTCTCACACACACACACACACACACACACACAGATACAGAAACGGAAATGCATGGAAACACACTGAGACAGAAAGAAAAAGGGTGAGAAGGAGAGAGGGAAAATATTTTAAAACGTTTGTTTCTGGGTGATAGATTACTTCTTTATAATTTCCTGCCTTCCCTCCCCCTAAAAAAATTTCTGTGATGAGCACTATTACATTTGTAGTCCAAACACTGTCACAAGCACTTTTGAAGTCCTGCGCTTTCAGGAGAGCGACCAATGCCTGCCCAGAACGACGTGCACTGGGGAGATGTGGGTTGCCGGCTCTTGGAAAGGTTCCCAAGTCAGCTGGGCCGGCGCGCGGCGGGAGGGAAGCGGCTGCTGGGAAGAGCCGCCCCACGTGCTTTCGGGGAAATGGCCCGGGAGCGAGAAGGAGCAAGATTGAGAGGAAACCGAAAAGCGAAAGTCAGCGACGGAGGGAGCAGTACGCAGGCGCAAGCCCGGGGCTTTCCGACTGAGTGGTGGTTGGCCTGCGGTTCACTCCTGCAGCCTCTACTTTTGCGTATAGTGGTCCCTGGGCAAAATGAACGGGGGCAGGGTGGGCGCTCTTAACTTTAGAGGGAGAGGGGGGAATATTTTCGAATTATTGAAGGTGCTGGAAACTTAACCCATCCCACTTCCACCTTCTTCTTACCTTCCCCTAGAAATGTTCCTTTTTCCTAACCTCATTTCTCTATCGACATAGTCTGTACGAGTGTTAACTAACTCAGAGCTTACTGGTCTTTCAAGCTCTGAACCTCATGCAGCTGTGGTCCCTGAGCTTAAACCAGAGATGAAGGTAGAAGATGGCTGTTTCTTCTGTCCTTTTGCTAGATCTGCAAAGAGGGCTTTTCTCTTTCTCCTCGGATCTTCTGGCCCCCAGCCTTGTCCTTTATGGTGATTATACCAGATAATGGTGGAGAAAAATTTAGTCACTAGACCATGATTTTGAACTTTTGACAGGCCCAAGAAAAAATAGCTTTGGCCCTACCCGCAAATTGCATGACTTATTGAATGGTTTCAGTAGGCACTGATCTCGTTCCTTTGAGCTCCACTTTTAATGGTGTCTACCTCCTTACAGTGACCTAGGGACCAACCTAGGACCTCCAGTGTGTGAGGGGACCCACACTACTATAGCCTCCTGCCTTGCATGAGAGTGAGCACCAGTCCCCAGGGCTGCACACCAACACTGTGGCGAATGCACTTCACATAATTTTCACAGTGCAGATAGATGTTTATTTTTCTGGTTGCAAAGAGAGGACAGGATCAAGCTTTATAATTTCCAGTGCAAATTTTCAAAATTTATTAAGAATTTCAAGAAGGCAACAGCAGAACATTAAACCAAGCATGGAGACCTTTTGAATGCTTGGTCCTGTGCAACTAATTGAACAGGTAGCACACCCATGAAGTCCCTAGTGTGGCAATCTAGGGGGAGTTCTTCTGTAGAAACCTCACTATATGTTTACTTGAAACAAATGAAAACTTAGATATAATAAAGAAACATACCACCACTCCTTCCTGTAGTGCTTGCAGCTACATCAACTTTCTTCATAGAGCCCTACTTGACCTGGTCTTACTGCCTTTCTTACCCATCTCATCTCACTCTCCATGCTTCACTATATTCTCCTTCCCAGGCCTCTTCCTGTTCTTTAAGTGGCCCGGGCTTTTACCTGCTTAGGTTACTGTGCTTTTGAGATGTTGTTTTCCTGGCTGTGTTCATGGACCTCACTTTTTAGGTCCTCAGCTCAAATATCATCTGAGAGAGACCCTCATTGACCTCTTTTTCCAGTTACTTTATACCACACTTATATTCTTCATAGCACTTATTAAATTTGTCCTTTATTATTTGCTTGTCTGTCTTTCTCTCTCCTCATGGAATGAGGGTCATCGGGCTGTTACAGCTGTCTCATCTTGGTTCCAAGGGAATTTTAAACCTAATGCCCCAAGTTATCTATATGAATTAATGTGGTAAGCAGTTATACAGACATGAACAGAGCAAAGATTATAAGAGCCAGGCTCAGAAGTTTACCAGGGAGTAAAACCCCAGGTGCCTAGCAATGGGCAAAACTTGGAAAACAAGGATCTCACCCCTAGGGTAACCTTTCCTCTACTGGCATATTGCCAGTCATGCGGTTTAGATCCCCTGACCTTTCATGTCACTGGTCATGTAGTTCATACCCTCCACTGACATTTCCTCCCCTGCCATATCTATTGTCATGTGGTTTTAGATGCCATTAGAAAAAGAACAAGGGACAGGAGAATAGCATCATACAATCCCCATACAAGCCCTTGCACAGCCACTCCCTTAAGCATTAAGCCCTGGAGATAATATCTAGGATGCAATGTGTTTCACTCCAGGCCCAGAAAAGCAGCAAAATCAGATAAGCAATGCCATGGCTGACCTCAGAACCAGCTGCATTGACCAATGCTCCTCTGGCATTGGCCAATCAGTGGAGACTACAACCATAAAAGGACACATCTGGAAAGTTGGTGAATATTCTTTTGAGATTGTGCTCTGGGATCTCGCCTAAAACGCCACCCTTAAAATCCTTTAGGACTGAGGACCCAGCTCTCTCTCTCTCCCTCCCCCCCCATCTGGGAGCATACACATACCTTACCCTTCCCTGTTCCTTCCCCCATAGGCATGAGGGTCCTCACAAGACTTGAAACCAGGGGAGCAGTGGGCACTGACAGTTCCTCCTGGGCTAACCCCATGATCTTGACTCCAAGGCCCCCTTTTCTCTGACTACCCAGTGAACAAAAGCAACCCTGCCTAGGCTGTCCTGTTGCTTCTTCTGTTCTAGATCCTTCCTGTTTCACTGTTCCCAGCTTTATTAAACTTACTCTCAAAATCACCCAACTCATATTGTGAAATTTTTCCTGCATGAAGTCAAGAACCCACACAGTACTGGCTGGCTTAAGACAGACCCATAGGGCAGGTCCCATGTCTGGTAATATTACCTTCTCTCTTATATACCATGTACTATGTACCACCCTTGGGAGACTGAGAAGATAGTCAAACAAGTCACTTTCTGTGTCTTTTGGTTCGTATGGGAAATCCTGGTTGAGGAAGGCAATGCCTGACATAGAACCATTCTTAATACTTTTTGAATGAGTGAATAGCTTCATTGACCAACACTGGGATCAGGTATCACAGGTTAATTCAACCATTCAGACCTCAGCGCTGGCATTAGGCCTATGGAGCTAGAATTGAGGGGGAGGAGAATAAAGAATATGTGTATTCTGGAAAACTACCCTAAAATCCATAAAGGATTTTAATGAGGGCAGAATTCATGTATGCCCTTTAACCTCCCCCCATCTTTACCCTGTATAGATGTCCTCAGATTCTTCCTCTCAGGGGCAGTTGATGAGCTGTCTAAGTGGATGACTATTAAACCTAATGTAAGAGAGAGTTGCATAACATTTTTACCAGAGACAGTAGTAAAAGCTATAAGTTTAATGAGTTAAGGGAAAAATGTCAGGAGCTCTTGAGTCGAAAGATGTCTGGGATGTTTGGCACACATGAGATACTCAAATTAAAGAAAGTTAGAGTGAGATAATAAACAGTTTCATTCCAGAGCATTTATACAGAGTTTGGAAGTTAAGAGCGAGGTCAAGTAGAGGGGAAGTCCTATGTTGTTTGAGCAATAGCAAACGCGTTTTGGTTATTCAGTTGAAGGATAATATTGGGGACTGTTCCATGATTTTAGAGTTTGAAGGCATTATAAAGTGAACTCTAGCTTAGTCTTGCTGGCAGACCAAAGAACAAAGGAAAGAAAGGAAGTAATTACCATTTTATATATGTTCAAACATCAAATCCTTAACAAATATTTATTAAAGGGCAGACTGTGCTAGATTCTAGTAATATGACTCTGAACAAATCCTTGTTGGTCCTTGGACATACAAAGCTTGCTTAGAATCTAATGAAGAAGACAGATGATACACATTTACAACAAAGGTGATAAAAACTGTTACGGGATTTAGAGGATATGAAGCAGGCATGATATGACCTGAGCTGTGTGTGTGTGTTTGTGTGTGTGTATGTGTGTGTGTATGTGCACACACGCGCACATGTTTAAAAGGAAGGCTTTTCTGAGCCTGCAGAATGTATGATCATTATCCAGGTAGATGAGATGGGGCTGGAGACTTGAGAGGGTATAGTGGAGGGAGGTGAGACAGAGCATGGCCATCAAAGAAACTGAAAGTGATTCAGTCAGTCTCTTTTGTGTATGTTTTGGAGGCTGGGAAGCCATTTTGGGGAGAAGTGATGAGAGATGAGTTGAAGCATAAAAAGAGACTAAAAAATGTCTTTGGAAACATCTGTTAAGAATTATAATTTTCATCCAAAAGTAGGATTCTTAACTATTTTTTGTGTCATGGACCCCTTGGAAGTCAAATGAAACCTATGAATTTTTTCAAAAAATAATGTGGTTTGTTTGTTTTTTTCAAATAAAAATTAAAAAGGAAACTAAGTATACTGAAATACAGATATCAAAATACTAAAACCAACTTTGTAATATAAGTGCTTCTTTATTAATGGCATTAAATAAGATCTAATATCGGGTCTGATGAATGCAATTTCAAAATTGTGCTTAGCATAAGCAATATCTTGAGATAAATGTAACAAGTGTAGTGTGAGAAATGCATGGTGTGAGGGTTTGTTGCCTTTCTACCTAATTAAAAAATTTCTGTTTCAGAAAAAAGTTTGTAGAAATAAAATTTTAACTATTGCCATCCAAATTCATGAAGCTCCAAAATTCTGTTCATAATCTCTAGGTAAAAACTGCTAATTCAGAGACCATCAAGAGCCATTTGAAGATTTTAAGCAGGTAGTGAAATGATCCAATCTACTTAAAACAGAGCCCCCTGTCTACGGAGGAAGTCACATGGAATTGTTTGTTGTATTGTTTACTGGAGAGTGTTGCAGAAAATGTCCTTCTTATAATGTTTCTATAGCATTCTCTTTGTGAGGACTGTGGTTGAAATTATGTATATCTTACAGTGGTGGTTACACAACTATATGGGTTTATCAGAAAAAGGTGCACTTGACTAATTAAGTTATACTTCAATAAGCTAGACTTTAAAAAAAGTGATCAGTCAAATCAATCAATGCTCATGATCAGTTTGAAAAAGACTCTATGTCAGAAATTGGAGCGTATACACACAGAAGCCAGTTTACTAAGTCTGGACTATAATGATCTGCTGTTGGAACACAGCACTAAGAGATTTGGCCCCTCATTCTGTTCCTTCTGAACAGAATTGGGTCTTCTAAACCATGTGAGGCAAAGAAAATTCCCTTGAGTTTGCAGACTCACATTCATCCTTTATGGTTCTTTGGGGATTTTCCTTGCTACCCTGAGAATTTGAGGAAATCCACTGACAGCTGTCTTTCCTCAGCATTTATTCCAGATAAAGGTACTGATATTTAGTAAAATTGGTCAAAGCGATTCTTTATATTACAAAGGATTTGAAAAGGGATTAGCACAATGTGATCGGTGTGGGATGGGTGAGGGGAAAAGTGAAAATATGACTAATATTTTGAAAATCTACCTTATATTTCATTAAATGCTGCTTATTTGCTCTTAGCTAGCAGAAAAAAATATTCTGCAGTATAGAGGATGGAATCTCCTATTAAAAAGGTAGATTATGTTGAAACTTTTTCTTTTGGAACTTTTTTCTTTTGGAACAATGTTTTTTATGAAACATTGGCCTCCCTGATTGGCTTGCATGGAGGACAGGAAATGGTGGAAGAAGTTAGAGAGGAGTCCTCCAGAGGGGACTGTCATCTCTGACTGCAGTCAGGACTCACTCACCTAGGATACCAGCCTCAGGATTTTTCTGCATGACAGATGCCACGGTATCACCTGGCTCAGCAGTTTTCCTAGGGCCTGGCAGACATGGAATGCTCCCCAGATACTGGCACTGAGGGATCCCACACTATTATTAAGGGCAACAGCTGGGCAATGGCACCACTAAGCATCCAACCTGGCCCACATTATCAGTGCCCCAGATACCACCCGGAATGACTCTGGATTCCTCCCCCTAATAAGAGGTATCCCGGGATACCCCGTGAACTCCAGGTTAATAATGCCCCATTATTACTTCCCCGTTGTGCCTAATGTGATGACTCTTACCTGCTGGAACTCAGGGCCCTGGCTTATTTGGCTTTTCCCTCAGGTCTTCCTGCTGATGTTTGAGTAACGTAGTGTGACTGTTATTCTTGACCTATTCTGAAATCTTAACACTCGAACCTTCTACAGCCAAAATCATTAGTAACATTAGTAATCAGAAATGAAACCAATACAAACAAGTTTTTAGTTAATACTATATTCACACTTGATTTTTAAAAGTGTCTTATCTTGCAAGTTTATCTGAAGTTTTGGTTTTTAGCATTTCAGTCACAGCAGTCTCACTGGGGGTGTCATGCCAGCGAGAGGAGAGCGTCAGACTCAACCATTTCAATATTACAAAGCTGAAGAAATAAGATATGACCATTGGCAAAGATCAGTCTTTATACTTTTTCATTGGCTTCCTTCTTTGAGTGTCAAGAGTTTATCCTGTCATTCAGCAGAATATGGAGACTTCATCTAAAATTAAAAAATAAAAATGACCTTTGAGGAAACTATTGTTTGGCAAATAAATCACTATTTCTGATGTAAACATCCTCGTGTTTACTAAATATTTCATAATCATTCTACCAATTAACTACTAAGGATTCAAAATGTACTCTTTAAGTATATAGATGAAATTGTTTTAAGGTCTATTCATCCCACCAAAAATGTAAGAGAAAATGGGTGCAAAATGTAGCAAAAGTTCTCTCATAACTAATTTAAGGACAAGTAACACTGGAATAGGTTGTCCAAGGGGAGTATGGACTTTTTATCCCCAGAAGTCTTCATGAGAACATCTAAAACCCACTTCGATTTATAGTCAGATAGAAATATTAACTAATATGTGTTGTCTGCTGAAGAGGGGGGAGCGCTGAGGGTTGGTAGGGCCAATAGTGAGTGGAATTAGAGACGAAGTGTATTTGAGTGGGGTACAGGAATATTTTGCCATATCAGGGCTTCCGATGGAAAGAACTTTAAGCAGTTAAAGTGAAGGTGTCAGCTTTCAATGTGGGCAATATCAGCAATACACAGAACCATACAGACATCTCTAATATTATGTTAATGAATTTGTGTTTCCACTGCCCAGGCGCAGAAGTTCAGACCCTTGGATTCACACACCACCTTTGCTTATTTAGGAATGTCCTTGACCAGTCATGGAAAAGAAAGGGAACGTACTGCAGTTTCAATTGTTGTGGGACTCAGGTTTTCTCTCAGCACTGCATATACACTTGGAGACATGGGAAGAAGGTCTGATGGAGACTGTGGCTCAGTTGAATCACTTCGGCTTAAAGAAATAACAAGGTAAATATTGAAAAGGATTTAAAAATTATAGCTTGTGCTGACTTTCTGTGTCAGGAACTCATTTCTAGGGCTTTATCTATTTGTGATACTGAGATGCCTAATTCATCACTAAATATCACAACATTCAGCCTACTGTGGAATGAATATATGGCATATACCGGTAACAGGGCAACTTTATAATTCCAGTCATGAGAGACTGGTGTGTCGTAAAGACTAGCTTTATGTATTTTAAAAAAATGGAATATTGAGAATTAAAATGCTTTATTCTCAGTTATGTGTATTCTTCTCTACCCTTAAATTTTCTATATAAAAGCTTTTTTGATGAATTCAATAATAAATATTTTACATTTGATTAAGATTACTTACATTGTTGAGATGGGAATAAAAACAGAAGGAACATAACCTTTGTCTCCCCTTTCTGTTGGTCTTGAAACTGGAAAAGAAAGGCACAATGTTGGGAAAAATGTTATTAATATTGTTGATAAAATTAGAAAACAATTCTAAAGAGATATAAGTAATGCTAAAAAGAAGAGAGAATACAATAGCTTAGTGATTCCCAAAGCTTTTTAGTTCAAGTTGAGTACTGTATTTTAGATGAGCATAAAATTTGCAAGAAGAGAAAAACACATCTGACTTTACATATTAATGTCTTTTGAAAGTATGAGAAAAATTGGGAATCAGCCTGACTGGATGGTGGCGCAGTGGATAGAGCGTTGGACTGGGATGTGAAGGACCCATATTCAAGACCCCGAGGTCGCCAGCTTCAGTGCAGGCTCATCTAGTTTGAGCAAAGCTCACCAGCTTGGACCCAAGGTCCCTGGCTTGAGCAAGAGGTTACTCAGTCTGCTGTAGCCCTTGGGTCAAGGCACATATGAGAAAGCAATCAATGAACAACTAAAGTACCACAACGAAAAACTAATGATTGATGCTTCTCATCTCTCTGTTTTCCTGTCTATCTGTCCCTATCTATTCCTCTCTCTGACTCTCATTCTGTCTCTGTAAAAAAAAAAAAAAAAAAAAAAAAGGAATCAACTATATTACTGGCTTCTGTGATACATTTAAATTTGATTATAAAAACTGATTTATGTATTGGGGGATTTGTACTAATTCAGGTCTTTTCACTAAAACTGACAGCAATCATAATCTTATAATTACACAAATTTTGGAAGCACAGACATCAGTGCTACTAAAAGTACTATTGTATTGTAGTCACAGTAGTGTGCAGACTTCACCTTGGAAACATTCCCCAAATTTCTCTGGTATGTATACTATGTTGAACTTATGCTTGGTCCAACTGTAATGTTAACCAACTGTAATTTTTCGACTATAATTTGTTTCATTGACATTTATTATTTCATTTTATTAGATGTGAAGACACTTAGAGTTTGTTGTTGTTGTGTTATTTTGTGGGGTTTTTTTGTTTGTTTGTTCTAGAAGGGGATGAAGTAGAGTGGTCATAGTCACCCTCTATAAATGATAACTGTAGGCTATTCCATAAGCTGGTGCTCATAGATTTAGTTGATATAAATGAACATTTTAATGGATTGTTTATACTTCCATTAAAAAAACTGAATGATGAATTTGTATTGCAATTATGTAGCTAATTTAATGAATGTTCTTTTATATATTCAACCTATATTTACCAAATGCCTCTTTTGGCCAGGTATTATTTTAGGCCATTAGCATATAACTAGAAAAAGCAGGAATGTCAAGACTTGTTATTGGTAGGCTAGGAGGTAGGAGATGTTACAAAGCCCCCTTTGTACCCTCCTGGGCAAATGAACAATACTAAGTTGTGAGACTACCGTAAGGTAAGAAATATAAAGTTTATAAACCATGGGCTGCTTTTGCAAAAAAAAGACTTGCTTAACTTTTAATGGCTTTCTAATCATTACCTTCTTTTTCTTTTTCTCTCCTCCAGTCACAGAAGTGAAGTCTGTGGTTCCGCAGAAGGAAGGAGAAAACCAAAACTCAAGCGGCTGTGAGAGGCCCCTATGGCTATGGTGAAGTCTGGTTACACACTGATTAGCCCCGGCAGCCCCCCTTTCAGGAGCGGCTGACACACCACTTTCTTGCTAAGGCTTTGACCTCCACATTACCTTTGGATTTTATAATAATCAAAGTAAACATTCCTGACCTGTGGTGGCACAGTGGATAGAGCACTGACCTGAAACACAGATTGCTGGTTTGAAACCCCAGGCTTGCCCAGCCAAGGCACATACGAGAAGCTATCAGTGAAAAACTAAAGTGAAGCAACTACGAGCTTTTTCTCCTTCCCTCTTTCTCTGAAATCAATAAATAAAATCATAAAAAAAGTAAAATTATTAAAAACATAATCAAAGTAAACATAAAAGGAGGAACTTCATTTAGTTTAATCCAATAGGTGGTTATTTTCCAAAATATTAAGAAAAAAAGCAAACAGAAAGAACCTAACCTTCACATGGCTGGGAGCTGTAGTGTTTGCTAAAGGCTTTGTCTTTGGGAATGTCAGGATATAGATACTTCAGAGGGTTTTCAGGAATGTTTTCAGCCATAATAACCTTGTAGTCTCGAAGGATGTCAGCAAATGGCAGAGCTGACAACCGGCCTTTATTGTAGGGTTCTACAGAGTGGAATCTCACTTCTCCTGGAAAAACAGAAAGCAGAGGTTGGTTAGGTTTCTGCGGGCATTCTTTGTGGCCATTCTTCCTGCCCGTGTTACCTTCCTGTCATTGGTTATAAAACAAAGTCAGCTCTTCTCTGCTGTTTGGACAGGATAGATTACCACAAAATAGAGGACACCCATACAGAATGTGAGAAATTCCTGGAACCCTGAGTTCTAGGACAACTGTAACAGCTAATATTCAAACCCCCTGAACTCACAAAAACAGAACAACACACCATATACTTCTGAAAACTGAAACATCAGTAATTAAACTCAATACAAACTTCACAGGAATGAATAGTGAGCATGTACCATTTTCAGAGTGATCCACCCAGGTGAAAGTTATTCCTCCAAGGTGGCTTTCACTGAATCTTAACAAAAAGGTTCCAGGCATTTTATCCTTTAGCAAAAGTCGTTCCTTCTCTTTGCTAACAAAGCCCATGATGTACCTAAAAATGGAACAATGGATTATTTTATCTGATCCAAGGTGATAATGTATTGCACTCATACTTATTTTATTAATAAAGAATGGACCTAAATTTGGTTTGAGTATAACCAAAACGTAATGGTATCTGAAATACTCTTATATAGATTAAAATAAATATCGGTATTCTATGACAAATGTAAGAAACTGCAACAATACCTCCCATATTAAGCATGTTTAAAAATAAAAGAAAAATAAGGAAAAAGCCAGCAGGATAAAAATAAAAACCTAATGAATTCATATGGAAAGTATGACCTGCAACTCACCCATCAATCCAAAGGGGAAGAATGTGTTTCTTAATTAGATCTAATATTGCTTCAAGCCATGTCCAAAAGGTAAATGATTTACCAGGTAAGTGTTCCTATTAGAATAAACAAATACAACACTATAATTATTTCAATAGTAATATTGATATAATAATTCAAGTCCCTTTTTTCCAATGAAAGATTTTCTTTAAATGAGATATGTCAGAGTTTCTTTTTAGAGTAACCTTATCCAGAAAATTCTCAAAATCAGATTATGATATGGAGAATTAGAAAGGAGCATGACTACATTTTTACCCACCAGATAGATCTACAGTATAAAAAATGATAAAGTCAACATTGGCAAAGACACAAAGGAATATGAGCTCTCATTTCTGGTCAGGACTGTAAATTTGGATTAATTTTCTCTGAGGCAGTGTGTATTGAAATATTTAAACATTCCTTTAACTCTATGCACAAAAATCCTTTAGGATTTTTATCTGGAGGAAATATTTAGATAAATATGAAAAGGTATATACAAGATCGTAATTGCAACATTTAAAAGACTAACTAAAATTGTAAACAACATCAATATTCAACTGGTTGTTTATAATGCATTTCTTAAATCTTAAAACATTCTTATATTTCCAAATTTAATGCATGCTGCAGTTGATATTGAAAGACTATAGACAAAAAAGGAGCACTATTAAATAAATCACATCACTGATGTCCTCCCTTCCCCTTGTTTGTACCTTGCAGAACTTGGACCAGGTGAGATGACCGTCACTGTAGCTAGAATGGACTAAAATAAAAGAAATGAATGAAATTTTTTATTAAACATTTAGACTCTTAAATTTGGTACTCAATTACCAACCCCCCACTTCTTTCAAGTATTTCTTAAGCACCTGTTATGTGTTCACAGTGTATTTAATGCTAGAAATGGTAAGAATATATTATGAAATTTATTATCTAGGAGAGAATTCATTTCTATGGAGGAGCTAAAGATATCTTTAGGGAGAGGTTATGTGTCTAGAACCAAGCCTCCATGAATGGATAAGAAATAAATTGTCAGAGGAGGAGGAGGCCACTCCAATAGCAAAACTAATGTGGGTAAAGCCACAGTGGACATGAATACAGCTTATGTAAAAGACAGTGAGAGAAGACTAATGTTAATGAATAAACATAAAATCAATTTGTATAAGTGGGTAAAGCCAAATTACCAGGAGTCTTGACTATTACCATGGAAAGAATAGACTAAAGATTAATTAGGCAATAAAGATACATTGACTCAATTGATCCCAAGCAGTGAAATGATACAAGAGTTTCTATCTAAATTTCTAAGAAAATTACACTTATAAAAATACCTTGATAAAGATCTGAAGGTATACGGTGGCTACCTATGCTACATGTTTAAAAGATTTATTCACTTACTAACAAATATTTATTGAATTCCTACTACTGCAGTTTATGAATTAAATAAAGATCAGAAAGGATATTCTCATTACTAAATTTTGTTATATTCTTAAAGCCCTGATCTATTGAAATACCTATGGATTACACACACACACACACACACACACACACACACACACACACACACACACAAGCGGCAACCCAGTATCACCGGTAAGACAAACTTAACCAAATCACATACATTATCAATGCTGCTCAAATGCATCTTTGGCCCTACTTTAACTAGAAATGTACACAAATCCAATTTTTACTTTTTTTGGTGCTAAATGTGTCACCCCAAACTTGTCAAAATATAGATATATTTTTTAATTCTTTTAGAAAAAGCTTAACACTATAATCATTACATCGAGTACCAATAACTCAATTTTGCAAACTTTAGAAATGTCAAAAATGAAATTTTCTTGATATAAACAAGTGTTACCTGGTGGTTTTAATTTCTATTAAATTTTGTGGTCCTAGAATTAGCTATTTCTATAGTTAGTTAATGACCATTGTGATATTAGTATGAAAGAGCAAGACACCATTAAGACTTCACATTATATTCAGTGGAAATGGCACAAGAACACCCTGGAGACTGGAGTGTGGGATGTAAATGAAGGGCTTTGGAAGTTGGCAGACATAGCCTGGGTCTTGACTGCTATAGACTAGCAGTGCAGCTGTGGCAAGTTACTAAACTATCCTCATCTATAGATTGTATTATTCTATCTTAAATAATTATGATTCTGCCTCAAAATATATTTTTAAAGAAAGATAATATAGGTGGCCCAGGCCAGTTGGCTCAGTGGTAGAGCATCAGCCAGCGTGTGGATGTCTCAGGTTCGATTTCCAGTCAGCACACACAGAAGAAGTGACCATCTGCTTCTCTACCCTCTCCCTTTCCCCTCCTCTCGATCTCTCCCTCTCCCACAGCCATGGCTCGATTGGTTCCATGACTCAATTGGTTCCAGCACATTGGCCCGTGGCACTGAGGATGGCCCCATCGAACCTCCGCCTCAGGCTCTAAAAATAACTTGGTTGAGAGCATGGCCCAATGTAGGTAGAGCATCGGCCCCAGATGGAGGTTGCTGGGGGGATCCAGGTTCAGGGCTCATGTGAGAGTTTGTCTCTCTATCTCTCCTTCTTTCACTTGGAAAAGAAGTAAAACATTTTTTTTATAAAAGAAACAAAGATAATATAGCATTTAGCCCTGAGCCTGGCACTCAATAAATCATGATGATCATTGTTATTATTAATAGTTGTAATATCACTCTGGTTCTTTAAAACACAAAGGTACCAAAAATAGGGGAATGTCCTTCGTATCCAGCAGCTCTCACCTGTGAGCTTCTCTGCCAGCATATTGAGTTGATCTGCATTAAGACCACGACCAACATATGATGAAAACTGCCAGCTTATCACTTCCAGGAGTTGACTCAGAGTGGCAGATGGCGGATTATTAAAGAAAACCAAGTTCTGAAATAGAGTTATAATGATGATTGTATTTATTAATCACATTGGACAGCCTATAATTCAATATATAGTATTGCTGATTTCAATTCTTTAGGCCAACCTAAGTTAACAATACAGAATAAAGAAGAGAGACCAGGCCTTGGCTGATTGGCTCAGCGGTAGAGTGTTGGCCCGGCGTGCAAAGTCCGGGTTCGATTCCTAGCCAGGGCACACAGGAGAAGCACCCATCTGCTTCACCACCCTTCCCCCTCTCCTTTCTCTCTATCTCTTTCTTCCCCTCCTGCAGCCAAGGCTTTATTGGAGTGAAGTTGGCCTGGGCACTGAGGATGGCTTCATGGTCTGGGCCTCAGGTGCTAGAATGGCTCTGGTTGAAACAGAGGACGGCCCAGATGAGCAGAGAAGTACCCCTTGGTGGACATGCCAGGTGGATCCTGGTCGGGCATATGTGGGAGTCTGTCTGACTGCCTCCTCGCTTCTAACTTCAGAAAAATACAAAAAAAAAAAGAGAGAAACCAGTTAGTTTTGTTAGACTCTGTAACTAGGCCACTCATCTTTGTTTTAGGAGCTGTATTTGATCTGCATCTCCAGAGTCCTCACCCAGGAGCAGAGCTGAACTGGGATGGTTAGTATAACAACTTTCGTGGCTTTCCACAGAAAAATGTGGAAGCAAACTAAGTGCGGCAACACTGCTTTCTAAGGCTGGAGAACAGAGAAACATTCCATCACTCTCCTACATCCTGGAGTTGGGTGAGAAGCTCTGACTGTGTGTAGCTCCTACTAGGGAATGGCATGTAATTTCAGGGGTGTTGGCTGTTCTTGGCTTTAAAGACCAGGTGACTTCTCTAGTGAGAACTGTTCTTCTCACTGCAGGCTGAGAGGAAATGAGGCACACGCACTTTCAGCTCAGCCTTTCTCTGCAGTTAATCAGTCTCAGATGCCAAAGCATCAGAAGATGAGAAGGAATGGGGCTGAGTCATTTTCCATGTTGTTTCCTTATTAGGCAAGTTAAATGAAAGGGAAAGGACACTTATAGCTGACTCATTATGTCTCTTCTTACTGCTGGATCGGGTAAAAGAAGTCTTCTCTTTGGAAGTAACATTTGCTTTGAATTAAGAACTGTTGTTGTTTACATCTGACCTATTTTCTCTACACCTTGGTGGTTTCCAGGACAACGCACGGAGGTTTTTGTAAGAAGGCACAGGGGGAAGTGCTTACTCATCTTTTTGCCACTCCCTTCCCTGGTTGCCTTTTAAGAAGAGCATCTCTTCTCTGCTTGCTTTGTTAACTTAAGGCCAATCTTTGATCAATGTCTCAAAACAACCATAAGATGGCATTAAAACCCACCTAGAGCCTAGAATAGATTAAATCTGTAATTAAATTCAACGGATTAAGTCTACAATCAACTCAAAAGTTTGTACAGAGTGTAGTTAGGCAAAATTGATGTATACTCTGGTTACTTATTTGGCAAGCAGTTTTATACCTCTGTAGAAAAGTCTGTGTGGAGGTATGGCCAGAAGTATTTGAGCAGGTAAACACGGTGTCAGACATTAAATTCTGGAGCAAGGCATCTCCATAGCCCTGTTAGCAGAGCCACAAGATGACCTTAGAACACTCTCCGATGCACATATTTTGGAGCTGACCAGACCCTCTGTCTGTCACTGTTGCTAGCCAGAACTCTCTCAGGGTCCAAGTACATTTGTACATTTGAACACAGTACTTTGACTATGTTGAGATGAATTATACAAATATATATATATATATATATATATGCATTCTGAAATAAAACAATCAACAAAGACATACCAAACTTTTATTCACACACACATATTTTATAGAAGATCATATGTATGTATGTATGTGTGTTTATTCTTTTGGTGCAAATGGGTTTTGTTGACAAAACAAGTCCAATAGAATTAAAGGAGGAGAAATAAGAATAGAGATTCTACCTGGGGATCGTTGGTTGACACATTGTACCAAATGATGGATGCCCAAGCATTAGGTAACTGACTGACATTGGAAATCATCACCACAGGTAATGAGCTGGTCTGATTTAAGGGAAAAAAAAACAAAACACATAGTTATTATAGGTTGCTGTACCTTATATTGATTTTACACTTGACTTTCTCCCCTAAAGGGCCATCTCAAGCCAATACCACTCCTCCAATCCTGGTGTCTATACTGCCCTGGTCACTCAGCTTCTCTAATATCTTCCCTGATACCATTAGAGCTTGTATTGATTTAGCAACTGTTCTCTTAATAAGTTATATTAAAAATCTAATTTAAAATTTATTTTTAGAATGTATCTATATGTTCAAATTATTATTTGACATCTAATTAATGTCAGCACTAGGCACAGAAATTTTATTTTACTTATGATTAAATTGAATTTATTAGATTGACATTGGTTAATAACATTACATAGGTTTCAGCTGTACCATTCCATAATACATCATCTGTACATTGTACCGCATGTTCACCACCTAAGAACTAAGTATTATTAGGTCCCAAAAACAGAGGTTAGATAGCTGTAAATAGTGAAATAACCAGTTGAGGAACTTAATAGCTCATGGAAACAAGTTTAGGGAAAAGAGATGATCACAGAATCCATGGGAGATTTTATAAACATGTTGAGACTCATTAAGATAAAAAAGCAAAGGCAGAATTCCCACAAACAAGATCATATTCGGGGTGTGTGAAATTGCGCTTATTCATTCATTTAGTGCTTATTCATTCATTTAGTTAACAAATGTTGAACAACTGCTATGTGTCCAGGTATTGTGCTAGACACTGGTAATGAAGGGACAAATGAAGCCTCATGGCCTGCCATCAAGGACTTCGCAGTGGATCATGTTCAATTTCCTCATAGTTTCTTTATTCCTTCTTTGGGTTCAATGATGAATGGTATAAGAGGATCAAAGCAATGTCCTGTTAATGTTCCTATCATTTATCTTTACTCATTACATTAGAAAAACATTTTTGAGAAAATTATCTGCGTGTGTGTGTGTGTGTGTGTGTATGTTACAGAGACAGAGAGAGAGAGACAAAGGGACAGATAGGGACGGACAGACAGGAAGGGAGAGTGATGAAAGGCATCAATTCTTTGTTATGACACCTTAGTTGTTCATTGACTGACTGCTTTCCCATATGTGCCCTGGCAGGGCAGGGGGGTTACAGCAGGGCGAGTGACCCCTTGCTCAAGCCAGTGATCTTGGGCTCAAGCCAGCAACCTTGGGGTCATATCTATGATCTCATGTTCAGGCCAGCGACCCCAAGCTCAAGCTGGTGAGCCTGCACTCAAGTTGGTGAGCCTGCACTCAAGCTAGATGAGCCTGTGCTCAAGCTAGCAGCCTTGGGATTTAGAATCTGGGTACTCTGTGTCCCAGTCTGATGCTCTATCCACTGCACCACATGGTGGGTGAAAACATATTTTTCTCTGCTCCCTCTAGAAATTTTAATAGTATAACAGCTGGAGTTTTGTTTACTTTCAAATAAAGTAAAACTCTAATCTAGATCTCCTAGTGAGAGGTAGGAGAGTGTGGAGGGATTTTTACATACAAGTTGAATTTTTGAAAACGTATCACTACATGACATGGTTCAAGGACACTTATTCCTCTTTAGGCTTTCCACTGAGTATCCATGGCTCAGGAAGTCCCAGAAAACAAACATAAAAAACATACAATCTTGTCAATAATTATTCAGTATACATGTGTATTGAAGTCATAATGCCCATGAGATCTAATCACTCACATTTAACCAAAATATAATATGTGTTGACTAATTAGTAAATATTTGACATATTAATTTTCTAAGTTAAAACAACAATAATGAAAAGGGATGTACTAAAACTTAGAAAAGACTGAGGTTTTATCTACAAATGCTAAACAATTCCTGAAAATGTTATTAGTAAATAGTAGATATTTCTTGAGACACCTACCTCCAAATCTATTGTCAGGCCATAGAGGCAGATCTGTGTTTCAAAGGTAATGGAATGAAGTTCTTCAGTCACCATGTGACAGCCCTATGGGAGAAAGATAAGTTTTTATCTTACAAATACAAACTTGCTATCTATTATTAGGCCTGATTCTATAAAAATTAATAAGTTATTAGAGTGTATACCTCTAAATATTCCTTAGGATAGACCATTTCCTCTTATTTTTTTATGTTATATAGAGTATATAATAAAAAGTTTGAGTAATCTTCATCTCCACAAACATAATAATTTTAAGTATCCAAAACAATATAATTTCTGGCATTTAAAATTCCAAGATATCTTCATCAGTTGAAATTCAGACAAATAGTTCTTTATTTTTTAATTTTTGGGAATTAGTCTCTTTGACTGTAATAAGAGCAAGACATATACTGCTCACAAAAATTAGGGGATATTTAAAAATGAATAGGAAAGGATAAAAAAGAAGCTTTTAACTTTTTTGTTAAACAAGAGCATGAGAAAAGCAAACAAGTCAAAGAAAGTTGTTTGATTATGCAAATGAGATGCAAAACCAACTTTTATTTCATTGGTGAAAATGCACTGTACAAAAGGCTGAAAGTACTGGGGTATCTGCACATTCCCTGATCCCCTAATTTTTGTGTCTATATGTAGATATAACAGAATAAACTCAGTGTCATAATGAATTTGTTTAAAAGGAACAAAATTTCCTTCTGGTTCAACATGGTGGGTGAAAACATATTTTTCTCTGCTCCCTCTAGAAATTTTAATAGCGTAACAGCTGGAGTTTTGTTTACTTTCAAATAAAGTAAAACTCTAATCTAGATCTCCTAGTGAGAGGTAGGAGAATGTGGAGTGAGGGTGACAATAAGGCTCCACGTGCCCCAGAAACAGGGTCTCAAGAATTGAGCCCCTGATGCTGGAGAGTGAATAGGGGTAAATAGGAGGAGCAGTTATGCAATGAAGTCCTACATATCCCCAGCCCTAGTGAAAACGTGAAGTTTACTTTCTGGAGCTCATGAATCAGAGGAACTAAAGGGGCTTTCTGCATTTTGGACATAAGATCAAGTTGAAGACAGAGATGAGGTGCTATGCTGAAGAGAAGAAGACCCTATAAAAGTATATGTGGAAGCTCATGCCCCTTCCTCTGTTTGACATCTCCAAGAAAGATATCCCAGATGTGGACTAGACTTTTGGAGACAACTTATAGATACAGCCTTTGGGACCCTTCAACGAGATAACCAGGTGCTAATAATCACCCTTAAGTCTATATTCCCCACCAAGCATACAAAGCTTCCAGTTCTTAGTGTCCTTATCTTAAACATAAACACCAAGCCAATGATCATGAAACATTTGACAAAGCCTTTCATAAAATACAGGTACAAAAGTCAACAAGAAAGAACTCAGAAAAGAAGAGAAAATGCAAAAAGCAAATGAAGAACTGAAGAAAAAACTATGATAGCCTGACCAGTAATGGCACAATGGATAGAGCATGGACCTGGGATGCTGAGGTCCCAGGTTTGAAAATCTGAAATCACAGGCTTGAAGGAAGGCTTGAGCGTGGGGTCACTGGCTTGAGCATGGGATCATAGACATGATCCTATAGTCTCTCTGTTTTGAGCCTACATGTCTCTGGCTTGAACCCAAGGTCACTGGCTTGAGCTAGGGTCACTAGCTCAGCTAGAGCCCTTGCATCATGTGTAAGAAACAATCAATGAGCAACTAAAAGTGCTGTAATTATGAGTTGACACTTTTCATCTCTATCCCTTACACTCTCTATCACACACAAAAAATTAAAAAAATAATCAAGTCCATTTGTATACATTAATGCAACAAATAAATGACATAGGAAAAGGACAAGTCAGCCAACTGTGATGAGTGGACATTGCTTGGATACTGATTTGCACAAACCAACCATAAAGAAATCATTTTGAGACAGCAAAGAAATTTAAACAAGTAATGACATTTCATTAAGGAAAGAGTTTAACAAATTTATTATTTTTGTTTTCTGTGATAAGCACATTGAATTTAGGTTTTAAAAACTTCTTATCTTCTAGATAAGAGATACTTACCAAAATGTCAGTTAGTAAGATGCTATACTACTTAGAATTTAAGTACTCCAGAAAAAAATGTGTATATATAGAAGAAAATGAATGAAATGAGATAGGCAAAATGTTAATCACTGTTGAAGTTGGGTGATGTATAAATGAAGGTTAATTGTATTTTCTTCCTTACTTTTGTATATATTTGTGTTGAATGTACTAGAAGTAATGTATAAATGTATATAGTTCATTAAATAATTCTTAAAGATGTTTTAAAAACTTTATTAATATTCTTACAGATGTAACAAACATATCACATTAGTGAAACAAGAATAGTATGCTTTCAAAAGAAACATTTAGAAAATAATAATGAATGATTAAAAATATAATAAGAGAAATAGACAAGTCAGTAAAAGAAATGAAAATAGGGTGAAAGAAATGCTCCAGAAAGCAAAACAAAAAAGTGAAGAAATAAAACATAGGATAAAAAAGATAACAAAAAACTAATATAAAAATAAAACATAGGATAAAAAAGATAACAAAAAATTAATATAAAAAGTTCAACAACAAACTAAGAGAAACTCTAGAAAGAGAACCAATAAAATGGAATAGAGGAAATATTAACTCATAGATACTGCTGATAGAGGTTGGTACAATCACTTTGGAAAATAATTTCTCGATATCTAGTAAAGTAGAAGATACATTCCCTAAGGTGATAGTGAAAGAAAGTTAAACAAAAAAACAAGCAAAAAACAATTGCGCAACAGGATCAGAAGGTAATCAGCCCAGATTGGAGCAACAGCTGAAAGGTTCCCAGAGGCAGGATGCCAAGAAAAAAGAAAAAGATAGAAACTCAAATTGACCTGTTTCACCAAATTGCAAAAAGTTTTCGAGTTCTGAAGGAAAGTTTGGGGCTATATTAGTGACAAATCCATAAAATAAATCAATCAAACAAAAAGGCAACTAGTAAATACAGAGAAAGCTAAAAGTAATACAAGAATGGGAATACAATCACACTATGTTATATGGTTCAGCTGTTAATATATGTTTTTATAATCATAGTAATGTAAACATCGAATTTTGACTAAACCAGAATGTTATATAAGGATATTGTGAAGATGGGGGAAAATTATATGTATGGAAAGCTGATATAAGAGAATCATAGCTTAATCTTTGTAGAAAGAATTCAGGGGTTAAATGTACAAAATTTAAAATAAATTAAGAAATATCAGCATGATATTAGGATAATATTTACAGTTCAAAAAATAAGCACCTCTGGATAGTGGGCTTGGATTAAGACAGAAATTGCTGTTTTTCCCTGATGAAGTTTTACAGCGCTCTACTGTGTGCCCAGGGCTGGCAGCAGTGTCATCATCGAGTGCTTGTTAGAAAAACAGGACCTCTGGCTTTGTCCCAGGGCTGCTGAATCAGATGCTCAATGAGAACCCCACATGGAATTTAGAGGAGAATTATTCTCAATGTGGTGTATCCACATTGTGTTTAGTCTCAAAAGGGATGTGGGAAATTTGGAGATGGTGTAGAAAGCTTAAACAATTTTTAAAAATCAGTCCTGTGGGAAAATGTAAACAGAAGTGGAACTCTTTGCCTAGAAAAAGTGAGGATGGACCTGACCAGGTGGTGGCGCAGTGGATAGAGCGTCGGACTGGGATGAGGAAAACCTGGGTTCGAGACCCCGAGCTCGCCAGTTTGAGCACGGGGCCCATCTGGCTTGAGCAAAATCTCGTCAGCTTGGACTCAAGGTTGCTGGCTCCAGCAGGGGGTTGCTCGGTCTGCTGAAGACCTGCGGTCAAGGCACATGTGAGAAAGCAATCAATGAACAACTATGGTGTTGCGACGGCAACGAAAAACTAATGATTGATGCTTCTCACCTCTCTCTGTGCCTGTCTGTCTGTCCCTATCTATCCCTCTCTCTGACTCTCTCTGTCCCTGGAAAAAAAAAAAGAAAAGAAAAGTGAGGATGAGGGTGGGGGTGGCAGAGTCAGCTCTGGTAGAAAGGGGGGTCTAACACTGAATGAGTTAATAACAAGTCAGAGTCAATTTAATTAATTTTCAAATGCTGAAGAATGGTTCTGATATGATGACACGAATAACAATTACATGAGGAAGACTTTATTGACAATGAGTGTTAAATTTAGGATTTGTTCCTGAGAAGGAAGTGGAGAATTAGAAACTCCCCTCTCCCTTGGGTTAGATAATTGTGATACCTTAAATTGCTTGCAGGTAGATTCACTAGAGTGAAATTGCTTCTTACTGGGTTAGTAGAAAGTTATGTTAATGAAAATTCTGCTTGAAAATCCTACACCACCCTTAAAATTACTCCCAGTGCATTTAACACATCAAACCGACAGTCTCCCACTACCCATACCCTCACCACCATGTTTAAATAAATAAGTAAATAAATGGCTGTTTCTTTGAGCATAATATGAAGTTGTCAGCTTGTGTTTAGCCACAAAGTTGAAGAAAAACCACACTTTTTAAACGACAGAAAATCTCACTGCTGAACAAAACCCACAGTTTCACGTTCACTGATGGGTGTCTTTCACATTCTCACTGATTTCAATAGCAGGATGCTACAAACCTGTGCAGAACACCTAAGAAGCCTGAGGCAAGCACACAGATGGAAACTCACATACCATATGTCTAAATATTCAACCATTATAAATCAAGTTAACAAACTGTTAAAATATAGCCTAGCCTGCTACCTTGACATCTAAGCTTTCACAGGATCTAATTGGCCAGGTTTTAACTTTTCAAAGTCTTACTAGAACATGGCAGCATGAGGAGACCATAGTCATCCTAGATCATTGGCCACCCACCACCCCTCCCACCTCTGTGAGGGACCTTGCAAGACTTCTGTGGCCTCAAGCCCTCAGTGTTTGTGTTTGGAAATGTTTGCCTTCATAGTGACACCTATGCTTGGGAGAGTAAGCCTGGAGAAGAGGCCTTCACAGGCCCTGGAAATAGGCTTGAGGCTTTCGGGCTGAGAATTCTGGTCCTGGACTCTGGTTGAGCACATTGTCTTGAACCCACAGACATCCTTTCCTGTACAGAGGTATGTGACTGGAAGACAGCTAAAGGGAGCCTTTATGATAAAATGTAAATATGATATGATCATTCATGATGGATAATTTCTTCAGATCTTTGAGTTATGGCACCCATCCAAAGTGGAATAAACAGAACTCCATGGATAGAGCAGTGACACTCAGGATTGTCCATTAATTATGGAAAACAACTGTGTTTAAGGTATTACTTTACTGAATTGCAATGTGGATGGTGAGAGGTTTCCTCAGTGATGCAAACTAGTCATGAATGTTTACTTAAAATCCCTAATGCTATTGTGAGGCACATTTAAAATAAAATCCATCAAGTTGACTTGCAATACACATGACTGGAAAAAAAGTGGGTCTGAGAAAAGGAAGCGTCATTAATTTTCAAAGCCTGCGTGGCCATCATTCATAGTCTCTGTTACTGTATCAGTATGGTTCAAGCCAGGGAACTATTCAATGTCACACATCCAGAATCCATTCCTCACAGATTAGGAAAACATCATAGGTGAGGTATACCAGTAATATTAAAATATTAAAAGCCATTCTAATCATCTCAGATAATTATGTATATAAAATATCAACATTTATCTGGCCCAAGCCAGTTGGCTCAGTGGTAGAGTGTTGGGCCAGTGTGTGGAAGTTCTGGGTTTGATTCCCAGGTAGGGCACACAGGAGAAGTGACCATCTGCTTCTTCACGCCTTCCTTTTTCTTTCTTTTTCTCTCCACCTCCCCTCCTTCAGCCATGGCTCGATTGGAGGGAGTTGCCCTGAGGCACTGAGGATGGCTTCATAACTTGCCTCAGGCTTCAAACTTGCTTGGTTTCTGAGCAATGGAGCAGTGGCCCCAGATGGGGGGCTTGCCAGGTGAATCCCGGTTGGGGCACATGTGGGAGCCTGTCTCTCTGCTTGCCTACTTCTCATTTAATTAAAAAAATGTATATATATATCGACATTTATGATACTTCTATGACATTGAAAATAACTTGATTGACCATGTTATACTTCTTAAGAAAAGTACCCATTGTATAATCTGTTACAAAACTGGAAAACTGGGCTAAACAACTTGAGCAGGGCTCCACCTAAATAAAAAATACACAACCTAATGAAATGTAGGTATAGATGCTACCATATTCTATTTGTTTTCTCTTTTCAATGCCTAATAGTACACCCTGAAATCCTAGAATATGTTAACAAATGGTTATGGCTTTTGATTTGAAAGGAAACCTCTGATAAATAATTGTGACTGGAATAACGATAATTTTCATATCAATTTCTCACTCATCTCTTAACAAGCCATAGTCTATAATAATGCTGCCCATGGAAAATTATGTGGAATAGACCACAATTACAATAGTCCATTAACTTGGTCAATATTTATTAAGTACCTATCATGGGCTAGTTACTGGGTTAAATGCTGGGAAACTATTAAAAAGGAGGAATGATGGTACAATAACGTGAGAGATGGCCCTCAATCACAGGATCATAAGACATGAATGTAAAATTCTCAGCCCATAAAATAAGGGGACTGTATCGAGGGCATTGCAAAGAAGTCCAGATTGTTAGTGTTATTCATGTACCAATACCTTTCTTACAAAAGCATTGTGACCACTTAAATTTAGTTCAAAAGGAAATCAACTTCCTGTGAAAATGCTTCAGCTAGTTGGAGTGTGAGTAGTGTATCTGTGTTTGAGGACACTGAGCCTTGAAAGAACATCTGTTTGGCTATTTTGTCAAATGAAACTCAAGTTACCAGGCTTTACTAATAGTGTCTTTGTGCTTCATGATTTTCCACCACATAAACAAAATTACTTAACAACTCAATCTGCAGCTAAAACTGTCATTCATCAGTTAAAGCCTGCTGACAGAGCGAACTCGAGACTGCAATTCCAGCTTCCTTGTTCAGTTTCCACATTTCAGCAGTCACTCTCTGGCTGGCTCCCTCCAGATAAGGACCTTCAGGAAGGGTTTATTTTACAGGGACAGACTGATGCTTTCAAAGTCTGACCACTTGCTAGGTAATGGAATTGTTTCTTCATGGTGACTCTTATTGGGAAAGAACAAAGATGGGAGAAAGAAGCAGTGATTAATTGCTAACCTTGATTTTATGATAGTGTGTTTACAGATTCCTCAAGGGATGTTGTGAAATTCCAAAGCAAATTCTTAAAAGTAATTTTTTTTTTTTTACAGGGACAGAGAGAGAGTCAGAGAGAGGGATAGATAGAGACAGACAGACAGGAACGGAGAGAGGTGAGAAGCATCAGTCATTAGTTTTTCATTGCTGTCGCAACACCTTAGTTGTTCATTGATTGATTTCTCACATGTGCCTTGACCTCAGGCCTTCAGCAGACCGAGCAACCCCTTGCTGGAGCCAGCGACCTTGGGTCCAAGCTGGCGAGCTTTTGCTCAAGCCAGATGGGCCCATGCTCAAGCTGGCAAGCTCGGGGTCTCAAACCTGGGTCTTCCACATCCCAATCCAACACTCTATCCACTGCGCCACCGCCTGGTCAGAAAAGTAATTTTTTTTTTTAAAGTGAAGACCCCACATGTCGCACTTTTGTGGGTTATAGACTCTTAGTCAAAGGAACTTTAGATATGGTCTGTCTAATGGTTTTCAATTATTTTTTAAACGCTGGAACGTATCCTTGAGAGGAAGTTTCCCACCTGTTTTCCGATCTGTGAATACATAAAATAGAGCTACCTTGATTGACACAGGGGTGGGGGATCCTGAGCTCCACCTTTCACCAGCCCCCAATCCAGAAGTTGCTCCTAAATCTTCTCTGTGGTCGTTCTGGGTGGTCTGGGAACAGTACGGGTCTAGGGCAACTTCCTCTCTTTACCAATCCTGCAGGCAGGAGCCCAGCACATCCTAACTGGTCACCTCTTCTTGGATAACCTCAGTCAAACAGTCATGCAGTGCTCCAATCCTAAGGAAGTTTGGAATGGCCACCTTAGGGAAACTATCACTTATGACATCCTGATCATTTAATAAGTATCCAGTCCAAGTTCTTATAACCACAAAAGCAGAACTGAGTTATGTGTGTGCCAGAGAAGGAGGGAGGGAGGAGGGAAGGGAGAAAAAGAATGAGAATGGGGTGGGAGACAGTGAGGTGGTGGAGGTAGGAACCTGAAACATGTGATTACATAAATGGGGCAGATGAACAGAGAGGTGCTCTGAGATTTCACGGTCCTGGAGTCACAGAGGGATGTGCTCAGGGGCTCTTGAAAGGGAAAGTTTCCAGTCAAGCACTTTGGTGGATTGACGGAGAAGGATAAAGATAAACAGTCCTGGGTCAGACCTATCCCCTTTGTAGTGTTTCCCTAGCTGTGTAAATACCTACTCTTTACAGAGGGGCAGCCTGGCAGGCTGATCAGGAAGAGCTATAAGCAGACATCTGCACATCATGTCGCAGTTGACTCTCACATATACCATTTTATGTGGTCCTCCTGACAACGCTGCAAAGAGCAGGTTAACATGATCCCCATTTTGTAGATAAGGAAACTGGGAGTTAGTGCAGTTAAATGGCTTGTGCAAGGTCAGCTGCCCATAAGAGACAGAGCCCAACAAGATGCTATTTCTACTACTCTGCCGATGCCTACAGGAGGTAAGGGAGAGGTCAATGTTTTCTGAAGAACATCATTTTAATTTCCTTCGAAACTTTTAAGGATTCTGGTGCAAGGTAGCCACGTGATTTTTGAGTGGGTGCATTCACGAGCAGCCTCAGCTAGAGCAGGAAGGAAGGGATGAGATGCTACCTGCAGAGATCTCCCTCATAAGAGTCCCAGCAAATGTGAGGAGCATGATTAAGTGAAGGGGTGGGAGGGAGTCAAAGGGCAGTGCAAGCCAGCGCAGCTTCTCCCAGGGAAAGTTTTATGCTCTAAGAGGCAGCACGGCTTTGTGGTTTGATTCTTTACTCAACCACTCTGTCTCCCAGTTTCCCTAACTGAAATACATTCCACACTAATAGTACTGCTTCATAGCAATGTAGCCAGAGTTACATAAATCAATGTAAATGAAACTATTAGACAGTGCCAAGTATATAGTAGATGACACAGGAGGATTTGTTAAATAAATTCTTACCAGGCTGTGAACTCTTGATGCAGTTATACAACAGCTCACAGATAAACAACAGCTACTATTTGAAATTCAAAATGAGGTTATAATATCTACACTTCCTGTTTTTCTGAAATTTTGGTTACTTCAATCCCAGCAATCATGACTCTACGAACCCTGCTATATCACCAGATCTCCCCAAGCTCTTTCCTGACTTTCCTTTGGTTACCTCCATCACCTGCCTAAGTCCCTGATTTGTTGCCTCATCTTCCTGAGCCCACTTTTATATATTTTGTGACTTTTCAATTGTTCCTGTACCACATTAAACGATGTTCAAGTGTATGGTTTGTTAAGTGTAACTGGGAGTCATATTAAAATTCTATCAATAGGGGGAGCTCAAAGAATAGCTTAAAATAAAATATCCTGATCTGACAAAATTGAAGACAAGGGGACAAAAATGAAAGCCTTCTGATATGTACTATACAGTTTTGTTATTAATTGGGAAATAAGAAGAAATCAATTTAAATTAATATAGGTAGGCAGTGTTAATAAAATTGGTTGGGTTTTCTATAGTAGAAAAGGATTTACTTAGATTTCCATCTCTAGGGAAAGCCAAGATTTTGGTTTTGCAGTCATAAAGATAAGAATGTACTGAAGAATTGAGCCATTTAGATGATTCCCATTTGATTTGTTTTACTTAAGAGTTCAGAATCATTGTGCTTAGTCTATACAGACTTAGTAAATACTACTCAGGAATGTCACCCAACATGAAATGTCATTTACAACCCTGACCACAATTCCAGGGAGTTGGGTGAAACAAACTTTCATTTATAATGTGCTAATGTTCCAATCAGGAAGTTTGAAAAACCTTTATGGGTTTTTACAAGGGAAGAAGAATAACTCCTACTTCTTTTGTTTACTGGAATATTCTATTTTTTTATAAGTATATAATTACTGCTTTATTTATTTATTTTTATTGATTGATTTTAGAGAGGAAGAGAGAAGCATTATTTTGTTGTTCTACTTAGTTTTGCATTCATTGGTTGCTTCCCATGTGTGCACAGACATATGTTCTACTATCGAGATAAACTAAATCAATGATCTCCAAGGCCACCTGTCCAAGATTTGACCACTCTATCATTTACTGACCCAAATGCGAATACATGGACTATATCCATTTGTTCTTTTAGTCAATTCATTCAGTGACATGCAAACCTTAAATATAAAAGCAAGGTAACTGATACCATGAAATAATAGGACTGCTTTTCACCTGTGGTTTTCACATAATGTGTTATGATGTTCAAGACTTACTTCTTCTATGTGGAAAATGAATGATTTTAAGATTTTTTCTATTAATGGAGGAGTGACTAAAGAAAGTATGACACACCTATAAAAGGCAATACAGCACAACCACTTTAAATCAAGAGTACTTAAGGTATGGAAAGCTGTTCACCTTACATTGCTATGTGAAAAAAAAGGCAAGTTATGAAACAGTGTGCATATATATACTTTAAGGTAATATATACATAAAGTCTAGAATGAAGTGACCCAAAATGTCAATAGTCATTTTCTTAGGAGGGTGTTATATATGTAATTTTTTCCTTTTTAAAACAAAAATTTTATAACTGTCAGTAATTACCAAGCTTTACATTTGTGATCAGAGAAACAGAAATTTAACTTGATATAAAATTATAAAAGGCAATTTAAAAGCTTTGTAAAAATAAAGTGTTATAGAATTATTTCTTAGAAAAACTCTCTAGGAGTAAATATTTCTTACCTCATTTCCTTTGCTCCCAGCACTGGACTTCATTTCCTTTGGTTGCTTCATAAAACAAAACAACAGTTTTTACATGGAGAAACATTTATCAGCTAACTGTCAAGTTGGTTGTACCTGCTGTAGTGATTTTCTTGATCACACTTTTGCTGGTAAGGCAGATGTCTTCGAACTCATGGACCTGACAGAGCTGCCCACATCTAACAGAAAAGAGCTTCCTGTTTCACCTCATGGGATTCTAGTCTAGAAACTTTCATTGAGATAAGTGAGAAGGTTGGTATACCACTAAGACTGTGGTTTTCAGCCAACATTTTGGAAAGGGGAAATCATGCTGAGGTGCTCTTAAATTTATTCAACACTCTTTTGTACCTGGACAATATCTGAGCTAAGCTATGAAGATTCCCTGTTTCTGTGAAATCCAGTCTAACACAGAGGAGTGGGAAATAAATGCTGGGGCAGGGTCCTCCACGGTACAGTTAGAGGAAAAGGAGACTTACTGATGCAAAAATGTTCATGATACAAATTACTTAATTAAAAAAATGACAGATAAGTTATATAGTATACACAGTCTCATCTGACTTGAGAAAGTATATATACATGAAAAAGAATAACAACAAAATTAAGGATGTTAGTAGCGTTACCTCAAGGTGGTGGGATTACAGATGATTTTTAATTTAAAAAATTTTGCTTCTCTGATTTTTTATATTAAAAGTGATTAAAGTTATTATGCAAAAATAAAATAAATAAAAATGTTTTGCAACTAGAAAAGCAGTGTAAAAACTAAGGTTTTATAGTTTTATATATTATATTTGCTAGAATAAAGACTTAACCACTTTTTGGTATGTTCCTGGTTCTTCCTGTTCCATGTGACTTTTCTTGGGAGACAGACATCTCTAAGTTAAGGGTCTCTTACTGCTTTACTAATTTATTAGCAAACATTGTCCATTATTGAAAAATTCTTGAGAAGAGAAATTATAGCTAAGCAAAAAAAAAAAAAAGTGCTAGTTATAAGGTTGTATAATATATGACTCATTACATTTTATTTAGCAGTCTCACATGGTAAGGATTCAGTTCAAAGGAAATGCATTCTTCAGCCTGACCAGGCGGTGGCGCACTGGATAGAGCATCGAACTGGGATGCAGAGGCCCCACATTCAAAACCACAACCAAGCTCACCAGCTTGAGCCCAATTTTGCTGGTTTGAGCAAGGGGTAACTGGGTCTGCTGTAGCCCCCTGGTCAAGGAATATATGAGAAAGCAATTAATGAACAACTAAGGTGCTGCAACGAAGAACTGATGCTTCTCATCTCTCTCCCTTCCTGTCTATTCCTATCTGTCACTCTCTCTGTCTGTCTCTGCCACAAAAAAAAAGGAAAGAAAGAAAGAAAGAAAGAAAGAAATGCACTCTTCAGTCCTGAAGACCAAACAAAAACAAAACTATACACAAAAGCCAGCATAAATTTGTGCATGCAGATACCTTTCTGTTAAGCTAAATTTTGTATCTTTTTGACAATAGACCTTTTGAGGCTTATTCAGGGTGTCCCAACATTCAGGTGAGGTACATCTTAAATGTTAACAAATCAGATAAGTAACGTGTTTCTGCCAAGAAAAGCAGTAGGGATTTTGGAAACCTAAGAACTATGAAAAGAATTAGAAAGAAAACAAAAAAAGAATTCGAGGTTAAGAGGAAGTGGTAAAAACAAGAAGCAACAGGATGAGGCTGGGTCAGAAGCTTTCTAGACATGCCAAGACAAACTGTGTGCAATTATCATACCCAGGAACATCCTATCCTCCCCCCCCCCCCCCGCCCCAAGCTAATTCTCCTAAAATAAAAGTGTCTTTTGCCAGACTTGTTACTGGATATAATTTCTTGAGGAGATTTAAAAATGAACCCAGGAATGCCTATCTATTATAATAAGATTAATTACTTCTGTCATTATTGCATTATTGCCAAAATCTATGGACCAATTACTATATATATTTAGACAATTACTTCACCATTGTGAAGAAGAACTCAGACCTTCTGAGTCTAGCGTCATTGGTCTTTCTACAATTTCTAATTCTTCAATGATGACATGTTTTATTTCTCAATATGCCCCTTAATTTCACATAAGAAACAAGCTACGTTGAGTTATAGGGCCTATCAGTAAAGGTGTGTCTGATTAAAAAAAATGCTTGTATAGTTTTACTCTGTAAATTTACTCACCAAATGTCGAAATTCTACTGAGAGACTCCCATTAGAAGATTCTTCAATGGACATGGCTTTGACATGAGTTCCACAAAGGACAAATCTTCGATTACTAGAGAAGAAATTTTAGCTATTTACATGGTCTCTGGTAAAATATACTTATAAGAACAGCAAGAAAGTTCTAAAGTAAATGTCTTACCTAAGAGTTGAAACATTCCTGTAAAACCAAGAAGATTCTTTAAAATAAGCTATTTAATGAATAAAAACTTTTTTTAAAATTTTTCCATCACCTTATATTTGTCTCTCTTTACACCCTTCCTTTCACCCCCACTCTTACATTCTCCTCCCCCTGGTAACCACTTCACTTTCATCTATGTTCATGAGTCTCAAGGTTTTTGTTTGTTTGTTTTTAGTGAGAGGAGGGGAGGCAGACTCCTGCATATGCCCCGACTGGGATCCACCTGCAAGCTCACTAGGGGGTGATACCCTGCCCATGTGGGATGTTGCTCTGTTGCAACTGAAGCCATTTTTTAGTGCCTGAGGTGGGAGGCCATGGAGCCATCCTCAGAGCCCAAGGCCAGCTTGCTCAAGCCATGGCAGCAGGAGGGGAAGAGAGAGAGAGAGAGAGAGAGAGAGAGAGAGAGAGAGAGAGAGAGAGAAGGGGGAGGGGTGGAGAAGCAGATGGTCACTTCTCCTGTGTGCCCTGACTGGGAATCAAACCCAGGACTTCCACGTGCTGAGCCAATGCCCTATCACTGAGCAAACTGGCAAGGGAAAGTACAATTGTTTATAAAGTTTTATATTTTCATGTTTCAAAATGAAATTAGATACTTACTTGTCAATTGATGCTTTCACCTTTACCTGATAGTTTAGTTCTGGCAATTTTATCAGTAGTCTGGAAAGACACATAAATAAAAGCTCATAGATAAAAATTAGAAGTTCTAAAAGCTATTTTATACTTAGAGATTTAAATATGTTTTTAGCATATACATATAAATCAAATTACATTATGCCCCATTATATGTTAGTGTGCTTTAAAAATGACCAATTCCTCTTCAGTTTGCCATATTACCAATACTGACATCAGTTACTTACTATATTGATAAACATTTACAAAGTGTTTTCATATTGCTTTAGTTGATGTGTGTTGGATAATATATTGACTAGGTCAGAAAAATAGCTGTATATTTTGGATAAAGTCCAAATTTGGGTTAAATGTATAAACATAAGAAACATAGAAACATCAAAGTCTATTAATATGGCTCCATTTTATTCTCATATTATAAGAACACATTTTGTAAGCTTAGTAAAACTAAATGTTTTGATGATAACTCTTTTATGGTAAAAATATCAAGAAAGACTAGGCTTCTGGTCAAATATAGAAAATTTCCGCTTAAATGCATTTGCAATCTTTAAACATACTATATTTAAGTAACAGCAAAACTCTTCATAATTTAAAAAGACCTAACTTCCAATCAAATAATTATGGGTCAGAATAACAATTCTTTTAATTCCTTCTTCTGGGGTCAGTCCCTTATTCTTACTTTTACTTTCCCCATCTCTTCCAAACTGTAGCCTCTGATAGGTCATCTCTCTCTGTAAGTTCAGTACAGTTTCTGAGATAATTATTCAACCACTTACTCATTCACTCACTCACTCGTTCACTTATGCACACATCCTAAACCTCGTTCATTCAGTCAGCCTGTATTGCATGCCTCATATATTATCCAGTACATGCCCTAGGTAGTGGGGTAGTAAAGATTAGGGAAGGGAGAAGTGTGGACACTGCTACACACAAAAGTAAGAAGTCCAGTCAAATAGACGAAATATAGAGAATGGTGACAAGCAGCTGATTGGCATTAGAGAAATATAATCATAGATATTAGACAGCCCAAACAAAAGGGTGTGTAGAATGTTGCAAAGGTTCCTTAAAAGTCCTGTAGCAAGCACAGGGTCAATTTCAGAGTTTGGAACATGATAAGTGTATAGTTATCGGTAGTGAAGGTTGGTATGAAATAAGGCAAGATGTTATCCCTCTTTGCCTTCCTCTATAACTTACTTCAGGAAGGATCTGATTTATTTTAAGATGTGACAACTTAAAAGGAGTCCCATGTTACCCCTTCCTTTGAAATAGGAGGATGCATTGTTATGGTAGAGAGAGGGTTAAGGGAAATATCTTAGATGCTTTGTAAAGGATCATCTTCATCTAGTAAGAAAATGAAGAACAGAGTAGGGAGAAGAAATATGAGGACTCAGTAGTCAGATAGAAGAGGAGGGGAGAACACTCAAATCAAGGGCTAACGGTCTTTGCCTTTTGCAATCAGCTCAAATGTGAAAGGTGGTGTCCATTCAGGGACCTCTTCCACTGAGAACTCTTTGTAAACAATCCCTACTCATCTCCCTTTTTGATCCAAAGAACATCTTAGATTTAACATATCATCTATGGGGGTGTCTCAAGGAAAAGGAGGATATCCACTATCCTTCTAATTTTATTTTCCTTTAGGGTTATTGTCTTCTGGGTTAAACAGAGAAGTGGGGGTGGAGAAGAAACAACTTCTTAAAATCTTGAAATTTAAAAGAGCACCTGGCCTTTGCTTTGGTTCTTCAGTCTTAGTGCAAAATTAAACAAGGAAATGATTAAGAATTCCAAGTAGGGTTTTGAAATGCAAACTGAAGACAAATGCCTTCCCTTTAAAAATGAAGTTCCAAGGTGATGATATTAACTAAAATGTTTGTAGTGATCATTTTGCAATTTTTGTATGTCAAGTCATTATGGTGTACACTTTAAACTTATACAGTATTGTATGTTAATTATATCTAAATAAAATTGAAAATATATAAAAAAAATGAAGTTCCAATAGTGATATGTGATTAGAGACCCTATCATGGAACCCTAAATCACCATCTACCATGGCATCATTATCTCTTGCATTTGTCTAGAATTTCAGCTTTCCAGAGATAAATAAGTGATTTGTAATTTAAACCTTTGGGGCCCTAGAGATTGAAACATGAGGAAAATCTTTGAAAGTTTAAACTCAAACTCATTATTTTAAATGTCATTAGGAAAAACCATCCATTTTGGTTGTCCATGCTAGTGGAAAGTATCAAATACATAAATAAAATAACAATAACATAAAAGTTGTATGTTTTTAGATGGGGTAAATAATAAGTAGTATATACTGAAAAATGTGGTGTTGACTGTTTCCTCAGAAATCTAATAAGCTAGCTGCTGGGTGATCACAGGGGAAGCATGTGCCACTGTATTCCCTGGATAGGGTACATGAAGCCTTTGCTAATCTGTCCCTTATCTATCTTCTCAAATCTACCTCTCCCTGCTCCACATGCTCACAGAACAGACCTAGGAAGTCCTCATTTCCTTAGTCTCACTCTCCTGTAACCCTGCTCTCCTCTCAAGGTTCTTCCTCACAGTGACAGCAGTGCATTCTCCAGTCTTTGCAGTCTTCTCTCAAGTCAGTCTTCTCATGATGCCTGATGTTGTGATGTAATATTTTCATGCTCATGTCCCTCATGTCCTCATCTTCCTTGTCATACTCTTCTTACAAGCAGGGCCCTCACCTTAATATTCCTGTGGCTATTTATAGCAACTTAGTGTTGCAGTAGGCACTCAATACAGAATAGTTGAATGAAAGACACAATGAGAGAAATCAGCAGTAATTACACAGTGGCTACGGCTCCATAAACATGAATGACAGAACACATTTGGCCTACCTTAGCTTTACAGTGAATTGAATCAGAGTTTTAAGTACCATCGATCTCTGAGGGTGGGTTGGCATGCATGGCTGTCGTTCAACCACAAATGAGCTAGATTAAAAGGAAATAAAGCATGTCATTTGAAAATACTGAAAATACTGACAGGCCTGAAAACCACAGAGGAACAGGATGCTGTCCTCTCAGAAGGCCCAAATTTCCTATGCTCAGAAGACATTTAAACCCCCATTAAAGCTCAAATTTTTCCAAAGACTTCTCATAAATAATTACCAGGAGATAGGAAAATGCCTAACGGTTATCCCTAAGTAACAACAGTAATTAATTCTTAATTGTCAAGAATAAAATCCCCTTTCTATTTTTATTATATTAAATATAAAATAGAGAATTAATTTCTTGCCATTTTTGAACTAGATACTAGCATTTCAGATACATATTAGTATTTTTTTTCCTTTAGATAAGCGTCTAAATATATACGCTCTTTGCCCTTCATTTCTTGGGTATGTACTTAAGAAATCCTTGAAATCTTTTTTTCTAAATGTTGAAAAATGAGGAAGATACAAACAAGTGGAAGCATATATCGTGCTCATGGCTAGGAAGAATAAACATCATTAAAATGTCTATATTACCCAAAGCAATTTATAAATTCATTGCAATACCAATTAAAATACCAATGACATACTTCAAAGATATAGAACACATATTCCAAAAATTTATATGGAACCAAAAAAGAACATGAATAGCCTCAGCAATCTTAAAAAGAAAAAATAAAGCAGGAGGTATCACTCTTCCAGATATCAAGGTTTACTACAAGGCCATTATGCTCAAGACAGCCTGGTACTGGCATAAGAACAGGCACACAGATCAATGGAACAGAACAGAGAACTCAGAAATAAACCCACATCTTTATGGACAACTGATATTTGACAAAGGAGGAAAGAACATACAATGGAGTAAAGACAGCCTCTTTAACAAATGGTGTTGGGAAAATTGGACATCTACCTGCAAAAAAATGAAACTAGACCATCAACTTACACCATTCACAAAAACAAACTCAAAATGGATAAAAGACTTAAACGTAAGCCGTGAAACCATAGGCATCTTAGAAGAAAATATAGGCAGCAAGCTCTCTGACATCTGTAGCAGCAATATATTTGCCGATTTATCTCCATGGGCAAATGAAATAAATGTTGAAAAATGACCTTTAGGTGATTGATATGCTTGGCTCATAGAAAACTGAGTCAGTTTGGTGGAGGATGTATTGGTGAACAGTGAAGAGTAGAAATGTTTCTGGAACTCTCTAGAGCTTTATTCAGTTCACCCTGAAGTTCATTGTTTCGGTTCTTATCACTCCTTCACCTTAACACCAAAACCGCAGTCAGGGTGTCCCTACAAGTCCACAGTAATGAAGTTACCATGAGGCATTCAAATGGATAACACTTACTTCTTAAAAAGGTTATAGATCAAGAAGGTGACTCTTTCTAGCAGATGTGGTCTTTGCATTGGGATGGGATCACCTTCATACGTCATTTTGGTAGACTGCTCCTCTAATTTCTCCAATTGTCTTTTGAGTTGAAACAGACTTTCTGCCAATAGTGTAAAGCTATTGAACAGCAAATAAAAATCACAGATAGTTTTTTCACTTAATCTACCATTTTAACAACTAGTAAATAACTATTAGTAAATATTAAAATATTAAAGTATATTAACCACTTAATTCCATTAAATGTTAGTGACAGTTCCTATATTCTTTTCCTTAATCTATTTTTTTTCTCTAAAATGCATGATACAATCTTAAATATTTTCAACGTTTTCTAATTTATACCTTCAGTTACAGTCAAGAAATTCCTTTTAATTATTCTTTGTTTAACTTATACAAGTCTGTTGAATATATATATGTTAAGAATGTGGCACTCACTAAAGAGCAAAGAAAGAGCAAATTTAAAACTTTCAGAATTCATGATGAGTGTTATGTGTAAGAACACTGAAGGAAACATACAATATAAAATGAACATACATGTTTTTAATAAATTCAAGGTGTTAGCCTCGGACTTATCAATGGAGATCTTTGGAGAAAGGTATTTGCTTGGAGTTTTTCTCACTATATGATAATCTCACCTCAGAAATGGAGGTGGGAGCTTGAGCTGGGAGTCTAAAGAAGGGGAGAGGGAAATATTGGAGACTGAAGGGGTCTCCAACTATAAAGTAGAAAGAATATTTCAAAAGACTTGATAAGTCCTTTTGGCCCTGACAGCATCTCTTTTTACTAAAAGGTTTATTCCCCACATAACATTGTAGAAGGAACTGTCAACCACTCACAGAATTTGGTGTGAACATCATTTTATTGCTCCCTCTGCTGTTTATCTTGTTTTTATAACAACTTACAATAAGGTTGGTAAATCAATGTGTCTCCCCAAGGAAAGTCAATGTGTTACAGAAAGAGTCCAATTTCTTACTTTTTTGGGAGAAGGATGCTTGGCAGGGCAGAGCTTTTAGTGCAAATGTTCCCAGTTATTACATATTTTCATTATGTCTTTTATTTTTTCTTTCAATCACAGTTATATTTTTGCACTGATGAAGGGGAAACACCCATCAACATTATTTTTCTTCTAACAAAGGATTGTATCTATGACTGCATATGTGTTATACATAGCAGATGCCATGTTGTATTAACCATCTGAGATTTTTCATGCAAGCACAAAAATAAATTTCTTTGTTGAAAACACAAACTAATGAACTGCTTAACTCTGACATCTTAAAATCCACCTTTAAAAACAGAGACATCTTTTCAAGCTTTTGAAACTAGTGTTTCTTATGCCCTTAAAGAAAATACATTTATTCCTGGTTTCAAAAGATTCATGAGTCTTTTAAGATTGGTATATAAGAAAATGAAGCAATTCTTGTGCATTTTATAGATTTCTATATGCTTTCTTTTTCTTCCCAAAGGAATAAAAGTTAAGAACATGTATACAATTATATCTAGTATTTGTTTTCAACTGGAGAGTTCCTCCTGCTAATAGACCATCAATAAGCTGAATCAATTGGTGTTCTGATCTAAGCCTGCATTCTCTGCCTGAGCAACACTGAAGTTTTGTACTTCCTGTGGTTTTCACTAGAAACTGAAGTCAATTGTTTTACCAGTTCTGAAGCTGGTCGAGCCCATTATGGAGTGGACCACCGATGCAGGCGACCTGCTGCCGCCTCTTCCAGTCTTGTAGCTCTTCTATTAGCATGCTGTTCATTAGCAAGTCCGTTTCATTTACTATTTGTGTCATTTTACTGAGGGCTTCCTAAAAACAGAGATGACTGCTAAAAATATTTTCATGAGATACAACCTAAGCCACTCATGATTCAACTTATAAAACAATTTGTCTAACTTAAGAGATAAAGGCTTACTTAAAATTTTGACCAAATATTTTACCAAATACCACCTTCTATTTGGCATAGCACTGCCTTTTCAAACAATTAAGTTATTACAATCAAATAATGTCATGAGAAGAATAGCATGGCCACACTTAACATTCTCTTAATATCTCAAAATATTCTCATATTATAAGTGAATTTGTAACTCCTGTGACCATATTGGATCTTATAGTCATATATATTTTTTAAAAAGATATTTGTAAATTAAATTTATATTCTCATAAATACATTTATTCATTTATTTTTAAATGGACTGGCTAAAATTTGGGCCCTTTTGTGTTAGTTTTTATTATTACTTTATCTGGGTTTTGGGAAGCATATGGGAAGTATAACTGTTCAAGGCCTAGGAATTAGAAGATGTGAATTTCTACCCTGGTTCTGCCACAAGCTATGTGAATTAGGATAAACCATTGAACTTTGTTGGAACTGGGTCTTCTGATCTATGCAATTAGGAGAATAGACCAAATTATTTCCAAGGTTCCTTCTCTTTTTAAAGTCTTATGCTTAAAGTTGAATAAAATGGCATTCACAAAACATATAGTATACATTTGTTGCGCATAAAAACATTATCTTGGAATAATCATCTGCATGTTTAAAAATGACATATAACTGTTTAAGTGTATAATTTAGGGTAAAATAAACATTATATTTATGTGTGCTCACACAGATTCCTGCATTAAAAAAATGGAGCCAAAGTTTTAGAAATAAAGTATTGATCTACCAGTGACTGGTTAAATTTCAAAAGCATTTATTTTCAAGGAGAGGTAAAAAGTTAAAATAGAGATGTTTCCTTTCTTTTAAAAGATTTCATTGAGCCAGAAAAAAGTTCTTCTTTCCTTGGGAAGAGGTTAGATTGGAATTTTAGTTGTCAACAAGCTATCCTGAATTCTAGGAGATTACTTAGCCCAATGTTATTTCTCAGCATATAAAGTGACACACTTATTTTTCTAATAAAATTTTTGTAGTCTTCAAGTAATACTTTAATTACACATATGTAATCGAACTCCTCTCAGCTTATTAAATACAGCAACTCAACGAGTCATGCTTGAAATAGTGGCAAATAAAAACTGGGTGAAATGTTCACCTTGACATTAATGGTAGCTATAATAACTGTACGATATAAGCAAGATAAATAGATTCTGGAGTTCCAGCTTTGTTAACTTAGAAATACTGCAAAGAGTATGGAAATATTCCTAGCAATAGTACTATTTATTCATTCAGCATAAATGGAACAAATAAAACCCAAGAGCTTGATTCTTTTCAGTAGGTCTATATGTAGGAAAAATAGAGAAATAGGTGAACGTCTAAATTAAAGTGCTTCACTAACCTTTCTCTTGAAGTCAAGGCTGTTGAGCATTTCTTGCAGAGTCAAAACTTCCTGACTCATTAGGGCATTGTTCTTGTCACTCTGATCTAGAAAGGAAAAGACAATAGATTAAGAGCCCTTTCCAAGACAAAGCTCTCTGTCCTGAAAACCAAGGTGGCTGCAACCCACCCTCCTAATGTGCAAGAGCCCAAACAGGGCCATTAGAGATGAGCTTGGAAGTAAGTCTGTTTGTTTTTCCAGGGAGGGTTACATCCAAGCATGCCCAAGAGGAACTCTCTATTTTATAGACCTTGAGAGGAGACCATTCTTCACACCACGTTCCTTTTCAGGGTGGGGAGAGAGAAGATAAAAAAGTTTTTGTAATGGATTTTTTATTAGATATTTCTAAGTTGATAATAACTCTGGTTGACTGGTATAAGTAGGAAGGGGATCTCTCTTCGTGCTTGTGATCAAATCATATTTGACTCTTCCTGTTGCTCTACTTTATACCCAGTAGTTACAGGAAACTGCCTGGTGGAGTTAGAGTTTTATCTGCTTGGTCTCATGAACTAGTAAAAAAGACTAAATTCTTTGCTTTTCTTTCTTCCCCCCATTTATTTATTTGCTGTTGGCAAAATAGGCTCACAGTAAAACTAGAAGTGGAAAAGGGGTGGAAATTGAAAAAAATCTCTGACTGAATAAAAACTGAAATGATTTATCATCTTCATTGGGAGATGTGCAATAAAAATTGTATTATCTAACTTAAACATTGAACTTTATAGGTATATAGCACGTGATGGTCTCTGCCAACCACTCATGTTTATGAGAAGTGAACACTAGGAATGCTGATCAGACTTGTGTAACTGAAAAAGAGGCCCAGAATAACTGTTCCAAATTTCTCTGT
Source organism: Rhynchonycteris naso (assembly GCA_037038555.1). Classification (NCBI taxonomy): domain Eukaryota; kingdom Metazoa; phylum Chordata; class Mammalia; order Chiroptera; family Emballonuridae; genus Rhynchonycteris; species Rhynchonycteris naso. Next base: position 42,488,874 of record CM072997.1, on the reverse strand, counting down.
AAAATAGCACTGATTTCTGGAAAGTCATTCTTAGTTGCTTTAATTCACAAATTCACTAACTCCTAGATTCTACATCTAGAAAAATCTTGCTTATATAGCATTTTATCAACTCAACACTTCATTAGCTAACCTGACCTGTGGTAGTTCAGTGAAAATAATGTTGACCTAGAACACTGAGGTTGCCTGTTCGAAACCCTGGGCTTGCCTGGTCAAGGCACATACAACAAGCAATCAATGAACAACTAAAGTGAAGCAAGTATGAGTTGGTACTTCTTGTCCCCAACCTTCTCTCCTCACTCTGTAAAATCAATAAATAAAATCTTAAATAAAAACAAAAGACTTCATAAGCTAATATTTTTCCATCTTTAAGGATATAACTTATTTTTCATGTGTTTTTCATTTCATTTCATTTATAGCCAACAAAATAAATATTTAAGTAATAAAAGAATTTATTTTTTGTATTTTTCCAAAGTTAGAAGCAGGGAGGCAGACAGACTCCCGCATGCGCCCAACCAGGATCCACCCGGCATGCCCACCAGGGGTCGATGCTCTGCCCTGGGGAATTGATCGGTTGAGGCAGAAGCCATTCTAGCACCTGAGGTGGAGGCCGTGGAGCCGTCCTCAGTACTTGGGCCAACTTTGCTCGAATGGAGCCTTGGCTGCAGGAGGGGAAGAAAGAGACAGAGAAAAAGGAGAGGGGGAAGGGTGGAGAAGCAGATGGGTCCTTCTCCTGTGTGCCCTGACCAGGAATCGAACCTGGGACTTTCACATGGCAGGCCAACAGTCTAAAGAATTATTTTTATTCTTCATAATGCTCATGGAGGACTGGAAGATATTAAATTAAACCTAATTGCAATGACTCCTAGTGATAATCTAACGAAACCCATGTTTCTGTCATTTCTTCCGGAAAAAAAATTGTACGTACAAACAATTATAAACATTTTAAAGAGCACTTCATGTACGTGAATACAGAAGAACATGTTACTTCTCACCTGTGCCAGGAAAAACAAGTTTCCTAATATCTTCTTTTAAATGTTAGGTAAAAAGGCAACATAGTGATACATATTCCTTCCAGATATATTTTAAACTAATATTTCAGTTAAATAATGGATTTCCCATATATTCTTCATCCAGCCTCCTCTAATGTTTTACATAAGTATAGTATAATGATTAAAGCCAGTAAGTTAACACTGATAAAATTCTATTAACTGATCTAGGTCTAAACAGAATTTCTCCAATTGTCCTACTAACTGCAAGTTTAGTTTAAATGATCCATTATTACTTGTAATTCTTAATCCTCACAAATAGTCTCATCGTTTCCTTCCATTTCTTAAAAATATCTAACTGTAAACAACTTCAATGTCTAACCATGAAGAAATAGTCAAATAAGTTGTAATATCCTTACATTTTGACATTTATATAATTATTGAAATTATATTTAAAAAAATTTTATGATATGGAGAAATATGTAAAACTTTAAAATGTAACATACAAAGCTAGGTGCAAGATTATCTCAATATTTTGTAAATAAATAAATTTGTATATATTTGAACATACAGAAAAAAGGCTGACACGAAATGCACAACCATTTTGACAGTGTTTATCTGTAGACGGTAACATTTTGGGTAATTTTTAATTTTTATTGCTTTTGTCTATTCTCTAAATTTCCTACAGTGAGTCTCATTCCTATTTTATTATTTGAAAAAATTACATTTTAAAAAACTCATGTAGGGATAATATTACTAATTTCCTGAACATGTTAGGCCAGTGGTTCTTAACCTTTTTTGAGGTACCGAACCCAGCAGTTTCAAATGCGCATTCACCGAACCCTTCTTTAGTGATAAATAAAATATGATTTTTTTTCCAAATTCAAGACATAGGTATATGTTTTTTTACTGGTGCACAAAATGAGCCGTGCATGAACATCACCTTGCTCAAAGAACAAAACCAACAAAGTGCATGAACTCACAACAAATTACGGTATTACTTTATTCTGGCCTCCGCGGCAGAGGTTTCTCCGAACCCCAGAGACTGACTCATCGAACCCTTAAGGTCCGATAGAACCCAGGTTAAGAACCACTGTGTTAGGCAATTATTATTATCTTTTTTAATTGTGATAATAATATTTGCTTTATTATGAGGATGTACTTAGTTTTTGGAGCTGTATGTTAAAATGGAATTTCTTTCTCATCAGCTTTATAATTTACAAAGAATTGGTTGATAAAAAATATGTTTATATGGAGAAAAAAGAACGAGGCAAAATAAGTAATTCTCTCCTAAACCCTCCCTTCAAAAAAATAATAACTCACTTCGGGTAGTAGATCAACTCATCAATTCTGTCAGTCAAGAAAAAACCCTAGTCATGATGCTTTAATGTCTCTGTGTAGATGAAACAAAAACTTACCCATTGTCTGAATTGTTTTATACCTGTAGTCAAATTCATCTTGTAGGTCTTCTAAATATTTGGTGTCTTGTTCTGTTATCTTTTTACAAAAGAAAACATACTCTCTCAGTGGTTACAATTAAACATGCCAATGAAACATCATCGATATTTCAAAATATACTGTTTTGTGCTCCCAGTTTCCAGTAATATCCCAGACTAACTAAATAGAATCCTGTGAAGAGTTGAATAACTCTGGAGGAACCAGAGTAAATTTGCTCTTCCATTTTCTCTGCCTAATGGGAAATTTCTCAGTATCTTGCCTTTCATTCCTCAGTTCCAAATGATGCTACTAATATCTTTTTTTAAATCTGACAATATAGATACTTTCCCCCTTTCGGTTCCATACACTTTTGTATTACTGTACCAATTATCATTTTGCTTAAAGTTTACTTTTTAATCTGCTGAAGTTTATGACAATTCGGTATCAGTTTTTTCTCTCTCTACTACTTAGAAAAAATAAATAAAATCTATGCTTCCTCTGTGCCTCCTGCTTCTATCTCTGAGATTCTTACTTTTCTCTTTTCCAAACCTGCTAATGTTTTTCTGCTCAGACATACCAGGTATTAAACATCAAGATCTAGGCTAAAGACTTTTGATATATTATCTGCTGCAGTCTTCACAACAATCCTGTGATGGTGGTTATCCTCACTTTTTTAGGTGAAGAAGCAGAAGTTTAGAGATGTGAAGTAATTTAATTGTCTAAGGCCACATGGCTCTCAGTGAAGGTGTGTGGTGGGTAGACCCAGTCTCCAGTAATTAAAGTTAAAAAGCTCCCCCAAAAGAAATCTTTTGTAATATGAACATAATGTGTGAGAAGCTTATTAACAAATTGCCCTACGATTTCTGTATGCAGTAACTTTGGGCACATAGGAAAAAGGTACATAGTTGTGTGGGGACAAAATAGCTAGCCTTTCTCAATATCTATAAGATCACTCACTTGCACACTATTTTTAATGGCAGCCACTTTGTGTTCCACATTCCTCTGTCTTTCCGAAACTGAAGAACTTTGTAAGGATTTCTCCAGAGGTCCCTGGAAAGAGAATGTCTTGAAATTTCAATGATGTTGATAAAACAGGTTTATGATGAATGTAACATATGTAGTATACTTTAACCTGAGGTTTGGATCAATATGGTATGAAATCCTCTATAGCCATTAAAAATCATGCTGTAGAACCTGACCAGGCAGTGGCACAATGGATAGAGTGTCAGCTTGGATGCAGAGGACCCAGGTTCAAAATCCCCGAGGTTGCTGGTTTGAGCATAGGTTCACCAGCTTGAGCACAGGGTTGATGACTTGAGCATGACATTATAGACATGATCCACATGGTCACTGGCTTGAGCCCAAGGTTGCTGGCTTGAGCAAGGGGTCACTGGCTCAGCTATAGACCCTTGGTCAAGGCACATACGAGAAAGCAATCAATGAACAACTAAGGTGTCACAGCAAAGAATTGATGCTTCTAATTTCTCTCTCCCTTCCTGTCTATCTGTCTCTCTTTCACTAAAAAAAAAAATCATTCTGTAGAAAAATATTTAATGACATATAAGTAGTGTCAAATTGTTAAAAATAGAGAAAATTATAAAAACACTGTATTTATGATATCAAGTGCTTAAATATGTATGTATTTATAAATATATGGATATATGTATAGATGTGTATATACTCAAGTACAAGTAATTGGAAGAACACACACACACCAAAATATTCTAAGTGTGTTATCTATGAATAGTGAAATTATAGATATTTTAAGAGTTAAAATTTTTTAATTTGCTATAATAAAAATTATTTTATATTTACTATGAAATTCTATAAAGCTAATACCTGCAATTTAAAATTAATATAGTGCCTGACAAGGCAGTGGCACAGTGGATAGAGTGTAAGATTGGGATGCGGAAGACCCAGGTTCAAGACCCTGAGGTCACCAGCTTGAGTGCGGACCCATCTGGCTTGAGAAAAAAGCTCGCCAGCTTGGACCCAAGGTCGCAGGCTCCAGCAAGGAGTTGCTCAGTCTGCTGAAGGTCTATGGTCAAAGCACATGTGAGAAAGCAATCAATGAACAACTAAGGTGTCACAACGGCAATGAAAAACTAATGATTGATGCTTCTCACCTCTCTCCGTTCCTGTCTGTCTGTCCCTATCTATCCCTCTCTCTGACTCTCTCTCTGTCCCTGTAACAAACAAACAAATAAATAAATAAAATAAAATTAATATAGTAAAACTATATTTAATTAGTCTTAAATTTAGAATTGGATTTAAAGTCAGATGAATCTGACAGCATGAAGATTATTTTTACACCAGAATAAAGGGAGTTTACTAAAGAATATGTAAAAATGTTAGCCTAATTAAATAGAAAGGTTAGCCACCTTCTTCAACCACTGTTTCTTGGTCACTAATAATCTGACATTGAATCTGTTCCTTAAATATAAAGTTACAACACATAGACATTTAGAAACGAGAGTTAGAGATGTCAGCAACCCCATTGCATTACAGCTGGGAGGGAAGCTAGTATTGAAAAGGTAAATGACTTGGCTAAGGTCTGCAGCAAGTTAGTGGTGGAATTTCAAGTGGAACTCCTGTCTGACTGTTGACCAAGTGTTCTTTCAACTGCACCACTTTCTTCAGATTGTAAAACGCTTATAAAACTCCCTCACTTTCATTAGCTTCCATTTTTTCTACCTCTTTGATATTTACTAATCAGTGCATATTTTGTGGCAGTATGTGGTACTGGCAGATTATTTACAGAGTGACTTAGATTAGTCAAATAAATATTCAGCATCTATTCAAATAAACGTCTAATTTAATTGATATCTGACATTGTAAAGGAACAGCACACACACATACACACACACTAAAACGACAAAAGATAAGAGGGATACAGAAAAAGGATAGCTTAGAATGTAAATATGAAAATATCATACGTTAGTAATAGCATCTTAATTTTACCTCCAAAGCACTGAATCAAACTATATTTATTTTATAAACTTATATTATACTTTAGATTTTAAACTAAATAAAAATATCATCCTCTTTTTCATATAAGAAAGTAAGAATAATACATTTTTAAAACTTCCTAATTCTTCCAAAATAACCAACAACTAAACCTGAGAATTTTTAATAGCTAAAATTTTTATTGGACCTTCAAAAATAAATGTGGTGTGACTATGGAAGGCATCACTTGGAAAATTGCTTATTAACATACTCTTTTTAAAATAAAGATTAACTAAAAAAAATATTCACTAAGGATTTCATTGATTCCTCTATTTGTCTTTAATGGAAGTTCTAAATTCATTCAAAATAGTGGGATAAAATATAATGTAAAATATGAAAGAGCTAATTACATTCAAGCAATCACTAAGCAAGTAGTTATGGAGTTTCTGTAAGACAAAATTCCTGCTTGTGGAGTCGTTTGGACTTTTGGGGTAGGAAATCAGGAGCTACTGAAGGGTTTGGGGGGCAATATCAATCCCTGAGGATAAACGTGCTGATGGAAGCAGAGTCCAAATGGTTAGAGTTCACCTAGGAGGTAGTTAATATATTCTTGAACCAATGTTATAAGACCATGGGCCAGAGTGATCAGTATAACTAGGAAACAATATATAGATAAGGTTCTAGAAACACATTCTGGAAGTACATGGTGCTTATCCCAATAAAGAATAAGAGAAAAGGATCTTACTCAAAGATGATTCCTATACCTTGATTACAAGTGACCGGAAGGATGGTGGCACCATTAACACAGGTAGAAAAAGCTGGTATACAAGAAAAGAATTTCAATTCCAGAAAAATTTAGCTCAAGGCGATAACAAGATCACAAGTTCAGAAAATGTTACCTGGACGGGCATGTTGGCTGCAGCCAATATTCTCCTCTCTTCCCTTAAACAATTTGCGATAACCACAGCTACATGCATTGGATTTCCATGAAATTTTCCCTGATAAAAAAGTGAGCAGAAACAACATAACAGCTTAAATATACATATCATAAGAAATAGATATATCAATAAATTGGAAAATTATCTGGAATTTGTTTCAACAATCTATTATAAAGCCACAGAAACTTACTGTGAATATAGACTCTTATGGGGTATATTGCTCTGTTTTTAAAAATAATCTTACTTTAGGCGGCTTAGGATAAGTTTTAGATAAAAGAGTGACCTATTATGAAGCATGGTAAATCCAGCAATGTGCTTTATGGCTTGCTTAAAGTATGTTTTTGGTCCATGTTTGATGTTGTTCATGTTGACTAACTTCCACAACTTATGTTATGTAAATTAAAATAATCTAACCCTTTCAAAGGGAGCATGAATTATTACCCACAGTTGCCCTAGTGTCCATTTGTTAATTTTTATATTCACTGTTTTTCCCCATATACCTTCCAAGGATCACAATTTTGTCTTTGTTTTTCTCACTGTTATAGGAGTTCTTTTTTGTTCATCATTTAGATACCATCTTTCAACATTTCTCAGCTCCATTGTGTACACTTTTTCATTTTTTTCCCCTACTTAAACTTCTTTTACCTTCCCTTTCAGGTTCAGTTGTAAGGTTAAATTCTTTATTTTCTTTTTTCTTTTAAGAGCAAAGAATCACCATTGTTTTCACCCAGGCTATCTTCTCAGTTTCCTTTTGCATTTTTATGAATAGTGCCTCGCTTAAATGTATGAGACAAAAACATCTTATGGAAAATTGATCTATATAAGATTCAAAACCAAATTAACACTTTTTATTTTTGTAAGTATCAAAGATGTACTCATGTTTTCCCTTCAGTAGTTATCATATATATGTGTGTGTGTGTATATATATATATATACACCTAAAATATATATATAAAAAAGAGCAACGCAACAAAATAAAAAACAAAAACACTCCTAAGTGTGTGTTGGTTGAAGAAGAAAGAGAAAACCAGAGAAAGAGAAATTGCCCATTTTCTGTTGTGTGTCTTTCTTGTGTATGCGTATTACACATACCTTCTATTCTGTGGCTTGTCTTTCCATTATCTCATAGTGACAATGAATAGTTTTTAATTTTAATAGTCAAATTCTTCCCTTTATGGCTAATGTTTTTTATGATTTAAGAAATCTTTCCTTTGGAGGTTTTGTTTATATTATCTTTTTAAGTCTTCATAGTTTTTTTTTTTTTTTTTTTTTAGTTTTTTTATTTTATTCTTTTTTTTTTTTTTTTTTAAGAGAGGAGACAGAGAGAGAGAGAAAGAGAAAGAGAGAAAGGGGGGAGGAGCTGGAAGCATCAACTCCCCTATGTGCCTTGACCAGACCAGTGCAGGGTTTTGAACTGGCGACCTCAGTGTTCCCAGGTCGACGCTTTATCCACTGCGCCACCACAGGTCAGGCAAGTCTTCATAGTTTTGCCTTTAATTTTAATTTTCTTGGAGCTTGTTAACAATGAGAGGTCCCTTTCTCTTGTTTCTATATGGATATTCAATTCCAACAACTTTTATTGAACATTCTATTTTTTCATTACTGCTCTGCTATGCCAACGGTCATAAATGAAGTGTCGAAGGATAAATGGATTTGCTGCTGGAACCATTTCATCTTATAGTTCTGTTTATCTCTCCCTTATCAGCAAGCTGTTTACTAATTACTAGAGCTTTATAGTAGGTTTGGTGTCAAGTAGAATAAGTTTTGTTTGCATTTCCACATAAATATTAGAATCAGCTATACACACTCACTATTGTCTCCATTCTGTAAGTTTTGATGCTGGCACTTTCTTGATCTTACCAAAAGTTCTCAATAGAAAGTTTCTAGACAATAACCAGGACTCACATTCCTTCTGCTAATGGTCTTTAACAGTTTGTAACAGATAACAAACTGTTATTATCTGAAGCATTGAAAGGTAGTTAGTGACCTAATTATATCATCATAATTAACAATCACATCACTACACTTTCAGGTGATATTATTATTATTTAAGTATTCAAATACATGTCTGTAAAATCACTGAGAACTAAAACATATAATATATTCTCAGATATCTATTCCAGAATACTTCTAACCAGTCTTCTATCAACTTAATCATCACCCATACTATTTTGGTTTAATCCCAATAACCAAGAAGTTCTTATTTTTAGACATTGTTTTATAGTTTAAATTAAATAGATTGGTAACATCAGTAATTGACAGTTAGGCATAAGCTTACCTAAACTCATATTCTTGATCCCTATGAAGATCCTTTTGCACTGACAATGTAAATTTACATCTTGCCTGAGAAAATCAGTCCCCCTTTCCCAGCATTACCTATTTGATTAAGCACATAGTTTAATTTTTTTTCAATAGCATCCTGCTGGAAGTTAAGTGCAGTCTGTTCAAAATCAGCAAGATGTTTCTGATAAATGGATATTGTACATCTTAATGATAATCCTGTGCGATACATAATTTGTTTTACTTCAGCCTTCTATTGCTTTGAGATTTCATTAATCTATTGTGAAGAATTTTTGCAATTTCTCTTGCCACTGTTGCTTTGTGTATGATAGGCAATCCTTTCGCATGAATCTCAGTAATGAAAGATAATATAACTTCTACTTTTGGGCATCTTTCTTCTTTCTTACATATTGTAAAGCACTTTATTGTTGCTTTCCAAGAAAATATGGAATTTATGAATATCCATCTACTGACAAATAATTTGCTTAATATCAAATTTACACATTGCAGATTTGTTTCCGTTCCACTCTACATACATGGTAACTATTTCTTTCAATCCTGAATCATAGTGTTAAATTGATGACACTTTAAATAGCAATTAAACGGAACATGTATTGTACCAACAGTGCACATAATTCGACTGAAGTGACAACAATATGAATAGCTATGACCCAATTTCACATCACAGGCAATGACAGTGACAATGACATATTGATTACCACCTGACAATGGCAGTTAAGAGATGCTATTGATTATAAGATGCAATTTGATTTCAGAGATGTTAAAATGTGAGGGAAAAGGTGTCTTGTAATCAATGAATATGCTGTTCTAATCTTCTTGCAATATTATGCTAAATTTCTTGGCTTTCCCTCAAATTCCTCTTCTAAATTAAATTCCCCTTTCATCTAATTTCTAAGTTTGACTTGTCACTAAAGAGTGACTAATTCATCTGCTTTATCCCCCCACCCCCAAATAACCCTAGGAATATCAGTCAGAGGTGAAAGACATGAGAATAGAAGTTTTCCTTAAAATAACCAGCTCCAGCTCTAGTTGGCTCGGTGAATAGAGCGTAGGCCCAGCATGCAGATGTCCCAGGTTCTATCCCTGGTCAGGGCACACATGAGAAACAACCATCTGCTTCTCTTCACCTCTTTCTCCCCACTTCTCTCTCTCTTCCCCTCTCGCAGCAAGTGGCTCCCTGGTCCAAGCGTTGGCCTCAGGTTCTGAGGATAGCTTGGTTGATTTGAGCATCTGTCCCAGACAGTGTTGCCGGGTGGCTCCCAGTCAGGGCGCATGTGGGAGTCTGCCTCTCTATCTCCCCTCCTCTCACTTAAAAAAAGAAGAAAAAACCCTCTTCCATTCAGGTGGCACTGAATTTTCACAGCTAGACAGTCACTCCTTTGAGTTCTTTTCCCAAGGATACCCTTTAAAATGCAAACATATGAAGGAGAGTTAACACTATATTTAATTAATTTCCTCTGCATTCTGCAAAATTGACCAGATGCTATCCTCTAGCTGCAGTGACCTAGCAACTGCAAGAGGAGAGTAATGGGTCCTATAAATGGAAATCAATGGGAAGGGTTCAGGAGAGTCTTGAAAGAGAACAGCAGTAGTAACCAAGGGGAATGTGGGATTCTGAAGAAACTTGTAACCAACAGCTGTTCTGAGCTTCAGTTCTTCCAGAAGCTAACCCTGAGAAAAGGATTTTAGTGCAAAAAGTATAATTGCGTGTTGATCTAAAAAATACCACAGTTATGGCACTGAGTAAGTGAGCCAAGGAAGAGAAGGCATCCAGCAAAGGGGGTGTTATCAAGCCATTCCAGGAGCCAGTGTAGACATGTGACTTAGATTTATCTACCCAAGGGCTTTGGGAAGTGGAGTATTTTTACACCAGCTCTTGTCATCATTAGCCCTGAAGCAAAAAGATGGAAATGCTGTCACTGATTAAAAGGATGAGGCCCAAGGGGATGTGGTCAGGGCAGTCCTTGCCTCTGCTTTACCAGTTTCTTTCTAACCTCTATCTTACACATTTTGAACTTCTCATTTTTAAAAACTATCTGCAACCATACCACACTCAAATATTGATATTTCTTCTTTTATGGTATCTCTGGAATATGAAAAAGTTGTCTCCAATTACACAGTAAAATGTTCTCATTCACATTTTTATTGGCAATCTACAATCTACTGCACACTTCTGGTTGCCAACTAGTCCTCTCTTTTTTTATTATCTCAAATACTGCTGTTAAATCATTTTTATCTTTGCCCCTTACAAGTGTCAAACACACTGGCCCATTTCTACATGACAACAAAGTCTTCGTTTCAGCCTCTTATTATTTCCTTCTCTTTGTTCTGAATACACAATTTTTCATAAAGTTTTTTTTACTTACAATTTTCTCACTAGAATCATAAGAATATGTCTACTGTGAAATAATAAACACACTAAATTGAAGAAAAGCTGATCTAGTCATCATCTTAGGCAGATTTAGATGTAGAATGGTCAGCCTAATAGACTCAAAAAGCAATTACCTTTTATAATAATTAAATCAACAATGATATACTACTACACATCCATTAGAAAGGCAAAATACTAACAACATCAAAATCTGGTGAGGATGCAAAGCAACAGGAACTTTCAAATGGAGCAGTCATTTTTGAATACAGTTTGACAATTTCTTAAAAAACTGAAAATATTCTTATCATATAATCCAGCAATCATATTCCTAGGTATTTACCCAAATAAATTAAAAACTTGTGTCCGCACAAAACCCAACATACAAATGTTTATAGCAATTTTATTCATAATTATTAAAACTTAGAAGCAGCTTGACTAGGCGGTGGCGCAGTGGATAGAGCGTCGGACTGGGATGCAGAAGACCCAGGTTCGAGATCCCGTGGTCTCCAGCTTGAGCACGGACCTATCTGGCTTGAGCAAAAGCTTGCCAGCTTAGACCCAAGGTTGCTGGCTCCAGCAAGGGGTTGCTCGGTCTGTTGAAGGCCCGTGGTCAAGGCACACGTGAGAAAGCAATCAATGAACAACTATGGTGTCGCAAGGGCAACGAAAAACTAATGATTGATGCTTCTCATCTCTCTCCATTCCTGTCTGTCTGTCCCTATCTATCCCTCTCTCTGACTCTCTCTCTGTTCCTGTAAAACCAAGCAAAAAACAAACAAAAAACTTAGAAACAACCAAGATGTCCTTCAATAGATGAATGGATAAAGAAACCATGATAACATCTATAATATTGAATATTATTCAGTGCTAAAAAGAAATGGTCTATCAAGCTACACAAAGACATGGAAGAAACTTCAAAAGATTCTGCGAAGTGAAAGAAATCAATCTGAAAAGGCTGCATACTCTTAAGACAAGATTATGGAGACAGTAAAACATGCTCCATGGTTGCTAGGGATGGAAGGGAAAGGGGAGATTAAATAGATGAAGCACAAGCGATTTTTAAGGCGATGAAAATAGGCTGTATGATACTGTAATGGTGGTTACATGAAATTACGCATTTGTTAAAACTCATAGAACTGTGTAACACAGAAAGGAAACCTTCATGTAAACTATAGGTTTTATTTAATAAGATGTGTTATTGACTCATCAATTGTAACTAATGTACCACACTAATGCAAGATGTTAATAATAGGAGAAATGCTCTGGCAGGAGAAGGGGAAAGGCTAAGGGAGGGTGTGGGAAGTCTCTGTACTTTCCACTCAATTTTTAATTGAGTTGTAAACCTACAACTACTCTAAAAATCAAGAGTTTTAAAAAAAATTTTCTTACTAAAGTCATAATTCTGACATATCCTTATGGATTCCTTTTGCCAAGAATGAACAAATTCAAATGAATAGAATTGTCTGCCTTTCTTATTTAGTTAGCATTAAATTCTCTCATCACCACAAAGATTTTCTTGCTAAAAGAGAAGTGAGGTATAGATTCTCAATGGATAAAAATGATTAATGCCCTATTTATATTACTAATACTATATTTATCTTAAAACAAATTAGCTAAAATTCAGCTACAGGTATATATAGATTATCTTAACTTATTTTTTAATTAAAAGAGAATACTTCTTAAAGGCACCAAGCATGTCTTCTACAAATTCTGAGTGTTTCCCAAACCATGGTCTATGTGAAGGCTTAACTCATCCTAGATGATTGCTCTGTGAATTACTTCCTATGTAGAGTCAAGGGATTTGGGCTTGTGACTGTTACTGTGTGACCTTAGGTAAGTCACTTCTTAACCTTCATTACTTTAATTGCCATATTAGTCGGTTAGACGAATGATATTTGTCATTCATCATAGAGCCATCGAGAGGAGCATGCCAGACAATTGAGAAAGAACTTTGTAACTTGTAAAGCACTCCAGATAAGGAGTTTTCTATGTTGCCTCAGGGTGGTGTTAGGAGAATTTAAAGATCATAAATAGTAAATCAATAAAAACAGAAGATAAAAATCTTCCTATTAGTTTCACAGAAATGACCAAAACTCATTATAAAGCCAACGAAGATTGAGTTGTATTCCAGGAAATATATTTATATGAATATAAAAGAAACTCCAGTAAAAAGAAGACTATGAATTTGGGGTTTTCAAAACATTAGACAGTGGGGACTTTCCTGGCATTTCTTTAGGACTAAGAATCATAGGCACACACATACAGTAAAAGCTGCTTTGAATAAAAAATTATCCCACACAAGCTAGTAATTAGAAATAATAATGCAGTGCTTTCACCTGAGCATAATTCATATAATCTTTGGAGAAAAAAATAATCTGCACTGTATTTGGTGTGCATAGGAAAAGGCCCAGGAGGGGCTACGTCAAAATCTTATTATTGATCATCCTCAGTGAAATGGAATTGGCGGGATGGATATTTATACTTTTATTTCAATTATTTGCTATTGTTAGACTTTTAAAAATACATGTTACTTTTATGATTAAAACTAAACAAGATGTGATAAATTACACATATATACTCTGTATCAAATCTTTCTCTTTGCTTCATTCATGCAAAGGTTTTTGTAAAAGATGTTGGCTTTGAAAAATTGTCATTCAGGTAAAAGAGAGCAAAAGAGAGTTGGAGCCTAGTTAGATCATTATGATGACTAAAATTCAGTACTCTTTGGGGAGTCGCAGCCTTGTAATTGAGAGATAAGTGATTTGCTTAATTCAAAATGACAGAGAACAAAGAAGATGCTCGCAAACTCTACTTATTATTTATATGTTTAAACATAACAATAATAGAATCTGCCATTTACTGAACACCTATGTTATGTGCAGAGTGCTTCATAAGCTTTGTTTTCAATACTAGCAATAGCCTGCAAGGTACATGTTAGGAAGCGCAGGAGTTGTGTCATTTGTGAAAAGTCACAGAACAAAGAAGTTAGGAAGAAACTCTTCAAGTCCAGGTATAGCTTATTCTACAAACTAGGACCTTTCCAAATTACTACTGCCTTTTTAAAAAATGCATTCTTTCTCTACTTAATCTGACCCCTTGATCTACAACTACATTTAATTTTATTTTCCCTAGGAATGGTAAATAGACTTACCATTCTTTATAGAACTTCAAGATAGATGCAGCAGTTAAACAAACCACATAAAATAACCATGTGTTTAATTACAAATTTATTAAATCTTTTTTCTTGAGACAACTTAGGTTTTAATGCCTCTGACAGTTATATTTGCTGTTAGTAGAGGCAATCTGCCATGGACCCTGGGTATTCCTGCATGATCCTGCCGGGTATGCCAAGAATGTAAGGCCTGGCCATTCTTCAGGGTTGTATTTGTAGCAAACAATGATGAGGTAGCATCTCCCCCCAGCTAAAGAGCAAGCTTGCTTCCCCTAGCTATAAAAGCAAGGAATTCCTCAAATTCAGTGTTCGTATCCTGTACCACAGTCCACTGAGTGTGCAGACAACCCTGATGGACCCATTATATCACCCCTGTAGGGCTTGGAAGAAATGGGGAACCATTGCAAATGAGCAAGAAGCTCTGACAACTGCTTTTGCTGTGAATAATAAAGTCTTTGACTCTGATCCAGAAGCCTCATGTATTTTTCTAGCACCCATAAAACAATAACAAGTTCACTTGTTAGCTTGAAAGGAGAGTAAAATCCCAGACCCTGCATACTTGATACTTGTGTTGTAAAACTTCTCACATATTATTTCCATTATTTACTTCTATGTCTGATTCCTTATCTAGATATTGTATCTTCCATAAGCAGAGATTGGTCTTCTTCAAGACTAATCTTGAAGTAGTTGTCACCTTATAGCAACCCCACTAATGCTTGATGAATTATCAAATAAAAGGATAAGTCAATTACAATAATCCTCTCCAAACTGAGAAAAGAAAAAGCATGTGGTCAATCTCCGTGGTGGTAAAGACCTTTGTCATTAAATTGTTCCGGAGTTTTTATTAATCACTCATCCCTGGTAGCCAGGGAGATATGAAACTTGAAATTAGTTGGAAGAGGACTGCAAGGTATAAAATACTCCTGAAGATGGTAACTCTGCTTCTCAAAGGCCCTCTTTGGTCATTATCATTGGTAATGAGGCTGCTTTAGGGAGACTTGAACTGTGAGGACTGTCTCCTTTATGTTGGTGGTATTTTGAGTCTCCTACTTTATGTATAGTTTGACACAGTTTTTACTAATGGTAAAGGATTTGGTGTCCTTTGTTTATGTCTGGTAGGATTCTTAATTTCCCTTATTCTCATGATACCAAGGATATATCATCATAGTTAAAGTATTTAGACAAAAAAAATGAAATATAAAATGTAAATATTGGTAAAGAAAGTATATACACATTTCATTGATGATATAATTATATACCTAGAGAAAACAAGAGATTCTAATAAAAAATTCTGAAGTAAATAAATAAGATAACATGTTCTTTGTTTACACTGGCAAAAGCCCTCTAGAGCTGAAAATGGGAAAAATATTGCATTCAAAATAATAAGAAAAATAATTTTTAAACTTAAGAATACATTTAACAAGAAAGGCACAAGTCTTATAGAAATTAAATTAGATTCATATTGAAGACTTTTTAAAAGTCTAAGAGGGTAAAACATTTCTAAAATAACATAAAATAATGTAATACAGAATTCTAGGGTGTGGGACTTAGTGTCATAAAAATATAAATTGTCCCAAATGAATACATATATTTAATGAAATTGAAGCTAGACTCTCAAGAGTTGCTTTTGGAGGATTTCAGTTGAAAAAAAGTCAATAAAATTCATATGAAAGAAATCTTGCATAACAGTTAAGAAAATTACAACAGCTAATTAATTTTTCGACGCATAATATGAGAAAATTTTCTAAGTGCTCTGTTTCGCTTTACCTAATCTTCACAACAACTGTTGAGATAAATACTATCACCCTGACTTTACCAATAAATTGATATAAAGAGATGTGAAGTAACTTGAAGTCAGGATTCAGTTTGACTTCAGAGTGTGTGTGTGTGTATGTGTGTGTGTATGTGTTTAAATTGAATTTATTGAGGGACATTGGTTAACATAATTATACAGGACTCGGGTGCCCAATTCTACAACACATCTCTGTACATTGTATTGTGTGTTCACCTTTCTGAGTGTGTGTTTTCAAACAGTTAACCACCAGGTCATTGTCTCCAAATTGGGGAAGGAGGACTTGCTATAAAAGATATTGAAATATACTATAAAGTATAGTATATTTATAAAGCATTGATTAAAATACACATTATAATCAATAGTATGACATATAACCAAAGAAGCAGAGCATAACAGACAGTGGTAGGAAATGATCCTTTAAGAAAATTAATGCATGAAAAGGTAGAATTCCAGTTCAGTGGGGAAAATACGATTAACAAATCTTGCTGTATAAATCGCTATCATTCCAGAAGAAAGAGTTGAATTTCTATACAAAGGTGTCTATGTAGATTAAAGACAATTTTTTAAATGTTAGAATAAATTCAGAAAAATGTGTAATAAAAAAGTGTTAATGGAAAACTTTAAACCAGGACAGGACTCCCATCCCAGAAACTATATATAAAAACGATGGATTTTCACTACCTTTAAAATTTTTGTATGGATACAGACTTCATAAAGCCAAGTCACATATCACAGATTGAGAAAAATATTAGTAATGCGTATGAGAGTTACTTACCATGAGAGACGATTTTAAAGTAATATTTTTAATATATAAAAAAGAAACTGATATGAGAAAATGCAATAGACGAAAATGAATGGGATATTGACAAAAGGACACATTCAAATAACCAATAAATGATAGTAAAATGCCCAGCTCATAAGTAGTCAGATAAAAGATAAATTAAGTAAAAAAGAGAAAGAAAGAGATTATTTCCCCAAAATGAAAAAAGAATAAAAACACCCACTGCTAATGGAAATATGGGGAAGAGGGACTTCATTACACAATGCTGATGGAAATGTGCACTTTACAACTGTTTCATTTCTAGGAATCTACCTTATAAAATTAAGAGCACTAGTTCATAAGAATGCCCGTACAAAGTTGTTTGCTACAGTGCTGTCTATGGTGGTAAAGGAAAACTGGAGGTTTTTCTTTTGCTCACCGAGGGGCAATGGGTCAACAAATAGTGACATAGCCAGTTCATGGGCATTATGCTACCAATAAAATCAAGAGATTTCCATGATGTAAAATTTGGAAAGCAGAGAAATGAGTAATAAAACTTCATTTTTTAAATGACATAATTCTGAGTTTCCTATTTATAAAATTCCAAAAGTACACATAATACACATGGAGATAAACCATCCATTTCCTGTTTTATTTAATCAGATACAACTATGGAGGAGTGTACATTGGTGGTTAACATTGATATCTTTGGGCATGATGGCATAGATGGAGGTGAGGAAAGAAGAAGGGGGAAAGGGAGTTTGGAATAAAAAACAGCACATATAATATCTAATTTATGGTAGGTTATATATGAGTGTTTATGGACTCAAAGTGTGAAAATATAGTGACCAAAATGTTAATGGCGGTTATCTTATTTTGGTGAAATTTCAGGGGCTTTTTAGTTTCTTCTTAGACTTTGCATTACCTCATTTGAATTTTTACAAAGATATGCATTATTGAGAAATTGGGAAAAAAAATCAAAGAGCTAGTTCCATCATAACCAAAATTCCACAAGTAAAAACTTTTAAAAATTAATTTACATATTGTGCAGAAATTAGAAAATTACAACTGTAATAGCAAGAAGTGGAAAAATCATCCCAATATGAAGAAATAAAACCATTCTCTGAAGATTGCTGACATGTATGCGGCAACCCTCAAAGCATCCTTGTACACTTTCCGTTGAACACAAATCTGAAATCAATTTGAACCATAGTGGAAGTATTAATATCATCTAGCTACTCAGAGAAATGGAAACTGAAGGATTGTTAATAGTTTATAAATAATGGAAGGTGAGTGCCTAAATGACCTATTTACTTAACTGTGAACTTGAGGCTGGCCTAAAATACAAGGCATACTAACATGTGTATAATTAAAGGGGCTTCTTTTCTCAAGGCCAGTCTAGAAAAGTCAATGACTAGGTGAAATTTGTCCCTTGTGTGCCAGATTCTTTAAAGCTGACTGGCCCTGGCTTCCGTGACTATTTTTACTTCATCTTCCATCAGAATGTATTTATCTCATTCCTTCAGTTCCTAGTTCATTTAGAGGTAATCAGAGATAGTCACCTTCAAGTCCTATCATCTTAGGTGAAAAATCCTATTAAACAGTATGACTTTATATATTTTATTACTTCAGAGTCTTGATCACTTGACAATTCTGAACCAGCAGCATTTAAACAAGGCCTTTGTGGAGACACGGTATACCCCCCCAAAAGCTCTGGAAAGTCCTCAGGATTTGAGGTAGAAGTCAGGGTTTTGTCCCAGAGCTGTCATTAACTATGACATTAAAAAAAAGCCACTATACTCTAAACCTTGATTTCCTCCCCAATAAAATCTGCACCCTGCCTTTTCCTCCTAAGTTGTGAGAATCAAGTGGGATGACATTAAGATCACAATCATTAAAGAAAGGTCAATTATGTTTTTCTCTGATTGTAGAAGCAAAAATATCCTTTGAAAAAACTTGTAAATGCAAACATCACTAAGAAAATAAAAATCACCCATAATCACAAGATCTGCAGATAACCAATGTTAACATTTGATGTACTCATTTAGATTCTCTTCTCCGTGTACATATTTACATACAATATCATTTTTAATAGCTGCTTAATGGTTATTGTAGCTTATCTGATCTGTTTAATAAATTCTTCACTGTTGATATCTAGATTTATAATTTTCCACCATTAATAAGCCGTGATATATTTTGGGTTAAATCAATCTCATCAAATTATATTATTCAGATCTTGTTCATTCATGTTTTTGCATACTTGGTATGTCAGAAACTGAGAAAAGCCATTCCTTGATTTCTCTTATTTCTTCTTGTATCTATAATTTTTACCTTATATTTTGATTCAATATTATTTGATGCATACTGATCTGTGAATGTTACATGCTTATTTTAAGTTATTTCTTATTTTAATTCAATATTTGTCACAATTATTGCTTTTAGACTGAAATTTGACATTGTCTAACAATCTCATAACTATCAGGATTAAATGAGATGTTACATGTCCTTAGTACTAAATAAAAATAAGCTATTATACATCACTTCTACTTTACTATTATGTTTTTATAATGTAATATATAGTGCCCATACCTTCTTTCTCTCTGCATTTACCTGATATATTCTTGACCAACATTTTACTTTGAACACATGTAATGTTTCGTTAAAAACATCATGTCATTAAATTTTCTGTTTAAGTGAAAATCTCCTTTTTAACAAAAGAACTTAATCCACTTACATTGATTTAATATATTTGGTTTTACTTTTGTCCCCTGGTTTTCTATTTCCTTTGCCTGTCTTTTGCTATATAGTTAGTACTATTTTTATATCTCCTTCATCATTTTGTAGGATATACATAGTTTTACATGCTTATGGTATTTACCATTGAATTTATCAAAAGTATTTTTGCATGCCCAATGATTCACAATGTTATTTTCACCACCAGCTCTTGGTGGATAAACTCACATTTACTACATATTCCCTCAATGTGGACTGCTGCAGTGATAGAATGGGCTGTAGATGATTCACAATTCCCATTTCTATGTAGTTCAACTGTTTTTACTTGCACCAATCACAAGATGCCATGGCTGCCTGCCACTGCCACTGAAGCTTCACTTTTAGTGTCCATTGCAAAAACTAAGTTTTGGAAATTCCCATGTCAAAATAAAGAATTTAGCATAATTTCATTAAATATCTCAAATCTATATCCAAATGATTTTTTTGTCAACCCAAGAAAGTATTCTAGAATATGTATATTTAAAGAGAATCTTTTCTTTATTTTTTAAAAGATTTTATTTATTGAGAAGAGAGAGAGAGAGAAGGGGGGAGGAGCAGGAAGCATCAACTCCCATATGTGCCTTTCCCAGACAAGCTCAGGGTTTAGAAGCAGTAATATATATATGGTGTGTGTGTGTGTGTGTGTGTGTGTGAGAGAGAGAGAGAGAGAGAGAGAGAGAGACAGAGAAAGAGACAGAGAAAGGGTAGATAGAAACAGACAGGAAGGGAGAGAAATGAGAAGTGTCAATTCTTTGTTGTGGCATCTTAGCTGTTCACTGATTGCTTTCTCATAGGTGCCTTGACCCGGGGGAGAGGGGGCTACAGCAGAGCAAGTGACCCCTTGCTCAAGTCAGCAACCTTGAGTTCAAGCCAGTGACCTCAGGGTTTCAAACTTGGGTCCTCTGCATCCCAGTCCAATGCTCTATCCACTGCACCACCGTCTGGTCAGGCAAATCTATTTTTGATTGTTACTTTTGTTCTATTTGTTTTGTTCTCTTTAACAATTGCATGTGTGTTGGCCCTTCTTTCTCTGTTGGAGGAAAGCCAAAACACCGAGTGACTTTCTGTTCCCATCCTGAGAAAGTGAAGGTCAAGACCAACCATACATGACTGAAGGCAGTCGCGTTCACAGAAGGTCCAAGGACGCAGATGATTGGTCCTGCTGGAGCTTTCTGCAGGTCAGGAATCAGAAAGCAGATGGTGTGGTGTGTCTCAGAAAGGGCAAGAAAAATCTAATCAGTTTTGCAAAACTAAATAATAAAATTGTACACTGTATTCTGTTTGTTAGTTTCTTACACATGATGTCATGTTTCTGCTTAATAAATTGGATAGCTGATCTCCCCAAGGCACCTCAATCCTGGAGAGATTGCGGCCCTCTACTTGCAATATTGCTGCTGCCTTATTCCTTTGTGGCTCCTCTTCATGAAACCCTGAATATTAACAATATGTCGCTGATTTCCATAGGCCATTTTCCCTTACTTCACATAACTGTATGCATTAAGTTTGCCTCCCACATCACTTATTTATTCTCCATTGTATCATTTCTATCCTTTCTTGAGCCCAACACAGATTTAACTATATTACTGTTTCTTTTTACTCTCTTAGAATTTTTTCATATCTTACTTACCATCCCCCTCTTTTCATATTATCCCATGTAATTTTTTATTCCAACATATTTGCCTCTTACAGATTTCTGCTCTTATTTTATACACATGGTTTCCTGAGAAATTCTTCATACTGTGGAGTAGATAATTTTCAAAAGCATGCTATCTTCTGATACATCAGGTGAGCTTGGCAGTCTCTTATTATAAATATTTTTCCTAAGTCTCAGGCATGTATCTTTAGGCAATGTTTCATTAGATGAAGGAGTAGTTGATTCTACTTACAGTTTTATTTGTCTGATACTGAGATTTTACTCAGGTTTTGGCATTTAACTGTTCAGTCATTTTAGCTTTTAATGTTGTATGTTTCTCCCCCCCCCTTTTATGTATTTTATCCAGAAGTTTGGAAAAACTTTCATATACAATTGTAAATATGAAGTCTCTCTTACCAAAGTCAAAGGCATGATTTCCATTGGTAGACTGAAAAAGCACAAGTTTAAGGAAGTGTGAAAATTTAAATCTCTTACCAGACTCCCTGATAACAAAAATAGAAAGCCCTAATTCTCTGAAGTATACTTTATTTTTAAAAAATGGTTATCAATATTTTTAATATATTAGTCTTTTTGAGAGGCTACAATAATACATCTCTGGTTTTTCTTTTTATTTGTTTGGTTTTTTTGTCAGAGAGAGAAACAGATAGGGACAGACAGGAAGGGAGAGATATGAGAAACATCAGTTCTTCGTTGTGGTTCCTTAGTTGTTCATTGATTGATTTCTCATATGTGCCTTGACGGAGGGGGGGGGCTACAGCAGACCAAGTGGCCCCTTGCTCGAGCCAGCGAGCTTGGGCTCAAGCTGGTGAGCCTTGCTCAAACCTGATGAGCCTGTGTTCAAGCTGGCGACCTGGCGACCTCGGGGTCTCAAACCTGGGTCCTCCACATTCCAGTCCGACACTCTACCCACTGTGCCACTGCCTGGTCAGGCCATCTCTGTTTATTAATGTATATTTTTAACTTGAAAGAAGTTTCTAAATATTAGAAAATGTATAGTGTTATCCTAGTTTACCTACAGTTCTTATCATCCGAGCCTTTAAAATATATGTAGTTTCATTTGCACATATCTGCTGAAAAACCAGTTTTGAGATTATGAGTAATGAGTTGCTGAGTTTTATAGGTATCAGAGCCTTTGTGACAACTTTTGATACAATATACTAAAGAAACAATCATACAATCTCCAATTTCTGAAAATAAAATGTATCCATCTAACTATAATGCATTTTAAAAGATAAGAAGCAATATAGTAAACATTAACAGTGGTTGAAATTTGGATGGTAGAATTATAAATAATTATTTTCTTATTTTGAATTCTACATTTTCTATAATTAATATGCATTACTTGTATAGTCAAAGAAAACCCCTCTCTGTTTTAATTGTACAAAGCTTTAATGATAAAGAAATTAAACTAATAAATTATGTTTTACCTATGTTCAGTTCCAATTGAATGAGTATATTATAGATGAAAAGTTTTAGAATTAGAGGCCACTTCTTAATCAATTACAAAGACAAAATGATTGACAATAGGTGTATGTAAAGATTTTGCTCTATAGACTAATGCTGTGTTTTCTAGACTTGTGGATTTCATGGGCCACAAAATAGTGTTTTAGAGACTGAAGAAAAGTTGTAAACTTTTATTTTTCTGAACAAGTATGTATTTAAGAAAGCTTCATAAATATCACATTTACATCATCATTTCATAAAAGACAAAACATTCTTATCTCACATAATGGGAAAGGCCATATAGTGTCATAAAATAAAGAACCATCCTTTAAAAGAATTTTGCTGCTGGTTGGCAAAAACTTTCTTAAGGATGAGTTTTGGCTGGTGCTTGAGGCCCCCTGGACTAAAACTTGGTTCACCTGATGACTGAGCATGGAGAAGTCCCAAAGACCATCTTATCTGCTCCTCAGAGACAGAGTAACTGCTGGTATAGGAACAGGTGTTGGAGAAGAAAAGTTAAAATCAAACTTGTATTATTTGCAGGGAGAAGACCTGCTTTAACCAATATTTTTAGTTTTATCACAAGTTTTACTAAAATATATATATATATATATATATGACATATTTAAATTTCCATATAATCAATAATAGGTTGTGGGAAAATAGTTTTCAAAATAAAATATTGTGATAAATAGATAACTGGAATTCAACTCTTCTCACCATCTCTACCATGACTATCCTCATTTAGCCTGGCTAAACATGGCAGCCAGAGTGAGCTTATTAAAAGCTAAATTGAATCATGTCATTCTTTTACCAAAAGCTTCCAGTGGTTTCTCATTTTAAAATAAACCAAAGTCTTTACACTGTACTACTGAAGCCAAAGTCATGAGTAGATGGCACATATATGATACATCATATTCATGCTGATGTGTTCTTTTTAAGAAGAGGATGGTTTTTGCCTGACCAGGTGGTGTTGCAGTAGATAGAACATCAGACTGTGATGCTGAGGACTCAGGTTCAAAACCCCAAGGTCACTGGCTTGAGTGCAGGCTCACCAGCTTGAGAGTAGGGACACTGTGTTGAGCGTGGGATCACAGACAAGACCCCATGGTCACTGATGAACCCAAAGGTCTCTGGCTTTAAGTCCAAGGTCGCTGGCTTGAGCAAGGGGTCACTTGTTCTGCTATAGCCCCTTGTTCAAGGCACATATGAGAAAGGAATCACTGAGCAACTAAGAAGCTGCAACAAAGAATTGATGCTTCTCATCTCTCTCCCTTCCTGTCTGTCTCTATCTGTCCCTCTCTCTGCCTCTCTCTCTGTCTCTGTCAAAAAAAGAAAAAAAAGGATAGTTTTTACAGCTACCAACCCTTCTCTTCCAGATGATTATAATACATTGGATTATTTGAAATAATATTATTTGTCTTTCAGGTTATAAATATAACCCAAATTCATTGTATAAAATATGTAAAACACAGAAATAGTATACATAAAAAATTAAAAGTATCTCTAATTTTGCCCATCAAAAATAAATATCAGTAACATTTTCATGTATTTATTTCTAGGTTTTTAAAATTAATTTTCTTTTATATATAGTAGGATATAAAACTGAGATGCAAATGTATATTCAATAGTTTTCACTTAGTAAATAACCCATCAGTTTATTTTCCCATGTCATAACTAGTCTTCAAAAACATAATGCTGAATAAATATATACTACTGAACTATCTAGCTAGGCTACCATCTAAGGAGATAGTTCCCTATAATGTATATTTAAGTTGTTGCTGGTTTCTAAAAACAGTATTTAATTATTCTTGCTAATAGCCATAAGCTGAAAAGAAATAGCCCCTAACTTCTGGATTGAGGTAGAGTCAGCATCAGCACAGAGAGTTTGTGATGTTTGGAGATAGTGGGTCTATCACTGGGATTTGCTGTGAAGACTGCAGGAAAAAGATAATTGATCAGCTTTTTATACTGAGGCATAATGTCCTCAATTAAATCATCAGTAACATTAAGAGTTGGATTAAACGGTGTTAGAATTTCAGCTCTCCAAATTTTTATTTTGCTACCAACCTGTCTCAAGCCAAAAATAATTAGCCATCTATCAGAACACTTTTATTACAAAAGAACTCTTAACCCTTTGGGTCTCATTTATGTTTTTCTGGCTTTGTTGGCCAATAAATCACTTGGTACTGGGAACTCTTCCAACTTGACAAAGCAGTAGACAAATTGAAACACATGCCTACTTCTGTTTGAGTTTCACAGTTTAGTGGCTGCTAAGAAAAAAATTAAAATGTGTCCAATTTGAGATTTCTAAAAGGAAAAAAAATGTATGAGTCAACAAATCATTTTAAGAAAAGCAAATATACATCTTTCAGGGGCAGAATAAGACTGCATTTCTGTCACAGGGTGCCTGTGCCCAGCATTAAATTAGGCTGGGTCCATTAGGAATGTAACAGTTTGTGGAGAAACCTCATTTCTATGAGAGAGCATTCCTGGAATCCTCTAGGTGAGAACGTTATTTTATAAAGCAAACTATGCAAGAAAGTTGGTATCTGAAGAGGTGACATGTTCAGGGCTTGGCAATATACCTAGTGTGCCAGTCAAATGAAATTGGACTTGATATTGAGAGGTGTATCTGTTGAACTCAAGTATTTCTATACGTTGAGCATCATCAGTAGAAACTTGTGATTGCAAGAAATAAAAATAGGTGTTTGTTTTTTATGCAATGTCCAATGAGAAAAATGTTTAAAAGTGTTAGAGAGTAGCCTTTTTGTTTACCAAATTATCTTCATTTCTTCTTTATAATTTTCCTGTCTGGTACGAATCTTAAATAAACATGTAATTTACACTCAGATCTAGATAAGATAATATTTATAAAATAACATGTATTTAGGGCTTTCTGAGTGGCAGGCACTCTGCTAATAAGCTCTATACATGAATTACACCATTTAGTGCTCATGCTAGCCCTATGATAATGAGCCCAGAACTATTACTCTACCCATTCAATAGGGAAGAAATGGATAGGGAGGTGCAGAGGGATTAAATACTTTGCTAAAATCACATAGGTAGAAAATCAAAGCCAGGATTCAACCTAGTTAGTTTGATTCATGAGCACATAAGCACTTAAACATTATGCTGTTACTTTTAAGTTCCATTTCTACTTTTTGGTTTTGATGAAATTTTTGGTTTTGTTTTTTAAGGTCAGTGAGTATGGCTTCAGTTTACCCAGGATAAGTGGAAATATTCAAGACATAATTTTTCTGTTTTTCAATTCAGATTCTTACCATCCCTTTCTGCTGTTCTAATATGGTCACAGGAAGAGAATCTCAATAATAGTTCTAGTTTTTCAGCAGGTATTTATTATGTGGGAAAGTCCCAAATTTTCTATAGACTGAAGGGCCTTACTTTTTATAGAATGTGTCTTTCTTGATTAATGCCTACATTTTTTTTTAAAAAAGGTAATTTCCATGATCTCTGAAAATCACTATTATAATTTTTGAAGCATACCAAGGACGAAATAGAGATTATCCGTTACAGAAAGGTAAGAAAACAGAGGAATTTATTTAGAAAGAAGTAGAATACATAACTATAAATGCAATGATAATTACAGTATAGATGAATATACTGCTTGGAAATGGATACTTTTTTACTTCCACATAGTGATGCTTTCAGAAACAGGTTCGGGAACTGATTTTGGAGGATTCGGAATAAATAAGTCAACTATGAAATGAAGAGGAGGAGGCGGTGGGGGAAGAAGAGAAAGGACAGGTGAAATATTGCTTATTTCACTTCCATTTCTGCACGGAAGTTACACAAGCGGAGAAGATACATTTTTCTAACTTAAAAAAGAAAACCTTTTGGTCAGCATCAGTACACCAGGGTAAACGAATAGGTTAAAAGGAGAGAACAAGGCTGCTCCCTGGGACCATGATTCTGTTGTGGTCAGGTCCGACTGGTTTAAAACCAGTCAAAGGTCACAGCCAAACCAAGCACAATTCACTAATGGAAACTCCCCTAATATTCTAAAACAATGGGTATGTGCCCTTAAAAATTTGATAAAGATCCACTAACAAAGTCATTTCTGTTAATTGAACTTTCCGTGTCTACTAACCTACCTGAAAAATAAAACTACATATGTGACAAATCTTTTTTCACTTGGCAAAAACAGAAACCTCTTGGTTTCTTGTGGAAAAATCATAAAATATTAGCTTTATTTACTTTCCTATTTAGCAAAGACACTCTCCACCTATCTGAATTGTTCACAGGCTAACAAGTATTATCAATGCAATAGTGCGTATCTGCTGCTGAGGAAAGGGCTTTTTTTAGATGTTTATTTAGCAACGATGTGCATTGAGTACTTTCACTGATGTCATGTGGTTCTCAGGGTACCCTCTGGGAGGAAGGTGGAATTATCTCCATTTTACAGATAAAGAACAGAGGTTGAAAAAAAGCTCTATTCGTTTTGATGAAAATTTGTTTAGCTTTACAAAGAAACTTACAAAATATGATTAAATATTTTTAAAAGGGAAGCACAGAAGCCAGAATGCTGTTTTCCATTTGTATAGCTAAGGAGAGAAGGCCTCGTCTAGGCATTCGTTCAACACAGATCTACTGAACACCTACTATGTGTTAAGTCCCGTGCCCAGCTGGTCTGTCCTCCCTCTGATCTCAGTTAGTCCCCTTCCCAATAGTTGGGTAAGATGGATACTATGAATCACTCTTTCACAGACAAAAGGACATAGCATTCAGCAAGTGAAGTGGCTTCCCTGGGCCATGTACATAGTTAGATAGACGCTGACCTGGAACTCAAACCAAGTTTAACTGCCCCTCCAGAGGCTTTCTTTAATAGAGAAGGGAGACATATAAACACGTTAATCATTCTTCTGTAATTTTTAAGTTGCATTGGATTCCTCTCATTCTGGTGGTTCTTAAAATGTTTTTGAAAACATTTTCTTGCTCAGTCCTATTATTTTCCATGTTCCGCTCTATTTCTCAAAAACAGCCCCACTGTTGATTTTATGTGGTTGTTTAGAGTTATGACTGGCTGTCTTCTTCGGCTGCCCATTTCTGTGAGGGCCCAGTGCACGCAGAGTATCTGTACTTTTCATGGAACAAACCATTGGCGGAAACGTCTAAGCAAACCTACCGATGTTGGAAACAACTTTGCCATCTTCTCTTTCAACTCAAGATGGTCAAGCTGATAAACATTTAAAGTCTTACAAGGGTCTCTTGATGGACTCCCTGGAAATTCATTTGGGTTTCTCACAGTGGCAGGGTCCTTGGCTAACTAATCACCACAGGCTGTGCGAACACTCTAGCTATGCTAAAGGACCCTTAATAAGCTGTAACATTTCCCAGGGGGGTGCCCATTCACAAAGAAAGCCTGCAATAAGCAAACCCTGGTTTCCAGTATGAGCTATCACCTCTCATCCAGGATCCAACCACTTAGTCTGCACAACCATGGAACTGGCATGCTGCCAATGCTGGGAAGAAAGGTCTCCTTTGGGTCTTTATTCAACAAGTATTCCAGTGCCACTATATGCCTCACTCTGTAATTAGTGTTGAGAAGAAAGTATATGAAAAGTGCTCAAGCAAGAATGGGTTGCTTGACCAGGCAGTGGATAGAGCGTCGGACTGGGATGCGGAAGACCCAGGTTCGAGACCCTGAGGTCTCATCTGGTTTGAGCAAGGCTCACCAGCTTGAGTCCAGGGTCGCTGGCTCGAGCAAGGAGTCACTCGGTCTGCTGTAGCCCCCCCCCCCCAGTCAAGGCACATATGAGAAAGCAATTGATGAATAACTAAGGTGCCGCAATGAAGAGTTGGTGCTTCTCATCTCTCTCCCTTCCTGTCTGTCTGTTCCTATCTGTCCCCCTGTCTGACTCTGTCTGTCACAAAAAAAAAAAAAAAAAAAAAAAAAAAGAATGGGTAAAAGAAGTCCTTATGTTCCCTAGGAGCCTATAAGACGTCTTCAGGGAAAAGAGCTTAGGAGGGGCAGGGAGAGCAAAATACCGTTTATAAATATCTTCTATGTGTCATTTGCTCTCAATGCCTTCTTATTTAAAGCCCAATGCAGTCCTTCAGGAGGACATTGGTTTTGTTTTACAAACGGAGAAACTGAAGCTCAGGGAAGTCAGATCCCAATCTCTCTGACATCCATTGGTCTTTCTACCACACCACTGGGAGTTGGGTGTCATTGGTCTTTCTTTAAACTGTTTTCTCTCAGATCTGACCTGTGGTGGCACAGTGAATAAAACCTTGACCTGGAAATGCTGAGGTCACTGGTTCAAAACCCTGAGCTTGCCTGGTCAAGGCACATATGGGAGTTGATGCTTCCTGCTCCTCCCCACTTCTCTCTCTCTCTCCTTTCTAAAATGAATAAATAAAAAAAAACATATAAAGTGTTTTCTCATGGTATAAACATATCTAAAGTAAGAGAATTTATTGGCTACTTACAACTATATCACCAAAGAAAAGATGTATTCATTTCAATTGATACAATTGAAGCACTATATCATTGAGTTTCTATAGTTTAGAACACCATCACACTGAATTAATTTAAGTTTTTATTTAAAAAAGTTTTTATTTATTGATTTGAGAAAGAAAGAAAGGGAGGACAGGAGGAAGGGAGACAGCGAATGAGAGAGAGAAACATCAATTTGTTGTTCTACCTATCTATGCATCCACTGATTGATTCTTGTATGTGCCTTGACCAAGGATTGAACCTATAACCCTGGTACATCAGGACAAGCTCTAACCAACTGATTTGCCCTGCCAAGGCAGTATTAATTTAACATTAATTTAACTTTAAACATAATATTTCAAATGTAGAGCTTTATGTAAAGAATATAAAATATAGATTTTATATGCATACAGGAATAAAATTTCAAAATTAACTTATAGTTTTGAAAGACTAGAGTGATATTACATTTGGTAGACACATTCTTATCTATCCTTTACTCTCTTCTCTTATAACTCATTCTTTTTCAATTTAGACATCTATGTAATATTTTAGGGGAACATAATATTGTTCTAAAATAAATATAAATTAAAGAACAGAATACTAGATTTTTATTTTTTGTTTCTTGGATATTCCTGAGTATAGAGAATTATTAAAATTTATCATAAACAACTACATCATAGTATGTCATACTCTGGAATATTGGTAGCCACAAAAAGGAATGAACTGTTGGTACATGAAAAAAATATGGATAAATCTCAAAATAATTGTGCTGAGTGGAGAAAGTCAGTTAAAAAAAAGAGTGCATAATATATGACTCTGTTTATACTAAAAATGCAAACTAATCTTTAGTAAGCAAAAGCAAATCAGTGGTCGCCTGGGGATGGGGCCCAGGGCAGGGAGGGTGGAAGGGAAAGATGAAAAGGGGTGGTTGATATGTTTATTATCTTGATTGTGGTAATGGTTTCATTGGTTGATACATTATGACAAAGTTGTCAAATTATATACTATGAATATGTGTTTATTATATGTCATATCTCAAGTTATTAAAATAATCATAAGATATATATATATTTTAAGAAATATTAAGAGAAAATTTGAAGAAATTACCTAAATGTGTATAATATTTGGGGCAAAGGCTTTAGATTCAGAAAAAAACTGAGATTGTATCTTAGCTCTTTCACTTCTTGTTATGTGACCTTTCTAAGCTTCTATTCTCTCATGTGTAAAATGGGAAATAACAGTAACCTCCTCACAGGATTGTTGTGAGGATGAAATGGGCTAATAAAAGTAGTTAACACAGTGTACCCAGCATACACCAAACACTTACCATTATTCTAAGATGTATATATGCACACGTACAAATAGATACGCATATATACTTTTTTTTGCATATATACTTTTTACATAAACTGATAATGTGACACATAGAATATAGGATTATGATAAACCCAAAAGAAGCCATGAGTAAATCAATAAAAAATAAAATTTTTGTGATTACTGTTATTGCTTTCCAAAACATCATCTAATTTTTAACAATTATGTGATGTAAGTCTTATTAATACCCCTATTTTGCAACCGAAGAAAAGCAAACCAGAGGAATGGTGAGGTCAACCAGCTAATGAATAGTAGAACTGGAAGTGGAATATAGGCACTTCCGCTTCAAGACAAACCATAAGAGGAAAAGTCAAGGTCCTTTCTCAAAACTTGTTAATAATTATTCTGTGACTCAGGTTAAATACACAATTTTTAGTCCTATATGGAGCAAATATTATGGAAGAGAATCTTTCTGTCCTACACCCCACTGCCAGTTCACCCTGCTCCCCCCTGTGAAGTGTGTTCCCATAGTTCTCAGTTGCTCTGACCCATCTTTCCATGATGCAAGTGTGTGTACCAAGCTGCACACGAGTCCCTGTTGCAGGCTCTTCTGTCTCACCCATTGCCTGCCTGCCTCTCTGCCTTTGTATATGTGATTTTGTCTAGTCCACCTGTAACACCTGTCCACAACTCTGTTGGTGAAGATCTTGTCCATGCTGGCAGACATTAATGACACCATTCATTTGTTCATTCGTTCCACAAATTTGTGTCTAACAACAATTATTACCAGGCACTGATCTAGATGCTGAGAAAACCGTACCAAACAAGCATCACCTCCTCCATCATTTCCTCTTTGAATCTGACTTTCTTGGTATTGATAGTGAAGTTGTTCCTCCACCCTTGAAGATTATGTCAGGGCCATGGTACAGGGCTTGAGACAAGGGAGCAAAACTCTTATTCAAAATGTATTAATTTGCCTGACCAGGCGGTGGCACATTGGATAGAACGTCGGACTGAGATGTGGAAGGACCCAGGTTCAAGACCCAGAGGTCGCTAGCTTGAGCGCGGGCTCATCTGGTTTGAGCAAAAGCTTGTCAGCTTGAACCCAAGGTCGCGGGCTCCAGCAAGGGGTTGCTCAGTTGGCTGAAGGCCCGTGGTCAAGACACATATGAGAAAGCAATCAATGAACAACTAAGATGTCGCAACGGCAACAAAAGACTGATGATTGATGCTTCTCATCTCTCTTTGTTCCTGTCTGTCTGTCCCTATCTATCCCTTTCTCTGACTCTCTGTCTCTGTAAGAAAAAAACAAACAAAAAAACCAAAATGTATTAATTTAAGAGAAAATAAAGTGTTGAATTTGCTATAATATAAAAAGTATTTGATGTAAATAATGCACAGAAACCCAGACAAGACAGCCAAACTTAAGTAAAGTTGATTTGGTATAAGAAACTCTAGGAAACACTTGGTCTCACAGGGAGATGTAGGAAGACAACTTGGTGCCACCAGCATATCCTTTTGCATTTTGTTGTCATTTGGGAGAGGGATTAAATAGGTTAAAGGTAAAATTTAGAAAGTGCTTCAAATGGAGTTTCAGCAGAAGGACCAAGGAAATAGTATAGAGGAAATATAATTACAGAAACCAGAATAATAAACGTCTGTAGAAATTTTGATTTTAAAAGTAACTTTTTCACAGAAGAAGCTCTCCAAAGAGCAGCAGAGAATGTTATAAAATGCTATAGGTTTTTATAATAAAGGGATTTATATAAAGAAAATGTTTTCATGCATATTGTTTTTGACATGACTCTCCCTTTTTCTCATAAGTACCACTGATAGGAGGCTTCCCTAGATAGAGTTTGTATCAAATCTGATGTTTAAAATACATTGTTTCTTAAGAAAACTGTGGTCTGAGCAAAGGTGTGATCTACAGGAAGCTGCTGTTATAAATTTAGTCTGAGCCAAAGCTGTTTTATAACTTAGGTAGCTTTTCAGACTTAGTTTATCCAATTGAATTGCAATAAAGACACAGAAATAATTATCAGGGAAAATAATGAAAACCTCAAGTCTTAAGTATTGTTGTATTTAATACTATGCTGTTGATATATTTTTAAAGCTAAATAAAATATAAAACTTAAGAAAATTTATAGCTTGAAGGTTTATTAAAGTCATGGTAATGACACCATATATGAAGAGAATGTTCCAGCCGTGGCCGGTTTGCTCAGTGGTAGAGCGTCAGCCCAGTATGTGGATTTCTTGGGTTCGATTTCCAGTCAGGGCACACAGGAGAAGCGACCATCTGCTTCTTCACCCCTCCCTCTCCCCTTTCTCTCTCTCTTCCCTCCTGCAGCCATGGCTTCAAATGGTTCGAGCAAGTTGGCTGGGGGCTTCCTGGGCGGTTCCTGGTCGGGGTGCAAGCGGGAGTCTGTTTTTGTCTCTCCACCTCTCAGTTAATTAGAGAGAGAGAGAGAATGTTCCTTCCTCTAAAAGCTTTGTCCACTGGTTCTTTGTTGCACATACATTTATTATATCTGAGGTATTTTCTATATTCAAAATGTTAGTTTTCTAAGATGCTTATACATATAGTGTAAGTGTACAGTATAGAATAGTGGGGGAAGCAAAAGAAGAAACAATGCATTTTTCAAGAAACATTTAAGAATAGTTTCCCTCTTACTGTTCTATTCTCACCTCCTCCATAATGTTTAACAGGAAGTCACAACTCTCAGTTGCATAATTCGTGTTTTCCATTCTCTGCATATTTTTCAGCTGAGCACTTATTAGAAATATGAAGTCAGTTCTAGTGAGAATACATCTTATCACATGTGACATCACTTTTGTCCGCAATCAAAGCACTGGGCTTTCCTACCAAAATATTTTACCTGCCAGAGGTCCCCCCTAGGAGTGCGGAGACAGCAAATATGAAAATAGAAAAGGATGGAGTTCTGTTTCCAATTCAGTTTATCAGCCACATGGCATTTTGTTGGGTCAGTGAAAGATACGTCCACACCCCCAATGGGAAAATTACATATTTTAAAATTTTTTGTTTCTCTATTGTTGTCATTTCTACTCTTGTTTAAAAGGGTAGATGTATTTATTCCCTTCTCCATATATTGTATTTAGATTTTTTTTTTTACAACAAGCTTGGAAGTGTATTACTTTTATAAACAACAAAAAAATACTAGTTCTTGGCCTGACCTGTGGTGGCGCAGTGGATAAAGCGTCGACCTGGGAACACTGAGGTCGACAGTTCAAAACCCTGGACTGGTCTGGTCAAGGCACATATGGGAGTTGATGCTTCCAGCTCCTCCCCCCTTTCTCTCTTTCTCTCTCTCTCTGACTCTGTGTCTCCTCCTCTCTAAAAATGAATAAAATAAAAATAAAATAAATTAAAAAAAAAAAATACTAGTTCTTGGTTTCTTAATTCCATCAACATGGAGCGTCTGCTTTATTGCCAAAGGTTGTGATAGGGCTGGGGTCCAAAGTTAAGTGAAATGTAATTACACCTACAGGTCAATTCATCAAAAATCAGTTCACCAAGAGTCTATTTATTAAAACAATTCCTGGCCATTTGCTCTGAAAAACTGACAATCGGATAGAACACAGATATGTAAGCAACCATGAAATGCCTACTTTATAAGTGCTGTGAACAAAACTATTGTTCAAAACTCAGAGGATAATTCCTTGGAAGTCAGTGAGAGACTCAGTGAGAACGTGTGATTTGATCTGGGCTCTGAAAGAGGAGTCAAGTTTGCTCTGTGTGATGACCTTTTGTTTTACTTCAGACAGAATGACAGAAACGGTATTTTTTTAAAGGCCCAGTTTGAACTCTACAGTTTCTTCCAAACTAAGCACAAGGGAATTCTCTCTTTTATTTATGTGCTTTCACCTTGTGCTTATATGAATTCTTAAAAATACTTATTTGCAGCCTGACCAGGCGGTGGTGCAGTGGATAGAGCGTCAGACTGGGATGTGGAAGACCCAGGTTCAAGACCCCGAGGTCGCCAGCTTGAGCGTGGGCTCATCTGGTTTGAGCAAAAGCTCATCAGCTTGGACCCAAGGTCGCTGGCTCCTGCAAGGGGTGGCTCGGTCTGCTGAAGGCCCGCAGTCAAGGCACATGTGAGAAAGCAATCAATGAACAACTATGGTGTTGCAACGGCAACGAAAAACTAATGATTGATGCTTCTCATTTCTTTCCGTTCCTGTCTGTCTGTTCCTATCTATCCCTCTCTTTGACTCTCTCTCTATCCCTTAAAAAAAACCAAAAAACAAAAATACTGATTTGCATACAGCCTCCTTGCCCACCCAGGTCTTGCTGAAGTAAAAAGAACAACTCCATTCTCCCAGTTCCCGGTCTGTTGGCAAAGCTATTTGCCAGTTATGCATAGAAAAGGCTGAAGTTGGAGAGGTTCACAAGTGCAGACCTCAGTAATGCACTCCAACTGGCTCTGGAGTAGCTGTTTGTATACTGGGCTCTCCCTTCTTCCCAGTAGTACCCTCCTAGCTGATGGTCCTATCTTGCCGTGTGATGTCAGGTTCATAACCAATGCCAGCTCAAGTGGTCAAGAAACTGGATGTTTCTCAGCTGAAGAAGAGCCAGGGCTCACAGGCAGATAGGAGATTAAGGAAAACCAAGGCGGCTGCTAGTCCATACGATGACCAAATGTGACTTACAATAAAGTAACCTAAGCAGTCTTGCACCAGGACACAGAGCTTTATCAGAGGTTCCCCACTTGTTCCTCTATCTGGTGCATTTTTGCAGGGCATTAACCTGTCAACCATGCTTCAAGGCTTTGAAAAATCTGCCAGTTTGAAAACATCTGCATCAGTTTTGTGCTTAATGCCACTTCATCAGACTCCCCCATAGCCTATAGGCCATTCCCATTATCTCTCATTAAGTCCTTATTCATCTGTGCACAGCTGAACAGAGCGCTGCTGCCACGGCAGTAACTGCACAGTAGCTTAGAGCTCCATATTTACCACGAGCACCTTACGCTGCATTTAGCATTTGGGGGGTCTGGGCTGGTACAGAACCTCGGTCCTCAGAAATATTGATTTCTTAACAAATGCAGAGAGCATGAAGAAAGCCTTAGTAAATTATGTATCTTCTTATATATTTTACACCAGGAATATACTATAGTAATCAACTTACATCAATTCTTGAGGGTCCAAAAATATATTCTGGGTTTAAATACTAGGTTCTTTGTTACCTGCTAAAGCAGGGTTACATGAAAAGGTCAGATAAGACTGTGTTTATTATATAGTACTGCTGAACTCTTGCAGCAGTAAAGGATTAATCAAACGGAAAATTGGAATCAACTTATGATTTGGGAAAAAACTTTAAATACTGTTGGATGGTCATAAAAACTGCATTTCTTTAGAATATACTCTGCTCATAATATGAAATACTTTGGTAAGGGCCATGACTGACAAAGTGAAAATCTTGATGACTACTTTCCATTATTTCCAATTCTAATGTGAAGTAAAGATCACACATAACCTTTGTCCACTAGTGCTGACCAGGGGAAAATGATTTGATAAATCAGTGCTTTTATACCTGTGTTCGGCGACCACCTTTTCTACAGGATCACGCCACTCACTACAATTCCAACCTGGACTGATGCCCTGTCAGCTGGTATTGTTGCTGTACAATTATTTTTCAATCTTAAGTTTAGAGAAAGAAGAATCTACTTAGTCATAATGAAAAATAACCTAATGAAAATTTAAAAATATTATTTCAGATTGGAAAGAAATACCAATGAGTAGCCTAGAAAAGTA
Organism: Rhynchonycteris naso; assembly: GCA_037038555.1. NCBI lineage: Eukaryota > Metazoa > Chordata > Mammalia > Chiroptera > Emballonuridae > Rhynchonycteris > Rhynchonycteris naso. The sequence goes on along the minus strand of CM072997.1, from coordinate 42,452,753 downwards.
TCTTTTAATAAAATAAATATATATTTATAGTAAATTAGAAGTAATCACCTCAAGGAGTTGGAAAAGTATTCTTTTTTTAAAGCACATTGTGTTTAATTTAGACAAGGTGGCACATTTTGGGAACGGCCCATAATAGTTAACTTTCTTAGTTAAAGCAGGACACCACTGAAGGCTGCTCACACTCAGCTCCTGTGTAATTACTTGCAATTACCTGTTTAACTTCTACCCACTTTAGTAGATTATACACCTCATGAGGGCATTATCCTCAACATCAGCAGTATTCCTGGTGGAGAGCCCAATAATCAATGCTTACTTGTTGAATGAATAAATGAATGAATGAATGAATGAATGAAAGCAAATTTACTTGGACAAATTCGCACAAATAGTCGAGGGAAATATTATACAAATCTTTGGGAATGCATCGCTGCTATTAGCAAAGCAACTCAAATTATGCCCTCCTTTTAAAGTGGCAAAGAATAATGAAATTCATATGTGAGATTGACACATAATTTTTATTTTGCATTACTTTGGTCAAAGAGTCTTCATCTTGGCTACACATTCTAGTCATTTAAGGAGCTGTAAGAAATAAAAAACCCCAATTGAAGAGAATATTGGCTGGGGCTGATAGCAGCTGATTTTTAAAGATATCGCTGGTGATACCAATAAACAGACAATGTTGAGGACAGTGACTGAGGGGCACACTTTTCCATACATGTCTGATCATAAAATCACCTGGCTGCTCAGTTCACAATCAGCCTTGAGAGGTATCAAGAATTTTTAATCATTTCAAGTTTGGAAGATAAAAAGCACCAGTTTGTTTTGACAGAGAAGAACTCGTTTCTAATTCTTTAAAGTGGTCTGACTCCAAATTTCACCTTCTATAGCAGTGGTTCTGAGGTACCGAACCCACCAGTTTCATATGCGCATTCACCGAACCCTTCTTTAGTGATAAATAAAATATGGTTTTTTTCCCCCAAATTCAAGACATAGGTATATGTTTTTTTACTGGTGCACAAAATGAGCCATGCATGAACATCACCTTGCTCAAAGAACAAAACCAACAAAGTGCATGAACTCACAACAAATTACGGTATTACTTTATTCTGGCCTCCGCGGGAGAGGCTTCTCCGAACCCCTGAGACCGACTCATCAAACCCCTAGGATTCGATAGAACCCAGGTTAAGAACCACTGTTTTATAGAGTTGCCATTGCTTCTAATTTACTGTCAACACAAATGTAATTTGTCGCGGGATTAATTTTCAGGCTTCCTGGGGCATTACTTCGTGTCCTGAAAAAATGTTTCTACAGCTTTTTTAGACTATATCTTTATTACTGTAAATCAATTCTCATCTATCTAAAGTAATTACAGCATGTGATTAAGTGTTGGGAGGAGTTGTTTGGACACCAAGAGCTGTGAGAGTGCCGAGGAGGAAGAAATCGATGTGTATTCTAATGACACATAGACGGGACTTGAGCTGAATTTGATGGATGATGGAAGAAAAGAGAAACTGCATTTTGGGCAGAGGACATGGCAAGTCATGAGCAAAATGTCTGTTCTAGAGATGCACAATACCCATATTGTAAACTCACCATTGCTTATTTTTCTTCTGATGCTTCTCCCTCCCATTTATATTCCCAAATCTCATCGTGGACCTGCTCAATCAAAATTGGAAGCAGGAGACTAGAAATCTGTATTTTAAACAAGTTCTCTAAGTGACTTTTATAATGGAACACTAACTTAGGGAAATGAACTAGCTGCACAATTCAAGAGAAAGATAGATGAGACGGAATGTCCTAGAAAGAGAACCAAATGCAACAAACTGGCACTTCTGTCGACATAAATCAGGCATACCATTTTTCATTTATGAAACTGGCAAAGATGAATACACTTGGCATCCCTCAGGGTTGATGATAGAACGAGCTTTTACACACTGCTGATAGGAATGTGAATTGGTACATTGCTAAAAAACAGTTTAGCAATCCTTATTGAAAGGCTTAATATTTTTCCTACCCTTTGACATAGTAATTACACTTCTAGAAATTTATTCTAAGGTTGCGGTCTCAACCTTGGCAATTTATCAGAATCACTTGTAAAACTTTTATGAACTACAGATTTCTGGGCCCCACTCCCTGGAGATTCTGATTCTGTAGATTTGGGGTGTGGTCTGGGAAGCTGAGTTTTGAAAATTCTCATGTAATTTGGGCTTATTTTTTAAAATTTCAAGTAATAGAAAAGTTAAAGATTGATGAGAATCCTATTCTCCACTTTCCATCCTCTGTGTGGGTAGTCACACCGGATATGTGGTTTTGTGTCTTCTTTTTTCATTCGATAACATATGTTATAGCCATCCGTCCACTTTTGTGTATTCAAATCTGATTATTTTAATAGTTGTATAGCATGCAAGAAAGCAATTCAGTTTATTTAACCATGGTAGACATTTGAAGATCATTTTCACATTTTTGTTAACAAATACAATAAACATTCTTATGTGAATAGCTATCTCTTACCTGTGTGAACATTTCTGTAGGATATTCAGATATGGAATTGCTGAGTCACATTAACTTTGATACTGACAAATTGCTTTTCAAAATGGCTTTATCTATTGTGGAAGACATGCCTCACTGCCTACCAAAATCCCTGCTTCCCCTCTGATAGGATGTCCTTGGAAGTGGAAGCTCACCTAGAGATCACATTTTTTAGCATTCCTGGCATGGTTTAGGAGGCAGTAACTAGTTCTTGCTAATGGAATGCAGATACAGAGTATCATTTCTAGGTCAACATATCTCAGATGTGACTATGACTTCATGCTCTTTCTCTTTATCTCCTGTCTCCAAAGAATTCAGGCTCCTTTGGAAAAGCCAAGCCACATTATGGAAGGAACCTGAATACTTGAGTCATAACAAAAAAGAAAGCCATCTACTCCTCTACAGAATAACCAACATTAGACTGTTGTGCAAGATAAGTAAACTCCCATGGTCTAGTAATTTATTTAATACAGTAACTAGTGTAATCCTAATTAATATTATCAGTTTATACTCATGTCACAGTAGGTAGTAGGTATTTATATTAAAAATAATAACTCTGCAAGAGATTTTGATGCATGAAGTTAAGACCCACTGACCTAACAGAATAGATATAAATATGAACAAAGTTTTAAAAATTGGCATATTTACTTCACTGTTTATGTTGGTGAAAAAGTAATAAATGTCAAATTAATAAATGAATACAAATAATGCTAAAAAAAGATATTTAATGTCATGGAATCTCATTCCATGGTTGGTTGATTATTTAAATGAATGTATTAACCTTAGGAGGAAAGTTATAAGACAATAAATATTTTTAAATAAGTTAAAAATATATATGAGTAGAAATATTTGCAAGAAATATACTATATTGTTCATAGTGGTTATCAATGATGGAATCACAGATGATTTTTTCCTTTTTACCTATCTATATTCTCTATATGTTATTATTGTATATGCATCACCTTTGTAATAAGAAAGTTCTTTAAAAATCAGTAGCTATAGCCTGACCTGTGGTAGCGCAGTGGATAAAGCGTCGACCTGGGAACACTGAGGTCGCCAGTTCAAAACCCTGCACTGGTCTGGTCAAGGCACATATGGGAGTTGATGCTTCCAGCTCCTCCCCCCTTTCTCTCTCTCTCTCTCTCTCTGTCTCCTCTCTAAAATGAATAAAATAAAATAAAATAAAAATTTAAAAAATCAGTAGCTATAATATTAAATTACATTAGCAAAAAGATATGACCTATAGGAACTCAGAGATAAACCACCTATATGGCTTTTAATTCTTGTGGTTTGAGGTTTAACAGCTAAAGTTGGGTACCTCCAAGAGGAGACCTGAAACCAAAGTAGTTCACATGCTTATTAAAAGGCTTTAAATAGAGCAGTTTGCAAACAAGAACAAATTTAATTGATTACCAAGGTTCGTGATTAGCACCTGTATGTACAGCTAAAAAGGGTTATAAACATGGGAAAGTAATAGTCTCAAAAATCCAGTTTCTGTCTTGTAATGCATGAAGAACTATTCTTTTTAAATTAAGAACCAGATGTTCTTTTATTCACTGATAAGTTTGTTCATTCATTTATAAGAAAACAATGAGAAAATGGGTAAGTTACATCAGATCAACAAAAGAAGGCACTTCCTGATGACCATGTAGGTAAGACTTTGGAAAGGTTACGAAGTCCATTCATGCAATATCCTTCCCTAGAGATTTTAAATAACAGGAAAAAGACCGTGGTGGTTTGGTTGTGGTTTTAAAAACCAAAAGATGGGACAACCTGGGTCCCTTTGGCTTATTGTTTGTAGATGAGAATGTAGGAAGGGAGAATGAATGGTGTGAGATACCAATGAATAAAGTTAAGAATGATAATTATAGCACTTAAAAATGACAAAAGTTAGATGTGATGTTTAAAATTTCATTGTACTTATACCAGTGGTTCTTAACCTGGGTTCTATCGAACCCTAGGGATTCAATGAGTCGGTCTCAGGGGTTCGGAGAAGCCTCTGCCGCAGAGGCCAGAATAAAGTAATACCATAATTTGTTGTGAGTTCATGTACTTTGTTGGTTTTGTTCTTGGAGCAAGGGGATGTTCATGCATGGCTCATTTTGTGCACCAGTAAAAAAACATATACCTATGTCTTGAATTTGGGAAAAAAAATCATATTTTATTTATCACTAAAGAAGCGTTCGGTGAATGTGCATATGAAACTGGTGGGTTCGGTACCTCAAAAAGGGTTAAGAACCACTGACATATACAGATGTAATAGAGTAAAAATTAAAAATTAAGTGCCCATTTCTAGAGAATTAAATTATGATATGTCCATCAGATATAAAAGACCTACATCAAAACACTGTAAAACATTGCCAAGACAAATTAGAAACAAACTAATGAATATCTTTTGTGGTTACCAGAAGCTGGAGGATGAGGAGGTAGGGGGGAGATGTTGGTCAAAGGGTATAAAGTTGCAGTTATGTAGAATGAATAAGCTTATAGATATAATGTACAGCATGATTACTACAGTTAATACTACCGTATTGGATACAAGAGATATGTTGAGAGTAGATTTTAAGTGCTTTTATCAAACATAGAAAATGGTAAGTATATAATATGATATGTTAATTAGCTAGATTGTAGTAATCATTTCATTATGAACATGTATATCAAATCATTATATTGTATATTTTAAATATATATAATTAAAATGTATGCAATATATAAAAGAAAAAAACTAAATTGTGTTTTTGTATCTTATTTAGTGATCTCTGCTTTGAAGAATAAAAAAAGCAAGTTATAAGGTTAATATAACACTGCTGTTAAAAACAGACAAGGACGGCCTGATCTGTGGTGGTGCAGTGGATAAAGCATTGACCTGGACCACTGAGGTAGCCAGTTCAAAACCCTGGGCTTGCCTGGTCAAGCACATATAGGAGTTGATGTTTCCTGCTCCTCCCACCTTCTCTCTCTCTCTCCCTTTCTCTCTCTCCTCTCTAAAATGAATAAATAAAATCTTAAAAAAAATTTTTTTAAACTTAAAACAAAAGACAAGGATGGTGATAGAAAAAGATATATTTGCCAAACAGATGCAAACCCCTGTATAAAATAGCCAATCATTTGGCATTACCGGTATCGATTGACTTACGACCTATGCAACTTACGACCATTTGACTTTACTACCACAATCGCTAGCCACGACTGCTCCGCATCTGGAGCAGCTTTAGTATGCACCTGTATTTTGTAATTTTGTATGTTTTGCAAATATTAAACCAGTTGTACTGGTAACGCAGTGTTTTACTTAAACCTGACAAATGTAAAAATAAGAAACAAAATGGTGTAGAGATGATACAAATGGCATAAAATGAACAAATAAAATTATGATATATAACAATAATGAAAGAAAATTATAAAATATGACTTAAAGATTTTTATAACATCATTTCACAGTACTGTATATATAGCCTACTCAACTCACAACCAAATCATGTTACGACCGGTCTGTCGGAACCTATTGTGGTCATAAATCGAGCACTAGCTGTATGTAAAACCAAATAGTTTACCTCAAGAATATAACAATTGTTGAATATAAGAAAATCTACATCATATATCAAAAATATAAATTTAAGTATACAAGTATGTAATTATTTTAATAGGTGCAGAAAAATCATTTGATAAGATGCATTATTCATCAAGATTTCCAAAAATCTCTACAAATCAGGATTATAAGGGGATTTCCTTAACAGCATAAACTTATAGCAAGCATTATCTGAGTAAAACATTTCATGTTCTATGACAGCTTCACTTCAAATTATAATAAAATACCTAACTGGTAAGAGAAGAAATATAAGAAGCATTAAATTAGGAAAGGAAAAATCAACTTCTTATTTGCAGATGATATGATTGTCTAGAGAAAATAGAAAAGGATCTTAACAAAGTTAGAATCTTATTTAAGAATGTTCAGGAAGATTTGTATTCAAACATCAGTATTTCTACAGACTAGCAATATTCATACTAAAACTATAAGAAAAAACTTGCCACTGAAAATATCGATAAAATGTTACAAAAAAACTAGGAATAAATATATAAAAGATATGCTATATAACTTTTGGGGGAAGGTTTAAAAATAGCACTGAAGGACTCAAAAGAAGACCTGAAAAAAATGTAATGACAAACTATTTCACTGACAAAAAGATACAGTATCATAAAGATATTGTTCTGTCAAATTAATATATAAATTTAATTCCAATAAAAATCCTAGCATAAAATTTTATAAACATATAATACTAACCCTAAAATTTACATGGAAGACAAAAGGACAAAAATAACCCAATAATTTTGAAGAACAATTTGGGTAATTTGGCCCTATCAAATATGGCCCTATCAAATATCATGACTTATTATAGCAATAGCAATTTAAGAGTGTGATACTGGTCTAGGTGAAAGACAAATAGATCAATAAAACATAATAGCAAGACCTAAAATCATACCTGTGTATATAGAAAAAATTGACATATCAAAAATTAGTGGGCTTACTTTGGATTATTCAATATATGGTGCTGAAAAAATTGGCTTTTTGTGTAGAAAATAAAACGATTAAATTCTTAACTTACACAAAAATATTAAGCCATAAACATGAGGAGTTGCTCAGTTTGAATAGAAAACAGAGAAATTCAATAATAATGAAATATCTATTTCACAACTATAACTTGATAAAAATTAAGTCTGAAAATGACAAGTATCGTAAAAGAGGTACTAAAACTATAACCTTGATGCAATACTGGCCAAAAAATAAATAGCTTAAACTGTTTTAAAGAGTCATGTGGTCATATCTCAGTGTAGACAATGCTCATATGCTAACAACTCCCTTTTTAGAGATCACCTAGAACAGTACTTTCAAAACTGCAGGTTATGACCCATTAACAGTTAATAAAATTAATTTAGTGAACAATGAACAAAAGGAAAGGGGGAAGAAAAAGGAGAGGAAAATGACAATGTATCACAGGTTGGAAAGCAGTTAAAGTTTTAATTGTATTTTAAGTGAGAGGAGGGGAGATAGTGAGGCAGTCTTCCACATGCACCCCAACTGGGATCCACCTTGCAACCTCATCTGGGGTCTATGCTCAAGTGCCAAGCTATTTTTAGTACCTGAGGCTGATGTACTTGAACCAACCAAACTATCCTCAGCACCCAGAGCCATGCTCGAACCAATCGAGCCACTGGATATGAGAAGGGAAAGAGGAAGAAAAGGCGGAGAAGAAGGGGGAGAAAAGCAGATGGTTGCTTCTCTTGTGTGCCCTGACCGAAATTGAACCTAGGATGTCCATATGCCGATACTCTATGCACTGCGCCACCAGGGCTGCTATTAATTTTTTTTAAATGGATGTTTCATGTTTATGGATTGGAAGACTCAATGTTAGCAAGATGTCAATTTTTCTTAAAATTACCAATTCAATACAATTCCAATGTAAATCCCAGCAAGTTTATTTGTGGGATTTGACAAGCTAGTATTGATATTTACATAAAAATTCAAAGGATCAAAAATATCAAGACAATTCTAAAAAACAGAATTTGTGGACATTTACTACCATATACCAGGACTTACTTTTACTTCAAATGCATGGTAATTAATTTAACTATGGTATTGGTGCAAGCAGAGACAAATAGGCTAATAATATACTAGAGACTCATATAAACACAAGTCAAAAGTGTCACTGCATTGCAATTAAGAAGGGGTACTCATTTAAGTAAATCGTCCTGAGTCAGTTGGATATCCATACTGAAATATTCTATCTTGACCCCTACCTCACATCAGATACAAAAATCAATTCTACATGGATCATAGTCCTAAATGTGAAAGGTTAACACCATAAAGATTTCAGGAGAAGCATAGAAGAAGTGTTTTATGATGTAGGACAAGCAAAGATCTCTTAAACAGAACACAAAGAGCGGTAACAATTTTAAAAAAAATTATAAATTGGATCTTGTTGAAATTACAAACTTTTGTTAATCAGAAGACATTATTGAGAGGAACATGAAAAGGCAAGCCACACTGTGGGAGAAGATATTTTAATATATGTATTTGACAAAAGCACATTTAGAATATATAAAGAAATACAAACCAATAAAACAAAGACCGAAATTGCTGGTTTCAGCAAGAAAATTTTATAATCTAAATTGCGCTTATGCCTTCTTAACTGCATTTGCAATAATGACATGATATTTGCTTAGTTTAGTTAGGGTTACTTATAGCAGAAAGGCAGTATCCACATTTCAGTGTCAGCTCACCTCTTAATTTATTTGTTTGTTTGTTTTTACCACATGGTAGAATAATTTATTAGAACAAATTCCATGATATATCATATAAAATAATAATTTTCTGAAAGACACCCATAAACCACCTGAGGACAAACACAGAGGAGCCTCTGTGAACTCTTCTTTTATTAACAGGACATTGAGTCCCTAGCACATGCTGGGATGCAAAGACAAATGTACTCAAGGAGGTCATGGCCTGTGGAGGAGACAGGCAAGCATTTAGGCATATTAGTTCCAGAAACTTCCCATTAAATTCCTACTGCCCGCCACTTAGAATTTATCAAACTTGTCTTGTTATCCCACTTCTCTCTTCAGACCTAATAATCTTCATTATGCACAGATATCTATGTAATAACCCAAACTAATATCATCAAGTTATCTCCCATTTCTTGCTCTCTCACACATTTCATATACACTCATTCATTTACATGTCAATTCTTTTACAAAATTATTTTACAACCCCAGAACATATTTTTCATCTATATTGCCATTGCCTAGCTCAGTATCCTATTTTCTTTTCTTTAAATTGTTGCAATAATGTTCAAACAGGTCTCCATGCCTCTATTTTCACCACTGCTACACTAACTTTATTGCCGTGAAGTTTCTATCTCTGCCTCTGTCTCTATCTCTTTCTCTGGGAAGACGTTTTGTTGTTCAAGGAAAGAAATATAAGAATCTACAGAAGGAGATATGGTGAATTGATGAGTGCTGAGCTATAGAACCAATGAGATATTTATTTTTTTTCAAAATACATCGTGACAAAGATGAAGTGAGTTATGGAAGCTTAGAGAGTACGAAAAGCAGATAGCTGTTTAAAAAAGTTTGATATGGTACTGCTTATTTTCTTATTCCAATATATTTTTACTGAGATGTAATAGAAAATAGGCAAGTTCTTAAGTTTGTAGAGACACAGAAGGGTCTTCTCATTTTTTATACCAACATAGTTCTTAATTACCTGCACCACATTAGCCCATCATGTTTACTTAGAAGCCCACTCTGCAACTGGGAGTGTGATTGCTATGTTCTGGCCAAGGTAGCCAATCAGATGATTATAGTAACAGAGTGCTGCTGTCACCCAGACTCTGACACACGCTTCAACGAGAGTCAATATTCAGGGAAGAGACAAATCTCTGTCAACTTAAGTAATAAACCGCTAGACTCATGGATACAGAGAACATTTGGACGGTTGCCAGATAGGAAGGGGAGTTGAGAGAATGAGTGAAAATGGTGAGGGATTAAGAAATACAAAATTGGGCCTGACTAGGTGGTGGCACAGTGGATAGAGCATCAGACTGGGACACTGAGGACCCAGGTTTGAAACCCCAAGGCCGCTGGCTTCAGCACAGGCTCCCCTGCTTGAGTGCGGGGTCGCTGGCTCGTGCAAGGGGTCACTCACTCTGCTGCAGCCCCTGCCCAGGTCAAGGCACATATGAGAAAGCAATCAATGAACAACTTCTAAGGAGACTAATAGCCACAACAAAGAATTAATGCTTCTCATCTCTCTCCCTTCCTGCTTGTCTGCCCCTATCTATCCCTCTCTCTGTCTCTGTCACACACACAAAAATAAAGAAATACAAATTGGTAGTAACAGAATAGTCATAGGGATGTAAATTACAGTTTAGAGAATGTAATCAATACTATTCTAATAATTATGCATGGTGTTAGATGGGTGATTTATTGAGATGATCACTTAGTGAGTTATGTAATATCTAATTACTGGGCTGTATATCTGAAACTAACATAATATATGTCAACTATAATCTAATTTTTTTTTTTTACAGGGACAGAGAGAGAGTCAGAGAGAGGGATAGATAGGGACAGACAGACAGGAATGGAGAGAGGTGAGAAGCATCAATCATTAGTTTTTTGTTGTGGTTGCAACACCTTAGTTGTTCATTGATTGCTTTCTCACATGCGCCTTGACCGCGGGCCTTCAGCAGACCGAGTAACCCCTTGCTGGAGCCAGAAACCTTGGGTCCAAGCTGGTGAGCTTTTTTTTTGCTCAAGCCAGATGGGCCCGTGCTCAAGCTGGCGAGCTTGGGATCTTGAACCTGGGTCTTCTGCATCCCAGTCCGACGCTCTATCCACTGCGCTACCACCTGTTCAGGCTAATTCTAAAATTTTTTAATGATTAAAAAGTAATAAACTGTTACAAAAGACTGAACATGGAGGTAGGCTTAGATACGATGAATACACACAAATGGTTCATGTATACAATTTCAAGTGGGTGGGATCTTGAGTTGATCATACTGGACTTTCAGTCTTGGATCATGTGCACTGGACCAGGAACTGTGCAATAACCCATCTGCCTTCTGTTGCCTATTCCAAATTGTGCTGCAAACAAAATCTTGACAACTAAATCACATTTTCTCTTAATGAAACAATAACTGGGTCTCTGAACCCACATAATATGAGCATTGTGATACTGGCATCAGGTAATTATCTCAGAGGAAAACAGATTCTGGGTGTGTGTTGGGGACTTGTGGAAACAACTGTGGAGTGCTGCTGCTGTGTGCAACAAAATGACCCAACAGATTGTGTCCTCCATTCAGCTCTTTCGGAGTTAACACCAAGTGGCTACACCACAGGTTGTGTGCAGTGTATAGAGAGAAAGGAAGAAGAGTGAACTGAGAAAACAGTATGAGTTAGAGGATAAGATCTGGCAGAGTCAGAGTGGCTCCATATGTGTTTGTTTTGTTTTGTTTCATTTTAATGAGAGGAGGGGAGGCATAGACAGACTCCTGCATGGGTCCTGATCAGGATTCACCCAGCAAGTCTACTACGGGGTCGATGCTCTGCTCATCTGAGGCACTGCTCCATTGCTCGGCAACTGAGCTCTCCTTAGCAACTGAGGCAGAGGCTATGGAGCCGTCCTCAGTGCCCAAGGCCAACTTGCAAAAGCAATCAAGCCATGGCTGTGGGAGGAGAAGAGAGAGAGAGAGAAAGGGGAGGAGTGGAGAAGATGGTTGTCTCTTCAGTGTTGAAACCAGAACTTCCACATGCCAGTGGATGCTCTACCGCTAAGGAAATGGGCCAGGACAGCTCCATAGTTAAAGCAACTATTTTTTCCTCTGGTATTGCAAAAATGTGTTTCAAATCTTCCAATTTATGTTCAAAATCTCATTTCACCTGATACTCAGAACTAACAATAAGGTTTTTACAGACTGGCAAGAAGAAACCCACCACTTGCTCAACTTTTAGAAGCTTTCAACTCCAACATGTATTTTTGTTTGGGTAAACCCAAACAACCTCTGAGAAAGAGGCCACACTGGTGCCTGTGATAGAACACGTGAGGTGTGGGTTACACTTGCACACGCCCCCTCATCCACCAAGTTCAAAACTCTCACTGAGAGAGTCATCACCCTGGTCAGTGAAAAATGCTCTGTAGGTAGTTGAATAACCACAGAGTTAACACCAAAATCCTGAATGCGACCTTCTATCTGATGGAGATTTTTTTTTCTATAATCAGACAAGTATGTTGATGCCTGTTTTTCCTTATTTCCCTAACACTAATTTTTGAAGAGTAACCATAGAAGTTCCTGTAAGTTATTAACAAAAATATAGGAGATGTGAATTGTTCAGACTGTAGGCTTTATGACTTCTCCAGTTGGATTCTTAGTGCTCAAAATGTGAAAACATGATAAGAACTCATTAAATATTGGTTCACTAAATAAGAACATTTGCTATAGGATATTTATAAAATACAATACAAAGTGACACAGGAAATATAAAAACAAAGACATGAATTCATTTGCCAGTTAGTAAACGGTAACAAAAAGAAAGCCACACAATAAAATGTCAAGATGAAGAAACAGTAAGTGGGTTAATGAAGGATGCTTTATACTGATTTTTTAAAAGATTAAGTCACCAATATTACCTTGTATTTATGTTCCTCACAACACAGGAACAAATATATAAAGCAAAACCTTCTAGAAGTTTAGGAGAAATGATAAATCCACAGTAATAGAAAGACTTCATTCAGTATGTTGCTCTTAAAAATCTAACAGATCTCTCTGATTCCTTCTTGACTAATAGGAGTTCATTTGTCAGCCAGAGTGAGATTTTTAAAACAAACCAGTTCAAATAGATGATGTATTATAGAATTGTACACTTGAAACCTATATAATTTTATTATTCCAATGTCACCCCAATATATTCAATTAAAAATTAAGCCCCATGTCAGTCTGTTATAACATTTTGTTTTAATTGCTTCCTCCCTTTAGGAAAAAATGAACAATAGCAACAAAACATTTGTGTCTTAAAGCCAGAAGCAGAGGTGTTTTTGAAGGCTGGCTTAGGTCTTGCCCTACTATGAATGGCCAGTGCAGAGAAGGGCATCTTTCTGTCTGCAATGGGAGCTCATTATAATATAAGTTTTATCAAAAGCAAATAGAGATTTCTGTTAATTGAAATGAAAGACAAATGATCTGAACAAAAATATAATCAGTTCATGTCACACCATTGCTCAGATTTCTCAATGACTCCCTATTACACTCAGATTAAGACTCAGATTCCCTACCAAGGCTCACAAGCTTCTTTGTAAATTGGCCCCAGCCCACCTCTTTGATATCACCATCTTTTTATATTATGCTTTATATGTAAAGATCACAATTTGTCTTAGAACTGCCGATTTGTCCATTTAATAGATATTATTTAAATTTTTTTCTATCTTATTTTGTACTTTCAATTTTTTATGCACTCGATTTCCACTTGATGTAGTAGTATTTCTGAAATTTCACTATGCATGTTTAACATGTGTTTAATTTCCTTTGGTAGTTCCTTCCATTAGTATCTTTGTGGTGAGCCTTGAATTTTATATTTTGAATTCTGTACAAGCTCAGCTCTGTACAGAATTTTAAGTTGATGGATGTTGTATTCCAGCTTTGTGAAGAAATGATTCTAGTCTTCTCTATTCTTACTGTTTTAAATTTGGCTTTCAGTTTATCTCTCATTTTTGTGTAGAAATATATTTGTTCTTTCTTACTACCTTTAGGCTATTTTCTTTCTCTTGGTAGTTTATTTTTATTTCTCATGCTTGGGAACTGTATTTCTAGAATCTAAGAATGTGTGACAGCTTCCATGCCAAGTCCTACTTATAGTTCTGTGTATAGTATAAATATTTTCTGGCTGTAAAAAATTCCCCTTAATTTGGGATAAGCTTATCTATGCATTTATACATCTGTCATATTTTCTCTAGACTTTCTCTGTATTTTTTTAGTGGATTTACCTTTAAACCCAGCTAGAAATAGAAGTCAAAGCTTGAATTCAGATAAAAATAATGAGGTCACTACATATGAAGTTTACAAAGGTACCTCTCAAATATGTATAAGGTTAAATTTGTTTGTTAGAAAAAAGAACTGAGAATAAATGTAGTAAGCACTTGAGTAAAGCAATTAGAAAAAACCCAAAGGATTAAAATGAAGAAATAAAATGAATACAACCCAGATTAGTGCATGACAGATTATTATAATACATGGGAGGCAAATATATGGAGCCAGAACTCTTACTCTACTGGGAGTGTGTAAACTGGTATAACCATTTTGGAAAACAATTTTTGGCATTACCTAGTACAATTAAAAATGTACAAATGACACAATTCAGCAATTCCAATCCTAGGCATATTTCCTAGGGAATTTCATGCACATGTATACCAGGAACCTCACAGCAGACTGTTCAGACCACTACTGTTTGAAACAGCAAAGAAATACTGTAGACAATCCAAGTGCCCATCAACAGTAACATGGATAAACTGATATATTCACATGATGGAATATTATGTAGCAATGAAAATGAATAAACTACTGTTACACCCATCAACACGGATGAATCTCAGGAACTATGTTGAATGAAGAAGGCAATAAAAAATATGCCTGACCAGTGATGGTGTAGTAGGTAAAGCATCAGCCCAGAATGCTGGAGTCACTGGTTCAAAGTTCCGAGGTCACTGTCTCTGAGTATAAGCTCATCAGTGCAGGGTCACTGGCTAGAGCAGGAAATCATCTACACAACCCCAACACTTGCCAGCTTGAGCCCAAAGGGTTGCTGGCGTAAAACGCCCGAGGTCTCTGGCTTCAGGAAGAAGACACTGGCTTGGCCCTAGTCAAGACATGTAGGAGAAACAATCAACGTACAGCTAAAGTGAAAGCAACTACAAGTTGATGCGTCTCACCCTCTCTCTCCTTCCTGTATCTCTCATTCTCTCTCTTTCTAAAAAAAAGAGAGAGAATAAATATAGTGTGATCCTATCTATGTGAGGTTTGGTAACTTGCAAACCTATGTACTACATTTTCTAGAGATGCCATATATGTGATAAAACTGTAACAAAAAGGGAGAGACTGAATGGAGATAGTGCAGAATGGAGTTAGAGAAGGGACAGAAGAGGCTTCAAAAATATTTGTAGCTACTCGGTATAAATGTCAATAGCAGCCTGCACTGCAGCCTTCTAGCTATGTATACAAGGGTGGGAAAAAGTAGGTTTACATTTATGAGAACATGAAACAGAGCTTATTATTTACTTATTAATTAATTATTGTATTTTTCCATGTAAACAACTGTAAATATAAAATGTATGGAATGACACTATCAACTATTAATATGATTATATCTGGGCAGGTTTTGGACTATTTTATATTTTCTTTGCATTTTTCTTTCTTTTTTAGTTTTTATTCAGTGAGAGGAGGGGAAACAGAGAAAGACTCCCACATGCACCCTGACTGGGACGACCCAGCAAGCCCACTAGGGGATGATGCTCTGCCCATTTGGGGTGTTGCTCCATTGCTCAGCAACTGAGCTCTTTGTAGTACCTAAGGTGGAGGCCATGGAGCGATCCTTAGTGCCCAGGGGCCAACTCGCTCCAATTGAGCCATGGTTGCAGGAAAGGAAGAGAGAGAGAGAGAGAGAGAGAGAGGCGAGAGGGGAAGGGATGGAGAAACAGATGGGTGCTTCTCCTGTGTGCCCTGACTGGGTATCGAACCCGGGACATCCACATGTCAGGCCAATGCTCTACCACTGAGCCAAACGGCCAGGGTCACATTTTTCTATATTGCTTCAATTTTTATTATGAATATGAGCCTATTTTTGTACGTCATTTTATCTGAGGGAGAAAGACAGAAAGAAGGTTGCTATAGACTAAACATTTCTGTCTCCCCAAATGCATATGCTGAAATTCTAACCCCTAATATGATGGTATTAAGAGGTAGAGCTTCTGGGAAGTGATTGGGTCATGAGGTTCATCATGGCAGAGACCTCATGAGTGGGAGTAGTGTCCTTATAAAGCAGACAGCAGAGAACCCTTTTCCCACACCCATCCATTATGTAAGGTTATAGTAAAAAAAAATAGCCATTTATGAACCAGGAAGCTAAATCAGATATCAAATCTGCCAGTGCCTTGATCTTGGACTTCTTAGCATCCAGAACTATGAGAAATAAATGTCTCTTTAAAGCCCACTCATAAATTAAAATTTTGTTATAGCAGCTCAAACAGACTGAAAACAGTGAGGAAGGTGAACAAAAAAAAAGGTTTGCAATAGGAAATCCAAGAACAAAGATAAAAGAATCAGGGTCTTAGGTACTTACATAAATGGGTTATAAACTCATGCCCACACAAAACCTTGCACATAAACGTTAATAGCAGTATTATTCACAATTATCTAAAATGGATAAACAAATTGTAATACTCTAGTTCCCACTTTTTCATGAGGGGTATGTTACAAGACACCTGATGGATGCCTGAGATCACAGATAGGATTGAACCCTACATATACAACTGTAAGATGAAAATATCATTAGTCAAAAATGCATTTTATACACCTAACATCATAACTTAGTCTATACTACCTTAAACATGCTCAAGACACTTACATTGGCCCACAGTTGGGCAAATCATCTAATACAATGAATACACTGTAGAGTGTTGCCTGTTTACCCTTGTAGTTGTGTGGCTGACTGGGAGGTA
This sequence comes from Rhynchonycteris naso, assembly GCA_037038555.1. NCBI lineage: Eukaryota > Metazoa > Chordata > Mammalia > Chiroptera > Emballonuridae > Rhynchonycteris > Rhynchonycteris naso. The sequence goes on along the minus strand of CM072997.1, from coordinate 42,435,970 downwards.
CAGCTCCTTAACACTGTCCAGCATCACAAGAGAGCATTGTCTAATATATTGCTTGCCCAGAAAAAGATCAAAATTCAAAATTTGAAGTACGTTTTCTACGGCTTGCATGTCCTAAGTCAAAAAATCCTAAGACCAACCATCCTAAGTGGGCAAAGTTTATATTGTTTTTTTTTTCTTTACTTAAATACTTATTATAAAGTTTAACTTATAAATTTTAGGCACAAAAAGAGATTAACAGCACTAACTAATAATAAAATAATAATAACAATACATTGTAATAAAAAGTTATGTAAAGGTGATCTCTCTCTTGCACACAAAATATTCCATATTGCTGTACTCAACTTTTCACTTAAAGGAAGCACTTTATGGCTTCATTTTGTCATATACGAATCGCCACCATCACCCAACTCTTGTCCTTTGGGGTCACTGTTAAGTGAAATGAGGTCTACTAGAACATAATAAGCACTGCCATTCCAGAATGTAGAGGTGGATCGAATAAGCTGGCTATGGGACTAAGGGATGGGCTGTGCGTTCAGTGTAGAGAGGATGGACAGATGGAGAGGTCACATCCAGAGCAGGCTGGAGTAGGACATGCAAGGTGTAACTATGCTGCTCAGAATAGGAGGCACACAATTTAAAACTTATGAATTATTTATTTCTAAATTTTCTATGCAATATTTCTGTGTAACATTAACTATAGGTATCTGGAACCACAGAAAGTGAAACTGGGTACTACTGTAGTGTGCCCCAATAGGTCCATCACTTGTAACAAATGTGTGTGATAATAATGTCACATGATAATAATAGGAGAAACTGAAGAGAGGGGATTGGAGAGGGAGTATATGAGAACTTTCTGTCCTTTCTGCTTAATTTTTCTATAAAACTAAAACTGCTCCAAAAAATAAAGTCTATTATTTTTAAGTCTGAAACAGGTTAAAGAATTTTTGAAATATCTGGGGCATATATTTATTTTTAGCAAATACCTTGCTGTGGGACACACAGAAAGTGAGTCAAAGAGCCAGGATTCAACCTTCAGTCTTTGCTCCTGTCCCTGACCTGAGACTGCCACCCCTTAGAGGGGTCAGGGGCTAGCTGGGTAGCAGTATGCACAGCTTCCCTCCAGAGCTGGCCTTGACTCTCTGTTCAATTTGGCTTTTTTAACAAGCCATTCTAAATTATTATCAAAAGTAGGTGTAATATAAAATAGTAAATTTAAATATTGAAATTGGACACTTCAGTTGCTCTGTAAAGAACTAAAATAAATCTACCCTATATCTGCTTAGTTCTCCTGGTACTATATTGTTTGCTCTTTTCTTTATTCCCTCTTTTTGTTTTTTTCTGCTATAATAATTAAAATAGATTGTATTTAAAATTCCAGAGGATGAAAATGCTTATTCCAGATAAGCACAGTGTCAATGATTTTTTGACAGTTTCTTTTATCTCTTTTTTTTTGGGGGGGGCGGAGGTATTGTGTTTTATTAAAAAGACATGTCATAGAAAAAAAAACCACATGGGAATATGCAAGATTAAAAAAAAAAGCCATAAAATGCCAGTTTGTTTAGAGGTAAGATAATAGTTGATGATGTTCTTTATTACTATTTTCTACTGTGTTCTGAATTAAAATAAATACCCAGTAAGTATAGTTTATAAAATAAAATATGCAGAAGCACAAGAAAGAAACAAGTGTTTCTGTCAATTCAAACTATCTTAATTAACCAAACTATTTTTTGAGGTCCCAGTTTGTCATGGAACTATACTGGGTACTAGAGGGAGGAGGAAAGTCACAAAAGGAGGTCAGGTTTTTACTGTCAAAGAGCCTGTGACCTGCTTAGACACATTCAGCATAGATGAGATGCTGGTTATCTTGCAGCCAGTGCTCTGAGAAGGCTGAGAATAAGGGCTAACGTGCAAATGAAGGTTTCCTTGCTGTGAGGGGAATTCCACAGTTCCTCTAAGGATGAATGGGAACTAGATTGGAAGAAGGATGGTAGAGCATCCCTGGCCATGGGACCATCGGGATCAAAGGCTCAAAGTCATTAAAGAGTGAATGTGGTATAAAGCAAGGATGTTGAGGAGCTTGGGGCAGTTTGTTAGGAAATATCTACAGAGGCAGATGCCAAATGGCCAGTGACATAAGCAGAAAAGTTTGTGGTTGAACTGAAATACAACTGGGAGGAGCTGAGATGTGACTTGGAGTTACTGTGGGTTCTCCTTGTAATCTGATACCCACCCAGAAAAAGATAGGCTGTACACTTACTTCTGATTTATACTAAGAAGGTCCTGTTGTTTTCCCTATCAACAAGAATCATTTATTGAAAGCCATTTCTTGCCAGAATAAACACCCCAGTCTCCTTTATAATTTCAAAGGTAAGTAACAATCATTCTCAATTACATAAAAAGATATGGAAATTCAGAAAAATTAAGTGATTTGCCCATGGTCGCAGTTTGAGAGTCAGAATTTTCAAAGACTATACCTCATCCATTTACCCATCTTTGCTCCTCTGGCAAAGTGTAGGATCATCCCTTGTAGGCCAGAACTCAGCAAACTTTCCTATAAAGGGCAATATTAATTTTCTGTGCACACATGCACATACACAATCACACACACATTTGTATTTTAGACTTGAGGGGCCATACATTCTGTTACAACTATTCAACTCTGTGCTTGTGGTGCAAAAGCAACCATAGTCAATGTCTTATTAAAGGAGAATGGCTGTGTTCCTCTAAAATACAGAAATTTTCATTTCATATAATTTTCATGTCACAATATATATTTTAAATTAATTAATTAATTTCCGATCACTTTAAAAATATAAAAACCATTCTCATTCATAGGCCATACAAAAATAGGCAGTGCCACATTTGTCTTGTAGGAAGCAGTATGCCAACCCAATTTAGGTTTGCTGATTAGATCACTAACCTAATGAAGCCAAGGTTAAATTTCTTATCTCCATAAGAAATAGCTTGCTTTATGCTGTGAAATGAAAGATCCTGTTATATTGACAGCAAGCTATTTTTCTAGCCCCAGGTAAAGTAATTTGTATGTTTGAAGGGGATTGCAAGGGCAAAGTGGGATCAGTGCAATCCAAACAGTAACAACAACAACAAAAGTATATACATCCTTCTCACAAATGTTAGTAACATCAAACCCATTTCTTTTATAGTCTAAGTAAAATTTTCTAAAAATATGGTCAGTGTAAGTTTAGGATTATAAGATTGCCTCCCAGAGAAAGGGCACATGTACTTTTCACGTGCTGGGTAAATATCACAGCAGTCTATCTTCAGAGTTCATGTCAGAACATCTGGGGTTAGCTTGGGATTAGCCTGCCCTTAATTATTTACGTCCCTGACTCCATTCATTCATTTCTCTTTTAATCAATGAATATTACGCACCTACCATGGTTAGCCTTGTGATGGGGGCTGGGAATTCAAAGCTGAATACTAAAGTCCCTGCCTCTAGGAGCTCACAGTTTGAGGGAGAAGACAAACACACAAATAACACTAATGGAGTATATACATCTGTACAGAGGTGTTCAGGTACTTCAGGAACACAGAGATGGGCTTTGCCTTGATGAACCTTTGGAACAGGGCGCTAGAACGCAATAAAGAATATTTTTGAAGGAAATGAGAGTTGAACCAATCTGGAAAGCACATACAACCAGGAAACCTCCATTTATGAATGAGAACTAACTCTAAATTGCTATATATGAGGTAAGGCAAGGGAGGACAGAAGATAGCTGTTAGCTTTCAAATCCTTGTTTCAGGATTGTCACATTTGATCATAACTCTCAAATGGTCACAGGTAAATCAGAAATGCCCTTCCCACTAATAGTACATTTTAGATTCAAAATTTCATGAAGAACAAACATTGGGTAATGAATTAAAATTGGGCACAAAATTTTAAATGGTAAGATAATTCAGATTTTATCCTATTAAGTCTGCTTTGAAAAGAATATAGGGGTACATATTTGATTTTTAAAAATGAATTTGAGACCTAAAAATCTAAATAATGGAAAAAGTAGAATGCATTCTCACCTGAAGGACTTTCCTAATTCTTTTTAGATTGTGAATCAAGAGCAGGTTTTTCTCTTTGGAAACACGACCTAATTGGTCATCCAGTTGTATTAACAAGTTTTGAAGAAGAATTGTTGCCATGGTTTCATTGTTAGAAGCTGCCTCCCTAAAAAACAAAAGTGTTGTTACACAGCAGGAAACAACTAAGTAAAATGTCTGTCTAGCTTCTTTCCACATCAACTTTAAAGTAATAAATCTATTCCATAGTGATAAGCATTTAAAGATTTTTAAAAATTAAATTGTACACATGAAAAGATATTCTATACTACTGATCACTAGAAAAATGCAAATCAAAACACAAGGAAACACTACTTCACATATATTAGGATGCAATTTTGGAAAACACAAAATAAGCATTGGTGAAGATATGGAGAAACTGGTTCCCTTTGGCTTTTTGATGGGGATGTAAAATGGTGCAACCACTATAGAAACAGGATGAAGATTCCTCAGAATATAAACATAGAATTACATATCTATATGTAGTAGAGATTTTTGTGTATCTTCTGAGTAGATACACCAAGGAATTGAAAACAGTGACTTAAAGACTTGTACAGATATTTGTACACCAATGTTCATAGCAGCTTTATTGGCAATAGCTCAAAGGTGGAGACAACTCAAATGTTTGATGGATAAACAATCTACAACTTGTAAATATTATTTAGCCTTAAAAAGGAAGGAAATTCTGATATATGCTACATGAATAAATTGTGAAAAAAATATGTGTCAAGGGAAATCAGTCAGTCACAAAGGGACAAATATTGTGCATGTATACTTATATGAGGAACCTAGAGTAGTCAAATTCTTGGAGACAGAAAATAGAATGGTAGTTGCCAGGGGCTGGGCTGGAGAGAGTGAGGCGCTGTTGTTTAATGAGTACAAAGTTTCAGTTTGGGAAGATGAAAAAGTTCTAGAGATGGATGGTGGGGATGGCTGCAAAATAATGAGAATATACTCAATACCACTAAACTGTATGCCTACAAATGGTTAAAATGGTAAAGTTTATGTTATTTATATTACTATAATAAAAATTAGACAACTGTTTAAAGTAAAAAATAATTTAAGTTGTACAGGATGAATAGAGCTTTAAAGACTATAAGATATAGTAAGAAAAAAGATTTATTTACACTGAGTCTGTGATAGAGAATTGATATTAACAATATCAATGTACTTCTTGACTTTATAATATTTAAAAAATTGTTGGGGTTTTGACTTACAGAAAAATAAAGCACTAGCACCATTAGGTTTTCATTTACAATGGGTGAATTCAGAAGAAACAATGATTTTTCTCCTTTGAAAAAGTTTTTCAAAACTTTGAAAAAGCTTTTGTTATCTGGAAAGAATGCACCTTTTAAGTGAAAAGAAACCATAGAATAAATCCATATGGAAAAAGTATAAATCACTTGTGCATCAACTACTAGGAGAAATACAATAATGTTTGATCCTACCAGTCCTGATTTTCAATCCACTGGGCCAGCAGATGTCGAATTTCCATAGGAAAGTTGTCATCATAGAATTGATCTACTTGTTCCAAAAATTTAATTTCTAACTGTTGGACTTGATTCCACTGAGACATGCTATAAAACAAGGGCTAATATTAGAGTTTAAAAATAATGCTAATAACTCTGGTACATCCTATTCTTTTCTTAGATTTCAAATAAAGACAATGTTGTCTATTAGTTAACTGAAGAAAAATTTATTCTATAGTCAATTAAAAGAGAAAATGCTTTCAATGCAAAGATAAGGTGATTCTAAACTTTTCCATAAGTCAGGGGTCGAGAACCTTGCAGGCTGAGAGAGCTATGAACGCCACATATTTTAAAATGTAATTCCATGAGAGCCATACAATGATCCGTCTATGTTAGGCATTATCCAATAAAAATTTGGTGTTGTCCCAGTGGACAGCTGTGATTGGCTCCAGCCACCCACAACCATGAACATGAATGGTAGGAAATGAATGGATTGTAATACATGAGAATGTTTTATATTTTTAACGTTATTATTTTTTTAATTAAAGATTTGTCTGCGAGCCGGATGCAGCCATCAAAAGAGCCACATCTGGCTCACGAGCCCTAGGTTCCCGACCCCTGCCATAAGTCATTCCTAATGAAGGATACAAAATTCTTTCTAGCCCCAAACCACCTTTTTTTTTTGCTCTAACAGAAACTCCTGTTCAGCCTTCTCTTGAGAGCTTTCACTTCCCCTCAAGACCCTACTCCCCACTACACCCCAATTTGTATTCTGAACAAGATCCTTTCTTATCCCTTACTTCATCTGTACTATTAGACTTTAAGCAACTTAAAGACAAATAGCATTCTCAACTATACCACCTCAGATCCTTTCAAGTCTTTAGATGTGAGAATACCCAATAAAAGCTTCTTTTATATAAAATTGCCCAATCTTTTTGTCTTCATTTCAGATTTGTCTGACTTCTAGAGTCAGCTTATGCTTCCAGACTTCTAGTCTATTTTCGTTTTAGCTTTATGAAGAGTTTCATGCATGCATTTTTGTGGGCTCTAATTCTTTCATTCAAAATTTTTCTGAACTAATACATATTTTTATTTCTCTCTGTGAGGATCCACTATGGCTGGGCAAAGCTTTTAAAGTCTACTTTTAATTAGTCTCTGATATGCCTCTGACAGTGGTTAAGCCCTCAAGTTACATGAGGAAGAAACCACACTTGATACATATTTGGCAACCTGTAATAAAACAAAAGTTACATGTTTCCCCCACATAACCCCACTCTGGCCAATTTAGAAGTTTCAGGTATATTTTCTAACTCAGGGTAATTAATATGACATCTTCTTGATGTTATAGTATTTTACTGCTTCAAAAGTAAAATTTATATTGTTTTTTCAGCAATTCTAAATCATTGAAAATATTTATATGATTAATCACCATAGTATTTCAATCTATCTAGTAGGTAAGTTAAGTTCTCCTTTTGTCTAGAGAACGGTCATGCTAATAAATTTCACACATCCCATATACATACTTTCCAGGTTTCAAATGAAAATATTATGGGGCACCTTCTTCTTGATTTAATTATATAGAAGAAAGTCATTACCAATGTTTTGCTAAAAGAAAGCAACTGGGAAAAAAACAAAACAATGTTTGATTTGTGCTTCACTTTCTACTTATGAAGACTTAACACTTGACGATTCTGGGCATATTGCAAGTGCTCAGTAAGTGTTTGTTATATGAATGATTGATCCGATGTTGTTGTGAATGAGGCGGGTATTACCCCAACTTTAAAAATGAAAAGATTCTTAGGGTCAGAAATGACTGCTGCCTCAGATGTCCAGCCTTACCAATTGACCCAAGGTCTCCTGACACCAGACACATCTCTTTTTCCAGCTGCTGGGTACTGTACACATATTCCACACAAAACTGAAACATCTGCTCACAAGTTACTATTAATATTGTTCTGTTATATTTCATTAGTTTATTCTAGTTAATAACAAGAGAGAATACGAGCTGAAAATAGCATTACAATTGTAATTGCTACTATTGTTAAATCTGCTATGATTTGGATGAAAATCTGTTTTCTAACAAAGATTTAACTGAACTGAATCTATCCTAAAGTTAGATAGATCACCTCTTCGAATCCTAGGTCACCTTTCAGAGAGCTGAACTCAATGTTAAGGAAAGAAAAAGAATAAGGTAGATCTATTCATAGGACATTCTTTCCTGTTGCAGCCTCCAGAAATGCCTTCATACATCCTTCAGTGTCTTTCTTTGCTTTCACTCTCTAAAGGGCTCATCCCTCATCCCAAGAAAACGATGGGACATTTCTTTTCAATACAGTCTATTCTCTTTGACAGCCTGGCCCTAGAGGATCAATGTCAAGGAACACTTTGTTCCACTATCGGGGAGCTAAGGGTCCCTTGTTGGCTCTGTGACCGAGAGCCTGCAAAGCAGACAATCTGACCTAAAATACCACTCGCTCTTATCAAAAACCACAATTATTGGTTATCTTAGCTGTGGGCTTTTTCCCTGAAACCCAGGTCCGCGATCTAATATCAAACATCATAACGCACAGAAGCTGGCTAAGAATGTGAAGAGGGGCTCACTTTCAGCACTTGGCAAGGACACACCTCCGCATCAGCTACAACTGTCCCACCCACCGTTCAGGTTCAGGTCGGTACAGCGCCCACCTGAGTCTCCGCCAAGACATACGTCCGAGCGTCCCAGTCCCAGCGTCCCAGCGCAACTTAGAATCATGGAGTCGGAAGCTTCTTTTTAGAGTCACCCACCCTCCGACAAGTTAAAATGAAGTAACTGTCAAAACACCAAGTAAACAGCAAAGCCTCAGCAGCACCCCGCATAAGCATTTCCTGGTCCATGCTTCTCTGAAAATCAACAACAAAACAAACAAACAAAAAAACCCCACGAAAGTCTGCCGACTTACCTAGCTCCCTCAGCCCAGGTCCCAGGGAGTGCTCAAGTCCAAAGGCAGAATCACCCTGCACTGCCACCGGGACAAAGCCGCTGACACCATCGTCAGTAGGGGATTTGCATTTCTCCTCCCACTTGAGGCTTTCCTGTGCGTCAGTGTTAGCGTCTCTGGTACTTTACTGGAGTCCGTTCCCACCCACTCTCTATTCTAGAAACGCTAAGCAGCAAAACAGTGGGGCTGAAGCCCCTCTGCAGAGCGCCCTCTCCTTTTAGCCCCAGCAGTCACCAGCAGCTGCAGGCGTCCAAAGTGGTTAGAAGGAAGTGGGTGGGTGAGAGCGATACACACTCGTTTTCTTCAGTGGTTCCCCCAAACAGTTAGACCCCCTCCCCAACTGTCCTCCCCACCCCAGACTTACCATCCTCGAGCTAAATTCCTGGCTTCCCATCTTCCTTTCAGATTCAATTCGCCCTGGTGAGCCAGAGCCTGGGATGGACCGGTGGGTAGCAAGGGTCAAAACACCAAACCCATAGATCCCGCTGTGCTCCATTTCCACAGCTCTGCTCCCTGGGAAGAGGACAGCCTCACCCAAAGGTGTGGGCCAAGTCCCACTCAGGCCACTGAAGCCTGTCCCTGCTGATCCCACATCCTTCCTCCCCAGTAGCTCTGTACCTGGCTGTGTGGTAGCTTCTCTCCCTCTGGGATACGCGCCTGCTCGGAATCACATAGCTGGAGGGAGCTTTGGTCTTGTTTGGTCCTAACTCCTCTTTCATACCTGCAGAGACTGAGGCCCAGAGAGATGACCAGAACTATCTGGTGAGTTAGCTGCTGAGCCTGGAGGAGGGAGAACAGGTGTTTCAACTCCCTCCTCCGTGGTCTTTTTCTTTCATCTTCTCAGAGCTAGATTGTTAAATCCCTGACATACAGCAAGAATTCCATGTATGCTCATGAAAATAAAAACAAAAATAAAGAAAGATAGGCTGAAAGAGGCAGACAGAATGGCTCCATCTGCTCATGCACATGCCTAGAGTAATGTGTACACCAAGGAAAAAGGCCTACTTCATGACTGAGCCTAACTTGCCATCACATACCTACAGTCTCAAGATTCTCCTCCTCTTCCAGGTGACATTATAATCATGTCCTTAAATAAACCAACCCTCTCCCTCTCTTGGAAAAAAAAAATAAGTCAACCCCAAAGTCACACTTTGAACATCAATCTAAACTCACCAGTCAAGTAGGCTTAGTCCTCCTGGCCACTGACTTGTCCCCTACGCATATTCCAGGAGCTTAGGCTGTTGTGTCCCTGTATGAAGAAAGTGCCTAATTCAGACAGTTCCGTAACCTACAGGGAAAAGTTCAGTTTTCTTCTGGGGAAGCAGTCAGTCACTGTCTATTGAAAAAAGACCAAATTCTTGGCACTCAAAGTTCTCTACAATTGGTCCCAAGCTATCCAGGAAACGTCTGTCCCTTGCAGGAGCCCATGATCTGATGCATACCAGCCTACTCTGCTCCCTGGATTAACCTCTCAGATTTCAGTGCTGGTGTTTCCTACATCTGCAATTTCCTCCCCTAACTTGTCTACATTTGGAAACCATAACCATATCCTTCTCAGGGAAAATTTCACTTATGACCACCCCCCTGCCTCACCCCGCCCCCAGCAACGTTTCCCTGCTCTGAGTTCTTACCACACTTCCCATTCAAACTAGTGCTGTTCAAAGAGAAATAAAATACACCCCACATGTATTTAAGTTTCTTAGTCACCACACTGAAAAAAGAAAAGTTGAAATTAATTTCGGTACTATAAATAACCCAATACATAGAGAATATTAACATTTTCACATATAATCAATATAGAAAGGTATTGAGATACTTTCCTTCCTTATTTCATACGAAATCTCTCTGAACTTTGGTGGGTATTTGCACTTTCAGGACACCTCAGTTTGGACCATAGTCACATGTGGCTAGTGGCTACCTTATTGGACAGCACAGATCCAGACCACTCATTTTGCACTTTTCAGTTCCTGCCTTGTTAGTCATACTGGTTTTCGTGTCTTTATCATTATTGTATTCCACTGTTGAGTGTTTGCTGTACAAAGCAGAGAGCTTGTACCCTTCTTCCTTTCAAGATCCCCACCTTGGGACTCCCCCAGCCGTTTTTGAACTGTTTGTCCTCTTGACACCTTTGAACTCTTAAAAACTGTTGATAACCCCGAGGATATATTTTGTGTGTTACTATTCTGTATCAAATTTTTATTTATGCATTAAAATTCAAATCTTAAAAAAATTTAAATATTTATTCATTTAAAATGACAATCATAAGCCCATTATATGTTAAACATTTTTTATGAAAAACAAGTATATTTTCCATCACACAGAAAATTAGTGATTCACATTTTGAAAATCTCTTTAACGTCAGGCTTGAGATCAGAGACATGGATTTTTATATCTGCTTCTGCTTTTGATCTGTTGGAAAATATTGTTTGGTTGAAGAAAATCTGGACTTACACAGATATGTAAATAGAAAAGGGAAGAGTTTAATAGCCTTTTCAGAAACTATAAATATCTTTCTTTCCTTTTTTTTTTGTGACAGAGACAGAGAGAGTGTCAGAGAGAAAGACAGATAAGGACAGACAGGCAGGAATGGAGAGAGATGAGAGGCATCAATTCTTCGTTGAGCTCCTTTAATTGTTCATTAATTACTTTCTCATATATTCCTTGACCGGAGGGGCTATACCGCAGAGCGAGTGACCCCTTGCTCAAGCCAGCGACCTTGGGCTTAAGCCAGGGACCTTGGGCTTCAAGTCAGGGACTTTTGGGCTCAAGCCAGCGACCATGGGTTCATGTCTATAGTCCCACGCTCAAGCCAGCAACCCTACGTTCAAGCTGATGAACCTGCTCTCAAGCCAGATGAGCCCACGCTCAAGCCGGTGACTTTGGGGTTTTGAACCTGGGTCCTTTGTGTCCCAGTCCAACACTCTATCCACTGTACCACTGCTGGTCAGGCTGTAAATATCTTTCTTAGATGCCACACCTAAATTCCGCAAATGGTAGTTTCTTAAGTATTATTATACTGTGGATTGTGAAACCATATCAGCCAACTTTATATATACAGTACTGTCACCAAATCCATTGGTATATCTTGTATTTTGAATGGAACTTTCACCTACACTTGATATAATACACTGGTCATTTAGAAAATACTAGTTCACTGAGTTATGCAGATAGTTCAAATGCTGCCACATTATATCATACAGTATCAGAAAATCACATTAGTTAATATCACCAATGATCTTATTAGAAATATATTTTAAGTACTGGGAAGTTATTAAACTCATAGTGAAGATACAAGTTTTCCAAATTCTAATTTTTGTTGCAAGCTCCAATATTATTGGAAAGAAAGATTGCCCATTGTTTTCCTTGAAATGACAAGCTCACTTTGTTAATTTTCAAGAAACTGTCTTCTAAATACCCAAGTCTGAATTACCATAGTTTGTTAGTGGTTCTTTTTTTTTAGTGAGTTAAGAGAAAGAGAGACAGAGACAGGAAGGGAGAGAGATGAGAAGCATCAACTCATAGTAGTGACACCTTAGTTTTTCATTGATTGCTTTTCATATGTACCTTGATCTGGGCTCCAGCTGAGCCAGTGTCCCCTTGCTTAAGCCATCAACCTTTGGGCTCAAGCCAGCAACTGTGGGCTCAGGTCTATGATCCCACACTCAAGCAGGCAACCCTATGCTCAATATGGTGAGCCCCTGCTCAAGCTGGAAGAGCCTGGATGAGCTCATGTTCAATCTGGCAATCTTGGGGTTTTGAACCTGGGTCCTCAGCATCCCTGTTTGATTCTCTATCCACTGTATCACTGCTTGGTCAGGCTGTCAGTGATTCTTTCAAGCAAAAGGGGTTTTCTGTGAAGAAGAGTGGTCATTATGGTGGACAACTCAGTTATACAAGTGCCTTTCCTTGAGGCGATCATCATACATTAGTAAATTCGCCTCCATTTTGTCACTCAGAGTATTAAGGAGAAATGTATTCAAAGTCTGAGATTTAATAAAATTAATTTTCATGCATCATTAAAAACATTTTTAAGTCAAACTAGTTTAAAAATTTTTAAGTTTTGGGTGGTGAATACAATGACTATTAGGATAATTTGGTGTCAGCTCCTAGTTTATGGCATGGCACTGTCATTACCCACCGTTGTTTTGGTATCATCAGTGCAAATGTCAACAGAGTGCAAAGGTAAAACAGTATTACTATAAAAATAATTTTAACTCTGCAGACCCCCTGAAAAGGTCTTAGGGACCCAGAGACAACACTTAAAATCTCTGCTTTCCCTGCCAATTCCTACCTATAGTAATCAGTTTACCCAGAGGGATGTGTCATGAGGGACTCTCCACCCAAATGAACAGTTTTTTTGTTTTGTTTTTGGGTAAAACATCTGTTGTAACCTCTGTTGCCCTTCCTATTTCATGAACTGAGCCAGGCTTCTAAGAAATAATATCTCTATGGCCAGTTCACTTCTTTTTTTAGAATCAAGTCTAAATAGCTAGGTCCCCAATTTCTTAGCTCTACACTGGCCTGTTTTGGCCTCAAAAGCACATCAGAGCCAAAAAAAAGAAAAAATAAAAGGAAAAAGATCCAAAGCAAAAACAAAGAAAAACACCTGATAGTGAAATCCCCATAAAAATTTCCCAAACTCAGGCCACCACAGATTCCTCTGTCCCCTTCAAGTGATCCCTCAGTTGTTCTAGTTATAAATCCAATTCCTGTATTTTTTGTACAAAGAATATAAACATTTGTTAGTTTTCATTTTTGTGATAGCACCTTACCTCTCCTGTCCAAGCTTCCTCTCTTATGTGCCCAGAGAAAGCTGGGAGAGTTGGAGTTGGGTGCTGGACAGACAGAACATGTCCCTACAGAAAGATACATTGAATTTTGTGGTAGCATATGCTATTACCAAACGAGTGATACAGCAAGGTCTATTGGGGCAAGACAGTCTGGGGTGGGTTTTACTAGCTCATTTGTGTGCAGGTCCTAGAGCTCCATCAGAAGAGGGACAATGTCTTATACAAAGGGTTTAATAATATCTACCCTGTGCTCCCTCTACTGCCACTTCTGAAGCATTACAACTTACAAATCAGTATTCTTACAAATCCCTGTAATAGCACTTTCTTCAGTTCTAACTTCATGCCACAAAAAGTGCTGAGAACCTCACATGCAGCGCTTACCTAATCCTCACAACACACTATGGAAGTAAGTATCATTCTTACCTCCAATTGTCAGACAAGAACCATAGGCTTAATAAGGCTAGAAGAACGGGTCAATCTTAATCAGATGTGATGGGGTAGACCCCAGATTCAAACTTAGGACTGTCTGACTCCAGAAACAATGCTTGAAACAATTAAACTTTACTAAAAATCTTATCTACTCTTATAAGAAAAGTAATAAATTGCTCAGTGAGTTATGGAAAAAGTAAGTTTAAGAATATAAACATAAATTCTGCCTGGTCAGGCAGTAACACAGTGGATAGAGTGTTGACCTGAAACACTGAGGACCTAGGTTCAAAACCCCAAGGTTTTGGAATTCAGCACAGGCTCACCACCTTGAGTGCAGGGTCACCAGCTTGAGCGTGAGATCATAGACATGACCCCATGTTCTCTGGCTTGAAACCAAAGGTTGCTGGCTTGAGCAAGGGGTCACAATCTTGCTAGAGCTCCTCAGTCAGGTTCATAAGAGAAAGAAATCAATGAACAACTAAAGTGCCACAGCTATGAGTTGATGCTTCTCATTTCTCTTCCTTCTTGGCTCTCTATCCCTGGCTGCTGTCTCTCTCTAATATATATTCCACGAATAAAGCATGAATTTCAAAATAGAGAGGCTAGCCAATACTGTAAAATCTTTTGATTAGAGATGATACATATACCCTGATTGTCCAGCTTTCCCTTGGAGCATACATATCATGATATCAACAGGGTTCCAAAACATTTAGCAAATTATGTGGTCTATAGCATCCTGTTATGTTATATATAAGATGAACATGATCGTTTCTGCTGAGTCACAGATCAGAAAATAAGATTTGACAGCAGGCTAGAATATTTGAATTGTAGACTCTTCTCCCCCCAAAATCTGATTGTCCAGTCATTTAAATAACCCTTAATCATCCTATTCTGTTGTAGGTATTTTCCATATGTTGTTCTCACACTCTGAACTGAATATTTAAAGGGTTAGGATTATATACTATTTTTCTTTGTGCTTCAGTATTCAGCTCAGTGCCTGGCATAGAGCAGGCAGTGAATAAATGTTTACTAAGAGATGGAATAGCCAATGGAGAGCTCCATTACCATAGTCTGTCCTGCGAAGGCACTTTTAGGTGACTTGCCTTGTCGAAGCCCTTCATTCCCACCAAGCTTGTCACTATGTTTGGTAATTACAATAATATCACACATTTATAAGTATATGGATAATTATATAAATTGACATAATGATTTAATGTACATAAATTCTATCAAAATGCCAAGTTAAAGATGGTAAAGGACATCATCTTTTTAATTTCTCTTTTTTCTTTTTTTTGCTCTCAGATATTTTAGGGGGAGAACTCTTTGTTTAGAAAAAGACATTGCTTAGGCTATTTAAATTGGTAGGACAAAATGAAAAACAGAACAGCTAAAGGACTCCATTTAAATACATAAAAAGAAATTGGGAAAGTGGAGCAGATAGGAGAGAAAAGAGGAAGAGAATATAAAGGGAGTGGAAGAGGGAGAGAGAATGGGAAAAAGATAAGAACACAGGGCACAAAACCAGCCCCCAAACAGAAGTCAGTGAAAAATTTCTAGTAGTGGGTTCTAACAAGCTATTTCCAGTGATCTATATCAAGTTATTTTTTGTCTTTGTTGCATACCTTCTCCATCTCCTCAGGCTTCCTTAAATGCCAATATGGTTTTTGTGGTGGTGGTATTGAAAGAAGTGACAGAAAGAGTAGTAAAAAGTAGTATGGGGTCTGCTTCTTCTACTACCACCACCACTGCTGGAGGTTCATTTACCCTTTGGTACAGACAAAAGAGAGAGTAAGCGATTGGACAGGGTAAGAATGGCTCCGAAACCGACTTCCAGCAACAAGTGCTTTGAAGAATAGCAGAAAGTTTTTGAACAGGACAGTGCTAAACTAAACTGCAAAATTTAATTTGCTATCTACTTACCACCAAAGGCAGAAATTGGAAAATGCCCCACACTATATTTATTGGCTGTCTAGTTTAACTTGCACAGAACAGAATTTTCCATCAAAATCTGGTTATCATCAGGCTGCCTCAGAACATGGCCTTTTTATTGTTCCAGATGGCAGCCCTTGTGGCTGCAATATTAAAGGAGAAGGTGAGAGGTGGGACTTTGGCACTAATGCTGGGTTTTTTGTGGATGTCACTGAAGATCCTTGGAAAACTAACTACAGAATACACTCTGATGTAACGGAGGAACTTCCCCAACTCATAAATGTCACCTTTCCAGTTGACCCCCAAATGATGTCTAATTTTGGCCACTCCATGGGAGGCCATGGAGCCCTGATTTGTGTTTAAAAGAATCCTGGAAAATATATGTGTGTCAGCATTTGCTCCAATATTCAATCCAGTGCTTTGTCCTTTGGGTGAAAAAAAGCCATTAGTGCCATGATGGCGAAGCTATGACACGTGTAGCCATTTTCGATGACACATGGCCGCATACCAGAGAAGTATGCACCTCAGCCAGGTGCAATAGCCGAGGATAAAACATTTGCTGTAGTGTAGACACTCTGTGCCGGAGGTCTGTAGGCCAAAACAACAAAACTCCGGCACAGAGCGTCTAGTTCTGGGACTTCCAGTTAGGCCGTTTTTCTCGAAGTGACACACCACCCGAGTTATGCTTGGTTTTTTGTCAAATGATTGCCCATCACTGCTTTAGTGGATACTTGGAAACAGATCAAAGTAAAGGGAAGGCTTATGATGCTACTCATCTTGTGAAGCTAGTCCTATTCAGGTTCTCAGCTGAACATGCTACTTGATCAAGGAAAAGATGATCAGTTTCTTTCAGATGGACAGTTACTACCTGATAACTTCATAGCTGCCTGTACAGAAAAGAAAATCCCTGTTGTTTTTAGATTACAAGAGAGTTATGATCATAGCCACCACTTCATTGCAACCTTTATTACTGATCACATCAGACATCATGCAAAATACATAAATGCTTGAAAAACTTCAGATAAGAGAATCTCTTCTAGATTATAAAAATTGTAATAAAGAGAATTGCAAGGGAAAAGATGTCAAAACATTGTATTTTATAAATTGTATTTTATAGAATAAAGCTGAAAATTCTTTATTCTATAGTTGAATCACCTTCTGAATAAATATATGAAACTTGAATAAAAAAAGTACTATAGTATATCTTCCCATTTATTTACATCTCCCTTAATTCCTTTCATTTGTGTTCTGTATATAAATTCTACACATTTTTGGCCCTATCCACTTGGCTCAGTGGTAGAGTGTAGCCTGGCATGTAGATGTCTCGGGTTCAATTCCCGGCCAGGGCACACAGGAGAAGTGACCATCTGCTTTTCCATCCTTCCCCCTCTCGCTTCTCTCTCTCTATCTCTCACTCTCTTCTCCTCCCCTCCCACAGCAATAGCTTGATTGGAACAAGTTAGTTCTGGGTGCTGAGAATGACTCCATGACCTCTGCCTCAGGTCCTAAAATGGCTCTGGTTACAACGGAGCAAGGGCCTCAGATGGGTATAGCATCACCCCCTAGTGGGCTTGCCGGGTGGATCCCAGTCAGGGCGCATGCAGGAGTCTGTCTCTCTGCCTCCTTTCCTCTCATTTAAAAAGAAATCCTACACATTTTTGTCAGATTTATGCCGAATTACTTCTCTTTCTTGGTGTCATTATAAATGATATTTTTGAAATTTCAAAGTTTAGTTTTCATCCAAATTAATTTTTGTATATTGCCATTGTATTTTGTGACCTTGCTAACTAAACTCTTCTATTAGTTCAAGTAGTATTTTTATAGATTCTGTGTGATTATCTGCATACACAATAATATAATCTGTGAATAAAATGTTTACTTCTTCCTTTCTAATTTATCTGCTTTTATTTTTCTTGCCTTATTACATTAACTAAGACTTTCAGTGTAATGTTGAATAGGAGTGAAGAGAAAGGTCATTCTTGCCTTGTCCCTGACCTTGGGAGTCAGGCATTCAGTGTCTCACCATTAAGTGTAATATTAGCGATAAAGTTTTCATACATACCCTTACTAGGTTAAGGAAGTTCACTTCTATTCTTAGTATTTTCTTTTTAGGATTTTAATCATGAACAAGTCTGTAATTTTGTCAAATACATTTTTTTTGCATTTTTTGATATAAGCATATGCTTTTCTTGTTTATTCTGCTAATTATGATTAATACATTGATTTTTCAAATGTTAATTAAACTAGTCTTGAATTCCTGGAATAAACCCCGCTTGGTTGTAATATATATTAATAAATTTAATTTGTTCTTACTTCAAAGAAATTTTCAGCATCTGTTTTAATGTGACATACTGGTCTGTTACTTTCTTTTCTTGTAATGTCTGTGTTTGATTTTACTATTGGACTAATGCTGGTCTTTGTGTAAGTTGAAAAGTATTTCTTCCTTCTCAATTTTATGAAATAGATTTTGTGGAATTGGTGTTATTTCTGTCTTAAATGTTTGAAAAAATTTATTAATAAAGCTTTCTCTGTGAGGAGTTTTCTTAGTGGAAAAATTTTAAACTATAAATTTAATTTATTTATTACATAGGACTATTCTTATTTGTCCTATGTAATAAGACTGTTATTTATTTCCTCTTGAGTGAGCTTTGATAGTTTTATCATTCAAAGAATTTATCCATTTCATGTAAGTTGTTATATTTATAGGCATAAAGGTGTTCATAATATTCTCTTTTTATTCTTTCAATATCTGTAGAATCTATACTAATGTCACCTCTCTCAGTTCTGATGTTGATAATTTGTGTCTTTTCTCTTATTTTTCAGAATGATCTGACTAGAAGTTTATTAATTTTATGTTTTTCTCAAAGAACATGCCTTTGGTTTTATTGATTAATATTTTATGTTCTAAAGTTTATTTTGCCTTATATTAATATCACCACTTCAGCTTTCTTTTTTTCTTTCTTTCTTTTATACATGTTATCATGGTATATCATTTTCCTAATATTTTACTTTTATTTTCTTAATATTTTAACTTATTTATTTATATTTGAAGTGGGTTGCTTGCAGATAACATATAATTGGGTCTTGCTTTTTTTTATTCAATTTGACCATTTCTGTCCTCATTGTGTATTACAAGCTTTATCCACTCTGGCTGTTGAGAATATGAACTATGGCTAATCCTGTGTGAATTCCAGGAATTGTTCCACTGGCTCTTTTTTAATGGTGTTTCCTCCCAACTTGGGGCAGTTCACTTTACACACATGCACTAATCAATACTCAGCTGAAGAATCAAGGAGTGCCCTCTGCAGTTTCCTTTCCAGTGCTCTGTGCTTGAATTCTAGCCAACCTGGCCTCCTCAAACTCTCAACACTATCTCCTCATCACTGGGAGCCTGCCAGGCTTTGAGCTCCCTCTATCTGTGCTGCAGCCTGGACACTTCCTCCAGAAGATTAACTGTAGTAGTCATTCATAAAGATTGCTTCATTTATTCATGTCTCTCAAGGTATCTTCTCTTGCACTGCCTGCTTGCCAATGTCCGAAAACAATTGTTTCATATCCTGTTCTTTTATTTTTTAATTTTTTTAAAGTAAGAGGATAAAGCCACCCCTGAAAGGGTTGTCAGATTTAGCAAAACAAAATAAGATTCTCAATTAAATTTGAATGATAGGCCAACAACAAATAGTTCTTTAGTATATATATGACCTATACTTATAGTATATCTGAAATTCAAATTTAATAGCACTTCTTGGATTTTACCTGGCAACCTTAACCCCTGCTGATCTATCATGTCTAAAGTAAAAATTCTCAGAGATTCTTTATGGTGTTGGAGCTCTATACTTGTTTCATTTAATTCAATTTAAGATATTTACTGAGCTCCTACAGTGTGCGCATCTCACTGAAAATTATTTAGGGAGCAATCTCCTCCAAGAGATAACAAATTGGCAGTGAAAACAAAATAAGCATATGAAGCTAATCAGTGTTCAGTTGGACTACAACACTGAGCATAAATACAACAGGAATTTACAAGAGTTAAAGGCTGAAACGAGCTGAAGTGGTCAGAAAATCCAGAAGATATGGTTGACACAACAACAAAGTGAAGAATGAGAGAACTGTAATCAGGCAGGCGGAGGAACACAATGCCTGCCTGAAGTTGGTAAGGTACTGAAGCAGAACGAAGATTGTCAGCCTCCTGGGTAGTGAGAAAAATAACCTGCACAATGAGTGCTGTGAGAGAGTTATTATAAGCAAGGTCTGTTGGCACCCAAGCCACTGAGATAGTTGTTCAGTTTGCTCACTGCACAAGGGTGACTGGTTGGGAAAATAACTGAGGACTGAAATCTAAACTGCTCTAATTCCCAGGATATGTGCTTGGGTGCAGGGCTGCCTCCAATCAAAGGAAGGAACACTTTTTTCTAATTCTAAGTACTTTGCGGGACATCTAAGGTCCTGGATGGGAACTTTACTATCTTCCTTCTGAGTAGTCCCAGTATAATTACTCCAGTACCCTTGACTCAGATTTGTCAAGGTGAGAGTCACTATGGGGAGAGGTGAGTGGAGATGTTAGAAAGCGCATCATCTCTGAACCATGAGACACTGTCTACTATGGTGGAAAAAAGTATGAAGGGACAAAATAAAATTTTATTTTTATGAATAGAGAAAGCAAAGTAAGTGAGAGAGATGGAGCTGATAGGGTTTCAGATGACTGTTTTGATAGAACCACTCTGACATTCAGCACCAGCACCCAGTAATCTGTATAGCAGCAGAAATCTATTTAGTGAAGAATTAATGGCCCTAAATCCCACACCGTGAGCTCAAACGCATACCTGCAGGGCAAGTAGGCTTATGGGGAACTTTTCTAACAAACACTGAAAATCATTTATTTCCTAAAAAAAATATTTTAGAGAAGCTGCAAATCTAAATTTTTAAGAAAAAAAACTCCTAAATTTTAAATATTGGCATAATTCAAAGCATTTCACCACACATATAGCCCACAAAATACAGTGTAGATTTATACTGTTCTAAACAAATAATACATATCTATAGGTGTGTGTAAAGCCAGTAGCACGGCCACCATCACAGCCGCCTGGCCCATGCAGATATTAGATTCGGACAGACGGTAATGAAACAACAGAGCCAAAAACTGGTGCATCATTAGCTTTAATCCTAGCTTGTACCCAGTGGGCAAGTAAAACACACACTGGGCTCCAAAACCCACTCATTCAGTGCTCACAAAGCTGCTGATTTATCCGAGTTTCCTAGAATCAAAGGTTTCTAATCTCACCAGCCTTATTCACCTCTTTTTCTCATCTCCTTCTCTCTGCACAAACTCTACACAAACTGGCTTCTCCTTCAGCACTCCACCATCTTGGCTACTTCTCCACTTCTCCACATGGCCTTACTCTGCTCTCCTCTCTAATGCTAATCTCAGGAACCGAGAGAAAGCAAGCTCCCAGTCTGCCCCAATTAATAGTGTAGATTCAAAACCTTTAATCCAATATACAAACAAGAAAGTCTCTGATATAAATTCACTTATCTGAGACATAATGGGATTCCTCATGAGAGTGCACCACTATACATCAAAAAGGGTGGGAAAGGCTTAGCCCTAAAACCAAGCCCCAGGCTACAAGGATTCTGCCTGCCCACAGCCCGCATCCAACACACATTAATATAATCACACTCATCCCAAGCAAGAAGGCAATTAATATTATCACCTGGACAATGGGCTTCCACGTGGGCAGTGCCATATTTAACAAAGTGAGCATAACATATTTTATCTGCCCAACAGTGTGGATGCTACTAGTGTGCCTGCCTTCTCTGTTTGAAACTGATATTTCCCAGCCCTAGTTATTCTACACACTACCTATATTATCTACTGGAGTCCCCAAGTGTAAAGCTACTATCCACGGCCACCATCACAACCGCCTGGCCCATGCAGGTTCGCGTTTGATTTGGACAGTTGGTAATGAAACAACGGAGCCAAGAACTGGTGGGCCATCATCTTTAATCCAAGCTTGCACCCAGCGGGCAAGTAAAAACACACACTGGGTTCCAAAACCCATTCATTCAGTGCTCACAAAGCTACTGACTTATTTGAGTTTCCTAGAATCAAAGGTTTCTAGCTCACCAGACATATTCACCTGTTCCCCATCTCCTCCTGCACAAACTCTGCACAAACTGGCTTCTCACTCAGCACTCCACCATCTTGGCTGCTTCTCCTCGCTTCCTCCATGTGGCCTTTCTTTGCTCTTCTCCGTAATGCTAATCTCAGAAACCAAGAGAGAGTGCAAGCTCCTGGTCTGCCCCACTTTATAGTGTAGAAATCCAAACCTTTAATCCAATCTACAATCAAGGAAATCTCTGATACAAAGTCACTTATCTGAGGCATAATGGGAGGATTCCTCATGAGAGTGCACCATCCCACATCATCCAATCAGTGAAGGGTGTGGAGAAAAGCTTACTCTTAAAACTTGCACGTGAACAGCACCATCTTTAACAAAGTGAGCATAATATATTTTATCTGCCCAACAATATGATATATATGTTTGCTCGCTTATAGTTTGCATTGGGTGTGGGGGACAGGCTGTAAGCAGACAGGATTCTTATAATCTAAGGCAGGGGTCAGGAAGCTATGGCTTGTGAGCCAGATGTAGTTCTTTTGATGGCTGCATCTGGTTTACAGACAAATCTTTAATAAAAAAATAATAACATTAAAAATATAAAACATTCTCATGTATTACAATCCATTCATTTCCTACCATTCATGTTCATGGTTGCGGATGACTGGAGTCAATCACAGCTGTCCTCCGGGACAACACCAAATTTTTATTGGATGATGCGTAACATATACAGATTGTTGTGAGGTCAGGAAGTAAACTTCCCTTCTTTTAATCAAGTAGTCAGCTAGCTAATTGCAGAAACCCTTTTGATGAAGAAGATGACTAAAAGCAAAAAAGATGAGGAGTATTGTACTTTTCAGCAGGAATGGACAGAGGAATTTGCCTTTGTGGAGAGAGCAGGTTCTACAATGTGTCTAATATGCAATGATAAAATTGCATCGATGAAACGGTCAAATATAAAGCAGCACTTCGACACACGCCATACTACATTTGCATTGAAATATCCAGCAGGGGACAGCAGGAAGAAAGCATGTCAAGAGCAACTGTGCAGAGTGCAAGCTAGTGAGCAGCAACTCCGTGTTTGGACCCAACAAGGTGACTGGAATTTGGCTAGCTTTGCTGATGCTTTAGCAATTGTGAGAAACAGAAAGTCATTCACAAATGGGGAGTATGCCAAAACATTCATGCTTGATGTTGCCAATGAACTTTTTGATGACATTTCAGATAAAGACAAGATAATCAAATGAATAAAAGACATGCCTCTGTTGGCAAGAACTGTTCATGATCATACCATCATGATGGCAAATCAAATTGAGGCAACACAAGTGACAGACATAAATGCAGCACCATTCTTTTCTCTCACTTTGGATGAGTCAACAGATGTAAGCCATTTATCCCAGTTCAGTGTGATTGCAAGGTATACTGTCGGTGACACACTATGTGAGGAAAGTCTTGCTGTTTTGCCTATGAAAGAGACAACAAGAGGGGAGAATTTATTCAAGTCTTTCACTGAGTTCGCTAAAGAAAAAAATCTACCGATGGATAAATTTATTTCGGTGTGTACTGATCATGCTCCGTGCATGGTGGGGAAAAACAGAAGATTCGTAGCACTTCTTCGTGAACATGAAAAGAGACCCATCCTAAGTTTTCACTGCATCCTACATCAAAGGGCACTTTGTGCTCAGATGTGTGGCAAACAGCTTGGTGAGGTGATGTCTCTGGTCATTCAGGTTGTCAACTTTATTGTTGCCTGAGCTTTAAATGATCTCCAGTTTAAAACACTGCTGGATGAAGTTGGGAATAATTATCCTGGTCTGCTTCTGCACAGCAATGTGTGTTGGTTGTCAAGAGGGAAGGTGCTCAGCCATTTCACGGCTTGTTTGAGTGAAATTCGGACTTTTCTTGAAATGAAAAACTTCAAACATCCTGAGTTAGCTAACAATGAGTGGCTCCTGAAGTTCTTCTACTATTTTGTGGACATGACTGAACATCTGAACCAGCTCAATGTGAAAATGCAAGTCGTTGGAAATACAGTTTTATTCCTTCAACAAGCAGTGTTTGCATTTGAAAACAAGATGGAACTCTTGATCTCTGACATTGAAACAGGTCGTTTACTACACTTTGAAAAACAGGGAGAGTTTAAAGATGCATGCACAGGAAATGACCCTACTCAACATCTTGATCTCCAGCAGCTAGTGGGCTTCACATCTAATTTCCTGTAGTCATTCAAAGCACGCTTTGGAGAATTTCATGAGCACACTTGTCTTTTTAAGTTCATCACCCATCCACATGAGTCTGCAGTGGACAGTGCCGACCTGAGTTACATCCCTGGTGTCTCTGTCAGAGATTTGAAGCTACAAATTGCTGACCTGAAGGCCTCAGACATGTGGGTAAATAAGTTCAAGTCACTGAATGAAGATTTGGAAAGACTTGCACGACAGCAAGCAGAATTGGCGAGTAAACACAAGAGGGGAGAAATGAAAAAACTTTAACCTGCGGACCAGCTGATTGTCAAAACTTGGAGCACGCTTCCCGTCACATACCACACACTGCAGCATGTGAGTGTTTCTGTACTGACAATGTTTGGCTCTACGTATGCATGTGAGCAGTCTTTCTCACATCTAAAGAACGTTAAGACCAACCGATGATCACGTTTAACAGATGGAAGTCTCATCGCCTGCATGAAGCTTAACCTCACCACGTATCAAACAGACTACAAAGCCATCAGCAAAACCATGCAGCACCAGAAGGCACATTAATGGTAAGTACTTTATTCATCATTGGTTAGCAACAACATAACAATGTTATTAAAAAGAATTCCAAGATTTATTGTACTTTAAAAGTGTTGGTCTTACATAAAATGCACACATTTACTTGTATTTAGTGTTAAACATATTGTATGGCTCTCACAGAATTACATTTTAAAATATGTGACGTTCATGGCTCTCTCAGCCAAAAAGGTTTCCGACCCCTAGCTTAAGGCTTAGTTTTAAAAGAAAGCTTTTCCCTATACCCTTGACTGTTGCATGATAGGGGGTGGTGCCCTCTTATGAAGAATTCTATTATGCCTCAGATAAGTGACTTTGTATCAAAGACTTTCTTGTTTGCATATTGGATTAAAGATTTTGATTTCTACAGTATAAAATGGGGCAGACTGGGAGCTTGCTCTTTCTTGGTTTCTGAGATTAGCATTAGAAAGGAGAGCAGAGAAAAGCCATGTGGAAGGGAGGAGTAACAGCCAAGATGGTGGAATGTTGAAAGAGCAGACAGTTTGTGCAGAGTTTGTGCAGAGAGAAGGAGATAGGGAACAGAGGTGAATAAGGCTGGTGATGTACAAACCTTTGATTCTAGGAAACTTGGATAAGTCAGTGTCTTTGGGAGCCCGGAATGGAAAGGGAAGTGTTTTCCCACTGTGTGTATTTCTTGCCCACTGGGTGCAAGCTAGGATTAAAGCTATTGGCCCACCAGTTCTTGGCTTTGTTGTTTCATTACTGTCTGTCTGAATCAAATGCGAACCTGCACAGGTCAGGCGGCTGTGATAGTGGCCTTGGCTACAGTGACCAACTTATTTACAATGAAAAGGAGGAACAAAATAAATTGAAGAAAACTATATCATACATAAAGTAACATTTTATTCATTGCAACAATAATACACTATGATAAATGCATAATAAAACATTTGTAATATTTTATATTGTAATTATGCTTACATGCCTATTAATTTTTAATAATAGTTGTAAGAAAAAACTACTCATTTAGATACTAGTGCGTCACATCACTCACAATGGATCGACTCTGCATTGATCAAATACGGACATTTACAGATTAGTTTTCCAATATCAAAAAAGAGAATATATAAGAAGATACTTTTTGAGGGAGTTCAGAACTTACAAAAGAAGGACTTTCCTCCCTAAAGGAGGACGATCAGTCACCTTAATGTTAAGGACAGCTACTACATAAATCTTTCAATATCGGTCCCCTTGTAAAGGTTTTCCTTTCCTTAAGCCCGTTTTGCAGCTAGAACATTGAATCAGCACCAGGGGGCGCCATTCTCACGGGGAAACCAACTCAAAGGCTAAAAATGGAGGTTTCTGAGTTACCTACAAAAGAGTTTCTTTCACACTTAAATGAGACATGTATTATTCTGGAGGCTTTTGTCATCTGTGTTTGTATAATAGCCTTGTCTCTGAAACATTACAGGGCTTACAGAATTAATAAACTGGACCCACCAATGTGTTCAATGGCTATGGTGAGTATATTGGATAATACTTTGTAGCAGGATGAATGTGAGGGAAAGGAGAGTAGGTGTGAACAATACTTAGCTCAAAGGATTGCAGAGATTTTTTCTTGGCTTTGCTTAACTAAATATCTGACTAGTGACATTGTCAGATTCATACCTAAGCTCAATTTCTGAGCTAGAAATTTGGCCACTTTAGAGAAAATTATTGTTTGCACTTTATTATTGTTGTTTACACGAAGTGTTAATGCTAGGAGATAAGAGATCTCTTGCCTCTTCATAACATTCACCAATCACCCTCTAAAAGATGTATCAGTGCCTGACCTGTGGTGGCGCAGTGGATAAAGCGTCGACCTGGGAACACTGAGGTCGCCAGTTCAAAACCCTGCACTGGTCTGGTCAAGGCACATATGGGAGTTGATGCTTCCAGCTCCTCCCCCCTTTCTCTCTTTCTCTCTCTCTCTCACTCTGTGTCTACTCTCTAAAATGAATAAAATAAAAATTTTTTTTTAAAAAAACCCCAAAAAACCCTAAAAGACATATCAACTGATTAAAGATGGTATACTTGCAATGCAAAAGCCCCTTTAAGACAAGTCTCCTGGCTGTCCCTTCCAAATAAGTTGCCACTCTTAAGTTCTTTCTTTATGGAAATACTAGCGCAACTACTGCTTGTTGGATGGTTGGTTGGTTGGTTGGTTAGTTTCTCCAGAGAACTTTTTCTAATAATTTACTTTTCATAAAAAGACAAGGCCTCATTGCTATGAGGAATAAAAAAATCCACAAGAAAATTACAAGGACAGAACTCATGTTCATCAAGTGTTGCTATGCTATGAAAGTTTACTTACTAAAAGCCACATTTATTCTTAAAAATAACCAAGATCCATGGTAACATACCAAAAGAACTTTCTGTTCAAATTCCCTGTAGATGGCGTTCAGTCTACAGAGTCTATCAGGGCAGAGAAACTTGTCATGTTTGACCAAATCAGAAGCAGCCAGTTAATCAGATGGAGCATTGTACTATAAGTGTATTGTCCTCTTGCCCACACTCTACAATACTGCCCCATTGTAAACGAGATGTTTGGCTCAACTGGGATATCCTCTAAAAATATTTAAACTAAAACAGAAGCTGACATCATAGAGGAAGGCTGCGTTCCCTGGGTCTGTATTTCTAACTTCCTATGCCATTCCCAGAGAAAGCCACTGGATGTTGCTTAATAATGCTAACAGTGGATTACATACAGTGGTTGGCAAAAGGAGAAAAATGATTAGATCATCCAGTCAACTCATCTTTCCAGCAAAAAGCAGAATCCCCAGATAGGCTATCTAACACTTCATTTAAGGCAAAGGGCCACGTAGTAAAAACTACACTGGTTTCGTTGTCTTCTTGAGCAATCCTGGCAGCACCCAAACTGTTTTAGTTGGCTGCACTCATGCCCTACTTAATTCCTTCAACAGGAGCTTCCAACACAGTGCTGTTTTTTTCTTTGGAGTTAGCCAATGGAGTAAATGCTATCTGGTAGAAGGTAATTAACTCTTGTAAATGATGCCTGCGCAAAACTCAAGGTCAGGTTACCACAGAGAACAGCTTGACTAGACAAGGCCAACATAGGGCACAAGTCTCCTGTCTGGGGAGTCTTCACCTTTGCTGTATACTGCATTGTGTAAACTCTGGCTCAGAAAGGGTTTTTTCTGGCTTATGTATTCACCTGATTGAATTCATTCAATAACAGCTGAAATGTTTGTTTTCTCACTCCTAGGCTTTGGCCTTTATATTAACTGGAGAGTCTACCTTGTTTTTATATTAACTGGAGAGTTTACCTATATTTTCTTCTCAAGTTCAACTACATGTCTAATTCAAATTCTCATAGTAGATTTTAAAATATCTGGGGGTGAGAAACTAGAACTATCCAGACTGGCTGCCTGATTCCCATTCCACTTTGGGCTGTGTCATAAAGGATACCGAAGTCTCAGTTCACGAATACTTTATTCCCCATAGTGACTCATGTTTTTGTACTCATGATGGGACCCAGGATGGACAACCACAGCAGTCAATCTCTATTTTTGGGATTGCGAGTGGTAAGAAACATGTAAGTCTGGGGCTTCAAAGGGCTTTATCCCTTGTCTAAGGAAGGTATTGAACAAAGTCACCATGTATCCCTGGACCTAGTCATAGCTAAAGCACCTATACTCCTGGACTTCTAGTTAGGCTAAAAAAATAAGTTTCTTTTTATTTTCTTAACTATCCCAGACTTGAATTTCTATTATAAATAACCAGTTATAATCTGATTGATGGTGTGACAAAATAATGCCACCCTATGGGCTAAAAATAAGATAGAGAGCTCCAGAAAGAGAACAATAGACTGACAGTTGATTGTTTATGAAAAAGCTATAGTCAAACTTATAAGCACTATGACTTACTTCACAGAAAACTTGCTGAATTGGTTGAAGTTTTACTGGAGTACATCTGTTATTCTTTAACATTTCATGAGGAACTGAGGAAGCTCCAGCACACTGGGAAAAGAGCCGACATAAAATGGTTATGTAATAAAAGGGGAAAAGGTTTAGTCCTGAAAATTAAAGACTTGTAAGCTCAACTTTACTGGCAAGGGAAAAAATTGCTACAGAGAAAAATGTGAATGGAACAAGATACTGGTCTTGCCTGAACAACAGTTTCCTGCAGACCAAACTAATATTTTAATGTGCAGGGGGTCCTTGGGTTATGACAGTCTTGACTTATGAAGTTTTGAATTTATGATGCTCACTCCCATAAAAGAATTTGAAAAATTAAGAGGTGTTTCAGCTTACACTGTTAGTGTCATACTTACAGACTACATGGGCGAACCAGTTCTGTTGGTTGCATGCAGCGGAAGAAAACGCAGTAACACGGGATATGAGTGAGGAAGTTGACACCCCCCAGTATGCTTACCTATGCCATTTTGGACTGTTAAAAACACAAGTGTTCCGTTTGTGTTCCTTTGTTTGGTGACTTTTTGGCCCTTATCATGGCTCCTAAATGAAAGTCAGAATATTCAGATGGTAGTGCTTCTAAGAGGAAAGACATCATGATGTCACAGAGCTACCGGCATCACATGGAGAGGAGCTGTCTGCTGAGGACCTCATTCAGCTGGAGAAGCAGCAGAATGAAGCGGAAGAGATAGAAACCACAGAACCCAAGAGATTTAGTACCAAGGGTTTGGAAGAAGGTTTTTCTACGGTAGAGGATGGGTGGGCAAAATTTTAGGCTGAGGACTCCAGCGATGAAAGATTCAGTAAGGTCTACAGAGCTGTTACGGATGCTTTGCAATGCTATTGGCAGATTTTGGAAGAAAAGAAGTCACCAACCTTCCAGACTAGCCTGGAACAATTCTTTAAGAAGGTAGAGAGGCCTGCAACACATCCTGTAACCTCCACATCAGCTGCTTCTCGAGATGAAACACCTGTAGTACAGGTAGAATCATCTCCAGCATCTCCTGCATGTTCCTTAGGCAATCCTGATTCACCTGACTCAGTATCTCCAGCACCTTCTGCAGGTTCTCCTGCCTCTCCAGCTTCCTCCTCCCAATATGTCACTCTCTCCTACCTTGCAATGCCCTTTCCAGTGTGCAAGCCAACCACTGGAATAAAGGTAAAGAATTATTTTACACGAATTTTTCTTGTTATTATAGTACAGTGTACAGTACAGTATATTTATGTCTTTTCCTTTTTCTGTAACTCAGTTGTGTTTTTATGTTCTAGATTATAATTTTACAACTGTGTTAGGATAGATAAGTGACTTACGCTAGGGTGTATTTTGACTTACACCAAAATTTGGGTTACGTCACTGTCCTAAGAACAGAACTGTGTCGTAATCCAAGGACCCCTTGTATTGGCAAATGACAGGTAAATTATGTCTGTGTATCAGTCCTGGGACCAAGTGGTGCAATGCTGAAGAAGCCATGACAAGACTGGGCTCTCAAAGTCTGAGCACAAGAGGAGATGTAGCTTCTGCCAGGGGTCTAAACTAAGGGAATTAAAGTTGTTATGACATTTTCTGTCCTTAAAATATTGAATTTCCCTTATACATAGAGAGCAGGCTGACAGTTGTCAGAAGCTTCTTTTTGACAATTTTTAACTTATGGTTTAAAGCTGGGGTTGGGAACCTATGGCTCGCAAGCCAGATGTGGCTCTTTTGTCATCGCCAACCTTGAAACAGGTCATTTACTACACTTTAAAAAACAGGGAAAGTTTAAAGATGCATGCACAGCAAGTGACCCTGCTCAACACCTTGATCTCCAACAGCTAGCGGGCTTCACATCTAATCTCCTGCAGTCATTCAAAGCATGTTTTAGCTAATTTTGTGAGCGCACTCGTCTTCTTAAGTTCATCATCCATCCACATGAGTGTGCAGTGGACAGTGCCGACCTGAGTTACATCTCTGGTGTCTCCGTCAGAGATTTTGAGCTACAAGTTGCTGACCTGAAGGCCTCAGACATGTGGGTGATTAAGTTCAAGTCACTGAATGAAGATTTGGAAAGACTTGCATGACAGCAAGCAGAGTTGGCGAGTAAACACAACTGGGGAGAAATGTAAAAACTTCAACCTGCAGACCAGCTGATTGTCAAAACTTGGAACACACTTCCCGTCACATACCATACACTGCAGCATGTGAGTATTGCTGTACTGACGATGTTTGGCTCTATGTATGCATGTGAGCAGTCTTTCTCACATCTAGAGAACATTAAGACCAACGTACGATCACGTTTAATGGATGGAAGTCTCAATTCCTGTATGAATCTTAACCTCGCTATGTATCAACCAGACTACAAAGCCATCAGCAAAGCCATGCAGCACCAGAAGTCAGATTTAATGGTAAGAACTACTTTATTTATCATTGGTTAGCAACAGCATAACAATGTTATTAAAAAGAATTCAGAGACTTATTGTACTTTAAAAGTGTTGGTCTTACTAAAATGCACACATTTACTTGTATTTAGTGTTAAATATATTGTATGGCTCTCACAGAATTACATTTTAAAATATGTGATGTTCATGGCTCTCTCAGCCAAAATGGTTCCTTACGCCTGCCTTATGCCATGGCAAACTGGCTGAGTGATTTCTTTGGGAACTAATTGTATTCCTGGGACTCTTACACAATGGAGCTAGATGTTATAGCCTCACTGAACTCAAACGAACCTTTGCATAATATGTCAAATCCACATTGTAAATGCATTTAATAACAGAACCACACACATTATATTAAATTTATATTATTTTAAATTTTATAGGTTATACTTTGATTTAAATTTAATTTAACAAGTTTGTGTTGTGTATGATGGAAAGCAGGGATGGGTATATTCCTAAGAAATATTTACCTAGTTTTATAGGTGTGCTTAACTAACATTATGATAAAAATAATTTAAGTAAACAGTGAATTTCAAACAATTTTTTACCTTAAAGGAGTTGTGTGCATTATTCAAGTAAGGGAAATAACATTGTTTAGTCTTAAAATCATTCCTGCAAGATAGTCATTTTCTCTATATTATAGCTGAGGAAACTGAGGGTCAGAGGGTTAAAGTAAGTTATGCAAGGTCAAACAGTGATAAAGTATCAAATTTGAGATTTTAACCCAGTTAAGTTTGATGCAATTCCTCTGCACTAACAGATCGAAATCCACAGAGACATGAGAGTAGAATTTGTGAATGAGAATTCTAAGACATAGAAGCAGAGAAGTATAGGGACCTATATACAGTGGCTATTTCCAGGCTGCGTCACTTTAATGGAAAATTATGAATTTTGGTCTTATTAAAGTAAAAAATTGCATCTGATAACTTTTCAAATCTTCTCTCACCCCTCTCCATCTATGATATGCTACCAGATTTCTACTGTTCCCTAAACATCTCAGTTTCAAGAGCCAAATTGAAACAATAAAGAGTTCTTTAACATTGTGAAGAACATGTCTTTTACATTAATAGGTGCCTATTTCCAGAAAATATCAAAAGCAAAATTCAAATACCATCCCCACTGTTTTGTTTTGTTTTTCTGTCCTTTCCTCTTTCAAAAACAAATAACAGCAGCAACAAAAAACTGACAGAAGCCTGACCAGGCGGTGATGCAGTGAATTGAGCGTCAGACTGGGATGCAGGGGACCCAGGTTTGGGACCCCGCGGTTGCCAGCTTGAGCGCAGGCTCATCTGGTTTGAGTGAAGCTTACCAGCTTGGACCCAAGGTCACTGGCTCCAGCAAGGGGTGGCTCGGTCTGCTGAAGGCCTGCGGTCAAGGCACATGTGAGAAAGCAATAAATGAACAACTAAGGTGTCACAACGAAAAACTGATGATTGATGCTTCTCATCTCTCTCCGTTTCTGTCTGTCCCTCTCTCTGACTCTCTCTCCGTCTCTGTAAAAAAAAAAAAAAACAACAACAAACAAAAAACAAAAAACTGACAAAATGTGGCTCTAGTCTGCCTGAAGTCTAAGTGAGATCTGTTCTTAGTTTCCCAGGCTAAATTAAGAGATGCAGTTAACTGGTTTATAAGCCCTTCACAGTGCTAAAGAACAATGGAGCAGAGAGCTTCAGAATTAAAACCATACGTTTGGTTGAAAACAGCTCCAACTGGTGCTTGATTCCTAACTAGGCATTCGACTTCCAACATGATCTGAACAAACACAGGAAACCCTGCAGGCACGGATGCGGAGATGTTTTTTTTTGCAGGACAAAAAAGAGCAGCATACGATGTTGTTAGGATCGCTGTGATTCTGGACAGCATCAAAAGCCAGGGATTTGAGGGGGTTCTCATTGTATGGCCTCACAGAGAGGCTTTTCTTTTTCAGGAATCCTCTCCAGAGGGAGAGGCTGTGAAGAATTTTCCTGAATGTAGTGAACGTCAGCACATTCCCAGCTAGACCACACGTTCCATTCTTATCGAATGAAACTGACCTTTCTGCCCCAGTGTGTTCTTACTCAATGCTGTGATTAATCTCAGGTTCACAGTGAATTGCACAGTCCACTCTAGACATCAAATATGTGCCTTTGGAATCTCCTCAACCTAATGAAGAGGTCATGTGCTGCTTTACAAGAATGAGGATTTTAAAACCAGTTCACTTACTTTCAAATCTGGTTCCTACAAAATACTCTGCCCAGACTAGCCTCTCTCCCTTCAGATGGCAGAGATCTGCCCTTTCCTACTCATTTTCTAATACCAAGTGACTCAAGTACGAGTCATGACCAAAATGAAAACTACGAACACATAACTCAAGATTTTGAAGTATTTTTTTAGCCAATAGAAGCGACCAGACTTTATGAAAGTCCTTGAATTGATGTTCAATAAGCTCCTGAATCATGCTTGTCCACTAGCGATTTCCAAATTAATTACCGAGACATGCTACGAGCTTCCTCTAGTGAGCAAAGATCTTGTTCAATTTGTCATTAATGTCAAACTGGATGAGATATGCAAAATAAAAGCTGGTCAGAAATTGCTCTTTGGGCCTGACCAGGCAGTGGCACAGTGGATAGAGCATCAGACCGGGATGCCAAGGACCCGGGTTCAAGACCCTGAGGTCGCCAGCTTGAGCACAGGTTCATCTGGTTTGAACAAGGCTCACCAGTTGGGCCCAAGGTGGTCCCTGGTTTGAACAAGGGGTCACTCGGTCTGCTGTAGCATCTCCCAACTCCCCATCAAGGCACATATGAGAAATCAATCAATGAACAACTAAGGAACCGTAACAAAGAATTGATGTTTCTCATCTCTCTCCCTTCCTGTCTGTCTGTCCCTCTCTCTGAGGCTCTCTGTCTGCCAAAAAAAAAAGAAAGAAATCGCTCTTTGCTTGTGTGTTTCTGCATCAGAATGATTGCTTCAACATTGATTGAACTCAGATTTCCTGCCCAAACTTTGATGGAGGCTCCCAGTAGTTTGGGTCATGGAGAATGAGTTGCTTCATGTTCCATCTTCCTCCTTTTCAAGACTGAATTTTCTTACTGAGACATTTTCTTGGGGTTCAAAGTAAAAAAGGAAGTTAATTGTTCTTGTGTGCATCTAGGCCATTATTGGGCAGGTAAAATATATTATGTTCACTTTGTTAAAGATGGTGCTGCCCACATGCAAGTTTTAAGAGTAAGCTTTTCCCCACACCCTTGACTGATTGGATGATGTGGGGTGGTGCACTTTCATGAGGGATCCTCCCAGTATGTCTCAGATAAGTGACTTTGGATCAGAGACTTCCTTGTTTATAGATTGGATTAAGGGTTTTGAATCTACACTATAAAGTGGGGCAGACCCGGAGCTTGCTCTCTCTCAGTTCCTGAGGTTAGCATTAGAGAGGAGAGCAGATTAAGGCCACGTGGAGGAGAAGAGAAGCAGCCAAGATGGTGGAGTGCTGAGTGAGAAGCCAGTTTGTGCAGAGTTTGTGCAGGAGGAGATGGGGAACAGAGATGAATAAGTCTGGTGAGCTAGAAACCTTTGATTCTAGGAAACTTGGATAAGTCAGTAGCTTTGTGATCACTGAATGAGTGGGTTTTGGAGCCCAGTGTGTGTTTTTGCTTGCGTACCGGGTGCAAGCTAGAATTAAAGCTGATGGCTCACCAGTACTTGGCTCTGTTGTTTTATTATCGACTCTCCGAATCTAATGTGAACCTGCATGGGCCAGGCTGCTGTGATGGTGGCCTTGGCCACTGGCTTTACAGCCATTCAATACCCACAAGGACAAGTGACTTCTGGAACCCATTTGCTCTTTCTGCATCTCAGACCGGTTACCTCCAGAAGCCTCTGCTGAGGTTTCCATGGAGCTTTGGGAAGATCCATTTGGAACACTCAGAGGATCTAAGGGTGTAAATGTGGCCAAGGACAAGGCACTGAAAATACAGGAGCAGAGTCTGGGGTTGCAGAACCATACACAAAATCCTACACAGGGCTGATTGGCCCACTCAGGGATTCTATGGCTCTCAAATTATTGCTCCCTCATTATCTGCCCTTCCCTCAATTCAGCCAGTGACAGCACATCCATCGAGTGCCTCTGGGGCCTGGGAAATTCAGAGATAAACAGAGTGAAGGTAGAAGCTTTGAAATAAGCCAACACTGCCTGAAAGAGGTGAAAGGCACTACTGAGATTATTTTTGCTCCAGGTTTTGAAGGCTGAGTAGAAAATGGCCCAAAATGGAAGAGAAGTCTGACAGAACTGCATTTACAAAGGTAGGGGCTCTATCTGCTGTGGCAGGAGTGTGAGATCTGGAAGTGGGTAGATATTGCGACGAGGTGAGGCTGGTCGCACCAGATCAGGAAGGCTTGTTGTTTCAGAGACCAAAGGTTGAGGTAGTGTGATGCGCAGCAATTTTGTAGACAGATTAGGGAAGGAAGATTTTAGAAGAGTCACCAGTAGTAAGGTTTTTGTCATAGTCTCAGCAAAGGTAGATGGAGGCTGGGATTAAGGCACTGACAGTGAGAATAAAGGGAAAAGGGCCACATTTCAAAGACATTTTTTCTGGGGTGGAATTGACAAGGTGGAGTGTGAATGATGAGTGAGAAGCCCACAGAAGTTTGTAGTTTGGGGGACTGGCTGATAGACTAGGTCTGAAAGAGGCTTCCCTCTCTCTCTTCCTCTGCATCTTTGTGTCTCTTGGTCTCTCTCTTCCTCTGCCACTGCTCTATCTTCCTATAGACCTGTTTTCTTCCATGACACTCTGTCTTTGTCTTTCACTCTCTTGTGGTGTCAGCTTCGTTCTCCTCTCTCTGAAGACCAACAGCTTCCTCATCCACATTTGTTCTGCTCCTTGGTAACTTCAGATGACATGTGCCTTTGACCTTCCACAGCCCTCCTGCAGTCCCAGGACCATCAGACTTTTCGTTCCACTGTTCATTATAAAGTTCATTCCATGTTTCTTCATTCAAATTAGCAACAAAATCTAATTAGTCCAGCTCTTCTTTCTGTGTTAGTTCAGAGTCATTCAGTCTGGCTACATATCAGAGTCACATAAAGAATCTTTAAAAAATACCAGCGCATGGGCCCAACCCAGACCATGGAATCAAATCTTTGAGGATGGCAAGCTTGGCACGTGTATTTGTTTTTAAGTTCCGGTGGTGATATTAATACACAAATGGAACTGACACCACTGCCATATGACAAATCATAGTTTATAGTTCATAGCAAAGACTTTGGGTCAGGTGCTCATAATTATTCGGGAGGGTCACACTGTGCCAAACTTTGCCATCCAGGGATTATGAGTAGATAGAGGCCCTCTTAGAACCTGCTGTGGCCATACAGGCACCATGAAATGTGTTTTCTACAGTAACCTCATGAGGGGTAAATGTTAAAGCCTACATTGACAATGTTTCCTCATGAGTTCCGTGGGAGAATGCAGAGGAAGGGCCACTAATCTAGAAGGGAGGAGGCACTTCCTAGTGCAGTGACACTGCAACTGAACTTTGGGGGAACACAAATGATTAGTTGGGTGTAAAAGAGAAATAAGACCACAGGCAGATGAGAATATCCAAAGCATATCCGATGACTTGGGAACAGGATGGCATTATAAGTTTGCCCTTTGAGCATCTTCTGCCTCCCTTACCAAACCCACAATATTGCCTCAAAAACCCTTTATTTCTTGAATCTGGAAGTGATGTAAGCCTTCATCAGACCTTGAAGGGATAGGGTGAATTGTGAAAGGATGGCGAGAAATTAGACTGGAGAGTTATGCAGAAGCTCAATTATGAAGCTTGGTGGTCAATTTTTAGAAAATTAGCCATGATTTATTAAGCGACTGCATACCAGGCACCTTATACACATTATTTTGTTTGATTCTGACAGATCCCAGAGGTCATTACTATTATACTCATGTCATGCCTATGGAAACGGAGGCTCAAATAGCTTGCTTACTTGTCACAATCACATAGCTAGAAAGCCGCACAGCTAGCACTTGAACATGACCATTTAAGTTCTTTGCCTTTCAATTTACAAAAAAGGAGGGAGAAAGGATGGTATATTTGGGAATAAAAGAAAAAGACACAAATATTTATGTGGTTGAAGATGTCTGCATAGCAAGGTCATTTTAGCACTCAAGTGGTTTAAAGTATTCATAATGATATCTGTGTTGGTAAAGGTTATAAATATTTTGTATACTTTATTTTTGTTCTTTTCAAACATATTGGCAATAAAAAGAGTATTTTCATTGTACAAAACCTAGTATGGATGCTCAGAGTGTCAGATGCAGGAAAGAGGAGACCCTCAGAGCACTCGGAGGCAGGAGGTTGAGGAGGCATCTGCATCCTCTTGTCTCTCCTACCAAACATCTTTCCAAAACTCAGGAGTTCTGGTCTGTGGCTCTAGTCTATGGCCCTAAATAACTTTTAGAATCCTAACGTTTTTCTGCATGCTGTGTAAGCAAATGGGTCCAGGAAGCAAACGAATGTCATCTGTGGGTGACAGAAGTGTACCTTGCCATGGTGAAATGCTGT
This sequence comes from Rhynchonycteris naso, assembly GCA_037038555.1. Classification (NCBI taxonomy): domain Eukaryota; kingdom Metazoa; phylum Chordata; class Mammalia; order Chiroptera; family Emballonuridae; genus Rhynchonycteris; species Rhynchonycteris naso. The sequence goes on along the minus strand of CM072997.1, from coordinate 42,398,533 downwards.
GGCTGTGCAGGAGGGCTCTGGTCATCTGGTGGACCCATTTCATTCCTGTGGTGCCCTGAGTTCCCCTATGACCAAGAGGATGGCAGACCCAATCACAGACCTAGTTAATGCCCATTGCCAGGGCAGCCACCTCCTTAGAGAGGCCGTGACTTTGATCCTTGGAGGACATAGAACCAAACAGTGAGGGTAAGCCTTATCTTGAATGGGAGATTGTCAACATTGTTCTTGGGAAGTCCTCAATGAGCCACAGCAAATGATAAAGTCATTCAGGGACAATGTTCCATTTTCTTGTTTTAGAATTCTTTCCAGAGAGGAGTGACTGGCAGGAAGCTTCAGAAAGTGACTCACACCTGTTTAAACATAAATTGTGCCATTGCCAGCACAAGCCATTCCTAAATCCCTGCTCCGCTCAAAAGCAAGGAGCACAGTGCACTATCGTGACCAGTGTCTTGACTTACTGGAACTGAGGCATTTCTGAGGAAATGGGGTTTTTAGTACGAAAACCAAGAAAGTTCCAGGAAAACCAAGATGAATTGGTCACCTTCTCACAACCCAACACACCACAAAACATTAGGGTGTTAACTGACCACATGTAGGACCAGATGCTGCTTTGGTGTTCGCAGAGAACCAAACAAGTTTATGTATTGGAAAGGCACTCTTTAACAACTAGGTCAATGCATCTGTGTTGCAAATTCAACAAGTACATTCATTGTCCCAATGCAAGGAAACAACTTTATGAACCAATTAAATATGCTTGAATGTTCACTTACTTGTGATGGTTCATTTTATATGTCCACTTGGCTAAACCATGGTGAGCCACGTATTTGGTCAAGTACTATTCTAGATGTCAGCTCCCAATAGTTTATGTACATACATTTCTGCTAGACATCCTTGTCCCATGTCTTTGTGTCCAGTTCCTTCTAGGTACTGGCCATTTGATCATGTTATCTTTTGCTGCACAGCAGTCAGTATCTACGCTTTCCTCAGGCCTCTTATCCTCCAACATGAAGTGGATAACCAAGTGCGCGGGGCTTTACTCTGCCCCTACTCAATGGGAGGATTCCTCTTAACCACTTTTCTTCAGGGCTGGCTTTCATGCAGCAGCAGTTTATTTCTGGTTAGCACCAACATATTACGCCAACCCTTCATGAACCAGGCCCAAGTCCTTTCTCCCTTTCTCTGTCTTCTGACAACAAGGAATCTCTTATGACTCCATAGGAGTGGATTAAATGACAGGAACTGGTACAGCAGAGATCAGGGAAATGAACTTAGGCCACCTGTCCACGTAATTTATTCAGGTGTTCTGGCCTGACTTTATTTCAAACCTGAATGTGCCCCTACTGTAATTTAACAGATTGTTATCATACCCACCTGGCTTTATGACTCGGTAGATCAGAAAGCAGCTCAAGGTGAACAGCCTTATTTTACACTCACTTGGTGTTCTATGATGAGGACTAAAATTTTGTTTGTGACCAGCATCATGTTATTTTTTGAATAGAGAGTTGTTCTCTGCCACAAAAGAGAAATTTTTGCTCCAGATTCCTAAGGATCTGTACTATGATTCTTCTGAGAGACTTTTCAGAGACTCTCCACAGCATACTTACCTGTAGATACCCTTAGGACCTTCAAATAGATGAGTCACAGGGTTCAAGTAGCAGAGCAGCTTTTACTGCAGCCTGGGCTTGCTACAGATCCTTTCTTCCTCTGGGCCACATTTGAAACTGGCCTTCTATATAAAGATATATAAAGTGAGAGAGAGAGAGAGAACCCAACGTTCTAACTGGCTGTCTATCCATCTCACTCTTAGGAGGCTGTGACCCATTACCAATCACCAGTGATCCAGCACCACATCCTCCTCTGGCACCCCCCAGATTGTTCTGAGATATAACCATGATTATCAGCCTGGAGGCAATGGGGCAGATCTTGAGAAAAACAAATATCCTCTCCCAAAGTTTCAGATAAGACCAGTGCATTGTCTCAGAGCAAGCAGAATTCTTTCTCCTTGGGGCAGAGGCATAGCTGGGAAGCGCTGTTTTTGCTAGCCTAACTGGAGGGGCAGGGGTATTTGGACATCCACTGTGATCAGGCTTGTCCATTCAGATGTCCCCATTCCAGGTCTCAGGTTCCTACTCTTTCCCTATCAGGGCCTCTCTTTGACATTGGAGCACTTTGAGATTGTGCATGCTGTCTCCTCTGGGGGTTTGCCACCCTGTAACAGGCAATTGTCTTTTCTGCCTTACAGCTGCAGGAGTCAAGAGGTTTTTCAAAGCTGCCACAGAGGCCCTCTGGTTTTTGTAACATGCTGGAAGTGAGCAGTTTGCTTCTTTGAGGCTGTTATTCCTTTTTTGCTAACCTTCCAATACCATCAAAAGCAGCCATCCTATAAACCCTTATAATTCATCATTTCCCATTTACTAATGAAGTACAGCAGCCACCTGATATGCCAATACCTTGTCTTTGACTTGTACCACATGCCAATCAAGCCCAGGTGAATGTTTTAGCAACTGTGATATTATTGCATTTCAGGGATTGAGGACTCCCAGTTTGCCATCATAAATGAGGATAGAAAGTTTTGTCCTGAAGGTCTGCCCTTTAGGGGTACAACCACTGTCTTAGCCTGGGTTCTTCAGTACCTGAGGCAAAATTTTATGTGCTAACATTGTCATAGGGTGGAATCCCAGGGAAAAAAAGAAATGAGTCAAGGAGTGAACAGTAAGTAAGACAAAAAGGTGCAGGACCTTACCAGCCAGAGCCTCATCACAAACATTAGTCCCTAGAGGATATCTCCAGAGAGACCGTATGAAAATAATTGCATTTTGGAACAGTATGTGTGGAAGAAAAGATAAACAATTTATGTGCATGGGCTCTATCTCTCATTTCCTTTCTCGCATTGGTTAAAGTTCATACCATTGTGACAACTCCCTCCCCCATCCAATTTGTATAGATACCCCTTCTAGGTAGCCACTGGACCTTGTAAAGACCTTGTCCAGCCAGCATGTGGCCACAGTGGTCTGTTTTCTTTAGTTGGTCATGCCTATTGAAGCTTCTCAGTCTGTGGGGACAGCCCCAGCAGCAACAAGCAGGTCTTAAGACTATGACAATGGGAGGCTTGCACCAGGACCTGATTTTTAGGGAAGAAGGCTAGCAACCAAAACCAGGCTTCAGAAACCAGGTGAGGATTGAGGGGATCTGGGTGGCACATAAACGGGACCTGGTACATTCATTTTCTCTCTGGAGAAATAAAGCTTGATGTTAAGCCCACTCCTTAAGGTATAGCAAGTTGGTATTCTATCTCTCTTACTGAGAACATTTCATAAATTTAAGACTAGAGAGGTCTGTGCAAGTCATTTGGGTCAGGCTCCATAGAAAGCTTAAGTGACACTCCCAAGTCAAAGAGTAAATAGAGAGCTACCTACCTCCAATCCAGGCATCCTTTCATATCACACTGATAAGGCAGGTGGAGGGGGGTTAGTTGGCACTCCACTTTTGCCTTTATCGAAGTCTTTAGAAGGTGTTGGCTTAGTGAGGTAATGTCTAGAAACTGTTTTGAGAACATTGAAGGGAAGATGTTTTGTTATTTTGAAGATGTACAAATACTAGCCTGCCTTGCTGGTGAATCAAAGTGTTATAAAAATCAACATTTCCAAAGGCAAGACTTCGTCTTTGGACATGAAATATAGTACAGAGAAAGAAGTGCAGTAAAAAGGTGAGCGTGTCTGATTGAGTGATTGCCTCCCTTCAATTCTAAATCAATTATGGAGAAGAACTGTCAAGGACTGGCACAGAGTTCTCCTTCCTTCCTGTGTCCTCCTGTTCACACCACAGTGGAAGCATAGCATGCTGTGCTCTTTTTTAGCACAGCTGTTTATGGAGGCAGCATCCGTATCTTCATAAAGGTCAATATGCACCTAGAGCAGAAATCCCTCATCTCTAGCAAATCTGGTTGCTTTGCCTTTGGCGGACCCATTGCCTGCATTGGCATCTGGAGATTCCTGCCCTCCTGACACATGCGCTGATGGGAGAACGACCTGAAGTCCACCTTCTGACAGCCTTAGTTTCTAGAGCTACTGAGGCTGCACTAGAATGTGCTGGTCTTCTTTCATTTTTATGTTCCAAATAATGTCTTAGGAAACTTCTTGTTTTTATTTCCTGTCTGAGAAAATTTAAGAGATAAATCTTTTTCAGGTCTGTTTCTTACCATGTCTTAAATTAGCCTGGCACCATTTTGTGTGAGTACCTGCCCCAGCTCTGCGGGAAAGAATCGATGAGTTGGTTTGAATTTGCACGAGGGGATGCCGACCAAGGTGTGCCCTGGCTCTGGCTTCAATGCTTTTTGCCAAGGGCAGAGTTTCACTTCTGATTTTAAAGCAAGTCAAACCCTGAATGAGAAGACAGCTATAGACAGGAGGGAAAACAACATCTTGTTAACTGTCAGCTCTTCCCCTCATATCCCTACACACCGTGGATATGCAACAGGAAAAATACAGATTAAATTCAGTGAAGTGTGAGGAACAGCACTGGTAGTTTCCAGGCAAGACTGTCGCATCAGCAGTGCAAGCAAAGAATTTAAATTAGTGTTTCCACCACAAAAAAGATGCTTGCTTCCAAGGCCTGCCAGGTGCCTCTCTGGATGCTAAACACCTCTCCTGGATGACAGGTAACAGTGCACTCACTTTTGGGCATGTTGATTTTCCTATTTTACCCCTTTAAGATTAAGGATGGCTATATTGTCCTTCTGTGGTACCATGATGCTGAAGACTGAGAAATATATAATCACACACTTCTTTTGCTGCTTCCTGAATTATGCAGGGTGTTCTTTCCAGTGAATTCTACTTTGGAGGCTTTCTGAAAGGGTCTATTACCTGCTGCCAGGGGGAATCCGTTGTAAATTTGCAACGGAGCTGAAAAGTAAGACTTTACCCACTAAAAGACACTGCAGAATTGTATCCTCCAAAAGTGTCCTTTTTCTCCCCTTCTTTTTATATTAAGAAAGGTTGTTTGTTGACTGAACATAAACCCCGGAGAGATTCAGGGAGGGCAATCTCCAAGTCTTTGATAGAGATGGGAGGATTTTCTGCCTCTCCTTGAAAACGCACCCTTAGTAGAGCATTTCCAGTCACAGCACAAGTGATATTCCTGGTGTGTCACAGAGATAAGCACGGATATGCTAATCTGCTGTCTCTGAGCGCACACTGAGGGTCTCAACCTCCTGCATGAACACAGGTGCCAAATAATCACCAGATAGGAGCAAGAATGTTCATGAGTACTGTGACTAGGGTTGATAACTAATTCTTGTACATGAATGTACAAATGCAAAACTATAGAATAATATCATAATGAGAGTACTGAGATGTTATAACTTCCTCGTCTTATTTATATGTATAGGAATAAAATCATCAATAAAATACAAATCTTTAAAGGATAATATTCTAAGAAACAAAACCTCAGATATTTCTGAAAGTATATGCAAGTCAGTATTAATTATAATACTAACATAGCAAAAATTAAAAAGAAATTAAATTATACATATCTCTTAAAGGCATACTTTTCAAGTTACTGTTGGGTAGTGGAATTAGAAGTAATCTTTGTTTTATTTTTCTTAGTTTTATTTCTATATTTTTATTTAATCTTCAATTCAATATTACTTCTATGATAAAAATAAAAATTGTTTTAAAAAATGTTTCTTGGGGAGAGAGCAAAATAGGTGGATGTACCAACTTCCAACTCCCAGAACTAAAGTGAATTATAACTCAATTTTAAGAACCATCATCTGGATAAACCAACTTTGAACTAAACTAAGTGGACTCTTCAACCAAGGAACACAGAAGAAGCCACATTGAGACTGGTAGGAATAGTGAAAACGCGAAGAGGGCTGCCCAGCTCCCCGGAGCGAATGGCAGCCCGGAGAGACCCGTGTGGCGCGAGGAGAGTTTGGCGGAGAGAGAGGAACCTGGGTCCCAGGAACAAAGCCCCAGCCTGCAGTTCCAGAGCCTGGAAGAGGCGTTTTGACAGTATTGAGCTGTAAAACAAGTGAGGATACTGTTAGTGAGAAAGAGACAGTTTTCTCAGTCCCAAGATTCTTAAAGGGACAGCGCAGAAAACCTCTCTCACAAGCACTCACCCAGGGCTCAGGGGAATGGGGTCAGAGGAGAGGACCAGAGCAGCGGGAAGAGAGAGTAAACTGGAAGCTACAGGGAGAAAAACTCTGAAGGACAGCCACCCTAACCCCTGGGCTAAGTCACTTCTCTAATCAAAAACGAATATTTCCCCTGGAACTAGCAATACCAGCAAAGGGAGACAGGACACAAACCAAACAAGCTGTCCTGCGGCACTTAGAGCAGAGCTGCTTAGATGGAGGGAGCTTCCAGGTCTACAGTATGGAGTGTTAGGGTCTGAACTGTGGGGCCCCTTTCTACTCTGCTGAGGGTTGCTGGAGGGACGGTGGCGGCGGGATGCTGAAACGCAGTTCTGTCGGCAGGGGCGGAGGCCCAGCCGGTGTGAGCTCAGTCTAGCCCAGCAGGGGCGGAGGGGATGCACAAAAGCGGTCTTGCAGCTGCTGGCCCGCCTGTAACCGCACCTGCGGGGGAAAAGCAGGAGGCCAGGAATGGGCAGAGATCTGCTCTGCGACCCTGCACAAGCCGGCCCTGACCACAGGGACGGGGCTAGGGCCAGGAACAGATGGAGGCTCATGGTTGAGCTCACGCCAGCAGCCCCAACCGGCTGGAGAAACCGCTGTTTGCCATCCTGCGTGTGCAAGTTGGCTTTGAATGCGGGGGAGGGGCTAAAGTTTGCAGGTGAGCGCATGCCAGCAGCCACGCCTGGCCCAATTAACCGCAGTTTGCGATCCTGCGCAGGAGGGCCCTGGCCTCGAGGGTGGGGCTAAAGCTCCTGACGGGCAAAGTTTCACAGCTGAGAGCATGTCAGCAGCCCCATCCAACCCGAGAAACTGTGGCGAGCAGGCTCAGACCTCGGGAGCTGGGTGGAAGCCCAGAAACAGGCTGAGTCCGCAGCTGAGCAAAGATGCTTACCTCTACCCTTGGTGCTGAGGCTTGTGGCTTGAGTGACAGCCCCTCCCATGGAGGAGAGGCGGAAATCACAGCAACAGCCGCAGTGGGCTGGCGCTGGGAATGCCCATACCCAACCGCCCTAGGCAGCAGCAGAGGGGGTGGTGGGCCTGCAGACAGACCAAACGTAGAGAACACAAAGGCAACACCTACTGAACTCCAGTGGCCACAACTTGCTTAGACACAGACAAAATGAGCAGGCAGAGAAATGCAAACCAAATGAATCAAGAGAAATCCCCAGAGAAGGACCTGAAAGAACCAGATATAACCAAATTACCAGAAGCAGAACTTAGAATAATGATAGGATGTTCAAAGAAATTAGAGCAACAATGCATAGTCACTATGAACACCTAAATAAAGAGATAACAAGTATAAAAAATGAAATTGAAATAATAAAAAAGAATCAGACAGAAATGACAAATACAGTATCAGAACTGAAGACCACAATGGAAGAAATTAAAAGCAGGATGAATGACGCTGAGGATCGAATCAGCGAGTAAGGGGACACAATAAACAAAAGCACAGATGCAGAGCAGAAAAAGGAAAAGAGACTCAAAAAATGTGAGGAAACTCTAAGGGAGCTCTGTGACAACCTGAAGAGAAACAACATTCGCATCATAAGGATTCCTGAAGAAGAGGTGAGAGAACAAGAAATAGAAACTTTGTTCAATCAAATCATAGCAGAAAACTTCCCTAAATTAAGGCAGGGAAACATTCCACATATTGAAGAAGCACACAGAACTCCATTAAAGGGAAACCCCAAAAAATCTACACCAAGACACATCATAGTTAAAATACCAAAGCTAAGGGATAAAGAGAAAATTTTAAAAGCTGCTAGAGAAAATAAGGCTATCACCTACAAAGGAGCTCCCATAAGGATGACATATGACTTCTCAACAGAAACACTTGAGGCCAGAAGGGAATGGCAAGATATATTCAAAGTAATGCAGAACAAGAACCTACAACCAAGACTACTCTATCCAGCAAGGCTAACGTTTAAAATTGAAGGAGAAATAAAGAGCTTCCCAGACAAAGGAAGCCTCAAGGAATTCATTAAAACCAAATCAATTCTGAAAGAGATACTAAGGGGCCTCTTGTGAACAGTTCAAAGGGAGGAAAGAATATAGCAAAAGAAGAATACAGCTTTAAAAAAATAAAATGGCAATAAACAACTACATATCAATAATAACCTTAAATGTAAATGGATTAAATGATACAATCAAAAAACATAAAGTAGCCGCGTGGATAAAGAAACAGGAACCATACATATGCTGTCTACAAAAGACACACCTTAAAACAAAAGATGCACATAGACTGAAGGTAAAAGGATGGAAAAAAATATTTCATGCAAATGGAAATGAAAGATAAGCCAGGGTAGCAATACTTGTATCTGACAAAATGTACTTTAAAACAAAGGCTGTAGTAAGAGATAAAGAAGGACACTACATAATGATAAAGGGAAGAATTCAACAGGAAGATATAACTATTATAAATATCTACACACCAAATATAGGAGCCCCGACATACATAAAGCAGACTTTGGTGGATAAAAAGGGCGAGATTAACAGCAATACTATCATTGTAGGAAATTTCAATACCCCACTAACAACACTAGATAGATCCTCAAGAAAGAAAATTAATAAAGAAACAGCAGACTTAAAGGATACACTAGATCAACTTGATTTAATAGATATCTTCAGAACTTTTCACCCTAAAGCATTAGAATATACATTCTTCTCAAGCGTTCATGGTACATTTTCTAGGATAGACCACATGTTAGGACACAAAAATGGTCTCAATAAATTTAAGAAGATTGAAATCATATCAAGCATTTTCTCTGATCACAATGCCATGAAACTAGAAATTAACCACAAAAGAAAAACTGAAAAATACTCAAACACTTGGAAACTAAATGACATGTTATTAAATAATGAATGGATTAACAATGAGATCAAAGAAGAAATAAAAAAGTTTCTAGAAATGAATGATAATGAGCATGCATCAACTCAAAATTTATGGGACACAGCAAAAGCACTACTGAGAGGGAAGTTTATAGCACTACAGGCATACCAAAAGAAGCTAGAACAAGCTCAAATAAGCAACCTGACCCTGCATCTAAAAGAACTAGAAAATCAACAGCAAATAAGGCCCAGGACCAGTAGAAGGAAGGAAATAATAAAGATCAGAGCAGAAATAAATGACATAGAGGCTAAGGAAACAATACAGAGGATCAATGAAACCAGGAGCTGGTTCTTGAAAAGGTAAACAAGATTGATGAACCTTTAACTAGACTCACCAAGAAAAAAAAGAGAGGACCCAAATAAATAAAATTAGAAAGGACAGTGGAGAAATAACAACTGACACAACAGAAATACAAAGCATTGTAAGAAAATACTATGAAGAACTCTATGCCAAAAAATTAGACAACCTAGGTAAAATAGACAAATTTCCTCAATCATATAATCTTCCAAAAATCAATCTGGAAGAATCAGAACACCTAAACAGACCAATTACAACAAATGAGATCGAAACAGTTATCAAAAAACTCCAAAAAGAAAAGTCCTGGGCCTGATGGCTTCACAAGTGAATTCTATCAAAAATTCAAAGAAGAACTAACTCCTATCCTCCTCAAGCTATTTCAAAAAATTCAAGAGGAAGGAAGACTTCTAAACTCCTTTTATGAGGCGAGCATAATTCTGATCCCAAAACCGGGCAAAGACAACACAAAGAAAGAAAATTATAGGCCTATATCACTGATGAATTTAGATGCTAAAATTCTCAACAAAATATTAGCCAACCGGATCCAGCAATATATGAAAAATTCATACACCATGATCAAGTGGGATTTATTCTGGAGAGGCAAGGCTGGTTCAATATTTGCAAATCAATCAATGTGATTCATCACATAAACAAAAGGAAGGACAAAAATCACATGATAATTTTAATAGATGCAGAAAAGGCATTTGATAAAATCCAGCACCCATTCATGCTCAAAACTCTCAGTAAAGTGGGAATACAGGAAACATTCCTTAACATGATAAAGGCCATCTACGACAATCCCACAGCAAACATTATACTAAATGGACAAAAATTAAAAGCAATCCCCTTAAGATCAGGAACCAGGCAGGGATGCCCCCTTTCACCACTCTTATTCAACATAGTTCTGGAAGTCCTAGCTACAGCAATCAGACAAGAAGAAGAAATAAACGGCATCCAAACTGGAAAAGAAGTAAAACTGTCATTATTTGCAGATGATATAATATTGTATATAGAAAACCCTAAAGTCTCAGTCAAAAAACTACTGGATCTTATAAATGAATTCAGCAAGGTGGCAGGATATAAAATTAATACTCAGAAATCAGAGGCATTTCTATATACCAACAATGAACTGTCAGCAAAAGAAATTAAGGAAACAATCCCCTTCACTATTGCAGCCAAAAAACAAAAGTACCTAGGAGTAAATTTAACCAAGGAGGTTAAGGACTTGTACTCGGGAAATTATAAAACATTGATAAAAGAAATCAAGGAAGATACAAACAAGTGGAAGCATATACCGTGCTCATGGCTAGGAAGAATAAACATCATTAAAATGTCTATATTACCGAAAGCAATTTATAAATTCAATGCAATACCAATTAAAATACCAATGACATACTTCAAAGATATAGAACACATATTCCAAAAATTTATATGGAACCAAAAAAGAACACGAATAGCCTCAGCAAACTTAAAAAGAAAAAATAAAGCAGGAGGTATCACTCTTTCAGATATCAAGGTTTACTACAAGGCCATTATACTCAAGACAGCCTGGTACTGGCATAAGAACAGGCACATAGATCAATAGAATAGAACAGAGAACCCAGAAATAAACCCACAGCTTTATGGACAACTGATATTTGACAAAGGAGGAAAGAACATACAATGAAGTAAAGACAGCCTCTTTAACAAATGGTGTTGGCAAAATTGGACATCTACCTGCAAAAAATGAAACTAGACCATCAACTTACACCATTCACAAAAACAAACTCAAAATGGACAAAAGACTTAAACATAAGCCATGAAACCATAAGCATCTTAGAAGAAAACATAGGCAGCAAGCTCTCTGACATCTGTAGCAGCAATATATTTGCCGATTTATCTCCACGGGAAAATGAAATAAAAGGCAAGATAAACAAATGGGACTATATCAAACTAAAAAGTTTTTGCACAGCTAAAGACAATAAGAACAGAATAAAAAGACAAACCACACAATGGGAGAACATATTCGACAGCACGTCTAATAAGGGTTTAATAACCAAAATTTTTAAAGAACTTATAAAACTCAGTACCAGGAACACAAACAATCCAATCAAAAAATGGGCAAAAGAAATGAATAGATATTTCTCCAAAGAGGACATACAGATGGCCAATAGGCATATGAAAAAATGCTCAACATCACTAATCATTAGAGAAATGCAAATTAAAACCACAATGAGATATCACCTCACACCAGTCAGAATGGCACTCATCTGCGAAACAACACAGAACAAGTGCTGGCGAGGAAGTGGAGAAAAGGGAACCCTTCTGCACTGCTGGTGGGAATGCAGACTGGTGCAGCCACTGTGGAAAACAGTATGGAGATTGCTCAAAAATTTAAAAATCGAACTGCCTTTTGACCCAGCTATCCCACTTATAGGAATATACCCTAAGAACACCATTGCACTGTTTGAAAAGAAGAAATGTGCCCCCATGTTCGTGGCAGCATTGTTCACAATAGCGAAGATTTGGAAACAGCCCAAGTGTTCGTCAGAGCACGAGTGGATTAAAAAGCTTTGGTACATATATACTATGGATTACTACTCAGCTATAAGATATGATGACATCGGATCATTTACAACAAAATAGATGGACCTTGATAACTTTATATGGAGTGAAATACGTAAATCAGAAAAAAACTGAGAACAGCATGATTTCATACATAGGTGGGACATAAAAGTGAGACTATGAGACATGGACAAGAGTGTGGTGGTTACGGGGTGGGGGGATGGAGGAGAGGGTGAGATAGGGAGAAGGGGAGGGGCACAGGGAAAACCAGATAGAAGGTGACAGAGGACAATTTGACTTTTGGTGATGGGTATGCAACATAATTGAATGATAAGATAACCTGGAGATATTTTCTTTGAACATAGGTACCCTGATTTATTGGTGTCACCCCATTAAAATTAATAAAAAAATGTTTCTTGGGTTATAATTTGAACACAGTCTGAGAGTAAGCCCAACAATAAAAAATGTTGGGTTAGCCTGACCAGGTGGTGGCGCAGCGGGTAGAACGTTGGACTGGGATTTGGAAGACCCAGGTTCGAAACCCCGAGATCGCCAGCTTGAGCGCAGACCCATCTGGCTTGAGCAAAAGCTCGCCAGCTTGGATCCAAGGTCTCTGGCTCCAGCAAGGGGTGGCTTGGTCTGCTGAAGGCCCACAGTCAAGGCACATATGAAAAGCAATCAATTAAAAACTAAGGTGTCACAACAAAAAACTGATAATTGATGCTTCTCATCTCTCTTTGTTCCTGTCTCTCTGTCCCTGCCTATTCCTCTCTCTGACTCTCTCTCTGTCCTTGGAAAATAAAAAATGTGGGTTAGCCTGACCTGTGGTGATGCAGTGGATAAAACATTGACCTGGAATGCTGAGGTCACTGGTTCAAGGCCCCAAGCCTGCCCAGTCAAGAAATATATGGGAAAGCGGATGCTTTGTGCTCCTCCCCTGCCCCTTTCTTTCTCTGTCTAAAAAAAAGTCAATAAATAAAATATTTTTTTCAAGAAGAAATAGTAATGGCATTCATTTTTTAAAAAAAGATTGGGTTAGCTGGTTGACATGTCTTAGTTTGGTGCTACTCCATTGGCAGAATATGGGTATACATCCAAATACTTAAAATTGAGATTATTATAGATTCATGTGCAGCCATTGTAAGAAACCAGGCAGAGAGATCACTTTAACACTTTTCCCAGTTTCCCCCAATGCTAACGTTTTGCTAACTTATAATGTCACAACTGGGATATTGACATTGATACAAACTATGAATCTTACTCAGACTTTCCCAGTTTACTTGTGTTTGTTTGTGTGTGTATGTGTGTGTGTGCGCACACACACATGTACTCTCTCACGTATGCATGTGAATTGAGTTCTATACAATTTTATCACCCGTATGGATCTGTGATCACCACAGTTAAGATATTGAACAGTTTCAACAACAAAAGGATCCCTTATGTGGCCCTTTTATCACCATTCCCACCTACATGTGCCATCTTCCCGATCTGTCATCCCTAGTGACTTCTAATCTGTTCTCCATTTCTAAAGTTTTGTCATTTAAAAAAATGTCGTATAAATGGAATAATAGACTACGTAAACTTTGGTAATTGACTGTTTTCACTCAGCACAAATTATTAGATAATAATTCAGGTGGTTGCAGCCATCACTAAAATCTGTTCCCTCTCATTGCTGAGGAGGATTTCATGTTGCATATGTGACTGTTTGAGCCACTCACCTGTTGCGGGACACCTGGATTGATTCTTAGTTTGGACTACTTCAAATAATGCTGCTATGAACATTTGTATATAGGTTTTTGTGTGACCATATATTTCTATTTTTCTGGGATAAATATCTAAAGACTGCAATCATATGGTAGTTGTATGTTTAGTTTTATAAAAAACTTCCAATTATTAAATTTCCCCACATTCTCCTCAGCATTTGATATTGTCACTTGTTTGTTTTAGTCATTGTGATAAGCAAGTAGTAAAATTTTATTGTGGTTTCATTGTGTACATCCCTAGCAGCCAAGGAAAACAAAGCACAACATGTTTTCCTGTGCTTATTTACTATCTGTATATTCTCTTTGGTGAAATGTCTACTAATTTCTTTTTGCCCATTTTCTAATTAGATTTTTTTTAACTCTTGAGGTTTGAGAACTTTTTACAGATTTTAGGTACTGGCCCTTTGCCCTATATGTGATTTCCAAATATTTTCCCCCAATCTGTAGCTTGTCTTTTCATCCTCTTCACTTGTCCTCTCATAGAACAAAAGTTTTCATAGAAGTCAAGTTTTCTGAGGTCCAATTTGTTGATTTGTTTTTCTGTTTATGGATTGTGTTTTGGAACTCTTTACCTAGTCTTAGGTCACAAAAAATGTCTTCCTATATTTCTTTTTTTTTTTCTTTTTTTCAGAGACAGAGAATCAGAGAGAGGGATAGATAGGGACAGACAGACAGGAACGGAGAGAGGTGAGAAGCATCAATCATTAGTTTCTCATTTCCATTGTGACACCATAGTTGTTCATTGATTGCTTTCTCACATGTGCCTTGACTGCAGGCCTTCAGCAGACCGAGCCACCCCTTGCTGGAGCCAGCGACCTTGGGTCCAAGCTGATGAGCTTTTGCTCAAGCCAGATGGGCCCGTGCTCAAGCTGGCGAGCTCGGGGTCTCGAACCTGGGTCTTCCACATCCCAGTCCGACGCTCTATCCACTGTGCCACCGCCTGGTCAGACTCTTCCTATATTTTTTTCTAAAGATTTTAAAGTTTTATGCTTTACATTGAAGACAATGATGCATTTTGAGTTAATTTTGTGTGAACTGTGAGGTTTAGGTCAAAACTCTTTTTTCCCCATTTTTCTTTTGTTTTGTCTTTGATATCCAGTTGCTCCAGCATTATTTGTTGAAAAAGTTATCGCCTGACCTGTGGTGGCGCAGTGGATAAAGCGTCGACCTGGGAACACTGAGGTCGCCAGTTCAAAACCCTGCACTGGTCTGGTCAAGGCACATATGGGAGTTGATGCTTCCAGCTCCTCCCCCCTTTCTCTCTTTCTCTCTCTCTCTCTCTCTCTCTCTCTCTCTCTCTCACTCTGTGTCTCCTCTCTAAAATGAATAAAATAAAATAAAAATTTAGAAAAAGTTATCTTATTTCCACTGAATTACTTTTGCACCTTTGTCAAAACTCATTTGGGGATTTTTGTGTTGGTCTGTCTCTGGCTGTCAATGGTGTTTTGACACAATGTCTACTTCACATTGGGACATGGAGAATGAGAGTGACTGCTTTGTGGGGCATGAAAGAAGAAGGATCTGTGGGGTTATTAGTGTAATTGAGCCAAAGGGAGACTCTATGAGTGAGTACTGAACCTGGCCCACAGAGGGACCATCTGCCTGGTGATTGCTGAAATGTCAGGTTTAAAAAACCCCACTCTTGCTTAAGGCATTCTGCAGAATTTCTCTGCCTCCCTATTGTCTCTCTCTGTATTATTACTTAGAGACTCTTGATTTCTCAATATTTCCTGCTCCAGATGGTCAAAGACTAATTTTTAAGATATTTCTTTTCATCCTCAGTATATTCCAGAGGCTACAGTTGCCACCTTCAAAGTAGTGTTTTCTTCTGTTAACCCCTGCTGCTCGTGTATTTGCAAATGCTCAGACAGCTAGCTGAGCGGATGCCTCCCAGGGTGGTTTTATGCTAAGAAGGCACTATGAATCTAAGGGAGTCCATGAATCATTTTCTAGAAAGTTAGCCCTACTTGCTTTACCTAAAGCAAGTACCTCACTGTATTATCTCTGAATCACATGATTAACATGACTTTGTCTTGAATTTGCTTAATTCTTGTTCATTTGGAGAGATCATTGAAGGATAAATTGCCTGTAATCTGGAATTCTCCCATCTACATTTGCTTTCACCTTGACTTTCTTTATCTTGCTTTCAAGAATTTAATTCCTTTTAATCAGAATAATCTACAACTTGGATGGGTACAAACAAAAACACTTAAGATGTCCTAATTAATATTAAGGAAGTGAATCATCTCTCTC
This sequence comes from Rhynchonycteris naso, assembly GCA_037038555.1. NCBI lineage: Eukaryota > Metazoa > Chordata > Mammalia > Chiroptera > Emballonuridae > Rhynchonycteris > Rhynchonycteris naso. The sequence continues at coordinate 42,382,650 of CM072997.1, read as the reverse complement.
TCCTGCTCTGTAACACACTTATGCCAGCCTGTCCACTGATATTTCTCTCTGGGTACCCCCTGTTTCCCTGTTCATGTGTCTCGTAACATACATGGGGAAAAAAGTCTTTCCCCCTCTCTCTTTCTCCCGCCCTTTATGACCTCTTTTTTCTCATTATATTTTAATGATTTTTTTTCTGGTCTTCCTTTCAGTACAAGTAATGAATTACAATTTTTGTTGTTTGAAATATTTATGAGGACTGAAGTACATGTTTTCATGATAGACCCTGTGGCACGGAGAAGCTGTAGGTGGACTAGATAAAGTGGAGCATCCTATACAATTGGTTAGTAGTGCTTATTTGGCTTTCTCTGCTTGATCTTAAGTTAGAAGTGAGAGCAAAAGTTATGAAAGCATTCAGATATTAATCAGGTTCTGACCAATTGGAGATGGTTGTTACAGGGGTGCTGTTTGGTTTCATGGACTGGTTGCTAGACATAGGGGTCTAATTACCCAGACTGGTTTCTATAGATAATAGGTTGGCTTTCTGGGCTGGTTACTGCAGATGTGGGTTAGACTTCTATTTTTAAATATACAGTCTGACCATTGTTCATTTGTATAGTCAGTCTCTCAAGAGTTTAAGCAACTTGTACATGAACAGATAACAGAATTAAGATTTTAACTCATGGAAAATGAGAGTATGACTTTTACCACCTCGATAGGCTATGTGGAAGGGTCCCTAGGGAAAGGTTGGCAGAAATAACCAAGTGGACAGGTACAGTTGTACTTCAGCTGATTACTCGCTGGTTGACACTATTTATTATTTACCAATCCAACCCTCTCTTCCTTCCTAACCAAACTCTGATTTTATTCAGGTAGGAAGTCCCTTTGCCATGCAGCAGAATTGCCTCTGGGGAATTGATCCCTTCTCCAATTCAACAAACCCTGATTTCTTTCTAAGCCAAACAATGTGTGGCATCACAGTCACCTTCTTTCTCCCAACCCACTCATGAACATATGACTGAATTTGACCCAGAAAGAACATAAGAGGATGGATGGGTCTTTCTTTCTAACTGGGTGACAAACAAGGGGCACATATGCACCCTTTGCCAGTAGTTGTCATCATTGACCATAAACACGACTGCCCTTAGGTAAAATCAATGCTGTGGGCAACAGAATCAAAAGGCAAGAGAACCTGGCTTCATTATAACATCAAACAACCACTGACTCAACCAATTCTGCAGCTTCCCTTTTGATGTCTACTACACAAAATAATAAACTTCTTCATTGGTGGAGCCAGCTTCAGTTAGGTGTTCTAACACAGAGCCAAAAGTATCTTAGTGAACCAGGCAGCCTAGCAACAAGTCTTTGTTTTCATGCTGTGTCTCAAGTCCAGTGGGAAAACCTTTGGGCATTCAGAGGAACAAGGTGAAGAGTCATTGCACTAGGCCTGTAGTGCCTCCAATTGAAGCCAACTCCACCTCTTTCTAATTGCTGACTTTGGGCAAGCTACCTAATTTCTCTGTGCTTCACCTTTTTATCAGTAAACTGGGGATAATGATGATGCGAACTCATCGGATTATGATGATTATTAGAGCTAACACGTGTCAAGCAGTGGTGGGATTCAAATAATTTCACAACTGGTTCTCTGCCCTAAAGACTGTTTTAAGTATATAATGTTGATATCCCGAAAGGTAGTTTATTATTTCATGCATTTAATACTTAAATAAGAACAATAAAAGGGGTACACAAAACTAGATTATGATATAAGAAAAAATTTTAAAATATTAATGAAAAAATATTAAATAATACCTGACAAAAAATAACAAAACTGTTATTTAAGATATTTCTCACCTGATCAAGCAGTGGCGCAGTGGATAGAGCAGTAGTTCTTAACCTGGATTCTATCGAACCCTAGGGGTTCGATAAGTCGGTCTCAGGGGTTTGGAGAAGCCTCTGCCGTGGAGGCCAGAATAAAGTAATACCGTAATTTGTTGTGAGTTCATGCACTTTGTTGGTTTTGTTCTTTGAGTAAGGTGATGTTCATGCATGGCTCATTTTGTGCACCAGTAAAAAAACATGTACCTATGTCTTGAATTTGGAAAAAAAAAATCATATTTTATTTATCACTAAAGAAGTGTTCGGTGAATGCGCATATGAAACTGGTGGGTTCGGTACCTCAAAAAAGGTTAAGAACCACTAAGATAGAGCGTCGGACTGGGATGTGAAAGACCCAGGTTCGAGACCCCGAGGTCGCCAGCTTGAGTTCGGGCTCATCTGGTTTAAGCAAAAGCTTAGAATAATGGTCCAACATTATACGAGCTATAAGTGTTCATTATTGGTATTACTATTAAACACTTAGCAAATACTTCCTAACTTTTCTTTCTTCCAGAATAAAAACAAAACAAAACAAAACTTTCTCTTTACTGTTTACAATGTTAAATCATTTCCATTACTGCAGCCAGTGAGTCCGGTCCAACCTTTTCTCTGCTGCTTCAGATGTATAGCCAGGCCCCAGCATCCCAGGAGCAATCATGCAAAAGGAGTCACTTGGCCTTCTCTCTTGATGTGCTTCATGATCTGACAATTGAACACTCACTTTTGCTTTCACTCTGCCTCTTCTAATGTTTTTTTTTTCATGATCTTAAAACTCTCGTGTCAACATCTTTCCTTTAAAGATTGTTGATAACCCATCACTTTTAGACAGTATGTTCTGAGGGAGTTGGCACATAGTCCATTCCTGATTCCATCACTGTTCTTTCTCCCTTTTAATAAGGAATATTTGACCAAGAAAAGAGAAACTACTACTCAAGTTTTCACTCAGTGCCAGGTACCGTGCTAATTGTTTTCACTATTTCTTGAATAATATATTTCTATTAAGACACACACAAATTGAATGATTTTTTTTAAAGTTGTGTATCAGTTAGAATAACCTGAGTTATACAGAATAACAAATAAGCCCCCAATTTTTGACAGTGTCAACTTACAAAGGCTTGTCTTTCCCTTCCATCCACATGTTCTCCTCAAGTAAGTAGATAAGGGAGAAAAGCAGTGCTTTATATCAATAATCAACATACTCTTCCTTAGGGGGCCATTTGGTATACATTTTAGGTTTTCAAGCTTCACAGTCTTGGTTGCAGTAACTCAATTGTAACTTGAAAGCCATCATACCTAGATGAATGGATATGACTGCATTCCAATAAAACTCTATGTGTGAAAACAACCAAGCTAGGGCCTGTAGTTTGCTGTTACCTGCTCTACATCATCCTCACTTCGGGACTTGGGTTGGTAGAGGCTCCATCTTTTTAAATGCCACCCATCAGCGGCAGGAAGAACAAGACTTATGGGGAATCAAGCACCAGCTCTCACATGCTTCACCTGGAAGTGGCCCATATCACTTGCACTCATGTAAAAAATCGTATGGCACATCTAAGGTCTGTAGATGAAGATGGGGAAGAGGTCCTTCTGCCGGCCTAGAAGAGGACATCTGACAGCAGCAGTACTACCTGTCACACATTGCATCATTCTTTCATTCATCTCTTTTTTGTGGCTGTGTTTTGCTGAACTTTATATTCCTAGTTGAGGAAATGAGTTATAAAGCTGTGGTTTACTCTGTGTTCTTACAGGTTTATTACTCAGCTTCTGGATAAACCAGGCCGGTTTGCCTCCTTTTCCTGCTCTTCTTGTCCAGCTTCGAGGCTTGTTATTACTCAGCAACCAGAGCACTGAAGAGCCAGAGGGAAAATGACATATAAAATGCAAATTTGTTCACCTCAAATGAAGTCCCTGGACCTTATACCACCACCTAGGAAAGTCCCTCTGAGGGCCCATTGTAAGGTTTGGGGTTACAGAAATGTGCCTTTTATAGATTAGTGTCTAATTTGCATGATCTATTCAAAGTAGCCATCTATTCTTTGGGACAACGTCTGGCCTGTGTTGGACAGCTCTGTATATTATAAGTGAGTGTGTGTGTGTGTGTGCGCGTGTGTGTGTAAGGATGAATATTAGAGAACCAATTTGGTCAGCTTCTCCATAGCTTCATTTACATCTCATCACCATCGTTTTTTCTTCTATTTCTTCTTTACCTTTTCTCTCCCTTTTTTTCTGATGAATCTTGATGTTTTTGGAGAGTCAGAGTTAGGTTGGAGGGAGTGGGAATTAAGGATAATTTTCTGATTAAATTTTCCTTGCCTGTGTGACTCATCATAGATTTCTTCCTCATTCATCCATTCATCTGCCCACCTTCTAAATGAGTATCTACTACTTACCAGACCTTCTGCTAGGTGGTTAGAGGGGATATAACTGTGAATAACAACAGAATCTTTGCCCTTATAGTACTGAAAAGTTTTGTAGAAAAAAAAATGTGATAAAAAAAATGTGATAACTGATAAGAGACCTAAAGAATCCTGGTAGTCGGGTTTGTAAGGCACTAGTGTGGTAGGGGCATCTGTCTCCTGGAAGGTAACAGAGGGCAGAGCTCCTGTTATCCTGTGTGAATGGAGGCACTATTGAGGGATTTTATTCAAATGTTTTTGTTCTTTAACCTTTTGCTCCCATTGTTTATGCTATTGCTATCTTTAGCGCTGTCTGGAGAATGGCAGGCAGCCAGCAAGTTCTCAGTAGATTTCCCATTTGCAATAGGTTTCTCATTTGTCTGGGTTTGGCTTAAAGATCAGATTGCCTTTAGGCCTACTTCTAGTGGTTGCCAGAAAGAGCTGGCTCCTTCTCCACACATTTGTATAAAGCATTGCTCAGGTGAGAATCTCACATGATTTGACTAGAACTAAAACTTTCCTGGAAATGAAGAGAGCAGGGAAACCATAATTTCATTCTTTATTTTGTTGTGTCCAAGGCTTGAGATTGAAATTTTATGTTCTCTATTGTTCTAATTTTTTATATTGTAGGCAAACGTATGTCTAGTTGAAATGCTGACCAAATAAAATGAATATAATACTTAAATGGAAAGGTTTTTTTTGTTGTTGTTTGTTTGCTTAGTTTTTTGTATTTTTCCAAAGTTAGAAGTGGGGAAGCAGTCAAACAGACTCCCACACGCACCAAATTGGGATCCACCCAGCATGCCCAACAGGGGGCGATGCTCTGCCCATCTGGGGTGTTGCTCCGTTGCAGCTGAAGCTATTCTAGCGCCTGAGGCGGAGTCCATGGAGCTGTCCTCAGTGCCTGGGGCCGAATTTGCTCCCATGGAGCCTTTGCTGAGGGGGAGGGGAAGAGAGAGACAAAGAGGAAGAGAGGGAATGGTGGAGAAGCAAATGGGCGCTTCTCCCGTGCCCTAACTGGAAATAGAACCCAGGACTTCCACATACCTGACCAAGGCTCTACCGCTGAGCCAACTAGCCAGGGTCAGAAAGGTATTTTATGAAAATAATTTGTACATAAAATCAGCACAACATTCAAACCAACAGAACCTTGTACAGTGATAACTGATTTACTTAATGTAACATTGGTGGACAGTGGGGATGGTCACGTGAGGAACTCAGGCTCGGGAACTTTGGCTAGGGCCCCCCACACAACCAAGTGCCCAAAAAAAGCTTCCGGGGGACCCTTGGGAAAAGATTGACTGTCCATCAGCCAGTGAGATTTCACCACGTCATAATTGCTCGCCCACCGTAGAGGACCCCTTTAAATACCTCTCACATGCCTGACCTGTGGTGGCGCAGTGGATAAAGCGTCGACCTGGGAACACTGAGGTCGCCAGTTCAAAACCCTGCACTGGTTGGTCAAGGCACATATGGGAGTTGATGCTTCCAGCTCCTCCCCCCTTTCTCTCTTTCTCTATCTCTCTCTCACTCTGTGTCTCCTCTCTAAAATGAATAAAAAAAAAATATTAAATACCTCTCACATAGTTTAATTCACGCGACTGCCCTAGCCTCTGACTCTGGGGCTGGGGGACCTCATGGGCCAGGATGCATGGTACTTAATAAAGCCTTTGATATTCCACACGTTGTGGCTCCGACCCCCCTTCCTTCTTTCTCGGCGGAGAAAAATACCTTACACTTTCAACCTTGAAACATATGTTATTCCATACTACAGAATTTTCAGAAAACTTCCTCCTTTTGCTTGCTCTTTAACAAGCAAATTAAAAAAAAAAATTTAATTAAGGTATTTAGAATTAAAATATTTCTGATATTTTCTATCACTTAAACCACACATAATGCATTATTTTATTGATGTCTCCAAGCATAATTATTACTTCAGATGATTCTAGTTTTCTATAGGATATGGAGCTCACTTGAGAGGTCTAGGACAATTTATTTTACTATTTATGACTAGACTGGTATGTTTTAAAAGTATTAACATGAAAACCTATCCCAGGTTTGGTTGGCTGGTTGTTTGTTTTCTGGTTTCTTGATGTCTCCTTCATTATTGGGGTTGTCAGACTTCCCTTCTCCTAGATATCATGTATTTGCTTCTAGTAACCACAGAACTAATCATTGATCAATTCTGATTTATGTTGAGCACATTTGTTAGGACCAACGTGGATGTATATTACATTTAGAACAGTGGTTCTTAACCTAGGTTCTATTGAACCCTAGGGGTTTGATGAGTCGGTCTCAGGGGTTCGGAGAAGCCTCTGCCGCAGAGGCCAGAATAAAGTTATACCATAATTTGTTGTGAGTTCATGCACTTTGTTGGTTTTGTTCTTTGAGCAAGGTGATGTTCATGCACGGCTCATTTTGTGTACCAGTAAAAAAAACATATACCTATGTCTTGAATTTGGAAAAAAAATCATATTTTATTTATCACTAAAGAAGGGTTCAGTGAATGCGCATATGACACTGGTGAGTTCGGTACCTTAAAAAAGGATAAGAACCACTGATTTAGAACAAAACTAACCATGGCTAAAGCAAGAGAGTGTTATAGAACAGAGTTTGTTCATCTGGCACCAACAAAGCCAATCACTGAACACCGAGGATTGCATCTAATTTAGACCTGGGTCTTGTGTCCCCACACCCTTGAGTGACTTAGTTTTCTGGGTAACTCCCATGCCAGTGCAGGTGCTCTTTAGATAAATTGTTCGGCCTGGATTTTAACTACCCTGATTTAGTTGTGCCCACAAATATGACTTTTGTGTGTGAAGCAAATGTAGAAAAAGCATTTAGGTCACTCCTGGGCTGATACATAGCTACTACATGCTACTATAGCTGCAATGGTTGGTTACAACTTTCCTAACATGTGTTAGATATTTTTAATATCTCCCTTAGTAAGGATTAGACAGATCTTCCTTGTTATATGTCATGGACTCCCTGATGCAAGGTTTCTGGCCCTCCTAGGAGGAAGTCCACCCCACACTTCATATCCTGCACCTCAAGCTATTGACCAGAGCAGGAGTCGGCAATTCCCAGCCAGGCCTGAAGAGACAGGTGCCTGCACTGAGACAGATAATGCAGAATTACTTGTCTTCCATATTTGACATAGTGACCATTGTTTGCTCTATTTTTACTTCAGCATCTCAGCCATTCCTGGCTTTACCATGTTCACAGGGAGTGTTAGCACTGGGAATAAATGTTTTCTTGATATACCATTAAAAGTAAAAGGTGAGATAATAAGGTGGGATAGACATTTTCCTTCTGCACCCTCTGTAGGCATCCACATCTACTGTACATTTGTCTGGACTCTCCTACATTACTGAAGGATAAATGTCTACTAAGGGCTGAGGAGGTGGGGGCTGTATAAAATGACTGAGATCCAGGCCTTGCCTTCAGGTGCTTACAATCCAGAGGTAGAGATAGCGAGCGGCTGCTATGACAGTGATGATGATGATAATGATGGAACTTGACCTACCCCAATCCCTATTGTGGGACTTGAGTTAAAGTGGGGAGAGGATAGAGAAAATCAGTATTTCAGCCTTCTCAAGCTGCCATAACAAAAATACCAGAGGCTGGGTGGCTTGAGCAACAGACATATATATTTTCATAATTCTGGAGGCTAGAAGTCCAAGATCTAGGTGCAGGTCAATTTGTTTTTTGGTGAGTGCTCTCTTCCTGGCTTACAGACAGCTAGATGCCCTCTTGCTGTCTTCACATGGCATTTACTCAGTCCATGTGCAAGTGGTAAAAAGCTGGCAAGTCGTTTGGTCTCTCTTCTTATAAGGATGCTAAACCTATCAGACCCGTTTAACCTAATTTAACATTTCTTTCTTTCTTACTCAAAATACAGTCACACTAGGGGGTTTGGGCTTCAACATATGAATTTGGGGGAGACACAAACATTCAGTTCAAAACATGGATTTGAGATGACACACTTGAAATGAGCAATGAATCTTTCAAATTTCATTCTTGTTGGCTGAAAGATTTAATCAAACACCAATGACTTATACTCTCCAATTATGTCCATGGGTTTGACTCCCCACCTCCTAGCTTGGATCTTCAGCGTCAAAAGCTACTTCTATTTGGGAGAATGGATGATGCTAGAAGTTCTAGAAGGAATTGGCATAAATACCTGAGTGGGGAGTTCGAGTGGCATTCTTTTGATTGGTCTTCAGACTGCAGTTAAGAATGATTACAAGCCCTGGCCAGTTGGTTCAGCAGTAGAGCATCAGCCTAGCATGTGGAAGTCCTGTGTTTGATTCCCGGCCAGAGCACACAGGAGAAGTGCCTATCTGCTTCTCCACCCTTCCCCCTCTCCTTTCCCTTTATCTCTCTCTTCCCCTCCTGCAGCCAAGGCTCCACTGGAGCAAAGTTGGCCTGGGGGCAGAGGATGGCTCCATGGCCTCTTCCTCAGACACTAGAATGGCTCAGATTGCAGTGGAGCAACACCCCAGAGGGGCCAAGCATCGCCCCCTGGTGGGCATGCCAGGTGAATCTGGGTTGGGCGCATGCAGGAGTCTGTCTGTCTGCCTCCCCCCTGTTTCTCACTTCAGAAAAATACAAAAAAAAAAAAAAAAAAAGAATGATTACATTTCTGGAGCTAAAACCAGGGCCAACTCTGGATTCAGATTTAAAACACACACACACACACACACACACACACACACACACACACACACACAAACACGAAGTCATATTTGTGGGCACAACTAAATCAGGGTAGTTATAATCCAGCCTGAACAATTTATCTAAATATATATATCTATATATTTTTTTTTTAATGAGAGGAGGAGAGGCAGAGATAGACTCTTGCATGTGCTCCGACTGGGATTCACCAGGCAAGCCCACTAGAGGACGATGGTCTGCTCATCTGGGGCCCTTGCTCCATTGCAACCAGAGCCACTTTTTGGTGCCTGTGGTGGAAACCATGGAGCCATCTTCAGGGACCGGGGTCAACTGGCTCCAATCAAGCCATGGCTGCAGGAGGAGAGGAGAAGAGAGAGAGAGAAGAGGGAGAGAGAGAGGAGTAGGGATGGAGGAGCAGATGGGCACTTCTCCTGTGTGCGCTGACTGGGAATTGAACCTGAGACTTCCACATGCCAGGCTGATGTTCTACCGCTGAGCTAGCCGGCCAGGGCAGATAAAAATATTTAAATAGAAATTTCTCCAGACAATACATCATACACTAGAGTACGGTTGCTCTAGGGTGGGTGTAGGAGAAGGCAGGGGAAATAGAGAGCTCTGCAAAGATAGAGACATAAGGGGGAAATAAACCTGGCTGAGGAGCAAGATCTAACTTTTATCCGTAGCTTTGAAAAGAAGCTGAGGTTCACATGTGTACTGTATACTCAGGCCCTGCATCCTTGCCAGAACATCTCCTTTCTGTGCCTCCCATGGCCCTCAAGACTGCTAGCAGGGTTCCTCCAACTAGATTCCCATGTCTCTCTCTGCATACGTGAACAAATACAGCGGGTATTTTGTTTCCCCCCATTCTTCCCCTAGTGGGTCACCCACAGCCAAAGCCTAGAAGCAGGAGAAGCAGGTGTGGTCAGGACAAGCAGTGGACTGAACTTTGACCTCCGGGACCTGTGTTATAAAGCTTTCTTGGTCCTTGTTTCTGGGGAAAGATTGCCAAGGTTTTTATAATTCCAGAAAATGGATAGCTTTGTCCCAGGTCGGCTAGGTTACATAACCCCAGTACAATTTGCACTAAAGTTTACATGAATGCTGCCCTGGCTTCTGGCTTTGTGCAATGCACAGCCTGCGAGGCCATTTGGAGTAGGCCTTCCTCTACCCAGTGATTTCCAAGTCCTAAAGGAATGAGCTACCATGCCATCACCTCTGGCAACAGCAGGACTAGAAACAGGGCTAAAAATGACAAGGGCAAGATTTATTCATGTACTTGTGCAAAAAGTTTGATTTTTCTATATGAATATTTGCCCTAGTACCTATTTTGATACTGGAAGTGACCTGTGCTTTCATAACTTTCCAATCATTAGGTTTCTTTTAACTTTGCAAATGGCAACTTGCCTAAGAAATGTAATTATTTATTCCAAGTTAATGTGTTTTTTTTCTCTCCCTTGAATGTCTAAATCTTCTCTGAGAAATATAGGTTAATAATTCTTCTATTTACAAAGATGACTTGATCAAGTCTGCAGTGGACCCAATATATGTGAAATTATTTAAATTAGAGCTGGAAAGTACAAAGTATCCTCAAAACTTTCAAAGCAGCAAAGAAAGATTTTTTCTTAATTATTTAAAATCTAGCAGTGGGTGATGGATGCTAATATTCAAGAATGTTTAAACCAGTGGTTCTCAAAGTCTGGCTCCTGGAAGAGCATTACGTAAGAACTTGTTAGAAATGCAAATCCTCCTTTCCTATTCCAGACTGACTGAATCAGAAACTCTGGGAATGGGGCCCAACAATCTGCACTCCCAGTGACTCTTATGTTGGCTCATGTTTGAAAAGCAGTGTTCCAGGTCCTGGTAAGTGATCCTCAGTCTTGGTTGCATGTAAGAATCCCATGGGGAGCTCTTTAAAATTTTTATGCCCCCCTGGCAAGTTGGCTCAGTGGTAAAGTGTCAGCCCAGTGTGGGGATGTCCTGGGTTCAATTCCTTGCTGGTCAAATAAGTTTGTAAAATATGATTTTTTTTAAACAGGGACAGAGAGAGAGAGAGAGAGGGATAGACAGGGACAGACAGACAGGAATGGAGAGAGGTGAGAAGCATCAATCATTAGTTTTTCGTTGCCATTGCGACACCATAGTTGTTCATTGGTTGCTTTCTCACATGTGCCTTGACTGTGGGCCTTCAGCAGACCCCTTGCTGAACCCCTTGCTGAAGCCAGCGACCTTGGGTCCAAGCTGGCGAGCTTTTGCTCAAGCCAGATGGGCCTGCTCTCAAGCTGGCGACCTCGGGGTCTCAAACCTGGGTCTTCCACATACCAGTCCGATGCTCTATCCACTGTGCCACCGCCTGGTCAGGCTGTAAAATATGATTTTTATGTTTGCTCGCTTATAGTTTGCATTGTGGACCAGGCAGCGCCAGGTATATGTGGTCTGTGAAATTGCAAATTACCTTCCTGCTTGGGAAGGGCCATTGTTTTGCTAATGTTTGCTGGAGGAGAGGTTTTTGTGCCAGAAAGTTTTGAAAAGAGAGAGAAGAAGAAGAGGCAGAGAACAGGAAGAAGCCATGTTTGCAGAGTGAGAACAGAAAGGATTCAGAGAGCCAAAGAAGAAGCCATGTTGCCAGGGAAAAAGAAGGTGTGCAGATGGGGAACCAGAGGTAAGAGGCTTTGCGCGCTCTGCTGAGACTGGTGGGGCCTTTGATTCTAGGAGGAACCAGAGAGGATTCTTCTGGTTGTGGAACTGGAGAGAAGTGTGTTTGCTCATCGGCCGGTGTGAGATTTTAATAAAGGAATGACCCACTAATTTTTGGCTCCACTGTTTCTTTACCGTCGGCCCGAATCCAATGGGAAGCTAAACCTGCATAGCCACAATAGCCGTGACTGCTGGCCATACAATTCCTGGTCAGGGCACACAGGAGAAGCAACCGTCGGCTTCTTTATCTCTCCCCTTCCCCTTCTTTCTCTCCTCCTCCCACAGCCATGGCTCAATTATTTCAAAAGTATCAGCCCCTGGTGCTAAGCACTAAGGATGGCTTCATGGAGCCTCCACCTCAGGCACTAAAAATAGCTAGGTTGTGAGCATGGCCCCAGATGGGCAGAGCATCAACCCAGATGGGGGTGGCCAGGTGTATCCCATTTGGAGTGCATGCAAGGAGTCTATCTCTTTATCTCTCCCTTTCTTTCATTTGGAAAAGAAGAAGAAGAAAAGATCTGATGCCCAGGCCACACCCCAGACAAATAAGAATCTCTGGAAGGTGAACTCAGGCATAAGTTGCCTAGGTGATTCCAGCATGCTCTGTAAAACCAGTAGCCATGGCCACCACCACAGCTGCCTGGCCCATGCAGGTTCAGGTTTGATTCGAACAGATGGTAATGAAACAACGGAGCCAATAACTGGTGGGCCATTAGTTTTAATCCTAGCTTGCACCCAGTGGGAAAAAAATACAAACAGTGATAAACACTTCCCTTTCCATTCAGGGATCCCAAAGCCACTGACTTATCTGAGTTTTCCTAGGATCAAAGGTTTGTACCTGACCAGTCTTATTCACCTCTGTTCCCCATCTCCTTCTCTTTGCACAAACTGGCTTCTCCTTCAGCACTCTGCCATCTTGGCTGCTTCTCCTCTCCTCCACGTGGCCTTTCTCTGCTCTCCTCCTGCATGGGCTCCTCTGCCCCATCTTATAGTGTATAAATCAAAACCTTTAATTCAATATACAAACAAGGAAGTCTCTAATACAAAGTCACTTATCTGAGGCATAATGGGATTCCTCATGAGAGTGCACCACCCCACATCATGCAACAGCCAAGGGTGTAGGGAAAAGTTTAGTCTTAAAACTAAGCCTTAGGCTATAACATCCCTGCCTGCTTACAGCCTGTCTGCACACCCAATGCAAAGTATAAGTGAGCAAACATATACATCATACTTACAAAGTTATTTGATGAACAGCATCCTAGGTTGAGAACTACTGCTTTAGGAGCAATAATTCTCATATTTTGTCATGTATGTATAAAAACAATGTTGGGAAGATAGAATACATTATGCTCTCTTTGTTAAAGATGGTGCTGCCCACAGGGAAGCCCGTTGCCCAGGTAATAACATTAGTTGCCCTGCTCTTCCTGCTTGGGATGGGCGTGATTGTATTAATGTGTGTTTGGGGAGGGCTTTCGTGCCAAAATATTTTAAAAGAAAGAGAGATCACGTTGTTTGAGAGAAGAGGAATTATTTTCTAGGCAGAGAGCAGAGAGGAGAGCAGAAAAAGGCCATGTAGAGGAGGTCAGGAGAAGCAGCCAAGATGGCAGAGTGCTGTGGGAGAAGCCAGTTTGTGCAGAGTTTGTGCAGAGAGAAGGAGTTGGGGAATAGAGATGAATAAGTCTGGTGAGTTAGAAACGTTTGATTCTAGGAAACTCGGATAAGTCAGTGGCTTTGTGAGCACTGAATGAGTGGGGTTTAGAGCCCAGTGTGTGTTTGTACTTGCCTGCCAGGTGCAAGCTAGGATTAAAGATGATGGCCCACCAGTTCTTGGCTCTGTTGTTTTATTACCAACTGTCCAAATCAAATGTGAACCTGCATGGGCCAGGTGGCTGTGATGGTGGTCGCAGCCACTGGCTTTACAAACGACCAGGAGTATTGTTAAATATGTCGTTTACACCCGGAGATTTTGATTCAGTAGTTCCACAGTGAGGCCTCTAGTAATTCATATATTTAATCAATTGTCTACGTGATGCTGTTGCAGAAGGTCCATAGACCATTCCAAGAGGAGCATGACTATAGACCCAGAATTGCTTAAAAAATCTTGAGGAAGGGCTGTGTTTACTGATGGGAATTAAGAAGCCATAGCTCTGAAGATTTAGGGAACAGATTAATGTTTCTCTCTCTCTCTTTCTCTCACTCTCTCTCTCTCTCTGTTCCTCTCTATATAACAGTGGTTCTTAACCTTTTTTGAGGTACCGAACCCACCAGTTTCATATGCGCATTCACCGAACCCTTCTTTAGTGATAAATAAAATGATTTTTTTCCCCAAATTCAAGACATAGGTATATGTTTTTTTACTGGTGCACAAAATGAGCCGTGCATGAACATCACCTTGCTCAAAGAACAAAACCAACAAAGTGCATGAACTCACAACAAATTACGGTATTACTTTATTCTGGCCTCCGCAGCAGAGGCTTCTCTGAACCCCTGAGACTGACTCATCGAACCCCTAGGGTTCGATAGAACCCAGGTTAAGAATCACTGCTCTATAATCAATAAATAAAGAAAAAATTTAAAGTTGTAAATGAAAGAAATTCAACTAATGATTGCATGAAAAGGGTGGGAAATAAACAGGAAGATGTGAGGCTATTATCTGATAATGTCCCTGTCAACCATTGCTTTTATTGCCCTAGGGTGCTCATGAGCTCTCTTAATAAGCAAATAATGATATGAAGAGACTGACCAAATAATCTCTTCAATTATATAGTCCTGTGTTGGGAGTTAGCACATCGTAACAAAGTGAATCCACAAATACGAAGCAAGGCAGCAGACCAGGATTTGAATCTGGATGGCTGTCAGCCCTCCCTAGCTAACTGACCTTGGGCAACTTACTTATCTCTCTGATGCTGTATTCTGATCTGTCAAATGAGGATATTGATACCTTCTTCACCAGGTCATTAATAAGATTAACATGAAAGGCACTTGGCACCCACTAGCCTCACAACAAAGTGTAACTATTGTTATTCTGTTAATCATTTATCTTCTCGGAGTCTGTTTTCTATATTTATTGTACCAGATGCCAGTCCAATAGCTTTATGACATCCTGAGAAATTCCTGTATCTCTTCTGCATAGACACTAAAATTCACAAACAGAACCATGAAAATTTGCCATTGTCTTTAAAACTAAATAAAAGCAACTAAAAATGGATAATCTAGGACATATGTTTGATCAAGTCCTCCAAACTATTTTCCTTGAGCCTGTCGGGCAAATTATACCCATAGCAATTCTGTAAAAAAGTTAACTTGGGGACAAAAATCTTAATTACTTTCCCAACTGTGTTTTAATTTTATGTTTAGAAAGATGATACATACATTTCTCACTGTTGCAACATCAAGGATTGCTGCTGCTAAAGAGAATTTTAAGTGACTTAGACCATGTTTTCTTATTCAAGAAAGCTTTTTCTAAATTTCTTCTGATAAGCCTAAAAAATAAAAAAGAATATGGTAGATGAAAACATTAGGAATTAAAGTTGGGAAAGAATTTAAGTTATCCAGTTTATTTTCTGAGCTTTAGACAGAAAAGTCTAGCCTGACGCCCTCATGATGGCCTGAGGCAGATGAAGTCTTCTATCAAAACCTAAATTTTTACTTCGGTAAGAAACAGCTGCATTCCTCTTGCCCTAGCCTAGAGGGTAAATATGGCTCCTTTGTTAGATTTGGGCTGGAAAGCAGCCAGGGATATCACTCCCATCATAATTATCCCTTAGACCCTTGAAGATGACAGTTGAGTCACCCTCTCTTCTCTTTTTTTTTCCAGGAAAAAATCCAGTTCCTTAAAACTTGCCTCAGAGGCTCTGTTTTCCAACCCTTTAATTATCTCTCCTTGTGTGCCCTGGCCACGGTCCTTGCTTCTCTTTTTGGCCCTGCCTTTCAGGACTGGATCTGGTCCACAAATGAGACCTGACTGTGCTGACAGCAATAGGAAAGCCCCTCTGTTTCCTCACTCACTAGTAAGCCAAAAAAGTAGTTAATAGTCATCACCAAATACCTCCCAGGCATTGTTCTATAACGTGTGGAAAACTGCTGTCCCAGAACCAGGCAGGAACATAATGGGACTGGACAAGATGGTGTCCAATAAGACAATGCCTGTGGCTAGGCCAAAGCAGGCAGCCCACTTCCAGTAGTCTCTTGCTCAGAGGCCCACTGTTGGGCAGATAAAATATATTATATTCACTTTGTTAAAGACGGCGCTGCCCATGTGCAAGTATTAAGAGTAACCTTTTCCCCACGCCCTTGACTGATTGGAAGATGTAGGGTGGTGCACTCTAATGAGGAATCCTCCCATTATGTCTCAGATAAGTGACTTTGTATCAGAAACTTCTTTGTTTGTATATTGGATTAAAGGTTTTGATTTCTATACTATAAAGTGGGGCAGACCCGGAGCTTGCTCTCTCTCAGTTCCTGAGATTAGCATTAGAGAGGAGAGCAGAGAAAGGCCACATGGAGGAGAGAAGAAGCAGCCAAGGTGGCAGAGTGCTGAAGGAGAAGCCAGTTTGTGCAGAGTATGTGCAGAGAGAAGGAGATGGGGAACAGAGGTGAATAAGGCTGGTGAGGTACAAACCTTTGATTCTAGGAAACTCGAATAAGTTAGTGGCTTTAGAAGCCCTGAATGGAAATGGAAGTGTATATTTCTTGCCTGCCGGGTGCAAGCTAGGATTAAAGCTAATGGCCAACCAGTTCTTGGCTCCGTTGTTTCATTACTGTCTGTCCGATCAAATGAGAACCTGCATGGGCCTGGCGGCTGTGATGGTGGCCCTGGTTACTGGCTTTACAGTAATGATTCAATATTTGTATACATTGCAAAACGATCACCGAAATAAGTCTAGTTATCATCCATCACTGCACAGTTACAAAATAGATTTTCTTCCTTTGTGATGAAAACTTTTAAGATCGGTTCTCTTAACAACGTTCAATTTGCAATACAGTATTATTAGCCATAGTCACTCTAAAGCCATCTTTGTGTTCTATTTGTCTCACCTGTCCTTTGTTTCTTTTGCGTCTGCCTAGAAAACTTCCTTTAACAGTTCTTGTAGGACACATCGCTGGTGATGAATACTCTCAGGTTTTGTTTATCAGAATATCTGGAAATAGAATTCCAACAGATGGTTTCCTTTCTTTCTTTCTTTCTTTCTTTCTTTCTTTCTTTCTTTCTTTCTTTCTTTCTTTCTTTCTTTCCTTCCTTCCTTCCTTCCTTTTTCTTTCTTTCTTTCTTTCTTTCTTTCTTTCTTTCTTTCTTTCTTTCTTTCTTTCTTTCTTTCTTCTTTCTTGTTTTTCCAGTGCTTTAAAATGTCAAACCATTGTTTTGATTTACTTCTGTGTGCCATCCCCTTGATATCTCTAAGAATTTAGCACTATTCTATATTTTGTGTCCATTATTCCTTCACTTTTTGAAGAATTATTTTGCCTTCTATGTATAGATCCACATATATATATATATATATGGCTCACAAAAATTAGGGGATATTTAAAAATGATTATGAAGCGATAAAATATCCGCTAATTTTTGTGAACAATGTAGTATTTTTCTTTCTTAGCTTTGTTTAGTTTTGAGCTTTAGATTTTTATTTGTGACAACCTTGTGGAAGAAAAATTGGTGCAGGAGCAAGCTTCTTTAGATATCCACCCTCTGTGAGATCTCCAATACTAGAAATATATAACTGGTTGTTTAGTTTATTGATATACAGAGTTTGCATTTTGACCCTCAGTGTACTCGTGGCTCCCTAAGGTTTATAGGGAACAGGGAAAAGCAAACTCTTGTACCTCTTTCCTAGAATGTCTGCTTTGTGACTTTTAAAAATAACTAAAATGTACTTTGAGTGGTGTTTAAGTTGTGGTGCTTTATTATCCTACCAAACAGCTAAACCAATACTCAGATCTTGGTTTTTTAACAACAAAGACAAGCCTTTCCTTCCAGACAATAATGTCTAATTTATTTATTATTTTTAAAAAGATTTTGTTTATTTATTTTATGGGAATGGGGGGAGAACTACAAGTAGTTGCTTTATGCTAGCTGTTCATTGGTTGCTTGCCATATGTGCCTTGACCAGGCAAGCCCAGGGTTTCAAACAAGTGACCTCAGCATTCCAGGTTGTCGCTCCATCCATTGCACCACCACAGGCCAGGGTAGGCCATAAAGTCTTGAATTTGCTTTTTAGATTCACCACATCCAGACTTCCAAATATTTGTTTTTAAACAAAAATCTCACCATCTTTTTGTAATTTATCCATACAACATTGCTATTGTTTTCAGAGCAACTGTTAAAACCCAACAATTTGGGCAGTATTTGCAAATTGTAGTTAATTTAAGGCTGTCTACACTAAGGGAGATTACTAGGTTTAAAATAAGAAGGTGAATAAGCCTGACCAGGTGGTGATGCAGTGGATAGAGCATCGGACTGGGATGCAAAAAACCCAGGTTCGAGACCCCGAGGTCACCAGCTTGAGCATAGGCTAATCTGGCTTGAGCAAAGCTCATCAACTTGGACCCAAGGTTGCTGGCTTGAGCTAGGGTTTACTCGGTCTGCTGAAGGCCCACGATCAAGGCACATATGAGAAAGCAATCAATGAACAACTAAGGTGTCGCAACAAAAAACTAATGATTGATGCTTCTCATCTCTCTCTGTTCCTGTCTGTCTGTCCCTGTCTATCCCTTTCTCTGACTCTCTCTGTCTCTGTAAAAAAAAAAAAAAAAGAAAGAAAGAAATTGAATTAACCAGTTTTGTTGAGACTAGAGCAATTAACTTGTAATTTGTGGTTGGCTCAAAACAGCCACTCACTGGAAGGGGAGTCTGGGTACTCCAAAAGTCCTTATGCTGACCTGCGTTAAGAAATTTGAGCAAAGCTGGAAGAAGCATTCTCCAACCAGGAGACTACTATACTACACCAAATAGATTTGGAAATGTCTTTGACTTGCTGAATCAGAAAACAATCATACAGCAGACATTTTAAAAAGGGGGATCGATCACATGGGAAAAATATAGGTAGAATACTCAATTGACAGGTTAATTTAAGTCATCTTTTGGGAGTCAATAACCCTATTCACTCCCTAGACATTCAACTAAACAATTTATTTAGTTTGAACCAGACTGGTTACTCAAAAAGTATTTGACAGACTAGGAAAGTCAATTTTTGGGAGACAAAATATCTGAGTAAATCACGGTTGTTCATCAGTGATGCTACTCCAATAGGCTCCAGTGGTTTGTCATGCTTCTACTTGCCCGTGGCCTCTTACGCTATTTAATTTAGTTAAGCTAAGATTAATTTGGTGCTTATTATGTAACAGTTCCATATTAGGCATCCTGCTAATGCTGAGTTACTTTATTAATCGACTTGGCCACTTAGGAAGATCTCAGAATAGGTTATAATGAACTCTCCTACCTTATTCTGAGGAAGTGATACTGTTTGTCTCAAAAAAAAAATTGAACAGATTAGGGAAAGAAGGGAAAATGTGAGTCGTTATGAATGGAAAATTTGAGGGAAATGGTTCTTGTTCATACCTCCCCAAAGGAAATTGTAACAAATTTGAGGCAGGAAGCCTAGAGCAGATAGGGATATGAACATTTGGGGATTTGGAAAGATAAAATCTTAGGATCTATTATTCAATGCTAAATAAGGACCTGTAGCTTGATCTTAACAGAGTATGATATATTCATGATTTTGTGACCACCTTAATAGGTCCACACATATTTCTTCTGCTTCCCTGTTTACTCCACCATTAATTTTATTTGACTATGTGTTTTTATTCTGGAGTTTTCTTATCTGAATAAGAGTGTTTTGCTTTATTTATTTATTTACCTCCTGATGAGTGATGTTGGGGAAGGGAAATATGTGACAAGAAGCAGGTAGATAAGCTGCCAAAATGACAATATTTTATTTATTTAATATTTATTTGTTTGTTTGTTTGTTTAATTTTTTGACAGAGACAGAGAGGGAATCAGAGAGAGGGACAGATAGGGACAGACAGACTGAAAGGGATAAAGATGAGAAGCATCAATTCTTCATTGCGGCACCTTAGTTTTTCATTGATTGCTTTCTCATATGTGCCTTGTCCGCAGGGCTACAGCAGAGCAAGTGACCATTGCTCAAGCTAGTGACCTTGGGCTCAAGTCAGCAACTTGGGTTTCAAGCCAGCAACCTTAGGGCTCAAAGCAGCACCATGGGATTATGTCTCTGATCCTATGCTCAAGCCAGCAACCCCATGCTCAAACAAGTGAGCTCACACTCAAGCTGGATGAACCCTCCCTCAAGCTGGCAACCTCAGGGATTCGAACCTGGGTCCTCGGTGTCCCAGTCCAATGCTTTATCCATTGTGCTACTACCTGGTCAGGCAACAAAATACAATTTTAATGTTTAATCAGAAGGACGGGGGAGATCCAAGATGGAAACAGACTAAGTGGATGGTATATTTACCTCCTCCCAGGATCAAACTTGAATTACAACTAAAATATAGAACAATCAAAATGAATAATCAACTGAAGACTAGCTTAACAGAAGTCTTATAACCAAGGATTTACAGAAGCCACATTGGGACTGGTAGGAAGGGTAGAGATGTGAAAAAATTTGGCTTTGCTCTTATGGGTGATAACTAAGAATCCAGAGAGATATCCCCATTGTAGTGGTTCCCCCTAAGGAGCATGAGGTTAAGACCCAATGCCACAGTCCCAAGCCCAGAAACCTGAGTTAGGAAGACAAGTCCACATAGCATCTGGTTGTGAAAATCAGCAGGGATTCTGTCTGCTAAGGAGAGAAGAGAGTCCACTAGAGACACAGGTGCCCTCCTAAAAGACTAACACACAAAAATCTTGTTCACAGCCACTTGCACTGGCCTGTGGCAGAGGAAGGGTGGAGTGGACTAGAGTTCTGTCAGGAGAGACTGGATGTTGTGGCTCTGGGGAGAGAGCTGAAGGGACAGTTGCCAGGATCCCTGTGGTGAGACTCTCTTTCACACTGCAGGTGTCACCTTTCTTGAGTGGAACAGTGTAGAGACCCTGAATAGGAACATAAAACAGGCATATAGTTCAGTGCCCTGACGTAAAAGCCACAGTGGCGTCACTGACAAAAATACTGAATAGAGTACGTGCTGAACACAGCACAATAGGAATAGAATGAACAATTCTGATTAATCAATAGGTGGGGTGATATCTCAGAAGTGAGCTACTTCCCTTGCCCTTTTGTCTGCTCTACAGAAGTTTCCCTTCCTGACTTCCTCATTCTTAACTCTGCTTCTATTTATGTGTATCAATAACACCAATAGGGACTGGAGGTAGGGGCTGTTCTCATGAAACCCGTATAGGGGATTGTGAGGTAGTCTCCTTTAGGTCCCTCAGTGCGTCCCATCTGGTCTTCAAGTAGTTTTTGCCTCCATGACAGGTGGTGCCCTGTGTGAGGAATGGAGATGAAACAACCTCCCCAAACCTGGAAATGGAAAGTATGCCCGACACATCCCGATAAGTGAGACACAGATAATGGAGGAATAGCCTCCAAACATCTGTGGCAAGGTCAATAGGTTTTAAACCAGGGGACTCCCCATGTTTCCCCTCCCTTTCCCCATTTCTTTCCCCAGATCATCATGAGGAATCCCCTGAACCCAGAGCAGTGCAACCATAAGCTTCAACTTCATGGCCTCCTTCTAAGTGTGGGATGTAAGGTGATTGACAGCTCACAAAGATGCATATTGTAATGCATCAACGGTGTCCTCTTTAGTATCCAAAAGAAAGGAGCCTAGACATTGAAGACTGGAAGTGAATGGAGTGCTGGTTTTGCAACTCATTAGGGCTTATAACTGTACATCACCTGACAACATGGAATCATTGTCAATTGGCACTACACTCAATGTAGGGCAGAAATCACCAGGTTCCCCCTCCTGATGAACCCCAATTTCACCAGCCACCTCGCCAACCCCTTAAAGCCCCCTTTGAGCCAGAATTACCATCACCTGGATTACTGAGCACATTTACCAAAGGAATAGTTGAGGCAATTGGCACAGGATATGAAATGCCCCCATTGAACTGGAAGGGGTTAATGAAAACTGTAACCACCAATACAGTGTCTGGCTAAAAGATTACCAGGATGCAGTTCAGACACAAGCTGTAGAGAATCTAAATGTGGAAGTTCCAACTGGTGTTTATATGCTCACAGGAGCTGGGATGTATGACACACTCCAGGGTCAGGCCCAAATGAACTGCACCACCTTTGCTCAGGTTTGTACGGCGGCTTTTAAGGCATGTGTTCAGATTCCAGATACCAAGGCCCCTATCAGCTCTTTTGCAAGCATCTATCAGAGATCTAACAAACCTTATATTGATTTCATTAATTGCCTGCAAACTGCCATCTCACAACAAGTAGATAATTGTTGGGCAGATAAAATATATTATGCTCACTTTGTTAAAGATGGTGCTGCCCACATGGAAGTTTGTTGATATTAATGTGTGTTCTGGAACAGGCTGTGGGCAGGCCGGGTCGTCATAGCCTAAGGCTTAGTTTAAGAGTAAGCACTTCCCCACACCCTTGACTGATTGGATGATGTAGGGTGGTGCACTCTCCTGAGGAATCCCATTATGCTTCAGATGGGTGGCTTTGTATCAGAGACTTTCTTTATGTATAATTGGATTAAAGGTTTGGATTTTCTATGCTATAAACTGGGAGAGACCAGTAGATTGATCTCTCTCTCTTGGTTCTTGAGGTGTTAGAGAGGAGAGCAGATTAAGGCCATGTTGGAGAAGAAGCAGCCAGGATGGCAGAGTGCTGAGGAAGAAGCCATTTTGTTAAGAGTTTGTGCTGGAGGAGATGGGGAACAGGTGAATAAGTCTGGTGAGCTAGAAGCCTTTGATTCTAGGAAACTCGGATAAGTCAGTAGCTTTGTGAGCACTGAATGTGTGGGTTTTGGAGCCCAGTGTGTGTTTTTGCTTGCCCGCCGGGTGCAAGCTAGAATTAAAGCTGATGGCTCACCAGTTCGTGGCTCCTGTGTTTCATTACCGACTGTTCGAATCTAACGTGAACCTGCGTGGGTCAGGCTGCTGTGATAGTGGCCGCGACTACTGGCTTTACAATAATGAACAAGCAGCAAAGGTGCTGACCCTACAATTGGCTTACGAGAATGCAAATGCTGATGGCCTAAAGCTCTTGACTCCTCTTAAGGGGCAGCATCCCCTAATATAGCAGAAATGATTAGAGCATGTCAAAGTGTAGGGACAGAAATACACAAGGCCCAAGTCTTGGCCACTGCATTACAACCACAGTTAAGTGACCAAGATTTTTACAATGAAAAGGAGGACAAAAATAAATTGAAGAAAACAATATCATAAATAAAAACATTTTATTCATTGCAACAATAATACACTATAATATGATAAATGTATAATAAAAACATTTGCAATATTTTATATTACAATTATGCTTACATGCCTATTAATTTTTATTTTTTTTATTTTTTTACAGGGACAGAGAGTCAGAGAGAGGGATAGATAGGGACAGACAGATGGGAACGGAAAGGGATGAGAAGCATCAAACAGCAGTTTTTTGTGGTGACACCTTAGTTGTTCATTGATTGCTTTCTCATATGTGCCTTGACCGGGGGCTACAGCAGACCAAGTAACCCCTTGCTCAAGCCAGCGACCTTGGGTCCAAGCTGGTGAGCTTTTGCTCAAGCCAGATAAGCCCGTGCTCAAGCTGGTGACCTCGGGGTCTCGAACCTGGGTCTTCCGCATCCCAGTCCGATGCTCTGTCCACTGCACCACCGCCTGGTCAGGCTAATTTTTAATAATATTTTTAAGAAAAAAAGTACTCATTTAGATACAAATACGTCACATTACATGCAATGGATCGACTCAGCATCGATCGAATAAGGACATTTACAGATTAGTCTTCTAATATCAAAAAAGGAGGACAAGCCTGACCTGTGGTGGCGCAGTGGATAAAGCGTCAACCTGGGAACACTGAGGTCACCAGTTCAAAACCCTGCACTGGTCTGGTCAAGGCACATATGGGAGTTGATGCTTCCAGCTCCTCCCCCCTTTCTCTCTTTCTCTCTCTCTCTCTCTCTCACTCTGTGTCTCCTCTCTAAAATGAATAAAATAAAAATAAAATAAATTAAAAAAATAAAAGGAGGACAAGTAGAAGAACACTTTTCAAGGGAGGACAGAACTTACAAAAGAAGGTCTGTCCTCTCTAAAGAAGGACAATTGGTCACCTTAAACCACAGACATGTTTTAATTGTGGTAAAGAAGGACATTTTCAGAAAGATTGCAGGCAGAGTTTAATGGCAGCTGTGTAGCTTGGCTTTTGTGTGTGCCCTTTGGGACTAATTAAAACTCAATCTGAAAATTCCTTATAAAGGTCCAGCAAAACAGATTGCAAAAAGCCAATCTGATCAATTGCTATTCTTGTTGTGTTTATACAATTACTAGGCCAAGTTAAAACTGGACTTAATACAGTAACTAAGATAACCTTAATTTGGCTCTTTAAAATAAAACTAAGTAATTTTAGGGAGAAAAATTATATTTCAGTAAAATCCATTAACACACTGTTATGAATATCATAAACTAGACTGGATCCTGAATTTTTCTGATTTTCTTGAATGTTTTGGACAAAAGGTTCCTGTTATCTCTGTTACACTGTTATATCTTTTGAAAATATAAGTTTGTTTGCTAGTAAAAGAACCTGCTTCTAAAGGTCATGAAATATGTTCATAAAAATATCAATCTAAAATTACTAATTACTTAGTTCTCACTAAAAGTTAAGGTGGGAAATTGAGAATTCTGATGAATAACAAAGAAATTGTATGGTTTTAATGATAAAAGGTATAAGGTATGAAGATACTTGTAAAGCCAGTAGCCGCGGCCACCATCACAGCAGCCTGGCCCGTGCAGGTTCAGGTTTGATTCAGACAGACGGTAATGAAACAACAGAGCCAAGAACTGGTAAGCCATTAGTCTTAATCCTAGCTTGCACCTGGCGGGCAAGAACTACACACAGTGGGAAAACACTTCCCTTTTCATTCAGGTCTCCCAAAGCCACTGACTTATCAAAGTTTGCTAGAAACAAAGGTATCTACCTGTAAGGCCAGGAGCCGCCATCGTGGCCATTCACATGCAGGTTCCCATTGGATTCGGGCTGACGGTGAAAAAATGGCAGAGTCGGAGGATGGTAGGCCATTTTGTTTATTGGTGTCTCACCAATACAGGCAAGCCACAAGAGAAGACAAGGGAGAAGCAGAAAACCAGCTTTTCCCATGGAGGTCAAGGGATCAGGGAGGCCCCTGCAATGGCAATAGCAGGAACCGAGAGAGCTCAAGCTACTGGTCTCTCCCATTTTATAGCATAGATAATCCAAACCTTTAATCCAATTATACAAACAAGGAAACCTCTGTATAATGGGATTTCTCAGGAGAGTGCACCACCCTACATCATCCAATCAGTCAAGGGTGTGGGGAAAAGCTTAAAGCCAAGCCTTAGGCCATAACAACCTGGCCTGCTTACATTACAGCCTTTCCCCCACACCCATCCCAAGCACAAGGGCAAATAATATCACCTGGGTGACGGGCTTCCATGTGGGCAGCGCCATCTTTAACAAAGTGAGCATATTATATTTTATCTGCCCAACACTACCTCACCAACCTTATTCATATCTGTTCCCCATCTCCTTCTCTCTGCACAAACTGGCATCTCTTTAAGCACTATGCCATCTTGGCTACCTGTCCTCTCCTCCACATGGCCATTCTCTGCTCTCTCTAATGCTAATCTCAGGAACCGAGAGAGAGCAAGCTCCCAGTCTGCCCATTTTATAGTGTAGAAATCCAAACCATTAATCCAATATATAAACAAGGCAGTGTCTGATACAAAGTCACTTATCTGAGGCATAAGGGATTCCTATGAGAGTACACCATCCCCTCTCATGCAATAATCAAGGGTGTGGGGAAAAGCTTAGTCTTAAAACTAAGCATTAGGCTATATTGACCCTACCTGCTTATAGCCTGTCCCCCACACACAATGCAAACTATAAGCAAGCAAACATATATATCATATTTATAAACTTATTTGAACAACAGTATTTTTGAAAGAAAAAGGAAAAAAGTAAGTTGTTATGAAAGCTTGAGTTGGGCAGATAAAATATATTATGCTCACTTTGTTAAAGATGGCGCTGCCCACGTGGAGGCTCGTTGCTTAAGTGATGATATTGGTTGCCCTTCTTGCTTGGGATAAGTGTGATTATATTAATGTGTGTTGGGTGCGGGCTGTGGGAAGGCAGGATCTTTATAGCCTAAGGTTTAGTTTTAAGACTCTTTCCCACCCTTTTTGATATAGGGTGGTGCACTCTCATGAGGAATCCCATTACAGCTAAGATAAGTGACTTTGTATTGAAGACTTCCTTGTTTGTATATTGGATTAAATGTTTTGAATCTACACTATAAAGTGGAGCAGACAGGGAGCTTGTTCTCTCTCAGTTCCTAAGATTAGCATCAGAATGGAGAGCAGAGAAAGGCAACATGGAAGAGGCTAAGAAGCAGTCAAGATGATAGAATGCTGAGGGAGACGCCAGTTTTTGCAGGGAGAAAGAGATGGGGAACAGAGGTGAATAAGTCTGGTGAGCTAGAAATCTTTGATTCTAGAAAACTTGGATAAGTCAGTGGCTTTGGGTGCTCTGAATGGAAAGGGAAGTATTTTCCCACTGTGTGTATTTCTTGCCCGCTGGGTGCAAGCTAGGATTAAAGATGATGGCCCACCAGTTCTTGGCTCTATTGTTTCATTACTGTCTGTCTGAATCTAATGCGAACCTGCGCAGGCCAGGCGGCTGTGATGGTAGCTGTGGCTATTGGCCTTACAGCCGGTCATTTCTGACTAGAGAAGAAGGTTTGTGTAAGTTGCAGAAGGTTTGTCCAGAGGGAAAAAAAGGAAGGAACTGAGAAAGTGAACGAAGATGAGAAAAGGAAGTAAAAGAAGGACTTCAGAAGGATTGTCCTGAAAGGAAAATAAAAAGTAACTTTGCGACATGTTTGGGGACCTCGGGAGCTTGAGGAATTCATCTAAATTTACAGGCATTACAGAAAGAACCAATGGCCTTCTTAAGTACCAATTGCACAAACAAAACAGGGGGAGCCAGGAGGAGAGACTCACCTCACAAGAACAATTATCTAAGGCTCTTTTTATTCTTAATTTTTTGAATATTTTCTCATCTGGACTAACTGTAGCCGAGAAGCATTTTATACCAGCTGAGCAACAGCCTAAACCTCTTGTGTTGTGCCAGGATGTATTATCTGGCCCTGAGTAGCAGAGTCTGGTTGAATTGCTTACCTGGGGGCGAGGATATGCTGCAATTTTGTCATCAACAGGTCTTCTTTGGATACCAGTGAGGAAACTGAAGCCTTATCATGAGTTGGCATCAGCCCCGAGGAAGTAACCTGGGTCCAGAGATCCAGAAGCTGATAGTGAATCCACCTCTGAGAATAAACCTGAAAAAGAGACACCTAACTCACTCTCAAGCACTCAGGGAACATCTGATATCACCTGGGCACTTTGAAACATCTTACCAGGTGGGCTAAAGAAGTTTTCAAAATACAGGCATGCCTGTGACCTCTGAAAACATGTTTCTCTCTATGCTTGCCTTTCACCTTCCTGCAACTACTGGCACCTGTAGAAAAATGTCTTCACAAACCTACTGAAGATTTGGACCTTTGGTAGAGACAGCTCAGACAAAAAAGAGGAGATGTAGAGGCCCTAAATAGGAATATAGAACAGGGACATAGTTCAATGCCCTGAAGCAACAGCCACAGTGGTGTCATTGACAAAAGTACTGAACATAGTACTGTGCTGAACACAGCACAATAGGGATAGAATGGTGTAAAGCCCGTAGCCATGGCCACCATCACAGCCACTTGGCCCGTGCAGGTTCGCATTAGATTCAGACAGACGGTAATGAAACAACGGAGCCAAGAACTGGTGGGCCATTAGCTTTAATCCTAGCTTGCACCCGATGGGTAAGTAAAAACACACACTGGGCTCTAAAACCCACTCATTCAGTGCTCACAAAGCTACTGACTTATCTGAGTTTCCTAGAATCAAAGGTTTCTAGTTCAACAACCTTATTCACCTCTGTTTCCCATCTCCTTCTCTCTGCATAAACTGCACAAACTGGCTTCTCCCTCAGCACTCCACCATCTTGGCTGCTTCTCCTGGCCTCCTCCATGTGGCCTTTCTCTGCTCTCCTCCCTAATGCTAATCTCAGGAACAGAGAGAGAGAGAGAAAGAGAGAGCGAGCTCCCGTCTGCCCCACTTTATAGTGTAGATTCAAAACTTTGAATCCAATATACAAACAAGGAAATTTCTGATACAAAGTCATTTATCTGAGGCATAATGGGATTTCTCGTGAGAGTGCACCACCCCACAGCAAAAAGGGTGGGAAAGGCTTAGTCTTAAAACTAAGCCTTAGGCTATAAGGGTCCTGCTTGCTTACAGCCTGTCCCCCAACACACATCAATATAATCACGCCCATTCCAAGGAAGAAGGGCAACCAATATCATCACTTAAGCAATGAGCCTCCACGTGGACAGTGCCATCTTTAACAAAGTGAGCATAATATATTTCATCTGCTCAACAATCCACCCCTATGCTCACTTTACTGCCCACAATCTACACCACTGGCATCCCTGTGCAAGGAAATTAGGCACATTACAGAAATTACAAACACATGACAAATCATACAATTTCAACAATTACAAAGGTGCATTTCACCAGTCTCTGAGCACTTTGCCAAAAGTGCAAAATGTCCTCAGACTTCTCTCTAGCCATGAGAAAAGCTTCCTGGGGCAGGAGAGTGCTTCCAGCAAATCTGCCCTCCACCCCCATCAGGATATTTCACATTGTCTAAAATCTGTAAGTTCATCCAACAAAGGAGCCAGTGCTCACTCCAGTCATAGTCCAGGAATCAGTCCAAGTACATGGGACCTCAGCCAACCCGCTTATCCCTGCCGTCCTGGCAGGTCTTACTCTGTCCCAAAGAGGAACACATGGCAATGGCAGTCAGTATTTCCATCTCTGCTCTAGAGAGCATGATGGCATCCACCCCTATGTCCCAAAATTGCAGACCTACCAGGGGTGTAGTAAGTACTCCTTGCTGCTGGGCTTTCACCTTCTGGAGACTGTAGATCACAACTCCAGACCGATTCTTTTCATCCTTTAAAGAGGAACTAAAAACATCAGCTCCTGCTGCCAGTCTTGCAGCCCCGGGCCCAGCCTCAGTCCCGACTTCCCACCGCTGCTGGCTCTCCACACCACCCAGGGCATGCTGCCACTCACAAACCTGTGATTCCTTCTCCAATGGCTGCTCCATTTCCAAGCGAATCTCACGAACCTGGTCAGCCTTCTCTGGTGCTTGCTCCAGCTCCAGGGTTGGCATTATTTTCTCCCACATTTGCTCCAGCTCCTTACACTGCTCAGTTTTCAGGTCCCGAACAGCCTCTTCCACAGAGGTCTTGGTTTCCTCACGCATGACTGTAAAAGTCAGCCAGTCTACAGCCCCCAAAAGGACAGCTATGGGGAACCATAACAGCAGACAGTCCTCTACTCCACCGCTCAAAGGTGGTGGTGTCTCCATACCAAACTGTATCTAATCCTGCCGACTACACCAAATGTATGGCCATAAGCCACAGCCACCATCACAGCCATCTGGCCCATGCAGGTTTGCATTAGATTCGAACAGACAGTAATGAAACAACAGAGCCAAGAACTGGTGGGTCATTAGCTTTAATCCTAGCTTGCACCTGACGGGCAAGTAAAAAATACACTGGGCTTAAAAACCTACTCATTCAGTGCTCACAAAGCTACTGATTTATTCGAGTTTCCTAGAATCAAAGGTTTCTAGCTTACCAGCCTTATACACCTGTTTCCCATCTCCTTCTCTCTGCACAAACTCTGCACAAACTGGCTTCTCCCTCAGCACTCCACCATCTTGGCTGCTTCCCTGACCTCCTCCACGTGACCTTTCTCTGCTCTCCTCCCTAATGCTAATCTCAGAAACCAAGAAAGAGAGCAAGCTCCTGGTCTGCCCCATTTTATAGTGTAGAAATCCAAACCTTTAATCCAATATACAAACAAGGAAATCTCTGATACAAAGTCACTTATCTGAGGCATAATGGGATTTCTCATGAGAGTGTACTACCCCACAGCAAAAAGGGTGGGAAAGGCTTAGTCTTAAAACTAAGCCTTAGGCTATAAGGATCCCGCCTGCTTACAGCCTGTCCCCCAACACACATTAATATAATCACACCCATCCCAAGCAAGATGGGCAACCAATATTATCACATGGGCAATGGGCCTCCACGTAGGCAACACCATCTTTAACAAAGTGAGCATAATATATCTCATCTGCCCAACAGACGGTAATAAAACAATGGAGCCAAGAACCGGTGGGCCATTAGCTTTAATCCTAGCTTGCACTCAGTGGGCAAATAAAAACACACACTGCACTCCAAAACCCACTCATTCAGTGCTCACAAAGCTACTGACTTATTTGAGTTTCCTAGAATCAAAGGTTTCTAGCTCACCAGTCTTATTCATCTCTGTTGGGCAGATAAAATATATTATGCTCACTTTGTTAAAGATGGTGCTGCCCACATGGAAGCCCGTCACCCAGGTAATATTATTTGCCCTTATGCTTGTGATGGCTGTGGGAGAAAAGTTGTAATGTAAGCAGGCCGGGGTGTTATAGCTTAAGGCTTTGTTTTAAGAGTAAGTTCTTCTCCACACCCTTGACTGATTGGATGATGTAGGATGGTGATGTAGGGAGGAATCCCATTATGCCTCAGATGGGTGGCTTTGTATCAGAGACTTTCTTGTATGTATAATTGGATTAAAGGTTTGGATTTTCTAGGCTATAAACTGAGGCAGTCTGGGAGCTTGATCTCTCTCTCGGTTCCTGGGATTAGTATTAGAGAGGAGAGCAGAGTAAGGCCACATGGAGGAGAGGAAGCAGCCAAGATAGCAGAGTGCTGAGGAAGAGTTTGCGCTGGAGGAGATGGGAAACAGAGGTGAATAAGTCTGGTGAGCTGGAAAGCTTTGATGCTAGGAAACTCGGATAAGTCAGTAGCTTTGTAAGCACTGAATGTGTGGGTTTTGGAGCCCAGTGTGTGTTTTTGCTTGCCCGCCGGGTGCAAGCTAGAATTAAAGTTGATGGCTCACCAGTTTTTGGCTCCGGTGTTTCATTGCCATCTGTTCGAATCTAATGCGAACCTGCGTGGGTTGGGCTGCTGTGATGGTGGTCTCGACTACTGGCTTTACAATCTCTGTTCTCCATCTTCTTCTTTCTGCACAAACTCTACACAAACTGACTTCTCCTTCAGCATTCCACCATGTTGGCTGCCTCTCCTATCCTCCACGTGGCCTCTCTGCTCTCCTCTCTAATGCTAATCTCAAGAACCAAGAGAGAGCAAGCTCCTGGTCTGCCCCATTTTATAGTGTGGAAATATAAACCTTTAATCCAATCTACAAACAAGGAAGTGTCTGATACAAAGTCACTTCTCTGAGGCATAATGGGATTCCTCATGAGAGTGCACCACCCTACATCAAGAAGGGTGGGAAAGGCTCAGTCCTAAAATCAAGGCCCAGAATACAAGGATCCTGCGTGCCCAAAGCCCGCCCCCAACACACATTAATATCAACAGGCTTCCACATGGGCAGTGCCATCTTTAACAAAGTGAGCATAATATATTTTATCTGCCCCAGAAATGGCTATTTTGAGTTATCAATAGGTGGAGTAGATATTTCAAAAGAGATATACTTCTCTTGCCCTTTTGTCTGCTCTAAAGAAGTTTCCCTTCCTGACTTTCCTCATTCTTGTCTCTGCTTCTATTTATGTGTATCAATAACACCCATAGGGACTGAAGGTTGGGGCTGTTCTCATGAAATCTGTATAGGGGATTGTGGGGCAGTCTCCCCTAGGTCTCTCAGTACATTCCATCTGGTCTCCAAGTAGTTATTATCTTCACGACTGAGCAATCTCCTACTTAAGTCATCAGCTTGGGGGAATGCAATAATCCAACTGTCTGGACACCCTGTTTCCCCACCTTGTGGAGCTCACACCCTGTTGAAGAGTCAGCTGCCTGGGCTGTGGTGCACAAATCTGGGCCAACTTAAGGGTGTCAGTGACGGAGTAATATGACTTTAGGGTAGGAGTCCATTCCTCTCACTTTCCAGTGAACCTGATTGGCACTTCTTCCTCATGGGAGATCCTTTAGCCCCACTCTTTATACTCTAGGAGGCTTCACACTTTTTACTCCTGGTGGCTCTGCCCTGCTGAGGTCTGGGAAGATTTGAGACAGACTGAGTTGTATAGCTTTGAAAGCGGGAGCCATTTTTTTCTACTTTCTCCTAAGCATGACTGGCATTTCCCAATCAAGGGAGATCCACAAGGCCCACCCTTCTGATACCCCACAGCCCTGCCTTGTTGAGCAAACTCCTGGAAAGACTGAGTTGTATGGCTCTAAAATGGGGGCCATTTTCCCTTGTATACAACCGGTGCAGAGCCCTCCCTTCACGTATCCAAATCTTGGTCTATTATGTAACAGAATAGAAAGCCTAGGAATGAATTTATGCTTTTATAACCAATTCATATCTGACAAAGGAAGCAAAAACATGCAATGGGATAAAGATAGTCTATTCAATAAGTAGTGTTGGGAAAATTGGACAGTTATGTACAAAAAAAAAAATGAAACTAGACCACCTTCTTATACCATACACAAGAATAAACTCAAATGGATAAAAAACAAAAATGTTAGTCTTAAAATTATAAAAATCCTACAAGAAAATATAGGCAGTAAAATCTTTGACATTTCTGGTACTAATATTTTTCTGATATGTCTCCTTGGTAAAAGGAAACAAAAAAAATAAACAAATGGAACGACATCAAACTAAAAAGTTTTTGCACAGCAATGAAAACCATCAACAAAATGAAATGACAATCCACTGAATGGGAGAATGATACATCTGATAAGGTCTTGATATCCAAAGTTCATAAAGAATTTATAAAATTCAACATCAAAAAGCAAACAATCCAATTAAACAATGGGCAAAGGACTTAAATAGATACTTGTTGGACAACAGACATATGAACTTGTCAGAATGGCTATCATCAATAAACCAACAAACAAGTGTTGGCAAGTATGTAGAAAAGGAAAACTCATACAATGTTAGTGGGAATGCCAGTTGGTGTAGCCACTGTGGAAAACAATATAGAGTTAACTAAAAAAATTCAAAATATAACTGCCTTGTAACACAGAGATTCCACTTCTGGGAATATATCGGAAGAAACCCAAAACATTGATTTGGAAGAATATGTGCACCGCTATGTTCATTGCAACATGACTTACAATAGGCAAGATTTGGAAGTAGCCTAACTGCCCATCAGTAGATGAGTGCTTAAAAATGCTGTGGCACATTTACAATGAGATAATACTCAACTGTTAAAAAAAATGAAAAAAGGAAATCTTACTATTTGCTACAGCGTGGATAGACCTAGATACTATTATGCCATGTGAAAGAACCCAATCAGAGAAAGACAAATACCACATGATTTCTCTTAAATATGGAATCTAGTGAGTAAAATAATAAAACAAACAAAATAGAAAGAGATTCATAGATAAAGAAAACAGACTGACAGCTGTGAGCAGGGAGGGGCATTGGGGAGTTGGGGGACTGGGTAAAAAATGGTGAATGTATTAAACAACAACAATAAAAAACAACTCATAGACACAAAAAACAGTATGGTGATTGCCAGGTGGAAATGGGGGGTGGTGGTGGGGGGAGGTAGAAAAGGGTAAAGGGGGAATAGATGATAATAGAAGGAGACTTATCTCTGGGTGGTGAATACACAATATAATATACAGATGATGTATTATAGAATTGTACACCTGAAACGTATATAATTTTATTAACCAATGTCACCCCAATAAATTAAATTAAATTAAAAAAATAAATTAGAAGAACAAAAAGTTGTTTCTAGTTTTCATTTTAATTGGTACTAAAGAGTAACACTGATGTAAATTAAAGTCCTTCAACTTCAACCCAGTATTTTATCCAAAGAGATCTTTTCAGAAAGTCAGGCAACATTTAGCTCAAAAAGGCAACCCTAGTTTATGGACTTCATTTATATGACTGTTTTTAAAACCATGCTATCTGAACACAGGGGCCAGAAACACTGTCCCAATTGGAACCTCTCAACACCCATGGCATGAAGGAGTAAGCATGCAGACAGAGAGGGAATAATATCGTTCACTGGCATAGTGCTTTTTTTCCTCTCTCAAAGAATTTTACATCTATTAGAACATGCAATTGTGTTAATTCACTGTTAATTTTTTGTTTCTAATAATCATTTGACCATCATTCTATAGACTGTGTTGTTGAAATAAGTTTAACTAAGAATCTTACAGTTGGAAAGGACATTTGGTGATTTTTTTAATCTGGAGCTTGGACTGTGAGATCTAGAGTTCTTCCTTAAATGCAAATACCCCATGGAAAGGTTATGTTACTAGGTAACAACTTAAAATGAAATTGTTCATGTCTTAACATTGATTGGTAATTAATTACCTGAAGAGAGAGAGGAGCTTTAATGTGATGAAGGAAGTTAGCTGGAGGAGGAGGTCTCCAGATGGGGAGGGAGCATCCACCTGGGGTACCCGAGACAAATCCCACCTCTCCAGCTTCAACCTCTTGTCTCCCCAAACTTCCTCATAAAACTGCATTGGGGGCCTCCACTGTCTGCTGGCAGGGTCCCTGAATTCTCCTGACAGAGCACATATCATACTTGGTTTATTTGCTCAGTCAACCCATTTATTCTGTCCCTGGAATCTAAGTTATTTGGGTGTAGGAATGCTTGTTCCTCACCATTGTTTTCCAGCCTTTCTCAGCATATAGTAGAGATGTGGGAAATACTTACAGAATGAATGGAAAATTAATCCTTAATTTTATGCTTAGTTGTAATTGTTAACTTTCCTCTGATGCCATCTTTGTTTTCAAAAAGAAGAACTTGGGAGCAGGTCAGATATTAAAATGTTTATCTTTGGCTTAATCTCCTAGAAGATAAAAGTATCCAATTTCCCTGTGAGATAATAAAAGTATATAGATACATAACATCTACTGAATGCTTATTATGTGGTGGGTACTGGCCTATCACTTTATACAGATTATTTTTTTTTTATTCTTGCCACAACCCTTTGAGATAAATGCTATTGTTATCACCATTTAAAAAATAAAGAAACCAAGGTGTGGAATTTAAGTTGGCTTGCAAATAAAATTTGCATTTTTATTATGAAAAAGGAAAAAAAAGTGCTGAATGACAATGACAAAAATGTTTTGTATATTAGTTTTTTAAATCAAACTTCAATGTAGACTCAGTAAAAATAAATGCAATAAAAAAGAGAAAATTGGTTGGCTCAGTAGTAGAGCATCGGCCCAGTGTGT
This sequence comes from Rhynchonycteris naso, assembly GCA_037038555.1. Taxonomy (NCBI): domain Eukaryota; kingdom Metazoa; phylum Chordata; class Mammalia; order Chiroptera; family Emballonuridae; genus Rhynchonycteris; species Rhynchonycteris naso. Next base: position 42,347,526 of record CM072997.1, on the reverse strand, counting down.
GGAAGTCCCAGGTTTGATTTGCGGCCAGGGTACACAGAAGTGCCTATCTGCTTCTCTTCCCCTCCCCCTCTCCTTATTCTCTATCTCTCTCTTCTCCTCCTGTAGCCAATGCTCCATTGGAGCAAAATTGGCCCCGGTGCTGAGGATGTTACATGGCCTCTGCTTCAGGCGTTAGAATGACTACGGTTGTAACAGAGTAACGCCCCAAATGGGCAGAGCATTGCTCCCTAGTGGGCTTGCTGGGTAGATCCTGGTTGGGCACATGCGGGAATTTGTCTCTCTGCCTCCCCACTTCTCACTTGAGAAAAATACAAAAGAGAGAGAGAAGAATTCATCCCTGAGTAGCCTAGCAGAGTGCTTATGTATATCATTGTATAACAATCTTATTAACAAGTTTCTGAAATCCATGTGAATATGAGCTTATGTTAACGATAAATAGTAAGGATTCAAGATAGCACAAAACCTATCTCCACCAGGTGGCACTAGTGCCTCTAAATGAGGGGCGTAGGTGGGCAGATTTCTGATGGTGCTGTCAACACAAAAAAGATTCAAATACTGGCAGCCAGTTTCCTGGGCCCACAGGGCTATTTAAGGAGCAGTGAGCCACCCACCAGTGCACTCTGCCTATTTTGCTGTAAAAGGAGTAGCTCTCAGGTGCATAGTCACTGTGGTGTAGAGGATAGATGCACGTCTGTTTAAAATTCAAATTCAAATGAAGGTTTCTTCAAATTCCAGCCCTACCAGTTAGTTACTACTTGTAGGACCTTGTGTAATTTACTTAACCTTTCTGTGTTCTAGGACGTTCATCTGTGCAATGGGGACAATTGTACAGTACTGATGTCATTCTGCATCACATGGCACAACAGTGCTTTGCTCAAAGAAGGCTTGAAAAATTGTTTAGTGAAATGGAATTAATAACGTGAACTTTCAGTAGCTGGGAACTCAAATGCAATCAGCATTTGCTTTGGCTCAGAATATAAACTTTGGCTCAAGGAGATGAACTTGAGTTTCAGTTTTATATGCTAATGTGAAAGTATGACTATTGACCAGATGTAAGGTGGTCATTAGAGGAAGAAATACCGATTTAACATCTCCAATGAGCTAGACCAGTGGTTCTCAATCTTTTTTGAGGTACCGAACCCACCAGTTTCATATGCGCATTCACTGAACCCTTCTTTAGTGATAAATAAAATATGATTGTTTTTTCCAAATTCAAGACATAGGTATATGTTTTTTTACTGGTGCACAAAATGAGCCGTGCATGAACATCACCGTGCTCAAAGAACAAAACCAACCAAGTGCATGAACTCACAACAAATTACAATATTACTTTATTCTGGCCTCTGTGGCAGAGGCTTCTCCGAACCCCTGACACCGACTCATCGAACCCCTAGGGTTCGATAGAACCCAGGTTAAGAACCACTGAGCTAGACACTTCTCCAGCTGCTGCTGCTGCAGCAAAGACAGACAAGCAAGGCAGAGACTGCCCTCACACTCCCAAAGCTTATACACAAGCAGGGAAGATCAACAACGAACAAATACTGATATAAAAGTGACCAATTACAAACATGCAAAATACCAGGTCTCATGGGAATGTAAAACAGGTGAACTTAATCTAGACTGGGAGTCAGGGAAAATAGTAATAGGTAATCAGGTAATCAGCCAAAAAGAAGGAGAGTAAGAATTCCAGGCAAAAGAAATAGCATTTGCATAGGCCCCTAAGTGAGAAGAATCCTGCTCAATTCAAACAACTAAGAAAATTCCAGTGGAGCTGAAAAGAAGAAAGAGTGGGACAGACAGGTGAGAAGCTGGAGAGGTATTAAATAGAAAGCATTCTGCTCACAAAACTTAGAAGATATTTTATCACTTCATATTCATTTTGAAATATCCCCTACGTTTTGTGAGCAGTATATTAAAGTAGTTTAAATAGAAAAGCGACATGATCAATTGTGCATTTTTAAAAAGGCCTTTGTTAGGACAGAAATGGGGAAGCTGAACTGGGGAAGAAAGACTGGTTTGGGAGAGACCAGTGCAGAAGCTTTTGTAATACTTTGGCCAAATGCTACGGCAGCCTGAAGCAGCATGGCTGCAAGTGAGTGTCTCTGACTGTCACGTGCGGTTGTTTATTATATCACTGAGAGGAAGGAGGGAAGTCTTTTGGCTTAAACAAGAGGAATGATGGGATTGCATTTCCCAAGTAGAGAGTATTGGAGAGGAGGCAGTTTAATTAATTTGTTTTTATTGATGTAGAGAAAGAGAAAGAGAAAGGGAGAGAAAGACAGAAACATCAATCTGTTCCTGTATATTAGGGGTAGTTAACCTTTTTATACCTACCGCCCACTTTTGTATCTCTGTTATTAGTAAAATTTTCTAACCGCCTACTGGTTCCTCAGGAATGGTGATTTATAAAGTAGGAAAGTAACTTTACTTTATAAAATTTATAAAGCAGAGTTACAGCAAGTTCAAGCATATAACAATAATTACTTACCAAGTACTTTATGTCGGATTTTCGCTAAGTTTGGCAGAATAAATCTTTATAAAACAACTTACTATAGTTAAATCTATTCTTTTTATTTATACTTTGGTTGCTCCACTACCGCCCACCATGAAAGCTGGAACGTCCACTAGTGGGCAGTAGGGACCAGGTTGACTCCCACTGCTGTATATACTCCTGACTCGGGATCGAACCCACAATCTTTGCATAACAGGACAATTCTTTAACTAGCCCAGCTGCCCCCAGGGCAGAAGAGGGGCAGTTCTGAAGGAAAGTTCATGTGTTTATTTTTGAATATATTAAGTTTGAGCTGTTAAAAAAGTACTTATTTGAGTGGAGCTAAAAAAAAAGTGATTGTGGTTGTTCATGTAGTTTTAGATGTTATCAGAGTACAAGTGTGAGTGGAAACTATGGTGAGACCTTCTAAGGAGAAAGTAAAGTGTGAGAAGACAAGATGTCCTGATACAGCACTCTAGGGAGCCCCACTACTGTCTAAATTGGGAGAGATTAGGAACCTATAATCAGTAATGGAAACAGAGAAGGAGCATCAGAGATGTAGGAGGAGAAACAGAAGGCCCAGTCTCCCTCCCCCTGTGAAAGAGTTAGGGGTCCTTGGTATTGTAAGCTACTGAGAAGTTAAGGAAGCTGTGAACTAAAAGCGTGTTCTTTGGATTTGGGGGCAACGAGGTCATTGGTGACTTTGGTGGTATTAGTTTCTATGGCATGCTAAAGGCTGAAGCCAGCCAGATGCAGTGAGTTCAAAAGTTAAATGTGAGGTAAGAAAATGATAATGGAAGGAAAAAAACATCCTGTAGAAGTTTGGTTGGGAAAGTGAGGTGCAGGGAGGACTTTCTTTAAATGGGGAAAACATGAGCAAGTTTAAATGCTGATATAACAAAGCCTGGGGAGAGAAAAAGAGAGAGAGAGATGTTGAAAATATAGCAAGCCTGACCAGGCGGTGGTGCAGTGGATAGAGCGTTGGACTGGGATGCGGAAGACCCAGGTTTGAGACCCCGAGGTCACCAGCTTGAGCGTGGGCTCATCTGGCTTGAGCAAAAGCTCGTCCACTTGGACCCAAGGTCGCTGGCTCCTGCAAGGGGTGGCTCGGTCTGCTGAAAGCCTGTGGTCAAGGCACATGTGAGAAAGCAATCAATGAACAACTATGGTGTCCCAATGGCAACGAAAAACTAATGATCGATGCTTCTCACTGCTCTCCGTTTCTGTCTGTCTGTCCCTATCTATCCCTCTCTCTGACTCTCTCTCTCTCTGTCCCTGTAAAAAAATAAAAATAAAAAAAAGAAAATATAGCAAGAGAAATATTCCTAAGAAGGCAGCAGCAGTCAGGATACAGAACATAGGAGGAAGGAAAACTTTCTCCTACCATGAGAAGGACAAGGAGGAGACCAACCCAAGGGTGTTAGTAGACTTGGTAGCAGAAAGTTGGTGTAGCCCCTATGTGATGCTTGTGATTGTCTTTTAAATACAGGGGTGAGGGTCTGCTGACAGGGTGGGAGCAGAAGGAAAATGTGAAGTAGTCCAAGTGCAAACTAACTAAGACGAAGACTCCAATAGGGTTGGTAATCATAGACTTATAGTGCCACAAATAGGAGTAAGCCTGTGCTTTTCATGGCCCAGAGGTTACACAGAGCTAGTGAACTGTTGTATTCATTCACTCACAAATTTTTTTTATGTGTCTACTCCATGCCAGACCTTCTGCTATGCCCTGGGTTCTTCTGGGCAGATACCATACAAGAAAGATTAGGACAAAGTAGTTTGAGTTATTACCAAGAGAGTGACTCACATGAGGGGCCACTGAATCTTAGCTTGTAGGTGAGGAAAAACCTTTTCTCTGGCCTCTTAGGTTCTGTCTGTGGCTGGGCCTGAGAATTAAACTGACAAAACAGATTAACAGGAGTGGAGCACACAAGCTTTATTTGGGGTTAATATTTCCATGTGGCATAGGAGCCTTCCTAGACAAGAAATGAAGACCCGACCCAGTAAGCTGATAGGTCTGAGAGCCTACATACCATGTCAACCCAGAACAATACACTGTGGAAATGTGACAGGACAAAGGGAAAGGGGTTTAGGGCTGGGACAGTAACTTGTGGGAGAGTAACTAGAAATAATATGGGGGAACTAATGGGTTATGAGTTATTTTAGTAAGTCTGTACGTACAGATTCAACTCATCTCCAGTGATAAGAATATTCTCCTTTTCCTGGTACAGAGAAGGCATCTTTCTCATAGGAACTTTATGTCCTGCTTTTAGGTAGAAAGGGGGAAGTCAGAGAGTCCTTCTTGCATCTGCTGTTTATTAAGTTGCCTTCTGCTCTAAATAATCAATGTGTCAGAGTGGCAGCTTTTGGGGTGTCATGTTTTGATTCCTCACAGCTAGATAGGGGGGAAAATGATGGAAAGAGGGAACTGATGAATATATTGACTGTAGAGTAAGAAAGCCATTGCAGGTTTTTATGAAATGAAATAGCAGTGTCCTGGGAATCAGCTACAACCACAGAAGAATAGGGGTTTTGGCCCAAGACTAAGATTTCTAAGGTATTGATGTGCAATGTTGATGTGGCTCTAAGAAATGGTAGCTGAGGTGAAAGAGGGATGACATCGGAGCAGCCAGAGTAATCTCTTTAAAATGCAAATTCGAATGTGTCACGCACATAACTCTTGGTTGTTAGTAGGAAATATTTTGTTTTAATTCTTAATACAAGCTGTAAGACCTTGCTAATTCCTTCCAGCTTTACCTCATAATGAATGCTTCTTTCGAGCCATTCTGGTCTTCAACCTCAAGGCCTTTGAAAATTCTATTTTCTTTTTAAATTTCTAAAAAAAAATGTATTTATTGATTTTAGAGAGAAAGAGAGAGAAGAAGGGAGAGAAAAAGACAGAAACACCAATCTACTCTTGTATGTGCCCTGACTGGGGATCGAACTTGCAACCTTTGTGTATCAGGACCATGCTCTAACCCAGGGGTCCCCAAACTTTTTACACAGGGGGCCAGTTCACTGTCCCTCAAACCGTTGGGGGGCCAGACTATAAAAAAAAAAACAACTATGAACAAATCCCTATGCACACTGCACATATGCACACGCATCATATGATATGCTTCTGGAGCTGTGACGCCTGGTTCTGCATCACCGGAAGTAGTACTGTATGTGAGCGACACCGCGCTTTGCGGCACCGCCACATAAAGTACTCCAGGAGCACAGGATGTGAATGCACCCTGTGCTCCTCTCACTGACCACCAATGAAAGAGGTGCCCTTCCGGAAGTGCTGCGGGGGCTGGATAAATGGCCTCAGGGAGCCGCATGTGGCCCTCAGGCCATAATTTGGGGACCCCTGCTCTAACCAAACAAGCTATTGGGCCACGTGAAAATGCTATTTTCTTGAGCCAAAATGCTACCCCCTTGCCCAACCTTCAAATACTTTATCAAGTTAACACCTATTCAATCTCAATATTTGTGCATCATCTTAATGTCACAGCCTCAAAAAGAATCTCTTTTGCCCTCAGACTAGCTCCATGAACTTTTCCTTCAAAGCAATTATTACACATTATCATATATTTGTGATTTTTAAAAAATTGTTTTTGCCCTGGCCAGTGGCACAGTGGATAGAGCGTCAACGTGGAGCACTGAGGTCACAGTTTGATCCCTGGGCCACCATCTTAAAACAGAGGGTGCCGGCTGAACCCTGAGGTTGCTGGTTCTAGCCCTAGTCAGGGCATGTATGGGAAGCAATAAATGGGTGCACAAGTAAGTAGAACAATGAGTTGATGCTTCTTTACTCCCCTGTCAAAACAATGGAAAAAAATTGTTTTTGTGTTTCTCCCACAAATCAAGCCCCATGAAACTAGCAACTATGCATGTTCTGCTTCTTTTCATATCCCAGCAACCAGCACTGTATGTAGTATATAGTAGGTGCTTAATAAATATTTGTTAGAGGAGTAGATAAATAAAGAGGTTAAGTGACTTGCCCAAAGTCATGTATTAGACTTGCTAAGAATAACAATATTAATATTTATAAAATGTGTTCATTAAATTTTATACCTTTGTATCATTCCCATGTATATATCCATGGGTGAATGACACAAACAGGTATGACTGATGGCAGAGAGTACAAAAACTTAAAGAGCCAGTGATGAAGAACAAGAGGTAACACAGCATGGAGGTTTATTATCCAGAAGTCCGCTCTGGGGTTTCTTGTGCAGAATGAAGGTGTGACAGGTCAAGATGATTGCCTTTTCATAGTCACAGGAGGCTTAATTTTATTCTGGTCTCTCCTCCTTTCCGCCCATTGTGGAAATTCTAGCTTCTTCCATGCCTGTTCACCAGGGGCAACTAGCGTGTGCAAAACAACATCTGTGTGTGCCTAATACTACTGACTGCCAGACTGAGCAGAGAGGTCAGTTTCCCGGGAGCATCTCTGGCAGGTTCCAGGCTGTCTGAGGTCCAGACCGGCGCATCCGTTCCCTTATTATCTTGAGCTTTCAGCTAAACAGTTGGTAGCAAGAAACCTTTACCTTTTACCTGAAGATTTTGTTCATGTGTTTTCTTGTAACTTTATGGCCCTTCTGCGATTTTGCATCCAGAGCATGGGCTACCCACTGGCTCAGAGGAAAAAAAAGTATATTTCTGACTTGTGTTCAAATGTTTAAAACTTACAAAGAATAAGGTTTTATTTGGTGAAGTTAATGGATTTGAGAGAATTATTGGATGATTCAAGAGTAAATTTTGCTCTGGCAGGATAGCTCAGTTGGTTAGAGCATTGTCCTGGCATGCAAAGGTGGCTGGTTCAATCCCCGGCTAGGGCAAAGAGAGAAGCAGATCGATGTTTCTGTTTCTCTCTCCTTTCTCTATAAAATTAATGAATAAATTTAAAAAGAAAAAAAAAAGAAGTACATGAACTACTAGTTTGTTCTTAGAAAAAAGAAAGGAAAAGAAAAAGACATCTCTCGTGCACACCACTGTTGGAAGGGAGACAACAGAAATCCTAGGTAAGAAGAGGTAACTAACTACCCCTAGTTGCAAGTAGAGTCTGAGGTAGCTTCAAGATGTCAACATAGACATGCCTATTGGAGTTTGTCTTAACTCATGCGCCAGAGGCTGCCTCACAGAGCACCCCTAGCTAGCAGAAATTGATGTGGCTCTGGGGAGTGGTTCCAGCTTGCTCATGGAGAGCATGGAACTGCTAAAGGCCCTTGGACCAGCCCTCAGGCCCTACCCATGCCCAGCAACGGAGTGGAGCCTCACAGAACAGCTTTGGTAGTAAGGATAGTCACCGCTGTGAGGCGCCCTTTGGATGGGAACAAGGAACAACCAAGCAGCCATCTGAGTAGCCTAATCCCTGAAGACCAGATGAGACAATAGAGTCAGTGGATGTCAGCGTGGGCCCCGCTATTCCCTCATTCTTCTTCCTATCACCTTAGCTTCCTCCAGCTTATAGCTGATAGCATGAACAAGGAGAGGTGGGAGGGGATCTTTGAATTGTCTAGCCTTATGTTTCCGCCATTAGGAAGAATTTGAAGCTGATATCAATTATAGACATTCACTATTTTCTATAGAAAAAAAAATGTACCTTTTTTTTTTTTACTGAGAAATAAAACTCACATTTTTTGCACACCTGAGTTTGTGAATACAGAAGCATATTCTATACACATATTGCTAGCTTTCTTTTCCTGCATTAGTGTCTGTTCTCCGCAGCTGTCTTGCAAGATATTCAAGCCTGGAGAGTAACCCCTTCTATAGTCTTCTTTTCCTCCTCGAGACTTTGTACATAACAGGTCCCACTGCTGAGAGAAAACCTAGGAAACAGGATGTGCAGGGAGGGTTGTTTCGTTCACACATTATTTGCTAGAGGAGAAGATCAGTTCAAGAGTTTCTCAGCCCTGACTTCATTTATTAGTTGTATAGGTGCCTGCAAGCATTTATTTTCACCTTCAAAGATAATAAATATTTCTCAAGCACCTACCACAGGCAAAGCCTTCCATCTGCCTCTTCCTGGGGATACAGTCCTTGTCATTAAAGAGCTTGTTATGGGAGATGTAGATGAAATGTTGCTGAGTGAGCTGAGCATGCGTTGACTGTAGGACAACATTGAGGAGGCTTTGTTACTTGTTATTTTAAATATTCATATAATCTGATGTTAAAAGTGACAAACGTTTATTTGAAAAAACGTGTGAAATTTAGAAGTAAACAGATTGATTACACCCACAAATATGGAGCCTTGAAAATTAGTAGTTAACAAAAATGTTAACATTTTGGTATAAATCATTATTAATACATTATAAAAATGTATCCCAATCTATTGAAGTTTGTTATTTAAAGAAATTCCTGATATACAAGGGTATGCATTTGTGTGTGCGTGTACGTGTGCGTGTATGGGTGCGTGAGTGTGTGTAATTTTTGCTTTCTTCTTAAAAGGAGACGGTGGTATTATTGAGAGTTTCAGTGACCAAATATATTCAGTGACAAATATAGTACATCGGTGAAAAAAAATTGAAAATGTACTGCAGATTAGAAAAAGTTGAGAATTAGGTTTTTGGTAGCTGGGTGGGGTGGTAAACTAAATAGAATGTATGCTTGAATCTACTCGATGACATATCCATAAAAATAGCTCTGTTGACTAACTCAAGTGTCATTTCCTTCTAATGTCCTCTCCCATCTTTCCTTGGCAGAGTGACCTAGCTAGTTCCTTCATGCTCTCAAATAGTTGTACTATCTATATTTAATAATAGACTCAGTATTTTAATAAAATAATATATACTATTATTTCTATGTTATATTTTAAGGAGACAACATAGTTTTGTGGTTAAGAACATAGAGTTTAGCTTTAAACAGCCCAAGTTCAAATTTCAGCTTTCCCCTTTGTTAACTGTGACCTGGGATAAGCTATTTAGCCTCTCTCAACCTGTGTCCTCATCTGTAAATGGGAATGCTTGCATCTACTTAATAGAATTACTGTGAGAGACAAATAGGACAATATCTGCAACATGCTGACCCACCCAAAACACAGTAAATAAATAATAGATATAATTATATTTATTACAGATTGTTGTTTTGTAATTCCTGAGTCAGAGTCCTACCTGTCATCCAACCTCTCTCCCTCCTAGCAGAGTAGCTCATAAACAGATATCAATGAATATGTATTTACTGGAAGATACATAGTTATGAAAAATGTCAGATCAAATGCTTTTCCCTCCTAGAAATTCTATACCTTTACTGAGATTTTTAGAACAAATTTTAACTGCAAGTCATTAACTCTTATAATCAATATTTAACAGGGTCATTTTCACTTTTAACGTAAGTTAACATTTAATGAGCACTTATGTGGCAGGTTTTGTCTTGGTGCTTTACATTGTATTTAAGTCACCTTATGAGGTGGATATTATATCTCCTTTAACAGAAGAGGAAACCGAGGCCCAGAGGGGGTGCCGTGAACTCTGTCATTTCAGAGATTTTGTTAGGGTCCTCAGAGGAAAGTCCTGGCTCTCCTTCCTTCCATTTGAGTACCTCAGAGGTGAGGTAAAGAAGCAGCCATCTCTTTTTCTTTCTCTTTAATAAAACATTTTATTTATTTTGCAATCTCTTTTCTCTTCTGAAAAAACAAACAAAAGAAATTCTTGCTTCATTCATGATTTTACCCCTGCTGTGGTCCGGGGCAGGATTTCTTCCCTGTAGAGCCTGTTCAAGGATGCAAATGAAGGTTACAGTGCTCCACTGAGAGTCCCAAGCAGTAATTATATTTCTAAGAGAGGTTTGAAATAGACTTTCAATATGTTAAAATAATAAAAACAATAATTCATATCTCATTCCTGTGTGTAAAAACAATTAAATCACTTTTGAAACCATAAAACTAGCAGTAAACTAAAACAATTGAGAGTGGAAGAATTATTTTTAAGCAGATTGCTCTCAAGGAGGATATTTTATCCCATATGATCCATGCTGTTGTGTTCATGAAGTTTATCAATTACTTCTTTGTGTTGCCTACATGAATGAAAGATATGTTTTAAAAATAAGAGAAACCTGGGAATTATTTTACTCCAAGGAAGCTGATTGGAATCTTTCCAGATTTCACATTTGTTTCTATTGACCAGAGTCTTCCGACTTGGAAAAATATTTTTATTTCCCTCCTCCTTTTCTAAATGTCCTACAAAGACCTGTGTTGGGGTGGGAAACATTTTCTGAGTCCCAAAGGAGTCCTCCATTTGCTTGAAAGAGCTAGCTGGACTGAGTACTGAGAGAAGCCGGTCAAGAAGAGATGAAGATGGCTCAGAATAACTTTTTTAACATTCTACACATACTTTCTTCACTCATAGTAACATTTACCATATGACAGCTAAAACGGGATTCTGGGGAGTGTTACCTTATTTTTCTTTTACATGCCTCATAAAAGATGCAAAAAATGTCACATTAAAAGAACAACTACATGATGCTTAGTGTATTTATTCTTTTTTTTTTATTTTTTTTTTTACAGGAACAGAGAGAGAGTCAGAGAGAGGGACAGATAGGGACAGACAGACAGAAACGGAGAGAGATGAGAAGCATCAATCATCAGTTTTTCGTTTTGACACCTTAGTTGTTCATTGATTGCTTTCTCACATGTGCCTTGACCGCGGGCCTTCAGCAGACCGAGCCACCCCTTTCTGGAGCCAGTGACCTTGGGTCCAAGCTGGTGAGCTTTTGCTCAAGCCAGATGGGCCCGTGCTCAAGCTGGTGAGCTTGGGGTCTCGAACCTGGGTCTTCTGCATCCCAGTCCGACGCTCTGTCCACTGTGCCACCGCCTGGTCAGGCTAGTGTATTTATTCTTAAAAAGTTTCTTTTAGTTCACTTTCAGAATTAGACACAGAAATAGCAGAAGCCCCTACATTAGATCAAGATCAATTGTTATTCTTCTTTAAGGAAGTAAACAAATTTAAAGGGAGGGCTGGAGGTGGGGTGGGGGAAGGTCATATCCCTGAAATAAGAATTTTGCCTTATTTTTACTAACATTTCAATAATAATAATAATAATAATAATAACTTAAAATATGTTAAGTAGAATAACTAATTCCATCTAATTAAACTGTCTCCTTATGTACTAATAAGAATTCACATGTGCATAAACGTATAAACCAATTTAATCTAAAGGTACTCAGTGCCTGCTGTAGCAGAACTGTCTGTAATGAAGCAGGCCACCCTTCCATGGAAAAATACTGTGAAATATACTCTCATTGTGGAACTTTGTCCTAGAGCTATGGAAGGGATTGCTTCTGGACTTACTCTTGGAAGGAGATAATATTCTGAATGGATGAAATAAGTAATGTAGCATATTCAAACATTTATTTATTTATTTATTTTACAGAGATAGAGTGGGATAGATATGGACAGACAGACAAGAACGGAGAGAGATGAGAAGCATCAATCATCAGTTTTTTATAGCCGTTGCGACATCTTAGTTGTTCATTGATTGCTTTCTCATATGTGCCTTGACCGCGGGCCTTCAGCAGACTGAGCAACCCCTTGCTCGAGCCAGCGACCTTGGGTCCAAGCTGGCGAGCTTTTGCTCAAGTCAGAGGGGCCCTCACTCAAGCTGGTGACTTCGGGGTCTCGGACCTGGGTCCTTCTGCATCCCAGTCCGATGCTTTATCCACTGCGCCACAACTTGGTCAGGCTAATGTAGCATATTCAGAGTGGTGGTATAATACCTTCATTCAAGGTACAGAGAAGGTACTCATTAAATGTTGATCAATAAATGACGAGTAAATGTTGGAGAATGCTGCTAGTTGTTGGGGGTCATAAAAGTGTCATTTGGAAGACTCCAGAAGCAATGAGTCTCATTTAATTTCACAAGGTGTGAGTCTATTTCTTCCCTTCCTCATTCATGTGTGGATACCAAGCGTGTGTCAGGATCTGTCCTTGGGGCTGGGAATACAACTAGGAATAGCACACATGCTGCTCTTAGAAGCTGCCATCTGAAAAGATGGAGAGCAAAACAAACAAAAGCTCTGTAAACCTGTCAATAACCTCAGGCAGGACAGGTCTTTTTGTCTCTGGTCCTGTCTGCTTTGAGCTTAGGCATTGCCTCCTATGAGAAACAGCAAAGAGGGCCTCTCTTTGGAGCTCCTGTCTCTGCCTCCTGTCCTTGAGGGCTGATTGGTTCAAACTTCATCATCTCAAACTCTCAACTAAAAAACAGAAATCATAAGATTTCCACTGCACTGGAAAACAAAAACTTGTCAGGATAACAACCAAATATATTCTGTCTTCTCTTAAAAAATGTTCACTTAGGCATGTTAGGCTTTAGTTCACTTGGCTGCGTCTGCCATCAGCATAATCAGACTGTTTAAAGTGAACAGATTTCTTTGAGAACAATGAATAATTTGATCGGTTCTACAGAACAGTAATTATGATATCACTCTCCTGTATTCCTCCTCCTCCCCCTTAATCCTCCTCCTCCTCCCTGCTTTGCTTTATATAACTGAGTGAAAAGCAGGGGCTGGAGCTTACACTTTCACCACATCTAGCTTACGTCACCCTCTGATAGCAGAGATTTTTCACTTTATTTGTGACTCTGTAAAAAAGGCAACTATGTGCTTCTAACTTTTTAAGTTAAAGAAGTCATAATTCATTTTTTACCTACCACACAGAAAGAGGGAGCTAAATCTGTTTTCATCTATTGCCAACAATTCTGCATCAGGTGAGGCCTTTCAAAGATCCCACACATGGTGGAAGTCCCTAGCCAAAAGGCTGACTTCCAGCATCGGATTTTAATAGTCTAGGTTGTTGAATTAGAATTCACACATATGACTCTGATGCTTGCATATTATTGCACTGCTAGTGCTGACTCTATTTTCCAACTGGGCCCACTGTTGTCATGTGTGAACCATTGCTACCTTTGCTATGAACTGGTGTGACTGGATCCTGAAGAACAGGCCTGGAATGGAGCCAGGCTAGCAGCACTGAGGGACTGCTCATCCCCTCGGTGCTCCTCTGGGCAGGACCACGCAGAGTTGGGTAAGAGCAGAGAAGCCAGATAGCTGTAAGGAAGCAAGCCCAGGTGGCCCAATTCTATGCCAGGCAAATGGAATAAATGCTGTAAGAGCACCCGGAAGTACAGCTCCAGGCCCCGTGGCATAGTTGTGGCTGGATTGGGAACATCTAGAACAAGAGACATCTCAATCAGAAGGGAGGTGGCTCTATGGAAGCAGGGTGTTTCGTAGTCTTTGGATTAAAAATCAGGACAGAATGTCAAGTGCTACTTACAATCAAAAGTTCTACCCCTAAATTAAAGGAAGGCCTTCACACATGATCATGAGGAAAGAAGCCCTCTGATATTCACTGAGGAGCATTGTTATGCCCCCTAGAATAAAATGTCTTCATGCTCTGAAGAGACAATAACATTAATTTTAAGTTTGTACCAAATATTGGTGAATGTGTTCACCTGATAATCAGAGTTTTCTCTCATTTCTTGGGTTCCAAGGTCACATAGCGTATTTATTATTTATTGCTGCATAAAAAGAAAATGATCCCAGCTTAAGACAACAAATTTATCCCATACAGTTTCTGAAAGTCAGGAATCAAAGAGTGGTTTATCTGATGGTTCTGTCATGGGGTCTCTCTTGTGAGGCTGCAACTGAGGTCTGGGCTGGGGAGTACAGTCATCTGTGCTTGACTGGATGCTTCCAGGATGACGTGTGCATGCGCGCGCGCGCGCGCACACACACACACACACACACACACACACACACCAGCTGGTAGGAGGCCTCAGGGCCTCACCACAGGGGCCTCTCCGCAAAGCTGCTCAAATGTCCTCACTTCATGACAGCTGTCTTCTCCCAGAGCAAATGACCCAAGAACAAGGCAGAAGCCACCATGCCTTTTATTATTGATCATGAAGACATACATCGTCACTTCTGCAGCTCTTCTGTTCATTTGAAGGAAGTCATAAAGTCCAGCCCACAGTTAAGTGAGGAGTGAAAATTAAGTTCTACCTTTTGTAGGAAGAACTATTGAGGAACTTTAAAGTTCCACATATGATATTCCTCTAGAATGTCAGGAAATGCAGTGTACTCAGGACCAGCTATAAGATTGATGGAACCCAGTACAAAATAAAAAGGTAGAACTACCTGCTTAAGGATTATTAAGAATTTCTAGACAGTGACAGCAGAACATTAAACTAAGTGTGGGTTTCTTCAAGGTGCCAGGTCCTGTGTGTTGCTGCCTTGGTCGCACACCTAAAAGAGCCAGCCCTGAGTACAGTGCTTACGAGCAGGGCATTAAAGTCACGAGTGTGAATCCCAGGCCACTGCTTAATCATTGTGTAATTCTTGGCAAAATTACTTAATCTCTTTGAACCTCAATTTCCACTGATCTAAAATGGGCATGGTTAATGTACCTGTAACTTAGGGATTTTATGAGCATTACATGAAGTAGGTACAGTGCCTGGCTCATCACAGTGACTTGAAAATTTATAGATAGAATCACTGCCATTTTAAGGAACTTTAGGGATAAAGAGAAAGGCACCACCACTAAGTTGATAACTCGGATTGGTTATTTATTTAGCTGATGATCACAGACTCCTTGAAGTAGAAATGATATCTCATGCGTTTTGCAGTACCAACATCTCTCTTACTTAGTGTGGACCCATACTTTCATGAGTTTGGAAATGTAGCTTGTAAGCTACAACAAGAATGGCTAAGAAGATATGTTTCAGAAATAGCATGTTTTCATCTTTTGAAAAGGAAGGACCAAAGTTACTATTTTAAGACTATCCATATAAAAATATTAATGTTTCATTGGCTCTGTTAGCAGTAGGCATTTATCAGCAACTTAGCAATGGTTGCCACGATGCCCGGTGGCTCAGTGGATAGAGTGTTGACACAGTGCATCAGAGGTTGTGGGTTGGACCTAGGTCAGGGCATGTTGGAAAAGCAACCAATGAGTGCACAACTGAATGGAACAACTAGTTGATGCTTCTCTCTCTCTTTCTCTCTCCCTTCCTCTCTCTCTAAAAAAAACAAAAAGAAATAGTTGCCATGAACTATTATTTTCTATTAATAACTCAGTTGATGAGTCTGAGTATTAAATGAGAATTTTCCTATAACAATATTCTCTTTGAGTAGCTCAAAAAACAAAAGCAAATAAAAAAAAAACCTATTCCTATCCTGGATGCGGTCTCAATGCTGGCAAAATGATTTTGTTAAGCACTGTAGAGCTTTAGGCAGGCTTTCTGCTTCCTTTGTTACATAGCTGCATGAGGGCCAGTGAAGCTGACATCAATCAAATGGAATTTGTGCAAACTCTAGCCCACAGCTCAGGTATGCTGTGCATGGCTGGTGCTTCCACTACCCTGTGTGGGAGGTTCCATCTGACACCCAACAACGAGCTTTCTTCAAAAACTGTTAACTCTTTCCACTTGGACCTTCCTCTTCTAAGCTCTTAACCAAAGCATATTGCTGGGCCAAGACATCTTTGTTCACCAGACAGAAGTCACAGGTGCGAGACCATGACGTGGACCTCACAGAACCCAAGAATATAGCACCAGGCCTTTACCTGCCACTGAAAGGTGCCTGAAAGAATTAGTGCAGATTCCAGAGGTCCCTCTCTTGTTGATTCTAAAAAGACAGTCTCATCAAGGAGATGCTGGTTATTTATCTGCCTGAGCAGATAAACATTAAGCAATATAGTGCAAATTGGATTCTTTTTGCAAACACATTAGCACTGACAAATAAACAAGCCAGGTATAAGTGTGAATCGACTTTCTCCCCTCCTTAACTACAGGCAGAGCTGTGGTCTTAGCAATAGTCTTCTATTCCTCAAGGAACTTCTTTATTTATCCCCTAATCCAAAATTAGTTCCTTAATTTGAAACAGCCATAAACAAATATTACTAAAGAAATCCCTAGGGCTCTCTTCTCCCACATCCTCCCCCCACATTTTTCTTGCTGTTTTGTTTGGTCTCCATCCTTTTTGCCTTTGTGCTGCACATAAGGACCTGCAGTGGTTTGGCTTTCTGAAATCCCTCCACAACTTCCTTGAAAGATAGCTAAATTCCATTTTGACAGGAAAGAATTAAATGCACATTTGTTTCAATTAATTATGTATTAAATCTAAACAAACTTCAATAACATCAAAGTATGGGTTTTAGTACCCTCCTGGTTTCTAAGGGCGCTAGCAGCTCTGCCGTTCTTCTGTCGGCCTGTTTCAGCTACCTCTGTACAGTAAGTGCAAATGGAGCCTCTGATCTGGGCAGCTCCTCCGGTGATTGGAGAAAGATCCCTCCCCTTCTCTTCTATCTCCTCTTGACTTCCAGTCTTGCTACCCCTTTTTCCTTTCCTACTTTTCTTCCTTTGGTCCCTCTTCCCATCCCCTTATCTATGAGGAATTCCATAGCCATGTGGCTTTTCTCTCCAGACTCACCTCAACACCATCTTAAAAAAAAAGAATATGCTGATCATTTGCCTGAGCGCTCTGGCCTTTCCTCTGCTCTGCTGTTACAGGAGACTGCATTTTCCAGCTTCCTTGCCCTCTGGCTTCCAAAGAGGCTGAGTCAATGGGAGGCATCGGTGGAAGATTGGGAGGACAGAGCCAGAGAGTTTTTCGGCCTCTTTCTGTTGAGTGGTTTCTCTGGCCATGGCTGCTTCTCTTCCGTGATTCCAGCTGTTGTCAGCCCTTTCCGTTTGGTCTCAGCATCTTCCAGGAATCCTCCCTCTGTGCTTCTGACTTCTCTCTGAGGATCCCATCTTCCAGGCTCAGCTAATACCACCTTCTCTTGCCAGCCCCGGGGGTGGGGGGTGATTGGGCAAAGGGGGCATGGGAGGAGCAGGGAGATGAATGGCTTCTGACGGTTGTTAATCTTTGGGTTACTGCCACTGTCCATACTTACTGTATTTCCCCATGTATAAGACACTCCCACATATAAGATGTACCATAATTTGGGGGCCCAAATTTGAAAATAAGACGTATTACATAAAGTTATTGAACTCAAGTTATATTCATCTACAACAATGAGCAAAAAAACAAGCATTAAAAAAACGAGAAATGCAAGTAAAAAAAGAACTACAACCACTGTATAAGACGCACCCAGTGTTTAGACCCCAAATTTTTCGAACCACGGTGCGTCTTATACATGGGGAAATACGGTAACTCCTTGGTTCTGGTTCTTCCATTGCATGTAGAACAAGTTATTATATTAAATTCCCTCTGTGTGAAACACCAACAGTGGTTTCTGTTTTCTTTAACTGAGCCCTGACTGAAACAGGGGCTCGAGGTTCTACGAAGAACAAACAAGGGGAGCTTCCAGGTTGTTGGCCACGTGGAGGTGCTGGGATTGTGCCTATCCTTGAGAAGGCATGGAAGCTCCACAACACTTCGCACAATCCTGTTCTTCTACATCTCTTCATCTGGCTGTTTCTGAGTGACAGCTTTTTATGACATTCTGGTAATCTAAAATCAGTTGAAGAAGTATCACCTCCTCTGACCTTTTCAAATCTCAAGTCTGACAAAGTCTTCACAAGTTGAATCCAGATGACAGGAAGTCCTCAGAGAATGGCACAGTCACAAGATGGAATGAATGGTAAACCATATAAAACTAACAGCAATGTGGATTGAAAAGGGTTTCTATAGAAAGTAATATCACAGGGTGATCTGATCATAAATTCCTAATGGGGTAGTTTATGGTGTGTAGTCATGCCCAGGCATACAACTTCTTTTGTAAAATCCCTGTTTATAGTTTCTGTGTATCTAGGATAGAAATTTCTCCTTTTAGACCCTTCTTTCTAAAGTGTGACCACCCTGAAGAAAACACATAATTTTTTTAAAGATCCTGTAATCCAGTCCCCGCCTTGCTTTCTCCCACCTTCACATAGACTTCCTTCCTTCCTTCCTTCCTTAGTTCCAAATGCATAAAAGAAGCTGTAAGTGTAATTTCTTTTATTTATTTTGGTCTGCTGAGATTTTGCTTCCAGCTGTATTTTCTGTGTAGCTCAAATAAATTTTTATAAAAATTGTCTACATTTCTTATGTTGATACCTATCACAACCCAATGTCAAAGGTAAGTTTGGGGTACACATGAGAGGTGCACCAGGGACACAGACGAAGCATCTTTTCCTCTGTGCACCCAAGACATGCTATTGTTTGGACTTTTTTAAACATGGAGAGGACTTTCTACCCCTAACTTACTAAAATGGGCTTTAAAGCAAAATGTTCTGTGAGATTTGTGAATGCCTTTCTCATCCTCATCTGGGTGGGCATGTCCCATCTGCTTTGCACCACTGCCTGAAGACTCCATTCATGTGGTTTTGATCATCACCATGGTTAATAACCTTGAATTTCACCTGATAGCAACAGATCTTTGTTAATGAATCTAGAAATATTTGCTATAGAGCAGTGGTTTGTAATACTTTCTGAGTCAAAGTCCTGTTGAGAGAATCCTCAGACCGGTCCGTCTTCTTCCCAGAGAAATATGCATATGTGCTATGCTTGTGAGTGAGCATGTACACTTCTGTGTGCATATCTACACACATGTGCACATGCATTCACACACTTTGACATAAATCTCAGCAGGCTTGTTGATTCCAGATCAAGAATCACCTACTTCCCAACCCTGCCACATGGCCCTCAGTCATGTAATATTCTTCTATCCATACCCAGAATGCCCTGGGCATTATCTATGTGTGGAACTATAGTTTTATAAATAACTTATTTTCTTTCCATTCACCTCCTTTTAAATGATAAATTTAACTTCAAAATACAAAATCTGTCACACACCCTTTGGAAAGATTCTTCCTTATTTCAGACTTATCCTAAGGCAGATAGTTTCATGTCTTAATTTTGTTAAAAGATTTCTCTCTAGTGATATTATATGTTTCCGTACATAAAACAAAATTTCTTCCTGCTGTTTTGAGATATCTCTCTTTCTTATTGGCACCATGTGAGATAAAGTTCTGTGGGACAGAGATTTATGGAGTGTTATTGTTGAAAGCGTGTGTGCGTTACTTTCCTGTGGCAAAAGACCCATGACAAAAGACTTCCGTTTGGGGATTGATTTCGGGCCTGGTATAACATGTATCCTGTAATAAGTCACAGCAGATACTGCCTATTCAGTCCCTGCTATCCCTTGTGGGTTCCAGGGTGGATAAGTTTGCTCATTCCTTTGGCCTTTGGTATGGTTTATCAGGGACTGGGCTCATGTTCATAACTCTGAGAAGTGCTCAGCACTGAAAAGATGAAATACCACTGATACTGAGCTGTGATCTTTCAATCCCATGTAAGCAAGAAACAAATATTTAAAGTGGCCCAATAAATCTTTTTGAGTTTAAAAGTTCATTGATGGCCCTGGCCAGTGGCTAAGTGATTAGAGCACCAGCCCTGAGTGTGGACATCTCAGGTTTGATATACAGTCAGGGCACATAGAGAAGCAACCATCTGCTTCTTCCTCCCCCCCCCACCCCCTTCTCTCCCTATTCTCCTCCTGCAGCCAGTGGCTGAATTTGTTTGAGTGTTGGCCCCAGGCGCTGAGGATAGTTTGGTTGATTCAAGCATTGGCTCCAGACGGGAGTTGCCGGGTGGATCCTGGTGGGGCACATACGGGAGTCTGTCTCACTATCTCCCCTCTTCTCACTTAAAAAGAAAAAATTCATTGATTAAAAATATTTATGGATTGACTTGGACTGGAAGAGTAGGAAAAACATATGTATTGGTATTGAAGTAGTGGTAAAAACCATTATAGAACATTAGTAACAAGCTGAGTGGGGTAAAAAATATTAGAATTCTTTAGCATTAAGGTATGAGAGCATATACCAGAACTATAAGAGATGTCAGTCCCAAGATTGATTACAAAATTAAACAAGGTTTTCCTTTAAACATTTATTGCTATTTGTTGTATTTGAGCTTATTAGAAGAGGATATCACGCTAAAATTCTGGAGGCTTTCCGTAAGAGGAAAGGGGTAATCTTTCAAATTGAGTAATAAGAGCTATACAGGCCTATGAAAGAAGACACTGGAAATGCTTTGTATTCTTTCATGGCATGCAATAAGCATAATTGAGTACCTACTATATTCCAGCACCGATGTTAAACATAGAATAAATAAATGAGTAAGACATGATTCTGCCCTCAAGATTGTCTCCATGTAGTGTAAGAGTCTGATAAACAGGTAATTTAATCATGGTTTGATATATTCTATGACAGAAACAAGAAAAATGAAGGAGGACACTTTTCTCGTTTGGGGGGATCAGACACCTTCTCAGAAGCAATGATGCTTTCCAGAATGAGAAGGTGTTGGCTAGGGGAAAAGGGCATTTCAGGCAGCAGAGATAGCTGATGCAAAGGCAGAGTTAGAGTCTTAAGAGATCAGGAACTGAAATGACTTTGTGCAAAAGGCCTGAATGAGGAAGGTGCTGGAAAGGAAGCACAAATCACATCTATGTCATGTGAGCAATGGAGTATCCTGAAGACAAAAGCTTTAGGATAAAAAATCAGGGGCAATGAGTATGGATAAAGACCACAAATACTTGAGGCAGCTAGGAAGTAGAATAACTATAGACTTCCCAGATAGATGGAATTCAGAAAATGACAGGAAGAAGAGTCTAGAATGATGTTTACTTCTGGATTGGGCAATTGGATTGATGGTGGATTGAGTGGTAATATCCCATGATTAAGAATGTAAGACAAAGAATGGGGTTGGGGTTGGGTAGAGAGGATGATTTCCCTTTTCATGTTGTGTCTGAGGTACCTACCTGTGAGCTTCCTATTTGAATATATTGAGTCACAGGTAGATGCTCAGTAGACATTTGAACATATGGAACTTAAGTTTAAGAGATACAAATTTGGGAGTCATCAGTAGTTGAAGCCTTGTGTGTAGGTAAGATTAGAGAGAAGAGAGGGGTGATAACAGAACCTAAGGTAACTGACATCAAAAGGCAGAAGTAAAGAATCGTAAATAATACTGAAAAGAAGCAGTGAAAGCATTAAGAGAAAAATAAGAAAAGGTAGCGAACAGGAACCAACAAAGAGTGGTTCAAGAAGGCAGCAGAGTTACATGTGGTAGAGGAGTCAAGTGATATGAGGATCTAAAACTGCCTTTAATATGTGACAACTGGTAGATCACTGAGGATGTAGGTAAGACCAATTTTAATGCCATCAGAGGAGCAAAAGGCTGAGGTATGAAACGGATGTGAGAAAGTAGACAGAAACCATCTACTAAGCTTTCCAAAACTTGATGGTGGGAAAGAGCTTGTAAGACTCAGACTCCCTTTTTCAATAAACATAAAAATGTGACCTTATTACCTCAAAATTCTGATCAGAAAGTGCCCCCTTTTCCAGAGGAAAACTAATCTTCTGAATATTTCCACCCACTAAGCAGACTTTTTCCTAACAATTTTTTACTTACATTTATTTTTCTAAGAACATATTTATAGCATAGTATAAAACATCAACTAGTCCTTAGGACATTGATGGCTTACCACTTACTGAGGTTACTAATGTCGACTTTCCCTGGATGCCTCAGCACAGTGATAAAGGCTTGGGGTTACAATCTTAAATTCCAGGGTTAATATTACAAACCAGGAGTCATGAGTCATGGATGAACTATTACTGAATGGAAACCAGGTAGAACTATAATGTCTGTAATAGCAGCTAGTCTTGACAATAATTAAGTGGGAATTAGAAGATTCCATATATAAGTTCTCACATGTATGCGGTAGGTCAACCATTTCTATCAGCTTTACCTAAAAATCTTGCCTTTATTTTCTCTCTCTCTTTCTTTTTTTAAGTGAGAGGAGGGGAGATAGAGACAGAGTCCCGCATGCTCCCTGACTGGGATCCACCCAGCAAACCCTGGCAACCCCCATAATTCCTGTCTTCGGCCTATGAGTGAATCAACTGAGGTATTCTCAGGGCCCAGGGCCAATGCTTGAACCAATTGAGCAACTCGCTGTGAGATGGGAAGAGAGAGAAGGAGAGGGAAGAAAAGAGAAACAGATGGTCGCTTCTCATGTGTGCCCTGATCAGGGATCAAACCTGGGATGTCCGCATGCTGGGACGACACTCTATCCCCTGAGCCAATAGGTCAGGGCCCTTTATTTTCTCTTTTACATTAAGGCAAGGCTATCATATTGGCCTAAGAATTGTAGATGCATTACCCTTGGCAGACTGTATCTTGATAGCAGTAATTCTCCTTTGATGTGACCATCACAGCCAAACACCAGGCTGGCGAGAGAGATTTTCCTCAACAGTTCTACTCACTGCTGAACCACACATGGCCCACTACCTGTGGGCCCAAGATTTATGAAATGGAAAGAAGATCCTCTTTCATCAGAGTGTGCAGTAAAGAAATCTAAGGACCTTGCATTCAAAGCTGATGCTCTGTGAGTCCTTAGCACAAATTTTCATTCAGCAGCAGTTGTTTTTCAGATTTGCTAGTTTCTAAGACATCCTGATGAAAAAGATCACCAAGCACTAAACAGTTTTGATGGAAAGATATTAGAAAAAGTATGCGAGCAATATTTATTTTTTCACTAGGGCCAATTCAGGAAAACAACCAAAAATTTTTTTATGGGATACATGTTTTGTCCAAGATAAGAATAGCTTTATTATTTTTTCCTGATTATAAAAACATACATGTTTATTATTACAAAAACTTGAACATTGTTTGTATGAAAAAAAGTAAACTGTAATTTGAAATCCCAAAAGTAAATATAATTTGAAATCCCAAAGTCCATAGGGGGCCAAAGTTTAAAAGACAAGCCAGTTTCTTTAATATTTGACATTGTTGACTAGAAAAGTCAGTGAATGTCTCTTCACTGTTAACTTTTTGGATATCGAAAATTTGATATAAATTTGATTTAAAATTGAGGAAAATAAAGGCAGCTTTCAAATATTTTACTCGAAATAGAAATCGTGGACTATTCTGTAGCTCTAGAACCCATGTTGCACATCACTGATCTAAAAGTGACTGAGGCAGCATATGAAAGGCTGGGTGGGATGGGGAGGCCTGCGAGCAGCAGCAGGGCTCTCATCGCCTCTGTGACTTGGACGACATTTGAAAGGAAAAGTGAATTATATCCAAGGGAAGAAGATGCCCAAGACCTGAAGCTAGACCTTAATTCTATAAAATCTCAGATGCTGACTGGCATGCTGACCTCTCATCCTGCTGATGAGGCCTGCACAGCACTGTATAGACACTAAGTAGACACTTCTATCTCTCAAGTTTTATTTATTGATTTTAGAGAGAGAAAAGAAGAGAGAAAAATATCACGTTGTTTTCCAACTCATTTATGCGTCCATTGGTTGACTCGTATGTGCATTAACCAGGTACTGAACCCACAGCCCCGGTACATCCAGATGAAGCTGAGCTATCTGGCCACAGCCAATAAACACTTCTTGATGGAGCTCAAGTTTCACCTACTTTGCTGTTTGGCCATGGGTTAGTGGTGCCTAATTACAGGCACGAAAATGGAAGGAGTCCCCAAGGTTGAGCTTCTTATTTGGTCGATAATGCATTTAGGCATGGAAGAGCCCAAGCGCCAGGACATGAAGAGATTCTTTTTCTCATGTCTAGACTAAATCTAGGTGGTAATAACTGCTTCAGGTTGATAAAAATTCATAAAGAAAACTGAGAAGTTATAAAACATGCTTTCCAATTTGATGGAAGTGTGGATTTGTAGAAGAAACCTTCAGGAATCTGTAGGACCCCCCAGAGAGTAGGTAAGAATTTTGAGATTAATTCATAAGAGTAGAAATTTTTGAAGCAATTTCCAGACCCAATGCTTCTGAGAGGAAAACATGTGAGGCCCCTGAGCTGTGTCATGGTCATGTTAGGTTCAAACCCAAGAGTGAGGGAGAACTTGTGAAGCACTCACTTGCTGGGAGGAGGGTTGAGGCAGGTGAGATCGGGCAAGAGAACCCCTGAGAGTCTAAGACATAAGTGTCTGCTCCCTTCTCTTAGCTGTATTGATATGAATGGATTTCAGGAGAAAAAACCACATTTTATCGTGTCTGATGGGAAGGGAGATTATGCATCTTTTCGACAGAAGAAGTCACGCTTGCTTTGGGGGTTGAATTGCTTTCCAGGGCCTGCGTTCACATGGTCTGTTTCTTCCTCTGCATGAAGTGAGCTGTGCCTGAGTGCTGCTCTCTTTAAAGTTTTTCCAGCTTCATTCAGAATTGAAGTAAATCACCACTGTGGACCCATCAGCAAGAACCCCCTTTTGCTCTACCTTGCTGTGAAAAGTCTTTAAAATTGCTTTAAAATCCATCTGGTAATAAAGACTGAGATTACAGGGCAGTTCAATTTATCTACAATAATAGTAATTTATGAAATCTGTTTATCAGTTCAGCACTATTTTTTGAGTACTTTGTTTCTAGGCTCTTGGGACACAACCATGACCCAAAGGGATAAACACCCTGCCTCATGGAGCCTCTCCCCTTACACAGAAAACATCAAGATTGAGTCCTGCTAAAACAATGAGCAAGCCTGCTACTCGGTCTTGGTTGATATTTCCAAGTTAAATTTTGGTTTATTTAGTTAGTAGTCCGCAAAGTTGGATTATATGCTATCCTGGTTGTTAACACATTGAAATATTTTTGAGTTAAATAATGATCTTTCTCTCTCAGCATTTTTACCTGCAAACACCTGTGGTGATTAGGTACACCAAACTCAAATAAATGCACATTTAGTATTAGGGACGGAAGCAGAAACAGAATGTTACTTCATGCGTTTGCTAAATTACTCTTCACTTGGTATGGACAGCCCGGGTTTCTTTTCTTTGCCATATTTGCTTTTCCTCACAGTCCTTCTTCAGGCAATGAGGTGACAAACTCCCCAGTCAACATTAGAAAAATGAAAATGCTTTTTAAAAAAGATTGGAAAAACGTCTAGCCATTTTTTAGATCGATTTATTGTTTAGCTATAATGGTATTAACTTGCTACAGCTTGAGAGGAAATAAAAAAGACCATTATTTTACTAGCTGAAATGAAAAAATGCTAAATTATAAAATGCTGAGGGAAAAAATGTAGGTAATTTAAATTTCTTTTCAATGGGTCTACAATTTATTTGAGGGGTCAGAGTGTTCTGAGCTGTAGACAAATATGCATTTTGTAAAAAAATGCACTTGAGTTTTGCTGCCCAATTTCAGTATTCAATCACATGGTTATATTTTATAAGAATAGTTTTTAAAAAATTTTCATATACTCTAACACCAATAAAAAAACCTATTACTGAGCTCTTCAAATTTTCCTCTTCTCATCTTTAAAAAGATTTTGTGAATTTTCCTGCCTTGGAGCAATTCCATCAGTCTATTTATTCTCTAATATTCTTATTTTTATTTATCTACATTTTAATAAAATTCATTTTATTTTCTATTGAGGTATAATTGACATACATTATATTAGTCTTGGGTGTACATGTAATGGTTCGATATTTGAATACATTGTAAAATGATCGCCACAGTAAGTCAACAAGTTACAGAGGCAAAAGAAGGTCCCTTGGAGTTTAGGAGAGGGAAGGACAAAGGGAACATGCTTGGGGGGAGACAAACAGGGAGGGAAGAGAAAGGTGATGGCTTGCTCTGGAGAGGGAGAGTGCCACTATGGAAATGTTTTTTATAATACTTAATTTGAATTTCAAATTCTACTTTAAGCATTAATTATTTATTTCTAAAGCACTCTTTAAGTACGTAGAAAAGATTTTCTTTTGCATGAATCTATTTAAGAAATACGAATTCAGTGTTACTACATTTGGAGCACTAGTCTAAATTAGGAGATATATATATATATAGTAAGTCCTTGAGTTACAAACGTCCGACTTACGTACAATTCGTACTTTCAAATGGAGCACCATCAGGGCTATTGGTAATCAACTGCAGTTGGATATCAGTGAAAATGATATCATAGAGTTACTCAACTCCCATGGCAAAGAACCCTCCAATGAAGGACGGCCTTATAAAACTAGAGCAGCAGATGATAGCATTTAGGGAAGAAAACAGGGACTTAGAAACTCTAAAACTAAAGGAACTTCTACAAAAGAGTTAGCTGATGTTTTTCATTCCATTGAAGAAGTAACGGCAAAGGAAGAGGAGCAAGATCCTGACACAGAGAGGTTCACTAGAGTTTACCACACAGTTACCGAAGGCCTGAGATGTTACAGGGCCATTTATGATGAGAAAAAGAAAAGCTCTGTACAACCCTCCCTTGATGCCTACTTCATGAAAGTGACTCCATGAAAGTGACTCTCTAACACCCGTCCCTTCCTCTCCAACAAGTCCGTCATTTGCATCATCCAAAATTGTTTAAGGTGGTATTTGAAAATGTGTATTTATATGCACAGAAAGATAAAAATAAATACTACGTTAAGACAAACATCTGTCTAAATTACATTTAATAGGTAAATATGCCTATTCCAACTTACATACAAATTCAACTTAAGAACAAATGTACAGAACCTATCTTGTTTGTAACCCAGGGCCGCCTGTACTAAAGAAATAAGACAATATAGATGGCCCACTGTATCTGCATGGTCTACATCATTGGACGCAACCAACCGCCAACCACAGATTGAAACTATTAGGTAAAAAAAATGTTATGTTGTTGCTGACAAGTATTGTACTTCTAGTTAGGCCTAGATGGCCGTGTCTGTACCGAATATGTACAGACTTTCTTTTCTTGTCATTACTCCCTGAACAATATAGTACAACAACTATTTACATAGTATTCACATTATATTAGATATATAAGTAATCTAGAGATGACTTAGAGTATACAGGAAAATGTGTATAGGTTATATGCCATTTTATATAATACACTTGAGTCTGAGGATTTTGGTACCTGAGGTGGGTCCTGGAACCAATTCCCCAAGGACATCAAAGATGACCGTACCTGTTTTCAAAGACAAAAGACAAAAAAAAAAAGAAACAAAAAGAGCTCAGAGAAGCCAAAGGAGGTACTAAATGTAACCCTGAGGTAAGAGATTGAGCCTGAAATTAGACTGACTAGATTCATGTCCTGGCTCTGATGTTCTGACTGTGTGACCTTAAGCAAGTAACCTAACATTTCCTCTGCCTCAATTTCATCATCTGTAAAATGACGTAATATAGTAACAATAACCTATCTCTTTGGTCTGTTGTGAGGGTTAAATAAATTAACATACACATAACAGAGCATTTAGAACACTTTTTAGCACACACTGAGCTAATATGCTTATTGTCATAGGCCTAGTGTTTTTAAACTGAATTACTCCTTTAATTTAGAGATTTACCATCTACTGGGAGAGGCTAAGATTTATAAGAGAATTACTAGAAATATTTCATAAACTGGAGCAAATTAATGGGATACTGCAAGGATGTGGCATCAAGATGTCACCATAGCCTGACCTGTGGTGGTGCAGTGGATAAAGTGTCGACTTGAAATGCTGAGGTCGCTGATTGGAAACCCCAGGGCTTGCTTGGTCAAGGCACAGACTATATGCAACTACTATGAGTTGATGCTTCCCACTTCTACTCTCCCCACTTCTCCTTTTCTCTCTAAAATCAATTTTTAAAAAAGATGTCACCATAGTAATGAAAGCAAAATCCAATTCAAGAAGATAGTCAAGAATAGGTGAGAACTGAGTTTGGTCTTAAATGATAAGTAAAGTGGGTGAAAATTCAGTGTTTGTGTAGGTAGCCAAGGAAAGGAAAAAAGATAACCTACCCTAAATAAGCCCCCAAAGAATTAGATTTTTTTAGAACTAGAAGGCCCTTAACACATTCTAGATGATGTATAAAAACTAAGGACAAGAGAACATAAGGCTTCTGGCAAGATTTCTAAAGCTAGCTGCAGACAGGGCCAGTGAGAAAATCTAAAATGATGACCTCCGCGGCCTACTGTTTCACTCTACACCAACATGAGGCAGAGGCAGGTCATGTGGTCCTTTCCTTGGTCTTTTTCCCAATGTTGAATTCTTTCTAATTTTTGTTTGTTTGTTTTAAAAAATGGTTTATGTAAAACAATGAAGGTAAAATCACACTCCTACAAGTTTAATGGTAATCCTATTCCTGGGACACATATAAATGTACTTTTATTTCTATATTTTTCTACAAAGATGACAGAATTTTCCTTGTTTTAACTAAAATTATTGCATGTTTTCATTGAGGTAAGCATACTTATATTCTTCACTCCTGTGGTTTGATCAATTCTGTTTTTCACCCTAAAATCATTAAGAGTCTTTCTGTGTCTTCAAATATATTATTTCTTCCACATATACTGAGGAAAAAATAAAAAGTGCTTTTGTAGTTGGTGGATTATTTATCTATTTTGACAATTATTAGAAAAACTGTAATCTGCTTATCTTAAATTTAAAAGTTGTTGATTGACTTTTTTGTTTTGTTTTTTGTTTTCCAGGGACAGAGAAAGAATCAGAGAGAGGGATAGATAGGGACAGACAGACAGGAACAGAGAGAGGTGAGAAGCATCAATCATTAGTTTTTTGTTGCCGTTGCAACACCTTAGTTGTTCATTGATTGCTTTCTCATATGTGCCTTGACCGGGGTTGGTGGGGCCTCCAGCTGATCCAGTGACCCCTTGCTCAAGCCAGTGACCCTGGGCTCAAGCCAGTGACCTTGGGCTTCAAGCCAGTGACCATGGGGTCATGTCTATGATCCCATGCTCAAGTCAGTGACCCTGTGCTCAAGTTAGTGAGCCAATGGTCAAGCTGGTGACCTCGGGGCTTCAAACTTGGGTCCTCAGTATCCCAGACCAACGCTCTATCCACTGCGCCACTGCCTGGTCAGGCTAAGTTAATGGTAGTTTTAAAAGAGGAGCATAGCTTTGCTCTAAAAACATTTTTGGCTTTCTACTAGCTCTTGGCTCATTTTCTCAGTGTTTATTAAGATTAATTCAACAGTTTCTAATATTTTCTTTTCTGAACTGGTTGAAAAACAGGGAGAAAGCATCAAGTGTCCCCATTATGCTAGATCTTTTAGGGGCAGAACTGTTCCCTATTTCTCTGCAAACACTTCCAAAGAATAGCTCTATCAATAGTCCTACTCAGCACATAACTTGTCTCAAACCTACTTTTTACTAAACCTTGGCTTTCTTCCAAGATCAAAAGGTTATAGAATTCCCCACTCTTTAAAACTATTTGTTTACATTTTTTATTTGTGAACCTGCCATCTGAATTTCTGCTATTTTTGAAAAGCTGGATTGGACAGCAGAGGTCACAAGCTCCCTATTGCCAAACAGCTATATGCAGTCATTTGGAACCTCACATCAGATGAGCAAGATGGAGAAGCGAGTCTAAAGGTGTAAACAGGTAGCAGGTCCATACATTTTTTTGTTGTGAAGGCTGGGATGTCCTTGGTGTTCATTAAGCTAGGATATCAAGGTCTGAGGTAATAGCCTTGACTGTGGTGGAGTCTGTGAAGTTAGACTGTCTGGATCCAAATCTCAGCTCTACCATTGTTCCCAGTGTCTACTGTTATCAATGACTATCCTGAAGACAATCTGTTATCATTGCTATGTCTCTTGTTCCTGGGCACTGACGAGGCACAGCTAGCTTTTCTCTCTGGATCTCTTATGCAGTCTGGTCAATCAGTGACTGGGACTGGAGTCATCTCAAAGGCTAATTCACATGTCTGACAGTTTATCTAGCTGTCAGCAAGGTCTTCAACTATACACATACACATGACCTTCTGTCTGGCCTGAACTTTCTTGTAGCATCATAATTGGGTTCCCAGGGTGAGTGCCCCAGGACTAGAGACATCCAGCGTAGACTCAGAAGTCATAAGCATCACTTCTGCTCCATTCTGTTCATTAGAATCAAGTCACTAAGTCCAGCCCATATTCAAGAGAAAGACAATTAGACTCCACTCCTTAATGGGAAGACTGTTAAAGAATTGGTGGATGTACTTTCAAACCACCATAGCCAGTGGTGGGATTCAGCTAGTTTGCACTGGTTCAGCAGAACTGACACTCAATTTTTTGTTGAGTTTGGCAAACCTGTTGTAAAAATGGCACTTGTAATCAGGGTTTGCTCTAAGGTGGGTGTTTGGGCAGCCACCCACCCAATGTGGAAATCTAAATTTACATTCCTTACTTTTTTTAAATGTTCATCTGCGCAACAGTGTATTCTAAGCTCCCATAGTAATGTTCATTTTGTCCATAAGTGAAAAAAATTTGACAGAGCTATGCCTGTAATATTTATTTATTCATTTCATAAAACTCATTATACCTTTGATGAAATACTACATCTTAATTCCCTCACATTTGTTACTTCAGTACACAAACATATAACATAAAGAGAAAAAGTGCCAAACAACCAGGGGGTAACAAGCTGTCATTGGAAATACCTTAAGTAACAGTTTTGTTTTTTTTGGTCAGGTATTATTTAATATTTTTTCATTAATATTTTAAAACTCTTTCTTATAACAATCTAGTTTTGTGTACCTCTTTTATTGTTCTTATTTAAGTATTAAATGCATGAAATAATAAACTACCTTTTGGCATATCTTTTTTTAATATATTTAAAATGGTCGTCAGGGCAGAGAACTGGTTGTTAAATTATTTGAATCCCACCACTCACCATAGCCGTTTATTAGCTGGAAGGCCTGTCTATGCTGGGTTTTCCTGGTCTGTAAAACAAGAAAAATGAGAATAAACCAGCTCCCAGGATTTTGTGAAGATTAAAGAAAACAAACAAAGTACCCGATGCTCAATGTCTTAGCTTAGACTACTATCCTGTCCTCTGCAGATTTTACAGTTGGTGTCATTGATAATGGTATAGTTCCAAGCAGATACAGTCTGGGGAACTGCCACCTTTTCCAAACTCTGCTGGTGACATTTGACAAATCTCAGTGCCTGTGGTTCTTCTGTCTGTGGGAACAGTTACTATATATGGTCTGCATTCTTAGGTTCACCTCATTTTAGTGACAGTTTCCAGATATAGGTCAGTCCATTTAAACGTGGCCCCATTTATGGTAATTTACTTCATTATAGGATAACGTAGTTGGAACCATGAGTAATAATTATTGTGCCTACACACTGCTTTTACACCTTAGTCAAGTAATCCTCAACTCACCTAGTGGGTAAGTTTGGACAAGCACCCTTCCCTTCTGGGGATGAGGAAACCAGGACCTGGGTCATGGAGCTTGTTCTAAATTCTAAAAAGAGGCAAGAGGCCGGCTGGAGTGAGGAGCTGCAAGTTCTCATTTGCTGCCCTTCTCCGCCCCCCATAGGCCTAAATAATATGCAGATTAATATCCTATCGTTGATCATTACCCAGTGCCAGTTAATACACTATATTCACATATATATGGATATTTAAAATTTCTTTTAAACTTTTTTTTATTCTTGTAACAGAATTGGGAAGTGTTTACTTAGAAGGATGTGAGGTCAAGTGGTTTAATAGATACTAAAAACCGTATGTAAAAACACATATTTTTTCCTCTTTTGGTCAAATTAATATTTTATAATATTCTTGAGTATTCAAACTTTTTATCTAGAAGAGGAGGAAAAACTGAGAACACTCTAATATTTTGCCAGCATTTGCCTCCCAGGCTGGCTTCTAGCTGTCATTCCCCGCCTCCTGTGCCCCAGTTATTATATTATAGTTAATCCCAGAGTGAAAAAAGGTAGAAGGACCATGCCTTCCATGGGGCGGACCTTCTCTTCCACTCCTGTCCCATCCAGGTTTGCCCCGAGTGCGGAGGCTACCGCCCGCGTTCACCGGAGGGCGCTGTGCAGCCGGCAACGCGAGGCCGGAGGTGAGTAGGTTGGAAGGCGGTGGCTCCGGGTCTTGCTGCCGCGCCGAGGGGCGAATCCCAGCCGGCGAGGTCGCCGCCCCCGCCCCTGGGCCGGCCCCTCAGTCTACCCGGGAGAGGGGAGTGGCCGGGCGCCTCCCGCCGCACCCGAGCTCTCCGCGCCGCCGAGCACTCTGCAGCCGAGCGCGCACCGCAGCCGCAGCCGAGGCGCGTGCAGGCAGTGCCCGAGCGCACCAGGGGCCGGCAGCTGCGGGACAGCGCCCGCCCCGCAACCTCACAGAGCAGCCGCCGTGGGAGCATCGCAGCCTCGCGGTGGGCCCGCGTACCGAAGCGCCGCCAGGGAGAGGACGACGAACAGGCAGAGTGGCGCCCGGCGAGGTAGCGCGAGCTCTTTCCCTGTCCCCCGCCTTCCCGTTGGGTCTGGCCGCGGCCCTAGAGAGGCGGTAAAGCGTCAGCGTGCGCCTTTGTGTTTGGGGTCCGTGGCTTCGCCACTGTCCACGGGGCGCGGATCAGCGGGGTCTGCAGCACTTTCTCCTCGGGGCGAGGCGGCGCTGAGGTGAGAACCCGCGCACCGTGGAGGTCGCTCAGAGTGGTGGCGGCTCCGCAGTTGCTTGGGGACCTGGTGGGAGAGAAGAGGGCTTGTAAACTAAGTTGCTCTTACTTTTCCCCATTCCTCCCGTACCTGTGGGCAAAGGGTAATCCTGTTATTCCATTGTGTTCACCCACACCCCGTCCATCTCTGGCCCACAGCTGTTTCCTGGCCCCTTGGTTCTGTGAAAGGACCCGGGGTGGCCTCCTGCGGGGAGGAAAGCGTAGGGAGAACAATGGCGAGTGGGGTTCAGGTGCGGCGTGCCCCAGCCCTGGCGGGGGAGAAGGGGCCCAGGACCCGATGGGGCTTCCTGCGCGTGCAGCTGCGCTCCTCTCCTTTGTTCCGCCGCGGCGGAGGGGGCTGCCCTGGTTCTGGTTTCCTGCCGGGGACGGGATTGATTCACGGTCCCCGAGAGGGAAGGGGAGGGGGCGGAGCTGGAATGGAAACCAGATTAAGAACGGGAGTCTTGGAGGGTGCTGGGGCCGGCAGGGCTGGAAAGGGGGTGATGAGAGTGTACTGGGGAGTTAATTACAAACACACAACATTTTGTCCAAGGGCCCTGTGCGTTTTTGGAGCTTATTTGTAATGCTTTGTTCAGGCTGCGGGGGAGCTTTTATTGCTGCAACAAGTTGTGTGCGTCCCTGAGTTCTAGGCGCTCCCCAGTGTTAGTTTGCCGAAATCAAATCTTGTTATAGTGGAAGCCAACCTTATGTATTTTTTTTTCACACTGTGAATCAGGGTATGTGCGTGCCTATGGATCTGTGTGTAGCTCATGGATACTGGCTTGAACGGGAAGGAGGCACATTTTAACAAGTGAACTTGACTCAAAGGAACCTCTGAGCTAAGGCCAGCCCGGCACATTTTATAGAATCAATTTTGACTTAAAATTTTCTCCATTGTAATATAGTGTAGTATAACAATTTTCCAGGAATGTTTGGGGTGAAACCACCAGTAAATTAGACATTGCTAAATAAATGAATCAGATTATGTAACACTGAATTGAATAACTAACCCTTTTACAGTCTTTCCCAGAAAACACACCGCACATACCAACGTTTGGCTTTTGAGTGGAGGAGCCAGGCTTTTGTGCTCTTATTCCCCAGTGTGGGTCATCTGGAATAAGAAAGAAAACAGTTTCCATTTTGGTGAATGGAAATTATTTTAGGGGGAGGTAGAATGAAATGTAGTAAGTTGGACATTTTGTATGTGTGTGTGTGTGTGACAGAGGGAGAGGGACAGACAGGAAGGGAGAGAGATAAGAAGCATCAAGTCTTTGTTGCGGCACCTTAGTTGTTTGTTGATTGCTTTCTCATATGTGCTTTGACGGGGTTCCAGCAGAGCGAGGGACCCCTTGCTCAAGCCAATGACCTTGGGCTCAAGCTACTGACCTTTGGTTTCAAGCCAGCAACCCCTTGCTCAAGGCAGCGACCTTGGAATCAAGCCAGCGACCTTTGGGCTCAAGCCAGCAACCATGAGGTCATGTCTATGATCCCGCACTCAAGCTTCAGACCTCGGGTTTTCGAACCTGGGTCCTACGTGTCCCAGTCCAATGCTCTATCCAGTGTGCCACTGCCTGGTCATGCTATTTGGGCATTTGTTAAATGACTCTTTACTAGATTGATATCAGGAAACCCAAGAGGATTGGCTTATCTGGGGAGGGAGCTATGAGGGATTGAATGATGAGTGTTTTTTGAATGGGGTATTCCAAGCAAAACAGTTTTGGGAAGAGGGTGACATTTCCAAGCATTCATGGTTTGTGCCTGTGGGACACTGATGGAAGGATCCCAGAGTTGGACTGAAGGTTAGAATTACGGCAGTGATAATATAGGACACTTTCAGTAGTAGTAGTCTGGCTGCAGGCAGGGCTGGGAAGTGATCCAGTGCTACCTCTTTGAAAAGCCTGAGGGTCCACCTGTAAACCACCCCATGGGCCATTCATTTTGGGGTGAGCCAACTTTGAAAGCCTCTTAAGCTTAGAAGGCAAATTAGGAACTTGTTTTAGGGGAAAAAAATGTTTCATTGCCCACTAAGTGGTAATGGAAAAAAAAGATCTGTACAAGCTGTTGCTGAGGGTTTGTCTTTTTCATGGGGTATGTGGTCAGATTTTCAGGCTGAAAAGCAGTGGGTCTTGTCCTCGGGAGCCTTTATGAAGTTGAAGTGGGATGTTGCCCAACCGGCAGCTGGCAAAACCTTGTGCCACAGGCAGTGAACAGAGGGATACTTCTTGGTTATTGTCTTGCCATTTTAGACTTTTGATGTATGTTGTGACTTGTTTTGTAAAATATAGCACAATTAGATTCCTCTTAAGTACCCATTGGGAGATACATTAAAAAAATGCAAGGCATAAGACTATTACAGGAAACATTGGTGGAGGATCCTCTTAAATCTTTTTTTTTTGGCTGTAGGCTGTCTGTCTGATGGATGCCCCGTTGTAGGCTGCATGGGATGTTATGAAAAGCACCTAGGAGCTTCTGACTTCAGTGGGGAAGAAGTGATGGTTGAGGGTGATGTGGTTTAAGAAAGAATCCTCAGATTATAGTATCCATGTGTTTAGTATTTGTCCTCCTTTTGGGTGAGAGTTTCCTTTCTTCCTTTTCCTTTTTACTATTTTCAATAGGTGGACATAGGGTTTTAATTAAATGGCCTAATAATAATCGTACATCTAACCATTTAGTAAATGTTTACTGTGTACAAAGGGTTTTACATACGTTACTCTTGAATTCTCACAACTTGATAGAGTGGGTATTCTCTCCCCATTTTACAGTTGAATCTGAAGCCTGAGATGTTTAGCAACTTGCCTCTTACACCTATTTGTGTAGGTAACCAGTCAGGGGTGGAGGAGAGATTTGAATTCCCATCTCTGATTCCAAAGTCTGTTCTCTTAAGTATGTACTGTATGGTTTGATATCTCATAATCATAAGAATAACAGTAAGTTGATTAGCCCTTTGCATGTTTCAAATCATTTTCATATAATCATAATCAGACTCTCCCAAAAACTACTGTGAGATTGCTTTGGAAGGCCAGATTAATGGCACTGCAACTTTAAACTGTATTTTTAAAAAGCTTTGTGCTGTGTTCTGGCCTGTGTGAATAAGCTTTATGTGAATGAAACTTAATATTTAAAAAGTTAGGCTGCCAACGTTTAAAAATAACTTCATTTCTGGAAACATTTAAAAGTGGTGGAATGAAGTAGATCTTATATATGTAGTATTCAAGCATTTTATATTTATTGACATTCACTTAGCCCTTTTTATCTTACAGCCTTTACAGCCTTTATTAGAACATGACACTTTGCTGCTTTAACTGAGACCTAATGCCAGTGTTCTTTTAGAAGAGAAATAAGGAGGAAAGGAATGTTGATTATAAAGAGGAAATGGGACATCAGAATTGGAAACAGACGCTCGGCAGCATGTCATAGGTTTTCCCAGCACATGCTTTTTGTCCTGGCAGTCGCCTTGTACAGAAGACATTCTTCCTTAGGGAAGTGTCAAGGGTCTTTCTTTATAATACCCTCTGAGATCATCAAATTTCTGGGCTCTGTGGGAACACACATTCCACAGGATTTTTTTGATCATCCTTTCCCCACGGGGGAAGTGAAAGAGTTTAGGCATCAATATGAAGAGAGAATAGAATTGGTATGGTCCTTGAGTAGAATGGAGGGTGGTGCTGGACAGAAGGCAGCTGACCTTGACCCATCGATGACCATCAAGCGCAGGAGCAGAATGGGTTATAGCCCGTGCCATCACCAGTTGTTATGGATTTATCAGAATGCTGCTGGGCAAAGGGAAAAGTCAATATTGGCTTTTGGTTTCTAAGATAAGGATTTGAAGACTGGAAGGTCTGCCTTTACTTGTTTTATTATTTCAGGCTAGGCCACCGTCTGGGGCCTTCAGAGATGTGGTGTAGGTGCAGTAACTACTGTCTCCTCAGACCAGTCAAGTCCCGTCCATTGGATATGTAGAGGTGATGCAGACTCGAGGTCTGCCGGGGTCTAACAGGGAGCACCTTCCAACTCTGCTGAGAAGGATGAAGGATGCTCGCCAGCATTCTGCTCTTAGAACATTTTGTGGGTTTCTTTTCAGTTATCAATACCTTCTTCATCAATTCACATTGTATTAAGATGCATTAAAAAGCAGTGAAGGAAATCTGTTGTGCCTCAAAGGAGAGAGAGGGAGGGCATATCGTTGTGCCCCGAAAGTAGATTTTGGTGAAATGAAGAAAACAACTGTGACAGCTTTGGTGACCAAGGCCACGCCAACACATGCTGGCTGCTGAGACAAATGCTGGAAACAAACAAAAGCAAGAAGGTTGGAGAAAGAGAACCCAATGCTCACTCTGTCCACTCATCCTTTCATTTTCTTCTACCTCTGATCGCGTGGAAGGGGTCAGGTCTCTGAACGCTGCCTACGTCTGAAGGTTGGATTGCTTGGGAAGTTAGGGAGCATCATCCTGGTTTGTTCGGTGCCCGGGAGAGAGTGGAGGATCCCTTTTTGGACCCTGAGGATGTATAAGTTGCCATTCCATGGGACAAGAGGTTGATTATCATGGTCAGCCCTGATGTAGGGAATCCTTGCTGTCCTCCTGCTTTCTTCCCTGTCTACCAGCCAGCAGCCCATCCTCATGCTGTTGTCAGCATGCCTATCAGTTCAACCCCACCACGCTGTTCATAGACTTCCGACATATTTGCATTTTGGACAAGAAATGCCAAGTCCCCAGAGAACAAATTATATTTTACATGACGTTTGTGTGACTGTCAACTAAGTATTGGGTGCTTGCATAGTATCAGACCTCATTCTGGTACTTTTCATAGTTTGTTTCATTTAATTCTCATTACTATCCTTCAGTAGAAGATATCTGTAGTTGAGGGAATTGAGAAAGTTGGAAATAGCTGATAGAGATCAAGCCTAAGACTGTGTCCTTTCTAGAACAGCATGTGACCTCATGGTGCAGTGTTCTTTCAGGTTTTGGGCCACTTTTAAGGAGTTCATTTTAAAAAGCTGGGGAGCCCACCTGATGGTCATCCTCTCGCTTGGCTGGCTTTCTTTGTCATCTGGAGTCGGGGTTCCTGTGGGTGCCTCTGGCTAGTCCAGAGCTGAGAGAGTTGATTGAATGCTTGTGAATTTCTCCTCCTTTTCTGGGTCTTGTGCTTGGCTGCATCATCCTACATCCCTCCCATCCCTCCAGGGAGAGTTGGTGAGGCCAGGTTCAACTGTGAGTGAGAGACTGAGAGCCAGGCCTGTGTGGTGATCTTCCTTACACTTTCCTGGTCCCTTCTCTCTTCAGGAACTAGATAGATGGTTCGATGGGAGTTTCAGGGGGGTTGTCTCATCTCTGCTCTTCTCTCCCCCTGAGTGCAGTATGCTGTGGGGCATCCAGTTGGAGCTCAGGGTCTGATGTATGTGGATGAAATGGCACGAGAGGCACTGCAGAGCTGGGGCTTAGGTGTACAAGGAGAAGGAAGGAGTTGGTATGGATTTATACTCCTTCAAGATACATAGTTCTAGAAACTGAGATCTAGAGGGAAGTGAAATTGATATCCTTTGCTTATCAAATAAACAACTGCTCTGAGCTTCAGAAAATACCAGGTGCCTGGTTTTCCTTGATAGCTGGGAGAAAGCAAGAGGAGACCAGGTCTCTCCGGCTTCCCAGGACTTTCCAACCAGTCCTGCATGGACTCAAGATACCTTGAAATTGCATTCGTTTTGCTGTGCTAAAGTGAAAATACAATTCAAAATTGTATATTACAAGTCTTTATACTTGCTAAAAAAGATAAAACAACTCAGTATCCTTAAAGAGATTTTTGAGCGCTGAATCATAAGGACAATGGAGCGGATTGTTAATTATTGGCTTTGTTATAGTGCGTTTTCATATCTTTTGCCTACTAATTTTTACTGGTTTCACAAAAGAGGTTTTCACACACTTTAACCA
This sequence comes from Rhynchonycteris naso, assembly GCA_037038555.1. Classification (NCBI taxonomy): domain Eukaryota; kingdom Metazoa; phylum Chordata; class Mammalia; order Chiroptera; family Emballonuridae; genus Rhynchonycteris; species Rhynchonycteris naso. The sequence goes on along the minus strand of CM072997.1, from coordinate 42,308,799 downwards.
AAAAGAAACCTCTCAAAAACCTTAATTTCAAAATTCCTGCTGTCCCCTACTTAATATTTTCCAGAGTTCACCTTTTCTCCCTCAGTGCTCCTTGCTTTTAAATAACACATTATTAGACCCTGAATCAGCCCTACTTGCAATGTTCAGATTGCAAATAGGCTTGGTTCCTAGCTGTTCACTTTTTCCTCTGAAAGTGCTTCAAAAGATCGTCACTATTTTATTCTGAGTCCAACCTACATGCTTCTAGGAAAGGTTTACTTTTTATGAACGTTGGGTTTCTGCCAGTTTGCATGGCTTGCTGTTTTGAGGTCCTCTAGCAATCTTGTAATAAGTAGGACACAGTTTTGATCTACTCCTGATGTGGTGAGCCATTGAGGAAAAAGTTCTCACTTGCCTGAAAACTTCAGGGTGTTGAGAGGCATTCATAAAATTATATGAGTTGCCACACTGGGTCAGATTCAGGAGAGTACTAAGTATTCTGTACACTGGGGGAGGAGGCTGGAGTTACACTTGATAGCTTTATGGGTTTCAGGGATATCTCTTAAACATCCTTAATTGCATAATCTTTTACAACCCTCTCACTCATATATACTGTTCACAAAAATTAGGGGATATTTTATCACTCCATACTCATTTTGAAATATCCCCTAATTTTTGTGAGGAGTATATTGAAACCCATATATTCACATTCTTGAATTGTTTATTTTTTAGCCTATATGATATTCGTTTCACACCTTCTTTAAAGGTAAAACCTGATTATTCATTGGTATTTTGATTTTTTGGAATGGTAGAATGTTAAAGTTGAAAGGGCATTAAAGGTCACTGCTGAAACCCTTTTATTTTATTTGAGATCTGCCTCAGGTTCTTTATGCTAACTATGGGCAGATCTGGGAAGTTCACCCTAACCAAGACTTTTGACTTCTTGCTCAATTTAAGGAAATATCTCACTGTCTTCCCAAAGCCATCTAAATCCAAGCTTGCTACCCATTACCTAAGAGTTGAATCTCTTGTGAGTTCACTGTGCTAATCACATTTTTATCACTGTCTTCACTTTGGATTTCAGAAGCATTGCCTACTTCCATATATATATATATATTTTTTTCAGGGACAGAGAGAGAGTCAGAGAGAGGGATAGACAGGGATAGACAGACAGGAACGGAGAGAGATGAGAAGCATCAATCATCATCAGTTCTCGTTGCGACACCTTATTTGTGCCTTGACCGCGGGCCTTCAGCAGACCGAGTAACCTCTTGCTGGAGCCAGCGACCTTGGGTCCAAGAGCTTTTTTGCTCAAGCCACATGAGCCTGGCGACCTCAGGGTCTCAAACCTGGGTCCTCCGCATCCGAGTCTGACGCTCTATCCACTGCGCCACCACCTGGTCAGGCTACTTCCATATTTTTTATGACCCTCACACCCACCCAGTCAGTTGCTGTGTTTGGTTGATTGTTGCATTGTATTTTCAAATCCTTAAGCCTCTTTCAGATTTTTAAAAGGCTGGGTTACTGTAATGTAGCATTTCCCAAGGTGGGTTATTTCATGAAAAGTTAGTAGGTTGGAAAAGAAAACCCCATAAAATTAGTAGAGGTTAATGTGAAAAAGGGTTCTTTGGCTAAGTAGGTGTTGGTCAAAAAACATTTTAAAATAAGTTACTTTGTAGAGGGACTTCTCATGGTCTTTTATTTGTGACTGTACAGTGAACTGAAGAGGGAGATATAATGTGCATATGTCCCAACTTTTGTGACCATTGGATCACTTTTTGATGCATCCTTAGATCCATAACACTGCTGAGTCACTTCATTGTACCATTTCTAAAGCTGGCAGTATCTGATTTTCTATGGGGAAATTAGAGTGAGTCACACGGAGATCACTCTCAAATAATGTCTTAGGTATTTTTATTTCCTTGTTCTCTTGGATCTTTTCTTCACTTTGGAAGCCCCTTCTTCGCCTGTCACACCTTCACATCTTCCACGACCCAGCTTTGTTCCTGTCTTCTTCATTTCCCCCAGACTCTTGCTCTCCCGAACTTACAGCATTTACTGTTTTACAGCTTAAAAAAGAAAGGGGAAACGGTGACAGTCAAAATATTGAAAGTAACTTTATACACCCATTGTAGTTAAACTATACAAATTCACACAAAATGTCATTTTCTGTCTTTGTGTCCTTGATATGTCACATGCAAATTGCATTCTTCTCTCCCTTCACACAGGTTCACTTGCACATCTATTCTTCCATGTGGTAGTTTTAAAAAGCTTGATTGTAACTACATTGCATTTATAGAGAAATTTAGGGAAAATTGACAGCTTTATGTGTTTGTGGCTTCCCGTCCACAATGTAATGTGCCTCTTTATGTATTTAGCCCTTTTGTATCCTTCAGTGGCATTTTGTAGTTTTATGTGTAAAACTTTTTCACATCTCTTGTTAGGTTTGTGCCAAGGTGTTTTATAGTTTCTGTGGTCACTGTGAATGAAATTGTTTATCACATTTCTGGTTGGTGTTGCCAGTAAACAAGAATGGTATTGATTTTGTATTTGTTTATAGATGATTCTCGATTAATGAAGTTCACATTTAAATTTGTGTTTGCTACTGGAGCCTGAAGTCGGGTGGCTTTTCTAATAGAGGACAAAGTAACAGCCTGTAGTGGAAATGTCACAATTCGCTCTACTTTTAAAATTATGCATATAATTCTAGCCCAGTGGTTCTTAACCTTTTTAGAGGTACCGAACCCACCAGTTTCATACGCGTATTCACCGAACCCTTCTTTAGTGATAAATAAAATATGATTTTTTTTCCAAATTCAAGACATAGGTATATGTTTTTTTACTGGTGCACAAAATGAGCCGTGCATGAACATCACCTTGCTCAAAGAACAAAACAACAAAGTGCATGAACTCACAACAAATTACGGTATTACTTTATTCTGGCCTCCGCGGCAGAGGCTTCTCCGAACCCCTGAGACCAACTCATCGAACCCCTAGGGTTCGATAGAACCCAGATTAAGAACCACTGGTCTAGACTTAAGGGGGATTACTTTTAGTTCTTTAACACATTTATTTATTCACTCATCAAGTGTTTGGGAGCCTAGTGTGTGCCAGGCGCTGAGTCTGTAATGACCATTAGAGCAGACGGAGTTTCTGCTCTCTTGGAGTATGAGGGCAGTGAACAGTGCAGGCATGAACACAGGTATTTTTGATGTGTTTATGGATTGTGAGAGATGCTATGAATGAAGAGAACAGGAGGCTGTGAGAAAATGACAGGTGGGGAGAGGAGACTTCAGACAGGGGGTAAGAGAGGGCCTGTGTGAGGAAACTGACATCAGTATTAAGGCTGAAGGATTAATTTGTGTAGAGGAGGAGGATGGCAGAGCTTTTCAGGCAGTGAAAAATGGGCCCAGAATCCCTAAGGTGAGGCTTATTCTTAATGGTAGACTGATGGAAATTTTAGTAATCCTGGTATATCAAGTTATTATTAATAAATCATCATTATAATGTTTAAATAATGATGACATGAAAATATTTATTTTTTGTCAGTACGTCCCCCTTTCTCAAGTGAAACCGCTTGAGTTAAGAGAGGGCAGCCTCTCCTGACCAGGCGGTGGTGCAGTGGATAGAGCGTCGGACTGGGATGCAGAAGACCCAGGTTCAAGACCCCGAACTTCCCAGCTTGAGCGCGGGCCCATTTGGCTTGAGCAAAAGCTCACCAGCTTGGATCCAAGGTGGCTGGCTCCAGCAAGGGGTTGCTCGGTCTGCTGAAGGCCCACGGTCAAGGCACATGTGAGAAAGCAATCAATGAACAACTAAGGTGTCCCAACGGCAACGAAAAACAGATGATAGATGCTTCTCACCTCTCTCCGTTCCTGTCTTTCTGTCCTTATCTATTCCTTTCTCTGACTCTCTCTGTCCCTGTAAAAAAAAAAAAAGAGAGAGAGGGCAGCTTCTGTGATGGAGCTTGAGTGGGACCACTGCCCATTCTCACTCCCAGTCCCTGCTCTGCCATCTCTGCCAAGATTGCCTTTGCCTTGAGCACTGGCGGCTGCTGGGCACATGACACAACAGTGTCCTGGACTCCGCTCTAGTAAGCTGGGCCTTGCTCCCAGGTCAGGAGAAGCCCTGAGCACGGCTAACTTGGGGTCAACCTTCTCCCCTCTCCCTCTGGTACCTTTTCAGATACTCACTGGGCTCAGGTGTACATGGGGTGGGGTGGGTAGGAGTTGTCCAGTCTGAGTTACACACACCTTAGTCCACCTGGAATCACTGCTCCTTGGCTAAGGCTTTGGATCTGAACTTCATTCTCTTTTACGTGGTGATGAGTAGCTCTTGCCTCAGTGGGAAGCAGTATGGCAGTGTGTAATGCAGTGGTCATGGGCTGGGCTCTGGAGAAAGCTTTCTTTTTTAAAATTTAAGTAATTTTTTATTTTTCAATTACAGTTGACATACAATATAATAATAGTTTCAGGTGTACACCCCAGTGATTATACATTAGAGAATGTACTAAGTGATCATCTCAATAAATCTAGGATCCATCTGACTACATGCATCGTTATTAGACTATTATTGACCATGTTCTCCAGGCTGTACTTTACATCCCCATGACCATTCTGTAACTACCAATTCGTACTATTAATCCCTTTGCCTTTTATACACTTCCCTCTGGTAGCCATCAAAATATTCTTTGTATCTGTGAGTCTGTTTCTATTCTTCTTCATTTATTTTTGTGGGGTTTTTTATTTGTTGATAGGTATGTTTTTTTTCTTTTTTTGTGTGTGTGACAGACAGAGCGAGGGACAGGTAGGGACAGACAGACAGGAAGGGAGAGAGATGAGAAGCATCAATTCTGTGTTGTGGCACCTTAGTTGTTCATTGATTTCTTTCCCCTATGTGCCTTGACCAAGGGGCTTCAGCAGAGTGACCCCTTGCTTAAGCCAGTGACCTTTGATTCAAGCCAGCGACCATGGGGTCATGTCTGTGATCCCATGCTCAAGCCAGCAACCCCATGCTCAAGCTGGTGAGCCCGCGCTCAAGCTGGCGACCTTGGGGTTTTCCACCTGGGTTCTCTGCTTCCCAGTCCCACACTCTATCCACTGCGTCAGTTCCTAGTCAAGGGATAGGTATGTATTTCTTGCCATTTTACCTTTTATATTTCTTATCTTTTTTTTCTTCTTCTTCTTACAGAAGATCCTTTAACATTTCATGAAATATTGGTTTGGTGTTGATGAACTCCTTTAGCTTTTGTTTGTCTGGAAAGCTCTTTATCTGTCCTTTGATTCCAAATGATAGCTTTGTTGGGTAGAGTAATCTTGGTGGTAGGTCCTTGCTTTTTATCACTTTGAATATTTCTTGCCACTTGGGTCTGGCCTGCAAAGTTTCTGTTGAGAAATCAGCTGACTGTCTTATGGGAGCTCCCAAGTTTGGTGGGGCGGGGTTCTCAGGGAATCACCAGAACCAGGGCCCGTAAACCGTGATAGCCAGGCTAAGGGAGACTCAGATGTGGACCAGCCAGCCAGCTCTGTGCGGAGAGGGCTCATCAAAGGAACAGTGGCCTCTGCCAGCCTTTTGTGCGGGAGAGAGCTGCCCTAGTAACTTTCACCTTGAGCCAGACACTTCAGTTCCTGCCCCTCTGTACCTGATGTTTTTTGAGTTGCACCCCCAGAACTGGAACTCAGAGGAAATGAGTCAGAGTAGTAAGTCTGTGTGTGGAACCTTTAAGAGGAACTGCCTGGCCCTGGTGGAGTAGCTAAGTTGATTAGAGTGTGGCTCAGTCCCCAGTCAGGGCACACTCAAGAATCAACCAATGAAAGCATACATAAATGAAACAACAAATCAATGTTTCTCTCTTTTCCCCCCTCCCTCTAAAAATTAATCAATAATAAAAAAAAAATAAACTGCCTGGGGCTCTAGCAGCTCTCCACCTCACTCAACCTTAATTCCTACTGATTTTTACAGCCAGAAGTTATGGGGACTTCTTGTAGCACTGGAATCCTTGCCTGAGGGGGCTGGTGTGGGTTTGGGACCCCCTTGATCCTTAGTGGGTAGCTCTGCAATTGAGATATCCCTTCTGATTCTTATCAGCCACACTTGGGTACGGGACCAGCTCTTTCTGCATCTCTCTCCCTCATATGTCTCGTGTGGCTTTTTCTTGAAATCCCTAGTTGTCGGGGTTCTGTTCAGCTAGATTTCAGATGTTTCTGAATGATGGTTGTGTAGTTTAGTTGTAATTCTGATGTGGCTGTGGGACAATGTGAGAATCTCATTTACCTTTGTTTCCATCTTGACCAGTAGCGTTGGTTTTGAAACTTGACTATTCTGTTTAGTGGCCCATCCATGTTCCTGGGCATGGAACTTAATCTGTCTCTACTTCCTTTTTCTTCATGCAACATGCAGGTAATAATAGAGCCTTCTTCTTTAGGTTATAATAGGGATTAGGTGTGTTGATGTATACAAGTGCTTGGAATAGTGTCTGCCACAGAGCAAGTGCTCAGAGTAAATGTTAGTTACTGTTCAGTCTTTCCTGAAAATGGATTCCTGGGTTCTTTCTCTCTAGTGCCTGATACTCAGGTCTTTTCAAATCCAAGCAGTGTATAGTTTCTGATTTGATACAGGACTCCAGTTACTCCTAAAAATATGTAGAAAAGAAGATGGCAAAGGAATAAACCAAAATGTGAACAGAGATTGTGTTAGTATAGTAGATTGGGATGATTTTTTACTTTTATTTCTCTTATTGTTCACATATTCAGTAATCTGGTTATGTTACCAGTTTAATAAATTCTTATGGAAAAAAAAGCCAGGCTGGCAGTTGCTTAAGTGCTCACCCAAGTGGGGCAGATTGGGTGGGCACCTGGGTCTGCCTGCTCTAATGCATCCATAGGTGGAGTACTTTCCCATTTATGCTTATAGTTGCAGAAATGCAACTGTGTTTATAAGTCTTTAGCAGAAGTATCCCCAAAAGTTAGAAGATGGGTATGTGATTCCTTGTGAAACTCTTCCTCCTTTGCGTGTTTCTTTTCTTGTCATTATTTTCTTTTTTCATTTTTTTCTGCTCTCCCTGAGTGGGCCTTTGTCCATCTGTTACTCAGTCTCCTTGGGTCTCACTCAAGCCCCTTCCCCTTGAAGTCCTCCCCTTTCAATACTCTATCTTTTTCTTTTACTTACTGTCATGAAGAAATGGTGCACACACATCTATATTCAAAATAAATTCTATTTTCTTTCTTTTTTTTAAAAATTTATTGATTTTAGAGAGGGGGAAGGGAGAGACAGAGAGATATCGATTTGTTGTTCCTCTTGTTTATGCATTCGTTGTTTGATTCTTATATGTCCTTTGACCCAGGATTGAACTTGCAACCTTGGCATATGGCGATGACATTCTAACCAGCTGAGCTAGCTGGCCAGTACTATTTCTTATTTTTCAATTGTAAAAATAAATGTACCTTTTCAACCTCAAAAGTCAAAAATTAAGTTGCCCTTTATTTAGTCAAACCAACAGTGAATGAATGAACAAATGAATTAACTTGCTAACTCACTAAACTCTGGGGGCTGTGACCTCCCAAAGGACCAGAAATGTTGAGGGGTTGGGAGGCTGAAAGACTGAAGGAATGCTGAAGCTACCCCTTTTCATCTTTCCCTATTTTTTTAAAATTTTTTTTTAAAATTTCTTTTTATTTATTTATTTTAGAGAGGAGAGAGAGAGAGAGAAAGGGGGGAGGAGCTAGAAGCATCAACTCCCATATGTGCCTTGACCAGACTAGTGCAGGGTTTTGAACTGGCGACCTCAGTGTTCCCAGGTCGACGCTTTATCCACTGCGCCACCACAGGTCAGGCCATCTTTCCCTATTTTGCATAGGGTTATCTGTGTTGCTACCATTTTGTTATGTGTCAGAATTTTAAACTTTTCCGAACTAGAATAACAGAAGTCTGGAAAATTACCAAAATATATTTTTACAGAGAAACGTTGCCAAATCTGGCACATTTCCTCAAAAGCCCATGAATTTTAATTACTTTCTGAAAAAGTTCAGTGAGCTTTCCCACTTTCCTTTCATGCGCCTCCTCTTGCCTGAGTGGAGAAATGGGCTTTCCCGCTCAGTTTGTTGTACCTGCAGGAATTTATTCTTAAGCAGTGGCATTCTGTAAGTGTCTCCAAATAGTACTGACAGGGATTTCAAGGGAGGGGTGCCAGCGATCTTGCCTAGCATCAGCCGGAGAGCTAGTAACTTGAGAAATCTTGCTATTTCAATGGGATTTTACAGTTGAATGTGAAATCTAGTTGAGGGAATTTAAATAATAAGGTGATGCCTTCCTGCACGTTATTGTACAGTTTACAGTCTTTTTCCCCTCCCACCACAAGTGCCTAATTTGAACGTAACATGTTTACAAATGTTCTTTGCTGTAAGGAAGTCTAGCACTGTTACAGTGGAGTCTGGATTTATAGAGTGGGTATAATGAGGATTTAGCATTTACTTTTCAAATGGATTCATCACAGGAATTTCTTTTTTCTTTTTTTTTTTTGGTGACAGAAAGAGAGAGAGGAACAAATAGGAAGGGAGAGAGATGAGAAGCATCAATTCTTCATTGAAGCTCCTCAGTCTCCTTAGTTGTTTATTGATTGCTTTCTCATATGTGCCTTGACCGGGGGGGGGGGGGCTACAGCAGAGCGAGCACCCTCTTGTTCAAGCCAGTGATCTTGGGCTCAAGCCAGAGACTTTGGGCTTCAAGACAGCGTTCTTTGGGCTCAAGCCAGCGACCATGGGGTCATGTCTGTGATCTCACGCTCAAACCAGCAACCCAGTGCTCAAGCTGGTCAGCCTGCACTGAAGCTGGATGCTGGATGAGCCCTCGCTCAAGTCGGCGACTTTGAGGTTTCGAACCTGGGTCCTCTGCTCTATCCACTGCTCCACCACCTGGTCAGGCTATCTCAGGAATTCTTTAAATTAGAAACAGTATACACATCACTTTTGAGTAAAGCAGCAGTTGTAGAGGGTCTGCACACCCTACTCTGCCTTGTCAGGTTTCAGCACGGACCCACATAGGTGTGAGTATGAGGTCTTGTGCTATGTTTGTGTCTGCTGCCTGTTTCACATACATCTATACATGTAGGAGGAGAAATTTCTCAGGTCACCTTAGCATGCTGAGGGCGGGCATGAGTGTTGATGAAATAATGGTAAAATTGTCAGCCCAATCTTAATATGCACCATTTATTGCCAATTTAAAAAACAAACAAAGGAAACATATCATTTTACATCCTCTAGAGATGACCTAGAGACTACCTTATCTCATGGATTCCTTGGATGGAGAAAATGCCCCTCCTTACCTGGCAGCAAGCCTGTCGTCTATTTGATATAGAGGCCACTTTATCTCTGAGTCAGCTTCCAGCTTTACACTTGTGTTCTTTTATTTTTCTTTTTTCCAGTTATTTTAGAGCGAGAGACAGAAACATTGATCTCTTCTTGTATGTGTCCAGACTGGAGATCGAACCCGACCTGTGCACATAGTGCTGACGCTCTAACCAGCCGAGCTATCTGGCTGGGGCTATACTTGTGTTCTTGAGAGCAGCTTGTGCGTGGTGATCTTTTCTTTCTCGGATAGTTCATTACTGCAGCAGATGTTGGGAGCCCAGTTCCATTGTCGTCCAGCTGTTTATGTGTCCATTTGGATTTCTTGAAAGAATTAATCAATTTTTAGGATCTTATGTAAGGGCTACAAATACAGTAGGATTTAGGGGGAAACTTTATTTTATGAGAGTTTGCATTGGATGTTGCAACAGATGTATCATGGAGGTGGAATGGAAGTCTAAGGGAATTCAATAGTAAAACTTCCCATTATCTTAAAACCAACCGATTCAGAAAGTCCAAGATTATTAGAACTCCCTTTTCAATATTTTGTACTAGAGAGTCTTTTAAGGAACATTACTGAAAGTTTGGAAAATGGAACTAAAAAAGAGACCACTTGAGCCAACTATTCTAAAATATCAACAATGATCATTTCTGAATATTCTTTTCTAAGCTTTTTATGTTTGTGGTTTAAAAAGATGTTATCATAGGGCGTTGGTTCTCAAAGTGTGCGCCAGGCCACACTGGTGCGCCCTAGAAGACTTCTAGGTGCACCCTATGGTATTCCAGAGAAGTATGTGCCTGTTGGGGACCAAAAATCCAACAGGGTTTTTGGAGTTTAGATTTTGGGGGGACAGAGGTGTGGGGAATTGGCTGTAAGCTGACAGTCTGCCCAACCCCCCACCTCACTTGCCTGATTAGGTTGCAAAAGGCTGTTCAGCTGTGGTGCTGGATTGTTTACACTAACCCCCATGTTCCCCGGAAAGACTGGAGGCAAGTTTCTTCTATCCTTTGGTGTAAAGTTAAGATGATATGTATGGTGGGGGTTTTCTGCACTCAACACAATTAAGAATAGAAAGAGAGGAATTCTTCAATGTATTGACAAGGAAATGAGAGTTTGCCCTTTCAAATATATGCCCAAACATTGAAGAAATCGCTAGGACACATCAGGCTCATGTTTCTCATAAACACAAGAATGAAAAAACTTAACACATTTGTGACAGTACTTGCCGAATTTACTAAATCTTACTTAAGAATATATCTATATATGTGAAAAGATAACTTTTTGTCTTTTTTATATTTTTAACCCCTCTTTTTTTAATTCTAAAAAGCATAACTCAGAAAATGTAACATAAAAATGTTTTTTTAATATCAGAATAAATTTAATTTTTTCATATTTATTTCATTTAATTACCATAAAAGCAAGCTTGGACTTTATTTTTCTTTAATATTTGACTTAATTATTATAACATATTTCTCAGAAATTTGTATATAATGCGCCTACAATTATTTGTAGGATTTTAAATGTGCCCCAACTTCAAAAAGTTTGAGAACCACTGTCGTGGAGTATATGTTTTTCTATATTGCTTCATAGTTTTGAAATAAATTTTATAGTTGTATATTATTTCATTGAGTACCATAATTCTCTTAAACATCCTTTTATTATTGGGCATTTGGGTTGCTTCTGCCACTTTGCTGTTGTATATAATATACTGTGATGAACATTTTTTGTACAACCTTTTCCATATTTTGGATGATTTTCTGAGAATGAGGTGATTGCACCAGAGATTATTGTGAACATTTTATGTACCCCTCTCTGATCAGAAGATGGATGTCGTGACTGGATTGGCAGGTTACGGAAAGTTAGAAACTGGGATGACTCCCAAGTTTCTGGTCCGTGTGATGTGGAGAATGGGTGGCATGGGTTTGAGATGTGGGGCCCCCAGGCAGTGAGGTTCATCTCAATGGTGGGATCACCAGCATCTAGGTTTTAAGTTGTGGATGTCATTGTTAGGGCCGCTTAGTGGGTAGAGTGAGAATAGAGGAAGGTGGATGATAGACCTCTGGGGAATGTCATTTTGTGATAAGAAGAGGAAATAAAAGCTACTCGGAAAATAAGGAGTGATGGGTGTAGGAAGTGGATAGCCAGGAAGAAATGGCTGGAACATGAGACAGTTTCAAGGAGGGGATACAGTAGGCAGCAAACAGTTTATATTTTATTTGAGTCTGTTTGAATCACACGTGCCAAGTGAGCTGAGGGTACCTAGGAAGGCTGGCAACTGTCAGAGATAACCTCTGTTAGAAACCTTAGCTATGGAGGAAGAGATAGAAGTCGGAAGTTGATAGAAGGGGTTGTAGATGGTGTATTCATCTGCTAGGGCTACCATAGCAGGGTACCACAGACCAAGTGGCTTAAACTCGGTTTATCTTCTTACAATTCTGGAAGCTGAAAGTCCAAGATCCAGGGTATCAGCAGGTTTGTTTTCTGAGGTCTCTCTTGGGTTGCAGGTGGCTAGCATGCTGTGTCCTCACATGGTCATGGTGGATTAGGGCCCATCCTAATGGTCTCATTTTAACTTAATCACCTCTTTAATGGTCCTGTCTCCAAATAGAGTCACATTCTGAGATACTGAGGATTAGGGTTTCAATATATTAATTTGGGGGGGGCACAGAAAATTTGGGAGGCCCAATTCAGCCCCTACCTGGTGGATTCTAAGCTTGGTGACCCACTTGTCTCTCTCCTTGCCCCATGCTTTCTCATCCTCCACACTGTTGACCATCTGCTCCTCCTCATACACTTGTCCCTTGGCTCTGGTGACCTGTGCTATTCTGGTCTCACGCCTCATCTCCTCTTGGTCCCATGGTGTCCAGGTTCTGCAGGTTTTGGGCCTTGGCTCTCTTCTCTTCCTGGAATCATTGATATCTCTGTCTTCCACGCCTTCTCAACCCTAACTCAGTCTCCTGTGGCAACATATTTCTCTCAGGCATAAAATTTGTGTCAGTAAATTTTATTTGATAATAAGACTAAATCATTCTGCAGCCCTGTCCTCATGATTGCTCATCTCATAGTGAAAAGTGAAAAAACAAAAGCAACATGTGAGAACAATGATTTTGGCCAAGTTTCAGTGAAATTGATATTTGAGTTTACCTCATTTCACAAATTAATGTTTTTCTCTCTAGAGTTTGGTTTTGGGTTCCTTTCTTTTCAAGAGCCTACCGTGGTTAAAATAAGACTTGAGTGGGTAGCTATCCCAGTAGAGTCTGGGGAAGAATTATGTTAGTGGGTGTGGTATCGCTGCCTTTCTCCTGCAGATATTTTTGTTGTTATTTGGTTTTTGAATTAAAGCTATGTAGAGGTTATGGCTATCTTATTTGATGCTGAGGAGGGAGCCTTTCATGATGGAATTGGTGAAGGGGTCAGGGTTGACTTGTAAGTATATGTTATTTAAACTATGGTTGGCTGTTTTTGTGTCTCTGATATGTATGTGCTAACATGGTGTTTCTCTTAGTAGTCTATTGAAATATATCAGTGTGATTTCTACATTAAAGTTTATATTTTTATTGAAGAGGCTGACTATCCGATTTCTTTTCTTTTTTTCGATTTCTAAAAGTATATAAATTATGGATAGAGTTATGATTTGGCTACCTGAAATAGAAGCACCCAGATTTTACTGGGCACTCTTGAGAGGAACATTTATGTCGGTTGACAGTTTTACAGTATATAATTTTAAAGTGAAATTCAAATTTAGGTTTTAATAGTAACTTGTATATTTGTTCTTTCTGTCTTCAAGAGGCAGGTTATTGGAATGACATGTGACCTTGTACTCTTGACTATGTCTGGTTGTGGGTTTGAAGTGTTATTTTTGTGTTTTTTAAAAATGACTTAAGTACTTCTGACTGTACATTTGGGACAGAGTAAATATGGTAGTTGGATATAGTTTTGAAAACCAAGCAGATTTTTAACCTGGTAATATGATAGTACTGTACAGTTGTCTAGGTTCACAGCTCTAGAAAACAGTCCAAGCTCTTAGTGACCTCCAGACTTGTTGGAATAGTTAGTGCTCTTTTCCTGAGAAAAATACATCAACTGATGTCCGTAACTCTAAATGCTCAAAGTTAGGGTGCTGCCCAGTAATGTGCTCCTGAGTTTGTGTTCCCACCAGTGGAGAACACAAATATTAAATCATATTTAATATAACAATTTTAAATATATGTGCAAAAATAATCTTTTCTATGAAAATTCATTTGAATGTTTTGGAAAGCACCTGGTAAAGTTTCCAAAAGTGATTGTAGCTGATTTAGGGGAGGCTGATTTGGGGGATCATAAAATAAAAGTATTTCTACTAACATTTTCAGTCATTCAGGATAAGTAGGCTAAGTTGTGACCATGTAAAATCTGAGAATCTTAGTGGCTCAAAGCAACAGTCCACACTCACACTGTGTGTTCATGGCGCACAGTGGGGGCTCTGCTCCGCGGTGCTGTCGACACAGTGATGGAACAGCACCCTCTGGAACACTGCTGATCCCCGTGACTGAGAGAGAGGCTGCTGTGGAGCCTGAATGGCCTTATATCTGAATTCAGCATGGTGGGGCTGCAGGATCCTGCCATAGAAAGGAGTATCGAGCATTTGTCAAGAGCAGGGGTCCCCGAACTTTTTACACAGGGGGCCAGTTCACTGTCCCTCAGACCGTTGGAGGGCCGGACTATAAAAAAAACTATGAACAAATTCCTATGCACCCTGCACATATCTTATTTTAAAGTTAAAAAACAAAACGAGAACAAATACAATATTTAAAATAAAGAACAAGTAAATTTAAATCAATGAACTGACCAGTATTTCAATGGGAACTATGGGTGTGGATGCATCCTGTGCTCCTCTCACTGACCACCAATGAAAGAGGGGCCCCTTTGGGAAGTGTGGCTAGGGCCGGATAAATGGCCTCAGGGGGCTGCATGCGGCCTGTGGGCTGTAGTTTGGGGACCCCTGGTCAAGAGTAATACAGTCTACTCCACATCGCTTCCCAGTTGTCTTTATTAGTTTCACCATTCTTTAAAGAGATTGGACTTGGAGGGTGTTGCCCTGAGGGTGGTTTATAAAGGAAAGGCCAACCTGACCAGGTGATGATGCAGTGGATAGAGTGCTAACCTGGGACACTGAGGACCCAAGTTCAAAAGCCTGGGGTCACCAACTTGAGCGTGGGGTCACCATAGGCATGACCCCATGGTTACTGGCTTGAGCCCAGAGGTCGCTGGTTCGAAGCCCAAGGTCTCTGGCTTGAGCCCAAGGTCACTGGTTTGAGCAAGGGGTCACTGACTCAACTGGAGCCCCTGTCCCCCATCAAGGCACATATGAGAAAGCAATCAATGAACAACTACGGTGCTGCAACTACAAGTTGATGTTTCTCATCTCTCTCCTTTCCTGCTTGTCTGCTATCTTTTCTGTCTGCCTCTCTCACTAAAAAAACAAACAAAAGAAAAAAGACCACTGGGTACTAGAGTCAGAGGACATATACTTAAAGAAAAGGTGTCAGCACTACAGCAAAATATAGGCAAGTAAGCATATGTTTATAGGGTTTAATTTAAAGTAACATATGTAGGTATGTATCTTTTTTTATTACCTCCAGTGTTACCTGGCTTTTTGAAAAACCAGCCAGCCAAACTGTCCATCTTTACGCATTTGGATGAGTGAGCCTCTTTTGTCTTCTTAAACTCCCCTCTTATGTCCTCCATCAAATTAGTTCCCCACTTTTTATGATAGATTCATTTGTTATTTCTCTTGTTTCATTTCTACCCTAGTTCTTATTCCTAAATTACTAAATTTGTGCCCCAACGGGAGTCCCCATTGCTTACTTGGATGGGTACCTTTTATGCATTGAGGAAAAAGGTGCCCTTCAGGGTAAACACAATCCCACAGGAGCGTGGCTTGCTGTCAGCCCCCTTGCCCCCCTTGGTGGCCCCACTGTGATGCAGTGCACAAACCAAGCAACTCCCTGCTTCTAGTCATTGTCTCCCTTAATTCAGACTACCCTATCCCTTGATTAAACCTCCTTTGCAGTTTTTGTTGTTTCTATCCCTGCACAAAAATCTTTTTTGTTGGATCCCCATTATTTACAGTGGCTGTCCTCAACTTTTTTCCATCAGACTATCGTGTCATTGGTAATTCTCAGTCACACTGTTGCTGTCTGGATGCCCTGACATCAGTAACGACTGCAACGTAGACAGAGGAGAGAGTCCGTGTAAGGC
Organism: Rhynchonycteris naso; assembly: GCA_037038555.1. Classification (NCBI taxonomy): domain Eukaryota; kingdom Metazoa; phylum Chordata; class Mammalia; order Chiroptera; family Emballonuridae; genus Rhynchonycteris; species Rhynchonycteris naso. The sequence goes on along the minus strand of CM072997.1, from coordinate 42,293,238 downwards.
GTCCCTCCCTTCCCCCTGCACTCTTACAACTAGAAACCCCTTAGCTTGCACTCTCGGTCTTGCCTCAGCTTGCCTTTTCTCCCAGCTTCAGGGTCCTTCAGTACCCTACGCCAGCGGTCTTCTGCTACTCTGTCTAGTCACTACTTTCTGAATATACTTGTCTTCTACATTTAAAGTTCTTTTCTATTTCACTGCATTCTACTCATTCTCCAGAAGTCAAGGACAAGGCTATCTGCTTGGCCATCCTTATCCGGTCCTCCTATACCATGATAATAGATCTCTCTCTAACCTTAAACATCAGTCTCTCTTAACCTTGTGGTTTAAGGTTAGAGGAATTTTATTGACTGGAGGGGGGAGGAAGAAGCTCCCATATTCACTTCTTTAGATACCTATTCTATGTTTGAAGTGAATTTTTGGCTTTCTGTGAGCAGTTGTTTTGTTAAATTGCTCTAAGTATTTTCTTTCCCTAGGTAGATTGCTAATGCCTAGGAGGCAGTAGATGTGTCTCTCATTCTTTCTTCTCCTGGAGCCTGTGTATACCCGGCTCCCAGGTCAGAGCAGTAGGCTGCGACTAGGAGCCTAAAGTAATACATGTAATACAGTTCTGGTTGGAAGCTAGGCTGGGTCTTCCTAGCCAAGGGGTATTGACCTATTTTTCCTTCTTATCTCTGTGCAAAATATTTGTTGTACTTAGTGTTTTCTCCCTGTCACAACAAATGTTTGTCTCTCCCTTTCATATGAACGGAATGCTACAGTGCTAGTTAAATCAGTGGAAAAAAACAATGGAGAAGAAAAGTTGGTAAGCAGTTTTAACTTCTAAAGTTGGGGGCCTTATAATTATGTCATTGAAAAAAACTATATTTACATTATTCTCTGTCTGCCTACCTAACTACTGAGGGACATGACTAAGGGTAGATGGTAAATTTTAAGTTTTTATGCCTTTTAGTTTGATGATTTACAATTTAATAATGTGGCATTTTAAGAACCATTTTGTTTTAGATAAAATACTTGAAGAAAGAAATGAGTGTTTCTTAATCAGGCATGATAAAGTAGTTCACTATTGAATATTTTATTTCTTACCAGACTTTTTTTGGGAAAATTTATTGTATATTATTTTATGTTTCTATACATGGTCAAACTGATTAACTTTAAAAATTGAGTTTTGTATTGCTTTACGGGTTGTATCCTATATTCAAGGGAGCCATGTGTATGAATCCTTATATAGATATATGAAATATTGCCGTATCCTATAGAAATTAGCAGAATTATTATTCAAAATTAATTAACATTTATAAATTTAAGCTTAGTAGACATACACTTTTATTAACATTTTAGTTTGTGACTTAAAAGGATTATTAAGCCCTGGTCAGGTAGCTCAGTTTTTTAGCGTGCCGTCCTGATATACCAAAGTTACAGAGCCTCCCTGGTGGTCTTGTGGTTGGGATTTGGCGCTCTCTCCACCCCAAAGTTGTGGGTTACAAGAACCAACCAATGAATGCATAAATAAGTGGAACAACAAATCAATATTTCTCTCTCTTCTCTTTCTAAAATCAATTAAAAAAAAGCGACAGAACTGGAAAAAGAAGATTATTTAGTTATGGTATTCCTTATAGGTGATTTGCTGGATAGTATATCTTTATAAATACTTAGAATGTATTTAGAGATATGTAAGAGCTGTATAATAGTGCATTTGCTTTTAAATTCAGTAATGCTTCCAACATTAGAAACACTGGAAAAAAATCGATTCAGAAAATACTTCTAAATTCCAATATGATTATTGGTTTTAATCAGCTTATGTGAAATAACCCACTGCGTTTAAGCTGTTACCTTTCTCGTTTTTTCTTTTTTTTCAAAAAGATTTTATTGATAATTTTTATAGAGAGAAGAGGGGTTGGAGAGAGAGAAGTATCAAGTCATAGTTGCTTCACTTTAGTTGTTCACTGTTGGCTTGCTGCTTGTCATATGTGCCTTGACCAGGCAAGCCCAGGGTTTCAACTTGGTGACCTCAGCATTCCAGGTCGATGCTTTATCCACTGTGCCACCACAGGCCTGGCTTAAGCTGTTTGCTTTAAAAATTCTTTTAAAATGACAATGTAGTTTTGCCTTCTCAATTTACATCATCTGTGTCTTTTTTGGAACATCTTAGCTATTTTTATTTGATCAATTTTCACCAATAAATATTCATGAAATCCTAATGTAAGTGTATAAACCTCTCTGATTACATAGTGTATTGTTAGTCCTTATTTTAGGGGAAAACTGGGATAACTGCTTGAAGAGGCTTCTGAATTTTTATTATTCTAAAATAAATTTAAACAATTTTTATTTATTGATTTGAGAGAGAGACAGGAACATCAATCTGTTCCTGTATGTGCACTGACCGGGGATTGAACTGGCAACCTCTTGTACTTTAGGATGATGCTCTAACCAACTGAGCTATCTGGCCAGGGCAAGAACTTTTTCTTTTTCTTTTTTTTTTTTTTTTTTCACCCAGTTTTATTGAACAGAAAGAAAAACTTTTTCTTAAACATAAATACAGAAGCATTACTGGAGATGCACTGTTAAGTAATGCATATTTTTCTCTTCTTTTATGATAGAGATTTCTTAATTTGTAATTTCAGATCTCTTTTTGCTTTTATAACTAGATGAATTTATTTAAATAGCCAATGCCATTTGCAGCTGACCATTAATAGTCAGCACATAGGGAACATTCACATGTGCCTCAGCACCTTTACTTAAAATCATTCTGTTCATTCTGTGCATTTCTTTCTGTGCTGTGTGTGGTTAGACCCTTAATAGATATATTTTTTCCTGATGAGGTCGGAATAAAGAGAGCTGCTTTCCTTTATCTCTGAGTAAATATCATTGAGAAAAGTTCTTGTGGACTGGTATTTTTGGTTTTTAACAATTTAATTATCAGATGCATGCTCACCCCAGAATAAAGGAACTCAGTCTTTCCAGAGTTGAGCCTTTTTTTGTTGACTCAATAATGACAGACGCTGGGACAGATTCTTAGGCGATGATGTGTTCAACCTCTTTGTGGGGAAACTGAGGCTCAGAACTGACTGTGTGCTGAGGGTCTCACGGTGAGCTAGCTGCACAGCTGTGTTGGCAGTCATTTTAACCTCTGTGGTCTGTTGCAGAATGCAACAGCTGATGTTTCCCTGAGACATGGCTTGCTTCCTTAGCCCAAACAACAAGAGTAAGTTGAATTCAATACATTTCCCCCTATTGTCACTGAAAAGAGCGTCAACTTTTTTAAAAGTTTATTTTGTAAAAAGAAGGTTGTTCTGCTGTGGTGTTTACTGGGCTATTTTATGTGAGTGTCTTAGTTTAGCCAATTGTCTTAAAAAACCATCTAATGCCTAGGAGGCAGTAGATGTGTCTCTCATTCTTTCTTCTCCTGGAGCCTGTGTATACCCGGCTCCCAGGTCAGAGCAGTGCAAGAAACCATAAATGAGTGTCTACTAGGTGCAAGTCACTGTACTTTTAATTATAAAGGAATAACCTTGAGTGATCAGATGGTTTGATCAAGTTGAAGACCATTGGGTGCCTGATCTGTGGTGGTGCAATGGATAGAGTGTTGACCTGGAATGCTGAGATCACAGGTTTGAAACCTCAGGCTTCCCTGGTCAAGGCACATACAAGAAGCAACAGCTACAAGTTGGTGCTTCCCATTCTTCCTCCACTGCCTCTCTCTCTTTCCTCTTTAGAAATCAATAAATAAAATCTTTAAAAAAAAAGTATAAGAGCATTGGTGTAAGCAGGGGGAGGGGGCAAGGGTCAGGAGGACTTTGATGTATAAAGTAGCACATGACATCAGATTGGGACCTCCTGATACACAAGTCAATCCACGTGGAAGGAAGTTGGTTTTCCCCTGGTGTCTGTATTCAGTTTAATGATCACTGGCTGTATTTGATGTCTGTGTGCTGGCCAGGGAGAGTCAGAGCTGCCGGGTGTGCCAGTTCTATTTGAGTAGCTGTACGTTCATCTGGGGGTGCCAGGGTCTCGGGTTTGCCAATCTAAACGTATTCAACTTCATGGAATTTTAAAAATCTGCTTTGAGGGAACAAATTGAGAGCTCTCTGGGTTATCATTACCACATCCCATGTCCCAATTAATAGCTGAGTTTGTGTTTCTGGCTATAACAGTGGTTTATAAGTTTTTGGCTACCATGTCCCACAGGGACTCATAGGCATTTTCAGACATTAGCTCATTAATTCTAACATCCAGTATGAATTGAGTAGCATGACCATAAGTTTCCCCTAAAGCTAGGGCTGCTGGCTTTTCATTCTAGACCTTCTAGGATTTTGGCTGGGGTGGGGTGCCAAGCTGGTGGTGGGTGGGAGGTGCAAACGGGCTGCACCAAGTCTTGGAGGTGGGTGTCATTCTCTGAAGTTGTCCTACCTTTTGGCAGTTTTTCCTGCAATGACTGCCGAGCTTCCTCCAGGGTAAAGGCCAAAGGACAGTGATGCTGGCTATATTTCCTCCTCAGGGTTCTGAACCTCATGGAATCTCTTGCAAATGAGGCAACTTTCTAGGTCCTGTACCTGGACACACCTGCCAGAAGACAGCCCAAGAAGAGTCAGGAGTTCTTCAGGATCAGAAGCAGAGATGGCATTGGGAAGGGAGGGATCAACATCGCTGAGAGCTTTCTGTGAGTCAGGGCTTTGCTATCTCAGTCAGCTTGTGTTATAATCCTAACAATGGAATGGATGTTGTCTGTCATCCCCAAGTTTTCAGATCAGAATTCTTTTGGTTTTGAGTCTGGGTTTGTGATTCAAATCCTTTGCTGCCCCGTATTGGGTTAGATAAAAAGGGAATCTCTTGGTAAACTCTCCTGTAGAAAGTCCCAATGTAAAAGTAAAGCTTCTCTTTTAGAAACTGTGCTATTATGAAGAACTTGGAGCCTTAGGAATTAGAGAGAAGGGTGTGCATAATATAATAAGTGGGATAAACGACTCCAACCCAGTCAGGAAAGCTTCCTTCTTGCCCTGGTTCTTCTAAAAACCAGATGTGTAACACCTGGGTCCATTTCTGTCTGTGTTAAAAGAATGTTTTGCCTGGGATCCTAAGGCATTTTGCTCAGACACCAGAAAGGATAGTTTGTGGTTTATAATCCAAAACCTTCAATTTTGTCATAGCAGCCACTGTTAATTTTTGACTTAAAAGTCCCTCTTACGAGTCTAGGTAATGTATTCATCATTTCCACAGTTGGGAAATTTTTATTTTTTCTTTTTTACGCATCACCTTATGAGTTGTAAAGTTCTAGATGCTCTGTTTCAAATCCTTCATAACTAGCCTGTGCCTGGATTGAGGGCAGCCCAGCTCCTGGCCGATGGCTTTGGTTGATAGGGCCAGCCTTCCCGTACTCAGAAACAAACCTTGACTTTGAAACCCATGGTTCCTGGCCCCTCTCTGCCTGTTCAACAACACCCTTTGGGGTGGTATAACCAGGATGTTGAATTAATTGCCCTTCCTATTCACAGGACTTTTTAAGATTGGAGTTAACTTTATGATTTATGGGCTCCATTTGCTTTTAGCTGTTTCTTTTCCACTCTTCAACTCTATTCCATTTTGTCATTGCCTGATAATTTAATGTCCTGTGTATTATCCAGAGTTTGAACACAAGGCAACAACTTACTGTATAGAAAGTGCCCAGTAGTTGGGCTGATTTTTCCCCCTGTTAATCCAATATTCTAACAAAAGCCATTCTACCAGCAGTCCATTAAATACTCAATAAAAATCTTTAGAGAAAGGGGCAAACGCTCAGTATGTAGTAGCTTTAGCCATGGAATAAAGGATCAGAAATTGGGTAACTATCCTTGGTAAAGTAAATGGCATGAATCAGTTTCTCTAAGGAACTGTGTTGGTGGGAATGAAAATCAGCCTCACTTGAGCCTTTTCGTAGATGCATGGCAGGGTCCAAGCGTGCACTCTGGGGAACCCTGCAGAGCATCTGGTCCTGTGTGAGCCCACTAGCTCTGTCTCTTTTGAAAACCATGCTGCTTGAGTAAATTGTCCTAATAAAGAATGCGATTTTCATTCCACTTGCCCTTTAGTTGACAAATACTGAGAAAGTATCTTGCGCTTTGGTTTCTAACCTGAGTCTTTCCTGATCTTTTATGAACTTGGTGTGTCATCTGAGAGCCTGATTATTCTTGGCTAGTTGTGATCTGGAGGAAAAGGTAGAGATGATGGAAGCAGACCTTGAAGGAAGCATGGCCCGTCTCTAACATGCATCTATTACTTACTCTCTACACCAGAGTCCTGTGTGCCAGCCACTGTACCAGGCGGTGAGTGGGTCCTTTGCACCTGGGGAGTTCAAGCCTTCGCAGTGTGGGTGGAGGGAGCCAGAAGAACATAAGCAAACTAAGTTTCGCTGGAGGTGTATTGGCTTGCTCAGAACATGCAGTCTATGAGGAGTGTCTACTCACTGGTTTACATCAGGGTGTAGTATTTGTTTAAGACCAGAAGCTCAGCCGAACCTCTCAAGGGCCTACATCTGAACCCTTCTGAGGACCTAATGCAGCTTTGCTGTCTGTCCTACAAGGTCTGTTGTCACTGCTTCTCTCTGCACATGTGTGCTCCTTCTATTCTTCTCCTCATCTGACTTCTTCTTTCCTGAACGATACACCCTGTCCCCTTTATCTGTGTGAACGCCCTGGTCCAGTGCTCACAGCCATCTGACTATAATCTCTGTGTTCTTGGGAGCTGGTATTGTTTGGGCTGGTATATATACATCCACAACCCAGTTAGCTATATCCTGGTGGAAGGAGCTGTTGGTGGCCTTGGCATATTTGTCTGTCCTGCGAGGTTTGCCTTGTGGTTGCAGGCACTTCACCAGGAAGAGATGAGGCTGAGAGGAAGGCTAGAGTCAGGTTGTGGAGTCGTGTGGTCTCTGATAAGGAATTATTTTTGTGTGTGGTAAGGTATACATAATATAACATTTATCATTTAACCTTTTGTAAATGTACAGTTAAATGGCATTAATTACATTCACATTATTGTGCAACCATAGCCAGCATCTAGCTCCTGAAATCTTTCGTCTTCTCCAAGTGAAACTCTGTACTCATTAAACAACTTCTGTTGACTCCTCCCTCAGTCCCTGGTAACCATCATCCAGCCTCCGTCTCTATGGTTTAGGTTACTCTATTCTTCATGAATGGGGTTGTTCAGTATTTGTCCTTTTGTGACTTGCTTATTTCAGTTAGTGTATTGCCCTCAAGTTTCATCCATGTTGTAGCATGTGTCAGAAATTTGTTTAGCCATTCATAATTGATGGATTCTTCAGTTGCTTCTGCCTTTTGACTATTGTAAATAATATTGCTTTGAATATGGGTGTACAGATACTTGTTTGAATCTCTGCTTATACCCTAAAGTGGAATTGCTGGGTGATATGGCATTTTGTATTTCTTTTTTTCTTTTCTTTCTTTTTTTTTTTTTTTTGAGGATCTGCTAACACATTTGAATATTGTCTTAAAAACACTGGAGAGTTATGGTAGGATTTAAAGTAGGGTTTACCTGATCAGATTGTGATTTAGAAAGGCATCTTGGGCAGTGTGGTTCATGGATTAGGGAGGGAGAGGGCTGGCAGAGGCTGAGGTGGCCAGACAAGGCAAAGAGACCACTCTGAAGGCTTTTGCCTTCCAGGTGAGATTTGATGAAGGTTGTGTAAGCAGTTGCATTGGGCAACAGACGGGAAGGGATGGAAATGGGAATGATAAGGTGATATAATCAATGCAAAAGGTTCGCTATGAGGGAGAAGTAGGACACAGGGAGAGGCCAAGGATGAGAAACTGGGTTAATTGTGACTTTGTGGAATTTAGGGGGTGTTGGGCAAATAAGTTTGTAAAATGTGTGATTTTTATGCTCACTTTGTTAAAATTGGCCACTGTTCATGTGATAATGCTGCCACATGATAGCGCTGATTGCCTTTCTGCTTGGAAAGGGGCTTGGTTATGTTAATGTGTGCTGGAGGAGGGGCTTTTGCGTCAAAAAGTTTTAAAAAGGAGGAGCTAGGAGGCCATTTTGGAAGAGGCCACATGGTAGCAGAGAAGAAGCAGCCAAGATGGAGGCGTGCAGGTGGGGAAAAGGAGGTGGCTGAGGCTAGTAGGGCCTTTGATTCTTGGAAAAACCAGAAAGATTCTCCTGGTTGTGGAACGGGAGGACATGTGAATGGGTTTTGGTGCCTGTGTGTTTGTTTTTTACATGTTGGCCGCTACAAGTCTAGAATAAAGAAAATGGCCCACCAGTTTTGGCTCAGTTGTTTCATTATGATCTATCCAGATCAAACGGGAACTTGCACAGGCCAGGCGGCTGTGATGGCTGTGACTACTGGCCCTACAGGGGGAATAAGAAGATTATCTTTGTTTGTTTGTTTTTGTATTTTGGTAGGGAATGGTAGAGGATGTAAGTTCTGAACATGTATTCAGATGTTAGACACAGCCTTGTGGTAGAGATGATTGGTGGACAAGCTGTTTATAAAATGGGTTGCTAATTTGGGGGAGAGAATAAAGTAAAGAATGAAGGGGCAGATGGGCATGCAGTCTGGCTGAATTTAAAAGTGTTTGGGATATTATTGGTGTAGCTCCACAGTTTCCCAGCTCCTGTGGGTCTGCTTCACATTCCTACCTTCAGGAAGAAATATATTCATCAAAATTTATAAAACCAGAAATTATGGCCAATTCATTGGCTAATAAACACTAGGTTTCATAAAGTTTTAGACTAAAGCATTGAGTGTGTTGAATTTGGCTTATATTCTTTTTTGCTCATTTACATTTTCTGATATTTCCTGTGGTTAACATGTACTTCTTTTCAAAGATCATTCAACATTTTAGAAGTTGCTTATTTTCTTTTCTTGACTCTCTCCCTGGACTCTGAGCTTCTGGGGTTGGAATGGGGTTGGGGAAGTACCATGATTATTCATGTTGTGTCCCCAGAACTTAACAATACCAGAGGCCAACAGGACTCATTGTAAAGGGTGGTTGAACTGAATTGAATGGAAATGTAATCTAACTGGTCTCCAAGATGAGATTTTTGTGCTATTTTAAAAGATCTCGGAAAGAAATTCCAGTTTTTTCTCAGCCACTTAGCTCATTCATTAGATTAGGTACTGAATCGCATCCTATAGACGTGGCCCCTTTTGCCTTTGTTTTACCATCAGAATGTGCCAAGATCTGTTTTGTTCATGAAATCTTGCCGCAGTGGCCCCAATTTTTTTTTTAACTTTAATGTGTTTCTCATGTTATTCTTAAAAGCATTAGTGATCTCATCTTTGGGAGCCAAATAACTCAATTCTGTTTCCTGTCCTTTGTTGATAATATTATGTTTTTAGGGGAATGAGTCAAAGTGGCTTGAAGCTGCAGTCATTATTTTGCTTCTGGTCAGCTGTGACAGGGCCAGCCCACCCACTGCAGCTGTGAGAACCTGCATTATTGAATGGTTCACTTGTCAATCGTTAATTTGCATACTTGTTTTCCCTTTGTGTTTCTCTGTCTACCATGTGCCTGAGGTTGTGCACTCTGCCTTTGGGGAAATAAAGATGAATAAGGTGCGACTCTTGACACCCTGGAGCTGATTCTGTAGAAAAGGGGCTCTCATGCATACATGCCCACCATACAGGGAGGCTAATGAGTGGAACTGGAGTTATGTAAGAACAATGGTTGGTATGCTAAGAGGACTCCTGAAGGTGCTATCTCTGATGTATAATTCTAATGATCTTACAATAGACGTGTAAACATTCTCATTTACAATTACTAACTCAATACATAACCTGCTTTCCTTAAGTTTTCCTGCAGGAGTGGCCTTTATGGTTTTGCTTTAAAAGTTCCTTCATGGTGGCGCAGTGGATAGAGTGTCGGACTGGTATGCGGAGGACCTAGGTTTGAAACCCCGAGGACTTCAGCTTGAGCGTGGGATCATAGAAATAACCCCATGGTTACTGGCTTGAGCCCAAAGGTCACTGGTTTAAAGCCCAAGGTTGCTGGCTTGAGCAAGGGGTCACTCTCTCTGCTGTATGTCCCCCCCCCCCGCACATATGAGAAAGCAATCCATGAACAACTAAGGTGTCGCAATGAACACTTGATGCTTCTCATCTCTCTCCCTTCCTGTCTCTCTGTCTCTGTGTCTCTGTCACAAAAAGAAAAAAAATTAATAGTTTCTGCATATTTAAAATTATGTTCATAACTTAATGTTGATCCTTGTAATCATTGCAACCTCAGGTCTGATTTGTGAATGTTTTTCAAGTTCCACAACAAACTGTTCCAACCTAAAAACGCACATTTGTTCTCATATGTGGTACCCTGAGAACTTTGGATAACATGATAATATGGTAGATCCCCAGACACTATAACTTAGCCTGATGATTAACTTGGAGTAACTTTTCAGTGTTGTTGTTTTAATATCAAATAAGTAGAATGACGTTGCATTTCATATGGATCTGCCATCTCTTTTTTCATCTCTTCTTTGGGCCTGTTGGGTTTGGGAATGCTGGTCTTGACGTTCCCAAGCAAGGATGACATTAAACGTGGTGGGTGACTTGTCATTTAAGTTGGTGATGGGGGTGGACTACTTATATTTAAATGTTAAGTTACAGATGGCCATTTTAAGATGGTTTGGGACATTTATGCTGTGTGCTTTTTTGGATTTTGAAGAATTTTCTTGAAATGATGCTTTTACTATTTAGAGTGGTATGTTTACACTTAAAGGATGTGAGTGAATGAATTGGTGTACATTGAAATGTTAGTAATTTTGGAAGTTTTTGAGATAAGAATAAGTGAGGAAAAGAAAGGTTGTGATGTATATTTTGGGGTTTGTTGATTGGAAAAGAAGAGCTCGGGCAGCCATGGAGTCACCTGGCATCAGTTGGTTCCTGGGCTAAATCAGTACCTGTAGATGGAGAGAGCCTGCTTCGAGGCTCCTCTGTGGTCCCTCTGTGGTATTTTGTATTGCTTTCACCAAGGTCGGGGGAAAGAGGTTAGGTTTGGCTTGATGATGAATATCTAACAGTGCTATAATACTACATGTTGGACACTGAACTTCATGTTTATGTCTCTTAGGGGTCTTGGTTGCTTGCAGTTCAGGAATAATATAGAGGCTCACTGGCAGAGAGGTTGGAAGACCAGGAAGGATACAAACTTGGAAGGTAGGCAGGAACCGAGGAAAGGCTGGAGGGCTGGGCAGCAGGATCCCTAGCAGCAACCATGCTGCAGGAACCAGCCGGTTTTCTTGCCCCTGCTATTGCTACAGTGTGAGTAATGAGATTAACCTCCAGGCACCACCACCAGCTTTCAGTCACCCGGGGCTCCAAATCCCAGGAAGATGTGATTGGCTGTGCATAAACCATGCTGCTTGGGGTGGCAAGAGAGATATGTCTCTTTTGAATTCTGTAATGGGAGTTGGGCACTACTTCACACTAGAGTACTTGTTATCACAAGGTTACTGGGAGGTTCTTAAAAGCTAAGTTAAGTGCAAATAGGAACAGGACTGTGTACTGGATAGTGTCCCCTTTAAAAAAATAAAGACAAATGGCTACTATGGCTCTCCCCTTTGGCTGCCCAACATTCACATGACACCTTCCTTACCATACTTATGCTTATGAAAATAAAAATGCCCCAGCCAAAATAATGCAACTCTCTCTGTATGACTGAACATATAGCCACCCTGTCTTGAGAGGTTCTGTTCTTCTTTGTAAAAATTTCCTTAGTCCATTGTCTCCTGTAGCTTCAACTAAGATGAGCACTGGGGAAGATGGCTTTGTTGTTCTTATGAGTGGGAGTTGTTGGGGTTGATTGTGTTAAAGATCAAGCAATTGTACGTCGCTCACTGTCAGCCAGTATAGATCCTTTAAATATCTTTGTTGGCTACCACAAGCAATCAATGAACTACCAAAGTGAAGCAACTGTTAGTTGATAACTTCTTGCTCCATGCCTCTCTTCCTCTCTCTGTAAAATCAGTAAGTAAAATCTTTTAAAAATGTTGTTGGCTTTTAAGGTTTATTTGCTACCATAGATTAATATAACCAAAACCGGAGATACTGCCAACTCCTAAGCTTTTGAAACTAGAACTTGGTGTGAGAACTTGTCTCCTGGCAGTTGGAACTGGCCTTGGTGTTCTGCAGGGTGTTTTAGTTTTACCTGGGAACAGTAAGAAACAGTAGAGTGGGTGATACCTTTCCTGTGCTACATCTTCATGGTCGGTGGCAGTGCTGGGCCTTTCTCAGGCCACGGAGACAAAACAGGTGTCGCTTGTAACAGGTCACATCTGTCACCTCCGGTCTGAAGGACTCTTAGCAACATCATATGTTTTCACTGACTTTCAACAGGCTGGATTCACAGTGTGCTTGTCTTTTTCCTGTAATCCTTAAGAAATAGCCAACACATAGTCTAGCATCTGAATTTTTCTCGAATTCTTTAAAATTGCAGGCACAAGGTCTAAGAAGTAAGACACATAGGCCATAGTTTAATCAGCTGTTTTAAAGATTTTTATCGATTGGTTTTAGAGAGAGGAGAGAGAGAGAGAGAGGGAAAGGGGAGTAGGAAAGAGCAGGAAGCATCAACTTAGAGTAGTTGCTTATCATATATACCTTGACTGGGCAAGCCTGGAGTTTCAACCCAGTAACCTCAGCATTCCAGGTCGACGCTCTGTCCACTGTGCCACCACTAGTCAGGCCCAGCTGTTTTATTATTGAATAACAAAGGTGATCATCTAGCGAGTCCAACATGTAGGTCCTCATGCCCTCCACCCTGTGGCCTTGGTCCAGCCAGTCCATGCTCTTTGGCATGTTACTTATGAAACTCCACTTCCTCCTACCAGCTTCTATTATTAGGTAAGATGCTTTCTGTTACAAATAGTGAACAATCCAACTCAAACAGCTTAAACAATAAGGGGAAGTAATTGGCTTCCTTGACTGAAAACTTGACCGCTGTGGGCAGGCCTACAAATGCCAATTTGACCCAGAGGTTCGTGATGTCATCAGGGCTCCTGTGTGAATTCTCTTCTATATAATTGCTGGCCCTGCCCTCTTCCTTGCCTTGGCTTCCTCCTCAGGCCAGTCCTCCTGTGATCCCAGTGGTCGCAGCAGTTCCAGGTGTCACATCTGTAAATCATGCCATCCAGAGTTAGATAGAACATTTGTTCTAATATTCCAGGCCTCAGGCTCAGTTCTGTGACCAGCCCTAAATTGATGACTGTGGCTGAGAGATGGAAATGCGCATTCATTGCTTGACTTAGTCTAGATCATGTGCTACATTCTTGGAACAGAGAGATAAAATTGGCTTCCCTAGAACAACAAGGATTCCCATGGGGGTCTTGGGAAGGAAGGGTGTTCCCATCTACGCGTCAAACCCAAGTAACTTCATGCTCTTCGCGAGTTCTCATTTAATTTTCCCGTGTGAATTCTTCTGATAGTTTATGGAAACCTTGAGTTAGCAAGTGATTCTGACAGTTGTTCTTATGGTAAACAGTGCTCTTTCAGAGAAAAAAAATCAATTTTTTTTTTTTTTGGTGGAGCAAATATACCAACTAATTTCACTGAGATGTCAAAGTAAGCCAAATCAAGGCTGGAGATGGTAGTCATAAGAACAGCAGTCAGTCCATGGTAGGAAGAGACGGGTGGTGTCTTTTTCTCAGGCTTCAGGGCATCTTAGTGAGAATGAGGGCGGAGCCACTATTTCCTCCTCTGACCTAGATGCTACAGAGACAAACGAAACAAACAAAACTGTCCTTGAATGACTAAATGAACATTGGTATTACTTTTTCACTTGGTTTATTTAATGTATTTTGGTTTACAACAGTTATGTTTTCAGAGTTTTCCACTTTCACCAATTGCCTGTAACTCAGCATTTGTTTTGCCACCTTCCCACTCTGGGATTTAAACTTGGAGATAGAAGTGTAAAAATTAGAACCCATACAAACTTCTTGAAACTTATACAGTATTTGGAAAGAGGATGAAGCAGGTTTAATGCCAGAGAAAGACTGGCTGCTCAGTTCTTGTTACCTGCGGGAACTGTTGCCTTTTTACAGCTGTTTCCTTAAATAGACTTTATGTACAGGAATGCACCCCAGGGCAAGTGTTTCTTTTCAGCCTCTTTGCTTAATTTAAATTGCTGGTTTGAGGTGGTTATTTTTGAAACCCATCTCAGGTTGACAATCCTCCTTAATCCCTAAACCATTCTTCTCTCATCTGCCAAATTATATGTAATGAATCGCAGTTAGAGTGCTTTTAGCATTTCACCGGAGTTTGAGAACTTGAAATTTGATTTAAATGTTAATTTTTTGTTGCAAAGGTTGGCCACTCATGTTCCTATTCCTGTGCAAGTCTTTCCATGGACTTGGCATGGGGCCAGCTCCCCCTGGCTTCTATGGCACCCCCCCCCCCCATCTTTTTTGTTTTAAAATAGAGTCTGGCCTAGTTCAAATTGCATGAAACCGTTCTTAGTGCTACTATTGTTGGGTTTGAACGGTACCTGGGGCTATTTATTCCAGGTGTAGTTGTCAGGAAACTAAAATAAAAACACAACATATTAACAGTTAGTTGTATATTCTTCTTTTGAATATTAAATTCTTCTTTGTTGGGTATTTTTGTTTAGGTAGAACCTCTGCTTCTATTTGGTCTATTTTGGTTTTTCAGTATATACTTAAATTCTTTTTAGTGGGGATAAAAATAAAGTATGTATTTGTGGACTCATATAAATCATTAGTAATTAATGAAGAATTACATAATATCCAGCCTACCCCAGTCTTCCTAGTCCAATTAAATGTAGTTTCTGTTGCTTCTCATAGACCTATTAGATATTCTAGACTAGAATTGGAGCACATTTATTTAATTTGCTAAGTTTTATTTTATTTTTAATTTTAATTTATTTTTTGGAGAGGAGAGAGAGAGAGAGAGAGAGAGAGAGAGAGAAAGGGGGGAGGAGCAGGAAGCATCAATTCCCATATGTGGCTTGACCTGGCAAGCCCAGGGTTTTGAACCAGCAACTTCAGCATTCCAGGTTAACGCTTTATCCACTGCGCCACCACGGGTCTAATTTGCTAAGTTTTAAGGAAGTAGACCCATCTTTATAACAGGGGTCGGGAACCTATGGCTTGTGAACCTATGGCTCGCGAGCCAGATGTGGCTCTTCTAATGGCTGCATCTGGCTCGCAGACAGATGTTTAATAAAAAAAAGTAAGAACGTTAAAAATATAAAACATTCTCATGTATTACAATCCATTCATTTCCTACTGCTCATGATCATGGTTGCGGGTGGCTGGAGGCAATCACAGCTGTCCTCCGGGACAACACCAAATTTTTATTGGATAATACCTAACATACACGGGTAGTTGTATGGCTCTCACGGAATTACATTTTAAAATATGTGGCGTTCATGGCTCTCTTAGCCAAAAAGGTTCCTGCCCGACCCTTGCTTTATAAGATAAAATATGCCGGGTGACTCCATAAGAATCAAATGTACTGTTCCTTTAGTGTTGGGCATATGAATATACATGAGTATACGTTGCATACTAATTTTGTTTTGCTATTTTAGTTGTGTGGTTGTTGGAATGAGAATTAAGAACATTGAGGTCATTCTTGGCAGGTTACATTAAATGGGCAACCTCTGATTTCCAAGTGGGTTGTGTACTTTTCTCTATAAGTCAGTGTTGACACCTGAATGAAACTTACCCCCTTAGGTGCAGTGTTTTAAGTGGTGATTGAGTTCTTTAACAATAAATGTATCACACTCTTAAGTAACCATAAAATATACTTCTTAATCTTTCTGAGCTTTTTTAATCTTAAAATGAGGATAATGGTAACAATTCACAGAGTTTTTGTGATGATTAAATTACTTAATGCATATAAAGTTCTTAATACTTTTATATGTGTCAAGTACTCAATAAATATTAGCATCATTTTTTCAAAATTTTATTTATTGATTGATGTTAGAGAGGAAGGGGGAGAGAGAGCATTCAGTGGTTGACTCCTGTGAGTCCTGACTAGGGATGGAACCCACAACTTTGGCATATCAGGGGGATGCTCCAACCGGCTGAGGTATCTGGCCAGGGCGGCATCATTTTATAAATATTCTGGATGTCATCATGGAATACTGGGGATGTCACCTTGGGGGAAGCAGGTTCCGATAGGTTTAAGTGTGACATTGGTTTATGAAGTTTAATGGGAAGGGTTGGGTTCTCTTGCTAGAGTTTTGCAGCTTCTGATTGTAGAGAGGGGATGGAATAAAGAAGAAAATGGAGACCTTGGCTTCCTGGTGGTTTTTTCTGTAGAAGGACTTTGTCTAGGATGATGGACTGTGAGGGAGGTTCATTTGTGGCAACAGATTGGCAAATGGGGCTTCTAGTGGCGTGGCAGTGACTCTAGCCACCTCATAGGCTTTTGACATAGGTTGTAGCGAGAGATAGGTGAGGGCCATTTAGAACTATTACCAGTGTGCTAAGAACACATCAGAAATAATTTTGCTCATTTAAGTTAACCCTTTTCTCATCTTTCCTACAGCTGGAAACTATGGCCAAAATGGAGGTGAAAACGTCACTGCTGGACAATATGATTGGAGTTGGAGATATGGTTCTTTTAGAACCGCTCAACGAGGAGACCTTCATCAACAACCTAAAGAAGCGCTTTGACCATAATGAAATATATGTGAGTAAGCACTAAAGATTATGCGTGGGGTTTAGACTTTGTATTTTGTAGCAGAGAACTGGCTTTTCTTCCTCAAACTCTTCTCTCTCTCTCTCTCTTTTCTGTTCAGAGTCCAGGGGTATTTGTTTATATACTCAGAAAGAGTCTGTGGTTGCTCATTTGGCACATGAGTAATACTGATTAAAATCAAGTGAGTCTGCTTTTCATATGGTGTTTATAGAGTGCCAGCTGTTTGCCTAGTATTGCACTAGATGTTGGGAGCATTCTAAAGCGAGCAGAAGAACACTTAATTTATGCCTTCTGGGGAACATACACTCAGTAGTCGTTTTCTTGGATGCCTTCATAAGATTAGCCTTCTAACCTTTGAGAAGCTGCTCATTAAAATGCAAGGCAGCGAACTGTCAAAAAAACTATAGGAACCCTCTTGACGTTTGTAGTTAGTAGAGACAGGAGCAAATTACTAGATAGAAATATGTGTTTGGTCTCTGGAGGTTTGGAAATAGTCATGTCCTACTATATATATATTATATGCATATATATATATCACAAAAATTAGAGAATATTTCAAAATGAATATGAAGCAATAAAATATCCTCTACTTTTTGTGAGCACTGTATATACACAAGAATGAAAACCTATCAATACATACAATAATAGGAGGAATTTTGTGTTGTAAAAATTCTTTATAAAGGATTTCACAATATTTCTTTAACTGTCAAGTTCCTTAAATGTATTTAGAACATGAGTAAAAAATACATTTATGCAGTTTTTCAGGAACTTGTAGATAATACATTTATGCAGTTTTTCAGGAATTTGCATCTGTTCAGGTTGAGATGCATTGTTAACTAAACCAAGGAAATGGGTGTAGGTTCCCTATACCAGTGGCTGAGAAGGAAACAGGATGGATTGGTTGGAAGTACGTAATTTTAATAGATTCTGCAGCACTTGTGAGTTCTCCTTGTTATAGTGTATCTGTGTCCGGAGATGAATGGGATTATTGGGATATGCTTCAAATTTTTCTATTAATGTGGGAACAAACAGTAGGAAGAAATATCAGTAAATAAAAGGAGAGGTCATGACTGATACAAGTAGGATTGGCTACAATGTTGGTGGAACTAAAATATTTTTAAAAATAATATATGCAAAGTCATATTGTTTTATGTCACCTGTAGCTTTCCTTTCAGATAGCCAATCGTGTTTCAAAGATAGTCATCATCTAGAAATTGAACTTTTTGTCATTGCTGATTTATATTGTTGGAGGTCGGGGAAGGCTGAAAGTGCCATGAGATATGTGGATACTGCTTTCGGGACATTAATTGGATAATTGGATCTGAACCTAACCTTCAGAGATGTTATGTAGAATTCTGATCCAAGTGGAAAAGGTATAAATAAGACGCTGCTTCCGAATAGGGAAGAGGTATTGTTTGGTTTGTCAATGAGGCCCGGTGTCACCTTGCCTCAAAGGATAGAAGTTTGGCTTCCAGGTGGGAAAACCTTACGGTTCTGCAGCTTTAATTAAAAGTATGGTCTGATATCAAATAAAAGGCAGACTCTAAACATTGGTCTCTGTGGTACAGATTGGAGGAATCAATTATATTGTAACTAATGCTGCTGATCGTTTTCCTTTTTGGCTCTAAGAGGCCCAATTCTCTTTTAGATTAATTGAAAACAGGATGGAGAGTAGAACATTATATATATTCAAATACCTGATTTGTTGTGCCCACTAAAAATAAAACAATCCCCCTTTTAACAGAATTCCAAGTGTTCACATTCATGAGTCTTTAGCAGATGAAATGTCTGGTATCAGCCCTACATAATTTTATTTTCCAACTACTTTAAGAATGCCCTTTCTGGTATAAAAAGCAGAAAATTGCTTTCTGCTTTCAGATATTCATGTCAGTTAATGTTTTCCATGATACTTTAATGGGAGGTTATGGATTTGTACATGTGTCCATATGTTTGTATGCATATAGTGATAGCGAAAGGCACGCTGACTTTGGGTACCACAGTGGGGTGGGATAGGATGTGGGGACAGGGAGAGGTTACTCTTTTGGACCTCTGTATTATAAGACTTGTTAAGTCAAGCATGTATTGTTTTTGTAATTAAAAAAAATACTGTACAAGAAATTTGATTGTCACAACCTCTACAGCCTCACAGTTCATGTATTACATCCTTGGGAAATCTGTTTCTGGCTTTGATTCTGATAATACAGTGTGTCCGTAAAGTCATGGTGCACTTTTGACCGGTCACACGGTCAGAAGTGCACCATGACTTTATGGACACACTGTATTTCTGCCTTGGTTTTGTCCATAGGTAGCTGTTAAATTGTTTAGCCCGTTGCCAAAGTCCGAGTTAATGTGACATGCAGTATTTTACTGTCTGGTACTTCACTTTGATTTTTAATTCTTTCCCAGAAAATGAAGGTGCAGGCTTTTGAAAAATCTCTTTTGTAGTCTCATAGCTTCATTTTATTATATAAAAGTGGGTGATGGTCCACAATGACCCATCGTGCAAACACATTGACCAGTGATAGTTTCAGAAGCCATGGTTAACAAGGTGGCCAGTGAACAGAAGGATCCTTGGCTCAGACTTTTGAACTCTGGCTAAAATCCATGGCCATAGCATCTCTTCTGTGAACCAGCTCCAGGTCATAGAGTTCCTGTTCTTCCATCCTACCGTCTGTTCCCCGCCCTCCACCCCCTGCATCCCCACACATAGAGATAAAAAAGTCTCTACTTTCACAGAGTTGTCGATGCTCACAAGGGATTGCTTTTCCTCTAGATATGTGTAATCAACTCTCTAGAGGATTCACAACCTTTAGCGGATCTCCAGACAGCTGAATCTGGAAGTAGACTCCCTTGTGATCCTCTCATACTGTAAACCTGAAGCTCTGGGTCCGCTACTTCAGTCACATATATTCTTCAAACTACTGACTGTGGCCAGGTGACCGGAATGATCTGGGTGGCTTCAGACAATGATGATTACTCCTAGGATTTGGGAAGGGTCAGATTTTTTCCAAAGTAAATGGGCTGTGTGTAAGGGATAAATACCTGACCAAGTATATCTATCAAGAGATTAAGAATGGGTGCTGAGGAGGTCACCTGCTGTAAGCCCCTCACAGTTTTGGTAGGGAATTTTGTAATGAAGTGGCTTTATTGATGTTGATACCACCCTAAGTGATACGGTCTTTGGGAAGCATTTATCATTGAGTTCTAGGCTTTAAGTGCACCCAAAGGTATGATGCTTCTCACATTTTTCTCCTGCAGAACTGCTTATGATAAAGAAGAGTAAATAGGTGTCATAGGGATGCTGGGGCACAGTTGAAATCCATTCACTTGAGGGAAATTTAAAGTAATTCAAAGTTTTATTCTTTTCTGTAATGCATATAGGTTTGTTTTAATCAACATGGTTAACTCTCTCGTGTACTGGCACAAAATTTCTGGTGCACCGACACCAGTGTGTGGACCGGCGATCGAAAACCAGTGATCTAACAGGTTTCTCCAAACCTTCTTGGAGGAAGAAGTATTTTTTAGTGCTGGCAAACAACCTTGGTTTGCTTTGTATGTGAATTGTCAGGTTGGGGCTCATCCAGACATAGGGGTCTGAATTCACCCAATTTTAAGATTTTATGTTAATTGTTGTAAGAGGACTGCTTTAAAAAATCTAGTAAAAATTAGTTTTAGAAGTTAGTGCTGAATGAGGATTCCTGTGAAGTTGGCATCAGGTTCTTTCATGAAAGATACTCCAGTGTGTGCTCCAGGAATACTCATTGTTTTTCCACAGAGATGGGCTTACAGACTTGTTTCAAAAGCCCTGCGTTGGTTCGTAACCCAGGCAGAGTCTCTTAATCTGGGTTTGCAGTAAAGGCTGTTCCGTTGGAGATGGGAGGGCTGTTAGGTGAGAATCAATAGAGGGAATGTTGGCTCTGATGGGGTAACAGGCAGGGTCGAGACTCTGTTTGCTTTTACTCCGCCCTCTTGGCAGCAAGCAGTTCAAGCTGGGACCAGCTGCAGGACGTGCCATTCAGTCCAGCAGCCTCTGTGGTGGGAAATGCTGGTTGTCACATTCCCGAGTCAGCGCTACTTTCTCTATTATTTTTGTCTTTTGTCAGACCTTCTTCTGGCCTCCCCACCCCTGCCCCAGCCAGAAGGAATGGTGGCAGGGTTTTATGTGGACTTGCAATGTAGGTGACCCAGCCAGACATGATGCTGTTTTTAGGGTGACTGGTCAGGACTGTGGTTCTGTTCAGGAACAGGAAAGCTGCAATTTAGGCAAGAATAAGACCAATGGCAAATTTGGAAACAAAAGAACCAAGGTGTCTGTTCGCTGACAAAGAAATATTTTTGGTACTGACAAGTAGATTTAGTTTCTTTCCTATCTGAATTGTCAGTTTGGGGATCATCCATATATAAGAGGCCTGAATTAGTCCAATTTTGCAGATCCTAAGACTAATTGTAGATGTTAAGAGTGACTGATTTGAAAGTCTAGTAAAAATTGTCTTAATTTAAAAAAATTAGTATTAGACTTAGCATCCCCACAAGGATGGGGTTAGATACTCAAATGTAAATACAATATATCTGGTTTAAAATATTGCAGGGTAAATGAAAATAATACTAGTTGATATTTATATATTTAAAGCTTCAGGAAAACTTCTTATATATAAACATGAAAATTTCTACCTTATGGGTATAACATATATCCCTGGGAATTGGGTATAAAATGTGTATTAGGCTTTTTTTGCTACATAATAAATTGCCCCCAACCTGGCAACTTAACATACATTTGTCGTCTCGCTGTTTATGTGGGTCAGGAGTTTAGGTGTGGCTTAGCTGGATCCCCTGCCCAGGGTTTTCCAGGCTGTCATCAAGGTGTGTCCACCAGGACAGCAGTCTCCTTGGAGACTAGGACCTTTTCCAGGCTCCTGGGATTGTTGGCAGGACCTGGAATACACTGTCTAACTTGGTGCTATTTCTGCTACCCAGACAGTCTCCTTTTTTTTTTTTTTTTTCTTTTTAAAGTTTCCTTTAGCTTTCAGGGAAATAAATTCAGATATTACAGGCATGCATAACATAAAAGTGTAATTTTCTTACTTCACTTTCTTAGTCCCATTTCCTGAAGTAAGAGTAGTTTAACAGAGTGGTGGGTAATCTTCCAGATTAGGTAGGTTTGATAAAAAATTAAACTGTTGATGGATGGGCCTTTACCCAGAGAACCCAGACCCAACCAAACTTGAATGAAATAAGAACTATCTCTATTATTATTAAAGATTTTATTTATTGATTTTACAGAGAGGGGAGGAACAAGAAGTATCAGCTTATTATTGCTTCACTTTAGCTTAAAACAGCTAAATTGCTTGTCATATGTGCCTTGACCAGGCAAGCCCAGGGTTTTGAACCGGCAACCTCAGGGCTTCAGGTCGATACTCTATCCACTGAGCCACCACAGACCAGGCATAAACAAGAATCATATTTAATGCTGCCTCCCATCCACCTGAACCAAGTGAGGAAAGATGGAGGGATCCCTAAGCTGGTGAAAAGAAATGCCTGACCTTGATGTGTACATGGTTTGCCATGAGCAGACTCAGCCTGCTTGGCTCATTGAAAAAGCAGAGCATTAAGGAAACACGGAGAACAAATGGTATGTGTGTGTTTTCAAGAGTGTATGTTGGGTGTTTTGAATGGAGATGCAGCATTAGCAGGCTACAGAAAACTGGTGAAAGACAGCAAATAATGAGGCTGAAGAGAAATATGTCTAATTTCTGAGCACAGTCCATCCCTTGGACAGTTTTATCATGCTTTTCAAAACAATCATATTTGGTGATAGCTTGCTGGTTTCAACACGTCCAAGCTCTCTTGAAACCTTTGGTGATTGGAAAGATTTTTCCACTCAGAACTTGCAAAATGGACACACTTTTATCTGTTATTTACCAAGTGTAGAATTGTTTTATCCTGCAGGTATTGTACATGAAATTTTATATAGTATTTATAATATATTAATTTAAATGTTCTGGTTGAAGCCATATCTGGAGTTATATTTGGCAGAAATTGAGACCCAATGTTGGGTCTGCAGAAACGTTCATCTTTTGGTGGTGGTATGGTAGGTATTGACGAGGCAAAGACCTGACTGAGCTCCAGTCCTGGCCTTGCCACTTACCCTGTGTGAGACCTGGAGTAGGTGCCTTAACTCCTTGGAGATTGTTTTCTGATTGACAAAATGGTAAATGTTAAAAACGAATATTAATTTCTTACTGGTACAGCATATTATTCTGAGTACTTTATATGTACTTGTCCATTTAATTTTTGCTAGAATCCTATGTACTATAAGTTTTTTAATTACCTTCATTTTATATATGAGCAAACAAAGGTGTAGGAAAGCTAAATAATTTGTCCAAGGTCACACAGCAAGCTGATGATGGAGCTGGAATTCACACCCAGGAAGTCTGGCCTCAAAGTTTATGCTTGTCATAATAGTTCATAATAGTCCTGCTGACCTCATGTCAGGGGTCCCCAAACTACGGCCCACGGGCCACATGCGGCCCCCTGAGGTCACTTATCTGGCCCCCACTGCACTTCTGGAAGGGGCACCTCTTTCATTGGTGGTCAGTGAGAGGAGCACAGGATGCATCCGCACCCATAATTCCCATCGAAATACTGGTCAGTTTGTTGATTTAAATTTACTTGTTCTTTATTTTAAATATTGTATTTGTTCCCGTTTTGTTTTTTTACTTTAAAATAAGATATGTGCAGTGTGCATAGGGATTTGTTCATAGTTTTTTTATAGTCTGGCCCTCCAACGGTCTGAGGGACAGTGAACTGGCCCTCTGTGTAAAATGTTTGGGGACCCCTACCTTATGTGGTTGCTGTGAGCAGCAAATGAATGATAATACTAATATGGAGGCATTTTGAGTCTACAAAGTGCTTTTGAAAATAATTGAGTATGATGTCGAAGAGTGTGTATGTTGGTTTGGAATAAGGCAGTCTCGACAACCCTGACAAATAATTGAAGTGATAATCAGTATTCCTGCCATCTGTTGAGTTCAGCATTCAGCAATGCAGTGACATGAACTAGTGTGATGGGACAAGTATGTCCAGGTCTAAGGTCACAGGCCAGTGATGGGCAATCTTTTGAGCCTGATGTGTTGAAATTTGCCAAAAAACCAAGCGTAACTTGGGTGGTGTGTCACTTTGAGAAAAATGGCTTAACTGGAAGTCCTAGAACTAGATGCTCAGTGCCGGAGTTCTGTTGTTTTGGCCTACAGACCTCTGGCACAGAGTGTCTACACTACAGCAAGTGTTTATCCTCAGCTACTGCACCTGGCCGTGCAGGAACTGAGGATGAAATGTCCTTCTTGGTATGCGGCCCCATATTGCTCAGGTATGCGGCTGCGTGTCATCGAAAATGGCTACGCGTGTCAGTGCTGACACGCGTGTCATAGGTTTGCCGTCACGGTCATAGGTGTTCCCTTGTCAAAAGCAGTGATGACTGTTAGGATGAGGTCCCCCCCCCCACTGAAAGGTGGGGGAAGATCTCAGGAGATTATTGTTCATCATGTTCCCTGGATGGAGGTGATGAGAGCTGTGTGTGGTTCTTTATGAGCACAAGGTTGAGGGAGAGAGGGGGAAGCAATTCAGCATAAGGACATGTGGCCATATTTGTCCTCTTCTCTGCACGTGCATCCACTTCTGCTGTTATATCTGTAGTACAGGTAAACATTAACTAATTTCTTTTTTTAAAAGTATTTTTAGAGAGAAAGGAGGGGAGGAAAGAGAGAAACATTGATTTGTTGTTCCACCTATTCATGCATTCATTGGTTACTTCCTGTATGTTACCCTGGGTGGGGATCAAACCAACAAGCTTGGTATAGCATTGTGATGCTCTCACCAGCTGATCTGTCTGGCCAGGGCAGTAATCCTAATTTCTAAAGAAGAGCTATTTTGTTCATCAAACTCTGTTTTGGAGGGCATGGAGGGTGAAGATACAGTGTGGCATATTAGGAAAGGCATGGGCCTTTGGTAGATGGACCTAAGGTTGAATCTTGGCCGCTCACAGTCACTGTGAGTGTTGTAAATAACTGAGGGTCAGTTGTTTCATCTATACAGTAAGTATCAGGATGCTTGGCATCTGAGCCTGGTGCTTGGCGCTCAGTAGGAGTTAAGTACCTGATAGGTCCATGACTGTTTGAAAAACTTGGAAACCCAGAATGACTGTTATTCAAGATTTCAGGTACTGAGATTTTTCTGCAATTAGAATCTTTCTCTTCCCCCTTCTCTGACTCTTTTCCTCCTCTGTTCTTTTGTTTGTCTTTACCTCCTACTCCTTTGGTTTTCATTGTACAGATTTCATTTCTGTTGCATTACTGCTTTCAGTTAGCCACCCAATATTATTTTCAAGACTTCTAGGAGGTAGTATACCTATAACACAGTATCTTAGTTAAGAGAGTTTTATTAGGTCTGGAGAATGGTACGTAGTATTGCATTACAGAGTTGATTTCTACAAAGATACGGTAGCATTGTGTTATCCTGCTCTGAAGTGAAGGCTGCCTGACGTGATATTTTTAGCCAGTATTTCAGCGTGGCGTAGAACTCATATATGATTCTTTAATTCACAGTCTGCAATGACTGGCAGCCCAGGAACAAAAGATTGTAATACGATGGTGGTTGAGGCCTGTCTTGGACTTGATTGACAGTGATTGTGCCTGACAAGCTTGTCTGCCTCCTTGGCAGACATGGTTTGCTTGACCTGCCCGTGTGGATGATCACAATTTAGATAAAAAACAAACATATGGGTGCCTCTGATCAAAGGCCAGTAATTATGGCACAGTGTAGATTTAAAACAAACACACACACACACACACACACACAGCTTGATTCTTTCCTCAAACTTTGAATTTAGGAATACACACACAAGAAATAATAATAGCTCAGTGGAAGCAGATGCTGGTAGTCATGACTGTTGTGAGGCTATGGCAGGCCGTGTGCAAGCAGAATATGACAAAGAGCCTTTGCAGTAGACTGGCTATGGATTAGTCAACCAGAGAGAGAGAGAGAGAGAGAGAGAGAAAACCAATTAGTAGCTGGCCCAGAAGGAGCAGAAACATGAACAGAGCTGAGCACATTGATCCTGAAACTGGAAGGGACGTCTTCACAAACTTCTGTTGCCTTGGTCTGTAACTCTGCCAAACAGGTACACCTATCCTTTGGGTCCCAGCTTTTCTTGTAGCTCCTGATAGATTGCTTGGCGGTTCTTGGGTGTGTTCATTGTTATAGTAAAACTTTCAGTATTTGATGTAACTTGAGAGCATCTCTGTACTGAGCGACTGAGAGAGTCTGACCACATCACACTTTTCCCCTTTAATGTCAATGCTTTGGCAGGATACTAACTACAGTGTGTCCGTAAAGTCATGGTGCACTTTTGACTGGTCACAGGAAAGCAACAAAAGATGATAGAAATGTGAAATCTGCACCAAATAAAAGGAAAACCCTCCCAGTTTCTGTAAGATGATGTGGCAGCATGTGTGCATGCGCAGATGATGACGTAACACCGTGTATACAGCAGAGCAGCCACGGCCATGCCTGTCGAGATGTGGATGGTGCAGAGGAAAGTTCAGTGTGTTCTGTGGCTCGCTAAATTCAAATCCTTGACCAAAGTGCAACGTGGATATTGGCGCATTTATAACGAAGCGCCACCACATAGGAATAATATTAGTCGGTGGGATAAGCAGTTGAAGGAAACCAGCAGTTTGGTGGAGAAACCCTGTTCTGGTAGGCCATCAGTCAGTGACGAGTCTGTAGAGGCTATACGGGATAGCTACCTAAGGAGCCCTAAAAAATCTGTGCGTGTGCTCGACAATTACACCTAAGCAAGACTACATACAGTTCATAAGGTGTTAAAGAAACGTCTCTGTTTTATGGGGTACAAATTGCGGCTGTTGCACGCTATCAAACTGGCGGATAGACCCACAAGATGCGCGTTTTCTAGAGATATGCTTCATGAGATCAACAATGATGCAAGATTTTTGCAGAAGATTGTGTTTAGCGATGAGGCGACCTTCCATATCTGTGGACATGTTCATCGCTATAATGTCCGAATATGGGCTGCTGAACATCCTCATGCCTACGTTGAGTACGAATGTAACAACCCTTAAGTGAACGTGTGGTGTGACCTGATGCATGATAAGGTGATAGGCCCATTTTTTTTCGCAGAGCAGTCTGTGATGGCAAACACCTATCTTCACATGTTGGAATTGTATCCAGTGCCACAATTTCCAGAAGGTGTCATCTTTCAACAGGATGACGCTTGCCACCGTTGTTCATGAGTTTCTGGATAGAAGATTTTCCTGGCGGTGGATAGGCAGGGGTTCTGTCAAGCCATGGCCACCACGATCCCCAGATCTGACGCCCTTAGACTTCTACTTTTGGGGTTATATGAAGCAACATGTGTACTTTGAACGTATCAACGACATTAATCACTTAAAACAGAGAATCACAGACGTTTTTCACTCTGTTACACCAGACGTTCTTATCTGTGTGTGGTAAGAACTTCACTATCGTTTGGATGTGTGTAGGGCAACAAATGGAGCCCACAGCGAACTGCACTGAATAAGTATGAAACTGGGAGAGTTTTCCTTTTATTTGGTGCAGATTTCACATTTCTATCGTCTTCTGTTGCTTTCTTGTGAGCGGTCAAAAGTGCACCATGACTTTACGGACACACTGTATACTTCTGCTACTGATTGTGAAACCATGTACTATTTTAAAAACCTAATGCCTTCAGTTTTTCCTCTGTAAAGATAGGCTATTATTAGTTTTGTGTGTGTGTGTGTATATATATATGTATATAGGTAGATTTACAGGGTAGGGCAAAAGTAGATTTACAGTTGTTCATATGGAAAAATAATACAATAATTAATAAGTAATAATACAAGAATAAACTGTGTTTTCACATATTCACAACTGTAAACCTGCTTTTGCCCCTCCATGTATTGCCTAGGTACCACAAATGTGTTTATAGACTGAAGAGGTGAGGTAAATGTACTGAATTATATTGTTTTAGGTATAAAACCCAGATAGACATCTAAATTGATTATTGACATTACATTTGTAAGTTTTCACTTAGGCAGTTTTTTACAATTTTGAGCTGTATCTAAAAGACCAACTAAAGCGTTTGGTTAACCAAACTGTGTCTTTAAGATACAATTAAGGCAAAAACCCTTTTCAGAGAAATTTGGGAAATATTACAGATGCCTAATTTAAAAACACCGTGCACGTAATGTCTCGATGCCTTGTGTTCAAATTCCCAGGATCCGAAGCCCTAGAACAGGTTGGGTGCCTCCTACCGAACTGAATAGCAGCATGTTGTCATGTCTGAAGGTTCCGCCAGCTTGTCTTGTATAACCATTTCCTCAGTATTCTAGGCTTTCAATAGGAGTTTTTTTTTTTCACTAGAAGTTTTATTAAGACATGCCTTATGTGCTCATCTGATAACCCATCTATTCCCTGTATACAAAGACCATTTTGTATCATTACAGAACTCCTCAGTGAATTTAGCTGAGACATTAACATGTTTTAGCCTTTCGAGTCCTGGTTTGGCCTCTTACTGTTGCCAGTAGATTCCAGTAGAGCCAATAACGAGTGTCTGTAATTACAATAGGTTATGTTTTGTGGACTGGTTACTGTGTGTCAGGTCCTCCTTGTCCAGATGAGGAAATGGGGTTGGAGAAGTTAAGTAATGTGCCCAGGTTCACACAAAACTGGAAAACTTGGCCAGATAGCTTAGAGCCAAGGTTTTTATAATATTTCCAACATATCTGAAGCATAATAATACTTTATGACATAGAATCTGAGCTCAAAAACACTTAAATCAGCATAACTTGGCTTTAAATTTAGTCAGTTTCATCATATAACCCCATCACCCCACACACTGACTTTTCCTTCAAAACTGCTTTCAGACTGAAGCTCAGACTCCTCACCTTGACATATGAAGCTTTTTACAATTTGAGCCCATCCTGATTTTCTAGGCTATTATTCACAGGTGGTATTTCTCTAGGCAAACTTTGCCATTCCCTGTCTCTGAAATGGGTGGCCTTTTGTGCCTCTGACAGTGATTGAGTCCATATTATAGCATGTGTCAGAATTATTTTCCTTTTTATGGCTGAATAATACTCCATTGAATCACTATACCACGTTATGTTTATCCATTCAGCCAGCTATGGATTACTTCCACCTATTGGGTGTTGTAAACAGTGCTGCTGTGAACCTGCATGTACAGATATCTGTTTTGACCTGGGTATTTGTCCTTTAAAAAAACCAACATTTTATTTCACTCCGTATAATGTTATCAAGGTCCATCCATTTTGTTGTAAATGATCCGATGTCATCATTTCTTATGGCTGAGTAGTATTCCATAGTATATATATACCAAAGCTTTTTAATCCACTCGTCCTTTGATGGACACTTGGTAACATTATACGGAGTGAAATAAGTAAATCAGAAAAAAACAGAACAGCATGATTTCATACATAGGTGGGACATAAAAGTGAGACTATGAGACATGGACAAGAGTGTGGTGGTTACGGGGTGGGGGGAGGGAGGGGAGGGTGGGATAAGGAGAAAGGGAGGGGCACAGGGAAAACCAGATAGAAGGAGACAGAGGACAATTTGACTTTGGGTGATGGGTATGCGACATAATTGAATGATAAGATAACCTGGAGATGTTTTCCTTGAACATATGTACCCTGATTTATTGGTGTCACCCCATTAAAATTAAAAACAAAACAAAACATTTTGAAGGATACAACTGTTTTAGCAAAACAAAACAAAACAAACAACAAAATAAAATGAGAGAGAGAGAGAGAGATAGGGAGAAAGATGAGAAGCATCAACTCACAGTTGTGTCACTTTAATTCATTGATTATTTCTCGCATGTGCCTTGACCAAGGAGCTCCAACTGAGCCACTGACCCCTTCCTTGCTCAAGCCAGCGACCTTGGGCTTCAAGCCAGCGACCTTTGGGCTCAAGCCAGTAACCATGGGGTCATGTGTGTGATCCCACAGTCAAGCTGACACCCTTGGGGTTTTGAACCTGGGACCTCAGTGTCCAATGTCGACACCTTGTCCAAAGCGCTACCACTGGTCAGGCTTAGCAATATATATATATATATTTAAGATTTTTATTCATTTTAGAGAGGGGAGAGAATGAGAGAAGGGGGGAGGATCAGGAAGCATCAACTCCCATATGTGCCTTGACCAGGCAAACTCCGGGTTTCGAACTGTCAACCACAGCGTTCCAGATCGAAGCTTTATCCATTGCACCACCACAGGTCAGGTGCAAAATATGTTTTTATAAAAGAGAGAGGGGTTCAGCTATTACCTAAAACCTAAAATCTCAGATGCAGTTCTTTGGGGAACATTTCTTTATCTGATTAATACCCATCCTTATAGACCTGTTAAACCCTTCAACTTCCCTGGGCCATTCTTGGATCTCTGAGGTTCACAGGGAGCTCCCTTCATTTCAACCCCAGGCACTCATTTAGGTAGTAAGAAGACCCATGGCTTGTCCCTGGCTGGTTAGCTCAGTCATTTCAGAGCGTTGTCCTGAAACACTAAGGCGGGTTTGATCCCTAGTCAGGGCACATATGGGAAGCAACCAGTGAATTCACAACTAAGTGGAACAACAAATGAATGCCTCCCTCTTTTTCTCCCTTCCCCTCTCCTCTGTCTGTCTAAAAATCAGTCCAATAAAATAAAATAAAATAAAAAGAAGAAGAAGAAGATGACTGATGACTCATTTAACCACGTATCACATAAATCCTATTTTATTTGTTTTTGAGGCTAGAGTAGTTTAACTCCTAAATTTTATGTTTTATGATATAAAAGTATCACCTCCTGAGCTTTATTATAAGCTTCTCAGAGATACAGACAATAGGAGCATCTTATACAGTATTTCCTAAAGTGATGTTTTGCATAAATAGAGCTCTTAAAATAATTTGTTGCATGCTTGTTAAATGGTTATAATATAAATTCAGTTAAGGCAATCAATGCTGTTGGACAGCCATGTGAGGGGTTATTTTTACCTGAGTCTTGACACATCCTGATTTTAACAGTTATTACTTCACAGAGGAAAGAGGCATGGCTTGGAGCAGGGGTCCCCAAACTACGGGCCGCATGTGCCCCCCTGAGGCCATTTATCCAGCTTCAGCCTCACTTCCCAAAGGAGGGCCCCTCTTTCATTGGTGGTCAGTGAGAGGAGCACAGGATGCATCTGCACCCATAGTTCCCATTGAAATACTGGTCAGTTTGTTGATTTAAATTTACTTGTTCTTTATTTTAAATATTGTATTTGTTCCCGTTTTTTTTTTTTTTTTTAATTTTCTTTATTCTTTTTTACAGGGACAGAGAGAGAGTCAGAGAGAGGGATAGATAGGGACAGACAGACAGGAACGGAGAGAGATGAGAAGCATCAATCATTAGTTTTCATTGCCGTCGCGACACCATAGTTGTTCATTGATTGCTCTCTCACATGTGCCTTGACCACGGGCCTTCAGCAGACCGAGCCACCCCTTGCTGGGGCCAGCGACCTTGGGTCCAAGCTGGCGAGCTTTTGCTCAAGCCAGATGGGCCCGCGCTCAAGCTGGCGACCTCGGGGTCTCGAACCTGGGTCTTCCGCATCCCAGTCCGACGCTCTATCCCCTGCGCCACCGCCTGGTCAGGCCCATTTTGTTTTTTTACTTTAAAATAAGATATGTGCAGTGTGCATAGGGATTTGTTCATAGTTTTTTTAATAGTCCGGCCCTCCAACGGTCTGAGGGACAGTGAACTGGCCCTCTTTGTAAAAAGTTTGGGGACCCCTGGCTTGAAGACTGGGACTTGGAGGACTTCTACACATTCTTTTAATACTTCTTTGATGTCATTTTAGATTAAATAGCATTAAGTAAGATATTTAAATAAATCTTACCTGTTGCATTTCCACTTTTCTGGTTTATTTCTCTGGAGTTAGAGGGTGATTATGATACAGTGTCTTCTGTTTCTTCATGATGTAGGCACAATTTTGTGTGCTGAGAGCAACGTTAAAAATAAAATTCCTTCCCTGGCTGATTGTTCAGTTGGTTAGAGTGTCATCCTGATATGCCAAAGTTGCGGGATCCATGCCCGGTCAGGGCACATAAGAGAGACAAGCAGTGAATGCATAAATAAGTGAAACAACAAATAGATGCTTCTCCCCCCCGCTCTTCTCTCTCTAAAATCAATCAATAATTTTTTTTAAATTAAAAAACAATCTTTTCTGTTGAGATGAAAATTTTTTCCTGTGACTAGAAGATCTTATTTCTCCACCCCCTTTTTATTTATTCATAAAGTATAAGGATTTCAGCATTCCTCAGACCCAAATAGGTTTCTGCCCAACAGAGCAGCTCACTGTCATACAAAGGTGAAGACCCCGCTGCCAGAAAGCACTGCTCTACCGATTTCCTGTGATTAGGCGTTCTTCTTGGGCACTCCTGACAAAGCTTCCCAGGCCCACCAGACAGCATGGATTGTTCTCTAATGAAAAGAGAACAGATTCTTGGCTCTCTGTCCTGATTCCATTTTTCTTAGATAATGTGCTCATAGCACTTAACTTATCTGTGCTCCATTGTTATGGACATGAAGATGGAGAATTCATATCTATCTCATGGGGATTTCGGAAAAGTTTAGTAAAAATGTGCTTATGTGTATATTATATGCCAGCATTTTAATAGACTTGGGGATGAGTTTTTAGGGAACTGCAGAGACTATAAACAGGGAAGTAAAATTCATTCTGAAGGAAATAAGGAAGCTGGTAGGTAGGCAGATGGGACACCTCTTTAGAGCTTCAGCAAAGCAGGGGCTTTAAAAAGATATTGGAACAAATTTGATATTTGAAGGGAAGTGTCAAAGTAGCCATCATGGTGAAAACAAGTCCTTGTAGGATTTCCTTACATTATTTTATGGTTTTGTTATAATTTTATTTTCAGTTTCATATGGGCAATTGAAATGTAAAACCTGTAGGGTTTTAGTGCTTCTAAAGATCTTAATGTTGCCTGGGGATGAATTATGATATGAAAGATGTGAGATTTTTCTGACTTTTGTGTGCGTGTATGCTAATGTTTCATTTCTCTGGTACATTCATAATTGTGACTCACAAAATATTAAAATTGTGCTTCACTATTTGCCTTGAAAAAAGTTTCTTTAGTTAGCTATTTTTCCAAAATGCGCCTCATGTTGCCTTGTCATCAAAATCAGAATACTGTCTCATTTTGGCCCTAGATTGTTCGGCTGTGTCTCTGACTCAGCGCTATAACAATGCACTCAGGGCCAGCTAAACTGAGCTGTCGGCTCTTCATTTTTATACTTTCAGAATTGTTATGGTCACTTCTTACTCCTCTTTTGTTTGTTTGCTTCTTTCTCTTTCCCTCTGCCATTTTTCCTTTTGCCATCACTGGCCATTGCTTCTTCCCTTAGGGTGGGAGTTCTTAACCTGGCATATCAACTGTATGTAGACTTTTATGTGCATATTACATTTTTTTTTAGTTGTGATCTCAAAAGGATCACAACTAAAGAAAGGTTAAGAAGTGCTCTGCAGCAATATTAATTTTTTTAAATTTATTGAAATTAGAGGAGAAGAAGAGAGAGAGAGAGAGAAACAAACATTGATTTGTTCTATTTATTTATGCATTCATTGGTTGATTCTTGTATGTGCCCTAACTGGGAGTCGAACCTGCAACCTTGGGTATCGGGATGACACTTTGATACCTAGCCAACTGAGCTACCCAGCTAGGGCTGCAGCAGTATTTTTTAAATTGTGAGTTACAGCCCGTTAATGGGTGATCGAAACCACTGAGTGGGTTAAGACCAGCAGTTTGAAAAATATTTATATGAGTAGAATTGAAGAAAATATGAATGCATAAATAAGTGGCACAACAAATCAGTGTTTCTCTTCCTCTCCATCTCTCAAACATAAATGAAAATATCAGTGCATTCCATATAGTAAGGGTATTCATGGTTTTGTGAAATTTTGATTTTATATTTTTGTATGTATATATGTATGTATGTGTGTGTGTATAAATATACACATAAGCACTCACAAGGCCAACAGTAACACTAGCATGGTTGCCGCATTTGGGAGTAAAAACCTGGTCCCGAAAGTCCTGAAGGTGAAGGCCATCGCAATGGTTTTTAGCTCTGGTTACACACTCTGTTACCTGGGTACACATTAAAAGATGCAGATGTCAAGTTCTTCCCCAGGTCATTGAAGTAGAATCTCTGAGGATGGGTTGTGGAAGAACTACCTTATGGAATAAAATGCATGGTCTTTGGGGTATATACATCAGGGGCATGGAGGTTGCTGGATACATGTTCTCCAGGGAAGACTTCAGTTTTTACTGTAATCACATTAGGAACGCTCAAGAATTATTTGGTTATTTACAAGGCATCTGTTCTGGAATGCTAGAGATATCTGAACTATGAAGATGGAGATTGTTTTGACTTAGTAATGTTTGTGCATTCTTGTTTTAATGTTTGCCCTTGAGAAGTAAAAGGTAAACTTGCTAACTGAATGTGCCCTTTATAGAAAGGTAGAGCTTTTCCTCTCCCTTTTTCTTTTCTTTCCTTGTTTCCTTCCCTTCCCTTCCCCCTAAATGCCACAGGGTATTGGGAGTGGAAGGAGCTTTCTTTTGCCACGGTGGTAGTGTGCACACGCATGAGGACTTGGGGCGCTGAGGAATGGGAGCATGGAAGCGCGGAGCTAGGAACTGGCAGGGATGGTTAGGAGACTGGTTACAGGTTGGGTAGGAGTAAATAAGTACACTGATTGAGTAAATACATACAGACAGACGTATGCCTACATATACCTACAGTAGGAGTAAATAAGTACACTGATTGAGTAAATACATACAGACAGACGTATGCCTATATACACCTACATACATACATCAAAGGTAATGAGAACCATACCAGGCTTGTGTCTGTTGGAGCAGGTAGATAGTATATAATTAGTAAGTAGTCTTGGCCATTGTGGGGAAGGGGTCCTTTTTGGTGTGATCAGCCCAGTAGAACATCTGGATTCTAGTAGGAGTTTATCTATGAGTTCTTTGGGACATAAGGACCAGGTTCAAGTGTGAGTAGTGGCCTGATGGGAATGAACTAAGCTTCCAGAGGCCTTTGTGGGCCCTTGGTACTAACACCATTTGATCTCTGGAGCAGTTCGTTGGTGCTGGATGGTGTACATATCAACCTCTTATTTCTAGTCAAATAAGTGAGTTGGAACTCTAAGGGGCAAGAGGTGGATTCTTTTGCTACCCCCTTTTGTAAAGGTTTACAATATTTTTCTTCTTTTTCTTTTTTTCTCCTCACATATTCAGACTTAAAAAGGACACAGAATGACTAGCCCTTTTATGCATGTACTTGACTTTAAGAAGCTCTGAGTTGTATCTTTAACTTCTAAATTCCAATGAGCCTGACCAGGGAGTGGCGCAATGGATAGAGTACTGACCTGGGACATTGAGGGCCCAGTGTTGAAACCCTGTGGTTTCTAGCTTGGGCTCAGGCTCATCTGACCTGAGCACAGGCTCACCTGGTTTGAGTGCAGGGTTGCCAGCTTGAGCCCGGGCGCCAGCTTGAGTGTGGGATCAAAGGCATGACCCCATGGTCACTGGCTTGAGCCCAAAAGTTGTTGTCTAGAAGCCCAAGGTTGCTGGCTTGAGCCCAAGGTCACTGGCTTGAACAAGGGGTCACTGGCTGGACTGCAGCCCCCTGGTCAAGGCACATATGAGAAAGCAGTCAATGAACAACTAAGGTGCCACATCAAAGAATTGATGCTTCTCATCACTCTCCCTTCCTGTCTGTCTCTCACTAAAAAAAAAAAAAAATTTCCAGTGAGTTAGTTTACCACACTTTGAGATGTGATATAATAAAGTACTACTTTTAAATAATATACAGTTGCTTGTTAAAAAAATCTAGTATATAATTTTTAAGTCTAAACATTAATTGATGTGAAAATGAACTGTCTGGTCACTATTGATTTGATCCTCAAACAGGAGGTTTAATCTGTCTGGTATTGCAGTTACCTAAATGTACCTGCCTAAAACTAGAGCGAAATTGTAAACTTCACCCAGTGATCGGCTGCTATCAGGAATGCCTTTTAAGTCCTAGAGAAGGGAGGGTTGTGACTGTGAACATTTAAATGATCTTACTGGTAACTGTGGGAATATTTAAATCTTTGACTAATGCATATAGAACCTTCAAGGAAGAAACCTGTAGAGAGCGGGGGCAGGTGTCATAGTAGAGGACAAGCCTAGGAGTTCAAGATTAGAGGATTCTTATCTGAAACATTCAGTGTAATGTAGAGATAGCATAGTTTCTTTTACTGCTTGCTTATTTAGATTGATAACACTTGTATTGTATCGCTCCTTTTCTGATTTGTTAAGCTGTGTTGATGTATCAGTAGTTGTTGCTGTGTGACAACTCCCCCCCCCCACCCGCCCCCAAATTAATGGCTTAAAACAACCATTTATTTGCACTCAGTTCTTTGGGAAGGCACTTGGGGCTGTGTTCAGCTTGCTGTGCCTTCTACTGGTCTTACTTGGGATCATGCTTGTGGCTTTAGGCATCTGCTAGCCGAACTGGGGCTGGGTGGTTTAGAGTGGCCTCATTCATATGTTTGATGATTGTCAGACTGTGCAGTTCAGGGCACCTTGGCTTTCCACAATACCTCACCAACGGGCTAGCACAAGTTCATTCACATGATGGCTTCCAGCAAGAGTCATAAGGAAAGGGAGCACATTCTAACACACAAATGCTTTCCAAGCCTCCTCTTGTGTCTCATCTTGTAACGTCCCTTTGGTCAAATCAGATCACATAGATAAGTCCAGATTGAAGGGTGGAGAAATAAACTCTATCTCTTGTTAGAAAGAGCAGCGGAGTCACATTTCAAAGGGATATGCATACAGAGTTGGAAGGATTTGTTCTAGCCATCTTTGCAAATGACCTTTCACAGTAGGACAAGGAACCTGAGGGGAAAGCATATATAGTAGTTTAAGGATTTGTTCGGTGGTGACAAATGGCATGCAGGTTGAGTAAAATGTTAGGCACTATATTCAGTATGTGAGGTATTATATTTCAACAGGAGTTATATTTCAATGGTTTGTACCCTCCTTTTTGTTAGTGATGAATGCACCCTGGTTAACAAATATTTATGGGACCTCATTAATGGGTCAGGCCTGTATTCCTGGTGATAGGGAAATGGCTGGGGGAGAAGCACACATAACTCAGTATGTATAAAAGTCACAAGTAACAAAAGAGAAATGTGTAACTTGGTGCTGTTGCTTTCAATATCAGTGTTGAGGCAGCTGTTTGTTCTTCATGCAGCAAAGCCACAGAGGCAGACTTTTATAAAGAATTTAGCCACTCTGAAGTTTGGTTTTAAAGAACAATGTCATAATTGGTTTTTCTGCTAACAACAAATACCTATTTTGATTACTGTATTTAAGAAATTACCTAAAAAGGTAAATTCATTTACTTTTTCTATTAAAGAAGGCTGATTTTTAAATCAACAGATATTAAAGGAATAACTGATCACTGTATTTTCAGACCTATCAGTGTAACAAATTATAGTAAATTATAAGCAATTCAGTCAATTATTCAGTCTCTAGCCTTTCCCATCTACTTGTCCAGGATTGGTGGAGTATAAAGAAACCTTCTTAAAAGTCTTGTCTAAATGGGATAAGTTAGGAAACTTGGAACCTTTTTTTTTTTTGTCATTTCTTGTCAGGTCAAAATTAATTAATTGGGTCCTAGTGATAGAATATCAGAAATAAATGCAAAAGTTTGCATGAAAACTGAGAGTTTCATTTTTCCCCCACAATAGCAGTCTTGTCTAGTTTTGATAAGATTATGTTCTTATAGAATAAAAGTGTGTATAAAAATAACATGTTCAGTTTTCCAGTTTTGGGGAAAAGTCTTATAATTTAGATAATTGTGACCCGTGTTTTAAAAAAATCAGTGGAACATTTTCTACTATTCTATATTCTATTCTGTCTAATTTTCTAGAATGACCTGACAATCTCCTTGAATTCAGTGGTGGCAATACTGGAAAAACGTGTTGCTCTGAAAATGCCACCTTTTGTTGCTTGACACTGGAAAGGCAGAGGAGTCAGAAGTGACCTTTTCTTCTCTTTCACCTTTTTCTTTAAAACATTTTAATCACTTCTACATTT
The DNA here is from genome assembly GCA_037038555.1 of Rhynchonycteris naso. Taxonomy (NCBI): domain Eukaryota; kingdom Metazoa; phylum Chordata; class Mammalia; order Chiroptera; family Emballonuridae; genus Rhynchonycteris; species Rhynchonycteris naso. The sequence goes on along the minus strand of CM072997.1, from coordinate 42,255,376 downwards.
TTGTTAGTACCCCACCCCCATTTTATGATGTTGAAACTGAAAGGAAACTGGAGCTGCTGATTTGCAGTTAAGTGACTTTTGCTTATGGCATTGTGTTAGTCTCTGTACAGAATGATCTAAACCAGTGGTTCTTAACCTGGGTTCTATCGAACCCTAGGGATTCGATGAGTCGGTCTCAGGGGTTCGGAGAAGCCTTTTCCGCGGAGGCCAGAATAAAGTAATACTGTAATTTGTTGTGAGTTCATGTACTTCGTTGGTTTTGTTCTTTGAGCAAGGTGATGTTCACGCACGGCTCATTTTGTGCAGCAGTAAAAAAAACAAACAAACATATACCTATGTATTGAATTTGGAAAAAAAAATCATATTTTATTTATCACTAAAGAAGGGTTTGGTGAATGCGCATATGAAACTCGTGGGTTCGGTACCTCAAAAAAGGTTAAGAACTACTGATCTAAACCAAGACTACCCTCGCTGCCAGGAATTTAAGGTCAAAATGGAAAGGAAGGTAAGGAGTGTTCTGGTTTGTAGTGTAAGAGGGTTAGTGTCTGCTAAAATAATAGCATTGATGCCTTCGAAAGTACGTTTTATGCATTATCCTGGTCAGGGCACATACGGAAGGCAACCAGTGAATACACAACTAAGTGGAACCATGAAACGAATGCTTCTCTCTCTCTCTCTTCTTCTCTCCCTCTCTCAATCCCTTTCTCTCTCTGTCTCTCTAAAATCAATAAAAAACAAAAATTGTGCATTAAATTTAAATTCAACATTAAGTGTACCCTCCTTCAGAAAGTACATTTATATTCTGATACAGCACATTAGAAGTAAATTATGAAAATATGAAATTATGTTGCTTGAATGCGCACGGGATAACCATGGTTCTGGTATTGAATTGTGTGTAGTCTGAGCCCATTGTAGAGATTGACAGGCTTGTGTAAGGGTGGTGCCCAAGTCAAAGCCCTGTTTGATAAGGGATGGCTGTGTGTAGGGAGGAGGGGAAGCCTGCGTTACTGTAGACTGAAATAGGCGGGTGAAAGTGAGAGGAGGAAACACCAGTTCTGTCTGGAATAAAGGAAAGCATCACTCTTGCTCACACTTAACAGTGGTTGGTGACTTAATTTTTGGCAAGTATGACAGGGCTTTGGAACTCTTATCCAAGATCGTAAATTAATCTAAAGATTTCTTTGAAAAGTGTTTCTAATCTGTGCTTTCCATTTATCAGCAAAATGAATGAACGTTATTGACTACCCGCACTCAGAGATGTAAAGGAATCTTGAAAAACATAAAATGAATGGTCAAGTTTTTAAAAGGGTGAAATTTCACCACTAAGATTTAAGATGTTAAAATACATTTTGTGTACTAACGGGTATATTTACTCTTTCTTTTACAGACATACATTGGAAGTGTGGTTATCTCTGTTAACCCATACCGGTCATTGCCCATTTATTCACCAGAGAAAGTGGAAGATTATAGGAATAGAAATTTTTATGAACTGAGCCCTCACATGTAAGTATGCTATTCAAGCATTGTTTTCCTTTCACTCCAGAGATGTGTAGTTGACAGATGTGTCCAGCTGTTTCTCTGAGTCCCAGGAAAATGCTTTAGTCTTTTTTTTAAAATAATTAGATGAAGGAATGTAGATGTGAATCGTCATGCCTTATTTTAAATTTAAAAAGGCTGAGTACTTCATTTGGGCATCAGGCTCTGTAAGTTCTGAAATATTTGGGTTCAGTATGTAAAATATTTTCTGTTAGAAGTTTTGTGTAAGTAGCAGCTGCTGCTAATTATTTTTACAAATAAAACAGGAATGTGCATTGTTTATAACTGTGAAGAGCCCAAGCAGCATTTTCCTACCCTTGTTGGATTAAGAAAGATCCCAAGTGCTTGTATAATGGCTTTTTTGAGCAAGAGGAATACATAATACCTTCAGTTCATAATCTTCACAGGCATTGTTCATCAGATGTGTGCATTAGTCTCATGAGTTCACCTTCCCTGAACTGAGTCACTTGTTTGAATTTTATTTTGAAGGTCACCTGTTAGTATAAATAATTCCTGTAAATAATAACCTACAATAATTACATAGTGCCAAAGTTGAGAAACCCTGAACTGAAAAACCTTCAGTTTTAGTTGTGTCTTAGCAGAAGATAATTTTCTCTGTATGATTGCAGATGGTTTCTATTAATTCTGATAGAAAATAAAATCTAATAATTAAAGAACATATATACTGCTTCAGATGTTTATTTTCATTTCTCTTCAGAATGCAGCATATAGTGACATTTTTGGGCCACTTGGAACTACAAACTTAAATAATTTATGAAAATGGTTATTATAAACTAAACACTATGGCTTAGTTGGTTAGAGCGTCATCCTGATATACCAAGGTCACGGGTTTGATCCCCGGTCAGGGCATGTGCAAGAATCAACCAATGAATAAATAAATAAGTGGAATAACAAAGGGGTGTTTCTCTCTCTCTCTCCTTTCTCTTTAAAATCAATAAATAAAAAAAATGTAAAACAAAATAACAACAAAAAGAAACCCCTCAACTAAACACTATTAGTCAAGCAGATTCTGACTATTCACTTTACTTCTAGATGTAGATTTTGCAAATGATCATGTTTCATTTTGCCTTAACAAAAATAAAATCTGTAATTTGTTTTATGGAGTTATTCCTGTAGTTAAGTGCCTGCAATGAAATATTTTTTTGATGCCTGAATATTTATTACTTAAGTTCTAGGCCTTGACATTTCTAAAGAGTAAGATGCTTGAATCTGCTATGTCAGAATGCCCACAGAGCTTAGGAAAAAATCCAGTTTCCTGGGCCTTCCAAGCCAGGAATCTACATTTTTTATAAGCTTTCCACGTGATTCTTACATACATGCAAGTTTTGAGAACATACTGTCTCAAATGTTTTTCTTTCCTTAACTGTGTACCACAGTATGTTGATCTTTTATAATAATAATAATAATAATAATAATGGTTTGTATTTATTTAGTACTTAATATGTGCAGGTACAGCACTAAATCCTTTATATGTATTATAGCTTGCTTCATTCTCAAAATAATGTTATGAGGTAGGTACTATATCAAATGGGGAACTTTTCACCAAAAGATAAGAGATTTATCCAGAGATACATAGGTTGCGGATAGGGAGCTGGGGTGGGAACATGGTCATGTGCTATGCTTCTCAGCTAGAAATTAGTCCCCCATTTCCCTGTTAGAGACTCTCACTGTGCGCGTCCATCCTGCTACTCTGGGCTGCCTATGTTCTTATATCCTGGGCTCTCCAAGATAACCTTAGCTATGCCTCAGTTTACCACCTGAGACCGCAATACCATTCTTCCATTTGCTGCCTGAATCTCCACGTTGGGGGTGTTTCGATACAGGATAGACGTCTATTCTAGAACATAGAAGTTCATGCTCTGCAAAATCCGTTTTGAGCCCCACCGGAGAATTTCCTGGAGGAGGCTGCGTGCCACTGCTACCTTCCTTCACTCTCCTCACCCCCAGGGCAACAGTCACAGACTGTAATAAATAAACTGTCAATGTGCTTAGGATAAACACAAAAGCTTCTTACCCCGGCCTATAAAACACTGTGCATGTGGTGCAGGGGATAGTTTTACCTAATGGCTCTGAATTTGCTCAATTCATATTGTATGCTCCCTGCCATGCCTGTCTCACTTTGTTTCTTCAACCCTCTCCACACTCCTTCCTACCACACCATTTTTGCATATTCTGTGCCTTCCTAGGATGCTCTCTTTTTTTCTCAAGGCAACTCAGGTAGGTATTCTTTCTTTAGATCTCAGATTGTATTAGGCCTCCTCAGGAAGAAATGTCTCTCACCTCCTCCCTGCCAAGGTCATATTTATTGCTCTTGTCACAGTTAAAAATTTAACATTTCCTTATGATTCATCTCAGCTTGGCCTGCCATGCTGGCTTTTGCTCACCATAATATTCTTAGCATCTGGAAGTAACTGAAGGTTCAAAAATATATTGACTAGCACTTGGGTTGAGTCCTGCTTTTCCATTTACAAGCTATGTAATTACTTGGAAAAACTTTAACTCAGATATTAAGTAATTTTCTCTGTTCAGTGGGAAAATAATTAGTAACTCATAGGACTTTTGTGAAGGAAAAATACCTGGCAAGTAGGTAGATGATATGATTGTCTGGTTTATGTAAAGAGCTTACTGTGGAGTCCGCTATAGCCCTGTACTGAAGGATAGCTAATGCTGTTAACAGCGATAATTATAATAATTGTAATAATGAGATGTGTGGGATACATTTCCAACATTCCAACATGCTCTTTTTCACCATCATCTACACCTGGGTGGGACATTTTCCACTTCCTTTAGTGCATTTTTCTGCGTCATTCTTTGTGATGTTCATCTTTCATAGTTTCTGAAATGGGTTCCCTGCCAACACCCACCTGAAATTCTCAAATAGGACTTTGCGATATAATAGGATAAGATGACTTTAGGTGTTTGAAGCTTTCGAACCATAACTGTTTCAAGAATTTGGCTCCAGCCTGACCAGGCGGTGGTGCAGTGGATAGAACGTCGGACTGGGATGCGGAGGACCCAGGTTCGAGACCCCCAAGGTTGCCAGCTTGAGCGCGGGCCCATCTGGCTTGAGCAAAAAGCTCACCAGCTTGGACCCAAGGTCGCTGCCTCTAGCAAGGGGTTATTCGGTCTGCTGAAGGTCCATGGGCAAGGCACATATGAGAAAGCAATCAGTGAACAACTAAGGTGTTGCAACGAAAAACTAATGATTGATGCTTCTCATCTCTCTCCGTTCCTGTCTGTCTGTCCCTGTCTATCCCTCTCTCTGACTCTCTGTCCCTGTAAAAAAAAAAAAAAAAAAAAAGGCTTCAGTGTAAGTAAAAACGAACTTAAGTAGCTGCTCAGATCATATATTTTGAAAATGTCACTAATTTAGCCCGGATTACATTTGGAATTTAATTTGACCTGTTGTTCACTGTCAGTTGGCAAAAACATCCAGATATTTTTCTTGTGGATCATGTGTTAAAGGTGTACAGATATTATCTCCCTTTAATTTTCAGACAGTTGAAAAGTTTTTACATTCTACATAAATATGTGACTTTTCAGGTTGTGGAAATGTACATAAAAGAGTAAAATGAAAACAAACACTTTTTTAAATTTATATATTCCTTTTCAAAAATAGCCCCAAACACCACACAGCTCCTTCGTGGAACCTACTTTTGATTCACAGCCTTCCATGTGTTTCTACCTGTGCCACCTCCTGCCCATTTCTTACTTATTTATTTTTTTACAGGGACAGTGAGAGAGTCAGAGAGAGAGGGATAGATAGGGACAGACAGACAGGAATGGAGAGAGATGAGAAGCATCAATCATCAATTTTTCGTTGTGACACCTTAGTTGTTCATTAATTGCTTTCTCACATGTACCTTGACTGTGGGCCTTCAGCACACCGAGCCACCCCTTGCTGGAGCCAGTGACCTTGGGTCTAAGCTGGTGAGCTTTTTGCTCAAGCCAGATGAGCCAGCACTCAAACTGGCAACCTCGGGGTCTCGAACCAGGGTCCTCTGCATCCCAGTCCGACGCTCTATCCACTGCACCACCGCCTGGTCAGGCTCCTGCCCATTTCTACAGTTAAAATCTGGCCAGTCTCCTGGGTCAGTCTTAAAGGCTCCAGTAGCCCCAGCCTGACCCACACATGGCTCTTCCAGCCCCTGAATGATCGGAGTCATGCATGTGATCTTACACACTGTCTTTCTTCCTGTGTGGTCACCTGTCATTCACTGTCCTCTTTAGTGAGGAGGAGACATCTCTTCTGTCTTCTCGTTTCTTTTCTCTTGGAAGTTCAGTAACTACAGAACAAAAGAGGTTTTATGTAATTTTTTGTTACATTCTACTGGTATTATTTCTGACAGTTCAGTGAAGTCAAACTATTCTTGATAGGGTTTTTACAGTTTATTCAAAACTTTATGCAGTATAATGAGAATTCCTTCTTATTTTTATAATAAAGTAAGCTAAAATACTGTTTTCACGGTACTCTTTACACTGAATATTCTGGTTCAATTTGTTCATGGTGTAGAGCATTTAGCATCAAATTATATGAAGTGTCTGGCACAGGGAACGTGCCACTAGAAGGAAGAGTGGTGGCGCCTGGCAACAATTCCTCCTGGCGGTCACAGCCAGGGGCGAGCTGAAGCATCTCCTTAGATTAGGATATAATGTGGTGGCTTATTGGCGTTACAAGCACATTTTGAGGCAAGTGGTCTTTCCATTTTAATAAATGGAAAACTCTGCAGCAAATTAAAAAAAAATACTGAGGAAAATGGCTTAAGGCTTTGAGAAATTTCTGGTCATTCTTACCTAAAAAATGGGAAAGTAATTAATGGGAGGATTTGGATAGTACTCATGTCCAGTTATCCAGACATTAGCCCTCTCTCCCTGGGGAACTTCTGACCCCTACTTTTGTGCCAGACTGATTGGGCAGGACCACATGCTTTTGGCCATAATAAGGTGACCAGACGTCCCGATTTTGGTGGGACAGTCCCAATTTTTAACAATTTGACCCGCGTCCCGCGGCATTTTAAAAAAGTCCCAATTTTAAAAAAATATATTACAATACTATTTTTGCATTTTGTGAAAAATTTTTTTTGCTCCATATAGACCAAATTTTTAATCAAGAATCCCCTTCATCAGTGGTGTCCTGCTTCACCAGTTTTAAAATCTGGTCACCTTATCATAGAATGATGTTGCTGGAATGCTTGCATGTTTTGAGTTCTTGTTAGTCCGGTTATCGTTTTACCCTGTTTAAGGTGAACTAGATAAATGCCATAAGGAACGCTTCTAGCCACACCTCTAAATGTCCAAGTGCTACGATTGGGTGTCGGAGTTGAGGGTGAGGATCCAGGGCAGAAGACACAGGTGTTGCCCCTTTTGCATTATCAGAAAATTTCCTACAGCAGAGTTAACATTCATTGAATATGTTTTCTTTATTTTGAGAATTCTCTTAACAGCTGGATCCTGAATTCTCAGAGACGTTGCCAGTATAAGTATGAAAGTACTGAAGGAGGGTGATGGGAGGTGGGGGGAGCGAGAGAGATGATGTGTTGTGAGTCGTGTCATGTCACTGAGACTTTTGTGTTATTTTTCTGTTTCACTTTGGGAATAGGTGAGCTTCAGATTGATCCAGTGTCTCCCCAAAAACACCACTTATGCTTTTCTATCTAGCATTTTTTCTACTTACTGCTTTAGAAAAGTTACTCATTTACTGAGCAAATATTTATTGAGAGCTTACCCACTGCCAGGCTCTCTTTAGCTACTGACAGGGTAAAGCAGTGAACAAAGCAGCTAAATTTCTAGTCTTCATGAGGGGGGAACAATTCTCAAACATAACTATTCAGAAACCAATGTCGTTCAAACCATCCATCAGTTGCAAGGGAGAAGGAGGAAAGCCTTTGTTAAAGACACAGTTTAAATAATATTCTTGGAAAGCGTCTTGGAGCCATACTCAGTCAGGTGGTTTAAGTGAGTAGTTGCTGGGTTGTGGTGTGGAAGTCTTGGGAGTCGGCTTCAGTCTCTGTCTGCAGGAGGACGCTTGTGCCGGAGGGCATCCGAGCTGTCTTACTTGCCAGTGTAGGTGCCTTAAATGACATTGCAAATGGAGTGGCATCATCTTGAAAAGCATTAAAATTGCCCTTTTCCTTTTCTGCATGACCCTGGGTCGACATAAGCAGAAGGCGGTCACCAGTTTGCTTTCAGCCTTGGCGGGTATTTGTTTGATTCAGGGCAATCATGGATCAGAATATGTGAGCCCTGTGAGCGGGGTGGTGGCATTGTGGTGAAGGACACTGTTCAGCTGCAAGCTTCCTGAGGCTGGTTCCTGCTGGGAAACAATTCTGGGCCTCATGTATACTTGGCTTTTCTAAAGCTCCATGGACTAAATGTCCTTCCTGCCTCTGACTCTCAAACTTTTCTTCTCAGTCTACTGCTTTACGGGGGCTATTTTCTTTCAGAAAATATCGTCTCGGCAGAAAGAGACCCCAGCTCATTCTCTTTCAGATTATGGACATTTTAAAATTAAAGTTCAGGGGTTGATTCTATGCTACCATAAAATTTTTGTCATGAAAGTCATTGTGACATAAGAATATGTTTGTTAATGAAAAGTGTTTCTGTATGTCTGAGCGATCTCATAGTCCTCATCTCTAGATCCCTAGTTAGAATTTGTATCACTTCTTATAAAATGCACATCTCAGATGTGAAAGTTGTTTATTTTGGAAAGGCTGTTTGTAAAGCCAAGCACATGTTCGTGTCAGCATGCATGATTATTTCAATGATATATGATCTTAAAGGGAAAAGTTTGATTCTCAGTAAAAGAAGTTGCTTCCTGCCAGAAATACTATGGGTCTTTGGCAAGCTCTGAGAGATTCTACAACAGTCTGAAAGAGACCCACTCCATCCACAGGCGCGGCACTGAGGCCTCAGCCCTGGAAAGGGCGAGTCTAATACTCCATCCCTGACAGAGAACTACACTCAGAACCCACGAGGGGGAGCCCTGACCAGAGAGGGCTTGTTCAGGGTGGATGGCGAGGGGCACCCCCTTTGTCGTTGTGGCCTGTTGTCAGGACATGTGTGCAGTAGTACTGGGTAGGCAGGGCAGACAGAGCCATGTGGAGTTGGTCTAAACAGAGGCCAGCAAATACTGGTCCTGATTCAGACTGGGAAAATCAGCAAAGGCGGAGATAATAAAACTGGAGTTCAGTAGAGTGCAGGGACCTGTGCTTAGGAGACTGGGGAACCGGGAGTGGGGGCAGGGGTTGCCATGGGGCAGAAGAGGGGAAAAGGCCACAGGAATGGACTTGTTGCTGTTGCTACCATACAGAGTAGGCTTTCTTTCCTATTCCAGCACAACTCAAGAATCCCAAATCCCCATGTGGAAGTGATCATTCATTCCTTCAGTTGACATTATCAGACATCCACAATATGTTTGAGGTGCTGGGGATACAAAGATGAATCCTTAAGGATTCACAGCCTTCACTGTGGGAGACAGGCCAATTAATAACCCAACAACAGAAGGTTGGGAACAGCCATAAAGAAGATGGGAGATTGGTTTGCTCCGATCAACCCTGGCCATTCTTGTTGTACCAGAGTAATTATTATTAATAGTGCCCGCTTATGCTCACTCACAGCAGTGTCTGAGTGTGGGCCCCCTGTGGAGGAGATGCTGTGGGTGTGTCATAGAAGTCTTCAACCCTGGCTGAGGAGCTAGATGGGACAGGGGGGGTTGAAGGATGAGTTGGCCCATAGATAAGGAGGAAGATTCTAGGCCCAGGGTTAGAATCTTCCTCAAAGGGAACAGTGTCCATTCAGTCCGGTAGCATATGTTATTTGAGTGCCTGCCACACACGGGGTACTAGGGCAGGTACCTGGCAAAACTCTCAGCCCTACCGGGCTCACATGCTAGCAGAGACAGACTGTAAACAAGAGGAGTTGATAAGTCAGTGGTGTTGATGCAAATGGAGTGTTTAGGCTCCCTATTCCCCCCCCCCCCCGTCCCTTCCAGGTATGACACATTTGGTCTTTCTGGTGACCAGCCCCCAATCTAGGGGTCCCACCTTGAGTCACCTCACTAACATCAACTCAGGTGTGGGTGAAAGGGCTTGTTGTGAACAACAGAAGACATTCTTATAGCTCAGGAAGTTCCAGGGGTTTTAGCGCCCTGTGCTAGGAACCAGAGGCACAGACCATACCTTTCTTCTCACACCGCAGATAAGGACCTGTGTATACATGGTTGTTAAGAAGGCTTAGGAAAACTTCTTGTGAAATGCTTGAATTCCAAGTTAATGTTGGAATTTCTGTATGGTGTCCTAAAACCTGAATTAGTGGACCTCTTTTTTCCAAGAAATGTCTTAAGGTTGTTCAGTTCAGTTAACATTGAGGACATTGCTCTGTGATTTCTCCCCTCTCTGCTGTATTTATCAGCTTTTTCTTCTCTTTCTGCTGTTCCCACTAACAGGTATGCTGTAATTCTTCTCTTGATGCCATACCTGCCAGCTATCAAACCACTCGTTTCCCTTTGTTAGAAAACTCTTTGAAAAAGTTGTATGTGGCTGTTCTCGCTAGTTTATCTCCTCTTTATTAAAGTCACTCGACTCAGACTCTTATTTCCCTAACGCCACTAAAACCGTTCCTGTCAAGATCATCCTTGACCCCCATGTTATCAGATCCAATAGTCAATCTTGAATCCTCCTCTTCCTTTAATTATCAGTAACATTTAACAATGTGATCAGTTCCTTCCTGACACCCATTTTAAAATTTGGCTTTTTGGCCTCCATATCTTCCTGCTGTCCCCCAGTCCATTGGCTGTTCCATTTGCAGCCTCCACGGGGAGTCCCTCTTTCTCTCTGCCTCTGAATGTCTGTAGGTCTGAGGGCTCGGCGCTGGGGTCTTTTCTCCTCTGTGTTACCTACATCTGAGCTTTAAAGTCTTCTATGTGCTGATGGCCTCAGATTTAGGTCTCCTGCTGGACCTCCCCCTGAGCTCCAGGCATTTCTACTACATTCAGCTCTTCAGGACCTCCTTGGGTGTCCAGGCAGCATCTTGAACTTCATTATGCTTCACACGAGACTTCTGATTGCCCCACTCCCTGCCCCACCTCCTCTCGGTCAGTGGCAACACCAGCCTTTGGCTTACCCGTGCCACAAACCTTTTCCTCTTCTTCTCTCCCACCCTGATTCAGTCCACCATCATGTATTGTTGGCTCTGCCTTTATGTATCCCAACCTTACCACCTCCACTGCCACCGTGCTTGTCCCAACACCATCCTCTTTCGCTTAATTTATTATGGTAGCCTCCTAATTGATCTCCCCGCGTCAACTCTGCTATGTTTCCTCCTCCTGCACCTTACTCCCCTCCCCCCATCATCTTTCCTCCTTAAATGTGATGACTGCTGGCTGAAGTGATGTTTCTTAAAGAATCCCATTAGATAGTTTTTTTTGCTGCTCAAAAACCTGAAGTGGCTTGTGCGGCTTGCAGGACTCCATTTGATGTGAGCATGGCCACCTGCTTGCATTTGTTATTCCTCATCCTCTTGTTCCAGCCGCCCGTGTCTCCTTGCCGCCCATGTCTCCTTGCCGCCCGTGTCTCCTTGCCGCTCCCCTCAATCTTGGGCTGACTTGTTCTCTCACTTCAGTTAGGAAACACCTTCGCTGTCAGTGATGACACTACCTAAAATCTCAGTCCCTGCTCCACTCACACACCATCCCGTTACCCTACTTTACTTCATAATTTTTTTTTATTAATCATTATCTGACATTTTATTAGATGCTCATTTGTTTATGTCTCTATTGCTTGTCTCCTATACTTTAGTGTCCTCTCCATGAGAGCAAGGGCTTTGTTTATTTCATAGATCCATGTATCCACAGCCGTCGCAGCTCGGAACGGCAACTCAATAAATATTTGTTGCGTGAGTGGATGAATGAATTGAGGGGGATACTATTTGTTAGGAACTGTATGTAGAAGACACACATGACTTTGTCTTCAAGACTCATCAAGCAGGCCTGACCAGGCAGTGGTGCCGTGGATAGAGTGTTGGCCTGGGATGCAGAGGACCCAGGTTCGAAACCCTGAGGTCACCGGCTTAAGTGAGGGTTCATCTGGCATAGGGCTCACTAGCTTGAGCGCAAGGTCCCTGGCTTGAGCGTTGGATCATACACATGACCTCATGGTCACTGGCTTGAGCCCAAAGGTCGCTGATTTGAGCAAGAGGTCACTTGCTTTGCTGGAGTCCCCTGGTCAAGGCACATATGAGAAAGCAACCAATGAATAACTAAGGTGCTGCAACAAAGAATTGATGCTTCTCATCTATCTCCTTTCCACAAGGAATTGATGCTTTCTGTCTGTCTTGTCTGTCCCTATCTGTCTCTCTCTCTGCAGCTCTCCCTAAAAAAAAAGGAATCATCAGGCAGGTTGGGAGGAGAGGGGAATGGCTATGTAAACAGGTTATTTAAATATAACAGCATACTTACAATGACAGAGAATCAAATGGAAGCACAAAATATTGGTGGGTTCAGAGAGTCTAAATGTGCCACCCGTGTTGAGACTTGAAGAAGGGATTCTAGTGGCCTCTGGCCTCTGTGGTATAATAATTAGCTATATATAGAAGAATAAGAAAAAGACCAGTTTTGGCTATGGCACTGTGAACCAGGGTGTTAGGAAGGGGAGAAGGTGTCTGAGGGCTATGTAGAGCTTCTTTTAATAATAAAACATTCAAATACTCATCTACTTGAATCATTGGGAGGATTGAAGGATTGTGAAGGTTACTTTAAAGTAGTAAGAGTTTGGTATGAGGACATTACTTAAATGACATTACTAAAATGACAAGCTTATGTGTCTGGAAAAATTGCCAATCTTGCATTTTCAGTCCCCAATTGGAAAACTTGTTAAATATGCCTAAATATGTATGTGTATAATTACAGTGTTTTAGTGAATGAGTGGTGAATGACTGAATGTTGAAATAACTTATAAGTGTAAACAGATGTTATGATAGAACATCTAGTTGCTATTGGTGATGAATCATGTTACTCAGGTATAGGAACATTTGATACATGGTATACTGATTTTCAGCCTTTTTTTTTTTAAGTGAGAGAGAGGCAGAGATAGGAAGGGAGAGAGATGAGAAGCATCAACTCAGAGTTGCAGCACTGTAGTTGTTCATTGATTGCTTTCTCATATGAGTCTTGATGGGGGAGGGGTGCTTCATTCGAGCCAATGATTCCTTGCTCAAGCCAGTTAACCTTGGGCTCAAGCCAGTGACCTTTGGGCTCAAGTCAGCCACCATGGGGTCATATCTATGATCCCACACTCAAGCCAGTGACCCCAGGGTTTTGAACCTGGGTCCTCAGCATTCCCTGTCAACGCTCTATCCACTGTGCCACCACCTGGTCTGGCATGGTTTTTGTTTTGTTTTGTTTTGTTTTGTTTTACCATTATTGACTTCTACAAAGCCTGCTTCTTTTGAGTATGAAGCCTTCTCTGTGGGATATTAGTGTTCAGTTTCTAGATACACGGTTGTCATCTTGAGGTCTGAAAAGAAAATCCTCAATTAAGGTAGGAACATTTTAAGCCTTATTGATGGATTAGCCTAATTTCACAAAAATTTAACATCCTAGTCGGTGGTGGCGCAGTGGATAGAGTGTTGGACTGAGATGCGGAGGACCCAGGTTCGAGACCCCGAGGTCGCCAGCTTGAGCACGGGCCCATCTGGCTAGAGCAAAAGCTCACCAGCTTGGACCCAAGGTCACTGGCTCCAGCAAGGGGTTGCTTGGTCTGCTGAAGACCCACGGTCAAGGCACATGTGAGAAATCAATCAATGCACAACTATGTTGTTGCAACGGCAACGAAAAACGGATGATTGATGCTTCTCATCTCTCTCCGTTCCTGTCTGTCTGTCCCTGTCTATCCCTCTCTCTGACTTTCTCTCTCTGTCCTTGTAAAAAAAAAATTAACAATAGAAGAACAAGTTAGAATATACATATATAGATGTTTTCTGTTAATTTTTTTTTCTTCAGTTCACTTCAATAGCAAAAAGTTAGAAAGCACTTGGCTGGAGGGAAGACTAGGCTGGTTTGCACCTGAGACCTTTATCTTTTGGAAACGTGCACACACACCCTTAGGTTGTCTAATTAAGACCTTAGAACATCACCAGACGGGTCCATTGCCATTTGAGCTTCTATATATTTAGGAGGATGGGTCACAAAGGATTCCAGGATTTTTCTTTAGAAATTGTTAGTATTTAAGCCATTGCTTTGATTTCTTTCAAAGGGCATATTCTGACACTCATATACCCTACCTCACATTCAATCCTACAGTGTTGCAACTGCTTCTATCTGTATTTATAATTGCCTTGGCCATTATTAATAGCAGAGGCTTATACATAATTTTCTCATATGAATAGCATTATGGATGAAAACAAGAATATTAAAAAAGGTAAAATCATATCTGAGGTCAGAGAAATGTAGGAAAGAAAAATGTTACTGAAGTTTAAAGATGTAAAGACAAATTACAAAGTGAACACATGTAGCTATTTAAGATTACTCAATATGGATGAGTCATTGCTGTCTGGTTACTCATTACCTGGAACGTGGGTATCAGGAAGGAGGAAGTGTGGAAATGTGTATGAGGGTTTGTCGGGCATTGTTCCTAAAAGGAATAGAAATGGTGTTTAATGCTTTGAGCATTTGCTTCCTTTTCATAATGTCACACTATTTTCATTGTAATAGTCCCAGCCGTTCCTATGGTTGTGAATGCCACACTTTATCTTGCAGACATAGGTAAGGTAGCATAAATGAATCTTAAAACTTGGAAATCTTTGTCATTTTTTTATTTTACCTTTTCTTTGTTGTTGTTGCATGTATCTGGCATTGATCTTGAATAGAACTTACAAAATAAAAATCAGTCCTGAGTGGAAATTTTGCTTGTGAAAATAAAGAGGTTGAGTTGGAATAAATTTGTAACTAGTGATCAGTTAGTTGTAAGCTCTTCTTCACGTGTCCTCTTCTTGCCTGTTCCACTGCTGCTTGTATTTCTCCTTTCTAGGCAACCTAGAAAGCCGCCTAGACACATAAGCTTGTTATTTTAAGTAATGCCCTCATTCCAAGTTACCCTATTCTTTGAAGTAACCTACATAATCCTTCAGTCCTCCCAGTGAGTTAAGTAGACCGGTGTTTGAATGTTGTATTATAAAAAAAAAGGTCCACATATAAGTTCAATTATACTTACTCCATTTTCCCCCCATATTTAATTGTACTTATCTATCTAGGTGCATCGGGGTACATCAGCATTTTGAAACCACTTTCCAAAAGGCCACTTGGTGGCCCTACACTGCTCACAGAAATTAGGGGATGAGGGAATGTGCAGATCCTCCAGTATTTTTAGCCTTTTGTGTAGTGCATTTTCACCAGTGAAATAAAAGTTGGTTTTGCATCTCATTTGCATAATTGAACTTTCTTTGACTTGTATGCTTTTCTGATGTCTTGTTTGATTAAAAAAAATCAAGTGGTTCTTTTTTCATTACTTCATATTCATTTTGAAATATCCCCTAGTTTTTGTGAGCAGTGAATTTTTCATAGCATGCGTATGTCACAGCTATATGTCACTTTATTGTATACTATTCTAGAAATTTTATTGTTTCCTATTTAAGTACTGGATTTATATAAGAGTGAGCATCTTTTGAACAGGGACTATGCATTTTACTTATTCTGTTGCCTTAAAATTGGAGGTCTTGAAATTCATCTAGTTTGTTTGCTCATCTATAGTTAAATTCAAGTAATATCATCCTCATATATTGTGTACATTAAAAAACATACACAAGAATGAGAACTTTTTTAAAAATGATAAGTAAAGACATATAAAGAGCTGTAATATTTTATATCCATCTTCTAGTAACTCCTCTTGGGCATGTTCTGGGATACCCACACCTTACTGTGGAGACCTAGTGTTAGGTACATGTTGGGACTCAAGGAATACTTAGCCTTCAGCTTCTGTGCCGGTTGCTAACAACTTTCCATCTGTCCTAAATGAAACTCAAGGTTACAATCTAATGTTTGAGATCTAGTTAGGGAATATAAGAGATGTGTTAGAATAAGGTAGGTTGTTCTTGGACAACAATCCTTCACATCCCAGTGTAAAAAAAATGAAGGGTTTTTTTTTTCCTTACTGAAACCAAAATGTACTCCTTCACTCCCAGTAGTGTTACTTTGTAATTTAACAATATGTGATATATTCGTTTTGAGAACTTACTTTTTCATTTATACCAGTTCACTTGTTAACTTTGGTAATGATCAAGTAGTTTGCAAAAATGCTTACAATATATTCTTTACATAATTTTTTAGTATCCTCTTAATCTAGAAAAAATGCTTGTTTTCTGGTAAACAGTTTTGTTTTTTGTTTTTTTTTATAGGGACAGAGAGAGGGATAGACAGGGACAGACAGACAGGAGCAGAGAGAGATGAGAAGTATCAATCATCAGTTTTTTGTTGCGACACCTTAGTTGTTCATTGATTGCTTTCTCATATGTGCCTTGACCGTGGGCCTCCAGCAGACTGAGCAACCCCTTGCTGGAGGCAGCGACCTTGGGGCCAAGCTGGTGAGCTTTTGCTCAAGCCAGATGGTCCCGCGCTCAAGCTGGAGACCTCTGGGTCTTGAACCTGGGTTCTCGCGTCCCAGTCCGATGCTCTTTCCACTGCACCACCGCCTGGTCAGGTGGTAAACAGTTTTGCTGGATATAAAAAGCAAATTCCAGTTTATACATCTCTATGCATTTATTAAAAAGCGAATGATCTTATATGTATATTTCTTATTTTTCCTACAATCCAATATCTCCTTTTGTGAATAAACTACATTTTCTACTTTCTTTGAATAGTACAAGAATACCAGATTGAGTATTTTTGCTCTTTGTGTCACTATTAATATTCATGAGTTGATGTACTCAATAAAAAGTATGATTAAAAATTATTGTCAACTAACTCTTTGAAGGCATTAGACCATTAAAGTATCATAGATAGTTAAAATAGGGTTCTGTTTATTCATTAAGCCAGATGCATACTTGCATTTGAGGAGTTTTATTCTCATTCTCTTCTTGGAATGTCTCCTACCCCAAATGTGTGTCCGTGTGCCTCTCTCTCCCTTCCCTCCCAGCTGTCTTCCCCTCCCTCTCACTTTCTGTTTCTCTGTCCCTGTTCCCCGCCTCCGCTCTTCATGTCCTCTTCTTCACCTGCTTCAAGTTTTACCCAAATGTTACCTTCTTGGTTCGTTCTTCCTTGTTGTCCTTTCTAACAGCGCAGGCTGCTTCCCTTTCTTTCTTGTCCAGCACCCACTGTCCCTCTTGCCTGCTTTATTTATTTATTTATTTATTTATTTATTTATTTATTTATTTTCACCACCTTCCCGCGTACTATACGTATTTTATTTACTTGTGTATTGCCTGTTTTCCCCTTTATTCTACCCATAGTATGTCACATCCGTGTTCACTGCCGCATGCCCAGTGCCTGCGCAGTGTCTGGCACGTCACACACGGTCCGTAGTGTCAGTTAAATAGATTCAGTAAACCTTTACTCACATGTTCAAAAATATCTGACGTTCTAGAAGTTGATATCAAAAGAAGCCAAATTGTAAAGACTTTACCTGGTATCTTAGCTTGATATTTAGTGACGTATGCCAAAAAGGAAAAAAAATTCAAATGGCATAATGTACATCTTTTTAAATGTAGGAAACAACTTCTTTAAATATTCATAACAGAAGACTAAATTTATTCAAGTATGAGGTGTAAATGTACAACCACAGTGTTACAGTGGGAAATATTCAACTCTGTGTTTCCTTTCAACTCTAAAATTCTATGTGTATGTGATCCTCCTGTTTAAGAAATGTGGGGTATAGTTTAGGAAAATTTTATTAGGAACTTTTATTATTAGTGAATGACAGGTTTGCTTCAGTCCTGAACTACTAGGCTGTGGAGTATATGGGGGGGGGTCGTTTTATTCTTTAGAGTTTCTGAAGTCATAGTCTAAATTAGAATTATTGAAGATTAATTAACATCTAGACTCAAAATCTGGTTTTGTCTTTCCCAGCTTCTTCGTCAACAGGGCACTTGTGACAGAAACTCTTCTTATCAATGTGGAGAGGCCTTGTTTTCATGAAAAAGAAGCAAATATTTTTGGTTTTCTTTATATAGATAATTATCAGTAAATAAGTCTTAACTCTTTTTGACTTATTGTTGACCCAGATTTGGAGACCTCAGTGAATGAACAGTACGTTTCATTAACTTAGGCCTCTTTTTCAGAGTCTCCACAAAAGCGTGGGAGGGAAGACTTCTCTTAGAATTGACACGAAAGGAGAATAATCCTGGATTTTTACACGAGAAGCGGGGAGTTTAGAGGTGGTTGGTGACGGACTAGGGTGTAGAACATAGACTTGAGAATGCATAACTAAATACAGGACCCATGCCAACAGTCATGCATTCAGGGCTCCTGTTTCCGTAACACGGGGCAACAGGAGGCAGGGCAGCAGCCTTCACTCAGCGTTGCTCTCATTTTTACATGGTAGTCTTTTTATTTTGGAAAACCTATGTTTGCCTGCTTATACTCTGAAAAAATCCTAGATTTGTGACTAGTTTAGAATGTTACAGTTTTAAGTGAATAAAGGAAAATTTGGGGGGAAATTGCCTTTCTCAGATAGACCTATCTACATACTTAGCTGCCAGTCTATCCATCTATCATTCTTCTGGGTCCCCCTCTCAAAAACAAAACAAAGAAGAGTTATACATGTATGCATGGATTTTAGTCACATCAATTGGGTTATTTGTATTTTTATAGTTTAAAAATGTGTGAGGAATATGAATGGGAGCTAATTATTGCATCTCCTCACATTGAAAATGACTGGAAACCGATGAGTGTTTTACAGCCAATATTGTCAGGGCAAAGGAAAAAAAAAGATTACATCCAAGAGACAGTTAATACCATGATATCCTCTGTGGTTATTGAACTGGGATTTTTCATTTCTTTGTAGGTAAAACAAAAAGGGAAATCTGATCAATTACAGCATTATAGTTGCAGTAAGATCGAACCACTTGAGTTACTCAAGAGAAGCAAAGTTTCCCTTATCAGTTAAGTTTAAAAGAGATATTTTAAAAATGGAATTTAGGATGTAAAGCTTGTCATCTTGAGCAATACTCGTCAAAATTTCCCTGCGGAATACAGAGCAGTGAATTTGATGGAGCTGCTTCTCTGCCACTTCACTCCGTGGAAACAGAGAACATAACCCCGAAGTACAGTTTAGGAAAAACAAGTCTATGAGATGTGTAAGTCATCCTGGGCTACTCAATAGATCCAGCACAGAGTGTGATCATAATCTGTAGGATGTGGGGAGGGGACAGAGAGGCATCATCATCCCAGATGAGTCCAATGGGAAGCCAAGGCCGAGAACCACCCGTTCCAAGTACCTAGTTTATTGCTGGTTTGACTTGATTCAAGAAGGTAAGAAACAGATAGATTGTAGTGTCTCTTTCAGGTGATATTCTGACAATTTTGTATGTTCCTTCGTTTTCTGCTTTCTCATACTCGGGCTTTGAGTAAAGGTGATGATCTGCAGACAATTTGAGGTTGTGTTCTCTGGAAAGAGCCCAGAGTCCACATACTCTGTTGTCAGTAAAAGACAGGGCATTCATTTTGAAACCTACTGAGTAATAGGTTGAGCTGTCATCATTTTATGAGAATTGAGGAAGCAAACCAAGACTAGTTTGAATAGATGGCTCCCTCCTGTCTGGAGAGATGTGGGCCATTAAGTCATGACAAAGAGAAGGTTCTCTAGACTGAAACTAGTTTATGATGGTGATTAGACCACTGTGTAGGGTGTAGGGATGTCCCAGTCTTTGGGCTTGGGGTGCTATTGTAGAAATTGGTATTCTTTCAATCAGTTGGTATTTGAAGTACACATATTTGGAGGGATCCGCCGTGTGTGTGTGTGTGTGTGTGTGTGTGTGTGTGTGTTCTTTTTTGTGAACCTTAAACAATAAGATTAGGAACCATGGAATATTTTTAAGAATTAGGATTCTCTATTTGAATGACTGTTTATACAAATTGCAGAGAAATCTTTCAGTAAGTGTTCACAGTTCTGAAACCAACTGAGAAATATGGCTTTGTTCCAGATTTTTGTATATTTTCTTCTCTGTCACTAAGGCTGCCGTTGGCATATGAAAAGCTCCATCAAGGGCCATTTGGTATCATTCTAGAACATGTCACCAAGTTGATTGGATTCAGTAGCATGTCAGATCTCAATGGCAAGAAGGACACATGGGAGAAGAACAGAAGATTATTACTATAATTTTTCAAGGCAATCTCC
Organism: Rhynchonycteris naso; assembly: GCA_037038555.1. NCBI lineage: Eukaryota > Metazoa > Chordata > Mammalia > Chiroptera > Emballonuridae > Rhynchonycteris > Rhynchonycteris naso. The sequence goes on along the minus strand of CM072997.1, from coordinate 42,235,499 downwards.
TAGCTATTGAAGTTGCAGAGATTTAATGTGGAGTCTTTGAAGATTATTGGTGTATTCATTAAACAAAGGTTTTGAGTACCCCATCTGTGCAAGTTCCATGTGATTTTCTTGGTGTGGGAAAACTGCTCTGATGAACATAAACTTTGGAACAGTGAAACTTTGTGCCTTCTTCCAGGGAAGAGGTCTTTCGTTAGAGGAACAAGGGACTGTGATGGATGACTCTTAAGAAGCATGGTAGAGGGTGAGCCTTTAACTTCAGGGTCAGGAGAGCAGACAGCTTTATTTTCAGCCCAATTCTTTCATCAGCCAGTTCTGGAAATGACTGTAATTGCTTTTACCTTTTAGTTCAAGAACTACCAAGGTCTCAGAGCGTTACTCGTGCAAAAATAATCACATGTTGACTGGCTTTCTAAACCAGAAGATTTTAGGTGATCATTTCCTTTTGTCTTCAAATAGAATGAATGTATATAGACAAGCATTAGAAATAATAAATTTCAGCTGGAGAGTATAGATTCCTATTTCTTATCTTTCTTCTTTGAGTATTTTAAGTCCATAGAATTCTTTTTTGTAAACATATGAATGTGCACTTACATATGCATATTTTTGTAACATTTGTTTGATTTCTTCTTTGCTTGGTTATTTATAAATAGTTGGTTAAATGAACATAGACTTTGAAAATGCCATCCATTAATTTTGTCAATTTCTTGCATGAATAGGAGACGACTGTGTTAGGATTCATTCATTCCACAAGTTTATTCTTTCTGAGCATATACTATGTCAGGCACTGAGATGGTGAGTCATGATTCCTGTTCTCAAGGGAGAGAAACTGTAAGCAAAAAAAAGTCTTTAGTGTATGGCAAGGGGCTCCTAGAACAACAGGAATCATCAAGGACTTTCCAAGAGAAGAAGGTCCTTGGAAGAGACAGAGGGACAGGGGGGATGGGCAGGCAGATGGGCCAGGAGAGATAGACTAGCTCCTGGGAAGGACCTTGCTGGTTTTGCAATTTGTGGCACAAGGCTTTCAGAGATTGGATTGTTTGTGAGTAGCCTGCCTGATTTTGACCTCTCTGTGCAACTGGGAACCAGTGTGGATTTACATAAAGAAAGTTGTTAAATTCAAGACTTTTGTTGAAGATAAAAGCTTGTCTTGAGCTTGTGTGTAAAAGAACATATACCAGCACTAGACACAGCGCTCAAGGACCCAGTATTTGTATGCAGAGCGCCTTGGAGCCGGTCTGTTCTCACTCAGTTCTCTTGTCCTACCCTGCCAACCTGGGAGCATTGTTGCTGCCTTTCAGGACTTTCTTCTCGGTTTCTCCAAATTTGGTCTTTAAGGATAAAGTTTATCAGATGGACCCCTCCCCCGGCCCTATCCCCCACATGTGGTAATAAATGCTAACTGCCTGCTTGCTGATCAGAATATTTCTCTCAAATATGTATGTATGTGATCTGTGTATGTGACGTCAACAGTCATTATCTTGTGACCAATTTGCAGACTTGACATGGCTTAAAAAACTTGAAAGCAGATGTTTGAGTGCTCCATATTTGGGTTCATTTTGGAGTTGTACTTTGTGTTGTTAGTATCAGGGCACTTTCTGTGTCAACATGAAATCTTTCTCTAGCAGTAATAGTAGCTCACAGAATTGCAGTTTTCACCCTCCCCCTTGCCTAACGTCCTGAGCCAACCTCTTGGTGGAGTGGAGAGGAGGGGAGGTCCTCCCTGAAGGAGGGGAAGCGGGGAGGAGTGACCCGTTTGCTTTTTAAAGGGAGCAGCATTGCCAGGCAGCCAGCCTGCAGGCCCAGTGGCATATGGTATTTTTGGTTTACCCACTCTTATGTGGCCACTTTGATACCATTTTTAAAAGGCAGACATTTTAGCATTAAAAAGAACAAAACACATAAAAATAGTAACCAGATACTGTGCAGAATAGACCCACTGGCATCTTGTGAGTCTTTCTTATCTTGTTGAAGCCCTTTCCTTAGGGTGGGGATCAGCACTGGGGTCAGGGAGGGAATGGGAGTGAGAATCTTCTGGAAGACTCCCAGATAAGGAGTGGTCATCCTTTTTTGACCACACTAGTTACTCTTAGAGAGGGCTGTCAGTCACTGCAAGCCTGGAGCCTGCTCATTTTCTTAGTGGGCTTCTACTGATGGTGCGATCTGCAATCCTCCCTTTACTCACTGAGTTTCTTTTTAAAATATGGTTTCGTAATAACAGAAATCATTTGTTTTCTGTGTGGAAATTCAAAGGAATGCTTTCTGCATTTAGTCTTTATGTCCTGAATTTGCAAACCTTATTTGAATAGGTACTTATTAAACCCTGGTGTGTGGCAGGAGCAGGGGCTCGGGGCCACATCAGGATCACTTCTTTAGGTCCCAGATGCGTAAGAAATCCTCAGACAGGCTTCTAACACTTCTCGGGCGCCTAAGCAAAATAATGTATAGTACTTAAAATCAGAGTACTCCATGGAACCATTGTTTTGGACGATAGGAATGATACAACCTTGCTTTGATTTTTAACAAATTTGGTGGGAAAACTTTAAGAAGTTAAGTCTGGCTGCAATGAGGACAGGGTTAAGAATGGAGAAAAAATCATGGTATTGACAGAAGGCAGATGTTGACAGCATTGTATCGAAGTGGCTTGTGAAAGTTGTTTGGATATAGACAACTCCTTTAACAGTTGCTGGAGCACAGAACAGAAGTGATGAACTTGTCTAAGGCAAAAACAATTGTGATGGACAGGAGCGGAAGGGGTGGATTTGAAAGGTGTTGGGTACATGGAAGAAAGACAAGGAGCAAAATTTTAATTCAAAAATATGTATCCAAGCCCTGGCTGGGTAGTTAGTTCAGTGTGTAAAGTGTCATCTGGGCGCACTGAGGTCATGGGTTTGATTCCTTGTCAAGGCACGTATAGGAAGCAACTAGTCAGTACACAACTAAATGGAACAATTAAATGAACAGTGAGTAGATGCTTTTCTCACTACCACTGCCTTCTAAAAATGGAAAAAAAAAGTTAAATACTAATATTAAAGAAAAAAATATGTATCCCAAAAATTATACCATTATCCTTTTCGTGCTTTGGGGAAAAGTTTTTTGTTGTTGTTTTGTTCCTTTTTAGTTTTTGGTAAGCACCATGCACCAAGTGACCTGTCCTCAAATGACTAAATTATTACTCAGATATTAAGTGATTTCTCTAGACTGAGCACCTCGGTTGGGGATGGTAGAATTGGTATTCTGCCTGACATTTTCCCTGGCACATAGAACGTTTGTTGAGTTAATGAATTCTCTTAAAATTACTACCAAAATGTTTCTTCCCTTACAGAATTTTGAGATGATTTTAGCTAATAACAAGTAAGTCTTATTATTATTTTTCTGATTCACTCTCCTCCCTCCACAATAATATATGCATCCGCAAACATTCCATAATTTATCACAGTGGTGTGTGTGTGTGTGTGTGTGTGTGTGTGTGTGTGTGTGTGTGTGTGTGCATGCGCATGCGCGCGCACGTGCATCTATTTGTAACCTAGCATCTTGCTAATATTTGTGGATTTCATTGAATGTTGCATCTACTCTGTGAAATGTTGGGAGATCTCTCTAAATGTGAATGGATTTGTGACTTGATTCTTTAGGGCAAACTTAGCCTCACCTGACCTTTATAATCTTTTATCGAGCACCTGCTGTATTCAGGTATTTTATAAACATTCACTGCAAAGCCCCATAAAGATGAAAGCACAGACCAAAACTCGAAGTTGATAACCTTCTACTACTTGTCTACTCCTGTTCTCTGTGCATTTTCTTTTCTTTTTTAATGATCCTGGCATTCCCATTCAGATGGCATCACCACCCAGTGCCTTCTATGGTAACGTCCAGATTTCTCTGCACTTTTTTGGTGCCAGACAAGGCTCCCAGCCAAGCATCTTCTGTTGTAGACAAGCACCCCTGGGTCTCTCCTTTCTACTGCAGGGACCCCACTGCGTTTCACCCTGTATATGTAGCAGGCACTTGGGGGCTGTCAAAGTCAGGCGCTGCAGAGTGGTTTACATTCTAATGTTATAAACATGAAAGGCTTGCTTAACTGAACAGCCTATTAGTGATGTGGATGTGAAGTAGCTTAGATCGGAATGTGTGTTTTCAAAGTTAGACAGAGATAAAAGACACCCAAAGGGGCATACATGGTGGCACACTTTTAGACTTTGAATCATCTATCTGAAAACTCAGCATGTTGAGAACTTGAAATCATTTTTATTTTAATGAGTAAAAAGAAGTCCTAAGAAAAATTATAAAAGTCTTTGGAGTAACCTCTCTTAGACTTAGTTACCCTTAATAAAGTCATAAAACCTGACTATGAAATTAATGGAAATAAGCTATATTGCCCCCCAAATTGGAAACAGTTGTGTTGGGAATTTGTTTTAATTGTATTTACTTGGAGCAAAAAGGGCTATTCTTTTTTTTTTTTTTAGATTTTATTTATTCATTTTTAGAGAGAGAGAGAAGGAGGGAAAGAGCAGGAAGCATCAACTCCCATATGTGCCTTGACCAGGCAAGCCCAGGGATTTGAACTGGTGACCTCAGTGTTCTCGGTCGACGCTTTATCCACTGTGCCACGACAGGTCAGGCAAAAAAAAAAGGCATTTTTTTTTTTTTTTTTTTACTTTTTGATTTTAGAGAGAGAGGAACAGGAGAGAGAGAGATTTGTTCCACTGATTTATGCATTCATTGCTTGATTCTTGTGCCCTGACTGGGGATCAGACCTGCAACCTTGGCCTGTCAGGAGGATGCTTTCACCAATTGAGCTACCTGGCCAAGGCAGAAAGGGCTATTGTTGTAGACTGTAACACTGTAATTATTTTTATGAGTCAGTTAATAAAAGATGATTTTTTGTTAAAAGAGATACTAACAATAATTGATAGGCTTATTGAATTTGAATTAACATCCCGATTGTCTGTTCTTTTCCTCCAATCAGGTGTGTCTTGATAATTTCTGGGTAGGGGAAATAACATAATTTCCTTCTTGCTCTTTGTGTCCTCCCGGCCTCAGTCTTTGCATATGCCTCAGGGTTCAGATTTTGCAGCTTTACATAACACAGCTCTCTTGGGAAAGGTTGTATTTTCCTTTTCTGCATGTCTTTAGGAGATTGCTAATGGGTTAATTACCTCCTCATACTCCGTTTATTGGGGGAGCTCAAGTGTTTTTTCCTGTTAGATTTTAAATTTCTAGAACACAAATTCTTTTAATCATCATTTCAAAACCCATGGTGAGTACAGTGCCTTTGGTCTCATGGGTGCCCATGAACTCCTTGGCAACCCCACTCTTGTGGATATTCTCCTCTAGCCTCCACATACTGTTCCATTTTCATTATTAGGGGATTAATTCAGCATAGTAGAACTATCCACATTTCATTAATTTGTGAGAGAATACACAAAGATTCAGGCGCAGAGATGCATGAAGTGGAATCAGCCTCTGCTTTTGACTGCTCGCCACGCCCAAAGCAGGATGCTGCCCCTGTGGAGGGCTTTCCCCATGTGGCCGTGCACAGTTTTCAAGAAGGAAGCTCTCAGCAGCACGAGGGAGTGCTACTAAATTCCAAAGAGCAGCCTCCAGGCCCTGAAGGCAGATGTTTCCTTCTTACTGCTTTCATATCTTAAGTCCAGTCCTTTTCCTTCCTGGCATAATTTAGTCTCTCAGCCTTTTTATGTGCTTCCTAATGCTTGTCTCCAGTACCTGGCTTTTGCAATACACCTTTGAAAAAGAGTCACCCCTTGGTCAAGTCCATTCTCCTATCAGTCTCCAAAGAGGGGATGTTTAACTGTGTCAGGTGACTCTCAGCAAACTGGCTCTGGACTGGGTAGACTTGAGGAACTCCATTATGGTTTTGATAATGATCAGGCCCATGGGATTGGAAGAATTTGGGTGTGGCCCAAAGCTTCTCCATCACAAAAAGGTTATAAATAAAATTTCTAAAATCTTGATGGAAGACTATCCAAAATGGCTCTTTGCTGTTTGTTTTGGATTATAATTCCAAACTAGCATGTGGCTTTTTTGAAATAGCTTTGTTTGTAAATTCTGATACAGTAAGTAAAAGAATTTCTTGACTATACACAAGATTTCTGTTATTCATTAAAACATTATAACACATGAGAGCCATTTTATATAAATTATTCAGATGTGGGATTTTTGTCATCTTGCTGGTTACATTCGACTGTCAAGATTAAAAACTATGTCTGAGCCTGACCAGGTGGTGGCGCAGTGGATAGTGTCGAACTGGGATGTGGAGGACCGAGGTTTGAAACCCCAAGGTTGCTAGCTTGAGTGCAGGCTCATCTGGTTTGAGCAAGGCTCGCTAGCTTGGACCCAAGGTCTCTGGTCACTCTGCCTGCTGTAGTCCCCCAGTCAAGGCACATATGAGAAAGCAATCAATGAACAACTAAGGTGCCACAACAAAGAATTGATGCTTCTCACCTCTCTCCCTTCCTGTCTGTCAGTCCCTATCTGTCCCTCCCTCTGTCTCTGTCACAAAACAAACAAAAACAAAACAAAACAAAAACTATGTTTGAGTAATGCATTAAAATATAATGGGAGAACTGGTATGCATTGAGATTAACAATCTATAAAGTTTCCCCAAAATACTATGAAGTCTGTTTTTAGAAACCCAATCTAATTCTAAAGGAAGAATAAACTTTGTGACTTTTGTCATATACTATTTTAAAACCTGACTTTTGAGCTTTATTTAATGCTTTACTATTATCACTTCAGAACAGATGCCACCTTAAAATGATAATCTCTGATGGGTTTATTTCTGTTTTGTAGCCAATAGAAACAAACCTTTTCAATTATGTAGCCAAAAGAAATCAAATGTAGCTACTTATGTTTGATATAAAAGAATATGTATGAACTTTGAAAATTTAGTTATGATAAAATAGTCTTGGAAAAATAATTGTAGCTCATTTTAAAGCTAAAATTAAGTCTCACCTGCACTCTGCTATATGTATACCATGGCATAGCATCCTTCTTATGTTGAAATGGCAACTAGGACCTCCTTGACTTCAGATGTATTAAGAGAAAAATACAATCTAGGTGTTTTTTATACCAATTGTTTTTGCATGGTATATCTTTTTTCTGTCTTACTGCCTTTAATCCTATGTATGCCTTTATATTTTAAATGTGACTCCTGCAGGCAGCATTTAATTGGGTTTTGTTTTTATATCCATTTTAACATCCTCTGCCTTTTAATTAGAGTATTTTGTGCATTAACATTTAATGTAATTTAGGTCTACCATTTAATAATTTGTTTTCTTTTTGTCTCCTCTTTGTTTGTTCCTCTTTTCCTGCCTTTTGGATCATTTGATCTTCCTTTTTAAAATTACATTTTAATATTTTAGTTTGTTATTTTGTAGCTTTTTATTATGTGTTGTGATTATTCTAGATGTTATAATATACATTCTTAATGTTTTGGGATCCATATAAAGTTTGTATGTAAAATATAGAAACTTTGCAGCCATTTAGGTCTGTTTACCATCTTCTCTCAATTCTGTTCTTTATGTTTGTTTTCATATTCTTTTTATTTCATACTGTACATTTTGACCATTGCAATTTATTTTGAAGAGAGGCTCACTTTTGTTTTTTATCTTACCCTTGTTTCAAAGGTTGGATTTTAGGACTGCTTACCAATGTTGTGGCTATGAGTAGAGAACTGTTCTGTTGTAAATATATTAATTTACCCTGTAAATTATATTATCATTAAATACGAATGCAATAAACCTTCCCAGGTTAGAAAGTTATAGTTATCAGTAATAAATAGCTATAAATACTTACTTTTTCTGAAGTTTTCCTTTAAGATGTGATAGGGTGAATGTTGGTGGAAGGGCATAACACTGAATGATCAAAGTGATATTTTTCAAGTGGATAAACATTTTCTAAATTATTATTGAGACAGTGATAAATATAACTATATCTATAATAGTATTTTACTGGGAAGGCCAACATTGTGCCTCTCCTTAAAAACAAACAAGCATCCTGACCAGGCGGTGGTGCAGTAGATAGCATGTTGATCTGGGGTATAAAGTACCCAGGTTTGAAAGCTGAGGTCACCTGCTTGAGTGTGGGCTCATCAACTTGAGCGTGGGCTCACCAGCTTGAGTGTGGGGTCACTGGCTTAAGCGTGGAATCATGGACACGACCCCGTGGTTGCTGGATTGAAGCCGAAGGTTGCTGGTTTGAGCCCAAAGTGACTGGCTTGAGCAAGGGGTCCCTGGCTCAGCTGGAGCCCCTCGGTCAAGGCACATATGAGAAGGTAATTAGTGAACAACCAAGGTGCCACAACAAAGAACTGATGCTTCTCACCCCTCTCCCTTCCTGTCTGTCTCTCTGTCTCTGTCTCTCTTGTTAAAACAAACAAACAAGACCTCTCAAGGTTTCCATGCATGTATAGCACACATAATTCCTTTTTTCCTTTTCCTTCTCTTCCATGTTCTTGTGGACTATCAGCTCTTGGTCGAGTTCAATATGAAGTTAAAAATTGGTGGAATACTTGGAGGTTAGGAATTTTTAAAAACCACTTATTTCTGTTGTTGCTTAGTTTTAGAAACACCCAGTTTTTAGGGCTGAACCAGATTTGAAAAGGAAAGAAATAGTTGAGATTGGTAGATCTCAACTGTGGATGAGAATTTTGAGACAGAGCTATTTTTAAGAGGGTTAAATTCCAAAGCAGAATTTCCCTAGTGCAATTTAAAAGTGATGTTCTAGGATTCAGGATTGAATGGAAGGGGGATACCATTCTTAGAGCTTTTAAAAGAAAAACACATGAAACAAAAAGATAGAAACAACTAAGATCAGGAAAGTTTCCTGAGACAAATTTTGTTTTGTTAACCACTTTGGCTAATGGAGATTACAAAGTATAAGTCCTCATAATGAACTACACTTCTTTGGCCAGTGATTCCTCCTGTAACTCGCCAAGGCAGAATAGCATAACTGAAAAATAAGGGCATGCTTGGAAGGGCATATGCTTTAGGTAGTGATGGTGATGTAATTGGTGTCTGAGCATCTTTTTTGCTTTGCACTGTAGGTGAAATAAACTTAGGAAGAAAATGGCAGGGTGGAGGGCATGGAGTTTTGGGAAAAGCAGCCCTGCTATTGTCCTTGATGACCATGAAGCAGAACGACTGTGGAGATTAACATTCTGAACAGAAATAAGACAGAGCAGGAACATAAATACCAGCTAGATAATTTTGAACATGCAACCCAACATTCCACCCTGACAGAAAATAACAGATGAGCCCCAAACCAAACTTCTCAAACCTAAAAGCGATAGGTACAGCTGTTTGGAAACATGCAGTGAACATGGTGTTGGGAAACTTGGCTCTCAGTGAGCAGCCTTTGAGCTGATCTGGAAGTGAAGGGGAGACTTGCATTCGGTGGCAGTCTGTCTCTATTCTTAGAGCTCAACTAGAGGACAGGAGAAGTGGATAAAACCATGCTCTTGATGTGGTGAGATACAAACCATGCTTGCCCCTTACGTTATCGTCATTATATGATAATAAACCGTTCATTTTTGTGTGTGGTAAATAACAATGCTGACGTGTTCACAAAATAATGCGAAGCATATGGGTCACAACTGTTTTTAAGTAAAAACTTCTCAAAAGATTTATTTCGGTCCCTTAATTATAGAGTGGTTTGGAAAACTGGCATGTGGTTTCAGTTTGTAGTTATAAATGTTGGTCTTGGTGACGGTACGTGCCAGTGTTGCCAGAGAGAAAGAACAGGTTAGGGGATGGGGGCTTGTACTTCAGGGCCCACCCTTTGGTTGTTTCTTTAAACAGTGAAGTCACGGTCTGTGTCTACACAAATTAAGCATGATGACATTTATACTGTGCTTGAGATGGGTATGCCAGTAGTCCAAGCCAGTTTGCCCATTACTTACGTACTTTTAATTTGGTAAATTTTTATGCCAGTTTGAAATCAGTGCTCCCTAGAGTCCTGAAAGAATTGCAAGCTCCTTTAGCTTTTATCTTATATTCAGAACTACTCTGCATTAGATGAATTAAGCCCAGTGATAGAAACAACAGTTAAGTACAGGGGGTCCTTGGGTTACGACACAATTCTGTTCCTATGACAGTGATATAACCTGAATTTTGGTGTAAGTCGAAACATACCCTAGCCTAGGACACTTACCTATACTAACACAGTTGTAACATCATAATCTAGAACATAAAAACACAACTAAAGGAGATTATTATGCTAAGTGAAATAAGCCAAGCAGAGGAAGAAAGATATATGATCTCACATATATGTGGAATCTAGTGAACAAAGTGAACTGAGGAAGGGAATAGAGGCAGAGGTGGGGTCACAGGGAGCAGAGGGACAGCAGTCAGAGGGAAGGGGGATGAGGGAAAGGGGGATGAGGGGAAGGGATCAGAGGAGGTAATGGGATTAGTGAAACTATATGAACATAACCCAGAGATACAGATAACAGGACAGCAAATCCTAGAGGGGGGGGGGGAAGAAGGTAGGAGGAGGGGACTAAGGGGGTATAAAAAGGGACATGGGTGGGGGTGAGGAAGTTACATTCAGTGGGACACTTGAATCCATGCAAACACAAATTAAAAATTAAAAAAAAAAACAAACAACTCAGCCACAGAAAAAGGAAAAGGACATAAATATACTATACTGTATGGACACTGTACTGTAGTTACAGAAAAACTGACCAAAAAATGAGTGTAAAAAAAATTCCTTACCTTTATTCCTGTGGTTGGCTTGCACACTGGAAGAGGCATTGATTGCAAGGTGGGAGAGAGTGACCTTTTGGGAGGAGGAAGCAGGAGAGGCAGGAGAACCTGCAGAAGGTGCTGGAGATACTGGGTCAGGTGAATCATCAGTATTGCTGCCTAAGGAACATGCAGGAGACGCTGGAGATGATTCTACCTGTACTACAGGTGTTTCATCTTGAGAAGCAGCTGATGTGTAGAGGGTACAGGATCTGTTGCAGGCCTCTCTACCTTCTTAAAGAATTGTTCCAGGCTAGTCTGGAAGGTTGATGACTTCTCTTCTAAATTAATTTGCCCATGTAGTTAGTCCCTAAGTAGGACACTAACAGCAGAAGCAGAAACACGTCTCAGTTTTTTAAAGTTTTTATGGGAGTGAGCGTCGTAAACTTGAAATGTCGTATGTTGAGACTGTCGTAACCCGAGGACCCCTTTTGTCTCTCTGGATGGACACGAAAAACTTAGTTTTCAGCTTAGGAGTTTTAACTTGAAGTAAACCCATGACAGGATTATAGTGATTTTCTGAAGCCGTGTGTGTATGTATGTCTGTGCACACACAATATATATGGTTATTCATGTTAGAAGTAGTTTTGTATCATTTGAGATCTAGTAATAGTATAATATATAAAACTATATTGTGGTCCTAAGAGCATGGGAAAAGGCCCGAATTATCCAACCCAAGAAGAGGTTGGTGAATATAATATGTATGGTTGGAAAGTTATCGGAACTTGTCCTAATGTGCTTTCCTGCATTTCTTGCCACTGATGATTATGGTAGTGGCATCTCTGAACTATTGTCTGGAGGTGGAAGGAGTAGGAGGGGAGGGAGGCTAGTACGAAAGCTTTTCTTCCTTGCATGAAGGCCATAGAAGAAGTAGATTTTCTGTTTACCGTTTTTCATGGAGCTCACGCCAGTAGTGACTTTGGCAATACTTGGAGAGAATCCACTGATTCATTCGCTCATAATTTGATATCGGTGATGTCTCATATTTCTTGCTCTGTGGATAGAAAGCTTGTGTTCCAGAAGAGCTTACACTCTTGTAGGGGAGCCGAGCTGTGCATAACTAGTTATAATACAGGATGATTTCAGACATATATTCAGGGCTTTATTTCCTTTAATGCACTTTTATACTCTTTTATTTAATCGTCTAAGCTAAAGTTATGTGGCTTCGTTTTCCATTTTGTGCATGAAGAAACCAAAGTTCAGGCAGGGTGAATGACTTGAGGTCATGTCATTGGTAGGTTGTGATGCACAGTATTACTGGGTTCAAATTATGGCCATCCAGAGGGAGAGAATGTGGGCATCTCAAGATGCCCCTCAGTGTCAGTTGGATCATTTTTCTTTAAGAAGGTTGACATTGGCTTCATAGAGCTGTTTTAAGGATTAGATCTGGTTACAAATACAAGAACACCATGCTCAGCTTCTGGCACATGGAATGTGCTCCATAAATTGTTGATAATAATGGGCCACACACTTTCTGAGAGTCTTTGATTGCAAGGCCCACTGCCGTTTGGTCGGCCACATTTAAACTCTTCCTACGTGCCAGGTCTTCATCTGCCTCCAGACTGGTGGCTCTCCTGTTAGTCTTGTGGCCCTGTTATCTACCTGGTGCAGAGGTGGTACAGCTCAGTGGTTACGAGCAGGAGTCAGTTCTGTCTTCGTTGTGTCAAATGCAGTATTACCTCACTGTATACCTCAGTTTTGTCATCTGTAAATGGGATTAATAGTACTTTATTTTTCATAGTTATGTTGTGATTTAAAAATATTGAATATGAAGGGCTTGGGGGGCAGTGCTGGTACATGGTCAGTGTTGCTATTTTGAGCTCTGATTACCATGTCCTCGTGCCACCCCCCTGCCTACAGCCCTGCAGTGTGGCTTTCGGTCAGCCTGTTCTTTTCTTTGGTAGTCTGCCCACTTATCTCGGCACTCTTCTGCCCCATACTTAGGTTTGCCTTCTAGCAACTTAGAACTGCTCCTAATCCCCCACCTAAAAGCCCTTGTCTTACTAATGAATTCTTTAGGACTGCTTTTTTTCCACCTCCTAACATTCTTTTTTTTTCATTGATTTTAATTTATTGTGTTTATATAGATTCTAGTGTTGCCCTGAATGTAGCCCCCCTCCCCCATATTCCCTTCATCATCTCCCTTGCCCCCCTCCCCCGTATTCCCCTCATCATCTCCCTTGCCCCCCTTCCCCTGTATTCCCCTCATCATCTCCCTTGCCCCCCTCCCCATAGCACCCTCCCCACTTCCCTTCAGGTTTATCCCATCCTGTCATCCCCTTTCCCTCTGTCCTCTTTTCCTCTGGTCCCCTTGATCCCTCCTCTGTCTCAATTCCATTCCTCAGTTCTCATTGTTCCTTGGATTCCTCAAATGAGTGAGGTCATATAATGTTTTTCTTTTTCTGCCTGGCTTATTTCATTTAACATAATAGTTACCAGGTCCATCCATGTTGTCGCAAAGGGTTAGATTTCCTTCTTTTTCATGGCCCCATAGTATTCCATAGTATATATGTACCATAGCTTTTTTTTTTTTTTTTTTGTACCATAGCTTTTTAATCCACTCGTCCACTGATGGACACTTGGGCTGTTTCCATATCTTCGCTATTGTGAACAATGCTGCCATAAACATGGAGGCACATTTCTCCTTTTGAATAAGTGATACGGAATTCTTGGGATATATTTCTAAAAGTGGGATGGCATAAGGGGCTCCTCCTAACATTCTTGAGGTCCCTGTCTGTGACCTCTCGCTCAAGCCAGTGATCTTGGATTCAAGCTGGTGAGCCTGTACACTAACCAGATGAGCCCGTGCTCAAGCCAGCAACCTCAAGGTTTTGAACCTGGGTCCTCTGTGTCCCAGTCCGATGCTCTATTCACTGTGCCACCACCTGGTCATGCAATCTTGCTGGTTCATTTTCTATTTATATCTCTCTTCCTTGTTTTTGACTGAGAACTCATGAAAGAAGGACTGAGTCTTAATTGCCTTTACATTCCCAGCATGTTCTTGACATAAGGTAGACAGACTCTCAGTAAATACTTGCTATAAATTAAATAAAACAGGAACTTTGCCTAGTAAAATGCATGATCATATTGTCAAGATTATTTTTTAGTTAAGCAAGAGGTTGCAAAATTCATATCGTTAGTTGAGGAGGGTAGGGCCATCATGAGGACCAGCCATACCCGACTTGATAGGAAGGCTTTGTCATCATAGGGCACAGTGAGAAGCTTGAGGGGTGGGCTGCGAAGGACCGTGGCAAGCCCATGGTACCATTTGCCTGTGGTAGACCTTACAGTTTCAGTAATTTGTGAAGGCAGTAGACTGACCTGTAGCTTAGTGATGGTAAATCAGCTATTAGGTATTTGATGCCATTTTTCTAATGTTCATGATTTTGTAGCTCCAGTGTATTACTTTACAAATCTCAACATTATTCAATTGTGGATGTGTGACATAACATTTTCTTTTTTGGTTCTCTGAATTGCCTAGGTTTTAATAAATTTAGAATGTACATTAAATAAAGCATAGCTTGAGAGTACAATAAATTAGTACCATTCTGGTTCATGGAGAATGCATGGGAAAAGGTGACACGGGCCAAAAAAGATGGGTGGTTTGTTTATTTATTTTAAGAATCTGAAGGAAATAAAATGTAATGTTTCATCTTTCTATCTAAAGCATATTATCAGTGGCTCCTTAAGGGGCTGGTAGTTAACACTTGATAAACACATAATAGTGAGCTGCATCCTAAGGACTTTTTTCATTATCTTCTGCAGCTTTGCCCTGTCAGATGAAGCTTACCGATCCCTGCGAGATCAAGATAAAGACCAGTGTATTCTCATTACGGGGGAAAGCGGAGCAGGAAAAACAGGTAAGGCCACCGATGGACAACCTCCCGCTCTCCACCGGAAGGTAAATGTTGCACAGAATGAACATAAAAGAGCGAGCAGGTATGGCTCATTAGCGTGAGAGCTCCTGTTGGCAGGCTGGCTCCTGAAGTCTCAGGACCACTTCCCCAAGGAATGCCAAATCACTGGGGCTTTGGGAGGTCACACCACAGCCTCTCTCTGCTAAAAAGTGAGGGAAGGAACTGTGAAAATGCTGAATTTCACCTTAGAGAACTTTTCCTGTCAAGCCGAAAGAACTGAGATTCTTCTGTATGTATTTTCAGATGGGCTGGCAACCTCCCTATACAACGGACCCCTAAGCAGAGGGTTCATGCCTTTTTTTTTCCTTGTGCTTTTAATAAAAGCCATTTGTATGACTGATGTTCTTGAGTGAAAACGTGATTTTAAACGTGGTGCTGCCTGGAAAAGGTAGAAAAGAGCTGCATGCTCCGAGTCTCGACTTTACAGGATACATCTGTGCTTGTCAGTGGGTTTTCTTTGATGGAACTCATAAGTCCATGAAGGAGGAGCAGGATGGTGAGGGAGATGATAGTTTCATAACCGTTTCATCTTTAAAATGTTCCCTTTTTAAAATTATAGTTGACATAGAACATTATATTAGTTTCAGGTATACATCATAATGATTCTAACTGATATACCTTACAGTGTAATCACCTCAATATGTCCAGTCACCACTTGTCACCACACAAAGTTATTGTAATGTTATTGGCTGTATTCTCTGTGCTGTGCATTACATTCTGTGACTTATTTACAAAATGTTCTTGTGTTATAGCTAAGACTGATAATTTGGTCATTTCTGCTAGTTTGCCAAAGTGGGATTTAGATGTTTCCACTTTCTTGGCTATTTAGTTTCTTGATTTCCCAGTGATCTCCCCATGGATGTTTCAGTCAACTGACTGAATCATTTTGTTCATAAGCCCTTAGCAAGGTTTCTGCCTTTACAGTCTCACTATCTGCTTTGAAATGGCTTTTCCTTCTACACCTGTTCCTTTCTCCACTTTCTTTAGAAATACCTCCTCCGTATCCCCAGTGCACCTAAAGAGAGAATGGCTAGATAAGCATGTTCAGCTCTCTTCATAGAGCCCTTTGGAGAGCATAGTATACTTTTTATTTTACAAGGGTGTGCAGGTTCTAGGCTCTGGATGGGCAGACATGGAGGAAAAAGACTGGAAGGTAAAATTGGAAGTGACAGAAAGCATAGTTGCACATGGTAGTTGGAAATGATTTTATAGACCATAAAGAGTCCCGCCAAGGGACTCTCTCAAGTTTATAGTTCAGTAGAGGAGATAAATAATAGCTCTACACTATAAATGGACCTACATCTAAATATATGCACATATGCATAGAATTTATACACAAAACAGTAAGTATAGCGAAGGAAAAGTAGAGATACTTATAAGAGCATACAATAGGAGGATCAAATCTCATTCCCAAATCCCTCACTATCGTGGTCATGTTATTCTGGAATCATCCGAGTTTGATTTTTCTCTTTACTCTCCTACCCAAACTCCATGTTCTCAATAAATAGGACCACCAGTCTGCCTTGTCTCTCTCTCTTTTTTTTTTCTGTTGTGAGAGAATAGGAGAGATAGGGACAGACAGGAAGGAAGAGAGATGAAAAGCATCAATTCCACGCTCAAGCCAGTGACCCCGTGCTCAAGCTGGTGAGCCCGCTCTTAAGCCGGATGAGCCGCACTCAAGCCAGCGACCTTGGAGTTTCGAACCTGGGTCCTCTGCATCCCACTTTGACACTCTATCCACTCTGCCACCACCTGGTCAGGCTGAAATCCACTTTTTAATCTTGTCTGTCTCTAGAATATCTCATACCAAGCTGTTTCTTCCTTTTCTTTGTGTCTATATGGAGACTCTAGTCCAAGCCACCAACCATTATTTCCATTGAGGACTATTTGTAGCTATGTCTAACTGATCTCTCCCTTTACTCTTATGTTATACACAAGCCCTTTTCAGAGACACCAGAATGATCTGTAAGCATGAAAACTGGCTGATAATACCCTTGGCTTTATTAAGAGATAATTGACATCTAACCTTGTGTAAATTTGAGCTTTGCAGTTGATGATTTGATATGAAATGTTAAACACAGCATAGTTAATGAATGCATTCATCTCCTCACATAGTTACCTTCTGGTGTGTGTGTGTGAAAACTTTTACGTTTTACCTCTTTGTGTGTGTGTGTGTGTGTGTGTGTGTGAGAGAGAGAGAGAGAGAGAGAGAAAGAGAGTGAGAAAGAGAGAACTTTTAAGATTCTCTTAGCAACTTTCAATTATATATACAGCGTGTCCATAAAGTCATGGTGCACTTTTGACCGGTCACCGGTCAAAAGTGCACCATGACTTTATGGACACACTGAAAAAAGCCCAACCGAGTGGTCTTGTTTCTGGAGGTTCTGTGTGAGCTAGCTCCTGTGCTTTTCTTTCCTTCAGTAACCACAGCTCATGCTCCTTTTTACAAAGATCTTGCTCTCTGTTGTATATAGGCAGGTTTCAGTACTCAGAGCTTCTTATCCCTTTTTAGGTCATTCATCTGAATCTCTGGATATGGGCTTTTATCTGTATTTCTTTAGACATTTGTGATGTTTCTGACTGTTCAGAATTCTTCCTCCCACTAGGAACTTTAAGAGGACATTTGTGTCTTAGGAGAAAGTTTTTGCCCCTTTTCTGTCACTGACCAGTTCTTTCTTATGAAACAGAATTCTTAGAAGGAATACTCCTTTTTGTTTGTTTCCAAGTTGACCAATGAAAATGGAAACACGTCAAGTTAAAAACGCAGTTCCTTGATGTAATGGCGTTTGTGTGGATGGTGTATCTTATGCCACCTGCCCCACCCTGGTCTCTTTGATTGTATCTGCAGGCCCATCTTTCTTTTTATTTATTGCACGAGGGACGAAGAGAGGAAAATATTCCTAAGCCTTTTTCTTTCATCCCTATTTCCTTTAGTTTTTAACTATTCTTCATCATGACTAAATATATACAGGATGGGGAAAAAGCAGGTTTACAGTTGTTCGTATGGAAAATAATATAGTAATTAGTATATATGTGTGTGTGTGTGTAAAAGACAAAAATAAACTGTGCTTCACGTACTCACACCTGTAAACCTACTTTTGCTCCACCCTGTACTTTGTGAGTATCTGATTGTATCAGTTTGTTCCCGAATCATCAGGTATTGGGTTGTGGTCACTGGTTTGATTCGTCCTGGTCAATTCTTCATCTCCTCTGAAACATACGCCCAAGCAGACAGCACATTGCTCATCAGCCCTGTTGCTGTAGGACCCCCCTTGGCGGGGTGTGCCAACCGCCTGCTTCCGCAGGGAGTGAGGTGCTGTCAACTAACTGGGGGTTGCTGGTACTGTTTCACAGGGTTGACGATCATTCTTTTCTGAAGAAAACAAAAAAACTACTTTCTACTTCTGGTGGAAATCTATTGTCATTGTTTTCTGTAATTTTCTCCTGTCGCTATTTTTCTACTTAATGACTTGTCCTGTTAGTTTCAGCGTCCCATTCACTACTTGAAATCCTTTCCTCCCTGTCCTTTCCCCTGGATTTCTTCCTTCTTAGGCTACGCCTCCCTCTCTGAGAGCTAGCTGCTCTTTCGGGGAGTCACCTTTGCCTCTGGGAAGGTTAGTGCAGCCTAGGGTAGGGAGCTGGAGGCGGGTGCGCAGACGCCCCTGAGCGGCCTTCCCAGCCTTCTACTGCGAAGCACTGGTTCTGCCTTCCCCACACCAGAAAAATGAAATAAGACAAAATATTCAGTCTCTAAATTGTTTTAGTTTCAACAGACAAAATAAATCACCAAATTGCTACAAAGACTTCTAAAAGCCTTCTCTCAGTATAGAATTGTAACAGTCCGCAGGCTGACTGTGAGTAGTGCCCATCCTCAGACCGTACTTAGAATAACCCTCTCTAAAGGTCACTTGACGTGTTTGGCTTAGTTTTGAGCGATTGTGATTCCTAGCTCTTCCTCTGCTTCAGTTGTCCATTGTCACCCAAACCTCCTGGTGCTGGGAGGTGGACATTGCTCCTGAGAGCTGCTGTTTTAAATATCCTCTCAATTATCCCCTTCAGGAGCTGCTGACCCCTTCCTTTCAGTTACAGATCCCAGCAGCACCTCCTATGTCCCCCAGAGACATTTCACTATTTGCTCACTTATTCCTGTTTTTTCCTACTTCTCTTTCATTTTGGAAAGCAGTGGTAGAAAGGTTGCTGTGGTTTTAATTATAGTAGGCTAAAATTTGAGTTAAAGCATTGAATTTATGTGTTGCTACATGGAGATGACTTATGGGAAGAAATGATGGAAAACGATATGGAGCCGGCAGCAGGGCAGTGTGAGGAATTTGGAGAGGGGGTTGATCTCGTTTCTGTGAGGTCAGGCCATTTTTGAAATGTCACATTTTCTTATTCACTAACATTGTTTTAATAACATGTAGTTATTAAAATTTAGGGTTCATAAATAAATGAAAGAGGAGAACTAACATTTAGTAAGGGCCCAGAATGTGCATATACTTTACATATAATATCTCCCTTCAATAAGAATCTTTACTTAATACCTTAAATCACCATGTGGTATCAGAGGGCTTATTTTAATAACAAGTGGTAATTTAATCCCCTTGGTAGGTCATGATGTTATTGGTGTTAAAAGTTGAAGACACTTTTACACTGCAGCGTTATGTAATGTGGACATTCAGGGAGAGGTGGGAACTCTTTTGAGTTCTTTGGGGCCCTATTTATTTCATTTCTGCTATCCTAAACAAACAAACAAACAAAGCCATTATAGTATGCCTCAAAATAGTGCTCAAGTAGTTCTATGCAGTGCATTTGCAGTTCCCTGTTGGGGGCGAAGATAGTCTGTAGAGAACCATTCAAGCACAAGGACATCAGAATTAATGTTTGGGCCAGAGATGATCCTGACAAAAGAAAACATTATAAATTACTTGTTTTCAAGTTTCATCAGTTTCTCGGAAATCTTCAGCCATCTGCTTCAAGAGTTATGAAGTCTGCCATGCTCATTAAAACCTTTAGTTTTGAACTCCAAATAACCTTGTACTACTTTACATCTGTGATGGTCATCTGACTCCATCAGTGACAGAGATGTCCCTGACTTACTGTAGCCTCAATATCTACGAGTGTTTCAGAATGCTGTATATATCCACGTTGAAGCAGAATAGCTAAGCAAAACTTAAGGCCAAGAAGTGTTTTGTTTCTTCCCCATGTGAGAAAGGCTTCTTTTGACCCACATGTTTTATGTGAATTATTAAACCATAGAGATATTTTGGGGCCAACTTCAGAAACAAAACCACTTTATATAGTTATATTTCAATAAAAACATTGCCAGTCATGACTTCTCTTGGAGCAAGGCTGCGTTTCTCATTGTAAGCCCCATGCTTTTTTGTACCATGAATAGAAGAACAGTTTGCGGCTGCCTGTTGGATCGGTCTGGATGTACTCTATCTGGGTTATTTTGCAGCACTGCAGACTCAGGACTGCTAAAGAGGGTGTTCTTCAACGTTTTAGAGTCCTGGTTTCCTTGTACACAAACATGGCCATGTTGATTTAAGTCAATGGATCGCTAGACCTATGTAAACTCAGTTCCTAGAAAAACTTAGGCATCTTAACCAAGGAGATAAAGAGGCATAGAAGTAGATAACTATATCAGTATGTGCATGTGTGTAAATGTGTGGTACTCTCTATATGCTGTCTGACCTATATCATGTAAGCCTTATATAATAATATACATGAGACATGTCTTACGTGTATCTGTGAATGCATACATGAGTACCTGTTAACTCCTGGATAAATTTATTAGCAGCTCTGTGAAGAGAACTCAGAATGAGCCTTGCTGTAGTCGCACCTTTTTTTAAATTACATGCCCATGAATTATTTTATAACTGGAAGTTTGTACTTCTTAATCACCTACCTTCCCCTTTTGCCAATTTTAAATATCAGTGTTTTTATGTCTAAGATAGCAGTGTTTTTCAGATTTTAGAGTATACATGAAGAGTATACCTTTTTGTCTCATATAGAATCATTTTATATTTTTACCTATACGTGAAAGACATTGTCATCAAGAACATGATTACTGGATTAATGTATTCACAGCCTACCCAAAAGTATGCTTTGGAAAATGCTTACAGTTGTATACTGTGATTGCCAAGGTCATGGCTAGTTGGCTCCTATAGTAGTTGACATAATTAAAAAACTAAATTTGGAAATATGGAGGATGATAATTATTAATTTACTTCAGAAACATAATATTTTTATTGATAGATATTATTACATAAAGTTTGATTTGAATAAATATCTAAACTTTTAAATAAAGTTTTAAATTTATTTGAATTTAAGTACAGAAGAACCAAAAGGAAATAAAGTAGAAAGCTTCATAAGATAACTGTTGCCTGACCAGGCGGTGGCGCAATGGATAGAGCATCGGACTGGGATGCAGAAGGACCTAGGTTCGAGACCCTGAGGTCGCCAGCTTGAGTGTGGGCTCATCTGGTTTGAGCAAAAGCTCACCACCTTGGACCCAAAGTTGCTGGCTCGAGCAAGGGGTTACTCAGTCTGCTGAAGACCCGCGGTCAAAGCACATATGAGAGAGCAATCAATGAACAACTAAGATGTCGCAACGGCAACAAAAAACTGATGATTGATGCTTCTCATCTCTCTCCGTTTCTGTCTGCCTGTCCCTATCTATCCCTCTCTCTGACTCTCTCTCTTTCTCTGTTAAAAAAAAAATAGATAACTGTTATTTCCTATTTTCAGCATGGTGAAATATAATGAAAACAGCCAACTCTGTTGGGTCTTGCAGCTTATCCTACTGGTTTATTTCTCTAAAGAAATGACTATCTCATGAACTATTTAAGGTAAAGATAAAATATGATGTCAGGAAAATAATTATGAGTTGTTTGTCTTAGACAGTGGGACTTTGGAGAAAATTACTCTTAATCCTGGCTTCCAAAAATAAATTATTAAAATAGGCCAAGTTTTAAAATTCCTGAAGATAGTTAAGAATCTGAACACAGAAACTTTTTAACAACTCAGAAATAATTATCCTTGAGCTATATTTAAAAATCATATTTGAGTTACTTAAATGATTTTAAAGTTAATAAAAGTGATTCCCAATTTCAATTTAAGTTAACCCATCTTTATATCTCAGTAGATATTGTGGGTTTATATTCATGTACAATTTAACAGCCAGATGATATAAGTCAAATTCAGATTCCAAAGGATCTGTTCCTGGTGCCATTTAAAAAACAAACCAACAAACAAAAACCAGAATAAACTCTGACAGAACTGTTTCTATTTTATACTAGCTATTAAAACAATCTCCGAGAAGCCAAACTAATTCTAGCAGCCACTAGAGTTCTGATTCTTGGTTGATTTTTTTTTTCAACCTGTCTACATATTTTGTTATTGAAGTCCATTCTGGACAAGAAAAGGATTTCCAGAGAAGTCAGTGTGGTCATGTATTTGAAATTGAGACATGAGGCTATAGTGAGTTTTATAATGACTGAAATAAATGAACAGCCTGACCTGGACTTTTAAACTTTAAATACTTTTTGTCAATTTACTTAAAAGAAAACATACCTTTTCATTTAAAATGTGTGTGTGTGTGTGTGTGTTTACTACTATCTGAAACAGTTATTTTGCCTATAATTGCTTTCAGTCTTCTGATAGATAATGGGTAGGAAGATAGGCCAAACCTCATGTCAAGAAAGAAGAGTATCACCTGACCAGGTGGTGGCACAGTGGATAGAGCGTCAGAGTGGGATGCGGAAGGCCCAGGTTCGAGACCCCGAGGTTGCCAGCTTGAGCGCAGGCCCATCTGGCTTGAGCAAAAGCTTGCCAGCTTGGACCCAAGGTTGCTGGCTCCAGCAAGGGGTTGCTCAGTCTGCTGAACACCCGCGGTCAAGGCACACGTGAGAAAGCTATCGGTGAACAACTAAGATGTCGCAAGGAAAAACTGATGATTGACGCTTCTCATCTCTCTCCGTTCCTGTCTGTCTGTCCCTGTCTATCCCTCTCTCTGACTCTCTCTCTGTCCCTGTAAAAAAAAAAAAAGAAGAAGAAGAAAGAAAGAAGAGTATGCCTAATTTATGCAAAGTACAGGTCGGGGTGGGGAGGGAGAAAAACTGCTGAGAAAGCGAGCAAAGAGAAAGAAAGTCTGGAGGTTGCTGCAGGGGCCAGACTGCAGAGTTGGGATGTCAGGGTTATTCAGGAGAGTTGGAGGCCAGATATCACAGGATGTTAGGAATTGGTTTGGGAGGGTAGCCTCACCTGACCTTTAAAGCCAGAAAGCCTAGAAAAAGAATTTTTGAAGTAATCAGAAGAGTTCAACTTTGGACTTGTGGACAGAAGGAAGTGTGGCACCAAGACGTTGACAGAACTGTAATAGATTATGAACTATATATGTCTATAACTGAGGCCAGGTCAGCCTGAAATGAGCAATAGGAATATGTACATATAATTTACCAGCTTTTGGATAGACCCCGAGAACAATGGAAAATGTAGGTCCGGACCTTTACACAGCAGAGGTTTTCAAGGACAGTGGCCCTTTTGAGGAAGGATATTGCAAAGATGACAAGACTGGTGTTTCACAGTTACAGTCTTTAAACAGAAACAGCAGAAACAGCTATCACAGACCACCAGAGAATCTATTTGGACCCATTGCATTACCCAGAAAGCAAACTGGAGGAAGGCCTAGCTACAACCATAGATGGAAGTACTCTCCACAGTTCTCAGGATTCCATGAGACTGTTTACTTCTTATACCGCATTTGCTAGCACTCCGGGAAGTGGTCACCTTAGACCTTGAGAGCTTCATGTGACCTGCATAGATTCTTGGTGCTCATTGGCTCCTGTTACTTTGGGTTTGTTCAAAGGCCCTAAGGCAGTGATTTTCAACTGGTGTGCTGCAAGGATATTTACAGCATGTAATACCTGACTGTTTAGTAAGGGGCACTGACCTCTTTTCCCTTAGATTGTCAAAAAAAAAAAAAAAAAAAAATGACAACAATATCCATCAGTGTGAATGCCCTGTCTTGAAACATGAATATATTGGTCATATAATAGAGTTGCATCTTACTTTACTGATCACGTCGCATAATGAGGTTGTGTCTGATTGGTTAACTTTTGGTACCAGAAATCCTTATATACAAATATAAGCTCCTGATTTTTAAAAAAGTCACTTTGGAGCAAAAAGGGTAGGTAATGCCTGACTGGGCGGTGACGCAGTGGATAGAGTGTCGGACTGGGATGTGGAAGACCGAGGTTCGAGACCCCAAGGTCGCCAGCTTGATCGCGGGCCCATCTGGTTCGAGCAAAAGCTCACCAGCTTGGACCCAAGGTCACTGGCTCCAGCAAGGGGTTGCTCGGTCTGCTGAAGGCCCACGGTCAAGGCACGTGTGAGAAAGCAATCAATGAACAACTAAGGTGTCGCAACGAAAAACTAATGATTGATGCTTCTCATCTCCGTTCCCGTCTGTTTGTTCCTATCTATCCCTCTCTCTGACTCTCTCTCTCTCTGTCAAAAAAAAGGGTACGTAATTATTATTATTATTATTTATGTAAATCAATCAAAATTATACCTTTTTTTGGTCAGATTGACAGCAAATATATTTTTGTTGTGCTGTGGAATTTTAGTAGTAATTAGTTTTATGCGTGCCATGTGGTGAAAAAGGTTAAAAATTGCTGCCCTGAAGTAAGTGTTTGACAGTGTACCCAAGGGGGCATTTCAGTTGTTCATTTATTATTTTTTCAACAATGGGAAATGGAGCTGAAGCCATCTGCAGGTCCTTGCAAGAGAAATGGCAGTGTTGAGATTTGCCCCCTTATACTCAAAGGTAGAGGTTCCATTTCTTACACCTGGGTGAGGCTCTCGTGCTCTCTGACAGGGTCACCAGAGCAAAGACTTGAGAAGGCAAGATTTGGGGACTGTTAGCTCCCTTACCTTGACCATCCAACTGAGGGCAGATGTTTTACTCAGCTGACATTTAATAATGGAGCCTTTTCCAGATCCTGATTCTGGCTCAATGCCAAACACATTCCATAGCAAATAAGTTTGGGAAATGCACCAATCTACATCCTTTCCCAGAGTTCCATGATGTACCTGATTCTTCAAAAAACCCTTTAAAAAGGAAACCTGTTTCACTTTATCTAACTCCCAGTGACCCCCAATGCATTTGACTTTAGACCTCATTTTCCCTGAATACCTATTAACATTCCTTGGAACCCAGTATTAAAAAGATCAGGTTCTAGGAGGCAGGTGCTGAGAGGGAACACGGGCTGATAGATGTGAAAGAATGAAACCACCAAAAACAAATTTTGTCCGCCTTTGAGCCAAGAATTCTTGGTATGCCTCAGGTGGCCCGCTTGTCTCCGACAGCCTCCCTTTCAGAGTTACAAGTGAGGTCTATAGAAACAACAGCGGGGCTCTGCTCCTCATTACCAAGTCCTTGGATAAGCTGCTTAGTTTTTTTAATCGAGTTGAAGAGTAATTCATTTAGTCTAATTGTGAGCAAACCAGTCTGACTTAGAAAATATTTTTGAGAATAACAGTTCTTTTAAAATTTAAAAATATCTGGTAAAGACACCTAGGTTATCAAGTTAGTTTTTGGCTTAATCATCTTGTATAGTATAGTGATTGTATGGAAATGATTGATTCAAGAAGATAGTTCCCCTGAGATTTTGTTGGCAGAGTTACTCAGCAAATTTTTTAGCAGCCCCGTGATAACCTTTAAGCACAATTTCTATTATATCTGAATTAATGATGTGTCATTGACTAGAAAGGGCAAACATGTAAAAATATTTCCCAAACATTATTTACTCACAGATATGAAGGCATTTGAAAAACACTGTTTGTAGGCCTTATCCCCCCAATTCCCTTCCTCTAAAACCATTTAAAATTTTTTGCTTAATTTATTAATATGCCTTGTTTTCATCCACAGAGGCCAGCAAGCTTGTCATGTCCTACGTCGCAGCTGTTTGCGGAAAAGGAGCAGAAGTTAATCAAGTCAAAGAACAGCTTTTACAGTCCAACCCAGTCCTGGAAGGTAGGCTGTCCTGTGTGTGTTGGGGTTGTGTGGCTTGAACAGTAGATCCAGTTGTGAGGGCACTTCCCATTCCTACTGTGCTGGGCCGGGGCCGGGAGGGAAGAGAGGAGAGCAGAGTCAGGCCCAGACATGCCGAGCAATGAGCTGCATCTTGTCTCTAGTGCTCAAAGGAGGGAACAGTTTACTCATGTAAAAGGAGCTTTCCCACTTAAATTATATTTCCCTCTTTCAGTTATAATTTGAACCTCTTCAGTTTTGCTTAAAAATAATTGACTGATACTTGTGTTTGACTTGAAGTCTAGGAAAAACTTGATGGAAAAGAACAATGTGAGCTAAGTGCTATTTTATTATTCAGGGTAACATATGTGGCTGCTTATTCTGTTGTCAAGAACAGACCCAGGCTATACTTGAGAAACATTTAAGGGCCAGTGATTTCAGAGCCACAGAAAGCCGCAACCTGACTGTAGGGCTCAGAATTCTGTGGCTGGACATCTTTATCAGTCAGCCCTGGCTGTCATAACAAAATACCCTAGACCAGGTGGCTTAAACAGCAGAAGTGTATTTTGTCATGCTTCGGGAGGCTCCAAAGTCCAAGACCTAGGTGCTGGCAAGGGAGGTTTTCTTCTGAGGACTCTTGGCTTGTAAGTAGCCACCATCTTGCTGTTCTTGGTTCACATGACCTCTTCTTTGTACATGGTGGTGACAGTGGTGGTGGGAGGCTGGGTGGCTCATGACTTCATCAACTCTAATTACCTCCCAAAGGCCCCGTCTTCATACATTATACATTGGAGTTATAGCTTCAGTGTATGTATTTTTTGTTGAGGGGGGAGGATATGCAAACATTCAGCCATAGTATCAGGAAACAAAGCCTGGAGTGAGTCCTCTTAATGCAGTAGAGGTTAGCAGAAACCATAGGTATAAACCAGTGGTCAGCAAACTCATTAGTCAACAGAGCCAAGTATCAACAGTACAATGATTGAAATTTCTTTTGAGAGCTAAAGTTTTTAAACTTAAACTGTGTAGGTAGGTACATTCCTTATCTAGGTAGCACCCGCACGTGGTATTTTGTGGAAGAGCCACACTCAAGGGGCCAAAGAGCCACATGTGACTGGTGAGCTGCAGTTTGCCGACCAGGGATAACCATCCTTTACCCTGGAAACAGCTGATCAAACTCTTTCCTTATTAATTAATGGCAAGCCCTTAATGTTGCTTTATATTGTAAGCATGTCTTTACTGTCTTTTGGGGTAGTTGGGGTAGAGAAGGGTTTCTCAACGTTGGCACTGTTGATAGTTTGGACTGATTAAGTTTTTGCTGTGGGGGCTAGTCTCGGAGGTTTGGCAGCTTCCCAGGCCTCTACCTCCATCCACCTTCCTCCCCAGGGCCCCTAGTTGTTACCGTTGAAAACGGCTGCACCAGTAGCCTGCATGTGGAAGTTGGGTTTCAATTCAAGGGCAGGGCACACAGGAGAAGTGACCATCTGCTTCTCCACCCCTCCCTTTTCTCTCTCTTTCTCTCTCTCTTCCCCTCTCGCAGTTGGTTCAAGCAGAGTTGGCTTCGGGCACTGAGGATGGCTCCTTGGCTTCTGCTTCAGGCCCTAAAAATATGGCTCTCTTTCTGAGCAATGAAGCAACAGCCTCAAATGGGCAGAGCATGCCCCCTAGGGGGCTTGCCTGGTGGATGGATCCCAGTGGGGGTGCATGCGGGAGTCTGCCTCCCTGCCTCCCCTCCTCTCACTAAAAAAAGAAAATGGTTTCAGGCATTGCCAAATGTCCCCTGTGGGGATAAAACCACTTTTGATTTTAGAATCCCCGGTCTGGACGAGTAGTTTGGTTCAACACTTTGTTCAAAGCCATGGAAGGTCAAGATTTAACATGGATTAATGTGGAGCTGCTTTGGGGGTACCCCAATGTGGAGGAACAGAACCTTGCCCATTATGAGGCCTAGCTGTCTCCTTCCACTGTATTACAAGGAGATACCATGCATCTTTATCCCCCAGGTAGCAGAATAAGAGTCACAAAAATGCTTTTGTATTATTAAATTTAAAAAAAAAATTTATTGAATTTAGTGGGGTGACATTGGTTAATAACATTATACAAGTTTAAGGTGCAGACTTATATGATACATCAGCTGCATATTGCATTGAAATGTACTTTAATTGTGAAAAGCAGAGATTGAAACATCTGTTGTTACTGATTTTTCTTTCCACTGGTGCCGTAACTAATAAGGATGCTAAAGCTACAGTGTGTCTCTAAAGTCATGGTGCACTTTTGACCGTGTGACTGGTCAAACGTGCACCATGACTTTACAGACACACTGTATTATAGAAAGTGCTATATCTTCATTTTGTTCCAGTATTTGACTTTTTGTTTTCTGTCTTTTGCTTCTAAGTCAGGGTACCATTTATGTGTTGTATTTCTGCATGTGCTTATTTCCAGAATGCCATGATCTAAAGGGGAGGCACTGTAGAGTGCTGAAGTTTGTATCTGTGATTAGACTCTGACCCTTTATTTGATGGTATTTGAAGCGAGGCCCCATGGCCTAGGAAATGGAAGAAATGTCTACTGTGGGCATGCGTTATCTTTTATGGGAATGCTTTACTTTTTAACTGGAGCTGCTACTGTAAATGAACATTTAGAACAATGCACTTAAAAAAACAATTGAGGAATGTGTCTCAAGTGTTCCATAATGGAACTCTTGTTTTTGACTCTGTGGCTCACAATAAAAGACTTTAGTGTTTGGAGTGGTGTTTAGTGTTGTGCCACTCAGATTTGTTTGATGAAAAGATGGTTTATGGCTTGCAAATGGCACCCTGAATAAAGTTTTTTTGAAGCAATTCCTTCACTTGCCCTTGACCTTCAAACCACAACAAACTATCTTTTATGTATCAGCATCTCGAGCTGGACTTGGGGGCTGTGTAAGTTAGTTAACTGGGCACCCCTGCATGTTCACGCCCACCAGGAAGGAATAGCCTGTGAAAACACGAAGAAACGTCACGGTCTTCATGTTAACTATGTCAACACTCACTGTTCTCAAGATTGCATTTATTAAAGCCTTTTAGCTGGTGGTGGACATGCGGTAAAAATGTGACCTTTTTCAGCAAGCATTTTTTTCTGAGTGTTTTCTGTGCAGGTTTCCTCAATACAGTATTTCAATTTATTTTGTATTAGAGAGAATTTGGTATCTGAAATCTACCAAACCACACCCATTCCAAGCAGTATCTCTGACATGAGAATTTTCCCTGTGTTGACTGTAAATTTGTTCTAACTGAGGTGGAGCCAACTACTTCTTTTTTATTTTAATCAAAGACATTAAAAAAGTCAGCTAATGTGAAATATAATACATCATGTTTGGCTACAGATATGGTACCCCAAGTGTACTTAAACTTCCACATTTCTGCACCCAATCTAGTGATTGCTTTCAGAACTTGGACCAGCTTTTAGCCCTTAGTTATTATTTGAACTCTTGCTACTCTAACCATCTTTTCTCCTTTTAATTTAATGTAATTATGGAGGCTTCCAGCAGTTTGATGGCCAGCCTCTAAAATCTAAAAATTCATTTCTCTTCACTGCATCATTGTGTCTCTTCAGCCCTTCCTAGGCTGCAGTGTGTGTGGCCCATGGATCCCAGGAAACAGCCTTGGGGATGGGCAGAAATGCAGAATGTCATGCCTATCTCGGGACCCGCTGAACCAAAGTCTGCACCTTAGTGAGATCCGTAGGCGTTGGTCGTACATGAGAGTTTGAGGTGCACTGCTGGGCTTCCAAGGCATCAAACAAGGATCCCCTCTGCTTATTCAACTTTAATTTATTCTACTTCATCCTTTGCTACCATGGCCCAGATTAATTTGCCCCTGCCTTGTGCACAAGCTTGGTGAAACAATCCTTTTACCTTATGAGACCTTGAACTACCTGTTTCAACAGCTTCGCTCTGTGCATGGTTGGCATCAATTGATCTTATGCCCTCACTTAAAAGGGTGTTCTGTCGGTAGTACTTGCTCTGAAGCAGTAGAGATTGGCATGCAGTGGGATTTTTGAATCAGGGGCCGATTTGGTTTTCTTTATATCCTAGAAAGTTTCACTTAGGTCTGATGGACATAAACTTAATGAAACTGTGTACCATGTTTAGCTTATTGGAAATGATGTTAGTTTTTAAATCTCTTACTCTTTCTGCTAAATATATAATGATAATTTACATAGCTTTACTTAAAATTAATTAAACAACTTAAAGATTCTTGGACCTTATTTCATCTGGAAACCTCATCAAGTTCCACAAAACCTTTGGTAATACTAAGAAGTAGTTATCTCTCAAATAACCTACTTCACTGATATTAATGGTGGAAGAGCATGGGAACCTTGCATGCTAGCCCCTCAATTGACTCCTGTCAAAATAGTTAAAAGATCCTGAGTCAAACAAGATTAAGTTTACAGTAATACTTGGAAAATATTCCATGAATCATAGGAATGACTCTCTTTTTCTGTGAAGTTCTAATAAGACACAGAAGCTTTAGTATACTTCTGCTAAGTGTGTTCCTGTGGAAATTATAGACAGAAATGTCAATGCTGCAAGTTGTATTTTCTGGGATTTTTACATTTCAAATATTATATTTGCTTTATCTTTCTGCTTGAAATTACTTTCTGTCAATTTTAACCATGCATCAATGTCTTTCTTACTAGCTTTTGGAAATGCCAAGACTGTAAGGAATGACAACTCCTCCAGATTTGTAAGTATTTATAGAAAGCATAAGTGTTCACACTAATATTTAGCTCATGTATGTTTAAACTTCCAGTAGATGTTTAATATTTCTTAATACACATATTTTTTAACTAAGATCGCCATTCCTATTGAGACTGAGAGTTTTATACAAACTAGTTTTTGCTTTCTGGAATTTTCCTTTTTTAATTCTTCTTGGAGTCACAGCTTTTTTTATTTTCATGTTTTCTCCTCATCTGTCATAAAATTCCATGAGCAATTTGAATGATGCTATTTAGAACAACTCTTTACTTAATCTGAGTTTTGTTATTTAGAAATCATGATTAAGAATCAGAAATTAAATAGAAAGAAAGAGAAGCTTGGGTGTCAACTATACTCTCCAGGTTTTGCCTTTTAGTCAGTGGTACCAGAACAGATGGAGGTGAATTCAAAAACTTTAGACCAGGGGTCCCCAAACTGCGGCTCCCTGAGGCTATTTATCCGGCCCCCCGCCGCACTTTCTTCCAGAAGGGGCACCTCTTTCATTGGTGGTCAGTGAGAGGAGCACAGGATGCATCCGCACCCATAGTTCCCATTGAAATACTGGCTAGTTTGTTGATTTAAATTTACTTGTTCTTTATTTTAAATATTGTATTTGTTCCCATTTTGTTTTTTTACTTTAAAATAAGATATGTACAGTGTGCATAGGGATTTGTTCATAGTTTTTTTTATAGTCCGGCCCTCCAACGGTCTGAGGGACAGTGAACTGGCCCCCTGTGTAAAACGTTTGGGGACCCCTGCTTTAGAGAGATAAAATCATCAGAATTGGCAGCTAATGGGGGCAGGGAGAGAGCAGTGAATAGTCAAAACTAAAGCTCATTGTTGTTTGCTGTTTGGTTGCGTTGAAAAATGCTAATTCAGCTCAGAGAAACCTTTCCAGCTTGCTCTCCCTTCCTCTCCAGCACGATGTACATCTGCCTGCAGGAGTCTCGCCAGCTGTGCCACACCCGCCTGACTGGTCTTCACAGAGGCACAGACCCTGCCTGAGGGCAGCAGGGCGTAATAGATTGAGTGTGATGATCACATTTTGAAATTGGTTCTTTTTTCTATAGTGCAGTGGTCGGCAAACTCATTAGTCAACAGAGCCAAATATCAACAGTACAATGATTGAAATTTCTTTTGAGAGCCAAATCTTTTAAACTTAAATTATATAGGTAGGTACATTCCTTATCGAGATAGCACCCGTACGTGGTATTTTGTGGAAGAGCCACACTCAAGGGGCCAGAGAGCCGCATGTGGCTCGCGAGCTGCAGTTTGCCGACCAGGGCTATAGTGTAACCAATTTTATATATTTTTATAATAAAAGATCATTTACTGTATAAGCTCCCTCCTCATACATTAGTTGGGACCATTTTTGATGATCTTTTATGCTTCCTTGCCACAGACCCTTAACTGCCCTTTCTCTTCCCTTCTTCTCTCAGCTCCTTTTGTTTTTTGCTCATTGGAGCCATCAGTGCTTAAGGCAAGAGAATTGGCCTAAATTAATAGAGTTTAGAAATTCCAAGGCTGTGATTTCTTTCCATTGGATTAGCTCCTTCAGTTGTTCTAACTGATTTGAGCCGTGCCTTTTCCTGTTGTGGTAACATGGCTAATCTTATTACATAAATAGAATTAGAAGCAAAGTGTGGGCAGATAGAAAAGTAATCCCAATAGATCATACGTCTTTATGGAGATTTTATTTTTGCTGTTTGCAAATCGTACACATACAGTTTACCAAAAATTTGCGTGTATATTTAGTCTGTAGACCATAAAAATTGAGAAAACCATATTGCTTAGAGTCATTACTACTTTGTGACATTTGAAATCTATTGAAAGCTTGGCAGGTGACTTGGCTTACTAAGTAACTTCAGAGAAATCCTATTATAACAGAGCTATTAGTATATGAGATTAATACTGGATTATAGGCTAGATCATTTCATGCCCGGTTTTTAGTAATTTCTCTGCTTTGTGGTCTGTGACTTGACCACTAATATACTCAAATCCACGTTATGACTTTGTAGTAAGACTTTACTGTGTTTACAGTAACTGCTATATATAACAGTGGTTTATGACTCCAGGGAAATTGCGTTTCCTTTGACAGTGTTTGACGGGTTAATCCAGAATGAACTTCGTGATCTCTTTCTTCACTGAGAAATCTGGTAGACCCTGTGATGGCCTAGGTAGGCATGCTCATTGTAGATGACTCTTTAGTTCAGTGTTCCCATGGAGGTGTCTTAGGGTCCTCTACTTCCCTGCCCCTCTCATTTGAGCATCTATTAAGAAAGAGACCCACTGTTGTTGAAAAAAAAATTTAAGGCTTTGAAAATCATTGTTCTCAACCAAGGGTTTTAGGGGAGGGGAGAGGAGTAATTTGTTGAACATCTTTTATGTGCAAAGAGCCAGCGTAGGCCCTGGAGAAGATAGGAGAGAACTTGTAGGGTTGGAAAAAATTTTATTACCAAACTTATCATTTAGTAGGAATGAAAAGCCCACATTTATTCATTTGTTCAAAAATTCTTTTTATTTTTTTGTTCCTATAGTTAAACCTTGATCTCCCTGCATCTTTTCTTGCATCTACTGTCCTTTTTAAAACAGTAGCAGGAGTGATCTTTGCAAATTTAAGTCCCATCAGTGCCCTGCTGAGAGCTCTCAGTGGCGGGCCCTTGCTCCTGGAAGACAGTACAGGCTTCCATGGGAAGCCCTGCAGGAGCTGGGGGTGGGGGGCTCGCCTGTTCCTCCTCAGCCCCAGCCACACGGGCCTTTGTGACTGTCAGGTACACACACCCGACACTGCGGTTTCAGCCTTACGCTTTTACAGTTGCCCATGCTCTGTCCTCAGATCTTTGCATGGCCAGCATCTTGTATTATTCACCTCACATGTCACTTCCATGATGCCTTTTCTAGACTCTGACTTCATCCTTTTTCTTTTTCTTCTTCTTCAGGCATTCATTAGTTTCTGGAATTATTTAGTCGCTTCCCCTGTTTATGTGATAATCATTGATCTTAGAGAGTAGCAGCCATGGGAACAAATACCTTCGTCTTGCTCACTCTGGTGGCCTCTGTCCCTAGAACAGTGCCTGGCACCACAGTAGACACTCAAACATTTGTTAATGAATACCTATCTTTCAGAAGCTTCTAGACTAGTCAGAGAAAATGGACATGTCTAAAAGTAATTATAAGACACATAAAATAATAAGTTCCCCAGGAAAGATGCAGGCTGAGTTTTATAAAGTTCAGAATAGAGGAGTCTGTCACAGTCCTTTGGGGACACATAGAGCGGGGAGCAGATGGAGCTGGCAGCACAGCATGAGAGAGCCAAGGAGAGAATCAGCGGGGACCTGCCCTTGTCAGAGTTAGTGGCTGGACCAGAGGGTCTGTAAGGAGCTGTGGACCAAAGGGCTGGAAAGATGGATTAAGGCCTCAAGTGGAGGGCTTGGAGTGTCAGGTTCAGGGTCTTGGACTTAAATTTTCAGGGAGTGAGGAGCCACGTGTTATTTCTGAGTAGACTAGTAACACGGTCAGAACCAAGCTTTGGCTGTAATTGGGATGTGGCTGGATGGGAAGATTGCCATACTAGTGTAAACAGAATTCTTAGTGCTGTCCAAGACTTGATACCTGGTTGGCTGCCTTTTTCATTTTCTATAGTGTTGCCTGACCAGTGGTGGTGCAGTGGATAAAGCATTGACCTATAATGTTGAGGTCACTGGTTTGAAAACCCGGGCTTGCCTTGTCAAGGCACATGTGGGAGTTGATGCTTCTTGCTCCTCCTCGCCTTCTCTCTCTCTCTCCTCTCTGAAATGAATCAAGTCTTAAAAAAAATTTTATAGTGTGTTCTATTCTCTTCAAACCACCTATCCTTACTCTCTGCTAAGGATATTATGCTCACCTCACGGAAATTATTGTCACCACCACCTTCTTCCTCATCATCATTGAAACCCTCAACCTTAATGCCTTACCTGTCCCCATATCTCTATACACACACTCTCTTATCACACTGGGAGATTTTCAGTTTCCGTCTCATGCTAATTCTAAGCCCTCCCCTTGTGCTCCAGATCCTGTTTTCTCCTGTGCCCGGGGACCCCCTGCCATCAGAATCATCCCCTCTCATATGGTCAACCTCTCACTCTCTCGTGAAGTTATCCTATCTCCCTTCCTTCGTAGCTGCTTTGCTTGCATTGTCCCTTACCGTCATAGAGAGCATCACTGTCCACATTCCTCCTCTCTTACCTTGTACATTCAACCAGGCTCTGTCTTTGCTACCAACATTTCTCCTCTGATTACTGCCACCTCCTATCAGCTACATCTGGTCTTGCTTCTTTCTAGTTCATTCCACCCTAGCCACATGGCCTTGTAAAGAGGCAAGTGTGATCATGGTCCTTGTTCAGGGACCTGTATTGGCTTGATGTTGCTGTCAGAATAGCATCTTGTTGTCATGATAAGCTTTAGCTTCCCTCCTCATCATCACAGTGCCAGGTCCTATACCTGCTCCTTCCTACGCTGCTCCCTCCTTGCCTGCCTGACCTCTGATACTTAGGGCTGACTTCCTGCTCTCTCTTTGTCCCTTAGTACGTAGTATCATGAGCCACTGTACCATGTATCCTCACACGCAGTAATGGTCTGTTTATCTGTCTCAATTCCCCCCTAGACTGTAAGTATGTGAGGGCAGAAGCTATGCCTTGGTTTCACTTTACTTAATGAATACTTAGTGAAGACTGTCAAAGGGCAGATGGCTCATGATGTTGAAGGAGAAGGCAAGAGAGCATACATGAGCTAATAAAATGTTGCAAATTGCATTGCTGACTGAGTGCCATGCGATCTTCTTTCTTCTCCCTTACCATTATTTTGAAAATAGAAAAGAGTTTAAGTAATACTTTGGGAGAATTATTTATAAACCATCCCTCTGACTATTAGTAAGGTAGAACATGAAACAGAACCAAACACACCCTTTTCCAAACAAAAAACAGCTGTCAGGACTCTTCTGTTATATTTGTTAGTCTTTAACCAGACAATTATAGACCCATTCTATAAAAATTACAGTATGAAGCTCCATGTGTGCTTCTCTGTGTTTAATATACCATCTATAAAATGTAATATGAACCTGGTTACATATTGCTATGTAATCTAGATCAAATGCCTAGATAGTAATACTGAACAACGGTCTTTGATTCTGAGCTGGTCACACCACATAATCATGTATTTGATTTGAGGAGATATAGAAACAATACTTTTAGTGTTCCACTGTCTAGTATATTTGGAGTTTCTAGCCATGGCTTAAACGTATTTTGTCTATAAAAATAAAATAACATCTTTCCAACTAATGCATATACAAGGAATACTTATTTTCACAGTTTTATTGTTAAATTGAATACATACACCCTTCAGAATTTGAAACATATCTGAAATGGAAAATTTACGTGATGGCTGAGAATATTTATATTTATTAACATGTATTCTTAAATTAGCAGTGGGATATGTTAGTTTTGAGCTAATGGGGTATTTAATATGAATTATTTATGAGGAATATTATTTTGCATCATGGTTATGTAAACGGTGTCTCTCTTAATTACACTTAAACAAATGTATAAATAAATGGCTTACAGTTGTGCTATTCTCTAAGAAGACACACTGAATATTTTAAGGGGATCTTGAAAACTCACAAAATCTTTTTTTGGCAGGGCAAATATATGGATATTGAATTTGATTTTAAAGGCGATCCACTGGGAGGAGTGATTAGTAACTGTGAGTATTTTACTTGAATCCTTTTAAAGAAGTTCAGACTAGTAAAACGTG
This sequence comes from Rhynchonycteris naso, assembly GCA_037038555.1. NCBI lineage: Eukaryota > Metazoa > Chordata > Mammalia > Chiroptera > Emballonuridae > Rhynchonycteris > Rhynchonycteris naso. Next base: position 42,199,265 of record CM072997.1, on the reverse strand, counting down.
TTTACAATAGAATATTTTAGATACTTGGGTGTTTAAGAGATGGGTGTAAGAATACGTTTTCTTATACCAATTAGACTTTTAACAAACTTTTAAGTTTGTCTTATATAATTTCTAAATCTTTTTTGAAGAATACGTATTTTTTTACCTTTGAAAAACTTTTTAGGAGTCTGCTAAAGAAATTGGTATTAGTCCAACTGTATTTTATATATAATAGACCTTTAGGCAAATCCAGAAATGAAAATGATCCTCCAACAGTTATTTTTTGAACAAAATTATTTTATTATTAAAAACATAATATAAATATCTAATTTTAATTTTGCTTTTTTGGGTAACATTTATTTAACATAATGAGTGGGCCTGTACTTCAAGTTTTATTGTGAAAAATTTTTGGTTTCCTATTTAAATCACTGAAATACGATTGACCCGTTAGGTAGAAATAAAGGTTTCTTAACCTCTTTTAGTCATGATTTGTGATTATAGAAGTGAAATATTCTCTGTGAAAGGTGAAAAAACAAAATGCCAGGTCAGGTTCGCTTAGCAGCCCCAGATTCGGAGTTTTCTAAAGTGGTGCTAATGGTTATACATGCAGGTCTGCCCAGTACTTTGTAGCTGCAGCTTGCGTTGATTTTGTAGTCGATTGGTTTAAGATGGTGGCTCAGGGTTTGTGTACCTCCTGTTGGAGCCATGGCCTGGTTATCAACTTGAGTCCTCTAGGGTTCTTTTGGCGGGCCACACTGTTGAACTTCCCACTGCCTCTCCCTTCTCACCACTCTATGGTGCTAATTGGGATTGTTAGAATGAACACAATCTAAGTTTAGATTTGGGGGGGAAATGACAGATTGAATCAGGTATCCAAAGCACTACTCATTAAATTTGTTAGAGCACTGGTATTCTTTCTCGAAATGAACTTTCACGCTGAACCCCACAGATAAAACAAGACCTGACCTGGTTGAATAGGAAATGGGTAGCTGGAACCCCTGGACCCTGATGTGGCCCCTGGCATCTTCCTGATGAACTCTAGTGCCAGAGCAATAACTCTAGAAAGTTAGGGTTTTAAGTTATATGGGCAAACTATGCATCTGATTAAAAAAAATTTTTTTTTTAAATTACTATTCACCAGAATAACCTTCTAGGGCTAGAGTTTCTTCACCTTTGAATCAATGAGATTCAATTGAATAAATTTTATGGTTCTTCCCATTTCCATCATTTTGTGGTTTTTAAATAGTTTAATCTTCTATTTTAGTTTGCCTCTTATAGTTTATTTGACATGAATTGGGATTATCCACACTGGCAAAAATACATAGTTACTGGAGAAACATCTCAGTTAAGTTTGGATATGAAATGAAGTTGGCTAGGATAGTGTGACATATGTTAAGTGGCTTATCAGGTTGATTATAAACCTGCCAGGCTTGTTAGGCAGCTGTTGAGGGTACAGGAAAAGGTGTGCCCTAGGACTAAGACTATCATTTTAAGGCATGATTAATTTTTATTCTGGAAGATAGTCATAAATCTTTAGCATTTCTTTTATACAACACAAATTAACTCAACTTATTAATTTAATAGTTCACTATTTTTAAAGTGAAGGTAAGTTTACTGTTTTCATTATAGAACTTATATCCAAACATTCTGAAACGATTGCTTCAATATTACTTTTGAGGACTCTAGGAAAATATTTGATTATTTTATATAAGTATTAGAACATAATGTAGGTTTTACATTTTGAAGTTTAAGTTCCAAACAGAAATGTCTTCCTGCTCTCTAATTCTTACAGTATCCATGGAGAATAAATATTAAACACTCAGTGCTTTTCCAATTAAGATTACTGTATCATCATGAATGGATTTCATATGGTGTTTGTTACTATTTGTTCCCACAATGAAGTTATATTGAAATCTGTGGTAGCGGGAACACCCTGGTATTTTAAAGTATCCTTTGCTTTGGAGGGGAAAGGAATACATTAGTGGTAAAAGCAGGAAATTTCACTCTGCATAGATAGAGAACTGACTCACCCGTGGTCACTGGGAGTTGTTGTCTGCTGGCTTAAGGGAGGGGTGTAGTGGGTTAACCCACTCTTGTTCTCTTCAAACTACCAGAAGTTAGCTTCTTGTAACCTTGAAAAGAAGACCAGATTTGCCATTTTGTAGAAAGTATATTTTGCCTCCTTTCCAGCAGCAGCCTAGTAAACATACAGATAGTTGGCTACAGTTACTACCCTGGAAAAGGCACAAGATCACTCGAGCCAGCTATATACCTAGAAAATGGGGGGGGGGGGCAATAACCTACTCTTTTTCTAAAAGAGGTATGCTATAAAACTTGTCTTGAGCTCACTTGAGAGTCAGTAATATCTCTGAGGGCAGTATCATTAGGAGAGAAGTATATGAAAAATAGAAAATGGCGAGCATTGGCTTCATTTGAGATTATAAAATATGAAAGCACATCCACATATTTGGTTGATGTGAGATAATATTTCTTTTACAATGCTGTTGCTTGTTGGTCTCATAAAGTTTATACATTTGTATTTGAGAGATTTTTGGATCTAGTGTTATACACAGAAACTTGTGGAAACCTGATGCTTTTATTAATAGTCATAGGCACTTTCTTTTAGCTGTGCCACTTGAGGGCAATTTAGACGGGAGAAAATGTGATACATGTCTCAAGGGCTTTTTATCTCCTAAAAGTAGAATAATAGCACAGACTACTTGTATATGCTGTGAAAAAGCCTCATGATTTCAGGTGTGTATATACCTGTACAAACTGAGGACCAGAGACATGAATATCCTGTTAATGGTACTGTATCAAGAGCTGAGAATAACACCTGACACACACCAGGTGCTCAGTAAATACTGGACATGACCATGGAAGTGGTTAAGTGTGACTTAACCCCTGCCTTTTTCTGCTTTATTATCGAGGACTTATCCATACGCCTACGTGTACAACTCTTACTGGTTTTTCATGTGGTTTCCAATGTCTAAACAAAAAGACAGGAAGTTTCTGAATTCTCTGTGCCTCCATTTTTCATTGTTGAAATGGGATAATAATAGTACTGACCTCCTACGGTTATGTTGAGGTATAAATTATTTGTTAATATCTAAAGCACTTGAAACAGTGCCTGGCACATAGTAAGCATTCAATAAATGTTTGCACGCGCACGTGTGTGTTTAAATGTTTATTGCTTCTGGACCCTAGCCAAATATATGTCCTCTAAGGACAGAGACTTTGTTTGGTTCATTGTTGAATGACAACCACCAAAATAGTGTCTAACACCTAATGTATATTTGTTAAATTAATTATTGATCCCACAAGGACACAATGTACAAGTACAGCTATGACACAGACAGTATATTGAAAAATAATGCTTCTGCTTTATTGGGTAATTTTATTGAGAGTCTTTTTAAAGAATGTTTTTATTGAGTTATAATTGACATGCACATTATATTAGTTTCAGGTGTAAAACATAATCATTTAATATTTGTATATGTTGCAATCACCACGTAAGTACAGCAGTGGAGGTGCAGGGAAGGGGAAATGGTAATTTTTTTTTTTTTAATTGAGTGAGAGGAGGGGAGGCAGAGACAGACTCCTGCATGTGCCCTGACTGGGATCCACCTGGCAATCCCACTAGGTGGCGATGCTCTGTCCATCTGGAGCATTGCTTCATTGCTCAGCAACTGAGCTCTTCTTGGTGCCTGAGACATAGCTGCAGGAGGTAAAGAGAGATAGAGAAAGAAAGAGGAAAGGGGGAGGTGTAGAGAAACTCCTGTGTGCCTTGACTGGGAATTGAACCCTGGATATTCACACAGTGGGTCGACACTCTACCATTGAGCCAACCGGCCAGGGCTGGGAAGGAGAAATTGTAAGGTCATGGCACGCTGGCTGTTTTACATCTCTCAGTGCCCATAAACCGCAGATAGATGGGGATCTGCATGAAATCTGGGCTGAGAGAGCCCTGTGGTGAGCATAGCATCTGCTTTCTTTTATTATAATACACGTGCACAGGGAATGATTTATAAGAAGACATATGCTCATCTTCTTTACTTTAAAATCTGTTATTAGTGAAACTTCTTTAATGATCAATCCTGAGAGTTATGTTGTGTATTTCCAGAAAAGTATACAGTGGATATTAGAATATCTACCCCCAAGTAGAAACAAACATAAATGCCTAGTGAGAGTTTTCCACTGTAACTGCCATCTGTTATGCCCAGTAACTTACTGATTATTTGACACTTTTTCTTTAGGGATGATTATTCAAGACAACAGAGACAAAGGGAGATAAATTGTAGTTATTTAGAGTGTAGGCCCCTGATTATTGCTAAATGTATCATTTTGTTTTAATGAAGGGCATAGTGGGTTGGAGGAGCCTCAGTGCTACTCAGACACTATATTCTGTCATGTTTATCTTTGAGTAATTGAAGAGGAGCACAGGGAGTCTGGGGGTCGGTCAGTGTTCTGCACCAGGGGCATTTGTCATTCTGATCTTACTGGCAAAATGAAGAAAAAGCTAATTCTTTCTTAAGTCTTACTCAAGGACTTGGATGATTTCTTTTTTTGGGAAGGGAGATTATAAATAAAATAAAGAAACTTTGATCTTACTATCTAATCCTTACTGTTATATTCCAAAATAAAGTGATTTTTCCCCCTCCCAAACCCCTACTTGCCCTTTTATTCCTTTGCCTATTAAAAGACTCCCTTCTACAGCAGGTACAGACATGGACATTTTACTTTTTTATATCTCATGCATGGAGAGGTTTTCCTATGACACACACAGGCACATGGATATTTTGTGGGCTAGCTGGTAATTAGTCAAGACTCAGAAAGTCCCTACCAGATGGCCTGGCTCTGTGAATGCATAGTCAGATGGCAGTCAGGGGAAGTTCTGATTCCAGACATTTTCTGTCTGCCCATTGATTATAATTCTTTAGAATGACTTAATAGGCCCTGGCCAGCTGGTTCAGTGGTAGAGAGCATCAGCCCAGTGTATGGATGTCCCAGGTTTAATTCGGGTCAGGGCACAGAGGAGAAGCAACCATGTGCTTTTCCACCCCTCTTCTTCTCTTCCTCTCCCACAGTAATGACTAGGTTGGAGCAAGTTGGCCCCAGGCACTGAGGATTGTTCCATGGCCTTGCCTCAGGCACTAAAATAGCTCGGTTGCTGAGCAATGGAGCAACAGCCCCAGATGAGCAGAGCATCACCCCGTAAAGGGATTGCCGGGTGGATCCTGGTTGGGGCATATGTGGGAGTCTGTCTCTCTGCCTCCCTGCTTCTCTCATTTAAGGGGGTGGGGGGAGAATGGCTTAATAGGTTTATCTCTTTCTTTAAAACTTAAATTTATTTTAAATTTAATGTGAACTTATATTTGTATCTTGAAAGGCAAATGCAGCTGTATTGAAATACAGTTAGCCCCCTGTATCCACAGATCCTGAATCCACAGAATCAACCAATCACAGATTGAAAACAGTATTTTCATATCGAAGTTGGGGATTTGCTTACATGTAGGGCTGACTGTGTGCTTTGTACAATACCATTTTCTATAAGGGACTTGAGCATCTTTGGGTTTTGCTCTCCGTGGGGTCCTGGAACCAATACCCCACAGATTCTGAGGGACGACTGTATGAAGACTCTTAAACTCTTTCTCTACTAAGCATTTGGCATATCTCTATCAAATCTTACTAGCGGAGGCTCAGTCAGTGGCTGCAGAAGCGTTTAAAGCAGAGGAGACAGCTGTGTCAGTGTTGTTATGTTCTTCGGGTAATTATTTAACATGGCTCCAAGCTGTTAGATTATTGGTGCCTGCACATTTTTAAGAAAAAATAAAATAGGGAATAGTTTTAAGCATTAGTAAATTATTTTGGGGCAAATATTTTTTCTGATTGCTTTTCTACCTAGAAGCTTGTAAGTTATGAGAAAAGTTATAAAGATACAGGCGCTGGAGAAATACACTGAGCATTTGAGGTGGTAAAACCTTCAACTGCTTGGTCATGTGAAGTGCCTCAGTTTGTGATTGAGTTGCTTAGATGAAGTCATACAGTTATGCAAAGTACACAGTTCCATGTGTTTATGGAGTATGCATTTTTTTTTGCTAGAAAATTATAAAGAGCATAATAAGCATAATATGTCAGTCATAATATGTCAGAAGGTTTGAATTCTGGCTCTATCACTAACAGTGGGAGGTGAGCTTTGTTTTCTCATCTATAACATAGGGATTATAAAACCACCTTTAAGGGGGCATTTAGGATTGAGTATGATAGCAAATGAAAAGCACCAAATGCACAGAGGACGGTCATTGAAAATTCGCTTTCTACTTCCCCTTTGCATCCTTCCTTTTAAGCACACATCACATTATGTTTCATATTTGAATATGATAGTAATCACTGATCATATCAATGTGAGTGGTTCAAGAAGTACATTGGCCAACATTCCTTTCCACACTCTGCACAAGGCCATATTATTCTTTAACCTGGTGGCTATTATCTGCTGAATCTCAAAGCCACTGCCATGACTAAACTCTCCATTGTCTGTGATGTGAGCATTTGTTCAAAAATGCCAAACATTAAGCTGGCCGTGCATTGCTATTGGCCCGGTCACATGCTTTGAAGCTAGTATTTTGTGTCCTGAAGTACCACAGTGGGCTTTTTGGAATATGATTGGATAAGTCGCACCAAGCTATTGTTTGTCACTATTACCATATTTCCCCATGTATAAGACACACATTTAAAAAAAAATTTGGGGTCTAAAAACTGGGTGCATCTTACACAGTGGTTGTAGAAGTGTGGCATTTCAAATACCATAGATGGAACTGAGGACCGAGGCAATATATGAAGACAGTGATTGGTCATCAGACACAGATGAAATCAAGCTAATGGATGGGAGTTTTGACAGTGATGAGGAGTTGTATGATGTTGGTTAAATAAGTTTGTAAATATGATATATATGTTTGCTCGCTTATAATTTGCATTGGGGGACAGGCTGTATGCAGACAGGATTGTCATAGCCTAAGGTTTAGTTTTAAGACTAAGCTTTTCCCCACATCCTTGACTGTTGCATGATAGGGGGTGGTGCACTCTCATGAGGAATCCCATTATGCCTCAGATAAGTGACTTTGTATCAGAGACTTCCTTGTTTGTATATTGGATTAAAAGTTTTGATTTCTATACTATAAAATGGGGCAGAGGAGCCCATGCTAGAGGAGAGCAGAGAAAGGCCATGTGGAGGAGAGGAGAAGCAGCCAAGATGCTGGGGTGCTGAAGGAAAAGCCAGTTTGTGCCGAGAGAAGAAGATGGGGAGCAGAGGTGAATAAGGCTGGTGAGGTAGAAACCTTTGCCTCTAGGGAACTCGGATAAGTCAGTGTCTTTGGGAGCCCTGAATGGAAAGGGAAGTGTTTTCCCACTGTGTGGATTTCTTCACTGCTGGGTGCAAGCTAGTATTAAAGCTAATGGGCCATCAGTTCTTGGCTCCATTGTTTTATTACTGTCTGTTCGAATCAAATGCGAACCTTCATTGGCCAGGAGGCTGTGGTGGAGGCTGTGGCTACTGGCTTTACATATGAATTTTATGGTGAAAGAACTTGAGTTCAGTAACTTTTTGTAATACATTTTTTTTTTTTTTCCAAATTTCGGGTCCCAAAATTAAGGTGCGTCTTATACATGGGGAAATATGATATTAAAGTGTCACTGTTAGGTGGGCTAACAATTGTGAGGCACGGCAGGGTTCTTAGCATCACGGGAAGAGCCTGGGGTTTGTGGGCTTTGACAGATGAAGGACACCTCATCACACTGCCCTCCCCACCCCCATCTTATGCTTCCTTCTAAGGACCTTGGCATCCCACCTTGGAAAGAACTGCTGCTGGTGGTTTGGGTGACGGTAGTAATAGTGAACGCATGGGACTCTTGTAGGCGAAGAGGAAGTTCTTCTTGTTTGCAGTCAGTACTGGGTCCATTTCCAAATAATTCTTGGCCCATAGTGGGTGAGCAGCAAGTAGTTGATTGAAGGAATCTGCACATAAATGGGTAAATAAAATATACGGTAGCCTTTGTTAATGTTTCATGTAATCAAGTTACTTTTTTCAGGCTTGAGGAGTTTCCTATAAGGATTAGTTTCTCAGTGAAGAATCTGCCCATGCCATGTGGGTTCTTTCTTCTAAAATTGTGGTCATACTCTTAGGACGTCATGAGCTCTTGGCTACCTGATAAGTAAAATCATACTGCATTTTTATCTTTACTTGTTTATCCTGTCTTCTGTTCTGTATGTCAGTGTTTATCTGCTAATTGATTGAAATGATCAGTTGTTGGGCAGATGAATTTGTAAAATCTGTACTTTTTGAGTTTGCTCACTCTTAGTGTTAAAAAATGGCGCTGGGCAGCGCCAGGAATGTGATCTGTGAAATTGCTAATTACCTTCCTGCTTGCAAAGGGCTATTGTTATGATAATGTGTGCTGGAGGAGAGGTTTAGGCACCGGAAAAGTTTTAAAAGGAGAGCAGAGAGAAGGCAGAATACTGGAGAGAGAGAAGTCAAGATGGCAGGGAAAGAGAGAGAAGCCAGTTTTGCAGAGTAAGAAGCCATGTTGGCAGATGGGGAACCAGAGTTGAGGGGCTTTGGGCCTGGTGAGGCCTTTGATTCTAGGAGAAATAGGAGAAGGTTCTCCTGATTGTAGAACCGGAGAATGTGTCAGTGGCTTTGTGGGCCCTGTGTGTTTGTTTGCTCGTCAGCCGGTGCGAGTCTTTTTTTTTTTTTTTTTTTACAGGGACAGTGAGAGAGTCAGAGAGAGGGATAGATAGGGACAGACAGACAGGAATGGAGAGAGATGAGAAGCATCAATCATTAGTTTTTCGTTGCTGTTGTGACACCTTAGTTGTTCATTGATTGCTTTCTCACATGTGCCTTGATCGCGGGCCTTCAGCAGACCAAGCAACCCCTTGCTGGAGCCAGTGGCCCTGGGTCCAAGCTGGCGAGCTTTTTGCTCAAGCCAGATGAGCCTGCACTCAAGCTGACGACCTCAGGGTCTCGAACCTGGGTCTTCTGCATCCCAGTCCGATTCTCTATCCACTGCTCCACCGCCTGGTCAGGCCGGTGCGAGTCTTGAATAAAGGAATGAATGGCCCTCCATTTTTTGGCTCCACTGTTTCTTTACCATCTGTCCGAATCTAATGGGAACCTACATGTGAATGGCCATGGTGGTGGCTACTATTGGCCCTACATCGGTCCTTAGCGATGATGAATATTACATAATCTTTCTATTTCCAAATCTTGTCTGACTTGTGCTTTCAATTTCTGTTCTCTTTCTTTTTGCTAAATATGAACTTTCATTACTTGAGGTCATTGGCAGTCATCCAGGTCAAATGAGAGCTGGAGAGGAAAAACTTAAAAACTCTACAGCATCCTGTTCCTAATAAGTTTTGTATTTACATACTTCTCTTTCAGTCAGCGTAGTTTTGTTTCCTTGTAACTTGTCTCTTCATTCTTACAAGTGACCTCGTGTATTTGGAGCACTGTAGGACTTCGTATTCATCATACCTGCACTCAAACTCTACCCAGCTCCTCATCAGGTGCTGGTGTGGATTCCAGAAATCCCAGGGAAGAAGTTCAACAGTCTTTTCCCGAGGCCTTGCATATTATCTCTCCCTTATGCGTTGTTTTGGATCGTAGTTAGCTTTTGGTCTGATTGGAGATCCAATATGTTTGTTCCCTAAAATTAGGCCTCAATAATGGGATCACTAATTCAGAACTTTATAACTAAATTTGGCCTATGCCAGAGAATCCAGACTGGCTTTTATATCACTGGTCAGTGATGAGCAGGACTGCAGGCAGGAATATTCTCTGCTCTTGTACTCTGCCGTTCCCTGTGCACTGTCCCAGGGGCTCTGTTTTGGTTGGCTGGGCTTTCTTGCTTCTTTCTCTCTTCTCTCTGTTCTCACTTTTCCCTCCCCTCTCTGCCTTCCCTTTTCTCACCCTCTCCCTCCCACACCCTTCTCCCCCTTTCTCTCTCGCCCTCTTTCTTTTTTTCTTTCTGGGCGAAAGTTTGAAAACTTTCAGATGTGTAGGATGAAAAGTTATCTAGAATCACTGATAGTATACTGTCAGATAACACCAAATTTCATTAACTGAGAGCCACTTTTATTCTCCAAGTCTTCAAGTTATCAAGAAAACCTGCTTCACTTCTCCCAGGTCACAGGGCATGTGGGCATAAGGTGAGGTCTGCACTCGGGTCAGATGGCCTGATTTCAAATTATACTTAAACTCTTGGACTGTCAGTTTTTTCATTTGTTAATACCTTTTAACTGGTTGGGAGGATTCATTGAGTTTAGTCTATAAAGGATACAGTAAGATCTCAAAAAGATAAACTTATTTATTTTCACGATTATTTAGTGGATTCATAAAGCTACATTTCATTGCTTGATTTGATTTGTAATGCTACATTTTGAAGAATTTAATGTCAGCATGTATTATATAAAATAAGGAGAATCTCAGCATAAAACTATATTTTCTTTAGTCAGGTTGATGAATGTATTGTTGAACTTATTTTACATACTTACTGTTGTTTCAAAAGAGCCTGGCCTGTTTAAGTTGGGGATTTTATTTACAGTTGAGCTTATTCCTGAAAGTAGAGTTGAAAAATGTAGCTTCTGTTATTTTAGGAATATAAAACAGAAAAAGAAAGTGAAAGGGGAAAAAGAGAGCCATGGTAGATTTAAGAGCAAAATTAATACTACATTATGATGTGATTCTTTTTCTCTTTAGATCTTTTAGAGAAATCTCGAGTTGTTAAGCAGCCAAGGGGTGAAAGAAATTTCCATGTGTTCTATCAGCTACTCTCTGGTGCTTCTGAAGAGCTGCTCAGTAAGTCTCTGTCTCTGTGTATTAATTTTTAATGTCACAGCATTTTCCAACGCATTCTTTTTAAAAAGTATCCCCATATGCTTTTCTCCTTTGTGCTTAAAAATTTGTATGACTTTGTTTGAAGTGGAGAACATGGGGTGTTCACTTTGATTATACCGCAGCATTTGTTTGGGACATCTCCCTGTACTTCACCAGATACTGTGCCTTCTGTCTTAGATGGTTTTCTAGGGGAGCTGCCTATTGGGGGAGGGGCTAGTCATAAAGGGAAATGATACAATGGAAGAATATAATTATTCCGCTTGGGGAGAGGAAATTAGCAGGGAGCAGTAGGTATGTACAATTATTTTTAAAAATTGTTTAGTGAAGATTTAAAAATATTGGAAGACATTTGCAACTGATACTAGAGTTTAAAATAGCACCTTTGGATATTTTAGAAAATTAATAAAACTGCATAAGTATAGAATTCAATAGCTATAGCCAAGTGATGAAAAGTTTTGGACAGTTCAGACAAGAAAAACTTTGGCAAGTCAACAACACCTGGGGAAAACTATCCTCACTAATAATCAGCAAATGACATTAAAACAACTCTGAAGAGTTTATTATACATATATTGGTGAAAGTTATTAAAAAGGATAAAGCTGGCAGAGTTGTCAGGCACTGATCTACTTAGAGCTTGTGGCTGTCACTTCAAAGTGAGGACTTCTTCCTGGGGGACTAATTGGCAACCCAAAATAAGCCATAGAATGATCAGAGCCCAGTGCCCAGACGCACCCCTTTTTGGAACATATCCCAGTGAAATATTTCAAAAGAACCCTCAAAATATTTTGTTTGAAGACATTTATCATCGCCCTGGTGAGAACGCTAATGTCCCCTGGTGGGAGAATCACTAGGCAGACATTATATTATAATGAAATAGTACATTGAAGATATTTTATATTATAAAAATATGTAAAGGGCCTTACCTGATAGCTTGGTTGGTTAAAGTTTCGTCCCAAAGCATGGAGGTTGTTAGTAAGATTCCCGGCCAGGCAGGGCACATTCAGGAACAGATCAATGTCCCCATCTCTTTCTCTCTAATATCAGTAAAAAAAAAAAAGTAATTTTAAAAAGGCAGAGGTTGTAATATGAACAACACTGATAAAAATAATTTCAGAAAAATGCTCTTTTTGGTATTTGGACTTCAGCTTTTATTCTGTTTGTTTGCTTATTTATTTATATTAAGTGAGAGGAGGGGAGATAGACAGACTTCCACATACACCTTGACTGGCATCTACCCCGCAGCCTCATCTGGAACTGATGCTTGAACCAACTGAGTTATCCTCAGCACCTGAGGCTGATACTTTGACCAGTTGAAACAGTGGCTGCAAGAGGGGAAGAGGGAGAGGAGAGGGAGAGAAGCAGATGGTTGATTCTCTTGTGTGCCCTGACTGGAGATCAAACCTAGGATGTCCACATGCCGGGCCCATGCTCTACCATTGAGCCAGTGGGCCAGGGCTATTCTGTTGATTTAATACAGAATGTGAAAGTCATTTTATGTGAAGGGACAAAGGAATGAGATAGTAAAGATGAATAGAGTTACTGAAGTAGCTTATCAATGTGTGTGTGTAATTCAATAGATAAACTTAAACTCGAGCGGGATTTCAGCAGATATAACTACTTGAGTCTGGACTCTGCCAAAGTCAACGGAGTGGATGATGCAGCAAATTTCAGAACTGTTAGGGTAAGATGTGATCTTTTTATTACTCAGTAAAATCGGTAGCACTTTATTGAAATCGGTAACAGATCTTTAATGTGTAACTCATGCTCCCTAAAGTTTTAGAATTATACAAGAATTTGTTGTATTTTGATTAGTGTATTCTTTTTACTAGATCAGAAAATCATACAATATTGTGAAGACCATGCTTTATTGGAGCATGCAATTTTACTATTTATCAAAAGGGGTTTTTTGATAATATTATTTGGGGGTTTGACTCTTTGAAGTTATACTAATTCTGAATGTTTTCATAACCAGAGCTCAATAGTTAATTTTCAAGTGTAAAAACTTGACTTAACATGTCCTAGGATTATGTTAAGTCAAAACTATTTTGAGATAGAAAGTTACATTTTTATACAATTTTTGAAAAATTATAGATAAACCAGAATGATTAGCATTTAGAAAAATTATTTTAATTTATATACCATGTTTTATTTTTATGTGGCACTTTGAAAATTACTTCTATTAAGACTTGATTTGTTGGTAACTGATATTTACTTCCAAATGAGACAGCTGTGGTTGTGGTGCGGTGGGGAGGGCTCAGGTCAGGTTAAAGATGAAATTAGACTGGCGTCAGTTAATCTAAGAGGGTAAATGAAAATGACTTGGGATTATTTTCCTGCTCTCTCTACTTTTGTATATGTTTGAAATTCTGTGTCACCTAGTAAAACTGAAAGACAAACAAGCTGGGCTATTCTCAAAAAGAAAGCATTTTTTTGTGTGTGTGTGTGGCAGAGACAGAGAGTGTCAGAGAGAGGGACAGATAGGGACAGACAGGAAGGGAGATGAGAAACATCAATTCTACATTGTAGCTCCTTAGTTGTTCATTGATTGATTTCTCATATGTGCCTTCACTGGAGGCTACAGCAGACCGAGTGACCCCTTGGTCGAGACAGCAACCTTGAGCTCAAGCTGGTGAGCCTTGCTCAAACCAAATGAGCCCGTGCTCAAGCTGGTGACCTCGGGGTCTTGAACCTGGGTCCTTCACATCCCAGTCAGACGCTCTATCTGTGCCACAACCTGGTCAGGCAGAAAGCACTTCTTAAAGTATATCATTTTTTTTTAAGTTTTATTTTATTCATTTTAGAGAGGAGACACAGAGTGAGAGAGAGAGAGGGGAGGAGCTGGAAGCATCAACTCCCATATGTGCCTTGACCAGACCAGTGCAGGGTTTTGAACTGGCAACCTCAGTGTTCCCAGGTTGACGCTTTATCCACTGCGCCACCACAGGTCAGGCAAAGTATATCATTTTTTTAAAATGATGAACTTCCTTGTATGGGAGACCTGTTGCTTCCTGGACACAATTTAGAGACTTGAATTCTAGACCAGCTCAGGAATTACTTTGCCTAGCAAATCATTGGCACCCAGTAAAAATTTATGACTGAATGAATGTTCCTTATTACCCATAGTGCCTTGGATCAGGTTTGCAAACTTCACCTTTGCAAACCACAGTTTTTCTCATATGTAAACTAAACAAGTTTTTTTAAATAGAGGGTTAGGAAAGCTTTTTTTTTTTTTTTTTAAATTTCTAGCAGTAGAAGTCCTGTATTAAAAAAATATGTGTATATATACACAAATAAACTGGGGCTGGGAACCTCAGGCTCAGCGCTCAGCCTCTTCTATCTGCCTCTTGACACCACCCCCTATGGTGCAGCACACGAGGTACCTACCCTAGGGCTCCCCAAACCGCAGCGTGAAATGGTTGGACAAGACGAAGCCCCACAAAGGTGCTGGTTAATAATAGGTTTGCATTTTGGAAAAGTTTATTCTGGAACACTTTTTGTTGGTGGTATTTTTCTTATTTCAGAAACAAATCTGTTTTATGATTCATTAAAAACAATAAAAATAAAGAATTCTAGTCAGAAAGAAAGCAGTGTCTTTTCCCTGCAGAACGCCATGCAGATTGTGGGTTTTATGGATCACGAGGCCGAGTCTGTCTTGGAGGTGGTAGCAGCGGTGCTGAAACTGGGGAACATCGAGTTCAAGCCTGAATCTCGAGTGAATGGCTTAGATGAAAGCAAAATCAAAGATAAAAATGGTAAGTCAGTAGAGTATCCACTTTGTTTAACAAACTTGGTTTGAATTTCTGCCCATATATTTTTGTTTTTTCTTTTTGTTTCTTTTTTCTTAATTTCTAACAATACTTGTATTTGGATCTGTGTCAAGATGGCCTGCAAATTTAAACATGAAGTTAAGTACGAATTGTTAACATTCTTCAAGTAATATTACCCAGTAGTCCATTTACTATATCATTGGTATGACATAAATACCACACCTAGAAAGTAAAACTTGCTTTTGATTGGTTTGAAAAAGTTTTTTAGTGAAACAGAGCAGAAGCATAAATTACAGCTCAGTTTTAAGTCTTAATTTCTACATTTTTTACTTTGGTTTGAATGTGATTTCGAATACCCACAGCCTTGAAAGTGATTATTAGTGGCACCTCTACAGTCACTTTTCCTGTCCCTTTCCCCCAACAGAGTTAAAAGAAATTTGTGAGTTGACTGGCATTGATCAGTCAGTCCTAGAACGAGCATTCAGTTTTCGAACAGTTGAGGCCAAGCAGGAGAAAGTGTCAACTACACTGAACGTGGCTCAGGTGGGTGAAGCATAATGTCCAGAAGTGAGTTTTAAAGAAAGTTTTGATAGTTTTATATAAGTGGAAACAAATTTTATTTTGCAGGCTAGTTTCTTAACTGACATACTGTATTCTAGGCATCATTCTACACACACTGGGTGCACAGCAATAAACTAAACAGGTAAAGATTCCTGCTCTCACGGAGCTTCAAATTTTGGCAGGAAGAGCCAGACAATAGCCAGGAACCCGAGAAAATAAGTTCGTGTGGCCAGTGGGCAGGTTGTGAGTGCAGCACACAAAGAGGAAAAGTAGAGCAGAGTAAGGGAGGGTCATAGTGCTGGGGACAGGAAGTTGGGGCTGGCCAAGGGGGGTGGGACTAGAGAGTTTTGAGCATGAGTGGCACGCTCAGCCTCATAGATCATGAGAGGAGAGGGTAGAGGAAACAGGAGTAAAAGTGGGGTGTCTTAGTCCGCTCGGGCTGCTCTAACAGTGTGCTGTAGATTGAATGGTTTAACCAGAAAACATTTATTTCTCACAGTTCTGGAGGCTAGAAGTCTGAGACCAGGGTGCCAATATGGCTGGGTTCTTGTCTAGGGTCCTCTTTCTGGTGAACAGATGGTCATCTTGCTGTTTCTTTCTAACATGGCAGAGAGAGAGAGAGAGAAAATGAGCATAATCTTGCACACTCTATGGTGTTTCGTCCTCTTAAGGGCGCCAATCCAGTCAGATGAGCTCATGACCACATCTAAATCTAATTGCCTCTTAGCGGCCCCAGCTCCAATGGCATCACATTGGGGATTAGGGCTTCAACATTTGAATTTGGGGGGCATGCAGACATTAACTTCATAGCATTGGGGAGCTGTGAGGCATTGTGTGCTAACGCAGAGACGAAGGTGGCTTGAGCCAGGTATGAGCAGTAGAGTGAGAAGGGGTCACGCCTGGATACATTTGAAGTTAGAGCCAATAAAATTTGCTGGAAGCTTGGTGTGTGGTATAAGACGAGAAGTCAAGGATGACTCCCAACATTTTTTTACCTCAAGCAACTAAAAATACGGAATTGTCATTATTGATTTAGATAAGACAGTGGGAGAAACCAGTTTGTGATCAACCGGCCAAACTGGCCTTTCTTCCTATCTCATTGTACCCCCTTCATCCTGCACAGTGAGACCAATGAAGTCTTTCTAAGACATTAATCTAAGTGTCTTACTACTCTCTTCTTTGCTTTAAGTTAAATGGATGGGTGGATGGATAAATATATGCATGAATACCTAGGCAGCTTCTAGAACCCCTTTTCAATGTAAGCTCTTTGTTCTGTAGCTTGGACCAGTATATTTCAACCGCCGGTCTGTGGACCAGTCCACCAGAAACTTTGTGTGGTTCCGCAAAAGAGTTAACCGCTCTGATGCTGTGTGAAGATTATAGACCCATTGGTCTTAGTTGGATTTGCTTATGCTCAGGGTGATTTCTGCCTTAGCAGTCCCCCAAATAATTCTATTTCACCAGTCCTTCTGGAGGTTCGGGGACCAGCCACATTTTGAGAGCCACTGTAATAATAAAAGGTCACAATGAGTTTAAACATTTTAAATAGCCAGAGTGGGAATTGTTAGGCATATAGAGATGTGATGAAAAAACCTTCGTTATTTAAGCAGCCCTTTAGAAATATCCGTATGTGAAATCTGTATGGATATATTTTGGCCTGTGTTTATTGTGTGTTTTACTCTGGCTCTTGATTCATTCTTTACAGAAATAAGGCCCTTGTGCCTCTTTGTAAGCTTGAGTTACCTTGCATCCTTGTGTAAACTTTTTCACATTCCTGTAACCTTTGGCATAAAAGAATTTGGCTTGAGATCCTTGATTATTCAGCTCCTTATCCAAGCTTGCTTTTTTCAGTGTAGGCAGGGTTCAGAGTATTTGTTTCTGCCTAGAAGGTTTTGATTCCAGTGAGAAGTGATTTGTTTTATTAACTTTTCCCCATAGCTTCAATTCTTGGGCTCTGTTATCATCTTTATTGTCTCATGCCTCGTTTTCCCCAAGGCATTTAGATCTTTCCCCCGATATGAGGGTTAATATTGAAGTAATAGAAACTGAAGACAGAGTTATCATTCAGCTTCTGTCACATGCTCTCTCCTTGACTTCCAAGGCCCTGTGTTAGCTGACCCTGCACAGTTTATCTCAGTTTATTCCCTGCTTGTTCTCTAAATGCCATACTCATTTTCACCTGGTGCCCTTGCTCCTGCTTGTCCCACACCCCACGTGTCACTGCTCATGCCTCTGCATCTCCAAATGGCCCGCCTCATCCAGGGAGCCCTCCTTGATCACAGCAGCCCCCTGACTCCCCCTTCTCTCCACTCCTTTTACTCCGGCAGCTTGGCACTGCTCTGTGGTGGTTTTGTCTATGTTGCTTTGATCTCCCATGCTTCCCTAAAAGCTCCTGGAGGGTGGTCGCCACGTCCATGCATCTCTTGTGTCTTTTCACATGTATTGGCCATTCCTGATGTGGGTCACTTCTGGAGCACGTTCCGCAGTGAGCTTCACACAGGCTCAGAAATGAGAGGTCTATTCATACGTGGCGAGCATCTGAGATGCTTTCAGCACACTGGGTGTATTCCCTTATTTCCACACACCTCACTACTTACCCTTAAATGGGACTACCAGTTAGGCACTTACTTTGGAGGGTCTCGGTGTGGAGAGTACATGGCATGACTCAGACTCAGGAAGTCTCAGGTGGAAAATTCGCAGCTCCTGGGGCCAAATATAACTCAATAGGTATATTTTCTTTGACTAAAGTATACTTTTTTCCTTCATTTTATTTATTTATTTATTTATTTATTTATTTATTTATTTATTTCTTCCTTGCTTGCTTGCTTTTTGAATTTGAGTGCCTTTAACCTGTATTGCACCCTCCAGCCCTGCCGATTCTACTGTTCATTTCTGTCGTGCAGTCCCTGGAAGCATTTGAGATTGAGACTCCTGGAATAAATATTTATTTGCTTGAAGGAAGTGAAGAAGATTAATTAAAGCAGTTTACCAGAATAAGGTGTCACTATTCAGTTGCATATTGAAATGGTGGTTTGTTGGTAGCAGGTAGCATACAACCGAAAAAAAAAAAACTGGATGGCATTGCACTGAAAAAGGATCTGTTTACAAATGCAGAGTCGTTTGAGATTATGTGGTGTCTAGAGATAACTGGAGTTTATAAGAAGAGAAAGAATTAAAGAATAATACAGGCTCATGAAGTAGTAATAGAGGAAGAGGATACTTCAAAAATCATAATATAAATAAATACATTTGTAGACTTACTATGGGTCAAGCTCTATTCTGCGCTATTAAAATTTACCTAGTTTAGAGAAAGTAAAAACTAGAAGAAAGGGTACTGGGGAAAAGGTATGTACTTAAATTTATTAAAACTTTTAAAAATATTTATAGTTTTGAAAAATTTAGTTAAAATCTTTTTCTGTGTGTTAGTGTTTTAAGTGTTTTACATGCATTTTCCGCTACAGAATCATCCTCCCCCGGTTCCCCCTCCCCACAGGGTTGTTGGGTGGCTTTATTTATTTATTTATTTGCCAACTACTGGGTAGATTCTTTAAGCCCAAGTTGGAGTGGCTACCTGAGATATAGGGAGGAGGGTCTGGGATTAGCCTGGAAATCTGAGATGAAGGGGAAAGGTGCTCTTTTTTTCAGCAGCATTATGTTGCCAGGGATGTGAATGGATTATTGAAGTGGTTACATTTCAATTAGGAAGCAATGCAGAAAAAGAATTTCCATATAACCTAATTGCGTTCTTCACAAAATAAAAATATAATGATTTTCTTTAACAGCAATACCCAACTTAATCTGAAATTCAGTGAAATGCTCCCATGGGGCTGGAGTATTTCAGATTAAGAGCAGCACCAGAACCTCTAGCTTTCTCTCCTGCGGCGGCTGGTACCCATGGCTAGGCCTCCTCTGGGCACTGGTGTCACACTCCCGGCACCCAGTGTGGGTCAGGGCTATTAGGTTCTCCACACCAAACCTCTCTTTTTCTCCAGTGTTTTGATTCTGAGTCAAGGTCATAGAAATATCTATGTTTTCTACCTCTTCTTTATTGAGCTGCTCTGAACAACTTTCAAATAAAGAAGCAAATAAAAGGATTTTTTTTTATTATACAACATATTGTCCAACAACGTATTATTATACTGCT
This sequence comes from Rhynchonycteris naso, assembly GCA_037038555.1. Classification (NCBI taxonomy): domain Eukaryota; kingdom Metazoa; phylum Chordata; class Mammalia; order Chiroptera; family Emballonuridae; genus Rhynchonycteris; species Rhynchonycteris naso. The sequence continues at coordinate 42,179,922 of CM072997.1, read as the reverse complement.
CATTATGGAAGACTTAAAAAGAAATACTTAAAAGATGGAGTGAAGCCATTTCAATGTATTTCCTTTGAATATTCTATCCTTTATGTAGTAGTTTAAAAACTAGTTGTCATTGCCTGACCTGTGGTGGCACAGTGGGTACAGCATTGACCTGGAAAGCTGAGATTGCCAGTTCAAAACCCTAGGCTTGCACGGTCAAGGCACATTTGACAAGCAGTCAATGAACAACTAAAGTGAAGCAACTATGAGTTAATATTTCGTGTTCCCCTGCCCTGTAAAAGCAATAAATAAAACCTTTAAAAATTTTTAAAAAATATAAAGGTATGGCTCTGGCTTGTGAGCTCAGCAGTAGAACATTGGCCCAACGTGTGGAAGTCCTGGGTTTAATTCCCAGTCAGGGCACACAAGAGAGGTGACCATCTGCTTCTTCTCACCACATCCTCCTCCTCCTCTCTCTCTCTCTTCTCCTCCCACAGCCATGGCTCAATTCTTTAGAGCGCATCGGCCCCGGGTGCAGAGGATGGCTCTGTTGAGCCTCTACTTCAAGGGTTAAAAATAGCTCTGTTGTGAGCAGCCCCAGATGGGCAGAACATCTACCCCAGACAGGGGAGTGCCAGGTGGATCCCCCAGCATGGTCAGGGTATATGTGGAAGTCTGTCTTTGTATCTCGGCAACTCTCACTTTAATAAAAAAAGCTGTCATTGTATTAGATATACAACTTTTTAGTTTTATAAAACATAATATAAGCATTTTCATCACCTGATTTGCTTGCCTGCTTGCTTTCTTCCTTCCCTTCCCTTCCCTTCCCTTCCCTTCCCTTCCCTTCCCTTTCTTTCTTTTTTCTTTGTGACAGAGAGAGAGACAGAAAGAGGGACAGACAGGGATAGACAGACAGGGAGAGAGATGAGAATTATCAATTCTTCACTGCAGCTTAGTTGTTCATTGATTGCTTTCTCATATGTGCCTTGACTGGGGGGCTCCAGCAGAGCGAGTGACCGCTTGCTCAAGCCAGTAACCTTGGGCTCAAGCCAGTGATCTTGGGCTTCAAGCCAGTGAGTACCTTTGGGCTCAAGCCAGTGACTATGGGGTCATGTCTATAATCCCATGCTCAAACCAGTGACCCTGAGCTTAAGCCAGTGACCTTGGGGTTTCGAACTTGGGTCCTCTGCATCCCAGTCTGATGCTCTATCCACTGTGCCACCACCTGGTCTGGCTCATCTCCTAATTTTCATAATGATCATTCTGTGATGATGCTAAAACTTCTCTTTTAATGGTGTTTATTTATTTTTTCAACTATTCCCCTTTGGTTGGATTTCTAAATTGTCCCTGAGCTGTTTCTGTTCTATATATAACATTGAGATGCAGATCACTGTGGAGAAAGCTTTCCAGCAATATTTAGAATTAGGTTCCTGAGATGCAGAAAGTATAACTGAGTATAAACAATTTGCCTAATTGTCTGAATGGCTTGACTGTTCAATCCAGAGTGTAATGAAATCTGACTCTGAAAAGAAATTTGAAATAATAAAGCTTTAATTATTTTTTAAATATCTCCTTTTATTGAAGTTAAGCATTATGGTCATTGTGGGTATTGAGTTTTTCTTTTTCTTTTTAATAGGCTTATTATGCCCGTGATGCTTTGGCTAAAAACCTCTACAGCAGGTTGTTTTCATGGTTGGTAAATCGAATCAATGAGAGCATTAAGGTACTGAACCTCTATAACCAAATAAATCAGTTGTAATAAATGGTATTCAGAGTATAAACATTAAGTTAAAAGATATTTTAAATAAAATGAGGGTTTGGGGCTAGGTGATTTTGAAAGACCCTACCTGTTGTGAGATTCAGTGATCCTTTTTTATAATTAAGCATCACTAGTACCTTCTTTAAATAAATTATCTATTAAAATTTCTGAAAGATTCCATACCAGTGTCTTATTTCAGACATTTAAAAAAACCCCACAAATTTACAGTTATCCTAGTTATGAAACACAATTAACGAGTAATAATATGTTTCTGTTCTTTGGTATGCTGTTAGTGTTATTTTTCATGCCTAAATTAATTAACCCATCAATTTGAAACTTTTGAAGGCACAGACAAAAGTGAGAAAGAAGGTCATGGGTGTGTTGGACATTTATGGCTTTGAAATTTTTGAGGTAAGCTTTTTTCTATTTTTTGTATTATCTTTATTAATGTAGAACAGTTGGAAATTAAATATTCTTCTGTAGACCATGTTTAATATAATTAATGTAACTTTGAATTCATAAATTACCTCTGTGCATATGTAACAAGTGTGTGTATGTGTGTTTTAAGTGCTCAGAGCCAGCATTTTGGAGACACGACTGTTTAAAGCAGAACTTCTTATATTAGTACTTGACTTTTAAAATTGCAAATTCAAAATTCTTACAGGGAAATTTCCAACAGCGTTTAAGAACATTATGCCTGTAGTTTTTAGTTTATTTGTAGGTTGTTTGGAAAGCGAGGCAGGATGGTGCTGTGAGAAAAGCCAGGAACAGGACAGCTGGATGGTGGCCATGGCCTGGCTGGAGCTGGTCACTTCATCTTTGCATGACTCTACACAGAGGTCTAGATTAGATGGTTTTTTGGGTCTCATCCAGCTGTGATCTTACAATATGAATTCTGCTGCAAAGTTTGAAATAATTTCTGCTGAAGTTTGTAATGAATTTTTTTAAAAGCCTCCATGCTTGCTACAAATTCAATATTTAAACATTTTATACTATATTAGGATTTCCTGTTTATCCTCTTGTTAACTTTGACTTTGAGAGGGATTTTAGGACTTTTTGAACACTTATTCTCACTTGTAGGAGTGGTCATTTAGATTGCTCAGGAAAATACCAAGAATAGGCTTCTCCTGTTCTTATTCTCCGCCTGGCAAGTATTGATTAGTGAATCTTATGAATAACGAGGCCCTGCCCAGAATGACCACCCAAAGATTTTTCGTGTTTTAAGTTATCCGGTTCACAGAATCATAGAAAAAATAATCAAATCATTTCCTGCAGCTAAACCAGGCCTTTCTAGCAAATGCCTTTTTCTTGTAACATTCATTTTTGTGATGGCTCATTCTCTGAATTTGATTGCTAGCGGTAAATAATTGTTGAGGACCTACTGTATACAAGCACTGTGGTAAGTGTTACATGTATTGTTCAATGTAATTTTCACAGCGGAAGTAGCTGCTATTATTATTCCCATTTTACAGATGAGGAAGCGAGGTTCTGAAGGTCAAGTAACACCCACGGTTACATGGCTACCAAGTGGCAGACTCAGGACCTAAACTCCAGGCCTCCTAATAAGATAATAAAAGGTTTCCTACAGATCCTTTCCCTCACTTTTCTCTCCAAATGCACAGGGGTCTTTAATATCTGGAAATAAGGGGGAAAAACAAAATGTGATAGCTCTAGCTCTTCCTGATTCTGAGCAGTTCGCATCACTCCAAGCTCCCTGCCAGCAGGGGGCGCCATTCCCAAGTTCCTCTGTGTGCTGGCCCCAGAGGGTAGCCCAGTGTTGCTGTGCACTGGCTGCCATCCCTCACACTGGCAGGAACGCTGCCGTTCAGCACAATGTGTGCTTCTAAAGGAGCCCCTCTAGCAGACTACAAAGGAAAGCTTCTGGCCCATTGGTTAGAGGAGAATGTGAGGTTTTGTGAGTTTTCAAAATTACTCGAATATCCTCAGAAATCACTGTGCTGAAATTAATTTTTTTTTTTTCTAGAAAGACCTCAGGTTGCAGTCAGTAAGTGGGCAGCATGTCAAAGTGATTTTTTGCAGTTGGCAGGGAAAAGATTTCTCACCTGGCACATTGCTGATCTAAATTTAGATGGTTTTGTGAATAGGGCAAAAGTGGAGATCTCACTGGAAACTTAGAAGAAAAAGATATATTTGATAATATTTCTGAAATCAAAGAAACGGCTTTTATTTTGTTTCTATTTTGCTAGAAATGAAAAGGATCAGATTTATTGATCCTGAGTCCAGCAGGCAGGTGCTTAATGTTGTGTCACCAATGCATGGAAAAGAAATTTAATAGGATAATAGGGTTTTATGATGGAACACATTTTCCAGTGTGGCCCCAAATCTAATTAGCTATAGGAAAAGAGCCCCTCATAGCACTCAGGGAACTGAGTTATACCTCATGAGCACTTCGACCATGGATAAGTGAGGGAGTCATTTCTCAAGTGCAGTATTCATTTTGTGCCTAATAGGAGCCAGATTCCAGTGGTAACTAAGACAAACATGTTCCTTGCCTACATGGAGCTTACTCTCTTGGCCCTAATATTGAAGGTCTGTTGCTGACTGAGGACAGACACATCCTATCTGGTAGGAGAGTCACTCAGGAAGCTAAATTACTTTTTTTTTTTTTTTTGAGGGACAGAGAGAGAGTCAGAGAGAGGGATAGATAGGGACAGACAGACAGGAACAGAGAGAGGTGAGAAGCATCAATCATTAGTTATCCGTTGCCATCGCAAAACCTTAGTTGTTCATTGATTGCTTTCTCACATGTGCCTTGACTGCAGGCCTTCAGCTGACCGAGTCACCCCTTGCTGGAGCCAGCGACCTTGGGTCCGAGCTGACGAGCTTTTGCTCAAGCCAGATGGACCCGCGCTCAAGCTGGCAAGCTCAGGGTCTTGAACCTGGGTGTTCCGCATCCCAGTCTGACGCTCTATCCACTGCGCCACCGCCTGGTCAGGCTAGATTACTTTTTAAAAGTGTGTTTGCTACAGACCTATTCAGGACAGAACTGTTAACATTTTGGGTGGAAACATCCTGTCACTTGGCACTGGGTAAAATGCCCCTTGGCAATCCAAGAATATTTTTCACTTATGGTTGATTCCGGTTTCTCTCCAAGCCTATCTTTTTGGACAAAGCTGACTTCAGCATATTTCTCAACTCTACCACTGTGGATTCTAGTTGATGAAAATGCCTGCATATGTTTCTAAATGGTCTTCCTTTCTCCAGAGGAATACTCGAGTTCGGTACTTCTCCAGCTTAGCTGCACAGTGGAATCACCCGGGCAGCTTTAGAAAATTCAAATGTCCAAACCGCACCCCAGACCAAACCCAGGAGCAGCATTTTCAAGTCCCCAGGTGGTCCAAGCATGCAGTCAAGGTTGAGGCCAACTGCTCTATAAACAGAAATCTCCAGAGTGAACTGTAGATTCTGGAGATACGTGGTGTTCTTGCTTTTTAACCTCTGCACGAAATGCCCTTGTAAAACATCCAGCCTCAACTACAGTTCATCTTACCTATACCTAATCTGTGTAATATTCCTAAAACCAAAAGGTTACATTTTTATTCTTTTTAACAGAAATTTTAGTCGAGGCCAAATCCAACCAGTCATGTCTGTAGCATATCCTAAAAATCATTAGAAATCAATTTCCTTTCTTCTTACAGTAAATGATTTGATTTTTTCCCCCAATTTCTTGAAATAATTAGCATTTGTTTTTCATTATAATTATTCTCTCCATTTGCCTGTCTAATCTTCTTAGCTTAATCTTCCAAACATTTTTTAAAATTTTATTGATTTTAGTGAGAGAGGGAGAGAGAGAAAGACAGGAACATCAATCTGTTCCTGTATGTGCCCTGACCGGGAGTTGAACCGGCAACCTCTGTGCTTCTGGACGGTGCTCTAACCAGTTGAGTTAGGCAGCTAGGGCAGTTTTTCAAATATCTTAATCTTTAAAGTTTTATTATTTGTTTTATAAATAATTTAGTTTTGGGGAAGTCAGAATAAAGATTTGGTTGGGCCCTTTTAGTTCTCTTTGATACAGAATTAGAAAGTCTTTTTTCTTTTAATGTATTTACATACATACTCCAAATGCCATCCTACATGTTCCTGGATTCTCAGCAAAATTAGAACATGTGAATGTCAGGAAACCCATAGGGTTGGACATTAGGAAACCAGATAAAGAAGATTTAAAAAACACAAGCTGAAGTACAAGATGTAGAATATGAGTTAGGAAGGAGTACACAGAATCCATTTCAAAGCAAAAATGAAAATGTCTGTGGCATTGTCTACATAAGTGGAAACAAACTGACAGAGTGTAGAGAAAATTCTGCCCTTGTTCAGCGATTATTGACTGCAGGAATGAAAGGTTCTGTGAGTTAGAACACCCTGGGCATCACCTTAAAAACTGGACAGTAAAGGTCCAGAAAAATTCTTTTCTACTTCTGCCTCATGACCCCACTGACAGTCCCATACGAACGGTTTTCAGCTGAGCTGGTGGAAACCTTTCATTCACTTCAGTCCTTCCCTAAGCATTCAACCACGGAATGGTGCCACACGGGTTTGACTGCAAACATGCCAGGGCCAGCTGGGTGCAGAGCTCTGCCTTGCTGGTCGCGTGTGATCTGATATCAGTTTAGAAAACAGATTAGTGGAACGTTGATGCCAAACATAAGGGGGAGGGAATTAAAACCCACAGAGGAGAAAAGTCCAGCTCCAAATCCTGATAGAACATAAGTCCAGTTTTACAGTGGAAGATACTTATAATCCAAACACTCCTATTCTACACAATTAAGTTTGGATGTTCTTATAACTGAAAACATGGCCTTTGATTTATGAGAAATATTTATAGCATCTCTATAAAATAATAAATGCCATTCTTTAAAATAACAAAACTCAATTCAAAGCAATATTGAGCAATCTAAATTGAGTCAACTCTTTTAAGTACTTGTCTGAATAGGTATTAAAATGGGCAGGTAGTTTATTATTTTTATATTTATCCATTTTTAGAGGAGACAGAAAGAGAGAGAGAAGGGGGGAGGAGCAGAAAGCATCAACTCCCACACATGCCTTGACCTGGCAAGCCCAGGGTTTTGAACCGGCAACCTCAGTGTTCTAGGTCGAGGCTTGATCTACTGCACCACCACAGGTCAGGCCAGTTAGTTTAAGGGGGGAAATTAATTATTAGTGTCCTGGAGACCAAAATAGGTCTGCAGTGGCTTAATAGTTCATTTTTTATACAGTTGAGCTAGTTTCATACAGACGAAGCGCTAGTTTTTTTGAATCAGGCATTCCCTTTTTCATTCTGCTCTTACGAAGCTCATTGCAAGTGGCCCATGTATAGTAAGGATAAGATAGACTAGATACAAAGACAGTTTCAAATAAAACAATCTAGGAGTTAGGCAACAGTAGGTGTTGCCTGGTAAGTTCGTCTCATGATTAGAGGATTTCTTTTCTAAACTTTTTAAAAAAAGAAAATTGATTCTAGTTTCAGGCAACACTTTCTGTTCCAGTTTTCATCATTACTCTTCCTTTTACTTTTTAAGTCAAAGCCTACTTTAAAATATTAAAGGAAAGCATTATATCACTGTTGTTTTAAAAACACCATATTTGGGTAAATACTTGGAAAAAATGTTACACTATATTTAAAGGGAAGTTTTCTATATTTGTAAATGTCTAAATAAAGGCAAAATTTATTAGTTAATATTCTCTTATTTTGAAATTTTTTAAAAAGTTTAATTTATATAAAAAGCAGTTTTTGATTCGGAGACCATTACTTGACATTATGATTTTTAAAAATGAATTGTTAAGTACATTGTATTTTTATACAAGTATTTTTATTATTATCATTATTATTGGGGACTGCCCTAGGGCTTTCCACCGAGTAAATCTTTGCTAAGACCATCAGCACATTTTAAAGCAGGAATAGAGACCAACTCCTCCAAAACAGTGATATTACACTCAAAGTTCTATAACTTTTATATAAATGTAATATTTTATATATTACACAAGAGACTTCATTGTCTGTAAAATATAGAACCGCCCACTAGTGGGTGTTCCCCTTTCATGGCGGGCTGGAGCAGAGCAACCGAAGTATAAATAAAAAGATAGATTTAACTATAGTAAGTTGTTTCATAAAGATTTATTCTGCCAAACTTAGCAAAAATCCGACATAGAGTACTTGGTAAGTAATTATTATTATATGCTTTAACCTGCTGTAACTCTGCTTTATAAATTTTATAAAGTAAAGTTACTTCCCTACTTTATAAATCACCATTACTGTGGAACTGGTGGGCAGTTAGAAAATTTTACTACTAACAGAGATACAAAAGTGGGTGGTAGGTATAAAATGGTTGACTACCCCTGGTCTAGTATATATGTATTTCTAAAGATTACTACCCCAGCCTGCACTTGGTAAATACGGTGTAAAACAGCATGGAGCCCAAGAGACCTTTCTGTTTACCTGTGTTTTCTGGAGCAATCTAGTGGGGGTAGGGGTCATCCTGAGTTTCATTCATGGGGATTGTAGAATGGAAAATTCTGGATGTAGTTGTTTGAAGGTGTTCCCAAAAGTTTTAGTTTCATCTCTTAGTCTTTAAAGATCAGTGTGGGTTAGACAGTGGAGAAAAATTCCATGCACGGCGAGTCATTCATGGGAGCAAGCTCCTGTCCACTTCCTCCTTGTGGGGACTTTGATTGATGAGACTGGCATGTGGGGGCAGAGTGCCCACCCAGCTCAGGGATTGCCGGCCACCCTCACATATTTTAAAAAACAAAAACATCTCCAAATAATCAAGTTGCTTTGAGACCTTTATATTCAAATGATGATTCCTAGACCCAGTTTAGCTATTTTCTAAAGGAAAACCGGGGGATATTTAACGCTTGTATAAGGGAAGAACTGAATTAGGCCTGAGCAAGTTTTAGCTATATGAACTGTTGCCTGGCTGTTCCCTAATTTTCTGTAAGTTAAGAGATTTTTGCAAGTTATTTCTAAGGATTTGTGAAGTCCTGCTTCACCCCAAATTTAGACAGGATCAACAACTTCAACATAGATCACAAGAAATATGATTGCCTTTATTTTCAGCAATAATGATTACTCTGGCGGTTGGTTCATGACATATTCTGAAGGCTGTAAAGGTATGTTTGCAACAGATGCAGAGGTATTTCTGTGGGAAAGTATGCTAGTTTCTGCCTTGGTGATTGTGCTATTATTTTACTTTTGTTTTTATTCTTGAACAACAGGATAAGGTCAGAGTCAAGTTTTTATTCTTCGGCGGTCTCCCAAACACTCTCCTTATCTCCTGGTTTGTGTTTGAAGGCGTGCATGTATACATAGCACGGCTGGTTGACAGTGGTAGGCGAGTGGAGATGCTCTGGACCTGGCTGAACCTCTTCAGTCTTTTCATGACCTGCCAGCTGCCTCTGTCCCTAACTCTTTAGGTGGATGTGTCCTACACATACTATTTTTCCGGGTAATTTAGAATTAGAAGCTTTAGATTCAGAAGGCTTAGGACTTCAAGCCAGTCACCTGGTGTGTCATTATTTCATTCAAACCGTTTTTATCCTGAAGAGGTCTCACCTAGCAGGACCACAATTCAGACACCATATGTAGGTATTGTGGTCCTGTCTTTCGAGTTGTTTTGGATGTGTCTTGATCTAAAGTGTTATTCCAATCAGAAATATCGCCTGAATGGTTAAATCTGTCATTTGCACCAGTGAATAACTGTCAATAAGTGTTTACTTTTAGAAGTTGATTGCAAATTAAGAACTGACTGCATTTTGTGTAATCTGTTCCTTTTTGCACCAGAATGCAGTAAGTATGAACTGTTTGCCATGACGGTCTGTTGCATGCTCCTGTGTTAATAATAGCTGCTCCAGCTGTGTGACGTTTGTAGTCAACGGCCATTGATTAACTGTGTGGACATGAAATGTAGAGTGCATACAGGAATTTTAAAAAATAGAAGAGAAATTTAGTTTGCTCTAACTTGCTCTTTAAGTTGTGTTGCAGTTGTGAAGCTTTGCCTCAGGTTTCTAATCTGCTTGTGTGTATTTCATAGTCCTGTTCCTGAAGTGTACTTCAGGCTGTTCATAGCTGCATAATGTGTCTAAAACAAGGAATTGCCTTCCCTTCCTTCTCACTAGTTGCCATTTGAAGATTTAGCATATATATTTTTTTAAGTAGCTCCATGGGCACAGACTTATTAAATTAAATTACTAAAAGGATGTATTCCATGAATTTGTTTTCTAAAAAAAAAGTAAAATCTGCTCATTTAAACCCATTTGTGGTAGCAGCCTTGTATAATAGTAATAATAATAAAACATCTCTACCAGATCAACTTCAGCTTCTAATCAAAATTGTTAATTTCTGAGGATTGGAGCACATGGTTTTTAAAACTTTTTGAGTGAAAATGAGTACTGGGGAATGCTTTTGCGCCTAAGACTATATTTGTTGAAAGCATTGAACACAAATGTGTGACCTTTCCAAACTGCAGGACTTAAAAAGAAACAAAACAAAACACTTTATCCTTGACTACATTTAACATTAAAAAGATCCATCAGTGATCGTGTATATGTGTCACTTAGGGTTTAGAGTAAAACTTTCCACTGGTTAATAAGCTCATCACTGGTGATTAGCAGTCCTTAGCTAACTTCTAGGAAAGAGTGTGGTCAGCTGCTGCTTTGTCCTGGAAAGGTCAAGTTTCAAAAAACTCTATGACTTCTTTGCTTTTATTGTTTATGGAGAGATTTGAAGGACAGTAGTTCTGTGTATTCACAGGGAGGGGTGAGCTTCAGTTCTGCTGTGACGAGCAGGCCCTCACAGCTCATTTATTAGTCCAGGACTGGCCACCTGGGGGTGGGGGGAGTCAGGCTTATCCTTTGCGTCCCATGCCACCATCTCTCTCTCTCAGCAAAGAGGACGGATAGAGTAGAAAACAACTAGTTTTATTACCAGCTATATCTCTTCCTGGACCATGTGGTTCTTGGTGAAGTGTATTCATTCAACAGATGGGCGTTTTGTCCTCTCAGTATGTGCAGCAATACATTAAGCCCTGTGAATTGTTCAGAAATGATTTGGACATGGATCATCCGTCAGATTTCATAGGAGATAGCTCTAGTATAAAGAGAAACTACCGAGAATCATAAGAATAGGAAATATGTGAGCCTTCGGAAAAGAGATTGTTTCTAACTAGGAAGATGATTTTGATGTGCCGATTGCTGAGAGTTTCCATTTTATAGGCATGTCATTCATTCATTGTCTCATCAAATACATACTGAGTACTTATTAGGTGTGAAGTGCTGGGCATACATTGCTGAATAAGAGACGTATAGTCAGCCTTTGCCCTTAGAAATGTACAGTCTAATGAGACAGATAAGATGAAACTAATCAATATATTTGTACACATATATACACACGTGTGTATACATTTCATATGATATTTTTTAAAGTGTTGGTATATAAGCTGCAGTAAGAGGGAACTAACCCTGGGTGGGGGAATAAGAGGCCAGGTCAAAATGACTCTCTTGAACTCCAGTTACAACAAGATTGAAAACTTGGGTGCTAGAAATTATAAATCAATTGGTTTTGTTTTTTTCTTCTGGACCTTCAGGGGAAATTTTGTTTGTTTATTTATTTTTTACTGTACAGTGTGTCCGTAAAGTCATGGTGCACTTTTGACCGGTCACCATGCAAAAGTGCACCATGACTTTACGGACACACTGTATATGGAGTGCTTTTTTGTCAACTAAAGATCTTCATCCTTCAAATACTGCTTAACTTGTGTATACTTCATTCATTCACTTACCTCATGAATCATTTCTTGAGTACCTTGCTGTGCAAGCCACTGTCCCAGGAGCTGTTGTGTGCTGGGGCACAGTTAAATTTGAGAGACTGCGTGTGACATTTCTCGTGAATTGAGATGTAAGATGTCGCTGTTATGGGTGAGCTAACGGCGTGGTTCATTTTTTCCATACAGGACAACAGCTTTGAGCAATTCATTATTAATTATTGTAATGAAAAACTACAACAAATCTTCATTGAACTCACTCTTAAAGAAGAGCAGGAGGAGTATATACGGGAGGTAATGTTGAAATTTAGTTTTTAAAATGTCCCTTTTATACTCATAATACAAATTCTGGATTCAGAAGACTGTAAACATGATCCTAAAGTCAGATTTATCTAAGTTTAGTTCTATTGAGTCTTTTGAACATTTGCTAGGGCATCTAAGCTAACTGGGATTTTCTTTCTGCTCTGGGCTAGTGTGTGACGGATAGTAGGTACTCAGTAAGTATCAGCTTACCCATTTAAGTCTTACTGGCTTTTAACACAATGATGTGAAAAGGTAGCGTATTAAGAAACATCTGAAATGAATGGACAAACAACTGCAGTACATGGGCATACTACTACACAGCAACGAAAAGGAACAAACAGCTGATACACAGATTGCATGAATGAATCTTGTGTGTTATGCTGAGTGAAAGAAGCCAGACTCAAAAGGCTACATATTGTATGATTCTGTTTATATCTTTTTCCAGAAAAGGTAAAGCTATAGTGGCAAAGTGATAAAGACAGGCCAGTGGTTGCTAGGGATGAGGGCATGAGAGAGTGTGAGTGCAGAGGGGTGAGCCACGAAGGAATTGGGGGCTGATTGTGGCCGTAGTTACTCTCTGTACTTGCGACAACTTAGAGAACTATAGACCAAAAAAGTCAATACACTGTTCAATCTTGAAAAGCACCAATTTTCTAAAAATTTATAAGAAAAATAGGTAACATTTGTTGAGTGCTGACTATATGGTATTGCCTACCTCACTTAATGTAATTTAAAAACAAGTAATGTTTACAAAGTCCTTTTATACTTAACAGTAAGACATACTTGGTTTTCACCCTTTTTATTTTTAAAATTGTAAATCTTTAAGTATAAACCTATTTATTTCAAAAAAATAAGAGGGAATTATTTTATTATATTTTAATTTTTGTTTGGTTTTTATTTATTTGCCTTAATATTTTAGTAATGCTATTATGTATTCTTTATTTTTAGAGTGGCATTTAATTTAAAGTTATTAAGGACACTAAATCCTCCCCTTTTTCCTTTTAGTATCTCAACATAGATTTTTCTAATGTGATTGTTATTCCTAGTGACCTTAGTAAAATAACCCATTTTACTTGAAAGCTAAGTTATAAATATTTTATTTTTCTTTTAGAATGATAATTATGCTTTACAAACTTTTATACTTGTCTGACACCTTTTGATAACATAAACATCCTAAAAGCTCCATTAATTCTCTTCCTGTGTTCTCATCATAAAGAGAATGTCCAAACTTTGATCTGTAACTTAAAACAGTTTGTACAGATTGTCTAAAACACTTCTAAGAGTATATAGGAAGATCCCTAGCTTGCTGTATGAATTAATTTTTTTTTCCCTCTTAGAAGAAAAATAAATGTTTATACTTATGGGCAGAATGTAAGCAAATACAGAATTACATTTAGCCTGGACGTGGCTTTGTCGCTAGCCTTACAACCAGAGGATAGCTTCCGGTGTCTTTCCTTCTGGTGAAAATATTTTTTCTTAGACCTTAATGGTATTTACAAATGAAATAGTTAACTGCCCTACAACACGGGATTGACTCTAAAATTAATTTTTTCCCTGTGATGATAAATTAAGAACAGAAAAATCTAGGCTTTAGATTCTTGGAATCAAGTTCGGACTTTTTTCCTTATAAACATTGTAAATATACACAAAGTAATATTGACCCAAGGGCCTGTTGAGTAGATGTTTGGCCCAGGGCCAGTGAAGTGCATGGGAAATGGCCACAGATGGGAGAGTGGAATGGAGGCAGTCAAAGCACAGGTCAAGAGCATTCGTTTCAGTCTGACCCTGTCAGTGGTGGACTGCTGTGCTTAGAACATTTTGGGGACTGGAAGATGACATTAGCAGCACTGATTTTATAAAGGAGGTTTTCAGAGAGGAAGTGAAGTACAATAAGATGGGCAAAGGCGATTTTATGGCTGGTAGTGTTGTAAGCATCATTATGTGGAATTGATTTTATTCTGTTTTGTATTTCAGGACATAGAATGGACTCACATTGACTACTTCAATAATGCTATTATTTGTGACCTAATAGAAAATGTGAGTATTAGGTATAGTTTTCCACAGGATTTCTTGGTAATATAATTCACTACTGATGAATGATCTCACTGCCTTCAGTTTTAAGTTTTAGTATTTTCACTATTTTAACACTTTTCTTCAGGGAACTGCAGAGTTCTGGAAACTTTATTATAGCCCTAAAAGATCATACACAATTCTTGAACATATACATCGACAGCTGGATATTTTGATACTTAGCCTGGGTCCCACACGCTCATCTGTTTCCATATCAGAGTTACATCATGACTGTGCACATGGCATGCCCTTAGATACACCAGCCTTTCTCATGTGTTGGGAGCCCAGGGCCAGTCACAGATCCTGGGAATGTGAACCCTGGTTAGAGGAGGCCTGGAGCAGCCATAAAGATTTTTGCCCAGTCAGAATAGCCATTGCATTTCTAAAATGTTAGCGACTTATTGACATACTATTCAATGGTTATTATCAAAAAGATAACTTTGAAGCCCTGGCCGATTGGCTCAGCAGTAGAGCATTGGCCTGGAGTGTGGAAGTCTCGGGTTCAGTTCCCGGTTAGGGCATGCAGGAGAAGCGGCCATCTGCTTCTCCACCCTTCTGCTCTCCCTTCTCTTTGTCTCTCTTCCCTTCCCATAGCCAAGGCTCCACTGGAGCAAAGTTGGCCTGGGAGCTGAGGATGGCTCCATGGCCTTCGCTTCAGGTGCTAGAATGGTTCCAGTTGCAACAGAGCTACACTCCAGATAAGCAGAACATCGCCCCCTAGTGGGCTTTCCGGGTGGATCCCTGTCGGGTGCATGCAGGAGTCTGTCTCTCTGCCTCCTCGCTTCTCACTTCAGAAAAAATACAAAAAATAAAATAATAATTTTCATACTCATTTCTTTTCAGTCTTATAAATCTTTCACATTTTACCAAAAGATAACTTACAGCAAGGACAGGAGAAAAGGGAACTCTTGTGCATTCTTGATGGGAATGTAAATTGGTACGGCTGTTATGGAAAACACTGGGGTTTCCTCAAAAGATTAAAATTAGAATAATCATAAGATCCAGCAATTCCATTCTGGGGATATATCCAAAGAAAATGGAATCAGGATCTTGAAGAACTATCTGCAGTCTCATGTTCATTTCAGCATTATTCACAGTAGCCAAGATATGGAAACAGTCTAAGTATTCATCTGTGGATGAGTGGTTAAAGAAGATGTGATATAAATATATGAATATTATTTAGCCGTGAGAAAGAAGGAAATCGTGCCATTCACAACAACATGGATAGACCTTGAGGACATTATGCTAAGTGAGATAAGCCAGACAGAGAAAGGCACATACTGTACTGTATATCACTAACATCTGGAATCTAAAAAAATCCAAACTCATAGTAACAGGTTACAGCAGTGGTTGCCAGTGTCTAGGAAGGAAATACGGAATGTAGGTCAAAGGGCATATACATCTAGTTCAGTGGTTCTTAACCTGGGTTCTATCGAACCCTAGGGGTTCGATGAGTCGGTCTCAGGGGTTCAGAGAAGCCTCTGCCACAGAGGCCAGAATAAAGTAATACCGTAATTTGTTGTGAGTTCATGCACTTCGTTGGTTTTGTTCTTTGAGCAAGGTGATGTTCATGCACAGCTCATTTTGTGCACCAGTAAAAAAACATATACCTATGTCTTGAATTTGGAAAAAGCAATCATATTTTATTTATCACTAAAGAAGGGTTCAGTGAATGCGCATATGAAACTGGTGGGTTCGGTACCTCAAAAAAGGTTAAGAACCACTGGTCTAGTTGAAAAAGGATTAAGTTTTGGGGATGTAATGTACAACATGGCGACTATAGTTAACACTATTATGTACTTGAAAGTTAAGAGAATAGCTCTTAAATGTTCTCACTACAAGAAAGAAAGAGTCTTTTTTTTTTTTTTTTTTTTTTTAGTGATAGAGATGTTAGCTAGCTGCTGTGGCTATATAGGTCATCATTTTGCAATATATGTGTGTCAAGTCAACAAATTGTACACCTTAAAATTAACATTATATGTCAATTATATTTCAAGAAAGCTGGAAATTTTTTATTACAAAGAAATTTTTAAAAAACATGCTATTCAAGGGTAAAAGGAGCACCTCAGGGGTTGATTTTCGTAGGACCCCACAGTGCTTCAGGAACAGATCCAGCATTGGTTCAGAGAATGAGGCAGGGGATGTTTTGTGTGAGACTTTGCAGGTGGCCACGGGCCATGGGATTTTTCAGGTGACCCAGATAAGTGTGTATGTGTGGGAAAAGGCTTGAAATGTGAAAAATTATTGGATAATTTTTAGCAAGTTTTCTCAATCCAGGATTTTTGTTTTTTACATCATATTCTATGGTTTATTTGAAATCAGTTGATTACAAGAAAACTAATTTGTGAAAACATGGAAACTCTTGTTTTATGCTTAGGATTACTAATATCCTGGGCTTGATAACAAATTTGAAACAGTGCATCAACTTGATGGTCCTATAGTCTTTTACTGTCAGTGGTTGGTCCATGTTGTGTTTCAGGAACGTGTAGGTACAGGCTGTAAATGTCCAGCAAATAAATCACTTTCTATTCATCCTTAACAAGTCCTTTTGGAAATTATATAATTAACCAGTATTTTTTTTCTTTCATTAGTTGCTAAAAGATGTATCTTTGATTAAATTGATTAAGAACAATATTCCAAAGCATTACTAGATTTCAATTAACGAATAACCTTTGTTTTGAAAAATTTGAACAGTATTGAAAAGGAAACACTAGTATTCTTCTTAAGCAATTCAAAACTCCAGTCTAAAATCCAGAAAAATCAGTAGATTTTTCTGAAATTTTTTTCTGCTAAATTTTGTGACCAATGTAATTTGAGGTAGGAAGCTTAACTTTTAGAAGTCATGATAGCACATTTTCCTTCATTAATGTATCGTTGTACTTAATTATTTCTCTTTAAGAAGGAAAAGGAGAACAGTGATAATACACTTAATTAACCAGATTTCCTCAGCCAAAATTCCCCTTGCGTATGTGATGGAAGAAACTCATATGAGTTCACGTAGGAGCCTGGATACTTAAAGGAAACGTTTCCTTCCAGCATTACCTAACAATACTGTTTATTCTGGAGCTGTAAGGAACACACTAGATTCCTGAAAGTCCACACTTCCCCTGGGTTTGTGTGGAATGAATAAATGCTGGTGAGAGGATGTTACAGCCTTGTGAGGAGAAGGGGAGAGGAATGAGGATTTCCCCTTGTGGAAGTGGGTGGTGTTGATGATGAGTGAAGTGGATTGTCTTCCTGGAATGGAGACATAGGGACCCATTTGGTATTTGAAGAAACAGCAGTTTTTATTTAGCAAAGTAGGAGAGTCTTGATGTTTGATTCAGTTTAATGGGGCTGACTGCTCTGGGATACATATGATCAAGGGTCTGATACACAACAAATGCTCACTCATGTTTAACATCCATTTTGAAATTTATGTGGAAGCAGAGTTTTATTCTAAACAGATATTCTGGAAACACAGCTTGCTTGCATTGACCGTTAAAAGCAGCATCCAAAATCACATTTTTTTCCCTAGAAAATAAACTTTGTTTTCAACACATGGACAGTTTGGAAACATCTGACACCAATTTCCTTCTGAAACTATGAATCGAATAATGACCTTAGAAGACGATGCTTTGGTTTTATGACCACATGTTATACAGACTGTATTTGTCACATTAGTTTCTGACTTTTATATTTGTTTCTGAATCTTTGAGGTCCAATTTGCCTTTTTCTAGCAATACGAATTTTAGTCATTAGCCAGCTGTGGTGGCTAAGGTGACTCCTAAGCCTGTTCTGTGGGGGGAGCAGAGTGGGTTGGCGTGGTGAGACCAATATAGTGTCCCCCTCTCCACCCCCACCCCCTAATCGCACCTGGGACACTTTGGAAGAGGGCAGACTTCTGTGGCTTCTTGTTATTCCTTTTGTTTCTCTGCTCTTTGTTGTAAGTGAACGGAATTTTCTTGTGGCTAACTTGATTGTGTTTGATGGTGTAATTAGGAATAATTGTTAAAACAATCCAGTGAGGAAGGAAGGAAACCTTTCTATTTCCTTTCTCCCAGAACACGAATGGAATCCTGGCCATGCTGGATGAGGAGTGCTTGCGGCCTGGCACGGTGACCGACGAGACCTTCTTAGAGAAGCTGAACCAAGTCTGTGCCACCCACCAGCACTTTGAAAGCAGGATGAGCAAGTGCTCACGGTTTCTCAACGACACGTCCCTGCCTCACAGCTGCTTCCGGATTCAGCATTACGCTGGCAAGGTACACGGTTGCTGCAAGGTCCCAGTCAAGCCTGCAGTTATTCCCTCCAGGAAACGGTGCCTTAGACATGGATGGCACTCGGACTGCTGCCCCCCTGGGAGGATAAATGGAGCTGCTATAATGGTCAAACCCAGAGAATAGAGTCAGTAATATTGTAACAAATATATATGGTGTCAGACAGATGATAGACTTGTTGAGGGATCACTTCCTAAGTTAATAGTTGTGTAACCAGTATGCTGAACACCTGAAATTAATAGAATATTGGATGCCAGCTGTAATTGAAAAAAATTTTAATGGTAGAATCAGTAAATGTTCAATAGAAATAGAATCTGAACCATGTTGAGCAAAAGTTTGTTAGTGCTCATAGCTGAGAGGAAAGCTAGTGAACTAAATGAAAGAGGTTGAACATATTTTAAAAATCGATTTATTTTGCCTGACCTGTGGTGGCGCAGAGGATAAAGCATCGACCTGGGAACACTGAGGTCGCCAGTTCAAATCCCTGCACTGGTCTGGTCAAGGCACATATGGGAGTTGATGCTTCTAGCTCCTCCCCCCTTTCGCTCTTTCTCTCTCTCTCCTACTCTGTGTCTCCTCTCTAAAATGAATAAAATAAAAATAAATTAAAAAAAAATCGATTTATTTTCAGGCTCTAAGATAAAAGAGACCTAGCAACACTGATAGACGGGTTTGCCAGTAAACATTGAAAATCTCTAAAAACTCAGAATTAGGGTTTTTTTTATTTTGTTGTTTTGCTTTTTAGCAAGAGAGACAGGGACAGAGCGAGAGACAGAGAGAGGAACAGACAGCCAGGAAGGGAGAGAGATGAGAAGCATCAATTCTTTGTTGTGACACGTCAGTTGTGCAGTGATTGCTTTCTCATATGTGCCTTGACCAGGGGGCTACAGCAAAGCGAGTGACCCCTTGCTCAAGCCAGTGCCCCTGCACTCAAGCTGGTGCGCCTATGCCCAGGCTGGCGACCTCAAGAATTCAAACCTGGGTCCTCTGTCCCATTCCGATGCTCTGTCCACTGCCTCACCAACTGACTGGTCAGGCTAAAATCTTATAATAAGGTTTTAAAAGCACAAACCACTTAGTAAAAAAAAAAAAAATTCTTAGACTTAGATTTTTTAAATGACTGCAGAAAATATCTACTTTTAAAAAAGAACACAACACATTTTCTTAATATTTGAGGTAATTACTTTTATGTTACTCATATATATAAAGATAATATTAAAAAACCGTTCTGACATAAGGTTAGTGTTTAGAATCCTAAAAGATTATTGATTAGAGTTAATACCTCCTTTGTTTATAAATAAGGTTGCAAACTTCAAAGGGAAAAACTCCTAATATGTATATATATTTACTAAAAATAAAGTATGTAGTCTCTGAATTACATTTATTTTCAAAATGTTATAATTTGGTACTTTATTTTTTTGGTAGCCTATGTTATTAAAAGGTACTTTTCTGGTCAGTTTTGCTGCTGGCTTGGGATATTTTTGAAAATTTAGTGTTATCTCAATTTCCTCCCACCTGCTTTTAAGCAGACCAGAATTGGCACATGTGAACTAAAAAAAATAAAAATAAAACCTCAAAAATTTGCTCAGACAGCGAAAAAAGAAAATTCTTTGAAAATGTTATGTTAACATTTTTGTAGTTTATTCTTGCAGATCCTGAATGATAATAGAATTTATCTTGAACTCTTCTGTGATTTAGACAGACGTAATTTAAACTTGGAGGCTAATTCAGTAGTCGAGCGGGACTAATGTGTTGGGGATTTAATGGCAAAAGAAGAGACTGCAGTCTAGTAGCCATGGAATATTCTTAACGGTTGTTTGCTGTTCTTGCGTGCAGTATGTCAGTTGTTGAGTCTCATGTTGCTCGTAGGTGCTGTACCAAGTGGAAGGATTTGTTGACAAAAACAACGATCTTCTCTACCGAGACCTGTCCCAAGCCATGTGGAAGGCTGGCCACACCCTCATCAAGTCTTTGTTCCCCGAAGGGAACCCTGCCAAGATCAACCTGAAAAGGCCTCCCACGGCAGGCTCACAGTTCAAGGCATCCGTGGCCACTCTGATGAAAAACCTGCAGACCAAGAATCCAAACTACATTAGGTATTTCTGGCTCAAAAATGTTCCTGACAGTTCAAATGTGAAGACCCCTTTCAAGGGCGATCATTTTCTTGCTCGCTTACATCTGAGTGTAGCCCACAGGATAAGTGACATACTTACAGATCAAATCATACAGTATCTTAGGTTTACTTAAAGAATACTCCAGTACCCCTTCTTCCCCCCCAAATAAGGAGTTTTTAAAAATGTGGTGGGAGATAGGAATAGATACATACTGAAATCGGGCTGTTGGCACGTGGGGTTCTCCACTTTCTGTATTTCTTTTTTAATGATAAGCAAAATGCAAATTTTTCTTTTGCTGAGGGTTTTGCATAAAACTTTTGTTGGATTCATTGCAGATTTTTTTAAGTAGTAACTTAGAGCGTTGAAGCAAGTGGGGCTTGAGCGTAGCGCGGGTTAGGAAATACGTGAGAGTTACAGGACGGAGGAAGTAATGATTTCTGAAACCGTTGGAATTTTTTCAGCACAATAGAAATAACTCTTAAAAAGCATCTGGTCTCTTGTTTTCTGCTTTTAGGGCATCTTAGATGTCAAGTTTACTAAATACCGACTAGGAGTAGAGTTTGCTGTCTGTATTTGGTGAATTAGATAATAGAAGGTGTGTGTCTCACGGGTCCGATATCATATAGCGCATGCACACCCATACACGTCTTCAATAAATGTCTTTGAAAATTCAGTTATGAGGAAACTAGAGTGAAGAACATTTTTGTGTTTGGCATGTTTATCTAATATTATATTGGTAACAAATATAAATAGGCAAAAATCCTCTGGCTTGATTGTAATCAGGTTAGAACATGTTAGGTAAAATCGTAGTTTCAGAAAAAGAGAACCAGGAAACTTGTTGCAATCACTTTCTTTTCTGATTTCCTCAATTGAGTGGATGTCATTTTTTCACATTACTTTTAAAATTCCATTTTATTTATGTATGACTTATATGAAGTGATATGCACAGATCCTAGGTTAATGGCTTGATTATTTATTTACCGTTGTATACACTTTAGTAACTGTCACCCAGGTCAAGACAGAAGATTTTGTTAGCACAGAAAGTTCCTTCATTCTTTTTAATGATTTTAATGTGTCTCTAAAAAGTCTTCATTAATAAATTCCAAGGTTGTGAATATATTATATTCTTTCTAGAATCTTTATAGTTTCTGATTCAATATTGAAGTCTGTATTTTTCCATAAAAATATCCTGTTGTTCTGGCTCTTTGTATTGATAAGAAAAACAAAATCTCTATTTTTTTTTAAATTCATTTTTCTTAAGGATAATGTATGTGTGAGCGTATAGGTCCAAACTCACTAGTCTTTTCTATTGATCTGTTCATTTCTCCTTAAGACAAAGAGTAGGAATTATTTTTATAAACGTAGAAGGAAAAGCATAGAAACCAAACTAGGTAAGATTTAATTTTCCACATGTTACATATGTTTGTGGAGTTTATTTGATTAAACCATAAATGTTGTCAGTATATTAATGAGAATGCTGAGATTGCCGCAACAAGATCCAGAAACAACAGCGGTTTAAACACGATGGACATTTATTTCCTATATAGTTTCTTAGTATAAGGACTCCAGGGCTTATAGAGCTGCTGCTTCTGTTCGTGGCTGAGCACTTTCCAGGGCGTTTTTCTTACCTACTCGGTCCAAGATGGCTCTTCACCATGTCAACTTTCCCAGCCAGCACTTAGCAGAGGAACAAGGGGAGAACAAGTCCTTCCTATTAAGGGAACACCCAGAAGTGGCATACATTACTTCCACTCTGATCCTAGTGGCTAGGATTTTGGTGGCTACCCCTACTTACAAAGTAGGCTAAGAAATGTAGTCTTTCCTTGGCAGCGGAGTGCCCTGTTAAAAAGGAATGAAATACAGAAATATAGAGACATCAGTGTTTTCAATCTTTTCATTGAGGAATTATGCATACATAAACTATGGTAAAGTACATGAATTTTCCTTGTATAGCCTTTTGAAATTTTACATATGCATGCACCTGTTATAACCTATTCAGACCAAGATATAAAACATTTCCATTATCCTTAGAAGGTTCCCTTACACCCCTTCCCGGTCAGTCTCCACTCTTAATCCTCCCCACAGTTAACAGCAGTACTAATTTCTAACCATACATTATTTTTGCCTGAACATCATATAGTTTTGCTTGGCCTTCATATCAGTGGAATCATAAAATATGTACTCATTTATGTCAGACTTCTTTCAATCAGCAAAAGGTCAGTGGTAGTCATCCAGGTTGTTGTAGGTATGAGAGTTTATTTTTTTATTGCTGTGTGTGCATTGTCATAATTTTTGGGCTTTTGTAAAATGATTTGAAATAATTTCAAAAGAAATGACTAGGTTTCCCAGAAATAATAAGTAATTATCTCACCATGAAATAATTATGCACGATACTTTGTGTAAGACATGGGCCAGTTGATATCCATAAGAGACGAAGTTTAAAATGTAAAATCTTTGTTATCTTTTAGGTGTATCAAACCAAATGATAAAAAAGCAGCTCATATCTTCAACGAGGCTCTAGTCTGTCATCAGATCAGGTACCTGGGTCTTTTGGAGAATGTCCGAGTGCGGAGGGCGGGCTATGCCTTCAGGCAGGCCTATGAACCTTGCCTAGAAAGATACAAAATGCTTTGTAAACAAACATGGCCTCATTGGAAGGGACCAGCAAGGTAAGAAATTCATTGATCATATTTAATAAAGATGTTTTTAAGCATACAAATAACATGTTTTTTTTTTCATGCTCAAAAAATTTTTCTGTGATAAGTTGGATGAATTCTCTATTTTGCCCCGTCTTCCATCAGGATACCATTTTGTGCTAATCCGTAATTATTTACAGAAGTCTTGCTTTTCTTTAAGGTCAAAACGGGGCTTATCAAATTCACATTTGAAACTTGTGTGTCAATAGACTTTTATAAATATGCTGTGGTAAGTTAGGAGGGATTTATAATTGAAGCCTCTTTGTGCAGAATCACAGAGGGGTACAGTTAGGGAGGCATGTGGGATCACTACTCTCAGCTTTTTGCCTTTCTCTCAGCCCCCTCCGCCAGGGGAATTCAGAGAGAGTTGCGGGCTAGAGTCCCACATTTATCCAGGACTACACCAATTGAGAAGTAGATACAAGAGCAGATAGGGGTCAGTGTTATTACTAATAAAGCTGAATTGGAGAATATGGTAGAACCTGGGGCAACATGGCTTTCAGCTCATCTGCCCTGAATTGCAGTCACCCGTCTAATTCCAGATAGAGAGGTGGACCATTGCGGGCCCGTTCCGTGGAGCGGCCCTGTAGCTCTCCGCATGCAGTGGAAACGTGGGTGCTGGTGGATGGGTTGCTGCCAGAGAAAATCAGGCCTTGCCCGTGTTGTGACCTTTGTTCTGCTTTTATAGTCAGAGAAGTTGCCCCCTTTCTGTGAGCTGTAGAAACTCTCCAACTGCTACAGGAAGGCTGCCATGCCTGTGTTCCAGTCCTAGGCAGAAACTTGAAGGTTGTCATTTTACTATACTGGTGTTACCTTTACATTTTCACTGGACCTGGCCTTTCACAGGAACATCAACAATATTAGATACCCTGTATTACAAGAAGATAGACTGCAGATCTATGGTGTGATCTCTGGTGTATAATTTAATACCCAAATAATGCGGGATCATGGTACTATCTCAGTTCTCGCTACTCATTTCCAGGATATTGTGGTTGATGTGTACCATAATACACAGAACAAGTATGTGAGCCCTGCCTGGCATGTGACCTACAGGCTGGTGGGGTGAAGTGCAGTTTTAAGGACTGCTGTTGAAACCAAGGTCCAGGATAGAAAGGTCAGAGAGCCAAGTTCAGGCCTTGCTCCTGCTAAGGCCCATGTCCCATTGGACCCTATCAGTATGGCCCTTAGCACTCCATCTTGGGCTTTGTCTACACACTGATGGATGGAAGCTATGCTTAAAATGTTTTTAAGAAGTAACTGAGTGAGTTTAAAATAGATCTGAGTTTCCTTACACTCCCTCCTGGCCCTTGTTGGTACATGTATAGTTATGGGTATATTTGATATAAGTATTGCTTCTGATAATGAAATAAAAGAATTGGTTTTAATTTCTTAGACTATGTAGATCTAAACCCAAATTTACTTTTTTAGCATTTACTGGATTTGGTTTAATTGGTGAAATTTAGTCTTAATTATTTGATAGAAGGATGCTTACTGAAAGAACAATTATACTTGCAAATGAAACATTTTTTTACTGCTAAAAATAAAATGTGATTTAAGATAAGATAAACTATTTTTGTAACTCAGAAAACTCATTGTTTTTATTGATTTTTATAGGGCTGGTGTGGAGGTTCTGTTTAATGAATTAGAGATTCCTGTGGAAGAATATTCCTTTGGTAGATCAAAGATATTCATTCGAAACCCAAGAACAGTATGTAATCAAAACCTTTACACCTGAACTTGTATTACAATCATATAGGCAAGTTCTTAGAGGATGTTTAACTTTAGTTTAATTCTTTATTTATTCATTTTAGAGAGGAGACACAGGGTGAGAGAGAGAGAGAGAGAGAGAAAGAGAGAAAGGGGGGAGGAGCTAGAAGCATCAACTCCCATATGTGCCTTGACCAGACCAGTGCAGGGTTTTGAACTGGCGACCTCAGTGTTCCCAGGTCTACGCTTTATCCACTGCGCCACCACAGGTCAGGTGGGTGTTTAACTTTAGAACATAACCTGAGATGCTACCAAGAATGTTGTATTCTTGTATTTACCTGCAAATGTCCAAGAGGATGGGCAAGTAAGGGGTTGTAGAAGAATGTGTATTTTTTATGAAATGTCAGTCTTTGATCTATTAGGTTGTACAAGAAGAAAATCATAAGCTGTTTATACAACAACAAATCCTCAGTAATTCATAGGAATTTGAGGCAAATTCAGTCTGTATTTGAAATATCTGAACTATACAATAATTTAAGGAAAGACAACCCTGTTGTATTAGAAGTACATGGAGGTTCTCAAATGAAAATGTTTTATAAGTTAAAAAGAATGCTTATAATTCTACTTAGTAGAGCTCCAAGGGAATCTTTTTATCTAAATAAAATACAATGAGGTATAATTAGCAAGCAGTTGATTTGGTAATTTTGGAAATTTAGGGAACTTGGAAAGTGTTTAATTAAATTGGTTAAGAGAAACTTTGCCAACTTCTTTCTTTCACTGGTCATTGCATCATCGTTGCTGGTGTGAAGGTAAACCTAAACTGAGTTTGGCCTCTCTCTGATTTATCATAAACACTGAATCACCAGAATCTATATTGTGGATTCTGTATGACTTCAGCAAAATAATTTTTTGCCAGGGCAATTATCCATATTCTCTATAATTAAGACAGTTATTTATACATATTTTTTTCTCAATGTAGTTGACTCCAACAGCATAATATCTTAAACTCATGAAAATATCTTTCTTGGATGCCATGAGGATTTGGTAGAGATTTTTTATAAACCCATTTATCATTTCTTATTAGCTATTCAAATTAGAAGACCTGAGGAAGCAAAGGCTCGAGGACCTGGCCACTCTAATTCAGAAGATTTACCGGGGGTGGAAATGCCGCACACACTTTCTGCTGATGAGGAAAAGCCAGATCGTGATGGCTGCCTGGTACAGGCGATATGCTGTAAGTGCCCTGACATTGCTGAGCAGTAATAGTGATGCTCACTTGCAGATATTTGTTATGTACTTACTGTGAATGTCATTTTTGCATAATTCTTCCAAACAATCTGATTAAATGAGTGCTCTTATGGTTCCTGTTTAAACATGAGAAAACAAAGGCATGAACCATTAAGTAACTTGCCCACAATCACACAGCTGCTAAGTGGCAGACATGGGATTTAAATGTAGGACATCTTCCGAGCTCAAGTTCAGTATATCACACTGCCTTCCACTGATGTAGATATAGTGGGAACTCTACATCTTGAATTTGGTCTTCAGACTGAAAGAGACAATGTCCTTTAACCCGTTGACAGTGGCAGGGTCATTCTTTCAAAATAATTGGTTGTTCTCCACTTATTGCAGCAACACTGAAAATGGCTTTAATTCCAGGAAGCTAATGCCATATTTTAGTAAAATTTGGGGTTGGATTTCCTCTAGTCCTCAAATATTTGACCCTGTTAGCTGTGGGAAAAGATTTAGTAATATATTTTAGTAAAATTTGGGGTTGGATTTCCTCTAGTCCTCAAATATTTGACCCTATTAGCTGTGGGAAAAGATTTAGTAATAAAATAATTGATACAGAATTTCTTTTTGGAATTTCATTTCTCATTTGATTATAAATGTTTTGTTGGAGTTATACCACAGGTTTGAGAACATTTTGAAGGTTTATCTCTAGGCTAGGTTGATTTTGGGTTGTGATCTCACAAAATGAATTTTTGTGATAAGAACACTGCTTCCAAATATTTTTTCACTCAGTGCTTTTCCACTAGAGGATTAGTTGGAAAATGAATTAAATTTGGCAGCCAAATCTCCTTTAGCATTATTCTTTTATAGCCATAGAGAAGTTTCGGTATAAGGCTTACTGTATAATCAGAACATAATTTACGCTGACTTATGCTCATGCAATGCATTTTAATGTATTATTTCCCAGTTTTAGAAAATAATGAGATTTTTATATGATTAAACTAAAAAAAAAATTGCTTGAGCATTTTAAAAGAGCATCTTTAACATTGCTTCCTCTGGTAAAAAGAGTATAACCAACAGTACAAGGGTTAAAGTATGAACCCATCCAGCCTCATGAATGATAGATTCATTCATGCATATTCTGCAAAGACACAGAGGACTGTTGTCACTGTGCCTGGTTGCATATGGCATTGGTACTTGGCTCTCTGCAGATTCATAATGCTCTGTTTTCTTCTGTTTACCTGAGAAAGTAAAGACCAGCAAATAACCAGACCTCAAGGAACTCATTTTATAATTTTTTATTTTGAGATTATTAAGAACATCCAGTTTGAAAGCATATTACCTTGACTTCCACAACTGCTTTGAACAGTGGTTCTTAACCTTTTTTGAGGTACCGAACCCACCAGTTTCATATGCGCATTCACTGAACCCTTCCTTAGTGATAAATAAAATATGATTTTTTTTTCCAAATTCAAGACATAGGTATATGTTTATTTACTGGTGCACAAAATGAGCCATGCATGAACATCACCTTGCTCAAAGAACAAAACCAACAAAGTGCATGAACTCACAACAAATTACGGTATTACTTTATCCTGGCCTCCACGGCAGAGACTTCTCTGAACCCCTGAGACCGACTCATCAAACCCCTAGGGTTCGATAGAACCCAGGTTAAGAACCACTGGCTTTGAAACACTTATCCCTCAGCCTCTTGGTGTAGCAAGGCAAACAAGACGACCTAATTTCTGACCTCCCAGAGTTTATATGTAGTGAAGAACAATATACATGTAAGCAAATAAATAATTAGAACAATTACAAGTTGTGGTAAGTGCTAAGAATGAAATAGAAAACTGAGATAAGAATAACGGGGATCCAGGATATTACTGTAGATAGGATTATCAAGGACGACTTTCTGAAAGGGGCCATTTCATCAGAAGGGTGAGAAGAAACAAAGCAGAGAACCAAGAACAGCAAGCGCTGTTTGCGTCCTCCTGGCTATGGAGCTTTTGTAGCCGTATGCATCATTAATTCACAGTGGTGAGAGTGACACGCAATGTTAACTTGTAGAATGGAAAATAGTAGCTCTATTTTTATGGAAAGTATTAATTTTGCTATATCTCTTTCAGTATTTGAACTAAGGACCTCAACCCGTTAACTAAAGAACATGTCGTGTAACCCAGTGATTAAACTCAGTATTTTCCCTCCAGCAGATAACTCAAAGGGTTTCCAACATTTTTAGTGACTGATTCTTTTAAAAATCCTTATTTTGGGGTATTTTATGGTTTCATGAGATGAATTTTAAAGTGAGATGACGTTATTTTCAAGCCATTTTGGAAGTAGGAAAGAAAGCATGAAGGTACCAAATGGACGGAAGAAGTGATAGTGCAATATTTTGGCAGATGGAGGTCCTTGGGTCATGACAGTCTCGAGTTTACCATGCTCACTCCCATTTAAGACGCTCACTCCCATAAAAACTTTAAAAACTTGAGACGTGAGTGTTTCGGCTTACGCCATTAACATCGTGCTTATGGACTGTATGGGCGAACTGGTTTGGGTGTGCCCGGTGGGAGAATACGGGGTAACGCAGGGTGTGAGTGAGGGAATTGGCGTCCCCCGGTACACTTACCTATGCCATTATGCACTGTTAAAAGCTCAAGTGTTCTGTTTGTGTTAGGCTAGGGTGTGTTTCGACTTACACCAAAATTTGGGTTACATCACTATCATAAGATTGGAACTGTGTTGTAACCCGAGGACCCCCTGTAGTTTGTTTCTACAACTGTGGAATATTACTCATGGAGGAATCTTAGACATTTTCCAGCTCCTCATTTGACAGATGAGGAAACTGAGGCACAGAGGAGGTAGTGACTTGTTCAAGGTCCTAGTGTTTTCTGCCTTTCTCTCTGGCATCCATTTTTTGTTCTCGTGTGTTGATAACATCACCCCATTTCCTCTTAAATGTAGTATAGAGTCTTAGAAGGCAGCTTTTCCCTCTCAGAGAAAGGGAGCTGAGCAATCTAGCATTTCCAAAGCGAAAGAGTCACAGCATGACTGCAGCACTTGGAAAAGCTGTGAAATTCTGCGGTACACTAAGTACAGGAAGAACTCACTTTTCTTGAGACTGTGTCAGCAGCTTCCACCCTCTGGGATGTCAGCTCTAGAAGGCTTCTGGGCATGGAGCTTGCTGAGACACTTTTGGCTGGAGCTTTCTGCTTGGAGTCTCACTCAGTCTTTCACCTTCCCTGCCTAGAAGGAACCGCTGCAGCGTCTGAACCGGCTCGTGTCTCTCCCGGGACACTGTTTGTAGTTTACATGACTGACTTGTGCCCACTGCACATCCTGGAGTACAGGGTTGGAATCGGAGTCACGTTTATATTCTCACGGTTCTTTTAAAGGACTTTATACAGAGTAGGAGTTCAGTAAATAAGGTTGAGCTGATTGATAGACATGTACTGAAATTTGCTAGTTGATTTCCCAGCTTCACGCAGAGTAAAAGCAGAAAGCGTTTACGGAACCGGGGATGTTAGAGGCTGGCCGTCGGTGGCATGGTGAGAAATGGCACCACAAAGAGAACACAGAAGCAGATGCAGACACTCAGTGTGTGTTTGTTCAGTGTGCGTGATGGAGGATCTGCTATGTGTTGGGCCTGTACCCTTGTATCGTACAACAACGTAATACATAGATGTTAATGATGATAGGTGTTGAGCCATTTAGAAATTATTTAATTATATGTAGCCTCCTGGAAGTGTGCTTTGGATGAACGATATAGGTCTACCTAAGAGATACAAGGTGGGGTTCGATTCCAAACTACTGCAGTGAAGCCAATATGGCAGTAAAGTGGATTGGTTTTTCAATGCATATAAAGTTATGTTTATACTATACTGTAGTCTGTTAAGTATGTAGTGGCATTATATCTAAAAAAAAGCAATGTACCTATCTTAATTAAAAGATACATCATTGCTAAAAAATGGTAACCATCACCTGAGCATTCAACAAGTTGTAATCTTTTTGTTGGTGGAGGGTCCTGCCTCGATATTGATGAAAGCACAGGATCTGTGAAATGTGCCGTAAAGCAAAGTACAGTGAAACAAGGTGTGAATGTAATGACTTTGAATTGTTTGATATTTTTGTTTCTTTACATATTTACATATTTCTATCTGGGGGAAATATGGGTGATCAAGAGGTAATTGCCCTAAGTGATAAAAATACTTCTTTGCAACATTCAGGAGTAGACAGAAGTAGGTTTCCAGTTGTATTACAAATAAATAATGCAATAACAAATAATGATACAA
Organism: Rhynchonycteris naso; assembly: GCA_037038555.1. Classification (NCBI taxonomy): domain Eukaryota; kingdom Metazoa; phylum Chordata; class Mammalia; order Chiroptera; family Emballonuridae; genus Rhynchonycteris; species Rhynchonycteris naso. The sequence continues at coordinate 42,149,740 of CM072997.1, read as the reverse complement.
GAATAAATTCTGTGTTTCATGTACTTATAACTGTAAACCTATGGTTGCCCACCCCTATATGTGGAATAGATATGTAAATAGAGCCGCTAATATCTCCCCCTTTGATCCCACAGCAACAAAAGAGATATCAACAAACAAAGAGTTCTGCTTTGGTAATTCAGTCTTACATCCGGGGTTGGAAGGTGAGTTTAAAAGAAGTGAGCCTTATTTATTTGGGGTTTTCGGGTTCTTCACAGAAGATACTGGGATGAACCCAGTGTTGTTAAGTTCATCCTACGGGGGCAAGCTCCTTGTCTCTGACCTACTCTAAACAGTCAGGGAGAAAGAATAAATATTATGGGCCAAGATGGGGCCCTTGTGACCATGTCTTGGCTGCTTCCTTCGTACTGGCTTTCTTTTCAAGAGCTTTGTTCTCTGAGCAGGAAGTCCTTGAAATAATTCTGTACATGACTTCAATGTCCTCTCACCCTGTTTGTGAAGGAAGCTGTCATCCAGAAGGCTGTCTCACACTGTTGCCCCCACACCTGTGAGTCCCGCCAGGCCTCAGCACTTGCGGCCCGGTGCCGTGGCTCACTTCCTGAGAACCAGCTTTCATGCGGCCCCACAGTGATCGAAAGATTCTGAGCTCTGGCCATTCCAGTGGGAGGTCACAGTGGGTTACCTGCAGGTCCTTTCTGTTCAGGCTTGCTTTTGGAGGTCAGCAAACTAGGGGCCTCAGGTCAAATTTAGCCTACCTTTTGTTTTCGCACAGCCTGAAAGCTAAGAATGGTTTTCATAGTTTGAAAATAAATAAATAAAAGACAAAGAAGACTATTTCAAGACCTGTATAAACTATATGAAATATGAAGTTCATACAACATAAAATTTTATCACTCTACAACCATGATCATTTATTTTACATCTTATCTGTGGCTGCTTTCGCCCTACAGCAGAGTTGATTAGTTGTAACAAAGAACATATGACCTGCAAAGCCAAAAATTCTTGCCATCTGGTCTTCTACAGGAAAAGTATACTGAGCCCTGCTCTGGGTCAAAGATAACTGCTGTCCTGTTGGGAAGTTTTGTGGAAGGGGGCTGTGCTGAGTCCACAGCAGCTCCTTCAAGGTAGCTCTCAAGCCTGGAACTCCTTCAGAAGATAGAGCCCTGAGCCAGGAGTTTAGTGGCTTCAATTGACCTTTCTCAAAGCCATGGCCAGCCCAAAGGCTTCGTACTCATCCCACTGCCAATGCCCAAGTATAAATCTGAGTTTGTGGAGTGTTGCTGCCTGCAGGCGCTGCTTTGAACATCGATTTGTTGTTCCATCTATTTATGCATTCATTGGTTGCTTCTTGTATGTGCCCTGACCGGGGATTGAACCTGCAACTTTGGCATATTTGGGCCAACACTAACCAACTGAGCTACCAAACCAGGGCTATTTTAGCAAACTTTTAAACATCTCTTCAATTAAAAATACAGCTTTATATCCTCAGATACCAATAATAAAAGTGATAAAATAGATTTTAGTGGTTCAATAGAGATCCTTTCAGCTCATTCTGAGAACTGTTCCATTTATCTGATGTGTACCAGATTATATTCTTCTGGTCGGATTTTTCCCCGTCACATCTTAAGGCACGGGAGGCTGCTGTCCCAATCTGCGTGGGGATTTCACTTGCCACCTTCTTTCTCATAGTCTATTTTAGGCTAATAAGCAACTTTCCCTTTTCCTTTCTTAAAGCTATTTATTTTTCACTCGAGTATGGATATTATGACTACCTCTTGAGGTATTTTTTTCCAAGTCACTATAGATTCTATTTTTTGGTTAACTTTGTATTTTTCTGGGTGTTTCTATACCTTAGGCCCGAAAAATCCTGCGGGAACTGAAGCATCAGAAGCGCTGCGAGGAAGCAGCCACCACCATTGCTGCATATTGGCACGGGACCCAGGTAGGCCAGAGACCGGCCCTGGAAGGCAGGAGCCGGGAGTGACATGAGGAGCAAGGGACCCTCTCTTGGGGACAGAAAATGTTTCACTGGCTTGAGCTACTGAGCACGCATTTGCCTCTCGCTCTTTCTGACGTGTTGGTGTGGGGTGGCGGCACACGCTTTCATGTGTACTATGTGGTGGTGACCAGTGTCTTTCTTCTTCTCTCTCCATGGAAAAATCAGCAGTAACCTTCCCTGCCATAAACTTTTCTGTAACTCCTTTTCAAATGCCTCACAGGCGCGAAGGGAACTGAGCCGGCTGAAGGAGGAGGCTAGAAATAAACATGCTATTGCAGTTATTTGGGCTTACTGGCTTGGATCTAAGGTACTTGATACGCACATCCTCATCACTCTGTCCTGGGATCTGCAACAATCAATCCGTAGTGTTAGCGTGCAAGGGGATGAATGACTGTGATTAACAGTGGCTCACGCTGGTGCATGTCCTAACAGCTGGACCTAATAAGCCCGGATACGTTACTGTCATTAGTGCACGGTAGCAAGCTTCGGCATGCATAGGCAAAACAGACTAATTGCTTATTAATGAGGTACTAGTATAGTTGATGTTTTTAAAAACTCTCAGATAGCATGCATGTTTAGTTTTTCCTTTTGGTCCACCGTTTTCCCACCAGGCCTGACATATAATGGTAGTTTTCTAGAGGTATTTGGGTGGGGAGGGGCATGTTGAGAATGTTCATATTTAGGCCTCCATTGGTCTTCCGCAACATGTCGATGACAGAAAAGCCTTTAACGCATGCCTTAAAAAATATTAATCCATGAATGAAACTATTTTTTAGGCTCACTGTGGCAGCTATTGATTATTGTAAGCAAAATAGCATATGTGAAAAGAAATATCATCTGTGATTTAACAGTAAGCTACGTTCATGCAGTGTGAGCTCCAATTGCCACTGAAGAACCCCAGGAAGTTCAGCACCAGCTGTTTTTTGCCTGAAACGAAGGCCTCCTGAAATGCTCTCACTAATCCCCAGGCAGAGTTGTGGGCTCTGTGAACATTTCACATACCCCGAGGGACCAAGAGTTTTAGATGCTTTTGTTACTTAGAAAAATCAAAGGTCACCCCTGCTAAAAATGTTTATTCCAGTTAGAAACACATGTAGATCAAGTCCTGTGTTTTTAAGTCTACTCTGTCAGCACAATAAGCCCCTCTTGTGAGAAAAATGAAAGAAGGTAACAATAGTCTGCATAAAGTTCTTAATTTGTCAGAACCTCACAAAGTTTTTCATTTGTATTTTCCCTGAACATCAGCAAAGAATAGATTAGTCCCTTTAGCAGAGGAAGAAGACACTGTCCTACCAGAGGTGGAGGGACACTTAGATAGCCCTGGGATTTCTGCACTTTGTGAGCTCATTTCCCAGTCTCTGGACTACAGAAAATGTATAATCAATGCCTGATTTGTCCTGTCTTTTAAAATAACATACTTTAGATTGATGTTTCCCTAAGGTTAATTCTTAAACCTACAAGTTGTTATCTTGCTTCAGTATATTTCCCCATTGGGGGCCTTTGTTGGTGTTGAATTTTGATATACACTATACTTCCAGCTTTCTAACTGGAAGGAGTTTTGAGTTTCGTGTTTTTGTTTGAACTTCAGAGACATCACCTTTATTACAGTTTTTAAATGGTTGTTCACAAGAGATATCTTTTTTATACCTTAGAATGAATGAACTCAAAGGTTCCTCTTTAGTTCCCCCCTGTGTTGGCAGCGAAAGGAAGTCTACTGGAATTATTAGGAGTCACACATAGTTCCAAGGCTTTGTTTGATGAGGGAGGGAGAACAGGGGTTCGGGGAAAGGCAGAGAGTGGAAGTAAGGGAGTGGAGAAGTGCTCACTTCGGGAGCCATGTGTATAGATTGCCCTTCTCTAAAACAGTCTCAACAAACTAAAAATACAAGGGACCTCACCAGCCTGACACTGATTCTTTGGGTTTAAATGATTGTGCCATGCTCCTCTGTCATTCTGAAATCCTTATTCATAATTTGGCTCTTCTGTGTGGTGGGGTGTCTTTCTGGTCATTGTGCTATCTGCATTGGGCTGTCTCTTTTATTTACCATCTAAAACATTCTAGGCTCGAAGGGAATTGAAACGCTTGAAGGAGGAGGCTAGGCGTAAGCATGCAGTTGCTGTCATTTGGGCTTACTGGCTTGGACTGAAGGTATTTCCTCAACCCTTTCTTTCTGTCCAGGGTGAACTCAATAAAGCCTAGCACCTACTAACCTGAGAAAAATGATTGATTATGCTTGCTGATGGTCTGCACAGTCTTTGACAATGTCATCTTGCCTTGTTTTGTTTCTTTTTGAAAACAAACCTGTACACTAATATTTTCTGATTTTGTTGTGTTGTATTTCTTTAAATAATAGGTTTAAGTAATAGTAATGTAGCATATCTTATTCAAGAGACTTTGTTATTCAAGTTCTGTTTTATGTTCTCTTTAAGAGGAGGAAGTGGGTTTATTTTGTTTTTGTTTTTTAATTCATGAGACAGAATTACAGTAGTTGTGCTAAAAGCTGCCGCCTGTCTAAAGTGACCAGCTGGGCATCTCAGTTTTGTTTCTTCCTCCCTCTATTCTGTTCTACTGATCTCTCCTGGAGCAGATCTTTCTTTCAAGTGACCATGACTCTAATTGTTCAGCATAGAAGCCACAGAATTTTGCTTAAATGAACAGATTTTGACAAGTGAGACCAGCAGTGGATCATTCAGGTTAGAGAAAATTTTACATTCACATGGCTTCTAATTTGTTTCAAAGTGGTGCTTAACTGGCTTTAGGTAAGGATGCACGTAAGTAAATATGACTCTGAGCTCCAGAAAACCTCGAGAAAACCTTCCACCATTATGAGGATTTTGTCTTCATAGTATTCAACATCTCCTCACCGTAGGGAGCAATCCATACCATCTTTTGGGGGATGATTAGGTACTTTTTTTGGCACTATTCCTCTTAGCTATTTTTACTTTAATAGTATAACAATTCATCTTTTTATATATGAATATTATCCAGAAACCATTGACTTTAAGTCTGAACAGCATTAGCGGTATCCATAAACTCTGCTTTGAATAATCTGCATTTTTCCCTGAAAGTTCTGCATGTAGTAAACTTCAAGTAAATTATCCTTTTTATTATATTAAATATTTATTAAGTAATTTTTTTTAACAGAGATAGAGAGTCAGAGAGAGAGACAGATAGGAACAGACAGGCAGGAAGGGAGAGAGATGAGAAGCATCGGTTGTTGTAGCACCTTAGTTGTTCAGTGATAGCTTTCTCATATGTGCCTTGATTGGGGGGGGCTACAGCAGAGCGAGTGACTTCTTGCTCAAGCCAGCAACCTTTGGTCTCAAGTCAGTGACCATGGGGTCATGTTTATGATGTGACACTCAAGCCAGCGAACCCCTGCTTAAGCTTGTGAGCCTGCACTCAAGCCGGATGAGCCCGCGCTTAAGCTGGCGACCTCAAGGCCTTGGTCTTCTGCATTCCAGTCCAATGCTCTATTCACTGTGCCACCGCCTGGTCAGACGATTATTAAGTTATTTTTCAAGTAATTAAGAAATAACAAATATGAATTTAAGATGTTCTGTTTCAAGAATTCTGAACAAGTTCTATAGCTATTTTTGAAAAAAATCAAACTAAGGATTTTATTTCCCATTTTATTCACATGTTCCGATTTGCTCTTTAATTTCATTAGGAAAGGAACAAACAGACAGAATTTTTACTCTCTAATGATTTTTACCAGCAACATCATGTTTATCTTCAGCTTTCTGTGTTTAACCATGTACAACTTCAAAAATACTTTCATAAAAAAAAAATACTTTCATATTAGGAGTGTGTACTGGCAACCTATAAACCAAACTGAGTTTGTAGATGAATGCTGTTTTAGCTAACTGGGCTAACTAGGCATAACTGCCTTTTTTTTTTTTTTTTTTTAGTTTCCAATGAAACGGAAGTATTTTAATGTTACCATTACTATAAGGTTAAGCTTTTTTAAAGTCCAAGAGTATAATAATTGAATACTTTTTATTTTAAAGAATTATGTTGATAATGAGCAGTAGTTTTGCCCTTTTAAATAAATGACTTAATTCTTGTGGAATTGAATACAAAGTTCAGTGGACCCTTTTAGAACTCCTAGGGCCCACGTATGAAGAGAACCTCTTTTCTATGTCAACCTGCTGTCACCAGGCTTTTTCTGTATGTAGCTGTTATTTCAGGAGAAGCGGCCAGTCCTGTGAATATTAAAAAGCATGTTGCAATGAACTTAGTTATAATGACGTTCAACTAAATATAGTGGGACTTTTGGTATATTTCTAAGGACATGTTTTCCTGAAACCTCACATTAACTTTAAATTATCTGCTTTCCTATACTATTATAATCTCAGGAGCCAATTAATAGGTATCATTTTTCTTTTCCTTGTCTCTTCTAACCTTGTAAGTTTGAGATTTGAAATGGTTATGAATCTTAACAACTGCATGGTTAAAAGAGAAATGATAATCAGAAACGTAGAAGATGAATAAAAGGAAGAACTGCCTATATGATATATGGAAAAATGTTTAAACCTCAATAATATGAAGGTATAGAGAAGGATGATTAGTGCTCATCCTTCTCTATACCTGGGGTCTGGTGCTCGAACACCCAGAGGGACCAGTGTGGTCACACGGACGAGAGAAGTAGCCAGGAAGGTAGGTTAGAGCAATGGGGTCTCGTGCAGTTTGGAGCCTGCATTTCTCTCCTCCAGGCAACAGTAGCTACCCTGGTCTACTCAGTCCGTGCCTTGTGCAGTGGGGCTCGATGTTGCTAGCTCTTCAAAAATCTTAAGAGAAACTTGCAGTCTGAATTCCTATATGAAGTTCATAACATAAAATATGCATATAAGACATTTTTCTATAAACTGAATTTGGTGCGTAGGTTGCTAGCTTACCACCCATAGTATAGAAATATTTTAAACATGCAGTTAAACCCAGAAAACTAAAGACAAAAGAAAAAGGTACATAATGTCTGAATTATTCAAGTGAGGTAGTATTTTGCTAAATTCTAACTCTCCCGTGTACAGCTGGATGATAAATAATTTAAGTATTTTCCCCTCTATTTCAAAATGTAAGTGTCTCATTCATGCATTCAACAGACACTTTGCTCAGTTATTTTGTTAGACATTAGTATACACCATAAATGCACCAGTATAGCAAGGAAGAAATGGGTAAACTAAAGCAATAATATGTCGTAAGTGTAGTGACAGTATTCAGTAGAGAGATTGGTAGGAGAGTAGGGATGAGAGAAAAATCAATGCATTTAGGTAGAAGACAATGGCAGTTCATATCTTCTACTTAAATTCTTATTTTTAGTGATGTTAAGTTCTCTGTGTAGTGCTGAAGCCCCATCTTGAAATACAAGGCTTTTGGAAATGCAGTACAGCTCTTCAGGCCCTTTTTTCCTTTTATGAACAATTTGAAGTAAAAATTACATTATATAATTTTTTCTGATGTATCTTTTGATCTGTGATGAGTTTGCAACTATACCTGTAAAATGTTTCTCATCAAATCATCAGGTTTCTGGAAAAACTAGTTAAAAGGGTTTAAAATATTAAAACATTCTGTTATTACCACTTTGCATCTCTGAATTTCTTTTTTCTTTGACTTAAAATGCACGGTCTCAACATGCTTTGGTTGTTTTACTACATCCAGAGAGGCACTTAGAAAGTAACACGTCCTGCTATTTTCATTTTTAATAAAGGTGTACCATCTTTATGGGCGTCCGCTGGCCACATGTTAACCCCTGCATTCTGCTTCTTTTTAAAGGTACGTAGGGAGTACAGGAAATTCTTCAGAGCCAATGCTGGAAAAAAAATTTATGAATTTACGATTCAGAGAATTGTAAGTTTACATTTTACTTATGGTTTGTTAACATTATCGGATTAACTGGTTAATAGCGTCAACTCAATAATATGTGATTTATTTGGCAACAGTTAAATCATCACTGTGACAAAGAGATTGTGACTTTCTTTTATCCTCTCCCCTCAAATTCAGGCAGAATTGTCTCAGAAAGAGTTATATATGGCCCATATATAATTAATAAAATGTTCTTTTTTTCTTTAGTAAAATGTTTTTATTTGACAGAGAGAACATACTTTGGGGGAACATGACTTCAAGCAAGTCAGGCTGCTATAAGAAAAATACCGTAGACTGGGTGGCTTAAGTGATAAACACTTATTTCTCACAGATCTGGAGGTCGGGCAGCCCGGGGCCAGGGTGTCAGCATGGTGTGGTTCTGGTGAGGGCCTTTTGTTTTCCTCACATGGCAGAGAGAAAGAAATAATTTCTTGCTTGTCTCTTCTTAATAAGGGCACTTATCCCATCGTGGGAGTTCTGCCTTTATGACCTCATTCAAACTTAATTACCTCCCAGAAGCCCCATCTCCTAATGCCATTCTGTTGGGCGTTAGGGTTTCAACGTAGGAATTTGGGGGAATACTTAGGTTTCAACTGCCAGGAGCTGCTTCAGGGAGAGTTGGCAGACAAGTTAGTGGGTAGAGGGTGAAGGAGAGCAAGGCTGTGGCGCTCTACTGGAACGGAGGCTCAAGTTCCCTCTGTCTTTCAGAGAAGCGTGTGCAGTGGTGAAGACTGCAGACTCTGGAGTCACCTTGCTCTGTCACTTATAGATGTGTGACTTGAGCAAGTGCTTTGACTCCTGAGTCTCATTTTGTCATCTGTAAAATGGGGATAGTAACACTAAGCTCATAGAGTTGTTGTAATTAAAATGGGATGGTATAAAGCTCTTCGAGTGCCTGCCCATGTTAAGTGCTGTAGAGCAGTGCTATTCAATAGGACTTTCTGCAGTAATGAAAATGAAAGGGGTTGGGGGCTGGGTGAAGGGATTGAGCAAAGAAAAGAAGAGCTCATTGACATAGACAGCAGTATGTGATGACAGGGGGAAAGGGGGTTGGGGAGGTAGAAGAGGGTCAAGGGGTGATAATTGGTGATGGTAGGAATCCTGACTGGGGGTGGTGAACACATCGTGTAACGTACAGATGATATATTATTGAATTGTACACCTGAAACCTGCATAATTTTATTAACCAGTTTCACCCTAATACATCCAATTAGAAAGGTTTATAACCATAAATAAATAAATACCATGTAAAATTTTAAAAAATGTTTTATATCTGCAGTGCAATAGAATAGCCACTAGCCACATTGAGCACTTCAAACGTAACTAATGTGACTGATGAACTGGATTTTTTGGTTTAACTTTAATTTAATGATAATTTTATATAATTTTAAACTTTTTATTTTTTTAAATTTAATTTTAGTTACTTAAAATTTAAATCTAAATAGCCACATATGACCAATATACAGCTCTCTAGTGTTAACTGGTGTTAGTATTAATATTAGTATTAGTGTCAGTATTCCCGTCTTAACCATTTGATACAGCTCAGACTTCCATAGGCAATGCAAAGGGTGGAATATAGACTTTTGAGAAGAGTTACAAAGTTTTATGGACTTGAACTTGCTAAATTGCACTAAAGACTGCTTTGTTTGATTTTGGTTTATAGAAAATAATGACTTTTCTGGTATTTTCTGTCAAACCCAATGCAGGTACAAAAGTACTTCTTGGAAATGAAAAATAAGATGCCTTCCTTATCTCCAATAGACAAAACTTGGCCATTGAGACCTTACCTATTCTTGGATTCTACTCATAAGGAGCTAAAAAGGATTTTCCACTTGTGGAGGGTAAAAAATAAAAATTTCTTGTTATATATTTTTTGAAACTTCTTATCGTATATTTTGAGTGTTTGAAAAGAATTGTGTAGGCCCTGGCTGATTGGCTCAGTGGTAGAACATCAGCCCGGCATGTAGATGTCCACCTGCTTCTCCATCCCTTCTTTCCATTTCCCCTTCTCTCTTTCTCTCCTTCTCTCTCCCTCCCCCCCCCCCTCTCTCTCTCTCTCTCCTCCTGCAGCCATAGCTCACTTGGAGCGAGTTGGCCCTGGGTGCTGAGGATGACTCCATGGTCTCCGCCTCAGGCGCAACGAAGAGCTTGGGTTTCTCACTGAGCAGCATCTCAGATGGGCGGAGCATCACCCCCCAGTGGGCTTGCTGGGTGGATCTCGGGTGGGGTGCATGAGGGAGTCTGTCTCTCTGCCTCCCCTCCTCTCACTAAATTAAAAAATAAATAAAGGAGATAGGTGTTGTGTAGAAGTGAATTTTTACCACATTCTACCTCTAGTAGAATTATATGAGAAATCTATTTTTGAAAACTAGACTGTACTTGGCTTTCTGTGAGAATGCCTGGAGCAGCCAGCTGTGTCCTGGAGGTTTCCCTTGTCTGTCCTTGGGAAGGGGTGTGCATGGCTGTATTTCCCTTTCAGATTCCACTGGCTTTCAAGCACTTCCACATTTTTGTTTGTTTGTTTGTTTGCTTCATCCTGTCTGAAGGATCGCTGCTATAGGAGGCAGAAATAATAAAATTGGAACATCCTCACACAATGTCGTTAAACCCTGTAAATTACATGAGTTTACTTTTGAACAATTTCTTGAACACATGCAGGCATACATGTGAACAAATAGTTTGGTGGACTAGAACTTTAAAGTCCCATCAAAGACATTGAAAAGCTTAAAATTTCCCTCTGAATTAAGGGGAAGATGAAATTCTCTTTGATGTTACCTTATATTTTAGCTCATCTAATATTTGTATGAGAGCATAACATGTAACCTAGTTGTTGCCCAGCGTGGTTGGTGTACGTACGTGAGGTACTTGTATAAATGTTGACACTATTTCAAATACTTAGTTGGTAAATGGAATCCCAAATTATCAGATATAAAAAAATCATTAGATTAAAGGCCTTGTATTTATTAAGTAAATGATTGATGGATACATCTTCAGGGAAACCTTCCTGCCCAGCACATTAGGCTCGTTTCTTACCAGAATCACCTAAGTATAAAGTGACTACATCACTGATTAGTATAAGGATTGGTACCAGCACACAACATACGGAACTGGATTCTGAGTTCTAGTCCCTAATTAGTGAGTCAGTTTGGAGACATTCACCAACATTTCAATGTTCAGTGTTTTGAATCTGATAGGGAAACTCTTCAGAAATAACGATGGGGAGCTGCTCATGCCGGGAGCCTGCTCTGCCTCTGCTCTCCCCTGGCGCTGAGCCTCACCCTTGTCTCCCTTGGATGGGGGTGGAGCTGGAGAGGGCTGTGTGGGCAGCAGTGCTAACATTCCTTTACACTATTATGTTGGTGACTTTCAACCGTACCTGTAACTGAACTTCCCAGAGTTCGTCTAAAAATCCTGGCCTTGCTCCTCCCACCACTCCCTGTTCCCTTTCCGTGCTGTCTCAGAATCCAGATGAAGAGGAGATTTCTCAGGTCTCACGTCACGTTTTAAAATGGTAGTGGGGATGCCCCGGCTGGCTAGCTTGGTTGTTAGATTATCGTCCCAAAGCACAGAGGTTGTTGGTTTGACCCCCAGCCAGGGCCCATACAGAAGCAGATTGATGTTCCTGTATCTCTCTCTTTTTCTCTCTTCCTTCTTCTCTCGCTGAAATCAATAAATTACAAAGATTGCCTGACCTGTGGTGGTGCAGTAGATAAAGTGTTGACCTGGAATGCTGAGGTCACCGGTTCAAAACCCTGGGCTTGCCTGGTCAAGGCACATATGGGAGTTGATGCTTCCTGCTCCTCCCCTCACCCCTCTCTCTTTCTCTTTCTCTTTTTCTCTCCGCCCTACTTGTCTAAAATGAATTAGAATTTTTTTTATTAAAAATAAATAATAAAAAGAAGCCACATCTAAATAAATAAATAAGTGGTAGTGGGGGATTTGGAATAGTATATTTATGGGTTATGAAGTCAATTAGTAGGCTACTACCAAAATTTTTAAATGAAATAGAAAAGAATAGGGTAGATGACACATAGAAAGAGTAAGTATTGTTTTGTGAAGCTTTTAGTCAATTGGATGTGTGTGTACAAATGTGTGTACAGGTTTTTGCTGTGTGGTGTTTTTCTTACTGTGACTCGGTAAAAGAGTGTGACAACCTCAGGACTGAAGGATGTCCGGGGATTGATGTCACAGTGAAGGGAAACAGTCCTCCCAGTGAGGCCCATGCAGGAGGACCTCTGTTTGTTCTGAAGAACTGTCCTAAGTTCTGCACTATAAGCAATAAAACCGACAAGGGAAAAATGCTTTTGACCTTTTAAATGACTGTTTCATACACATTTGCTATTATTGTTGCTGCTATTAAATTGGCTTATATGTAAGAATGAGTGGTGATTTATTTATAAAAATGATGTCTTTTTCTCCTTTTTTTTATCTCCCAGTGTAAAAAATACAGGGACCAATTCACAGACCAGCAGAAACTTATATATGAAGAGAAACTAGAAGCCAGTGAACTCTTCAAAGACAAGAAGGCTTTATACCCATCTAGGTATTATGGCTTTGCTTTACTAATAAAAGTCACTTTAAAAAATTTCTCAAATATATTAGTAGGTCTTTTCTAGTAGAGTCTGATTTCAGTAATACATGAGAGATTTTTAACTTTATGAATTATTTTATGAGCAGCTGGCTATAAGTACCATAAACACTTTGGAGCCATGGCTTCCATTTGTTGGCTTAATTCCATGGGCATTATTAGCTCAGACACTTCACTAAATAATTAAAGGTCACCTTTTAAAATAGAAATTGTATAGGCATTGAGGTATATATACATTGTAAATTCCTGTTATTTCATAGTTTTCAGAGACTAGTCAAATTTCTGTTGGCTGTATACTGTAATCATCATTCCAGACTTCCTACTTTATTTAATAAGCTGGATGAGAATCTCACTTTTAAAATAAATGAAAAGAGGGAACTAGTTTATCACTTTTTGAATGTTGCTTGAACACTGTGGCTGATCTATGGTGGCCTTTGGTCTGCTGGTTCATTTGGCATGACTTTAGTGGCCTGAGTCTCAAGTTCAGTTTATTTATCATGGACACCAAATACTCACTAAAAGAAGGAATACCAATTGCAAGTTTGCCATGTGATGTCCTCGGTAAAGACTACTTGTCCAGGCCTGACCTGTGGTGGCGCAGTGGATAAAGCGTCGACCTGGGAACACTGAGGTCGCCAGTTCAAAACCCTGCACTGGTCTGGTCAAGGCACATATGGGAGTTGATGCTTCTAGCTCCTCCCCCCTTTCTCTCTCTCTCTCTCTCTCTCTCTCTCTCTCTCTCTCACTTTGTGTCTCCTCTCTAAAATAAATAAATAAAAATTAAATTAAAGACTACTTGTCCAAATATTCTTATATCTCCCAAGCTCATCATTTTCCCCCAGAAAGCCTATCCCTTTTTCAACTGCTATTTATAAAAAAGAGTTTGTCATTTCAAGCCAAATCTATTACAACTTTTTGTTCCTTCCAAAGAATGGCCTAGAAATAAAAATGCATTATATGCTAAGTATATTCACATGTCTTACACATGGTACATTTATATTCTCTGTGTCTTCACACACATTTGAAAGCTTTTCCTTGTAAAGGATTAAAAGAACATAAATTGCCAGACTATGTTTAACTATTTTAAACTACATAGCTTCCTTGGTCAGCTAATTTGGCTGCTTGTGGTGGTAGAGACTCTCGTAAGTCAAGCATAGTATCTAATCCAAAGTCGTCCAAAGTGCCTAGTGTGCAGTGTATTTAGACAGGAAAACTGTATGTGTGCTTTCTCTTGCAGCTAATTTTTTTTCTTTATGTATTTTTAATATGTAGAGTAGCTTTAATTAACATTCCCTATGGATGATTCTTTAGACACTGGAGGAAGAAAAATGCTTTTTTGAATAAACCAATTCAAAGGTTCTAAGCCAGTGGTTCTTAACCCGGGTTCTATTGAACCCTAGGGGTTCGAAGAGTCGGTCTCAGGGGTTAGGAGAAGCCTCTGCCGCAGAGGCCAGAATAAAGTAATACCGTAATTTGTTGTGAGTTCATGCACTTTGTTGGTTTTATTCTTTGAGCAAGGTGATGTTCATGCACGGCTCATTTTGTGCACCAGTAGAAAAACATATACCTATGTCTTGAATTTGGAAAAAACAATCATATTTTGTTTATCACTAAAAAAGGGTTCAGTGAATGCACATATGAAACCGGTGGGTTCGGTACCTCAAAAAAGGTTAAGAACCACTGTTCTAAGCACTTTTTATTATTAAAAACACACTTGAATATGAACAACAACAAAAAATGTTAATGTCAAGCCAGGAATTTTGGTGGGTGTTTTATCAGTTTTCGAGGATGGTGGCATTCTGACCCTCCAGCAGATCGAGGGTGGAATGATTGACCCTCCCCCCCTTCCCGTGTGATATGCAGCCCCCGTGGATGTCAGCTTTTCTCTCCTGGGAGCTGTGAATCCTTGACCACCTACATGGATTTTTCTTCCCCATCCCCCGATCCTCCACCCACAACACAAGTATTTAAAGTTGTATTTGCAAATTGTCAGAACTTTACAGCTCAAAACAAAGCTGCAAGAGTGTTTTATTTTGTTTCTGTGTGTGTGTGTGTGTGTGTGTGTGTGTCTGTCTTTGAAGGAGCTGCCCTGCCAGTACCCTCTGCTCCCCCACAAATTTTAGGAAAATTGGTATTTTAGTGCTACATGCACAATTATGCCTCATGTAAATAATTTGTTTGAAAGAAAATTGCTCTGATTCTAAATGTTTACTTGGTCACTTCTGTAAATTTAGGAGCATATCTTAGGAGAAGAGTACTGATTTTTCTTTCCTCTATTGCCTCTGTAGTGCCAGAAGGATATGACAATGTTGTGTTCGGTAGCTTTCTTCTGAAGTGGTTGTGGTGGGTCTATTCTTCTGCAGGTTTACTGATTTTCATACTCTTCTGCAAGATAAAAGAAAAAATTTTTCTTTGGATCAGGTGATGGGAATGATTTGTTCTCTTTGTTCCATATTACATCTTGTTTAAAGGCATTAATAAGTTCTTTGTGGGCCGCTATTAACTTTATATTAACAGATTAGAAGGAATTGTCTTTTCCTTCACATGAGGAAGGGTGTTGTCTGTCATTCATGTGAGTGATTTGTATCTTCATTGTTCCATGTGATATGATTTTTATCAGAGTCCTGCCTACCAAATGCCATGATCCCATCAAATATGTATTTGAAATAGGTTTACGGTTCTACTTCCAACTTAAATTTAGGACAGATGCAAGTATGATGTATATAGAGTGTATAAAATAAGTTTACTTTTTATGAAGCTGTCAGACAGTCTTTGGAGTCAACTCTTAACCTTTTTCTAGTACTACCTCCATCTGAAACCGTTGCTAAAAGGAGCTACTTTTTTTCTTTCTTTTTTAGTGTTGGCCAACCATTCCAAGGGGCTTACCTGGAAATCAGCAAGAATCCCAAGTATAAGAAACTGAAAGATGCCATTGAAGAAAAGATTATCATTGCTGAAGTTGTAAACAAAATTAACCGTGCAAATGGAAAGGTAATCTATAACCCTGAAGACTTGTAAGAAGTGTTTATCAGTGGGACAGTCATCTTTGATTTTCTGAATGTTAAAAGTTGCATTTTACTTTCTCAGCAGAGTTACTGTGAAGGGAGTTATTTCCCCCTACCTTCAAGGTTAGGAAGAATTTTACTGGTTTTCTGAACTTTTTGTGAACTAAAATATATTACCTGTGTTCAATGTGTTCTCGGTTTACATTGGTATACATGCTAATGGTTATTGGAATAAAATGTGCATTCTGCAAATAACTAATGCTGTAAAATCATGGACCATTTGAGGGTATTTTTGACTATTGGTTTTACATCATTTTTTGTTTTGTTTTGTTTTAGAGTACATCCCGGATTTTCCTTTTAACAAATAATAATCTCCTCCTTGCTGATCAAAAGTCTGGACAAATCAAGTCAGAGGTTCCCCTGGTGGATGTGACTAAAGTATCAATGAGCTCACAAAACGATGGTTTTTTTGCCATCCATCTCAAAGAGGTAAGTACTCAACTATTGACTGACTGAAAGATTTCTACATTAGCCTAATCTCCACACCATCGATTTAAAACTTTGCAAAACTGAATAATACTATTACTTAAAGATTATATGTTCTTCTTACTGATTTGACAATTTTGACTATATTTCCTTTTATGTAAAATCTCAGGCTTGGTTTTTCAATAATTGAATAAGATTAACCACTTGACATGTTCATTTGAGTTACAGTTTCACTGAGTACCTTTGTTTGCATGAGCTGTGATAGGTATTATTTTGAGATTAAATGCATAGGAATATCAAGATGTTTTAAACTATGCTTCTTCCTGTTTTATCTATATACCAACTTAGAAAATGTCTTGGTCAACTTTAATTGGGGGGTTTTTAACTAAAGAATGCAACTATAGTCAACTGTGTAATAATTTAGACCTACAGATTTTTTATGTTCTGTGCTTTTATCTTAACCAGGACCTCCTGACTTGACTCTTCGGAGTTGGTCTCACTAACTTTACAATGACCTTGGCTAAGCCATTTAACTTTCAGGTGCCTGCCTTATTTTTCCCTTTAAAATGGGGAGAATAATAGTACCTATTTCATAGTGTTATTACAAGGATTAAATGTAAAGTGCTTCACATAGTGCTTGTCACCTGATAAACAGTCACTGAATAAATATGCCAGTAAAAGTTAATCATATTTAGGAACATGTATCTAGCTATTAGTGCACGTATCTAGCTGATTCTATACTTAAGAAAAAATCTCATAAGCTTATTTCAGCCCGGTTTCCCAACTGTGACTCTGACCCTAAAGGGAGCATATCAAACCTAAGACAGTGATTCTGAACCTTAGTTATACATTAAAATAATGCTGGTGCCCACACCATATCCCCAGTTTAGCCAAATCAGTGTCTTAGAATGAGGCATGAGCACCCTGAGGTTTAAATGCTGTCTAGATGGTTTGTGCAGCTAAGGTTGAGAGCCATTGCCCTAGGATATTTGTGGAAATTATTGTTGTTCTTTTTTTTTAAACCAAATCACCAAGGAGTTTTTTTAAGCAGCTCTTTTAGAATGAGTTATGGGTTAGGTCAGTGCTTGAACCTGAATATGTAAGCAGATCGCCCAGGGATCCTGTGGGCTCCTACTTGGTAGGCCTGCAGTAGAGCCTGAGGCTCTGCTTTTCTAACAAGCTCCCAGGTGGTGCTGAGAGTGCTTCTGGCCCATTGAACAACTCTGGATAGCGACAGGTTATGTAACCTTACTAAAGTGCTCTGAGCCAGTTGGAAGAAATACTGCTTTTATAATTACTGGTCGGAAGAATGGTGGACTCCAGTAGCTGATATTTTAGAGAGACTGGAAGTACTTTTTCAGCCAAACCTATAAATATTTACCTCCTAATCCACCTTTAGTTAGGATAGTCTGACCTTTGGTTTGTCCTTGCAGGGCTCCGAGGCGGCTAGTAAAGGAGACTTTCTCTTCAGCAGCGATCACCTGATTGAAATGGCCACCAAGCTCTATCGGACAACTCTCAGCCAAACCAAACAGAAGCTCAATATTGAAATTTCCGATGAGTATGTTCATGAATTACTTGAATATACCTTTTTTTATGTTCAGCTTTTTTGTTTTAGTTAAGCAATCTAAATCATTCATTTATACAACCACTACTTCTTAGTACCGAGCATGTGTCTGTCATTTGTTCTGGATCAGGGGTCCCTAAACTTTTTACACAGGGGACCAGTTCACTGTCCCTCAGACCGTTGGAGGGCCGGACTATAAAAAGAAACTATGAACAAATTTCTATGCACATTGCACATATCTTATTTTAAAGTAAAAAAACAAAACGGGAACAAATACAATATTTAAAATAAAGAACAAGTAAATTTAAATCAACAAACTGACCAGTATTTCAATGGGAACTATGGGTGCAGATGCATCCTGTGCTCCTCTCACTGACCACCAATGAAAGAGGTGCCCCTTCCAGAAGTGCAGCGGGGGGCCGGATAAATGGCCTCAGGGGGGCCTCATGCAGCCTGCGGGCCGTAGTTTGGGGACCCCTGTTCTAGATGATGGATGGGCAGAATGGCCAAGTTTCTACCTTCATGTACCTGACATCCTAGTGGAAGAGAAAAATATTCACAAATAATAGTAAAACAGTGAAATGACTTTAGTTAGTGGCAAGAGTCTATGGAGGGAGGTGGGGAAGCAGGGGAAGCACCAGAGGGTATTTTTTTATGTGGAGGGCAGGAAGGTCTCTTTTTATTGACATTGGTGTTGAGACTGGAATCAAGGGAGTCAGCTAGGCAACAAGTTAGGAAGATGCCTTCTGGGGCAGGGAGACAGCAGGTGCAGAGGCCCTAAGATAGGAAGGAACTTTGGGACAGAGTGAAATGATTGGAGAAGATCCTGGAGAGAGTGTCTGGGGCCCACCCATGTGGAGCTTGGTAGCTGACGGAAGGAGCTGAGATTTTACTGAGGATAATGGAAAGCCATTGTACGTGTTGAGCAAGAGTGTGGCATGATATGACTTACTGTTTTCCAAGATCAGTTTAGCTACAATGTGGAGAGTAACTCTAGGGAGGCAAGAGTGGAAGCAGAGAAGGTAGGAGCTTCTCTGAGCTGTCTATGGTAAGGATGACATAGCTTAGGCTGGGTGTGTGTGGGAGCTGGTGAGAAATAGGTTCCAAATGTAGTCTGAAAGAAAACAAGAGGCCTTATTAACAGATCAGGTGTTAGGTTTGGGGCTTGAACCCAAATGGTGATTCCATTTACTGCATTAGATGACACTGGGAAAAGCAGGGTTTGGGGGTGAAATCAAGAGTGCTGTTTTGGGTGTGTTCTATTTTTATTCTCACATATGGATAACTGGTATTATAGAATAAGCATTCCATGTTGAAAAGGGTATAAGACGGCATAAATTTGAAATTTGCATTTTTTTCCTTTATATTAGGGCTCTAATTATAATAACATGATTTACATGCAGGTTGGAGCCATCCACCCATTTATTAAATCTATTCATGTAAGATCATTTGAATGAATTTGAGTTCCCATGTTGTTTGATCCTTAATTACCTTTTAGTAGATTGTTTACTATTTGCTTATGTACATTTTTGCATTTATAGTAAAAATTTGCATAACCAGATTGTTCAAGAAACGATTTTATTTCCTAATTAGGATTTTGCCAGTCTATTCTATTTCTAAAATAAATTCATACCCATTACTACCCCTTTGTAAGCCAAACATTCTCTCATTGATTGATGCGTTAGGGTTTACATAAGCTTGGTTCATTGTCTATTCTCATTCCACACTAAGAATGGTATTTAGATTGGGTGGGAGATTGGCCTTTATGTAGACTTGACATTGGAAATTGCAGTTAGGACTCAATAACTTTTCTTGTTATTTTGTCCTTTCTCATAAGACAAAGAATATTAGAAAAAAGTTCATGTTTAGCTGGGTTCTAATTAGTTACAGTTTTATCCCGATAGAACCTGTGAGAATTTTTAACTCCTTTCAGTTGAAATATTTTATAACTTGGGGTGCAGGGCTTCTATTTTGGTAGGACTGCTAAAGCCCACTGTCATGGAAGATTGTGTTCAGATGCAGAAGCTCCTATATAGAGATGAAGCTGCCTTGTAGTCGGCCAGCTAGATTAATAAGGCTGCATTTACAGAGAAAAGTCACACCAACAACCAGGCCACAAAGGATTGCTACTTCTAAGCATTTCCCAAACCAGTATTCTAAGAACACTGCCTTTGCAAGACATTAAAAATGAAGAAAGTGTTCTCTGGTGCAAATTTACAATCGTTCTTTACTGCAGCCCTTCTCGGAGCCTCTGAAGCCTTGCTGCACTCTGCGACTCTCCCAAGGAGTTTTGGGGAAGAGTGCGCCTCTCAGACATAATCAGCCACGGAACCCCTCCAGTGGCGCTCAAACAACAGGGGGGACGGTGCCCCTGGGCGGCAGGGACCCACCTTGTCCACTTGCCCAGAGAGGTTGTGCACGTGTGCAGGAAACATGCTTGCCTGAGTAAAGATAAGATTTGCACTGTAGCCACGTGAAGAAAACAAACATTTAGTAGCATTATAAACCAGCCTATAACACCATCCCTTCTCCAGTTTCTAATTATTGGCTGGTCTCATAAAAAGAAAATAGCTGATGTCACCTTGCATAGCACACGTGGTCCCTTTCCCAGGCAGTACAGGGAGCCACATGGTAGAGCAAGGCTCTCCTGTAGCCTCTGGGAGCTCTGAAGCAGGGATTTTATGTAATTCTTTTGGAAAGCATTTTAAATTTAAACAAAATTTTATAAAGTCATGGGCAGGGGTACCCATGATGTATTTTCTAGCCCCAAATGGCTTTGGCCCATTTTATTGCCAGCTGTGCAGACTGGTGTTATAAACAGCCTCCAAAACCTTCCTCAGAGCAGCCGTTTCAGAAATAGAAATCAGTGTTCTAACAAACCTGGTCTCCTTAATAATTATAGGTAAACTGGATGTCCAACACAGAAGCAGAGTCAAAGACCTGTTTAGTCCTACAAGTGTTTTTGTTTTTAATTCAATTTATTAGGGTGGTGCTAGCAAACATAATTACACAGGTTTCAGGTGCCCAATTCTACACACATCTCTGTACACCATATTGTGTTCACCGGCCTCCTCAAGTCTAGTCTTTATCCATCATCCTTCAAGTGGTTTTAACATGCACACATAGAGTGAGAATTTAATTCATTTGGAGAATCCTGTGCTTTGTAATTCTCGTTTCTTAAACTCGCATACTTTTCAAACTGTAAATGGTTGCATTTTAAGGGCCTTAAATAAGAGCTGAAGTATTTCTAACGTGAAGTTCTGAGCATATTGAAAACTAAAGTTAATTTGTTCCAGTAAATATTTTAAATGTACCTGTGTATATACTAGTACGTACATGTTTACATACATACATGTAGTAATCACACATATATATCATTTAAGTTATGCAGTTATGTTTCTGAATATTTTAAACCCAAACAACTAATCTACATTCCTTTTGCTGTGAAGTTCTAACTGGTATTAAAATGAATTAGTGCATTCGACGTGATTGTTTGCTGGAGGTTGATGCTTTGATTCTCCATGTCCTTAACTGTGGGCCATGCTTCAGTTTTCTGTGAAATAAAAATAAGAAATAGTACCTCATAGGATTGTTTTAAAGTTGTGTTGTATGTAACTTTTACGGACTGTGTGGTACAGAATAAGTACTCAGTAAATTTTAGTTATTGTTATTCTAGAGTCAATCATGGTCATGGATGGTGAACATGGAGACAGTTACATGCTGAAGTGATTGGAAAAAGAGCTCTTTGTACATTTGTTATACTGCAGGTGGTCTTTGAAAATTAAAATGTGAAAGTAGCCCTGGCCAAGTAGCTCAGTCGGTTAGAACATCGTCCTGACATGCCAAGGTTGCAGGTTCAATCCCCTGTCAGGGCACATACAAGGAGAAACCAATGAATGCATAAATAAGTGGAGAAACAAATCAATGTCTCTCTCTCTCCCCCTTTCTCTCCCTCCCTTCCTTTCTCTCTAAGATCAATATTTTAAAAGTGTAAAAGTATTTGACTTTTTAAAAAATGTGTGTATTTGTATTAAGCATGAAAGATGTTTTCTTTCCTTTGACGCACACAGATAAAGGTATACACGCTTCAGAGAGATATCATATAGGTGAATTTGGAATTACAGCTCTTTTTTCCAGTGTTTTCAAGTTGGGAAAAGAAAAACTCATTTAAAAGCTCAGACTATCATTTTAAAACAACCGATGAATCAGAAGCTTATGTGTCACATTTTACTTCAGCAGATGTTTGCAAAGCATGGGCGGTTTAGACCTTGAAACTGAGACTAATGTGTGCAGAGTAGAGTTGTTTCCATCTTTGCTGTTGTCATGGATGCCAGTGAGCATGTGATGTCACATGGTTTTTAGAGTAACTCATGTAATTATACTTAAGTAGCTTAGAAAACTGTTCCCTGAGAAGTGTCCTGAAAACGTGGTGACATTATACTGATTCGAATGGTGAGGAGAAAAGAGCACTGACTCTTCCATGGGAACAGTGAGATTCTGGTCCAGCATGCAGCTCTCAAATGTCCCCAGTGACGCCTTCCTTGAGGGCAGGGACCTAGTGATAAACATCTGGTGTCCCTTACAGCATGCAGCCCAGGGAAAGCCAGTAGTATGCTTATTAGAAGATGTCACAAATAATCTTGTGGACAGGCACTTGACCCTTGCTGACCTATGAAAGGGAAGATTTGGACTAGACTTTCTGACACTGTGCCACGCGTACCACTGGTAGGATAAGAAGTGGCTTTCAGTGTACACTAATGGATTATTAAAATTTTTCTCATTTATATATTTTTAATGAGTATATTAAAATATGTAAGTGGCATACCAAACTTGTGATTCTATCATCATTATTCTATAAGACACCACTCTTTTGAAATACATATATAGACTAGAAATAACTATTAGCATAATGTGTAGATATGACAAAAATTGTGTAGGTAATATGTTAATAAGCATTGTTTAGAAACCGGAGTCTCTGGACATTCTAGACTCTTTCTGACTTTCTTTATTTCATTATTTCAGTCTGTTGAGAATTTAATAGGATACTTCCCCCAGTTTATATTTTTGCTATACAAAAAATTGAGATAAATGGAGGAATAACATGATCTTACCATTTGCAGCATGGAAATAAGTATTCTTAACCTTTCTTACCTTAGAGCAATGTGGTGAGTTAATGAACTTCAGTTTTCTTAGGGCTAAATGGTGACTGCTGGAAGTTAAGTGCGGTGTGAAACCTGATAATATCAATATAATCCTGTATAGAAGTGTTGACGGAACTTGCCAGGATCAGTATTGATTAAAAAAACAAAAGTTAGTTGTTGTATAATCATCAGCTGTTTTGTGTGTTCTTTAATTTGGCTGTCCTTTTCTCCTAGGTTCCTGGTGCAGTTCAGACAGGATAAAGTATGTGTGAAGTTCATTCAGGGCAGCCAGAAAAACGGGAGTGTGCCAACGTGCAAACGAAAAAACAACCGTCTCCTTGAAGTCGCTGTTCCTTAACTGGTGTCTCCTTTTGCTCTGCTTTCCTGGACTTGTTTCATTGTAACAGTGCAATTTGGTTTTGTTTTGGGTTCATTGTATGTTTGGGAATTGTTAAAGGCTAATACCATTAGAGTCCTTTGGCAAAATAAAAATATTTAACTAGTCAATTTTTATTATTGGAATAGTTTTAACGCTTGAAGTGCACATTCTGTGCACAGTCCTGGGACAGGATTGTAGAGACTAACAGTGTCCATGCCATGTCATATGTGTTCTTTGTTTAGTCCTCGTGTTAGATCTGTGTAACCTAAAACAGCATATTATTCATAATCATTAATACATCTAAGTATAGGAAACAGTCGTAAAAGATAGTGCATTCATTCTTCCAATATTTATTGAATACTTACTCTGTGCTAGGCACTGTACTAGATGGTATGAAAGTTATTAGGAATTTTGTTTGTTTTGTTTTTAAGGCCATTGCATTCTGGCTGGTTTGTGCTGGCTTTGCCAAGGCTGGGAGGGTTTGAGAATGTTGAGACCAAAACAGGAACTGTTGGTGATGGACAATATGATTAACAATCCTGTAGTGTGACCTTAGCAGTATACTTCAAGAAGGGCTGGTCCTAGGAAGTAGAAATATACAACTGGGTAAAATGCCTCTACATGTGGTTTCTATTTGAAAAGAGGTGACATTTGAACAGGATTTATAATTTGTTTAGATCCCTTATACTTGCTTGGAAAACAGTCATTCTTATTTTAGAAAAAAAATGACAGAAGCAGTCCAGTAAGATTATATTTTCTGTTTCTGGTAAACATCATATATGATCCTACATATGCTAATATCTACAGAGTATTGTTTTCATACAAATGTGAGTAAATATTTTAAACAGCCAATACAATGGAGGGCTGAAAGCCTTTCAGATAGTGGCAAACATTCTATGTGATGTGCAATAAACATCCAAGATCTTTTTTTTTTTTGAAAGTTTTATTTATAATATACATTTTGTATGAGAGAGGTGATTGGTACAGGGTGCATATTTTAATCAAGGATCAAAATTGGTTAATTTGCGGGACCTTTTTTTCTTTTTCAAATTTACAATAAGGGTTCATTTTGGAAGTTACATTTTAAACTGTGGAGTCATTGTTTCTTATTTGGGAGGATAATGTACAATATACACAGTGGTATGTGAAATAATAAAACTGTTCTAATTTGGTGCCATTTCTTGGATCACAACTGTATTTTTGTATTTCAAGCTATTTTCCTATGTTGTATGTCAATTCATTGTTGCACAGAAAGGCTTTACAATCCAAACATTTTATGTTCTCTGTGTAATTGAATTTCTCTTACCTTTTATAAACCAGAAACATTCATTGAAAGTATTTTCTGGGGATTTTCTTTTCATTTTGTACTTAAAAATATTGCTTCCATAAAGATATTCTCAGAAGCCTTTGTGTTCCTTGGTGTGGATAAAGGAAACAATTACTTCCCTTCAGTCTTCTCCAATGAGTACCGAAAGTGGTAGATTGATGATTCCTGAAATAGGTGAGTAGAAATTTAGAGCTGAGAGATGTTTTTAATTTTTTATTTCATTTTATATTTTAACTGAATTTATTGGCTTAATAAAATTATACGTTTCAGGTGTGCAATTCCAAAATACATTATCTGTATATTGTGTGTTTACGACCCCAAATCAAGTTTCCTTCCATCACCATGTACCCCTTTACCCTCCTTTCTCCTCGCCCCCTTTTCCCTGTGGTAATCATACTGTTGTCTATGGTTTTCTTTTTATAATTTTTGCTTAATCCCTTCATCTTTTTCACCTAGTCTCTCAACCTCCTCCCCTCTGATATCTCACAGTCTGTTCTCCATATGTATAAGTCTGTTTATGTTTTATTTGTTAGTTTACTTTGTTCACTAGATTCCACATTTAAAAATATATTTAACACATTTACATTGTTCAAAATACTGGTATAAAAAGATCTACAATACAGATTCTTCCATCTCATCAGTCACCACCTGCTCAGTTCCCATGTCCCCCCCAAAGTTAACCATTGCTTTTAGTTGCTTTTGCATTGCTTTATGCATATGCAAGTATGTAAGAGGAAATAAAAATATAGATCTTCTAGTTAGTAGACAAAAGAAATATATTAAAGGCATTGTTTTACTTTGCCATTTTTTTTATTGCTAAATGAGAGGCAGGGAAGCAGAGAGACAGATTTCCACATGTGCCCCCCACCGGGATCCACCCGGCAAGCATTCTACTGGGACAATGGTCTGTCCATCTGGAGCTGCTGCTCCATTGCTCGGCAATAGAGCTATTTTAGTGCCTGAAGCAAGGCCATAAAACCATCCTCAGCGCCCAGGGCCACCTTTGCTCTAACAGTTTGAGCCATGGCTGTGGAAGGGTGAGAAGGAGGAAAAGGAGAAGGGTGGAGAGACAGATGGTTGCTTCTCCTGTGTTCCCTGACCTGGAATTGAACCTGGGACTTCCATGCACTAGGCCAACGCTCTACTGCTAAGCCAACTGGGCAGGGCTGTCTTCATTCATTACACAGTAGCCTAGTCTTCTGTTGTATGGATGCACTGTAATATATTTACCCAGTCTCCTACTGATCATCATTGGGTTGTTTTCTGAATGGAAGTTTAAGTCCAGATGGGAAGGAACAATATATATTCCAGCTATCTACTTGTTAAATTCCCTAAACACTTTATTTGCAGATTGTACAGTGTGATGTGATAGCAGTTGCAGTATTATATTTTCCAAAGTTTATTTCCAATAGAAAGACCATTTCATCTCAAATTTTATGGTAACTATTCTGCAAGGATTTAAAAAGGTCTATAAAGTAGTTTTAAATGAAAATAGTTTTGCATATTATATGCATTGCTGAAGGAGTCAATCATTACTGGTCATGAAATTCATTCTAGGTGAGTTGTAAGTAGAGTCAGTGGAAAAGGTTTCCTGAACTTTAGCAAGAAAGCTTCCTTTTGTATCAGGGTAAAATTCACCTCCTTAGAGTGCCCTGAACTAAGCTAGCCAGTGAGGAGAGCATCTTCATAGCTATAAGTGGGATGCCGCCTATCTTTTCCATAGGGAGCAAGCTAGCAATGAAGGAAAATGTAATTGCACAGAGCAATTATTTAGAGATTTTCAGTTTAGAAATGGAATATTAAACCCTGGTTTTCAATCCTGAGATTAGAGTTAACTGCCCTTCAGAGGATGTAAGTCATTTTTTTGTTGGAAGCCCTTTGCATTCACCATCAGGGGGAAAAGCAGCAATAACTTGATCTCACTGGAAATGAAAAGACAGGCACACATTCCAGGTGACGCCATTCTGAGAGCAATGTTTCCCAAAATGTCACCAAAATGACCTAGGTCAAAATCACAAAGAAAATGTGTTTTTGCCTGACCTGTGGTGGCGCAGTGGATAAAGTGTCAACCTGGAATGCTGAGGTTGCCAGTTAAAACCCTGCACTTGTCTGGTCAAGGCACATATGGGAGTTGATGCTTCCTGCTTCTCCCCCCTTTCTCTCTCTCTCTCTCTCTCTCTCTCTCTCTCTCTCTCTCTCTCTCTCCCCCCCCCTCTCTAAAATGAATAAGTAAAAAAAAATTCTTAAAAAAAAGAAAATGTGTTTTAATAAGACAAAACAAAACTCTGCAGATTCCTGGGCTCTATTTCCCAACAGAATCAGAAACTCCAGAATAGAGTTTGAAAGTAGACACTTTGGAGAAAATGTCCAGGTGACATGCTCATCAAAGTTTGAGAATCACCAAGAAAAATAGTAGGGCTGCAGTTACACACAGCCGTCTTTCTTAAGTCTAGGAGGTGCTGATGCATATACAATGAGACAACCACTGGCCTCAAGCCTTGGCATTGTGGACTAGACCTGCCAGTGCTACCCACCCACACACTGCCTGACTAAAGGTTACTGATAAACTGTAGCACTGCCCTATTATAGCAGGCGAGCAACCAGTACTTCTTAAGTTTTGAATTTCTGTCATTCCTGCAATGGAGAATTAAATATTGGTGGCTCTGCAGATTTCCTCTGTACACTGGCCTGGCCACACAGACCTAACTTGTTCCCAAGCACCACTTAGTTGCCCAGTCCTTGGAGGTCTAGATTAACGTGCTTGAAAAAGGTAACCAGGTAGCGAGTACCAAAAATCAGGCCATGGTAGTTGCCAAGTTTGCAATGTGGTTGACGCAATTACTCTTGACTCTGACTTCCATCTGCCACAAGGCAAAAAAGGAACGTGGGAAAGTTCCTCTCTAATGTAGTAGGCAAGGCATTTAAGTTCTAAGATACTCAAATAACAAGCACTCTTAAACTGGTGTATATTGCTAAGGGAGAAATTAGTAAATTTCTCAATGTGTCTATTAAGTGTTTTTCCAACAGGCATTTAAGAAAGAGCCTTTGTTTTAAGCTGGGCACTGTGCTTTTATTATACTGCAGTCTTCAGGTTCACTCCATTAGGTGAAGCAAGTAGAAGGGATGAGAGCTGACAGCAGTGTTGCTCTTCCTGCTGAGAAAAACAGCTGCGAGTTTCCATTGTCCGCTGGGAGGATTCATTTTGAGTTAATATATTATCATTGGAAGGGTTCTTTCTTTGGATCTCATTTAACGGATTCATCATGTGCTTTTTTTGTTCCTAGATTCTGGTTAGCCAAATGTTGGGAAACCATGACTTTGACAAGCTGGTCTCATCAGTTTCTATTCCAATAGCCACTCAGAAAAGTAATTGGTTTGAGTTGGTTTCCTCCAAATCTTGGAATCATTTGCCTCATTGTCTTTGGTTTGGAGATCATTTTCAAAATCTGGAGTTAATTATTAGTACAGAATAAGCCGCAATCTCTTCCTCGTTAACGTTTTTTTTATTATTATTATTTATTGCTGGCTCAATGGCCAACTCTCTGGTCAGTGCCACAAAATTTAAAAATCTAACTCTGTAACCAAGGAAAATAGTCTCAACTTCACAGCGTTTAAGGAAGAAACTGGGAACAGAATTTAATTCCATTTTTACCCAAATATGTTCCAGTACTGAGAGAAAGAAACAGATCAACCAGCCACCATATCTTATTTTTTAATGTTTTTTATTCAGTTTTGAGGTACAGTTGATATATAATGTATTAGTTTTAGGTGTACAACACAATGATTTGATATATGTATGTATTTATGAAATTATCACAATAAGTAAATACCCACCACCTCAAATAATTACAATCTTTTTCTTGTGATGAAAACTTGAAGATTACTCTTAGATCATTTTACTTATTTTAGACTCACCCCAACTTTATTTTTTATTTTTATTTTTTTTTAAGTGAGATAGACAACAACAGAGAGGGACAGACAGGAAGGGAGAGAGGTGAGAAGCATCGGTTCTTTGTTGCGGCTCCTTAGTTGTTCATTGATTGCTTTCTCATAAGTGCCTTGACGGGGTGGGGGAGCTACAGCAGAGCAGGTGACACCTTGCTCAAGCCAGCAACCTTTGGGCTCAAGCCAGTGGCCTCGGGATTTTGAATCCGAGTCCTCTGCATCCCAGTCTGATGCTCTGTTCACTGAGCCATCACCTGGTCATGCTATACTCACCCCAACTTGCTCTTTTTTATTTTTCTTTTCTTAACTTCCATTCATCTTTCTGTCCTTCCTTTCTCTTACCAATTAATGGATCTGGCATGTTCTTAAAACATTTTTAATGACATATACATCAGAAATGTACCTATTAAAGGATTTTTACAAAGTGAACACATTCATGTAACCAAAACAAGAAACACCCCAAGGATAACACTCGGTAGCCCCCTTCTTCATACCAGTCATAATCCCCAACAAAAGTAACTTATTTTCTAGTACCATATATTAATTTTGCCCATTTTTTTTACTATCTATATAAAATCATGGAGTATATATATACTCTTCTTCCTAGCCTCTTTCATTCAACATTATAATTGTGAAATTCATTCATATTGTTGCACCTAGCTAAAGTTCTGGTTGTATAATCTTGTAGGTAGACTATAATTTTGTAATCCATTTTACTGTTATTGGGCATTTAGCTCTTCTATATAATGCTGCTGCAAACATTCTTGAATTTATCTTTTGGTGAATGTCTGCACATTTCTACTGAATATGTACCTAAGAATAAAACTGATGAGTCATAGATTAACATATTCAGCTTAGCAGATTCTGTCAAACTGACTTCCAATGGACTACCAGTTTCCACTCCTACCAATGGTGTATGGGGGTCTGTGTCCTTGCCATACCCAGTATTGTCAGTCTTTATGGTCCTTCTAACGGATCTTAGCTTTAATTTGCATTTTCCTAATGATTAATGAGCTTGAACACCTTTTCAACGTTAGCAATTTCCATATTATTTGTGAAGTTTCTATTCAACTATTTTGCTTTTCTTTTCCTCCTGATGGGGCTGTGTAACCTTTTTTTTTAATTTAATTTGAAGTTATACTTTGGATGGGAGGTCTTTCTCAGCTATGTGTGTGACATGTGTCTTCTCCCAGTCTCTGGGTACCTTTTCATTCTCTTAACCACTGTATCTTGGTAAACACATTTCGTTTTTGTGTAGTTCAGGTTACCAGTTCTATCCTATGCTTGGTAATTCTTGTTTTCTGTTTAAAAAATATTTGTTTACCCAAGATTTTGAATATATTCGCTTGTAATTTCTTCTAGAAGCTTTGTTTTATCTTTTATATTTAGCTCTTTAGTCTACTGAAATTGATGGGGGATGGTGTACAGTAGGGAGTCAAAATTTATTTTTTTCCATGTGGCTATCCAGTGGACCTGGCACCTTTTATTGCAAAGGCCATCTTTGCGCCAGTGCACTGTTTCTAGATGCTCTTCTATTAAATTATTTGTGGGCCCTGGCTGGTTGGCTCAGCGGTAGAGTGTCAGCCCAGCTTGTGGAAGTCCTAGGTTTGATATTCGGCCAGGGCACAAAGAAGAAGCACCCATCTGCTTCTCCACCCTTCCCCCCTCTACTTTCTGTTTCTCTCTCTTCCCCTTCTGTAGCCAAGGCTCCATTGGAGCAAAGTTGGCCCCGGTGCTGAGGATGGCTCCATGGCCTCTGCCTCAGGCACTAGAATGGCTCCTGTGCAACGGAGCAATGGCCCAGATGGGCAGAGCATTGCCCCCTAGTGGGCATGTGGGGTGGATCCGGATCAGGTGCATGCGGTAGTCTGTCTGTCTCTCTGCCTCCCCGTTTCTCACCAGAAAAATACAAAAAAAAACCCCACAATTATTTGTGATTACTAAATTATGTTAATAATTATAGTTTTATAACATTTTGGTATAATCATTTAGAAGTGAATTTATAACTCGAAGCTTCTATACTCGTGATAGGATGAGGATGAGAGGAAGTATTAAAATTAAAAAGTACACATTTTCGGTATTTGAAGTAGTGATCACTCATCAGAACTAAAAGTACGGCTATAAAACCAGCCCTTCAGCCACAGGAATTTGGGCAGAGGAGTTCTCATGGGATCCTCTGGGGGAAATATTAAATGTTTCCTTGAAATAAATTAACAACTTCTAATTTTATATGCTATTTTGGTTTTCCACTGACTGAGTGGTTTCTATATTATTATCCCCATTTTAAGTTTTCCCTAAAGTCTTTATAAAATGACTGCTTCTATAATAAATGCATGTGAATATTGTTTTTAGGTAAGACTTTATCCCTCTTAGATTCGGTTTCTTCAGTGGTGAGAAACCTGATAACTTTCCCAAATCTTTAACAATCTTTAACAATATTTTTATAATCTTTTACACCTGATTATCTTGTGCAATGATAACAGTTTATAGATGAGGCCAGATGGTGCTAGAAGTGGAGTCCGCCTCTTCATTTGGCTTTTCCCACAATTTCTTTTTAATTTAAAAAGAAAATGACTTCTAAATCATTTCTGAGTAATCATCCAATCCATTCTCTTGTGTGCAGTTCTGAGCCAGTTAAATTTAGAATTGCTTTTTCTAATATGATCACTGCAAACTCGGCTTTCCTAAAGTTGAAATTTTAATTGAGAGGAATAATACCAAAAAGGCATTTAATTGCATAATTTTCAGTAGCATTAAAGGCATACACATTTTTTTTTCACAAGAGGAGCAAATTGTAGGCAAAGGAAGACATTTAACATTCATTTTATATGCACCAATAATAATTGCTTGGAAAGGTCTCCATAAGTCAATTGGAAATAAGTTTGTATCAGTCTGAGTTCATACAAAGAAGGGAGAGGGATAGAGTTGTTGAGATAATGCACAGGAGAAAGTAGAGGTTTTCTGCAATTTAGAAAGGTATAAATAGTCCTTCAGCTTCAAATTCACCTTCTTTGTTTTTTCAGTAACAATGTATCTGCTGATACTGCCATTCTAGAATCATCAAGATTCTCCTTGTTATGGCCCCTAAAAATGACCTGAAAATGAATTTGCTAAAGTTTGAAAACAGCTTATAAACTAGAAGCTCATAGAAGATAGGGCTGTATTTTCAGCAGGACTTAGCACTGTGTTATTCAAGTGAAATTCCCTAATCAGAAAGTTTCTATTCAAATGACCAACCCAGAATTGAGAATCTAAGTTAAGGGTGTTAGAGGTTTAATGCTGCCAAACACCATTTGCACGAGGCAAGAAGTCATTCTAATCTTTGAGCATCATTTTTTAGAATTTGGGTGACAATAAAATGTTCATAGGTATCTTAGTGTTTGTTTTTCTTGAAAAATACCTTTGCTTTACTGTAGTTTTGAATATAAATGGGGCAGGAGTTTTGTGTCTGGGCATTGTTGTGTGGACAGATGGCACAAACTAAGGTAGAGATCTAGAAAATGGCAGTAGTTGGATCCTAGTCTTTGACCATTTGGAGGCTGTTTCATAACAACTGTCTACTTCCTTGCACAATTTGAACTTGAATCTGAAAAATAAATGGCATCTGGCAACACTAAATGGAAAGCACTTGGAGACTGTAGCTGAAAAATTATAAAAGGGGAAGGAAATCCACCCACCAATTTGTTGTTTTTACTGGTAAAAAAAAAAACAACAACCCACAGATAAAGATTCCATGTGTAGTGTTTCAAACTGTTCCAAACCATACCAGGCACACAAAGTTTGAAAAAATTTACATCACAAGTGTGGTTTGGTTACAATACATATAGAAACACACACCATTCATATCCCTGTCTAGAAATACCATTTTTGATGGGTACATGTGGCTAGCTAGGACAATTGCTAATGTCTGCTTTAGTCATCCTTATTGCTCAGAAGTCATCATTAGTCATATGGTTGCTACATTCAAACAGACCCATCTGAATATATTTTGTCTTTGGACAACCTCTCAAGAATTTCATTATACTTGCTGTGAGATATGGTACATTCTAGTAATGGGAACTGCTTTATGTTGAGGGTAGAGATTTAAATTCTTCCAATTTTGCCGAGTCCTGTTATGATGTGATCAAATCACATATTTTTCAATAACTGCATCATCATTTGTTCTTTTCCTAGAGCTAGTAAAATGCCTTTAAACTAAGATCAGATCCCTAAATGGGCAATTTTGCTTTTTATCTTTACCCAACAAGTCTTGCCAAATCTGTGTCGTTAAACAAAAATGCCAGTTGATGGCTTGGCAGAATCTTTCATTGCCATTTGAATGAAAGTGTATTGAGAGAGCGTTGAAGGTTGCCATCTTGATTTAGAATGTGGATGCTGAGAATTAAAAGTGTTAGTGAAGGAAAAACACTTTCTAGCCTGAAAGAGTTTTCCCTTTACACAATGGGGTTTTAAGCATATCAGTGAAATAATATTAAGAGATTGTCATCTAGTTAGGTGCTTGCCAACATTTTCTAGCATAAAGACCCATTGTTAATTTTCCTGTGAGCAACTGAATGATGGTGGTTATGCTCTTAGCATCTTTACAAGTTCATGACTTGAGTAGATCTGCATTTTCTTAATCACAGCACATCTCAACACATTTGCAAAAATGGAAATTATACATGTTTGTAATCATATAGTCAATAAGACTAGGTTTATGTGAACTCATAGATCTTATGCAAAAACTCCTAAATTTGGGAATTATCAACCTGTGTCCTCTCATCTCTTCACTTTATAGATAAAAATAACTAGGGCCCAGAGAGATTCAATGATTGGTCCAAGGTCTTTGTGGCAGAACTAGAATGCAACCCATGTCTTCTGATTTTTCCATTCCCCACCACAGGCTGGCTCCCTTAGGAGGATTGGGGAAAAAATGTCCAAACTCATGAGTTTTCATGTATGAATTTACAGTGATGGATATTAATTGAAGATGCCACAATAAAAAAAATGTGAAGAAAATACAGGACCCTGATGGAAAAGTTAAAACTGGCAGTGCCCAGCACGTGGTAATTGTGCAATAAATAGAGCAGATAGAAGCACAACTTCTTGCCCATATTTTTTTTATTGATTGATTATTGATTTTAGCTAGAGAGGAAGGGGGAGAGAGAAAGAGGAACATCAATCTGTTCATGTATGACAGGATTGAGCCATCAAACTGTGCTTCAGGCCAGTGCTCCAACCAACAGAACTATCCAGCCAGGGCTAGGATTCTTTCCCATATTTAAACCTCTCCCTGTGCATTCTAGTTCCCTTAAACATGAAGGTTTCATTGTCCTTGTTCACTTAAGTTATATAATTGAATGTTCCAACCTGCTTTTACCAAATATATTGACTAAAATTATTCGATTCCCACCTCCATCCATAACTTTGTGTAATAACTTCATGGGACTTACCCATATCTGTAGACCATCCCTCTCCCAGGAAGTGAACAGAAGCAGATGGAGTGTTCTCATTTCTCCGGCAAATGTTTCAGAAAGACTTTCTCTCTAGCAGTCCTAAGGAAAGTAACATTGATATGAACAATTAAGTTTTCCCCTGGTCTTCATTCATTTTTTCTGGAATTATAGAAGCTGTATCTAAGCTAACAAAAATAGTAACTTCCAAAACCAAATTATATATTTATGTTATATATATATTTTTTTTAGCAAGGGAGAGAGGACAGACGGAGAGAGGTGCAACTCATAGTTGTAGCACCTTAGTTATTCATTGATTGCTATCTTATTTGTGCCTTGACCGGGACTCCACCTGAGCCAAGTGACCCCTTGTTCAAGCCAGCAATTTTGAGCTCAATCAGCAAACATGGGGTCATGTTTGTGATCCCGTGCTCAAGCCGAGGACTTTGGGGTTTCAAACCTGGGTCCTCAGCATCCCAAGCTGACAGTCTGTCCTCTGTGCCACCACCTGGTCAGGGCAAATTATATCTTTAATATCAATGGTATAAACTATCCTGCATCATGAACACAGATTCCAGAAACAAGTTTGCACCCCATGTCCTTGAAATTGTTGCATGAGTCCCCACTGGGCACTTCTTGTACAAGAGCAACAGAGATGTCTGAAGAAGAGTGCTTTGTGTCAGTTGAAGCCAAACACAAATTTAGATTCTTTCCTGGATCCAGCTCTCTCTGAGACAAATCGAGGCTTACTCTTGATTTCTCTTAAAGGGAAGAGGCGAGAACAGGTACCCTCAGCTGCCTCAAACAAACAAATAGGGTACGTTAGGTATTTTATCTCTTAGGGAAAATTGTTTTAAGTTTATTTGATAGTGACCATGTATAAGGTAGTAGTATTTAAGTCTGTATGAGACTAGGCATTTTTTTTTTTTAAGAACAATTGTGGCTGCTTGCAGCACATCATTTATTTGATAGGAACGATCATGGGGTAGATTGAGTTTCATGAGGCTGAAGTGAGCCAATGCCTGATACCTCTGAAGAAGTAATAATGCGTATTTGTACATATTTTCACTACTTAGACTCGGGGACCTCACACCTTTTATCTTTTAAGATGAACCATTGAGAGCAGATTGGAGGTTCCTTTTGGAGTCAGCTTTACTAGATCTTAATCTTGGTTTATAAACACACACATGGTCCAGGACTTCTGTGGCACACACTGACTCATGTTTATTTTCGAAGTACAGACATTCACTAACACTTTGCCCTGTTATTCTTACCTGGCTCAACCTTTCTAATCCCTGGGTCTCTCAACTCCTCAGGATGAGAGCACATCAGGAGCTTATATTATTGTCACTCGAGTCTGGCCCTGGAGCAATCCTGCTGTGAGGATTGCTCACAATTTTCTCATAAGAAATTAGTAAGTTAGAATTAATCATTTTGAGAAATGGATAATAAGTTGATGAAGATGAAAGTGTACACGGTAAAATGTGTTCCAGATGACAATTTGGTTGGAGATCTACTGCATGAACATTTTGGGTATAACATCACCTTGGTTCTCTTCTGACCCAATTCTGGAGAAGTCTACGCTCTTTAACATGACACCAGCATTAAGAAGCAGAGGTTTGGAGCCCTGCTTGTTGACTCAATGGTAGAGCATTGGCCTAGCGTGTGGATGTCCTGGGTTCAATTCCTGGTCAGGGCGCACAGGAGAAATGCCCAGCTGCTTCTCCACTCCTTCCCCTTTCATTTTTTTTTTTTCTCTCTCTCTGTCCCTCCCTTACTCCCTCCCTCCTTCTGTCCTGCAGCCATGGCTCAATTGGAGTGAGTTTTCCCCAGGTACTGAGGATGGCTCCAAGAACTCTGCCTCAGACACCAGAAAGAGCTTGTTTGCTGAGCAATGGGGCAATGCCCCAGATGATCAGAGAATTGCCCCCTAGTGGGTTTGCTGGGTGGATCCCAGTAGGGGCGCATGTGGGAGTCTGTCTCTGCCTCCCCTCTTCTCACTGAATTAGGGGGGAAAAGGCAGAGGTTGAATACCCTATGTTTCTTCACCTATGTGTGGTACACATCCTGCCCTGCGTGCAGGGGAGCCAGCAGTGCTCCGGAAATGCAGGCCCGGAGCTATACACCTACTGTTCTATGCAACAGACTGGCATCTCCACTTGGGGAGGAGCTGGCATGCTTGAAGCCACTTCCACTGAGAGACAAATCAAAAACAAGCTACTGGGAAGAAATTTTAAAGTGAAATGATGAGAAATAAAGTTTACGAAAACGCCAAACTTTCAGAACATGCCTATGACAGACATGTTTGTGTTATTCCATAGGGGATAGATTTTGTGTAAATTCTATATGGCACTGTTTTTTTTAAGCGATAAGCTATCACTTCTTCTGCTACCTCTCTCTTATTTTCTAGACCCTCTAATTTAATCTGTAACCAGAAGAAAATTAGAATTATGCGATCAGATATGCTTTCTGCTAACAAAAATAGCTACAACTTTGAAAATACTGTTTTCTCCCCAACTACTGAAGTATGGAGTAAGAGAAGAGTGGTTTCGGCACCTTAAGCGTGTCTTTCAGCACTTGCTGTGAATGACAGCTAATAGAGTAGAGACACCCTGGCAGACTGCTGCCTGAGCTCCAAATGGCTCTTGAACCTCCACAGCTGATGCTTTTGGACCATAAAGAGAAGTAATTGCATCAGCAGAATTTAATTTATGCTTCATTTAAGATTTGTAGGGAATGGCTTACCCCTTAAATCCTTGAGGCCGAGATGCTAAAGAAGCTATATAGACTCATACTCCTTCTATTTCTGACACTTATTAAACATGAGGAGCCTTATTTGCATTTAAATTTTAGATATGAGCCCTTTGACTTAACAGTACTGTTCATAAGATTTTCATGTGCTGTGACTGACAAATGGATATTTGAAACAATCAAATGCATGCTATACTTTAAAACCATATGATTCAGTCTGTCTTGTGGCTAAACTGTTTTCCAAAATAAAGTGCCCAGAATCCTCAGCTCTGAAGATGGTGTGTGCATACACATGCATGTGCACATGGGTACGCATTTAAAAAGAAGGGGAAAAACCCTCACTCTGCGATTGCTTTTGTGAACTTTAGCCTCCTCTTACAAACAGGCAGATCTCCTCCTCATTTGTGCTGCATCTAATCAGGAAGTACTGGAGATATTTTTGTAACTATTTTGCAACATAAGGCCATATCTTTCTGCCTCCTTAAAAACATGCTTTATCCCTCAAAGATCATAACACTTGGGTTAAAATTTTAAAAAAGGAAACAGACAAAATAGAATTCCATGATGCTGGCTTGGCCTGTATCCACCATACTTGACCAAACCCCTCCAGGTCACTGTGAATACCTTCCCTGCTGCTGGGAAAATGTAGCTTCCTTTCATCCATCAGGGAGATGGTCCATTGCTCTCTGCAGGGTGCACTGATGTGCTGGCCTGTGTCTAGGCCAGGGGTGCCCACACTTTTTCAGCTTGTGAGCTACTTATAAGATGACCAAGTCAAAATGATCTACCTACAATAAAATGCAAAACATAAATTTATTTCTTCTATATTATCATTATTTAAGTTACTATTATTGCTATTTAATATTGTGTATTCTTCTTTCACCTTTCTCCTTCTCAGCTCTCTTTTCGGAGGAAAGTCAATGTCATAGTTTTTATGAACAGTCCGAAAAAGCCGCTCCACATTTCCCTTCTTTGGAATAGCAATGGCACACAAACAGATGAGGCAAACGCACTTAGAATATGACATAGTGAAAAAAATCCCCTCCTATTCTGTATGAAAGTGGTAGGTTTTAGGCTTCTTACTCGGACCGCTACGGCACTCATTTTTATACCCTTTGTTGTATTTAGTTTAAATAAATTGAAGGCTAACTAGGCAGCAATATAACTGAACAAGTTAGCGTGGTTTAACGCGCATGCGTAGGGTGTCAAAAGTTCAGATGTCAGATTGGCTACCCTATATGCCAATCAAAACACAAATGTCTTTTTAATGTCATGCGATCTACCTACACTTCCTTTGCGATTGACCAGTAGATCGCGATTGACGTATTGAGCACCCCTGGTCTAGGCTATTCTGATAGACTGATGGGGAAGAAGGGTGAGAGAGATGGGAGAACAGGTGGTGACCCCATGGAGACAAGGGTGTGGCCAGGCTGTTCGCATGGAGCAGCAGGTGAGGCATAGTGACCAGGGCTAGGAGTGGGGGTTTGCACTGGTTATGGTAAGTGGGGAAATATGCCGTGATGGCAAAGGTGGTTTGAGTTGGATGCCTTATCATACTCTTTAATTAACAAAGAATGTCCTATTACATCCTTAAATGTTTCCTCCCAATTAGTCTTCTCAAACTCAGTTATAAAAATGATTTTATTAAATCAAAAATTATTTGTCTAAATCATAAAATTAACTTTTCAGAAAGACGCAACATGGAAACTTTCCAAGAGTGGAAACATCCTATGTATTTGAATGAACTTGCATTCTGCCTCCTCATCCCCCACAATTCCACTCCCACTGACTCACTCTGGACAGCGAAGTTTTGTGTCTGGGAGGATGTCTCCTCACAGCTCCTTCCTTTCACCCCCACCATGGGGTGTGTAGGATTGTGCTCAGCGCGGCACCTCCGATTCCCTGTCCTCTCGGCACGGTTCTCTGCATCTCTGGAGAGCTTATTCTCTTCTGCTTGCACAAGCTCTTATAATCGCCTTCCTTCTTGCCCTTTAGCTTCTCAGTGTTCTCAGGAGAATTATATATCTTCATCTTTACAGAATTTTTATGTACAAAAATGTATCCATATATTACATATTACGTTGACATTGCAGCTAAAAGACTGAATAAGTGCTCCTCATTTCAAGAAAAACTCATATGGAGACTTGTACTTATAAAACATAATTTAGGGATAGCTTTGCTTAAAGATTTCTTTCCTTTAAGAAAGAACTTACCATGGAGCTTAGTTCAATAGCCAATAACATCAGTAAATTATTAATGCTGCATTTCTAGCTTTTTAAAAACACTGTTAAGTGCCTAAACGGGAGGAAAGACTTTTGGGTTTCCTTTACATAATTTTCTTGTCCCTCTAAATCACCCTCTTTTGGCATCTTTCATTGTTTTAGTGTTGAACGAGCACATTTTCTTTCTTCTTTTTCCCCCATCATGAGCCGTTCCTTCATTACATGAAGATGTGTAGTCAACACAGCAGCCCTGAACCTCCTAAGAATTCGTACCTCCTGCTTGAAGCATTCTGTTCAGGGTGGGTATTGTGATCTCTTCAGATAGAAAGTGCTGGCAGAATTTTTCCTAGACCAAAGCTTTCATCTCTACCCATTAGGGAAAATGCAACGTAAATCATTGTGTCAGTGATATCCTTGGAATGCAGCACACACCTTCATCAGAAAGGACCTGCAGTCATAAGTGAGGGGAAATACAAATCTAGCACTCTGACTTGCTTAAGGCTGGCCCCTGGAAGATGGTTCTCACCCTATCTCATTTTCAGTGTGGGAAGCGGGACAAAGGACTTTGGGAGTGCTTAAGTATCCAGTCAGACCAGAACTCTCCTGATGTGGACAGGGACTCTAGCAGGCCAGATGTTCCAAGTTACATATGCAGAAGTGTTTGTGGTTGATTCTGTTTGAAATTGATTGTTGATACTCTCATGGGACAGCCTGTGACAAATAGTATAATAAAAATGTTAAAAATAGCATATTTATTCCTTGGAAAATCTGAGTTCCCACAATTCAGTGAGCTGGGAAAATTGCTAAACTTTTTGGACACAAAGTGCTGATTCTCGGTTCTTATAATCCTTTCATTGCACATATAATTTTTGCTTTTATGGATTCTGAACAATGCTCCAGCTAGCTATTTAGCAGTCTATACATAAAACTAATAAGTCAACTTATATTTTTTGAATAAAATTTTAAAATTTAAATAAAATGTTCATGCAATATTGATAAAATAGTTACAAAAATGACTGAATTCTTCAGAAATTTTTTTCTATGTATATACAGCCCTGCCCAACAGAAAGATAATGTGAACCACAAATGCAATTCATAGAAGTTAAAATTTTCTAGTAGCCACATTAAAAAAGTAAAAA
Source organism: Rhynchonycteris naso (assembly GCA_037038555.1). NCBI lineage: Eukaryota > Metazoa > Chordata > Mammalia > Chiroptera > Emballonuridae > Rhynchonycteris > Rhynchonycteris naso. Next base: position 42,109,917 of record CM072997.1, on the reverse strand, counting down.
GAATCAAGTAATATTAATTTTAATACTACATTTTGTTTTATTCTATGCATCCAAAAACTTATCATTTCAACATGTAAAACATAATTGAGATGGTTCACAATTTTTTCTTTAATTGAAGGTTCAAAATTCAATGTACATTTTATACTTACAGCACAACTCAACTCAAAGTACCCCATTTCAAATGCTCAGTTGCTTCCTGTAGCTCATAGCTACCATAGTAGACAGCACAGGTCTATACCATGACAAACATTTGAAAAAAAATGAGAAAAATAATCTTTTGTATAAAAGTATATGGACATTTATCAGTGTTTCCCAGGACCTTTGACATACAAGGAAATTGTATGATTTTTCAGAGTTATAGATCTTGTTTGAGAATGTAAGAGATGAAGACTAAGTAGATGGAGTAAAGAAATACCTTGTGTTGTGTGTGATTGAGGTCAACTAGGATAAAAATGTTTAATGTATTTAAGTTTATAGATTTCAAATAGCACTATGTATCAGGAATGGTTTGGGCGGCAAGTAACACAAACCTGAATTATAGTGACTGTAAAGGTTAATTTTATGTGTCAACCTGGCTAGTCTATGGTACCCATATTTGCTCAAATATTATTCTGGAGGATGGTTTTGGATTATATTAACAATTAAATCAGTGAACAATCAGTGCTTCTCTGGATCTTCAGCCTGCTGGCCCACCCTGCAGATTTTGGATTTGCTAGCCTCTGCAATCATGTAAACCAATTTCTGAAAATAAGCCTTTCTCTCTCTCTCTCTCTCTCTCTCTCTCTCTCTCTTTCTATCTCTCTCCCTCCCTCCCTCCCTCCCTCCCTCCCTTTCTGTTTCTCTATATGGTAAATTAAACCAAAAAGAGTTTATTTTGTCACAGAAGATATCTGGAGGAGGTAGGTGCTGATTTGGGTTTACCAGCCTGTTGATGTCATGACACTATCACTGTGGTTTTCTTGACTTTCCCTCATGCTCACTACCACATGGTTGCAAAGTGATGCTGCCTCTCCAGACACCACATCTGCATTCAGGACAGAAAAAAAAAAGGATGATTTTAAGAAAACAAAATATTTCAAAATTATCTCCTGTAATCTTCTATTTATAATACATTGTATCACAAAGTCTATATATATATACCAGCCTGTCCAATGGAAATATAAGGTAAGCCACTGGGGTAATTTACGTAAGTAATTTAAAAGCGCAAAGGCAGCAGGAAAAACAAGTGCTTTGTTCTTCTGGCTTCTATAGAAGAAAGCAGCAAAGAGGAAGAGATTAAAAATTATTGGATTATCAAGTCCATGGTGTCAAGTGCTAAGTAGAAGTTGGTACAGTCTTTTTGGAAGGGCGTGTATATATATATATATAATATGCAGTAACAATTCCAGACATTCTATAAGCAAGAAGCATTAAGATATTCCATCATTATCTACAACTTTGGATTTCACAGTTGTCATTTTGGCTGCCCAGGTGGGACCCAGCACAGAGTAAAGACAGCAGAAACTTTTCTCACAATGTTATATTGTGGTCATGAGATCTTCACAGTGACTTAAACACTCACAAAATTTTGAGTTTTTGAGGAAGTGCTGCAAGGCTCAGGATCCGTTAGAGATTATTTAAATCTGATCTTGCAGGGGGTTAAAGTCCAGGGCGCTGGGGCAAACATCAGAAGTGGCTGTGCTTGGTAGGGCTGTTGATAGTACTGATCCCACAGGTTTCCTGGGAAGAGAGGGCGAGATGACACGCAGCGGAGCACCTGGTCCATAATGAGCCCTCCCAGCACATTTCCTCTGTGTATCATGCGATATCACAGATCTCTCTCCCTGCACCTGGGCATTGGCACCTCCCTTCTCTTAGAACGACCCTCTTTCCCTGTGCTCACTTCCCCGCTAGAGTGTGGTTGCCTTCCCTGCCCATAGCCTCAAAACTTCAGGCCATCTCAGAGTATGTTTTCTTATTTGCAGACCTGACCACCTGGCTCTTGGCCTTTATTTTTTTAATGACTCTCATCACCATCCTCTAGCGAATAAAGTCTGAACCCCATAGTCTGACAGCAGGATAGCTTCAGACTGCCCACAGGAGAGACACTTAGGCATAGCAACTTGATGGAAGGGATTTAAAAATTGTTTCATTTTAAAAATTAGGTTGCATTTGTTACATCAATAAAATTAGCAGTTTTTTAAAAAGCCAACTTTAAGGGGCTCCCAATGACCATATCTGGAACAATTTGAGCAACAAAATGAATAAAATTAGACTACATGAGTCCATATTGATATAAATAATTAAATGAAAAAATAAATGGAGGAAAAGAAAAAGCTTTTTCTTAAAGGAGAAGTATAAGTAATAAATGTAGAAGTAAATGTTGGCAAAAATGACAGCAATAATTTTTTTAGACAAAAGTCATTAATGGATGCCAAAATTAGTAGGTAGAAATATAATGAGAGACACTACATTTGAATGACCTTAAATGCCACATTTTATTTATAAAGGGAAAAAAAACCTCATTAAATTAATAATAGTGGAGAATTCTAACAGAACCACCTTAACAAAGTGATCAAAAGTTAACATTACCAGCAACAGAACAAATCATGCCTTCTGATGGGATGATTTAAGAATGACACATACTGCTTCTGGGGTGTCTTTGCCAAAAACACATAGCCCGCATTAGTGGTTCTCAGTTGGAGTGGATTCCCTCTCACACTCAAGGGAACTTGGAAAATGACTGGAGACATTTTTAATGGTTGAGACTAAAAGAGTGCTGCTGGCATCAGTGAGTCAAAGCCAAGAGTGCCATTAAGCATACAACAACGGCCTGACCAAACAGTGGCTCAGTGGATAGAACATCAGCTTGGGCAGAGGCAGATTAAGGTCGGTTGAGGCCCTGGGCGCAGAAGAAAACATTGGGCCCCTTGTCGTTAGAAAAAAAGTGTAAAATTGGGGTTTTTCTGGGCCCTTCAGAAGTCAGGGCCCTGAGTATGTATGTGCCTGTGTGCCCTCCATTAAATCCACCTCTGGGCTAGGGACTTTGAGGACCCAGGTTTAAAACTCTGAGGTTGCTAGCTCGAGCGTGAGATCATAGACTTGACCCCAGAGACCCCAAGCTTGCCAGCTTGAGTGTGGGCCCATCTGGCTTAAGCAAAAGCCCGTCAGCTTGGACCCAGGGTCGCTGGCTCCAGAAAGGGGTTGCTCGGTCTGCTGAAGGCCCGCGGTCAAGGTACATGTGAGAAAGCAATCAATGAACAACTAAGGTGTCGCAACAGCAATGAAAAACTAATGATTGATGCTTCTCACCTCTCTCCATTCCTGTCTGTGTCCCTATCTATCCCTCTCTCTGACTCTTTCTGTCCCTGAAAAAAAAAAAAAAAGGAGAAAAACTGAATTAAAACTATCAATATAAACCCATATAATGTATACTTGATCTTAGTTTATTCCCAGGTATGTCCACTAAAAGAAACTAGAAAAAATAAACTACATAATAGCAATGAACATCTCTAGCACACATATTGTGATCTTGCAATACCCTTTTTACTATAAGGGACTGTGGAGACTGCAAGTGGCAAAAAGCCTTTGTAATTTTGAGGTTTAGCAAAAAGCTAAGTTCTCCCCCCGCCTCCATATTGGCTATGAAGCTGAATATTTGCACTCATCCCATACCCCCACTTCACTTGATTGCTTAAGTTGCTAGAAGCATTTTATGTGCCCTTCCTCTCACCCTCTGTTCAGATGTTGGTTGATTTCACTTATGCATGGGGGGGGGGATTCCTGTTGATGCCTTAAGAGAATCCCTGTTTTTCCCTCAGATGTGTGACTTTGTATCAAAGACTTCCTTATTCACATATGGCTATATAATAAAGCAAACTGGGGGTTATTTTGCTCTGTGTTGCCATCAGCTTGCAGAGGCCTCCTGATCCCATCCTATTTCTCTTTAAGCCTATTTTCTTCATTCTACATCATTTTCCCTCAGGTCCTGGAATTACTAGCTGCGCTGGTTCGTGTTAAGGGTCCAGGTCTCTTTGGAGAAATGATTGATTCTTGGTAAAAGGCAGGAAATGAACAAGATAGCCTTGGGACATTTTGTCATACCAGATGTCAAGGAAGCTATCAAAGACTACTAGGTTCATGTCTAAAGGACTCTAGAGTTGACTTGAAGAAGGTTCCACCAGCCAAAAATGAAAAATTTTGAGTTAACAATAATAATTGCAATGGCAAAAAATAATAATAATTTCAATGGCTTGAAGTTTATAAAATATGTCTAAATCCATGATTTTACAAAAATATGGAAAATAATTATTAATTTTAGAGGATGATAGAAAACCAAATCATTATCTTGAAAACTGGCAAAACAAGCCAAAGGATAAGGCATTTATCCTCCCTTTTCTATATAAACTGTATCACTGTGTAACCCAATAATGGATGAGGGGAAGTGTCTCTTTATAAAAGTATTCTAACTAATAAGTTAAAAAGATAGAACTGGAATATCACCATTTTGCAACCTGTAATGAGTGGCTGTCAGTATTAAGTATCAACAGTTTCTAAAATCACAAAAAGGAGAAACAACCAGATATTTTGTGCCTCTTATATTCTTCAAAAATAACACAAACATTTGTCAAGGAAATGAAACCAGATTTTGACCCTGTCTCTGGATTCAGCTTTTAATTTGAAGGAAATACTGTGAACAGAGGAATAAACCAGCATATTGTTTATTTATGGGGGATGGAAGAATTGTGATTGTGTTGGGGCACATTCAAGGGCTTTTAGGGTAACTGGAGAAGTTCTGTTTCACGACGTTGGAGCTGTTTGCCTTCTAATAATTCAGGAAGCTATACATTTGATTTGTATTTTTCTGTACAGGTATTAGTATTTTATTTTAAAATAAAATTAAAAAGAAAGAAGACAAAACAATTGAAAGACTGAGTGAATTTTTCCACAGCTGTTACTTTGGGAAGGCTTTACAAAATTCATGGGTTTATTTGACATAGAAAACTTACTTCTAAGCGACTTAGGGTTAAGTTTTCTCCAATTTATTGTAAGCTTTCATGAGGAGTAGATTTATTTTTAAAAAATAAGTAAACAAAACAGTGATAAGCTTTGTCCTTTGCTCTCCCAGAAGTGGTGAGAAAATGAAGTTATGTGTTTTCTCTTGCAAAAACGCTGCTTCATATTACCTAAAACATCTTTGTTTTAGCAGGACAGTAAATTTCTATGAATCAGCTAGGCAGCATGACAAGATACACAACTCTGGATTGTTTATTTATGTACCTACAGAATCTTTAGACAGGTTGGTGCTTGCACTATAGGCACATAGAGACAGTGCATTGTACTGAAAATATTCACTAAATGCCTTGTTTTAGAAAAATTAAATGAAGAGCATATTAAACTGCACCATGAAAATGCAAATAACTAAATCCAGACTATGAATTTATGTGTTTGTTGTTCATAGGTTTGGAGCAGGAAGATCTCCATCAGAAGTGTTCCAGAATTCAGTCTCTATGTTAATTCCTTACATCATCCCATGGCTTTAAATAAAATGATGACTACTCTCTCAAATTCAAGAGGCATCTCAAACTTATTATGTTTCAGACCAAAGTCTTGAATTTTGCTTCCACAAACTTTCTTTACCCACAGTTTCCCCATCTCAATAAATAACTACTTCTTCCTTCCAATTTTCTATCACCCAAACCTTGGAGTCATCCTTGATACCTCTCTGTCTTTATATTATTATGAACTCATGGACACATTTAATATGCAATATTCTATTTCTTTTATTATATATTTTGATGTTCAATTGGATTATCTCTTATGTATTTTATGTGTACATGTGTTATAAATTCCATAATACAATAATATGAGAATCTAGTCTTTGCTTTAAAATGTGAGAAATCTTTAAAATAATTATTTTTTATGTGAAAAAGACAGAGAGAGAGAAAGAGAGAGGAACAGATACGGGCAGACAGACAGAAAGGGAGAGAGATGAGAAGCATCAATTCTTCATTGTGGTACCTTAGTTGTTTATTGATTGCTTTCTTATATGTGCCTTGACCAGAGGGCTACAACAAAGCAAGTGACCCCTTGCTCAAGCCAGCAATCTTGCGCTCAAGCCAGTGACCTTGTTCTTCAAACCCCCAACCTTTGGGCTCAAGCCAGCAACCATGGTGTCATGTCTATGATCCCGCACTCAAACCAGCGACCCCATGCTCAAGTTGGTGAGCCCGTTCTCAAGCCGGCGACCTCGGGATTTCAAATCTGGGTCCTCTGCAACCCAATCTGATGCTCTATCCACTGCTCCACCACCTGGTCAGGCTTTAAAATAAATTAATGGAGAAAAAGGTAGTTTTATTTTTACGTATGTGTTTACCATTTTGCTGAATTTTACTCCTTCCTGTAAGTCTGCACTTCCATCTGGTTGGTTCTCTTCATTTTGAAAAGAAAAATCTTCTCTTGTCATGTTGGTAGAGCAGGTCTGGTGTTCCGCACTCCCTCTCTTCTCTTTCTGAACTCCAAGTACACAGACACTACACCAGTCAATATTGTCTAACAGGTTGCTTAAACTCAATTCTTTCTTTAAAAAACTTTTTCTTTTCTATTCTCTGAAATAGATAATTCTTATTGATCTATCTTGAAAGTCACAGGCTCTTCATTCTGTTATCTTCAGTCTATTTTGAAGATCATTTAGTGAATTATTTTTTTGAGGTTCTATACTTTTCAGTTCTAGAAATTTTACCTTTTTATAGTTTCTAGTTTCTGTTGAGATTTCTTAATATTTATGGCTATGTTTTTATTTAAGTTCTTACAGATATTTTAAATAGTTGCTTTAAAGTTCTTGTATGTTAATTCTACTATCTATTCATCTTGGGGTTGGCTTTTATTGATTGCTTTTTTTCTTGACCATGAGTGACATTTTATTTTTCTTTCTTCACTTATCCAGTAATTCGGATTTCAAATTAGACAATGTGAATGATATATTGAAGAGACTCTTGGATTCCATCATTTGATTATTCTAGCAAAAAATTCACTTGGCTGAACTTAAACTCCAAAGTCTCCTTCCCCTTCTGTGAGCAGTAGTTAAAACCTGAACCTGTAGTCAGTTCTTATTATCTTCTCCTTATCGTTTTCCACTGTTTTTTTTTTTTTTTTTTTTTTTTTTTTACCCCAAGTGTGTGCAGTTCAGGGGTCATTCAAGAGTTCAATGCAATTTATATGCAGATTTTTGGGCTCCTTACTCTGTGGAATCATTTTTTTCCCTGATATTTCTCTGCTTAATTTCCAGCTCTCTTGCAATCTCTAAATTCTTTCTTCTGACTCTTCAACCAATGATACTGTGCTCTCTAAGTGAGTTCTAGCTGTCTCATGTTATATGGACTGAAGACTACTGTCCAATGAAAACCTGCAATCTCATTTAGCCTGATTCTTTACTTTCAAGTGTTGAATTCTCCCCATTGTCTGCCACTTCTGATCACTTGATAGTGCCTTACACTTTTTTTTTAAAAAAACATATATCCAGAGTTTATGACTATTTTCTGTGAAAGTTTTCATCCGATACATGTTACTCTGTCATTCCTGGAACCAGAACTTGACAATATTTCTTACCTAGTATTATCAATAGCCACCTAATTGGTTTCCTGCTCCAATTCTTGCCCTTTCAGCCTGTTTTCTACCCAGCAGTCCAAAGTATCTTTTCAATATTTAAGTCATATCTTTCAATTATCTGGTCAGAATCCTCTGCTTCTCATGTCATTCATAGTAAAAGCTAATTTTTTTTTACAGTGACCTGCAGGGCCCTTTACCATCTGGTTTCTTACTATCTCTATAACTATAGTCTACGTTCTGCTGTAAGCACATTTCTCTCCTTACTGTGTTAACATACAGTAGATACACTCCTGTGTCAAGGCCTGAGTCCTGGCTGTTCCCCTACCTAAAATGCCCTTCCTTGAGAAATCCACCACTGTAGTTCTCTAGCCTGCTAGGAACCAGCAGTGTCACGTGGAAAAGCAGCTCAAGTCACAAACTGTTGTCAAGAGAGGAGAAAGAAGCAGTCAAGAGAGACTAACCTCTTATATCTCCTTCTTCCAAAGCTTTTATTGATCAAAAGTAGAAAAAAGGTAACAAGATTGCAGGGGAGAGAGATCAGGTGATAAGGGGAAAAACTGACTAATGTACTTCTTGTTGATATAGAAAAATTATATTCTTTTTCTTTTGCTAATTAACAAGCACAAAGGAAAGGGCAGTCTAGAAACCTCTAGGCCCATGGTAACGAACCTATGACATGCGTGTCAGCACTGACACGTGTAGCCATTTTTGATGACACCCGGCATGCGGCTGCATACCAGAGAAGTATGGGGCCGCATGCCGAGAAGGACATCTCATCCTCGGTTCCTGCGCGGCCAGGTGCAGTAGCCAAGGATAATACATTTGCTGTAGTGTAGACACTCTGTGCCAGAGGTCTATAGGCCAAAACAACAGAACTCCGGCACGGAGCATTACACTCCATGTCATTAGACACCCAGGGTCTATTCATTTTGTAGCTCTATCCATAGTAGTCTTTATTATCAAGTTCACCTGAAGTTCTCAAGTGTGTGCTTCTGTTCCAGCTACTATGTCTACTCTCAAGCCAGCAGCAAGAAGAAAAAAGGCAGAGTTTCAAAGTCCACCACAAAACATGTATCCCAGTAACCAGAACTTAGATAAATAGCCACATAGACGATAACTGAAAATGTTGTGTTTATTTTGGAGAGCTATCAACCCAGTTGAAAATGCTATTACCATGTGTAAAGCCAGTAGCCGGGGTCACTATCACAGCCGCCTGACCCGTGTAGGTTCACATTAGATTCGAACAGTCGGTAATGAAACACAGGAGCCAAGAACTGGTGAGCCATCAGCTTTAATTCTAGCTTGCACCCGGCGGGCAAGCAAAAACACACACTGGGCTCCAAAACCCACACATTCAGTGCTCACAAAGCTACTGACTTATCCGAGTTTCCTAGAATCAAAGGTTTCCTGCTCACCAGACTTATTCACCTCTGTTTCCCATCTCCTCCTGCACAAACTCTTAACAAACTGGCTTCTTCCTCAGCACTCCGCCATCTCGGCTGCTTCTCCTGGCCTTCACATGGCCTTACTCTGCTCTCGTCTCTAATACCAACCTCAGGAACTCTGGAACCAAGAGAGTGAGATCTAGCTACCGGTCCGCCCACTTTATAGCATAGATAATCCAAACCTTTAATCCAATTATACATTCAAGAAAGTCTCTGATACAAAGCCACCCATCTGAGGCATAATGGGATTCCTCCCTACATCACCACCCTACATCATCCAATCAGTCAAGGGTGTGGGGAAGAGCTTACTCTTAAACTAAGCCTTAGGCTATAACAACCCGGCCTGCCCACAGCCTGTTCCAGAACACACATTAATATCAACGAACTTCCATGTGGGCAGCGCCATCTTTAACAAAGTGAGCATAATATATTTTATCTGCCCAACAATATGGAAGAAGGGAAGAATGACTATTAAGGGGACAAATGGAAGCCTTCCATGCTAGTTTATTGTAAAGATCAAATGACTCTAAGATTCATGATATCTAAAAAGCACTAAAACTATTAACTATCTTCTCCCTTTTCTGCATTAAATCATGTATTAGCCTTGCCTTTTCAAGAAAACTAACATTCTTTAATTCTTTTGATCTGGTTCTTATTTCTTACACATTTCTGCTGTACTTTCTTGAACCATCTCAGTCTTCCCTGACTCTTACAGGTAAAGATGAAATCTAATCATATCAAACTAAAAAGGTCTGTTTGAGGTGATGTTAAGCCATTGATGCCCATCTTCGGTGAACCTGTCACCATTGTAAAGGTTCCTAAAACAACAAAACAATCTTGATTGTTGAAATTTCAAAATTTCAGAACTCCTTGGAATAACATTTTATTTGTGTTTGTTCTGTTACCTTTAGCTCTTTTCCCAGCACTGCATGCAAAGTAAGGTTCTAGGATGAGGTTATAGCCCCTAAGTGGTCAATGCTTTTATTTTAAGTGGAGGTATTTTTTCTTCATATAAAATTTTATGAATATACCTCAAACAGATTAAAGCACTATAGTACTGATGAAAGCAAGGGTGGGGTTGTAGACAAATTTACTTATGTAGTTCATCTCTTTCCTTGTTGACAATCAATTAGTAGGGGATGATTGAGACTGATGACAAAAGGGATTTGGTAGGGAAGTCAAAATTCTCATTCACTTCGGTAACTCCAGCTATCGACTGAGGCATGGTTCACTAACAACTCACACCAATTCAGGACAAGCTGTGCCAATACTTCCTCTAGAATCTGCCGCTAAGAGAAGCAGAACTAATGATTACAAGTCAGGAAATGGATCCACAGAGTTATGAGTTAAACGCAAGTGAACAAACTGCTGTGAGGCCCTCCACCTGTTGGCAGCCTGAGGGCAGAGGGGGCAGAATGGGCGAGGAGAGGGAGATCAGCCAGCTATCCTCTAGAAACAAATAAGTAGGTCTGATTTCCCAACAACCCATTTTCCCATGCCCCCACGCAGCCCTGCCTTTGCACTTCACTTTTTCCACTACTGTCTTCTGCATCTCATCTTCTAGTGCTTAGTCTTTCCTTCAGACTTCACTTTAAAAATTATCTTTCTTGCCTTTTGTCAAGAACGTTGACATACGTCTTTCTTATGTATATGTCTAATGCCAGTGGTTCTCAAGTGGGGACAAGTTTGTCCCCTGGGGACATTTGACAACATTTGGAGATGTGCTTGGTTATCACACTGGAGCAGGGGGGGGGGGAGTCACTGGTATATAGTGGGTAAAGCCAAAGATGCTCTAAACACCCTATTGTGAAATCAAAGGAGGAAAAAAACAACCAGACAACTTGATGAAAGAGTAGAATTTATTAAAGCCGGCAGAGCACATGGGGATTGTAGCTCCAAAACATGGGCTTCCCGAAATTTACTTTCTTACTGGTTATATACCTTTACTGTAAGGTTATATACCTTACAGTATCTAAGCAATGGGCATGTGATTTCTTTGTTTAAGGTTTCCCAGGACTCAAGGAGAGGGGAGGGAAAGCTTCGGTGGGGTAAGCAAGGGGGAAGGAGTTTCTAGATCACTGGTCATAGTTACATAAAGATCCTACTATTCTTGCTTTGTATTGTAACTATGGGATATAATTAATTTATTACTGGCTGAATTGGTTACTCCTGATGGCTCTTTTCTCTTATATTCTTTTTGTTTCTTCCTTCTCAGAGAAGAGGGGGCCTGCCCCTCCTTCCTCAACCCTACTGTGAATATCCTACTAGGATTATCTGGTCCCATGTGTCTAAAGTGGCAAAATTAAAAAACTCTGGACTAATGTATATATTCTCAACAAGGACAGTAAATTAAATATTGCATCAGCTCAACCCCACCTGACAAAATCTTCTTTGTTCCTTAGTGTTTAACTTCCTGAAGAGGGAAGTAAAAATTAAAAATTATGTTTTAAAAGGCCTCTGAGGGCAAAATAAAGGGGTTCAATGAAAAGTAGCCTTATCAGATGATCTGCTCATAAATTCCTAACTGGGCATGGTGAATAGTCATGTTGCAAGCATGTAACTTCTTATCTAAAAGGTTTATCTTTGCCTTAAGCAAACCCTATGCATTGTTTCTGTTCACCTAAATTGACACACTTTTGAAATGGCCTCTTTCAGATTCCTCTTTCTCATACCTGGCCACCCTTGCAGACCCCTTAAGAGCACATAATCTTAACTACCCTGTGATCGGATCTTCACATGGCTTTCTCCCAATTCCTCATAATCTTCCTTACATTCCCTCCCTAACTTCAAATGCGTAAAAGAAGTTGTGAAACTGTTATCCTCTGGCAAATTTGAGATCTTGCTCTTCAGCATGTGTCGTCAGTTTGGCTCTAATCAACTCGTAAAAATTCTCTGCAGGTGTGGATATTCTTATGTTGACACCCTGTTGGGCAGATGAAATATATTATGCTCACTTTGTTAAAGATGGTGCTGCCCACGTGGAGGCCCGTTGCCCAGGTCATGATATTGGTTGCCCTTCTTGCTTGGGATGGGTGTGATTATATTAATGTGTGTTGGAGGTGGGCTGTGGGCAGGAAGGATCCTTGTAGTCTGGGACTTGGTTTTAGAACTAAGCCATTCTCACCCTTTCTGATGTGGGGTGGTACACTCTCATGACAAATCCTATTATGCCTCAGATAAGTGACTTTGTATCAGAGACTTCCTTGTTTGTATATTGGATTAAAGGTTTGAATTTCTACACTATAAAGTGGGGCAGACCGGGAGCTTGCTCTCTCTCAGTTCCTGAGATTAGCATTAGAGGGGAGAGCAGAGAAAGGCCATGTGGAGGAGGCCAGGAGAGGCAGCCAAGATGGTGGAGTGCTGAGGGAGAAGCCAGTTTGTGCAGAGTTTGCAGGGCGAAGGAGATGGGGAACAGAAGTGAATAAGGCTGGTGAGCTAGAAACCTTTGATTCTAGGAAACTCGGATAAGTCAGTGGCTATGGGAGCCCTGAATGGAAAAGGAAGTGTTTTCCCATTGTGTGTATTTCTTGCCCACCGGGCGCAAGCTAGGATCAAAGATGATGGCCCACCAGTTCTTGGCTCCATTGTTTCATTACCGTCTGTCCGAATCCAATGCGAACCTGTATGGGCCAGGCGGCTGTGATGGTGCTCTTGGCTACTGCCTTACACACCCCTATGGGAGCAATGATGGAAAAGAGATTGAGAAACACTGGCCTAATGTTAGGACCCTTTCAGTGTTAAGAATCAATTGTATAAAGCCCTTATACAAAGCACAAAGTTCAACCCCAGCAAAGCTGTTTCTTGGCATTGATATACACCAAAATCCTGGAATTAAATATAACTTTAAGACAGATTGGTCCAGGTTTCTTTGGGAAGATGGTCACACAGGCCAATCATGAGTGATCTAGCCTGTAAAGCCAGGATCCTTGGCCACCATCATAGCCGCCTGGCCCATGCAGGTTCAAATTAGATTCGGACAGTCAGTAATGAAACAATGGAGCCAAGAACTGGTGGGCCATTATCTTTAATCCTAGCTTGCACCCAGCAGGCAAGTAAAAACACACTGGGCTCCAAGACCTACTCATTCAGTGCTCACAAAGCTACTGATTTATTTGAGTTTCCTAGAATCAAAGGTTTGTACCTCACCAGCCTTATTCACCTCTGTTCCCCATCTCCTTCTCCCTGCACAAACGCTGCTCAAACTGGCTTCTCTTTTAGCACTTTACCATCTTGGCTGCTTCTCCTCTCCTCCATGTGGTCTTAATCTGCTCTCCTCCCTGCTCTCTGCCTAGAACATAATCCTTCTTCTCCCGGAACAACGTGATCTCTTTTCCTTTTAAAACCTTTTGGCGTGAAAGCCCTCCCCCAACACATATGAATATAATTATACCCTTCTCCAGAGCAAGAAGGGCAACCAATATCATCACCTGGGTGACAGGCTTCCATGTGGGCAGCACCATCTTTAACAAAGTGAGCATAATATATTTTATCTGCCCAACATAGCCCCTCTTTGAAAAAAACACATGTTCTTTTAGGCCTCAAAGACACCTTGTGAAGCCAGTAGCTGCAGCCACCATCACAGCCACCAGGCCCAGGCAGGTTCACATTTGATTTGGACAGATGGTAATGAAACAAGGGAGCCAAGAACTGGTGGGCCACTAGCTTTAATCCTAGCTTGCACCTAACGGGCAAAAAATACACACAATGGGAAAACACTTCCCTTTCCATTCAGGGCTCCCATAGCCACTGACTTATCCGAGTTTCCTAGAATCAAAGGTTTCTAGCTCACCAGCCTTATTCACCTCTGGTTCCCATCTCCTTCTCTCTGCACAAACTGGCTTCTCCCTCAGCACTCCACCATCTTGGCTGCCTCTCCTGGCCTCTTACACATGGCCTTTCTCTGCTCTCTCCTCTAATGCTAATCTCAGGAACTGAGAGAGAGCAAGCCCCTGGTCTGCCCCACTTTATAGTGTAGAAATACAAACCTTTAATCCAATTTACAAACAAGGAAGTCTCTCATACAAAGTCTCTTATCTGAGGCATAATGGGATTCCTCATGGGAGTGTACCACCCTCCATCATGCAACAGTCAAGGGTGTGGGGAAAAGCTTAGTCTTAAAACTAAGCCCTAGGCTACAAGGACCCTGCCTGCTTACAGCCTGTCCCCCATACCCAATGCAAACTATAAGCGAGCAAACATATATATGATATTTACAAACTTATTTGACCAACACACCTTAAAATGTTTTAGGACAGTAATTTACTTAATGACACTGAGTGATCTAGAAAAATTAATGTGCCTTTAAGCAATGGATTTTTATGGCCTCCCAAAGCCCTCATTTTTTCTTCCCCATAATTGAACACTGTGTTGTAGAAAATAAAGGTGAGAGTTTTAAGAGCATCTCAGTCCCACCACTAAAACAATTCTACTCTCTCAGCTTAGCATATTTCCTTTTGCTTTGAGGCATTTCTCCCATTGAAATGGCTTAAAATCACATTTCTTCTCTGATGGTAAAAAACAAACATACCTGGCTGGGACATTTTATCCTGCCCAAGATATTAGAAAAGCTGTGTTATAAAATGACTAATACTGTATATATAACTCCCATCTCTGGACCAATAAATTCTGTTTCCTCTAACTAGTTAAAATTTTTATTATTGTTATTATTAATAATAATAAAACTTTTTATAAAATCTGGTTGGAATCCCCTGAGATATTACACTTTTACTAAAAGAAAATGGAGAACATTATGACTATATACAATTTGACTAACTTTCAGTTTGATATTCTTTATATTAAGGCTCTTTGGTTCCTCCAAACTCTCCCACCCTGTCCCTGGGAACAGTGTCAGGAGAGATGGCTTTGTGAGAAGAGGAGGCTGCGACACACTTCAGGGGGTGAGACCCACAGCAGTGGCTGGCCTTGGAGCAATGAAGAGTCAAAACTTCTTTTAAAATCAGAAAATTATTCTTACAACTTTGAGGACAAAGTTTGAGGTTTTGTTGTTCAGAGTAATTAAGTGAAGGTCACTCCAGGAATGTGGCCTTCTTGATCCACACAGCTGCAGAAAACTCTGGGAAGAAAGACTCCTCACTTCCTGTGACTGTGGCCTGTCCCATTGGGACTTCCTGTCATAGGGTGCCTGAAGGCTCCAACCATTTCCCCCTAAGTTTTTTCTGCTACCCGTTTCCATCATCTTTAAACGAAAAAAAAAAATAAAGGGAGAGTCAGCTCTTTGAAATTGATGTCAAAAAGATATTTTATAGCTGATCTACTTTCAAAATGAATTCACATGTCTTAAAACATTTTTCTATGAAGTAATTGTATTTATAGTTTAAAAAATAAAATGAGGCAGGGAAAGAAAAAAGAGAAAGAACTTTATGAAGCCAAAATAAAAGTTTTATTGGATTAAATTTCAAAAATAGAGTCCCTTATTATGACAATATAAGGCAAGCCATTTAGTTTTATCCAACAGAGAAAATTATTTTGGTATTGTGAAAGATTTTGATTTCCAGAGTCCTTTGAGAAGAATTTAATTGAGTTTCATGGTACTTTATATTTTTAAT
Organism: Rhynchonycteris naso; assembly: GCA_037038555.1. Classification (NCBI taxonomy): domain Eukaryota; kingdom Metazoa; phylum Chordata; class Mammalia; order Chiroptera; family Emballonuridae; genus Rhynchonycteris; species Rhynchonycteris naso. The sequence continues at coordinate 42,094,319 of CM072997.1, read as the reverse complement.
TTTAGTGTCATAATTATCAATGTTCACATATAGTACATAGAACATATATTGTCTTTGTTAAACAAATAAGTGATCTAAGGACCTGGAATGATAATTCTACAAGCCAAATACAATGACACTAATAAAATGGATATGTAATTTTGTAAGCTTAGCCTTTCTCGCTTCCAGAAAAAATTCAAGAGAAACTTATTTTATGTTAATCTCATAAAATACAGGAGGTATTCTGGCCCAGAAGCTCAATGCTGTTGACAATAATGCCTTAAACTTATGTGATTTCACCAGTTTTCAAACATTTTTTTATATATATTATGTTCTTTGATTTTCTTAGCAATCCATCAGTGGATATGGTGGATATGGATCTCATTCACAGTTCAGTTGTGAAAGACTAGAACTTATCTGAAGCTCATTACTTTCTGAGTTTGGGTTGTTAGAAGTAGTTCATTTTCAAGGCTCCACTAGCACCTAATTTTTCCAAAGCACCTCTTCTAGGTAGCAGAATCACAGAACACAATAGGGTGGTCAAATCACAAAAAGCCTTCACACACACAAAAAAAACAAAAACAAAAATCCTCTGCATCTAGTTGTTGGACCAGGGGTACAGAGTGGATTTTCCAGCCTGTTCTTCCACCCTTTGGCCAGGAACATTTTTTGTGTAGGACACAACCAACACATGAGTATGCAGTAGTCCTGACAACCTTCACCTGTCTGGGGCTTCTTCACCATCCTGTTAGGGTAAATGCCAGAGTTCTTGGACACTATGAATTTCTAAGACCTTGGGAAGAGGAAGTAAGAGAGCTGGAGAACAATTTTTAGTTGTCCAGACATGTTGCTATTATGATGTCCATTCTTCTTATCTGCAGGTATATCACCTGCAGACCTGGTGGCTCTCTGCTGTTTCCATTACACACTTGAGACATGCAGATGTCTGAGGAGAAGCCTGTGGTCTCATCCTAGCTGCACCAGGCAGCCATTTTTCCTCAGTGTGTCCGGAAAGATCATCATTGGTGCCTCTGCTCAGGTTCTTACTCTCTCAGACATCACCTCTGTCTCCATCTCTTACCCTTACTTACTTTCTCTCTTCCTCCACACCAGTAGACCAAGAGATCCTCTTTTAGTCTGGAGAGAAGAATGAAGAAGGTTTTCTTTAAGCCTTAGGCTTTTGTAAGACAAAACCAGGCCTTCCTCTGAGCTACTTTGTTCCAGCCCTGCTACAAACCTACCCAGAGACCATGAGAACGAGGCTGACCACCTCCTTGAATAAAAGGAAGAAAAATAAGAAAGAATATAAGTTGGAGAATATATTCATCTACAGCTACCATTTTTTTAAAATGGAAAATAAACTGTTATAAAGGTTAGAATCAGCCCTAGCTGGTGGCTCAGTGGATAGAGTATTGGCCCGGTGTAGGGATGTCAAAGCACACAAAAGAAGTGACCATCTGCTTCTCTCCCCCATCCCTTGCCCCTCTCTCTCTCTCTTCTCCTTCCACAGCCAGCGGCTCGATTGGCTACAGTGTTGACCCTGGGTGTTGAGAATAGCTCGGTTGGTCTGAGTGTCAGCCTTAGGCACTAAAAGTAGCTTGGTACTTGAGCATTGGCCCAAGATGAGTTTACCTGTTGGATCCCAGTTGGGGGACAGGTAGGAGTCTCTCTCACTGTCTCTCCTCCTCTCACCTAAAAAAAAAAGTTGGAACCAGGATAAAGTGAAGATAGTGAGGGCAGACTTTCCTAGATATTTTCTATCCCAGTGAGATAACAGGAGCTAGGTATTTTATAAGTTACCAGAAGAAAAAGGATGGGCCAAGCCTCCCTATGTTTTGATTTTACCTGGGTCAGTGTACTAAAGGGTAAGAACTAAGTTGTTGCATTTTGTTCTCCACTCATACCTTGGGAGTAATGGATTCAGCACTCCCCATGGTCTCTGACAAACTGTTGGGCAGTGTGGCTGTCCGTGGAAGACCAAAGCTGGACAGCTGACCTGGATGTGTACACCTTGCTACCGCACTGTGATTTTCCCATATGGTAAGCATATTGAAAAGCATGGCACTCTCAAACAGGCCCTTTTGCTGTGTTATTTTTCTTAAGGAAAGTAGCAAGTGCTTTATAATAACTAGGTAGGTTTTAAATCCAGATAGGAAGTAGGGTGGTGGTAATGCTGATGCTATTGCTGGGGGTGGGGGCAGCAGGAAGGTGACATCTCCAAGGAAGAAGCGCCATCTATGGGGAGACATAAAAGTTGAAAAGGAATTAATGAAGAGAAGAGTTTAAGGGGAGGAAAAAATAGAAGGAAGAGCAGCATGTAAGAAGCCTATGGGTTGAAAGACATGGTTTGTTGAAGAAACTGAAAACAGTTTGCTATTGCTAGATCAGAATGTGTCAGGGCAGGATTAGGGGGTGTGAGGGGGGCTGGAGGAGCTTAGAAAATAGAGAGAAGTGAACAGAGGTGTAACTGGCTGTATATAACAGAAAAACCAAATAACAGTGGCTTTAACAAAATAAGCTTTAGTTTTTCTCATGTGACAAGTAAGAGATGGGTAGCTATTTCTGATATTGGTTAGATAGCTCAAAGTTATCAAGGCAAAGGTCTCAGTAAATCTCTTGGCCTTTCTTAATAGCTCCAACTGGCATTTCCACATTTTAGGAATAAAAAGGCAAAAAGAAAAAAAAAGAAAAAGAAAGAAAAACTGGTTAATGCTTATTTAGCCTCATCTTTAAAGGAGTTTGTCTGGGAAGCCCCACTCAAAAATTTCAGCTTAAATCTCATTGTTCAGGACTATATCACAACAGAGGCCTATTTGTCTTCCAGACATCTCACAGAAGTATTGGGATTTACTTTGAGTGAATACATTTGACATATATTTTCACTTTCTTAAATTAATGCACCAATTGGCCCTATCCAGACACTTGTTATATTATTCCTGCTGGACCCCTGCTCAAGAGACATCAAAAACTTTCCATAACCCATAGGCCAGCATTCAAGACTCTGCTCCAATGTGCCAATAATTAAATTCAACAAAAATGTATTAGGCACTTATTACATGCAGACAGGCTGCACGAGTCCATGCTGCCTAAACAGATGTGGTCATTTCCGTGCCTGTCCCTTTCCTTTATTCATCCTACGCACATCACCTGTTCGATTCCAGTGTACTCTTCAGGACCCTGCTCAAGTCCTAGCTTGTCTTTGACATTACCCAATGCATTAACTTATAAGGATTTCTTCCCCCTTTTAATTCACAACACTCATTGTCCAACACCAGTTGACAGCAACTAAAAATGGACTGCCCTATTGCTACTTGGTTTTTATCATGCTATTGAGCTCTTGTTCTGAGTTTCCAAACAAACATGTGCTATCTCATCTTTCCATCATCCACATAAAACTTTCAGATATGTTTATTGTTGAAGGAAAACACCAGTGAATGAAGGAAAGATTATAACTGCTCCAAAAACATTCAATTACAGTTTTAAGATTATGAGGTTTTCTTGGATGGAACTTGTCAATTGTCCTAGAAGCTATTTGGTCAGATTTCCATTGAGATGTGAATCCAAATACAAACATCCCCCTGCTTCTCAAAGGTTTTCCTTATATCTCTTTGCTTTTATGAAAGATTTACATTAGTACTTGTTTTTGTTAACCAAAACATATCTGGAGGAGATTTTCACTTTCATGAATAAAGGCAAAAAGCAAAAATGGGGTTCAGCATTTGTTTTGCAGCTTCGGTTAGAGAGCCACTGAGCACTCCAAGCAGTGAGAGTGGCACCACCAAGCTCCTTCCCTGGGGAACACACACACAGCTCAGCATCAGGCTGCCATACCTTTGAACTGTGTCTGTGAGCATCTGTGCTTTATCCTGATTTCTTCTGTGCATCTGTTAGTAAGCTGTACCCTAAGGTGTCAGAAAAGGCAAAGAAAGCTCATAAGGGTGCTAGGCTTAGCATGAAACTGGAATTAAGTGTTTCAAAAGTGGTGAACAAAATGAAGATATTGTGCTTGTGTTGAATTTTGGGTCTGAAAATGTTAAAAAATATTTCCATAGTGATTAATAGTAGTTGCTTCTTTTACACTATTTTGGCTTCTGAGAGGCTTCATAGGAATGCTCTGCTTTTGGATGGCTGGGGAATCTGTGCATGGGGGGACTTACTTACACCTCCACATCCTTCTATGTATTTATTACAACCACTGTCTTTCTGTAGATGGAGACATTGGTTTTACAGAGCCTTAAACAAATGTTAGCCAGGACAGGAATATCTAAATCGGTGTTAATAATATAGGAGGCTCACCAGATTCTTATCTGGCCAAACAAATGGACAATATGTGATTACTTAATTGGTTGTTGAAATCAAAGAAATTCACTTGCTTTCTAATTCTGATGCACAGCAAATGATGTCTTCAGAAAAGTAACAGTTAATTGCCAAGTATGATTTTACCCATGTAGTAGTCAAATTGTCTAAGAATGCCTTGTAAAACATTAATCTTAAATATAGCAAAAAATTCAAGTTAGACTTATGTTGTATCAGTAATCAATCTATAACTCTCAAAACATAAAATGGGCCTTTGACTTTTCAGTGAAAGTTGAAAGTGAAGAAGACTTTAAAACCTGCGGCTGTGTTTGATTTATCTGTGGAGACAATGATTAAGTGCAAGGTGGGTGTGTGAGGTTTGCTCTTTTCATATAGGACTTGAAGAGGTATTAAAATTCTGTCCTAGGCCTGCTGGGTATAGATAAACCCGTCCTTAAGTACAGAAAAATCTCAGCATAAATAATGCCTGTAATAATATTTTCAAAATAGAGAATACTTAGCCTTCCTACTTCAAATAATTTTGTTCAACAAGACTAGCCCGCACACTAAAAGTTAATGTGAAAATCTTACACAGTGTGAGTTCAGCTCAGCAACTCTAGCTTTTTCTCAAACTGGATCAAGATTCATCTTGAGGCTCTTTTATATCCTTCCGTCTCTGGATAACAGCTTGAGGCCCAGGGTTACCAGGCCCCATTAGAAGCATAAAATGGAGTAGATAGCAAAAAACCTTTCCTTTATCACCTCCACTCCTGCTGGTTGCTTGCCTTACTATGAATCCTGACCCTAGACCAGTGATGAGCAATCTTTTGAGCTTGGTGTGTCAAAATTCGCCAAAAAACCGAGCATAACTCAGGTGGTGTGTCACTTCGAGAAAAACGGCCTAACCAGTAGTCCCAGAACTAGACGCTCTGTGCCGGAGTTCTGTTGTTTTGGTCTACAGACCTCCAGCACAGAGTGTCTACACTACAGGAAATGTTTTATCCTCGGCTACTGCACCTGGCCGTGCAGGAGCCGAGGATGAAACGTCCTTCTCAACATGTGACCGCGTGTCATCAAAAATGGCTACGATTGTCAGTACTGACACGCGTGTCATAGGTTCGCCATCACAGTCATAGACTGATCTTCCTGTGTTATCACCTCCCATATCTGCATACCTTACCTGGAAACACTTATCTTCCTGTTCTAAGTAAATTCCTGCAACTTGTTTTCTTTTCCATTTAGACCTACAGGGGCATCAAGGGATGTTCTCCCAATACTAGTTTAAGCTGGACTCCTCCTTAAACCTTGACCAAAGCCTTTCCTCTTTCTTCAATGCCTGCTCTTGCATCCAGCTATCCAATAGGACCCTCCACTGTCTATATATTTCCTCCTAGTGACTTTGGAACATGTAGCTATTAAAAGCTGCTGTAGAAGTATTCTTATCCTATGAGAGCAATATTAGGAGTTGGTAGGCAAATTAAGAAGTTAATTAAAGTATAAAATCATAAAAATTACATGTATATATCTTAAGCATTCTATTTCAACCTAGAATATTTAATGTATATTTATTCACCAATTTTTGATGAAGGGCCAAGTTCCCTCTCATTTGCCTTTCTTGCATAAACCACTCCATGGCATATATGCTATCATTTCTAGTTAGTTTCTCCACAGTGGAGAGAGAACTTAAAGATGCTTTTAAATCTAAATTTTTATGATTCTTTTGATTCTTCAAATTTTTTTTGCTCACACTTAAATTGATATCAACACTATTTTATGTAGTATTTTGCTTTTATCAAGTCTTTCCAGAGTATTTTATTTTTTTATAGGCACAACTCTCTTTATACACACATATACCATTGCTGTAGACGGGATACATTATGGTATGTAATTATTGTAAAGAAGTGGTGTGGTAAGCAGGTTTGGAAACAAAGGCAATGGACTCTTGGTAGGTATGTAACTCAACTGCTAAGGAAAGAAATGGGGAAACAGGAGATCATCAAGAAACAGTGACTATTGAAAGTGCTATGAGCACCTTGACCTGTGGTAGCATGGTGGATAAAGCACTGACCTGGAATGCTGAGGTGGCCAGTTTGAAACCCCAGGCCTTCCTGTTCAAGACACATATGAGAAGCATCAACTGGCTTTGATGCTTCCCGCTTCTCCCCTCCTTCTATATCTCTTTCTCTTCTTTCTAAAATCAATAAATAAAATCTTAAAATAAAAAAAATAGTGTTGTGGGCTTTATTTAGTGTGTTCTAAAGAAAGAAAGGAAGCATCAGTTGGAAGTATATCAGAAATTACTTAAAAGCATCTACTGTGCAATGATAAAGAACCGTATGGTAAACCTATGACACGCGTGTCAGTACTGACAATCGTAGCCATTTTCAATGACACGCGGCCACATGCCGAGAAGGACGTTTCATCCTCGGCTCCTTCACAGCCAGGTGCAGTAGCCGAGGATAAAACATTTGCTGTAGTGTAGACACTCTATGCCGGAGGTCTGTAGGCCAAAACAACAGAACTCCAGCACAGAGCATCTAGTTCTGGGACTTCCGGTTAGGCCATTTTTCTCAAAGTGACACGCCACCCGAGTTATGCTCGTTTTTTTGGCGAATTTTGACACACCAAGCTCAAAAGATTGCCCATCACTGATATAGAACATCTCCCATCTTAGGCAACCCAAGAGAAAGAAAATTCTCTCTTCCTCTCTCAACTCTCTATAACAATATAAGGAAAGAATCTGAATCATGTGCTTACCAGGATACGAACTACTTTTACCAGGGACAAGGTACTATGATAGCTCAACTTGGGACACACTGAATAAAAATGGCAGCCCCGGAGTTGCCGCACAATCAGCGCAGCAGTCCTAGAGTAAGTGACTAAATCTAGGCAAACCCTGATCTAGTTAAAAGCAGGACCTTGTAGTAGAAATTGGTATTGGAGAATGCTGGTAAGGAGGCTACATTTGTTCAGTTTTAAATCCCTCTCCCCTTTTAAGATTGCTTAAAATTTTTCTTAAGAATAAAGAATATGATATAACAATAAAACAACAAATGGCTGCCAATGATAAAATAGTAATGATGTACTAAGCAATACTTGAAGAATTTTATATGATTATAAAATTTAAATGACTAAATTTATTTTCTCATGGACACTAATCTCCACTGAGCCACTTATTGCTGCCCAACCACCTTGCTACATTTCCTGAGTTTATTCCCACCTCTTATAAAACAGTTGTAAATCTTCACAGCTTTCCTCAATTTGCCACCCCTCCAATACTATCTTTAGCCAGTTCATGAACTTGCTTCTCATGTGACTGAAAAAAAAGAAGCTATGAAAAGAGCTCCGATCATCTTGCATACATACCTACCTCTACCTGTACCTATGTTCTCTGCCTACCCTCTTGTTACCAGTGTCCACACTCCATATACAGCAAAGCCCTACAGCCTACACATCCCTACTCATATACAGAAGGACTTATCTCCTTCAATTATTTTCTCTTCCCATGGAATCATTAGTTTTTCTCTTAGCTCTTACCACTTTCATGAGCATGCAAGTCTGCTATAATTTCTCTTAGCTTTGAAAATAATCTCAAAAAAAAATCTTTTGACCTCATATCTCATACCAGTTATTGCCTCAATTTTCTATTCTTCTTGATGGAGCAAAACTCTTGATGAGGTTATCTATATGTGTCTCCAATATCTCTCCTTTCATTCTTCCTTCAAACCTTTGCAATCAAGCTTTTACACTACCACTCCAACAGTTATTAACTGTCTGTCCTCTCTTGCTTGATTTACCAGCAGAATTGAACAAAGCTGATTACTTTCTTCTCCTTGAAACACATTCTTCCCCTTGTTTCTAGAATAATCTGTTTTCTCCTAAATCACAAACTGCTCTTTCTTAGGCTCCTTTGTTAGTTACTCCTCACTTAAACCCTAAGTGTTGAAGTGCCTCAGTCTAAATCTCATTTCTATCTATACTCAAACCATGGATGACCTCATGGACTTAAACATATATCATATGGCCAGGGGCCACCATCGTGACCATTCGCATGCAGGTTCTCATTGAATTCAGTCAGACTGTAAAGAAATGGCGGAGTCAGAGGATGGTGGGCCATTCTGTTTATTGATGTCACACCAAGACAGACAAGCCACAAGAAAAGCCAAGGGAAAAGCAGAAAACCTGCTTTTTCCATAGAGGGCAAGGGATCAGGGAGGCCTCTGTAATGCTGATAGCAGGAACCAAGAGAGAAAACCCCTGATCTGCTTCATTTTATAGTGAAGAAAATTAAAGCCTTTAAGCCAATATACCAATAAGGAAGTCTTTGATACAAAGCCACTTATCTGAAGCATAAATGGAATTCCTCATAAGAGTGTACCACCCACATCATGCAACAGTCAAGGGTGTGGGGAAAAGCTTAGTTTTGAGAAGACCTTAGTATTAGAAGGGAAGGAAAGGCTTAGTCTTAAAACTAAACCTTAGGTTATAATGACTTTGCCAGCTTACAGCCTGTCTCTCACACCCAAAGTGAGCAAACATTTTATATTTACAAACTTATTTGACCAACATATGTATAAACTGATGGCTCTCTACTTCATGTATAAATTTTTGAGCTCATCCTTGAATTTTAGATAAATGCTTATTCAATATCTCCACTTGTAAGACAATAAGCATCTCAAACTTAGTGCTGTCAGTTTTACCATAACACTTCTTTTGAAATTGAGAATTTGTCCCAACAGAATTGATATATCAGGGAATAATTTTAGCATGACATTAATTTCACTTTTGCTTATGTGCAATGCAGGAAGCTGAGTCCCATTAATAATACACAAAAAGCACACACACACAACATCTACCAGCATCTCACATTGTATGTTATCCTGCAAAGTCATGTCTAGCTATTCTTTCACCTTTGTGAACTTTTCTACATTAAAAAACACTCATTCAATGTTCCAAACATATCCCTGGCTCAAAAACACCAAGCAATGCATGAAAAAGGAGAAGTATTTGAGTATTGAGGAGAAGCTTGATATAATAATGTATTTTTTTTAATGAAAAAATACAGGCAGTCTTAGCTTCACACAGCCCAAATTAACTGAAACACATGTAGATTGGAAGGGACTGTGTGCTTTTTTGTATGGTTCTGTGGTAACAAACATATCTTAGCAAGGACATAGTCCTGACATGCATGAGTTCTATGCATATAATACAGTGTCATGCAAAGCAAGGTTTGCCTGTATGTGATATCTTTTGAGCAAGAAATCCAGTGCAGACTATGACAGACAATGCCACAAAAATAAAGTTTTAAAAAGCCTCTGGATGCCTGACCAGGCAGTGGCGCAGTGGATAGAACGTTGGACTGGAACACGGAGGACCCAGGTTCAAGACCCTGAGGTCACCGGCTTGAGCGCAGGCTCATCAGGTTTGAGCAAGGCTCACCAGCTTGATCCCAAGGTCGCTGGCTCGAGCAAGGGGTCACTCGGTCTGCTGTAGCTCCCCCGGCCAAGGCACATATGAGAAATCAATCAATGAACAACTAAGGTGCCACAAGAAAGAACTGATGTTTCTCATCTCTCTTCCTTCCTGTCTGTCTGTCCCTATCTGTCCCTCTCTCTGGCTTTCTCTGTCTCTGCCAAAAAAAAAAAGGCCATGGCTGGAGCAACATTGAGTGCTGTGAAGTACAAGAACAAGGCCTAAACACACTGAAGAAACAGAAAGATAATCAGACATACGATTAAAGACCAAAGAGTAAAAATATTAAGAACAATCTTTCTTATAATCAAAGAGATAGCCCAATATGTCTATACAAAAAGACCTCAAATGGAAATCTCCAATCACCAAATCATGCAGAAGTGACTTCTTTTCATGCTATTAATGCTTGGCTTAGTGATTTTAAAGATCGCTCCAGTTTTCAGATTCTCCAGCTGTCAGGCATATGAGAAAGGTGCAGAAGAATTTCAGGCAAAGCAGAAGTTAATAAAAGTGGGCTATACATTGGGTCAAATTTGCAATTTTGATGAAATAATTATCTATTATAAGTGCATGCCTCAAAAGAGGTATATCTCAAAGGAGGAAAAACCAGCCCAGGATTCAAGGCTGAGAAAAATTACTTAACTGTGATGTTCAGTGCCAAAATGAATGGAGGACTGTGAGGCCATGCTCATCCACATCTGATGGCACTACTTTCTGTCTTATTTCAGATAGAGCTACCATACTAGTTTTGCCAGAAAAATAAAACTAATAGATAGATAGATAGATATAAATAGATAGACAGACACAAGAAAAATTACACAATCAGCTGTCTGTAAGCTGGAGAGCCAGGAAAGCTGGTGGTGTAAGTAATTTCAAGTCTACAGGCCTGAGAACCAGGGAGGGGAGCTAATGGTGTAACTCCCATTCTGAGGCTTAAGGTCTGAGAATGGCAGGGAGGGCTGCCCGTGTGAGCCCCACGTACAAAGGCATGAGAACCAGGAGCTCTAATGGGTAGAACATAAAGTCCAAACTCACAAAGAGGAAGAAGAATTTGCTCACAGAATTCACTAGAAGCATAAAAACAAGGTCCTCAATGTATAGATTTTAAATGATTAGAAATAATAACATAGTGCTTTCTCTGAAGGATTCCCAGGGATGACTCCTCCGTGGAGGAGGTGATGTCCAGTTCCAGGATCACCCTGTCAGTTAGTCTCTGGCCAAGGACTCCACTGATTTTAAGTACAAGATTGAATCTGAAATTCCAAATCAGGCCATCTTGCTTTTTGTAACGAATTTTAGAAGTTGTTCTGAATCAGATTGTTTAAGACCATTTCTATGAGCTCCGGGGAAAAGCCCCTCAGATGCAGCCACAGCAGAACGAAAAATAGTAAGAACTAGGCTCCCCACGTTTTTCATTGGTCCTGATTGTCCTTTCCACCACTGAAGCTGTGCGCAGCCTCCCAAGGTCAATCCGATTGGAACCTGAGCCAACCCTTCCCCCTCAGCAGATAGAGGTGTTAAAGAGGTGGAGTCAAGGGAGACAAAGGACTCTAATGTATTTTCCAGCTCTTTTTTTCTTTTAATTCTGTGCTTTTCAGAAACTGCAGGAGTGACTGCGTGTAAATAGACCACTCTGATGGATGGCTGGTTACCTCTGGCTTTTTTTCAGGTTTAATCCATTAAATGCCTTCCATAGAAAAAGGACTGTGGGTCAAATAAGTTTGTAAATATGATATATGTTTGCTCGCTTATAGTTTGCATTGGGTGTAGGGGACAGGCTGTAAGCAGGCCGAGTCGTTATAACCTAAGGCTTAGTTTTAAGACTAAGCGTTTCCCCACACCCTTGACTAATTGCATGATGTGGGGTGGTGCATTCTCATGAGTGTAAGGTATTTTTCCCCTGCTGAGAAAGAAGGAAGGGGGGCCAGCGCCACAAAGTGTGGAATAACAAAGGCTTTATTAAGTACCGCGCATTCCACCTGATGATGTCCCCCCTTGGCCTCCGGCCTCGCCTCGGGGACAGAGATTAGGGGAGTCGAGCAAATTAGACTGTGTGAGAGGTATTTAAATGGGTCCTCTAGGGTAGGTGAGCAATTATGACGTGGTGAAATCTTACTGGCAGATGGACGGTCGCTCTTCTCCCAAGGGACTTCTGGGAAATTTCTTTTGGCATGCAAGAAAGTGGGTGGTTCTAGTCAAAGTTCCGGGGCCTGAGTTCCTCATGGGACCATTCCCATTGTCCACCGACATTACAATGAGGAATCCCATTATGCCTCAGATCAGTGACTTTGTATCAGAGACTTCCAGTTTGTATATTGGATTAAAGGTTTTGATTTCTATACTATAAAATGGGGCAGACTGGGAGCTTTCTCCGTTCCTGCTATCACCATTGCAAGGGCCTTCCTGATCCCTTACCCTTCATGGGAAAAGTAGGTTTTCTGCTTTTCTCTTGTCTTCTCTTGTGGCTTGACTGTCTTGGTGAGACACCAATAAACAGAATGGCCCACCATCCTCTGACTCCGCCATTTCTTTACCGTCTACCCGAATCCAATGGGAACCTGCATGTGAATGACGTGATGGCAGCTCCTGGCCTTATAGTGGTGGTCAACCTGGTCCCTACCGCCCACTAGTGGGCATTCCAGCTTTCATGGTGGGCGGTAGCGGAGCAACCACAGTATAAATAAGAAGATAGATTTAACTATAGTAAGTTGTTTTATAAAGATTTATTCTGCCAAACTTAGCGAAAATCCGACATAAAGTACTTGGTAAGTAATTATTATTATATGCTTTAACTTGCTGTAACTCTGCTTTATAAATTTTATAAAGTAAAGTTACTTCCCTACTTTATAAATCACCATTACTGTGGAACTGGTGGGTGGTTAGAAAATTTTACTATTAACAGAGATACATAAATGGGTAGTAGGTATAAAAAGGTTGACTACCCCTGCAAGGACATAATGCCACACAATGCGGAAGGTTAACCATAAAAAACAAAAGAACCTGAATGGGGCAGTAGTGCAAGAAAAAGAGTCCAAACAGCCTCAGATGGTAAAGGGCTCTTTAGATTATTATTATTTTTTTTTCAGAAGGGATGCTAAATCAAGAGTCTAATGCTTGTGCTAATTGTTTTCTTTGCTTTTTTCCCCCTCCTACCTCAGGAAGGAAGGCATTCAGGCCACAAGCAGGCTATTATCCCTGGCTTCTTATCATTAACCAGAGGAGACTGTGCTGGAAATGCGATTCAGAGCCCTGACCAGGAGAGATGGCTTCCTTAATTATGTGGCTTCCTCAATTTAGTGCCTCCCTTTTGAGGTGCTGTCTCCCGCCGCGGAGCAGGGAGCTGGTGGGGTCCCCCTGGCTGGATCACTCCTGTGTTATCTCTGTCACACCAGACACAAATATTCCACAACATGGAGCTTTCCTGAAAGGCCTTTAATAAGATTTCTCAGTCCTCCATGTGCTGGGCAGGTGGAGGGAGGAACAGTTGTCAGAAAAGCCACTGATCAAAGGGTTCAGGAGCTTAGGTATTTGGGGTTTTCCTGACCAGGAATCTGCAGTTCTGGGAGATTCTCAGCCCCCTGTGAGCACCACCCACCTTTTCCTTTCCCATGTTTTCCCTGCCCTGTCCCCATGGGCATAAGGACCATTTCTCTTCCAGTTCCTTCCATTCATGGAAATCAAATTAGTATTCTTTGAGAATTGTTGATCTGCTTTGGAGATACACAGGCTGTCAGGAACTCTGATACAGTGTTCAATAGATAAAGTAAACACCCTATCAGGAGTTGATTTAGGGAGAGGGGCTATTTCTTAAAATCAGCCAAACTCACAGCATGATGGAGTTAATTAACTCTGAGTCCAAATGTTTTCTGTAAATGAGGGTAATGCCAGACAGAAGGACAAGCTTGTCCCAGGACTTAGATGATGTTAGATGAGGTAAATTGTGAGAAGCCCTGAGCACAAACATTATGAAGAGCTCAGAAATACTTGTTATTAATATATTATTTCATTATTATCGCTGTGGCAGGGAGAGCCCCTAGCTAAGGGTTAGACTGTCTAAGCCTAACATAATAACAACACTACAGCACAAAAGAGCCAAAGCTTTGTTAGCTGTTGCAAAACCACTATGCCTGGTTGGAGAAACTAGATAATTTTCAACCACAGAAGTGCTCTCCTGCTCTGTCATATGCTGTCCCTTGCCATACCTATTTTCTCATTTCCTACTCTGTGCTCTCCACATCCATCAGCCCTCTCCTACCTTCACCCTATTTTCCTTTCGATAGTTTGTCTCCCACACTTGGCAAAAACCCCAAGCCAGATCGATATAATTGTGTGGAGTCTTTCTCTTCTGCCCTGGCTGCCAAGTTTTACAGAGAAATTTCTACTTCTCAGACTGATGTCACCATAGTGAACTGTGGATTCCAACAACAGTAGGAGTGCCTCTACATGGTCCCAGTTCACACTCCTCCTCAAGTCCTATCTCACCTCTTCCCACCTTCTCAGCAGATGACCTGGTCTGTCTAATTACTGAGAAAATCGAGGCCACCGGGCAGGGTCCCCTCAGCCCTCTGTCCCTCTGTCTGCATACTTACCTGCATCTTTTCTCCTTGTCCTCCGTGTTTCATCTCCTCAGGGTTTCCTCTTTGTCCTCAGGTTTGCACGTTTATCTTACTAGGTTTCCTAAATGCCCTTAACCCCCCACCCCCCTTCACACCTGCCTCCATATTCTTTCTGTTTTGATTTTTGCTGTTACTTTCTCTTCTTCCCTTAATGGTCTCCCCTCCTGAAAGACCTGACACATCATCTCCATTCTCACTGAGTGTTCATGCCTCCAGTCTGGCTTCATCCTCTACCATTCCCTCCACTGAATCCACCTGCTGCTGGGTTGAATGACTCTTTCTAGGCTCCATATTATTGGATCTGTTTGCAGCATTTCCTATTAACTTTCCTGACAAATGATTTCCATGACAGCATTCTACACTGGTTCCCTCACCTTTTCCATCACTCCTTCTCAGCCTCTCAATTCACCTGTCCTTAGACATTAGCAGTCCTCCCTGGGTTCTGGCCTCAGCCACCTCTCACTCCACACATTTTCCCTGGTTCCCTTGTCCTCACCTGTAGCTGTAACCACCACCTCATTCCCCCCTAGGTCACTCTCTGAAGCTCTAAATCCACACAACTGCCTATTGGACATGTCAGATTAAATGTCTTACAGGTGTCTCAAAAATTATAATCTTGTTTACCAGTTTTCCTATTCTCTTATCTCCCAGTTCAACTCTTTCAACAAAGACAGTTGGTTCTTCCTCCTAATTGTCTCTGAGATCCTTCTTTCGCTCTCTATCCCATAGTCACTGAGTTCAGAAGCCCATCGTTTCTTGCCTAGATCACTCCATCAGCCCCAATTCATCCTTCTGTCTCTGGTCCTGCTGTATGCTATCTGCTGTGTACCATGCTGCTTTCAGAAAAGATCTACCAAAATCAAACTGAATACTTGTCTCTTTGTGTTTACTGTTGAGTTTCTAGGAGTTGGTAAGAGGAGTTGGCTAAAAGCTTGGGTTTTGGAGTCAAATAGATGTAAATTAAAATCTAAACTCTACCACTAACAGGGTGACTGTGAGCAAGCCACGTATGCTCTTTGTGTCTCAGTTTCTTCCTGTGTAAAATAGGATAATAATACCTATGTCAGAGGTTTATAGTCACGTTTTAATGGCACTGTGTATATGAAGGCCTTGACACAGTTAAGTGTGCAGTGAGTAACATTACAATAAAAGTATTCTATCTCCGCTTGCTGGGCCTTATCATTTTAGTGGCCAATGCTGATCTGTAACCATCGCACCCCTTCCTCTTGTTCCCTAGTCAATCTGGCATGCCCTTGCCTCTAACAGTCCCCAGTTTCAAGAGCAGGGCCTCTGATGCCTGGGTATGGGAACTACCTTTCTTTCACTGACATAATGGGTTTGGGTACAGAATGTGATAGAACTTGGGCATCTCAGGAAGTGGCTTGCCCTCTCAGACTAACACCCTAAGGAGAGACGGGCACACCCATATGTCTGTATATGATTGAGGCCTCTACCACCCCTCCATCCCCAACCTTCACCTTTTTCCTACTGGTTTACTGCTGTTTAATGACCCTGGTCCGTGCACTTTGAACCAGATCCTGCCATGAATGTCCCTCCGCAGGGCCTCTAATCTACTCCTGTTGCTTCCCATGCCTAGAAAGTCTTTCTCCATGCCCCTACCTGGCTGACTTCTTGTCTTCATTCAGTTCTCTGCCAGTATGTCAGCCAGGCCTTCCCTAGACACGATCTAAGATGGTTTTCCTCCTGGTAACTTTGTTATCCTGCTTTTCATCCACATAGTATCCACTGCTATTTAAAACTATGGTCTTCATTTGCTTACTTGTGTGTAGGCTAATCAAGGAAAGTTCTTTGTCTTGCTCACTGGTAACGCTAAGTAAGTTGCCTAAAACTTAATAGGCAGTCAATAAATGTTTGTCAGATAGTGAAATAAAATAATAGCACCATTACCCCGACAAAACATGTAAGTAATATGAATAATTAGATAAAAAATACACCGGCTTGGGAGAAACGATGGGTTTATACTGATGACAAGAAAACAGACAGGAGGGTCATCCAAGAATAGGAGATGCCAAAGGAAGAGACGTGGTGGGACAACTGAGACAGGTGTAGGCGGAGCTTAGGAGACCAACCTACAAGAGCAGAACTGCTCTTTGGAAGAAAGAATCAGGATGAAGAGACGGTGATGGTGGGGGTGAACTCAGGCTGCTGTGTCCAGCTGAGAGGTTGGGTGCCACACAGACGCACTTCTAAAATGTCCTTGTTCACAATGGGAAGTTTTCAGCCAATGCAGGGAAAACGCAGAGCTTCATGTAGAGTTATAATGGAGACAGAAGAAAAGGAAAACAAAGAACAAGGAGAATCAAATATTACCATAGTTCATATGGGTAAGCTAGAGAGTTGAGGAAGATGATAGAAATAATAATAACGAGAATGACTAACTGCAGCTTAAATTTACTGAATGTCTTTTTTGGATTAGGACAGCAAAGATTTAAGAACTTAAGTATTAGCTCTATTAATCCTCCATTGACTTGGTGAAACATACCTCATTATCATTTTACAGATGAGGAAATAGAGACAGAAAGCTCCAGTTACTCCTCCAAGCTCACACGGTAAGCAAATTAGTGAGTTACTGAGCTGAGATTCAAACTCTGGAGCCTGAACCCTGCTGCCTCTGAAGATATGTAGGAAATGGTGAGGGATCAAGGAACAGAGTTTCTAAATCAACTCTCCAACTTTATATTTACCCCAGGTGCCCACTGAGATGGCCATAATTAACTTCTTGCTGTTTCCATAGTCACCACATTTTTTCCCACCTCTTACTGGAATGTCCTCACCTTTCTTGCCCACATAGTAACCACAACAATAACAACAGCAGAAGCAACAATAATGACATTGTTGATCATCTATTATATGCTGCCACTGTTTTATGTGCTTGACATGTGTTTATGCCTTCATCTTCATGAAGCCCCCAAATAGTAATTATTATTATTCTCATCCACTGAAACGTAAGCTTCAGGGAACAGGGATTTCTGTCTGCTTTATTCACCTAGTACATTGCAGTGCTCAGCAAAAATTTGTTCAATTAGTGAACTTTGCAAATGAGGAAACTGAGGCACACTAGGCCTAACATGACACAGCTAGCATGCAGTGAAGCCAGGCTGGGGACCTGCTGTCTGGCTTCCTAGCCTGTGTGGTATTGCTAACTCACTCTGACTCAGTCTTTAAGACCAGCACAGATGTCACCTTTCCTGGGAAGCTGATGGGAAATTGATCTTCTTGGAAAACATTCCCACTCCTTTCTCCTTCCCCCAGGGATATCGGAGAAGGAATATTGAGTCCAGACTTCAAGTAAGAGACCAATTAAGTAGCATATTGTTCCATTTTTAAATCCCTCCTGTTTCTTTATGTTCTTCCTCACTTCTCCACAATCTCCTTTCTTGTTCTCTTCAGGACTTCTGTCTTCCCAAGTACTCATTTTGGATTTTCAGGATCACACTCCCACTCTCAGCCTTGCCCTTTAACTCCTTGAGCCAGATTCTGGCAGTGACACTGTTGGGCAGATAAAATATAATATGCTCACTTTGTTAAGGATGGCGCTGCCCACATGGAAGCCCATCACCCAGGTGATATTATTTGCTCTTATGCTTGGGATGGGTGTGGGGGAAAGGCTGTAATGTAAGCAGGCCAGATCGTTATGGCCTAAGGCTTGGCTTTAAGAGTAAGCTTTTCCCCACGCCCTTAACTGATTGGATGATGTAGGGTGGTGCACTCTCCTGAGGAATCCCATTGTGCCTCAGATGGGTGGCTTTGTATTGGAGACTTCCTTGTTTGTGTAATTGGATTGGAGGTTTTGATTTTACACTATAAAGTGGGACAGACCAGAAGCTTACTCTCTCTTGGTTCCTGGGTTTCTGAGTTCCTGAAGTATTAGAGAGGAGAGCAGATGGAGGCCACGTGTAGGCCAGGAGAAGCAGCCAAGATGACATAATGCTGAGGGAGAAGCCAGTTTGTGCAGAGTTTGTGCAGGAAGAGATGGGAAACAGAGGTGAATAAGACTGGTGAGCTAGAAACCTTTGATTCTAGGAAACTCGGATAAGTCAGTAGCTTTGTGAGCACTGAATGAGTGGGTTTTGGAGCCCAGTTGTGTTTTTGCTTGCCCGCCGGGTGCAAGCTAGAATTAAAGCTGATGGCTCACCAGTTCTTGGCTCCATTTTTTCATTACCGACTGTCTGAATCTAATGCGAACCTGCACGGGTCAGGTGGCTGTGATCCTGACCCCGACTACTGACTTAACAGACACTGTCTATACTGCCACTCCTCAGTCCCCTGGGGCCCATAGTGCTGGCTCTGCAGAAGGCACCATTTGGGTGTCCAATTCTATCTAACCGTTGACCCTCTCCAAAGCTCTTTTTATAGTCTGCAAATAGCATTTCCTATTTTCCTTCAAGCTTTGAATTAGAAAGTGTAGGCTGAACTAGGAGTGGCACTCTAATAATAAGGCTGGCATCACCTTCTTCCTAACTTATAATACTAGCAACAAAGAGAGAACTATTGAAGGTATTTATTAGACACCAAGTAGAAGCCAAGGAAAGAACTAAGGTGAGCCTACCTGTAGGAGAAGTATGGCCTTAGAGCTACACTGCTATGGTAAAGACTTTGTTTGAACCCGTGCACTCAAATTTTGCAAAGGGGAAATAACAGGAGGACAAATAGCCTCATCAGACCTCACAGATAGGAGCAGAGTGCATCAATGATTGTGCTCTGCTCAGCGCTGCATTCGCTGTGACCTAATGTCCCACGAAGGAGCTGTGGATAAAAAAACTGATACTAATAACTAAAACCAGAATCTACGTTTTTCCATTTAGAGGATTAGAAGTCATTTCTGGAGCCGTGAATTTAGAAGAAAATACTACACAATATTTTGTACTACCATTAGCCACGGCCACCAACACAGCCACCTGGCCCATGCAAGTTCGCATATGATTCGGAGAGATGGTAATGAAACCACAGAGTAGATAACTGGTGGGCCATTACCTTTAATCCTAGCTCATATCCAGTGGGAGAGAAATACACATAGTGGAAAAACACTTCCCTTTCCATTCAGGGCTCCCAAAGCCACTGACTTATCCGAGTTTCCTAGAATCAAAGGTTTCTACCTAACCAGGCTTATTCACCTCTGTTCCCCATCTCCTTCTCTCTGCACAAACTCTGAACAAACTGGCTTCTCCTTCAGCACTCCGCCTTCTTGACTGCTTCTCTGCAATGCTAATTTCAGGAACTGAGAGATAGCAAGCCCCTGGTCTGTCCCATTTTATAGTGTAGAAATTAAACCTTTAAGCCAATATATAAATAAGGAAGTCTCTGATACAAAGTCACTTATCTGAGGCATAATGGGATTCCTCATGAGAGTACACCACCTCACATCATGCAACAGTCAAAGGTGTGGGGAAAAGCTTAGTTTTGAAAAGATCTTAGTATCAAAAGAGCAGGAAAGGCTTAGTCTTAAAACTAAGCCTTAGGCTATAATGGCTTTGCTGGCTTACAGCCTGTCTCCCACACCCAATGCAAACTATGAGTGAGCAAACATATATATCATATTTACAAACTTATTTGACCGACATATTTCATAATCCACAAATAGTATTTTCTTTTTGGGGAAGAAACCAGTTCTTAAGAAGCCAGTTATGGAAGGCAAATTGTGTCTCATGGTCTCGTTTCAATTCCTAGCTGCACGAGTTTGTGACTCACGACCATGTACATCAGCCCGAGCCCAGGTAGAAGCTTGGAGCAGGGAATGGTGGTTATTACTGGAGAGAACTAAACAGTATCCAGCTTAGGTAGCAGAACCTGGTACTGCTAATGTGGAAAGATGACTACTGCTTTTTCCACCAACTGGAGGTTTTCTTTGGCAGATTTTCATCCTTTGCATGAGATGGCAGGCTCGCCTCTGGTTCTCCCATTATGTTTTCCACAGATGTGGAATTAGAGACTACTTCTAAAACCAGAAAGTTTCTCAGGGATCATGTTCTCCATCTTCTCAAATTATATAGAGAGAAACTAAGGCCGAGAGGCCAGGTAACTGACTTTGCTAAGAAAATCCTGAACTGATGTCTGAGTCCAGGATTTTTCCATGGAAGATACAAGGGTGCCCCCATGTGCCATCTGGTAGTGTGGAGTAGAGTAATTGGGGAGGCAGAATATTCTGTTGTAAATGACACTTTGTTGACTGTCACTATCATTGGTGCTTTTGAGATTTGTCAATATGTTGCTAATCATTGACATTGAGGAAAGACAATGTCTTCAGTGCCATCCTAGGAAAAATAAGAGCACAAAGACCAATGAACAGAAGAGCTGGAGAAGCTAAACAGAGTTTTAGCTTGACCTGGGTGTGCTGGCCAGAGGGGCCTTGTGCATATTTCATGTTTTTACCCTGCTAAGTGTATAGACTCTGTGTGATGGGCTATGCTGTGTCAATTTATCATAGCTGGGAACTTTGTTTTCTCAAATCCCCTTACTTGCATGAGTCAGGTTATACAGTTGTCCAGAAGTGGAACCTGTGTGAGATTTGAAGGCAGAAGAGAGGCAGTGGCCATTACTTTCTGAAGGTCTTTTCAGGGTCATGTCTGGTGACAGATGAACAAAGTGTGTCCTTGCTCTGTGTTGGGCAGATAAAATACATTATGCTCACTTTGTTAAAGATGGCATTGCCCATGTGGAAGCCCATCACCCAGGTGATATTAGTTGCCCTTATACTTGGAATGGTTTTAATTATATTAATGAGTGTTGGGGGCAGGCTGTGGGCAGGCAGGATCCTTGTAGCCTGGGCTTGGTTTTAGGACTGAGCCTTTCCCACCCTTTTTTTATGTAGGGTGGTTCACTCTCATGAGGAATCCCATTATGCCTCAGATAAGTGACTTTGTATCAGAGACTTCCTTGTTTGTAGATTGGATTAAAGGTTTGGATTTCTACACTATAAAGTGGGGCAACCGGAAGCTTGCTCTCTCTCAGTTCCTGAGATTAGCATTAGAGAGGAGAGCAGAGAAAGGCCGCAGAGAAAGGCCATGTGGAGGAGGCCAGGAGAAGCAGGTAAGATGTTGGAGTGCTGAAGGAAAAGCCAGTTTGTGCAGAGAGAAGGATATGGGGAACAGAAGTGAATAAGTCTGGTGAGCTAGGAACCTTTGATTCTAGGTGTTGGGCAGATAAAATATATTATGCTCACTTTATTAAAGATGGTGCTGCCCATGTGCAAGTTTTAAGAGTAAGCTTTTCCCCACACCCTTGACTGATTGGATCATGTGGGGTGGTGCACTCTCATGAGGAATTCTCCCATTATGCTTCAGATAAGTGACTGTGTATCAGAGACTTCCTTGTTTGTAGATTGAATTAAAGGTTTGGATTCTACACTATAAAGTGGGGGCAGACCATGAGCTTGTTCTCTCTTGGTTCCTGAGGTTAGCTTTAGAGAGGAGAGCATATTAAGACCACGTGAAGGAGAGGAGAAGCAGCCAAGATGGTGGAAGAAGTCAGTTTGAGCAGAGTTTGTGCAGAGAGAAGGAGATGGGAAACAGAGGTGAATAAGGTTGGTGAGCTAGAAACTTTTGATGCTAGGAAACTCGAATAAGTCTGTAGCTTTGTGAGCACTGAGTGAGTGGGTTTTGGAGCCCAGTGTGTGTTTTTAGTTGCCTGCTGGGTGCAAGCTAGAATTAAAGCTGATGGCTCACCAGTTCTTGGCTCCATTGTTTCATTACCGACTGTCCGAATCTAATGTGAACCTGCATGGGCCAGGTGGCTGTGATGGTGGCTGCGACTATTGGCTTTACATTTGGCGTCGTCTGTAGCAGGATTTGATACAAATTGGTATGGAGCCGGCACCCTTGAGGTGCATGGTAGAGGACTGGCTGCTATTATGGTTCCCCATGGCTCTCCTTTTGGGGACCATAGGTTGGCTGACTTTTATAGCCATGTGTGAAGAAACCAAGAACTCTATGGAGGAGGCTGCCCAGGATCTGCAAACTGAGCAGTGGAAGGAGCTAGAGGAAACATGGGAGAAAGAGATGCCGACCCTGGAGCTGGAGGAAGCGCTGGAGGAGGAGGCCGACTGGGTTTGTAAGACTCGTCCGGAAATGGAGGAGCCGCTGAAGAAGGAATCACAGTTTCATGAGTTGCAGCTTTCCCTGGATGTTGTGGAGAGCCAGCAGCAGCAGGAGGCCGGGGCTGAAGCCGAGGCCGGGGCTGAGGCTGAGGCGGGGGCTGTAAGGCCCATGGAGCAGAAGGCAGTGGTGATCCAGGGCTCAAGCCCAGCAGCAGAAGCTGGTGTTATCAGTTCCTCTTTGGAGGATGAAGAGAAATGGTTTGGAGTAGCAATCTGCAGCCTCCAGAAGGTGTGAGCCCAGCAGCAAGGAGTAGCTATGCTCCTGGTAGGTCTGCGATTTTGGGACATAGTGGTGGATGCCATCATGCTCCCCAGAGCAGAGATAGAAATGCTGACTGCCATTGCCACATGCTTCTCTTTAGGACAGTGTGAGACCTGCCATGATGGCAGGAATGAGGGGGGAGGCTAACGTCCCATGTGCGTGGACTGATTTCCTGGACTATGACTGGAGTGAGCACTGGCTTTTTTGTTGAATGGACTTATTGATTTTGGACAATGTGAAATACCCTGATGGGGGTGGGGAGCAGCTTTGATGGAGACCTTCCCCTGCCCCGGGAAGGCTTTCAAATGACAAGAGAGAAGGCCGAGGACATTTTGCGCTTTTGGCAAAGTGCTCAGAGACTGGTGAAATGTACCTTTGTTAAAATTGTATGATTTGTCATGTATTTGTAATTTGTGTAATGCACCTAATTTCCTTGTACAGGGATGCTGGTGGTGTAGATTGTGGGTAGTAAAGTGAGCATAGGGGTGGATTGTTGGGCAGATAAAATATATTATGCTCACTTTGTTAAAGATGGCACTGCCCATGTGCAAGTTTTAAGAGTAAGCTTTTCCCCACACCCTTGACTGATTGGATGATGTGGGGTGCTGCACTCTCATGAGGAATCCTCCACGTTATGCCTCAGATAAATGACTTTGTATCAGAGACTTCCTTGTTTGTAGATTGGATTAAAGGTTTGGATTTTCTACACTCTAAAGTGGGGCAGCTTGCTCTCTCGGTTCCTGAGATTAGCAGTAGAGAGGAGGGCAGATTAAGCCCACGTGGAGGCCAGGAGAAACAGCCAAGATGGTGGAGTGCTGAGGAAGAAGCCAGTTTGTGTACAGTTTGTGCAGGAGGAAATGGGAAACAGGGGTGAATAAGGCTGGTGAGCTAGAAATCTTCGATGCTAGGAAACTCGTATAAGTCAGTAGCTTTGTGAGCACTGAGTGAGTGGGTTTTGGAGCCCAGTGTGTGTTTTTAGTTGCCCGCTGGGTGCAAGCTAGAATTAAAGCTGATGGCTCACCAGTTCTTGGCTCCATTGTTTCATTACCGACTGTCCGAATCTAATGTGAACCTGCATGGGCCAGGTGGCTTGTGATGGGGGCCGCAGCTATTGGCTTTACACTAGGAAACTAGGATAAGTCAGTGGCTTTGTGAGCACTGAATTAGTGGGTTTTGGAGCCCAGTGTGTGTTTTTACTTGCCTGCCGGGTGCAAGCTAGGATTAAAGCTAATGTCCCACCAGTTCTTAGCTCTGTTGTTTCATTACTGTCTGTCTGAATCTAATGCGAACCTGCATGGGCCAGGTGGTTGTGATGGTGGTTAATGGCTTTACACTCTGTATCCAGTTTTTCTAGACTCCTGCCCTTCTGTCCAATGGCAGCCCTGAGACCACTGTCAGATGCTGGGCTACACACCCACAGAAGGTACAGAGGCAAGAGCTTCCTGGAGACCTCTGCACAGCCCTGCTTCACAAGCTCCTATAGTCACTGGAATGTGACTAACTCCTCTGTCTGACTAGCTGATGACTCCTCATCCTTCAACTCACCTTTCACATTGTAACTTTCCCAGCTCTCCCATACCTGTGTAGGGTCAAATTCCTGTAAGAGGTCCCTTTCCCCGCAGCACACAGAGGAACTGCCTATGTGACTGAACCCTGAGTGAGTCACACTGGATTTCCAGGAAAGAAGAGCCTGGGGCATCCAATGTGCTTGCCTCTCCCTGTATTTGGTAATCCTCCAGGACACCCATGTGGCAGAGGAGGAAGTGCTGTTATACTGTGCTCAGCACCTTTCTGTAAGACTCCTCAGGTGAAGAATCTCCCTAACTCTGTCAGCAAAGGCTTGTTGAGTGGGGTGGGGGAAGCTGAGAGCCATACCTCCTCGTGGTCCCGTGGTCCCTCTCAAAGGGACAGTGCTTTTATCACTCGAAAGCCTTCTCTAGCCTTTGCAACTCATCCTCTCCTCTCCTTCACACCTCACCTAAAGAATTTATCTCTGCTACAAAGCAGCATTGAACTCCAGCCCAAGTTGAACTTTTACATCATTAAAAAAAAAACAAATAAAAAGATGATATTTATTTTCCATAAAATGAGCTAAGAGCATTGACATCATATTTGTTAGCAATGCAAAGATAGATTTTGATGATGTTTAATGTGTTTGCTATAGTGGTATGTAAAACCAGTAGCCACGGCCACCATCACAGCCACCTGGCCCATGCAGGTTTGCATTTGATTTGGACAGACGGTAATTGTAAAGCCAGGAACCGCCACCGTGGCCACTCACATGTAGGTTCACATTGGATTCGGATAGTCGGTAATGAAACAATGGAGCCAAATACTGGTGAGCCATCAGCTTTAATTCTAACTTGCACCCAGCGGGCAAGGAAAAACACACACTGGGCTCCAAAATTCACTCATTCAGTGCTCACAAAGCTACTGACTTATCTGAGTTTCCTAGAACCAAAGATTTCTAGCTCACCAGCCTTATTCACCTCTGTTTCCCATCTCCTTCTCTCTACACAAACTTTGCACAAACTGGCTTCTTCCTCAGCACTCTGCCATCTTGGCTGCTTCTCCTGGCCTCCTTCCTCCACATGGCCTTTCTCTGCTCTCTGCTCTACTGCTAATCTCAGGAACCGAGAGAGAGCAAGCTCCTGGCCAGTCCCACTTTATAGTGTAGAATCCAAACCTTTAATCCAATCTACAAACAAGGAAGTCTCTGATACAAAGTCACTTATCTGAGGCATAATGGGAGGATTCCTCATGAGAGTGCACCACCCCACATGATCCAATCAGTCAAGGGTGTGGGGAAAAGCTTACTCTTAAAACTTGCACGTGGGCATTGCCATCTTTTTTTTTAAAATTTCTTTTTATTTTATTCATTTTAGAGAGGAGACAGGGAGGGAGAGAGAGAGAAAGAGAGAAAGGGGGGGGAGGAGCTGGAAGCATCAATTCCCATATGTGCCTTGACCAGACCAGTGCAGGGTTTTGAACTGGCGACCTCAGTGTTCCCAGGTCGATGCTTTATCCACTGCGCCACCACAGGTCAGGCCGGCATTGCCATCTTTAAGAAAGTGAGCATAATATATTTTATCTGCCCAACAGTAATGAAACAATGGAGCCAAAAACTGGTGGACCATCATCTTTAATCCTAGCTTGCGCCCGGCGGGCAAGTAAAAACAAATACTGCACTCCAAAATCCACTCATTCAGTGCTCACAAAGCTACTGACTTATCTGAGTTTCCTAGAATCAAAGGTTTCTAGCTCACCAGCCTTATTTACTTCTCTGTTCCCCATCTCCTTCTCTCTGCACAAACTGCACTAACTGGCTTCTCCCTCAGCACTCCGCCATCTTGGCTGCTTCTCGTAGCTTCCACGTGGCCTTTATCTGCTCTCCTCTCTACTCTCCTCCTAGAACGTAATCCCTCTTCTCTGGAACAATGTGATCTCTCTTCCTTTTAAAACCTTTTGGCGCAAAAGCCCTCCTCCAACACACATTAATACAATATCGCCCATGCCAAGCTGGAAGGGCAACTAATGTTATCACCTGGGCAACAGGCTTCCCCGTTGGCAGCGCCATCTTTAACAAAGTGAGCATAATATATTTTATCTGCCCAACATGGTGATAATTCACAAAGCAGAAAAACAATAAGCAAATTTTTGAACCAGGGCTGTGTTTATACTTCTTTGGTAAAAAGATTAATTCAGTACAACTTGATAATATGTAGTGGAGGAAAACATTTGAGTTTGGATTGATTTTGAGGGGAATAATAATCCAAGCATCTGACTTCTATCCATTCAGGGATTTTCTTCTCTAGTACTTTGGAGATCAGGAGAGTTTGTCTCTTTTTTGCTCCAGAGTCAGTCCAAACCAGCCCACTTCTCTGCTGTGCCCTGGCTGCACCTCCCAGTTGGACCCCCATGCAGAATCCTGGTCCCCATGCCTCTGTCATTCCCCTTGATGTCACGCTGCTGGCTTCAGCTGAGTGGTGCTGCAGGTGTGTTTAATCTCATCATTCTGTCCCCAAAGTTCCTACTATGCAGTTGACAGTAAAAGACTTCTTTTCTTAAGGTTTAAGTAGCTGAGGATGAAAATAAAATTTGGATATTCCTCTCTCAAAATTCCTTTGTCATTTCATCATAAGAGTTCTCTAACCCCCTTGAAGCCTTAGCTTACCTCTCTCTTCTCTGTTCTTATTCACCTTCTCTCTATCTTCTGTACACCTGTTTTGTAAAAGTGGAGTATCTTGAGTTATAGTTTGTATGTGGTAAAACTTGCCTTTTCCAGTGCACAGCAGCTTTATAACTTCTGACAAATGTTATGGTTGTCTGACTATTGCCACAATCAAGATGTAGGCCATTCCATTTGCCTCCAAGTTCCCTTGTGTTGTTTTCTGGTCTCCCACTTACATTTACCCTAGCTCTTGGCTACCACTGAGAATATTACAAAAAATGGAATTAAAAGGAAATCATTCAATACATAGCTTTATTTATTTAGCATAATGCATTAAAAAATAAGTTTATTGACTTTAGAGAGTGAGGAAGGGACAGAGAGAGAGCCAGGAACATCAGTATGTTCCTGTGTGTGCTCTGACTGGGATCAAATCAGCAACCTTTGTGCTTCCGGATGATGCTCTAATCAGCCAAGCCATCCAGCCAGGCCTGCATAATTCATTTTATATTCACTCATGTTTTTGCATGAATTAGTGGTTCATTCTTATTGCTGAGTAATATTCTGTGTATGGCTGTATCACAAGGTTTTTGTTTTTTTAAAATACATTTGACAGTTGAAAGACATTTAAATTGTTTTCCATTTTTGGTATTTATGAATAAAACCACCATAGGCATATGCATATAGGTTTTCATGTGAATATAAGTCTTCGTTTCTCTTGGATAAGTACCTAGGAATGAGACCCCTGGGTCATGTTTAACTTTATCAGAAACTGACAGTGTTCTAAAGTGGCAATATCATATTAAATTTCCAACAGCAGTGAATGAAGTGTCCAATTGATCTACATCCTCATCGGCACTTGGTTTTCTATAAGTAATTCTAGTAAATGCATAATGGTATCTCATGTGATTTTAATTTGTTTTTCCCTAATGATTAATGATATTGCATATCAACTATTTTATTTGGTGAAGTCTCTGTTCAAATAATTAACACGTTTTTTAAAATTGTGTGTTTTTTTTCACTTGAGTTTTAAAGGTTATATAAATTCTGGATATAATACATGTTTTTTGCAAATATTTCAAATGTTAAACTAACATTGTATTTGTAGAATAAACCCTTTTTGGTATGATGTATTATTATTCTTAATGCTGGATTCAACTTTCTAATATTTTTTGAGGATTTTTATATCCAGTATTCAGGAGGAATAGTTGTTGGTAGCTTCCTTTTCTCATGATGTTTTTGTCTGATTTTGGTATCACACAACATCTTCCTCATACAGTTATTTGGGGATTATTCTATCTTCCTGTATTTTCTGGAAGAGTTTGAAATTGTTGGAATTAATTCTTCTTTAAATATTTTGTAGAATTTGAGAGTGAAGGCATATGGGTCTAAAGTTATCTTCGGTGCAAGGTGCTTAACTACAAATTAAATTTCTTTAATAGAGGTAGGATTATTTAGGCCAACTATGTCTTCTTGAGTAAGCTTTGGTCAATATCATCTAAATTGTTAAATTTATGGGAATAACATTGTTGGTAACATTTCTTAATGTTCTTATAATGTTTATAGGATCCGTTGGAAGATCTTGTATTTTATTTCAGATATTAGTATATTGTATTTACTCTTTTTTTCCCTTAATCTTTGTTGATCTTTTCAAAGATCCAGATTTTGATTTCATTGATTTTCTTTAACATCTTTTTGGAGACTGTTTATTTTCTGTCATCCTTATTTCTATTTTATTTAAGTGTTTGTGAAGGAAACTCTTGGTTATTCCTACCTATTCTGTGGCCTGAGCAGTGAGGGCTGCAGACCTGTCCTCCATGGGAGCTGAGTCTTCAGTGTTCAGTGGGGAACTGCAGGAAGGCACAGAGGCACCTGCACATCTTCCAGTCAGTCTGCGCCCTCAGCTTGAGCAACAGCTGGGAGCTGGACCAGTCCATTCACCCTGAAATCCCTCCTTGGTCTTGTAAACATTTCTTATGGGCAGAGCTGGTAATAATAAATTTTCGATGCTTTTTGTGTATCTGAAAATTTTTATTTCACCTTCATTTTTTATTGCATGTTGATTGTCTAGGCCTTATGTTCATTTTAAGGAATCTAGTTTCTAGACTGTGTGAAATGGAGAGTGATCACAGGCTTTTTAGCAGAGGAGGAAACATGGTCTGAGTTCTAGGAGGGTCATGCTGACTGCTGCGTTGAGAACAGATTGTTGGGGCGGCAAGAAGGGAAATGGAATTACCTCCCAGGAGTCAAAGTTGATAGGACCAGGTGATACCGTGGAGGGCAATATCAGTGGTCCACCTTGGCATGTATTGTTAAGGCCAAGCCAGGGTGATCTGCTGAGGGATGGGGTGTGAAATGGGAAAAAAGGGCATAGTGAGGATGACTCCAAGGTTTTTGTTCTGGACAGCTGGAAAGATGGAACTGTCATCAACTGATGGGAAGGCTGTGGGTGGACTGGACTGGAGGCCAGGGGAACAAGGATCAGAAGTTGGATTTCGAAGAGGCAAGTTTGTGATATTTTTTAGACATCAAAAAGAATTATCTCACTGGCAGTTGGGTGTGTAAGCCTATAATTTGTGTGAAAAGTATGAGTTACAGATATAAGTGGTCTCTAGAGGAAGTAGCAGCTGGCAACAGCTTTTATTTTTAATAAAAGTATTCTTTTCCCTTCGGGTACAAGGACTTCAAATTAATAAAATCCTTTGATGCTTTCCAAAAACAAATGTACTTTCAGACATTAAAACACATTTTTTTTTCCTTGAGAGATTTAATCAAGATAAAGTAGCTCATTTAAGACAAAGAATTGTTAACAGAATTAAGGATCCTTAATACATTTGCTCATTATTCTTCTGTCTTTCTGACTGAGTTTTGAAGAGAGGTAGGATATTGAAATATTAATAGTGTGAGTTCTGGAATGAGACAGACTAGGGTTTGAATCTACTTTCTACTATGTATTAGCTTTGTGAAACTCACAAATTTTTTTAACCTCATGGTCAGAAGCAAATATAGTAGCTACTGTAATTAATGTTTTTGAAATAATATTTTTACCTAGCAATTATCGTAGTGATTGGCATTTCATTCATTCATCCATTCATTCATTCAAAAAATAATTAAGACTACTTATTATGCTCTAGGTACTGAGGATACAACTATAAATAATATAGACTGTTCTTGCCTTTATAGAAATTTAAATATAAGAAGCAAACAGTCTATAAAAGAAGAAGCTAGAATGTTCAGAAACTTGTGAAAATTTGCTCACTTTCACTGATAGGGGGAAATGAAAATTATACCCACAACGAGATATCACTTTACACTCATTAGATCGGAAAAAAAGTAGTAATACCCAAGTTTGGTGAAGGAATGATGAAATGAGAAGTCTTTTTTTAGTGAAGGTGGGAATTCAAATTGTACAAACACTTTTGGAGGTCAACCCAACATTACCTAATGAAAGGGAAAGTTATCCCCTACAACTTGAAAGATCCACCACGAGGACTGTGCACCAGAGCAACCCTTACCCAGGTCCTGGGGCCAACACACTCAGGATATTCATTGCAGCACATGTCCTGATAGCAAAAAAGTGGGAGCAACCTAAATAGTCATCGGTGGGGAGTTCAAACAATGGAATAATATTCAGGATTTAAAAATAAGTGGACTACATAAATCAATGTGCCTAAATGTCCTAAAAAAGATGGGTAAAAAAAAGCACATTTGAAACGTGGTGTGTGTGTGTGTGTGTGTGTGTGTGTGTGTGTGTGTGTTGCGTCTCACAGTGGAGGAGGATCCATCCGCTTTGTCATTCACAGGGCACAGCAGCGGATAATTCACACTGGCCCACTGCTTCCTCTCCCTCCGTCAGAGGCAGAGCTGGCCCTCCGCAGCCCTGCCTTCTGCATCTGGCTCGCCTAGCACTGCATGCCGCTTCTTCGCTGCATGTGATATTCTGGCTCAATGCAGGGTCGCTTCTTATTAAAGCTGGCATCAGCCAAGAAAGAAAACAGTCCCAGGCAATTGGCAAGTGATGTGTATTTAAACTGAGGAGTATTCTGAGCTCTGGAGCTAGCAAGCAATCACGGGACCCACCCAATACTTGTTCACAGCCCCCATGCCTTTTGGGCGTCACATCCTGTCACTGCAGCCCTGAGCGGTTCCAGATGCCCTCCTACAGGGGCTTTCGGGCAGTTTGAAAGCATTAGACTGCTCCCTTCCCACCAATGTTACTCAGACTTGCATTAAATTACATAAGACAGATAGTGGAGCTGCTCTGTCTGGTTAAGGGATGGAGGCGGCGTAGGTGTGAACCTGGGGGTGCAGCTGCAGGAAGCCCACGTTGAAAGTGCTGCATAAGACTAGTAGTTAGAAACTGCAGCCTGAAAGCCTATTGGCATATGGGGACAGAGGAAAGAAGAGGAGGATTCTAACCCAGAGAGGATCAAATTCTTATATATAAGGCCAACCAGCTAGTCTGGTTGCAGTTGTGTATGTGCGTGTGTGTGTGCGTGTGCGTGTAAAAAGGTGGGATCCGGTCATGGAGCCCCTGCCACATTGCCAGAATAGTCTCATAGATATGTTCTTCAGACCTTTAGGGCTCCTCAGGGTGCCATTTGAAAATCCCTGACTTGTCTGACCTCATTTAACTCTTATCACACTCTGTGGCTAAAGTGTCGCTGTTCTTACATAACAAAGGGTGAAACCGAGGCCAAAGCCCCACAGGTCAGAAGTGGTGAAGCTGGAAAGGTCTCTCCAGAGGCCCTGAACTTAGTTTAGCATCCTTGAGCAGAGACACATACACTGCAGCAGCTTGGAGGGTGGAGTCTTCTGGGAACCGCAGAGCCGACCCCAAATGAACTCTCCCCATGTAGGGGAAGCCCACTATGGCACACAGAAACAAAGCAAATTATAGCTGCTGGGGAAGCAGGCTAAACTCGGGAGGTGGAGAGAGTCTGGGATTGTTGCTCATCTCCTGGGGAAGCCTGAGAATTCAAGTCTCTCCCTCTTCACCTCCTGATCTCCCAGGCTCCTCACCCCCTTCCAGTGGGGAGATGGCCCAGCTGCCAGGCAGCTGGTAGAAAACCTATGACATACCACATACAACAGAGCTGAGCCAAAGTGGCCTCACTTCCCTTCTCCCTTCTCCCTTCTGGTGCCTGGCTGAGCCTCTGCCCAGGGCAAAGGAGGAGGGGCTGGTGTGAGGGCTAAGGAAGGAGGTGGTGAACAAAGAATACTGAGAGAAATGGGAGCTGGGAGCTTGCAGGAAGAGGTGGGTTGGTGAGATGGGGCTGCCATATACATAGACCAAGTTGGAGGAGTAAAGGCCATGTTAGGAGATGATCATGACCTTTGTTAAAGGGTCTACTTGGGAACCAGGTTTTAATATGTTTCTTTCTGGGCAGGACCCTTTCCTCTCATGGCCAGTTGAAAGGTGAGATATAAAGGAGGCACACAAGGTACCCTCAAGGGAAGGGAGCTAGAGGGAAAAATGGGGGTTATCTCAGACCTAGAGATAGTCATCTCCACCTTTGGTGAGTAGAAACAGATGGTGATAGGACAGCTCTGGAGGCAGGGAGACCCTGCAAAGTAGCCCAGGGAAGATGCAGGAGAGGAAAGGAAGGCACAGGGAGTTTAGCGTCCCCTAAGCGCTAAGCCAGTTAAATGGAGGCGCTTGCAAGGCTCACTGCCAGAGGGGCTGGGAAACCTGCCAGGCTGCAGGCTACAGAGCAGAGTGGAGACAACACTCACCCTGGGACTACACTAGCTAACCCTGTAGATTTTTAAAAAATATTTAATTGTAAATTATTATTCAATTACATTTGTATTCAACACTTTTGTTGTATTAGTTTCAGGTGTATAGCACAGCAAATACATTCAAATAGGTTACAAAGTGTTCCAAATTTGGGGTTTGTTTAAAGTACTTAACCTTCAGTTCTCCCTCTTTTATCTTCTTTTATTCCCCTTTTCTTCTTTCTCCTCCCTCCCTCCCTCCCTCCCTCCTTCCCTCCTTCCTTCCCTCCCTCTTTCCTTCCTCCCTTCCTCCCTCCCTCCCTTCCTTCCTTCCTTTCTTTCCTTCCTTCCTCTCTATAAACTGAACCACCCAGTGGACTTTTGAGTGTGTAGACATCTACACATTTAAAGATACTAAATTGTTCTAAGATACTATTCTATTTCATAGAATAGAAAACTAACATAAAAAATGACTAAACCTAAAATGCCTTGGAAATTTTAAGAAGTCCTGGAACAGAATCATAGATCTATTTATTTATTACTTTCCCTGAGGAGATTTAGCATGAGCCTGTCTCCACCTTGTGGCTTTAATCTTATCTCTTGGTTGCACAGTATGTAGTAAAATGAGAATGAAACTGGGACTTGTTGCCTTGTTGCCTCGATGTCTTTCTTCGCACAAGAAAATGAAGCATTATAATTACTAAAGGAAAGGTTTTAATTCTTAAATTGAATGAGATTTTGAAATAAAATAAACTTTTAATCTAACATTTTACTGTGCCAAAATTATGCCTGTAAAGTCTAATGCTTAAAGATTTAGCATTAGTTTAAAATTATTTAACTCTTCAATAGTAGGCTAAATCCATTCCATTTTATGGTTAAGGTAGGAAAAGATGACCATGACAAAACTAAATTTGTGCTTCCCAGGCCAAACTCTAGAGTTCTTAGCAGAATTGTTAGTAACAATGACACAGTACAACAATACTTTATATTTATTGATCATTTGCTTTTTGCCAATCCTTAAGCCAAGTACTTTGCCTAAATTATATCACTTACTCTTGGCAATAAAAGTATTAGTCTAATTTCACTATGAAACTGAGGCTTAATGAGGTTAAATACTTGCTTAAGCTCTCACAACCAGATAGTGAGGTTTTAATTAAATTAATATCAATGGAAATTGAGAAACTAAGAACAACAGAAGCATTTAAGTTATTTTCCTAAATTTTGGCCTTTGGGCGATGAGCTAAAGGATATATAAATAATCCATAGTTTTTTTTTATCCTTCTTCTGAATTATTTTGAAGGATAATAAGCTTGTCAATAATTTGGGTTATTTATATTCTTATTTGCAAGGTTAGACTAAACTTTAAAACATGGAATACTTATCATTAATAATAGAGAGACATCACTCATGTCAAAAAGGGAAGTGAGGATCCAGATGTCAGGGGATGGAGATGGTTGCCTCATGTCATTATTGACCCATTAATGCTCTTAGCCACACCCGCCCCATTGATTGTGTGAGACATATATGACAAACCAGTATGAACGTGTTGTACAAAGCTGCATTGCTAATCCAGAAACCCCTGAGGCTGAACTGCAAGGGTAGGGTAACAAACTCTTTTGAAACAACTCAGTCTTTAAAATATTCACCGTGGTGTCTTTGTCAATTTCTGTGAATTCTGCTACCTTTGAGCTGAATTTTAGGTCTACAAACAAGGGATAGAATAAATAGACACTGTTAGTGGCCTTCATCAAATTATGGAACTGCAATTGCATTGGTGATTCCTTTTCTCATAAATTTATCTGTGAGTCAAAAGGAGTCCTTCTTGTGATGTGACTAACTTATAAGGTTTATAGCACCCTTCTCCTTTCTGAGACCATCTGGTATAACGAAGAAAAAAACATGGGTTTAGCAGTAATTTTTCTGAGCCCCAACAGCTGGTATTATTGCTAAGAAGTCAATGTAAACACAAAGCAATTCTAGAGTGGCTGGTGAACAGACCAGGCTTCCTTAATCATGAAGAAATGACAGAGTTTGAGCTACAGCTCTCACTGACTTAGTGTAAGTATTGTTTTCAGAGGGACTTTGTTTTAGTTAATGTGCTTGCACACAGCATTTATCATGATGCTTTCCACATAAGAAGTGAAAAAAACCCAACCTCAACTGGCTAAATAAAAGAGTAATTTATTTTCTCTCAGAAAAATAAGTGCTGGGACAGCTACAAGGTTGGTTAATTCAGAGGTAAAATGATGTTATCAAGGAATCGGGTTCTTTCTGTATTTTCAGTCTACCATATTAGCTTGTCAGACTCATTCTCTAGTTTAATGTACTGTACTCATTGTCACAATATGGCTGCCGCAGCTCCGGGAATTACACACAGACATAAAAACTTTCAATAGAAGAAGAGATTTTCTTTTCTTCTTTCCTCCATCCCTCTCTCCCTTCTTTCTCTCTCTCTTCCTTTCTTCCTCTTCCTTCCTTCCATCCTTTCTTTCTCTCTCTCTCTCTTTCCTTCCTTCTTTCCTTCCTTCTTTCCTTCCTTCCTTCCTTCCTTCCTTCCTTCCTTCCTTCCTTCCTTCCTTCCTTCCTTCCTTCCTTCCTTCCTTCTTCTTTCTTTCTTTCTTTCTTTCTTTCTTTCTTTCTTTCTTTCTTTCTTTCTTTCTTTCTTTCTTTCTTTCTTTCTTTTAGAGTGAAGAAATACTTTTAACATCCTTTAGTAAATATCTGCTCATAATTTATTGGCCAGAACTAGATCATATACCTATGCTTAAAATAATCACAGGCAAGAGTTGTTCTACCATGTGATTGGTTTAGACCAACCAACGTTTATTACCGAGTCACATTGGAGAGGAATAGCCTATTGAATAAAAGAGAAACCTGCCATTATAAAATAAAAAAAAAGAAGGGATATGACTGTTGTGTTAGCAGCCAAAAGAGTTTGCTACATATGGTTTGGAATATGTGAGTACATGTACATATGTTTTCTTTTTGTAAACCTTCTTTTTAAGGAAACTATTTATAGTCCAGACCCCATCTCAACCATTTGGAATGTAACTTGGCAGAAATAACCACACCCAACACCTATAGGGACTTTGAGTGAAACACCTTTAGTCAGAAAAGATAAAGAAAGAAAGCAAGAGAAAGCAAGAGAAAGAAAGGAAAGAAAGGAAAGAAAGAAAGAAAGAAAGAAGGAAAGAAAGAAAGAAAGAAAGAAAGAAAGAAAAGAAAGAAAGAAAGAAAGAAAAGAAAGAAAAGAAAAGGAAGAGAAACACATTAGGGAATTATAAAGAATAAACATTGTTTAGTGCTGTTTCTTGACATTTCAATCTAACAGTGGGCATTCCCCAAACAACTTTGCCAGCAGTTTCCAGACCAAACACAGAGAAAAAAGCTTATAAAGTCATTGTACAAAATATGTTTTAAACTGAGTTTTCTGACTGTGAAAGTAATTTTATATAAAAAATTTGATATTTATTCCAGTACTTGTGTGTGTGTGTGTGTGTGTGTGTGTGTGTGTGTGTGAGAGAGAGAGAGAGAGAGAGAGAGAGAGAGAGAGAGAGACAGGAGGGTGGTAGAATGAAATTTTATTGTGGTTGTTAAGGAAAAGTGCTAAATAAGTCAATTGCAGGCAGAAAAAGAAGGCTCCAGGGCAAGGTTAGAAGGAAACAGCAAAGGGACAGTAAGATTGCCGTGTGTGTGTGTGTGTGTGTGTGTGTGTGTGTGTGTGTGAAATGAACAAGGGTGTAGATGTGGAAAGAGAAGAGAGAGGAGGAAAGAGAGGAAATGAGAAGTGAGCACAGGGCAGCTAGGCAAGAAGCTCCAGCCTGAATTAAAAATGAGAAATTCCTAAGGCAGGGCGATCAAAGGACTTTTACAAACAAGATGTCTAAGGCATCATTTGAACTTGTGTGATATATGATTCTCTTTGGTCACCCCAAATCTGTGCTGTCTGGCTTCACTTCCTAATGCCTTGTGTGCGTGTTTGAGGGAAGTAGAGATGGCTGAATTCCACATCTGCTTCTGTGTGGAGGAAGGGGCAGAAAAATGCCACAGCGCTGACG
Organism: Rhynchonycteris naso; assembly: GCA_037038555.1. Taxonomy (NCBI): domain Eukaryota; kingdom Metazoa; phylum Chordata; class Mammalia; order Chiroptera; family Emballonuridae; genus Rhynchonycteris; species Rhynchonycteris naso. The sequence continues at coordinate 42,057,637 of CM072997.1, read as the reverse complement.
CCTGCCCAGCGCCAGAGCTTAGAGTAACCCTGGCACCACATGTGACTGAGAAAGCAAACCCAGAATGCACAGAGTTTTAAATTTCTTTTATTTTTATTTTATTCATTTTAGAGAGGAGACACAGAGTGAGAGAGAGAGAGAGAAAGAGAGAAAGGGGGGAGGAGCTGGAAGCATCAACTCCCATATGCCTTGACCAGACCAGTACAGGGTTTTGAACTGGCAACCTCAGTGTTCCCAGGTCGATGCTTTATCCACTGCGCCACCACAGGTCAGGCCAGAATGCACAGAGTTTTACAGATGGCTCTAAACCCCAACTGGAATTTTAAAAATGAACAACAATTTTACTTAAATTCTAAAGGGAGAATTCTGTTAACCAGTGTCATTCCAATAAATTAAATAAAAAGAAAAAAAATCTTAAAGGGCAGATGATATCAGCTGACATGAGTTACACTGATATAACAAAAAATGGCAGCGATACTGATCATAGTGTTAAGTGCTGGTTTTCCTCCATATGTCATGAGCATTTTCATATTTTTTGAAAATGTATCTATTTTAATTCTTAAAAACTTTATTATGAGTTCTACCTTATTCCAATTAAAAAATTTCATGGTAACACTAGGATCTATGTAAACACAATAAATTAAAATCAATTAAAAATGCATGACAAAATTTTTTTAGCCTAATAACTCAACGTGATGGCGAAATATACTTGTACAGTATTTATAAATTTATTTTTGTATGATTTGGACAAGTATTTAATTTTTATTGTATACCTACAAGTAACTAAATGCTAAAAGAGCCTATGACTGGCTCCTTTACATTTTAAGTAATAAAATTGCATAAAATATGATTTATTGAGCTGAATTTCATTGGTGTCAACAATTAAAACAAATTTGTGTGTTGTTTTTCTTCTTCAAAGTCTATTTCCTTTTACTTTTACACTATTCTTTTGGCAGTAAGAATTAAGACACAGGTTAAACATTGCCTATGACAAGAGGCTAGTTTTCTTTTCTTTCTTCCCTTCCTTCCCTCCTTCCCTCTTCCCTTCCTTCCTTCCTTCCTTCCTTCCCCTCCTTCCCTTTCTTCCTTCCTCCCTCTCTTCCTCCTTCCCTCCCTCTCCCTCCCTCCTTTCCTCCTTTTTTTCTTTCTCCCTCCCTCCCTTCCTTCCTTCCTTCCTTCCTTCTCTTTCTTTTTCATTCTTTCTTTCTTTCTTCCTTTTTTCTTTCTCTCATTCTTTCTTTCTCTGTTTCTCTCCTCTCCTTCTTTCCTTCTCCTCTTCCCCCTTTCCCTCTTTCTTTCTTTCTTTCTTTCTTTCTTTCTTTCTTTCTTTCTTTCTTTCTTTCTTTCTTTCTTTCTTTCTTTCTTTCTTTCTTTCTTTCTTTCTTCTTCTTCTCCCCACTGGTTGTAGATGAATTTTCTTGATAGATGCAAACTTTTTAGATTTCTTTAATGCAAAATTTGGTATTCAATATCAGCTGTCATAACTGACACATGGGCTTGTAGTAAATACATCAGAACATCTATCGGAGCAGTTGGCTCATAACCAGAGCTTAAGACTTGCTTCCCTTTTTTTCCTTCTTCAGATGACTTTTTCTCTGACGTGCTTCTCTTGAAATTAGGATTTCTAACGTTGAAGTTTAATGGTTTTTCTTGAACATCACATAAAACAAATATAGACTACTTGTCTTTTGTTTTAAGGGAGCCAATAGCAGGAGTTTTAAAAACTGAGGAAATGTTAATGCCACCTTTCTATTCCCATTCCTAATACATCCTTCCCAAATAAGTGCTGTAATCAATTTTTTCCCACCTGTGGGCCAGAGACCCTTTTCCCATGAGCCTCTGTAAGTTTACAAGATATTTAGAAATCTAATAGGCACTGAATAGTTTTTTTAACCTGTATGCATGTACGACTACTTGTTAAATGTGCATAGATACTATTGTGGTTAACAAACTATAAATTTGTTGAAATGTACTGCTAAATTAATAGTACTGCCTTTTGTTTCTAGAAATTTCTTCAGTCAGTGAGGTACTGGAAGTATAACTATTGCCATATGTTTCACTGATAAGTTCTTTTTATGTTTAAGAAAAGGATTGCATAATATAAAAAGAAATACCTAAAATCCCAACACTGGTTAAATAAAAATGGTATATTCTTATAACTGGAATATTAAACATCAATTGAAAATGATGTTGTAAAGTATAAAATGACAAGGAAAATATGTTATATGGAAGAGGGCAGGTTCTAAATCAATATAATGGCATGTGTTGGGCAAATGAGTTTGTAAAATCTGTATTTTTGGGGTCTGCTCACCTTTATTGTTAAAAATGGCCACTGCCCACGTGAATGGCACTGCCAGGTGAGAATGCTAATGATTTTCCTGATTGGGAAGGGCCATTGCTATGCTAATGTGTGCTGGAGGGCCCAGATAGTATTTTAGAAGAGAAGAAGAAGGAGGAAGAAGGAAGCCATTTTTGAAGAGGGAGAGCAGGGAGGAAGAGTGCTGGAGAGTAAGAAGTCATGTTGGCAAATGGGAACCAGAGGGGTTTTGTGAGCTCCACTGATACTGGTGGAGGCCTTTGATTCTAGGAAAAACTGGAAAAGACTCTCCTGATTGTGGAACTGGAGAATGTGTGAGTGGGTTTTGGAGCCCTCTGTGTGTTTGTGTTTACTCGCCGGCCGGTTGCAAGGCTAGAATAAAGGACAGACAGTAAAAAAACAGTTGAGCCATCTTTTGGCTCAACTGTTTTTTTACTGTCTGTCCAAATCTAATGGGAACCTGCATCTGCATGGCCATGAGGGCCGCAACTACTGGCCATACAGCATGCTACTATCATTTAATAAATAATAGAATGTAGAATAAAAGGGAATCATTATAAGGTTATTATTACTTCTGGGTAATAAAATTCCAGTTTCTTTTCTTTACATTTTCTAACTATTCTACAAATTCAGTTATAAAAGGAAATTTAAATTTATTTTTAATGGTCCTCTTATTAAAGAGTTTGTTATTGTCCCATAAATAAATAATGTTGGTGACCCCTGGCCTTTCAAACCGCTCGCAATGCTCCAGTTGTTTAATGTTTGGGGTGTGGGAGACAATGCCAACCAGCTTTGTCTGGCAGCCCTGTTCCTCACCCCTTGGTCTGTGGCAGTCCTGCTAATGATGTGACTTGATGCCTGTCACCATTACTTGAAGAGAAAGTGCAGCTGGCCTCTGCTTTCTCAGGGAGCAGAAAAGCCTGTCCATGCAGGCCGCAGGAAGACAGGGAGTCATTTTAAAGACACGTTGATATTATAAAATAATCCTCCCAAAAATGTATGTGTGAATGGGTGTGTGTTGCATATATGTAGATAGTGTTTTTCAGTATGCGAAAATTGTAACTAAAACCAAGTGTTGCTCTGGGCCATAGTGGGTCACTAATGACCCTTTTGCTGAGCTGCAGATAGACAGGACTATATTGCTTTAATGGTGCAACTCTTAAGTGCCAGCTGTCATATAGCATGGCAGCCCTCTGCGCTGACAAAGCCCTCATTACATGGTTTGCTGGAATAATTTGCCTGCTCTCCCTGCCTTTCTGGTAACTGACAATGTCACCCCTCCCCCACTGCCTCAGACCTTCACTGGCCACTCTTAATCACTGAAGGAGAAATCTGTGCCTCCTGTGATGAGACGGTAATTTTTTTTTAATACTTCATGTCTTCATATCATTTTTATGCCGTTTCAAAAGTTTTAAAACGCAATTGGTAGCTAACATCCTGTGCTATCATTCATTCCTTGCCAAAATAATAATTGCTAATTTTCTTCTTCAGAGAACCAGAGCTCTATCAGGAATAACATTATGCAAATCACTATGCAAATGTCAAGCAAAGGAGTAGCTGGGAAAAAAAGTTCAGATAAAACCTTCAGAACACATCCTAAGTTGCTGAAAAATATAACTGAACATTTTAAACTATAAGGTCGCCATGGTAGCAAAAGCAATTTCTTGCTAATAAGGATTTTGCTAGAAAGCTCTGCACTCAAAATAAAAGAGGTAGGGCATACATTAGTATTTATTCTAGCTTAATTTATTTATCATACTGTGGTTGTCCTTGTCAATCATTAAGTCTCTTTGGAGTGGGTCTCTTCATCCTTTGTATGATGTCTAACAGTCCAAAAATGTTTAATGTTTAACCTTCTATTAGCATCAAAATTTTTTATTTTCTCTACTATCAATATATTTTTATTATCACCAGTATTTTTAGTTTTTTAATATTGAATATTTGGGGAAGAAAATGCATGGAAATACAGAGAAAAATGCTCAATTTTTTCAAAACAAACTTTAGGGTATTGGTAAAGAAAGTGCATTTTTAAGAACTCTACATTATTCCTCAGAATACACCCTTTGGAGCATGGGGGAAAAAGCCTTATTAAAAGGAAAGATATAATTGAAACATAAAAAATAAAGAGATTTAAGAAGGATATTTAAAGAGGGAGGATGGGTTCCAATGCTGGTTATTTCACTTACAGGGTGTGTATATATATTGAATGATCAAAAACATAATAAACCTGAGGTTTTATTTTTGTCTTTATTTTTAAAGACCAATTCTTTGAACTTAACAGAAGAGTATTTGAAAGGTCCTTACTTTGAAATCTATAGAAATAAAACTTATACCCAACCCTGATCCAAATGATAGGGGTGGAGGGTGGGGACAAAAAACAACAACAAAGGCCTTTGTGCTCTAAAATATCTTACCCACACAGACCCGAAACTTCCACTGGGAAGTTCCTCCCTATGAAGCAAATCTGCTGCCAGAGAGTGAGGACATATTGGACTAGTGGGAACCGTGCTGAGCTGCCTGCTTCTGAGTCACCTGAAGCTGCTGACAATGCCATCCCTGGATCCTCCCGGTTCTCCCTCAGGTACCTCTCCCAGAACCACCAAGTCTGGACCTGAAGTTTGCATTTTTGGCAGATTCAGCACTCTAAAGTGCTACAATAGACTGTGAAAAATTAGGATGGGATAAATAAATTATGAGTTCCCTCATAGAGCCCTTCCCCCAAGGAAACAAAGCTGAGAGTAGTTGTATGATGATGGGTTGAGGGTGGGGGGCAGGGGAGATGGCTCAGTGAGAGTTCAGAGATGAAAAGGGGATAGAAAATGGAGAGGAAAGGAGGTGGTGGCTTTTTCAGAACATTTCAATGAATTGACACTTTTTCTAAGGCCATACACCCACCGAAGTTGCTAGTTCCTGTGCCCAGGAACCAAGGTTTGGAGTCCTAGGGATCTGAAGAGGACCCCAGCTACTACGTATATTATTTATGTCTCTGAGCCTGTTTTCTCATCTGCGAACTGGGTGTAAAAGTAGAGTTGTTGTAAGGATTAAAACGGCTGAACAGGAATGATAAAATAACATGAAGGTCCTGGTTGTTGAATCTTCGAGATGTCATGTACAAGTTCTAGCACTTATAACTTGTATGACCTTGGTTGGTTATTTAATCTGTCTGCACCTCAGTTTCCTTATACATCCACTGGTGTTAAAAAATTGGTATCTACCTCATAAGGTAGTTATGGAGGGATTAAATGAAAAACCTTATGCAAAGAATCTATAACAGTACTTAGCTTGTAGTAAGCAACTTAATAACTATTACCTCTCATCATTACTTCATATATAAAGCAGCTAGCACCTGGTGGGAATTTAATAAATGATAGCTATTATTAGTAGTAATAATGACTCCTGGCTTCAGGGCAGGGTCTATTGCCAAAATCTTCTTGTGCAATCCTGGCTGAACCCCATGCCTGGTTCCTAGTCTACCATAATAGTGCTATTGAGGTTATTCACAATAACATCTGGTTAGGAGAATAATAATTGCAATAGCAGTATATGCACACATAATTGAGCAGAGAAATATCTGAATGTTTTATGAAGGTGGGTGGATGGAGGGGGTGATTGCCTGGAGCAATCTTCGAGAAGACAGCCCTTGGTCCTCCTGCAGGGAGAACACAGCAGCTGTGTCAACAGCAACAGCGTCAGTTCATCAGCTTGGTAAGAACTGATCTCTTGGAAGGTAATGAACACACTCAGGAAGAAACTGAAAATTCAAAAATTGTACTCAGTTGAGTAAGCATCTATCACATTCCCTCAAGTTCTGCTGTTTGCCAGCCTGATTTGAGCTGTCCAGTGAATCCTACCACAATGGCTACTTACTTTGGGGGGCTGGGAACAGTTGTAAAAGCCTTTTCTCTGCTGAATACTGTTTTCTAAATCTATTATCTCAAATATTGCAAAGTTGGAATTGGTGCCGAGTTCATTATCCTTTGTTGCCACATAAATTCTGTAATATCAGTAGAAAAAATTAAAGAACAGAAGAGAGCTATTGGACCTGCACTTCCCGCTGGGCACTGATGTGATTTATAGCTAAATGGAAAAGGAATTTGGAATGTGGACGATGTGGTACTCATTGATGGGAGAGGTGGGAGATGAGGAAGAGGGAGAGAGGTAGAAAAGTGTAGATCATTGCAAGGATCCCAGGCTGTGGCTTCACTTTGGGCAAATGTGATACTACCAGTCCATCATGGGGAGCTCTAAAAGGCACTCAAGTGAGAGAAATCTCTGGTATAAACATTACAAGCTTAGCTGTCATGGGTCTACTAACTTGGTTTTGCAAAATGAAAATGGTTGGATTCTAGTTAATTTGTGTCTATTACATTTAAGGCTTTATAAAAGATTTCATGGATAACACTTTTGGCTAGAGATGTGTAAGAAAACAGGTAAATTCCTCTTATGACTCACACTAAGTCCTGTAGTGGTTAGAAATAGATGCCTATAGCCTGAAAAGCAGTTCTCATTGTTCCTGTTGTCTAACCATTGGTTTACTGGGAAGTGAGGCTGAAGGTCTAATTAGAAACCTCCCAGGCATGGTTCTCTTTATATAAAAACCAACAGCCTGCTAGTTCTCATGGAATGCATGAAAAACAGTAACAAATATGGAAACACACAGCACGACTACAAGAAGTCTTTTAATTAAAGTGTTGAAAAAAGATGTAGAAAGGATCATTCTTCCTATGTAAATAATCTAAAAACAGTTATTCTTTAGATGAGGATAAAATTAATTTCACTACTAAAAATTCAGATAATATTTATAATTTTGGTTAACAAATATTTAGTGAGCACCTACTGTATGTTTGGGTACAGAGTGACGAACAAAGTGAGAGAAGCTGCCTTTGAGGGCTTTACAGTCTACTGGGAAAGATTTAAAAGAAAGAAAACAAAAAACCAAACCTATGCTAACACAAGATCTATGGTGCAAGGGCACATGACACTGACTGAAACAATCTACTAATAGCCACAGAGAATGTAAGATATTTTTAAAGAATTGGTGATCAGGGTAATCACTGGAAGATGCATTTGAGTTGGATCTTAAAGAAAGCCTAATGCTGCCTGACCAGGCAGTGATGCAGTGGATGGAGAGTCGGACTGGGATACGGAGGTCCCAGGTTCGAGACCCCGAGGTTGCCAGCTTGAGCATGGGCTCATCTGGTTTGATCAAGGCTCACCAGCTTAAACTCAAGGTCGCTGGCTCGAGCGAGGGGTTACTCGGTTTGCTGTAGCCCCACGGGCAAGGCACATATGAGAAAGCAATCAATGAGTAACAAAGGTGTCGCAACAAAAAACTGATGATTGATGCTTCTCATCTCTCTCCATTCCTGTCTGTCTGTCCCTATCTATCCTTCTCTCTGACTCTCTGTAAAAAAAAAAAAAAAAAAAAAAAAAGAAAGCCTAATGCTTAACAGAAAGGTGTGGCGGGAAAGTTCTTCTCAAACTCAAATAAGGCAGAGCAACGGCAGTAACTTGGCTTGCTGGGTTTGTACCTGATGAGGTGTCAGCTGGTGTTACATTTAGGAGTTTGGACTTCATGGAGAAATAGTAAACCATCAACATGGCTGAGCGGGAAAGTGACACGATCACAGTGCCAGCTGGGGAAGGATGGTATAAAAGGCTGAGGGAAAAGTGATTCAGCCAGAGATGGGTATAATCCAAAGACACAGAAAGGCAAGAAGTTACAAATTGTCAACTTTTATGATTTAGAAACTAACAGATTAATAAAAAAAGAAGTATTTGAGTACCACTTGGAAAGCATCTAAGTAGCTTTGCTAGAGTCAGAGGCCACAAAGTAGTTGCTTTAATCAACACAGTAAAAATAACTACATGCCCAATGTTTTTGTGTTGTTCAACTAGTTCCTTTGTGACAGCCTCTAGGGACAGCATAACTAAAATTTAAAAATATAGGCATAGCATTTAGTCAGTTTGCATGCGTGTGTATGCAGTGTGTGCGTGTGCGTGTGTGTGTGTGTGTGTGTTCATCCATTCATTTCTGGGTGGGGAGAAGCTTTTGGTAGAAAGTTAGTTTGAAAATGGCAGTTTTAACCTCACTGAAGTTAGAGTTTAAAGGGAAATTATGAACCATTATTTAGAATTTTCTTCTTTTTCTCCCTCCTGAAGTACAACTTCTTATTCCAGAGGAAAGGGTAAAACATTCTGATAATGCATCATGGCCGATAAAGCTTAGCAAGCTGTGCTTTTGTTAAATTCCTGACACATGAGAGTCCTGTTACTTATGACCAATATGACTTCTACTGTGGTAAGAGCTTTGCTTAAGTCTTCTACCAAAAGAAAGAAAAGTTGTACAATGAGGTTTGACACATTGGCTTTAATTTATAATAAATTTGAGATTTGGGGAGGCGTGGGGGAGAGTTAAGCGTATGATATAGGCTTCTTCAAGATGTAGCAATCCTGTTTCACTGATGCCATTTTCTCCGCTCTTTCTTCTACAAAGAGTTCCTGACAAAAGAAAATTTAAAGAATGACAATAAAGGCTTAGTTCCTGAGTCATAATCCATTGGGGAAGCATATGCTCCATATAATATTTATGAGGGATGATCTTTGTAATTGGTAAGAAAGTGGTCTCGGGTGCTGTTATGAATTAGAAAGTGCATGTAATTGTGAGTCTATTTCCCTATGCAATGATCATTTATTAGGTAAAGGTCCTGTCTGCAATCTAAGCTCTTTAACTCTTTACTGTGTTGAAAAAGTCACTAGTCTTCAGCTCTTAGAGATTGTCTGAAATCCTTTTTTCAGATATGGTTCTCCTATTGCATCCTTTTTTCTAATTTAAAATTTTATTTTTAATTTATGTTGTTGACATGGTTTCAAGTGTCCCACTCAAATAACATTCTCTACACATCGCATTGTGCCCCTCGTGTCCCATGCAAAGTCTCTTTCCACCCCCATTCCGCCCCCCCCCCCCACTACTTCCACTCCCCTCCGTGTCCTCTGGCTGTGGCTACGCTTCTCATTCATACTATTTGTTATGTGTGTTTCTCCTCCCATTAGTTATTAGGTGTCATGGGGCTCTGTATCTTGCCATCTAGTCCTAATCTCCTCTCTGAGCTTCAGATTCCTTAACTCAGTTGCCAGCTAAATTTTTCTACTTGAATATTTAATATCCACCTCAAGTTTATGATGGCTAAAACAGCTGTCCCCACCTCAGCAAACCTGCTTCTCTCTCAGGCTTCTCCATCACCAGGGTTCTCAGCTGAAAACCTGGGAGCCATCCTCAACTCTGCTCTCTCCCTCATGTGCCATGCCAATCTACCGAAAGTCGCTTTAATTCTCAAATATATCTTAAGTCTATCTGCTCCTGTCATCCTTACTGCCACAATCCTAGTCCAATCACTGTCCCATCTTTGCATGGCCTCTGAACTTGCCTCCTTGATAGTGTGATACTTTATAAGGGTAAATCAGATCGAATCATTTCCCTGATCTAAAACCTTCGGTAGCTTCTCACTGAAGTGAGAAAAAAGCTTTTTAACCTGGCCTGCCAAGACCTTGTGGCACCTGACAGCATTTATCACTTTCTCCTTTATGTACTCAGTGGGTCAGTTGTAATAGGCTTCTTTTAGACTCTCAGAGGAACATACAGCCTTTGCAAGCATCTGCCTAGATCTCTTACCCAGATCTTATCTTTCTGATTTGCCCTGATACCTTTGCTACCAGAAGGGGTGACTAGAATGTGGCAGGCACTTAATAAGTGCTTGTGGCATGAAGGAATGAATACAGTTAGTATTACAGAAGCCAAATATTGTAGTCAAGGCATCAAGACCAAGGCCAATGCAGATCACCTAGAAAACTCAACAAAATGGAGGAAGAAAATATAGAAACAAGGTCAGGTCTATTTAATGATAAGAAGTTTTTTATATATTTAAAATATTTTAAATTTTATATACTTATATATTAAAACATTTTATATGATTTATATATATTTTAACATATGATAGAAACACATTATATTTTAGAGATGATCTCATCACGAAGAAACTATATAATAGTTTTAACAACTCTTTTATGACAACACTATAACATTCTTAGAGACAAGAAAGAACATTCCAAGTACATCTGTACCTTGATTTTTGCATGGCTAATGCAACACAGCAAGTTTGCAGATGAATTTGATGGGAAAGTTACACCGCATTGTAAATGAGAAGTATAACTAGCTATTTTTTTTATAACTAGCTAATTTTTAACATATGCTGTAGTAAATGGGGAGTGCATACCAGACTAGTTTTAAAATCAAGTCCCAAACCAAATAAAATTTTAATGAAATAAAACATATACAAAATATTAGTTTTAACATTGGACAATAAAATAATATCATTGATCCTTCACCTCAGGGCATTTCTCATCAAAAATTCAATTCTCCCTTTTCACAAAGGGCTTACAATTTTCATCCGTGCTTCAAAGCAAATTACCGATCAGTCAGCCTGTTTGTTACATCATCTAATTCAACTTTCTCTCTTGCTCATTTAAAGGCACATCCAAAAAAGTTTTCCACAGAAATATTTTAGCTTTTTTTCCCTCAGCATTGTTATTTATTTTATTTTTTTTTACAGGGACAGAGAGAGACTCAGAGAGAGGGATAGACAGGGACAGACAGACAGGAACAGAGAGAGATGAGAAGCATCAATCATTAGTTTTTTGTTGCGACACCTTAGTTTGTTCATTGATTGCTTTCTCACATGTGCCTTGACCGCGGGCCTTCTGCAGACCAAGCAAACCCCTGCTGGAGCCAGCGACCTTGGGTCCAAGCTGGTAAGCTTTTGCTCAAGCCAGATGAACCTGCACTCAATCTGGAGACCTCGGGGTCTCGAACCTGAGTTCTCCGCATTCCAGGGTTCTCCGCATTCCAGTCCGACGCTCTATCCACTGCGCCACCGCCTGGTCAGGCAGGATTGTTATTAATAAGTGCACCAAAGCAAGAGATATTTGAGCTATTTTAAAATATGCAACCCATAGTAGTGAATTAATTACCATATAATACTTAAAGCTTTGATTATTCATACATGAGAGCTTCCATTATTAATGATTGCTTATGAAATTAATCTTTCTAATTTTCATTATGATTCAAATTAACTTGATTAGTTGGTCTCATGATTCACATTGCTATTAACCTCTACTTTTAATTTCTGAAGCATGAAATGAAATAAAATGTCTTTTGGGGAAAAGGACTTAAAATTAAGATTTTACTTTGATGTACTAAATAAATGAATTGAATTAGATGAATAGTAACTGAACTTTGTTTTCATTCACACACTGTCCTCTGGTGTTTAAATGTCTACATTGCATGTTAAAATGAATACCCAAAATCAAATGCAAAAAGTTAATTACTTCTTGCACTTAGGGAGGTATGTTTGTTCTAATAATTATCTGCCAAATCGAGATTGTGGGTAAATAAATAAAAAATTCAAATGACTAAAATTTAAGTGCTTTCTAAAAACACAAACTAAAGGCTTATAGAATGCATATTTGTCTTGACAGGATAAGAACTACCTTTTTAAGAGTGTACATGAAGATTTCTTTTAAAGTAAAATTATTAAGTACTAAACAGTTCGTTTCATTTCTCCCCTAGATATTCTCCTTAAGATGCTAGTGTTTTCATGAAAGGTTTGACAAAGAAGAATTTAGTGGAGATCTAATGTAGACATGAAGAAGAACTAGGCCCTCAATCAAAGCTTTATACTTAAGTAGGAATTGTGTAATCCTAACAAAGATCCCCTAATTGCTTTATTTATTTATTTATTTATTTATTTATTTATTTATTTATTTATTTTACAGAGACAGAGAAAGAGTCAGAGAGAGGGATAGATAGGGACAGACAGACAGGAACGAAGAGAGATGAGAAGCATCAATTATCAGTTTTTCATTGCGACACCTTAGTTGTTCATTGATTGCTTTCTCACATGTGCCTTGACTGTAGGCCTTCAATAGACCGAGTAACCCCTTGCTCGAGCCAGAGACCTTGGGTTCAAGCTGGTGAGCTTTTTGCTCAAGCCAGATGAGCTCGCGCTCAAGCTGATGACCTTGGGGTCTCGAACCTGGATCTTGAGCATCCCAGTCTGACGCTCTATCCACTGCGCCACTGCCTGGTCAGGCTAATTGCTTTAATTGAACATTTTTTTTCCTACAACATCTCTCCCTTGATTTGAACTGGAATCAGAATGAAAACTTTCTAAAAGCTATCTCTTTGTTTCAGTTTAAGTATCTTTTAGATTGGCTGGAGGCTGGATTTGTGGATTTAAATTTTTTTTTATTGTTGTTTTAATTTTTGGGTAATCTTTCCCCCTATTTCCTTTTAAATGATGACTGTGATCATACTGCTTGTCAAATGCTGTGAGTCTAATTTTATTTGTTTGGTAGAACTGGCTGAGGAAACTCAGTGAGTTCCAATGCCCGGCTATGAAAATGATCAATGTCAGCCTACGGGAATTTATCATTTTATTACCATGTGTTTACTAAAGGCTGGTCATTTAAGGAACTAGCATAATTCCATCAAGGAAAGCTACTTTCTAAGAGTGATGTGTTTATGCAGATAAATATATTTCTCTGAGGTTGGAAGAATACTTCTCAGACATATTAATGGGGGCATTTTCTCTTCAGAAGCAAGGTTGGATTAGATGACTTCTTAAGTGATTGTTGACACTAAGAGTCTGTGACTGAGAATGTCCTTTCATTAATTTCCCATCGAGAGGCAGTGATGTCCAATATCCAGCACACCCCAATCTCAACTGGGGTGTTGCAACTGTGAGTTGATGATTCTCATTTCTCTCCCTTCTTGTCGTGCTTTCATTAAGAAAAGGAGAAAATAAAATTTTTGTTTAGCTTAAATGTTCAATCTTGTCAGTGCATTTCTGTGATTACAGACTGCAAAGACAGGGGCCACGGCCACCATCACAGCCGCCTGACCTGTGCAGGTTCAGGTTTGATTCAGACAGTAATGAATGAAGCCAAGAACTGGTGGGCTATTACCTTTAATCCTAGCTCGCACCCAGCAAGTGAGAAATACACACAGTGGGAAAACACTTCCCTTTCCATTCAGGACTCCCAAAGCCACTGACTTATCCGAGTTTCCTAGAATCAAAGGTTTCTACCTCACCAGCCTTATTTACCTCTGTTCCCCATCTCCTTCTCTCTACACAAACTGCACAAACTGGCTTCTCTTTCAGCACTCCGCCATCTTGGCTGCCTCTCCTTGCAATGCTAATTTCAGGAACCGAGAGAGAGCAAGCCCCGGTCTGCCCCATTTTATAGTGTAGAAATACAAACCTTTAAGCCAATATACAAATAAGGAAGTCTCTGATACAAAGCCACTTATCTGAGGCATAAACGGGATTCTTCATAAGAGTACACCACCCTACATTATGCAACAGTCAAGGGTGTGGGGAAAAGCTTAGTTTTGAAAAGATTTTAGTATTAAAAGGGCGGAAAAGGCTTAGACTTAAAACTAAACCTTAGGCTATAAGGACCCTGCCTGCTTACAGCCTGTCCCCCACACCCAATGCAAACTATAAGCAAGCAAACGTATATATCTTATTTGCAAACATATTTGGTGGACACAGATAGATGATCTACTTTGTGAAGTTGAAACCTCAGCCCAGTGGCTTTCTCCTGCTCTCTGGTGCTCCATGACAGCTGGAATTTCTGTTTGGGAAGGGGCAGGCCTGCCAAGACCTGCATTTTTCTTCTTGTAGGACCAGTAGCCATAGCCACTATCACAGCCGCCTGGCCCATGCAGGTGTGCATTTGATTCGGACCGTCAGTAATGAAACAATGGAGCCAAGAACTGGTGGGCCATTAGCTTTAATCCTAACTTGCACCCAGCAGGCAAGAAATACACACAGTGGGAAAACACTTCCCTTTCCATTCAGGGCTCCCAAAGCCACTGACTTATCTGAGTTTCCTAGAATCAAAGTTTCTACCTCACCAGCCTTATTCACCTCTGTAAAGCCAGTAGTCGTGGCCACCATCACAGCCGCCTAGCCCATGCAGGTTTGCATTAGATTCGGACAGTCTGTAATGAAACAACGGAGCCAAAAACTGGTGGGCCATCATCTTTAATCCTAGCTTGTACCCAGTGGGCAAGTAAAAACACACACTGGGCTCCAAACCCCACTCATTCAGTGCTTACAAAACTACTGACTTATCTGAGTTCCCTAGAATCAAAGGTTTCTAGCTCACCAGCCTTATTCACCTCTGTTCCCCATCTCCTTTTCTCTACACAAACTGGCTTCTCTTTCAGCATTCCACCATCTTGGCTGCTTCTCCTCTCTTCCACATGGCCTCACTCTGCTCTCCTCCCTGCTCTCTGCCCTCCTCCTAGAATGCAATCACTCTTCTGCCGTAACAACGTGATCTCTCTTCCTTTTAAAACCTTTTGGCACGAAAGCCCTCCCCCAACACATATTAACATAACCATGTCCATTCCCAAGCAGGAAGGGCAGCTAATATCATCACCTGGGCAATGGGCTTCCACGTGGACAGTACCATCTTTAACAAAGTGAGCATAATACATTTTATCTGCCCAACAACCTCTGTTCCCCGTCTCCTTCTCTCTGCACAAACTGCACAAACTGGCTTCTTCTTCAGCACTCCCCCATCTTGGCTGCTTCTCCTCTCCTCCACGTGGCCTTTCTTTGCTCTCCTCTCTAATGCTAATATCAGGAACTGAGAGAGAGCAAGCTCCCAGTCTGTCCCAGGTGTAGAAATCAAAACCTTTAATTCAAAATACAAGCAAGGAAGTCTCTGATACAAATTCACTTATTTGAGGTATAATGGGATTCCTCATGAGAGTGTACCCCTATCATGCAACAGTCAAGGGTGTGGGGAAAAGCTTAGTTTTAAAACTAAGCCTTAGGCTATAACGACCCTGCCTGCTTACAGCCTGTCCCCCACACCCAATGCAAACTGTAAGCAAGCAAACATATATATCATATTTACAAATTTATTTGACCAACACACAGATAAAAAGTTTACTTTCAGGACTGACCTGTGCTGGTGCAGCAGATAAAGCATCAACCTGGAATGCTGAGGTTGCCAGTTCGAAACCCTGGGCTTGCCTGTTCAAGGCACATATAGGAGTTGATGCTTCCTGCTCCTCCCTCGCCCGCCCTCTCTTTCTCCCTCTCACCTCTCTAAAATGAATAACTAAAAATTTAAAAAATGTGTAAAAGTTTATTTCTGAGAGAAAACCGAGATGCGGAGCCAAATTTCATTCAGATTCAAAGCAAAGAGATTTATTTAGAAGGTTCTGTTGACTGGTGGCTCCACACAAGGATGGTGTTCATTGCCCTATTTCTGCCAAGATGACTCTCCTTTCTACAGAAGAGTGAGTTTTTGTTTTTCGCAAATAACAGCTTTATTTATATATAATTTACATGCCATAAAATCACCCCTTTAAAGTGCAAAATTTAGTGCTTTTTAGTGTATTCAAAAAGTTGTGCAGTCATCATCAGTCTCGAATTGTAGAATATTTTCATCACCCAAAAAGAAATCCTATACTCATATCCCTCCTCCCTCAGCTTTTGTAATTACTAATCTACTTTCTGTCTCTATGGTTGTGACTATTTTGGATATTTCATATAAATGATATAATATATATGATCTTGTTTTGTCTGATTTCTTTCACTTAATGTCCTGTGTTCAAAGTTCATTCATGTTGTAGTAAGAACCAGTATTTCATTACTTTTTATCATCATATAATATTCCATTGTGCAAATATAAACATACTGGTTGATAGACATGTGAATTGTTTTCACTTTTAAACTATTATGAATAACACTGCTATGAATATTTATGTATGAGTTTTTGTGTGAACATATATTTTTATTTCTCCTGAATATCTACTTAGCAGTGAAGTAGCTAGATTGTATGATAATTATGTTTTATTTTTTGAGGAACTACTAGACTGCTATCCAAAGTGACTGCACCTTTTTACAATCTCACTAGCAATGTATGAAGGTCGCAATTTCTCCACATACACGTCAACACTTTTTACTGTTTATCTTTTCAATTTTAGCCATCCTAGTGGGCTTCATTTCCCATTGTGGTTTTAATTTCCCTAATGACTAATGATGTTGAGCATCTTTTTATTTGCTTATTGGACATTTGTATATCTTCTTTGGAGAAATGTTTATCAAACTCTTTATCCATCTTTTTAGTTTTCTTGTCTTTTTATTGTTGAGTTATAAGTTCTTTCTGTGTGCGTGTATAACAGAGACAGAAAGAGAGACAGAGAGAGGGACAGATAGGGACAGACAGACAGAAGAGAGATGAGAAGCATCTTCATTGTGGCACCTTAGTTGTTCATTGATTGCTTTCTCATATGTGCCTTGACCAGGGGGCTAGAGCAGACTGAGTGACTCTTTGCTCAAGCCAGTGACCTTGGGCTCAAGCTGATGAGCTGTGCTCAAACCAGATGAGCCTACACTCAAGCCAGCGACCTTGGGGTTTTGAACCTGGATCCTCTGCGTCCCAGTCCAATGCTGACTGTGCCACTGCCTGGTCAGGAGTAAGTTTTCTTTATATGTTCTTAATATATGTCCTTTATCAGATATATGATTTGCAAATATTTGTTTCCATTTGGCATTTCAATTTCTTGGTAGTAGTATCATTTGAAGCACACAAATTTTCCAAGTTATTAAGTTATTCTTTTGTTGCTTGTGCTTTTGGTGGTATGCCTCAGTACCCATTGCCCAATACAAGGTCATGAAAATCTATGCTGCTTTCTTTGAAGAGTTTTATAGGCTTATCTCATACACTTAGGTCTGTGATCTGTTTTAAGTGAATTTTTGTATATGGTCTGAATAGAAGTAGAAGATATTCTTTTTGAAACTTCTGGGCTTAAAGAAGACCATTCTTCATATTTCCCATGATCTTTCTCCAAATATAGAGTAGGCTTTTTTTTTTTTTTTTTTTACCCCAAGCCCAAATAATTAAATTTCTAGGATCTTCTCTTTTGGTAGGTTGACCAGAGAGATAGCCTTTTTAAAAAAATGATTTCTGTAAGTTGATGATCATATTCACCGTGTTGAGAGAAAACGTGTTTCTACATGCTTTGGGGTGGGCTGATCTAACAATGGTTTCCTATATGTTGATCATATTGAATATACTCTTCGAGACTTTTGGTCATGGTAGAATTTATTTAAAATATATAGCTTTGTCTAAACTAAATTGAAAGTTATGATCCAGAAAATAAAATATCTTGGTAGCCTTTTACTTTTTAGGATCTTAGCAACAAACAAACAACCTCAAATTTTTTTGTTAATGTCAACTTAAGTTTGTGGCTGATTGCTATGGGTTGAACAGGACAACATTTACCTTGGCAGTTGTGGAAATGTGTTTGCTAACCAGGTTACAGACCTACTCCTGAGGGTAAGTTGTGGTAATATAATTGGCTGTTGAAGGCTTGCAAGCCCCTTGGTGGTGAAAATGAGCCATTGGCTCCTGCTAATTGTTCCCGGGTTAGAATCTAAAGAGCTACAAGCTGACAGTTCACTGTACACAATTCTCATTTGGCAACTGAGTTCTCCCAAGTCAACAGAGCATAAGGTCATTAATTCTCAGATGATGGGAAAAAATGATTTACATGCACAGTGGTTTTTCCACAGGTTTAAGAATCAGTGAGCATAATAATATTTAGCTTCAACCAGGTTAAAATAAGTTTCCTAAATTGATGACAAGACTTTCATCATTATTATTTTATATTCTAGTATCCATATTTGTGTCCTCATTAAAAATATCACGCTGTCATCTCTTATATAAATAGATATAAGTAGATATTTAAAACAAAAGCATGAGACATGATACATGGTTCAGAAAAGACTTGAAAACACAATTTTAATGGATTATTGCTCAATCTGGTTATAGATAACCAACTCATAAGTAACTGAGCTAGGAATCGAAGTGGGATTATGTTTAGAAAATTCTCGATCTTTCTTTCAATTAGTCTCTAATTTAAATTATTTTTTGGCTTGTGTATGAATTTGCCGTAAAGCTAATGAAGCTTAAATTTTACAGTCTATCTAGGCCCTGGACCAAATTTGCTTTTGTAATTTTGTATTCTTGTCTTTAAAAAGAGTGTCCAAAGTGCTTAAGTTTCAGGTTTCACAAATCTGGATTCACTCTTGTCTGAATTAGCTATGCCACCTTTCTTTTTTAAGGCTATTTTTTAAAACTGCAAGAACAAGGGGCTAAATACAAATGATCCCTAAAATGAAATATTTCTACAGGTTATATAAAGAGATGAAAAAAGGCAAAAAATCAAGACTCTTGTGTCGTTTTTTTATTGTGTTTACATATATTCTAGTGTCACAGACACTTGTGTCTTAAAAAATTATTTCTATTTATTCATTGACTGTTATTTTCTTTTACTTCAGACCCACAGAGTGAATGTGTGAGGTCTTGTGTGTTTAGTGGCTGGGAAGTTTGGTTCTGTTCTTGACTTGGTAGGACTCACAGAGAAGCTGGTTCTATTCTTGGTGGTTCCACAGACCATGCTGTGTGGGATGCTCTATTGGTTAGAAGGTTCAGTTTACCCAAATGCTATGGCATATCTGGATGGCAGTTTCCATATGTATAACATAGGTGTAAATGACTTTCCTACTTCAGAGATTTCAGGGAAAGTTCAGTGGAACAAATGCTATTAGGAAAACAAGATGATTTGAAAATAAAGGAACTTCTGTGAAGTTAGATTATATAAATATATCTTCTGGCCCCCAAATTTAGTGCAGGGCTTGGTATATAGTAGGTGTTCAAAAAATATTTGTAGCTTGAGTAATTACAGTAGTAAGTTTTGATGATTTTCATTGAGCTGATGTATTAGTTGATACCTCTACCTATTTAACAGTAGTCCCCAGAATCTCAATGTTACAGAAATAAAAGTTTACTTCTTTCCTGTAGAAAGCCCAATGCAGGAGGAAGGAGGTTAAAGGGGAAATCACTGAGGAGCCTGGGGCATCAACATCCCGTCAGTTGAGGTAGAAAATGAGCACAGGAGATGTAATAGGCCAGGTTTGGAAGCAGAGTGCATCCTTCTTGTGTTTCATTGGAAACAATTCAGTTACTTGGCTTACACTTACTGCACAGGAGCCTGGGAAATGAGGCTCCTCTCTGGTTAGCTGCTTCCCAGGAACACCTGTACACTGTGGAGGACAAAGGGCTGCCCAGGGTGGCAGCTGGCCGTTTCTGTGGCACTGCATTGCAGGACCTAATGAGAGACAGAGAGGGGACAGGTGATCCCAGGCAGTAAAGATGCGGCATCTAACTAGAGAGGAACAAAGACAAAAAGAGTTTCCAGGACATCAGTTAGCAGGGATGAACGGAAACAATAAGGATATGAAACAAAAATAGAAGCAATTAATGTGAGAAATGTCCTTTGATCCCTTTGTAGAAACACAAAGCTGCATGCTTTACAACCCACTCCATGTGTCTCTTGCCTACATTTTTCTCCTCGAATTAAACTTTCCATCCATTTTCCATGCATCATTCTGCCACAGCAGCTATGAAAGCCTTTCAAAAGCAGTTTTCAGTCTTGACTTTGAGTAAGAAGGCTACACAATGCTAAATCTTTAACATTCCACTCATTCCAGTTTGCCTTAATGATGTTACTCTAAAAAGATTGTGGTTATAAAAAATATACCAGTGCCACATACTTTTTTTTTATAAAAACAGCTTGTCATCCATTAGCAATAGGTGTGTGTGTGTGTAAAATAAAATGAATTTTTAAAATTCATTTTAGAGAGGAGACACAGAGTGAGAGAGAGAGAGAGAAAGAGAGAAAGGGGGGAGGAGCTGGAAGCATCAACTCCCATATGTGCCTTGATCAGACCAGTGCAGGGTTTTGAACTGGCGACCTCAGTGTTCCCAGGTTGACACTTTATCCACTGCGCCACCACAGGTCAGGCAAAATACAATGAATTTTTAAAGAAGGTCCTTACACCTGAGTGAAGATGAGAGACTACTTCTGGAAATAAAATTGTGTTGAAGTAGTTGCAAGTAAGTTGACCTCAGTATAAGAAACAAATCGTTTGAACAACAGACTTAATTAACTTGTGTTCACATCTTCCATCACAGCAGGTGTGAAGTCCCAGAGCATCTGCTGATACACCTGAGCCAGAAGCTGGAAGCTGGAAGCGGAGCTGCTTCTAGAAGAGTGTGAGAAATGACTGAAGTGTTAAATAAGGCCATGATGGTGCCAGTGGCTCTCCGCTGCTGGCTTCGGTAAAGGCTCCACAGGGAAAGAAACAGAGGGCTGAGTCTCCTGGAGCTTTGTCTACTGTATTTCTTTTCCTTTAAAAGAGCATTTAGCACTAACAGAAGTGCAGTTTGGGCTGACTTAGAAGAGGACTCTCCATTAGAGGGTACATGCTGCTTCTGGTTGCTAAAGGCAAATGCCAGGAAGGTGAAGGTGAGGTTGAACTGGTATGTATGGAAACCCAAATCAAATTGATCCCTTTCTCATTTCTAATCTGATGGCCAGAATCATTTTGCTTGTACAGGCAAGCACATGTGGGAAAATGCTTCAAGAACTTTATTTCAGGTTAGTTCTCCTGTAAACAGAATTAAACACTTCTCTCTGTGGGAATTCTTCTGTTCAAATTGGCTTGCATTCATTAAAAGTTCTTTTTGTTAGGCTTTCTTTTTTTTTAGTACTTATTGTGATGTGTCTAAATATGGCATAACCCTGAGGACAAACTACAGAGCACAAACATAACTTATTTATTTGTGTTTTCAAGCTTAGTCCCATATACTAATGATTGTGTTAGGAAATTCACTTTGCTATCCTACAGGTTAAATAAAAACTCGACCTAGTCATTATTAATATTACTGAAGAGAGCAGTTACATTTAGGGTCAATGATGAAACACCCTCCTGGTGGAGAAATAGCCTTCCTCAATTCTTATTTTCAGTCAGAAATTTTGTTGCTGATTTATGACATAGCTTTACAGAGCAAATTATAATTAATTAGTAGAAGTTTTTGAAGATTCATGTGAACTCTGGCAGAAGAGAAGAATTAAATGTATTAGATATAGCTGCCTTTTATTCAAGACTCTGATTATAATGCTGACATATAATTTGTGTGTATACATGATTTATTTATTCCTCAAATCTACAATCAACAATTACTGAGCACTTTCTCCAGAGGCAGATTTAACGGCAGGCACACCAGGCGCCTGCCCTGGGCCCCAACTTCTGAAGGGCCCTGAAAACCCCAATTTACACCTTTTTTCTAATGACACCAAGTTTGGTTTCATATGTGCAATTTTAACATTAATAGTACATAATATTTTTTATTAATTTAAAAATATGGTTAACATGTATTTTTATTCCCCCCCCCTTTTTTTTTACAGGAACAGAGAGACAGACAGAGAGAGTTAGAGAGAGGGATAGACAGACAGGAACGGAGAGAGGTGAGAAGCATTAATCATTAGTTTTTCATTGCCGTTGCGACACCTTAGGTGTTCATTGATTGCTTTCTCACACGTGCCTTGACTGCGGGCCTTCAGCAGACTGAGCAACCCCTTGCTGGAGCCAGCGACCTTGGGTCCAAGCTGACGAGCTTTTGCTCAAGCCAGATGGGCCCACACTCAAGCTGGCGAGGTTGGGGTCTCAAACCTGGGCCTTCCGCATCCCAGTCCGACGCTCTATCCACTGCGCCGCTGCCTGGTCAG
This sequence comes from Rhynchonycteris naso, assembly GCA_037038555.1. Lineage (NCBI taxonomy): Eukaryota > Metazoa > Chordata > Mammalia > Chiroptera > Emballonuridae > Rhynchonycteris > Rhynchonycteris naso. The sequence goes on along the minus strand of CM072997.1, from coordinate 42,035,600 downwards.
GCTCTTTCTCTTTTTTTAAGGGCCCAATATTTTCTTCTGCGCCCAGGGCCTCAACCAACCTTAATCTGCCTCTGACTTTCTCTATGACCAGCAGTGAGCTGGGGGTTGACAATGCAAAACTAAGACTGCCATGAGTTTATAGTACAAGGATATCTGATCTGGTAAGTTTATCAGTTCTGTCATTTTTGGAATATATCAATTAAATGTGACCTTGGGAATAGATTTCATGAAGTTTCCTTAAATTGTCCCAGGTAACTGTCAACCTTTTGAAAGTCAAGAGATATGATGCAAGAAAGGAAATCTTACTGTTTGCTACAGTATAGATGGGCCTGGAGAGCATTAGGTTAAGTGAAATAAGCCAGTCAGAGAAAAATACAGTACAATTTTAGTCATATGTGGAATCTAATAGACAAAATAAACTAATAAGCAAAGTAAAGACAGACTCATAGATAGCTGTATACTCTGTATAGGGGGGAAGTACGTGTGTGTGGGGTAGGTGGAGAGATTGAACAAAAAGGAAAAAAAGAGGAAAACTCATAGACAACAGTGTGGTCATTTCTGGGTAGAAGGGTTATGGGGAGTGAAGAAGGGTATGGGGAGATAAGTGATGATGGACGGAGACTTGGGGTGGTGAACACACAACACAGTGTACAGATGATGTGTGGTAGAACTGTGCACCTGAAACCTGTATAAATTTGTTCACCAGTGTCACCCCAATAAATTCAATATAAAGGGAAAATAATCTGTTGCAGGTTGGTTTCTCCCAGAAGCAGGTGCACAGATGGAGTTAGGAGTGCAAGTGTTATTGGGTTGTAACACCTGTGAAAGGAACAGGGAGAAAGACTGCTTGGGCAGAAGGAGCTGTCAGTGTGCAATGCAGATCTGACAGACTGCTGGCCCATCGTGGCTCTGCAGCACGACTGCCTGCTGGGGGAGCCCTGCACTGGGTAGAAACGGCTGTGCCCATGGTTCCTGTGCTGTGCTCTCCACCTCCAAGGTGCCGTGGACAACACACAGGGGCACTGCAGGCTGTTCTTAAATCTCTAGGGAAGCATGGTAACATTTGTCCGACAGCCTACAAACTACGACCCTTACCCTTTTTTAAAGAAAAGATTTTAAGACTTTATTTATTCATTTTAGAGAGGAGAGAGAGAGAGAGAGAAAGAGAGGAAGAGAAGGGAGGAGGACCAGGAAGCATCAATTCCCATATGTGCCTTGACCAGGCAAGTCCAGGGTTTTGAACCAGCGACTTCAGCATTCCAGGTCAACACTTTATCCACAGTGCCACCACAGGTCAGGCACAGGCTCTTCCTATTTAATAAAAGGAATGGGCAGACATTGATTTTGGCTTAGGTAGTGCCATGAAAAAAATAACTGAGACACTAAGGATGCCACGAACTTGAGGAATTCTGGGCTAAGCATTTGTACCTTGGGATGCTCGAGAAAAAAAAAATGTGACCCTGGCTATCACTGCCTCGCTCAGTCATTGATTGGGGCCACCTGAGAAGAGTGCAACCTCAATCTGAAGGATAGGTGGCTCTAGCGAAGCTGGTGGCTGGAGGCTGTCAACACTCATCACAGCTTACACACTCTGTGCAAATGGAAAGGAAGTCCTTTCTTGAAGTGCCTGCCATGCGTGAGTCTGGCTTCACGTGTGATTGTACCCAGGAGTCACTCTTCCTGGCTTCATTCTCTCTGACTGCAGATGGGTTTTCTCCAACATACGGAGAAGATGAGTTTTGTTAGCCTCTTTGTAACTCAAAGGACAAGGCCCCTCTCTTTGGCTTCAAATAAAAGATTTCTGATTGGCCTGGCTTGAATTGTATACCCATTTCTGGACCAATGGCTATGGCTGAGGAATGTTGGGCTGGACCTGGTCACAGGTCAGATGCTCTTTCTCAGGCATTCACACACGTGGCTTTCTTTCATGATTCTGGTCTCTGCTCCAATGTCGCTTCTTCAGCGTCCCACAGGCAGCATCCGTTAGCCACCCTGCTTAATTTTCATGATGACACTCATCATGGTAAGAAATGATATTATTTACTTGTTACTCTGTGTGTTTATTGCCTGCCTCTTCAAGGGGAGCACAAGCTCCACAGAGGCAGAGAGTTTGTATTCAATAAATGCTAGAAAAATCAATGAGAACCCAGGCGAAAATGGTCCCATACTATACTAAAGGAACCAACCAGAACTGTTCCTTCATGGGCAGGACTTGTGGGGGGCAGCTCCCAAAGGAAGTAGAGATTTTTATTATATTTATTTATTTTTTTTATTTTTTGTGGCAGAGACAGAGAGAGTCAGAGAGAAGGACAGATAGGAACAGACAGGCAGGAAGGGAGAGAGATGAGAAACATCAATTCTTCGTTGTGGCAATTTAGTTGTTCATTGATTGCTTTCTCATTTGTGCCTTGACCTGGGGGCTACAGCAGACCGAGTGACCCCTTGCTCGAGCCAGCGACCTTGGGCTCAAGCTGGTGAGCCTTGCTCAAACCAGATGAGCCCGTGCTCAAGCTGGCAACCTTGGGGTCTCGAACCTGGGTCCTCCACATCCCAGTCCAATGCTCTATCCACTGTGCCACCGCCTGGTTAGGCAGGAAGTGGAGATTTTAGACAGAAAAGAAGCAACAGTCAGCTGGTTGTTCCAGGTTGAAGGTAATCTGGGTTTTCAGTCCAGCTCCGGCTGGACCTCGCCGTGGGATGTCGCCTGGCACCTTCTCACCAGCCCAGCTATTCAGCTTGGACACAGTTTCTTTGATGTCAGCAGACATGGTCATTAGTGGAATTATCAGAGAGCTGCAGCTGGTGATCCCAAACAATTTTATGGAGAACGAGGAGCTGTTATACAGTTCTAATATCTGTAATCCCCCAGAGCCCTCGCATTCTTCAACAACTCATTTCCATCTCACAAATGTTACATGGGTCTTAGTGTGACTGTTAAATCACTAGGCCCAGGCTCATGAATAAGCTTTTATGTGTCAAGCCTTGTATCTCGCTTGTGAACTGCTTCTTATCTGGATGATAAAAAGCAATTTTAGTAGCACTTAACTTAATTGGTTTGTGACCAGACAAGGACCCTGGGCCCCACTTATGGAGCTCGGGCAACATGCCTCGGCAGTTGTAGAAAGCACGCATCTTCTATGTTCAGTCACAACCTCCCATCACCCACTCTTCCTGAGCCGGAAGGTGGACAGATTCTCTCCATATTAAACAACGTCTGGGGAACTTCACCTCGCAAAAGAACTGAAAGAAATGATTAGACAACCAAAAGGCTGAGTGAGCTCTATTAAAAAAATGTACCGGCTTTCTCCTCTGGCCTGCCTACTTTAGTATTTTCATCTCCCTTAGCTACAGGGCTGAGTTTATTTCTGTCCACATTTGCACTCTATTCCCAAGCTGCCACTTGCATCATTTTCAACATATTCTTTCTAAAAAAGAAATAGTTACATTTACTTGATTGTCAGCCTGGTCAGAGCAGACCTCATCCTTTCTTACTTTGGTGTACCTGGACGTGGTAAAAAGAGCCCTATACGAGCCCTATACGCACATCCCATCAACTTTGACGTTGAGTTCAGTGTATGATCTTGGAAGCCTCATCCTCTCCTTCACCTCAGTTTCCTCACCTGTAAAATGAGAAGCCGAAAGATCCTTTAACCTTTGTGAGTCTATAAAGTTCAGAGCTTTGGACAAGGTGTACTTTTGGCCCTCAGCGAGCCTTTTCCTGCCACTGCCTGGGGCAGGGGGGTCCCTTCCCTGGCTGTTTTCTTCATCAGGTTTCCTATCTGCATCCCCAGCTCTGGGCTCAGATAAAGACTGCTCTGGCTCTGCGGAGGAAACCATAGCCTCTTTTCTGGAGAAGAAAAAATTTGCTGCTCTGACACCCGTGGGAATTTCTCATCTTCCCCAAGCTAAGTCCCAGTGGAAAATGCAAAACAGCCCAAGGACCCTCAGCTCAGCTGGTGAATCCAGACCCTGCTTGCTTTTTACTCTAGCCAGTGATACTCATTCTGCCTAGGGGAAAATAATACCTATTTTTATCTGAGATGATGGAGTGTAAATCATACGCCTGGTTTACAGTAGCTCAGGGCCAAGAGAAACTCCTGGCACTTAGTAGGAAGTACCGACCTGGGGCACTCAAGGGCATCTTCTGAGAGGAAATAACCCACCCAAAGGGCAGGGCAGAGTCTGTGACTTTAGTTAGCTGTCACCTGGAGGCGAGGATAATTATCAGAGAAATTAAGTCCACGTGGCTATCAAACAGCCCAGAGTTTATATGCTGTAAAAGAATTACAGTAATTAGTGTATCCAGCCAGCACTCTACCACAAATAATCAGTGGCAGTTGTGATTTCCAGCAGGGCACTTGCTACCTTGGCAATTCGCCTTTTGAGTATCTGTTTCTCAAGAATGTGCTTTTTAATAGCTTTGACTTGACATTTATATCTTGGGTAAAACTGAAATGGGCAGCTAAAGAGTAATTGTGCTGAACATTCTAAAAAGCACAATTACCGGTGCTCCAGCAGGGGGCACCGGAAGCAACGGCTCTGTGTGTCTTGTTCTTTCTTTTTTTTCCCCTATTCCTTTTCTACCTCTTCTTTTTAATTTATTTTTTAATTCTTTTTTTTTTAATCGCTCAGCTCCTTATTTTAGGCTTATTTAATGGAAGCTGCTTTCCCTTTCCTAAAGAGTCAATTTTTTTTTGCATAATTTACAATGCAATAACCTAGAAGCATTTTAATTTCAGCATTATTTTAAATTTGGGTTTCTGCTCTGTTAATTTTTTTCCATTCAGAGAATAAAGAGATCACACGGAAAATAAAGCAAAATCCTGCCCTGAACTCTAGTCCTGAAGGTTTTAAAGCAGAACCTCCTGGCTTGTTCTAAGGGCCGCTGTGCTGCATGCAGTTGACACAGTGCTTTGCTTGGAGTTGGAGTTAATTGCAGTGGGGAGGAGAAGGGTGTGCACGCAGCCTTGCAAATTTGGTTTCTAGCAAGTCAACAGCAAAATTGAGAAATGAGCTTTTCACTAGCAAATGCTAATTATAATGAAAAACTCCCAACCATATACACAGGAGAACAACAGACATGTAAGTAATGCACTGTAATTTCCTGTGGATTACAGTTGGCAGCATTTGACTGCACAAGTCAAGGACCTTATAGGCAAGATTATCTAGACAATCCCTAGCTTCAGAAGCCAGAATCCTTTAAATCTTCAGTATTTAAATGCAGCTGTATCGCTGATTAGAAGTCAGGACTAGAGCACACTGAAGTGCCCTGTTTAGTGATTAACTCAGCGGACCAATTTTGCTTTCAGATACTTCCATGGAGGAAAAATTTGCATACAGATATGGAAACTACTGACATCTTTCTGGGTTTTACAGGGACTGGGGAATGCATAATCCTTTTCTACAATTGTCTTCTCTCTCACTTGATCCCTTAGTGAATCATCTTTATCACCAGCAGTGTGGCACAGTCACGGGGATGTTGTTAGACTAAATCTTTTCACGTTTTCAGTGTTTTATTGATTCGTGCCCCCACTCTGTCTGTTACTTAGGGATCAGCACTCAGAGGGGCTTTCAACTCTGCAGCGGACTTCCTTTTTTCTTTTGTGTTTATAATTAATTCACCTAGTACATTAGAAATTTGAGATATAATCTTAACATTCCTCACCACAGAGAGAAATTCCTGTGTCAGTTTAAATTCTACCTCCTTTCTGGATCCCTGAGCACAGGTAAACAGGGCCTTTTCTGCCATCCCATGGCACTGTGGGGTGCAGAAGGCCAGGGAAGAGGTGTGAAGTAGTTTAATTGTAAACCACAGCCCATCTCAGCCAACTGGGGCATTTGTTAGCAATGCCCAGAAGATGTCTCCATGACTCCGGAGGCTCATGCTCAACTTGGAGACTGCGTTTCCACTAAAAGACTGTGTAGAATATAGACAGGACCATCTATGAGACTAAACTCTAAGCTCTAAACCCCTGATTATATAAAAAGTCATAAGAACTGATGAGCAGCAGATGTTTATTAGGGGCATTAGAGGAAAGCAAATATAGTTGTAAAGACTTTATATAAATGTGAACTGTGAGCAGCTGCAGACACAGAGCATACCATGCAGTTAGTGAAGAGGGGTCGGAACCAAACAAACAATCAGGAGCTACACACACTGATCAGAGGCCAGAACAGCAGGCATACTCCTAACAATGGTAGGGGCCAGGACAAGAGTACAACAGGAGACCCACAGACTATACAGCTAAATATTTACAACTTTGTGAATCAAGTTTAAAGATTCATAAGTAAAATATGATCTAACTCCCTACCTTGGCAAATGCAATTTCATAAAGACTGAGAAGGTCAGGTTCAAATCAGGACTCCTCATTGTCCTCAGGACTTATCACTCCATGTTCCTTCTCACATAGCAAGAACCAGCCCTTCAATACACTCATGATCAGCTCAAGTGTCTAAACTTCAGCCACAGCCCTGTTAGTAGTTGACCCTTGGCCACCCTTCTGGCATTGGAGTTGCCTACACCATTGGCAAGGTCCCATCCTCAAGAGGACAGACAGCTCAGGAAGGAAGTATGTACATCTTGGAAGTGTACTTGAGGCTATTTGAGCAGGGAGTTTCTGGGTCCGGATACTCACAGAGTGACCTAGAAGGGGTTATGGGTTCCAAATGTGCCATGTGGGATGGGACTCTGAAGTGCTGAGTCCTAGGCAGGGCTCCTTTACCTGGGCCTAAGGGCAGCGCAGGTACATAAAAGAGAATCTGTGAATCCTAGTGATGAAAAAACAAACAAACAAGAATGCCTGGGCCAGATCAGAGTAAGGACAGTTTCTTTAGTCACACTTGGTAACATTCCAGCAACACCTGGTGAAAAAGAAATAGAATTTCATACAATAGTAGTACTCCAAAGTATTCTATTTATAAATTGTTGTACATGGTTCTATATTAGTTATCTGTACATGGTTCTCACCTATAGTGTGGGTTCAATCATTTAAACTTAATCTTACCTCCTTGAATCAAAGGCTTGGGTCCAGATGAACTCCATCTGACAATGGCATATATATTCCATCACCCAGAGTAGAAAGGCCATCGCCCAAGTAATCAGTCCTCTCCTGAGATTTTGAATGTTTAATCCCATCTGGGTGTGCTATAATCACCAAAATTCTGTCACAGGTATGGGAGTAGGAGAGGTGGTAGAAGCAATTAGGAGACTAAAAAAATTCTCATACCAGGTTCTATATGTTTTTCCTTTATTCTCTCAATAAACCTAAGAGATGAAGTATGTATTATACGCAACCTGTCTCAGAAAGCTGGAATAATGCCACATAGCTTACTTTTCCTCTCTATTATGAGACTTAACATTACTACATTTTTTTTTTGTTTTTGACATTTCCCCTATGGATTTCTTGTATGTAGGGTCTATGTTTCTACTTGGTACATTATAGGTGTTCCGTAAACATTGTTAAATACATGTTAGTTTCTCAGGTATTTAGTATTAATTATGTAAGTTCTTTACAATCCCAGAGGGTAACATGGCAAAAAGATCAAAGGGAGAGTTAATGGAGACTGAGGTACCCTATGAAATAGGCGAACACAAGACTTGGGTATGTTAACGCTGTTATTTCTAGTCTTTTGAGTAGTTTTGCAAATTATGCTTGAACCAAAGGGGTTCGCTAATACTGTGTTCCTGAAATGCACTTGAACGGTGCCAATGGCTGCTTGATACTGATCTATGTGGAACCAGAAAGGAAGGGAGCACATGGTATTCAACCCTGGGCTGAATGGCAAACAAAAGTGGGGCAGCAGCAAGGAAACAGGAGAGAAGTGATGTGTACGTTGACCCAGTAAGACACAACCATGGATAGAAGATCTGAACTATAGTTTGACCCTCAGTGATGGAGATGTCCTTTCTCAGCAGAGGCATAATTTGTGACGGGCCACCTCCTGACCCGTCTTTAGTGAGAACAGTTACATCAAATTGTGCCCCTGTGCCTCTAAAGAAAAAGGATGCCTGCATTTGCTAGCTGTTGGCATGAAGGACAGCTGTGTCCTTTTCAGAAGAGAGACCGATGAAAACTATCCGCCCTTTTGCAGATAGTGCTGACCAGTAAACATGGGTAGCTCTCTTGCCAAGTGGGCTTCCTAATACCTCCTCACTCGAATTATATGTTTAATTTAATTTACTATACTTGAAATTTACTCTAAATTATACCTGTCCTCCCCCCATGGCAGGCTGGAGGCCCACAGAATGACAAGTGAGAGCCAGCAGAGCATGGGCTCCTCCCAGAGACTAAAGGACACAGTACCGCGCATGGTCAGTTCTTCCTCCCAAACGCACTCATACATCGTCACTCCTCACTCCTCAGGAGCAGTAAGCGAAGGGCAGCAGGGTCTGGCTTTGCTGGGAAATAGAGATTTCCTCCCCCTATGATTCTAGCAGTGATCTTTAAGTCATATCTTGCTGAATGGCTTAAAAGAAGAGTTGAATGCAGTGAATTAGCTAATGGCTTACAGAACTATATGCAGCTCAGTCTGCCTGTTTTTGCCCTGCAATTATAAACAGGAGATTTATTCTTTTTTTATAGGGACAGAGAGAGAGAGAGAGACAGAGAGAGGGATAGATAGGGACAGACAGACAGGAACGGAGAGAGATGAGAAGCATCAATCATTAGTTTTTCATTGCCGTTGCGACACCTTAGTTGTTCATTGATTGCTTTCTCACACGTGCCTTGACCGCGGGCCTTCAGCAGACCGAGCAACCCCTTGCTGGAGCCAGCGACCTTGGGTCCATGCTGGCGAGCTTTTGCTCAAGCCAGATGGACCCATGCTCAAGCTGGTGACCTCGGGGTCTCGAACCTGGGTCTTCTGCATCCCAGTCCAATGCTCTATCCACTGTGCCACCGCCTGGTCAGGCACAAACAGGAGATTTATAAAGCAACCATCTCTTTCCAGGGGGCTGTGCTCCTGTATGATATAATTTTAGGTCCTCTTTCTCATGACACTCTTTTCTTGCCTGCTTCTGTCCTGAGCTTAATGCCGTTTTTGCAGCAATTAGGGGCCCACCACCTTCTGCCAACTCTTTAATGGTATGTGATCAACTGGTTAAGAGAACTTACCACAAATAAAACTATATAGACTCATCACAAAGGTCTTAACCATAAAACTAAATATGGCAGAGTGTACTGAAATAGAACATGAAGTATTAAACTTGCTTTTCTTCATTTTCAGATGACTACCTATTGATTTTCATTGAGTGCTACTGGCCAGCAGTTCCTTCCTATTTCTCTTGAGATCATATGAGATCCCTGAAACTCAGCATGATAGGTGAAACATCTTTTCATGACATTTTTTTTTGAGAAAGTACTATGAGAATTAAAGGCCCCTTTCCTAAATGCTTATTTCTAGTGCTTTGTTAGCTTGCTTCATATTTAACCATTTTGAGTTATTCAGTCATTTCCCATTATTTACCCAGGAACTATAATGTCTGAGAAGAAACAATAATTTACAAGGTAAGAACTCAAGATAAAGTCTTATCATTGAGTTCTAAAAAGTTCGAATGCATTTCTACTTGATTTTTATGATAAAGAAGAAAACCAGCAAGAGAGACCTGAAAATTTCCTTTCCAGAGTTGATGTATAAATGTTTCTCGGTTTAGCTCCTAATGATCCAGGGCAGTGGTTCTTAACCTGGGTTCTATCGAACCCTAGGGATTCAATGAGTCGGTCTCAGGGGTTCGGAGAAGCCTCTGCCATGGAGGCCAGAATAAAGTAATACCGTAATTTGTTGTGAGTTCATGCACTTTGTTGGTTTTGTTCTTTGAGCAAGGTGATGTTCGTGCACGGCTCATTTTGTGCACCAGTAAAAAAACATATACCTATGTCTTGAATTTGGAAAAAAATATCATATTTTATTTATCACTAAAGAAGGATTCTGTGAATGCGCATATGAAACTGGTGGGTTCGGTACCTCAAAAAAGGTTAAGAACCACCTGACCAGGCGGTGGCGCATTGGATAGAGCGTTGGACTGGGATGTGGAAGACCCAGGTTCGAGACCCCAAGCTTGCCAGCTTGAGCGCGGGGCCCATCTGGCTTGAGCTAAAGCTCGCCAGCTTGGACCCAGGGTCACTGGCTCCAGCAAGGGGTTGCTCGGTCTGCTGAAGGCCTGTGGTCAAGGCACATGTGAGAAAGCAATCAATGAACAACTAAGGTGTCACAACGGCAATGAAAAACTGATGATTGATGCTTCTCACCTCTCTTCATTCCTGTCTGTCTGTCCCCATCTATCCCTCTCTCTGACTCTCTCTCTCTCTCTCTCTGTTCCTGTAAAAAAATAAAAAATTAAAAAAAAATGGTTAAGAACCACTGATCCAGGGTCTAGAAAAGACACAAATAAGCAAGTTCTGACCATGGCAATGCTTGAGGTCATTGTAGAAGTTGAAGGTATTGTTTCTGTCTTAACCTTGGCTTGGGGTGTTAGTGTGATTGCTAGTTAAGACATAAGAAGCCCAGTTATGTTCTTCTTATGCCTCATGTAAGAACTTCCCTGGGAGGGAAGTTGCTCTCTGGTCATGCTTCATTACGGCATTGGATTTGGATTGGCTCCCGTGGAGCAGTTTTTTTTACCAGCTTTACAAACAGATCAAAACTCTTTTAGCCCAGGCTGCATGCAGGCTTTTATCCACGTTTGTGATGCCTGTCTACCTCTCCCAACCAAAACACAACCCTCAGGTCCTCATTTACATCCATGGACACTGAATGGTCTTCCCTTCACAGGGTCTCCAGCCCGTAGGGTGCCAGAGTCCAGCTGTCGACACTGTGTAGTGAAGACAGGCTTGAACGGAAAACTCAGTCTTGTTTGAGCAGCAGGTTTTAAGAGGAATCTGGAGGTCAGGGATTCTGTTTTATTTGCTTTACCTAAGGGATTTCTAACTCAGAAGGCCAAGATGAAACAGATCAGACGATGGATGTGTGATTTTTCTCATATGATGATTTCAGAAGGAACAGCTAGGTTTTGTTGACTGTGAACGAAAAGCCAGCCAGGTATTTCTCCAGCAAAAGTGTGTTTATTTGGTACAGGCAACCCTGGCGAGCTACATGTAAATATACTACAACAGAGAAGAGGAAACTCTTATGTGGAAAAGAAAGTTAGCAAGTTTCCCTGTGCTTTGTGATTGAGGTGGGGTGTAAGAGCTCCCCCTGCTGGCCCCCCTACTTCACTTTAAATGAGGTTTCTGTTTATTAATTTTTAAAAACAGTTTTCATGAATGCTAAAGCTTTCTTTTTGCAGTGATCACCTGTTATTTTTCCTTCTCTCCTTTTCTGGTTTATGACCCTCCCCTCTTTCCCATGTGGAACTTCCTCTTTCCAAGAAGAAAAGTGAGGTAATACTTATTTCCTAATTTCTTATTGTGTGACCTTGGACAACATGCTCCTCTTGTTCATGTATCATATTTCTTATCTGTAATAGTACAGCTAATGGGGTGATGATGAGGGTTCAGCACTTGGCAAACGTTTAATGAATGGCGCTCTTATAATGAAAATCATGTGAAAAACCAATGAGATATTAGTTTACTCACCCGCTGTTTAGCTGGTATTCACCTGATACAGGTGTCAGGAAAAGCCTTAGAAAGCAGGCTGTGTGGATTCGGGGCTCAGACTCGTTGGCTGAGGCAGCAGGTTAGATGGCTCAGGCCTGAAAATCCCATCTTCCAGGTGCCATCTGTGGGTTTCTGTTGAAGAATTGCCCTTGGCAGTTTCCTGAACTGGAGCCCATGCCTCTGGGGCCTGCTGAGGACTAGGACCTCCGCTGTCTGACTAGGACTTCCGCTGTCTGCTCCTGACAGCGCTGTCCCGCTTACTTTTCAATTCCACCCCTTGAGTAATGTTTCCTTCTTTTTCTGCAGCAAGGGAATACCCTCCATCTTGCTCCATTGTTCCACTACAGCGCTTTTGAAGACTCAGCCAGGGTTTTACTACATTAACTTGGTCTTAAAGCAGCTTAAGAAAAGATTAGTCCTCTTTCCTTGTCTGTCTCGCAGAGGGCTAGCCCAGTCCGCGGATGAGACTCTCACTTCCTTTCCCCTGTGCCAGGCGTCAGCAGCAGCGTCACCTGGGAACTTATGCAAGTCCCCGGGCCCTCTTCTCCACCTACTGAATCGGAAACCCTTGGGTGGAGCTCAGCGATCTGGGTTTGAAGAAGTCCTCCAGATGAGTGGGTGCTTACTAACGAATGAGAACCACTGCTCTATGACTTTAGATTCAGTCTTGGTCTCTGACGTGCTTTCTGTAATTTGACCAAGGAAGCTCCAAGAGTGACAGATATCAAGTCAAGGGCTATTGTGTCTGCCCCAAAGTCTCCATTGTTCCATTCAATGTGTATAAGTACTTCACTAGGTTGAGGTGGAGAATCCCATCTGGTAGTCTTCCCATTGGGCCACCACTGAAGCAGGCTTGGCCGCTACTTATTTCTGTCCTCACTGGCTTCCCATCTTCCCTCTTTGTCCCACCCACCTACATTCCCCAAAGTGCTCTCTCTCAGTAACTGCCATCTTGAGATGCATCTTTAAATGCGCTGCAGTGAACTTTCTGAGAGACTTTACTGATCAAATTTGTCTAGATTTTTTCTATACACTTGAAATGGCCACCCTAATCTTTCCCCCAATTTACTGAGATATAATTGACACTCAGCACATACAAATATTAAAAAAAGATTGTTACAATAAGTTTAGTTAACCTTTATCACCTCATATAATTACCAAAAACGTGTTTCTCTTTGTGATGAGAACTCACCTTGTGCTGAGAACCCACCTTGCCATGTTGCTACTCTCTTAGAAACTTCCAATTGTACCACCAGCAGTGTGAACTATAGTCATGCTGTACACTACATCTCCGGTGCTCCCTTATGACTGGATTTTTATTTTATTTTTTTTACCACAACTACCCCAGGCTTTAGGGTGATGCCCAATTGCTCTAATTATGGATGCCACCAGCAGCTTTAAGAGGGTCTTAGTATTTTCCTGAGTCCTGAGTCTTTTGCCCTGTGGGTGATCACTCTGGTTAGCTCTGGAAATGTGGCTTCTCTTCCTCTGTTAGGTCTCTCCACACCCCAGAGAGCCCCATTTCTTAGTTCCATCTCTAAGAACAGTGGGAACTTAAGCATCTTCCTCCAGCTTTCTTACCTGCCTCGCCTGTCCTCCAAGATCTCTTTTTTTTTTTTTTTGTATCTGCCTGAGATCTCAACCTCCCTTAAAGAAAACTGCCCTTCCCAAGCCTTCTGGCTAACCTTCCCTCCATTTCTTCCATCCTCAAAGGAAGTCTGACACATGTTTTTATTCCAACTTTTAATTTTGGAAAATTTCAAGCCACAGAAATGAATAGACTGGTACAACAGATGTGTCTACACACTTCCTCTGGATTCACCAATTGCTGACGTTTGCCACACTTGCTTTAGCCTCTCACACTACAAACACACACTTTTATTTGAATCACTTGAAAATAAGTTGCAGACACCATGACACTTTACCCTTAAATATTTTAGCTTGTATTTTCTAAGATCAAGGGCATTCTCGTATATAACCACAATATTATTATTATATACTAGGTAATACATGCAATGATACTATGTACATTAACTACTATATAGTCCCCAATCAAATTGCACCAAGTGCCCTAATGCTTATTGTATGTTTTTATGTCTTTAGTCTGAACAGTTCTCTTGACCTCATTTTTATTTTTCTATCCTGAAGAAGAGAGTAAGAGGAAATGGTCTTGGATGCATGCAAAAGTTTATCAGCCATTAATCATTATAACAATTTTTGTTTTGCTCAATTTAAACACTTTTAAAATTTCTTATTGATAGGCAGAAAGGCAAAGAGACAGACTCCCGCATAGGCACAGAATGGGATTCACCAGACAAGCCCCCATGGGGCAATGCTCTGTTGCTCAGCAACCGAGCTATTTTAGCATCTGAGGCGAGGCCTTGGAGTCATCCTCAGTGTCTGTCCAGGGGACAACATGGCTAGAATCAAGTGAGCTATGGCTGGGGGTGGGGGTGGGAGTTAAGCGAGAGAAGGGAGAAGAGAAGGGGTGGAGAAGCAGATGGTTGCTCCTCCTCTGTGCTCTGACGGGGAATCTAACCTGGGACGTCCACATGCCTGACCTATGCACTACCACTGAGCAAACTGGCCACAGTCTAAATATTTTTTTTTTAATTTGGAAAGATTTGTTTTCTTTTATTAAATTTATTGAGGTAATAGTAGTTAATAGAATTATACAGGTTTTCAGGTGTACACAATTCTACAACACATATGTACACTGTATTGTGTGTTTACCACCTTAAGTCAAGTTTTCTCCCCCCACCATTTAACCCCCCCTTTACTCTCCTCCACTTCCCCCCTCCCCTCTTCTTCTGCAGTTATCATACTGTTCTCCATGTCCATGAGATTTTTTTCTCTCTTTTTTCTTTTTTGCTCAATCCCTCCACCTCCCAGCCCTTCAGCCACCAACCCCAGCAGCTGACAGCTGCTCTATGAGTCTCTCTCTATTTCATTTGTTAGTTCATTTATTAGATTCCACTTATGGGTGAACTCATATGATTCTTGTCTTTCTCTGCCTGGCTTATTTCACTTAGCGTGATGCTCTCCAGGTCCATCCATGCTGTCTCAAAAGGTAAGATATCCTTCTTCTTCTTCTTCATCATTTTTGTGGCTGAGTAGTATTCCATTGTGTAAATGTCCTTTCTTCAGTGTTTTTTAAAGTTCTCTCTTCCATACAGAGGCATTTTTGAAGAATGCAGGGCAGTTGTTTTGTAGACTATCTCACAACTGGGATTTGCCTGCTTGTTTCCTCATGATTAGATCTAGGTTAAAGCTGTTTGGCCAGAATACAAAATAAGAAATATTGTATCTGTGTCACTCCCAAACATTGGTGAGATCTGGGGAAATTCAGTTTATACATGTGTAAGAATATACATCATTATCCTAGACTCACTGAGCAGAGAAGAACCTCTCAGTCTGATGCAATGACCTTATGCTACAAAGGAGTCAAAGGCCAGTCCCACAGTATAGCTGGGGCAGTTAGCTGCTGCTGCCCCACCATTTACTAAACTCCCCTAAAATGTTAGCATGTGCTTTCTTCAACTTTTCAGGACCCTAGTGGGATGAGATCAATAGTGGAGATGTGGGCAGTTGATGTATTTATACAGATGTCACCGTGTGTTATTGCAAAGCTTGTCCTTCCTTTGCTTCGAAGTGTGGCAAGTCTTCCTATGACCTCGCTGAGAGATACTCAGGAAGCAATAAAGGCCTATTTTCAACAGGGAAGATAAGTTTAATGTAAAGAATGGCCTCCACTAGGTTCCAGAAACACTTCTAGGTTAAGAGAGGCAGCGGCCCAGCACTTCTGAGCTATTTGTGTCGATTTATAAGGCAAGTGTCTTTCCATTGACCTGTTTTCAGTGCTATAATCCCATTACCGTGGCACTATCCTCCGGAGTTTTGCTTTGTTTAGGAATTTTAAATTCCTTTATTTGTAACAGATCAAAAGCTATCTGGCACACAGGCTGCACGCTGTAGGCTCTTTGATGGATCTTGCAGCCTTTTTGAATGCACACGCCCGCATATTTCCTGGGTAACTGCTCACGGTCTGCCCACAGCTCCCAATTTTAAATAGCAACCCTCTTCGCAACCCTTTCAACTCCTCTCCCTAAGAGAGTAACTGGGAACTTTGTTGATGTGTAGAAAAACATGGCTTCCTGTGAGATTCATCAGATAGCTTTATGCCATTGGGTGGAGTATCTTAACAGCCTCTCTAACTGTTAACATTTAGTAGAAATGGCTTGGTGGGCTGGCATGCTAAGTAGTCTGAGTGGTGGGCTGTGTCCTACAGCCTCATCTCTATCGCTGCTTTTGTAAGTGGGATGGTGGAACAGCCCAGGCTGAAAACTGTGATGGGTATTTTGAAAGGTGTGGGGCAGAGTTGGCAAATACCGGCCCATGCACCAAGCCCAGCCACTGCTTGTTTTGTCCAGTCCAGTCTAAAGATGGTTTCATACTTTTAAAATACTTAGAAAGAAATCAAAAGAATAATAATATTTCTTGACATGTAAACATTATATGAAATTGAAATTTTATTGTTCCTGAATAAAGTATTATTGGAACACACCCATGATCATTCATTTACGTCTGTCTACGACTGCTTTGCATTCCAAAGGCAGAGTTGAATGGTTTCCATGGATATCCTAGGCCAGGGGTCCCCAAACTATGGCCTGCTGGCTGTATGCGGCCCCCTGAGGCCATTTATCCGCCCGCCACACTTCTGCACTTCCGGAAGGGGTACCTCTTTCATTGGTGGTCAGTGAGAGGAGCACAGGATGCATCCGCACCCATAGTTCCCATTGAAATACTGGTCAGTTTGTTGATTTAAATTTACTTGTTCTTTATTTAAAGTATTGTATTTGTTCCGTTTAGTTTTTTTACTTTAAAATAAGATAATGTGCAGTGTGCATAGGGACTTGTTCATAGTTTTTTTTTAATAGTCGGGCCCTCCAACGGTCTGAGGGACAGTGAACTGGCCCCCTGTGTAAAACGTTTGGGGACCCCTGTCCTAGGCCCACAGCACCCAGAACAGAGACCATTCTTTCATTCATCACTTTTATGTGCCAGGCAGCCTGCTAAGCATTGGAGGTTGACAGATACAGAAAAAACAATGTCTACTTTTGGGGAGATCAATCTATCAGGTGAAACAAAAATGACATAATTTGATAAGTGCTACAGTAGAAATGTGTGAAAAGTGCTCCAGGGGCAAAGAGCAGGCAGCCTTTCTTGGGGGGTGGAGGGGGGGACCAAGACAGGTTTGAAAGGCAAGCAGGTAACATTCTAGCTGGTGGAGTTGGGGGAGGCTCTCGGTATTGCCACCACCTCACACAACCGCTGCTGTAACCTTTGTGACATTTTGTACCAACCACCCTTCTAAGGCATGCTGTACACGGCTGCATTCATAGAACGAATATAATTTTGTATTCGACTTCCTTGTGGCTGGTTATAAGTGGGAGGCCCGACAAGGTTGGCGTTAAGTACCAGAGCTGGGATTAAACGGGAAAGTTACTTCGCTTCTCTAAGCCTCAATTCCCTCCTCTGTAACAGGAGGACATAAAGAAAACTGCCTGAGAGGGTTGTTGGAAGGTTCAGTGAGAAAAAAGCATTGAGTACATTTAACAAAGGACTTGACAGGTAATAGGTGCTCAGCAAATGGCGGCGTCCTCGCTGCCTGACTCCTCTCCTCCAGGCAGGAACCTGCCAGGTAGATGGGAAGTGGGTGAAAGTGAAACGCGGGGAATGGAGGTTAATTCTGGACGAAGGTACTTTAGGAAATAAGAACAGCATGCACAAATGCATCAGGGCATTGAATCACACGGCGTCCCACAAAGCCGATAGATTTAAGAGATGTCGTTATTCACGTGTTACTTTATCAAAAGATTTGAGATAGATTATAAAAATTGTGCAATGAAGCCAGGACTGAGGACAGCTGACAAAGGTGCTGTATTCCTGGAAGCGGCTTAGAGCTTGTGATCTGACGACGCTTGGCACATTTTTTTTTTTTTTTTTACAATGAAAACATGGTATGGTGTGTTAGGTAATGGAAAGAGTTTGGCACAGTAAGAGCATGAGAGGGTGGCAGAAAATGATGCTAAAATACTGGGTTGGAGCCCTGTTGCTGGTAAATCTGTGCCTGTTGTGGAGGTTTTCCAATGCCTTAAGCTAATACAGCGAAAGGTCCAAGGGTTTGAAAACATTTTATTTCAGCAAGAAATGTAAAAACCACTATGGAAAACAGAAAGGAAAAATCCCGGCGTTAAGGAGAACCATGTAGAAAGTTACAGAACTAGCCCAAGGGAAGGGTTATTAAGTATAGAAAAGATGGATTTGGGAGAAATTGCTGCCACGGCAGGACTGAGTGTGATGAGCCAGGCGGAGGTTTCCAGATTGAGAAGCTGGTGATACAAGAAGGAAATTGTCACACGGGGCGGAAGGGTGCAGTCGGTTTGGTCAAGATCGCAGTGCTGTGGAATGAGGACTGAGCTGGAATCACGGACCTGGGGCTCTGGAGGGGCTGGAGCTGGAGGCGCGGTGTTGAGAGCCGTGGGGGCAGACCCTACAGCAGTGGAGGATGGCCTGGGGAGGCTGGCTGAGAGCAGGGGAGGCACGGGACAGAACCCTGTGAATGGCCACCTTTAGGGGCAGGTGAGGGGACCGAGGAAAGAGGAGAGAGAATAAAGAAGAGAGAGAGTATGAATTAGATGATGAAGGGGAACCGGAATTGAGGAATTTCAAACAGCCAATGGAGAAATATTTCCAGAAGTAAGAAGGGGTCTCCAAGACTCAGAGCAGGAGTTTCACAGGGTGAGGGCGGAGAACAACACGTTGCCTTTCCAGGGCATCGGGAACTGTGTGGATTGTTGTTTCACCCGAACACCAAGGGCTATGTTTAGTTTGTGGTGCTCCAGCAGTGGATGGATAAAAAGGAAGTCAGCTGCCATCCACCCACCTTCCTTGACGACAGCACTGACACATACCCATCACCTCAAACTTGGATGTGAATAGTACGATCCATGAGTCAAAAAGAGCTTTCGGCATAGCACCTTCCTCTGCATCCTTGCTGGTCTCCTTTCCCAGACCCCAATTCCCTGCAGCAAGTTCCCGAAAGAGAAAGACCTTTCATGGAAAGCCTAGGCCACCCAAGCTGCTTGCCACATGAACCCTATCAGTGTGTCACCTTCCCAGCTAGTAGAGGTTATGCCACCAGCATAAACTAAAGAGGAAACAGTGCTGTGGCTGCTCCTTGTGTAATGTAGAGGTCAGTGTCTTTCTGGCGGTACGTACGACACCACAGGCTCCCTATGTTCACACTAGTATTTCCCAGAAGGTTTTTTTTTTTTTATTGGTTGGAACAGCAAGAAATAAAGACTAAGATAAATTTAATATTTAACTCTAAATCTTTAGTTCCCCTCGTTAGGCTGTCTTGCCCGCAGCCATCTCGCTGTAAACGAAACAGCTGAAGCTGTACTGTTGCCAAAATGCACAGCCGGGGAGATGCTGACAATCCTCTCCTCGTTCTTATACCCGATCAAGTTAAAAACAAAAAAGTAATCTGCCATCCAGAGAAGTCACTGGAAAGGATGGTTAAAAAACAAAAAACAAAACCCTGTCAACTTATTTTAGGGGTTGGAAATAAAAAACTGGTTCTATCTTGAGCCTAAGCAGGTCTTTGCAGAAACCAGCTAATGGAGCTAAATATGAAAACTGCTTCTTTTGATGGGACCGCATCACAGAAGAGTTTCAGGGATGGTTCCTCCAGTCAAATTATCATTACCCAGAGGAGTGAAGAGAAGGCCTCTGACCCCTGGAAGTGACAATAAAATGGTAATGCCAGTGTGTGGAGTACCCTAGGTATGATCCTACAGCTAGGCTGCCCTGATCGGGGAGTCACTGTGCCAATCCAGAGTGAGCTCTCTCCCAAGGGTGCCACCAGCTCGACTCGTGGAATTTCGGTGGGAGGGTTTGGCCTTCTCTTCACATTTAACTCATTTCATAGATCATGTTGATTAAGGCTGGATGGTTAGCTGTCATATGTGACAGAAAACAGCTCTGATGGAACAAATATTTATTGAACAGCACAAACTGTTTATAACTGAAGAATAGAGGCAGACAGGTAAGGTGTACTTCTGCTTTCCCGTGTCTATCAGATTAGTGGTGCCGGTGACAGACACATTCCTGATCTGTCAGCCTCACTTGTTGTGAGTGTGAAATTAACTGTCAGCATGTTCTTAAACTGAGTTCTTTCAGTCATGGCTGCACAGTTGAATCACCTGGGGAACTCTAAAAGCATACAGTACTCTGGCCACAACCTAGACCAATTACATCATGATCTCTGGGAGTGTGACCAGGCATCAGTATTTTATAATGCTTCCCAAATGATTCCGATAAGCAGCCAAGTTTGAGAATGGCTGCATTAATTCTCAAGTTTGGCCACACATTAGAGTCACCTGGGAAGCAGCCCAGGCTAAGCTGATCAGAATCAGAATTTTTAATTTTTGAAGTTCTCTAGGTGATTCACCATAGAGGAAACTATTTCATCAGATTTTTCTTTTTCCTGAACTGATTTTTATCTGTGGAAGAACAAATAGGATGGACAAGGGAAATCAAGTACAGTTCCAGCAGTCCCTGTTTGTATTGTAAGCTTGTTCTTAAGTTGAATTTGTGTGTAAGTTGGGACAGGTACATTTACCTATTAAATGCAACTTAGAGGCTTGTTTGAGCACAGTATTTATTTTTACCTTTCTGTCATATAAATACTAAAACATTTTCAAACACACCTTGTTCATAACCCAGGGACTGCCTGTATAGGGAAGAATCTCAGGTTGTTACAGTCAACGTTTGCCAACTTCACATTTTTTCCCAATGTCATCTTGACCTTGATTTATAATCCAAAAGATGGAAACAAACCAGAACATACTCCTCTTTACAGACATTGTTGTTTAGAAAAAAAACAGAAGCTTTTTGCTGTTACCACGCTCCCTCTAACATAGAAGGTGAGAATGGTGGCGAGGGCAGCCCTTGGCTCTTTGAACCTAGAGCATAAGCATCTATAAAATGCTTCCTCAAATTCCTCTTGAAGCCACCAGGTGGCAGCAACATTCCAGTTCCTGGTCTAGCAGAGGAGATGCTGAATTAGGATGGCTCTACTTTGTTTAATTAGTGCACTGGTCATAGAATTGTGAAAATTTAGATCCAAAAGAACATTTTTAAAAAGTCCTACTGATTACTACAGATGTTTAAATGAGGAAAAAAGAAGAACAAATATATTTAGAACACTTTGGCCCTGGCTGGTTAGCTCGGTGGATAGAGTGTCGACCTGGAGTTCAGAAGTCCTGGGTTTGATCCCTGGTTAGGGCACACAGGAGTGACCATCTGCTTCTCTTTCCCTTCCTCTCCCTTTTCTCTCTCTCTTCCCCTCTCACAACTAGTGGCTTGATTGGTTTAAGCATCAACCCCTGATGGGGTTGCTGAGGAGATCCTTGTTGGGAGGCCAGTGCGAGTGTGTCTCACTATCTTTCCTCCTCACTTAAAAACAAAAACAAAAATGCTTTATATTCAACACAATAAATTCAGTCTATGAAGGGAAAGGAAACTGTAACATTTGCTGACAACTACTGTGTGCCAAGCACTTAACTAAAGGCGCTGTATGTTATTTCATTTGATTATCAATACAGACTTGTAAGACGGTTACCAGGGCCTCCATTTTATAGATGGAGAGGCTAAAATGTAATAGATTAAATAATTTGAAGTTTCAGAGAAGTAAGTGACAGAGGCAGGATGGGAACCCAGTTTGGCAGCATAAGTTCCTGAGCTTTCCTTTACATCAGACCATCTCTTGCAATTGAGAGTATCAGGCATTGGCTGAAATGGGCTTTGAAGGGTGGCTTGGAGTTGGATCATAGTATGCTTGGGGGGTGAAGGGGAAGGGTTGACCATTCCCAGCCAAATAGCAGGAGTTTGATGATGAGGGAACATGATTCTTGTTCATCTACTTTCTGTTTTATGTCCTAGTACTTGTGCTTGTTACAAGAAGAGATCAACAATGCTTTCTAAATTTGAACTGTCTGTATACTCAGAGAAGCTTCTTGGAATCAGAAGAGTCCTGGACCTAGAGAGAGAATTGTGTTCTGAAGAGGGGACAGAAGGCTTTATTCCCCCTAGGAAAATATAAATCTTAAGTAAATGACAGGTTTTATTTTATGTCAAGTGTCAGTGGGAATATTTATTAATGGGAGGTTCCTCTATTTGTTGTTTTGTAACTAAATAATACATTTAAGTCTCTACTTCTTAATAGTGTCTCTTTTCTCTCATTAGATAAGATGAGGAAATTATCTCCCCCTGTTTTCCTTTGCCCCTCTCCCATAAATTCACCGATTTTGGGTATTACACCCTTATTTTTGTGTCATCAGGGTTTTAAATTTACATTCTGTTCTCCAAGTGTCAATAAAAGTGGTTGTGATATAATTACACAGAGTATGTAATACATAACAGAGCAGTGTGACTGCTCAGTAGGGAAAGACATGTCATGCTCTATGACTAACCTCATGTCCTTGTAAAGGGAGCTATCCAGTCATCAAGGTCGCATGGTTCCCTCCTCTAACACGTTCAGAATCACACCGTGTTTGGTTTATTTGCATCTGGACCACAATTTTATTATAAACATTTTGGGTTTTGTTTTTAAAGTTTCTTTTGCCGTTGTTATTTCTGAATGTTAGAATAAAACACGCTTCATTTGTCACATCCCGGGGCTCTGGCCCCTGGACCACACTGTCTATAGAATAGTGCAGTGTGGCCTTAGGGGTTTGCGCTACATCCGTCCCCGTGGGCTCTGTGTTTCTATTGCACTGCTTGGCTGGTCTTCCTGTTTGTTATCTCTCAGGTTTCCTCTTTAATTGGATTTGCTTTTGTATTTTGTTGAAAGACATTCTTAACAATTACTTTAGAAATAGTGTACCAGGATATATTTTCCAAGGGTTCGCACATCTGGGATGTTTTCTTGTCACTCTCCCTTAATTGAAATTGCATAAGAGAAATGTTCTTCTAATACCCCTCCTAACAGTTTTTAATACTTCCTTATTTTTACCCAGTTATAAGTCACTGGAATTAATGTTAGTTGTGTTTTTTATAATTTCTGTTAAAATTATTTCAGTATTCTTATTATTTTAAACAAAAGAGAGTATATGAGTATATAAATTATGGTCTTAAGTGAGTCTGTTTTGGGTGCTTCGGGTAAAAATAAATCCTCTCCCATTTTCTATATATCTCTGTGACACGTACCAGGCACCGCCCCCTCATATATTCTATTTTGTTACTATGAAGCTTTCTGGTAGGCTTTAAAAGCAGTATTTCTGTCATCATTTTGTGAGTGCCATTTCCACAACTCACTTAGAAGCAAAATATTTCATCAGAAACTGTGTGGGGCCCAGAATGAGTGAAACACTGGTTGTCAGGCGAGATTTAGAAAATAAAGGCCTGCAGTAGAAAGTCCGTCTTCATAAAGAAAGATCCTTAGCCAACAAAGGAAATGTCTATGGGCTTCAGAAACTCCTTTTACCCTCTACAAAAGAGAGAAAATGGTTAAAGTGGGGTTTTTTGTAATTTATTTATGCCTGAATCCACTGCTTTTTAAGAAAGCTTTAATTCTTTTGCCAATAGAACAAAAGTTGCTTTTAAATGGTTACAGTAAAAAAAATGTTCAGACCAAAGTATTTGCTGTATTGTCCTGTCTAATGATCTCGGTAATACCTGAGCAGATATATACAGGGGGTCCTTGGGTTGAGTGGATATATACAAGGGGGCTTTGGGTTAAGACAATCTTGACATATGATGTTTTGAATTTATGACACTCACTCCCATAAAAACTTAGTACAGGTAGAATCATCTCCAGCACCTCCTGCATGTCTTTAGGCAATCCTGACTCACCTGACCCAGTATCTCCAGCACCTTCTGCAGGTTCTCCTGCCTCTCCACCTTCCTCCTCCTGATAGGTCACTCTCTCCCACCTTGCAATGCCCCTTCCAGTGTGCAAGCCAACCACAGGAATAAAGGTAAGAAATTTTTTTTTACACTCATTTTTTGTAATTTTTCCTGTTACTACAGTACAGTGTACAGTATATCTATGTCCTTTTTATTTTTCTGTGGCTTAGTTATGTTTTTATGTTCTAGATTATAATTTTACAACTGCGTTAGGATAGGTTAATGACTTAGGCTAAGCTGTGCTTTGACTTAGACCAAAATTTGGATTATGTCACTGTCGTAGGAACAGAACTGTATCATAACCCGAGGACCTCCTGTAGTTATTTCTTGGGCCTGATGGGTGAAGTAACCACCTTTTTGGTTGTTCCCTCAGTCTGTGGAGAGGTACACAACACAGTGGTCTGGATGGGGCTCCTGGAGCCTGACTGCCTGTGTTCAGGTCCTGCATCAGCTACTTCCTTGCTGAGTGACATGCGTCACGCTGCTTAACCTTCCTACAACTCAGCTGTCCCCTCTGCTCAAGATGGTTTGAGGGTAACAGTAGCATTTATGCCGTAGGGTTATTGTGAAGATTAAGTGAGTTAGCCTCTGAGAGTGCTACTGCTGGGTCCCTGACAAGTGTCCACAAGCATCATTGTCATTCAGTTATGCATTAGGCTGCCATGCCTAACCCAAAGGGCAGCCCTGACGCTTATTAGTGTCCAAAGAGAGAGATGTGGTCACTTAGGGTTGATGGAGGGAGAGCCAGAAATGGGGTCCATTTACAAAGCTTTGTGGGGGTGGGAAGAATGGGTCTGGAATGAAGACAAAGCTGTTGACTTGGTCTAAGAGATAGGAGGAAAAGGGGTGGTGAAAAGGGGTTGGATAAGACGTGCATCCACCCATGTGTGTGATGGGTAAAGAGAGCGTGGCGTTAGAAAAGAAAAGGGGAAATCTTCACACAGCATTCAAAGGATACGAAGAAAAATAATCAACTAACGTTCCAGGAAAGAAAATTTGGCTTTCCATTGGCACATTATACACCTTGCCAGTTCTTTGTATATGTGCTGTCAAAGCAATACTTTGAGTGTACCAATCTGGTAGCTAACTACAATAAAATATTAGAAACAATGCAATAGCCTTATCTTCAAGATAAGGCATGGGAAAGATTTCTCAAGGTTTCTGACCTTTGAGTTAGGATTGAGAAAAGTGCAGGCTTGAATGGATAGGTTGTTGACGGAGAATCACCTGTTGAAGAGGGGGCTGGCTCTCTTTCCAGTTTGCATTCGTCCTTTATGCTGAGTCTGGGTTTCTTAGACTATGCAATCAGAGGGTTGTGCTTAATGAGGCCAGTGAGCTTCTCCAAGGTAAGTGTCAGGGGCCCTGAGGAACAGGGGCCGTCTCTTCTGCTTTTTAATGTGTGAAAAATATACAGATATATTTTTTTTTGTGGGGTAAAACCAGAAAGATTACTTTATAAAAGGCTTTGTTTTTCTGAGGCCATGTTTTAAAGACTAGATAGAGAGGGGAACAAAAAGTT
The DNA here is from genome assembly GCA_037038555.1 of Rhynchonycteris naso. Lineage (NCBI taxonomy): Eukaryota > Metazoa > Chordata > Mammalia > Chiroptera > Emballonuridae > Rhynchonycteris > Rhynchonycteris naso. The sequence continues at coordinate 42,010,514 of CM072997.1, read as the reverse complement.
TAAATGGAGATCAAATGTAGCATTTAGAAAAAGAGGAAAAAGGCGTGAAAGCTATAGAGGTGGTTACATTTTCTTCTATGGGATAGTAAGCAGATTTTGAAATAGTATTCTATGAATTTCAGGGTGTCTGTGCAATATTAAGGAAGAGAATATTAAATTTCAAGGAGGAAAGCCCCTATTGGCCCATTTCCATCTAAACTGACAGATTAAATTTCTTAGTGCATGGCCCCCTAAGCTCTCCTGAAAACCTTAACTTAAAATCTGACATTACTTTGTGCTCAAACAGTTACTTTGCAGATTATCTTAAATTCACTTGACCATGAGTTTTTGATATTAAAATGGCTAACTGCTCATAGACTTCATGTAGTAGGCAGGTTTGGGGAATTCCCTCGAAAGTAAATATTTAAAAAGAGATCTTGTGCCCATTGAGTTCTCTTTCTTGAGCTGCAGTGAGCAGGGCTCAGCTGTGCTTCAGCCTAGAATCATAAAGGTTAAAGATAACAGTTCATCTTGAGTGAGGTCCCAGCTACAACTGCCAGGCCTTGACCACTCAGCCATGCACGCAAGAAGGTCTCCACCTGAGACTGTAATGGTCAGCCCCGCTTAACACTGCCACATCCTGGATGCGACCACAGAAAGGAAGTCAGCAGAATAAAAAACTACTTTTTTTAAATAGTAAATATGTCTTTCTAGGGGTTGGAAAATTTGAAATGGACATCTCAAGATGTCCATCTGATAAAACTTGGCTCCAGGAAGGGCTATACCTTGCCAATGGGGCTTCAGCATGTACGGTACATGATTTGTCCCTTGGAGTAAAGCGCTACTCACTCTTGCTTGCCCACAATTTAACCCACTAGAAAGCTAAGATAGCTCCTTCTCCCCCGCTACCTTTAAGAGAAAGAGATAACTCAGGTAACACAAAATTGGGGATGCAGCAAAACACAACAGGATCACCTTGGCTGAAGCTTGTTCTTAAGATGATGTCAATTGTGTGTGACATTCCTAGTGGTGCCCCAAAGCACTGCAGCAGCTCGGGGTCCTGTACTCTTCCAAGAGTGAATTGCATGCAGTGTCAAGTTCCTGGTTGTATTGCCCTGCTTTCTTTCCTGTCTCAAACCACCCCTAATTATTCTGGATACACTTAAAGCCAAGGCCAAACGTAGCAAGCCAAGACTCCGGTGTTTAAACTGATCGTTAAGTGTTATCTTCCCTGATAAAACATAACTTCTGACTCCTCTTACCTTCCCTACACAGCTTACCTTGAAACAATGGTTGATCAACCTGGATGGACGTCATGATAAAATACAAGAAAGAAGTTGACTCAGGAAACCGCTGAGATCCTTATTTTTTAAAGTCATCACTACTTTGTGTTTCTAAACCTCTTACAGCAGTAAGTCAATTTCTAGCCGCAGTGTGTGCCGTTAGAGGCAAGCCCAGATACACACCGTGCCTGCTGAGCCTCTGGTATAATTTGAGGGGTGTGGGAATTAAATGAGATTTCAAGTGCCTTGCCTATCGCCGACACACAGAAGGCATTTAACAAGTATTGATTTCCTCAAAGCCCAGCATTAGAATCAATCTTTGGATTCTTTTTTTTAATTCTAATCCTTTCAAAAATTCATTCAATTCATTCGTTCATTCATGAATATATTCTTCCACCAAATATTCATGCATGGCTTTTCGTGTGCCCAACCCTGAGTTGGGCGTGATGAGGAAGGATACTATGGTGAATAATAAATCCCCGAAACCACACAGTGATGAGTCTAGTGCTAGTGACATAGCAGAGATTGCCCTCCTAATGGGAGGAAGGACACTAGGAACCTGTGTGAAAGAGGAGGAGAGAGTCAGAAGAACGTCCTATGTAAATAAAAGGGATTTGGGGGTTCCTTGATCTACTCATTGGGGTTCAGAGCTGGCCTTCATACCACCCTTGACTCTGTGCCCCAACATCAAGGTGACAATGACATTCTTCTTAACTTTAGCTCAAATCCAAGGGCAGTGATGCCAGAGGACTGGCTGCCTTAAAACAACAAAGATAAAGGAACAAAATGATAACCATAACAAAATAAAAGCCTGGAAGCTAAAGAAAAACAAAATGTCATGGTTTGTACATTTTTCTACAAAACCGATTTGTTCTGTGGCAGAAGATAGAGTCTGCATTTGATTTCTACAAGATATGCAGTAATGGGTTATGTACTCCAGGGAAAAACTATTCTTAAGGGAGTGAGAATGTGATGGATTCACTTCCCTGGTGAGGTTTATAATATGTGGCAGTTTTAGTGCGAGCAGGTATTTGGTCTATAAACTGGGAGAACACGGCATTAGCAGTAGCTCGTTTCTAAATGAAGAAGAATGCAGCTCTCCCTCTCGCTCTGGTTATTAGTCCTTCTGGGGATAACAGGAAGATTAAGTGTTTTTCTGATGTTGTGTTTGCCTGTCATGGAAATGTGCACACGCCCCATCGGCAGCACCTTTATGCAGCCCCGCAGACCTGCTCTTTACATGGTGGGTAGGAACTGCTCACGGGAGGCCCGGGTTTCATTCTGTGCTGAATGGAGTCAGGCTCATTTCCGCTCCTTGTTCACATGCTCCCTCTCAATTAGATGCTCTGCAATTATCTGCTTTACAATTAGACACTGGATCTCTTAGGCTGTGAACATCCAGTTTCTCGGTCCCCAGAGGCCATTTCCTGTCCTCACTCCTCAGAGCCTGCTGTTCTGCCTGTTGCAGTTTAAATGGTGCTAAAGAGAGGCAGACCTGGCAGCCAGCTGGTTTCCCGAGGACCTCTGGTGCTGCTGGGTTACCCAAGTCCTGTGCTCAGCTGGGCTGGTGGGGACTCGCCTTGTCAGCTCAACCAGTGATTGCATTCTGCAGGCCTTATTCATGTTAGCTAATCTCATAACACCCTGGTGATATATTAGAAGCTGATTTATTTATTTACTATTAGAAATATATTTGCCAAGCCATATATCTGCGTCAGCCATTCAGTTTATTCTCTTCACACAATTAAAGTCTGGGAAACCAAATTATAGATCATGAGTTTTCTTGGTGAGGGGAAGACAAACGCTTGTATACTGCTCATTGGAGTGCAAATTGAGACAGATGTTCTGGAAGGCAGTGTTTTATGATGTGGAACCTTTGAGTGAGCATGATGAGTTCTTTATTTGTGTCTCTTATCACCCCTTGAAAATTTATTTAGTGGTGAAATCTTGCCCCTGTCACTGGCTGAAGACTTGTTTGGCCCCTTGCCTTTCCGTGCTTACTCATCTGGAATAGATTGGCCTATGGACAAACATGGCTCGGTTCAGAAATGAATAGTATACAGTTCAAGCTGTTAATCAAGCCTCAGCCTTCATTCCCAGATGAGACTCTTCCCCCGCTTCTCTCAGCTGAGGTCTGTGGTTGATGGGCCACCTATCTTTTGGACAGTGGTTTTTGCCACCTTCTCCCATTCTTTTCTTCTCTTTCCACTTGCTCATCATACCTTCTGGCCTGTCAGAGGATGGGATATGGTGACGGAAGAGGGTAGTTGGCCTGAGTTTAGGGTCACCATGCTTCCCTGCGTCTTCACCTGTGATGGCCATCCAACCACATTCTGGTTCCAGATGCACTTTCCCTTCCAAACTTTCAGCCCTTACACCCAAGTCATCCAAGGCAGGAGGCATAGCCTTTATTTCCATCCTCTGACTCTTTCGTTCAGGCACCTAACTTTGGTGTGGAATATCTATTGCAATTAAAATCCAGGTAGATGAGTTTGGGCGTGTCTGTAGTCTCAGACTAAATGCCTAGAACTGCAAGTGTTGCTTGTGTTCATGAGCATGAGTAAGCATAGGGGGAGGAGTCCATTGTTTCCAAGTGCAAGGATCAGCACTTCATTTTCATCTTCCTTTTGCATACACGTGGAAAGCCTTAAACATGTTCAGACTAATAGCAAATGCTTACTCAGCACTCACTCAACACCACATATTTTCCCAAGAGCTTTATCTGTGCTAACAAGTTCAGTTTTTCAACAATTTTGTAAGGTAAATATTATTAACTCCATTTTACAGAGGCAAAGAGGCCGCGGCAAAGGCAGACTATAAATCTTTCCTGATGTCATCCTACCAGAGAGTGATATAGACTTCAGTCTGAACAGTTTGACTTGATCACCCACACTCCCCATTGCTCTGTTACTAATGGTCATAAACTTGGTCATGAACATGGCTATACAGTCCTAGGAACTTAGTCTGAGGACTTACTGAGACACAAAATAATGTACCCGGGCTTAATTGAAATATCTTTAATAACTACAAAAACTGGATACAATTTTTGTGTTCAATGGTAGAAGATTGATTAAATAAACAATGGGCATGTTAATATATTAAACCCCAAAAGACTTTAAACATGTATTTTAGAGGAGTATTAACAATGCAAAACGACATTACTAGTCAGAGAATTGCAAATGGAAATAAAAACCACACAGCATTTTTCACCCCTCAGAGCAGAAAAAGTGAAAAAGAGACATAACATTTGGTGCTGGTGAGGATGCAGGAGCAGACGCGTGCCTCCACTGCTGATGAGTGAGAACTGGTATGACCTTTTGCAGAGGAAGTTGACACAGACTTCAAAGATGTTTAAAAATTAGAAATGTGAAATCCTTTGACCAACAATCTTATTTATGATAATCTATATTAGAGAAAGCAAAGCATGTACGTAAGACAAAAATCTAGAGATAGTTGTGTCCATCAGTGGAACAACGGTTGGCTAACTAGAGTATATCTATGTTATTTATATTAATGCAGCTGTAAAACAACAAATTGGAACTTGACTTATTGACTTGGAGAAATGTCCCTGATATCTTGTGTGCGAAAAGTTTCTTTCATAATACTATGTAATAAGGTCCCATTTTGTAAAAACAAACAAGAATCTCTGCATATGTGTATGAAAGTTTGTATAAAGGTAAGGTAGAGAAAGGTCTGCATGGTTATAGATCAGGATATTAACTTTTCCTTCCTCAAGTAGGTAGCATAAATAAGTGTGTGTGTGTACCTTTATGCATCTTTGTATTATTTCATTCATTGCAACAAGCATTTATATTTAGAAATTAATTCTTTTATTAAAGATCTAAATGATATGAGAGATATCTATAATCTACTATCAAGTGAAAAGAAAAATATATAAAACCCATTTTAGAAAGCAATTCAAAATTATATATATATGAGTTTATGTGGGTATGGATAAAAAGACTGAAAGGATTAATTATAAAGTTCAAAATGTTAACAGCAATTGTTTCTGACTCATGGAATTTTTATTTGTTTTGTTTGTGTTTTCTGAACATCAAGCAATTAACCTATATTAATTTTTTAACCTATATTAATTTTGTAAAGTAAAAATTTGTTAGAAATAAAATGGAAATGGTCTCTAAGGAAAGATAAAAAGTTAGAATTAAGTTTAAAGTGAATTTTTTTTTTTTTTTTTTAGAGAGGATGTTTGATAAAGTGGAGTCACAGCAAAAAGGTGAATGACTTTAAGCATGGTACACTGCAACAGTTAAGCTCCTGAAAACGTTTTCTCCATTAGAGGGTGACATCTCCTGTGTCCTTAGACAAAAATCTTAGCACAAGATAAGGGAAAGATCCAATTTTGAGATTTGTTTCATAGAGGCAACATTTTCCATCTAAAAATGCTCTGGTTTATTCCAAAAAATGATTTCATCTATCTATCTATCTATCTATCTATCTATCTATCTATCTATCTATCATCTATCTAAAAAATAATTTGGATTAGAAGTTTAACAGTAAGTGAAGGTCAATCCCGGAAGACGTTTGGATGCAGAATGTAAACGGAATGCAAAATTGGACACAGTTGATGGCAGCGTAATCCCGACGCAGGATACATCATGAAGCCATGAAGCTGCTGAACATATCCATGGAGAACATCAGAGACTGAAGACAAGTTTTGTGTTAATACCTGGACTTAGCTTTTTCAGCCAAAGGCACCCAGTGTTTGTGGCATTCAGCGCTAGCCATTTGCAGAACTTTTTTATAAGGTACATTTATGGGGGCGTCAGAGAAATATGTGCAACATTAATCAAACCCTCATATATTAAGGAGCAAAGATAGTTTAGGAAAAACAGATTTTTTCATTTCTTCCCCATCTAGATAAAACCAAAAACAAAGCTTCAGTTATTCAGAGCCCCACACCTGTCGTCTTTTCAGATAAGGAAAGTACATGGAGAATAGAAAGTAGAATAATTATTTTAAAATAAGAGAAAAAGTTTAATGACAGTTAAAACCCTAAATTCTTTGTCATTTAAAATTGTGGTTGAAGTAAACCCTCAATGATCAGACTATATCATAAAACTGGAGTTATGAAAGCCCAAAGCCAGAATTCTCACTTTTTAAGAGGGATCCGATTCAGGAAGAGACCGTAATGTGGAATGAGAAATGGATAGCAAGTTCTTTTTATGTCTGTGATGTAGGTTGTACAGTTTTGAACTCCATTTTTGTGGTTCCTATGTCAGTGGTCCCTAATTGGTCTTGGGTAACCACGGGGTGAAGAGTTTCCATCAGGGGCTGCTTGCTGTGACACTTACTGCAGCTGTTGAGTGCCAGTATTTCCTGGCAGCCTGAGGTACCAGTGAAATGGAATGCCTTTTCCTTTTATGTCCCTTTATCTCTGATATTTTCAGTTGTTAACTCAAGGTAGAACTCTAGATCAAAATAAAAATCTGAACATAAGAGCTACAAGTAAAACCTCAGATTGGCCTGTGCCAAATAAAATAGAAAACCCAGACTTCTGGCTTTTCAACTTAAATGAGAGCAAATGCTATGGAAGATTTTTCTACTTGGGCACTTCTGAAGAAATCCAGGACGTGTAATCGAGAAATAGACATAAGCCTAGGTGCTGATTTTTAAAAAGAGCTTCTTGTTTATGTTTTCTTCTTCCCTCCTGTTTCGGAGGATTGGATGTGAGTGTTCTCTCACAGGGTCACTCCATTACCACCCCTCTTGGCTGAGCTCATTCCCCTGCAATCCACTCATATTTCTGGGCTCTCTTAGTCCACCAGAGCCATTTTCTCTGCCCATACCCATTCTAGTCTACTTCACCCTTTAAACCCAATTATCCACCCAACCTAGAAAACCTTCCTTCCACAGCCAACCCTTTTTACCTCCTTTCTGTAAATCTAAAATTCATTAGAAACATAGTCTGAATTTTCTTCTATTGCTCTTAGTCATTTCCAAACTTGCTTTCACATTCATCTCTCTGCTGAAGGGGAAAATGCCCCAGATTGCTAAATTCTCCTCTTTCCTAAACTCAAAAGTATTTGACATTTTCATCACTTCCTTTCTCGCAATTTTTGTTTCTTGGCGTTTGCAATAGCAACCCCCATTGCTCTATCTTGGTCCTTGCTGGCTCCATCTCACTCTGCCTGTTCTTAGAATCTGGTGCTTTCCAAGTTCTGCCCTTCTCTCTCTTCTCTGGTTTTAAGATAATAGAATGACATTATTCATTTCAGTTACTAAGATAAAACTCAGGAATGCAAGATGACTAAAACATTACCACCTACTAAAAAGTCCTTAGACATATTATCTAATATTTCCTAGTCTCAATTTTCTCATAACAAAGAAAGCATCATAAATATCTGAGGTCCAGCCCTGCATTTCCTATTTCCTACTGTTTATTTCTAGCTGCAAGCTGAACATGACCAAAAGCGAGTGACTCAACACTTCTCCCCACAATCTCTTCTTTCCTCAATCATCTCTCCCACTAATGGCAGGAGCACTCCTCTCGTTTACACACAAGCTAGAAACCTGGGACTCATGCTACATCTCTCTTTTCTTCAATGTCCATATCTAATAAATCTTTAAGTCTATCAGTTGTCTATTAGAAATATTCCTTAAATACCTAGCACTCCTTCACTGGCTGGCCCAAACCTCCTTATTTCCCATCTGGCAAATACTACAGCAGCTTTTGCTTTACTTTCCTCCAAGATCTACATCAATCCCCAAATTGGTCCTTCACCATGCTGCCAGAGTGACTATGACTATTTAAAAATACAAGTTTGATCACATTTTATCTCTTCTCATAGACCTTAATGGCTCTCTATTGTCTAAGAGGTACATTCCAGACTATATGTGAGACACTTCCTGTTTTGTTCACAATCTCCTTTTGTAGTCTCATTTCTTGTCTCCTTCCCTCAGTAGTCACTCTCACTGTAGCCACCTGTATAATTGGATGTCCCCTGAGAGGAGTGAGGTCTCTGTGTCTTGGAATATGTCTTTCCTTCTTTCTCTGCTTTTCTCTTATTCTCACACATGGTAACATGTTCCTGAGTTTCAAGATACAGTTCAAAGGCCCCTTCTTCTGTAAGATTTTCTTTGATAAAAAAATAAAGAAAAAATAAAGCCCTCCCTGTTCTCCAACATGCTCACAGAACTTTGTTCCCCCTTCTTTATCTACCTTATCAGGTTGCATTCATAAACGTTTGAGAGTTATTTGCTTATGGAGTAAGGATGGCTTCTCAGACATTTTACCATCCTGTAGCTCATTGTGGTCCTGTGGAACTCAATAAAATTATGTTCCATGAAGGGAGGAATGAAAGATAACAGCTTCCAGGTCCAAGGTTGTGTGGCAAAGCTAAGTGTATTATTGTGAACATTAAAGCAATTTTTGTTCCTGGTCCCAACAGATCCCAGAATACTCAGCACTGCAACTCATTCTGAGGCATGTGACTCTCAGAATTTGAGGAAGGAGCAAAGCTACAGAGAGGACCATTTTGTCACATAGGGGCAGCCTAGTTACTTCCACCATCTACCCATGGCCCTCGGGTCTGCCCAAGCTTCTCACCCTTAGGATCCATATCTAGTCAGAACTATAGACCCAACTTCTTCCCAGCTCCCAAGGCCCAAATTCAAGAATCCAATTCCCCTTTATCACCTTTTTCTGGGCTACTGACACCCATGTCAATAGTAGAAGGTCTTAATTTTAAGGTGATTAAAACAAAAAATCATTTGTGTGTGGTTGGGGTGAGGATGGAGGAAGAGGGAGTTCACTGTAAATTGCTTGCTCTCAAGCACTACTGCAGTAAGTTTAAATTACTCACTGTGTTCCTAAATAATGAAAGCACTTTCCTACCGAAACTGCACATCATGCACCAGATGGTCAACGACTTTTATTTGTGGGTCCCCAGATGTGTGTGATGAACCACATCAGTGCTCCCTAGGGTTTCATACTGGGTAAGACAAGTGGGTGATTATTCCCAGACCCTTGCAAAGCCCCAGCATCTCTAGGGTCAACAGTAATACTAATTTTTCCATGAAATTTTTTTTCCAGCCACATTCTTACTTTTAAGAGCAGCAGCACCAGCTGTGATCAGTACAACACTCCTTTCTACTTGTTTTTAATAACGCCTCTTGACTTAGTTTGTGAAAAGATTCTCAGTGAAGATTTTTCCTTCTATCTTCTAAAGTGTTTGTTACTAGAAGATTCGACTTTCATATTTTCTGAAGAAAATTCTTTCCTAGGAAAGGTAAGAGGTTAAAAAAGATGTAGCTAAAATTAGATTCCTTTCCCGCTCTATGAAAGGGAATGCAGCCATGGCAATAGGCAGAAGCAATAACTTAACAAATGGCTTCAGAAATGAGCTCTTCTCTGCGATTTGAAAGAGCTCTTCATGAATCCTATTTTATAATTACTGCCTGATTCTTGCAGGGCACTTTAGAGCTTGAGTGAGTGTCTACCAGTTTCATTCCTCAGGTGAACCTTCTGGTTAACTGTGTCCAATTTGGTGCATTGCACTAAACTCTCACCCTACGGTTTATTTGCGGATGACTAATTACACCTGCCAGCCTTCAGAAATCTCAATGATTAAGAGTTATAATACTTTGTTTTACTAACATGCCCAGATCCCTTTTCATCAGATGAAATCAAAGTGTTTCTGGTTAATTTTTAATACACCTAGAGGAATTTGCTGGCAAATGTTAGAAGAAAATAGAGTTACAAGGATGGTAATTGACCTCCTCAAGGTTATTCTCAGTCATCAGCAGTAGGGATAAGAATATGGAGATTTGTATGCATTATCTTGCTTAGTTATGATGAACTTTGACCATAACATCTAAACCAATATTGTTTATCATCACATAGGCTCAGTTGATCCCTGCCTCTGTAAGCGGGAAATGTTTTGTCTCTATATACACAGTGTGTGTCTGTATTTACACAGGAAACATTTTTATCTTACAGTTAGCACTTCTCACCTCTAAAATGCAGACAGCATGGGCAAGCTGGGCCAAAGTTGGTCCACAAACTTCCCATTACTCTTTGAGATTCTCACACTCTTTACCAAACAATAGGACCCACCAGAATTTATAGAACAATCTGTGGCTAACATTGAGAATTTAGAATGCTGTAATTTTTACTGGAGAAAGTTTTTGTTGTAAATGAGGCTGCTTGCTCTGTAGAAATGAAAGGAAATGGGGAAGGAATGAGAGAAACAGCACTGATCTACTGTCTAATTAATGTTGGCATCAATTTCTGTGTGATTAGCAGTGAATCTCTATTCTCTAATAAAGGTGTTAAGTTTCTACCCAGTTGTTTGTTTCTGGGGTTGGGAAATGGGGTGTGGTGGAAATGAGGGAAGGGAGAATAAGGACTGTTGCGCAAAGACATGCCTCCCCATGATTTGTCAGGTAAAACATGCACCTGTTAATTGAGATAAACTTTTTGAAGCTAAGAAAATGAGTAGAAGTAAATGTCCTCTCCACAAACAGAGAATCAGACTAGAGACAGTGGGCAGAACTTGTTTCTAATATTTGTACTGTGATGCTCAGAGTTAATGGGACCGACACATAAAATGTGACGCCCATCTGATCATCCAGGTAGCCTGAGGATAATATGTATTGGGTGGAGATTTTGTGTTCTTTTTGGTGCCCTGAAAGATCTCTAGAATTGTTCAGCTAAACTAAGGTTGTCCCTTTAGTTATCTTTTTATCATCACTACCCCATGACTGCTTCTGAATGGTGGCTTTGTGCATTTTTCGCTTACAGGTAATGAACTGCTCTTACTCTAGTCTCATCATTCAACTTTGCTAACAAAAAGCTTCTTTATAGACAATTTCCATTTTAATCAGAAGTGAATGGGACTATTTCCTTTAAAGTGGACCATCTGTGGGCTTACTAAAAATGTTATAAATTTTGATCTTTATTCAATTTAACTTTCTGCCAGAGCTTCCAGTAAAGTTCTTTCAAGCCTGCGGGAAGCCAAGCTCAGAGCTCAGGGTGAAGGCAATTTCAGGGCATATGCTCTGCCCCAAATGAGGTTGTTTCTTCTTATGAATCCCTAGGTAAGAGGGATGGGGAAGCCTGTTGGGAAGGTAAAAGAAGAGAACATACAGATAGAGACTGTAATACTGGTAGGTGATTGGGAGCTGGGAATCTTCTAGAAGATACTGGAACGAGTCTTCAACACAACTCCAGTTTGAGACTCCTTTTGTCTAGCAAGGCCATCTTAAATGGAAACCACCCTCCCCTGTGTTATAATGATAAAGTCCTGATGCCAGCCTGGTGGAATGTGATGGGCAATGCAGGAAAGTTACCATGTGGACAGTTCCAGGCATGACTCACTGTGCAGCAAAACCAGGACACGTGGAGAGTATGCACAGTAGCATTAGCAACTGGGGTTGATGGGTCAGTGGCCCGCAGAGCCTTCTGGCACCCTGCTTGTGCAGACCACAGCACAGGCTTGGCTCTTAGAGCTTCCACATGAGTGGTCTTTGAAGTGGAGCAGTTTAGGTTGCCTGTGAATCCCTCTGTGGTTAATGAACATGTCCTGCTCTCCGTCCAAGGACATGTGCCCTCCCTGTCCTCCAACTCAATTACTACACTTGGACAGGAAATTTTGAATTCCCTGCCACCATGAGGAAGAGTGAAGAAACCGACCATAGAAGATTATACTTGGGTGAAAAGATCCTGGGATAATATCAAGATTGAGATCATTGTCAAGTCATTTAAGAAGTGTGGCACTTGAAATGCCATAGATGGAACTGAGAATGAGGCAATATATGAAGACAGTGGTTTGTCATCAGACACAGATGAGGATAAGCTAATAGATGGGAGTTTTGACAGAGATGAGGAGTTGTATAAATTTTAAGATGAATAAAACTTAAGTTCAATAACTTTATGTAATACTTTATTTCCCCCAAATTTCAGGCCCAAAAATTATGGTGCATCTTATACATGGGACATACGGTAATTTATATTCAATGTGTACCTTATCAGTCTAAAAAAATTCTCTTTAACTGTTATTACATTTGGAGAAAAAATTAGCTAAAACAGAAAATCCTAGAACAGCAATAAATATTTTTATCAATTAGACACAATTCCAATCCCTAAGAAGTAAGCATATACCCATATTATGCTGTCACTTATTTGCATGTCATAGAATGTTAGGGATAAAAGGGACCTTGGAGACTGTCTATTCTAACTTTCTTATCTACAATACTGAAGTCCAGATGAGTTTCAGAGGGTAAAAAACTCTTTTATGTACTGGCAAGTTCCTCTTCTTTCTGCTCAGTTAATGAACATATTTCAAAACTTCAAAACAAAACCCAAAACTGTCTATAGAGACATACATTGAGAGGTTTCATTATCTCCTCTTTCTTTCTCTTCTCCATTCCTCCTCCAAACCAATAAGATAACATTTTTACTAATTTTTATCCAAATTGAATATCAGAGCTCCTAATCAGTTTCTTTCCTTTTTTTAAAAAAATAACTTTATTGATATAGTTGACATATAATAAACTGCACAGAGGCAACTGATATACGATAAACCACACAGAATTAAAGTGTACAGCTTTATAGATTTGGACATATATAATTACCTGGGAAATGGTCACCTCGATCAAGATAATGACCAATTCCTTCATTTTTAAAATATTTTTAATATTTTTTTTAGAGAGAAAGAGAGAGAGAGAGAGAGACAGACAGACAGACAGGGACAGAAAGACAGGAAGGGAGAGAGATGAGAAATATCAACTTGTGGTTGTGGCACTTTTAGTTGTTCATTGTTGCTTTCTCATCTGTGCCTTGACTTGGGGGAGGGGGCCTCCAACTGAGCCAGTGACCCCTGGCTTAAGCCAGAGACATTGGTCTTCAAGCCGGCAATCATGGGGTCATGTCTGTGATCCTGTGCTCAAGCTAGTGAGCCCACACTCAAGCTGGATGAACCTGTGCTCAAGCCAGATGAGTCTGTGCTCTAGCCGGTGACCTTGGGCTTTCAAACCTGGGTCCTCAGTGTCCCAGGTCGATGCTCTATCCACTGCACCACTGTCTGGTCAGGCAAACAGTTTATTTATTCTAAAAGTTTCATAGTGCCCCTTGATAATTCCTTCTTTTGTTTCTATCCCAACCTTTTAGTCTACAACCACCTTGACTAATGATTACTTTGTATTTCTAGAATTTCATGTTAAGTAGAGTCATCTTCTTTTTGGTCTGTTGTCTTTCATTGAACATAAATATTTTGAGATTCATCCATCATCATGTAAATCAAGACTTCATTCTTTCTTATTACTGAGTAGTAACCCACTGCGTGGACATATCACTATTTGTTAACCTGTTGAAGAATAATTCTTTTTTGTTTTGCTTTATAAAACCATGAAGTAAAACTGTAAAGGGTTTATCATTTAATCTAATTAATAAGATCACTGTACAAATTAGATAACTGAAGCCAGAACATGACTTAAGAATTTCCTTGGAGGTTATTTAAAATTACAATTCATACCTCTTTCTGCCATTTTATTCCAATGTTGGGGTAGACATAGGTGTCTGCACTGTTAACAATAACATCTGGTGATTCTAATCCAGATATGTGGTCTACTATATTTAAGACACTGAACCAAATAATGTAAATAATCTGTTCAACGTCATAGAAGGTTAGAAGTGAAGGCTGTATTTAAATCAACAGGTTTGGATTTTTAAGTTCAGGGCCCCTTTCACTATATTATGCCAATACCAAATAGCATCTGACACATGGTAGCCTGACTCTGTCTAGTGGCATGAATCACTTTGCTTTCTAATGAAAGAGAATGCCGCAGTGTTAGGATTCTGAAATACTCTCATCTGTTTCCAGAAGAGGGCACTCATAACAAATCTTTTCTTTCATGCTGCTATTCCTTTTTTGTTATTGTTATATTTTTTACTTTCTTTCTTCTTCTTTCCTTCCTTCCTTCCTTCCTTCCTTCCTTCCTTCCTTCCTTCCTTCCCTCCCTCCCTCCTTCGTTCCTCCCTCCTTCCCTCCCTCCTTTCCTTCTCTCTCTCTCTCTCTTTCTCCTTTCCCACTCTCCCTCCCTCCATTTCTTTTTTCCTCCCCTATTCCTGCTGTTGGTTTGTTTGAATCACCTAAGTTGCAAGTATGGAAAGCCATGAAGTGAGATAACCATGGTGTGGGAAATGACTTTACTTTGATAAAAAGATAAAGCCCCCTAAATAAATTTCTTTATTACATTTTATTACAACCTTGCCCACAGGTGTTTTCATTTATTGGCTTATGATGTTTAAAACTGTAGAAATAGAGGGAACTGAATAGAACATGTAGAGTCAAGGATGCTGAAAATTTAACCAAAGCTGAAAAAACTTTGACCTATAGGAACAAAAACAACAAAAAACAGCATCCAAATAATCTTATGCTTACTTTTTTCTCTTGGTTATGTTAGGGAGTAAATCATAAAGCCTAACTTGGTATATTTTTCCCTTTGGTTATTATCATTTTAGTGATTGTTTGGTTGCCTCCCTTCAAACTCTGAAAATTTGAAGTCAGACAGAAAGTCCTAAACCCTGACATGATACTTGGTAGTTGAAAATGTTGTGCTTCTATAGAGCTAGCTAAGCAAAGATATCAGGATTGTAAAAAACCAAGCAATGATAAATCAATTGCAAAAAAAGGGAATCATGAGTCTAAATCAATCTGTCAGAAAAATATATTTCATCTTTGATAGACTTGGCATTTTCCTAACAAAGCTTTCACGATGAATTGGGGAATTCAGAGGAATTCAGAGGTACTTGCCACTCTGGAAGCCCTAGAATTAAAGCAGGCCTTTCCCTCAGTCAATGAGATGGAATAAGGAAGGGCTCTGAGAACGCAAAAGCTTTCTTGGGCAGAACTGTGAGAAGGCAGCTGCATGCCCATGGCCCCAGCCTTGCTTCCTCCTCTCCAGAGTATCTCACAGGAGGTAAGACAACCATGGTATGTGAATTATTTAAGTATCTTGTGCCATGTACAGTTACATGTTAACATTAAATGTGGGAATGAAAGGTTTTATCTTTAAGTCCCAGGCTTGGTAATGAGACAGAAGGGTTAATCTTTGTTTATTTATCATATGTGAGCCTGTATAAGCAAGTCATTTAACCTTCATGAGTCTGTTTTCTCATCTGTAAATGGGAATGACGATTTTAATATGTACATTTGTGAGTGGCTGTGGGAATTAATTAGTCATAATATAGGTAAAGTGCCTGAGCCATAAATGGTAATTAAAGGAATGTCAGACATATAAGTGTCAGGCATGATGCTGAAAGTTTTGGACTTGTTTTTCCTTTTGACAAAAGGACTTTTCCAGAACAACTGAAACTGGATCATGAGAATGGAGAGGGATCACCACCTATTCAATTAAGATGGCTCCATGCGTTGGGCCCTACTGATCATTGTAGTCATGGAGCCTGAGTCCGGGGAGCACTAGTAAGAGTTGTAAAGCTAACTGGGTGAGTGTTGCATTGAGAAGGGACTATGACATTCTTGTGAGTTTAGTTATTTTAGTGTTGCTGCATTTGAAAGACAATTACAGAATACCTGCTTATACAGAATAACAAATGATTTCCACCAGTCTGACAAGGAAATGAATCTGATTACTTTATGGTCACACTTCTGTGACAGTATAATTTTATTTTGTTAAAATGTATCTCTGTGTTAATGCATATATACATGCTCCTTGATCGACGATTTCTATACACAATCCAAAAAAATACGATAACAACTGTTTCTTTACAATTCAGTTAGTTATTTCTTGCCTGTGTTATGACAGATGCATTCACTGTGATTTCTGTTCTCAGGTAATGAGAAGCTGTGATGGACATTAACAAAAGAGGCTTCAAGTGGAAAGTTCCCCTGGATTCTCACCGTCTTTTTCTAAATCTGATGTGCTGTGATGTTTTTAGTCTTATTATTATAATGTCTGGATGGAGATGTTGAGAAAGAAGAGATGAAACGCTGGAATCTAAAAATGAGTAAACAGAGAAATACTGAAGAAGTGTCCTAAAGCTTGGAGAAGGTTTAAAGAGCTCATTCTTGGCACTGTTGCCTATAATCAGTAATTAGTACCTCATCGAAATGACATTTGTTAAATACCTACATTATAGATAGACTATTGAAATTACATTAAGCTGGTGGGAAAACATACTGCAATATTCACTCTATAATGGATTTCAGTCTCTGGGAGTAGGTAGTTAGCCTGAAGCTAAATGGTTCTTGGGAATCAATAACCTAATTAGCCCCAGGAGACTGGGATTTCTAGATTTAGTAGAGTGGTACAGTTGCTAGAACATCTGCCCATGGGCACCCACCTTGATAGAGAGATCTTTTTCTTTTTTTTTGCAAGCTTTAAAGCTCAGAAGAATTCAGGAAACTGCTCTCTGGGTGCTGAACAACCACTTATCAACGTTGCAGTTGGACTGCTTGCTGTTCCTGCCCTGAGCTTTTGCTGAAGTCTCCCTCCAATCAGTCAGCTCAGAGTTTAATATGGTTAATCCCAGTGAGCACTGAAGTCCTTTCTCTATCATAGCTTTTCCTCAGACCAAGGAGAAAAGGGAAATGTTTAGAGTTCCAAAGGTTTGTTTTCAGCATATTGCATCAATATCAGATATAGTTGGCAAAAGGAAGCAAACTGTTTTCTTTATTTAAGGAATAGATGAGAAATATCTGTAAGTTTCTCAAACTTATGCAAAATTAAATATGCTCGTTTCGGCTGCATGGCCTAATTGACTACCAGGCTTGTTAAAGAGATTAGTTGATGACAATCCAATATGTTAGCAGTTTCTCATTTTTAACAATGCTCAGTTTGGGCAGGGCAAAGAATAAGTACAAAGTTTAGTTAGGGTTTGCAAAATTCAGATTAGAAGGTTGTCTTTGTTATCACCTGTCAACCTCTTTTCTTTTTTCTTTTTTACAGGGACAGAGAGAGAGAGAGAGTCAGATAGGGACAGACAGACAGGAACAAAGAGAGATAAGAAGCATCAATTATCAGTTTTACGTTGCAACACCTTAGTTGTTCATTGATTGCTTTCTCATATGAGCCTTGACCATAGGCCTTCAGCAGACCGAGGAACCCCTTGCTGGAGCCAGAAACCTTGGGTCCAAGCTGGTGAGCTTTTTTTGCTCAAGCCAGATGAGCCCACGCTCAAGCTGGTGACCTCAGGGTCTAGAACCTTCTCTTTTCCTATCAATCAAAATATTTGTGACAAATATTTAACTACTCTTACACACACACACAAAGAGGACCACTATCTTACACCATACACAAAAAATGGAGTAAATACTTAAACGTAAGACCTTAAACCATAAAACTACCAGAAGAAAACACGGCAGTTGGTAGGCTCCTTGACTGGTCATGTTGACAAATTTTTTGACTACCACACCAAAAGCAATGGCAGCAAAAGCAAAATTAAACAAATGAGACCACATCAAACTAAAAGCAAAGGAAGCCATCAACAAAATGAAAAGCCAGCCTATTAAATGGGAGAGAGTATTTAAAAATTATTTATCTGATAAGGGGTTAATATCCAAAATAGGTAAAAGAACTCACACACTCAATAGCAAAAAATACAATCTAATTAAAAAATGGGCCAAAGAGTAGAATAGACATTTTTTCAAAGAAGACACAAGTAACTAACAGGTACATGAGAAGATGCTCAACATCACTAATCATCCGGAAAATGCAAATCAAACCTTAGATCATTATTCCATTTGGATTATTTCCCAAATGACAAGAAATAATAAATGTTGGTGAGGATGTGGAAAACAAGGGAACCATTGTTTTATATATATATATAAAACATATAATATCTAATACATATAATATAACATATTATATAAATAACATATAATATATAAAACATATAATATATAATACATAGAAATAGAATATATAATATATATAAATATAATACCTGTATATAAAATATTATATATAACTATTGATGGGTATTTAAATTGGTGCAGCCACTATGGAACATAGTATAAAGGTTCCTCAAAAATTTTTAAATAGAACTATAATATTATCCAGCAGTTCCACTTCTGAATATTTATTCAAAGAAAACTGAAACACTAACTTAAAAAAGATACACACACTTTCATGTTTATTATGTTATTATCAACAATAGCCAAGATACGAAAACAATCTAAGTGTCTATTGATAGATGAATGAATGAAGAAAATGTGGTATATATAATGAACTATTATGCAGCTATAAAAAAGAATGAAATCTTGCCATTTGTGAAAACAGATGTACTTTGAGGATATTATGCTAAGTGAAATAAATCAGACAGAGAAAGACAGATACTGTATGATCCCACTTGCATGTGCAATCTAAAAAAAAGAAGAACCAAGTCTATGGATGCAGTGAATAGATTGCTGGTTGACAGAGGTGGGGGTGTAAGGGTGGGTAAAATGGGTAAAGGAGGTCAAAGGTACAAATATCAGTTATAAAATAAATGAATCATGAAATGTACAGCATTGTGACTATAGTTAATCTTGGCTTGACTATTTGAAAGTTTCTAAAAGAAATCCTAAAAGTTCTCATCACAAAACGTTTTTTAGTTTACTATGTATGGTAATAGATGTTTCATGATCATTTCACAATGTATACAAATTGTTAATGTTGTATAACTGAAACTAATATGTTATATATCAATTTTTTAAAAAGTAAAATAATTTGCGAAAATTAATGGTGGTCTGAATTATGTCAATTGCATGAGGTAGAGAAAAGGATGGATTCAGTTATTAAAAAGGTAATATAAAGAACATTTGGTGACTATATTAGTTTCTTAGGGCTTCTGTGACAAATTCCTGCAAACTTGGTGGCTGAAAACAAAAGAATTTTATTCTTTCACAAGTCTGAATGCCAGAAGTCTGACATCAAGGTGTTGGCAACACTTCATTCCCTTCAAAGGCATCAGATGAGACTCCTCCCTTGCCTCTCAGCCTCTAGTGACTCTAGACATTCTCTGGCTTGTGGCCGAATTGCTTCCTTCTCCTTTTCTATCTTCGCTCTCTGTCAGATCTCTTACCTTGCTTTTTTTTTTTTAAGTGAAAAGAGAGGAAAAAGAGAAACAGACTCCCACATGCACCCTAACTAGGATTCACCAGGCAAACCCCCTAGGCAGCAATGCTCTGCCCATCTGCAGCCATTGCTTTATAGCTCAGCAACCAAGCTATTTTTAGCTGCTGACGCTGAGGCCACAGAACCATCCTCAATGCCCAGCGCCAACTTGCTCAAACAAATCGAGCCATGGCTGCAGGAAGAGAAGAGAAAGTGGGAGGGATGAATGAGCCGGTGGTTACTTCTCCTAAGTGGCCTGACTGGGAATCAAGCCTGGGACATACGCATGCAGGCCAACAATCTAGCACTGAGTCAACCAGCAAGGGCCCTGCCTTGCTCTAATAAGGATACTTATCATCGGATTTAGGGACCGCCTAGATAATTCAAAAATGACCTCATCTTGAGATCGTTAATTATATCTGTAAAGACTCTTTTTTCAAATAAGGTCACATCCATTTACTTGGGTGTTAGGATGTGAACATTTCTCTTTGGAGGTCACCATTCAACTCACCATAGTGACTACCTTATTGTATTTGTTTGGTTGAAAGAATGCCAGTGAAGATGAGTTCCAAGTCTGATTTGGACAGGTGGCAAATACCTAGAGATAAGCATTAGAAAAAAATGCTGTTTTTGTCATTTAGACACCAAGATTAAGGTGGGGTATAGAGAAAGCTTGACTTTACCATTTTGCCTAGTACTGATGCAATGTTGAGATTTCCAATAATGTTGTTAATATTATTCAAATTGCAGTTATAAACATAGATTGAAGCCACAGTATATCTGAGTTGGGCTTTAGGTTATTTTATCCTTTTTGTAAAACTTTCTTTTAAAAATACTTCAGGATAAACAACATAATGTATGAATGAAATTAAATTTTCAATTATATCCTAACAGCAGTTATTAGCATTTGAAGTATTCTGATCAAGAATCCACACTCTAGAATGATTCACTGAGGAACAATTTATTTTTTTTTATTTTCTGCTGCATGAGATTTTAGAACTTTTTCTATATATTTCTGCATCACTGATTCAAAATCTGAAATCCGTTTTTTGGTGCATGCTCCAATTTTAATGCAATTTTAATTTCTTTTTGTTACAGTTAATGGTATGCATTGGTTTTTAAATTGGAGTTAAAGGGCAACAACTCTTGGATTGAACATAACCATAGGCAATTAATGTTTTACAAACATCACTTTTACATAATTGTAGTTGTTTTTAAATGTAAAAAATTATTATCTGATAAAAACACCTTATTTTGTTTTAAGATTGAATCATGGCTTCTTCGAGTAGGCATAAATGTAAGGATAGTCCTGACACCTTCTGTTCTATATGTGGCTGTTACACACTTCAATGTCAAAGGCACAATATTTCATCATTTGTGACACATGCATATATTGCTTATTTTCAAGTTCCCCTTGGTGATCAAGACAAGAACTGGGCTTCTCATATTGTGTGTCATAATTATGAGGAAATGCTTTGTGACTAGACAAAAGGAAAATGCAAAGGAATACCTTTTGATATTCCCATGGTTTGGCGTGAACCTAAGGACCACAGCAATGACTGGTATTTCTGTCTGATCCGTACAAAGGGCATTGGCAAGAAAAAACGGCATATGATCGCATATGCTAATAGTCCTTCAGCAGTACGACCTATCCCACACTCTGAGACAGTCCCGGTTCCAGTTTTCAATGGTTTTATTTCTTCTAAGGACAAAGAAAGTGAACATTGTGATCAAGTGTATTTTGATAAGATGCATAAGGAAATGGCTGTAGAATCTAAAGGGTCTTCTTCTGATGCCAAGCAGTCATTATCCCCTCAGCAGTTTAGCCAATCCAAATTGAATGACTTAGTAAGAGATTTGGGCCGATCAAAGAAAGCAGCGAGTTATTAGCCTCCAGGCTTCAAGAAAAGAATGTATTTCACTTGTCAGCTAAAGTATCCCATTTCAGGAAGCGTGAACAAATTTTTGTGGACTCTTTTTTGAAGACAAACACTTTGTTTACTGTCATGATATCAGTAGTCTTCTCAGCCAGCTAGGTGTTACCACTTATAGTCCAACAGAATGGTGGCTATTTCTTGACAGCGCTAAATGGAGTCTAAAATGTGTTCTCCTACACAACGGTAATGTTTATGCAGTGGTTCTAATTGGTTATTCAAATCATTTGCGAGAAGATTATGACATAAAAATTGTCCTTAACTTACTGAAGTATGAGGAGCATAACTGTATCATTTGTGTGGATCTTAAAATGGTAAATTTCCTGCTAGGACAATAGAAAGGTTTCATGAAGTATCCTTGCTTTCTGTGTTTGTGGGACAGCCGAGCTCGGGAGAAACACTGGACACAGAAGGAGGAGTGCCCGAAACGTAGAGCCCTGGAAGTAGGGATGCAAAATATTGTGAATGAACCTGTAGTTAATTGAGACAGGATCATTTTCCCCCCACTTCACATCAAACTTGGCTTAATGAAGCAGTTTGTTTAAGCTTTGAATAGAGAAAGTGAATGCTTTCAACATATTATTTCTGCTTTTTCTGCCTTGTCTTTCAAGAAGATAAAAACAGCTGTATTTGATGGACCTCAAATTATTCAATTTCACAAAGATGATGCCCAAGAAGACATTCTACTTCATTATGCATTAAGATCCACTTCCTGAACAGTCACCTTGATAAGTTTCTGAAAATCTTGGAGCTACTAGTGATAAGTAGGGAGAATGCTTTCATCAAGATCTGAGGACGATGGAAGAGCATTATCAGGGGCGAAGGGATGAAATATGATGGCAGACTACTGCTGAAGCATCAAATGAGATTGTCCTCAACAAATACACAAATGCAAATTTTTGCCTGAATAGAATTTAAATAAGTTTTGCACAAATTTTTGGATTAATATAACTTTTTCAATATGTTCTATTTTGAAATTGTAGACAAATTCTGATGCAATCATATTTTTTAGTGTATTAGGGTATTTACTGCATTATATAAATTATTATATTTTCACAAAGATGATGGCCAAGAAGACATTCTACTTCATTATGTTAAACTAAATGTTGAAAATTTTACAATAAGATGAAAACCTAAAATCTTGAATTGCAAAAAAACTGTAGCTTACAGAGAAAAACTAATGTCAGATTTGAGATCAGCACACTCGAATTAGGTAAGAACAAGTGTTTTTGTGGATGCAACAAAAATTTTGTTCCCCAGTTTTATCAGGAACTTCAAATATTGCTATGGAAATCTCACATGAAGAAAGAAATAATTTTTTGCTGGTGAAATGGTTGGTTTTCAAAATATATGTTGACTTGCAAGTCCAACCACCCTGCATGGAAATTTATGGAAATCCCACAACCACAGCCACCCAATTCTATTGGGTAAGCCCTCAAAGGTATAGCTCTTTTACTTCTGGGTCCCACACTTCACAGAGCATTCCCATATGATCAGAATACTTTCTGGTCCCACCATTGGAATAGCATGGTTTCTGCCATTGAGTCAACCTTTCATACAAAGTCCTTGTAGGCGTGTCTGAGGAGAGACAGTGGTACTTGCCTAGATTTACTAATTCTGCTTGATTGTTTTTGTGTGGTTCTTGCTATTAAATTTTTGAGTATTTGGCACCATTTGGCTTAAGGCTGACTTTAGTTTTAGCCTACCACTTGTTGAGGAGAATATGGGGAAGCTGAGGTAAGTTTATCCACCTCTAATCCCCAGTCTATGCTTCAAACGTTTTACTTACCAAAAGTCTCAGGCATTTGTTGAATAAACATGTTGGCTTGGATAAATTTGTAACAGAATCTCTAGCCCTTTGAACTCAAATCCCTGCAGAACTGTTGAAAATACATGCTCCAGGTATTTAAGAAAAGAAAGGGTACCAAGTGTGGACTTGGGTAAAGAGCTGGGTGAGCTCTTTGTCTATAATCTGATGACAGTGGTCTTCCTGAAATGGAGTGTTGTAGGGTTACTGCATAAAATGATGGAACACAATGACTTTCTGATTGGAGAGGTTGGATTATATGAGAGAAGTTCCCAGAATAAAAACTGTACTATATACACAGTAGGCTCAGTGTTTGTTCATTTGCATTTGCATTTGCTATAGAGAGAGTGGCTCACCTATTTCAGGGATTCTTTAGATTTAACAAGATTTTCTAAAAGTGTACACACACACACACACACACACACACACACACACACACACACACACCCATCTCTGAATGAAGAGATAGCCTTTCTGATGCTTTGTAATTGATGCTTCAAATTTAAAAGACTAATAAATGATTGCTATTTGATATTTGCTTTTATAAATGATAGTATTCTTGATGATTCAAGGAAATAGTTATTACTAAAAAAATAATAGCTTTCAAAATTGCGTTTATTAAACCCATGTGATTTGAAGCAGTTCAATAATACTTCATCAGTTTAGGAACTATTGAACGGGACAGTTTCAGTAATTTAACAATGCTGTTAGTTCCGTATGTCATCAGGTCACCCCTGTGTTTACACTCTGAAGGTGTCCATAGTTGCAATAAACAGAGGTATTTACTGAAAAGAGACCATGTAAGTATCACAAGCATATATTTAGGGTAAGTAAAAGTCTCTAAAACATTTTATGTTTCTTAGATTAAAATTTGCATATAAAGGAGAAAATGGCTTTTGTAATGATGGAAATGTGTCAATTTTAGAGAAGACTGCAAGTAAGAGTGTGTAATACCATCTACCTACTTATGACTTTTAAATAAATCTTATTTTATCCCTATTTTTAGGTGAGGAAATTAAAGATTAGGCAGAAACAGGAAAGGTGCTGAAACTTTTAACTGGAATTATCTTTCTAAAAAAATTTACACAATAACGAAGGTTCATCATTTAGAATTGTGACTTCTCTTGCAGTAGAGCCAGCTAGTGTCATGTAGCTACCCAGGTCTCAGGTCTGAACAATACAAGAAGTTCTTGACTAGCCTTACTCTGATAGAAAAAGGCAGGGAAGGTAGATAAGGAAAAAGAAATAGATAAAGGAAGGCTATAACTCCAGTGAAAAAGCAATGTTCGTGGACTCATAGAATCTTAGCAGCAGAGGTTTCTTAGAGGTCACCTAACTCTGTCCTCTCAACCATATTGCAGAAAGTGGCCACCCTGGCCCACCTCCACTTAAGGAAGCATTTACAAACTACACTGCTCTAATTGGTGCAATTCTTTACCTCATATTGAGTCCAAATACCTTCCTTTAGATTTTATGGGTTCTGGTTCTGTCTTCTGGATGACCTGAAAAACTCTTCTCTGTCTTTGGCTTGACAACCTTTCAAATATTCTTTTTAATCAATTTTAATGGGGTGACATTAATGAATCAGGGTACATATGTTCAAAGAAAACATCTCCAGGTTATCTTATCATTCAATTATGTTGCATATCCATCACCCAAAGTTAAATTGTCCTCTGTAACCTTCTATCTGGTTTTCTTTGTGCCCCTCTCCCTCCCCCCTCCCTCCTTCTTCTCCCTCCCCCCACCTCGTAACCACCACACTCTTGTCCATGTCTCATAGTCTCGCTTTTATGTTCCCACCTATGTATGAAATCATGCTGTTTTCAGTTATTTTCTGTTTTACTTATTTCACTCCGTATAATGTTATCAAGGTCCATTGATTTTGTTGTAAATAATCTGATGTCATCATTTCTTATGGCTGAGTAGTATTCCATAGTATATATGTACCAAAGCTTTTTAATCCACTTGTCCTCTGATGAACACTTGGGCTGTTTCCAGATCTTTGCTATTGTGAACAATGCTGCCACGAACATGGGGGCACATTTCTTCTTTTCAAACAGTGCTATGGTGTTCTTAGGGTATATTCCTATAAGTGGGATAGCTGGGTCAAAAGGCAGTTCGATTTTTAATTTTTTGAGGAATTTCCATACTGTTTTCCACAGTGGCTGCACCAGTCTGCATTCCCACCAGCAGTGCAAGAGGGATCCCTTTTCTCCACATCCTCGCCAGCACTTATTCTGTGTTGTTTTGCGGATGAGTGCCATTCTGACTGGTGTGAGTTGATATCTCATTATGGTTTTAATTTGCATTTCTCTAATGATTAGTGATGTTGAGCATTTTTTCATATGCCTATTGGCCTTCTGTATGTCCTCTTTGGAGAAATTTCTATTCATTTCTTTTGCCCATTTCTTTTTTTTTTTCTTTTCTCCATTTCTTAATTGGATTGTTTGTCTTCCTGGTGTTGAGTTTTATAAGTTCTTTATACATTTTGGTTATTAACCCCTTATCAGACATGTTGTCGAATATGTTCTCCCATTTGTGGTTTGTCTTTTTATTCTGTTCTTATTGTCTTTAGTTGTGCAAAAACTTTTTAGTTTGATATAGTCCCATTTGTTTATCTTGCCTTTTATTTCTTTTGCCCGTGGAGATAAATCGGCAAATATATTGTTGTGACAGATGTCGGAGAGCTTACTGCCTATGTTTTCTTCTAAGATGCTTATGACAACCTTTCAAATATTTAAGACAGCTGACACCTCCCTTCTCTATCTCAAAATATATGGACAATCAGAAACAGTCATACATGCCTGAGGTTTCAGATAGCAGAAACATTCTGGGCAGTACCACACCAGACCTATCCCCTCGATGGAGGGGAAAGAACTGACAGCCAATAGAAGAGTGCCAGGATAGATTTATATATTTATTTTTCCTAATCTCAGTTTGTTTGGTCAAAAGACTTAAGAAGAATTCTAATGCAATTTCAAATGCTTTATTCTTAATTGAAAGTTGAATAAAGTCTAAGAGTCATGAACTATAATATGATTTTTAAATTGCCATTTTCTTCATTATTAGCCCAGTTTTACATCTTGGTTTTATGATGCATTCAATGTAAATAAAAGATTAACATGATGTTTTGGTAATGCTTAGGCCAAATAAAAAATGGTTATTTTATATTTACATTTTTTAAAAAAATACCAGAGACATAGCCTAACAGTGACTTGCAATTTGAACATAAAATAGTAGGTATAGAAATCAACCCATTAACATTCTTTTGGACATCAACTATTTTTTTTAGAGTTATTTTTATTTTATTTTTTATTTTTTGTGCCTTTTTATTATTGTTAATTTTAATGGGGTAACACCAATAAATCAGGGTACATATGTACAATGAAAACATCTCCAGTTTATTTTATCATTCAATTGTGTTGCATACCCGTCACCCAAAGTCAAATTGTTCTCTGTCACCTTCTATCTTGTTTTCCCTGTGCCCCTCCCCTCCTCCCTATCCCACCCTCCCTTCCTTCCCCTCACCCCGTAACCACCACTCTCTTGTCCATGTCTCATAATCTCACTTTTATGTCCCACCTATGTATAAAATCATGCTGTTCTCAGTTACGGAGTGAAATAAGTAAATCAGAAAAAATAACTGGACATCAACTATTTTTATGTTATCTGTAATTTACTTTTAAACACCTTACTATGGACAGTGATTTAGTTTCAGAATATAGCCAAGCAATGGTGAGTTATTATTTGAAGTACCCTGTTTAAGAATATACTATGGGGCCCTGGTTGGTTGGCTCAGTGATAGAGCATTGGCCCAGTGTGTGGAACACACGGGTTCAATTACCAGTCAGGGCACACAGGAGAAGCACCCGTCTGCTTCTCCACCCCTCCTCCTCTCACTTCTTTCTCTATCTTTCCTCTCCTCCCATCCTGCAGCTATGGCTTGATTAGAGCAAGTTTGGCCCTGGGCACTGAGGAAGGCTCATGGCCTCTGCCTCAGGCACTAAAAAATGGCTCTGGTTTCAATGGAGCAAGGGACCAGATGGTCAGAGCATCACTCCTTGATGGGCTTGCTAGGTGGATCCTGGTTGGGGTGCTTGCAGGAGTCTGTCTCTGCCTCCCCTCCTCTCACTAAAAAAAAAAAAAAAAAAAAAAAAAGACTGCACTATGGGAATGTTTATCTAACATTGGAGAGACAGAAATCAGGTCCACTCTCCCATAGGAACTACTCCAACACTTCAGCAAATTTCTTAATTTTTAATCAACACCAAGGAATTTTTAAATGGTTATATTACTAGAAATATGTTTATGCTCATTAGAAATGATTTTCTTATTGATAAAATTAGTAGTAATAGAAAATGTGGATTTGCTGAAAATATTGTACAAGCATTGCTGCTCTTGCATTCATAGGGTATAAGAATCTCACAATCCAAATAACTGTAGCCCGACTTCTGTCTCTGACCCAGTAGGTTCAGATTTGGAAGATCTTGGTTATTTAACTTCTATTAAAAGTTAGATAAATGTTTCCACTATAATAAACCTTTCCTTCAGTGAGCTATCAGAGCACCTAAAAGGGTAGCGATCTGAGACTTTGTCAAGTTTATAGAACAGTTTTATGACTGCTTTTGTGGCCTTCTTGCCTGTATGTATGGCAGAATTCTGAGACTTACTTACACTGTATCATTCTACCTTATAGCAAGGATATGAGAGAAGAAAAACATTGCCCTCATCCACCTGCAGTTATTGAAAATGTGTTCATTGGATTGTTGTTCAAAATCATTTATTCTATCACCAAAGTCCCCCACACCCATATAAGAAATGCACTTTCCTATTCTTTGATCATGGGATGGCCACACGGCATGTTTTAGCCAATGGAGGGTTAGTTTCATGACACAAGCAGGGGTTTGAAATGTGCTTGTACAAGAGGCTTGCCCTGTCACATCTGGGCCAAGACCATGAGAGAAACGTACCCTAGGTGGCACTCTTGGACAAAAAGGCTGGGAAACACAGGGAGCTGACCTAGACCCAACCTACAACACAAAATTGCCCAGCCGTACATCAGATGAGCCATGGCAGCAGACCCACAGAGAAACGTTAAGTGTTTATTGTTGAATGCTCCTGAGATAATAATTGTAACTGTCCAAATCAGATTAGGTACTAGGCACTTTACAAATATTGTCTTATTTAATTTTCATTAAAAATCTGGGAGGTAGGCATTATTTTTCCTATTGTATAGATAAAGCAATCAAGGCTAAGAGAGGTACTAGTAGGAGATCACACTAGTAGGAGAAAGAGAATGGGAGTTAGTTTCAATCTAGACTGGAGAGTCCATCCTCTCCCACTATACTTCATTGCTCCCTCTTACCAACATGTGTAGATTTAATTGAATCCCATCCATGTGCACAGCAAGGACAAAAACTGAACCCATGAACAGTGAGGGGCATTCATGTGCACATTCATTCATTCAAACACACGTTTAATGAGCACTTACCATGTGCCAGTGCACTGTGCTTTTCTCTTGTGGTTTTAATGAGAAGCATGATAGACACTGTCCCTGCCCTCACAGGGCTTACCCTCTTATTTTATTACAGGCCTGTTCATTAAATACATCCCTCAATTATTGTTTGTGATGTAAAGACCCTGGCCTCATTTTACACTGTGTGTAGAAATAACAGCCATAGACAAAGGAAACACCCTATTTTTACATGACTTTTAATGGAGTGACCATTAACTGATTGGAATTCAAGTAACAACTACTCTCAGAAATGCATTCAACTGCTAATGTTAAATCTGGGAGGCTGCTCCACATAGTCTCCCACGTGTTACAGGTCAAAGAGCTTGGGAAGAACAAAGTTACTTCTACTGATCAACAGGGAGGGAAAAATAGCAATGGTATATTATAATTTTTATTAATAAACATTATTAAACTGAGACAACTTCTGAATTTTTTAATATGAATTGTTTTATTAATTTTAATGGGGTGACATTGATCAATCAGGGTACATAGGTTCAGAGAAAACATCTCCAGGTTATTTTGACATTTGATTATGTGCATACCCATCACCCAAAGTCAAATTGTCTTCCGTCACCTTCTATCTGGTTTTCTTTGTGCCCCTCCCCTTGCCCCCACCCCCTCCCTCATGACTTCTGAATTTAAGAATAAAAATAACTACTGATAGAATGGTAAAGTTGGAAAGATAAAAAATTATAATTAAAGAATGGGAATGACATTTGGTATCAGAGGCATCACAGCAGCTATCTGAGAAGTACATTAAGCAAAGTAAATTATTTTTATCTTAATAATAGCATTTGGTATAATACAATGACATACTAGCAATCTAATTGCAACCTGTCAAGGATTTACAAATAAAACAACAACAACAGAAAAAAAACGGTGATAATGTAAAAATACAAGAAGAATAGATATGATATGTATTTTTAGAAGAACATGGTGATCTACTATGTGGTTCAATTTTTAGTTATCTGGATTTAATATAATAAGAAAAGACAGAGAAAATGAAAATTGAGGAGACATTTGAATAGGTGCTTTAAGGAGAGGATTTGTAACCTAACAGAAACAGGCTGATTTTGATTGTATTTTAATATGAGATAAAGTAAAGATGGAGTAAATCCAAAGTAAAACATAATTATAAGTTTTTACATAATCCCTGGCAAAAATATTAAAGATTAGATTCCAGAATTGTGTTAGTAGCTTCATACTTTTACTATTCACAGTTACCCACTGTATATTAAGCACTGTCAGAAAATAGATAAAAATATATTTAAACATAGGAATAATTATAAAGGTATTTAATAAGATATCTGGATTTTAAAGTTTTTGCCTTCTTTCTGAAATGGAAAAAGAAAATCATAAATACAACTTATAATAGAAGATAATACATGCAAACACCAGAATGGGAGTAAGATAGCACACTATGAATTCATTTTTAAGTAGAAAAAATTAAGTGCAAATTACTTTCTCTATTAAGAAAGCATGAACACACCATGCTTTATATTATCCCTAGATTTTTTTTTCACAATACCTTTTTGCACGTATTGTCAAATTCCTATAGAAGCATATTTGGAAGGGAAGAGAGATAATTAGTCATGAATGCTAATTGATCACAAATTCAGACAAGCAGCCCTAGCTCCACAATGGTTGAGACAGATGAACATTATTCATTCTAAATATAACCATCCAATGTGAACAGAAAAATCAACAGTTCTT
This sequence comes from Rhynchonycteris naso, assembly GCA_037038555.1. Taxonomy (NCBI): domain Eukaryota; kingdom Metazoa; phylum Chordata; class Mammalia; order Chiroptera; family Emballonuridae; genus Rhynchonycteris; species Rhynchonycteris naso. The sequence goes on along the minus strand of CM072997.1, from coordinate 41,980,205 downwards.
AACTCACACACTGACAATCAATAGATTTGCCGTACAACACACAGGCATACCTCTCTTTATTGCCCTTCGCGTTATTGCACTTGGCAGATACTGCATTTTTTACAAACTGAAATTTAGACCCTTCTCCAGCAAAAAGATTACAAATGGCTGAAAGCTCAGATGATGGTTAACATTATTTTAGCAATAAAATGTTTTAAAATTAAGCTGTATACCTTGTTTTATAGGCATAATGCTATTGCACACTTACTAGACTAAAATATAGTGAAAATGTAACTTTTATATGCACTGGGAAACCAACAGATGTGTGTGACTTGCTATATTGTGTTATTTGCTTTATTGCAGTGGTTGAGAACTGAACCCACAATATCTCCAAGGTATGCCTATATAGGTGAGAATAATAGCTTCATTTCAGGTAAGTATTTGAGAGTTGGGAATATCTGATTACAAAGAGTCAAAATTGGCCAAGGAAGTGTTGATGGAAACTGTTCATGAAATGTGGTCAATATCCATTTTATACTCTAAGAAACCAACAATGTGGTAATAATGAGGTGATTTGGGTGTCTTTTATTTGTCAGCCTACCTCCAGTACAGAAGCAGGTGGCTGCACACAAAATAAGTTTCTACTAGAAACCTGATGAACAATAAACACCATCTGCCAGTGCTAAGTCCAATGTACTCTTATGGATGGCATATTGCAGGAGTATGTGTCAGGGTGGGGGGAGGGAGGAGGAGGAGAGAGAGAGAGCACGAGAGAGAGCGAACGAGAGAGAAACACAAGTACACTAAAAGGTTACTCTTTAGAGATAAATGCAGACATTTCTGCAAATAAAATTTGACAAAAAGCAGAAAGCATTGTATAAACATACCTAAGTAAAAAGTGCTTTCCTACAGTGGAGTCGTCTCTGAAGAAATTGTTTTAACCTTATCCATGTCAAAGTATTTTCCTGGAATATATAATTAAGTGGTAATATTGAGTTACATTTTAAAAAGGATAAATATATGTTATTTTATTATTGGTACTTTACTGAATTAATTATGAAAGATTTTGACATTTGGAATGGTTAGAGTACTAGAACACCTAGATATGGCTATGAGTTTAGTATGTTTTAGAAGAATGTATATTTTATTTCTGATTATAATTACATTTTGGGTAATTTGTATAATAAGAATCATAAAAAGAAGAAATTGACAGTTTATCCTTTCACACAGATTACAGATTATTTTGGCACATTTTCTTTTAGTCACTTATACTGCCCTTTTAAAAAATATATACCTAGTAGGCATACAAATTTGTGTCCTATTTTCTCTTAATATTACCTCCGAAACATTTTCCTAGGTGAGTAACATTTTTATCAAAAATCATTTTTAATTGCTGTGTAATATTTCATGACATCAGTGGGCTCCACATGTATGTTTTATTTATTTATGTATTTATTTTTTGTAACTTCCAATGAACTCCAAATCAACATCTTTATACTTCAGAATATTTTCTTCACAAAGATCCTTAGAACTGGAATCATTGAGTCAAAGTATAAATGTTTTCCGCAATGCTATGGCAGACATTGGTTAACTATTTTCCAGGCTTGTTGGTTTTTCATTCTGGGCACACATATAGTGTGCATTTCTCAGCCTCCCTTGCAGTTAGGTGTGCACTCAAGAAGGAATTGTTTCCAAAAAGATGTGGGCAGATGATAAAATGATGTATAATGCTTCCAGGGCAGCTCGCAATCACCTCTCACACTATGTTCAACCTCTCTTTTCCCTGTCTGCTGGCTATATATTAATGCAGGGTGAGCTGGGATGGTTTTTGTTGAAGACAGCAGAGCATCCTTTCTGAAGGATGCTGGAGAAGAAGACCCGTAATTCCCACTGACTCTAATTGATACTATGTGAGTAAGAAATAACGTTATATTATCTTAAAATGCTGAGATTTGAGGTTTTGTTCATTTTAGTTCTAGCACAAACTTAACTAATAGTGATACTGCTATCAAAAATAAGGAACAGTTCTAGGAAGAGGCAGCAAGTTGGACATGAGGTGCAAGGCTGGGTCGGGAGGTGTAGAGCTCAGGATCTGTCTGGTTTGCTCACAGGCCATACTGGAGAGTTGTAAGAACTGTGTGATAGCCGGATGATCCCCACCTCAACAAAATCAAAATAACCCTTTCAACTTTAAAAAACAAAAAGAAGAGGAGCAAGATGGCGACGGAGTAGGCGGATGTACCAACTTCCAACTCCCAGAACCAAAGTGGATTATAACTCAATTTTAAGAACCATCATCTGGATAAACCAACTTTGAACTAAACTAAGTGGACTCGTCAATGAAGGAACACAGAAGAAGCCACATTGAGACTGGTAGGAATAGCAAAAACTCGAAGAGGGCTGCCCAGCTCCCCGGAGCAAACGGCAGCCCGGAGAGACTCGCGTGGCGGGAGGAGAGTTTGACGGAGAGGGAGGGACCTGGGTCCCAGGAACCCAGCCCCAGCCTGCAGTCCCAGAGCCTGGAAGAGGCGTTTGGACAGTATTGAGCTGTGAAACAAGTGAGGATACTGTTTGTGAGAAAGAGACAGTTTTCTCAGACCCAAGATTCTTTTTAAAGGGACAGCGCAGAAACCCTCTCTCACAACCACACACTCTGGGCTCCGGGGAATGGGGACAGAGGAGAGGTCCAGAGCAGCGGGAAGACAGTGTGGAACAAAGGCACAGGGACAAACACTCTGAGGAACAGCCACCCTAACCCCTCGGCTAAGTCACTTCCCTAATCAAAAACAAATACTTCCCTTGGAACTAGCAATACCAGCAAAGGGAGACAGGACACTAGCCAAACAAGCTCTCCCGCGGCAATTAGAGCAGAGCTGCTTAGAGGGAGGGAGCTCCAACGCCTACAGTATGGAGACGTAGGGCACTTCCTACTCTGCTGAGGGTTGCTAAAGTGTATGGTGGCGGCAGGACGCTGAAACGTGGTTCTGTCGGTGTGGGCGGAGGCCCAGCTGGTGTGAGCTCGGTCTAACCCAGCAGGGACGGAGGGGATGCGCGAAAGTGGTCAGGTGGCTGCGGGCCCGCCTGTAATCCCACCTGCAAGGAAAAAGCAGGAGGCCAGGAATGGGCAGAGATCTACTCTGCAACCCTGTGCAAGCCGGCCCTGACCGTAGGGACGGGGCTAGGACCAGGGACAGGAGGGGGATCGCGGCTGAGCTCACGCTACCAGTCCCGTCTGGCTGGAGAAACCACGGTTTGCCATCCTGCGTGCATGAGCAGACTCCGAACTCAGGGGCAGAGTAGACCCCAGGACAAGCAGAAGCTCGCAGCTGAGCAAAAGCCAGCAAACATGCCCGGCCCAATAAACTGTGGTTTGCGACCCTACTCAGGAGGGCCCGGGCCTCGAGGGCGGGGCTAAAGCTCTGGACGGCCAAAGGCTCACAGCTGAGAGCACGTCAAAAGCACCGCCCAACCCACGAAACTGTGGCGAGCAGGCTCTGACTGTGGGTGCTGGGCGGAAGTCTGGAAACAGGCTAGGTCCACAGCTGAGCAAAGGTGCTCACCTCTACCCTTGGTGCTAAGGCTTGTGGCTTGAGTGACAGCCCCTCCCGTGGAGGAGAGGTGGAAATCACAGCAACAGCCACAGTGGGCCGGTGCTGGCAACGCCCATACCCAACTGCCCTACGCAGCGGCAGAGGGGGTGGCGGGCCTGCAGACAGACCACACCTAGAGAACACAAAGGCAACACCTACTGGACTCCAGTGGCCACAACTTGCTTTTACACAGACAAAATGGGCAGGCAGAGGAATGTAAACCAAATGAATCAAGAGAAATCCCCAGAGAAGGACCTGAATGAACCAGATATAACCAAATTACCACAAGCAGAATTTAGAATAATGATAGTTAAGATGTTCAAAGAAATTAGAGCAACAATGGATAGTCATTATGAACATGTAAATAAAGAGATAACAAGTATAAAAAATGAAATTGAAATAATAAAAAAGAATCAGACAGAAATGACAAATACAGTATCAGAACTGAAGACCACAATGGAAGGAATTAAAAGCAGGATGGATGACACTGAGGATCGAATCAGCGAATTAGAGGACACAATAAGCAAAGGCACAGAAGCAGAGAAGAAAAAGGAAAAGAGACTCAAAAAATGTGAGGAAACTCTAAGGGAGCTCTGTGACAACATGAAGAGAAACAACATTCGCATCATACGGGTTCCTGAAGAAGAGGAAAGAGGACAGGAAATGGAAACTTTGTTCAATCAAATCATAGCCGAAAACTTCCCTAAATTAAGACTGGGAAACATTTCACACATTCAAGAAGCACACAGAACTCTATTAAAGAGAAACCCAAAAAGATCTACACCAAGACACATCATAGTTAAAATACCAAAGCTAATGGATAAAGAAAAAATTTTAAAAGCTGCTAGGGAAGAAAAGGCTATCACCTACAAAGGAGCCCCCATAAGGATGACATCTGACTTCTCAACAGAAACACTTGAGGCCAGAAGGGAATGGCAAGATATAATCAAAGTAATGCAGAACAAGAACCTACAACCAAGACTACTCTATCCAGCAAGGCTAATGTTTAAAATTGAAGGAGAAATAAAGAGCTTCCCAGACAAAGAAACCCTCAAGGAATTCATTAAAACCAAACCAATTCTGCAAGAGATACTAAGGGGCCTGTTGTGAACAGTTTAAAGGGAGGAAAGAATAGAGCAAAAGAAGAATACAGCTTTAAAGAATAAAATGGAAATAAACAACTACATATCAATAATAACCTTAAATGTAAATGGATTAAATGATCCAATCAAAAGACATAGGGTAGCTGCATGGATAAAGAAACAGGACCTATACATATGCTGTCAACAAGAGACACACCTTAAAACAAAAGATGCACATAGACTGAAGGTAAAAGGATGGAAAAAAATATTTCATGCAAATGGAAATCAAAAAAAAGCTGGGGTAGCAGTACTTATATCTGACAAAATGGACTTTAAAACAAAGGCTGTAGTAAGAGATAAAGAAGGACACTACATAATGCTAAAGGAAACAATTCAACAGGAAGATATAACTATTATAAATATCTATGAACCAAATATAGGAGCCCTGACATACATAAAGCAGACTTTGATGGATATAAAGGGCGAGATTAACAGCAATATTATCATAGTAGGGGATTTCAATACCCCACTAACAACACTGGATAGATCTTCAAGAAAGAAGATTAATAAAGAAACAGCAGACTTAAAGGATACACTAGATCAACTTAATTTAATAGATATCTTCAGAAATTTTCACCCTAAAGCAGTAGAATATACATTCTTCTCAAGCGCTCATGGTACGTTTTCTAGGATAGACCACATGTTAGGACACAAAAATGGTCTCAATAAATTTAAAAAGATTGAAATTATATCAAGCATTTTCTCTGTTCACAAGGCCATGAAACTAGAAATTAACCACAAAAGACAAACTGAAAAATACTCAAACACTTGGAAACTAAATAGCATGATATTAAATAATGAATGGATTAACAATGATACAAAGAAGAAATAAAAAAGTTTCTAGAAACAAATGATAATGAGTATACATCAACTCAAAAATTTATGGGACACAGCAAAAGCGGTACTGAGAGGGAAGTTCATTGCACTACAGGCATATTATAAGAAGCTAGAAAAAGCTCAAATAAGCAACCTGACCCTGCATCTAAAAGAACTAGAAAAATAACAGCAAATAAAACCCAGGACAAGTAGAAGGAAGGAAATAATAAAGATCAGAGCAGAAATAAATGACATAGAGGTGAAGAAAACAATACAGAGGATCAATGAAACCAGAAGCTGGTTCTTTGAAAAGGTAAACAAGATTGATGAACCTTTAACTAGACTCACCAAGAAAAAAAAAGAGAGGACTCAAATAAATAAAATTAGAAAGGACAGTGGAGAAATAACAGCTGATACAACAGAAATACAAAGCATTGTAAGAAAATACTATGAAGAACTCTATGCCAAAAAATTAGACAACCTAGGTAAAATGGACAAATTTTTTGAATCATATAACCTTCCAAAAATCAATCTGGAAGAATCAGAACACCTAAACAGACCAATTACAACAAATGAGATCGAAACAGTTATCAAAAAACTCCCAAAAATGAAAAGTCCTGGGCCTGATGGCTTCACAAGTGAATTCTATCAAAAATTCAAAGAAGAACTAATTCCTATCCTCCTCAAGGTATTTCAAAAAATTCAAGAGAAAGGAAGACTTCCAAGACCTTTTCATGAGGCGAGCATAATTATGATCCCAAAACCGGGCAAAGACAACACAAAGAAAGAAAATTATAGGCCTATATCCCTGATGAATTTAGACGCTAAAATTCTCAACAAAATATTAGCCAACCGGATCCAGCAATATATGAAAAAAATCATACACCATGGTCAAGTGGGATTTATTCTGGAGAGGCAAGGCTGGTTCAATATTCGAAAATCAATCAATGTGATTCATCACATAAACAAAAGGAAGGACAAAAATCACATGATAATTTCAATAGATGCAGAAAAGGCATTTGATAAAATCCAGCACCCATTCATGCTCAAAACTCTCTGTAAAGTGGGAATACAGGGAACATTCCTTAACATGATAAAGGCCATCTATGACAAACCTACAGCAAACATCATACTAAAGGGACAAAAATTAAAAGCAATCCCCTTAAGATCAGGAACTAGGCAGGGATGTCCCCTTTCACCACTCTTATTCAACATAGTTCTGGAAGTCCTAGCTACAGCAATCAGACAAGAAGAAGAAATAAAAGGCATCCAAATTGGAAAAGAAGTAAAACTGTCATTATTTGCAGGTGATATGATTTTGTATATAGAAAACCCTAAAGTCTCAGTCAAAAAACTACTGGACCTTATAAATGAATACAGCTACGTGGCAGGATATAAAATTAATACTCAGAAATCAGAGGAATTTTTATATACCAACAATGAACTGTCAGCAAAAGAAATTAAGGAAACAATCCCCTTCACTATTGCAGCCAAAAAAATAAAGTACCTAGGAGTAAATTTAACCAACGAGGGTAAGGATTTGTACTCTGAAAATTATAAAACATTGATAAAAGAAATCAAGGAAGATACAAACAAGTGGAAGCATATACCGTGCTCATGGCTAGAAAGAATAAACATCATTAAAATGTCTATATTACCCAAAGCAATTTATAAATTCAATGCTATACCAATTAAAATACCAATGACATACTTCAAAGATATAGAACACATATTCCAAAAATTTATATGGAACCAAAAAAGAACACGAATAGCCTCAGCAATCTTAAAAAGAAAAAATAAAGCAGGAGGTATCACTCTTCCGGATATCAAGGTTTACTATAAGGCCATTATACTCAAGACAGCCTGGTACTGGCATAAGAACAGGCACATAGATCAATGGAACAGAACAGAGAATCCAGAAATAAACCCATACCTTTATGGACAACTGATATTTGACAAAGGAGGAAAGAACATACAATGGAGTAAAGACAGCCTCTTTAACAAATGGTGTTGGGAAAATTGGACATCTACCTGCAAAAAAATGAAACTAGACCATCAACTTAAACCATTCACAAAAACAAACTCAAAATGGATAAAAGACTTAAACGTAAGCCGTAAAACCATAAGCATCTTAGAAAAATACACAGGCAGCAAGCTCTCCGACATCTGTAGCAGCAATGTATTTGCCGATTTATCTCCACCGGCAAATGAAATAAAAGGCAAGATAAACAAATGGGACTATATCAAACTAAAAAGTTTTTGCACAGCTAAAGACAATAAGAACAGAATAAAAAGACAAACCACACAATGGAAGAACATATTCAACAGCACGTTTAATAAGCAGTTAATAACCAAAATTTATAAAGAACTTATAAAACTCAACACCAGGAAGACAAACAATCCAATCAAAAAATGGGAAAAAGAAATGAATAGAAATTTCTCCAAAGAGGACATACAGATGGCCAATAGGCATATGAAAAAATGCTTAACATCACTAATCATTAGAGAAATGCAAATTAAAACCATAATGAGATATCACCTCACACCAGTCAGAATGGCACTCATCCGTAAAACAACACAGAATAAGTGCTGGTGAGGATGTGGAGAAAAGGGAACCCTTCTGCACTGCTGGTGGGAACGCAGACTGGTGCAGCCACTGTGGAAAACAGTTTGGAGATTTCTCAAAAAATTAAAAATTGAACTGCCTTTTGACCCAGCTATCCCACTTATAGGAATATACCCTAAGAACATCATAGCACTGTTCGAAAAGAAGAAATGTGCCCCCATGTTCGTGGCAGCATTGTTCACAATAGCAAAGATCTGGAAACAGCCCAAGTGTTCATCAGAGGACAAGTGGATTAAAAAGCTTTGGTACATATATACTATGGAATACTACTCAGCCATAAGAAATGATGACATCGGATCATTTACAACAAAATGGATGGACCTTGATAACATTATACGGAGTGAAATAAGTAAATCAGAAAAAAACCCCTGAGAACAGCATGATTTTATACATAGGTGGGACATAAAAGTGAGACTATGTGACATGGACAAAAGAGTGGTGTTTATGTGGTGGGGGGAGGGATGAGAAGGTGGGATAGGGAGGAGGGGAGTGGCACAGGGAAAACCAGGTAGAAGGTGGCAGAGGACAATTTGACTTTGGGTGATGGGTATGCAACACAATTGAATGATAAAATAATCTGGAGATGTTTTCATTGTACATATGTACCCTGATTTATTGGTGTCACCCCATTAAAATTAATAATAATAATAAAAAAAGGAAAATTAAAACCAAAAAAAAAATAAGGTACAGTTCTCTAATAGAAACCTAAAATGTGTGAACTTGGCATTGGGTGTTGAGGAAACAGATATCAGAGGACAGGAATATGAAGACCTATTTAATATGGACGTTAACTACAGGTTTTAAATGGCACTGCAGGGAGCTTGAAAACAGACTTAATACTCACTGAGCCTGTAGCACTAGGGCAGTGGTTCTTAACCTGGGTTCTATCGAACCCTAGGGGTTCGATGAGTCGGTCTCAGGGGTTCGGAGAAGCCGCTGCCGTGGAGGCCAGAATAAAGTAATACTGTAATTTGTTGTGAGTTCATGCACTTTGTTGGTTTTGTTCTTTGAGCAAGCTGATGTTCATGCACAGCTCATTTTGTGCACTAGTAAGAAAACATATACCTATGTCTTGAATTTGGAAAAAAAATCATATTTTATTTATCACTAAAGAAGGGTTTGGTGAATGCGCATATGAAACTGGTGGGTTCGGTACCTCAAAAAAGGTTAAGAACCACTGCTCTAGGGGAAGAGTTTTGAAAACAGAATTTTGTGCTCTGTGTTGGTTGTTTCTGTATAGTTTCTAGTAGAAAAATATTAGAAAATAAAAGGTGAGTCAGTAAATAACTGGATGATTTTCAACCAGAAATAAAAAGAAATACAGAGAGAGAAGCAATAGGGGGCATCAAAGAGTTGGAGAAACTATGTCTAGACCCCAAACAATAGGAAATATGATTGGACATGCCTGCAGTGATGGCTTTGTGACAAAGACCAGACTAAGGGCTTAGTCTCCTCTCCCAAGGATCCCAGACGCCTGGATGGCCTCAGGGGTGCTGGCATTCAGTTGTAGCATGTGAGAGGTATGTGAATGTGAAGAAAGCAGGGAAAGAAATCAGGATTAATAGTTATGTTTAGAAAAATACTTGGATTGGTGTTCCTGGCATGAGGGACTGAGTGAAGGCAAACAGATGAGTAGCCTACAAAGTAAAACCACATTGGAGCAAAGAAATCAGAAACCTGAACTAAAATAGCTGTTCACTGCTTGAGCCTTAAAATAATCCTTGGTTCCCCAAACCTGCATGAACAAGAAATGAGCTGAAAAAGCTGTTCAGTCCCCCTGGAGGAAGTCTCCACTTCCGCTGCAAATATGGCCATATTTATCTAGAGGGTAAAACCAAAAACCATGGAGGAAAATGGATGAAGAGGTTTCTTACAGAAAGCAGAACCAAGGTCAAGGCAAAGCACTTCTCCACCCTGGAGGTAGGTGGCTTCAGAATTCCTCCTGTGTCCAAAATATTCCCTTTTTCAAATGATTTTTTTTTAGTAGACATCAAAAATACTGTCCAGCAATAGAAAGAAATGAAATCCTCATACATACACGCTACAAGATGGACACACTTCAAAAACATTGTGCCAAGAACAAGAAGCCAGACACAAAAGATTGCATACTGTATGTGGGGCAGCTGTGTTAGGCTTGCTCTCTGGATTCCCAGCTGCAAGTCCTATGCCTGATTAGTGCATAAGCACATGGCAGAGTCACGTGTGCATATCCTATATAAGACTATGGGTGCTTTTGCTCAGGGGGATTGTGGATGCGTGGATTACCTGTCCATCACTGTGCGGGGCCATTTTGCTGTTTGTTTGCCTGAGGGGCGGTTTCCCCTGCCTGTGTGCTTGTCTGCCATTATGAGACTTTATTAAATGGAATTGGTCAACCCTTTCTGGCTCCTCAGTTTTTCTACCAACTGCCCGAATCCAATGTGGACCCCCCTGGCCTTAGCCACCGGCATTACACTGTATAATTCCATTTATATGGTATATGTAAAAACTGCACATCTATTGAGGTAGAAAGTAGATTACTGGCTGCCTGGAACTCAGGTTGGAGTTTGGGATGATTACAAACGGGCACAAGAGGTCTTTTGAGGATGTGGAGATATTATAAAGCTGGATTGTGATGATGGATGCACAACTCTTTAAATTTATTTAAAATTATTTAACTGTATGCTTAAAACAAGTAAATTTTATGATCTATCAATAAACCTTTTCAGAAAATAAAAACCTGCTTGTGAACATGGAAGAAAATAATTTTAATACACAGTATGAATAATCTTTGGTATAACCTTTTTGGAGATATCAAGTAATATACATCAAAACTTCAAATAATTTATATTTTCTTACCCAGAAATTCCATTTCTAGGAATTTATTCTAAGGAAATAATTGGATGCATGCTACATGGTTATTTCTTGTAAAGTTGTTTACAATATTGAATAATTGTATTAAGTTAAATGTTTATCAATCAGGGATGGGTTAAATACATTAGGATCTATTCAAACATTGTAATAGCTCACAAGGGTGGTTTTTACATGAAAATATTCATGTATTTGTGTAGAAAACTATTCAACAACAACAAAAATGCAATTAAGGTATAGTGTTAATGGTACAGACCTATTTATTGATACATTTACAAAAACATGGGGGTGCATTGGTGGAGGATACCAACTTTTACTTTTCCTAGAATATGCGATCCTTTTCAGTCACCATATTATCAGAAAAATAGCAGCAAAAACATATACACTTTGGAAATAAGCTTATGTTAAAGTAAAATAAAAATCAGTTTAAAATTGTATACCTCTGTTTGGGATGTATGTATGTGTACATTAGTTTTTAAAAAATTCAGGGATTCCACCATTCCAGTTTGAAAATAGTTATTTATGTGCATGTGTGTAGCTCATTTGATGTTAAATAACCCATTTGACATACATTTCCATATTTTAATTTCTTTGACATTGATGAAGTAAATCGTATAATTTATCTTCATTTAATTTTTTCTATGGGTTGATTTTAATTAATAAAAAGTTCCAAAAATAAAATCTGGTCTGTATGCTGGGAGAAATCAACCCTGTGATACAACACATAGGATCATAGGATCTTGTAACAAAATGAGCTAAAAGAGAGATGTGATGTTAGAGTGAGGGTCACTCTTCAGGTCTTATCCTTCACAATCACCTGAAGAAAACTGAAGAAAGGATGTCTAGAAGCTAGATTCCTACCAGGAAGTAAAATCAGAAAAAATGTATAAATATTCTTTATAAAGAAAAGTAAATATTAAAGAAACTTTTATATCAAATAGGCTGGGAGAAATAAATGTGGCTTTAATAACTCTTTCTTACAGTATGTTACAAAACATTTGCTTAAGAGATTTATAAAAAAAACGGGGGAGGATTTATAATATTTATTGATAGGTGCTAAAACTCAAAGTAAAGTATCTTTGTACATATATCCATCACTAGGATAAAAATCAATAATTAGATCAGATTATGTAACAGAGTTTTCTAATAGGTTAGCGCTGCTATTGCAGGCAGACAAAAGAAAAATATCATCCTCTTTAATGGCAATTATTTTCAGAGCTCATCTGACATTAAGCAGCAGGGGAAAAGCTGTATGTTAGAAAGTAGTACTGTCTTGCAGTTTGTTTCAAAAAAAGAACAAAAATAGTGAATTGGTAGACTTTCTAAGTTCCAGGTCATGCAGGTATTAGTAGAAAACTATAAATTTCAAATAATAAAACCTGAGTGGAGAGGTGGCACATGGCATTGTTTGGAACTAGTGAATATTCATTACAATAAAAATAGGATGTGTGTATGTGAGAAAGAGAAATATCTGGATATGAAGCACAGGATTTAGTTGGCTAAAAAATAGAAAATGTTGAGCTATTTGAGAAATAAAGCTCTGGACTTTTATTTTGTTTTATATCAGAAACAACCACTTTTTTGAGTCTTTCTATAAAAAAAAATTAAAGGCTTGCTGTTGGGAAAACAGCTGTGTTAGGCTTGCTCCCTGGTTTACTGGCCACAAGCACTTTGCTAATTAGTGCCTGAGCACGTGGCAGCACCACATGTGTATAGTCTATGTAAGGCTATGGGTGCTTGTGCTCAGCATGGATTGCAAATTGCAGATGGCTGATTGCCTGCCCGCCACTGTGAGGGGCCATTTTGCTGTTTGTTTGCCTGAGAAGCAGTTGTCCCCTGCCTGTGTGCTCGTCTGCCATTGCAAGAATCTATTAAACAGGAATGGCCCAAAACTTTCTGGCTCCACAATTTCTCTACCATCTGCTTGAATCCAGTGTGGACCTGCCTGGCCTTAGCCATTAGCATTACACTTGTCTTATAATTTAATATAAAATGCTTATAAATTTTTAAACAGGCAGGAAGTATTTAGAATTATCATATTCAACAGGTTACTGTTTCCCCCTAGCTTCAAGATTGTGGGGCAGCTGTGTTAGGCTTGCTCGCTGGTTTACCGGCTGCAGGCCCTTTGCCTGATTAGTGCGTGAGCACATGGCAGCACCACGTGTGTAAGGCCTATATAAGGCTATCGGTGCTTGTGGTCAGGGGGATTGCAGATGCGTGGATTGCCTGCCTGCCACTGTGAGAGGCCATTCCATTATGCTGTTGTTTGCCTGAGAGATGGTTTCCCCTGCCTATGTGCTTGTCTGCTGTTGTGAGACTTTATTAAATAAAATGGCCCAACCCTTTCTGGCTCCTCAGTTTTTCTACTCTCTTCCTAAATCCAATGTGAACCTAACTGGCCTCAGCCACTGGCATTACAAAGACGCAATTGAAATGTCATATTTTTCAACTGGACAGTAGACTGCGGCATCTTATTACTTTAGATCAGATGCAGAGAAGCATTTGGTTGAGAGGGGATTTTAGGGTTCAAGGGCAGCCAAAGGGTAGGGCATCACATGGTTAGTGTTATTGCCCCTTGCCTCTAACATTTACTAGGTCCTTTTCTTGACTGCTATTTTGGGCTCTAGGCAGTTTGTGGCTTTGGCTGCACATTAGAATCACCTGGGGAGTTTGAAAATAGTGATGTGTGGGTCTTACCTTCAGGAAATCAGACTTAATCTGCCTGGGGTGTGGCGTGGGCATTAGGACTTGAACAAGTTGCCAGGTGATGCTAATGTGCAGGCAATGTTGAGAGACTTTGCTAGTCAACAATTTTCAGAGTGTGCTCTTGAGACAGGCAGCAGAGCAGCATCAGGGAACTCATGAGGAATGCAACATTTTTGGTTCCACTCCTGACCTTCTGAGTCAGAAACCCTGGGAGTGAGGTGCAACCATTTGTGTTTTGCCCAGCCTTCTGGGGGATCTGATACATACTCAAGTGAGGGACCCACTGCTTAAAGAAACCAGCCTCCCCTTGGTGCGATGGAGCAAGCAATGAGTGTATAAGAGAACATGACAACTCTTCACCTATCTTTTTAATCTTTAAAAGTAACTGATATTTTGCCTGACCTGTGGTGACGCAGTGGATAAAGCGTCGACCTGGGAACACTGAGGTAGCCAGTTCAAAACCCTGCACTGGTCTGGTCAAGGCACATATGGGAGTTGATGCTTCTAGCTCCTCCCCCCTTTCTCTCTTTCTCTCTCTCTCACTCTCTCTCACTCTGTGTCTCCTCTCTAAAATGAATAAAGTAAAAAAAGAAAAATTTAAAAAAAAAAAAAAGTAACTGATATTTTAAGAGTATTTTGAAGGCTTTGCCCGGGGTTGTGCTCTTTCACAGGCTTTACGATGTAACTGATGGTATCATATGTGAAGTGTGTTTGTTATGAATGCTTTTCCTGATTTATTTCTCTGAATTGAGAATTTTTAGGTTTGTCAGCTATTTGGGAATAGACACTAGTGAAAAGAATTCTATTATTTGTACACAGTAAATGGTTTTCCATATTGTTGGGAAAACAGCTGTGTTAGGCTTGCTTGCTTGTACTTTGCCTGATTAGTGCGTGAGTATATAGCAGCACCATGCGTGCTTGTTCTTAGGGCAGAAGGCAGATTGCGGATTGCCTGTCCGCCACTGTGAGAGGTCATTTTTGCTGTCGATTCACCTATTGCCTTGAGAAGAGGTTTTCCCCTGACTGTTTGCTTGTCCACCATTGCAAGTCTCTATTGAATGGGAATGGCCCAATGCATTCTGGCTCCACAGTTTCTCTACCTTCTGCCCAAATCCAATGTAGACCTGCTTGGCCTTGGCCACTGGCATTACATATATCTTCTGATATTGTTGTAAAAACTAAATCTGAAAAGGAAATGTTACTCCTGTCAAGCAACTGAGAATTTTTTTTTAAGGTTTTGGAATTGTTTACTTATGATCACTGTAACTCTAGGTCTAATTAAGACCCTAGTCAAAGAGACTTTTTAACAAATAAAAATTCTAAGAAAGCACTAAATTTGTCACCTCTTATGAGGTATAATCTCCAAATGAGGTAAGCTTCTACAGTTACAGCACTGTTTGTCCCTAAATTATTTTTCTTTCTGTATCTTTTCTTTATTGTACTAGGTTCTCATTGCTATATAACAAATGACCACTAATTGGGGTCAGAAGCTTAATATGGGTTTATATAGGGCTAAAACCAAGGTGTTGGCAGGGTGGCATTCCTTCAGGAGGCTATGGACAAAGATCTGTGTTCTTGCTTTTTTCAGGTCCTAGAAGCCATATTTCTTGGCTTGTGGCCCCTTGCTCCATCTTTGAAGCCAGGACTGTAGCATCTTTAAAGCTCTCTGTGACTCTCATCCTGTCTTTTCATTGCCATATCTTCTCTTTTCTGAGCCATGAGCCTCTCTCTTATAAGGATATTTGTGATTACATTGAGCTCATCCAGATAATCCAGGGTAATCACTCATCTCAAGGTGTTTAATTTAATCACATCTGTAATGTATTTCTGTCAAATAGGAGTCACAGATTTTGAGAACTAGGATGTAGACATCTTCATCATACATAGCAAGGGACAAAAACAGGAGGGAACATTTTCTGATGAGAGACCTTTGGAGACTAGACTGTAGTGAAGAATTGAAAAGTAGCTCCTTGGGGAGATTCATTGACAGTGTGTTTCAAATTGTGTATGCTTAGCAGTCACCTGGTGATCTGTAAAAACTGTGCATTCCTGATCCCTGCCCCCAAGATTTAGTGGGCCAGTAGTTCACCCTGGGATCTGATTCAGTACAGATAATCCACTGATCACACCTAAAGAGTGATGGGAAGGAGGTGGTAAAAAGCATAGAATCTGAAATAACTCTATAGCAGCATTGACTACAGCAGTTTTTGACTCTGGGTAAACATCAGAATTACTGGGGAAACTCACCAGGAGACTGTGATTTGATGAATTTGGGGAGGGCCGAGACCCATAGGTTTGAAAAATTCTTGTAATTCTGAATGAGCATTATTGTATCAATATCCCTAGAATTCCTATGTCCTTGGAAGCCCTACATGCGCTAGCTGTGGCCATTGGAGTCTCCTATTTTCCTATCTTCAAAAGAATGATTCTACTAGCTCAGGGGATGGGAACCTTTTTGGCTGAGAGAGCCATAAATGCCACATATTTTAAAATGTAATTTTGTGAGAGCCATACAATATGTTTAACACTAAATACAAGTAAGTGTGTACATTTTATGCAAGACCAACACTTTTAAAGTACAATAAGTCTATGAATTCTTTTTAATAGCATTGTTATGCTGTTGCTAACCAATGATGAATAAAGTACTTCTTACCATTAATGCGACTTCTGGTGCTGCATGGTTTTTCTGATGGCTTTGTAGTCTGTTGATACATGGTGAGGTTAAGCTTCATGCAGGCGTTGAGACTTCCATTCATTAAACATGATTGTAGGTTGGTCATAATGTTCTTAAGATGTGAGAAAGACAGCTCACATGCATACATAGAGCCAAACATTGTCAGCACAACAATACTCACATGCTGCAGTGTATGGTATGTGATGGGAAATGCGTTCCAAGTTTTGACAGTCAGCTAGCTGGTCCGCGGGTTGAAGTTTTTTCATTTCTCCCCACTTGTGTTTACTCACCAACTCTGCTTGCTGTCGTGCAAGTCTTTCTAAATCTACATTCAGTGACTTGAACTTATTCACCTACATGTCTGAGGGCTTCAGGTCAGCAGCTTGTAGCTCAAAATCTCAGGTCAGCGCTGTCCACTGCACACTCGTGTGGATGGGTGATGAACTTAAAATGATGAGTGCACTCACGAAATTCTCCAAAACACATTTTGAATAACTGCAGGAGATTAGATGTGAAGCCTGCTAGCTGCTGGAGATCAAGATGTTGAGCAGGGTCACTTCCTGTGCATGCATCTTTAAACTCTCCCAGTTTTTCAAAGTGTAGTAAACGACCTGTTTCAATGTTGGTGATGAAGAGTTCCATCTTATTTTCAAATGCAAACACTGCTTGTTGAAGGAGTAAAACTGTATTTCCAACTCCTTGCATTGTCACATTGAGCTGGTTCAGATGTTCAGTCATGTCCAAGTGATAGTAAAACTTTAGGAGCCACTCAGTGTTAACTAACTCAGGATGCTCAACGTTTTTCATTTCAAGAAAAGTTCGGATTTCGCTCAGACAAGCCGTGAAATGGCTGAGCACCTTCCTTCTTGACAACCAACGCACATTGCTGTGCTTCTAGAAGCAGACCAGGATAATTATCCCCAACTTCATCCAGCAGTGTTTTAAACTGGCGATCATTTAAAGCTTAGGCAACAATAAAGTTGACAACCCGAATGACCAGTGACATCATCTCACCAAGCTGCTCGCCACACATCTGAACACAAAGCACCTCCTGATGTAGGATGCAGTGAAAACTTAGGGTGACTCTCCTTTCATGTTCACGAAGAAGCGCTACGAATCCTCTGTTTTTCCCCACCATGCACAGAGCACCATCAGTACACACTGAAATAAGTTCATCCATCGGTATTTTTTTCTTTAGCAAAACTCAGTGAAAGACTTGAATAAATCTTCCCTTCTTGTTGTCTCTTTCATAGGCAAAACAGCAAGACTTTCCTCATGTAGTGTGTCACTGACAGCATACCTTGCAATCACGCTGAACTGGGATAGATGGCTTACGTCTGTTGACTCATCCAAAGCGAGAGAAAAGAATGGTGCTGCATTTATGTCCTTCACTTGTGTTGCCTCAATTTGATTTGCCATCAAGATGGTACGATCGTGAACAGTTCTTGCCAACAGAGGCATATCTTTTATTCATTTGATTATCTTTTCTTTATCTGAAAAGTCATCAGAAAGTTCATTGGCAACATCAAGCATGAATGTTTTGGCATACTCCCCATCTGTGAATGGCTTTTCGTTTCTCACAATTGCTAAAGCATCAGAAAAGCTAGCCAAATTCCAGTCACCTTGTTGGGTCCAAACACAGAGTTGCTGCTGACTAGCTTGCACTCTGCACAGTAGCTCTTGACATGCTTTCTTCCTGCTGTCCCCCGCTGGATATTTCGATGCAAATGTAGTATGGCGTGTGTTGAAGTGCCATTTTATATTTGACCGTTTCATTGATGAAAGTTTATCATTGCATATTAGACACACTGCAGAAGCTGCTCTCTCCACAAAGGCAAATTCTTCTGTCCATTCCTGCTGAAAAGTATGGTACTCCTCATCTTTTTTTCTTTTAGACATCTTCTTTGTCAAAAGGGTTTCTGCAATTAGCTAACTGACTACTTGATTAAAAGGAAGGAAGTTTACTTCCTGACCTCACAACGACCTATATACGTTACGCATTATCCAATAAAAAATTGGTGTTGTCCCGGAGGACAGCTGTGATTGGCTCCAGTCACTTGCAAACATGAACACGAGCAGTAGGAAATGAATGGATTGTAATACATGAGAATGTTTTATATTTTTAACGTTATTTTTTTTATTAAAGATTTGTCTGCGAGCCAGATGCAGCCATCAAAAGAGCCACTTCTGGCTTGCAAGCCATAGGTTCCCGATCCCTGTACTAGCTAATAGTCTTTTTCTTTGTGATGAAGCTATGGACCATGTTAGTTTTGTGTCCCTGGTGTCTTTCTCAGGGCCTGGCACACAGCGGGTACCCGAACAAATGCTTTTGAAATGTATCAATGGTACTCAGACTTTTCTCTGTGTCACAACCCCCTGGAGAGCTTGTTATAATGCAGACGGCTAGGCCCCACCCCTGGAGTTTCCAACTCAGCCAGTTGCTCCTGGGGAGGGCCCAAGAATGTGTATTTTGAACAAATTTCCAGGTGGAATTGTTGCTAGTGGTTGGGAGACCACACTTTACAATCACTGGAATAAATAGAGTTTGAATTGTTAAGACTATGATTCTTTTACTACAAAACAAAAAATTTTATATGTGGTTGAGGGGTTTATAACCTTACCCAGTTTTTGAATTATACTTTTTCATCATTTCTATATTTTTCCCTTTAAAAATTTTAAGCTCCAGAAGTTGAAAAGAGACAACCGTATTTCTCCAGTAATGACCATCCTATTATGTTTCATTGTTTATTGCTTCTCTATATGTGCATTCTCTAGACAAAACCATTGAAAATATTTGGGGAATTTCTGTGAATAAAGAATGTTTTCAAACTTGTATCCTTAGCATTGTGGATACACTAGCAGTAAAGTATCTTTTAACCTGAAGCTTTAATTTGATTTGCATTTTTGCTTATTTGGTTAATTGACTTATTTTTTGGTCATATCCTTCTAAGTTGGTGAAAAATGTAAAAGAAGATAGTTACATGCATGTTATGAGGCCAGTCACCACAAGAAACACAGAACAATTATACTCATGTGAGATATAAAACTGAAACTTATAGATACAACAGTCTGGTGGTTACCAGAGAGAAGAAGGTGGGGGAATAGTAAAGAGTAAAGGGAACCAAATATATGGTGACAGAAGGTGATTTGAATTTGGTTAGTGGGCACACACACAATATACAGACCATGTATCATAGAAATGTACACTTGAAACCTATATGATCTTATTAACCAATGTAACCCCAATAAATTTAATAAAATAATTAAAAAAATAAAAATAAATACTATTGAGTGATTTGTCCAATTTGCCTGAGGCATGACAGTGTATTCTTTCATTTATTTATTTCTTTATGTATTTTTTTATTTATTAAGTGAGAGGTGGGGAGGCAGAGAGACACACTCCTGCATGCTCCCTGACAGGGATTCATCTGGCATGCCCGCTATTGGGCAATGCCCTGCCCATCTGGGACCATTGCTCCATTGCAACTGAGCTATTTTAGCACCTGAGGTGAGGCCATAAAGCCATCCTCAGCACCTGGGTCCCAACTTGCTTGAACAATTTGAGCCATGGCTGCAGGAGGGGAAGAGAAAGAGAAAGAGAGAGAGAGAGAGAGAGAGAGAGAGAGAGAGAAGGGGGAGGGGAAAAGGTGGAGAAGCAGATGGTTGCTTTTCCTTTGTGCCCCAACCAGGAAATGAACCCAGGACATCCACACACCAGGCCGATGCTCTATCACTGAGACAACTGTCTGGGGCTTGGCAGTGTATACTTTTATAATAAAAATAAATATGAAAATTATCCAGTATATGTTTTCAGTAAATTTTATTTCTTTTGAAGAATACCTAACTTTTTGCCCTGTATTTATCCAGCTAGAGGCCATTCATATGGGATTAATAGCCCTAATATGTTCTTTTTCAACTTTAAAATTCTTTTGAGGATTTAAGGATAGCTTTCCTTATTTGTACAAAATTAAAGCAGTATGCTGTTCTCATAAAATACATCCTGAAGATTGAGTCAGCCTTGCTGTCAGCCTTTGTCTTTAAATTTCAGTGTAGTAACAGTTTCTGGTAGTAAAGTAATAAAAGGTGTTGATTTCATTTATTTCACTCCATGAAAAGGCTGTATAACCAGTGGTGGGATTCAAATAATTTAACAACTGGTTTTCTTCCCTAAATGACCATTTTAAGTATATAAAAAAAGCTATACCAAAAGGTAGTTTATTTTTTCATGCATTTAATATTAAATAAGAACAATAAAAGAGGTACACAAAATTATATTGTTATATGAATTTTAAAATATTAATAAAAATATTAAATAATACCTGACAAAAAACAATAAAACTGTTATTTAAGGTATTTCCATATTGCTTCTTGATTGGCATCCTCATTTACAATTTTTTTCACCTATGGACAGAATGCACATTAATTACTAGGGGTGCTTAGAATACACTGTTGCACAGATGAACATTAAAAAAGAGTAAGGAATGTAAATTTGTGATTTCCACATTGGGTGGCTGCCCAGGTGCCCACCTTAGAAAGAATCCTGATTACAAGTGCCATTTTAACAACCAGTTCACCAAACTCAACAAAAAATTAGGTACCATTTCTACCAAACTGGTGCGAACTGGCTGAATCCCACCACTGTGTATAACTGGATTGACAGGACAAAAGATAACTAAAAGTATTTTTATAGGGTTGGGAAATTTTAATCTTGTATACAGTGCTGAATTTGACTATATTTCCAGCATCTTGCAAATGAATTCTTGCAATGAGTTAATCTTGAATGGTTGTTAGTCATCAATAAATTCTTTTCTTCTTTTCAATTGAAAGAAAGACTCCTCCCATGTGCATCCCTACCAGGATTTACCCAGCAACCCCATCTTGGATGATGCTCTGCCCATAAAAAGCCATGCTCACACTGAGATATTTTTAGTGCCAGAGGTGGAGGCTCCACAGAGCCATTCTCAGCAGTCAGGATGAATGCACTTGAACCAATCAAGCCATGGCTGTGGGAGGGGAACAGAGAGAGAGAGAGAGATAAAGAAAGAAGGGAAGCAGATGGATGCTTTTTCTGTGTGTCCTGATTGGGAATCAAACCTAGGACATCCATATGCTGGGCTGACACTACCACTGAACTAACTGGCCAGGGCTGTCATCAATATATATATATATATATATATATATATATATATATATATATATATATATATATATATATATATATATATATATATATATATTGATAGGTACAGAGAGACAGGGACGGAGAGAGATGAGAAGCATCAATCATTAGTTTTTCATTGCTGTTGTGACACCTTAGTTGTTCATTGATTGCTTTCTCACATGTGCCTTGACCGTGGGCCTTCAGCAGATCGAGCAACCCCTTGCTCGAGTCAGCGACCTTGGGTACAAACTGGTGAGCTTTTGCTCAAGCCAGATGGACCCGTGCTCAAGCTGGCGACCTCGGGGTCTCGAACCTGGGTCTTCTGCATCTCAGTCCGACGATCTATCCACTGCGCCCCCGCTTGGTCAGGCTCATCAATATATTTTTATTGAGTGCATGTTTTTTAAAGCATGCAAAAGTTTTGTTTTTGCCTTTTACATGCTTTTAAAGACTATAAATCAGTAAGAAATTAAAATTTTCTTTGAACATATGTACCCTGATTTATTAATGTCACCTCATTAAAATTAATAAAAAAGAAATTAAAAATTGGTAAAAAATTTATGATTGCCCCAAATGGGTATATTTAATTTAAAAATTTAAGATATCATTTGCATACAGTGAAAAGCAGAGATGAAATAAATTTTTACAAAGGCATACATTCCTGTAATTCAAACCTTTGTCAATCAAGTGACATTTTCTTCACCAAGAAAGTTTCCTCAGTTAATTCCCCTCCCGCAAACAACCATTGATTTGATTTCTACTGTATGCTCTCTAGCTTCTGGCTTCTTTCAATCAATACAGAGCTTTATAAATTCATCCCTGTTGTGTGTATCAGCAGTTAATTTCTTTTAATTGCCGAGTATTATTCTATTGTAAAAGGTAGGGGCAAATTTCCTGTCCCTATGAGGCTTTCCCAAAAGAAGGAGAGCACAGATAGGATCTGAGAACTCATATTTCCTCTACTTCTCATAAGTGTAAGCCATTCTCTTTCAAGTACCAACCTTGGACTTCTTCATCTGTATCACTAGGATACTGTTAGATTTGATCTGACTAGATTAGAAGTTAAATACAGGATAGAGGACCTGGTATTTCTAAGTTAAACTCACTATGGGATTCTTAAGAATATTAATGATTGACACTATTATTTTAAGCCAGTGGTTCTTAACCTGGGTTCTATTGAACCCTAGGGGTTCGATGAGTTGGTCTCAGGGGTTCGGAGAAGCCTCTGCCATGGAGGCCAGAATAAAGTAATACCATAATTTGTTGTGAGTTCATGCACTTTGTTGGTTTTGTTCTTTGAGCAAGGTGATGTTCATGCATGGCTCATTTTGTGCACCAGTAAAAAAACATATACCTATGTCTTGAATTTGGAAAAAAAATCATATTTTATTTATCACTAAAGAAGGATTCGGTGGATGCGCATATGAAACTGGTGGGTTCAGTACCTCAAAAAAGGTTAAGAACCACTGTTTTAAGCAAACCCTTAAAGTGTTAAAGAAAAGGCTAGAAGAATAAGAAAAACATGGCCAAATAGCTCCAGAAGTTCATGTAGATAGATTGAACTAAGCAGGTTTCCAAGGTTAAAACAGCAGCAGGCTGTGTGAGGTGGGAGGAGCAGGAGTCCCAGGGGCCAGGCTTGATTAATTAGAAGGGAAATCGAGACTCAGACCTGAGCAAGTTGCTTCACCTTGCTGTGCTTAAATAGAGGGGTTTAGTCAAACAGAAGGGAAAAGGTGAGAAGGAAGAAAGCAAGACTGTCTGTGGTGTCTCAAAGGGAGATAAAACAGATTTCAATTTACCTAAAGAATCAAAGCCATTCCTTGCTTCTCCTGATCACTCTCTTTCTACCTGCTGCCTCCCTGAGGGCTGTCAAGCTCCCCTATTTTTCCTTGTGGTCGCCTCCTAGCAGCAATGTGAGTACAGCTCGAAATTAAAAGAGCCAGCATATCAGTGCTTCTGAATCACTGGTTGAAATATATAGCCCAAAGAAACGGGATCATTTCTCTCATGTACAGCGATAAGCTGCTAAAATGCCAACATGATAAGAACAAGATAAATAATGACAAGTTCCGTGATGCACCCAAAATGTCAGGCTGGCACCACATGCTTCCCAGTGAAATGTTTCAGATGGTCTAGGAGGTGGGTGGGGAGTATGTACTTTTCATTTATACAGTTTATTCTTTTAAAGTGCCAAATTGCTATGAAACTTTCCCATCATTGCAGTCAAGTGTCTGGCTATCTCATACTTGCAGCTGCTGCACTGACACTGTGCACAGATAAACATACATCTCATATTTCATTTGTCTTTGGTTAGTGCTGCTTAGGGCACATATCCTTGGCTGCCACTGCACCCAATAGTCCTGGAGTGTAGGGCTTCAGGGCGTCTCTAGAGCATCTCAGGCTATTCTGCATCAACAGGCTAATGCATCCCCATGCTCTACTCACCTTGGACCTTTTCCCCCTCTCTTTTCAGGGCTCACAGAGGGAACAAGGTAACTGAAGCTCTGTGGACCATTATCCTAGTCAGATATTTTCTCTTCCACAGGGAAAAGCTTTTACCTATGCTTAAGTCCACTGGTGTTTTAGAACATATGCTGTATTACACATTGTTAGTGATATGCAGTCTAACAAAAACACAAAGAAATCTCTACCTTTATTTAGTGGTCTTATTGTTAGTAAATATTGATTTTTATTACATTATATTGATATTATTTTAAAATTATTACATATATTATACTTACAAATAAGTAATTATGTTATTGTTATAATTAGGTTAATGGTAATGTTGTTAAGAACCATAATTTTTGCCATTAGAGAAAGAAGATACAAGTATAAATTTTTTTAAAAGTTAGTACTTTTGATTAAATTTGAATTTGATATATAAATATTAACTCATGTTTTTAAATATTTAAAAATTTTAAATCTCTAAAAAATTTTAAATGTTAAAATATCATGGCTCTGTCCACTGAAAAGACCCAGTAACAATGAAAACCCAGTAACAATGAGAATGTTAGCACCCAAACTCTGAACATGACTTCTTACTAAAAGGAAACAGTGACTCTTGGAGAGTTTACTGGTTGTGGGTGTGGGGTGGCAAATGATAAACTGAGTCTAGGTCATCTTATGCTGGCAAGCAAGGAAGCTGTCCACTGACCAAAGTGAACAATTTGACTATCTAAAAGAAAAATGACAGCCAATATTTGAAACACATCAATTAAATATATACCCCTGAATTTATTATAATATTCAAAGAGATTGTCAAAGCAACTAACACAATTTATTTTATTGCTATTGAAGGTACTCTATCAACTCCTTGCTCTAAAAATTAGCAATTAAAGGGCAAGGAGTAAGTCTTGATCTGCATTTCCTAAGAAAATTCTATTTGTATGTTACAACATAGCTCTATTGATAAAGAGAAACTTTTCTTAATAAAGTATTCTAGAACAAATATTGAAGTAATAATAGAATTAGGAAAATCACCATTTTATAATGTCTAATGTTAATAACTGGCTTAAGTAATAAATATGTATGGATGATAAAATGAAGAAGCCAAATAGTAATGATGAGCTGGCCATTCTGAGGGACCCAAAGGTCACATTTCAACTTTATAACAAGAAATCAGGTAGGCAGTCACCACATGTATCCACTGACAATCAGTATTGTTAAAAGCAAGGCAAATAGATATTAGGTAATTTCTGGTGTAATGTAATATAGAGTACATAGGACCTCTTATGAACCTATGAAGAACCTACACCAAAAATGTTAGCCCTGAATCTAATCAAACCTTCATATCTAACTTCTGGGTTATATTAATAGAATCAAAGGAAATGAGAAACAAGTTGAAAAAGTTAGCAAAATCCAGAATGTTATGTGACAACTGATTCAGTCTCTCTAAGAAAAAAAAACTGCGGTACTAATACAAACACCAGACAGAATAGACTCCAAACCAAGTCTATAGCAAGAGACAAAGAAGGACACAACATGATGATAAAGGGAATAATCCAACAAAAGGATATAACCCTTGTCAATATTTATGCATCCAACATAAGAGCACCTGAAAATATAAAGCAAATCCTAATGGGCATAAAGAGAGAGATTGACAATAATATAGTTGTAGTAAGGGACTTTAACAACCCATGGACATCAGTGGATTGACCTTCCAGACAGAAGATCAACAAGAAAACAGGGCCTTAAATGACACACTAGCTCAAATGGATTTAATTGATATCTTCAGAGCATTTTTCCCCAAAGCAACAGAATATACTTTCAAGTGTACATGGAACATATCCAATATCTTCTCTGACCATAATGCTATAAAATAGGAAATCAATCACAGGAAAAAAAACCCTGAAAAACACTCAAACACATGGAGGCTATATAACATGTTATTAAACAATAAATTGGTTAACAAAGAGATCAAGGAAGAAATTAAAAGCCACATGGAAACAATTGAAAATGAACATACAACAACCCAATATTCATGGAACACAGCAAAAGCAGTCCCTAGAAGAAAATTCATTGCATTACAGGCCTACTTCAAGAAGCAAGAACAATCTCAAATAAATAATCTAACTCTACACCTAAAAGAACTAGAAAAAGAACAACAAAGCCCAGAGTAAATAGAAAGAAGAAAATAATAAAGAATAGAGCAGAAATAAGTGATATAGAGACTAAAATATATATAAAAGATCAATGAGACAGACCAAGAGGTAGTTCTTTGAAAAGATAAACAAGATTGACAAACCTTTAACCAGACTCATCAAGAAAATGAGAGCCCAAATAAATAAAATCAGAAATGAAAGAAGAGAAGTGACAACTGACACCACAGAAATATAAAAAATTGTAAGAAAATACTATGAACAACTATATGTCAACAAATTGGACAACTTGGACTAAATGGATAAACTTTTAGAAACAATCTTCCAAAACTTAAATCAGGAAGGATCAGAAAACCTGAGTAGACCAATTACAACTAACAAAATTGAAGCAGTAATAACAAACAAACAAACAAACAAAAACTCCCAGCAAACAAAAGTCCTGAACTTGATGGCTTCACAGGTGAATTTTACCAAACATTCAAAGAAGAACTAGAGGAGGGAAAGTGTTCAAGCACTTTTTATGAGGCCAGCATTATTTTAATTCCAAAACCAGATAAAGACACTACAAAGAAAGACAATATAAGGCCAACATCTCTGATAAGCATAGATGCTAAAATCCTCAACAAAATATTAGCAGTACAACAAAATATATTCAGCAATGTATTTAGAAGGTCATATACCAGAATCAAGTGGGATTTATTCCAGAGATACTAGGTTGGTTCAATATTTGTAAGTCAATCAATGTGATATATCCTATAAACAAAATGAAGGACAAAAATCACAATCATATCAATAGATGCAGAAAGTGCATTTGATAAAATCTAGCACCCATTTATGATAAAAACTCTCAAAGTAAAGTGAGAATAGAGAAATTATACTTCAACATAAGCCTTGGCTGGGTAACTCAGCTGCTTAGAGCATTGTCCTAATATGCCAAAGTTGTGTGTTCCACCCTGGTCAGGGCACATACAAGAATCAACAAATAAATGCATAAATAAATGGAGCAACAAATTGCTGTTTCTCTCTCCCTCCCTCCCTTTCTCTCTCTCTAGAAAAATTAATAAATAAATTTAAATTTTTATACATCAACATAATAAAGGCCATATATAACAAATCTATAGCCAACATCATACTCAATGGGTAAAAACTAATAGTGTTTCCCCTAAGATCAGGAACAAGACAGGGATGTCTGCTCCCACCACTTCTATTCTACATAGGACTAGAAATACTTGGCATAGTAATCAAACAAGAAGAAAGAAATAAAAAGCATTCAACTTGAAAAAGAGGAAGCAAAACTGTATTATTTTTTGTGCAGATAACATGATACTGTATACAGACAACCCTAAAGACTATACCAAAAAGCTACTAGAATTAATGAATGAATTCGGTAAAGTAGCAGGATACAAAATTAATATTCAGAAATTGATGGCATTTTTATATACCAATAATGAACTAACAGAAAGAGAAATTAAGAGAACAATCTCATTTACTATTGCAGAAATAAAAGATACCTAGGAATAAATTTACCAACGAGGTAAAAGACCTGTATTTGGAAAACAATAGAATGCTGCAGAAAGACATTGAAGAAGACACAAATAGGTGGAAACAATTTTTGTGTTCATGGATTGGAAGAGTTAACATCATTAAAATGTCCACACTATCCAAAGCAATCTACAGATTCAATGCAATTCTTATTAAAATATCAATGGCATAATTTACAGATCTAGAACAAATATTTAAAAAATTTATATGGAACCACAAAAGACTCTGAATAGCCTCAGCAATCTTGATAAAGAAGAATAAGTTAGTATCACATTACCTATTATCAAACTATACTTCAAGACCATTATAATAAAGACAGCTTGGTGCTGGCATAAGAACAGACATATAGATCAATTGAACAGAATAGAAAGCCCAGAAATAAACCCACATCTTTATGGTAATACTTAACAAAGAAGACAAGAACATACAATAGAATAAAGACAGTCTCTTTAATCAATGGTGTTGAGAAAATTGGACAAGTACATGCAAAAGAAAATGAAACTAGATCACCAACTTACATCATAAATAAGAATAGATTCAAAATGAATAATAGGCTTAAATGTAAGTCACAGATCCATAAAAATCCTAGAAGAAAGCATAGGTGATAAAATCTCAGACATATCTCAGTAATATTTTTGCCAATATATCTCCTCAGGCAAGAAAAACAAAGAAAAAATAAACAAATGAGACTACATCAAATAAAAAGCTTCTGCATAGCAAAAGAAACCATCAACAAAATGAAAAGACAACTCACTGCATGGGAGAACATAGTTGCCAATGATATATCTGATAAGGGGTTAATTTCCAATATATATAAAGAACTTAAAAACTCAACAGCAAGAAGAAGTCAAACAACCCAATTTAAAAATGGGCTTAAGATCTGAACAGACACTTCTCCATAGAGGACATTCAGATAGCCAATAGATATATGAAAAGATGCTCAACATCACTAATCATCAGAGAGATACAAATTAAAACCACAATGACATATCACGTGATGCCTGTTAGAATGGCTATCATCAATAAATCAACAAAAAAGTGCTGGCAAGGGTATGAAAAGGGAACCCTTATGCACTGTCTGTGGGAATGCAGACTAATGCAGCTGCTGTGGAAAACAGTATGGAATTTCCTCAAAAAATTAAAAGTGGAACCACCTTTGACCTAGCTATACCATTCTGGGACTATATCCAAAGAAACCGGAAAAACTAATTCAAAAGAATATATGCATCTGTATGTTCACTGCAGCATTATTTACACTAGCCAAGATTTGAAAGCAGCCCAAGTGTCCATCAGAAGATGAGTGGGTAAAAAAGTTGTGGTACATTTACACAATGGAATATTACAATGGCCGTAAAAAAAGAAAAGCTTACCTATTTGACAGCTTGGTTGGACCTGAGAATTATTAAGCTAAGTGAAATAAGCCAGTCAGAGAAAGACAAATACCATGTGATCTCATTTATATGTAGAATCTAGTCAACAAAATAATTCAACAAACAAAATAAGAACAGAATCATAGATACATAGGACAGACTAATAGTTGTCAGAGGGGAGGAGAGTTGGGAGGCTGGGTGAAAAAAGGTGAGGGCATTAAGCAAACACACACATATCTATCATCTATCCTGCTCACAAAAATTAGGGGATATTTCAAAATAAATATGAAGCAATAAAATATATATGACAGAGGAAAAGAAGAAAAGGGTGGTTGAGGGAGGTGGAAGTGGGTAAATGGGGGATAAATGGGGAGAGAGACTTCACTTTGGATGGTGAGCTCATGATGCACTATGCAGATGATGAATTTTTGAGTTGTATACTTGGAGCATGTATGTTTTTATTAAGCAATGTCACCCCAATAAATTCAATAAAAAAAAAAGTTACTGCTTGAGAAATGAGTGATAGGACAGATGAACGTACCAGATACTTAAGAGACATATCAACCTCCACAACAACAGCAACAAGATTTCCTTATGTCAATTGTCTAGATCTTGAATTTGCATATGTATTCATAGCAAAAGAGTACAGTTGTTGTTTTGGTTGATATAGTGCTTCCACTAACTTCTTGTGAAGAATGTAGTTGGCCTGGTGATTCTTGCACCAGGTCAACTTGCACCTTCTCAAATTCTCTACCCTCCCCTTCCCACCTTCATCAAAATCCAGACAGACAAGTTTATGAAACTAATAGCAAGTAGAGGGACATAAACAGACGGAAATAGTTTTTAGTTCAAATAAAACTTATCTGAGGCAGTCATGGAATCTGGGGTTGGGGCAGGTCACAGAGTCAAATGATAAAATAAATGCATAATTTTGCGACCAATGATAACAGTTCTAGTTACATATGCTGAGATATAAGTAATCAAATCTCTCTCAATGATGGAAAGCTTGCTGCTCTATGCAAGACTGTGCTGCAGGGTTCGAAACAGAAATTTCCCTGAGCTGTGTGTGTGGTATAAACAGCTGATTAGAGTGCTCTAAGTATCAGATATAAGTTGCTCTAATGGGAATATTCCCAAAATACAAACTCAATTTAATCAGGTCCCTCTGTTTAAAATTCAAAACACATTTATATATGTGTACATGAGTGTGTGTGTTTCATTTAACTTATATACTGTCAGAATTATAGACTTCTTTAAAAAAAATTAATTTGTTGAATGACTTAGTGAATTATGGTCTAGATGCTAAACAATTCCAAGTTAATGGAAGAGATTAAATATCCTTAAAAAATATTAGGATATAAAATAAATTTATGTAATAGACCATAATCTACCTAAATCTATGATTGTTTCTACTTGTGTATGTGGGAGAGGGTAACAGAGTTCTTTGAGAATCCTATGACTATTCAGGATTCTCTTTAGAGAAAAATGTAAATGTGTCAAAGCTTAGTCCACAGTTTCAGAGGGTCATGCCACCTCCCCCACTGTGGCAGGCTGCATCTTCCAAAGATGGTCACAATGATAGCTTCCAGTGCACATGGTTGCTTATCAAGGGGTGAAGCCGGTGGTGGAATTCAGCTGGCTCTGACCGGTTTGGCAGAACTAATACCTAATTTTTTGTTGAGTTTGGCAAACCGATTAAAATTACACTTGTAATCAGGGTTTTCTCTAAGGTGGGTGCCGGGGCAGCTGCCCAATGTGCAAATCACAAATTGACGTTCTTTATTCTTTTTTAATGTTCATCTGCGCAACAGGGTATTCTAAGCGCCTGTAGTAAGGTGAAAAAAATTGCAAGTGAGGACACCAATTAAGAAGCAATATGGAATTTTTTTTTTTTTTTTTTTTTTTTTTTACAGGGACAGAAAGAGAGTCAGAGAGAGGGATATATAGGAACAAACAGACAGGAACAAAGAGAGATGAGAAGCATCAATCATCAGTTTTTTGTTGTGACACCTTAGTTGTTCACTGATTGCTTTCTCATATGTGCCTTGATCGCGGGCCTTCAGGAGACTGATCAATCCCTTGCTGGAGCCAGTGACCTAGAGTCCAAGCTGGCAAGCTTTTGCTCAAGCCAGATGAGCCCGCGCTCAAGCTGGCGACCTCGGGTCTCACACCTGGGTCCTCCGCATCCCAGTTCGATGCTCTATCCACTGCGCCATCTCCTGGTTAGGCTGGTAATATTTTAAATAACAGTTTTATTGTTCTTTGTCAGGTATTATTTAATATTTTTTCATTACTATTTTAAAACTTATATAACATAATTTAGTTTTGTGTACCTCTTTTATTGTGCTTATTTAAGCATTAAACACATGAAATAATAAATTACTTTTCAGTATAGCGGTTTTTATTATACTTAAAAAGGTCATTAGGGCAGAGAACCGGTTGTTAAATTATTTGAATTCCATCACTGGGTAGAGCCTAATTCTTCTCCCCTTGCTTTTGGGAAGCTATTTGCTGAAACAAAAGAATACATTCTGGGACTTCCAAGGTTAGATTATAAGAAATGTTGACACATTCACCTGGAACTTTTGGAATACTCACTCTTGGGATAGGCCTTGTGAGTCACACCATTTCTGAGCATAGCCACCATGCTGTGAGAGTCACAAATAGCTAACAGAGGTGAGTCAGGTTAACACATTCAACTCATAGTCAGCATGTAGTACCAATTGCTAAATGTGCCAGGGAACCATCTTGGACACTTAGCCCAATTGAACCATTGGGTGATTCAGCTCCAGCTAACAGCTGACTGTAGCTGTATGAGAAATGCTATGAGAAAACTGCCCACCTGAGCCCATTTGATCTGATGTATAGAACCATGAGTGATAATAACAAATTGTTTTAACTCACTAAGTTTTGGGGTGATTTTTTACATAGCAATAGATAACTGTAACACCTACCTACCCCTGTTGAGAACCAGGGCTCTTAATGATTTATTGAGAAAAGGAAATAAAGTTAATAGATTATAGTTAAAAATTCTTACGCCCACTAATTTACTAGCTGTATATTTGTATATTCTATACAAATCACTAAGTTTTTACAGCATTTATGTGTTATCTGATTTGAGGAGTTTGGTTTTTAGTTTATTTACAAATCAATAGTACAACTGGCTATTTTAAAAGGGTTTTGCTAATACAACCAGTAATTCTTGTATAATATCTGGTATCATTCTATGCTGGATTTGAATGATTCTCTCATTGAATGTTGCAGAATGCAGCATTATAACTCTTTCCCTCTCTTTTCTCCTCTCTTTCCCCCTTTTCCTTCTGCTTCTCTCTCTCCCCTGCCCACTCAGTTCATATGCATACATAAACCATGTATATCACTACATTCTCACGTGATATGTAGTCAATGTATCCTACTCTAATATCCCCAACCAACTTCCTAATGTTGACTGTCATGATTTTAATAACAGATAATAGTGTGAGAAAAAACATTTTGAAAATAATTATTTCTTAGTTTTTGACTCAGAAACCCAACTTTTAGATATTTTTCCATAAAAATGAATAATTTAGATAAAAATTTAGTTATAAAGATGTCTACAACAATATTACTTATAATAGGGAAAATTAGAAACAACTTAAATGTACATTAATAAGAATACATCAAACAATATATTCTTATGTTAAAGAATACTATGCAACAAAATAAGATAATACTATTTACATTAACATGTAAAGATGTTCAAGATATACTTCTAAATAAAAAAAGGAAAAGGCTAAATGCTAGGTATAATGAAATATTTTAATAAACAACAATAAAGCACATATGTGTATGTATAGAAAAATTCTAAAATTGCATACTATGCTGTTAACAGAGATACCTCCGGGTGGTGGGACTATAGGATTTTACTTTTTACTTTCAACATTTTTATATTTTACTGATTAATTTTATAATACTGAAAATTTTAAGAATAATATGTTTTATTTAAATGGTATATAAAAAGAATTTATAAGATAAAATACTGTAGATTGAAGATTCTTACTTATTGATTCTAAAATATCTTTTACTTCTGTATATAAAGAAAGAATGGGCAACTGTTCAGTGAATCCATGTATTCATCTATAAAACTCACTTTTTCAAAGAATTCTGTCCTACTTACTATGCCTGAATCATTTCTCCTTGGCACTATGCTTCCTATGTTGGTAAGGCTGCTTCCATGCTACAACATCAGAGTTGTAACAAAGACTGTACAGTCCACAAAGCCCACAATATTTACTATCTGGTTCTTTACAGAAAAAGTTTTCCAGCTTCTGAGTTAACATAATGTGTATAAGTATCATCAGAAAGTTCCTTTTAAAACACATCTGTTCTTGGTGAATGCCTTTAAGAATACGGTAGATTGCATTACTGTTCTCAGTGCTTCTCTTGCTTGTATAATAGAATTATACATCCAGTATCTTTGTATACTTGACATTGCAATGTCTTCTGGTAAAGCAGACACAGAATACACCTCTGCTTCAATGTCCTGAGCCTAGGTCATGATATGTTTTGGCCAATGAAATAATAGATGTGATGTGAGTGAGGCTTTACCTGTGCATGCAGAGTTTGGCCTGGCTTCTTGAGTGTTGTGATCTACCATGAGGTAGCAGCCATTTGTCTAGATAACCACTGTTCCTAGAGTGAGATACATACAGAACACACCTGAACTTGAGTCAGAGTCAACACAGACAGGGCACAGCCTTTCAACGAGAAATGAATGTTTGCCTTTGGGAATCATTGAAGTTTTTGGACTATATGTTATACACAACTCTGACTAATACTCATAGTGATGCTTGAGGGGTCACATGTGAGTCAGTACAAGTGGTGCCTGCCAGTCTTTTCCACTCTGTCTTCTCTTTGCTGTTAAGAAATGATTTATAAGGAGATACCTTGAGACTATGTTAATACTCTATTCCTCATCAAACTCTCACCCATTAGTTTTAGCACCTATTGATAATTCTTGGCTAACTGGTGATTTTCTAATTCTTTTATTCCTTCTACATTTATTCATTGACATTCTATTGTAAGAGTTTTTCTTTCCCTCTCTTCCTCCATTTCTCCCTCCCTCCCTTCATTCCTTTTTTATTTCTTTATTATTAATATAGACTTACTATTCTTTTATTAATTTTAATGGGATGACACCAATAAATCAGGGTACATATGTTCAAAGAAAAAATCTCCAGGTTATCTTATCATTCAATTATGTTGCATACCCATCACCCAAAGTCAAATTGTGCTCTGTCACCTTCTATCTGGTTTTCCCTGTGTCCCTCCCCTCCTCCCTATTCCACCCTCTCCTCCCTCCCCCGACCCCGTAACCACCACACTCTTGTCCATGTCTCATAGTCTCACTTTTATGTCCCACCTATGTATGAAATCATGCTGTTCTCAGTTTTTTTCTGATTAGACTTATTATTTTATTCAGTGGGATATAATGTTAATGTTATTATTTGATTTTAATGTCCAAATTTTACTAGATGTAGCCAGCAAGAGCTGCTTCAAGCAGGCTCTGTGTTCTCTGACAGTGTCCCCAGGAAATCCTTATAGTTCTGTTGCACAGCAGCATGCAAGAACTAATGCTCTAATGCATATAAACCATAATTTAGTTTATACTACATTTTTCAGAGCACATATTTTTATCTAAAGAGACAAACAATTGCCTCATATCTTAATTTTACTGGATACCAGAAAATTTATCTAGATAAACCTACAATATCTGAAAAAAGTACTAGATATCAGTGATGAATGTCCAAGACAGGAAATGGGTTCCATAATGTAAAATAATTATTGATTACAAAAC
The DNA here is from genome assembly GCA_037038555.1 of Rhynchonycteris naso. NCBI lineage: Eukaryota > Metazoa > Chordata > Mammalia > Chiroptera > Emballonuridae > Rhynchonycteris > Rhynchonycteris naso. The sequence goes on along the minus strand of CM072997.1, from coordinate 41,945,315 downwards.
CAAGTCAACTTAGATTTAGGTCTAGATATAATTATGATTTCAATTAAAAAAATAAAGTCGAAATTTATTTTTTTAATTTATTTTTCAATTACAGTTGTCATTCAATATTATTTTATATTAGTTTTAGATGTACAGCATACTGGTTAGACAATCATACAATTTACAAAGTGACCTTCCTGATATTTTAAATAACCACCTGGCACCATACACAGTTATTACAATATTACAATGACTATATTGGAATTTTTACTTTAAAATTGCATTCTTCTGACTCTCTTTCACACACATATTTTTCTTTGAGGGAAGAGGTGCAGGGAATTTAAGAGTTTTCACAATGGAATAGAAGAATGATCTATTCCAATATCTGTTGTTTGGCTTTCTTCAATAATAGGTAACTTAGAGAAGAAACAAAGTTACTTCAGTGAAACCAACTGTACTGTTAAATGACTATTTAGGTATTAAATGTAAAAAAGCATTTTTCCCATATAAAATATTGGGTTAAATGTTTTAATTCTTTTTTATTTTTAATTTTTCTTAAGGGAGAAGCAGAGGCAGAGTGACAGACTCCTGCATGTGCCCCAACTGGGATCACCTGGCAAGCCCCCTACCTGCTGATGCTCTGTCCATTTGGGACCCTTGCTCTGTTGCTTGGCAACTGAGCTATTTTAGCACCTGAGGTGAGACCATGGAGCCATCCTCAGTGCCTGGGGCCATCTTTGCTTGAACCATTAGAGCCATGGCTGCAGGAGAGGTAGAGAGACAGAGAGAGAAAGGGGAGAGGGTGGGGAAAAGAAGCAGATGGTCATTTCTCCCGTGTACCCTCACCGGGAGTTGAACTGGAAGGTCCATACATGATGCCGACACTCTACTACTGAGTAAACTGGCAAGGCCCAAAAAGTAAGAGGCCCTGGCCAGTTGGTTCAGTGTATAGAGCATCAGCCTGGCACATGGACATATGGGGTTTTATCCTTGGTCAGGGCATGCATGAGAAGAGAACATCTGCTTCTTTCCTCCACCCTCTTCCCTTTCTGTCTGTCTTCCCCACTCATAGCCAGTGGCTTCATTGGTTTGAGGGTTGGCCTCAGGCACTGAGGATAGCTTGGTTGATTCAAGCATCAGCTCCAAATGGAGGTTGCCAGATGAATCCCAGTCAGGGCATATGTGGGAGTCTATCTCACTATATCCCCTCATCTTACTTAAAAATAAAAACGAATATTCCAAGGAACTACCATTTATATCTTGTGGAAGAATTTTTTTGTTCTATCTATAGATAATCACAGTATATATACTGAAATTCAGGTGTATAACTGCATTACTAAAAAGAAATACAATATACCTTGTTTTTCAGATAACAGCACCTTTTCCCCCTTAAAGATCACTAAAATAAATTAAAATAAAATTCCCCATGAAAGTAAGAATTATAATTCTTATTATTAACAATAATAGTTATGATCACTATTATTTTTGAGTATGCACCAGAAATTTTACATACCATCTCTGTTTTACAAATAAACTAAGTACAGAAAAATGATATATCAATAACTTGTTCAAGGTCACATAGCTAGGAAATTGGACTTAAGCCCAGTCAGGATAGTTTAGGTTATGTTCAGTAACAAAGAACCCCCAAACCTCAGCAGTTTATAATTGTAAAGGTGTGGCTTATGCTACCTGTTCACTGTGGACTTGCTATGACTCTACTTCATTATCTTCATTCTTGAACCCAAGCTGACAGTGAAGCCTCTTTTTGGAATATTTCCTCGAGTTATATTAGAGGGAAAAAAAGAGCATGATGAACCACATACTGGTTTTAAAAGAAGGGACAAGATGGCTGAGGAGCAATGTTAAACAACTATGTCACTTTTGGGAATTGAACATTGGTAGTTTGAATTTTAACAGCCAGAACACGTTATGGCCAAACTCAATGTCAGTGAGGTGGAAAAGTATAATCTTTCCACTGGGAGGGGCAGCAAATATTTGTGATCACTAACCAGCCTACTACCAACTGGTGTGTGGATGGCATAATTTAACCTTAAGCCAATGTAATGGTGTCCTGGTCTCAGTGATTGGTAATACATTGGACCAATCAGAGTGAAGCAAACATTGTTGTTTGATGGTTGCAGGAAGAATAGAGCTTGCTTCTTCTCTAACTAATATGGAACTGCTGTAGCCATTTTCCTGCCACAAAGAAAGAAGCACGGTAAAAGCCAATTCATGTATCAAGGAGAGGTGGAGTCCCAGTAATGAGGACCCCATGAATCTCCAGAATAGCTCACCTCAAGGGTGGGCAAACCTCTGAACTTTTCAATGATATATCCCAATAAACTCTCTTAGATTAAACTAGTTTAACTAAGATATTTTTATGACTTTTACTTTTAACTAATAATATTAATATCTAAGACCTAGCAAAGTCCTAAACTGTCTTGGAAATGACATGTATGCATGTATGTATAATATACTTAATTTTGTTAAAAAACAATGCAGCAACATAATCATACTGTCCTAAAACATCAACTATTAATCAGATTGCATATGTTCTTTCAGTCCCCTGCAATGTGCACTTATTTTTACATATGTTGTATCAAAACATACAAATAATTTTAATCCTGATTTTTTAATTTAAATGTTCATTTAAATTTTTTTCCCCAACATCATTATATAAAAATCATAAAGATCATGGGAATAGCTGTAACATATTCCAACAATCAGCTTTAATACAGTGTGGATAAAAATTTTCCTAATTTTGAACATTTAGGTTGTTTTCAGTTTTTTACTTTATAGATAACAGTGCCATGCATGTATAAATATGCATACAAGGAGAAGATGGGGAGTGTGCACACAATATTTGATACCATTGGTGCTTTTGTTTAGGCCTCTGTGCCCTCTGGACCACAAGGTGATAAAACACAGAATTCAGCAGGCATTGGGCTCTGCCTACTGCATGTTCCTGTCCTAGATACTCATGCATGCAAATCTGATATTATTTATTGTGCTAGCTTAAAAGTGGTATAAACATCTTAAAATTTTTGCTAGAATAAAGAATTCTGGTTTGAAATAATATTTAGAATAATTGATTAAAATTCAGAAGACAATAACTCCTTTTTTAAAAATTATCTTTTCTTCTTTTTCAAGTGAGAGGAGGGGAGATAGAGAAACAAACTCCTACATGCACCCCAACCGGGATCCACCTGGCAATCCCCATCTGGGGCTGATCCTTTTCCTATCTTGGGCCATGCTTACAACCAAGCTATTTTTAGCACCGAGGTGAAGCCTTCATGGGGCCATCCCTAGTGCCCAGGGCCAATACACTTGAACCAATTGAGCCATGGCTCTGGAAGGAGAAGAGAGAGAGAGAGAGAAGGGGGAAGAGTGGAGAAGTAGATGATTGCTTCTCCTGTGTGCCCTGACCAGGAATCGAACTCAGGACATCTACACTTCAGGCCAATGCTCTACCACTGAACCAACCAGCCAGGGCTGAAAGTAACTTCTAAATAGAAGCTAGTATCACAGGGAGACTTACAAACATGTTAGGAATAATAAGCAAGAGCAAATGCTACTGATATGTATCAATAAAGATTAAAGGCAAAAAATTAATTTTTGATACTTAGGTCTGCCACTGACATTAACTATTTATTTAAATCTGTTTGACTGTTTAGGAGATTATGCTGAAAAGGGGCAGCTCTTTATTGTCTAAGAGTCTATTTACTGCCCCACAGGGGTCAGATGGCTCTCCTGGCCTGGCCTTTCTACTGGCCTCTGATGGCTATTAGTCTCTGACCACACAACCCCCTTAACTTCACAGCTTGAGCTAATATTTTTCTTGCTGGCTTGATATTTATTTAGATTTATATCTATTTGTTATAAATAATTAAAATGAGCTAATGTGGTTATTCAAGAACAGTGTCCAGGCAGTTCTCCAAACGTATTTTTCCTTCTCTGTCTCATTTTAGAACTGGAAGACCAGTGGCCCCTTGATTGAATGGTGAATTTTTGGGTCCTGTTAATCTTGGTCTGGAGGGGGTTACATTGCTACAGCTGTTGATCCTGACACCTGTTTCTCAGTGCCGAACTGAAACACAATTTCTTGACAAACACATTAGCAAAAACATTCAACCTGCACCTAAAGAAATATTAAAATCAGAGCCAGGTTGTTTAATGGGTCTTAGGAAATCCTTCCTGGCAAAGTGTGGGCTGGCTCAGGATAAAGTGGTTTTATTGTAGTAGAGTCATATGGGTGTGTATTAGTAACTTTTGATCAGAGAACAAAAAATGAATCTAGATCTTCAAAAGAAAGCTAGCAAGTCAAATTTCCTCATAGTGAAGTTGGTCAAGAGAGGCTTACAGGAAAAGGTGATATTCCTCAGAAACGTCTCCTCAGAAACGATGTGTCAGTTAATCTAGAAGTGAGGAGATCTGTAGCTCCCAGGAAATAGGAGAAAGAATGAGGATTACCAGGAAAAATTAGGCCCTGGAAGACAGCCAGACAAAATGTCATTGCTTTTTTTAAAACCAGGCAAAGACAATACAAAGAAAGAACACTATAGGCTAATATCCCTGATGAACTTAGATGCTAAAATTCTCAACAAAATATTAGCAAACTGGATCCAGCAATACATGAAAAAAATCACACATTATGATCAAGTGAGATTTATTCTGGGGAGGCAAATTTGGTAAAATATTTGTAAATCAATCAATGTGATTTATCACATAAACAAAAGGAAGGAGAAAAATCACATGATAATATCAATAGATGCAGAAAAAGCATTTGATAAAACCCAGAACTGATTTATGATAAAAACTCTCAGCAAAGTGGGAATACAGGGAACATACCTCAACATGATAAAGACCATCTATGACAAACCCACAATCAAAATCATAATCAATGGGCAAAAACTAAAAGCAATCCCTTTAAGACCAGGAACATGGCAGGGGTGCCCCCTCTCACCACTCTTATTTAACATAGTTCTGGAAGTCCTAGCCACAGCAATCAGGCAACAAGAAGAAATAAAAGTCTTCCAAAATGAAAAAGAAAAAGCAAAACTATCATTATTTTCTGATGACATGATACTGTACATAGAAAACCCTAAAGTCTCAGTCAAAAAACTAATGGGCCTGATAAATGAATTCAGCAAGGTAGCAGGATATAAAATTAATATTCAGAAATCAGAGGCATTTTTATACACCAACAATGATCTGTCTGAAAGAGAAATAAAGAAAATAATTCCCTTCACTATTGCAACAACAAAAAAATAAAATACCTAGGAGTAAATTTAACCAAGGAGGTTAAAGACTTGTACTCAGAAAATTATAAAACATTGATAAAAGAAATCAAGGAAGATACAAACAAGTGGAAGCATATACCATGTTCATGATAAAAAGAATAAACATCATTAAAATGTCTATATTACCCAAAGCAATTTATAAATTCAATGCAATTTCTATTAAAATACCAATGACATACTTCAAAGATATAGAACAAATATTCCAAAAATTTATATGAAACCAAAAAAGAACACAAATAGCCTCAGCAATCTTGAAAAAGAAGAATAAAGTGGGTGGTATCACACTTCCTGGTATCAAAGTTTACTACAAGGCCATTGTACTCAAAACAGCTTAGTACTTGCATAAAAACAGGCATATAGATCAATGGAACAGAACAGAGAACCCAGAAATAAACCCACCCCTTTATGGGCAATTGATATTTGACAAAGAAGGTAAGAGCATACAATGGAGTAAAGACAGTCTCTTTAACAAATGGTGTTGGGAAAATTGGACATCTACCTGCAAAAATATGAAACTAGACCACCTACTTACACCATTCACAAAAATAAACTCAAAAATGGATAAAAGACTTAAATGTAAGTTGTGAAACCATAAGCATCTTAGAAGAAAACATAGGCAGTAAGCTCTCCAACATCTCTGCAGCAATATATTTGGTTTATCTCCACGGGCAAGGGAAATAAAGAACAGAATGAACAAATGGGACTATATCAAACTAAAAAGCTTTTGCACAGCTAAAGACAATATGAACAAAATAAAGAGATAAACCACACAATGGGAGAACATATTCGACAATACATCTGATAAGGGGTTAATAACCAAAATTTATAAAGAACTTGTAAAACTCAGCACCAGGAAGATAAACAATCCAATCAAAAAGTGGGCACAATAAATGAATAGACACTTCTCCAAAGAGGACATACAGATGGCCAATAAGCAGATAAAAAAAATGTTCAATATCACTAAACAGGAGAGAAATGTAAAATAAAACCACAATGAGATATCACCTCACACCAGTCAGAATGGCGCTCATTAACAAAATAACGCATGATAGGTGCTGGCGAGGATGTGGAGAAAGGGGAACCCTCCTGCCCTGCTGGTGGGAATGCAGACTGGTGCAGCCACTGTGGAAAACATTAGGGAGATTCCTCAAAAAATTAAAAATCGAACTGCCTTTTGACCCAGCCATCCCAGTTTTAGGAATATATCCCAAGAACACCACATCACTGATTCAAAAGAAGAAATGCACCCCCATGTTTATGGCAGCATTGTTCAGAATAGCCAAGATCTGGAAACAGCCCAAGTGTCCATCAGTGGACTAGTGGATTAAAAAGCTGGAGAATATTGGGTGATAGGTATGCATTATAATCAAATGTCAAAGTAACCTGCAGATGTTTTCTCTGAACATATGTACCCTGATTTATCAATTTCACCCCATTAAAATTAAAATTAATAAAAAAAAAAAGCTGTGGAACATATATACACAATGGAATACTATGCGGCCAAGAAAAAGAAGAAAATCTTACCTTTTGCGACAACATGGATGAACCTGGAAACTATCATGCTAAGTGAAATAAGCCAGGTAGAGAAAGAAAAATATCATATGACCTCACTCATTTGAGGAATCCAATGAACAATGTGAACTGAGGAACAAAATAGAGACAGTGACAGGGATCAAAGGGACCAGAGGGAAAGCGAACAGAAGGAAAGGGGATGAGAGGATGAGAGCAGAGAAGGAAAGAGATTGGTGAAATTATATAAACATAACACAATGTTATAGAGAGCAGAAAAGCAAATCTTGGAGGGAATGGGGGAGGGCGTTTTGGGGTAAGGGGCAAGGGGGATGTTGAGAGGAACTCGGGGGAGGGGGGTGCATTTGGGGGACAGTAGAATATATGTAAACACAATAAATTAAAATCAATAAAAAATATCTAAAAATATGCCATTGCTTCTTGCAACCCTTACATAATCACTGCAGAAATGAGCAACAGGGGCAATCACTTTGAAGTGACTGATTACTTCACACATACCTTTGGCTAAAATCCACTCAAAGACTACAGAAAACTAGCATCTTTTTTATTATAAATTTTAAAATGTTTTAATTTTTCAACCAATGGTCTGAGTATTATCTTAGACAATGCTTTAGAATCTTGTTTTGTAGAACTTTTCTTCCAAAAAACTGCACTATAATGCCAAGAATATTTATCCCCCATAATTCAAATTTGGAGTAATGCCAAAGCCTATTATAGAATTTCATTTTGATACTTGATTTTGAATATCTAATGTAAACTAACATATTCCCCTCTCTCTTTTTTTCTAGCAAATGCCACGCCTTCAAAACAGCCCTCCACCAGTGACTTGTTTTGATGGCTCTGCTCTCAGGCTTTCTCTGGTACCGGGAATGTAACTTTCTGAGGGCAGGCCACGCCTGTAGTGTTCATTGGCTTCTCCTGGTGTTAGTAAGCACCATGCTGACTCATTGGATAAGAAGTGCTAATGGATTTTCTGTATCCTTATAGCTATGTTTACTGACACAAAAACTTACTAAGTGGAAATTGAGTAAGAAATGAATACATATTATAAGATGAGAGAACTTGAATGAACTTCCCGTTTAGTAAAATATGTGCTTAGCACTTAAAAAAAGTGTGCAGGTGTTTAGGAGAAATAGAAAAGTCTGTAGCATGTTTTCTCTTTTCAGAATTCCCCAACAACAGCAAATTGTTTTGGATTTTCTTAAGGGTTTTTCCTTGCACTCTCCAATTACCTTTTGAGGACCATTGCTAAAGGACGAAGCTGGCACTTCTGCTTTCTGAAAGAGCCTGGTAGCTCACGGAGAGAAAATCTCTGGCTTTCAGTTTCCATTTGGTAATAGCCCCATGCACATCAAGTCTGACAGGCCACTTATTGCTTTTGGCAGCAGAACAGGGACTGTGCACAGGGAAGGTTGAAGTGGGAAAACTGCAGGATGCAGGAGCAGGAGCAGCCGGGAGTGCTTGGGAAAGGGCAGATAAGAAAGCTCATGCCCTGGATGCTCGCTAATGAGGACGGAAACTCACAGAGCTATTGCTAACCCAGAAGGAGCCCTACTGCGTGTCCCCATTTGCTGAGGGAGCCATTGCCTCCTCATGCACTCTTTAGGTCCTCAACCTCACTGCTTGCCCAACAAATATTCTGTGAAGACAAACAGCAAACCTTGAAAATCATTGAGAATAAGCTGGTGTGTAGAGAAAAGCAGTCATGTTACAAAGCAATTACTTAGCCAAGAGTCTGAGGTCTTCGGTTTTATTTCTGAATAAAAAATTTTATGTAAAAACATATTTGGCATCTTTACTTTAATCAGTCCCTGGTAGATGGGTACAATTGCATTCCTTAATGCCACAGAGATGTTATAAGAATTAATGCTTTTAAAGTGTGGACTTAAAATCAAGATTATTTCAACTTGAACCACATGAAAGGCTTATAAGATAACAAGCACTTAAATGTGTATAGGTTAGACACTAAGAAATTTCTTTTTCTTCCCCTGCTAGAATTTAAGCAGCCTAAGCCATAGAATATGTTCAATCTTACCATGTAATTTTAGTTATTGATTGCTATAACAATGCTCATATAAATACTGTAAGACTTAGTAATTGTTTGCAGAATCTGATTCACTGGGGAAAAGTACTCTGGCTATTTTAAGCACTGAGGTACATGTTCTCCAAGTGAGTCTACTGTCATAGCAACTGCTTTACCGCAGAAAAATGAGAAAGGGTCTCAAGTTAGGAGTGCTTTTCCTTCCTTCCCTTGCATTTGGAAATCTTTCCTTAGCTCTTAGAATTAAGTTTCATGATTCAGACACTTATCATGGAAAATTTCACTTAATGAATAATAATTCTGTGGCAATTTTTAATTTTCTCAAGTGCCAGCTTTAATGAACATTCAAATACGATGGTTTCACATGAAAGGTTAAGAAAGCATGCCAAAATATCAGACAAGCACATGGCAAATGAATGGGAAAATGAACTGTATGGGTTTGTGTAAATACACCTGGAACATTCAGATTTAAAAAACTCAGGTCAGAAATTTAAGGCCCATAGGGATCTCCTTAATTTTCATTACGTTATGGTTAATGTGATCAGACATGGAATTATAAACTGCTTTACATGCTGCATAAAAGTTAATCAAATCACCACCCAGCCAATGTCTTGATGAAGCAGTCTCTCCTGCTTAGACACTAAGGTGGAGCTGGGGTGATTAATCCATTGGGGGGAAATGTCGTAGTGGCTCACAATCAATGAACAATGAAAGAGCTGGCAAGTGGGGAAGAGCACTGTGTAGTGACTTTTGTACAGGAATAAAAGGGTTCCACTGGAACACCTAAATTTTCTAGTCAAAAAGTGTTTGTATAACATGACCACAGACATTCATCAAATCAAAGTTATTATGCTGGGAAAACATTTAACACTTTCACTCTTTAAAGAAAAGCAGTGGTGAATAAAGAAAGAAATTATGCACATGAAATTACTTATCTGAAAATGTTTAGGTCCAGAAGCATTGTGCAATTTAGAACTTTTTGGATATTGGGTAGATAATAAGGGAAATATACATACCCTCTCTACATAAAACCCTGAGTGAGGTCTGGGCAACACCCTGTAATAAAACAAATTGATAGTTCAGCAGTGAAATGTGTGAATATTTGCACTGACAGTGATCAATGAAGATCAAATAGCCTCAAGTCAGTTCAGGGCAGGTTTTGTTGCCAGATGAGTTCAGGTCTGGTCAGGCTTTGTTGCCAAATGAGTTATGAAAAGTCTTTCATTTATTAAACGTCTTAAATCTCTCTGAAATTAAAAATTGGTGGATAAGAGATTGTGAACCCGCATTGCTTTATGCAATGACCAACACACCCCTCTCTGTATATACTGAATAAGGCAGAAAGTAGGAACTGTTCAGAAAGGAGGTGATTTAAGGAGTTGTGGAGCTACAAGTTAGTGAAGGAAAATAGTACTATCTGGGAACATCTGCCTTCCAGCAGAATATTCTTTTTTTTTTTGTCAATATTTTTAAAATTAATTTTAATGGGGTGACATTAATAAATCAGGGTACATATGTTCAAAGAAAACATCTCCAGGTTATCTTATCATTCAATTATGTTGCCTACCCATCACCCAAAGTCAAATTGTCCTCTGTCACCTTCTATCTGGTTTTTTTTGTGCCCCTCCCCTCCCCACTCTCCCACCCTCTCCTCCCTCCCCCCACCCCGTAACCACCACACTCTTGTCCATGTCTCATAGTCTCACTTTTATGTCCCACCTATGTATGAAATCATGCTGTTCTCAGTTTTTTTTCTGTTTTATAGCAGAATATTCTTTATGTTTCTAACAAAAACAGGAAGCTGAAGAAATGATCTGAGAAGTGTGATGATCATTCTCGAGTTATACTGGCATAGATACGGGCAGTATGCATATATCTTCACACAATATTGAAGTAAAAAGGTGAAGTAAGGAATACTAGTATGTCTAGCAATAATAGGTATGATTATATAATAGACACATTTGTGGAGAGGCAAAAAGTAAAGAATTTGGCATAAATTAACAAAGTTCCTGAGTTCAACCTGACCAATGGTGACACAGTGGATCGAATGTAGACCAGGAATGCTGAGGACCCAGGTTCAAAACCCCAACATTGCCGGCTTGAGCACAGGCTCACCACCTTGAATACAGGGTCACTGGCTTGCGCGTGGTATCATAGACATGCTCCCATGGTTGCTAGCTTGAGCCCAAGGTTGCTGGCTTGTGCAAAGGATCACACACTTGGCTGGAGCCCCTCCGGTCAAGGCACATAAGAAAAGCAATCAATGAACAACTCAAGTGCCACAACTACAAGTTGATGCTTCTCATCTCTCTCTCTTTCCTTGTTGAAAAAAAAAGTTCCTGTGTTCAAATCCTGACTTCATTACTGGCTGAATTTATCTAAATCTCAGTTTCCTTATCCGTGGAATAAGGAGAGTAATTCATAAGGTTCTTAGGAGGCACCAATAACATAAAACCATAAGACACTTGGTATAATATTTAAAAATAAAATAAAAAAGTTACCAGTTGTTACTAACGGTAACGGTAAAGACACAATGTCTCACTTATCTGGAGTGCTGACTTAACATCAATGGTGTCACAGGATTACAGGTAAATACCTGCAATGTGCCTCTGATAAGGCCATGTTTTTGAGGTAAACACATTTGAGAAATGTGTTTCTTGAGTAGAAATTTGCTTCAGTTATACCTTTATATAAAAGCAAGAGCCTTTTTTGTTAACTTATTTCATTACTCTGGCCAACTGCCCTGAACTTCCACTTTCTATTTTGTTTTGTGTGATAGTGTTTTTTGTTTTTTTTTTTTTGTTTTTTTTTGTTTTTTTTTTTTTTACAGGGACACAGAGAGAGAGACAGATAGGGACAGACAGACAGGAACGGAGAGAGGTGAGAAGCATCAATCATTAGTTTTTTGTTGCCGTCACAACACCTTAGTTGTTCATTGATTGCTTTCTCACATGTGCCTTGACTGCGGGCCTTCAGCAGACCGAGCAACCCCCTGCTGGAGCCAGAGACCTTGGGTCCAAGCTGATAAGCTTTTTGCTCAAGCCAGATGGGCCCACGCTCAAGCTGGTGAGCTCGGGGTCTCGAACCTGGGTCTTCCTCATCCCAGTCCGATGCTCTATCCACTGCGCCACCACCTGGTCAGACTGATAGTGGGTTTTAAATCAACCAATTTACAAGGTCCTAGAATTCTGTTACAACTGGATACAAAAACTATTATTTGAATTAATCTTATCTCTTGGTTGTCATGTCTCATAACTCATAATCTTTTATGTGTTGAGTTTGGGGCTGTCTCTTTACCCTTTACCATAAAGCTACATACCTGAAAGATAGCCAATCTTTTCCTTTCTTTCCCCTTAAATTTTGAAAATATTTTTATGGATTGATATTAGAGAGAGGGAAAGAGAGAGAGAGAGAGACATCAATTTGTTGTTCTACTTATTTATGCATTCCTTGGTTGATTCTTGTATGTGCCCTGACTGGGATAAAACCTGCAACCTTGCCCTATTGGGAGGAGGCTCTAACTGACTGAGCTACCCAGCCAGGGCCTCCCTCCCCTTAATTTTTATTGCAAAACTAATTTACATGCTTTGCTGATATTCTTTTAATCCAAAGCCAAATAATATACTTGTGTGTGTGTGTAATAAACACATTTTAGGAAGAAAATCTATTGTGAAATTTCATAATTTCATCACCTCAATCCCACTTTCTAGAGGTAATTGATATTAACCATTAGGCCTGTGTTCTTCCAAACAACTCTCTATGGGTATACCGATATTCATATTCTACAAGGTAATGAGGAAATTGTTAACCGAGCAAAAATAAAGCCATTGTGTACGTACTGTTCTGAAGCTTGCTTTCTTCCCTCTTTAACCATGTACCATGGGCATCTCATATATTATTTTGTATTGTTATATTGTTTAGGCATAATTGTGCATAGTCATTGATTTACTTCCTCATTCACTGAAGTAATATTTACTGATCATCAAAATGAGAAAAATATGTATTAGTTGCTATGGAGAAGGCAAGGTCGTAAGAGGCAGAGTTTTCCCCTCTGTATTCTTATAATCTAGGAAGAGAAATAAGACAGGGACACAAATAACATCAATATTAAGTAGTTAATTACAGAATATATAAACTTAGATTTCAGTACCAGTGTGGGTCAGAAGAAAGTAAATTAACTTTTAGAAAGGCTGATGAGAACGGTTTTAAAGGAGATTTTAAATTTATATTGGGTCTGGAAAGATTGGTTGGATTTCCACTGATGTAAAAAAAAGGAAAAAAAAATAACCTTTAGCCAAATCTCTGAGAGAAGAAAATATCGGACATGTTTAAAGGAGGGTCATAATCTACAGTGATTGTCAAACACATTTTCTCTTTTCTTTTTCTTTTTTTGAGAGAGAGAGAGAGAGAAAGATAGAGAAAGGGAGAGAGAGAGATAGAGAGCGAGCGCGGGAGAGAAGCATCAACTCATTGCTCTACTTGGTTGTCCACCCATTGATTGTTTATTATATTTCCCTGACTGGGGCTCGAACTAGCAACCTTATAGTCGAAATGGTGACCCCAGGATGAACTGGGAACCTTAATGCTCTATCCACTGTGCCACCAGCCAGTGCTCAAACAGTTATTTAGTTTTTTATTTTGAAAGTATGTTTGTTAAAGGTGGGGGCAGTGAAACAAGGAAGGGCTTAGGACAGAAGAGGCAACAGGAGAGTCTCTGCGGAGCTGCCTTGGCTCACTGGGAAATAACGGCCACAGTGAAAGGAGTGAGCCTCAAGGCTGGGCTGCTTCAGCTCATGGGAGGCCGTGGGGACAGGTTCACGGGGTCAGCCAGGGATGAGCTGCCGCTGCCCATTGCTTCCCTGGTCACCAGCCTTGTGGGGTCCCTTGGAGTTTAGGAGATGCACGCCTGTGAGGGAAGAACAGGGGTGAGAGTGTGCCGGTCAAAAACTTCTTGATTTCACAGATATTAATAAGCAGGGAGAAATGTATGAAATAAAGCATGAAAACACAGTATTGGTCAAGGTGGCTGGAATGGCAGATTTCCAGAATATAGAACTGACAGAAATGTCTAAAAAAGTAAGTGGAAGCTAAATCATGAAGAGTCCTAAAAGCCAGCAGAAATCTGAAATTTGCCTATTTTGATTCTTGTGCATAATTTCCTTTCAAAGCTTTCTTTTCTTCTTACCACAAGCTGTTAGAATTTAGGAACAGATAAACATAAAGTTGGCATCTGGAATCCTTATTCAAATGATGCCTCTAAAGCCATTGGTACATTTTGGCAGGCCCTCCCATTGTTCTCATTATACTTGTCTTTTCCATAAAGAGATAAACATTTCATATTCATGTGCCCAGTACTGTGCTAAGCACCAGGATGTCAGTGGTGAACGACACAGTCTCAGCCCTCTGTGCTATGGCCTGGTTGATGGAGTTGCCAGTGCCTTCTCCCCACTTCCCAGACATCATCAGTGTCAAATTTTGCTGGCTTAGTTAGCAACCATTTAAAATATCCATTGCCTCACTGTCACCTTCTACTGCCTTGGACTTGTTTCATATCTGTGGTTATGATTTCCTGCTTGCCTTGCCAAACTCTGATTTCTTGAAATCTCCTTGCCCTTTCTTAACACCTGGGTGACTTTTCCCCCACTGAGCTTTACTTAAAGAAGAACTATTTGCACATACATTTTTATATTTTTTACAATATATCCATAATTATTCTGTGAAAGAATCATTAGTTTTTGGATTACCTTGATGTTGATGGTGACTACAATGAAGATGATGAGGTATAGGTAAGCTTAGAAATATGCCAAGTGTCCCCTACAGAAAACGTTTAAAATAGTAAACACAAATAGAGAAAACCTGTATTTGAGTCCTAGAATTAGGCATGAAGCTCATTATACATATTTAGGGATTTTCACTTTCTTGAGAAATTGACTGTTACAAAATTTCACTCCTTTCCCTTCTTCTGGAATCCACTTTGTCTGATGTTTTTTGTTTTTTTTTCTTTTTACAGGGACAGAGAGAGAGTCAGAGAGAGGGACAGACAGGGACAGACATACAGGAATGGAGAGAGATGAGAAGCATCAATCATTAGTTTTTCGTTGTGACACCTTAGTTGTTCATTGATTGCTTTCTCACATGTGCCTTGACCGCAGGCCTTCAGCAGACCGAGCCACCCCTTGCTGGAGCCAGTGACCTTGGGTCCAAGCTGGTGAGCCTTTGCTCAAGCCAGAAGAGCCCCCACTCAAGCTGGCAACCTCGGGGTCTTGAACGTGGGTCCTCGGCATCCCAGTCCGACACTCCATCCACTGCGCCACCACCTAGTCAGGCCACTTTGTCTGATGTTAACATAGTTTTCCAAGATGGTCCCAATGATACCTCCTCCTGGTATACACACCCTTGTATAGTCCTCTCTCACGTTGTACCAAAATTAGACTGTGTAACTAATAAAATATGGTAAAAATGGAGTTATTTCACTTCTGAGACTAAATTATAAAAGACTGTGACTTCTCTCATAGGCCCCCTCTCTTTGTCTGTCTTTCCTAGATCACTTCCTCTGGGGGAAGTCATGTTGTGAGCAGCCCTATGAAGAATCCAAGTGGCATGGAGCTGAAGGCCCCTACCAACCACCAGATAAGTGGGCTTGGACACAGATCCCTGAGACCCAGCCAGGCCTGGCTCCTAGATTGTGTGACACTGTTAGTAAGAACACCCAGCTAAACCACCCCAGGTTCTGACACACAGAAATCATGAGATAATAAATGTTTGTTGTTGTAAACTACTACTGTTAGGGTAATTTGTTATACAGCAATGGATAACATCTAGCTTTCTTTTGACTAGTATTTTCATGGTCTTTTGAGGGTCCCAAGACCAGCTCAAGTTCAGTGATTGGCCAGAAGGAATCACAGGCCTCAAGAGAAGGTAATATTTGCAGCTGAAGCTTAGTACAGTGCAAGATACAGGAGTAAAGCTGCCGGAAAGATATTTGCATTGGGCAGAGTGGGGGAGGGTGGAGAGTAATCAAAGAAATGAGTGAAATTATGATGTGATATGTGCCATGAAGAAGGCTTGTGTGATGACACTATATACAGAAGGACTCTACCGGTCAGAAAAGGTAGGGAGAATGTTCTTGAGGAGGTGTAAATTGAGATTTGAAAACAAAGTAGAAGATAATCAGACAAGATGGGGTGAGAACTAGGAAGAGGAAACAACCCGTGTAAAGTTACCGGGGCACAAAAGATCTAAATGTAGGACTTTCAAATAACCCTCTTAGATGCTCACTCAGTGAGTATACCCAATCTCTGAAATATCACTTATTACCAAAAACACCTATCTGGCATTATGGGGGTACCTGCATGGGGGCAGATTTTATTTCTTTTTTGCTTTTTCAGAGACAGAGAGAGAGTCAGAGAGAGGGATAGATAGGGACAGACAGGCAAGAACGGAGAGAGGTGAGAAGCATCAATCATCAGTTTTTCATTGTGACACCTTAGTTGTTCATTGGTTGCTTTCTCACATGTGCCTTGACCACAGGCCTTCAGCAGACCGAGTAACCCCTTGCTCGAGTCAGCGACCTTGGGTCCAAGCTGGTGAGTTTTTACTCAAGCCAGATGAGCCCGCGCTCAAGCTGGTGACCTTGGGGTCTCGAACCTGGGCCCTGACACATCCCAGTCTGATGCTCTATCACTGCGCCACCACCTGGTCAGGCAGATTTTATTTCAATGTAAAGAATTACTTTGGATTGTTCTTTGGAGTTATTGTCCCCACCTCACATTTTACAGTACCTGAAGCTTATATATTTTTTGGGTTCTCTTCAAGACAATAAATACAAATGATGGATACAAAGTTAAGTACAGAGCTTAGAAGAGGACCCTGCAAGGGAGAAGCCCTGAGACTGATGTTTCATTAGTTTCAGGATAAATAAACCTACCTCCTGTTTTCAGGTATTCAGACAAAGGGTGATGACCATTTATTGGTAATGTTATCAAGGAAATTCAGATGTTGTGTAGAAATCTGGACCTCAGAGACCTCTAATTTTCTTCCAGATAAAGATTTTGTGTTTACTTGACGTAAGTTTGAGAACTGCATAGGTCAAAGTTTGACCCTGTATTCTTCACCTCCAAACTGGTTTGAAGTATCTGAGAGCCAAATAATGGTGTGGGACTGAATGTGTGGGAGTGGGTGTGTCTTTCAGGTTCTGAATGAAATGAATCAGAAAGCAGAATGTCTAGCTTTGTTCCCTAGCCGATTGTTTTGTTCCAGCACTCAAATCTCAAGCCAGAGAATATGAGCTAAACAGTTTTCTGGATCAAAACCTGGGTTTGATTTCCATGCAAACCAATGCATGCATGTACATGGAGAACTGTCAGGGATGGCCCAGAGACAGCACCTCCACCCTCCACCCCCACCCTTCACCTGACTCCATAGTCAGAGGAGGCTCGAGGAGAGGAGATGGAGGTTTTTGTGTGTGTCTGTCATCCCTGCTGCATACATTACACCATTGTTAGGAGGGAAGAAGGGCACATTACAATAATTGCCACCCCCTCAAACGAACAACAAAAACAAAACCCTCAGAGTTAGTTGTGCTCTGAATCATTATTATAAAACACAACTAATACAAATGACAACAAAATAATAACAGCAGCACTGTGGCCGAGTGCTTTTGCATTCCGGAGTAGTTTTCTGGGCAGATAGATCATAAAGCTCCTAGCAGACTTTAATTAGAGCTCAGAAGTAGGTGAATTATGTGGCTAAAGTTCCTGCCATTCTGGTCACTGGAGATGTAAAATCAGGTAAGGTTAAGTGGTCAATTTATGGACACCTGGTCATGCTCATCAGTGACTGTGTTTCCAGTCTGTCAGGTTTCTTGGAATTTGACCTTTCTGTAGTTCTGCCAGGCCTGGCTGGCCTTATTGCAGGTGCTGAGGTTTAGAGCTAATGTGTTATGTAAGCCTGTTGCTCCAACATGTTAATGTTGGCCATGCCAGGTCTGGACCTGTTCATTTTTTTTTTTTTGAGTAAGTCTACAAGGCACATCTCTGAGCCCAGGGATAACTGTCCTAAGCCAGATAGGTTCTATCCAAGCACCTTCCAGGTATGACATGCCAACAAGGGCAGTCCTTTTCGATGAGAGAGAACTGACTGCATATGGCTCTAGGTTGGTTTAAGTTTCTTCTGTTTTAATATCTAAGAACATATTTTAAAAAACATATTTTTGCTATTTATTCTTAGATACCTGCTACCACTTCTAAGAAGACAGGAAAATTTTTAGCACTGGTAAGAAAATAAAAGACAAAGTCCCCTGGAAATTTATAAAGATTTGGAATTCATGTACTGGGTACCTCTTCCCTGCTCATACTTCTGGTGTGTCTTTATTTTGTGCCCTGTGAGGACAGAGTTCTACCTTAGAAAGTAGCTCTCAGACCAATGGTGAGTGAATGGGTTTGCTCACCCAGGATTCAATCTTGGCTGATTAGGGATTTCCCAAATATCCACAGTTTCTATTAACCTTATCCAGATACCCATATGTTGACACAAATCTACTTCAAATCTATGTACTTTTTTTTTTTTTGTACCAACAATTGGAAAAATTGAGAATATTTTCTTTACTTATTAGGCAAAAAGTGATTATCTCTTATTTATCTTAAAACAATACTTTTCAAACTTAACTGGCTTTCACTAAGTCTGACACTTGGGGTTTTCGAGAACCAGCCTTTCTTATAAACCAACTTCATGTTTATAATTTCTAAAACTGTGATTCTATTCCTTCTCACTCCCTTTCTTCTGGTTCTGTCTATCTATATTTCTAATTCCCTTCTTATCTTTTAATTTTTATTGTGTTTTTCTGGGTCTTTTCTTTTTCTTCAATGTCTTTCTTAAATTATTGAAATAAAAATTTCACTCACTTGGCTAACCTGTGGTGGCATAGTGGATCAAGTGTTAACCAGGAATGCTGAGGTCACTGGTTCAAAACCCCTGGCTTGCCTGGTCAAGGCACATATGCACATATGAGAAGCAAGTACAAATTGATGCTTCCCATCCCTCCTACCCACTGCTGCCTTTTTCCCTCTCTCCCTCCTATCTCTAAAAAATTTAATAAGTAAATTCTTAAAAACAAACAAACAAGCAAGCAAAAAAGAATTTCACATACTTGTTCATATTTCACTGTGATTTTTTCTGAAGATACCTAGTGATTTACTTTTATGCTTTAAAAAATACTTTGTTTATAAAACTATCAATGTTATAACTTTTTTGGTCTTAGTAGCTAACTGGGTTGATGTATTTATTTTCTTAAGTTTTTAATTGTTGATTATAGAGAGAGAGGAAGGGAGAGACAGAAATATCAATCTGTTCTTGTATGTGCCCTGACCAGGGATGAAACCTGTAACGTCTGCTATCCAGCCAGGGCTGGACTAATGTATGTATTAGTATGTATGTATGTATAATGTATGTATTTTCTTTATTTAGGAACAATGCTTCTTGGTACTTTTTTCTTAAAGTTTAACTAATAGCTCAGAATCTATCTTCTTGTAGGTAAAACATTTTTCTCTTAAATTATTAACTATTCTTGTATACTTGAAAGATTATTTCTCTTTCTGCTTGGAGGGTCCATAATCACTGTCTTTCTCCTAAATGAATTGATACCACACTACTGGAAAATCTTAGTATTAGCCATAATTTACCAACAGCTTAAGTGACAGTTGTCCTGAGACATAGACTTGGTGAGCAGAGCCTTTAGGATGGATGTTTTTACTGGTCTCTTTTCAGATGTAATAATAGGACAATACACAACAGGGACAAAAGCTGCATGCTAATGTTGGGCAAATGAGTTTGTAAAATTTGTATTTTTTGAGTTTGCTTACTTTTATTGTTAAAAAATAGCACTGGGCAGCCACGTGTGTGCTTGCCCTCAGAGCATGGCAGTTGATTGCAAATTTTGGGTTGTATTCTTACTTGGTAGGGGCCATTGTTTTGCTAATGTTTGCTGGAGGAGGGGGTCTGTGTGGGACCAGATAGTTTTGCAGACAGAGAGAAGGTGTGCAGATGGGGAACCAGAGCTGAGGGGTTTTGTGAGCTCTGCTGAGACTGGTGGGGCCTTTGATTCTAGGAGAAACTGGAAAAGATTCTCCTGGTTGTGGAACCGGAAAATGCGTCAGGGCTTTGAGAGCCCTGAATGAAAGGGAAGTGTTTTCCCTGCCTGTTTGCTCATCTGTCAGTGCGAGATTTTAATAAAGGAATGGCCTACCATTTTTTGGCTCCACTGTTTCTTTACTGTTTGCCTGAATCCGATGTGAACCCGCATGGCCATGATAGTCGCAGCCACTGGCCCTACGGCTAGTATCTTAGTTTACTAAGGCTGGTCATATAAGTACCACCAACTGGGTGGCTTACACAACAGAAAACTTATTTTCTAATGATTCTGGAAGCTAGAAGTGCAAGATCAAGGTATCATCAGGGTTGGTTTCTTCTGAGACTTTTTTTCTTAGCTTGTAGATCCTCCTTTCCTTGGGTCTTCACCACGTCTCCCCTCTGTGTCCCTGTGACCCAATTTCTTTTTATAAAGCCACCAAGCATATTGGATTAGTTCCATTCTAATGATTCATTTTAATTCAATTATCTTTTAAAAACTCTATGTCCAAATACAATCACATTTGAGGTAGTGGGGGTTAGGATTTCATTATGTAAACCTGGGGGAGGAGAACAAAATTCAGCCCATAACATTATATAAACAACCCTCATACTGATGCCCAGTTTCCAGCAACAACAATTAGCTCCAAAATATAGCTCAAACCTCAAAGTCAGTGCAAAAGTTGACTATGGAGCGTCCTTAGGTTCAGATGTTGCAGGTTCCTCTTTCACTTACAGATACTTCATAAAACTGTGAATAAGCTGCTTATCTGATTCCCCAACCTGAAATAGACCAAGGTGTAGAGTAACTGCCAATCAAGAAAAAGCCACACACACTGGGAGGGGCAGACACACCCACCTCAGCAGGAAGTGACTCCAGCACTTGGAGGGCAGAAGAAAAACCTTAAAAGGGCAAAACTAGATTGCCAAATGCCACATAGTGCAATGAGAGCAGATACTAACAATACTTCCAACTTGTTAAGAGGAATGATGTTACTTTCAAAAAGCCACAGTAGAAGACTGGAAATCTTCCCATTAAATAATTGTTTAGACATTTGAAGGAGATACAACTATAGCTATTATAGTAATTCACCTATGCAAAATTTAAATTTCCCAGTTTTACTGGCTGACTGCTTCTTTGTATAGATGGCAGACCAGGCCTGCTTGAAATTCATAAAGGAACTCTAACCCTGAATGAGAGCATTAAAAAAGGGTTTTAGGGGCCAGGGCTCTTCTCTTCCCTATGGTGCTCAGTGAGGTTCTCAGGTTTTAAATTAACCATCCAGTGAGGCTTGACAAGTCGTCACTGAGATTCACTAATTTCAAAGATGTCCATCGGACAACTTTGAAGATACAGCCTGTGTACTGTGCAGTAGGGACAGCTTAAATAAAAACTTCAATAACTTCTATAATAATTTTATGAACAGTGCAAAATATGGCATTGCATTTGTATGCACTTGTGTTACACATAGCAATACGTTTAGTGGAAACATTTAAACTATACCACAGTCTTTATAACCTTGTTTGGCATTTCTTAGATTTTAAGAAACCAGGAACCTCAAAACTGGGTGTGCCCTGGGCAGTTCTGAGCTGTGAGAGGCCCTGAACAAGAATGTGCCATGAGCTCAGCCTCACCCTTTCCTGAATCATCTCCAGTTGGCATGTTGTGCCTCTGATCCCCTTCTGTTTCCTGCCATACTTATTTAGTTGTTTTATCTGTTTTACAAGATTATGAGCTTAATTCCCAATGGCCACTCCCCACGGCAAATGTACCTATTGCTTTTTACTTGTTAAACCATTTAGTCTTCTGTAGTGTTCGTTGCAGGTACCTTTCTGGGGTGACCCTCAGAACTCTTAAAGGAAGTTCAGCCAAAATGCTTTGCTAGAGAGTTTGCACAGCTCACTGTGGTGGTGTGTTGGAAAATGTTTAACAGGTTCTCAGGTGGCTGGTGAGGAGGAAGGCCTCATTCCTAGTGTTTGTTGGGTCTAGGTCTCACTGAATGTGGAGTTGAGAGATGTGCACTATTGGCTCTTGCTTCCTGAACAGACTTCAGAAGGTTCTAGCACATCTCTGGCTCACAGCTCAGGGATAGTGAGAAATGCTATTCTTTAGGAAACGGAGACACCTCTGGAATCCCTTCTCCATCGGCACCAGGCAGGCCTGTAGTACATAGTCACAAGGCGGCCTCACTTTTCAGGTTTGCCACCTCCCAGGCTTCCCCAACTAATTGCACGAGACCTTGATAAACCCTGAAATAGCTTTAAAGTCATGGGCAATGAGCCCTGAAATGGATCTACGCACAAGTTTCTTAAGGCTCACTAATATGAAGGCAATTTAAAACTCTCAGAATTCGTAATGTGTACATACAGGCTGACTTTAGGTTTATAGTCATTAACTTTCCAAATTAATTTTTTCCCTCCCTTTTTGCATGCACACATGCTCACTTCTTAGGCACATGCTAAGGTAATTTTTATCAAAGAGAGGCAAAAGTTTCATCCCCTCCCCTTCCTTCCTCCCTTCTCCCATTTCCATATACCAGACTGACCAGATTTTTAACAGCTTTAACCAGGGATTTTTGGTTTATTCTTCTATCCCCCAATACAATGTCTTATTCACAATAGTCAGAAAATGTTTCTTAAGTGTCATCTCATTTAGTATATGAGAAATACCTTTTTCCTTTACTACTGGCGCTCATAAATGTTCATTAATTTTTGCATGAGAACTAATTAATTAATTGAGATATTTGTAATGTAAAATAAACATTTTGTCCTTAGAAGAATTAGTTTTTCTGCTTTAGACAGCAGAGGCTGGACAGTGGAGGTGTCCGGCCTTGCTCTGCCCACTTTTTTTGTTATAATAACCAACATGTAGTTGTCTATCTCCTATAACCAAACTCTTCCCTAAATTGACAGAGTTTCAAAAGCTTTGGCCTGTTAGGATCCAGAGCCCATGCTTAGTCAGGCTGGTTTCTAAGACTTGAGGAATGGGAAAAATCTGAGTCTTAAAAACAAATTAACCCACTAAAAAGATTATAGTAAAAAAGACAGACAACAACTATTAGTGAGGATGTCGAGAAACTAGATTCCTCAGAAATTATTGGTGGGACATGAGATGGTACAGCCACTTTTGGAAAATAGTTTGGCAGTTTCTGAAAAGTAAAATATAAACTTGTCATATGAGCCAGCAATCCTAGTTCTAGGTATCTGTCCCTGAGAAATGAAAACACAGGTCCATAGAGAGAGATGTATGGGAATGTTCATAACAGGTTTATTCTTAACAGTCCCAAACTGGAAAAAATTCAAATGTCTATCAACTGCTGAATAAAAGAACAAAATGCAATGTACCTATACAATTCAATACTCTGCAATGAAAAGTAAAGAAGCACTGATACGTGCCACAATGTGAAAGAGCCGTGATCTCATTATGCTCAGTGAAAGAGGCCAGACACAGCAAACTATGTGTTGTATGTCTCCATGTACGTGAAATTTCTGGGAAAGGCCAACTGTGAGAGAAAGAAAGGAGAAATGTGGTTGTTTGGGGACAGGGGATAGGAAAAGGGATTACCTATAAGTAGCCACAAGGAATCTTTTTGGGGTGATAGAATGTACATTTTGCACAAGTGTGAATTTACTAAAAATCGTTAAATTGTCCTAAAAATGGGTGAATTTTCTGGTATATAAATTATAAAACTTTTTGAAAAACAACATAAAAAGTGGACTTTATTAGTTCTATTTAGCTATTGGTTTTTTTTTTGGTCAGTTTACAAAATGCCAATGTGGCTATATGTCACTCAGTCACAGCTCTTCTTTTTATTTGTGGATGAGGAGACTGGCTAAATATGTCTTTGGAGGAAGCAAGGGCTAGATCAGGCCCAAGAAGTCTGCAGATGCATTGACAGATTTTCCTTCAGTAGTAGGCATATTAATTACATAGACTGCAGGAAAGGGCATGACTTATTCACCCTTTCTTGCACATTGTTGTCCTTGGGAGGGAATGATGCATGCTGGGAGGATTGGACTGTATGTAGGATATTGCACTATCTCAATTCCAGGAGACAAAGATACTTCTCGTTTAAAAGGGGCTAGTCCTACCTTAAAAGTTGAGATAATTTCTTTGACCACCAATCTCTTTCTTATCAAATGTTCTCTCTTTGGGCCATAACAGAATAAGAAACTCATAAGGAACCTTGTGGTTTTAACTTGCGCTTTTAATGTTGCTTGTACAGAATATCCTGGAGTTAGCTCCTGAACAGCCAGATATAAGATACAAGTTCCCTAAAAGGTACCAGCCTGGAGCTGGGAGATCAGGAACTTTGGCAAAGAGTCTGTGATATTATTTCAGCCTCAAGGGAAAAGCAATATACTGGTTTTGTGTGTGTGTATAAAACTGGCAAATTAGAAAGTGCACACTGTTATAATTTAGAGTACCTAAAAAATAATGGACCTGAGAGTGTAGTCTGGGTAGCTTAATTTGCCTCCATTCACACCTCTAAAGAATGTTTCAGCCTGGTGGTCTAGTTCCTCTGCCCTGTGACATCAGCTACCTTTCTGTTTTTGTGTTCTTTGATTCTCTTATGTGTACCTAGTTTTTAAAGGTGTATCCATCCTTAATTTTTAAAATTTAATTAAGAATACTTAACATAAGATCTATCCCCTTGACAAGGCTTTAAGTATACAGTACAGTATTGTTGGTTAGAGGTATAATATTGTACAATAGAAAATTTTCATCTTGCATAACGGAAACTTAATATCCATTGAAAAACAACTCTCCATTTTCCCCTCCTTTAAGACAAGACTCTGGCAACTCTCATTCTATTCTCTGTTTCTATGAATTTGACTATTTTAGATACCTCATGTAAATGGATACATGTAGTATTTGTCCATCTGTGTCAGGTTTATTTCACTTAGCAGAATGTCTTCCAAGTTCATCCATGTCACATATTGCAGGATTTCCTTCTTTTTTAAGGATGAATATTATTCCATTGTATGTATAGACCACACTTTCTTTATCCATTGATCCATCTTGAGCATTTAGGTTGTTTCTATACCGTGGCTACTGTGAATGATGCTGCAGTGAATATAGGAGGTCAGACATCTCTTTAGGATTCTGGTTTCAATTATTTTGAATAATTAACTAGAACTAGATTGCTGGATCATATGGTAATTCTATTTTTAATTTCTGAGGAACTTCCATACTGTTTCTATAGCAGCTGCATCATTTTAACATTCTGATCAACATTGCACAAAGATACCCTTTTCTCCACATGCTCACTGACAATTATCTTCCTTTTTTTTTTAACAGCCATCCTAACAGGTGTGAAGTGATTCACTGTGGTTTTGATTTGCATTTCCCAGATGATTTGCATTTACCCTTCTATTACTAGTACGTGGCAGTAGCTGAAACACAACAGATGTTGTTCAATAAATATTTGTTGAATGAATGAAGTAATAAGTAAAGCTACTCTCAGAAAAAGCACAAATGAAGATAGATTTAATGTGAGCTACAGGGGTGGGGGAAAGAGGAAGTCATGTGTATGACACAAAAGCAAAAGGTCCCCAGACTGGTGGAATTCCCTTGGGGTTCATATTAAAAGGCTGCCTAAAATGGCTGATCTGGGAACTTAGATACGTTCACCACAGTGGGAAGCAATGTGTTTTTAGAAGAAGCAAAATTAAAATATTTTACACGATTTAAAAAAGTCATTATCTTAAATATTTGCTTTTTCTGAATGTGTCTGCTCTGGAGCAAAGCCCTGGAATGTTTCTTCAATCTCTTCTGTCCTTTAAGGCTTGTCTCAAGCATCTACCTTCATGGCTTTTTCTCCCGAATCTCTCATTTATTCTAGCACAATTTTTCCCACAAATGTTTGTGGTCACCTCTTCCTTTGACTCCCTGTAGCTCCCTGCACTTCTCTGATAATCGCCTCTCAATGGCTACCTCTGTGACAGCAGCATCTTTTTGTGTACCACAGAAGCTAACACTTAGGCGCTAGACATTTGTTTAATTGGACTAATTAATTAAATTGTTTGGTTGGCATCAGATTACCTTCTTAGGCAAGGGAGACAACTCTGATGATATAGCTTATTGACCCCCATGCACTATTTAAAAATAACTCCTCTTCTAGAAACTGATGTCTATACATAGGTGTTGTGATTCAATTTTCAAATAGAAAATTTAATACCCATTGAAAAAAAACTCCCCATTTCCCCTCCCCCAACATGACAGAAATAGAATATTTTCAGTTGACCAAGTTTATCAAAACAATGCCCAATTTCAGGAAGAAAGGTAAAATTAGTGCCGAAATTTCATTTACTTGACTGTTTCTATGAAAATATGCAGTCAATATTCACACTAGTGAATGATAGAGAATGTTCTGTTCCGTGTGGATATGCCCCTAATTAATATTATTTTACATGAACAAGGCAAGCTTTAAAAATAAAATAATTTAGACTTTTCTTTGTTGGTTTCACAGTAGCTATAAACAGTTTTAGTGTCAGGCTTTCCTAACATTTTCCCCAAACTCCTATATCCTGGACATTTCAGTCAAGATCATGGTTTTTCTTCTGTTTCTATGTGGCATGATGGACGCAGCCACTTCAATGGGGTGGTATCTACGGAAGCTAAATTCTAGTCTTGACTTTGATAATAAATAAATGAATAATTTGGAACAAGGCATGTGAGACCTCAACTTCTTTATCTGAATCTGAATTATGAGGGAGCAGACATCATGGTTTGTCATCAGCAGCTTAGGCTTTCCTGTTCTCTCCTGACTTGCCAAGGCCCATGGCTGAGACTCTGTTTCGCTTCCTTTTTCCCTCCCGTGCAGCTGCATCCAGCCACTCTCAAAAGAACCAGCACAAGTGTCTGGAGGCTGAATGAGGAGCGGTCCAGAACAGGAAGGCTATGTGGTCATGCTTGGTGTGGGCACATGAGGAGGGGGCACGAGGTGAGAAGACCTCAATGCAGGCAGGGCAAAAGCTGAAGAACTTGCAGTAAGAATGGACTTTGCATGCCAAGCACGGTGGGGCAGTGGGGAAGAGAAGACAAGGGGACAAGGACAGGGCTGGGCTAGACCTGTGGTCAGTCTGCTGGGCTTTAAGTCTTCTGGTTGTCACTAGGAAGCTTGGGTCCCTAGACAGTACCCTTCCCCTCCCAATCCCCATAAAACTCCAGGATAGACTTCTGGATAGACTTCTGGCAGCCTCTTAAGGGCCAATTCTGGTTAAACCTCCTTCACACTATAGGCTAAGAAAATACCACGTGAAGATTAGATCTCCTGGGGTGAGAAGGCCTGAGAACATGTAGGTCTGAAGTGGGAACAGGCCCTCTCTCACACATTGCTTGCCAGGGGAAGGCACTGTGAATAAGGAAACCCATGGGATCTGCTTTCTCTTTCTCAGCTGGAGCTCGCGTAAACCCCCTGTGCTCCTGGATTCTGGATCCTTTAAGGGTTTGCCTCTGCTCCCGGGCTCCACACTTCCCAGTGACCTTATTATTCTTCAGGATTGTATTCTGAATCCTTCTAGTCAAGGTTGGACCTCAGAAATGCAGGCTGAATGCTTCCATTCTTTTATTTTCATACAGTTGCAACATTCTTTTATGTCAGGGGAGGAGAAAGGTACTAGGAGGAAGCCATAGGAGACACAGCTTGTGCTACTTCCTGATTTTGCTTGAGATGCTGAGTCTCCCCTTCACTGTTTAATAGACTACAATGAGAAGCCAACAATTAAACAGCGCAGGCAGCATTTGGCAGAATGGGGGACATTATGCACTTTAAAGGAACACCGCGCCTCTCCATTTCTTCTTAAAACTCATCTGCCTTGGGTCTTGCTCTTTAGTCTTAGCTAATAGCTGTGCAATCTTGACCTGTCCACCACTTTTGCTTGTCTTGTCTAGTATTTAACTTATTTTTTAACTCTTCCTAATAAGGCAGTTATACTAATATTTCTTGAAACATTCTTTACATCACCTATCCCATAATTAAGGTGGTTTTTTATTTTGAAGAGAAAATTGTTTCAAGTATACTTCTAATATTGCAAATGATTATTAAATAAATCTACCTGCTTTGCCCTTCCTGCTTATAAATCCAGGTCCTACTCCTGCTTCAGCAGGATATTATTTTACTTGGAATTAGGGTGTTGAGAATGTTGACCGGTACAGCACTTCATTCTTACTTTAGAGGAACCCATAGCACAATTTCTCTTAGACCTAAGTGCAGGAAACCTTTTGTTCTCCTGTTTAACCGGTACATGTTTTTTCAGATGATAATGTGGTTCTTATAATGATCACCTTTCCGTTTTACTTTGGTGCAGTTCAACCATAGCAACTGTGTAAAACCTTATAACATGTCTCCTCTGTACCAATTCTCACATTGGTCTCATCACTACTTATCTTTGTGTGTAGGTTTACGTGTGGGAGGGTGGGGAGTTGATTTCTCTTAATTTCAGGGAAAGATTTCTCTCCAATCTGTTTATATTTTTATTTCAGGCTATTTTTTTAACGCTTTATTTTGAACTAGTTTTCGGCTTACAGAAAATTTGCAAGCACAGAATAGAGAGTTGTTGTGTATGCTTCACCCAGTGTGCTCTAGTTTTATTTTTGTTTTCTTGAATATATTTTGAAAAGTCGCCTAAAATTCTTTTTGGAACAAAGTCCAGGGTATGTCGCTAATCTGGCCACTCAGAGGTTGTGTGCCTCAGAATAAATGGGCTGTAGGTGACTGATGAAGACATCTCTGGCAGCTTTGACATGGGAAGGATGTCTAGCTTAAAATTGAACTGTGTCTTCTAATAATTTGTTCAAAAGTGATTTGGCTATAAGCAAATAGAAACTAAAGAATGTGATCCAAAGAAAACCAGCCAATAGGACAATATGACTAAAATTCTGAATTTGTAAAACCTAAGTTTAAATAACATCAGTAATTAGTATTAATAATCATGGATGGTTTTATAACTCTTTATGTGGCTTTAAGCATTTGTATCCATATAGTAGGCTTTTTCCTTACTATTTAGCCTTTTAATAATTCTTAATTTGTTTTTGGCCAATAGATTATTATTTAAAATCACCTAAATGTCCAATAGTTTGTGGCATGCTTATATAAGTTATGTTGGAGGTTATAAATCATTGTTATATCATGATCTTGTCCATAGGGGTGAGATGTATGTGTGTACATGCTCATTAAAAAAGACTTGAAGGAAATAATTCATGGTTTCAAAGTTTTGATGGCTAGTAAATTTGAGTGTTCATAACTCCCTTTTTGCATGTATTTTTATAATTATTTTGTATTAAGTAACAATGGCTTTATACCAATATCACTCTAAGGTTATTTTGTTGTTGTTAAACAATTCTCTTTTCTAACTTTTCAGTATTGTAAGAAGCAAAGAAAATAAGTGAGAACTTGGCAAAAAACATTTTTTGGGCTAAAAAAAGAAAAGGAATAATAATTGGTTCTGATAACAGAAAAAAGATGCTTAAGATTCAGAGAACTATAAAGCCACCACATGGTATATATCCCCAAATTACTCATTTTCACATAAGTATTATTATACCAATTTTCCTATTGACCAAATTACTTTTAAACTAAATACACATAAGCACTTTATATGTAGTCAAATTTCATTTAGCTAAATTGTTTTCAGTGAAATTATGTGCTGCAGTTTGTAAAATTTGTAACATCTTGGCATTTCAGCCAGGGCTTGATGTGTTCATAATTGACAAGGGCCCTGAGATGTGAAGCAAGAGGATGCTTTCCTCAGTCCTGGAGCCAATTTAGTCTACCTTCTGGAATATGCCCAACATTCAGTGAAATGGGTCCTTTTCTGGGGATGAGCAGAAGTTGAGTTCTGCAATGAAGAATGAATGCTTAATATGTATGTGGCTCTGATAGAATTCTGGTCAAATATAAACTGGAACAAGCATATGTGCTTTCCCAGATGTTAACTAGATTATTGGGGGAATTATTTCAAAATACATACAAATATAGAATCATTACATTGGCCCCTGGGGGAAAAAAAAAGAAAAAGCAGTTAGTCCAAATTGAGCCTTCGTGCTGCTCTGGCTATAACTGACTGAGACTTCCTGCCTGGTTCTGGCCCAAGAAAAGAGTGTACTATGATCTCACTAAAACCTGAAGTGACACTGAAACTTGGCAATAAAAAATTTTTATCCTCCAAGATGTTGAGTTTCCACAGAAGTCACAAATCCAAAACGAGTGATAGAAGCTTCTAGTAGATGTTATCACATATTCACAGCAGCTTGCCTTTTGTACATAGCACAAGGAGTGCAGAAGTAAGAAATAGGCTTAAGGACCCAGTCTCTTAAATGGTTGTTAATCAGTGGTGCCTTTGAATAAGAGAGTGTTTGTTTCTCATAAAATAGCTTTTTTGAACCACATCTTCATTTCTAAAACACTGTATATTTTGATGCTGTGATTTTAGGGTCTGTTGCTTCTAGTGTCCACACACACTATGCCCTAGCATAAACTGTGTTAGAACATTAATTAATTAATTAATTATTCTGATTTTTAAAGAGAGAGCAAAGGAGGGGGCGGTACCGACTTATCCATTTGTTGTTGTGCTTAGTTGTGCTTTCGTTGGTAACTCCTTGTATTTGTCTTAACTGAGGATTAAACCCACAACCTTGGTGTATCCAGACACTGCTCCAACCAACTGAGATACCTGGCCAGGGCCTAGAACATTATCTAAAAACAGAATCTCTAACAAAAACCCATCTGTGTAGACCTAGCAGATTTGTGGATTAGAAAATATCCTTGGAAACTAGGGTTCTATCTTAACTGTGCAGCCAACTTCCTGAGTGAGCTGGAACAAAACATGATTTCTTTGATGTTCTTAATTTCCCTATCAATTTATTCACCCATCCTGACAAATTAAGCACCATAACTCTGTGGATACAGAAATAAGTAAAACTTAGTTCCATTGTCAAGATACTTGAATTTAGAGGAAAAGTAAACAAAAATCAAAGACTGTAATCCAGTGTAGTAAGAATGATGTTGGAAGTGTGCACAGAGCTACAAGAAAAAAGCAAAAGATATAAAAAAATTTTCCTCCTTTATCCATGACTGCTTACCCCCTAAAAGGTGGTGTAAGTCTGAAGGACTCCTACCTGATGTGCTTTAAGAAAAATATATTGGTTCCTCAGATCTTCCTGTCACTTAGTGCATTGAACTGTAGTCATTTGAAGAGTATCTGGCCCTCATGAAAAGTCACAGTCACCTCTCCAACTCCACCTCTTCTAAGCTCCTTCCTCTACCATGCCTTTGTAATAAACTTTGTATTCTTTTGTTCTAGACTGAATCATTTAAATGCTATTATATTCATTGAGAAGCAACCACAAAACTTGGTCTTCACTTATGGGTACATGTAGCCCCAAAGTTAGTTTTTCAAAAAATATGTCTGGTTACCATTTTATTTTCTTTAATATAATATCTCATTTTTCTAAAAGTAATCTGTTCCACATCTGAACTGATTATAGAAACAGTTGCAAATCTACAAAAATTGTGTTTTTATTTTTTTATTGATTTGAGAGAGAAATAGTGATTTGTCACTTCACTTATCCATGTACTCCTTGGTTGTCCATACTTGCCCTGACGGGGATTGAACCTGCAACCTTGGTGCATCGTGTTGATGCTCTAACTCACTGAACCTGGCCAGAGCTCCAAAAATTATTTAAAAAATCATAAGCAAACAAATAATTTAAAATATGTTTATTTTATTGATTTTAGAGAGAGAAAGGGAGAGAGCAGGAGCGAGACAGAAACATCTATGACTCTATGTGCCCTGACCGGGAATTGAACCGGCAACCTATGTGTAGTAAGAATGATGTTGGAAGTGTGCACAGAGCCAAAAGAAAAAAGCAAAAGATATAAAAATTTTTTTGTAGATTTGTACACAACTTTTGTAGATTTGCAACTGTTTCTATAATCAGTTCAGATGTGGAACAGATTACTTTTAGAAAAATGAGATATTAAGTGACAATCTAACCCACTGACCTACCTGGTCAGGGCACAAATAATTTAATTTCTTGCATACACTGTTGGATCCCTTCCCAGTGTCTACTTTTTTTTAAGAAAATTCCAGTTTAGTCTAGAGTGGATGCTAAACAGTCCAAGTCAATCATGAGAATTCCATCCCCCTAGTTGATTCAGGACCCTGGGGAGGAAATCAGCTGGGTAGCCTCTGGAAAAGGTTTCTTTATCCTCAAAAAGATGCAGGAGATGTTTTCTCTACTCCCTTGGGAAATTGCTGTGTTGGGCTGGGCCTCTGGAACCACTGCAGCCATGTGGCCACCAGCTGGAGGATGAAGCCAGACATGAAAGAAGGCAGAGCTGGTAGATTTATCCAGGACTAGAGCAGTTGGGCCAAAATGTTATGTCTGAACCCTGTCCTCCTTGAAGCTTCGTTGTTCAGTGAGACAATAAATATCCTTGTTGTTTAAGCCATGATGAGTCAGGATTTTCAATTATTTGGAGCCAAAAGGATCATAAGTAATAGTCAAATATGCTCTGAAGTTTATGCAGTTCATTCATTTAGTTCTAGGAAACACGGCTATCTGATTTCCCAGTTCATGGTAGATTAGAAATATTATGTTAGAAGTGGAGACAGGGGATGTTAGAGACAGGCAGCTGGTCAGGGAAGGAAGAGATGTAATGAGAGAAACAAGAACTCACTATGGAGCAGTGTGGGTTTATTTAGTGTTAGGGCAAACAAGTTCTCCTACTGCAGTAGCTCTTCTAGGTATCAATATATCTCAATGACTAATTCCTAATGATGGGCAAGGCCAGCGTCCTCAAGGGTAGTTTGCTTTCTGTTTAATGTTTGTCTGTTTTAGATGAGGCTAATTAATATTTTTAAATGTCTCTTTGTAAACAAGGAAAAGGTTAAACGATTAAAGGGATGAACTTAATCTGAAAAGGCACACAGGGAACAAACCCACTTCCTTGCTGTGCTCAGTAAATGAGTGCAAAACATAAACGCAAATAGAATCTGTTAGAAGTTTGCTTCATCCGCAGAAAAGGGAGGGGGAACAGGAGGCAGTATTTTGGTTGCTACATAGAGCAGCTCATTTCAGTTTTGGTTCCCATGAGAAGCCCTAGCAGAAGAGAAGCAAAACTGGTGGATAAGGACAGAGTGCTGTTCTTCTGCAAGTTGCTTTATTTTGGTTCAGTGGCTCAGCAAGCCTAGCTAAGCTGTTTGCTCAGAAGCCTGCCAGTGGGAAGTAAATAAGCTGCTTGCTTGACTCTCCTCTTAGAGGGAGCTGAGCGCTCATAATTAAAATGTACATAATTCTCAGGGCCAACAGCTTGTAGACTAAAATGACTGGCAAGATTGCAGACACGAAAATGTCACCATGCAAAACAGGTTCTAAGTCTGTCCACACAAACTCTAAACCCACCAGTAGACTGAGCCACCTGAGGAAGAAATCACTCAAATCACACCATTTGCAACTCTGTACAGGAAACCAGGGGTTTTTGTACAGTACTCTGTTGAGTCCAGAGACTAAAACTGAGGAAGGCTTCTTTACCAAGGTCTCGGGGCATGGACAACATGAAACACGTGTTAAGAGGAACTTGGAGCCCTGGCCAGTTTGTTCAGCAGTAGAGCATAGACCTGGCTGTGGAACTCCAAGGTTTGATCCCCGGTCAGGGCACACAAAAGAGGAGACCATCTGCTTCTCCACCTCTCCCCTCCTTTTCTCTCTCTCTCTTCCTCTCCCGAAGCCATGACTCAATTGGTTTGAAAGCATGGTCCTGGACACTAAGGATGGCTCCTTGGAGCCTCCACCTCAGGGACTAAAAATAGCTCAGTTATGAGCATAATCTCAGATGGGCAGAGCATTGGGTTGCCTGGTAGATCCTGGGTGCATGTGCGAGTTTGTCTTTCTATCTCCCCTACTCTCATTTTAAGAAAAAAAAAGGAACTGGGCTTTTCTGCAATCAGCTGGTGAATCTGTGGTCCCACACACTTCCCACCTCTGTGATGGGGAGCTGCTCCAGGCTGCTGCCCTGAAGGCTCAGCCCTGCCCCACAGAAGCCCGCCCTTGTCCTGCCAAAGCTCTGAGGCAGAAGATGAACTGCCTGTACAGGTCTCCACCCTTTGGGGTGTTACTTTGGTTTTGAAATCACCCTTCATTTGAGAAGTACCCTGAAACAAATAACATGCAAATAAAAGCTCAATAACATGGGAGAAAATCTAATACCTTTTCTGTCTAATTGCCATCAAATATACATGTACCTAATACAGAGTAGGCCCTCATAGTTTTTCAAAATGAGTAATAAATGACTTATTAACCTAAGTACTGTGTGAAGAAAATATAGAATGAAGCTTAGACTATTTAGATTAGTGGTTTTTCAATGCCATTTTTTCCCTTCACACTAGTGTATTGCTATACTGAGGGTGTTACTAGTAAGTTATTGTTGCTATTGATAGCCAACATGTTGGTATAATGCCACATGCTTTACATTCCTTGTTTCATTTTATTATCACAACAGTATATGTACAGTTATTAACCCCATTTACAAATGGAGAAAATAAGGCTTAGAGAGGCAAAGTAATTTGCCTGTAGACATTGATGAAAAAAATGGTTGGATCATCTATCAAACATAGGTCCATTCCAATGCCAAAACCTTAATCACTACAAAGTTGTTGACAATATATAGTTGCACTGAAGTTTCCCGAGATTTTCTCAGGTTTTTTTTTTTAAATAAAGGGGGCTTAAAAATCTATCACTTGCATTCTAATATGTTGTTTTAAGGGAAAGAGGAGGCTGAAATTAACAGCAAATATGCAGAAAATGGTGCGAAATTACATATGCTCATGAAGTGTCTCATATGTTTATCACAGTACAGAAAAGATTGAGAGCTGATTTTAGAATTTCTTATTTGGGCAAATCTAATTATTGAAACTGAATTTAGTCCAACACTATACAGCGAGCGCTCTTCAGTTCTAGGTTCTAGTTTTTTCATTTTCCTGAAATGCTTACTTGATTTCTAAGGTTCATTAAAAATTAATTTTACAATTCTTTTACATTCTACATTCATTCTTCAGACTCACTCATTCAGCTAGTTACCATGCATTGCCTTCAATGTCTAAATGATACCCAGTCTGCAGTGGAAGGTTATAGCGCCAGCAGTTTGTTTTCATACAGCATTTCTTGGAAGGTCTCCCTTTCCTTCTCAGTTATCTGGTTTGGTACACGGTTCTGTGGTATACAGGGTTTCACTCTGATGATCTCCAAGGGGGTCCAACTGCACTGCCTTTGGGATATACAAGCTAGTTCAAGCACCCGTATTTAAAAGTACTAATTTGCAATATTAATTTAAATATAATTATAATTTAAATAAATCTATGCCTTTTGTAACACATTTATACCACATAATATGTGCTCACTGTTCCGGCAATACATGCTCACTGGAAGAAATAAATAAATAAGAAGCATCTAAAATTGAAGGAAAATTTTTCAGAAATTTTACCACTAAAGATGTATGTCTTAAAGTTTAGCGCATTACCTTCTATATTTTGGAGTTGAATGTTTTATGATAGTTTCTGACTCTTCTTCTCCCTCTACTTTGGTGGGAGCTGCTCCTTCTTCCTTTTTTTAAAATTTTAATTGGCCCTGTTCTCCTCAATTTTATTCCACTTCCAGGAGTTTCTCTCCTCTGGGTGGAGCTCTGTTCTGGAAAGGAGCTGCCGTTTTCAAATCCACTTTTTTGTGGCTCTCCTTGTCTCACATCCTTTTGACATCCATTTGCTTCTCTGCATTTATCCACAAAGACACTGCTTGTGGTGTGCCATCACCTGCTTTTACTTCGTGGTCTGTGGCATATCTCGTGTTCAGCTTGGTTGCATATGTTGTTTATGGATTTTTAGTTTTTCTATTTAGTTGTTTGGTTTGCTTTTATGTAGAAATACAGAAAAAAAATAAAATAAAACCCAAAGCTATGTCTCTGTTTTTTTCTGTCTTTCCAGAATCTCCTACTCTCAGGCTTCCTATTTTGAATAACAAGTTAATGCTAGCTACAGAACAAATGTCATCCTTAGTCAATGCCAGCCTAAAAACTGATGTTTTACATTTGATATGTGTATCAACCCTAGCTGAAGATAAGCAGCTCCTTGGGAGCCATAGAAATACCAACACTAGGGTCCCATCCCCAAGAGACTCTGATTTAATTGGTCTAGAGTGCTCCCCAGGTGGTTCCAATGTATACCCAGGCTTGACAACCAGTAAGGATAAAAGAAAAACATTTTTAGAGCTTTTCAAAGTCCTTAGCAAATCTACTGGAACAAAACCAGTTTTAATATCTGTGTCCCCAATCTGCATCAGAGTGTATGTAGTCTCTTACCCATTCTTATCCCTCATGCCTAAACCTAAATGGAGGCTAACCCATTCCCCAGCAACTGGGGTAGTCAAGTTATCAGGGTGTGGCCAATCAGGGTGCTCCATTCCCATCCAGGGATAAGCATATGACCCAAGCTGAATCAATGAAAAATTCCCCCTTGATATTTGCTAGAGCTATCATGAAAGAGTTATCCTCATCACAGAAATTGTGAGCTCCAAGATCAATATAAACCTTAAACTTTGTTTTGCCGTCTTTACTCCACAATAAGGAAAATCTGCCTGAGAATTAAACACAGAAAGGAAGGCATTGTTGAGAGATAGAAAGAGAATGTATCTTGATAACAGTGTTAATGGAATTTTAGGGGTCCAAAATATAAATTCAGAATGAATTGAGAGATAGATGCAGAGGTTAGGAATACTGAGAAGCTGTATTATTACTGAGAAGTTGACTAAACTCATGTCTTTGAATTGCTGCCCAAAAGAACTTTGTAACACTGTACTCCTTAGTTTATCTGAGTTACAGCTAGTCACTGGCATGGCTGGAAGCTTTAGACTTTGCCCTCCATTGCTAACTGCTTAGCACTAGGTAGGAGAACAAAGTGGACAACGATGACCTGGTCAGACAAAATGGAGGGCACTGGAAGAGTGCAACCACGCCCACATTCCAGATCCTTTTCTCAATTCCCAGTTGGAGAACTCTCTCCTAGGCCATGGTTCATGGTTGGGTGACTTAAGTTTCTACCAGATTTTAGCCCCCACTCACCCCCTCTATACCAGTGTACCCACCGACCCAGATCACTCCTTTTACCTCTGAGAGAAGTGAGGGAGAAGGCCAAGGGTTTCTAGGGTTCTTCTCACGGTTGCTCATCCTGAGAGATTTACAGTTGTTTGAGCTCATGGATCCACCTATATATGAAGCCACTTGCATACCTGGGTTTTGCAATTGTGACTAAATAAATTCTCTTTCTTTTTAAAGCCAGTTTGACTTGAGTTTTTATCATTTACAAACACAAAGTTTTGATCAATACAGCATAGGGCAAAAGTAGGTTTATAGTTTTAAATATGTAAAACACAGTTTATTCTTGTATTATTATTTATAAATTATTGTGTTATTTTCCACATGAAAATCTGTAAATCTACCTTTGCCTACCCCTGTATGTTTGCTAAGTTTCTTATGTTTAGTAAAAATAATTTTAAGAAATATATTGAGTGGCTATGGAGAAATACCATCATTTCTGTGCTGTAAATAAACCTTTTAGTATACATTAGGCTTACCATTAGATTTGGATATGTTTGTCCCTGTAGGACCTTCATAAGGTGGCCTTATCTACAGGCTCTCAAGGTTCCTGTCATTGCTCCTTTAACCGTTCTATTCTGCCCCTAGCATATTGTACCATCCCTGGTCATTCCTCTCTCTGTTCCCACTTTTTGTAAACAGTCCTTTGATTAACCCTCACTGAGTTATTTTACTTGTTCTTCTTTGACTATAGTATCTTCTCCCATTAGCTTCTTAACTGATAGTAGATGTCCATTATGTTACATTAACACAAGCATACCTTCACTGGATCTAAAATGTTCTAAGAGAGCTGACATAGTAACTTTTAAATATAGCTACTATACAAAGGTCAAAAGAATTGAATGCTTTTCCCAAGAGAATCTTTTTACCCTGCTCCCCACAACAAGTACAATGTTTGCTATGTATTTAAGAAAAAAATAATTTTTCAAAAGAAATACCCATGCCCTGGTCCATTTTATTTTCCTAATTAGATTCACTAGAATGATAAAACATACCACCATCTAGATAGGAAGAAGTATTTGCTCATTTTAGAATTTCCCAAGTGGTGAGAAGGCATCAATAAGTTTACAGTCAATTTAAACTGTAAATATTGTTTTAAAGTATCACATTAAAAAGAAGCTAGAGAATAAAGTGTTTTTTGGGGGGTGCTATGGCTTTTCATGTATTATTCTTAGATGAGTGTACTATTTCTTTCTACTTCCCCCTTTTTTTCTCTTTGACCATATGTTGTTTCTAATCTTCATTTTTTTCCTCATTGCCTATCTACTAACTTCATTTGATATAAAAAAGCACTATATATAATGAAAATTGCTTTTTGGAGGGGTATTTTAGGTGGTTCTGATGTGCTGCTGAAGTTCTTGTAGCTACACAGTATAAACGAGTCAATAGTTTTACTGCATTCCCAAGACCAATGAGAAAACATAATGGGAGAAAGAGAGATCCCAGGCACGACAGCATGAAAGGGCATAAAATATTTATGAGTAGTCTTAATGAGAAGGGTGCATAATGTATGTGAAGACCATTACATCACTTTATTGAGTAGATAAGGAAGAAGAACAATAATAATAAAAGTTAGCATTTCTGTGTACTTTAAGCTAGGAACTGTGTTTCATCTTACCCTATGTTGCCTCCTTACGTAAGAAGCAAAGACGCACTGCAGTGGCCAGCACATGATTCAAGCCTACCTCAGCTTACTTAACTTCTCTGTGCTTTGGTTCTCCTTACTCACTTCATAGGATTATTGTAGGATCTAAATAAGCCACTACAAATAAAGTCCTGAGAACGGTGGCTGGCAAACAGCAAGCCCTCACAATATATTAGCTATCTTGACCATTTCTTACAACCACCTCATGGCACAGGCATCATTATTGTAATCATGTTACAGAAAAAGAAACTGATATCAGAGAGGCTAATGGCTAACCTAATGCCAACCAGCATGTAAGTGAATGGTATGCCTATGCTGCCAT
Source organism: Rhynchonycteris naso (assembly GCA_037038555.1). Lineage (NCBI taxonomy): Eukaryota > Metazoa > Chordata > Mammalia > Chiroptera > Emballonuridae > Rhynchonycteris > Rhynchonycteris naso. The sequence continues at coordinate 41,906,224 of CM072997.1, read as the reverse complement.
GTACAACCCAAGAGCTAAGACTGTAAATTTATTACATGTTTGTGTTTCTAGATAAGAAGACAATGGCACTTGTTCTGACAATTTTCAGAGTAGTTCTAGAGTTTATCTGCAAGAATGAATAGGTAGAGTATTTTATAAATAGAGAAATAGTGGGAGATAAGTCATACATGATTGTGTTAAGTGTTTAAACATTTCTATGTTAAAATAAAGATAGGGTGATGGGAATGTTGTGTATCTTGATTGTAGTGGTGGCTTGATGACTGTAATGTTGGCCAAAATTCTTAAAACTTTACACTTAAAATTATGGAGAGAATTTTATGTGTAAAATTGTATTGCAATGAAACTTGGGGAAAAAGAAGATAACTGTAATTAACAAGGAAAGCAATCGACCAGGGAGAAATATACCCAAATATGGCAAAGAGTTAATATGTTTGCTATAGCAGCAACCAAAGCTAGTCAGTAATATAACCTTTGACCAAACAATTCCAGTCCTGGGCATACACCCAGAAACGGGTGCTTATATCTGCCAAAAGACATGTGAAGCATGTTCATAGCAAGCAGCCTTATTTGTTATAGATCCAAACTGCAAACAACCCAAATTTCCATCAACAACAGAATGAGGAATAAATTGTGGTATATCCATACAATAAAAAATAACATAAAAATGAAAAAAAGTGAACAAAATGTGCAACATGAATGTGCAAATGAAAGAAGGCAGACACGCCTGACCAGGCGGTGGCACAGTGGATAGAGTGTGGGACTGGCATGCGGAAGACCCAGGTTCGAGACACATAGCTCGCCAGCTTGAGCATGGGCCCATCTGGTTTGAGCAAAAGCTCGCCAGCTTGGACCCAAGGTCACTGGCTCCAGCAGGGGGTTGCTCGGTCTGCTGAAGGCCCACAGTCAAGGCACATGTGAGAAAGCAATCAATGAACAACTATGGTGTCGCAACGGCAACGAAAAACTAATGATTGATGCTTCTCATCTCTCTCCATTCCTGTCTGTCTATCCCTCTCTCTGAATCTCTCTCTGTCCCTGTAAAAAAAAAAAAAAAAAAAAAAAAAAAAGGCAGACACAAAATAGTTCACAGGATGTTTTCATTTATAAGTATAAAACAGCTTAAACTTATCTATGATGATAGAAATTGGAATAGTAGCTACTTGGGTGTGGTGACTGCTGACTAGCAGATGCTATAGGAAGTCTCTGGGTGTTGGTAATGTTCTCTATTTTGATCTGGTTGGTGGTTACATGGGTGGGTACATATGTAAAAATTCACTGAGCTGTACATTTCTACATTTCAGATTTATTTACTTTCCTGTATGTACATTACACCTCAAAAAAAATGAGAGAGAGAAAGAGAGAGAGAGAGAGAGTCTGAATTAATAAGATGGGCAAAGAAGTTAAGATCACAAAAAAAAAGAAATCAACTGAGTTAACAATTATGAACACAGATACATACTTCATCTCAGTAGACAAATGCAGATGAAAAGTTATTTTTAAATTATAATACTTATAGCTGAGCAAGATGAGGATGTTTTGAGGAAGATCCTGGGAGGAAGCTTTGAGGGGAAAATAACTAGTGAGGAAGTTCTTAAGTGTGAAACCAGTAAGGGTGTGGGGGAAGTAAATAGAGAAGAGAAAGAAGCCCAGCAAAGGTTTGTTTTCAGGTGAGGTCTCATTCTCAGCCTAGCCTCATGGGAGCCTTGAAGTGTAAATGACAATGCATAGTTTATTTTGTCTCAAGGCAAGTGACCTGGGCCTTTATCAAGAGTTAGCTACCTGTTGTCCTAGTGGACATAAACTCTCTTTATCCCATTTCTGGCCACCAGTGCATCCTGCCTAATTAGGAGCTCGAAAGAAGGTTGCCAGTGGGTTATATTAAAGCTAACTGTGCAGAAACTGAAGAATGGGCACATATAACAACAAGAAAGGGGAACCAGGGAATCCGAGTGGAGTGCTGATGTTGTCTACAACATTGTGTTTGTACTAGATTGGGAAATTAGTAGCCTGATGTACACCTTTTATGAGATTGAAATGACGAATTATGACCAGTGGATCAAGTGGAGAAATAAAGCCAAGAATAAGTGAATGGTCTCTCTCTAAGCTACTCTGTTTTTCCAATAACTTTCCCATACTTTTCATGTAGAAGAGATGTGTTATTGCCAAGTTTAGCAGAAAGAAGATTGTAAAGCCAGTAGCTGCAGCTACCATCACAGCCACCTGGAATATGCAGGTTCTCATTTGATTTAGATAGATGGTAATGAAACAGTGGAGCCAAAAACTGGTGGGCCATTAGCTTTATTCTAGGCTCGTACCGGCCAATGAGTAAAAAACACACACATGGGCACCAAAAACCATTCTTTCCAGTTTTTCCTAGAATCCCTAGAATCAAAGACCCCCACCAGCTCACTCAGTCCTCTCCTTTTCCCCATCTGCACTTCTCCATCTTGGCTGCTTCTCCTCCTGCAACCATATGGCCTCTCTCTCCAAATGGCCTCTAAGCTCCTCCTTTTAAAAATTTTTGGTGCAAAAATCCCTCCCCCAGCACACATTAGCATAACAAAGCCCCTTCCCAAGCAGAAAGGTAATTAGCAGTATCACCTGGGCAATGGCCAGTCATATGGGCAGTGCCATTATTAACAATAAAAGTAAGCAAACCCCCAAAATACAGATTTCAGGAACTTATTTGCCCAACAGAGATGTAGAAGATATATAGGCAAAAACGTTAAGAGTTAATTTGTTCAGAAAACATTCAGATCCTATTTAAATCTTAGAATTTGATAAGTCATGTATGTGTCATGAGGAAGCACTTGGTTTGTGATATTGTGTGTTGGTTCTCTCTGGCAGGTCTATTAGGTCTCCCTCAAGTCTTGTCCTGCCTTGCTAAAGTACTTTGCAGTTTACCACATTTTATTTTTATTTATTTTTTATTTAGTGAGAGACAGAAACATGAAAGGAAAGAGATGAAGAGAATTAATTTGTAGTTGCGGCACTTTAGTTGTTCATTGATTACTTCTCATACCTGCTTTGACTTGGGGGCTCCAGCCAAGCCAGTGACACTTTATTAAAGCCAGTGATATTAGACTCAAGCCAGTGACCTTGGGGCTCAAGCCGGTGACCCTGTGCTCAAGCTGGTAAGCCTAAACTCTAACTGGATGAGCCCGTGCTCAAGCCGGCAACCTCAGGGTTCAGAACCTGGGACCTCAGTGTCCCAGGTTGATGCTCTATGCACTGCTCGACCACCGGTCAGGCTGCCACCTTTGATCTTAATGATATTCTGTGAGGCAGCAGGACCAGTTGTTTTCCAGATGAGGAAAATGAGGCCAAATAGATTAAATCCCTTCTTCTCAAACCTAACAGCTTATCATGACCACTTGTAGGAGTTTTGTAAACTACTATTTGGAATACCTGGAGGTGGGGACAAATTTCTGTTTTTTAAAAAATTCCCAAGGAGACTCTGAAATACAGCCATATTTGGGGACGTAATGTTTAAATGACCTTCCTAGGGTCCTGAGGAAAGAAAGAAAACACATCCAGGTCATTAATTTATTTATTTTTCATTCATTCACCAACTTACTTATTGAACATTTACTTTAGAACAAAGATTCTACTGAATACTAGTGGGAATAGAACAGAGAATAGACAGTCATAATCTTCTGGGCCACATAAAAAATATGATTTGGGGAAGGGATTGGGGTATAAATGAGAGAAGCAAGATATTGCATCACACAGTTCCTAAGGCATAATTCAACTTTAGGCAGACAGAGTGAACTTGGCCATGAGACAGACATTGAACTAATAATTCCAAATGTGATAAACCTTAAAACTAAAACTTCAGTGTATTTGGGGAATGATAATATCAATCATCTTTATATAGTGTAAAATTGCTGGTCATTTTGGGATACTGGCACTGTCTTATGAAGATAATCAAAGCTGCTAAGTGACTATATATATCAAGTGCTCTCATTTATTAAAACATTACAGAAGCCCATTGAGTAAGGTTATTGCACAGAGGTGTTTCTAACTTTTGGATCTCAGATCCCACAAACCTGATTAAATTCCCTATTGTGGGTTTAAAAAAAATATTAGTTATCTAAGCCAAAAATAATGGTGCAGAGAATTTGCATACAATTCACTATTTCCCATCTTCTTCTAATGATTCAGTAGAGGACTAGGGGAAGTGTTTTTTGTTTTGTTTTGTTTGTTTGCTTTTAGACAAGACAGAGTCTGCAGCAAACTTGGACATGATATTGAACTAATAATTCCTAATGTGATAAACCTTAAAACTGGAACTTCAGTGTATTTGGGGAATGATAATCAATATCATCATCATTATTATTATCAATCAATAATATTTCAAAGTTAATTAGAATAGGCATGCAACTTTTGAAACACAGCTTATTTCAGACATGTGGCATTTGGTGAAGCTGAGCACAGCAGATTTTAAGGCTTTATGGTCTTTAGACAAATATTCCTCAAAAACATGTCTGAGTCTGCAGCCCAGCACACAGTAAAGGTCAATGGGATTTGCCCTATTTATGGGGATTGGAGAATAAAGGCCTCCCTGAATCAAGGTAGCTCCAGGGACAGTCCCAGAAGAGATGAGGGGACCCCAATTCCAGAATGTTTTTCTTTACACAGCAGCTGCCAACACATACAACATTTGCTCCATAAAATTGGGCTCTCTTTGTATTTAATATATTCTATTTTTTCAAAGTATCTTTAGCAAGCCTCAAGACATTCTATAGAATGATTTAGTCTTTCTAACACTATTCTTAGAGACTCTTGTCATTCTGATTTATTGAGTTACACTGTCTTCTTTCATCTTTTTGTATATTCTTTGAGTCTATCAAAAGCCTCATGACAATTATATCAATTTCTTTAAATTCTTCTCCTTTTTCTTTCTCTTCAGTATCATTTATGAACTCATATTTTTTGGAGGGGGGGCTGGAGGGACTGGTACCACAGGGGTTGGTTAAATTTTGGACTTCAAAGTGTTTCCCTAAAGATGGTATAATGTCAACAAAGCAAGTAATTAATCTGAGTAAGTGCTGACTGTGGATGAAGTGTATGCCAAGTTGTTAACCCAGCAAGTCATTAAACAAAGGCCTAACCTGAGATAATGCAAAGTGGACTACATTAGCCAAACTTTCAACCAAGGAGAAGGCTGAAGACAAAAGATAACTCAGCACTAAACACCCTGTCAGATGAGAGGAATGGTGGGAACCTCAGTAGATCATTGGGTCTAAACTCTGCTCTTAAACACATGATTAACTGACCCTTCAGGGCTATAGGCCTGTCTATTCTGGTTTCAAAGTTAAACAGTATAGACATGCAACTTTTAAAATGCAGCTTATTTCAGTGTTTAGTGTCTCTAAATGGTTCTTTCTTGTGTCCAAATCAAGGTTTTCCAAAATTTAAGATCAGTTTTCCTTGGTCAAATTTATGGCTTCTTAGAAAGCCTTTCTCATTAAAAAGATTAAACACATAGGCTCTAGAGTCTGACTACCTAGGGGGTGAACACTAATTCTATCACTTGGACCCACAGCTTCCTAACTTTTCTTTTTCTTTTTTTTTACTTTGGATAGGCTTTATTATGCCACAAATTCTCAGGAAGCATAAGACATATTTTTGAATAGAACTAATACTTTCCCAAATACCAAAACTTTATTGAGAGTAGCTAAGTTTTCTAAGGTATTTAAGATACCTTTTTAAAACCTCAATTTTTAAAAATAAGTTTTGAAGAGTTATTGTAGACCCTGGTTGGTAGTTCAGTAGATAGAGTGTTGGCCTGATGTATTTATGTCCTAGGTTCGATTTCTGGACACACAGAAGTGATCATCTGATTCTCCCCACCCTCCCCCTTCTCTTCCTCTTTTCCTACAGCCAATGGCTTGCTTGGTTTGAGTGTGGCTCCGGGTGTTGAAGATAGCTCTGTTGGTCATGGCAGCCTCAGGCACTAAAAATAGCTCTGTACTGGAACATAGGCCCAGACAGGGTTGTACCTGGGTGGATCCCAGTTTGGATGCATGTGGGAGTCTGCCTCACTATCTCTCCTCCTCTTATCTAAAAACAAAAAAGTTATTGTAGTAGATCCTACTTTTTAAAAATATTCAGTGTAAAAATCTATATGTGATATGAATACTGTATATTTTTTAAAGATGGAAGAACAGCATGTAAAAACTTTGCCTAAGTTGTCAGGCACTGTATTTGCACTAGATACCATTATGTAAAAGATCATTGTAGGATATTTTCCCAATAAAGTAAAAGAAAGGAAAATAAAAAAAAAAAGCAGTTCAATTTTTAAAAGTGTTAAAACTGGTATAATTTTAGAAAGGGAAAATGAATATTCCTTTACTTACATATTGATCCAATAGAAAATTTAAAATGCTTCTTTTGCTGAAAAACCAATACACTAATATACTTTAAGGCTGGATACAGACAGCGTTTTTTAGAACATCCACGTGTTGATGGAAAATTAGGCAATACTGATATTTTTGCCACATACCTAAGAGTAACTAAGGGGAAATGAGTCTCACAGCCAAAGGCAGCAACTGAGCCCTGCAAACCACTTATCATGTGGGTAGCAGACCACTGCTTCCATGCTGGGTAAGAGGCTTCAGAAAAGCATGTCTTAATGCAGAAATTCTGCAACTGTATCAAGTTTGGTTATCTAACATTGAACTTGTTGGCAAATATATTTATGGACACATGAAAACTTCCCTTGACACGAGGTTCCTTTTAGGTAAACTAAAAGGAGAAAAATGCTGGTAGCTAAAATTATTTTAATTCCAGAGTCTACAATGGAATGGAAAGAGGCAACATGAGCTTTTTCTAAATCTATGTTATGATCAGAAGCATCAGATGGTGAGTTTTAAAAATTCTGTCCAGGTCCCAATCTAACTCATTCTAGAAACCACAGCCAAAAAATTCTTTTTAAGCAACCCATGATTCTGATGATCAGCAAAGGTTGAAACTTTAACTTTCAAGTGGAAAGGGTGGAGGGTGGGTGGCAGTCTAGGTCATTGCTGAAGGTTTCAGAATTTGACATCTTGTTTTAATCATTCACTCTACATAATTGTCAATTGTCTCACCTTTCTTATTTTTCTTGCAGTGAATAATAAAAGGGCTTAGCAAGTGAAGGGAAAAGAATCAGTGGGGTGTCCAAAATGAATTTTCTATGTTCAAGCCACTTTATATATTAATTAGATAAAAAAGTATTAGTATACTGTTTCAGATTAACTATCAGGCAGACATTCCTTACTGGGGTAACACTGGTTAACAAAATTATACAGGTTCCAGGTGCACAATTACACAACACATCATCTGTATACTGTAATGTGTGTTTACCACTTCGAGTCAAGTCTCCGTTTATCACCATTTATCCTTCACCTCTCTTTCCCTCCGGCAATCACCACACTATTTTTCATGTCCATAATTTTCTTTTTGGCTCAATCCCTCCACCACCCCCCAACAGCTTTCAGCCTGCTCCCTATCTAAAAGTCTGTCTATATTTTGCTTGTTAGTTCATTTTGTCCGTTAGATTCTACATATGAGTGAAATCATGTGATACTCGTCTTTCTTTGCCTGGCTTATTTCATTTAGCGTAATGCTCTCCAGGTTCATCGATGCTTTTGCAAAGGGTAAGATTTCACTCTTTTTTTATGGCTGAGTAGTATTCCATTATGTAAATATACCACAGATTTTTTTTTATTCACTCATCTACTTATGAGCACTTGGGCTGCTTTCCAAATCCTGGTTATTGTAAATTATTCTGCAGTAAATGTAGGGTGCATAATTCTTTCAAATTAGTATTTTGGGTTTCTTCAGATATATTTCCAGGAGTGGAATTAGAGACATTTCTTAACACATTAATCTATTTTAAAGGAGGGAGGTTTCCTTATTCAACATAAAAATGTACTTTAAAATAACTCTACACACTAATGAAATGTAATAAAAAACAAAATTTGTATAATTCTTCAAAATAATTCTGTATATTAAAAACCCAGTGTTGAGAAGAAAATTCCTTAAACTGGAGGTAGGACAATGATTGTCTTATGAGAACAAGTATGTCAGTGTTACTCTCCAAGTTAGAAATGAAGCACAGTATTTCAATACTATTTCTGTTTATATACTCTTTTATATTGTAAAAATAAATGTTTTAAATGTAGATAAATATTTCAGTTTTTGTTTTAATGTATATGATAATTAAAAATATTAATTCTTTTCTTATACACTGACATTGTACATATTCTCTAGGCTTGATGACTAAACCACATTTTAAATATCCCATATTCACTTATAAACCTTGGATTAATAAAAAAGGTAGTAACTGTATAAGAAATTTTACATTAAAATTACAAATATATGATTTCTTAGGAGTTAAACTATTTTAATTTTTTTAAATATTCAAATACAAAATAGTACAATTTAATTTACTATCGCACAATTTAAGTATTCCCTTAAATTTTGTATTTAGCCAAGTGGCACATAATATTAAGTGACTTTTTATATAGCTTTCCTTTTTTCTGTTAGGATTAAAAAAATTTTATTAATTTTTAAATATGTTAACATGGATTCAAGTATTCCACTCAATATAACACCATCACCCCCAACAATGTGCTTGCCCCCCATTACACCACCTTCCTGCCCTTCCCCTGACTCCTTCACCCCTTCCTTCTGGGATTTGCTGTCCTGTTATCTATATCTATGTGTTAAGTATATATAATTTCACGAGTCCTTTCACCTTCTCTGATCATGTCTCCTAATCCCCCTTCCCTCTGACTGCTGTCCCTCTGATTTATGTGACCCTGCCTCTGCCTCTATTCCATTCCTCAGTTCACTGTGTTCATTTGATTCCACATATAAGTGAGATATGATATTTGTCTTTCTCTGCCTGGTTTATTTCACTTAGCGTAATAATCTCCAGGTCCATCCATGCCATTACAAAAGGTAAGATTTCTTTCTTTTTCACAGCTGCCATAGTATTTGATTGTGAATATGTATCCACTCATCCACTGACAGACACTTGGGCTCTGTCTAGATCTTGGCTATTGTCAACAATGCTGCAATAAACATGAGGGTTCATATCTTCTTCTGAATCAGTGTTTTGGGTTTCTTAGAATATATTCCTAAAAGTGGGACAGTTGGGTTAAAAGGCAGTTCCATTTTTAATTTTTTGAGGAAACGCCATACTGTTTTCCACAGTGGCTGCACCAGTCTGCATTCCCACCAGCGGTGCAGGAGGGTTCCCTTTGCTCCACACCCTCACCAGCACTTGTTGATTTGTTAATAAGTGCCATTCTGACAGGTGTGAGGTGATACTTCATTGTGGTTTTAATTTGCATTTCTCTGATGATTAGTGACATTGAACATTTTTTTTATATGCCTATTGGCCATCTGTATGTCCTCTTTAGAGAAGTGTCTATTCAGGTCTTTTGTCCTTTGCCTTTTTAAAATTAAATTGTTTACCTTCCTGGTGTTGAGTTTTAGAAGTTCTTTATAAATTTTGTTTATTAACTTGTCATTAGATGTATCGACAAATATGTTCTTCCATTGTGTAGGCTTTTTAAAATTTTGTTAATGGTATATTTTGCTGTGCAAAAACCTTTTAGTTTGATATAGTCCCATTTGTTTATTTTGTCTTTTATTTCACTTGCCCATGGAGATATATTGGCAAACATAATGCTACAAGAGATATTAGAGAGTTTACTGCCTATGTTTTCTTCCAAGATTTTTATGGTTTTACAACTTACATTTAAGTCTTTTATCCATTTTGAGTTTATTTTTATGAATGGTGTAAATTGGTGGTCTAGTTTCACTTTTTTGCATGTATCAGTCCAATTTTCCCAACACCATTTGTTAAAGAGACTGTCTTCACTCCACTGTATGTTCTTTCTCCTTTGTCAAATATCAAATGACCATAAAGGTGTGGGTTTATTTCTGTGTTCTGTTCCATTGATCTGTATGCTTGTCCTTATGCAAATACCAAGCTCTTTTGATTACAATTGCCTTGTAGTATAACTCGATATCAGGAAGTGTAATACCTCTCACTTTATTTTTCATTTTTAAGATTGTTGAGGCTATTTGGGTTCTTTTTTGGTTCCATATAAATTTTTGGAATATTTGTTCTAGATCTGTGATGTATGCCATTGGTATTTTAATAGAAATTGCATTGAATCTATAGATTGCTTTGGATAGTATAGACATTTTAATAATATTTATTCTTTTTCATGAGCATGGTATATGTTTCTACTTATTTGCATCTTTCTTGATTTCTTTCCTCAATGTCTTATAATTTTCCAAATACAAGTATTTTACCTCTTTGGTTAAATTGATTTTAGGTACTTTATTTATTTATTGCAATAATGAAAGAGATTGTTGCCTGACCTGTGGTGGCACAGTGGATAAAACATTGACCTGGAATGCTGAGGTCGCCGGTTTGAAGCCCTGGGCTTATCTGGTCAAGGCACATATGGAAGTTGATGCTTTCTGCTTCTCCCCCTGTTCTCTTTCTCTCTCTCTCTTCTCTTTCTAATAAAAATGAATAAATAAAAATATTTTTTTAAAAATAAAGGGATTGTTTTCTTAATTTCTCTTTTAGACAGTTCATTGCTGGTGTATAAAAATGCAACTGATTTCTGAATTTTGATTTTATATCCTGCCATGTTGCCAAATTCATTTATCAGGTCTAATAGTTTTTTGACTGAGACTTAGGGTTTTCTATGTACAGTATCATGTCATCAGCAGATAATGACAGTTTTACTTCTTCTTTTCCAATTTAGATACTTTTTATTTCTTCTTTTTGTCCAATTGCTATGGCTGGTACTTTCAGTACTATGTTGAATAACAGTGGTGAAAGGGGGTACCCATGTCTTGTTCCTGATTTTAAGGGAATTGCTTTTAACTTTTGTCCATTGAATATGATGTTGGCTGTTGATTTGTCATGTATAGCCTTTATTATGTTGATATATGTTCTCTGTATTCTCACTTTGCTCAGAGTTTTGATCGTAAATGGGTACTGGATTTTATCAAATGCTTTTTCTGCATCTATTGATATAATCATGTGATTTTTATCCTTCAGTTTCTTTATATGATAAATCACATTAATTAATTTGTGAATATTGTTCTAGCCTTGCCTCCCTGGAATAAATCCCACTTGATCATGATGTATAATTTTATATAGCTTTCCTTTTTAAAAATAACTGTCATACTGAATAGTGTGATTCTATATTACTCTAGATTGCTTAGAATAAATTGGAAGAATGAATGACAGCAGACAAAGACTTTTATGAGTAAATCATCTACACATAAAAGGTTGCACACCTCAGTAATAAGGCATTTTGCAGGTAACTTCCCAAACGTATTGGAATTCATTAAAAAAAAGACTGTATATTTCTTTAGGGAAAAAATTTACTACCATAGATAAAATATGTTTAAACAGTTGTACTTTAAACCATATATTATTTGGATATCACACAAAAATCACAGTCATTTTAATAATTGAAAGATGCTACTTATTTGTGAAATAAGAGGCAGATACTTTTTGAAACTAATAATAAAAAAATGTTTTGAAAAAAAGCATCCACTGTTTTCTAGAAATAACGTATTGTTGCATAGGATTATTATCTGAGTATGAGCTAAACATTCAATCATTAGTCTTAAGATATTTTTTTTTTCCAAACTGAGCCTTGAATCTTCTACCTTGTTAGCTGCCTACCAACTTTCAAAAGAGTTTTATTCTCCTGCTTTAGTTACTTTTATCTTCTATGTCATCTAGGCATCTATTTAACAAATCAAGGTGGGCTCTCTTTGGAGCATGCCCATGCCTTTTCTTGAGCATTAACTTTTAGCTTTTTTTTCTCCTAAACTCTAAGGGTCTCCACGAGGTTTGCAATTGAGAGGCAGTGGGCAGCAGCAGCTCATCTTGGGCTAACCCCCAAACTTGTCTCCAAGGCTTCCTTTTTTTCTAACTTTCCAGTGAGATGACAGCAGTCCGCCATAGCTCACTTCTTTTCTACAATGTTGCTAGAGAGCCAAAGCAGAGCGCTTCCTAGGTTCTCTCCTGTTGCTTCTACTTAAGACCTTCATTTGTCCCCAGCTTTAATAACTGTACTTTCAAAATAAAAACAAACACATAAGAAAAAGATAAATCAATTTCTTCTTTGAGTCTTCCTTAATTTCTTTCTCTTTTCATTTTTTTATCGAGAGGCAATGAGGCAGAGCGACCAACTCCTGTATGCTCTCCAACTAGGATCCACTTGGCAACCCCCCTACCAGGCAATGCTCTGTCATTCTGGGGCCGCTGCTCTGTTGCTTGGCAACCTAGCTATTTAGTGCTTGAGAAGAGCCCATGGAGGCATCCTCAGTGCTTGGGGCCAACTTGTTCAAATCATTTGAGCCATGGCTGCAAGAGGGGAAGAGAGAGAGAGTTAGAAAGAAAGAGAGAAGTGGTGGAGAAGCAAATGGATGCTTCTCTTGTGTGCCCTGATGAAGAATTGAACCTGGGACTCCACATGCTGGGCAAAGGCTCTACTGCTAAGTCAACCAGCCAGGACCATTAATGTTTTTCTTAACCTGTGTGAGTTTCCTCATTGGTAAAAGAAAAATACTATATGTCAGAGGGTTGCTATGAGGATTAAATGAGTTAAAATATTTAGAGTTATTGCTTAGTTATTACTGGTACCTGATAAGTATTTAATAATAATGATAATAGTGTGATAAGAACAATCATTGCTGAATGCTTTCTTATATTTGAAAATGGTAATTAAACCAACCTCTTAATCTTCTACTGAACATTAAAAAATTCAAATTCCCTTTTGGAAACTTCAAAATTATCTCAGTTTTTTATGGACAGTCTGAAGTTATTTAATAGCGGATATTGTTATATACTTTAAAAAATAGAAATTTACTATATTACACCATGTTTTTATAATGATGATGGCCTTGAATCTTTAAAGAAAATATTGTATGATAATCAGTTTACTGAAATTCTGAATTTGAGGAAGATGTGAGCTAAGATATATATAACTTTTTCTTTTTTAAATCAACCCTTAGAGGAACAATCAGCACTTAGCCAGATCCCGAGAACATAGTGGTGAAAAGTAATAGACACACTCTTTGTTCTCGTGGTCCTTTATTCTCTGGTGAGGAAGATAGATATTAATAAGATATTAATAAAATCGTTATAAATAACAAAGGCCTAAGTAATAAGTGAGATAAGTGCTATAAATAAATGAAGCATGTGTGAGAAAGTGACTTTGTTAGAACCAAGCCCTGAGGAATATGTAGGTGATTGCCAGGACCAAATGAAGGGGCACTTACGCTGCTGGGAGTAGATGTAAGAGGGGGCTGTTCTGCCTGAAAGGGACTACGGGAGGAAAGAACATCAGCAAAAAATGAGTATCGGAAAGTTAGCTTGGCTCGGGAGCTGATAGAAAGGGGAGGAGTATTACTAGATAAGTCTAGAGAAGGAGACAGGCCAGTTTCTGCAGGCCATTACAGGCATTGTTAAGGATTGTTGTCCTTACCCTTAAGTACTGGGGAATCATTAAAGATTTTAAGGAGATCGTATAGAACAAGATCTGACCTTCATTTTGTACAAGTATGACTGCCGTGTGGGAAATGGGTAGGTAAAGGGAGAAAATGATTGCAGGGAGGCCAGTTAGGAGACAACTGTAGATATATAATTGATATGTGTTGGTAACTTGAAAGGGGTATTCACAATAGGGATGAAAAGAAGTGAACTTGTGTCACAAATACTTATAGGAAGGATTTGGTGATTTCATGATGAATAGATGTGGGAACTGAGGAAAGAGAAAGTGTTAGAATGACAAGTTTTTGACATGGGTAAATGAATGAATTAGGTAGCATTTAATAAGATGGTAAACATTGTAAGATAACCTCATTTGGGTGTTAAATTATGAATTTTAACTTGGCCATGTTAAGTTTCATATAAATAGATTTCTGGTGAGCAAGGAATCAAAACAAGAAAAGATGGGGAGTGTTAATGGACATTTCATCCAACTATGGCTATGTTTCTTTAGTGACTATGTTTGTCTTTGCTAAATTTAGTATCTGTCTTTCTAGAACAGTTAGAATAAACCTTGCAAACTTTTCTAAAATATTTTGATAATAGTGTAGGATCTGGAGCCATCCAATTAAAGATGTCAGATTCAACATAAGCATTTATATCTCTTTCCTCCTTTACCCAGCTAAGAGAATAGTAAAATGATTTTAAATAAAACATAAATGCACAAGGACAAAGGGAATGGGAAAAGAGATAACAGAATTAACACTTTAGAAACTAGGAATCAGATAGATAGGTAGTAACTGAATTAGGACACTCAGGAAAGCTGAATCTTAAATTTGATGATAACCAACCCAACTTACAATTTAGATCCCTAAAATATTGTAGAAATAGGTATCTTAGGAAGTGGGAATGAGGGTAGGCAAAACACAAAAGATTTGGTAGAAAATCTTTATAAGAAGTTGGTAAATCTCTAATTTCCCACCACTGTTCCTTGCAAATAGAAAACTTCTTGTCTCTCATTCAGTATGAAATAGAAGGATTATTCTTATGGTAAGAACAAACAGAGAAACTTTGGATTGGCAGGGAAAGGATTAGGGCTACAATATTGAAGAGTGAGGTTAAGCATAAGTATATAAATTGTGTGTTTAAACTTCTTCAATTTCTTTCCTCTACTTGGCTTCCAGAATTCTATTAGCCAGTCTTATGTTTCCTTGGCAGACAGCTGAAAGAATTCTATGAGTAATCCAATCAGCCTAAGAAGAAGTACACTGATTTAGGCCCAGTATGTTGGCTTATATTCCATATCATCCTGTAGCAAACCCAATGAAGAGTCCCTTTATACACACAGAGCTTCTTCTCTTCAATGTCCTGTATGTAATACGACTAGACAGCCATGATCACCAGGTATTTAAGGAATGCCTATTAATGAAAGAGACCAAAACAAACAGAAGAAAAGCAACTTGAAGGTCTGCCAATAGAAAACAAACTATTTCGTCCTCAGAGATAAAAGAAGATATGAAATAATAACTGAGTTATCTATAAAAGGAATATTCAGCGAGCGCAAAAGAAACTTAGATATTGAAAATATAAGATTAGAAATGAAAAATTCAATAAAAACGATAGGAGATAAAATTTAAGCAATCTCCTAGGAAGTAGAGTAAAAAGACTAGTGTAGAGACAGTGTCCGTGGCCACCATCACAGCTGCCTGGTTCATGCAGGTTCACATTAGATTCGGACAGACAGTAAAGAAACAATGGAGCCAAGAACTGGTGGGCCTTTAGCTTTAATCCTAGCTTGTACACGGTGGGCAAGTAAAAACACACGCTGGGCTCCAAAACCCACTCATTCAGTCTTCACAAAGCCACTGACTTATCCGAGTTTCCTAGCATCAAAGGTTTCTAGCTCACCAGTCTTATTCACCTCTGTTCCCCATCTCCTTCTCTCTGCACAAACTCTGCATGAACTGGCTTCTCCCTCAGCACTCCACCATTGTGGCTGCTTTTCCTGGCCTCAGTGGAGATTCAAAACCTTTAATCCAATATACAAACAAGAAAGTCTGATACAAAGTCACTTATCTGAGGCAACTAGCATACAGATTGTTGGGCAGATAAAATATATTATGCTCACTTTGTTAAAGATGGAGCTGATCACATGCAAGTTTTAAGAGTAAGCTTCTCCCTCAGCACTCTGTCATCTTGGCTGCCTCTCCTGGCCTTCTCCATGTGGCCTTTCTCTGCTCTCCTCTCTAATTCTAATCTCAAGCTCCTGGTCTGTCCCACGTTATAGTGTAGAAATCCAAACCTTCAAGCCAAGCTACAAACAAGGAAGTCTCTGATACAAAGTCACTTATCTGAGGCATAATTGGAGGATTCCTCAGGAGAGGGCACCACCCTACATCATCCAATCAGTCAAGGGTGTGGAGAAAAGCTTACTCTTAAAACTAAGCCTTAAGCTATAACGACCCAGCCTGCTCACAGCCTGTCTGTCCCCAAACACACATTAATATCAACGAATTTCCATGTGGACAGCACCATCTTTAACAAAGTGAGCATAATATATTTTATCTGCCCAACAATCCACCCCTATGCTCACTTTATTACCACAATCTACACCATTGGCATCCCTGTACAAGGAAATTAGGTACATTACACAAAATACAACAACATGACAAATCATACAATTTCAACAATTACAAAGATACATTTCACCAGTCTCTGAGCACCTTGCCAAAAGTGCAAAATGTCCTCGGCCTTCTCTCTTGCTATTTGAAAGGCTTCCCGGGGAAGGGGAGTGCCTCCATCAGAGCCGCCTGTTGGGCAGATGAAATATATTATGCTCACTTTGTTAAAGCCACCCACATGGAAGTTCATTTATATTAATGTGTAATGGGGAACAGGCTGTAAGCAGGCTGAGTCGTTATAGCCTAAGGCTTAGTTTTAAGAGTAAGCTTTTCCCCACACCCTTGACTGATTGGATGATGTGGAGTGATACACTCACTCTCATGAGGAATCCTCCCAGTATGTCTCAGATAAGTGACTTTGTATCAGAGACTTCCTTGTTTGAATATTGTATTAAAGGTTTGGATTTCTACACTATAAAGTGGGGCAGACCAGGAGCTTGCACTCTTGGTTCCTGAGGTATTAGAGAGGAGAGCAGATTAAGGCCACATGGAGCCCAGGAGAAGCAGCTAAGATGGCAGAGTGCTGAGGGAGAAGCCAGTTTGTATAGAGTTTGTGCTGGAGGAGATGGGGAACAGAGGTGAATAAGTCTGGTGAGCTAGAAACCTTTGATTTTAGGAAACTTGGATAAGTCAGTAGCTTTGTGAGCACTGAATGTGTGTGTTTTTGCTTGCCCACCGGGTGCAAGCTAGAATTAAAGCTGATGGCTCACCAGTTATTGGCTCAGGTGTTTCATTACTGACTGTCCGAATCTAATGCGAACCTGCACGGGCCAGGCAGCTGTGATGGTGGCCTTGGCCACTGGCTTTACACCACTCCCCACCCCTATCAGGGTATTTCACATTGTCCAAAATCGTAAGTCCATTCAACAAAGGAGCCAGTGCTCGCTTGGTCATAGTCCAGGAAATCAGTCCACGTACATGAGGTGTTAGCCTCTCCCCTCATTCCTGCCATCATGGCCGGTCTCACACTGTCCTAAAAAGAGCATGTGGTAATGGCAGTCAGCATTTCCATCTCTCCTCTGGGGAGCATGATGGCATCTACCCTTCTGTCCCCAAATCGCAGACCTACCAGCAGCTTGGTAGGCACTCCCTGCCATTTCAGCTGGGCTCTCATCTTCTGGAGACTGCAGATTGCAACTGCACCTGGATTCTCCTCATCCTCCAAAGAGGAACTTGAAACATCAGCTCCTGCTGCCAGGCTCGAGCCCCGGGCTGCCGACACCTTCTGCTCCATGGGCCTTATAGCCCCCCCCCCCCCCAGCCTCAGCCTCAGCCCCAGCCTTGGGTTCAGCCTGGGCCTCCCTTCGCTGCTGGCTCTCCACAACATCCAGAGCAATCTGCAACTCACGAACCTATGATTCCTTCTCCAGTGGCTCCTCCATCTCCAGGCAAATCTCGTAAACCTGGTTGGCCTCTGATACAAAGTCACTTATCTGAGACATACTGGGAGGATTCCTCATGAGAGTGAGTGTACCACCCCACATCATCCAATCAGTCAAGGGTGTGGGGAAAAGCTTACTCTTAAAACTAAGCCTTAGGCTATAACAACCCAGCTTGCCCACAGCCTGTCTCCGAACATACATTATCAACGAACTTCCATGTGGACAGCGCCATCTTTAACAAAGTGAGCATAATATATTTTATCTTCCCAACACCGAGTTTCCTTGAATCAAGGGTTTCTAGCTCACCAGACTTATTCAACTCTGTTTCCTATCTCCTTCTCCAGCACAAATTCTGCTCAAACTGGCTTCTTCCCCAGCACTCTGCCATCTTGGCTGCTTCTCCTCTACTCCATGTGGCCTTAATCTGCTCTCCTCTCTAATGCTAACCTCAGGAACCGAGAGAGAACAAGCTCCCGGTCTGTCCCACTTTATAGTGTAGAAATCCAAACCTTTAAGCCCATCTACAAACAAGGAAGTCTCTGATACAAAGTCACTTATCTGAGGCATAATTGGAGGATTCATCATGAGAGTGCACCACCCCACATCATCCAATCAGTCAAGGGTGTGGGGAAAAGCTTACTCTTAAAACTGAGCCTTAGGCTATAATGATGCAGCCTGCTTACAGCCTGTCCCCCACACCCAATAATAAAATTACGCCCATCCCAAGCATAAGGGAAACCAATATCACCTGGGTGATGGGCTTCCATGTGGGCAGCGCCATCTTCAACAAAGTGAGCATAATGTATTTTATCTGTCCAACACCTAATCACCTCTTAAAGGCCCCACCCTCAAATATCATCACATTGAGAATTGGGTTTTAACATAGAATTTTGGGGGACACAATAATTTAGACCACGGAAGAATTGAAACAACATGCAGAGAGTATGACAGTTCATGGTGGATGTGGTGAATGAGGGTGGCCAAAGGTTAAATCCTCATCCTCTAAAGTGAGATAACAACAGAGAGCACCTAAAATTGAAACCCCATAAAGTAACAATTCAAGCACATTATTTATCAACATGAAGATACATACCTTAAGAATCAGCTGTTGGAAGGGAGGCAAGAATGGAAGTCGTTGCTTCTAGGTTATGAGAAATGGGGTAGAGAGGTAGGGGCTAGGAATTGTAGTTTTCAAAACAAATCTTGAAGAACTATTTGATTCTTTAAAGTATGTGTGTGTTTGTAACTTCAGTATAAATAAACCACAAATTTAAAAAACCAAGCCCTGGAAGTATACTGCTTAGGTACAAATCCTATTCTTAACATTTATTAATAGTGTGATATTGAGTAAATTCATTTCTTTGAGCATCAGTTTCTTCATCTGAAAAATGAGAATAGTAATGCTGCCTATTTTTAGAAGTGTAGTTGAAAGGAAGAAAGTAAGTAAAACTGTCAAGTCTTAGCACCATTCCTGGTCTATAGTCTGATATTTTGGGGCTTCCTTTTGCTTTGTTTCTTGTTGATCAATCTTATTTTATTCTCTCAATCTCTCCCAGGTTTATCAAATTATCATGATATTTCAGATCAGCTCCCCAGATGTTATGTCCAATACATTTTTCGTGGAATTCTGAGTGCTGTCAAACACACTGAAAAATTATCCCAATAATATCTTGTTAAGTGTCAAAAGCAGATACAGCATTATCTCATCCACGTGTGTATGAGGAATACTCCAAGATCATACTTGGAAATAAAGTTAGCTCCTGACTTACGATAGTTTGACTTGTAATTTTTCAACTTTACAATGGTGCAGAAGAGAAACACATAATAAATTGCATGATCTCTTCAATACTTAATTATAAAATAAGCATTGTGGTAGATGATTTTTCCCAACTGTAGGCTAATTCAAGTATTCTGAGCACCTTTAAGGTAGGCTAGGATAAACTATGATGTCTGGTAGGTTAGGTGTATTCATTGTATTTTGATTTATGAGACTTTCAGTTTACAATGTGTTTATTGAGATACAATCCCATTGTAAATCTAAGGGCAACTGCACTGAACCAGAATGATGAGTAATCCTCACTTTCTTCTTTATTGTCTGGATTTTTAAACATGTAATAGACACATAGTCCTCTATAATATCAGAAGAAATAGACATTTAAAAAGCTCTTCTGTCATAAATTTACAATTTCATGATTTATTTCTAAAGGTAACTTTCTCATCTATTATGTGTGAATTCTACTAGTTTGACTCTGAGAAGGCCAATGTATTTATTTTCAAGTTTCTAGAGGCTTCTTACTGTTCCTACCCAATTAAGTAACACTCACAGCTGTTTGGGTAGAAATTACTCCAATTTGCCAATATAGAAACTGAGGCTCATTGACTTAGATAAAAGCCACAACCAGAAAGGGAAAGGGCTAAGACACAAGTTCAAGTTCTTTTCATTCTACCATATGAACTGAGTGCCCAGCAATAAGAGATTTAATCTTTCTGGTCTCAAATTGATAATATGAAGGTGTGGAGGAGATGGTCTTTGAATTCCTACCAGTTCTGACATTGCATGAATTACTGAGGTATATGACAAGAGTAAGCCTGTGTCATTAACAGTATCTTTTTCTTCCATAGAAGGACTGTGGGTCCCACTAAGTACACCAAAGTCCATAGGATTATAAAGTCCAGGTCACTTGCATTTGATTTTCATTCCCTGCCTTACTTATAAAAACCAAGGCAGAAAATAGCTTTGGCTTTTCTTTTCTTTCCCCCCCTTTTTAATTTAATTTATTGGGGTGACCACTGGTTAACAAAATTATAAAGGTTTCAGGTGCACAATTTTATAGCACATCATCTGTACACTGTATTGCATGTTCACCACCCCAGGTCAAGCCACTGAGATCCACCAGGCATGCCCACCAAGGGGCGATGCTCTGCCCATCTAGGGTGTTGCTCTATTGAGGGTGGAGCCATTCTAGCACCTGAGGCGGAGACCAAGGAGCCGTCCTCAGTGCCCAGGCTAACTTTGTTTGGCTGCGGGTGGGGAAGAGAGAGATAGAAAGGAGAGGTGGAAAGGTGGAGAGGCAGATGGGCACTTCTCCTGTGTGCTCTGACCAGGAATCGAACCCGGGACTTCCACACGCTGGGCCAATGTTCTACCGCTGAGCCAACCGGCCAGGGAAAGTCTGCTTTTTTGGCTTTTATTTTCACTTTTGCAATCACTTGGGAATCTTATCAAGGCTGTGTAAGAGATTTGGAAACTCATAATGCATTTCCAAGAAGCTGCAAAGGTTGGGAAATTCACGGGGCTCTAACCTTGCTGACAATACGGGAGCTGACTGGACAAGGCAGTTCATTTTCAGTAATGTTCCTGAGTAATTCTCTGGGAATAATGGAGAGGAAGTGGTAATTACAGCCTGGTGGTATGCTTCCAGTTAGGGTCGTTAGGGATGATAGCCAGTGGGACACCCACAGGATTTTCTTCTCCTTCTGTCAGGGACATTCACTCAGCAAGCTGCACTTAGCTAGGGAGGAGAGGCCATAGTGATACAGCTCCGCCCAGACTCCTGCCAGGCCTCAGAACACACAAAACCCAAGTTGCTGCCAGTGGCAGTGTTTCAAAGTGGCTACAGATCAAAGAGATAGAGTGAGGTTGCCTTTTGCTTAACTCTTGGCTAAACTGTGTGCAATTAACTGTGTGACCTACTTTTTCAAGCATTCCACTCCACTTGCCCACTCCTCACAGAATTAGTCAGAGGTCTTCTTCAGTCTGAGTGACTTTAGGCCACGATAAATTATGCCTCTGTGAGAGATAACCTTAGGTCTGTGCATAAAGATCAGGATCAACTCTTGGAAATTATTTTAAAAAACAAACTGTTATGAAACTGTTCTTTAAGCTGATTGTATAAAAAAGAAGGCATAATCCCAAACAGCCTTCATAAATACCCATAAGCAACTTCCAACTACTGTCTAATGCATTGATGATAAGTTACTGATCCCTGAGCATGCTGATACTTGATGAGCTATTAAATCAAGTTAATTATCATAACACTGCAGAGTCAAAAGTCCATCTTGGCCTTCGTTTTCCCATTTATTCATAAGGGGGAGTTAAGGTTGGGAGAGGGGCCATTCCGGGTACTTGTCTGTGGCAAATTTAGCTTTTATGGTATATCAATCTTGTCTTTTAGTGATTCTTCTCAGGGCAGTCTGTTCCCACCCTACAATACATCTACTGAGCAATTTACTCCCTCTCCCCATTAAAATGCTGTCCTGTGAAGAGTATGATAAAACCGGTCACAATGATATGTAAAGACTGGCTCAGTTTACACTGTTCCCTCCTACAAGAATATTTTCACTTTAGTAACTCTCAGGACAAATGAGAGTCTGGGATTAAGGTTTACTTTGGGGAACGGCAGAGGGGAAGGAATGAACTTCCTATAACCCTAGCTAAAATCAGCAATAGACTAAAGTACAAAACAAGAATGCATGTCAAGTTCTTCACTTAATGGTTGGCCCATAGTAAATGCTCAGTAACTGTCAGCTAGTATTTTTATTATTTCCCATCACTTAACTCCTAAGGGCGTTGAGTAAAACATTAATTGACAAGATCTGGGGTAATAGAAACCACATTAAATTTCTTGTTTGGAACTCTCTCAGAGTATTTTGGTTTCTGCAATGTACTGGTAACCAGAAAATAATGCATTCAGCTTCCCTATTCCTTGCTAACTGGAGCCTGTGAAATATCCTGCAGATTACAATTTTAAGAATTCTGACAGGAAATGTTTACAAAGTTTTGGATTATGTAAGCTTCCCCAGAAGGTCCATAAACCTAGAGATTTTGCTGTGATGTCAACCTGTGGGGGAGAATCATGTGTTCTCTGTCACAGCTCCTCCATTCTGAGGCCAGAAAATAAATTGCTATGCTTTGAACAAGGCCAGAGAACTGCCTGATATGTGTGGCTCATATTCCTGGTACTGTTCTTAAATTTCTTCATAGGTAGTCAAGGCTATTATTATTGTATGTGTGCATGTCTCATTTTTAGTTCTGGCAATACAAGTGAAGCCTTAAGAGAGTGATTAATCTTAGCCAGATAACAGAGTTTTGGTGTTAATTAGTGTGTGGAATATATACTTTGGAGTTGATTTTAGCCTATGACAGGAATAAATCCTTTATATCAAACAAACAAAAGATTAAGGTGTTTTAGTGAGTATTCCTACCCAGTGCAAAACTTGTTAATCAACTGAAAATGAGATTTTGGTGAAAGATGAAAAGGCAGTAATTTATTTTGTAGTTTCCTCCCACATGTGTGAAATGACACATGTCTTGGCTTATATATTGCAGCATTGTTTTTAATATCAAAATACTAGAAATAACTCAAATGTCCATCAATAGGGGTTTAATCAAATAAATTGTGCCATTAATGGAATACATATTATAAAGACCTATAAAAGAGTAAGCAAGTTATGTATCACTATGAGAAGATCACTAAGATACATTATAAAGGAAAAAAAGCAAGGTTTAGAATACTGTAAAAAAGATATGGATAGAAAAAGTATATACATACATACATACATATATACATACACCTACCTATTTATTTAAAGAGACACAGATTATCTCCAGAATGATGCACAAGGAAATAGTAACTTTGGTGGTAAAGGAGAATGGAAAACTGGGTGACTGGGAACAGAGAGAGGAAAGAGATGTCTCACTAGAAACACTTTGGAACCTTTTGGATTTTTAATCATGTGAATATGTTGTTGTCTCAATATATATATATATATATTTTAATTTAAAGGAAGGAAATGAAGAAAAGGCAATGTTTTGTAGGGTGTGAATGTGGGCATAAGAAGTGTTTATCAATGAAATAAGAAAAATGCCAAGAAACTATATAAATTTTTTTCTCAGTTTTAGAAATTTAAAAATTTTTAGAAATATCCTTCAGAACTGTTAAGCTATTATTGTGGGATGAACATTTTTGCCATTTATGAGTTGTTGAATCTACGAGTATCAAATGGGAGAATAGTAAGGACAAACTATATTGTTCTGATTAAGATTGTATTTTTTCATACTATGTCTTAGTAGACCCTTTATCAGAAAATTATGTTCATTATAGTAAATATGGTGGTTAGCTTCTCAATATCTTTTAAACTCCCTTATTAAGATTAGCTGTCATGTTTTTGGTTTGCCAGTGGTTAGCTTAAATTTGTTTAAACCATAATCTCATCTCCCTTGCCAATGTTTAATTGCTTCACAGATAGGGAGCCTAAATCAACCTTGAAAAGTTTTGCTGTTTAGTTTTCTATTTCTGTTCTATTAATTTATAGTCAGGCTATGTTTACATAGTGACCATTATTTATTTATTTTTTTATAGATGTTTTCAGTTATCATGGTACTTAGAGAACTGTATTTGTAATGAGATTCCTTGACAATAGGTCAGAGCAAGGGAAATGGACTCGTTTTACAAAGTATTTTCCCCAGGCGAGGGTAGAGTCTGCAAATTCTCCAGCACTTCTGTAGCAGAACAACTTTCCAGTGTGTGCCTAACATTGAACCTCTCTCCCTGGGATAGAGGTCCTTTGATTAACAAAGGTTCTATTCCAGAGGTCAGTACAGTTTTTCTGTAGAGCGTCAGACAGTAAGTATCTTGGCTTTGTGGACCATGTGTTCTCTGTCACAGCTCCTTCATTCTTTCTTTGCATCTCTGAAGCAGCCAGTGGCAACATGGCAAGCACATGGTTGTGGCACCATCCAGGTGAAGTCTTGTTTATAAAAAACAGGTTTGAGCCATAGTTTGTTCAAATATTTTTGAAAAACGTATTCTCTAAGTATAACCAGAAAAATGACCCGCAATTCCAGCTGCCTGCTGTAACAAACAATCAATACTTGTGGGACAGGTGCTGGTGCAAAGAAAAGAGGTTTATTTGAGTGCTGGCCAACTGAGAAGATGGGGGGCTCCTGTCTTCAAAAACCCATCTCTCCCCTTTAGTGCAGGCCGGAGGTTTTGGTAAGGAGGGGGAATAAACAAAAATATAATAAAGGAATCAAAAGGAGAGAGTTAAGAGTTCTTCGTTGAGAGGGGGCTAGTGCAAGGCAAGCCAGTATGTTCAGATAAATGATTGAAGGTCAGCATATCTTTTGGAACTAGCACATCTGAAGGTCAGCATTGGTTCTGTCAGTTGTTATAGGAACTGAAGCTAGAAAGTAACTTATATATTAAGGTTTTTGTGTAACAATGTTTACATATTCCCACAGTCAGGTTGTCCTCTTGGCCTTGAGAGAGAATCAGAACTGCAAGCCTCAGCATGGTGGGAATAAGGACAAGGAAAGAGAAGCTGAGGAGTAGCTCCCACTTATTTTTACTCTTCTTGCTTGTATGTTAATTCTTGATTGTTGTCAGCCAGAGGAGCACAGGCCTTTTAACTCTAACAAGAGTTTGGCTGGAAGTGAAAATGCAGGTTTGATTATACACTATTGATTTGTTACAGAATACGTAACTGTGATCACTAAACTAGTAATATTGAATCATGGTTATAAGAGCAGCAAAGTGGATTTAACATTTTATAGAAGTTCTTTTATAAGCTTACTTTGTTGGTACATTCTTATTTAGTTTTATTTTATGGCTAGGTAGAATAGTATTAGTAAATTGGCATTATAGCATATTTATTCCTAGTTGCACAAAAAGATCACTACATTTGGGGATAATATATAGAATAGGTTACACTTAATTAGAGCTCTTTGTATGCTGTGATGTGATAACCTTGCTTTTTATATTGGGTGGTAGAGACACAAATTTTGGAGTTACAGAAACAGTTTTCTATGCAGTAACTGTGTGGCCTGGAGCCTCCCTCTCTTAACTTAATTTTACCCTTTGTAAAATGTGAATAAGACTCCCACTTTAGATGAGTGTTATAATGATTAAATGAAACTGTATATGTGCCTGGCCCAAAGAAAATGCTCAAAAAATATATTAGTTTCCTTCTTCAATCCCACAAAAACAACCTCTTCGTGACACACATGAAATTTATACAGGACTCCAGACTGACCAGGCGGTGGCGCAGTGGATAGAGCGTCAGACTGGGATGCGGAAGACCCAGGTTTGAGACCCCAAGCTTGCCAGCTTGAGTGCGGACCCATCTGGCTTGAGCGCGGGCCCATCTGGCTTGAGCAAAAGCTCGCCAGCTTGGACCCAAGGTCGCTGGCTCCAGCAAGGGGTGGCTCAGTCTGCTGAAGGCCCGCGGTCAAGGCACATGTGAGAAAGCAATGAATGAACAACAATGGTGTAGCAACGCAACGAAAAACTAATGATTGATGCTTCTCACCTCTTTCCGTTCCTGTCTGTCTGTCCCTATCTATCCCTCTCTCTGACTCTCTCTCTCTCTGTCCCTGTAAAAAAAAAAAAAAAAAATTATACAGGACTCCAATCACATCCAGACATATTTGCAAACCCTCTCTTAGATGATTAATCTTGGAAATTTAAATTTAATTCTAATGAACTTCTATATCAGATGATGCTATTTAAAATATCTCTACTCAAGAGGAGGGAAGACTCCTAAGCTCATTTTCAGGGCCAGCATTATCCTAACTCTAAAACCAGAAAAAGACACTATGAAGAAGGAAAATGTATAGGTCAATATCCCTTATGACAATGGATATAAAAATCCTCAACAAAATATTAGTAAATTGAAATCAGCAACAAATTAGAACATTCATACACTACAGTCAAGTGAGATTTATTACTGGGTTGCAAGGTTGGAACAATATCTGAAAATCAATAAATGTAATATACCACAAAAACAAAATAAACGATAAAACCACATGATCATATTAACAGATACAGAAAAAACATTTAACAAAATTCAGCACCCTTTTATTATTAAAACTCTCAGCAAAGTGGGAATAGAGGGCACACATCACAACATAATAAAGGCCATACATGATAAACTCACAGCTGATATTATACCCAGTGGGCAAAATCTAAGTGTTTCCTTTAAGATCAGGAATAAGATGGGGAATTTTGCTGTCACCACTATTATTGAATATAGTACTGGAAGTCATAGCCACAAGAATCAGACAAGAAGAGAAAATAAAAGGCATACAAATTGAAAAAGAAGAAGTAAAATTGTCATTATTTGCAAATGAAATGGTATTGTATATAGAAAATCCTATAGATTCCACTACAAAACTACTAGAACTGATAAATAAATTCAGTTACGTAGCAAAATACAGTGTGTCCGTAAAGTCATGGTGCACTTTTGACTGGTCAAAAGTCAAAAGTGCACCATGACTTTACGGACACACTGTACAAAATAAATATTAAGAAATCAGTTACATTTTTATACACCAATAATAAACTATCAGGAAGGGAAAGTAAGAAAACAATCCTATTTACATTGCATCCAAAAAAAAAAGAACAACCCAAAAACCTAGCAATAAATTTAACAAAGGAGTTAAAAGAGCTGACTCAGAAAATTATAAGATAATGAAGAAAGATATTGAAGAAGATACAAAAAAAATGCAAGCATATACTGCTTATGGATAAGTTGAATTAATAACGTTAAAATGTCCATACTGTCCAAAGCAATTTACATATTCAATACAACTGCTATCAAAATACCAATTGTATACTTCACATAACTGGAACATATAATCCAAAAATTTATATGGAATCACAAAAGACCCTGAACAGCAATCTTAAGAAAGAAGAACAGAGTTGGAGGAATTACATTACCTGATACCAAAGCATAATATGAGTCCATATTAATCAAAACAATATGGTACTGGCATGAAAACAGACATATAGCTCAGTGGAACAGAATAAAGAGCCCAAAAACAAACCCATGCCTATATGGGCAATTAATATTTAACAAAGGAGGCAAGAACATACAATGTGGATAAAGACAGTCTATTCAATAAATGATGTTGGGAAAACTGGAAAGATACATGAAAAAATTAAATTAGACCACCTTCTTACACCATATACTAGAATAAACTCAAAATGTATTAAAGACTTAAATGTAAGACTTGAAACATAAAATTCTTACTTAGAAGAAAACATAGGCAGTAAAATCTCTGACATTTCTCTTAGCAATATTTTTTTCTGGTATATTGCCCCCAGCAAGGGAAACAAACAAACAAAAAATAAACAAATGGGACTATATCAAACTAAAAAGTTCTTGCACAGCAAAGGAAACTATTCAACAAAATGATAAGCCAACATACTAAATGGGAAGATATTCACTAATGGTACATCAAAAAAGAGCTTAATATCCAAAATTTATAAAGAACTCATAAAACTCAACACCAAAAATACAATAATCCAATTTAAAAATGGACAAAACTTCCATGAATAGATACTTCTTCAAATATGACATACAGATGACAATAGAGATATGATTATATGCTTACTGTCACTTCCATCATCATGGAAATTAAAATCATAATGAAATATTACCTCAGACCTGTCAGTATGGTATCATCAATAAATCCACAAATAACAAATTTTGGTGAGGGTGTAGAGAAAAGGGAATTCTTGTGTATTGTTGGTGAGAATGCAGATTGGTACAGCCATTATGAAAACAGTACGGTTTCCTTATAGAATTATAAATTGGTCCAGCAATTCTACTCCAAGGACTATATTTGAAGAAACCCAAAATATGGATTCAGAAGAATATATGCACCACTCTGTTCATTCCAGTGTTATTTATAATATCCACTATGTGGAAGCAACCCAAGTACCCATTAGTAATTAAGTTGATAAAAAAGTGGTGGTGAATATATACGATGGACTATTATTCAACCATAAAAAGGAATAGAATTTTACTATTTGTGTCAGCATGGATGGACCTAGAAAGTATTATGCTAAGCAAAATAAGTCAGTCAGAGAAAAATAAATACTATATGTCTTTACCTATATATGAAATCTAATAAAAATAAGTGAACAAACAAAATAAAACAGAGTCAAAGATACAGAGAACAGACTGATGGTTGCCAGAGGGAAAGGGAATTGGGGGACTGGGTGAAAAAGGTAAAGGGATTAAAAAATACAAATTTAGCCCTGGCTGGGTAAGTCAGTTGGTTAGAGCGTTGTTTCAATACACCAAAGTTGAGGGTTCTATCTTAGGTCAGGGAACATACATGAATAAACCAATGAATGCATAAACAAGTGGAACAACAAATCAGTGTTTCTCTCTCTCTTCCTCTCTAAAAAACTCATTCAATTAAAATAATACAAATTCATAGTCACAAAATTGTCGTAAGGATGTAAAGTACAACATAAGGAATATACTCATTGTGATCAGTATGTATGGTGCAAGGTAGGTACTGGAAATATTGGGAGAAACACTTTGTAAAGTATATGATTGTCTAACCACTATGTGGTACACCTTAAGCTAATATAAAATAATACTGAATGTAAACTGTAATCGAAAGATAAAATCTCTTTTCAATTTCTGGGAATCCATTTTTTAGTTCTCTCAACCTCTCACATGTTAACAACAGCATGTCATTAAATCATTTAACCAAAGGCTTTGATTCTAATAACTCTCAGGGAAGTATAGGAAAGCTATAAAATATAATATCAGATATTATAGGGCCACTATTCAAAAGAGATCTGCAGAAAGATTAACAAATTTGGGTTTTCTTTGATATTTGTTAAAACCATGATTAGGCCTCTCAGAATTGTTTTATTACAAAATTTCTTAGGGAATTTACTTTCAGTGCCATACGTAGTGGATCATAAAAACAAAACTACTTGAAATTATTACCTTTTGAACAGTTTAATTAAAGAACATGCACATATAGATGAGGCGCTAACAATAGTACATTCATAGCAGGAAAGTGATTCTGTGTGTCTACTTGTATAAATACGCTCAGATACCACAAAATTGAGTATATTTGGCATATACTTTTTAGTTGAGGAATATTTAGGTCCTCCCATAATTAAAAAATAAAAATAAAAAATAACTTGTTTACTCACTAGGGAAATGATTAGAATCAATGCTAACATGACTATTTCACATCTATAAAGTAATAACACCTTCAAAGAAGTAATGTAGTGCAAAAGCAATATAATTTTGGAAAATAATAAGTACCCCAATGGATAACAAATATTGTTTTAAACATGAGAGTTAAGAATTGGTCGAAGAGCTTTGTCCTTGACTCCTGAGATCAGAACTCTTCAATATGTGACTAACAGAACTTGTTTGTTGGCGCATTCACTTATTCATTTACCAAATACACGTTTATTAACGAAATATCATTTGTGAAGCACTATGCTAAGTATTAGAAAAATAATTTACATCAGAGACAGATGCATAAATACTGATGACAATACGTTTTATATTGGTTACTTCAAAATTATGTATTGAGAGCTGAGAGAGCAATACAGAGGGAAGCATTCATTCTAGAGGGACCAGGCAAGAGTGTGGGGAGAAAGCTGGTCAGAGAGGCTTCATAGCTTTTGAGCTAGGAGGTATTTTTTGAGGATGAACAGACTAGGAATTCTAGACAGAGTGAACTACATGACAAAAATTTAAAAAGCATAAAAGTACACTTTGTATCTGAGCATAGTTGTGCTGAAACATGACCTCATGGTGGTGGGTAGGAGAAAGTTTCATGCAGTCTTACAAATCTTGGGCCTTCATCTAGCTGATCTCTTGGCCACCATAATAGTTATTTTCTATTAAGTCTATGCCTTGAATGGCTTATAGCCCAGGTGTATTAGTGAGGTTCTTTGAGGTTTCAGAGAGCACAGAGATACCTTTGATCTTGGGTGATTGGAGTTTATTACAAGGAGAGAAGAGGAAATGAGAAGGCAAGTATGGGAAACCATATTAATGAAACAATCAGGCATTTTGAAGAACCAAAGCATTGCTCATTGGTCTCCTGGATCATCTAACAATTGTAATGTCCCATAAGCAATACTGAGATCATTTCCAAACAGGGGGACGTTAGTTCTTCCTTCATTCACTCAATTAAGATACTCTCTCTCTGCTTCTTCCTCCTGCTGTTATTACTGCCCTTTGTCTACTTCTCAGTTTATATATCTCATGGATTCTATTTACACATTACTTCTACTACCTCACTGGAGTCTGCTTAGTCCCTGCTTAGTTTCCTGGTTCCTATTGCCACTGTGCTTCATGCATCATTCACTGTGTGCTTTTGTACAGGAAAGAGTTAACAACAACAGGCCCAAGACTACCATTCTTAGAAAGACCTGCCTGCAAGGTTGGCCTTTGACTAGCATCTGAGTACTTAGGTTTCAGGAGATTTCGGACCATTTGCTAAATTTGTATGGCTCACTATGCCTAAATTGTTTAAACAAATAATATAGAGTTTATACTAAAAAGATCTGCTTTTCTTCTGGCAATCAAGAATTTGGTATGTGCCAGTAAGATGGTACCTATGTGACCAGTACTTAGTAAAATCTTGGGCACTAATTGTTTGTAATGAGCTTCCCTGGTACAGTATTTTATACCTATTGTTATAACTTATTGCTGGAGGAATTTAGTGTCTCCTGGGTGACTCTAGTGAGGGAAGACTCTTGGGGATTAAACCTGCTTTCTGTAGTCTTTGCCTTATACACCTTTTCTTTTGCTGATTTTGCTATGTATTTTGTCACCATCACAGCCAGGAGCCAAGTGTACACTGAGTATAGCCATATGCTGAGTCTTGTGAATTCTCCTAGCAAATCTTTAAATCAAAAGGTGATCTTGAGGACCTCCGACACAACTTTACTTTTAGACTTTTGAAGAAAGAATGTCTTTTTTCACAGCCCACTACTTAGTCCTTTTTATGAATCAGACCTCTGGTTATCTCTTTATGTCCTGTCACTCCTCCACCTCTAGTTCTAGTTATGCCAGATTCCTTGCTGTTCCTCAAACATTCTAAGCACTACTTTAAGGTTTTTGTACTTATTATTTCCTCTGTCTGTGTCTTTTCTCCCAGATATCAGCATGACTGTTCCTCACCTCACCTCATTCATTCATGTCCCTGCTCATATGCCACCTATCTAAAATAAATATCCTTTCCCACCCACAGGCCATTTTATCTATCCATTTGTTTAGATTACTTATTCACAACATTTATAAATGTTTTATATTTATTGTTTTCTTGTTCATTGACTATCTTTCCAAATTATAGTATAACTAAATGGAGGCAGAGAATCTGTTTTGTTCAGTGCTCTCTGAAGCTAAATCAGCTCATGGCACATAGAAAGAATTCAATAAATATTATGTTTGCAGAAGGAATTAATTAATAAATGACAGATTTCTATTAGGCATATTAGTCATACCGGCCACATTATATGCTCATGTACAGTGTACAAATATCTGTGTTTAGATGAAGCACTATGGTAGAGACTGCTAATAATTAATCAGTATTTACTCTCTGATTCTTCTGTTGTAATAGAACCCCGAATTTTGGCTGAGCACATGACCACTAAAAATAAAAACTATATTTCCCAGTCCTCCCATGCGGATAAGTGTTACTATGTGACTAAGTATGAGCCGATGGGATATAAGTTGAATTTGGGTGTGCGACTTCTAAGATATATTCTTAATTAGAATTGATGCAATTTTTCCACCCTTTTTTCCTTTCTGCTGGATAAAATTGGCAGCCATCTTGCATCATGAGGCAATGTTAGGAATGGAAGATACAGTCAATGGAGCAACAAAATAGAAGTGACCAGATAATTGAAGGCCAACACCAATTCTGAAAAACTGACTTCTGAATTTTGATAAGAGGCAGAAATAAACTTCTATTTTGTTTAAGCACAGCATGTGGGGTTTTTCTTTCATTTCACGTTGGCCCTAATCCCTGCTAATGCAAATACTAATCTCCAGTCCAACTCCTTGAAGTCAGGTGGGAGTTACAGAGTACAAAGCATGATACCATATGAATGATTCACTTTGTTTAAAGGAAGCCATGGGCATGGCAGGAAGGCTGGCAAAGCAGAATGTTATTCTGTGAAAAATGTCAGCTATGGACAAACATTATAGTGATGCCCACTCCCTCCCATGAATCACATTTTTCTGTGTCCACATGCTTCTTTGCAATGTGTTTTGCCACTCCTCTCATTGAAAGACATATGCTATCTATCAACCCCTTGAATTGGGGTTGACCTTGTGACTGGCTTTGACCATCAGAATGTAATAAAAGTACTGTAACACTGTGCTCATTGTGTAATAGGTTGTAAGAGACCTTGCAGTTTCTTCTTCACCTTCTTGGAACCCTAAGATCACCAAACTCTGAAGCCTGGAGTAGCTTAGCAGAGGACGTGAACCACATGGAGGACAGCAGAAGCACTCCCATACAGGGCCAGCACCAACTGCTAGACACGTGGATGAGGCCACATGAGTGATTGCAGGCAAGGCCATCTGAAGTCACTCCCAGATGGCCAGCTTATAGAATCATGAAAGTAAAATAGCTGCTGTTTTTAAGCCATGAAGTTTTGATAAGGTTTGTTAGGCAGTAATAGAAAACTGAAAACTAGTCTTGAGCAAACATCTGTTTTTTGCTACAAAAAAGAGAAGTGCAAATGTAAATAAAGAGCACTTAAATTTATTAAGCTTGGTAACTTTTAAAGTGAAATATAAAATCTTCAA
The DNA here is from genome assembly GCA_037038555.1 of Rhynchonycteris naso. NCBI lineage: Eukaryota > Metazoa > Chordata > Mammalia > Chiroptera > Emballonuridae > Rhynchonycteris > Rhynchonycteris naso. The sequence goes on along the minus strand of CM072997.1, from coordinate 41,873,036 downwards.
CTTTACCATTAAAAATTAGGAACATAATTATTACAATGAATATTAAAAAGTACTAGCATAGGATAAGAGAGGAACATTAAATGAGAAATTGGTAGAACTGGGTTATGGTCCTCCTTTCATTAAGTAATTTTATGATCTTGAAAAAGTCACCTAGCTCTTGGTGCATCTTTCTCTTCAGGTTTAATGTGGGTACCATACCGTTGCTCACTCATTTATTCAAGAAACATTGATTATCCCAAAGTGTTGAGAGCTCTTTTCATGAGGGATGAGATGATAGGAGACTTTGACTTTCTACTTATATATTTCTGTATAATTTGATTTTAAAAACATAGATTACTTTTTAAATCAGCAAAGATCATAAAGATGTTATTATGGGCTAATTTGTGCTCCTTTCTCACAAATGGTATGGTAAGCCCTAACCACAGTGCCTCAGAATATGACCGGTTTTGAATATAGGGCCTTTAAAGAGCTGACTAAGTTAAAATAAAGTGGTTAAGGTGGATTCTAATCCAAAAAGAAGAGGAAATTTGGATGCATAAAGAGACACCAAGGATCTGTGGGCACAGAGTAAAAACCATGTGAGAACAGAGAGAAAGTGGCCATTTGAAAGCTAGAAAGAGAAACCTTAGAAAAAAACTTATTCTGACAACACATTGGTCCTTGATTTCTAGACTATAACTCTGAGAAAATAAATTTATGTTGTTTAAGCTACCCAGTCTATATTACTTTGTTGTGGCAGTCCTAGTGAACTAATATAGGGGTTTTGTGTGTGTATGTTGAAAAAGAATTAGCACTTTTATTGAGCATATAGTTCTTTTTCTTGAGGTGCTTATATTCAAGTAGCAGGAGAAAGACATTAACTTTTAATACATTGAAATGTGATAAATGCTATAGTGGAACCAGAGGAGGAAGTCCAGAGGAGGGAAATCTAACCGGCTATGGAAAGGGATACAGATGATGGTGGGTCCAGTGGGCAGAGTTTAGGAACCTTACCCTGGGGGTGAGATGTCAACTTCAGTGTTGAAGGAGTAGTAGGATAATAACTGTCCTAACCATTGGTCTCTCTGCTGACCTTCTGTGCTTGGTTTTCAAGAATCTATAAAATATTAACAAATATACATCCACAATCTGGGGAGTGACTATGTTGGGTTTTACTTTAAATAAAAAAGGAAGGAGGAGGAGGAGGAGCAGGAGGAGGAGGAGGAGGAAGAGAAGAAGAAGAAAAGAAAGGACTTTGATGTGCTCTCCCTCCTGGGAGCATACCCACTCTTTTGCCTCTTCCCTCTTCTACTCCCATGGGCATGTATTTCCTAAACTCTAAGGGTCTCCATGAGACTTGCAACCAGGGAAGCAATGAGCAGTAACAGCTAACCGCTAAACCTGTCTATAGCGCCGCTTTTTCTCTGACTTCTCAGTGAGCCAAAGCAGCCGTGCTGAGGCTCTTTTGTTGCTTCTTTTGTCCTATTCTCTTCCTTATGTAACTGTCCCCAGCTTTAATAAACATACTCTCAAAAAAAGAAAAAAGATTCACAATGCTATCTACCATCATCACCATGCATTACAGACATTTTAACAAAAAACAGAAAATGCATTATCTCACAATAACGGGCAAGAAACTTTGGGGGATGGGGGGACCATGCAGTATGTAGAGGGTGTTATATTGAGGGGACACTTGAAACCATGTCGACACAATAAATTAAAAATAAACTCAATGAGAGCTTGCATTATTTGAGAGACTTTCATAGATTTCTTTTTGAGAAATGTTAGTATATGTGGTTACATTTTAGAAAATACATACTACATACAAATGGAGGTTAGACCAAGAAGATTTAAATTGCATTTCAAATTTTGCAACATTTCACTTTTTAGAGCCTTGGGGGTGGGGAATGTTATTTACCATCACCAACATGCATTATAGACATTTTAACAAAAAACAAGAAGTACATTATTAACTCATAATAAAGGGCAACTGCTTAAATAAAATATAGTTAGCGTGTCTGACCACGCGGTGGTGCAGTGGATAGGGCGTCAGACTGGGATGCGGAGGACCCAGATTCAAGATCCCGAGGTCGCCAGCTTGAGCGTGGGTTCATCTGGTTTGAGCAAAGCTCATCAGCTTGGACCCAAGGTCGCTGGCTTGAGCAAAGGGTTACTTGGTCTACTGAAGGCCCATGGTCAAGGCACATATGAGAAAGCAATCAACAACTAAGGTGTTGCAACAAAAAACTGATGATTGATGCTTCCCATCTCTCTCCATTCCTGTCTGTCTGTCATTATCTACCCCTCTCTCTGATTATCTCTCTGTCTCTGTAAAAAAAAAAAAGAAATAAAATGATTAGTTAGTGTTAAGTTCCCTCCACTGTTGGTTTTTGCACTGCACATAGATTAGTAGTCTTAGACAAGCATTTGATGACCACTAGAGTTTCAGGTTATGAACACAATATTAATTTTTTTATATTGCAAAACTTCTAGTTTTTCACCAAAATTCATACTTCTCCTCTTCCATGGAAATGGAAATTACACTAGGTAATTACACATGGGCTACACAACTACAGACCACATCTTCAGCCTCTTTTCACAACTAGAAATGATTATATGTAAATTGTTATATGTAATTTCTAGGTCGTCTCTACCTTAAAATATAAGCCAGTTGCCTTTAAGTTCCTCCGTTTTCCCTTAACCACAAATTAGAACACTGAATGTGCCCACAACCTAATTTCTACTGTGAGGATAAAAGTATCACCTTAAGGAATAATGAAGCAATAAATGGAAGGGATCTGGGTTTTTGGGTGATTTTGTGGGGTACAGTCTCTCTGACAAGCTGGACTGCTTACATTGGGACAGTGACATGAGAAAGAAATGAACTTCCATGTTATTTAAGCTTCTACTGTATATAGATGTATATATACTTTTGATATTTCTTTTTGGGGACAGCTTAGTCTTTAACCTAATAAGCAAGTCCTGCTCTCCCTTGTTTTTACAGTGATATTTGCCTCTCAATTTACCCTTTAGAAGTTTCATGCTACTGCTATGTATCCCACTCATTTAGGACGACTATTAGGTCGTCAGAGAAATACATTTACATAATATTCGCCTACCTAAGTGTGAAATTCCCCCATTGGAGAAGACCAGTTACCTCCTTATTACTCTTTTGTGGTTTCTCTCACAAGTCTCCACCTTGTTTCCTTTGACCTACTTAGATTACAGTTAAGGGAACTACTCCCATGGTGGTTTGGCAGCTCAACCAATAAGCACAGCTCACCCTCAGGACTTTCCACCCTGCCTATATCGCTTCCCTTTACTACCTTCTGAACATTGCCTTTTTCACTTTCCAGAGAACTAGATAATACGCTTTCCCTTTCAAATCACAGCAATACTTTCAACTAATAGTTATAAAACTGGTACTTTGTAAAGTACAATATAAAATGATGAAATAAGGAAAGTATCTGACTTTTCATTCTACTTGGAAACATAGATAGATAGGCAATTATAAGTTAAAGTGAAAAGTTCTATAATTGGAGTAAGTACAGTGTATCCTGGGAATTCACAGAAGAGGCACTTAATGTAGTGTTTGTAGAGGAGGGAGTGTGGTTAACAGTGTCAAGTGAAATAAAGGCATGGAAATAGATAAAGCAAATGGGCACCTTGGTTATATAAAACTATATACCTGTTAATTAGTAATAAGACATCATTTTACTATTTCATTTTATTTTTTATTTATTGATTTCAGAAGGGAGGGGAAGAGAAACAACCATTAGTTATTCCAATTTACTTATGCATTCATTGGTTGATCCTTGTGTGTGCCCTGACCAGAGGTCAAACTTACAGCTCTGGTGTATCAGAACAACAGTCTAACCAACTGAGGTATACCCAAAGCAGTAGTAAGACATAATTTTAAAACTTCACATAATTTAGAGTATATAAAGTAAAAGTGAAGTTCTTCCTCCCCCATGCATTAATCTTAATTTCCATAGTGATTTGTTATTATTTTGTACCTATTCTTCCAGATATATAGATATAAAAAAATATATATATATATAATATAAATCCATATAGGTTTTATTTCTCAAAAATTGAATCACAGCCTGACCAGGCGGTGGCGCAGTGGATAGAGCGTCGGACTGGGATGTGGAAGACCCAGGTTCGAGACCCCGAGCTCGCCAGCTTGAGCACGGGCCCATCTGGCTTGAGCAAAAGCTTGTCAGCTTGGACCCAAGGCCGCTGGTATGAGCAAGGGGTTGCTCGGTCTGCTGAAGGCCTGCGGTCAAGGTACATGTGAGAAAGCAATCAATGAACAACTACGGTGTTGCGACGGCAACGAAAACTAATGATTAATGCTTCTCATCTCTCTCCATTCCTGTCTGTCTGTCCCTATCTATCCTTCTCTCTGAATCTCTCTCTGTCCCTGTAAAAAAAAAAAAAAAAAAAAAAAAAAAAATTGAATCACAGTACACATATTGTTATGCAGTCTCTGTTTTTTCTTCTGGACTTGTTTTCTTATCGACAGATGCTTATTTTCCTCGTTATGGACTTTTTTACCAATGATGCACTAACTTATTTAATATATCTCTTCCTTTTTTGACATTTAGGTTGTTTTCTATTTTTTCTTCTAATAGTAGTGTTTCAAAGAACATTCCTTCCTTTGGCCTTAGTGATACATATTAAGAGGAAAGAATTACAATATTATAAGGCCAGTGGCCTGGCCAATGCAGGTTCTCATTTGATTCGTACAGACGGTAATGAAACAACAGAGCCAAGAACTGGTGGGTCATTAGATATAATCCTAGCTTGCACCCAGCAGGCAAGAAATACACACAGTGGGAAACACTTCCCTTTCCATTCAGGGTTCCCAAAGCCACTGACTTATCCAAGTTTCCTAGAATCAAAGGTTTCTACCTCACCAGCCTCATTCACCTCTGTTCCCCATCTCCTTCTCTCTGCACAAACTAGCTTCTCCTTCAGCACTCCACCATCTTGGTTGCTTCTCCTCTCCTCCACATGACCTTTCTCTGCTCTCCTCCAGCATGGGCTCCTCTGCCCCATTTTATAGTGTAGAAATCAAAACCTTTAATGCAATATACTATACAAACAAGGAAGTCTCTGATACAAAGTCACTTATCTGAGGCATAAATGGGATTCCTCATAAGAGCGCACCACCCCACATCATGAAACAGTCAAGGGTGTGGGGAAAAGCTTAGTTTTGAAAAGATCTTAGTATTAAAAGGATATAATGGCTTTGCCTGCTTACAGTCTGTTTCCCATACCCAATGCAAACTATATGTGAGCAAACATATATATCATATTTACAAACTTATTTGACTGACAAATATAAAAACCCTATACCTGCCCAAACTATTGTATATATATAAAAAAAGGATTAGATATTTTTGTATTTGTAAAGCATCAGAAAGTTACTTTCTGCTTTTTCTTTCTGGAATGTACTTGAGAAATCACTTTAACAAAATCAAAATTAAAGCAAAAGTGTATTCCAGAGGAATTTAAAGTGTATAAAAACATAAACGAGTTATCAATTCAGTAAGATTTAAAACAATAGAAAATCATAGCATGGTTCATGGATGGGAAATTTAAATATTATCAATTGATATTTTTCAATTAAATGTTTAGGTTTCTTTCAATTCCAGACCTGTCCTGAGAGGGGTTTTGTTTTGAGTTATGTTGGGCAGATAAAATATATTATGCTCACTTTGTTAAAGATGGCGCTGCCCACGTGCAAGTTTTAAGAGTAAGCTTTTCCCCACACCCTTGACTGATTGGATGATGTAGGGTGGTGCACTCTCCTGAGGAATTCTCCCAGTATGTCTTAGATAAGTGACTTTGTATCAGAGACTTTCTTGTTTGTAGAGTGGATTAAAGGTTTTGAATCTATGCTATAAAGTGGGGGCAGACCGGGAGTTTGCTCGCTCTTGGTTCCTGAGGTTAGCATTTTAGAGGAGAGCCGAGTAAGGCCACGTGGAGGAGAAGAGAGGCAGCCAAGAGGGCAGAGTGATGAGGGAGAAGCCAGTTTGTGCAGAGTTCGTGTAGAGAGAAGGGGATGGGAAACAGAGGTGAATAAGTCTGGTAAGCTAGAAACCTTTGATTTTAGGAAACTCGGATAAGTCAGTAGCTTTGTGAGCACTGAATTAGTGGGTTTTGGAGCCCAGTGTGAGTTTTTTACTTGTCTGCTGGGTGCAAGCTAGAATTAAAGCTGATGGCTCACCAGTTCTTGGCTCCGTTGTTTCATTACCGACTGTCCGAATCAAATGAGAACCTGCACTGGCCAGGCGGCGGTGATAATGGCCTTGAATATTGGCTTTAAAAGTCATAATAAAATTTTCTAAAAAAATAAGTAAGTAAAAATGGTTAAAGAATGTTTATTTAAAAGGGTCTGAAGGTATTACCTTATTGGATGCTGAAAAATTATAAATGTATAATTGTGGAAACGTGAAATAAACAAAGCAATCAGTGACTTAGAAGTGATAAACTGAAAATAGAGCCTACAAAATATAAGACAATAATAAGATAATATATTTAAAAAAAAATACAAATCTAAAGGTAAGAAATTGTTTCTTTAAAAATTAACGTGGGGAAAAGAAATTTCTGGATGAATATTTCATTAAAGTTTTGTATCACAGCATATATACAGATAGATTAAAAAGTTAAAAAATCAACCATAAGAAGTTGGTGAAAATATATAGAAAGTTTATTTATTGTTTTATGGGATGACTCCTTCAAGCAAAAAAGCAAATGGAAGAAACCATAGGAAAAGATAGCTTCTCTGTTCTCTTTGAAGCAATCACCTAACGATAATACAGCTGAGTTGAATGCACCTATTTAGGAATGCATTTCTTCCCAAGGGAAGCTGCAAAATTATTTCACTACACTCTCTCCACACAATTAGACATTGGAGATCAGATAAATGTTACTGCACTTATCACCGTGAACTACAAACCCTTAAAAAAATTAAATTACCTACTTAGATAACCCAAAAATGTGCTTTTGAATATAAATAAACTGTTTTTTAAAAAAAGAAAAAGAAGAATTTATTGCATGTAGTAGTTTTAAATCCTAGCTGCATAACAATATAAAATAAGAAAATCTATTTCACATATATTAATTATTAAGTAATATATCAATAAGTATAATGAGCTTATAAATGTAAAATGTCTGGCACATAGCAAATGCTCCATGTGTGTTAGTTTTATCATTATAGAGATGGCTTGTGTGACTTGTAAATATTATTAAATATTACATGTCTTTTGGTTAAGTATTTTTAAGAATATTAAGATGTTCTTTTTTAACTTTGCCTAATTATGCTACAAAGTGGACTGTCTCTATCTATCATGTGAGAACATTGTAGTTCTTGTTAAATTTTTTATTGTTAGTTTCATCACACAAGATGCCTGGTATCAAACAGTACTCGTTTTATTGATGTTATAATAGTTTTAAATTGATGGATAGTGCAAAGAAAGTGAAAATGAACTTAGTGATCCCAGAAACCAGAACATGGCAGTAAGCATGGGTAGTGGGTGGCAAGCAGGAAAAATTTACAGGAAAACCTTTGTCAACAAGGACCTAGATGACTAAAACCTTATGTTCCAGGATTCTAATGGATGCCCTCCTGTATTGTACTGGGTGACTAAGCAATATCTTCTTTATATGGAACAATGGTGTTGATTCTGAGCCTAAGCTTCTCAGCATCTCAGAATAAGTTTAATGTTTGGGCTATGAAAATGGGGAAGTCTGAAGAATAACTCATAGAAGGAAGTAGGCCATCTTGTGAATATAGTCAAGAGTCAGCAATACACTGTATAATCCTCATGACCTAACTGGCTAAGAAGAGTGATGAATTTGTTTATTTTACTGAATGGTAATATAAGAAAAGTTTATCTGAGTGACAATAGTTGTTCTTCTGCACAGCCCCTTTCTCTTTCTATTAAGCACTACCCTTGAGGAGTGATTTGGGGATAGTTGAAACCAACTGGCCTGGGTTGAAGAGTTCTTATACTGCCTACACCATTTTGTTTCTCAAGAATGTTTTAGTTTTGGTAAATGAGAAAGCACTTGTTTGCCATTTCCTTTCTGAGAACTGCTAGTTAGTAGGGAAGAAAGTAGATATTTGGCCCAAGTTCTGTTCTGTGGGGGTAAGGGAGGGCTGGGCTTTTCCTCTGAGCATTAGCTTTTGCTCTTGTCGGGTTTGGTTTCCTATTTGGTTCTCCTTCATAAATGTCAATAAAATTGGTCTGAGCAACCCTACCTAATCCCTTTTTTGGGAACAATTGACTGAATGTGCAAGGAGTGGCTAACTTTTTTTGTCCAAACTCCTGGCCACAACTTTGCTGAACATTCTTAATTGGTTTTCTGTCCACTGTTAATCTTGTAAAGATCTTGTCAAACCTTTCTTTTAAGAAAAAAAAAGGTCTCATTTAAATATTGATTCTGTAAGAATGTTTTTTTTGCCAATGTTGAGGAAAATCCAACTGAAGCATTATGTCCTATGAGATAATCATGGTAGAATTAGAGCTTCTGATTCAGATTGGGAGTCTTTGTGAACCCCGAGGCTGAATATTGTTCTGACATTAAATGACATGTTTCATTATATATTTGATGTTGAAACCATGTTTTTAATATTTCACACCACTTTCTAGCATTACATCAATGTCTTTGGCACTCTGGGCCTTATTTGTCCATGAAATGGAAGCTTCTGCCTCCTTAATATTGTCTTGACTCTCCTGTTAATGTTGTGATTTTGACACTCTTTTCTCGGGCATTAATATATCTATAGATGTTTGGAAAGTGGCAGTTGATCTAAAAATATTCAGAAAGAATCAAGAAAAAAAATTAAGGCTCCTGCCATGCAAATTCTCTGACATTCTTCTCAACATCTCTATTATGATCACAAATAGTAGTTAATTAGATGATTCTTTAAAGCCCTGCAAGATAGATCTTACTGCTAATACTTTATTTCTTCATTTTGCTTTTGACTTTTATAGTTTCATCACTGCAATTTAAGTAAAAAAAAAAATCACCTTTAAATTGGAGGGCTCTGGTGTCAAGATTGCCTAGATTCAAAACCCATTTTGACTATTCTCTAGCTCTGTGGTCTCTGGTGAATTTCATCACGGGTAAAATGGGGATAATAATTAGCAGTCAGCACTGGATGGTTGAAAGGACTAAATAACCACAATTTAAACTATTATTTTTTTTTCTTCAATAAAAAAAGTAGGTGAGGGAAAATATTTATTGAGTAACTAGTAATTGCTAGACAATTGTTGAATAATTTATTTATAGTCCACGTAATCCTCTAAAGAAGACATTCTTCCCCCGACCAGGTGGTGGCACCGCAGTGGATGGAGCGTCAGACTGGGATGTGGGGGACCTGAGTTCGAGACCCTGAGGTCGCCAGCTTGAGCCTGGGCCCATCTGGCTTGAGCAAAAAGCTCACCAGCTTGGACCCACCCAAGGTCGCTGGCTCCAGCAGGGGGTTGCTCGGTCTGCTGAAGGCCCCCAGTCAGGCACGTGTGGGAAAGCGATTGATGAGCAACTGTGGTGTCGCAAGGGCAATGAGGAATTAATGATTGATGCTTCTCATTTCTCTTTGTTCCTGTCTGTCTGTCCCTCTCTGACACTCTCTCTGTCTCTGTAAAAAAAATAAATAAATAAAAGACATTCTTCTATTTTCCAGATGATTAAATTGAACTCGAAATCTAAATCAAATGTCTAAAGGTTACACAGCTAGTAAACAGTGTGAGCCTAAGTTTATTTCTAAAGTCATGCCCTTTTCACTACCCGGCATAAAGAAAACTTTATTCATCTCCTTATCCTCCCCAGGTTATATAATGTTTCAGTGTTTCCCACATGTTCTATGATTTTTTTTATATCTAAAAACAAATTGATGACTTGATAGCTCATAAAAAGACATGAAGGAAACTTAAATGCATATTATCATGAAGTGAAGGAAGGCTGTCTGAAAAGGCTATATATTGTATGATTCTAACTATACTGCTCACAAAAATTAAGGGATCAGGGAATGAGATACTCCAGTACTCTCAGCCTTTTTTGTACAGTGCATTTTCACCAATGAAATAAAAGTTGGTTTGCATCTCATTTGCATAATTGAACAACTTTCTTGGACTTGTCGTTTGCTTTTCTGATGTTCTTGTTTAATTAAAAAACCCAAATGCTTCTTTTATCGCTTCATATTCATTTTGAAATATCTCTTATTTTTTGTGAGCAGTATACATGACATTCTAGAAAAGCCAAAACTATAAAGACAATAAAAAGACCAGTGTTTGCCAGGAGTTAGGGGAGAAGAAAGGAGGAATAGGTGGCACACAGATTTTTCAAGGCAGTGAAACTACCGTGTATACTATAATGGTGGATGTCATTATATATTTGTATCAACCCATAAAATCTACAACACTAAGATTGAACCTTAAGGTAAACTATGGACTTGGATGATAGTGATGTGTTAAATGTAGGCTCACCACAGTACCAGTCAGGTGGGGGATATTGGTAATGGGGGAGACTACGTATAAGTGGGGGTAAGGAGTATGTAGGAAATCTCTGTCCCTGACCAATTTTTTCTGTGAACCTAAAACTCTCAAAAATACGCCGTCTATATATATAAAGCTTAGAGAAGAAAAGCAAATGGCTGTAATCAAAGGGGTGTGAGGGAAGGGGTAATGAAAAACCATAAGCTTACTCAGCAACTTAACACCTTGTCTATCCCCCTAATTATTACAGAGTGAAAAGTGAAAGACCAGGTCAGTCTTGTGGACACCTGCTTGCTTAGAAGTTGCTGGTTGACCCTACCTCACACCATTGCAGATCTCAATTTAAAGAAGATTAAAATGAGGCGGTTGAATTGATCTCCAAGTTTCCTCTGGTCCTAAAATCCCAGACTGGCAGCTAAGAACCATCCCTTCTTGGTTTTCTCCTTCAACCCGATCAGCCACCATTGCATGAACCTGTTTTTTACTGGACAGCGTACTTTTTGACGTACCCTCTGGGTCCTATACACAGCAACCGTTCCCCGTGACTGCGGGACTAAAGGGCCGAAGTAGAGGACTGAACTCATAGGAGGGGGAAAAAAACCAAGAAAACCCTAAGAGTGACAGTGAGTGGTGGAAACAGAGAGAACGGACACCAAGCCCAGCGAAGCAGTCGCTGCGCGGCGACTGCAGAAGCGGTAGGAGAGCGAGGCGGTGCCGAGAGCCGATTGGAAGGACGAGGGGGCGGGGCCCGCACTGACAGCCTGGGAAGAGCCAGGGAGGCTGCGCGGTCGTTTCCGACCTTTTCCAGCCCCTTCGCTATTTCTCCCCCAGCGCCTGGCAGGCGGGGCAGTGGGCGTGCCGACGCCGTGTGACGCCATAAGGGGAGGAGAACCTCGGAGGGTTCAGCTGGCGCGCGGCCGCATTCGGCAGTCGCTGTTTGGGACGCCGTGTGTGCAGAAGCTCGGTCTCTGCTCCCGGTGCACTGTGACAGCAGGTCTCTTCCCGGAGCCCGAGCAGATTGGGCGCGCGCCCATGTGTATGTGAGCGGGACTCAGGGCAGAGGCGTCCCCTCGCTGTCTTTTTTTCTGCCTTTTATCCAAAGAAGGGGGCATTTCGCACGTTTGCCTTCCTGTTGCCCGGTTGGGAGCGGGGTTGGTGTGCGGAGTGGTTCGTCATTTTTTCTTCTGAACTTGTGAGGTTTTTTTGTTTTGTTTTGGCTTTTTTTTTTTTTCTTTTAAGCTCAGTGTCATCTGGGCTAGTTTCCTTGATCCCTGACTAATCGCTTTCTGTCCCTTCTCTGGCCGTCCCCGCCCAAGGTCGCCCCTTTGCCCTCGCCCCTGGCCCGGGAGGGTGGGAAGCTCTGTCCCGCTCCCTTCCCACCCACGTCTCCGCAACCGTAGCCGCACCTGCCTCAATATGAATGGGGTAAACGACCCACCTATTTTTATAAAAGATATTAAGCCCGGACTGAAAAACTTAAATGTCGTCTTTATTGTCCTGGAGATAGGTAAGTTGGGCCCGCAGCGCATCTCGCCGCCTCTGTGCGTCGCGGGGCAGGAGGGAAGGGTGCCGCCGCCGCGAGCTGGGGGCTCCGTTCCCCCTTTCTTCTCTTCCCCTCCCCCACCCACGTGGTACTGTGCTCCCCCCACCCCCTACCCCCAACCCCCCCCCCGGGGCTTGGATGTTTGCGGCGAGAATCAGGGCTGGACTTTTTATCACCTTTCTCGTGAATTAAGATCCTGGAGCAAGAATTAGCCTTTTGAAAGTCTAATACACCCCCTCTCCCCTTTTGATTTTAAATCCTCACAGGACGTGTGACCAAAACCAAAGACGGCCATGAAGTGAGATCATGCAAGGTAGCAGATAAAACGGGCAGCATCACTATTTCCGTGTGGGATGAAATCGGAGGTCTTATACAACCAGGGGATATTATTCGGTTAACCAGAGGGTAGGTTTGCATAAAAGTGGTTGGGACGGAGGACAGTGCTTTCCAAGTTGCAGTCTGAGGAATCGGTATTGGTTGCCACCCGGGACCTTGGAAAGTTTTAAAGTTCTGTTTTTATTCTGTGGGCCATTCCCGAGGAGTTTTGAACCCCTTCGATGTTAATTTCGGATGGTGGACAGCGTTAGGATGTAACAGCCTTGCCCTTTAAAAGTAGTCAGTTTTAGCCAAGAATCTACACCCCTCACCTCATGCCTCAGTTTACAGGTTAAATAGACTTTTATATACTGTTCTGGGATTTTTTAGTATAAAGTAGATTGATAAGATTAATATACTATTTTATCTTTTTCATAAATAGTTTAATAAAGTTGTCAGGTTTTTACTCCCTTTTAAGTAACTTGAAATCCTGCCAACATTTTATTTACCCATATTTGATTTACATGGGAAGTTTACAATAAGTGGAAAGCACATTCTTGAAAATGATTTCCTGTGCCTACTTCTGTAATATCAGTGTGGTGCAGAAACAGAATGATGTCCAGAAAATATTTGGCAGAAAGACATCTATATCAAAAAAAGTCAGAAGATTGGCTTTTAAGAATAGCATAAACATTTTTGTTTGTTTGGTGATTAGACTGCCTTAAAAACTTACCAAATCTTGGGAAGATAAAAGGCAAGAAAAAGGTTTTATAAATAGATATTGGAAGTTTTGTGGCCAATAGAATAGTAATAATTTATTGGTCATTAACTAGGAAAAGTGAATGGAAATTGTTGGCATAGTGAGTAGAATCTCAGAGAAGTGGTGGGTAAGTCTGAATGTAGGAACCCTTTGATAATATCTTACCGGCCTTACATCCTCAGGAAGTAAGGCAGAGTATCAAAGGAAGTGGGAGTCAGAACTTAGACATTTTATTCTTTTACAGTGACTCATTATGACACTAATTGTGTCTTACACTTCCATATCTTTAATCAAAAGAATTCCTATTTGGGAGGGTGTGGTGAGGATTTGCATAATTAAAGTTGTTATGGCTGCCAAAGTATTTTATCTAGTGATTTAAAGTATTTTATATACTGTAAACATCATCTCCTTTCAAATATTTCATACTTTGTAGTCAGAAAAAATACATATATGTGTCCATTCAAAAAACTAGAAAACTGAAATTCAGTAGCTTTATACTATCTATAGGGTTTTAAGGAATATGGTTACCAAGGAATACAATTTAAAGGAAAATCAAAACTGAAGAAACTCTATGTCCTAACTTTAGTGTCACCTTGAAGTTATTATACTTTATCAACTTTGTTTTTATAAAATGGGAATAATTATAACTTACTTAAATAAAATATTGCATCCAGTAGAGTCTGGGTCATTGTAAGGCCCTTAACTCTGGTTGAATATAAGAAAAGTGGCTTATGAAGAAAGGTATACATCTAAATAATGGTAGTTTGAATATTGATATGTTTATCAGAAAATTGCAAATGTAGTTCTCAGTCCTGAAATAAGTAAAAGTTAAATGTTTTAATTGTAGTAACTTCAAATTTTTTCTCAAAATATGCATTAATTTTTACTTAATAAGGTGAAATATTAATGCACTGTCTTCTAAGTCACTTTTTATCTAACGAAATAGGTGGAGTCTTTAATAAATAACCCTTACTAAGTGAAGAGAACTGTGTAATGTGGAACTAGCAAATTTTTATTATCTATATAAAAGATGAACTATCACTGTACTTAAACAATATTTAATTATAATTTACTACTCTAAGTCATTAACTTTTATTAAAAATTTTTTTTTATTTTAGTGAGAGCAGGGGAGGCAGAGAGACAGATTCCGGCATGCACCCTGACCAGGATCCACTGGCAAGCCCACTAGGGGGCGATGCTCTGCCCATCTGGGGCTGTTGCTGTGTCTCTCAGTAACCAAGCCATTTTTTTTAGCGCCTGAGTTAGAGGCCATGAAGCCATCCTCAGTGTTCGTGGCCAACTCGCCTAAATCAATAGAGCCATCGCTGCGGGAGGGGAAGAGAGAGAGCAAAGGAGAGAAGCAGATGGTTGCTTCTCCTGTGTACCCTGACTGGGAATTAAATCAGGGACATCTACATACTGGGACGATGCTCTACCACTGAGTCAATCTGCCAGAGCATCTAAGTCATTAACATAGTAGTTGTACAAACAACCACTGAAAACCAAACTTTGAACTGGTTTTTTATAATATTTATTTATTTTTACAGGGACAGAGAGAGTCAGAAAGAGGGGTAGACAGGGACAGACAGACAGGTATATTTATTAATTTACATTTTTTCTTAGGTTTATGTGTACGCTCATTTTACCTAATGATGCTGTGTGCATTCAAATTTTTAAAAGGAAGTAAGTGTTCAGCCAACTTGGTGTTAAAAGTTGCAAATTTGGAAAAGTATATGAATGAAAGATTTGTGAACTTAGTTTTTTAGCCCCTTGATTAAATTTTACCAAATTTTCTGTAGCTTGAGAACCCTATGTGTATTCTGGAGGCAAAGAAAAAACAATTATATCAATATCTTACTAGACCAAGGAAATGAGTATAAAAGTCAACACTAGGATGTTGATTATATATATATATATATTCTGTGATTGAAAAAGAACTTCTGCTTGAATCCCTGCAATTGTAAGTTCTCCCTTTGATAACTGCCTGAAGATGTGACCTTTGGAGTATAATAATGCTTGTTTTGCTCAAAACAAAGAGTTAGAGTTAGTTACAGTTTAGATCAGTGGTTTTCAACCTTTTTACACTTGAGGACCAGTGAAAATAGAATTCATTTCAGGGACCACAGGCAGAAATCACCCTGAACATAAGCTAATTCAACTAAGATCATTTAGTCTATAATCTTCATACAACATTAGGGTAGTTAACACTTTTACGGACTGTCAGGAAATTTCTGGAGGACTGGTCCTATGCTTGAAAAGCACTGGTTTAGATGATTATGTCAAAATTTGTCAGTAGAGTTTTCTTTGTATTATTACTTAATAACTAACAAGTTAATCCAAGTTAGATTAATTAATTATATTTGATTTGCTATGGTAGACTCATAGCTTGGTTCCCATCTGCACCTACTACAAAAATTATGGTATAAAGATTAACTTGATTTAGACTGTGCCTCAGTGAATAGAGCATCGGTCCAGTGTATGGATGTCTGGGTTCGATTCCAGGTCAGGGCACACAAGAGAAATAATCATCAGCTTCTCTCCCCCTTCTCTCCCTCTTCCCCTCCTGCAGCGAGTGGCTCAATTAGTTCAAGTGTTGGCTCCAGTTGGGAGTTGCTGGATGGATCTTGGTTGGGATGCATGTGGGAATCTGTCTCACTTTTTCCCTTCCTCTCACTTAAGAAAAAAAAAATTACTTGCTTTAAGTAGAAGGCAATATACATATTTCTACAGAACTGATGTTTTCTTTCTAGGTATGCATCCATGTGGAAAGGATGTCTGACACTTTATACTGGAAGAGGTGGAGAACTTCAAAAAATTGGGGAGTAAGTGTTAAATACATCTTGTATAACTGAATAAATTACAATTAATATTTACTAAAATAACTGGTAGTTAGAAACTATAAATTTTTTCTTTGGTTTGTTTTTGACTGGTAACCCGAATGCCTTCAGCAAGTTATGAAAACTTCCCATATATGTATTAGTTGAACAGCTATCAGTACAGTTTTCTATGGTTGAGAATGTCAGTTATTCTGGCAAATAGCAGTAAGAAGCTGCACTTGAGACAAGCCCCAGTGGAACCATTTCTGTAGGTTTTGGGAATGTACATTTTTCAGGTGTCTGAAGTGCCTTTGCGGTAGGTTCTGTCTTCTAGTGAATTGCCAGATAAGAAGCTAGGTGTGGATTTTGGCCATGTGTTCAAATTTTCTTTTTCTGGGTGAATATGTACTCATGGTAAGAGGACTTGTAGCAATGACATGTGAAGTACTGTATTTATCCACAGTCTAGGTACCACACAGGCATTGAGAGTTTCCATGCACTACTTACTACCTTGGTAATCTCCACCCTGACTTGGAGGAACCAACCTCTCTAGGGGTGTAAAGGTAATTCAGCTTCCATGCTAGCCTAGACATTTGGAATGTACTCATAAAGGTTGATGTTGGCACTAAGTTAAATCATTAATCCATTCTACTTGGTTAATGCTAAGACATCTACTTCATGTCCATTAAATCAGAGGATATTGAAAGAGAAGCCATAAGTGGCACCCACTAAATAAATAAATACTCTCTTTCTTACTGTAGAGATAAGATACTTTGGAAAACTAAATAATCTTGCTAGGTTTTAAAGATCAGAAATTGGTAACACTGTCTTTATTAGGGGGAAAATCACTTATAAATGTTTGTATTTAGAGCAATGTGTTATGAAGGGCTTAATATCAATATTACTGAAAGATTAGGATCCTGTCCTGACCTTTATGTATGGAGAAGTATTTATAATAACAGAGGACAGTTAAGTGAAAAACAACTCAAGGTCACTCAGTTCTTAGTGACTTGACTTTGTCAGGGTCAGTTTAGCATTTACCAAAACTGGTTCTAAATCCTTATTAGTGTGGTGAAGAGCTTGTGTGTAATGCTAATACATGCCTTAGTCAACTTACAGGAAACATTGGGATAAACTGATAGCCATTTATCTGCTTATGCCTGCGGAATCCACTGTTAACCTTGAACGATTGTCTTTGCAGATTCACAGTGATTGCTCAAAGAGGGACTGGATGAGAGTGTGTGAATGGATCAGTGCTAATCCATTACCACTGCTGGAAAACCCACTCTGGAACCCTAAACATGGTTCAGTGGCATCAGCCTATGTGGAAAAAACAGGACAAATGTTTCTAGGTCCTTGATCTTTGACACGATTTATTTTTGCAGTACAGAGAATTAAAATATAGAATGTTTCATACATTGTTGTCAATCAAATATTTGTTACTTTCATGGAACATAAGCATTTAGGAAGTTTCTGTTATAAATGAAGTTAGTGTTGCTTTTTAGTTAATTCATCTTATACCTAAATTCTTCATTCCTGTAAATTATGCATATTATATAAAGAAAGGTTGATTATTTAAGAAGTTGTTTAACTTGTCCTTTATTTTCTTTCAGATTTTGTATGGTTTATTCAGAAGTGCCAAATTTCAGTGAACCCAATCCAGATTATCGAGGACAGCAAAACAAAGGGGTAATTTATCTAAAAGTATAGTCTAATTTTGATCATGCATTATAATAATATGGTGAGATTGCCAACCCTGTCATACCCAGAGTATAATGAAGACAATTTACATTTTTCTTTTTTTAAATTGATTTTAAAAGAAGGGTGAGAGAGAACTAATTGATTTGTGGTTCCACTTATTTATGCATTCATTGGTTGATTCTTCTATGTGACCTGACTGGGGCGTATCAAAGCTATGTTCTAACCAACTGAGCTAGCTGGCCAGGGCATGAAGAAAATTTATAAAGGAATCTCTTTTTTAAAGTCATTTTTATCCTTTATGTTTTATGAGTCTGAATATGTATCTGTAGTGTCTTATTAAGTATATGTGTCATTTAACACTTTGCAAAGTGGGGAATAATATCAAGAAATACAGTAAGATGAAAGTTTGGGAAACATTCACAAATATTTTAATAATTGAACCTGGACAGATCTTTAAAAATTTTGTTTAAAAAATTAAAAAATGGAATGGATACAATTATAATAATGTAAATGTGTTTTTTAAATTTTTTAATCTTCATTTGAATAAATTAAAATTTTTTTTAGGCACATAGTGAACAGAAGAATAATTCCATGAATAGTAATATGGGTACAGGTACGTTTGGACCAGTGGGTGAGATCTTTTTTTTTTTTTTTTTTTTTTTATAATTGTAATCAGGTTTGAGTGTAAGAGAATGTATTTTTTAAAGCTTTAGAGGAAAAAGTTGTCGTTCGGCATAAATTAGTTTCAAAAGGGGACTATTGGTAAACAGGGAATTCCCAAATAGCTGATTTTCTAGAAAGCAGTTACCCTCTTAAACTAATTTATTAAGCACATTCTATATTTAAACATTTGGGCCAGTTACTGGGACTACAGTGGTGAACCTTGGCTAATAATATAGAAATCTTAAATTATGGCGATCTAGAAACCTTAAATTTTAGTGATGTGTTATGTTGTTTTTCCATTGACTTTAATAAAATATCTGTAACTAGTGATTATGATAGATGCAGAATTACTGTTTATTTTTATGCACTGAAAGCCTTTATCTTCGGACTAATAACTCCCCTTAATTTTTCACATGTTGATAGCTGCCTCTTTAAAATATTAGCCTTTACCCTTCAAATACCCTCAGCTGTAATGTTAATGGTTCTTGCAGCCATGTTCAAGGTTTTTGAAGTCTTAAATAACTGAGGACAGTTTTTTTGATGATGTCGTAGTAATTATACTGTGGGAAACTGCTGTCTTTCCTTAGGAAAGTTAGAATTACATTGTCTTTTAGAAATGTTATTAACCATATTTGAGCCAAAAGCTAGTACTCTATTTGCCCTTTCTCTTGTGCATTTCCCCTTATAATGTAGACAATGCATTATCTATACTTTTTTCCTACTTGACCAATTTCTTATGTTCTTTATCAAGTTAAACTATTTACCATAGTCATATGTTTGAAAAAAACCTAGAACCAACATTGATTTTTTTCCCCAGTAGTTGAAAACAAAGGGCACTTGTTTTCCCTGATATTACTTGTATTAATTAGCATGCGTTAGAACTTCAAGTGGGTGTACCTCTGTAGATTAGTATCTGAGAATGATGATGAATTTTTATATTTTTTTTTTAGGAAATGAGGTTCAGCCTGTCTCAGAATCAAGGGAATGCCAGTTTTCATATGCTGGTAGAAGCAGTGGCCGGGGACCTATAAACTCACAGCTACCAAGAACAGCTAATAATCAAACGGTCACAACCACAATAAGTAATGGCAGGGACCCTCGGAAAGCTTTTAAAAGATGACCTATGCCAAATATTCACATGTAGTTTTTAAACTACATGTTCGTACTTGAACACTTAATTGCACTTTTATTGTTGTTAACTGTGAAAACTGTGTTCTTTATCGGTTTCCTTTTATATGTTTGGTTTGTTAACAAGAGTGGTTTGTTTTTATAGCGAAACTGTTAAGCTGCTCAAGTCTCCTATTGAAGAATGGGAACATACTGAAAAGTAGGGGCATTGATTTCTAGAGCAAAAATGTCTTTGGATATCCTCTAGAAAGCCACCCATTTCATGGGTGAGCTATTTAAGACATCAGCATTATAGCCTCTATGAGTCTATCCTCTGTGACATTTTGAAATATTTAAAATAAGGCTTAGTGGGACACGTTCTCTGTCTTAAACTCAGATATTGCTAACTTAAAGCAATAATTACCAAAAACAAAACAAAACCCTAAAAACAAATTCTATCAATGCTAACAGTAATTTGTGGGTATTTGTGACTCCAGAAATGATTGGCTTTTTTATTGAGTGACTGCCATTACGATTTTCCAAGGACTGAATCATCCTAATGTCTTGTTTTATTACCCCCCCCCCCAAAAAAAATCTTCACCAGAGTTACAGAATAGAATGTGATTTTTAGTATAACAAGTGATTTTTAGAAGAAAGCTATATTTGCTTTATTTTAGGGTAGTCCTATTAATATTTGTTATCAACTTTGTATGTTATACTGAAGGAAAATTTAAAACTAAGGCCTTGAATATTTATTTTTTTGAAACTACCATATGAGATAAAGTATAATTTGAGGGTGTTATAAAGTTATAAACATTGATCTAATTAGTGTTAAAAATCATGGGAGGTAAACCTAGCGAAGGCAGTTCAAACTGATTCATGGAGAAATAGGCAGTCTTAAGTTACAGGGTCCTAGGTAGTTGCAAAAACTCAGCCTGGAGACTTTGAGAAGCTGTGTGCGTGTGTGTTTGTATGTATGTGTGTGTGTGTTTTGTGTATTGTCAACATTTCTGAATGCGATTTACAAAGCCTTATCAGCAAAAGTTAAGAAATGGCTCTCTCAGAAGCAAATACAGCTTTATTCAGAAATGTAAAAGTAGAGTTTATTTATGTGCTACACATGGTCTCCAGTTCCACTTTTTATTGTAGAGTGGATAACTGGTAAAATTTTTCTTTGTTAGAATTCACCTTTTTATTATCTTGTGAATAAAGACTTGCATTAATGTTAACAGACCTACCTTAGTTTTGCTCTTTCAGTGATTTACAATGGAGAGCCAGTACATTTTACTGTAGTTGTAATGATGACTTCAACCTGGTGATTGCTAAGCTCTGCATTTATGGCTTTGTATTTTTTCCCCACTTCAAATTACAAAATAATTTTAAGCAGGCTTTGTTTTCTGAAAATTCCATAGTATCTGAATATAAAATTTGTGCCAATTTATTTATTTGCTCTAATTCAGTATATCTAACAAATATTTTAGTACATGCTATATATTAGGTACTGTGAGGAGAGTTATGGGGTAGACAAAGTAATGAATAATCCCAAGGAGCTTATTTATGGTTTATAGTATGTTGGTATCTGGGATATATATACAGGGTGGGGCGAAAGTAGGTTTACAGTTGTGAGTATGTGAATCATTCTATTAGTTATTAATTACTGCATTTTCTATATTAACAACTGTAAACCTACTTTTGCCCCAGCTTGTATTATAGAAGTTTTTCCTTTATATACCGATGATTATAGTTAATTTGGCTTTATGCCTAATATTTTCTTAAGATGTTCACAAAATTACTGATATGACAGATAAAAATACAGAAAAATATTATAAATTATTATAATTTTTTCTTTTAAATCAAGTAGTGGTAGGGGCATTAACACTGTTATTTGTGGGAGACTGTAGTGTTAAAGGTGATTTTAAAAGAAAGAATTTTGAAGTTTTAGAAAACAAAAATACGAGTATGGATTGCTGAGCTTCCAATTCTGGTTTCATTATCTCGTCACTTGTGATGTTGGGAAGGTTATATTAGAAGCCTGTAAGCCTTCGGCTTCGTTAATATAAAAACAAATAATATTACCTCTTTGTATAGTTATTTAAGATTCTCCATGTAAATGATTAGAGTGATTTCTGGCACATACTAAGTAAGCAGTCAGGTGTGTGTTGTCTATACCTCAAGAATGGAAACAGTGCAGGATTAGGTGGGGAAGTATTGTTACTCCTTAACATGTTGAGATTAACTAGAGAAAGACTCAACTTGTAGTTTTGTAATTTATACTTGTCTTAATAATCTAACCTTGTTCTTTTTTTCTTTTTTAAGCATTTATTAACAAATTTCTTTTTTTCTTAAGGGAAGCCTCTAAAACCAGAGCAAAGTGAGTTATAATCCATAATGAATATTTGCCTTACCAGTCTCCTTGGACAGCACTCAAGAAGAAGAGGAGGAAAGTTTCTTACCTTCCTCTTTCCTGGTGCTTTCAGCCTTCAACTTATTTTTAAACAAGTTTAAACACCATTGAACACAAAACCATTTAGTATAGAAATGCACGCTCCTAGGATTGGGTCCCATTTTATTTCTACAACACAATTCTGAAGTGAATGATGTCTCATCAAGCAGCGGGCCCCTCCTGTCTGGTCAGGTTCTTTGGGGCAATCGCTACTGTACAGAAAGGGAAGGATGAAACCCATGAGGCCAGGTGACGAATGTGTAACAGTACAGTAAACCTTCCCCTCGGTGCCCCCACAGGTTTTCCCATCGATTTCCACCACTTAGGCTTTTGTTTCTGTAGTTTCAGTCATTCTGTTTTGAATTTGAGGACAGTTTCACTTGAAGATACCCTGAATATTTGTAGTGCTATTTGTCTCTTGTATTGTTATCATTTACATTTTAAAAGAATGCTTAATTCGCATGGTTGAGTAATAACGCCAAGGGAATGATGGCTGAAAACAAATAGATGTGAGGTGAGTTAAAAAAGAAAGTTATACTTAATGATATGACATTGTTTAAAGTATAGGAAGCAGGCTAACTGGCCCTAAAAAGTGTCTGAAGAAGGTATAAATTGAGAGAATTTTACATCAATTTGAAGTCGCAGTGGAAATTGTTTTAAGTTTATACAGACCTGACGTTGCAGTTTACTGGGATTTCCCTTTTTTGGTATCAAGGTCATGACTGCTGCAAGCAGTTATAGGTTGCCAGGATTCTTAAGACTTAAGTATTTGGAAAGGTTCTAGAGACAGTAAACCTGGAAACAGTGTGAAAACAGTATCAACATGGGACATTTTTTGAAATTTAAGTTCATTCTTACCTCTAGGCTTATTCTTGGGATTACTTGCCCTATGATATAGCTCTTCCAGTTTTTTAAACCTATTTTTCCTGCTCTTTGTTTTATCCCCTATCTGATGAGAGTCTGAACATTTCTAGTAGAAAAGAGGGTCACAGTGTTCCCTACTGTGGGTTTACTGACGAGGTAAAGGCAGATGTACTTGTCTGTGATACATTTGTATATTGAGGTTCCTAAATGTGGGGGTACAGAGTCCCATATTTCACAAAGTTTATAATGATATGCTTCTGAGAAATCTGTACTTTGAAATATAGCACTATTATGTTAGGCCCTGAGGGAGAAGCTAGAAAAACATACTTTTCAGGTATATTCAGATTTTCTCCAGACTCCTTGAAGTTAGCTTTATCAAGGATGCACCAGAGTTTGTATTCAAATAGTGCGACCAAATTTCAGGTTTCAGATCTAAAAGGATGTAAGGATTCATCTTAAAGCACAGATTACAGAATAAAGAATGGACCAGAGAAAATCAAGACCAGACTATCTGACAGGCCATTTATTTACTATTTTTTTTTCTCATTTAGAACAGAAAATAGCTATTCACCACAATGAGAAGAATTGTGATACAAAGAAAAGGAACATTTTAATATGTTTAACTAGACATTTCATTTAAGCCTTGAAAGGCCTTCATAATTAGCCCACAATTATATTATGGCTCCCACATTCTAAGAACATGTCAACCCGAGCTTGGTCGTGAACTATAATGGAGCCCAGGTTTCTTGAGATCCTGTTGGCACTGCAGTTCTCACTACCGCACCATATTTGTCTAACTTAACCTCAACTGTAGGGCTAGTGACATGTCAATATTTTTTAATTAAATTTTTTAAAATAATTAACAATTTGTTAGATTTGAAAATATTCAAAAGGTTACAGGCAGTTTGTGTTATTTCCATAGTAACCAAGATGAAGGCAAGAGGTCTTAGGAGCCTTTCGTTTTCCTGACCAGCCCTCCTATGGTATTCCACTGCTCCTTCGTGACTTTTCTCAGGCTGTTGATTCCCCTGAAATAAGTACTCTGCACCATCAAATCTAATGAGGGCCCTGGTAATTCAAAGAACATAATCACAGGAAAGCGGCAAGATGAGCAAGCTCTTCCACAGTGCGCAGCCAAGCACAAAATTCTGTCGACCATTTCTTAAGTGATCCATTTGGGTCCATACAGCTCAAGGCATTTTTGGTTTGAATAGTCCCTGTTGAATCACGTTGAATCGCATTTCATATTCATTCCATTCAGCTGCAAGAGACTTGTTCAGGGCTTCCACTCTGGCTTTGGCTGAAGCTCTGGCCATTGCAAGCCTGACATAGACTCAGCATAGATGGAAGTGATAGCAAGAAATGCTGTCCCTTTCTGTGTTTTAATTAGTTGCTTCCCAATCTCCAGAGTCAGGATGGCCATGCCATTCGGAACTATTGTGATGGTCTTTCATTCAGTCTTTCCATGGGAGAAATACTGCTGTATTTATCATGATGTCAGGGTGGCTCGTCAGCTCCAACACCACCTGTTGTACCATGTCAGGATTCCAAATGTTATTGAATCGCATGAAACTTATTTCCAGCTTGAGAAGAAGTTTGTTCTGAGTGGCTTTCAAAATGTCAATCTTTTGGCTGCATATCACAGCATGCACTGAGGCTGGACAGGAGACTGGTTATTCCTCTGCCGAGGCCAGTCCTGTCCTGGTAATGAAAACCACATTTTCCTGAAGAATATTAGTTAGGTGGTGGCATCATTTTTTGAATAGGTGAAAATAATTTAGACTGAAAAGTAATGGTTTTGATATTTTTGTTCCATAACTGAAAAAAAAAAAAGAAATCAAGGACTGTGACACCAAGCAAAGGAAACCTGCCCAGCAGTGCCATGGCAGACTCAGGACCGACATGTTTACCCATTCCCAATGATAAATTCAAGTACATTTTGTTTTATTACATCAAAATTTATGCTTCTGGACATAAAAGAATCTAGTTTCTTGGTCCACACTAAATTCCAAGATGGTTATGCACCACCTGTATGTGGTTCTCCACAGGAACTTGTTATGAGTATGAAATGGTTCTCAGCTGTTCCAGAAAGCATTTTAAGCATGGGTCTGGCAGAGCTGCACTTGAAAGAAAGCCTAAAGAATTTTGTCTCTTTGCCCTTAATATCAAACCTTAGTACAGAAATAACTTTTTAAAAAATGATTGATTTTAGAGGAAAGGGAGAGAAACATCTATTTGTTGTTGCACTTAACCTTACATTCATTGGTTGATTCTTGTATGTGCCCTGACCAGAGATAGAACCCACAACCTTGGCATATGGGGAGGACTCTGATCATCTAAGCTACCTGGCCAGGGGTGGGGGGAATCTTTAATTTGAAGAATATATGTATGTGTGTATGTGTACACACACACATACACATATCTTCAGCTTTTACCTTTTCAAAGCTAGAATATACCCAAGTTCTAGATAGTAAAACAAAAAATTATACTTAGAACCGTATGCCTCCAAAGGACAGAATTGAGGGGTAAAGCAGGGTAGTCCTGAGCAGAATAGAAGTGTGGCTGCAGGATGTGAGCATTGTGTTTTGAATTAGGTTTAAAGCCCTGAACAATAGGATGATTTAAATTATATAAATGTTGACATCAGATTACATTGGAGTCGCCCTGGCTTCATCTGGGCCTATATAGATCAAAGTAAAAAAGTTTATCCTTAGATTCCTGTTAAATTTTTTAAAAATTAGGCTTTATTGTTGCTTATTTCAGGAAACACATTGTAGCTTTGCCTACCCCCCTCCCATTCTATAGCCTTCCTCGATTACCTGTGTTAATATGTGGAGAGAGGCTGGCCAAATTGAAAAGCAGTTGGGTTGGAGATATGATAAACATTCCTGAGCATGCCTGCAGAACCTACCTCTCAGAGATTCAATCCAGTTTTCTACAGAGGGCCAGCTGCAATAAGTATTCTCCACAAACATAGTGTGCAAGGCATGATTTGACTGCAATATGATGCTAGGTTCCTTTCAAATACTTACAACCCTAGGAGGAGACTAAGACCTGTGACCTAAGTCACTAGACTAAAGTTAGAAAATGAATAAAAACAGGGTAGCCAGCACAATTAGTGCCACCTATTTGGATGTTTCTGTAGTTTAGGAATCTGGGTTAATGGAAAAGGTTCCAGAATCCACTGGATAAGAATTTTTGTCTGATGGTTTAAGCATGATATGGAAAATCATTACAGAGTTGTTGGGCCATCTGTTTCTAATTTATGAACAGGCAACACTGACAAGTAAAGTCCCCTTAGTTGTGAAGGTTTGTTAAATCCTGAACTGCCCCTAAAATAAGGGGACCAGACGTCCCGCTTTTGGCGGGACAGTCCCAATTTTTAACAATTTGTCCTGCGTCCCGCGATGTTTTAAAAGGTCCCGATTTAAAAAATATATTACAATACTATTTTTGCATTCTATGAAAAAATTTCTTTTGTTCCATATAGACCAAATTTTTAATCAAGAACCCCTCCTCACCCCCCACTCCCCCGTCAATGGTGTCCTGCTTTACCAATTTTAAAATCTGGTCACTTTACTAAAACTACAGAAAATGGGAAAAGTTGTCGAAGTATTGTTACATCTGTTAAAACGTATGGGAAGTGTAAACTTAAAAATACCTTTTGGTGGGTGGTGTTTTGGTAAAAATAGTTGAAACAGAACAAGAAACTCTTAGGAATTTCATTTCTGTACCAGTGGTATTTTGTAAAATCCTGGCCAAATGACTACCGCTGTTATATTAGCTTTGCAGATCATAACCTATTTTAAATGTGGGAGATGTGCTTTGGTGAAAATAACATGGTTTTGAACAAATGAGAGTATGGTTTGAATTTTGGATTCAATGCATATTGGCTCCATGACCATGAGCTTTCTTAGAAAAGGATAAAGGGGATCCATACTTTGTAGGGCTGTGAGGACTGTGGGTGCCAGTGTATGCAAAACGTGTTCCTTTTCTAGGGCTAAGTAAATGTTAAGCTCTTTCCCCGTGAGCAGTAGAAATAAGAGGCAAATACTGGCAATTTCTTCATGCCATTATTAGAAGACAGTCTTTTCTATAATTTAAATTTTTAAATTTAAGCAATTTGTATAAAATTATTGCAACTAGGGTTTCTCCTTTCTTTAATAGTTGAACTTTTATAGTCTTCTCTGGGTACAGAAAGGTATGCTGACAATTTACCATGACCTCATGTAGAGTTGAATCTTCATCAAAAAGACCTCAGTAGGTGAGGACCCTAGGCTGTTTTTTATTCATCTTTGCTCAGAGGGTGAGGGCATGGTTATGAAGTGTCGAGGAAGAGAGAGGACATGTGAGACAGGTTATGTGCAAGAAAGGAGGTCAATAGTCAAGAGGAAGGCACTAGGCACACTGGAAGGAATTCTGTATTCCCAGTGACAGCCCTCAGAATTGCTGCACACACCACTGTGCAGAGTAATTTGTTTGCTTTTGATAAAGCATTGCATAACTCCTAAATTGTATAAAAACTTTCAAATATATAGCAATGTTAGATTTTAGTATAAACATCTGTGTATTTGCCTCTTAGATTTTACCATTACCATCCAGCTAGTTTTTATGACATCTGTCCCTCTCGTTCATTATTAATCCATGTTTAATACATTTCAAGTAAACTGCAGCCGTCAGTATACTACATATTTCAGCATGTCTACCCACCAGAGTTCAAAGAAATGTACAAATCTTAAGTGTACATTTTTGTGTTAACAAAGGCCCACACCTGTGTAATTCAAACCCCTATCAAGATACAGAACATTGCCATCACTCCAGAAACTTCCCTCATGGGCCTTCTCAAGTCAAGCCCCCTCCCCACCACCCCATTGGTAGTCACTCTTCTGATAGTTTAAAAAAAAACAAACACTTTCAACTGAAGGGAAATGATTCATATGTGCCAAAGTCAGCTCTAGATTTCTTCACTAAGAACTATAATTCCAAGTCTATCTGCAACTAAACCCAGCACCTCACACATCTCAGAAATGTAGTCCCAGAGACCTTGGTTATTTGTTATTCTGTCCCTTTGTTTCAATTTAGCACCAACTCTGCCCTTAATGTCTATTTTCTCCCTCAATACTGACAGCTGGAACCCCAGACTCTTGGGGTAGAAACTGGTGGAATGAAAACCAGCTGAGCAGGAGAACTTTTAGTTCTAGGACTGTGGCTTGAATGAGTTGGCGACTGGGGGCACACTATTCTGCCCCCTAGCATCTCTGGGTAAAGAGGGAGCCTCTGGCAGGACATGGTACAAAGTCCTCTGGGATGGAGTGTCATCAGTGGGAGGGATGCACTGGAATGTCGGTGTTTTCAGGTCAAGGGCTCAGCTATTCAGCAGATTTTGATTCTAACACTGATTTTCATAATTTATGAACTGACCACACAGTACCTTCCACTCCTTCGGGTTTTGCTTTTTCCTCTGTAGGGATTCAAAGCTGGCGTTCTCAAGAGCATATGTGTCCATAAATTGCCAGCCAAAGACCCTGCCACTCAGTCTATACGGAAGCATCCCTGAAGGAAACACACTGAAAACAGAAGTGTGTTCTTTCCCAGTTACGTCTGTACACACACACACACACACCAATCACTGCCGACAAAGTCATTTTGTCATTTAGCTCCACATTTCCCACTTTAAGATATTTTTTCATTACTTGGTTCTTTTTTTTTTTTTTTTTTTTTTTTTACAGGGGCAGAGAGAGAATCAGAGAGAGGGATAGATCGGGACAGACAGGAATGGAGAGAGATGAGAAGCATCAATCATCAGTTTTTTGTTGCAACATCTTAGTTTTTCATTGATTGCTTTCTCACATGTGCTTTGACCGCAGGCCTTCAGCAGACCAAGCAACCCCTTGCTGGAGCCAGCGACCTTGGGTCCAAGCTGGCGAGCTTTTGCTCAAGCCAGATGGGCCCGTGCTCAAGCTGGCGAGCTCAGGGTCTTGAATCTGGGTCCTCCATGTCCCAGTCCAGCGCTCTATCCACTGCAACACCGCCTGGTCAGGCTCCTTCACTTGGTCCTTAAGGATACACTCTACTACTTTAATGGGATGCCCATAACTTATTGAGCACTTACTATGTGTCAGTAGTGTGTTAGTGAGTTACCTATTTATGCTATAAAATGACCCTGTTAGGGAGGTTTTGTAATCCTAATGTTACAAATAGAGAAACTAAGGTTTAGAAGGATTGAGTAATTTATTCAAGTTCACACAACCAGGAATTTACAAAGTTGCATATACCAAAGCTACTTAGCAATATGGAAACAGGTTCCTGCTGACTCACTGTTCAGTGCTGGTTAGGAGATGGGGTTTACATTGGTTCTAAAAGGAAGTGTAGGCCAGCCCTGGCTGGTTGGCTCATTGGTAGAGTGTCAACCCGGCATGTGGATGTCCCAGGTTTGATTTCCTGTCAGGGCACACAGGAGAAGTGGCCATCTGCTTCTTCCCCTTTCTCCCCAACCTTATTTTTCTCCCATAGCCATGGCTTGATTAGTTCTAGCACATAGGCCCCAGGTGCTGAGCATAGCTCCATGGCGCCTCTGCCTCAGGCACTAAAAACAGGTCAGTTGTGAGCACGGCCCCAGATAGGGGTTGCCAGCTGGATCCTTGTCAGGGCACATACGAGAGTGTGTCTATCTCCTTTCCTTTCATTTGGAAAAATAAGAAAAATAGATAAAAGGGAGTGTAGGTTCAGCTTTAGACTGGGGAAGATGGCGATAAAAATAGAGTAATTCACATATTTTTTAAACTTGTTGATTTTAGAGAGAAAGGAGAGAGGGACATTGATCTGTTTCTGTAAGTTCCCTGACCAGGAACTGAACCAGCAACCTTTGTGTTTTGGGTGATGCTCTAACCAACTGAGCTATCCAGCCAGGGCAGTAATTCACATTTTTATCTGGGAGTAGTCATACTTCAAATGTTAACTGAATACAGACTCAAATTTAATCTAGAGTAAATTGTATCTTGATAGGAGAAATGAAATAACTGGAAACCCCCTTCCACACACAAATATCAGAAAAAGCAAATAGTGAATGCATTTGGGAATGAAAAAAGCTTTAATAATGGCTCAAAATCAAGTAACAAAGAAAAAATCGATCAATTGGACTACTTTTGGTAGTTAAAAAGTGTATAAAGACAGGATGGCTCCCGGGAGCATTCCCACACCTTTATTCCCTCCCCGGCTGCATCTCCTAAACTCTAAGGGTCCTCATGAGACCTGCAACTAGGGAAGCAATGGGCAGCGGCCGCTCATTCCTGGCTAACTTTCTAAGCGTGTCTCCAAGGCTCACCTTTTTCTCTGACTTTTCAGTAAGCCAATAGCAGCCCTGCCTGGGCTTCTTTCTTTCCTGTAACACAGGGGTCGGGAATGTTTTGGCTGAGAGAGCCATGAACGCCACATATTTTAAAATGTAATTTCGTGAGAGCCATACAATATGTTTAACACTAAATACAAATAAATGTGTGCATTTTATGTAAGAACAACATTTTCAAAGTACAATAAGTCTCTGAATTCTTTTTAATAACGTTGTTATGCTGTTGCTAACCAATGATGAATAAAGTACTCCTTACCATTAATGCAACTTCTGTTGCTGCATGGTTTTGCTGATGGCTGTGTAGTCTGGTTGATACATGGTGAGGTTAAGCTTCATGCAGACATTGATACTTCCATCCATTAAGCATGATTGTAAGTTGATCTTAACGTTCTTTGGATGTGAGAAAGACTGCTCACATGCATACGTAGAGCCAAACATTGTCAGTACAGCAATACTCATACACTGCAATGTGTGGTAGGTGACCGGAAGCATGTTCCAAGTTTTGACAGTCAGCTGGTCCACAGGTTGAAGTTTTTTCATTTCTCACCACTTGTGTTTGCTCGCCAACTCTGCTTGCTGTTGTGCAAGTCTTTCCAAATCTTCATTCAGTGACTTGAACTTATTCACCCACATGTCTGAGGCCTTCAGGTCAGCAGCTTGTAGCTCAACATCTCTGACAGAGACACCGGGAATGTAAGTCAGGTCATCGCTGTCCACTGTACACTTGTGTGGATGGGTGATGAGCTTGAAAAGACGAGTGCGCTCACAAAATTCTCCAAAGTGCTCTTTTAATGACTGTAGGAGATTAGATGTGAAGCCTGCTAGCTGCTGGAGATCAAGATGTTGAGCAGGGTCACTTGCTGTGCATGTATCTTTAAACTCTCCCAGTTTTTCAAAGTGTAGTAAATGACCTGTTTCAATGCTGGGGATGAAGGGTTCCAGTTTGTTTTCAAATGCAAATACTGCTTTTTGAAGGGATAAGACTGTATTTCCAATGTCTTGCATTTTCACATTGAGCTGGTTCAGATGTTCAGTCATGTCCACAAGAGAGTAGAACTTCAGGAGCCACTCAGTGTTAGCTAACTCAGGATGCTTGACGTTTTCCATTTCAAGAAAAGTCCAGATTTTGCTTAGACAAGCCGTGAAGCACCTTCCCTCTTGACAACCAATGCACATTGCTGTGCAGAAGCAGACTAGGATAATTATTCCCAACTTCATCCAGCAGTGTTTTAAACTGGCAATCATTTAAAGCTCGGGCTACAACAAAGTTGACCACCCGAATGACCAGTGACATCACCTCACCAAGCTGCTCACCACACATCTGGGCATAAAACGCTTCCTGATGTAAGAGGCAGGGAAAACTTAGGATGGGTCTCTTTTCAGGTTCACAAAGAAGTTCTACGAATCCTCTGTTTTTCCCCACCATGCAGTACACCATCAGTACACACCGAAATAAGTTCATCCATCGGTAAATTTTTTTCTTTAGCAAAACTCAGTGAAAGACTTGAGTATATCTTCCCCTCTTGTTGTCTCTTTCATAGGCAAAACAGCAAGACTTTCCTCACGTAATGTGTCACCAACAGCATACCTTGCAATCACACTGAACTGGGATAAATGGCTTACGTCTGTTGACTCACCCAAAGTGAGAGAAAAGAATGGTGCTGCATTTATGCCCTTCACTTGTGTTGCCTCAATTTGATTTGCCATCATGATGGTACGATCATAAACAGTTCTTGCCAACAGAGGCATATTTTTTAGGCATTTGATTATCTTGTCTTTATCTGAAAAGTGGTCAGAAAGTTCATTGGCAACATCAAGCATGAATGTTTTGGCACACTCCCCATCTGTGAATGGCTTTTTGTTTCTCACAATTGCTAAAGCACCAGCAAAGCTAGCAGAATTCCAGTCACCTTGTTGGGTCCAAACACAGAGTTGCTGCTGACTAACTTGCACTCTACACAGTAGCTCTTGACATGCTTTCTTCCTGCTGTATCCCACTATGTAGTATGGTGTGTGTCAAAGTGCCACTTTATATTTGACCATTTCATTGATGCAATTTTATCATTGCATATTAGACACACTGCAGAACCTGCTCTCTCCACAAAGGCAAATTCCTCTGTCCATTCCTGCTGAAAAGTACAATACTCCTCATCTATTTTTCTTTTAGCCATCTTCTTCATTAAAAGGGTTTCTGTAATTAGCTAGCTGACTACTTGATTAAAAGGAGGGAAGTTTACTTCCTGACCTCACAACGAGCTATGTATGTTACGCATTATCCAATAAAAATTTGGTGTTGTGCCTGACCAGGTGGTGGCGCAGTGGATAGAGCGTTGGACTGGGATGCAGAAGACCCAGGTTTGTGACCCTGAGGTCACCAGCTTGAGCACGGGTCCATCTGGCTTGACCATAAACTTGCCAGCTTGGATCCAAGGTCGCTGGCTCCAGCAAGGGGTTGCTTGGTTTGTTGAAGGCCTGGGGTCAAGGCACATGTGAGAAAGCAATCAATGAACAACTAAGGTGTTGCGACAACAACGAAAAACTAATAATTGATGCTTCTCACCTCTCTCCATTCCTGTCTGTCTGTCCTTATCTATCCGTCTCTCTGACACTCTCTCTGTCCCTGTAAAAAAAAAAAAAATTGGTGTTGTCCCAGAGGACAGCTGTGATTGGCTCCATCCACCAGCAACCATGAACATGAGCGGTAGGAAATGAATGGATTGTAATACATGAAAATGTTTTATATTTTTAACATTATTATTTTTATTAAAGATTTGTCTATGAGCCAGATGCTGCCATCAAAAGAGTCACATCTGGCTCACGAGCCATAGATTACTGACCCCTGCTGTAACATTTCTAGAGAGCCAACGCAACTCTGACTAGGTTTTCTCCTCTTGCTGTTTCTGTTCTATGCCCATCTTTGTTTCACTGTCCTGAGCTTTAATAAATGTACGTTAAAAAATGTGTAAAGAGAAATAAAAAAAGTATTTGTAATTCATATCATTGACAAAGGACTAATATTTCTTATACATAAAAAGCCTGTAAAAGTAAAGATCAATTACACTATGAAAATGGGCAGGAAATATTGGTAGTTTAGAGAAAAAGAATGGCTCCTAAGCATATGAAAAGAATGTTCAACCTCCTAGTGAGAGATGCAAATTAAAATGCCATTAAGATATCATTACTCATTTTTGATTTGAAAAATATTAAAGTTTTAAAGCATACTCTATGGTTGACACTATAAAAAACCAGGCACTTTCCTTAACAGTTGGAATGGAAACTAATTCCTAGTGTGGATGAAGGGGAGAATTTATTTGTTAATTTTATATTGAATTTCCCCTGTGAACCAACAGTCCTGGCTCTGGGGATTTAGTCCTGTGGAAGATTGCAAATACTGTTAGAACCCCCTGCTTGTATGCATGTCTTCCTGTGATCCTCAGTGACGCTGGGTTTGACACTGTACCCTAAGATAACAACCGAGGTTAACAAACAGAAGGTTAGTGAGTACTTGTGCATTGGGGCTTGCTTTCCTTGATACCCTTAGAACCCTGAGAGTGCCCTGAGAACATATAGACAAGCACTAGCTGGCCTAGTGGAGGTGAGAGGCCACTTGAGACACCTGGCTGACAGCCTGCCAACCTCTGGACATGTGAATGAGTCTATCTTGGAATATCTAGCACCAGCTGAGTTGCCAGCTGACTTCAGTCACATAAGTGAGAAGAGCAGAAGGAAGGGCAGTGCTGAGTCTGCCACAATTGCTGACCTACAGGATATTTAGCTAGATAATGTTGCTTTGTGCCACTAAGTTTTGAGTTAGTGTGCTATTTGTAGCAAAAGCTAACAGATACAATACTAAAGATACACCAGCAAAAATATGAAAAGACATGTTCATTGAAGCATTGACTATAACAGCAAAAGACTGGAAACAACTCAGATGTCCACCAATTTAAGAATGATTGAACATTGCATTCACTCAGTGGAATATTAAGCAGGTGCAATAGAAATCTCTCTACATACTTTTATGAAGTGATGTTTACAATATATTAAGTGGAAAAAAAACAGAATAGTATGTATATTAATGTATTACATTTTATTTAAGAAGGGGAACGTGAATATTTTTTATATAATTAAAATGGAAGAATTGACAAAGTAAATTATTTCTTAAGAGAAAAGAAAGGGGACATGGATGGAAGCTAGACTTCACTAAATATCCCTTGTTTTGTAGATATGATTTTAGAATCATGAAAATGTGTATACACATAGATGTATACACACATATATATAAAATCAAGATAAAAATTCATATCTAAAGCAAAAGCAAAATGAAATAATGAAAATTCTGTTGATGGCTTAGCCACACAAGGAAGAATTTTTTCAAGTACAGTATTTTATAAACATGATCATTTCTTTATGCATTCTTGAGGGATTCTTAAGGTAAAGATGAATTAGGCATAAATATTATTAATGATAATATTGTTATTCTAAATCTTATATTTTTCAGTAAAAATATACAATTTTGTTAGTAATATTAGGAATCAGGAAAAGATATACATATATAAAATCAAAGATGCTAAGTAAATTCTAAATATAATTACAAATTTGATTAGAAATATCACTATGAAATATACTGTATTTCCTTAAGAAAAGAGACATCTGGCTCTGGCCAATTGGCTCAGTGGTAGAGCATCAGCACAGCAGTGTGTGGATGTCCTGGGTTCAATTCCTAGTCAGGGCACACAGGAGAAGCAACCATCTGCTTCTCCACTACTCCCCCTTCTCTCACTCTCTTCCCCTCCCACAGCCATGGCTTGATTGGTTCAAGTACATTGGCTCTGGGCGCTGAGGATGGTTTTGTGGAGCTTCTGACTTAGGTGCTAAAAATAGGTCGGTTGTGAGCATGACAGCAGATGGGCAGAGCATCAGCCCCAGACAGGGGTTGCTGGGTGTATCTCAGTGGGGGTGCATGTGAGTGAGAATCTGTCTCTATCTCCTCTCCTATCACTTGGAAAAAGAAGAAGAAAAAAGAAAAGCGACATCTTCCAAGATTATTTTGGAAGAATTGGCAATAAACATTTTGAGAGATCTAGTTGACAATTCAGAATCCCCTTGATCAATCACACAAAAAAATGAACAAACAGCCAGCCCTGGCCAGTGGTGCAGTGGATAGAGCATCTTTCCAAGAGTGCTGAGGTTGCTGGCTTGAGCCCCGGTCAGTGCACATATGAAAGCAATTAATGGTACAACTAAGTGGAACAATGAGCTGATGCTTCTCTCTCTCTTTCTCTTTCTCTCTCTCTCTCATAAACAAAACAAAACAAAACAAAAACAAAAGCTCAGACAATCCTCCTCCTGATATGAAACAACAAGAAGTACTAGCACCAGTATTTTTTTTAATTGAACTTGAATCTATTTAGGTTTTTAGCACTAACTGCTAGAAACAGGATGTACAAGGTACAGAGGAGCAAGTTGAACAGTATCATGGGAAATTACAGGACCAATAGTCCTGATTCTTTAACAAATCAATTACAAAAACAAGGGAGGAACCCTGGCTGGTTGGCTCAGCAGTTGAGCGTCGGCCCAATGTGTGGAAGTCTTGGGTTTGATTCCCTGTCAGGGCACACAAGAGAAGTGTCCATCTGCTTCTCCATCCTTCCCTCTCTCACTTTTCTCTCTCTCTTTCTTCACCTCCCGCAGCTAAGGCTGCATTGGAGCAAAGTTAGTCTGGGCACTGAGGACAGTTCCATGGCATCCGCCTCAGGCACCAGAAAGGCTCTGGCCACAAGGGAGCAACGCTCCAGATGGGCAGAGCATCGCCCCCTGGTGGGCATGCTGGGTGGATCCTGGTTGGGCGCATGCCATGCAGGACTCTGTCTGACTGCCTCCCTGCTTCTAACTTTGGAAAAAATACAAAAAAACAAAACAAAACCCCCAAAACAAAAAGAAACAAGAACAACAAAACAAAAGGGAGGAAGCTAGGTGGTTGTGGGGAAAAAACAGTTAGGAGAAACATCAATTAAATGCAACATGTAGACTTTGAATTTTGATTGGAAAAGAACTGGATAAAAGCATTTATTAGACCTGTAAGGAAATTTGAAGTGATTAGATATTGATGATATTAAGAAATTAATTTTTTTGTGTTATATGGTTTTGTTGCTATGTTAAAAGAGTCTTATTTTTTAAATTACATTCCATATTACCTGATGTTGTCAGGGAAAACCCACACAGTACTATGAACAGAAAAATTTTAAAAATAATTATTAATTAGTATTAGAAAACTACCTACAAAGGGATAAAGCAAACACTAAAGAATAGAGAAAAAGGAGTTAGAAGGAACAGCCACTAATGACTTCCAGGATTGAGTCCAAACAGCCAACAAAAGAATGGCCTTCTCCTAACCACCCTCCACCCCATGATGAGATCTCTTTGTAGATGTTGAGTTCTTGAGTCCACTGGATGGCAGAGAAGTTCACTGAGGTGTGGTGCAGGTGAAGGGTGGCCATCCAACTCAATGGGAAGAGATCAACTGCACCTGTAAAACTCCCTAGGAAGCTGGCTGAGATCCCAGCAGGACTCACTGGGAGGCCATCTATTTGGGTGTTACTCTCTGGGAAGTGAGTGCCACCGTGTGGCTCTTGAGCTGTAGTTGCCTTCAGCTACAAGAACTCATTTTCATCATAAAAAAATGTTAAAATATGAGTTAACACATTATGTGTCCCTAGGAAGTTTCAGCTTTCTACTATAATCTAGCAATTTGGACTGCTCAGAATTTGGAAGAAGCCAGGTGTCAACCTTATGCAATCTGAATATGCCCTGACTGGTAAGACAGAACTGTCACTCTGGCTGATCATGGGAGGGAAAGAGATTTCCCTTCTATTAGAAAGTTCTGGGCTGGGGCTGACAGGCCAATATAGGCATAAACATGTTCTTGATATTGAGAGGGACCAAAAAACTGCCTTGAATGAGTTTATGTGGATCAAGCACTTAAAACAGTGCCTGGAATATTCTATGTGTTATGTAAGTGTTTGCTATATTCTATGTTAATTTCCCCATTGTCAGCCAACCTGGAAGATGACCTATGGCTGGTGAGGACCCCTTCTGTACTCCTGATCTAGTATTATCAAGATTCCATATAACCCAGGAAATCAGCCCTTGGACTCCTGAGGAGGCCGACTAGTACCTAAGAGTGTCCTGTTTGCCTGTTTCATGATTTTCTAGGGAAGAGGCAGCGGTAGCGTTGGTTGTCTCAGCATATATAGCAATAATAGAGGCTCTGCTAGCAGTGCCAGGGGCAGAAAGGTGGTGACTTCAAACATGCTGGCAGAGCGTGGGCAGCAGAGTGTGCAGTGCACAGCACTGATGAGGCCCCGGAGGAGCTCAAAGACAAACGGGCATTGGGATCACCATGTAGTACCTACAGGGGCACAGGGGAGGAGGTCAGACATCTTGTCACATGGTGAGGGGCAAGTGCCAAAGAGTTTAACAGCTAATGGGAGGAAGTTGATTGGACTTTGGAGATTTGGGGGGAGGGGTTTCCATTGCCTGCTCCTCAGTGGTGGCGGAATGTTGCATGTGTGCGTGTGTTTGTGTGACACAAGCATGCATATATGTGTGCATATATGGACATCTGTTTGTGGTAGTGGCAACAGAAGGATTCACATTGAATTGCCTGGTAAAAAAGAGTCAGACTTCACATTTAGATCAAGTCGATGAATAAGGGCACATTGCTAGGTGGTCAACGTGATGTATTTTTTCCCCTGTACAGCGGAGTTGCATTTCATACACATTCAATTTATGGGAACTCAACTAAAAGTACTTGGCTTAGCAAACAAACAGACCACAAAACAAAATAAAAAAAAATAGAAGTGAGAAAAGGACAAAAATATTTGTTTTCCAAGTGTATCCTCCATGTCACCAACAACTGGGCTCCCTTGGGTAGCCTGAGTTCTTGTGTGATTCTCAGACTGGAGCATCTACTGCTCTGTGGGCTTTTAGCCCTTACAGACATGTTTTGTTTTGTTTTGCTTTAAGTTTTTATTTATTCACTTCAGCAAGAGAGGAAGCGAGAGGAAAGAGAGATAGGAACATCAAATTGTTCCTGTATATGCCCTGACCAGGAATTGAACCGGCAACCTCTGCACTTCTAGACGATGCTCCAACCAACGGAGCTATCTGGCCAGGGCATTTTTTTTTTTAAAATAGAACATGCACTTTAACTGCAAACCAGCTACCTCCTTCGGAACTCAATGAGGAATACCAACTTTTTTCTATGAACTGAAAAAAAAATTGAATGTTATATTTCTCATGTCTGTTATACTAAGTGGAACCATTGGAGAGTGACATATAGTACTGTGTGAGGCTGCGGACACTAAATATGCATTCTAAGTTAGTTAAGGAAATTTTCAATAAATTTGGGCATTATAAGATTTTATTTGATATCCTGACTTCAGATCCTTATTGCTACACAAAAACGTGACTCCTCTTTATGGTTTCTATTACACATATTGAATCAAAACAAAAGTCTCAATTGAATGTGTTGAATCAGTGTTGCAAAATTGGGTGAGTCAAAATTCAATGCTTATCATTTTGCCTTGTACAAACCAGTAGCTGCATAAAAGCAGGGTGGGTTGATTGTTGTAAAGTGAAGATGAAGTTTAAATGTAGCATCTGGGGAAAGAAGCCTCAGGAGCTGCTGGAAAACAGCCCTTTTCATATCTCAAAGGGACCAGGCAGTAATGACTAGAAATGTGATAAAGCTGCCACAAGGACCTGAACTTGGCTATGTAAATTGCAAAATGTCAGTCTGGTCTTACCTGGTCTCACATGACAATATGAATAATATAAATTGCTTTGTCATCTTGCAGCCATCGGAATCCACCCTTATCCTACATTTTAGCCATGCTATGTAATAGCACGAAGCGCCCATTGATCCAAAGCAATCTTGGGGTTTCTGCTCAGTGGGACTGAAATGCTCTCCATTCAGCCCATTATCTTCCCTGTTCTTTTTCCGGACTCTTCCTTGGCATTATCCATACTTCTGTGATTTCAGCTTGCCTGGATTTCTTGGTGATTGGAGGCAAAAGAGCCTCCTGGGAAGTGAACTCAAGCTGGCCCACACTGCTGGGGCTCTGGGAGCACTGGCCTCCCCCAGTGAGCTGGTGGAAATGCCTGACACTTGTGTTTTAGGGGGAATGTGGTAGGAAAGGGTGAGAAATGTCCTGGGAGGAAAGGATTTCAGCATGTGGAACCTGACCCGCAACAAAGCCTTAGTCATCAGGGCAGAGGGAAGCTCTGAATACAATGCAGCAACTGTTTCCAGAGTGTGTCCTTGAGCCTACAGTGCTGGCTGGGTCCTGGGAAGGTGAGAGCTGCTGAAATAAGGGGGAATTGCTGATGCACTAAGCCACAGGCTACTTTAAAGTGCCAGCATGTTATCTGAGATTTCTCTGGCATAAGGTCAAATAGCACTAGGGTCAAAGGACAGGGAGATGGTCTGTCCTCCACACACCTGAATCTCAGGACCCCCAGAGGATTCGGGGATTGCCAACTGACAGAAAGTTCACTGCTGGGCTCAGAGGTGAGCAGGGGTGCAGGTGCACACAGAGAGAAGTGGTGGCCTTTGGCTTGTGGAGGCTCCTAGAACTCTCAGGTGTGAGGAACAGTTCTCAGGGAGCTGGCGTGCCCACACTCAGCCCTCCGGTGTGGGTTTAATGCAATATTAGCAGTTTGCTTTAAACTTTTTCCAGGACTTCAGATTATCTCCTTACATAGTGTGGGATTCTGTGACTATATAAAAATGTAGTTTTGGATGTATTAATGCAACATAAATTTATTATGCTCTAAAACTCTAACTTGTCTTTTCTGTTGGTGATTCAAGCCTCTTGCTGTGGGGCATACACGTGAGTTTCTTGGCTTTCCTGTCCTATTTTCTTTAGACTCCAGAATGTTAATAATGCAACTAATTTTTTTTTTTAATAAGGGAGTACACTAGAAGAATCTCCAACACTTTTTAAGAACAGTTTGGGGAGAAAATCAGTTTTCTCAGTTTGTTTTATGTGATTTCCACAGAAAAGTCCTAAAGCAAAATCAATACGCAATAAAATCTTGGAGCTGTTGCTGTCAGTTTCTCACAATTAAGTATATTTTATATAGAATACCCTCTTCTCATATACCCTGCATTGTGCGTCCATTTGAGAAAGGTTCATTTTGAGAAAACCAAATGTAAGATGTCTTGCTATATAATTTTCATCTTGCTCCCCTATTAACTTCTGCTTCCAGTAGAAGTTTTACAAAGCTGCATTGTATTTACAAACAAGAAAACTTTACAAGAAAATAGGAATGTCAATTGACAAGCATAATTGGCTGCGTTTTCTGACTATGGAGAAGAAAAGAAAGTCAGCAAGCAGTGCTCTCTTCTTAAATGTTTACTTCTTACCTTCACCCTCCCTCTTTCAGATTGGGTTTGAGGTTCACCTCAATTCTGGAGGAGCTAAACCGGCCTTTAGCTGGGCCACTTAGAGGCTGGCCCCTTCTACGCGTCAAGCAGGCTTGGGCCCAATTCTGAGTACTGCCATTTGAACACTGCCTGCTAATCACAGACAGGTCATATCTACTGGCTTCTCTTTTTCTTTCTTCCATAATCACACACAGAACCTTGCTTTAAGCTTCTAGAAATTCATAAAGGAAGAGACAAACTTTAGACTGCCAAGATTCTAATTAACTTTGATGTGGATTTATGTGTAGAGTTGGATGAGTCACTGATTTTTAATAAATGAGAGAGAAAATCTTAAAGATTAATGTAATAGCTGAGAACACAGGAGCTAGAACTTTGATGCTTGCTTAATTCTTTCTCCCAACCCACATCATTTGGAGAAAAAAATATCAAAGACCTTTACAAAGAGGGAAAAAGAAGGAGGATTATGTAAATTAAAAGTTCACAGGACTACATCATTTCTCTTGTGCAAACGAACTTCTCCTCCATCGTCTTTTTAGGAGTGTTTTAGGGCTATATTTGCCAAGGCTACATTTCTGAGGATAATGAGAAATAGAGGCATGATTAAAAAAACGAGACTTATTATAAACAAATTTATCTTCCTGTTAAGAAAAAGGAAAACATACCAAAATCTGAGGTTCAGTAAAAAGTTGATGTTGTTTACATTAATACTCATCTTAATGAATTAGTACTCATCGCTAGTACTCATCAATAATAAAGTAGTGGTATATACTGTTGGAGTTTTTCCCTCCTGTCACCCAGCTCAGACCGCATGTCAGAAACCTAGGCCAATATGGCTGCTTTTCCAGCTGTCCTTACAAATTGCCTAAGCTCTCTCTTGATTAGCTTCAGGGCCATTGCTGCTCTGCCCCCATTTTTGCCCTGATCTGGGGAGTAGAGCAGAGTGAAAGTCTCTGTCTGACTGCTAACTGAACCTTGTTGGGTGCAGCGGTTCAAACTAGCAGCGCTGTGGGCTACAAGGTCACTATCTTCCCCATCTGGTGGAATGTTCTAGTGTTGAGTGCCATCAAGGTTAAATAATTTAGCCTAAAACTCCCTTTGGCCTGACAGTACATAGCTGTGACATATGAAGATACATAGTGAGTGGTTGTACAACTTTTTCCTCAGTGATGAATTATCATGGTGATAGATCTGAAGCAATGCACAAGGCCTTATTGCATTTGCTTAACCTTGAATGCAGATGCTTTTATAGTTCAGGCAGTTGGTTTAAACAAACTTATAATTTCACAGCCTTATGAAAAAAGTCATTAATCTTTTGTTATTTTATAAATTAGGAACTTAGTATATATATTTACTGATAATGAGGGGACATATGTAGCTTGACAATTTATTGATACTTTATTTCACACTTGAATTCTGTAGACAAATATTTATAAATAACATTCACGGATGTACAGCTTTACTCACCTGTCATCCTTTTTTGTTAGAATAAGTTCATCAGGCTATCTGCCACAGAGACATTTGAGTAATTAATAGTGGTTAAAACTTTGGCTCTTATTAGCCGTGCGATATTGTTTAAATCATTTAACCTCTATCTAAGCTCAATTCTTTTTAATCTCAAAATGAAGATGATAGCACTTTATCCTAGAGCTCTGTATTAAATGAAATAACATCTGCAATGTGCTTTGTGTTGAGGACATTGAATATCACTTTCTAGTATAACTATTATCCTTAGAAACAAAATTGCTGGGTTAAAGGTATGTATATTAAAACTGTTGATATCAATTGATAAAATTCACATTGAATTGTGATTACAAAGCTGTGGAACTCATATATAGTGTGAGATAATAAGCATATTTAAGAACTTAAGAATCTGCCCCTTTTGTTTTGCATTTATTCTTTCTTTTTCTGATAACGGAACCTTGATTTTCTTTGGGAGAACCACATTTCCTGTATTCTTGGTCCATGTAGTTCAATGCTCTGGCATCTGCAGAAAGCAGAAGTACATGAGACAGTCCTGGGTAATTTCCCGCCATAGGGACTGGTTCAGTAATGGGCATTTAACTTAAGCTGGGTTAATGTGAACTAACCCTAGGATGTTTATGGTTATTACCGGGAAAGTGACATCCTCCTTCTGCTGAGGTGGCTAAGCCTGGAGCTGTTGGTGACTATTTTTGCTCCTATGTGGAAAGAGTCTGATGGGTAGTGAAGCATGGGGAAATGTAGAGCTGAGATATGGAGAGGTGTCCCTGTGGCCATGTTTGAACATTTAGGTGTAGACATATCTGGATTTTTTAGTTATATGAGTTAATATGTTTTCTCTATTGCTCAAATCACTTTGTTTTGGGTTCTTATTAAAAGGTGACCACATATCATATCTTGCATGAGGAATAAGCAGAGTTTCTATAACATTAAATGTCAGAGACATTTGTGTTTAGGATATTCTGAATGATGTTAAGTCACAAGTCAATATGAGTTATGTGATGCCTGTCTGATGTTGTCATTGGTTTAGAACCTACACTGGACAAATTTAGATTTTTTGAAAAGCATGACTGGAACCATGGATACCTGTTTATTACTTGGTAACCAGCCATAGTTCTATGAATGTATGTTGGTGCTTATGAAAAGAAATTTTTAAAGAAGCTAAAAATGAAAATCTGCAAGCTGTACCTGTTGGTGTTCATTTCTAAAAATTATTTCTTATAGGCGTACAGTATAAAACATAAACATTATATACGATTTTTTTCATTTGTCCACAGGGAATATACAAAGGCTGAAAAAGAAGGTACATGTTGAAGGGTCACAGAAAGCAAAGACAAACCAGAACATAAAGACCAAATTTGGGAGGGCTTTGAGCTCTGGTTTAAGGCTTTTGCACTTTATCCTTTGTGTAATGAGAAACCCTTAAGTATTTGAATGAGAAAGTTTCTAGAAGATTAACAGAGTATTAATAAGTAGATGAGAGTAGAAAGGAAGAGAAGGAAAGAATTCCTGCTACTGTAGTAATTCAGTTTGAGATTTTTAAAAAAGTGGGGCAGTAGCTGTCCAATTTTCTCAATACCATTTGTTAAAGAGACTGTCTTTACTTCTTTGTATGCTCTTACTTCTTTTGTCAAATATTAATTGTCCATAAAGAGGTGCGTTTATTTCTGGGTTCTCTGTTCTGTTCCATTGATCTATGTGCCTGTTCTTATGCCAGTACCAAGCTGTTTTGAGTACAATGGCCTTGTAGTATAACTTGATATCAGGAAGTGTGATACCACCCACTTTACTTTTCCGTTTCAAGATTGCTGAGGTTATTAGTGTTTTTTGGTTCCATATAAATTTTGGGAATATTTGTTCTATATCTTTGAAGTATGTCATTAGTATTTTAATAGGAATTGCATTGAATTTATAAATTGTTTTGGGTAATATAGACATTTTAATGAAGTTTATTCTTCCTATCCATGAACATGATATATGCTTCCACTTGTTTGTATCCTCCTTGATTTCTTTTATCAATGTTTTATAATTTTCTGAGTACAAGTCTTTAACCTCCTTGGTTAAATTTACTCCTAGGTACTTTATTTTTTTTGTTGCAATAGTGAAGGGGATTGTTTTCTTAATTTCTCTTTCAGACAGATCATTGTTGGTGTATAAAAATGCCTGATTTCTGAATATTAATTTTATATTCTGCCACCTTGCTTAATTCATTTATCTGGTCCAGTAGTTTTTTGACTGAGACTTTAGGGTTTTCTATGTATAGTATCATATCATCAGCAAATAATGATAGTTTT
Source organism: Rhynchonycteris naso (assembly GCA_037038555.1). Taxonomy (NCBI): domain Eukaryota; kingdom Metazoa; phylum Chordata; class Mammalia; order Chiroptera; family Emballonuridae; genus Rhynchonycteris; species Rhynchonycteris naso. The sequence goes on along the minus strand of CM072997.1, from coordinate 41,828,760 downwards.
ACTTCTTCTTTTGCAATTTGGATGGCTTTGAGCTCTGGTTTAAGGCATTTACACTTTATACTTTGTGTAATGAGTAACCGTTAAATATTTGAATGAGAAAGTTTAATTTCTTCTTGTTGTCTGATTGCTGTGGCTAGGACTTCCAGAACTATGTTGAATAGAATGGTGGAAGGGAAGACCCCTGCCTTTTTCCTGATCTTAAGGGTATTGCTTTTAATTTTTGCCTATTTAGTATGATGTTGGCTGTGAGTTTGTCATAGATGGCCTTTATCATGTTGAGGCATGTTCCCTGTATTCCCACTTTGCTGAGAGTTTTGATCATAAATGGGTGCTGGATTTTATCAAATGCTTTTTTCTGCATTTATTGATATTATCATGTGATTTTTCTCTTTCCTTTTGTTTGTATGATGAATCACATTAATTGATTTGTGAATAGTGTACCAGCCTTGCCTCCTCAAAATAAATCCCATTTGATTATGATGTATGATTATTTTTCATGTATTGCTGGATCTGGTTTGCTAATATTTTGTTGAGAATTTTAGCATCTAAATTCATCAGGGAAATGAAACTAGACCACCAACTTACACCATTCACAAAAATAAACTGAAAATGGATAAAAGACTTAAATATAAGTTGGGAAACCATTAGCATCTTAGAAGAAAACATAGGCAGAAAGCTCTCTGACATCTCTCGCAGCAATATTTTGCTGGTTTATCTCCATGGGCAAGTGAAATAAAGGATAGGATGGACAACTGGGACTATATCAAACTAAAAAGCTTTTGCACAGCTTAAGACAATATGAACAAAATAAAAAGACAAACCACACAATGGGAGAACATATTTGACCATATGTTTGATAAGGGGTTAATAACCAAAATTTATAAAGCACTTGTAAAACTTAACACCAGGAAGATAAACAATCGAATAAAAAAATGGACACAAGAAATAAATACACATTTCTCCAAAGAGGACATACAGATGGCCAATAGACAGATGAAAAAATGCTCAACATCACTAATTATTAGAGAAATGCAAATTAAAACCACAATGAGATATCATGTCACACCAGTCAGAATGGTGCTCATTAACAAAACAACACATAATAAGTGCTGGTGAGGGTGTGGAGAAAAGGGAACCCTTCTGCACTGCTGTTGGGAATGCAGACTGGTGCAGCCACTGTACAAAACAGTATGGAGATTCCTCAAAAAATTAAAAATAGAACTGCCTTTTCACCCAGCCATCCCACTTTTAGGAATATATCCTAAGAACACCAAATCACTGATTCAAAAGAAGAAATGCACCCCCATGTTTATGGCAGCATTGTTCACAATAGCCAAAATCTGGAAACAGCCCAAGTGTCTGTCAGTGGACAAGTGGATTAAAAAGCAGTGGTACATATACACAATGGAATACTATGCAGCCATGAAAAAGAAGGAAATCTTACCTTTTGCATCAACATGAATAGACCTGGAACTATTATATTAAGTGAAATAAGCCAGGCAGAGAAAGAAAAATATCATATGACCTCACTCATTTGAGGAATCCAATGAACAATGTGAACTGAGGAATGGAATAGAGGCAGAGGCGGGATCAAAGGGACCAGAGGGAAAGTGGACAGAGGGAAAGGCGATGATAGGATGGGATGATAGAAGGGAAAGAGATTGGTGAAATTATATACACATAACACAGCGTTATAGAGAACAGAAAAGCAAATCCTGGGGCAAAGGAGGGATGGCATTAGGGGGATGTTGAAGGGAACACAGAGGTGGGGGGTATGTATTTGGTGGGACACTAGAATTTATGTAAATACAATAAATGAAAATTAATAAAAAAAAACACCTAAAAATAAAAAGTATTTAATAACTCTAAGAAAAATAAAGTGGGGCAGTAGTAGTGTAAAGAAAATGATAGATGAAAGACACATTGAGGAGATGTAACAAACTTGACAACCACCCAAAATAAGGGATAAGATAGAGAGAAGAGTCAAAGATGAGCACATTAATCTTTTAAATGAGCATTTTAATTTTTTAAAAAGTCAGTTTGAAGAACTGGTTTGGCTTGGTAGACAAACTGTGGAAAAGATAATGAGTTTGCTTTTATGTTATTTAAACTCTTTTCCTATTTGGATTTTAGCTGTAATAGAATTTGAATGTAGTATGTAGAGTGGGAGATAATTAGGATGTGGTCATGAAACTTGAAAACTGCTCTCCCAGAGCTATACCTCTAAGAAGAAATGTGAAAAGTAACTTTGGCCCTGGCTCAATGATACATTATTGGCCTGGTGTGCGGATGTCCTGGGTTCAATTCCCAGTCAAGGCACACTGGAGAAGCAACCATTTGCTTCTCCACACCTCCTCCTCCCCTCTTCTCTCTTTCTCTTCCCTTCTGCAACCATGGCTGAATTGGTTCAAGAGCATTGACCCTGGGTGCTGGGGATGGCTCTGTGGATCCTCTGCCTCAGGTACTAAAAATAACTCAGTTGTGAGCATGGCCACAGATGGGAAGAGCATCTGCCCCAGGGCTATCAGGTAGATCCCGGTGTGGACACATGTGGGAGTCTGTCTCTCTATCTCCCTTCCTCTCACTTGGAAAAAGAAGAAGAAGAAAAGTAACTTTAAGAGCAATAATCTTTATTTATAACCTGTGATTGTATTAACTGATCTAAAATAAGAATGGCTCATTAGAAAGGAGTTTCTTTGGTGATTTAGTAAGCAAAATGGTGGGGCATAGAGACAAAATTTGACAGTGCCCAAAAAGCAATGTTCTGAGTTGGTCTGAGGTTTTAGGCAGTCTGGTGTGATTGGCAGATATGACCTAATGTGTTGATGGTGGATGAACCAGACTATTTTAACCTTCTGCCACATCTTAGTTCTAATTCTATGCTTATAAAATCAACCTTCTAATTATAATTTGGCTCCCCATATGGTTTCTATACTAGAATAAAAGTTCCTTGTGAGTAGCAAATCTCTTTTCATTGTCTTCATTAAATTAGTATTCTGGGTCAGAAGCACATGTCACTTATAAGTTTCTACTGTGTTGAGCCATCATCCTAATGATCTGTCCAACCCTGTGGCACAGGCAAACTTGGATTCCCCATCTATAAGGCTGAGAACCAGTCTCTGTTTGGTGTTGACTTACCAGGTCAAGGTCTCCTAGTAAGCAGGCAGCTGACTTTCCCTGGTACATTCAGACTTTCTCATGATCTCTTCTCCTCAAGTGTGTTCACTTCCTGACTCAGAACACACCAGGCAGCAGGAAATCAGCAACAACTCTTTCGATGTGCTAGAAGCACTAGCAATAGCTGTGAGAATTAATAACTAGGACATTTTTCCACTTGGGGAATTCTTAGGCACCACCCAAATCCTCTTTTCTTTGTTTAATTGTGTGTGTGTGTGTGTGTGTGTGTGTGTGTGTATGTGTGTGTGTGTGTGTGTGTGTGTGTGTATGTGTGCATTTGGCATATGTGTAAGTGGTTTGTAAATGTGTGTGTGAGAGATCATAAAAGTCACTCAATCATTATAGAAAAAATAATGATGAAACAAAAAATAAATAAAACCAAGTTAATGTCCCTATTCAGAGGCAAACACAGTTTGCATTTTGGCATGTTTCCTCCTTAGGCAATTTCATTTTTACTTTTAATTTATACACAATTTTAGAAGCTTCATTGTGTTGTTCTCAATTTCACTGTAGATTAGAAGTAGCAATTTAGAGAAAGGGAAGAGAAAGAGAAGTCATAAAAAGTAGACACAATTTGTTAAAGCGCATAGCTCTGGAGTCATTTAATGGGCGACAAGCATGCACAGCTGAATAACTCCAGGGGTCAGCAATTGTATTGTAATTGATACAATAGTAAATTTACGTCATCATGACCTCAAATCATCATTAAATGGTTCAGTTATGTTCATTGTACTTCTGTTAAAAGTCGGAGATAAAAAGAATACACTTTTGAACTATATCATTCAAACTGGTTACTAGACATAACGAGTGAAGTGAATCTTCAGCTGTCTAGAAGCTTAACTACCCAGAATTCTCCTTTTTCTCTGTGTTCAGAATAGACAGGACATAGCTCAAACTTTGGTTGTTTCGTTGGCATCCATTTCACCTCTCTCTCATTAGGGGGTGGCCATGTTATTGGTGGGACTGACCACCTCTTGCTCCAGAGAAAGGCTCTGCTTGGCTTAAGCCAATCAAGATAATCATAACCCCTTGCCCCAGTAACTGGTTCAGGAATGAGCTGGGTACCATGGCCTACACCAACAGCTCAAAGTATTTCTAGAGGAGAAATGAAAAGTTTTAGTGTTCAGTCAGACTTCCTTTCCTCTAGGTCACACCGGCGTAGTTATTTGTAAACATTTTCTTCTCCCAATATGCAGTTTTTGCCTCCTTCTTATTTGCCTGCTCATCTTCTATTCATGTGGATTTCATTCCACACATGAGTCTGATATACTTGATTAGGATTTTACTCATAATCAAATGCCAATTCTGCTCCACGAGCTTGTTCTCAGTCACCTTGATTGAAGTTTTAAATGTTCATAAGCACCGCCTTCCTACATTTTTTAAAGATAGCCTTTGGAGTTTATTCCCATAGTTGAAAATGAAGTAGATATTTTCTTGTTCATTCATTCATTCTTCATTCATTCATCTATCCTTATTTGGTCTATAAATATTCAATGCATGTCTACTATGTATCAGCTATTGTGTTAGATGCTGGGATAATAATTATTTGTAATACGGGCTCAGTTTGGCCCTTCTCAGCTCCTGATAATGAGTACTTAGGAGACAATTTCTTCTAGACCTTGGGTGTGGTGATAGTCCCTGTTGTGCTGGAGTCCAAAATGTCAATACTCCTAAGGAGTTATCAACGATGGTCAGTTTTCTTTGTTGGTGGCTCCATTGTCAGAAGGGAGCTGGTGTCTGCAAACAAAAAAAACTGTGAGGAAAACCTCAGTGGTGAGACGTGGAAGGGCCTGTGGCACCTGTGCTGGCCCTTGGTTTCTTCAGCAGTGAAAGCTGCGCGGGTCCTCGGCAGAGTAGGTCCCTGGGCACTGCTGTCACCCCCTCTGCATGTCTAACACTGACCTCCTTTGTTCCTAACTGTCTCTAGATGTCTCAGCTCTGTTGGTCTCTGGATAGGATGAGACCAAAGAGGGTACTTTGTGAAGTGTCATGAAAGGCTGGAGAAGCTGGTCACTCACTCCGCTCTCCCTCTCCCGTTAAGTGGAACTCTTTTGAGCCAAGGGGTACATGTTGGTGCTGTGCTTTGTCAGCCTGGAGGGCGGGATGATGCAGGGAAAACAAAGCTGTTCTTCCTTTCTCTTTTGTTCAATTATTCTTAGAAGATTTTTTTGTTTCACTTTGTTGCTAAAGTTTTTCTCTCTCTCTTTTATAATTTTGTTTATTGATTTCACAGAGAGAGGAGTGGGAGAAGGGGGGAACAAGAAATAGTTGCTTCACTCTAGCTAGCTTTTCATTGGTTGCTTTTTTATATGTGCCTTGATCAGAGTTTTCAAACCAGATACTTCAGTGCTCTGGGTTGGCACTTTATCTACTGTGCCCCCACAGGCCAGGCCAAGGTTTCTTAAGTGGTCACTCCAGCCTTCTCGGACCTATTTTTTTTTTTGTGGATAGCTGTTTAATTGCTGATCTTTGTGGGGGAACTGAGGCTGGGGTCTCCTACTCAGCTATGACGGTGACATCACCTGGCTTTCTCACTCTTTTATTATAGTTCTTTGACTAGGAATCACCACCCTCACATCTACAACTAAAGGGTGTGTCTTGACTCTCTCTTCCCTTAGAATGAGTTCTTTTTAAAGAAATTCTTCTCCTTTTACCCCCATGTAAAGCCAGTAGTCGAGGCCAGGATCACAGCAGCCTGACCCGTGCAGGTTCGCATTGGATTCGAACAGTCGGTAATGAAACACAGGAGCCAAGAACTGGTGAGCCATCAGCTTTAATTCTAGCTTGCACCCGGCGGGCAAGCAAAAACACACACTGGGCTCCAAAACCCACATATCCAGTGCTCACAAAGCTACTGACTTATCCAAGTTTCCTAGCATCAAAGCTTTCCAGCTCACCAGACTTATTCACCTCTGTTTCCCATCTCCTCCTGCACAAACTCTTAACAAACTGGCTTCTTCCTCAGCACTCTGCCATCTCGGCTGCTTCTCCTGGCCTTCACGTGGCCTTACTCTGCTCTCCTCTCTAAGACCTCAGGAACCCAGGAACCAAGAGAGAGATCAAGCTACTCGTCTCTCCCACTTTATACCATAGAATCAAAACCTTTAATCCAATTATACAAACAAGGAAGTCTCTGTATAATGGGATTCCTCAGGAGAGTGCACCACCCTACATCATCCAATCAGTCAAGGGTGTGGGGAAGAGCTTACTCTTAAACAAAGCCTTAGGCTATAATGACCCAGCCTGCCCACAGCCTGTTCCAGAACACACATTAATATCAACGAACTTCCATGTGGGCAGCGCCATCTTTAACAAAGTGAGCATAATATATTTTATCTGCCCAACACCCCACTTGCTGTAAACAGATCCCTGGCTGCCTGTATGTACCACCATTCCTCATGGCATATGAAACATCCTAAATCCCTCAGCAAGCAAAACTTTGGGTCAAGTCAATGTATCTATAACAGATTAATTTAGCTCTATCTTTAAAAACATATATGTATTTATGTACATAACATTAATCCAGGGCCTAGCAAAAGACTGTGCACAATAAAAAGGAAAGACAGGAGAGAGGGAATGAAAAGGGAAGAAAAATGATGGAGTGGAAAGGAATAAAGACTACGTTCTAGTGTAGAATTCAAGAAACTGAGCACATAATAAATCCTTAATGATATAAGAATGGGTGAATGTAAGTAATGATTTATAGTTTTCTAGAAATTCTGGTACATTTTTGTACAATATATGTTAAATAATCTAGAATGGATAAAAAGAAACAAGGTCACGATTGTCAATAGATATAATGCAACTAGAATATAACATTATATTCCAAGCAGAATCCTCAAATACATTTAAGAATTTACTTTATATTTCCAGGGATAGAAATGTCACTTCTTCAGAAACTTTAGATAGCTAGGTGGTGCCAAATTCATATGAACTATTTGTGAAATTCATGTGAGAAAAAAAACAGTATAGAAATTGCTTATCCAGAATGTAAGAAGGCTGCAGCATCAGCTGGAAAGTCAGCCTGTGACAGGCTTTTCACATCACTGAGAGGAAGAGCCCCGCACTGTGAGAGGCTAAGGCCCCTGCTGGGAAATGCTGTCTGCACATTTGCTGGGTTTCTTGTATTGCTGGGCTCTTTGTGTTTTGTGGTGCAAGCCATATGCAGCAGAACATGTGAAATGAGGGCATGTATATTAAAGATATCCTGTAGCTTTTGGTTGCATGTATTTAAAATGCTTAGAAACAGTAGCTCCAGGTTCATAACTTCTGTCCTTTATTCATGTTTAATCAGTCACACAGCCTATCTCTGCTTTGTAAAGCAGTAACTGGGAGGCTGATCTTTATGTTACTTTAGAAGAAAGAGACAGATCAGACTCACTGTTATCAGGAGTCTTATGCATATAAAAACAGTGTTTAGTGGCTGGAAAAGACGAAGTACAAAAAGACTCTTTCTCCCTGAACTGAAATCTTTACTGTAAGTTTAATTACATGCCCCCAAGCATAGACCGTCTTGTCCAGCTAAAGAGACAAAAGAGTTTGCAGAGAAAGTGACATGTGTGCGACTTCTCATCTGAGCTCTTTATAAGGATAAGGGGACCTGGACATCTCTCACTACATTCTTCCCTTCTCATAAGACTTTGATCTAGGTGAAGTAAGACCGACCAAGGCAGAAGATAGAAATGATATAACAACAATGGAATCGTGCTCTACATGCAATTAAAGATAATAAAAAGTATTATATTATTCATGCTCTCTCAGTTGTAAATAATAAAAACTCAATTTGAACTAGCTTAGAGAAAAATCAAGGTGTTGACTCCAGGGTATGTGATCAGACAAGGCTGGGATTGCTGTGCAGGCTAGTTGTCAGTGACCTGATTCTATCACTTGATTTTTCTTTTTCTTGCTGTTGGCTCTGTTCTTAGGCTCTTTCTCAACAAGCAAAGGCTTACATTCTACCACCTTAGCAACACCAGCAGAGTGTCTCTTTCCTAATAAATCCAGAAACGGTTCTCAGCTGTTTTATTGGACCAGATCCGGTCATATATTTATTTCTGAACTCAACATTACTCTGGTGGGCAGAACTTGGGCCATATGCCCACTCTTTCCCCTCAGTTGGATCAGGCTCAGCATCTCCCTAATCCTCCCCAACCCCCCCACAGACACCAATGGTGTGACATTGAGAGAGGCATAGCTCAGTGAACTATATAAAAGTAAAGAAAATAGAAAACTTAAACAAATGGAAAGATATGTTTTGTGTATTTGGTTAAAATGTCTTAATCTCATTGAAATGTCAAATTTTCAGGTTAATGTATAAATTTAAGGCAAGCTCAATAAAAATACTAATGAATTTTTTCCGAGAGCTAGACACATTGAATCTAAAGATAATTTGGCCTGACCAGGCAGTGGCGCAGTGGATAGAGCATCGGACTGGGATGTGGAAGACCCAGGTTTGAGACCCCGAGGTCGCCAGCTTGAGCGTGGGCTCATCTGGTTTGAGCAAAGCTTGCCAGCTTGGACCCAAGGTCACTGGCTTGAGCAAGGGGTCACTTGGTCTGCTGTAGCCCCCCGGTCAAGGCACATATGAGAAAGCAATTAATGAACAACTAAGGTGTCGCAACGAAAACTAATGATTGATGCTTCTCATCTCTCTTCATTCCTGTCTGTCTGTCCCTATTTATCCCTCTCTCTGAATCTCTCTTTGTCTCTGTAAAAATATAAAATAAAATAAAATAATTTGAAAAATAATGAAGCAAGAACAACTGGGCAAACCTTGAAATGAAAAGCAATGAAAGAAATCATACTTTATTCCCCTTTAAATTTTCCAATATTAACACTATAAATAACACAGTAAATAGTTTTCTTTTTATGTATCCTTGTGCATATATGCAAGGTTTTCCTTTAAACTATCTCCTTAGAAGGGGAATTAGTGGGTTTAGGTTATATGCATCCACTAAACAGCTCTTTAAAATTTTTGCCTTGGTTCTAAAGGTTTAGAAATTTAACCACAGTATGACATAAATATTTATGTATAAATGCTTCACAGTACACTTTTTTTTTCTTATCAAAAATACTGAGAATAATAGAACCTATCTCACAGAATGAGAGTTGAGTTTAGTCCACAATTAATATAATAATTACATTAGAGAAAATCTAAAACTAACAGGCATTGTGATGGTGTTAACTGAACCTCCAATCTTTCTTGAGCAGGAAAGTCATATAACTCGTGACTACCCTTTGTCTTCTTCAATTGCCTTTGTTCTTTATGGCCTATGATTTTCACTGTGATCTTCTCTCATCCTTTCTGAATCAATCAAAATCTTGTATCACTGTCTGTAATATTTAAAAGAATTCTCAGACACTGAGTTTTCTTTTTCAGTTCACACTTGACTGAGTTTTCTGTTTCAAGCATCTAGCACAGTGCTTGGCAAATAGAGGGCCTTCTGTTCAACTGAAGTCTTCGTCAATTATAGCTTATAGCTCTCACCACCCCTGACCTTATTTGCATAGCTCCATGCTAAGTTCCTCACTGAAATGTCCCATGCATGTTTGAAAATAGTATTGCCAGATGGTTCCAACAAAAATATAAGATCACTTGAGGAAAAAAAATTGACCACAAACCTAAATTACACATGCTATGAAGAGCAGTTTGTTGCCGATAATCTAACTTACATCTTATGCTTTACATTAGATAGTTTTTAATCAAATATTTATTTCTTAAGAACTTACTGTTTCCAAACAAGTGCATAATATATCCCAAAATAGGAAATTCACTTTTTCTTAAGCCAACACTTAATTTGCTGTATTAATTGGTCCATATATTAACCATGACCAGCACTGATTTTGTAGAGGACTTTCTCTAAAGTTTATTTCAGAACATTTTTTCTGATAATTATGCAAACCAGAGTAGCATTTTACAGCTGAATTTATATTTAACAGTAAAATTTAATGTTCACATATATTTATGTCTATTAGTTATCCACTGCTGTGTAGCAAATTACCACTCCAAATCTTTGTGGCTCTAAATAACATTTATTAACTCGCACAGTATTTATTATTTTTGTGGGTCAGAAATTCAGGAGTGTGTTGGCTGGGTGGTTCTGGCTCAGGATTTCTGAATAGGTTGAGTCAGTTGTCAACTGGGGCAGCAGCCATGGGAGGGCCTAACTGGGCCTGAAAGACACATGTCCAAGGTGGCTCACTCACGTGGCTGGCAAGTTGGTGCTGGCTTCTTGCCACATGGGCTTCTCTAAGAAACCGAGTAATCAAATCGTTTGCAGGATCATGATACCAGAGACTCTGTGTGGAATTTTTAAAACATCGTTGCTTGCCCTAGGATTCTTATAGTCTACCTACCTGTACTGATGGGGATTGTATGGGCAAGAGTTACAACTAATACTGTATGTAATAGAAAGAAATTACATCCATGTCATGATTTTCTGAAGTTAAAGTCAGTAGCATTCTGTCTGCCAATTTTTAGATGTTATCTCAATATTATCTTCATGACAATTCAATGAAGTGGGTATTATTATTGTATTTTTATCTCCAATTTACTGATAAGAAAACCAAGAAGGATTTTGCTCAGCCAATTGATTGCTTCATGGAGCTAAAACTTGAATTTGGGCATTGGACTCTGAGGCCTATGCTCTTTAAAATCAAGCTATTTACTTTCTCCTCTTTGGGTCTTATGTAAGTACAAAATTAAAGACTACATTTTATTCTGAGAATTTTGAATGTATAATAAAACTAGGCAGAATAATTCTATGAACCAACCTGTACTGAACATCCAAATTACCAATTTATTACCATTTCTTTCTCATCTACACTTCTCTTCCTTATTTATACTGAAGGCAATCTCAGACCCCATATGATTTCATCCATAAATATTTCAGTATGACTCTCTAAAAGGTAAAGATTTTTAAAAAACATAATTGGGCCAAAAAATCAAGACTAATTCCTTATTATCACCAACTATTTGGTCAATGTTCAAATTTCCAATTGTTTCATAAATATTGTTTCTTTAAAAAATATTTTCATTTAAGCCATAATTCAAATAATGTTCCCATATTGTGATTTGTGGTTGTCTTTTAATTTTATTTTAAACAATGAACTCTTTTATTTTTAAATTTTTGTCATTGAATATGCAATTCCAAGACTTGATATTATATACAAAGCTGTAATACTTGTCCTTGTATTTATTTTTGTGGGAACTGATGCTTCTTGTCTTCATCTATTTTTTTTTATTGGAGTGTTTATTTTTTCAAATGGATTTTTAAGAGTCTTTTAAATGTTAAAGAAATTACCTCATTTTATAATATGCATATTACAAGTATTCTTTTACAATTTTTTGTTTATATTTTGACATCTTTTGTAATGTTTTTATTTATAAAAATTTAAAATGTGAGTTGTCAAATTTACCAATATTTTCTATTATAAATTTTGGGTTTGGCCTTTTGCCTAGAAAGGCCATCTCTCTGCCAATATCACATAAAATAAATCACTTATGTATGTTTCCAGTGCATGCATTAAAATATATATTTAAATATTTTCCTTTTTGAGTTTTTTTAAGTATAAATGATCTTGTTCTGATGCCTGTCAATAATTTTAATATCATGTGTTAAATGATCTATCTATCTTTCTCCTCAAGATTTGATGTGACACCTTTACAATACCCTCAGTCCCATGTTATTTCTTTTTTTCTTTTCCTTTTTCCTTGCAATTTTTGTGTTAAAGAAACTGGGTTTTAGAGTTTTTCCCAATTTGGATTTGTATGGCATTCCTATGCTGTCCTCTATTGTTCTTACAAACATGAATATAGCTTGTAGATTGATTGAATTCATGGCCTGATCTAGACGTTTTTTTTGTTAGGACTATTTAGTAGGCAGTGTTGTGGACTTTCATCAGAAGAAAGAACTTGGACTTAGACTCAGACATTTTTCAAGGGTGTTGCACAGAGATGCAATGGGATATTTAAATTTCTTTTTTTTTTTTACAGGGACAGAAAGAGAGAGTCAGAGAGAGGGATAGATAGGGACAGACAGACAGGAACGGAGAGAGGTGAGAAGCATCAATCATCTGTTTATCGTTGCTGTCACAACACCTTAGTTGTTCATTGATTGCTTTCTCACATGTGCCTTGACCGTGGGCCTTCAGCAGACTGAGCAACCCCTTGCTGGAGCCAGCGACCTTGGATTCAAACTAATGAGCTTTTGCTCAAGTCAGATGGGCCCGCGCTCAAGCTGGAGAGCTCGGGGACTCAAATCTGGGTCTGGGTCTTCCGCATCCCAGTCCGATGCTCTATCCACTGCGCCACCTCCTGGTCAGGACGATATTTAAATTTTTGAGTAAAACACAGCAATACTCATCATCTACTGGACGGAACATAAACTACTGGTAAAAGATCATTTCCATTTTCAACATTAGATAACACTATTATATTTTCAATGATGAGATATATTTGCAGTATAGGTTCTTTGTGGTTGCTGGGAGATAAAGCAAGTGCTTCTGGAAATCAATGTGCAACAGGAAATGAGGGTGACATATCTAATTTGATTCTAAGGTTTGAAAGCCTGTGCAGTCCCCAATAGGTACATATATTCTATTTGTAAGTAACTATCACAGTTAAAGAATGAAATAAAATTTTTTCAGTATTTTTTCAAATGGCTACTAAGTTGTTAGAAAATACATACTTAAGTACTTTGGACTTAACTACTTAATAAATGACACCATTGAGTATTTTGAAATTTTTATCTAAGGATACTGAGAAATAAACCTACTAAGACTGATATCAAGACATTGTAAACTAAAAAAGCTTGGGAGCCTCTAGATCAAACTCTCCTTATTCTTATCTGTATGTGCCTCAGAATTCTCTTATAAGGTGTCACTGCTGCCATTTAAAATTTTACCTTTTTTAAGTTATTTTTTTAATGTTTATTTTATTGATTCTAGAGAGAGAGAAAGGGAGGGAGAAAAAAGAACATTGATTTGTTCCTGTCTGTGCCCTGACTGGGGATTGCACTGGCAACCTCTGCATTTTGGGTTAATACTCTAACGGAGCTATCCGGCCAGGGCTAAAAATTTGTTTAACTTCTTGCATTTGTATTTGCTTGGCTGCAATTCCTTTAAGTCACTTGTCCAACACTTCAGAGTGATTTTAGCTAATACGAGATAATAGAGTTGAAAACAGTCCCAGTCCCAGTTCAGTAGGACATTTGTTCATTTGTTTTCTCTAACAGTTGATATGTGATGTTGCCTTAATCCAGGGACTGAATTCCTCATTGAAAGGCCACAAATTTAACTTCTAATGAATTTGGCTGCTTTATCAGGCAAAGGTTAACTATAATATATTACAATGCTGTCTTCATTTCTGAGTTTTCACAAAAATTGTGCAGACTACTCTGGGTAGCAGAATACCTTTGAGAACCATTAGGATGAGTTTTGCATCTCAAGCATCCACTTTTTCACATGGCCAACATGTTCCTCGGCCTCAGGAGGCATTCATTTACTCCAGGGATGGCCAGACACAGATGCACCAGGTAGGAAGACAGAGTTATTTGCATTTCTAAATGTGTTTAAAAATCTATAGTAAAATCAAGTCTTGAAAGCTTGAATGCTTTTGATTTCCAAGAGCTTTCTGAAAGAGAAAATCTATACTTTTTTTTTTTTTTAAATATTATTCAGTGAGAGGAGGGGAAGCAGAGAGACAGACTCCTGCTTGCACGCCCATTGGGATCTACCCGATAAGCCCACTAGGGGGGATATTCTACCCATCTGGAGCGTGGCTCCATTGTTCAGCAACTGAGCTCTTTATTGTGCTTGAGGCAGAGGCCAAGGAGCCATCCCCAGGGTCCAGAGCCAACTCACTCCCATTAAGCCTTGGCTGCAGGAGGGGGAAGAGAGAGAGAAAGAGAGAGAAGTGAGAGGAAGATGGGTGGAGAAGATGGTCACTTTTATGTGCCCTGACTGGAATCAAACTACAAGACATTCACACACCAGGCCGATGCTCTACCACTGAGCCAACTGGCCAGGGCCAAAATATATACTTTTCAATTTCATAAGCTTTACTTTGAATATCTAGAATCTAAGGTCCTAACAATCTCTCTCTATAAAATTTATCTGTTAACTATAAGTGTGAGAGAAAACTGCCACCTACCTTTACCTCCCAAACCTGTGTCAACAGACAGAGAAAGGCGATATAAAGACATTTTCTGTGCTGGAGAGGTGGAAAAGAATTTTCAAGTGTTTATTATTATTTCCTAACACCTCCATTCTCCAAGACAGAGAGAGTGATCACAACCCCACATAAAGTTTTGAGGATGGTGTAGCAAAGATCTGTGACTTATTTTAGAAGCTGCAGCCCAAGGATATTATCAGCTTCTCCATGAATCCATGCTGGTGTGGTGCAGCAGCAATGAGAAAGGCAGAGACAAACGGGCTTGCAAGAAGCTGTGTGTATCAGGCAGCAGAAGTTGTCAGGAGTTGGAGCAGGAGGGTGGGAGTGTCCAAAAAGACATCACAGTTGTTATAGAAAGAATGTAGAGAAGATGAGGAGGATGCAGTCAATTGGAAATCATGGAGGATACAAAAGCATTCCTTGTACAAAGGTAGAGCCCCCAAGGAAAAGTAAGAAAGGCCCAAAGGTTAAAACGACTAAATTAAGACCTAAAAAAAAATAGAGATTAAGAGGAAAAAAATGAGTTAATTCAACATGCATTTGAGTTCTTATAAAGGGCATAGATGGTCCTGTGTTCATAGATGAACACAGGAGAGAAAATCTCTGCTTTTAGGAGCTTACATTCTCAAGGAGAAACAGAGACAATAAAAGGTAATAAATTTAAATATATAGTATGTTTGATGATGTGTTATGGAAAAAATTAAATTGGGGATATAGAATAAGCAGGGTTGAGTAAGCAGGTGATGGGCAGTAATTGGAAGGGGAGATTAAAATTTTAAATAGGGTTGATAGGAAAAACCTTGTTAAGATGATAACATCTGAGTAAAGACCTGAAGGAGGTGAAGACATGAGTCATGTGGGTAAATTGGGAAGAAAGCATTCTGGGCAAAAGGAACTGTAAGTACAAAAGTCTTAAGGCGGAGGCATGCCTGGTGGGCTGATAGATGGCATAGAAAGCAGTGTAGGTGGGTAGAATGAATGAGGAGAGACTGTTAGGAGAAAAACTCAGAGCATAACACTGTGTGTGTGCATTTATGGTGTAGGCAGCTGGGAAGGGGGAGTAGAGCAGATGTATAGAGAATAGTAGGCCACTGTAAGAACTGAGGCTAAGAAATTTGACCATTGTTGTGAGATGGGACACCAAAAAGACTTTGAAGTGGAAGCACAGCATGATCCAATTTATGTTTAACTAGATCACTTGGGCAGCAATGTGAGAATGGGCTGGAGAACGGCTTGAGTGAACCAGGGTGATAGAGTGGGGTTGACAACAGATGCTGAGATTCTGCATGTGTAGATGAACATGCAGAATCATGTTCTCAGGAAGGGCCTGAGAACTAAGAAGTACGAAATCATCATGGCCTGAGATGGGTAGATTGAATGGGGCAGGAGAGGAAAATTAGATGTTCTGATTTGAACTTGCTGAGATGAGATGCCAATTAGATATTTAAGTGGAGATGAGTAGGAGAAAGAAGAACATAAAAACATAAGAGTTCACAGAAAAAGTCTGTAAGGCCTGTAGCCGTGGCCACCATCACAGACTTCTGGCCCATGTAAATTTGCATTTGATCTGGACAGATAGTAATGAAACAACAAAGCCAAGAACTGGTGAGCCATTACCTTTATTCCTAGCTCACACTCGGCAAGCGAGTAAAAACAAACACACTGGGCTCTAAAATCCACTCATTCAGCACTCACAAAGCTACTGACACATCTGAGTTTTCCTAGAATCAAAGGCCTCACTAGCTTCACTCAGTCCCCTCTGCAAACCTTCATCTTGCCTGCTTGCCTCCTCCGCATGGCCTCTCTGCCCTGCTACAACCTGGTCTTTCCCCTCTCTACAACAACATGGTCTCTCTTCAAATGGCCTCCTAGCTTCTCCTTTTAAAACTTTTTGGCATGAAAATCCTCCCCTAGAACACATTAGCATAACCAAGCTCCTTCCCAAGCATGAAAGCAATCAGCTGTATCACGTGAGAGCATCATCACATGAGCAGCAGCCATTTTTAACAATAAGAGTGAGCAAAACCAGAAAATACAGATTTTAAAACTCTACTGCCCAACAAAATCTAAGCTAGAGATACACATTTTGGGATTCATCACGTATTCACATTGTTTAAAGCCAGGAAACTAGATACCAAGGGAATAAATGATGTAGTACAAAGAAAAGAACTCCAAAACCCTTGGATAAAGAAACAAAAAAATGGGATCATATCAAAATAACACAGGAGTTAACCTGAAAGAGCTGAAATCATTTGAGCAACAAAGTAAATAATAAAGTATTGGGTTATAACCCAAAGTGCAAAATAAACACACATGGGGCCATACTACTGGGAATAAATGATTCACTAAATAACTAAATAAATGAAACAAAATCCCCTTTTTTTTTTCTTTTACAAAAGAATTCTATTGGTATATGCAGATACTCTCCCCTTCAGTAGCTGGAATCTTCCTTGCCATGAGTGTGGGCTAGATATGGTGACTTATATATTTCTAAATAATACTCTAAAAAGGAAGAAGTAATTGCTCTGCAGTGGAGAAACTGGGCAAATACTGGGAAACTGTCACAGACCAGAGGAGACTGGGGAGACATGACAGGCAAATGTACTGTGGTACCCTGAATTGGATCCTGGAGCAGAAAGAGAAGATTAGTAGAAAAACTGGTGAAATCCAAGTAAATCCAGAGATTAGTTAATAATTATGTACGAAGGTTATTTTCTTCTTCTTGTTGTTTTTTTTACTTTGACAAAGGTACTCTGATAATTAAGATATTAATGATAGGTGAAGGGTATATTGGAACCATGTTTTCTTTCCTACTTCACCATCAACCTGAAACTATTTCAAAATAAAAAAATTAACTTAATTAAATAAAAAGAACTAGGAGAATGCAAGTATCTCTTTTCATTTAGAAAAAAACCTTCCTAAGACTGTACATATTGGCTGGAGCTCTGAAGTTATCAAAGATGTTCATTATGGCTGCAAATATAACCTTGGACAGTGCACCAATGTGGAGTAAGTAACATAAGCCAATATCAGTTGCCTCGGTTACAGAAGACTTGCTGTTTATAAAGTAAAAAAAAAAAAAAAAAAGGCAAGTAGATTCAAGTTTGACCTTGCTTCATGTGAATTATAAAAAGGAAAATACTAGTCTTTCCCAAGGAATAATACAGCCTAGGAGTCTGAGAAGGGAAAAATGAGATCTGTGTGGTTGGCAAAGGCCACTGCTTTACATGCTCCAGCTTGATAATGTGTATTCCTTGATGCAGATCTATTTTTTCAGTTAGAATTTTACTAATTTAAACATGTTTTTTATATTTTAAATATATGTTACCAATATTATTCTAGTAGGTTATACTCATTGATTTATCACTTTTTTTAACATATAAAATATTTCCATTCATTAAAACAATTATTAAACCAACAACTAAAAGACAACATAGTGTGGAAACCTAGGGACCTCTGAAACTTACATAATATTAACAGAGAATGCAATATGTTAGTAAATGCAATTTCTTGTTTCACCATTGACCATATACATCAGGGGTCTCTATACTACGGCCCCGTGGCCGCATGAGGCCCCCTGAGGCCATTTATCCGGCCCCCGCCGCACTTCCTTCTGGAAGGGGCACCTCTTTCATTGATGGTCAGTGAGAGGAGCACAGGATGCATCCACACCCATAGTTCCCATTGAAATACTGGTCAGTTTGTTCATTTAAATTTATTTGTTCTTTATTTTAAATATTGTATTTGTTCCCATTTTGTTTTTTTTACTTTAGAATAAGATGTGCAGTGTGCATAGGGATTTGTTCACAGTATTTTTAAAATACTTTTTAAAAATTCTTTATTTTTATTTTATTCATTTTAGAGAGGAGACACAGAGTGAGAGAGAGAGAGAGAGAGAGAGAGAGAGAGAGAGAAAGAGAGAAAGGGGGGAGGAGCTGGAAGCATCAACTCCCATATGTGCCTTGACCAGACCAGTGCAGGGTTTTGAACTGGCGACCTCAGTGTTCCCAGGTCGACGCTTTATCCACTGCACCACCACAGGTCAGGCCACAGTTTTTATTATAGTCCAGCCCTCCAACGGTCTGAGGGACAGTGAACTGGCCTCCTATGTAAAAAGTTTGGGGACCCATACAAAAAAAAAAAAGTTTGGGGACCCCTGATCTACACGATTGTGAAATTATTTCTCCTACTTCTTCAAAGTTTTTACTCTCAGATTGTTTTTGTTTTCATTGTAAATGATAACTTTAGGGCATGTCATGTTCTCAGTGAATTTGATCATTAAGCACAACATTTTTTACATGACCAAGATGTATAATACATACATTACATTCTAATCTAAAATCTCTAAGGGCATGTATGCCTTGGGCAATTGTATTATCTTTTGAGATAGTGATATTTCACTTTTAAAATTATATAAACATACTTTTATGTAATTCCATTAAAAATATATAGTAGTATCTGTTGACAGTTACATGAAAGGTAAAGATGTTACTACTGGCTTTAGAATGTCTCCTTTGGTTTAAATTCTCTTTGACATTTCTAGTTTGTGGCATTTTTTTTTTTTTTTTATCTAACAAAAACTTTTTTCCCCCTTTCTGGACAAACAATGCCCTGGGCACAAAATCATATGTCAATTCCCTTTCGCATTTCAATTTGTATGAATACCTGCCTGACATAGGAAACTCAAGCAGTTCAGGAAGAAGTAGTTCATTGCAGTCCCCATCTATCAGGTCACTATAGTAGGTCAAAGGGAGACTTTAGTGATTTGTATCTGAGTTCCAGTAAGGGATTTTATTTTTAAAATGATACATATTACTTCAGGTATAAATTTCTAGTGACTTTTAGGAGGTCTAAAGGAACCACCACAATAAATAAAGGTTGACTGGAATACGGACATGATTCAATGGCCGAAGGATATTTTGGAAAGAGTAAGTTTCACCTAACAAAACACATTTTTGGATTTTAACATCTTGGGAAATGTCAGCTCTTTCTTGGCTCCAGGTGTACCTCTCTATACATACATTTAATTCAGATGCTGAAAAAAGAAAAAAATAGAATCATTGTCCTTTCATTATATTTTTAAGAATAATTAGAAACTTTGTTTCTTCTAGGGGAATGAAGATGCCAAAATTTCTCTAACCTTCATAGCTGGCTTCTAAATCATAAAGGATCTCTGACCTTTGAAGTTTTCAATTTGTCATGTCATAGCATGGGGTTGGTTGTTTCAAACCAGTAATGCTACTCTTTTTTAGTTTACATTTAGCTAAAGTAGGAATAAATAAAATCATTTGAATGTGCCAAGAAAACTATTAGCTTATCCTGTCCAAATTTTATTGAAATATCTGTTCTGTACTTGGATAGAGTTTTTTAATTTTTTTTAAGAGATAGGGGGACGTACAGAGATAGAAAAGAAGGGAGAGAGATGAGAAGCATCAACTCATAGTTGAGGCACCTTAGTTATTCATTGATTGCTTTCTCATACATGCCTTGACTGGGAGGATCCAGCTGAGCCAGTGACCCCTTGCTCAAACCAGTGACCTTGAACTTCAAACCAGTGATCTTTAGGCTCAAGCCAGCAACCATGATGTTATGTCTATGATCCCATGCTAAAGCTGGTGACCTCTCACTCAAGCTGGTGAGCCCGTGTTCAAGCTGACAACCTTGAGTTTTCAAACCTGGATCCTTAGCATCCCAGGTCAATGCTCTATCCACTGTGCCAGACCAGGCTGAATACAATCATTTATTTTAAAAGGTAAATGTTTATTAACAACCCTGAGAAAGCTGAAGAAGAATCGTCATTAAAATATTTCCACTCAGTCACTTTGAATAGTATATTTAGAATATTTTAACAAAAATATATTTTGATTAGTCCAGGTTGGGTAGTAAGTATTAAACCCGTCCTTAAGATTTAAGATAATTACAAGATAATATAGAGTTACAACTTGAAATATAACTAAAAAGGTATAATGTTGACATTATAACTACTCCTAAGCTTTTCAGAGTTTTGATATTCCAGTTTGGTTACCATATTTTTCAGACAGATTTTTCTGTCTCCATCAATGTAAGAGCTATGTGGCACATACATATATTTTAAGTTAACATAGATCTGAATTAGCTTGGATTTGTGTGAAGCCTATTGTTTAGAGAAATTTTAGGCATTGCAGAACCAAGGTGACAGTTAATAACCAATTCTGAACACTCCCTGAGTTTCGTCTTCCATTGTAAAATCCCTCATTTTAGGTGAATCATTTTGAGAAAATCAGTATTCCATAAATTCATGATGAAAAAACTGCAATTGCTCAAGCATAATTACCATGAGTGACATAAATACTGTGTAGTAAGTAACAAAACTATCTCTCAACACTATCAACCCATTCTGTACCTGAGACTCAATTTGTAGATAAGGACAATTACAAAGATGAGAAATGGCATGCATTTTAATCTGCCATCAGGGTTATTCAATAGTCAAATTCCTTTTTTTTAAAAAAATTCATAATGTACTCTATCTTTTCTAAAATCTGATTATTTTAACAATATAGACTTACTTTCTAAGATAAAAGTGTGTTTATCTAGGGGGCAGATTTCTCATTGGGAAAAAATAAAGACTTGAAAGAAAAAGTTAGAAACGAAGAAGATCAAGTTATAAAAGATGACATAATTTGACCAGGCACTGTAAATGCTGCTGTGTCTAAGCTTTAATAGTTTCTTTTTTTCTGCAGTTGAAATAACCTATTTCTTTCATTGTGTATCTTATTGGAGAAAATTATTAATAGTCAAAAAGTCCTCACAGTCCTTCAACATGAACTTTTTGCTATAAAGCCTATTTTCTGGCCCAGCAGCATGACTTGAGGGTTAGAGATCATGGTTATGGATAGATTAGCCACAGGAATTTGGAGTTTCTACAGCTGTTACAGCCCCATATATTTTTTGCTTCAACTTTAAGTTTCTCTATGAGTTCAGTTTTAGAGTCACAGTGTGACCTTGGGCAAATTGCTTAACCTTTCTGGACATTGTTTGACTCCAAGATTCCTCACTCAAGTGCTTTTCATTTCTAACATACAGTTGATGAATCCTTTGAATACAGAAAATATGTAAGTCAAGCTGAAATGAGGGATTCATTCAATCACTAATTGTGTTCTTATTTAGGAGTGAAATACATTATTCAAACAAAGTACTCTATATTAAAATATTCTGTGGTCTGAAGGAATCTTTTTAGAGTTTGGAATCGGTAAAGAGTTCTGCTTCAAAACAGATCAGATCCATCTCTAATATAATGGAATAGAATGTTTTGTCAGAGGAAAGGTTCTGCTGCTTCAATTCTGTTAAAAATATATCAAAAAATTAGAAATAAAGCAAAAAGATGGCTTAAGTCATATTGCAAGTGTCTAACAGGCTCACTCATGGATTATTTAATTCTTTTGGGAAATAAATCTTTGACACATTTTTAGTTATTTATTAGAACCATATTCTATGAAGTCACATGCTAATATATAGAAACTTGTCTGGTAGATAGCATATTATTTCTGTCTAGTAAAAAATTTAACCCCTAAGATTATGGTTCTATTGCTCTGTAGAATATCCGTGAGTTTTATAGCTAACCTAGTAATCTTTTTTTCTTTTTTTTTTTGGTTTTAGGGAGAGAAAGAGAGAGAAGCATTAATTTGTTGTTCCACTTACTTTTTCATTCATTGTTTGATTGTATGTGACCTGACTGGGGGTCAAACCTGGAACCTTTGCATATTGGGACAATGTTCTAACCAGGTGAGTTACCCAGCCAGGGCTCTTATCTGGTAATCTTGTTCCAACATTCTTTCTTCAGAATTTCTAGAACTGCTCAGTTCTGTAAACGCTCTTTGAACCAACTTTATCATCCTGCTAGTTCTGTTATCAATGAGTTACGAGTTACTTAAAGTTTGACATACTTTATATGTGTAAGAGTCCTAGTTATTAAGAAATTTTTACTTTGGCAGCTCATTGTTGCTTTTGCTACCTCTTTACTGCCACCACCTGGAAGAGTAGAGGGTTGGCCAAGCAGGAAAAGTTCTAATTCTAAACCAGTTGTTCTTAACCGTTTTTGAGGTACCGAACCCACCAGTTTCATATGCACATTCACCGAACCCTTCTTTAGTGATAAATAAAGTATGATTTTTTTCCCCAAATTCAAGACATAGGTATATGTTTTTTTACTGGTGCACAAAATGAGCCATGCGTGAACATCACCTTGCTCAAAGAACAAACCCAACAACGTGCATGAACTCACAACAAATTACAGTATTACTTTATTCTGGCCTCCACGGCAGAGGCTTCTCCGAACCCCTGAGACTGACTCATTGAACCCCTAGGGTTCGATAGAACCCAGGTTAAGAACTACTGCTCTAAACACTGAGCTCTCAGCTACTGTATTTGGATTTTCATCCTTTTATTCTTTTTCATCTGTGTCCTGCTGTAGTAGGCAGTTAGACAGGCATGAGCAGAGTAGGAAAAGTAGGCCATGTATAAAATGTCACCATGGTGAAAAGCCCTGGATAACTAGAAATGGGCAAAACTGGAACATATGGACTTCACGTTCAGGGTAACCTTTCCTCCCCTAGCATATCACTGGTCATGCAGTTTAGACCTTTCATATTGCCAGTCATGTGGTTTAAATCCACCTCTGACCTTTCCTCCCTTGGCAAGTCACTAGTCACATAGTAGACTCCTTTAGAGGTGAAACAAGGAGGCTGAAGAATAACCTTATGCAACTTCCATACAAGCCCTTGCCTGACCACTTCTTAAAGCATTAAACCCTGATGACAGTAAGGTTCTGACTCACATCAAATAATCTTGGGAACAAAGTTTTGGGTCTGTTGACCACAGAAACAGAGTTTTGGTCAAACTATAGATAAAATCTAGGCTTCAGTTTTGTTTCAGCTCCAGCAAGAAAAGGAGTAAGGCCAGGCAGAGCAAACCTATGACTGACCTCAGGACTGGCTGCAATGACTAATGAGTCCCTGTCCTGTCACTGATCAATTAGAGAGACTATGATCATGAAAGGACACATCTGGAAAGCTGGTGAATATTCCATTGAAATGCTTATCTTGAACCTCCTGTAAGATCCCTGCCTTTAGAGAGGGGTTAAAAATCCCTTGAGACAAAGATCTCAGCTGCTCTCTCTCACTGTAGATAGAGCTGCCAACACCTTCTTCCTTTAGGTGTGTCTCTTTGCTTTTTTTCTCCTAAACTCCAAGGGCCCTTCTTTTGCATTTGTAACTTCTTTTATGAGCCCACGCAGCCCAACTGGCTTACTTTCCTCCATTGCTCATTTCTTTTACTCTGTGATTTTCTAAAGAAACTTTTGCTTGTACTTGAATCTTAGCTCTGGATTCTTCCTTAGCCAAACTCAAGTACTGAGGTTATTTCATGGAGGTCCAGTTGCTGGTAACATTCTACTGCCCTATAGCCACTAACAATACTCTCCTCTTCTTCATGGTGTCTGTTGTAATGATTGAGTCCAATTTCAGTAGATTACTGTGATTTGAGGCTTAAACATTTGTGCTTTTGACTATTTTCAAGCAACTTAACATGTAGCGATTTGCAGTTTTGCTGAGAAATGAGTTTTGGTTGCAGACTTTGCAATACTGATGTGCTGGAATGACTCATGGAAGTAGGGAAAGACCAGCACAGCCTTTGATTTTCTACTTGGCAGTGTTGTTCCGCATTCATTAGTATGCACACAAACTCTCTTAAAGTGATAAAAACTTAGTTTATTCATGTAAAATGGGCTATAAAAGAAAATCATCTGCTAGTGTTGGTAGTAAAGAGAAAGTAAGGAGATCTAACAAAGCAGTAATAGCAACAAAACAAAAGTTTTGGAGATACAAAATGCACTGTCAATTCAGTGAATTCAGCGACAAAGAAGCATAAAAAATGTTTACCTGTTCTAATAATCAATTACTTAATTAAAACAATATGTTTATTGTCATTAAATTGCAAAAATTTAACAAATAGTGTTTGTGCTTCTAGGGTTTGAAGAAGGATTGTATTTATTTGAAATATAATGGGACTGTCACTGAATTTGTATTCATAATGTCCAAGGGAAGTTTTAGCTACTCTGCTAATTAGCTGTAGAAGCTTTGTCTATAATCTCTGGGTTCTAAATTTCAGGAAAACATTGTTTATGGATTTATTGAACGTGTTACATAAAGTTCTAGATTTAGAATAAATCAGTGAATATTACAAAGATCCCTGCTCTCCAAGAGCTTTTATTTCATCTTGTAGGAAGGGGAGGTGGAGAAAAGGGGAAGATGGTAAATGGACATTAAAGAAATAAATGATCAAATACCTTAAATTTCCAAATAACTTAGACTATGATACATGACATAGAAAATAGAAAGAAATGGAACAGGCCACGTAGGGACTGGCAAGAAGTCTGTGTGTATAATTGTGTTGTTACAGTAATAAGTAAGATGGTGAAGGTAAGCCTCTAAGTTATGAGCAAAGACATGAAAACGGCAAGGGAGTTAGCCAAGTTGGAAATTATATCTATATCAACGCTAAAGTTTTGGTGCTAAGGTGGGAGCTTATCTGGCCAGGTCTAGGAACAGGGAGGAACCAGTGTGGCCAGAGTGGAATAATGAAAAGAAGGGTAGCTGGAGATGAGACCAGAGAGGTAAATGAGAAGGTGTGGTCAGTCCTGTAAGGTTCAGTAAGCCATTGGCTTTTTCTCTGTGTCAAAGAGGAATACAATTGAGAATTTTGAAAAGAGAATGATATTAGAGTGTTTTAAAAGGATCACTCTTGCTGAGAGTAACTTATAAAGGGTACAGAGGGAGGGGAGAGCTGGAGAACTGAGAAGAGGCTATTGCAGAAGCAGGTGAGAGATGGCTGAGACCAGATGGCATCAGAGAAGGTGGTGAGAAGCATTCAGATTCTGAATATACTTTGAAAGTACAGCCAGCAAGATTTGTGATTGGATTGAATGTGAGCTGCAAAAAAAAAAAAAAAAAAAAAAAAGAGAGAGAGAGAGAGAGAGAGAGAGACAAAGAAGGCTGAGGGTAGAGCAGGTTGTGACAGTAAGATCAAGAGTTCAGATTTAGGCCTGTTGTGTTTAAGATATTTATTTTATGTCCAAGGACATAACAAATCTGGAGCTTGTGACTAAATTCTGAGTTAGAGATAAACATTTGGAGATGAGCAGCATATTGATGGTATTTAAAACCAAAACATGACTGTGAAGACCAAGGGAATTAGTATAGTTAGAGAAGAGAACAGAGTCAGGACTGAAACCTGGGTCATTGCAAGATCAAAGGGCCAAAGAGAAGAGGAAGGACCAACAAAGGAGCAGCCAGTGAGTTAGGAGGAAAACATGAAAAGATGATGTCATGGAAGCCAAGACAAGAAAATGGTTTTGTTTAAAATCACCAATTTTTGCAGTTATTATATGCAGTAGATTTATTGATAAGTAATACAAGACTTTTTTTTTTTTTTTTTAAATAATGATTGAATTTGGATTTTAGAACATTCAGTGGGTGGGTTTTAAGACTGGTGGAAGGGAACGAGAGGAGGGTGACGAAACAAGGCATGTAATGCGTATGAAGGGGGTTAGAGTATGGGCGATGATAGGGAGTCTGGCAGGTTTTGTGGTGGTTGACATAACTAAGAATAAATAAATAAAATGTAGTAGTTATCAAGATAGTGCTGGTAAGACTGCATTTGGTGGTGGTGGTGGTGGTGGTGGGTTCTGAGAAACTGTCTTCACCTTTGATGATGGATGTGGAAGGTCTTAGTCTCAGCTCCAGTTTATTCTTGGCCACTGGTCTTAAGTGTGTGCTCTGCTGATTGATATAAATTGTATATTTTTCATTTAAAACTTTGATTTTTATATTATTATCCTCATTTCATAACTGAGAACATTTACACATAATGAGGTCAAGTAACTGGTTTAAAGTCCCACAGCTAGCAAGGTAGAGTCAGAATTTGAACTTGGGTACCTTGACTTAGGGTTTTGCCCTCATTTAACATTTTACGTGAAGACAGAAGCATTTTGAAACCCAAGTACTTTAACTTTCTAAGGATGGGAAAGTTATCTTAGACATAGATTTGTAAAATATAAACACTGTTTAAAAATTCTACATGCTACATGTGCATAACAATGTAGAAAGGAGTCTAACATGAGAACAATTAACCATGAACCATCTGATCAGACTAACACTGAGACCTGGAAGATGCCAGCAAATAAAAGAGATGAGAACCAGAAGTATGAAATAGATGCAAAATTCATTGTCTATGCTCTTTCTTCCCAGTTAAAATGTAAATTCTAGGAGGGCAGAACATTGCCTACTGCCTGGCACTCAGTAGGTTTTCAATTAATATTAGTGTGTGCTGAATGAATGGGGAAATGGGCTCAGCCAAAGGAAAAGTGATTTGGATGAAAACATTCTAATTAAAATGTTCAGTTTAAGAGGGGTCAGAACACAAAGGCAGAGTTATGAGGTTGAAGAAATTTGTCTTTAGGACTTCCTTCTCCACCCTGCTCTACTACTGATCCAAACTCCAGGGCCTGTTCCTATTCAGGGACATTTCTTCATCATTCTTGTTGCTTTTTTCTTTTCTCTTTTAGGTCTTTTAGAAACACTGAGAAACCAATAATTCTTATTTGGAAATATACTAGATCACCTGGAAACTTGAAAACAAAAGAATATTCAAAGCTAGTGTCTGTGGTCCCCTCCCCACACACAGTCTAATTTAATTGGCTTGGGATGTTCTCAGACATTGGTAGTTTTTAAAATTCCCTCAGGTGATTTTATTGTATGGCTAGTCTTTAGAAACAAAAAACAACTGAAAAGTATTATCTTTTTCAGATATTGAATGTTGAAAATTTAAGCTTAATAGAAAAGAATAAAGTTTTTTTAAAAATTTTTATTTATTGGATTTTAGTGAGAGAGGAAGAGAGAGATAAAGAACATCAATTTTTCTTGTATGTGCCCGATGGGGGATCAAACCAGCAACCTCTGTACTTTGAGATGATACTCTAACCAACTGAGCACTTGACCAGGATGAGAATATAGTTTTGAAGAGTACAATTTCAGACATCAGTGGGTGGGAAAGTGTCCAGAAACCACACTAACCTAGTATAGACCTTGGAGAGTATATGTTCAAGAAATCTTTGTTAAAGGGATGAATGAATCCATAACCGACAAAGGCCCCTTCTTCTGAGTGTATAAAGGCTGATTTTTGTACCTGGAAAAGTCAAATTATAGAGACTGATTAAACAATGGAATAGTCTGAAAAGTAAAAATTCTAGATCAGTTGTGGGAAAATGTACTGGTGGGAGGATATTTATGAATCCATGTATAGATGAAACATAAATATGTGTTACATAATGCATTACTTTATTTTTTCCCCAAAAGTGTGTTGATAGTACTATCATGAATAAAAACCAGTTTTCATTCTAAATATACTGAATTCACTGAAGCCTTTCTTTTTTATTCTGTGTTTTCTTGTTCAACAGATAGTGAAATTACAATCATTGTCCCATGGGAGTCATTTTTTAATATTGTAAAGAAGTGTTTATATTTATGAAGCATGATCTTTCATCCCTCGGGTCTGGAGGAATGCTGTGTTAGAGAAGTAAAGGCCATGCATGAGAGTGAGAGGGAGTAAGGGAGGACTGTTCAGTGTATACCCAATGCATCCCATTTTGCACTGGAAGAAGCTAGAGCTAATATGAGCTCTGAGTGCACATGTTTGATATACAATAAAGCTTCCTTATCCTGCCTTTCTCAGAGGGTGGCCTAACATCATTCTTAAATAAACATAAAGGGAGACAGTCCCAGAAACCTGTTTGGGGCCTCTGGGTAAGTCGCTTATCCACTAAGGCTCTGATTCTTGTTAAAAGCAAGCGTATCTCCCCTTGGTCATGATAATTAGCACTCAAAAGAGTTATCTATTTCTTTACCAGCTCCAAAGAAGAAAGTGCAAATAATAAAGTGGCATCCTTGCCTAAAATGAATGAATATAATGGCTAAATGCTTATCTTTATAGTGACTCACTGCTTCAATCTGACCTCAGAATGGACTCTACACAGGCCACTTGTATATTTTCCATCAAATCATCAAGAAGTGAAATGACAATGACCAACCACTGTCTCTGACATTTATTATCTATGAAAAGCATTTAGGAGATAGAAAGACTAGGCAGTTTTGAAACAACTATAAAAATGCAAGACTGAAAGCATCAACAGTGATATTCAGCTACTCTGTTATTCCAGAAAATGGTTAGTGCCCTTTTGTTCGAGACTTTATCTTAATGTAAGTGCACGACAGGAAAATGCCACTATTATATAATGGTGGATTAAATATATAACTTGGGAGTCACATGTCCCAGTTCTGAGTCACTGCTCTGACAGTTAAAACTTGTTGATCCTGAGCAAGTCACTTAATCTTCATCTCATTTTCCTCATCTGTTAACAGGAATCTCTGCTCTACTACTTTAATTAGTTGCGTGGCTCCAATAACATAATGATTATTGTAAACGTATTTCATAAAATATTAAAATTATGCAGGTATTTGTTATTACCACGGCATTAATCATCAGTGATGTTATTTAGTCCAAAATAGTGCTGCCCACATCACGGCATCACAACTTCAAGGTTCTGCATTTACAGCATACCGTATCTCCATCAGCTATAAATATTTATTGTAGGGCCCCGTAATAGTCATGTGACTTTAGGTTTAAGGTAATTATACATACATCTCTATAGATAGCCATAAGCAAATAGGGGAGAGAAAAATTGCTGAGACTTCTATGAGGAGAGTCAAGTCCACTACTTATGCTAAAATTTTGACTCTTTGGTAAGATTGATAAGAAAGGGTTTTAACAGTTACAGAGAAATGGAGATACTAGAATGCTCAGCAGAATGTCACTAGGAGAGAAGAACTGCTCACATAGTAGGTGATCAGAGACCAAGAGGGGCATACTGTGAGAGCCATTAGAAGTTACCAGGGCTGAAAGTGGCCAACTGTGTGCACAGAAGTTTCTCTTGCTTTCTGGTAGAGCATGGCGTGGATTATCAAAAATGCCATGAAAGGTAGAGAAAAATTAGTAGGTGTCTCACAGCTGAGGATTTGCTCTCTGCCCTTGCTTTCAGAGTGCTCACACTTGAGCAGCATGTATACCTCTTGAGGACTCACATCTGTTTCACTTGCTTTGCTCTGCTCCATACACGAGGTATTTTGCTTCCATATTTATTAATATTTACATTTTGGTTTCTGGCATTCAGATCACAATCCCAGACAATGCTGCCTTTGCCCTCTGGCTTCCTGAATTGCAATCATGAGCATGAAGTTTTATATCTCAGTGCACAGTATAAACCTCCCAGGCCACCACCACACATCCACGTACCTGGGAAGAGAGATTATACCGACAGATTTATGATGAATTAACAATAAATATACAGTTCTCAGCTTCTGGACAAGCAAAGCAAGAAGGAAACATAATGGGTTATATCATATTCATCTGGCTTTGAGGCATTGTCTGGTCTCTATGTACCCAAAACTTGTTTGGCTTTGAACTCTTTCTCTCTAGTCCCTAATAAACCTTGTTTGGAACTGGTCACTTGGTTATACCTTACTATTACCTTTTCTTGTTTCCAGCACTAACTCCAATCTTTAACCGCTGCAATTGTTTCCTTGATGAAGGCCCCTGGGAAGTGAGTGGTTGAGTAGGTAAAACTTGGATAAAACTCAATTTTGCCTTGCTTTTTCAAGGCCAAACAGGGCATCTGAAAAAAAAAAAAAAAACAGAAATAGAACAATAATGTTTGTTTTTTCTTACCTGTGCTAAGTAGAATGAAAATAGACAGGCCTATCTTATCAAATTTGTTTTTCAAGTATAGAAACATATGGCCTGACCATATTTCTCTATTTCCTAGATGAGTAGAGGAGTTGAAATTACAGAGATAGATTGAGGGAGATGATTGTCATAAGAATTAGAGCCAGCTGCACAGAAGAAATTTAGGAAGGTATAGTGATTTTTGGCTAGCACAGTGTTGAAACCTCAGGAAACTCAGTGTGTATATGTACGTACTCCCTTGGCTCATCCATGTAAAAATGGTGCGCCATCACTAAGCTTTCTACGAGTTCCTAAAGGAGAAGTTGTTCAGAAGACATCATCATAATGGTTCAGAAGACCTTCAGTTCCCAGAGGAATAATGGTTCACAATGAACAGGGGTCGTTATGCAAATGTATCCTGTTCAGGAGCTGCTGGACAGATTGGTGTCCATATGAATTCCTTTGGCGAGAGATACTGAAAGTTCTGGATTTGAGAAGTTAAAATCTGGCTGCAAATGAGCTTAATGACTCACAGAACAGGACAGTTCAGCTGCATGTGTATGGGATGTGTGTCCTATTAGCAGAATATTACTATTAACCGATGATACAATAAAAGTGCTTCTGAGTCAGACTCCAGTGCCTCTGATCAGGGCAAGATTAGGGTAAATGAGAAAAAAAATTCTCTGGTGAGTAAAATGAACCGAAAGACTCATGGTATCCACTTTAAGAATTCTATGTTTCTTTCTTGGGTATTTTGCATTTCCAGAATTCTTTAATCCCAGAAAGAATTTATTTTTTTATACTATAATAATATTTTTAATATGCAACATTAATTTTTTATTTTTTTTTTATTTCTACAGGGACAGAGAGAGTCAGAGAGAGGGATAGACAGGGAGAGACAGACAGGAACGAAGAGACATGAGAATCTCTCATCAATCATCAGTTTTTTGTTGCGACACCTTAGTTGTTCATTGATTGCTTTCTCATATGTGCCTTGACCACGGGCCTTCAGCAGACCGAGCAACCCCTTGCTCGAGCCAGTGACCTTGGGTCCAAGCTGGTGAGCTTTTGCTCAAGTCAGATGGGCCCGCACTCAAACTGGTGACTGCGGGGTCTCGAACTTGGCTCCTCCGTGTCCCAGTCCGACACTCTATCCACTGTGCCACAGCCTCGTCAGGCTATGCAACATTAATTTTTAGAATACAGACCTGTGGACTGGTAACAGATTATTTTCTGCCCAAACAGATGATCAGAGTGGTATAATAAACTTGATTATGTAGGAGTTTACTTAGGACAGAATGAGTCATTCAGTGAAATAGAGTTCTTACTGCCCCTTTAGTCTCTAACTCCACTAGGAGAAAAAAAAAGAATGTCTGCTAATATTTATTCAATCACTTAATATTTTATAATGAACATTGACAGCTTTTAAAGAACCTAGATATAGCAGCACACACATTTCTGTTTATTTCGTCATGGGTTTGGGATTTTTGTGCAGAATTTTCACGGTTCTCTAGTTCTCTGGTTTTTAAATAGATTAGTGTGACACTGCAGAACATTTCATGTTAATGGGGAAAAATTGGCAGCAATAAGTGTCTAAGAAAAAATAGGGTTATATCTCTGAAACAGAATATTCTTAAAGCTTTGGAGGCTAAAGAACTGTATTCTATTTGGTCTTACTGACACCATTAGTTTGCTGTGTATCTTTCTCTTTTGCCTACTCATACCCCTACTAACCCTGACATCTCACATGTACCTGAATAGATCTAGGTCTTTCTGCTTCTGTCAAAATTAAATGAAACCCAAATAAATTGTAAAATGCCTTTAAAATTTTTTTATGCTTTTGCTATAGTATTTGAAAGAGAGAGCCAAATGGAATTACTTTGCATGGCACATAGCAAAAGTTCCCATTGTCTACATGCCCATAGTATGCCCCTTTTCCCACCCCCCAACTCTCTTTTCTCTCTCCTAGATGGACAACCAGACCTCACCAGTTCCTCTACCCTCTCTCTGCTTCTTCCACTCCTTAGTCTACAGCTTTCTACCCTCTTGGTTCTTTCTCTTCACCAAGCATTTACTGCCAGTATAAAGAAGGCCCTGGGAGTGAGCAGCAACCAAACCATCTTCTGAAGTTAGCAGGAGAAGAAGGGGGAGGAATATAGAAATATTTTTAGCTCTGACACATAGATTCAGACACATTCTCACACCAATTTAGAGCTCAGACCCTGCAAAAAATATATGACCTAGTGATTCCACTTCTGGGAACATATCTGAAGAAATTGAAAACACTAATTTTAGAATATATGTATGCCCATGTTCATTGCAACATTAGCCAAGATATGGAAGCAACCCACACACCCATCAATAGATGAGTGTATAAAACAGCTGTGGTACATTTACACAATGGAATACTACTCAGTCATAAAAAAAATGAAATCTTACCTTTAGTGACAGTATGGATGGACCTGGAGATTACTATGCTAAATGAAATAAGTTAGAGAAAGACAAATACCATATGATTTTACTTATATGTTGAATCTAAATAACAAAATAAACAAAATAGATACAGACCCATAGATACAGAGAACAGACTGATGATTGACAGAGGGAAGGGCATTTGAGGGGTTGGGTGGCAAAGATGGAGGTATTAAGAAGTACAAATTAGTAATTACAGAAGTCACAGAGATGTAAATTATAGCACAGGGAATAAATTCAATGATATAATAACTATGTATGAGGCCAGGTGGGTATTTGAAATATCAGGGTGCCCACACTGTAAAGTACACAATTGTTAAACCAATACACTGTACATCTAAAACTTATACAGAATAATATTGAAAAAATAATGTTGTTTGCTACCAACCTCTATTCCATTCCCAGCACCTTTCCTCAACATTTTTTGTTTTGACTGCTTTGCTTTATGCAGTTACCTCAATAACAATAATGAGAAGTGCCAGAGGCCATTCAGAAGGTTGGATTCTGACTGACTTTTAACCCGACTCTGAGTTGCGGCATGGACACAGAGGAGGACTGCTGTGTGTAGCTCTGTGTAGACACGCTTAGGAGGACAGTTTCAAGTCATGTTGCAAAGAAATAAGACAAGACAATGTGGCAATAAATATGCATATTTATTTTGAGAAAGGAAAAACAAAAATTCATTGATGTGAAAGAAGGGAGAGAGTGAACAAAACTAGACAGGGTGTCACAACCGAGGTACAGAGCCACAGAGACTTAAGGTGCAAAGAAAGAGACAATGAAGATATTTGAGGGAGAGAGCTGGGCAATAGACTCAAATACACAGAAAGAAGGTATTAAAATTTTCTGATAGGGTGGTTTTATATTCTTTAAAGAACTTACCTTATATTGTCTTTATGGTTGTTATTTGCAAACATGGCTTCTCTTTTCTTCTAAACTTTCCCTGAGGGTGAGCTCCAGGATTGGTTTGCCTATGTTGTGGGAGACCTTGGGAGCTCCTAGAGATGCAGTGCATGTCTGGAAGGATGCTAGGTAGTCTTGAATGACTGTGAGGAGCTGAGGGAGGCCAGGTACTAAGAGAGCAGACAGTAGAAGACTTAATTAGCGTCTTGAAAATTCTGATGACAAGTCCAACTCCAGTCTTTGATCTTGATACTTTGTCTGTTTAAGAATTCATTTAAACACAAGTATGTGTGATAGTCTTGCCCTATTACCTTCTTTATCTCTTATCTCAGTGACTAAGGCTATTTCTGGCCATGTACCATGAATAAAATAAAACAATACATTCAAATCACAATAGGAAGCTATATTTATTGTGGGGAAAAAGTATGAATCAACTATAATTTCTGTCAGACATATTTATAGCTATACATTTTGGCACCATGCAGTTATTAGATAAATTGTTATTTTATTTAATAACCTGAATATATTCCCATGTCATCATAGTAAGATGTTGGCAAATGTTGAGAGCAAGTTACGTTGGAATAAATCTATACTGTGAATCATTTATTCTGTAACTAAAAAATCAGATGTTTGAAACAAATTGTATATCATTAGTGAGGAAAAGACCAAATTCTTCCAAGAACATGAATAACTATAAAATATAGAGTTCTAAGTATAGGAAAAGTCATTTGGAAGACAGGACAAGGGTATGCCTTCTTTTGAAAGCATCTTTAATATATCCTACAAAGGAGTTTAGAAATGATTAATGAATTAATATTTGTAAAGCATTTCACAATTCTATTCAATTTAAACTATATACTACATTATCTGTAAATATCACATTAAGGAATAATTTTGCCTTTAACTTTTTTCTACAAAGAAGAAAAAATGTCTTTCAGGATAGAAAAATGTCTAGCATACTTTCCAGTTTTTAGTTTTGGACTTGTATTCTACTGAAAAACTGAGATATTTAGAAATGACTTAATGTTAGAATTATAATACATTTATTATTCACAGTGTAATTTTTATTAAATACATTTTCAATCCCATTATCATTTTTTAAACTATACTGCTCACAGAAATTAGAGGATATTTTATAGCTTTATATTCATTTTGAAATATCCCCCAATTTTTGTGAGCAGGGATATTTTATCACTTCATATTCATTTTGAAATATCCCCTAATTTTTGTAAGCAGTATATTTAGCTTCAATAAAAATTAAAATGCTCATTTCTTCATCTTTATTCATGCCTTTTACATTCCAATGCCCTGGAAAAAGGTTTTCTCCATTTGTAAATGAAAAATTCTGGATTTCTCATTATATTTGAAAGATAGAAAGATGTAGTGGAAATAAATGATGAGAAAGCTCTACAACAGCAACCATTTGCTTCCTTGTGATTGCTGCCCTAGAATAGTATCTGTTATTTTTGTCTTCACTGATATCAATTGGTTCCCTTTTTTCTGGAAGTGTAGGTGGATTAGTTGTCTGCAGCTTGAAACTACATTTTCTCTTTATGCATCATAATTGGGGAAAGTTTTCCTCCAAATAGCACTAAGCTGAAAGTAAAGGTTTTCAAAAGGCATAAGAAAGCAGAGATCTCTCTTCCCCCACCCCCAGTGGATGTAAGCAGAGATTTCTCTTCCCCCAACCCCAGTGGATGTAAATAGAAATGTAGTGTAAGTAATGGGCCCTGAAAAGACCTAACTGATTTGTAACATAAAATTTATTTTTCCAAACACCATGTTTCCTAGATGTTTATTTTCAAATGACAGGTCTTAGAAGGAAACCTGATAGGTTTGCTGCTGTTTTAAAAGTCTGGGTTATTAAAAAGTATAAACGCTTTTCCAGATAAGAGATGTACAACTTAGAAGAACTGCCTTCTAATACAGATCTCGTTTTACTTTTTTACATGGCATAACAGAGATTTCGACTCCCAGTTTCATAGATGCCATCTGTTTTTGGTTGACCTTAATTTTCTGAATGACTGCCTTTCTTCAAATATTTTAAGTCATGACTAAATTTCATTCAACAAGAAATGTTTAGGTTATTTTGTGAGCAACAAATCAGATGTTTTGAATCTGAATATATTTTACCAAACTGATTTGTAATTGTGCTAATGCAGGATAAAGTTTTTTTTTTTTTAAATCTGGCTCTTTAAAGTCTAACAACAAACATAGGGCCTTATTTGTTTCCAATTTTATTTTATTCTAATATTTCATAAACAATGGCATGATATTTATTATAAAGGCAAAATCTGGCTTGTTAATAATAAAACACTAAAAAGTTTTAAAATTTAACATAGAAATTAGAATTTATGATAAATTCCACATTTTAGTTGATAAGTTTTATTTTATTTTTTGACAAAAATCAGTATTTTCCAAATTGGTATGATCATAAACATTACTGAAATGCTTATTAAAAATATAGACTCCTAGCATTCTTATTCTTGTAGAATGAGTCTGGGGCCCAGGTTTAATCATATTCCCATGTGATTCTTACCATCCAGTCAGGGTACTGAACATTGGTTCTCAACCCTTGTGATACATTCAGTTATTTGGGGGAGAGTCCAAATGTCAATGCTCAGGTCTTCTCCCAAGACCAATTAATACAGACTCTTTAGGATGCAGGCTTTGGAATACTAATGTAAAAATTCCAATTCACTTCTCCTGTGATTCCACACTACATACTGATGTTCTCATGGATTACAGTTATGTGAAAGGTTCTATGCAAATGGTAGTTAGAATTCTGAGAGTTAAAATGTCAGCTCCACGAGGGCAGGAAACAGCTGTCTCGTTTTAGCCCCAAGCACACTGACTTCCCATATATTATGAACTCATAATAACTATTTATTGAGTAAGTAAATAGTTCCTGTAGGTTAAAATTGTAATTGCCTTCAAATATTGAGGTCCTGGTACAAATGAATTTTAACAATTGGGCATAAAATACTGTCTAACAGTGGTTAAAGTAATACATATTATCATAGACATGAGAGATAGCCTGTGGAGTCAGGGGAAGACTGATTCCAAGGTGTGCCTGGTGAGCCAGACTGGACTTTGCCCCAAACACCCAGAGTGGGTGTCCATCTCAGCAGCCATTACTGTCTGTTGATAGCAATCACATTTATGAGCCTCTATCTCTACTACTAAGGATGGTGCAAGGTAGAAGCCAGGCTCTGGGGACTAGGAGAGCAGAGTCACCCACTTTTGCCTCCCACCCTGCCAGCCTGCACCTGGTCCTTGTCAAAGCACACACTTAATTTCTGTCCATGTCTAATTTCCTTTCGGTTTATCAGCCATTGCCAGTGTGAGTTTGGCACTCTGAGACTGTCATTTTGTTGTGTGACCACAGTAGCACTTAGTATGATGCCAACCACACAGTAGTGGTCAATTCTAATACTTAGAGATGACGAACACAATAGACATAGGGAGATGACCAGGAAAATACCACCCCTTGGTGAATAGGAAAGGAAAAGGTAATGATAGAGGACAGCAAAGTGGCAGAAGCTTTTAATGTAGTTCTCATTTTGTTTTTTATATAAATACTCA
This sequence comes from Rhynchonycteris naso, assembly GCA_037038555.1. Taxonomy (NCBI): domain Eukaryota; kingdom Metazoa; phylum Chordata; class Mammalia; order Chiroptera; family Emballonuridae; genus Rhynchonycteris; species Rhynchonycteris naso. Next base: position 41,791,640 of record CM072997.1, on the reverse strand, counting down.
GATGTGAACACTTGGCTAGAATGATTCTCAGCTGTGAGAGGAGGATGGCAGGCCAACTAGGACTGGAAAAGAAGTAATTAAAGAGTACCTGGAACATCTGTGTACAGTTGAACCAGTAGGGCCAGATAATTGTCAGTGTAATGCAGTGGAAAGAGAATAAGATTAATATTCAGAAACTCCAATTCTATTCTTAATTTACTGACTAATTGAGTAACCCTGGGAAAAGAAGACCGCTGAACCTTGATCTTCATACCTGTGAAATGGTGATGATATTACCTACCTCTTAGGGTGGTACAGAGTAAATGAAAGAAACTCATTAAGTATCATTTGAACCTAGGGCATATTTAACCCTTGCAGACTTCACTGCACACACAGCTGCCAGCCTTTATTTTTGAGAAATGGATGATAGTTCTCTGCAAGATAGCAAGTACTGTATCAATTTGCACTAATACCTGTGAAAAAATTATCAAGCAATTAATTAGTAACATTTTAAAAGAATAAAGAGGTTGGGAAACAATCTATAGGGCTTTAAGATCAAATGGTGCCTTACTAACTTTATTACCCTCTGTAATTGAGGAAAAGCTCCAAAGATAACAAAATGGCACTAGAATCCTGTAGACTGTCAAGACATTGTAAGTTGAGCTTAGTAGATGTGGGCAGGAAGTATTGGTCAAAATTAAGTGTGTGCTTTGAAAAGAACCAGGTGCAAAACTTCAAGTATTATGTTTATTTTTGCCATATGGATAAACTATTAATATACTGCATGGTGTGCCGTGTATTAAAGAATAATAATAGGGTAAGCAAAATAAGGTATAGTCAGGGGATAAATGGCGATGAAAGCAGACTTAACTTGGGGTGGTGGACACATAATACAATATACAGATGATGGATCATAAAATTATACACCTGAAACCTATATGATTATATTAACCAATGTCACTCCAATAAATTCAATAGAAAAGTAAAAAAATAATAGTAGGGTAAGCAATCAGCTCAAGGGTTTTACATAAAGTTGAGTCAATTTACCAGGATTTCATAAAACTTGATTTGAGTACACTGTAGACTCTGAAACAGGTGGTATTTGCTAAGATTATCAAGAACAAAGGAAATCAAGCTAGACTTGTGATCAATTTCTAGTGGCTGATAGAATTGGAATGACTGTGCCATGGTTATTACAAAATGAATGAGTATGATAGAAAGAGAAGAATTTTCCATGTCTAGCCATTATCTTAGGCCACTGGCAGACCAAAAAAATTCAAATAAACAGGCAGGGCAGCTTTGGGACTTCCGAAATTGTACCCATTCAAGATGAAAACTTTAAATTTGGGTTTTCACCTGGGTGCCCTGAGAGCAGTATTTTTCTGAAGGGTTGCCTGCTAATAACTAATAGCAGAATGATGTGAAGAACTTGTTAAAAATCTAATTTGTAAGCCCCTTTGCAGACTTACTGAATGGGAGTAAGTGGAGTTTAGAGTGTGAATTTTATCAAACACCCTAGAGATTCTTACGCTCATTGAAATTTGTGATCTGCAAGAAAGAATGGTATTATATCAATTAAACGTTTTTACTGTGAATATGGCTCAAAGAATAGAGAATATCATCAGATACTCAGATGAGAGTAAATATAAGGGGATGGCTAGTATTCCGAAAAAACGGAATACAATCCAGTGACTCTGAAAAATTTGAAAGTGAGTCATTCAAACAGAATGAATTTCAATAACGAAAGAGAGAAGATATATTTAGAAACAAAATCTCTACGGTGTAATAATAATCATCCCCTTGGATTAGGAGTTTTCAGGTCACCTTCGAGAATCCTTAGAGTATCTTCACTCCTTTCTAGTTTTTTTTTTCTTTTTGCCTCCAGGTAAAGAATATTGTTACTAGGTTAATGAACCAAATAGTTGTACTCCCTGGGGCTCAGTAGTTCCCTAGGTTACCCAATAGAATGCCTTGGAAAAAATTTTTAAATACCAATTTCTTGCCCTATTCTGAGCTTTATTAGAATTTTTATAGGTGGGGCCCAGGCACTGGTGTTTTTTAAATGCTGCCATCTGGTACTAGGATTGAGAAATGGGACTGAGAACCACAGTGTTGATTAATAAAGGTAGGGTACAGAAGTGGGAGGAAAGATGAACATGTTTTCTTACTCAATTATGCTTATGTACAAAAATAGAAATTTCGAATGTTTAAGCAAGTATATCTGAATTAACAATGTGACAAACTGATTTTTCCTTTGAAATATTCTTACATCTTATTCCTACTGCTGCTTTGTTGTCCTGGCCAAATTTAAAGTTTTCATCTTGAATGGGTACAATTTCGGAAGTCCCAAAGCTGCCCTGCCTGTTTATTTGAATTTTTTTGGTCTGCCAGTGGCCTAAGATGTGAGGATGTTTCCCTGTGGGTCACTTCATTCTCTGGTAACAGGCTTTGTGGATCTGTCCAGGAGAGGTCTATGCAATATATCAGTCACTAATTTTGTCCATTCAATGCTTGAGCTTGGGACAAGGTGCTTCAGTAAGGAGTTGGCAAGTTATATTGAAAAGGTTTGTGATTTCTAGTTTGGCCATGACTATCTGTAGCAAAGTTAGGCTGGTTTTCTCATTATTGGATGATTGATTAATTATTTGTTCACTCACCAAATTTATATTAAACACCTGTAATATTATAGACATTTTACTAGACACTGAATACAGTATATCAAGATAAAATACATGATCCTTGTCTGGCAAGCAGCTCATTGTTATTTCTCTCTCTTTTTCTTCCCCATTCTTCTTTTCACTTCCTTCTTTCCCTCCTTTTCATAGAACCTGCCCCTTCCATTTAATGAAAGCATATTATGTGTCTAAGTGTTTCAAAATGATAAAACAAGCTTATGAACTATTATTCTGTATTCTGCTACACTGACAAATATACCCTTGTAATGAGAGAGATGTTCAAATTTAGAATTATCAGACTTCTCAGAATTTTGAGCTAGAATATGGTGTTTCTGGAAGAGTCCACTCCTGATACCCCACATCTGGCTCCCTCCATTATTTTCTCCACCTCTGCCTCCTCCAGTTCTTGAAGAGGCCTCACATACATGCATGTTATGCAGCTTGCATGCTCACGCTCTGTCCAAGGACTCTCCCCCACCCCTGCTAATCAGCAACCCTTGGCCATCTTGAAGTGTGTATAACAGTTCGGTTAGCCATTAGGAGGTCAGGCCCTGGGAGGAGGTTTAGGTAAGCACTGGAAGTGGATCAGGGTTAGTTAGGCAGGGAATTTAAGGTCTTCCATTCCCAGAGCATGGTCAGATTTGAGGGGTCAGGGAAGGCTCCTGGTGGGCATGTCCCCTTAGCTCCAGCGGGAAGGATGTAGATAGAGGAGGGCCTGAGTGGGACCTCTTTTGAGTGTGGCACCCTCTAAAGTTGGGATCCTTCTTATCTGGGTCTAAGAGTGGTTCTGATATTACTTGTCTGCTTATTTTGCTAATCTGGCATTTATTGAACACCTCCATTAAGTGCAAGGTATAGCAGGTACTATGTTTGTTGGTGCAAAAAGGATTGAGGAAAAGTGAAGAAAACTTGGTTTTTCTTCTAGTTTCACTTGATTTTTTTTTACTGATAACGTTGGACAAGCTGCACATCTCTTTGGACCATGCCCCTCTGAAGGTGCTATGTCCAATGTTTGTCATGAATACAATAAAAAAAATGTTCTGTCTGGAACTTTTGTGATGCTTAAAGACTCTACTGACCAAAGCCTGTTATGTCAGTCTGGGAGCAGAATAGTCTCAGTGAGATTTAAACTGTGGCACATTGTACTTATTACACGCAAATAGGAGTTAGGTTTTGCACTTGAGGTAAATTTCTAATTTGAGGAACCTTTGCCTTCATTTCAGTTTATGCTTTAATAAACACAAATAAATTTGTCTGTGTTGAAGTCTAATTTTATTTTACTCTTTCCTTGATGATGAGTAAAGGAAGTCCAGAGGCAGTTACAACCATTGATTATTAGACCTAAAAATAAATATGCAAATGCATGTTAAAACAAAATCCAATTTAAGATAATTTAAGTAAAATTACATAGAGATTAGCTTAAATGTGTATTTTATTTATTTATTTATTTATTTATTTATTTATTTATTTATTTATTTATTTATTTATGTTAAATGAAAGGTGTGGAGGCAGAGAGACAGACTTTCACATGCACCCTGACCTGGATTCATCTGGCAAGCCCCCTACAGGGTGATGCTCGGACCATCTAGGGTCGCTGCTCCATTGCTCGGCAACTGAGCTATTTCAGTGCCAGAGGTGAGGCCACGAAGCCACCGTCAGTGCTTGGGGCCAACTTTCTGAAACCACTTGAGCCATGGCTGCAAGAGGGGAAGAGAGAGAGAGTGAAAGAGAGAAAGAGAGGGAGAGAGAGAGAGAGAGAGAGAGAAGGGGAAGGGGAGGGGTGGAAAAGCAGATGATAGTTTCTCCTTTGTGCCTTGACTAGGAATCAAACCCGGGAACTCCACACGCTGGGATACCTCCTGATTTATTTTTTCTTTTAAAGATTGCTGAGGCTCTTCGTGTTCTTTTTTGGTTCCATATAAATTTTTGGAATATGTGTTCTATATCTTTGAAGTATGTCATTGGTATTTTAATTGGTATTGCATTGAATTTATCAATTGCTTTGGGTAATATAGACATTTTAATGATGTTTATTCTTCCTAACCATGAGCACGGTATCTGCTTCCACTTGTTTGTATCTTCCTTGATTTCTTTTATCAAAGTTTTATAATCTTCCGAGTACAAGTTCTTAACCTCTTTGGTTAAATTTACTCCTAGGTACTTTATTTTCTTGGTTGCAATAGTGAAGGGGATTATTTCCTTAATTTCTTTTGCTGACAGTTCATTTCTGAGTATTAATTTTCTATCCTGCCACCTTGCTGAATTCATTTATCAGGTCTGGTAGTTTTTTGACTGAGACTTTAGGGTTTTCTACATACAATATCATATCATCTGCAAATAATGACAGTTTTACTTCTTCTTTTCCAATTTGGATGCCTTTTATTTCTTCTTCTTCTCTGATTGTTGTAGCTAGGACTTCCAGAACTATGTTGAATAAGAGTGGTGAAAGGGGGCACTCCTGTCTCGTTTCTGATCTTAAGGGGATTGCTTTTAATTTTTGTCCATTTAGTATGATGTTTGCTGTGGTTTTGTTATAGATGGCCTTTATCATGTTAAGGAATGTTCCCTGTATTCCCACTTTACTGAGAGTTTTGAGCATGAATGGGTGCTGGATTTTATCAAATGCCTTTTCTGCATCTATTGAAATTATCATGTGATTTTTGTCCTTCCTTCTGTTTATGTGATGAATCACATTGATTGATTTGCAAATATTGAACCAGCCTTGCCTCTCCAGAATAAATTCCACTTGATCATGGTGTATGATATTTTTTCATATATTGCTGGATCCGATTGGCTAATATTTTGTTGAGAATTTTAGCATCTAAATTCATCAGGGATATAGGCCTATAATTTTCTTTCTTTGTGTTGTCTTTGCCTGGTTTCAGGATCAGAATTATGCTTGCCTCATAAAAGGAGTTTGGAAATCTTCCTTTCTCTTGAATTTTATGAAGTAGCTTGAGGAGGATAGGAGTTAGTTCTTCTTTGAATTTTTGGTAGAATTCACTTGTGAAGCCATCAGGCCCACGACTTTTCTTTTTTGGAGTTTTTTGATAACTGTTTCAATCTTATTTGTTGTAATTGGTCTGTTTAGGTGTTCTGATTCTTCCAGATTGATTTTTGGAAGGTTATATGATTCAAGAAATTTGTCCATTTCACCTAGGTTGTCTAATTTTTTGGCATAGAGTTCTTCATAGTATTTTCTTACAATGCTTTGTATTTCTGTTGTGTCAGTTGTTATTTCTCCACTCTCATTTCTAATTTTATTTATTTGAGTCCTCTCTCTTTTTTTCTTGGTTAGTCTAGTTAAAGGTTCATCGATCTTGTTTACCTTTTCAAAGAACCAGCTCCTGGTTTCATTGATCCTCTGTATTGTTTCCTTAGCCTCTATGTCATTTATTTGCACTCTGATCTTTATTATTTCCTTCCTTCTACTAGTCCTGGGCTTTGTTTGCTGTTGTTTTTCTAGTTTCTTTTAGATGCAGGGTCAAGTTGCTTATTTGAGCTTTTTCTAGCTTCTCATGGTATGCCTGTAGTGCTATGAACTTTTCTCTCAGTACTGCTTTTGCTGTGTCCCATAAATTTTGAGTTGATGTATGCTCATTATCATTGGTTTCTAGAATCTTTTTTATTTCTTCTTTGATCTCATTGTTGATCCATTCATTATTTAATAACATGCTATTTAATTTCTAAGTGTTTGAGTATTTTTCAGTTTTTCTTTTGTGGTTAATATCTAGTTTCATGACATTGTGATCAGAGAAAATGCTTGATATGATATCAATCTTCTTAAATTTGTTGAGACCACTTTTGTGTCCTAACATGTCGTCTATCCGAGAGAATGTACCATGAGCGCTTGAAAAGAATGTATATTCTACTGCTTTAGGGTGAAAATTTCTGAAGATATCTATTAAATTGATTTGATCTAGTGTATCCTTTAAGTCTGCTGTTTCTTTGTTAATTTTCTTTCTTGAGGATCTATCCACTGATGTTAGTGGGGTATTGAAATCCCCTAATTTTATAGTATTGCTGTTAATCTCGCCCTTTATATCCATCAAAGTCTGCTTTATGTATGTCGGGGCTCCTATGTTTGGTGCAAAGATATTTACAATAGATATATCTTCCTGTTTAATTGTTCCCTTTATCATTATGTAGTGTTCTTCTTTATCTTTTACTACAGCCTTTGTTTTAAAGTTCATTTTGTCAGATATAAGTATTGCTACCCCTGCTTTTTTTTTATTTCCATTTGCATGAAATATTTTTTTCCATCCTTTTACCTTCAGTCTATGTGCATCTTTTGTTTTAAGGTGTGTCTCTTGTAGACAGCATATGTATGGGTCCTGTTTCTTTATCCATGCAGCTACCCTATGTCTATTGATTGGATCACTTAATCCATTTACATTTAAGGTTATTATTGATATGTAGTTGTTTATTGCCATTTTATTCTTTAAAGCTGTATTCTTCTTCTGCTATATTCTTTTCCTTCTTTGAACTGTTCACAACAGGCCCCTTAGCATCTCTTGCAGAATTGGTTTGGTTTTAATAAATTCCTTGAGGGTTTTTTTTGTCTGAAAGCTCTTTATTTCTCCTTCAATTTTAAATGTTAGCCTTGCTGGATAGAGTAGTCTTGGTTGTAGGTTCTTGTTCTGCATTACTTTGAATATATCTTGCCATTTCCTTCTGGCCTCAAGTGTTTCTGTTGAGAAGTCGGATGTCATCCTTATGGAGACTACTTTGTAGGTGATAGCCTTTTTCTTTTCTAGCATCTTTTAAAATTTTCTCTTTGTCACTTAGCTTTGGTATTTTATCTATGATGTGTCTTGGTGTAGATTTCTTCGGGTTTCCATTTTAATGGAGTTCTCTGTGCTTCTTGAATGTGTGAAATGTTTCCCAGTCTTAATTTAGGGAAGTTTTCAGCTATGATTTGATTGAACAAAGTTTCTATCCCTTGTTCTTTCTCCTCTTCTTCAGGAACCCCTATGATGCAGATGTTATTTCTCTTCATGTTGTCATAGAGCTCCCTTAGATTTTCCTCAGATTTTTTGAGTCTCTTTCCTTCTTTCTGCTCTCCTTCTGTGTCTTTGTTTGTCTTCTAACTAGCTGATTCGATCCTCAGCTTCATCCATCCTGCTTTTAATTCTTTCCATTGTGGTCTTCAGTTCTGATACTGTATTTGTCATCTCTGTCTGATTCTTTTTTATTATTTCAATTTCCTTTTTTATACTTGCTATCTCGTTATTTAGGTGTTCGTAAAGACTATCCATTATTCCTCTAAGCTCTTTGAACATCCTACCATTATTTTAAACTCTGTATCACGTAGTTTGGTTATATCTGATTCATTCATTTGGGATTTCTCTTGATTCATTTGGATTGCATGTCTCTGCCTGCCCATTTTGTCTGTGTGTAAGAAGGGTTTGGCTACTGGAGTCCAATGGGTGTTGTCTCTGTGTTGGCTAGGTGTGGTCTGTCTGCAGGCCTGACACCCCCTCTGTCACTGCCTAAGGCTGCTGGGTGTGGGTATTGCCGGTGCCAGCCACTGAGGCTGCTGCTGCAGTCTCTGCCTTGCCTCCACAGGAGGGGCTGTGTTCTCTTGCCAGGCTCTATAAGCCTCAGCCGGTTTTGGCCTTTGCCCCTCTCCCCACGGTTGGGATCTTGCACCACACTCGAGCCACAAACCTGGGCACCAAGGTCAAGGGTAAGCACTTTTGCCCAGCTGCGGGTCCCTGTCAGCCTGTTCCTCTGGCTGGGAGGGGCTTCTGGTGCTCCCCGCCAACCTCGGCTCCTCAGCTGGGATGGGCTGCTGCTATGCACTCAGCCACGCACTGGGCTTCCGCCCCACCTCTGTGGCCAAAGCCGGTTTGGCAGGGCTTCAAGCCTCGGAGGCCAGGTGTGGCTGTGCGCCTGCTCATTCCTGCCCAGTGGCGGATCTCTGCCTGTCCCGGGCTCCTGCTTTTCCTCCACAGGTGGGGTCGCAGGTGGACCCGCAGCTGCTGGACCACTTTTGCATGTCCCCTTTTCCCCAGTTGGGCTAGACTGAGCTCATGCCCGCTGGCTCGGCTCCTGCCTCCGCTGGTGGGACTGCGCTTCTATGTCGCACCGCCACTGCCCTCCAGCAAACTCTCAGCAGTGTGGGTGGGAGCACTGCAGCTCAGACCCTAACACTCCATACTGTAGTCCTGAAAGCTCCTTCCTTCTAAGCGACTGTGCTCTAATTGCCGCAGGAGAACCTGTTTGGCTGGTGTCCTGCTTCGCATTGCTGGTTCCAGGGGTAATATTGTTTCAAATTTGTGGAGTAACTCAGCCCAGGGTTTAGGGTGGCTGTCCATTAAAGCTTTCCTCCCTGTGCCTTCCAGACTGCACTCTCTTTCCACTGCTCCGGTCCTCTCCTCTCTCCCTGTCTCCCGGAGTCCCAGTGAGTGGTTGTGAGAGAGGTTTTCTGTGCCGTCCCTTTAAGAAGAATCCTAGGTCTGAGACAACTGTCTCTCACAAACAGTATCCTAACCTGTTTCCCAGCTCAATACTGTCCATACACCTCTTCTATGCTCTGGGGCTGCAGGCTGGGACTTTGTTCCTGGGACCCAGGTCCCTACCCTTCCACTAGCCTCTCTTCCCAGCACAGGAGACTCTCGGGCTGCCTTTCTCTCCGGGGAGCTGGGCAGCCCTTTCTGCATTTTTGCTTTTTCTACCAGTCTCAATGTTGCTTCTTCAGTGTTCCCTGGCTAAAGAGTCCTCTCAGTCCAGATCAGCGTTGGTTTATCCAGATGATGGTTCTTAAAAGCAAGTTATAATCCACTTTGGTTCTGGGAGTTGGAAGTTGGTATGTCTGTTTACTCCATCGCCATCTTGCCCCTCCCTCTGGGTATTTGTTCTTGAATAATTTAGTTTATCCTGCAGATTGAAAAATATCTAAACCAACACCAAATTGGCTTTAAATTGTTTCCATATTAAGACCAATGAGAACAATTTTTAAGTTTATTCTGTTTTTTTTTTAAATACATTTCAGCTCTTTCCATAAAAATGGCTCATTTGACAATTGAATAAAGGTAATTTGATTAAAATGACTAACATTCAAATAATCAAGAAATTAAAAAAAAACACTTCATGAGATACTTAAAGAGCCTCCTTGTACAGTGCAATCCTTGAAAATCATTAGCTAATGTTCTGATGATCAAATAATAAATACATAAGTGGATTAAAGAAACATAAATGCAAATTCATCTAAATTTAATTTACTTTAGATAAAATCCACATGTATTTTTGAATATTGAATTTTAATAATGTAAATATTTTAGGGAGAAAGCAGGAGTTTAAGATTAAACATAATAAATTAAATATAAGTTTCTAGGAGTTCTCCCCATGTATCCTTTATTCTTTATTCTTGGGTTTTGGTGAAGAATTGCATGAAAAACAACGTTGTAAATCTTTCCCTTTCTTTTTGTCTTCTTTAGACATTTTTTCTTCTCTGAGCTGGTAAAACCATGTTAGAATGTGTTCTTCTATCTGGGTGAATCCTTTTCTCCTGGAGGTTGTGGTGGGAGAATTTTTAAAGGTAGCCATGGCTGATTTGAGAAACATGAATTTTTGAAGAAGAGAACTACAGTATGTTTCTTTCTGTTCTCCACTTCAAAGTTTCAGCTTTTCTATTTATGTTTTAATTTATAATTTATATATACCTACTGCTAACTACAATTTCAGATTATAGTGGAGGGCCCATTTACCATAAGAACATGACGGAAGTAGAAAATCATTGTGTGAAGGGGAACCCTACTAAAAACTTGGGTTAATGCTACCACAGTATTCATGCTGAAGCATGAAATCTAGCCGTTCTTTTCTAAGTTGGTGAATTTGTGGATGTAGGGCTGGAGCTACGTTAGGACAACAAAATGAACATTTCAGTTAAAGCTTTTGAGGGGATCCAAGTAAATGCTAATCATACTTTTTTAAAGGGCAAATGAATTGTTTTGTGTTTATGTGATTTGTACTGTCTGCATTCATATTAGATTGTATTGAAACTGGAGGGAAATCTATGTATTTACTGAAAAGGATATAATTGGCCTGGTATGTAGTAAGAAAATTGTCTTCATCATGCACTTTCTTTCTGATAGTAAGGCTCATTTAAAAATCCAATTGATTTAAGAAGTTGCTTGATGTTTAATAAAATCAGCAGGGAGCAAGTAACAATAATTCAATACTTCTCAAATTCACCTAGGGAAATGCCAGAAAAGTTAAGAAAAGTAAATACCATCTCAGTTTCATATTTATCATTAAAATTCACTCAAAATTTATGTTCTTTCCCATAATGTATCTAATAATTCTTTTGAAGTTAATGTTTTAATTTGACATCTAGTAATATTTTAGAAATGTGCTATATTGTCTGACCAAGCGGTGGCACAATGGATAGAGCATTGGACTGGGACATGGAGGACCCAAGTTCAAAACCCCGAGGTCACCAGCTTGAGTGTGGGCTCATCTGGTTTGAGCAAGGCTCACCAGCTTGAGTCCAAGGTCGCTTGCTTGAGCAAGAGGTCACTTGGTCTGCTGTATTCCCCTGGTCAAGGTGCATAGGAGAAAGCAATCACTGAACAACTAAGGTGCAGCAACAAAGAATTGATGCTTCTCATCTCTCTCCCTTCCTGTCTGTCTGTCCCTCTCTTTGTCTTTCTCTGTCTCTGTCACAAAAAAGGAAAAGAACAAAAACAAAAAACAAACAAATAGAAATGTGCTATGTTTACCATGGGGTTCCTCACATCTCCATAATCACCTTCAATACCCCTGATGATATTCATATCATGACTGGAGAATCATTGTCCTGAAGGATAGTTTCATCAAACTGTAATGATTTTGTAAAATGTCCATCTTAACCCCAGGAATGGTTCTATCTTGGGAAATTATTTTCTACACGTATTTGCTGATGTTGGAGACACAAGGAGCCATTTATCTCCAGGACCATCATTTTCAACACTTGTCACTGCAGTTCTCCTAATCACATATTTTTTTCTCCAGTCTCTAAACTTTACAATTACTCAACTACAAGTTTATGACTGCTTTAGGGAGACAGAACTTCAGAAATTGACCTTGCTTTACTGTCTTAATAATTTTTTTCCCCTTCAACAGCAATAACAAAAAATTATTGAGTTTCTTTTATTTCTAGGGCACACTCCTAGGGAATTAAAGAAGTATAGGGATGATTCATGCTCTTAAACTCCATAATACAGTAGAAAAGATAGATGACACACATGGAAGGATAAATAATTGTAAAAATAGCAAACCATGAATGGCATATTATTTAACTAATTATTTCAGTCAACAAATGCATATTAAGTGCTTACTCTTGATCGGGCATTGGGCAAAGCCATGCGAGAGATCCAAAGGGGAATAAAACGTTCGTACACATGAACATAATCTCATGTGACATAATTAATATGGCAACTGATGTACGTCGAACCTGCTATGGAAGCACAAGAGGGAACGATGGGCTCTGAAAGATTTTGTGACAGCAAGAAATTTTCTCCACTTTACTAACTGCATCTGTTCTATTTTTGGCATCACTTCATTTATTTTCCAATTCCACAGTCCATCATGGGAATCATTCTCTCACTAATTTATTGGGTTTTGTCCTCTCTTTATATCAGTTCACCTTTTTGCCTTTTTAGCTCTTAGGACTGGACTATGGAATGAAAATGATGCCTATGCAAATACATGGACTTCAAACTTTGTTCTCCAATCTTCAGTGCTGCCAGTTCTCTTCTCTTCTCAAGAGCAGCTAATACAAACTTAGTATATCTTCTACCCAGCCTCATTTCTGTCAGCAGGTAACTTTTTTGCTTCATAAAGAAGATATAGGAACTATTAGAATGAAGCACCATCAATTTCTGTCTACACCCGAGGTATGTTCCCACCTCAGATCCTTTGAACCATCTGATCTCTTTACCTGGATTACTCTTCTTTCAGACATCTACCTGGCTAATCCACTTTTCTTTTTAATGTCTTTACTTAATTGTCGCTTTCTCCATAAGGTTTACCCTATTTAGAATCCCATTCCACTCCCCCCACAGACCCACTCCATTTTTCTTACATGTACATGCTCAATAAATATTTGTTGAATAAATGTTACATTTCTACACATTTTAACACCTCTCTCTCCTACTTAATTAAAGAGAGGTTCCTCTTCCTGCTAGGGATGGCTCCTCTCACCTCTGGTCCACTTTCTATCCCCAGATGATAAGGAATCCAAATTCACCAATTTCTTCATCTCTGCAACTCTTCTCCATCAGCGCATACATATTTTTCAGTATTTCACAAAAAAGCAATTATCTTCTCCATTCTAGATCTTTCCTGTAGCCACCTCACAACTAAACTTCTTGAAGGAGAGTCTTTACTTACTGTGTTCACTGCTTCATTTCCTGTTCACGACCTGATTTTAATATCTGAGTTTAGAAGAAGTTGTTTTCATGAAAAAGATCAGTGGCCTTCTATGAGATCAGGCCCTCTTCAAGGGTCCTATCTCATGCACAGTTCCCATCACCATGCATTTTATTGCCTGACAAAGGGCTTGCTTTGTTTTTATTTTACCCATTGGACTTTTTATTGAACATATCCATTTTTTTTTGTTATTTATTCCACAAATATCTATTCAATTTCAACATGTGCAGACACTATAATAGGTCCTGAAGAATTACTGGAAAACTAACACAAAGTTTATGCTAAATCCAACTTATTGTCTTATGAAAGAAGCAGGCATTGAATGAAGAAGCAAATAAATAGTTTTACAGTTAGAACTGCTATCATGGTTTTGAAGAAGACTTATCAGTGTTGTAAGAGTTCTTAATAAGAAAATTGGACCTTTCATAAGACTTGAGGAAGACATCCCTTAGAAAGGGGTGTGGGGCTGAGGAGTAAAGCAGAGCAGGAGTAAAGCAAAGACAAGTGCAAGACAGGAGCACAGGGGATGTGTACGGCCCTGAGGTTGGAGGGAGCACAGAGAGTTCCAGAACCTAGGAGAGAGCTGATATGGCAAGAGTCTAAAGATATAAGAGAGGAGTGGCAGATGGAGTCACCAGTGAGTTAAGGGCCAAAGTGACTTTTAGAGAGATTAAGTATTTGGGTCTTTCATACAAACAATATGTGGATGTCTTTAGGATAGAGCCTGTGTCAGTTTCATATCTTCATTCTTAGCTACTAGTTCAGGGCAAGAATCATCACAGAGGCTCATTAAATGTTTATTAAATGATGGAAGAAATAGACATTCGAAGGAGGTCTCAAAAACTGAATGGGACTGGCCAGGAAGAAGGGGTGGAGAACATTTCTTTGTCAGTGAACATGTTTAAAGAAACATAGAGGTGTGAAAAAACATGTATTTTGCTTTAGATGTGGCAAGGGGTTCAATGTGATTGAATGAGGTGAGGTAGGGAAAGAAAGATTAGAGAGCACTGCAGGAAAGGAGCACGGAGAGGAGCCGCTGAGAGAAATGCTGCAAGAGTTCAAGGGAAGAAAGATCCTGGAAGGTCAGGACAGTCAGGGAAATTGTATCCAAATTGTAGCATTTTGGAGATTAGAGGAGGATCTGTATTTTGTTTGAAAAGACAGTTAGGTCTTAGGCAAGCAGAGAGATAGGAAAAAACATTTTTGACATGGTAAATGAAAGGAATTATGGTTCAGATGCCAGAATATACTGAAATTATTCTTTTTCTTGTAAAAGCTCTGTCCCTCTTTAGCCTCTGTACATGTTTCAGCATTTTCCCCCCCGTGGTCCATTTCCCATAATAAATTGTTGGAAAAAAGAAGTTTTACCAAAAATTATCCTAAATCTTAAAAAAAAAAAAACCTAAAGAGAGTATTTTGCTTTTACCAGGTGTTTTGTTTGATTGAAAGTAATTTAGGAAAAATGAGGAGAATGCCCATATTTGTTCATAAATGTAGACTAGCTAATACATTTTGGACTGCACAGTATTTTGTTTATTAGCTCACTATCAACCTCTTTTCTTGCCAGCTGAAGTACAGTAACATGATTTTGTTCCAAATTTTACATTTTGCCAAAGGTCTGTTTCTCAGCTGCATTTGGGAACAGCTGTCAGCTCCAAGCAATCTGAATGCTTTTCATGAATGATAAATCACTTCCCTGCACACTGATTTGTTTAGGTACAACAGGAAGAGACATCTTTCTGCCTAGGATGTTAGCAGAGAAATTGATAGGATGAGGATTGTGGGTGAAAGGTATGAAAGTTCTAGTGGGCATTTCCTTAGCACTTAATGTTCCATTAATGTTAATTTTATATTGAGTGAATACTGGAAAGAAGTTCTCTTTATTAGCAGTTCTGAAAGCAGTAGGTAAAAGCAAACGGTCCTTTCTTTATTAAAAGACATTACCAATTTACTACTGGGTTATCTGCTGGAAAATAAAAAGAAAAGATTCTCTGGAATTACACATTCTTTTGTTTTAAAAAATTGCCTGTACAAAGGATGTTAGAAGTTACAAAGAGAAAGCCAGAGTTTCATTAAAGTATCCAATTAGTGAGACTCAGCAGTCTATGAAAATATTTATCAATTTCCCAGCTCAGGTAAGACTTTATCTGCTCCATTTTTTCTTGCACAATATCACAAGAATCTACATTGGCTGCTTCACTTTCCTGAGGAACAGGGGAAAGTCTGCAGTCGGAAGGGGGCAGGTGGCATCTCATCTTTCACATATTAGGTTTGCTGTTTGCATTTTTGTTTTGGAAATACAGTCTTACCTTACAAATTTTTGTGAAACCTAAAATGCAGCTCTAGAAGCAGTTCAAAGCCTACCTATCCTTACCATTCTCAACTCCTAATGCTGGAGGAAAAAATGTAGGAAATGATGAATTATTTTGAAAGCACAAACCGCTGTTCTGGTCCCAAGGTTGCCTTAAGGACAAATACAAAGCTTAATTGTATTCACACACGTTAATAAGAAAAAAGTTTAAAACATCTGAGCAGATAAACTTATTACCTATCTCATGGCTGGAAAAAAAGAAAAGAAAAACAGTCTTGAGGTGAGAGGTGAGAGAATTCAAATCTTTCCTTTGCCTTGACATTTGTTCATGTTGGTGTCGTCCCTGTGTCTGCTTTTGGTGGGCTTGTATCCACATCTTTCTGTGACACTCCCGCAGTTTATCCAGCTAGCTCTTAAATATAACAAAGGTATCTGGTAAATCACAGATTTTCATTAAGAACAGTAAATGGCCTGCAATGGCATAATAGGAGGCTTTGGTTCCTCAACTTATAAGAGCATCTTCCTTCGCTGAAAGCACAGGACCCCGTACTCTCATTCTGTGAGCCCCCATCCTCTGCAGGGGCTGCTTGGGGCCGGCGGCTCCAGTGGAGCTGACTCAGTACAATCAGACAAGGCTGAAAACCGATTGGCATCCTTCCTCAGCTGCATGTCAGCAGGCCAGGCATTTACTGCAGGGATGCTCTTTTATTTTAATAAGTAATTTATTTAATGAGCCGACAATGGCAAAATGTCAAATACAGAGACTTCAAGGATAAACAGCACAATTACAAGGAGCAGGAAGTCTATTGTGTTTACCATATTTAGTGTTCTCAGAAATGACATTCCTTGAGCTGATTTCAAATTCGCTTGGCAACTGATTTGAAAAAGGAGCTCTGTCCATTTGTCTTGAGAAAAGTAATGTCACCCATATTAAGTTTTAGACTTAGTAAAATGAAAATGGCAGGTGCTGGGTGTAGACAGTGTAAGGTAATATGGTTATATTTTGTGAGAAGAGAGAGGTAGAAGTCGCTTAGCTGGCCCAATAGAACATGCCTTCACCTGCCTTGTTACTCACATGGCATCCCCAGACTGCTTGCCCTTAGAGTGGGCAAGGGAGAGGAAAAGGCTCTCCACTTTTGTTGTGCTATCAATTAGAGGTGTGTCCTTGGATGAATCACTTTAGGCTCTGAGAGAGTTGTTCTCTCATAGTAAGTGGAAGAGCCTGAATGTGAAGAGGTTGAAATGCCTTTCCAGATTCCAAGATACAATTTCCCTTAAGGTAATTATTTCCTCCAGTGTCCAAATGTGTTCATTAATTCCCCAATACTAGTTGGTTTGAGTTCAAATCCCATAAAAGTGGTAGGTCAGTTTACCTAAAGGTAGAATATAAAGGTTTATAGCAGTGGTTCTTAACCTTTTTTGAGGTACTGAACCCACCAGTTTCATATGCACATTCACTGAACCCTTCTTTAGTGATAAATAAAATATGATTTTGTTCAAGACATAGGTATATGTTTTTTTACTGGTGCACAAAATGAGCCGTGCATGAACATCACCTTGCTCAAAGAACAAAACCAACAAAGTGCATGAACTCACAACAAATTACGGTATTACTTTATTCTTGCTTCCGCGGCAGAGGCTTCTCCGAACCCCTGAGACCGACTCATTGAACCCCTATGGTTCGATAGAACCCAGGTTAAGAACCACTGGTTTATAGTAATTCTACAGATCTAACTTTAATTTAACAATTATGTATTGAATACCTACCCACAAGGCACAGTTTTAGGCATCAGAGATAGAGCAATGAATAGACTAACTTTTTATTCGCTCATTGACAAAGTTAACATGAGGGAGCCTTAGTTCACACTTGAAATAAATATTTCTTTTAGGAGTCCATATCCAAATATTATTATTATTATTTTGTCAAGTGAAAAAAAAAGTTGCACTGTGCAGTGTGCTATATTGGATGTGTTTAGCTGGCGTATTCTTCAGCCATTCCAATTAGTTTTTTCTTCTTGTGTTAAAATTTAATTAAAACTCATATTGCTTCATTCTTCCCTTCTGACTCTGGAGAATTCTGCAATATGCCCATAATCCTTTCTAGGCTCAAATGCAGGAATGAAAAGTCTGTTTTTACTTGGAGTCTGAGGTTCTGTGCTTGAACTTGTTCTGTGCAACGTTCTCTCCTGGCAATGGTGCATAACTGTGAGATACTGATTTTTACATGCTGGCTGGCTTTGCTTTTAAACAGAATAATGTGCATGATTAGTCTCTGATTGATGTGTGGGAGCTGCCATTTGGGGGCGTATAACACTCTTTATTTTCCATCCTGCTTAGAATTCTAAGGCTTAGTGGCCAACATCTGTTGTTCCTCACTCTGAAAATTTTTAATTAACTTTTTAAATGATTATAACAGTAATAGTATTTATTACTAAAGTTTAGAAAATATGAAAGTATAATAAAGAAAGTAATGCATAATCCCATGACTTCAAGTTAACCATTATTAGCCTTCTATTTACATATGTGATATATATATATATATATATATATATATATATATATATATATATATATATATCGTTTTATATTCTGTGTATTTTCTTGTCATCAGCAGTATCTTGTAAGAATATCCTCAATAATATTAAAAATCTTTGAAGATCTAATTTTAATGTCTGCATGGCATTTAATCATCACATTTTTGTTTAACCAATATGTACTTTATTGTTTGCTGTAGTTTCTTATTTATTATTTTTTTAAAATGCTCTGTGTAATAGCCTTATTACATATTCCAAAAAAATTCTTTAAGAAAAATTCCAAGAAATAAAATTATTGGATAACTTTTCATGTATCACCTGATTATTATTGTCTAGAAAGGTTCAGAATATACTCTTGCTAGAATTGTGTATTCACATATGAGAAAAATCTATGTCAATTTGTTAAGCAAAAGAATATTTTACTATTGTTTTATTTTCCAGTGGTTGGAATCCTGGTGAGATTGGCTATGTGTGTCACACCTGACCAGGCCTGGGACACTGAAGACCCAGGTTTGAAACCCCATGGTTGTAGGCTTGAGTGCGGGCTCATCTGGCTTGAGTGCAGACTCACCAGATTGAGTGAGGGGTTGCTAATTTGAGCAAGGAGACACTGGTTTGGGTGGAGATCCCCAGTCAAGACCCATGTGAGAAAGCAATTAATGAGCAACTAAGGTGCCTCAACTATGAGTTGATGCTTCTCATCTCTCTCCCTTCCTGTCTGTCTGTCCCACTCCTCCCCAATCTCTCTTTCTAAAAAATGTGTTTTAGATGTTTGTTGGATATTTATTTATTTTTGTTAATTCTGTATAGTGTCTTTTCATTTTATCTATCTTTCCTTTGATGTGTGTGGTGCACTGAATAATGGACTCTCAATGATGTTTATATTCTAATCACTAAAACATGTGAATTTGTCAGTTGATCTGGCAGAAGGAATTTTGCAGATGTGATTAAATTAAGAACTTTAAGATGAAGAGATTATTTTGGATTATCCAGGTGAGGTCATTACAGGAGGAAGACAGAAGGGTTGGAGTCTGAGCAAATTTGATGATGGAAGCAGAGGTCAGAGCAGGGAGAACCTGAAGATATTATACTGAGGGCTTTGAAGGTAGAAGAAGGAACAAGAAATGCAGGTGGCCTCTAGAAGCTAAAAAGGCAGGGGAAAGGGTTCTTTTCTGGAACCTCTAGAGAGAATCATCCCTGTGGACCTTTTCAGCCCAGTGAAATTAACTTTGGAATTCTGACCTCTAGAAATATAAGATAATAAATTTGGACTATTTTAAACCACTAAATCTGTGACAATCTGTTATAGCTGCACAAAACAAATATAGTGTATTCTTATTTTTCTCATTGATATCTAAATACTTGTTATACAATCAAGTTATTAACTTGTCATAAATGTTACAAATATTTTCCCAGTTTTCAGTTTACTTTAAAATATTTTTATACAAAGCCATTAAATTTTTAATTATACTTTCTACTACTTACTTGTGTGAGAAGATATTTTTGGCCCTATCACTCATAAAAACCAGAGAAACCAAATGGATGTCAATATAGTGCTTTCTCTCTCGAAAAAGAAACTGTATCCTTGGTTTTCAAGTATTCTTGCGAAGAAGCAACAGCAGGTTTTGTACTAGGTTTACTTGAATTAAATATTGCTCTCTAGAAGTTTCAGTTGTAGCTTATTTAAAAAGATGTATTTTTACTCTTCATCTGGTTATTTTAGAGAATTTTTAATAAAATTATTATTAAAAGATAATGCACAAAATACTAATAATGGTTTTATTTCTGCCTTCGCAGTCCCCAAAATAGTTCTCTATTTTCACTGGTCCCTCAAGTGTAAAAAGGTTGAAAACCACTGCTCTAACTGACTAAGCTAACTGGCCAGGGCCTGTTCTTAACTTTTAAAATATTATTGTTATATTAGATAAGCTTTATTTTAGTAGCATAAAAAATTTAAAAATTATGCAATCAAATCTGTGTTTCTTTTCCTTGGTGATATATTCTATTACTTTTAAATCAGTTTTATATTCACCAATGTTACTTCCAGAATTTTTATGGTATGCGATTTTTCATTTATCATTCTTTATTAAGTTTTTATATATTTTTAGTCCTATTTCAAGACTATCTAATCTGTTCTATTAATCTGCCAAGTCCTGTGCTATTACTACACCATGTAAATTATTACCTTGCATAAAAGTTTTTATGTGTAGTAAGCCAAGTCCTCATTCACCATTCTTTTCATTAACATTTTTAAAAAGCTGGTGTCAACATTTTACTTTTCCAGATTAGTCTTAGAATCATTTAGACATGTTAGAGAATTTCATGGGTATTTGAATTTGAGAATTATAATAACTCTGTAAATTAATTTGGAAAGATGGTATCCATTTAATATCAGCTCTTAACAGAGAGGTAGATGGTATGCTTTTCCATTTACAAAACTAAAAGATTATATTTCTCTAAAGTTTTGTAGATTTACTGATGCAATCTCAGATGTTATTTGATAAGATACGTTTCAGGCATTTTGTATGTTTGGTTACTATTGGAATTAGAATGTTCTTCTATGGCACTTACAAACCAATTTTAGGTGATGCATTGGGAACTCTCTATTTTTATATACATATCTTCTGCTTTATTGAATTTCACTAATTATATGTTTTTCAGATGATTCTCTTTGGTGTTTTAGGTACACAATTATATTACAAGCAAATACTGGCCCTGACCGGTTTGCTCGGTAGATAGAGCATGGGCCTAGTGTATGGGTTTGATTTTCAGTCAGGGCACACAGGAGAAGTAACCATCTGCTTCTTTCCCGCAGCTAGTCGCTCAATTGGTTCAAGCATTGACCTGGGGGCTGAGGATAGCTGGGTTGGTCCAAGCGCATCAGCCTCAGGTACTAAGAATAGCTCAGTTGATTTGAGCAGAGCATTGGCCCTAGAAGGGGGCTGCTGGGTGGATCCTCATTGGGGCACATGCAGGAGTCTGTCTCATTATCTCTCTTCCTTTCACTTAAAATAAATTTAAAAAACAACAACAAGCAAATACCGTACTGGTAATTTTGTTTCCTACATCCTGAAAGTTTACCTTTTTGATCTCAAATTTTTAAAGTATAGACTAGAACTTCTAAATCATGTTGAATATTAACAGTAACATGATGTTTTTTTATCTTATTTATACTTAAGTATAATGTTTCAAGTAGATTATAGCAAGTATGGCTTTGGCTATTAGTTGAGGAACAGCCTTATTTTTCATGTTAAGAAGTATTCTCTTCCTAGTTTAAAGCACAGATTAAAATTAGTTGAGTTTATTTTTTAACTGGATCTATTGAACTAATATTTTAGATGAATTGTTTTCTAAATTATAAAATCAATTTTTAGTTCTATGATATTCTATTTTGCTTATTGGACATTCTTTACAATATGTTATATAATTTAGCTGGTTAGATTGTGTTTTAGAATTGTTGAACCTGTATTTATAATGAGACAGGACTGTAGCTTTAGTATTTTCTTCACTGCATCAGATTTTGACATTGGGGGCAATGTTTAGCTTCCTAAAATGTTTTTGGTGCTTTACAGTTTTTTTTTTTCCTATTTCCTGAAGTATATATTGTGTAGAAAATTGAAAGACGTCACCCATAAAACTAGCTGCTTTGGAGCATTTTGGAGGTCATTTGCTTTTGAAGTTATTCAATTCTTTTTATGATTTTACTTAATCAGTTTTCTTCTATTTAAGTAATTTTTAGTCATATATAATATACATATTATATGCATATACATATAAATACATACATATATGTGTGTATGTATTTTCACCAAATTGTTCTTTTATTAAGATCTCAGTAAATTAAGTTTGAAAGAATGGTTTGTATGACTATGTTTTCAGTTCTTTCAGAATGGTGCAGAACTTCTATCATTCTACACACACTGTAGAGAAGTCCATATGTTACATGCAATGGATACCTTAGGGCTTCATTCTCCCCTGGAATTAGTTGAAAAGGGCTGGAATAATTATACATAATACTTTAAAATAATTGTGAAAATGTTCTCATCTGTTTTTGTAGTCTCTTTCTCCTTATATTTATTTATGTGTGGTTTAATTTAATTATTTTTTAGATTTTTTTAAAATAACTTTCCCCAAAGAACCAGTTCTTGGATTTCATTTACAATTTGATTAAATTTGCTTTTATTTTTATTATTTCTTTCCTTCAGATTTTACTAGGTTTCTTTTGCTGAACATTCTCTAATAGCTTGATTTGAGTAACTACCCATTTTAAAGGGAATGAATGATAGGATCACTGAGAAGAACTGAATGGTTAAGGAACAACATTGGGGGAGTAGTTAGAGATATCATCTTGGAAGACAGGTATAGATAGCCTCAGGGAGGGTTATGAATGCAAAAACAGAAATGTTATTTTGAATAGTAGTCATTGGGTGTTATGGTTGTAGAGAGGAAAATGTTCTTTACTCTGTGGGCAGTTTGACCCTCGAAGCCAACCTCCTAAAATATCTGTACTGATTAACCTATTCCTTGGTGATAATATTAGTGGAGGGTCTGCCATGAATCCTACACATAGAACAGTGTCTTAGGGACAGTGCAGACCACGCAAGTGGAGCTGTGATATGTTTAAGCTTTTTGTTACAAAAGTAAACTAAATTTGTAATGGCATCAAGGAAGAAAGATCATAGTCTGGATTTGGTGTAAACAGAGAAGATTTTCTGAAAAGGCAGAATTTGAGCTGAGTCTGAAAGAAAGAAAATAATGAAGGTTTCAGTAACACTCCTGACAGGTTTGGAGAGCAGTGCGGAGTGAGCCTCAAGGAGAAGAGAGTGCAGACTGTGGAGTGAGAGAATGCATTGATGATAACCAGAGCATATCAGGCTTATGGAGAATCTTTACAAGCCAGCACATTTGGTGTCTTAACGTAGTAAATAGTAGGAAGACATTGAAGGTTCTTGATAGGAGTGAGCCAATAAAAACATCTTCTCACACGATTAAGCTGACAATAGTATTTAGGCTGGATTGAGGGGTGAAGGGAGAGACCTGACTGACAGACATCAAAGAAGCTGCCATAGTTCATTTACACAGTATTAAGGGTGTAAATTTAGTGACTACTGGAATACAAATGCAGAGGTTATTCTGAGAAATGACATGGAAAATTAGAGAAAGACAAGAAAAATTAAATGCATCTCTCAGTTTTGATTCTTAAATATTTGAAACCATATGGTTGCAAAGAGGTTCCATTTGAGAAAAAATATAATGTATAGAATTTTTGACTTCTTGAGCTTGAGATTATGGCTGGACATTCACTTGGAGAGTACCTGTAGTTGGTAGGAAATGTGAAAATAGTGTGCAGAGGAATGGGGAACACAGAGACAGGATTGACCAGAATGATGGACTTGGATGAGTCCATCAGAAGGTTAAATGTAAATAGAGAAGAGCAGAAGACAGCCTTTTTAACATGTGGAGCAAAAACAGAGTTTTGGAGATTGGTGGAAAATAAATTCAAGACATACAAGCTACAAAGAGGGTGGAAAGTGTTATATGGGAAATAAAGTCATGTGCTGGGTTAGCTGGGCAGCAAAAGAAGAACCATGTGCTGCTTGAAAGATGGAAAACATGGTCAAGTGAACAATAACTTTAACTACAATAATAATAATGTTAGGAAAGTTTTTATATAGTAGAAACATCAAATTATGCTTGAAGGTGTGCAAGGAAAGGCAGAAAGAAGTTCTATGGACTAAGATGTGTAAGTAGAGTAGCAAATTTTAGTCTTTCTCTAAAATGTATTAACTACACTGACCCAAATACATTAATCAAATTGAATAAAATAGTGTTAAAAGTCAGTAGAAATTCAGAAAAATGAAAGTAGACATAGTCTAGTCTCAGAAAGGTGTGTTTTGGGTGATAAAAAATAAAGTGGTATTCAATATCAGTTAGCATGCTATGTCCAAGAGCAAAGAAATTTATGATTGATGACACATAGGAACTAAGTTCAGGCTCAGAAGTTGTAGGATGGTTAAAATCTAGGGTTAATCTGTCTTGAAAAAATAACTGGGTGGTTTTATCAATATTTCGGACTTGGTCTTTTAATAAATGGAATCTGTATGTCTTTGAAGTTTATAAATCAAAGTGACTTTGATATGAGCTTCTTTGGAATAATTGAAAAATACTGAAGTTTTTCACTTTTCTTTTCTCTTGAGTTGTTACTTGGAATTTGCATACTTTTCTCAGAGTAATAAAATTTAATCTAAAGTTCAAGGTAGTCATTTATATTTTATTAAACTATTAAGTTTCAGATAATATTTCTTGGAGTGATGATTTGCATATGATTTAAAACTTTACAGGAAAATAATTGATTACATAGGCTTAATTATTATTGTTTTTTTTAAGCAAGGAAAGGTGGAAAGCCCTAGGAGGAACAAAGTAGAAAACCATTTATTTTCTGAACAGAGAAAAGAAGATAAAAATGTATATGTCAAGGTGTAATTTAAAAGACTATGCCCTTGCTAATACTGAGGAGGAGAGAAGGAAGTGAGGAGCTGTAATATTGAAGTTAGAAAGAAATAGAGGGTGTTTGGAAATGGGGTCACCCAGCAGGAGACCAGTGCAAAGATCAGAGTTGTGCAGGGATACTTAGATAAAAATAAAGAGGGGCTGGCAAGGAAGAAAAGGATGGGACCTCAGGAGAGTCTGCACTGAACTGGTCTGATAGTGTTCTTTTGTGCAAAACCGCCTCTGAAGGCCCAAGGCCTTGTCTTTAGAGGTACCCCTCTACAGAGTTCAAAGCCCATCATGCTAAAGCCAACATCTCTCTATAGTTGCCAAAGAAACATTCATTCTTCTAGTAGAAATGTAGTTTCTCTTAAACATAGCATAATTTTTTTTTCTCTAAATACCTTTGTTACTAGGCTTAAGTTCTCTACTCTGGAAAAAGTTCTTAAAAAAAAAAAAAGAATGATTCTACTGGGCTCTGTCCATATTCAGACACACTCTGCCCATGCTGTTGGGGAGGTTGTCAGAGTCAGACTGTGAGGAAACCTGGGGCATGTATGCAGCTCCTCTGGTTCTGAGATGTTCCCAAGTGAATCAAGGTTCTGAGGTTCCCTGTCCAGTGTAGCTCCCATGGGGTCATAAACCGGAAGGGAAAGACATTTTATATCATCTGCAGAGAACTTTTCTCAATGGGTTTAGCATTCCTATTGTCTTGATTATGAAAATGAGTTTAGTTTGCTTCAGACAAATGGTATATTTTAGAAAAATTAAAGAATCAACTGGAGGGGAAGGGCAGTGGAATGGTTAGGGGCATGGACTCTGGAGCCGGAATGACTAGATTTACATCTAGAGCTGCCACCAACCACCTGGGTGACCTTGGCCAAGGTCAGAATATTTCTGTACCTCATTTATTCACCCATTAAATGAAGATGATGTAATGTGATAATATCTACCTTATAAGTTAATATATGATGATAATACTAGAATCATGAATATAACTATTATATTCATGAATAGACTAAAACTAGTCTCTCCCTGAGGATTTATATGCCTGCTTCCCAGGTAGAAGGGACCTTGTTGCCTGACCAGGTAGTTCACTGGATAGAGCATTAGACTGGAATGCAGAGGACACATGTTCAAAACCCCAAGGTTTCCAGCTTGAGCACGGGGTAGCTGGCTTGAGCATGGGTTCATAGACATGACCCCATGGTTGCTGGCTTGAGCCCAAAGTTGCTGGCTTGAGTAAAAGGTCACTCACTCCACTGTAGCCCCCTGGTCAAGGAACATATGAGAAAGCAGTCCCTGAACAACTAAGGAGCTGCAATGAAGAATTGATGCTTCTCATCTCTCTCCCTTCCTGTCTGTCTGTCCCTATCTGTCCCTCTCTCTGACTCTTTCTCTGTCTCTGTCAAAAAAAAAAAAAAAAAAAAAAAAAGGACCTTCTGCTGGGGGAACCTTATTTTCTTCTTTATTTTTAAAATCAATAAATGCTTAATATTCTTGTTAGTCTTTATAACCTTGGCATTTACATGAGTGTCTGGAAAATGAGGCTTTTTATAAATGTTGAATCTGGTATGCATGGGGCTCAGCTATGCATGGTTTTGAAAGCCAGGTGAGGACATTTGGATTTGGTTCTGTGTGCAACGAGGAGTCTTTGATACTTTTTGATAATGGAAATTTTATGATCAGAGCTGTGTTTTCTGAAGATAACACAGACAAGGGTATGTAGAACAAATTAGAAAGAGGAAAAGCCCAAGGCAAAGAGATCTGCCAGCCACTGTCATAAAAGTCTAGGTGAGGGGGGCAGAACCTGGACTGAGGGGGCAGAGGCCGGGGGAGGAGAACAAAGAAATAAATTCAATTAGATTTGGCAACATTGTGATGTAGAGAAGAAAATGGAAGGAAGGACCTGGCGTTACCAGTACCTATCAAACTCACTTAAAAACCTTTCAACAATATGCCACTTCTGTGTGATTAAACAGGTGGCCCCAGGTCTCTTCTTTCTGTCTTGCTATGAAATCCAGAAACGTTAGTCTTCTTTTTTTTTTTTTACAGGGAAAGAGAGAAAGTCAGAGAGAGGGATGGATAGGGACAGACAGACAGGAATGGAGAGAGGTGAGAAGCATCAATCATTAGTTTTTCACTGCCATTAAGACACCATAGTTGTTCATTGATTGCTTTCTCATATGTGCCTTGACCACGGGTCTTCAGCAGACTGAGCAACCCCTTGCTCGAGCCAGCGACCTTGGATCCAAGCTGGCGAGCTTTTGCTCAAGCCAGATGGTCCCGTGCTCAAGCTGGCGAGAGCTCGGGGTCTCGAACCTGGGTCTTCTGCATCCCAGTCCAACGCTCTATCCACTGCGCCACCGCCTGGTCAGGCTGAAACGTTAGTCTTTAGAAACAAAAGTTGGATAAGTCAACAGCTGGATATTATCATCAGATTACTGCGGCAGATGAAAACTTTTGAGGAGTCTTGAAGGCAGAAGCCATATACAGAAAAGACAAAGGGCTCCAAAGAAGGGTTTAGGGATAAGTGAACACAGAGACTCCTGTCTCATTTGCAGATAAGGAATAAAAGTGTCAGATGTGCCTCAGAAATTTTGCTTAATGATTTGGGGATGTCTTCAATGTGACAAGTCCATGCAGCTGGATCCGATTGTTTCCTTAAAGCATTTGCCTAGCTGAGGATTGTGATAAGGAGGAGTCCTATTTTTTTCTGCATTTAGGGAATCTTATTTTCTCTTGACTTGAACAGTTTTGTATGAAAATCAATAAAATGTACTTCACAAAAAAATTGTTTTCCTCTAGTGAGGAAGTATTTTGGCTGCTATCTTCATCATTGTGCTTATATAAAATGAAAGAAAATATTCATAGCAAATGGATGCTATAGCTTGTTAAATTGGGAATGGCTTCCAAAACAATAAATGTAAAGAAACCTATGACTTTACCAAGGATTTCACATTGGTTCGTGAAATGATAAAATTTCAAGAAAGCACCTTCTGACATCCTTTGAAGTTTGTGTAGAATTATTTACTACCCACAGGTAAGCTACTAAATAAAGGAATTGAGAGGAATATCAACAGTCCAGGCATCAAAACAATACCAATTACCTATGGATTGCCAGAATCCAGTGATGTCAGAAAAAAAGGAAGTATGCAACAAATTAATAAACTACTTACAATTTTTTTTTAAAGTATGGATGAAACTATATATATGAGAAGCATCCTGGAGTACTTCGAAAATGAAATATGCTGTAGCAAAGTAACAGGCATTTTCTAACAGGCGAGAATCATGTCTATTCCCAAATTCTTGGTGTTTGTAGCATTAAATCCAAAACAAGGATGAGGCCATTTTTTCTTGCATTGAATACCGAGTAGACTGTGGAGGAGGAATTGGCATAAAACTGATGAGATCACTATTCATTAGATATAATTTGTTTCATTATGAAACAAGCAATAATAATTAGCTTATTCAAATGATGTTTAGTAAACATTTACTTTGTAAAATTTTGCAACAATACAAATAAAATAGAAAGGGCCAGTATATTTCTCAAGAGTTGTTGGTAATAACTAAAGGACTTATTAAAGGTAGTACTATCCTTTGACAAAATTGGGATAGGATGGGATGATTCTCAATGCATTTTGTTTCTGTTTTTTCTTTCCTCTGCATATTTCTTTTTTTTTTTCAGTTTCCTACTTTTCTTGTCCTGTACCTGCTCCTGTCTGCTTTCCCAGACCTATTCTGTCCTAGAGGAATGTGAGAGAAAAAGCTAATTCACCCATGGCAATTGTTCTCAGCTCTGGCTCACGTGATTATCTGGAGGATGCTTCCAGAGAAGCTGAATTCATTTTTCCTAGTTGGTATCTAGGCATTAATGGTGTTGATGCAGGCATGGTTGAGAACCAAATGGTCTTCCAAATTTTCACCTCACATAATTTTGAAAACTTGTTTCATTTTGCACATTTTTAAGTTGATATCAAAATTTTTTAACTTAAGCTTTTTTTCCTTCTTTTTCAAGTGAGAGGAAGAGAGATAAAGTGACAGACTCCTGCATGCCTCCTAACCAGGATCCACCCGGTGCTCCCCATCTGGGCCTGATGCTCTTTCCATCTGGGACCATTCTTGCAACTGAGCTATTTTTAGTGCCTGAGGCAGAGGCTCCACAGAGACATCCTCAGCAGCCAGGGCCAGTGATCTTGAATCAGTTGAGCCATGGCTGTGAAAAAGGAAGAGAGAGAGAGAGAGAGAGAGAGAGAGAGAGAGAGCAAGAGAAAGGTGAAGGGAGGGATGGAGAAGCAGATGGTCACTTCTCCTGTGTGCCCCGACTGGGAATTAACCTGGGATATCCACATGCTGGGCTGATGCTTTATCGCTGAGCCAACCGGTTAGGGCCTCAACTTTAAGCATCTCCAAATAATGTGGTTTTCTACATATTACAAATTTTGATTATTTTAAAATAAAGCAGATAAATTACTATATGAATTCAATGAACCAAAGACTATGGGATTTGATACCTACCTACCATTATCCATTTAAGAAGTAGATAAGCAAGCCCTCATTTTGCAGATGAAAATTTGATATTATTTTTTTTCTTTGAACTCCTATATCCATTCTATTTCTCTCAAATAATTTTAAATTTATTGATTATTCTGTTATATTTGTGCATGACGATACACAGTTGGAAGCTAAACCTTGTGCATTCTCCAACACTGTTTTGTAGATGCTAAGCCAGTTCTTCAAAAGCAGGAAGGGATGCAAACCGACTAGTTGACATTTTGCTAAATGATGCTCTTTACCCCATCTCACACTCCCTATGAAATCTGGCACTTTACTGAAGTTCTAATTAACTACTGATTTTTGCAGCATGTATCACTTCTTGGCAAATGTGCATGGTATAGTACTTATCACACTCCTAAATTACATTTGAAGTAGAATAATCAAGTCTATTTTTCATAGAAAACTGATTTCTTTAAACTTTTTATCAGTGGTATTTGCTCCGTCTGAATTGTAAAAGTCAGTAATTTTAGATGCTTCCAAGCAATAGGCTCAGTTTGAGTTGAGATCTACTTCTAGTACCCATTTCCATGAGGACTGGGCCCCCCATGTTCCTATTCCTCCTCTTCTTTATTCTTCACTTCCACTCCATACTTTTCCCCTCTTGCCCCCCTTTTCTGCCATCAGAAGGCCAAGTTTAATTCAGGCTTCAATGTGCCCAGTTTTAATAAGTAAATAATAACTGGTAAATGATCCGGTTTTCCTTTTCCAGGGATTGGGGCAGTGACTCTCAAAACTTAGCATGAATCCGAATCACATGGAGAACTTGTTACAACCCAGAATCCTGGGTCCTAACTCGAACTTCTGATTCCACATTTTTGGGATGGGACCTGAGAATTTGTATTTTTAATAAGTTCCCAGGTAATGCTGATGTTGAAGTTCTGTGGACTACCCTTTGAGAAGCACTGATGTAGGGTTTAAGGATTGTGATTCATTTTGGTCAATAAGCCATAAGGAAACCTGGGAAAGTTTGTCATTCCTGATCAGAAACCATCCAGGCAAAGAAGGCTTTGTTTTGTTTTCCTCTCATCCCTCCATCTCCTTGCTTCCTGTTTTGGATGTTGTCATGTAAGGTTCAGATTGCTGGAGCTGTTGAAGCCTTCCTGTGACCATTGTAAGGGAACCAAGCAGGTTTCAGAGATGCCTTTCCACATCCTGGCTTTATGGAACTCCTGAAAAACCTTCATGGTCTTGCTATGTAAAATAACTTTAAAAGTCTTTATTTTTTAGCCACATATTTTTTCTCTGTCATTTGTAGCTCAAAAGCATTCACCACAGTTGTAGTGACTGTCTCTCAAACCACTATACCATCAGCTGCGTGATTGAAATGGTGACAGAGATTTAAAACAAGGTTATCAGAGAATTGTGAAATCATAATGTTTTTTCTTAAAATAACACCCAAGTCTTTTTCTAATATATATGCCATATCTGGGTATGGTACTTCAGGGTAAAAAGAGAGGAAGCTATGTAGACTGTCTCTATGTGTACGTTTGATCTCAACAAATTGAGATACTATACAATGCTGTTTCACGCATTAAAGTTAAACTATGGGAGACACATCCTAAGCAAATTTGCCGATAATATGCAGCGAGGAAGACTAGAGAATGTGGGATGTCTACGACCTTCTCGTGGGTGGGAAAGATGACTTGTTCTTGTTAGCTTCAGAGAAAAGAACTGGTATTAATGAATAGAATTATAAAAAGGCACATTTTGTCTCTCTATAAGGAGACAAGTTTTTCAACACCTAGAGTTTTTATATAAAGAAACTTTTATTGTGAAGTGATAAGGTCTGAATTACTTTTCTGTTCACTGAGCGGCTGAGAAACCACTTGCAGTCCTGTGGTTTATCTTTTAGCAAAAAGCACCACAACAAACTAAAAATTTCCCATAACATATATTAGGTTTAAGCGTATGAAATTGCTGGTGTTCAATCATTTTTGACTTTTAGAAATGGCAATTTCATATGACTCTACCTAATGGAAATAGGGTAGTACCCTTGGGTAGAACATAAAGTCTTTTAGATCACGGACTGAAAGGCCAACATTTAAGCCATCCACAGTCATCTTTATGTAGGTAATGTGGACTGCATAAACCACAAAGTTGTATTCAGTTCCTGGAACCTTCTAAGAAGTCTTGATAAAAAAAAGTTACTAACCTAGAATGAGCCCCTGATCCAGCTAGCCCAGAATTTTTGTTTATTTTGAATCTGTTTCACTTACTTGGGAAATCAACTTCATAAATTTGCAATCAGGGAAGTAGCAGCATTTCTATATTAGCTTTATAGTTACTCTTTCAAATATCTAAGGATCTTTGGAATTTTATTATTTTGAAACATTCTGTTTTATCTATAATGTTTATTATTATTATTATTATTATTATGACTTCTTGACCTCTGACTATATTCAATTTAATGTTCAAAATTTTTAAGCTCATTCTTGAACTGCCCTTGATATTTTTAGTTGTCTTGAATGAACATTTTTATTCTAGCTATACAGATAAAATTCTGTTTCCTTTTCTTTTACACTTGCAGTGGCTGCTCCTACTCCTTCTTCAGATATCAACTTCTAAGAATCCTTCCATGACTTCTGTTACTTATTTTTAATTTTATAAATACTCCTATAGCACTTTTATGTGGTTGATATTGTTTTAAGTGCTTTGTGACATTAACTTATTTGGTCTTTACAACAAACCTTTGAGGTAGAACTAGTATTACTGCCTCCAACTTATGGATGAGACAAATGAGATAATGTGAGGTTATCTTACCCAAAGTCACAGCTAAGAAATAATGGAATAGGATTTGCACCAGATGTCCTGGCTCCTTTATCTTTCTTGCCACCATGCTATGCTGCCTCTCACTTTATTATGGTTCTTTATGCAATGGTAATATGATCCCACCCACCCCACTCCTCTCTAGCAACCATGTCTGTCTCATTAATCTCTGAATGTCTTTATCAGACTCTAAACTCTTTCCAAAGGACAGTGGTAATGTCTTCTTTGTTTCCTGTTGGATTCTAGTATCTTCTAAGACAGTGCTTAACTTATAATTGGTATTCAATACATATTGGTTCAATAAATAGATATGTATACTTATTGTAAACATTTAACAAAGGTAATATTTCTAAAAGGAATGAAATAATAACAACATCTCTTAAACAATTCAAGTGTGAGCCAGTTCTACAGGAGGAAAAGAAAACATACTGACAAGTGGTATTTTGAAAGTTTCAAATGTCTAAAAAAGATTAAAGCTAAACGCGATTTCCAGGTTGGTATCGGGCAACCTGGATTTGAAGCGGAGCTGCTGCTATTCAAACCTTCAGCACCCTCAGCCACAGGAAAAGGCAGACAGTTATGAAAGCTCACAGGCAGAAAAAGAAATTCTTATTTCTTGGAATGGGGCTGAAGAAGGAGGTAGAGCTGTAGACTCTTCTTTCCTGTAAGACTCGCTTAAAAAAAAAAAAAAAAATATATATATATATATATATATATATATATATATATATATATATATATATATATATATATATATATATATATATATATATATAAAACAGGGGCACGAGCCAGATTAGAGGCCAAGTTGGAGCTGTGTTATCATAGGTCCTCAAGAAATCATCAGCAGGGCCAGAATTACAGCAGGCTGCAGGCAATTACAGATTCATTAAAGTTAAAAATATGACCCATAGCACTGTTGCTGTATTGCTTTAGGCTACTAAATCTCCATGCTGTCAGTTGTGACACAGAGCATGGAAAAGGACAGTCAAAATTCTGTGCTATTTCTGCATTTTGTTACAAAAATAAAAATCTGTACGTTTTTATACAACTGAAATAAGTAGGCACAGACTGATTTTCATGTCACAGAGAAAGAGAAGGCAGAAAAAGAGATGTTAGATTTACTCGAATAATAATACTCAAGTGATACTCCATAATTGCTGTGTTTACATGGTAATATAATCCATAAAAGCATGACTGTTTGGTCCTCTTCAACAGTTTTGAAATTAAAAAATTGTGGACAGTTGACAATGCAGGGTGTGGCATAAGGAGGTTTACAGCTGTGAGAAGTTGAAACACAGAATTTACTCTTGTATTATTACTTATTAATTACTGCATTCTTTTCTTTTTCTTTTTGAAAGTTGTTTTTTTTGTGTGTGTGAGAGAAGCGGTGAGGAGGCAGACAGAATTATTGCATTATTTTCCATAAGAACAACTGTAAACCAACTTTTGTTCTATCCTGTACAGGTATTGTCTATGATGAATTTAAAAAAATGCATGAGGATAATGGCCAAAAATGCATGAGGAACATTTCTAGTTGCTATTTAATGTGCTGAAAAAATTTATATGAACAACAAAACTAGATGATAAAAGACTCAATTCTGAATGAGGGCACAAGGATTAAATGAATGTCAAGATGAACATCTCAGTATGGGTACATTCTTTGTATAACAATTGAACCCCTTCACAGCACTGAAGAGTGTAATTTCACTTAAGAAGGAGTAAATAAGCCAAATAGAAATGATTTGGTAAAAAGAAAGAATGTTTCATGTCAAGGACAAAACAATTTGTAATTTAATTTTTTTAATTTAGAAATTAAATTTAATAAGGTGACATTGGTCAATAAGAATACATAGGTTTTAGGTAAACATCTCTACAGCATTTGAACTGTTGATTGGGCTGTGTGCCTATCACCCAAAGTCATTTTCTTTTCTTTTCTCTTTTAATTGAGAGGCAGGGAAACAGGGAGGCAGAGAGAGACTCGTGTATGCACCTTGACTTGGATCCAATCGGTAAGCTCCCTACAGGGTGATGCTCTGCCCATTTGAGGCAGCTGCTTTGTTGCTTGGCAACCAAACTATTTTAATACCTGAGGCAAGGCCATAGAGCCATCTTCAGTGTTTGAGGCCAACCTGCTCAAACCATTCAAGCCATGGCTGCAGGAAGGGAAGATAGAGAAAGAGAGAGTGAGAAAGGGAGAAAGGGAGGGGAGGGGTGGAGAAACAGATCATTGCCTCTCCTGTGTGCTCTGACTGGAAATTGAACCTGGGACTTCCACTCACTGGGCCCATGCTCTACTGCTAAGCCAACCAACTAGGGCCTCAAAGTCATTTTCCATTGCTGTACTTTTGTCCTTCTTTACTTGCCTTCTGCCCCCATCTCGTAACCACTTCCATTTTGTCTATGACTAGGAATCTCATTTTTATATCCCACTTGTGTGTAAAATCATATAGTTCTTAGCTTTTTTTTTGATATACTTATTTCACTTAGCATAATGTTCTCAAGGTCCATCTATGTTATTGTGTAATTTGATTTTTAATCTGCAGACAATAGGTAGTATCAAGTCATCAAACAGTCCAAAGGACAGACTGCTAATTGCAACAGAAAGTGGAAACATTAATAAAATTGATTAGAAGAGACAAAGCAGCTGGATTGGTCAGCATTTCAGCAGATGGAATAGCTCTGATTGATACAATGACATGGCTTTAAAACAAAACCGAAAATTAAAAAAAGCTTAGCCAGATAATCCTGGCACCAAAAATGTACAATAGCATAAAATTTGAGGAACAGGACAGGAAAAGATCTTGAGACATGCTCCTGAATGTTGTTAAAGGAGGTGATCGTTTGTCACTTGATTCAAGCCTGTCACTTCTGATAACTGTTAGAAATCAGAGAGTGTAGTAAAATACTTGATGCCATTGCTTGAGTTTAGGTGACAGTATCACAGGTAACAGGACTGCTTTCAAGTGACTATCTCTTTGTGCATATTTTATAACTACTGCTGAGGGAGCTTTGTCACATTACAAACAAATGTAGTGTTTTCTAAACTATGTGCCTTAAGCACAAGGGACCCTGTGAGGGGCTGATAGACATTCTGTGCCAAGGTTCCTTGGTCAAATAAGTCTGCATAAGGCCTATAATATGATTCACTCTTAGATAGTCCCAACACACATGAGCATAGCAAAGGCAAAGTCCTATAATAAAGGATGCATTTTCTAAGCTTCTATGACTACTGAAATGAATATTTAAGAAACACCCATAATATCTCAGAAGGGCTATTGCTTTGTGGTGCAGTTTGAAAATGTCACCCTGGTCTCCCCAAAGCATTCATACATCTGGGCCCTTCTAAGTACCTATGGATTACACCCCGGGAGAATGATTTAACCCCTGCAAAGAACCTGGCTCATCATAAAATGTTTGCTCAACAAGTGACATTTCAAATATATCTGATTGTATTTGAAAAGATACTGCCTTATTTTTCCTGCTTCAATGTGTGAGAGTTATAGACTGAGTTTTTATAGATAATCATAGGCTGCAATTCTGCTTTGCTGAAAGAATTTTTCTGATGTGCAGTTTCTATTTAAGGTAGCAATTCTGGGTAAGGAAAGCAGCTCTAGTGGTCAGTAACATCAAGTTCTGTAGTACACAGGAGCATCTCTTTACGTCTTCCTTTAAAAAATCAAGACATCTAATTAGATCAAACATTTCTTCTCCCATCCCCTTACATTTTTTCCTCCTTTTTATTGGATTTATTGTGGTGATGCTGGTTAACAAAATTATACAGGTTTCAGGTGCACAATTCTACCACAAATCACATAATCTGTATTCTGTATTATGTTTATTACCCCAAGTCAAGTTTCTGTTCATCACTATTTATTTCCCCTATACCTTTTTCCACCTTTCTCCATTCCCCTACTCCCCTGGCAATCGCCACACTATTGTTTGTTCATGAGTTTTTTCTCCTTCCCCCTTTTTTTGTTCAATCCCTCCACCCTCCAGTCCCCCAACCTCCCCCAGAACAGCTGTCAGCCTGCTCTCTATCTATGAGTCTGTCTTTATTTTGCTTGTTAGTTCATTTTGTTTATTGAATTCCACATATGAGTACAATCATATGGTACTGTCTTTTACTGACTAGCTTATTTCACTTCGTTGCCTTACTTTTTTTTAAAAAAATTAAGAAACTTGTCTAAGAATAATGTAAATAGTTTCCTAAGTTCATAAGGTTCCAAATATGCTACATGACTTTTAACATAAAAAGATCCATGTAAAATACCATTTTACGAGACTAAAGGACAAAGACCACACGGGGAGGGAAATGGTTGGGAGTTGACAAAGAAGAAAACCAGGTTTTCTCCAGTCCCTATGCCCCAAAGACGGGGTGGGGTGGGGCGCTCATAAAGTGGAGTATAACATTCCTCACCAAAATTGAACAAAATTAATCAGCTACACGTGGTATAACTTGAAGTTATTTTTATCTCTTTAAATTCATATGACCCATTTACACAGGCCAACCCTTAGAGTCATGTTTCTGTAGGATATGCAGTTAAGGAGACTTCCTTTACAACTCTTTACTTGGTCATCTTAACCATGACTATTTACAGACCTGTGGACATAGTTCTGCAGAATAATGTGCCGTGTGTGTTTCTGGGGATTTCCACGTTTGATCTGCTTCAGCCTGTTTGCAGCATGTCTTTCTTTTATTTCTTAGCAAACTCACTCAGTGCCCTAGTTTTAGATATTTCATCTACAACTAAACATTATGATTTTTTTTTTTTTTACAGGGGCAGAAAGAGAGGGATAGATAGGGACAGACAGACAGGAACAGAGAGAGGTGAGAAGCATCAATCATTAGTTTTTCGTTGCCATCTCAATACCTTAGTTCAGGGGTGCCCACACTTTTTTATCTTGCAAGCTACTTATAAGATGACCAAGTCAAAATGATCTACCTATAATAAAAATGCAAAACATAAATTTATTTCTTCTATATTATCATTATTTAAGTTACTATTATTACTATTTAATATTGTGTATTCTTCTTTCACCTTTCTCCTTCTCAGCTCTCTTTTCAGAAGAAAGTCAATGTCATAGTTTTTATGAACAGTCC
This sequence comes from Rhynchonycteris naso, assembly GCA_037038555.1. Classification (NCBI taxonomy): domain Eukaryota; kingdom Metazoa; phylum Chordata; class Mammalia; order Chiroptera; family Emballonuridae; genus Rhynchonycteris; species Rhynchonycteris naso. The sequence continues at coordinate 41,754,809 of CM072997.1, read as the reverse complement.
GAAAAAGCTGCTCCACATTTCCCTTCTTTGGAATAGCAATGGCACACAGACACATGAGGCAAACGCCCTTAGAATATGGCATAGTGAAAAAAATCCCCTCCCATTCTGTATGAAAATGGTGGGTTTTAGGCTTCTTACTCAGACCAGTTATGACACTCATTTTTATACCCTTTGTTGTATTTAGTTTAAATAAATTGAAAGCTAACTACGCAGCAATGTAACTGAACAAGTTAGCACAGTTTAACGCGCATGGTGTAGGGTGTCAAAAGTTCAGATGTCAGATTGGCTACCCTGTATGCCAATCAAAAGACAAATTCTTTTTAATGTCATGCGATCTACCCATACTTCCTTCTAGATCAACCAGTAGATTGCGATCTATGTATTGAGCACCCCTGCCTTAGTTGTTCATTGATTGCTTTCTCACATGTGCCTTGACCGCGAGCCTTCAGCAGACAGAGCAATCCCTTGCTGGAGCCAGCGACCTTGGGTCCAAGCTGACGAGCTTTTTCTCAAGCCAGATGGGCCCACGCTCAAGCTGGCGAGCTTGGGGTCTCGAACCTGGGTCTTCTGCATCCCAGTCCGACGCTCTATCTACTGTACCACCACCTGGCCAGGCTAAACATTATGATTTTAAAAGGATTATTTTGCTGTCCTGATTTTTCCCAAAGCTTTAATCTTAACAATTAGAATTGATATTGAGATAGAGCAATCAGAAGTATATTCTCAAGGAAGAAAATCTTCTGAATGAGGTTGAGTTACTGAAATCTTATCTTTGGTTTCAATTCTCTTACAGAAAGAAGAGAGTTCTTACTGTAATTCTTATAATTAGTGTGGATTCTAGTTTTCAAATGTGACCAGATATAACATATAGAAAGTCAGCAGTATTCTTTATTGGTGGCCTTATTTAATGAAGAAGTCTTGCTGGCAGAACCGGGAAGAGCACCCCATTTAGGATTTAGATGGATTATTTCCTAGTTTAGAGGAGATAAGAGCACAGGAATTTTGGATATAGATACTATTGAGTTTTTAAATTTGTGTTCACCTGAACTCTGCCTTTTGTGCAGGAGAGGAATAAACATGGTTTGATCCATTTCCTAATCTTTTTAATATTCCTTCTTCCTACAACCAGCAAGAAGGAAGACAGAAGTGAGAAAAGATAGATATTTTTACTATTAACAGTTATTCACATACAGTTCCAACAGTTAAATTTATAAAGCTAAGCGATAATTTACATGTAAATCAAAGTTCAAAACATTGCTTGGTTTCAGTAAGTATGGATGATTATTGGCTAAAATGGTTGGAGGAATGAACTCAGTTAGAATATAATCTGGGGTGTGTAATGCTTACCAGGCTCTCTCATAACATGTCACTGGTTACCAAAGCATGTCGTTGGTTACCAGCTTTAGGGATTGGGGGAAGCCCACCAGGACCCAATACTATAGCATGACTTTGGGTAGCGCTTCTTAGGACTGGGAGAAGCCTATTGCAGTGATCTTACTTACAACGGGGATTGACTTTTGGGAGATGGTCAGTTTCTTTGTTTGTCTTGAGAAACAATACATTTGGAATGACTTCCATAAATAACAATATTATAAATTTTGAAATAAAATATTTGTCTTTACAAATACAGTTTTCCAAAACCCACAGCTGATTAATTTACAGTTGTAAGGAAGACTTAGTATCTGGTGTCTTGAGATGTGTAAGCAGAAACATTTCTCTTGGAAAATGACAAACTGTCACTAGAAAGTGAACTGGTTTTTTTTAATGATTTCTAAGAGTTTGGCCATTTAGAGAATTTCTATAGCTAACTGAAATTTGGGTGACATATTTTATTCTCCCATCAACTTTTACAGGATGAACTGTCTTAAGTAGGTCAGCTGGCTCTTCCATGAACTAACTCTTACCTGCTGAATACTTTGATCTTAGGCCAAACTCAAGGAACTTGGTGGAGAATCCCCATGTATGCCATAGTAGCATCCTGAATATGGTGTTGATAAAATCTGTGGTTGTGTCCCAAGGAAAAGCTTGAGGCAGGGTGAGGTAGAATAACATTCTGGGAATACTTTTGGAAGGTCTTGTTTCATTCCATATCTCTGCAAGACTTCCTCACTTCCTTTAATCATAAAAACTATTTTCAGAAGAAAAGATTCTTAGATCATCTTTCCTGATGAACACTCACTGCCTATTGAAAAATCCCTTTTTCTTGCCTGATGATTGAGTCAGGAAGTATTATTAAAGGGTATTTCAAGGGTTCTACCCTTGGTCTCTTCTCTCTTGCTTTTTCTACTTTCATTATTTCCTTTCTCTAGTCAAGTCACCATAAATTATTTCTAGGATTTAATTTTTTAAAGAATTAGAATTCTTTTTAAGATTATGACAATGGAAATAGAAAGCATTGCTATTTTTATCAAGGGAACTTGACAAGAGTGGAAACAGATTAGAGAGAGAGAGGAGAAGGAAGTAAAAGAATCTAACTTCAAACCAGAAGCAAAGCAGAGTAACCGGCCACGTAGGATGATTTAGGAGACAAGCAGTAGCTGGGGAAAAGATGAGAAGTTTAGTTTTGAACATGTTGCTTTGGGATTATCAGGGTGGTGTGTTAGATTCCTATAACAACTGTAAAAAATTATCCCAAACTTAGTGGCTTGAGGCAAGAGAAATTTATTCTATTCTAATGGTAGAAATAAGAAGTCTGAAATGGGTCTCATTGAACTAATATCAAGGTGTTAGCAGCGTTGTCTCTACCTAGAGCCTCTAAAGGAATAATCTGTCTCATTGTTTTTCCAGTTTCTCCATGCCACCTGCATCCCCTTGTTTGTAAACTCTTCCTCCATATCCAAAGCAAGATGTGTGGCATCTTCAAACATTTGATCGCTATTCTCCTGCATCCTCATTCACTTATAAGGACCCTTGCAATTGCACGGAGCCCACCCAGAAAATATGCACACCTGAGAAGTCCTTTTGGCTGTGTAAGGTAGTTTATTTTCAGGTTTTAGTGACTGGGACAATGTATCTTCTAGGGGAACATTATTCTGCCTACCACAAGAGGCATTTGCCTAGTGGTAATATTTGGATTTACCCTTTTATAAACCCGAGGGGATGTCAGTAGAGATAGAGAAACCCAGAGGAATGAAAAATAAGTTTATCTTCTCTCACTTTTCTATCATTTTACCCCCCATCCCACTTCCCCTTTTTCTTCTCAGTATCAGGAGGAATTCTCTTGGCCAGCTCTGTTTTCCTCTTCACTTTTTAAACTACTCGCTGGTGTTTTCTCAAACAAAGTGTTACTTGTGGTGGGATTTTTCATGAAAAAAAAGAGTGATTTTTTTTTCTTGTTTCTTCTCACCTGTAGCCTGGCAAAGCACTGGTAATTTCAAAAAAGCAAGATGTCAGTTGTTTAGTTTTATTTTATTTCCATTTGTTTACTGTTAGTAGTCTTAAATTGTATCTACTCAGATTGGATTTTATAAAATAGCATTTTATAGTTGTACTACTGCTAAATAAACTATTGAATACATGTAGTTCATCTCTTCCCTCTATTTAAATAATGAGCAAATAATTGTGTTTTCAATACAAGGACTAAACCTCTGTGCTATTGACAAAATCTTAATTGATTTGAAATATGAGAAAGCTCATGCCCTTCTCTGATGTAATTGGCTTAAACCCTTGGATACTTTACCTGGATTTAACCACTAAGAATACTCACTGAATGCTGACTTCTCTTTGGGGCTTGTGCTCAGTGCTGCCAGACATTTGATCTGAGAGGCAATGTGCTACAGGCAGGTTGAGAAGCCTCTTAAACTATTGCAGCAGGTATGTGGGCTTTGGAGTCTACATCAATCATGGGATTCAACCGACTTGCATCAGTTCGGAAGAACCGATACCTAATTTTCTGTTGAGTTCGGCAAACAGGTTGTTAAAATGGCACTTGTAATCTGGGTTCTCTCTAAAGTGGGTGCCTGGGCAGCCACCCAATGTGGAAATCACAGATTTACATTCCTTACTCTTTTTTAATGTTCATCTGCACAACAGTGTATTCTAAGCACCTGTAATATCAATAATATTTATTCTGTCCATAGGTGAAAAACATTGCATGTGAGGACACCAATCAAGAAGCAATATGGAAATATCTTAAATAGCAGTTTTGTTGTTTCTGTCAGGTATTATTTAATATCTTTTCATTAATATTTTAAAACTCATAACATCATCTAGTTTTGTGTCCCTCTTTTATTGTTCTTATTTAAGTATTAAATGCATGAAATAATAAACTACCTTTTGGTATATCATTTTTTTATACTTAAAATGGCCATTAAGGCATAGAACCAGTTGTTAAATTATTTGAATCCCACCACTGGTCTGCATCCATTCATTTAATCATTGACTTTTTACTCTGCAGTAATCGCTGGAGTTCTTCTGGTATGCAAGGCACTGTGGTAGACCCTCACGATAAACCATTGAATAAATCATGGTCCCTAACAATTAAAATACTTATAGTCACTGGTTGGGGGTGTAAGGGAGAAGTCCCACAAGAAAATAGGCAGCTATATTATACCATAAAAAGTGCTGTGATTGGGGATGGGGAGCTTAGAGTACTATGGAAACACATGTAAAAGAAGTTGCATCCAGGCATTGGTTCCAGGAAAGACTTTCTATAAAGAGTAACATCTGAGTTGAGGCCTGAAAGACAAGGCAAATATAGGGATGGGGAAAAGGCATTATTATCTTTTCTAGGAGAAAAGTTAGAGGTACAAAAGATGAGGCAAGAGAAAGCAAGGTTGAAATTCTTACTCAACTCCTGTCTGGGCATCTTTGGGAAATCACTTAAACTATCTCAGTGTGAATCCCTTTATTTATAAAATGAGGCTACTGATTCTCAAGGAACTGTCAAGGAAATGGTACAGCTGAAATTTAAAATACTATTTAGGAATATTTAAATATTAATTTTATCTAAGGATATCTAAGTATTAAAACATATCTAGGGAGCCTGATCTGTGGTAGCGCAGTGGATAAAGCATCGACCTGGGAACACTGAGGTCGCCAGTTCAAAACCCTCTACTGGTCTGGTCAAGGCACATATGGGAGTTGATGCTTCCAGCTCCTCCCTTTCTCTCCCTCTTTCTCTCTCTCTCTCTCTCTTACTCTGTGTCTCCTCTCTAAAATGAATAAAATAAAATAAAAATTAAAAAAAAACATATCTAGGGATAATATTTTTCATGCCCTTTCTTTGTCTTTTGTTTTTCATTAGTTACATAGTAGTTGATCAGTAATCCTCCCTACTCTACAAAGGAACTAAAAAGCAAGATAAGAAAAATAAAATCCAATCTAAATATGCTTTAGATTTCTTAATTTTTTTTTTTTAAGTGAGAGGCAAGAGGCAGGGAGGAAGGGACAGACTCCCTTGTGCGTGAGCCTCAACAGGGATTAACTTGGCAAGTCCCCTACAGAGCACTGCTCCACCCATCTGGAACTGTTGCTCTATTGTTTGGCAACCAAGCTATTTCAGTGCCTGAGGCAAGGCCATGGAGCCAGTCTCATCACCTCTGGCCAAATTGCTCAAACCATTTAAGCCATGGCTGTGGGAAGGGAGGAGAGAGAGGGCAGGAGGTTATGGGGGGATAAGCAGATGATTGTTTCTCTTGTGAGCCCTGAACACAAATCAAACCTGGGACTTCAACATGCTGGCTGATGCTCTACTGCTGAGCCAATCGTCCAGGGCCTACTTTGGATTTCTTAGCCTGAATTTAGGTTACTTATTTTAACAGCATCAATGTAATTTAGGTTATTAAATGATTTACAATGATTTTAATTTGTCAATCACAGTTGAAGTAGTATTCTTACCTCCAGCTTTTATATATGTATGTATATGCAATATATATATATATATATATATATATATATATATATATATATATATATATTACTGAAGCCTCATCTTTTAAAATATTTTTTCCAATTATAGTTGACATTAGATATTATAATAGTTTCAGGTTTACAGCATAATGATTAGTCATTTATAAAACTTATGAAGTGATTATTCTGATAAATCTAGTGCCCACCTGACACTACACATAATTATTACAATGTAATTGACTATACCTTTTTTTTTTTATTTTTCAAGTTACTTTGACAAATAAGGTGAACGCATGCCCATGTGCCTTAAGACAGACCAATCATAAAGCTGAAATATAGCACGTGTTTTCTTTTATTTCTGCAATGTATTTATTTTCATAAGAAGTTTTTTTCCAGGAAATTCTGAGTCTGTTAAGCTGGAGGTGCTCTTTCAGATGTTGGTAACAGTTGGGGACAGTGGGCATGACTAAGAGGGAGTGAAAAGTGATATTTTAAGTGAGAACAGTTTAATCATACTGACTGATGAATGCATCCTGCTATTTAGAACAATTTGTCCTTTCTATGAAAGTCTGCATTATCATCATTTGTCATTGCTCTTGTTATGAATATATTAAGCACATAAGAATTCTGGGAAATACTTGTTGTTTTCAGGGCAAGGGTTATAACAGCTATTTATTGTTCAATAGTTAAATCAGGATTTCAAATTCATAGAAAACTAAGAGAAGACGTAGTCCAGTGAGTCATGCAGTGTCAGTGAAGAGGCTAATTACAAGGATATTTCAATGTCAGAGAGACCTTGGTTCAAATTCAGGCCCCACTACCTGGGCCTGAAAAATTATTAGTCCTTATGCTTTAGTTTTCTCACCTGTAAAATGGTGGTATGAACAGTGTTTTCCTCACAGGGTACTTAAAATAATTAAATAAAATAATCCATAAGAAATATTTTTTATACAGAGCTCCATCGCAGATAAATATTGTTAGCTATCATCAATGTTTTTCTTTTTGTTCAAGTTTAGCTCATGTTGCAATTGCTGAACTGGAGTCAAGGGAAAGAGATAGGAGGATATCAATAACTCTGGAAGTCTATTCCAATGAGAGGATCAAAGGCAAGCAGCTGGACATACATTTAAGTGACAACAAACATGAAAGCTGAGATTTTTGCCGGTTGGCATAGAATCATACATGCATATGTACTGCATACATTATTTGGAAAGTTGTAAAAGTAATGGGATGTCAGTAAATCAAGTCAAGGAAGGTCCAATTTGGAGTAATAATAGTTGTGAAATTTGGCCCCCAGAGGTTTTTTTAAGCTGTTGCCTTTTGAATATGATATTATCTTAATAAGCTAATTAAATCAAAAAGTGTGAAAATGAGTCTGAATATGGACTTATCTTTGACTCTTGTCTTATTTTTTTAATAAGCACAGTACTTTCTATTCCTCTCCATTGAGATAGACAAGGTGGGGGTGAAAGTGGGCTTACAGTTATGAGTATGTGAAACATAGAGTTTATTTTTGTATTGCTATTGATTAATTAATATTATTTTCCATATGAAAAACTGTGAATTCTGTATTTCCTGGCTAGAACACTTCAGAATAGATTGCTCAAGCTACCTTCATTAACACAGCAGCTCTTTCTTTTGCAGGTGTTGGCCTGATCTCTCCATGTCTGAATTAACAGAGACCCACTCACAGTCACACAGGCAACTGGCTAAGTGGTCTTCAAGTCCCCCTCTGCTCTGCAGCAGACACTGCGCAATGCTTGTGAGTAGGCATGCCTAATGAAGTAGCAATTCTTTCTTTTAATAACATTCTGCATATTTTTAATTTTGAGATGTTCTTAATTCTAATGACCATTCACCCTTAAGAGGACCTGGACAGCAGGCCCCAAATGCTCTTTGGTAAATTTAGTAGACACTATTTAGTCTGGGAACAGTCCGTTTTGTGAATCAGGAGATACTGAACAATTACCCAGATGTCCCCTGAGCCAGGATCACATTGGGTCTGAACAGATTGCTGCTTTTTTATTCTTTTCTTCAATGTTTCACATCACCTTTCTGCTTTTCAGAGTATGCCAACTATATTTTAATTAAAAAGAAAAAAACCATTTACTTGACTGCAAAAGAGGGAATATAAACATGAATCTATGTGACAATATGCTACATGACCCACATCTAACGCACTCTGGCTTTCCTTGAATAAAGGATTCATGACAAGCCATTGCAGAAAATACTTCAGGGCTTTATAAGCCTAATTAGAATTTCATTAGCTTAATCATAAATTACCCCAGCTCAGGTCTGCTTGTTACCTTTTTCCTCTCAGTTTGGGTTTTGAACTATGGGTGTCCTGTTTAATGTGGCAGCTGCTTGGAACCTATGTGAAGGATGAGCTTGAAATGTATGCAGTCAAGGGGCTCTCTCTCTTAGTCTGTTTGAAGTGCACCTGGAAATTGTAGGCTTAGCAGGAAAAGGAAAAGCTCAAATGCCCACTGACACTGCAGCTTGAAGTGTTAAAAGAGCAGCACTCAAGGGAACTTGGCTGCATGCTGCCTCTGTGCCCCAAGGGTGCCCTGGTCTTAAAAAAAAGATCAGATCTCATTTAAACAGACTGCATGCGGTTTTGTTCCCCTGATTTGTTTCAAGATCCACTTAGAATTAAAATCCAGGCAACAGTAAAAAACTCAAAAGTTTAAAATGTCATACATAAACCTGTCAGTTTATGGAAATGGAAGAATACTGAGGACAGCACATCTGGAATGTAGTCCAATAGCTCTAGAGCAGGGGTCCCGAAACTATGACCTGCAGGCCGCATGTGGCCCCCTGAGGCCATTTATCCGGCCCCCGCTGCACTTCCAGAAGGGGCACTTCTTTCACTGGTGGTCAGTGAGAGGAGCACAAGATGCATTCCCATAGTTCCCATTGAAATACTGGTCAGTTTGTTGATTTAAATTGACTTGTTCTTTATTTTAAATATTGTATTTGTTCCTGTTTTGTTTTTTTACTTTCAAACAAGATATGTGCAGTGTGCACAGAGATTTGTTCATAGTTTTATTTTTATAGTCTGGCCCTCCAACGGTCTGAGAGACAGTGAACTGGCCCCCTGTGTGAAAAGTTTGGGGACCTCTACTCTAGAGTTATGTGCTACTCAAAGGCACAAACCCTGTATCACTTAAGACAATTTGCTGGCTGCTCTAAGCCTGGCTGTTCATAGCACACTGTAAATTCACCTGAATCTGACTTATGTGCATGCAAACATTGTAATGAGAAGAATTACTATGACTGTTCATGGTGGATACTATCTGGATGCTTGCCAAGATGTTGGTTGATTATTGGTGCAAAGCCAAGCTTTTTTTCTTTTTCTATATATGCATGCTTTCAAATTACAAAATTGTTTTGGTCCAGAAACAATTATAAATGGCTATGAAATGCTGTGCTTGTTTTTTAATGTGGATAAATTATTCTCCACTTTAAATTGTTCAGGATTTTAATGGACAAATGTGTGGCATCTTATTTTGCTTGGTTTGATCTGATCTTCTGTGCATCCAGGGGTGCCAGGTAGTTGCCACTGTGATTCCAGTTATAAGATTACCTTGATATCTTTCTATCCATACATTTTTTTTTCAGAGTTTTTGGTAAAATTAAAATCTTAAACAGATTTTTAGTTTCCTCTTAGCATTCATATTTTGATGACTGCAGTTGGAATTCTCATTGGACTTAATTTCTGTCTCTTAACTCATCTGGAAAATACCATGGCCTTAGACCAAGAGTTTAAACTACAGTATTTGATTTCTCTAGCTCTTGAAAAAAAGTCCATCTACTTTTATGATTCTCTGCTCAGGTTATGGATTCTCTAATAATAAAGATTAAAAAAAAAATCTTTAAACTTTTTGAAAAACATATAGCTTATTTTAACTTCAGAAGACCTGAGGGAAATCTAGCTGAACTCAAGATGCATAACCCAGGTCAGGATGTGGACAATGACCTGGCCATTGTGAAAATGCTTTTCCTTTTTGGGTCACATAAGTTTCTGCTCAGGATGAAGGAGTCTATTGCTTCTAGGTCACTTCTTGTCATAATAGTACCAAAATAGTGTTATAACTTGTTATAATTTGGCATCAGATACTCTTTTGCACTGTTGTCCTAATAAGTCTAGCTGAATCCCAAATTCAGAAACATTTCTCTTCTTGTTACTTAAGCAAAGTTAGAAAACAATTGGCAAAAACTAGGGGTCTCAGACAGGAAAGAAGAAGAAGGAGGAGAAGGAGGAGGAAGAGGAAGAGGAAGAGGAGAAAGAGAAAAGAAGACTGGCATTCCACATACATTTAAGGCAATAAGACTGGAATTAATTTTTTTTTCTGATTTTAGTGAGAGGAGGGGAGGCAGAGGTACAGACTCTTACATGTGCCTGACAGGGATCCACCCAGCAAACCCACTAGGAGGTGATGCTCTGTCCATCTGGGTCTGTTGCTCTGTTGCTCAGCAACCAAGACTTTTTTCTTTTAGTACCTGAGGTGGAGGCCATGGAGCCATCCTCAGTGCCCGAGACCAACTTGCTAGGACCAATTGAGCCATGGCTGCAGGAGGGGAAGAGAGAGAAGAAAGAGAAGGGGAAGGGGAGTGGCAGTTGGTGGAGAAGCAGATGGTCGCTTTTCCTGTGTGCCCTGACCATGCCAGACCGATGCTCTACCACTGAGCCAACCAGCCAGGGCCAAAATTGATCTTTTAATCAAACATTCAAACTTTGAAATTTATATTGAGTGCCTACTATATACAAGGTACTATGTGAGGATTGTATTCTTAGAAAAAATTGTGAAATACTGAAATGGGAAGAAAGAAGGAAGGGAGGGAGGGAGGAAGGAAGAGAATTCTGATTGTCCTATCTAACATGACCTTCTGGGTTATCTCTGATTTTCATTGTCATTTAGCTATTTTAAAACTCACTAAATTGTAGAGAACTGATAATAATGCAAATGATTCTTTCTATGGAATGTAAATTAGTTGTGTCTGGTGGAATGAAATTGATTATAGCCCAATGAATAGACCTGTCTGGCATCTTGTAAATTTATTTCAGAATTCTTTATCTTACTCAATATCTCTATATATTCTATATATTCCTTAATTCTCTGAGTAGCTTGTAACATCTTACAGGTCCCATCATTAATTATTGAGTTAAATAAAATCTTTGACATGTTCATTTTATATTTGTACAAGGGTCATGATTATACCCTCTTTTAAACACTCTAACAATTTGACAATAAAAATATGACTCATATGTGTTCTTAAATTGTTTGCTTTTTAATTGGGGAGATAAGAAATGTAACTACAAGTTGACATGCATTCTGAGCTTTCTCAGTCAATGAGGTTGATGTTACTATATGTTTCTAGGGTAGATTGTACTAATCAATAACTATTTGCACTTAGTATTCTTTCATTACCCTTAACTAGTTGATTACTTACAAGTGAGAAAATGCATGTAAAATAAATAAGAGAGTAAACTTCTGTGCTACTCTAGTTTCAGAGATTTAAAAACAATTTTTAGGACTTCTTTTTCATTATTAGAATAAGAATTTTCTTAATATTTAGAAAATAATAAATCATGGTAAATACCCAAATTTGAACACCATGGGAAAGCAAGGAGAATAAAAACAATAGGACACAGCTCTTTTAAATAATGCAAAGATTTTGGTATATTTTTATTTAGATTTTCTAAGCTTAGCTTTTTTGTTTTTGCTTTTTGTTTAGTTTCTTTTGTATAGTGTGTGTAGGCTGGATAACTGCTCCCCAGATATCTACATCATAATTCATGGAACCTGTGAATATGTGAGGTTGCATGGCAAAGGGGAATTAAAACTGCCGATGGAATCAAGGAATCAGCTGACTTAAAATAAGTATATTATCCTGGATTATTTAGGTGGATCCAAATTATAAAAAGAGTCCTAAAAATTAGAAGCAGAAGAGCTTCTTTTACTTTTCAGAGTACAAGAAGATGCTGTGAGAATGGACAAGTGGTGCTTCATTTGGTACCATGATTCAAGAGCTTGCTTATTCTTAGTAGGAGAGATTTTTAAATAAATGTCAGAATCAACTGTATTATTTTTAATGTGTTATTTATAATCACCTGCATGGTAGCCCATCTATAATTCTTACTCTATAAGGCAGGTTAAGTGATTCTCAAGAAATCCTTTTGTTATTTTCCTAAAGGATTACAGTAACAAATCTCTCCAGATATTTTTACAACTGGGTATCTTGGCAAAGTTGAAACACTGGACAAAATTCCTGCACCTGGAGTGCTCAGACCAGGTGAATAATACCTCTTCCTCTCCTTTCCTCTAAACCCATATGAGATATTGCCTTTGTCTGAATGTGCTGACACAACCCACTGTTACATCTCGACTTTGTATTTTCAGAGGCTAGTTCTTGAGCAAGAATAAAGTGATGCAACCAGTTAAAAAAAAAAGGAATGTGAAGTTTTTCAATTAGCTATTTCCTGGATTCCCTAGATAACTAGCATAAAGGAGGTTTTAAGCTTTTAAGCCAATCTTAGTGAAATAAAGAAGGCTCATTTTTTTTAGATATGCAAGGCAAAGTAGAACTGGGGAAAAGAAATGAACTCAAAGGTCCAAACATAATGTTAATTACTATATTTTAATTTTTCCCACTTATTAAAAATTTTTCAGCCACCACTTCATTATCTCTTTAACTTATTATACAGGTAATTTCATTTAACGAGCCATGAGATGATGGATCAAGACAGGTTGGAGTTTGTATTAGGGGAGTTTGTAGGCTGAGAGGTTACCCCATGGGAGATATCCCTGCAGAAATGATGCTCAGCATTAAGCAGCAAGAAGACAACTGAGTGGAAAATGTGTCATTCTAGGATGGAGTTGGAACTTAACTCTCCTATGAACTGGTATAAAATTAGAAAAGGAGAACATTCAGTGTTGACCTAGAAACACTGAAGAAAGGTTATAATTCCACTAGAATACGGTGTGTGTGTGTGGTTTTTTTTTTTTTTTTTAATGAGGCTGGTTTTATATGGGATTACAAGGAAGATGGGGGCTATTACAGATATTTATTTAAACTATTGGGAGTAATAAGGAAGAACACTGAGTAAAATGGCTACAATTGCTCAGGAGCTAGCCAGCAGTTGCTCTGCTTTATTTTCCCAGGGTAGAGACATTTGCTTAGAATGAAATGGATTTCGAAATAATCACATTCATCCTGAATGAGTCTACCCAGGAAGAAGAAGCTATTAAGCCATCAATGCAGCCCCTCCCTGTTCCTCACCTCAGTATTAAAACAAAATGTTTGCAAAGCAAGAGCCTCATTTTCCAGAGGCCTGTAAGTTAACAGCTTTGTTTATGGAACCTCAATCTGCAAACATATTCTAAATATTTACCTAAAACCTTAAGTTACTAAATTATGAATTGTTTGGAGATAAAATGTTGAGGGCCATGATGCTATGTAAAGAAGTATATTAGAAGGCCACTTTGGAGATGTAGATTTGCAAAAAATAGTATCCAAATCTGTAGCTGTTTCAACATTCAATAATGTGAATACATTAAGTATTCTAATTCCTCATTCTTGCTTTGCATATGTAAATATGGTATTTTGTACTTGTGGAGTTGTTTAGATAATTACAGGGTTGGAATCTGAGCTCAAAAATAAAATCTTTCAAAGGCACATTTGGCTGAGAAAAAAGTGGGACAATTTTTTTCTTTTCATTTTTGCTTTTTTTGGTTATGAGAAAAAGACAGTTTTTTTTGGTCAGCGTAAGTTATGTTACTGCCAACCTCTTAAAGTGAAATGGCAGTTTGTGTGTGAAAACTAAGGAGTCAAGAGGAAAAAATAAATGGTGATTTAAAAAAAGAGAGTAAGAGTAATGTGTAAGGATGTCAAATAGTGCATAGGTGACAAATAGTTATGCTACTGGGCAGTGTCAGGGGCTTACTCAAAGGTAAACACTGGTCAAATATTGATTGACTCATTTATTTATTTAATAAAGACCTATTGAGCACCTAATAAGTGCCAGGCACTTTGCAAGGTGCTAGTGATTCAGGAGTGAACAAGGCAGATAGAACTCAGGTCCAATTGGAGAAGGCCCAAAGAAAGGATCTTTGAAGAGTCTTGAGGTGAGGGTAGTGCAGTCTTAATGCTGACTGTGAGGAAAGCACATTGCTCAGTTTCTACCTCATTAATAGAAAGGATGTGCCCTATTAACCAGGCAAGGGTCTAAAAAAGTCTTTGGAACACTGCATACCTCATAGGTTCTTTGGATCTTGCAAGGCAATGGTTGGGGCTGGAGACTACTTTCAGAGAGTTGTCCTTCTGAGTATATTTTGATGATCCAGGTCTGGTGTTTATCAAGCAGGGTTAGACCATTTATACAGATAGTTAACAAATATTTATGTAGCTTCTTCTAGGTTCCAGACACTGTGAAGATATAATGGGAATAAAATATTTAGACTCTACCCTCATGCAGTTTTGAGGTTAGTGAGAGAGACAAACACTAGTCAAATAATAGAAGAAACAAAAATATGATTAAAAAATGAGATAAGCAGTTCAAGGCTCTGTAAGACTGAACGAGGCCTCTCAATTATATGGGGATCTGAAGGGTAGAGTTGAGTAAGAAAATGGGAGAGAGAGGCATGGTCCAGAAAGAGGTCAGCGTATGAGAATTCCTGGGGTTGGAGAGGAGTAAGGTCATTTTGACTGGATTGCAGAGAATATTAGCAAGAGTGATAAGATTATAGACAGGGTAGGCAAGGAAGGCAGGTTCAAAGAAAAAATAAAAATTTCTTAATGCTAACAGTTGGGCTGGTGATTGTTTCCAGCATGTACAAAAAGTGGGGACTTAAGGGACTGTGGAAGCATCAAATTTTTTTTCAAAGTTAGGTTAATGTTTCACAGATTTAATGAATGAGATTAGTTTGTTATAACATTCTAAATTCAAATGCAGTAGGACACTATTATCAAATACCAGTGTACCATCTATTTATACACGTATAGTTATTTTCTCTATTACATGGGCACTAAGGGGTGATTTGATAACACATTTCTCATAATCTACTATAGTATCAGCCTGGAGTATGCACTAAAAAAAATTGCTGGTTGATTAAGTTCAACTTTTTTTATTTTATTTTATTAATTTTAATGGGATGACATTAATAAATCAGGGTACATATGTTCAAAGAAAACGTCTCCAGGTTATCTTGTCATTCAGTTATGTTGCATACCCATCACCCAAAGTCAAATTGTCCTCTGTCACCTTCTATCTGGTTTACTTTGTGCCCCTCCCCTCTGTCCCTCTCCTCTCCCCCCATCAGTAACCACCACACTCATGTCCATGTCTCATAGTCTCTTTTTTATGTCCCACCTATGTATGGAATCATGCAGTTCTTAGTTTTCTCTGATTTACTTATTTTACTCCATATAATGTTATCAAGATCCATCCATTTTGTTGTAAATGATCCGATGTCATCATTTCTTATGGCTGAGTAGTATTCCATAGTATATATGTACCACATTTTCTTTATCCAGTCATCTATTGAAGGGCTTTTGGGTTGTTTCCATGTCTTGGCCACTGTAAACAATGCTGCTATGAACATGGGGCTGCATGTGTCTTTACGTACCAATGTTTTTGAGTTTTGTGGGTATATACCCAGTAGAGAAATTGCTGGGTCATATGGTAGTTCTATTTTTAGTTTTTTGAGGAACCACCATACTTTCTTCCATAATGGTTGTACTACTTTACATTCCCACCAACAGTGAATGAGGGTTTCTTTTTGTTCACAGCCTCTCCAACACTTGTTATTACCTGTCTTGTTGATGATAGCTAATCTAACAGGCGTGAGGTTGTATCTCATTGTAGTTTTGATTTGCATTTCTCTAATAGCTAGCGAAGGTGAGCATCTTTTCATATATCTGTTGGCCATTTGCATTTCTTCTTGGGAGAAGTGTCTATTCATGTCCTCTTCCCATTTTTTTATTGGATTGTTTGTTTGTTGTTGAGTTTTATGAGTTATTTGTATATTTTGAATATTAGCCGCTTACCTGAGTTGTTGTTTGAAAATATCATCTACCATTTAGTCGGTTGTCTGTTTATTTTGTTGTCAGTTTCTCTTGCTGTGCAAAAACTTCTTAGTCTGATGTAGTCTCATTCATTTATCTTTGCCTTCACTTCCCTTGCCTTTGGAGTCAAATTCATAAAGTGCTCTTTATAACCAAGGTCCATGAATTTAGTACCTATGTTTTCTTCTATGTGATTTATTGTTTCAGGTCTTATATTTAGGTCTTTGGTCCATTTTGAATTAATTTTAGTACAAGGGAACAAACTGTAGTTGAGTTTCATTCTTTTGCATGTGGCTTTCCAGTTTTCCCAGCACCATTTGTTGAAGAGGCTTTCTTTTCTCCACTGTGTGTTGTTGGCTCCTTTATCAAAAATTATTTGACCATATACATGTGGTTTTATTTCTGAACTTTCTATTCTGTTCCATTGGTCTGAGTGTCTATTTTTCTGCCAATACCATGCTGTTTTGATTGTCGTGGCTCTATAATATAATTTGAAGTCAGGGATTGCAGTGCCCCCTGCTTCATTCTTTTTCCTTAGGATTGCTTTGGCTATTCGGGTTTTTTTATAGTTCCGTATAAATCTGATCATTTTTTGTTCCATTTATTTAAAAAATGTCATTGGAATTTTGATGGGAATTACATTAAACTTGTATATTGCTTTGGATAATATGGTCATTTTGATTATATTTATTCTTCCTATCCAAAAACAAGGAATATTTTTCCATTTCATTGTATCCTTTTCAATTTCCCTTAACAATGCTTTGTAGTTTTCATTATATAGGTCCTTTACATTCTCTGTTATGTTTATTCCTAGGTATTTTATGTTTTTTGTTGCAACCATGAAGGGGATTATTTTTTTTTAGTTCATTTTCTAATGTTTGGTTGTTGGCATATAATGTTTGGTTGTAATGCTATGTGGACTTTTGTATATTAATTTTGTATCCTGCGACCTTACTATATTGGTTTATTGTTTCTAGTAACCTTTTTGTGGAGACTTTGGGGTTTTTGATGTATAGGATCATATCATCTGCAAAAAGTGAAACCTTTACTTCTTCTTTTCCAATATGGATGCCTTTTATTTCTTTGTCTTGTCTGATTGCACTGGCTAGAACTTCTAGCACCATGTTAAATAAGAGTGGAGAGAGTGGACATCCCTGTCTTGTTCCTGATTTAAGGGGAAAGTCCTCAGTTTTATGCCATTTAATATTATGTTAACTGATGGTTTATCATAAATGGCCTTTATTATGTTGAGATATTTTCCTTCTATACTCATTTTGTTGAGTGTTTTAAACATAAAATTATGTTGTATTTTATTGAATGCCTTTTCTGCATCGATTGATAAGATCATGTCGTTTTTGTTCTTTGTTCTGTTGATATGGTGTATTACATTAACCGTTTTACGTATGTTGAACCATCCTTGAGATTCTGGGATGAATCCCACTTGATCATGGTGTATTATTTTTTTAATATATTGTTGTATTCGATTTGCTAGTATTTTGTTTAGTATTTTAGCATCTGTATTCATTAAAGATATTGGTCTGTAGTTTTCTATTTTTGTGTGTTCCTTGCCAGGTTTCAGTATGAGGGTTATGTTGGCCTCATAAAATGTGTTTGGAAGTATCACTTCTTCAATTTTTTGGATGACTTTGAGTAGAATAGGAACAAACTCTTCTTTGAATGTTTGATATAATTCACTAGTATAGCCGTCTGGGCCTGGACTTTTATTTTTGGGAAGGTTTTTAATAATTTTTTCTATTTTCTCCCTGCTTATTGGTCTGTTGAGGCTTTCTGCTTCTTCACGGCTCAGTCTAGGAAGGTTGTATTGTTCTAGGAATTTATCCATTTCTTCTAGATTGTTGAATTTGGTGGCATATAGTTTTTCATAGTATTCTACAATAATTCTTTGTATATCTATGATATCTGTGGTGATTTCTCCCTTTATTCTTGATTTTGTTTATATGAGTCCTTTCTCATTTTTCCTTGGTGAGTCTTGCCAAGGGTTTGTCAATTTTGTTGATCTTTTCAAAGAATCAGTTTCCTGTTTTATTAATTTTTTTCTATAGTTTTTCTGTTCTGTATTTCATTTATTTCTGCTCTGATTTTTATTATTTCCTTTCTTCGGTTGGTTTTGGGTTGTCTTTGTTCTTCTTTTTCTAGTTCCTTAAGGTGTGAAATTAAGTGGTTTACTTGGGCTTTCTCTTGTTTGTTCATATAGGTCTGAAGTGATATAAACTTCCCTCTTATTGCTGCTTTTGCTGCATCCCAGATATTCTGATATGTCGTATTGTCATTTTTATTTGTCTGCATGTATCTTTTGATCTCTGTGCTTATTTCTTCTTTGACGCACTCATTTTTTAAAAATATGTTGTTTAGTTTCCACATTTTTGTGGGTTTGTTTACCTCTTTTTTGCAGTTGAATTCTAGTTTCAAGGCTTTATGATCAGAAAATATGCTTGGTACAATTTCAATTTTTCTGAATTTGCTGATGTTATTTTTGTGGCCCAACATATGATTGATTCTTGAGAATGTTCCATGTACACTAGAGAAAAATATGTACCCTGTCACTTTGGGATGAAATGTCTAGTAGATGTCTATCATATCCAATTGCTCTAGTGTTTCATTTAAGGCCAATATTTCTTTATTGATTTTCTGTTTGGATGAATGATCTAGAGTCGTCAGCAGTGTATTGAGGTCTCCAAGTATGATTATATTTTTGTCAGTTTTTGTTTATAGGTCAGTCAGTAGCTGCCTTATATATTTTGGTGCTCCTTGGTTTGGTGCTTATATATTAAGAAGTGTTATGTCTTCTTGATTCAGTGTCCCCTTAGTCATTATGAAATGACCATTTTTGTCTCTGATTACTTTTGCTGTCTTATAGTCAGCATTGTTGGATATGAGTATTGCTACACCTGCTTTTTTTTGGATGTTATTTGCTGGGAGTATTGTTTTCCAGCCTTTCACTTTGAATTTGTTTTTATCCTTGTTGCTTAGATGTGTTTCTTGTAGGCAGCATACAGTTGGATTTTCTTTTTTAATCCATTCTGCTACTCTCTGACTTTTTATTGGTGAGTTCAATCCATTTACATTTAGTGTAATTATTGACATTTGAGGGTTTCTTATTTCATTTTATATATTGCTTTTTGTTAGTTTTATTTCTTATTTGATACTTCTCTTTTGTTTTTGTTTGGTTGTAATCCATACTTCTTTCCTCTGTTACTTCCTTTTTCAAGTCATGTGCTTCTGTGGTGGTTTCCTCAGGGGTGGTTATCATTAGGTAATTAAAAGGATACCAGCCAAGTTTATTGTAGTACACTATCTTATGAGTGCTTTTGCACTCCATTGTTCTTCATCCTCTCCCCTTTATTGTTTTTGTTGTCACAGTTTAAATTTGTTCTCTTTTTTTTCTTTTTCCTTTTTTTTTTTTTTTTTGTGTGTGTTCCTGGTGGAGCTTTTACATGTGGTTTGGTTTTGTTTTGTTCTTTGTATCTAGTTGGAAAACCCCCTTTAGTATATCCTGAAGTAAGGGTTTTCTGATGACAAATTCCCCCATCTTTTCTGTATCTGTGAATGTTTTTATTTCTCTTTTATATTTGAAGGATAGCTTTGATGGGTATAGTATTCTTGGTTGGAAGTTCCTCTCTTTTAGAACTTTAAATATTGGGGTCCACTCTCTTCTAGCTTGTAGAGTTTCTGTTGAGAAATTCGATGATAATAATAGGCCTTCCTTTATATGTTGTATTCTTCTTTTCCTTGGCTGCCTTGAGAATTTTTTCTTTGTTGTTGGTTTATGCCAATTTCATTATGATGTGCCTTGGAGTAGGTTTTTTGGGTTTAAGATAACTCAGTGTTCTATTTGCTTCTTGTATTTGAGGCTTTAGTTCTTTCCACAGGCTTGGGAAGTTCTCGTCTATTATTTGTTTGAATATGTTCTCCAATCCATTTTTTCTCTCTTCTCTTTCTGATATACCTATTATTCTTATGTTACTCTTTTTGGTGGAGTCAGACAATTCCTGTAGGACTTTCTCATTCTGTTTAATTCTTGAGTCTCTCTCTTCTTATCTCTGTTGTGCCTCAAGTTGCCTATCTTCTATGTCACTAATCCTCTCTTCTATCTGGCCTGTTTTATTAGCTAAGCTTGTTACCTTGTTTTTCAGTTCATGACTTGAGTTTTTCATCTCTGTTTGATTTGTTTTTATAGTTTTAATTTCCTTTCAATATATTCTTTGTGTTCGTTGAGTTGTTTTCTGAGCTCCCTAAATTGCCTTTCTGTGTTTTCTTGTATATCCCTAAGTATTTTTTAGGATTTCTACTTTAAATTCTCTGTCATTTAACTCCAAGGATTTCAATCTATTAAAATTTTTGTCTATAGATTTTTCCTCATCTATCTGTCCTACCTCTCTGTCTTTTGTATCCATGATATTCAATTTCCTTTTTCTTAATGGCATCTGAGGGTGATTTTGTTAATAACACTAATGTAAATTAATAAAAATAGTAAAAATTAAAAAAATAGACAATAAAAATACAATCAATAAAAATAAAGCCTGGCCAGGTGGTGGTGCAGTGGATAGAGTGTCAGACTGGGATGTGGAAGATCCAGGTTCGAGACCCTGAGCTCACCAGCTTGAGCGTGGGCCCATCTGGCTTGAGCTAAAGCTCACCAACTTGGACCCAAGGTCACTGGCTCCATCAAGGGGTTGCTTGGTCTGCTGAAGGCCCACAGTCAAGGCATGTATGAGAGAGCAATCAATGAACAACTAAGGTGTTGCGATGACAACGAAAAACTAATGATTGATGCTTCTCACCTCTCTCCCTTCCTGTCTGTCTGTCCCTGTCTATCCTTCTTTCTGTCTCCCTCTCTGTTCCTTTAAAAAAACAAATAAATAAAATAAAATAAAAATTAAAACAATTAAACAAAAATTATTATTATTTTCCCCCTTTTTTCCTCTTCTTACCTCTTTGAGAAAATGCCATGCAAAAATGAGAATTATATTGTGCTAAATGGAACAAAAAATACCTATAATGGGTGGCCTGAGTTGGGGAGAAGTGATAAAGGGGCAATAAAGGAGGTAGGGACCCACAAAATGCAAAAAAGAAAATAATTTGGATCAAGAATAATATAATTTGCTTTTAAATGATGATTGAAGGATAGATATAGTGAAAGGAATAAGAAGGAAGCAAGAAAAATAAAAGAAAACAAAAACAAACAGCAAAAAATAAAAGAAACTATTGTATTAAGTGGATCAAAAACTACATAGAATGGAGAGCCGGGTTTGGGGGGAATGCTAATGAATTAAAAAGTGAAGTAAAAAGCACAAAAAATGCCACAAAGAAAAAATTTGAATCCAAAATAAAATAGCTTGTTCGTGAGTGAGGATCGAATGAGAGGAAAAGTAAAAGAGAAAAGAAGAAAATAAGAGAGAGAAAGAGAAAAGAGAAAGGATAAAAAGAAAAGAAAAAAAGAGAGAGTTAAGGGTTTTGGAGTGTAACCCTCATAGAGAGAAAGAAAAAAGAAAAGAAAAAAAAATGAGAAATGTAACACTTATGGGTAATGTAGTTCAAGAAGAGGAGAAAAGAGTAAGACAAGGAGAGGATAAAAGGACCAAGGTGGAAGAGAAAAAAATAAATAAATAAAGATAAGGAAATGAAAGAAATAAAATAAGTGAAAAAAGTTATGAAGTTTGTGGATTTTTCTTGATTTTGAGAGGTTATCTTCTTCCTTTTTCCTTCCTCTTCCTCTTCCTGGTCGGTGGCACTGTACCCCAGGCTCTGTCCCTGTGGCATGCTTAGGTAGAGATTTGCAATTGATGTGTCACTATGGTGATGTCATATACTAGGCCTCAGTCTCATTTGTAGTTGGGTCTTGTTAACATTTGCAAGTTCCAACAGTGGGAGAGTCCGTTTTCTTGGAGCCTCTCTCCTTCCTGAATTAGCAACCTGGCGATCCAGCTATGAGGTTACCGCTGCTGCTGCCTGGATAGTAAGAGGCTCAAAGAGCTGGCAAATCCCCATTCTACCCCCACTCAGCGCAGAGCTCTGGGTAAGGCTCTCTCAGTCAGAGCCGCCAGTGTAATTAGGCAGGGCTGGGAGCCAGTTACTCTCAAGATGTCTTTCTATGAGCCTCCAGGCTTTTCGCTCTTTGTATCCTGTCTTGGCGTTTTGTTCAGTGTGTGGGACCCACAGATGCTCCAGGGATCAATTTTTCTGTCTCTGGTTGTAGAACTTGTTGAATTTTGGAGGAGAAGTATTGGGAGTGCTCCTCACAGTGCCATTTCTCTGATGTCACTCCGCTCCCAAATTTGATTAAGTTCAACTTAATCAAAATAATTACTATGCTGTAGACTACAACCTCATGAAGGCCTTCTGTATATGATAGAAATCTAAGCATGAAATGGGGGGAAATAAATGCAAATCATAACTTAATGATTTATATATTAATCTGAAAAGCTGAATTATCGAAATCCTAGAGAACACATTATTTCTTTTAATCACTAAAATTTTGGGATAATTCAGATGCACTTTTTTTTTCTTTTTAAGTGAGAGGTGGGGAGGCAGGGAGGCAGAGAGAAAGACTCCCTCATGTGGCCCACCCGGCAAGCCCCCTACAGAGCAATACTCTGCCCATCTGGGGCCGCTGCTTCATTGCTCAGCCACAGAACTATTTCAGCACCTGAGGCAGGCCATGGAGCCATCTTAAGCTCCCAGGGCCAAATTGCTCTAACCATTTGTGCCATGAATGTGGGAGGGAGAAGGAGAGAGAGAAAAAAAATGGGGAGAAGAAGGGATAGAGAAGCAGATGGTTGCTTCTCCTGTGTACCCTGACCGGGAATTGAACCTAATACTTCTACACACTGGGCTGATGTTCTACCATTGGGTAACTGGCTAGGGCCAGAATGCATTTTTTTAAAGCATGATATTTCATGATTGCGAGAATTTTGTCTGCATGATTTATCTTCAAAAGGCACATCTTATGTGAGAAAACACTTCAAAGTCATTGAGAGATGAGATCCTGCATGTTCTTGTGAATATTTTGTACTATGAACCCTGGTATCAAGCCTAGTATTCTGACTTAGTAAATCTATTTCTAGTCTTAGTAGAGTAGAACATTTTTGTCTATCTTGTTCAGTTTTTAAACAGGGGTCCGTACAAACCTGGAAGCGCACAAGACTTTTAAGGAGCACAGAGTCGCAGATTCTTTCAAGGGAATCAATTTCCAGATCCTCGGCTTCTACATGGACTCTTCCCTAAAACTGATCTCCTAGTGAGAATGGCGGTGGTGGGTCAGTTATCTTTCCCAACTGCCTTTCACAATCACTCTATTCTATATAAGAAAATGTGCCTCTGACCCATCTGTAATCTTACCTAGTGTATAGCAGGGATGTCTGAGACAGCATTGGCCCCTGAGGGAGGCTCCTGTAAGAGCCAAGCAGAGAAGAATTTGATAAGAATTACTGATGCTTGCTGCACCTTATTTCCATATCATTCCAGCAACACACTCCTGTCTTTCTGAGTCTATCTCACAAGGAATTTGAATTTATAGGTAAGGAAGAATAAGATATGATTTATCATGCTTATTAAAATAAACATGGAAGTCAGACATTTTCTGTTAGAAAGTAAGTCTGATTTGGTTGATTGGCTTGACAGTGAAGACAAGCTTTGCCAATTAGTTCTATGGCAGACATTTTCTATAAATCATTCCCTAAGAAACCTGTTTACTTAATGTTTAAAATATTTCATTAGTGCTAAATCATTTTTCTAGTGAGAGGTTCGGGCACTTGTCTGCATTCACTGGACTGCCACACATGCTCTTAAACCCATCCGCTGATATTTTAAATTCATGAGCTTTGAGAAACTATTTTCTCTTCTATTTTCAATTTGATTTCTAAAATTTTACTGTAAATTAAAATGATTAAAGAGGATGTACTTACTAACATATTTCATATTGATACATGCTTTAAATATACATTTGTCAAAACTTAGGGGCTTAAATTTTAATTTATTAAATTTATAGAAAATGTCTGGCATAGAACTAATTGGCTAAGCTCATCTTCACTGTCAAGCCAATCAACCAAATCAGACTTACTTTCTAACAGAAAATGTCTGACTTCCATGTTTATTTTAATAAGCATGATAAATCACATCTTATTCTTCCTTACCTATAAATTCAAATTCCTTGTGAGATAGACTCAGAAAGACAGGAGTGTGTTGCTGGAATGATATGGAAATAAGGTGCAGTAAGCATCAATAATTCTTATCAAATTCTTCTCTGCTTGGCTCTTACAGGAGCCTCCCTCAGGGGCCAATGCTGTCTCAGACATCCCTGCTATACACTAGGTAAGATTACAGATGGGTCAGAGGCACATTTTCTTATATAGAATAGAGTAATTGTGAAAGGCAGTTGGGAAAGATAACTGACCCACCATAGCCATTCTCTCTGGGAGATCAGTTTTAGGGAAGAGTCCATGTAGAAGCCGAGGATCTGGAAATTGATTCCCTTGAAAGAATCTGCGACTTTGTGCTCCTTAAAAGTCTTGTGTGCTTCCAGGTTTGTATGGACCCCTGTTTAAAAACTGAACAAGATAGACAAAAATGTTCTACTCTACTAAGACTAGAAATAGATTTACTAAGTCAGAATACTAGGTTTGATACCAGGGTTCATAGTACAAAATATTCACAAGAACATGCAGGATCTCATCTTTCAATGACTTTGAAGTGTTTTCTCACATAAGATGTGCCTTTTGAAGATGAATCATGCAGACAAAGTTCTTACAATCATAAAGTCTCATACTTTAATGTTTAGAAAATGCTGCTGAATTATTCCAAAATTTCAGTAATTAAAAAAAAATGTTTTTCTGGACTTCAGCATTTTAAAATGTATTCACTGGTCATTTGTACTAAAGAAAAGAATTTAAATAGAAATTTTATTTAAGGTGATTTTACTCATAGGGATTTACTTTGCTATAGAGAAATCACCTAACCTGTAAGGAGTATCTTTATAAAATTACAGCATCAGAACAAAAATGTTAATGCCTTAGAACTAAAGTTTACTTCTTGGAGTGTTTGGGAGAGTGAGCTAATTGTTTAGATAGAGGCAAGAATGCTACTGTTCAGGAGGAAATGAATTCAACCCAGTTTGTTTTGTGTATAGAGTCATTATACCCTTCAGACTGGTATAGCCTGGTTAGACACTGATGCATGTCAGAGTTAGAGAATGTCACTTGTTGTTCTTACTGGGCTGTAATGTCCTTTCTAGAGAAAACATCTCGTGATGTTTTTACATCATTGCTGAATGAGGACTAGATATTTTGTCTGAGAACAATTGTTATTATGATTGTAAAAATACAAGTGACAGAAAAAAATTTCTAAATAGATAAAAATTTAAAGGATTTTCATAAATTGTTTGATTACACAAGTTCTACATGCTCATTGAATAAAAATTTTAAATTCAGGAAGGCAAAAGAAACAAAAAGTCATGTTGAAGCAGGTGTGTTTCCTAAAATCTTGTTATCCTCATGATGGTTGGAAAGTCAGAGGCCTGGGATATTAGTGACAAAGAATCTAGAATAGTAAGACTGAACATATTAGATAAAGTTTTACAGGTGGTTAGATTTTATGTGCTTATAAAGGCTCTAATCTTTCTCCCTCCGAAGGTTTTCTAACTTGTAACCAAGCTAGGAGAAACAGCTATAACACAAGACATTTAAGCCTGAGGAAACCATGCTAAAATATTGCTCTCAGAGTTTTGAGAACCGATGATATTCTTTCTGTCCTTGCTGAATCTTATTGGGCTTTGTTTTTCTTGAAGAAGATAAGCGTCAATGGCTTTCTTCCTTTACGATCTCCAGGAGGCGGTTGTTCTTAGCTGAGAGCTGCCGCTTTGCCTGTCACTGCAGTGCTGTGCAGGATGCCTGGTAGAGAAGGCAGCTGGAGAGGAGGAAGTCTAAAAAGGAGTGCATGTTAAGGACAGAACTCCGGAATAGAAAGAGAATGTGCTAGGACTTCCGCACTCAGCAAGTGCAGATGTTTTAAGCACAGCAGACCAGGGTACCCCCTGGGCAATTTCATTTGTTTGGTGTTCTGGGGAGAGCTGATTAATTTGTACTATTTCGGTGATACTGTGAGGTTAAAAATATGTTTCCTTGAGCATAGTAATTAACAGTCTCTGCAGAACCGAATATTCCAGGACTTAGAGAATGCTAGGCATTTTATCTGTTGTAGCCAGCAGGTGGTGGAAGTGTACCATTAAAAAAAGATAATAATTTGGGCTTGGTGAAACTGGGAGATTCAGTTTTGTTTTGCTTTGTTATTTAAGCTTGACAATACCCATCTATATATTCTGTGGGTGCAGTGTCTTTGAGCCATCTGATCTTAAACTTGTTTTATGATGATATCATTATTTTTTACTGCTACAAATTAACTGTCGGTTTCAATCTATCCCATGTTTCAGCTGCCTTCGGGGTTCATCTTGTCAGTTATGCAGCTTTCCAATTTTATGGCTGAGATCAAGAATGATTCCTTAAAGGCACATGGGAAACACAATTTATCTTTAGAATGAAATGCGGGAAAGTGGATGTGAGCTTTGCTACATGGCCAATATTGTAGGTGTGCCGGAGAAATAGATAAGGACAAACCACTAAGGCCCCAGTTTAGTTGAAAATTTGAATGTCTTGATATTTACTCAGGTGCAATCATTCATGAAAGTATTGATAGCGACCTACTATCAATGGAGTGACATAGAGTTAGGTGAGTTCCAATGTTAGCTTACAGAGTTATGTTCAAATATGTAAAATTTCAAAGAAGAGCTTGTGGGCAATAGCAATGTTTTCAGATTCATAGGCAACATTTTTTACTAGGACATAAAATACTACACTGAAGTCATTGATCTATTCTTCTTTACATCTAATCTAATGCTATTGAGTCCCTACTAGGTGCCCTTTCTTGTTCCAGATGCTGGAAAGTCCTTGTGAACTTAATGGACAGAAACTTGATTGTTCCTAATCTTTTCTTGAAGTGTAAGGGCAAAAAGAGATTAAGATCCTCTTTATAGAATTGGCAGAGCACCACTGATTGATGGCAAACTTGAAGGAGAAAGGGGTCATAATATACCTTGTCCCAGTCAAATATTTCCGTCAGCAACACATTGTCATAAATCTGTCACTGAATTCTGCTACCAGCTCACACACTCTCTAAGGAGGTACTGAGAGACCAGGAAAAACCCCAAAAGCCAACATTTTGAAAGTTACCTTGTTTTTCAAATGTTGAATAGACAAAGTGAGCATGGGTTCAAGCTCCTGGTCAAACTATCTGGAATCTATAGAATGTTTATTCTTCTAGCTCCCGAAGTACCGAAGTACCTGTTCCTAGAATTTGCCAGTTTTTAAAAAAAAATATTTATTGATTTATTCATTTTAGAGAGGAGAGGAGAGAGAGAGAGAGAAAGGGGGCAGAAGCAGGAAGCATCAACTCCCATATGTACCTTGACCAGAGAAGTGCAGGGTTTCGAACTGGCAACCTCAGTGTTCCAGGCCGATGCTTTATCCACTGCGCCACCACAGGTCAGGCCAGGTTTTCTTTTTTTTTTAATCAGAATTCAATAACAATGGTTATCTTACAGCATGTTCAATATAGGCCAGGCCCTTTTCCAGGTTTTATTCAATCTTTATAACACTTATTCAAGCGAGACATTATTATACTTTTTTTTTTTTACATATAAAGAAGTTAAGTTTCCTGGATAATAGCCAACCAAGGAATTTGAGAAAGATAGTCTCTTCCCTGCCCACTACACCACAACTCCTTCTCTTTTGAAGCATTATTTGCTATAATATTGTTTTATTGGTTAGAACAGGTATGGAAGAGAGATAAAGGCAGTGATCCCAAGATCTGTAGGGAGAGACATAAAGCATGAGAGACATAAAGGTGTCAGGCAGAAGATATCATATTTAGGGCCCTGGGGGGGGGGGTCTTGTCATATGGTCTACAGAGCTTTGCAATGTTGGGAAATGCAATCAGCAGACATGGCCTGGAGGCTCAGCCAGCAGAAGTGGGGTGGCTTGTTTTGAGCAAAGGCTTCAGAGCAGCAGACAGGCTGCGGAGTTCGCGGAGTTCAAGGCAGGGAAACAAAGTGTGGTTAGAACTACCACAGCAGGAAAATCTTTGCTTGAATGCAGGATACAGAGGATGGATAGCACCGCATCTGTCTTTTCAGCTCCACTCTCCGGCAAGGATAACAACACTACCAGCAGAAGCATTTTGAAACTCAGACAGCCACTGGTATTTATTTATAGAGAGAAAATGCACAAGGTGGGATAAATGCACAGAAACCCTTTGAACACTAAGCACAGTGCAAATGGGTCCACTATTGATTCCTAGAGGAAATGTTCATGTCTGCCTCATGAACAAATATTACCCGTGAGACCACCTTTAACAAAATATTTAGTCTGACCTCTCCAGACTGCATTTATAAGCTCATTTCTCTCTTGATGTTTTAGGGCTTTTGCTGAGTTGTAAGTAGGCTCTGTGCAGTCCCAGAAGACTTTCACAAGAGAGTTTCAGACAATAGAAAATAATCCTAACTGATTGTGCAGTGGGTTCCATTTGAAGTTACCATAGAGAAGTTGTAGGAGAAGAATGAGAAATTATAGGAAGTTAACATAAAGGAACATAAAGGCACATTAGGGTTTAAAATCAATTGGTGTGGCAGACCTTGGATTGCCAGGAAACAAACCTGTGAGACATTGTCCAACTTGACTCTTTTTTTATATGTATATGACTGAATACATTGTGACCATGGCCATAGCCAAGTGTGGAGAACTACTTAGGGCAGTTTAAGAATGTGTTAGAATCATTAGATCTCTTCTGAGCTAGCCAGAATAATCAAATTTATGTTTAAGTGGAAACCAGTTTAGCTGTCAATCTTACTTACCTTTCAAAAGAATTAAAAGAATAATTTTATGCTAGGTTCACTCACAAATGCTTTCTAATGGTTCCTTAAAAACAGTCTACTTATCTCCAGTCAAAAATGGCTTCCCATATATGTTACTGAAAGCCATTTTTCAAAATATATTGTGACTTCATTTTAGTAGACTGTGAACTCAGATTACCCATAGAATGGTTTGGAATTGAGTCATTTGTGACTATAACGTAAGTGATATATAAAAAAAATCAAGCAGCATATTTATTTGCTCTGAGTTCTCAGTGCATTATCTGGATTGCCTGTCCATTTCTGTCTGGGTTAGTGTCAAACATTTTCAACTGCAAGTCTCTCCAGGGCAGGACTGATGTCATCTCCATCACTTTGAGAGCCCCAGGCTCCTCATCCGATAAGCATTTCTTGAGTGCCCATATGAGCCAGGCATTCTCAATGCCACATAGTGCTCCTCCATCACAGAGATAGCAGTGAACACATTTTCTTCCCTTGCATAAATAAATATGTGCAGAGAATCAAATGTTCTTTGTTTGTTTGTTTTTTCTTTCTGCAAGCTTGTCTTTCCAGTCTCCTGATCCTATAGAGGGAAAGAAGAAGAATATCAGGCATGTTGCTTTTTGGACCATGAATTTTCAATTCAAAGCTAAGGCTGATAGTGTTAGTATAACTGGCTGCTCAGTCCTAGGTGGCTTGCCTTTATGTGCTGTATGGCAGATATCAGATATTTGGTTGTGTTTGATTTTCCTTCCTTCCTTCCTTCCTTCCTTCCTTCCTTCCTTCCTTCCTTCCTTCCTTCCTTCCTTCCTTCCTTCTTTCCTTACTTCCTTCCTTCCTCCCTCCCTCCCTCCCTCCCTCCCTTCCTCCTCCTCCTTTTCTTTCTTCCTTCCTTCCTTCCTTCCTTCCTTCCTTCCTTCCTTCCTTCCTTCCTTCCTTCCTTCCTTCCTTCTTTCCTTCCTTCCTTCCTTCCTCCCTCCCTCCCTCCCTCCCTCCCTTCCTCCTCCTCCTTTTCTTTCTTTCTTCCTTCCTTCCTTCCTTCCTTCCTTCCTTCCTTCCTTCCTTCCTTCCTTCCTTCCTTCCTTTCTTTCTTTCTTTCTTTCTTTCTTTCTTTCTTTCTTTCTTTCTTTCTTTCTTTCTTTCTTTCTTCTTTCTCTCTTATTTTACTTTTGCCTTAATCCATTCATTGTCTTGTAGCCGGGAAATCAACAGAGACTATTATCTCAATAAACCACACCCCCCACAGCCACTGCAGCCTTTTTATGCCTTAGGGCCACTCACCAGCATCTGAGAGGCACCTTAGTCATTAAGCTGTCTTAAGCCTGTAAACCACATCATATTTACAGCAGATCTAGGAAAACAGAAACTCAAATATATCAATCATTATCTCTAGATAGATCCCAAAAGTCTAGCAGTCATGGAATCTTCATGTGTTCAAAATCTGGCTGTGGAAATGTTGGTATAGCTGTATGGACACCTGGAGTTTTTGCCTTTTGATATAAATAATTTACATTTGTAAAAGCTATTATATTTTTAGATCTTTTGATCACTTATTCTGGACAATGTTGCCAAAGGTAGGAAGTGAAGTACAGACATCCCTCTGTATCCTCAGGGGATGGGTTCTAGGGCATCACCTCCTTTGCCCCACCACCGCCCCATACCAACACCTGCTAATGCTCAGGTCCCTGATATAAAATGGTATAGTATTTGCATATAACTTATGCATGACTTCTTATATTATTTTAATCATCTCTAGATTACTTATACTATCTAATACAATCAGTCTTTGGAGTGCCTGGTTATTCTATTCTCACACTCATGATTTGCCACAAGCTCCTGGGCCAAAGCACCCACCATCATCTTATTGTTGTGCTGTTCCTGCCGTGTCAGAAATGGCCAAGTTCAAATCACACTGGGTCCTGGGAAGCTTGCCTGTCAGGGAGGATTTCAGGTTTGCTGCTTATGCATATGGACTTTGGAGATAGATTACCTGAGTTCAAATCCTAGCTTTGCCCATTATTCACTGTGTGACCTTGAGAAAGTTACTTACCCTTCAAACCTCTCTTTTCCATCTGTAGTAAATGGTAAAAAGTAACATCCAACACTTATTTGAACTGTTGCCATGTGCCAGATCCCTTGTTCAATGTTTAACATGTACAAACTAATTTAACCTTACAATAACAAGTGAGGTGGGGATTATGGTATTTCTAATTCTCATTTTACAGATTAAAAAAATAGAGGAAAAAAACCTTCAGAAATGCACTTTTTGGGGAGTACACAGTTAGTAAATGTTCTGGCTAAGCTTCAATCCCACTGGCTACTTTGTTTGGAATGAGATAACACTTCATACTAACACTGAACTCTACAGTGCCTGGCATTTTAAAAGCAAAATATATGTCAGTTAATTCTATTAACAAAGAGGTTGTTACTCTGGCTTTTGAGCTTTTGTTTACCTAGTTTGATATTTTGCTGTTTAATTTCTGAAGAGGTAAAATTTTGTTATGAGACTGAGATCAGGCTCAGTAAAAAGGTAAATTTGTATTAACACTAATTTAAAAAGCGGTCTAATTTTAGACTCCTGTAAACTGGAAAATTTTAATAAGACGTTTTTGCCCGTTTCTTTCTTCTTCTCCACATTTCTCTCCCTTTCACTTATTTTATGATTACATTTTACAAAGATATTTGCTGATTCTCCCTAAATACAAATATTAAAAATAAAATCTTACTTTTGCACCAATAATAAACCAAAAATTGCCATTTACTCCTACAAATCAGGATTCTAATCTCCAGAGATGATTTATCAACTTGATCTGAGTATGAACACTACCGCACTAATCTCCAGTACTCCCTCTGGAGATGGTCAGGTCACATTGGAGTGACAAGAATGGTCACTGAGCCCCAATATAAATAGCAGTGAATTGGTCATGCTGACTGATAGCTCCTCTCTCCCCAGGATAAAAGATGTTTGGAGAAGGGTCAATGAAAGCTAATTATAACTTGAGGGTCTTGCCTTGATTGTTAGAGTCCAGGGTCAAAAACGCTTGCAAGATTTGCTCTGTTTTGGGGAAACAATTTTTTTTTGTGTGTGTGTGTGGATGTGAAAGGAGCCGGGGAATAAGGGATGACAACAGAAACAGTGTCGTAATAGCTTTAACTGGAAGTTCATTTGCCATTTCCCTCTTATCCTCTAGGTCTTAGTTTGTGGATTTTTTTCACTGCAGCAAGTATTCAGCCTCTTCCTCGTCACAGAAAATGTGGCTTTCCTTATCTGTAAGGTGTCTTAATTTAGTGGAAAATAGAATCGAGTCCACTGCCCACTGCCTGTTCCAGGAATGTTTTTCTCAAAATAGGAAATATATAATATGTAGGCTGGATGACTAGAATTAGATTGGATCAGTATGAAACAGGGAGATTTGTTTGCTTCAGAAAAAAAGACTCTCCCACTGCCTTATGCGGCTGCCAAATCGAGGACAAATAGCTGGACTCTGAGGTATAAAAACCAAACCACACTGGGTGGGCTGTTATAATGATAACCCGCCCCATAGATACCTACATGCCCTTTGAACAAAGCCTTTTGTGGCCAAACTGGCATTTCTAGTTAAGATTTTGAAACCATTATATTTAATGCCTTCCTTTCTTGATTAAGCCAACAGAGAAAGAAATGGACTTTTCTCTGGAGATAGGCAAATCTTTTCTCTCTGTCTCCATTTTTATAATGAACTCAAATATAAAGTCCGTCTGTTCTCTAGCTATCCACATGAAATTAATCACCTCAAAATGGAGAGGAGGAAAGTTGGAAGTGCAAAATGATATGTCTGAGTTTTTCTGTGGCTTCAAAACACCCACCTGGCTGAGGACTACCAAATTTATTGCTATCCAGCCTTGGATTCCTATTTCCTATCTATTTGTGGGAAATAAAAGTTCAGATTTGTTCTGACTAGTTCAGTATACCATGGAGCAATAATGAAAATGCATGTCATGTGTCTTCAGCACAATGTCTGGGAGGAGAGAAGGGAAAATGTTTCACAGCATGTTTGGAATTTCTAGTGCCCTAATTGAGAAATAGGAGGGGTGACAAAACAGAGCAGAGTGTACCTTTTTACTGGGTAAAGGATTTCCATGTAACAGAATGCCAATAAAACTTGTGCCTTAGAAAAAAATATTTCTTTTTCCTCCCCCAGATCTCTCAATTGAAAACTTCTTTCTTCCATTAAAAAAGAATTGTGCTTTGTGATTTATAAAGCCCCCCCCCTTTTTACTTCAAGTTGAATGTTAATGCTCTGCCTTGTGCTAATGCTTAACTTAATGGATATTCTCAAAACTGTCGTCTTTTCTTTCATGCGGGAAGAAGGAATAATTCTGAATTAAGAGCACCAAAATAGGTTAAGGATACATTATGTCAGAGGCTGTAGATTGTTAACAAGCAAAGGAAGCACAAGTCATAAGGTATAATACAATTAAAGGCAACTTGGTGCAATTGCCAGCCATTCCATCCCTTTGACTTCCCTTGTTGATACCAGAGGTGATCCTTTCCAATCTCTCTAAAATATGACAGAATACTATGTGTTTTTCTAATTTTCTAATGAATCACAATTAGTGAGTGTAGTAGATGCTGTGGGTGTCCAGCCTGGATTCCTTTACCAGACTCTATACCCTTTTTCTAGCTGTGGTAAGTACTGGTTGCTAATGACCCATAACTGTGCCCCCCCCCATCCCCTTTCCAGAGAATTGCTGATGCAAGCTGCATCTCCCTAGAGGTTATGATCATCCAGCTAGGCTAAAGCAATGATTGATGGATATGGGGTTACAAATGGCTGGTTACTTCACATCAATGAAGAGGGTCATAATTATTTTTCTGATGTGATCCCATGGAACAGATAAAAACTAGCCCATATATAGGACCACACATCTTTTCTCAGTACTTTCCTCTGTTTTTTATACTTCCCCTGAGAAACTTTCCCTGAAAAGCACCCCTTTAATAAACTTCACACACCAGAACTACTATGTTAGGTTTTGATTATAGGGTGTCCAGACCTAGGACAGTGAGTTTGCCCATGTATTTTAACTTATTTTGTCCTGATGAACTATACAATACAATATCATTGTTAACCAGAATTCCAATGGGAAATAGTAAACTATTCTCTCTGAATTGTTGAAGTCTGTTCTGTTGACCTTAATAAGCTTTTGCAACAGAAGAAAAGTTTCTTCAGTTCAGTAGTGTTCTCTGTGCTGCCTTTATCCATCTGCTTACACAGAAGCATGGTTGACAAAGTTTCAAAGACACAAAGGTTGGAAATTTGATCTCAATGACTGATTCCTACTTCTTTCCTTCCAATTTTAGGTAGTTCACTAGTATTAATTCTATTTGTAGCTCTCCTTTTAAAAGCTTGGCTTTTCAATGTAGAACGATGTCCTGCTACAGTAGAAATAATTATTATGGTCTTAGTTTGTAGTAGTCAACTGGATGACACAATAAAAGATCTTCACTTTGAATCAGTCTGTCCATGTGTGAAATGCGATATATTTTCAGGGTCCTCTGTAATTAGAAACATGATTGTGTAATGTCTGAAAATCTGTATTGGTTTTAAAGAAATCGACCTAGAGCCCATCCTAATCCAGACAAAAGATGTACAAAATTTGAAGGTCTCTTTGTTTTGCTACCAGCTTGTGGTATAAAGGTGGGCTGATTCAGCAATTGGATGAGTTGTGATTCTCGTTGACAGGCTCAGTCCTCAAGGAAATGTCAGGTTGACCCTGCTGCTTAGTAAAACAGAGCATAAACAAAGGTAATAAAAAAAGCAATAGGGAACAAATATTTTAAAGTCGTTATTTCTGTTGGGTGGGGAAGTATACATGATTCCACAGTGGAAGTTTGAACCCTTCACAGACATCAAATCTGTCCTTTGAATGAAACATTATTGTTCAAATTAGATATTACTGATTCTTAATAAAACATTTTGGTCTAAAGAAACTAGCTCTTTGTTTCCACTATGCTATTTCTTATTTATAATCAATATCTTTTAATTAAATCTAAAGCATTCTTTTTTGAAACAAGCATTTGCTGTTTTCTGTTTAGCCATCGGATGTTTATTTTGGTTCAATTTCTTCATGCTCATAAGTGATTTCTGCTGGATTTGGAGGACCTGAAATTGTTAGGATTTAATTTTTGAAGGTGATGCATCCATTTGAAGATCAGTACTAAGAAGTCAGATAATTGTGTTTAATATTATATAATTTATACTTTAAGTATGAAAATCACAGAATTTTATGTTCTAAGACTTTCCCCAGGAATTCTGTTTCAAAAAGGCCACTGCTTTTAAAGGAAACACAAACACATTTTCTTGTTGAATTTACAAACAAAGAAACAAACAAATGGTTTGGAACTTGTTTCTCATTACTAAGAAAGTAGAGATAATTATTATAGCCACTAGTGTTCTTATTCAAAATCCTTTC
Source organism: Rhynchonycteris naso (assembly GCA_037038555.1). Taxonomy (NCBI): domain Eukaryota; kingdom Metazoa; phylum Chordata; class Mammalia; order Chiroptera; family Emballonuridae; genus Rhynchonycteris; species Rhynchonycteris naso. The sequence continues at coordinate 41,719,522 of CM072997.1, read as the reverse complement.
CCACTTACTACATGATTATCATGTCACTTGAAAGAGTTAGATAACATAAGAAGCATCTCTTAAAGTTAGGTACTTTATATACTGTTTGATAGAAGGGAAGCAAAACTTGGTGAGCCAAGAGATAAAGAATTACTTCAGAAAATCTGAATTATTCCCTACTATTTTCCCTGTGGCCTCCATGCATTTTATAGCCATATCTATCTAAATAAAAAATCTATTAAGTTTTTGAAAATAAGAATGGTGGTACTGACAAAATGTTTGCCTAAAATTTTATTATTAGAAAAAAATGGAAATAAAAAATGGGCTTTAAATTTTATATTTTAATGTACTATGTGATTAGGATGTTTTGTACTCTAACTTTTTATTTTTTCAAGATTTATTAAAAAGAAAATCAATGGAATTATAAATTTTAAAGTCTCATGAGACTAAAGTATTGACTAGCTCATAAATCTCAACATCTAGGTCAAAAGTTGGCAATGTAAGAAATTAGTGAGTAAGAGGAAGGACACATGCTTATAGAGTGACTGTAATTTGTTTGGTTTAATGTTTTTCTTTGATTTGTTTTTTTAAATTATTTTTGGCCCATTTCCAAAAATAAATTATGATTTTTTAATCTAGAACAGGGCTATCAACTTCTTACAGTAGTTTGGCCAAGTAGTTCTTTGACTAGACAAACAGAATTAAGTCATTAAGCAGATTAATCACCTGTGAATAAGTAATTATTATTGTAGATACAAATATGAGTAATGTATGGAAAACAGACACTGATATAATGGAAGCCTTTAAATAGTTAAACCTCAATTACATATGTCTATAAAACAGTCAAAGATAATTCAAGAGATAGATACTTTAGAAATAAACAGATATAGTAACATGCTTTATATGATTGTTAAAGCAACTTTTCTTCTGCAACTAAAATATTTAAGGTTAACATCAAAATTAATTCGTATTCTCTGAGTTCCTAACAACTAACAACATAGTGAGGTCATCTAGAAATACTCAGTGATGGAGGTCAATTTAGAAATAAAACTTTATGTAGTTAATTTACTCATTGAATAAGCCACATCTAGGTAATTGAGAATTATTTTCAAGTAGGAAAATATACAAAGTAGAATAGCTACAAAAAAAGAAAAAAGGACAAAAAGTCCCAAGTCTTTGCAACGCATAATGGGTATATAGAATATTTGCTAAAGTAAGTTATATAGACTCCCAAACCATGTAATGTGAATTCTATTGTTGCTGTACTGAGAAAGGGTGAAATTGGGTGTTAGCAAGTTACCTGTTACCCTTCCTCACTTTTCGTCAGGACCATCTGAGGGTTCTAGGTAAATCTTTCTTTGTAGGATCTTTATACAAAAATTTGACTTCAAAAAAGTATAAAATTCATGGGCCTACGTGAGGTATGATAAATTTCCATAAAGCTTCAGAATAATGGTTAGAGCTATTTACATATTTGTTTATTGTCTAGTCATTGCATGTGAAGATTCTTCTTATATGTAGTAGCTAGGCAGCATTGTATCTTGTGTTTTTATTGTTACATGCATAGCTCCTGGATAATCTCATATCTCTCCCCCTGTGAGAAAAAGGTAGCAATGCTGTTATTATTCACAATGCCATAGTTCTTCAGATACTGTTTGAATCGAAACAATATAGATCTTTTTGCCTCTGTAGTTTTCTAACACCATTTAGTCAATGCTGGTTACATTGTTACTCAGAAGTCTGTATCATCCATTATGCCATGAGCACTGGTTTTCCATGACTGTTTCAAAAGTTGTGATTGTGCTTTGTTGATGATAACCACAAATGCAAGTGTTATCCAGCACATGCAGGAAAAATGTGAATCACAAGTTGTTTTCTGGTCAGTAGTGTTCAGAATTTTACAGCATCAACATAGAATGATACATTTTCCAATTATGTCTTCTCTTGAACTCTTTAGACAGTGATGATGGCATTCTTAGGATATGATCTGTTTCAATGTTGACTTTACCCCTGCCTTCCACCACTTCCACCAGGAAGATAGTTGAGAATCACAAGGGACAAGAACAGTGGTTCCATTTTACAAGAAATGTCCACTCTTTGTCCAGTATGGCTCAAGACCAGCCTGACAGAGAACATCAACACATGATGTAAGGCAAGAGAGAACATGGGTTAAAAGAATCACTAGACTGAAGAAGACAAAGGTCTTGAGAGCTCTTGGAGATGAACATGTCAGCCGTAGAAAAACAGACTAACACATGATGTAAGACCTGAGGAGAAAGTGGAATGACAGCGCTGGATAGACCTGCATCCTGGACGTAACACCTCTATCCAAGAAACTCTTATACCAGCTAACGAGCATGGCTGAAGTCTAGGGTTTGGTGGTATGCCATTGGTATCCCAGAGCCCTAAACTTGTTCTATGTTCCTCAGAAATGTGAATTTCCACAAATCAGCATGTCAGCATAATTCCAGAGTCCCAACTTTAACCAGACTTCCATGGCTTTATAAAAGAAATACTATGCCATCTAGCAGTTTCCTTCCTGAAGGCTTTTTAAGACTGGTTTACCCCTTGTATGGGCCAGAGGCTTAGCCAGTGCTCAAAAAAAAAAAAAAAAAAAAAAAAAATCTTAGAATTCTTCTTCTTCACTGTAGGGTGATGTCTTAAAAAACACATCTCTCTCTCTCTTTTTTTTTTTAAAGTGAATTTTATTTTTATTTTTTTGACAGAGAGAGAGTCAGAGAGAGGGATAGATAGAGACAGACAGACGGGAATGGAGAAAGATTAGAAGCATCAACCATTAGTTTTTCGTTGCGACACCTTAGTTGTTCATTGATTGCTTTCTCATATGTGCCTTAACCACGGGTCTTCAGAAGAAGGAGCTTTTGCTCGAACCAGATGAGCCCGCGCTCAAGCTGGCGACCTCGGGGTCTCAAACCTGGGTCTTCCGCATCTCAGTTCGACGCTCTATCCATTGCACCACTGCCTGGTCAGGCAAAAAACACATCTTTAAATGTTGCCTCCTGGTACACAGAGGAGGGCACTTTAGTTATAACTTAGCAACAATTTAAGAACACACTTCAAATTTGGAGACTCAGGCCCACAAGGTCCTGAGTTGATCTGAGTCTTCCTGTCCAATTACACTGCCAGCCGAAGCTGGTGTCAGGCACCAGAAGGAAACGTAGAAAATTTCTTAGAAGGTACATTAAGGCATGGGGCTTCCTGAGGAGCAGGCAAAATTCAAGGTCCCTGCTTTCCTGGGTCTAAGGGCAGTATGGGATTTCCTAATAGATTCTCTGTTGCAATTCTAACTAGTAGTAATTGCCTCATACAAATTTCAGGTGTGTTCTTAAATCATTGCTAAGTTACTACTAATATGCTGTCCTCTGTGTCCTAGTAGGCAACCTTTAGAGATACGTTTTTAAGATATCGCCCTGCAGTAAGATGAAGAATTCTAAGATTTTAAGAGCAAATCACATTTCAAGTATAAGTTCATAAGCATTTACATTATGTTTAATAGTTCATCTTCATTTAAGAATAGTGGACCGAACTCTGAACAGAAACTTTCAGCTCTTGGGCTTCTAACACAAGGAAAATGCTCATGGAAATTGAAGCCATTATTATTGCTTCTGTGTTTTCATTTAAATTGATGAAAGCAAGGCAACTTGTCATTTCAGTAGAAGAAAAATAGAATATATGAATTTTGTGAGAGCTTCAGAAGCTTCCAGTATGAGTAGTAATATAAATCTGTTTTTTAATGTTTAGTTCCGTTCAAAGAACAATAAAAGGTAGTGGAAGTCTCTGTCATTTTGTACTTGGAAAAAAGCAGATATAAAAAAACTGTTACTCTAAAACCATAGAACACATTGTTTAGTTTAAAAACTTTAGAATGACAATAATAAGAAAGAAATGCTTTTTTTTTTTTTTGTGGAAAAATGCATTTCTTTTGTGGAAAAAAAGAAATTATTTCTTTGATGTTGTTATGGAGAAAATATGATGTAATGATCAGAAGGTAAAACTTTATTTCTGTTTTGAAGCATAAATGAATCCCCAACTTCAATTTAATTTTAATTGATTGACTTGGCTTTTCTATTGTCTTCCTCTTCTTCTTCTTCCTCCTCCCCTCTTTCCCTTCTTTTTTTTTCTTACCTTTCTTCTTTTTTTGATACTCTTCCTTTATCCATGAGAAATTTATATTAAAATTCTTTTGTGTCTAAAAATCACTTCTGCCAGATGTTATTTAAATTTACTTTGGAGAATAATTAGTTGAGCCTTTTCCAAAATAGGGAGTCCTAGAAAACCTATTTGCTTTAAGAGAAATGAGTGTTTCAGGTAGAACAATGGGTGTGAAGCAACTCCCTTCACAATTTAAAAATCTTTGTGGTAGCTTGACTAGTGGTGGCACAGTGGATAGAGCATTGACCTGGGATGCTGAGGTCCCAGGTTCAAAACCCCAAGGTTGCTGTCTTGAGTGTGGGCTAACTGGTTTGAGTGTGGGGTCATCAACATGATCCCATGGTCACTGGCTTGAGCAAGGGGCACTGACTCAGCTGGAGCCCTTGGTCAAGGCACATATGAGAAAGCAATCAATGAACAACTAAAGTGATGCAACTGTAAGTTGATGATTCTCATCACACTCCCCCCTTCCCCCAGAAAATCCTTGGGATAATAAATAATCTTATTCTTATATAATTATTACAGAACTGTAAAGCTACTCCTATGTAGCTGTGATAAAGAATAATATAGATGTACATTTGCCACTAAAGAAGGAGCACCAAGAAAGAGTAAATTAAAAAATCTGGACCCAGTAAGATCCCGGTTACTTAAATATAAAGAGGAAATATAGAAATGTATTTGTATCTTTCAATATTATTTTCATGGAAGATTATGTAAGAAAACTTTTGAATATGTCTACCACTGGGGATATGGTGATAGAGGAAGTAGGAAAGGGCTAGCTTCAATTTTTTATTTATTACCCTTTTCTATCATTTGAATTTTCTTAGCATGTTCTATTATGTGAAAGGTAAAATTCTAAGATAGACCCAAGATTTCCTATATCCTTGGAGTACATGCCTTGAGTAATTCCCAGGTCTGTGAATATGAGGGATTTTACTGTTGTGATTTTATTATGTCATGTCATATAATTTACATTAAGAAAGATTATCATCCAGGTATTCTTGATCTAATCACAGAAGCATTTTAGAGGCAAACTTATTTTTTTTTTTTGGTTGCTTGATGAAGGAGAAGAAGGAGGAAGCAGGAGAAGAAGTAATTTTCATCGTTGTCAGAAATTCAAAGCATGGGATTTAAACATGACATTGTTGGCTTGAAGATGGAGGGGACTACATGGTGAATAATGTGAACAGCGTCTAGGAGCTGAGAAAGTCCCCAGTTGATGGCCAGCAAGGAAACGAGGACCTTCATTCTACAAATTGGAAGGAACTGAATTCTGCTAAGGAGAATGAGCCTGGAATCAGATTTTTCTCAGAACCTCCAAACAAAATCTCAGTTCAGCCAATATCTTGATTTCAGCCTTGTGACCCACCAAGCTGAGAACCCAGCCATAGCACACTGGGTTTCTGATCTCCAGAACTGTGAGCTAATAAATGGGCGCTGTTTAATGCTGCTGAGTTTATAGTAATTTGTTACAAAGTTATAGGAAACTACTATTAATCTTCTGTATTATTTTTAAGAAAATAAACAAATTTATAGCAGAGAGTATCTAAGCACTAGAATTATGGGTCATTTTTTACAGAGAAAGAGCTAGAGTCAGAGAGAGGGATAGATAGGGACAGGCAGACAGGAAAGCAGAGAGATGAGAAGCATCAATCATCAGTTTTTCGTGTGCACTTTTAGTAGTTCATTGATTGCTTTCTCATATGTACCTTGACTGGGGGGCTAAAGCAGACCAACTAACTCTTTGCTCAAGCTGGCGACCTCGGGGTCTTGAACCTGGGTCTTCTGCATCCCAGTCCAATGCTCTATCTACTGCGCCACCGCCCGGTCAGGCCCCATTTAAGTAATTTTTTATTGAATTTAAAACCTTAATAAATATTATCTTAAAAATCTCAACTCTTATTCTCTAAGGATAACGTGATCTTTTGAAGTTGGATATAACTTTACTGTACCTAGAAAAAGTCAAATATTCTCATTGATGCCCATTATATATTTTCTTTTATTCATCCCTGTCCCATTCTAGAAAAGGCATTATGCAACATTATATATTAGAAATGTCTTTTCATGAGGGAAAATTTTTTTTAATTAAACAAACAAAACAAAAACAATTTGGAAACTTTTTTTAAGAAAGAGACTAAACAAGCTGTTGGTTCCAGGCGTGATGGGACTGCAGGAGGGAAGAGCATGCCTGTTTGTTCTGTTCCAGTCTACCCAGTGAACCCAGGATCTCTCACCAGTCTTGACATAGAGTATGTGCTCCCTATTTACTTGTTAATGAGAACACATGAATGCACGTGCTGTTGATGTGGCATTTTATTTGTCTTGTAAGTGTTGCATTTTAAAGACTACAGGTTTTCTTCTGCTCAGATTTTCCCTCCTACCATTTTCTTTCATATTTTAGAGCAGAGCAATTTGTATTCCTTTGTATACTTTAACTCGACACCCCTTCAGCTTCCAAGTTTTGCTTTCTTCCACATCTGTCCTGGACATTTATGGTATGTTACACAGCCCAGACACCATGCCTCCACAGCTATGTTGCGTGAGTATTCCTCAAATAACAGTTTTATTAAGACTGAAGATTTATTTTTCCCTCAAATTATTTGTTCCTTTTTTGCTTTGCAACTGTAAGTTTGAAATCTTTATGTAGGGGATTCTCAGCACTTTCTCCTTCCTCAATAGAGTTTCTAGATGCCAAAGATTCTTCTCTTGTTCTCTGTCATATCCACAAATCTAGCACAGGGCCTGGCACTTATACATGCCCAATAAATGTAATAGATGTTAATAAAACCAAAAAAATACCTTTACTGGAGAAACTTATCTTGCAGACAAAAACTGTCCAAGGTTATTGGGTAATTCTGTCCTACCTACCTTTATTTAATCTCTGAAAAGTCTAGTTACAAGGTAGTTGGGAAATATATTTTTTGGTCTCTGACAATAAAAAAAGTAATGGTATAAAGTAAAAAAGAGAATAAAATGAAAGATTATGAAATTATACCTAATGTACATTGGTCTTTCTCTGGTTAATTACAAGGGCAATCCCCTAAACTAAGATACTCCAGCCATCCTGGAAGGAGAGGTTCCTTTTATTATGTAAGGATTGTAAACTATTGATTTAAAGTCCTTAGGAAATTTGACTTTTCAAATAAGAGCACATTCACAATGTTTTTTCCTGCATGTCATTGGGGTTCTGGAGGCAATGAACAATAGACTTTGGAGAACACAGCTAACCCCTGTGCTTCCATAGAGCTTTAGCTGGTTGCAGGCATATTTCTCCTTAACAAAGGACATCTTGCCCCTTGTGCTAAATCTGCAACAATTTTTTTTCCCAACTGTGAACTCAGAAGGCTCAATTTAGCATCCAAAAAAATTGAACTGTGTTCTTTCTCTTTAGTACCTCATTACGAACAATAAAGAGTTGAAGAATGGAGTGTTGGTGGGCAATTTTGCAATGATATATGGCCGAGCAGAACTCAGACTTGCTTTTTGTCATCTGAAGTACCTCTAGGTTATTGACAGGAGTAGATAGATATTTTTTCAACTGCAACATAGAAATGGGAGAGTCACATCATCCTGTGCTCAGTTTACCAAAAATACCAATCCCTTTGACATCCAAGGGTTCTGCAGGCAACCCGCAGGTAGCCAGCAATGCTAATAACAACAAATGTTGCTATTCTCTCAGAGAACCACCTTTCAGTGTGTTTGGGGACTGTCTCCTTAGTGCATTAACTATGCAGCGTTAAAAGCAATCTTTCTACAAATTTCAGTTAGCGGCAAGAGAAAAATTTTTATAAGTTCTGGCAAGAGTGCCTTTGCATTTTATATTCCCCAAAGAAGCTTCTGTGTTTTTTTCAAGGCAAATCCAATCCTATTACTAGCTTCTACTCTCACATCTGTGCCTCAGGCCAGGGAAGGATAACCGAGAGCCTTCATCTCTATAGACCAGAACAGGGGTCGGGAACTTATGGCTCACGAGCCACATGTGGCTCTTTTGATGGCTGCATCTGGCTCACAGACAAATCTTTAATAAAAAAAATAATAACATTAAAAATATAGAACATTCTTATGTGTTACAATTCATTCATTTCCTACTGCTCATATTCATGGTTGTGGGTGGCTGAAGCCAATCACAGCTGTTCTCTGGGACAACACCCAATTTTTATTGGATAATGCATAACGTACATGGGTCATTGTGAGGTCAGAAAGTAAACTTCCTTCTTTTTAATCAAGTAATCAGTTAGCTAACTGCAGAAACACTTTTGACAAAGAAGATGGTTAAAAGAAGAAAAGATGAGGAGTGCCGTACTTTTCAGCAGGAATGGACAGAGGAACTCACCTTTTTGAAGAGAGCAGGTTCTACAATGTGTCTAATATGCAATGATAAAATTGCATCAATGAAACGGTCAAATATAAAGCGGCACTTCGACACACGCCATACTACACTTCCATTGAAATATCTAGCAGGGGACAGCAGGAAGAAAGCATGTCAAGAGCTACTGTGCAGAGTGCAAGCTAGTCAGCAGCAACTCTGTGTGTGGACCCAACAAGGTGACTGGAATTCTGCTAGCTTTGCTGGTGCTTTAGCAATTGTGAGAAACAGAAAGCCATTCACAGATGGGAGGTATGCCAAAACATTCATGCTTGATGTTGCCAATGAACTTTTTGACGACTTTTCAGATAAAGACAAGATAATCAAACGAATAAAAGACATGCCTCTGTTGTCAAGAAGTGTTCACGGTCGTACCATCATGATGGCAAATAAAATTGAGGCAACACAAGTAAGTGAAGAACATAAACACCGCACCATTCTTTTCTCTCGCTTTGGATGAGTCAACAGACGTAAGCCATTTATCCCAGTTCAGTGTGATTGCATGGTATGCTGTCGGTGACACACTATGAAAGAGACAACAAGAGGGGAGGATTTATTCCAGTCTTTCACTGAGTTTGCTAAAGAAAAAATCTACCGATGGATAAATTTATTTCAGTGTGTACTGATGGTGCTCCATGCATGGTGGGGAAAAACAGAGGATTCGTAGTGCTTCTTCGTGAACATGAAAAGAGACCCATCCTAAGTTTTCACTTTATCCTACACTAGGAGGCCCTTTGTGCTCAGATGTGTGATGAGCAGCTTGGTGAGGTGATGTGGATGATCATTCAGGTGGTCAACTTTATTGTTGCCTGAGCTTTAAATGATCGCCAGTTTAAAACACTGCTGGATGAAGTTGGGAATAATTATCCTGGTCTGCTTCTGCACAGCAATGTGTGTTGGTTGTCAAGAGGGAAGGTGCTCAGCCATTTCTTGGCTTGTCTGAGTGAAATTCAGACTTTTCTTGAAATGAAAAACATCGAGCATCCTGAGTTAGCTAACACTCAGTGGCTCCTGAAGTTCTATCTCGTGGACATGACTGAACATGTGAAAATGCAAGGCGTTGGAAATACAGTCTTATCCCTTCAACAAGCAGTGTTTGCATTTGAAAACAAGCTGGAACTCTTCATCATCAACATTGAATCATGTCCTTCACTATACTTTGAAAAACTGGGAGAGTTTAAAGACGTATGCACAGCAAGTGACCCTGCTCAACATCTTGATCTCCAGCTTCTAGCAGGCTTCACATCTAATCTCCTGAAGTCATTCAAAGTGCGCTTTGAAGAATTTCATGAGCACACTCATCTTTTTAAGTTCATCACCCATCCACACAAGTGTGCAGTGGACAGCGCCGATCTGCGTTACATCCCCGGTGTCTTCGTCAGAGATTTTGAGCTACAAGCTGCTGACCTGAAGGCCTCAGACATGTGGGTGATTAAGTTCAAGTCACTGAATAAAGATTTGGAAAGACTTGCACTATAGCAAGCAGAGTTGGTGAGCAAACACAAGTGGGGAGAAATGAAAAAACTTCAACCCACGGACCAGCTGATTGTCAAAACTTGGAATGCGCTTCCTGTCACATACCACAAACTGCAGCATGTGAGTATTTCTGTACTGACAATGTTTGGCTCTACGTATGCATGTGAGTGGTCTTTCTCACATCTAAAGAACGTTAAGACCAACCTAGGATCACGTTTAACAGATGGAAGTCTCAATGCCAGCATGAATCTTAACCTCACCACGTATCAACCAGACTACGAAGCCATCAGCAAAACCATGCAGCACCAGAAGTCACATTAATGGTAAGAAGTGCTTTATTCATCATTGGTTAGCAACAGCATAACAACGTTATTAAAAAGAATTCAGAGACTTATTGTACTTTAAAAGTGTTGGTCTTACATAAAATGTACACATTTACTTGTATTTAGTGTTAAACATATTGTATGGCTCTCACGGAATTACATTTTAAAATACGTGGTATTCATGGCTCTCTCAGCCAAAAAAGTTCCCGACCCCTGGACCAGAAAGTCAAAAACTGCTGTCCGGTTCAGGGCTCCATCAAGAGAACATACAGTTATGATAGGCTTGCACAATATTTAAAATTATGTGAGCCAGTTGACAAAAAATAAAAGCAAGAAGGATTTTATGAAAAAAGAAATCTGAATTTTGACCCTTCTTAATGAAGTTAACGTTTTGGTCAACACTGGGCCTGATTTGCGCCATGGCAACTGGAGTTGGGTCGTGGCTCACAGTTTACCCCAATCCAGGGTGGCTCCTAGGAATGTACAATTTCTTACTAGTAAGTAAAAAAACGGTACCACCTCTGGGTGAATGAATTGAAAGGGTGCTCCATCAGAGAGGATGCATCCCACGTGCAACAATTTTGGCATAATTGTGGGCACTTCCTTGGACCATTTTACCCATGGTGAGCCCCTTTGGGCATTTGAGTTTGTGACCAGTGCCAAAGGCTTCTTTAGAAGAAACCTGCTTGTAGCTTACATCTTGAAGAAAGAGGGCTGGCCTAGAGGGCTGTATTTCTTCAGTGGATCACAATTGGAGACATCAGCATTTGCTTGACCTTGTTCTTATATTTTTTTGAGAAGATAACTGGATGATTTTGTAGGAATTATAATCAGAGGCTAGGTTTCCTTATGCTTAAAGTTCACCTTACTTCCTGCACCTCTACTCTTCGTTTGCTTACCCGGTGCTGATTTGCCGTGTGTTTGGGGTTTTTTTCAGCCTATGAGAAGAGGTGTCCAGACAGGATATAGTGATTTCTCTAACAGCACACAGGAATATGATTCCTTTAACTTAAAGAGTTTGAGACAGATTTCTTGTACTATTTTTGAATTAGCTGATTCTAGTATCTATGTCTGTTAACAACTTGCCCTTATTAAACCATGCCCCAAAGTAAATCCTGCAGCTACTGACAGTGGATGGTGCTAAGGAGCTTAGAAGCCCCTCTGTGGCCTCAGCAAACCTGAATAATAGTCTCTCTGTGGCTCCCCAAGAATCATGAGCTGCTTTTTCTTAGCATTGGTATAACAATCATCAAAATCGTTTACATAGTGTAGAAATATGTGATGATTGCTGGATAAGGGGCAAGTAGTGTGATTATAACATGATGAGTGAGAACTAAGAGTGGTTAAGAACTCTGGAGTTTCCTTCCTCACCTATCTCCTATTAGTTGGACTAAGTTAACTTCAAAAGTCTCAGGTGCAAAAATTACACCTTCTGAATAGGATTTGTTTGATTTAAAAAATATTATTTAGAAAATTAAATTTAATGGGGTAACACTGATCAATAAGAGTACATAGGTTTTAGGTAAACGTTTCTATAAAAGTTGAACTGTTGATTGTTCTTTGTGCTCATCACCCAAAGTCAAATCAGTTTTTGTCACTGTATATTTGTCCCTATTTACGCCCCTTCCCTCCTTCTCCCCCTGGTAACCACTTCACTGTTATCTATGTCCATGAATCTCATTTTTATATTCCACCTATGTGTAAAATCATATAGTTCTTAGCTTTTTGTCATTTACTTATTTTGCTTAGTATAATGATCTTACTAAATGAGATAGTCCTCATGTCTGTCATGTGATAGTTACACAGTACCTGACCATTGTAGGTCTAAGCCTAGTGTAACATAATCTATCAAAAATGTTGGCTCCCTCTTCCCCATATTTGTGTCTTACTGCTTTGAGCATTAGAAATTATAGCAAATGGGAATTACAAATTGTTGCATTGCTCAATAAATATTTAATGAATTGATTTTATGGTGGAAAATCTAAATGTATGAATATCAACTTGTTTTGCTAAAGGTGTGGCTTCTTCATTAGGAAGTTTAAGTGAAGAGTTTAAAATAATTTCAGTGTTTTAAATACTGCAGGACAATGTAAGGGTTAAAATAAAAGTAAGAATGTATCTTTAATAATGAGAGCTACTGCCTGTTCACTTTAGGAGTGAGTTCCTGGTTGCAGAAGTCTTTGTCTTGACACCCAGCTGAGGCAGAATATGAAGGTCACAGTGCCAATTTCATCTGAAACTTGCTTTGTGGTGTCAGAGTCTTAGTTTTTAGGGAAAGACTGGTGGTTGCTATGGAACTGTTAATAATGATTGCTGCCTGTACCTCAATTCCTCATACTCTCAATCTCCAATATAAAATCACTTGGGCTGTAGGGCAGGAAACAAACTTTTGAGCAAGAATTAACTGAGCTGGGGCAGTAATGTCTTAATGTAGAAAATGACTTTCAATATAACCTTTACTAACACTAACAGCTTGGCAATGTCAAAGGAGTTTCTAGTTTTCCAATAGTGGACTGAAATGCATGAGGTTTAAAACTTGATCTTTTGTGTGAACAGAAACATTCTGGGCTTTCATTACACAATAAATGTAAAAAATCTTTATTTTGTACAGAATTGGCCTTACTGTGGATCTCTTATTTTCATGTATATAGGTAGATTCAGACATGTACTGTATTTCTAAGTGGAAAGAGGAAAATATTCCTGTTGAAATATATATGTCTATATATTTTAAAAATAAAATCTTGTAGAAAAGTGACATCTTTGCTATATTTTTGTGAGATTTGTGATCCATGTAATAGAAGCGTCTTACTCCTGAATTATATTTCTAAGATATGGATCTTAGTACTTATTAATGTATAACCAATCTTTGGGAAAAAACTAATTCAGTCCTTGAGCTCCAGGCACATAAAGTTAGAAATGGGTTATTGCATGGGTGGGGAGAAGACATATCTAATTTGGGGACTTTGCAGACTCACCAGAATACAAATAATTCAACAATAACACAGAATAAATAGCTTCCATTTCCACAACTGCTCCTCTCTGTAATCCCAACAGTATGTGTTTTCCAACAATTATCTGACCTTTTCCCTGTTTATTGTTTAAGATTTTAATGCTTTGAATATGGAACATAGAATAAATTGTCAGTAAAATCTAAAAAAGATGTTGAGTATAGTCTTTCACTACATGACATAAGCATTTTTGAAAAGGAAATATAAATATTACATTAGCTCTCACTCTGACACTCAACAGTTATGTGAACTTGAGCAAGAAGTGATAGCAACTTCATAAAGTTTAAACAGGTATGCTTAAGGCCACGAGTGAAATTAAGTCTTCTACCAAATGTATGACACTGCAGAAGACAAAGTTTTATCTGTGTGAATCAATTGAATGTACAGTTCAATACATTCATGTTTGCAGGGCTACTTAATGTAGAATGAGGTCTGGTACCAAACAATAAAAATGCAGATGGAAATATAAAATTCATCAAGCAGCTGCAATAAATTCAGATGCTCCCCAGAGCTGGCAAGGTGATGTCAAGAAAGTTAAACTTGAAAAATGAGACTTAGATTCCTAAATGACATCAGGGAAAACAGAAAGCAGAGTTAATAGGGGAAATCAAGACTGAAACAATAAACATTACAGCTACATTTGGAGGAGAGTTTAAAAATCAATTCTTTCTGCTTGTTTTAAAATTGTTCTGCCAAAAAACTGACACTGTTATATATGTTTTATTTAGTCTTTTTTAACACAGCCATTGTTAGTTCAACAATCTAATATTTGGGGTACATTATTGCAAAACAAGTATATAGTTGCATAGGTTAGGCCATCAACACATTTGTTAAATTTATCTCTTCTATAAGACAAAGCAGTTTGTTTATACTATCTTGGATTAGCTATATTTGTAAGGTTACTTATAGTGAGTGGTAAAAACTAAAGGCGGGGAATTTGCTCCCTGCTACCTGTGTTTAAGCTACAGTTTAATAATTTTTCTCAAAACATTAGCATTTTGTAATTAAAAATAGACAAAGCAATATATTAGTATATAATGTTAGGCCATAGTAAAAATTACCCTGTCTAAATATATGTGCACATATACATAAATACTAGCATGCTTTAGAAAGTTAAGAAACATATTAAAATTATGTGAAATTAACATATAAATAAAATATAAACTGAAATGAAATTACCATTATGTATAAAAAAAGGAAAAACAGAACCCTTCCCTTCCCAAACCTGTTGATTTTAATATCTTATAAACAACATTACATTTGGAATGTAAGGGTTATTTCAAATGTGAAAAACATTACATTAAAGAACAGTATGATCCAATTTCCTAGAAAAAGCAGTATGCATTGAGTAATTTTGGAGATTTAGTTTCATTCTAATATTAGAGAGACAACATCTTTTTGAGCTTCCTTAGAGAAATATTTGTAATATCTTTCATTTAAGAAATAAATGCAGCTTTAACACAGTAAAATACTTTTTATGTTATTTGAAAATGTTAGAAAATAAAATATTGTGAAAAATAACATTATTTCAGGATATATGAACTTCTGTAATATTGTTATAAAGAGTGAAATAGTTGAATTAATATCATAAATGTTTTCCTTTTTAATTAGCAATAATTGTGCCTTGGATAAACCTCATTGGCTACGATACTGCCACTGCACAAAGCTAATATTTTCCTTTTTGAACACATAATTTTTCTCTTGTTCTCTTCATTTTTTGGCATTCTTTGTTTCCTCCTTGCTTATTTCCCCCTATCTCTTTCTGTTTCATTTTTTTTGATAGTCCCAATGTTTCTACAGATTTTACTTTATTAGCTAAAAATTGTAATCTTTAAATTTTTACTTCATTTTTAATTAAACAATGGTTTCTATTAAGTGGATGATCAACTGAACTTCTTCTTCTACATCTTTTAAAAGGTGTTTTCTTTTTATAATTTAAAGTAGTTAAACCTTTAGCTTAAATACACATCTATATTGTATATTATACACTTGAAAAATAATTAGATTCACAAAGTTCTGTGGATATTCAATATATTACTGGTAGACTGTTCTGCAAGCTCATGGAATGACAAAAAAAAAATAAATCACATTTCATGACTAGTATCTTAAGTAGCGTTTGTTTTCTTTTCTAACTAAGCCAAATTAATCGATGTTTTTCAACTGCTCTGTTTCTTCTTCTGGGAAATCTTGGAAAAATTCTACAGAAATAGAGCCTAAGAGCAAATTAGAAGTATAGCTCCTGACAGGTTGCTTTCAGAGTAAATCTTGGTCAGGTGCGTGATGCTACTATGTTGTAAATGACTACTGCATGGACAACAATACAGTAGAGAGAGGATGGTGCTGGAGATGTGCAGTAGTCTGTTCGAGGCTCTGGGACCCCACCTAACTGCAGGTACAGGCTGGGCACAGCAGACTGTGTCATTTAGGCTGTCTGGTCCACCTGAAGCACAGGTGGCTGTCCCAGCTCCTCATCTGACTGTTCTATCTCCTTGGAGGTGAGCATGTAGCCTCCCTCATAGTGCACCTTCTGTGCCCGTTCCAGGGCCACGGATTCCTCTTCTTCATCTTCCACAATAGTCAAGTCCACGTTGCTGTCCATGCCAGAGTTACTCCCTCTGGAGGCTGCCCTCCCAGAATTCCCCTCAGCCCCCTTCTCTTCCGCCAGGACATTGGTGAGGGATGCTTCAGAAAGACCCTCTCCAAATGAGCTCTCATCGTGGTCATTGGGCACTTGTTCATTGCTAGGCATGTCTTCTGACCTGGTCTCATTTTCGGCAGTGCCTTCCCCTTCTCTGACTTTCTTTCGACCGAAACTGAGGGGAGAGACCTTGAAGGGGGAGCTTTTCCCTGAGGATATTTTCTGAGAATTGGAAATGAGAGATTTCTTAATCTTCTCTCTCCTCTCTACAGATACAATCTTTGTCCCCAGCTTGTTCATCTTTTTCTCAATGTTCTGGCGAGAGAATGCTTTCTTGAGGCTATCCACTTTCCGGAGGCTGGATCTTTTTAGTTTCTCTGCTCTACTTTCTTCCATGTTTTCCTCTGCACTGTCTTCCAGGGCCTCCTCATCGTGGGCCAGTTCATCATCGGATGAGAGGTCCACTGTGTGCAAGGTGTCTTCCAGAGACTTGTTTTCATCAGCAAGTTCCTCCTTCCCTTCCACTGGACTGGAAACCGGCTCTTTCGCAAACACACTGGCAGGGATCTCATTTTCTTCCTGAAGAGATGGACAAGGTAGATTTCATGTTATTAACGCATTGCACAGATAGTCATGAACTACTATAATTTCTGTGTGTGTTTTGGGTATGATAAGAACCAAATGTTTGCGGCTTCAGTTTTGTAGAGCATGAAGAGTTAATTCTAAATTGGCCAAGTCTTTCCCCCTAGGCTGGATAAAGCCAAGGACTCCCTATTGGGAAGATTATGAGGGTTTCTGGCAAGGACTCTATCAGTGACAGGCAGAGGGGGAAGTGGGCTGTGGCTCAGCTAGACCAGGAAGCTGCCTAGATAAAGGAGCTAAAGTAAGTTACTGTGAACCTCCTCTTCTACCCAGCTCTGTTTCTGCCAATATCCCATTGAAAAAGAGCCTGGAGGCCACGTTGGAAGATAAAAGATGAGATTGGGGGAGGAAGAAGGCAGGAAGTTCCCCAAGTGTCAGATACCATGTAAAGCCTTGGTCAGGTTTCCATCCCAACTAGAAGTCAGAAGTAAAGATATGGTCCACATTGCTGTCTGTTCAAAAGTGCACACTAATATTTTTGAGGACATAATTTTAGAATAAGAGAAGCAAGAGCCAGACTTACTGGGGACCCACTCATAAATCCTTGAGGTTTAGTATGTCTCTTGTGGGCATTAATAAGGGGTGGTGGCATACTAGGGCCATTTTTAGAGTAGTAAAGGGGAATTATGATGCCAAGTGTAGCTTTTTGAGCCTCTATTGTTAAACTGGGCTTTCTGGGGTAAGAATACCTCAGCCCCCACCAAGCACTAAGAGTGAGGGGATAAACACAGGAATCTTCCCCCAACATGCTATTTCCAGCACACTTCTTTCTCCAGCTCCTGGGCATTGAGGCAAAGCTCTGGCCCTTGCCATGTCTCAGGGAGCAGAGCTTGAGCACCTGGATCCACTGTGCACGGGAAATGGTTCTCCAGTGTTGCTAAGTATAGGGAGATTTGAATTTAGACAAACTTGGACCACACAGCATAGTCCTTTGATTTTTATATTTTTCTTTGAATATTGGAAAACGAGAGCCAGCCAGCAAGGTGCCTTCACATTTTCATGGAAAGAAACAAATGGCACAATAGAAAGACTGTGACAGGAAGCCAGAGTCCCAGTCCTTGACATACTGCTAAATGGCTGTGCGACTTTCAGCAAATAACTTAATCCCCTTGGGTCTCAGTTTCTTCTAGACATATACAAGAGGGTTGAACCTAGATTAGCAGCTTTCAAACTGTACTCCCAGGGACACTAGAGGTTCTGCAAGAAGGCCAAGGTGGGCCAGTTTCCAGAGCCCATACCACCCTGGCTTCAACCAAAGCCCTGATGTTACCTGATTATACTGTGGACATTTGGTTTAAAAAATAACTAGATTTAGTGAATATAAATGTCTCTCTGGGATCTAAACTTCACGCAAAGTTCATGCTAACAGTAAGAACTTTCTTTCTCATTTTGTAATTTTGATTGACTGTAAAATTGAGGTTATAGTAAAAAGCATGCTCTAAGAGTGAGACTGCATATTGTTTTTTCAACTTCTTGCTACAAAGACTAAATGAACAAAGTCTTGATATAGAAAAACTTAAAATCTCTCTCCTTATTACCACTGAATGGTATATATATATATATACATATATATATATATATATATATATATATATATATATATATATATATGTATATATATATATATACTCTCTGAAAAGATACAGCCCTGTGTCTCCCCTTTCACACATGTACTCATACCAGAGCCCTTCCATAAACTGGTTAGAAACAAAAGGGGAAGCATGGAGTAGAGGTAAAGAGCAGAATTGTTGGTTAAATAGAATCTGTGGTAGGGCAAAGAAATCACAGATTTTGTTTCCCAAAGCTCTCTCCACAATGTATAAAATGTATAGTATATTTTAAATGCCAAAATATTTGTCAGGAACACCATATAAAAAACAAAGTTAAAAATCAAAAGAAGAATGGGATTCTCACAAATCATTTAGGACATGGACTTTTGCAGAGAGCAGCTTTCCCATGTTTCAAGTCTCAACACGCTTGTTTCATCGGCATGTACTCCCCATGAAGGTGGAATTTTTGTCCCTTGTTCTCTGTTATGCCCCAGTGACTAGAATAGGTTCTGGCAGTTCAACAACTAGCTGTCTGTTGAATGAGTATGTTGGGTAAGGTGGTTTTCTAAGACAGCCCTGAGGGTAACTGGAGTAGAGACTACTCCTCCTTTGGCTTGGCTTGAAGACTGTGAAAGTGTGGGCCTTGCTTGGTGTCTACAAGGAAGTTGGCTGACTGTTGCTGTAACCAGGATATAAGGAGAACCTAAGGTATGAGGACTGTAGTGATTTCCATTTTTGAGGAAGAATTTTATTCTCAGACGATGAGTGTGCCTGGAAGAGGGGCAGACTGCAATTAGCTAGGGCTTTGAGGCTTAATCCAGAAGCAAATTTACTTCTGGGTTTTGATGAGAGGGCTGGGATGATTTGACAGGAGTTGCTTGCGAGAAAGGAAGAAACCAAGAGTTTAATGAAATTGTTACTAAATGTCCTCAGTGAAGAAGGCAGAAATTTAAGTGGAAAACTGTAAAAATTATTCTTGGTTACAAGAGAAGCACATTTGTATAGTATAATCTCTTAGGGTAATCTAAGGATGACCCTGATAACTTTCTTTTTTTCATCCTCAACAAAAGGTAGACATATTAACTGTACTTCCAAAAAAATTAGACTAATAATTTTGTATTCTTTTCTTAAATGTAAATTTTATTAATAAAAAAGTGTAGTCACTGTTGAGTCTTAGATTCTTTCTGTGTCCTTTGAGGACAATTTGGGGAAAGTGCATGATAGTCTGATTCAGAAATGATCTGTGGTAGATACACCCTGTATATATGAGGACAGTTAAGAGAGAGTGAGAAACCCAAGTGAACTCTTATACAATGCTAGGGAAATTTATACAAGTGTTCTTTGATGCCAACTCTGAAAATAAACCCAGCAGGAACAGACATAATCCAGAATGAGTTGGATGAGTCTTTATGCGACTGGAAACAAGTGAGATATGTCTTCTTGGCTAACTGCTACACTTCTGCTGTCACTTTAATTACTCAAGCAGTATTTTGTGTTCTGTCTACTGGACAGTGTTTATTTTGTGACTTCTTATGCCATCCACCCTGAAGATGAGCCCTTTCTTTTTAACACAGGAATTTGTGAATTTCCAAGCACATGTAGGCCTTAACTTTGCATAATGTTTGTTTAGAAGTGGAAAAATACTGACATTCTTTTTAAAAAAATCTCATTCTTTAGTAATATGTATGCATGGTATTCAACTATCAAGGGACTGCAAGGATGACAGAAATGCAACTTAAACTTCAGACAGTGAATCCTCTGTAATGGCACAGTCCCCCAGGTGTCCAGTGTTACCTGCAGATATTTTGCTCAGGACACACACACCTCAAGGATAGACTTGATATTTCACCTACTTACAGGTGAGGTGACACTTCTGCCTTTCACCTCCTGTCATAAAGTTTTGGATCTTCTTTTTCTAAAGATTCCAAAATTTTTGGTTCCTTCAAGGAGGAGGATCAGCTATACCTCTTCAATGTCGTCACTGTTTACTTATGCTACCCATATATCTGCTAGGATATGGGACTCCTACACATGGCATTAAGAATCCCTGTGGTTGCATTGCTTCCTTGAGGAGTTCTACCCAGCAGCAGCTCACTATTTGCCCTACAGATTTATTTTCAAAAAGCTACCCAGGCTCTGCTGATGCATCTGCTCCCAATTCTGACCTTTCACAAGGACCCTTAGGAATTTTTCAAAGGAGGGAAGAATTAAACAGAACACTTCAAACCTATATGAATGACACACTTGCAGGCAAAGAAAAGAATGGAAAGAGCTCTTCAGAATTGGCATTTATTTCTTACACTTTAGCTTGCTTGCTATTTATATTAATTCTTTTGAACTAATAATTTCAGGTGTGCCCATAGATATCAGCACAGAGAAACCTGCCAACATGTTAGACACTATTTGGGTTGGAGCTCATGGAAGCATACCCTTTAAAAGAGGAGACTGTCTAGCATTCAAAAGGAAGCTTACAGTAAGTCATTTAAAGCTTGAATAAGGAGAGACAAGCCAGCAGTTTGCTCTCCTGTCACTAATTTATCATCCTTGTTGTTAGAAGAAAATAACAAAGGCTGTCATATTCCCACAGGGATGTGGTGGCACCGTGGAGGGATATGAGGACCATAAATTTGTGTCCGTGAAATGTTTTATCCAATAATCTCTAAATACTAGTTATTAAAATGGAACTATGCCCACCTGACATTCTGATTTATGGGTTTCTTTTACACATTGATGGCTTTCTCCGATTTGTGTTTCTGGGGTATAGATTGCCAAGTGGATAACGCCATTGATTAGAATGGCACCCCGAAGGCAGCTGTTGTTGGAATCAGCAAGTCATAAGAATAAAATGCATTAGTTATAATCCCTGAGCAGTCTTTTACATTCCGGAGGATTTAAAAGTTTCATTATTTTTCAGTGTTATCAAGGGTTCAATTCTTTTTTAAGATCACACTGGTTAGGTGTTCTTTGTTACACACCCAAACCCCCCCACAAAACAAAACAAAACCAAACCACACTGAATTATTCAAAAGCTTATGTAGAAAACTCGGTAAACATGAACTTTGCCCTACTGGGATTATAGTGTTTGTTTTTACTCATTTCACAGTTCAGCTCTATAATTTCCATTGTTAATAAAATGAAACCTTACTGGGCACTTTGTGTCTCAGGGCCTCTGCTTCTTTGATATAAAATGAGGTTAAACGAAATGATTATTAAGGTATTTTCTAGCTCTAAAATATTTGATTTTGTGATTTTAACTTAAATACAATGAAAAATAGTTAACAAATTACAGAAGCAATTCCAGAGTATATTAATGCCAAACATGCTTTGTTTTATGCCAGAACCAAAACTATAAGACCTGAGCTGCATTTGAGAACATTTTTTTAATTCAATTCAAACAAATATACTTTACAAATCAGCAGAAGGAGCAACATTGACATGGAAAGGCTGCAACTGAGAGTTTAGTTTTTTAACATATGAAAGAAAGAAATAATTCTTTTGAAGAAATACCAACAATAGTCATTTATTCACTTAAAGTGCCCAAAGGAGTGCTGGCATTCATTAAGTGGAAATAATAACAAGAACCAGTATTTTGTTTATCTTATAAACTAAAGGGCACTGGGTAAGTAGCATATTGAAACCAATATCGCATTATGAGAGCATTAATCAATGTGATGTGACCATCACGAGTTGTCATAAAAAGGTGTTTTTTTTTTTTTTTTATTCCCTGTCCCATTTCTTCTAAGTCTGAATTAATTGAGCAGTTCTCAGAGCAGTGGCTTTGGACAGAGAAAGTATAGTCTTTTAAAAAAATCAATTTTCAAATAGTCTGAAGATGTTACCCTTTTAGCACCTTTCTAAAATTCTGATCTCATCGAAGGAACACAAAAGATGAATATTTGAACACATTTAAAGGCTTGATCCTCCACAAATGTATCCCCAGCAAATATCTAACCTCTACTCTTTTCACCCAATTTCACAATTTTATATGGATGAAAGTGTAAGCTGTCCACGAGTACTCTCATTTTCTTTTCTGGATTTGAAATCTTTCCTAAACTGCTTTTTAAAATAATCATTATTAGAACCTTAAGAGTACATAAATGGTCTTTACACCCTCAGGTGAAGGTCAGTTACCTGTGAAATTCTAGTTGCTTCAATCAACAGAGAAAATTTCCTCTTAACTGTAAATTCACTGATTTTCTTTACAAATTCTATTTTTAGTAAAATGATAGCCATACTTACGGGCAAATAATTAGCCTTATTAGCCTTTAACATTTGCTTTGTGATCAGCAACCCCCCTGAGTCATTTCATTTATACTGGGTCCTGTTACAGTATTTTGAATTTGAACATTGATCTTAAGCTATTGTAAAAGAATGTATAAAGAAAAGCCGCTGAGTTTAACAAGGATTTGACAATTTATTTTATCGCTTAAAGGGAAATGAATTTTCTCCAGTTTTTGATACTATTGGTTATAATTTGAAGTGATTGCTATGGCATGAGAAGCATAACATCTACAACAATGTAAATTAGGAACACATTTAAATAAGCAAATGGCACAATTTCTTTTCTTTTTTTTTTATCATTAGTTTTTCGTTGCCATTGCAGCACCTTAGTTGTTCACTGATTGCTTTCTCACATGTGCCTTGACTGCGGGCCTTCAGCAGACTGAGCAACCCCTTGCTCAAGTCAGTGACCTTGGGTCCAAGCTGGCGAGCTTTTGCTCAAGCCAGATGGGCCTGCGCTCAAGCTGGCGAGCTTGGGGTCTCGAACCTGGGTCTTCCTCATCCCAGTCTGACACTCTATCCACTGCGCCACCACCTCGTCAGGTCAAATGGCACAATTTAAACACGATAAATTAAGAACAAAGTTTTGAATTTTAGAAAATGCAAATGTATGGGTACCTAGAGCCACCCACCCACCCATCCATGCAACCAACCAACCATGCACCTATATATTTTGGAGGGCATAACAGGACCTAACGAACTAGAAATGTAATCTTCTAGGCACGACAGTACTAAATATGCTCAAGTTGGGTAACAGAGTTTTCTTTCCTTACTCTCTTCTTTTATATTCACATTAATTTTTTTTCTTTTAGGCTAGAAAAGCCAATTGATTTAATACAGGAAAGACTAGCACAATGTTCAAGTGGACTAAAAGTGACAAAAATAACTTGAAGTTGTAAAGTGGTACCTGGTACATTACCTGCCCACCTCACTCTCTGCAAAGCTAGGAAACATCGACCCTGCCACACTGGAAAGACTGTGCTGGTACCAAAATGGTCTGTTTAGGGAAGACTCTTTGTGTGATGTCCTTTGCTTCATGGGGAGCTGGTGACATAATACTGATTTTAACATGGTTTTTGTCATACAATGTATGATAGGAGTGTGTGTGTGAATGTGTGCGTGTATGTGTGTGTGTGTGTGTGTGTGTGTATGTGTGTGCATGTGTGCATGCAACATTTAATAAGTCCCAACTGAAAGAGTATAAGCACAGCTGTTTCAAGATCCTGGGTAGGGTGGGGTCAGTTTTCACTCAAGAGGCACATTTCTAACTAAGCAAAAGTACAGCTTCTTCTCTATGCAAAAGCATTTCAAATCCATCCAGAAAGAACTTGTTTCTAGTCCTTGAATTCTTATACCATGCCAATCCCTAACCATTTTAAATATTTTATTTCATTTATTCCTCACCCTAGGAGAGAGAGAGATGAGGGAGAAAACATTAATGTTTAAGAGCACACACTTTGGAATCAATTAAATGTGAGTTCAAATTCTAGCTTCATCGGCTGTCCACTAAATAACTTCAGACAATATAATAAGCATCTCAACATCCTCATCTGTAATTTGGGAGGAAATGAGATAATGCACAGAAAAATGCTTAGTAGAAGGTGCAGGACTTATTTAGAGCTTAAAGGTTTTTCGTCTTATTAATATTCTCAGTGCACAGATAAGGAAACAGAAGCTCAGAGAACCTGTAAAATGTGTGTACAGTTGGCAAGTGGTGAAAGTAAGATTTGAACTAGTGTCTGATGACAAAATTTATCCTCTCAATCCCTATACTAAACCATTATTTACAACAAGTTATCATTTTATCCACTGGCACTATTACTACCCTAGAAACACCTGCTTTAAGAAAGATCAAGAGAAAGAGCAACCTTTCCACTGAGAAATTTCACTTGCATTTGTTTCTTCAAATAATCCTTATGCAGTTCTGGAAAGTTGAGATTTCTAATATCCTTTAGGCTAATGATGGATCACACATAGCTTAAGTACGGTCCAGTTTCTTTCCTCCTAAACTACTCTTAAAAATAAGTGTCCCTAGGGCAGCTTATTAAGAGACCCAGAATGGAGCCTAAACAGTTTGCTCTGGATTCTCTTAGCTTCCACCCTGGTCTTGAGCGCCTCTTTCACCTCTTACTATAAGGAGAATTTCTTCCATTTCTGGCTGTAATTTCATACCTGTCAATCCAATATGACAACACTGGAGATCATGGCAGGGCTGTAGCAGCAGCATGTGTCTGTAAGCTTCTCAACAATTTTTATTTTTAATTTCAGATTTACAATTCTCTTGAATTTTTAGTCACCTATCTTCTTCAGCCAGCCCCCCCCCCCCCCACCAGCTACAGCACATGCATGGCAAATCAAAACAAAACCAATCTTGTCAAATTGTAATTTTCCTCTACTGGATAAATACTTGCTTTTTTCCTCCTTAACTGAGGACTAGGACAAGAGATAATCTTTGATTCATACTGGAAGAAGGGAAATTTCTTTTGGTGACAGGTTTAAACTGGTTTGTACATGTTTGGTTTTGTTTGGAGATCAGTATTTAATTTAGAAATGCCTTGAGAGCTAAGATTTTTAATATCTTTTAGGCTAATAAAGTAAAGATGTTATATGGCTTAAGAAAGGCCCAGTTACCATATCTCTTCAGTTCATCTGGTGCATGAAAAGCTATTCCATTTGCATTAAAAGCTAAAAAATTTCCGGGCTGCATGAAGCCTGAAAGGTATAGAAGGACATCAGCTGTCTGAAGCTTTACAACATCAAGTGCAGTTTGGGGAGGACAAAAAAAGCAGCCAGATGAGTCTTTCCTATTATGGGGAGGAAGGCTTAGGTTCTAACTTGGCAGAGCGGATTCATTTAGAAAAAGAAGGCTCCCTCGGTTTAAATTCCAATTTCTAAATCTCTCTTGGGAGATGAAGGCTCTTCTTGTGCGCCTTTCACAATCAAACAGTTGGTTATAGCCTCTTCCCTCCATGGCTTTGAAATCCTCTCCTATTCACTGGGCCACAACAAGACAGCCCTGGGGCAGGGAGGAATGGCAGTTGCTTCCTGGGCTCTGTGCTGGCAGTATTCCACTGGGCGGAAGAGCTTCCAGCATTAGGCCAGGCTGCCGTTGGATTCACAAATGCCCACCGCTTGGCGAACAACAGCCCCACGCAATTTTTCTGTCCCCAGATAGCCTCTTGCTACATTAATTGCATCATTGATGCATTAAAAATAATTAAGTAGCCTTTTTATTCTAGGGCAACCATTTGAAGCAGAAAACGTTCAAGACAAGCCTTTGTAACTAAAACTGATAATACTGCTTTTATTTTACTTTGCAGATGTGGTCTCTTGGAACAATGAGAATCATATATAGTGTGTTTGTAAAGAGTTATGCTAGTTTTACTCTATATTTTTAGTGCATCGTTTGCTAGAAAAGAACTCAACAAGATTGCTTTGGCCGTAAGAGTCTTAAAAGGAAGAGTCTAGTTGAACTCAGATGGAATCTGTCATCAATACTTGGTTAGTCCCCAAAAGATTGGTAGCCTCTGGACAAAGGGATACTTTAAACAGCTATAAGTTTAACTTCTTGATTTAAAAAACAAAAACAAACTCAAACAAACAAAAACCTCACATGATTACCTCATTTGCACAAAGAGTTAATGAACAACCACTGAATTAATTTGCCCTGTCCAGCTAACAGCTGCAGCCAAAGCTCCAAGTTTATAATGAACAGAGACAAATGAATTTGACTAGGGTTCTGTGCACCTGCTCACCTTCCCAGCCTGTATGGAGTACATCCAGGAGCTCTCTGACAAATGACCCCGCCTACTAACCTCTGGGACATCGGCCTTGAGTTTAGGCTCTAGTGACCTGGGAAATTCCCACCTGTGTGTGCATATTTCACATTTGCCTGCTGAAGGCAGACAGGAACAATGCCTGTGTGTTTGATCCCTGACAAGCAGGACAGATGTGCAAATGTTTGTGAGAGGCAGGCCATCTGAGATGATGAATGTTGAGGAGTCCCAGCTGGGTGGGAGAAGGAGTAGGGAGCACTGACCTGAAAGATGAGCACTTTGAAATGGTTGCGTCTGAGGAGCTGGGCGTGGTTGTTCTCCAGCCTCCTCACCTGCGCGCACTGCTTCTCCAAGCGCTCCTTGACTGCGCGTGTGTGAGCGCTGACCTTGCGGGACTTCTCCAGCAGCTTGCTCACTGTGTTGCTGGTGGAGGTCTGGTACTTGGAGAGCTTGGTGAGGTCGTTCTGGATGCCCTTTACGGAGCCCTCCAGGCTGATCTGCCGCTGCTCCATCTTGTGCTGGTTCTCCTGCACCGCATCCATCATCTTCACCAGCTTGTCCAGGAGCGTTAGCACCGTGACGGCGTTCACATGCGAGTTATCCCGGATGGCCTCCTCCGTGCTCCCCAGGTTCAGGCTGGGGCTCGGCGTGGAGGAAGGCATCGGGCTGGGGCTGGCTGGCTTCTCCTGCCGCAGGTCATAACCCGGGTGCTGGAATTTTTCAGCTTGTGCAGCGTCCTCCCCCATGGCTGGATAGATGGGAACGTTTGTTCTTTTTGTTCCAGTGGGAAGGACAGTGGTGAGGGTTACAGAGCTAGGCCGGCTGGTCTGAGCTCAGAGCACCGCTCTCCAGGACTGGCAGAGGTTCAGACAGGCAACAACTGGCTACACTGAGCTGGGGAACTGCATTCCAGCTGCTCTTAAAAACCCTACTCCACCCAGTGGGAGGCGAAGGTTACAGAACTGAGAACCACTCAGGGTTCAGAAGTATGCACACACTTCCTAAACAACTTCTCCTCGGCACAGGGCACTTTCCTGCAGGTTTAGCTTTTCTTTCCTACTCCTCTTCCCTTTTTAAAATACGTTCAGTGCCATATTTCAATCATGACTTCATCTAGGGGTGGAGAAAAACATGCTAACTTGGCCCAGTTCCCCAGCCTCCAATTGGCTAAAGCTTGTAAACTTTTCTTTGGCTGCTACGCTACAGATGTAACAGAGTGCCCGTTTTTTTTTTTTCTTTCCTGATACAAGTTATTCTAACGGAAAGTACTGTTTGCATTTGCCCTAGAACTGACTGATGGGCTGCAGAATGCCTGGTGTCCTACTCGGAAGGGCCAAGTTTAAAGGGTACTTTCAGCCAAGCTTGTATTGTTAGTTTTTAACTTTTAAGGCATAGAAGTAACCCTAATAATGACAAACAGCCCAGTTCTTGTAACCCTTGTAATTGGGGATGCAAGATAAGTAAAAAGAGACTGAACTTTAGGGATGTTAAAACATGTAATATTGTTATGGACTGTTTTATGTAATAGATGGAACATTTTTGAATGACCACTTTATTTTTTAATATAAAGCTTCTTTTGAGATGTTAAAATTTGAAAGAGGAACCTCCCCCCACCTCCAGTAAGCCTTGTCTCTTGAAGAAGAACTCACCATGCTCATTTGTTTTAACTAATTTTTAATCTCTACTGAAAGATTTTCTCAAATGTCCATTTCTGCAAGGCATTTATTGACACATGCCCAGAAGTGTGACTGTCAGGCAGGTTGAGTTGGAGTTTCTGAAGTGCCTCTAATGTTTGACATTTCCAAATTCCTGTTCAGTGAAGTGGCACACCTGTTCTCAAATGTGGCCGTCCTCAGCCGAGCCCTTGGGACGTGGGGCTTATTTTCTAAAACGACTTTACATGCTTGAATTGGTTTTAAATGTATTCAGCCTTCGAAAGTGCTTTCAGCAGGAAGTTTGTAATAGGTCTTCTATGAACAATTTTGAGAACACAAATGCCAGCTCATGTTGGATCAGGGATTGATAATAGAAACGTGCCATTCTTCAATGGCAAAATCTACACATCAGTAACTCAGTCAGTGGGTCATTTGTAGTCACACTTATCGAATTTGTGAATTTCCACTATCCATTCAGTTCTCTGATTGATGAACTCTTCAGAAAATACTAACAGCATGATCTAAGACCCTGCCCTCAGTGAGTATACCTGTTAGGTGAATTAAAGATATTTACAGTGGCCCCCAATGATTTCATCAGAAAACTGTTACCACCAAATCCCACTTAAAGTGAATCAGTTAAAAATAGGAACAAAATGTGAAAAGATTTGGTTGGAACTTCATCTTTAAAATATGTAAGAAAATCATTAGAATGAATTTACCTTACATTTAACAAATTTTAGTTGGTCAATGATGTGTTAAATATTAAAACAAAGGATGAATCAAATGCTGATTTTGAGAAGCATATTTTTCTAACCAAATTATACGGTATCATAGAGCAATATCCTTTCACATTTGACTTCTATGGGCAAGTCATAAAGAGGGTCATTATTGCAAAAATATTTGAAGGCTTCATCGGTTTCCCAAGAGCCCTCTCTTAAAGGTTGACAAGCAGTTATTGTGCTATCATCTGTGTAGATTTTTTCTTCTTTAAATGGTTAATTATTCCAGCTGCAGATTCTCGTTTGTCAGAGGAGTTGCCCATGATTCAAGGGCTTCTATAACATTACCTTCCTCAACTTCATGGTTTCTTACATATTTTGAAAAATTTGCAATTTTATGTTATAATCACTTTGCCCTGATTTTGCATTGATTTGAACTGATTTTGCATTACATCATTGGATATTGTATAATCCTTTAGATGAACAGAGACCTTGAAGACATGGGGTTGATGTAGGAAAAAGAGAAAGGCTAATTGTTAAACAGGAAAAAAAAACTTGCAAATGGGGTTATTTATTTTTAAGAATTAATTTTGAGTGACACAAGTAGCAATATCATAACAGTTATCTATTGCTGCTTAACAAACTAGCCTGAAATTCCAAGGCTAAAAACAACAGTCATTAGTTTTATTTACTCATGGTTGTGGATTGGGTAGGCAGGGCTCAGCTGGAATGGGTCATCTCTGCCAGGCATGCTCATTCAGCTGTGATGGAATCCAAGATGGTCAAATAATATGACTGGCTCTTTAGCTCGGATGACTAGGCTGTGGGATTTCTCTCTCCTCAGTCTTCCAGCCTCAGGGAGGTCAGGGAGTGAATGCGAAAGCTGCAGGATTTCCTAAGGTTGGCATTCTCTTCTTGTCATTTCCACCACATTCAGTTGGTCCAAGCAGGTCATAGGCAAAGCTCAGATTCAAGGGGACAGGAAATAGACTCCACCTCTTTATGGAGGAGCAGCCAAGTCCCATGATAAAGGGTAAGCCACCTGGGAGAGACTGTTGTAGCCATCTTTGGAAACAATCTACCATAACAGAAATGCATTTTTTTTCAAAAGGCTATTACAGATAAAGCTAGAGGCCCTCTCTATCACCATTTTTTTTTCATTTCCTTCCACCTCTTGTAAAAAGTAATTATTTTTATGGATTTGAATTTTATTTTTCAGAAATTATATTTATATGTGATCAACTCATTTGTGAGAGGAGAGGAGATAGAGAGACAAACTCCCACATGTGCCAACCGGGATCCATCCAGCAGCCCTGTCTGAGGCCGATGCTTGACTCATCAAGCTATTTTTAGTGCCTAAGGCTGACACACTTCCACCAACCAAGCTATCCTCAGTGCCCAGGATGGATGCTTAAACCAATCATGCCACTGGCTGTGGGAGGGGGAGGAGGAGGGAAGAAGAAGTGGGGGGGAGAGAAGCAGATGGTTCCTTTTCATGTGTGCCCTGACCAGTATTCAAACCTAGGACATCCATACATTAGTCCATCACTCTATCCACTGAATCAACAGGCCAGGGCCACACTCACAATTTAGTTGACATAAATTAAATTCTATTTCTATCTGAGAAAAATGAATGAAATTAAGCAATCAACTCTTAAAAGAAATTTTTGAAAAATTAAATCTTATTATATATTATGATCTTCATTAAAAATTAGATAGTGACATTTAAACCTGATAAAATGGCAGATAGGAGGCTACTAGAGGTTTTTTATGTTCAAGTGATGTGTTCAAAAAGGATTAGTGCAGCCTTGGCTGGATAGCTCCATTGGTTGGAGCGTTGGCCTGAAGCACAGAGGTTGCTGGTTTGGTACCCCATGGGGGAACATGGAGGAATAATCTGATGTTCCTGTCTCCGTCTCTCTCTTTCTTTCCCCCTTCCTATCTGGCTAAAATTAATAAATAAAAAAAGAAAGAAGGATCAGTGTCTGCCTGATCAGATGGTGGCGCAGTGAATAGAGTGTTGGCCCGGAACCCAGAGGACCCTGAGGTCACCAGCTTAAGTGTGAGCTAACCTGTCTTGAACAAGGCCTCACCAGCTTGAGCATGGGGTTGCCAGCTTGATTATGAGATCATAGACATGACCCCATGGTCAGTGGCTGTCTTGAGCCCAAGGGTGACTGGCTTGAAGCCCAACGTTGCTGGCTTGAGCCCAAGGTTGCTAGCTTGAGCAAGGCGTCACTGGCTTGCCTGGAGACCCCTGGTGAAGGCACATATGAGAAAGCAATCAATGAGCAACTAAGGTGCTGCTACAAAGAATTGATCTCTCTCCCTTCCTGTCTGTCTGTCCCTATCTGTCCCTCTCTCTGTCTCTGTCTCTCTCTCTGTTTGTTGCTTAAAAAAAGAAAGAAAGAAAGAAAGAAAGAAAGAAAGAAAGAAAAAGAAAGGGAAAGAAAGAATCAGTGCAGTCATAATATGGAGCACGAGGTGCCTTAGTTGATAATGTTTGTTGAATGGGAAATAAGTGGTAGGCACCGGGGATGCAAAGATGAGTGACATATATTTGTTACCTTTTAAAATCTCTCACTTAACTTAAACTAGGCAGGTTGGCAAATACCGGTATAGATAGATATACAGGTGTGGCTCTAGAGTGGTGTTCATGACGGCTTTAGTCACAAGAGTATGGTTAGGGCTCTGAGTCGTCCATTCAGTCACTAGCTGCCTACTGTTATCTCAGGCCTGTAAGTCATATAAGCACTGAGCTTGCTCTATAAAAATGCCTATTTTATTTCCGACTAGAGCATCAGCTTCAGTCTCTATGAGATTTCCCATTCTGGATCATTAGTAAGCTCTGAGGCTTGGCTAACCCCTTAGCATAACTTATAGAGCAGAGGCAGCTCAGTGGCCTTCTTGGGATGTTTCTTTTTCATTTAAACCCATATGGGAATCCTAACACTCTTGGTCTTACTACTGTGGCAGTGATAGGACACCTAGAATGATGAGCCTACAGAAAAGAATGCCTTTCCCCTCAATGGCTAAAAAGCAAAGAAGGATAAACAGGCCCCTTCATTTATCTTTTCTTTTGATCCTGTATTGGAATTGAGAAGCCTTTGAAAGGTTGGTTTGCCTCTTAAGCAAGAAGTTGTAAGGCTATAGTAACCATATGGAAAGTAAAAGGAGCAACATGATAACTTTTTTAAAGAAAGAAGGAGACAGAGAGAGAAAATAAAAGGAAGGTGTCTACCAACAAGAAAGTGGAATCTTTTCACCTCATTCCCTTTTTTTTTTTTTTTTTTTTTGTGACAGAGACAGAGAGAAGGCCAGATAGGGACAGACAGACTGGAAGGGACAGAAATGAGAAGCATCAATTCTTTGTTGTGGCATCTTAGTTATTCATTGATTGCTTTCTCCTATGTGCCTTGACTGGGGGCTACAGCAGAGTGAGTGACCCTTTGCTCAAGCCAGCAACCTTGAGCTCAAGCTTGTGAGCCTTACTCAAACCAGATGAGCCCACACTCAAGCTGGTGACCTCAGGGTTTCGAACCTGGGTTCTCTGCATCCCAGTCTGATGCTCTATCCACTGCGCCACCACCTGGTCAGGCTCATTATTTTTCTTAATGAGTACCATCTACTATCTACTTATGAGGTACCCTTGATGTCTCCAGCTTTTGGCTGTTGGGAGGCAATTCTTCCTGGATATTTCATATTTCTGAATGTCTTCTGAGAAGATACCCTGAAAATCTTTGGTTCTGGATTGTCTTTTCAAGGATGTTTGTATGGTGAACAACTTTAGAAAACAGAGATAGTAGTAGAGGACAGGTTTATATTATGTACAGTATAGTAAAGATAATTTTCCATCTGGGGCAAAAATTGGGTAGGTTGTTTGCAGCCTATTATAAAAGACAGGCATTTTTTGCCCAGCCAATTAGCACAATGGATAGAGTGCTGGCCCAGTGTATGGGCGTCCCAGGTTCGATTCCCGATTAGAGCACACAAGAAAAGCAACCATCTGCTTTTCTCCCTCTTCCCCTCCCACAGTCAGTGGCTCAATTTGGAGCATCAGCCCAAGGTTCTAAGGATATCTCTGCTGGTTGAGTGTGTTAGCATCAGGTGCTAATAATAGCTGAGTTGATTTGAGCATTGTCCCCAGATGGGGGTTGCTGGGTGGATCCTGGTTGGGGCAGATGTGGTAGTCTGTCTTATCATGTCCCCTCCTCTCACTTAAAAAAAAAAAACGGGGGCTTTCTAAATTCCTCAGATGTGATGCAAATCCATGGCGTGTGCAGGATTCACCTATAGCTACCTCTCTGTCACCCCCATGTGAGTTAGGGAGAGGCAAAGGGAACTCATATGAACATGAAGCTTTATGTGCCCATGTGCCATGAATAGTAGTCTTTGTCTTTGGGTCAGACTCGTACCTTCTGCTATGATACTGGGCGAGGTTAACTTGTTTGTTTGTAAGTAGGGTAAAATGCCAGACCATTCACAGTTCTTGCCATTGGTCACTTTTCTCTAACCTAATCATAACATCTTGCACAAATGAAGTTGAGAGAATGAGGTTGAGAATATGGAAATATATTTAAAGATAGTGGAACCAGGGGGC
The DNA here is from genome assembly GCA_037038555.1 of Rhynchonycteris naso. Lineage (NCBI taxonomy): Eukaryota > Metazoa > Chordata > Mammalia > Chiroptera > Emballonuridae > Rhynchonycteris > Rhynchonycteris naso. The sequence continues at coordinate 41,686,336 of CM072997.1, read as the reverse complement.
TGACTAACTTAGGAGTTTCAAATGGCACTTGCATCTGTAACTTTTGTGGACTGAATCCTGGGTAGAGATAGAATACGCATAGGGAGACAGTTTCTAGGGGGTAATCTTGTCTTGACACAACAGGGGTTTCTGCTACCAGGGCATGCTCACAGCTCAGTGAGGGCAAGCTTTTATATTATATTGCATCCTGCCTAAGAAGGTCTTTAGTCAGTATGATAATATCTCTGTGGTTACAGGTTTTATTTTAGAGACTGATGCAGATTCTTATTTAAAAAAATAAAGCTTCCATGCGAATTATCTTATTTGGGTTTGGTGAGTGGCATGGATATTTGCTACCCCCATTTATCATGCTTCTAAAAATGTATTCATTCATATAGTTGTTGAATATTTATTAATCACCAATCATTTGAAAGTTACTGTGACCAGCTCATGAATGTATTGAGTAACAAATATATGTCCTTTTCCTTATAGAACTTAAGGATGAAAGAAAAACATAAAGTCTGTGTTTTACATTGAGGTTATTATGTTCTAGGAAAATGCAATGTGACTAAGTAAACATGGCTGCAAATTATTTACTACTCTTCCCACTGAGAGTGGAATCTAATTCCCATTTGTTTGTACCTCAAATAGCCTTAGTGACTTGCTCAGCCAAATAGAATGAGCCAGAAGTAACGTGTTGGGACTTCAGAAACTAGGATAGAGGAAGGTTATCATTTGCTCCTGGGTCTCTTAGAACACTAATTCTGGAAGAAGCCAGGCCCATGTAAAAAATCTGACTATGTTGAGACTACCATGCTGTGAGGAAGCCCAAGATAGCCACATGGAGAAGTTAGAAGGAGAGAACAATACCTGCTTCCCCAGCTGTGCCAGCTGTCTTTAACCAGGCAAACACCTCCTTCCCCCTTTCCTGCCCAAGTGATGCCCTAGTCATTGTGAAGCAGTGATGCATCATCATTGCTGTGCTTGCCATAATTTTTAACCCACAAAACTGTGTGTATTAAAAAATGACTTATGTCACTAAGTTTCGGGATGGTTTATTATGCAGTAACAGATAACTGTGAACATGGAATTTGCAATGAAAATGCAGTTCTTTAAGAATTAGATCAGTCAAAACCTTCATGTTACACATTACGAAACCCATTTTCTTAAGGTTGAGGGATGTCATCCAGTTAGGGCCAAGCTACAACTCAGGTTCAGGCCTTTTACATTCCCAATCCACCCAAATGCCACACTTTGTCAAACAACCTTGACTGTGAGCAGAAGTGAGAGCCACTGACCAAAGTACGCTGTGTTGCTTATTTGTTTGTTTCAGGTTTCATTTCATATTTATTTTCCTGTTATTTCTTTTTAGTGTTTGTTTTGTTTTGGTTTTTATTAAATAAAAAGAACAGGGGAAGAGGGAGAACCTACAGTGTCTTGGGCTATGAGAGAGAGCCAGGGGTCCTTCCCTCCCTCTCTTCAAGGTGCATTGCACACTTGGCTTGAGGTTTGAGCTGGACAGGAAAGGCAGCTGGGAGTTCCAGGAGAGGTCAAAGGTTGGGACCTATGATTCATTCAGCCAACCCAGGAAGAGTCAAGAGCAGATAGGGAGACTTGTGGACCCCAACTGCAGTTCATCCCAAGGGCTGGATGGCTGAGACCTAATGTCTAGATTGGGCCCTTTCTTACCGCAGAAGGAGGAAGGGGCAACAACATCGATCATTGGAGAGTGCAAAGCTGTGGGACCGAGTGGCTGGCCCCTCACTTGTAGACATCCCAGATCCATAAGTTTGTCAGTATTTTTTTAAAACTGAGAATCTGAAACCGTACTGGCAAAATTACTCTGCAAAATAAGTTTAAGTATTCATTAAATTATAAAATGTTATCACTAGAAAGGGCCTTAGAAATCAAGTGGACAAGTTTTATAAATGAGGAAAGTAAAGCCTGAAGACACAAAGTTTCCTTTGCATTATAGTACATTTCATCATGTTTGCCATTAATCAGGCCCGACATTATGACTGTGTCTATGCAGCAGCTTAAAATTGTTTCAGAGATACTCAAAATATGTTTCAATAAAGCAGTCATGCACAGGAGGACATCCAGCCAAACCTTACTCCCTCAGCACTTGTCACCTATGCTTGTTACCTGGATTTCTGGCTCACTCAGTAGTTATTTATTTTTTCAGTTGGAACAGAGCCATAGCTTCAACTAAGAAAATAGCTCTTTGAGGCCAACAAATGTGAGCCCAGAGGGAGAGGAATTTGGAATCGCACATTTTTAGCATTCAGAGATAATTCGAGATACTTCAAGTGCTTTCTAAGTGTAAACTCCCAGGCAAGTGCTTCTTGCTACCATCATTATTGCCTGCAAAAATATTTTATTGCTAAAATGCATTTTATTGCCAAAATATTTTTGATAAAAAGCATTTATATAAGTGGTTTCTATATAGATATGTGGTAGACAGTTAGACAGATATGCAAAGGGTCAAGAGGATGGGTCAGGCACAGAAGGTCACCAGGGCAGAAAGTCCTGGGTGCCCAGCAACACGCAGAACTGGGAAAACAAGGACCTCACCCCAGAGTAATCTTACCTCCCCTAGCATTTCGCTGGTCATTTGCTAGACTCTCTGACCTTTCATATCACTGATGCAGTTCAGACCCTTCCCTGACCTTTCCTCCCCTGGTATGTGGTAAACCCCTTAGAGGAGGAATAAGGAGAAAAAGAATGACTTCCTGGGATGACCACCCCCTTAAGCATTCACCTCTAGGGGGATAACAGCTAGGTCTCAGTTGTATCTCAGCTCTAGGCTCAGAAAAGCAGCCAGACCAGATAAGAGGACCCCATAGCTGCCTGAGGACAAGCTGCATTGACTAATGACCATGGAGTGACCAATCAGTGGACACCATGACTCTGAAAGGACACACCTGAAAAGGTGATGACTATTCTATTGAGAGCCTTCCCTGGAACCATACCTAAAATCCTTGCCCTTAAAAGCCCTTAGGTCAGAGGACCCAGCAGCAGTGTGCTCTCCCTCCTCAGCACACACTCTCCCCTTCCTGCTCCCCTTCCTTTGCCCCTTCTTCTCCCACCCCAAGTGTGTTTTGCTTGCCTCTTCCTTTCACCTAAGCTCCAAGGGCCTTTCTTTTGCTTCTATAACTTGTTTCCTAAAGTCCATTTCTTCTATCTCTGTGACTTGACTTTCTAAATAAATTTTCTCTTATATTTTGAGTCTTGACTCTGAATTTTTTCCTAGTCAGAACTCAAGCACCAAGGTTGTTGAACTGAGATCCGATCTGAACCCACCCGTCTAACACCTGGTGCCATTTTCTCATTGCCACCAACAGATACAGCCTCATTTTAATCAAGGGTCCTAAATTTTAACATGAATATGCAGAAAACATAAAAATGATTAATAGGTAATTCACAGAAATCCATTATGGAGATGTTCATTAACTCAAAAACAAACAAACAAAAAACCACACAGAACAAAATGAGAGGAAATGGTGTTACATTGTTACAATAAGGATTTAAATGACCTGTAAAGAATTTCCTGACAAATACCAGATGTGGTTACCAAAATGGTTTTAGAATCTCTTTAAATTTTCAAATTAAACATGGGGTGCATTTCTTTTTTTCAGTCGGTGATATGGTGTCCTTGGGATATATTCCTATAAGTGGGATAGATGGGTCAAAGGGCAGTTCCATTTCTAATTTTTTGAGGAATCTCCATACTGTTTTCCACAGTGGCTGCACCAGTCTGCATTCCCACCAGCAGTACAGGAGAGTTCCCCTTTCTGCACACCCTTGCCAGCACCTATAATGTGTTGTTTTATTAATGAGCGCCATTCTGACTGGTGTGAGGTGGTATGGAAATAGCCCAAGTGTCCATCAGTGGACGAGTGGATTAAAAAGCTGTGGTACATATATACAATGGAATACTATGGTACCATGAAAAAGAAGGAAATATTACCTTTTGCAACAATATGGAGGGGTCTGGAAACTATTATGTTGAGTGAAATAAGTCAGGCAGAAAAAGAAAAATACTATATGACCTCACTCATTTGAGGAATCCAAGGAACATTGAGAACTAAGGAAAGGGATTGAGACAGAGGAGGGATCAAAGGGACCAGAGGAAAAGAGGACCTAGGGAAGAGGGATGATAGGATGGGATAAACCTGAAGGGAAGGGCGGGTGCTGTAGGGAGGAGGGTAAGGGAGATGTTGAGAGGAATATGGGGGAGGGGGGATGCAGTCAGGGTCACCCTAGAATCTATGTAAAAACAATTAATTAAATAAATTAAAAAAAAATAAAAACAACTAAAAAAATTTCAAATTAATATAACTTTCTTTTAAGACAGAGTGAGAACTTTTTGTTGTCCTTGTTTTTCTCTCTTTTTTTTCTTTCTTTGTTAATTTTTTTTGAAATAAGGAATAAAATTCTTAGTGTTCATTCAGCATTGTAAAGCCAGTAGCCACAGCCACCATCACAGCCACCTGGCCTATGCAGCTTCAAATTTGATTCAGACAGACAGTAATGAAACAACAGAGCCAAGAACTGGAGGGCCATTACCTTTTATCATAGCTTGCATCCAGTGGGCAAGAAATACACACAGTGGGAAAACACTTCCCTTTCCATTCAGGGCTCCCAAAGCCACTGACTTATCCGAGTTTCCTAGAATCAAAGGTTTCTACCTCACCAGCCTTATTCACCTCCGTTTCCCATCTCCTTCTCTCTGCTTTCCTCCAGCATGGGCTCCTCTGCCCCATTTTATAGTGTAGAAATCAAAACGTTTAAGCCAATATACAGATAAGGAAGTCTCTGATACAAAGTCACTTATCTGAGGCATAATGGGATTCCTCATGAGAGTGCACCACCCTACATCATGCAACAGTCAAGGGTGTGGGGAAAAGCTTAGTTTTAAAAAGATCTTAGTATTAAAACTAAGCCTTAGGCTATGAGGACCCTGCCTGCTTACAGCCTGTCCCCTACACCCAATGCAAACTATAAGTGAACAAACATATATATCATATTTACAAACTTATTTGACCAACAAGCATGGTACCTGTTGGGCAGATAAAATATAATATGCTCACTTTGTTAAAGATGGCGCTGCCCACATGTAAAGCCAGTAGTCGCGGCCACCCTCACAGCATCCTGACCCGTGCAGGTTCGCATTAGTTTCGAACAGTCAGTAATGAAACAAAGGAGCCAAGAACTGGTGAGCCATCAGCTTTAATTCTAGCTTGCACCCGGCAGGCAAGCAAAAACACACACTGGGCTCTAAAACCCACACATTCAGTACTCACTAAGCTACTGACTTATCCGAGTTTACTAAAATCAAAGATTTCTAGCTCACCAGACTTATTCACCTCTGTTCCCCATCTCCTCCAGCACAAACTCTTAACAAACTGGCTTCTCCCTCAGCACTGTGCCATCTTGGCTCCTTCTCCTCTCCACATGGCCTTAATCAGCTCTCCTCTTTAATACCAACCTCAGGAACTCAGGAACCAAAAGAGAGAGATCAAGTTACTGGTTTCTCCCACTTTATACCATAGAATCAAAACCTTTAATCCAATTATACGAACAAGGAAGTCTCTGTATAATGGGATTCCTCAGAAGAGTGCACCACCCTACATTATCCAATCAGTCAAGGGTGTGGGGAAGAGCTTACTCTTAAACTAAGCCTTAGGCTATAACGACCTGGCCTGCCCACAGCCTGTTCCAGAACACACATTAATATCAATGAACTTCCATGTGGGTAGCGCCATCTTTAACAAAGTGAGCATAATATATTTTATCTGCCCAACACCACATTGAAGCCCATCACACAGGTGATATTATTTGCCCTTATGCTTGGGATGGCTGTGGGGGAAAAGCTGTAATGTAAACAGGCCTGGTCGTTAGAGCTAAAGGCTTTGTTTTAAGAGTAAGCTTTTCCTCACACTCTTGACTGATTGGATGATGTGGGGTGGTGCGCTCTCCTGAGGAATCCCATTGTGCCTCGAATGGGTGGCTTTGTATTGGAGACTTCCTTGTTTGTGCAGATTGGATTAAAGATTTTGAATCTATGCTATAAAGTGGGGCAGACCAGGAGCTTGCTCTCTCTTGGTTCCTGAGATATTAGAGAGGAGAGCAGATTAAGACCACGTAGAGGCCAGGAGAAGCAGCCAAGATGGCAGAGGGCTGAGGGAGAAGCCAGTTTGTTAAGAGTTTGTGCTGGAGAAGGAGATGGGGAACTGTAAAGCCAGTAGCCAAGGACACCATCACAGCCGCCTGACCCGTGCAGGTTCGCATTTGATTCGAACAGTTGGTAATGGATCCAAGAACTGGTGAGCCATCAGCTTTAATTCTAGCTTGCACCTGGCGGGCAAGCAAAAACACTCACTGTACTCCAAAACCCACACATTCAGTGCTCACAAAGCTACTGACTTATCCGAGTTTCCTAAAATCAAAGGTTTCTAGCTCACCAGACTTATTCACCTCTGTTCCTCATCTCCTCCAGCACAAACTCTGCATAAACTGGCTTCTCCCTCAGCACTCTGCCATCTTAGCTGCTTCTCCTGGCCTCCACATGGCCTTAATGTACTCTTCTCTCTAATATCTCAGGAACCAAGAGCCAGAGATCCAGCTACTGGTCTCTCTCACTTTATAGTGTAGAAATCTAAACCCTTAATCCAATCTACAAACAAGAAAGTCTCTGATACAAAGTCACTCATCTGAGGCACAATGGGATTCCTCATGAGAGCGCACCACCCTACATTATCCAATCAGTCAAGGGTGTGGAGAAAAGCTTACTTTCAAAACCAAGGTGTAGGCTAAAACGACCCGGCCTGCCCAGAGCCTGTTCCCCAAAACACATAAATATCAACGGACTTGCATGTGGGCAGTGCCATCTTTTACAAAGTGAGCATAATATATTTTTTCTTCCCAACAGGAACAGAGGTGAATAAGTCTGGTGAGCTAGAAACCTTTGATTCTAGGAAACTCGGATAAGTCAGTAGCTTTGTGAGCACTGAATGTGTGGGTTTTGGAGCCCAGTGTGTGTTTTTGCTTGCCCGCTGGGTGCAAGCTAGAATTAAAGCTGATGGCTCACCAGTTCTTGGCTCCAGTGTTTTTTTACCGACTGTCCGAATCCAATGAGAACCTGCATGGGCCAAGTGGCTGTGATCCTGACCCCGGCTACTGGCTTTACAGTACATCAAAAAACAAATTCACAAAATATACCTCAAAATTAACTACTTTAAAAGGCTTATAAAATTCTGAAACAGGTGACTAAAGGAACCTCTAGAATTTTCTTCAAAGGGTAGATTTAAGAGTGAATAAACAGCAGCAAGGTTCAGGGGAAGAAGGAGGGGAAGACGGAGAAGAAGGCTCAAGAAAGTCTAGCTTTTGAGGAGTGCCAAATCAATATGCTCCTCTCACAGTTCTATCCAGAGCCCTAGGCCTCTCCAAGCATCAGTATATTCATGAAAGTAACAGCGGAATTTCCGCCCACTTCCTTCAGTATTGTTTCTCAAGGTCTTAGTGTCTTGAGACAATATACATAGAAAATACTGTATTATAAGAACAGCATTATTACTGAGTTACTCTGCTAATTGAAACCTCTTTGCTTCAAGTCCTGCTTGCATTGGGACTCTGTAATGAGAAAAGCAAAAGCTAAGGTTATTGTGAGGTTAAGAGATTTCCTGAAGCTGAAAAGGGACAACTTCAACGCTTCATTAGGAATTGCTTGTATTGTCTTCTAATTGCTTCTTGTACGTAAATCTCATCTTTCCCAAAAGATTTCAAACTTCTCCAGGATGAAGTTCGAACTTCTCCAGGATATGAAGACTTTGTTTCTATTTTTTGTGCTGTCTAAAAGTCTAAGTTTATTCTGAGCATGCAGCAACCCACTTAAAGTAGTTGAGAATTTATTGGTAGGGAAGGCTAAGACACACCCATGTACTTCTTCTGGGAATGCCACAAAGTGTCAGAAAGAGATAGCAGAAGAAGTATTAATTTTGAATATGGCCTATGTAACATAAGACATGAAAATATTTTTGAAAAAAATTAAATTCTATCTTCAAAGCCAAGAAGCTAAATTAGACTGTTGCATAAATAATTTTTATTTATTTAATGTATGTATTTAATATGTCTGCTTCTTACTATGTTATAGGCACTGATCCAAACACATCATAAACATTGACTCATTTAAACCTCATACAAACCTATAATAAAGAATAATAAAAATTATTATTATTCATGTTTTGTAATAAGAACCTGGGGCCTACCTAGAAAGGAAAAGCTATTTGCCCAAAGTCACCCAATTTTGTTGGAATTTGGACCTGGGAAAGTTGTCTTGAGAGTCTATGCTCTTAACTATTATTCTCTGCAAGCTAAATCACGCATGGCAGGCGCAAGAAGAGAGCCAGAAGAACAGTGAGCAGGAGAGGGAGATATTTGAGGGAATAAGGGAGAAAGAGGAGGAAGAGCTGCCATCTTCAATCTTCAATTCAATAGTTTCCATTTCTGCATTCAAATCAGCTTTGCCATCTCCTAGGAAAAATATGGGGGAAAGAAGGATAGGGATCAGGAGAGCACACATATGATCCTTTGAAGGGCAGCATTCAAAGTGGCACATATCACTTCTGCTTGTATCCATTGAACAGAACTTGGTAATATATCCACACCTAGCTCAAAGAGAGACTGGAAGCGAAGTCATTAGCTGGATATATTTGTGCTCACCTCAAACTCTATTGCTGTGCTAAACACACTATATTACTACAGAAGAAAGCCCTCTCCTCTCACCTGGATTCCTGCAACACATCTCTGCTTAAATGGCCCCATTTCAAAGAGGATTTCCTTGACCATACTATCTAAGATCATACCCTCATCACTCTCTGAGCCTTTGGTTCTGCTTTATTTTTCTTCATAGTAACTTATCGCTGCCTAAAATTACATTATAAATTTATTTTCATCAGTCTCCCCCAACCACCTCTCAAAGCATAAGCTCCACACCAACAGGGACTTTATGTCTTGTTCATTGTTATATTGCCAGTGCCTACTTGTTGTTCAGTAACATTTGTTGAATGAATAAATGATGAATAAACAATATTCTGATCTCCCTGCCTCTGATCTTGCCAATAAAACAAGATGGAAAAGAGTTTAGCTATCTTAATTGGCACCAGAGGTTTTTTTTTTTTTTTTTTTTTTTAAGGTAAGAAACTGTCTTTCATTGTAATAATATGTCTCCTTGGTGTAGAATACAAAACCCAAGAGCCTGTATTAGAGTAAAATTTCCCTTCATTAAATAGGAAATGGAGGTGAAGAGAAAACAGAAGATATGAAACTTGGAGGAGAGGAACCAGAAAGATGTCAGCAACCTTCCTGACTGGAACCCTGAAGTTTCATTAACTAAGTGAATGCACTGTGTGTGTGGATTCTGAGATGCTTAAAGCAGGTGTTGGAATTGACAACTGGGGAAGCATGGAGCAGTAGGGAAATGGCGCATGGGGAAATTGGCATCCAAGAGGCGGAGGAGGCCTTGAAAATGGAAGCCCCTCTAGAATTTCAAAACAATCATGGCATTTTCTAAATGACAGCACATGGGGAGGGGGGTTTAGTGGAGTCTACCTTTTATGTCAAAACTGTATGTTATTTATCCTTCATCACTCATTTATATACAATTTCCTTATAGGTTATATGGAGACTTTGGTTGGAAAAGATTAGGGTCATGTAATCATATGCTTTTGATCATCAATATTACTAGCACAAGTGAAGATTTAATTCCTCTCCATCACCTCAGCAAAAGGTAAGGAAAAGGCAGGAACTTCTGGCCTTCTACAAACTGCACCCTCTTTTTCACCCGTCCCCATGTAGGATGCAACAGAGTGTGAAATCAGATTGGTTGAGGATCCTTCAACTCCACCATCCTTTCTGCCTAATTCATTTTATCTTAGTTTATGCTTTTCCCACCACTTTTGGTATTAAGTTTAGAGTTAAGTTCTTTTTCGGGTAACAATGATCACACAGAATCCTTTATTTTCTTTTGTAATATTATTTTAGGAGTTAAGTTTTGGAGAATGTAATACATATAAAAAGTATTGGGTACAGGAGTTCTAGGAACAAAACTAAACAGTAATTCAATTGAGCAAATGTTTATTAATGATTTCTTACATTCAAGACCTTTCAATAGGACATGAAAGCGGAGTTGAGGAAAATACAAAGGTAAAGATGTGGAGAAACTCTCAATGAAGTACATACCTGGTAGGGAAAAAGACGGGATTAAGCATTATAATAGAAAAAAAAAAAAGCACAAATTATAAGAGCACAGAGAAGGCATGATGTGCTTTTGAGTTTTCAGGTATGTACTGTGAAAGCTGATGTTCACCTATAGCTGAAGAACCTTTTTAGGAAAAGGTGTACTTGGTCTGCATTTCAGACACTGTGACTTGTGTATACAGTTCACTGCAGCAGCTACTTAGAACCACAATGTACAATGGTGATTAGGCATGTCTACTCTCACTGCTAATTGCACTATACAGGGTGTAAGAGAAAAAAAACATGGTATGATGGAGTTTTTTCCAGTTCAGGGATTGACCTTTAAAAGAATCGGGGTAGGGAGAAGGTAATAAAGGCAGGAGAGGAAACTGGTGTAAATATCCCTGACATAAAATTGAACTAATTTAGTTTAAATGGGAGAAAGTCCAAATCAAAATTAGAGAAAAATATTATTTGAATTATACAATCTTTTTTAATGCAATTATATTATTTTCAAGTACGTGTGGAAAGTTGAGCTGATGCTTACAAAAGGAAAGCATTTCTAAGTTTAAGTGCTACTGGAATCTTTTAGTGAATAGATAAGTTCTGATTTATTGGAAATATCTTTTGAATGCATATTATTTCTGTGTTAATGTGTTAAAATAAAATGACTGATTAAGCTCTTTAAATTTTGCTCATGCTACTCAGTGACCTCCATTTTAATATAAACAGTTCAGAATAAATTGGAGTACAGTATATTTCTAGTTTTTAAAACTTTATAAATTAGTAGCATCTGGGAAAATGCTGTCTTACTCTGGTTCTTGTTTACTATAAACAGTGCAATTTAATTATAATGAGAATTATTGGCCCTGATAGTTGGCTCAGTGAATAGAGCATCGGCCTGGCATGTGTATGTCTGGGTTCAATCCCAGATCAGGGCACACAGGATAAGTGACCATCTGCTTCTCCCCCACACCTTCTCCCCCAACTTTTCATCTTCTCCTCCCATAACCAGTGGTTCAATCAGTTAGAGAGTGACCTGGGGCACTGAGGATAGTTTGGTTGGTCAGAGTGTATCAGCCTCAGGTGCTAAAAGTAGCTCTCAGTACTTGAGCATCATCCCCAGATGGGGGTTACTGGGTGGATCCCAGTCGAGGAGCATGTGGAAGTCTGTCTCACTATCTCTCCTCCTCTCAGTAAAAAAGAAAGAATTATCATTAAAATCAAAACCATTATCTCTAAATAGCTATTGTTAAAAGAGTTATCAAAGACAGGAGCCAGCAGGCTACTTCAGCTGTCATATGCCATGTAAAGGGCATGACAAATGAGCTTCTAGAAGCCCTTATTGGGCACAAAAGCATTGACAGCCATTGGGAAGAGGAAAATAAAACAAAATAGTAAGGAGAGTACCTCACAGAGTTTGTGCATCCTGGGTTATTGGTTGAGAAAGAAGAAGGTCACATTCAAGAAAGTGGTAAGAAGAAGCTGAGATGACAAAGTTTAAAAAGCATCCTGAAAGGGGCGGCAGTCTCAGTGCCAGAGCAGCTGGGAGCAAGGAGATATTAGGTTGTTTTATTTTTTATTTTTCTAATTAAGTGAGAGGCATGGAGGCAGAGAGACAGACTCCTACAAGCACCTTGAGCAGGATCCACCCAGCAATCCCTCTGAGGGTCTGCCCATCTGGGGCCGTTGCTTCGTTGCTCCAGTGCTGGGCAACCGAGCTACTGTAGTGCCTGAGGCAAGCCATAGAGTCATTCTCAGCACCAGGGGCCAGCTTGTTTTAACTGAGCCATGGCTGTGGGAGGGGAAGAGAGAGAAAGAGATAGAGGGAGGAGGGAAGGGAGAAGCAGATGGTCTCTTCTCTTGTGTGCCCTGACAGGGAATCTAACTCAGGACACCCACGTGCCAGGCTAACACTCTGTCACTAAGCCAACCAGCCAGGGCTGGGTTGTTTTCTTAAAAAGCATTTGAAAATGTGGGAAACACTGTACAAACACCCTGGGTCAGTTTTAGGAGTTTATCGTGGTGGAATTCAAATGGCAGGAATTGTCCTGAGCCAATCTTCCATTCTGTCCCGTAGAGTCATGTGGTCTAAAATATCCAATTCTCCAGTTTAATATTATCCAATCATTCTTAAAAGATAAGATTTGGGGAAAATGATAGATGCTATTAAACTCATAAGACAATAATTTATAAAGTATGTGTAGTAATTAATAAAGGAGACCAATTTGACATTAACAAACCACAGTGGTCATTTTCTCTGTCTTGGCTCACTTTTGGGAAGGTACTCATCAGGTACAAAATTACATATCTGAAGGTAACTCAGTGAGTGCTGAAGTAAAGCAAAAGAAGGTAGGTATCACTAGAAAATATTTTATTGAGGTGAGAATAACTGTATGTACTGATCTTTGATATTTTGGGCATATTTTTGTTGTCCAATGCCTGGCAACGAGGGTGTTCTCACAAATGTGTAGTAAAATTAAAAAATAAATAAGGAAAGTACAAAAAGAATTACCATAAAATCAAATATATTTAACTTAAAAGAATGCGCTTTATTCTATGATTATGTTATTATTTTTTATGTCAAAAATCTTCATTTGAGGAAATTATAGTACTATCTTTGTCACTTTTCTTTAACTGATAGAATGAAAATATTGGCAACCCTATGACACGTCCAAACTTTTTCCTTTTTTAGAGGATGATATATGGTTCCATGAAATCTCAAAGTCTGAGAATCACTGGTTTGGAAAACTGAAATAAGATCTGTATACCAATGGCTTTTAAACTTCTAAATAAGATCCACAGAGAGAAACACATGATCACATTAATATTTACATGCGACTCACATATACATAAACATGTATATATAAATATTTACAACAGAATTAAAAGCTTCACATTTACAATAGAATGAAAAACAATGGTTAATGTTACCTCATGGAGTATAATCTGGCCTACTTTCTTACTTGTAAAAAAAACTCTGTCAGTTGCTATTCAACAATTCAGTTTCACGACCCACTAATGAGTCACAACCCACAATTTGAAAAACACTGCTCCCGACTCAGAGCTCCCTTGTCCCAGAACATGGCTGAATAAACACTGACAGGTGTTTCCTTCTGGATCTTTTTTTCTAGGCTCCACTCAGATTACATCCCTCCTGTTGCACATTTGTTGCCCTGGAGATACTACAATACAATTTATTAAATAAGAACTTTCTTTATGCTAGTCATATCCCTGTTTGTAAGGATACTATTTTGCCACCTTGTTTAGATTGAGAAATATTCTCTAGTTCCTTTGAATCTGCAGGTCATGTTGTCTTCTTTTTACAACACAAGCAAGTCCCCTGGTCTCATTAGTCTCACATTTACAAAATGCATCTTACAGTAGGTTATTCTGCAGACTTGCAATTCCTACCTGTTTTAATTGATGCTATTTGCCTTAATTGCAGAGCATGCCATTTTAGTTACTATGCAATTTCAAGAGTTGGCGAGGGGACTGGGGGGGGGGCACACCTTACTCCAGCCCTGGAACATTGAACAGGCAATATAAGACAGAGAATCCAGAGGAAAGGAGAAAGACACTTTAGTCCTCGAACATTGATCAGGCAATATGATAGAGAATCCAGAGGAAAAGACAAATTAAAGAAATGAATGACTAAAAATAAGTTAAAATGTCCAGCTATAATTAATTAGTCTGCCTGTGTGAAACTGTCATCAGAATAATGGAGAACAGAAAAATTGCCAGGTATGTTTTGTAATCATTATTCTTTTATTTTGGAGTGTAGGGTTGGCGCCAGTGCAGCAGTGTTAGAAGATAGTTCAGAGTGCGGCTGAGATGCCAAACTGTCTGGGACCAAACCAATCTGCTGCCCTTTACATCATTGGTAGGTACTGGTGATGCCTCATCTTAAGATGAAGGGACTGGGCCCCAGACACATTAAATGCCCTTGGACACGTTTCTTAACCTGAGATTCTTCTCTAAAATGAGGAACACTAAGAGTACCTACTTTGTAGAATTGCTATGAGGATTAAATGAGTTTACAGATTTTGACTTAACCTGGCACGTGCTAAGCACTTTTAAATTGTAGTTATTATTGAAATTATTATATAGCTAGTAGTTTACAAGCTGAACTTGAGCCAGTCACCATGATTTAAGACCCAGCTTCTCACTTACTGGCTGTATAATATTGAAAAAATTACTTAGTATTTCTAAGCCTCAATTTCTTCATTGAAAAATTATACTACTACTTCTAACAATAATAGTTACGTAGTGTTGTTTAATGTTTCACAGATTTATGACACCACACAGTGTCTATTATATACAACATTCAAAAATCCTAGCCAGCTAGCCAAAATTACCAATGTGTCCTTATTTTGTATTTATTCAATCAATGCAGTCCTCCTAATAGATTAATTGAGATCTTGACTTATACATCAGAGGTCTTGTATAAAGCACAATAGCCCTTTCTCTTTGTTTTTCTAAAACAAAACAACATCCTTCCTCCAAAGAACCAAACATGAAACTTCAAATAAAGTTAACACATTTACTCCAATTCAATAACTGACCTATACGGCAAATTTCTCCTGCAAAAGTTGAAGAAAAGTTAAATTTAAATGGTTACTATAATTAGAACTTTTGGTAATGACACTTAAACTGATTAATATCCAATAGTACCCACACTACTGAAGCATGTTTTTCCGGCAGTTATACTTTTACATTAAATTAAACATTTGTTGAATAAATAAATCAGCTCATGGAGTAGTGTCTCCATTTGGCTCTTGTAGGTCATTCCGTAACAATATGGCCAATGTAGCTGAAAGTCTCCTTTGTGTTTTCCCTGCCTGGAATGTTCTCATTTATTGTCATATGGCTGGTGTTTTCCTCATCATTCAGAAATTGTCTTCTCTGCCCATGGTACCTAACACGGGTCTGATCCTACCACCCCACTGAATTGTTTTCATAGTACATATCTATAGTTGAAATAATGCTGCTTATTTGTGAGCTACTTATAGCCTGTCTCCACCACTAGATCTAAAGTTCCATGAGAGCAGGACTCTTGTCTATAATATTCCTTCTGTATTATTTTTCCATTTAAATCTAGCAGTTTAAAACAACACACTTTTATTATTTCAGAGTCTGTGCGTGGATTAGCTGGGTCCTCTGCGCAGGGTTTCACCAGGCAGAAATTAAAGCGTTGGCCAGGCTGCAGTCTCACCTGAGACTCTGAGTCCTCTACTGAGCTCATTTAGATTGCTGGCAAAATTTATTTCAGTGGTTGTAGGATGTAGGTCCCCTTTATCTTGCTGGTTGTCAGCTAGCTGGTGGGACAGTCTCACCTTCTAGAGACTGGCTAAGGTTTTAGCTGAGAGACTTTCTCACAATATGCAATTTATTTCTTCAAGGTCAGCAAGAGAGTCTCTGACCTCTAGATCTTCTTTTAAGAGCTCACCTGATTAGGTCAGACCTTCGTAGGATAATCTCTTTTTGCTTAACTCAGAATCAACTGATCTAGAGGCCTTAATTATGTCTGCAAAATCTTGTCACCTTTACCATATCTAACTTAATCAGAGGAGTGATAACTCATCATATTCACATTCAAGTGGAGGGGAGTATACTTGGCAGGTACTCCAGGGGTGGGAATCATGGAAGTCAATTTATACTTCTGCCTACCACAGTGTTATTGCTCTAAGGCCTGCCTAGAAGAGAATATGATACTTAGTAGGTATTTAATACATGTTTGTAAAGGAATTAATGCTAATGAAACAAGAACCAAGGAGTGAGAAGTAAAATAAATTATTGCCTATGCATTACAACATAAGTTTAGCATCCTGTATTGAATTCAAAACATCACGTGATTTTATTGTCCATATAATTCACTTTCCTCATTGAGAGGCTTGTGACTATTATACATGTAAAGGGAAATTTGGTATTTGTTGTCCAAAGTAGTATTTGTTGTATTATATTAGTAAGTTTCTGTAGTATAATCTTGATTGACTTATTCTGCCCTGCATTCCTATGCAGATGAAATTAATAAACCCAAGGATGCTAGGACAGCTTACACATAGAATTCCAGCATATCACTATCAAACCAGGAATAATTGAAATTAAAACTTGAACTTTTGCTGTCTGTTGGTCAAGATTTAATAATGTACTGTTTCCCCAAAATCAGAGGAAGAAGGCATTTTTATTTCTATGAGAAATGAGTTAAAATCAGGTTCAGAAAGATACTGTCCTGGCTGTATCTAAGATACCACATTGTGGAATAATCCCCTTAAGGAAATGTCTATTATATGAGACAACGTCCAGGACTGAAGCAGGCATAAGATAGTATATAAGTTCGACCAGGCTGCCCTCACAAACCACTGCAGACTGGGTGCTTAAAGAATAGACATCTACTTTCTCACAGGTCTGGAGGATGGAAACCCACGATCAAAGGGCTAGGAAATTTTGTTTCTGGTGAGAACTTTCTTCCTAACGTGTGAGTTTCCATAATCACCTTCTTTTTAAAAAAAATTTTTAAATTTATTGATTGATTTTAGAGAGAGAGGAAGGGAGAGAAAGAAACAGAAACATGGATCTGTTTCTGTATGAGCCCTGACCAGGGATCAGACCAATAACCTCTGTGTGTTAGGAGGATGCTCTAGCCAAGTGAGCTGTCTGCCCAGGGTGCCATAGTCACCTTCTTGCCATGTCCTTACATGGCTTTCTTATATATGCACTCAGGGGTGACAGCAAACTTATAAGGACACCACGCCTATGATTTAACGTAATTACCTCCTTAAAGACCCCATTTCCAAATACGATTACACTGGAGGTTAGGACTTTAGCACATGAATTGGAGGGAGCACTGTCCAGTGCAGAAGAGTGGAACTCCGAAGTCCTGGGGAATGGAGTGAGTCAGTTAAGCATAGTAAGAGCTCAGGCTTTGGATTTGAATCACCTGCCTTTGAATTTCAACTCCGCCTCTTGCTTGCATCAGGGGCAAATTCAATTTTTGTGGGGCCTGGACATTTTATACAATCTAGAAGACCTTTTAAACATATAAAATACAAAAATTAGGTACAGAGCCTTGGATGGAGCCTATGTATACAATGGGCTCTGAAGCTCAACTTCATTAATTTTGTGGCAAGTCCACTTCCAATTGCCATACAACCAAGCAAATTACTCAGCCTCTCTGAGCCTTGCTTTTTTCAAATGTGAAAATGGAGGTAATTGTCATATTTAAATAATAGGGATGTTGAGATTAAATTAAGTGGCAACTAATAAACTCTTCTTGTTAGCTATTATTACTGTTGCCATTGTTATTATTGTCACTATCATAATTTTTATTCAACCCCTTCATTTTACAGATGAGGAAATA
Organism: Rhynchonycteris naso; assembly: GCA_037038555.1. Taxonomy (NCBI): domain Eukaryota; kingdom Metazoa; phylum Chordata; class Mammalia; order Chiroptera; family Emballonuridae; genus Rhynchonycteris; species Rhynchonycteris naso. Next base: position 41,668,758 of record CM072997.1, on the reverse strand, counting down.
GACAAAAAGCTGTTATGTGACTAGCTCTCCATCACAGTCTGTTAGCTGGGAGATTGGGTCAAAGGAACCTTCCTGACCTCTGATCTACGCTCTTTCTATGGCACTGTACAGATGGCCTTTTGTACTTATCCTTCTTCAGGGTTCATATCCTTAAAGAGTATATTGGTGTGCTTGACCAGGTGGTGGCACAGTGGATAGAGCACTGACCTGGGACACAGAGTACCCAGGTTCAAAACCCCAAGGTCGCCAGCTTGAGCGTGGACTCGTCCAATTTGAGCACAGGTCACCAGCTTGAAACCAGGTTGCTGGCTTGAGCAAAGGGTCACTCGGTCTGCTGTAGCCCCCCGGTCAAGGCACATATAAGAAAGCCAACAATGAACAACTAAGGTGCCACAACAAAGAATTGATGCTTCTCATCTCTCTCCCTTCTAGTCTGCCTGTCCCTCTCTCTATCTCTGTCACACACACACTAAAAGTATATTGGCATGATCATAATTTTTACCCCCAATATCTACTCTATGGTTATTATAAAAAAACAACAACCAGTACATATTGTTTTGATTGAATTGAAGGTTTATTTTAATTTTTATAGATAGCAAATGGGATTAAGATTTACAAAATAAAAATCTATATTCAGTAAATTCAAATTTTTATTATCTTTAATTGGAAGGCTAAGTTTCTATCTTCCATTTGGGAAGAAATGATGAGTTGGAAATACAGAAATTTCTGTCTCATCTCTTTTGGAAGTGATTCCCAAGTTCCCACACGTGCAGATTTACAGGAACATTAGAACATTTTCCTGGGAAAGGGCTGAGGAGGCAGTCCCAAGGGCTGCAGTTTGCCCCTTGGAAATCTGTGCTGGATGACAGATTTTGACTCTTCTCCATTTCTCTCACGGCCCCGTGTATGTGAGAATTTTCCCATGTTATCCCGATTCGAACAGATATCTGTGCCTCGAATCTGGTGTCAGTCCTTGAAGAATACAGATGATGTGGATTGCAACATACCTGAAGTTTTGTGGGGGTTTTTGTTTTTGTTTGTTTGTTTGTTCTTTTAGTGACCTCCACATCTGTTCTGGCTTACTCATCAGGGCTGGGTGGTCTAAGTATGGTTGGTATTAGACCCAAAGATGTTAGTTCTTAAAATTAATTATGGTGTGAAGGATAAGCAATATTTGACTCAAGGGTCTCAATCTTTGGCTTCTGTGTTTGCAGGAAAAACAATACAGCCCTGTGTAAATATTCTGCTCATTTTAAAATGTGGCACAATTATGGAAGTTTTGTGAAACCATCAAAACAAACTGTATAACAACTTAATAGAATCTACAGATGTGCAGGATGTGGGTCAGCATCAGAGGCAGATTAAGGTTGGTTGGGTTCCTGGGCTCAGAAGAAAATATTGGGCCCCTTAAAAAAAGAGAAAGACAGGAAAAATAAAAATACATGTTAACCATATTTTTAAATAAATAAAATATATTATGTACTGTTAATGTTAAAATTGCACTTACAAAATCAAACTTGGTGTCATTAGAAAAAAACTGTAAAGTTGGGGTTTTGCAGGGCCCTTCAGAAGTTGGGGCCCAGGGCGCATGCCTAGTGTGCCCACTGTTAAATCCGCCTCTGGTCAGCATGGATTTTCCTGGCTATGCTATTGGCTGCAATGAACATAGGTAAGTTACTTAACCTCTAGTTCTTAGTTATGTACAAACACTAAAATGAGGTTTTGGAAGTTCCTAGAGGAAAATATCACTCTCCTACAAGGAGGTTATGAATACCTTCCAGTTTTAAATATAGTGATTATTAATATATCCAGCAGAAATAATATTGCTAATGCTGTATGACTGGAAAACCAATGTTACATTTTGCTTGTAGAATCTTCATGAGGACACTTCTGGTCCATCTTTCAGATTTGTTATTTGTTAAACAACCAAAAGCATATAGTAAAACAGTAATCAGAAGAACTGTAGTGACAGTCAAGCACATCTAGCAAAGGGCCCCTCCCGTTCTCTTCTCCATTCTTCAAGGTGGACACCGGAGAGGCCAGGGATTCTTCCTCAGAGCTCTGCACCTGGCTTACTCACCTGCCTGCAGGCCCTGCTACTCTGCTGGTTCCTGGCATCCACACCTTTATCCTCCAGCTTTCCTCTCACGTCCCTGTTTGCACTTGCTCCTCAATATCCCGGTACATTCTTTCCAGTCTCTCTTTTAGGGCCCTACCTACTTAGTAGAGATTCTTATTAGCATAGGGTTCAATGTGCCCTATTCTTTGATTTAACACCTTGTATTATCTTGAGTTAAAAGAGTTACTAAGGTGGTAATTTCCTGTAGTTATAGAGAAGAAAACAATCATGATGACTATCAGTTTCTTTTCTTTGTAAACTCTTTTTGTATAATATACAAAGACATAAAAAATAATTTGGCTGGTCAGTAAGACATCAAAACACTTTTTAAAAATATCTATGTGGATCCAGATATCTTCTCCCAGGGCTCCTCATTTGATGTCCATCACCACATTAATCTATATGCTGACATTTGCCAGCATAGGGCTGTTTACTTCTTCAAATTTACAAGCAGAGTCCTAGGTCCAGAAACAATATCTTCTTAGACTTTAACTTAGAGCAATTATTCTCAATCATATCATTCATTCAGCTAGTGCACACCAGGAACTGTTCCAGATGCTTGGGATAAATCAGTTAATATGACATAAAAAAAAAAAGTCCCTGCCTTCATGGGGCTTATTTACATGGCATATTTCTTTATAAAAGTCCAGGTGGATTTCTGTACCTGTTTGCATCCTGCAGTTCTCCTTGCATTCTGCCTTTGAGATGCAACTGTTTGTGTTGTAGAGGAACTAATGTGATTCCCTACAAAGTGAAAGTTATGCCACAGGATGACTTTTCAAACAGGATGGGCTTTGGCAGGCTTCTCTTGAAATATGCATGCCAGATACCTTTCCATGGTTGTACAGTGTGACACGCCTTTCATCTCAAGCAAGGTTATGCCGCTGGTTGTGAAATGCTACCATCCCAACCCGGGTTTGCATAGGCAACGTGTAGTCAGAGTCAGCCAGAGTCACTATGCAGTTTTCATTTATTTTTCTTTTGACAAGACAGAGTTCAGAAACAGCTAAATAAAACAAAATTCACTGTTATATTACCAAAAGTAGTAACTACCATTTTACTATTTTCAGTGGTGAGAATAAGAAGTTTAGGGATAGACTTTAGGTAAAGCATAGAGAATTGATTGTCATTGCCTAGGAGATTTGGAAATTAAATAATTATTCTTGGATTTAAAAAAGGACTATTACCACACAGAGGACATGGATCAGCATGGAGTGTGTGTGTGTGTGTGTGTGTGTGTGTGTGTGTGTGTGTGTTGTGACTTGGGGAACTAAATACAAAGGTATCCCCTGTCTCCTGAACCAGTAATCTCTAAGATGTTTCATTAATACACAAGAGGGTCAGGGGCTGGATTTTTATATCTCTGAATTAACAGAAACAGTTGTAAAATCACATAGCTTACAATTGACTGCAAATCAAAGCATGCTCCTATCTGTTGTGTGTTCTAGCAGGCACCAGAAATGTATCAAACTTGTGAAACATGCTTTTAATAAACCATTAACAAAATTTGCCTGTATCCTACTTTCCAAATCCTCATCTCCCCTTCTAACCCTGTATTTGAGACGCTAGAACCCTTAGCGCTAAGAGCAGAGAGGAGGTGCTTTGCAGTACAGGCTGAAACGGCTCATTGAGCACACCTGGGCTGTGTTCCTGGTTAGATCCTCCTCATTCCCATGCCTGACATCAGAACTGATTCCTGTCAGCTCTAATGTGCCTGAAAAATTTCTTTCAAGGCAGTTTCCTCTTACACATCCCAGGGGAATTTCCCTGAGGGGTGTGAGGCAACATTAGATTGTGAATCTGATAAGATATTCCCATGGTGGAAGAATTTTGTATGACAAGCAACACATTGCATCTGTTGTTTTCCTTATATCAGGTATTTTTTTACACCAAATGATACTGGAATTGTAACCCAGGACTGTCTGAACTCCCCTGCAGTCTCGTACTTCCTCCTCCACAGTAACAGCAGATCCCGAAACACTTAGTGACATATGGTAGCCTATCTGTAAAGTGTGCTGAACACAATTCATTTGCTTTCTGACTCTGGAGTACTGTGCTTCCTTTTGAGCATCATATTTTTTAAAGGGGTATTGATATACTGAATCTTGAGCCACCAGAGATTCTTTTTTTTGAACAAGACAGAAGCAACAATAACATTCATGTATGCATAACTGGTATCTGCATAAAAGAGGACTGTAAGCATTGTGAAGAGCCAGCAAAGTGCTATGAGAAACCATTTAAAAAACTAGAAGTGTTCAGCCTAAAGCGATCAATTATTTATTTATTGTGTGTGTGTGTGTGAGGGGGGAGTGATGGAAAGGGGAATGGAGACTGTGGAAAGGCCGTCATATGAAAATGCAAATTATTTATTTCTTTTTCCATGTAGTTCCAGTCAGCAGAACTAGAATCAATATGTGGGATTCATGGGTAAACCAATTTTTATTCTATATAAGGAATATCATTCTGCTTGTTAGAGCTGTGCAATGACAGAATAAGTATGTGCAAGCAAAAGCCACAAAATTATAGAGACTTCTGCACTGAATAAGCAGCTAGGTCTGACCTGTAAGGATACCTTCCATTCAAATATTTTATAATTTTCTCAATTAGGAGTTTCTTGTTCAATTTTCTTTTTGACAGAGGCTTAAAAGTCCTCTTTTTTCTTCATATCTCCCTTAATAGGATAAGATAATTGAGCTAACTAAGCTACTCCGTTGGTCTTAAATCCAGTTATTATTTTTGAGTTATTTTATTTTTTTGGAGTACATAATCATGTACTAAGGCAAATTTACAACATCAGCCAACTGCCCATGGATCCTCATTATAGCCTGAATAACCTCCTAAAATTTTAACTGAGTTTTGCACCTTGTTGCTTCTCTGTTGGTAAAGTTAAACCTGTGGGTTTTGCCTCCTTGGCATTCCTTCTCATTTCCTTTAATGTTTTGCTTTCCCTATTGTATGCAGTCTTGGTAGTTCTCTCCATCAAAGACCCTCTCCTTTTCCAGGCTGAGGAGTGGGGACTGACCCACAATGGGCCAATCAGACTCTCTCTTGGGAATTGGAATGTTGACTATTGTGACTCAGGGCTGAGAAAGGCTGGAGCTGTTTTCCTAAGAGGCACTGAGAAGGAAAAGCTTGTTAGCTCTTATTACCAAGATCCATATGCAGATAGATGGCAGGCTGATCTCACAAGTCATGTGTTTGTTATACAGCCATATTGCTTGATTGTTAAATGAGGAGCTTATATCAGAATTTGGAGTGTGACCTGTTGGTTTTCAGTCAGTGAAAATGAAAAATGATATATGTACATACTGTCTTCAATTAAGCATCTTTTGGAAAGAGATTTTCATGGGCTCATTTAACTAGAGGCCTTAGGGTGTGAGAATTTCTGCTTCCTGAAGTGCTGGAAATGTAAGGTCAAATGCTGGACGTGATTCAAGTTCTGAGACAATAGCAGCCAATTTCAAAGCTGGTGTTTGTGTGTGCATGCATATGTGTGTACATAGAACTGGGGAGGAGAGGCAGCCTCTAAAGCTTTGCTTTGAAAGATGCCAAAACACTAAGCCGCATATTGATATGGGAAGGGTCTGTGTGTTTGGATGAAATTTGTCTCTCTCATAAACACAAGAACCGGGGAAGCCTGACGCTTCTTGTCCTGCTTTTGAACTTTTGTTCACATGAAGCAATTTCCCTCACCTTGGCTGTTGAACTTCCCTTTGTAGAGAAATTCGCAAGTACAGTGACCTGGCAAGAAAATGATGGAAATAAAGGGTGTGTTGGACTAGATTGCATTTTTTCCTGAACACTGAAATATCAGGATGTATGGAGCATGAGTCATCACTTTCTGTTGGAAACTTTTATGACCTTTACAGAGTAGGTCAAATTCTTCCCAAGCTGTGCTTCTTCACACCCCAGTGCATGACAGTGAAAGGGCAAATCCGAGGGAAGCAGAAGCATATTCATATTTCTTTCTTGCAATCTGTTACACATTATTGTTTTTTGACACACTTTGCTTCACATGACAATACTAATGGTGGAAACGAAGGTCAAGTGTGAGAAGAGACTTGCCTGGTCTGTCTTGCATGATTATTTAAACTCAGATGGGGTAACCCTGAACCCTGCTAGAACTAGGGCGGTAGAGAAGAGGAGAAAGGTGTTGCTAAGAGTTTGGGAAAATAATTTAGTTATAGGGGAGGCCCCTGAAGGAAGAAGATGTTACAAGTTATGAATCCTAGCAACTTAGCAAACTTGAACTCAATTTCATAAACCAGAACAAAGCAGGCAGAAGAGCTGCAACAATGTCACGGCCAAGGGACCTTCTGTAGAGGGCCACACAATTCTACAACGCTGTCAGCCCTAAGGTTATCATGGTTTCACTAATGATGTTAATAGAGAGGAAAGAATCTTAACTATCGAGAAAAGTTTGTTGCACGCACTGTACCGGGGAGGGCAAAAGTAGGCTTACAGTTCTGTGCATGCAAAGCACAGAGGTTATTCTTGTATTACTTATATACTGTATATATATATTTTTATATGAACAACTGTAATCCTACTTTTGCCTACACCTGTATCTGTAGAATCTAAGAATTTGGGTGTGTTGTAAGGGAGCAGGCTGGGAAAATTTTCTGAAAAATTAAGTTTGAATAGAAGAACTTGGCCATGGAAGAACCCAACTTTGTCAACCCCCATTTTTTATTCTACAGAAATACTTCATCTTTCTAAACTGCAGAAATCTAACACAGTGAACTTTCATATATATATATATATATATATATATATATAGTTTTATATATATATAAAACTTATACCTTTAAGACCTCTGAACACTTTTTAAGTAATTTTAAAAAATATTTTAATTAGAGTTGACATTTAATATTAATTAGTTTAGGTGTACAGCCCAGTGATTAGACATTTATATAACTTATAAAGTGATCACCCCCATAAGTCTGGTAGCCACCAGGCACCATCCATAGTTGATACAATATTATAGACTATATTCTCTAGACTGTCCTTTTTACTATAACAAATTTTGATGCTAATCTTTCTAAAATAAATTGCATACATCTTTGCTTGCTTAAGAGATTTAGCTAAGATAATATAACATTTTCACTTTTCTGTTTACTGTGAGATTCTTAGCTGTCACTTCTCAAGGTTTCCACTCCTACCTTTAGTAGGCTTTTTCCCCATGTTCAATTTGCTCCTTTTAAATGGCAATGGCTAAAAATTCAACATGGATAAGCTTAGAAAATTTGATATGATATATATCTCTGAATGGGAGGGAAAAAATGCTTATGCCAAGTGCATGACCTTTAGTGAAATGAGTTTTGGTGACATGCATTTTAGCTTCTTGGAGACCTTTAAAGATGTTTCTCAGAGGACCTTTTTTTGGTCCATCTGTGATTCTCAGTGGTGTCTTAGACATTTGAAATTACCAGATAAGTGACCCTCAGATAAGAAGGAGTCATTGGAGTGACTGTTCTTCAAAGGTTAGAAAAAGAATCAAATATATCTATTGCCCAGTTGGGAGTTGGAGTCAGTTGCAGTAGTAGGTGGCAAAGTCATTTAAATTCAACAGCTTAATGTCTATTCCCATGCTGACTTTCTCAGAGTGAATGCAGTGATGACTTCCCCAGGGAAGACTCTGTGTTAGCAGGAGGAGGAGCAGCAGACAGCTCCTAAAGATACTCTATGTTGGGCCAGGCCAAAAGTGCAGTGTTTGGATGTGACAGACAAAATGAGGAAAAGCCTTCTGCAGAAGCAGCTGGGGACCCTGTGACTATGACTGAGAAATGCAGCTCTTTTTTTTGTTAAATTGAGTCATCTACAACATGTGAGTGACCTGGTCTTAGGAGCTGTGTTTTTCAAGAATGCATCTTGAGCATCTTGAAACTAGAAGGAAGTGCCCCACCCTAACTCTTTTAAAATAAGGAAACTGAGCTAAGGAGACCAAGGCCTGTGCCTTAGGATGAGCTGGCATAGGAACCCAGAGTCTGTGACTCCAAAGCCAGTGATATATATTTTTCCTTATACAATGATGCTTTTAAATAGAAAATATTATATGCCTGACCAGGCGGTGGCGCAATGGATAGAGCGTTGGACTGGGATGCGAAAGACCCAGGTTCGAGACCCCAAGCTCGCCAGCTTGAGCGCGGGCCCATCTATCTGGCTTGAGCAAAAAGCTCGCCAATTTGGACCCAAGGTCGCTGGCTCCAGCAAGGGGTTGGTCAGTCTGCTGAAGGCCCGCAGTCAAGGCACATGTGAGAAAGCAATCAATGAACAACTATAGTGTCACAATGGCAATGAAAAACTAATGATTGATGCTTCTCACCTCTCTCCATTCCTGTCTGTCTGTCCCTGTCTATCCCTCTCTCTGACTCTCTCTCTCTGTCCCTGTAAAAAGAATAAAAAAATAAAAAAATAATTTAAATGTAAAATATTATAAATAAAACCAAAAGTTTTCTACTAGAAAGAAGCCTATGGCTAGTTTCGAGCTATGAAAGTACTAATGTTAAAATTAGGTGATTTTTCACATTTGAGCAAAAGATGGCAATTGATTATCTATGGTATAATGGCAAACTGATTCAAAAAAGTTGATTTTATCTTTTTTCTCTATCAGTAGATGGCAGGAGATACCATCAAATCAAGGTTAAGAAAAGGAAGCAAATGACAACATTCAGTCATTGTTCCTTGTATTACCTGGGAAAATTGGTACCAGGGGTTGTCAGTGTGCTGCTATGGTGGTACCTGAGGAGAGGTATTTTTGAATATGGATTTGAGTTCAATGATTAGTTTCCTGGTCATTCTTGCCAATTACACTTGGTTTAAAACAATAGTTAAATGATGAAACTAAATTTACTGTCTTTTGAAGAGACACCTGGAGAAATGATTCATCACTCATGTTGCTAAGATTAATTGGGCATTATAATTATGTTAAGTGGATTCACACACCATGTAAGACTCCAGAAGCTTTTCTTCTTTTTATTTTTTATTTTTCTCAAGCAGGGAAGAAACAAAATAAAGTGAGCTAGCTCCAAGGTGGGTGAGGGAAATCTAGTATTAAAACTGGCATTATTCAAGATCATGCAGATAGAGCACCACAGTTAAACAATACTAACTAAACACAAGGATGTTATCCCCATGTTTTAATGGACTCCGGCCCCAAGAGCTGATGATTTTCTGTTCAAATAGACGTGATTTTCATCAAGATTAAATTTGATTTCACTCATCAGATTTTCTGAAGTGCAGAATTCCCTGACAAGCCCCATGTTTCCCCTTTGGAGATTACAGATAGGTGAAGTACCTGTGGAATGTTCAAGTATTGAAAACTTCAGGCTTCAACTGTGTTACTTGCTGTTTGTCCGCTTGTTACCACTTAACAATGATGTTATGTTTTCCCCCCTATGATACAAGCATTTGAATCAGCTACTTTGTTTCTATTTTTTAAACTCTTTCACCATTTAAGTCTTATTTCTTGGAGGAGTTTTTAAGGAAAAACTCTATCCATTTATGGATTTCATTTTCTCTTTTAGCCAACAGGGTAACTGAAAACAATTCCTAGGTTAGGAAGGAGAACTATAATATTGTTTACAGGGGAATCAAGTCCAATGTCAATCTTGGTTAATGTGAGCTAAAAATCATCGTGGGCATGACCCATTGGGCTCTTCAGGTGGGGGCCGTGTCCTGTAGAGAGAATCCAATCTTGGAAAACAAACATTTAACTGGATTTGCTTTTAAGGGAACCCTACTACTCTTTGTAAAGTTTTCCTCTGGGAAAAAGTTTTACTCAGAAACATATGAAACACATTATGTCCTCTTTTTTTTTTCTTTTAATAAAGTCCAAACTCTGACCAGTACCAAATATCCTGTCAAGAACTATAAAAAACAATTTTCCCAGTCTCTGTGATATGTCGCCTGAAGTTCCCACATTTGTCAATCAATCAGTGTTACTGAGCGAGGCATTGTGCTGTTGCCCTGTTGGAAATGTTCTTTTAGGTCAGGGTATAGTACTTCTAGGTGTGGCAAACTAGGCGTGAAGCACAGAGTAGCCTGAACACCCTCTTTACAGTGATTTTGTAATTCATTTTATGCTATGAATCTAATACTCTATTTGGTTGTTTAGTAACATCCCCTTTCATATTCCAAAGTGACGAGAAATTACATGGTCACTCTATTCACTGGCTGTCTGCTTTTTCTCACTTCTTTTTCAAAAGACTCTACTTTCTTGTTTTGTGATTACTATTATCTCCTGAGCTCAACTGCTAAAAATGTATGCTATATTCTCATAATATCATCCCCTGATAAATATTGTTTACAACAAAGGATCTTTTAATTTCTTTCACATAATAAGTTATAAACAACTAATAAAGCTTAATTAAGTACTATCCCTCTTAAGTATATACTTATATTAATAGAAATAAACTTTTAAAGCCAAAGAAACACAACACTATTCAGATAATTGTGAAGCACCGTGAAGATTCTGAGACTCTACCCTACTTGCAAACTAAAAAGGTATCTTGTCACAGTTTCATGGATGCAGGCAGATAATATGAGATGCGAAGAATAAAGATAAGGGACAATTTATTTCTCACAATAATATTAGGAGCCATATTTTGGCCCTAATTCTCACAGAATGGTGCAAAAAGGGCCAGGTAGCACCTGCACATGCAGTGGATTGCGTTACAAGGGAGAAATTCAGAACTTAGTGAAATTAAATATTTTTTTAATAAGCAGTAAACATGTCTGCCCTTTGTTCTGAAATATACTATGTATTCCAAAGCTGTTCATTAAACAAACATACTAGAGAAGACAGTCAAGCATAAAGACATGATGAAACATGAGACACCCATAGAAATTTGTCTCCCAATAATAACTACAGATCAAAAAGAGGACTGGGAGAGATCATTTTGGTAATTTGTTTTTGGTAAGTTTTTAGTCTTAGCAGAGGTAATCATGTGCTTTGCTTATGCTTGGCTCTGACTTCAGTTTTATGAATCATCCCAGAAAGCTAGTCTTCCTGCTTTAAGTATATTTCTATCAACAAATATATAACATCCTATTTTTCCTCATAGTAAAAGCAATACATTATCATTATAAAAAATTCAGAAAAGTTTAAAGAAAAATATAAAATTTATTTGCAATCTCATTACTCAAAGGTAATCTCTATTAAAATATTAGCCTTTTAATGCCTTAATATATTTTTATTTTTAATTTTTTTTATTCTTTAATTTTTTTATTATTATTTCTTTTTATTTATTCGCTTTAGAGAGGAGACACAGAGTGAGAGAGAGAGAAAGGAGGGAGGAGCTGGAAGCATCAACTCCCATATGCCTTGACCAGACCAGTGCAGGGTTTTGAACTGACAACCTCAGTGTTCCCAGGTCGACGCTTTATTCACTGCGCCACCACAGGTCAGGCTATATATTTATTTTTTAATATAAATTGACAAATATTAAGTGGTACAATGCATTTATTTTTGTAATAGTGGTAGGAAAGATTTCCTTGAGAAACAGTTTACACTTTTTGGCAGTGGTATAGGTGGAGAGGAACAGAGAAATAGGAAAGGATTAAACTTTTTTTTTCCTTCAGAGCTAGATAATAACAGACAAAGCCAGGTTTCATGCAAAATCAATGAGGGTGAGTTATTTTGACAGAAATTTGCCATCCTTCACTGATCATGTGGTGCTCCAGATAATAAATATTTTAGTCCAGTGCATTGCTGGTAATTTATAAGGCAGTATAAAATAATAAAAACAATACAAAAGCCTAGAGATAAAAATACTTAGACTGGGGAAACAGAAGGTTTATCTATATAAGTGTTAGAAACTTTCTAGAGTTTTTACTATTATAGGCTAGTGGAAGAGAAAAACATAGTTACTAAGTAGATCTAGACATTTCATCTCCTTTAAAATGATCTCCCTGTGCATTTTTCTATAAGGGTTATGCTTTTCCCAAAAAGAAAAACTCAGAAAAACACTTTTATAAGTCTGGGAAGTAATTTTATTTCTATTTCTTCTCCATTTCCCTGCAGATCTAGACAATGCACTCACATCTCTAAATTCAGATGTTGTTCATGAAGATCAATGCAAAAATTACATTCTTCAGAGAATACAGAAATACTAGGTCCATTAAACTCATTTTCAATAAATTCAAGTGTTTTTTTCCATGCTAGTGGGTCATCAGCTGCTGAAGTCAGTGTTGGAAGAGCACAACTGCTTCAGAAATGCTCGGGATATCAGAGTAGCATGAGCCCTGACCTTGTAGGAGCTTAACGGGGCTTCAGACAGATCAATACCCATCTTAACGGGGCTTCACACAGATCAATACATATCACAGAAAGAATCGAGTGAAGGCAGAAGTGAGCCTAGCACAGACTTCAGGACCAGTTGCTAGAGTCCCATCCTGTCTTTGCCACTCAGCTTGAAACTTTGTGTAAGTCACTTCTCTCTGCTTTAGTTTACTCGTTTCTAAAATGAATAATAATTCTACCCATGATTGTTGTTATGAGGGTTAAATGAGCTAATCTGAGTAATGTTCTTCAAACAGAGACTGGCACAGAATAAAAACTTGATAAAAATGTTTGTTAAGTAAATAAAAGAAATTTCTTGGGAAAGATGTTAAGACAGGAAAAGCAGAACTAAGCATATGGAGGCTTTGTTTGTTTGAAATGGAAGATTCTGGGATGAAGAAAGTAGAGAGCACAGGTCTCGAGAAGATTCTGTGGTCCATTGAATTTATTAATACGTTCATGTCACAGAGTGAGTTTAAGCCTGAAATTAGCCAAGTGAAGTGACAGGTTTCTGTGTGCAGACTGTGGATGAGAAGGTAGTCAGTAAAGCTGAGGGGCAACAAGAGAAGAAAGAACTTTGGGGGTCCACGTCTTTTCTATTTTTCTTATTAAATTCCAATTGTTCATGTGTTTTTAAGTCACCTCAGTTGCCTTTTGAAAGTAGGTACACTATATATTTACTCATTTATTAAAGTAAAATAAAAGTTTAGAAAATATATAATTAAGTCTTGGGTCAGAAAATACTAGTCATGCTGAAGAGAAAGGGGATTTAGGGATGTTAGGGTAACACTAATGTTTAGACTATACAATACCTAAATGTGGGGAAGGCAGCAGACATATTACCTTGAGTTATTGGGCTTAGAAAAAGGTAACTGTAGACTAATCTACAGTAATAGTAAATGTATGGAGATTCTGAATAAGTAAAAACAAACTTAATTTTAATTTAGAGAGGTTTTTGAATTAACAGAAAATATAGTATTGGATCAAAGCAAAGAGAAGAGGAAAGGACAGGACAAGGGGCTATTTGAATGTCAGAGCTGCTCTGTCCTCTGCAGCAACATCTAGAGATGCTGTGACTACAGTCTGTCACCTAACAGGAACCACTGATAGAAATATTGTTTTCAGTGATAACTCCTGGTAGCAGTGAAAGTATGGTTTAAATTAAATTTGGAAATTTTCTCAAAACTGCTTCTTCAAAGACAAATGACCCTCTTACAATGTATCTAGTTAAGTAAAATAATGGATGTGAAAGGTTTTGCAAAACATCAACGTGCTATATAAATGTAAAGTGTTATCATCACTGTGTACTGTTAGAAAAAAAAAGCAGTAAAAGAGATTATTTTTGTGGACTAAATAGTCATATATGTCTGCATGACAGCACGAGTCATAACTGATGAATGACTGTGTCCAGACAGGGTTGATTAATGTGTGGGTGTTAACCTGGATGACTGTGCTTGTGTCACACTGCAGGACTTTTTGTTTCATTTTCTTTCTTTGGCCCTTTTGTCCTGAAACTATTTTTCAGTGAGTTAAAGACATACTTAACACACTTGATGATAAGACTAGTAAAGGGGAGGTAGCTAATACAGGTGATCCTCAGGTTACGACAGTCTTGACATACTATGTTTCAAGTTTATGACGCTCACTCTCATAAAAAACCTTAAAAAAATGAGCCATGAGTGTTTTGGCTTACGCCATTAGCATTGTACTTATGGACTATATGGGTGAACTAATTTGGTTGTGTGCAGTAGAAGAATATGCAGTAATGTGCCATATGAGTAAGGGAATTGGCATACCCCAGTATGCTTACCTATGTCATTATGGACTGTTAAAAGCGCAAGTGTTCTGTTTGTGTTGCTTTGTTTGGCGACTTTTTGGCCCTATTATAGATCCTAAACAAAAGTCTTCAGATGGTAGTGCTTTGAAGAAGATGAAAGCCATCACAATGGATGTCACAGAGCTACTGGCATCACATGGAGAGGAGCTGTCTGCTGAGGACTCATTCAGCTAGAGAAGCAGCTGATTGAAGAGGAAGAGATAGAAACCCCAGAACCCAAGAGATTTACTACTGAGGGGTTGGCAAAGGTTTTCCATAGTAGAGGGTGGGTTGGCAAAATTTCAAGCTGAGGACTCCAGTGATGATAGATTCAGCAAGGTCTACAGAGCTGTTATGGATGCCTTGCAATGCTATAGGGCATTTTGGAAGACAGTCATCAACCTTCCAGACTAGCCTGGAGTAATTCTTTAAGAAGGCGGAGAGGCCTGCAACACATCCTGTACCCTCTACATCAGCTGCTTCTTGAGATGAAACACTTGTAGTGCAGGTAGAATCACCTCCAGCATCTCCTGCATGTTCTTTAAACAATCCTAATTCAACTGACCTGGTATCCCCAGAACCTTCTGCAGGTTCTCCTGCCTCTCCAGCTTCCTTCTACTATTAGGTCCTTTTTTCTCACCTTGCAATGCCCCTTCCACTGTGCAAGCCAACCACAGGAATAAAGGTAAGGAATATTTTTTTTACACTCATTTTTTCTGTTACTACAGTACAGTGTATTTATGTCCTTTTCCTTTTTCTGTGCTTAGTTGTGTTTCTATATTCTAGATTATGAATTTACAACTAACTGTGTTAGGATAGCTAAGTGACTTAGTCTAGGGGGTGTTTCAACTTACACAAAATTCGGGTTATGTCCTGTCATAGGAATGGAACTGTGTCATAACCCGAGGACCCCTGTATACAACAACCTTAAAAAGCATACTACTATATGAATAAACCAAGCTTATGATAGATTAGTAACTTGCCGAAGACTATATAATGGTCAATAGTAGTCTATGAATAACCTACTCTTCAGTTAGAATAATAACTTTCCCAGTTAGATAGCAGAGCTGAGAATTGAAACTAGGCAATATAAATCCAGAGCAGTGGTTCTTAACCTGGGTTCTATCGAACCCTAAGGGTTCGATGAGTTGGTCTCAGGGGTTTGGAGAAGACTCTGCTGTGGAGGCCAGAATAAAGTAATACCGTAATTTGTTGTGAGTTCATGCACTTTGTTGGTTTTGTTCTTTGAGCAAGGTGATGTTCATGCACGGCTCATTTTGTGCACCAGTAAAATAACATATACCTATGTCTTAAATTTGGAAAAAAAATCATATTTTATTTATCACTAAAGAAGGGTTCAGTGAATGCGCATATAAAACTGGTGGGTTCGGTACCTCAAAAAAGGTTAAGAACCACTGATCTAGAGAATGTATACCTAAACCATTTTGTTTTATTATTCATTCATTTTACAGTAAGTCTTCACTTAATATCATAGATAAGTTCCGCAACATCTAACAAAACCTATTTTACCATAGTCTAATTGATATAAACAGAAGTTAAGTTTCTAAAGCATCTCATCAACATTATAACAAAATGTTGTTGAAATGAACATTATTCAAGGACCGGCTATATTTAACAAACATAATGTGCTTACACTTACACAGGGATTGATTTGCATTATAAAATATTATTCACTTGATCCTCATAACAACTTTATGAGATAGATGCTGTTATTATTTTCTATAGCTTAGAATCTGAGGCATAAGGAAGTTAAATAACCTTCTCAAGGTCACAGAGCTAGTAGTAAGTGGATTCAAACACAGTCAGTCTAGTTTGGAAAGACATGCCTCTGACCACCATGTTATGTTATTGCTGCTCCATGCTCTACTCCATGGGTTCCCAAACTTTTTACACAGGGGGCTAATTCACTGTCCCTCAGATCGTTGGAGGTCCGGACTATAAAAAAAACTATGAACAAATCCCTAGGCACACTGCACATATCTTATTTTAAAGTAAAAAAACAAAACGGGAACAAATACAATATTTAAAACAAAGAACAAGTCAATTTAAATCAACAAACTAACCAGTAATACAATGGAAGCTATGGGTGCGGATGCATCCTGTGCTCCTCTCACTGACCACCAATGAAAGAGGTGCCCCTTCCTGAAGTGCGGCTGGGGCCGGATAAATGGCCTCAGGGGGCCACATGGGCCAACGGGGGGCCGTAGTTAGGGGAACCCTGCTCTACTCTCTTCAATATTGTGCCTAGCTTCACACAGCCAGATCTGAAGTGATCCTTTCCTTTCACCTGGGAACCACAAAATCTTTGAGGTTACAAAGGAAGCAGTGAGCATTTATGATTTAGCGAATGCTCTTTTGACCTACCTTGGAGCATCCATGCCTGAAAGCATTTTTTCTGATGCCACCAATACTATCCTAGACTCTTAAATCCTTGTCTGTGGTTCTCAGTGCCAGACAGCTTTTCCTCCTGCATAAAATGCATTCTCATTCTCATTATATCTCCCCATAAAACTTTCATCAATTTGAAAATTGTAAAATGCATTCCTTTTTATGCAAACATTTAATCTATGGTTAAATGACAATTGAGCAATATATCCTCCTGCATATTCAAATACCATCCCAACTCTGCAATTTGAAAATAAATTGACAATATTAAAATTGGCATGGGTTTTAAGGAAAGGAAATATTTTCAACCACAGACTTTAGAGCAGTGGTTATTAACCTTTTGTGAGGTATCGAACCCACCAGTTTCATATGCGCATTCACCGAACCCTTCTTTAGTGATAAATAAAATATGATTTTTTTTTTCCAAATTCAAGACATAGGTATATGTTTTTTTACTGGTGCACAAAATGAGCCGTGCATGAACATCACCTTGCTCAAAGAACAAAACCAACAAAGTGCATGAACTCACAACAAATTACGGTATTACTTTATTCTGGCCTTCGCGGCAGAGGCTTCTCTGAACCCCTGAGACCGACTCATCAAACCCCTAAGGTTCAATAGAACCCAGGTTAAGAACCACTGCTTTAGAGGATGTTTATCTACATGATGATCTGTAGGACACACTTTGGCTTGATCAACAGATTCCACTTAAGTGAGGTTTCATATGGAGCTATCACTCAGCAGATCTGATTTGAACTGATCTGTGGGCCAAATGTGTGTTCTCTTTTTACGTGCTTGGATGAAGCAGAACTTTCTACCTCTCAACCTCTCAACCTCTCACTTTCAGAAACAGTGAAGTTTAAAATATAAAGGTGTTGTTTTTGCTTCACATCCAAATGTCAGAGCAAGATATTTTGATTTTTCTTGATTGGCTCCAGGTGCTGTTAAGTGGAATGCAGGAAATTATCAAAATCAATCTATCTTTCAAAGGCTTCCTTTGAAATTATAGTATCTGAATCAAAATGTAAAATAAATTTATTTTTATTCTGTTTTCTTCCAACATTTTTCATAGCTTTCACTCTACAAAGCAGCAAGTAAAGTATCATTTTTATTTTCTGCCCTCTATAAAGGTGATTGTTACAGCTTTAATATTTTTCAAAGAAATACAGTATTTCTTAAACAACCTGACTCTTGCTTACTGGATTTTTATAGAATTTAATTACTAATTTTCTCAAGGGTTTAGAAAATGTCCTCATTTCCACTTGTCAGCCTAGTGACTTAAATATGAACAATAAAATGCAGGGCATGAATAATAAAGAATCCACTTGACACTAAGAACAGTAATCTATGACCAACCACAACTGTTAAATTGAGATATTAAAATACTGCCATCAGAGAACTTCTAAGCACTGTAATAGCAAAGGTCCTGATCAAAATACAAATCTAGTAGAAACTGGAATGTTCTAAAAAGCAAAACAAAATGGAGAGTAATTAAAAATATAATTTTGAAGATACTCTTTAATGCCTTGCTACGTGATATGTGATTGGCGACTTTTACCTAAGAGTTTATTAGAAAGGTAGAATCTTAGACCAAAACCCAGGCTCTCTAAACAAGAATCTAATTTTTAGCAAGATCTTTAAGTGATCTGTATGCACATTAAAGTTTAAATATCATTTTAAAGTGTTTTTGAGAGTAGAATTATGTGAATAATTGCTGTCTTTATAAAACAATGTCACATACCAAGAGAAAATGCTCATCCTTATTTTATGATGGGGCCATCATTTCATAATAGGAAAAATCCTCTTATTCTATTGCTCTGGGAAGATAATGACTGAGACAGAATTGTATTTCCTGGAGGAGCAAAAGCACTTATAGCAGAAGGAATATCGCTCATCACTTTCAGTAACAACAAATGCCAGCTTGACCTGCATTGTTATTTCTGACACATCACCTTACATTTCTCGTCACATTATGCTGGTGGATTCTTTTCTTTTCTTTTTTTATTTTTGGGTCAGAGGAGGCAAGTGACCTAGAGGTTGCCTCAGGCATTTGGCAATATGGTCTTCTTTGTCTGTTCCATTCGATCTGAGGCATTTGCTATACCAGTTCTCACCTGGGTGATTTTAAGAGCTTATCAATCATGAGACTGTTGAGATACCCAAGCTATGAAGCAAGCACTGCTCCCATGACATGATAACCTGTGTTAATAATAATATGAGGCTGTGATAAGAGATGTGGGAAAAATAAAAATCAGAGTAGTGCCATGAAGGGGGGTGGCGAGGGTGGTGGACTGAGGGTGGAGAGCTGTATCCCTAAGTCTAAGTTGTGCAGAAGGATGTGGAGCAGACATCTTTCAGCAGCACTAGTTATGGAGAGGAGATGGCCATCTGTCATTGCTTTCTCCTTCTCGGCCGCCTGACAGCCTGGACAGCACCTGCTACCACGCATTTCATGATCTATCATCTTGGAGAAGGTTTATTCTGAATTTACTAGGAAAGAAGAGATATGGCTGTTAGACACAAAGCTCTAATGTTAAGAGCTTACATTAGCTGGAGGAGCAGAGGAGTGTGGTTGGCTTGTTAACCTGGAACCATTTCAGCTGTCAACAGAATTGGAGTCCCAAAGCCCTGGGTAAGAAAGTCCACCGCGACAGCAGCATTAAAACCAGCATCAAATTAGCTGCAATTCATTTCTCATTCCAGTCGGAGAGGCTGACGCTGTAGCTGGGATCACTGAGAAATCCCAGATAATTTTATTATTTGTGTGTTTTGAACGATATGATTGTCTGTCAGAGTCAAAATAAACATGAAACTGTATGGCTTAACCTTTATAATTGAAGAGGAAAAAATTTGGTCAGTTTAAACTACACATAAGCTCCCTATAAAATGCTGTTTTCCACCTTTTCTCGCCCTGACTATCTTCACATTCATAGTGTACTGCGCCACCATCACCTCGTTTGAGCTTCTGCCATCATCTCCTGAGTGGTCTCTTAAATTCCATCCTGTCTCCCTCTGCCTAGCCACACAGCAGCCATAGTGCTCATCCCAAAATGTGAGGTGGGTCATGTCGTTTCTTTGCTTTAAATCTTCCAATGTCGTCTTCTCCCACCCAAAGGAAAATCTGAAGTCCTAACTCTGGCAGGCAAGCCCTGGGGACTTGGATGGCCACCACTCACACACTATGCCATCTCTCTGACATTATCTCCTGCCTCCTTCACCATTGCCTAGCCAACCTGGTTTTCTCTGTCCTCAACTACATGCTACTCTAGACATGTCTCACCTCCGGGTCACTGCCTGGATTATAATTCCCAAAATAGATACTTAACCTTCACTTTAGGTTTCTGCTCAAAAGTTATCTTATCAGAGAAATTCCTCTAAACACCTTCTATAATCCCTACTCTCCAATCTAATGCATTATATAGTTTTTCAGTCTCTATATCCCCCAACTAGAAATAACTGTGTGAGTGGAGATTTTTTTGTTCACTACTGTCAGGCAGTGACCTGACAAGTGCCAAAAATATACTAAGACCAATGCTCAGTTATTGTTTTTGAATAAATGATTTTTTAAATTTCTTTTCTTTCCTCCCTCCCCCCCCTTCCTTCCTTCCCTCCTTGCTTCCTTCTTTCCTTCCTTCCTTCCTTCCTTCCTTCCTTCCTTCCTTCCTTCCTTCCTTCCTTCCTCCCTCCCTCCCTCCCTCCCTCCCTCCCTCCCTCCCCCCTTCCTTCCTTCCTTCCTTCCTTCCTTCCTTCCTTCCTTCCTTCCTTGCTCCCTCCCTCCCTCCTTTCCTCCTTTCCTTCCTTCCTTTCTTTCCTTAACTGAGAGGCAGGCAGAGAGACAGACTCTGCATACACCTCGACCAGGATCCACCTGATGAGTCCCCTACTGGGTGATACGATGCCCATCTTGAGCTGCTGCTCTGTTGCTTAGCAACTGAGCTTTTTTTTTTTTTTTACTGCTTGAGGCGAGGAACCATCCTCAATACCCAGGGCCAACTTGCTCAAATCAATCAAGCCATGGTTGCAGAAAGAGAAGAGAGAGAATGAGAGGGAGGGGAGGGATGGGTGAGGGGTAGAGAAACAGATGGTAGCTTCTCCTGTGTGCCCTGACCTGAAATCGAACCTGGGACTTCCACATGCATGGCCAACTAGCCAGGGCCATGAATAAATGATTTTCAGTGCATGTTTGCACACCTTGTATTTTTCTCATTTTCTCACTATACTTGGCTCCAAAGCACTTTTCTAACTTCTTGCTTTTGTAATTTCATGATCCTTCCTCTGTCTGAGGCTGCCCTTGTACTTCCCCATGTCAGCAAGTACAAATCTTACCTTTCTTCATGTCCTATCTCTTCCAGGAAACCTCTTCTGGTTCTGTTCTCAGAGCTGACCCTGTCTCTCCTCTGATCCCTCAGCACTGACCTGGAGCATCATACAGAACTTAGTCCTCTCTGTCTTGTGTTAAAATGCTTCATCTTTACAATTGGAAGCTTTAACATGTGGGCCATATCTGGTTTATTTTGACCCCCAAACCCCCACAAGCTGTTTGTTGCTTTGTATAGAATGGGTTTAGCACACACTTGGTGAATATGTATTGCTGAATAGATCGACTTTACTGTCCCAATGTTGATTTTATGGTGGATAAGAAATGGGAGCAGAGTGCTCTCATAATCCTGCAATTTCTGTTCTTCCAAAACCTGCCCTTGATGATTATTTGGTTTGTTATTTTTGTGTGTGAGGAGGGTAGAAGAATTTTGCTCTTGGTTATGGTCATTTTGCTTTATTTCAATAAGTGCTAAAAGAGAAACATTCATATATAAAAAGCAAAATACCCAATAATCAGAAAATCAGTTGTGCTGTTCAGCTCTCTGAATTCTGGGTTGACTTTGTAACTGGAGAAAAGGTTTCCAACACAGGGAACTCTGGTAGCATCTCCCACCACCTGAAAAATCCTTTTCTCCACGTTTCTGATGAAACTTTCCTATAGCATAGGCTAAGAGGGGAGAAGCAAGAGCAGGAAGTAGCTTTGCTTAGAAAGACACCTGTTTAAAAAACTGATTTTCTGGCATGAAATTTTTATCTTCAAACTGTCAAGATTCCAGATTAGAGGTTCACAGTGTACTTTCTCTGTGGAACAGCTGGTCTAATTGGGCAAGTTTTGCTGTGGTGACATTAGGGCTCATTAGGCTTTCTCTTATCAGTGGTGTAAGCTGTGAGATTTCAACCAAGCGGAGGGTTTAGATTCTAAATGAGAAATATAGATTCGCATTTCACATAATGAAATAATGGACTTCAGTGTTACCTTTCTTGTGACAAAACAAGAACTTAAATCTATTGTAAGGTTTGCTGTTTAATCAATAAATAAATGAGAGACACAGAAGATTTATTTCTTCTGTGGCAACAAACACCATCATTTTTCTTAATTATCCTTAGATTTGCCTTCCCTGCTTTTAGATTCTTTGCAAGTAAAAAGCTTCCTTCCACTAAGAAAGGGACATGAGATCTCTTGTTCTGCTTTCTTTCTCATATATATACACAGAGTTTTTTGTGTTTTCTGTGGCAATACTTGCATTTCTTAATTAAAACCTAATAGTTCAAGGCTTTACAAGGTTGTCCAGACTAGCTTAAAGATCAGAGGCTCTAGTTGAGGTAGGCAAAGATCAAGGCAGTTGTAGGAGGAAAAACAAATAGATTGAACTTTGGATCCACAGATGGTTATGCCTGCCAACTGTTATGAGCCAATGAATATCTGGCCTATCATTTGTCATATTTATTGCAGTACATAATGCTATAATTTCTCATGGCATGGTTATTTATCTTGCTGTGTTCCCTGAACAGCTAAAATTTCAGCCATCTTGGAGCATTCATGTACCTTTTGGGTTGTTTCATCTTTAAAAAGAAGCAAAGCAAATTAACCCTCCCCCTGTCCAAGGACTAGAATTATGAATATTGCAGGAGTGACCAGTTGGTAGATTATGGAAAATTCTGACAATTGTAACTATGCTTCCAGTCTTGCTCCTGTGTGTTTTGTCACAGAGCCTGGAGGGGGCAGAAACTCTCCCACATAGCTCACGCCTTCTCAGAGGTGCCCCCCCTGGTTTCTTGCAGTGGTGGCCACTGGAGCAGTGAGGACCACATCTGGAAGCCTCTCTGGAGTGTGCATAGCACCCTTCAATTTTGCAGTAAGAAAACGGACTCTCTAGGAAGAAGGTGAGTGCGGGAGGAAGAAGGCATAAAGTACTCAATCACTGATTTCTGACAGCCATCTGGGGGCACTGTGACATCAAAAGGAGCAGCAGAAACACCTGTCTCTACTGGCACTTCCATTACTGGCAGCGGTGAGTCAGTGAATAGAGGCCACATGGTACCTGCTGACAGAAGGTATGACTCACAGGAAGGCAGAAGAAGTCTATAAGGTACTGTTGCTCCCCTCCATCTCTCAGCATCCATAATGAATTATTGAGTCCAAATGGGGCTCGGAGTGGGGCAAATTTCAGCGTACATTGGAGCCTTCCCAAATGGCAGATGTGAAAATGTAGGCACCTTTCATTCATACAGGATTAGTTACATTAGCTCCTGAGGTGTAAAAACTCATCTCAGGAGCTTTGCGGTAGACCACTCTGCTATTTCTGACAGCAGGCTATTGGCCACTCACACCCTTGCAGGGTATATAAAATCTCACTTAAGCCATTGGTTTTCCTCACAATGGTTTCAATCAGAAATGTTAACCATGATTATTCTTAAGAGTTCTGAGATCTCTCTCCTTTTCTTTTCCCCTAAAGATTGTGAAGTGGCCCTAAGGTGTTCAGCAGAAGAGAGGAAAGGCAACGATGTCATTCTCCTGTTGTTAGGGCTAATGTTTAAAGGATAAAGGTGAAGATGCTACAAACTGTAACCTCTGCCTTAAAAACACTTTTACCCTATCTCCTACCATCTTACAGTTCCTGCAAAGGGCTATGTTCCCTTCTGCCTCAGGACCCTGCATAGCCAAGACTCTAATAGGCAAAGTAACCCCAACAACATAGTTATGAAAGCATATTTCTGAGACCTTTTCTCATGAAGAAATAAAAAAAAAGGGTGGTGTCTGCGGAGGCTCTAAGGTTGGCTGAGGACCAACCACTTAGAAAGAAAGAATGAATTAATGACTTAGGACAAACATGAAATACACATAAGACCCTTCAAGAAAAGCATTACAAAAGTTAAGGCTCAGAAAAAACAGTTACATTTTAAAAAATGTCAAAGAGGACAAGAGGCTTCTAAAGTCATTGTCAGTGCTTAGTGTTTACAGTGGTAGTGCAAGGTCAATGATCAGCAACAAAAAGCCTGCTCTTCCAGGTCCTCTTTTGCATCTGTCTCCTGGGTTAGGTAGAGTGCTTCCTGGACCTGAAAGGGTGGAAGAGCAATTGTTCAGAGAGTTAGAAGGCCAAGATATGGAAGAAAAGCATCAGAGAGTATTATCCAAATTTTCAGGTCTAGTTACCTATGTCTAGTTCCTATGGAGACATGTGGATCACTGTGTGACAGCCCTTGAGGGAGCAGTGACAATGGGGAAAATGCTAGCAACTCTAAACTGAGTAAAAGCTTCTATTTTCAAGAAGGGAGGGTATAGTTTTAAACAAATGACTTACATTTGAAAAGGGAAACAAAGTTGGGAAAGAGTGCTACAGTCACAGAGCTAAGGGAGTCCAGTGATGAAGACAAAACTGAATTTGGTTAAATATGTTCATGAGAACAACATGACAAGAACATACACAACGTCCAGTATGAGTGATCTGTGCATAAAGAACCAAGTCCTTAACACAAAGCAGAGATTGTTTTTCAGGCCTTGGATAGATGGAAGGAGAGATTGTGGTTCTGAAATCTTTCTATGTAGGTCTCTCCAACCCTCCAAGATACAGCCAGTTTTTAGAAGTAGCTTCCTAGAATATAACTCTACTTTTTGTCCTTCCTACTTTTTAGTATCTCTCACAACCTAATTTGAATAGAGAAATTTTGTTATACAAAATTTCAAACAATGGTTTCTGAAAATAACCTTTCATTCTTTGCCCTTATATTTTGCTTAATGGATGGCATAAACTGGATACTCAGCCTGAATAGTGGCTTTCATTTAATTTGAAGTCACCCCATTATTTACATTGGGAAGACCATTGAGAAGAAACTATGAAAGCTCTAACTATCAAGTGTTGATTGGAAAGGTAGCTGAGAAAGGATCTAAGTGTCTGCTTCCTGATCACCTTGGGCAAAATAATGGCTCTACTTTTTGGTTTTCTCTTCTCAGAGAAAACCACAACTAGGTGGCAACCAGAGCTCTCTTCTTTCCAGATTCCCTGCTCTCTTTCTTGTTTTCTGGGGTCTTCACTTGGGCTTTCCATTTATTTTATTTTTGGCTTATTACACAGCATATTTTATCAGGCTCACAGGATTTTGTTCTTGACCACTGTACATAAATAGCAAACTCTCTTAAACCACTGAAATGTAACAAGAAATGAAAAGAAAAGCAAAAATTCAATCAGAGTATGTTAGGTCTAATTGTCTGCTGTTGATACTGTTGTAAATAATCTCAAGGTGCTGGTTTGCTGCATTTCCTTGGGACAACTTTCACCCCATGTGGTGTAATTGAAAGATACTGACTGAAAGGGGTTGCAGGTTCTAGCAGGAGCTTTGCCACTAATTAGCAATGGGACTTCAGACAAATCTTTTTACGTTGTGGTTCTGTTTCCTCATCAGCACACTAAATGGGTTGACCTATATTATATCCCAGGCCCTTCCTAACTCCAGAATTTTAAAAGATTTATGATTTCAAGCCAAAAGCTATATTAGGAAGTTAAGTGACAGTATGCATAAGTGCAAGTTGATTAAGGAAATGGGATAGAATTCATCTCTTAAATTGGCTTTCACAATAATAAATTACAAAGTAAAGACATAGAAAAGAGAGATACATTTTATGTGAGTGTTCAAGGAAGCATATAGCTTATTTCAAACAATGGTTTTTGAAAATAACCTTTCATTCTTTGCCCTTATATTTTGCCTAATGGATGGCATAAAATGGATACTCAGCCTGAATAGTGGCTTTCATTCAATTTGGAGTCACCCCATCATGTTGTGTACTGCTGCTTTCCAAGTTAGCTGACATTGCAGGATATAGCACAATGCAGAGTGAAAAGTTAGAAATGTGACATGGCATGTCAGAAACAATACTTGCTTTTTGCAGAGTAGTTATCATTTAAAGGCTGGGATTTAGAACTATCTTCAGATAATTCAATAGATCTGCATCTCTGATAGGGAAGATATCAACCTGAGTTAATTTTTTTTTGCTTATCAGACATGACGGGACAAGATGACATTAAAACGGTTGAAAGAAACTATCCATAATGCATATTTTCAAAAAAATCAAGCAAATATTTAAGGAGTATAGGCATTGCTTGGATTGATAGCAGTTCAACCATAAATTCAAGAAAAAAATTATAATTGTCACAGACTGTTTTCCAGGATTAGTCCAGATATTTCTCATTGTTATCCTTTGTCTTGATACATCACAGTCTTCTGTGACATCACAATCTTCTAATTTTAAATGAAGTCTTATCTTGTGAAGAAAAAAATGTTTTAAACTGAGGTGGACTTATCCATTTATTTGTTCTCTGAGATGATTCAGGCTCACGAATCTGTAGGTACAACAGAGTCACATTATAAGTAATGTCCAAACTTTATTGGCTCTCACTGTTGCCTGCTGAAGCCGCTTGCTGTGCTTCCCTGAAATGGTAATTGCGAGGAGTTCCACATGTGCCTGCAAGATGCCCAGACTTCATAAGGCTGCTCTGATCTCCAGTTTGTACTGCAACCCTCTGATGGACACACAAGGGACAAGGCTGAACCTTCTCAGTGAACAAACTACAGGATGGTCTGTGACAAAGTGGGAGATGAAACCACTCTCCCACTTTGTGTTGGAAAATCTTAGGAAACACAAATATGGCACTGGTGATGCCTCTATTCGTATGGAGTTTTATGAAATGAAATGTTGGGGCTTTCTCAGGATGCTCTTTGCTCTTGGATGCCAGAAAGACATCCAGAGGGAGGAAATAGAAAGAGGCAAGGGCTCGGGGCCTGGGTCCCCTCTTTGACAACCAAGTCATTGTTTTGGAGTCACCTTTATTTTCTTAAGATGACTTTCTCAGGAAAGTTCTTTATCTCCTGAAACAAATAAACCTCTGTTAGATCCTCTTTACCAGTTTGCTTGAGATGTACAGACAGAGGTTTCTGAAATACAGTAGCAGCGTGGGCTCAGGTTGGGATCCCTGACACTGTTTATTTAGTGAGCACTTCTCAAGCACAGTTTATGTGTGAAAGGCTTTCTTTCTCCTTTTTTCCTCTCTCCTCTAAAGAAATTTTTGTCTTTGGAAGATTGGTTTTAATTGAAGAATTGGCATTTAGAACTCCTCTTAATTCAGCCTATGAAACCACTTTCAAATGAAACAATTAGAAGAGAGATGTACTTTTTAGAGCATGGGTTTCTCCAGCCAGTGCCTTTACAGATGTGGAAGACTATTATTAAACAACTCTGATTTAACTGACTGATCAGATATCGTTGCAGAGCAACAAAAATAATTAGAAAAGTGAAGAAGTGTTCAAACTCCCAAACAAGCCAATAACACTGGGGAACAATATTTTTTTTTCATTTTTTGTTGCATGAGGTTTTAGAACTTTTTCTATATACTGCTGCATCAAAGATTCCAAATATGAAATTCGTTTTTGTTGCATGCTCTAGTTTTTATGCAATTTTAATTTCTTTTTGTTACAGTTAATGGCATCCATTGGTTTTTAAATTGAAGTTAAAGGGCAACGACTCTTGGATTGACCATAACCACAAGGCAATTAATGTTTTACAAACATCACTTTTACATAATTGTAGTTGTTTTTCAATGTAAAAAATTATTACCTGATAAAAACACCCTCTTGTTTTGTATTAAGATTGAATTATGGCTTCTTTGAGTAGGCATAAATGTAAGAATAATCCTAACGCCTTCTGTTAGATATGTGGCTGTTACACACTTCAATGTCAAAGGCGCAATATTTCATCATTTATGACATGTGCATATATTGCCTATTTTAAAGTTCCCCTTGGCAATCAAGACAAGAATTAGGCTCCTTATATTGTGTGTCATAATTGTGAGGAAATGCTTCATGACTGGACAAAAGGAAAATGCAAAGGAATGCCTTTTGGTATTCCAATTGTTTAGCATGAACCTAAGGACCACAGCAGTGACTGTTATTTCTGTCTGATCCATACAAAGGGCATCAGCAAGAAAAAATGGCATATGATCGCATATTCTAATATTCCTTCAGCAATACGACCTATCCCACACTCTGAGACACTCCTGGTTCCAGTTTTCAATGGTTTTATTTCTTCTGAGGATAAAGAAAGTGAACATGATGATCAAGTGTATTTTGATAAGATGCATGGAGAGCTGGTTGTAGAATCTGAAGGGTCTTCTCCTGATGCCAAGCAGTCATTAACCCCTCAGTAGTTAAGCCAACCGAATTGAATGACTTACTAGAAGATTTGGGCCTATTAAAAAAAAAGCTGAGTTATTAGCCTCCAGGCTTCAAGAAAAGAATGTACTTCACCAGTCAGCTAAAATATCCCATTTCAGGAAGCGTGAACAAATTTTTGTGGACTTTTTTTCTAAAGACAAACACTTTGTTTACTGTCATGATATCAGTAGTCTTCTCAGCCAGCTAGGTGTCACCACTTACAGTCCAACAGAATGGCAGCTATTTCTTGACAGCTCTAAACAGAGTCTGAAATGTGTTCTTCTACACAATGATACTGTTTATGCAGCAGTTCCAATTGGTTATTCAACTCATCTCCAAGATTATATAATGAGATAATAATTGTCCTTGACTTTCTGAAGTATGAGGAGCATAACTGGATCATTGGTGTGGATCTTAAAATGGTCAATTTCCTGCTAGGACAACAGAAAGGTTTCACAAAGTATCCTTGCTTTCTATGTTTGTGGGACAGCCGAGCTTGGGAGAAACACTGGACACAGAAGGAGTGGCTGAAACGTGAATCTCTGGAAGTAGGGATGCAAAATATTGTGAATGAACCTGTAGTTAATCAAGACAGGATCATTTTCCCCCCACTTCACATCAAACTTGGCTTAATGAAGCAGTTTGTTCAGGCTTTCAATAGAGAAAGTGAATGCTTTCAACATATTATTTCTGTTTTACCTGCCTTGTCTTTTGAGAAGATTAAAACAGGTGTATTCTATGTACCTCAAATCTGAACCCTCATACGTGATGAAGAATTTGCCAGGAAGATGAATAAGGAGGAGAAAGCAGCATGGCAGTCTTTTGTGGCAGGTACAAAGAACTTCCTTGGCAACAAAAAAACAGAAAACTATGAACTTCTAGTTCAAAGGATGCTGTTGGCTTTCTGCAACATTGGATGTAACATGAGTGTTAAGATTCACTTTTTGAACAGTCACCTTGATAAGTTTCCCATAAATCTTAGAACTTTTAGTGATGAACAGACTACTGCTGGAGCATCAAATGAGATTGTCCACAACAAGTATGCAAATGCAAGAGCTACAAATGCAAATTTTTGCCTAAATAGAATTTAAATAAGCTTTGCACATATTTTATGATATAAAATATGTGTTTTAATATGTTCTATTTCAAAACTACAGACAAATTCTGATGCAATCATATCTTTTAGTGTATTAGTGTACTTACTGCATTATATAAATTATTATATTTTCACAAAGATGATGCCCAAGAAGACATTCTACTTTATTATATTAAATGTTAAAAATTTTACAATAAGATGAAAACCTAAAATCTTGAATTGCAAAGAAACTATAGCTTACAGAGAAAAACTAATGTCAGATTTGAGATCAGCACACTCGAATTAGGAAAGAACAAGTGTTTTTGTGGATGTAACAGAAATTTTGTTTCTCATTGTAATGGATAATGTACAGTCTAACTTTCTCCTTAGTGTTTGAGTGCATCTATGTTTGTACAGGGAAAGCATGTTTTGGAATTGTCTAGCAGTCTTATCAATATTTACCTTAGAATCTGAGCATTGTCTTGGCAAGTTATGTTTTGTACATATTCTGGAGCAAAATTATTTCATTGCATTGCATAATATCACATTTTGCATGACTGAAGTGTGAGACAATATTTATTCCTGCATGTATATTGTTATTAAAGTTACCTGAATTAAAAAAGAGCTTTGTATTTATAGGCTTTTATAAGTTGCATTTTATTAACAGATCATAATGTTGATTTAGACATGGCTAAGCACTAACATGTCTTATATAATTGCTCGTACAACATTCTCAATTTCAATAAAGAATGCCTCTTGACACACAGATGGCCAATAGGCATATGAAAAAATGCTCAACATCACCAATCATCAGAGAAATCCAAATTAAAACTGCAGTGAGATATCACCTCACACCTGTCAGAATGACTATCATCAATAAATCAACAAACAACAAATATTGGAGATGATGTGAAGTAAATAGAACCCTAATGCGTTTTTGGTGGGAATGCAGATTGGTACAGCCACTGTAGAAAGCAGTATGAAGTTTCCTCAAAAAATTAAAAATGGAACTGCTTCATGACCCAGTGATCCCACTTCTGAGTATAAATCTGAGGAAACCCAAAACACTAATTCAAACAATTATATGCACCTCTGTGTACATTGCAGCGTTATTCACAAAGGTCAATCTATGGAAGCACTCAAGTGCCTCTTAATCTACTGTGGTCCAATATTAACATCCACTATGCACAGTCTACAACCAGGCACTGAGCTGTGTTCCGGGGATACTGGGATGAATGAGCCTTTTGCAGTTCAGTGAAGGTGCTAGGAAAAGATCTCTGTTGATTTTACCTGCCCAGCCTGCATTCTCCCATCTCCTTTTTTTTTTTTTTTAATCTCCTTTTACTTTGGGGAAATATTCCTCACAAATACAGTTATGATAAGATTGTCAATTAAGACCAAGGAATGGGCCCCAAACTAAGCTACGCGATTAGGACTTCCAAAAGGAAATACTTTTGAGTAAAGGGATTGAAACCCTGGGAATCCATCTAGGCCATTCACCTTGATGGTGGTACCCTGAGATATATACATTGTGATCCTGCTCTCACAATATCCGATGTTGCTCAGGTCTGTGCCCTCTGTCAAACTTGGTTCTTCAGCTTTCTTTTCACTCTATAAACTATCCCATATCCTTTCGATAATTTTCTTTCTAGATTAAGTAACACTTGGTTCTTGCTGTTTTGTTACCAATGAGCTACAAACCATGTAGAAACAGGTGAAATGGCATAACTCAGAACAACAAAATTCTCTGGAAAAAAATAATGCAAAGTATTGATTTTACTTTTAAAACATGCTTAAAGTTTGCTGAGGAAAGAGCACAAGTGGTCCATCTCACAACACTTGGTTTTTGAACTAGTGGCTTCAGTACAACAAAGACTTACCTGTTGGCTTTTTTGCTTTAGTGTTTACTGTGTTGATCTGTAGTGAATGGTATGGTTTTATAAAAATCAAGTTTAACTCTGATAGTATTTTGTGGTAGCAAGAAACAAATTAAAAAATGTACAGGTAGTAAATAAGTACATTTTATGAGCAACCAACACTTTTTGTCAAGTCTCTTTAATTAGGATTTTAATTGCAAACACTTTCACATTTGTAAATGGAAATTACCTTTTCCAGAACATCTAGAAATCTCCTCAGAATTTGAAAATGGAAAATACTGTTGTGACTAATCAACAAAAATAGATCACACAGAAAAATGCACACTTTGACCTCAGTGAAGTAAGATGATAATCTTTATAAGTGTTGTCAAACAATTATGTTTGTTTTAAAAAATGTTTTACCATAGAAAACTTTAAATGAACAGATAAGCAGAAAGAACATTATAATGAAATCCCATGTACTTACTACTTTGCTTCAACAGTATTAACTCATGGCCAATTTTATTTCTGTATCTCCCACTGAAGGGAGGAAGTACCCCTCTCCAATTATTTTGGAGCAAATCCCAGACTTCCTATCACTTCATCTGTAAATATTCCAGAATGTAGCTATAAAACAATATTTCTCTCTCTTTCCCTGAAACATGCCACAATGTAATGCTCATCCCAAAAAAGAAGTGAACGATCATTCCTTTGCAGAATGAATGCTCAGTCAGTATCCTTATTTCCTGTCTGTTCTTTTGTGGGAGCAGCCTGAGCGTCTTCAGGTAACATCCTTTCAGCCCCTTCTGATTTCAGTCTCAGTTTTATGTGAGTTCATGCTCCTTCTCACCGGCAGTCTCTTACTCTCAGCAGGAGTCCATGTTGTTCGACACCAAAGGAGACAACACACTGTCATGTGTACATTGCATCCTCAAAGTGGAGGTCCTAAAAACCAGGGAGAAACACTGATAAAATAGGGAGCAGGAGCCTCTGGAGCAGGGTTTGATCTCCTGTACCACAAGAAGACAGTAATTGGCAGCCTGCCACTTGCTTCTCAGAGGCTCAGCTAGAATTAGCCCCACCAGGTAGGCAACATCTTTAATACACCTTTATGTCGACTCTTTCTCCTTTTCAGTAACCCTTTCCCAGGTCCTATGACTCTATTTCCTGGAGTTATAGTACAAGCTTTTGGGAAATCCAAATTCTGATACCCTAGCAATATTAAAAGGTCGAGCAAAGGTAGGTTTACAGTTGTTCATATGCAAAAACATTACAATAATTAATAAATAATAATGTAAGAATAACTGTGTTTTGTGTACTGAAAATGGTGAACCTACTTTTGTCCCACCTTGTATATTTATTGAAGTATTTCTTAATTTAATTTAATTTTTAAAAACTGTGATAAAATGCACATTCTTTTGGGTATGTGCCTAGGGTGGAATTGCGGGATCATGTAGTAATTCTCTTTACATTCTCATCAGCAATGCACAGGGTTCCATGTCTAATTTTTCTACCTCCTTACCAATACTTGTTACTTTCTGTCTATTTTTTAAACATTCTAATAAGTGTGTGTTTCATTCTCTAATCAATAAAATTTCCATTTATCTTTCTCTATCTTTGTCTTCTTCCCTCTCTTTTTAAAAGAAAGATGTCTAGCCCTGGCCGGTTTGCTCAGCAATAGAACCTCGGCCTGGTATGTGGAAGTCTCAGGTTTGATTCCTGGCCAGGGCACACAGGAGAAGCACCCATCTGCTTCTCCACCCTTCCCCCTTTCCTTTCTCTCTGTCTCCTTCTTTCCTTCCTGCAGCCAAGGCTCAATTGGAGCAAAGTTGATCTGGGCACTGAGGATGGCTCCCTGGCCTCCATCTAAGGTGCTAGAATGGCTCTGGTTGCAATGGAGCAACAGCCCAGACGGGCAAAGCATCGCCCCCTAGTGGGCATGCCAGGTGGATCATAGTGGGTGCATGCAGGAGTCTGTCTTTCTGCCTCCCTGCTTCTCACTTCAGGGGGAGAATAAAAAGAATAAAAGAAAGAAAGATGTTCAGTTTTCCATAATCAGGGTTCTTCTGATTACATGTATATACTGCCAATTTACAATTCAAGACTTATAAAAGCCATCAGTCCTGAATTTGAATTGGAGATAGTAGTCTACTGTAGATGGACACATGATATATTTTATCCTTTTTTCAAATTACGTATTTCTTACCTTTGATCCCTGTAAAAGCCTAGAACAAAGACCAACAGTAGCAGCAAATGAGCACAACTAGCTCATAGTTCGTTTTCATTGCATTTAAACCATAACTTCTTGAATAAGAGGCTGGCTTCAGGTCTGGGACAGGAAATGCACAAGATGAACATGGAGATCTTGTCATATTTGCAAGTGAAGTCACTACCAAAGAACTTAGGAATCAACATGAGCATGTTGATCCTAGCTAAAGATGAACTAATTTGTAGACAAACAAAGATAATTGTTTCTATGGATTAAAATATATTAAATATATTTAAAGACACTAAAATAAATAAGAAAAAAAAATCATTACTTGCCATGGAGGATTCTGTGGATCCAGTTAATTATTTTGAAAGCTGGTAAATAAATTAATAGAGTCAAACTTTTTTCCTGTTTTTTCCTATACTAACTGTACCTAAGGTAATCAAAATATTGATGATATGGTTTCTCTTTATAAAGTATTCCAGTTATTAAATGAAAAAATATTGCAGTAGCATTTTCAGCTCCTAATTAACAGATGGAGCTGGGCAATGAGCAACCACGTTGGCCACCACCAGGGAACAGACGATGACCAGACATGATGTGCTTGCCAACAGGAGTTCACAGAAGAACCTCTGAAAGAGTCTTGCCAAAATATAAAATCTGAATTTTATCACATCTATAGATTTACCTTCCCATTTACAAGAAATATGAGTCAAAGGGAACAGCAATGTTTTTTTACTCAACTTATATAATTAAGTTCAGAAAAAATAATAGACATTGAAGCTATGAATACATTCATTGTTTGAAGTAAGCCTAGACATCTCCAGAAATTTTGCACAAAAGCACATAAGTGTTTACCTAGTTCAGATTTTGTCTTAAGAAGGGGTTAATCTTAGAGGGAAAGGAGACTTTTTAAAAGACGTTAGCACTTAACATGATGCCTATTATTTCTCCTGACATCTTATCTTCTTATCTGGCTCTTGGTTTTGTGAAGTGAGATGAAAGAAAATCATGAGCACTCTGTAGCACCGTGTGCTTGGTTTTAGTAATCTCAATTTGATTCATATATTTTAAAAGTTTTTCTCTTTGAAAAAAGGAGAAGAGAGAGTGAGACTCAAATAAGTGGCCAACAAGAAGAGGAGCAGTTAAATTGGATTCTATAGTGTTCCGTTTCCTGACTACAAAAATAATCCCATTAATAATCTTGTCTTCTGACCTTATGTAGTCTGAATTCTTTGTTCCTTATCTGTTGAATTCATACTTCTTTCAGTTAATAGTGAAAATATGAAAATTTTGAAATGCCAAGCAAAAAGTTATTTGCTTTGCTTGGAAACCAAGGAAGAGTTCTAAGAATTCTCCCCTCTGTCAAGACAAGGAATGAATGTTTGGATATTATTTATTTTAATGATTAATACAGAATTCTTTTTGTATGAGACCAAGCTGCAAACTGTTACATACCTAATGATGAATCCTCATTTGAAGGCAAGTTATTTATTGCTTGTTTCAAATCTATTCATGACTAATACTTATTGCTACAGATTTATTGTGTGGTGTTGTCAGTTCTTTATTTCAAACATTTAACAATTATTCATAAAATATGTAGTGAGCACCAGCTATGTACCAGGTATTGTACTTGGTCACAGAACCAGAGCAATTACTGAGATCCACAGATTCTTTCCTCTCCAGGGGTATAGTTTGGTGGATTTTCCAGAACAGCATATGCCAAGATGGAATTAGAAGTGCCAGAGATTTATTGGAGGAAACACCTATGAAGAATCATGCAGAAGAGAATGGGAGTAGATGAGAGCCTCAGATCACGATGTAGATCTGACAGTGTTACAAGAAGAAAGGGAGGAAGGAGTAAGAAGGACCCAAGTCTATTGGCCACAAATGGCCCGGCTCTAGTTCCTCTGTTGTGATTTTGTCATTGACTCAGAGCAGCCTAGCAAAATATGACATTAGCGTGAAGGCCTTGATAGATTCAGTTGGTGTGGGAGCTGGATGCTGTCAGCTAATTATACAGCTTCTTTCTCTAGGGGCGATCTAATAGGTGCATTTGTCATGGCTTTCAGGAAGGCATTTGGGGAAGTGCATAAGCTGAGCAAGTGGATACAAGAGAAGGTAAAGCATGTTACAATAGGTATATTGTGGGAATATTTGATGGGATAGCAGGGGAAGTTTATCTTTCCCTGTTCTGCTCTGTGTCATTAGAAACAACATTACCCAGTTTCCCTTTTCTGTGCCTTGTAGATAATTTCAGCCAATGGGAGGCATTGACAGAAGATTGAAAGATGGAGAAGAGGAGAATTCAGTGAGTTTTCCCCCTTATTTGTATGCCTTCTCTAGCCTCTCCAGCCACATCTCTTCTGGGTTTCCTGCTCCTATAAAAAAAGCTCCTCATCTTATGGTCCTAGATTCCTCTGAGCAGCCATGGTCTGCGGGACTCTGCTTGTTGCCATTGTCCTTTTTACTCCATAGAGATAATAATAACTTCCTGCTGTTGTTAATCTCTTTATTACCATTTGGCATCCTTGTATTCTGTTTTCACGTTTTTCCTTATATTTGTAACTGATTCCTTGTATTAAATACCCTCTGTTTGAAATGCCTAGAGAGTTCTCATTTCCTAGTTATACCCTGGCTGGTAGGCTTAGTTTGGAAGAGGTCACAGAAGGATTTAATGGAGTTACTTGAAAGTTGATACCTGAGAAATGAGCAGGAGCTATCCAAAAGGGGTTGACCGTAGTACTGACATTGGTAGAGATCTTTTGTTTTAGGTGACTTGTTAGTTTTCAAAAAAACATAATGGCTAAAAGGACAGACTCTGGAGCTGATGTGCTTTGGGTGCAGATCACAGCAACTGCTACTTTCTAGAGATGTGGCCTCAGCCAGTTTACTAAGTTCCTTGTGCTTCAAAGTCCTCTTCTGTAAAATAATAATAATATCACCCTCTATGGACACTATGAGAAGCAAATAAGTTAATGTGTATAGTCAACTTAATGTTTGATATTATTTTTTTCATAAACATGAAAAGACTTTGTAGAAGCTTTCCTGTGTGAATATGCATGCTGACCCTTCAGCAGAAGAATATTATATATAAAAGTAGGTGACCTTTATTTTATCTAGAATCTAATATTTCAAAGAAAAAGTCTAAAGTTAGTGTGATTTTTTTTTTCTTTTTGTTACTCATTCTAGGTCACCTTCTTTTTCTGTTGGGTTACTTGTGGTTTTTTTTCTCCTATAAATTCAAATTAGGATATGTCAGGGTGTTGGTCACTTTTAATAAATTTTGATTACATAGAGGTATGGTCTACCAATTTGCACGTGTATTCATGTCTTCCTTCGCAGAAGGGGTTTTCCGTCTACAGTACATCATTGATGCATTTTTCTGTTGTATTATATAGTCTAGGAGAGGTGTATGTTTTCCTTTTAATTTACAAATTAACTTAGTGAGTTCACTTGACATTTTACCATACAAAGCATCAGATCATTATGACCAAGGTAACTGTTTATGGTACATATCATCAAAACTAAGACAAAAATTATTCTACCTTTTTTTGGACATATAATGACCTCTCTGAGGAAGATGAGCTCCGTCCAGCTGCTGGAGGGTGTGTGATCAGTTGGAATCTGCTTGGTCAGTTAGAAAGCTGCACTTGCTTTTAAAGTCTATTGTCTATCCTCTGCCTCTCCCCACTTATCTCTCTTTTGTTAATGCTTCTTCATTTGGAACAGTCCAGGGTTTCACTTACATTCAATACCAGACTTTATTCAGCGATTAATGTATAGTAGTTCCGGGCTGTGGCCAACAATGAGCTACACATATCTACATGTCTCACTGAGCAAAGACCATTGGGAACTGATTGGCTCATATTAAAGATTCAGTCTCTCCTGACTTTTTGGCTGTATCTACAAGCTGTAGAGTGGCTATAATGGAACATCTTCAGAATGAGTATGACAATCCAGGACTACCTGGACTTTTTGGCAATGGCATGGTGGTTAAGAGCATGGACTCTGGAGAAAGTATCAGCTAGGTTCAAGGCTCTGTTTTTTGTTCTTCTGTGTGCTCTTTGACTAATAACTTGACCCTGCTAAGCTTTAGATTGTTAATCAGTAAAATGGTTTTGATAATCGTAGTTTCTTTATAGAGTTGTTTATTATTGAATTAGATAATGCTTTGCATGTTTCTTGACACATAGAAAATAGTCAACATACCTAAGTTGTTGTTATCATCATCATTATTATTACTGGCCAATATCTAAATCAGTACCCTATACTTTAGAGCTGTGTCTTTCTTATTTTTATTGAATAAACACACTTATTACCTTTTAATTTGAGTTGCTACTCTCATATATGGCTCTCGAGGGAAACAATCCACAATCTGGGTAGGAAGATCAATGAACTGGACATTTGAACTGGCATTCAGTTTTTAGCAGGAATAAACTGGAGAAGAATGCTGGAAGTTTAAAGCTCTATTTCTTAAATGGCTTTGGATTGGAGTATCCTATTTTCTTCTCAAGGAAGATCAATTATCCAGATGTCAGATTTCTGCTGCTTGCTCTTCTATTCTATCCTTTATCTCTGACTTTTTCATTTCTTTTTTATTTACCTTTTATTTCTGAAAGTATGTGTTAAATCTCTCCTTGCATCCCAGATTTAATGTTTTGCAAGGTCAATTTAGTTCTTTACAGCTTATAGTGATATTTTAAATGCCATCATGGCATTATTAGTTACTTTATGTGCTTTGCTTTTTACCCTAATGCAGTCACTCCTTTTCTAAAATATCTCCCTTTATCTTATCTTTCATTTTAAATATTATAAAAACAATGTTCTAAAATATTTGAATATTTGTCTTGTGACAAATCCTTATAAAATATACTCTTCCAGTTTTAGCATGTTATCTTTATTTTCTTTCCAAAACTTTTCAAAGGACTTAACACTGTGTATATTTATCTTTGATAGAAGGCAGGTCTATTTTGATCTATTTGAACAAAAATTAAGATGTTATATTCTTGGGTCTGCTTACTGCTTAGCTGACATATTTCATTCTTTTATGTCTTGTGATAGAAACAAAGAGGTAATATAAATCATATTAATAGTTTGGTCATTCATTAGAGAGGGATGGAGAGAAAAATCAGGGCATGGATGGTTCTGGAAGGAGATAGCAATGAGATCCCTGTTTTTCCCTGTGACATACTGTTGCTTTAGGTACATGATGTCATTTGCTTGCATTCCATCTACCAATCTGGGCAAATGGCCTTTTGTTTTAGAAAAATGTCTCTGAGTCTGGATAAGCTTGTCAAGTGGTAAGAAGCTGCCTGACTGTGCTCTTTTGTGTGGTCTCATATTTGCTTGTCCTAATGTTGGTGCTTCTTCTTTGTAATGTTTTTCATGAAGCATGGAAACCATCTCTAAGGCAAGGAGATACTGCCTACAATTCCTTTCTAATTCCTTCCTTCTTTCCTTCTTCCTTCCTTTCTCCTTTTCTCTTCCTTTAAAGACAAATTCTCCTTCAATTAAAAATAGTATTATATCACATTGGGTAGAGGGGATCCTTAACAGAAAATTGGGGTCAGCAAAATTTCTGTCTGTCTCTGCTTGGTATGGTTGGTTCCCATGACACAGATGTAGTGGTACATGGGGTCTATGTGGAGTTGTCCCTCTCTGTCCCTTGTCTCACTTTCTCACAACTCTTCATGGTTGGGCAAGGGCACTTGGCTGAGTGGGACCAGAAACTCATATTCTTGCTGACTTAGCTGTGTGAGCTGGGGCAAAACTGCTTCCTCCTGGAGGAAGAAGCATTATTTTAAAAGTATCCTAAATACATTGTTTACTTGACCAGGCTCGGGGCTCAAGCCTGAGAGACAGGGGGCAGGTAGAGGTTGTTCATTTCTAATTTGCAAGAAAGTTTAGCATGGCTATTTTATTAGTGGTCCTAGTGACATTCGATGAGTTTGTGAGCTGTGTTTCTTTGGAAAGAAAATCATCAATTAACTATTGACTTGTTTCCCTCTTCTTTATCTGGACCATCACTGGGAGAAATTTCTTGACACACAGCTGGGATGAAAAAAGGAGTTTGACCCACTTTTCTGTTCTCATCTTTCTGAGAAGTTCCTACTTGGTTTTTAAAAATGTATTAATTGGTTGAAAAACTTAGTAAATAAATGAATAAATGAATGAATAATTAAAGTATTAGCGAGCTATCTTTCTCCCATCTTTATCCCTCCTTTGCTGAGTTCTTACTTCACTGCCATAAATAACCATAAGTGAAACATAACATAATAGTTATGTTTTATTCTGACCATGTAGCTCAGTTGGTTAGAGCTTAGTCCCTATATCTGAAGGTTGTAGGTTCGATCTCTGCTTAGGGCACTTATAAGAAGCAACCAGTGAATGCATAAATAAGTGGAACAACAAATCGATATTTCTTTTTCCCTCTCTCTTTCTAAAAATCACTGAAGTAAAAAGAAGAAAAATAGTTATGTTCACTTCCATAATTTGTTTATGCATATACAGCAAATACAAATATAAATTCTTTCTTATTCCTCTATTCTTTTAAATAAAAAGGGTATACCATATGGCCTTTATTTGAATTTTTTGCTTTCATTCAACAATATCTTCAAGGATTTTTCAAATTTAGACACTAAATTGTTCCTCATTCTTTTATCTAACTGCATAATATTTTATTGTATGAATAATTTATTAAACCAGTGTCCTCTAGGTAAACATTAGTGATACTTCCAATCATTTGTTCTTATAAATAATGCTATAATAAATAACCGCGTAAATTATTCATTTTGCACATGGCAAAATATGTGTATAGTATAAACACCCACTAGCAAAAGAATGGTGTCAAATGTTTTTTTAATTTGTAATATTGATAGATATTGCCAAATGACCATCTGTACAATTTCAGCTGTTGATATTTCTACCAATGGAGTTTGGAAAAATTTTTTTCCCCTACGGACTTGCTAGAATAGTGTTTTATCAAGCTCTTAGAATTGATTCATGCTGATAGGTTAGGAAGGGCATTACAATGTCATTTTAATTTACATTTCTCTTACTGTGAGGAAAATTGAGTATCTTTTCATAGGATTATGAGCTATTTTTAGTTCACTTTTCGTGAGGTATGCTTATATCTTTTTCTTCTTTGGTTATTAATTTTTAATTATTTAAATCAATTTTAGGAGCATTTTATATATTAATGTAATGGGTTGTAAATGCTACCTTTTGTTAACAGTTTTTTGCCTTTGTTTTTATTTTATTTTGCTAAGTAGAAACTATTTTTTTATATAATCAAAATCATCAATTTTTTAAATTTTTGGCTTCGGGAGTTTGAATAATATTCTGAAAGAAATTCTTGAAACTAAGTTTATAAAATAATTCTCCCATTTCTCCTATGATTTAATTATTTGCATGTAAATTATTGATTTGGAATTTGTTTTGGTATAATGTGTATGGTATAAATTGTGAATATAATTTTTTCTCTGAAGTGACAACTCAATCTAAAGTGGATTAAGATATCAATTCTTACTGTTACCATTTTTATTT
Source organism: Rhynchonycteris naso (assembly GCA_037038555.1). Lineage (NCBI taxonomy): Eukaryota > Metazoa > Chordata > Mammalia > Chiroptera > Emballonuridae > Rhynchonycteris > Rhynchonycteris naso. The sequence continues at coordinate 41,627,924 of CM072997.1, read as the reverse complement.
GCCCTTATTCTGGAAGTAATAATTCATTCATTTAGACCAAAAAATAAAAAAATACAACAGAAGTATAAAACTTTTTAAAAAGTTCAAAAGGATCATTATTTATAGTTGATATGATTGTATATCTGAAGAACCCAGAAGAATAAACTAAAAAAAGAAAACAATATGATATTAAATAAGATAATGCTGTTAAAATTTAATACATACAAATCAATAGCATTCATATAAAAATAATAACCAATTTTAAGATCTAATATAATTTCTTAAGTTCTATATTGATAACAGCATAAAAAATAAAATGTGTAAAAATACACCTAATAAAGTATGTGCATATTTAAAGGTTTAGATCACTTATTAAATGCACCAAAAAATGCTGAACAAATCAAAAGATATATCTTGTTTTGGATAATAATAGTCCAATAAGGATAGTATGCTAATAAAAAATTGGGATGCCAATAAGATTATCAATAGTATATATTTAATGCATAACACACTGATGCAAAATGATATATGGAATAATGAATATGGGCAGCTAGTAATATTCTGTAAAAGAAGAACACTGAAGGGGGACTAGCACTACCAAGTATTAAACCTATGATAGAACCTCAAAATTTAATGCAGTATGCTGCCAGTACATAAATAGACCAGAGGAGTAAATAGGAAGTTCAGAAATAGACACTAGAAAAAAATGAAAATTTTGTACATGATAAGGGTACAGTCTCAACCTGGTGGGGAAAAGATAATGTTGGCACAACTCATTTATTTTAAACTGCAAGTTGTGAATCATCCAATAAACATAGTAAAATTTCTAAAATGCATCACAACAGCCCCGTGTTCTGAAAAAGCTAATGAAATTGAAGATGCACTTTGGGTTCTAACTAAACCCACAACATCAGCACAGAAATAACTTATTTCTATGCCAAAATGAAGCAAGTTGCTAAATTCCATCTATAGAGATCAGGACAGAATTTATATGTACCATTTTTCTATTCCCCAGTGTGTAGATATATGGAAGGGGAGAGGAATTAGACTTTTTACAAAGGCATAGCAGAATACTTATAACTTTTAGACAATATTTGTAAAGACTACTTTTGAAAATTCACTGTTCTTATTGGGAAAACAAGGTGGTATTCTTGAATGATTTTTTTTAAAAAATGCCTGTTCCACTCAGTGTAAAGGAAACTTTAGAGGATGATAGCATAATTTTCCCTTATCGTCTTATAAATAACTTTGCTTTATTTTAATACCATCATAGAGACGATATGTAGGCCATTGAGTTCCCCGGCAAACAGGATATATGAGGAGGCAAGCTGTGTGCAGTGTTAATTGCTTTCATTAGCGCTCAGAAATTCTTAGGGAAATAGTTTGGTTTAGAGAGGCCGCTCCAGATTTTTCATTCCAGGTGTTCTTATTCTAGGCGTGTTGCTATAAGCAATAAGCCTTGCTTACCTAATTTTACTTCCATCATTTCCTAGGTTAAATTTGAATAAAATTTCTTCAAGTCTTTCTGAGATATGGGGCAAAATAGCAGCATTGTAGAGATTAACTAATTCAGGGTCTCAAAGTCATTTGATTCAGGGTGCTGTATAAATGCAAAGCAGGATACACTGTAAAGCAAAATGCTAATTATCGCAGGCAATGCAGATGCTACTTTTAAAGGTACCAGATGTGTATTGCCTCTCAGTATCATGGACTGGCTCCTAGAAAAGAACATGAGACATGCGAATGGTATAAACTGAGTAAAACAAATCACTCGGAAGAATAAAAACCATCTAGCAAGCAGAGCTACAATTATCCCCCCCAAAATTAGAATGCCACTTCCTGGAAGACAGCCAGGTGGAACAGGCAACAAAGTATCTGGTTAAATAACAGGTCAAAAAAAATTTATTTTAAACTAATGAATTATGCTTTTGTTTGTTTTCTTGGTACATTGTTGGGTGGTTTAATAAGAAGTTGAAATACCACTTAGTAGATTTGGACACAATTTAATCTAAGTTATGAAAATTTTTCAAGATAACTTTTTTCCAGTGTAAGCTCAAGATTTCATAGCAAAACTGAATATTTAGTTTACAACAGATTTATTATGTGTGTGAGGGCTAGGTAAACACATATGTGTTCATAGAGAAACTGATTTGCTTTCAACTATCCACAGGATTGAATTGGCCTTTTAATTTATTTATTGTATAACATATCCCAAAAGGTTTAAGAACAAATCAACTTAGGCCAATAGGCTAGAACAGTGATCGGGAACTTTTTGGCTGAGAGAGCCATGAACACCACATATTTTAAAATGTAATTCCATGAGAGCCATACAATATGTTTAACACTAAATACAAGTAAATGTGTGCATTTATTTAAGACCAACACTTTTAAAATACAATAAGTCTCTGAATTCTTTTTTTTTTAATGTTCTTTGTTTTTGTTTTTTTTTTTTAATTATTTACTTTATTCAGTTTAGAGAGGAGACACAGAGTGAGAGAGAGAGAGAGAGAAAGAGAGAAAGGGAGGAGGAGCTGGAAGCATCAACTCCCATATGTGCCTTGACCAGACCAGTGCAGGCTTTTGAACTGGCGACCTCAGTGTTCCCAGGTTGACGCTTTATCCACTGCACCACCACAGGTCAGGCATCTGAATTCTTTTTAATAACGTTGTTATGCTGTTGCTAATCAATGATGAATAAAGTACTTCTTATCATTAATGCGACTTCTGGTGCTTCTAATCAATGATGAATAAAGTACTTCTTATCATTAATGCGACTTCTGGTGCTGCATGGCTTTGCTAATGGCTTCGTAGTCTGGTTGATATGAAGTGAGGTTAAGCTTCATGCAGGCGTTGAGACTTCCATCCATTAAACGTGATCGTAGGTTGATCTTAACGTTCTTTAGATGTGAGAAAGAGTGCTCACATGCATACATAGAGCCAAACATTGTCAGTACAGCAATACTCACACATGACAGTGTGTGGTATGTGATGGGAAGTGCATTCCAAGTTTTGACAGTCAGCTGGTCCACAGGTTGAAGTTTTTTCATTTCTTCCCACTTGTGTTTGCTCGCCAACTCTGCTTGCCGTAGTGCAAGTCTTTCCAAATATTCATTCAGTGACTTGAACTTATTCACTCACATGTCTGAGGCCTTCAGGTCAGCAGCTTGTAGCACAAAATCTCTGACAGAGACACCGGGGATGGAACTCAGGTTGACGCTGTCCACTGCACACTTGTGTGGATGGGTCATGAACTTAAAAAGATGAGTGCGCTCGCGAAATTCTTCAAATCATGCTTTGGATGACTGCAGGAGATTAGATGTAAAGCCCGCTAGCTGCTGGAGATCAAGATGTTGAGCAGGGTCACTTGCTGTACATCTATCTTCACACTCTCCCAGTGTTTCAAAGTGTAGTAAACTACCTGTTTCAATGTCAGTGATGAAGAGTTTCAGCCTGTTTACAAATGCAAACACTGCTTGTTGAAGGGATAAGACTGTATTTCCAATGCCTTGCATTTTCACATGTTCAGTCATGTCCACGATATAGTAGAACTTCAGAGCCACTCAGTTTTAGCTAACTCAGGATGCTCCATGTTTTTCATTTCAAGAAAAGTCTGAATTTCACTCAGACAAGCCGCAAAATGGCTGAGCACCTTCCCTCTTGACAACCAATGCACATTGCTGTGCACAAGTAGACCAGGATAATTATTCCCAACTTCATCCAGCAGTGTTTTAAACTGGCAATCATTTAAAGCTCGAGCAACAATAAAGTTGACCACCCGAATGACCAGTGACATTCACCTCACCAAGATGCTCGCCACACATCTGAGCACAAACCACCTCCTGATGTAGGATGCAGTGAAAACTTAGGATGGGTCTCTTTTCATGTTCACAAAGAAGTGCTACGAAAATCCTCTGTTTTTCCCCACCAAGCATGGAGCAACATCAGTACATACCGAAATAAGTTGATCTATTGGTAGATTTTTTCTTTAGCAAACTCAGTGAAAGACTTGAATAAATCCTCCCCTCTTGTTGTCTCTTTCATAGGCAAAACAGCAAGACTTTCCTCACGTAGTGTGTCACCAACAGCATATTTTGCAATCATGCTGAACTGGCAATAATGGCTTACGTCTGTTGACTCATCCAAGCGAGAGAAAAGAATGGTGCTGCATTTATGTCCTTCACTTGTGTTGCCTCAATTTGATTTGCCATCATGATGGTACGATCGTGAACAATTATTGCCGACAGAGGCATGTTTTTTATTCATTTCATTTCATTCATTACCTTATCTTTATCTGAAGAGTTGTCAAAAAGTTCATTGGCAACATCAAGCATGAATGTTTTGGTGTACTCTCCATCTGTGAATGGCTTTCCGTTTCTCACAATTGCTAAAGCACCAGCAAAACTAGCCAAATTCCAGTCACCTTGTTAGGTCCAAACACGGAATTGCTGCTGACTAGCTAGCACTCTGCACAGTAGCTCTTGACATGTTTTCTTCCTGCTGTCTTCCGCTGGATATTTGATGTGAATGTAGTATGGTGTGTGTCGAAGTGCTGCTTTATATTTGACCGTTTCATCGATGCAATTTTATCATTGCATATTAGACACACCGCAGAAACTGCTCTCTCCACAAACGTTAATTCCTCTGTCCATTCCTGCTAGAAAGTATGATACTACTCATCGTTTTTTCTTTTAGCCATCTTCTTTGTCCAAAGGATTTTTGCAATTAGCTAGCTGACTACTTGATTAAAAGGAGGGAAGTTTACTTCCTGATCTCACAATGACCCATGTACGTTATGCATTATCCAATAAAAATTTGGTGTTGTCCCGGAGGACAGCTGTGATTGGCTTCAGCCACCTGCAACCATGAACATGAGCAGTAGGAAATGAATGGATTGTAAAACATGAGAATGTTTTATATTTTTAACATTATTATATTTATTATTAAAGATTTGTCTGCAAGCCAGCTGCAGCCATCAAAAGAGCCACATCTGGCTCACGAGCCATAGGTTCCTGACCCCTGGGCTAAGAGGAATTGAAAAGTAGGCATATGATAACAACAAGGGTAAATATAGTTATTTCAATTAGATATAAGAACACTTTGATAGCCATGTCAAAGGAGAAGTAGTAAGTTCTATAATTTTTATCAGGAAGGAGGGAGCATATCAATTCTTCAAAAAAGGTAGCTTTTGCATTTGATTCAGAATAAAATTTAATACATGGGATTGAGCAACGTAATATAGTGTTTTTGATGACAGTTTTATAAAATAAAGTTTGAAATATAAGTTGAACTCAGTTCTGAAAATCATTAAACCCTATTATAGAATGTGAGAGTTAAATCCACAACTTCACAAAAATTTAGTGATAGGCCCTTTTTACTTGTGAAAGAATTATCTCTATAGATGTTGCAGAGTCCCCCAAGTCCAATATGAATAAAATAGGCAAAACAAAGATTTTAGAGTGTTTAAAGTCCATCCTATATAGAAACTCTGTCTAGCATAATTCCATCCATGATTTAATATTTGAACTATTCCTTCAAAATAAACCAAACCAGGATATAGGTGTGAAGTCTTGTGAGTGAACTGGCAATTTCAGGGACTGAATTGAGTTACTCACACAAATGTTCAGTAAAGGTGGCAAAGAAGAGGAATAATCTTTTCAAACCTCTGCTATAACCTCCCTCTCACTCTGAGCAGATAACCTTGACCGTGTTTCCAGTGGAAGTAAAAGTTATTGCTCAGAAATTGCCTTCATTTCTTGCTCTGCCCCTACCAACTGTCTGTATTTCATACTTACTCCTTCCCTGTGTTAAAAGATAAGCTGAGGAATATTAAACATTTTAAAGAGTTTATTTAGGTAAAAAATAGATTAGAATTGGGTAGCATCAAACCAGAGTGATTAGAAGCACTCCTCTAACGGGAGCTGGAGTGACAGAGAAAGGGTGAAAGCCAAACCAGAGAATTATTGATTACTATAGGTTAAACCTAGTTGGTTGTTTGTAATTAGTTGTCTTTAAGTTTTGATTTTGTAACCTTGAGACATTTACATGCTTAAGTTTTGGTTTGCTTACATAGGTTTCAACGGCATTAGAGTCACCTCAGTCTAATGGCTTTCTTGTTTAGTTAATTTAACAACACCTTCTGTCATCTGGGCCAAAGAAACCCTCTCAACCTGAAATTCCAATCCTCTGCTTTCTCCAGGATATTGATTCTCTCTGCTCCTTTCCATTGGTCTTTACGCTCATGTTTTTGGGAAAAGCAAGTTACAAAAGTGATGATGAAGATAATGACAACTGTACTCTTCTGCTCAATTTCTTCTTCCCCTTCTTGGTCATACCTCCTGATGTTTATAACCTGTTTCTACTTTCTCACCTCCCACACTTCCCTCAGCTTGCTGCTCTCTGGCTTCTCCCTCCCCTCTGCATGAAAGCGGCTCTTGCCATAGTCACTAATAATGTTCTTGTTGCTACATCCTATGGAGCCTCCAGAACCCTCTGGTCACTGAGCAATAGATTTCTCCTCTTGATACTTTTCTTTGCTCTGGGACATGTTGCTCTCCTGACATCCCACTACACTGACATATTGTTCCTGGCATCTTTGGGCTTCTATTCTGTAATTTTCTTAAATTTTGACTGTCTTCTTGCCTTCTTTCATTTCACACAGTACACTTGCCATGAGGGATCTCATCTACTACTACAGTTTTAATTACTTTCTCTCTCTTGGTCTTCAGATTTTCACATCCAACTGCCTACTGGAAATCACCTGCTGAGTAAACATCAGACCCCCTAACTATAGCATGTCAAGGCCTTAACTCGTATCTTGTCCTCAAACTTGTCCCTTCTTTGTGCCCTGCACTGCCATCACTCAGAAATGTGGGCCACATCCTCTACTTCTCCCATTCAACCAACCCTACTTCCAGTCATAAATTCTGTTGCTTCCACCTCTTAACTCCTCTCTCACACATGCAGTTGTCCCTGGCTTCCCTGCTATTATGCTGGAATAAGCAATTACTACTTCATACCTGGACCACTACTATTTATTATCTCCTGTCTCCCTCCGCAGGCCTTGTTCCTCCTTCATTTGTTCTCACTGCAGCTGAAGAGCTCCTGGTACAAAGCAAATCAGATTACATTACTTCCATGCTTAAAATCCTTCAAAGACTCTCCATGTCCCTCATAAAAAAGTTATAACACTTTATTATGGCTCTTAAAACTCTTCATGATCTCATTTTCATTTATCAATTTGGCCTAATTTTTTTAAGTATAAAATTTTTAAGCCATAAGGACTTTATTTTACTTCTCCAACATAAGGGCACAAAATCCATAAATAGAAGCACAGATTTGGGCACCAGACTACTTGGGTTCAAATCTCAGGTTTGCCACCTAATTAAGTTATGACCTCAAACAGGTTAGTTAACTTCTCTGTCTCAATTTCTTCATCTATAAAATGGGATGATAATAGGGTTACTGTGAGGCTTCAATGAGTCAATGGGCATAAACCACTCAGAAAAATCGGAGGATATAATTACCCCCAATACACAATACTTTCTATCATTACCACCGACCCTAAACGCTAAACAGATTGTGTTTACCTTACATCTAAGATTCAAAACAAAAGCAATTCTAAATTGTAAAGTACATTTAGACAATAAGTAAGCCTTAAAAAAATGTGTGTGTTTTCTTTTTTTCAGTGATTGCTACTTTGATCTTTTTTTTTTTTTTTGAATACTCAATTAGAAAAAAGAAAAGTGAAATGTTGCTCTTGCTTTGTTGGAGATTTATTTTATGCTTAGTCTGGGTTTTTGACACAAATACATGCTTTTCCCTCTATCTGCAACACTTTTCCTCCTTCTCACTGCTTTTTTTGAGCCTAACCTTATTCCTCATTTAGGTCTCCAGCTACATGATTGCTCTTCTTAAAGGCTGTCCCTGACCTGGAATCTGAGCTGGTCCCCTGTTTGTGTACATTGTGTGCTAGGGCCCCTAACTTGGCTTTTGCCATTCTATGTTAGAACTGCCTCTTTGCTTGTGCTGTGCCTAACTGTCACTGTGAAGGCAGACTGCTTCTGTCTCATCCATGTTATTATTCCCTGTGCCACCAGAACCTGTGTTCAGCAAATCAGTGCCCCAAGCCTCCCTTTTCTTTTGTCATTAACTCACTAGAAAAAAGATAACTCTGTGTAGGAGTAAACTCATCTATTTAAAAACTGCAGCTTATTTTTCTTTTGATATTAAGTCAGCTTTGTCTTAAATACCACTCATACTCAAAGAATTACTAGCTTGGTCTCTGCTGTTTTCAAATTCAAATAATAAAAATGAGGTAACAATTTCTAAGAGTGAGTGTTTGAAAACCTTTTCAAAATACGATGGGTTTTCTCTGGGCTGGGTGGGAGAACCAGGTTCGCAGGCATTGCTCTCGAATCTGTTGTCTTAAATCTATCTCAGTATCCTTAATGATTGGAGTCTCAATCCTGGGCTGACTGGTAGAGAAAAAATTTCTGGCAACAGCCTCTGAAATCAGGGTCTAGGGGTAATTACCTGTTTACCTGAATACAGTGTAGCTCCTGTGTTTCAGACTTGAAGGTCCTTGGGCGGCCCCTGATTCTTTGTTTGACAGATAGGTGCTGAGATTTCATCACTCTATTATAAATTATTTCACAAACATTCATAAATTCTTCCTAGGACATTGTGCTAGTGCTTGTAGAGGCATGATGTGATACACAAAGACAAAGACATGGTCCTGCCCTGCAGAAATACAGTCCAAATGTCACCTGCTGCTCCTAAGAATCTCTACTTGACACCTTAAAGAAAACACCTGCCAGGGAATCTTGCAAATGTCTAGGGAGTTTGGTTTTATCTCATCATTTGGGCTCTGATTTCTTAGGCTAGATTTCTGTTGTTTATTTTCTGTGTTGTGGGTATTCCCTTGTCTCTTCTCTGGTGTGGGGTCAGTGAAGAGGACCTTATTAAGTTCTGGCTGGACAATAAAATTAAACAAGTTAGTAAGAGAAATATAAAGATTTATTATATATGTACGTATGGGGTTCCCTAAGAGTATAAGACCCAGGGACATACTGAGCAGTTGAGGCTTATATGCCATTGTGAGCTAAGGAGAAGAGGGAAGGGCATGACAGGGTTGCAGTTAGGGACCTCAAAGGGCAGGAAGGCAATTCACATGGACATGAAAAAGCAAATGTTTGGTAAACAATGTTTGCTGGCCCATATTTAATAATGGGACACAGAGAGAACTTTAAAAATTACATGGGTCATGCCAGATTTCTCCCTATCTATTACACATGTATTTTATATTAAATTACAGGTATAGCTGATGGTAGCTCTCATTCTGAAGCAGGCCTTCTATCCAATTTCTTTTTTTTTAGGCAGTTAGAGGGAAAGTTCAGGGCTTTTGTGGAGTCTTTTGTTTCTTACAAAACAACAACAACAACAACAACAACAAAAACACAGCTTAAAACAATCAATATTCCCCAAAGCATATATTTGTGGTAGGCAGTTAGACAGGCATAAGCAGGGTAGTAATGATAGGCAAGGTACGGAATGTCACCAAGGCAGAAATCCCTGGGTACCTAGTAATTGGAAAGACTGGGAAAACAAGGTCCTCACTCCCAGGATGACCTTTCCTCCCCCTGCATATTGCTGGTTATGTGGTAGACCCCTTAGAGGAGGCAAGGAAGCCAGAAAATAGGTTTCATATGTCTCCTTTATAAGCCCTTGTAGAACCACTCCCTTAAGCAATAAGCCCTCAGGGCAATGACGTTCTGGTCCGCATCAAATAATTTTAGGAATAAAGCCTTGGGTCTATTGATCACAGAGAAAGAGTTTTGGTCAAACTAGATGACATTTAGGCCTCAGTTGTGTTTTAGCTTCAAGCCCAGAAAAGCAGCAAAGTAGGACAAAATAATGGAAAGGCTGACATCAGGAACAGATGTAATAACTAATAACCATTCATTCTGAAAGGAAACACCTGGAAAGTTGATGAATATTCTATTGAGATCTTCCTCTGAGACCTTCCTTAAAATCTATACCTTTAAAAATTCTCAGGAAAGGAGGATTCAGTGCTCTCTTACTCACTCACTCACTCTAGAACTACCCTTGCCTTCCTCCTTTAGGTTTGTAAAGCCAGTGGCCAAGGCCACCATCACAGCCGCCTGGCCAGTGCAGGTTCACATTAGTTACGAACAGTCGGTAATGAAACAATGGAGCCAAGAACTGGTGAGCCATCAGCTTTAATTCTAGCTTGCACCCAACGGGCAGGTAAAAACACACACTGGGCTCCAAAACCCATACATTCAGTGCTCACAAAGCTACTGACTTATCCGAGTTTCCTAGAATCAAAGGTTTCTAGCTCACCAAACTTATTTACCTCTGTTCCCCACCTCCTTCTCCAGCACAAACTCTGCTCAAACTGGCTTCTCTCTCAGCACTCCACCATCTTGGCTGCTTCTCCTGGCCTCCTCCACGTGGCCTTAATCTGCTCTCCTCTCTATGCTAACCTCAGGAACCCAGAGCAAGCAAGCTCCCGGCCTGCCCCACTTTATAGTGTAGAAATCCCAACCTTTAATCCAATCTACAAACGAGGAAGTCTCTGATACAAAGCCACTTATCTGAGGCATAATGGGAGGATTCCTCATGAGAGTGCACCACCCCACATCATCCAATCAATCAAGGGTGTGGGGAAAACCTTACTCTTAAAACTTGCACGTGGGCAGCGCCATCTTTAACAAAGTGAGCATAATATATTTTATCTGCCCAACAATCCACCCCTATGCTCACTTTACTACCCACAATCTACACCACCGACATTCCTGTACAAGGAAATTAGGTACATTACACAAATTACAAATACATGACAAATGATACAATTTCAACAATTACAAAGATACACTTCACCAGTCTCTGAGCACTTTGCCAAAAGCTCAAAATGTCCTCAGCCTTCTTTCTTGCCATTGGAAATGCTTCCCGGGGCAGGGGGAGGGCCTCCATCAAAGCTGCCCCCTACCCCCATCAGGGTATTTCACATTGTCCAAAATCCATAAGTCCGTCCAACAAAGGAGCCAGTGCTCACTCTGGTCGTAGTCCAGGAAATCAGTCCATACACATGGGGAGTTAACCTCCCCCCTCATTCCTGCCATCATGGCAGGTCTCATACTGTCCATAAAAAGAGCACATGGCAATGGCAGTCAGCATTTCCATCTCTGCTCCAAAGGGCATGATGGCATCCACCCCTATGTCCCAAAATCTCAGACCTATCAGGAGTGTAGCTACTTCTAACTGCTGGGCTCTCACCTTCTGGGGGCTGCAGATTGCAACTTCAGACCAATTCTCCTCATCCTCCAAAGAGGAACTGAAAACACCAGCTCCTGCTGCTGGACTAGAGTCCCGGGCCACCGCTGCCTTCTGCTCAGCAGGCTTTGCAACTCTAGCCCCGGCCTCAGCCTCTACCACCCGCCACTGCTGGCTCTCCACAATGTCCAGGACAATCTGCAACTCACAAACCTGTGATTCCTTCTCTGGCAGCTGCTCCATTTCCAAGCTAATCTCACGAACCTGGTCAGCCTCCTCCTCCAGCACTTCTTCCAGCTCCAGGGTCAGCATCTGTTTCTCCCACGTTTCCTCCAGCTCCTTCCACTGCTCGGTTTGCAGGTCCTGGGCAGCCTCTTCCACAGAACTCTCGGTTTCCTCACACATGTCTGTAAAAGTCAGCCATCCTACAGTCCCCCCCAAAACAGCAATGGGAAACCATAAGAGCAACCAGTCCTCTACAATGCACCTCAAGGGTGCTGGCTCCATACCGATTGGTATCAAATCCTGCCACAGACTATGCCAAATGTAAAGCCAGTATTCGCGGCCAAGGCCACCATCACAGCCGCCTGGCCAGTGCAGGTTCACATTGGATTCAGACAGTCGGTAATGAAACAACGGAGCCAAGAACTGGTGAACCATCAGCTTTAATTCTGGCTTACACCCAGCAGGCAAGTAAAAACACACACTGGGCTCCAAAACCCACACATTCAGTGCTCACAAAGCTACTGACTTATCCGAGTTTCCTAGAATCAAAGGTTTCTAGCTCATCAGACTTACTCACCTCTGTTCCCCATCTCCTTCTCCAGCACAAACCGGCTTTTCTCTCAGGACTCCACCATCTTGGCGGCTTCTCCTCTCCTCCACATGGCCTTAATCTGCTCTCCTTTCTAATGCTCACCTCAGGAAATGAGAGTGAGCAAGCTCCTGGCCTGCCCCACTTTATAGTGTAGAAATCCCAACCTTTAATCCAATCTACAAACAAGGAAGTCTCTGATACACAGCCACTTATCTGTGGCATACTGGGAGGATTCCTCATGAGAGTGCACCACCCCACATCATCCAATCAGTCAAGGGTGTGGGGAAAAGCTTACTCTTAAAACTTGCACGTGGGCAGCACCATCTTTAACAAAGTGAGCATAATATATTTTATCTGCCCAATAAATTGCCTGTAATATTCTGGTGCTATTTTGCTGCTAGAGTATTGAGGTTGCAAATGATGCTCCTCCTTGCTGGCATTAACCTAGTCATAAGACACCTTTCTCCATGATTCTTTCTCACATCCCTAAAATATCATTCAAGAGAAGCAGTGGTGACAGCATTTTACTGAGGAAATAGGTAAGAGCAAGAGAAATTATACGGCATTCTATAATCAGATAGTCCAAAATGGAACATTGGGATCTTTGAAAAGTCCCTCAGTCATTTCTCCCAATCTAAATTCCAGATGCCATTCCAGAAGCCAGCTATTTTTTTTTTTTTGGTCCCCTTTCTCTTTCTTCTCTGTGCTGCTTTTCAGCCACTCCAAAAAGAAAAATAGTATTTTCTTACATTTGTTTATGCTGAGCAATCCAACTATCTCCATTTCCTATTCATAAACTGCTTGGGTTTCCTCTGCATGGCTGATATTCATCACTGTCCTTTGCAACACAATTCACTGACTACTCCATGTCCCACCCAGTCTACTTTCTCCTCTGAAGGCACAAGTGGAGATGACCACCTTTGGTTTAAATGACACTTTCCACTATTTCCCTTACAGAAATTGGAGACTGTTGGGCAGATAAAATGTATTATGCTCACTTTGTTAAAGATGGCGCTGCCCACGGGGAAGCCCATTGCCCAGGTGATATTGGTTGCCCTTATGCTTGGGATGGGTGTGATTATATTATTGTGTATGGGGGACAGGATGTAAGTGTAAGCAGACAGGGTCGTTATAGCCCAAGGCTTAGTTTTAAGAGTAAGCTTTTCCCCACACTCTTGATTGATTGGATGATGTGGGGTGGTGCACTCTCATGAAAATCCTCCCGTTATACCTAAGATAAGTAACTTTGTATCAGAGACTTTCTTGTTTGTAGATTGGATTAAAGGTTGGGATTTCTACACTATAAAGTATGGCAGACCGGGAGCTTGGTCTCTCTCCATTCCTGAGGTTAGCATTAAAGAGGAGAGCAGATTAAGGCCACGCAGAGGAGAGGAGAAGCAGCCAAGATGGTGGAGTGCTGAGGAAGAAGCCAGTTTGTGCAGAAAGAAGGAGATGGGTATAAAGTCAGGAGTCAGGGCCACCATCAGAGCTGCCTGGCCAGTGCAGGTTTGCATTTGACTCGGACAGTCAGTAATAAAACAACGAAGCCAAGAACTGGTGAGCCATCACCTTTTATTCTAGCTTGCACCAGGCGGGCAAGCAAAAGCACACACTGGGCTCCAAAACCCACTCATTCAGTGCTCACAAAGCTACTGACTTACCCAAGTTTCCTAGGATCAAAGATTGCTAGCTCACCAGACTTATTCATCTCTGTTCCCCATCTCCTCCTGCACAAACTCTGCACACACTGGCTTCTCACTCAGCACTCCACCATCTTGGCTGCTTCTCCTCTCCTCCATGTGGCCTTAAAATACTCTCCTTTCTAATGCTAACCTCAGGAACTGAGAGAGAGCAAGCTCCTGGTCTGTCCCACTTCATAATGTAGTAATCCAAACCCTTAATCCAATCTACAAACAAGAAAGTCTCTGATACAAAGTCACTTATCTGAGACATACTGGGAGGATTTCTCATGAGAGTGCACCACCCTGCATCATCCAATAAGTCAAGGGTGTGAGGAAAAGCTTACTCTTAAAACTTGCACATAAAAAAAAAAAACATAACAAAACAAAACAAACAAACCTTGCATTTGGGCAGCACCGTCTTTAACAAAGTGAGCATAATATATTTTATTTGCCCAACAATGGGAAACAGAGGTGAATAAGTCTGGTGAACTAGAAACCTTTGATTCTAGGAAACTCAGATAAGTCAGTAGCTTTGTGAGCACTGAATATGTGGGTTTTGGAGCCCAGTGTGTTTTTACTTGCCCGCTGGCTGCAAATTAGGATTAAAGCTGATGGCTCACCAGTTTTTGGCTCCGTTGTTTCATTACCGACTGTCCGAATCTAATGTGAACCTGCACTGGCCAGGCGGCTGTGATGGTGGCCTTGGCTCCTGGCCTTACAGAGACCTAGGAGAAACTTGAAGACCTTATTTATTGAATGCCTTATTTCAACACTTAAAGGACAAGGGTCAAGTTTTGTTCACCATTGTATTCCTATCCTCTCTACACAGAGTAGGCATTCTACATGTATTTAATTCATGAATGAGTTTTCAGTGTCTAGGACAGCTCACTGGAGTTAAATCTGTTCATCTCTTCTTTAAGTAGCTCAGGACCACCTCATGTTTCTATTATCTAATGTATACAGTATTCAAGTACATTCAGGGCATTATTAATTTGAAAATAGGGATAGTTCTCTGGATTGCATTCTTTTCACAGCATTTTTACTGGCGTCTGAGGCAAAACAGTGAGGGTCTGGCAAAAGGTTTTGACTTTGCCGACTATGTTGTTCTTTACAGGGACTCTGGCTGCCATATCCCTGAGATAGAATGAACTTTTGACTCTGGGCATGACACAAAGCCTCATGCTGTTTCCTGTTGGAGTGAAGAGCTTGGAAGGATGCTGTGTGACTTTGCTAATGCTTTAAGGCAGCTTCACCTATATTTACATCAGCGAGAAGGTCTGTGCCTGGCAAGCACTGCAGATTAGCCAAAGATCAGGTTTGTTTTGAATAGTGCATCCAGGATTCCTGGGAATCCAGCTATTGGAATCAATGTTTGACAATAGTGTTTTGGGTTTTTTTTCCACAAACCTCAACAGCTTTGCCACCAGTAGTTGACTCCCCTGTGTTTTTTAAGCATTGTGTCCTTGAAAGGAGTTTCATCTCTTACATACCCTGTTCCTTTTTTCTTCAGGTGGAATGATCTCATGAAACCATTTTAACTTAACGAGATTACTAGGCTGGGCTGAAAAGCTTTACGTTTGAATAGGTCATTTCTTTACTTCCAAAGTAGCTTTTCAATAAGAAAACTGGCAGTGATACAGCTGTTGACCTTGAAGATGAAATATTTTCCTTTCCATGCTGTGTACTTTCTCAGGAGAAAGTTATGTTATTTTCTTGGTCCTTCGGTGAAATAGTGTGGATCCTCACATGGGAAGAACACTTTGCATCTTCGATCAACAGTGTCACAGGGTTTTTTATTTTCATCACACACTGCCTGCATTTTGTTTGCAAGTCAGGACAACAGAGCTTCTGGTGCTTTTTGAGCAGATTTTCTTTTGTTGTGTTCGCTTCTCATTTTGAAAACCATAAGAATTGCTACTCAATAAAAAAATAGCAGTTGAGCTTCAGGTTCATACTGGTATTGTGACTCCAGCAGTGAGCTCTGCGGCATGCTCTGGAGGAAGCTTTTAGGAGACTCCATAATTTTTTCCTGACCTCAGCTGGTGATCAGTTTATGTCCTGAAGCTTGCCAATGAATAGCCCTTCTAATTCCCATCCTAGTGCTGGTGCATTCTGGCTTGCCCCTATCTGGAAAGACAATGTTTTGAAATGTTATTCTTTTGTTAACAGGTAGAAAAACACCTACATTAATAGCCTCTTATTTGCTAAAAAGAGAGAGCATTTTGTGTGTCACATTAGAATGATCTTCAATGACTCTGACCCATTAGGGAGTTTATGATCTATTCATGATTTTGTTCTTTCACCTTTCCTTTAATATATTATTTCTTTTATCCAATAACTTAATCATTCTGTGGTATTTGTATTCTTTATGCATGTGTGCTTTTATTCAGCACACATATATTAAGCATTTTTTATGTACAAGACACAATGTAAGATTATTGATCTTGTCCTCTTTCAAAAATAAAAACAAGCATAAAATAAGTTGCTGACATTAATGGAATTGCAAGCTGATAGGGAAAGTAATAATGAAATTTGTACAATACAAGGTACTTAAAAATACCTTTATGTTGCATGTTTTAATTTTTTTACAATTTCCAAATGAATTCCACTTCGATTATCTGATGTACACACCATTGTGTGTTCATGTAGAGTTGATATTAGAATCCAGGTCTCCTGTTTCTCTTTCATCTGGTAATTTGACTTTGCCATCCTGTGCCAACTATATTGTACTTAGCATTAAAATTACACTTAAAGAATGTATTTGCTTTTCTGAATATTTTGTCAAGAAAAGCATCTGATGGATTTTTATTCGCCATAATTATTCCCCTGTGTCATTGAAGTTGTCCATTATAGTGTTTTTTTCCCCATACCTGTTTATTTCACTCATCCCAAGATCATTTGGAAAAGAGGGCATATTGTAATTAGAATGTTTGCTGAGCAGTATGGGTGCCAGACTGCATTTCTGGCGGGGATCGCAGCAAGAGACAAACAAAACATTCTAAAAGATACGGGTAACTACCACTTAAAATATATGCAAAGAGAAAAAAATGCCCTTCATAAGAAGCAATAGTTAATTTACTTTTAAGAAGGGACACAACAGTCTGGAGCAGATTGTACTGGTCGTTTAACCTAGAAAGGGGAAAAATAAAATTATATCTCCCAAATAAATTTTATTCTCAATTATGATCTCTATGGTCTCTTCAATCTCTAAAATTCTATGGTTCTAATTATGTTCTCTGTTGAACATGTGTCACAATTTCTCTAACAAATGAGACCACATGACTCAAGGTAAAGTAAAGATATAAAAACAACTGATAAACCTGACAGGTATAAAAAAGGGAGCCAGATAACTCTTTTTTCTCTTTTTCCTGGATTATGTGACTCAGTTCATTTGCGTTATACAAATACAATCTGAAAGAATTCACACATTGACAAGTCTGAGCTGACCATGTCAAAATAATGGATTATTGAAAACAAATTACTCCACAGCGGGATGATAGACATCTATTTAGGTTACCTAAATTAACTTTCACATTTAGAGAGTGGTTTTTTTCTTTTTTGTAAAGCATTTTTATATTTTTCATCATCTTTGCATCATAACAACTCTGGGATTATAGGCAATGAATCAGGATAGCATGCATCAGAGGTTCTAATTCTTTTTTTCCTCAAAATACAATACACTCAAGTCAGCAATGGTGCTCAGGATGGTGGTGGTTCCTAACAGCAGGGCTTTTGCATTCTCTCCAGAATGGGTATTGAAAATCTGAAGAGAGGTTTCACTCATAGTGAATTTGATTTATATCTCACCATCAGCCAAAACAGTAAGAGTTCCTTTTGACATTCTTCACTTATCAATTATTATTTCTATGAATAACCCTCTTTATTTATCTAATATGTGAGTTGAGGAAAATCAAGACAGTCACCAGAATTTCTTCACAACCAGAGTGAAGAGATCAGGAGAAAAGAACATTGGGGGAGTGTCGCGTTTCCAACTAATTTCTACCTCAGTAGTTCGAGTGGACATAAAGAATCCCTTTAAGAACCCTGAGTTTTAATAAGCTGTGTAAGTCATGTCTTCCAATTATTTGAATTTGTTTACTGACCTAAGTATTAGGGTACTAACTTTTCATTTATATCATAGAAAAGAATCTTTCTGTTTGTGGTATGTTTCACATAATAATCTTACACACAAACCCGACCATCTTACTTTCAAAACAAGACAATACTGGCAAACCTTATGAATGTTAATTAACATTTATTTATTGATCAGAGTGTTTGAGTGAGTAGTTTGTTTACACAGGGCAAGATATGAGTAATAACTCTTGAAGGACATAGGATTTGGACAATCTCTAGTATTGATAGAATGTGACAAGAAAAAATTTATAGTTGGAATCCTAGTGCATCTAAACAAAAGTGGTAGTTTTAAAAGATATATAATTTTTTCAGCATGAGAAAGTTATGTTCAGTGCCAGGAATATCAGAATAAGTATGGAAGGAGGGAAAATTGGAATAACAGACCCTAGCCACCTCACAAAGAGCCGTTAGTGCCAGATTAACCATTCTTGAGATATAAGCACAAGAATTTTTGAGTAGGGGTATGTCATAATTAGATTAATGTTTTCGAAAGCTAACCTTGTAGCAATGTGATGGGCAGATAAAATATATTATGATCACTTTGTAAAAGATGGCGCTGCCCACATGGAGGCCCATCGCCCAGGTGGTGATATTAGTTGCTCTCCTGCTTGGGAATGGATGTGATTATGTTAATATGTGTTGGGGGAGGGCTTTCACGCCAAAAGGTTTTAAAAGGAAGAGAGATTACATTGTTCCATTGTTCCGAGAGAAGACTGATTGTGTTCTAGGAGGGCAGAGAGCAGTGAGGAGAGCAGATTAAGGCCATGTGGAGACCAGGAAAAGCAGCCAAGATGGCGGAGTGCTGAGGAAGAAGCCAGTTTGTGCATAGAGAAGGAGATAGGAAACAGAGGTGAATAAGTCTGGTGAGCTAGAAACCTTTGATGCTAGGTGTAAAGCCAGTAGTCGCAGCCAGGATCACAGCAGCCTGACCCATGGAGGTTCGCATTGGATTCTGACAGTCAGTAATGAAACAACGGAGCTAAGAACTGGTGAGCCATCAGCTTTAATTCTAGCTTACACCCGGCAGGCAAGCAAAAACACACACTGGGCTCCAAAACCCACACATTCAGTGCTCACAAAGCTACTGACTTATCCCAGTTTCCTAGAATCAAAGGCTTCTAGCTCACCAGACTTATTCACCTCTGTTTCCCATCTCCTTTCTACACAAACTCTGCACAAACTGGCTCTTCCTCAGCATTTCACCATCTTGGCTGCCTCCTCTCCTCCACGTGGCCTTAATCTGCTCTCCTTTCTAATACTAACCTCAGGACCTCAGGAACCAAGAGAGAGCAAGCTCCTGGCCTGCCCCACTTTATATTGTAAAAATCCAAACCCTTAATCCAATTTACACAAGAAAGTCTCTGATACAAAGCCACCCATCTGAGGCATAATGGGATTCCTCAGAAGAGTGCACCACCCTACATCATCCAATCAGTCAAGGGTGTGGAGAAGAGCTTACTCTTAAAACTAAACCTTAGGCTATAATGACCAGGCCTGTCCACAGCCTGTTCCAGAACACACATTAATATCAATGAACTTCCATTTGGGCAGCACCATCTTTAACAAAGTGAGCATAATATATTTTATCTGCCCAACACTAGGAAACTCAGATAAGTCAGTACCTTTGTGAGCACTGAATGAGTGGGTTTTGGAGCTCAGTGTGTGTTTTTACTTGCCCGCCGGGTGCAAGCTAGAATTAAAGTTGATGGCTCACCAGTTCTTGGCTCCATTGTTTCATCACCGACTGTCTGAATCTAATGTGAACCTGCACTGGCCATGCGACTCTGATGGCGGCCTTGAGCGCTGGTTTTACACAATGTAAGTAACAAAAACTGAAAAGGAGACTCTTACAATGCTCCCTGTGAAAGTTTTGAGGGGCAGAAATTAAAAAAACAGCGGACCCTATCTTGAGGTAACAAATATAAGAGAAATGGAGGTAGGGTCACAGGATTTGGAACTGACAGCATATAAATTTGGGGTGCAGTAAACAGAGTAGGAAAGAATTTAAATTCTTTGGTTAATAGGTGTATAGACTATATTTTCCCATTGAAATACTATTGCAGTGGTTTTGTTCCCATTTTTATTTTTAAAACACAATTTAATTTATAACATGACTCCTAATTTGGAAAAGCATGGTGGGAATGGCATTCAGGGATCAATGTGAGAGACCTGAGAGAGTTAATCAACAAGTTGGCATCAAATTAGGTGTTGGAGACCGGAGGAAGTGAAAATGATTCCAAGGTTTTGAACTGGGTAAATAAAGAGATAATAAACTGTTCATGGAAATAGGAACTTAGAGGAAGAGTTTTGGACAAGTACAATTAGAGTTGTTGTACTTGTGTGGCTGTGTGTCAAATGTACATTTGAGTTGTTGGCTGTGTGCTAATGTATATTGCTCGCCACCTCTGGGCACATCACTAGTGCCTTCTGAAAGGCCAATGAAAGTTTGGGCCTGGAGTTCATAGCTGGAGTTCGGTAACTGGGCTTCAGAGTGAGAGGTTGGTAATCATTTTCATATAGAGGTGATAGTTGAAAATGAAGGAATAAATGGTGTGCCATTAATAATAAATATAAAGGAAAAAGAGAAGAGGCCAGGGAGATCTTTGGAGAAAATATACAGAGGGATGGCTGATAAACCTCATGGGCAGAAATAAAAAATCAAAGCACAACACTGAAATATACAGCTTCTCTGGAGCCACTCTTGTGTATGCATGTTGTAAAACCAGTAGTCGAGGCCACCATCACAGCAGCCTGACCCATGCAGGTTCGCATTGGATTCGAACAGTCGGTAATGAAACACCGGAGCCAAGAACTGGTGAGCCATCAGCTTTAATTCTAGCTTGCACCCGGCAGGCAAGCAAAAACACACACTGGGCTCCAAAACCCACTCATTCAGTGCTCACAAAGCTACTGACTTATCCGAGTTTCCTAGAATCAAAGGTTTCTAGCTCACCAGCCCTATTCACCTCTGTTTCCCATCTCCTCCTGCACAAACTCTTAACAAACTGACTTTTTCCTCAGCACTCTGCCATCTTGGCTACTTCTCTTCCACATGGCCTTAATCTGCTCTCCTCTCTAATACCAACCTCAGGAACTCAGGAACCAAGAGAGAGATCAAGCTCCCAGACTGCCCCAGTTTATAGCCTAGAAAATCCGAATCTTTAATCCAATTATACATACAAGAAAGTCTCTGATACAAAGCCACCCATCTGAGGCATAATGGGATTCCTCCCTACATCACCACCCTACATCATCCAATCAGTCAAGGGTGTGGGGAAGAGCTTACTCTTAAACTAAGCCTTAGGCTATAACGACCCGACCTGCCCACAACCTGTTCCAGAACACACATTAATATCAACAAACTTCCATGTGGGCAGCTCCATCTTTAACAAAGTGAGCATAATATATTTTATCTGCCCAACAATCCACCCTTATGCTCACTTTACTACCCACAATCTACAACACCGGCATTCTTATACAAGGAAATTAAGTACATTACACAAATTACAGCAATAGCACAAATCATACAATTTCAACAATTACAAAGATACATTTCACCAGTCTCTGAGCACTTTGCCAAAAGCACAAAATGTCCTCGGCCTTTTCTCTAGCCATGGGAAAAGCTTCCCAGGGCAGGAGGGCCTACAGCAAAGCCACCCCCACCCCCATCAGGGTATTTCACATTGTCCAAAATCCGTAAGTCCATACAAAAAAGGAGCTTGTGCCCATCCGGTCATAGTCCAGGAAATCAGTCCACATACATAGGGCTTTAGCCTCCCCCCTCATCTCTGCCATCCTGGCAGCTCGTACACTGTTCCAAAAAGGAGCACATGGCCATGGCAGTCAGAATTTCCATCTCTGCTCTGGGAAGCATGATGGCTTCCACCCCTATGTCCCAAAATCACAGACCTACCGGCAGCGTAGCTACTCCTTGCTGCTGGGCTCTCACCTTCTGGGGGCTGCAGATTGCAACTCCAGCCCGATTCTCCTCATCCTCCAAAAAGGAACTGAAAACACCGGCTCCTGCTGCTGGGCTTGATCTCCGGGCCACCGCTGCCTTCTGCTCAGCAGGCCTTGCAGCTCCAACCCCGGTCTCAGCCCTGGTCCTGGCCTCAGCTCCGGCCCCGGCCTCATGCCGCTGCTGGCTCTCCACAACATCCAGGGCAATCTTCAACTCACGAACCTGTGATTCCTTCTCCAGCGTCTGCTCCATTTCCAGGTGAATCTCGCAAACCTGGTCAGCCTCGTCCTCCAGCGCTTCTTTCAGCTCCAGGGTCAGCATCTGTTTCTCCCACGTTTCCTCCAGCTCCTTCTGCTGCTCGGCCTGCAGGTCCTGGGCAGTCTCTTCTATAGAGCTCTCGGTTTCCTCATGCATGGCTGTAAAAGTCAGCCATCCAACAGTCCCCAAAAAACAGCTATGGGAAACCATAAAAGCAGCCAGTCCTCTACTCCACCACTCAAAGGTGGTGGTGGCTCCAAGCCGATCTGTATCGAATCCTGCCATAGACTACGCCAAATGTAAAACCCGTGGCCGAGGCCACCATCACAGCAGCCTGACCCATGCAGGTTCGCAATGGATTCGAACAGTCGGTAATGAAACACCGGAGCCAAGATCTGGTGAGCCATGGGCTTTAATTCTAGCTTGCACCTGGCGGGCAAGCAAAAACACACACTGGGCTCCAAAACCCACACATTCAGTGCTCACAAAACTACTGACTTATCCGAGTTTCCTAGAATCAAAGGTTTCTAGCTCACCAGCCTTATTCACCTCTGTTTCCCATCTCCTCCTGCACAAACTCTTAACAAACTGACTTCTTCCTCAGCACTCTGCCATCTTGGCTACTTCTCTTCCACATGGCCTTAATCTGCTCTCCTGTCTAATACCAACCTCAGGAACTCAGGAACCAAGAGAGAGATCAAGCTCCCAGACTGCCCCAGTTTATAGCCTAGAAAATCCAAACCTTTAATCCAATTATACATACAAGAAAGTCTCTGATACAAAGCCACCCATCTGAGGCATAATGGGATTCCTCCCTACATCACCACCCTACATCATCCAATCAGTCAAGGGTGTGGGGAAGAGCTTACTCTTAAACTAAACCTTAGGCTATAACGACCCGACCTGCCCACAACCTGTTCCAGAACACACATTAATATCAACGAACTTCCATGTGGGCAGCTCCATCTTTAACAAAGTGAGCATAATATATTTTATCTGCCCAACACATGTGTGTGTGTTCAAATATGTAAAGCCAGTAGTCGCGGCCAGGATCACAGCCGCCCAGCCAGTGCAGGTTCACATTAGATTCGAATAGTTGGTAATGAAACAATGGAGCCAAGAACTGGTGAGCCATCAGCTTTAATTCTAACTTGCACCTGGCAGGCAAGTAAAAACACACACTGGGCTCCAAAACCTACTCATTCAGTGCTCACAAAGCCACTGACTTATCCGAGTTTCCTAGAATCAAAGGTTTCTAGCTCATCAGACTTATTCATCTCTGTTCCCCATCTCCTTCTCTCTACACCAACTCTGCACAAACTCGCTTCTTCCTCAGCACTCTGCCATCTTCTCCTCCACGTAGCCTTAATCTCTGCTCTCCTTTCTAATACTTCAGGAACCAAGAGAGAGAGAGAGAGAGAGAGAGAGCAAGCTCCTGTCCTACCCCACTTTATAGTGTAGAATCAAAACCTTTAATCCAATTATACAAACAAGGAAGTCTCTGATACAAAGTCACCCATCCGAGGCATAATGGAATTCCTCAGGAGAGTGCACCACCCCACATCATCCAATCAGTCAAGAGTGTGGGGAAAAGCTTATTCTTAAAACTAAGCCTTAGGCTATAACGACCTGGCCTGCTTACATTACAGCCTTTCCCCCACACCCATCCCAAGCATAAGGGCAAATAATATCACCTGGGTGATGGGCTTCCATGTGGGCAGCGCCATCTTTAACAAAGTGAGCATATTAAATTTTATCTGTCCAACAAAATATATCCTGGTTCTCATTTTTTAAAACAAGCAGAGCAAAAATGACATGATTCTTACATATTCTTTGTTGTCAACCTTGGTATGGTATTTATTTTCAGCTGGGAAACGTTTTCTCTTGTGAAGATCAAAGAAAACTAACGCTTCTAGGTTTGTGGACATGAACTAACTCTCCCGGTTTGTAACATGCATGCTTCCCATTTTGTTTAGCCAGTGACCTCCAATTTGATTCACAAGAAATAGTGTTCACTACAGAATGAGAAATGATTCATTTCTGGTTCAACTTTAGCCTTGGGCCTGTTCCTTCATAAAGAATTGCCTGGTGAGCTTGATTATATGCAGAGGCTTAGAGGCTTGAACTTCCAGAAAGTGCTCTCTTAATCAATCATCTCACTCAGGTCCCATCCTATGGAGCCAAGAGCCCTGAAGGGGAAATGCCAAAGGCTTATCTATTTCCAACCAACATCTTAAGGGATTTTACCATTCTCAGGCTTCTGTGGCCTGTGGAGTCCTTTGCCTTGGCCCCTATTCCTTTCTCTTCCTAGTGTGTTGAATGTAAAGACTAATTGATAAAGCCTCTTAAGTTATCATGATTCCTGACAGAGATTCTGAAAACCCTCACTGAGTTCTTGCTCCTTTACAGGGCTCTGACAATCTCTCTATCTGGCTTCTGTCTCCTTTCAGCTTTATCTCCTCTCCCGGACCCTTTCCCAGCACCCCTCCCTTCTGACAGCCTATTTAGTGCTTTGCTTTCCCAAGTGGAGAGAGTGGCTCAGCAGAGCATCATGCTGTAATGGAAACCGGATCCCATGGGCGCCCATTGCTTGCCCCTGAAAGCTTTCTCATCTTGTCCCTTGTTACCCCAGAGAATTATTACTGCAAAGATCAGTCCCAGTGCCTGATATTTCAGTTTATCTCATTACCTCCATTTTTTGCCAAGCTTGCCAGTGGTGCCAGACATCCAGTCATAGTTGCTGGCAGTCTTGGCTGCCTAGCATTTTCAGCCTCCTCACTGCCCAACACTTTGATGCTCCCTGATTGCAAAGCCTGTCATCAACTTCCCTGAGCTAGCCATGCCTCCTCAAATGGCATAATGGCTGTGCAGTGCTGGAGAGCTGATGTGGAGTCCTGTTTTAACTGTCTGTCAAAGCCCCGGCTAATGAATTCTATTAGCATATTAGCTTGCCAGCTCTGGGAGCCCAGAAGGAGCCAGGCAGCCAAACACAATTGGCAGAGCACAGCCTCAGTGCCTCAGAGAGCTCCTTGGCAAGGGTGGCACTGGAGACTCCAGTAATGTAAATGTACAGACGGGGGAATGTATGCAGAATTAGAAAGGTTATTTGTTATAATATACTTGAGCAGGAGAAAATGGGATGAGAGATGACATTTTTTTGACTGTGGGGCCTACCACAGGCATTTTAAAGAATAAGAGAGCCTTGAGACTGCCCCAAGGCACTCATAATTTAATCTTATATTCTTTTCAGAAATTAGAATATATGGAAACAAAATTGATTTTCCCCATGACTTTTTAAAAAAAAAGATGGCATGAGATACTCATTTGATATTAATTTTATTTTATCCGTGATGACTGGTGATTGACATCATTACTTTAATGACTGGGCATCCTTCTTAGAACTGTTTGTTGAGAGTGGATGATAGCTGAATGATCAAGGCAGCCCTTCTCAACCCATCATTGAAATTCAGCTTCCCATAATAGCAAGATATGGAATCACGAATAACGAGAAAAGTGCATTTTTCTAGCAAACAGAGACTTGCAGTGGATATAGATTCACTGCTGATTTTATATTAGTGTTTAGGATAAACTTACTGTACACACTGGTACAGGGTTGCTAGGCAACCAGTAGAGATTGTTATGCCCAATATTAGACTCTTTAAGATAAGCTTAATAGCTGTAACCTTCAATTAAGTTTGATATTAATTTTCAAATCTGTAGCTTGGAATACTTTATATTAATAAACTTTTAAATATTGTAACGTGGTATTAACACTGAATATGTGACAGGCACTCAGTTCCAGAAAGGTTTCTTAACACTGTATTAACTTGTGGTTGAAACTAAATTATTCTGTCCACCAAAATAACTTTTGAATAAATTAACAAATTAATTAGCATTAACCTCAAAGACTTTGTAAAAACCTCCACATTTCCGGGTAAAAGATTGCAGACAGAGCAAATGTAATTATAAGGGCTGTGGCTGCAAATTCAATCTTTGACTGTTTTTGTCAGTTGTCTCTTGTATTATATATGATCGCTTGTCAGTCTTTACTGTCAATAGAAGAAATACATGAAAGACCTTGGACTTACTGCGTTGAAAGTCCAATATTTATTTTGAAAGGACAACTCACAATAGTCAAACATAAAATTTTTTACTCCAAGATCATGGTACTTAAAATTTTTTATAATCTTTTTTTAGTTTCTTTTTATTTCCTTATTTTATTGTTGAGCTATTATTTATCTATTTATTCTTTCTTAAAAGTAAATACTGGCCCTGGGCGGTTAGCTCAACTGGCTAGAGCTGTGATGGCGAACCTATGACACACGTGTCAGCACTGAAACGCATAGCCATTTTTGATAACACATGGCCGCATGTGGCCACATACTGCCGCATACCAGAGAAGTATAGGGCCACATGCTGAGAAAGACGTTTCATCCTAGGCTCCTGCATGGCCAGGTGCAGTAGCTGAGGATAAAACATTTGCTGTAGTGTAGACACTCTGTGCCAGAGGTTTGTAGGCCAAAACAACAGAACTCCGGCACAAAGCGTCTAGTTCTGGGACTTCCGGTTAGGCCATTTTTCTCGAAGTGACACACCACCCGAGTTATGCTCAGTTTTTTGGTGAATTTTGACACATCAAGCTCAAAAGATTGCCCATCACTGGGCTAGAGAGTCGTCTAAAATGGACAAGGTTGTGGGTTTGATTCCCTGTCAGGGTACATACCGGAAACAACTAATGAATAAATGACTGAGTGGAACAACAATTAAATGCTTCCCTTCCCCTTCCTCTCTCTCTCTCTTCTTCTTTCTGTCTCTCTAAGAATCAATCAATCAATAAAAAATTAAGCCCTGGCCAGATAGCTCGGTTGGTTGGAGCATCATCCTGAGGTGTAGAGGTTGTTGGTTTGATCCCTGGTTAGGGCACATGCAGGAACAGCTTGATGATCCTGTGTCTCTGTCTTTTTCTCTGTGCTTCTCTCAAAACAAACAAACAAAAACAAACAAGTAAATACAATGTGTCTCTTTTTATGCAAATCCAGTTGACCTGCTGTTTATTTGACCCTTTGGAAATTGAATGAGTTCAATGTCAGATGAAGTTGAATAGATCATTGGTTATTGTGGTCACTACTAGTTGCTTATTTAACAGCAGATCTTGCTTGTGTTTCCTTATTCCCTAATTTCCTTTTTCATATTCCTGATTTTGTTCATGTTCTTGGAGGAAACTTGGACCCTCCCTTGCCCGTCAGCAAGGTTATTCTTGAGTAGTTCAAGGTTGAGGCAATCACGATAAATTCAGTACCTTTGACTGCCATTGGCTTAGGACCAGGCATGCAATGCAATTCTGGCCAAAGAGTTATGAAGAAGAAAATACAAGGAAGAGATGTGCCCTAATTTCCCAATCTGGCATTTGGATATTATGGTGATCATGTGATGTTTGAAACTACTGCACCAAATTATAACCACAAATGATGCAAACAGGAATAAAAACCTGAAGATGGCAGAAAAAAAAGATGTAATTGTTGAGCCACTGACTTATTAAACTCTGGAAATTTGAACTTCTTCTTATGTAAGAGAATATACTTCCTTTCTTGTTTAGACAATAAACTTTCCATTTCTTATAGCTAAATCATTGTAACTAATATTATTGACATTATTTTATTTTTAGGTAGGATTTATACAAAGACAAAAGTTTATGATTTCTTGTCTTCTTCCCTTAGTTCATTACAATTACAGACAGTGTACAATATTTTCCTTTGCTTCAATTGGTTGTCTCTCTATGGCATATGCTTCCACACTTGCCTTCAATGTAGCAATCAAAAGAACTGATTGATTGATTGTTCTGTTCATCAATCATTTGTAGGCAAAACCCTCTGCCAGGAACAGTTATAAATACAACACAATCCCTATAATCAAAGGGTATTCAAAAAGACAAAACTGTATTTTTTGGTGCATGCTCAGAGTGCATCTTTGACTGGAATGGAGGAAGATGATAGATAGGAATAAGGGAGGCAGAAAAGAATTTAATTTGTATTTTCAGCAACAAAACCCTGTTAGTAATTATATTTTTATAAAAATACATTGGCTTTCTGAGTGTCAGTTTTCTCTTCAGGTGTTTGCAAGGAAGACAAGTGGAGGTTACAATGAAGCATACCTATAAGTTCAGTCGTGCAACATGCTACTTATGACCGGAATGATGGAAACAGATGAATATGGAGTGATAGCCAGAGCTTCAACTTGGACTAAAATTGCACAACTCAAGAAACCCAAACAGATTCATCTGGGTAAATAAATAGTCCCTGATCAGAGGAGGGATGAACAATATATATATATATATATATATATATATATATATATATATATATATATATATATATATATATATATATATATATATATACACACACACACATACACACACACACCTAGAGGACTGAGGCTCTTATTACTGCTCAATGTTCATTCTAACTACACCCAATTATTTACAAATACTAAATTATTCCACAAGTACTAAGCTGTTCCCAAGTACTAAACTATTTTATGTGTTATAATTTTGCACATGCTAAGGCCTTTATATGAATTGCTCTCTGTTTCTTGTTGGTTGGCTATATTTTATTGATTCTTCAAAGGCACCTCAGCCACTAATACTTAGATCCTCACCTCCTGTGAGCTTTTTCAGGGTCCTGAACCTTTAAACCTGTTCTGCTGCTTGTATCTTATGCCCTATTATGCCTTTCATACTTCATGGCCATGCTTAGTTTCTATGTGTTTCTTCCTCATGAGCTTGGAACTTAAGGAGGAAGGACCCATGGTTTGTCATTGTTGTCCTTTTTTTTTTTAAGATGTTTTATTTATATATTTATTTTTTACAGGGAAAGAGAGAGAGTCAGAGAGAGGGATAGATAGGGAAAGACAGACAGGAGCAGAGAGAAATGAGAAGCATCAATCATTAGTTTTTCGTTGCCGTTAGGACATCATAGTTGTTCATTGATTGCTTTCTCATACGTGCCTTGACCGCAGGTCTTCAGCAGACCGAGCCACCACTTGCTGGAGCCAGCGACCTTGGGTCCAAGCTGGTGAGCTTTTTGCTCAAGCAGATGGGCCCACGCCCAAACTGGTGACCTTGGGGTCTCGAACCCGGGTCTTCCGCATCCCAGTCCGGTGCTCCATCCACTGCACCACCGCCTGGTCAGGCCCTTCTTTTTTTTTTTTTAATGTTTCTTCTTTTTGTATCTTCAATGCCCAAAACAAAGTCTATCATGTAGTAGGCAGCTTTATTGGCTGGTAACATGGTCTTAACTGGGGGAGATGCTGCAACAGTATCGTTAAGAAGGGAAGAAATTAAGCTTTATAGTTATATAAGCACATATGTTCTCTTTTAAGCCAGCATCAGACTATGTGCACCAATCTAGACATCATACCAACAAATATGTTTAACCAACTCATCAGTGCATATCATTGAATTTATAATTATCTGTGCCATTTATTTCTGTTCTCTACTAAGTGTTATCTGAGACTTGGAGGCATTGAGAATGCTTTGTAATGAAACAAGAAGAAAGAATGAGACTAAAAAAAAAATCATTGTCACTCTTAGTAATATGAGAAGAAGAGTGAAGTTAAACTTCACAGCTAATGTAGGAGGTTTTGATTGCCTGTGGGGTTTCATTTTTTATTTTCCTCTGGCCCTAATTGAGATAATAGGTAAGTGAGATCTGGGTATATATTGGTAGATATAATTAGATGGGCCCTATGAAACTTCACTTTATTTTGTATTTAGGAACTCATAGAATAGTTAACTCAACTTGGGCACTGCTTTCTTTCCCGCTATTCCTGGGGTGACCCCAGTGGAATCTGTCTTTAGCAGTCTCTTTGCGTCTTTGCTAAACAGTGCAGTTAGGCCTGAAAGAGCTGTGAAATGAATAAGAGAATATTGATGCCCCACTATTTAATTGCCTTCTAAATCCATGGTAAATTTTTTAGTGATTTTAAACTCTGAAAGAATAGCAGACTCATTGATTTCCATAATTCATTTATTTAGGGATTTCTATTATCAACTGAATTTGATTGATGGCTTCATGACAAATAGCTGTGTGCTCAGCATATAGCAGTGCTCTGTAAGCTCACTCAGCCATAAACAATGTGTGATATAATTCTTAGGTCCTTCTGCTGAGTCTGTGCTTTGCTATTTAGGGAACAACTGATTGAGATTCCTTAAGTGAAGGAAGTTAAGTAAAATTCCCACTTAGTTCTTTTGGCAAAGAACCCCTCCCCCCAACGATATTTGTACGTGAACTCTGAGAATTCTCAAAGTCCTATTTTGAGAATCTGTGGCATTTTACTTCAAAATGTCAAGCCCCCTCTCATGATACAGAACACAGCAGAGTCACTTGACAGAGATCATGGCAAGCTGTGTGTGTGCTGTGATAGTTGGGTTTATCTCCAAGTCTGTTTCACTCAAACATAGGCGATGATAGGTAATGATACGTCTTCATCAAAAATTAAAACAGAGTAGCACAAGCCTTTTAATTTATTTTTCTTGTAAAAGACTTTGATTCACATTATATAAAACTATTCCTGATAACTTGATTGTCAGTAACATACTAGTGACTATATATAGTTCTTCTAGTCCATAAAAATGGAAATTTGTGTCACTTATTTTAAAATACTCTAATGCTTTTCTTGATTATAAACCAATTAATTTATATTAAAGAAAACTGAAAATAAAAAATATTTAAAAAATTAAAATTACTAATCAAGCCACTAACCAGAGATCACCATTATTAACACTTGAGCTAATTAGCTGTTATAAATGAATAATTTTCTTCTTAGAACACCAAGCAAGCAAAGATTATTATTAGGCAAGAGTTAATGTTGGTCATAATGATGAGGCTTTTGTCTTTTTGCTATTTACCTAACATCTACCAGATAGTGCGGAGACTGAATCTGGAGGTAGAGTCAGTGACATTGCCTAACATTGGACCAGTGTGTGGCTGCATTGGGTACCAGATAACCTTCATCTTTTGTGAGTTGAGACATAAAGCTACTACCACCATCTGCTGCAGGAGAATAGGAAGTTTTATTTTAACCTCACTTTTGGCTTTATAAATGATAAATTCACAAATACAAGTTTTAGCTATATAAAATAAGGTGAAGTTATAAACAAAAGAGCTAAAAGAGATAAAGAAATTATGCTATCTTTTTAGATATGTAGCATGAAAATATTTACTCTTGGAATGTAATGATTAGTTGATTTTTTAGCACAAGATTATGACAGGATTAGAAAGTATTGCAATAATTTTAGAGCAAGATCAAATAAGTAAATATCTTGATGAACAACACTTTTATTGTTATCTGATCTCTATTTTACATTAGCTTCCCTGAGTGTCAGATAACCATTTTTGGTTATTTGATGAAATGTATTAACCATTTCACACCTGGCTTCTTAGGATTTAAAAGACATGCAATGAACAGAGTGTAGAAATACTAATCCTTTATAAGAATTTTATCTGCTTTTTAGGATGAGTCAAGAACTTTGTCAACTAATGTTTATAGAATTACTATAGCTTTTAAAAAAATAATAAAGAAAATAATTTACAATACTAATTTTCTAATCATTAGTAAATAAATTCTCTATGAAAATAATATAATAAGTCATGATATAAATATTTGGGACTTTTAATGCACACTTTTTTCTCATGAGTTGTAGTATACTGAATCTTTATAATTTTTAAATTTATGGTTTATATTACTAAATACTGAAATATTTGTGTCATTATAGTTAATTTTTAATTATAACAAAAATGTGACACCAATAAATCAAAGATTAAGTTAACCATCAAAACTTGTATAATTTTCCATGTAGTCTACTATTGTTCCAATTCTGAGAGAAGCACCAAAAGACATTGTAGTAAAACTATTTTGCTCTTCTTAGTTTCTTTTTTTAAAATGTAGATTTGCTTTCTAAATACCCATTAGTGATACTCAGTAAATTGGACATACATTTTTCTAAGGTTTCTTTTACTCCCTCTATATTTCTAGTTGTAATCCTTTCTTGAGCGGTAACATCTTTTTTAAGATTGCTCTTACTGTATAGTATTTTACTAATTCTATCTGTCTAAGAACTAAAGCTTTAACATTTCAAGGAGTAGCTCTTAATTCTACAAATTGGTTAATAAAGCCATAATCAGGGTATTTATATAGTGTTTCTGCCAGTAAACATTAATCATACAAACATCACTCAAGCTTTGTAATTCTAAGCCAAAAAGTTTAACTGTTTGATTCTATTGTGATAGTCTACTCAAGTCCTTTACTAATTCTTGCTGTTGTTCTAAGGTTTCATTTAGATTAGTTGTATTGTTATTGAGATGTGACAAGAAAAAGAAGACAATTTGCTGCCTTAACATATCTAGTCTTGAAAATGTTTTATATCTGAAACACTTTTCCAGGAGTCTTCAGCATTTTGTTTTCTTTAGCCAGAGAGGTGAAATAAGCTGATTTTAGGAAGAATGGTTCATAGTTCTTTCTAAGCATTGTTTTAGAATTTTAGTAATTGATAAGATCTTATACCAGTGGTTCTTAACCTTTTTTGAGGTACTGAACCCACCAGTTTCATTCGCGCATTCATCGAACCCTTCTTTAGTGATAATTAAAATATGATTTTTTTTCCAAATTCAAGACATAAGTTTATGTTTTTTTAGTGGTGCACAAAATGAGCCATGCATGAACATCACCTTGCTCAAAGAACAAAACCAACAAAGTGCATGAACTCACAACAAATTACGGTATTACTTTATTCTGGCCTCCACGGTAGAGGCTTCTCAGAACACCTGAGACTGACTCATCCAACCCCTAGGGTTCGATAGAACCCAGGTTAAGAACCCACTGTCTTATACATATATTTCTCTATATTTTTTAAAGTTATTCTTTGAATACTGACTAAAGGTTATTAATCCTTTTTTTTTTCCTATTTAGGCAGCCTTAAAAGGGTTGTGCAGGCATGTGTTGTCCTCATACGCTTGGACAATTCACTATTGACATGAGTTTTCTATCACCTACAAACTTCACTTTTTCATTTGGTCTTCTTCTTCTTCTTTTTTTTTTTAAATTCTATATAAAACTGGCTCATCAGGGATAACACTATTACTACTTTATCATCCAGAGAAAGTCCAAATTTTCTTTTGCCTTTGCTTTGTCTCTAGGACAATTTCCCCTCTGTTAGAAACACTTTAATTGTAATGGATAAAAACCAGTGTGTATGTGTGTGTGTGTGTTAAATGTTAGCATGAAACTTTGTCAAAGTGTTTTCAAAAATCTAAATAAATTGTACTCATTAATTTCCCTTTGAATACATGTTCATGTATTTCTATGTTCTCTCTTTGACCAATTTTTACTTTTATTATGGAAATTTTCAAACATGCCATGATAGAAAAAAAAGAATAAACCACTGTGTACCCATCTTATTACCTCTGCTTCCTTTCTTGTTATATTTATCTTTTTCCTAACTTTTTTCATTCTGGATATCTTTATAATATCCTCAAATATTATATAATTTAATTCGTAAATAATCAGATTTCTAACAATAGGCACTTCAAAGGAAACAAAATTTTGAGAATTTCTTAGTACTTGGTTTAAGTGTCCCAAATAATCTAAAAAATGTTCCTTGTAGATTATTAGCCAGGACTCTCTTCCATAAATCATACCCTGCTAGGTATTGTGTTTTTAAATGTTTATGCAGATGCTATTGCCTTATCAAGTTTAGATATAAGACTGAGAGACTTATTTTCAGAATTTCCTCTCGAGGCTTTCTTATGAGTGTGAGTCATGCTGGCACACTGCCATTCTTCTCCCATAGCCACAGTTAATAACAACAGGTTACACATTTTGTCCAACAGTTTCATATTTCACCCCTGAGTTCTTTTGGAAGTCTTAGGTGGAGGGTGTCTGGTCCTGGTGATTTATTTACATTTAGTTTGTCACTTTGGTCTATGAAAATCCTGTGTTTTCCACTGTTTGTTCTAATACCTCTGACTGGTCTGCTTTAAAGCATCATGGAGGTGAGGCACTTTCTAAAATCTTCTACAGTGAACACTAAAGAAAATAATTAATTGCTTCTCCCTCCCATCAGTTTTTCATCCCTGAGTGACCTTCACATTTTCTAGCTGGCTTCCTGACTTTTCTGTACTTAAAGGGTTTGCATTTTTGTTTTGGAGTCCCATGCGAGGTGCTCTACTGATTTCTTTGTTTTTAGTTTGCCTCTGACCTACTCTACAGTTCTTTATTTTGAGAGTAGCAAGTTTTACATTTAAAATATTTGTATGGCCCTTTTGTTACCATCTTGGCATGAGCAGCTTTTGATTAAACGCTGTGTTTTGATTGGTGCACACATTTTTCCTGACTTTCCAACAAGGCACTTGAACACAGTCTCTAGGCATCCTGTTTATTTTGAAAACTTTTTCTATCCAAACATGTTCCTTTCTATTCCCTTCCCTTGCAAGAATTGCAAAACCATAAGATGGAATTCGAGGCTTTCCCTGTCCCACTTGAATGTGTGGGTCATAAGTGTGATTGTTGTTGAAGAGTGGTTCTCCCACAAGATAATTCTAGCTTTGTTTCACAATCCACTCCTGAGAATCATGTGCTTCCTTCCACGTCTGATTCTGGAAAGTGCTGTCATACTTTCTTCTGCAGTCACAGACCTGCTTGGTTGCATTTCCCTTAAGCTGCTGTTAAAACGAACTTTTCCATTATTTTATTTAGCAGAGTGGACAAGAGAAGAAGGTATTAAGAAATTTTTCAGAATTTAGGTGGAGTTATTACTAATGTTTACTATTTAACAACATTGATAACATATTATAGATAATTAAGATTTGACTTTGCACATTGTTTAGATGTTAGAGAGCAACATCTCTAACATCTAAACAGTGTGTCCAGTAGAAATGTACTATGAGTTACATATGGAATTTAAAGTATTTTGGTAACCATATTTTGAAAAGTAAAAAACAATAGAGACAATCAATTTTAATATTTTATTTAGCTCAAATAACCAAAATATAATTATTTCAACATATAATCATTGTACACATTATTGAGATAATTTATATATTTATACTAAATTTTTGAGCTTCTATGTGTACTTTATCCTTACCACACATTTCAATTTGCACTAACCATATTTTTAATACTCAATAACCACATGTCACAGTAGCTACCATATTGGATAGTGCAGACTTACAGAAGGTCTTCCTTAGAAAACAATAGTTTAATGCTCCATAAACCATTCAGAATTTATATACATATATTTACGTTTTGTTTTTACTGACACTTGTGGTAGCACACCAGTGTAACAAACTCTGAAGAAGCCATTTTACCTAATAAGAAGAAAGTTGATGAATACATCTAACTGTATTACCCTAACTGTATTACTCTAATATACTTGGTGTCTCTCCTCTAATTAAAATAAGATTACTTACAACTTATGAAATGAAGATCTGGCATAATAGACTCAGAATGTGATGAAAATGTTTTCATTAAGTGCTAAAATACCCTGCAAGGCATGGCATTTTATCTCAAATCTCTAATAACATTAATATACCCTTTTAATCTCTAAAGCATTTTAGACTTAATGGGAACTCCTTAAAGAATGGCAGAATGGTAAGACTTTCAAGGTTACTTTAATGGGAAAGTACTCACAGTCCTCCGTGAATTAGAGTAAGTGTAAAACTCTTCATGGGCGGAATGTACAAGTACAATTTGTTTAGAGCCACACAGGTGAAGGTGGCTGTAAACGAAAGGAAAGTAGGGGTTAATGGTGTTTTCCAGCAATTGTCCTTGGCTTCAGTTATAGCAGTGGGGCTTGGCTGCCATTCCTAGTAGGGGATGATGGCTGTGTGTGCGTAAGTTGGGAACTCAGAACAAGTGATTTGGGAATTTTATTATCACCTTACAAAACAACTTGTGGAGGAGCCGTTGTTACTAATTATTTCCTTTCTTGGACATGTGTGTTGTTTATTGCACATGTGTATGCTTATTGGTTGTTTTCCCCAGTAGATGAGCTATATACATGGGCAGTAAATATAATTTTGTTATCTGTATTGCTGCATGTCTTATTTTCCATTCAAGTTACAGAAAGCAATATGGGGTGAGGGGGTTTTCACTCAGTGTTTTACATAACTTCTCACACCTGTTGTTGAATAGATATAGCAATAATCTGCAGAGGGTCAGGAGAACTGAACTCTTATCTCTCCCTTTACTAATAGTTAATACCCACTTTGGGTGACTCTGTTCACTTTCTCATGTCTTATTTTTACCACTATTCCAATGGAACTGTTTAGACCTCATTAGGGGAAAGTTGCTACATTAATCCAAGAGACCAATAAGGCAATACTTTGCTACTCTGGTAAAAAAATGATATTCTCAGGAAATGAGAATTTCTGGACATTATAACACCACTGGCCTGTAATGTTTTGACCCTGTAACTTTTGGTCTATAAGAAACATTCAGTGAACAGCCTTTATTCCTTTGAGAACTTATACTTTACTAGATTCAATTTTCAAAGGAACTAAATGAGAGTTCTGTGATAATGCCACTGACATCTAATTGTATTAAATGAGAAAGGAGGGTTGGAGGAGAGTAGAATAAAGCCCATTGCTCAAGCCACTTTGTACTATGGGTCTCCAGTATGAATGAATAAACTTAGAACCGGCTGTGGGAGTTAGCCACACAACCTTAGAGAGTTTTCTTTAGTGCACCTTGGCCAAGTCAAAGGACTACATCCAATGCTCTGAGTGACATCAGTAACACAGACAGACACCTTACTTCGGGAAACTGCCAAGTTCAGCAGAAAGACTACAAGATCTTCTTATCCTGGATCCTTGGTTCTAGCAGCTGACTAGTGTGAAGAGTTTTAGTTTTTGTCTTGCTATCTTTCAACTCCTCTGGTAATTGACATTGACTTTCTGGCTCTATGATTTCTTCTTCATTCTTTGGCTTTGATGGAATGAGAATTTACTCTTGTTTCAATAGCCTTTTTACTCAGTGTGGAGTTCTTGGCCTCTGACCTGCTCCTGACCACATCTCTGTCTTGTCTCTCACCCCCTCACCTAAATCCCTGAGTTTCCCTTTACTCATGGCCAGACATCCTGGCCAGTTGAATACACATCTGTCATTCGATTTAATCGGCTCCATTTTAACGTTCTTTGCTCATTCCATTATCCTTGAAACCTGCACAGCCAGCCATGGAAAGCCTATCAACCTCAGGGTAAGCTTGGGTAAAACAGGTCAGTTGTGCTAACCACAGGCTTTTTAAAGAAGCCTGATATTTGAGGCTGTGAAAGAACAAAAAGACAAAGCAATGCGTGGAGATCACAGTGTCTCATATAAACACCTCTGCTGAGAATATAATGAAGGTTAAATTGTGCCTGACACACAGCAAAGGCAAGAAGGCTGCAGGTGTTAAGGGAAGTTGTCTGGTAACATTATTCTAAAAGCAACCCAAATCTATAGAGTTGGCACCAATGAAAGGATGTTATTACGGGCTCATTTCCCAAACATTCTAAACAGAAACTGTTTCTTAAACAAAAGGGTCTTCCCTCCCTCATTTGGCTAGTGCTTAGAACATTTTTCCTCATCTACTACTGAGCTTCTCAGGCCTTACTACCAGAATACTCTGAAATGCAGGCTGAGGAGTGCTCACGCTCATGCTGACCTTTTCTCCTTTTCAGTGTTTTCTTTGCTTGTTTGACCTTGTGGCTCACTCACCTTTTTACTCATTGTTAAGCCTCCAGGTCAGAAGTAATTCCTTTTCAGCTGTGGGATGGCTTGGAGAGATGACTGAGTTCACAAGAAATAGGGGGTATTTTTGTGCTGATTCAGCCAAGAACTGATTGGTTTAAATTTTGGATTTACTACAATTTTTAGAAAATTTTCTTTTTTAAAATAAATTTTATTTAGAAAATTAAGTTTACCAGGGTGACATTGGTCAATAAAAGTACATAGGTTTCAAGTGAACATTTCTATAGCATTTAAACTGATGATTACGTTGTATATTCATCACCCAAAGTCAAATTATTCTCCATCACCTTATATTTGTTTCTCTTTTCACCTTTTGCTCCACCCCTTTCCTCCTCCCCATACACTCAAGTCCCCCTCCTACTTCCCCACATTCCCCTCCCCCTGGTAACCACTTTACTTTTATCTATGTCTCTAAGTCTCAGTTTTATATCCCACCTATGTGTGAAATCATACAGTTCTTAGTTACTTGTTTCACTCAGTAAAATGTTCTCAAGGTCTATTTATTGTGTTGTAAATATCACTATGTCATTGTTTCTTATGAACGAGTAGCATTCCATTGTATATGTGTACCACATTTTCTTTATCCAATCCTTTTTGAAGGGACACTTTGGTTGTTTTCTTGTCTTGGCCACTGTGAATAATGCTACGACAAATATGGGTGTGTGTGTGTGTCTTTATGTACCAATGATTTCAAGTTTTTTTGGGTAGATACCTTGTAGAGAGATTGCTGGGTCATATAGTAATTCTATTCTTAATTTTTTGAGGAACCACCATACTTTCTTCCATAATAGTTGTACTAATTTGCACTCTCCTGCAGTGAATGAGGGTTCCTTTTTCTCTACAGCCTTTCTAACACTTGTTATTATCTGTCTTGTCAATAATAGCGAATCTAACAGGTGTGAGGTGGTATCTCCTTGTAGTTTTGATTTGCATTTCTCGAAGTGCAATGTGAAGGTGGGCATCTTTTCACATATTTGTATGTCCTCTTGGGAGAAATGTCTGTTCAGGTCCTCTCCCCATTTTTTAATTGAACTGTTTGCTTGCTTGTTGCTGACCTTTGTGAGTTATTTATATATTTTTTATATTAACCCCTATCAGAGCTGTTGTTTGCAAATATCATCTCCTAATTAGTTGCCTGCCTATTTGTTTTGTTGTCAGTTTCTTTTGCTGTGCAGAAGCTTTTTAGTGTAATATAGTCCCATTCATTTATTTTTGCCTTTACTTCCCTTGCCTTTGGGGTCAAATTTATAGATTTCACTATGGCCAAGGTCCATGAGCTTAGTACCTATGTTTTCTTCTATGTAATTTATAGTTTCAGGTCTTATATTTAGGTCTTTGATCCACTTTGAATTAATTTCTGTTCAGGGGGACAAACGGTAGTCAGGTTTTGTTCTTTTGCATGCGGTTTTCTAATTTTCCTAGCACCATTTATTGAAGAGGCTTTCTTTTCTTCATTGTGTGTTTCTGGCTTCTTTGTCAAAGATGATTTGTTTATATATATATGTGGTTTTATTTCTGGGCTTTCAATTCTGTTCCATTGGTCAGTAGTTCTGTTTTTCTGCCAATACCATGTGTTTTTATTATCGTGGCTCTATAGTATAATTTGAAGTCAGGTAGTGTGATACCTCTGGCTTCATTCTTTTTACTCAGGATTGCTGTGGTTATTTGAGGTTTTTTGTGGTTCCATACAAATCTGGTAATTTTTTGTTCTATATTTTTATAAAATAACATTGGAATTTTGACAGAACTTGCATTAAATGTGTATATTGCTTTGGGTAAAATAGCCATTTTAACTATGTTAATTTTCCAATCCATGAACATAAAACATTTTTCCTTTTCATTGTGTCTTTTTCAATTTCTTTCAATAATGTTTTGTAGTTTTCAGTATGTATGTCCTTCACATCTGTTGGGCAAATAAGTTTGGAAAATCTGTATTTTCTGAGTTTGCTCACCTTTATTATTAAATATGGCGCTGGTCTGAAATTGCTAATTACCTTCCTGCTTGGGAAGGGGCTTTGTTATGGTAATATGTGCTGGAGGAGGGGACTTTGTGGGCCCAGGTAGTTTTTGAGAAGGAGGAAGAAGGAAGATGAAGAGAAAGAAGAAGCCAAGATAAAAGGGAAGGAGAGAGAAGCCAGTTTTGCAGAGTAAGAAGCCATGTTGGCAGATTGGGAACCAGAGGTGACTTAGACTAGTGCGGGGCCTTTGACTCTAGGAAAACCTGGATGAGTCAGTAGCTTTGTGAGCTCTAAATGAGTGGTTTTTGGAGCCCTGTGTGTCTTTACTCACCTGCTGGGTGCAAGGCTAGAATAAAGGAATTACCCACCAGTTTTTGGCTTTGCAGCTTTTTTACCGTTTGTCTGAATCGAATGGGAACCCGCACCTGCATGGCCACGGCAGGCCCAAGACGACTGGCCATACATTTGGCATAGTTTGCAGCAGGATTTGGTATGGAGCCACCACAGCCCTTGAGTGGTGGGGTAGAGGACTGGTTGCTGTTATGGTTCCTTATGGCTGTCCTTTTGGAGACCGTGGGCTGGCTGATTTTTATAGCCATGTGTGAGGAAACTTAGAGGGCTATAGAAGAGGCTACAAAAAGCCTGAAAACTGAGGAGCAGAAGGAGTTGTAATGTGAGAAAGTGATGCAGATCCTGGAACTGGAGCAAGCACTGGAGCAGTCTCTGAAGAAGAAATTACAGGTGTGTGAGTTGCAGTTTTCCCTGGAAGATGAACATTGGTGGCATCAGTTGTTGGAGAAACAACTGTGGGTTCAGCTTCATGAGAGCTGGCAGTTGCAGGTGCCTAAGATAGAGCTGTGCGGACGAAGTGGCTCTGGGTGGTGGGAGCAGGTATTTCCAGCTCCTCTTCTGAGGATGAGAAAAATATGGCTGAAGTTGTGGTCTGCAGACCCCAGAGGGTAGGGGCCCAGCAGTGGGGAGTACCTACTAGGCCTGTGGTAAGTTTGGTACAGTTCAGGAACATAAGGGTAGCTGGTTCTGGAGTAGAGGTGGAAATGTTGGCCACTGTTGTCATGTGCTCCTCCTTGGAGTAGCATCTTAAGAGCAGCCAGGATGGTAGCAATGAGTGGTAAGGCCTGAGTCTCCATATGAATGGACTGACTCTTGGACTGTGACTAGAGTTAACCCTGGCTCCCTTGTTAAATGGACTTGTGGCTTTTGGACAATGTGAGAAACCCTGATTGGGGGGGGGCAGCTCTGGTGAAGGGCACTTTTGTAATTGTTGAAATTGTATGACTTGTGTTATTACCCTAATTTGTTTGTGTGATGTACTTCAATGCCTTGCACAGAAATGCCTGTGGTATGGATTTTGGATTGCAAAGTGAGCAAAACGGGTAGAATATTGGGTAAATGAGCTTGCAAAATCTGTATTCTTTGAGTTCGCTCACTTTTATTGTTAAAAATGGCGCTGGTCTGAAATTGCTAATTACTTTTCTGTTTGGGAAGGGGCTTTGTTATGGTAATATGTGCTGGAGGAGAATTCTTTGTGGGCCCATGTAGTTTTTGAGATGAAGGAAGAAGAAAGAAGAAGAGGAAGAAGAAGCCAAGATGGAAGAAAAGAAGAGAAAAGCCAGTTTTGCAGAGTAAGAAGCCATGTTGGCAGATAGGAAACCAGTGGTGATTAAGACTAGTGGGAGGCCTGTGATCAGGGGTTGGGAATGTTTTTGGCTAAGAGAGCCATGAACGCCACATATTTTAAAATGTAATTCCATGAGAGCCATACAATATATTTAACACTAGATACAAGTAAAAGTGTGCATTTTATGCAAGACCAACACTTTTAAAGTACAATAAGTCTCTGAATTCTTTTTAATAACGCTGTTATGCTGTTGCTAACCAATGCTGAATAAAGTACTTTTTATCATTAATGTGACTTTTGGTGCTGCATGGTTTTGCTGATGGCATTGTAGTCTGGTTGATATGAGGTGAGGTTAAGCTTCATGCAGGCATTGAGACTTCCATCTGTTAAACGTGATCGTAGGTTTGTCTTAACATTCTTTAGATGTGAGAAAGACTTCTCACATGTATACGTAGAGCCAAACATCGTCAGACGGCAATATTCACATGTGGCAGTGTGTGGCATGTGATGGGAAGCACGTTCCAAGTTTTGACAGTCAGCTGGTCTGTGGGTTGAAGTTTTTTCATTTCTCCCCACTTGTGTTTGCTCGCCAACTCTGCTTGCTGTAGTGCAAGTCTTTCCAAATATTCATTCAGTGACTTGAACTTATTCACCCACTTGTCTGAGACCTTCAGGTCAGCAGCTTGTAGCTCAAAATCTCTGACGAAGACACCGGGGATGTAACGCAGATCGGCACTGTCCACTGCACACTTGTGTGGATGGGTGATAAACTTAAAAAGATAAGCGCACTCACAAAATTCTCCAAAGTGCGCTTTGAATGATTGTAGGAGATTAGATGTGAAGCCCACTAGCTGCTGGAGATCAAGATGTTGAGCAGGGTCACTTGCTGTGCTTGCATCTTTAAACTCCCAGTTTTTCAAAGGGTAGTAAACGACCTGTTTCAATATTGGCGATGAAGAGTTCCAGTTTGTTTTCAAATGCAAACACTGTTTGTTGAAAGGATAAAACTATATTTCCAATGCCTTGCATTTTCACATTGAGCTGGTTCAGATGTTCAGTCATGTCCACGATATTGTAGAACTTCAGGAGTCACTCAGTGTTAGCTAACTCAGGATGCTCGACGTTTTTCATTTCAAGAAAAGTCCAGATATCGCTCAGACAAGCCACAAAATGGCTGAGCACCTTCCCTCTTGACAATCAACACACATTGCTGTGCAGAAGCAGACCAGGATAATTATTCCCAACTTCATCCAGCAGTGTTTTAAACTGACAATTATTTGAAGAGGGTAACACTAAAGTTGACCACCCGAATGACAGAGACATCACCTCATCAAGCTGCTTGCCACACATATGAGCACAAAGCGCCTCCTGATGTAAGATGCAGTGAAAACTTAGGATGGGTCTTTCTTCATGTTTATAAAGAAGCGCTACAAATTCTGTTTTTTCCCACCATGCACGGAGCACCATCAGTACACACTGAAGTAAGTTTATCCATCAGTAGATATTTTTCTTTAGCAAACTCAGTGAAAGACTTGAATAAATCCTCCCCTCCTGTTGTGTTTAATAGGCAAAACAGCAAGACTTTTTTCACGTAGTGTCTCGACAGCATACCTTGCAATCATGCTGAACTGGGATAAATAGCTTACGTCTGTTGAGTCATCCAAAGCGAGAGAAAAGAATGGTGCTGTATTTACTGCCTTCACTTGTGTTGCTTCAATTTGATTTGCCATCATGATGGTATGACTGTGAACAGTTCTTGCTGACATAGGCATGCCTTTTATTTGTTTGATTATCTTGTCTTTATCCAAAAAGTCGTCAAAAAATGTATTGGCAACATCAAGCATGAATGTTTTGGCATACTTCCCATCTGTGAATGGCTTTCCGTTTCTCACAATTGCTAAAGCTCCAGCAAAGCTAGCCAAATTTCAGTCACCTTGTTGGGTCCAAACACGGAGTTGCTGCTGACTAGCTTGCACTCTGCAAAGTAGCTCTTGACATGCTTTTTTCCTGCTGTCCCCCGCTGAATATTTTGATGCAAATGTAGTATGGCGTGTGTCAAAGTGCCGCTTTATACATATTTGACCATTTCATCGATGCAATTTTATCACTGCATATTCGACACAGTGCAGAACCTGCTCTCTCCACAAAGGCTAATTCCTCTGTCTATTCCTGCTAAAAAGTACGATACTCCTCATCTTTTTTTCAAGAAAAAGCTTTCATTTTTTTACCATTTAGTACTATAGTAGCTGATGGTTTGATATATATTGCCTTAATTATGTTGAGGTACTTTCCTTCTATTTTATTTTTATTGAGTGTCTTAAACGTAAAAGGATATTGTATCTCATTCAATGCCTTTTTTTTTTCATCTATTGACAAGATCATAATTTTTGTTCTTTTTTCTGTTGATGTTGTGTATTTGATTGATTTCCAAATGTTGAATCATCCTTGCGCTCCTGGAATCAATCTCACTTGATCATAATGTATTATTATTTTTAATGTGTTGTATTCCATTTGCTAGTATTTTGTTTAGGATTCTTGAGTCTGTGTTCATTAGAGATAATGGTCTATAGTTTTTTTGTGTGTGTGTTGTCCTTGCCTTGGTATGAGGTTTATGTTGGCCTCATAAACTATGTTGGGGAGTATTGCTTTTTGTTCTATTCTTTGGAAGATTTTGAGAAAGATAGGTACCAATCTTCTTTTAATTTTTGGTAGAATTCACTATTGTAACTATTTGGTCCTGGACTTTTGTTTTTGGGGTGGTTTTTGATAGTTGTTTCTATTTCTTCCCTGCTTATAGGTCTATTTAAGTTTTCTGCTTCTTCATGGGTGAGTCTAGGAAGATTGTATAATTCTAGAAATTTATCCATTTTCTCTAGGTTGTTGAATTTGGTGGCATATAATCTTTCATAATATTCTACTATGATCTTTTGTATATCTATGATGTCTATAATAATCTCTCCTCTTTCCTTTCAGATTTTGTTTATT
This sequence comes from Rhynchonycteris naso, assembly GCA_037038555.1. Lineage (NCBI taxonomy): Eukaryota > Metazoa > Chordata > Mammalia > Chiroptera > Emballonuridae > Rhynchonycteris > Rhynchonycteris naso. The sequence continues at coordinate 41,583,430 of CM072997.1, read as the reverse complement.
TTAGTCTTTCCTCTTTTTTCCTTAGTGAGTTTAGCCAATGGTTTGTCAATTTGATTGATCTTTTCCAAGAACTAGCTCTTTGTTGTTTAATATTTTTTCTATTTTATTTCTGTTCTCTATTTCATTTAGTTCTGCTCTATTTTTTTCTATTTCCTTTATTCAGCGAACTTTGGGTTGCCTTTGTTCATTTTCTAGTTCCTTAAGGTGTGATGTTAGGTTGTTTACCTGGGATTGCTCTTGTTTCTTGATATAAATCTGTAATGATATAAAATTCCTCTTATTACTGCTTTTGCTGCAATCTAGAAATTTTGATATGTCATATTGTCATTTTCATTTTGTCTGTATGTATCTTTTGATCTCTGTTTTTATTTCTTCTTTGACCCAGTCATTTTTTTTAAAGTATGTTGTTTAATTTCCACACTTTTTTGGGTTTCTTTACTTCCTTTTTACAGTTGAATTCTAATTTCATAATCTTATGATCAGAAAATATGCTTGGTATAATTTCAGTCTCCTTGAATTTGTTGATGTTAGTTTTGTGACCCAACATATGGTCTATCCTTGATAATGTTCCATGCACCCTTGAGAAGAATGTATAATCTGGTGTTTTGGGATAAAATGTCCTATTAATATCTATTATGTACAGTTGGTCCAGAGTGTTGTTAAAGGCTGATATTTCTTTATTGATTTTCTGTTTGGATGATCTATCTAAAGCCATTAATGTTTTGTTGAATTCTCCAAGTATAATTGTGATTTTGTCTGCTTCTATATTTAGATCAGTTAGTAGATGTCTTATATATTTTGGTGCTCCCTGGTTCAGTGCATATATATTAAGAAGTGTTATGTCTTCCTGATACAATGTCCCCTTTAGCATTATGAAATGTTTATCTTTGTCTCTGCTTACCTTTGTTGTCTTGAAGTCAGCATTGTCAGATATAAGTATGGCTACACCTTTTCTTTAGATTTTATTTTATTTAGATTTTATTTTGATTTTCTTTAGATATTATTTTCCCGGAGAATTGTTTTCCAACCTTTCCATTTGGATCTACATTTGTCCTTGCAACTTAGATGTGCCCCTTGAAGGCAGCATATTTTTGGGGTTTGCTTTTTGATCCAATCTGTTTCTCTGTGCCACTTTATTGGTGAATTCAGTCCATTTACATTTAAGATAATTATTGACACGAGGATTTCCCATAGCCATTTTATATTTTATTTTCTGGTAGCTCTGTGTCTTGTTTGGTTCTACTCCTTTTTGTTTCTGTTTGCTGTTTTTATTTGGTAGTATTTCATACTTCTTTTCCATATTCTTTTTTTAAACTGTGTTTCAGTAGTGGCTTTTTCATGGATGGTTACCATTAGGTTAAGAAAAAGTTGTTCATATATACAAGAGTCCCTCGTCATATGGGTGCTTCTCCTTTGCTACTGCAGATCTTTATCCTTTCCCCTTTTATGTTATTGTTGTCACAGATTATCCTTGTTTTTGTTGTGCCCTTGTTGGAGTTCTACTTGTAATTTTGATTTGTTTTGTTCTTTTTGTCTTGTCAGATAATCCTCTTGAGTATTTCCTGCAGTGGGGGTTTTCTGATGATAAATTCCCTCAGCTTCTATATGACTGTAAAAGTTTTTATTTCTCCTTCATATTTGAAGGATAACTTTGATGGATATAATATTCTTAGCTAATAATTTCTCTCTTTCAATACTTTGAATGTTTGGGTCCACTCTCTTCTGGCTTGTGAAGTTTCTGCTAAGAAGTCTGTAGGTAACCTAATGGGTTTTTCTTTATATGTTTATGGTCTTCTTTTCCCTAGCTGCCTTGAAGATTGTTTCTTTGTCATTGATTTTTGACAATTTTATTATGATATACCTTGGATTAGGTCTGTTTGGGTTGCCGTACTCAGCATTTTGTTTGCTTTTAAATTCAAGGCTCTAAATTTTTCCATAAGTTTGGAAAATTCTCATTAATTATTTGAATAGGCTCTCCACTCCCTTCTCCCTCTCTTCTTCTTTGGATATACCCATTACTCTTATATTGTTCTTTCTGATGAAGTCAGATAATTCTTGTAGAGTTCTCTCAATTTTTAAAATTCTTGAGTATCTTTCCTCTTCTCTCTGTAGCATCTCTAGTTGCCTGTGTTTGATGTCACTGATTCTTTCCTCTATCTGGCTTGTTCTGTTAGCTAAACTTGCTACCTCAGTCTTCAATTTGTGTATGGAGTTCTTCATCTCTGTTTTTAAAGTTTCAATCTTCTTGGTAAGGTATTTGTTTGGTTCATTTGTTTGTTTTCTGAGCTCATCAGGTTGCCTATTGGTGTCTTCTTGCATCTCACTGAGCACTTTCAGAACTTCAATTTTGAATTCTCTTTCATTTAACTCTGAGGTTTCTATGTAATTGAGATTTTTTTCTGGAGATTTTTTATTTTCTTTCTGAACTACATCTCTGTCTTGTGTAGCCATGGTATTTGATTTCTTCTGCCTTGATGGCATTTTAGAGTGGTATTGTTAAGAACCCTAACAACAACAATAAAAAACCAACTAAAAATTAAAATATTAAAATATACAATAAAAATTAAAAAATTATGACAAAAAGGAAAAGCACAGAAAAGATAAAAACAAAGAAAAATATCAAAAACAAAACATCCACTAAAAACAAGAATAAAAATACAAAAATTAAAGAAATGAAATTCAAAAAGAAAAAGGAGTAAAAGGAATAAGAAAAAAAGGAAAAATAGTGGAAAAATACATTTCAGTTTTGAGAGGTTTCTTCCAGTAGGTTTCACTGTAATACAACTTTTAGCTTTGTGAAGTTTCTGGACTGTCTGCTGTGATGTTGCTGTTGCAATGATATAGGCAGGGATGCAGTTGTACTGGTGGGTGGGCCATGTTGTGAGGTTTTTATGGCAATAACAGTGGTGATCTTAGGCTTCTGGGAACTGCTTCCCATGTCTCAACAGACCTGGGGACTAGTCGTGGAGCACCTCTATTCTTCAGGGGAGAGCGGCCCTGGATAGTTGGCTATGGGGTTTGTCTCTGCCATTCTCCATATTGGGAGGTGAGTGAAGTGGGGTCTGGGAGGCTGTGGGCCACACTTTAGCTTTCTCTGTCTCTACCGAGTGTGGGCTGCAGGCAGACTGTGGAAACACTGCCCGTGACCCCATATTCTGGCCACTTTGGTTTATCCCCCCCTGCCATCTGTCTAACTGCTTCTCCTGGAAGAAAGAAACCCAGTCACTCCAAATTTCCCTCTCCATACCCCTCAGACAAAATCCAGACAGCCCAAGCTTTCTTCCTCTCCATAGTCCAGCAGAAAAACAAAACAAAACAAAAAACAGTCATTGTAGGTTTGTCTCCTTCCCTTTCTAAAGCCCATAATGATTGTATTTTATCTTCTACCCTGCTTTTTACTCCATCACACCTTTAGTCTATTTGGTGTAAGGATCTTTCAGGCACACATGTGAGCCCAGCTGGGGTTTCTTTACTGCATTATAGTTGTTCAATTTGTTGAAATTTTAAGGGGAGAGATCAGAAGTATCTCTCATGCTACCATTTCTAGATGTCATCTAGAAAATATTCAAGGTGTGGACATGTAAATGTCCCTCAGCAGAATCACCTGCAGGTGATTATTAAATATTTAAATTCCCAGGTCTATTGTGAATCAGCTGGATCTAAATTTGGGGGATTGGAGCTCAGGACTTTTTATCAAAACAATTTTTTCTGATGATTCTCATGCACAAAACTCACAGAGATCTGTTGCCCTAGTTGCCAGATTGACTAATTTTTACCATTTAAAATAACTATGAAATATTAGACAATGTGAAGCAAAGGACAATATCATTTAATACATATTCTTTTAGCACTTCACTGAGCATATTGTATACATTTAAGCAAATATACAGTGTTTTCTTTGTGGATATAATGATCTGTGTTCAACAGAAGCCATTTGGTGCCTGAAAAGGTATTTTTAAGACTTCCTCACTACTATAACTCCACTGTCCTTATTTGTCAAGAATATGATTGGTGGTTATAACTTTTTTCTTATCAGGTGGTCATTCACTGGGTAAACAAACATTACTAAAAATAAAAAGATAGAAATGTAATTAAAAAGGAATGTTATAGCTTCCTTGTTTATAATATTAGAAAACATCCCCAAGTGCCTTTCTACTTATGGTATCCTAACCACAGTGTGGTAATGGTGAGTATCACTGAATCAAAATGAGAAAACTGTGTAATCTATTTTAAAGCTTAAATTAAATTCAAGTCCATAAATAATCATAATAAGAAGTGAAATTTGAACTTTCACAATTATATACAAATATAGCTTTTTGGGGTTTCAAAATTATTTGTGCATATTAGATGTAGATTGCAGACTGTATTGGTAAATTATCTGAACTTCAAATGGTAGTTTTAGATGATGTTGAGATGAACCTTGAGAACTTGGTAGGGAGTTATGACCAGTTTTGGGATTCAGCCAGTTCGCACCAGTTTTGGCAGAACCAATATGAATTGTTTTGTTGAGCTCAGCAAACCTGTCGTTAAAATGGCACTTGTAATCAGGGTTCCCTGTAAGGTGGGCATCTGGGCAGCCGCCTAATGTGGAAATCACTAATTTACATTCCTTACCCTTTTTTTTAATGTTCATCTGCACAACAGCATATTCAAAGCACCTGTAGTAATGTTCATTCTGTGCATAGGTGAAAAATATTTTGGTGTAACTATACTTATAATATTTGTTTATTCATTTTCATAAAACTCATTAAACCTTTGATAAAATACTATATTTTGATTCCCTCATGTTTGTTACTTCAGTAAACAAACATATAACATAAAGAGAAAAAGTACCAAACAACCAAGGGATATTTTTTGTCATGTATTATTTAATATTTTTTTATTAATTTTTTGAAACTCTTTCTTATAACCTAATTTAGTCTACTTCTTTTATTGTTCTTATTTAAGTATTAAATGCATGAAATAATAAACTACTTTTCTGTATATCAGTTTTTTTATACTTAAAACAGTCATTAGAGCAAAGAGCAGGCTGTTAAATTATTTGAATCCCACCACTGGTTATGACACCAGTGGGTAGGATGAATCTGAGAAGAAAGACTGGAGACAGGAAGACCTTTTGAGAGATGTAGTGGTCTCATGGACTGTTGACTTTGCTCTTCTCTTCTGAAATCTCTCTATTTTTACCATCTAATATTACCAATCCCCAGTTTATTGGTCCATGGGAGCTGACCCAAGCTGGATAAGTTAGATCAGTGGTTGGCAAACTCGTTAGTCAACAGAGCCAAATATGAACACTACAAAGATTGAAATATCTTTTGAAAGCCAAAATTTTTAAACTTAAACTAAATAGGTAGGTACATTGTTATTAACTTAGTTAAGGTATGTGGTATTTTTTGGAAGAGCCACACTCAAGGGGCCAAAGAGCCACATATGGCTCACAAGCCATGGTTTGCCTACCACTGAGTTAGATTATCTCTTGAGAATGTGGAATTTGGGATTAAGAAACCTGAGAGGGTCAGTTTGTGGGCCAGGGTTAAAGTGGAGCTGAAGAATGAGGGTCAACAAGCTTTTGTTCCTGACTTTCCTAGTTTTTATTATTTAAATAATTTTTTTTTTTTTATTAAGTGAGAGGCAAGGAGGCAGAGATAGACTCCCACATGTACCCTGACCAGTATCCATCCAGCAAGCTCCCTACCAGGCAATGCTCTGCCTGTCTGGGACACTGCTCCATTGCTTGGTAACCAAGCTATTTCAGCAACTGAGGCAAGGCCATGGAGCCATACTTAGCACCCAGGGCCAACTTTGCTTGAACCATTGGAGCCATGGCTATTGGAGGAGAAGAAGGGGGAGGAGTGGAGAAGCAGAAGATCACTTTTCCTGTGTGCCCTGACCGGGAATCAAGCCCAGGCCTGACCATGTCACGGTGTAGTGGATAAAGTGCTGGCTTCGGAATCAGAAGAACCAGGTTCAAAACCCCGAGGTCACTGGCTGGAGCATGGGGATCATAAACATGACCCCATGGTCACTAGCTTGAGCCCAAAGATTGCTGACTTGAAGCTCAAAGTTGCTGGCTTGAGCCAAGGTCCCTGGCTTGAGCAAGGAGTCACTTGCCCTGTTGTAGTCCCCCAGTCAAGGCACATATGAGAAAGCAATCAATGAACAACTAAGGTGTTACAACAAAGAGTTGATGCTTCTCATCTCTCTCCCTTCCTGCCTGTCTGTTCCTATATGTCCCTTTGTCTTCTCTGTCTTTGTCTCTCTCACTAAAAAAGTAAGCAAGCAGGCAAACTAAAAAGCCAGGTCTTCCACATTCTGGGCCAACACCCTATTGCTGAGCCAACTGACCATGGCCTTAGTCTTTTTATTAAACCCTCTCTTGAATTTATGACATTCAAGGTATTTGACCTCTTGCTATGAAAGGATCTGATTAAGTAGTGTTTCTAAGGCTATGAAATTAGCATAGCTACATTTCCCAGGATTCAGTGAAGCTGAAGGGGAAGATCCAGGGTAAGGTGGAACATATGCAAGTTTGGCCACTGCTTAATGCTGGTGGAGATGGGGGTGAGCTTATACCATATTTTTTGCTCCATAAGATGCACCTGACCACAAGACACACCTAAGATTTTAAGGAGGAAAATAAGAAAAAGAAATATTCTGAACCAAATGGTGTGTTAAAATATTTAATAAAATACCATATTTTTCACTCCATAAAACGCACGGGCATTTCCCCCTCCACTTTTGGAGGAATAAAAGTGTGTCTTATGGAGCAAATAATATGGTAGATCAGTGAAGATATGTGTGTGCTACAAAATGATGCTGCTTCCTTTCTACCTCCAACTTTCCCATGAGATTCATAGAATTCAAAACCAATTCAAACAACTCATTCTTAAGATTCATTTGTTTCTGGGACCATTCTGAGAATCCAAGTCTCTCTAAGTTATCTATTATAGTATCCCAAAATTTGGTCATGAAAATAAATAATTCTCAATTCATAGTTTTCATGGATCAAGAAGCTGGGGGCTGCTTATTTGGGAGGTTCTGGCTCAGGGTCTCTCACCAGCCTACTACAATCAAACATTGGCTGGGACTGTAGACATCTGAAGGGTCAACTGGGGAAACATCCACATCCAAGCTCACTGTGGTAGCAATTGGAAAGCCTCAGTCCCTTGTTATATTGTCCTTTCCAGAGGGTAGATGGTTTTTTCCAGAGACAGTGATCCAAGAATGGATAAAGGAGACTGAGTATTCAATTAGAAGCATTTTAAAAAATACCCGTATCTTAGAAATGACATCTCATTACTTTAGCCATAGTCTATTCATTAAAAACCAATAAATCTGGTGAACAGTCAAGGGAAAGGGATGATATAAGGGCATAAATACTAAGAGGTGAGATCAGAAAGGGTATTTGAGGTTTTCCACCACAACCTGACATTAATTATCCTTTTTCCTTATGCTAACTTAACTGTTTTGTTACATAAAACCAAGGAAATCATCCTTAACAAAATGGAATTATGATAGTTTAAGAAAGAGTTTGGGGTTTTTCAATGATAAGGGCAAGAGACAGACTAATACAAATAAATAAGATTTTATGCAATAACAAAATATTAGAAAGTATTGATCATCCTGGCAATATTGGTCACTGGTTTAGAGTTGGAAAAATGGGTTTGCATTTTGGTCATTGCATTTACTAGATACATAAACTGAGGCTAGTATTAAACCAATTTAAGTAATGATTTCCTCACCTATCAAAGGGTACTTACCTCATGATGTTGTTGAGAGAATGTCATGCACGTGCATCAGTCAGGGTCCCGGTAGAGAATAGATGACCGACTTAAGTCTGGTGATTACGGAGAATTTAATGAAGGGAATGTTCACAGAGGTATGTATGAGCAAGGTTAAGGGAAAGAACAAGGAAGACTGAATGGCCAACCTGTAGTCGCGGCCATTGTCATGGCCATTCAGGTGCAGGTTCTCATTGAATTCGGACAGACAGTAAAGAAATAGTGGAGCCAAAAAGTGGTAGGCCATTCCTTTATTAAAGTCTTGCATAGGCGGATGAGTAAACCCAAAGGGAAAACATTTCCCTTTTACTCATTCAGAGCTCCCCAAACCCTGACACATTCTTCGATTCCACAACCAGGAGAATCTTCTTCGATTTCTCTTAGAATCATAGGCCTCACCAGTCTCAGCGGAGCTTGCAAAGCCCCTCACCTCTGGTTCCCCATCCGCACACCTGCTCATTCCCTGGCAATGTGGCTTCTCTCTTCAGTACTCTGCATTCCCTCTGCTCTCACTCTGCAAACATGGCTTCTCTCTTTTCCTTCTGCAAACATGGCTTCTTTCTCCTTCTCTTCCTTCTTCTCTCTTTTCAAAACTTTCTGGAGTGAAAACCTTTCCTTCAGCAAACATTAACAAAACAATGGTCCTCCCCAAGCAGGAAGGTAACTTGTAATTTCACAGACCACATGTACCTGGTGCTGCTCAGCCTCCAATGCAAACTATAAGCGAGCAAACATAAAAATCATAGTTTACAAATTTATTTGACCAACAAAGGTGAAACAGAATGGTACCCAACTCTAAGCCTGAGGAACAAGGGGAGGAATCTCTACCTATAGAAGAAGGCTGCTGGATACGGTTTTCTATAAAGACACAGCCAACCTTATGTGAAAGAATACAGAATAAATCATTTTTCTTCCTCCCCCTCAACTGCTCCCAGTGACTTGTATATGTAAGTTGAACCATCCACAGGTCAAAGAACAAGGGAGTCTAAAGATGTAGTCCAGAGTGGTCAGCTTCCCAGGGCACAGGGAAGGGCACAGTACAGGATGAAGACACATACAGAGTGGCTCTGAGGGGCAAATACATGTTATTCCCCATAGCATGTGAGGCTTTTAACACTAGTTATATCAAAGAGTAAGTGCCCAGTTAATGTTAACTGTTATTATAATTATTATTATTTTCTAATAGGATATATAAATGGAAATAACCCCTGCTGAGAATGTTTGGGACGAAGGTAGACAGACTTCAAAGAAACTTCATTTTTCTATACATGAAGATGTGGTCTAGCAATCCCATCATCAAGACATTTAGGCAGAGTGGCGGGAATTGATTGAATTGTTTAGCATCATTTTCCTAGGTCAAGGTAGGAGGACAACCTCATTCACAACAGTACTTTATCCACTGGTCCATTAAGAGGAGCTCTTTTCATTTCCCAATCATTTTTGAATGATAGAAAGCTTCCCACATGACGTCTTCTAAAAACTCCCAAGATATGCCTTCAGCTCCACCTTTGAAAGTCATTCTTGCTTGGCACGGCGTGTTGCTCCAGCAAAGCTCTTCTATCCTACTTTCCTCCCACCCAGCTCCCTGCCTTTCTCAATTCAAATAGCTGTGAAAGGTGCCACTCCTACATAATTCAGTGCAGAGTATTCTGGGGTTTCCTAAGCAGCAGGGTAGCAACAGCAACAGATGGAGAAGCTGTGTAATACTGAGTAGAGGCTGCAAGAAGAGGTAGGCAAGGAGGCAGAAAGCCAAGTGGGCAGTCTGGGAAATAAAGGGCCAAAAAGCAGAGAGAACTCTTGTTGCCAAAATGAAAAGATTCCTACAAAGTAGCAGATTTCACAGTCCCATGTTCCCCTCCTCCCCCTTTTCCCTACAGTCCATCTTCAAATTCAGGAAACCTCATTTACCCGTTTTTCTTAGGTAGTAATGTGCCATCTTTGCCCCCAAGTCTGATATTCCCTCTAAGGCTTCAAAAACTCTGTTGTGCCTTTAAGGAAGAAATCAACATGGTGCAGATGGTATTTCAAACATATTTGTTTCTGTGTCATCTGCTCTGAACATAAATATCAATTCAGTAACTTCACTGTTGTAAGTGATACGTTGAAACATCATCAGTTGTTTTTTTAGTTAAATGACAGTAACAAAATGAAAATCACCATAAAAGGCTATATTTGCATATTTTTATGCTGTCAAAGAACATGGCACTAATGCAGCATAAGGAGAATTCTTAAACAGAAACATTACAGTTTTCAAAATCTAAGGAAGATCAAAAATAAATGCTGAAATTTAATTTATAAAAAGAAACAGGGAATAGTTATTCCACAGGCAGAATAATAATAACATTTTCCTGTGACATTTTTAATAGCACATTAATTCAAAAATTGTAATTTTAGAAGGAGTGATTTCATCTACATAAACACTGAATGCATCCTAAATGCTTGGTATTATCATAATGACTAGAAATTAAATTAATAATGCTAGACAAGTGAAAATCTGATGTAACCTTCCTAAATCTTTTGTATCTACATGAATTATTTCTCATTCCTATTGAACTCTCATCCTGAACTTCATTTGTTGTTTTAATTTTTCAAAGATCTGAACAACTTTTCAATTTTAAGAGTGTTTCACTTTTGAGAGTTGCTTTCAAAAGGCGTTTATAGCAATTTTGGACTGATCAAGCATTTGAATAGCTGTAGGACCTGATTGGTCTAGATACACACACAGACAGACACACAGACACACATCCAATGATAATGTTGCCAGTAATTGTCTTGCCTCACTGCTCTCTTTTACAACCAAAATGGCTGAACTAAACGGTACTATTTCAATTCTGAATGAACAGGGAGGAAAGGACGTCTTTTAAATCTGAGTTATAACACCTGAGCAACATTTCATAAAATCAAGACATCTGTAGCTTAGAGAAAAAGGTTTCTAACCTCCTCCTGATGAAGACTTTAAAGGTGCTACCAAAGGTTTTGGTAAAAGAGATTTCTTAGAGAGAGTTCTCTGTTTCTTTTTTTCTCTTTCAAGTATTCATCAGGATGGTCAGCAGATCTAAGCCTGCTGATTGTAATGCCTTTAATGAGACACAGGACAGCAGGCAGTCTTTGTTTCAACAGATATATACTACTGAGGGCTTGCTTCAGAGACTCAAAGTCAAACTAGAAGAATTTGATTGTCAGATGTAGGTAGATCTAGAATAACTCACAAGGAATGGGCTTTTTCACCAGGAAATGAAAAACAATGCAGAACCTGAAGCAATATGCATTGCTCCACCACATCATCACTTGGCAAGCTTCTCTTATCGTACAAGTCTTTAGGTTTCTTTGTTTCTTAGACTTTAATCACACTTTAAAAAGGAAGTAGGACATGCAACCGATTCTGAAATATAGCATAACACAAGGCAGATTGTGCTTCACCCAGGATTCGCCTTCGCAGCCAAAACACCCTCCTGCCAAAATGTCAGTGTGGTCTAGTCCTTGGCTGCGATAACTGTGGCCATCACAGTGCCCAGGAGAAACTCCTCAAAATCTGTGCAAAACAGCCATCTTCCCAAAGCTGGTACTTGTACTCTCAGACTTGGGTTCTCATCGCCCTTATCCCCAGGTTGGCCCAAACCAAATCTCAGGAATGGTACCAAGAATGGAAGTAAGAAAATGTTAAACCATACATTTTTTACAATCAATCAGAAATTACTTACTCCGAGAGTTGTATTGTTATTTAACTGGAAATATAATGATATTTATTTCGTTTTTAAAAAATCAGTGTGCATTATTCGTAAATAGCTTGGCCTTATAGAGCTCCTTGCAATTTGTTTTTAGAGCAAGTCTCTACTCAGAGATTAAAAGTATATTGCTAACATTTTGCAATAGTGTGGAGGTCCTTCCAATTGGTAAAACCCTTTAGAGTAGCTAAGGCTGTCTTTGCACTGAATTTGTAGCTCCTAATATAGTTCTGTGCCCTATCGCCTCTTCTTTGAATAGTTAATTGTACCCAGGGCAGATCTGAATGGACCCAATTCAGACAACAAATACAACACAATTAGATCTCACTGGACCTCCAGTTTATTTTTCTTACACCAAAGAAGAAAAAAGTAATCAAATGTAAGTAATAAATGTACAAACATATAACAATAATGAATGCTATTAAGAACAGTTTAATCTCCTGTAGCATCCTATAGATTTTTCTCTCTAACACAGTTTGGATCTGACATATTCAGTGCCCTACCCTCTACCTACTAAAATCATTTTTATTAACCATTAACTATGCAGGTATTTTTATTTGAAATTTTAAAATAGGCAGGCATTATAATATAGATCCTTAGAATTAGGTCATTTATAATGGTTTTTTTCTCTCCTTACTCTCAATTCTTCCCTGGGACAAAGCTTGGCAGGTGAAACCCCAAGGTAACCACTCTGTTCATCAGAGAGGTCTCCCTGTTTGCCTTTGCCAGTGGTAATTTAATCTGAATATATTTATTTCACTTATGGCTGACTTCATGGAAAGCAGGGTTCATTTTACAGTTTCTACCTCAGTGACTTGGGAAGTACTGTTCTTTGGTAGCTAACATTTTTCTTTTTTACTAGCATCCCAGCACATGCATGGCTAATTATGGAATCAGGACTGGTGTCTTGAACAGAAGAAGTCAGACTAGGTGCCCCCAGTCCTTTATTTCTGCCTACATTAGCGTTGAGTTTTATCATATATATCAGTTCGCCTTTCAACCATTCTGGTCTCTGCCATGCACAGCCACTTAAAAAGTTTCCCATCTTTGAGAAAAGGTTAGAAATCAGTAGTATTAATAAGAAATAAAAGACAGGTAGGTTTTCACCCTGACTATTCAAAGGGTATATGTAAACCATTTGAAGATTCCCATAATGATTTGGCCTCCACTCACTTTTCTAAATAAGCTTTACGATACAGTTTTATTTGGCTGTGAAGGTGTCCACAATGAGTTGTCCCCCTTGTGCTGCTTTGTACTAGGTATTAAAAGGACAGAATAAGCGACAAGAAAAAGAGACCAGCTTTTACAAATGAATTTCAGAGTTCCAGTGCTTTTCAGAAGCAACAAATCATTTTCAATCTGACAACTTCTAATTAAATTGATTGAGAGATAAAATGCACCCAGTGAAGTGTCTGATGCACATGAGTTAAAAGCCTGGTGGGTTGCAAAAGGCATTTAGTGCTCCTATACCTTTCTGAAAGTGGATGTCCTTGAAAGCTCTCATAGCAATGAGCTGAGGATCTCAGCTGGAGGGTGGCTGACATGTTGTAATGACTATAATTTATAGCACACCAGCTCTATAATACTCTTTGCCCCACCAGGGTGCTGCCCGAAGCTAGTATGGCTTGTGGAGGGTTGGAAGAAAGAGAAAAAGAAAGAAAGGAAAAGACTCCAAGGCCCTTTTAGCAGCATCTGCATTATCAGCTTAGACTTTTGGGGCCTCTTTTAGAGACTCCCAACCATAGTGTATTCAACTTCTGCTGATTTGTGCCATAATGGAACAGTTATGTTTCTGACTTACATAGCCAATTATTCCAGGTAGCTGGGCAGAAGCTCAGAGATCACTTTAATTTAATTCATTTATTAATTCATTCATTCAACAAATATTAATTAAACACCTACAATGTTCTAAGAACTGCTCTAAGCTCTAGGGTTACATAAACAAGACACGTTCCTAGATCTCATGAAGCTTAACATTCCTTGGATGAAAACGAGACAGGAAAACATGAGCATGATAAAATTTAATATGATATCACTTATAATAATCTGAAAATATCTTGTTCCACTCTTTCTCTTGACACCTATTCTTTAGGAAGAAAGAGGTATGTGAATAGCTGAGTTCATTAAAATTCAGAGAATGAGGAGAAGAAGAAAAAAGTAAGAACTCAAAGACAACATTTTTACAATATGTTGAAACAGATGTTCTGATGTGCTTAAAAATTATCTCTGAAGATAAGTATAGCAAAATTTTAAAATAATTAGAGCAATAACAGCATTGTTAAAATAAGTATTTGGCTGGGCAACACATAGGCTTGAAAGATGTGTGATTTCTGACATTGTAGCCTAGAACAAAAAAGTAATAGAAACAGCATGATACAATAGAGCAGAATGAATTTTGGTTTGATCTGGGTTCAAATTTTTACTGTGGCTCATCATAGCTTTCTGACCTTGACCAAGTTATTTACAGCTTCACAAGTTACTTTAAAGTTAATTCATAAAAAATTATAATAATGTGTCTCAAAGGCTCATTGTAGGAATAAGTAAAATAGTATTCATAAAGTTCCCCAAAACGACACCTAATAAAAAAGAAGTTGGAAATCAATATGTGTCGATTGTGTTTTTTATCCTTAGCCATAAATTATAATTTCATGTATATCATCATTGTCACAATCAATCAACAAACCATAATATCAATTCTTAATATCCTTAGACATAGCTAGCAAGAAAAAGTCAGTCCTCAAAGGACAATTTTATTCTATTACTTTCAGGTCAAAAAGAAGGTTTGTCTTATGTATTAGGAGTTTTGATTTTCTGTATTCAGGAACAAATCTGGCATAGTGTTCCTTTGAGTGTGGTCACTATTCAAGTTATAGCTTTTGAGGCTTTTTGATACTGTGAAACAACAACCTAGTTAAAAGGATCAAAGGATGGAAAATTCCAGGTTGCTTCATAGCATTGGGCACAATGTGAGGCAGTTAGTGCCAGGGACATGGTAACTCCAGAGAATAGAAAGACCTTGATTTCAAAGAAGGAAAAAAAAGAAAAGTAATCTCTCTAATGCCTCAGATCCTGACAAAAATTTTCAGTGATGAAAAGAAAAAAAACAAAATGCAGACAGCTTGACCAATTTCCCCCCAAACTATCAGGTGACTGCATATTACCTCCAACCTTTCCAAGGATGTCTTTGAAAATCCGCCCCCCGCCCCAAGAGGACCTGGTGTATATAAAGAATTAAACAAGGTCTTTTCACTCTATGTTTTGCTGGTGAATAAACAGGCTGGGATTATGAAGTAAAATAATTTTGTATTGTGTACCACGTGTCTCCAAATATTAAATGCAATTTTTGGCTGATGATCTTTTTATAGAAGTTTGTAGTGTGACCTAAGTATCACACGGGGCATCGTGTTTAAAGGTTTTGCTAAAGAAGTTAACTCAGGCCCTGGGTTAAAAATGTATTTCTCTATTTTTATATATTCTGAAAATAAGAGCCAACTTGCCTCATTTCAATTTACAAATTGCAATTCCTTACAAGTTAAATTTCCTTTCCTTGCAAGTGCAATCTGCTCTGAGTATGAGATTTTGCTCTTCCATCAATTTTTCTAGGCATTCAAGAGTTATCCTGTGTCTCTTTTTTCCCTCCTCAAGGCCTTTTCTAATGTACTCTGGCTCTTCTGTGTACTAGGTGAAAAGAAGAGGGTGTTGACAATGTGGCAAAATGTAGTACCTACCTTTTGTGGTTAGTCAGTGTGGTGAGCATTCAGGCCCCTTGAGGTAATTATGAGCAGCTTTTCAGAGAGCATTTTCAGGTCCCCAGTGAACTGATAACGATGAAACTTCAATCCCTGCTGCCTTCAATCATTTACTTATTGTGCCAACTCAATGATTTTTCTTCAACTCCTGTTTTCTGGCACTAGGTCTGGCAGAAGCTGGGGAAAAACCGCTGTTGGTGTGGGTTGCAGTGAACTTCACTTTTAATTCCCCGTTAATGTGCAATCTAAAGCCTTATTCAGAGAAAAATTGTGTTCATGTTTGTGGCAAAAAGGAAGGCAGAGAAGTGGCAGATGTAAGATGAGAGAAGAGGCAGCCTTTAATCATTTTGATGTCAAAGCAGCTTTGGATCGCTTTTTGAAGAAAGCATTTTCTTTCTGCTCTGGAAAACTAGACTCATTCTCTTGCTCTTTGCAGATTCCTTACCCAGACAGTTAAACTCCAGGCTATATGCAAAACTTCGGAAACCCAGATTCTTGCTACAAGGCACTCCACTTTAATGTGCACTTTCACATTTCAGAAAAATTGGATCCCTTTCCTCTAACTAGAGAAAGGCTCTGGTGACTCAGTTTATAGGTAGTCCCGATAGAAGGGAAGAAAACGCACAGTTGGGCCAGTTGCATTAGACAGGCTAAGTGTTAAACGTATACTGTTTACAAAATAAAAGCCCTTTCTTTTCTTAATCCCTATGTGACTGTAATTAAGCAGAAGAGTTAATTTTATGGAAATCATGCATTACTGTAATTGGGCACAAGTGAACATTCATGTACATCTTATTTAAAAGAGAAATATAATGTTATTATGAGGATGCTGGTGCAGTGAAGTCTCAGCCCTCTGGGGGGATGTCGGCAGCATCTCTGGCTGTTTGCAGGACTTCTGTCTGTGAACTTGATTACAAGTCCCTTCTGGGCTCCTGCTGTCCTGTGAAGAACTGAGCCACATGCCTTTGGAAACGCTGAGAGGTAGAAAGAATGCTGGAACTTCTAGTCCCACTTCTTTCTTAACCTCTACTTAGAGAGCAGTCATTTTTCTCTTTCTACTCATCTTTTCAAACCTAAACAATACTTTCAGTTGGTTGGCTGGGCTTGGCAGTTCTGACCCATATTTCCCCAGGCAGACTACAGTAGGATTTGTCATCTGTAAGCAGGGGCTGGTGTGCTTCCTTTTTTGGCCTGGGCTTTTCTAATGCCGGCTGCTTTAAGACCCCAGGATTTTGTTTTCCAAGTGGAGCCAGATCAGATGCTCTCCAGCAGCCTGCGTTTATGATTGTCACCATGCTCCCACAGCCGGAGAGGGAGGGCTAGCCTTCAGCTGGAGAGGATGACCTGTTCCTTATTCTCTATCTAGTGAGTATATCTAGTGCTTTGTCCTGCAGAATATAAAAGATCTAATATGCATATCTTGAGGTCAAGTATTGGGAGGAAGAAAATATGCACATGACAAAAAAACCACTTTTATTTTAAAAACATTCTCCTTCTCACCTGGAGGCCAGAAAAAAATCATTTTTGGAGTTGAGCCTTGGCCTCATTCTGCCCAGCATGCCAAGCCAACTCCTCACTTACCAACCCGGTGTCTGCAATAGGTTTTCCTTCTGAGACGTCAGGGCAAGAGCTTTGCCCAGGACGCTGCCTTTCTGCTGTTTTGTTTTGTTTTGTTTTGTTTTGCTGCCATTACATATTCTTGCAATCCTGCTTAAATGTTTCTTCTTGAAGAACTATTTGAATGAACCATCTCTTAAATTCCTCTTTCCATAATAACCCCCTCCTCCCGATCCAATTGTTTGCTGTCTTCATGCGTCCACCTTCCCAGGAACTTTGCTCTCACTCTTTCCTGCTCCTTTTTTTCTCCCCATCCCCCATGTTGTAATTTCTAACTTTGAGGGTTTTACTTGAAATGACATTGGTTCAGAGATTATGAATAGGAACACATGAAGTAAGTTCTAGCTAAGAATTTTGGTTTTTGGCATGATTCGTGGTGGCATGGTGGATAAAGTGTCAACCTGGAATGCTGAGTCACTGGTTCAAAACCCAAGGCTTCCTGTCAAGGTACATATAAGAAGCAACCACAACAAGTTGATACTTCCTGCTCCTCACCATCCTGCCCCTCTTTTCTCCTTCTCTCCCCCTCCCTCTGCTTTTTAAAATTAATAAATAAAATCTTTGAAAAAATTTAAGGATTTTGTTTTTCAAGTAAGTAATAAGGAGGTAATTGTGTTCCCTAGTGGCCATAGTGTTTTCATCTTTGTTCTCAAAAGAGAATTTTTGAAGCAACAGATATTAAAGCCTGTTAGAAGAATAGATGTTTTTTACTGGAGTAGTTTACCTAGTAAAATTCAATGCCTTTTTATAGTAGCTAACATAAAAAAAACAACAACCATGGTCCAAAATGGCATCACTGTGCTGAAACCCATTATACAAAACCTAGATTTAATACACGACTTAACTGTTGCTTCCCCATCCCCCAGAAACTCATTTTAATTAACCAGTCTTGAATTTTCTGCTTAAGCAACAGTAAGGTAATCTGTCACATTGACCCTCTCTGTCCTCCTTGGAAAGAGGAGACAATCTGCTTGATAAAAACCCTTGTACTTTCATTCCTGTAAAGCTAGTAGTCGAGGCCACCATCACTGCAGCCTGACCCATGCAGGTTCGCATTCGATTCAAACAGTAGGTAATGAAACACAGGAGCCAAGAACTGGTGAGCCATCAGCTTTAATTCTAGCTTGCACCCAGCGGGCTAGCAAAAACACACACTGGGCTCCAAAACCCACACATTCAGTGCTCACAAAGCTACTGACTTATCCGAGTTTCCTAGTGTAAAGCCAGTAGTCGAGGCTGCCATCACAGCAGCCTGACCCATGCAGGTTCACATTAGATTCGAACAGTCGGTAATGAAACACCGGAGCCAAGAACTGGTGAGCCATCAGCTTTAATTCTAGCTTGCACCCGGCGAGCAAGCAAAAACAGACACTGGGCTCCAAAACCCACACATTCAGTGCTCACAAAGCTACTGACTTATCCGAGTTTCCTAGCATCAAAGCTTTCCAGCTCACCAGACTTATTCACCTCTGTTTCCCATCTCCTCCTACACAAACTCTTAACAAACTGGCTTCTCCCTCAGCACTCTGCCATCTTGGCTGCTTCTCCTGGCCTCCATGTGGCCTTAATCTGATCTCCTCTCTTCTAATACTAACTTCAGGAACTCAGGAACCAAGAGTGCGATCAAACTACTGGTCTCTCCCACTTTATATTGTAGAATCAAAACCTTTAATCCAATTATACAAACAAGGAAGTCTCTGTATAATGGGATTCCTCAGGAGAGTGCACCACCCTACATTATCCAATCAGTCAAGGGTGTGGGGAAAAGCTTACTCTTAAAGTCAAGCCTTAGGTCATAACAACCTGGCCTGCTTACATTGCAGCCTTTCCCCCACACCCATCCCAAGCATAAGGGCAAATAATATCACCTGGGTGATGGGCTTCCATGTGGGCAGCGCCATCTTTAACAAAGTGAGCATATTATATTTTATCTGCCGAACAATTCCCCTCAAAAGAAGTCCTGGTCTAAAATAGTCCTTCTTTTCTTTTGTTAATAGCTCTCTTCTTCCACCCTTCATCCTACAGAAGACTTTCATTTTGAACAACCCCTTTGTTAGGCAGATAAAATATATTATGCTCACTTTGTTAAAGATGGCGCTGCCCACATGGAAGTTCGTTGATATTAATGTGTGTTCTGGGACAGGCTGTGGGCAGGCCGGGTTGTTGTAGCCTAAGGCTTAGTTTTAAGAGTAAGCTCTTCTCCACACCCTTGACTGGATAATGTAGGGTGGTGCACTCTCCTGAGGAATCCCATTATGCCTCAGATGGGTGGCTTTGTATCAGAGACTTTCTTGTGTGTATAATTGGATTAAAGGTTTGGATTATCTATGCTATAAAGTGGGCAGACCGGTAGCTAGCTCTCTCTCTTGGTTCCTGAGTTCCTGAGGTTGGTATTAGAGAGGAGAGCAGATTAAGGCCATGTGGAGGAGAAGTAACCAAGATGGCAGAGTGCTGAGAAAAAAGCCAGTTTGTTAAGAGTTTGTGCAGGAGGAGATGGGAAACAGAGGTGAATAAGTCTGGTGAGCTAGAAACCTTTGATTCTAGGAAACTCGGATAAGTCAGTAGCTTTGTGAGCACTGAATGTGTGGGTTTTGGAGCCCAGTGTCTGTTTTTGCTTGCCCGCCGGGTGCAAGCTAGAATTAAAGCTGATGGCTCACTGTGTTTCATTACCGACTGTTCGAATGCAATGCAAACCTGCATGGGTCAGGCTGCTGTGATGGTGGCCCCAACTTCTGGCTTTACACCCTTGGAATTTTCTTCTAACTGGTAGATGTGCTGCTGTCTGATTCATGAATCAAGAAAAGCCAATTAGATCGTCACATTTACTCTGCTGAATTTTTTTCTTTAACACTAATTTCAACTCAGGTGATGTGTAGCAGCTACTTTTGCATTTCTTTATTTTAAGTAATATAATATAAAATATTTTTATTTATTTTTATTTTTTAATTAAATTTATTTGGGTAAGATTGATTAACAGGGTAATATAGGTTTCAAGTGTGCATTTCTATGATTCATAATCTATAAATTGCATTGTGTGCCACCATCTGAAGTCAAAGCATATTCTGTCATCATATATTTGCTCTCCTTTCCCCTTCCCTCTGTTAGCTACTCTACTATTGTCTATATCTATAAGTTTCAGTTTTATATTCCACTTAAGAGTAAAATCATATGGTTCTTAGTTTTTTCTTTTTTCTTTTTTTTTTTTAGTGGCTTATTTTGCTTAGCACAATATTTTTAAGGTCTATCCATGTTGTTGCAAATGGCAGTATTTCATCTTTTCTTATGACTGAGTAGCATTCCATAGTATAAATGCAGTGTAGGATTCAGCTGGTTCACATTGGTTCAGCAGAATCGATACTGCTGTTAAGTTTGGCAAACTGGTTGTTAAAATGGCACTTTTAATCAGATTCTCTCTAAGGTGGGTGCCTGGGCAGCTGCCTAATGTGGAAATCACAAATTTACATTATAAAGGAATGGGATCCTACTCCTACAGTGAAAAGATGGTTAAGGATAAATCGTACAGCCAATAATGCTCAGATAAAAGTGAAGAAAATTGCAAGTGAGGATGTCAATTAAGAAGCAACACGGAAATATATTAAGTAACAGTTTTATTGGGGTTTTTTTTGTCAGGTATTATATAATATTTTAAAATATTTTTTATAACAATCTAATTTTGTCTACCTCTTTTACTGTTCGTATTTAAGTATTAAAGGAATGAAATAATAAACTACCTTTCAGTATATCTTCTTTTATACTTAAAATAATCATTAAAGCAAAGAACTGGTTGTTAAATTATTTGAATCCCACCACTGGATATATGTACCACATCTTTCTTATTCAATTCTCTATTGAAAAACACTTCAGTTGTCTCCATGTCTGCATGAATAATGCTGCCATGAACATAAGGGTGTGTATATCTTTGCAAGTAAATGTTTTTGAGTTTTTCAGGTAGATACCCAGAAGAGGAATTGCTGGGTCATATAGTAACTTGATTCTTAATTATTTGACAAACTGCAGTAGTGTTTTTCATAGTATCTGTACTAGTTTACATTCCCACCAGGTTCCTATTTCTCCACATTCTCTCCACTACTTTTTATATTACCTGTCTTGTAGATAATAACCATTTTAACAAATATGAATGAGGTGGTATCTCACTGTAAGATTTTTTAAATTTTATTTATTGTTTTTAGAGAGAACAGATAGAGAAAGATGTAAGGGGAGAAGTGGGAAACATCAACTCATAGTAGTTGCTTTTCATATGTGACTTCACTAGGCAAGCCCGTGGTTTCAAACCAGTGACCTCAGCATTCCAGGTTGTCATTCTATCCACTGTGCCAACACATGTCAGGCTCATTGATTTGCTTTCCCCTAGTAGGTCATGAAGTTGAACATCTTTTCATATCTGTTGCCTGTTCATATGTCTTCTTGGTAGAGGTGTCTGTTTAAGTGGTCTGCTCATTTTCTAATTGGATTGTTTGGTGTCAAATTATTTTCAATTATACAATTTTATATTGTGTTCAAATTTGAAAGTTGGTTCTAAGTAATACTTTTGAATATAATCAAATGATACATTTTTGAATGAATAAAGATAAAAATAAATACATTTCTTACCGTCTTGCTATTGCTATTTAATGTGACACTATTTATACTAACTCCTGGTTCTGATTCAGATCAAATACCTCCATTAATATCAATGAGTAGTGTTTCCTCATATATACAAGGCAGGGAAGAAGTGTGGTATAAAAGCTCTTAAACTAGAAGGACCCCTTGTAAGTAGTATGGGGAATGATGGAAAATTAGTGATATGGGAGAATGAAAAATGAAGAAGCGAACCGATAATTTATAGAGCTTCAGTTCAACTCACTGAAGGCCTCCCTGATTCCTGACTGAGAGGGATTGAAATTTACATAAGAACCACACTGCATATGTATGTACTTTTATAAATTATATTTAAATGAATATGAAACTTTGTAGCTCATTCTTTAGTGAGGAATTGAGTTTATTAAAAATTACTTTATTGCCTAATAAAAACCTCAACATATATTTATAGAAATCATTTGAAAGGTTATGCAAAGATGCCATGATGTTTATCTCTTGATGGTGGGATTATTTTACATTTCTGGCTTGTTTATATTTTCTAATTTTACTAAACTAGTGTTATTTCTGTAATATATTTATTAATAACTTGATGTACTATGTTGAACATTTGGAACATTACTCTGCTTTGTTTCCATAGCTGGACTCATAAAAAGCCCTTTTATTCAAGGCCTATGTGCATGGAGGAGAATTAAGCTTTGTTGTGGCAGTGAAGGGTTGTAACAGAAGAAGACTCCATGAAGTGGAGAAAAAAAGTGCTTAGGATATTGAGAAGGGGAGAAAGTCTAGTAAGGGAGACACCCCCAGAGAGGGAAGGCATAGAGCTCCCTCAAAATGCATCCTGCAGGGTGGGTTGACTGTGTGGGTCCTATGAGCTTCTAACTAAGGAGATCACTGTGGTTAAGCCTCTTGTGGAGGGAAAGCCTCTGATAGAACAGGAAGACTCTCAGGTTTAGCAATGGCAATGAACTCACTAGGCATAGAATACGGAGACTTGCTGTTGTCCCTTTTCCTCTTCTCCCTCATAGTAACTGCTTTGGGATTTCTCATTAATTTTGAGTTAGGTTCCTGTGCTGAATTTAATTTAGTTTAGAAAAAATAAAAGAAAACATCATTATTATTTTTAGTTCTTACTTAATGTGACAGAAATAATGTAAACTAAAAAGTTAAAATTAATAATATCTAAGCTAAAATAATTCATTTAGTATTACCAGAGATAAATATCAGTTAAAGTAGCATTCACAGAGTAGATAGACCAGTCAAGTATACTTTTGTCCGAGTGAAGGTGGGAGGAGACCTAAATATATTGGGTAGACTGTACCTCACTCACACTTTCCTGATGTTGACTTCCAAGGGCCACAGTTATTTCTATGATTTACTTGTTGGTTATAAAAACCAATAGCATTATTTCGTATGACCCTTCATTCTTTGTATAATATGTATGCCCATATGAAAATATCAATTAACTCAATGAAAAGTTTTTGATTTCCAGATGGTAAATTATGTAAGTCTGCTACAATTGAGTAACAATGATACTGTAGTTGGTGCAGGTGCTGCATGACTTTGAAAATAAGAAGTAGCATTTGAAGGTAAACATTAGTAGAGAGTCTAACATGGCTCTGAAATAAGCTTTGTAATATTTCAATAGTCTGTACTGACTTCTCCTCAAGGATTCATGAAAGTAAAGAATTAGGCCCTGTGAAGCTGCTGCAATATTGGCTCACTCATCTTGTGCCTAGAAACTCACTAGAGGTTTAAGGGTATGTGCTTTATCAGGATAGACCTCTTTTATAATGAAAGAGAAAGACTTTCTCTTGCTAGATATGATGCCAGTGGACCCATCTGAAAAAGAATTAGAGAAGCTGTATTATTTCTTAACTCTATACTGCTTTATTTTTCCAGAACCAGCTCTCTTATCTCTAAAAGTATGAGACACCCCTTTGAATAAGTGTGATTAATGGTTTTCCTAACTCTGATCATATGACTCCATTATTCTTTATTTAACTGATGGAATATGGCTTATTCTTATTTACTTTTACAAAAAATACATATTATATTCCTAAAAATAATTTCCATACATTAGAAGTTTGTTATATGCATGCCATTGTTCTAAGTTCAACATAGATTGTTTTATTTATTTCTCATAACAGTTCTATTGCATGAAAAAGTTTTTATTTCTATTTTATTTTATTTTTTTAAATTTTATTTATTCACTTTAGAGAGGTGTGGAGAAAGAGAGAGAGAAAGGTGTGTGGGGAGGAGCAGGAAGCATAAACTCCCATATGTGCCTTCACCAGGCAAGCACAGGATTTTGAACCTGGGAACTCAGCGTTCCAGGGTGACACTTTATCTACTGCGCCACCACAGGTCAGGCTTCTCTCTATTTTAAATACAAGGCATAAAGAAATTGGGCAACCTAACCAAGGTTAAATAGCTAGTAAAGCAGAGCTTAGATTGGGGTTCATTTCTTTTTTTACTTCAGAAGTCAAGTTTTAAATGTTACACTTTCTTTGGAGGATCCTAATTCCCAGTAATCACCCAGTCTCTCTGAATCACCTCATTCCATTTTTAATTTTTTATGTGCCTGCCTTATGGCTTTCTAGTTTTGTTGTTGTTGCTATTGTTTAATTAATCCTCGCTTTCACCTCCTCTGCTAGAATGTAAACCTCAGAACAGAAATCTGTTACTCAGATCCTGGCTACATACTAGCACTTAGAATAGTGTCTAGCATGGTGGAGGCATCCAATAAATGTTGAATAAATGGAAACAACTGACAAGGCACTAATTTTCTACCTTCTGTTGCTCCTAGGCTAAGGGAGAGACAGACTTGAATGGAATTTTTTTTTTTTTAATTTTAATGGGGTGACATTGATAAATCAGGGCACTTATGTTCAGAGAAAATATTCCCAGGTTGTTTTGAGATTTGATTATATTGCGTACCCATTACCCAAAGTCAAATTGTCCTCCGTCACCTTCAATCTGGTTTTATTTGTGCCCCTCCCTTCCCCCTACCCCTCCCTCACCTCCCCTTACCCCCAGGTAGTCAGTACACCCTGTCCATGTCTCTGAGTCTCATTTTTATGTCCCACCTATGTATGGACTCATATGGTCCTTAGTTTTTTTCTGATTTACTTACTTCACTCAGTATAATGTTATCAAGGTCCATCCATGTTGTTACGAATAATCTGATGTCATCATTTCTTATGGCTGAATAGTATTCCATAGTATATAGGTACCAAATGTACCAAAGCTTTTATATCCACTCATCCTCTGATGGACACTTGGGCTGTTTCAGATCTTCGCTCCATACTGTTTTCCACGGTGGCTGCACCAGTCTGCCTTCCTACCAGCAGTGCAGGAGGGTTCCCTTTTCTCCACATCCTCGCCAGCACTTATTCTGTGTTGTTTTGCTGATGAGTGCCATTCTGACTGGTGTGAGGTGATTTCTCATTGTGCTTTTAATTTGCACTTCTCTAATGATTAGTGATGTTGAGCATTTTTTCATATGCCTATTGGCCATCTGTATGTCCTCTTTGGAGAAATTTCTATTCATTTCTTTTGCCCATTTTTTGATTGGGTTGTTTGTCTTCCTGTTGTTGAGTTTTATAAGTTCTTTATAAATTTTGGTTATTAACCCCTTATCAGACGCATTGTCCAATGTGTTCTCCCATTGTGTGGTTTGTCTTTTTATTCTGTTCTTATTGTCTTTAGCTGTGCAAAACCATTTTAGTTTGATATAGTCCCATTTTTTATCCTGCCTTTTATTTATTTGCCCGTGGAGATAAATAGGCAAATATATTGCTGCGCCAGATGTCGGAGAGCTTACTGCCTATGTTTTCTTCTAAGATGCTTATGGTTTTATGGCTTACATTTAATTCTTTTATCCATTTTGAGTTGTTTTTGTGAATGGTGTAAGTTGATGGTCTAGTTTCATTTTTTTGCAGGTAGATGTCCAATTTTCCCAACACCATTTGTTAAAGAGGCTGTCTTTACTCCATTGTATGTTCTTTCCTCCTTTGTCAAATATCAGTTGTCCATAAAGCTGTGGGTTTATTTCTGGGTTCTCTGTTCTGTTCCATTGATCTATGTGCTTGTTCTTATGCCAGTACCAGGCTGTCTTGGTATAATGGCCTTATAGTAAACCATGATATCTGGAAGAGTGATACCTCCTGCTTTATTTTTTCTTTTTAAGATTGCTGAGGCTATTCATGTTCTTTGGTTTCATATAAATTTTTGTAATATTTGTTCTATATCTTTGAAGTATGTCATTAGTATTTAAATTGGTATTGCATTGAATTTATAAATTGCTTTGGGTAATATAGTCATTTTAATGATGTTTATTCTTCCTAAGCATGAGCACGGTATCTGCTTCCACTTGTTTGTATCTTCCTTGATTTCTTTGATCAATGTTTTATAATTTTCCAAGTACAAGTCCTTAACCTCCTTGGTTAAATTTACTCCTAGGTACTTTATTTTCTTGGTTGCAGTAGTAAAGGGAATTGTTTCCTTAATTTCTTTTGCTGACAGTTCATTGTTGGTATATAAAAATGCCTCTGATTTCTGAGTATTAATTTTATATCCTGCCACCTTGCTGAATTCATTTATCAGGCCCAGTAGTTTTTTGACTGAGACTTTAGGGTTTTCTATATACAATATCATATCTGCAAATAATGACAGTTTTACTTCTTCTTTTCCAATTTGGATGCTTTTTATTTCTTCTTCTTGTCTGATTGCTGTGGCTAAGACTTCCAGAACTATGTTGAATAAGAGTGGTGAAACGAGGCAACACTGACTTCTTCTAATCTTAAGGGGATTGCTTTTAATTTTTGCCCATTTAGTATGATGTTTGCTGTGGTTTTGGCACAGATGGCCTTTATCTTGTTAAGATATGTTCCCTATATTCCCAGTTTACTGAGAGTTTTGATCATGAATGGGTCCTGGATTTTATCAAATGCTTTTTCTGCATCTATTGAAATTTTCATGTGATTTTTGTCCTTCCTTTTGTTTATGTGATGAATCGCACTGATTGATTTGCGAATATTGAACCAGTCTTGCCTCTCCAGAATAAATCCCATTTGATCATGGTGTATGATTTTTTTCATATATTGCTGGATCCAGTGGGTTAATATTTTGTTGAGAATATTAGAATCTAAATTTATTAGGGATATTGGCCTATAATTCTCTTTCTTTGTGTTGTCTTTGCCTGGTTTTGGGATCAGAATTATGCTTGCCTCATAAAAGGAATTTGGAAGACTTCCTTCCTCTTGAATTTTTTGAAATAACTTGAGAAGGATAGGAGTTAATTCTTCTTTGAATTTTTGGTAGAATTTACTTGTGAAGCCATCAGACTCAGGACTCTTCTTTGTTGGGAGATTTTTGATAACTGTTTTGATCTCATTTGTCGTAATGGGTCGTAACCCCTACTATTATAGTATTGCTGTTACTCTCACCCTTTATATTCTTCTTCCAGATTGTTTTTTCAAAGATTATATGATTCAAGAAATTTGTCCATTTCACCTAGGTTGTCTAATTTTTTGGCATAGAGTTCTTCATAGTATTTTCTTACAATACTTTGTATTTTTGTTGTGTCAGTTGTTATTTCTCCACTCTCATTTCTAATTTTATTTATTTGAGTCCTCTCCCATTTTTTCTTCGTAAGTCTAGTTAAAAGTTCATTGATCTTGTTTACCTTTTCAAAGAAGCAGCTCCTGGTTTCATTGATTCTCTGTATTGTTTCCTTAGCCTTTATGTCATTTATTTGCACTCTGATCTTTATTATTTTCTTCCTTCTACTAGTCCTGGGCTTTATTTGCTTTGTTTTTCTAGTTCTTTTAGATGCAGGGTCAAGTTGCTTATTCAAGCTTTTTCTAGCTTCTCATGGTATGCCTGTAGTGCTATAAACTTCTCTCTCAGTACTGCTTTTGCTGTGTCCCATAAATTTTGAGTTGATGTATGCTCATTATCATTCGTTTCTAGAAACTTTTTTATTTCTTCTTTGATCTCATTGTCAATCAATTCATTATTTAAAAACATGCTATTTAGTTTCCAAGTGTTTGAATATTTTTCAGTTTTTCTTTTGAGGTTAATTTCTAGTTTCATGTGATTGTGATCAGAGAAAATGCTTCATATAATTTCAGTCTTCTTAAATTTCTTGAGACCACTTTTGTGTCCTAACATGTGGTCTATTCAAGAGAATGTACCATGAGCACTTGAAAAGAATGTGTATTCTACCACTTTAGGGTGAAAAGTTCTGAAGATATCTATTAAATCAAGTTGATCTAGTGTATCCTTTAAGTCTGCTACTTTTTTTATTAATTTTCTTTCTTGTGGATCTATCCAGTGATGTTAGTGGGGTATTGAAATCCCCTACTATTATAGTATTGCTGTTAATCTCACCCTTTATATCCATCAAAGTCTGCTTTATGTATGTCGGGGCTCCTATGTTTTGTGTGTAGATATTTATAATGCTTATATCTTCCTGTTGAATTGTTCCCTTTATCATTATATAGTGTCCTTCTTTATCTCTTACTACAGCCTTTGTTTTAAAGTCCATTTTGTCAGATATAAGTATTGCTACCCCTGCTTTTTGTTCATTTCCATTTGCATGAAATATTTTTTCCATCCTTTTACCTTCAGTCTATGTGCATCTTTTGTTTTAAGGTGTGTCTCTTGTAGACAGCATATGTATGGGTCCTGTTTCTTTATCCATGCAGCTACCCTATGTCTTTTGATTGGATCATTTAATTCATTTACATTTAAGGTTATTATTATTATTATTATTTATAAGGACAGAGAGAGAGTCAGAGAGAGAGGGATATATAGGAACAGACAGACAGGAACGAAGAGAGGTGAGAAGCATCAATCATTAGTTTTCGTTGCTGTTGTGACACCATAGTTGTTCATTGATTGCTTTCTCACATGTGCCTTGACCACAGGCCTTCAGCAGACCGAGAAACCCCTTGCTGGAGCCAGTGACCTTGGTTCCTAGCTGGTGAGCTTTTGCTCAAGCCAGATGGGTCCGCACTCAAGCTGGCGACCTCAGGGTCTCAAACCTGGATCTTTCGCATCCCAATCTGACACTCTATCTACTGTGCCACCACATGGTCAGGCTAAGGTTATTATTGATATTTAGTTGTTTATTGCCATTTTATTCTTTAAAGCTGTATTCTTCTTTTGCTATATTCTTTCCCCCCTTTGAACTGTTCACAACAGGCTCCTTAGCATCTCTTGCAGAATTGGTTTGGTTTTAATGAATTCCTTGTGGGTTTGTTTGTCGGGGAAGCTCTTTATTTCTCCTTCAATTTTAAACATTAGCCTTACTGTGTAGAGTAGTCTTGGTTGTAGATTTTTGTTCTGTATTACTTTGAATATATCTTGCCATTTCCTTCTGGCCTCAAGTGTTTCTGTTGAGAAGTTGGATGTCATCCTTATGGGGGCTCCTTTGTAGGTAATAGCCTTTTTTTCTTTAGCAGCTTTTAAAATTTTCTCTTTATCCCTTAGCTTTCGTATTTTAACTATGATGTGTCTTGATGTAGATTTCTTTGGGTTTCTCTTTAATGAAGTTCTCTGTGCTTCTTGAACGTGTGAAACGTTTTCCATTCTTAATTTAGGGAAGTTTTCAGCTATGATTTGATTGAACAAAGTTTCTATCCCTTGTTCTTTCTCCTCTTCTTCAGAAACCCCTGTGATGCGGATGTTATTTCTCTTCATGTTGTCACAGAGCTCCCTTAGAGTTTCCTTACATTTTTTGAGTCTCTTTTCTTTTTTCTGCTCTGCTTCTGTGCCTTTGTTTATTTTGTCCTCTAACTCGCTTATTAGATCCTCAGCATGATTCATCCTGCTTTTATTTCCTTCCATTGTGGTCTTCAGTTCTGATACTGTTTTTGTCATTTCTGTCTGATTTTTTATCATTTCAATTTCCTTTTTTATACTTGTTATCTCTTTATTTGGGTGTTTGTAGTGACTATCCATTGTTGCTCTAAGCTGTTTGAACATCCTAACTATCATTATTTTAAATTCTGCATCATGTAGTTTGGTTATATCTGATTCTTTCAGGTCCTTCTCTGGGGATATCTCTTGATTCATTTGGGTTGCATTTCTTGCCTGCCCATTTTGTCTCTGTATAAGAAGAGTTTGGCTACTGGAGTTCAATGGGTGTTGCTTCTATGTTTCCTAGGTAAGGTCTGTCTGCAGGCCCGCCACCCCCTCTGCCATTCCCTAGTGTGGTTGGGGATGGGTGTTGCTTGTGCTGGCTGCTGCGGCTGTTACTGTGGTTTCTGCCTCACCTTTGTGGGAGGGGCTGTGTTCTTGTGCCAGGGTCCATAAGCCTCAGCTGGTCTCGACCTTCGCCCCTCTCCCACAGGTGGGATTGTGCACCACACTCGGGCTACAAGCCTGGGCACCAAGGGCAAGGGTGAGCACTTTTACTCAGCTGCGGGTCCCTGTCAGCTGGTTCCTCCTGCCAGGATGGGCTTCTGGTTCGCACTCAGCTGTGAGCCAGGCTTCTGCTCCGCCCCCGTCAACCTCGGCTCCTCGGCCGGGCTGGTGGCACGCACTCAACTGTGAGTCCAGGCTTCTGCCCCACCTCTACCAGGCAAAGCCAGGTCATGCAGGGCTTCAAGCCTTGAAGGCCGGGTGAGGCTGCGCCCCGCTCACCCTCTTGCCCCTGCCTAGTGGTGGATCTCTGCCCTTTCTGGGCTCTTGCTTTTTCCCCACAGGTGGGGTTGCAGGCTGGCCTGCAGCTACCGGACCACTTTCATGCACCCCATTTACCCCCGCTGGGCTAGACCGAACTCATTCCAGCTGGCTCGGCCAGTGCCCCTGCCAAAGGAACCGCGCTTCCATGTCCCACCTCCGCTCGCCCTCCATCAAGCCCTCAGCAGTGTGGGTGTGGGCACTGCAGCTCAGACCCTAACACTCCATACTGTAGTCCTGATAGCTCCTTCCTTCTAACAACTGTGTTCTGATTGCCAGAGGGGAGCCTGTTTGGCTGGTGTCCTGCTTTCCCTTGCTGGTTCCAGGGGAAATATTGTTTCAGATTTGTGGAGTGACTCAGCCCAGGGTTTAGGGTGGCTGTCCCTCAAAGCTTTTCTCTCTGTGCCTTCCAGACCTCACTTCCCACTGCTCCGGTCCTCTCCTCTCTCCCTGTCTCCTGAAGTCTCGGGTGAGTGGTTGTGAGAGAGGTTTTCTGTGCTGTCCCTTTAAGAAGAATCCTGGGTCTGGGACAACTGTCTCTTTCTCACAAACAGTATCCTAACCTGTTTCAGAGCTAAATACTGTCCATACACCTTTTCTAGGCTCTGGGGCTGTAGAATGGGGCTTTGTTCCTGGGAACCAAGTCCCTACCCTTCCACTAGCCTCTCTTCCCGCCACACGAGTCTCTCCGGGCTGCCTTTTGCTCCGGGGAGCTGGGCAGCCCTTTCCATGTTTTCACTTTTCCTACCAGTCTCAATGTTGTTTCTTCAGTGTTCCCCGGTTGATGAGTCCTCTCAGTCCAGTTCAGCATTGGTTTATCCAGATGATGGTTCTTAAAATCAAGTTATAATCCACTTTGGTTCTGGGATTTGGTATTTGGTACATCCGCCTACTCCATCGCCATCTTGCCCTCTCCCCCAGACTTGTATGGGAAATTAAGAAATAACATGGAGAGTACAGTATCAGAATTTGGACGACTGCTAACGGAGGCTTCACTGATAAGCTGTTATTTACCCTGGGTATTGTAGAGAGAAGCAGGGCATGAAGAGAACATGTAGAATGGATAAAATCTCAGCAGCAAGTAGTCAGAGTTTGTGTGGAGGATGAAGTCAGCCCATCTAACTCACTGTGAAGAAGCACATCTACCCAGCCTGGAGATTTTTTCCTGGAGAGTCCCAAGCATTCTGAACTGATCATTGTCAGAGCCTTTGCTATATTCTTTATCATGTTTTATTTGTCTCTCAGTGTCTCTATGGGCTATGAGGTTTTTGATACAAGGGACAAATGATCTGATGGTAAGTTCCTTGCAGAGAGGGACTCTAGCTTATTTATCTTTGTCTTCTCAAGATTGGCATGGTGCTGGTAATTGATGGCTGTCAGTACATTTTCGATGTATAATAAACATATAATGAATGAATGGGTGAATGAAAAAATGGATAAGAGAATGACATGGCTCAAAGCAGTTTATTTAGAAAGAGTTTTGAATTTAAGTTCAAGACAAGCAGCAAAAATAGTGAATGTGGCCTTAGGTAACAAGAATAAAAGCATAATAGTGCCTGGATTTGAATATTGAGAATCTTGGAATTACAGAGATAGAAGTGATGAGAAAACTGAGACCTGAGATGTGAAATGAACTGCTCATGGTTCCATAGCAAATTTGTGGTTAAAATAGAACTTGTATTTAGAGACCATGGCTCTCAGATAAGTCTGTTTTCTGTAAATTTGACTTATAGAAAGTGATGGTCTGTGTTGGTCAGACCACCACTGTGGCAATCTGTGCAACTCAGAACCCTACACTTAAGAAATATATATTGACAAAGTAGAGTTCGTCCAAAGAAGGGTGATGCTGATGCCAGGGGGATGTGAAAACCATATCACAGGAAGATCAGATGAGCATATTAGGGATGTTTCATCTAAAGAAGAAAATATATGCAAAGGGGCTGTGGGGTGAGTGGAAAACATCATATCTGTCCTATTTTATTTATTTATTTATTTATTTATTTATTTATTTATTTATTTATTTATTTATGAGAGAGACAGAGATAGAGAAAGGAAGAGATAGAAACAGACAGGCCAGAAGGGAGATGAGAAGCATCAATTCTTTGTTGCAGCACCTTTGTTGTTTGTTGATTACTTTCTCATAAGTGCCTTGATGGGGGTGTGAGGGCTATAGCAGAGCAAATGACCCCTTGCTCAAGCCAGTGATCTTGGGCTCAAGTCAGTGACTTTTGGGCTTAAACCAGTGACCTCACACTCAAGCTGGTGAGCCTGTGCTCAAGCAGGACGAGCCTTCACTCAAGCTGGTGATCTCAGGGTTTTGATGCTGAGTCCTCTGTGCCTCTGTGTCCCAGGCTGATGCTCTATCCACTGTACCACAACCTGGTCAGGCTGTTCTAATATTTTTAAATACATAACTCATTATTCCTTTGCTCCAGAAAGAAAAAATAGGAGCCATAGGTAGAAAACATAGAGAAATAAATTTTAACTCAACATGAGAAAAATTGGTCTCAAAATTAGAATTGTCCAAAAATGAAATTTCAAATTATAAGTATGCAAATAGAGGCTAGATGCTTATCTGTCTGGACTAGATTGTGAGTTTCTTTATAGTAGAGATTATGTTTCATTTGTATTTCCCTAGGACCTTGAATAGTACCTGGCATATAGTATATGCTCACTTAAGATTTGTTATTGCATCATTTAAAAGGGATTCTTTCATGAAGTGGGTAAGTATGGAGGTGAACAGGAATGTACTATATTATTAACTCCAAGGACTTTTTCAACACTTAGGTTTATGATGCTTTGATGAAAATTTATCCAAAGAAACATATCAATACTTAACAAAGCAAGTCAATTTTATAAGTAAACATCAGTGAAATTGTTTAGTTTAGCTCTATAAGCCCTATGATTTTGCATTTTTGCTCTTACTTGGGAGAAGAGGTTGTTTGCCACAACTCTTGACTTACAAAGGAGATTAGGGCTAGTTTCTGCACCTGTTATCCAAACCAAAATTCCATGTAGAAGTTAAAATGGAGTTTGTTTTGTATAAGAGGCATGGGACCAATTTAGGAAAACACTTGAATGACGGTTGTGCCAATAGATTCATACTGTTCAAAGTGATGACTAGAAAAACAGGATTTTCAACACGTCCTAAATCCTATTTAGATTGTCACCTTTAATGTTTTAACAAATATCTTAAATATCACTTAAGAAACCTGATTTTTCACTGAATATTTTATATTCAGAATGTGTTGATTTTATACATTTTTTTTTTTTGACACAGAAGTGTCAGTCCTTTTAATCCATGCAGAGGTAATTTGTAGGAAACAAGAAAGTTTTATTTGGACTTACTATATTAGCCACTACAAGGTATAAAAAACTAAATAGTAAAAAGGCAATTATTTGATTTATTATTTTCCTCTTTTCAATTTGAGAATTTTTATAGTTAATATTTTCCCAAAGTCATCTTGCCTATGTGTATGTTCAAAAATCAGTCAACTTTCCACTTTTGGAAACAATGAATTCATATTTTTCTTATGCCTTCATAGAAATGTTTAAAACAGATTTTTCTATTTTATCAAATATTATCATCATCTTAGCTTCATTTCAGATAATGGTGCTGCATTATCATAAAGCTACTCATGAGGTATTTGGTTTTGAATCCAACTTCTTTTAAAAGAACTATATACTGTAAGTATAGTGAGATTGCTTCAAATAATTCATGATTTTGGTGTTTCAAATGTAATGATGTTATTAAAAAGTTCCCATAGATATTAATTCTACTCTCCAAAATAGAATAGATTTTGTACTCTGTGTATTCCTAAGATGTAACTTGTTCAGGACTCTTCAGATATATGCACTTTACTGGGAGATTCTAAGATGCTTCACAAATAAAAGCCAATATCTTCTTTCCCTCTGAATTATGAGTTATAAAAAACTTTCCTTTCCCTTCTTTGATTTAATTTATATGACTCAGATTTTTCTGCTTTGGGGATGAAAATAGAGGACCAGGGAGAAAACCTGATAAAATAGAGATGATTCAAAGATCTCAAATATTTTATCCTCACTCGATATAAAGTAAATTATTTTTTCTCTTTTCCAATCACCATCATTTCCCTTGATCTTGAAATCACTCACAACCTAGCTGCATAAAATAATGCTCTGTTTCAAGATATGGAGAAAGATGAAATACTAGTACCTGTACAGATTGTGCTAGCTTGATTATATTTAGAGTTAGGAGATACCGCAAATTTAAGAATGCCATTTTTTTCTCATCACTGAGTATTTATTATATATAACAAATACATGGGAAAGAAAAAACTATATTGTGTGATATAAATAGTTTATTTACATTACAGAAAAACATCAAGACAATGTATACTATTTCAAATATATCCATACATAATCAAATATAGCTGTAGTACATGTTTTCATTGGTGTAGATTACCACAAATGCAAGGCAACATGTGTAGATCTCTTGTCTTACTCTTTTGTCTATAATACTGTATTGTGTAGTCCAAGCTTTCGGTAGTCCAGCCACTGTGTCACATGCTCCCTTTAGATTAACCTTGTGGACGCTCTTGTTGTGTTGTCTGAACTGTAGTGCCCTGTATTTTGCTTCTGTCTGTGAATTCTGTTGCTTCTGGGGCATTTCCTAGAAGGGTAGAAAGTTTACAAATCTTAGTACAGTGCTATCACCTAAAGTTTAGTCTTACAATCACAGACTAAAGTTATGAATTAAGAAAGTAATTAAAATATTTCAGATGAGAATTTACTAATAGCAAAGCCAAGTTGCCGTCGTCTTTAAACATCTTTTGAGGAGAACTGAATAACGGGTAGAAGTTGAAGAGAAGTACATTTACCTAGTCCTCAACTGCTTATTTGTTAAAGCATAAAAAATTACTAAGCACAAAGCAACCAAGCAAATCGTGAGCCCATCCAATCTCACTTTAAAGGTCTTCAACAATTTTATATTTTAAATGTCCTAAGGATAAATGTTGTATATTGACATTTCAATGCTACAAGTTTAAATTCCATCAAACCAGAGAATGAGACAATTGTTAATATCTGATTTACAATGGAAAGGAATGTTATTTTGGTTCAGCTTAATATTATTTTTTTGCATTAATACTAAAAGCTAAGGACATAAATTGGAACCAGTTGTCTAGATTTTATGAAGGCTAATATTCTGTCAAATTATCTGAAAAGCTCAGATCTAGTATCTTTTGTCTTATCATGAAAGAATGTTTTGATGATGCAAATAAGAACATATAAATTTAATAAAAATCTTATCATAATAAACTGTAGAGTATCAAAGAATATATAAATAAAACCCATATATATAGGGGATTTTTTGGGGGGAAGGTAGTTTTATCAAAATAAACATAGAACTGAAGTCACTATTTTGCAAGTGGGAGCTAAAGATAAAAAGTGAAAATCCATCTTCTCAACATGCAACTTTTTTCATGTCTCTAGATGTTTATATTTTTTATAAGACATGTTGTATTTAGAAGGGCAGGTGCTCGACTCAAAACAGTAAAGAAAAAGGAAAGAAATTAGGAAAAAAGAAGTGGGATGAGGAGAAGAGAAGTAGAAAAGAGGAGAGTCCAGGTGAAGGGATTTAAAAAATTGAAAAAAATAAAGGGATCTCTACCTGGTGCATTTAAAAAAAATCTATTAGCATGTAAGTATTTAGGAATAGGTCTTGACAGATTCATGTGTACAGGTCACCAAGAAGGGAGGGTTTTGCGGTGAGGGGGCGGGGGAGGGGGAGGAGTGCCCTAGTTGGAAAGTTTAGTTTTGAGCAGAATGTTTTCAAGTGATTAAAATGAATCCACAGAGGAACAGGATCGTTTATTAACTAGTTTGACTCCTGGAAAGACACTGGAAGGCTTTGATGTCCTAAGACAAATTTATACAATTTATTATAATAAGGCTAATTTAGTTTATGTGCTATTCTCTTCCTCAAAAGTAAACAGAAGATAGGTGTCGTTTGTCTTAATACAGATAATCATAATGACTTGAAAAAATGGCTAGCTCCAATTTGGACCTCGGGTGAGGTTGCCTTGACCATCAGAATATACAACATCATGACTGACCAAGGGGCAGTATGAGCAGTGGTTAAATGTTCAGGCTCTGACACTAGGCAGCCCTCCATTTCTGCCCTTACTGCTCAGCTGTGTATAGTTAGCCATTTGCTAACTTCTCATACTTCAGAATCCCTATCTAGAAAATGGGGATAATTTTTCCTTCTTCAAATGATATTTAATGTATATGTCTCACTCTATGTGTGTGGGTGGTGTGTGCATACATATATATGATATATACACAGAATTCCTACTGATATAATGACCCTATGTATTCCAGTTGTTTTTATTGTGTATGAAAATGGAACTGTGATTAATAACAGACTTGAAAATGTCTGCTGAAGTATTTAAAGTTTAGCATTTTTGTCAGAACAGGACATAGCAAATTCCACTGTTATTAGGTCTACTAAATACAAATTTTGTTGTTTTTATATTCTGATACTGCTTAGATATTAAAAAGCTCAAAACCCTCAGAGTAATATGGCACAGTTTCCTGTATTTTAGATTCTTTTCTATGTTCACTTTCACACTCAGTGATTTTGGTTTCTTGAGTCATCTTTATGTTTCCCAGAATCTATTTTGATATAATCCATTGACTCACTTGGCATCTAAACGTGTGAGTCGAGTTGATGAACTCAGCTTGGCTTAGAGCAGCACAGAGCACCGGTCCACAATCTTCCTTTAAGCCTTTAGGCTGGGCAAGGATTTATGAACCATATTTTGTCTTTTTCAAGAGCAAATGCCACACTTGTCCTCAAGAAGATAGTGCGATACAGAGACTGAGATGTATTATGGCCTTTATTTTCTAAAGATATGGTACTTTGTTTTATTCTCTTCCCTTTTGAAAATGATTTTTTGGAAACATTCTGATTTATTGGAGAGCTGAGCAAATAAATGAGTCTAAATGGCTTGTGAATTTGGCAAAAACCTTGAAAACTTCCTTAAAACTTTTTCCTCAAGGAGAGTGAAAGCATTATCTTCAATAATGTTTTGGACAAGACATAAACACTATGTTTTTGGTTTAGAATCTAATTTTGGGTTAGTGTGACTTTATGCACCAATAAAGTTAAGCAAGTACCTGGCCTCACTCCTTTACTCCAAGCCCAATGTCAGACATCACTAATTATTCATAGTTTCTTTCTTGTTGAAACTAGATGAAATCTCTCTCTCTCAACCTGCTTTTCTGAGAAACAATTACCATTTGATTGTTCTGGGAATTTGAGATAAAAACTTGTTTTGGTATTTGTTGTGTTTTCATATATCAAAAGTTTTCATGTGCTATAACAATTTTTCTCATAACCTTTTTTTTGAATTTTGTGATTAAAAGCTATTTTGTTAAGATAAAACATATTTGTTGTTTATATTAATATATTAAAAATGATTTTATCTAAGAATTATACTTGGAAATATAAGTACCATCAATGAGAGATATAATTTAATACTTTTCTAGGCCTTGTTTAAAATTTATTTGACTTCATTCAGCATACTGATCTGGATACGTAAGAAAACACTGGTCAATAGTCTGTTAATAGTTTAGATGGCCCCTGGCCAGTCGGCTCAGTGGTACAGCATTGGCCCAGTGTGTGGAAGTTCCAGGTTTAACTCCCAGTCAGGGCATACAGGAGAAGTGACCATTTGTTTCTCCACCCTTTCTCCTTCTCTCTCTCTCTCTGCTCCCTCAGTCACAGCTCACTCGAACAAGTTGGCCCCAGGTGCTGAAGATGACACCATGGTCTTGCCTCAGGCGCTAAAATAGCTCAGTTGCCGAGCAACAGAGCAACTGTCCCAGATGGGCAGAGCATCGCT
This sequence comes from Rhynchonycteris naso, assembly GCA_037038555.1. Taxonomy (NCBI): domain Eukaryota; kingdom Metazoa; phylum Chordata; class Mammalia; order Chiroptera; family Emballonuridae; genus Rhynchonycteris; species Rhynchonycteris naso. The sequence goes on along the minus strand of CM072997.1, from coordinate 41,545,379 downwards.
CCCTAGTGGACTTGCCCGGTGGATTCTAGTCAGGGTGCATGTGGGAGTCTGTCTCTCTGCCTCCCTGCCTCTCACTATATATATAAAAGTTTAAATGAAGACTGACTTTTTGTAGTTGAAAGAGAAGTGTATATTTAAACAAAGTCTAGCATTATACATGAGAGGAAAAAATACCTTTGCTTAGAAAATAAATAATCATCATCATAGTGCAAAAATAAGGAAAATAATTTGTACTGTTCAGCATGAAAGTCAGTGTCTTTCCATTTGGCTAATCAAATGCTGTTATTATGGAGAAATAGGACTCCAGAGAATGGATGGCTGCAGAGTCCAAGAAGGGACTCATAATTAGAGTGATCACATTAAGACAAAAAGGAACAATATATTCCTTTATATAGTGGTCATTGAGTACAGTTACTGACCTTGTGATGCAGAGGACCACCACACAGATGACAGCAATCTGAATAGTTCCAATCACAGCTGCAATTAAGACGTACTGAAATCGCACAGGGCCGGGAACAACATACAGTACACTGTAGTCCTTTTTTTCACAGTGTTGTCCAGTGTAACCAGCATCACACCTGGAAGGAATTATAATGTCCAGTTACCTGAAGCTGCTGAACTCATTTTTACTGTTGATCTATCAGCATTTATCTTCATCCTAAAAGTAGGGTTTTTGTTTCCTTCCTTTAAGAATAATGCTACTTTGCAGATATTAGTTCTTCATTACTTATTTTCAAAAAGATCTCTTTGTATTTTTGGTTTCAAAGATATGTGGTTTCTTTTTATACTAACAGTAAGAGAGTTTGATAATTGTTCTTTCTATATTTTCTTCAGTTGAGCTTTATGTTTTACCTAACCTGTTCTTTCATCAACCTAAGTCAATATGATGAACCGGAAGGCTTCTTTCTGATAACATGGGCATAAAAAAATATGGTTATTTTATTTATTTATTTTTGAGTAAAGCATTCTCTATGTTACTATTAGAATTCATGTTGAGAAATGTTAGGGCCAGAGGTACAATAAGAGTAATTTCTTTCATTTCCTGGTCATAGCATTGTCTGCTTATGTTAGAGAGTTAAATTTCAGTAGAAAATAAAGATAATTATGCTGTAGGCAATATAGCTCTACAAAACAAATTTATATGCTATTCATCTGAGAATGAATGCTGACTCTCACTCAACACTCATCAGAAAGCTCAGGTAGACAATCTGCATGTTAAAATTAGCACTTGACAATGAAACAAGAAAATAGCTCACATAAAAACAATACTAAGGGAGATCAATTTGTCATTGACTTTGTACAACTACTTTAGTACTTCACTTTCAATTTCTTCTAACTGCATCCTGGGATCTTTCCTGTCTGCATCAGAATAGTTTAATAATGACAACTCTGCTGAGAATGACAGGTCAGCCAGAGCATGTCCCAGTTATGTTCACTCTGCCTGGCTTCACTGTGAGGCAGATGTTAGTGTATTCAGTGAAGGAAAACATGAAAGGAAGACAGTTCTTGAGAAGACAGGGGTAGAGGAGGAGGATGAGGAGGAGAATGGAAAAGAGAAGAGAGAAAGACAGAGGGAGACCGACTCCTTTCACTGTATAGCAATACAGAACCTATTTCATCATGTGTCACTTATATATTCCTTTAATAAAAATACATGTGTTTTCACTCATCTCTGAAATAATTATGTTCTCTTCATAAAAATTTAGCAGATATGTATATTTATCAACAAAATCCAGACAAGCAATTTCCTTGTGTCTCAACTCAGTTTGACTCTGTGGAGGTATAGCTTTTCATTTCACTAGACAAAGCTCATGGATAGCAAAGCCAAGAAAAGTATGTGTACCTAGCAAAGCCAAGGCTGATAATATTAATTTTGAAGGACTGAAGGACTATGGGAAATATGGCCTCCTAAAAAGCAACTATATCATCTTATGTACAGTAAGGCTTTCTTTACCCATTTACTTGTTTGAGAGACAGTTATATTTAAGCACTTGTTACGTGCTAACTACTCGTCTATGTCCACAGGAAAGAGGATGAATAAATAGAGAAGCCTAAGTCTTTAAGGAGCTTGTAAGGTTCAAAGTACAATTTAAAATTCTACTAGAGAAGTACACAATCGCTTAATACCAAGCATGTAAGAAACATATATATCATGGTTTCCGTGTGTGTGTGTGTGTGTGTGTGTGTGTGTGTGTGTGTGTGTGTATGTGTGTAGGAGAGGCAGAGATAAATTTGGCTGCTGATCACCCATTCAGGGAGAATGGCATCCAATTCTCTGTAAATATATAGCACTTAGTTTTTACACTTGACTTTATACATTTCAAAAGTTAAAGAACGAAAAACATTACCTGCAAGACGGCTCCTGCATATTGATAGAATGTTCGCACTTCCCATGCATGCAAAAGCCATTGTAATGTTCTGGGCAAGGTATGTGGTGTTCTCTGGCACTTTCTTCTAACTTGTTAGCATTCTCTGTGAATACAGATAAAAGCAAGCACCCCTCTAAATACTTTCTTAACCTGGTAAGATCAACCAGTACACTAAGAAGCAAAGTTATAGTAGATAAAAATATTTAAAAGGACAGCACTGAAAGGCCATGCTTCAGGAGAAAGAAGAAAAACTGAAAGACATCTTTACAGTTGTGTTTAGAAGTGGAACTGCAAAATTACCCAGTGCTATTTAGGCTTTTATGTAATTTCCTACATCTTTAACAGCCAATAATGTGTCTGTGAGTTATCAGACAGCCTTAATTTTTCTTGTGTAGAGACTGTACATTGATCATAAAATAATTCAAGAAGAAATACTCTATTTTTTAATATCAAAGCCTAACATAATGTCTCTAGAAGAAAATTGCTGCAATACCTTGATACTGTCTCAATGTAGGAGCTTAAACGTTAGAATATGGCTGTATTCAATTGTTGAACAAATGTTTTCCAAAACCAAATGCAAATTTTAACAAATGTATTCTCTCAGGTTTTTTTTCCATCTACTGTGAACATGAATTCTACTTCCACCCCTACATTTTCTCATTGCCAAAATAAAGCTATTGAAAAAGCAAACATTATTTTAGAATCACTTATGTAGCTACAACAGAACATACTGAATGCTATAAGGGTATTGTAATGCATAATATTTGGCCTATGTTAAGAATGTTATATGCAATTTAAACTTATGATAAAGAAAAAAACTTGTGTTTTAAAATAAGCCCTTTCCTCTGTCATTACAAGTTTTATTTGTTTTCTCATATTTCTATAGAAATATTAAAATATTTTTCTGGCTTTTGTTATTCTAAATACCTTTTTAAAGATTTCATTTATTCATTTTAGAGAGGAGAAAGAGAGAGAGAGAGAATGAGGGGAGAAGCTGGAAGCATTAACTTTCATATGTCTCTTAACCAGGCAAGCCCAGGGTTTTGAACCGGCAGCCTCAGCATCCAAGGTTGACGGTTTATCCACTGTGTCACCACAGGCCAGGCATTAGTCTAAGTACTTTTGCTTTATATTTGTAATGTCATCTCTAAGCAATCTTCTATTTCTTTTTTAAAATGTATTTATTATTATTATTATTATTATTATTATTATTTTTAGTGAGAGAGAGAGAAAGAGGGACAGACAGGTATGGACAAGAAGGGGGAGAGATGAGAAGCATCAATTCTTTGTTGCCTTGACTGGTGGGCTCCAGACAAGTCAGTGACCCCTTGTTCAAGCCAGTGACCTTAGGCTCAAGCCAGCGACCTTGGGCTTTAAGCCAGTGATCTTTGGGCTCAAGCCAGTGACCCTGGGGTCATGTTTATGATCCTAAGCTCAAGCCAGTGACCCTGTGCTCAAGCTGGTGACCTTAGTGTTTTGAACTTGGATCTTCAGCATCCCAGGTCAATGTTCCATTCACTGTTCCATTGCCTGATCAGGCAATCTTCCTATTCTTTATATGTTCATTTTATAATATAAAGTTTTGCCTATTTTGAGTCTTTTCTATAATCTAGGACAGTGGTTCTCAAAGTGTGCACCAGGGCGCACTGGTGCACCCTAGAAGATTTTCAGGTGTGCCTTATGGTATTCCAGAGTAATATGTGCCTGTTGGGGACCAAAAAAACCAACAGGGTTTTGGAATTCAGATTTTTGGGGGACAGAGGTGTGGGGAATTGGTTGTAAACTAACAGTCTGCCCAATTCCCCACCTTACTTGCCTGATTAGGTTGCAAAAGGTTGTTAAGCTGTGGTGCTGGATTGTTTACACTACCTCCCATGTTTCCTGAAAAGACTGGAGGCAAGTTTCTTCTATCCTTTCTTTGGTATAAATTTAAGAAGATATGTAAGGTGGGGGCTTTCTGCACTTGATAAAATTCTTGGGTTGCCTTGGAAACATGATCAAAGATCTCATTGATTTGCTAATGGCCCACTTTGCCCTATAAATAAAGCAAGATGCAGTTTTGGGGCACACGTTGTTCTTGCCAGCAGCAATTACAGGGGGGGTCCTCCTGACCATGTATTTTCTTAATTCTGCACCGTTCCCACTTGGGACCCGGAATTACTAGCTGCACTGGTTCGCAACATGTGCCCAGATATAAAAATAAATATAGTTACTCTATTATACCATTTTATTATGGAATACCGCTCTTTTTGTTAACACATCATTATTATTTTTATTATTAACATATCATTATATTATTTTTAAATAAATACACCCAAATAAAATGGATAGATTTATCAAAAAGAAGCGTGATATTGAAGAATTTGATTCTGGAAGTGAGTAAAAGTTAAGTGTAAATAAAATAAGATTTGAAGGCTGATGGGCAGAATTTAATTAATAGCATTTTCCATCACTTAACATGGAATAATACGATTGGATTAGAAACCCATTCATGGAGCTTCAAGTGATTTTAGTTTAACATTAACAGAAGAAGAAGAACTGGCAGCTATATCTACACTGATCGTGGGTTGATGATTAAACATAAGGAATTGTCTCTTGAAGTCTTTTGGATTTCTATAAAAGAAGAATATGTGGCAATATCTAAAAAACTTTGAACATTTTACAATTTTCAACATCCTAGTTATGTGAATTAGAATTTTCTATCCTCAACACAATTAAGAGTAAAAAGAGAGGAATTCTTCAATGTATTGACAAGAAAATGAGAGTTTACCTTTCAAATATATGCCCAAACATTGAAGAAATCACTAGGACACATTAGGCTCGTGTTTCTCATAAACACAAGAATAAAAATACTTAACACATTCATGCCAGAACCTGCTGGATTTACTAAATCTTACTAGGAATGTATCTATCTATCTATCTATATAAAGATAACGTTTTTGTCGTTTTTTTTAAATTTTTAACCCTTCTTTTTTACAAATTCTAAAAAGCATAATTCAAAAAATGTAACAAAAATATTTTAATGTCAGAATAAATTTAATTTTGTCATATTTATTTTGTTTAATTACCAAAAAGCACGCTTGGACTTTATATTTTTTCTTTAATATTTGACAATTATTATACCATATTTATCAGAAATTTGTATAAAGTACACCCACAATTATTTGTAGGATTTTAAATGTGCCCTGACTTCAAAAAGTTTGAGAACCACTGATCTAGGACCTGATATACTTAAAATTTTTAGCCCCAATACATGAGCAATATAACTTTCTTGATGTTAATCTAAAGATACCTGTATCCTTCAACAGCACAGTAATTGGTCAGCAGTAATGGAAGATTGAGAATGAATTACTATTCTTATAAAATAGGTTATTTCTTATTATTTTTACATAGGGGTATAATTTTTTATTATGGTGTATCCCTTATCATTTTTACTGACAATTATGGATGACTCCAGGATGTGTCTAATCATGAAGAGGAAAAAAACATACCTTCATATTAGTGAATCAGACAAATGTATTATTTATGTTTAAGCAGGGCTGTAAAAATCTATACATTTTAAGTTCTAGATGTCATCTGCAGAACATTGAAGTTTAAAATAAATTGTCAACCCTTTGAATAGTACAAACGTTCATGTACGTCCTTGTATCTCCTTACTATCCAGAGTATGATTGATTTATTTTAAAAATGTGTAAGGCAACATTAAAAAAAAGGCAAATGTATGTTCTTTTTGTTTCCATAAATTGGTTATCAAACAAACATGATTTAAATTAATAAAACTGTAACTGAAACTAATTTCATTTTTTGAAAAATAACTCACTCCTGGGGCTATGCGAGCATAAAAGGAACCCACAACTCATAGGGTTAAATATGCGAAGTGCTTTCTTGGGTAGATATATTTGTATACATCAATATGATGGGTAATATTTCAAATTACATATCCAAATTAATAGAGGATTTTCAATAAGTGTGCTGGAGAGACTGGAGATGGCATTTAAATTATTCATTTGTTCTATATCTGTGACTCATTTTATAGAGTCACATATATATCTGTATAGGTGATATTTTATTTGCATTTTAATATTTCTACAATAATTATTCCCATTAAGCTAATGAAACAATTCCAAGGAAAGTCTAAGCATATACAGAATTTTCTCTTTTGGTTTCTCCCATTCTTCCAAACTAGCTTGAAATTTGGGTCATGGTGCTTGGGGTGACAAATTGTACCTACAGAAAAAAAAACATCAAAATGAGATGGCTTAATTAGTGTTGAGTGAAATATTCAATATGGGGATACTTGACCAAAATGGAAGTAGGACAACCATGGTATGTAGATTCACCTTGAAACAGCTTCTGGTCATTCAGCAAACTATGAGAAGACTGGGTTCATTCTGTGCCACACTCAGGGGGCTATAAGATAGAGTAGTCAAACCATGCATGCACCTACTATTTAAATGCGACTTTAGCAGTGGAAGTTGCTGGCCCCACTCCGGAGGTAATGAAACAGCACTTATTTTCACTCTTTATTTCTAGATCTTTTCCCCATAACGAACTACTAAAAACTTCTTTTTAGTTTCTGTTAGCAGCCCTTGAGTGTTTCTGTCTGCACACCTGCATGTGGAAGAATTTTCTGTAACTTCCCTATGTTTCAGTTAGATATTGTGATTTCAGTCACAGTATTTTTTATTAGGGCTATTTTTCTTTCTGTCAGTTGCAAAAGAAGATGAAGAATTTTCTTAACTCAAAATCCTTTTTAAAGCTATTTAAATTTTTAACTTAGTCCCTCACTCCATAATGTTTGTTTCTGGATTTGTACCACATTCATGATTATAACTTGAAGAACAAGGGCAAAATAAGAGCTTGTTTGCATAAACCTGGTGCCTTAGTATGGTAAAGCTGGGTATTTTTACAAAGTTCATTACCCAGACAGGGTGATACCTGGGAAGGGAATCATTTCCATCATAAAATATGCTAATTAGTTTATACCATTCATTATGAGCTTGAATTGCTCTATTTGTGGGATTCTGTCAAATAAGACAGTAGAGAGATTGAAAATCAATGAGTAGAAGAAATGATCCCTGGGCAATAAAATGAGGAATCATCAATATATGTCAACACATTTATAGTCAAACCAACCAAGTATACAAGTTGATTGAAAACCTGAATATATAACCACTTATAGTGATGCAACTGATAGTTTAGAAATAAAATGTAAGTATATTAAGAAAACTAGAGACACAGAAATCTAATATTCCAACTGAATATGTGTATGGCCCATAGTATTTGTAATCTCGATGTTCATGCATTAGTAGTCAAACAATAATAAAGCATTTAAAGATTTAAAATTATATAAGTGATATTTTGGAAGTCTGTATGGTATGTTCCTTCCAGTGGCTGACAATTTAGACATCAATTTCTCTGTCCTCCATTGAAAAATAATTTAATGTAAGGGTAGTGCTCTTTCTTCTAAGAAAGATGCTGATAATGGTAGAAACTCTTCATGTCTTTGTCTAAAATCCTTGACTCATTTTCTGTTTAAATATTTACAAATGGTTTATTCTAAAAAATATATCCTGACCCTTTTAAGAAACAATTTCTGGTATAATCTAAGTTACTTCCCCAGAGCTAATGCCTACTGTTAGTCAACACCAAGCAAGGATTACAGAAGTTGGGTGTTCATAGCTATACATATTGTTTCTGTCCTGATGATTACAGGAAAAGAGACAGGAGGAGCCAGAGACAGAGGGAATGGTAATTACCTTTACCATGACCTTAGCTTTCTTCATGCCATCCCACTTGGGCAGGAAGGGGCAGAGCCAGGCACAGCATTTTAGAGACTAAATCAATATAGCCGAAAGCAAGTTGTACATGCAGGTGTGTGCATTTACTATTTACCCTTGCATCCCTTACCCCCCACCCCCAAATTGGAAATAAGATGTTATTCAGATAATTGATCAAAACAACAATTGTAGATTACAATAGAACTATGACTGTAAAATTTGACTAAACCTACTCATATGTCTGAAAGAAAGCACATTTTCCTTTGAAAGTCAATTCAAATGATATATTCAAGCATTCTCAGGGTACTCTGTGAAGCCAACTTGAACTAGTAAACCCAGAATGTCAGTTGCAGAGATGGATGAATTAGACTATCAGTGTCTGATGCTATTAAACCATTTCTTTTGTTCTCATGCTCTGTTCCCTAAACCATTTTAAAATAATTTGACTTCTATATAGCCTACAGATTGGAAATGGCTCTGGCAGTACCATCTGAATCTCTTATCAGTTTGACAGTTATATTTTTTGTTTGAGTGAATTAATTGGTCCTGAATTTTCGTGTATTTTTTTTTGAATACAAGTCAGCCCAATCAGTTCTAAAGTTTTGTAAAATCAAATTTCTGAACTTACAGGCTAGAGGACTGAACCTAACCAATGGTGCATAGCAGTCAGGGAGGTCTTTTGTGGACTGGTTAGATGATATTTCTCTGGATATACCCCTACTTTGCTTTATTCCAGCCTTTCTTTTGATTAGCATATACAAATCTTTTAGGCCATTGATTCTGCAGCAGAAACCTGATTCTGTGTAAGAATTTCTGAGTAAATTGGAAAGATCCTAAACTAGAGGTTATATTAAGAATTTAATGGATGTTTTCACGAAGAAGATTTCTTTTGAACATTTTTAAGCAACTAGAGGTGTTCAATAAAAGAATGAATTGTATAGTGAAGAAGTGAGTTCTGGTGGAGTCAAAAAGAAGCTGTGTGTGTTGCTATTTCTCAAGGACATTATAGAGTGCTACCAGGTGGTAGATTAGATTATTTCAGACCTCTAGGTTCTTTGAAATCTAAGAGTAATATTTATTTCTAATACTTATAGTAAATTCCTAATAAATCTTTACTCATATCTATATAAAATATTATCTTTTATATTGTGGGAAAAAGAAGTAGAGAAATAAGAATATTATTTAGGCATAGTAAACAAAGGAAATCACTTTGTCTTAATTATGAAAGTATTTTGCTTTTTCAAATGGTGTACAATATCTTAAGTGCTGACTATTTCTATAATTCAGATATTCTTGCAGAAAGTGATCTTCATTATGTAATGTCTTCCATGTGGGGAATAATATGTTTGTGGATCTAAATTTAATTTTTTAACATAATGCTTTAACATTGCAAATTAAGCATGAAAATAGCCCTTGACTGGGTAGCTCAGTTGGATAGAGAGTTGTTCAAATACCCCAAGGTTGCGAAGAATCAACCAATGAATGCATCAATAAGTGGAAAAACAAATCAATATCTATTTCCCTTCCTCTCTCTCTATAAAAATCAATAAATATAATTTTAAAAGCATGGAAATAGAAGTATTATATAAATATATTTAAATTTAAAACTTTTAGTTTGCTAGAAAATTGTGACATAGCTTGTGTGTCCACAGGAAAAGATAGTTGAGAAGATAATAAACGAAACTGTACTACTCATATGCATGGGCTTATCAAGATAATGTGAAATGTTAAAGCCTTATGTTAAAAATTGAATTTAGATCCACAAACATATTATTCTCCACATGGAAGACTATACATAATGAAGATCACTTTTTGCAAGAATGTCTGAATTATAGACATAGTCAGTACTTAAGATATTTTACATCATTTGAAAAAGTAAAATGTTTTCATAATTAAGACAGAAGTGATTTCCTTTGTTTACTATGTCTAAATAACATTCTTATTTCTCCACTTCTTTTTCCCACAATATAAGAGATAATATTTGACATAAATATAAGTAAAGATTTATTAGTAACTTACTAGAAGTGTTAGTATTAGAAATAAATATTACTCTTAGATTTCAAAGAACCTAGTGGTCTGAAATAATCTAATCTACCACCTGGTAGCACTCTATAATGTCCTTGAGAAATAGCAACACACACAGCTCCTTTTCAGAATATTTGTATACTTGCACATCTGTTGTGATGACTTGATTTTACCAGTCCTCTACTTATTGCCATATCCTTAAAGGAATGAGAAAATAATTTTATTTCACCCTCTAGAAAAAAAGGAAAACTTTCTTTCTATTATATTTATATTGTGCTTGAGACAAAAAAATTGTTTTGAATTTAGAAGTAAAGTCATGATTGTTCTTGTTGTTGATTTGAGTTGGTTTCAAAGAAGATACATAATTCTTACGATTTCCTTTTCTTATCTTATCAGGCATAAACATATGAGGTGGTGGTAAAACCTCATATATAGCTTGAATGGAAATTGAAGTTTTTCAAAGACCAGAAAAGCATTCCCTCTGAACAGGTTCTGAATGTAATGCTCTCTGAGTTTTTGCAAGTTAACAGTTCTGTAAGAGCCTCACCTGCCATCACAGTTCCTTCAAGGCACACAGAACAGTAGATGAGAAAGAGGTGTCTCTTCTTTTCTAAGCCTCTAGGGCAGAGACTCAAATGAGAATGCAGCTAAAAGTGATAGCCCTCGTGTAAGGGACATGGAGGTATTTAAGGACACAATCGATTCTTAAATTTTATAAAGAGCAGAGACCCACTCACAACATTCTTAGCTAGTTAATCTTTGTTAAATATTTAGAGAAATAACTTCAAAACAGAGACTATGTTCTTCAAATTCAACATTTCTTCTGCAAGTTGAACATTATTATTTCATTTTTCAGAACAGTAATTCAATTAAAACTATTTGTCTCAAAACTTTGCTAATTAGGCAGTGGTATGCATTGGTAACAGATTGGAAGTGGACAGAGAAAAATTCCTTCTTATCTCATCATTGATCAGGCAGTAATATTGGTATAAAATGTGATTATCCATATCACTACTTACATATATAAATATCATTATTAGAAACAAAATTTAAAAAAAGTGCAAGAAAACGAATTTTCTTGTTACTACATTTTCAAGCAAGGACTTAATGACATTATTCAAGAAATGCTGGAGTGTAAATTTTAAAAAGTGCCAGCATCTAAAATAGACACAGTAATTGGGGACTGGAGTGATTGAAATGTAACAATACTGGGTGATTATTTGCTTGGGCTTTTATTATCTCAGTTTCTACTGGTAATCTATTCACATAGATAAAAGCTGAGAAATTTGTGAAATGTCAGGAGAGAAATTTATATATAACATTTCAACTGATGATATCCAAATAAAAGTATTATAATTCAAGAATTTGGAATAAAAAGACTTAAACAGATTTAGTTAGAATTCTAGACTCCCAAGAAAAAAAAATCCCTTTTTTTTGTTTATTATTAAGAGCAAAATAAACAGATATTTAGTTGTTTGCTTTATCCTCTGACTTAGAAATGTCCTGCCCTGGTCTCAGTTGGCAGAGACCTCATAAGAGTGGTAAGAGCAGGCTACAGGGAGGAACTCTATTCTGCCTCTAATGGTTCTTTCCAAACTTCACCATTCCTTCAAGAGCCTATTAACTCTCAGCAAGTGGGTAACTCCTATAGGTTTAGAGGATTTAGCTTGAGGACCTTTTAAAACTATAGTATTTTATGGAACTTTAGATGTCTTTGACAACACTTTGTAAATATCAGGCCTTGGGAAGAGGAAGGGATCTACGGTTCATTAGCCTCTGGGGAGTCCAGAGCTGAAGTTGCCTTAAGCATATCTGGGGCAATTTGCTTCAGCTCTTCCCACAGAGCTTTTGCTGCAGCCTCCCTTCTCACTTGCACACTGCTCTTAGAATACAAAATTTACTATAAACTTATAAACCTTATAGAAGGAAAAAAATATGAAAAGCCAATTTATGCCAGGAATATTCAAGAATATTTCCTTCTCTTTCTTTCTTTTGTCTTGAACCAAATTTATGCATTTCTGGACAATTTATTTGTTCAGTGGCTAATCTGGGCATCCTTTTTGAGGGAGTCTTCTTAGTGACAATGTTGAAAATGACCACCCAAGTGACAGAAGGTTCAAGTTCTGTCCAATTTTGCCTTCTGGACTATGAAAGTCAAGTTATTGTTCTCTTCATAGGCTCTATTGTAGTAAGGTACCAAAAAGCTGCAAAATTAATATTGATATTCTAGGAGGAAAGGTCAGGCTTTCCTGTCTCATCCTTCCTTTGGGTAGGGGAGGGAGAAGAATGTCGAAGTTTCTGGCTTGCAAGAACAATGGATCATTTAGCTTTAAAACTAAAATAAAGGTTAATTGAGAAACAACTTCTTTTTCAAAGGGAGACAGAATTTACATACCACCCTGCATTGATTGTAGTTTCTCCCTCATTCCTATAATCCTGAGAGTAACATACCTCTAGGCAAAGGAAGAAAGATGAACCCTGAAAGATTGTAAATGTCTTTGATTGTGTTACCTTGAAAGTCAATGTTCTTGTGTATCCCCTCCAGATGTCTTCAAACTTTTTATAAAAACGGCCCACTTTTGCAGTGCTGGTCAACCTGGTCCATACCTCCCACTAGTAGGCGTTCCAGCTTTCATGACGGGCAGTAGTGGAGCAACCAAATGGCACTGTGATTGGCCCACCATGAAAGCTGGAACTCCCACTTGTGGGCAGTATGGACCAGGTAGACCAGCACTGCAAAAGTGGGCCGTCTTAATAAAAACTTTGAAGACCTCTGTGTCTAAACAAATGTTGTAAGCTTATGCCATGATGTCATGCTCTCCTCAGGCTGTGTACGATCAAGGATATATAACCAACCCCTGAGATGTATTTGACACGCACATGATTTGGGTCTGCAAATGCTCTGTGTCAGCCATATGTGACCGGCATATTTAATAAATCTCCTCCTTTAATAAACCCTTCAAAACTCACCTGGACTTGGTGTTTCTATGTAAACCCACAGAAGTGAGGTACAGTACTTTTCAGCATCTGGGGTATGGTACTTTACAACAGTATATGCAGAAATAAATATATAGTTAAAATACACTTTGTCAAGGACACGTTTGTTTTCCTCTGTGACCCTGAAGTTATTAATCAGCAGAGAGTGCTGGGGATTAAGGCTAGAATTCTCACTGAAATTTAGCAAAAATCAAGGTTTTATTAATGTTGATAAGAAATAACTGGCTTCCAGTAATTTGTTATATGCATATTTCTTGAGCCCCTACTACATGTGTAGTACTGTGCTATGTACTGTATGTAATTGGCTGTATCTATTGAGTTGTCTCCCCATGATTTTGCTCATTGTTTTCTAAAAAGTGTCAAGAAAAAAGATTCTCAAGACAAGATGATAGATGTATGTAAAGCCAGTGCCCGCGGCCACCATCACAGCTGCCTGGCCCATGCAGGTTTGCATTTGATTCGGACAGACAGTCATGATACAACGGAGCCAAGAACTGGTGAGCCATCAGCTTTAATTCTAGCTTGCACCCAGTGGGCAAGAAATACACACAGTAGGAAAACACTTCCCTTTCCACTCAGGGCTCCCAAAGTTTATTAGTGTTTCCTAGAATCAAAGGTTTCTAACTTATCAGCCTTATTCACTTCTGTTCCCCATCTCCTTCTCCCTGCACAAACTCTGCACAAAATGACTTCTCCTTAAGATTTCTGCCATCTTGGCTGCTTCTCCTATTCTCCACGTGGTCTTTTTCTGCTTTCCTATAGCATGGGCTCCTTCTAGAACATAATCACTCTTCCCCGGAACAACGTGATCTCTCTTCCTTTTAAAACCTTTTGGCGTGAAAGCCCTCCCCAACACACATTAATATAATCATTCCTATTTCAAGCAAGAAAAGCAACTAATATTATCACCTGGATGATGGGCTTCAATGTGGGCAGTGCCATCTTTAACAAAGTGAGCATAATATATTTTATCTGCGCAACAATGTATCTACAATTACTTGAGAATCTACGTGTCCTACATTGTTTTTATACTTACCATAATAAAAATGTATTCCTTATTACAGCCCTTAAAATAGATTTATAAAAATCCCATTTTGTGTAAATGAAAAACGGAAGCTCAAATAGGTTTCATTACTTGTCTCAGAAATTTACACAATTGATAAGCAAAAGGGGGGGTCAAAGCCAGAGTTTCTAGTGTAATATGTAGACCATAGAGTTAAGAAATTATGAAAACATAAGACAAGGTCTTGCTTCCATACCTTACTTATTGTTTGCCCTTTATGACTCTTGACTTTTTATCCCACCTGGATTCTATTGTTGCTTGGAAAACCAATTCTTTTCTTTTTTCTTCCTTGTACCCTTGGAAAAATATCTTGTCCAAGGCCAAGTCATCATGAATCCCAACTCCTTCAACCTACTCAAGGGCTCTCTCTACCAATTTTCTCCTTTGTCTCCTGTATCTTTAACTCTCCATCACTCTTTGCACTTTGCCATCAGCATTTAAACATTCTGACTGTGTTCCTTCCATTCACTCTTTAGCACACCACCTTCTGGTCAACACTTCAGAGAAACTTCAAGGACTAAATTGGCCCACAACATCATTGGTCTTAAAATGAATACTCTCTTTTTAAATATTAACTATTCCAATCTTTCAGTAATTCTATAAAGCTAATCACTTCCTCTGTTTAAAGCCTTCTCTTCCTGGTCTTCCATATCATCTACCTCTTGTTTTTCAGTTATTCCTCTATAGTCTATTTTGTAGGCTCCTCTTTTGCAACTGATTCTGTAAGTGTTGGTGCTTTCTTCAAGTTCTTTGTTTACACTTTAAACATTCTTCTTGAAAAAGGTCATATCCACTCAAGCCTTCTATTGTCATTAAATGCCTCTGATTATAAATTCTGATTAGCCATCCTAGATTACCTTTTTATAGGTGATCATACTTTCATAAAGTTTCATATCTATTTATCAAAGTGCCTAGTGTCTCCCAGGCACCTCAAACTCATCAATTTCTTCTTCAACATCCCTCTTCTTTTTATCCCAGGCATACTCATCCACTCATTGACCCAACCAGATACCTCATTTTCACTTTCAAATTTCAATTGAGTAAATCAGTTCTATTTCTTAAATATCTACCAATTTTTTTTTTATTTTTCCACATTTCTACAGCTATTCATTTAGATCGGACCATTACTATTTCTTAGCTATTCCCCAATATTTGCCCCTTTAAATCAATTTTCCACGCTAGAGCCATAGAGGTCTTTCTAGAAAAAAAGTGAGTGCATCATGATCTACTTAAAAAAAACCCAAAGAAATAAATTTGTTTTATTCCTTATTACTCTTACAATGAATTAAATTTTAACATTACTTAGAAAATCATTCAGAATCTGGTCCCAGATTCTCTGTTTTCACCTCCTGTAATTTTTTTTGCATCCTCCTACACTCAGGTGAACTTTCTCTCTGACCTCTGAGACTTGCCATATACGATTCTCGCTGTCTGGAATGTTCATTCTTCCCCTTCCTCCCCAGTTGTCTCCCTAACTCCTACTCATCATCAGGTCTCATCACTGACATTTCTTCCTTTAAGAAGCACCTGACAACTCGATTTGGGCTCACTGCACCTTTTACCTAAAACGACTTCTATCTCATCACTTTTTGACACCAATTTTTGTTTTTGTTTACTTATCTGTGTGACAAATTAGTTCAGAAACTCCTCTTTAAAGGCAAGTATTGTAGCTGTTTTGTTTACTTTCTACTGTTGCAGTCTCTGCACCTAACACAGAACATAATACAGAAAAGGTGATGGACACATAGCATTTTAAATAAAATAATGTCTCTCTAGGTTCCCCCACTGACACAGTCACCAAGCATGGAGAAGCTTCCAAAACAGTATCCAGAGGTTACATTAGTAGAAAAAGGATTTTAACATTGTGTGTAGAAACAACTTTTTGTAGGGAGAGGTGGCATCAGAAAGTAACTGAGGGGAGAGTGTGAAGTGCCTTATGAGAAAGTGTGTGCTACAAGCGTATGAGACTTGCACCAACCCATCCTGTAGGGATGGCCCCAGAGAAAGACACATGGTTCCTTCTTTCTATAGCTGCTCATGGGGCTAATGAGAAATAAATAGATCATCTAGTTTTAAAAATAACATCCTCTCTGTTAACCAAGGAGGTGTGATTACAAAAGCAATGATTTATAATCACTCTTATTTCAAGATAGAAAAACATGGAAATTTAGTTCATCTAGGTAGGAAAACTGATATCTGCATGTATGTCCTACCTCAAAAAATCACACTGGAACCATGTCTAGCCAATTTTGAGTTAATGGATTCTAATTTGACCATTCATATTGTGTATTGTCCATAAATGAGAAAGAAATGTTGGTTGAACTCTTTAAAACAACAAGAAAAATAGCTTTTATTAAACCAAATAAAGAAAACAGAAAACACCAGTAAATGAATTTCAATATAGAAACTAAAACTATGATTAATAAAACATTTTTTTATTATCTGATTATGACTACAATCATGCATTTATTCTCATACTTAAAAATAATAGATGATAAAACACCAAAACTGTAAATAAAAATATACCTGATGATATTGCAATGACTAAAGATAGTGATTTATCACCTTGGTTTTTTATAAGAGCACTCAAAAGAATTGGAGAGCATTTATAGTTTTTTAAACTAAGGAACTAAGAGATAGCTTTTACTCTTCAACAGACTTTCAGAAGCAGAGTCTCAATAGCATTTGAGAAAAGACACTAGGAGTAATGTAAATTCTCTATGGAAACTACTTTAAAACTGGACTTTCTGCTGAATAAAATAAAGAGAAGTACATAAGCTCCATAAAATTTGTGATAAAAGCATTCCCATAGCTAGAAATGTTATATGATATTTAAGGGAATATTTAAGTTTAATGTTTAATTCTAAGCATTAATAAACCACCTAGCCTTTAAATTGCTAACAGTCACAATGGGGGATATTATGAAAAGCAAGATGTCTGAACAAATGTATAGATACAGAAATTTAGGATTTATATGTTACAGAATATTAGAAGACACTCCTGATGCTCTGATACATTTATGTAAGTTTATATACACCTGTGTATTTTGTATAAACATAATTTTATGATGATTTCTTACAATGGCAAAATTTAATGAGATACAGGAGTGAGTTAGTATTCTAAAATTATTTTTTTAAGGGCAGTGCTGCTTGTTTTAGTGAAGACTCAGCTTAGGTGCTTGTCAGAAATAAATTTCCAGGATTTTTTCCTGATCAACAGAATCAGAATCCCCAGTTGAGAAGGGACCTAAAGTACTCCAGATGATTCTGACACGCAAGTAATTTGGATCACATGACTCTTGACCCCACCTAGTCCTGCCTCTTAATCTCTGTCACTGGCTGTCTAATGTTGCTTTCCTTTGCCCCAGATCCTGCTTTCCTCCCTTGGTAGCTACCTAGAGCCGCTCCACATTCTGACCGCAGGTCTACCTCAGCTCCTTTTCTGTAAACAAGTTCAGCCAGCTTTTCCCTGTCCAGAAGCATGTGAGCAAAGGTTTTCCTACCGCTGCCCTTCCCAGGCCTAACCTGGACATGAGGAGAAGTCATCAGGGGTCTTCAGCTATCAAATGTTCCTTGATCCTTGTCAGTTTGAATAATTTATTGCATTTTAGACCATCTTAACCTCTTTTGAGAATACAACACTTAAAGAATAGGCCATGTGTCTATATAAATGTTAACATCTGTGAGAGACTTCTAAATATTGTCAAATCTCAGGTATCTTGAGACCAAATTTTGCAAAGCTCCAGGCTTCTTTAATGGCTTTGTTAGATAACTAACAGAATAGCAACAAGGACTCAGCATATGAAAGTGAATAAAACATTCTTTTGGATATAGGAACAAATAACAGCTGAGAAAAGATGCAGATCATCTCAATGATTTTGACTGGGTCAATTTGCAAGTGGGAGTAAAGGAGCATTGGTTCATTGGTGATATCCTTATAAGTTCAACTCATCTGTAGGAAAGATAAAGTCATAAGAGAAGTGAGGGGTCAGGAAAAAAAGACAAACAGAGAGAGGGAAATAAATAGAAGCAAAACCACAATTTGTGGAGGTGTGACAACTGGGAGAGATGATGCTACAACAAACAGCAGGTGTTGATAGCAGAAGAGAAGAGGCAGCAGGGGAGGGACATGTCCTCAGTGTCCCGGGGCAGGAGAAACAGCCAACTGTGCTTCTAAAGTGCAGCCTTTAGAGACAATGGCCTTTTTCTCTAGACCAGTTTCCAAGAAGATGCATTTCTACTCCTGTAGCAAACTGTGTGGACAAAGGGGTCCTATAATCAAGTAAGTTTGGCAAAAACTAGATTAAACCAAGATATAGGAGTTTCTTTACCACTGTTTTTCTAAATCCTTAGAAAGCTAACCTGTATTGTAAGATGCCAAGAAAGAACACATAAAATTTCCTAAATTCACGTGTCTAGGGAACCATCCTGTTCTTTTTTGAAACATTTTGTGGAGCTATTCCACCAGACTTTCTTCTGGGAAACACTGCATTAGACCATGACTTCTCCAAATTTCACACATAGAAAATAATAATAATTGGTTTTAGATAAAAGGAGGAGACAACCATCTTGGAAGCTCTGGCTATCCAAACCAACTGAAGGTTAAGGTGGATCATTGAGCTAACACATTTGTTACTTTTTTACAGGGTATACAAGAAAGCTTTAAACTAGACATTTCTTTCTTTCTTTCCTTCCTTCTTTCCTTCCTTCCTTCCTTCCTTCCTTCCTTCCTTCCTTCCTTCCTTCCTTCCTTCCTTCCTTCCTTCTTTCTTTCTTTCTTCTTTCTTTCTTTCTTTCCTTCCTTCCTTCCTTCCTTCCTTCCTTCCTTCCTTCTTTCTTTCTTTCCTTTCTTTCTTTCTTTCTTATTCTTCTTTCTTCTTTCTTTCTTTCTTTCTTTCTTTCTTTCTTTCTTTCTTTCTTTCTTTCATCTTTCTCTGCTCTTTTCTCTCTTTCTTTCTTTTTTTTTTTTTTTAAGAGAGAGAGAGAAACATAGCAGAAGGGAGAGAGATAAGAAGCATCAACTCACAGGTACAGCACCTTACTTGTTCATTAATTGCTTTCTCATATGTGCCTTGGCTCCAGTGAGTCAGTGACCCCTTGCTCAAACCATTGACCTTGGGTTGCAAGCCAGTGACCTTTGAGCTCAAGCCAGAGACCATGGGATCATGTCTATAACCTCACACTCAAGCCTATGACCAACCCCGTCCGTGTTCAAGCTGGGTGAGCCTATACTCACGCCAGTGATCATGGGGTTTCGAACCTGGGTCCTCTGTGTCCTAGGCCAATATTCTATCCACTGTGCCAAACTTGGTCAGGCTAGACTCTACTTTCTATTAGGGTAGAGATAGTGTATTATTTACTGTAATATACAGGAACTAACACAGAGTGGGTATTTGATAAGTATCATGAATAAATATTATTGGTTTAAGCAATATATTTGGCAACCACCTGTACCTTAGTATAGTGGTCTTTTAGTTGTTTGCATCAAAAAGCTAGCTGTCCTTCAGTGGTGTGCTCTTAAAGGCACAGACAATCCTTACTTATGTGTCAAGGTAAGGTACAATACAGGAGAGAACCTCAGTCTGCTCAATAGAATGTATATATTCAGTGTGGCAGGACTAGATACACAATAAAAGTTATTTACTATGCACTTCAGAGGTGTTCAGTGAAAGGGAAAGGCTGGAGAGCAAAAATGTGTGGCTAACCATAAAAGACATTTATAAATGCCAAGAAAGACATTTATAAATGACATGAAACTATTAAGTATAGGCAACTGATGAGTTGATAGCTTTGTACCTTTCTTGTATACGATATCATAGCCCACACGGGCAGTTAGAGAATTTATAGTGTAGATTTGGATTTATTTACAAATTTGGAATACTGCCATATATTGGTACCTGAACAAATTAATGTAAATGACTCTTGTTGAAAGGGTTAGAAGGTATACCATCTCTTCTAATATTCAATAATATTTTAAGGATCAAAGGTAGTTACTTAATTGTGCTATGAGTCTTTCATAAGGTTGGACTGACATATGAAATTAGCATTCTACATAAAATTAATAATAAAAAAGTCATGGAGTCAACTTTAAGGCAGAAGTTTGTAGTTTTTACTACAAAATTATTTCTGAAAGCAGCCTAACCCCTGAACAGTTTAATGGCATAGAAATGTTATTCTGCTTTGATATTATTTCTCAATTATATTTTGGTATGTGTAAATCAAGTATCTTTGTGTTTAAACAATGTAAGACTCTTACTGATGGTAGTGTTACTTCTTAAAATAAAACATTTAATTATGTGATAATTCATTACAGAATCCATGTGGTCTTTCCATTTCACCTGTTATTACAGAGACATGGTAATACAAATAAATAAGTCTTTTTCAGACTCAATATTATACTTTTTTAAAATAAATGTCTGTAAAACCTTATTTCTAAGTGATTATTTGTAAAATAACAACCTAATATTTTATTAGTTATGATATTGGGTATAAATAGTATTCTCCCAAACCACAGAATGTAGCTTTCTTTAAAAATAAGTAATTAGTTTGATGTAGCTCCATTTGTTTATTTTTATTCTTTTGTTTTTATTGCTTAAGGAGATTTATCAAAAACAAACAAACAAAAAAATCACTATAAGTAATGTCCAAGATTTTAGAGGCTATGTTTTCTTCTAGGGTTTTTATGGGTTTGAGTTTACCTTTAAGTCTTTAATCCACTTTGAGTTTTTTCTTATGTATGGTGTAAAAATTGGTCTTGTTTTAGGTTTTTTTTTTTTTTTCATATATCTGTCCAATATTGACAACATCATTTATTGAATAAACTATCTTTACCCCATTGTATGTTTTTGCCTCTTTTGCCATATATTTATTAATTGACTCTAAAGACATGGGTTTCTTTGTGGGCTCTCTATATAATATAGTGTATACAATACAGTGTACAGATGATGTGTTGTAGAATTTTGCACCTGAAATCTGTATAATTTTGTCAACCAGTGTCACCCCAATAAATTCAATAAAAAATAGGTAATCAGTACAATTGACTGGTGCTCTTATAAGGAGGTTGTATGAAGACACAGAAGAAAGAGGTCATGTGAAGATGGAAGCAGAGATTGGAGCTATGCTGCTACAAGTCAAGGAATACAGAAGCCGCACGAAGCTAAAGAAGGCGAGGTAAGTTTTCTCTTTAAGCTTTGGAGGGAGTGCATCCATGCCAACAGCTTAATTTCAGACAATTATCTTTCTTTCAGAACTGTAAGATAATCAATTTTTGTTGTTTAAAGTCACCCAGTTTGTGGGCATGTGTTTTGGCAACCATACCAAACTAATACTGTTACCACTTAGCAACCAGACTCTTACTATGATGAAGTACACTTTTTAGTAGTCCATATGAAACCGATCAAAATGAGCTGAAAAATTGTTTTTTTGTTAGTATGTGACCTGGACTATCTTGGTTTATGTTTATTTTCCCAGCATAATTATGAATAGTTTTTCCTTTCACTTTTAAAAGTTACCTATTAGGGTGAAAAATTATATAATCACCTTAGTTTAAGCTTATGTCAAAATATTTGTGGTTCATTGCATTTGCAAAACAAAAATTATGTTTTGCAAGTGCTGATGTGTCAACAAATACTAATAACCACAGTAAAGAAGAATTTTTGAGAAGATAAAAAAACTGTATAGAAGGGTCTACATTAATTTTTGGTATATTGATTCATTTAATAAAAAAGTTATCTGACATTTATCATTTTGTCATACAAAACATAATGCTGCATTTTGCCTTTACTAGAAAGAAGCAAATGACCAAGAAGCAAAATGACATCAATGACCTTTTCCACAAAAAGATTCCAGGTGGCATTTGGGTTATGCTCTCTCACATTATCTCTACCTGCATTTTCAGAATGCCTACACTGATGGTCTTATGGAATTCTGACTCACTCAGAAAATGTGAGAGTGTATTTAACAACTTTTGTTTAAGAAGGATGGAAGTTTAAACTCAACCCCCCAAATAATCTAAATAGCTCTGGATTCACTTTTTTTTTCTTCCAGTTTTGAACAATTGATTTGTTTCTTGTGCTCTCTTAATTTCTAGTCAGTGATAACTCTGAGTGTAAAAAACTTCTCTAGAAACAGTTATGGGTGAAGTGTGGGTCTTAACACTTTCTTTGCACTTGGACAGCATTTAGGGTTTGAAGTTAGTTATTAACTAAATGGTGTTTTGTGGTGTCATAGTGTTAGTTTACCTTTTAATACATCAAACACACTCTCAGTGTATAATTTACACTTTTCAATTACATGGTTAACCACTCAAGAAATCAATAGGGGTTATAAAACATGTAGAACTTGGATTTGGAGAAAGTCAACACTTATTTTAGAAAATCATTTATTTTGAATAGAAAAAGTACTATATGGGCAAACCCAGAGATGGGAGTGGAATATGACATAGATAACTCAAACAAAGCCTCTCACTTTTACTGTAGTGAATTCAGTCATTATGAACCCACAAATTTCAGCTTTTTGTGTAACTACATAGACTTTTGGATCTAGAAAAGGCAAGTAACATGTTTTTCTATAAGGTTTCAAAATTTATGAGACCTTGGTCCTACCTATACCTGATTAGTATATCAATTTTCTTGTTCACTTAAAAAAATGACTAATCTCTTCCTTTGTGCCAAATATTATGGATATAAGGTATCCAATGGCAAATCAAATAAAGTTTCTCTTCTGAGGTAATACATATTAGAGAGCGAGATAGGCAATACATAGAATCCCAAACAAATGAAATCTGATACCTAAATTAGTAATGTTACAGGGAAAAGTGGAATATTCAAATATAGAAGAGTCATGTGGGAAACCATTTTAGAAAGGTGACAGAAGATTATTGAGGAGGGAAGGATGAGAAAGAGCTGGCCAGGCACAGAGCTCCTTTTGTATGAACAACGCACCTGGCAACACAATCTCATAAAGAAATAGATGTTCCAGAATCCATCTTTGTGACTAGAGCAGAGAATGCCAAGGGCAGTCGAGAGAGGAACAAAATGAATTGGAGAAAGATTTCCAAAGGCGTGAAATCCTTTTTATGAAGAAATTGGTATGTTATGTTAAGGAGTATCAATTTAATTTAAAGTGCAATAGGAAACCATTTGAATAGTTTCTTTAAAAGATCTGACTGGCATAAAAAAATGGACCACTGAGAAGAAACAAGGGAAGCAAGGATAATATATAGGAGATCACTGTAGTAGTGTGGGCAAAAGACAATGTCCAAGTCTTGGATTTAGGTAATGGCAATGAAAGGAGAAAAAAATCCTTTGAGAGGTGGACTGAAGATGACCTGTTTATATATTGCACAATAGGAGGAAAAATGAGATGACTAGATTTTTGGCTTGACCAGCTCGGTAGTGCCATTCTGTATAATGGAGAAGAATGAGGAGGAAAAAGTTAAGCTGTAATTTACAAACATGACATTGCAAATATATGTTAAGTTTTGAGATCATAACAAAAATTCTGTGTTTATGTCTGACCATGTCTACAATGGATTGATGCTAACTGGAAAGAATTCATGATTTAGTAGGAAAATCATTAGGGGGTAAAATGTCTATTAATAATATTGAGCAAATCTTTTATTATTAAATTGAAATATTCAGCTACATGATATCTAAATTAGGAGAAAAGGCATTTATAATGGTCTATAAAAGATTTAGATGTGTAAATGTAGAGAAAAGATAAGAAATACCATGCAATAAAAGAAAAAAAAATAAACCATGAAGAATCATCAGTGAGGAATGCTTTTAAGCACAAAATTTTCTCTCCTTTTGAAAAATATTATCACAAGAAAATAAGAGTTATTTAAAGATAAGAAGTTTGTACATTTTCTCTTTTCAATTTTCATTATATAACAGAGGCTCTATTTTGGCCAAAAGATTATTAAATTATATAAATATTTTACTTCTTTAATGTTTTATATTTTCAGTTTTTTATAGCTATTATTTTATTTGAGACTACATAACTCCTAAACATTAGGTAAGTTTAAGGATATGAGTGTGTGTGTGTGTGTGTGTGTGTGTGTGTGTATGTATGTGTGTTTGAGTTTCCTTAATATATTAGTAGGTGAAGACCAGAAATACTCAATTATTACTTATTGTCACACAGTGGGTTAAAGGCAGAGAGCTAGCTCCGGAAGCTACGTGTCTTAATTTTTTTAAAAAAATAAACTTATTTTGAAAAAGATTAGCTCTATAGAAAAATTACAAATGTAGTATAGAGAATTCTCATAAACCCGCATCTACCTTTTCTGTTTGTTCTTTTTTAATATGGTGTTTTCTTCACAATTTTTCAATGGCAAAGAATTGTCTAGCTGTTGTACATATAGAGATAGAGAAAAAATGAAAGAGGCAGTCATCTGGATAATTCCAGGCCAGAAAACAATTTTGTCTGAAAGATACAGATAATTGAGACAGAAGTGCTTTTTTGCCTGGAGAGATCCCTATGATTGCCTTCTTCTTCCACTTGTATTTGTAGGTACAGTTATAACCATAGGTGTTTCACTTACTAATAGGAAACAGTGTATCATTCAATGTGAAGAATGAGTTTTCTGAGAGGGCTAAACTTCTTAGTTAACAGTTTTTTTCTTAAAAATAAAACATATTGGGTTTCTTTTTCATTATATAAGCAATTCACATTAATTTAAAAATAGTAAAAAACAGAAAGAGGATAGAAAGTCTTCACTGTTTACAACCTAAAGGAAACCCCTTTCACCATTTAGTTTAGTTTATTTACTTCTAGTCTTGTTACTACTGTATTGTTTGGGTTTGTTTCGATTGGACCATGCACAGGGTATTTTTTAAAGCTTCATATCAGCATGTCTAAAAATGATCTCAAATTGCAAGACAGGAAAATTGTGTAGTATTTTATAATATAAGAAAGCAATTTAATCATTCTGTAGTGAATGTATAGCCATTGGTAGTTCATTATCTTGTGTTGGTTGGGCCAATGCTTGATGGTGCAGGGACAAGAATTTAAGATGTAGTCCATGGGAGAAAACAATGGTATAAATTTTCAAGAACTAATATGGTATTATATATAAAGATCCTCAAAAGCAGACAGAGACTTATGTTATAAAGAAGCCAATTGCAATATACTTTATAAAAATAAAAAAGAAATAACTCAAAGTTTTAGCAATAGGATAATATTAAGTGGATTGTAGTATAACTAAGTGATAAAGTATTATTTATCTAGAACAAAATTATGAAGAATATTAATGGCATAGAAAAATAAGTAGACTTCTATACTATATAATGCGTGAAAATAAAGAAAACCTAGAAGGAAATTCACCAAAATTGTGATAGTGACAATGACAATGATTATCTCTGTATAATAAAAGTAACTTTCTATAATAAGCATGCTCTATTTTTCAAAGAAAAACATACATGCTGATTGAAAAATAGGGGTCAACATGTGATTCTTCCCTTTTGGGGAGTTTTTGAAGATCCTAAAAAGGAATAGTAGGCCTTTGAATTTAAGATTTTATTCTCACTTGATTAGTTTAGGTTGGGTACATTTAAAGCTTTTTATTACTTCTTAACACCCTTTTCTAGTAAAAAATGCAAAATATTACTTTCCTCTACTTATTAAAATTCTAATACTTACCATCATATTCACATCCTCATACTGTTTGTAGGAAAGAGATTCTTCAGTTTCCAAAATTGACTGAGTTTATTTCCATGCCCTAGGTGTTCCACAATCTTTTCTGTCCTAGCTGGGATGGGCTAACTGTTTTTTGAGGATCAAAACTTTCATATTTCTATTGTTTTGTGGCCTTGGGCCACTGAAAGAACTTTCTAGCATGTCCTGTCTGTGGCTATTGGTGACAAAATTGTCCTTTCAGTGCCCAGCAGGCTTAGACTCATATAATATAGGGATCTTTGTCTGGGATTTGGGACAATGAATCTCCTACACGAATTAAAGAAGTTCAGTTTATACAGAGAAGATGAAGTATGCCCAGCAGAGGAATAGCTTCGTAGAGTCTCAAAATCCCATCTGTCTTTCTGCTAAACAAAGTCAGACCTGTAGCCCTTTATCATCTTTTCAAGCTAGGTCATTCCAAAGAAATTAGGAGCCAAATACGAGCATGCAGTGCTTTAGGCACGTCATTTCTCTCTTACTCTCTAAGTATCTCTCAGTGTTCTCTGAAGGATATTGAACATAAGGCATGTTTGCTGTTATTCTCAAAACTGATATATGAGTCAAAATAGTTTTCATAGTCAACAGTGAATTTTTCCTAAGACTGAAAACAATCTCAGCTCTCCCACCAATGAGCAGTTGTGTTAAACTGAGTTCAAAATCCTGTACCTACAAGTTGTGGGATTTAAAGTCAGAATATACCCCTCTGAGCATCAGTCTTCTCATCTGTAAAATGGGAGTGACAATAGTATTTCTATCAAAGGGTGAGAGTGAGAAATATGTGAGACTACCATATAAAAACTTTCAAACAATAGCTAGAAAATTTGCCACTTAATGTTTTAGCTATTATTAGTTATTGTCATAGTACATCCTCACAGTCATATTTTTAAATAAATCTAAAGAAACCAAATAAAAACTAAGTAATACATCTAGGAAAAATGTTCTCTGTGTCTTTGCTTTCATTTTCATGGGAATGCACATCTGTGGAGAAATGCCTTGGCTCACATTTACAAGCCATTGTTCAGCAGAGGGAAAAATACAGACCTTGGAACAGAGAGAGCCAAGCTCCAATCTTAGTATGGCCATTTAATATTGTTAATGGTCTTTTGGCAAGGTTCTTCACTCCTCAAAAGCTTCTGTTTCCTTATTGAAAAAAAAAGGAACCAGAAAAGCAAACAGGCAAATACAATGCTACATGATGGCTGGGTAAAGATAGGGCCAAAGAGCACACAGAATTCATGTGGAACACCAGGGTAAGGGTGGAGAGCCAGTGGCATCCGTTTCCTCATTTTTAAAATGATTGGAATAATGGATAGAACTGTTAATACTTGTGAGGTAATAAGATCACTGTAAAGCCAGTAGCCACGGCCACCATCACAGCCGCCTGGCCTTGCAGGTTCACATTAGATTCGGTAATGAAACAATGGAGTCAAGAACTGGTGGGCCATCATCTTTAATTCTAGCTTGCACCCGGCAAGCAAGTAAAAACACACACTGGGCTCCAAAACTCACTCATTCAGTGCTCACAAAGCCACTGACTTATCCGAGTTTCCTAGAATCAAAGGTTTCTAGCTCACCAAACTTATTCACCTCTGTTCCCCATCTCCTTCTCTCTGCACAAACTGTCTTCTTCCTCAGCACTCCGCCATCTTGGATGCTTCTCTTAGTCTCCACGTGGCCTTTATCTGCTCTCCTTTCTCTGCTCTCTCCTTTCAGGACATAATCCCTCTTCTCTTTAAAACCTTTTGGCACAAAAGCCATCCCCCAACACATATTAACATAATCACGCCCATTCCCAAGCAGGAAGGGTAACCAATATCATCACCTGGGCCACGGGCCTCCATGTGGGCAGCACCATCTTTAACAAAGTGAGCATAATATATTTTATCTGCCCAACAATCACACAGTTGGAAGCTTGACTGTCTGGGTTGAATTCAGTTTATCCAAACCTCCAATTCTGCGATCACAGCCAAGTTATTTAACCTTTATACATGACTGTAAAGTATTGATAACAATGTCTGGCACACAGTAAATAGTCAATAAAATTAAGCCTATTTTAAGCTGATATATGTAATGAGT
Organism: Rhynchonycteris naso; assembly: GCA_037038555.1. Classification (NCBI taxonomy): domain Eukaryota; kingdom Metazoa; phylum Chordata; class Mammalia; order Chiroptera; family Emballonuridae; genus Rhynchonycteris; species Rhynchonycteris naso. Next base: position 41,517,391 of record CM072997.1, on the reverse strand, counting down.
GAATTATATTTTAAATGCAAAGAAGCATTTCTTCAGCACAGTTCCTGGCACAAGGTAAATGTTCAAATAATTGAAAGTTGTAATCTTCATCATTCCCAGATGAAGGATATTTAAGCTGAAACATGAAGAATGCACATGAATTAGACAAGTGAAAGATGACTGAATATTTCATGATGGAACAATACATACAAAACTGAATGGGAGATAAAGCATGGTCTGCAGGGAAACTGTCGGTTTCTGGAACAGAGTAAGGACAAGAAATGAGGGTAAAGAGTAAGGGTTAGGAGTGTGTGGTACATGTCATAAAAGTTATTGTACCATCCTACAATAAAGGAAGCTCTCACTAATGAGCACAAGCAAATATGGTGTAGTACTCGCAGTGACGGGGACGCTGCCTCTCCTGTGGGACCATGCCCATGCTTGCCTTATCCAAACTTAGGGTTTGTGTCATTGTTGCCATTTTATGGAAGACATTCAGTTGTATTCTGTAGTAGATTCTTGCATGAGCTGAAGGAGCTCCCAATTAAAACTAAGCAGAAGGAATGTAAGGTCAGTAAAGATACTTCATTTTGACCATCTACAAAGGGGACAAAAGCTTGGTTGTCTCTATCTTTAACAAAGAAAAAAAAACACCTCTCCTTCATGAAGGCTTATAAAAGAAATGGAATCCTCTCTTGGCACAAAAATTTATACCAGGTCTAGGTCATAATTCAAACTAAGACAATATTAAAAGTCTAATTTGAATCACATTAATAACAACCTTCATAACTTGAAATGTATTCTTATTTTTTAGATACAAGAGTTGCTGACTCAATATGGTCTATTTTGTTGGAAACAAGTTTGTTAAACATGATAACATCCATATGTTTTTAAATAACTTTTTGTTTGTTGGAATGATGAGATTGTATAATACATTGGAAAAGCCATGCATAATATTAATTTATTGTGGCAGTAGTTCATAATTGCTCTGCTTCCCTTTATCATTAATAATAGAAGATTGTGAATAAAAACATTCTAATATTCACCAGATGTTCAGAAAAACATAAATATCTCTACATATCAGCAAATTTTAACAAAAAGTCAACAAAAATTTTCTCTATTTCCTTTTTTAGTTTTCTGAATATTTTTTATATAATATTTTTAATCCTCGTTAGGGATGTGCTTTGATGCCTTTCATATCTACCACAAGAGACTTGCTGTTTAGTTTTAAATGTAGCCAACATATATCTGGTATCTTTTCCCGTGTTACTGTATAAGTCAGGAGGCAGGCTGGTGTAATAGAAAGAGATCAACCAGCTTTGTGGTCCAAAAATCATCAGTTTACAAATATTCTTAGCTTCTTAATAGCTAGGTAACCTTGGGGAAATTGCTTCAACTTTCTGAGCCTAAATTTCTTTATCTTTACAATGATGATAATAATTCTTTCACTGAAGGATCATTTCAAAGAGAAGCACTAATAAACTGCCAAGCATTCAGTCATATTCAATAAAAGGCAATGATTACATTACTTGTCTGAAGACCATTCTGATTTCTTGGTTCCCTTTGACTTTGCGATTTTTTCATTTTTCTTCCCCATTGATACCTTCAGCTTATTAAAATTTCTTTTATTCCCAAATTCTAGTGTTTCCTGTCAGTTATCATTCTAGCAGCTTATTCTTTAGCCCAACTCTCTTATAAATATGCTGTGCAAGGACAAAGGCAGGCTTTGTTATGCTTCTTAATACCCAGGACAACATTGTAGTGTAGGCACCACCTGACAGATTGCAGATAGCTCCTCCTGCTACAGAAACACAACTCCCACGGGGGCTCCATGAAATGACCAGTAAAAATTGCATAAAATCATTCACTTAAAAATTGTTTTCCTGTGGTGAATTCCATAGTATCAACTTGGAAGGGAACAAATGGCCTATTGTAAAAGTAATACTTGGGCACCTGGGCCCCAGGAATGGGCTGCCAACACAGGTGAAGCTAATTAACTCCTCTAGAAATGAGGAACCCTATAACAATGTAGGAAAAATATGGTTTATAGAATGGGACCCTGGTGTCCAGAAAAGATAATTGAATAGAGAGGAGTTATTTATCCCCATCTAGTTGTTTACATACCATGCTTTACCAGAAGAATTATCCCAAAGTGACCACCCTATATCAAGGCAATGGAACAAACATAAAATGAGAAAGAGTTAAAAATCTTTGCTCTTTTAGTCCCATCTTTAAAACCTCACCTAAAAATAATCCTGACATAGAAGTTAAGTACAGAAGATATGAGGCCCTGCCCTTGGTTTCTATGTTAGTATTTAGAAGGGAGCAAAGACTTAATAGAAAGTTGTTATATACCATTTTTAATTTTATTTTTATCTGTGAATCCCTTTTCTTGTAGACGGTTCATTTCTACTACGTTAAAGTACTCTGTGATTTGATTTCATATTGTTTGTATTTCGGCCAGGTGGTCTTGGACCTGCAGTGCCACACCTGTATTAAGAAATAATAAAAATACGTTCTTCCATGTCTGACTCACTGCTACTCTATCAGTTTATTTTGATATAGAAATTGGCTAATGCTATACAAAGTCTCCCTTCCCTGGAATTCAGAAAGCTTATTTATATGTAGATGTAGCTATATGACATTTCCAAATGCCATATATTTGCATATGAAGGTCTCTTTCTTCCCTTTCAATAAACAGTCTCTGCTATTACTTCGAAAGCGACGTTTAGAATTATATTTTCTATACAGATCTTTCCTTAAAATGTTTTTTTTTTTAATGCCCAGTAGAGATAAAATATGAAACCCTGAAACTGGAATCTATTTTTAGGGCAAACATTTATATATATATGGATTACATATATATGTATATTATACAGGGGTGGTACAAAAGTAAGTTTACTGTTGTGAGTATATAAAACAGTTTATTCTTGTATTATTATCTATATCTTATTATATTATTTTCCATATGAACAACTGTAAACAATCTTTTGCCCCCCCGAATGTATATATATGTATATATATATTTATGTGTGTATGTATATATATGTGTGTATATATATTATCTTCTGTTTCTGTGGCTTTGCACTAAAACTTTTGTAAAATGATAAAATATTATAGCAAAATTTTCTGGAGAAGAAAACAAAGTGATATTGATTTGATATGGAGTTTCCTTTAAAAATTTATATCGTTTGACTTATTCATTCAACCAATAATTATTGACTTTATACTATATGCCAAGGCATTTTTTCCAGGCACTGTATTTATAGTGGGAAACAAGACAAAGTCCTTATACTCATGACAGTTATATTATAACAAAAGAAGATGAAATAAAAATAAAAACACAAATGCATAAATAGAATTCTATTCTCATTCAATACCAAGAAAAATCAAACTGTATTAGCTGAGAGAATGTATAGTGTGCAGGTAGACATTAAGTAGAATAATCAAGTAAGCTTTTTCTGGAATGGTATGAAGAGTCCTACTAGGGAAAGACAGGGGGATGCACATCTTTAGAAACACAGGAAAGGCTAGGGCTAACAGTGAGCTGTGGACATAATTGAATACAAAAATAAGTTTTGCAACAAGAAGTATTTTTTGAAATATAACTCTGAAAGTAAAATGACCATTTATTTGACATTAAAGTTTTAAGAAACATAAAGTGAGGAGGAAAGAAGCAAAAGAGAGAAGCTACTATTGCCACAATTTCCATTTGCTTCCAACTTTCGCAATAATGTTTCTGAGAGATTTATTCTTGGTCAGCTTTGCTTTCCTTTGACCCGTGTTTTCTGGCTCCCCTAAACTCAGCCACGGTTTTAGGGTTACCGTATCAATATTTCCATCTCCACTTCTCTTCAGACCTCTAGTTAACATGTGTTCATTTCTATGCTGATGTACTCAAGCAAAACAGGTAAAAAACTGACTCAATATTTTGCTCTCAAATCTACTCGTCCTACTCCTTCCTTCCTTCCTTCCTTCCTTCCTTCCTTCCTTCCTTCCTTCCTTCCTTCCTCCCTCCCTCCCTCCCTCCCTCCTTTTCTCCCTCCTTTCCTTCCTTCCTTCCTTCCTTCCTTCCTTCCTTCCTTCCTTCCTCCCTCCCTCCCTCCCTCCTTTTCTCCCTCCCTTCCTTCCTTCCTTCCTTCCTTCCTTCCTTCCTTCCTTCCTTCCTTCCTTCCTTCCCTTCTCCCTCCCTCCCTCCCTCCCTCCCTCCTTTTCTCCCTCCTTTCCTTCCTTCCTTCCTTCCTTCCTTCCTTCCTTCCTTCCTTCCTTCCTCCCTCCCTCCCTCCCTCCTTTTCTCCCTCCTTTCCTTCCTTCCTTCCTTCCTTCCTTCCCTTCTCTCTCCCTCCCTCCCTCCCTCCCTCCTTTTCTCCCTCCTTTCCTTCCTTCCTTCCTTCCTTCCTTCCTTCCTTCCTTCCTTCCTTCCTTCCCTTCTCCCTCCCTCCCTCCCTCCCTCCCTCCCTCCCTCCCTCCCTCCTTTTCTCCCTCCTTTCCTTCCTTCCTTCCTTCCTTCCTTCCTTCCTTCCTTCCTTCCTCCCTCCTTCCCTTCTCCCTCCCTCCCTCCCTCCCTCCCTTCCTTCCTTCCTTCCTTCCCTCCCTCCCTCCCTCCCTCCCTCCCTCCCTCCCTCCCTCCCTCCCTCCTCTTCTCCCTCCTTTCCTTCCCTCCTTTCCTTCCTTCCTTCCTTCCTTCCTTCCTTCCTTCCTTCCTTCCTTCCTTCTTCCCTCCCTCCTTCTTTCCCTTCTCCCTCCCTCCCTCCCTCCCTCCCTCCCTCCCTCCCTCCCTCCCTCATCCTTTTTTCCCTCCTTTCCTCCCTTCCTCTCCTTCCTTCCTTCCTCCTTCCTTCCTTCCTTCCTTCCTTCCTTCCTTCCTTCCTTCCTTTCTTTCTTCCTTCCTTCCTCTTACCTTCTTCCCTTCCTTTTTTTTTAAGAGAGAGAGAAAGAAAGAGCGAGAGAGAAGCACCAAGTCATCATTGCCTCACTTTAATTGTGCATTGATTACTTCTTGATCCTGCCTCAACTAGGCATTGAACCAGCAACTGCCCAAACTAAGCCAGCAACTTCTTGCTCAAATTGGTGACCTTGGGTTCAAGCCTGAGACCTTGGTATTGTGTCAAAGATCCTGTGCTTGAGTCAGTGACCCCATGCTCAAGTCGGTGACCTCAGGTTTTGAACCATCGACCTCAGTGCTCCAAGTTGACCTCCTCTCCAGACATGTTGTGTATTTAATACATGACATAAAATGAATAAAAAATAAAGCTATTTTTCTAATCTTTTCTATCATTTTATTTTTACTTCTGCTCTCTTATTGCCTTAGTTTCCATAAAAATAGTTATTTAAATAAGTATCATTTAATATTAAGAATGCTTGTTTGAGTAACATGACTCACTGAATTTAAAGTTAGAGAGAGACTTGGGTGTAATTTGCCTCTGAATTTGCTTAATTGCCAAAAAGTTAAAATAAATATTACAGGTATCAGTGAGAGATTGATCAACCCTCATAAGAAGTTTACTAATTAAAATTCTGAACCCAAATAACTAATATTCACAGTCTCTACGACACTGCATTTGACTATAGCAAGAATAATTTTGAGGAGATACTCTATTAACTTGCTAATCATTTTTAGGATTTTAAAATACTTATGTAAATTCTGGGGAAAGTCATTGGATTCACAGAATGAGCACTTCAGTCTGTGGCTTTATGTGCCATCACTGGGTAGAGTAATAGATAAGACTATTATTTGGAACAGACATTAAACTCATCTTTCCAGGACCTGTGTTTTACAAGTAAAAAAAGCTCACAGAGGTTATGGTCAAATATAGGGCTAGCATGGGTTTTCCTGGGAATGAGTGCACAACAACAACTAGAATTAAAAGTGCATTAAACCCCAACTCTGTGATTTTCCCACCTGTGTGGGAACACCTGTTGTACTGTAACCCATTTCACAGGTGTTAGCAGAAGAGGATGGAGACAATTAGGGGTGGGGGTGAGTGGGAAGAAAGTGCATAGAGTTATACCATTTTAAAAATTACATTATATGTAAAATAAAAATGTTAAAATGATTTGAGATGAGTGAAAAATTTGAATGACTGCCAGCTAATTTTAGGAATTATGACTTTTATGCTAAAAATAATAGATGAGATGTACCATCATATTACTTAAGTTTCTAAGGTTAAATCATATATTTTCATCAAAATTTCTATTTAATTTTTACTGAACACAATATTTTCTAGGCGATTGAGTGTTAAAAGTTTTATGGGAACAGTTTTTCTTTAACATCTTAACTTCAAACAGTCTGTTTCATGGGTAAGATGTGTTTTTAACCTCTTATAACCTTTTCTCAAAAGAGAAATATTATGGATTTTATAATAAAAGTCACAAAAAATGCCAGAATTCATTTACCAGCAATTAGATTGAAGTGGACTTTGCAGTAGACACAGGAAACCCAAACATCTGCATTTTCCATTAAATATGAGGGTACATTGAGCATAGTAATTTCTTGGTGAGAACTCTGGCCTATAGTCATATTTAACAATTTCAAAAACAACCTACACTCTGATGCTCTAAAAGCACAATGCAAAAGGGGAATGACCAATAATAGACATTGGTAGATCAACATAATATGACAAATTGGATGAACTGACAAGCAGGTGATGAATAATTTTAACATGATCCTAAAAATAGTGAAGGGATGTCTGTGTATTACCAGTTCTCTAAAGGCAGATGGATATGCATGACCTGAGATTTTAGACAGGTGCCAGGAATATTGATAGTTGGTATGGGAATGATCATTTTCTTGGCACTGTTGCTGTAGACAGTTTGCATGATTAATGATGCCTCTTAGTCTTTTTTTTCCTTACGGCCAGAAAAGGATATGAACCTTTGTCACCCCAAGGAATGTAAGAATTCTGGCCTGAAGGTAAGGCAGAAAAGCTTTATTCACCTGAAAGCACCATTTTCTTTTTGGGGAGGGGCATGAAGAAACAATAGTAAAATATTCAAGCGATCTTGACATATGGGACGACAGTGCTTGCTTGGTAGGATGATAATAAGATACTGCTTATTAACAGGGTTCTACCCCAGGGCATAGATATGAAGTGTGGAGTGTAGTCAACCTGAGCTCTGACAAAAGTGAAAGTGAACTGTGGCTTTGGGATGGACCCCATCACATACAGTGTTTGAATGAATATTAAGAACCACTCATAAGAAACAGTACAGGGCTAAGGCAGGAAGAGGTGAGATCATTTCCCTAATGTTTATATTCATTTCAGGTTTTCAGAGACAATTTTCTGATTCAAATCAACTCAATATTGTTTCTAAATGCTGAATATAGTGAGAAAGGGTTTTTCTTTTCCAAGAATAATACTGTTTGCTCAGGTTTTTTTAAATGTCACATACAACAGTGAATGAACTATGCTATTTCAAAGTTCAAAATTAAATACAAAGTCTAATAATAGTTTGTAGATGTCTACCAAACTCTGAGTAGTTCATCTATTAAAAATATTATGATAAGTAATGGCAAATATAAGCTATACAGGCAAACCACAAAAGCTTCTTTTTTTGTTGTTTTTCTCTGTTTGAAGAAATAAAGGGCAACCATGAAAATCAAGTCCCAATTAGGGAGGGAGCTTTGTTTATTAAAAGAAAGCATATTCTTTTTATATTGAGGGTTATTAATTCATAGATTAGGTCAGTGATTTTCAACCTTTTCGATCTCATGGAGTACATAAACTAATTACTAAAATTCTGTGGCAACACAAAAAGATATGCTTTTTGCTGATCTGACCAAAAAGTAGTTATAATTTTGATTTATTCACATCTGATGACTCTTGTTGTGTTGGCTGTTATCATTTTTTTACTCGTCTAAGGGAAAAGAGGTCAGTGCTCCTGACTAAATAGTCAGGTATTGCATGTTTTAAAAATTCTTGCAGCATACCTGTTGAAAATGGTTGATTAGGTGACAAAAAACAGGTCATCTATCTCTCAAAGAAATTTAAATACAGTATAGAGGCTCATTTCTGTGAGTGGGAGGAGTGAGAATTTAATCTTCATGAACACAGTGACTAGACCAGTGGCTCTCAAAGTGTGCACTAGGGTGCACTGGTGTGCCCTAGAAAATTTCCAGGTGTGCCCTGTGGTATTACAGAGAAATATGTACCTCTTGGGGACCAAAAAAACAGCAGGGTTTTTGGAGTTTAGATTTTTGGGAGACAGAGGTGTGGGAAATTGGCTGTAAACTGACAGTCTGCCCAACCCCCAACCTCACTTGCCTTATTAGATTGCAAAAGACTGTTAAACTGTGGTGCTGGATTGTTTACACTACCCCTGTGTTCCCTGGAAAGAGGCAAGTTTCTTCTGTCCCTTGTTTGGTGTAAAGTTAAGATAATATGTATGGTAGGGTTTTGGATTGATGATTAAACATAAGGAATTGTCTCTTGAAGTCTTTTGGATTTCTATAAGAGACAATAATACCAGAAAAGCTTTGAACATTTTACTACAATTTTCAACATCCTATTTATGTGAATTAGGATTTTCTACCCTCAACAAAATTAAGAGTAAAAAGAGAGGAATTCTTCAATGTATTGACAAGGAAATGAGAGTTTACCTTTCAAATATATGCCCAAACATTGAAGAAATCGCTAGGACACATTAGGCTCATGTTTCTCGTAAACACAAGAATGAAAAAACTTAACACATTTGCACCAGGCCCTGCCAAATTTACTAAATCCTACTAAGAATATATTTATATATAAAGAAAGATAACATTTTTGTCATTTTTTTATTTTTTAACCCCTCTATTTTACTAATTCTAAAAAGCAGCATAACAAAAATGTAACATAAAAATGTTTTTAATGTCAGAAGAAATTTAATTTTGTCGTATTTATTTTGATTAATTACCATAAAAGCATGCTTGGACTTTATATATTTTTCTTTAATATTTGACTTAATTATTATAACATATTTCTCAGAAATTTGTATATAGTGTGCCTACAATTATTTGTAGGATTTTAAATGCGCCCCGACTTCAAAAAGTTTTAGAACCACTGGACTAGACTGTTTATTTCTTTGTTTTCTATTACAAAAAGAGGACGAGAATTACAACTTAAAATTGCTTTTCGCTGGCAGCAAGGGTGTTTCTCTTATGTTTATTGATGCAGTTCTCAGTGGGTCAAACTCATAACCAAAATGTGGAAATAATGAAGTGCGTCTTATCTGAAACAAGCTCTTAACATTTTGAACCCATTATTTTAATTGGTATACAAATTCTATAACAAAGTTCTTTCAATAGGGTTAAGTAATAGTACCTTAGACTAATACAATTTTTACTCAAATACTGGAACATTTTATACATCTTGAAAACAAGGAACTCTTCCATTACTGAGGAATATGTGAGGAAAAAATTCATTGTAACAATGCGAATAGTTGCCCCGGGATAGCCCTTGTGCTTTTAGAAAATTGAGCTTGAACAGGACTTAAGCCAATCAGCAAAGAAAAGAAATACCTGGGACATAAATTCGAAGCTTTATACATACATAGTCAAGGGAAAATTGAGTCCAACAGCCTTCTCATCTATTGTTTCATATCTTCCAATTAAATTTCTTTTTATTTTATTTTAGAGAGGAGACACAGAGAGAGAGAGAGAGAGAGAGAGAGAGAGAGAGAGAGAGAGAATGGGGGAGGAGCTGAAAGCATCAACTCCCATATGTGCCTTGACCAGACCAGTGCAGGGTTTTGAACTGGCAACCTCAGTGTTCCCAGGTCCACGCTTTATCCACTGCGCCACCACAGGTCAGGCTCCTATCTTCCAATTAAGACAGAAATAGTAACATAGAAATCTGGAATCTAAAAAGCTTCAATTTGAATTTTTTTCAAATTAGGTCAAATCATGACATATAGATTAAATAATTATTTCAATCTAGAAAATAATTAAAACTCTGCTGATAACATGTAAAGCATGTTAAAAGAAGAAATATCTATATCCTAAATTTGGGCCAATAATAATTCCTTATAACTGCATAGTGAGTCACATCTCTGAAAGGGCTTTCACTTCCAAAACATGTAAAAGAAGACAGAAAAAATATAATATGCCTTTTAAAAGAATCTCAGAGATGTTAAGAGACTTTTCAAGATTATATAGCATTTGTATGTTGAGCAGCTAAGTTTAGAATTTAGGAGTTTTCTGTTTTCCACAAAATCAAAACATTACAGTAGGAAATTAACAAACCATATACAGAATAACAATCAATAAATGGATTATAGAAACTTGTATGTTATTTCATTTGTTTTTAACAGAAAGATTTAATTTCTTTTAATGACTAAATTTTAGCATAAAGCTAGTATAGAGGGGAAAAACTGCCTTACCTTCAGAAATAGTCTATTTGCAAAAAGAGCACCATATTTCTTTCAAAAATTAATCCCAGTCTCTCAGATAATTTATTTACTAACTCCTGTTTTCCTCCTTCTTTGATAATTCTTTTGTTCCAGTAAAAAGGCAAATGATACACTTACTGAATATATAGATTAAAAAAATCTAAGACGAAATTCATTTGTTTCAGTATTTAAGTAATTAGTGTAACAAAGACTTGCTCATTTATCATGTCCTATTGTCTTTGCTATTTTTTCAAGTTGTCTTTTTAAACAAGTATCTTTACTGTTCTTGTCACGAAATCAATAACTTTATTTGACTAGGTACGACAGCAAACCGATGCAGCAAAGTTTATTCTGTTCCAAGGAAGACCTGTGCGTAGGTGCTACTAAACAGTATCATAAAGCGGTGTCCTTCCCTAAGGAACATGGTGCAGTCTAGTTGAGCACTAAATTCTTCTTTCAGCGACGTCTTCAGGTTCTCTTTCTGTTTGGACCAGTCAGGTATTCTTAACTACTAGAGTTCTAATGTTGTACCAAGCTTTTTTTTTTTTCCCCCATGAACAACACAATTTTCATCTTAATTGTTGTTGGATACTTAAATGGGATTTAGCCAGTTGGTTTTAAAAACATTCTTATGAACTAAGGTTTACAAAGATTTATACTGTGGAAGTGCTAGATAATAAAAGGAGCTTTGAAATGGTTGCTGTTGCCTCCTCAAAGAACATCATTAAAGATCTTTCAAACAGGCAGTGTTCGGTTCAGCAATTTAGTCACAATGTGTAAGGAGTAGCTAATATGAATAAAAAGATGACACAGCTTTGAAAAGAAGCAAAGCAGGGACCCATGTTATTAGAATACTAGTTAGGAATGCTGAATAACTGATCTGATTATGCCTCTGAGAGTTTCCTCAATAACTCATGATAACTAAACATAAATTCCTTTCAGCTAGATGAATTTTTAACACTCTTAGGTGCTTTTTCAGAAACAGATATTCTTTCTTATTTTCGCATCCTTAAAGAACATTTCTACTTATGGAACAATCATCATTTCAAAAAAAGTGTGTGTGTTTAAAGCAGTAAGATGAAAACAATGTTGAACTAAGCCAGTGATCCTCCATCTGAGATTTTATCTCCTCTGAGAGCACAGAGGAATTGAGAATTGATTCGGGAGCTTTGCTCTGAATTCATAGTCCCCCCTAATTTCTAGAGCCCATGTGATATGTACTTTCCCACAATTTCTAACATCATGGAGCTGGATTTCCAAACCTTGGAACTGCTGGCATTTTGGCTGGATAATTCTTTGCTGTGGAGCCCTGCTCTGTACACTCTAAGATGTTAGTAGCATTCCTGGCTTCCACTCGTTAGATGCCAGTAGTATGCCCTGTCTCCCAGACAATCACAAACGTCTCTAGACAATGCCACATGCTGCCCCAGTTAAACATTACTGTCACAGATGATGGCCAACCACTTTCCTTCAAGTTCATTAGTTCATGATCTCTGAATTAAAGCTTTATTTTTTTGGTTATAGAATTCTAAGTCCAGAATGACATCATTATAATCTAATCTTATTTTTAAATTTTGCTGATGAGAAAACTTAGAGGCAAAATATCAACTTAAGTTTTGATGAATTAGCTTAGAATAAAGATGAGATTAAAAAAAATTTCTACAGTGCTATTCTAGGCTCTTTCTCTTACAAAATGTTGCTTACAAGTCATTTTCTCTGAAAATCAAATGACACCAAGAAATCAATATGACCAGCCATATTATGGGAGAACAGCATTGTAGAGAATTCAAAACAATAGATAACACACATATTATTTCTAGTTTTGTTTGTTTGTTTTTTAGAGAGAGAGACAGACAGGAAAGGAGAGAGGGAGGAGAGAGGTGAGAAGCATCAACTTTTAGTTGCTTCACTTTAGTTGTTCATTGATTGTTTCTCATACATACCTTGATGGGAGGGGTTGTGGGGGAACTTTAAACTGAGCCAGTGACCCCTTGCTCAAGCCAGCTACCTTTGGGTTTAAGCCAGTCACCTTGGGATCATCTTGATTATCCCATGCTCAAGCCGGTGACTTTGGGGTTTTTAATTGGGGACCTCAGCATTCTAGTATGATCCTCTATCCACTGTACCACCACTAGTCAGGCAGTTTCTAGTTGATTTTGAAATTAATTAAGTGATCCTATTCCAGTAGTATTATTGTTCTGATATTATGATGATGTTGATACTCATGATTTCATGATTATAATACAGACAACAATGGTTTTCCTTTTTTTTTTTTTTGAGAGAGAGAGGGACAGAGAGAGGAACAGATAGGGACAGACAGAAAGAGAGAGAGAGAGAGATGAGAAGCACAATACTTCTTTGCAGCACTTTAGTTGTTCATTGATTGCTTTCTCATATGTGCCCTGACTGGCGGGATACAGCAGACCAAGTGACCCCTTGCTCAAGCGAGCAACCTTGGGTTCAAGTTGGTGAGCCTTGCTCAAACCAGATGAGCCCGCACTAAAGTCGGCAACCTTGGGGTGTTCAAACCTGGGTCCTCTGCATCCCAATCTGATACTCTATACGCTACACCACTGCCTGGTAAGACAACAATGGTTTTCCTAAGATAACATTACTATTAACTGTGTTTCCTAAGCACATACCAATTCATGACTAAAGTGAACTACTAAGAAGCATGCTTGCTTGCAAAAAAGGCCAGCTTGAATGTCAGAATATAGTCCTGATCATCTACCTAGATAAGTGAGAGTCAAGGTTGCCTATCATTGTTGATGAGGTATTATGCTTACTATTAATTGATCCACAGGTAGAAGACAATGAGGGCACTTTATTAAAACTACCTTACAGCTGAGTTTCTCTGAACTGCCTGTTGGGGCTTCCTAATGCTTTCACAGCTAGATTGCATTAAAATCAGAAACAAAGACATTTGTGCCTACTGTGGGAAGGGTGACTGGCTAGGGGCATAGGACAGGAGTGAGATTTGCTCAGAGATTATTTCAAGCAATGGGAAACCTTCAACTTTCTTGGCTTTTTATTAAATAACAGAAAAATAAATAGAAAAAACCCAGTGGTACAAGATTTGTAGAATAATTGTGACAGTACATGAATAGTCAAGCTGCAGAAGTGAAATTGGATGTGTACTGCCTGACAAAACACTAATTGCTTGTAGCTTTAAACTCTGTAGACTAATAACAGTATCTTTCTGGAATACTTAATTTCTGGAAGACAAATGGGACTTGTTTGGGGATTCATTTTCTAAGTGATATTTAAAAAGTTATTGAATTTTTTTTTTATTTAAACAGACATTTATTTCCATCATTAAATAAATTTTTTAATGAAATACTCTTGGGAAGGGGTTTTCTGAGATATGAGATACACAGCTTTGAATCTTAGAAAATATGAAAGGAGATAGAAAGCAGCGGATTTTTTTTTATTGGCCTAGACTATATTTTACAGAAATTCCAGGTAGCACTATCAAACATGGTTAATGCATTCACAACTTTCTGCAGAACCCTCTATCTCATTTTGTGTAAGAAAGTTAATAAACCCTTTCTGTTTCTGTTTTATAAAATTAAACATTAACAATATTACGATAAAGGGTATTTATTAGCATAAATACTAAGAATTAACTTCAAACATCTCCAAAATATTATACTTGCTTTTTAAGATTTATTCATTTTTTCTTTGTTAGTATTCTAACCCTTTATGAAATATATTCTAAAGAACGGCTTTCAAAGATAACTTGGTGTAAAAACTTCTGCAGGTTCCGCCTGACCTGTGGTGGTGCAGTGGATAAAGCGTCGGCCTGGGAACACTGAGGTCGCCAGTTCAAAACCCTGCACTGGTCTGGTCAAGGCACATATGGGAGTTGATGCTTCTAGCTCCTCCCCCCTTTCTCTCTCTCTCTCTCACTCTGTGTCTCCTCTCTAAAATAAATAAATAAATTAAAAAAAAAAAAACAAAAAACAAAAAAACTTCTGCAGGTTCCACAATGTTAGAAGGATCTACCAGTCCAATATGGTTAATATTGGTATTCTGTGCCAATAGTTTTGTCATTTCTTGGGGTCTGTTGAATGAGAGTTCAGAGGAACTTAGGGGTAAAAAGAGTAGGGGTGCCCTGTGCTAGTCCAGAGTACTAGAATGTCTGAAAGTTATAAAATGACTCTGGGAGAGCAGGCTTCAACTTTATCCTGATAAAAGCGAAAATTCAAGAGTGGAGTCAGTCACATACGCCAATAGTGTTAATGCAAATTCTGACCAAGGCAGAGGAGGTCCTTGCCAAAGGCAGATGGTTACTTCTCCTGTGTGCCCTGACAGGGAATCGAACTCAAGACTTCCATCTGTCAGGTCGACGCTCTACTGCTGAGCAAACTGACTGAGACTAAAAACACTTCTGGTTGATTACGTTTGTACACATCAAATCATCTTGATGTCTCAAATCATCCAGATGTGAGAACTGAATTTTTAACGTGCTCAATAACATGTGTTCATATGTTTGAAACATGTCAGCCTCATTAGCAAAAGCCGCAAATGAAAGTGCTGTGGATATTTTGTTTTTTTGAAACCACTTAAATTTTACTGATTAATTTAATGGAAAATAATGTGTTCAGGAATTATACAGAGAATATGGACAAATGCCTACTCTTTCAGTTTCACCCATTCTTATAGGAATGGCAATAACATGGTTAAGGCAAAAAAGGTAAATTACAGAATTATGTCACCTTCATAAGTGACATATAGATGTTTGAGCTCAAATACCTTTTCCTCTTTGTCTCCTATGCTCAGGAGACTTGTGCTTCCCTGATGCACAAGTTAATTCATGTTATAAATTCCCTGATGAACAGTTTTCGTTGAAAATGTTTTCTCTAACCTAGATGCGTTGTTTCTTTAAGGTACATGTGTGCTGATTGATGATATGTAAACAGTAACTTTTCTGAGTGAAAATAATGTTTTGCATAAACAAATAAAGTCTTAGCTAAGACATCCTTGTTACTTTTGCTCGACACCTTCCCATCAGCATAAGGCCACAGGTTCTATAGGTTTCTGTTAAGTAATAAATGTGTAGATCCTTCAAACATGTACCTGGGGTATAAATGACTAATTTAAAAGGTCAAATAGGAAATAAATATAACTAATATTAAGATCTTGCAATTCTGTCAAATGGTATGTCTCCTCATTAAATTTCTATTTGAATATCATGTTGTAATAATTTGGTGATTGTATTATTTTAAAGTGATCAAAACATGCCATACATAATATTATGTTGACTAGAGGAAAACTGAAAATTAGCCATTAATGTGTTGAAGACTTGTAAATGGTAGGTACTCAATAAATATTTCTTTATAATGAAATAGAAAGTTAAAGTCTCTTGCAACAGATTGTTATATGACCTGAGTAGAAAAAAAGGCCTTGTAATTTTATGAGTTCATAAATTACTAAATATGTACAACTCTAAACACATGTCATATGAACAGATAATATCCCATAAAATCTGTTATATTCTCATAAAAATAAATTTTCAATGTCAGACCAAAAAGAAAGTAATAACAATATCTAGCTTACTAGTTGCTTGCTAATGCCTTACATAATGTCCTTTAATTCAGATTTCAACCCAGTGACAGTAGGCTTAACTCCATTAAACAGGTGAAGAGACTGAGGTTCAAAAAGATTAACTAATTGGATCAAGGTTAAATCATCAATAAATGCATGTCTTGTTTATAAACTCAGCTCTGTCTTTTTAGTAGGTTTAACTAAAAAGGAGTGCCACACCTTTTTGGAAGAGAAAGGTAGATAAGTAATACCTCGAGGTAAATAATGTTTCAGAAAAAAAGCAATTCAACTAGGGAAAAGTGCACATAAATGATGCAGGATACATTTATGAACTGGGTTATATAACACAAAGTTTTCCAGAGTATCTACCAGCGCCCAAGGCAACTCTTCAGTAGAAAACCTTCATCTGTATTGCAAATACTACTTCTGTGTTTATCTACAGCCATGAACATCACATAATATTACAGATGGCTGGCTACATGATTTTATGGGGAGAACAATGAAAGCACAGAAGTTCAAGAGACCAGGAAAAACTGTGAGTTAGAGTTCATAGAAAGCTTTATGAATTTTGCAGTACTCTAATGTAATCCCAGGGGGAAAAATACTTGAATTGAGACACTTTCCCTCAGAAATCCTGACATCTTAATTCATTTCCTGAGCTTAAATATTCTAAGCTATCTGGTTGCACTGTAATAGCCTGGGCAAACATTTTTATTTATTTCACTGTTGATACCAATATTTGTGCTAAAAGCTGCTGCCTGCGTTATTTACTTATTTATTTATTTCCTAGAGATCAAATTATTGGCCTAGATATAACATGCTTCCCGGTGAAGTGCTCTTTGTGCTCATGAGCAAATGGAAAAAGCCTCCATTTTAAATGCATAATTTTGCCACATGACTGAATTAATTCATGTTATAAATATGATATGTAACCACTTGATATTCATGTCTGTGTATGTACAATGAAAGAGCAATAGAGGCATACAGTAGATAAATCAAGCAAGTGCCTTATTTGCATGGGTGGGTGTTCAATATGTCAAAATACTGCACCCAGTTCCAGTTCCCTCACTTAGCTTCTTTCAGCCTCAATTTTATTTCCCTTAGTATTTGTAATCCTGTTTTATTGGATTGACATTAGACCAAATAAGGCAATGGGAATGGATTTCTTTAAAATTGCTGTTTCACGCACACATTTTCTATCAATATAGGTTTACTTGGTAGCAAACACTTTTGGCTTCTCTTGTGTTTGTGGGGAAATAGGAAACAGAACAGGATAATTTTAAAACCAAACAATATAGCACTTTTAGGATGTTTACATAAGTTCAAAAAGAGGAGTCACTCTTAGGGGCATCTCACAGCAATGTAGACATCATGGTGAAACATTTTTGAATCTGAACTCCCAAGGTGCAGAGCAAATCCCAAAGCCTCTAAGAATGTTAGGTAGCGACACTTCTTTCGTGATCCCTCACCATTTGCACTTTGCTGGAATATGGAATAAGTAATGATAATTTAAACCTTAGTTCTATCATTTAACCTTTTTACTTAATTTCCCTGAACCTCAATTTCTTGCCTGTCAAATGCATACAGTATCTTCCTCACATTTCTGTTGTCAAGACTGAAGGAGACAATATATATAAAAAGCCCTTGTGAATTGCAGTGCTTTCTACAGAGAACAAGTTATCGTGACAATCTGCTTAGATTATCTAGATACCCTTTCAAGATGTCAGTTTCCTACTCATGTGGAAAAATGTGTTAATAAAATAATAATAGGATGAATAGAATTTGGTTTAAATGTACATTTCTGATTGCTTTCTTTCATATTTAAAACCTTATCTTAATACTTAAAATATTGCTTAAGCATGACCAGATGGTGGCACAGTTGATAGAGCATAGGCCTGGGATGCTGTGGACCCAGGTTCAATACGCCGAAGTCTCTAGCTTGAGTATGGGATCGCCGGCTTGAGTGTGGGATCATAGACATGACTCCATGTTCGCTGGCTTGAGCCCAAAGGTTGCTGGTTTGAAGCCCAAGCTCACTGGCTTGAGTCCAAGGTTGCTGGTTTGAGCAAGGGGTCACTTGCTCAGCTGGAGCCCCCCCATCAAGGCACATATGAGAAGGCAATCAATGAACAACTTAAGATACTGCAAAGAAGAACTGATGCTTCTCACTTCTCTCCCTTCCAGTCTGTCCCTGTCTGTCTGTCTGTCTCTCACTAAAAAAAAAATAAAATAAAATATTGCTTAAATATAAGCAAGAGATTTCTAAAGAAAACATTTCCTAAGAATTAATCCTCCCTAAATGTTATAAGAAATGATGAACAGCCACAGTGCAGTATGCAATAAGTAGACATATGGACTCCCTGCATGCCTGTACCTAGACTCAGAGCTAAGAACACCCTGGCTTCCTCCCAAGGCTGGAGATAGGACTCAGGGCTTACTTTTCTCATTAGCAGCTAATAAAAAAGGGGATATTGATATTTATGTTACCATAATCTGACATAATTTTTATCTGTTTTTAGGTTTTCTGATTGTTCTGTTACCCAGTTCCTGTTGAACCTGTAGATATATGAAGAAGATAAGCTCTCCCTCACAGTCATTTCCCTGAGCATTCTATCTCATTTATTTATTTTCCCCAATTTGGAAATATATATAACTGTAACTCATTACTGCAGTCTGCCATAGAAACACTATCATTGAGTTATACATGTTTTAATGCTGTTCCCTAAAATGTTATAAAAATTGATTAAAAAATCTCCAACCTTATAAAGAGCTTCTTGGCATATTTTATAAAAATCACTGTCAGAGATAGTATTGATGTTTTCTGATGCTTTGCTAAATATTTCTTTTAGAATCTAGCACTAGAGAAATGTCACTGATCTCCAAACTGATTATTTTCATCAGACAATGAAAACCCAAGTTCCATTTCAGCAAAGACCTAGGTTGATGTGTTCACCTTTGTGAAGCTCAGGACAATGGAGCGTATATAACAGGGACTCTAATATTTTTTGAATGAATTGATTCACCTATAATTTCTCTTTTTACATTGGTTGCAAGAAAACTTAAGGCTCAGTATAACTGCAATAGTCTATGTTGTTGATATATACTTATTTTTATCAACAGTTCTGCTTTTACAATTTTCAGTTTCCCTTTACAATCTTATTGAATATGTTTTAATTATAAGCCACTGAAATTTCTTTTGAAAACTAGTATGGAATATCATAAAAATATACTTTATTTTCTGGATGATAAAAGACAAAATAATTTAACTTCATGTTATTTTTTTCATCTAACAATTTATGAAAGTAAGCGCATTAGCCCTAAAAAAATATGTAGCCATTTTTTCTGAAACATGGTCAGACTTTTAGGGAGAAAAACAACACAAGCAGAAAATACATATACCAGATGATGAAAAAGAAAATAGTTGAACTTCACTTTTTCTTTCATTATAAGACATGAGGAAGGATGTGTGTGTGTGTGTGTGTCTGTGTGTGTGTGTGTGTGTATAATTTATATATAAAATATACTTTTAAAGAAAATTCTGCAAAATTCAAGAGATGTAAAACATTTGCTATTGTAAAACTCCCAGAAAGTTTAATGTTAACAATGAAAATCCCTAAAAGCCCTAGCTCTGTGGCTTTATAGAATTGTGTTCTCTAAACCTTTTTGCAAGTGAAGAGAAAAATCTAACACTAAGCCCAAACTTTAGACTGATGAGGGGAAAATAACATTCAGTGGCGTGTTTAGCTTATTAGACAAGGATCCTGTCACGTTGCCTTGAAACAATGCAATCCAAAGCTCTGATTCAGGGCTCACTAATGCCTTGTGTTTCATTAAAGGAGAGAGGACAGAAGAGAGACCAAAGTCAGATACAACCACAAGTAAAGCTGGCAGGGATGATCTGACAAATTCTTTGTTTTCCTAGTGTCAACAGCACTTTTGTGCCTGTGAGGATCATGGAATTCACAGCTCTAATACTCTCAGGTTCTTGTTGGAGGCACTGCTCCCTTTCTTTCTTTCTTTCTTTCTTTCTTTCTTTCTTTCTTTCTTTCTTTCTTTCTTTCTTTCTTTCTTTTTCTTTCTTTCTTTCTTTCTTTCTTTCTTTCTTTCTTTCTTTCTCTTTCTTTCTTTCTTTCTTTCTTTCTTTCTTTCTTTCTTTCTTTCTTTCTTTCTTTCTTATCTTTTTTCTTTTTATAAATCAGCACCTGCTGGTTCTTACTGGAATTTCTTTCTTTTAGATAATATTACAAATAAAAGAGCATATTTAAGACCTAAGAATTCTTCAAATTTCCATATTTGTAATTAGAAATGTCTGTTCTTGTATTAAAAGTTTTAAGATAGGCTCAAAGGATAAGAGTCGGGTGGGGGGTGTTGCGAAAGGTTTTTAACCTCTAGTATTAATGACATATGCAGAAAAAATGAGAGCATGTTAAGATCAGTACTTCCCTCTGGTGGGAGAGTTCATGAATGTTTTGCCTAACAGGAGAAATGACTGACATTAAATTAGCTGTGAGCACACAGCAAACTTCTAGGAATGAGTCACACAGTTCCTGTTTGCACTCCTTGGGAAGTTTTGAGCATGTGAAACAGAAATTAGGAGGACATGCTGTTCTGTCTTTAGTGCTTTCTCAGTCAACCTCCAGTGCTTGCTTTATTATTTATTTATTTATTTATTTCTGATACCTTGTAAAATTATGGTCACTTATTTTAGTGCTTATGTAACTTATTCTTATTCTAGGTTTTAGTAATAATTATTTGGAATAAGTGAGTACTGACATTTTAAATAGAAGTATTAAAAAAAGAAATTAATAGGATGTGACATACTGAGTCTCAAACTGTTTTCTTTTCAATTTCCTGAAGTTTGTGGTCCAAACTTCAGGAAAATACAAATACTGTTGGAAGCTTGGAAATGTTGAGTTACATGACTGTTATTTTAATTATGTCTAATAAGGGGTACACATTGTGTTTTAATAAAGTCATCAATAAAGATAGAAATATCTAAGTTAAAGTCAAAGAAAATTATTAAGTATATAATTAATGCTTAATTAGAAATTGCAAGCTTAATTGACATCATCTTCATTCCTGTCTTAAATTTGGATTTCAACAGGTATGTGTTTTTAAACTTTACTTTTATCTTAGAAGTTTTTCTTGAGGATTTAATACATAAATCTGATGGCAAAACAGAAGACTTTGAAAGACACAATAGTTTTCATTTGCATGTATTTCTTTTTCATGTTCAATAAAGTGATAAAATATAAAATAATGCCAATTAAAATCATTGACACTGAGCCTGACCAGGCAGTGGTGCAGTGGATAGAGCATCAGCTTGGGATGCAGAGGACCCAGGTTTGAAACCCTGAGGTCACTGACTTGAGCGTGGGTTCACCACCTTGAGTGTGGGTCACTAGCTTGAGTGTGGGATAATAGACATGACCTCATGGTCAACAGCTTGAAGCCCAACCAAGGTTAGTGGCTTGAGTCCAAGGTCGCTGGCTTGAGCAAGGAATCAGTAGCTCTGCTGCACCCTTCCAGTCAAGGCACATATGAAAAAGCAATCAATGAATAACTAAGGTGCAGCGATGAAGAACTGATGCTTCACCCCTCTTTCCCTTCCTGTCTGTCTATCCTTATCTTTCCTTTTCTGTCTCTCTCTTTAAAAAAAAAAAAAACATTGACATTGATAATCAGAAACTGTTTGAAACCAAACTTAAATATAAAATATTTTTGGGAGAAAAATTTAACCACCTGAAACCCATATATTTTCATATCGACAATAATTAAAATGAAGATTTCTTTGCTTCAGGGACAATATTCTCAGAAAGAGGTTGTTTAATTTTCCTATGAAACCAATGATGGATGATTCAATGTAGAAATATTCATAGAACATTAAATTTTTTTTTCAAATGAATTAATTTTCCAAACAGGTATAAAAGTATTTTAAGCATAGTTAGTAAGCTACTCCTTGGAAGAAAATAAGATCCTTATAAAATCTAGAAGTATTTTAGGCTACAGTAAAATTAAATGTACCAGGTAGTGGCTTATAACACTGTCAAGATACAGTTATTATATTTAATAAAGCTATAGAATTTAAATTTGATTTCACTTAACACATGAAATATGTATTATTAGCTTCAGAACTTAATTATCTATTATTATCTTTTATTACTTTTAATATTTTCCTGTATCAGCATATTCTAAAGTATATTCTTGGGAACACTAGTACTGTAATAATAGCCTCATACAAAAAATGTTATACATCAAATAAGTTCAATAAAATTTATGTGTTTTAAGATGTATTCATAATTATTTTAGGTATGATAATGACATTGTAATATTGTTTAAAAAAACATTTGATCTTTTAAAGATGCAAGTTAAAGTATTTATGAATGCAATGCCTCATATTTTGAAAGTTGGAAGTAAAGATAAGAGTAGAAATAAAGATAGTTCAGCCATGGGATGATTTTATTGAATTTTAGTGATGAGTACAGGTGGGTTCATTATACCATCCAGCCTACATTATGTGTGTTTTCTGCTGATTAGTAATTCTCCATATTTAAAAAATGAGTGAATAAATAATAAAAGATACATATCTCAAAATTTTCTTATAGTGCACACAGGCAGTATGAGAAATCCTGGATAAAAAAAATATTTAACTGTGCTCTTCCTCAAAATATTGATCATGAACTATTCTTTTCAAGGAACACCTATTAATATCTCTCCTGGACATTTTGGGAACAGCTATACAATAGTAGAACTAATGTTTTTCCATGTATCACTGTCCATTATAATTCTAGATTACTATCACATGAAAAGTTCTATTACATGTTGAAGAACATTAAGATTAAAATGAAAAATTAAAAAGAATTCTTTTATTATTTTCAAATTCTAAGAGGTCTGAAATATTTATAAGTAAAATGTCTAATTGATGATTTTTTCAATTTCATTATTTAGTTTGTATATAAATATAACATCAGAAATATAGTTGACGAAAGTGCAATTTCAAAAAGAATGAGTGGTAGTGCATATTTTGAAAGATAAGAAGCAATTTATTAATATTTTGATTGATTATTTAGCCATAAATCTAGTTACAAATAGCTTAATAGCTAAATGGAAAACTGTTAAATAGCTAAATGGAAAGTTGTTTGAAAAAACCCACTTATTGTAATCAACTTCAATAATTGAATTTTTATATTTTTTATCCTAATTTTATATAAAATTTAAGGATCTATTGAAATCCTATTTGCATACCTATAAATTATTTCATACCCTAGGAAAATTACATTAGGTAGAAATATTCCTCAAAATAAAATCCTATAATTGCTAAATAAAATGTACATTTTTACATAAAATGCTTTGTAATTTTGTATGTGTCAGAAGACACATTTATTTGTTTCTTTTTTCTTTTCTGTGAGATAGAAAGAGAGAGAGAGACAGACAGACAGGAAGAGAGAGATGTGAAGCATCAACTCGTAGTTGCAGCACTTTAGTTGTTCATTGATTGCTTCTCATATGTGTCTTGACTGGGGGACTCCAGCTGAGCCAGTGACCCCTTACTCAAGTTAGCAACATTGGGCTTCAAGCCAGCAACTGTGGGATCATGTCAGTGATCCCACTCTCAAGCCTGATGAGCCTGTATTCAAGCCAACGACCTTGTGGTTTCCAACCTGGAACCTCAGCATCCCAGGTCGACACTGCACCATGCCAGTCACGCGATACATTTTATTTTCTAAGTATATTTAAAAAACATTATTTTTTAAAATGAATTATACATACCTTTTTTAACTTTCTATCTAAATAGAGGCAGTCTGTATTACTATTTATAGCTATCTTTTCTTTCCAGCTTTTTTAAGAGACTAGCAAACACTTTTATTGTTGACTTTTATGAAAATTCAAACAAGAACATTTGCATTTATTACAATATACTGCCAAAAACTGCATTAATTTCCACTGATGCTCATTAATTTGATAAATGTTTTGTCATTTGTACCATTTGCACTGTCAAAACAAGTTAATTATATCTTACTGACATTTTTGACAATTGCTTTAACTCTGGCAAAAATAATGTGTCTTATTTGTTTCAAAAACTTCACTCTTGCCTATTGAAAGGCTGAATGAAGCAAAAGAAGACTTAGCACATGTCAGCAGTCTTATAAGGTTCAACTCAGGCTCAATGGTAAACAATGAATTCTCAGAATTATTTGTAGAAGTGCTCATATTTTGTAATAGAAAATATTATGTACCTGCATAATCTGTTCTTGCATAATGTCCATCTTCAGATTTAGTAGTTGTAGTTGTGTTATCTGTGTAAAAGAAATTGACAATAAGGAATGACTAACTATTTCTTAATTTCTACTGTCAAAGATATTGTCCCTCAACAGTATTTTCATTGCAATTTAGGTCTTTTTACAACTATACTTCTAAGCAGCCTTTATACAAAGACAGATTCACAATGTTAATTTCAGTTTGAGGGTGAACAATAGAACAATATAGTTATCTAAAGTTTAGGCCAAGGAGATTATAATTATAACTAATATAGGTTGGGTAAAAAAATAAGAAGTAAAAAATCAACAATTTTTTTTCTAAATAAGAAATAAAATATAATATTTTGGTATATCCTGTTCTAAAAAATGTACTTAAAATAATTCTATTAAATTAATACATAAAAATATTATGGTTTACTTTCAAGGTTGTCTAATAAAATCTTAAAATGTTCTCTAAAATGATTTTGACTTTTTTTTTCCTCTGCAAGGAAACTGTTATCTTTTGAATATTAGCTTCTGTGTGTTATGACATTGTGAAGACACAGTCCCATTATATAAAAAAGATATGGACTATCGTCGATAGGACCTCAAACTCTTAAAATCAACACTAATGCTGCAGTATACTCTACTATCCATTATAAATCAGAACTGCCTTTCGGAAATGAAACAGCTGCCTAACAAGCAGTTATCTTCACTTTTTATTTCTACACAAAGACTAAAAACATTATTTGAAATGAATTTTAGTAGGAACATTACCTTGACATCGACCCAATGACATGACTTCAATTTTCTCCTGTTTTTGACATGATGCTTCTTTGATTTGACATGCATTATCATAAGATTTCCCATCAGAAGCACAGAGGGGATTGAAGTTGGTTTGAGAGCAGTCAATGTTGCACACACACCTAAAGAAAGAGAGAAATAAAAACGTGTCACATCAATAGTGTTGTTACCACATTATAAATAAAACACAAAGTGGAAAAATTGCTAGCTTGGCAAAACACAAGTTGGTAAAACTGGATTGTTTTTTTCCAGGGAAGTTTCTTCACTTTTCTAGATGATATAAAATGATACACAGAACTAATCAAAAATAATTCAGACAACTGAGGAATGGATAAAAAATAAAAAAGGGTAACTCAGAAAATAATCATCAGTTAATCTCTGCCACCAGAACGTTTAAAACATGTTCATAAACCTTCATGCTGATGCCTGCAGATTCTGAATAGGCTGAAGTAGCTATGAAACTCTGCTTTACAATCTCCTTAAATGAAATCTTACTGTGTTAGTTTTTTTCTCAGGATATTTGGATGGTGAAAGCCTGAGGAAAATGATGCAGATGATATTTAACAGAAAGTAAACAAGGAGACTATTTGGAAGGTAATCAGAAGTTAAATTCCCTCAGCATACATGAGGATGCAGATAAATTGTGCCAAACTGGAATCTTGACATTTGGGGGGGGGGCATTAAACCCTTTGAAAATCAAATGGAAGGTATTTATCTCTCCTCAGAAATACCCATACTCAGATACACAACTCTATATAATGTTTTAGGGGCTTCGTGAGCCCCTTGAAGCCTATTTTATGGCCGCTACCCAGATATAATACTCTTTTTCTACTTCAGTTTTAAATTACAAATTAGCACTCATGATCTTAGTATGTTTCTTAATATAAAAAAAATTTGGGGAATTAATGAGAATTAGGTCACCTGCATTAGAATTAGATATTTTAAAGCATTTTTTTTAAGTGAGAGGAGGGGAGATAGAAAGACAGACTCCTGTATGTGCCCCAGCCAGGATCCACCTGGCAACTCTCACCTGGGGCCTTTGCTCAAGCCAATCAAGCTACTGGCTGTGGGAAGGGAAAAGAGGGTGGGAGAGGCAAGGGGAAGAGAAGCAGATTGGTTGCTTCTCATGTGGGTCCTGACTGGGGATCAAATCCCAGACATTCACACTCCAAGCCAATGGTCCATCCACTGAGCCAATCAGCTGGGGCCTAAAGTACCTTTTAATGGTGTTTTTCTATTATAATTTTCTATATTTTACAATATACTGTTACTCAGAATATCATGTTGTTTCTTTGTTTGCAAATATTTATTGCCATATTTTAAATGTTTATTAATAGTTATACTATATTTCTAATTAGATGATACACATCTCAAAGTGATGAACTACACATTTTATTTCTGAATATCTTTCTTAGAACTGGGCATATACTATAATGATAACAATAACAAGCAGCTTATTACTTGCTGAATTCTTAACATGTGTAGCTTTATTTAATTGTCACAATAGCTATTTTATAGACCAAAGGTATTATATAAGGTCAGAAAGCTAGTAATCTGGAATGGGTTCTTCTATGGATGCATTAAAGTAAAATACAATCCCTTTTCATCTTGCTATGGAATGTGTATTAAATTTTCAGAAATACTAAAATATACTGATTCATCTGAGGGTAGAGCCTAGGATTCTGCATTCTCAAGCAATGGGCCTGGCATCAGTATCACTTCCTGAGAATCACAGCTTGATGGGTTTGCTGAATGTGTGAGGGTTTGTCTACACACCAGTGCTTCTCAAAGTGTAGTTCTCTAGACCATCTATATCAGAATAATCTAGATCTCTGTGAAAAAGGCTGGCAGAAAATGTGCTAATTCACCTTTTTTTTTTCTTTTTTATAAGAGAATTGCTTCAGGAACATAGTTATTTTTACTTTCACCTATTTAGAAACAAATAGATAGGACAGATGGTAACCATCTCTAAATGCTCAAGTCATTGAGAAGTGGTGTTCCTACTTTGGCTGTGATGTTGCCATGTGGTGACAGCTACTGGGATCATGACATTGCTATCTAGATTGATTCTTGACATCTGAAAAATCTGAGATCAGGAGCTGCCTGTATCTTCAAAGAGCTTTTGATTTTTTTTTATAGTAGATCTAGAGAAGTGACTTTGTAGATCAGGCATTTGTATTTTTTAAAAAGTGGTTCCATTTACCGGCAAGCCAGTTTAAGTTTTCAGAGTTGTGTTAAACTCTAAGGACTATCATCATAAAAGACACCAAAATAATTATTTGTTAGCAGAAGAACAGAGAGAAAGGTAGATTCTCTCTCCTATCAGTAGCTTATGTAACATATCAAGGACTTTGCAGGTATCTGTAAATTAAGACTAAAAATATTTTGAGATGTACACCATACATAATCTTGACAAAAAAAATGACTGGCAGTTCAGAGATCCATTTGATAACATAACAAAATGGTGAAATAGAATAAAGATGGAAAGAAAAAACTTGGTTCAAATGAATTGGCTTGATTTAATGAATGTTTCAGTGAAAAATTTACTTAACATTAAGCTATAGCACCAAATTAACACAGTTGTTCAGGATATCTTATAAAAATTCTCCTTTTCTAATTGGCTTTTTTCTTTGTTTGTTTGATCTGAATTTAGTTATTTGCTGCTGCTCATATCTTCTCTTTCACTTCCTAGCATTGCTCACTCAGGGCCTCCTTTCAAGTTTGTTTTCCCTTTGGAAGTTCTAGACTCTTGCTGCCTCAAATCAAGTTTTTAGGGGATGGGTAAAAAAAAGTGTAGACATTTGGTATTTTTCTTCTCATTGCAAAAGACGAATCTTGGTTCTTTGAGGTAAAAGTAAGGTACAGTTATACTGGGTTATAAGCCTTATAAAAGCATGAATTATATTTATCTTTTTCTCTGCTGTACACTATTATTATATTTCCCTTCTTTTCCTGTATTCTATGACCTTCTACATATTAAATAAATGCTCATGAATTTCATCAACCACTGAAAACTGGAGAATATTTTTCTTTCTTTGAATAAGTGGAAGAAGCTTTAACAATTTGCTGAAATGGCTTGATAACCATTGAACAATATTCTTGGCAAATATTAAGTGTTCTCACTGAGATCAAATGAATATTCACTTGAATTTGAAGATAATAATAATAATAATAATAATAATAATAGTTAACTTAATGATAGTGTCTGTCCCAGTGCTATATGCCTTATATGTTATTACTCCTTTCATTCTCCTAGCTCTATGAGGTAGCTACTATTACTACCTCCATCTTACAGATAAGAAAATTGAGGCTTGAGGGTCACACAAATTGTAAAGGAAGAACCCAATTTCATATATAGGCAGTCTGATGCCAGAGCCCACACTGTTCTACATACTGTTCACTATAACAAAAAACAAGACAAACCAAATTTCTACTATTAACTAATTAGAGGAATATTTAGATGAATAAGACTTGAAAAAAGAAAAACAAGGCTATGCCTACTGCTGGAATATTTATCATGATTTTATAAATTTAACTCACATTGATTTTTAGTCTTTGTATTCCCAAACAAGTGATTCAGGCCTTTTCATATCAGTGAGTATGAATTTTAAGACATTCTGAACTGGAGTTCAAAGGACTAACTTATCTGACAATTTAAGACATCAGTTGTACAGAATATTTCATCTTTAACAAAACTCTATATAATGGTGGCATCACATAAAAACACACTTAGACCACACATACGCAAAAAAACACACCCAAACTGACTCTACTGAAATTACAAAATTGGAAAATTTTAGCACAAAATCTTTCCAAGTCTCTGCTTTGGAACTTTTAAAGAGTCTGAAATTTTTAGAAATCCATATCTATGGGGCGGAGGGTTTGTGTGTTTATATGAGTGAATAAATTTGTGAGTGGTGTGTGTGTAAAGTGGGCTCTGTGGTGGCATTTACTGCATTGTTCATGTGCCTATTTACTAATTTATATCTTCACTTTTCTGCAACCTTCTCAAGGCACTGTGTCTTTTTCACCATTGATTTTCTGGTACCTAGTACAGTACATCATAGCAAGTTTTCAATAAATGCATGTTGAATTAATTACTGAGATAATAATAGGATGGCTTGGTGGGAGTTAAAGAAAACAGTCATTGTTCTGCACATTAACACACCAGAGAAGGAACCAGTTTTATGTTCACTTAAACTCTCACCTAACTTTGTGCTACTTGGCACATGGACTCTCTAAGGAAGGAGAAGAGGTCTTTGAAGAACTAAGGTTCACCTTCCTCCTTTTATTCTTTTCTGTACAAAGGAAACAACACTAGCCCTTAGTGGCTTCAACAGTACTGGAATCCAATTGTGAACAGGAGATTTTTAGCAGGCTATGACTTATATATCATGGTGTTTAGGTGTAGTTTTGGGGAACCAGTATAATTTAAACATGGCAGTGACTTAGTTTTTTGTTACTTCAAACCACTAGAAAAATATAAGGCTCTGATAAGAAGGTGACATAATTATTATATAGCGTGATATGGGGGTTGCAGGTCACTGTACTTTAGCAGCTTATGTAAATTAATCCAGGGTTTTTGTGGGGGCTTTTTTGTTGTTGTTCTTTCTCCAGAAATGAGAAGCAGACATTTTTAAAACAGAGCTATCCTTTCTTTCCTGCCTTTGGCAAATAATTACATTATTATCCATTATGAGAGGAGTAACTAGTTAATTACAGCATGTCACAAGCATTTAATGTGAGCCAAGGATTTGTTAGGCTGAGGACTCCATAGATGCCTATAGGGTTTTTTTTCCTTTTTCTTTTTTTCTTCTTTTTTAACCTATCTTAGTCTTTTGACATTTTGGCACTACAATCACATAGATTTCTTTTCTTCTAGGCTATGAAGAAAAAGAATAAGTCTTACTTCAAAATAGTAATTTTAGGGGTCTCTATGTGGAAATACAACCCTTTAAAATCCTTCAAAGAAAATTAACACTGACTGAAATCTTTAGCTTTCTAAATTGTTAGAAAGGAAACACGCAATAATTTTTTAAAAGCACTTGATGGAGTGAAAGCCTAAATTATAGAAAATAAAAGGTGGTGTCTAAGACAACCCACATACATTTATAATTACCTCATTTGGGGGGGGTCTTGACTTAATTTAGTTCTCTGCCTCTCTTAAAATGTCTCTCTCAAAGACATACTGCAATGAGGTAAGTATGCATCTCCCACGTATTTAGGAATGCCTCATTGTCCAGGTGTGTGAGGATACTAATGCTGCCAGGTAGCCAATTAGTCATTCATACGTCTGGTTTGTGGCTGCCCTCTAATTTCACTAGATTTTGTTTCATCCGTTAAACATGCCTGTCATTTACTCTTCTCCCAAGGTCCTTGACTGGGTTTCTATTCCAAATTTTGACCATACAGCATTTCTAATCAGTTTTAAGGCAACCAGTAAGGTTACAGTAAGGATGGCTTGCTGGTTTGTTTTGGACCTTGACTGGTTTATTTATTGGATCCTGTCTCTGAAGTATTAGACAGACCTCTTCTGGCCTGGCCAGTAAATGAAGTCATGGCTGCTGTCTATGCTCCATCAGAACTGTAATGGATGAGCTGCATTGTCTTAGTAAGAGTAAAAATAGTGTGTGCCTTTTATTCAAGACCCTTGTGATACAATTTGACTCTATTTACTCATTAACTCTCACATCACTTCGGTTGATGAAATGCAATTTTAAGTATTTTATCTGTAAAGAAACTATAATTCAGAATTAACTGTGAGATTTGAGGAAAATAAATGAGATGTAAAAATCTAGTGAAAACTTAAATTCTTTATACTAAGTGTATAAAAGTGCTGATTGAGAGGTAAGACTAAAAAGTTTACCATATTTTTACTCAGGTTACAGATGTAAGTTTGGGCCAATACACACACGTGTGCGCATACACACAAGTATATAGTTTTTGGTTTTGGGGGTTATTTTTTTCTTTGGAAAAGGACTATCCTTTTAGTTTTGAATCCTGGGAGGAACAACACCCTTCTTCAGACACATTACCAGACCTGCAGTGAGATTTCCCAAAGTTACCAGGCTTATCTTGTACGTGGAAAAATCTTAGTTGCTATTAATATCTATCTCTTCGTAAGGAGTTAAAGCATAGATAGAAGTTGGCCTATTAGATGGGAAGTTCTCAGGAATGTTGGGGAAGCGCCTAGGACAACAAATAACTATTTGAGGGGTATCTACATGGAGGGAAACTGAGTTGGGAAACCCTTCCCTTGGTGGTGCCAGAACTTTCTAAAACAGAATCACATATTGACTAGGCAGAACCATTTCTGGGAAAGATACCAACGGTCACATACAAAAATAATGTCTAATATAATAATAACAGTTGATGGGGAATGAGACTAGATCCTGAAATTTGGTATTAGACCTATATTTAATTGAGGTTTGATAATATACTAGCTGTATGGCCTTGGACTAGTTACTTAACTTCCCAAAGCCTGTGAAAATAAAAAGTAACTTAAGACAATAGGAATTAAATTAAATGATGTACATAAATTGCTTAACAATGGTTCTGAGAAGTTGTAATTGCCCAATTAATATTGATCATTAATAACTTTTAGCTTAATGGTTTTCAATCTTAGATGCAGATCCAACCCTTGCAGAACATTTCAACCTTGAACTCCAAACCAAAGATTCTCACTGAGGAGCTCTGGTGTGAGATCGAGGTGATTGTGGTCATCGGAACTGCTGCAGGTGCTTCTGCTGTGCAGCTGTGGTGGGCTGTAATTATAGTAAATACTTTCTTATCTTCTAAGACTAAGAGATTTCCCAAATTTATTGTGTTCAAGATTTACCATGAGAGATTCTAATGCAATAGGTCTGAAGTAGGATTCAAATCAGCATTTTAAGCAAGTTACTTTGCTCTCTGAGGCAGATAGTTTGCATAGTCTGTTGAGAAATCT
Organism: Rhynchonycteris naso; assembly: GCA_037038555.1. Classification (NCBI taxonomy): domain Eukaryota; kingdom Metazoa; phylum Chordata; class Mammalia; order Chiroptera; family Emballonuridae; genus Rhynchonycteris; species Rhynchonycteris naso. The sequence continues at coordinate 41,485,513 of CM072997.1, read as the reverse complement.
CAGCTATTCTGGCTCTTACCACACCCTTTTTCTTTCTTCCTTTCATTCTATTATAAAAAGTTTAATATTCTTGCTTAACATACATGCTCCAGTGACATGTATTAAAATGCTTTCTCCACATGCTACAGGTGTTATCTGTGTGGTGACAGGGACAAGTGATTAAATGCACTGATTCAAAAGCATCAGTGATAGAGCAGTCAGCAGAACAGTGGTGATAAAGGAAACAAAACTGTGGAGGGGCTCCCCGATGCCAGACATTTAGCTACTCTGCAAGATACTCATGTTTATGCTCACAAGATAGGGAGAAATAGGTGGGAACTGAGCTACCTCAAAAGATGGGTAGGATTTAACAGAATCATGGTAACGTGAAGGACATGGGGCAATGTGTGGAGGCAGACACCGCACTGAGTACTGGAGGACCATGAATAGCTCTGATTGAAATAAGCTCTTCCCATCGAAAGCGGCAGAAGACAACACTCTAGACAGATTGCAAAGGCCCTCAATTCCAGTCCAAGGAGTGGCCTTTATCTTCTAGGTAATGGGGAGTCCTGAGAGCTTTCTGAGCATGGGGTGATGAGAAGGTCAACATGACGAAAGGGGTGCTTTAGGAAGATTAAGCTCACATTGGAGTGCGAGCAGAGGGACTAGTCATCAGGCTATTGCCTCAGCTAGGGAACGAGGGAAAGCCCAGGACTGAAGCATTCACGTTAAGAAAGAAAAAGAAGACACAATTGGGCTTAGTGATTTGATACTTAAGGCATATCACAGCCAACCACAAAGGCAAAAATATCACCATCGTGCGTTTCCTGCTCTACCCTTTCCTGCTTTTTTCCTGATCTGTTTTGTGTTCCAAATCCATTAGTGATGAGAGGAGCAGACAGGCTCAGGGAGGCAGCTGCATGAGGAACTCAGGAAAGCATGCTTTTCTTTCCTGGTTGAAATAATTTTCTTCCTTTTCTACTGAGACAGAGGCAAGCAGGGTTCTACCCTGACAGCATGTAAGCACTCTAACTGCAGTTTAAAGTGATCTATGCCTTGTCTTAATGCATACCCTGCCTGATCTCAGGATTAATTTAAGATGACTGAGGCAGCAGATACTGTTAATACCCACTGCCTTAGAGAGCAAATAAGGCTCCCCCTAAAGCAGCCCCTCTTCAGTCTACACGACATAGTTGAAGAGGGATTGGACTCATAATCCTGCTTTCTCTATCACGGTTGCATTTTTTTTTCAGGATTCTTTTTTTTTTGAAACAGCTGCATTTACATCTTAAAATAATTAAAGTAAACAATTCTTCTTCCTCATATATATTTTTTAAAGTTTTATGAAGTAAAAAATCCTCATTAGCATCATGTGTATGCTCCTGCTCATTAAGCTGGAAAACATTTTCAATAACTAAGAGTGACTCTGTGATTACTAAGAAGGCTGGTCTCTCCAACTAGATGGCCTTTAATACATAATGAAATGAGAAACCCCCAGACTAAATAGTTGAAAAACAGTACAATGAAATGAGGGGGAAATCACATTTGATTACATTACAGACTAAATTCTCACTTGCTTCTTCTGTCACAATCATGTGGAATGTTTCAGTGCTTTCCTGTGAGCCCAGCTGTGGGATCGATTGTGCTACCCCCTCAGCCAGTAGGAAGCCTTCATGTTCAGAATTTACAAGCTGGCCCTCTGGTATGCTTTCATTTGACAAAGAACTTTCAGGAATAAATATGTGTGAACATCATTACAATCTAGATTTTCCACAAGCTTCACTTTAATATCATACCCTGAATTTTATCCATGAGATATAAGGAACAGTAGATGAAAAATTGCACTGCATTGTGGAAAAAAATTGCTAGTGAAAATATTGTCCATTACATTGTTCAGGTGGTTTTGATTTGCTTGTTTAAATTTTATTTATTTTTCTCTAAGGACATTCATGATAATGCTTCACAGAGAAAAAAAGGTAGTTTCACTTGATGATCTGGCATATCTCCTTTTAGTAGATAATGTCAGTTTAAAACCTAATATATTTTCCTTTTATTCCTTGGTTCTCAAGGAGCTTGGAGATAAGTAGTAAGAGAGAAAATGTGTGTGTGTTGTGTTTTGAATGAATGGTGGGTGTTGCCTGGGAACAACAAAATATCTGTCCAACAAGTTTAAATCAATTTTATCAGTCTTGTGATATAAAGGTAAGAAAATATGATGAGATTTGTATACTTATAACATTTCCTTACAGAATTAATTCTCTGTGTTTTTGTGACATGGTTTTTGCAGATATCAACAAAGTTTATGCTGTTATAATTGGGCATAAAAATAAAGCACTGATTCAATTATTCTGGCATAAACTAAGTTCATTCATAATTAAAAGTTGTATCAAATGATCTCCGTTTATGATTACATCATCCTTTATTTTTTACTGATTAATTTGAGGGTCAACTTAATTTTAATTTAAAATAATATTGAATACATATTATAATATGCTATCATAAATGTCATTATTGGGATAATAAAAATTATAATAAAAATATTCAGCGGGAATTTGTGCCTTAACCCTGGAAAGAGAAGATAGAGAAAATAACTAAAGAAGGAGGATACCTTAACTTTATCTGTAATGTTACGTTGCTTAGGAAAAGATCAAACACAGAAATGACAAAATGTTTGTATTTGTTAAAGCTAGGTGGTAGAGGAGCAAGTGTTAAATCATCTTTGAGAGTTTCAAAATATAACTAAAAATAAAAATATTAAATTTGACAATTGGTTTAAAGTGATTATATTACCATGCTTGGTAAATAAATTTTGCATTGATTTAGATCTGAAAGATTCATTTGTAAATTGCTTAAACCAAATATGAAAAAAATTATATGTACCTGAAGAAATTCCAGTGGAATAAAATGTTTCTTTGTAAATAACTAAGATTGAGCTTGTCTCTACAAATATGACTTTCAAGCAGAGTTTATTATTGAAGGGAATCTTCTCTGTCTTCCTCTTTCTCTCCTTCTATTGCTTCTTGACTCAATGAAATGTTAAACTAGCAAACACATGGTGGCATTTTAGTTTACTGGCCCAAATCAGCGCTGACTTCCTGCAATACTGCTAGTGTGTTCTCCTTGCTCTATACAGGGCTATATGGTGGTGTCGTTGGCTAAAAATAGTTGTGAGCTATTCCAAAGCCTTTAGGATGAAGGCATTTACATAGAAATGTTTGAACATTTTACCTTGAAAGAAGAAGGCTTCAGAGTATTCTCCAAAATAGTAAGCTTTAAAGGGTAAGAAGGAAAAGGATGGGTGACTGCCTCCTGCTGTGAGTTCCCATAGGTCCTCTTGCTAAAGGTGTTTGTAGAGCTGCAGCTATTACTGGCAGATGCATTCCCATCACCCACTGCTTTTTTAAAATTCCTAAGCACATGCAAATTCACTTATCACAATTCTCTTAATTTAGGTTAATACCATAAGCATCAAATACCTACCAGGTGCCAGATATTTGGGTAAACATCAGAGACACTGATCTGGCTCATGTGATCCCAGCTGGTGACAGAGATCACAATGAAATGATAAAAGTCAAGTATGCATAATGTCATCAGAGCTGGGTTCTGCTGGCATGGACAATGTGTTTGGACAGCAGCGTGGAGAAATAATGGCTTCTAGCTGCGGAGTCCAGAAAGGATTCTCAGAGACTGTGATGCATGGACTAGAACTTTAAGCAGTGAGACTTGTGCCAATAGACTTCCGAGTCCTTTTCTCCACTGAGAAAACAATATTATTTTTCATCCTCTTTCCCCTGTTGACTTCTCTCCTGTGTGTTCATTTAAAAAGTACATGATAACTCAAACTCTTGTGTTTCTTATTAGAAATGACCTTATATGTGTCCTGTTTGGGACACAGAGCCATAGGAGGTTCTGGAAGCCAGGCCAGGCCACTGAAAGAATCTTGTGCCAGGAATCAAGACTCTAGGGTCTTGTGCGGGCACTTAACCTCTCTAGCTGCTGGATTTCTGGAAGGACAACTGGCTCAGTAAAATATCTATGGTGTTTAGCTCTAAAGTGCGGACATTTTGTTTCCTTATACTTATATTACTAATTATTTCTATTTACCCAGCACTTCCTTGTCTTTCTACCATCTTTACAATCTTTGCTACTTCTTCTCTGCTAAAGACTCTACATTAAAATGAGTTTGGCAATATCCTCTGCCCCCTCTGACCCTGACGCACAGTGCTGTGCACACCACATACATTACACATACAATGGTGTAATGAAATAGATGCATGAGGATTGTGTTTGATTTTTCAACATTTCCTTAATGTCCTTAAAATCAGTAAATTACTCATTGATTCCCAACTACTGCAGGGCTCTGATGATGCTTTTCGTCAATTGAGAATGCTTCCTACTTGGGACTGATGCTTCTGCTACTTCTACTAGGTTGCTTGCTGTTTTATCCTATATCGTTTTATTCACTTGTTTTCTATTCTGTCCTCTGTCACCTGTCTTCAGATTATAGTGGGAAGAGCATGGACCTATAAATAGGTCTCATAATTAGGGCCTCAGCCCATTATTTGTGCCTAATAAATACTTATTGAATGAATGATAAACCTGAGTTACAATTCTAATTTTGCAAGTTACTTGATGTATCTGTAAAATATAGAAAATTACTCTTAGCTCGTAAAGATGCTCACCTTAAATGGTTATCTGAGGGTGTAATCAGAGAAGAAATGGAAACAACTTCAGGTCATACTTGGTGGTCAGGTTCTGCTGTTTCCTTTTCACATGGAGTTTATTCTTTGTCTTATATTAAATTGTTCTGGTCCATTCCAAGTTGAACATAACTATATTATCTTTTCATCTTTACCTAATTTGTCAACTACAAATAAGCTTTGACCCAATATAAATAAAATAACTATTTGTCATGCATATTTATCACAAATTTACAAATTGAAATTTTTCCTTCCATGTTTGGAAATACAAAAAAAAAATGTATCTCTCAATATGGGGGGGGGGAGTAAGAAAAAGAACACCTCTTAACAGATAACTTCTCTAGTATATTCTATTTTAAAGATGAGATAGTTGTCATTTCCTATACATTTCACTATTTTTTTATTTTAAATGCAACTTCCACTGTTTATTTATAATTTTCCAGAAATATTACAAAGTCTTGTAAAAGCTGAGAAGCTCATGGTACTGAATAATGCTAAAAATAAGTTAATCTTACTCTTATATTTTTCCTAGCCCTTATTATCTTTGTCCTTCACTTTTCTTACTTTTCTTTCTTTACTGCCTTCTATCTGTCCAAATGCAACTTTCTTTATTGCCTTCTATCTGTCCAAATATTTAAGTCGATATACAATCTAAGTATGTAGGATAGAAATTTCCCTGCTTTTCATGGATGTTTCTATCTAGCATAGAGGTTTACTATTTAAAACAGGGAAAGGATTAACATTCTCGATTATAATGTAGAAAAATGCTTTTAAGTATATCATATATAAATAAATCATAAATGCATTTATATGCAGAGATAATATAAATAAAATGAGAAATAAATCTACTTGTACTCTTAAACATAGTAAGAAGAAATTCAATTTATGGATTTTAAATAAATGTCCATAGCAACATACATAAAGTCACTTTGGATTTTTTTTGCTATCATTTACTTTTTCATGCTAGAGTTATTTGTTAATGGTGCTATTCATGTATTTTAATTAAAATATCTGCATTTCTATGTGCAAAATGGTCCTGCTTTTAACTTTACCTTAGAAGGTTTTTTCAACTGAATAATCAAATGTGGACTTCTTTTTAGTCTTAGAAGATGACTATTACAGGAACACAAAATGTGTTTTAAAATAATGTCTTGAATTACTTCTAAGAGTAGAAATTATTTCAATGAAACCAATAAGCTATTGGTTATAATAAACACTAAAGTCATCATAGTTTATTACCTGGCACTTGAAATATTATCATTATTTTAACTTTGTTGTGATTTTATATTCTATATAGTGCATATTAGGAATTTGATTAACCTTTATCAATGTTATTCATCTATTTTATAAATTACACTGGAGAACAGTTTTTTTCATTTTCTGTCTTCTGCATGAGGTTTTAGAACTTTTTCTGTATATTTCTGCATCTCTGATAACAAATATGAAATCTGTTTTTGGGTACATGCTTCAGTTTTTATGCAATTTCAATTTCTTTTTGTTATAGTTAATGGCATGCATTGGTTTATAAATTGGAGTTAAAGGGCAATGACTCTTGGATTGAACATAACCACAAGGCACTTAATGTTTTACAAACATCACTTTTACATAACTGTAGTTGTTTTTAATGTGTAAAAAATTGTTATCTGATAAAAAACACCCTCCTATTTTGTTTTAAGATTGAATCATGGCTTCTTCGAGGAGACATAAATGTAAGAATAGTCCTGACGCCTTCTGTTACATATGTGGTTGTTACACACTTCAACGTCAAAGGCACAATATTTCATCATTTATGACACATGCATATATCACCTATTTTCAAGACAAGAATTGGGCTCCTCATATTGTATGTCATAATTGTGAGGAAATGCTTCGTGATTGGACAAAAGGAAAACTCAAAGGAATGCCTTTTGTTATTCCCATGGTTTGGCATGAACCTAAGGACCACAGCAGTGACTGTTATTTCTGATTCATACAAAGGGAATTGGCAAGAAAAAATGGCATATGATCGCAAATCCTAATATTCCTTCAGTAATACGACCTATCCCACACTCTGAGACACTCGCAGTTCCAGTTTTCAATGGTTTCATTTCTTCTGAGGACGACGAATGTGAACATGGTGATCAAGTCTATTTTGATAAGATGCATGAGGAAATGGTTGTAGAATCTGAAGGGTCTTCTTCTGATGCCAAGCAGTCATTAAGCCCTCAGCAGTTTAGCCAACCCGAATTGAATGACTTAGTAAGAGATTTGGGCCAATCAAAGAAAGCAGCTGAGTGATTAGCCTCCAGGCTTCAAGAAAAGAATGTAATTCACTGGTCAGCTAAAGTATCCCATTTCAGAAAGCATGAACTAATTTTTGTGGACTTTCTTCCTGAAGACAAGCACTTTGTTTAATGTCATGATATCAATATTTTTCTCAGCCAGCTATGTGTTACCACATACAGTCCAACAGAATGGCAACTATTTCTTGACAGCTCTCAACCATGGCAGACTACTGCTGGAGCATCAAACGAGATTGTCCTCAACAAGTACACAAACACAAGAGCTACAAACACAAATTTTTGCCTAAATAGAATTTAAATAAGTTTTACGCAAATTTTATGATTATAATAAGTGTTTTAATATGTTCTATTTCAAAATTGTAGACAAATTCTGATACAATCATATCTTTTAGTGTATTACTGTATTTATTGCATTATATAAATTATTATATTTTCACAAATATGATGCCCAAGAAGACATTCTACTTCATTATGTTAAACTAAATGTTAAAAATTTTACAATAAGATGAAAACTTAAAATCTTGAATTGCAGAAACAACTGTAGCTTACAGAGAAAAACTAATGTCAGATTTAAGATCAGCACATTTGAATTAGGTAAGAACAAGTGTTTTTGTGGATGCAACAAAAATTTTGTTCCCCAGTGTTATCAGTCTTCTATCATAAGGAAGACTAAATTATAATTTCTTTGAATTCAAAATAATATCACATATTGTCTTTTTTTTCCCAAATAAGTATTTTTAAGTGTCACATTATTTGGGCAGATAAAAAATAAATAAATCCTGTTTAAATAAATCAGCCTATAGTTGATTATAACTTAAAATCATGGGGTGAAAACTTTTGTTTGTGTCACTGAATAGCATGGATCCTATAGCTTTCTCATCCATAATGGTTTACCAAGATTTGACAGTTGTCAGGCAGGCAGACTTAGGACTTGCTGAGATCATTATCAGACACATATTAAGGCACCAATAGGACCAATTCCAGAAAACCGTGCAGGAGGCTTTCATTACTCATCCAGATGTTGTATCAGTCAGGGGCTCCTTCAACATGAGCTGAAGTTTCAGCTTATATTTCTCTGATAAAATGTTAGCCCTAAATACATGACTGGTCTGTTCTTTATTTTGGGATTTTCTATGTAAAAAAAAATACTTTTTAAATGTGAAGTTCTAATCAAAAGTAACAATATAATTAAAAAATATATTTTATCTAGAAAGAATTGAGGTGATTTTAACTTTCTATCCATTTTCATAGACTGGAAAATATTTTCGATCATAAGAGATTGAAAATATTTTACTGAGAAAAAATTGGAATGAGAAGATATAGAAAAATTAGTAAAAGTACATATAATTTAAAAATTCTCTTCGCTGACATGGAAATAAACTTAGAGGCTAATTCAAAATTAGGACACTAATTAGTACAAAAAACACCTAAAGGTGAGTATATATATATAATTTATATGTCACCAGGGAAATGAAGACTCTATTGCTTTCCCAGTTTCTGTTCTGCATCCATAGAGTCAGTTCATAGCACAGCTAGGGTGATGCTTTTAAAATGCAAAGAAGACCAAATCATTCTCTTGCTCAAAACCCAGCAAAGGCTTCCCAAGGACCTTAAAATAAAATCTATGGTTCTTATCAGGGTTTATGAAGCCCATGGTGACTCCTCCAAATTCCTTTTTCTATCAATCTTCTCAACCCTTTTCATGCTCCAGTAGGACTTTGTTTACTGCTCCCTCAACACACTGTATATGCCTCTGCCCCCAGGATTTTTCACTTGCTGTTCTCTTTGCCTGAAATGTTCTTACACCATATATTTGCCTCGCTCAAAGGTGGCCTTTCCAGAAAAACCTTCCCTGACTACCCTATCAAAATCAACACTCTTCCATCTCTGACATTATATTACATACTTGATTTTTAAATTGTCTGTTTTCTCTACTTCACTATATAATACGTTAGAAAATGATTTTGCCTGTTTTGTTCCCTGTTGTATTCTACACCCTTAGAACAGTAGCAGGCATACAATAAGCACTCAGTAAATATTTGCTGAATAAATGAGTAAATAAATAGCTTCCTGACCTAAAATATGTTTATATTTTAGTGTCTTAGACAAGGCAAAATTTTGTTTTGAACAATATGGCTAATTAGATAAATTCATATTACTTATTTTTAATTACAAGAAAAATATTCATTTTACATATAAGAAATATTAATTTTTTTGTTAATTGCATAGCTCATGTGAATATACAATAAATATTGACTAAATGGAGTGCTCACCATGTAGAAGTTGTTACATATTTTAATACTTAATTACCAAACCATGGGTAAATATTCTTGTTAAGTAGATTAGGTTATTTTAAACATGGTGATGAATTTCATGTCCCAAAGGTCAGTCTTTAATAATCAGTGTAAATCATAAAGGTACCCAGAGTTTGATCACCCTAGGTTACATTCAGGGCATATAATTAAACTTCATTAGCCATGTACATTTTTTTGCATTAAAAACCATCGTATTATACTATTTCTAAGATCCAATTTTTTCAAGCAAAATAATTCAGGCAAAGAAGGTTAAAAACTGTAAGGTTTCACTCATATGTGATATAAAAAACTAATGCAACAAATGAACAAACAAAAAACTTATAAACACAGACAACAGTATGGTGGCATCAGAAGGGAGTGGTGGAGGGAGGTTGTAGAGGGTATAAGGAGTCAAATATACAGTGACAGAAGAAGATTTGACTTTGGATGGTGAGCACACAATGCAGTATGCAGATGATGTACCATAGAATTGGACACTTGAAACTTACATAATCTTATTAACCAATGTCATTGCATTAAATTTAAAAAATAAATAAACATACTATGTAATTTTTTTTTTTCATCATGACGGTCAAAATGGTTAAGACTCCCCATTGGTCAGAATCTTCTATTTCGAGAAAAAACTCAGTCAACCTTGTTTTTTTTAATGATTATTAAATTTGTGCCAATCTTTGTTATTGCTATCCTTTAGATCACTTATCCTTCAAAGTATGAGTCAGTGTTTACTGCAGAGGTAGAAAATGATTGAAGGTTACTGTCTGCTGTAAGCCTTTGCCAATCAAGCAGTTTCTTCATCTTTAGGCAATTTAGTATATGTCTAATTTAAGTAATTTGATCATTTAATCATTCTGATCTGACTTCCAATTACACTTGTATCAACAGATCTATTTCATTTCAAAGATGCAGCAGCATGCATTGAAAACTGAATAAACTTGAGCCTGCACTGGTTGAAAGTGTATTCTGGGCCCTGGCTGGTGACTCAGTAAGTAGACTATTGACTCAGTGTATGGATGTCCTGGGTTCAATTCCCGGTCAGGGCACACAGGAGAAGTAACCATCTGCTTCTTTCCCCCACCCTTTCTCTCCTTCTTCTTTTCCCTCAGCCAATGGCTCTACTGGATTAAGCATCAGCCTGGGGCACTGAGAATAGCTGGATTGGTTTGAGTATCAGCCTTAAGCATTGATTCAAGCATTGGCCCTAGACAGGGGGTGACTGGGTAGATCCTGGTCATGGCATATGTGGGAGTCTGCTTCACTATCTCCCTCCATCTCACCTAAAAATTTTTTTTTCCTGTAGATTCAAATTTTAAAAACCAGGGAAAAAATGTATATGAAATTATTACTAAATCACAAACTGGAATCAGAAGATGTTAAATATTTTGAAGTGAAAGATTTTGCTTTTTTAATAAGCATTATTTTTATTTTGACTATTGATTTTGTAGATTACTAGACAGAAGGTATGTTCTGCAGTAAATGTAGCTAATAAGGCAAGCAAATTCCGAGACGGCAATACCTCCTTTTGTTTAACAAGATTTCTTAGGCAGCCATGCTTTTTTTTTTCTTTCTGATACATAATGTGTGTCCATACAGAAGCATGTTATTAGGATGGTGGTTGGTTAATATTAGAAATTGGACTATATGTTGCTATGTAAAGTTTTATCTACAAAACTGATTTATAAAAATAAAATCTAGGGAGATTCCAAGATGGAAACAGTAAGCAGATGTTCCAAATGCCACCTCCCAGGACCAAACTGGATTGCAACTTAATTTAAGTACAATCATCTTGAAAACCTAACTTTGGACTAAAGAAGAGGAGCTTATAACCAAGGATCACAAAAGAGGCCACAATGAAACTAGTAGGAAAAGCAGAGACACAGAAAGGGCTGCCCCACTCCAAGGAGCAAGCAGCATGGTGGGGGTCGCAGTGACTCTCACTGAAGGGAGGGTTTCCCTGAGAGGGGAGGGTCCTAAGCCCCTAGCCAGGAGCCCCAACCTAGAGCCCCAGAGCCTGGAAGGGGTGCCCACACAGTATTTGGTGGTAAAAAGAGCTAGGGTGTCTGTCTGCAAGAAAGAGACAGGAGCTCTCAGAGATACAGGCTGTCTTAAAGGGTTAGCACAGGAAATATCATTCACAACCTTTTACCCAGGGCTCTGGCAGGGGAGAGCTAAGAGGACTGGAGCTGCATGAGAGAAGTGCGAAGTTGGTGGTCCAGGGGGAGACATTCTGGGGGATAGCCACCAGAACCCCTGAGTCATTCTCCAATACTGCAGTCACCATCTTTCTTGGGTGGAGCAGTCCCCTTCCTGCGGTAACATTAGCCTGGGGGAAAGCAACTGCCCCACCCTTCGGAGTCTCTCCAGTCCCATGCTATGGAAACTGAGCCATTCTGAGAAGTCAGCCATGAAGCAGGGGGCACCTCAGTGATTCAGTTTTCTGCCATTGAGGTGGGAGCTATTTCCCCACATTTTCTTGAGTCTATGACCAGTTCTTCCACCTCACAAGAGACTCAGTAGAAACTGTCCAGAGTGCCTGCAGACCACACCTCTGAGTCTCAGAGGCCACACCTATCAGAATCCTTGGTGCCACCCAGTACTAAAGTCTGTGAGAAAAGTGTGGATGGACTGATACCTGGGGCTGTCCATACCCACCAACCTTCCTAATCCCTGAATGAATTGCCCCATGCTCTAGACATTGCACATTGTGTAATACACATGATCAAGGTTGACCCTTTGAGCTAGCCAGCCTAAAAGAATAACCATACACATGAAAGGACCAATTACATTCAATATTCACATTCAACAGTAGGAAAAATAGTACCCTCAAGAAGCATTCTTAGAATAAGGAAAACAAGTGGCCTTAAGGTAGTACCAATGAGCCCATCTTCCTCATAAAGATACCACAAAAATTTCAAAGTCAGACAGTACTACCTAAACAGACAAAATGAACAAATAAATGTGAGCCAAATGAATCAACAAGAGAAATCCACAGTAAAAACACTAAACGAGATGGAAGTAACAAAGCTATCAGATGTAGAGTTTAAAATAATGAGTCTTAGGATGCTCAAGGATCTTTAAGCAACAATGGATGGACATAATGAGAACCTAAATAAGAAGATATCAAGCATCAAAAAGGACATTGAAACCATAAAAAAGAACCATTCAGAAAAGACAAATACAATATCAGAAATGAAGACTGCACTAGAAGGAATCAACAGCAGGTTGGAAGAAATGGAAAATAGAATCAGTGACTTAGAGGACAAGATAAACATAAACACAAAAGCAGAACAGCAAAATGAAAAAAGGTGCAAAAAGACTGAGAAAACTCTAAGAGATATCTGTGATAACATGAAGAGAAAAAACATCTGCATCATAGGGGTTCCTGAAGGAAAAGAGAACAAACAAGTGATAAAGAACCTGTTTGAAGAAATCATAGCTAAAAATATCTCTAAGTTGATGAAAAAAAGTCACACAAGTTCAAGAAGCACAGAGAGTCCCCTTAAAGAGGAACTCAAGGAGGCCTACATCAAGACACATGATAATAAAAACAACAAAGTTAAGAGACAAAGAAAGCATACTAAAAGCTGCAAGAGAAAAGCAGTTAATTACCTACAGAGGAGCCCCCATAAGGATGAAATCTGACTTCCCAACAGAAACACTTGAGGCCAGAAGGGATTGGCAAGAAATATTCAAAATGATGCAAAATAAGAGCCTACAACTAAGACCACTTTATCCAGCAAGGCTATCATTTAAATTTGAAGGAGAAATAAAAAGCTTCCCAGACAAAATAAAATAAAATAAAATAAAAAAGCCTCAAGGCATTCATTACAACCAAATTAGTACTGCAAGAAATATTAAGGGCCACTATAAAAGAAATTGAGAAAAAGAGGATTGTAGTATTAAAGAATAAAATGGCAATAAATAGGTACATATCAATAATAACATTAAAGGTAAATGGATTTAATGCTTGAATCAAAAGACATAGGGTAGCTGCATGGGTAAGAAAACAGGACCTATACGTATGCTATCTACAACAGATCCACCTCAGAACAAAAGATACACATAGATTAGTAATGAAGGGATGGAAAAAATATTTAATATAAATGGAAATGAAAAAAAAAAGATGAAGTAGCAATACTTATATCTGACAAAATGGACTCTAAAACAAAAGCTATAGTAAGGAATAAAGAAGGTCACTACATAATGATAAAGGGAGCAATCCATCAGGAGGATATAACCATTATAAATATTTATGCACCTAATATAGGAGCACCTAAATATATAAATATATAAAGCAGATTTTGATGGACACAAAGGGTGAGATCGACAGCAATGCTGAAATAGTAGGGGATTTTAATACCCACTAACATCAATGGATAGGTCCTGGTCCTCCAGGAAAAAATATTAACAAAGAAACAGCGGCCTTAATCAACACACTAGATTAGTTGGATTGAATTGATATCTTCAGAACCATTCCCTCCAAAGTAGCAGTAGAATATACGTTCTTTTCAAATGTTCATGGTATATTCTCTAAGATAGACCACATGTTAGGACACAAAACAATCTCAATAAATTTAAGAATATTGAAATCATATCAAACATCTTCTCTGATCACAATGGCATGAAACTAGAAATCAACTACAATAGAAAAACTGAAAAACATTCAAACACTTGGAGGATAAATAGCATGTTATTAAAAATGAATGGGTTAACAATGAGATCAAGGAAGAAATACAAAATTTTCTTTAAATAAATGAAAATAAAGATAAAACAACTCAAAATTTATGGGACACAACTAAAGCAGTCCTGAGAGGAAAGTTCATAGCATTACAGGCATACCTTAAGAAGCAAGAAAGAGCTCAAACAAACAGCTTAGCACTGCATCTAAAAGAACTAGAAAAAGAACTACAAATAAAGCCCAAAGGAAGTAAAAGGAAGGAAATAAAGATCAAAGTGAAAATAAATGGCATAGAGGCTAAAAAAACAATAGAAAAGATCAATGAAACGAAGAGCTGGTTTTTTGAAAAGGTAAACAAGATTGACAAACCTTTAACCAGACTCATCAAGAAAAAAAGAAAGAGGATTCAAATGAATAAAATTAGAAATGAAAGTGAAGAAATAACAACTGACACTGCAGAAATGCAAACAATTGTAAGAAAATACTATGAAGATCTATATGCCAAAAAAATTGAAAAACCTGTGTGAAATGGGTAAATTCGTAGAAACATACAATCTTCCAAAACTCAATCTGGAAGAATCAGAAAACCTAAACAGACTAATTACAATGAATAAAATTAAAAGTCATCAGAAAACTCCCAGCAAACAAACGTCCTGACTGATGTCTTCACAGGCAATTTTTACAAAACATTCGAAGAAGAACTAACACCTATCCTTCTCAAACTATTCCAAAAAATTCAGGAGGAGGGAAGACTTCTAAGTTTATTTTATGAGGCAAGCATTATAACCATTCCAAAACCAGGTAAAGACCTACAAAGAAAGTAAACTATAGGCCAATATTCCTGATGAACACAAGATGCTAAAATTCTCAACAAAATATTAGCAAACTGGATCCAGTAATACATTAAAAAGATCACACATCATGATCAAGTGGTATTTATTCCTGGGAGGCAAGGCTAGTACAATATTTGCAAATCAATTAATGTGATTCATCACATAAACAAAATAAAGGATAAAAATCACATAAATTTATCAATAGATGCAGAAAAAGCATTTGATAAAATCCAGCACCCACTTAAGATCAAAACTCTCAACAGAGTGATAATACAGAGAACATACCTCAACATAATAAAGGCAACATATGACATAATAACAGCCAACATCATACCCAATGGGCAAAAATAAAAAGCAATCCCCTTAAGACCAGGAACAATATAGTTCTGGAAATCCTAGCCACAGCAATCAGACAAGAAGAAGAAATAAAAGGCATCCAAATTAGAAAAGAAGAAGTAAAACTATCATTATTTGCTGATGATATGATACTGTACATAGGAAACCTTAATATCTCAGTCAAAAAACTACTAGATCTGATAAATGAATTTGGCAAGGTGGCAGAATATAAAATTAATAATCAAAAATCAGTGGCATTTTTATATACCAACAATAAACTGTCAGAGAGAGAAATTAAGGAAACAATCCCCTTTAGCATTGCAACTAAAATAATTAAGTACCTAGGGGTAAATTTAACCAAGGAAGTAAAAGACTTATTCTCAGAAAATTATAAGACTTTGGAAAAAGAAATCAAGAAAGATACAAACAAGTGGAAGCATATACCGTGTTCATGAAAAAGGAAGAATAAACATCATTAAAATGTCTATAGTACCCAAAGCAATTCATAGATTCAATATAATATCTATTAAAATACCAAGGGCATACTTCAAAGATATAGAATCAATATTCCAAAAATTCATATAGAACCAAAAAGAACCCAAAAGGCCTCAGTGACCTTGAAAATGAAGAATATAGTAGCAGGTATCACACTTCCTGATATCACGCTATACAATAAGGTCATTGTAATCAAAACAGCTTAAGAATAGAAATAAGCCCATGGCTTTATGGACAACTGATACTTGACAAAGGAGGTAAGAGCATACAATGGAGTAAAGACAGTCTCTTTAATAATGTCTTAAAAGACAGCTCCTTTCTATGAGACGGTACATACCATTTTACGTGATGTGATATCATTTCATGGAAGTGAAACCAGAACTGTCAGTTTGCTTGAGAGATGGGTGCCCATCCTCTTTTCTTTGAAACATAATGCCAGTGTCACAAAATGTTGGTGTTGTCTCATATCAAGCAACTCCTATGTCAGCCTAACCTAACTGCAGTGTATGCTTGCAGTCATAGATAATGTAAAGGATTACAGACCGAGACACTTAAAGTGAATGTTGACTAAATGAAAGGTCTGTACAGAGCTGAACCAATGTATCTATATCATGCCTTGAATACGCAGGAGGATGCACATTTTTAACCTACAAATTCCAAAAACTGCTTTAGTTTATTTTTTTGACTTTAAATAATTTCTTTCTTTTTAAATTACAGTAGACATACAATATTAGTTTTAGGTGTACAGCTCAGTGATGAGACATATAACCTACTAAATGATCACCCCAATAATCTAGTGCCCATCTGACATCATACATAGTTACTGCAATATTATTAATTTTATTTCCTGTGTTGTACTTTACATCCCTGTGACCTCCAATTTGCACTTCTTAATCCCTTCACCTTTATCACCCACTTCCCCATCTGACAACCATAAAAATGTTGTCTGTATCTATGAGTCTGTTTCCGTTCTGCTTGTTTGTTTTTAGATCTCTTTTGTCTGATGTAAGTATTCTTAGCCCATCTTTTGTTTGTTTGTTTCCATTTCATAAAATATTTTATTTTATCCCTTTACTTTCAGTCTGCATGCGTCTTTCAATCTGAAGTGAGTCTCTTATAGACAGCGTATGTAAGGGTCTTGTTTTGTTATCCATTGAGCCTCCTATGTCTTTTGACAGAAGCATTTAACCATTTGCATTTAAAGTAATTGTTGATAGATATATATTTATTGTCATTTTATTATTCATACTTTTTACGTCTTTTTCTCCTTCTTAAAGAAGACCAACATTTCTTATATTACTGGTTTGAAGGTGATGAACTTCTTTAACTTTCCTTTTCTTGTCTGGTAAGCTCTTTATCTTTCCTTTGATTCTAAATGATAGTTTTGCTGGACAGAGTGATCTTGGTTGTAAGTCCTTGCTTTTCATCACTTTGAAAATATCTTTCATATCCCCTCTAGACTGCAAAGTTTCTATTGAGAAATCAGCTGATAGTTTATGAGAGCTCCCTTATAGATAACTGCTTTCCTCTTGCTGCTTTTAAGATTCTCTTTGTCTTTAACCTTTGACATTTTAATAATGATGTATCTTGATACGGACCTCTTTGGGTCCAACTTGTTTGGGACTCTGTCATTCCTGACTTGTATGTCTATTTTCTTCACCAGGCTAGGAAGGTTTTCTGTCATTATTTTTTTACATAGGTTTTAAATTCTTGCTCTCTTTTTTCTCCTTTGGCACCCCCATTATACATATTGGATTACTCAAAGTTGTGTCACATGTTCCTTATACTCTCCTCATTTGGGGGGATCGTTTTTTCTTTTTGCTGTACAGATTGGATGTTTTCTGTCTCTTTATCTTCTTAATCTCTAATTTGGTCATTTGCTTCATCTACTCACTGTTGATACCCTGTATTCTTCATCTCAGCTAGTACAGTTTTTATTTCTGACTGGTTCTTTTCTATGTTTTCTATCTCTGTTTTTATGTTTCCTATCTCTTTGTTGAAGTCCTCACTAAGTTCATCTACTCTTCCCCTAAATTCATTGAGCATCCTTATAATCATTGTTTTAAACTGCATCTAGTAGATTGCTTGTTTTCCATTTTGTTTTAGTTCCTATGTTGGAGTTTTAATCTGTTCTTTTATTTGGGACATGCTTCTTTGTCTCCTTGTTTTAGCAGACTTCTTGTTTTTGTTTCTATGTATTAGGTAAAGCTGATTGATATGTCTCCTGGGCTTGGTATGTCTCCTGATCATCTGAACCAGGCACTCCTGGTATACTCCTTGTATGGGCTGTGCAAACCTTCCTGTTGTGTTGAGCCTGGATTGCTGTTAGCATATCACTGGGAGGGATTGGCCCTCAGGCCAATGGGCTATGAGAACTAGCTGTGACTACAGCAAAGGATCAGCTCTGAGCAGGACCTACTTCAGTGGGGCTCTGGTACTCTGAGTCCACCTCTTGAGTATGCTTCTATGGAGAAGGCTGAATACTGCTTTGTGTTGTGAAGTTGTCAACTGGGTGTACTGGTTCTGGAGCCTACTGGGAGGTGCAGTCCAAGGTCAGCAGCCGCCTGTGCCCTGCCCAGGGCCACTGGCATGAGTTACAAAGTAATCTGAAAATGACTGCCACTTGTGCTTGGCTCAGAAGTACCCTCCCAATTTTTATTTGCCACTTGTGGGTATAAGAGCAGCCTGTTCCACATCTCTGCCCTTCCAACCTGTCTGGCTGTGACTTCTGTTCTATAGGCAACTATATCCTTAGTTGTAGGACTTCTGTTCAGCTATATTTCAGGAAGTTCTGAATAATCGTTTTCTATAATTTAGTTGTAATTCTGATGTGGTTGTGGGAAGGTTCGAGTGTTGACATCGTCATTTAGACCAGAATCATAACAATTGCTTTAAATGAAGAATAATTACAGTATTGATTTTTGGAGTGATGTCCATTTCATAAGAACTTGTGCATGCACCAAAGGTGAAAGAATCCCATGAATTGAGAAATATGATTAACTTAACTCTGTTAAAAAAAAGCATTGGAAATATCAAAGAGGTATCATGCTACATACAGGGAGCTAAATGAGATGATTCTCATTTCCTTTCAATGTAGTCTCACTAGTGAACACATATCTACCTTTGTTTGCTAACAATTCATAATTAGATTAGATTGGCCAAGAATCATTTACTTTTAGAATCTTTTTGAACACTGTAGTCTGATCATGAGAACCCAAAACTTTTTGATAGCTATCTGTATAAGGCACTCAATCAAATAACTAGTATAATTTTAATCTCATGCTTCATCAACTGAAACATGAACTGTGAAATACTAATACTCTCACTAGCTTTGGACTCTGCTCTCAGTTAGTGAACTATAGCTAATATTCTGTGAGTTCACTCACAGCCTTTCACACTTTCACTTTATTTTTTACTAGCTGGTTATTAGACGTTCAGTGAAATTGGACATTTCTCTATTTTAGCCAAGGAATAAGATTCAGAGTCTAAAAGGTGTGTTCCTCAACTGGAGAGGGAAAAAGGAAAATAAGTTACATTTCCTTTAACATTATATCTTTTGACCAAGTAACAATACAGTAAAACAGAGTGGCAGAAAGCTATAAAAGAAAAATTACAGATGGCAGAATTTTGGTGTGCTCATTCATTTAGTCATTTACTCAATAGATCTGTACTGAATGTCTAACACGTGGCAGCACTGTATTTTAGATTAAGAGGTGAACATGACACTATTTGCAGTTAAAAGGAGAGACAAAAACTCAGTTATAGAGTCTTATTTTAGGGGTAAAAGCAAGACTGAGAGATGAACTGAGCTTGGATGTGGTGGTGGTGGGGTTGTCAGGGCCTTTGAAAAGAGTAATGCAAGTTGAATAGGACTTGGTTAGGCACAGAAGTGGGAGATCAATCTTCAAACTAGAGGAAAAAACTTGTGCCAAAGCACAGGGGCATGACACCTCTGTCCAAGGAGCTACAGAAGGCTTGGGACACTGAGAAGTCCCCGTGTGTCAGGAAAGAAGCAGAGTGAGGCTGAAGTGGTAATAGCTCTGTGATCCACAAAGCACTTTGAAATTTCCTCTGAATGAATGGGTAGCCTTGAAGAATAGCACCAGAGAGGCAGTGGGAATGGATTGGAGAGACTGGGACTGGAAGCAGGGAGACCAGTTCAAAGGCCACATATCAATATAGACAAGAAATTATGAGTCCTGATGATCTTACTACACTGGTGAGCAGCATTCACTTTTGATGAATCTCCTTTTATTGATTTTACTTTTTGAGTTAGCACTCTTTCTTGTTTTATCTTGTACTTCTCTGGCTACCCCTTCTCACCCTTTTCTTTCTCAAACACTCTACAGGCTGGTGTTCTTCAAGCTCAGTCCTAATTTCTCCTTTCTTCTCTCTTAATAGCCTTTGTCTAGGCAAGCTTTTCTATTCACAGTCTCACAAGTTACAATTTATTTTTTCCACAGAATCCAGTATCATCCAACCACTGGAAACCAACTGCCTACTTGACATACTCACTTGGGTGTCTCATAAGAACTATAAACTAACATTTAAAATTAAACTCTTGCTCTTTGCCCAGAAATTTATATTTACTTTATTTTTGCCACCTCAGTAACTCACCCCATACATCAGCCAGGTGGGAAAGCCAGAAACCTAAGGGGTGAGGGTTGATACTTCTCTCCTACCTCCAATTTTTTATTAAAACTGCTCCTCGTTTTTCTCACTGCTACCTAAGGTGACAAGTTTATCCAATGTAACAAGCTTCTGGCTTGTTGACAGAATGAGAGCAAGGGACTAAGGGGAACTTGGGGAATGGGGGGGTTATACCATTTGATTCTATGGGGATAATAAACTCTATCAAGTCTTTAAAATGAAAGCCCTGATAAAGGCAGTTTTAGTTTCTCTAAGCCTCAGCTTTCTGTTCTCTGTCAATGAAGAAATATTCTTTCTAATTGGTGAAGTCATTTGAGACACCAAGAAAAATATTCTATATAACAGTATTAGACTTTTTATTCAGCAGAAAGTTAGAAGTGTTTCAACATTTCCCTTTGCTTTTTAGCTTATCCTTATTATCCTTAGTTTCTTTTTACTGCTGCTCATTAAGGGAGCATAAATATCCACTTTCTGATTCCCCTTCCTTCTCAGTTCTGTAAACCTTTTTTGTTTATTCACACTCATCTTTGAGCATTTAATCTAGTGTACTTGTCTTTTTTCCTCACATTTTACTTTATTCACTTGTTCTTTAAAAGAGGACTTGATTGACTTTGTCCTGTTGAATTGGCAACCTGCAGTGTGGCAATGCCAGACGGGGATAGGCTGGGTGTGGTGTTAAACCTTTTATTCCTTTTTCTCTTAATTGCCCTTCCCCAGTCAAGCACTCTGATAATTTCTCTGTGAGACTTGGATTCAATATATTTTCATGTAGCAAAAGTATAATTATTTAAACACTTTAAAGACATAATTTTGAAAATAATCATAACTGGCAAAATTATATTTTTCTATGAACTTATATAAATTATGTTTTTGGTTTATTTGCAGTATTTTTCAAGGTAGCAAAATTAACTTTGCTCCATTTATGAACTAACCAGAATATACTAAGATCTTATTCTTAATTCACTATACATATGTGATCAAACTAATTCCTTCTAACTAGCCACAATAACAGCAATATTTTTGCACAATGTATTTAGTTTCTATTATACATATTCACACAACATCTACTGTAATGGTTGGTACTTATTTATAAATTTGCCTTGCAGATATTTATTTATTTTTATAGGGACAGAGAGAGAGTCAGAGAGAGGGATAGGTAGGGACAGACAGAAAGGAACAGAGAGAATTGAGAAGCATCAATCATTAGTTTTTCATTGCCGTCGCGACACCATAGTTGTTCATTGATTGCTTTCTCACACATGCCTTGACCGCGGGCCTTCAGCAGACCAAGCCACCCCTTGCTGGAGCCAGCGACCTTGGGTCCAAGCTGGCGAGCTTTTGCTCAAGCCAGATGGGCTTGCACTCAAGCTGGCGACCTCGGGGTCTCGAACCTGGGTCCTCTGCATCCCAGTCTGATGCTCTATCCTCTGCGCCACCGCCTGGTCAGACAATGGTTGCTATTTATTTAAAGGTCAAACATTCTTGTAAATAATTCTTGAAGAAGAACATAACTGGTAAAATTGTCATGCTAATTTTTATTATTAGAACTCTTAAAGCATAAAAGTATTAATAAATTACTGATCACATCTTAAGAAGAATCATTTTTGATAAGTACTAGGAATATTTTTACCTAGATAATATGGAATCTATCTTTTCAGCTAACAGTGCCCTAAAATGTATAAATAAATTGACACTCTGATCTAGCTTTGGCTAAACAATTTGAATAAAAAATAAAAACACATTGAACAGCAGGAAATTAACTTTGACAGTTCTGACCTTAAGGAAGGAAAAGATAACTCTATCATAATGGGTGCACATGTAAAAAGAAAAAAGTAATGTTGGTGTAAAAATAGCTTTGAAAGTTTGTTTTTGGAATTGCTTCCTTCCTCTGAAATGATGATTATAACATGCACAAGATGTCACATTATAAATATTATCTTTTTTTTTTTCTTTTCTCTTCAGGATCTTTGTATTTCGCATTGGTTTTTTACGATAGTGTGTGTATATATATATATATATATATATATATATATATATATATATATATGTGAAATTATACTATTTTTATTTGCTTGCATGGAGAAAACATTCTCTTTTGCAAATATGTCTGAGCATATACACACTAAAATAGTAGGTTTCATATATACTATGCTAGGAAATAATTCTGTTGATAACTCAATCAGGATGTTCTGCCACAAAAATTAAATAATAACAGCTTTTTATTCTAATTCTCTGAGAAAAATTGGTAAGAATTTTTCCTGCTTTGTAAAGTTTTCTTCCCCACATCTCCCTTTTTGTTTTATTTTTCAATTTGTCTGATACAAGTGCTGCTCTAAGCTGACAAATGAATGAACCAATAGCACATAAGAGACAAATCTTGTACATGTTAATTCTCAAATATATGTTATAAATAATTACTTTTTATGTGTAGAGACTTGCATACATATAAAAGCAGTCATATTTTAGTACATAAATTTTTTCCTAGTTCTTTCAATTCAATTAAATATTATTTCAGGGAAATCTGCAAAAAACAATATAATTTTCAGGTATTTTGTGCACACAAGCATGACTGAGAACCACTGAATTAAAACAATAAACTTATTTACTGGTTCTTATTTTTTAAGTAGAAACTGTACTTCAGAGATTTTCAGCTATATTTCAGAATCTGTATTAATATGATGATTATACTTTATATTGTTTGGGCTCAAGACTTTTATGTAATAGCAAAGAAAATCCAAAGAAGTTAGAAAGTGCATTAGCCATCGTCTGTGCTGGAAAAGTTATTTTCAAAAAGGTTTATGTTAAGTGATACATACTATTAATGGCTGCACATCTAATCTAACTTGAGACCTTGAAGATGGTCTCCAGTTTGTATTCCATTAAGAGATTTTAATAAGATTTTACACACAAAAAATAATAAAAAGCATTCTATTTCACCTTTGATTCTCTTTAACAATTCAGAGTATCAATTACAACATAACCTTCATTTTACTTGCAACCATGCCTGTGTTTTCAACAGAATACTGAATTGTATGCTAACACTTTAAAGGCAAAGTAAATGTTTTGTTTTACTTCTTAACATTTGTTCTATTTTAGAGTGACCTCTCAAATGTGTAACACCTAGTTATACTTTATCTATTAAATAGTATTTTTAAGCATTTGCTTTCTTATTTTCTAATTATTTTGAGAAGAGAAAAAAAATCATTTAAAAAACTTAAAAATACACATTTCTCATTCCCATCTTAAGGAAAGATTGTATCCTTCCAAGTGAAGGTGCTGTATTTCATTTTAAATTATCATACTGATACTGCTCTGGGATTGGAACTGTTGCTTATTTCATTCCCTTTTATTTTACCAGTCACTTTCCTGGGACTGATCACAGGAAAAAGTAGGTGGAAGCAAGGAATTTTGATTATTAAAGGTTTGATAGTTCTTCACCCTTTTAAAGGAGTGTAGAAATTAAGAAAGGAAAAAGAATAAAATTTAAGAGAAAGAGAAATGAGAGTATATAAGAACAGCTGAAAGATAAAACAGATGAAGCATTTTTGCTGCTCAGAGAACTATCATTTTTCAAAGCAGTTCTTTTCTCTGTTGATCAGTCAGCAAATATACTAGAAATTCTTTTTCACAGTAATGTTTCTCAAAGTCTGGTCTGCAAAGAGGATTAGATGAGGCCTTCCAGAAGTCAGCCCCAACTAAACAGAGTTATGGAGAATGAATTATTTTCCAAGTGAGTTCCTGGACCCAGTGGAAGAAACAGTACAAGGTATGGGGACTCCAAAGCTCTGATAGTGTGCCTGGAGGATATAAGTATTTTAGGAATATATATATATTTAATTTACCTTATTATGTAGAAAATAAAACTGATCTGTCATTTGTTTATTACCAGTAGACAGGCTGAATTGTTTGGATCTTGGTGTGAAGAACTTCTAAACAGCTCTCAGATGACATCCAGAGACAGAGTGAAGCCTTAGTATTATATAAATAAAAGTTTATATTACAAACAAAGATCATACAAATTGATTTATATACTATTTTCCTTTCTTTGTTGTTTTTTAGAAAGGGAGGATTTAATTAATGGCATCTTTTTCTTGTCCATGTCTCCCATTGATTTTAATTAACAGGAAATGAAACTGCTAATTTTCTTCCCCCTAAAATTTAATATTTAACTTATACCTTAATTACTTTTTATGTGTAGAGACTTGCATACATATAAAAGCAGTCAAATTTCCGCAGGTGAATTTTCTTTTCTTTTTTTTAAAACGAGAGACAGAGACAGAGAGGGGCAGAAAGCAATAGACAGACAGAAGGCAGAAAGATGAGAAGCATCAATTCTTCGTTGCGGCTTTCTCATATTTGCCTTGACTGGGGGAGCTGCACCTGAGCCAGAGACTCCTTGCTCAACCCAGTGACCTTGGACTCAAGATAGTAGCCTTGGGCTTCTAGCCAGTAAACTTTGGGCTCAAGCCAGTGACCATGGGGTCATGTCCAGGATCCCATGCTCGCCAGTGACCCTGTGCTCAAGCTGGTGAGCCTGCGCTCAAGCTGGTGACTTTGAGATTTGAACCTGGGTCCTCTGTGTCCCAGGTCAATACTTTACACATTGCATCATCACCTGGTCAGGTCCTACTTGTTTCAATTCAATTGAAATATTGTTATTTCAGGGGAATCTGAAAAGAACATTGTAATTTTCAGGTGCTTTGCACACTTAAGCATGACTGAGAACCACTGAATTAAAATGCTAAACTTGTTTATTAGTTCTCTTTTTTAAGTAGAAACTGTAATTCAGATATTTTCAGTTATATTTCAGAATTGGAGGGTGTTGATTGCATTTTTAAATAGTTTTATTGGCCTTTTAGTTAGTAAAATATCTGTAGGTTTTGGTAATTTTTCTATCATGTATCTATCTATCTATCTATCTATCTATCATCTATCATCATCATCGTCTGTCTATATTTCTAGTTGTTTTATTCATAAGAAAAAGTTTTATTAGGTTTGCTAGTCAGAAGAGTAAACTGGGGGATATTTACTCCACCCAATATATAGTAACCTTTACAGAGATGTTGCTATTATCCCTAGATTACCTGAATTTAGGACAGAGTATACTCGCTGGAGGAAGGTTTAGTTTTGTTGATTTAAAGTGATTAAAAAGCACATTAAAGAAAGATGAACACTAAATAGAGTCTTTCCTGTGAAGTTCTGTGAAAGAACACTGTAGAAGGGAAAGCTCTGTGACTAAAGCCTGGCCATCTTATAGATGTACTTTGTGACAGTCAAACATTTCTTACACATGTCGTTAGTATTGCTAAAGCACAATATTCCCACATTTTTTATTCATGTGGCAATTGTGAATACACTTTCCATATATGAGGATTTTCCACAATTGGTTTATCATCAATACCAAATACTAGAATTTATCTTTTGTTTGTTTGTTTGTTTTAATATTTTATTATTATTAATTCTAATGGGGTGACACCAACAAGTCAGGGTACATATGTACAATGAAAACATCTCTAGATTATCTTATCATTCAATTGTGTTGCATACCCATCACCAAAAGTCAAATTGTCCTCTGTCACCTTCAATCTGGTTTTCCCTGTGTCCCTCCCCTCCTCCCTATCCCACTTTTCCCTCCCTCCCCCCATCCCATAACCACCACTCTCTTGTCCATGTCTCATATTCTCACTTTTATGTCCCACTACCCTAAGAACACCATAGCACTGTTCGAAAAGAAGAAATGCGCCCCCATGTTTGTGGCAGCATTATTCACAATAGCGAAGATATGGAACCAGCCCAAGTGTCCATCAGAGGACGAGTGGATTAAAAAGCTTTGGTACATATATACTATGGAATACTACTCAGCCATAAGAAATGATGACATCGGATCATTTATAACAAAATGGATGTACCTTGATAACATTATACGGAGTGAAATAAGTAAATCAGAAAAAAAGAAAAACTGAGAACAGCATGTTTGTTTGTTTTTTACAGGAATAGAGAGAGAGTCAGAGAGAGGGATAGACAGGGACAGACAGACAGGAATGGAGAGAGATGAGACATATCAATCCTCAGTTTTTTGTTGCAACACCTTAGTTGTTCATTGACTGCTTTCTCACATGTGCCTCGACTGCGGGCCTTCAGCAGACCGAGCAACCCCTTGCTGAGCCAGCGACTTTGGGTCCAAGGTGAACTGGCAACCTCGGGGTCTCGAACCTGGGTCCTCTGCATCCCAGTCCGACACTCTATCCACTGTGCCACCGCCTGGTCAGGCCTAGTATTTATCTTAAATACTAAAATAGAATTATATTTTATGGATACTTCTTGCTCTCCAAAAGTTTCATTAAGTCAACACAAATTACATTAAGCCAACACATTTCAATTTAAATACAGCATAAGATTGTAGTCTGCAAAATATTTATGAATGTCCTCTAGTATTTAAAAAAAAATTTAAATATGATGGGTTCTGTCTTCTCATGAGTGAAATCAAAGGGTAGTTGAGGAATTTATCAAATTAAATGCAATGCTTTCTTATGTTAGTGTTGTACCCCACAGAACTGCACCAGGCACACAGAGAACATTGGTAGTTCTTAAAAGAAATTTAAAACAGTGATTCTACAATAAAACTTCATCATTTGAGTTAGAATTACCTGTTGTAAATTGTGCAAGCAGACCAATTTCCTACTATTGAAGACAAGAGTTTGGAAGTATATACTCTCTGAGAATAGGGTCACTGCTTCATGTAAGTTTTAAGAATTAAGAAGATGGATGCCAAGGTTTCACTTCTTAAGTACTTAATTTGGAGTCTCTCCTCATCTTTATTTACCAGTTGTCCAATGGCTTCTGGAAAACCATTTCAAATCCACTGTCTACTGCTATGTTGGTGACCACTGAGAGGCTATAGGATAAAAGTAAACATAGATGGGACTCCGAGAAGAATAATGTTGCCATTGCTCTAGGCAGCAGTGTTCTCTAAATTAAGTTCTTTGCATGGGTAATTTCCTATAACCACAGGGGGCAAGAGCTGGGTGGTTGACTGGAAGAATATTAAGGAGGAGCAGAGAGGCCTGAACAGAGAGGGAAGGAATGAGGTGGACTAAAGGAAGTAGACTCATGTTCAGATAAAGGAGGAGAACAGTTTACTTGATCAGGACAAAATAACTGATCTGGAGAAAATGCATTGGCAGTCAGTGAGAAATACAGATATCAAGCTCTATCGGGTGCTGTGTTGGTGATCGAGAGACTGCCTATGATGGTTTTGCTTGAATGAAGCCCACTTTTCTAGGATTGTTAATGGTGGTTCAATTAGAATTTAATGCACTTATATCAAGTTTTTGAATTATCGAGCAGGAGATGATAAGGAATGGGCCTGGTGTGAGTTTACTAGTTTAGTAGGAACTAGGTAAGGTCTTAACCGAGGAAGAAATTCAATATACAGGAATGCCTTTCATTGTGATATAAGATTTTGCTGGAAAAAATAAAAAAACAGACTGGATGAGAAAGACGTGGAAAACAGCACAGTTCAAATCCAAGGAATTGGTGAAACTCTCGGGCACAGTTCTAAAGGTTAGACATGTTTTTCTGAAAAGC
Source organism: Rhynchonycteris naso (assembly GCA_037038555.1). Lineage (NCBI taxonomy): Eukaryota > Metazoa > Chordata > Mammalia > Chiroptera > Emballonuridae > Rhynchonycteris > Rhynchonycteris naso. Next base: position 41,457,661 of record CM072997.1, on the reverse strand, counting down.
AAAATTTCTGCTTTAGATGTTATCATAGGGTATAAACTTCAGTTCTTGAGTTTTCTATGGAAAGAGATCTGAAGTAATAAAATATACACTGATTTCTGGCATGTGTCTTTTTAAAACGGGAGATTCAGAAATGCATAATCAGATTCCCGTGCTTCCTTCCTCTCTAGGTGTGGCACTCATCTCCACAAAGCAGGATGTGGGCTGAGTGCCGGCTGCGGCGGTGGGGGTGGAGGGGTGGGGGGACTGTTCCCAGAAGGGAGGCGGACCGTCTGAATGCCGCGCACTGATGCAGCACAACTCCTTTTGTAGCTTTGTGAAAAGAGAAAAATACAGACTCTACTGAACTATTTAACCAACACGTTTATTTCTAAACTGCAGGGTTGAATTGTTCCTAGGTTATTCATATATGTTTACATAAACCATGATAAACACAGTACATTTATTGCTAAAACGCTGATAAAAAAAAATTGGTAAAGAAGTATACATTGCTTGCAAACTTCTGCTCATCCCACACCACCCCCAACCCCCCGTGTGGCTTTCACTTTTGCTCAGTTCACAGTATCATAAATCTGAAACAATAGATTCCATCCCTCTCTTGATCACACATTCGGGGCTCTGTTGTCAGTTAATAGGCCACAAGGAGGGCACCAGTCGTTTTGCTGCCAGAACTTCCCTGGAGTTGCTGGTTAGGGTACAGAGTGCTCTGTTTTGTTTAGGCATGGGGGTGGGATGGGGTGGGCAGGGAAAGCTGTAGTGTGAAGACAAAGGTGAAGAAAGGCATGACCCTACTGATGTTCAGTGTGGGAACTTCGCTACTGTAACAGACGACTATGTGTCAATGCACATTAATATTTGATGTGCTTCATCATATTATCCTTTATGTGCACTTTCACAATATCGTGAAGCAGCCAGGCTGCTCTAGACAACGATTTATATGGCCAATTGAAGTGGCTTTTACTTGGTGAAATTAGCATACATCCTGTTCTTACAAGTCAAAAGGGATGCTTCTGTTTATATTGAATAAATAGACAGAAACTGGGTCCAAGCTTATTTTTAAAACACCATATTATCTTGAGTGCATAAACAAGGCAGACAAAATAGTTTTTCTTAAGTGGCACACGGGTGCATTTTGTATTCTGCTCCTTGGAAACAAAGACTTAGCTTCTGTCATTATAAAAAAAATCCTGAAACAGATCTGGAAGTAAAAGCTTGTGCATTGTGGAGTAGACCGATGAAGAAAACTGAAAAAATGCTTAGATCTACAAAGGCTCCTGCTCATTTTTCTTTTCTTTCTTTTTTTTCCCCCTGAAAATTGAATACAAGCTCTGGGAAGCATTATTTGCACACACAATGCCTGACCACATGTGCAAACCATTAAAAGGGCGTAGCTCCCCTGCCATTTTGATTCGGCCCAAAATAAAAATGTAAATATCAATAGAATGTTTTCTTCAGATATGCTCCAGCTGTCCCTTATATCATTAGTTATCTTCACAAGTACAATGATTCACCCATGACAATAACCTAAATGAGATTGTTTAGTGGTCAGAAAGAGACAGTGTTTGAAGGAGTTAAAAAAAACCAGTGTATGTGGTTTATGGAAAAATAAAAGTATGAAATCATAAAGGCAGTCAGTCATAGGTCTTGCAACATTTCAGAAAAATATTCAAGTCACTTTTGATTTTTCAATTTTCAAATTTGAGTCTTTTTCACAAAGACCATTCACCAGAATATACTTTTACTGCTTCATTCATTCATTCACTCATTCCCTTATTCCACAAGCATATATTCATTGCTTGCTGTGTGTTGGGTGTTTACACATGACAAAGAGTGCCAGAATATATATCAGAGAGGGAGACTCTCCTTGAGGAGGCTACCATCGGGTACAGGACCTAAGATAATATGCACATAAGTTACTAGAGAGTAAAAGGGAGAATGGAACAAGTCAAAAGAGAAAAATCATATTAGATATGGTAATCAGCATCCAAAATGGCCTTTAATGATTCCTCTTCACTTGGTATTCATGCCCTTGTGTGAATATCAGTTTTTTGGCTGGACCCAGTAACTCTCCTCTAACACAGCAAAAGTGATCAGTAGGTCTGGCTCCATGGGCATGTGACCTGTTCATACAGGGTCCTGCATTTGATTTAATATTCTGTTGTCACTGACTTGAAATTTTATCTTTGAATTTTGTAAGTGAAGTCCATGACACAGTGGGGCATGCATATCTGCAGAGGAGACTCATTCAACATGTGTCTGCTTCCTTCCTTGGCCATCCCATTCCTAAATGGTGTTTTCAGTGACCCACAAGGATTTCAGTGGATCCCTGATTCCTGAAAATTCAGTGAGACTCAAAACAAATACAAAGCAAATGGGTTTCTTTTACCATTGAATAAATAAGGGGCTGACAACCTGAGAAGATATCTTTTCCACTTAAAACAGAATTTGCTTAGAGCACAGGAAAAAGGCAGTGGCATCCTAAGAAGCCCAAATGACCAAGAAACTCTATCATATCAATTTTTTCTCATGTTATTTCTCTGGATCAACCAACCACTTATGCTAAAAATTACAACTCAGTAGGAAAGATAAAGAACAACGTCTAGTTTGTTTTCCTTTCAGCCCTTCCTTAATCAGCAGTAAACCAAAGGTATAGAGGGTTGTTAGAATGTGTGAGTGTCAAGAAATGAAACAAGCAGTTGAATTAGTTTTGTGCAGCAGTGACCAAGATCTGATAAGAATAATGTATCAGCATGTATGAGCTAAAAAGCACAGTTGTGTAATTTTATGATTCTGTACACAAATGAAATGTTTCTATTGGCATGAAAATCTAGCTTTTTAATATAAAAATTATCAGTAAAATTCCTACTAATAATTAAAAATGCTCATCTTTACCTACTCAGAATGACATAACAAATAAAAATTACCATGGCAACTCAAGAAAAAGAACCAAAGGGGGAAAAAGCCTTTAATAGAACTTTCCCCCCTACTTTTTAAACTCGGGACTTCACATTTTCCTTTTGTATTAGGTCCCACAAAAAGCAGACCATGAAGATGAAATGTCACTTTTAGGTTAGTTTATAAAAAATATTCTGGTTTCAATAAATCTCTCTCCCTCTGCCTCCCTCACTCCCTCAATCTGAAATCTTTCTCTGAGGTCAGAGTTAGAGAGAAAGCCACCATTTGGTAAGGAGATTTTAGCCAAGAGCCAAAAGGATCTGTGTCTTGTCAACAACCACCTGAATGAGCTAGGAGATGATCCTCCCCAGCTGAGCTTTGTGATGACTGCAGACTGAGCCCACATCCAGATTGCAGACTTGGGAGGGGCCCTGACTCAGAAGCACATGGTTAAGCCCCATCCAGATTCCTGACACACACAGGTATGAGGTAATAAATATTGATTTAAGCTGACACATTTGGGAATAATTTGCTCTAGACAAGGATTTATATGGCAACAATAGAAAACAAATGCACTGTCATTCAGCAGGATAAGAACTCACTTCCAAAGACTGAGGGAGATCCTTTGACATTGTTTCATGATAAGCACTCAGTGATAAAGGACATGGCATTGTGGGGAGAAGAGACTGTGCATTTTAAGCTAGGGCAATACTTCTCCAACCTTATGATCTTATGACTCTTTTTTCTAACCTTAAAAAATATGAGGGCCTCAAAGAACTTTTTTTTATGCACTTATATCTATTGATCTTTACTACAGTAGAACATAAAACTGTGAACAAATGTGAACAAATGTGAACTTACTAAATTATTTGAAACCAATAACATGTATTACATGTTGACATTAACATATTTTTATAAAAATGAATATTTCTAAAAATAAACTTAGTGAAAATAGTAGTGTGTACATCTAAAAAAATTTCTTTAGCCCTGGCCGGTTGACTCGATGGTAGAGCATCAGCCTGGCATGTGGAAGTCCCAAGTTCGATTCTTAGCCAGGGCACACAGGAGAGTCACCCATCTGCCTCTCCACCGTTCCCCCTCTCCTTTCCCTCTGTCTCTCTCTCTCTTCCTCTTCTGCAGCCAAGGCTCCATTGGAGCAAAAATTGGCCCAGGCACTGAGGATGGCTCCATGACCTTCATCTCAGGTGCTAGAATGGCTCCGGTTGCAAAGGAGCACTGCCCAATGGAGAAAGCATCATCTTCTAGTGGGCTTGCTGGGTAAATTCTGGTTGGGCACATGTAGGAGTCTATCTCTCTTCCTCCCTGCTTCTCACTTCAGAAAACAAAAAAAATAAAAAAAATAAATAAATAATTTTTTAATGTTTGCCTTAATAGAAGAAAACTGTATTCTAACACCTGCTTCTGCATTGAAACCGTTGAATAACACATGTCAAGCAGTTTCTGGACAACTCTACTGTGCATTTGTGTAAGAATGAGAATAAAAAAGGCAAATAATATCTTAGTTCCTGGACCACTCACTAGGAATAACTCATCTAAGGAATGGAGATGGGAAAATTAGAGTACATATTGGCTACATCATGCTGCGCAGGGAAAAAGATTTTCTAAGGAAGGCAGATCTCAGAAGTCTTGAATATTATACTCAATAATATTAGTAGAGGGTTTGGCAGAAATTACTTGTTGTCAATCCAAAAGCCATTCCTGCTCTCCTCCTTTGCTCAAGAATTCATGATTTTGTTTAGATACTAAAAGCTTATGTGCTGAGGAGTTCGCGTTGTCATCTTCTCCTTTTCCATGATTTTTATAAGCACAAGTATGTGACATAAACACGGCTGTAAAAGAAAGTCTGATGTTGCAGATGGTGTTGGCAATGTCTAAGTTTTCGCTGAGGCAAAGGCGGGCTCCTTTCTGCCCTTCGATGCTGTGCTGTAAGAACATGATGAATTGCTGTACATCCTACACATGCTTGCTGTAACCATTGTTTCAATGATGAGAAGGCCAAGAGAATGTGAGTGAGCTGACCCAGAGTCTGAATACTGCTGAACCATTGAATTGTTGAAGATTTTGGAAGTGTGAACTGACAAGCCGATTAATGTCTATAAAGATTAAACTGACTGTCATGAATTGGACTTTGAGGTACCAGCTAGGTGGTTATTCAAATAATCCAAGTAATATGCGTTTGAAATACACTGGAATCAACAAAAACAAAAACAAAAGAATAGAACAGACATAAAAGAATTGTGGGAGTAAAACTTGTAGGATTTGGCAGCAGAGTAGATGAACGTTAGAGTGTGTAGACAGGAGGATGGAAAGGAAGCATATGCAGCAACATAATTAATTGCCTGCCTGGGTGGTTAGAAGAGCAGTGGTGCCACCAACACTGTAAATGTAATAGGTTTGGGTGGTAAGGTGATGGACTAAATCTGAACATATGGAGTGAAAGATATAGCTAAAATAATGGTAAAACAAAAAAAATTTTGTTGTAATATAGGAACACATATCTGTATGTTGTCTTATATCTGATACCCATATGGTTTACTTTTTCATATCCTTCACAGTTTCCCTAGAATGCTGCTTTCTTTGGAAAGCCCTTCTCAATCATCCTATCTAAAATTGTGATATTCTTGATCCACTTCATTTCACTTGCTCAGTATTTCTTAGTAAGTCCTATGCCACTCTCATGCTATTTTTAGAATCTAAATATTTATCTAATAAACTACATAAAGTTTCATTTATTTATCATGTTTTCCTAATAAAAAGCTCAATAATAAAACTTTTTAAAATTTGTGTTGTTTTCTTCTGCAACTGTAGTACCTGGACCAATGCCTGACACTTAGTAGATACCCAGTAAATATGTATTTAAGGAATAAATAAATACTCAGAGCACAAGAGTCAGAGCCACAAAAATATTTATCACTCATATGTCTAAAGGAAGCAATTGGAACTTCAGGACTACATGAAGGTATTATAATTGGATACAAACTCACAGAGACAACATCAGATAATTATTAACAAGGATTGTCTTATGCATGTTATCAATATCTTAACATTTAATCCTGGGAGTAGGACAGTTATCACTTCCACTTTACAGGTAGAAAAGCTGAAGTTCAGAGAGGTTATCAACTAAAGTTGCAGAGTTAGTGAGGGAGCTGGGCCTTTATATAAAAGCCTAAAATAAGATCTTTAACAGACATTTTATGTCATGGATAGAATTTTGAATTGTGTTCTGCAATAGTACGTAGTTTTCCAGGAAAATGATCCAGAGTTTTTCTTGCTTTTTGGACTGGAAAAAGTAGAAGTGACCCTTTCTTAAACATTTAAGAAAAATAATTCCTGACTTTGAAATCAGGAGAGCATTCAGATAACAACGCATGCCAATAAACATCTCTCCTAATGTCTCAATAAAGTAATAATAAATATTGAGCAAACTAATAAAGTTAATACTTAATAATAAAATCAATTGGTCTGTTGAAAAGACAAAGCAGTTTTAGCCCTGTTGATTTTCTACCTGGACCTGCAGTGGACTGAAATGGAGGACCTTATCATGAAATAGGAACACTAGCAGTGTAGGAAAGATTATACTTTTCTTAAAGTCATGTGTTGGTCATACAGTATGTTAAAGTTACATGACTTAGAAGGTTAGTCGTGACATCTTTTCCCTTAAATGCTCAAAGATGTTCTTCACAAAGAAAATAACAATACACTTATTTCATTTCAAACAGACTCAGCCTAAGGATGGTTTTTCTCATTCTGTGAAAAAACAGGTTATTAGTGAAGATAAGGACTCTTGGCTTCACAACATGTTTTTACATTTTGTTCACGGATGTGAGATAGAAAAACAAGATGAAAATGATTCTTTTATTGGGCAGTCAAATTAACAAATGTCATGACTTCCCCTATTAGTTTGTATAAATCCTAGAAATGAGTTTCAAATGAGAATGTGTTATTATGTTGAGGAAAAGATGGGAAGTGTATAACCTTGGGCAGATCATTTAACTTCTCTCTGCTTTACATTTACAAGCAGTAATACAAAGAGACAGGATTATATGATCTCCAAGGTCCCATCCAGATGGATTTAACACACTATGATTATTTGAGAGGCAATTTAGTACAGCAGCTAGGAGCCTGGGCTCTGGAACCAGACTGCCTCCATTTAGATCCTGCTTCACTTCACTTATTATTAGCCATATGATATGATGTAAGCTACCATGTAACCCTTTCAGTATCAGTTTCCTAGTTGGCAAAATGAGGATAGCAAACCACTAAGGGCCCTTTTGAGTGCCAACCATAATCATTGTTGTAAACTAACATTAAATTTAATAAAAAATCAATGAACAATATTGTGAACAATTGCTATTTACTTTAAATTTATTTTTAATTTTATTTTTTTAGTGAGAAGAGGGGAGGCAGACTCCCACACGTGCTCCGACAGGGATCCACCTGGCAAGCTCACTAGGGGGTGATGCTCTGCTCATATGGGTCCTTGCTTCATTGCAATTGGAGTCATTCTTTAGCACCTGAGGCAGAGGCCATGGAGCTGTCTTCAGCACCCGGGGCCAACTTGCTCTAATCAAGCTATTGCTGCAGGAGGAGAGGAGAAGAGAGAAAGAGAGAGAAGCGAGAGAAAGAGGGGTGGAGAAGCAGATGGACGCTTCTCCTGTGTGTCCTGAATGGGAATAAAACCCAGGACTTCCACATGCTGGGCTGATGCTCTACCAATGAGCAAACAGGCTGAGTCCTATTTGATTTATATTTTAAATTATTCTTTTTATCTTCTAATGACAACAACAAAAATTTCATTAGAATTCAGGATGACATAACTTTTCTTAGTTTAAATGCTTTAATTTATTTACTACCTACACTATTATTCAAAGTATGAAATGTAAGTCTTACTTTTATTGTTATAATTCTAAACATGATTTGATTGTGTTAACTCTCCCTCTTACTAACTACCTCAGTAGAGTAAGTGTTAATATTCAAGGTCTATTTAAATGGCTGCTTTGCAGACTAATGAAGAATTTCTGAGATAGCTAGGACATTATTTGATAGGTCTTTAATAATGAGAGAATGAGTGATATTCCAAATTATAATCTGAACAGTAAATTATCATTATGTACAGAAAGAGAAACATTTTTGAGATGTTTTTAAATAAGAAATTCAAAGACAACTAAGGTTAATGATAATAGTTACTATGTATCTTCCTAATAACCTCATATATTAGATGTCCAGATTCTCTACATATAGATGAGAACATGAAGACTCAGAAAGGTTATAGAACTTACGTAAGGCTGCACACAAGTAAGGAGCAGTACCAAAATTTAAGCTCAGGTAATCTGACATTAACATTTCAGTTCTTAATTAGACTGCTTTTAGCACAAGAGCTTTTTTTTAGGCTCTATTTCCTCTCAAGACACCAAGCCGCCTCACTATATAAATCCATCCACATGCTCATCTGTCTGTCCATCCATTCATCCATCCATCCACCCACATATCAAAGCATGACTATGTCTATTAAAATAAAACCATCAAGATTTAAACTCTTGGTTCATGGTCAATGGGTAAGTGAAATAGATTTGTTAGATTTAAGTTTGATATAATGTGATCATCACACATCTGTGATTTAGGTACAGCTCGTCTATGGCAAATCTCCTTTCCTGGGGGCTTTCTGTTAGGCCATGAAAAGTCTTGTAAAAGAAATGTCCTAACAGAATGAGTTTCACTAGTTTGTTTCTCTTCCCTCTTTTAGAAAGGAAAATAAAGTGTTTTTCTTTTTTTCCTTTCAATGCTAGATTTTGAGCTTCAACAATAAAATAGTTTCTTACTTAAAGTTCACAATGATTCTTAGAATTCCACTTAAAGATTAAAAACCTTATGTTAAATACAGTTTTAAGTATAATTCCTTAAATTTAAGATTAGGTCTGTATAGCCTGATCTATGGGAGCACAGTGGAAAAAGTGCTGACCTGGAATGCTGTGGTCGCCGGTTCAAAACCCTGGGAACATACAAGAAGCAACTGCTATGAGTCAGTCCTTCCCGTTGACCCTCCACCCACCCCCACTTTCTCTCACTTTTTCTTTTCTCTCTCTGAAATAAATCAATAATTTTTTTAAAAAAATTAGGCCACTACAAGTAGTGAAATACTGAGCTAAAAAAGATACTCATTTCCTTTGCCTTTCTCCTTCCCATCAGTTTTCAATGGGAAAACACTTCATTAATATATTGTACGTTGCAAGAACAAAAATGACTTTACCTCTTTTTTGTTCTTTTCTTTTTAATAGTCTCTGTATTTGTAGGCCTTGTATAGAAAATCAATTGTTGCTTTATTCTTGTAAGGTTGGATTTATCATCCTAAATATATTCTTCTTGTCAGAAGTCAATCAAGCATTTTGCTCTCTCTATTTATAAATTGTCCTACTTTATGCTTTTGGTTCTGATTAACTGATTCTTTTCTCTTCTTTGTCACAGACAGTGCAGCACTGCAGATCTAGAAGCACCACTAACTGTCTTCTCAACTTTTTGATCCTTGGGCAATTCAGCCTAATTGATGCTAGCTGTGAGCAGGCAGCAGGGAGAGTGGCAGCCAGCCTGTTGGAGGAGCTCACCAGTCACCCTGAAGGGGATGGCTTATTTTACTTTCCACTGGGTGGAGCGTGGATGGAGAAGTGAACACATCTATGGTTAAATGTCTAGAGTCACCCCACTGCAAGGCCTTTAGGGAGAATCTTAGTCCAGTTAGGCTGCTATAACAAAAATGCCATAAGTTAGGAAGGTTATAAACAACAGAAATTTATTTCTCCTGGTTCTGGATGCTGGGGAGTCCAAAATCATGGCACCAGCAGATTCATCTGATAAATGCCTTCTTCTTCATAGAAGCTGTCTTTTTATTATAATGTCACACAGTGGAAGTGGGACACTAGTTCTCTGGGGTCTCTTTTATTAGGAGACTAATAAGATTCAGGAGGACTCCATCATTATCACCTAATCACCTTCCAAAGGCCCACTTCATAATACCTTCACCTTAAAGGTTATGTTTCAACATATGAATTTAGAGGGTGGATACAAAAACATTTAGATCACAGCAGTCAGTATTATTTACTAAATTTCTGTCTGTTTTCCTTAATGACTCCATTTCTTCACTGTTTCCTATCTCAAGAGTCAATCTCACTCTACATTTACTTTTTCTGACTGATCCTGAGTTCATCAGTCAGGATTAGATGTTACGCTGCAGTAGTAAACTTAACATCTCAGTGGTTTAAAGAAACGAAGATCTATTTCTTGTTCACGTTATCTGTTAACAAAGGACCAAGGAGGGTAAGCAGTTGCCTAACCTGAACACTGCTTGTTACTATACCAGAGAAAGAAAGAACTCTGCAGAAACTTGCATTGGCAATCAAAAACTCAATCACAGTCTTGAACCACACACATGAGGTTTCTTAACCTCAAAGGGACCAGGAAGTACAATCCTATAATACAGTCTTATTTCCTCTATTCTGAAAGTGCGAAATCAGAAATATCCAGAGAGCAGCAGGGCAGTGATTTTATCTTTTAATTAAACAAGTAGAGGACAGAAAGTTCTTTATGTTTTTTCTTCTTTGGTCTATTTCTCATTTTTTGCCTCTTAATTAATATATTCTGATAACTTTTTATTTTCCATTACTTAGTCTTTTCTTTCCAATATCACATTATTTTCAGTAAACATTTTGTGTCCTTTTTTCCAGCAGTCTAACCCTTGGCTAGTCCAATGTCTATTCTCATTTCTCAGCCCCCAATCCATTTTGTTTATTAGATATCTCTGAACTCCTGCAGCTTTTTCTGTCTGCACCATGCAACTTAACCTTTAATTGCTTGACTCCTTGGCATTCCACTTGGTTCTTCCTGAATCAGAACATAACTTTCTCTCACCACCTCCCTCCCCTACTCCATATTGACTCTACTTACTGATTCTTATTTCCACAGTTGTTTTTTATTCTTCCCAGCACTCAGCATCAAAACTTTCCTTTCTCTTTGCCTCCTTTGCTAAACTCTTGCTTCTTATAATTGAGTAGTTACTAAACTCTTCCCCATGCACCTATTGTGTTCTTGTGGATCAAATGACATAGCCAAAGTGAAAAACATCTTGCAAATTCTAAATACAAAAGAATATTGCACTCTATTTTTTTAACTCCTTTTAATTCATTCTTTCATTTATTTATTCATCATTCATTTATTCACGCATTTAATGTGGACCTAAGTGCTTTCTTGGAACTGTGCTTGTTACTGAGGTTTCTGCTCTCCAGGAAGTTACATTATGGTTGAGAAAATCACACTTGAATAGTTCCAGGGAACTAGGTACTAATATGATTAAAACAAGGGAAAATGCGGCAAGATATGGGAGAAGGAGGCAATAATGATCTGGAGTAATCTAGTAAGGCTTCAGGAGGCAATAAGAATGGGGATGACTAAATTGTATCTTTTCAGATTAAAACATCAGAAGGAATCTCAGTATACTTAGAATAAAATTGACATTCTTTATTAAGGTCTACTAGCACCTTCATGGTCAGGCCCTTTTTCAATTTCAGGTAAGACTTCTCTCTTATTTTCTGGGCTCCAGCCACACTAATTTGCCAGTTTCCTCAGCACAGCAAGCTCGCCCATATTCTGTGCATTTGGACCAGAGGTGCATTTGCTCAGAATTCTGTTTCTACAATATTTGGGATGGTGGCTTTTTCTTGCTATTTGACTCAAATTACAATCCACAAAGAGGCAGTCCCTAAATACCCTGCCTTCAATAACATCCTCCTTTTCCCAGGACCTTATTTTTTAAAACTCTTGTATTCTTGAAAAAGTTATCTGAAGTCATCTTGCCTTGCTTACCTGTTTATTTCTTTATCATCTATTCTCCTGTCTTCCCTCTTCTTAAGATGTCTATGTCACCATCTTGGACCAGAATATTCCCAGGATGTAAGCTATTTACAGTTGTGAACTTTGATCTGTGTTATACTCTGTTGCCAGGGCTCAGACAAACCATGACTCATCATATGCACTAAATATCTGCTGCTACTGTACAGCTTCCCAAACTCCAATGTCTCTGTCTTTCATGGACCATTACCAAACTCCATTTCTGAGGTTCTTTTTCCTTACTGCAACTTTTACTATGTAACAAATGTTCTGGCTGGAGTGATGTATGCGGAAATGAGGTATATCACTTCCAAGACTGGCCAATAAAAACTCCCATGTAGGATCTTTTCTTTTTTAATTTCTATTAAATGAATGAATAAGATCTCAGTGATTTAGGGAAAGGTGGGCCCCTGATAGAGAAATAGACATGGTTCTTAAAAGACCATGTGTCAGATTGCCTAATCAGGAACACTTGCCTTGAACTGTGATGAGAGCAAGACATAAATGTGTGTGTGTATGTGTGTGTGTGTGTATGTGTGTGTGTTTGTGTGTGTGTGACACCTCTGAGAATTTGCACTTCTCTGTTATAACACGTAGTGTTACTTACCCAGACTAACATGCTTGACAACTAAGTCTTCCATTATTTGGCTACAGGTGCTTTTTCAATTCTTCCTTACCATACATGTTCTCAGTCATAGATTTCTTTTATCTGAAAGTACTGTTTCTACTTTATATTTCTACCTTAGGATCTACCCTCTAGCATTATTCAACCTTAGGGCATGTACCTTAGAATTATTTTAGAAAAAATGAGGTTAAATTTAAGAACTGCCCTTATCTATCAACATATATTTGGTATGTTATCTCTGTGAAATTCAGTTTCTTCCTTTGTATAAACAGAAAAAAATAATACCTAACTCAGCACATGGTTGTACAGGATTAAATGAGATGTTGCATTGGACTAACATAGATGATGCACTTGACTCACATGCTAATAAAACATATGTTTCTTTCTTTGTTTCTCCAAAGAAACATCTCTCCCTTCTCTATACTTACAGCTCTTCTGAGTCTTTCAAATTCTCCACTGTGCCCCAATTTTCTGGAACATAATGTTTACAAAATAGGTAACATTGTGATCTCTGGGTTCAAATCTTGATTTTGGTCCTTAGAAACTAAATAAACTTAGACAAATTACTTAATACCTTTGTGCCTTTAATTTCATCATACTTAAAACTGAAATCCTACATTACTTGTGTGGTCTTGTGAGGATTAAATTAATTAATAAATGCAAAGCCCTTAGAGAAGTGGAGGGCACAAAGTTAGTGTTCACTATAGCTTAGTTGCTATAATTATTCTCTACAACTGGTCAGACCTATTCATCCCAGCTTATGCTGACACTGCTCTCCTTTTTACTTAAAAAATTTGTTGTGTCCATTATATTGTCATATTTGCTGTTTTTAAAAAAAATCTTCCTAACTAGCAACTTTGCAGGCTATGATTTTTAATATCTACCAACCCTTCTAGCAAATGTTATAGGCTATAAAATTGGAATTAAACTATATTACATTTTTTAAAAAATTCAGGGCTACTGCCCTTGTGCACTCTACTTTATTACTGTGCGTTGTTTGGTGCTTAATATTAAAAATTCGTTCCCCTCTAATTCAAACAAAACAAAACATACTCATAGATACAGAGAGAAAATTGGTGGTCACCAGATATTAAAAGGTTGGGATGATGGATAAAAAGGTGAAAGGGATTAAGAAGTACAAATTGCTAGTTATTAGAATAGCCAGAGATATAAACTACACCATAGCAAATACAGTCTAAAATACTGTAATTACTATATATGGTGTCAGGTGGGTACTAGACGTATCAGGAGGATCACCTTGTAAATTATATAAATGTCTAACCACTATGCTGTACACCTGAAAGGAACATTATATTGTATGTCAATATTAGTTGATGTTTTAATTCAAAGGAATCATAGAAATCATCCAGACCAAAACTCTTGTTTTCCATATTTTACTTATGAAGAAATGGAGTTAGTTCTTGCATAAGGATAGACATATACATCAATGGAATAGAATGAGAATTCAAAAAATAAACCCTTATATACAGGGTCAATTGTTTTCCACAAGGGTGCCAGTAAAGTTCAGTGGAGAAAGAATAGTTTTTTTTTTTTAACAAACTGTATTGTAATAACTTGATATTATATTAAAAAATGATTTTAGAGCACTTGTCTTCCTCCATATGTGGGAATTAACTCTAAATTAATCATACTTAAATCTAAGAGCTAAAACTGTAAGTCTTTTGGGAGAAAACATAGGAGCAAATCTTTGTGATCTTGGGTTAAGCAAAGTGAGAAATGAAAAGACAGGCAAATTGAAATTCATAAAAAAATTTGTGGTTTTAAAAGTGCCATCATACAAGTAAAACGAGAACTCCACTGGACGGAGAATCTATTTACTATGATATATATTTGGTAAGAGACTTATACACATAATATATTATTTAAAAGCTCTTATGACTCCATCACATATAAATAAATAAATATCTCAGTTATAATGGGCAAATGATCTAAATAGATATCCCAAAGAGGATATTCAGATGATCAACAGGCACATGAAAAGGGACTCTACATCATTAGCCATCTGGAAAGTGCAAATATAAACTACAATTAGATAGCACTTTACACCTACTTGAATATAATACTCAAAAAGATGGTAATAGCAAGTATTGGCAAGGATGTGGAGAAATTTGCACCCTCACACACTGCTGGCGGAGATATAAAATGATGCAGCCACTTTGAAAAACAGTCTGTAGATCCTCAGTTAATCATCAGGTTACCTTTGTTACCCAGCACTTCTACAGTACGGTATATACCCAAGAAAAATGAAAACATATGCCAGATTAAAACTTGCACACACATACACGGATTTGTACATAAATCCTATAACATTATTCACCACAGCCAAAATTAGAAACACTTGAATGTTTATCAATTGATAAGTGAATAAATAAAATGTAGTATATCCATACAATGAAATATTTTTCGTCAATCAAAAGAACAAAATATTGATGTATGCTAAAATATAGATAAACCTTGAAAACACCATGCTAAGTGAAAGATGCCAGTCACAAAGGACCACATACCAAATGATTTGAATGATTCCATTGACATGAAATGTAAGAATAGAAAAATCTATAGAGATATAAAGTAGACTAGTTGTTGCCTGGGGATGGAAGAGAGAAACCTGAGGAAAAATGGGGAAAGGCTGCTAATGCTACAAGTTTCTTTCTGGAGTGATTAAAATACTATAAAATTGATTGTGTTAATGGTTTCACAACTTGGTGAATATATTAAAAACCATTGAATACTTTAAATGAGTGAGTTTTATATGAATTATGACTATTGATCTATCTTTTTATCATTTATCTATCTAATCTATCTATCTATCTATCTATCTATCTATCTATCTATCTATCTATCATCACCATCATCATCATCATCTATCTATCTAGATGTAATCTATCTAGATAGGTAGATTGGTTGTAATCTACTCTTTGGATAAAAAAGAAGAAAGAAAGAAAGAGGCCAAGGGAAATTATGTGATTTTACCCGAGATGATAACTCAGTTCTATGAACTGCCAGTACAATGGTCTTTCTACTGTGTCATACCAGCTTTCCTCTCTTTTTACAATCTCTCTTTGGTAGCTTTTATGAAAGAATGGCATCTCTTACTTGAGCCCTTTTTCTTTGCTACATGAAGATCACCCTTTGGCTTTCAGGGCTTTCCTGTGTTTGTCTGTAAGATGAAGATAATATTACTTGTCCTACTTACATCATAGAGATATCAGAGGATCACAAGAAAGGAGAACATAGTTTAAGAAATATATGGTTTTTAATACATTAGAAAGTTTTCTTCTTCCTCTGGTTGTCCCATCATGCCATCAATGTACAGCTCAAAAGGAAAATACTTTCTCCAACATAATTGTGAAAAGACAATTGTTAAAGAACTTATGAAATCAGGTATAAAATACAATTCATAATATATCCCTTTAGAATGTGATAACTTTGCCCCAAAATGTCAGACATGGATATACTGATTGATACAGGGCTTATTGTTCTTTTTATTCCTACGTCTGACTGACTGCTCAATGTTGCTGCAATGCAAGTACCTTTTTTTGCATTTTCTTTTCCTCAAAACAACCAATTTTCTAGAGATGAAAAAAGATATCCAATGCAATTAAATTGTGTGCATTCATTATATATATTAATTTATTTTTATTGTCATATTGATAATTTGCTGCTATATTTGAATGTCTTAAAGAACACATTTAAGATATCTATGTATATTACAGAAATACATCATTCCTTTTTGTTAATGTAAAGCTAAGATTTTATTTCATTTAATACTTTTGCTTTTCTTCCAATTGTAATGCACTTAATATACATCTCTTAATATTTGTTGTTTCTGGGTACTTATGGCTAGTTGGGATCTAACATTATTTTAATTACCCTGAATAAAACTATTTTGATTGTGGAAAGCCCATTTTAGGATGAGCTCTGCTATGTCAAAGACATAGAAAAACTGCAGTGAATAAAAAAGAACTGTTTTAAACAACTTTTAGAAGATCATCTATCCTGAGGGCATCATACTGATTTCTTAAGATTAATTCATAACTTAGTGATAAAGGAATGAATGGGCCCAATTTAACTTTGCATTGACTGAGACTAGAAAAGTCAGGTATTTTATTTTACTAAAAAAGCATTTAGATTTTCAGCACTATTGATGTTTTGAGTGGGTGTTGCACAGAATCTTATCATTTTCACTTATCAGATATTACACATTCTGTTTGTTAGGGAAATGTGTCTGGACTAGACTGATGTGGGCTGCCAAGGATGGCTTGCTGATGTGTTCTTTAGATGAACCAACATAAATAATAAATATATTTTAGGAGAAACCACTGATCAGAAACAGTTTTTACCCCATTCAAAGCACCTTTGGGAGGACAACTTCTCTGTAACTAATGCTCATACCTCAGAAACCTATTTATTATGAATGCTCTGGATATAGACAATAGAAATGTTTTCAGTACACATACTGTCTAGTCGCCTGTAGTTAATCAAGAGAGATGTCTAACAAAATTAGAAGGGATTTAGGTTTTGGTAAATTTTTTAGATCACAAATATGAGGACAGTGTTCTCAAATTCATTTGTCTCGAGAAATGCATAAAAAATAGGAGAAATAATTAGAATTTGGGCTATAGAAATTATATTTAAATGTAAATATATTATTCATAAATTTGTTTAACATTCATAACAATCTCCAAATTCAGCCTCAAGATTTAAGTTAAAACTTTTAAAATATTTTGTTGATGTGTAAAATATGATTAAACTTATTAGAAATACATATAGGCATACACACATGTATGCATGTACACAAATATACATATATGGGATGAAAATACACAGCATCTATCTTGGAATCATGGGATGGCATTTTAGTAGAGTTTTTATATGTCTAGTCCTTTAAAATTTTTGTGTTAAATATGTACAGCTTTTATAATCATGGAAGCCATAAAAAATTTCATTTCAATGTAACTATCAAAAACATAAATTGGGGAATAAGAGGTTGACATCATATTTTTAAGTGCTAAATAAGATACAGCATTGCCACTAATATAGGGCTTAGAACCCACTCGCTTA
The DNA here is from genome assembly GCA_037038555.1 of Rhynchonycteris naso. NCBI lineage: Eukaryota > Metazoa > Chordata > Mammalia > Chiroptera > Emballonuridae > Rhynchonycteris > Rhynchonycteris naso. The sequence goes on along the minus strand of CM072997.1, from coordinate 41,440,167 downwards.
TGGGCCATATGCCTTTGCCATTTAATTTGGTGATCCTTTCCTCTTTCTATAAATCTCATAACTTTATTCTTGCATTTATAATACACCCTCCTTTGCCACTTGGAAAGGGGTATGCAGACCATCAACTACTCCCAAAGGTAGTAAAGAATGAATTATGCCTTGCTTAGCAAATGGCTTCCTGAGCAGTGTCCTGGCTCTTTTGGAGCCTTCAACGCTCTGCTTTTGGCAAACTTCTATGAAATGTGATAATGACACACCAGCATTACAGAAAGAGTGAGTGTTATAATGGCTGGTCTCTAAAAGCTGTGTGACATGTCTCTTTTCTGGATTAAAATCTGAAAACTATCATCACTATTTATAACATAAAATATGTTCATCCTTGTCCATAATCAGGGATGCAATTGCCATTTCCAAACAAATCTATTGAAGTTGGAGAAGTTCAAAATAACCAGATTTAGGTAAAGGTAAGTTCATTCTCTGCAATCTCATAGTTAAGAACCTTTTTAATCTACTTGGTACACACATAATTATAATAAGAATATTTTTCATAAATAATAATTCATCATATCTTAAAAAATAAATAAAAAGCAAACTTTTTTGAGAAATAGGATGTATTTACCTAACGGGAAAGAAAATACTTCATGGGCATCATAGACCATTTGAACCTATTAGTGGTGAATTCATCATAAAGTGGCAATTAAAGTCTTTGTTTTGATATTCCATTTCAGCAAATAAAGTGAGATTCTAAATGAATATATCTAACATATTAGTTATATTCAGTTTTCATGTGTATACTCATACACACACAACTTATACCATATATATATGAGGAGATGTGAGTGGTGGTTAAGAGCCTGGTCTCTGGAATCAGTCTGGCTGGGTTCAAATCCTAGCTCTTTCACTTATTCTTTGGCTTTGGGAAGTTTGTTTAACCTCTCTTGTTTCAGTTTCCATTTCACTTTCTTTCTTTATTTTTTATTTTTTGTAAAATGAGAATTGTTAGTGTATCTAACTTCATAAGATTATTGGGGGAATTAAATGGCTTCATGGATGTAAACATTACAATGGTTACTACCATGTGAGAAATACATGCTTTTGAAGGTTCTCTCATATTTTGATAACTACAGTGAGTCTTATATTTTTATTTCTGAGACTGAAATGTTACATTGAGATGCTGGAACATGGAGAACATATTCCCTTATGCTAAGGAACAGAAATCTCTTACCACAATATACTAGAAACCAAAGCTCAGAAAATTCCAGAGGAAATTGAGAGCAGTTTGGTGAGTGAGCACTAGGAAAGTAAGTCTACAGCAAGAGTTTAAAGAGCAAGTACAAAGAGAAAACAGTTAAGATAGTGGTAGAAATACAATCTGTGCTTAGGAGTTTGGTTTCCTTTCTTCAGCCTTTATATAGCATTTCATTATTTTTATATAAAATGAAAATTACATGATTTATGCTGTATGAGTTAAATAAAAATTATAGAAGCATGTAAAACATGTTAATGTTTAGAATACTTGATTCCTGTATTTCTTTGTACTCTACATTAGATCTACATTTGTAGCTGTCAGGTCCTAGTGAAATTTCATTAATTACAGTGTAGTACTTAGCACAGTTGAGGCACATTTTCTGAGAAAAATTCACAAACTTTTCATAACCTTTGTGAAAATTTAATTCATTTTGAAGTAGCCAGCAGTAGACCTAAGGTAAGCTTTAGTTTTAAAGACCACTATTTATTTTCAACTTTAAGGTTCATTTATTTTAAGCAAGAAGCGGGGAGGTAGAGAGACAGACTCCTACTTGAGCCCCCACAAGGATCCACCCAGCAAGACCCCTATGTGGCGATGCTTTGTCAATCTGGGACCATTCTTCCGTTGCTCAGCAACTGAGCTATTTTAGCACCTGAGGTGAGGCCATGGAGCCATCCTCGTTTCCTGGGGCCAATTTGCTCCAACCTAGCCATGGCTGCGGGAAGGGAAGAAAGAGATAGAGAGAGAAAGGAGAAAGGAAGGGTGGAGAAGCAGATGATCACTTCTGTGTGGCCTGATCGAGAATTGAATCCAGGATATCCACAGGTTGGTCCAATGCTCTACCACTAAGCCAACTGGCCAGGGCCTTACGGTTCATTTTTAAAGTTTTACCGTTCATAAAGCATATGCTGTTTTTTTTTGAAGATGGGTTAGTTGAGGGTTTTGTTTTTTGTTTTAGAATTGCCTGTTGTGCTTTTGAAATGACATTGGTATTTATTTATCTTTCTAAATATCTCTTAACATCTTTAGATTCAGATTGTTTTATGTTTGGACCAAGATATGCTAAAAATACAATGCTTTTTTCTTAAAATTATGGGAGTGGAAAGATGAGTATTTCCCCAGATCAGGAGCTATGTATTTTCCTCTGTCTCTGCAAAAATTTTCTGGGCAAAGAGAGACATTGAAGGAAAAGGAGGTGTCTTTACTCTTCAGACATCATCCATGTATACAAACAAAATATACTGCAGAGACTTTCAGAGGTGACAGCATTGACTTCACAGTGGGGGAGCAAAGGCAACATCTGGGAGGCAGTACCTCAACTACAGGAATCTTAGCACTGAAACCATGAATTTCTGGACCAGGCCTATCTTCTGTTTTTGTTTTTGTGTGTGTTTTTACATTCTTTCCATGAGTAAATTCATATTAGAAGCTAGTCTCAATCATAACATTCACAATTCAAAGGCAAAAGAGCAAAGGAACTCAGGAAGAAGGAAACCACCCTGAGGGAAGACTAAATAGTCTTAGAGTTCACAAAATTGTGTTACTAATCAGTATCCTCTTCTTTAGTTATCCCACATACAACCCTGACCACCAATCTTTATTTTACTTAATAGAAAACAATTGGAAACTTTCCAATTGCTGCATAATCTTTTTGTTCAATCATTGACCATTGGTAATTTTAAAAGAAATCATTTTCTATATTTTCCTCAGAGGTGTCTTTATGTTCCTTATCAAACTCATAATCCAAATGTCCTAAAGTCAGCAGGACCTAATGCCTAAATTGCTTATATGTATGGTGAAATCTATTGCCGAGGATCATCCACAGCCATTGCCCAGCTTCAAATATTCATGATTCTCCACAGTCTAAAATGTATTAAAGGTGGGAATGATGCCAGCAACACACAGTCTTCCTAGTGACAAGGAGCCTTCTCGGATCAAAGGAGCATGATGTTAAAGACTTCAGAGTAAACTGTCTTTGAAAGAGACACTTACAAAAGGGATGCCAAATCCCACACCCGGTTTCAGTTATGGCGCATCAATGAAATAAAGAAAAAAAAAATAGATGCTCATTCATTTTCTTTTCTGAACTCATTTACTGCAACTATTCTGTTTTTCTTTTGTCTCACCATTGCAGTCTAACCAAGATGTTATGGACTAAAGCTGGAAAACATTCTTCATGTTTCAAAATTAAAATAAATGACTACTGAGGAATTAATAGTATGTCAGCCAATATAATTTTGCTAATGGAGCTTGAGTGGCGAGTAGAGAATAATACCAGAGCAAAGTTAAAATGGAAGAGTTATAAAAGATAAGTGAGAAACAAATACACATAATAATTTAAGTTGTACCTTTATGTCATTTGTCACTCAGTCACATCTGCTCTTACACCTGTGCTCTCTTCCTTGATCTATCCTGACACCTTGGAAATGTTAGGCGTGTGGCCAATTTCATACACAGCCATTCCTATGATCAGACCTAGCTACCTACTTGCTTTATTCTTACGTTAAATCAAATATTAACCTCAGGGCTCTGAACTACTTCTGATTGACAGGACCAACAGAAAATTCTAGGCTAATTACTTCTTAGGAGTAGTTCCCAGTGCAAAGAGTTACTACTGACCTACTTTGGACTTACTGAAATCATTTATCAGGTATGATAATTAAGGGAATATAAAACTGTTTCTAAAACCAATCAAGTATCAGAAATATTTGTAGCAATCATAAATTGGTATTCCCAGAGCTATCAAATGGGGCTTTATTACTTTGTAGTGAGTTAATTTTATTATGTTTGACTTATTTATCAACTGTTCTCTTTTTATAATAAATTATATTTGACAGAATGTATTTAAGAGTCTCTTTGATGTATAAATATATTAGTTTTGACTTTCTTTTCCAGTCTAGATATAAAGAGAAACAATCTTTTAAGCCTTTCTTTTTATGTCTTCTTAACCCCTGCCCCACAAATAGGCCACACATCCCTTTGTACAGGTGTTGCAATTATTTCTTAAGTTCTTAAGGTGACCAGACATCCCACTTTTGGTGGGACAGTCCCGGTTTTTAACAATTCATCCCGCGTCCCGCAGCGTTTTAAAAAAGTCCCGATTTTAAAAAATATTACAATACTATTTTTGCATTCTATGAAAATTTTTTTTTTGCTCCATATAGACCAAATTTTTAATCAAGAACCCCCCCCGCCCCCCCATCAATGGTGTCCTGCTTTACCAATTTTAAAATCTGGTCACCTTATACTAAATAAAGAGATGCATGGATATGAGGGTGGATACATATGTGGTGTGGACCACTTACCATGTGGACTTTTCATTCTCTCTTTCGAAATTCTAATTCTTTCCTACACCTAAGTAAATACCTATAAGTGAAGACTATTTTGAAGCAATAATCTTTCTTGCAGAGTGTAAAGCCAATAGTCAGGGCCAGGATCACAGACGCCTGACCCGTGCAGGTTCGCATTTGAATCGAACAGTCAGTAATGAAACAATGGAGCCAAGAACTGGTGAGCCATCAGCTTCAATTCTAGCTTGCACCCAGCGGGCAAGCAAAAACACCCACTGGGCTCCAGAACCCACACATTCAGTGCTCACAAAGCTACTGACTTATTCGAGTTTCCTAGAATCAAAGGTTTCTAACTCACCAGACTTATTCACCTCTGTTTCCCATCTCCTTCTCTCTACACAAACTCTGCACAAACTGGCTGCTTCCTCATCATTCCACCATCTTGGCTGCTTCTCCTGGCCTTCATGTGGCCTTCATCTGCTCTCCTCTCTATACTTCAGGAACCAAGAGAGAGAGCAAGCTCCTGGTCTGTCCCACTTTATAGCATAGATTCAAAACCTTTAATCCAATTACACAAACAAGGAAGTCTCCAATACAAAGCCACCCATCCGAGGCACAATGGGATTCCTCAGGAGAGTGCACCACCCTACATCATCCAATCAGTCAAGGGCGTGGGGAAAAGCTTACTCTTAAAACAAAGCCTTAAGCTATAACGACCCGGCCTGCTTACATTACAGCTTTTCCCCCACAGCCATCCAAAGCATAAGGGCAAATAATATCACCTGGGTGACGGGCTGCCATATGGGCAGCGCCATCTTTAACAAAGTGAGCATATTATATTTATCTGCCCAACACAGAGCAAACCTGACCATTTATTTTTTCTTTCCTATGTCCCCTGTTACTTGTTTCTTAACTCAAAAGCTCATCTAGATAACTATGAAAACAAGATCAGCTGGCTGTGTACTGGCTTCTTAATTCTAATGGAGATTTCTCCTCATCTATAAAGTACCTAAGCACCTTTGAATAACTAGACCTATTCCTTGTGGTGAACTGCATAATATTATTTCTTAGGCCAGGGTTAAAGAAATATCAGAAGTTAGTTTTTTCACCTTTGTTTTAATGTTTTAGATACAATAATAGCACTATTTTTCAGTAGTATTTATTCACATCTTGTTATTACTTCATAATTTAGAGTTGAGGAAATGCATATGCATAAAACTATAGTTTAGTGTCTTAGCAGAAAATAATATAAAACGCTGAGCTGTATTCTTTGTTGCCACAAAGGATATGCAGTGTTTTATGTCTGCATGAAGATCTGGCCATGGTTTCATCCGAAATCAATGGCATCTCTAAGCTCCCCTGAATCACACATCGAAACTGACTGTGTGAGAGTCAGATCCCTCCCCTACTGCTTCCTATCTTACTTACAGCCTCATTCATTCCATGCCTATTTAATTTCATTTATTGCTTTATTTTTGTGTCCTTCAGCTCTTTCTTATCTGTCCTTCATGGCCATAACCAAATAATACATTAACATATAAAGGTATTTATGTAAATGAAAATCAATACGCTTATCATTTCAGCATCACTCTTTATTGCTTACATTGGACATTTTAAGTACATTTCATTTAAACGCTAACAACTTTTCATTCTTGCCTGGGAAGTATAATGATCTTCTTGGCTTTCTGCCTCCTGCAGCTCTCTAACCTTCACAACTATGGTCACAGCCCCATCTGGAGGTTCAGCCTCATTTCGCATTTTTGAACTAATCTTGTCCCGAGGCTGGGAGTGTACAAGATTTCCTTAGCCAGAAAGCTAACAAATTCAGCATATAGTCAGTCTTGCTGCATTCTGACCTTGTCACTTATTTCTGAGATCCAGGTGCTTGTCCCAGCCCCTTGTAACGAAGGTTTGGCTTTCTACACCAGTTCCTGCAGGTGGGTATCTCTCCGGTCTCGCCTGCATCTATCTGTCTCTGATTACTTTTCCTGATTGATTTCCCAGTCCTCAATGACTTCAGGTATGCCTTGCCCTTCTCCATGTTTCCTTTGTAAGTGAGTTTCTTCTTCTAAGTGAAGTTGCCATGCTCATGAATCTTCTTGATGCCACTGGCCTTGCCTGTCTTCATATCATAGATCTGATCTTTTGCTAGACTACCAGGAGTGGCACTACTCGTCTGGACATTTTCCTACTGCCTGCTGCAGACATCTCCCTTGTCTTGCCATCAGCTCTAACCCTGCAGGTCTTGAGTCACTAAATCTAAGCTGCCTACAATCTGGCCATCTCATTATCCTAGATATGACAGAAAAAAGGAGTTTTTTTAATTGCATCTTTGGTTGAACTGTTATGCTAACACCCTCTAGTTACTTTCACTTCACATCTTCATCTTGTTCCTGCCACTTAAACACTTTAAAACTCAGTGCCCTTTTTGTAAAGTGAGATAATAATGGAATATACTCTTAGGCTTATTTTGAAGATAACTGAGAAAAAGAAAATACATAGAAATGGACTAAGTCCAAAGTAAGCAATCAGTAATCTTTGCTTGATATTTTAACCTCATTTCTCAAATCTTTGCACTTTTAAAGTAAAACTATGTCACTTAAAGATGATCATTAATGAGATAAGAAACTAAGGGAATTAACTTTTTTAAAGATAATTTAGGGACTCGTGTGAATTGTTTTAAAGTAAAGTAATTGACAGCAAGATATTTAACAGCTTTAAAAATAATGCTGAACTACAGATACAAATACCAAACATTAAAAATGAGATATCAAAAAGTATATTTTCCGTAAGTGTGTCTTAAAAATACAGAGCCTTAAAGTATTTAGGGAAGAGAAACATTCTCGGAGTCAGTCATTTATTTTAGAACTGTATTCCATGATCATCTGATAAATGTAAGTAGAATTCTAAGTCTCACTTCTCTGAAATAGTGATTTATTAATTTACCCTAAGAACCTGACTCAGTTTGCTCAGTTGGAATCTTTAACTTATTCTGCATTCAAAAATAATATTTTAAAATATTTTAACTGCAGATTATTTTACTCTTGCCAAAATTATGTTGCCTTAATATTTTTTTCTTTTTGGCCTTTAAATGAATTGTCCTTTCCACCCATAAATGTTTGATCAAAATGATTGCTTTATTTAAATTGAGGTATAATTGACATATAAAATTGTATACATGTACAAAATATTGATTTACAACTCTTAAATATTGCAATATGATTACCACTATCATGTTAGCTAATAACTTCATCAGTTCACATAATTACTAGTCCTTTTGGTGGTGAGAACATTTAAGATTTACTGACACTTTGATCATAATGAGTGTTAAAAGCTCTAGGCAAGCACATTGAACATTTTGAAGAAAACAAAGGATAGCTGTCTGTTTTCTGAAAGGTATGATTAAAAACTGCTGAGTGAGAGAGGGAGAAGAAAGAAGGGAGAGAAAAAAAAGTGAGATAGAATGGGGGAGAGAGAGAGAGAGAAAGGGAGTGAGGGAGTAATGGGGAGGGGAGGAGGAAAAGAAAGAGAGAGAGAGAGAGAGAGAGACTGCCTTCACTATAATACCACAAAGACCTCTCCTGGATTCTGGGTTACTCACTTTGGGTATATAATCAGGGCGGGACCAAATACATGTCCATGCCATAGATGGTTAACATTTTGGGACTCATTCAAAATAATAATTATTCATTATTTGTTCAGTCTATCTTAACAGGAGAAGCTAAGTACTATTTGGGTGAAGGGAGAAGTTTACCCTCAGAGATCATTCTTTGCTTTACCTTCTGCCTAGTTCAACTACAGGCATGCATAGGCATACTAGCTTTTTATTTTATTTTATTTTTTTGTAATGGAGACAGAGAGAGACAGATAGGGACAAACAGACAAGGAAGATAGATAAGAAGCATCAATTCTTTGTTGCAGCACCTTAGTTGTTCATTGATTGCTTTCTCATATGTGCCTTGACTGGAGGGCTAAAGCAGACTGAGTGACCTCTTGCTCAAGCCAGCGACCTTGGTTTCAAGCTGGTGAGCCTTGCTCAAACCAGATGAGCCCACGCTGAAGATGGCAACCTTGGAGCTTCGAACCTGGGTCCTGAGCATCCCAGTCTGATGCTCTATCCACTGCACTGCCGCCTAATCAGGCTAGGCATACTCTTAAATTAGATCTCTGTGGTTATCCAGATTCATCATCACAGAAAGCTGTTTAGTAACTGTTCATTGTTTCTTGACTATGCTTCTTAAGAGATGCTCTGGTAAATATGATTATTCTCTCCGATTCTTAACATTGACATTATCTGGAAGTCTCAGTGATATCTTTTTATATCTTATCAAATGGAGCAGGGCAACTGGTCAGCTGCTTGGCTAGACCAGCTTTCATTTCATTTTCAGAAATTCCTTGCTATTATTATAGCACACATACCACTTATTCCCCTTAAAAAGTAGATAAGAAAAATAAATGTTGGAAATATGTTCTTTAGGAAATGCTTGATGGAGTAAAAAATAAGTCAGCATTATTTTGTTTAAAAGAATAAATAAAAGCACAGTACCAGACATCCTCAGCATCTTCATCACATTCTGCACCAAACTGGCAAATATCACAGGTGGATGTCTCCTTTTGACTGGTTTCTCCTGAGCCTTCATGGACTGTAGGACAGACAAAAGGAAACAAAAATAGTTCACATAAGTGTGCATCATACCAACAACTCTAAGATTATATTAAAGCTGCTGCTTTTCAATGGAACCTGTTTACTATTGGGACTTCATAAAAATGTCATTCTTAGTCGAGGCTGGTTGGCTCAATGGTAGAGCATTGGCCCAGCATGTGGACGATCTGGTTTAGATTTCTGATCAGGACACACAAGAAAAGTGACCATCTGCTTCTCCACCCTTTCTTCTCCTCCTCCCCCTTCTCTCTCTCAATTGAGCCACAGCCATGGTTCAATTGATTCGAGTGAGTTAATCCCTCCATGCTGAGGATGGCTCAGTGGCCTGCCTCAGGCACTAAAAACAGCTGGGTTGCCAAAGAACGAAACAATGCCTCAGATGGGCAGAGCATTGCCCCATAGGGGTCTTGCTGGGTGGGTACTGGTTGGGTTGCATGTGGGAGTCTATATTTCTGCCTCTCCTGCTCTCACTTAATTAAAAAAAAGAATGTTATTCTCAAATCCTTTCTTTCTTACACTTAAGGACATCTCTAACAATAATATGCCGTCTATTAGTATGTAGTGAACATTTCAACTTTTTATAGGCAGAATAAAACAAATAAGAGGGTTTACTGTACTTACCAAAATTATTTGGCTAATAAATAAACTCTATGAAAGAGTTATGTAATGAAAAGTAGTGTCTACTTTATAAAACATACCTAGCATTTTCTCATTTCTAAATTATAGATTTTTTTGATTCATAGGCTTTTATATATAATTTATAAACTTTTGACTTATTAAATATTTTTTCTTTCCTTGAGATATCAAGTACTTATAAGAAAAAAATGTTGATTATAAATTGTTAGAAACAGCTCTTAATTGGTGTGTACAGTAATTTCTTGAATCTTATATAAATATTCCACAGACTCCATCATAATGATTTCTTCTCTGAGGGTTATGAACATAAATTTTATTTAAATAAAATCCTTTTTTAAAATTTTATTTATTCATTTTAGAGAAAGGCAGAGAGAGAGAGAGAGAGAGAGAGAGAGAGAGAAGGTGGGGAGGAGCAGGAAGCATCAACTCCCATGTGTGCCTTGACCAGGTAAGCCTGGGGCTTTGAACCTGCAACCTCAGCATTCCAGGTCAACACTTTATCCACTGTGCCACCACAGGTCAGGTAATTTTATTTAAAAATATATATTGCCATTAATATTATTGATATTGGTCTTCTTTCCTATTCATAAATGACAAGTATAAAAATATGCAATGTATAACCTAATTATGAACTTAACCTCTCAAAGTCAGGACACAGTAGTGTAAATCAAGAAAAACTTTCTAGCATTTTGAGTCCAAATAATGAAAATCTGAGCAACACTTTTGAGATGATGAATTATTGTTTACCCAATAAAAAATAGTTGAAAGCAAAAATAGTTTTGAGAAAAAATTACAACAACCTAATTATTGCATACATAATTATTCCATGGACAGAAATCAGATGTTTAAATCAAGATGATCTTTAAAAAGCGCACTTCTGTTAAAGGTCATGTATTTTCAACAGAAAAAGAACACAAGCAATTAAGTATGTCATTGGCTATCTTTATGAAACCTCATAAATGAAAGTTCTTACAGAGACATAATTTATTAACATGCCCCCTGAACCAAACAAATCCAACCTTACTTATTTACTTTCCGTAGATATTCTCTCATTGTTTCTTTTTTGTCTGTTAACAATTGTCTTTAACATTTATAAAAACAAAGGTCTTTATTCCTTGATTTTCTTTAATTTGCTGCTGTGCTTAGAAGTGATTTATTTTTTCAAAGGACAAAAAGGCATCTCTTTTATAGTTTTTCCTGGAAGAGTAGAGATTTATTTATTCTAATGCATTTTTTTTCCTGTACATGATTATTTGCACTTACTTTAAAAAGTTATGAATTAAACAGATTAACTTCTGCAGAAGTATTTATGATAAAGCTTTACATTTGATATCTTAAAAGAAAGGAGTTCCTCCCCAGAAACAAAGGATTTTGAACTCTGATAAAATAGACAACACTTATTATCCTCTCTATTACTTCAATACAGGTCAAACCATTAGAGTGGACCATGGGGATAAGAAGGAAGCTGGGGCCTCCCCTCAGGGGAGCCTGAACAGCTGAGTTTGGTCTCTTTATTACTTTCTTATTATTAATGCAACACAGAAGCTGCTAATGGGATAGAGCCTTTTAGTGTTAGCAAGATTAGCAGCTTCCAGACTAAAACTTCCCATCACTCAGGAAACATACTAACAAAATGGGAAGGTCCTTAGTGAACAGTTACAGCCACTTAGGGGCAGCCCCGTTTTTCTCTCACAGTTGAGGTCCTTGGTTAGAAATCTATTGGGAGTAACCCAGGGGATGAATTGTGCTAACTCAAAATTATACATAATAGTATATACACAATATAAACTATAATATATATAATATATTATTTAAGATAATATATCATAGTGGGATTTATAATTACATCTATAGCTTGTACAATAGTTATATATAGTACATATTATATATACACACTGTAGTATATGTACTATATTATATTACCTAAATATTCTCATAATATGACTTGGGAAGTGTTCCTACATCCTCTATTTTATGAAAGAGTTTGTGTCTGATAGTATTATTGTTTGATTCCTTCATAAAAGTTATTTAAATTTTCTAGTTTATTGATCTCTGTTATTTTTTTGTGTTATATAACCAGGGTTTAATCTATTATTTTTATAGTTTCTTAAAATGAAAGAATTACTTGATTTTACACTTTTCTTAGTTTTTAATAAATATATTTAAATCTATAAATTTCCTTATAGTGACTGCTTTAGCTGCATCACACAGATATGTATATTGAGCTTACATGTATAGTATTTCTTTGAGATTTCTTCTCTAACCTATGGATTACTTAATGTGTTTTTAACTTCCAAATATTTGAGGGTCTTTAAAACTATATTATTTTGTTCATCTTTAATTTAGCTTTATCATGATTACAGAACATGCACTGTTTAACTTAAATCCTTAGAAATTTATTGAAAACGTTTAATGGCTGAAAATATTGTCCACCTCCTTAAATAATTCATGTGCATGTTAAAAGTTGTACCCTTTGTGGGGAATAATTTTCTATAAATATGAACTAGCTTAAATTGATGGTTAGTATTATTCAAATTATCCCTAATTGTACTGATTTTTAAATTGTTCTATTACTGAGAAAGGAGTGTTAAAAATCTCTATCAAGGACAGAGATTGTTTCTAGTTTTAAAATTGTTTCTAGTTCTCTTTTATTTTGTCTTGTTTTTGGAAGCTTTGATATTGGGTGCAGAAACATTTAGTAGTCTTATGTCTTCTTAAATAAGTGACCCTTTTCTCATAAAATGCATCCTATTTATCTTTAGTAACACTAGTCATCTTGAAGTCCACTTTGTTCTGATATTCAGAGCCACACCGGCTTTCTTTTGCTTATTATTTCTATTCTTTCACACTTGACCTATTGTTAATATGTTTAAAGTGTTCCTTGACAGGCTCACAGATACAGAGAATAAACTGATGGTTGCCAGAGGGGAGGGGTGTGGGAGACTGGTTAAAAAAGGCAAAGGGATTAAGAAGTACAAATTAATAGTAACAAAATAGTCATAAGGATGTAAAGTACAACACAGGGAATATAGTCAGTAATATTGTAAAAACTATGTATGGTGCCAGGTGGGTAATGGAAATATCAGGGGAACACTTTGTGAAGTATACGATTGTCTAAACACTATGCTGTACATCTGAAACTAATACAAAATAATATTTAACATAAACTGTAATTGAAAATAAAAGTTTGTTTTTTGTAAACATATAATTGGATCTTGTTTTTTTATTTAGTCTGAATATGTAGGGATTTCATTAGGGCACTAAATCCATTTACTTTAATATAATTAATTTTAAAATCCTCATGTTATTATTTTGATGGTTGCTTTAAAAATTATAATATGTCTCTTTAAATTATCCTAATCTATTACTTACTGAGCAATTTAAGAACTTTATGACAATATTTTTTAATTTCTAGTCTATTCTTACACATTCTTATAGTCACATGTCATACTTTTAACTATGCTGCAAAGCTCATGTACTCTTTTAAAATTAATTTTATTTAAACAGCCATCCTATTTATTCATATTCATTTCAACAGCAAAAGCCAGAGATTTCAGTACTAATGAAGACTGCAGCCTGTTACTGTTAAATGACTATTTGACTTCTGACATGCATTTGTTTTAACTTTTTAAGACTTATCTATAGTCTCACATTCTCCATGCCATACACTAATGATATATGACATTTATAGTAGATTGCATTATTTTCCCAATTAGTTTTTCACCTCCTCTGATAAAAGAATTGTATGTTCCTCTCTATAGTCATGACTTGAGTTCCATGATATCACTGTTGGTCTTATGACTTGCTTTTGCCATTGAAATATGAGCGAAAGTGAGAAACTATATAAAAACCATCATGTGGATTTTCACTTTCTTGCTTTTTCCCTTTGCATAAAAATGACACACTCTAGAATAAAAGCTGTTCCTTCAACCAATCCCAAAATGAGAAGATATATAGAGCAGTCATAGTGAACCCTAGCCATAGAAGCAAGAAATTTTGCTACTGATACTGTAAGCCACTGAGGTTTAGAGGTCATTTGTAAATATGGCTTTACCTAGTGAAAGATGACTAATAAGGGATGAATTAATGTTAACAATAAAGTCTAAGAAAACATATTACACATATCAGATTTCATTTGCATTGCTTTCCTATACAACCCTAGATCTGCTTTTAATTTTCTCCAAATCTCTTTCAAATTCAGACTATTTATTTTCTATAGTAGAATATATTCTGCAACATTTAAGGCATGTTTCTTCTATTATATTTTCAATTTTCCCAACAGGGTACTACCTTTCCCAGTTTATGCTTGGTTCCCATGTTTTTCTCCATTCATCTCTAGTACATTTCCTTTACAGCTAGGTAAGGTGTGCCATTCCAATTAAACAGAGCATAAACAGTGATTACAGTATAAACATGAATGAATGGAAACCTCCACACTCATCAAGCCAGAAATAAAATAAGTGTCCCTTGAAACTATTATATTTTATTAACAAAAAATGACATTTCTAACTTTGAATACAGCCCATAAATACTGGTTCTCAGCTCATTTAAATTATTACAAAGTTTAGAAAAAACATTTGTACAAATTTTATGTAGACTTTAATCTTAATTTTTTTCAAAATTTAAAAACCCTTTTCTCTTTCTGTTTTAGAATCAATACCAATCTGATAGTCAGTTTTTTCTCTTCAATAGGTAGGATTACAAATTAATTCTTCCTAGATGTTTAACTTTTCCACCTTATATAGATAAAGGATTTATCAATAATAAGATTCAAATATCTGACCAGGCGGTGGCGTAGTGGATAGAGCATCGGACTGGGATGCGGAAGATCCTGGTTCGAGACCCCAAGGTCGCCAGCTTGAGTGTGGGCCCATCTGGCTTGAGCAAAAGCTCGCCAGCTTGGACCCAAGGTCGCTGGCTCCAGCAAGGGGTTGCTCGGTCTGCTGAAGGCCCGCAGTCAAGGCACATGTGAGAAAGCAATCAATGAACAACTATGGTGTCGCAGCAGCAATGAAAAACTAATGATTGATGCTTCTCACCTCTCTCTGTTCCTGTCTGTCTGTCCCTATCTGTCCCTGTACAAAAAAAAAAAAAAAAAAAAAAAAAAAGATTCAAATATCTGTTGTAACTAACATTACTTTGATAATAAAATTATAATAAATGGCAATTTTTCTTTTTGAATAACTTGCATAAATTACTATTTCATTATCACTAAGTGCTTAACTTAAAATTCACTTTCCAATAAACAAAAATTCTACTTAAAGTATAGATAAATAATTTTTTTATATCAAAACTCCCCATTCCATCTTTCAATTTGTATAACTTGTAGGTTTTTGCGTTTTGTATGCCAGTTCTCCCTCTCCTGTGCTTCTCCCACATGTAAGTTGAACCTAAAGGATGGAAGCTACTGACCACACCTAGTGGCTCAGGCAATCCTATACTGTTGTTTTTGAGCCTTTATTATGTTCTTTTACATTTTCCTAGAAATACTAATATGACTTAAAAAAATAAGAAATATTTTTATTCTTATTATAATGTGAGACAATTTGAATAATAATTACAGTTATGTCATATTCTTGAAATGCATTTTATCTGATATTTACAAACTAACAGATTCATTCTGTATGTGCATCAGTAGCACAAAGCAGCAATATGTGCTCAGATTTTAGCGAGAAAATCCATTGTCTTTGTTTTTTTAATTAAAAGAAGTGCAAATCCACTGTTAATTTTTAATTTTTAAGTGATTTAAAAGCTAAACGCTGACTGACCAGGCAGTGGTGCAGTGGATAAAGCATTGGTCTGGGATGCACAAGACCTAGGTTTGAAATCCCGAGATCATTGGCTTAAGCACGGGCTCACCAGTTTGAGTGCTGGGTCACTGACATGAGTGTGGGATTATAAACATGACTCCATGGTCACTGGCTTGAACACAAAGGTCACTAACTTGAAGCCCAAGGTCGCTGGCTTGCACAAGGGGTCACTGGCTTGGCTAGAGCCCCATGGTCAAAGCACGTATGAGAAAGCAATCAATGAACAACTAAGGTGCCACAATGAAGAATTGATGCTTCTCATCTCTCTCCCTTCCTGCCTGTCTATCCCTATCTGTCCCTTTCTCCGTCTCTCTCTTTTTTTTTTTTATTTAAAACACCCAGCTTGGGCATTTTAATATCTTATTTACTTATTTTTTTTAGAGAGGAGACACAGAGTGAGACAGAGAGGGGGGGGGGAGAGAAAGAGGGGAGGAGCTAGAAGCATCAACTCCCATATGTGCCTTGACCAGACCAGTGCAGGGTTTTGAACTGGTGACCTCAGTGTTCCCAGGTCGACGCTTTATCCACTGAGCCACCACAGGTCAGGCTCTCTGTCTCTCTTGCTAAAAAAAATACTAAAGGATTTTTAAAAAATGGCTAAATTTACATGTACATATAATGGTTTTAAAATCCTAAAAACCATTTGAATAGTCTAAAAAGCAAGTTTCATAACTGAGCAAATGTTAATTTATATTAAACATTCAAAAGAAGAGATTATAGAAAATTTAATTTTTCATAATTAAGCTATGCTAGAACTTGACAAAGCTTTTTTAGAAATCACATAAGTTATCTTCCATAGAACTAAAAGTAGTTTAAGAGATTAATAGAATGCTACTGTATTGAGGTACAATTCTACTGTCATTTAAGTCTGACTCATTTCACTAAGTTTTATCTAAATTAGAACTGAAGGTATTCAGTTAATTAGAAAAAGGGAGAAAGAAGGAAGGAAAGAAGAAAGATAAAAAGCTTATTTAGGCCCTGGCCAGTTGGCTCAGTGGTAGAGCATTGGCCTGGCATATGGATGTCCTGGGTTCGATTTCTGGTCGGGTCACACAGGAGAAATGACCATTTGCTTCTCCACTCCTCCTACTCCCCCTTCTCTCTCTTTCTCTCTCCCCCTCCCATAGTCATGACTTGATTGATTCAAGCGAGTTAACCCCTGGTGCTGAGAATGGCTCATTGACCTCGCCTCAAGTGCTAAAAATAGTGTGGTAGTGAGCATGGCTCCAAATGGGCAGAGCGTTGTTCCCAGAGAAAGTTGCTGGGTGGATTCTGATTCTGACCTGTGCAGGAGTCTGTCTCTTTCTCTACCCTCCTCTCATTTGGAAAACAAAGAAAAAAAAGTTTATTCAGCTTGATACCATGTATGGCAGAATTCAAGTAACTATACCAGATTTCTGGAACTCTATCATATCAATCATGTGATATTTAGAAGCAAAAATAGTTTTAGTATTTTTGGTATAATTAATTTAAATTACTTTATGTAAACTTAGGTAAATATTTGTTTCTTTATCACATGTCTAATAGTTAAGAAATACATTTCTTATTCCTAAGTTATGAACATTCACTTGGGTTCCATGGTATACTATAAAGCATGGTGAGGACCAAATCCCAATTAGTGGAGATTGAGAAAAGACTGAGAGTTAGTAAGTGGAAAGAACAAACATAGGTGACACTTTTGTACAAATGTCCTGAAGAGAACAAAGAATGAGGAATTAATTGAATAAAGATACAGAATTTTTTTGAAAGGATGGAGCTGAAGCATCACTTTCTGCTGAGAAGAATGATGAAGGAGAGAGAAACCAATTTATGCAGGAGAGACAGGGGATAATCCCACAAGCAATGCCTTTGAGAAATGATGGGTTAGCATGCAAGTATAGCAGTTGGTCTTAGAAGTAGAAACCCATCTTCTATGCTAATTGAGAGGACAAAGTATGTATGTAGGTCCAGATATAGGAGAGAGGTGATACTGGAAAGGGGAGGATGAAATAGATCTCTGGTTATAACTTTTGCCTCTATTATGTTTATACTTAATTAATACAGACATCATCAAGTTGAGACGATGTGATAATAAGAGAGATGTGATATGTTGTAGGAGAATGAATCTGAATGAAGAAAGATGAAAGCTTTCAGTTTTTTCAGACTAATTTATTGCTTTCCAATGTTGTGTTTCATTTTTCTAATTAGAAAATCTTTAATACATAAAGACATATCTTTATGAACTTGAACTTCTGTATGTTTTTAGTATATGCCTCTTGGTATTGATAGCATAAAGGCATTTTGTGATGTAGAAAGTTTTATTTGAATCATCAAATAAAGACTGAATTACGAGTAGAGTTAATGCTAACCTACTGAATGTCTGTTACTGTAGAATGGCTTTGCAATCTAGTAACACCTTACCTGTCATGTTTATTTCCTAAATATTTCCCCCTTCCATCACCACTGTACTCATTGAGCCTAAACTTCTACTATCTAATCTGTGCACTTGCAAACTTGCCTGTTCAAATGTATATCTCCCATGTATGAAAATGACATAAAGTAATCTAAAGGCAAGTATACGGTAGACACAATTCAGGCTTAATGCTAGGAGAGATTGCCAGATTCTTTCTTGATCCCCACAGTTCTCACTTGTAAAATGAGTGGCAGTCCTGCTTAGCTCACAGGCTGTGGGGACCAAACAGGAGGATGTGTGAAAGTGCTTTGCACCCTCTAATTTGCTCTGCCACCCTAAGGTGTTAACCTGAAGAAAGTGTAAAACTGAAATAAAATCATTGTCTCATTCCAGGTAAAAAGGTTCTTTTTGTAAATGTGAAATGTTGGCCCTTGTGAGTAGTAGCCTTATAATGATAGAGAAACCTTCATGGGAGCAGAGAAATGAGAATCACAAAACAACATAACAAAACAGAGAAAGAAAAGTCTTGAGGAATTTATAGAGAAAATCTTGCACACACACACACACACACACAAAAAAAAAAAAACAAAAGAAAATAAACTTGCTTGGTTTCTTATATTAAGGGGTAAAAAGATTAAGGAAAGAACAGGTAAGAAGTCTCTGATAGGTATCCTTCAAAACTACCCATACTTCTAGGCTCTTAAGTTTACTACATGGAATATTGGAACAGAAACACTCAAGTAGTATTTTCTTTCTTTTCTTATTAATAAAGATAAAATTAAATAAGGGCTTTATCTTCTTTCCCCCACTTGCCTGCTATAAGCTTTGGTTTTCACTGTAAGCCCCCCAAAAGCATATTCCATCTAAGTCTTACTTCCAAGTCTGAATGAGACTTAAAAATGAAATTTATAAAGGTAAAGGCTGGTTTAAATATACAACTTACTGACATCAATAGGCCAATGAAATAAAAGAGCAGCAGTAATAATGAAGCCAATTTTATGAGGTTACAGCATTTTATAAAGTTGGCAGTCACAGAAAAAATTTTTCTAAATTACCTGTACTATTTTCCAGCCTAGATTTGCTATAGAAAGTCCAGTTCTTAAATTTTGGAATCACAGTAACCAAAATAATAGGAAGAATGTCAGGACTGGAACTGAGTGTTTGTGATCAGTTGTGCTAGATTGAGCCACAATCCTTCCTCCAACTCTGCTTGCCTTCTGTTGAGAGACCCCATTTCATCCCTAAAGTTTCCCTTCTGCCTATTGGCTCCAGTTGGTGGTTTGGTTACTCTTGCGATCTCTTTTTCCAGTTTATAGCTGTCTCTCAAACTCTGGATTCAAATCTATAATGGATTGCCCACAAAGACCTCTCTCCTGATGATCCCTCTGACTCTATTCCTGCTAGCAGCTAAGGAAAGCAAGTCCCAGTCACCTCAGTTTCACTGTCCCCCTCTACAAAGTGCTTTCACACGCATCATTTCAAATTGACATAAACAAAAAGAAACAAGGTGAAAAAATATACACTCAAAAGATCAGAATTATCCAATCTGAAGTGTGAAAGGAGACATGAAGATCTTCCACAAAATGGGAACTGCCCCTCCAAAACAAAACAGAACCCACAAAATGATCTGAGAAAGCTAAAATGCTGGACTAGTTTAGAAATTGACTTCATGCTAATCAATATGTCTACTTACAGAACCATTAGCTCAGTCTCAAACTGTAAAGTGGACAGACGAAATAGTTGTAGAAAAGTCATTTAGATTTTTAAAAAGTGCATGGATTTTAGAGAAAATTTTATCACCATTAGATTGCTAAAGATATCCAGAAATACTCTATTTGGAATTTCATAAATAAAACCAATTTTCTAAACTTTAGGTTTTCAAACTCAAACCAGTTACATTTATAGTTTCATCAAGATTCATAGGGCTTTTTATTTTTAAACACCTTACACCTGAATTTTAAGGTCATTATAACTGAATTAATTCCCTTGTTTTTGCAGATTTGAGGAAAAATCAAGTTCTGGGGAAAGCTGCTATTAGCCTGAACCCTGAAGGTTTAGGCTTAACATGAATTGTAGCTTATTACTCTGCTTAATGTTTGTTTTAAAAAGTGTAATATTGAAAGGCATACACACTAAACTTATCAAGCCTAAAATATGATTTAACTTTGTGAATAAACAAAAGCATATAGAAAAATATAATAAATCCAAGAAAGAAACATTTTAAAAGGTCAATGTTTGTATTATTATAACATCGTGGGTTAAATTGATAGAATTAATAACAAAATTAAAACACATTTTTGTAGAGCTTTGCTGTTGTTCATTTAAGCATTCCTAATGACTATAAAATATTGGTCAATAAGCCAATTTGAATGGTACTTTAAAAATTCAAATATTGATTATAATACAATCCTGTTTACTTCATAGGTTTCCTATTATTTTCAAGATAAAAGTTCACAGTCCTATCACTGTGTTCAGACTTTCATTATTTGCTCCTAACCTATCATTCCACCTTCATCCTTAATACTGTGGCATGCTACTTATGCTCATGCTGCACTTGTGACTTGGCTGGGGATTTACACATGCTATTTCCGGTCTATAGGAAAATGTCTCCTCCCAACCTCATGGATGGTTCTGACTCTAACTTGAAGACTCAACTGTAGCATCACACTATCCTGAAATGACATCTTCATCTTCTTCTTTTTTCTTTTATCTCTGGGCTGTGTTAGGCTCTTGGTTTGTGCCTCTGCATATTCTGAGAACTTATCCCATTGTAGAGGTTGGGTTATTTTCCTGATTCTTCCATTATCTTAGGAATTCTTCAAAGTCAACTAAAATGTCTCATTTGCTTTTCTATTCATTTTTAGCTAGGTAGATGATAGAAAATGGTGGCTGGAGAGGAAAATTACAGAATTCCAGACCTTTATATTATAGCAGTTCTAAGTAATAATAAGGTATAACCAGATTTCCTGATAGCTAAACTGAAAAGACTGAGAAACTATAGAGCAAGTGTTGAGGAGAAATATCAGATATAACCTGTAGTAGTTACTAATATTGTACAACAAAACTTCCAGGCATAGGGCAAGATTGCATTACCTGAATACCCTGTGGTTGAAGAAGCTATGTAACTGTTTTGGCTATTGAGCTGTTGAGTGGTAGTGACATGGGTCATTTCAGGCTAGAGGACTTAACTGCTGGTTGGAGACCTCTTTTACTTTTAAAGGGTGCCTGAGAGGGAGCATGCCCTTGGGAAGCTATGGTAGGGATATAGAAAACCATTGGTCTGATATGACATATAATTTGGAGAGAGAACTGGCAACCTTTACTGATGGATTGGACCCAGGTTTAAAGCTCAAGATAGCTGCCTCATCTCTCTGGGTCACTAAGTGAATGCCCCCATTTACCATCTTGCTCAGACAATCTGCGGTGAACACGGAGTGAGAATAAACCTTGGTTATATTAAACCACTAAGTATGGGGGCATTCTTGTTACTATTGTGTAACCTAGCATAACCTGAATATGTCAGAGATGAGCCTAAGAAACATAAATGCCATTAGTTCTACTGCATTGATTTCATCAGCAATTCCCAAGTACCTAACTACTGATGGCTACTCTGAAATACAATAAAAAATCAAGTGCTGATTCATTGAAAAATTGCAATCATGTGGATTTCAGCAGCTTATATCTAAAGTATGGAGAAAGGGTGGTATAAGCAAATAGCATGAGTTTTGAGTAAAAAACAATTTATTGAGTTATAGTGACAGATTGCATTGATAGTAGTTTAAAAAATGACAGTGTGAAGAAAGAAGTGAATGGCCTTACATGAGAAAGTGAAGTAGAAATAGAATAGGTTTGAAGGGGAGTTATATTGTCACTAGGGAGAAGACAGGAGGAAACTGTTGAAACATTTAAGTCAATTTAACTTTACTCTTCCACTAGAACTAATATTGATAATAACTATCATAAAAGTGCAACAATATCCAAGTTCCTGTATCCTTAAATAGGCCCAATTTTATTTTCTTAGAACATACAAGAAATATTTCCTAATAGTTTTTTTTGTATTTTAAAAACTGTGTTCACATGCATGTTTTTAATGCCTGAAAGCTCTTTGACTCACAGGTCAGATTGTGGCTGATCCAGGGTTTCCCCCAGTGGAAAGCATTCTTTTCTCTATCTCCAAACACATTCTGTTTCCTGCCCAAATCTGTACCCATAGAGAATTCTGAATCATTGCTTTCATTTCCCCCCAATGCTGCTTAGGTTTCTTCATGCATTTTTGTATTTTAGATCAGATAAAATGAATAGAGGTTCTTTCTCTGAAAAATATGTAGTTTGATTCAAAGGAAATGTTAATGAAATGAAATACTGAAAGTCTTGTGAAATATTGATATAGCAACTAATTTTTTCTCTCTACGCAATTGGCTTTTCTTTAAGTGTTTCTGAAGCATCGTTCTCATGTAACTATGTAGCTGTTACAAGCTCTGGTACTGATAGAATTTTTAAATGGAAGAGAGGGGGTAAGAAAAGGGATTTAATTGTACTAAACACTGTCGCTTTCAAAGTACACCTAAATTTGAGGTAGTGCATAAGGACTAATAATACCTTTACTGCATTCTTAAGAAAAACCACCTCCATATAGAAATACTTCCCAACAACACTGATACAGGTATCAAAATAAAAGGTCTCTTCCTGGGTTGTTAAATTCATGTTAAATTCCCCAACATAAGCTGTTTTTCATGACATTTTCATTCCTCCTCTGCTCCCCCACTACCTCACAGCAGGTCACAGAGAAATGTGGTTAAGGACATTCATTTGCCTATAAATAGATTTTAAAAGCCAAAAACCAAGTAACATGAATCTTAACTTTACTCTTAAGAAGGTTAGATGGCCGAGGCAGTGATTTGTTTGTGTCCAGAGGGGCAAGTACAAAGACATGGAAAACATATTCAGGTGAAGAATTTCTAAATGAGAAAGATGTGTTTTAAAGACAGCGTTTACTATGTATGAGTCACACCTCACAGAGTTGCAGGGCAAGGTGAATGCAAACACTATAAACAAAATGAAACCTCTTTAGTGAAAGCTGCTGTATATTGAGAGAGATTTGCGCATGAGATGTAACAGCCAAGAATGTCACTTTCATAGTACGTGTTTTTAAAAGCAGGTTGCACATCAATTTTAATGCAGCTGGAAAGGATTTCAACTTTATATTTTTAAGACAAATTACTTGAATTTAACTCCTATTAAAAAGTCCAAGATCTTCAGTAAAATTAAGAAGCCAGTTGCATTCTTGCTGCATAGAAATATACATAAAAAACCCTACAAAATTACTTAGTGCATCTGTTAAATAATACAGTATCCATATCTATGATTACTCCTGAGATTAAATTAAGAACATTCCTCATTTGTTGGTTTGTCTCCAAGGAAAATACAGGAAAACAAATGCTAATAAAAAGATTAATGGACTTCTCAATGTATTATACATTAACCACCCCTGCAACCTTTGAGAAACAAAATAAAAATAAGGTGTTGTCTAACAAACATACTCTTGATAAATATTGTGTGGTTTCAAGGTCCTTGTATGAATTTGATTTACATCTGTGAATCTTTTCTGAATATTCTTACAGCTGTCTAGATAGAAACATCCTATGTAAAAATGTTCTTTATTCTAGAACAGATAAAACTCTTAGTGGTAGAAAAAGATTTAGGTATCTCTGAAGGTTTCTTATCATCCGACAACATAACTCTGATGGTTCAGTGCCTACAGGGGTCTTCTGAGATCACTCATCAGATAAATCAAATAGTGGGCTGGTGAAAGAGGGGGAACTTATAGTAATATTATGTCATTGCTTTAAGACATCAAATCCTTCTTCTAATAAGCCAGTAAATGAGTTAATATGTCAACTGGTATGGCGTATCCAAACCTGACTACCAACCTGCTTTAAGTTTTTGCTACTAGTTCTGAGATGGTTTGACTCACCTAAGCAAAGACTATACTGTATTTGGTCTTAAAACTCAAAACCACAAATTACACAACCCCGATATGTTGAGGAAAAAGTAGTGGTCAGAAGGCTGGAAATATACTGAATATTGCCTCTAAATTTCTTTGAGAAATTTTATTGCAACATTTTTAAAATCCACTTTGGTTGGGTAACCCTCATCCTATAAATGTTTATTGAATGATGATGTAACTAACTTTATTTATATATATTTTTGCTTAATATTTTACCAAAAGCAATACTTTAATTTTCTATTTTAGAAAAAACAGTCTTTTGAAGATTAGAAATCAAATGCTCTAAGAAAAGTGTTGTCTAATAGGGTAGCTAGCAGCTACTTGTAGCTGTTTAAAATACATTTATTAAAACTAAATATAATTTAAAATCTAGTTTCTCAGTTGCATTAGCTACATTTCAAGAATTTGATAGGTACATGTGGCTAGAGATTACTATATTGGATGGGGCAGATATAGAACATTTTCAGCACAGAAAGTTCTCTTAGCACTGTTGTATAAAGGTTTAGCTCAAATAAGCATACAATAGTATTTATGAATCAGTCTTCCCAATTCAGTACTTTTGTTTTAGAGTCTTTCAACCTGCAAAAAATAAGAGATAGTGTGACTACTATTTTTATCTTTTCATGAGTGGAGAGAATATTTTATCATGATACATACATACATGCATGATGTGACTATCTGTGCTATTTAGGTATCTAGTGTACCTTGATTAATAATTAAACACAATGGAAATTCTTAATTGATAAACCTTGTATTCTTACTCTATCTCAAGTACTCAAAATATAGGTATCTTCTAATAAAGTCTGTAAACATCATAATAAAAAGCATCAGTATCTCTGTGGCTTGAAGCTCAACAGAATACATACACAGAACTAAGCACAGCAGAGTGAATGCATTTTTAGTGAATATTTGTTGTTTTCTGTTCAAGGCTCTGACTACTACACCTGTAATTATGTGTGTATAGTTTGGGTTGGCATGCCTACTTCATACATTGAGATAATTATTGTGCTTTGAGTACAGCATCAATATATATGTACTGCTTAGTAACATCTTTGTAAAACTGGTTTTTTATGGGGGTCTACTTCTTCCATGTATATACTTTGCCATATGAGTTTAAAACAAGCCAACATGGGAGGTTTGAGCAGTATATTATTTGTAACAGAACAACTTGATTTTTGGTGGCTAAAAATTTCCTATAAAAATTTACCTTCCTAACCGACATCAACAGGCCTTTCATTAACAGAAGTTTAAGGAGGGAGATTTAAGCCAAACAAAGTTGTTCAGAGGTTTAATTCTGTGCTCACATCTAGAAGCAGTGATAAGCTGGGGATCTGCAATTACATTGACATTTTAGATGGATACCTGAACAAATAGAAGCCTTTAGTCTCTGCAGCTGTCTCTAACATATTTTACTCTAATTGCAAAATATTTACTTAAATACTAGGATATGCACTGGAAAAGCTACCCGTAGCTGCTGAAAAAAAATTTTCATTTGCTAACTTTTCCAGGTTAATTCAAATATTGTGAGATACTAATAATGTCATTTTATTATTTTACTCTTGATTTTATATCCTGTACATAAGTTAAGGAAAGAAAGAAGGAAGGAAAGATGAAAAGAATTACCTCTGTAGTTAAGAACTGCTTTATTTTGCTTTGCACCTGCCCTAGTATTTACATATTAATTTGCCCATATAAGGCACTTAGAAAATATTTATTGAATAAATGAAGAAATTGAGTTTAGCTCAGAAAAGAGAAACGGTCATTTTTAAACTTAATATTTGTAGTTATAATGTTTCTTTACTCAAATATATATATATGCTGCTTTATTATATTTAAGAAACTAGTATCATTGTTCCTCTTACCCATCTTTCCTTTCATCTCTCCCCAATTCTTTATCTTCCTCTCCTATTATCAACAGTTTTTAGATCAATCAATCAATCATATTCTCGATATTTGGGAGTCTGAACTACAAAAATATTTTCTTTAAATGTTTATTTATCTAAAAGCACAATGACATTAAGGAATAGAGATAAGACTAGATATTAAATTTTTTAATTTAATGATAAGGACTAATTTCTCTAGCATATTAATTCATTTTACCAACATGTACTGAGTACCAACTATCTGGTAGTAATTGGGCAAAAGTTGTGAGCAAAACAAAGTCCCTGTCATGAAGAATAGAATATAGTAAGAATATATTTATAAACTTTTTTTAATAATTAAGACTTCCTGTACTCTCTTTTAAAAATCAGCAAGTTCATTTATTCATTTAACACTCCTTCTAACCATTACTATTTCCTTATTAAAAAGTGTTAAGGGCGAATGAAACGGAAGGAACCAATTTTGCATAACTGGATGTTGATATTGTGGAAGCTGGGCTCTGGGAGTCCCACCACAGATGGTGAAGTGGCATGTGGGCAAGCATGGAGCAGTCAGCCGGTGGACAAAATGTCTGCGCAGGAAGTACCGAGGTGTCTAGTTAAGGTGAGAATGAGGAACAAACTCAAGGCTGTCTTCTGACCACATATCACCTCTTCCAATTCTCCAAAC
This sequence comes from Rhynchonycteris naso, assembly GCA_037038555.1. Lineage (NCBI taxonomy): Eukaryota > Metazoa > Chordata > Mammalia > Chiroptera > Emballonuridae > Rhynchonycteris > Rhynchonycteris naso. Next base: position 41,413,570 of record CM072997.1, on the reverse strand, counting down.
AGTGCAGTCTGAGCTTCAGTTTGACCCTTTTCCTACTCTTCATATTTCATTTTCTTTCTTAGAAAAAGCTGGCTTCAGAAAATGATATCTAAATGATAATGTGTCATTGTACTGATGAGTAGGGTTACAATGCTTGAGACAGATAGATATAAGCAAGAAAGGCAGCTGAATGGTAGATCAAAGGATCTTGCTGACCAGAAGGTGGAAAATAGCAGTTGGGAGTTTTAGCAAATGCACTTAAGAATCTAGAGAAGCTTCTCAGGCATTTATTAGAAGCTATTTCAAACCCTTAGGGTTATGGAAGATTTTGCTGAAAGCACCTCTTAACTGACCAACTGTCAATTAGTAAAGGAGAAAATGCCTCAAGTACTCCATTATGATGATGATCAAATAAACGGGCTCTGATTACTATAATAATGGTAGTATAATTTATTAAAAAAATCTCTGGTTTTAGATATGAAAAGAATTTATAACTGGTGATCATCTGTAAAATCTACTGTGGAAAACTACAAGTATAATTGCTAATTCTTTTTTTTCCTCCAACTTTTCAAGTGATCTAATATAATGAGAAATAATAATCATTAAGGTTTGATCAAGCTAATCTAATTTTCTGGATGGCAACCTTCCAATGTTATCTTTCTTCTACTTGATCACCATATCGGGCAATAATTAAGGCAAGAATGAGGTATGTCAACTATATAATGAAGTGTGAGAATATATAGAAAGGTATGAATATTTAGGTTTATGTTTTCAAGTTTAACTATATTCATGTACACACACATAGCACAACTTTCTGATTTCTTATAAAAAAGAGGTTTAATAAAACATATATTTCAGAATATCATTTAAATATTTTTAAGCTGAATCTGGTCCCAAGTGCATGAACACCAGAAAACAGCAGCAAAATGTAGAGACTGCTTTAAACAGCTAAACGCAAAGTTTTCTCACCTCAACTTGTACTAAAGTTCATAAGGAAACGCAATAATTTTCAAATATGACTAAATAGAAACACTCTAAAGAAGAGAAAGAAATGATTACTCTAAGGGATTATTCATGTTAGAAAGACAATGGCACTATTAAAAACTGCCGGGTGCTGGGATTACAAGGATGCATTAACATCAGGTGAGGTCTATACGAGTCATATGCCTTTGTACAACACTGACACTCTCTGAGCCTTTGTTCCAACATCTGCAAAATGAGCAAAACAATTACTGTTGCCAGGATGTTCTTAGATTGGATGAAACATATGGGAGGCATTGACATTTATTAGGACCTTCAATAAATGGTAGATATTCTTTACAGTTCTTGATTGTGAGTTATTTCTTCATTGAATTCATTTCGTGAATCTAGACAAAAATATTTATAATTAAATCTAGCCTTTTGTGTTTCCTTCAGGAAAATCCCCAATTTAACCCTGCTGTTTCTCTCTGTCTATAGTACAGATTACTTGTGTTGCCTTCTATGGGGCCCTCGTTAGATTTCTCAGTTTTTCGGCTAAATCATACTTCATATTTTACATAGTATCAGCTTATAAATAACAAAGTGAGCCACAAATTTGACAGCAAAGTGGGCTCTATAACCAACTCTATTAATTCTGGTTTGAGAAAAGAAAAAAAATATAAATGTTGGTCAAACTTAAAGTAAATATGACACTACCTGAGGTGACACTGTCCTCTTCTTGATAAATTTAACAAGATTCATGCAGTGATATACATAACGGGGCAAGAATATACTGTATCAACTACAATATTTGTGTTCCCCAAATCCATCTCCCTTTATCACATAATATGGTTGCTATGAAGGTACCCATCTCAGACCTCATTTTAAGAAAGAACTTGCATTTAGCTGGAAAACATGCAGTGAGCTGAGAGCCTCCAGCCATCAGAGGCTTCCATGTCCACCTCAGCTTTCAGGCCAGGCCACTTTCTCTTTGTGCAGCCATGAACAGTGAGCATGGTGGGACATTAGGGTCTGGCAATTCTGGTCCCCCACCTGTAAAACTCCCCTAATGGGCAATACATGCTCTGGAAATTCAAGTAGGTCAGACCAGACTTTTGCCAGATTTACATCTTGGTTTGAGGTTTGCTCTGCCCAGTTTTGCTTCCCACCCTCTTTCCTTCCACAGGTATCAGATCTACTTCACAGTTGGACGACTTTCCCAGTCCATTTCTGCTTCCTCTGTATTTTTTCCTTCATTCTCTTAATAAATAAATGTTTTGCACTCTAAATTTTCTCAGTATCCTGTTCCCAGGGGATCGGGCTGCCATACAAGTAACAGCTATAGCAGTTTATGTGGAAATCTACTTAGAGACTTTATTTGACAGCCTATCTTGTGCTTAGATGTGGCCATATGGCTAAGTGCTTGGCAACAGAATATGGCTGAAAGTGATGTGTGTAACTACTGCTTTGCTTCCTTAAGAGGAAACTCCTTGCCTTCTTCTTCCATTGTTTTCCTGTTCCTGAAAGTTGGCACATTGAAGTGGCCTTGAACTAAGCTTTTTATATTCAGGAAATTCCCTGAAAAAGGGGTTAGCAAACTACAGTCCACAGGCAAAAGCTGGCCTGTGGCCTATTTTATATAATCTGTAAACTAAGAATGGGTTTTATATTTGTAAAACACTGTTAAAAGAATAAAAAGAGGAAGAATAGGTGACAGAAACCGTATATGATCCAGCAAGCCTGAAATATTTATCTGACCATTTACAGAAAAAGTTTGCTGACCCCAGCTTTAGAGAATTGTAGGTCAACAACAACAGCAACAACAACCAAGAAGCCTGGATCTCTGAATGATCACGTGGAGCAAAGCTTTTCATCTGTATCTACACTCCTAGACTCTAATGTGAGAGCAAAAAAAACTTATCTTTAGAGCCACTATATTACTGAGTTATGCTGATGGCAACAGACTTTAGCTAATACACATACAAATAAATGATTAAAGATTAAAATAATTTTCCCTTCCCAAATTTTATATAACTCAGTCATTTCTTAATCTAAGCTATGAGCAGTTTTCTAGAAATAAATTCATTTATTTGCTTTTAAAGACCTAAAGGATTGGGATAGCTTGGTACTTGTATATCATATTGGACAAATACCGCCTAGGAAGATAAAAATAGCTAAATGTGAGATACTGACGTGAGTATAAACTCTACTCGATTAAGTTTCCTTAACCCAAGACATGTTAACATTATTTTTAGAACTGTCCTCTGCCTTACACAAAAGTATGATGGTGGTAGTGATGGAGCCTGGGTTGGTAATTATATTAATGGTTTAACAATTATTGCATACACTATGGAGTGATTTATTATAAACACAGGGTATGTGCACTCAGACCATATTATGATAAAAATCATTAATGATCATACAGGTTTTCTATAGTTATTCATTCAGAAACTCATGCAGCATAAGTGTCTTGAACACTTTTGTAAACTTTCTTTGAGGTAGAGAAAGTAAGTCAATTTGGTATTTCCAGATACACAACAAATACACAGATATTATACATAGCAATTTTTAAATTTTATTTAATTAATTGTGTTTACATGGATTCTAGGGTAACCCCGAGTGCATCACCCCTCCCCCATATTACCCTCCACATCTCCTACAATCTCCTGCCCCCCTTCCTACAATGTCCTCCCCCCTTCCATTCAGGTTTATTCCATCTATCATCCCCTTTCCCTCTGGCCTCTTTTCCTCTGGTCCCTTTGATCCCTCCTCTGTCTCAATCCCTTTTCTTAGTTCTCAATGTTCCTTGGATTCCTCAAATGAATGAGGTCATATAATATTTTTCTTTTTCTACCTGGCTTATTTCACTCAACATAATAGTTTCCAGGTCCCTCCATATTGTTGCAAAAGGTAATATTTTCTTCTTTTTCATAGCCCCATAGTATTCCATTGTATGTATGTACCAAGGCTTTTTAATCCACTCGTCCACTGATGAAAACTTGGGCTGTTTCCAGCTCTTAGCTATTGTGAACAATGCTGCCACGAACATGGGGGCGCATTTCTTTTTTTCAGTTGGTGATATGGTGTCCTTGGGATATATTCCTATAAGTGGGATAGCTGGGTCAAAGGGCAGTTCCATTTCTAATTTTCTGAGGAATCTCCATACTGTTTTCCACAGTGGCTGCACCAGTCTGCATTCCCACCAGCAGTTCAGGAGGGTTCCCCTTTCTCCACATCCTCGCCAGCACTGATAATGTGCTGTTTTGTTAATGAGCGTCATTCTGACTGGTGTAAGGCTGTATCTCATTGTGGTTTTAATTTGCATGTCTCTAATGATTAGTGATGTTGAACATTTTTTCATATGCCTATTGGCCATCTGTATGTCCTCTTTGGACAAGTGTCTATTCATTTCTTGTGCTCATTTTTTGATTGGATTTTTTGTCTACCTGGTGTTGAGTTTTATAAGTTCTTTATAAATTTTGGTTATTAACCCTTTATCAAACGTGCTGTCGAATATGTTCTCCCATTGTGTGGTTTCTCTTTTTATTCTGTTCATATTGTCTTTAGCTGTGCAAATGCTTTTTAGTTTGATATAGTCTCATTTGTTTATCTTGTCTTTTATTCATTTGCCTGTGGAGATAAATCAGCAAATATATTGCTTCGATAGATGTCAGAGAATTTACTGCCTATGTTTTCTTCTAGAATGCTTATGGTTTCATGGCTTACATTTAAGTCCTTTATCCATTTTGAGTTTATTTTTGTACATGGTGTAAGTTGGTGGTATAGTTTCATTTTTTTTGTAGGTAGCTGTCCGGTTTTCCCAACATCATTTGTTAAAGAGGCTGTCTTTACTCCATTGTATGTTCTTTCCTCCTTTGTCAAATATCAATTATCCATAAAGATGTGGGTTTATTTCTGGGTTCTCTGTTCTGTTCCATTGATCTATATGCCTGTTCTTATGCCAGTACCAAGCTGTTTTGAGTACAATGGCCTTGTAGTATAACGTGATATCAGGAAGTGTGATACCTCCCACTTTATTCTTCTTTTTCAAGATTGCTGAGGCTATTCGTATTCTTTTTTTGGTTCCATATAAATTTTTGGAATATCAGTTTTATATCTTAGAAGTATGTCATTGATATTTTAACTGGTATTGCATTGAATTTATAAATTGCTTTGGGTAATATAGACATTTTAATGATGTTTATTCTTCCTAACCATGAACATGGTATATGCTTCCACTTGTTTGTGTCTTCCTTGATTTTTTTTTTTATCAATGTTTTATAATTTTCTGAGTACAAGTCTTTAACCTTCTTGGTTAAATTTACTCCTAGGTACTTTTTTGTTGTTGTTGCAATAGTGAAGGGGATTGTTTCCTTAATTTCTCTTTCTGACATTTCATTTTTCATGTATAAAAATGCCTCAAATTTCTGTGTGTTAATTTTATATCCTGCCACCTTGCTGAACTTGTTTATTAGGTCCATTAGTTTTTTGACTGAACCTTTAGAGTTTTCTATATACAATATCATATCATCTGCAAATAATGATAGTTTTACTTCTTCTTTTCCAACTTGGATGCCTTTTATTTCTTCTTGTTGTCTGATTGCTGTAGCTAGGACTTCCAGTACTATGTTGAATAAGAGTGGTAAAAGGGGACACCCCTGCCTTGTTCCTGATTTTAGGGGAATTGCTTTTAATTTTTGTCCGTTGATTATAATGTTGGCTGTGGATTTGTCATAAATGGCCTTTATCATATTGAGGTATGTTCTCTTATTCCCACTTTGCTAAAAGTTTTAATCATAAATAGGTGCTGGATTTTAACAAATGCTTTTTCTGCATCTATTCAAATTATCATGTGGTTTTTCTCCTTACTTTTGTTTATGTAGTGAATCACATTAATTGATTTATGAATGTTGTACCATCCTTGCCTCCCCAGAATAAATCCCACTTGATCATGATGTATGATTTTTTTCATGTATTGCTGGATCTGGTTTGCTAATATTTTGTTGAGGATTTCAGCATCTAAATTCATCAGGGATATTGGCCTATAATTTTCTTTCTTTGTGTTGTCTTTGCCTGGTTTTGGAATCAGAATTATACTCGCCTGATAAAAGGAACTTGGTAGTGTTCCTTCCTCTTGAATTTTTTGAAATAGTTTGAGAAGGATAGGAGTTAGTTGTTCTTTGAATATTTGGTAGAATTCACCAGTGAAGCCATCTGCCCCCAAGGGTTTTGTTTTTAGTGAGTTTTTAAATAACTGTTTAAATTTCTTTTTTTTTGTAATTGATCTGTTTAGGTTTTCTGATTATTCCAGATTGATTTTTGGAAGATTATATGTTCCAAGGAATTTGTACATTTCACCTAGGTTGTTTAATTTTTTGGCATACAGTTCTTCATAGTGTTTTCTTAGAATATTTTGTATTTCTGTTGTGTTGGTTGTTATTTCTCCACTCTCATTTCTAATTTTATTTATTTGAGTCCTCTCTCTTCTTTTCTTGGTGAGTCTCATTAAAGGTCCATTGATCTTGTTTACCCTTTCAAAGAACCAGCTCTTGGTTTCATTGATCTTCTGTATTGTTTTTTAGCCTCTATATACATAGCAATTTAAATGACTACTTTTGCTACTCTATGATTTTCATTTTTCCTTCTCTTTCTTTTTTTCTTTCTCCTTCCTTCTTTCCTTTTCCCTTCCTTCCTTTCTTCTTTCATATCTCCCTTCTTCCCTCCCTCACTCTTTCTCTCCTTCCTTCCTTCCTCCCTCCCTTCCTTCCTTCCTTTCTCCTTCCTTCCTTTTTTTCATTCAATGAGAGGAGGGGAGGTGGAGACAGACTATAGCATGTGCCTTGACTGGGATTCACCTGGTTAGCTCACTAGGGGTCAATGCTTTGCCCATCTGGAGCATTGCTCTGTTGCTTAGCAACTGAGCTCTTCTTAGTGCCTGAGACAGAGGCCATGGAGCCATCTTCAGTTCTGGAGGGGGGAAATTTACTCCAATCAAGCCATGGCTTTAGAAGGGGAAGGGAGACTGAGGAGAGAGAGGTTTTGTTTAATTAGTAAATTTCACTATAAAGAGGCAAACGATGGAAGTTATTTCTTTCTAGTCATATTAATTGTAATTTAAGAAAGATAAAATAATAAGCCTGATGATGTGCCAATTTATTAAATTCATAAACCTGAAATTTAATTTCTACTGAATTAACTGAGATAAATATCAGGTTTTTCTTTCCAAAGATCAGGGGATCATAACTATTACAAAAAAAAAAAAAGTGCCATGGGAAAGGAGATGACACAAAATTTATGGCAGTGACAGAAAAGTTCCAGTGCTTTTAAATTAATTCAGTTATTATTTAATTTGCCTACTAAAAGCATGTTATATGGAGAAAATTCAACAGAAGTATTAAAGTCTTCTGTGTAATCCTTATATACTTTTTAATGAATAAAAATCAGTGATGAGGTATCATAAGTTATTAACCTATTTTGTTTTGAAGTTGTCTTGGAGAGACATTATAGTTAAATTTATGATGAACACATTCATAAATGCATCTTTTTTTTCTTTCACTGAAACAAATTTTAAGAGTAAAGTTTTTTTAATCAAATAATTTAAAAATCTTTTGTTTTTACTTCTTACTGCTCTGCCGTTATCCATATTGCAGATACTTCCACTCAAGTTGAGTACCCTTTCCTGCTAAAACTCCATGTGGTCTAGAATTCTTAGTTCATAGTGTTCGAAAAAGCCACTATAGGTAAACAGAGTTAGCATGCTAAATATGACCTATTTGTTATCTTCCTCCTGCAATTTTCTAAAATAATCATCCAGATTTCAATGCTACTAAAAAAAATGAATTTAATAATGTCACTGAAACTTTAATGACATTTCGTCACTCTTTATCATTTTTTAAACTTTATATTAACTTTTTTTCATAAAGTTATGGCATTTGTGTTCCTTTTACCATGTATGAGGATAAACTTTCTCTTATATGTCTGTTTGCTAATTACCATTACTCTGCAATAAATTTTTATTAAAACTGTGTTGCCTATTTACTAGGATTCTACAAACAAAAGATCTTCCTTGAAAGATTTAAATAATTTTTACTCCAACTGTCCTTTATTTTGGTGCATTTTCCCAAACTATTATTCTTTAAAAATCAGTTTTTATCTCTTTGAGTAACATGGCTTATTTTTATTTATAAAATACATGTTTCATTAAGTAAAAATAGAATACAGTAAAAGATGTCAAAATACTAAACAGAACATTGTTATTTTATTAGTTACGTTTCCTGTATTTTGGAATATGTCTATGTTAGCAAGATATTTAGATAGCTTTAGGAGAAAAGCTGTTTCAAATTCAAAGGCACTTAGAAAAAAACCTTTACTTAGTCATGACCACATGTATAATATTTATACAGTTCATCAACTTTCAAACTGAATATCACAGTACTCCTCTCTGCAATGAACTCCATCCACCACGACCCTCTGCAAAAAAATTCCAGTGTATTTATTGTTTCTGGAAAGTCCTAAATATATTTTCAATTTCAAGACTTTGTTTACTCTTTATTCACTTTTTGAAATGTCTGTTTCCGTTTCTAAACTTCTATGCAGGCTCTTTTCAATGTCAGGCCCTGAACCCAGGAGTTTCAAAAATTCTCAATACTACCATCACTAGAACCATTGCACCACTAAATTGTGACTAGGAGAAAACCCTGGGTAGGAAGTGATATTCAGTGTCCAATTTAGTACTCAGGATAACTCCATGAAGAAGGTATTATAATGCCTACTTATATATGTGAAATCAGACATGTCTGCTTAAAGGCACACAGCTAATAGTGGTAAAGATGAGATTTGCAAACTCCATTGGAATCCTAAAGTTAGGTTTTTCCTACTGTCCCTCATTGTTTCTTGTGCCTCTGCTCATTTTCTGCTTTCCCATTATTTATTTCTCATCTAAACACCTATATTATTAACTGTGTGATGTCACTTTTCCTTCTTTACATCATAGATGTACACTTGTATCATTAAATGTACGCTTTTGTTTCACAACCAGATTACTACCTCCCTGAGAGAAAGGATGATATTTTTACTGATGCTTTGCATATAGTGGTTGCTTAATAAATAACTTTGCTGAGGATAATTGTTAACCCCTGTATATATGTGAAACAAAAGTGAATATTCTTTTTTTTTTTAAGGTGAATATTCTTTACATTAAAAAAAAGAAGAAAAAGAATTGATCCAGAGACATTCTTATATTAAAAGAGGAAAAGATTTTGTCACATTTTGTAACTTTCCCTTTTTTACTTTTACCTTTCTACCTCCTGACTACAATCTTAAATACACTTAGACGTTGAGATTTTATTTCTTGTGTTATTATTTTGTACCGGGACCTACTTATGTGATAACTCTATTATTTTAATTCTCCATTTAAACAGAAAATGAGGTCCTACTTAAAAAGAGGATTGATGTTATGTATTTATGATGACAGAAAGAAATGTGTGAGTGGCTGTCTAGTGCAGGCTTATTTTTCTTTAAATTTAGTTTTACATTAACTTTCAACCCATAGGCGATTTATTAGGTTACTGCCACTGAGTTGCAGGCACTTTTTAGTTACCTTTGCTTTACCGACTGCTAAAAAATGCAATTGTAGCTATTCTTAACCGTAATGCTGCTTGGTTTTCCTTTAAATATTTTAAACCGAAAACTGGAATAAAAGTCCTTTTAAGATGAACCAGCCTCCAATACAAGTGAAGGTTTAACTTCTTTTCTTGTCTCCTTCTCAGAAATGAAATCTGTATTCAGGATGTAACGCTTCTTCTGAAGTGCTTGGAGAATCAGAGAAAATGGTCCATTTTCATTTTAATGAATCATGCTGGAGAATAAATTTACATGATGTTAATACTGAGACCTTGAAGATGGTATGGTATAATGCTTATAATAAAGGATTTAGGAACCATGACAGTTCTGGGGTATGAATGCTGGTAATCCACTCATGCACGACTTTGGATAAATTACTTGAGCTCAGAGTTCCTCAATTAATTGAGATGGAGTACTTAGAGAGAAGCAGTACATTGCTGAAAACCAGTTCTATGAGAGCAAAATAAGATAAATAAGGTGTCGGGGCTACACTTGCCTTATGTACCCCAGAATTTTCTGCACATAAAAAGGCGCCATGTAGTCAGGCATCACTCTTTGTGGGTTCTTGAAATGAAACTGACAGTAGCTGAAAGGCTTTGCTCAGAGCAATGGAAGGATGTAATCCTATCTCAGGCAGCCATGTGAAGAGGTAAACTGGTAGGAGGCTCCATCTTTCTCTCTTTCAACTGTGGAATCTTTGGCAGCTTATATCTAATAACCATATTAAAGGGGGATATGAAGGGGGAAATACGTATCTAGGGATATAGAAGGTGAACTCATAGGAACAGGAAGAAAAACACCAAAGAGGTAATTTCAGGATTCAGTAAACAAAGCTGGATCAAAAAAGTCTAGTGTGCAAGTGTACAAATCTGATCAGAAAACTTTTAAGAGATGACTTTTGCTCTTATCTCATAACGTTTGCTCATCATGCAGTGAGCACTCCAGAGAGCTCTGAATTTCAAAGGTTTTATTCACAAGGACAGGATCCATTTCCCAAATGTGACTCAAGGATACTTTAAAATGGATATTGTGATCTTTAGTGGGTTGTTTCATCTCTTTGTGTGTCAGTTCCCTTATCAGGAAAGTGGACCCTATCAAATTTCACAGCCTATTGTAAAGATCAAAGGTGTTAATATATGACAAGTGAAATTTGTTATTTTGGTTAAACCTGCATCTTTGGGCAATTTAAATCACCAATGATATCAGAAAATAAAAGGAATAATTTAACAAGTAACTGGTTGTAGAATTTATTGACTGCTCTCTACAACTAAAACCATGTAAGCTTTCATTATATAATATTTCTTTTTATTTTATTTTTTTACAGGGACAGAGAGAGAGAGTCAGAGAGAGGAATAGATAGGGACAGACAGACAGAAACAGAAAGAGATGAGAAGCATCAATCATCAGTTTTTCATTGCCATTGCGACACCATAGTTGTTCATTGATTGCTTTCTCACATGTGCCTTGACAGCGGACCTTCAGCAGACTGAGCAACCCCTTGCTCGAGCCAGCGACCTTGGGTCCAAGCTGGCGAGCTTTTGCTCAAGCCAGATGGACCCAGGCTCAAGCTGCCGACCTCGGGGTCTCGAACCTGGGTCTTCCACATCCCAGTCCGACGCTCTATCCACTGTGCCACCGCCTGGTCAGGCACATTCTATTTCTTATTGTTTTTTTCTTTTTTTGCCTTCATAATTGTTATTCAATGTCACTGAGCCCCCATGAAAGATGCATAAAAGTATATTTAAAGGTTTTTGTTCCCTTCAAATCATGTATGAATAGAGGTAACACCAATCACCCTGTAATTTTTCTTAGTTTCTTTCAGAGAAAAATAACCTCCTGAAAGGTTTGATCTTGAGTCAAAGTTTATATAGACTTATTTCAAATCACTGATTATGGAAATTGCTTACAATCTTGTTACCTATGAAATATTCCTATTGCAAATCTTATCCTTTTAGTAGTACATGCTCTGTAGTATGTATCACCTTGGTAACACGGCAAGAAAGGAAAAGGGCTGTTAGCTGAGAGATGAGGCGGTGTTCATGGGTTATAAGTTTGGGTTATAAAAAATGTTCATAGTAATGACCAAACTTTATGATCTGTCTGCATTATGGTAGGTGCCAAGCTAATTGAGAATTAGACAAATCTCTTACTAAGGGAAGAACAACCTTAAGTTCACACATCTTTTATTCATTGTGGAATGCAGTATAGTTCCCACTTTTAAGGGTGGCCTGTATGCAGCCTCTAAAGACACTTGTCTTGAAATATTTCTTTTGTTAGCATATAGTGTAACAATTTAGTAACTAGCTTTATGCATTGCAGGAAACTATATTAGATGTCAATTTTCTCTTTTAATATGACATGTGTATAATTAAAATTAGGCATCAGTTGCTAGATTGGACTTGGGAAGAGAGGAACTGAAGTATATATACATCCTCTTAACATTCCACATTATGCATAAAACTAAATTCTCAATGCGGAAGTGTATAGGTAAATAATTATACTCTACTTTAGGCAGGAACTCTAGGGAAAAATAATCCAACCAATTAATCAATGAGGAGGACTTTGCTTGTTTATTTCCTGGGACAAACTACTGTAATTCAGTAAGTATATGCAATACTTTGGAAGAAAAAAGCCTATAATTCCATGCAATAAGTATCTGGGATATGGAAGTTGTTGGGTAGAGAGAAGAGAATATCCAGGTTCAAAGGATGAGAAAAATCTAAGGAATAAATATTGGTCTCAAAGAGTATGGATTCTACGTCACCAACAGAGTGAAAAGTCACCTTAGGGCAGTAATGCAGCTGCAAAACTTACTCAAGGGGCTCGAATTTGGAGACAGCCTATCAAATCTCTGTTTGTTTAATAAACCTAAGGCATAGTGCCAAATTGGTTAAATGTACCGTGTCTGTGTTCACTCGAGCATGTTACCACAGTGAAATTAAACAAGAAATGGAAAGGGAGCTGATCCATTATAACTAGATGCAAGGCAAGAGACTCCAGATTCTATTAGAAACTTGTCTATCTTTAACGTATAGTATGTGTGATACTGAAAAATGATATTTCTGAGCAAGTTCTTTATATCATACCTGATAGACTCAGATCCTTGCATTATGTCCCTCAATGTTTTCTGTTAATATCTTTATTAATAAAACCATATTTTAATCCTTCATTATATTTCTACATTGTATATTTTAGCTGTATGTTTGAATGCAAAAGAAAAAATAGTTTGCTTACTGAACCCAAAATAAATTTATTTATAAAGAAGTAAATGCTAGGAGGCAATACTTAGTATAATCAGTTCCTGTTCCTCACCTTGAGCCAAACATTGATTTAGAAAAGACAAACTTTTTCCTGCATGGCTCGTATCCCTGTAGCTTCCTGATTCACTAAGGAACTGCAGTGTTTCGGTGTTGAATTTTTCTCTCTGCAGCTCAACAATGAGGAAAGAGTTGCCCTGCATAGGTTTTAGGAGGCAATATAAGTGTCGAACTTCAGTTTTTTCTATCACTTCCAGATACGATTAACTCAAAGCAAATCAGATTTTCTCCCTAAACACATTTACAGAGGCTAAATTGTGCTTCTAGGTAAGAAGGGACTGAATCTGGGACGGAAGATTGAAGGGGTAATGGGAAAGAGGAGACTCACACTTTTACTAACACTGTTTACAGAGCCTGTCTGTCCATCAGCCATAGCAATATGTAGTTAATGGATTTTTAACTGCTGGAGTTCCTGCATTTTTCTAGACCACCACTGACTTCAGAACTAACAGAAAGGGGTCTCATTCCACTTGACTGGCACAAGCTTTGAGTGACAAATAGGTCAGAGCAAGTTGACCCCTATGACATTACTTGTGGTATCAGCATCGGCTGCCTTGAATAAAGCAACAAATATATAGAACATAGCACGAAACTAAATCAATTCTCCTGGTATTTTCTTTTTTTTTTAATTTTTTATTTTATTTTATTCATTTTAGAGAGGAGACAGAGAGAGAGAGAGAGACAGAGAGAAACAGGGGAGGAGCTGGAAGCATCAACTCCCATATGTGCCTTGACCAGACCAGTGCAGGGTTTTGAACTGGTGACCTCAGTGTTCCCAGGTCGACGCTTTATCCACTGCGCCACCACAGGTCAGGCTCTCCTGGTACTTTCTGAAATACTCATGTTGCCTTTGCTCTTTAAGCAAACCCAAGCACCCTATTTGTTTCTTACTCTTACTTCATGCTTTGCCACCATTCAGACTTTTAACTCACATAATTCCTTCTGTTCGAAACTAGCTTTCTCTCTGCTGCCATCTCTGATACCCAAAGCCTAGCACATTATTTCAAACATCACCTCCAAAATATCTTTTGTGCTTAGCCTTCCACTTATCTTTGTTCCTTTTTTCTTGAAGTAAGTCATTCTCTTCTTAACTTTAAGGGTTCACTGTTGCTATGTGATCTCATAATTATCAGCAAATGCTTTGAGTGTAGGATCTGTGTCTAATTTATATTTGCATCTCTTAAGCCACTTACTATAGTATGCACTCAGTAGAGTTTTGTTTAACACACACATATTGAAATATTTGTTTAACACACACATATTGAAATCGAGACAAAAGTGACATTTGGGAATTGAATTATCTAATTGCTCCAATTCTTCATTGAATTTAGGGTAGCAAGACAAAACCCCTGCTTCCTGGACTCCAGCACAGTCTTTCCTAACCTCCTTTCCTTTTTGTTTTAATCTTTCTAGACTCAGGTAAGGCTTTTCTCCCATCCCCACTCACTCGTTCTTCCTTCACTTGACCTAGTTACTTTGATAGACAAACTAGGTCAACAGTCTAGGGACCAACAACCCCAAGTTTTATTTCTCTGAAAGGTGAGAATGAATTAATACTGGTTCATAAGTGGCAAAGAATCCTGTTCTTGAAGTTCCTTGATAATGCCGAAAAGTGTAGGATCTAAGAGAAGGAACAACCCTCTCTTTTTCCCAGTGAGTCTTAAAGTAAGAACTTAACTTCCAGGTTAAAACTCTTAAATCTTCTTTGACAATTCCCTTGCCTTTCTCCAAAAGCAGATAACCCTGAACATTTTCCCCCAAGAATAGCGTCTGTAATCTGCATCCACCTCTGTGGACCCTAAACTGCCTTCCTGGACTGAGCCTGCAGGCACCCACGGTGTGCCCTGTATTCATCTCAGGCCCCGTGCTATATGGCACAGCAAAGGCTGGGCTTAAGAACAACCTATTCTGCTTCCAAGATCTTTGACTTTACAGAAACTACCTTAAGTTTTTGTTTTCTTTATCTGCAAAATAGGGATTATAATGTTTACTTTACTGCAAGGAGTAAACAAAAAAAAGCATGTGAATCAAATGGCACAATATTTACAAAAAACATATCTTTAAGCTCAGGAAAGGGTCTCACCTATTCACTGCATAACCACTTTTTCTATTTATTGTTCATCCCATCTAAGTTGCCTTTCTTTCTCTTTTTTCTTAATGAAATTCTATTTACCCACCAGTTTACTATCAAACTGTTTTATATAATCCTATCTTTACTAATCTGCTTCTCTTTTCTGTAAACATCACTTATTTTCTATAGCATGCAAATTAGGAATAGTATGTATTATCCTGTATTATTTCATGTTTTCTTATATAAACTGAACTCTCAGATCTTTCACGATAGGGTCATCTTTATGGTCAAGTGTTCTTCATGGGCTTAGCTTAGTGCTAATATTTAAAAAGTAAATTGTAAACATTATTGGCTCAACAATTAAAGGAAATGCCAAAAGACAAAAAAATTGTGCATTCTTTAGTAGAGTGATTCTGAGGTTTCCCAGAATTGTTTATTACTCTCCAACTTGCTAATTTTAAGTGTGATGAAAATGCACTAGCCCATTCATAAAGTTCTCTGGCATCATGACATGTCTTTAATCTTCTGTAGTTAAATATCATCACAGCCAAATGCAGTGATATAATAAAAAAAAACAAAACAATCTATTATAATAATAAGTTGCCAGGAGTACAATCAGTCAAAATGGCAGTTCTCTGATACTTTGCCATTCCTAGGCTCTCTCTCCACAATGTGTGACATAAGCTAACTTACACGTTTTCTATATAAAGAAGAATCAAAGATTCTGGTAAGTGATGTAGAAAACCAGGAATAACTTAAAAAATGGAAATGGTAACATCAAATTTGTGCATTACCTTCAAGATGCCAATCAGATACAGGCATTTGTATATTAATTTATTAGAGTGTTAATCGATTCTGAAAATACCAAATCTTCATAGTACAAGCACCACAGCTAGTTGAACAATCAAGCTAGTATAAGAAATTGAAGAGAGAAGACTGGTAGCCCAGGAGCCTCATTAGATATACACGAATTTTTTATAGATTCCATTGCTCTGACAAGAAGTTATTCATCTATATTTTAAAACTGGCAAGACATTACCGATCTCATGGTTCTATTCCTGTGACTAAGCATGCCACAAACTCTAATGCTCCATTACTGTGCTGAAAGTATTACCTGTGGGAGACGGTGAGCACATCTGTCTTACACTCAGGCTGCATGCTCTTTCCCCTCTAGTCCTTTGGACATTACCATCAACTCCCAGCTCCTGCTCTAAGTTGTATCACACCTGCTGCAAGGCGGAGGGATTCTCTATAGCCAGCTCAAGGCGCTACTTATGGTAGGTTCCCATGTGTGTAGCTGTTTAATGCTTTGATGGTTGTTTAATGGCTCCTCTCAAACACCTACTCCTAAATGACAGAGTCATAAATTCCAGCCTAAACAAAAGTCACACAGTAGCAGAAACATCAGAGAAACCACGGAGATTGTTAAGACAGTGAAGTAATTACTGAACAGTTATGCTCAACACTCTCTCTCCTGCTCTATCCCCACACTTCCACAACCCCAGGTCGCCAACTAAATTAGTAGTTGCATGAAAAAAAAAAAGAGTATTAACCTTCTAAAAGAGAGAAAAAATATTTACTTCTTTGCTTGTCTGTAGTCAAGTAAGAAGTTTATTCATGCATTTGAAATTAAACCCTTGTTTTAATAGATGAACACGAAGAGCAAACACTTGGAAAGTGGACTATCTCTGTAACATTTGCTGGGAGATGCTTTTATGCTATAGTTGGTTTTCTCGTTTTATTATGTCACTTTATGGGCACTACTATTAGATTTTTTTCTAATTCAATTTATCTGAAGGGAAATGTTCATTTGAAGGTTATTAACAGTGTACTGAATTTCACTGTAATTCTCAAACTCATTAAATCCATGAATTGTCATGCTCACTTCATGCCAAGGTGTCCAAAAACTGGGGGAATAAAAATATGGATAAAAATTCTAAAGTCCAGTGTCTATGTTCTGAAATGCTCTGTATATTATAGCTACCTTTTCAGAATTATTATTTTTTAATTTCTTTTTTTTAAAATTTATTCATTTTAGAGAGGAGACACAGAGAGAGAGAGAGAGAAAGAGAGAGAGAGAGAAAGAGAGAAAGGGGGGAGGAGCTGGAAGCATCAACTCCCATATGTGCCTTGACCAGGCCAGTACAGGGTTTTGAACTGGCGACCTCAGTGTTCCCAGGTCGACGCTTTATCCACTGTGCCACCACAGGTCAGGCCAGAATTATTATTTTTTTATGATAGTGTTACTTCTTCCTTTTAAAAATTAGTTTTAAAACATGGCTTGTTTCTTCTTCAGAAACTTACACATCCAAAGTCCGGGTACTTGCTCAGGATTTGAACTTTCAAATTTCAGCTTTTTCTCTCTTATTAAAGTTCAGTTACAAAAAATAACATTTCTAGATGGTTGGTTAGATATTTATTGGTAATGTCAACTCCTGTTGTTTTCTGTGTGATGCTTTGTTCTGGTTTCTGATTGAATCACTGTAAAGAAAGTGAAACCATGGTACAGTTTGACTTTGTTACTCAGGAATTCTCTTCAATATTCTCCATCACTTATTTCAAATGTGTAAGAGTCTGTATATTCATTTTCAAATATATGACTGTTTTATGTTACTATGTGGTAATTTACATTGTGGTACTGGTATTCCCATCTCAGTTTTTATCCTGTCTTTAAGTGATTTGTTGGTTACAGAATGCCACTCTGATGGGAAGAATTTTTATACTTGAAAAGAGAAGTCTCTTCTTAAATCTGTGTATATTTGATTAGAGATAATACTCTAAAATTGTCTGGTTTTACATATGCTTAATTGAAGCCCTTTAAATGTATCTTATGATTTCAATATGTAATTAAGAAAGTATTTGGAAACATCTTTCTTTTCCCTCTTTAAAGTGTTAAATTCATCCTTAAGAATTATTATTCTTTTTGTTTCTGTCTTGATTTGCAAAGGGCATGATAATCAATACTAATTGTGAAATAATGTGGAACAATTAGTTTCTCTTGCATGCTCATAATCTTGTTGACATCATTTGGCATTGGTTCACATGTATTTTAGAAGGGAGAAATTAAGCTGCCAATAATCAAGTTTTATACCCACTGCTCTGAATAGCTTTTTAATTTTCTTTTTTTTTTTTTGCTTTAAATAAAGAATTTTTGAAAATTTGGATTTGAGTATCTCACTAATAACAGAAATATATGTATTTTTTCCTGGTACCCAGGCAATTTCCAAACATAATAACTGTCTTAAAAAATAGAATAAGTCCACACATTGCTTTGAGTTTTATCAGATAACTATTTATGCTTATTTCAAAGCTGAGTCTGTGCTGCTCTACATATCTTAAAAGCTCATGGTAAATTCACTTGAGTTAGTTGGAGTTTTCACTTTTTTATTTTATTTTATTTTATTTTTGTGTCTGTGACAGAGGCAGAGAGAGATAGAGAGAGGGACAGATAGGGACAGACAAGAAGGGAGAGAAATGAGAAGCATCAATTCTTTGTTGCGGCACCTTAATTGTTCATTGATTGCTTTCTCATATGCGTCTTGACCAGGGGGCTACAGCAGACCAAGTGACCCCTTACTCAAGCCAGCGACCTTGGGCTCAAGTTGGTGAGCTTACTTAAACTAGATGAGCCCGCGCTCAAGCTGGCAACCTCGGGGTTTTGAACCTTGGTCCTCCAAGTACCAGTCCGACGCTCTATCCACTGCGCCACCACCTGGTCAGGCTGGAGTTTTCACACTTATACCAGAACAAATTTGATCATAAAGGCTGAATTTAAACACCAGGGTTGAACTTTCCTCAAATGTACATGGTTTTCTACAACTACTGATGGTCTGCTATGGTAATTATTTCCTCACCACTTCTTTCCTGTATTTATTATGTCCTGAGTATATTTGCTATTGTTTTCTTACTCTCCATCTAACTTTTCCTCCATGTGGTTCTGAGTCATCTTTTCTTTCTCTAAAAACAAGAAATTCTTCTTAAGCTACTTCTTTCAGAGTCTACAACACATTGGAAGATCACTTGGGTGAGAAGACACAGCTGAAGCCATAAAGAGTTGATGCTTTGAGGCTCAGTGTCTGACCAATAAATATTTTACAGTGAAAATCTTAGAGAGCAGTAGAATTGATTACCCAGTTAGTTTCTTATTTAGGCTCAGAACTTGCTGCTTATTTTACCATTGAGCTTTGCAAAGCCTTTAATGATCAATTTTAACTTTTAATTAACAGCTTAAAGATAAATATAATTCAATTTCTTTTCAGCGCCATATTATGGAAGACCATGACAAATTTTGTAAATATAAATGGAGGACATTAACATTGATCCCAAAGAAGGACAGAAATGGGTGGAAATATACCTTTCCAGTTAGATGGACGCTTTCCTCTCAGCTCCTTTGTATTATCTTAAGGATAAAACATGGTAGTGAATCCTTAAGGAAGTTTTGAAATAGCAATATCATAGAATTCAGTGTAGAAAAAATACAGTTATCTTTCTTACTTTGAAAAGAAATTCTATATATTTTTAAAATGCCAAATATGGTCACACAAAGTTCTAATTTTATTTTCAAGGCACTGTTAAAATTATAAAATTATGAGGAAATTCAATAAACCAGACATGTTTCCTGTAGCTAAAGAAATCTAAAGCCAAAACCAAAACAAAGACAAAGAACAGTAATAATAGCACAAGTGAAATATAGAGACTCTTGTACCTAATTCACTTTAGAGGCAAAGACCAAAAGACTTTTCATGATACTGGGGATAAGGTAATGGCAAAGCTAGATATTATCAGGGTATTTAATTTAGGTCTTCTAATTCAAGCCTAGTGCTTCCTGCACTCTGGGAATAAAAGCCTTTGTAACTCACTTTAAACATAAAATAAATAAATAATCATCTATCAAAATATTTAGAAACCACAACAAGCAAATGAAATGCATGGAAGATAAATATGCTTCATAGTTTGTGACATAATCCATAATTTGAGGTTGAATCAGAGTCATAGGTCATATGACTAATTTAAAATCTGCTTTGACATTTGTCATGGTTTAGTATTCTGTTCTCACCCAGTAAACCTGAGAAGAGGTTTTCATAAGGAGAAGTGGTATTATGGGATTTTGACATACTGCTCCATAGAACACAGAAAATGGAATTTGATTGGGTGCTCTACTGCTCTGAAAGAAAAAGCAGTTGATACTACTTAACTTTCCTTTTGCTTAGGCTGTGAGTTGGTCATCCATTAACAAGAAAAATCAATGAAATATTAATTATGCCTTATTCATTCAAAAAAACAGTTAGAACTTTTTTCACAAAGAGATTTTCAACTACAGCCAATGACTGAAGTTAAAAATTTGATATTCACAAATGTAGATGAAGCATCAACAAAAAACAATAGAAAAGTGGCTGTATTTATTAGGCAAATTAATTTGTTAGTGGTTTAAGAAGTAATATTCTAATAGCTGATTTTGTTATGTCATTTAAAAATTAGATACTCCTGCACACAAGAAAATATTCCTTGCATGACTGTTTTCTTCAAGTTTATCCTCTATATAAATTTAATTCAGTTTGCAAATGTACTCATTATTTTTAAAATTAAAATATATATATATACTTTAAAATACAGATGTATCTTTATATTTGTTTTTAAAAAATGTTCAAAAAAACACAAATATATTCTTGCATCAATTTTTAGTATTATTTCTTATTTGTACATGTAAATGTTATATTTATGAAGTAATTATTAGATTTGTGTCTATGTTAAAATTTTCAAATGTAATAGTTATAGATACATTTGTTTTTTTTTTTTTTTTTACAGAGACAGAGCGAGTCAGAGAGAGGGATAGACAGACAGGGATGGAGAGAAGTGAGAAGCATCAATCATCAGTTTTTTGTTGCAACACCTTAGTTGTTCGTTGATTGCTTTCTCACATGTGCCTTGACCGTGGGCCTTCAGCAGACCGAGCAACCCCTTGCTGGAGCCAGCGACCTTGGGTCCAAGCTGGTGAGCTTTTGCTCAAGCCAGATGGGCTCGCGCTCAAGCTGGTGAGCTTGGAGTCTCGAACCTGGGTCTTCCACATCCCAGTCTGACGCTCAATCCACTACACCACCACCTGGTCAGGCAAGATATATCTGTTTTTAAACAATTTAATAAAACCATGTTGACTTTACCTTAAATGTTTATTTAAAAAAACATTATCTGGGTTCTGGCCGGTTGGCTCAGTGGTAGAGCATTGGCCTGGCATGTGGGAGTCCCGGGATCAGTTCCCAGTCAGGATACACAAAAGAAGCGACTAAGTGCTTCTCCACTCCTTCACCCTTTTCTCTTACTCTCTTTTTCTCTTCTCTCTTCCCCTCCTGCAGCCATGGCTCAAACGGTTTGAGCAGGTTAGCCCTGGGCACTGAGGAAGGCTGGGTCACCTCACTTCAGGCACTAAAATAGCTCAATTGCCGAACAATGGAGCAGCTGTTCCAGATAGTCAGAGCATCAGCCAGTAGGGTGCTTGCTGGGTGGATCCTGGTGGGGGAGCATGCGGGAATCTGTCTCTGCCTCACCACCTCTCACTTAGTAAAAATATATGTATATATTGTCTGTGTCTTTTTCCAGGTCAGAAGCCCCCTTAATTATTTATTATAAGCACATTTGCCATATTGTGCATAACATACTTTGCAAAACATTGCAGGTAAAGATATCTCACAATAGATTTATGTGGATTTACTTGTAATTCATGCTTCTTTCTTAATTCATTATCATATAATTATATCTACTCAGTCAAAGGTTATAGAAATCATATATTCTTTAACATAGTCTCCTTTGAGCTATGCTAACAGAATATATTGTTAGTGTTGATAGCAATCACCTGCCAATTTAGATAACAATTCTCTGAAATGTTTCAAATCCATTTTAAGATACAACAGATACTTTCAATTGACATAGCCTACACACTTTCCTTTAAGAAATAAGCATTTGTTGCTTATTCTCAATCTAACCAAACTGGATAAATCTTCATTGCAATATTAAGTAGTTTTTTGCCCTGTGATGGAGCAGGAGTAACACAATTATAGGTCATCATGTCTCAATTGTACTTCACAGGGTGTTTTTGAACTCCATTACTAGTATCTCTGAATGTTCTCACATATTTATTTTTTAATTTATTCATTTTAGAAAGGAGAGAGTGAGAGAGAGAAAGGGGGGAGGAGCAAGAAGCATCAACTCCCATATGTGCCTTGACCAGAAAAGTGCAGGGTTTTAAACTGGCGACCTCAGTGTTTTAGGTCGACGCTTTATCCACTGCGCCACCCCAGGTCAGGCACATATTTATTTTTAATGGATTGCTCAAATCTCTCATTGAAGGACACATGTTCACATTTAGAACTTATGTAGCCTACAAATCTTTTAAAAGAAGTGAAGAAGGTGCAAGGCTGGATTTCTAGGTACGTTACACATGCAACACATTTAGATACTACCAAAGTGCTAATAATGGTCTCTATTTAAACAGAAGCTTTGAGGAAAGCAAAGATGAAGAAAAGAAATGTCATATGCATTTGACCAATGACAACTACACTTGCCTCAATTAACCAAAGACAGTGAAATGTATATAATTCTGTGTTTGCTATTTGATAGTGTATATCATCATTTGATAATGCTTTAGGGTAGGAAGTGGTACCCAGAATAATAATCTACAATTTAAATTTAACCATAATAGCACAGTAAAATAAAATGCTAACATGCATTATTTAAAAAACAAAAGTGACTTTTTATCCAGTGAGAAATATCAAAGATCATATTCTACCAAGCAAATACTCTCAATCCAAATCTTATTTGAATGAAACCCTGATCTACCTATGTGAAATAACTTGTTATCCATTTATTTATGCAACATTTTTAAACTTTTGGTCAAATAAAACCAATGTTTTCAAATGTATTCATTTGCCTGCCATTCAGAATTAAGATAATTTGGTGTAAAAATTCTAGTCTGACAAAACAAGTGTTACAGTGACACTAGGCAAAGTTCTAATAAAACTGAGTCTTTAAGGAAACATCAAGTTTCCCTGTAGATGATTCCTAATTAAATAGGAGAGCTTTAGAAACAAGAGAGAATCAAGGTTCTAGGTTCTACTAAGTTTCCCAATTTTGTGTACAGCAAGGCAGCTCAACCAGAGGTAAGAGCAGTCTGTTCCTCTTCTCTCAACTGGATGATAAAAGTCAAGTTTGAAAATGAAAGACAAACTAGCTAATTTGACAGTTCAATAAAACTGCAGTTCCTGAAGACTTTTTCTTCTGGGTAAATGGCAATTCTGTGAAAGAGAGCAGAATAGAATCTCTAAAAGCATGTCTCTGACAGCTGATCATCATAATTCATTATATGTATCTGAGTGAATATTGAGAAAAAGTTGGTAAAATATTATTCACTTTAGTTATTCAAAAGGAATTGTTTTAAATCTTTTGGATTATTTCCATTATAGAAACCTGGTGTGAAATCATGTTTAATTAAGACTTGATTTTTAAAAAACATATAATAATATTTTAAAAATACCTATCTAGTCAACTTTTCAAAACAACATTAGCAGTTGGTTAATGTTCTCAAATATTAACAGGTAGCATCTCTAAGGCATATACACTGAAAACGGAGGGGGAATCAATATAGACCTTTCTTATTTCCTTCCCTTCTTCCACATTTTCCTAGAAATGAGACTTGAAAGTCCTGAGTCATGTTAATAATTAAATTGCATGTTTTAGTAATCAAAAACCTTTTTATTTATTATTTTGTTTTTTTTAGTATCTGAGTAATAGCTAGTTATGTTTCATCCTTTGGAGACAGTCCATGAACTAACTGGGAAGCTTGGGGCATTATGGACCCTGACAGCTTTCACATTCATGTTGTTATTCAAACCAGATATTTTTGCATGTATATCTCGGTTACTATTATGTTTCAAAGTTTCTTGAGTTGATAATGCTTTATTTTTCTCAAACCCTTGAACTCAGACCAAAATGCATTTCTTTGATCACAATTATGTAAGCATAATTTAAACTGTCCAGATTAAATGATGGTTCCAGATGGCTCAGGTACAGGGCCCCACAACTAAGAGAGACTGGCTTCAATTTTTTTTTAACAACTATGTCAAATTAGTTACTGGTAGCTTCAAAGGCTGTTTAGGAAAAGAAGGTTTTTGATTTGATTTTCTCAGTTTGGCATTTAGAATCGTATGCCTCAGACAGTGCTGCTACTAAACAGATTCGTGCACTAAGGCACACAGACATGTATGTCCATTTTGAAATTTATTTTTCCCAATTCATTTAGGTAGATGTAATCCCATCAGCTCTTTCTACATCAGTGAAACCTATATTACAAAAACATTTAATGAATTGTTCAAATGTGAGACAGCAAGTACAAATCAAACTTAGATAAGGTCTACTACCATGCATATGCATTCCCACACAATGTGATAACAACTGAATTACTTTCTTTCCAGTGCTTCAGAATAAATACAATTTAATTAATAAAAAAGTAGACCACTTTTAGTTTTTCAAACTATTTTTAAATTATTACTCAAGTGTATTACAAAATATATACACCAGTCTATAACATGACCAGAAGTCACTAATAAATGCTCACAGAAAAAAAGAAATGCTAGCCTTATAATGGATTATGGTCCTGTTACATTTTTATTGTGAAAGTTACTGTCTTGAAGTAGCCAAAAATAATTTTAATTCAATCAGCCTCTTTATATTTCATACCAAGAAAGTGGCCTTCCCAATTTACTTCAATTAAACAAATATATATCGAGAGAGAGCCAAGAGCAGACTGTTTTTACTTAAAATGTACACTGTGCACACTTCAAAATATTTCTTGATTGGCTTAAAGGCTGGAAAAACTGATCTTGTGAGTGATGTTGTGCTGGAATAGTGGGCTACTGGAAATTTTTTTCCAGAAACATCTGCCTCATCCCTGGACTTCCAGAAGTCTTTACTTATGCCACTTTGACTATTAAGCATGAAACAAAAATACTGCTAATGTTTTCTTTAGTTATGATGCTTTATTTTAAATGTAAATTTTGCTATATTTTTCCATCTAAATAAATATTTACTTTTGTACCTAATTTTGTATGCTGTCTTTTAAAATTTGATCTTAAAATCTTATATGCTCGGATTTTAGTTTAGATATATTAGTTTACAAAGAAACCAAAACGAAGAACTGGGAAGTCTTGCAGAGCTTCAATGTGGAAAAGCCTGGTTAGAAAGCCCTGTGTTTGACTCAGATGCACATGTGCTGAATCACTGGCTGATATTGCTTCCCAAGCAATACCTTAGGCTGTCACAGACGTCTGAGGATGCATGTTGTCATCTAGCTTAAAACTTTATTCCAGTATGAAAAATACACTCACTCTTAAGTAAATATTTATCAACCTAAGGGGATTTACAGAGGAAAGTCAAGTCTATGAAAACTAGGATTATATCTATCCCAGGTGAGGTGCACACTCCAGAATTTCAAAGTTCTCTGCATTACAGTTTTCCTATTCATAAAATGGAAACGATGACAATTGTAGATTGTGGAGAAATATACTGCTCACAAAAATTAAGGGATATTTTATCACTTCATATTCATTTTTGAAATATCTCCTAATTTTTTGAGCAGCATAAATAAGTTTGTGCAGATAAAGCATATAGTATATATAGTACCTGACACATACAAAAGCTCCATAAACATAATTTAATTTAAGTTTAGGGCAACTGATCTAAAATTTAGAAGGAACTGGAGAGTTAAATAATAATGGCATGTCAGGGAGATGTGTATGAAACACAGAACAAATTGTTGAAGCTCAGGTAGTAAGAGACCAATATCCTATAAAAAGTAAAAACAAAATTAAAGCTTCCATTTTCTTCTCTTCTAGCTTTTAGTTAGCCGTTTTGTAATGGTTAGTCGAGGAATTAAGGTCATGCTTCTGAGCTTATCACCAGTATACAGATCAGGTATTCTTACATTAAAAACCAATTAGTGTCATTCTATCTTACCAAGTCCTCACCATGGTGTTACATAAAGCACTACAGTATGTGTCCTGACTCCCATCTCATTTCCCATGTTTCTCTCTCTCTTCACTCCACTCCTGTGACACCAGCCTTCTTGAAATCCTCTGATAAGATCTAGAATGTTTTGCCCATAGATATCTCCAGGGCACTCTCCCTCAGTTCTTTAACTTTTCATTTTAATGTTACCTTCCCAATAAGGCTTTCCCTAACTAGCCTATTGGAAATTGTAACCTCTAACTTATTACTCTAATGAAGCTCATCTTTCTCTATGAGCATTCTGTAATGTGAAACATTGCAGTGGGGCCTACTTGAGTTCTTCCTTAAACTTTAGGATGACTTTTGGACCTAAGTAATGAGAATAGAGATATCTCACTAGTTCAAAATTGGAGCCCAGAAAGTCAGAAATTGAATTTTATTCTCTTATTAACCATATTTATTACCCTACACCATAATTTCTTATTGAATATGGTCTTATCTTTTCTTAAAACTCTGTTTTCTAATGGCTATTTTTGCTCCTAAGAAATATATTTTCTTCTGAACAGCTGCATCCCTGAATAGTACAATTGTTATCTATTATTTCCTTTTCTTATGACCATTTACCTGCCCCAACTGACTAGTCATAAGTATATTGATTAATGACATGAGTATTAGCTTTCCTCCCTCATTCTGCTCCACTTATGCATGGATCTTGGCCGGTGAATGGACCTTTTGGTTTTGGATTTCCCTTCAGACATGTGTCCTAATTATTTCTTGAATAATTTGTCTCTGTCTCGCTTCTATTTCAGAACTGCAGCAATCTTCTAGTTCCATAAGGAACCAGCTTCAACCTTTGTACATTGTCTGGTTCTTTTTCCAGTTGTGTATTTAACAAAACCCTACTTCTGACTCAGTATCTAATCTTAATGGTATAGAAGCTTTGAAAGCAGTTGGTAGGTCTGCTTCCAACAGTTCAAGTAAAATGTACTAGAGTGTTGTATAAATCATAAATTATTTTGCATGGTGAGTCAGGCAGTCAGTCTGTTAGTACTTAGAGTTGGATTCCAGGTTTTTTTGGTGAGAAAAAAAAAATAAAGGAATATGAGAAATGTATGCTTTTTCTTTACAAGCAGAGTTGTAGTAGTTTTGAGGTGAGAGCACACTTGTGTTTGAGAAAAGAACTGAGGGAAAAAAAGAAAATGGTAAGAGATAAAATCAGAGATGTAGCAAAGGTTAGATCATTATATTGCTATAAAGTTCATTATAAGACCTTTTGTTTTTAAGCTGAATGAAATGGAAACCTATTCAGAGTTTCAAGTAGAGTGATACATTTTGACTTCTATTTATAAATGATCATTCTGGCTGCATTACTGGAAAGTGGCTATAGGAAAGCAAACACTGAAGAAGGGAAAACATTAAGAAGCTAATAATCAGAGAGAGAGAGAGAGAGAAGAGAGGAGAAAGAAAGAACAGAGAGAGAGAGATTGAAAATGACGGTGACATGGGTAAGGGTGGTAGCAGTAAGCATTGGTGAGAAACATACTGGGTATATTTCATAGGTAGCTTTTGACAACATTTATTGATGGGTAAGATGTAAAGTTTGAGAAAAAAGAAGTTCAGGGATTTGAGCAATACTCCAAAAAATTTGGCAAGAGTTCCATAAGCTGATTCCTTATGGAACTCTGAAGAGTGCTGCTACACATAGAAATGGGGAGAATAGTGTGAAAGGGTATCAGAATAATTTCCAGTTAAGTTAGTTTTATTTGAGTGAACATATAACCTACCTACATAGAGATTTGTTCTTAATATCTGAAAATATAGGTCAAATATTTATAACTCTCCAAACTCATTATATTGTGTACTTTAGTTAAGTTTTCTAACTCATACTACACTACAAAACCATTAAAATAGGAATAGAAGAACAGAAAGTGCTTATTGGCAAACATTTTAATACAAAAACCTGACAATTTAAAATCTCTTCTATTCATACTGTATTCATTGTGGATAATTTAATGGGATGCATTAAGGATAATATAAATTATTCAACTATAAATGATTTAAAAGCAAATAACACATTCATTTTTTTCTTAGAGCCTTTCATTAAAATTCAGCTGTTCTGCAATTAATTGTCACAATTTTCTGGCCAATATATTTTTTTGATATCATATTAAAGTGAAATTATTTGAATATTTAAAATCTTACACTACATGTAGTTTATTGAACATTTCAAATCTTGACAGTTTAATTCTATATTTATGTTCTGAAAGTTTACCTGTTCTTTTGTTTTACCTGTCTTATTTCTTTAAGTTGGTTATAGGTAAAATTGTAACCTTGACTGTTATCTCATGTTAACTTAAGACAAGAAAATATATATGAGTATTGTGAAGAGATTTGACCTGGAAACTTTTCATTTATTGAAAAGGCTGCTTTTGGATTTTAGCACATGAATTATTACTAGAATCCTTTAAATATTCATATGAAATCTAATTGATGTTGTAATGTCAAACAACGCACTTTTTTCATATGACCTATTCCAAAATGACACCATTTTTTTTTACCAAACTGTTTCAATGTTAATGAAATAGAGGTTGTTTAGATATGTATTTCATGAAATATTCCTCCACAACATCAATTTAATGTCTTTGTGTGATCCCTTCAGTAGTATAACACATTCTACAATAAATAAAACCATTTACTGAACATATCTATCAAATACTAAGCCTGTATTATAGGAAGCTATCTTCCAAATATTGTAGATAAAAATAAATTACAGTTATTATTTTGCGGAGATCCTCCATTTGGTAGGCACTAGGCAATACCCTTTTACCTGCACTATCTCATTTGCCCTCACAACCACCTTTCAAAGAAAGGACCCTCTTTGTGTGGCCCAACATCACACAACAGTAAGGGTAGGTAACAGTTTAACCAGGCAGTGTATCCAGAACTGTTACACTCAAAGACAATGGCATGCTTCTGTAAGTCAGGTAGCATTTCTGAACTTGCAATATTTAGTTCTTATATATTATATATTCCCTTAGTGTGTCATGATACAACTAACTCCAAGGTACCTTCAGTTAGAAAAAATAGAAAAGAACCTAAATTATTACATCTTTAATCCAACTGATTTTTCTTTAGTAAGAACCTCATCTAATGCCTTTCAGACAGAAAAAAAAGATTGTGACATATTCCAATTTTGAAGACTACTTAAAAAATTGCATTTTGAGCCAGAAACAAGGTGATTAAGGAAGTCACTATTAGACACGCTGAGATACAACTGATGTCAATAGAAGTTGGCAAAAGGAAAGGAAAAAAAATGTCTCAAGGGCAAGCTATTAATGCATATAAACAGTGTTAACATTATATATGTCCTGAGTAGGCCAATTCTAAGTCTAGGACTTTAGCCCAAAAAACAAAGACAAGCATAAGGACAGAATCACGGGTGAAGGTGAAAGTGGTTTAGATATAGTGAAAAATTAGTATTTGAAATGTTCAAAAATAGAGGTCATTTAGTCAGGACAACAATGCTAGGTGTTTGTTAAAAATGGTGTTTGAGAAATATATTTATTAATATAAAAACATTCATGGCAAACTGTCATTAGGAAAATGCAAACTACACAAAAAATATATAAACTATGCTTCCTTAGGGGGGTTACAAATGCATTTTGGTATATTTGGAATTTATTTGGTGATGCAGGTACAAATACAGTAATTTTATTGTTGTATATTTGCTTCTCATTATATCATAATAAACAAGTACTAGACAATAAACCAAGAAGTTATTTTAAGAAAGTCACCATTTCATGTTTCTTTCTGTCATGAAACACTAACATTATCATTTTCTAAAGAGGGTCATGATTTTCTAATTTTTTTGTTAATTATTTTACTTAATAAAAAATAAATTATACCCTTCTTAAAATGATTTTTTATAGTCTACACTTGAGAATGACATTTAATTCAAAATAACAATATTTAAATAATCCTCATCTGCATGATACTTTTTCTTGGGTATGTGCTTTGGGAAATTTCCAGATAAAGAATATATGTTCCCAACCTCTATGGAGCTCACAAATAGAAGAAGATATGAGCTGCATGCCACCCAACTATAATTCCGGACAAAATGCAAGATATATGTCAGTAGTGGTAAAAGGTTTAATAGTTGAAGAGAAGTGGAAATTATTTCCCACTCAGTGAACCAATAGAAGTGTAATAGAGATGATGGCATTTGGTCTTAAAATGGACCTTGAAAAATGCGCTGGATTTTTACAGATGAAATAAAACGTTAGGCATTTCCAATGGGTGGGAATTACACACACATGCACACAAAACACTTTGGAAAGAATAGAAAAGAGTAAACAGTACGGGTTGTTTCATGCAGTATTTGGTTAGTAATAGTAAAATATAAAGCTGGTAAAGGAGTTGTACAAGATACAAGCAGAGGTGGATTTAATGGTGGGCGCACCAGGAGCGTGCCTTGGGCCCCGACTTCTGAAGGGCCCCGCAAAACTCCACCTTTACTCTTTTTTCTAATGACACCAAGTTTGGTTTCATATGTGCAATTTTAACATTAATAGTACATAATATTGTTTATTTATTTAAAAATATGGTTAACATGTATTTTTATTTTTCCTGTCTCTTTTTTAAAAGGGGCTCAATATTTTCTTCTGTGCCAGGGGCCTCAACCAACCTTAATCCACCTCTGGTACAAGCATTCTAAAAAAAAAGACAAAGTTGTTTGGACTTTATTTTCTATTAACTAGGAAGCTATTAAAAGCTTTTGAGTAAAGAAATGACATTATCTATGGTAAACTGTAAATTATCTTAATGTTAAACACACTTAATATAAATGATAAGTACATTTAGGATTAAGGGACTGTTAATTCATATACAGATCATCTGAGCACTAGATTCTTAGGGCTATTGCATTGCATGAGAATAATGAATCTGGATAACTTGGTGGATCAGTATAAAAGTTAAAAAATCTGCTGAATGTCTTTATTTATTTCAAATAGAACACATAAAAATTCTCTGTTTTCTTTTACTAGACACTAATTAAGATTTTTAAATTTACTTAAAATAATAATCTGGACTTAATAAAACCTTTCATAATAATATTATCTCTATTATAGATGATGAAGAAAGAAAGAAGAGGACGGCTTCAAGACAGATGTTGAGTGGCAGTGCTAGTTGCACATAGTGGGGAGGTGTGCGGGAGGGACAAATATTATAATGATTTCTTGGTTTCTGCCTTGCAGAATTGAATTAAAATAAGAAGCTCTGGAAAACCAGATTGTGATGTGTACAATATGTGTTTATAATGCTGTATGGAAAGATAATTAATTGGGTTTGGACATATTAATTTGCAGGTGCTTTTTTAGCACGTTTGTGTTATACCTAAAGGCCATGTTGTATAGGCAGTTACATTTCCAAGTTTGAACCTCAGAAAATTCTGTATTAGAGAAATAAATTAAGAATACATTTGCATATAGGTCATATTAAATTCATAGGTATGGGTAATATGACTTAGGGGAAATTTTAGAATAAGAAATGGGGATGAAAAGAAGACAGGAGAGAGAAGAGAATCTATGACTCCCCATTGAGGAATCTTAATATTTAGTGCCTCAATGAGGAAAATAGCCAGCAAAAGAGACTGAGAAGTTACTATCAGAGCTGTAACAAGGAATTAGGCCTGGCAAGTTATGGATACTGAAGAAATAAAGGGTTTTCAAAGAAAAAGATATCAATAAAGTGACCTCCTTCTAAGCAATCAGATTGAGGACTAAAAATGTCCATTAGATTTTAGGACCCAGCAATCATTGGTAATTGCATAGAGAGCTTGTTGTATGAAAAGATGAGGTGGGAAATCAAACTGAAGTGGGCTGAGCAGTTGAGTAGGAAGTGCAGTGCTAGAGTTGGAGAGTACAGACTATTCTAAACAAGAAAGAGGAGTGGGTATCTGAATGTGGAAGGAGATTTTTGTTTTTAATTGGTATCCTTTATCTTTGGAATAAAAATCCAACTGTACTTTTATTTTTTTCTGTCTAGACATCCCTTGCTCACCTTTTCCTAACTTCTCTAGAATATATATCACTTATTAAGTATTTATTTTATACTAAATTGTTATAAACATAGAATTTTAAGATTTGTTGCAATTCTTGGATATTATTTTATATTAATTTTTCCATTCATTGCTACTTATTTCTTTCTAACATAGGTGAGTTAGTTCTTTTCAAGGTGTTTTGTCTGTTATTTTGCATGTCTGTAGCTTTCCTGAGATAATAATTGAAAGTATATATTCCACATATTCATGTGTTATAATTGAAAGTATATATTCCACACATTTCATGTGTTTTAACTAGTTTCATTAATGCTGTAGGTTGTGTAAAAGCATTTAAATTTAATATTATCATTTATTAAAAGTAGTCATTCATTTCAAAATATTTAGGCTTATGTACTATTGAAAATATATTGACACTGTAGCAAATGTTAAATGATTATTTTGATTTTATTATTATTTCTACCAGTGATTGTTATTAATAAAAAGATTAATAATTAGGCAGTTTAAATAGACAAAGAAGTCCTGACCATGATATTTTTAAGGTAAATTACAATATTCTATAAAAAAGATAAATGTTTAAAATATATTTTTGTATGTCTTATATATGTTGACATGAAACAAAAATTAAATTATGCAAATTAATACTAATAATTATAAAAATAAATGAATGCATCGACTATTGAACATATATTCATTTTAAACATTTCTTCATTAAGAAATTTATTTTCAAAAAAAAAGAAATTTATTTTTTTCTAATAAAAATTATATAAAATAAATATGAGATTTAATTACATTAAATCAATTTTAATAAACTACTTATTTTGAATACATATGATGGTAAATATATTAGTATCCTTAAAATGGAAGAAAATAATTTTTTTTCAATAAATAATAAACAAAATGGAAACAATACAAGTTCTAAAATAGTGATTTTAATATGAGCAGTTGCTCAAATGCAAGTAACTTTAGTAGTAGCTAACAACTGCTAAGTACTTATTATTCACCAGACACTTCATCTTATTGTTTTACATTCTCCTAATGAGGTAAGTAAAATTATTATCTACATTTTATTTTCATTACA
Organism: Rhynchonycteris naso; assembly: GCA_037038555.1. Lineage (NCBI taxonomy): Eukaryota > Metazoa > Chordata > Mammalia > Chiroptera > Emballonuridae > Rhynchonycteris > Rhynchonycteris naso. The sequence continues at coordinate 41,380,493 of CM072997.1, read as the reverse complement.
CTGACAGCAATTGAAGTTTGGAGAAGGGTACATCACTAACAAGCAGTAGAACAGGAATTTAGACTTCGATCTGTCCAACCAACTTCAAAGCTTGGTTCTTAATCTCTATACTTTAATAACATCCACAATCATAAGTGATAAAGGGCTTCTAAGAGTACTTTTCTCCCTGAGAACAATATTGAATCAAGCCTGAAAGTGTGTGTGTTTGTGTGTGTGTGTGTCTGTGTGTAATAACCCTTAACCAATACTAAGTTTTGGGGATTCTTCATTAGAAAACAAAAATCCAAAACAAATATCAAACAACCTAGAAAGGGAAGAACATGAATATAGTCCTAATTCAAAGGAGTTGTATTTCCATGTAAAAATAAAATTCACATAATTATCTAGAAAAAAATTTTACTTTATCAGTATCATATTTAATCTTAAATTTTAAAAATATATTTGGAATAAATAAAATAAAAATAAATGATATACATAAGCTTAATTTAATAAAAACATTTAATAAACTAAATTATAAGACTTGTCTGATAGAATTCTGAAAGTTATTCAGTAAACAAAATTAAGAATAATGAATCAATCAACTCAATGATTATACAGGGTGGGCCAAAACTAAATTTACAGTTATGACTATTCAAAACACACTTTAATCTTGTATTATTACTTATTAATTATTGTATTATTCTCCATATGAACAACTGTAAATCTACTTATGCCCCACCCTCTAAAGTTGTTATTACATTTTAATAATAAAATATTGTATGTTGATATCAGTCATTGGGTAGAACTGTTAATCTGTACAGGTTGACAAAACAGCTACAGGACTTTATTCAAAATAGGACTAATTATATCTAAGAATGTATTCCTTGTGAGTTGGCCTGAATCTCTCAGACTGATATTTTAAAAATCTTTTAATATAAATTAAGGTTATTATCAGTACGATGATGTATTTATGAAATGAAGGAATCAGTTTTCACTTGTTCAAGTTTCTTAAAAATGCTAAATCAGAGTGTAGCACATTATTTATAGTGCTGATAAAAATCTGTAAACCTTTTAAGTGAGAGCCCAAATGTCTATGTCTCAATAGTATTTCAAAAACAATGATATTTTATTTTTGTAGTTATTGAGAAAATATTTTTTTTACTTTCATTATTACCTAACAGCACCCTCTTATAAGTACTACTGCATATATTTCTAATAGATGTTTGGAGGTCAAAAAGTCATTCTTTTACTTAGCTCTAATATAGTTTCATTTTTTAAGCAAACTATATTTTTTAACAAATTCAAATTAAATGTTAAATATGATTACCACTAGAATGGCTAAAACTTGAGGTAGTAAAATTATTTGTTTTAGAAATTTTATAAATATGCATCCCCCTCTCAAAATTATGAATAGCTACATTTAAATATAATTTTTGTAAACTATACATAACAGAATTTATTTCTGAGTTCTATAATCAGCTCAATGGTAAATAGACAAAATTATTTAATATCAAATTAGTATATATTCACATAAACATTCTATAAGAAATTTTAAATACTAATAATAGGTTTACTACTAAGCAGAAGTAAAAATTCTTGAAATACCTGAAGAGAGATATGGCAATTTTTTAAAAGAAAACCAGGGATACAAAAAGAAAACAAAAAAACCAAAATAATAAGTTAAAGGTGTTTAAGTAAATATTGACAAAATATTAGATTAGAATAAAACTAATCTACTTGAGAATAGTTTGCTTTTATTCCTTTATGATTTATACCTTAAAAATTATGAATATTTTAAGTCTCAATTTTGTAAACTCAAAGATGTTCTAATAAAAACAGAAGGTTTTGTAGCAGGAATTTTAGAAGATCATTTCATAACATATGTATGTACCAATAGATGGTTTTAATCCTCTCCAATTGACTACCTGGAGTGATTGCCAGTTTTTGTACCAGTTCTCTGATGATTGTGTTTCTGACAGACAATCACTTTGTAGTGATAACTTCAGGAATGACATAAGTACTCCACTATAATAGCTCTAAAAGAATTGAAGTTTTAACACAGAAAATTACTTTGTCTTTAAGGGATATATGCAAGTCAAAGTGAAAGCAAATGCTGTTTCTTTGACTCTGAAGAGCCCTCAACATATGTTCAGAAATGAGTCTGTATGAGGAGACACAGAGTGAACAGAGAAGAGATACTTGCTGAGTTTAATTATGTAACCTGTTTCAGGACCCAAGAGTTTTTTTAGCACATCTAAATGTGAAGATTGTTTTCAGCTTTTAAAAAATTATAGGAATTTACTGCTACAAACATATAAATTCCCTGAAGAGGCTTTTTATTTCTTTTTTTTTTTTTTTTTGTGAGTATAATAGAGAGACAGTGGCAGAGAGAGACAGACAAGAAAGAAGAGAGATGAGAAGCATCAACTCTTAGTTGAGGCATGTTAAGTGTTTATTTATTGCTTTCTTTTATGTGCTTTGACTAGGGGCTCAAGCTGAGTCAGTGACCCTTTGCCCAAGTCAACAAACTTGGGCTCAAGCTAGTGACCATGGGATCATGTCTATGATACCACACTAAAGCCAGCAAGCCCACATTCAAGGTGGTGAGCCTACACCCACGCCTGTGACCTTGGGGTTTCGAAACTTCCAGTCCTTGGTCAACAGTCTATCTACTGCCTCACCACCAGTCATGCAAAACTAGGTTTCTTTTTTCTTTTTTTCTTTTTGTGACAGAGACAGAGAGAGACACAGATAGTGACAGACAGCAGGAAGGAAGAGGGAGATGAGAAGCATCAATTCTTTGTTGCTGCTCCTTAGTTGTTCATTGATTGCTTTCTCATATGTGCCTTGACAAGGGGTCTACAGCAAACTGAGTGACACCTTGCCAGTGACCTTGGGCTCAAGCTGGTGAGCCTTGATCAAACTTGATAAGCCCACACTCAAGCTAGTAACTTCGGGGTTTCAAACCTGGGTCCTCCGCGTCATAGTCCGATGCTCTGTCCCCTGCACCCCTGCCTGGTCAGGCTCTCTTACTTTCCTTTTCTTTTCTTTTTTAAGTGAGAGGAGGGTAGAGAGAGAGAGACAAAATTCTGCATGCACCCCAACCATGATCCACCAGGCAACCCCTATTTGAGGTTGATGTTCAATCTAACCAAACTGTCTTTAGCACCCGGGGCCAATGATTTCACCAATTGAGCCACTGGCTGCAAAAGCGGAAGAGGAAAAGAAGGGGGAGAAAGAGGAAAAGAGAAGCAGGTGGTCATTTCTCATGTGTGCCCTGACCTGGGATGGAAACAGGGATGTCCACATTTAGGGCCAACTCTCTATCCACTGAACAAACTTGCCAGGGCTCATAACTTCTAAATGGGTAAAAATGTTAACACCTTATGCCCAGATTTATTAAATATGCTACTTGTTTTTTGAATGTTTAATCTCTGTGTCTGGTTCTAAAGCAGAGGTCAGCAAACTTTTTCTGTATGGTGCCAGACTAAATATGTTAGGATCAATGGCCAAGAGGCAAAATCAAAGACAATTTATAAGTACTTATATGATAAGGGGGAATCTAAATTTCTACATTTTTTTGTTGATGAAATTAGAAATATAATAAAAATTGAGTATAGTTTTGTGTAATGCAGATCTACTACCTAAAAACTGCAATTTTTCTTTGTGGGGGTAACATTTGCTTAATTGAGGTTGAAAGTTAATGTTTTATATCATCAAAATTAATTGCAAACATTATTCTGCGATATGATCTTATATATTACTTCTTTGTAGGTAGTGCCAAATACTGATATAAATGAAAAATATCTCCACATCATCTGGATCTTCGATTATGTTGTATTCCCATCACCCAAAGTCAAATCATCCTCCATTACCTTTGTTTTTTTTTATCCCCTCCCCTTCCCAATCTCTCACTTCTTGCGTTAACTTTGTACCAGAGTGTCTAAAGCAGCTTGCATTACATGATTCAAACAACATCAGTTGTTCTTGAAAGTACAGTAGTATTTGTTTCACATATAGACTATTTACCTTATAGTTTTCGGCTGAGTGTATTAAGAAATGTTAATTCTGTAGTAAAAACGAATTTCTAAAGCCAACTTGGTTTAAATCATAGTGGCTGAGGGCTCATAGTAGCCCTAGTGTTACAAGTTTTAGATTTCTGTTCTAAAGAGTACCAAAAGCAATTGTTTAAATTGTCCTGCAGGAAATTGTTTTTTATTTGCCTTGAGCAAGATGTGGACAGCCTTGTAGTATCATTCACTCATGGCTTTCTTGAACAACCATTTGTCAAAGCCCTACATGTGATTTGAATTCTAGGTAGCAAGTAACTAAAATCACAGTCTAGTGAAGGAAAACAAATATGTCAGCAGGTAATTCCAACATAGTATAATAAGTGCTAAAAATAAATATGTAAATGTATTATGGGAGCAAGGAGGATGCAAATAACTATTTATGATTTATCAGATGCTGTAATTTGAAAAGAAAGATAAGATGATCTTGATCATAAAGAACCTGTAGTAACTTTTTAGGTAGAGAAAAGAAAAATTCTGGACAAAGAGACCACTTTGTATACAGAGGGCTGGAGGCATAAAAAGATCATCCTGTGTGCAGAGAAATGGGAGCCAGTGAAACCAAAGTTGGAAGAAGGGAGGGGACAGAGGTGGTAGAAGGAGGTGGGTGGACAGGCAAGTTGGGGCTAGACTGAAGTGGCCTTTGGAATGACGGATTCACAAGCTTTAATGTGCAAACAAATCATCTAGACAATCTGTAAAACAAAATGCAACTTCTTTCTGACTCAGTTGGGGAGGCCTCCATTCTGCACCTGACAAGATCTCAGGTGGTGGTGATGCTGCTAGCTGGAAGACAACACTTGAACAGCAAGTTTCTACCCTGCTCTAATGGTGTTAGCTCTCTTTCTTCTTCTAGTAGTGAATTCAATGCTATTAATATCTTAAGCAGTGAAGTAACACAGTCAAATTTTGGAATTTCAAAGATAAAGTTATAGTTATAAAGAGTATGAACTGCATGTAAGAAAGAATGAGAACCGGGAAGATCTGCTGAGAGAAACTTGTTCAGGAGAGAATGAATGAGAGTCTACAATAAACAGTGATTATAATGGTAACATTTTTAAAAACATTCAACAGGTAAATACGCAAATTATGTGGAAAAGCTGGATAAGAAGAGTGCAGTCTACTCCCTAGAAAATAGCACCAGGCAGCCATAAGAAAATTTGGCCCCACTCCATGAACATCCTTATATTCTCCAGTGAACAAACAAAAACAGAATTTGATTTCCTTAGTGCTAAAAAAAAAAAAAAAGAAATTAGTAACAGGACTCACTCCAACAGGAAATATACAAGAGAAATATTTTGGTGTATAATAGCTAACCTCCACTTTGCTGAAACTGATGTCAGAGGAATTTAGAATCTGCCAATGTAGGAGCTTTATTTTAAGTTTCCAGGAAAAAAGTTAGATAGTAAGTTATGTGGATATTTTTAAGAATGGGATAAGGATTTCTCCTTTTGGAGTGGCTTAAGTCTGCCAAAGCCTATGTGATTTTTATAATCCTTTTAAAGACTCTTCATGGTATCACAATGTATGGCTTCCATAGTGCTCAATAGGCAATAAAATCAAGTGTATTTTGAAAATTAACTGTATGCATCTGCTTGGTCCAAAGACTAATTTAGTGTAGAATAATGAGATCCGAAGATTATAGTATTTTTATAGAATAAATATGCATATAAATACTACATAGAAATAAAAATATCCTTCATTTTATATGCTTTTTAAAAGAATACTATCAGGTAGCAATAAACTGATAGAACTTTATTTATGTTTACCTTATTCAATGTGCTGTAATCATTATAAATACTGATAAACATAGCAGAATGGAAAAAATGCAACGTGAGGGCATAAAAATCAGACAGGAACCCAGAGATGAGAAATTAGGGAATGTATGTTATTCTAAGAACTATATGGAATAACAAGGCACACAAATTGGGCTCTGAACTTTATAGCAGACATGTAACAAAAAAAGCTATTTTTCTACTATTTCATGTGAATGTTGAAACAACTCCTTTATACCAAATGGGAGAAAAATGAATAAGCCACCTCATGACTGCATTGTAAAACTATATGATGGAAAATACTGTGTGTCAATCTTGGCAATTTACTTGTAGCTCATTCTTGATGTGCTATAACTAGTGTCTTATAGTTCCTCTGAAGACTTGTTCTTAGTGTAATTAATAAAGCAATATTTGTGACAATCAGGCAGCATCTATATTTCACATTATTTATCTTTTGCTGAACTTCTGATATGATGTACTAATTTGATTTTCTTTTATTTGTTTTCATAAACTTAAAGTTTTATTCTATAGTCAAAAATTGAGATAATTTCTCTGTTAAAAATATTATTAAAATTGGTGAATCCTAAGATGTCAACAACACTTTTTAAACCTCTAAATTTAAAAATGTGACTTAAAACATGTGCACAGAATTGGTTTTTCTACTGTAGTCTGTAGTGACATACATAATTATATAGTGATCAGTATTTGGAGGACAACTGGAAGATGTATTGTACCTGTTATTAGAAAATAATAGTTAAAACTAACCTTGTTACCTTGGCACTGATTTTCTATACACTACTACAAGGGAATTCTTAATGTAAGGTTTCAATGTCTGTATCAATTGCTATTCTCAGCTAAAACTTATTCTCTTAAAATCAATATTCTTGTTTATAAACTAGTACTGAGTTATTACAAAACATGATGATGTTTTGAACAAGCTAATGGTCAAAAGAATGTTAATCGATCTTTCTATTTGGAAAAAATTTTGCAGATAGCTGCCTTTAATTCAGTATTGAGTTGGTTCACTTGAAGACTGATTTAATTTTGATTTAGTGGGACTATGCGAAATAAGAAAATGTTTGAATTTTAAAATCATTTCTTTTTGTTGTGACATTTTGTTATTTCATTCCATAATCTCCATTAGTTTGCCAACTGGCAGTGACAGGAGTGTAAAACTACTGCAAATTGTTACTTTAGCAGTACTCTGCCTGCCAAGAACAGTTCAGCTGCTTCTCTAAATGCACCTTTCACTCTTTCCTAACTGAAGCACTCTGAGCCTATAGTGCTTCTGGGTAAATCTCATCCACCAGCATTTGAATTTAACCACTTGACTTCTACCACTTTAAGATAAACACATGCATGAATGCAATCATTATGAAAATGAATGTCTAGTCTGAAAATTGGAAGGGGTGTAGAGTATAGGACCACAGGGGTGAGCATTCACATCTTTTCTTTTAATGGCTTCATTTGAACTGATTTATCCATCTCTTTCTCATCTCTCCTGTCTCAGCAGTTATAAACTGCATCACCTTTCCTTAACCCGAGAATGAAGTCAAGCTTTTCCCTATTGAAGACCTTCTAATGGGGCTCTGTGAGTCACCTGAAAAAAGGCTGGCTGAAGTGATGAATACCACATTCTTTCTTCTGTGAATCTAGATGCTCTGCACCTTCTCTGGGTCAAATTAAGACTCTTGAGAATAATATCTGGATCCCCTACACAGTCGTGAAACTGTCAGCATCTTCTGGATAGATAAGGTCAACAAGTATTTTAAATTTATTCAGCCAAGCACAGAGAAGCAGATTGAACACATAAAAATTTTCAGGAGTTGGAAAACACAAATAAGCTGTAGCAAATGGGTTTCTTAATTGACACCTGGCAAATAGAATTTAAACATATTAGGACAAAAGAATCATTCATACTGATCGTAAAACTAAGAGGAAACACTGATATATTCTTCCAGTATTTAAAATTTTGTCACAAGTCATGGGTGCCTCTTTATTTCTCATTATCCATCCTCATTGTCCACAGTTGCTCTAGATCTATTTGCCTCTTGCAAATAGGACTGTTTTTATTTCTTACTTATAATATAATAAGAATTAACAATACTTCATTACTTAGTAGGAATTTATATTGTTTAAAAAGTTATGACCAAACTTCTCATAAAAAAGACCTTAAGTAACTGAAAAAAATATACCATGGAAGAACTATTACAATTCTTTGTCCCAAACAACATCACTTGTATATAATAGTATAGCACAGAATCCTTTTTTTTTTTTTTTTTTTTTTAAGTTTCCTTATTTGTAAAGAGAAACATTTAGAAACCAGTTTTTATTAAAGGTTAGGAAATTTTTCCTATTTGTTTTCAGTCTAACTGAATATTATTTTAAACTAGAAGTCAGTTCTTAAAATATATGTATCAGAGAGGCAGTAAGCAAATAAATAAAATAGATAAAATTATCCTGAAGCTAATATATAATAAGAAAAATCCATTTATGATTTAAAAATATACCCACCACAGGCTGACCAGTCAGAGGCACAGTGGATAGAGCATTGAAATGGGACATGGAGGACCCAGGTTCAAAATTCTGGGGTCACTGATTTGAATGTGGGCTCACCAGCTTGAGCGCAGAGTTGCTGGCTTGAATGTGGGATCATAGAAATGACAACATGGTCACTGGCTTGAGCCCAAGGTCACTGACTTGAGTAAGGGGTCACTCACTCTGCTGCAGCCCCCCGGTCAAGGCACATATTAGAAAGTAATCAATGAACAACTAAGATGCTGTAACAAAGAACTGACGCTTCTCATCTCTCTCCCTTCCTGTCTGTCTGTCCCTATCTGTCCATCTCTGTGACTCTCTCTCTTTGTGTCAAAAAAATAAAATAAAATAAATATATTTTATATAAATATATATACCCACCACAGCTTTAATAAAATGTATACTTCATAATTTTAAAAACAAATATTATAGAAAAATAGATGTTCTTGTATTATAATTTATTTTATATTGTATCAGATTTCTATTAGACACCTTTTTTAAGGATTAATTTCTAAAGTCACCAAGAATACCCTTAAATTTAAAGTATGTTAACAATTTCATACATGTTCAGAAAAAAATAAAATATTTTTAAAAAAGCAAGTAAAACATAATATTTAAAAAACTTTCAATAAACATGAACATGTTTACCAAAAATCAGATAGAAATGGAAAAACTCAGTTGATTATTTAGATATTTGAAAAAGAAGCAATATTCTTCCTCTAAACAAGCAAAAAAAGTGAGGTATTTGTAAATATTTTCTGAAACATGTTTTATCTTTATTCATTGCATCTAGTTGAATATTACTTTATACATAAATAAGTCCTTAATATGCTGTGCTAATTAATTAGGTGATGGGAAAATGTAGAATCTGAATAACTTACCATTTCTTGTCTATGCAAATATTTGCTGTTGTGAATATATCTGCCAAGTCTATATGACAGGTTGATAACAAAGAAAATCCTATAAATTATTCAAGTTTCTCAAATACATTCAGTTATTTGTATGAAGATACTGTCTGATACATTTCAGAAAATCCAGCATCACATTTGTATGAGAACATAAAAGGTAACAATTAAAACTGCCATTCCCAAACTGAAGACATGAGCTGCATTCTTCAGGTTTCAGGAACAGCTTGATATACTCTAGACCAGGAGTCCCCAAACTTTTTACACAGAGGGCCAGTTCACTGTCCCTCAGACTGTTGGAGGGCCAGACTATAAAATAAACTATGAACAAATCCCTATGCATACTGCACATATCTTATTTTAAAGTAAAAAAACAAAACAGGAACAAATACAATATTTAAAATAAAGAACAAGTAAATTTAAATCAACAAACTGACCAGTATTTCAATGGGAACTATGGGTACGGATACATCCTGTGCTCCTCTCACTGACCACCAATGAAAGAGGTGCCCCCCCTTCCAGAAGTGCAGTGGGGCCAGTTAAATGGCCTCCGGGGGCTGCATGCGGCCCATGGGGCATAGTTTGGGGACCCCTGCTCTAGACACTGCCAAGCTAGTTACATTTGTGTAAAGGAAAAGACACACTTGTAAGTAGTGTGAAGAGAATTACTAAGACTCAACCATTCTTTGGAATTTTATACTCTAAACCTTGGTGCATTTTCCTCACAATCATTTTAGGGAAACTGAGGCTCAGAAAGATTGGGTAATTTATCCAGACCCTGCTGGGTAGACTCCAAAACCTGTCCTCTTTCACTGTGTGGAACTACCTTCCAACTACAAAGAAGCACTAGCTTTGGCTACTTTCAAAGAATGACCCTTCTCACTGTAGGCAATTCATTCATTTATTTTCCTATTGTATTTATCTGTTTGTTTTTATAAATGTAGCAGTAATTCTTGTTTGGGATTGTGAACTTCATTGTTTTACTATGTAATTTAGATCCACCCTATTTACTTATGTGTTACATCAGCAAAGCATTCTTACTCTGACAGCTAGAATGTTAAGTACGTGCATGAGATTACTAGTGTCAAGCGACTTCCCTCTACCAGGCTTTCTCACAAGTGGGAGTTTGCAATTTCTCTCACAGTCTTGGGAAAATCGAGTGCACTGAGGACACCTGGATGGCCAAGGACCATTTTCAGATGATTCTCCATCAGCGAAGAGAAAGACAAATTTACCAGACTTTATTATTCATCATGATATTATTTTATAATGCTTATAGAAAGCCACATATTGTCTAACAATAGAGCACATTATATAGCATTCATTAAGTATCACAAGTCACCTAATTCAAGCTGTTATCTGTGTGAATTCTTGATATAATTAGAATATCTTCCCTTTTGGCTGTAAGTACTGCCCCTCTCCCTTCTCTCTTACCTCTTCCTTTATTAAATCCAAAATGTAAAAATTATTCATTTGGGGAACATTAAAGACATCCACAACTGGGTTTTTGTTTGTTTGTTTAAACTAGATTAAAAGTCCCTCTATTTATTTTGGAGAAGTCAATGACTTGATGGCATGGAAAAATTATCTGGGACAAATGTTGAAATATTATGCTAAGTAAGGCAAGACAAGAACAGAGTTGACTATGTCTAAAGTCAAAGATGGAGCAATACTACAATTTTGTAATTTTGATTAGTTGAACATTAATTAAAAAGTCTAATCTTTTAGTTTTGTTTTTTAAGTTCAAGGCAGGGAAACAGGGAGACAGATTGCCGCATATGGCTGACCAGGATCCACCTGACAAGCCCCCTACAGGATGATGCTCTGCCCATCTGGGGCAGTTGTTCCATTGTTTGGCAAAGAAGCTATTTCAGCACCTGAGGCAGGCCATGGAGCCATCCTCAGTGCCCAGGGCCAAATCACTCAAACCATTTGAGCTATGGCTGCAGGAGAGGAGAAGAAACAGAGAGAGAGAGAGAAAAAGAGAGAGAGAGAAAGAGGAGGAAGAGGGCTGAAGAAGCAGATGGTTGCTTCTCCTGTGTGCCCTGACTGGGGATCAGAACTGGGACTTCCACATGCTGGGCCAATGCTCTACCACTGAGCCAACCAGCCAGGGTAAAAAGCCCAATCTTTTAAATTTAAGTCCTAATTATGCCATTTTAAGATACTGTGGGAGTTTTAAGTAATACATCTCTTTATATTTGTATGTTATTTTTCCTCTTCACAGTGAGTCTGAGCTTAGCACAAATCCTTAAAACTACAAAAGAAGACCCAACACAACTTACACATTTACATACTCCTAATCTTAATTTTAACAATGATGTCATATGAACACAGTCTTAGGCAACCCACTTAAAGTTTTGAGATACAGAGGCCTGGGCTGTTTCATAGTATTTCTTAGCAGAAAGTCACACAATTGTATTATGCAGAATAGTCGTATTATTCATATTTCCAACTTTGATTTGCTATTGCAACCTTCATATCATTGCAATTTTCAGTCTTTTATACAAGGTTAGCCTTTCATTAAACTTAAGTACAAATAAATTGCACCTGTCACAAATAATTTTTTAAATTTGCTATTTTGTATAAAGCTTATTTTTAAAAGGTTAAAAGTTTTTATTCAATGTCTATATGTATATTTTTTATTTTTATAAACCAGTCAATTTTAAAAATATTTAAGAGTTCATTGCAGCATTGTTCACAGTGGCCAAGACATGGAAACAACCAAAAAGTCCTTCAATAGATGACTGGATAAAGAAAATATGATACATATATACTATGGAATACTACTCATCCATAAGAAATGATGACATCGGATCATTTACAACAACATGGATGGACCTTGATAACATTATACGGAATGAAATAAGTAAATCAGAAAAAACTAAGAACTATATGTTTCCATGCATAGGTGGGACATAAAAATGAGACTCAGAGACACGGACAAGAGTGTGGTGGTTACTGGGGGTGGGCGGGAGGAAGGAGAGGGAGGGGTGGGTGGAGGGGAAGGGTAAGGGCACAAAGAAAACTAGATAGAAGGTGATGGAAACCAATTTGACTTTGGGTAATACGCATGCAACATAGTCAAATGTCAAAATAACCTAGAGATGTTTTCTCTGAACATATGTACCCTGATTTATCAATGTCACCCCATTTAAATTAATAATAATAATAAATATTTTAAAATTGACATATAAAGTAGTGACTCAATATTAGCATAAAATAATATATTAGTTTTCATTTAGATTATTAATAAATATTTGAACCACTTTAATTTTCAAATTTAATTTTAACATTGCTTACTATAAACATGCCCAAATTGGTTCTCCTTTATAAATTCTTATACAATCAGATATAATATTCTGACAAGAGAAAAGGTATTCTAAACATGAATACTTGAATTTGCATATAGGAAATTAACAAGTGAACTGTTGCTGCTTTATCTCAAGAACAAAGTAGACCAACAGCATATATCTTAATTCTTGCACAATTCAGTTTAAATAAGAAAGTGTAAGGCTGCTAGGTTTTGAATATGCTAGAAGCTTATCAGATATATTAATTTTTTTTCTAATAGTGTGGTGATGTCTGCAGCTTTTTTTTGAGAGATGTGACTCTGATCATAGGCGTGTTTAAAACATTAAGTAAGCCTTGATTATGGATTGCTCAGTAACTTACAAATGCAAAAGGAGAAAGCAATTTCTTCATAAGAGGTTGTTGCTCACAGAAAATGCATTTCCATTCCAAGTGCTCCAGCAGCACATTTCAGCATCCCCAGGAGGTAGTGGAATTCTCCAGTGTGAGGCACAGATGATGCATTCTGGGTGATTTGTCAATCTGTTATGTATCGCCATAATGTATCTTTCAATAGCCACATATTTCCCCTGGGACATTCCTGGATGCTCCATGTGTGTGGTGAGCACAGAGTAATCTTAACCTGGCCTGGCCTGGGGCTTATAAATTAGGTATTTTAGCTCTAGTGCCAGTTTATATTTCTATGTACATAGGTGAGCCAAGTCTGAATAAACTGTGACAAATCTTGGGATTGTCATGCAGGTCTTAGAATTGGCTCCTTGAGAGTACCTTAATTGTATATTCTGGTTTGATAGTTTTGAATGTTGAATTCTCTTGTTAGGATACCTTTAGTCATCTTGAAAATAGAACCCAATGGAAAATTTGTAAGTGAAGAAAATGAAATAACCTCAAATATTTTAACAGCATATTAAAAATATAAGAAAAAAAAGTACTATCCTCATATAATAGTAGTATCCTTCTGGCCATGGAGTATATAATTCTTGGGATATCCAAGGAAAAAAGACACTTTTAGAAGAACACATTTTAATATATTAGCTATTGCCATCCTGAAAAAACATCACCCATGCAAGACTTTAAAGACATCATATTTGTTCTTACATTACAGTTTTAAGATGCATCCTGATTTCAAAATGTTAAAATATGAAAATATTGTAACATAAAATTACAAAAGTATAATATTTATGATTAAGAATTTGCTTATATTGCTCCAGAATTTGCAATCTGAAGATTTGACCATGAAGTGCACATCTGTGGGAATGTAGATCTTTTTAACATGCTTGTAGGGATAGCTGAAAAGACTGAGGCATAACACATAGTATAATCTATTTTACACACAAAATAAAGTAGTTCTTTAATTTTAGATGTATTTTAGATTTGTAATATCCATAGTCATTAATTTTTAAGAGAATGATCTCCTTTATTTATATTTGTTTCATAGCTATTAAAAAAAAACTACATTAGTGTTAAAATATTACATTTGATGCTAACATAGGTTACTTGGACTAATTTAATCTTAAAAAGTAAAACTGGCAATTATTATTATTATTATTACTACCACTTTTTAGTATTAATTTAGTGTAGACATTGGCAATTTTAATTTGTCCAAGGAAAGAGAAAATTTAAAAATTAGTGTTTTTCTTTCAAGATTAAGAATATAAAATAATTTTAAAAAATATTTTCAATCATTTAATGTGTTTAAATTCAATAAATATAAAACTGGGAACTAATATTTTTTTCCCCAGATTTCATGCTATGCCATTCTTTCTTGGGCTTCCTTTTTTGTTTGTTTGTTTTTTATTTTAAAATAATTCAACCTCCACAATTTTAAGTTTAGAGTAAACTTTTTAAAAAGAGTTTTCACATAATATTTTAAGAAGAGTATTTTGTCAGAGTTTTCAAAATAAATAAAAATGTATTAATTAAACCTAGCATTTCATGACCAATTAATTCAGCAGTTATTATAATCCATCTTTAATTGGATTATCTCTAATTACAATTAAATGGCTCTCTGAATCATAAAAGGTTAAGTACAAGTAATTTTCCATTTAAATACTTAAATATGAGTTGATTATGGTAAGAAAGATACTTTAAGGTTAATTGCTAAGCTTTTTTCCTTATTTTCATGAAATTGGCTTCCTTATTTCTTGCTTTTTTGATTCATAAAACTTCCCTTCAACATTATGTCAAAATACATATCTTTTTTAAATACTTTTTTATAATTTATATGATATGACTACCACTTACCTGTATGTAAGTGTGAAATAAAATTCTTTTCTTATATTCAGTAGGTTATATTTCCTCATAAATTGAGTGTGTGATATTGGTATTATTGACAGGAAGGAAAAGAAAAGTTAAAGGTTTTTATGGCCAACTCATTCTTTGTGATTTCTTTTATTTTTTTCTCTTTTTTACTCCTTTCCTTTCTCCCTTCTCTATTTTCTCTCCCTCCCTCTTTTCTCTCTCTCTCTCTCAAGCATGCACATACACACACATACACATATTTATTGTCACTTTTTAACACCAAGTTCTTTAAAATTAATGTTTTACACCTATTTCCATTTGTAGACAAGTTATTCAAAAGTAAGCTATTAATTTTAGACTTATCAAAACAACATTACGCTCAAGGGTCCTTTCACTAAAAATGATAATACACTATTGTATTGAATAACTAAGTTCAAATAATTGGGAAGCAAAAGTCTTGATTTCCAGTTTAGGCACTTTGAAATTATTTTATTTGAGAAAATTTTAAAAGGGAAATAAAAGGGTATAAAACTTCATAAAAAGAATTAATAAATTGTTATAACATAATATTTACTTCAACTCCACAAATATTTTATATGCAAACCTTGCCAAAATTCCCTTCTTAATAGAGGTATATGGTAAGTAAGGATAATAAGAAGAGAAAGTAAGTGATATGCTAAGAAGAGGATGGAGGATGAACAAAGACCTTGTGCCAAGAAAGTCTCAGAAATGATGCTGATGTGGGCCATAAAGAAGTGGTCATAAAAAGAAATTCTGAAGTGGACTGCTGAAGTGATTATCATGGAGGGTCTCAAATGCCAGTAGGAGGAGCTCACAATCAACAGAGAAGTTCCAACAAGGAAATAACATAATTAAAGTTGTGTTCTAGGTTGATTCTTTGAAAACAGATCAGAGTGAGGAGACTTTGTGGGTAGGGAGAACAGGTATAAAAGGCAGTTGTTATGCTCCAAGCAAAAGCAATAGCAGAGAAGGTGTAAAGAAGCACTCAGGAGGAAACAATCCTGCATGAGTCAGGCTACGTGAAAAGCCTCAAGTATTTAGATCCTATACACTTATTCTGATGAGTTATATATATATTTTTATAACACTGGCAATTTACATTAGAAATTTAATTACTGCCCCATCTGACTGGCTCAGCAGTAGAGTATCTTCCAGGCATATGGAAGTCCTGGGTTCGATTCCTAGTCAAGGCACAGCAGAGAAGCATCCATCTCCTCCACCCCTCCCTCGTCTCTCGCACTCTCTCTCTCTCTCCCCTCTCCTCCTGCAGCCATGGCTCAAATGGATAGAGCAATTTGACCCTGGGTGCTGAGGATGACTCCATGGCCTGCCTCAGGTGCTGAAACAGCTCAGTTGGAGCAGCGTTCTCAGGTAGGCAGAGCATCACCCTGTAGGGGACTTGTCAGGTGGATACCAATTGGGGCATGTGCAGGAGTCTGTCTCTTTGCCTCCCTGCTTGCCCCTCACTTAATTTAAAAAAAATAAGTTTAATTGTCTTACAGGTATCATCATATTTATTGGAATGCAACTGTCTGTGGTACAGAAGACTCCTTGTTCAAAAAGAAACAAGTCTATTTTCCCTGGCATGATTCCATCTTGCATGTCTGTTTTGTGGAACAGCAGTCATCTATCTCTGTTCATCTTTTCTCCCTACTAAGTGTGTGCCACCACCCCAGGGGAGATTTGATGGACATGGACCCAAGCCCCATGAGGCCCCAGCCCCATGAGGCTCCAGAACTATATTTTTGGTTAAGACCTAAAAGGTAACAGAAATGATTACTTTAAGGTGTAGAGTAATGAAAATGAGCACCAATTAAGAAGGGTCAGTTTAGGGGTAATGCAAAGGATGAACTGCATATTGTTGAAGCAGAGACAATGAATTATGAAGGCAGTCCAATTAAGATAACACTGGCCACTTTGAAAATGCCTGCACAGCTTGACCTGTGGTGGTGCAGTGGATAAAGCATCAACCTGGAACACTGAGATTTCTGGTTCTAAACCTGGGGATTGCCCGGTCAAAGCACATATGGGACACAACTTTGAGTTCTTCCCCCTTTCCCTTCATTCTTCTCTCTCTCTACCCTCTCTCTAAAAAATAATGAATAAATAAAATATTTTTAAAAAAGAAATAAAAAGAAAGAGAAAAAGAAATGTCTGTACAGCCAACAGTTTCCCTTGGTGACTTTCAAATAACACCACTCTTGGACCAGAAATAATATCTGTAATATTATGGTTAAGTGTGGTTCAGGGCTTGCGCATATTAGCAGACAGCACTTAGTATCTGCGGAGGAAGATGCAATCAGAAGATGACGAGGAGGAGGATGTGAAACTCCTTGGTATATCTGGAAAGCATTCTGTTCCTGGTAGCAAGATTCAACAGAAAAAAAGTGAAACTTGCTGCTTCTGAAGATGATGATGGTGGTGGTGATAATGATGATGATTTTGATGATGAGAAAGCTAAAGGAAAAGTGTCAGTGACTGACCTGTGGTGGTACAGTGGATAAAGCATTGACCTGGAACACTGAGGTCACTGGTTCAAAACCCTGGGCTTGCCTTGTCAAGGCACATATGGGAGTTGATGCTTCCTGCTCTGTCCCCTTCTGCCCTCCTCTACTCTCTAAAATGAATAAATAAAATATTTTAAAAATGTTAAACAAAAGAAAAAGCTCCATCAAAGAAATCTGCAGTACATGTTCCAGCTTAAAATTCCCAAATACACACAAAACCTCAAGACCAAAATCAAAAGGTCAAAATTTCTTAAAAGAAAAAAAACCAGGAAAAAATTCTCCTAAGGCACTGAAATGATCTGGTTTTGTACAAGACATTAAAGCAAAAATGCAAGGAAGTATAGAAGAAACACATTGAATAATCCCTAGACACTACTGGTAAATTAAGCCCAAAGGTGGGGTGAGGGGCAGAGAGACTATGTCCATACTGAGTATCATCAACAATTCAATTCAGACTGAAAAGTTTTCTATTTTCATGTCCATCCCCTTTCCTGATTTGCTACCCTTCCATGTCATCCCCTTCCAGACTGGAGGAAATCTCACTTTTTATCTAAAGCACTTTCCTTTTTACTGCTGTGATTCAGTGAACCTTACACTTTGCTTTCTACTTGTGCATTTAACTCACCTTTTTTGTACCACATTTTAAAAACCCTTGTGTCTGCCTAACTGCTCAATAAATATTTGAATAAGTTTAAAAAATAAAAAGAAGTCAATAGAAAATGCAAGAACATTCTATAATGTCTTAAAAGAATGTACATTTGCTTAGAAACCTGTGATATTAATAGGCATTATCTGAGTCAAAATAAATGGTTAAGTAATAATACTCTGCATTGCTTTCTGGTCAGAAAATATAGATGACTCTTTACAATAGTTGTTCTCAAATTTTAGGGGCAAAACAATTACATCAAAGGTTTATTGAAACACAGATAGCTGTAAACCACCTCCAGAGTTTGATACAGATGTTATATCACACAAATACACAAATGTTAAAAGATACCACTTACTGGAAATTAAACCACCTGGACCTTTAATAGAAAGCCCTTTCTCCTAATAAAGAGCACCTAAAAATTGTGCTGCATTGCTCAAACAGCATTCCTCAAGTTGAAAATAAAACAATAAAAGTAGTTTCTATTCCTGATTTTATTTTTATCAGTAAAGAGAAACTTATCCCTGAATCGGAAATAATGAAAACTTTTAGAGAAAGCATCCATAACATTTTGGCAGTTGAGAAAGTGCTATAAAAGCATACCCAAGTTTTTTTAAAGTAATTATATCAAAAAATAATTTAAGAAACAACAGTTATCATAGTCCCCCTGGGGGTTCCTTGGTCAAAAAATTTAAAGAAGTTTGAGAGTAAAAATTGAAAATCTGATAATATAATCACAAGTGATACTGATGAGAAAAACAAAGAATTGGTATCCAAGGAAACAAGTGTGGTTGCTTAGGGCTCTCTTCTGATGAGTTTCTACTTAAATGAAATACGCAAAATATAAAGGGAAGAACACATATAATCAAAATTAAAAGCAAAAGAGAAGCAATAATCTTTAAGAATAAGACCAATAGGCTGAACTATCTGATATTTCTTAACTATACTAAAGATATTACAGGGTTTTCTTTAAAATGTGCATAAAATATGTGCAGTACAAAATAAATACTGTGTAAGAGTAAAAAAATTAAATGTTGCATACAATCACTGCTTGAGAAAATGATATACTGTTAAATGTGGTAAAATGATGGTTTGCTTCCATTTTTCTTCACTGGGAGAATTATCTTCATATTAAGAAAGACAGCATCATAAAGTGGCAATTGAAGCACAAAATAAAAGCAAAAATTATGAGAGCATTTAGCCTCTTTAAATGAATGTTCAAATTTAGACCCAGAAAAATTACATTTGAAAGGTTGTGAAACAAATAATTCTGGGTAATTACTGGGAAATGATGGTGAATAGAGAAAACTCCATAAGATTAGACAAGAAAAAATGACCCAATGGTCAATTATTCAAAATGGATAAATGTCAAAGTAAAGAATCCATAACATTACCCAGTTATTAACTTAGCAAAATTTCATAAAGGTTATCAAAGTACTAGTTTGCGACCTCTAGTAACTGGCGAATCTAATACACCTAATAAATAAATAAACAAATACCACAAACAGTGCACTCAGAATAAGGCACAACAAGCTAATCTCTTATTTACTGGAATCTCTATAATAACACTGGGGAACAAATTTTTGTTACATCCACAAAAACACTTGCTCTTACCTAATTTTAGTGTGCTGATCTCAAATCTGACATTAGTTTTTCTCTGTAAGCTACAGTTTTTTGCAATTAAAAATTTGAGGTTTTCATTTCATTGTAAAAATTTCAACATTTAATTTAACATAAAGAAGTAGAATGTCTTCTTGGGCACCATCTTTGTGAAAATATAATAATTTATATAATGCAGTAAATACACTAATACACTAACAGATATGATTGCATCAGAATTTGTCTACAATTTTGAGGGAACATATTAAAACAGTTATTTTAATCATAAAATTTGTGCAAAAAGTATTTAAATTCTATTCAGGCAAAAATTTGCGTTTGTAGCTCTTGCGTATGTATATTTGTTGAGGACAATCTCCTTTGATTCTCCAGCAGTAGTCTGCTCATTACTAACAGCTCCAAGATTTGAGGGAAACTTATCAAGGTGACTGTTCAGGAAGTGAATCTTAATGCTCATGTTACATCCAATGTCACGGAAAGCCAACAGCATCCTTTGAACCAGAAGTTCATAGTTTTCTGCTTTTTTGTTGCCAAGCAAGTTCTTTGTAACTGCCACAAAAGACTGCCATGCTGCTTTTCCCTTCTTATTCATCTTCCTGGCAAATTCTTTGTCATGTAGAAGGGTTAGAATTTGAGATCCATTGAATACACCTGCTTTTTTCTTCTCAAAAGACAAGGCCAGAAAAGCAGAAATAATATGTTGAAAGCATTCACTTTCTCTGTTCAAAGCCTGAACAAACTCCTTCATTAAGCCAAGTTTGATGTGAAGTGGGGGAAAATGATCCTGTCTTGATTAACTACAGGTTTGTTCACAATATTTTGCATCCCTACTTCCAAAACTTCAAGTTTCGCCTACTCCTACTGTGTCCAGTGTTTCTCCTGAGCTCGGTTGTCCCACAAACATAGAAAACAAGGATACTTCATAAAACCTCTCTATTGTTCTAGCAGAAAATTTACCATTTTAGGATCTACACAAATGATCTAGTTATGCTCCTCATACTCAGTAAGTCGAGGACAATTTCTATGTCATTATAATCTTCTCACAGTTGAGTTGAATAACCAATCGGAACTGCTGCATAAACATTACCGTTGTGTATGAGAACACATTTCAGACTTCGTTTAGAGCAGTCAAGAAATAGCTGCCATTCTGTTGGACTGTAAGTGGTAACACCTAGCTGGCTGAGAAGACTACTGATATCATGACAGTAAACAAAGTGTTTGTCTTCAGAAAAAAAGTCCACAAAAATTTGTTCACGTTTCCTGAAATGGGATACTTTAGCTGACCAGTGAAGTACATTCTTTTCTTGAAGCCTGGAGGCTAATAACTCAGCTGCTTTTTTCGATAGGCCCATATCTCTTACTAAGTCATTCAATTCGGGTTAGCTAAACTGCTGAGGGGATAATGACTGCTTGGCATCAGAAGAAGACCCTTCAGATTCTACAACCATTTCCTCATGCATCTTATTAAAATACACTTGATCACCATGTTCACTTTTTTTATCCTTAGAAGAAATAAAAGCATTGAAAACTGGAACCAGGAGTGTCTCAGAGTGTGGGATAGGTCGTATTGCTGAAGGAATATTAGGATATGCGATCATATGCTGTTTTTTCATGCTGATGCCATTTGTATGGATCAGACAGAAATAACAGTCACTGCTGTGGTCCTTAGGTTAATGCCAAACCATGGGAATACCAAAAGGCATTCCTTTGCGTTTTCCTTTTGTCCAGTCACAAAGCATTTCCTCACAATTATGACACACAATATGAGGAGCCCATTTCTTTTCTTGATCACCAAGGGGAACTTGAAAATAAGCAATATATGTACGTGTCACAAGTAATGAAATATTTTGCCTTTGATGTTGAAGTGTGTAACAGCTACATATATAGCAGAAGGTGTCAGGACTATTCTTACATTTACGCCTACTCGAAGAAGCCATGATTCAATCTTAAAACAAAATAAAAGGGTGGTTTTTTTTTTATCAAATAATAATATTTTACATTTATAAACAACTACAATTATGTAAAAGTGATGTTTGTAAAATATTAATTACTTTTTGGTTATGTTCAATCCAAGAGTTGTTGCCCTTTAACTCCAATTTAAAAACCAATGCAACCATTTACTGTAATGAAAATAATTAAAATTGCATAAAAATTAAAGCATGCACCCAAAAACAGATTTCAGATTTGAAATCAGAGATGCAGAAATATATACAGGAAGTTCTAAAACCTCATACAATAGAAAAGAAAAAAAATATTGTTCCCCAGTGTAATCTAAGACAATGAAATTTCATAATGCTCTTATAGCTATGACAGAGAATGTACAACAAGTGTTAGAACATTTAGGTAAATTTGGAACTACAAAAGAGCTCTATCTTAAAGATTTTAATTATGAGTCAGTAGAATGAATACTATAGAGGTAGCCTTTTTCCTTGTCTCTGTTCTATTCAGTTCAACAGGTTCTCAATCAGTGTCTTAGCTGAAAATTATGTGGTGTCCTTACCAAAGACGTGGTTGACTCAGAACTGGGGAAACTGACTTCTATCTTTGACACTAGGAACAAGATATAAACTGATTTTGACAGGCTAACTGAATGAGGCAAGCCCAACATAGTAAATTTAACTGGGATAATAAATGTGACAACGCCAACATAATAAAATTTAATTGAAACAGATAAAAAACAATCTTAGATTTGTGTAAAATGGCAACTATATATGTTGAAGATAGATTGTTTTGTTTTTTTGTTTTGTTTTTTTTTACAGCAATTCATGTGACAATGACTTGGGAGCTTTAGTCAATTACAAATTTACTGAGATAACATATGTGAAAGGGCTTGTGGTGTTTGGCAGATAGCAGTCACTCACTAAATAATTGTGTTTTGCTGAAGCTCACTATAAACCAAACACATGATCTGACTGCTAAAGTTGTAGACTATATTGCAGGAATATGGTTCTCACACTGAAGGGGACATTTCCATTGCAACCTGGACTGGTCAGGTCAAACCATTCACGGAGCATTTTGCCCAGTCCAATCTGAATTCCTCATGAAAAGAAGCAAATTGATAAAAATGAGCATTTAAAACAAAGCTGACCATATGGTTTCTGTCATATTAGAAAATCAAAATGCAGTAATGTGGAATGGGTAAGGTTTAATGAAAAAAGGGTATGACTAGGGTAAGCATTATATTAATATTTAAAAGATTTACTACCATGTAGAAGAGGAAAATTTTTGATACTTAACTTTCACAGGAAAGGCTAAGAGCAAGAAGATTTTCAGCTCAAAACAAGAAAAAATTTTATAATAATTTCAGTTTTCCAGCCACAAGCAAGTACTATGTCATGAAGTGTAGAGATTTTATGTTTCTGCCAGAGGCTGGGCAGTGGGAGAGGTATGGAGGAGATTTCTGAATAGGGGTAGAAGCTGGTCTTAACAGTTTTTATGGTTTCTACTAAGTCAATGAATATTTGTTGAACATTTACTACATGAAAGACAACCCCCCTTTTGGGGGTATACAAAAGTAAATGGATAAAGACTTGAACCTAAGCACACTCGTGATCTAGTAATAGAGCTGAGGTGTGTACTTCACTAATTTTAAGACTACAATACTTACAGATGTGATTTAAGAGCCACACAGTGCTCTGGAATTACAGAAGGGGAAAGGGTGTAGAAATACTTCACTGAACTGGGCCTTAATATGAGTAAGATTTTTATGATATAATTGTTGAGGAAAAGAGGTAGTAAAATGATGCCAAGGTGATGAGAAATTGTAGCAAAAAACCAACCTGAGAGAGAAGCTTAACAGAAAGTTGTTTAGTTTGAATAAAGTGAGATGATAAATGGGAAGCAATGAAAAATATCCTCAGAAAGGGCTCTGAAAGCTATGCCGTCTTCCAGAGGTTAGAAGAATCCACAGCACACGTTGGCGTATGAAATTACCATGATTGGAATTTTGTTTTAGTAATTGGCATGAGCAAATAAGTTGAATAAGATAATTGCACTTGCAGAGAAAGTGATAAAATAGATGTCACTAAGGGTATTTGTATTTATTGATTATCACCTATATTCCAGAACACTAAGTGATATCCTTTACATAAAACATAGATCTTAATCCTCATAGATTTATAACACTGAATGTAACTAAAAACAATGCTACAGAATCAAGTCTATGTTATTACACTGTGATGACATAAACCAGAAAAAGTTGTAAGTTTCAGGCAATAGAGTCTTCTCAGGAAACATAAGGAAGTAATCCATTCAGATACTTTCGGAAGACCCTCTTTGGGGAGTTAAAGAGGGGAAAGAAAGAGTTCATGTGTGTTTTCATTATATCCAGGATAAAAATTATTTGTATTTTAATTATATCTAGGTTCTTATATGAGAATGTAATTTGTACAGTCTAAGCATTAATGAGTGTTAGTTATTATGTGTTTCTTATATGTAGATTAAAAACATGGACTAGTCTAAAAACGATTAACTTACTCTGGCATATGGAGATAACTCTGGTTAGTGTATTACTTCTCAGTGGACCAAAAATGGTGCCTTTTGGATTGAAGATTATATATTTTTACAACATTAAAGATACCACCCTTCTATTTCTATTCTAAAGCCATGAAGAAATGAGTGAGTGTACCTTAATTTGTATCATAAAGATAGTGGTTCCTTGCTGTTATTCAGTCAAAAATTCTGTCTGAAGAGTGACAAAAGATGATAAAAGCAATTAATAAATCCTGTGATTAGAGCCTCTTTAAACTTCTATTGTGAACCATAACAATTGTTAACTCCAGAAATAATCCATGGTCTGGAATACAAGAACTGATAGAATTTATTAGGTATGTACCAGTGATCTAATGAACTTCAGAAAGACAGATTATGTCTACAGATGAAGGAGTTGACATTTATTAGAAGCCACCACTGATAAAATACAGTGTACTACTTCATACTCATAAACCTGTGACTGAGAAAATGCAACAAGATTCCAACAAAGAAATTCCCTAATTAGTCAAATTTTAGTGTACTTATTAAGGACAACTCTGTATGAAGTTCTCTAAGAAATCAAAAACTAGTTACTGAGAGTGGTTCTTTGTGGCCTACTAGGTGATTTCAATGTTTATATTACTTGCCCACATTCAAAAAATAGATTTTGTATAAAAATCTAGATCTTCAGCTTCCTATGAGAAACCAGATCTAGCATGTGTGAATACAAATTCACAGAGGACAATTATTAGAGGACTTAACATGTTTATTTAGAAAAGGTATAAACACTTTATTTTACCTTAGACCTTACCAACCCTTATTTCTCCTTTAAGTTTTTTGAAATACTCATATTGTTTACTTATTTGACTGATATGTTTCTCTAATCTAATCCAGATTTGTTGTATCTCTAATTGAGAGTTATCAGCAAAGCTGGGCATTGGTAAACTGCTCAAATTCCATGCTGAAGGTATGGTCTGTTGCTCTGCATTTTAGCAATTTTTTACACATCAGATAGTGTCTAGTGTATATGTGGTTGGCTATTACATTCACTTTGATTTATTTTGTTTCTATTAAAAAGTGCAAAAAGTAACAAGAAACAGCCTTCTCTTTTTATAAATGTACTTATATATGTATTTATTTAAGCATAATTATGTGAGAAAATTAAAGTCATCAGTGAGTTACTAAACTTTATTGTATTTGCTGAAGACTTCAATGACGAGATTTGCCTAATTTACATATACTGTAAATTTGTGATTCATTTTTTTAATATCACGGATGGTTAGACATTCATATAATAAATATGCTTTAACCTTGCATCAGTTGAAATTCAAGAAAAATTAATTATGTTCATCATATCCTGACTTCTTTCTTTCTTTAATTTAAGTATTCCCATGACTACTACAAATTTTAGCTAATTTCTAAGTAGTAAAAGCACATTATTATAGCATTCTCTGCATTTGTCAAGTGATTTCTTTGAAGCATGTAAAACCATAGTCTCTTTAGTTATATTCTTAATAGTCATGTTTAATTTAGAATGAAAGATCATATGTACAATAGAGCTGTTTATTTCACTTTACTTTTTACTTTATAATATCCTGTTCTTAGGCCAGTATGTATTCTATTACAATACTTATTAGCTATGTGTTTACACAAGCATGTACATTAAAAATGAACTCTACATGTATTATTGGATTATTTTGAAAACTTAGTTGATATCAAAACATTTATAAAATTATAAATCTGATTTATCTGGTAGGAAAAACATAAAATTTGGTATGTATTTCTGGTCAAGTACACTAAGGAGAATAAAGAAAACCCTCAGAAATACTTTCCAAATTGTCACCATCACCATGACTTCATTTCTTGATTTCATTATTAAATATAAAGAGAAAATTTCCCTTCTTTTTCTGTATTTTAAGAAAGATTAGTAGAAAATTAATTTTTTCTAATTGTTGAGCAAATGATACTAAAAAATTGTTAAGTGAATTTATCTGATGTTTAAATATTTTGATTCCACACTTTTCCATTCCATCTCCTATTGTCTCTGAACATCTCATTTTTTTTTTGTCCAGCCATAGTGAAGTAGAGACAGAAGCCACATTTAGCTCTTTTAGCTTACCTGCCTCTCCTCCAACAGTAGTTTTACTGAATTATTTTCCATACTCCTTTTAACTTGATTCCATCCTCTATTTTGAAAACAATCATAAAACTGACTAAATTAATATATTTGTACGTGTATCTGTGTATCTATAGATTTCAAGGTTGATCTGAAAATACTTTGTGTGCATCTTGTTCTAGACTGAGCAAATGTAAATGACAAAAGGTTAAATAACTTACTTAAATGTAGTAAAGATAAATGCAGAATTGTTCTGCTTTCTTTTAGTTTTTTCAGTTACCTTATTTTGAGTGAAAATAATGCCCAAACATGCCAATAAATAGGTTGTTTAACAATATCATTTCACTATTAAATATTATATTCATTTGTTGCATTATTTCTAATTTCACTTTATGGATACCAACTTTTCTGATGGAATGATTATAATAATTAAAGGTCAAATAATGACTAATTTACTATTTGGGAGTATTCTAGAATTTTTAAAAAATACAAATTTGAGAGGTTATTAATGTATAATATTATGAATTAACATACTTAAAAAAGTGGATATAAGTTTCTGAAGTATTTTCTCCTGTTGAAGGGAAAATCAGATAAACATTTTAAATAGAAATAACTGATTTTCTAAGGATGTAAAACTGCATGCTACATAGTGCTAGTCATAGTACATTAAATTATTTAATACTATTTAACATTATGAGCTGTTAACTCTAAAAAATCCTAATGAGCCTGACCTGTGGTGGCACAGTGGATAAGGCATCGACCTGAAACAGTCAGGTTGCTGGTTCAAAACTCTGGGTATGTTCAGTCAAGGTACATACAGGAAGCAACTTCTATGAGTTGATGCTTCCCGCTTCTTCCCCCACCCCCGCCACTCTCTCTCTCTCTCTCTCTGTCTCTCTGTCTCTCTCCTCTCTCTAAAAATCAATAAATAAAATCTAAAAAAATGCTTAGGGAATGACATCTATTACTACATATAGAAACTGTTAAATATATATACATTTCATATTACTATAAAATGCCAAGCTGAAAAGAGAAAGAAAAGAAGAATATGGCAACACATCATGCTGATTTTAAGATAATTTTTTAAAAAAGATATTTGCTTTAATATAAACTTGGTAGTAGAATTTTAAAATCAAAATTAGAGTGATTCCAATTAATACACTTCCAGCATTTTTAAAGTAATATGTCCATCATATAAGATAAAAGACAAAACATTCATCTTAACCTTTTTGGAATGTCTCTTCTGTATAATAGGAAATAGCATTAAGTTTCTGTATAAGGAAGAATAGAGTAGTGATTAAGGTCATAGATTCTAGATAGTAAGCTCAAGTTTTAATCTTGACATGGTAAGTTACTAGATGTGCTATTTTGAAAAAGTTACTTAAGTTCTCTGTGCCTCACTTCTCATCTATATATTTTAAACTTGTCACAATGGTTAAATGTTTTATTTTACCTATAGAACTCAGAATAGAGAGAAGGATATAGCCAGTGTCATATAAATTTGTTCTTATTATGTCAATGTGACACTTCTAGAAGCTGGAATCCTTCTTAAGAAAGAAGAAGGCACTGAAAAGGAGCTTCTCAGTTGGTTAAGTCAACTGGTTAACTAAGAAGCCTCACATCTAAATGATAGCATGTTTACTTCTTTATTTACTATCATGAGACATCTGAAAGAATGAATTTATGAAGGCAAAAATATAAAAATAAGACCATAAAAATCTTTGCAAAAATATAAGCATCACACATAACAAAATAACTGAAATTCTACCATCATGCAAGGTGCCATCTCTATATAGCAACTGTAAGAAATCTAAAACTTTTTATAGTTAGAAAAATTATAGATTATTGTCAGAAAAACAGAGGCTATTGGATGGAAAACTATTGTGGAAAAATAACGGAAGCTACAGGTTTAGTTTTTAAATACTTTTTCTACCATATTTTTAATATTAAGCTAGATTATAACACAACAAAGAATGAGTGTGGAAGGAGTAAAGGGAGCTGAGAACTAGAAAAATTAATGACCTAAAAAGTATTTTAATTAATTTCCCACATTGACTTTAAGTGATAATTATGTTAGATTTTTAGTCTAATGACAGCATTTTCCCTACAGCCCGATTTTTAAGCTTTTCTCCTGAGTGTCTGCTTAGTCATCTGCTTAGTCATGTGGACTGCTACATTTTTGATTCATTGAGAGAATGTGAATATCCTATTTTCTGAATTTGTAAGCTTTATAAAGCCCCATAGCGACAGCCTGTAATTTGTGTTTGTGTCTGTATGTGTAGATTATTTTCCAACTGCAGATGTCCCAGCAACTCTTTCAAATCTAAAAAAAAACCCAAAAAACAAAAAAAAACCATCTTCCTTGTTCTGTGTTGAGTTTACTGGTAAGAATATTATATCTTTATACTACGTCTCAAGGGTATTGTGAGAAAATGCCACTTATGGTTAATGAGATAGACTCAAAGAGTTATATTTGACAGAAGCATGCAACTCTGACATCTATCTGCTCATCAATGGGAGCTTTCACGCTCTATAATTTAATACTTTGTAGATACATTATTTGCGTGTAATTTTATGTGTTCATATTTTTCTCATTTTGCATTGTGTAAACTGTATAAAATCTCAGGAGTATAAAGTACTGTGCATATTGTTTGTAATTAGGGTATATAAATATTTTCTAATCACGTACATTGCTGTGGGGAAGACAATTATTCAGGTTCTTGAGTTTACATGACCATTTTGTATTGCAGTTTGAACAAGTAAGTGACCATCAAATTTAAAACCACTTTGATATATTTTTATTTATCAGTTTTAATAAGAAAAGTCTCTTTTTAATTATCTTTCTCCATCTGAAAAAATACTTCATGTGTCCCTTTAAAGTAAATGACCAAACATCAGTTTGGGCTCCTGTTATTTATGACTCTGGTCGATGTCTTCAGTCTCCATGTCATATTCCAGTCAGTATTTGCATTTGGGTTCTCATAAATTTGTGTGATTTTCTTTTAGCCCCAGGAGCCTATGGTTTTCCTCCAAAATCAAGTATTGTCCTACTTGTTCTAGAGTTCCCTTGCTTTGTCTCCCTCCTGCTGTTTTTGCCACCCAGTGGATGGGATGGCAGTGGGAGAGAAAATGTTTATTGCACAGAAAATGTCAGGCCACTTTTGGGGCCTGGCAAACAAAGATGGCACTGAGTGGTGGTATGCTCAGCGATATTACTATGCCACAAATCACCTTGTCTGGTTTTCTGGATATCTATGTCAATCTTACTACCTTTATTGCAAGCTGAACTTAAGGACTTGTGTTAATGCTTTTGTGTGTAACTGTTTGCCTTTTTTAAATGTTTTTTTTTGTTATCTAAAAATACAATTCTGTGAGTTATATCATGTTGAGTGAAGAGGCTCTTTATGCACAAAATGTATCTATGTAGCAGTAAAATAACAGTGTTTGTACATTTTCTGTCTATCGCCTGATAGCAGTGGTGCCTGCCACCTTTTAGAAGGTTGGTTTGTTTTTTTTTAGTGTAAGTAATAACTCGCTTTTGACTTCACAAAAATCTCCCCAGATGCAAAAGACAGAAAATGGCATGTTGTCATTCAGGTTCCATTGAAACATTTGCATTTTTCTGTCTGTCCCAACAAGTATAGTTGGTGGGGACAGGCCAGTAATAATGCATGGAATCTTGAACCAAGAATAATTTTTATATTTTAAGAAGTAAATATTTAAAATGTGACTTAATAAATGACTGAGTTGAAGAATTAGGGAAGGACTGTTCTGATTTGCTTCTAAGGAAGCAAGATTAGGATAGATGTGGCTGGGTACATTAGGATACAAGTGGAGCTTGCTCTGTGATTATTTCTTACTCATTAACAGTGTTGGTGTATCTCATTATCTGTGCTCTGTGGCAGTTTACAAGTAGATGTAATTTTCTTTGTTCTTATTCTTTTTTTTAAAGATTTGATGCTACATTTTGTTTAAAGTCTTATCAATGCGTGTGTGTGTGTGTGTGTGTGTGTTTTAATGACTTTTTTTCACTTAATAAAATCTTCCAAGAAAATTTTTGGAAACTTCTGGCTAGAGAAATTTGTATAAGAGCACCCAATAATAAATTAATGATTTGGTGATTACCCCTGTACTACTTTCCCCATTTAAAGGCTAGTGAAAGCTAAACAATGTAGTGTAATTACAATAAAGAAAACATAAGCATTTCAGTTTTAATTTTCAAGATCTCATATGCTGTTTTTATTTTCAACCAGAGTAACATCTTAGGAAGCATCATTATGATAGTATGGGTATATAAAGAGATAGCAATTGGACTCCACTTTAGGTTACTGCTTTTTGGGGGACACCTTTCATCTTTAAAATAGCTTCAAGACTTTCCATTCCAGTATTATTAGTTATCAGTAGCCACAGAAACAAGTAGAAACTCTTGTAGACATATTAAAAATATAAACAAATATGCAATAGTTATGGCAAATTCTAAATCACAGAGGGTATACATATATTCTGGTATACACTGTGGCCCAGAAGAAGCATATAGTAGTTTAAAAGGCTTATAATGACAAATACTGCACTTCAATTATCTTCCTTTATGTTTTATTTTCAGCAAACAATAAAGAGAATTAATATTAAATTGTGCAACATCTTGATTCAATTTCAACGAATCCTTCCAATCTCATTATAACCAACCCCAACCACTTGATTGGGGTCCAGTAAAAGCATTTTCCTCACTTCCTACACCACAGCCATTAGTTATTGGATGGCTATAATTTTTTCAAGCAGTTTTATTTTTTTGCCTTACATCCCCAAGGTACAAATAAATAAATACAGTACTGTATTAATGCCTGTTTTACAAAACTGCTTCAGTGTGATATACATTTTTAATATAGTAAACTGACTGCATTAGAAAGAAAAAAAATCTGAAACAAATAAACTCATAAAAATTCATCGGTAATGCCTGTTCCTCAATTAAGGAGAGTCTGTCTATCGAGCTTGGGAGAATTACTCGTAACGAGAGGAAAGTTCCATCATGTTTTTTACAATCACTGCAGCTAATGCTTATATTTAGGTTGCATTGAGTTATCAATTTGGGCTTCATTTCAAGGACAAGTTCCATTGACCTTTCATCAGCAACAGAAAGGAAAAAGCCTCATGCTTAAGTTTCTGTTAGTATTTCATTTGGAAAGGCAGCAATGTCATTTGCCCAAATATGTTACGCATTTCTTCTTAAGACAAGGTGCTAGATATGAAAGGTTTCATAGTTCCCATTATAAAATGAGTGTCACAGAAGGGGAAGCAGAGGTTACAGAAATTATAATCACATACTTGATCGACAGCCCATGAATAAACTTGAGATTTCTGTTCCCCTACATTTCCGTTTCCTTGCCTTGTCCTTCTTCCCACATTGATATGTTACAGAATTCTGACAATTGAAGAACATTTCTGGAGTACTGATTTCCCTGCCTGTGATCTCCTTGTCCACAAGGAGCCATGTGGGAAGTCACTGAATATCAATAGAGACTTTAAAAAAAACAGCTTACTCTTCATTGTTATTGAAGAATGCTACAGTGAGTGATTTGCGTCCAAGTGGCCAAAGGACACATTTTACATTTATTTTGTTCCAAGATATTAGTGAGTAAAAGCATGGCACAAAATTAATCTGGTTGACAAGAGAGTGTGGGCTACACAAAGCATCTGCTGGCTGCCTCTGGATTAAAAGCACTGCATTTGTCTAGACTTTATTTATGATTCTTTTTTGGCATAACTAGTCATTACTGAGGAAAGCCAAAATATAGCAGCCTTCTGTAACAGATTACCTCAAAAGAAGACAAATTCTAGAGCGGATGTATTTTGTTTTTTTCTTTTTTCTTTTTGACAATTTTAAATAAATGTACTTTTAGACTATCTTCTGTGTCCAGGAGCTCCCTAAGTTCCACACCCTTTCCAGCTTTTTAGAATGACAACAAAACCACACAGAGAAAAAAGAATGAACAGGAAAATGTCTTATCCCCCCCCCCCCCCATTTTCCACAATCAAAAGACACCAGTCACTTTGTGACTACACTTTTCAAGCCCTTAATTCTGCCCTTAAATCCTGTTCATTGTTTAACAGGTGTTAGGGGATTAAGGGGGCCTATGGTTCATGTGTAGACCCCTGGGAAGAAGAAAGCTGTGTACTTCAGGATGACCTTCAGTGACAGCTTTTCCAAAAGCACTTGTTAGTCTGATGAGTCTATTTCAGCTTCACATCAACATTTTTTTCTTCTTTGTAATTTAATTTGCACAAAAAGCAAGCAGTGCTCTTCTGCCTCCAAAAATATGTATGAGTGGGTGTGTGTATACAAGGGCGAGAGAGATGAGTGTAGTTAAGGGAGAGGAAGGAGGAAAAAAAAACTCTCAAATTATGCTTGTTCTGTTTTTCAAGCTTCATTTGTGCTTTTTTTTTTTTTATTAGAGAGCTATATTATTAAGGACTCTCTGGGACATTTTTAATATTTGAAGAAATGAAGCTTTGAACTAAGAAGATGGGGAGGGAATATTAGAGGCATATTGAATCTAAAAACAGCCTTAGATATGAAGTTCAGAGTAAGCGCTTAGTTGAAGAAGTACTTTCTAAACTTGAATCATGCTATGAGATTCAAAATTAGTGCTTATGGTGATGGTGGTAATGGTTACACTACCGTCTCCAAAAATATAGTAAATAACTTCAGTTAAATGTGTTGTAGTCACACATTCCAATGAGAAAAGTGAGTAATAATAAGTACATCTTATATTTACTATTATATACTTGTATAGAATTTTTGTGTACAGGAGGTGACTAAAACACTTGATCCATTGAAAGCAAAATATTATATAATTTCATGGCTAATTTTCACCTACAATAAATTAATATTTTGTTGCCTTCATTAAGTACAACTTCTACATGTTAACTGGTCCAAACGGCCCATCATGGAATAATCTATTTAGAGCCCTGAAAACCAATGTGTTTCTTTTTGTTGTTGTTTTGTCATACACTATTTATAGCTGATATTAATAAAGTCTATTTGTAATTTTTTTCAGGGCACGAAGAGGCAAGGACAGAGAGACAAGAACATGGCATTTCTCCTGTTTGTGTCCTGACCAGGGAATGGAACTGCCAACCCTCCCACTCCAGGACAATGCTTCAACCAACTGAGCTATCCAGCCAGGGCTCATTTTGATATTTTGGGACATATCTGATTCGTCTATATATGGTTGAAAATCAGCTAAAAGCTAATTAGTGAGCAAATAAGTAAACTACAGTATCTTTTCTTTTTTGAAAATCTGTGTTCTCCCCCCACTGGAACTCAGTTACCAAACTATCTTTAAAATATATACAAAAAAGAACAGTAACAAGTAGAAAATGTTATTATTGACAATAAAATACAAGCATACATTGAAAAAGGGTAAATGGAGTGGCCTGGTATTATCCATGCCCTTGAAAATAAGTCTCAATTGTCTTAAATAAGCTTTGATTCAGCATCTTGAAAGAACCCTCACTTGCTCATCCCAACACTGTCCACTTGAAGGCTCTTCACAATATTTAACAAACTAATCTAAATAACAGAAATTAAAATCATTACTTACAAGATCTTTCTGGCTTATGGCATAATACGTAATTATTCCGCACTGATACACAGAA
Source organism: Rhynchonycteris naso (assembly GCA_037038555.1). Taxonomy (NCBI): domain Eukaryota; kingdom Metazoa; phylum Chordata; class Mammalia; order Chiroptera; family Emballonuridae; genus Rhynchonycteris; species Rhynchonycteris naso. The sequence goes on along the minus strand of CM072997.1, from coordinate 41,346,640 downwards.
CAGATATTCCCCACCCTTACATTGGAGCCTAAGTTCTTTGCTTCACTCTCAGTTCTCCCTTGATTGGGTCATTGTCTCACACTCAAGTCACTAAAAGTGCTCCTTAGACACATACTTCATGGTACAAGCAGTGAATACCGCACAATTACCTTTTGCAGTTAGTCCTGTTATAACTTCCTTGCTAACAATTGGAGATGGTGGGGTAGAACCTTACTCAGCCTCTCCTTTGTCTTCAAGTACAAGTCCTGTCACTATTCCATAACCCTGGAGAAAAGGCTGAATTGAGTACAAGTTTACATTCGCATTCTCTTCAGAAAGTTTAGGATGAGGTGGTCATAGCATATTATGTTCTCTGAGTTTTACTTCCCTAAAGATAACTTATTATCTAATAAAGTAACAGAACAGGCATCAGACATTTTTAAAAATTTCAGGTGATCCCAATGTCCAGAGACATTTGAAAACCATAGACCCAAGTAACATTTTAAGATGTTTGCCATGACTATTACATGGAGAAATATTTTGAAAAACCAAGCATTTCATTTTTACATGTTAACTGAGAGATATCTGAAACCTGAGTTTAGGAGCAACTAGAGAGGAAAATAGAGAAAGGTGAGTTTTTTTGATTGTTGTTTGTTTGTTTTCAGTGAAAATGAAGAAAGAGATGTTTGGAGTTTGGTGGTTAATTTCAAGGATTAAGTCTTCTAGGCTAGAGGTATAAGCAGAAACTAAAGACTAAATTGTGCTCTCATAAACTTTTCTTTGACACTTGGAAATGCTAGCCTTTAGGGACCATCATGACATGGCCTCTTTATTCTCCCTCCCTGCAGAGGGGCTTTAGTGATGAGTGTTATCAAGTCTGACCCTGGGGTAGCATGGACATGTGTCAGCACCATTGGGTTGAAGCTATACCTCTGACAGGCCTGCACCTGGCTTCCTGAGCTATATGACTAAAGAGAATTGGACTTTAGAGGAGAAAAAAACAGTAAATGTTTTACGTTGTCTAAAGGTAATTGTTTGGGAATCCTGTGAGTCATGTCCTTAAGGATTTCTAGAGTGGTTGGGAAATATTTGTTTAGAGAGAAAGAAGGCTGGAAGTCCCATAATAGCAATTAGGGGGTGGTAATCCGGAGAAACATGTGTTACCCACAAAAGAATAATGCAGTCATGCATAATCAAGAACTGAGTGCACTAGGATTGTTGCCAATTTTTATCCTATGCATAACTCCGTAATCCATACTGTCCAAACCAGGACAACACTGGGGTGACTGTGCATTACTGTGAAGAGCCAGCTGCCTTTTGTATTGTTAATTACTAAATGCAAGGTTTGCATTAAGGTAGGATATTTGGGCACAGGGTATCTTTGCTTCATTAGCTATACCAGTTTTAAAGTAGTAAAGTAGGCACTAAAATCAGAGATTCCTTCCAACTTGCTTTGTAGGCACTAAGTTATTTGATACCATTGCTGTTGCAATTATTTCTAACGTCATGGAAGGTAGTTAATTAACAAAGAGAGAGACCAAGATATCATATAATACAATAGCCATGCAAAAAGAATTTGATGTTGCTATGAAAGTAATGAATGGCCTCAGGCTTTTCAACTGTGAAACGGCTTATTTGGGGTTGTTATAAAAATTGCCAATGATAACATCTATGAAGGTCACTAGTATAGTGCTTGTACATAGTAGATGGCCACAAAATATTTTTTAATAGAAGTCAGAATAAACTATAGATTAGTAAAAAAGGAAAATTATTTAGCAAGCTCAGAATCATTTGATCCATTAATGATACCTGCTTTATTTAACTAATACTTTTGTTTGTCTATGTACAAAAAGCTATGTTGAAATAACCAATAGACCAATAATATTAAATAATTGAAAAACATTGAAAATTATTTTAACTATTATTATAAGCAAAGACAACTATACTTAGAATACAGTTAATCAAAACTATATTTTAATAAACTAATTAGCAAGCATAGTAAGAATGAAACAGTTATATGTAAGTTTCCATTAAAACCTTACTATTTAGAATCCTTTTTTTTCCTAAAGAAAGAGGGAGGAACAGACAGGAAGGGAGAAAGATGAGAAGTATCATCTCATAGTTGTGTCACTTTAGTTGTTTACTGATTGCTTTCTCACATGTACCTTGACCAGAGGGCTCCAGTCTACCCAGTGACCCCCTTGCTCAAGCCAGCGACCTAGAGCTCAAGCCAGTGACCTAAGGCTCAAGCCTGTGACCTTGTGCTTCAAGCCAGAGAGCTTTGGGCTCAAGCCAGAGACCATCGGGTCACGTCTATGTTCTCACGCTCAAACCAGCAACCTCATGCTCAAGCTGGTAAACTCGATCTTCAAACCGGTGACCTTGGGGTTTCAAAGCTGGGTCCTCAGCATCACAGGCCAGTGACTTATCTACTGTGCCATAACCTGGTCTGGCACAATTTAGAATCTTTTCTTATTTTATTTTTTTACAGGGACAGAGAGAGAGTCAGAGAGAGGGATAGATAGGGGCAGACAGACAGGAACGAAGAGAGATGAGAAGCATCAATTATTAGTTTTTTGTTGCCATTGCAGCACCATAGTTGTTCATTGATTGCTTTCTCACATTTGCCTTGACCGTGGGCCTTCAGCAGACCGAGCCACCCCTTGCTGGAACCAGCGACCTTGGGTCCAAGCTGACAAGCTTTTGCTCAAGCCAGATGAGCCCGCACTCAAGCTGGCGAGCTCGGGGTCTCATACCTGGGTCTTCCGCATCCCAGTCTGATGCTCTATCCACTGCACCACCGCCTGGTCAGGCTAGAATCTTATACATAAAAATATTAACTTGATATCTCATTTTAACTGCATAACAATCTTTAAGAAACTACTTCATCACTAGAAAGCTTACATTTAAATATTTGAATTATTACTCTTGATAATATTATAAGTCTAATAATTAGTTAATTTGTTTAATAGATATTAATAGACCTTTATAAAAGAAGTGCATTTCACATATGAGAATAAAGTAGAGACTAAATCAAGTTTTACTGTCATATAATTCTTAATGCTAACACATAAATGATTTGAATGCATTTTATTTAGCACAATATGCTCAAATAATAATATTATTTTTGAAAGTATATGTATTTTCAAAGATAATTTTGCATCCAACTTCCCAACACATTTTTCTTGGTGTATATATATATATATATTCATTGCATATCTGTCAATGTATTGATGCATAGTCAGTTCTCCAATGCATACTTGTGGATGCATCCTCAGGTCTGTGAAAACTCACTCACTGATCGATCCAATAATCAAGTGCTAGAGTCAACTCTACCCTGCCCATGTTAGACCAACAACTATTAAGCAGGCTGACCCTTATGTGTTTTGCCAACCATATGACATTCTAATTATACCATTTAAAATTGACATTCAGAAGACAGATCATAACTCATGAGGGTTAATATCTGTTGATTTACTATTCTCAAGTTTCCTGGGGGAGAAGTCAACACCTGTGGTATGAAAAATGCATACTGTAGACAGTCTACAGTGTTTGCTGTTTTGAATGATGCTGATCTGCCACAGATGCCGATGTACATTCTAATGCCTAAAATACCGTATGCTCGAATAGGGATGAAAATGCTGATGCTATTCAAATATGCATGAGATGGTTGATGCCTACCTGGGAACACACCAGTAAATAAACATAAAATAGCTTTTCTGTTTTTTAGATACAATTTTATCAAAACCAGCTTAGATTCTTTCATGGTGGTAGGGAGGGTAAAACCTTGTCTGTTAATTTTGAAGACAGAAGAAATGAAAGACTATGCTAATTCCATTAACCAGTTTTTGATTAAACATGGTTGCTTCTGAAAATGGGGAAGATTTTCTTTTGCTCTCAGTCCTCTCTTGGTTTCCTTTAATTAAAGGAGTCAAAATACCTGACTGGGCAGTGTTACATTTCAGTGTTTGGAATCCAGGCTTGTGAGTTGAGTCACCCAGAAATGTGAGGTGTGCATAGATGTCCTTTATTGGTCAAGCACTCCACTGGATGACAATCATTAGATTTTGTTATCATACACATCTCTTTGTTTTTAAATTTTTGCTTCCAACAAAATCATGTAGATAACACTAAAATATTTACATTAGTGTAAAGCTAGAAGGCACTTTAAAGAGAAAATTTTTGACTTAAAAATCTTTTGAGGGAGTAATTTTGTTTCATTAACCAAAGTGACTGTCATTGTCACTCTGGTATATCAATAATGACTTTGGAACAGTGTCTGGTGTAGGAAAGGATAAAGAGGAAAAAGCATGGGTTTTTAATAAAATAAAAGATTATGCATATCTTATTAACAATTGGTTTACATAATTGATTCTGAGGCATTATTATTAAAACTGAGACTGCATGTAATAGTTTTATCAAACTTAGATTATTCAAGATAGGCATCAATTTGGATCCAGTGAAGTATGATCCTTAAATTTGGAATTTATGGTTCTAATTCATGGCTTCTAATTGAACAAGGGAAGTGAAAACTTCTCAGTATTTCTGGAACTCCCAGATTGTTTTTCTCTCTGAAAACCAGTTCAAAACCTCCCAAGGTAGCTGGCAGTGCTGCCTAGCAGCTGTCCGTGTGGCAACTACAGCAGCTGGATCAGTACTGCTGCTGCTATAACAAAGAGGACTGCCAAGACCCATAAAATGTCTAAATAAGTAGAAATCTGTTTATTTTTCATTACTTGTCAAAAAAAATAAGATGTAACAGATGCTTCTGTTATTCTTAAAGATTTTTAGATATTTCTGTTTGCAATATCAGAAAGAAATTAGAAGAGCCAATCATAAACCAAAGCTGTTAGTTATTCCTCATGATATTATATGATTTATGTCATATGGTGTTATGTTTTTGGACATAAGACACATTAAAATACAGGAGAAAGTTTAAAATAAAGAGGAGGAGAGAAACCTCAGCACCATTTACTCTTGATCTTTTCCTTCATTCAACAAACACCTGCTTTAGGCCAAACACTTCATCTGGCTCAGAGCGTGCTGCTGTGAAAGAGAGACCAAAACCCTTGCTCTCTTGAAGCTTACCTTCAATATGTTCATTTAATCCATTAAATCTATAGTTTCTTCAATTCCAGTAGATGATCTCATCCAAAAAGCTAACAACGAAAACAGTTTATGACCAGTCTTACAGGCCAGGCACTATTCTAGGTACTTACTACACATACGTTGGAACATTTCATTCTCACAGCAACCGTATCAGGTAGAAACTATTTTACAGGTGAGGAAATGAAGGTGCAGAACATGAAGTTTATTAAAATTCCACATATAGAAAGTGCTAGCACCAGGATATAGACCCACATATTTAGACCACAGAGCTTGGGTTTTTAACCCCTCTGCCTTACTGCCTCCCTATGGTAACAAACAGCCTGCAATGCTGCTAATAGGTATTCCTGATCATTTTGCTTCCATTGATTTAAAAATGAAACAGATTGACACTTTGAGTTTTTTTTTTCTTTGTTTGTTTTTGTTTTTACAGGGACAAAGAGAGTCAGAGAGAAGGATAGATAGGGACAGACAGACAGGAACGAAGAGAGGTGAGAAGCATCAATCATTAGTTTTTCGTTGCCGTTGCAACACCTTAGTTGTTCATTGATTGCTTTCTCACATGTGCCTTGACCGCGGGCCTTTAGCAGACTGAGCCACCCCTTGCTGGAGCCAGCGACCTTGGGTCCAAGTTGATGAGCTTTTTGCTCAAGCCAGATGGGTCTGCACTCAAGCTGGCGACCTCGGGGTCTCGAACCTGGGCCTTCCTCATCTCAGTCCCAAGCTCTATCCACTGTGCCACCGCCTGGTCAGGCGACACTTTGTTTTTAAAGAACAATTTTCTGTTTATAAACTAGCTATATCACCAGTTACAAATTCTACATATGCCAGAAATATGCAGACCAGGAAAGTACTTAAAAATAAATACAAACATCACAGTTCTCAAATCTGATTTTGAATTTGGAAGTTCTATGTAATCACACTCACAGTGTTCTCTCACCTTTAAACCAGCATACACCATATTATGGAACCAAATGCCATGTATTTTGGAGTGTGTGCAGAATCTTGAGGCCATGCCAAAAGACCGTTGGGATTATTAGTCCAAAACCTTCATTTTAGAGATGAGGAACTGAGGTTGAGAAAGGTTGCCTAAGATCACACTTGAAAGCTTCATTTTACTTAGAGACTTTGCAAAAATCCCATTTGTTCTTTAATCTAATCTGAGGATTAACGGACCAAGATGCAGTTTGTATAGAAACCGGAAGATAAGATAGCTATAAAATTATCTCCCTAGTAACTTCCAGAATATTCGACATTAATATTTTGATTTAGGAAAATCAATGTCAACATATCTGATATTTTATGACAGTTTAACTAAAGATTTAAATTTTCTTCAAAATGAAGGGTTTTCACATACAAATATGATATAGATGAAGTCTGACTAAGAAAGTAGCAGCACACTGTGAACCATCAACCAGGGCATCGTACAGATCTATGTTTGAACCTCGATTTTGTCTTTTGCTAATCTGGAAATCTTGAGCATATTTTTTCCTCCAAAGCTTCAGTTTTTTCATCTGTAAAATGAGGGCATAATGTCTATTACTTAGGTTTTTGTATATATTAAATAAAGTAATGCATTTTAAGTATTTTAAAACAAAATAAAAACAGAAAAAAAGGGGATTTTAGTACCCAATATTTTTTCTTAATAATTTTGACCTAAAAGAGGGAAAAAAAATTAGCTTATAAGAAGACATCACTTTGGCATCTCATGTTGTAATTCTAGGTTCATAAATACCATTTGTTTTTCCTGTGCTAAATCTTTCAAATTTTAGTAAAAATGTCCTTAAGGAGCTTACAAAAACTTTCTTCCAAACTTTGTCAAAAAGGACAGACAAAATACTTGATAATTCAAAGTCTTTTAAGTTTACGGAAGTCCTTTATTGTCTGACTTAAAACAACATTTTTAGCATGCTGTGCACCCTTCATCTCCTTGAAGTTTACATTCAACTCATGCCAAACCATCTGCTGTTCCCTGAAAATGCCATGCTGTTCCATGCTTCCATGTATTTACATACCATTCCTCTGTCCCAAATGACCCTTTCTTTCTCGTGCATTTGCCAAACCCTCGCCTGTCCTCTTGCACTAGTCATAAGCTCTTTAGAGGCAAGATCCATGCCATCCTGGCACAGTGCCTGGAATCTTGCATGTATGAGTACCACGCAAATATATGTTACATGAATGAATGAAGCAGATGATCAAAGAGGACCATACCATTTTTCTTTAAATTAGATTTCACAACAGTGCAAGCAAATGCATTTATGCAGTTGTATACTGACTCTCTAAGAAAGGCTGAAACCTGACCTAGAATAACTTTGATGAATGGATTTTTGTTTAAGTGTGATTACAGATTCATAACGGATCAAATTTAAAAGACAACCCTTATTTGGATATATGTTTTAAAGACTACACCTCTAATATATTGTGTAGTCAAGAAGTTTGTAAATCTAGATTTATTATTTTCAATGTGAAAACAAGCCAAGCATTTTAGTCATCAGTAAAGTGCATTACAAGGCACATAGCTAGAGCTTGTTAGCATATCTTTAAAAGAATTCTTACATCGTGCTCAGGGGAAGATAACATATTTTAACTTTATCTTAAAACATATATGTAAGAATACCAAAAGTCATAAAAATTGTTTGTGGTTACATTGATGGGACTGAAAATGGGTAATTTTTCTTATCTTTTTGTTTCCACTATAGTTCCCTGACACAAGAATTTATTACTTTATACTTTAGCACCTCTAGAATGAATAAGATTCTAAACTCAACCTTTAACGTGTGAATCCTCTCCAAGGGATAGAAAAATAACTAAAACTACTCATAAAATGGTCAGCTGAAACCAGGAATAAAAACAATTGTGACCTCATCAGGCGGTGGCACAGTGAATAGAACATTTTAGTGGGACACAGATGACCCAGGTTCAGAGCCCCAAGTTACCAGCTTGAGCAAGGGGTCACTTGCTCTGGTGGAGCCCCCTGATCAAGGCACATATGAGAAAACAATCACTGAACTAAGGAGCTGCAATGAAGAACTGATGCTTCTCATCTCTCTCTCTTCCTGTCCGTCTGTCCCTATCTGTCTCTCTTTCTGACTCCCTCTCTCTGTCAAAAAACAAACAACAACAAAAAACAATTGTGTACTGTCTATTTGCCAATAGGAAATGTTTTGTATGTGAAGTTAAAAGGAAGGCAAACTGGCTCTCTTGGCCTTACCTCTAACTTTTTAGAAACCTACACCCTACCTGATCCAAGTGAAAGAAGAATGGATGCACAGGATGAAGTGCAAAAGAAGAAAGATGAAGCAGAGATCCAAGTACACCACTAGCCGTGGAAGCCACAGGAGCAGAAATAAGGGAAGCTAAAGGCCAGGGACACTGGTACAAATTGTTGGACTGCATGGCTGTTGTCTAGAAGTTCTCAATGAATCTAGAACATACATGGCATGTGATTGCTGCAGCCACCTTTTGAGAGACCCACCCTCCTCTTAAAAAAACAGCCACTTTTGGTCCTTTGTGTTGGACCTCTGACATTCAGTTGTGGCTGAATGTAATGAACACAGTAAAACATCTCTTCGGTCTTAGCTAAAGAAAAGAAAAAGAAAAGCAAATTGCAAAATGATAAAAATGGCAATTTATTCAAAATCTAAACTAGTCTTTAAAGTTAAACTCATGTCCTATCGCATTTCTGAGGATCTCCCTACAGACTACCAAACATTTGATCAATCATTCCTTTCTGCATGATTACACATGTTGTCACTCTCCCAAAGGACTATGAATGAGCTCCTCCTCAAGGAGCAGAGATTATTTTACAATGATTCTTTCCTAGTCCCATTGTGCTGTAAGCATAGTAGATATAGAATAAAATATTTGATGTTTTTTATTTGTTAACAAAAGTCAAATGGGGAATTGTAACCACAATGATCAAGACTGTTTTATGCTATTATTATTTGTAATTAAGGAAAACCCCAAACAAGAGTGTACTCATGAAGGAATATAGTGGATAACGTTGAGACGGAGTAAAGACAGAAAGATGGCATCTGGGACTAATTCTTCTTTTGAAAAATAGATTGTCTGCAATTCCCTAGTCAGTCTGCTGCTGAGTATAGATGAGCTACAGTAACAAAATTGGTTCATTAAAATATGGTCCTTTTAGTTCATCATGACTCATCTTTATGATGAAGCTGTGATTCTGGGAACCAAATGTGCTAGTTTTGTTATTCTCATGATACCCAAAAGAATAACATAAAACTTAATTTTTAATAACTCCATATTCAGTTAAACATCATTGTATAGCTCAACCTCTGTATGGACCCAAGATCTAATAAAATTTAACAATGCAAAGAATTGTCATAGCAGCATCTTTAAGCAACAATGCTTAAGACCTACTCTAAATGTTTGGTATTGAAAGTTTATAGATCTGTCTCAAGGAAATTCTCTAGATTATTAAAAAGTCCTTTCCCTTAATATCTTTTACCTCACTGACCTGGTCTGCTAAACTTCACTGCTATGTTAACATGATAATTACCTGGTTTTTTTCTTTCTATAATATATCCCTAGAACAAGTGCCTGATAACATCACACATTGAATTAATGAATGAGCCATTTATCATGTCAGCTCTTTGGAAAGCTAGAAGTCCAAATCAAGGACTTGAACTTCAGTTTTGTTTGAGATTGGGACTAACTTTGAAAAGTAACAGGGTCAGTGAGAATTACTGGGTCACTGTTTCCTTTAGCAACAGCTTAAATATACTTCATTGTTTTTAGAGGCTTAGTATTCCAAGCAAATTTTTTATTGTGATATTACTTTCTGGAAAAGGAGCATCTTTTTGAAATGGCCTTCTAAAACTGTGAAAGCCTTAGACCTCTGAGGTAAAACATGCGTGCATGCACCATGCACATGTGTGTGTGTGTGTGTGTGTGTGTGTGTAACTCAAACTGGATAGATTTGAGAAAATACCTAGTACATTTGTTTCTTTTTCTTTCTTTTTTTAAGCAAGAAGAAGGGAGACAGACAAGTCATATTCCCACATGCGTCCCAACTGGGATCCACCCAGCAACTCCTGTCTGAGGCTGATGCTTGAAGAAACTGAGCTATCCGCAGAGCCTAGGGTGGATTCTGGAACCTGCAGGAGGGGAAGAGGGAAAGAAAGGGGAGAAAGAGGACAAGAGAAGCAGATGGTCGTTTCTTCTGTGTGCCCTGACCAGAAGTTGAACCTGGGATATCCATATGCTGCACTGACGTTCTATCCACTGAGCAAACCAACCAGGGCCTCTGTAGACTTCACAAAGAGCCTCATTTCAAACATACTGTCTCTCCTGAAATATGAGTCTCTGGTAAATCCTATTAATGGTGTATATATCACTATTTGTCTTGGCTAAAATGCTATGCACTCTGTGAAATATGTTCATATAATACCTATATTATAATAACTGGTGATAGAGATTTAAGATGCCCCATTTTATAAAAATTGTTGAAACATTCATTAAACTCTTTTAGAAGAGGGTTTCTGAGACAATTATGGACTAAAAAACTGCTGGGTAGAAAAAAATGTCTATTTTGAAGGAAGAGTGGGAAAAAAATCATCATTTTGTGGGAACTAAAGAGATATTTAAATCTGCGAATGCAGTGTAGGATCACCACTCTGTCACGCTAAAGGTTTATCAACCACAGAATAAACCTAGAAAATTGCTAGACAATTATGGAGCTCACCCTGAGGAAACTGAATAAATGTCTGGGAACATTTTAGCACCTTTAAGCTACTCTCCCATTTTACCTCACATCCCTCTGCTTCTACCTCCCACCTTGCCAACTCCACACCAGTGTCTCCACATGGATTTAATCAATCAAATAGCACATTTATTTGGTGTCATACAATATAAATTGTATGACAGAAGTGATGTCATAAGTAAAGCTCATCTAAATGCAGACCTTGTGCACTTTCAAATTTGTTATATATAATGTAAGCAATTAGTCAACTGGCTTCAGTCAAGAATGATTTAAAAGTCAAACATTTTGGCCAGACCAATTTTGAGAAAACTATCTTTTTCTTTTATGAATCAAACATAGGTTTTAAAGCCATCCTTTTCACAACATACTTAAGTGTTGAATTGCTTACAGCATGAGTTTGTTGTGGGTAGTAACCAATCTTGTTCATCTTTTATTTGTTAATCTCTGATTTCTCAGTGCCTGGCATTAAGTGGGTGTTCAATAAAGAGTAAGAAATGAGCATTTCTTGTAAACACAAATGCTGAGGGAATATAAAAAACATTCAACATGATAAGGTGCTTGATGCCCACCATGTTCAATACTGATAACTCAAAAGGCAGCCCTAAGGACCTTGAAGAAGAAAATGAAGTGAAAGAAGCCCTGAGTCCTTAATGATTTTGGTCAAAATTAGTTAATCATGATCTAAGTGCCTGTGATATGACATTTGATACTAATTTTGTGAGAAAGACAAATACCCCAAAGCAAACTTAAGAACTATTTATGAGGAGGAAAAAAGCACACCAAGTTTAATAGTGCAAGCATTATCTATTTAATCCTATGTCCAGTGCCACTCACATCTGCACCTGCCATGTTTATATTGACCTATAGTCAAAAGCAAACAAACAAAGCCCTTTAAAATCATGTGCTGTGCCTGTTATTTATGGAGAAAAATAAGTTCATAATACATGTTAGAAAAGAAGTCTTTTAACATGTCTTAAAATCTCCTCATTTCAAAAATCTGAAATATTCAACCACTAATGCAGATACATGAACCTAAGCCACCCAAACACTTCCTGTTGTTGAGACTTACAACTTGAGAAAATTTTAACTTTTCAACTGGAGGAAACAGGTTTTATTCCAATCCATAATCTTTGTTGGCTTTTGAGTTAAAATAACTCCACCCTAACAATGCAATTTACAAGTCACTTTTATACAACCCACAAAATAGGCATGATATGAGCTCCCCCTACTGGTATAACACTATTCCCATTTCATGAATCCAGTAAAGGATTGTGTTTGTAGGTTGTAGGATAGATAGAACTGCAATTCAGGGTTAAAGAAGAGGAAAAGCTAGACTCGCTTTAAGAAAACAAATAACAACTACAACAAAACAAAAAAACATTCTGCTTATTCTAAAGTAATCTCAAAGATGTTAATGAAAGAAATATGCAAGGACATACTCACAAATATTCGACAGCACTTTTTAAGTCACCATGGAAGATTGGACAGGCAGAGTGAAATAAATGGCTGTTATTCTCAGAATGCAGTGGTGTTCTCATTTGCATTTAGACATATAAACATGCAGACTTTAACTGTAGTGGTGCTAATGTAACTTTCTAACCGCACATGTAGAATTTTTTCCTCTAACAGCATGTGTAAAGGCTATAGACTTTAGAAAAATAAAATAAAGTAGCATCGTGAAGGTGAAATAAAATCTATGAAAGCCCTTGGGTTTTTTGCATTTGAAAGTCACTTCACCTATATTGGTATGTGAACTGGGAAACTGAAGACAAAAGCCATAGGTTTCATATTTCAAACCTCTCGAATTATTTGTCACCAGAGAAGAAAATCCAACGTGAAAATCAATGGCAAATATAGGAAAAGTGCAAGTGCGGGGATGTTCACACTGACGGAGAAGAACTGCTGTAAAGGTGTTGCTGGTGATAAGTTGTTACAGAAAAAAATAAAATGAAAGAAATGGAAGTCTCACTCTTTGAGTCAACATAAGGGGGTTGTTTTATGACATTTGCTATATTAGTAATGCTGCATTTATATTATATCTGATTCTGTTACCACAATCTGTTACATATTCTACATAGAGTATAAATACATAAAGCTATTTAAAGGGCAATTATATAGCTATGTTTTATATTTTACCTTTTATTGCCATACCAGTGGTGATGCTTAAGTGGTATACATTTAAAATGGTAAATGAAGACAAAAATATCAATATATGAAGGCTTTATTGAAAAGTAATGGGTTGAAAATCCCAAAGGTACATCAATCTGCTTTGTTCTTGAAGTCTAAGAAAACTGCCTGAGATGAATGCAACAGGCTCAATTCATAGGGCTTGGTTTTTTTAAAATAATGCTTTTAATGAAACATTTTCATGTCTTAAAAGTAAACCTTTTAATTTTATTTAAATTACAGAGGATCTAAGATGGCTACAGAGTAGGTGGAAGCTATACACACCTCCTCCTGCAGCCAAATCAAATTTACAGTTAAATATAGAACAATTAACTTGAATGACTAACTGAAATGAAGCTGACCAGAAATATTATATCCAAGAATTTATAGAAAAGCTACACAGAGACTGGTAAGAAGGGCAGAAACATAGAAAGAGCTGGCCCTTGCATCCAGGTGCAATAGCTGAGAAGCCAAGAGATTGGTCAGCTGCAAAAGTCACTCATAATGAGCACAGTATCTCACACTGAGACTTCCAAACCAGTGCACCAGAGCTGGGAAGAGGAATTAATTACCACCAAACCAGTAGTAAAAGAAATGTTAAAGATCCTGCTTTAAGAAGAAGAAATAGAAAAAGAAACATAGGTATAAAGAATAAAATGACAGTACATACATACCTACCAATAATAACCTTAAATGTAAATGGATTAAATGCTCCAATGAAAAGACACAGGGTAGCCAAATGGATAAGAAAATATGACAATATATATGTTGTCTAAAAGAAACCTACCTCAGAAGAGATGCACATGGACTGAAAATGAAAGAATAGAAAAAATATTCCAGGCAAATGGAAATGAAAACAAAACTAAACAAAAATCTGGGGTAAAACAGAGTTCAAAACAAAGGCTATAATATGAGACAAAGACAGTCATTACAGAATACTAAAGAGATCAACTAGAGAATACAACATATGTAAACATAACTCCCTTGTACCCACCAAAGGGGCACCTAAACATATAAAGAAATCTTGATGAATATTAAGGGAAAAACTGACAACAATACAGTCATAGTAGTTGATTTTAACACCAGACTGATATCAAAGGATAGATCTTCCAGACAAAATATCAACAAAGCAACAGTGACCTTAAATGACACACTGAATAAAATAGACTTAATTGATATTTACAGAACGTTTCATCCAGAGCAGCACATGAAACGTTCTCAAAGATATATCACATGTTAGTACACAAAATAAGTCTAAAGTATTAGCAAACTGGATCAGCAATGAATTAAAAAGGTCATAGATGCTAAAGTATTAGCAAACTGGATCAGCAATGAATTAAAAAGGTCATACACCATGATCAAGTGGGATTTATTCCAGGGATGCAAAGTTGGTAAAATATTTGCAAATTAATAAACATGCTACATAACATAAACAAAATAAAGTATATATATCACATGACCATATCTATAGATGCAGAAAAATTTTTTATTAAATCCAGCACTCATTTATAATGAAAACTTTCAGCAAAGTGAGATTAAAGAAATCCTACTTCAACATAATAAAGGCCATATAAGACAAACCCATCACCAACATCATAGTTAATAGGAAAAACTAAAAGCATTCCTCTTAAGAGCAGGAACAAGACAGGAATATCTGCTTTCACCACTCTTAAAGGGACAGACAGACAAGAAGAGAGAGAGATGAGAATCATCAACACATAGTTTTGGCACTTTAGTTGTTAACTGGTTCTTTCTCATGTATGTCTTGGCTGAAGGGCTCCAGCTGAGCCAATGACTCTTTGTTCAAGCCAGCAACCTTGGATTTCAAGCTAGTGACCATTGGGTCATGTGCATGACCCAACACTCAAGCTGGTGACCTCATGGTATCAAACCTGGATCCTCAGCATCCCAGGCCAGCACTCTATCCACTGTGCCACCATCTTGTCAAGCTGCTTTCACCATTCTTATTAGACACAATGCTGGAAATCTTAGCCACAGCAATCAGACAAGAAGAAGAAATAAAATGCAATGCATCCAAATTGGAAATGAGGGAGTAAAACTGTTATTATTCACTGATGACATGGTTATATACATAGAAAACCTATGTTTTTGGTTACTCCAAAAACCTACTAGATCTAGTAAATGAATCCTGCAAAATAGCAGAATACAAAATTAATACTCATAAGCCAGTGAGATTTTTATACATTAATAATAAACTATCAGAAAGAAAATAAATTGTTTTAAATCCTATTTACTACAGCAACAAAAACAATAAAGTACGTAGGAATAAATTTAATCAAGGATGTGAAAGACCTGTACTTGAAAAATTATAAGATACAAAGAAATAAATTGAAGATGATACAAATAAGTGGAAGTGTATACTGTGTTCATTAGAAGAATTCACATCATTAAAATGTCTATACTACCCAAAGTGATTTATAGATTCTATATAATTCATATGAAAATACCAGTGTCATATTTCACAGTTCTAGAACAAATATTTCAAAAATTTATATGAAATTTATATAAAAGACACTAAGTAAATTCAGTAAGATTACTAAAGAACAATGTTGGAAATATCACACGACCTGATCTGAAACTATACTACTGGTCAACTGTAATCAAAACAACCTGGTACTGGCATAAGAACAGTCATATAAGTCAATGAAAAAGAACAAAATAAATCAGTCAACTAATTTTTGACATAGGAGGCAAGAGCATACAATGAAGTAAAGACAGTCTCTTCAATAAATAGTGTTGGGAAAATTGGACAGGTACATGCAAAAAAAAAAAAAATGAAGTTAGACCACCAACTTACCCTATACACAAGAATAAACTCAAAATACATTAGAGACTTTAATATAATTTATGAAACCATAAAAATCCTAGAAGAAAACATATGCAGTAAAATCTCAGACATCTTGCTTAGCAGTATGTTTACTGCTATATTTCCTTGGTCAAGAATAATATAGGAAAAAATAAATAAGACTACATCAAACTAAGAATTACCATGACATGATGAGTAAAATTCAAATTCCTCACCCCATATCCACTCTTCTTTTCTACTATTATCTTGCTCAATCATTGCACTCAGGCTACACTTGTCTTCTTCTGTTTCTGGATCTCACTAGAATCGCCTTTAGGCCACTAGCATATTCTCTTCTCTTTGCTCTGAATACCCTGCCTCTGGATCTTAGTGCACCTTTCTTCCTTATAATTCAGGCATTCTGTACAAACACACTCCCTTCACAAAACCAGTCACTTTGTATTATTTCATCCTGCTTTACTTTAGTAAAAGAAATTCTCACCCTCTGAAATGTTCTTGTTTATTTATTTTATTGGTATGTCAGTTTCTTCTTTCTATAATTAAGTTTCAGCCCTGGCTTGGTAGCTTGGTTGGTTAGACTATCCTCCTGATACACCAGGGTTGTGGGTTCTACCCCAGTCAGAGCATATATGAGAATCAACCAATGAATGCATAAATAAGTGGAACAACAAATCAATGTTTCTCTCTCTAAAATCAATTGATAAATAAAAAATAATACTTAGCTAAAATTAAGTTTCATGTAAAATGTGTATGAAGCATCTAAAACATGGTTGGGACAAGCATAATAATATTACGCCATGTGATTAATACCAAGTGAGCTATTATAGCATAGGAATAAGTACTACAATATCCATAAATACTAGTGAAATATATATTCTTAATAAAATACTGCAATACACATTTGTGAGGCATGTGCACACACAGGGGACTAACAAGCCAGTTCCATCACACAAAATAAACTGCATAAATGTTTCTCTGATTAGTGCAAAATTCCTGCTTAAGAGCAGCCCTTCCTTTTAATAAATTAGTAAATGCTTAATATATTTTAATATGAAAGATTATAATTTTTATTTTAAATTCCTGACTTCAAAACATATAGCAGACTACACATGAAAATGAGGAAAATGGGGAACTTTGGAGCTCTATGGATCTCGGTTTAAATCCTGACTAGGCCACTAAACTACACTTTCATGGGCAAGTAACTTAATCATTGTGTCTTCTATTTTCTTCATTGGAAAATGGAGATAAGTAATTCTTGAAGTTATAGCAAATTTTTACTATATGACAATAAAATATCTGACATATAACAGGTACTCATTAAAATGTCTAATTAGTGACAGTATAAATTAATTGATAGTGTTACACTGGACTTATCAATTATCGGAAAAGATAAGGTGTATGTACATTAGGTGATTCATGTAAATATATATCTATGTAAATGATCAGTGCTATGACTTTATCAGTGTTTCTATCATTGTTCAATTTAAAAGAAGCATACCTAAAAGTGATATACTATTGAAGCACTTTCCTATCTATCTCTTTTTATTCCCAGCAACCTCAGGGAGTATTATGCAGCTATTGCATTTTTCTTATGCTTCTCTTTGTCCTAGAGGTACAAAAATTAGAAACTTTGTCAAAAGAAATGCTCCTTCAGCATTATCAGTAAATACTGTGTGCTAGAAATGTCAGAAATAGTACTTTTTAATTCTCAAATATTTAGAGCTAAAAACCACTTAGAAAATGTTAGAAAAATATCTCTGAATTTAGAAAAATATGAGTCTTTGTTGAACCAAATACATTATTCAGTGTAACATAATCTGTCATAAATTCACTTGGCCAATCCTTTGGAGTTCGCTAAAATGAGCTTTGTCTTCTATGATCATCTGCAGGTGTAGAGAGAGGCACCAATCCTAGTGTGTGATGCAGTGGTAAGTATAGGATGTGCTCAACCTGAGCAACCTTTAACCGCTAGTGAAAAAGAAAATGGTTGAGTGGAACTAAAAGGCTCTGGATCTGAATCTTTTCCCATTTTCAGACACTGAAAATGTTCATACTACATTCTATTCATTTATCTCCTTGTCTGATTCTCCTTTTTCCCCTCAGACATTGTTGTTACTACAGAGAGAGGGCTCAGAGGAGAGTCCCATGAATGCCTATGTTATATCATGGCAGCATCAAAACTCTTTACTCATCATTTTAAATTTACACATACTGCCCAACATACATTCAGGACTTATCCAGAATGATAAAATAACAAACACCAGAAGAACTTGGAATATAGATCTTTCAAATACTTTCTTTACAATGTATTACCTTCCCTTAGAAATTCTCAAAAGATTTGCCTTCAGACAGGTAAATATTTGTGAAAAACTGAAAGAAGAATGATTGCAAAGTAGTGAAATATATTTCTATATGAAGATTCTTTTACATTTCCCACTTGAGGCTTAAGTACTCTTACTCTACGGTTGAGGAGGAGCCTCAAGCAGTAGGTAGACCATTCTTCAAATCTCCATGTGGAGATTTGAACACAGGGCAATAGAAGGAAGACCACTGAAAAGAATTGCGGAGGTTAGCAGACAAATGCATAAGGTTGGAGCAGCATTTCTCAAAGTGTGCACCATAGGCTGCTGATTATTTTAATTTTTAACATTTTTGTTTAAAAAATGTTTTATGGTGAGGTGTTCCTTTAAAACACCATTTAAACAAAATTTAGCATGACTTTTCAGTCTTTAGTATATGACCAAAGTGACCAATCATGCTAGATGGAGGAATTTCCTCTGCTAAATCCTGGAAAAGGGTGGTTGGGCAGAGTGGGACAAGTTGTCATCCTTCCTACCTGTGACTCTTCAAAAGGGATAAAAATATGCTGCATTTCTAAGTGTCACTTACCTAGAAATCTTCTGATTTAATAGCATTTTTAGGTATCTAAGTTCTACACAACACATTTTCAAAAATGCTGGGTTAGAGCAAGGTTGTCAGATTTACTACTCAGCAATATGAAATATTAATTTCAACCTTTTTCTTGTCTGGAAATAATGAAACCTATTTTTCCTAATGAAATATCCCCTGGAAACATTAATTGCTACTTTAGATAGGTGAGGAAAATTCATGTGGGGTAGACTTAGAAAGAAAATCTACTTATGGGAGACCTTTTCTCTGGATTTTCTCCTCAAAAAACATACGTGTTGAGTGTACAAAAAACAACTGAAAGAAGAAATGCATTAAGTGAGTAAATATTGTAGTATTAATATAGACAGACATGTTAAGAGATGGAACACATGAAAAACACTACAGCAGACCCAAGCCAGAAGCTACTTTAAATTCTACGCTCTTTTTTTCCCTATTGGACAATAAATTCTTTTTTAAAAAACATGTTGAACACCACTGCTCTCTTTTTTCTTCTTGTGACATTTTGCATCAGGAATTTCTGTTCTCTCTCACTAGAATGCTCTCTTATATAATTTCTTCAAACTCAATTTTTATTCTCCCATAAATGTCATTTTATATCTGAGTATTGCACTCCCATGTTGCTCCAGTTTCATATATGAATGGGGTAAAACAGATGAGACAGAAGAACATGGAGGTGATGAGGATATGGGCAAGGGCTGTGACTCAGAGTTTGTGGAAGAAATTGAACTGCTCTGCAGATTTCTTGAGGAATAACATCTCGTATGGCATTTCGAATGCTTACTTTAAGTAAGTCAAAGACCATACTTAGAGGTTACTGGAAAATAGAGGAGTGGCCTCTGTGTTCACATACACATCCATTAGCTGTCATGATAGGACTTGACATCAGTGCTCTGCTAATTTATTCACCCATCCATTAATTTCACAAATACTTGCCAGATAACTACTACATGCCAGGCACAGTCTTAAGAAATTCTGCTGGTTGCATCTTTAAGACTTAATGAGGAGACCTGAAGATGGCAGCAGAGTAGGCAGATGCACAGACTCCCAGCTCACACCACTAAACAGGATTACAAAGTAATTTAGGAACACTCAGCATGAGAAACTAACTCTGGACTACAAGAACAGCTCTCAAAAACCAAGGAGGAAAGAAGAAGCCATGCCGAGCCTAGAAGGGAACACTGAGGAGCGTGGGTCTCCCATGCTTACAAGAATGTAGGGGGGATGAGGCTGAGAGCCCAGAAGGACTCTCTTTCCAAGGAAAAGAGTAGAAAATATTGCTCACAGACACTTGCCTGGGGCCTATGAACGAGGTGTGTTGAAAGAGCTGGCTTGTCTTCCAAAAAAAAAAATAAAAATGTGGGGGAGAGAGAAAGAGAGACAAAAGGTGGTGGGCAGAGAAATGCATGGGATGACCTGAGAAGCTGACTCATCCAGTGCTAGAAGGGGCCATAGTTGGGGGAGGGGTTGATCTTTTCACATAACACAAGACTGAAGTAGTTCTGGGTCACCCATCTCAAGATATCTCTCCAGCTCCAATGAGTGCAAGAAGACACAGATGAAAACAAAAAGTGGGGAGGAGGGACAGTAACTCAGGTCTCCATGGAGAGTAACTGGCAGATCAGGCCTTCAGAGTCTCAGGTTACACCCATCACATTACTGAAGACAGTTTCAAATAAGCCACGTGCTGAGATCAGTAAACAAGACTACCACTGAGTTAAGAAAACTGAGAAGAAAACAAACAAATCAACACTTCAAAGTGGCTCTATTAAAAAAGCCAAATCCGACAACCCCACAGTAGATTACAAACAACAGCTGATGCCAAACCAAAAAGACCTAAAATAAACACAACTGAAAATTGGAGGCAGAAAACACCAAGCCTAGGCTGAACCAGCTCTACAAACAACACACCCAAACACAAAGAAATAATGAGAAGACAGAGAAGTATAATCCAAATGAAACCACAAAAGAAACCTTCAGAAAATGAACTTAGTGATATGAAAATAACCAAACTCCAGATGCAGAATTTAAAATAATGATTGTTAGGATGATTAGGGATCTTAGAACAACAATGGATGGTCATTATGAACACCTAAATAAAGAGATAGCAAGTATAAAAAAGGATATTGAAATATTAAAAAAGAATCAGTTGGAGATGACAAATACAATATCAGATATAAAGAACACAATGGAAGGAATTAAAAGCAGGATAGATGAAGCCGAAGATTGAATCAATGAGTTAGAGGACAAGATGAGTGAAGGCATGGAAGCAGAGCAGAATAAAGAAGAGACTCAAAAAGTCTGAGTAAACTCTAAGAGAGCTCTGTGACAACATGAAGAGATTTAACATTCGCATCATAGGGCTTCCTGAAGAAGAAGAGAAAGAGCAAGGGATAGAAACTTTATTCAATCAAATCATAGCTGAAAACTTTCCTAAATTGATAAAAGAAGGCTCTTACAAGTTCAAGAAGCACAGAGAAATTCATTAAAGAGAAACCCAAAAAAACATACACCAAGACACATCATAATTAAAATACCAAATCTAAGAGATAAAGAGAAAATATTAAAAGCTGCTAGAGAAAAAAAGACTATCACCTACAAAGGAGCCCCCATAAAGACGACATCCGACTTCTCAACAGAAACACTTGAGGCCAGAAAGAAATGGCAAGAAATATTCAAAGGAATGCAGAACAAGACCCTACAACCAAGACTACTTTATCCAGCAAGGCTATCATTTAAAATTTAAGGAGAAATAAAAAGCTTCCCAGATTAAAAAAAATCAAGAAATTCGTTACAACACAACCAGTGCTGCAGGAAATGTTAAGGTGCCTGTTGTAAACAGATCAAAGTGGGAAAAGAATATAGCAAAAGAGGAATACAGCTTTAAAGAATAAAATGGCAATAAACAACTACATACCAATAATAACCTTAAATGTAAATGGATTAAATGATCCAATCAATAGACATAGGGTAGCTGAATGGATAAGAAAACAGGACTCATACATATGCTGTCTACAAGAGACACACCTTAAAACAAAAGATGCACATAGACTGAAGGTAAAAGGATGGAAAAATATATTTCATGCAAATGGAAATGAAAAAAAAAAAACTATATCAGACAAAATGGACTTTAAAACCAAGGCTATAGTAAGAAATAAAGAAGGTCACTACATAATGATAAAGGGAGCAATCCAACAGGAAGATATAACCATCATAAATATCTATGCACCTAATATAGCAGCACCTAAATATATAAAGCAGATTTTGATGGATATAAAAGGCGAGATCAACAGCAATACTATAATAGTAGGAGATTTCAATACCCTACTAACATCATTAGATCCTCAAGAAAGAATATTAACAAAGAAACAGCAGACTTAAAGAACACACTAGTTCAACTCGATTTAATAGATATCTTTAGAACCTTTAACCCTAAAGCAGCAGAATATACATTCTTTTCAAGTGCTCATTGTACACTCTCTAGGATAGACCACATGTTAGGACACAAAAGCAATCTCAACAAATTTAAGAAGATTGAAACCAAACAAAGCATTTTCTCTGATCACAATGGCATGAAACTAGAAATCAACCACAACAGAAAACTGAAAAATACTCAAACACACGAAAACTAAATAGCATGTTATTAAATAACGAATAGGTTAACAATGAAGTCAAAGAAGAAATAAAAAAATTCCTAGAAACGAATGATAATGAACATACAACAACTCAAAACTTATGGGATACAGCTAAAGCAGCCCTGAGAGGGAAGCTCATAGCACTACAGGCATTTCTTAAGAAGCTTGAAAAAGCTCAAATAAACAACCTAAACCTTCATCTAAAAGAACTAGAAAAGGAACAGCAAGTAAGGCTCAGAACTAGTAGAAGAAAGGAAATAATAAAGATCAGAGCAAAAATAAATGACATAGAGGCTAAAGAAACAATACAGAGGATTAATGAAACCAAGAGCTGGTTCTTTGAAAGGGTAAACAAGATCGATGAATTTTTAACTAGACTTACCTAGAAAAGAAGAGAGAGAACTCAAATAAATAAAATTAAAAATGAGAGTGGAGAAATAACAACCGACACAACAGAAAACAAAATATTCTAAGAAAATACTATGAAGAACTGTATGCCAAAAAATTAAACAACCTAGGTGAAATGGACAAATTCCTTGAAACATATAATCTTCTGGAAGAATCAGAAAACCTAAACAGACTGATTACAACAAAAGAGATCGAAACAGTTTTCAAAATGCTCCCAATAAACAAAACCCCTAGGCCCGATGGTTTCACTGGTAAATTCTACCAAATATTCAGAGAAGAACTAACTTATCCTTCTCAAGTTATTTCAAAATATTCAAGATGAAGAACCACTTCCAAGTTCCTTTTATTAGACGAGCATAATTCTGATTCCAAAACCAGGCAAAGACAACACAAAGAAAGAAAATTACAGGCCAATATCCCTGATGAATTTATTTGCTAAAATCCTTAACAAAATATTAGCAAACCGTATCTAGCAATACATGAAAAAATATTATTCATTATAATCAAGGGGGATTTATTCTGGAGAGGCAAGGCTGGTACAACGTTCACAAATCAGTCAATGTGATTCATCACATAAACGGAAGGAGAAAAACCATGTGATAATTTCAATAGATGCAGAAAAAGCATTTAATAAAATCAAGCACCCATTTATGATCAAAACTCTTAACAAAGTGGGAATACAGGGAACATACCTCAACATGATAAAGGCCATTTATGACAAACCCACAACCAACATAATAATTAATGGACAAAAATTAAAAGCAATTTTCCTAAAATTAGGAACAAGGCAGGGGTGCCCTCTTTTACCACTCTTATTCAACATAGTACTGGAAGTTCTAGCTACAGCAATCAGACAAGAAGAAGAAATAAAAGGCATCCAATTGCAAAAGAAGAAATAAAACTATCATTATTTGCAGATGATATGATATTGTATATAGAAAACCCTAAAGTCTCAGTCAAAACTACTGGACCTTATAAACGAATTCAGCAAGGTGGCAGGATATAAAATTAACACACAGAAATTTGAGGCATTTTTATACACGAACACTGAAGTGTCAGAAAGAGAAATTAAGGAAACAATCTCCTTCACTATTGCAACAACAACAAAAAAGTACCTAGGAGTAAATTTAACCAAGGAGGTTAAAGACTTGTACTCAGAAAATTATAAAACATTGATAAAAGAAATCAAGGAAGACACAAACAAGTGGAAGCATATACCATGTTCATGGTTAGGAAGAATAAACATAATTAAAATGTCTATATTACCCAAAGCAATTTATAAATTCTATACAGTACCAATTAAAATGCCAATGACATACATCAAGGATATAGAACACACATTCCAAAAATTTATATGAAACCAAAAAAGAACACGAATAGCCACAGCAACCTTGAAAAAGAAGAATAAAGTGGTCAGTATTATACTTCCTGATATTAAGTTTTACTACAAGGCCATTGTACTCAAAACAGCTTGGTACTGGCATAAGAACAGGCACATAGATCAATGGAACAGAACAGAGAACCCAGAAATAAATCCATATTTTTTATGGAGAATTGATATTTGACAAAGGAGGTAAAAGCATACAATGGAGTAAAGACAGCCTCTTTAACAAATGGGGTTGGGAAAACTAGACAGCTACCTGCAAAAAATTGAAACTAGACCTCCAATTTACACCATGCACAAAAATAAACTCAAAATAGATAAAGGACTTAAATGTATGTGGTGAAACCATAAGCATCTTAGAAGAAAACATAGGCAGTAAGCTCTCTGACATCTATCACAACAATATATTCGCTGATTTATCTCCACGGGCAAATGAAATAAAAGACAGGATAAACAATGGGACTATATCAAACTAAAAACCTTTTGCACAGCTAACAACAATATGAACAGAATAAAAAAACAAACCACACAATGGGAGAACATATTCGACAATACATCTTATATGAGGTTAATAAGCAAAATTTATAAAGAACTTGTAAAACTCCAGACCAGAAAGACAAACAATCCAATCAAAAAATGGGCACAAGAAATAAGTAGACACTTCTCCAAAGAGCGCATACAGATGGCCAATAGACAGATGAAAAAATGTTCAACATCACTAATCATTAGAGAAATGCAAATTAAAACAACAATGAGATATCACCTCACACTAGTCAGAATGGCACTCATTAACAAAACAACACATTATGGGTGCTGGCGAGGATGTGGAGAAAAGGGAACCCTCCTGCACTGCTGGTGGGAATGCAGACTAGTTGCAGCCACTGTAGAAAACAGTATGGAGATTCATCAAAGAATTAGAAATGGAACTGCCTTTTGACCCAGCCATCCCACTTATAGGAATATATCCCAAGGACACCATATCACCTACTGAAAAAAAGAAATGCACCCCATGTTTATCGCAGCATTGTTCACAATAGTGATGATATGGAAACAGCCCAAGTGACAGTCAGTGGACGAGTGGATTAAAAAGCTGTGTTACATATACACAATGAGATACTATGGGGCTATGAAAAAGAAGAAAATATAACCTTTTACGACAATATGGATGGACTTGGAATAAACCAGGCAGAAAAAAAAAATACCATATGACCTCACTCATTTGAGAATTCCAAGGAACTATGTGAACTGAGGAACGGAATTGAGACAGAGGAGGGATCAAAGGAACAAGCGAAAAAGTGGACAGAGGGAAAGGGGATGATAGGATAGGATAAGCCTGAAGGAAAGGGGGGAGGGTGCTATAGAGAGGGGCACGAGAGATGTTGAGGGGGATATGGGGGAGGGGAATTACACTTGGGGTGACCCTAGAATCTTTATAAATACAAATAATTAAATAAATTAATTTTTAAAAAGGGACTTAATGACAGTGTGATAACTTACTCTAAAATTATTTCCTCTAGAATCTCCATGGCACCACATGAAGGCTCCTCCATTTTCTTCCTCCAAACACCAATGCATATTTCAGAAGGTAAAAGCTAAAGTTCACAGAGTTCTACTCCCTTATCAAATTAAGAAACTTTGTATTTGTAAGGAACTAATATCCAGTGTTTTACTTGCCAGGTAATATTCTTTTATGGCTAAAGTACATTTTATGT
Source organism: Rhynchonycteris naso (assembly GCA_037038555.1). Classification (NCBI taxonomy): domain Eukaryota; kingdom Metazoa; phylum Chordata; class Mammalia; order Chiroptera; family Emballonuridae; genus Rhynchonycteris; species Rhynchonycteris naso. Next base: position 41,320,791 of record CM072997.1, on the reverse strand, counting down.
GAGGTAATCATTGTAATTCTTGAAAACTCAAATAAGATGGGCCTTTTCACTAGTTCAGTGTTAAATTCAATGAAGGCATCGAATGGATTTTCAAATGATTCTATCTTTGACCAAAATCATCTGGTATTTTAATAAGTAATTTGGATGTGGAATAAAGTAGTCACACAGGGTAAAATTACCTCAATCACTTACAAACTAACCAACCAGAATCCTAAAATAACTTCATTTTTCCCTTCTGCACACCACTCTTAGGAAATGAGGTAAATCACAAGCAAACATGTTGATTTACTATTATTAGATGCCATGCACTTTAAAAAGAAAGACTGTCTTTTATTCTAAGAATGATGGGCAGCCACTGTTGGCCTGTAAGCAGAGAAATGATATGCTCCAAAAGTATTTTATATAAATCATTCTGACTGTGCAAGTAAGAAAAAAATGAGGGCAAGACTAGAAGTAGAGAGACCAGTTAGGAGGCTCTTTTTCACTGTTTTACAGGAGATGACTAGGGATTGATATAGGGGGTTGGTGGAGGGTCTAGAGATAACGGTCTGAGGATAATTCACAATAGAAAAACTGCAGACTATGCTGATTTATAGGATTGGATTGGCTTTATAACTGCCACATTCTATTTCAGAGCAAAGACTGGCATAAGGGAGCTCTCTTCATGAGATGCCAAGGGAGATTCCTGAATCAACGACTGGAATGACTGGATAGCATGGACCTCAAAGCAGCAGGAGCAGGAGCTCCAAAATATAACCAGTTAGTATCATCCCACTACTTACAATGCAATACAATAACTCTACTACTAATTCATTTCTTTAATCTAAACTGACAGCTGTGTTTCTTTTTCATTATATTTAAAAATAACACCTACTTTCAGACACAACCACATTCAAGCTACTACTATGGTTCTCTTTTGAGCAACTGAATAAAATTCTCAACATTGTAAACTCTCCAGCCTTCAAGGATTAGATCTCAAACTGCATCTCAAAGCTCAAAGGGTTCAGGAAAGATGACACTATATAGCTCAACATGTTTTCTTTTTCACCAAGTTTCCACCACAATCACTTAAATCAATGTGTCAGAAATTCAAGTTGCCAAAGGTCATGTTTTTCTATTAGTGCTACAGTCTCTGGAGAGGGCAGTCAGTGTAGCTGAAATGACTCCTGCCCTAATTCAATGCTTACAAGATCATGCAAGATTTCTTAATGTAGCTAGGACCAGATATGTGGAGACTACATCAGTTTTGTGTAGATGCCATCATAGAAATGGGATCTCCCTTTAACTGATTCCACTAACAATGACCATTTTGTTGGTGGCCTTCAGCAAAAGAAGGTAATGTCAGAAGAGCTACCCAGTCAGCCAAAATACAGGATTGAGGAGAACAGCTGGAAAATGAGAGAAAATGTGGGAAAGATTAAGTTTATAAGAAATATTATTTAATTAAGAATAGATCCAGTTTGGAAGCACTAGTCTAACCTTATTTACCATCCAGATCTCCTCCTACTCCTTATTCTTCTTAGAGAGAGAACAGCCCAGAATGCAAAACTAAAAGATTTTTTAGAAGTTTACTAACTGACAATAACTGGAATAATTTTATTGGTTTGACTCATTGAGTCAGGATGTTAATATTATTTAAACATATTGTTTTCTATTTATTCTTGGATTTTTTAAATCCCAAATCTATAAAAAGTGTGTAACTTACCAGAGAAAATGAAATTACTTTTTGTTAAGTACACATTGAAAATCATATGCTACAATATGGATTGTATATTTAGTACAGCAGAAAAGCTATATTTTTTAATCCAAATTTGAAACAAATTAAATACAATTTGGCATGCAGCAGCATACAGCGAGATTTCTATGTATTAAATACTGTCTGGAAACAAGTGAAATTTTCTGCTTATTTAAAAATAACAAAACAAGAAAAAGACATCTTAAATAAAACACAAACTACAAAAATACATTAAGAGAAAAAAATTGGATTTGTTGCAGTAAAATGTAGGGAATCTATTCAATAAAGAACAATAGAAAATGTATCTCAGATGGGTAACAGACTGGTATATATAAGATGACAAACAATATCATACAAAACTGCTGAACATGAACAACAACCAGACAAATCAAACTTTATCTTCTAATTGAAGAAGTCTTCTCTACTTTCTTCCTTACTCAAACACTGTGTTCTCAACACAGCAGCCAGAGTGGCCAGGTAGTGTCATCAGTAAGATCATAATATACCCCCTGCTCCAGATGCGTGGTGGATTCTAGTTCATTCACAGGAAAGAACATCTCCTCTCTTCCTCATCTTTGAGCACTGTCTCAGTCACTTTGGTCCAATTAACCTCCCTAATCTTTTGGGAAAACCCAGTTATGCACTTGCTTCAGAGGGTTTGCTGTCATGGCATGTCCTTCCCTCACTTATCTGAAAGGCTTGTTCCTTCACATCTTCTTTATATTTGTCCGCGCTTTCCTGAGCCCCTCAAACAAATTAGGAACCTTACCCCTCATCTTCCCTTATCCTACCTTTCCCCTCCTACATAACATTCATTATGACAGTCTATATTTTTCCTTGTTTATTTATTTACTGTTTGGATCACTTTGCAAAGAATAACCTCTACCAGGGCAGCCATTTGTCTGTTTTGTTCTTTTAAATTTTATGGACTGTAAAGGATGCTATGATGTAAGGTCTACATTTTTCCGTTGTCAGTTGCTGGGAGTGTTGCTCACAGACCCTTCACAGCTGAGTCCCTCTCCAGGTTTAGTTTGCAACTGAAGACATCCACTGGCCCTAGCAACACTCCCTTTCGGTGGTTGCCAACGTCAGTGGTGGGGTGTAAAAGCCTAGCCCCATCCCTCCAACTTACATAACTCATAGGGACCATCCCATCTTGAAAGCTCCAGGTGGGCCTGCTGTGACTCTTTTGAACTACAACAGTTAACTTTCTTTCTGCCCAATCTTGTTTTCTTCCTTTCCACAGGTGCTGATTCTAAGAGTTCCACTTATTTCAAATGTACAAAACTCCACCTCAGAGTCTGCACCCAGGGGAACCCTGTCAAGATCACAGTTGAAGAATTTAAAAACAGGAGTCTAAGTAACCTTTCCACCATCTGCTAGTAAGTGGTGGAGCCAGGACCAAATCCACCGAGTGCAGCTCTGGGCACGTTTTTAACCATTACTTCTTGCTGCTAAACACATAACCATACTTGTTTTTGTTTTCCCAAGAATTAGAAGTATACTAAATACCTTAGAGCAAATACTTATAAAAGAAAAGGAATGAGGTTAGGGATAAGGAATGAAGGGGGAGATTAATAGAAGAAAATAGATGGCAATCATTAGGTGCTATGGACTGAGGAATATGATTGACTTAACAGAAACTAAAACCCACATGGGTTTGAGTTCTGTTAAATGGAAGAGATGAATTCGGAAATAAAGTACAAGAGTGGGAAGGGAGTAAGGAGATAGGAAAATAAAAATATATGACTGCTGATAGGGTTTATCATTTACATAAACTACAAATACATGGTCTAGTGTAGTTATTGCAGAAAGCTATTACAAGAGGTAGGGTAATCTTGTAGACTAGGTTCCTTCTTTCTTGAAGTTCAAGGACAGGCTTAGTTACCACCTATAGTATTGTTGGGACTGTGGGTAAGATGTTTATCCTTTCTGATCGTTATCCACACATCCAGAAGCTGTGATTGTGATTAAATAAGTCCATGTTGAAATAGTATTTTCTATAGACCTTAGGATGTTTTAAAAATAACTAGACAGGAGTGTAAGCAACCTTTCAGACTCACCTAATTCATGCTGTTAGATTGCAGAACTATAATAAAATCTTCCCCTTTATTTTAAAAGAATGTCTCTCTAAAAAGCTCAAATTCACTCTGAAAAACATTGCAGTGCTGAGAAACCTAATGAAAATTCCTCCTTTTAAGTAAAAAATCCTTCATGTGAACCCTTCCCACTGCTTCCCTTTTGGTTTGCTACGGAGGCACTGTGCCTACCTTCGCAGTTTTGAGAATAATTAATTGCTGTTTTAAAATTTTTAACATAATTTCTTATTTCTTATCAACTTATGTAGCCACAGTTCCTCTGATATCAACATTCTGATTTCACTTCTTTTCAAGGTGCAGATCTAACCATCTCTAAATACTGAGAATGGTAATTGAATTCATAGATTTATTATTATCTCAGCATCAATACTTTAAACCACAAATGATAAAAATCACTAATTAAAAGATTTGTACTTTTAATTAAACTCTTCATAGAAATTACACCTCAGAGTAACTGGGACTATAGGGCAACGGTAATATAAAATCCTTTAATTTTATTTTTAATTTTTTGGAGTTCAAAGTTCTTTACATTAGTTTTTTATAATCGTTTTTCTTATAAGTAGATATTATTCTCTTTTACTGATAAAACAATGAATCTCCAAGGAGACTGAGAGTAAAAAATCAAATAAGCATTTTTTAAGCCATTTAAAAATCTAGAATATAAATCTTTTGATTTGAGATCTAAAGCCATTTTCTGATTACATTCCTTTTCTTAGACATGGTTTTAAAACCCGTATGCATGATTCAGACAAAAGCTTGTAGTATCCATTTCATATTTCTAAGCAATCTTCTCTAGATATTCAGACAATTATTACTCTTCTACTAGAAGAATAAAAAGTGGTATTTATTTTTAAGATGGTAGCCATATGAGAAAACAAAGTATTGCCATGATGATAACAAAGTTTCTCTTTCATTTTCTATCATTCTCACTTTGTTTCCCTTCTTCTGTTATCTTTTTATATTTTTTTAATTTCATTATTTATTACATGTTTCCCATTTATTCTACCTCAATTTCATTATTGTTGCCATCCATATTGCTTTTCCTTGAGGAAAACAGGAAGTAAAATGAATTCCAACCTTTGGAAAGCTGAGATACGATTTCAGTTGAGGTCCAGAGGGTTATAAGCCCATATTCAGGATGAATAGCAACCCTCAGGCATGGAACAGAAAAACAAGAATAGTTTCTGTTTGTCTCCGCATAAACTACTCTGGAAAAATATCAGACTTAGTATATACATAGTAGGTTCTCTTTACTGAATTAGTATTCCAGCTGAAGTGGCAACAATTGACAAGTGTCAGACTGGTTGTAATGTGAACCCAGTGGAGAAAATACATGGCGAAGCATGTTGAATTTGCCAGAACCTGACCATGACAGTAAAGTAAAGAAGGTTCAAAGTAAAGTTACTTTGCAAAGGATAGGAAATAAATGTGGCAACAAGGAACAAATACATTACTTAACTTTATATAAGAATATTTTATAAAATGAATATTCAGTTCTTTGTTATTTATAATATATTTATTATTTTACTTCTGTAGGGAATTGCTTTCTTTCATAAATTTAAATTATGATTTTTTTCCCATTGTGTGTGCTAAGAAGAGAATTTACATGTAACTCCTTGAGTGTAAAGAGCTGTGTCATATTCATCTTAACAGCTCCAGAAATCTTGCCACAGTAAAGAGAATATATTAGGCTTGTTCATTTTGGCCAAATATCTCAATATCATTAAATTCACATTATGAACATAAGAATTATTTTTTAATATTTTTTTAAGTTCTCAAACTTTTTAAAACACTGTTTTTTATCAATTCATATAATCTACAATGACTGTGTAAAGTCTACAGTTCATTGAAATTTAAACATTGTTTTATTCAAAATGTATGTGATGCAGATTTCTTAATTATGAAAATCTGGGTAATACTACATCAAGAAATATTACACAGAATACATTTGTATTAAATAAAAACATATCAGAACAGGTTTTCTATAACAAAGTTATAATAGCAATTATTACTTGGATAAATAAAAATAAAATCAGGTTTTATTTTCACAAATAATAAGCATAAATTTTACTTATTTATTGCTAATCAGGCCTGACATTAATTTATTAGAAAATTCTCCTCTTAAAATTACATAATTATGGTTTTGATTTGCATTTCTCTAATAATTAGTGATGTTGAGCATTTTTTCATATGTCTTTTGGCCATCTGTATGTCTTCTTTGGAGAAATTTCTATTCATTTCTTTTGCCCATTTTTTGATTGGATTGTTTGTGTTCCTGGTGTTGAGTTTTATAAGTTCTTTATAAATTTTGGTTATTAACCCCTTATCAGACGTGCTGTCGAATATGTTCTCCCATTGTGTGGTTTGTCTTTTTATTCTGTTCTTATTGTCTTTAGCTGTGCAAAAACTTTTTAGTTTGATATAGTCCCATTTGTTTATCTTGCCTTTTATTTCATTTGCCCGTGGAGATAAATAGGCAAATGAAAAAATGCTCAACATCACTAATTATTAGAGAAATGCAAATCAAAACCACAAATCAAAACCTCACACCAGTCAGAGTGGCACTCATCAGCAAAACAACACAGAACAAATGCTGGCGAGGATGTGGAGAAAAGGGAACCCTTCTGCACTACTGGTGGGAATGCAGACTGGTGCAGACACTGCGGAAAACAGTATGGAGATTCCTCAAAAAATTAAAAGTCGAACTGCCTTTTTACCCAGCTATCCCACTTTTAGGAATATACCCTAAGAACACCATAACACTGTTCGAAAAGAAGAAATGCGCCCCCATGTTCGTGGCAGCAATGTTCACAATAGCGAAGATCTGAAAACAGCCTAAGTGTCCGCCAGAAGACGAGTGGATTAAAAAGCTTTGGTACATATATACTATGGAACACTATTCAGCCATAAGAAATGATGACATCGGATCATTTACAACAAAATGGATGTACCTTGATAACATTATACGGAGTGAAATAAGTGAATCAGAAAAAAAAAAATCTGAGAACAGCATGATTTCATACATAGGTGGGACATAAAAGTGAGACTATGAGACATGGACAAGAGTGTGGTGGTCACGGGGTGGGGAGAGGGAACGGAGGGTGGAATAGGGAGAAGGGGAAGGGTACAGGGAAAACCAGATAGAAGGTGACAGAGGACAATTTGACTTTGGGTAATGGGTATGCAGCACAATTGAATGATAAGATAATCTGGAGATGTTTTCATTGTACATATGTACCCTGATTTATTGGTGTCACCCCATTAAAGTTAATAAAAAAAAATTTTTTTAATTACATAATTATATAAATTGTAATAATAAGCCCAGTGTTTCATTTTAGCTTATGAAATAAAAATATACCCACTTACCTATGCCACATGAACTTATTAAAATTTAATTGTGTATTCCTCCAGACTTCTAAAAATGTATACAGGATAATGTATTTATCATTATTTTCGTAGTTAAAATATAATTTCTACTTTACTGGAATTCTATTTTTGTAGGACTCTAATATATCAAAAGTCTCATCTATCCAGAAATAGTTGTAAAAGAGAGTAATGAAAAATATTCATAAACTTGTTTTTATGACTGAAAGACTTAGAGAAAAAAGCAGAGGTTAAAAATTATCATTTTAAGACCCACACACCCAGAGATTTTGAGAGGAGGCTCTTTTAGTACTTTTTTCTTACTGCAGTATTTGTTACTTAAGGAAGTTTGTAGGTGGGTAAGATGTTATTATCCCTCCTACACACACCCTTTTTCGTATTTACAACATTAAATCTCCATACATATAAGTACTTGAAACACAAACCCCTTCTTTTCAACTACTTTCTGAATTTTTTAAAATTTGGTTTACTCATTATCACACATTACCTTTTTATGGAATGCATATAAAGTTAATTATAGTTTATCTGAATTTTCTTTAACATTTAATCTAACCAAAAAGGTTATTTGCTGTAGATAGTTCTCTTTTCAACTAAATTTATTTGAAAAGAATTCCATAAACAACAAGTCTTGGGTTCAAAACTAATAACATAAAATTATTCTTTGTATTGATGAGTTTTCTTATACACCTGAAGAGATACAATCACTGAAATAGGAAAAGCCAAGATTTCTCTATGCAGTATTTATTTCTTATTACTCACAAATGACCTTTATAAATGAATACACAATTGCAGATCATGTGGAGACACAGCAAACTTGCTTTACAAAATTAAGTTAGCCCTTTTAATTGTTTCATTTAAATAAATAGATCCCAATAAATTAAAAATAGTTTTTTTTAAAAAGAAGATAACCAACAAGACCAGAAAGAACCAGGTTAAAAAAAAAAAAAAAAAGATTTCCAAACTTTCTATAAAATGAACACTAACAAGTTAATATAAATTTTATACAAACTTTATATCCCTTTTATATTGTAGTAAAAATATTCCCTCAAATGTAATAAAATGACAAGTATGCTCATGAGCTTAAACTTAAATTATTTTTTAAATAATCAGATCTAATCTTCACTGCTAATACATTTATTTATTTAAAAAACATACAATAATTTAAAAACTAAAAATTAATATATTTTAAATTAACTATTGATTTGGAGGTTTAATAATATCATTTATGATAATCACATATATAAGTGTTTCGAAAATAAATTTGTTTACTTCAGTATTCAGATCAATGCACTCCAGTTGGAAATTATGTTAACTTTTGTTAAAATAATTAAAAATATAACCATTAAGCATCAAACGTGCTTGCAAAGATGTCCCAATTACTACTTAAACACACACTATTGAGACTACGTTCTCAGTGAGAATAATCATTAGCTAAGATTGTTGAATTAACCAATTCTAGTAATTCAATCACTTCTGGTTAATTCAAAGAAAACTGATTCTGGTTTAGGGGAGTGAGAGAGAGAGAGAGAGAAAGAAAGAGATACATTGATTTGTATTTCCACTTATTTATTAATTCTTTGGTTGATTGTTGTATGTGCCCTGACTACGAATCAAACCTGCAACCTTGGTATACAGGGACAATGCTCTAACCAATTGAACTATCTTGCCAAGGCTAACCTAAGTGTTTTAGGTTCAAGTTATCAAGCTCTTTTGGCATCTTGTAAATTAGTGCATATTTCTAAATGAATATGAAGCTATAAAATATCACCTAATTTTTGTGAACAGTGTACAATGACAAATATTTTAAAATATTAAATCCATTAATATTTCATAACAAAAAAACTAAAAATAATTAGCCAGTTAAAATAAAACTTCTATCTCTTATTTAAAAAATACACTGCTCACAAAAATTAAGAGATATTTAAAAATGAATATGAAGTAATAAAGTATTCCTTAATTTTTGTTAGCAGTATAGTTCATGCCACTAGGAGTAAATATTCATTACCACAACTTTCACAATAGCAACTACTTTAAAAACATACAATTCAGAAATAAATGGGTATGCTTTCATTTACTAAAACAATTATCTGTTAAGAAGTTGTTTTTTTTTCCAAGTTACTATAAAACACCAATAACTGAAAGGAAGAATAAAAAGAACAAAAAGGATAAGAAAGCGAGAAAAAGAAAGTATTTTCAACTAAGGTATAAAATTTAAGTTATAAATATCATATAAATATTATATTCACAAGATTAAAATTATTTCCTAAACAAAATTAACTTATTCAGATGACAGGATATCATAATGAATTAAGTATTTCAATATAAAATGCAACAAGAGTGAGGTTGACTTCACTTGCATTTGTAAGTGCTAATTACTATGAATGAAAGCTAGAAACTAAACATAAACCATGTCTTATTATTAAAAAATAAATAAAAATTAAAAATAATGTATAATATGATAAAAGACTGAAACAGAAAAAAACGTATATATAATGTTTGCCAGAAAGAGCAATAAAGATATTCTGTGTTCTATAATCTATTTTATTTTGTTTCCAAAGATGCTAAAAATTTCCTGACCAGGCAGTGCCACAGTGGGTAGAGCTTTGGACTGGGACGTAGAAGACTCAAGTTTGAAACCCTGAGGTTGTGGGCTTGGGTGCAGGCTCATCTTACTTGCAGGTGGGCTCACCAACTTGAGTGCAGGGTCGCTGACTTGAGTGTGAGATCATAGACATGACCCCATGGTTGCTGGTTTGAGCCCCAAAGTCACTGACTTGAAGCCCAAGGTTGTTGGCTTGAGCTCAAGGTCACTGGCTTAAGCAATGGGTCACCAGCTCTGCTGTAGTCCTCTTCCCCCCATCAAGGAACATATGAGAAAGCAATCAATGAACAACTTCAGGTGCCACAATGAAGAAGAGATGATTATCATCTCTCTCCCTTCTTATCTGTCTGTCCTTATCTGTCCCTCTGTCTTGCTCTGTCTCAAAAGAAAAATGATGCTAAAAGTTAACAAGACTTATTTTATGAAAAGTAGAATAGTTGAAGCTCAACACAGTATCTGCAATGTTAGGGAGTCTACACATAATGCTAAATAGCTGGGATACAAATGGAATTTTTCATAGAAACTATTTTCTTACTAATACTATTAAAATTGGTAAGTTTTTTTTGTTTTTTTTGTTTTTTTTTTTTTTACCTTTAGTGCAAGGGAGAGAGAAAAAGAAAGGGACAAATTGGGACAGACAGACAAGTAGGGAGAAAGATGAGAAGCATCAACTTCTTGCTATGGCACTTGAATTGTTCACTGTTTTCTCATACGTGCCTTAATTGGGGACTCCAGCCAAGCCAGTGACCCCTAGTTCAATTCAAGCAATATTGGGCTTCAAGTCAGCAATATTAGGCTCTGGACTCAAGTTAGCAATCATGAGGTGATGTCTATGATACCACGCTCAAGCCGGTGAGCCCACACTCAAGATGGGCTTTGGGATTTTGAACCTGGGTCTTCAGCATCCCAGGTGATGCTCTATCCATTGTGCCACTGCCTGGTCAGGCAAAATTGATTAGTTTCTTAACATTTTAATAGTAAAACATCTACTCAAGGAAATACCTGCTTTCTTTTTTGTGTAACTTTAAGATTTAATTGCTCTTCTTAGCTCTTCTCAAACTACTAGGGAAACGGAAACTGCTTAGGAATACTGTAATATATTAATCAATCAGAGAAAGGGAAAAAAACAAACAATTTCTTAGAAGTAGTGAAAAACTATTTTAACATCAAATGACTGTCAAATGTCATGCAGCATTAAATACATTGTTGCTCTATTGGTACTAAATTTTGACTGCTGTTTAGTTTTAGTCTTCATTGAAAAAAATGTGCTCTAATATGTTTCTCTAATTGTGTTCTCTGCATATTGCTTATTTGGACTTGGTAAGCCTTTCATTACATAAGGCTACTTGATAATTTTTAATGTGTTGTCTGAACTAGATAAGGTATGCAATAATGCAATAGACAAGTAGAAATATGGTTTTTCTGTAACCAAGGCCTTCTTTTCTTTATGTTATGAAATTATGCATTTTAAAAAAAATCTAAACCTTACTTGGAATCACACATATAATCATTTTATATTCCTTAAGCAAAGCTTTAAGAATATTTATGTTTCATTTCTACTCATTCTCCTCTTACTGTTCCTTTTGAAATTAAATCTAGTTTTTTATCTTCTTGCACATAAAGGTGAAATTTTGTTTGATTTCATTTGATAATGCATTTTGGGAAATTTACAATGACGGTTCAATCTATAAATAAAATCTTGTCAATAAATACATGAAATTAAAATTTTTAGTTTCTGACTCTCATCTTAAATACTTCCTTAAACATGCAACTAAATAATGAAAACATATACATATCTTATTTTAATATAAAGATTAATTTAATCAATGAAGTAAAGACACTTTTATTTTCATTTGGTTTAAATTTGGTTTGTGACTTTTTCTTTCCTTTTATGAACTTAAGCTCCTTCATTTTCAAATATTATTTAATAATTAAGACCCTGTTTACAAGTAGCTATGTATGTATAATATTAATACCTGGTAATTGATAACAATATTATTTTAAAAAAACAATATTTATATTATTTCTTCATGAGTTCTGTTTGCCTTGCCAAATATGCATGAAATCTTCTACTAGGAAGTTTTGACATGCATATCTATCTCAAAGATAACTCAAACACAAACATAAATAAACAGTGAATTCTTAAGTATAATTCACAAATACAACAAATAATCTGCATAGCACATACATTTACTTAATAAGGTCAATGATTTTTTTTCTTCTTTCCTAAAATGTGACCTGTGAATTTCTCTCAGAAATCTATAATGGCGAATATATAAGTAAATGTCCATAAATAATATCCACATGTAAGTCTTTAAAAATATAAAAAAGCAACTCCTACCTCCATCTCCAGATCCAGATCCTGCATCTGGAAGGAAAAAATAAATACTTTGTTGCATGAAAAGTATTTTCAAATATTTATAACCCTTTAGTCCATGGTTTACTCTTTTTATTAAGACAGTAAAATAATTGAGAAAATCACTAATATTTAATCTGAAAATGTATATTAACATCAATTTCATTTGTCTAGCTTAACTTATAAAATAAACTCTCTATTACTTTCATAATTAAACATCATGAGAAAAAAATTATTAAGGTTTAAAATAATTTGTAAACTGGACTATGTAAATTCCCTCATATATTCATTTTAATCAGGATAAATTTGGTACTATTAACAAAAAATTGAAAACATGATTATAACAATCAGTGAAATTTAAAAATTAAATAGCTAAGGTATAAAGCAAATAAACTCATAATTAAATTTTATATTCTTTTAAATCACATATGCACAGAAAAAAATTAGTTTAAAAATAAATATCTTTTTATATAATTAATAATATGTTTTCTAAATACCAAAACTGTGGATGAGTTTATCTACCACCAAGAGCGTCTTTTGTTTCTGAAATTGGCAGAAGAGTAAAATTAACTTTGCCTTTAGCTTAAAATTGAATATATCCTAAGTGATGCTAGCAATAAAAAACAATTTCTTTCTGTATTTTTCTTTCTCAATTTCTTCTGTTCCCTCCTTCCTGCATAATTACAACTGGCCAGGGATGTCTATTTCTGAGAACTCAGTTTTTTAGTTGGAGTTAGCACCATTAAGTTTTTCCATCTGCCTCTTACTTGTTAAATGTAGACATCATTTTCCTTCTGCCTCTCTACTTCCTTCCATTCTAAATACACTTGGTTATATATTTTTTTATGTTAATACTGGTAAAAAAGACATACTGGTGTTCTCTGTCTGATATGCCCTCATCTCACATTGAAAGCTTAACCATAGTTTAAGAACAATATCAAATTCCACTTCCATAAATTTGTGCTTGATATTTTAGTTCAATTAATATAGAACAACACACTACTGTTTGCTACCATGACACTTTATTGATTGGACTGCACAGAAAAAGGCATGGTGTATGAAAATCCACAAAAGGCTGTCCATATGGAAGAATGGATGCTTCTCCAGTAGTCATCCCTGTTATGTTATGCATTAGGCTTCTATAAAGGAGCAGTAGTTTGAATTGTCAGTCTAGGTGGAAACTCATATTAACTAAATTCACAAGCTCTAACACTTTATAAAATCAGAATGTCAAGTCTTTTATTAACTGCTAATATGACTAAGTCTTATGTCTCTGGGCCATCATAATCTTTTCTTAATGACAAGTTGGTTGGTAAAACAATGAATAATAAAAACCCTTTTTAGTAAATGTAAAAAATAATGATATTAATTATGTGACCTGACTACTTAATGATAACAGATCAAAAAAGCCTAATGCATTCATCTCCGTAGTAGAATAGTCTTGTCAACTGAATTGACAACCTTAAGTCATGGCACCACCACTTTAATAGGCAGAGCTTGAATGGTCAATGTTCATCAAATTTCTTTTTTATATACTTTTACAATTAAAATTTAACTGATTTTATTTGAATTAATTTGAAAGTTTAATTCAGTATTACTTACAATGATCAGGAACTAATATTAGGTTATACTAGTATAGCACTAATACTTTTTACCTGTGCTTTATTTGAATTGCATATATTTTTTTTCACTAAAACCATAAATTTCTTTAAATCAAGGTCCATGATGACCCTGGCTGGTTTGCTCTATGGTAGAGCATCAGCCTGGCATGTGGAAGTCCCAGGTTCAATTCCCTGTCAGGGTACATAGGAGAGGTGACTATCTGCTTCTTCCTCTTCCCCATTTTCTCTCTCTCACTCTCCTTTCTTCTCCCAGCCATAGCTCAATTGATTGATTTGAACAAGTTGGTCCAGGGTGCTGAAGATAGCTTTGTCCAGCCCCTGACTTAGAAACTAAAAATAGCTCGGTTCTGAGAGGCCCCAGATAGGCAGAACTTCAGCCCCAGGTGGGGGTTGCCAGGTGGATCCTGGCCAGGGCACATAAGAAATTCTGTTTATATATCTCCCCTTTTCTCACTTAAAAAAAGTCCATGTCTTGTTTACCTTTCTACACTTACATGCATATAAAAGGAAATGCATAAAAGCTTAGGATTCCAAGCTCCAAACATTAGGACATTATTCATTGGATGGCATACAAAATGTCTTTCAACATTCTTAAGGTTATTTGTCCTCTATTCAATGGCTATTGTATTTTGTATCCCATTGGGTTATTTTGAGGAGTACTACAAAATAGAATTTTTAAAATGCTTATTATTGTGTCTGCAATATAATAATTAAAATTATGAGTTATCATCTTTCCTATTCATCTACATGTTTTCTAGTAAATGACATTGCTGGGGAAATAGATATTTTTAAATGACAGTAAAATGTTGGCTTGTATTTTCCATGTATGTTTTCAAAAATTCATGCAGTATGGCTCTTACAACAATTTGCATTTGATTTGACCCACATTGAGAATTTAGGAAATGAAGGAGAAATAGATTTTTAAAAGGCTCACTTAAGTTCATGGCATCATTATGAAATAGTGATGGAAAGCTTTAATGATTTCTGTACTATACGATGAGTCATCTTGGCAAACAAGAGATTAATAGCATATTAAAATCTTATTAGTGAAACAGAAAAACATAGCAAAAGAAGTCATGAGGTTGGATTTGAATTTGAGCTCCTTGTCAATGCATTTCTTATAAAGCAAAAAAGTGAAACTGAGAGTGAGGCTATTTACCTGACTGCCCAAATACCAAACCATTTTCTGGACAAAAAGTGATGTTTAAGTTTAAAGAAATACAAGGTTGGCAAAAGAAGGTTAACTGTTATTTGTTTGGAAAAAGACATGCAGGCTATGATTATTACAATAGCTTTATTGACTCTGTTTCATGTACTTATAGCTATAAATCTACTTTTGCCAACCCTTATATGATAAGTATAAACATATCTTTTACTGCCTTTAATACCTGGAGACCACAACTTGTCAGCTCCATTCAGTGTCAAAGAGCACTAAAAAATAAATGAAAAATCTAAAAAGAAAGAACAAGAATCTCTTTTAGATCAAAAGTCAGAACTCTGATTTATTTATAGTTAGACCTGGTTAATCAAAGTTACTTTGGTTCTCCCACCATTATTCAGATTGAAAACCTTTTAGATTTATAAGTCAATGAAAGATACATTCAGTAATACTGGCTAATTAAATCTTGAAGAGATTTGTCTCTGAATGAGCTAGGGGTGGATTATTCAATTGGGATTAAATTTTCTATTTGGGTATTTATTGTTATAGTATCACTAACACATTAGGGACTAGAATGGACAAACTTGGATGAATCAGAAGAATGTGATTGTATATGCTGTCAAGAACTTTGAGGATGGCAAGTAAGAGAGATTTTGCTACCAAAGGTTGTTAGCCATAATTCTAACTTTCTGACTGCTTATTATGAATATTTTCCACTAACTTTCATTTGGCAATTGTCAGAGACAGATATTCTACATGATTTTGAATAAGCATATTCTTTCTTTAGTACTCTTTGGTATTTACCTACATCATTCTTGGTATCTGGGAGTCACAGGTTTCTTTTTTTTTTCCTATTCCAGTTGTCTTAAAGTCTCATTTTTTGTTCATTAGGTATAGTAGAGTTCTTTTTCATAATCTGCTCCTTCCCTTTCTTTCTAGTCTCCCCATGCTTATTCTGAGAGTAGCATGCTGATCTTCCTCCTTTCCTACTGGGGAAGAAGGTCCAATAACTTTCACTTGTTGCAGTCACTTTCATTCATTACTTCTTACTCACAGATTTAGCAGCAATGATCTTTTTGCTCTGGTAAATAAGTGGAGTACCAGTCTAGATTACCTTTCACTCACCCTTCCAGAAAGGACATTCATATCATGAGACAAAGAATCACATAAGAGAGAAAACTACTCAAAAACTAAAAACAAAACCAGAAAACCTGAATTACTGTCCATGAAAAATGATGTTTTACTTTTCTGCTACTTCTTAGAAACTTTAACAGTCAGCAGTACAACTTAGAACTTTATAATTACTAATAATCAATAAGCTTAAAATAATCCTTTAAAGAATATGAGACTTTCTCTTTGCTCATTTACCACCCTGCCCCAGCCAACACATACATAAGTTTTAAGATGATTCCCTAGAATAGTAATACCTGTGATCTAAGAGGTATTTTTCAATAAAATAGACCTTTCCTGGAACTAGTCTATATTTCTATTTTTGAAGGAAGTTCATATTTTATTCCATTATTATTTTTTCATGAACATGTTTATATCATGCAATTTCTCAGAAATTATGATTTTCCAGAAAGGCACACATTTGCTATTAAGAAAATTACCATGGGACATTAAAGTTTCTTTAATATATGTGATTTTAATGTCTCGAGGCTAACATGAAAACTCAGCTTCATTATAAAACATTGCTTTATCAAGTTAGGCTCTATTTCTCCCCTGCTTGTAATGCTGTTCAGCTCTGACAATCACTGCACACAAAAGCAAAACCTGAAAAGCTGAAGAGCCTATGAAGTCACTCTTCCTCCTCACTTTCTGTACAGCATTTTTGTACACTATAAGTAAAAAGCTCCGTGGAATCCTAGGCTGACTGTGTCAGAAAGGACAGGTGTCATTAAAAGTAATGTCCACCACCAATGTAGTCTTCAAAATAGTATACTAAATGGAAAGAAGAGCATTTTGTAGAGCTGTTAAGGTCAGCCATGTCTTGACTTCCAAACTCAAACCTGCAAAGCTGCCCTGTAGCAGATGATGCTGTTGTTCCAGACAAACAAATGTATCCACATATAGATAGGTTTCTATGAATTTAACACCTGTGTGCTTAGTCTAGATTTCTAATTATATTATTCAACTGTCTGCACTTTATTAAATAACATCTATTAAAATCTACCAATATCCTTATGGTAGATTTTCCCCTTGTCCAGAAGTGACTTAAAATAAAAAAAATAAGAATAATGCATGCTTTGTACAGAGGAATAAGAAGTTTTTCTAGCCAATTATAGTCTGAATTATTATCTGAAAATAACAGTAAAACCAAGACATGGTTTTTTAGGTTCGTAATTCATTCAGAAGGTTTCAGGGAATCCTCAGGATCCCATACGTACCTGTGGCACATGATCCTTCAGACACCACAAGTATCTCACTCTGCTGTTTGCAGGCAGCCTGCCGCAGGTAGCACTCATTCTGGTAGCTCTCTCCATTGGAGCCACACACAGGCACGTAGTCATTGTTGCACTGGGGAACACATAGATGTAAACCTATGGTTAGTACTGCAGTCGGCTTGCTTCTGACTTTTTCAACAGAAAACATCCTTTACAACAAAAAGCACTTGTCTTCATTTTTAGTGAACCTCCTTTTGTCCAATAAATCTTTGATCTTGCAAGGGAATTATTCAGAGATAAACAAAAGCAGTATCAAGTCAACCACCTAGGCATTTGATTCGGATTGGGGAGAATAAAGATTTTAAATTGATTAGGCAATTCCAAAAAACTGATCACACGAGCAATACTAAAAAAAGAAATAGCAACAAATATATTTATATTATTTAATAGGTTTTCAGATATATGGTTCAGCTGGGTTGGAGGGAGAAATTAAAACCTGCTATAAAATTAAAACTATTAAAAATAGGTAGTATGTAACATCTCTCTGTTTAGAGAGCAAAAGGATATAACTGAAATGTCAGAGAATTTAGTTATTCTTTAGCAAGTTAATTTTTTCTGTTAAATTTTAATCTTTATAAATGTCTAAATATTTGAATAAGACATTTGGATTAGCACTTATTTTTTTATATTATTAGATCATAGGATATTGATGTAGATGCAGAGTAGAGAGAAATAAACAATGAACTACAAGGACTAAAATTCAGTAACTACTGAACTATATGTAAATTTTACTGATTATTCAAATGTATGACAATTAATACATATTTCATAAAAAGAAAAGTTCACTTAAAAAGTTTTATAAAAACGTATACATTTGACAATAGAAATTAAGCAACCTACAGGGTATACTCATCATAATATAATCACAGATTATTAGAAATACTTTGATCTGTTCTATACCAGCTAATTATGCCAGAGATGTGATTATCTCATGGTTACTATTACAGTATGTTTCACTGTTAAATTGTAACATATATAATGACAAAGATAATTATTTGTAATTACTCATCTATGCCAAAATTTGAGTATAGCAAATCATACATATACATGTATGTGAAAATACTTTTTTGTCTTCTACTATATACTTCTTATTAAAATATTTGGATTTTTTATGTGTCATAAATGCCTAACACTCTGCAAAACCAATGATCTAGTGAGATGGCTAGATAAGCTTTTATACACATGTTAATAAACCTAAAATTCTATAGGTTAAATTCAACTCAAGCATTTATGCAATAGAAGAGAAAATTCTTAATAAGGTTACAATCTGATGATTAAAACTTAAGATTTATTTTTTACTTGATTTTTTTTTATAATTTCTGTACATTTTCCTTTTCAATTAACCATTTAACTCTTGCTCTTTGCCTTTATGTAATATTGGCTTAATCATCCTAACAATTTAGAATGGTATAAGCCAATGTTCTTTGAAATGAAAGTCATTATATGGCCCTGCCAGTTGGTTCAGTCGTAGAGCATTGGCTCAGTGTGTAGGTGTACTGAGTTAAATTTCTGGTCATACCACACAGGATAAGTAACCGTGAGCTTTTCTACCCCTTCCCCTCATTTCTCTCTCTCTCTCTCTCTCTCTCTCTCTTCTCCTCCCTTCAGCCATGGCTCGATTGGAGCAAGTTGGCCCTGGGCACTGAGTATGGCTCTATGGCTTCCCCCTCAGGTGTTTAGAAGAGCTAGGTTGCTGAGCATTCCTGAGCAACACCCCAGATGGGCAGAGCATCGCTCCCTAGTGGTTTTGCTGGATTGATCCCAGTCAAGGCACATGCAGGAGTCTGTCTCTGATTTCTCTCCTCTCACTAATTAAAAAAAAGAGTCATCATATGAGCTTTACTTTGTATCAATTAATGAAAAACTTAATAAAATATTTTATTAACAGTGATATGCTTTTCTCCCAATACTAAATCCATATTCTATAACATTAGTATTATGATCATTTTAATTGCTAACATAGTGATTTAGATATTAATTATACCTATTTAAAAATTAAAACATAAAATTATGTAAATATTTAAAATATGACATATAACCCTGGCCGGATAGCTCAGTTGGTTGGAACATCATGTCAGAGTGAGGAGGCTGCCACGTTCAATTCCCAGCCAGGGCTCATACAGGAGGAACAGTTCTATGGTCTTATCTCTCTCTCTCTTCCTCTCTCTCTCTCAAAAAAAGGACATATTTTAGAAATTTTCTTTATTTCAAAAATTTCTAATCTAAACATTCTAGAAGCCCTCTATACAATAATTCCTTTCCAAAGTTACTCTATTGGCTCTCAGATTAAGTCTGTCTACATGGTTATATTTTAAAAACTGTCTTGATTGAAACTTTTTGTTAATGACAATCTTTAACCCAATAGCCAGTTCACTTCTGAGCAGGTGTTATATGTGTAAAAGTTGCCTCCTGTATACTTTCTAAATACATATATATATATATATATATATATATATATATATATATATATATATATATATATTAATTTACATCTGAAAGTTGACCAACAATAGGACTGAACATTTTCATCATTATTGAAAAAAAAAAAGGCAATAGCAAAAGGTCAGTGAAGAGTTGGATTTTCCAATGAGCAGTGATGAGGAGACAAGAAATAAGTGGGGCTGGTGCTCTTGTGGAACCATGGCCAGGTGGATAAATAGAACTTGACAAATGTGGTGTGTTCAGGACCAGGGACAGGAGAATATAGTGAGGATTTATGAGCACTCACTAATACTACAGTTGTATCTAAAAACATGGAGGAAAGACCATAAAGAAGTAAACAGCTGGTAACATATTATAGTCAGTAGACTTTCTGACCCTATTAGAAGACAGAAGAGTCATAATTAGTGCAGATGACCTGACTAGTTAGCTTCTCTATGCTTGGGTCCTAGTATTATTTTCACTGATTACCTTTTAATCTATATTCCAACCCTGTGAGTAGATTATTTGGGTTCACATTTTATTCTCTCTGATTTCCTAAAATTTCCCTTTTTATCCTCATCTACTTCTGACGATTACTCAGATGTAGTAACTGAACTGGGAGTGAAGTGTGGGTAGTATTTATTATCTCTGTCAAGTGCTAATACACAATGGTGATATACATCTTAAAATATAGAATAAACTGATAAAAAGCTCTCATATGCCACATCTGAGGAATTCAGTGAGCCAAATGTGAACAGTGCTAAAAACAGAGCTACCAAGTTCCATGCACACACCAAAAGGGATATTTATATAGAGCTGTAAAGAGCGTAGCTGCAGATTATCAGCAAGATGTTTTCGGCCCTTTAGTATCATTACTTGCGCTCATTAATATGAATAACACACAAACAAAGCATCTCTAAATCATTAAGGATCAAGAGTGAAAATCTGGTCCTAGGTTTCCCCATTTTTCTCATCACCTTGGTTTAAGACCTTATGTATGATTAAATATTTAACAAGTTTATATCTCAGTTTCCTCATCTGAAATGGTTAACTGCAGCACTTAGGAGAATTAGCAGTGTCATGTTTTTAAAATACTGTAATATATACTTATAAAAAAAAGTGATTTGACTTTCATGGTATGTATTTTAACTAGCAGAGTCTCCACCATCTAACACTGACACTAAAACATGCTTATCTAAAATTAGAAAAATGAAGGAAAACAGGGTAAGTCTAGCATAAAAATAGGGTAACTACTACATTAAAATATGCCAAGTTGTCTGAAATAGTTTAGTGGTAATCATGACATGCTGCTCAGTTTCAGATGAAGGGACATATTCAGATATTAAGTGACTTGCTAAAGGCTACATAGTTGGTTGGTAAGAGAAAAAGACAAGACGCAGGCCCAGATGGTTAAGTCCATAAACATATGTGTCGTACAAACTTCCTCTCAGGAAAAAAGTGATATTGTTTTTCATAACATGTTTTAAGATCTTAAGTTTATTTTCCAAATATATGTTTTTTAGTAGAATGATTTTGTTCCAAAATGTCCACATTGCTTAACAAAGCAGCTATATGCCACACTAGTAGATTCAATGACTTGACACTCTAGAATATATGGAATTCATTTTGTTATAAGTGAACAAAATATTTACGTGAGTTTTTTTTATATGATTTATTGCTTCTTTGGTTAATAAGGATTTCTTTTAGCTGAGATTTCAGCATCTAGAAACTATGCATAACATATTTTATAAATTGTCCACACCTTCCATAAAGTCTGGAATGTAGAAGGTTCTCCACAGATGTTAAGTGAATTCTGCTGTATTGCCAGTTGTCAAAGCCTTAGGAATAATGACTTAGAATATGGTATGTTTCTCTTCCAAAAAAGAAAAAATCCTGTATATGTCCAAAGTCTTTGATCATTCCATAGATATATTTTACCACATTTCTTTACATGGAAACATTATTATGATTTTAAAAGAGTAAGCAAGCCTGTGACTGTGGCTTCAGAGGCTAAGTCATTAAGGATATAGCTTCTACCCGGCACCTTCTCTCTTTCGGGATGCTTGCCCTGGAAACCCAGACATTGTGCTGTGAGGAAGCCCAAACTAGCCCATACAGAAAGAAGCAATGGAAAAGAACCAAGGTTCCCACCTGACAGTCAGACATAGAACAAGAGCCCTGAGATGAGTGCAGAACCAAACTTTGAATTCCATCCTTCACCTCAACTAATGCCAAGGGGACCAGAGATGAATTGTTTCCATTAAGTTATGTCCAATTACAGATTCATGAGCAAAATACTGTTCATTGTTTTGTGCCATAAGTTCTGAAAATTTTGTTATACAGTCTTTGTAAGTAGAATAATTGCATACCTAAAGCATGCTTTATTAAATAAAAATATTTAATATTGAATTAAGTAAGACCCAAAACACGTAAACCTTCATTATATTTTTAAATTATAAAGTGATAGTTGATCATTATTTGACCAGACCTATCTATATATGAATAACTATATATGTCTTCTACTGTCCTTCCTTCTTTCTTTCCCTTCCCTTCCCTTCTTCCCCCTTCCCTTCCTCTCCTTTTTGTTCCCTTCCTTTTTCTTCCCCTTCTTTCCCTTCCCTTTCCTTTCCTTCCCTTCCCTTCCCTTCCCTTCTTCTCCTTTCCATTCCCTTCCTTTCCCTTCCCTTCCCTCCGTCTTCTTTCATTTCCCTTCCTTTACCTTTCCTTCCTATCCTCTTCCTTCCCTTCCCTTCCTCTTCTTTTCTTTCCCTTCCTTTCCCTTCCCCTTCTTTCCCTTCCCTTCCCTTCCTCTCCTTTCCCTTTCTCTCCCTCCTCTTCTCTTCCTCTCCCTTCCCTTTTTTCCATTCCCTTCCTTTCCCTTCCTCTCATTTCCTTTCCCTTCCTTTCCCTTCCCCTTCTTTCCCTTCCCTTCCCTTCCTCTCCCTTCCCCTCCTTTCTTTTCTTTCTTTCCTTCCTTTATCCTTTCATTCATCTGTCTATTCATGCATCAATACATCCACCCAATTATCCATTTATCTATCCATTCATCTACTGTCTCTAAATTTTCATCCCCACAAATTACCAGATCGACCAGCACACAATTTGGTTTACAGATATAAATGTAGGATATAAGATACATGAGGTTGAAGCCCATTTCTGAAACTTATATCATCACCGAATAATTAGTTGTACTATTTTTTTTTCCCCGAAGTTAGAAGCCTGGAGTTAGTCAGACTCTGCATGCACACAAACGGGATCCACTCGGCAGGCTCACCAGGGGGCTATACTCTGCCCATCTGGGCCATTGCTCCATTGTGGCTGGAGCCATTCTAACGCCTGAGGCAGAGGTCATGGAGCTGTCCTCAGCACCTGGACCAACTTTTTTCTAATGAAGTCTTGGCTGCAGGAGGGAAGACAGAGATAGAGAGGAAGGAGAGGGGGAAGGATGGAGAAGCAGATGGGTGCTTCTCCTGTGTGTCCTGACCAGGAATCAAACCCAGGACTTCCATATGCCAGGCCGACACTCCTCTACCACTGAGTCAACCGGCCAGGGCCAGTTGTACTATTTTGACATTAAGAGTTCTCCCCAATAAATTTGTAATTTTGTATTTTGTTTGTTTGTATGTTTCTTTTTTGCATGTATAATGTCCTGGAAAAAATACACATTTGGTGTCAAAATATCTTGGTTCTTGCTTTAAGATCATCTCCCAATGGTAAGTTACTTATATTTATGGGCCTTAACCTCTTTATCGTTAAAAAGAGCAAATAATTATTTTACTCATTTATGACAAATAAATGAGATACAACGATCTTCTTTATTCATGGTTTACAGTTAACATCAGTTCAAAAATATTGAACTGAATATTCATGAAATAAACAATTCATTACTTTTAAATTGTGTGCCTTTCTGAATAGCATGACGAATCTCATACCAATGCACACCATCTTACTGGGATGTGAATCATCCCTTTGTCTATACACTCCCTGCCCATTAGTCACTTGGCAGTTATCTTGGTTATCAGATCAACTGTGTAGTATTGCAGTGCTTGTGTTCAAATAACCCTATTATACTTAATAATGGCCCCAAAGTGCAAGAGTAGTGATGATGGCAACTCGGATATGGTAAAGAGAAGCTATAAAGTGTTTCCTTGAAGTGAAAAGATAAGTACAGTACAAGATATTTCTTGTGTGTGAGAGAACACATTAGCATAACTTTTATTACAGTATATATTTTTATTTTTCCATGTTATTATTAGTTATTGCTCCTAGCCTCTTACTGTGCCTAATTTATTAATTAAACTGTCATAAGAATGTATATATAGGAGAAGGAATACTGAATATAATGAGTTAGTATTATCCTTGGTTTCACTTCCACCAGGACACAGGGAACTACTGTAATATGTTTGAAGGGTAAAATACATTCACTTTAAATCATCTAAAAGAACTAAAGAAAACTATATGCTCACTTTAGTGATCCAATAATAATCTAAATAGGAAAATATAATTGATTATATGCACATACACCCTTTTCTCTTTGAAATTTATCTCTCAGCACAAAAGAGCATAGTGTGTATCTTATTTGAATGAAAATTATGACCTAATGTTGTTCAGAACAGTACATAGGAAAATAGATTTGCAGGACTTCTGTCTTTTTATCAGATTCCAGAGATTAAAAAAAAAAAACCCAACAACTCAAATTCATTAAAAAGTGTTGGAAAAGACTGACTTAAGATACTCTTAGTCTATTCTTTGTAAAATTTTACGTTTTCTTTGATCTTCAACTTAATTCGGCCACTCTAGATTCCTGGTATGTGCAGAGTCTAAATTCTCCATGAGGGAAATATTTGCTTTCTCCTGACAAACTGATAACAATTATAAAATACAAACTAATACCAGTACTAATCTAGTAATAAACTTAAAATGCTAAAGGCATTAGGAAAAGAATTTTTCCATTTGTTATTCAAATTTGCAGTCATTGCCTTCCTTTTATCTATTCCATACAACAATTCTTTAAATTAATGACAAATTTAATTGGTTGACTAACCATGAAAACACAAATATCTTTATTGATAAAATGTTTTACCAAAACCCTTTGTGGAACCTGAAAACTGAACACCATTCTTTTAAGGAAAAAAATTATACATTTCTTTTTAGTAGTATGCATCCACTTAGAATTTTGTGAAGTCTTTTATTTTGTCTCATTGAAAAATCTTGTTAGAATTATGGCCTTCCATTTGAGGAATATTCTTTTTGATCCATTTTACACTGTCTATAAGCTCACTTCTTATGTCTTGGGTATGAAAATAAAACAAATTTATAGAAATAATACATCGAAAGCAGGAAAAAAAAACTTGTGGGTCTTTAATGATTTATCCAACTGCATCTCTCTTTTAGTTAACATTTGGGGAAAGTATGAATTGGAGAGTTCTCATGCTCATCTCTCTCATGTAGTTCATTGAAATAATATAATTACATTATTCAAGGTGGCTGGAGACCTTCCAGGTTGGTCTCACATGCATATTAAATATGCAAGAATATGTTTTTAGCACTATAGAATGGTCTGGTGAAAGTATGATCATCGCATTACTTACCCAACAGGAAGTAGTATGCTTTACAAGTATAAGTTTTTTTGCTTTCATAGAAACAAATAATACCCAAGAGGCTTTTAGTTTATCTATGAGTCAGTCAAACCATATTTAATTGTGAATTCTCTTATTTCTCTCACAGGAAAACTAAATTCAATTTAAACTGTTTAAATTTCATCAATGATCTATATATATTACATACTATAGCAAATAATTATTCCTGAATTTGAGTTTAATATTTTTTTTCTTCTGTATGTTTTTGAAATTTTTTTTTTAGTTTTGCTTACAATCCTGGAAAAAGTTTTCCAAACCCCACATATATAGTTTTCCTTATGCACATATTTCCTGGTTAAACCTTACATTAGAATTCACATGTATTCCTAATTCAGTAATACCAAAAGTAAATATAAGATATTAGAATAACATGTATGATATTTGAAAGTATATATGATGATATAAACATTTGGAGAGAAATGAAGGTTTATAATTTCCATGGTAAAAAGCATTTGTTAGATGATGACTATAATGACATTGATAGTTCTATCTTTAATAGTTACTAATAATCTAGTTTTGTCAATAACAGCGCTGCAATTTCTTTTTATTTTTATTAATTTTTTAAGAGAAGGCAAAACACATCTTTCTTATGCTTATAAAATTATTGTGGTTATTTGTAATCTTTTGGATTCCTGGGAGATTCAGTTATAATTGAAGATGGCACCCATGAAGCACTGACATATATTAACAAATTTTATGATTTCCAAAACTACCACAATAGTTTTGAAGTCACATTAAGAACTTGTTAATTGAAAAATTTAACCGGATTACCAAGATAATAAAAGTGAAGACCATTTAAAAAGATAATGATATGATCAAAAGATGATAGTCTCAATGAAAAAGAACAAAGTACAAATCCACACTTCTCATCCACTGGCTATTGACTATTACCTGCAGTAGATGACTTATTAAAATGCATGCTAAAAGAGACAAACCAGAGGAACAATCTGAAACTTCTACTTCTATGGCATTTATAATTGTGGCACATGCATTTCTCCAATGAACATATGCCTTCTTGACATAAGTTGGCTCTCTTGCTAGTACTTCTGCTTGGTGCCAGCTTTCCTTTTAGCTTGCATAGCTATAAATTGCCAAGCGATGGGCTGTAAAGGGAGATCCTTGCTTTGTAGTCTCATTAATGAATCAGAAGATGCAAACATCAGACTTCTTACCTTAAACTGACAGACGCAAGTCACAGTGTCTCCAATTCTTAAACATTCCCCATCAAATTTGCAGGTGTTGGTGTCACAAAGGAAGAGATCATTTTCTCTGTCATCATAACCTCAAATTTAAAGAGAACACTCCAGTCATTAAAAAATGTTATACACTCCAAAAAAGATAATGGTATCTTGAAGCTTTAAAGAAACTACTCTAAATTTTAATTCCGACAATGGCTATATTGCAAGGTCATTCTACTGATAACCTAAACAAAAATAATAATCTAGTTTAGTAATTAATATTTGTTTCTTTTTTCACAGTTTCATTCTAGTCAATTCTTTTTTAATACCCCCTTTTTATAGTGCTATTTTATTTTAGCTTGGGTTAATACTGGCAGTACTGAATGAACACTTAACATTTGCCCCCTAGCCTCCTTATTTTTTTCTCATTAAGTGGACTACAGTTTATGATCTCCACACTCCACATTTAAAAAATGAAATGGTGATGGTCTCTGAATATCATTTTACCATTTCTCCATCTTTAATCATTCTTTTGCTGCAAAGTCTGAAGCAACCCCTTATTTGGAATTTCTCCAGACAAAAAGGAAACAAAGCCCCAATAATAAAGATAAACAGGCACAGTGTTTTCTGTGATGGACTGTCTGGCTCAAATGAAGATTGATCACTTCTAAGTTAACAGGGGTGTGTGTGTGTGGGGGGGTGCCAGGTTTTTGACAATCTGCCTGGAGAACTAGTTCATTCTCTTTAGTTTCTGCTGATCCCTTTAAGATATCTAGTTAAGGATTTCTTCATTGCCAATCTCAATTTCACATTTAAGTTAGTTATTTCCTAAAACAATACTACAGTTAGAGATGAAGCAAACCAATCATCTTGAACTACAAAACTATCAACATTTCATACAATTGATTTTGCTGGTTGTTTAATATCCTTATGACAAAGTACCTAAAAAGTGATTAGGCACTTGCTAGGTGGGAATTAGTCTTTCCAAAATAACATGCATGCACACACGAACCATGAGTAAGTTTAAAAAAATACATGCTGAGTTTTACAAAAATGCAAAATTTAGAAACTGTAATAAACAGAACAAAAGCAATCTATTGACCCAAATCTAACAGGGTTGTAAATCTTAACTTGTATTTAAAAAGCACAAACTGCAGTGATGCATAATAATTTTTCTCGTGGAATTTATATCACTAACAACCCCAAATACATATTATTTCATCCTATAAGTTTCAATTGGTCATTACCTCCTCTCCAAAGTTACATGCACTTAAGCTCAGGTACATCTTTTGAAAGCCACTTTATTTACAGCCAGAGGTAGCTACAGAAGGACCATATTTACGGAAGATGAAAAAGTACATACACACTTATTAAAACTGGAGCAGACCATACTTAGGGGACAATACCCAAGCGTGTAATGGAGTTTAAAATGTCAATGAAATCACACCACAATCCCGCCCGGTATACTAAGGGTTGTCATACTGAAATGCAAAGCCAGGTCGGAGTGCAGCAACTTCCATCCGCCAGTCCTAAATCATTAGGAAGCTTCAGCAAAGCAAAACCTGCCAAGCTCTCGCTTTCAGACTCTGAAAGGACCCAAGCGAGAAGAGAGACTGATCCATTTCAAGGAAGTCTGCTCAGAAACGGAGGAGTCAGTGCCTAACCAGGTCGGTTCCGTTCTCCGCACCTTCGTGTGTGAGCTTGACCGGCCTTGCTCATGCCCACACCTGGCCCGGGAAACCTATGAATGATTCTTTTCTCAACTTCCCTCCACCATCTAGGAGCTTGCAGAGGCAAGACAGAGTTATCTGTAGGCTGCTAAAACAACGTCCTTTTGCAGCCAAGGAGAAAGGGGGAAGGAGGGTGGGTTTTTTTGGGGGGGGCACAAAGAGAGACAAATTAAAATTTTCGAAATCCAAGCTTCCCAAGCTCCTTTAGACTCTGCGTGATCTGGTCTTGAATGCAAGACCAGAGCGCCCTCATTGCACTTTTGCCAGTAATCTGGGTTTCCCCTGCAGTTACCATTTGATTTATTGCTTTCTCGCTCGTTCTTTCTCATAAACTTATATCTAGCTCGTTCTAGGTAGACTTTTTTCTTTAATGATGTTAAGGATTCTGTTTAAGTGTTTCCCCAAGGACTGGTGCTTTCTTCAATGAATCCACAAAACCATCCTGTTTAATTTTTTCAAAATCTTCGCCATTCTAATTTAAATACAACAATGCAAAGGTTCCCACATCTGCACTTTCTGCTCTCCCCAGCCCCTTCTCTCGCCCCCGCCTTCCTTCCCAACACCAGCGGCCTGGAACAGTTAGTTCTCTGTGCTTTCCGGGTGGAGGTCAGTCATCTCAGGGTTTTGGGGCGGTAGGAGTCAAAGGGCTGGGGGACGCGTTAAGGTAGGTTGGTAAGTGCTGGAAATGCGCGTTTTCTTTGCGGGGTTGGGAGGCTGGGGATTTGGACTTACCAGAGCAGTTCCAGCCGGTAGGCGTTTGGCAGTCACTTAAGGAGGTAGGGAAAGCCGCAAGCTTCACCGGGCGGGCTACGATGAGTAGCATGACCGGCAGCAGCAGCAGCCAGCAAAAGCCCTCGCAAAGTGTCCAGCTGCTGCACTGCCGCGGGGACTCCCACAGCACCATGACTAGTTCGCGCAACTCTGCAGCAGCAAACGCCTTCCGAAGAACACACTATCGCAGGGTCCCGGCAGCTGGCTACTGAGCATCCCGCGGACCGCGGCAGCAGAAGCAGCGGCGGTGGCAGTGGCACCTGACGGCAAAGCAGCAGTCAAACCCGCGCATGATCTCCAGAGTTTCAGCAACATCCAGTGACCCTGCTCAGCTCCGGCAGCGAGAGGGTCGTCCGCTGAGAAGCTACGCCGAAGACGCGGGAAGCTACTGCCATAAGGAGGGGGTTCTGGGGAGCGGGAGCTGCAGACCAGAGTCCGGAGTCAGAGGATAGGAACCCAAAGAGGCAGGGTGGAGGAAAAGTCAAAACGCCCCGCAGCCTAGCAGCCGCCTCTCGCGTACTGCCGTCCGCATCCCTCTGGCGTTTGGGAAGCAGCAGGTCCTTAGCTTGCCCGCGATCACGTGGGAAGAAATAGACGGGCACTGATTGGTGGAGCGGGATGCAGGTCCCGGGAGGGAGGGGTCGGCGAGGAGGTGCTAGGAGGAGGCGACAGAGGATGCCACAGATGGGCTAGCTCGCCAGGCGCTCGCCCGAGTGGAGCTAGGCGGACAGGGCTCAAGTAAAAATCACAGGCTTCTGGGTGGTTGAATCCCACACCTTTATAGTATACCACCTGCCCTTTTGCTCTGGGCTCCCTATGGAGGTCTGGGTTCGCTGTAGTGTCCCGCTAATGTACGTGACCCCCAACTGCGAGCGTCGGCCGCAGTAGGGTGTCATCTCCCAGAGCTGGAGCTGGTGAGGGCGGAGGTACCGGAGGAGCGGCAGCAGCAGGGCAGGGAAGGGAAAGAGGGCAAAGGAGAGGGCTTCCAGCGGGCCCCCGGCACTCCGGCGTGCGGTATCGCGCCGCCTGGCTGTAACCCGATACAGCCTGGGGATACGCGGCGGAGAGCCCAGGGACATTTCTAGGGAGTAGCATGGAGCTGGAGAAGGTGAAAGGCGGTGGTGTGAGCACAGCCTTGGTCGGCCTGAAAACTGCAGCAGTTCCCACAGGAACCTGAGATCCTGAGGCAGCTTGCCTAGCTGGCTCAACCAGCCTTCCAGGTTCTCTCCTCTTCCTTTTCTCCCTCTCTCTTCTGCCCTCCCTGTCCCCCTGCAGCTCCGACCCAGCCCGAGGAACCGAAGGTTTGAAGCCCTCTTCCTATCCCACGCTTCTCTCCTGTCAGGAGACTATTTGTGTGGCTGCTTGGGAGGTGCGGACAAATGTGTTTAGAACGTCAGATTTGGTCGGGACAAGTGGTCAGGGAGAGGAAGGGAAGGCTCCTCTGCATCAGCAAGGGGTGGGTGGCCGGGATCATCCTCCGGGAAGCGGAATGGCTCAGTTGGATCCGCGGCGCGGGTAGTGGCCTTGGGAGCTTAATGCGGGTCTCTGCCGGGCCGTCAGTGCCCAGGGCGAGGCGAGAAGGTCTAACTTGGCAGGAGTGTCTCGCTCTGCGCCTTTCTTTCTTTCGCTCCAGCCAGCGCTCCGCAAACGACGTAGCAGGACCCGCCTTCCGTCTGCTGCATTCTTCTTGCAGTTAGACACTCTTTAGATTAATGGTATTCTAGTCCCTAGTAACGGGACCCATAGCTTCCTGGGACACAGATGAGGAGGAGCATCTTTCTCTCTTGACCCGGTCGTTATTGCAGTAACAGTATCTTGGAAGAGTTTTCTTTTCCATGTGATCGTTTAGTGATTCAGTATTTTTTTCTTTTCTCCCCTCACCCTCCCGCTGTATTCCTCCTTCCCCCCCCCTTCCTCCATTCTCCCTCCTTCCCTCCTGTTCCCCCTTTCTTCCTCCCTCCCTCCCTTCCGTCCTCTTTCTTTACCTCTTTCTTTTTTTCTCGTTAAATTTAGCCTTTCTCTCTCTGTGTCACCTGAATTTCGAGAGTATTGTTTGATAACATCTCTCGGGCAATTTGCATTCATCACCAATCATTTAAAAGAGGCACCAATATACTTTGAAAACAGGAACTATCTACCCTTTGCAGGCACCGCCAGGAAAAAAAAAATTGTACCCGAAATTTCTTTTAAGTACTTTAACCTCCAACCTCCTCCCACTTCCTTGCTTTTTAACTTCTCCTTTGAGAGATGTGATTGTGCAGCACCTCAGCGCCTCAAAGATTTTTTTTTTCCTTGTGTGAAACCTATTCCTTTATCTCACATCTCCGCCTCCTCGGGGATATTGCCCCCACTTCCCGCCAACCTCCAAAGATTTCTGAATCTCAGTGCCTCTCACTCCTGCAATTAAGCAGCAGATCCCAGCATTCTAGTCGGTGGCATCTCGCTTTTCACTGACGAAGACTCCATTAAAACAGATCAATTTGCCCAGACGCGGGAGGCATCAGAAAATCGGCTTCTAGACAGAGCAGCTAAATTTTTAAGGAAACAGAATGCCATTAGACAGAGCTGCCAGACGATATTGAAAGGGAAAAAAAAGTGTGTGTGTGTGTGTGTGTGTGTGTGTGTGTGTGTGTGTCTAGAATCAGAGATGTCTTTCGCTGCCCCCTTTCATCAGCAGAGACAGCAACATAAATAGAAGCTTAATGTAGATCAAGATTTAACAACTCCCCAGTTCAAGAGTGAGAACATACCATTTTCCATAGCAAAGCTGGTGTGGTCACTAGTCAGGCTTATGAAAAGTCCTTAAAAGTGTTTATGCAGTAATTATTATAATAAAACAGGACCTGCTAAAATTTCAGTGCTTCGCTATATAAGTAGAATTTCACAGAACCTCTGAGCAGAGTAAAACTGTTATTGAATTCTCTGCTGAGTAAATTTTTGGCATGCTTTCTAGCAATAAGCCCTCTTCCTAAGACATTTTGCCCAAAGTAACTTAAAACTCCAAAGGAGTTAATTACCAGTTGTGACTGGTTAACAAATGCAGTTACTTCCACAGAGGTTCTTTAAATTATTTAACAGTTGGAAGCAAAGCCTTTCCAATAGGAATGCTGTGATTCTGTTCATCTTACTTTGAACTTAGTGTTATAGTGCCACCAAGAAACAAATTCTGAAACTGGCAAGCACCACCAAGTGGCAGAAGAACATCATTCATTGAAAAGGCCATAGTATTATTGAATACATAAATAAAATATATATACATTGGTTAGCCTCATCATTAGTACAAAAAAAGTAGACAGGCATTAAATTTTATAGCAATGAAGATTAGATTAGTGATTGGATTAGTACTTCAACTTTCCCCCGAATAGAGTCCAATCATATTACTTATTAGAATTGAATTTAAACTAGGACTACTAATTTTAGCTTGCACTGGGTGTTCTATACTTCCTACTAATACAACACAATCATACCATTAATTTGTAAAAAATTTTTAAGTTGTACACATTTGTTTTTACTATTTCTGAGTTGAAACAGTTTGTTTATGACACACACACTCTAGAATTGACTTAGAGAATGTAAAATAAAGTTGTAATATTTTTAGGTAGAAATAGCACAGAAATATTTTTCTAGAAAACTTATTATTTATTATTTTTGCACTTGGAAAGGAATTCATTAGGAAGTGGAGCAGAAAGTGACTTAGGTCTTGCTTTTCTTACCCTCTGAGAAAGGAAACTATAACTGAGAACATATTCACTCTGTCCATGCAGCCTCTTGGCCTGCCCTTTTTATGAAGCTTCAGTTGACCCAAACTCCCAAACTCACTAAATCTCAATGATGAGCAATGAGGTTCAGTGGCCATGGTTGGAATTAATATGAATTACTTGAGGGGCTTTCTTTTTTTAATAGACAAATTCCAGGTTTCACTAGAAGGGATTCTAATTGAGAAGTCTGTGGTTGAACCATGGAATCTATATTTTAATATCATCTTTGAGAACCATGATACACCTATATGAAGAGTTAAAGGATATCTGGATTCTTGCTCAGTTTTCATAGGACTTTTAGCAGAGAGATTTCTAAGGCAGGGTAAAGGCTTATACTCAGTGTGCCAATGAACTGTTGTACATATATGCCTATCTACATTAAGAATTAAAGTTTTGTATGCATATGTTCACCAATATGAATTAAGCTCCTAATATGTCTGACTTAGTAACTTTGTGACTGTAGAAGTTTTCTTTATTTGAAAATGTGGATAATAATAACACTTATCTTCTAGGGTTCCTCTGAAGATTAAGGGAAGTATAATATATGATTTAATTGTGATGGCCTTGGGAAGAATACCTACAGAAAGAAAGAATAAATATACAAATATGTGTGTGTAGTTAACTACATTTATATATACACTTAAATGTAGTTAAAAGTAATTAAAGATACCAAATTATTTATCTGCAATATCAAAGTACACAATATGTTGATTATTGATATTTAAATACATATAGTAAGTATCATTTTCATCTCTAATGCAATCTTTTGTCTTTTAATTTCTAGCTCATCTCAGATAGGTAGATAAATAGATAGACACGGATAATAATGTTCCAAATAATTATTTCCTTTGTTTTTATTTATAATTTATTAATATAAAATGCATTGTATATTATTGTTAATGAATGAATACATTAGAACCCTAAGTGTTTAATTTGTAGATCAAATGACATTGACTAAGTTTCAGAGGAGTTATCTTTATTTCTGTTTGATTTTTTTAACTGATAATAATAAAATTTGCTATTTTCCAACTTTTGATGCACAAATAATAAGCAGTGATTTAAGAAATAATTCCATAATGTAAGTTTTCTTATGCCCATAATTATTTTTGATAGTTTATGTTTAGATTTATAATTTCAATACTAGAGAAATAGTTTACTCCCTCTTAGAGCAGTGGTCCCCAGTCATGACTATATATTATAATCACCTGGAAATTAAAAAATACTGATGCAGAATTCCCTTTACAAATTTAAAATCTCTGGAGGGGAGGGAGAGGCATTGGTATAATTATTTTAGTTTCTCTGGTGAGACTCTGGTAAGTAGCTCAGTTGGTTAGGGCATTGTCCTGACACACCAGGGTTGGTGGTTTGATCCCCTGTCAAGGCACAAACAATAATCAACCAGTGAATGCATATAAGTGGAAAAAAAAATTGATGATTTCTCTCTCTCTTACCTCCTTTTTCTCTCTCATCTAAAATCAATTCTTAAAAATTTAAAATTTCCATCCTGATTGTAATGCATACCATTTGTTCTTGATAACCACTGCCAACAGGAAAGTGAATGAATGGATGTTTCCTCAGTATCAAAATTATCCAAGTATAACGGGTAAAAAGAGTGATTTTTTTAACTTAAAACTTTTAAAGTAAACATCTCACAAAAGGTGCTCTTTGACTAAGATATGCAGCAGTTAATTTTGCCAATAGCCTGATACTGTATTTAATTTGATCACAGTCTTATCTTAGGTCTTAGATAAAACATTTTTTTCAAATCATTATAATTTCTTTTTTTTTCTATATTTTTTCTATTTCCTTTTCTTCCTCTTTCTTTCTTTCTTTCTTTCTTTCTTTCTTTCTTTCTTTCTTTCTTTCTTTCTTTCTTTCTTTCTTTCCTTTCTTTTTCCTGACAGAACCAGAAGCTTGAATTAGTATGCCAAGAAACTGCTTTTTATATATGTCTTTGTTTTCTGGGGGGCTTCTATTGAACTAAATTAGAAGTGGGTTACTCTCTGGCTTTCTGAAAAACATTGGTAACAGTCGTTCTTACAATTTGTTTTAATATTCTATTTATTTTTTACAATAAGTCTCAATCACTTCTCCCTCTATTATCTATAACGTTGATTTTTGTTTGTTTTTGTTCTCATATTACTTGTCAGTGACATAGTAGGTCTCTCAAGAACTAATGTTCTCAACCATATTGTTGCTCTTTCTAACCAAATGTTTCTCCACTCCCCCAGAAAGAAAAAGAAATGCAGGGGAAAGACTTCTGTTATAAGTCTGGGAAGTGCTTCTCAAAAAGACCCCTCAGCTCACTGTAGCTTCACAATGAATATTTGCATTTTAAAGGTTTTGAGAAGTGCCCCCCCACCTCACAATACAATCAAACTAAACACCTGAAATAAAGCTAAACTCAGGTTTAATTTTATTGAATTCAGATTTTCCAGTATTATTTGATCATGAAATATCTTTTAGCAAGAAAATAGTACAATAAACTATGGCAATAATTTCCACATTGCACACTATTAGTAACAACAGTTTAAAGGAATAAAACTTATATAAAAAAAGTATGTCATCATGTTAAATGAGAGCTAATCATTCCCTTTGACTTTTCACAGAAACACCAATAAAGCCAGCTCACAGTAGAGTAACTACTCCACAACTTTATTTTCCCATGTGACTTTCATAAAAATTTTCATAAACAGCCTGACCGGTGGTGGTGAAGTGGATAAAGCGTTGTCAACCTGGAACACTGAGGTTGCTGGTTCAAAACCCAAGGCATGCCTGGTCAAGGCATGTATGGGAGTTGCTGCTTCCTGCTCCTCCCCCTTCTCTCTCTCTATCTCCCCTCTCAAAAATAAATAAATACGAATTATTTAAAAAAATTCATAAACATCATAAACATTTTGAGAAATTAAAATTACAACCCCACCACCTTTAACCTTTAAAATTTTTTTCTTAATATTCCTGTATCATATAAACACTACATTAAATACTCTCATTTCTTTCACAGTGATAGTAACATAGAATCACATATGTCTGATAACTACTTTCTGAAAAGCTGTATCTAACATTGTTTAACATGCAAAAAAAATGTATAAATAGAAAAGTTAACAAGATATTAAAGAGAATTTGATTGACTTCTTTGTACCACACTACAAGGGGTCCACAGGTTATACAGTTTATTTTTACAACAGTGATGTAACCTGAATTTTGGTGTAAGTCAAAACACATCCTAACCTGTGTAACTTATTTATCTTAACAGTTGTAAACTCATAATTCAAACCATAAAAACAGAACTAAGCCACAGAAAATGAAAAGAATATACATATACTGTACTGTACACTGTACTGCTTATTCTTCTGCCACACACAACCAAAATACTTTGCCCACGTAGTTCGTAAGTATGATGCTAATGGCATAAGTTAAAACACTCAAGTCTGATTTTTTTCAAATTTTTATGGGAGTGAGCATCATAAACTTGAAACTTCATATGTTAAGACTGTCATAACCCGAGGACCTCTTGTACTTACCTCTTAGCTTTGCAACATAAATCTGGACACTTAGTTTCTCACCAGCTATTATTAGAGCTTCCGATAAAATGAAAAGGTAAGACCACAAGACAGATCAGGCAACTGTGAGTTCATGAGTTAGAATTAGGTACTGACACACGTTGGGTGTCCATGGACAAGTTACTTAGTTTGTCTGAGCCTCAGTTTCTTGTCTTGGCCAGACTTTTTTTTTTTTTTTTACCTGAGTAATAAAGAAACTTAGCTTGGTGTAAGAAGAAGATGCTGTGTAGCTCTGGGAGAGAAAAGGGGTAGGTTTCAAAAGGGACTGAAATCTGCAAATAGAAAGTCATCTGTGGCTTTAAGGTAGACATTCATTTCATCTTTCTGTGATTTCATTATTTTTTATTTTTTTGCATTAGGTATTTCCACTCTTTTCCCTCTTGACCAGTTATCTTTGCAATTCTAACACCCCCATTTTAGTAGTGTTTCTAATTTGCATTTAGCTGTACTAGATGTCTACTGTATATTATGTAGGTATTATTCTGAGATTGTATATATTTTTAATTTTAGTACATCTAATAACAGGGAAGAGATATCTCCATAGAAAATTATTTAATAACAGAAAAACTATTTTTTGTTAGTTTTTGTAAGTTATTCAATTTAGTTTTTATAAAACCTGACTTTCAATATAAGGTTTGCTTTCCCTATATAATAATTAGTCAAATAATACTGAATTTTTAATTTCAGCTTAGAAAGATTATTCTTTGTCCATGTGTACCATAAGGATGTATCAAAATGCTTTATACATAGTTGGCATTCAATGATGCTAAATTAAATTAAAATGCTAAAGCTAAACACATTAATCAATACATCCAGAAAGAGTGAGCCAGGAAAGGTAGTGAAATCACTTTGGAATACCATAAAAGTTCTGTGTCGACCTATTTTATTAAAGAAGACTTATTTTGGATGAAAGAACAGTTACTGAGAAGGTGATGCTTAGAGCACACCTGAGAGCACCTTAATGGTGGACATTGGTGTTGCACTGCTTCTCCTGCCTACATATTTCTGAAGGCGTGGTCTTTAGTCACACTGCCTCTTGTGGGCAGCATTTTTTATTCATGGTGTCAGCCTGTAATTATATCTTTATATTTTGGTACATTTGCATTTCCCATTGTTTCAAGTTAACAGATTAACCACTCAAGTCATTAGACTGTAAACCAAACAAAAAAATATCTTGAAGTGAAATGTGAGCTGTTCAAGTGATAGGAAAAAAGAGAAAGGAAGGTAGGCAGCAGGTGATATTTGGGGGTCTCTCTCTCTTCATATATATGTGTATATATGTTTTTGGACATGTATATATTAATATGAAAAACAATTCATACCACAAAGATAACAATCTTCTGTTCTTTATATATGTGTGTAATACATATGGTAAGTCAAAAGCCTATTCACATATACATGTTTATATATTTATATATTCATATGTGTGCACATGTGTATATCCTTTTGATTTAAAAATGGCTTTTTACCGTACACATTGTTCTGGGTTTTTTTGCTTTACTCACTTAATAAATACAAAAAAGAAAACTACTATATTTGGCT
The DNA here is from genome assembly GCA_037038555.1 of Rhynchonycteris naso. NCBI lineage: Eukaryota > Metazoa > Chordata > Mammalia > Chiroptera > Emballonuridae > Rhynchonycteris > Rhynchonycteris naso. The sequence goes on along the minus strand of CM072997.1, from coordinate 41,282,788 downwards.
GGGTAGAATTCCATTTTGAAGGTCTCATGATTTATTCTGTCTTTAATTTATAAACACTTATTGTATCTGCTAATTAAAATTAATGAAGCACTGATATATGATATACTGTCTTTTCAGCAGATAGTTACCCCACTCCTTCAATAAAGAAAACTAAAGGCCATAATGACAGCAAAAGTGTGCTTTTGAGGTAGCTAGCAAACAAAGCTTTGCTTCTGGGTTCTTAATGACTTTCAGTAAAGAATATATTTAACTTGAGCACAAATGGGAGATATTAGAAATATCTTTCCAATTTAATTCTTATATTTTTGTACATAAATGTTGTAGTTAGGGTATACTTTCTTACAAGCTAAAAGTAATCTATGTGCTGCCGTAGTATATAATGATGCCACTGAAACTTAATGTAATATTAGTTGCCATATTACAAAATTCAATAAAATGTGAGTTTCTTAAACTCTTTCCAAGTGAGTTTAATTATATCATACAAAGAAAGTTGCATCTGTTAGACATACAAAGAACAGTATTTAACATTACATACCAGTGTAGACAGGATAAATTAACCTTTTTCTCTCATAAAACGATATCTTTTTTTTTTTTTTGAGTTATACAACCTTTAAAAATGGGACCTTCCTTCTTACACAGACAATTGGCAATGAATTAGCAATCACACAGTTTGGGGAGAATGGCCAGGACTCTGAACTCCTGTTGGCATCTGATTTCAAGTACTGACTCTGACACTTGAAGCCATGTGATTCTCATCTCTTTATATATGTAACTTGACAGTTACAATATGAGGATTAAATGAGATCTGTAATTTGCAAGGCTGTCTGTAGTAGGAAAGGTATTAGAGTGGTACCTTAAGATACGAATAGAACAACATACGATTTTTTTTTTTTTAAGATATGAGCTGAGACTCGGTCTATATTTTTGTTTGAGATACGAGCGAAATTCCAAGATACGAGTAGTGTTTTGGGAAGTTGCCGCTAGTTGGCTCATTAGCGCACGGGTCTAGTATCGACAGTTTGATATACGAGTTGACTGACTTACGAGCTAAGTTATAGGATGAATTAAATTCATATCTCAAGGTACCACTGTATTTGTTACTTGTTAAAGTGTGTACAAATCAAAGGAAGTTCATGTGATTTGTTCTTTGCTGCTGAAGTCTGAGTCAAAAACCATGACTGGTGACATGTCAGCCTCCAATACTTGTGGTTGTGAAAAAACTCCTCATTGAAGGTTATATTAGACACAATAAAATGTAAATAAGTGAATGTATGCTAGTGTTAAGTACACTGTAAATAACTTTATATATGAAACTTACGATTTTATATATGTGGGCTAATGAATTCCAGAAATGTAGGAAACTTTAAAAGATAGAATATATATACTTTAAATACAACTTAGTCACTCACTTTATCTAAAGCAAAAAAAAAAAAAAACAAAAAAAAAAAAACGGTTTTCTTCATACGCTATCACTTTGGGAAATTTTGATCTGTGATTTCCCCTTAAGTAAATAAATAATAATTTAGGAGTTTTTTTTTTTTTACATTTTAAGAATGGATTTTGTAATTGACCTGTATATCTTCAAGATACCTGGAAGAGGTGAGGAGAGAAATACAATGCCATTGGTAAATGTAGAAAAAAACAATGTTAATTTTATGACCAAATATACTTTTAGTAGGTAAACTGTTTTTTATATATTAGTACTGATATTAATCATAGTCACACACCCTTGCTTCTTATAAAACTGTTTAAATAATTCTCACCATCCTTATTACATATATATTTTAATTTCCATGGGGAGGTCCAGTTATTAAGATTAAAACAGTTATCCAGTGTTTTTAAATTGAGATTTAATGTTCTTGAAAAATACTTTTTGCATTGTCAAGATAAATAAAAAGAGCTGTAAAAAAAGCTTCTATATAACTAGATAGAGTATATAGATTGTAAATATCAGTCTTTTAAAACTGTTATTATACAGTAAATTATTATTTCCTTGTGCACATTCTCTCACTAGCAAAGTTGTACTGGAAATGGATGCTAATAACCTGCATTTGGCTTGTGCTTTAATGCAGTAGAATAGCACATTTCTTAATTGCATATTATTTAAAATGATCTATCATTTAGAATAAAGCTCTGTTTAGAGGCATTGCACACATGATTGGGAGGATATTGTGGTGAAAAGATATCAACGATAACTCCATTAATGTTTAGCTTATACCTACAGCTAATGGACACTAATGCATCTTACATGACATATGTGAAGATAAACTTACAGCATTAATAGACATACATTCCATAACAATAACTTATTTCTCTAACAAGTTCTACTTCTCTAATAAAATATTGTCATGCCAGTGTCATTGGAGTGAAAGGTAAATTAGATAATGCTTCTTTTATTGACGTAGCAACAAAAGGCACTCATCTTGGTTTACAAATTTTTTTTGTATTATTGATAAATATATTAGAAAGTTACATTTCTTAAAAATGTACATTTAAGATGTACATTTTGGGGTGACATAGGTCATCTTCATATAGCTTAAAATTTCAGTTCAACTTTTAAATGTTACTTATTTTTAATTAATCTACTTCATTTCAGAGAAGATTAAAGAGAAAACTAAGCCACTAGATTTCTCATTTTGATACCTCTGATATTGTACACATGAGAAAGCAATCAATCAGTGCAACTATTTTTAAATATGACTTCTATAGACACTCCTAAAGTTATTTCAGTTACAGATTTCTTATCTTAAAATAACTTATCATGAGTTTCATACATATTAAAGTCTAAATAATGTTAATTCTAACATAAAATAAATCTTAAATTTGTTTTCCACATCAACATTCTAGTAACAGCCTGTATCAGAAGTCATCTAAAATTTCATTTATTTTATTACTTATTTTACTGTGGATTTATGGGATCTCTCTATATATTTATAAATAATAGCTACTTATATTTTAGAAGATTACATAATTGAGAAATGTTTAATAGATAAAGTTTTTCTTCCAGAAAAATACTCATAAACTTATACCACAATTTTTTTTTACATAGTTTCAGAAAATTTGAAGACCATTTATGAACCTTAGTATAAACACTTTGTTTTTATCACAGTCATATCTTGTTTATATGGGAAAAATAACATCAAATTATATTAGTCATTTTCAAAAAATAATAATTTGGTATAAAAACATGAGAGTTTATTTCCAAATGCCATGGTTCACTTTGAATTTCTATTATATGAATACATTTTTTTTTAAGCAAGAGAAACAGAGAGAGAGAGAGAGAGAGAGAGACAGACAGACAGACAGATAGGAATGGAGAGAGATGAGAAGCATCAATTCTTCGTTGTGGCACCTTAGTCGTTCACTGATTAATTTCTCATATGTGCCTTGACCGAGATACTCTAGATGAGCCAATGACCCCTTGCTCAAGCCAGCGACCTTGGACTCAAGCCAGCGACCATGGGGTTATGTCCATGATCCCACTCAAGCCAGCAACCCCGTGCTCAAGCTAGTGAGCCTATGCTCAAGCCAGATGAGACCGTTCTTAAGCCCAGGACCTCAGTGTTTCAAACCTTGATCCTCTGTATCCCCGGCCAATGCTCTATCTATTTCCCTACTGCCTGGTCAGGCTACTTTTGGATTTTAAAAAAGTGGACCCATTTAAAGCATGTCAACAGAAGAAGTTGATTGCAATTCAATGAACTAGTTAATATTATATATATTTATATTATTAAATTGCATAAGATTTCAAATTGGGTAATATTGGAGATAAAATAAAATATGAAAATGTATAAAACTCTGTTGAATGAATATCTTTTTTTGTGACAGAGACAGAGAGAGACAGAGAGAGGGACATATAGGGACAGACAAACAGGAAGGGAGAGAGATGAGAAGTATCAATTTTTGTTGTGACTACTTAGTTGTTCGTTGATCACTTTCTCATATGTGCCTTGACTGGGGGCCAATATCAGACCGAGTGACCCCTTGCTCAAGCCAGTGACCTTGGGCTCAAGCTGGTGAGCCTTGCTTAAACCAGATGAGCTTGCACTCAAGCTGGCAACCTCAGGGTTTCGAACCTGGGTCCTCTGTGTCCCATTCTGACACTTTATCCACTGGTCAGGTGAATGAATATCTTATTTCCAAAGATTATGTTTATATATTTTTGATAATTTCAATATTTGTGTATATGTTAATTTAACTTATATATGATGAAAATGTATACCAGTGTACATATGCAAACATATGTATACTGGTATAATTTTAAAAGCATTATGGGCATTAGTGTCCCCATTCCTTTTTCTAATACTCTTTAGAAATAAATCTAACAAAAAATCAATGCTATTAAAAGAATTTTGTAGACCATTTTACAAATTATAGTCACTTTAACAATATTTCTGTGATACTCTTTGAATAAATTATATCTCAGAATCTAGACTGAAATGATTACAGGTATGCAGGCAGTGCAAACATCTACTCCAGTTATTGCTTAGTACATTACTTTGTACATTTTTTGCTTGACTTGCATTACTCATTACAAGAAAGTCTATTGAATTTATGATAGGATACAATAAATAAAGTAAAAGAACACCTCTTATAACAAGAAGGAAGTGACAATACAATTTCAATCTTGTGTTTAATTTTCAAGAGTCAGAGTCTTGTATATCATTCTTTCAACTTTAAGCTTTATTTCTCTTCTACATATTGTTCTGCTGCAAATTTTTAATAACTGTCTGAGTGTTACTTTCTAGGTTAAGGTTTAAATAGGGAGCATTATTATAGCAATGAAATAACAGAAATTGTTAAATCTCTAATCAATTACTTAAGTAAAAAAATAAAAAAGACTATAAAGCTGTAAGATTAACCATAATTTATGAATTGTCTTTTATTTCCAGTTGTTGGGTTGTAACCTCAGAATTTCCATTAACAAAATAAAAAAATGACCCTCCATACAGGACAGATCACAGAGGCAGACTACTCCAGATTGGTAGGTGGCAGGTTTCATTAAGTAAAGCAACTTACATATGAGGCTTCTCCTGGGAACTGAAAGATGAGTAGATCTCAGCACAGCCTTCCAAAATCTTAAGAGTTTATATAGAGATCAAATAGAGTTCAGTCATATGTATCAACTAGATGGTCTCAAAACATTGCTTTTTCGAAGCAATTGAGGCTGTTTTCCAATGTAGAGAATGGGGAACGAAAGTACTTCTCAAGAACAGGGGAGGTGACGATGAGCCTCCAATTCCCAGAGTCTAGTTCTCTGGTCACTTACCCACAAAGACATTCTCCAATATTAACATATTGATTTATTCCTAATAATGTAAGGGAATTAATCCACCTTTCTTACCACCTGGATTTCATATACACAGTCACGCAGGGATACACTAAAGTTTGCAGGTTAGTGCTCAGACATATGGTAGGATTGTACATTTGTTTCTTCCACAATATTAGACATCTACTATGAGTCAGACTTCAAGTTACCTCTGAGGATGCAGGAGAAAACAAGATTGGCAGTCTTAAGAGTTTTAATAAGGAAATGGGTTTAATGGAAAAGATAAGTCCTGGTTGGTTTGCTCAGTGGTAGAGCGTTGTCCTGGCATGTGGATTTCCCAGGTTCAATTCCCAGTCAGGACACAAGGGAGAGGTGCCCATCTGCTTCTCCCCCCGTCCCCCTCTCACTTCTCTCTCTCTCTCCTCCTGCAGACATGGCTCGATTGGAGCAAGTTGGCCCTGGGTACTGAGGATGAATCCATGGTCTCTGCCTCAGGTGCTAAGAACAATGCCCCAGATGAGCAGAGCATTTTCCCTAGTGGGCTTGCAGGGTGGATCCCTGTCCTGGCGCATGCAGGAGTCGGTTTCTGTCTCCCCTCCTTTCTCTGAATAATTAAAAAAAAAGATAAATATTAAATAAGTAATTACACAAATAAGTAACTAAGAAAATTTTCATGGAGGGGTAGTGTGGGCATCTACTGCCCTTTAGAGTATATAATAAGGTAAAAATATCTCATCTAAGGGCTCAGGCAGTTCTTCATTCTTTTCTTCATTCAGTCATTTAAATATTGGAGTTTCACTGGCTACTGTTTCGCTCCCATCCTTTTCTCAATTTCTGCTTAAATCAAATTGAGGCATAATTGTTATAAGAGTTCGAGGAGATACTGCTATTCAGGTAGCAGAAAATCATGACACACAAGTGTTTATAGGGGGAGGAAGTGAGTGGATAACACTGGGGAACAAAATTTTTGTTGCATTCACAAAAATACTTGTTCTTACCTAATTTGAGTGTGCTAATCTCAAATCTGACTTTAGTTTTTCTCTGTAAGCTACAGTTATTTTGTAATTCAAGAGTTTAGGTTTTCATCTTATAAAATTTTCAACAGTTAGTTTAACATAATAAAGTAGAATGTCTTCTTGGGCATCATCTTTGTGAAAATATAATAATGTATATAATGCAATAAATACACTAATACACTGAAAGATATGATTACATCAGAATTTGTCTACAACTTTAAAATAGAATGTATTAAAACACTTATTTTAAAAATAAAATTTATAGAAAACATACTTAAATTCTATTCAGGAAAAAATTTGCTTTGTAGCTATTCTGTTTGTGTACTTGTTGAGGACAATCTCGTTTGATGCTCTAGCAGTAGTCTGCTCATCACTAACAGGTCCAAGATTTTGGGGAAACTTACCAAAGTGACTTTTCAGGAAGTGAATCTTAACACTCATGTTATATCCAATTTCACGGAAAGCCAACAGCATCCTTTGAACCAGAAGTTCATAGTTTTCTGCTTTTTGTTGCCAAGGAAGTTCTTTGTAACTGCCGCAAAAGACTGCCATGCTGCTTTCTCCTCCATATTTATCTTCCTGGCAAATTCTTTGTCACATATGAGGATTCAAATTTTAGGTCCATCTAATACACCTGCTTTTATCTTCTCAAAAAACAAAGCAGGGCCTGACCTGTGGTGGCGCAGTGGATAAAGCGTCGACCTGGGAAAACTGAGGTCGCCAGTTCAAAACCCTGCACTGGTCTGGTCAAGGCACATATGGGAGTTGATGCTTCCAGCTCCTCCCCCCTTTCTCTCTTTCTCTCTCACTCTGTGTCTCCTCTCTAAAATGAATAAAATAATAAAATAAATTTTAAAAAAACAAAGCAGGAAATGCAGAAATAATATGTTGAGAGCATTCACTTTCTCTATTCAAAGCCTGAACAAACTGCTTCATTAAGCCAAGTTTGATGTGGTGTGGGAAAATGATCCTGTCTCGATTAACTACAGGTTCATTCACAATATTTTGCATCCCTACTTCAGAGCTTCACGTTTCAGCCACTCTTTCTGTATCCAGTGTCTCTCCCGAGCTTGGCTGTCCCACAAACACAGAAAGCAAGGATACTTCATAAAACCTCTCTGTTGTCATAGCAGGAAATTGACCATTTTAAGATCCACATAAATGATCCAGTTATGCTCCTCATACTTCAGAAAGTCAAGGACTATTTTTATCTCATTATAATCTTCTTGCAGATGAGTTGAATAACCAGTTGGAACCACTGCATAAACATCACCAAACATTACTTCTTGGCATCAGAAGGAGACCCTTCAGATTCTACAACGATTTCCTCATATACCTTATCAAAATACACTTGATCACCATGTTCACTTTCTTCGTCTTCAGAAAAAATAAAACCATTGAAAACTAGAACCCGGAGTGTCTCAGAGTGTGGGATAGGTCTTATTGCTGAAGGAATATTAAGATATGCAATCATATGCCATTTTCTCTAGCTGATGCCCTTTGTATGGATCAGACAGAAATAACAGTCACTGCTGTGGTCCTTAGATTCATGCCAAACCATGGGAATATCAAAAGGCATTCCTTTGTATTTTCCTTTTGTCCAGTCACAAAGCATTTCCTCACAATTATGACACACAGTATGAGGAGCCCAATTCTTGTCTTTATTGCCAGAGGGAATTTGAAAATAGGTAATATATGTACATGTCACAAATGATGAAATATTGCACCTTTGACGTTGAAGTGTGTAACAGCTGCATATATAACAGAAGGTGTCAGAACTATTCTTACATTTACACCTACTCAAAGAAGTCATGATTCAATCTTTAAACAAAATAAGAGGGTATTTTTATCAGATAATAAGTTTTTACATTTAAAAACAACTACAATTATGTAAAAGTGATGTTTGTAACACATTAATTGCCTTGTGGTTATGTTCAGTCCAAGAGTCATTGCCCTTTAACTCCAATTTAAAAACCAATGCATGCCATTAACTGTAATAAGAAATTAAAATTGCATAAAATCTAGAGCATACACCTAAAAACAGATTTAATATTTGGAATCAGCGATGTAGATATATATAGAGAAAGTTCTAAAATCTCATGCAACAGAAAATGAAAATAGAACTGTTTTCCAGTGTGTTTTGACATAAACTTTAAAGATGCTAAGTAAGATGAGGATGAAAAATGTGCCACTTAAATTTTCAACATGATATTTTTGGTAACTTATCAAGGATAGTATTAATGGAATGGAATCAGAGAGAAGATGGTGGGTTGGGAGGTGATGTTAAGAGATTGACTTTGCTTCATCTGACCAGAAAGCAATCTCTATGAGAATAAGAATTGTGCATCTCTAGCAACGAGCAATATAACTAGCACATATTGTATTCATAAATATTTGTCAAATAAATGAATAAGGATTCTAAAGGGTAAGCAGAATATAAGTTATATAAATTATGCAGGATATTGTACAACAGGTTCAGACTTTTGGTTGTTGCTAAGTATAATGTTTTCAAGGGTTTAACTCAGAGCCTAGCACATTACATTTCTGTTTAAAAATTGTCACTGTAGACCCTGAGTGTGAAATGGATTTTAAAATAGCAGATAAGCCAGTAATAATGCTTTAGTTTTCCCAACTAGGGTGGGGGGTGGAGGGCCTGGAGTAATTGAGCAAACCAAATAACCAGAAAATGAGTCGTCAGAAAGTGGGATGTTTTAAACCTATTAAGTAATGACCAGATCAATGACATTATTATGCATATAATAAATTATAGAAAGTGACATCTCTACTCTTTAAGTTGATAATATTTATAAGATGTATAATTCCTGTTGCTTTTAAATCATTTAACAAATATGACCTCTCTCTGATATCTGTCTAACTAGGGTTATGACAGTATAACTAAACTTGTAGAGATATTGCAAGCCTGTCCTAACACATGAAATAATTTGTTTTTCATAAATCAATCATTCTGTACTGATTTATTTAGCTTTTACCATATAGTCCAAACACTATGCTAACTGTTGTGGATAGAATGGTAAACAAAATATGAATGGTCTCTGCCTCATGATGTAAAAGCAGAGATGAAGATAAAATTAAAATAAAGTATAAGGAGTAGTATGATAAGGTAAAAACCAGAAAATGTTTGGGTACAGCATAAAACATATAGATTAATCCTAGTCTAGAGAGCTAAGAAAGCTCAAGTGAAGAAAAACAATAAGCTGAGACCTTGTTATCCAGGGTCAAATAGAAATGAGTAGGGGTAATATTTTTAGTTAAAAATGATAAAATATTAGATCCAGGATTTATACCTAATCTTGCTCAATAAAAGGAAGTCAATAAGTAGAAAAATATGAGCAATAATGTTTTTGGTAGACAGTGCTAAATAGAGCCTAATCTTGTAATTCATGTCCACCATTCTGAATGTTATTCTCAGGACAACAGTAAAATTAAGAGGCATCCCAGTGACACCACTTATAATTTAGAATTGTAAGCCCGTTGTCATATCGGGATTTCTTGCTTTCGAAGATTTTGTTTGGCTTGGCCTGAGTTCCAATTCCTATACTTGTGATGGCTTTCAAAGCATTCCCCACAGTTTCTGCAAATTTCAAAGGCTTACTATTTTTATGCTTCTTTCTGATTCTGTGATTCAGACTACTTCAGGATCTGCATTTCGACTTATGGCACAAAAATTTACGACTCAACTTCTTCATCTATTTTATAAGCAATCTATAAATTGGGTATTTTATGATTCTAGTGGGCTTTACTAGGAAGAAACTCATGTCAAAATAAGAACTCTTTCATCATCTCCCTGTTCTAATTTATTAAATCTCTCTTTTAAGATGCCAGAAGCAATGTTTTCCCATGTCGTATTTAAAACTATTTTACTCATATTTAAAACTGTTAAGAGTTTTCTCTTTTATAACCAAAATGATTATCAATATATTTTTTCTAAACAAGACAATTTTCTACCTAAGGTGAATTTTGGTGACAGTTATTTACATAGCCCATATACTTTTTATCTTGTAATAGAATAAACAAACACTCTAACTGCCATATAAAAAATGTAACTCATTAGAAAAAATGGCAGATGGAAAGATTAGACAAAGATTTAGGTCATTTTCCTAATTCATTGTTCTTTCTTTTGGGATGGTAGCCTTTCTTAGAATACCTTTTATCTCTCAAGAGAGCACATCTAAGCTTATAAATCTTCTCTATGAATTTAACTTTGCCCCTAATTCCAAATTACCTATGTGTCTCAGCGAAAATGTTTAATAAATCCAGGGAAATGGTAAAGGTAATAGTTTTACTTCACTAACTTTGTTGCCTAACATTCCTGTTTCTTTAAACACCATTTTCCCACTATCATATGTTTATTTCCCACAATACTATTTGTTTCAATGTACCAAAGGGAAGGTTTGAATTGCAACCCAGTAAATAAATAACAATTTTAGGTTTAACACTAAGACCTCAGTATAAGAAACCCTGAGATAGCAGTACAAAGAAAGTGAAACTATGTATGAAGAGATGTTATAAAAAACTATCCAATAAAGAGGATAATTTTAATGGGTGAAGGTAGATATAGAGAGAACAATTACAAAGAAAAGGTGCCAGCTTCTGATATGGCTTGTCAGGATTTTATTTCCTTGCAAAGATTTCTATAGAGCAGGTAACTATTAAAGATAGTAAAAATAAGCTCTTATATTTGAAAAATACAAAGATCATAAGGTAAGTAGTTACAAATGGGCCACAGAATCAAAGTGCTAATACCAATGTTTCTTTCTTTTTTAGCAAAGAGAACAATGAAAAGGTTGCTTGTTTACTGAAGTACAGATCAGCACATATATAAAACAATAATATTAGGCAGTGCCTAACTCTGAGGTTTCGTCTTTGACTCTCTGTTCTCTCCTTCCGGTCTTCTTCTGATTCTGTTCTGTCTATTGTTCTCCACCACTTGCAATTTAAACTATTCTCACTAAATGAATAATTTTTCAATTGCTATCAATGCCTTTATTTTTATCTTTTTCAAATAACAATTTGAATTTTTAACAAGCATTTGAAAATTTTGAAGTGAGTCGATATACAATTATCAATTTCAAATTATTTAAAACCCTTCCTGTCATTCTCTCCAATTTTCTTCTAAATGTTTTTGTTTGTTTGTTTTTGTGGCAGAGACAGGGAGAGTCAGAAAGAAGAACAGACAGGAACGGAGAGAGGTGAGAAACATCAATTCTTTGTGTGGTCCCTTAGTTGTTCAGTGATTGATTTCTTTTTTTTTTTTTTTTTTTTTTTAATTTTTTTTTTTTTATTTTTATTTTATTCATTTTAGAGAGGAGACACAGAGTGAGAGAGAGAGAGAGAGAGAGACAGAAAGAGAGAAAGGGGGGAGGAGCTGGAAGCATCAACTCCCATATGTGCCTTGACCAGACCAGGCAGGGTTTTGAACTGGCGACCTCAGTGTTCCCAGGTCGACGCTTTATCCACTGCGCCACCACAGGTCAGGCCAGTGATTGATTTCTTATATGTGCCTTGACTGGGGAGCTACAGCAGACTGAGTGACCCCTTGCTCGAGCCAGCGACCTTGGGCTCAAGCTAGTGAGCCTTGCTCAAACCAGATAAGCCCATGCTCAAGCTGGCGACCTCAGGGTCTCGAACCTGGGTCCTGTGCATCCAAGTCTGAAGCTCTAGTCACTGCACCACCGCCTGGTCTGGCTAAATGTTTTTCTGATTCCACTCTCACTACTCAATCTTAGGTGCTATCACCTTATGAGCCTTCCATAAGAACTTCTATTATGATTTTTTTGCTAGCAGGAAGGGAATTCCCCATCCGATCTTAGCTGTAGCAAAAGATCTTGTAATAAAGAATTTCTCTGTGGTCTTTATTGAAAAACTCTTATCTGGTTCCCATTTCTTGATATTAAAAAAGCATGGTCATTATTGTGTCTTTTCAAGTGGCATCATATATGCATAAGCTGTCTCTAAATTTTAAAGGAGAGCTGAAATGTGATGATTTTTTATCATTAAGCTTATGGAATCTCCATGGAATGCTACCAAAGTGAAGTGGCAAATTGCAACTATTGCAATTTAAACCATTGTTATATAGATAATATCTATGCCAATAGGTAAATTTAGTTTACTCTATTTGTTTTGTTTCCTGAATTATTTTTGCTCAAGCTTTTGTTCTATTTTAAGGATTATAATGTACAACATAAATACATAATTTTTTTCATGTTTATATTTATTACATATAAAATTGCCTTAGAGCTAAAAGTAAGACAATTTTACGGACAACAAATTTATTGTTTTCCCTGAACAAAAGACTTCTATAGTAGCTCTTTTCAATGCTAGTTTTCAATTTCTCATTGATCCTTCATAGTTGAGGAAACTTATCTAAACAAAACTTAGAAAACATTTCTTTTTTAAATTGCACACTTAGAAGACCATTTTTCTCTACATAATCTGAATACCAGTTAAATATTAATTGATAAATTACACACAATGTCTTAAAAGTTTCTAATTATTCTTTGTTTAATAAAGAAACCTTTTGAAAATAATCTTTAGCTACTCTATTATCCTTGGAAAGACATCAAATTTTATATTTGCTTGGTGTGAATTTCAGTTTTACCATTTAGTAGCTATATGATTTTGAGCAAGTTATTTAACCTCTCTATTTTTGGTTTCTCATATGTAAAAAATGGGAATAATAAGAGGGCTACAAAGAAAATGACATTGTATAACATATGCTGTAATAAACAATACTAAAGAGCTTTGTCTAGTGTTTGGCACATAGTAAGTGTTCTTTAAATGTTATCTGCTGTTATTATAAAGAAAACATTAAAGGATAAGAACTTGGCAACATCGAAAAGAGAAATTCTCTTATTGCATTTATATCACAAGATGTCATTATTGTTGTATTTACTAGCATAAAGAATAGAGGGTCAGTTTACTCAGCACATTCTTTAATGAGTCTGCATTTATTTTTTATTCCTCTTTTACTCTTTTCCTGGTATATGATTATGGTGTTTTTAGACCTTCAGCCTCTTTTCTAGCTTTTCATTGGTGAAGAAAAATATATCTATGTCATGGCAATAGAAACTTTAAGACAGTAAGTTCTTACCCAGTTTAATGGCAGAAACGTGTTATAAAATTAATTGTATTTAATAAAGTGCAAAGTCATCAATATATCATCTATTTTGAGGCCTTACTGGAACATGTTAAATTATCATAATCAATAATGATAAAAATAAAACTTAAATCTGAGAAATTGTAGAATCTAAAGTTTTTTCTTAAAACTGAACAATGTTTCATTGACTGTGTTTTAAATTATGGAGCAAATTATTCACAAACATAAATTCTAAAGTAATGCAATATTTATTGCACCCAGGGAGCCAATACAAACAGGGACTGAAAAAATTTAATCAAACCTATAATTAAAGTATTTTAAGCCAATTAGTTATTCTCTAGTAAGCATTTCATTAGGCAATAGCATTTTGTATTTATATGAATTTTCTTTCATGCTAAGAAACAAAAGAGAAGCAATAACATTTTTTGATAGATATTTATTTGTCCTTTTAAATGTCACTTAAAAATTAAAAGGAAAAAATTAATGTAATGTTTCTACCTAATAACCTCAGAAACATCAACTCTTTGTGTTTAGTAAAATAAAAGAACCTAACAGAATTCTTAGATATAAGAAGTATAGTACACTACTCAGATGGTGCCAGGAAAAAGAAGAAGTGGCATCACTTTATATAGGTGTAACTCACAGCTTCATTTACACACTTTTTTAGAAGAGCAGGTTGGCTTCTATATTGCAAACCAAAGGTGGCCTCACCATTTAAAATTATTCAGGTTGAATAGAAGTCCATGGATTTTATCTCGTTTATCTGCTGCTGAATATCTTAATAGTATTAGAATGAAGGAGGCTAGCTTTTCAGGTTGACTTCTTTTTTCTTTTGAAAGCATGAAATCTGAACAGATGGGATCACAGATTTGGCTTAGTGAGTACTGAAGTTGTTTCATCCACTTTTTTTTTGTCTTTAGAAACAAAAACTAACAGCATTAATTTAGCCTGAGTTTGTACAGTACCAGTATTGTCTATCATAGCTCAATGATGGAGTGTTAACTGCAGCTGCAGATTCAGTATTGAGGCCTTTGTGGTATTTCTTTTTTTAGGAAGCCATTAATAGGGATTTTCTTTTAGTTTAGGGCTTTCCCCCTCTTTATTTGCATATGCTCTTTCAAAATGATACTTAATTTACTAAAAGTTAGCATCAGTTATAAGAAGGTAGTTTAAAAAAATATTTTGGAATTACACTTGAAATAACTCTCAATTATCTCCTATTTCATTAAAAGGAGGAAAAAAATGATTGTATGTTGTGAACTTAATGATTGTATTTATTGGCAGCTATTTTAAACTTCTGTCTTTCTATTGAGTAGTGAGTTGTAAAAATTTTCTGTTATTCCTTGCTGGGTAAACCATTATAATTAAGTTTGAGAATGTCTCCTGTGTTAGGTGCAATACAACTTAAAATCTGGGTTCTCATTTGCCAAAAATGTACTTCATGCCCTTATACTTTGGCAGTCTTTCTCAGTATATCTCAAGATATGTAAAACATTAATTAGAGATTTTAAGAAGTTCAGTGTTATCTCACACAGTACTTTTATGAGCAATGATCATGTATTCACTCATCATATAATAAAAATTGTTACATCATAGAAATGTAAAGCCCAAAAGAAACAGTTTATGTAGTCATACCACTTTGGTATCAGATGAAGCAGTGTGTACAATAGTAAAAAGCTGCTGGTCACATGCCTCTCTAGTGACAAAGCTAAGATGAAACCCCTGAGTTCCAATACAATCTGTTTTTTGTTATCTCATATAACTTCCCAGTGGACTTGATCCCTTGTCGTTGCTTTTCCCTGCAACACACAGTTCCACTAATTCACTGAGTGACACTCAAGCTTTGTTAATTATATTAACCAGAATTCATCCATTGCACGATAGCAGAATAAATCCACTGATACATGCCAAGGTGTAAGCACATTTCCTTTCTCCCGTCCTTTCTTTCATTCTTTTTTTCTTTTTGTTCGAGAGAGAGGGACAGACAGAAAGGGAGAGAGATGAGAATCATCATCTCATTGCTTTGGCACTTTAGTTGTTCATTGATTGTTTTCTCTTATGTGCCTTCATTGGAAGGGAGGGCTACAGGCGACAGTCAAGCCAGTGATGCCTTGCTCAAGCCAGTGATTTTGGGCTTCAAGCCAGCAACCTTTGGGTTCAGGCTAGCAACCATGGGGTCATGTCTATGAGCCCATGCTCAAGCCAGTGACTTTGGGGTTTTGAACCCAGGGTATCTGCATCCCAGCTGATGCTCTAACCACTGTACAACCACCTGGACTAAGCATACTTTCAAAAGTAAGTATTTTTGTGTTTTGTGAAAAAGACATGAAAACTTTCATAATCATCTGAACTAAGAGATTATGTACCTCTCAAACTCATTTAAAGGAAACTTTTTAAAAATATGAAATTCTTAAAAATGACTATGTCAATTGGTTTTGTTATTAATTTTACTCAGTAAATGAGATAATAAAAATGTCTTTGGTTCTTTATAGTTTTTAATCACTTAGTCAATCTTTTTGATACAATTTTACATTTCCTTTACATCACTGTCAAAAACAAAACAAACTTAAATTAACCTTAATGCCATTTATTTATCTTGTAAGCTGATTCGAAAATTGTCACTGTCTTAAATATTTTGGTATAAAAAGATATTTTTGTTTTTAATTCTTACTTCTGTAAAAACAACACATTTTTTTTGTGACTATAAAAATGTTGCCGTGGGCAGAACTTTATACTATATACTAAATGGATTGGCGGAAACACCATACTAGTTACTAAATGAATTTTGAAATCTGGGATACTCAGGATGAAGCACTGAATTATAAAGAGTCCTCCCTTCTTTTTTCATATTGCCACTTTGCCAAGAAGTGTACAGCAAGCATTATCACATATCTATATAGATTTAGATATCTATCTGCATCTATAGTTCTCTCTCACAGATATGAATATATAGATATATATGTATATATCACTTCTAATCATTCTTCAAAATCTTACCTGCACATTACTGCCAAAGAAAATATTGTACAGCCAGTCCTTCTCCAAAGTCAATGTAACTGCTTTCTTGATTGTATCCTGATAACAAGATGCTCAATTATAATTACCTTTTTGCTTTTTTGAATCATAACTTGAATTGTTTTCTATGATGAGTTCCCATAACGTTTTGGTTGTTTATTACATATATATTGTTTGAAATAGACATTTAATGACACTTTTTCTGACTTGAAAATATAATGAGTATTTTATATAATTGAATAAAAATTTCAAGAATTTCAAAAGAAAGATAAAAAAAGTATTTAGATGCCAAATGGTAGCATAAAATTCAAATTTGATAATGTATACGTTTGTGATGACATCAGATTTTCAAAAGTATATATGTATTTATTTCTCAACGTTAGAAACAGGGAGGCAGTCAGACAGACTCCCACATGCACCTGACGGGAATCCACCTGGTATGCCCAGTAGGGGGTGATGCTCTCCCCATCTAGGGTGTTGCTCTGTTGTAGCCCCGAGCCATTCTAGCACCTGAGGAGGAGGCCATGGAGCCATTCTCAGCGTTTGGCCCAACTTTGCTCCAATTTGGCCTTGGCTGCCAGACAGGAAGAGAGAGATAGAGAGGAAAGGAAGCTGGAAGGGTGGAAAAGCAAATGGGTGCTTCTCCTGTGTGCCCTGGCCAGGAATCAAACCCAGGATTTCCACATGCTGGGCCGACGCTCTATCGCTAAGCAGGCCAGGGCCCATCAAAAGAATACTTTAATTCCAAAATTATTTTGCCATTTTTTGTATAGAAAAAAACTTATGTATAACTTATTTAGAAAAATCTTATTTTGCTATTGGCCTCTGATTACTTTTACATTCATTTATTTTATAACATATCCATAAATAAAATGAAAATATTTATTCATTTTTTAAAATATTTATTCTTAAATGTCATCAGACTCATAGTTTTTCTGAAAAAAAGTCTTCTCCTACTCTGTCCTCCTGTTCTTGAAATAACATGATGAAAATTACTACAGTACAGTTAAAATGATTATTCCCAACATTAAAACAATATTTTATATAACTATCATTTTATAATAATTGTACTAAATTGTATTTATTTTTATTTTTAAATGTTGACATTAAAATAAGTTAATGTCTTTATAATTCAATTATCTGATATTTCAATCTCTTCTTTAATTAAGAAAAAATGAAATTTCATATTTGAATCTGGTGGTACTTAAACCAGTAGTTATATATGTGCACTGAGACCCAGATTGGATTTGCAGATGTTAAGAAAGCTGGAATTTTCAGTGTAGAATACCACAGAGAAAAGAAGACTAAAGGGGAGGAAAAGAGAAAGAGAGAGAGAGAGAGAGAGAGGAGAGCTATAAAAATCTGTAAAGTTTCCCCTAAGGCTTTGGCTGAATAGAAATCAATCTACGCATGCATAGGGTGAGACCCCATAAGTCCAGACAAAGACCACTTCTGAGGAAGAAAAAAGTACTGTAGAGCTGTGAAACAAAAAATTTCCAAAACTAACATAGGGTTGAAAATTGTTTTATTTCCAATCTTGCTAAATACATGGACATTTAGTAGCTACCTCGGAAGAGCTAGGCCTTACACAAGAGGTTTAATCAGTCGTATAATAAACATCATTCTAGACCTGTCCTGAAATAATGTAGAAGAAAGGATCAAAAGATCACCATAACCTGCAAAAATTTAACTGCTTGCTAGAATAAATAAATCTCTTTAAAATAACGCCCAAATCCGGTATTAAAGAACATAATGCAACTTAGATGTTTTTCTTGAGATAGTATTTATTTTTACATTTCTGTGCATATAAATACTTAACGATTTTCAAACCTATAGTACTTATCTTGTTCATAACCTGAGATTGCCTACATATGCAAATCATATTTTGTATATTCTTTCACAAAACAAGTGATATTTTTATAGCATATCATCATTTTCCAGAGCTTTTTAAACTTTTTATTTCAAAAATATACACAGAAAGCTGTGTTGTCACCATTATTATTTACTAAAATTTATTCTCTGAGCAAGTGAGGCTCAGAAAAGTCACAATGCTTGATATTAAACCTAGGACTTAAAAATCTACTGGCTCAAATAAACTTTTCTTTTATTCTTCTCATTATCTCACATAAATTTATAATCATTAAAAGTTACATGGTTTTTATATAATATAAATAAATATTTCAATTAATAATGTTTATAACTTGTCTCCTAACTATATGTTCCATATAACTTATAAAAGTTTTAAATTTGATGCAACTATGAAGTGTAAAATAATGGATATATATGATATATATAATTTTTCTGTATATATTTATATATGTACACATATTTACATACCTCATGAAATTTTTTGCATAAGTTCAAGAAGCACTAGTGATTATCAAGAAAACTATTAAGTCCACATCTACAGGTAAAGTCAACACAAAGCTTCAACGGTGGTTTCAACCTTAATTTTAATGAGAAAGAAATTTTTAAGTATTCATAAATATTACATAGATCAGAATAGGATATTCAGAAGAAAAAGTGAAATTCAAATAAGAAAAGATTTTCTGAATAAATCTAAAAATCACCTGTGAATAAACACAGCCAAAGATAATTGACCTCCTGAAGATATAATACATAATAGACATTTTGACAATTTGAGTGTTTTGTTGACTTTCTTGTGTTTAGCCTGAAAACAAAATTTTTGAATTTCTTGTTTTATTCCAACTTCTTAGTACCGTTTTGGGAGAAAAAATTCATATTATCAAAATTACTTTCAAACACAAAAATTTTATTCCTGATATCAGACAACACAATTGCCATCAATAAAATAAATTGACAACATTCTTTTTGATATGCAAATTAGAATATCAAACAACCAATTTTGTGTAAAATTCATGCTCTTAAATGCCATAACAGAGAACATTTAAACTGTAGAACCCCAGGTGAGCAATCAGAGATAGGCTTTTTATCCTAGTAAGAGTAATCAATATGATTTAGTACTTTAACTTGATAGAAGTGAACTTGACTATTTGATTGCATTCTAAAGAAATCACAATAAGTAAAAAGTTCAGATAATAGATTTGTATTGTCTGTATATTTTTCTAGGTCTGTTCCTATCATTAGTGTTCTCTTGGTCTCATTTGATACCTTATTTTCTATTTTATTCTATAGGTGTGAAAGTAAAGCTTTCTATAATAATGACTAAATAATAGAATAGCCTGCCTAACCAAGTGGTGGTGCAGTGGATAGAACATTGTACTGGGACTTTGGGGGACCTAGGTTTGAAACCCTGAGGTCACTGGCTTGTGCACAGGCTCACCAGCTTGAGTGTGGTATCATAGATGTTACCCCATGGTTGTTAGCTTGAGCTCAAAGATCGTTGGCTTGAATCCCAAGGTCACTGGCTTGAACCCAAGGTCTCTGACTTAAGCAAGGGGTCACTTGCTCTGTTGAAGCCCCCATGCCCTCATCAAGACACATGTGAGAAAGCAATCAGTGAACAACTAAGGTGCCACAATGAAGAATTGATGCTTCTCATCTCTCTCCCTTCTTGTCTGCCTGTCCCTATCTATTTCTCTCTCTGACTCTCTCTCTCTCTGTCTCTGTCAAAAGAAAAAAGAATAAGAAAAAAGAGAAAATAGCCTGACCCAGCAGTGGCACAGCGGATAGAACGTCAGACTGAGATGTGAAGGACCCAGGTTTGAGACCCCAAGGTCGCCAGCTTGAGTGCGGGCTCATCTGGTTTGAGCAAGACTCACCAGCTTGGACCCAAGGTCACTGGCTCAAGCAAGGGGTTACTCAGTTTGCTGTAGCCCCACGGTCAAGGCACATATGACAAAGCAATCAATGAACAATTAAGGTGTCACAACAAAAAACTAATGATTGGTGCTTCTCATCTCTTTTTGTTCCTGTCTGTCTGTCCTTATCTCTCTCTCTCTCTCTCTATCTCTCTCTCTCTCTCTGACTTTCTCTCTGTCTCTTAAAAAAAAAAAAAAAGAAAGAAAAAGAAAAGAAAAGAAAAAAGAAAGAGAATAGCCTGACCTTTGGTCGCACACTGAATAAAGCACCAACCTGGAACACTGAGGTTGCCGTTTTGAAACCCTGGGTTTGCCTAGTCAAGGCACATATGGAAGTTGGAAGTCGATGCTGCTTGCTTCTCCCTCCTACTTTCTCTCGCTCTCTTCTCTAAAATTAATAAGTGAAATCTTAAAAAATAAAGAAATAGAATAAAAGATAAGTTAGATGCACAGACATCAAAGATATTTTATGTAGAAAATTTTAAAATTTATAGACAACCATTGTTTTCTTTTTTCTTCTTTTTTTTTTTTTTTAACAGGGACAGAAAGAGAGTCAGAGAGAGGGATAGACAGGGACAGACAGACAGGAACAGAGAGAGATGAGAAGCATCAATCATCAGTTTTTTGTTGTGACACCTTAGTTGTTCATTGATTGCTTTCTCATATGTGCCTTGATCACGGGCCTTCAGCACACTGAGCAACCCATTGCTTGAGCCAGTGACCTTGGGTCCAAGCTGGCGTGATTTTGCTCAAGGCAGATAGGCCCGCGCTCAAGCTGGCGACCTCGAGATCTCGAACCTGGGTCCTCCGCATCCAGTCCAATGCTCTATCTTCTGCACTACCGCCTGGTCATGCCCATTGGCTTTTTTTATCTGGTATATGGCAATCTATTTTACCCACCAAAATTATATGTCAGCAATAAAGGCACTTACCTGAAAAATCCATTTTGATAAAACTTTCAAATAGTTGATCAACACTTCATTTTAACTATTAAGAGAGATATAAATATGATCAGAGAAATTGTAGTTTGGATAAACTGGATTTTAATCCTTATTCTATCTGCATGCATCTTCTTGAATCTCAGTCTCCTTATCTGAAAGATGAAAGAATTCACTTTTATAATCTCTTTATATAAAAGTGTATGCTTTCTCAAATATCAAATATATTGCTTTTAATGAAGACAAGGTAAATTATAATATTTTTCACCATAGTTTGTTTGTTAACATTAGTACCAAAATTTGATTAGAGTGGTAATACTCAACTTCAAAAGACAAAAAGCAGCCTTACAATTGTGTCTTCTAAGCTCAACCAATAAGTGTTCAGTTTCTTTTGCGGAAGTACAGCTACAAGAGATGCAAAGAAACATAAAATATACTGCTTCTAAGAAATTTGAAATGTCCCCATATATAATATCAAGAAAAGTGTGGTATCTTGTGTCTTTAAAAAGTGATATTGGCATATTTGTTTCCTATTTTTAAATTTTTAGTACAGAAATCTATTTTGAATTAATTTATAAAAAATGGTCATTTTAAACATAATGACCCCCACAAAAGTTTAAGGGTAAACTTAGACCTCATATATGATGAAACATGAGATTACAGACATTGTACTCCAAGACCCTCAATCATTCTCTGTATCTTCTCTCTGCACCTCAGTGTTATACTTTGATATTAACCACTTAAACATGGCCAGTGGGAGATCTGCCCCAGTTCACATTTCTTAGATTTGCTATAAAGACAATGAATGACCTGCTTTCTTGTACCAAGTAAAAAACAAAGCAAAATAAAACAAACACCAAGAAAAGAACAACTAGACAGGCAAAGGAGTATAATAATATGATTGACCAGCTGTTGGTTCGGTGTTTACATGTGGTTATACCATGTTGGCCAAATGAGAATAAGATTTCAAGAAGAGGTTGAGTTCAACTTTAACCACAAGGTTGAACAGGAGGCAAGTAAGAAACCTTCACTAGAAAAGAAGGAGTACTGTCCCGAGCAACTGGAAAATAACTACCAATTGAAAGTAGATAATAAGCTTATTCATTGCACCAAATGATCAGCCCCGAGTCCAGAACAGTAAGGCATTATCAAATAGCTGAAAACTGGATATGACCCAGCTGGTAACAACACAAAGTTGGGAAGTGACAGGAGCACCAGCTTGGAGGAGTGCAGGTGCAAAATGTGCTAGGGAGAAATGAGAGGGTCAGTTTGGTGGGAACTGACTGTATAGATCCAATCTGAAAATGCTATTATTTTTATTCCCTCTTCACTTTTCCACTTTAAAACACGTTTCCAATCTCTCTATCTTTAGAGATTTCTATATGGTTGCTTTTTTTCTATGTGATAAATGATATAACACTTGCAGAAAACATATACTCCTCTTTTCTGAATATACCAATATTATTATAACCTGGGAAAACAGAACTGATCTAATATAAAAGATTTGTGGTTGTCATGTAAAAACAAAAAATGACTGGCCACTTTTACCATAAGGATGGAGCCAGAGAGAATGTTTATGTCATTAGTACATGGGCTTAAAATTATTGAAAGCATCAGGCAAGCATTAGGCAGACATTATGCAGCAAAAGGCTGTTGGTAATTCTAGTGAAACACAAAGAACTTAGACTTGATAAAAATAAATAGGACATTTCACTCCCCATCGGGAAAAATTATTTTCATAGAAATATTTCTTTTTTCTCCTTTATACCAAGGGAACTAAATGTCAGGTAATAATTTGCATGCTTGGTTTAGTTTAAAATAAACATTTAAAGCTAAGTCATTATTATGGCTATTTTATTTTATATTTGACCCCACTTAGTATTTTCTAAGAACTTTGACTTCTGTTTTATATTATATAAAAACATAACACTGAGGTAGAAGTAGAACAGCAACAGAAATACAGCCCCAAATTATCTTCAATATGAACTGTCCGTTGAGATAAAAATTATTTTCTCTACCCAAAATAAGTGTTTTTCTTAGTGGTAACCTAAAAATAGAGGACTAGAGCAGTGGTTCTTAACCATTTTTGAGGTACCAAACCCACCAGTTTCATATGCGCATTCACCGAACCCTTCTTTAGTGATAAATAAAATATGATTCTTTTTCCAAATTCAAGACATAGGTATATGTATTTTTACTGTTGCACAAAATGAGCCATGCATGAACATCACCTTGTTCAAAGAACAAAACCAACAAAGTGCATGAACTCA
The DNA here is from genome assembly GCA_037038555.1 of Rhynchonycteris naso. Classification (NCBI taxonomy): domain Eukaryota; kingdom Metazoa; phylum Chordata; class Mammalia; order Chiroptera; family Emballonuridae; genus Rhynchonycteris; species Rhynchonycteris naso. The sequence continues at coordinate 41,259,381 of CM072997.1, read as the reverse complement.
CAACAAATTACGGTATTACTTTAGTCTGGCCTCCGAGGCAGAGGTCTCTCTGAACCCCTGAGACCGACTCATCGAAACCCTAGGGTTCGATAGAACCCAGATTAAGAACCAATTGGCTAGACAGACAACAAGCATTTATTTGAGATCCACAAAAATAGTTATTTTGGAAACACTGATTCAGACAGAGGCTCAAATAATGCTCTGAAAAAAAAAAACAACAACAACAAGAGTTCTTAAAGTAAAAAGTGCATTCTTAAAAATAACCAGTTCTGCATTCTTAGCTATAGAATTGGTCTAAGGCAGTAGTCTGTCAGATGTCAGTGGGTCTGGAGGAGAGGCACCAGTTGGTCTGTTTACATCATGAGTCCTCAGGGGTAGTCAGAGTATTATCATTAGGTAAATAAATGTTCAGACATTGACATAGAACTAAAAAGTTCAAAAGAACCAGGAGACCGTTACCTATGGATGAAGACTAAGAAACACCATGGACTCTCAACCATTCTCAATCCATATGTGGAATCATCAAATTTCCTATTTGGCAAATAATATTGAAACAAATGAAAATATAAAAGCATCATCAAATATATTTTGGATTACCACTCTAACCTTACAAGTAATAAAGCAATTTTTATAAATTTTAAAATACTCAAACTATATTTATGTAAAATATCTAAACTATATTCATTTACCAATAAATGGTATACATATACACAATCACTCACAGCTTAATGATGGGGTACATTCTGAAAAATGTATGGATTGGGAATTTCATTATTGTTCCAACAAAATAGGGTTCACTTAATCTAGAATGGTATAGTTTACTACATACCATACCAAAAGTACGTGGTATAGCCTATTGCTTTATAGGGGTGGAAAAGTAATTTTTCTATTATCCTCTGAGTTTTCTGATGAAGCATTCCTGTAATAAAAGATTAACAGATGAAAAATGAAAGTGTAATAACTTGTATACCTCCTGTGTTCATAGGAAATCCAAGAGAACTGAGTAACTCACCAAATTATCTAAAGCCACTACCCTAAATGCCACCTTTAGCTAAAGACAAAAGGCAATGTTGGGAGTGGAGGAAGTCAGGAAAGGTTATCAGGAAAAGCACAGCAAACAAGGGTAAGATGGATATGGAGACGTAAATTTGCTTTCTACATTAAGGAGTTTCCAGAGGTAAGGTCATTCTTTTCTTCCTAGTACTGGGAAGGAGACAAATGGAGGTCTCCCTTACAAATGTCAAACTTTTACAAAAGGTATCTTCTTGGCTTTCAGAGGCAAGTGTGCCATGATTTGTTTTGTTTTGTTTTTTCGCTTTTTTCTTTCTTTCTTTTCTTTTTTTTTTTTTTTTACAATTACCAGCCTTAAATACTTAAATAATCCTTGTGTCAAATAGCCTTATTTTGGGGTGACAAATTTTGTTCCCCTGCAGCTCCTAGGCCAGAAACCTGTGCAACATGCAACTGCATTGTAGGCTGTAAGCCATTGTAACACAATGGTAAGTATGATAGGGTATCTATATAATATACAATCAGTTATATATATATATATATATATATATATATATATATATATATATATATATGCAGACAAACATATATACATATATATATATATATATATATGCAGACAAACATATATGTATATATATATGACTGCTAGTGCATCAAATGTAACCTATTTTCTAGATTGTCTTCAGCATCCCTCCACCCAGGAATGCAGGAGAACTACTGAAGTCGATACTCCCATATCCCTGATGAGAACTACTGAAGCAGGACGTTCCCATACACCTGAGTAGATGACTGGTGCCCAAGAAGCAATAAAGACCATGATTATATCAGAATTCGGCGGAGAAGAAATTACAAATCTGGGAACCTGCTTGATGACTCTTACAGTGCACTGCTTACAAAATTAGGGTATCAGGAAATGTGCAGATACTCCAGTACTTTCAATCTTTTGTATAGTGCACTTTCACCAATGAAATAAAAGTTGGTTTTGCATCTCATTTGCGTAATCAGGTAACATTCTTGTTTAATAAAAAAAATCAAATGCTTCTTTTTTTATTGCTTCATATTCATTTTGATATATCCCCTAATTTTTGTGAGCAGTATACTTTATGACTAACTGCATGCCCCCCATTGCATTAACCTTACCAGAAAAAGTATGTAATCAGCCCTCACAACTGAAATTGTAAGGCAGGCTTTCAACTAAGATATACTGCCTGTCATCTCAAACTCTTGGCAATCTTAAGACACCTGTTACCCTCTCAGAGAGAGACTCTGCTTATTGGCTTTTGCGGTGAACCCTGGACTGGTTGTAGTCCTATAACACATTTCTGGTGACCCAGATGGGATACTATGCAGAATTCTGATAAGTCCCAAGGATTCTGTAAAACGTCCCTGGTGGGGGTTCCATTGGTTGTCTGGAATAGAAGACTCTGGAGGATATGACTACAATACTTCCCAAGCTGTTGCTGATTGTCTATTTACTTGGGGAACTTCTGCTACTTTCATCCTCCAGCAGCCCCTGTCACTAAACTCCGTGACTGAGATTGGGCATGGGTATTTGTCTGGTCTGGTTGTATGCTTATTTTCCAGTTGTGATTGTTCACATAAAAAATAATTGTTTGAGGTACCTTTTTGGTTCTGTCAGCTTCTGGATATCTGGTATTCTGATTTTCTCGTTTCTGGTTAAGGAGCTTTGTCTGGTCAGGTAGAATAGGTGGTACTGCCTTTATTCTGGGTTAAAGTCCTTTTAGGTGAATTCTGACTGGATAGTCAACCTATGCTTATAAAACTATGGAAAGATATCAACTTAGGATAGTCAAGATGTGGCTCTTTTGAGGCCTGAATTAAGTTCTTGCATGAAAATTGGAAATGCTGGGCTCTAGTGTTGAATTAGATAAAAGTTTTATCCTTGTATTTAAATGCTCTGGCATTGTTGCTTTAAAATTGGAATGTACAAGGAGTGCTCATTTAAACTTAAATAGAATAAAATTTTGGATCCTAAACTTGTTTCTTTGTTTTTTACTCTGTAACTCTTGCCATACTAATTGCTGTGCTCTGTGTTCATTGTCTTCAGAGTTAAGGGCCAAATAACAAATCTGCTATTAGGTTTAATCAGGATTTAATTATGTATCATGATCATGTCTCTGTACTGTAATTGTCTTGTTTGTATGTCAAGTTGTATTCAGGTCTGTGAAATAGCAGGAGTCAGTTTCATATTAAGAGCTCTTGTCTGTCTCTTATATCTGCCTTTCTGTCTAAAATTTTTATTATTCTATGTATAATAGAAATCCTCTGCCTCCACCATTTGAGTTTTATTCCCCCTAGACAGTTACAGTACTGGTTAATATGAATTAAGATTTAAAGACTAGTGTCTCAGTGTCTCCTTCTAGAGGATTTGGTATATAAATAACTTTTGTTTGAGCTTTGTCTTTATTTAGAATTTGGTTATTATGTTATGCACCAACTTTATGTTGTTCATATTAAAGATTCTACTTAAAAAATAAGTTAATAATTCAATGTGGGGAAAACATCTCACTCCCCTTTCCATAAAGTAAAACTCAGAAAAGTAAGTAAATAAGTAAATAAATAAATAAATCTCAGGTCATTTAAATATCTTAAACCTTCTCCTGGAGGACTGAGAACTATGTAATCCTGAAAACAATAGAAGAATTACCAATTCTTTAAATCTTGTGCAAGCTGTAAAAATGGGAAGGGTCATGCCACAACTTCAATGTAAAGGAATAAGTGAGGGCACTTTTTTTCTTTTCTTTTCTTTCTTTTTAGTGAGAGAAACTGAGAGAAGAGAGACAGAGAGAGAAACAGGTAGGACCAGAGAGACAAGAAATGAGAAGCATCAACTCTTTGTTGTGGCACCTTAGTTGTTCATTGATTGCTTTCTTATATGTGCCTTGACTGGTGGGGGGTTCCAGCTGAGCCAGTGACACCTTGCTCAAGACAGCAATCTTGGGCTTCAAGCCAGTAACTTTTAGGCTCAAACTAGACACCATGGTGTCATGTCTCTGATCCCACGCTCAAGTCAACAACCCCTCACTTAAGGTGTGGTGAGCCTGCACTCAAACTGGATGAGCCTACACTCAAGCCAGGGACCTCAGGGTTATGAACCTGAGTTCTCTGAGTCTCAGTTTAATGCTCTATCCACTGTGCCACTGCTTGGGGAAAAAAAAGCACTTTTAAAATCCAAGTGGCTCAGTAGCCCATCCCCTCCCTTCTCTTTAGTCATCCTGGAAGGCTGCCAAGGACAAATAAAGAGTCTTGCCTTCTCTGCAATTATTAATAATACTGTAAAATATAGAGTTATTCCAAATGTTTTTTTTAACCCAGGGGTCTAGAAAGGCATTTGATATTACTACTAGTTTAATTTAATTAATCTCTTTGAAGCTCTTAAAAGAAAATATGTTTGTTTTGTCTGAGTTTACAAAAGATTTCAATTACCTATGTTATATTTTTTAAAAATATGCTTGTTTGCCAATGAAAGAACCAATTTCTAAAGGTCATGAAATATATTCATAAAAGTATCAGTTTAAAACCACTAATTGCTAACTTAGTCCTCACTGAAAATTAGAAATTAAGAATTCAGATTTATTGGAAAAAAATTATATAGTTTTGATGATAAAAGTTATATGGTATGGAAGTAATTTTAAAGGAAAAGGAAGAAAGTAAATTGTTCTAAAAACTAATTATTTCTAAATAGGTGAGAAAGTTTTAAAAGTTACAGAAGGTTTGTGCAAGTTGCAGAAGGTTTGTGCAGGTTATAGAAGGTTTGTGTAGAGGGAAGAAACAGAAAGAGAAGAAATTGAGAAAGTGAACAAAGGTGAGAAAGGAAAAGTCCAGAAGATGAAAGAAAATGCAAGGCCTGATTATGAAAAGAATCAAGGTGTATATTGTAAGCAGAAAGGTCACTAAAAGAAAGAATTCTCCAAATGGGTGAATCTTAAGCCTGGTCCCAGAGAAGTTCAAGTTTGCCTTGAGAAGGATAAAGAATCTGATGAATGATGGGATCCAGATGGTTTTTTTGCTTCAGTGACCTATCAAAAGAGCCCCCAGGAACCTTGAATACAGCTAACAGTGGGAGTGCCCCTGTGGATTTTTTAAAATTCATTTTAGAAAAGAGAGAGAGCAGAATAGAGAGAGGGAGGGGTAGAGAGAGAGAGAGAGAGAAGGGGGGAGGAGCAGGAAGCATCAACTCCCATATGTGCTTCGACCAGGCAAGACAAGGGTTTTGAACCAGCAACCTCAGTGTTTCCAGGTCGATGCTTTATCCACTGCGTCACCACAGGTCAGGATCTCCTGTGGATTTTTAAATGGAGACAGGAACTACAATTTTAATGATCAGTACTCCTTTAGCAAGGACACCTCAGCAAACTGTAATTGTGACTAAGGCAGTGGCTCTTAACCTGGGTTCTATCGAACCCTAGGGGTTCAATTATTCTGTCTCAGGGGTTCGGAGAAGCCTCTGCCACGGAGGTAAAGACACACTTGTGTAAAGTCATGATGACACACCCCGCTTGGCCATCACTTGCTGCAGAGGATCACGTTACATTGTTGGCCAACCAGTGCTGCGGGGAATTTAGTGCACGCAGTAGTCAACGGCTGTAGTAGTTGTATGTCGTGTGGTTTCTTTCTTAATATTTTAATCCATACTAAATATGTCAAGCAAAAAAAGAAAGTGGTCAGATGAATATGTACAACATGGATTCACATGTATCACGGAACGGGATGGGAGTCAGCATCCTATCTGCATGATATGCAATTCCAAGTTGAGCAACTCTCGTCTTGCACTGGCAAAACTAAACTAGGAAAAAATATCATATTTTATTTATCACTAAAGAAGGTTCGGTACCTCAAAAAAGGTTAAGAACCACTGGACTAAGGTCTCTGGGAGGTACAAAAATCAATCTTTTCTAGAAGCTCTTGCGTGCTTCATTAGAGACCCTACGCTAAACCAGAAGTGTCTTCACATTCCTGAGTGCCTGATACACTCAGGACGAGATTTGCTAGCTAAATTCAGAGGTCAAAGACTTTTGTACCTGAAAGACAGCAGTTACACTTACAGATTCTGCCAAAGCGTGCTTGGCAACTAGTGATGAAACCTTGGGAACCTGCTAGCACCACTGAAGATAGTTGGCCAGCTGAAATTCAAAAACAAATGTGGATTCAGAACTCCTGCAACATAATTTTGTCAAGACAATTGATGAGGTTTACGCCAGTAAGATTGACTTGCAGGACCAACCATTAGAAAAGGCTGAGTGGACCTTGTATGTAGATGGGAACAATTATGTAAATAGAGGGAACCAGAAAGCTGGTTATGAGGTCATGACACTCAAGAGAATGTTTGAAGCCCAGGCATTAGCACCTGAAACTTCAGCCCAGAAGGCAGAATTGATCACGCTCATGAATTGCTGTAAGAAATGAAGGTAAATGTATATATGAATTCAAGAAATACTCTTCTGATTTTGCATGCTCATGAATCTATCAGGAAGAAAAGGAGACTTTCCACCTCTAATAAAAAGAGAGATAAACATGTTGTTGCAATATTAAGGTTGTTAGACGCTGTTCAGAAACCAGTTCAAGGGGCAGTAATACACTGCCCAGGTCATCAGAAAACTGACTCTGAGATTACTAGAGGGAGTAACCTAGTTGACCAGGCTGCCAAGGACGCACTCTGAGGATTTATTTTTTACCTTATTTTTTTTTTTTTACAGGGACAGAGAGAGAGTCAGAGAGAGGGATAGATAGGGACAGACAAGAATGAAGAGAGGTGAGAAGAATAAAGCATTAGTTTTTCATTGCCGTTGCAACACCTTAGTTGTTCATTGATTGCTTTCTCACATCTGCCTGAGTAACCCCTTGCTGAAGCCAGCGACCTTGAGTCCAAGCTGGCGAGCTTTTTTCTCAAGCCAGATGGGCCCGCGCTCAAGCTGGCAAGTTTGGGGTCTCGAATCTGGGTCTTCCGCATCCCAGTCTGGCGCTCTATCCACTGTGCCACCTCCTGGTCAAGCCTGAGGATTTTATTTTACTGTCTCTAGTACCTGGTGTGGATTTATCTCAGTTTTCCCCAAAATATATGGAAGATGATATCAGAAAAGCAGAGAGATGGGGATTTCAGGAAGAAACCCCCAATGGGAAATAAAGGAAGAATAAAAAAGTGATAGTACTACTCCCAGAAAAACTTGTTAGGTCAGTTATAAAATATCTGCATGAGGTCACTTATTATGGGAGAGATGCACTAACAAAATATGTCAGGAGACAGGTCACTAGACCAGGAATTTTCAAGATACTATGGCATATAACTGCTGCATGCATGCTGTCAGAAAGACAACGCTAAGATGGGACCACACCAGATAGAAAAGAGGATGACAATATGCTGGTCCATATTTCTTTGAGGACTGGAAAACAGACTTCATGCAAATGCCCAAGAAGAAAGGTTAGAAATGCTTATTAATCAATATTTTGAATTTTTCTTTTTGTTGTTTAGAAACAGTCACTGTTTGATCTGATAAATTTGCAAATGTATTACATCTTCAGGATGATCTGTGAAAAAGGACTTAAATTTAGAATATGGTTTTCTGAAAATAAATGGTCAAGATTATTCCTTTGAACAGGATAAGGATTTGCAGAGCTCTGAAAAATGACTGGATCTATGAGAGTACTGACAAGTGATTATTATTTTTCTGACTTTGTTCAAATTATTGTTGATTCTTAATTCATTTTGTTTCCCAGATATAATAAACCTAGTTCTATTTTTCTTAAAAGCAGATTAATAAAGTATATCTTTATATATAATATTAGGTTGTTTATATTTTTTTCCCTATTAAATCCCTCCAGAATCTGGTAACTCTTAATGAGCGAGTATTACTGCAATAGTAAAGTGTGTATTTGCATAAATCCAATAAGAATCTACTCTCTTTATAAGATACAGAACCAGTTTCTAATACATTGACTGGAATGTCATGTCTCAAAATGACATGCCTGGGCTCTGGATGTCACCGGAAAGCTTTAAGAAATTGAGATTGACTTTGAAGCTGATAAAAGCCAATGAAAAAACAGCCTGGTACCTTGTTTATTCATGGTTCATAGCATTTCTAGGAAAGGAACAAAGGTTGTTATTTTAGGAGAGAGCAAAAAAGAACCTTGGGGCATTCTTGGGGGCCTCAGGAACTTAAAGAATTCACCCAAATTTATACGTATTATAGGCAGAGTCCAATGGCAACTGTATAGCTTGACTTTTTTGTGTGCCCTGAAAGTCTAATTAAAACTCAATCTGAAAATTCCTTATAAAGTTCCAGCAAAGCAGATTGTAAAATTTCAATGTGATCCATTTCTATTCTTGTTGTGTTTATGAAAACTACAAGGCCAAGTTAAAACTAGACTTAATACTGTAACCAGATTAATCTTAACTTGACTCCTTAATAAAAATAAGGGTAATTTTAGGGAGAAAAATTTTATTTTACTAAGATCTATTAAAGTACAGATATACATATTAGAAACTAGACTGGATCCTGAATTTTTCTGATTTTCTTAAATGTTCTGGCTACAACCCTCTCAACTATGGATTTGTTTCTCTCCTATTCTTTGACTTGAAATTATTAAGAACTAAACATTGTTTCATAGTCAGTCCAGCATTTGCCCCAATAATACTGACATTTATAACCAAATTTGTCTCCACCAGGTTTCAGTCTCTACTTGTACTCTTGTACTCAGGAACATTACCTCCTTCCATGCCCAGGCTTCGTCATCCCTCTGACAGGGAGCAAGGATCTCTTGGCTCTGAAGGAAACACTGCCCCTCTTCAGCAGGAAGCAGATATAGAAGAGAGTCCGCACCCCTTTTCCCTGAAAAAATTCAGAGCCAGAATCCTTGAGAGGAAATGTAGTAGACAGACGGATGAGCAGAGCAAGACCTATGGGCCAAGCTCAGAAAGCCACCAGGGAGGAGAGCTCAGAATACCTAGCAATGCGCAAAACAAGGATAACAGAAACCTCACCCCTAGGGTAACCCTTCCTCCACTAGCATATTGCTGGGCATGCAGGTTAAAGTCCTCAGCATAGACATGGGGGGGGGGTCAGAAAATAGCGCGTAAGCATTAACCCTTAGGAATAACATCTAGGCCTTAGTTGCGTTTCAGCTGCAGGCCTAGAAAAGCAGCAAAATAATTACTTCCAAATAAAACTAACCTTATAGCTACAAGATGGTTAAAAATTAACAGTTGGAAATGATAGGGTATCGATATAGTATACAATCAATAATATATATCTATATATATCTATATATTTATATCTATATATCTATATCTATCTATATTTATATCTATATTTATCTCTCTCTCTCTCTCTCTCTCTCTATATATATATATATATATATATATATATTTACTAGTACATCAAACGTAACCTATTTTCTAGATTTTTTTTTAGCATCCTTCCACCCAGGAATGCAGGATAACTATTGAAGCTGATATTCCCGATCCCTGATGAGAACTACCAAAGCAAGACCTTTCCATACACCTGAGGAGACGACTGGCACCTTGAAGCTATAAAGACCGCGATTAGATTGGAATGCCATGAAGAAGAAATTACGATCCTGGGAACCGGCCATCCTGCTTGATGATGCTTACAGTGCTGGGAACCAGCTATCCAGCTTTATTACTAACTACATGGCCCCACTGTACTAACTTCACCTGAGAAAGTATATAATCAGCCCTTGCAACTGAGATTGTAAAGCAGGCATTGGGCTAGGATGTGCCACCTGCCTTCTTAAATTGCTGGCAGTCTTGACTAAAGATGCCTGTTACCCTCTCAGACCCAGTCTCTGCTTATTGGTTATTACAGTGACGCATGACTTGAGCCCCGGATCAGTTGCAGTCTAGTCACAAGTACTTGTGTGATGTGTTGTGCTACAACTGTACTCCAGACAGCTACCAAGTTGACACAAGAAAGTTAAAATGCAAAACAAAAGTTTTAAGGTCTACCGCTCCCCTTTTTCATCTTGTTTGGAACACAATAAACATGACCTTCCCAGACCACATGTTCGCTTGCTTCCCCCTCCCCAATTGCCTGTAATTAAAAGGAACATAAAGAAATTGTTATCTGGGGAGGGGAAACAAGGGTGAGATCCTTGGGCAGTTACCCTACCAGCTTCAGAAACCGAAGACCACTCTATCTCACTCTTTTCCACCTTATACCCTACCTTGCCCAACTGTAAAACAAAAACAAGCAAACCTTCCACACAGAAGCCATCAGCTTGTCTCAGGTCTCCAAGGTCACCCATTTTCATTCCTCAAGTGCTTACTATCGCTTTATAAATTTACTGTGTTTGCTAAATCCTTCTCTTCCTCTCTTGAATCTATTCTTATTCTGTGACAAGAACCTGAATCAGGCTGAGGCTTCCTTTGGTCTCCCCAGTTCTGGCTAACAACAAAGTCACTAAACTCTAGTAATTTTTTAGTCCCATTCATCATTATGCTGCATATTAGAATTTTGAAATTTTGCATTATGCCACTTCACTTATATAAAAGACTTACATTAGTATCTGTGTTTGCTAATGAGAGAAATCTGAAGATTTTTGCTTTTATCAAAACAGGTAGAATGTAAAAACAACCTTCAACAAGTTTGTTTTGCATTGAATCCTTATAGAGGCAGTGTGCAGGCTGAGTGTCAGCACTTTTATTATACAATGTGTCCATAAAGTCATGGTGCACTTTTGACTGGTCACAGGAAAGCAACAAAAGATGATAGAAATGTGAAGTCTGCACCAAATAAAAGGAAGGCCCCCCAGTTTCTGAAGGATGATGTGGCAGCATGTGCACATGCACAGATGATGATGTAACACCATGTATACAGCAGAGCAGCCCACAGCCATGCCAATCAAGATGTGGACAGTACAGAGGAAAGTTCAGTGTGTTCTGTGGCTCACTAAATTTGAATCCATGACCGATGTGTGACATGAATATCAGCACATTTATAACAAAGCACCACCACATAGGAATAACATTACTCGGTGGGATAAGCAGTTGAAGAAAACCGGCAGTTTGGTGGAGAAACCCCGTTCTGGTAGGCCATCAGTCAGTGACGAGTCTTTAGAGGCTATACAGGATAGCTACCAAAGGAGCCCTAAAAGAGTTGTGCATGCTTGTGCTCGACAATTACACCTAAGTAAGACTACAGTTCATAAGGTGTTAAAGAAACACCTCTGTTTTACGGGGTATAAATTGCGGTTGTTGCACGCTATCAAACCAGTGGATAGACCCACACGATGAGTGTTTGCTACAGATATGCTTCATGAGATCAACAATGATGCAAGATTTTTTCAGAAAATTGTATTGAGCCATGAGGCAACCTTCCATATCTGTGGACATGTTCATCACCATAACATCCGAATATGGGCTGCTGAACATCCTCATGCCTATGTTAAGTATGAACGTAACACCCCTAAAGTGAATGTGTGTTGTGGCCTGATGCATGATAAGGTGAGAGACTATTTTTATTCGCGGAACAGTCTGTGGTGGCAAACACTTATCTTGACATGTTGGAATTGTATGCAGTGCCACAATTTCCAGAATATGTCATCTTTCAACAGGACAATGCTCCTCCACACTACACCACCATTGTTCATGAGTATCTGGATAGAACATTCCTCCGACAGTGGATAGGCTATCAAGCCATGGCCACCACGATCCCCGGATCTGATGCCCTTAGACTTTTACTTTTGGGGTTATGTGAAGCAACATGTGTGCATTGAACGTATCATTGACATTAATCACTTAAAACAGAGAATCACAGACATTATTCACTCTGTTATACCAGACGTCTTTACCCGTGTGTGGCAAGAACTTCACTATAGTTTGGATGTGTGTAGGGCAACAAATGGAGCCCATATCGAACTGCACTGAATAGGTATGAAACTGGGAGAGTTTTCTTTTTATTTGGTGCAGATTTCTATCTTCTTTTGTTGCTTTCCTGTGACTGGTCAAAAGTGCACCATGACTTTATGGACACACTGTATGTTAGTGTTATGTTAGGTTTTATGAATTATTTCATAATATTTTTAAGGTTATTTTTGGGGTCTGGGAAAGTTCACAGTTTTTATTGCATAAATTATTGATGGTTCCTTCTTTGCTTTATGCCATTGCAGCTTAATAAGTGTTTATAAGATTGTTCCACTTTCAGATAATTGGAAACTTGGATATTATTTCATTAACTTTTCACAATAGCCTTACAAAGTAATATTATTTCCTTCTAGAAATAACAAAATTGGGACTATACTTAAATTCTCTAAACTTCAAATTCGTATGTGTAAATAAAGTAGTGAACCCTAGATTTCAAGTTATAATGTTTGACTAAAAACCTACATTTTCATCCAATCTCAAAGCAACATCTTAACACTAAGATTTAAGCACCAAACCAGAAACGAAATTTGAATTTTAGAAACCAATTTATAGACTTTGAATGCAGTCAAATACATTTTACATTAAATCCAGGGAAGTGGAGAACTTAGCCATTTCTTGAGGATCCAAGAAAAAATTATCAAAATTTTTGAGAATATTGAGCCTTCAATAATGAAAAAAATTACAGAAGAGCTCAAATTAAAAAAAAGCTTTTTATCATAATAAACACTGAAAACATTTAAACATTTTAAAAATTACTTTAAAAATGTGGATGAGACCCTAGCTGGTGGCTCAGTGGGTAGAGCATTGGCCCAGTGTATGGTAACCCTGGGTTTAATTCCCAGTTAGGGCACACAAGAGAGTGACATGTGCTTCCCTCCCCTTCCTCTCCTCTACTCCTCTCCCACAGCCAGTGGCTGGTTTGGTCTAAGCATCAGCCTAGACACTAAAAATAGCTCAGTACTGAAGCACTGGCCCCAGATGGGGTTGTTGGGTGGACCCCAGTTAGGGTGCATGCATGAATCTGCTTCACTATCTCCCCTCCTCTCACCTAAAAAAAATGTGGATGAAAGATCAAAAGACAATTTATTCATACCAACAATCATTCTATCAAACTCATTGCTCTATCATTATAAAGAGTCTTGCTGTTGTGGTTTTCCCTGAAATAAAACATTTTTCTGTCATTTACGTATTTATTGCAATTGAAATATTTTTATGCTGCTCAAACAATATTTTTTATTTTTTTACAGGGTGAGAGAGAGAGTGAGAGAGAGGGATAGATAGGGACAGACAGGAATGAAGAGAGGTGAGAAGCATCAATTATTAGTTTTTCATTGCCGTCGCAACAACTTAGTTCAGTGGTTCTTAACCTGGGTTCTATCAAACCCTAGGGCTTTGATGAGTCAGTCTCAGGGGTTCGAAGAAGCCTCTGCCATGGAGGCCAGAATAAAGTAATACCGTAATTTGTTGTGAGTTCATGCACTTTGTTGATTTTCTTCTTTGAGCAAGGTGATGTTCATGCACGGCTCATTTTGTGCACCAGTAAAAAAACATATACCTATGTCTTGAATTTGAAATAAAAAATTATATTTTATTTATCAGTAAAGAAGGGTTCCGTGAATGTGCATATAAAACTGGTGGGTTCAGTACCTCAAAAAAGGTTAAGAACCACTGCCTTAGTTGTTCATTGATTGCTTTCTCACATGTGCCTTGACCATGGGTCTTCAGCTGACCGAGCAACCCCTTGCTGGAGCCAGTGACCTTGAGTCCAAGCTGGCAAGCTCGGGGTCTCGAACCTGGGCCTTCAGCATCCCAGTCTGATGCTCTATTCACTGTGCCACCACCTGATCAGGCTCAAATAATAATTGATGTCTGAACATTTACGACAATGTACTAGATTGTAAAGAATAAGAATGTTTGGGATAGTGATGGTGATGCAAGAAAAACTTCCATAGGAATATGAACAGGGGAGATTGTAGTTTTGATATGAAGTTTAAAAAAAAAAGCTTCATACACAGAATGTGAACTTAAAGGATGGAAGAATTAAAGAAAGGACAGCAATTACATGAAGAAATGTGTGTATGTATTAACTCATTAAAAAGAAAATGAGAATGGAACCCGTCAATATAACAGATTCTTAAATTCTATAACCTCTAAAAACCAAAGAGGTGTATATCTTCAAGGAAACCGTATTGAGTTTAATTGGATTAGAAGTTGAGAAAAAGCAATAAAACTAATATTTACTGACTGTATAACATATGGCAAATGTATAAGGTGTTTAATATGTTGCCTTATTAAACCACTACAATGACCATGTAAGTTAATTGTAACTTTTCTAAATTGTTCTAGCAACTACACAAGTCTAAAGAGTTGTATATCCAGAGTGTAATCACTGATGGATATTGTGGTTGTGATTTGACCCCAAGGCCATTGGATTTCAAATCTTGTGCTTTTTCTTCCATCTCAATTGCTCCTATATTATGAACATTATTCTTAATAATTACTTCATAACAGAAGCTATATTGTGAAAATATTCATTTGGGAAATAGTTCATTCTATATTCATTTGCTGGCTATTCTAATTCACACTAACAACTTAAAGGGTCTGAGAATATCAGGAACAAAAAAACTTGATTAACTTTGCTTACCTTATTTTCCAAAATGCATTTGACCTTGGAGAACTTCTATTTTTATTAAAATATAACACCTATTAGTCTCCTGAAATTAGTGTTCTCAGGGCCATACTGCGTAAATACTACCTTATTAAAACCAAGCATAAAATGCGTGATAAGAATTCAGGAGAAAAAAATCAAGAGATTAAATCAGCACCAGGTGACAGAATGCTTACAATGAAAGCTGAGCAAAATGGACTTAATTCTGTAAGTTAGTTGGAAAGAATTCTCAAAAGATTTTGGAAAAAAAAAAAAGTGATGTAACAATACAATACTCATAATATCTCACAGATCTTGAATATTTAATAATAATTACAGATAATTCAGCAATAATTTTCTCAGACATCACAACTTTTGCTAACATTTAGTGCCTTTATCTTCTCCATCTTTATATAAGAAAATTTGCATCTCTTGAATAGAATGAATGACAAACTTTGGTAGAATAATGGTTCTACTGTTTTAAATCTGCCATCATCCATCTTTTAAAATCATTATTTTAATGGTTTTATAATTTACCTTGATGAAAATTTTGAATACTAATATCTAGGATAACTTTAGTTAGATAACTTTAGTAGAGGCAGTTCTATGCAACTAATAGCTACAATGCTGTCACCCTTGATATGTCAATTACAGTTTGCTTTTCTATAAATTTTGTGAATTATTTTTATTAATAAGTAATGTTTTAAATGTAAAATTCCTATTTGTCTTATACTTGCTTGTACCACAAAAATGTAGACTTTCTATGGAATAAAATTGTTTATAACTAAGTTTTATAAACCACTACAGTACCAAAATTCCACATGGTTCACCATTCATTGTTGATATAATATTACTCAAAAGAATAGACATTGGAGATTTTTTTAATAATTGTTTGGAATACTGGTTAAAAATTCAGATTGTGGGGTTTCCTTCCAGACCAACTGAAACAGTACTTTAGATGAAGGATTAAGGATGGATAGGCATTTAAGAAAGTTTCCAGGGGATGCAGATACCCAAAAAGGTTTGGAAAACCTTTATCTACTGGGTCAGAGAATGAGGGAGGGAAATCTCACTCAAATTTCAAAAGTAGCTGCACAAAAGCATAAAGCCAGTTAGTCAAAAGTATTAAGCAATCATTACGTGTAAAAATTATTTTAAGGCTCCATAAGATACCCTCATATAAGATTACAAAGTTGTAAAAGCCAATGAAACTTAGCAAAATTAGAAAAGACAATACACACTGAAAATAATCTTATAAATACAAGGGATATATGTTTGTAATTATATATGAAAGAGCCTCAGATTTTTGCTCAACCATCACATTTTATAGGCCTGAAAGCTAAGACTCAGAAATCTAGGTGTATCTCAAAAATCCAACATAGTCTCAATTTAAGGACTTGAAAAATACCCTTTGCCTACAAGGCTCTTTCTCTAGTAACTTTTCCTGGGTTTCTCACAAAGCAAAGCCTACATTTTATGATGCAATTTGGGAGTACAATCCAGGGGATGCAAAAGTCAGAAAACGGCCCTGGCCAGTTGACTCAATAGTAGAGCATTGGCCCAGCATGTAGATGTCCCAGGTTTGATTCCCAGTTAGGGCACACAGGAGAAGCAGCAATCTGCTTTTCCACTTCTCCCTCTCTCTCCTTTATCCCCATCTCACTTCTCTCTCTCTCTCTTCCTCCCCAAAACTAGCTTGATTGAGTGAGCTGGCCTTGGGCACTGGGGATGGCTCCATGGCCTCTGCCTTAGGTGCTAAAAAATGGCTCAGTTGCTGAGCAATGGAGCAGCAACCCCAGATGGGCAGACCATCCCCCTCTAGTTGACTTGCTGGGTGGATCCCAGTCGGGGCATGTGCGGGAATCTGTTTTTTCTGCCTCCCCTCCTCTTGCTAAACAATTTTAAAAAAAGGAAAAGAAACAGAAGTCAGAAAAAGAGTGACTAAGAGAAGGGAGACTGTGGCAAGGAGTAGAGGAAGGAAAACAAATAAGTTGTGTTACAGAGTTGACTATTGCTTAACACCAAATGCAGCTAATGTCTTCACTTCATTCTGTGGTCATTAAAGACTGTGTGTCAGATTTTGCTCCTGATATCATAAAATATTTGTCTTTCAGATACCACCTTCCATTGGTCAAAGTACACACTTTGAGGAACTGAACTCAAGTCAAGTGGTTTCCAGAATGCATGTGAATGTATACCAAGCAACTCCAGCAGTGTCTTATGCCTCAGCACCAACAGGAAACCACTGTTGACAGAGGTAGGTAAGAGATATGTGAGGGTTTTTGGGGCAGTGCTGTGTCTGTATGAAGTTGGTAAGAGTCCATATGCAGCTTCTATAGCAATATCTGGGAAGACACAGTGCTGGAAAGACCTAGACAGGTGAGGCTGAGAAGTTCTATGAGAGGCTCCAAACTTCATGGACTGATTTTCTTACCCACTTATCCCACACATTGCATAATATTTGTTGCAGCAATGGATACTTTGTGGTATTATATTACATATTGTTTTTGCATGTTATTTTCTTGTCTTACCAGGTTGCAGGTTCCACAAGTTCAGGGACTTTGGTTAGGTCATTGACTTTTCTCCAGTGCTCAGCACAGTACATTGAAAACAATAGATGCTCAAGAAATGCTTGTTGAAAAATAATTAGTAAATGAATAAGTGTCTTACCCAAGGTTCCTCATCCAATGACAGAAACCAGAACTTCTTAAACGTGGCTTCAAATGATTTAACATTATCTGTGTTGAGTACAACAGTTTGTTATCATACTATTACAAAAGAAAAAATTATAATATAATAAGTAAAATAAAGGCTAATGAGTATTGTTTCATATACCATAAATATTCACATAACATGTCTTTATGTTTTCATTTATCTAGGTCAGCACTGTCCAATAAAAATTTATGAGATAATGAAAATACTTTATCTATGTACTGTCCAATATAGTAGTCACAATGAGGTTATGGATCGTTTGATATATGGCTAGTGTGACTAAGTAACTGAATTTTAACTTTTATTTAGCTTTATTTAATTTAAATGTTAATAGCTACTCATGGTTACTGGATATCCTAATAGACAATGAATCTATAAGTATTTATTTATAATTGGACAAACTAGTATTTTTAATTACTGCCAACTTGACCAACGAGTTAGTTTTAATTCCCTAAAAAATATTTTTTAAGTCCGAGAGTTCCTTCTTCATCTCAACCCAGACAGCGTGGTGGTGACTAGGCTGGCTAGGTGTGGTCTCCTGAGGGAGGGAAACCACAGGCATACTGATCTGGGAGAGGATGCAATGCAGTCTGCCTTCTCCAAACCTGCTCTCAATATACCCTTCCTGGGGCGGGTGAAGTTTTTTCAATGTACATCAGTTTAGCTTAATGAATACTTGGATTATTAATTCATTTTTTTCCAGATTTCAGTCTTCCTGGAAGCAATCCAGCTGTCCTAATTTTTCTAAAAGTGAAATCAAAGTGGGGATAAGAATATCCCCTATAAATCATCTACAGAAGAAAACAAAGAAAAAAGCACTGGGCTGGCACAGGCCATTTTGATTTTATACCTTGTATGTTTTGCACATATTAAAAGAACAGAGGAAAAGGCATTCAGTCAAAAGAAGAGATGCCATCCTAATAAAACTATAATTTGTTATGAGTCAGAATAACAGGGGCAATAATAGAACAGCACTGAAGGAAACACATGATAGAAGAGTGGAGACAGCATCAGGCTTAACCCAGTTAAGGTGGAATACATTTAATGACCTCCGGAGAAAGTTAATTTTTAAACCGCTCTCTTTTTCTCTCTACCTGGAAATATCTCTTTATGTCTAACTTAAATATCTCATGGTGCTATTTAAATTCATTTCCTTTTTGCAATGCCCACTGGAGTAAAAAAGTACAGACTTCTTTCCTTTGAGGGATAAGCCATAATTTGTTTAAAGATCGATAAATATGCAGCTTCTCAGATTTCTTCAGGCTAATGGCTGAACTTAATGTTTCCTTAGAGGTCTCCATTATTGTCATTCTACTCTGAACTCTGTCTAAATTCTCTGCAATCCTTTTAAGTTGATGAGCCTCCCTGTCATTTTCATAGACTGCGACACTAGCCGCCAAGAGAATGGTGCACAGCACTCAACAACTAGGCTTGGTGGCCATGTGTGCCCTGCCATAATACTTAATCTGCACTATGTCCATGTTCTGCATTCTCTTAATGTACTACACTGGAGAGAGTCAAGTATGAACAGAAAGCCAAGTATTAGCCCTGGCCAGTTGGCTCAGAGGTAGAGCATTGGCTCAGTGTGTGAAAGTTTTAGGTTTGATTCTGGTCAGGGCACACAGAAACCTCTTTCTCTCTCTCTTTTTCTCCTGCAGCCTTGGCGTGAATGGTTCAAGCAAGTTGGCCCCAGGTCCTGAGGATGGCTCCAGATGGGCAGAACATGGCCCCAAAGGAGGTTTGCAGGGTGAATCTCAGAGAGGGCACATGTGGGAGTCTGTCTGCCTGTCTCCTTGACCCTCAATAAAAAAAAAGAAGAAGAAGAAAAAAGAAAAAAAGAAATGCCAAGTATCTGACCGCTTCCATGGTATTTATACATCTGTAGATAAGAGCAGTCTTTCACACATTTACTGTATTTCCCCATGTATAAGACACACTATTTTTTCAAAAAATTCGCAGTCTAAAAACTGGGTGCATCTTATTCAGTGGCTATAGATATTTTTACTGGCATTTCCTGCTTTCTGTGCTTATTTTTTTGCACTCATTGTTGAAGACAGTGATTTGTCCTCAGACACAGATGAGGACAAGTTAGTGGATGGGAGTTTTGACAGTGATGAGAAGTTGTATAAATTTTATGATGAATAAAACTTGAGTTCAATAACTTTATGTAATACATTTTTTTTTCAAATTTTGGGCCTCCAAATTAAGGGGCATCTTATACATGGGGAAATATGGTAGGTTTTCCACTTGATTTCCTTCCTCCCCTCTTAAATGGTATCTCGCTGAGATCTGGCTGAACATGACTTGGTTGTTCTGTTTTAGAGCTTCCCTTGTGTTGTTCCTTTGAAAACTCTAGCAAACAGATAAGAATACCTGGTTTGCTGCATATTCCTTACTTACGGGTCTTTTCTAAGTCTTGAGAAAATGACCTCACATGGTATATGTATATATTCTTTTCATTCATATATACTACTTCTGACTTCATGGTTCTACTTATTTTTATTCAAATTATTATTTCATCAGTTATCCCATTGTTTCCCTACTGTTTCACAGCAAATCTCTTTTTCTTTTTTATAGTTATACAAAAATATAGTGAGCTCATAAAGAACTTGGAGCTTTTAAATATAGAATGAGTATCAACTGGATTCATGTATTTATTTTGTCTAGGCTGGAAAAAATTGTTGAATTTAGAGAACTACAGACACGATGAGGAAGCTTTGTGAGTGAGCACAGGTTATATCTCTGCAAATGTTACTTTGTTTGTTTCTATCTTTTCTCTCATGTATATGGTGCAATGAGTACACATTCTCACTTAACTGGTAATTTTATATGGAAAAACTAAGGTTACTGCTAAGAAGTTTTCTTTATATTTGCAAATTAAGAACTTAATTGTGGTGTGTCCAATAGCTTACACTTGATGATCATAAGATCACATTAAAGAATACCACTTAAAAATTAGTTGACCAGTGCAATTTATGTGTTGTCAAGGCATGTCTTCAAATAAACAGTTTGAGATGTTTTAATTTTACAATTTCTTTAGTAATTTTCACTTCAAGCTCTAAAACCTGATAATTTTCACCTTCTTTAGTACAATTGCTATAATTAACTATTCTTGTTAGGAGATCTATTATAGTCATAGGTAAATTCAAGCTTACTAGTTTTTTTAGTATCAACATGATGTCTTCTAATGAAACACATTTTTTTAAGTTTTTGTGAATATCACCATTTCTCTCCAAAAGAACATTGGATTGCAATTAAAAATGCTAAACGCATAAATTTACTTCAGAAACAAATAAATACTTTACCAAAGATCATAAAGATAGGTAATCACTCTCATTTTATTTACCATCCTTATTAAAAACTATTCCCTTTTATACTGGCAATTATCAATAGCCAATAGTAGATTACTATGGATAACAACATAAGCTGTTGTAAAAAAATTAACCTAATAATAATAAATAATCTTTTACATGGAATTCAGACTGATAAAACTTCCGTAGCTAGTTTTTTTCTACTGGAATAAATACCTATACAACCAGACATTAAAATTGATTAGTAAAATGGAAATATTATTGCAGATCTAAAAGTGGCAAAGGCTTATGTTTAAGCACAATTGACATTACCCATAAAGAAAATATGAGGGGATTTACAAAAAATGCTGGATCACAAATTGGGAAATGTTTATTTTGTGAATGTATTTATTACATAATTATCAAGCCAACGGTTTCTTGTTCAACGTGTATGGTGAAAGAAGGGTGGGTTTTAGATCAAAATAGATGCTGTGCCATTTAATAATTGCATGATTATGAATAAATTACCCTATGGAGTTTCTTTTTGTTTTATTTTAGAGTTTTTTTAATGTAAATGACAATATTATAGCTTCATATATTATTATAAAATAAAAGAGAAATACAGCATGTATGAGAGAGAGATGGCTTTCATTCTCTGCTTCTTCTTTAGTTAGCAAAAAGACGTTAATCAGATAATTATAATTGACTGCAATCATGATGAGTACTATTGAGGAAAGGCAAATAAGGCCAGGGTGGAACCTATTTCTGGGACATAGTTGCGTCTCTCAGTAAGTGAAGCCCCACCTAAAAAAGCACCATTTAAAGTGGGATCTAAAGTAATCTGAAAAGGCATCAGCCTGGTAAAGGGTCAGAGACGAGTCATCAGAAAAAAAAGAGTTGGAAGTTCTAAGATCTGAAGCTGCTTGTAATGATCCAGGTCAGCGGTCATGAGAGGCTCCTACATTTCTCTTTCCCATAATCTGCCCGTTTGTGAACTCCCTAATATTGTTTAGAATTTTTTTCTCTCCCTGAAGTCATAATGTTTAGTATGTTGTTTTGTGTATAATAAAGACAGAACAATTGAATTGAAGTCTGGCTATATTAGGTGGGTAAGCCCAACCTAAGTGTGCCTTTCTAAGCATCAGACTTATACATAGCTATGTTTTCATTTGACAAAAAATGATAGCATATATTTATATTAATACAAATTCATTGACTGGAGCCATCAGGAATTGCAGGATTCTAATGGGCCTATTCCAACATTTTAAAATTTGTTATTGTTGGTAGATAATACCATCAAAAATGTACATTTGTACTTAGTGCTGCATCCTTTACCAAATCAACTGGGATCTCTCTGGTTAAAACTATTTTTTAAAACATGAGGATTTATATATAGCTTCATTCTTTTCAATTCTCTTAATAATTCTTCACTTAGCCTGACCTATAGTGGCACAGTGGATAAAGCATCGACTTGGAATACTTAGGTCACTGGTTAGCCTGGTCAAGGCACATACGAGAAGCAACCACTATGAGTTGATGCTTCTCATTTCTTTCCCATCCCCTCTATCTAAAAATCAGTAAAAATTAAGAAAAAATAATTGCTCATTCAAATTTGTCCTATTCTCTATATAGGAAACTACTTTAACATTTTGTTTTAGGAGATTAAGGACTGCTGAGCTGAGCTATCTTTCAGAGGACTTATCAGTAAACAATACACTCATTATTTTTAGTTTAAGTATGAACAGATGTGGACTTTCTTTATTTCAAATAAGAACTATCACCATCATAGGTAATTTAGCAGTCATCCTGTTTTAGGTCAAAAGACTCACTAAACGTTTATTGCAATTACCCTAAACAATCACTTTTAAATTAACCTTTTTATACTATTACTACTAACCTTTAACATAGTTCCTTAAATATGGAAAGAAATGAGAGAATGTATCATAGCTATCAAAAAACAAGTTGTTTTAGTTTTTATACTTCTTTCGTCTTTTGCAAATCTTAATTAAATACTCCATATGTTTTGTGAGGGCACAAAACATTAAAACAACTTTCTTGATCGTTTAGTTTAAAAGCTTTATTGCTAAACAACAAATCTATTCAGACTAAAATCTATCAAGTCAACCATCATTTAAATGAACAGAGAAAAGTGTGACAAATAGATGTACTAAAATTGCTTCTTTTAAATCAGTAACATCAGTACCAGTGGAAGTAGACTCTACTGAAATACATGTTCATGTATTCAGTTCATTCTAAACACAAGCTTTATGTAATAACCTCATTAGCAAAGAATGGGCAAATATGAAAATACATTATTTCCATTTACACTTAAAAATTTGGATATTATTGACATACACTGATCAATTGACTGCCTAAGTTATGCAGATAGGTCCAATGTTTTAGGAGTGGAACTGTGACTCTGCTTGTGAATTTGTGTTATATTATGATTTTTAGGGCGGGGGAATGTCATGTTTTCTCTTATAACACTTTCTTATCTTATTCTATACTTTTATTTAATTTTTCTTGGCTCCCTTTATCTATCAATTTGATTCCCAGTTTTTTTTTTAATTTAAAGTATTTCCAACCTGACAAAGAACTTCCTTCTCTTTCATTTTACCTTTGTAGTTTCATTGTTCACCTTGATTCTTGGTTTTGCTTGGCAGTCCTATGAAACAGTATATATTCTACTCATGAAAAGTTTATTCCAATACATTAAAAGAATAAGATAATGATGAATGTAATATAATAAAATCTTTTTTTCAGTTGTAACCACTGACATAGTCTTTTTTTCACTTCACGATTGTTGTTATTATTTGGATACAGGTGGATAAGATGTTATTACAGAACAAATGTTTGTTCTCCAGGGTAGTGGAAGATTGGAAGTAGCTGGGAGAGAACGACAAGAGATAAAGAGTCATCCTTTGGGTCTTAGGTGAACAGTGAAGAGATATGTTCTTTCCCTAATTTGGCTTGAGCCTGACAATGGAAAAAAGACACTTTATAGTTCTTACCTTTCCTCTGATCTTCCCACTATTCTACTCTGAGTGTCTCACGTCTTCAACTCTGAACATCCTGTTTCTAGCATTTTCTTTGTCAGTTTGTTTTTCACCTTTTATTGGGTTTCTGATTTATAATTTCCTCTCTGGAAATAATATAAATGTTTAAACAAATATTTTGGCACAAATAATTATAAATTTACCTCATGTCCAACAAAGAAGACTGTTTTTACACAACCATGTATATACTTACAATTCAGTTCTTTGACTTTAACTACCAAATTTCCAACATATTCTTAGTACTATTTTTTTTTCTTGTTCTGGCAAATAGAAAAATTATATAAAGATTGATTTTCTTTCTGATTTTTGTTAATATTTTTACTTATAAAACAATGTGTTCTTAAGATGAAATATCTTTCTTGACTTTGAGATTCATAATATAAAACTTTCTAAAATAAGACTTGCATTCTTTGTATTGATGCATCAAATATGAGTTTATCAAAATTAAATTAGATGGATTTGATCTCCTTTTCTCATTTACTTGAAATCCTAATGCTCATTTTATATCTTAAACTGTATCTAACAATGCCTTGTGAAACAAAACTTAACTAACTTAATTTTAATTATTTTTCATTAAAATAATTCAGTTTTTTCATCATATTAACAATTAAAAATAGTTTTAAAATGTTAAAGGCACTATTAATAATTAAAATTAGAAAACAAAAATATTATCCTAGATCTAATTATAAATGCAAAGAAAATTTTGAAAGATTAAACAATGAACCACTAAGAGTTATTCTTTTAAGTTAGAAACTTGATGTCTGGATTGGAAGATATTTATTATTAAGTATGCTTCATTGTTTCATTTAAATGGTTTGGCCATTATAATAAGCAATTGGTTTTTATTTTTGAATAATAAATGATAAAGATCACTGAACAATACATGACATGACAAATATAATGGTGTCCTGAACAATAACAAAACTACCAAGGCTGCTATATTTGCTGAATAGACTACTTTTTTTCCCTAGTGTATTTACATTGAATGCATACACACATACACACACACACACACACATACACACACACACTTGCATTGTAGTTCAAATTTTGCTAACAAATTGATTCCGCTATATAGTGTAATACAATTTGATACACATAACATATTTATTCAAAAGTCTAAATTATGGACATCAATTATCATTATTTAGAAAAATATACTGTTCTTTTTTTTAAGTGTCATTGCATAGATTTACTTCTAATACTGATTATACTCTGGATTAGCTATTATTTTCATTCATTAGGAACCAGGCTCAAAGCCAGCTGTCTGGTACCATTTAGAAATAGTACATGCCAGGAATATTATAGAACATCACAAAGATTTATGGTAGCTTTGAAAGCCTCAGTGCTTTTGAAAGGATAACATTGTCTCCCTCCGTCTTAAAGCTGGGTGGGACAGGTTGTGGTTCCTCTGAAGAAAACAGCCAGAGAGGAGGCTAAATAAATCTCATGACAACTTCTCCACTTTTCTAGGTCAAACTAAGACCTGTTGAGAGAAATGCAGGCAGTCACCTTTAAAAGCTATTATGACTTTAGTGCTCTATGGAGATGAAATTTGTGGCTGCATATCTAAAAGAAATGATATTTTTGCCTGACCAGGTAGTGGTGCAGTGGCTAGAGCATCGACCTGGGACACAGAAGACCCAGGTTCGAAACTCCAAGATCACTGGCTTGGACGCTGGTTCATCCAACTTGAAAATGGGCTCACCACTTGAGCATGGAGCTGCTGGCTTGAGTGTGGGATCATAGACATGACCCCATGGTGGCTGGCTTAAGCCCAAAGGTTACTGACTTGAAGCCCAAGGTCGCTGTCTTGAGCAAGGGGTCACTCACTCTGCTTAGCCCCCTGGTCAAGGCACATATAAGAAAGCAATTAATGAACAACAAATGTGCCGCAACAAAGAATTGATGCTTCTCATCTCTCTCCCTTTCTATCTGTTTCTTTCTGCTCCTCTCCCCCTGTCTCTCTTGCAAAACAAACAAAAAACAATAAGAAAAGTAAGAAAATGATTATATTTTAAAGTACAACAGTTCTAAAATATTTATGTTGGGAAATAATAGGAATTGTCAGTGGTATTCTCATAATGTTAATTTGATTACAAGTTGATCTGCTGACAGCCAGCTGTTCTCCTTTGCTATTGAGCACATTGAGAAATTAAGATACTGTGCTTTTCTCTAATTGCTTCCTTGCAATGGAAACTTCTGTACCTTTCTTGCAGCCATAGTCAAAGTCAAAACTCCACATCTATGCTATTACAGTTATCTTTTTCAACAAAGGTTGAAAGATAATAGTATTATTTGTTTAATGATGAGTGTATATGAGGATGAGAATTATATTTTCTCCTGGAAAGTATCAGGTACTTACATTAAGTGAAACCCTGGAGGTTATGGTAACATTGTCTCACCTGCCTAAGGAATGCAGATACATATAAAGGAAACAGTGCTCTGGTTTATTATCTAGTCAGTAGTCACTTCCATATGTCCTACTAAGAAATCAAGTATTAAAAGTCAGAAGAGTCCTGACCAGGTGATGGCACAGTGGATACAGCATCAGACTGGGATGCGGGAGACCCAGGTTCGAGACCCCGAGTCACCAGCTTGAGCGTGGGCCCATTTGGCTTGAGCAAAATCTCGCCAGCTTGGACACAAGGTCACTGGCTCCAGCAAGGGGTTGCTCGGTCTGCTGAAGGCCCGCGGTCAAGGCACATATGAGAAAGCAATCAATGAACAACTAAGGTGTCACAACAAAAAGCTGATGATTGATGCTTCTCATCTCTCTCCGTTCCTGTCTGTCTGTCTCTATTTATCCCTCTCCCTGACTCTCTCTCTGTCCCTGTGAAAAAGGAAAAAAAAGTCAGAAGGAGTCTTGGCTTGTTTTCCCAGTCGATTGGAGCATCATCCAGAAACACCAAAGTTGCCGGTTTGATCCACGATCTGGACACATACAGAAAGCAACAAATGAATACACAACTAAGTGGAACAACAAATTAATATGCCTCTCTCTCTCTCTCTCTCTTTTTCCTCTCTATGCCACTATAAAAAAAATGGCAGAATGAGATATTACAAATACAGCTTCAGTCATTGCCCAGCAAAAACCATGTCAAGTTGAGCAGTCTTGGCGCTAGGAAGTATGGTGTTAAAAAATGTAGAAATTTAGGTATATCTAGAGGAAACTTAATTAAAATTAATTTTAATATTTCATACAGTGGCCGGACCAGGTGGTAGCACATAAATAGAGCATCAGTCTGGGATGCTGAGGACCTAGTTACAAAATCTCAAGGTCACCGGTTTAAGTGTGGACTCACCAGCTTGAGCATGGGGTTACTGGCTTAAGTGTGGGATTATAAACATGACTCAATGGTCACTGGCTTGAGCAAGGGGCCTCTGGCTCAGATGAAGCCCCCTGTTCAAAGTACATACAAGAAAGCAATCAATGAACAACTAGGATGCCTCAGTTATGAGTTGATACTTCTCATTTATCTCTTTGTCTGTATGTCTATCTCTCTCTTTCTTGCTAAAAATAAACAAATAAATTACTTAATGGCCCACATTGTCAATTTCCTACCAAAAAATGCTACTTTTTGATAGTTCAGCTTGGTCACTTTAAAATAAAGATTTAATATATTAACTTTATTATTATTATTATTATTATTACTTTTAAACATTTTAACTGGAAGCATTGAACACCTAAGTTCTAAGCTATTTTTCTTCCTCTATATAAATGAATGGTTGAGGAACTTAATTACCAATATTCAAATAATTTATTTAGAATTAAAGTAATATGTATGCCAATTATCTTCATGTTCTCTAAAACGAATTAGCCTAATTAATTATAGCTTTTTCATTGTATTTTAGCAATATTTACGTGTAATGTTAACTGTCATTTAGATAGACTATTTCATTTGCTACAACTACCCCTTGCATAATTGCTTTGTGGTGCTATTTCTTTGATTAATGCTAGACAATCTGAGGAAGGTGAAGAGAAAATATAGACAGGTTGGCATTGTATGTATTTTTGAAACAGGTAAAAGAAATATTATATTTTTACAATAGAAAATTAAGTATACACTATAAAACTATAACTATAAATTAAAAGTTTGAGTCAATAAAACCATAAAAATTTGAGTTTAAGATTTTAAAATCCTTGATAAAAATGAAGCACATTTGGAGAATAGCCATCAAGATGATGGCTGAAAATCTTGTCATATATTAAATAAAGAGAATAAATATATCTGATCTGAGAAAATTATAGATTTAAAAGCAATAAAATATATTTTATTCTAATTATATATAATTATTTATAATATATAAATTATATATAAATATGTAGAAATATATATTGTGTGTATATATGTATATATCAGTGGCGGTACTCAGCAGGCTTGCATCTCATTGTGACATATTAAGTATTTTTCTCTATTTCAAAAGGAACACATAAACATTTTGCAAGGGAAGAGATGTATAGATGGAAGTGGATGGTGGCATCTTAACTTCTAAAGTAGTTCTTTACAACTTAGTTCCCAGTTATTTATTTCTCATCCCCTGCTATCTTGAGGAGAATTTGCTATTATCTGTCAATGAGTCATACACTGTCTTTTCAAATTTGGACAAAAGGCAAAACTAGAGTTGGATGGAGTATGAATCATTGACAGACAATGGAAAGCTCCAATTTAATGCACTCAGAACTACTTTGCATTTTGAAGAAAATTGATCACTCTTCTCTTTTTTCCTGACAAAGGCTTCCAAATACTCAAGGTTTTATATCCTTGTCAAAGAATGCAGCCATCAAAAACAGGTATCCCATTCAAAATGATAAATATGTTTTAAATACAATCCATCTTTTTTCTTTCTGGCATCCTGTTCATCTCTCACTGCAAACCATTTTTTACTGTATATATGAATATCTTTTTTTATCCTCAAGGTGCAATACATTACATTTGACAAAGCTTACAAATGGGCTGTTTTTTACTGATTCTCTATATTCATGGCAAAAAAAATGAATCCCTCCCACTTCATTGGGTCATCTGTACTAGATTTCCAACCAACTTCATCACAAAGCAGCATTGTGAGAGCAGCACTTTAACCTTGTGCCCTAGAACTTCTACTTACATCTTTAAAATGCAGACAATTTGAAAATTCTATTTCCTAACAATGAAACATTTAAAAGCATATACTGTATGTATAGTGCATGCCATGTTAATGTGTAGGAGGATTACAACTTAGTAATATGCTATGATCTAGTAGAGTTTACCATAGAGCAAACGGTCCAGACGCAAAGGTCCATTTAGCCTACAATTGTTGCTGTTCTTTCCACTTCAGTTCTTTGGACTTTCAAATATACATGTCAATTTACTGAAGTTTTAGCCTGGTTAAAACAATGGGGGGTTGGGTGTGATACTGTAAAGAAATGTCAAAACTTCTCTTCAGGTATTTGAAAGGCAGACATATAGTAGATGGTGCAGATACACAGAGTGTCATTTAAAGGAAAATGTTAAAACAAATGAATGCCATTCATAGAAAAATACATTTCTACACAATATAAATAAACATCTTGTCCTATGAAGAAACATGACATTATATGGGGTAATAATCTTTTTGATATTGGTAAGGCATTTGTTACCTATCTGTCCTAAATACTCTGTAAAATTACTGAAAGGTATATTTTTTGAAGCCACACATACTTTTAGTTTATTTATTGCAATATTATTCCTTTGTACTATGGCAGACATTGAATTTACCCTATAATAAATCAAAAGAATTAGGGTTTCGATAGAAAATTATTTAGATTTTTTCTGAGAAACTCCTTATATATTCACTGTCTTTGCTTTTAAACACAGACTTTATTAGAAAATTAAAGTAATTTGATGGCACATTGAAGCCAAAAATTCTTTTAAGATAGTCAATATAGATTCATGGGGAACTTTGTTTGTTGAACTAATGTTCAAAATTACCTTTATTACATTTTCTTTCCTTCCTTCCTTCCTTCCTTCCTTCCTTCCTTCCTTCCTTCCTTCCTTCCTTCCTTCCTTCCTTCTTTTCTTTCTTTTTCTTCCATGAGAGAAAGACAAGAATGGAGAGAGATGAGAAGCATCAATTCTTGGTTGTGGCACCTTAGTTATTCATTGACTGCTTTCTCATATGAGCCTTGACCAGGGGGCTATAGCAGAGTGAGTGTCCCCTTGCTTAAACCAGCAACTTGGGCTCAATCCAGCAACCTTTGGGCTCAAGGAAGTGACCATGGGTCTTGTCTGTGATCCCATGGTCAAGCTGGTGACTCTGCGCTCAAGCTGGTGAACCCGCGCTCAAGCTAATGAATTTGGGTTTTTGAACCTGGGTCGGTACTTAGCATTCCAGGTCAATGGTTTATGCACTGCACCACCATCTTGTCAGGCTCATTCTTTTTTCATTTAATTTTTTGTTAATATTACCAATAGCTAAACATGTTTTGTAAATAAAATTGAAGATGAAGGCACTGATTGTAGTAAATGATGACTACCATATTTTTCACTCCATAAGATGCACCTGACCAGAAGACACAGCTGGGATTTTAAAGGGGAAAATTAAAAAAATCCGAACCAAATAATGTGTTAAAATATTTAATAAAATATACCACAATAATATTCCAACAATGTAAACTCAACAGCAGCATTGACAACCATTAGCACTGTTATTAACAAATGGGAAGAGACTTTAATGTTCAAATATTCTTCTAGTTTTCCTGGAACACTCGAGGAACTCATCATCACTAGTGTCAGAATTTAAGAAGCTCAGTTGCTTACAATCACTGGTATCACTTTCTTCGCAATTTTCATATATGATACCAGCTTCAGTGCCATCTAAGGCATTGCTAATGCCACATTTTTTGAATGACTGTACCACAGTTGCATTCTTCACTGACTGCCATAATGTTTTCACCCATTCACAAACTTGTCTCCTCATTCGTCCAGTTGGTGTCAGATCATGATTACCAGCAGCCATCCATTTGTTCCACTCTTCTCACCTAAACGCTTTAAACGTTTTGTTGATGGAAATGTCAAGAGGTTGCAACTGGCTGGTAAGACCCTCAGGAATTACAACTAGATGAGTCTTCACTTCTCTAAAGTATTTTTGTGTGTGTGTGTGTGGTTTCGATAATATGTGCTCTAAACTGGTCAAGTAGATGTCTGGGTTCCGCACGCCTCTGTGGCGGGTATGATTATGCTCCTGCAGGCGCCCATTCTATATACGTTTATTAGCACAGAGCCCTGCAGCAGCTAAAAGAAATGAACATTTGCTCCATAAGACGCACAGGCTTTTTTTCCCTCCATTTTTTGCGGGGGAAAATGTGTGTCTTATGGAGCTAAAAATATGATAATCAAGTATCTCCCTTTTGATCTTCTATCTGCAAACCAAATGTATACATAGATAATTTTTATTTTTACAATACTTTTCTATCACATTAGCACCATGGAAATAGTATTAGCTTTATTTTGTTTTGTAACAAATTACTGAGAAATTTAGCAACTTAAAACAACAAATATATATTATTTCATATATTCTTGAAGGCCTAGAGTGCAACAGTGCCTTAGCTGTGTGGTTCTGGCTCACACAGTTGCAGTCAAGTTGTCAGCTGCAACTGCAGTTAGCTCACAGCTCAATAAATTCATGTGGTTGCTGTCAGGCCTCAGTTTCTCAGTTCTGGGCTGCCTGTTTATCAGACGCTGCTGTCCCTTACCATGAGATTTTACAACGTGAGAAAGGAGACAAAAAGAGAATCTAAGGTGAGAGTTGCAATTGTTTATAACCTAATAACATTATAAATGTTATATAACATGTTATTAATCACACAAGCCATCCCAAATAGAGTATAGAAGTGGATCTACATAAGAGTGTAATTATCAGAAGAAAAGAGTCATTAAGGATCTATAGAAGTTATTTGATAAGTAATTTGTTAGTTACTTACAGACACAATAGTTAATCACATAATTAAGGATGGGGATTTGTAAACTAAGATGGTAGGAGAAAGAGGCCAAAGTGAATTTTCTACTTTTACTATGCAAATAAACCAAATTCAGTGCTCACATTTATGTGATTATTTTTGTGTTTTGTTCTACATAAAAATTTACACTTCTAATAATATAAAGAAGCATAAAAATAATAGACATTTTTCTTTTGCACTATGATGCTCAATTTTTTTAATCAACACTTTATCCACTGTGCTACCACTGGCCATGCACACCCTGATATTTCTTTTTGCTCACACAATTTCATTAAATTTACACCTATCCAGTCTACAAATATTATACATTTAATAGACAAAACTAAGTTGTTATATTAGCAATAGTATAAGAAGTAGCACATTTTTTGAAACACTTTTTAAATTTTTTCTCATTAATTAACTGGTTCCTTTCTTTTTCATTGGCCATTTACCTCCCTTAAGTTTCAACAGTAATCAGATCTTGTACAACTTTTATTCATTTCACTCACTTCTTAAGTACTCTGATACAGTCTCTTGAATTTAAAAACATCTATTTTCTGATGACTCCCAAATGTATATCTCCAGCATAGACTTTCCCTCTGAACTTCTTAGTTATAGATTTGTCTACTGCAGAGCCTTGAATCTCTTTACTTTCTTCTATGTCTATTATATAGTTAAGAGATTTAAATTTAAAAGCAACTTCCAATAGAAGTTTTCTCTCACATTCTTCCCCAATTTAGTTTCAGCTACCTTACCTTTCTTAGACTTTGAAGTTGTATTTGAATTCTTTCTGTTGACACATTTGATACATGTATTGTCAAATTCTGTTGACACTTTCTAAAAATATATATTTAAAAATGATCACTTCTCACCATTTTTACTGCTCCCACCCTCATCCACTTCAACATCTTCTCTCATTTGAATTATTGCCAGGACCTGAAAGTGGTCTTCCAACTTAGACCTTTGTCATTCTATCCCATAATTTATTTTTCACATCAGCCAGAGTTATCTTTTCAAAATGTGAGTAGAATTATGCTACTTTTCTGATAAAAATATTCTATCTTAATCAGAGTAGATCAAGCTATTACAATGACCAGCAAGCCCACATTTCAGTGTTCTTGACATAGGCTACATATTAAAGTCACCTTGGGAGATTATAAAAGATACCAGTATTTGGGTTTCATACTCAGAGATTCAAATTTAACAAGTCTTTTTTTTAATATATTTTTTATTATTATTAATTCTAATGGGGTGACACCAATAAATCAGGGTACATATGTACAATGAAAACATCTCCAGGTTATCTTATCATTCAATTGTGCTGCATACCCATCACCAAAAGTCAAATTGTCCTCTGTCACCTTCGATCTGGTTTTCCCTGTGTCCCTCCCCTCCTCCTTATCCCACTCATCCCTCCCTCCCCCCATTCCATAACCACCACTCTCTTGTCCATGTCTCATAGTCTCACTTTTATGTCCCACCTATGTATGAAATCATGCTGTTCTCAGTTTTTCTTTTTTTCTGATTTACTTATTTCACTCCGTATAATGTTATCAAGGTACATCCAAATTTAACAAGTCTTATATGATATCTGGGCACTATTATTTTAAAAATTGTTTTGTTGGGTCACTATAAAGTGCAGACTAGATTAACTATTATCTCATCATCTTGTCCTACTATATCTTTGAATTAATTTCTTCTCTTATTTCATTCTGCTTTAGTCCCATTTGGCCTCTATATTATTAGCAAAACATATCAAACAATTGTTTGCTTCAGAGCTATTTATTTTGTTTAATTTCCCCCATAAGTTTATTACATTATGACATAGTACATGTTTAACTTGTTTATTTTCTGTCACAAGCCAATAGAATATAAGCTTTAAGAAGGATGGGACTGTTTTTTTGTATCGGTCACTTCTATACAACCTTCTATATTGCCCAACCTCTAGGGCAGTTCTCCATAATTGGCATTCAGTAAATATTTTGTAATAAATAGTCTATTTTATAATCTTTAGTTCAATGTAAATATGGGAAATACGTAAAAAACTTTTTTTTTGAAGAAAG
This sequence comes from Rhynchonycteris naso, assembly GCA_037038555.1. Classification (NCBI taxonomy): domain Eukaryota; kingdom Metazoa; phylum Chordata; class Mammalia; order Chiroptera; family Emballonuridae; genus Rhynchonycteris; species Rhynchonycteris naso. The sequence continues at coordinate 41,225,742 of CM072997.1, read as the reverse complement.
ATGAGTTTAGGGAAGGAGAGATGGAAGCCTTCTCTTTTTGGGGTCCTGATTTCAGTCACCAGTTGGATAACCATGTGAAGATATTAAAAAAAGATAAAAATATGACTTTCTGGTTGATGAGAGAAGCCAGAGGTTTAGGCACAATTTTGATATTGGTCTAATTAAAGTTGATGGCTAAAGATATGTGAGTGGATTAGAGATTCACTGAAGAATATTTAACAGGAAAACAGTGATTGATTAAAAAAACAAAAACAAAATACAAAAAGCCAGCAGCATTTGCAAGAGATTTAAGAGAAAGAATCAATAAAAGAGGCTGGATCTATAAAGCCAGTCAAGAGCTACAGTGGATCCCACTGAGAAGAAAGCTTTCTGCAAGAAACGCTTGTTCTTCCTCTCTGACCACAGAGTCGCAGTCTCAGTCTCGAGATTTCACTCCTCCCTCAACTTTCTCATGATCCCTGAGGGCACATGCCAAGAATGATCTCACAAGTGCTGCTTTCTTGCCCTATTCATGATGTTGTGTAGGATAAATGAAGCCACCAGAGACCCAGAGAAGCTTCAACTCCTCTGTGTTGATAAGGGACTAATGAAAAGTTTCTTTTGTACTCAGGTGCAGTCTGGGACTGCACTATGAGAATTTAGCTTGTACTTGGAGTTCCTGTGAAGTAACAATACCACATTGTATTAAAAATGGAGTTTTACTGATAATGATAAGCATCTGCAGAGATTTCACAGCACCCCCAGAAGCAGGGAAATGTGGAGTGGAAGGTGCTAAAACTGTAATTAAAACAAGGTATCCTTCTCCCAGGCTTACAGAGCAGCTATTAATCAATGTGATCATTTGCTTTGAGTGGGGAAGTGCTCACCCATGGTTCTGCTGGACTTGAACTTAGCTCCTAGCAGACTGGATACTGATGAAGAGCACCCTTGGGTTTAGAGAGAGAGAAAGGAATATTACTACTTAAGTAATGTAGCAGTTTACTTTTTAAAAGGTGTTTGGTAGGGGCATGTGTTGATTTTCATTTCCTATAAATAGCACATTTGCAGAACATTCTGCAGGCCAATTATTACTAAAAATATAGTTTGCTTTGAAGCATTTTCATGCTGATTATCCAGAACTTTTGATTTCTTCTCCCAAATATTTATTTACCCTTGGGAATTTTGCTCTCTTTTGGCAGATTTAAGATAAAAAGAAATTTAGTGCAATCATAGAAATTTTCTATTACCAATTCTGATTTGAGTAACATTTTCCAATATAAGATTTATAAATTATTTCCTTAAGAATCTTCTTTACAAAAAGAAAAGTACTTCAATCCAATATGTTGAAGAAATGTTGAATATTGTATCCTGTTTTTAGAAATTCACAGTGCACATTATAGTATTAAAGGCTTTGAACTGTTCTGCAGTAAAGAAGCTGGTTTAAACTCTATTGACCCCAGCATTTTCTAGACATTTCTCTAGGGAGATACGCTTTTCCTTCCTTTCTTTTTTTTTTTTTCCAGAACATAAAACAGAATTAATGTGCCAAAGAAAAATCCTCAGTAAAAGCTAGATTAAATATTATTTTATCATTGACATTTAAATTATGGCTAAAATGAGGCACATAGTTTTTCTGAAAATTTCTTCATCTCTATTCTCTAGTACTACTGATAACTGCATATGATGCATGTGATGTCATTAGTCAGGATAACAGGGCCAGGATTCTAGCTCGTTCTTCTTCTTAAAAGAATAGAAATATAAGTCAATTCTTTTATCATAATGATCAACCAACTTAAAAATTGAACTCCTGTTCTCACCCAGTGTAGCTCCCGCAGACACAGTCCTGGTAATGTCTGTGTCTCTTAGACATGCCATCTAAGACAGCCTTCTCCTGTAAATCTTCATAGTGGAGGCTGTTCAGAAGCTGATAGCATTTAGGATAAATATTTATTTAGAAGCTAAAAAGGAAGATTCACTCAGTAGTACATTAGGTTATATGCTTATGTAGAGATTTAAAAGGCAGAAGTGAATAATGAAGGTATATTATCTATTTTTATAAAGAATAAAAGTGTAAGCAGGTCAGCAAAAGAGATAGCAAAAAATTATGATAAATTATTACTATTACATTAGTTAAATGTCTAACTGCACATGGTAGAGTGCTACAGAGAAGAATTATCAGACATTTCTGAAATATAAAACCCCATGGCTCAAGGAAGGATAAGTCAATATGAAAGGTAAGAAAACTTGAGAAAGCAAGCAGAAATGTATGGGCACTCTTTTGAGAAAGACAGAGAAAAGAGTAAGGAAAAGTCATTAAATGATTAAAAAGTTTTTATTTTATACCTCAAAATTATACATCAGTTATAAGATATATAATCCTTACTTTTTTTGCTATAGAAAGATTACAGTCAATGGGAACATTTCTTGTATTGCCAAGTGAAGAGATACATGGGCTGCAGAAGGGAAACTCACCCTTCTTACCCATTTTTTTAAGTGACCTGGAGGAAGAAAATATACTAGTGGTGGTTTTGAATGGGTCTGTGTTTGTACCTGAGGTTGCAGGAGAGTGAGGTGGGGCAAAGGGAATGAGCAAAAAATTTAGAAAGTGAAAGATAACCAAAAGGCCAAAAAACATACTTGTAACTACGAATAGTTTTGTAATATGTTGTGTAACTCTCCCTCCTAATGTCCTCAAGAGCTTTCAGAAAACAAGAAACAAATGAGCATTATTTCAATGTTTGCTTTCTGTGGTTGGATATGTGTTTCTATTCAACGAACTTATACACAGTGGAACAAAGAAGATTGAGATATTGAATATGAAGCAATAGTAATTAGCATGAAGTATTTTAATATTTAACAAACTCAAGGAGCAGTGAAAGAGAATGATTAACATTTTGTTACAGGAGAAACCTTCATGAAGATAAGTTATCTAAAGTCTACTTTCAAAGATAAAGATGAATATGAGTTTGAGTGTCAAACATATATATTGTAATGAATCTTAGTTTTTTTATTGAAGGAAATATTTTATCTAAGGTATCACACTTGATGTTTAAGAGTGAAGACTCAAGGTGTTAGACATTCATTCATACTGTCCATATAATCTAACAGCTTTAAAAGCATACTGGGTTCTGCATTGTTGGTCAGTTTTATTGATCATTTTCCATACATATAATTAATCAACCTCTTCTGAAGAGAATGCTAATGATTTCAGTCAGTGTTCTACAGAGAAATGGAATTAATTAGGTGTGTGCAAGTGTGTGTGTATAAAAGTTGGCACATAAAAAATCTGTAGGGTGACCTGGCAGGCTTCAGACTGAGAGAATGACCTCTGTTGCACAAGTCCAAAGGCTGTCTGCTTTGGATAAAGAGAAAAGAAAAGGAGAATGAAAAGGCAAGAAGATGGTGGTGATGTAAGCAAGAAGAACCACTAGAGCAGTGATGGGCAATCTTTTGAGCTTTGTGTGTCAAAAATTCGCAAAAAAACCGCGCATAACTCGGGTGGTGTGTCACTTCGAGAAAAACGGCCTAACCGGAAGTCCCAGAACTAGACGCTCTGTGCCAGAGTTCTGTTGTTTTGGCCTACAGACCTCTGGCACAGAGTGTCATAGGTTTGCCATCATGGCACTATGGCAAGAGAAAACTGTCTATAATTAAGGCCAAATAGAAATGCCGACAATAAGCTCTGATGGGCATTAAAAATTGTAAAACATGCTGCCAAGAATTTTTTCTATACTTGTATTATATATTTGAAGAGTGCTGCTAAAATTATTTTTAGACACACACAGTGGTCTTATAAGTAATGACAATGAAATGAAAAATAACTATTTAAAAATAAGAAGCACGCACATACATTTGTTCAATCATATTCCTGGAAAGAGAAATTTTACCATGTTAACCCAGGCTTATAAAAATGAAGATAAATTCTAAATCTAAGAAAAGTGTCATCATGCCAACAGAAAGTAGGATTGTGTGAATTTTTCCACTATTTCAATAAATGCTGTCAAAAACATCTTACTTTAATATTTTTAAATCTAAAAGATTTAAATTCATTTAATGTATTTGAAGAGATTTTATCTCGTGCTTTCAAGGAATGTTCTCTGTTCATTTTTCCCCAATCTAACCTTAGTCTCTCTAGGATGTCTATATTATTCTCAGATTGTACTATCTTTATTCTGGTTACTTTAAACTCTTCAGTAGTTAGGGTGTCCACAGCAGGACCCAGTATCTACTTGTTCTACATTCATTCAAAATCCATCCACCCGAACTGCTGGCACGGCTGGGTCTAGTGCCAATCAGATAGTTCATTGTTCTTGGTAGCTCACACAGCTGCTCATCAAATGCACAGCTGTGGCACTGACCTTTAATATTATTCTGAAAATCAGCCTCATTTTATGAAATAGGCATGTCCTCTTTTAAAATTCCCAAGGATCTTCTATTGGCTTTGTAACTGAATCTATATTTTGTTAAACTGTCAGAATTTTTTTTATCAACAATCAAATATTATATTAGTAATTGCCCTTGTAGGATGCCAACTAATATAACCAGGATCAATGTGGTGTTCCTGTGTTATGAAATTCAAGGAAAGTAAAACAGAAGGGGCTTAATGGGCTTGAGAAAATGTTTATGTGATGCAATCTCAGTATTCTTGAGGAAATAGACAGTTATTATTAGGAGGCTTGCTTAAAATATGATTTGAAGAAAAACAAAATATCTACTATTTATTGAAATGAGAATTTTAGGTAATTGAACATCCATCATTGTCTAGCTCATGTTTTAAAAGATATTTATGTCTACTTTATAACTTGATAAGAATTCTTTGAGATGATATTTTACTATTCAATAAATATACATTCCCAAGAAGATCAGACCTCATATTTCTTTTTAAATTTTATTCTAAAATTATTATAAATTTAAAATAAATATTTTAGTATATAGTTGCATGAGTTTTATTATTTTTAATATATTTTTTAGATTTTTGTTTATTCCATTTAGAGATAGAGAAGAGTGAGAAGGAAGGGAGGAGGAGCAGAAAGCATCAACTCACATATGTACCTTGATCAAGCAAACCCAGTGTTTCAAACTGGCAACTTCCAACATTCCAGGTCCACACTTTGTCCACTTCGCCACTACAGGTCAGGTTAGTTGTATGAATTATAATGTATTGGCCCTGGCTGGTTGACTCAGTGGTAGAGTGTCACCGGCATGTGGAAGTCCCAGGTTTGATTTTTGGTCCGGGCACACAGGAGAAGCAGACAGGCAACTTCTAAAAGGGAAAGACGAGCAGAGGGCACATTCCCTCTCTCTCTTTCTCTTCCCCTTCTGCAGTCATGGCTCAATTAGTTCAAGCAGGTTGCACCAAGGATGCCTCCATGGCCTTTCCTCATGTGCTAAAATAGCTGAGTTACCAAGCAACCGAGCAATGGTCCCAGATGAGCAGATCATCCCCCAGTAGTAGGCCTGTGGGGTGGATCTCGGTTTGGGGTGCATGCAGCAGACTGTCTTTCTGCCTCCCTGCCTCTCACTTAATAATAATAATAATAATAATAATAATAAAATAATAATAATAATAATAATAGACTTTTAATGTATTCATAGATTGCATAATTACCACAATCAGGGGACAGAACTCTTATATCACCCTTGCAAAACTCACTTGTGCTGTTTAGAGTTACCTTTTCTTCCACCTCTCTCTCTCTCACTATAGTTTTGTCTTTTTGGTAATGCCAAATAAATATCATTATTAAAATTATGTGAACTTTGGATACTGGCTTTTTTTACTTAGCATGATGCCTTTGCAATTTAGCAATAGCCTGTTTCTTTTACTATTGCTAAATGGTATTCCATGCATAAATTTTACTTATTTTTTTTTCATTTACCCATTGTAGAAAATTTGGGTTGCTTCCAGTGTGGCTAATTGCAAATATAGTTGCTATTAAAATTTTTTGAACAGGTTTTGTGTGAACACATGGTTTCACATTTCTAGTTTAATACACAAGAGTAGAGATCTAGTAAGAATGTTTTTAACTTTACAAAGTTCTACCAGATTATTTTGTAAGAGGGTTGTGTATCATTGCTGGTTTTATACCAGCAATGAATGGTAGTTGCAGTTCTGTGTCTTCATCTTTATTGGATATTATCAAACAGTAGTTTGGAATTGTTTAGCTAAGTCATTTTAATATGTATGTAATTATATCATATAGTGGTTTTTAATTAACATATCATTAAAAGTTAATGATTTTAAACATTTTCTTTTTTATGTGCTGCTTATCCATCTATATGTTTTAAATAAGTATTTGTTCAAGTACTATGCTCATTTTTTAATTATGCTTTCTTATTTTGAGAGTAATATACATAGTGCTAATATGAGTCTTTTATATTTTGTAGTCTGCAAATACTTTCACTCTTTAGCTTGTATTTTTATTCTCTTTACAATGTGTTTTATGAAAGCAAAAGTTTTTGATTTTGATGACTAATTATATCAATTTTTTTCTTTTTATGGCCTAAGGTTTTGGTGTTATACCTAGTATATATTTGCCTGATACCAGGACATGAAGATATGTTATTATTTTTTCAAAATTTTATAGTTTTATATTTTCTATGTACATCTATGATCTACTTGAGTTCATTTTATGTATAAGGTATAAGACTGAGGTTGAGGGTAAATTAAAATTTTTTTTTTTTTTGCAAATACAATCTTTTGAAAACAACATCCTTTTTCCATTAAATTTTTCTTTGTTCTCGTCTCAAAAGTCAAATGGCCATATTTGTGTAAGTTTATTTTTGAAATTGTTATTCTGTTTCATTAATCTACATACGTATCTCTCTGCCAATACCACAGCATGTTGGATGTTGGTTTGTGAAGTCTTAAAATCAGGTAGTATAATCTCTCCAACTTTACTTGCTTATTCAAAATTGTTTTAGTTTTTATATATATATAAACCTTAGAGTTAGCTTGTCTATATCTGAGAATTTTGCTAGAATTTTTCACAAGAATTGCATAATTTGGAGAACATTTATTCTTTTATTCCATAAACATGGTATATCTCTCCATTTGTGTTCTTTGACTCTTATCAGTATTTTATAATTTTCAGCATATGAATTCTGTACATGTTTTCTTAAATTTATAAAGTTTGGAAAAGTTCATTGAGAGCATGTGACCACCAGTTGAACGCCATCTAGGCCTGGGCAACTAAAGGCTCCTCGTCCCTCCTTTTGTATCTGTCCTTAGAATGTGTCCTCTGTTTGCCTTTCTCTTTTAGAAGCTGCCCAAAAAACACAGCCTTAAGGTAATAATGTGGTGTTGAGACACTGTGGACATGATTAAGCTCAGTTAAGGCCTTCACATAAACTTTAAGATTTCGGAGGACTGATGCAGAGGTTTCCTCTTATCACTGCAAATCTCTTACATAGGAAGGTCTCTTGATTATTAAACCTACCTACCAGTATAGGATGTTCTGCCTATTTCTAGGACCTCTTCTTGTCTTCTATTCTTGAACAGGCTTCAGAATTCACCCAGAAGCTCCTAAGGTTACAAACCAACGTTAGTATATAAGCATTTCATTTCTTTGGAGCCATTGTAAAAGGTAATTCTTTTTCTCAGTTTCCAAATCTCACATTGCTCATATAATGAAATATGATTGATTGTTGTGTGTTTACTTTGTGTTCTCGGACTGCTGAAGCCATTCATAGGTTCTAACATGAGACTCAAGACAGAAAATTTAAGGTTAATTTTAAAAAATATTTAAGTTATTGTCTTAGTTGGGTGCACTTGAGGAACTTAAATGAACATCTTTAAAAAGTTTTAGTATTTTTGTGTATAAAATGGAAATAATAGAAGTATCTACTTAACATGGTTGGCTGTTGTGAAATTAATAGCCATTCTATGATTAGTAGTATCACAGTGTTTGGGACGAGTTAGTGCTTAATTATATTAATCATTAGTTATTGATTTAATAGCAAGAAATTTAAACATTCTGAATTTAATATGTTTCTAAATTTGTATTCTATGTCAAAGCACTCTAATATTAGAAGGCAAAAAGCACATCAGAAAAATTATCTAGAAATCTGAGAAAGGATCAGTGCTATTCACATATAATGATATTGATTGAAATGACACATGAAAATGTTAAAAACAAAAGTTACAACTTTAAATAGATAATCAACATATAAAATTAAACTTGGTACTAAACAAAAATATTTAAAATTACAGAGTTGAATAGTACTTTCAAGGGACTTGGGGATGGAGACAATAAGGAGATGTTGGTTAAAGCATAACTTTTTAGTTATAAGTTAAATAATTTTTGTGTTTCTAATGTATTGCATAGTGATTACAATTAATAACACTGCATTGTATACTTAAAATTTTCTAAAAGAGTAAATTATAAGTACTCTTACCATACACAAAATAATTGGTGACTATATGAGATGCTGTTAGCTAGCTTAACTATGATAATCACTTAACAATATATGCAAATAATAACACATAACTTTGAATACCTTATACATATGTAATTTTATTTGTTAATTATACCTCAATAAAGCTGGGAGGAAAACAAAATAAAACAAAAAATAATGGAATTAAATAAAAGCATTATTATGATACAATATATTGTTTATCAAACTAGTGAAAGTAAAAATGAAGTGAAATGGCATGCTAACATCATATGCAAATAAATAATTAGAAATCCACAACAAATAAGATTACTTAGATATCTTATTAACAGTAAGTTAAAAATATGAATACTATTGTTACGAATACTATGTATATTATTCTATTTTCAGAGATGACCCTCTAGACTACACTACCATACCATGACAGTAATGAAAGGACAGTACTATTTATGTAAGAGATATTTAAAAAACCCAACTTTTGACCCTAACCAGTTAGTTACTAACCGGTTAGTATATATATACTAACCATTAGTATATATAGAAACAACATTTATAAAATAAAATTATTTAAACCAATACAATTTTTGTAAAATAAGAAAATGAACTAAGGAAACAGTTCTACATCCTTGTACAATGAGAACTTGCCTGCTTTCTTGGTCAAGTGTAGATGGAAAACTAACGGGACAAAACAGATAGTGAACAGGAAAATAAAAAAAATGTTTCATGAGAGCTATGGCACATTAATAAATATTATTACAAAATAAAAGTGAGTTCTTTTTCCCAGAACACTATTTATAAGGGACTATAACCACTCTAATTTCATAACTAAATAATTTATTTTGTATCTGTAAAATGATTGCCAGCTATTTCCTGTAAAGGGAGAAAAATAAAACTTCTTTTTCCATGTCCTATATATTGGTATACATCTGTCTTACATTTTTTTAAAAAGATTTATATCTTCTGTTCTATAGATGGTAGAGGTTATATGGAGGTATAAAAAGAATTCAATTAAAACTGTTGCAACCAAATTTACTGGCAGTATAAAATCTATTGATTAGGGTTTCTGAATTCATAAATCAAATTTCTCCTATATATCTATTCAAATTACAAAGCCAAAAACAAAAGTGAATTCCCATTATATAATCTGTTTTAGACTTTTCTTCTACATTTTCATAAATTGTTTTTGAAACATGTGAGTTTTGGAAGAATTTTATCATGAAAACTCAATTCTTATACCATTTATTGTTTCAAAACACTATTTGTATAAATTTTAGTTAAATTAATGTTATGGTTTTATATTAAATAAATCCCACAGATATTTTTTATTTTATTTTTTTAATAAAATAAGTACCACCATCAATTGTTTATTTTGTTCTGAGTGGCATATTCTTAGATTTTCAGAAAATGTTTTATGACCATATGGTGATTTATTTTGAATAATGCTTGACAAATGAAGTGACAATAGCTATTTCCTCATAATTCCTGACAAAGATTAAAAAGTGAAAAATTCAATTTTATAAATCTTTTCATAATTCTTGGCATCTAATTTAAATTTTAAAAGAAACAAAGTATGTAGGTGATTTTCGTTGTTTTATTACTTTTATATTATTTAGGTAACATTATTATTAAACTCATATTTTCCTCAAAAATATAAGTTTTCTATGATTTGCATAAAAAGAAATATAGTGTGGAAGAAAAAGTTCTGTATCTAACCTCAAAAGAACTGAATTTCAAGTACTTCCTAAGTGGGATACCTCAATTCACTCATCTCTCTAAATCTCATTTTTTTAAAACTGCAGAACAGGGCTTTTTAATATCATGCTTATCTTGTGTCACAGAATGATAGTAAAGATGAAATCGAATGAAACAATGCAAAATAGCTCATATTAATGGGTACCTAACAGGGTCCAGGTACTGCAATGAGTATTTTTTCACAAGTGCAACCCCTTTAAATGACTCAACAACACTATAAGATATACATTATGCTCATTTCATTTTTAAGTGAAAATAGTCAGCCTCAGAGAGTTTAAGAAACTTTTTCCAGGTCACATGATTATAGGGGAGCCAAAATTGAGTCCTAGGTTTTGTAATGTCGCTCATTCTTTTGACACTTGGACTGGTTGAAAAGACTTGCACACTGAAGCTCCCACACTAACAGATTGAAAACATTCTGAATAAAAAAATACAAGTTATTTAAGAGCTATTTTTATTAAATAATGTGTGATTATAGAATTTTAAAGAAAATACAGAAGAGTGAAATAAATTTGGTTCTTTTTTTACCTTGGACAGGGCACTCTTAGTCTTGGTTTCTAGTCTTAGTTTCAGTTAGTGAAAAACAAGGGAACTTTAATAGATAACTTTCAAAAATTTAATATGCTAGATTGAAGAGAGAAGAGATAGAAATTATCAATTTTTTCAAAGATAGTAGTTTTTAAAGGAAATAACTTGGTTTTAGTCATATTGTAGAGTAAGTAGGGTAACCAATTATCTTAATTTTCTCAGTATCCACTGTGTTCTTGAAACATGGATCAGGATGACTTGGTCATTGTACATATAAGCTAGATTCAATCTTCTTCATTGAATTGGCTCAGGCTTAAAGCTCATCACAACAGGTATCTATCCCATATTTCCTTCTAGTTGCCCTGAGATACTCTGCTCCATGCTTATTTTACTCAGCCAAAATTCTGACCCTCCCATATTGCTCAATCCAGGACTAAACTGGAATAAACAGGAAAAAAGTCTCAAGTTCTGTTAAATTTTATATTATCCATATTGATGTTTGGCTACAAGCAATGAAAACTAGTTCAAGAATTCAAGATAACATAAACAAGAAAAACAATTCCTTTATTACCTGACATGGGGCATCTTATGAAAGCCAATGCAATGGAAGTATAGTTGAGTCTTAGAATAAATTGGAACCAAGGACAATAGGACTTTCTTTTATTTTTTACTTGCTTCTCTTTTCTTTTTTATTTCTTCCTTTCTCTCTTATTACATCCCTATGAATCTTAAGTTCACATGGTAAAAAAGAAACATGACTAGTGTAGTTGAGGTATTAACGTATTATAGGTTAGATGACAGATCTAAAAAAGAAATTGTCTCTTTGGTCCAAAATTTTAAATTTCTAAGCAAGAGATTTAGATTACTAGCTTAATCATTGCACTGAAAATAGGGTGCAAGATCATGCTATTGGAGCAAGATTGCCAAAAATTATTCATGTAACCAAGTGGATGTGAATGGGCATAGACAGTTCCCAGAAAACATAAAGACTGGGTAGGTAATATCCAGGGGGTCTTCAGGTTCTGACATAGCTCTGTTTCTATAACTGTGACGTAACCTGAATTTTGGTATAAGTCAAAACACACCATAGTCTAAGTCACTTACCTATCCTAACAGAGATGTAAAATCATAATCTAGAATATAAAAACACTACTAAGCCACACAAAAAAAGAAAAAGACATAAATGTACTGTGTTGTGCACTTAATGTAGTAAGAAAAAAAATGAGTGTAAAAAAATTTTCTTATCTTTATTTCTGTATTTTGTTTGCACACTGAAAAGGGCATTGCAATGTAGAAGAGAGTGGCCTATTGGGAGGAGGAAGGTGGAGAGGCTGGAGAATCTGTAGAAGGTGCAGGAGATACTGGATCAGGTGAATCAGGATTGCCTAAGGACATGCAGGAGATGCTGGAGATTATTCTCCCTGTACTACAGGTGTTTCATGTCAACAAACAGCTGATGTAGAGGGCACAGGACTTGTTGCAGGCCTCTCTACCTTCTTAAAAAATTGTTCCAGGTGAGTCTGAAGGTTGATGACTTTTTTTCTTCAAATATCTGCCTATAGCATTGCAAGGCATTTATAACATCTCTGTAGACCTTACTGAATCTGTCATCCTGGGGTCCTCAGCTTGAAATTGTGTCAACCAACCCTCTACCTTAGAAAAACCTTCTACCAAATCCTTGGTAGTAATTCTCTTGGATTCTGGGGTTTCTCTCTTTTCCTCTTCAATCAGCTGCTTCTCCAGATGAATGATGTCTTCAGTAGATGACAGCTCCTCTCCCTATAATGCTAGTAGCTCTGTGACATCTATCATGGTGGTTTTCCTCTTCTTCAAAGCACTACCACCTGATGCTTCTGATTTTCATTTAGAAAGCATGATAAAGGCCAAAAAGTTGCCAAACAAAACAACACAAATGGACACGTGATTTTTTGTTTGTTTGTTTTGTTTTTGACACAGAAAGAGAGACTCAGAGAGAGGGACAGACAGACAGGAAGGGAAAGAGATGAGAATAATCAATTCTTTACTCTTGTGACACCTTAATTGTTCATTGATTGCTTTCTCATATGTGCCTTGACCGGGGGGTGGGGCTATAGCAGACCCAGTGACCCCTTGATGGAGCCAGTGACCTTGGGCTCAATCTGGTGAGCCTTGTTCAAACCAGATGAGCCTGTGCTCAAGCTGGCGACCTTGGGGTCTCGAATCTGGGTTTTCCGCATACAAGTCCAATGCTCTATCCACTGCACCACTGCCTGGTCAGGTGGAACACTGCTTTTAACAGTCCAAAATGGCATAGGGAAGCATACTGATGGATGCCAACTGCTTCACTCACATGCCACGTTACTGTATATTCTTCTGCCATGCACTGCCAAAGTAGTTTGCCCATGTAGTTCATAAGTACAATGCTAATGAAGTAAGGCAAAACACTCACTTCTCAATTTCCTAAGTGTTTATAGGAGGGAGCATCGTAAACTCGAAACATTGTATGTCAAGACTGTCATAACCCAAAGAACCCCTTATTTACGGTGTCTAATATACTCTTTTATTCCACTTAGTGTGGTAGAAAATAGCCACACCACATTTGTTGCAAAATGAAATGTTACAATGAAACTGCACATTCCTATCTGATGGTAACCAGGAACTTTTCTGGATTTCTATTGCTTTCAACTTAAAGTCATTATTTTTCTTTTAATTAATAATTTTGGTGCAGAGTTACGTCACACAGACCCACAAAAGATCCAACATCATCATTTGTATTATTTCTTTAAGAAAAAACAACAAAAATAACTTCTTGTCTAGGAAGTTACTTCACTAATAGGATAATTCAATTTACAAATAAGAAAAAGAATAAGGTACCCTAATAAAATTAAAGTTATTTACTAAAGTATTTTAATTTATTTTGATTTTTATTTCAGAAGAAATGGAAGATGGAGAAAGCAAATACTATTATGGCCGCCAATAACTTGAAATCATATGACTAGGCTTAGCTTCTTTAAGAAGTCTTTTCTAACAATGCCATCTCATTCTGCTGTTTATTTTTTCTGAATTTAGATATTACTTGACTATATTTTAATTGATTCTAGTAAGGTGTTAATATGACATTACTGAGACTATAAGTGACTTGAGAGCAGGGCTCTCTACTTTCTACTTTTTACTTTTATCTCTCTACTTTTTACTTTTATCTCTACTTTTCTCTAGATCTTTATTTTTCCTTTTCTCACAGTTTTCTTTCTTGCAATCTCTCCTCCACCATTTATGAAACTGTAAATACATTAGTGGAACTATATACCTTTCTGTAGCCTGAGTGCTTCAACAGACACCAAGAATAAGCAAGAACAAATATTTGTTGAATAGTAACTACATATCTGGCATCTTTCTAAATGCCCTGCATTGATTGTCTCATTTAATGCACCTGGAAACCTAAAGGAAAGGTGTTATTATTCTCTTTATTTTACATATAAAGAAACTGAGAGAGTTTAGTAACCTGCCTAAAACATCAAGTAATATGAAGCTTTTAAAACTTGGCATACTTTCAATCACCATATAATATGTCAATTCTATACTTTATAAAAATTATAAACTAAAAATAAATTGTGTGAAAACTTAAGATGAGTACTCTTGTAATTTTATTCTCTATTTCACTCCCACATTCCATATTGCTTAATTTTAGCATGTGCCTAATTTTAGCTGTTGTTATAGTTTGATTCTAGTAAATATTTTTGTGAATTAATACTTTATAATAAAAAATATATATTGAGAAAAAAAGGCAAAAAATAGAGAAAAAACTCATGGACATGGACAACATGTCCATGTTGGTGATTGCCCTGTGTAAGGGAGGTTGTAGAGCAGTGGTTCTTAACCTGGGTTCTATCGAACCCTAGGGGTTCGATGAGTCGGTCTCAGGGGTTCGGAGAAGCCTCTGCCACAGAGGCCAGAATAAAGTAATACTGTAATTTGTTGTGAGTTCATGCACTTTGTTGGTTTTGTTCTTTGAGCAAGGTGATATTCATGCATGGCTCATTTTGTGCACCAGTAAAATAAACATATACCCATGTCTTGAATTTGGAAAAAAAATCATATTTTTTTATCACTAAAGAAGGGTTTGGTGAATGCGCAAATGAAACTGGTGGGTTCGGTACCTCAACAAAAGTTAAGAACCACTGTTGTAGAGGGTATAGAGAGGACAAATGTTGGTGGACAGAGACTTGACTTGGTGCAGGTGAATACATAATACAATATACAGAAGATGTGTTGTAGGATTATGCGCCTGAAACCTGGATAATTTTGTTAATCTGTGTCACCACAATATATTTAATTTAAAAAATAAAGCAATTAAATTGCATTAACTTAGAATTTGCTTGATTTGATCTGATCCTCTATTATAGAATTTTTTTTGTACTTAGAATTCTTACATAGTTTGAGTTCTAATGATATATCCATTGCCAATATCTGACTAATTCTCTATGCAGAGGTTAAATAAAAATTACTCAATTTCTATACAAAATATATGTATACAGGAATTTGTTTTAACCTAGCCAGGTCATAAAATGTAAATAATCCTTAAAGTACATTTCTCTGTGAGGTCAGGGAGCATGCATTCCCTAGAAAGAAGAATGATAATTGAGTGACCAAATTAATATAAAAATATTTACATTATACGTAACTTTAAGCCATATTTTTCAGCACATATATAAACACAGATGTCATATTAGGCTTGGAAAATCAAGCTTTGGAATTACTAGAACAGTGATAACATTTAAAATGGAGAAATTTTATTTTACTAAGATTTTATTTCTTTGCATAAAGTATCTTATGTTTTCTTTTCAGCTCGCTTTCAGTTGTACATAGATATTCTGTAAAGTTTTTCTAACATTCATTTCTTGAAGTAGTGATATTTGATACAGAGAAAAGAGAGGTCATGAAAACTCTATGGCACTCATGTTTACCTTTGTTTACTTCTTTTAATAAAAATAAGGCAACATAAAAATAAAACAACACAAACAATTATCCAAGTAATAATAAGAACATCTACTTAAAGTGAGATAAATTCTTTAAAAATGTAATGGTCCACCAAGGGCTCTGCTTAAATAACTAAAATATATTCAACAGTATAAAATGTTCTTTAATGGTTTACATTTGTATTTTTTAATGCTCTATTTTAAATGACTATGATCAATCAACCCTTTGGCATAGAACCCAGTCCCACCTAATGCTTCACAAGTACCTGAAATCTTCATCCTCACTGGAGGCAGGAAAACATGGTAAAAAATGTGCAGTTTTACAACCAAAATGGCCATCTATGTTCATTGAGAATTAGGGGTAAGTTCATTGGAGAGGGTGGAGGATGGGGAAATATTCAAATTGTTCTAATTAGTATTTCTGTTGGTAGCTGGACAAATATCAACAGCAAGGCTATATAGAGAATGAATAGCACTATGGAGGTCCAGAATTCTCTAAAACCTTTTCAGCAGAAGACAATTTGTGAAAGGAGGAACAGAGAATCTTCAGATGCCAGCTCTTGAAGGAAACTAGGAGATTATTTTTCTCAAGGGAAATCTGAAGCCCAGAAAGATCAAGTTATGTGCTCAAGTTCACAAAACTCATAAAATAAGGTATTCTATTTTTTCAACTTCAGGAGAGTCTTTTCTATTATATTGTGTGGTTTGCATATCTCAGGTGATCCTGTTAGTAAGCAAGAAGCCTCTTCATCTGTTCATGACCACTTAAATTCCATAAACTGCAAGGAACTTTTATTGTAATTCCAGAAAGAGTGGTTATAAATATTTTTTGAACTTCCCAAGATCTGCAAGCTAATTAGTTGAACCATTACTCCTAAACAAAAATAATTGTTGTTATTCTTATTTTACACCTAAGTTGCTTTATTTATTCATTATTTATTTATCTATTTGTTTGTTTGTTTATTCAGCTAGAGGGGAAAGACAGAGTCAAATCTTGCATGTGCCTAGACCAGGATCCACCCAGTAAGCCCACTAGTGGGCAATGCTCTGCTCATCTGGGGCATTGCTCCATTGCTCAGCAACAGAGTTCTTCTTATTGCCTGAGATAGAGGTCTTGGAACTATTTTCAGCACCCAAGGCCAACTTGCTCTAATTAAGCCATGCCTGCGGAAGAAGGTGAGAAAGATGGGAAAGCGGTGGAGAAGCAGATGGACGCCTCTCCTGTGTGGCCTGACAGAGAATTGAACCTGGGACATCTGCATGCCGGGCCACCCTGAGTTATGGAGAAAGGCCACCCTGAGTTATAGACAATTCATAGGTGAAAGAGTTAACCTTTAGTAAATTCTTGCTGGGGCACAGAGGAGTTTAAGGTACAGACATTGCTTAGTTCATATTATATTATTATTGTCTATGGTTATACTCCCTTTGTGGACAGATTTTTTTGAATTCCTATAGACAAATAAAAGGGAGATAAAAGGCTCTTTTTATGATATTTGTTCCTTAAATATAGCCAGCTTAAAAAATCAATGTCCTCAAAAAACATATTTTGGGGTGGCAAATTCCACTTCTTCTCAGTAGTAAGTAGGAGAATCAACATTACCATCAATGTTTGTTTGAACCCAATGTTCCTGTTCTTAATCAGTAAGCTACACTGAAGTATAAAGTACTGCTTATGTCCATGCCCCGGAACACATGATGCATTGTTATGCCCCTATGTTTTTATTTATACTAATCTTTAGATTTCAGTTGACCAATATTCAGTCTTACATTTTCTACTAATGGAATACTTTTACACTTTAAGAGCCTCAGAATTGTCAATTTTTATATGATATTTACTTAGATGTTTCTAATTAGAATATATCATGTCTACTTCTGAGATTCTCAAGTATCATTATGCAATGTATGACTGTTTCAATGGATATACATCCATTTATAAATTACTTCATGGTACGGCTAGAATTTACTTGTCCTTGAATTAAATGACCAAGATCAGCATGTAGAAATAGAGAGGGACTAAATAAAGTTGCTTGAATTAAATGAAGAAAAGCCTATACTAGAATATATTTTATAGCCCCTTCCTTATTTTTCTTCAAATGTTGTGTCAAAAACCAAAAACAAAAACTAATTTTTATTTTCCTTTTTTAATTTTTATTTTTATGTTAAATCTTAAATGGACTTATTTCATTACATAAAATTTCACAGAATAATAAGTCAAAGATAAACAATTAAAGATTTAAGACAATATGTAATGTATATATGTCATGTGAGTGGTCGTAAACACAGAGTTACCTTCCAGGAACCAGGGAAATCTTTAGATATACCAATGACTACCAACACACCCTAGAAAAGATCTTTTTGTCCTACTTCCCTGTTTCTAATTTTATGATTTGTATGAAATGACAAGATGGTGTTATGATTTTGTTTGCTGTCATTGTCCTTATGGGCTTGATGAATGTGTTAAACAGTATAGTGCATAGCATGCTTTAAAAATAGAACATTTGTTTCATGAGGTAAATGTTGACACTTTTCAGTTTTGGCAAGTGAACTCTTGAAACACTTTAGAAGGTGAATTTTTTGCATGAAGTCTATCAAACATTTAATATTCTATTTCTTTATTTTTTATAATGTTAATGTAGAGTATGCTCAGTTTTCTAAATATCTTACCTAAAAGCATAGCAGGAATTATTTAAAAAACAGCATGGCAGCAATTCAAATGTACCTACTTTGGGTTGTAATTGAAAATTGATATGGAATATACATTCAAAGGATCAAAATCTAATCAAAAGGTTCAAATCAAACCAAACTTACTCTTGATTCTCAGCACTGTTTACCCTGTTTTAACAGAGACCAGTATGGATCTATGTTGATGCTCTCAACCACTAAAATATCTGTGAAGTCTCAAACTTTTTGAAGTTGGACGCATTTAAAATTCTACAAATAATTGTAGGCACACTGTATACAAATTCCTGAGGAATGTGTTATAATAGTTAAGTAAAATATTAAAGAAAAAAATATAAAGTCCAAGAGCACCTTTATGGTAATTAAACAAAATAAATATGACAAAATTAAATTTATTCTGACATTAAAAAACATTTCTAGGTTATATTTTTGAGTTATGCATTTTAGAATTCATTAAAAGGGGTTAAAAATAAAAAATAATGACAAAAAGTTATATATATATACATTCTTAGTAAGATTTAGTAAATTCGGCAGGTCCTGGCACAAATGTGTTAATTTTTTCATTCTTGTGTCTATGAGAAACTAAGTCTAATGTGTTCTAGTGATTTCTTCAATGTTTGGGCATATATTTGAAAGGTAAACTCTAATTTCCTTGTCAATAGATTGAAGAATTCCTCTCTTCTTACTCTTAATTTTGTTGAGTGCAGAAAACCCCCACCATAATATCAACTTTACAAAGGATAGAAGAAACAAAGGATAGAAGAAACTTGCCTCCAGTCTTTCTGGGGAACATGGGGGGTAATGTAAACAATCCAGCACGTAGTTTAACAGCCTTTTGCAACCTAACTTCCTCTTAATTAATGCCAGGTAGAAAATTGTTAGACTTCTCCTGAGCAACAAAATATGTTGAAAAACAGCAAATATATTTAAAGTATTGGTGAAGAATATAAATTGTAGTTATCAAACACGTTAGCGTTCAATAGTGTGAAAAAATAAAAAATATTTTAGGTGTTTCAAAGATTAAAGGAATGTACTATGCACAAACCATTACTGAAAGAGTTATTAAAGTAGTCTTTTTCTAACTGATAACAAGTAAAGTAGTCTTTTTCTAATTGATAACAAGACAGAGAGGGGCTCTGGGAGTTTACTGAGGTAAGCATATTTCATTAAATGCATTTTATCTTTCTGCATCTTAAACAAAGCACTTGCTAAAATGTCTTGGCATGAAGACCTCTAATTAGACCCATGAAAGTGAAACATGCACATTAAATAAGACAAGTGTCACTGTTAGCTAAATACAATATATTGTGGGCAATATAGCAAGTAGATTTTTAACATTTTATTTGTTTATAAATTTTACTGGGGGCAAGGATCTTGCCAATTTATTGTTTCTTAAACATTGAGTCTAATTAAAATATAAGTGGATATCTTTTAAAGGAGAAAAAACCAAACCAGAGGGAAAACATAGGATCTAAGAAACAAGGAGCAAAGAAACCAAATAATGGGTATAATTAGATGGTAAATTTAATTAAATTTAATTGATTATTTAGTCTAAAAGACAACAATATAATCTATATATAAAAGTAAGTGGAACTAAAACTTGTTAGGCACTGATAAAGTGATTGGAAATGTTGGGAGTTCTGCAATAGTTAAACTTGTTAAGATTCATGTTGTTTTTGAAAGATAAGGAAAATGAATAATTTTAAGAGTTTATAAAAAAATTTCTATAACTCTGGGTACATTTAAAAATTGAATTTTTAATTCTTAAATATTTAGAATAAATCAAAAAGAAATACATTTGAAGCAGTCAAACTATTAGAGGGATAAAGAGGAATAATGGAAAATATTAATCCAATAAGCAGGAAGAGAGAAAAAAGGCAATGAAATTATATATTAAAAGAAAATATAAAACAGGTACAATTACATCAATTATTTCAAGGTATTAAATGGAAATATATAATATTATTAATAATATAAAATCAAAATCCAGCTATAAACTGCAAGAGAGTACTTAAAGAAAAAAGCATATAAAACAACTACATTAATGATGGAAAAATGATATATCATTTTAATCTGTGAACAAGCTATGAGTATTTTGCAATAATGATGATAACTTTATGTTTTGCAAACATGTTTATGAAAAAAATTGGCAAGGCATGATTAACATGGTAAATTTTATGTTGCATGTTCTCTGCCACAATAATAAATGGTACCTCTGTATGCTTTCGTTCAAGTAAAGTCCAACACAGCCACACACACATGTAAAAATGGCACAGTTTATTAGAAAATATAGTGTTGGAACAGACTACTCAAAGTCTGTGTAATTTCATAATTAACTTAGTGTAAAGAAATCCAACTATGTCAGTATTCACAAATAAAATGAATGGACAAAATTAACAAGCAAAAAATAGAGACTGGCATACTATATTTAAAAGTTTTTGCCTGACCAGGCGGTGGCGCAGTGGATAGAGCATTGGACTGGGACGTGGAGGACACAGGTTTGAGACTCCGAGGTCGCCAGCTTGAGCACTGGCCCATCTGGCTTGAGCAAAAGCTCGCCAGCTTGGACCCAAGGTCTCTTTGCCTTGAGTAAGAGGTTGCTCGGTCCGCTGAAGGCCCACGGTCAAGGCACATGTGAGAAAGCAATCAATGAACATCTAAGGTGTTGCAACAAAAACCTGATGAGTGATGGTTCTCATCTCTCTTCATTCCTGTCTGTCTGTCCCTATCTATCCCTCTCTCTCTGTCTCTGTAAAAAAAAAATTAAAAATAAAAAAACCGTTTTCAAATACAATTCAATAAATGTAAATTTATTAAGTAAATGCTCATTTTTGTTCATTCAAGGGTTACAACTGAAGTTTAAGGATATGGAAATTTGAAAAATATAAAATATTGATAATTAATTAAATGGATTGATAGAAAAGGATAATCAAGGACATGTTATACTACTACATGTCTACCAGAATGGCTAACAATAAAAAGACTAACAATACTAAAGATTACTGAGGACATAGAAAAATTACATAACTCAAAAGATTGCAACTGGCATCTAATGCGTAGGGACCAGACTTGCTGCTAAACATCTTAAAATGTACAAGACACCCACCCATAGCAATGACTGACCTAGTCAGAAAGGTAATTGTTCTGAGGTTGAGAAATTCTGGCTTGGATTCAAGAGAGAGGCATACCAATACGCTTCCAAAGTGGTTGTGCTAATAAGAGCTGATGAGTACACAATGCTTTAAGACTGAATTTTGAAAGTTTAATTGAAATGAATGTTGGAATTTCTAGTCAAAACACTCACCACAGTTTCAAATCAAATTTTATTGTTAAAAGAAAAGGTAACAGTATCTGTTTCCTTGTCAAGAAAATATAACCATGATTTCCAATTTTCCAC
Organism: Rhynchonycteris naso; assembly: GCA_037038555.1. Taxonomy (NCBI): domain Eukaryota; kingdom Metazoa; phylum Chordata; class Mammalia; order Chiroptera; family Emballonuridae; genus Rhynchonycteris; species Rhynchonycteris naso. The sequence continues at coordinate 41,204,061 of CM072997.1, read as the reverse complement.
AGGAGCACAGTGAAACAAATACTTTTCCTTGTTGATTGTTTATTGGTAGTATTGGATGTTAACAATTGAGGATTTTCTGTCAGAGACAGTTATGATAGGTAGTGTTTTATTTTCCCTGACTAGGAAGTGACAGTTGTAGCAAAAAATGTCCCCATTATATTTGATGAGGCAGTTAAACACAAGATGTTGGTATTGAAAGGAAATAAAATTCTATTCTCACAGAACATACAAGTACTGGTTAATCATAGAAGTTTTTGCCATGCTTTATATTCTTGATTAACATGGATATGCCATGTTTAAAAAATAAGTGGATATATTCAGTGATTAGAAGTTACTGTATTGTTTTTTAATCATAATACTTTCATATTCCAAGGTGATTTCATAATCCACAAATAGCAAAATGTTAGTCTAATCACATTGGCTATTTAAATGCTCAGTGACCAATGTATCACATAAAAAATGGCTGTAAGTATTGGCAATTGACATAAACAGAATGATTGAATCATTCACAACACAATTAGTTTTACCTGTTATCTATACCTATATTTATTTTATATACAGAGAGAAAATGTATAAACTTTTTTTAAAAAGTTTTATCATTTCTATATTTGAAAATTTAAATATAGTAATTATTGTACAGTGAAGAATGAAGTTTAAAATTTTCCTTATATTGGCACTGGCTGATTGTTTCAGTGGATAGATTGTCAGTCCAGCATATAGACGTCCCAGATTCTATTCCCGGTCAGGGCACAGAAGAGCAGCGACATCTGCTTCTCTCCTCTTCTTTCTCCCCCTTCTTTCCCTGTTTCCCTCCTGTAGGTTCCAGAAATTCCTTCCAGCATCCACCCTGGGCACCTGAGGATAGCTACATTGATTCCAGCATTGGCCCCAGATAAGGGTTGCCAGGTGGATTCTGGTAGGGACATATGTGGAAGTCTGTCTCTATCTCCGCTCTTCTCACTTAAAAAACTTATTTTATATGTTAACATAACATAGTAGCAAAAGCAAATGCAAGTAATTGGTAAACACAGTAAATGCATGTTTATTACAGTAGTTGAACAAATTCTGTGTAATACTACTTTCTGACAATTTTATAGACAATGCACCGTGTAATAAAGAAAGTTCTGTAAAACAAAACCAACTCTTCTATTTCTTCTCTGTCATAACACAAGATTCACACTTTTAGTTAACATTCAAATTGTACGAGGTCTGCTAAATTCTCTGTTCTACCATATTATAGAAGTCATCTTAGCAGATGCATGCAATTGAAAACTCTACAGCGAGAGGTAGAATTTGTTGGAATTTGGTGATAGGAAAAGAAATTTGTTGAATCAAATAGATAATAGCTTGCTAAATTACCATAAGAATTAATTTTAGAAATGTATGAAATAGCAGACAAACAACAGACTATTACATAGACATGTAAATTGTTATTTAGAAAACCACACATTATACAGTCCCCTGATTTCTGTAGCCTAAACTGCTCTTCTTTTTCTGAATGCTTAACATATTTTACCTGCAGCTGGGCTTTACATGCAAAATTTAGTTCTTCATTATCAATTTAGAAAACACGTAAAAAAATAAATAATTGCAGAGATTCTTGTTGCCTGATATCATTCATATAGAGAAATTATCTAAATATAATTTTGCAGCCATTGGGGTGGGTGGGCATCATGATCCTATCTGTGAATTTGAGAAGTACAAGACTCCAACAAGCCATCTTTAAAAGAATCTGAACATTATTTTCTGATTTTCAAGTCTTTGCACTATATGTAATATTGCTGCTCTTGAAACTGTGTAACCTGACTGATCAAGACTATTAGTGCATGCGCTAGTTTGTTCAAGAAAAACATGATGTTTTTCTGTCCTATATAAAATTAACTTAATGAATTTCCCATTTGCACAGGCTTGGAATGTGAATGACACAAATGTCACATCTGAGCCGATATCACCATTTTATCAGTTTTTCAGTAAGCCATTCATAATATCTACTTCTGCATTTGATCTCAGTCACTAGGTTTCCTGAACATTTTTTATAGAAAAGGAGCTTTCTACTTTTTCCTTTATTGCACTGTTCACATAGGAGTAAGCATTACCTTAAACAAACTGAGGACCCAATTGTCATATTATCAGCTGTATGTGGGACATGGGTCAAAAGGTCATAGCTTTCATGCTATGCACCATACACTGGGCGTCAGTCCAAATCCCTGGTGCTCCTGTTCCTTTTATGTTGAAAGAAAGGCTTCTGCAGGGGGGAAATAAAGACTACTATAGGCTTTAGTTTAAGAATTTTAAGAAATTTAGTATGCTTCACTATTTAGAGAAACATTGAAGTACATGTTATATTGAAATTAAAAGTTAATTTTCTTTATGTGTTTCTTGCCTCTTCATCCTGACTTGTGTTCAGAATAGGCAAATATAGAGAAGCAGATGTTGATTATAATGCCTTAGAGTTGAGGGTGATGGAGGATTGAGAAATAATAGCTAAAGTGTACAGTGTTTCTTGAGGTGATGAAAACGACTTAAAATTGATTGTGGCAATGGTTGCTCAATTCTTTGATGATGTTAAAAACCTTTAAATTGTGCACATTAAATGAATGAATTGTATGTTATATAAATATAACTTTAAAAGATATTAAAAATAATCTAGGCACATTGCATAAAATATTGTTTCATCTAGTAAGAAATATAATTAATATACGTTGAGTGTTTAATATGTCCCAGCCAGTGTCTTAAATGCAACCTGCATGTGTATATTTAATACTTTTCATGTATCATCTCATTTATTTTCCCCAATATGTTGGTATATTCTTTTCATTACTGTTATTAATCTCATCTTATTGATGAGAAAACTTCAACAATATTACACTATTAAATTAGATGTCTGCTTCTGGGTAGAAAGCAACAATTTCAATAAAGTGGGATATACTATAGTGACAGTAGTTCTTAGAAGCGCAATTTGATTTTTTACAATCTCCTGAAGCTGAGTAAGAGTTCTTGTGTGCTCCATCTTCTCCCAGGTTGAAAGGCTCCATTTAAACCTTTCAGAGAAATATGGCTTCAAACGATAAAATTGATACGTAAAAAAGCACTTGTAATGCAATTGTACAATAGCTCTTAAATTTGTTGCTATAAATACAAAAATTATGTGTATCTGTTTGTAAGTGTACTTTAAAACCCAGTCTGTTCATCAAAGGCAGAATTGTTTAAACCAGACTTTCAGCTGACTTAAATATTCAAGCAGGGTTTTTGTTTGTGGTATGTGATTATGCAGATAAGAAATGGAAAGCAATAATTGATGCGTAATTTTCAAAGTAAAAAATAAACAGAAAATGTGATCAAATTAGGCACCAACAAATTAGTAATAGTGAAATAAGTCAGCTATCCTGTACTAATCTAAGTTTTATTGTTACAATTTAAACTTTTACGTGAGCTTGAAAAAATCAATTTATTGAAGTATACAAGAAGTAAACGCTAATATTTATGGGAAGAAAATAAAGTATAACTGAGCCCTGAGTCAAAGCTTCTTTATCATCTTTCTGGATTTGCATGGTCTTTCACACATCCAGATCTCTTCTGACATTGCTCCATCTTTCACCTTCAGTTTAATCTGCTTCTTGGAGTGTATTCCTTTTGTCCAAATATGGAAACACCAGTCCCATTATTATTTTATAAAATATTCTCCAAACAGTGGCTAGAGACTGTGTTTTCTTGATTCTGAATCTTGAATGAAGGAATCTGACAAGTCACTGTTCAGCAGATTGAATTGTCTAATTTTGGGTCAATTGTATATTCTATCCATGGCCAAAGGTGCAAAATTCTATAATACCTAAATGTGCACCATCCAGAACAAGTTTCTAGAAGGAGCCCTGAGATAGGTATTCATAATAAAATATTTGAGAAAAAGCACTTTTGCTTCTTTTGTCTAAAGTTACAGCCTAGAAGAGTCAGAACACCATATTGCTGGAAGTGCCTTAGCTTTATGCTCTTTATTACATGTTATGCCTAAAGAAAAAGGTTAATATTTTCTTGTCTAAATTATTAACAAATATCAACTCTAATATAAAATGTGATATAAGACTTAAAATTTATGTATGGCAATATAAAATTTCCCTAAATAAGAATTAAAAAGTAAAAAAGAGGCAAAATTAGTAGTACCATTGATAGCCAATGATTTTGTGCATTTGAACAAATCATTACAATTTGCTTATTATGGGAAAATTACAGAAATCTTTGATGAGTTAATAAAGACTGGGATCCTGCCATGGTTTTCTGTGATGTAGATCTATTTTTTTCCAATATAGGGTTAGTCAGAGTTCAAGCTTTCAACGTCTTAAAAAAATACTTATACAAATAAGCACATACAACAGTATGGTGATTATAGAAAGCGGCCTGGGGAGGCTAAAAGAGAGTGAAGAGATAAATGGTGATGGAAGGAAACTTGAATGGGAGTCATGAACACGCAATACAATAAATAGATGGTGTATTATAGAACTGTACACCAAAGAAAAGAATTGTACACCTGAAGCTTATATAATTTTATTAATCAATATCAACCAAATAAATAAATAAAAACCTTACAAAACAACTTTAAGGAATTACATTTTAATGGCCCCTTTCAAGCACTTAGGTAAATATTATATTTTGTTAATTTATTATATAAAGAGTTACCACACTTGTAATCCAAAGAAATAGCTGATGTATTCGAAGTAATTTCATTTGTTTTTATATTTTATGAGGACTATTACAATGGTGAAAAGTGAAATGTCAGAACATTTTTTTATTATATTTAGAAATGTGACATTAGCTATAGCCAACTTATATTCTGTAAAGGAAATATTAAACCTCTGTTGTAGTTCTACTACAATTTACTTGGGTACTGACAAGTTTGGAAGATATTGATGTTTCTTGCAGAGCATGGCTAAGATAAAGTGATTAATTCTCTTAAACCTGGATTCTAGAATGAGAAACTCTGAAGAGAAAGAGTAAGGGCTACTGAATAAATATTTTAAAGGGTTATTATTTTTTCCAACTGTGTGTATTGTCTGAATCACTAGCCATTCAAACTCTAACACCTGCTTTCCAGACATGCACAGCATAAGTTAGGGGTGTGTGGGACTATCAATTTTTGGTTTCTGTATTACAATCCAGTAGCATCTTTGGCTGCTAATCAAACCCTTGAAAAGGTTTGTTTTAGAGTGTGTGTGTTTGGGCGAGGGAGATTGTTTATTCTTATTTTGTAGGAAAGTTTTAGAATATTTTAGTAATTGTCAGCAAATGAATACAATATAACTAAGTTTTTTTCTATAACTGAAGGTAATTTAGTATATTTATTTAAAATTTTTTAATTTAATAAGAACCTTTACTTGGATGATTCTACATAATGCTACATACTTTGTTATATCTTCATTTCTAATTTTTAGTTTTGTATTTAATAGATTGACAAAAACACAGAGTTGCTTTTATTTATTTATTTTATTTTTTCTTTTAATTATTTATTTATTATTTTTTTAAAGGGACAGAGAAAGAGTCAGAGAGAGGGACAGATAGGGACAGACAGACAGGAATGGAGAGAGATGAGAAGCATCAATCATCAGTATTTCTTTGCGACACCTTAGTTGTTCATTGATTACTTTCTTATATGTGCCTTGATTGTGGGCTTTCAGCAGACTGAGCAACCCCTTGGATCCAGGCTGACGAGCTTTTGCTCAAGCCAGATGGGTCCGCGCTCAAGCTGGCACCTCGGGGTCTCGAACCTGGGTTCTTCACATCCCAGTCTGACATTCTATCAACTGCGTTACCACCTCGTCAGGCCAGAGTTGCTTTTAGATATCACTAATGAATTAATATTTACTAGATGGAGAGCATTGTAAACTAAATTAAAAACTTTGATGTATTATATTTTTAATATTTAAAATGTTTTCTAGCAATAAGAAAATTATTTTAAAAATTAGTTGGGGTTCTAAGAGAAATTTATTAGTGTCTAAAAGTATCTTGTCCACTTTTCTTTTTGAAAAACATTAGTGTTTATTAATTGAAAGAATACAGGTTAAGAACTGAAATCAATGGACATTTCTTATTTTCCTTGCCCATTTACTTCAGGCACTCATGTACTTTAGATGACTTGGAGAAATGTTTTATAAGGTTTTCCTAATTGAACTCTAGTCTTTAATAGTTTGCATGTAGTTAGAAAGTAAGATAATACGTTTATCAACTCTAGCCTTTAAGAGTTTGCATGTAGTTATACAGTAAGTTAGACAATAATGTTTTGCTATTGGACCTCTAAAGATATTTTCGTTGGGCAATACAATGAGGTGGGAATTCACTGAGTTAAGCAGAGGAACTTAGGCTTCTACCACCAATGAACATTGGTTCAAATCACACTTTTGCTACATGTTAACTGTGTGTTACTTGAAAAGTTACTTGCTTGTTTCCATGAATGTTTATATCTTATAAAAATATGAGACAACAGATCAATTTTATAGGACTGTTGTGATGATTATGTGACAACATGCAAACAAAGCCAGCATGTGTTTGATGATGAATTACATATTTCTTTATCTTATGTATTATCTCTGCAGAAGAAATGGGATACAGACCATTTCATATTTCAATCTACTTGGTGAAAGAGGTTGATTATAATTCTCATTCTATCTTAGCCTGGCACCTTATTTATAGTTGACAATCTACCACTGTAGATTAAATCAAATTCTCTTCTTTTCTTAAGCACACAATTGCTAATTGGTCAGTGAATAAACTAATTAGTATTTTTCTGCCATATAAAGCCCAAGAGATTTCAAAAGGATAGGAAAGGAACATTTTCATATCATAAAATTAAAATTTTAATTTGGATAGATAGTACTTAAAGAAAATTCAATTAATAAGATTCTGTGTAATCTTGGTTTTCTGTCTTTTCATAATGGGCTAAAGACATTTGATTCTACAACTCTTTGTGACCTTGGTAAATACTTGCACTCTTCAATTTCTTCATTTAAAAGTAAAAGAATTAAACTACTAGTCAACTAGATAATGTCCAAATTACTTTTGGTTAAAAATATTATAACAATGTAATCTAAAGTATTACAGAGAGATCATGCTATCTATTGCTACATGCTGCATTGTCTGTTAACACTTAGAAAAGGTTCTTAATCTATTCTGTATAATTTTAAGTGTAGTTTTTCTGATTTTCTTCTTCAGAAAATAAAAAAATAACAATGATAATTAATATTCGTTTAACATTCTGTGTCCTGGAAAATATGCTTATATGCTATATTTCTTTTGATCCTTTCAGTAATATTTTTGATAAATATTATCACAATTTCCAAAAGGAACAAAACATAAAACAATCTTACAATGCATCTTGTTTTATTCATATATTTGAAGATTACTAGAAATACTTACACTAAATTTTCTCCTCTGTAGATTATTTTTATACCAGGACATTCTTAAAGGCTAAATTTTAAAATATTTTCTTTTGAACTTAATTTCAGACATTGTGCTGACTGTAAATATAATGACAAAGTTGAATTGTAGGTAAATTTTAGAGAAGAAAATATATAATTTTTAATCAAAATATTTAAGGACATTTATGATAAGCAGTTTATAATATTTTCTTTCATTTGTTTAGAAAAGTTTTGTATTAAATTTTGAAGATATTTTTGTGTGTGCATCTATGTTAAAAATGCGTGTATGTGAAAAATCAAACATGTGGCTATTCACCACTTATCTTAACAGAAAATTACCAATAACTTTGAAATTCCCTGGATCTTCTCAGATCTTATCTCCCTCTGTTCCCAAATAAGTAATAATAATTTGAATATATAATATCTCATTACATTGTGTGTTTACAATCTCATTTCCTGCAACTTCACATATATGAACATATATATTAAGCAAAGATTGTTTAGTTTTGCATTATTTTAAACTTCTATGTCATTAACACCATAATGTATTTTTCTAAACTTTTTTCTCTCAAATATGTATTTAGAAGGTTTATCAATATGATGTTTATGACTACAGATCCACCCAATTTTACTTCTGTATAACATTTTATTCATAAATATACTAAAATTTATGTATACAATCTCCTTTAGATTAATTATACATTTAGACCTGCACATATTTTCACCTACACTGCTCACAAAAATTGAGGGTATTTTATCGCTTCATATTCATTTTGAAACATTCACTAATTGTGATAAAGATATTAGGGAATATGAAATCTGTTAGAGTGACGTTAGAGAAATGTCACTGTGAGGGGTGCTCCCAATCTCTCCCCTTGAAATTTCAACAAATTCAACTACTTAAAACAGAGAAAAAATCTCAGGAGCACCTGAACTATACACACAACAGACAAATGTATGATTAGGCAAAAAGGTGGCTGAATACATGTTCCACTCTGAAGGAAATAAAATGCAGAACAGGCTATTTCGCTTTCCTCATGGATCTAAAAAAGGGATGCTTTCATCTGAATTTGAGCAAAGCAGAGGCTCTGAGGCAGAGGGAAGGAACTGGGTTAGGGTGGATGCTTAAGCAGAAGAAAGAACACACTAGCTCTGCCTGAGATTGCCAACGAGGGGTGCACATGGGCAGCAGGCTCCGACAAAGGTTATCGGTATGGAACCAGCACTGGCGGGGTGCACACGGGAGCCAGTGCTGGTGCCAGCAGCTTTGTGCTATCCCGGCTCCACAATCATGGTTGTTATGCGAGTGGCTCCACCTGGCACCACTAGCGTGAAAGCACACGTGAGCAGGCTGGGGAGGGCTTAGCCCAAGATTATCAGCGATAGATATCTGTGTGGGCTGTAACCAGCATCTTTGTTCATTCCCAGCTTCACGACCACCAGCCTATCAGCACAGGATGTGCATGAGGGCAGGAATCACTGAGCCTGGGACTGCCCAGGTGGGGCACCTCCACTGAGCCAATAGGAGGCTGGGCATGCATGTGGCTTTCTGCAGGCTACCAAACAGCTCAAAAGGGAGAAGTCTTTGGAGATTAGACCTGAAGAGCACTGAGGTGTACTAGACATGCCTGGGGCCCTTAGAAAGGCACTTGATCTGCAATAGGCTCCCAGACCCGACTGCTCTCACTGGAAGCTCTGGTTGGCACAGTCTTACCCAGGAATGTACTTTGAGTGGTACTGGAGGAAAGACCTGGCAGCTCTTAGAGTCTCTTGATTTGCAAGCAGTAGCTGGGGTGAACCTCACATCTAAGTTTCCAGGCTGCTAACTCAGGTGGAAGAGAAGTGGGGAGAAACACCTGGAAAACTGAGACCTCCATTTTCAGAGCCTCCAAGCCCTAACAAACCCTGCCTACCAATGGAACTGAGGCCCAGTCTACATCATGCCACAGTGACACAACAGCAAATCTCTGCCCAAAAACCCCACAGGGGCAAAACATGTAGTACAGTGTCATCTGCCAAAATAAAAAGAAGATACTCTCAAAACCAGGAAAATTACACTTTTATAACTTTTTTCTTTTTTCCATTTTGGTCATTTTATATTTTTTTCTATTTATTCTTTCTTTTTCCTTTAAACTTCATTATCCATAGTTGTGACATTTTACGTTCTTATTTTTTATGAGGGTTTCATTTCAAAAAACATTACTTTTTATTTATTTATTTTTCTTTTTTCTTTCTCATTTTTTCTCATTCAATCTTCAATTACCAACAAATTATTATATTTAGGATTCATATTTTCTTTGTGGTATTTTGCATGTTTTGACTTCATTTTTATCTCTTTTTTTATTATTTCCTCAGTTCCTGCTCCCTGTTCTCTGTAGTTTTTGTTTCATTTATTATTATAGAGTTTTCATATTTTCACTGCATCGTTTCAATTTTTATTTTATTTTTTGATTATCTCTTATTTGTTTTATTAACAATGACACTCTCAAATGCCATTAAGGAAAAAGAAATCAAATATCATGGATACAAAAGATAGAGATGTAACTCAGATAGATCATGAAAAATTTCTAGAAAAAAATTTTAATTTCTTGGAAAACTTGGAGTTAAAATACAGAGAATTAAAAATTTAAGTCTTAAAAATAATCAAAGAAATAGAAGAAAGCACCAAAAGGCAATTTAGAGAGCTCAAAAAACAATTTAATGAACTATAAAAAAACAAACAAACAGATGAAAAACTCAATACATGAACTGAAAAATGAGGTAACAAACTTAGCTAATACAAGGGGCCAGATAGAGGAGAAAATTAGTGACATAGAAGACAGGCAACTCGAGACACTAAAAAGAGAATAAGAGAGAAACTCACAAATTTATATATATATAAAGCCCTACAAGAATTGTCTGGCTCCATCAAAATGAGCAACATAAAAATAATGGGTATATCAGAAGGAGAAGAGAAAGAAAATGAAATGAAGAACATATTCAGACAAATAATCAATGAGAACTTCCCAAGTCTGTGGAAAGAATTAGAGACTTGAATCCAAGAAGCAAACAGAACACTGAGTTACCTTAACACAAACAGACCTACTCTAAGGCACATCCTCATTAAATTATCACAAACCAATGACAAAGCAAAAATTCCCAAAGCCAGGGAAAAGAAGAATACAACATATAAAGGAAAGCCCATTAGGCTATCATTAGATTTCTCAGTAGAAACTCTATAAGCCAAAGGAAAGTGGACCCCAATATTTAAAGTACTGAAAGAGAAGAACTTCCAGCCAAGAATACTATATCCATCAAACCTATCCTTCAATTATGAATGGGGAAATAAAAACATTTGCAGATATAAAAAAGATGAGAAAATTTATCACCATGCAACCCCAAATATAGGAAATACTAAAGGGGATTATTTGACCAGATACAAAGAACAAAACAAAACAAAATCACAAGTAAAAGCTTCAACAAGATCACAATAAAAACAAGATTAATCTGTGACAACAAAAACAAAAAAGGGGAGAGGACAAAGATTAACAGTAGCAAAGGAAGATGGAGTGCAGAAGCACTCATGAGATAATGTACTACAATGAGCATAATAGGTACGCTTTCCATTACTTAGTGGTTACCACCCCTGAAAAAACCACCACAAAAGCACATGGCTTGAAAAAAGAAGTAACAGAGGAAAGAAGTATGGATTACAACCAAACAAAAACAAATTATAGAGAAAAAAAGAGAAGAACCAAACAAGATAGAAAACTATTAGAAAGCAATATAAAAATGGCAATAGGAAACCCTCAAGTATCAATAATTACACTAAATGTAAATGAATTGAACTCACCAATAAAAAGACACTCAGTAGCAGAGTAGATAAAAAAGAAAATACAATTGTATGCTTTCCTCAAGAAACACATCTAAGCTACAAGGATAAAAATAAATTCAAAGTGAAAGGTTGGAAAATTATTCCCCAAGCAAATGATAAAATCAAGTGTAGTCATACTCATATCTAACCATGCTGACTACAAGACATCAAAAGTAATCAGAAACAAATACGGTCATTTCTTAATGATAAAGGGGATATTTAATCAGAAGACATAAAACTTCTTAATATGCACCAAACCAAGAAGCACCAAAGTATATAAGACATCTACTAACTGATCTAAAAATAACAACTGACAAAAAAAAAGATCATACTTGGAGACCTCAATATACAGCTGATGGCTCTAGATTGTTCATCCAAACAGAAAATCTATAAAGAAATATTGGCCTTAAACAAAACACTAGAACAAGTGTGGATATGATAGACATCTACAGGACATTTCATCTCAAAATGCGAAGGTATATATTTTTCTTCAGTGTACATGGAACATTCTCAAGAACTGACCATATGTTGGGCCACAAAACTAGTTTCAGAAAGATTGAAGTTATACAAAGCATATTCTCTGACCATATTGCTTTGAAATTAGAATTCAAATGCAAAAAGGAAGTAGACAAACTAAAAAAAAATGTGGGAATTAACATACTTTGAAACAATGTCTGGGTCAAAGAAGAAATAAAAGCAGAAATCAAAAGATATATACAGACAAATGAAAATGGCAATAAAACATATCAGAATTTCTGGGATGCTGCAAAACAGTAATAAGAAAGAAGTTCATATCACTACAGGCTTATATAAACAAATAGGAGAGAGCCCAAGTAAAGAACTTAACATCACATCTTAAAGAAGTAGAAAAGAAGAACAAAGGCAACCCAAAACCAGCAAAAAAAGAAAAAAGGAAATAATAAAAATCAGAGCAGAAATAAACAAAATATAGAACAGAAAAAGCTATAGAATAAATTAATAAAACATGAAGCTGTTTCTTTGAAAAGATCAACAAAATTAACAAGCCCTTAGCAAGATTTACTACAAAAAGAATTGAAAAGACTCATCAAAACAAAATCCAAAATGAAAGAAGAGAAATCACCACAGAAATCATAGATATACAAATAATTATTGTAGAATACTATGAAAAACTATATGCCACCCAATTTAACAATCTAGAATAAATGGGTAAATTCTTCGAACAATACAGTCTTCATAGACTGTGTCATGAAGAAGTAGATAGCCTAAACAGACCCATAAACAGTGAGAAAATAGAAACAACTATAAAAACCTCCCCAAAAATAAAAGTCCAGGGCCAGACGGCTATACTAGTGAATTCTATCAAACATTCAAAGAAGATCTGATTCTTATTCTACTCAAAGTCTTCCAAATAATTGAAGAAGAAGCAATACTTCCAAACATATTTTATGAGGCCAACATAACCCTCATACCAAAACTTGACAAGGACAACACAAAATAAGAAAACTACGGACCAATATCTCTAATGAATACAGATGCTAAAATCCTAAACAAAATACTAGCAGATTAAATATAACAACAGATTGAAAAAATAATTTATCATGATCAGGTGGGATTCATCCCTGAATCACAAGGATGGTTCAACATACATAAAAGAGTTAACGTAATACACCATGTCAACAAAACAAAGAACAAAACCCACAAGATCCTATCAATAGATGCAGAAAAGGCATTCAATAAAATACAACATCATTTTATGTTTAAAACACTCAACAAAATGGGTATAGAAGAAAAATATCTCAACATAATAAAGGCCATTTATGACAAACCATCAGCTAACATTATATTAAATGGCAAGAAAACTGAAAACTTTTCCTTTAAAATCAGGAACAAGACAGGGTTGCCTACTCTCTCCACTGTTATTCAACATAGTGCTACAAGTTCTAGCCAGAGCAATCAAACAAGAGAAAAAAATAAAAGAAATTCATATTGGAAAAAAAAAGTAAAGGCTTCACTTTTTGCAAATGATATGATCCTGTACATTGAAAACCCCAAAGACCCCACAAAAGACTATTAGAAACAATAAACCAATACAGTAAGGTCACAGGATACAAAATTAATATACAGATTTCTATTACCTTCTTATATGCCAACAATGAAACTTCAGAAAATAAACTCCAAAAAATTATCCCTTTTATGGTTGAAGCAACAACAAAAAATACCTAGGAATAAACATAACAAAAAATGTAAAGAACCTATATAATAAAAACTATAAAGCATTGTTATGGAAAATCAAAAATGATATAATGAAATGAAAAAATATTTCTTTTTTATGGGTAGAAAGAATAAATATAATTAAAATGGCTATATTACCCAAAGCAATATACAAATTTAATGCAATTCCCATCAAAATTCCAATGTCATTTTTTAAAGAAATGAAACAAAAAATCATCAGGTTTAAATGGAACTATAAAAAAAACCTCGAATAGCCAAAGTAATCTGAAGAAAAAAGAATGAAGCTGGAGATATTACAATACCTGACTTCAAATTATATTATAAAGCCATGATAATCAAAACAGCATGGTATTGGCAGAAAAACAGACACTCAGACCAATGGAATAGAATAGAGAGACCAGAAATACAACCACATATATATGGTCAAATCATCTTTGATAAAGGAGCCAAAAACATACAATGGAGAAAAGAAAGTCTCTTCAATAAATGGTGCTGGGAAAACTGGAGAGCCAAATACAAAAGAATGAAACTCAACTACAGTTTGTCTCCTTGTACCAAAATTAATTCAAAATGGATCAAAGACCTAAATATAAGATCTGAAACTATAAATTACATAGAAGAAAATATAGGTCCTAAATTCATGAACCTTGGCTATAAAGAACATTTTATGAATTTGACTCCAAAGGCAAGGGAAGTGAAGGCAAAGATAAATGAATGGGACTACATCAGACTAAGAAGCTTCTGCACAGAAGACAAACTAACAACAAAACAGACAGTGATGGGAAATGATATTTTCAAAGAACAGCTCAGATAAGGGACTAATATAAAAAATATACAAACAACTCACAAAACTCAACAACAAACAAGCAAAGAATCCAATAAAAAATGGGAAGAAAACATGAACAGACACTTCTCCCAAGAAAAAATACAAATGGCCAATAGATATATGAAAAGATGCTCATCTTCATTAGCTATTAGAGAAATGCAAATCAAAACTACAATGAGATACTACCTCACACCTGTTAGATTAGCTATTATCAACAAGACAGGTAATAAGTGCTGGAGAGGCTGCAGTGAAAAAAGAACCTTCATTCACTGTTGATGGGAATGTAAGGTAGTACAACCATTATGGAAGAAAGTATGGTGGTTCTTAAAAAAATTAAGAATATAACTACCACATGACCTAGCAATCACTCTACTGGGTATATACCCCAAAACTCAAAAATATTTTGTATGTAAGGGTCCATGCAGCCCATGTTCATTGCAACATTGTCCACAGTGGCCCAGTCATGGAAACAACCATAAGGCCCTTCAATAGAAGACTGAATAAAGAAGATGTGGTACATATATACTATGGAATACTACTCAGCCATAAGAAATGATGGCATAGGATCATTTACAACAGCATGGATCGACCTTAATAACATTATACTGAGTGAAATAAGTAAGTCAGTAAAAGCTAAGAACTGTATAATTTCATACATAGGTGGGACACAAAATATGGACATGGATAAGAGTGTAGTGGTTACCAGGCGTAGAGGAAGGGAGGAACAGGAGGTGGTGTGGGGAGGGGCATAAAGAAAACCAAATAAAAGATGACAGAGGACAATTAGACTTTGGGTTATGGGTATACAACATAATCAAATGTAAAAATGACCTGGAGATGTTTTCTCTGAATCTATGTACTCTAATTGATCAATTTCACCTAGTTAAAACTAATTGTCTAAATAAAATTTTAAAAAATTAAGGAATATTTTATAGTTTCATATTCTTCTTGAAATACCCCCTAATTTTTTTGAGTAGTTTATAATTGAGATAAAAATATATTTATAAATGACGTGACTTTTTTTACCACTTATATTTTAAGATAATTCTGCATGCCAATTAAAAACTTCTTGTGAAAATAATTTTAAGGACTATATGACTTTTATTTGGATATCACAATTTCTTTAAGGCATTCTCTGATGATGAAATTGAAATTTCCTCCAGTTTTCCTTTAAGAAAGGGAGCACCCTGAATATATTTACATTAAAATTTTTCTTTAATGTTTAATAACTTATTTTTAAAGCATAGATTCACAGGAACAGAAATATTGTTTCAGAGAGAGTATTTTTATGGCATTTAAAAAGCCATTGTAAATTTTTTTTATAAGAGACTAAAATTTTACTTCCATAAATTCTGCATGATAATAGGCTTTTGACTGCATTCTCTAAATCTTGGGTATTTTCATAAACAAACAAAAACCAAATAAAACTTTGCCAATTTGTTAGGCAAAAATTTGTATTTTATTGTTATTTTCATTTCTTAAGTAAAATGAATGGTACTTCATTAATTGCTTTCTCTCTATAAAATATATGTATATATATCTTATCCTGTTTAAACCCACTGCAATTTTTTTTTACATATGTATATCTATTTCAAAATAGAAGCAGGAGTACCATTCTTCAGTGACTCATTTGATCATGCAGATGATGCCAACCATAAAGCACTTTGCTTTCTTGAACTGAATTGATTACTTTCTTGTGAAGGAACCCAAGGAAATGAATTCTAAGTGATGTGACTTGTTCAATTCCCAGAAGCATAATGATTTCAGTGAGAAGAGTTATTTTTGTTGATGGAGTTTTCAGAAGAAAATAGTTATATATTTGAAAAGTCAGTTTTCACATGCAAATTTACTCTTCCACATTATATAGAGAGTCCAGTTGTAGAATTGCCTCATATTTTATCATCATTGACATTTCAATATCCTTTTATTTCATTCTAATCTCTTTTTCTGTTCTACTCAGCTCATGCAAGTCAACAAACATTGGACCCAGACCAAATTTCTAAAGATATTTACTTAATGTTTTTCTCCCTTTTTACAAATGAATAAGAATTACTGTCAAGAGTCCAAGCATATCAGTTAGGTTTTAGCATTACATCCCTGACACTCACTTTTCTTTTCTAATGACTTCTCACATTCCTACACATTTTAAACTGCTCCTAATTCTACTCAGTGCAATGATCTTTTTCTAATTATAATTATTTTTACTATAGATACTAATAAATAAAGTTTTTAAGTATATTTAACTAATGATTAATTTCCGGGATTTCTTTTTATGTTTAGTTCAAGGACATTGGAGTCAGACCAAAGTGGATTAAAATTACACCTTTACGATTATTTAGCTGTGTAATCCAGTTGTGAGGTTCAAATAATCTGATAACCTGTTCTCTGCCCTAATGACCATTTTAAGTATAAAAAATGATATACTAAAAGGTAGTTTATTATTTTGTGCATTTATACTTAAATAAGAATAATGAAAGAGCTACACAAAACAAGATTACATTATATAAAAAAGTTTTAAAATATTAACAAAAAATATTAAATATACCTAACAAAAAACAAACTATTATTTAAAATATTTCTATATTGCTTCTTGATTGGTGTTCTCATTTGCAATATTATAAAAGCTGTGTAATGACAAATTATTTACATTAATGTCAAGAGCCAGTTCATTATATTCCTCATCATTCTCTTCATAGCATTAAAGTAAATATAGTTTCTTCTAAAGAAACTTACATTAAAAAACTTGCTTCCTCTTGTAATGATTTTAAGAACATTGCAACACAAGGTCTCAAGGAGAGCAGGACACTCAACAAAATCATTACAAAACTTGTACATGAAATTTAAGTCAACGACCCTCCTTCTATGCAGTAATGTTGTTAGTTTAAGTTCTTTCATAACATCACTGTAAGGTATATCATAAGTAACATGGCCACATTTATAGGATACAGATTTTAAGAGTTTGTGTTGTACTCTTTCAATGATATTTTGATGATTTAATAATATGGCGCCCAAACTGTTGTATTAAATTGCAAGGTAGATCAAACCAGGATACATTACAGGATTCTTAGCACATTAATGTTACAAAAATTATTTGTGAGGTGATAAACAAAACCTAATAGTTTGATACTTTTGTTAACAATGCCTCCAATGTGCAGTGCATCTTTAGGGCATTTCAGCTCAACCTTTCCAAGACATTTTTTGTTTGCAGCCTGGTTTACCCCGTTTGTGACCTGTAAACTCAGATGAATCAAGGGAATCGATCTTAGAGAGCAAAGATTTTACTTGTTCACCATGCTCCATTTGATGTGGTGATTTGCAAAAATTAAAACTTATTACATTGTTTGCTCTAAGATGTCTTTCTTCAAACTCTAGGGTGAATGTACTTTTTGTCCATATGTGGTCATATTATAAACTTTTATAAACAAAGCACTGTGCTTATACTATTTTTTATTTTATTTTATGTGAGAGAAGGGCAAGCAGGGACAGACTCCTGCATGAACCCTAACTGGGATCCACCCGGCAAGCCCACTAGGGGATGATGTTCTGTCCATATGGAATCCTTGCTCCATTGCAACCAGAGCCATTTTTTTAGCGCCTGAGGCGGAGGCCATAGAGCCATCCTCAGTACCTGGGGCCACCTTGCTCTAATTGAACCATGGTTGCAGGAGGGGAGGAGATGAGAGAGAAAGAGAAAGCAAGAAGGGGAGGGGTGGAGAAGCAGATGTATGCTTCTCCTGTGTGCTTTGACAGGGTATCAAACTCAGGACATCCACATGCTGGTCTGACACTCTACCACTGAGACAACTGGTCAGGGTCTGTGCTTATACTATTGATAAACGTAAGTCAGAACATTATTTTCTTCATTTTATCGATACTAAGTGAAAATTTCAAGGCTGAATTATTAAATGCTATATGCTATGTAGATTAAATACGATCAAATAATGTGTACAACAAAACTGTCTGTCTCAAGAAAGTTGTGAGCATTGTTCCACGACTTCTGAAATGGGCGATAACATAACCCTTGAAATCTATATTTTTATTGGTTCATTGTGTTCTATCTGCCAATTGGTTTCACTGTCCAGGTAACAACAGTGCACTCATACTATCTCAGGGGAATTTTGGTTGTAACACAAATCTGAAACAAATGACAGCTTGTCACCCCCTGAATGTTTGGCACTTTTATGTTAGATGTTTGTTTACTGCAGTAGTAACAAACAAGAGAGAATTAAAATGTAGTATTTCTTCAAAGGTATAATGAGTTTTATAAAATGAGTAAATAAATATTACAAGCATATTCTGTCAATTTTTTTCACCTATGAATGGAATAAACATTATTATCGGCGCTTAGAATACACTGTTGCACAGATGAACATTAAAAAAGAGTAAGGATGTAAATTTGTGATTTCCACATTGGGCGGCTGCCCAGGAGCCCACCTTACAGAGAACCGTGATTACAAGTGCCATTTTAACAACCGGTTCGCTGAAATCAACAAAATATTAGGTGTTGGTTCTGCCGAGCAAGTACGAATGACTGAATCCCACCACTGGTGTAATCTATTATTTGTGTAACTATGGGACATTTCTTTGGGTTTCAGCATAGTGAGAATTCAATGATATAATTATAAAAAGAGTTTAGTACATTGGATAGCAAAAGAGCAGCACACACTAATTGCTATCATAAGTCCTTTATACACTTATTACCTTTATTGTGCCATTTTGGGGGAGGTACATAAACACATATTTTAGAAAATAAAAAAAGAGCCCCCATCAACAACAAATGTTTAATTTAAAGAAATGTGTGCGAATTGTAGTTGCTAGATTAATAGAGTGACTATTTTCTGAATATTTATTTTTCTGTTGTCATTAGGATCTACCCTGTGTCAATGGTTTCCGATGTGTTTTGTTGATTCTGAAGATTTCACACTTAACCTAGGGGCTTATAGCAGCAAAGACCAAACGAGTCAGATTCCATCCTTTCTCTGCCAGAGCAGTTTTACATTAATCTATTTTTTATTATGTAGAAAATTTTGTCTTTTGTAGGAAGCTGCTATTTTGCTTCCAGATGTTATCAACTCTTGATCCTACCAGGAATTTTAGAAAATGGGCAGAGAAAGCCACACAATTTGTGGGTCCCAAGCAAAATGGAAAGGCAGGATATTTTGTTGAAAAATTTTTAGGATTTCAAGACATGAAAGCAGAGTATTAAAGTACGGCTGGGGCTCTTCAAGTTTGGGGACCTTCTAAGTGAAGGGCCCTATGGGACTCTACAGGACCCACACCCATGAAGCAGTCCTGAGGAAGGAACAGTCATGGGCCCAGAAACACACAAGGGTGTGCAAAAGTAGTTTTAGAGTTGAGAGTACATGAAACTGAGTTTATTATTTTATTATTTATTAATTATTGTGTTATTTTAATAAATTGTGTATTAGAACTGTAAACTTACTTTTGCCTGCCCTTTTATATATAAGATTCTCTTGCTGGTGTTTGAACAAAGGTCATAAGAATGGAAGCAGTGTGCTGCCAAGACCCTATCAGGGTCTGTGGGTGCCCTCTTCCCAGTGCGGCCACTGGTGCTGCCGAGCTTCTCAGTCACTAACATGCTGGCACTGTTTGCAGAAATCACACCACCATAACCTTTTCCTGATGGAAAATAAAGAAGCAAGTCATCTTTAACATGTTCAACTAGGAGAAATGAAAAGTATTCGAACAGTTGTTTATAGGTTACATATTTCTTAAAGTGCTCTCGGCTTCATTAAAAAAAATAATGAAATATTTTTAAAACACTCATTTAAAACTAGGAAAACTGACCTGGGAGGCATCTGTCCCTTAGTAGAGTCACTTGAGCATGAGTGTACAGCAAGTTGCTGCTTCATTATTAATTATTTTTAAAGCAGGCATAACTATGTCTTGTGTATTGCGTTGGACTGAAGGCCAAACAATCTCATTAGTTATAGCCTTAAAGCAGTGGTTCTTAACCTGGGTTCTATCGAACCCTAGGGGTTCGATGAGTTGGTCTCAAGAGTTTGGAGAAGCCTCTGCCGTGGAGGCCAGAATAAAGTAATACTGTAATTTGTTGTGAGTTCATGCACTTTGTTGGTTTTGTTCTTTGAGCAAGGTGATGTTCATGCATGGCTCATTTTGTGCACCAGTAAAAAAACATATACCTATATCTTGAATTTGGAAAAAAAAAATCATTTTATTTATCACTAAAGAAGGGTTCGGTAAATGCGCATATGAAACTGGTGGGTTCGGTACCTCAAGAGCTTAAGAACCACTGCCTTAAAGAAATAGAGGACACATGATTATATTAAAACTTTGGTTATGTACTTCCACTTGAGCTTGATATAAAAGCTCTTGCGGCAAAATAAACAGACAAATAACAATTTCTTTCCTAGTCAAGTTAGTCAGTTTCATTCTCCTGGGTCTACTTCCAGAATGCTGTATCTGAAAGATTTTCAGATTCAACTATTTATAAGCTTTGATTTCAGAGACTGACATTTTGGGATTTCAGGCTGCCAGATGTTAGATACTTCCTGATTTCCTTTGGAGGGTCTATTCCCTGGCAATAGGAAAACTATTGAAAGCAATCCTCTTTTCAGGAGCCTCTCGCAAAAATCACACGAAGTTAAAACAATAACCACTTGAAGCTAGTTAGAGTTCCAGCATTACGTCATCTGACATAAGGTCTAGCTGCCTTATTTATTGATCTGGATGCTGAGCTGCTCTCCTGAGATCTCCCCTCAGGACTGAGGCACTCAACTCAGTTGCGGGAAGGATGTCAGCTCATGGCTTGCACCTGAGTTTCTCCGTAGGAAATGCCCTGGCCCAGGAGAGCTGTCTCCCCAGGGAAGCCTGCCTTTGTTGACTGTCAGACACACAGTATAAAAGCTGATCCTCTCCTCCTAGCTGGAAGCACCTCTGAAGGCTATGTGGGCTTGAATGCTTCCTGTGGTTAGCTGAAACTTTTATTGTAGCTGTATCACAGTCTTTTTCCTTGACCCGATCCTTTATTCCCTTTTCTTCCACAAGTGTTAATTTCAAAGAATGACCAGATATATAAATGTAGCATCCAATATAAAACAAAATTACATACAGGCTCCTTGTTTAAAAATCAAATAAAACTTTCATTGAAGGTACTAAAACATAAAGTTTTAACCTTTTTCCAGTGATCTCTCTTGATATTTTTTTAATTGCTATGTTACATTTGCACAATGGAATACTATTCAGCCATAACAAAAAAAAATCTTACCATCTTACCTTTTGTGACAACATGAATGGACATGCACAGTATTATGTTAAGTAAAATAAGCCAGTCAGAGAAAAATAAGTACCATATGATTTTACTGATATGTGGAATCTAATGAATATAATAAACTAACAAATAAAATAGAAACAGACTCATAGATACAGAGAACAAATTGACAGCTGTCAGTGGGGAGGGAGTTTGGGGAGCTGGGTGAAAAGGTGAAGGGAT
Organism: Rhynchonycteris naso; assembly: GCA_037038555.1. NCBI lineage: Eukaryota > Metazoa > Chordata > Mammalia > Chiroptera > Emballonuridae > Rhynchonycteris > Rhynchonycteris naso. Next base: position 41,182,291 of record CM072997.1, on the reverse strand, counting down.
TAAGCAAAAAGAACTCAAACACAGACAATAGTATGGTGATTACCAGAGAGAACTGGGGGTTAGGGGAGGCAGAAGAGGGATCCAGCGGATGAGTGGTGATAGAAGAAGAAATGACTTCGGATGGTGTACACACAGACAATATACAGATGATGTATTATAGAATTGTATACCAGAGACTGATATAATTTTATTAACCAATATCACTCCAATAATTTCAATAAAAATAAGAGTCAATGCAGTAAAATACATCAAGTAGCTAGCAAAAAATGGCAACTTGATGTCATTTTAAGTAGAAAGAAATTAAGCATTTAAAATATTAACATGAATTTCACTGTTCATTTTTTTCTGTGGCAACAATGACTACTAGGAGTAGCAAACCTGACGTTTAGTTCCTGTTCTTCACATGTGGCACCACTTGTCACAGAGACAAAAACTCCTTAGAGACCAGATGAAATATACCAAGGTAACAGTCCTGGTCAGCAGATTGAGGGACTGAAGCCCCATCTTCAGCCTTACTCAGATATTTATTAGCAAGTGCAAATAACTAAAGGAAGCAAACAGAAAATATTCTCAGAATGTGAAGTAAAGGACAAGGAACATGCTGACTCTTAATCTCTGTTCTAAGAGCCTGAACATTTGTTTGTTGCTAAATCTTATCCTGCTGTTTTACTGTTTCCAGCACGCACTGTTTCCAGTACAGGGTCAGAGAGACCCTTGGACTCTCATAAGCTCAGGGCTTTCTCTTTAGGGCAACTTGCTGTCTCTGATTGTTACTCTTAACTCTGAATGTTTCACAGCTTGTTCCCACACATCTTTATATAATGCAATACCTGTTTTAAATGCAAACATAAGGGCATTTAATTTATATGCAGAATCACTGAAATTACAAAACTCACTCATCTTCCCTTTGTGCTCTCTTTACATCCTTATATAGCTCTCTTCAAGGAATGTTCCTCTGATTTACGTAAGAGAAGGTGAAGGGATAATTTAAACAATAATGGGGTGAGAGGTATAGAAAGCTCACTAATTTTCTTCTGAAAAATTATTTTTTCAATTCTTTTTTAAAAATTCTAAATTAGTTTTAATTCCATAGTAAGAGATGCTTCCCCAGAGAATAAAAATATTAGTTACCTTTTAAAAATTTCATGCCAGCATATAGTATTGTTTACAGAAACCATTTAAGACATCTAACGCATTTTGATTGAGGATAATATTTAGGTAATGTGAGCAGTAATAGAAACAGAAAGGATTTGTATCAAAGTAATCCAATTTTGTAAATAAGAATTTTAATTATTTATGGGCTAGATAAATGATACTGGAACCTATATTTTATGAGGTAATATGCTCCCTTGTAAAATCCTTTTATAGGTTTCAAAAATAATGAACTACATGCAGTATCATTTGTTACCAATTATGTGAATCAGAAAATTATGTGAATTTTTACAATTTCAGTGCTACATACTTTATTTCCAAGGCACACTTCTATTATTCTTCATTAGCAGAAAATAGGAATATATTTTCAAAAGTTTTATCATAATAACTGTAGTAGAAATAAAAAGTAGAAATAAAGTCTTTCAAGAAATGTTTTAAGTATATTATTTGCAGGGAGTATTAATATCCTACTATTTAATTATCTTAAGAAAGATAATAAAGTACATAATTCTGTTTATGAATCAGAACTACTTATTACTAAATTCATTAATTAATGTCATATGTGCTTTTTTTTCTTACTAAGTTCAGCAAACATATTATATTTGAGTTTCTCTCTAATATAAAATATATTCTTTATTTTACTGGTCAGAAAGCCATATTCTTTTTTTTTTAAATTTTTTATTTTTATTTTATTCATTTTAGAGAGGAGACACAGAGTGAGAGAGAGAGAGAGAGAGAGAGAGAGAGAGAAAGGGGGGAGGAGCTAGAAGCATCAACTCCCGTATGTGCCTAGACCAGACCAGTGCAGGGTTTTGAACTGGCGACCTCAGTGTTCCCAGGTCGACGCTTTATCCACTGCGCCACCACAGGTCAGGCAGAAAGCCATATTCTTTTAAGAGGTTTTCACAACCAATGCACAGTTTACACACCCATGAACATTTCTTTAAAGAAAGCAAGCTGATCATACTAACCCTTTAGTGCTTTTGATCTTCCCCAGGGTGCTTAAATTTTAATGCTAGTTTTTACCACCCACATAGAGTCTTACTTTACCTGGTTTATAGACTGTTATCTTTCACACTGAAATCACAATTGGTATCCTAATTACCTTAGTAAAAGATAAAGATGTTTGCTTCCTACTTAGAGAAATCAACATGGTCTTTAGCTTTAACATAATATAAAGAGGAAAAGTTTCAGGATATGCTTTTTCAGTTTTAACCTAATTTCTTTAGCAGGCAGCTTTATTTATGGGTTCATAGTGTGGCATCACTTCTTCCAGAATGTTAACTCTTGACTCTTATTTTCTTATTTCTCTGTTTGTCTATTATTTTGAATCACACCACTTTAATATAGTAGGAGATCCTGTAGAAAAAGGTTACTGCAGGAGAATGAGAATATAAAATCATCCAGAATCTATCCACTTTCTTACTTTGATGGATCTCAGGTCACCCATCATTACAAAAATAAACTTAATTATGGATAAGCAAATTGAATCAAATTCCAATTTTTAAAAAATGACATAGGAAAATACATTTTAAATTTTTTATTTTATTGTTTAATGACTTAAATAATTTATTTTAAGGTACTCTGAAGTCATCTGGTCATAAAAATTTTGACTCAATGCTATGTAGAAGATCACTAGAAAGAACAAATGAAAGAAGAGCAAGATAAGCCATAACCCAAAGCTGAGACCAAATGATTGAGAAGAGTTACAAATTTTATTTATATCTATACCTATATATTGATGTCTTGTTGACACTGTGTTGACACCTAAAGTCATTATCCTTGAGAACAATAAATATAAGATAAGACACTGGTGAATATTATGCATATATATATATATATATATATATATATATATATATATATATATATAGCTATTTCAAGGTCGGGAATATCTATTTAGACATTAGGCTAGACGACAGATTGTAAAATCGTCCAGCTTTATTTATTTCAATCCTAGAGAGGACAGAAGCAGAGTTCAGGCCTTAACACAACTTTTATGCTGAACATGAGAGAACTGAGAATAGCAAAACTAAGGTTAAGAACAAAATCTTATAATCAATACAGGTAAACATTTTATTAGATGTGTCTTCAGTGCTGGATTACTTCTCTTATTTTAAGAGTTGCTTTGGGTTATTAGTAACAACTTGGTGAGGCAGTCTCTATATGGGGATTCAAAAGAATTAGGAAGTATAAAGACTGGATGGCCACATGGTTCTAACATATAGAGAAATAACATCTTGTTTGGCTCCAGAGAGTTAAGTCTAATGATACTGTAGAGCTTTACATTACAGTCTGAATTTGGAACAGGTTACCTAAATAGATTTAATCTACCTTATAATGAAACAGTTTCTGAACACAATATAAAATGTTTACACTGCATTTATTTATAATTAAAAATTGACAGCTGTTGCTACATATTTATACGGAGATTTAGACATAAAAATTTATTTCATTTGATTCTGGAATTGCCTGTTTATAAAAAAGAGCAGTAGTATTGTTATTTCTATTTTGTAGATAAATAAATGTTTTGGAGGTAGTATATCTAAAAAATTTCATATGCCTATTTAAAAAGAAGCCAAGAATAAACATAATAAATGTCTTTTGATCACTGGCTAAATACTAGCTATATAAAGCCAACGTACATTCACTAAAGCTACGAGATTCCAGCCTTTCTTTAGTACTTATTTCATTTTACTTTGTTCAATTAAAGCTATATGGAAAAAATATCTTACTATTTAATTTCCTTAAAATAAAATATTAATAGTATCCATCCAATTGATAGTATGGAAATAAGTGAACACTGTAGATCAGGCATTGGCAAACTTTTAATTTTATAAAGCGCCTGACCAGGTGATGGCACAGTGGATACAGAGTTGGACTAGGATGCAGAGGACCCAGGTTCGAGACCCCAAGATCGCTTGCTTGAGTCGGGTACATCTGGATTGAGCAAAAAAGCTCACCAGCTTGGACCCAAGGGTGCTAGCTCTAGCAAGGGGTTACTCGGTCTGCTGAAGGAACGTGGTCAAGGCACATATGAGAAAGCAATCAATGAACAACTAAGGTGTCGCAACAAAAAACTGATGATTAATGCTTCTCATCTCTCTCCATTCCTGTCTGTCTGTTCCTATCTATCCCTCTCTCTGACTGTCTGTCCCTGTAAATAAAAAGGGGGGAGCAGAGTCAAAATAGTATGGGTTTTGTGGAACACATGGTTTCTGTTATAACTGTTTAACTCTCTATAGACAATGAATAAACAATAAAGCATGGCTGTATTCCAATAACATTTATTTACCAAAACAAATTATACTCTCAATGATGAAGTGAAAAGCTTTTCTATTGACTGTCAAAATACCTAAATGACCCCAAAGGTGATGAAAACTCTGGACTACATCTTTTAAGAATGATTTTAATGTTGTGTACTTATGTTCAATAGCTTCTACCCAGAAATCAAGATTATTGTATAGAAAAATACAGATAAAGTCAGAATACATAGCAAGAGATGAAAAATATTTCTGATGTTGCATATGCACTTTTATATATACATTTACTTGCAGAATATCTTTTATTAACCATTATATTATTGCTTGAATTTAAAGTCATTATAATAAAAACAACGAGATTTCTAGGAAGAGTTTTTGGAGCAATGTGCACAAATAGTTAAAAATGTTTTGCCTGACCTGTGGTAGCGCAGTGGATAAAGCATCGACCTGGGATCACTTCGGTCGTCAGTTCAAAACCCTGCACTGGTCTGGTCAAGGCACATATGGGAGTTGATGCTTCTAGCTCCTCACCCCTTTCTCTCTCTCTCTCTTTCTCTCTTTCTGTGTCTCCTTTCTAAAATTAATAAATAAAAATAAAATTAAATTAAAAAATGTTTCTGAAATAATATGTTGTTGCATTATTAAAATTTAAAAAATAAAAAAACCCCAAAAGTGTAATGTTCAGATGTTGGCAAATTCTAATGATCAATAAAAAACAGTTTTTCTGAAATATATGCATATACCAGTTTTGTGTTTAATTTAATTCTTTATATTATCATTCTATTTTTCATATTTATTCAAGGTTATCAACTTTTAAGAAATATTTTAATACTTTCTGAGATTTTAGCAGAATAAAAAGCATAAAATAGTCAACAAATAGTTATTTCCTTGAATTTTTTGAACTTATGAAACTTTCTTAAAAATTATTATTAAGGTAATTAACTGAAGGTGTATCTTGACGATAAGCTGGAGAAAGCTGATGCAATTTAGAAGTGAATCACCTTTATCTATGACACCAGACACAACATAACAGAAAGGCTTTAGACATCCGAAGCAAAATGGTAAGATACACGTATCCCATGAAAACTTTTTATATTCATAGAAAAGCTAAATTTTTTGATGACCAGTTTTCTACCTGATTTAATTTATAAAATTACTTCTAACTTTATACTAAAATTATGTTCCTAATTCAGTTATTAATATTAAATCTAGTAAAGTAGTTTTTAAAAGTGATTTTCAGTTACTTTTTTTTGTTTGTTTTAAGATTTTATTTATTCATTTTAGAGAGTGGAGAGAGAGAGAGAGAGAGAGAGAGAGAGAGAAGGGGAAGGAGCAAGGAGCATCAACTCCCATATGTGCCTTGGTTGGCCGGGCAAGCCCAGGGTTTCGAACCAACAAACTCAGCATTCCAAGTTGATGCTCTATCCACTGCACCACCACAGGTCAGGCTAGTAAAGTATATTTATATCATGATGTAAGAGAACCTAAAAAATAGTAATTCTTACCAGTGCACACACATATGTTTAATATTTTCATAGGACCTTTTCTTTTTTTAATGCATGTAAAAGAACATGCAATATATTACTTATAATATTTTCCTTTGTACGTTTTTCCTAATTTTAAATGAATTTGTGCACATTCTGAATAATACATAAAGAAAAATAATTATTTATAATGCATCTATAATTTTATTGTTGGATACACATTATTGTTTGACTGGTTTTGTACACAGCAGTCATTCCTCTTTTTTATGGTAACAGCCTGATAACTTTTCTATAGAAAATGAAAACTTCTTGCTTTTTATTTTATGTAGTAAAGGAAAAAACACTCAACCTAGCCTAAGCTAATCAGATTTCTTTCTTTCTCACAGCCACACTGATTGGTTCAAAAACAAATGACTCAATTGAATAAAGAGGGGTCAAGCTCAGGACTTTGGTTGGAAATACTGGGAAATAGGTGTGTTTTTTGTTTGTTTTTGTTTTGGATGGTGTCTATTAAATTACAACATGATCATGTTGTGTGGGGCCAACACAACAATATCACGGAATGAAGCTAAGAGAAGAAGAAAGAAAACTGTGCACTGATAATATAATTGAAAGTTTAGTTATATCAACTAATAAAGCTCACTCTCCCACAGACACTTAACTTTTTTGTCTGTTTATTACTTGCTTAAACAAATTTGAGATTGTTTTTGTCACCTGAAACTGAAAGGGTCCTAACTAAGATACCCAGAATATACTAATGATTACTATAAATATTAAAATATATAAACATTTATCATTATGTTTTTTACAAAATTATATGGCAATTTAAGACAATAAAATAGTAAATTATATGGATTTAATTTTATCCTACATAGCTTTAATTAAATAATATGGCATATTGACATAAAAACCTAGGCAAATTTTCAAGAAACTTTCTGTTTATAGAAGAATAAAAATATGAATATATGCTTTGACTGAATGCAAAAAATACAAACAAATAGAACATAAAACAATAGACTAAGACACAGTAAAGAATAAATCAAGAGGACAGAAAAAATCCAAACATTTCAATGATAAAATTATATAAATGGTTTAGCATTTTTTCATAGAAGGGAAATATTCTATAATAGAGAAATTTTATTTTGTTAGTTTTGAAAAGATTAAAAAATATTAGTGTTGCTAAGAGTTTAATAAATTTATCATTCTTATGCTATTAAAGGGAAATAAAATTGTTTTAACCTTTCCAAAAGACATTTGGTAAAGGATATTGTTATCTACAGCTTTGATATCTGCTCTATTTTAGATCTAATTCTACTTTTTTCCTGAATTTGGAGACAACTTCTTAAGGTTATGTTCTATACTATAGATTTTAATTTTGATCCGTATCATTTTTAACATTTATGGACATGAGTTCAGTATACCAAAGTCCAGAACTCTGAAGGACACTGAACATTTAATATTGAATTTTATACTCCCAAAAACTAGAAAGTGGATTTTATGCTGTGTATTTTAAATAACTTTTTTTGATGCTAATATTTTATACATACATTTTCATTGCTTTTAATATATGTTATTCAGAGAATTAAGCTTAGATAAATCATTATTTAAAGTTGTGTGATATTTATTTGAAGTTGCCAGAATGTTTTAATATTGAAAATAAAAACAATATTTATTTTGAATTATTATATGTAATACATTGTACTAAAATACCTTTATATATTTCTTTTCTAATTTTTTAATAGTCAGATATTATTATTGTTCTGTTGGTTTTCAATCTTGAGAGCTTCCTAGGTGAAATCTGTAACCAGCCTCATACTCAGAAGGCAGGAAGTGACTTAAGTAAGGATCAGACCTCTCCTATTGGGAGGTGGCAGTTTTCAAAAACAAGAATACTTACAGAAGCTTGTCTTGTGCCACCACACTACAGGTAGATTCCCACCTGTAAATCTTTAAAGTTTATATAGAGACCTTAACTAGATTCAGTCACAAATTCTGTCCAGATGGTCTCAATAGCACCATACTCTCTCAAAGCTATATCCTTGGAAAGGCTCCCACAGGGAACAGTGAACAGAACATACATTCTAAGAACAGAAATAGGGGCAAGGAGACTCTGATGCCTGAATCCATATCACAGGTTGACAGGCAGTAGGTCACATCTTCTTGATGATCTCTTCCAACCCATTATGCTAGATAGGAGAGTTGAAGTTTGGAAAGCTTGTGTAACTTGTCCTTATCATGTGGCTAGTGGAAATGGATATGGACCCCATCATCTCATTCTCAATTTTGTATCATAACAGATACAAATTTAATCAATTTGCAGTACTGTTACCCTGGATCTGGAAAAGTAAATGAGTGATTCCAACATAGTAAGAGAAATGATAATGGTGCTGACAAGGGATAAGATACTAAAAATATAAGTATTTTTAGAATGTATATTCAGAGTACCATGTTACAAGCTTTATGCATATTGGCTTAATTAATGATCACAAGCACACCAGTGAGCTAAGTTTTTCTATTATCCCTATTTGAGAGACAAGAAAGCATAAGAAAATTAATTATGCAGATATTGTAAGGCCACACAGGTAGATTTAAAGCCAGGCTTTGTGCTAAGATTACCTGCTATCGGAGCCTTAATAAGCACTAAAATCTACAATTTAAGTTATTATTAGCAAGATCTGATCAATCTTGGCCTGCTATTAGTTGCTTAAATTCTTGCATGTATACAGACACATGCACATACACACATATTTTAGATTAAAAAATGACAAATTATTACTTTAGTTATAAAATTTTATTATAAAATTATAAAAAAAGATTAAAATCTAAGTTTATTTAAAAAACCCTTTAGTTAAGCTGCCAAATATTTGCCTATGATATTAATTCTTTTTATTCTTTTTTTTTTAATTTTATTTTTTACAGGGACAGAGAGAGAGTCAGAGAGAAGGATAGATAGGGACAGGCAGACAGGAATGGAGAGAGGTGAGAAGCATCAATCATCAGCTTTTTGTTGCGACACCTTAGTTGTTCATTGATTGCTTTTCACATGTGCCTTGACCGCGGGCATTCAGTAGACCGAGCAACCCCTTGCTGGAGCCAGCGACCTTGGGTCCAAGCTGGCGAGCTTTTGCTCAAGGCAGATGGGCCCGCGCTCAAGCTGGCGAGCTCTGGGTCTCAAACCTGGGTCTTCCGCATCCCAGTCCGACGCTCTATCCACTGCGCCACCACCTGGTCAGGCTGATATTAATTCTTTATAATGACATAAATAACCAATTGATATAAACATTTTAAAATTTTCAAATACACAATGAGTCATAAAATATGAAGTACTGCACAGTTAAAATTCTGGTTATTTTATGTCATAAAGTTCTTACAAATATATGATGACATGTAAATTTACATTCTAAAATATTGTATTTGTGGAGAAAATATTTTGAATCTTTGACAAAACAATGAAGAATTTTATCTTGATTAAAACATTAATTCATTTATTATGGACAATGTTCCAGCTAGGTAAAATAAAACTATTTAATTGAAAATTTAAAACACAAGACTGATGTTTCTTTGGTTGCTTCATTCCACTATGTGATGTGCATTAAAAATATTGGTATTCAGTTTTCTGAGGCAGAGTTACAGTTGTTAGAAATTGTTCAGTATATGGGAAAGCTATACATCATCATTGTTTATGAAAATAATGAAAAATATATAAAAGACAAGGACCATAATAATTATGTCCTCTACTAATACTTATTGATTGAATGACAAAAATGTTTTCTAATAATTTATTTGATATTTTCATTTCAAGATAGCTTTATAACAAAAAAGTGATTGAGAAATATTAAATATCTATTGATGCAGAAAATGACAGTGTAATTTATAGCATCTCACTAATATTATAGTATACAGGGGTGGGAAAAAGTAAGTTTACAATTGTGACTATGTGAAATAGTCTATTCTTGTATTATTATTTATTAATTAATATGTTATTTTGCATACAAACAACTGAAAATGTGCTTTTGCCAACCTGTGTATATAAAGATACTTTCAAACCTCAAGAAAAAGGTACAAGAATTTATGTTAAAATTTAATTTCATAATGCAAATTAACTATATATATATTTTCCGGGACAGAAAGAGGGATAGATAGGGACAGACAGACAGGAATGGAGAGAGGTTAGAAGCATCAATCATTAGTTTTTCATTGCTATTACGACACCTTAGTTGTTCATTGATTGCTTTCTCACATGTGCTTTGACTGCAGGCCTTCAGCAGACTGAGTAACCCCTTGCTGGAGCCAGAGACCTTGGGTCCAAGCTGGCGAGCTTTTGCTCAAGCCAGATGGGCCCGTGCTCAAGCTGGCGAGCTCAGGGTCTCGAACCTAGGTCTTCCACATCCCAGTCCGATGCTCTATCCACTGCGCCACCACCTGGTCAGGCTATAAGAAAAATTTGAAGAACAGTTTTTGACATATAGAAATATAAAAATATGGAAGATATATAAAAGTAGTTAAAAGGCTATTAAAATAATTATTAAAATTAAATAAATTTATGCCATTTGGATAGGAATTAATATAGTGGGTTAGTGCCATAACTCTGTAATGTGATAAATGGACTCTGACTTACAAGCAGAGCCCAGTTAGTATGTGTGTGAAGTTATACATAAATAGGAAGTGGCTTGGTGTTATTTACATTAACTGTGTAAATTAATGAAAATAAGAACATCTTTAAAAAGTGGTTTAATGTAAACATTTTAGTAGATTGACATAGAGGGGTTTCCCTACGAGGAACTCCCAAAAAGGTGGTTTGAGGTGATAATCCTGTAAATTGACACCTGTTAGAAGGCATTGGCTAGAAAAGGTACTAAAGCTGAGGGGCCCCATGCTGCAGTAGTCGCCCAGACTCCAACGTTCATGTGGACTGTCTACACGCTGCTCTGAGCTCTGACCAAACCAGACAAGAGGAGCATGCCAACAGGGGCCCCTTAAACTGTACCCAGGCATGCCAAAAGGATTAGTGAATAATTAATTACCTGTGTGATTATTGCAACTAATTTGTGTGTTGGTCATGTCTTTCCTCCAGTGGAACTTAACAGTAGCATCCTCATAGCCACCTCAAGAGTAGTCTCAAAGAGGCTGCCAGCCCTGCTGATAAACAGGAGTGTTCCACTGCATGAGAAAGTCAAATTGGGGATGCCTGATTGATGTAGAGCAGGGGTGCCCACACTTTTTCAGCTTGCGAGCTACTTATAAGATGACCAAGTCAAGATGATCTACCTACAATAAAAATGCAAAACATAAATTTATTTCTTCTATATTATCATTAAGTTACTATTATTACTATTTAATATTGTGTATTCTTCTTTCACCTTTCTCCTTCTCAGCTCTCTTTCATAACACAAACAGATGAGGCAAACGCACCTAGAATATGACATAGTGAAAAAAGTCCCCTTCCATTCTGTATGAAAGTGGTAGGCTTTAGGCTTCTTACTCGGACCAGCTACAGCACTCATTTTTATACCCTTTGTTGTATTTAGTTTAAATAAATCGAAGGCTAACTATGCAGCAATGTAACTGAACAAGTTAACGCGGTTTAACGAGCATGCGTAGGGTGTCAAAAGTTCAGACATCCAATTGGCTACCCTGTATGCCAATCAAAAGACAAATGTCTTTTTAATGTCATGTGATCTACCCACACTTCCTTCACGTTCCACCAGTAGATTGTGATTGACGTATTGAGCACCCCTGATTTAGAGCTTGGGCTCTACTGTGGCAATACCTGTCAACTTTGGGAAACTCACAGGAACTGTCAGAGGGTGGTATTGTATATAAAATCTGATTTCTCTCTACATCTTTCCTATATTTACACTTTTGCTAAATGTTTTTGAAGCAGTAACAACGTTCTCTCTATGAGTGTAAAGCTCCTTTTCCACTTTGCAGGAAATGAATACATTGAGTAAAACTGTCTTACTGGGTTATAATTTTCTTAGCTAAAGTAAATTAGTTCTTTTTCATTCTTTTTAAATCCGAAAGAACTCCCTGTTTATACTCCTTTTATATCAATGACTTTTCTTCTTACGAATGACTCTCCAGTTTACTTACTATATTGAGCATTTTTTTCCAGTTGAAGATTTGTAATTGGAAATCACCTTGAAAGTAAATTCACCTACCACTGTGCTCACTAACCCTTTTGTGTTCATTTGAATCCTGTAAAGCCAGTGGCCATCTCCATGGCCATGAAGGTTCTCATTGGATTTGGGTAGACAGTAAAGAAACAGTGGAGCCAGAGGATGGTGGGCCATTTCCTGTATTAAAGTGTCAGACCAGCAGATGAGCAAAGAGGCAGGGAAGATCACTTTCCTTTTTCCCTCCCAGACTCACAGTGCAAAACAAGCCCCCACTAGCCTCAACACTCTCTCACAAAACAGGCTGGGGAAACAAACCTCTTCTCTAGTAAACATTAGCAAACAATTGACCCTCCCAAAGAGAAAGGCAATCCCAATCCACAATTTGCAATCTGCCACCCTGAGGGTAAGCACCCTCAGCTTTCTGTAGACAATACACAATTGGCTCTGCCCCAATACAGGCAAATAAGCCTAAAAGAAAACTTGTTTACCCAACAAATCCCATGTCAAGAATCAAGTTTTAATAGGTATTGTACTCCACAATATTGCAAATTGGCACCAAGCATGTGGGAAGTTGACAATTAAGGTCACTGATATTTTTTTTCATGTCTTAAGCTCAAAAATAGCTGATGTGGCCAATATATATTATATACTCATACATACACACACACAAACACAGAATTATACAATTCAAATCCTTTTGGATCCTTTTGTAGTGGACTAAGATTTTTCATTTCCAATTATAAAGCATTCCTTCATTTAAACATGCTTTGCTGCCTGACCAGGCAGTGGCGCAGTGGGTTGAGCATCGGACTGGGATGTGAAGGACCCAGGTTAATGACCCCGAGGTCACCTGCTTGAGCGCAGGCTCATCTGGTTTAAGCAACGCTCACCAGCTTGAGCCCAAGGTTGGTGGCTCGAGCAAGTGGTCCCCCGGCTGCTGTAGCCCCCTGATCAAGGCACATATGAGAAATCAATCAATGAACAACTAAGGAGCCGCAACGAATAATTGATGTTTCTCATCTCTCAATGTCCTGTCTGTCTGTCTCTATTTGTCCCTCTCTCTGACTGTCTCTGTCTCTGCTAAAATAATAATAATAATAATAAAAATAAAATAAATAAATAAACATGCTTTGTTAAAGCAAATTAACATACTGGAATTTTAGGCAGGGCTCTTGCAGAAAGTTCCTTAACTTTTTCCATTTAAAGTCTTGGGGATGTATTAAATAAGGTTTATAAACCATTTCTGAAAACAAAATTTTATTTTGAGAGCAACCCTCAAATAGTTTCATTTAATAAGAGTATGCAAATTTTAATTACGTTTTAAGAAGATTATGCCTATGAGAAAAATAACAACCATAGATATCAATATTTGCATTTACATAGTATTTGCTTATCAGGAGTTTAAAGTATTTGAATAAATATCATTGTGTTTGCCCAGATAAATTTCTGAAAAGAGGCTTCTGAGTAACATTACTGTAGGGGCTAGTTTTATCTGTTCATCCTCTTTATCTGTTAAGGAGAAAAAAAAATTAATGTGGGTCTCAGAAATTGAGCATTCTTCCAATCACGAAAGAAGGGAATTGAATTTTCTGTCAAATATTATAAAGCAATAGAAAATTTTCACTGCTAATATTTTGTGATTTATAGCCATAATAAAAATCATTAGACATTAATACTCATACTGCTTTATAAAGAATGTATTTACTTGATTTTAACCTTTGAGCTTTTTGCTCAAAACCAATGTTTACTAGCTACTTTTAAATTTTAGTAGAAATAGCATTATTCTGGAGACTGTATTGCCAGGTATCTGGTCTAGTTTTGAGGTTTGTGGTCTTTGCAGCAGATTATCGTGTTATAAATTTTGCAATTCACCCTGATAGGGGGAATTTAAGAGTTTAAAATTTAGCTTAAGTAATGGTGGCTTTGGTTAGGATCAATGGGTATAATGGTTAATGCAAGTAAGAGCTTTGTGCCAGGAACTGGGATACCTAAACAGGCCTACATGACTTATGCTCCAGAGGTCTTCAAGCAAAGCCTTTGTACTCCAAGGACACAATGCCAGCTGCCTATGATCTGATTAACTCTCCCTTGAAATCCAAAACACTCCTACTTACCCTTTTCTTCCCCTTATAGAAAGATTGGCTGGGAAAAGGGAGTTGAGATGATTTGGGAGTGTAACCCACATCTCCTAGATTGCTAGCCATATGAATAAAGTCCCCATAAGATTGAACCTCTGTCTCTGAATTGGTGACAGGCAGCATAGACTCTAATATATTTTCTGGCTCCAAACCTATAATTTCATTAATAATAACTACTGTATTGCTATAAGGATGAAAAAATCATGGCAGTCTCCTTTCCCTGTTAGATTTTGTATCATCTCTTTATATTTTCTATTTTTTCCCATGCATATATAAACATTATGAACTAAGTTGGTTATTATTTTTTCATACACACTAAAGAATAAATCATTTAATCACAAATACTGTCATAATCCACTTTATGAATGAAGATATATGGATTGAATTATAAAATGATGTGTACATAAATGGCAATCATAAATAAAATACTGGTTTCTAGTTTGATTACTGTATTTTTTTTGTTCCATTGTATTAACTCTAATTTTAAATTTAGGTGCAAATCAATACTAGCAATTGAATAAGGGTTGTTGTTTTTTTAAAGTGTGTATCATATTGCTTATCTTTGCAGCCAAAAATTAATGTTTCATTCCTCCTTGCTTCCAGAATAAAACTGACTGGAGGGAAAAGGGTTGAGATTTGTTTCTTGGCATTTAACCTCTGGAAATATAACTAATTTCAAAGCAAAGAGACATTTCATAACATAGATATTTATCTTCATATAATGAATAACTGTATGCCGTAATTACTTAAAAAAATAATGATGAAAAGAAAAGCTTATGGAAGTTTGTAATAGAAAGAACGTTCATGTTTCTGAAATAAAATTCAGAGAACACAACATGGTTTGTAGAATAACTTCATAAAGGGAGGTTTTGTAAGCACTTAAAGAAATTGGAGTGTTCTTCAAATGTGGTGGGATGTGTCAGAACATCAAGCACAGTTACACATTGGAAAACTGCTCCCTAGCCCCCCATGACCCAACACTTAAGAAATGTGAACACATGGTGGGAAATCAATGCATGTAATAAAAAATATTACTGCTTGAAGAGCTTGCAGGTGTATTCAATGAGACGAAGGCTGAAGTCACTGGGGAATATGCTGGTAATAACATGTTGACCTCAGCTGTTTTTCTCCTGAGTTTTAGAGAACATGATCAGAAATATAGGAGCCAATTGTAACTATAAAACTGTAAAAATGAACTTCCAAATTCCAAAGATTAAAAAATATCTAGCACCTGATTTTTGGAGGTTTTGCACATGTTTCAAATGCCTCCATCAGATATCTCACTACTTGTTAGCCTTGATAAATTTTAGAGTTCAAGATGCTAAATGTGAGAAAATAACATGATATGATACCCACGAAAGCTAATGGTGATTTAATCTTAATTAACTTAATTATAATTTTTAGAATTAGAAAATGTTATGGGTTGCATTAATAAATCTCACTTAAATTGTTTTTATTTTACTTTTTTGGTAAAAAAGAACACAACATGAAACCTACCTTGAAGGTATAGAGAAACTGTAACCTTCACACAGTGCTGGTGAGATTGTAAAATGAAACAGCCACTTTTGAAAACTATTTGGGAGCACTTTTAAAATAAAAAAAATTATTTTTTATACCCCTTAGCCATTCTATTCATAGGCATTTACTCAAGAGAGAGGAAGATATGTTCACAGAAAGTACACAAAGAAGTGCTTAAAAATGTTCATATCTTTATTTGTAATAGCCAAAATAGAAAACTACCCTAAATGTCCATCAACAGATAAAAGGATAAATACGTTATGGTATATCTTATATTGAACACTAAAATAAGTAAACACTGTTACTAATAATCACATGGAATAAACCTCAGTATTATTTTTCTGAGTGAAGGCATTCAGGAAAAAAGAAAAGTATACATGTTGTATGTTTTCACTAATGTAATATTTTAAAAGCAAACTAAATTCTAATGTCAGAACACAGAACAGGTTTGGGAGAAGAGAGATTTCATAGGGCTTGAGGAAATGTTTGGGAGTGATGGTTTGTATTTTTAATCTTGATTGTGGTGATTATTTAACAGCTATTTCTATATGTCAAAAACTGCATATTTAGAAATATTCAGTTAATGATACTTCAGTTTTACCTCAGTAAAGTTTAGAAAAATATACCTATATATTTTCCTAAACACATGGAGTTAATAAATTTATAAATCTTGGCCAATTTAAGATTGCCTTACAATATTGAATCTTTGGAGCAATATTGAAAGATATCTCTCTATTTATTCATCTGTTTTAATTTCTCTCAATAGTATTTTGTGTATAACACTGGTCTTGCACATCTTTTATCAGATTTAGCCCTAAATATTTTATTATAAATGGTAATTTTCAAACTTTATTTTCTGTCTTCTCATTTTTTATATAGAAATAGAATTGATTTTGTCTATTGACCTTGATTCTTACAAGCAAATGTATCTAAGCAATATTTCTCCAAAAGGAATGAGAAGTTATGTCAATACAAATACTTGTAATTGAATGTTTACAAGTTTTTATTTGTAATACTTCTAAATTGGATACAACCTTAATGATTATAAGCATGTAAATGGATAAACAATTTGTGATATATATAAACATTTAAATATTAATCAGTAATAAAAATTTATAAACTATTTTTATAATAAAATACATGGACAAATATCAAAATATTTATGGTGCGTGGAATAAGTCAGACCACATAATTATTGTATGATTCTATTTTTATAAAATATTACAGAATGCAAACTATTTTATACCAACAACAAGCAATTCACTGGTTGCTTGGGGACTGGGGTGGGAGGATAGGTAGGTAGGAGACAATACAAAAGAGTGAGAAAACTTTTATGGTAATCAGTATGTTCTATATTTTGATTGTAATGATGATAAACATATGCAAAATTTTACAAATGATACCAGTTAAATATGTGAGGTTAATTGTATGGCAATCGTAGAGCCAATAAAAGCTGCTAAATTTCCAAACATGTCTCAATATATCAGGGCTATGAAATGTAAGATTCTAAAAGTTATCATAAGTAGAAAAAGCACCATTAAGTTTTTGGCTACTTCTCTACTCAGTCACGAACTTCTCAAGCAAATAAAAGGAAATATAATTATTGTAAAATTTGGGATCTTATTATATAGTGTTATTTTTAAGAGACAATCATGTTAATTACCTCTTTCGCATATCCTAGTGAAATATTAAAATTAAATATCACATCCAAAATGTTAGGATAGCACAGAGAAAGCAGAGCCCTAATTCATTTTTTCATTGTTTTGGACAAAAGTATAATATTAGGTCATTTTTTATGCATTATTTAACATGTCTTGGTGGAATAAAGGTTTATAACAATATATTTATATGAGTGCCTGCCTCATGCTAAATTTAAACATAAATACCCTGAAGTTATCTATAATAAACTATAATAATCATTTTCATTTCAAATTTGAAAATAAAGCCAAAGCATATTTGTATAAGCCTAGTTATTTTCTTTCCCTAATTATTCTAATAGCACCATTAATAGTGCCAAATTTTCTATGAGTCTATTGGCAGAAATTCAGACCTTAAAAAAATTTTCAGAAACATTTAGAATATGATTAACAACAATATATAAATTACATTAGTGAACAATTATGAAATAAGTAGTTAAGAAAGGGCATTCAGAAATATATATTGTACCTTCCCCGTATGTTTCATGGATTTCTTTTTACAAACAGTAACTCAAGGTATTTTTTTTTTATTTTAAATGATAAGTATTATCAATTGAAAAAATTTTAATTTGAAAATGTGCTTTTAGTATTGTGTTGCAGAAATTCCTTCTTTATTATAAAAGAAATTTACTATATTTAGTATAACTTACTGAAAAATAAAATAAATTAATGCTTTAGGCTTTTCATTTCTAGTTAAAATGTATTCCTTCTTGGGTAGATATAATATTTTTCTGGGAATAATGATTAATCATGGATATTTTTCATAAAGACACACAAAGTAAATTTTGAACACTGAGATAAGATGAACATGGAGACACTGTCACAATTATAAATCGTTGGATATACTGAGAAGTGCTTAAGTAACTAACAATATTCTACTTAATTTCTATAATTATACAGAGATAAAAGTTCATCTGACTAAGCATGCTTTAAGGAGCATTTTAACATATTATTGGTTCAACTCCAATTATAGTTATTAAGAGTTTTAATATTCATAAGGAATTAAATTTTTAACATAGTAACACTTCTGAATATTTTTCATCATCAAATTTCAATTTAATAAAGCTTCAAATTATTTGCGCATCCAGATTTTTCCCCTCCATTCCTAGAGTCTAAGCCTTAAATTAAATTATCAAGAAATGACTTAATAAATTTCTGAATAAATGTCGCATGAAGAAATGTCTTTTAGTTAATTTTTGTCTAATAGATTTTATTAGTAATCATTGTTCTGACAGAAAACATATAAAAAATATCTGAAAAACCTAGTATAAATTGTTGAAAATAAATGATATTTCACAATTAGTGTTAAATTGATTTTTTGAAATCATTCAGTTTTATTTATCTCTGAAATAAAATAGAAGTCATTGTTTGTTCAGTTGAAAAGATTATACAGAATTGGACATGTTTAACAGATATAAAATTACTCAAAATATTTTGTTACATTTTCAGCCAGCAGTATACAACAAATACTTTTTACTGGAAATATCCATATTGTTCATATTTTATAATAATATAATGGTTAATACTTTGGTGAAAGGATAATACAGAGAGTATGCCCTTTGAAACTGAATGAGTAAGCATACTATGCAAACATTATTATATAATATAACACTGATAATTGATTACACATATATGTAGTTCTGGCTTAAATTGGGAGGAGTCAACAATTTTGTTCTCTATCATATTCATTGGAAGTGTACAGGGTGAAAAAAGTAGATTTACAGAAGAAGATAAATAATATAAATAAGTAATACAATAATTAATAAATAACTAATATTACAAGAATAAACTCTGTGTTCATATACAGACAGCTGTACACCTACTTTTGCTTACCCCTCTGTATTGCATTGTGTAATTTACTTTAATATGTGGCTTCATTTTATTATTATCATAATGTCATTGGATGAGTTCTGTGTTGTGTGGCTAGTCCAGCTCAATCAAAGTCTTGGACCTTCAGATTCTTGACTCCTGCAGGAAAGACTTTAGGAACAGTCTGAGTGAGAGTCTTTGTGAGTGTGAAAGCAAGTTTTATTTAGATAGAGAAAAAGAAAGACCAGTTCTACAGTACATCATCTGTATATTGTGTGATGTACAGCATAGGAATATAGTTAACAATATTGTGATAACTATGTAGAGTACAAGGTGGATACTGAAAATATTGGGGAAGAACACTCTGCAATGTATATGAGTGTCTAATCAATATGCTTTATACCTAAAACTAATACAATGAATATTATTAAATGTAAACTATGATTGAAAATAAAATTACAAGGAAGAGACAGAGAGAGAGAGTGAAAGAAAGAAAGAGAGAAAGAAACAGAAAAAGGTGAAAATAAAGAAAAAAGAAAGAAGGGAGAGAGAGACCAGGATGGAGGTGCCATTGTGAAGGAAACTAAAGTACATTTCCCAGTAGAACTCAGACTGGCTCATGAGTGAGTTGCACAAGTGGTCAGAAGTTATTGGGATTTTAAGTGTTTCTATGGTGGGTTGTTTCTAAGCTTTGTGATGCCAAATTCTGACTTGACCTTCTGGTTGGGAGGGATTCTTGTTCTTAATGTGGTCTACTCAGGAAGTATCATAGCAATCTACCTATTGGTCCATTTCTGACAATTTTTCCTTCATCTTGAATTGACATGGTTTGAGCCAGGTTTTTTTTTTGTTGTTGTTGTTGTATGTTTGTTTGTTGTATTTTTCTGAAGTGAGATGCGGGGAGGCAGACAGACAGACTCTCACATGAGCCTGACCGGGATCCAGCCAGCATGCTCATTAGCGGGGAATGTTCTACCCATCTGGGGCATTGCTCCATTGCAACTGAAGCCATTCTAGCAACTGTGGCAGAGGCCATCCTCAGTGTCCGGGGCCAACTTTGCTCCAATGGAGCCTTGGCTGGGGTAGAAGAAGAGAGAGATAGAGAGAAAGAAGAGGGGAGAAGGGTGGAGAAGCAGATGGTCACTTCTTCTGTGTACCCTGGCTAGGAATCAGACCTGGAACTTCCACATAGCCAGCTGACGCTCTACTGCTGAGTCAAGCAGCCAGGGCCTAATCAGTTTTTGTTGTTGACCTCTGTGACCACCACAAGAGTTTCCTGACATAAATTTTTTCCCATCGATCATGTGTGGGGATGGGGGTTCTGGTGAAAGGAATTGTTAGCTTATTGGCCTGTGATATTGGCTCTTACTCCCTCATTCTGCTTTTGGGATGTTTTCCTAACTTCTTTCTATCCTGCCTCAGTAACAACCCTATGGAATAGCATTTATAATACAATATTATAGTATGGAAACTGAAGAATGAGTAGTCTATTTATTTTGCTAAAAATCCAATGATTATGATTCAAGCCCAGTTCTGCTTTGTCTCCAAACTCATACACTTCCATTTTATTCTTCTCTTGAGTTTTGGGGATAAAGACTAAAAAAAAATTTCTTGTCCACTAACAGCTTATAATAAAGAAGCTGATACAGATAAGTCAATATGAAAATTAGATTTATTAATATGAAAATATTGTATATTACTATATTGTAACCTTGTGTGTAAGAGAAAAGAAATATTTGGTGGTATAGCACAGAAGCATGCTCTAATTCAGTTACCACTGGGGAATTAGAATGTAGACATGAAAGTTTCCTTGGTGACCTCCTGAAAGATGAGAGAACATTCACCACTCTTAAAATAACTAAAGGATGGGAACTATCAGTCAATGGGTGTGCTGGCTTATAGAAAGGATAAAACAGGATTCCTGGGTTCTTGCTAACAGGTCCAAAAAAAAAAGAAAGAACATTGCAAAGTATGAACAGTGCCAAGAATGTAGTCTAGAGAGATATTCAGAATACCTGTTTGATGGGGCATGGTAAAGAAGTTTGACTTTATCTTTTAAACTCTGGTAGGAAACATTATTTTTTAAACCAGATGTGCATGGGAATTGTGACACTGGGAGGGAAACAGAAATTTACCCAATTATGTTTGTAAAATAATTACTCTAGAGGTTATGTAGTAGATGGATGAAGATGGCAAAGCTGCAGATGGAGAGGTCAGCTGGCTCACCCCAATGAGCAGACCTGCAATGGCAACAGTCACTCTATTTAGTATAAACTCTCTGAATATTAGGTAGGGATGGTAGAGTGTGAATTAAATAATTATTGGTTGTCAAAATACTAGAGTTAATATTCTCTTTTTGTTAAAGTGTCAAAGTTTAAATCACTTCTTCTAACAATTATTTATTCAATTCTTACAGGCAATCTTATAAGGCCTGACCACGACAGCCGTAACATTGTCCTCAGTTTGACTAAAATTTAGACAGGCTTTTTTGCACTCTAGCCTGCTAGATACCTTATATTAAAGCATTTAGTTTAGAAAATTTAAAACTATTTTTCTTTCCCTTTGAAATGTATGTATTTCTTCTCTCAACCTCTTGTCAGTTTAACACCCAAGAAATGTTTTTCTCAAAGATTACATAACTGATATGTAATCACTGAGGATGATGGAGTGTGCATCTCTCAGTTTCAATGGGAAGGGAGTAGTTTATTTTGGAAGGGACCATCTTGCTCCAAATTTTAAAAACCACCTCCAGTTATGATGATAGGGGAAAGTCTACTTTTATTTGGTTACGGTCAATTAGGAAACAGATATCCTATTACACCCCTACCTTGCTCTTAAAAACTTTCTGGTCCTTTCTTTTCTTCTTGGAGCTGTATGTCTAGACTCAAACATTTACCCTCTTACCTATTTCTTAAATATAATATTGAAATAAAATTAACCTTTTTCTTCTCATGTTGTCTGGTGCGACTTTTTAAAAATATAAATCTTAACATATAACAACTGTAAGGCTGGTGGTTGGGGCCATGCAGGTTCCCATTGGATTTGGGTAAATGGTAATAGAATAGTGGAGCCAGAAAATGGTAGGGAAAACTGCTTCCCTTTCTTTATCCTGACTCAACAACAAAACGGGGAAGGGAACATTCTTAGGCAAACAATGGCCCCTCCCAGTGGCAGCAGGCAATCCACAATTTGCAGTCTACCTCACTGACTAGCAAGCACTGCAGTCTTACATAAGCTGTACACACATGGTGTTGCCCTGTGTTCATGCACCAATTAAACAAAGTACAAGGCAAGGAAGCCTAACACTTGTTACACATTTGTATGCCCAACAACATTTAAGTGTGTGTTTGTGTGTTTGTGTGTGTGTGTTTGTGTGTATGTGTGTATGAGAGAAGATGAGGGTTGAGAGTATATACAAAGAAATTATTATAAGTATTGGACAAACAAACTTAAGCCATAAAGAAGAGTGGCCATGAGTTGGATATTTAAATAAAGATTATCAGATTGTCTTTTCAATGGGTTGCAGATTCCAACTGAGTTCAGGTGTTAATGGACTTGGTATATTAGAAGGTGTTCACTGGAAAAACAGAAGCTGGTTATCAAAAATAACTCATGAAATTAAAATTGTGGGAGCATAGCATTTATTGTTAATGACATGATGCAGGTTATCAGCATAGGAGCAAAAGGGGGAGGTAACAGAAGAAATGATCAGCTGAGGGGAAGAATACAAAGAAACCAAAGGCCAGTGTATTTCAGAAACTCTGCATATGTTTAAAATTTAAGAACACAACCTAAAGGGTGCTTATACTGGGGAAGCATGTTGGACAGTGTGTCATAGTACATAATTCAGGCCTCTGAGGAGCAAAAGAATGGCCTGTGCTTGAGGGTGAGGATAAACAGAAAGATGAGGATGGGGAATAGTATTAAAGACACAATGGTATCTATAAGCATTTTGCCAATGGCCAGCCTGAAATGAAAAATGCTTTGGGTCTGAAATTTTGCCCTATTTGTAAAATAAAGTGTTAGCTTGTCACCATTTTGTGGATGCTGAGGGAACAAAGGGATCCCTTAGAAGAAACCATAGTATATTATCCACAACACTAGCAGTAGCCAATGTATTAGCATTTGGGGACTTGTCTCCAGAGTCTTGGTTCCCTAAGGTAAGGCTAAGGGACAAAGTGACAGCCGCTGAGTATGCACTGGTTTGCATTTCAGGAAAGGATTTGGGTGCTTAATGAACCTGATCTTCTTTAATGGGCAGTAGTTATGACTACCTTTCGCTTTTGAGAGAAGCACTATCTCTATCTTCCAAGAGAGTTTCAGGCACAAATATATATAAAAAGATGCTTCAGAGCAAATCTAATCAATGCCTCACTAACAAGATTTGGAGAAATGTGATTCACAAAAAATTGTTTTGCAATACCAGAAACTATGCCAAATAACAAATTTAGCTGTTTTTAATCATCATACTTTATTGATATTTCTTTGGGCAAATGGATGCATTGATTTTAAATAAAATATATTTATCAATATAAAATAATAACAATCACTAAAAAGAACCAAACGCAAGTTGCAGTTAGTTTCTACGATTGTTGAAATATATATTTTAAGCCAGGATGTTATAAAACTGAACTTAGCACTGTCTGTAATTAATATTTCTCATGGTCTGACTGCTCTTTCTTTTCATTTATTAAGCTTCTATTGTTTTTAGAAAAATATTTTAATTGATTTTAGGGAGAGAAGAAGGGAGAGAGAGAGAGAGAGAGAGAGAGAGAGGAACATCGAGATGTTGTTCTTGTATGTGACCTGACCAGGTATTAAACCGAAACTTTTATGGTTTTTAACAACACAAAGAAACTACACATTGAGTGCAGGCTTTCTTATTTTCTCTTAATGTTTTAAAAATCATTTGACTCCATTCTTTTTTCTTAACTTGGAATCTGATTTGACACCTCACTGTTCAGTGTTAAACACTCAATATTTTTATAACTTGCTTTATAGATGTTACACATTTATTATGAATTAGAAAACTTTAATAGTAGTTACTACTCTACTTAAATAATAAAAACTAAACCTTTACCAACATCATACATAAAAACAAAAAAACAAAAACTGAGTAAGAGATATAGAAACAAACCCTTTCAAGGACCAGCGTCAATTCCTTAAACACATTGGAGAAAGTGACACAGTTTTAGTTAGGAATTCAATGTATTTTAGAGAACACTCGCACTTCATTCAACACTACTGAAAAGACAAAGCGTCTCCTTCTATGACCTGATGTCTTCATGGCTGGGAAGCCACAGTAGAAAGAATCTTACATTTTATACTGAATGGAACTGGTAGTCTTTACTTAGCATCTGATTTCTTTCAGTGAGCAGTGGGTCAATTGTTCCAATCAACTACAACATATCTTGCTACTGTTAGCAACTTCTGAATTATCTTATTGTAATAATGTCATACTTAAAAATCATTTTGCAAACAGAAAAGGTCTCAAGGCACTTTGAAAAACTTTGTCTACCAATTTGCGATATACATATTATAGAAATGACATCGCTTGCTTGTGGAACCGATATATCCCTTGGGTGAAACATGATAAGTGATTAACAAGTGGTAAAGAATCTTTATTAGGTGGGGATTGGGAAGTAGGGCTCTTTAAAAAATATATATTTTAAAGATTTTATTTATTGATTTTAGAGAGAGGAAGAGGTAAAGGAGCAGGAAGTATCAATTCAGAGTAGTTCCTTCCCCTATGTTCCCTGACCAGGAAAGCCCAGAGATCTGAATCAACAACCTCAGCATTCCAGGTTTTCTCTTTAGTCACCGAACTACTTCAGGTCAGGCAAAGTATGGCTCATAAGATAGACAGAATATATATTAACCATTAATGATTGGCCAAGGCACCTAAATTAATATTTTTACTTTTGAAAACTTTATCATTTTAATAAGCACAAAAGGCTTGGAGCTCTTAAAAAGAGAGAATCTGTCATAGAATATCATACCAGATAAATAAGAGAAATAGCACTTCATTGAGCCAGTGGACTATGAAGGTACAGGCTTGAATGTAAATGTCCTCTCTCTCTAGTTTTCAACCACTTCAGAGATCTTTTTGTTGATGAGTACATGCGAGTGTTCTTAGAAACAATTAACTTTAAGTTCATGAATATTTGGAGGCTATTTACATAGTAATAGACTCTATAAAAGTTACTAAGAATATAAATGTGAATAAGGCATGAACTCTGAGCTTAAATCACCTCACTTCTACATTGTATAAGAGGTTTATAGGGTCAGAATGTTGTATATGAGATGTTAGAAACATTTGAGGGAAAAATATATTTTGAAATTTATTCAATTATACAATATTTCTATACATAATTTCAGAATAGAAGTTAATTAGCATCATTTTTAATTTTAGGGTATTTATATGAATTGTAAATATTTTATTATTTTTTACAGATATTACTTATTAATCAATGAAAAGAAAATCTTTGAATCCAAGAGGGGGAAAAATAAATATTTTAGAATTCACTCTGCCTTTATACACTACACTAAAATCAACCTGTGTACTTTATGAATAGGTGCTTTTACATCTTTAAGTCACCTGCTTTTGTTTGAGCTTTCTGAAAGAAATATAAAAGGTAAATTAAAGGGTAATGTTTGTGTGATTGCAAATGTGTTAACAGAATGAGCCCTTAACTCCCAGAACCTATTAATATATTACCTTACATAGCAAAGGGACTTTATAAACATAATTAAATTAAGGATCTTGCAATGGGGAAGTAATCCTGGATTATCTGGGTAGGCCTAATGTAATCACAATGATATTTATGAGAGGGAGGAGGGAGATTCAGTAGAAGGAGGTGATGTAATTTGTGACAAAGGATGTACAGACTAGAAAAATGCAGCCAAAAAAAAAGCAAAGTATCTTGTTTTCTTTCTTATCCATTCAGCAACCCTGTTTCTTTTGAGCATTTCATATATTTGTATTAAAGTAATTGTTGAGAGATAAGTTTTTATTGCCATTTTATTATTTATACTTTTAATATTTTCTTTTTCTTAAAAAAGACCCTTTAATATTTCTTGTAGTACTGGTTTGGTGGTGATGAACTTTATTAGGTTTTTCTTGTTTGGGAAGTTCTTTATCTGTTCTTTGATTCTAAATGATAGTTTTCCTAGTAAAATCATCTTGGCTTTAGCTCTGTGCTTTTCATCACTTTGAATATTGCATGCCAATCCCTTCTGACCTGCAATGTTTTTGTTGAGAATTAAGCTGATAGTTCTATGGGGCCCTTGTAGATAACACTGGGGAGCAAAATTTTTGTTGCATCCACAAAAACACTAGTTCTTACCTAATTCGAGTGTACTGATCTCAAATGTGACATTAGTTTTTCTCTGTATACTACAGTTTTTTTCGAAATTCAAGATTTTAGATTTTCATATTGTAAAATTTTCAACATTTAGTTTAACATAATGAAGTAGAATGTCTTCTTGGGCATCACCTTTGTGAAAATATAATAATTTATGTAGTGCAGTAAATACATTAAAAGATATAATTGCATCAGAATTTGTCTACAATTTTGAAATAGAACATATTAGAACACTAATTTTAATCATAAAATTTGCTCAAAACTTATTTAAATTCTACTCAGGCAAATACTTCTATTTGTAGCTCTTGCATTTGTGTACTTATTGAGGACAATCTCGTTTGATGCTCCAGCAGTAGTCTGCTCATCACTAACAGCTCTAAGATTTTCAGGAAACTTATCAAGGTGACTGTTCAGGAAGTGAATCTTAACACTCATGTTACATCCAATGTCGTGGAAAGCCAACAGCATTCTTTGAAACAGAAATTTATCGTTTTCTGCTTATTTGTTACCAAGAAAGTTCTTTATAACTTCCACAAAAGACTGCCATGCTGTTTTTTCCTCCTTATTCATCTTCCTGGCAAATTCTCCATCATATAGGAGGGTTCGAATTTGAGGTCCATAGAATACACCTGCTTTTATCTTCTCAAAAGACAAGGCAGGAAAAGCAGAAATAATATGTCGAAAGAATTCACTATTCTATTCAAAGCCTGAACATACTGCTTAATTAAGCCAAGTCTGATGTGAAGTGGGAGAAAAATGATCCTGTCTTTTTTCTCCCACTTCACATAAATACAGGTTTATTCATAATATTTTTCCTTCCTACTTCCAGAGTTTCACGTTTCTGCCACTTGTTCTGTGTCCAGTGTTTCACCCAAGCTCGGTTGTCCCACAAACACAGAAAGCAAGGATACTTTGTGAAACCTCTTTGTAGTCCTAGCAGGAAATTTACCATTTTAAGATTACACAAATGATCCCAGTTATGCTCCTCATACCTCAGAAAATCAAGGACAATTTTTATGTCATTATAATCTTCTCACAGATGAGTTGAATAACCAATTGGAACTGCTGAATAAACATTACTGTTGTGTAGGAGAACACATTTCAGACTCTGTTTAGAGCTATCAAGAAATAGCCACCATTCTGTTGGACTGTAAGTGGTAACAACTAGCTGGCTGAGAAGACTACTGATATCATGACAGTAAGCAAAGTGTTTGTCTTTGAAAAAAAAGTCCACAAAATGTTTGTACACGCTTTCTGAAATAGGATACTTTAGCTGACCGGCGAAATACATTCTTTTCTTGAAGCCTGGAGGCTAAGAACTCAGATGCTTTCTTTGATAGGCCCCAGATCTCTTACTAAATCATTCAATTCGGGTTGGCTAACCTGCTGAGGGGTTAATGACTGCTCGGCATTAGAAGAAGACCCTTCGGATTCTACAACCATTTCCTCATGCATCTTATCAAAATACACTTGATCACCATGTTCACTTTCTTCATCCTTAGAAGAAATAAAACCATTGAAAACTGGAACTGGGAGTGTCTCAGAGTGTAGGATAGGTTGTATTGCTGAAGAAATATTAGGATATGCAATCATATGCCATTTTTTTTTTTTTTTTTTGCTGATGTCCTTTGTATGGATCAGACAGAAATAACAGTCACTGCTGTGGTCCTTAGGTTCACGCCAAACCATGGGAATTCCAAAAGGCATTCCTTTGCATTTTCCTTTTGTTCAGTCACGATGCATTTCCACACAATTATGCCACAGAATATGAGGAGCCCGGTTCTTTTCTTGATCACCTAGGGGAACTTGAAAATAGGCAATATATGCACGTGTCCCAAATGATGAAATACTGCGCCTTTGATGTTGAAGTGTGTAACAGCCACATATATAACAGAAGGTGTCAGGACTATTCTGACATTTACGCCTCCTCGAAAAAGCCATGGTTCAATCTTCAAACAAAATAACAGGGTGTTTTTTTTATCAGATAATAATTTTTTACATTTAAAAACAACTACAATTATGTAAGAGTGATGTTTGTAAAACATTAATTGCCTTGTGGTATGTTCAATCCAAGAGTCGTTGCCCTTTAAGTCCTATTTAAAAACCAATGCATGCCATTAACTGTAACAAACAGAAATTAAAATTGCATAAAAATTAAAGCATGCACCAAAAAAACGAATTTCAGATTCGGAATCAGCGATGCAGACGTATAGAAAAAGTTCTAAAATCTCATGCAACAGAAAATGAAAAGAAATTGTTCCCTAGTGTAACTGATGACTGCTTTCCTCTTCTTGCTTTCAGTATTTTCTCTTTGTCTTTAATATTAAATATTTTAATTATAATGTGTCTTAGTGTGGGCCTCTTTAGGTTCATGTTGTTTGGGACTCTGTTCTTCTTGTACTTCTATGTCTTTTTACTTCACCAAATTAGGAAAGTTTTTTGTCATTTTTTCAAGTAGAATTTTATTTGTACTTCCTTGATACAAATGTTAGTACACTTGAAGTTATTCCAGAAACCTTTAAACTATCCTCATATTTTTAATTATTTTGTTGTTATTGTTCTGATTGGGTGTTTTCTGCTACTTTATATTTCAAAATGCTGATTAAAAGTCTTGCTTTATCTAATTTACTATTGATTCCTTCAAGTGTATTCATTTTAGATATTGTATGCTTCATATCTGACTAGTCCTTTTTTATGTTTTCTATCTCACTGTTGAAGTTCTCACTGAATTTATCTATATTTCCCCTAAGTTTGCTGAAAATTCTTATAACCTGTGTTTTGAGCTCTTTTTCTGTAGATTTTCTGCATTTTGTTTACTTCTTTTTCTGGAGCTTGGTTCTTTCTCTCTTTTTTAAATTTAATTTAATTTAATTTTTTGAGAGATGTTTCTTTATCTTCTTATTTGGCTGCTGCCCTAAGTTTGTTTCTATGTATTAGGTAAAGCTGCTATGTCTCCCGGTCTTGGTAGAATAGACTTACGTAGTATGTGTTCCCTGGGGACCAGTGATACAAACTCCTTGGTCACTTAAGCAGGATGTTCCATATATGACTACTGTGTGGGTTGTAAGCACACTACTATTATAGTTGAGCCTTGATTATTATTAGCACATCATTCAGAGAGATTGACTCTTAGGATAATTAGTTGTGAGGACCAGTGGCATTTACAGCTTCTGTGCAAGGGAAGATCCCAAAGAGCAGAACTCATTTCAGCAGGGCTCTGGTGCCTGCTGAGTTCTCCCCTTGAGTGTGTTGCTCATGGAGGTGGGTGGGTGATACTCAATCATGGTTTGAAGCTGTCTACTGAGTTCTTGGTCTCTGGAGCCTCCTAAAAGGTACTGGCCAAGGTCAGCCACTGCTTGTGGTAGCCAGTCTGAGTTACAAAGTGATCTGTGATAGTAGCCACTTGTGCTGGGTTTGGAAGCTAAGTTGAGTACTGAGGTTGGCTGCAGCTAGTGCCAGGTTTGAGGCTGCTTAGAAAGTGGTATGGGGCATACTGAGATCATTTGCTACTTGTTTGTGGTTTGTAGACCTTTGAGAGGTTTTAGAAAAGCTTAAATCATAGGCCAACACTGGCCATTTGTTTGGAAACACCATTGGAAGCAGCTTAGGAGGATGGGGTGAAGATGTTAGCCAGGTTGATGAAGATTCTGCCTGTAGGTTGAGGGCTTAGCGAAAGAACAATGACCTCTGGCAGCACTCCATCTGGTGAAAAGCTGCCTTCTAGCTCTTGTGCTTAAGTCAGACAATTTAGTTCTTCCTATATGTTTCTGATGTTTTTTGATCTACTACCCTAGCATTGGAGGTCAGAGTAAGTGAGTTTGAGTTGGTTAGTGCATAGGCCCGTTAAGAGAAATTCCTGGGACTCCTCCAGTCCTCTGTCCTGTCCCACTCAGCCACAATCTCCATTGGTTTCCACTGCCAGAAATTAAGAGGACTTCTTTTGTGGCACTGGAACCCTGAGCTGGGGAACTTAGTGTGGGGATGGAAGTCCCCACTGTTCAGGGGGAATCTGCTTTGCTGAGCCATCCCTCCTGATATTTAACCGTCACACATGGGTGTAAGACTTAGCCCATTTCAAGTCTCTGCCCCTACTATCAGTTTAGATGTGCCTTCATATTTATATCCTTAATTACAGGACTTCTGTTCAGCTATATTTCAAGTGGTTTTCAATAATGGCTATTCTGTAATTTAGTTACAATTTTAATGCAGTTGTAGAAGGATGAGAGTATTGCATTTTCTGACTCCACCATCTTGACCAAAGCCTATTTTTAGTTTTTTGCTCTGATTTATTTTCTTCCTTCCTTCCTTCCTTCTTCCTTCCTTCTTTTTACCTCCCTCCCTCCCTTCCTTCTTTCTTTCTTTCCTTCCTCCCTCCCTCACCCTCTCCCTCTTTCCCTCCCTCCCTTCTTCCCTCCCTCCCTCCTTCCTTCTTTCTTTTTTTCCTTTTTCTTTCTCTTTCTTTCCTTCTTTTTCTTCCTTTCTTCCTTCCTCCCTCTCTCCTTTCTTCTTTCTTCTTTCTTTCTTTCTTTCTTTCTTCTTTTGTTCTTTCTCTTTCTTGCTTTCTTTTCCTTCCTTCCTTCCTTCCTTCCTTCCTTCCTTCCTTCCTCCCTCCCTCCCTCCTTTTCTTTCTCCCTTCCTTTCTTCCTTTCTTCCTCCCTCCCTCCCTTCCTTCCTTCCTTCCTTCCTTCCTTCCTTCCTTCCTTCCTTCCTTCCTTCTTCCCTTCTTTCCTTCTTTCCTTCCTTCCTTCCTCTTTCCCTCCCTCCCTCCCTTCTTTCCTTCCTTCCTTCCTTCCTTCCTTCCTTCCTTCCTTCCTTCCTTCCTTCCTTCCTTCCTTCTCTTTCCAGAAGAGATTTATCCCAACTTTCTTTCTTTCTTGGTTTTTTTCCTTTTTTTTTTCTTTCATATATATATTGCCTTCCTGCTTTCTTGTGAAATTACAACTTTTATTATATTTTTAAATTTTAAGGCAATATATACTTTCTTTTATAAATTGTATCTGATTTAATTAATTACAATTTTTAGTGGTTATCTATCAACCCATCTAATTTTTCATCTACCTACATACTTTGTACAAGTATTTTTACTTTTGATTGTGTAATATACTTCTCTCCCCAAATTCTCATTATATATACTCTTTATGCTACCTTTTACCAGAAGTGTAAATTATTTGACAATAAGGCCATTCTTTTTATTTTTCATACACTAGAATATATAATGCAGTGTAAAGTATGATATAGTAGTTATATGGCTTGCAAAATGTATGTAAGTTTTTCACCAATGGGCTAGAGATTTGTAATCTTTGCCTAGTCCTAGCCAATTATATTTTCATAAAATCAGCCTTAGCCTGACCAGGCGGTGGCGCAGTGGATAGAGTGTAGGACGGGGATGCGGAAGACCCAGGTTCAAAACCCCGAGCTCGCCAGCGTGAGCGCGGGCCCATCTGGCTTGAGCAAAAGCTCGCCAGCTTGGACCCAAGGTCGCTGGCACCAGCAAGGGGTTGCTCGGTCTGCTGAAGGCCCGCGGTCAAGGCACATGTGAGAAAGCAATCAATGAACAACTAAGGTGTTGCAACGGCAATGAAAAACTAATGATTGATGCTTCTCACCTCTCTCTGTTTCTGTCTGTCTGTCCCTATCTATCCCTCTCTCTGACTCTCTCTCTGTCCCTATTAAAAAAAAAAAAATTAGCCTTAAACTACAGCTCTCTGTTAACTAATTAAAAAGCATTTGTGTTTTTTCAGTTCTCTAATGAGCTTTATTTACAAATGTATGTCCTAAACTAGTAAATTGGTGAGCTTATAATTAGGACTGAGGCACTGGTGATGAAAAGAACTGTGGTAAATATTGTGTTTAAAAAGATAAAGAAATAAAGAAGGAATATGTATGAGAGAGATATGCAGAGAAGTAGTGATATTGTGATACGTTACAATTCTGTTTATAATTAGTTTTGGAATAGTCTCTTTTTCCTCTGCTTTTTAATATTTTCAAAGACAACTGATTCAGAATCAGGAATTATGTTGGGATAAATCTCTTCTGGGAAAAAGGTTGTAATTGATTCCACCTGCTCACCTGGAAGGACTATTCAATTGTCCCTTTCTCATTCTCAAAATTCTACCCAAAGTGAAAAACAGGGTACATTTTTTAAATGTTTTTTGGGTAATAAACACAGATTCCTTTGTCTTAATAAAACTCAAGAGAGAAAAAATTTGAATAATGGGCAAAATATAAATATAT
Source organism: Rhynchonycteris naso (assembly GCA_037038555.1). NCBI lineage: Eukaryota > Metazoa > Chordata > Mammalia > Chiroptera > Emballonuridae > Rhynchonycteris > Rhynchonycteris naso. Next base: position 41,149,513 of record CM072997.1, on the reverse strand, counting down.
TTGTGAGCTCCCATTTGAGATTAATTAGTTGCTTTGTGCCTCTGTAAACCTATGAGCTACTAAATCTTTTCTTGATATGTTAAATATATCATATATCTCTACCTTGCAATTAATAGAATTGCTATGATATTATTTCCATGTGTTGCTTATTGAATCATAGTACAAGAAAAATTTTTTCCCAGTTAATTCAGTTGAAGAAAATGAATATCAGGTCTTTCACATAAAAGTTATGGTTGATAACGACTTCAAATTTATCCACAGTTGTGTACGTAGCTGAAAAACAACTGAATGATATGGTCAGAAAGGATATCTTTAATTTTAACTTATTAATGATGAATACAAAAGTTTTGAAGAAGATGGCTAGGAGTTATAGCATAAATTTGACAGTTATAAAGTAACTCTAAAAAAATTTGCTATACTGCTTTCTTAATTTTACTCCTTACAGCTTTTTTCATTGAAAACATTTCTGAATATATAAGGAGTATATGTAGTACAAAAACATAAACATTAATTGTAAAGGTAATATATATGTATAACAAGATTTCTCTTTTATCTAATCTTAGATTTAAGTTTGGAAAATCATTTTATCAGTCTAGTTTTAAAGGACAAAAAAAAAATAGATACCAATAGATGAAAAAGCAACCTAGCATACATAAAAATCTACTAAAACTATATCTTGACAAGCAGTGGGGGCTTGAATATCAGTTTCCTGATAGGGATGCATAATACCAGAGGGAGAAAAAGTCACAGATGTACAGTCAAGCCCTCATAGAGCAGTGGAACCTGTTTTATATCTGAGCAGTAATAGTCACCATTTCTTATTTTTTAAAAAATGTCTTCTTTCATTCTTTATATTCTCATATATAACTCCTGGCACTCATCTGTAGAACCACCAGGATCTCTGCTTGGTTTTATACTTGGATATTTTTTTAAAGCTACAATTGTCACTTAGAATTGACTATATCAGTTCTTTTCACCTTGTACACTTATAAACTACTATTTTATACCATGATTTGATAACTGTGCATCAAATTTCTAAGAAAAATAGGAATAAAATTTCAGAAAGAAATGGCTAGAGTCAGGAATTATAGGATTATTGATATATATTATAAAATAACTGGAATATAGATATATGAATCATTATGAAAATACACAATTTTAATATAATAAAACACCCATTTTGAAATATTGAGAAAATATTTGTATAGTTTTTATGTAAAGTAACACAAATTATAAAGGTATAATATAAAAGTAATAGGTATCAATTTTTGTCTTATTATTATGGGTTCACTTAGTATTTGCCTTACATATAGTCTCATTTGATCTTCCCAATGAAATAATTATTTTAAACTAAATACATTTAGTAAAATAAACAAATAAAATACATTTAAATAAAATTTTAAATGTATACATTTATATAAAATGTGTATTATCATAAAAAATGTTTACAAAAAAGAAGGATTGGAATTGTTTCCTTGGTATGGACATGTTTTATATAAATTACAAAAGAAAATAAAGCAATGCTACTGAATGAACAATATGAATAAAGCTTGGGAGATGGAAATTAACGATGTTGAGTGAATATATAAAGATGTTCACTCAGTTAAGATGCTGAGTAATTGCATAAAGCATGAATTTTGTAAAGCATGCATTCTCAATAGAACACTATTGCCCCAGGAGAACAAAATTGGTTTGGATGGGGGTGGAAATAATAAATTAAAAAAAACTTACTGACCAGACGGTGGCGCAGTGGATAGAGCATCGGACTGGGATGAGGAAGACCCAGGTTCGAGACCCCAAGCTCACCAGCTTGAGCGCGGGCCCTTCTGGCTTGAGCAAAAAGCTCGTCAGCTTGGACCCAAGGTCTCTGGCTTCAGCAAAGGGTGGCTCGTTCTGCTGAAGGCCCGCGGTCAAGGCTCATGTGAGAAAACAATCAATGAACAACTAAGGTGTCACAACGGCAACAAAAAACTAATGATTGATGCTTCTCACCTCTCTCTTTTCCTTTCTGTCTGTCCCTATCTATCCCTCTCTATGACTCTCTCTCTGTACCTTTAAAACAAACAAACAAACAAACAAACAAAAAACTTAGATGTTACAATGGTTTGTGGTTGTCCAAACTCAACCATATTTGGCAAGATCTTCTTTCTTTTACTAAATAAATATTAAATTAAATTTAGAATAAAATTAAAATAGATTTTTCTCATAGAAGCATGATAATAAAAAATAAGTTGAGAAATATTGATCAAAAGATATAAAATGTTTGAGAAAAGTTTTATGGAAGTATTTTTCCCTTTTGTAAAAATTTTAAGAGCAAAGAATCCTAAGAAATACATCTACTTAGAGTTCCTTGATAGTAAAAATATAGATATCAGTATATTTAATGAAACTGATCATATTGTACATTATATCACTGTTATTTGTGTCAATGTTCATGACTGGTAAAGACACACTTCATTGCTTTTATATTGTCCTAGATGCTAGTCCTGCTTAGACTTCCAATAAAAGGTTATTCAATGAAAAGAACTCACTGCATAATAGCACTGTAAAATGATTGTGTAGTCTATTTTTCAACCTGTGATCTCTAATAAATCTCCACTTTCTGTAATACATTTGAGTCTTCACAATGGTGATGACATTTTAGTCTTCTAAAGGTCTTCTTTAAGTGAACTGAACATTGAACGGAACACAGAACTTGCACTTGCTTCTAACCTGCATGATGTAAAAGAACTGATAGCCTTCTCATTCTTAACTTTCCAATATGGCTGGAGCCTAAGGTGCCATTGGATATATTAGCTGTGACATTCACTATCAATTCAGATTCAGTTTAATCTCAACAAGTACTCTTAAATCTCTGTTAAATGAGCTGTTAAGTTGTATATTCAGCAGCTAAGGCAGAATATTCATTCAGTAATATCAAAGGAGAATACTTAAAAAAGTAATAATGAAATTTCATCTTACTAAATTTAGCACACTTCATTTTGTCATTTTCTTTAAATGTGATGCTTCCACTTAGTAACCTTCTTTTAAGCATTATACTATTTACTCATTTGATATAAAAATAAGCTGAACAGAATAAAAAGTAAAAATTATAAGTAATTATTTTATTGGATGTATGCTAAACACTATGATTAAAATGCAGAGACTACCAAGGTTTGTTACTTACACTATTCACCCAAAATAAGAAATACCTGTGGCTATATAGTATTTTCATATTATGTGTAAAATTGTGACACAATGAATAAAAGTAATAAAATATTGTGAAATCCATGAAAGGCAACACTAATATAAAGTTAAAGACAATTCAAAGTAAGAGTAGTCATTTATTTTAAGAAAAATAAAGTTTATTTATTGATATATGTTAGAGCAAATTTACTTTGACAAGAAGGGTAAAAATCTTTGTACAAGATGTTGGTATAATACATGAAGTAAGTCTGTCCCTACGTCACTGATCAAATGTTCTTCAACATTAGTTTTGCTTTTAACTGTCTCCAGTGTAAATTTAATTACCACTATTGTATTCTTAATTTAATCTGCATGGCTCCCAGCCCCATTCATCTGTGTTAATGGGCTCATTCTCAGTGTACGCTCAACCCTACTGAGAGCAACCCCCCACCGCCATTCTTTTCTGCACCAGAACAGTTCTTATAAAACTGTGATCTCATAACTGCTTAGTACATGATTCTTCCTTTCTCTGTACCTGGGCTATAGTTATGTATACATGAGGACTACCATGTACACACCACATATACTTGTTTTCTTTTAGTAATTTCTACTTAAATATTTTCTTCCTAAAATGATGTAGTGATAGCTGGGAACAGGAAGGATCAGGACCTTGGAGGAACTCCCTATTTCACAGAAAACTGAAATGAGAGTGCTGATCTCTGTCTTGTCTTTCCCAATCTCTAAATTATTATAAGATTTTGGAAATAGTCTGAAGCTGTTATCTGTTATTCTGAATTTTGGTTAGTGTTTTTACCTGTCCAATTCAAGAATTTTTATCTTAATGGTCAATTTTCTTCAGAATTCCCTTCTTAGCAAGTCACATTATACATATGTTATATGTTCTAAAGGCTCTGAAGATTTTTAGTTTATACACACACACACACACACACACACACACACACACACACTATAAGAAGTTCTAACTTTAAGAACTTCTTAGCTGAATTTTCTAAAATTTCCTTTTAATTAACAATATATATTAGAATCCTAATTTTAGAATTCACGAAGCCCAGTTTGTACAATTCTCATTTGGAATTTTTGTTATTATTAAAAAGTGGTATGGATTATTTACCACTTCCACCTTTTTACATGACCCATGATTTTATTATAAAAATGTCAATATGTGGGCCATTAAGAGCTCATTTCATAATTTTTCCTACACATAAGAATTTTTAAACAATTTGTCTGACAGATGGCTGTGTAGCTAGTTAGGAATGTTTTCCTGAGAAGCTATTCCATAATCTTCTGCAACCACCTGTTCAAATATCCAGCTGTCCCTTCTAATCATGAAGTATTTATTTAGATTTAACCAAAGAAGAAAATTAAATGTTTAAAAGTAAAAAAATCACAATGATTCCTTGACATGTCAGTCTTAGCAACTGATCAGAGAAAGATGAGGAAGAGACATAGTTACTTTCTAGCAGATTTAGAATATATAGTTCCATTTTGGATATTTTTTTCTGATTTTGGCTGTATTAATACTGGGACTTAAAAATAATAATTAAAAAATAGTTATCCATATCTGCATTAAGCCTGTCTTAAAATCTATAGCTCTCAGTGTATAAATAAATGATTTGACATAATTCAAAGAGTGGTGCTAGAATTAAAGGTCTACTGAGAACTATTTAGTACAGTTCTTTTTATTCTAAGATGTAGTTCTTTCTTTTTTTTTTCTTTCTTTCTTTTATCTTTCTTTTTTTGCATATTGCATAACGACATTATAAATTGAAATTCCAGAGGTAGGGCTAAGGCTAAGAAATTATAATTTTATATATTCAACCCATATTTCTACATTTCTGGAAACAAATTTTAATTGTGGGTACCTATAGCAGACACCCTAAGCTGTTGAGCCCAAAATCACTGTCTTGTGTCCTTGCTGGCAGAGACATGTTTTCCTGGTTTTTCTTCTTAAGGGGAACGTGGCTGTATCCCATCCTCATGGAACATATTGGGACAGTATGAGCCCATCATAGTGGTCTTGTTGTACTTGCTGATGATGGTTCAGGTCAGGCAAATTAGGACAATTCTAGATCCTTTTTTGTTGTTGTTATGCTGTAATGGTATGCCTTGTCCTCAAGTTTTTCTTCCTTTTAGTTGATTCCCTCTGTTCAATTGTGTCTCCATCTCTTCTGGCACATAGCATTAACTACTAAGGATTTCAATTTTTTTGAGTTTGGAAAAAAATTATGTGTCTTTGCTACTTTTTGGTTCTATGGGTCAAAAGTTTAAATTTGTTTGTATTTTCTATTGATTAGTAAGAAAGCAATTTTACTGCAGTGTAGCTAAGACTGATCTTATAAGAAATCCTGCTGAAAGAGAAAAAAGAATGAAATGGATCAGCTATAAAAATTAGTATTATATGAACATGTAGTATCATATAATACATGACTGCTATCTCATGTTTAGAATTACAGTGATTATTGTAGGGATATTTCTTACGTGAATGAAAGAAACTTTCCAAAACTGTTCTTGTTATTTTTTGCCTTTTTTTATGAGTATGATGAGAAGATGGTAAGAAGTCAGAAATCTAAGCAGAAAATCACAAAGCTTAGAAATATTCTTATATCATTTCTATTTTTATAAAGATTCATGTTATACTTTTCTATTACAATGTTAAGATTTAACAAACAGAAAAATCACATGAATATATATTTTAAATAAAAGAGTGGTCATGTGCTTCATTCTCAAAGTGATTTGCATTTAATGTAAAAGAATCTTTTGTTAACACTCTTAGTCTAGCCTGACCTGTGGTGATGCAGTGGATAAAGCGTCGACCTGGGAACACTGAGGTCGCCAGTTCAAAACCCTGCACTGATCTGGTCAAGGCACATATGGAGTTGATGCTTCCAGCTCCTCCCCCCTTTCTCTCTTTCTCTCTTTCACTCTGTGTCTCCTCTCTAAAATGAATAAAATAAAAATAAAATAAATTAAACACTCTTAGTCTAAAAACAAGTTTTTTTCATCTTTACAATTAAAAGGTTTCTTTTATAATTTATCTGATACAGAAAACATTTCCTTGTATACATATTTAAGTGGTCAGTTTGTGCTATATTTAATTATATATCTGTTATATCTGTTCAAAACATCTTTTATAATATTTGTGAAGTATAAGAATATATCTTTCTCATTTCTTGAGCATAAAAATGACAGAAATTGAAAATATAAAATATTTAAGTTGTCAAAGGTAAGCTATAAATCAAAGGTCACATTTATCTCATGAGGGTTTCGAAAGGAGAGACAGATGAAGACAGAGAAGAAGCAAAATAAGAGTAATAGATGATCTTTTTAGACTGATACATAATCCTCCAGATTACAGAGGAAACCAAATTCTGATCAGTAAATAGGTAAAGATGAAATGTATTAGAAAAAAGAACTAGACCCAGAAAAATGTATAATAAAAAGAGCTGGTAAATAAATAAAATACAATAACAATTTAATGATTATAAAAGCAAATTTAAAATTTTTAAAAGGAAAATAAACTAATACATTAAGAAAAAATGATAATGAGGGTGCGTCAAAACCCCCACTATCAGAAAGAGAACAAATATTAATTAATGTACACCTTAATTAAGTCAAATACACATATTATAAATTTAAGAGAGATAAATGAAAAACATCAAGAACAATCTATTAAAAAATAGAATTTTTAACAGAGAGAAGATGAGTTAAATAGAAGATTTATTTAACAATATTTAGAATGCAGTACAAAGGATAAGCCTCTGTTAAAATAAAAGAGACTTTAAGTTACAAAGAGGTTTTAGAAAATATGTTTGGCCACTGATTGAAGTTTCAGAAGAAAAGAATAACGATAAAGAAAACATTTGAAGAAAGTATATTTTATTTAAGAGGTAACAATAGATTACAATTTGCATATTCAAGAAGCCCAACAAATAAAAGCATATCTGCATTGTGTGAAACTGTATTAATTATTTCAAAATATTTCCTGCTACTTCCTAAAAGGGAACAGCATTTTTTCTCTTAATTAATATTGAGGTGACAATGTAACGTGCTTTTGTTAATGAAATAAATGGAGAAGTGACATGGGTCTCTTTTAAACTGAAGCCTTAAAAGATAGCATATGCTTTGTCAGGCCTTTTTCTCATCTGCCATGATTATTGACAATCTGCCTGAATCCCAGACAAATAAAGATGGGGAGCAAAGCCAAATTCAGCCCACAATGAACATGTAGCATAGGGGAAATAAGAACAATCATGGCTAAAATCTATTGATGAATTTTGAAGTTATTTGTTAATGCAATTAAAACTAGCTAAGCACTTATTTCTCTACAGGAAGTGATTTTTATGTGAAGAGAATACTTGTCAATGTTTGGGTCATTTTTGGTTGACATAATTGGAGAAAGGGTAGCTTTAGTGCTACCAGCATTTATTGGATAGAGGTCAGCATTACTACTAAACATCCTACAAAATAAAAGGCAGCAGCAAACAGTAAAGTTCCACAAGGAGTAATCCAGTCCAAAGCAGCAGGAGTGCCAAAGTTAAGAATCCTCGATCTAGCCTATCTTATTAGTCACGTGCATAAAGATACTTTATAGTAAAATTATACATCATGAAAGACACAGACAGAATTCTTAAAAAGAACCACAAATTGTTGCAATCTAAGGAATAACAATTGAACCTTCAGCTAATTTTTCAAAAGAAACCAGAAGACAATAAAATAATTCTTTAAAATAGAGAAAAAATGGCTATGAAGGTAGAATTGTATAATCAACAAAACTATATTTTAGACATGAGAGCCAACTAATGGCATTTTCATTTAAACAAAACTAGAACGTTTGCTACCAATAAGCTCTAAGTAAGAAGTATATTGAGACTGTTCTCTTCACTAAAAGTAATTCCAGTTGAGAGATCTAATATGCAAAAACAGGGATGAGTAAGCAAAGTAGGAAATATGAGGGCATATTTAAACAAGCATTGAGTGTATAAAACAATATCTTATAGAGTAAAAAAATAAAGACAAAACTATAATGTTAAAATCATAGTAAAATTTGTTAAGGTCCTTGTCATTTGAAGTTTAGTATAGTTTAGAGCAGAAATTAAAATTTCTAAGGTTTCTGAGTCTTAAAACATGTAAAAACAAACTTGGCAGAAATACAAGAGAAATTGTTAAGTCTTTATGTCATAGTAGATTTTCACTACTACATATAAACTCATGTACTTTCCACACCCAAAGTATTTGCTGAAATGAGATTGTAAAGCAGGTTCTGGTTAATAAAAAAATCAAGATGAGCTTCTCTTCAGTAGCATGGTATAAACTTTTTCAATCCAGAGACAAAAAAAGGACTAGCACTTAGATGGCAAACTGTCAATTAAATGCACATACATATATTAAAACACACACACACACACAAAAAAAACACAACGAAGAAAACTTTGCATATTTATGTGTTCATATTATTTCTTTGTCAGACTCTGGTTATTAATATGAATCGATGTTGCCATGATTGCATTTTTTAAATGTATTTTTTCTTTTTATAATGAATTTATTGGAGAGGCACTGGTTAACAAAATTAGGTTTCAGATAAACAATTCTACAGCACATCATCTATACACTGTATAGTGTGTTAACAACACCAAGTCAAGTCTCCATTCATTACCATTTATTCTGCCTTTCCCTTTTATCCCTCTTCTACATCCCCCAGCATCTCTTATTTTCAGCAATTATCTCATTGTTTTTCATGTTTATGAGTTTTTTCTGTTTTGCTCAATTCCTCCACCCACCCCCACCCAGCCCCTCAACCCTCCCTCATCCTCTCACAGCTGTCATTCTGCTCTATATAAGCCTGTCTTTATTTTTCTTATTAGTTAATTTTGTTCATTAGAGTCCACCTATGATTATAAGTGAAATTACAGGGTACTTGCCTTTCTCTGCCTTATTTCACTTAGCATAGCGGCTCTCCAGGTCCAACCATGCTGTTGCAAAGGGTAAGATTACCTTCTTTTTTATGGTTGAGTAATATTCCATTGTGTAAATGTACCACAGCTTTTTTTTTTCACTCATCTACTGTTGGACACTTGGGCTGCTTCCAAAGGTTGGCTATTGTAAATAATGCTGCAATGAATGTTGGGGTGTATATAATTTTTGAACTAGTGTTTTGTGATTCATCCAATACATTTCTGAAGTGATAACTCTGGTTTATAAGGCAGTTCCATTTTGAATTTTTTGAGATAATTCTATACTACTTTCTACAGGGGCTGCACCAATCTGCATTCCCGCAACCGATGTATGAGGGTTCCCTTTCCTTTACATACTAGCCAATACTTGTTATTTGTTGATTTATTGATAACAACCATTCTGACAAATGTGAAGTGATATCTCATTGTGGTTTTAATTTGTATTTCTCTGATGGTTAGTGATGTTTAGTACCTTTTCATATTTGTATTGAGCATCTGTGACTTCTCTTTAGAGAAATGTTTATTCAGGCTCTTTGTCCACTTTTAAATTAGATTTTTTGGGGGGTGTTGAGTTTTATAATTTTTTTTATAAAAATTGGCTATGAATTACTTATCAGATATATCAGTGAATATGTTCTCTCATTCGATGGGTTATCTCTAATTTTGTTGATGGTTTCATTTGCAATGCAAAATATATTTTTTAGTTTGATAGAGTAACATTTATTTTATTCTTTCGTTTCCCTTGCGTGAAGAGAAATATCAGAAAGAAATATTGTTATGAGAAATGTCTGAAATTTTACTGACTATGTTTTCTTTTAGGATTTTTATAGTTTTGAGTTATACACTTAAGTCTTTATCCATTTCAAGATTATTCTTGTATATGGTATAAGAAGTTGGTCTAGTTTTATTTTTTTTGTATCTGTTCTTCCCAACACCATTTATTAAATAAATTATCTTACCCTATTGTATGTTTTTACTTCTTTGTCAAATATTAATTGATCATAAATGTGTGGGTCTATTTACGGGCTCTTTATTCTGTTCTATGATCTATAGGACTGTTTTTTATACCTTTACCAATATGTTTTGATTACTATGTCCTTGTAGTATAGTTTGATTAAAAAGCATGATTTTTCAAAATTTGTCCTTCTTTCTCAAGATTACTGTTGCTATTTTTTTGCAGTTCCATATACATTTTTGAAACATTTGTTCTAGTTCTGTGAAATGCGCCATTGATATCTTGATAGGAATTACATTGCATCTACAAATTATTTTAGGTAGTATGTGTATTGTAATGATATTAATTCTTTCCATCTATGAACATGGTATATTCCTCCACTTATTTGTAATCTTCTTCATTTTTTCTTCAGTGTCTTATAATTTCTGAGTACAGGTCTTTTTATTTCCTTGGTAAAATTTATTTCTAAATATATTATTCTTTTTGAGGCAAGTGTGATTAGGATTGTTTTCTTAGTTTCTCTTTCTAAAAACAGCTTAACTTATTTCTTTTCGATTTGGATGCCTTTTATTTCTTCTTCAGTCTGATTATTACAGTTAAGACTTCCAGTACTATGTTGAATAAAAGCGATAAAAGCAGACAATTATGTCCTGTTCTTAATCTAAGGGAAACCATTGTAGTTTTTCTTATTGATTATGCTGTTGGTTGTGCATTTGTGAAAATGGTGTTTATTACATTGAGGCATGATTCCTCTATTTCCACTTTACTGAGAGTTATCATAAATGGGTGCTAGATTTTCTCTATTTTTTTGCATTTATTGATACAACCATGTGTTTTTTATTCTTTATTTTGTTTATATTTATTGATATGCAGATATTGTATCAACCTAGTATTACCAAAATAAATCCCACTTGATCTGTTTATGTGTATGATCTGTTTAATGTATTGCTAGATCCAGTTTGCTAATATTTAGTTGAGGAATTTAGCAAGTATGTTCATCAGAGATATTGGTTTATAATTTTTCTTCTTTGCAGTGTCTTTATCTGGTTTTGGAATCAGGTTAATGCTGACCTTGTAGAACGAGATTGGGAGTTGTTCCTCCTCTTACATTTTTTGAAATAATTTAAGAAGGATAAATGTTAGTTCTTTGAATGTTTGGTAAAACTTCTCTTTGAAGCCAACCAATCCAAGATTTCTGTTTGTTGGGATTTTTTTGATTACTGCTTCAATTTTATTAGTTGTAATCAATCTATTCAGATTCACTAATTCTCCTTGATTAAGTTTTAAAAGGTTATGTGTTTCTAGGAATTTATCTATTTCATTCAGTTTGTTCAATTTGTTGGCATAAAGTTGTTTATAATTTTTTTTTTTTATTAACTGAGAAGTGGGGAGGCAGAGAGACAGATTCTTGGATGTGCTCTGACGGGGATCCATCGGGAAGCCCCCTACAGGGGTGGTGCTCTATCCATTTGGGTCGCTGCTTTGTTGCTCGGCAGCCGAGCTATTTTAGTACCTGAGGTGAGGCCATAGAGCCATGCTCTGTGACTGGGGTTAACTTTGAACAAAACCATTTGAGCCATAGCTGTAGGAGAGGGAAAGAGAGAAATAAAGACAGAGAGAGAGAGAAGGAGGAGGGGTGGAGAAACAGATGGTCACTTCTCCTATGTGCCCTGACTGGGAATCAAACCCAGGACACCCACATGCCAGGTTGATGCTCTAACACTGAGCCAGCTGGCGAGGGCCTCATAATATTTTCTTATAACCTTTTGTATTTTTTGGTGTTAGTTGTTACCGGTCTTTCCTTTCTGATTATATTTATTTGAGTCCTTTCTATTATTTTTCTTGATGAGTCTGATTAAAGGTTTGTCAATTTTGTTTATCTTTTCAAAGACCCAGCTCTTGATTTCATTGTTTTGTTTTTTAGAATATTTTGTTTATTTTTGTTTTGATCTTTATTATTTTGTTCTTTCTACTTATTTGGGCTTTGTTGTTCTTTTCTTAGTTTGTTTATGTAAAAGTGAGAATGATTCATTAAGATTTTTCTTATTTCTTAAATTAGGCTTGTAATGCTATGAATTTTCTTCTTGGGCTGCTTTAGCTATATCTCATAGATTGTGGGTTTTTTTCTCATTTTCATTCATTTCAAAATATCTTTTATTTCTTCCTTGATTTCATAGCTAAATCATTTATTGTATAATAATATCATTTTTAGCTTCCATGTGTTTTTGTGTTTTTCAATTTTTTCTTATGATCGACTTCTAGTTTCATACAATTATAGTCAGAGAAGATACTTAATATGATTTCAATCTTTTTAAATTTATTGATATTTGTTTTGTGTCCTAACATATGGTCTATCCTAGAAAATGTTCCATGTGCACTTGAAAAGAATGTATATTTTGTTGCTTTGAGGTAAAATGCTGTGAAGATAGCAATTAAGACTGTTTGATATAGCAATTAAGTCTGTCATTTAAGGTTGCCATTTCCTTTGATTTTCTGTTCCGAGGATTTATCCATTGATGTTAATAGGGTGTTAATATCTACTATAACTATATTACTGTGAATGTCTTCTTTTATGTGCATCCAGCTTTTTTTTACATATTTAGATTATCCTATTTGAGTGCATAAATGTTTACAAAGTTTCTTCTTTTTGTTAGATTGCTCCTTCTATCTCTATGTAGTATACTTTTATGCCTCTTACTATAGCTATTGTTTTAAAAGTCTATTTTGTCAGATATAAGTATTATTACTTCAGCTTTTTTAAATTTTCATTTGCAAGAAGTATATTTCCCATTCCATTTACTTTTAATCTGTGTATATCTTTCATTCTAAAGTGGGTTTCCTGTAGATAGTATATATATATGAGTCTTGCTTTCTAATTCATTTGACGATATTATTTCTTTTGATTAGTGCATTTAAGCCATTTCCATTTAAAGTGGTTACTGATAGGTATGTTCTGATTGTCATTTTATTCTTTTAATTATGTTCTTGTTTCTTTTTTTTTTCTTTTTTCTTCAAAAAACAGCCCCCTTAACATTTCTTATAATGCTGGCTTGGTGGTTCAGTGGTAATAAACTTTCTTACCATATTTTGTCTGGAACACTTTCTTTTCTTCTCCTTCAGTTTTAAATGATAGGCTCGCTAGCTAAAGTAATCTGGGATGTAGTACCTTTTTTTCATCACTTTGAATATATTATACCAATTATTCCTGGTCTCATATGCTTCTATTGAGAAATCAGTGGGCAATTTAATGGGAGCTCCCTTGTAGGTAACTAACTCCTTTTTTTTTTTTTTTTTCTTGCTGCTTCTCAGATTCTTTAGTATTAACCTTTTGTCATTTTAATTATGATATGTTTTGGTTTAAGAATCTTTAGGTTCATCTTATTTGGGACTGTGTTTCTTGGACTTGTGTGTCTTTTTCCTTTGCTAGGTTAGAGTTTTCAACCTTTATTTCTTCAACTGGGTTTTCAATCTCTTTCTCTCTTTTTTTTCTTGTGTCCCTATGATAAGAATGTTGTTACACTTTATATTTTCCTAAATTATCTTAATTTTTTAAAATTATTCTTTCTTTTTGATGTTCTTAATAGGTGTTTACTGCTACATTGGCTTTCAAATTGCTTATTCAATCTGCTTCATTCTACCCACTGTTTATTCTTTCTGGTGTACTTTTCTTTTTAGATATTGTATTCTTTAGGTTTGACTGGTTCTTTTTTATACTATCTATATCCTTTTTCATGTTGTTGAGCATCCTTATACCATTGCTTTGAGTTCTATATCTGACAAATTGTTTGCCTCCATTTCATTGAGCTCTTTTTCTAGAAATTTCTGTTTTCTTTTATTTGGGGTGTGTTTCTTTTTCTCCCCCTTTTGGCTGATTTTTTGTGTTTATTCTGTGTATTAGATAGATCTGCTATGACTCCCACTCTCATGGGGTAGTCTTATGTAAGGTGTCCTATAGTTTCACAGATCATCTGAGCTGTGTGCTCCAGGAATGTTGCTTGTGTGGATTATGTAGGCCATCCTGTTGTTACTGAGTCTTGATTGCCATAGGCCAGTTTGTGCATGGGTTGTCCCTCGGAGCGACTATGAGACTCAACTCTGATCATGGCATAGAAGCTGCTCTTCAGGACCTAACTATATGAAGTAGAATTTATCTCAGCAGGGTTTGATGTCTGCTGAGTACTCCTTTTGGATATGCTGCTTATGAAGCTTATTGAATATTTTTCTAATGTTGTCAAAAGCTAGTCACTTGCCTGACCAAGCGGTGGCGCAGTGGATAGAGCATCAGACTGTAGAAGACCCAGGTTCAAGACCCTGAGGTAGCCAGCTTGAGTGCGGACTCACCTGGTTTAGCAGAAAGCTCACCAGCTTGGACCCAAGGTCGCTGGCTTGAGCAAGGGGTTACTCAGTCTGCTGAAGGCCCATGGTCAAGGCACATATGAGAAAGCAATCAATGAACAACTAATGAGTCACAACGAAAAACTGATGATTGATGCTTCTCATCTCCCTCCGTTCTTGTCTTTCTGTCCCTATCTATCCCTCTCTCTGTCTCTGTTACTGTAAAAATAAAAGCAACCTCCCTCTTGGAAGGGATTCTGGTGCATGTCAACAAAAGAAACTGCCTGTGATTGATCCTAGCAACCTGTTTCGAACCACGAGTAATCCACAGTTTGTGGCTGCCTTTGCTGGACTTAGGTGCACATGACACAGATCAAGCTGTGCCCCATGATGGGCTTTAACTGGAACTGGCCTAGGGGATCCACAAAGAAAACCCAAGATCCACCTTCACCTGCTAGCTGCCTGTTAGGCTCAGTAACTTTTCAATAAGGTGTAAGCTCTACAAGGAGAGCAAGAAGAAATTCAGAGGGTATGGCTATTGCTTCCCACCTGACTGATGATGCATGGAGGAGAGAGATCCACCCATGAAAGATGGCGTCTCCAGTATTGGAGTATGACCCAGCATAGAAATCCTGCCAGCTGTCTCTTCACCTTACTCACCAGACTCACATATTCCAGTATCTCCTCAAGCACTTGTCTGCTCTGCTTTTGCATTGTTGGAGTCCAGGTTGAGTTGCTAAAAACAAAATTTTGTATGTTGGCATTTTAAGAAGGTGCCTGTGTCTCTAGTAAACTCTAACTCTTCTTGTCAGACAGAAACCTAGCTATTTTTCACAGCCAGATGTTATGTGGGTGCCTCTTCTGGGCTCTGGTGCACTAAGTTGGAGAGTCTGGCTTAGGGTTTAGACCTCACACTTCTTCAGGGGAAACTACTGCAGCTCAGATATTCCTCTGGAACCACAAATTTGTGGGAGCACAGCTGGCTTTTTTTGCATTTCTTCCTTTTCTACCAGTCTTAATATGACTTCTTCTATAAATCCTTGATAATAAGACTTCTTTTCAGCTACTCTTCAGTTGGTTATTCAGGATGATTATTCTATAGTTCAGTTGTGATTTTAGTTTGATCCTGAGAGAAGGTGAATATAGCTTCTACCTACTCTGCTGCCATCTTGGACCTCTCTAAGATATTACTAATATTGTTATAATAGAGCAATATAATCATACCAAAGGCACTTAAAGTAGTTTCTGGCAATAAGAGAAGCTCTGACTAAGGATTCAAAAATCTGACCAGTGGGAACCATACCTCAAGTCATTGGCTAGTGGGTAAGAATGGTGATATGCTCAATGAATTTCTCAGAATTGCCTCTGTTCTTGTTGAGGACATCAATGTTTTATGATTTCTTGAGAAGTTTTATTGATCAACATTTAGTGTAGGAAAGTGCTGCTATAAAATCATACTCTTCTCCCTCAATCAGAGCTCTCAAACATAACCTATCTCTGGACACCTGCTTCTGATATGTATGCCTAGACATTTGCACATTCTCATTTGAAAATATATTTTGATGGGTGAATATCTTCATTCGAATGTTGAATTTTCTACCTCTTTTTAGCACCTAATAAAGCATAATGTTGTGTTTAAGAATTTAGCATACATAGTTTTAATAATATTGATTCTAAATTTATCTTAGTCATTTAAAACAATTTTTCTTTAGTCTCTGGATGTAGAGGAGATTAAGGTTGCTCTTCAATTCAATAGACATTTCTATAAGCTTATTATAAGCTCCTTGTATTGTAACCTCTATTTTTCTCTCAACAAGAACTGAATGTGTTATTATCTTTTTAGACCTTTTATTTTACTCATAATTTCTAGCTGATCTTTCCAACAGTTGCAGTTACTGTTCTAAAATTTCTATGCCAAAGTTGCCTCCAGTAAAATGATTTTCCTCACTAATTTTGCCAGCTTCAATCATATCATGCTATTTCCTTTTAGAACCTGTGTAGTTTACTTGTTTATATTTATTATCTTCCTTAACATATGTAGTTTATGTAATTGTAACTTAAAATCTTATCTTAAGAGAAAGCATGATATTATCAGTGTCCCAGTGCTTTGTATCTAGTGTATGGAAATTAAGCAGGACACTTGCATCTTCCAAGAATACTTTAGCATTTCTTCAACAGCCATACAGTCTTTAAGTTTAATTATTAGAGTGAGGGCTAATTCACAAGTGGGACAATTCTGAAAGATACCTCACATCCATACACCATTATTCATGAAGATTATATATTCCCAAATAAAATTAAATGCCCTGGAATTCAGGAGCTTACAAAATTTTTTCATGAATCTTATAAACTTCCAAAATTTATCTTTCTGTGCCCCTAGCTCCTTTTCCATCTCTTTTAGTCAAATAAGAAAAACTGACAATCCATATTATTAAGTTTCAAGGTTTAAAAGAAAGACTGGTTAATAACCTTTTAGTCTCTGAGTCAATTGATAAATCAGTAATTTAAGAGGAAATTTAGTGTTATGTTTTTTCCCCTGGGTTGCAGACCGAGCTTGGACCCTAGAACTAAATGGCTCTCTTGTTACCCGGCTGAATTGATTTTATTCACCCCTTTGCATGAAAAGCAGCTGGAAAGCTGCCGAGACAGAGCAACCCTGGTGAGCGTACATTACAGAGGAGACCTGGTGTTAACAGTGAAGTAGTCTCAGAGATGCAGCCACACAAATAATAACTTCTAATATATTAATCTCACTTGATGGAGTGACCAGAATTGTCAGTCCCTAAAATGAAAGAAAGTTGACTTGATTGAAATGAGTGGAGAGAGGGCCCAAGAGTTTACTTTTTGCATTGCCTGTGATGAGAAATCTGCTCGTGGAAAAATGAGAGAAGAATAGTGTTTCTTTTAACGAAGTGCAAGGGAAGATCCACAGCTGGTCTGCTCATAATTTTTGGAGGAATGGACAGTATGTGATAGGACTTTCCATGTTTAAAGATAAACAATGTGGAGGGGAAAATATCACACAAAACACCAATACAAAATTTAATTCAAAGTATAAGAAATAGAAACATATCCAACAAAAGAACATCTCAGAAGATGGCTTCTAGAAAGCAGCTAAAGGTACTATGCTCAAATAAGTTGCATTTGCAAGGAAATAAAAGGAAGCAGACTAAATGAAACGGGAATTGAGAAAACAACAGGAAGATGAAAAGATCTTAGGATTTTTCTTAGCACCAGTTGTAGGGGTGCCACTCACATTGTTGTGTATATGGATGGTACTTATGAAGTTGTGTATTTTCAGCTTGTGAGCTTGACTGAGCATCAAAACAAAACAAAAACAGCAAGATATGATCAAGTCACCCAAAGACAAGTCAAACAATAGCAACCACAAATGAGAAAGTCTGTGTTAAAACTGAATCTAGAGAAAAACTGTAATAAAGACAATAAATATTATTATATGAAAATATCACAGCCAAAGTGTTTTGCAAAAAAAAGCAAAATTATTAGAACAAACTCACAAATTTGGGGGAAAATGTTGTTTAGGACATAAGAAGGAAGACGTTAATTTAACATTGGAAATTAATGAAAACAAGAAAATAGAAAAATAATGAATTTAGAAACTAATCATTTAAAAACAACAAAAGAGATAAACTACTTCTTAGATTAATCAATAAAAAAAGAGAGAGAGAGAGAAATGCATGTACAGCTAGTGCTTGACTTAACGACCATGATTGGTTCTGACAGATTGGTCGTAATATGATTTGGTTGTGAGTTAAGTAGGCTATATGTACAGTACTGTGAAATGATGTTATAAAAATCTTTAAGTCAAAGACTAAGACAATTTCCTCATAGTAGACATCTTGGGAGGGGTTTGATGAAAAATATCCAAGACACAAAATACAAATTGCTGTACTGAGTCTGGGATAACAGTTGAAATTGTGCACGCAGAGATGGTAGTGCTGCTGGAAGTTGGTCCGCACTCTCATACACCCAGCTGGGCAATGCTTGCGCTGCCTGATGTGGAGCAGTCATGGCTAGCAATTGTGGTCGTAAAGTCAAATGGTCGTAAGTTGCATAGGTAGTAAGTCGATTGATACATGTGCCTACAATTGGGAATAAAAACATGCACAATCACAGAGAGAGGAAGGATAAAAACAAAGTGAATTTGCCTGACCAAGTAGTGGCAAAGTGGATAGAGAGTCGGTCTGGGGTGCAAAGGACCCTGGTTTGAAAGACCGAAATTGCTGGCTTGAGCATGGACTCACCATCTTGAGCACGGGGTCACCAGCTTGAGTGTGGGATCATGGACATGACCCCATGGTTTCAGGCCTGAACCCAAAGGTTTCTGGCTTGAAGCCCAAAGCAACTAGCTTGAGCTCAAGGTCGCTGGCATGACAATAGTTCACTGGCTCAGCTGGAAACCCCAGTCCAGGCACATATGAGAAAGTAATCAATGAACAGCTGAGGTGCTGCAACTATGAGTTAATGTTTCTCATCTCTCTCCCTTCCTATCTGTCTCCATTTGTCCCTCTCTGTCACTTGCTAAAAAACAAACAAACAAAAGATAAACTGAATTTTATAACAATATGCTACCAGTAATGAGTCTGTATAAATTGAACTATTTTTTTAAAAAATTGACCGAACAATCTCATTAAATGAATATTTGTCTATTATAACATTCCTTGTTAATATGCTCCTAAAAAATAAAACAAATTAAATTTTCTAATTTCAGTTTGTTTTAAATATTTATCAAATAAATTTGCTGAAGTTTAAGCAATTTTAAAGTATTATGCTACATAATAAGCCAGTCGAAGAAAGACAAATCCCATATGATGATTTCACATATATATGGAATTTAATGAACAAAAAAAGTAGAAAGAGACTCATAGAGATTTATAGCCATCAGAAAAGAAGGAGCATGGTGACTGGGTGTAAAAGGTGTAGGGATTAAACAAATATGGGTCTAGGACAGGTTGTAGAGGGTAAAGGAGGGAAAAATGGTGATGAAAGAAAACTTGACTTGGGGGAGTGAACACTTAACACAATATATAGATAACTTATTATAGCACTGCACCCCTGAAACTTCTATAATTTTTTTTTTACATGGACAGAGAGAGAGTCAGAGAGAGGGATAGGTAGGGACAGACAGACAGGAACAGTGAGAGAGATGAGAAGCATCAATCATTAGTTTTTTGTTGCCATTGCGACACCATAGTTGTTCTTTGATTGCTTTCTCACATGTGCCTTGACTATGGGCCTTCAGCAGACCAAGCCACCCCTTGCTGGAGCCAGTGACCTTGGGTCCAAGCTGGCGAGCTTTAGCTCAAGCCAGATTGGGCCGCGCTCAAGCTGGCGAGCTCGGGGTCTCGAACCTGGGTCTTCAGCATCCCAGTCCGACACTCTATCCACTGCGCTACCACCTGGTCAGACAACTTATATAATTTTATTAACCACTGTCTCCCCAATAAATTCAATAAAAGAGCATGAAAACTCAATGGAAAACATTACACTTATTTGAGAAGGGCTACGTAACTTTGATAAATAGTATAAAAGTATAAATAGTATAAAAGATAGCATAAAATAAATATTGTAAATAAAATTACATTCTAGCAGTATATCAAACTTAACCTCACCTTATCCTCACCATTTTGACATCCTTGAGAATTATATAGAGCCTTAATATTCATGAATAAATTATTATAGTGTACCATATTAATAGGTTAAATGCGATAAACTGCATCATCATATTTTATGCCAGCAAATCATGTGATAATATTCAAAACCAGTATAGACAAAAATTCTTAGTAAAAGAAGACAGAAATATTTCTTTCTCCTAAAAAGAAGTATTATATTGAGTAATCAAATAACCAAAATATTTCTTAAAACAGAAACAAATTGTAAGATTGACCTTTTATTATCATTTCTAAACTGAAATCATTAGGCAAAATGAATTGAAATATAGCTAGCCAATGTGAGGAAATAAATATTTTAATTATTTGCAAAGAAAATCAAGTCAAATACATTATAACTATCAAAGAAATACAGTAAAGTATCTGTTTATGAATTAAATACATATAAGTTATCTATTTGTAGCTAAACTTAATCACAATTGGCTGGGTACAGTTTATAAAATTCATGTCTCGTTTTTTGGGTTTTTTTTTTCTTTTTTTTATTTATTCATTTTAGAGAGGAAACACAGAGTGAGAGAGAGAGAGAGAGAGAGAGAGGGAGGGAGGAGAGTGAGAGAGAAAGGGGGGAGGAGCTGGAAGCATCAACTCCCATATGTGCCTTGACCAGGCCAGTGCAGGGTTTTGAACTGGCGACCTCAGTGTTCCCAGGTCGACGCTTTATCCACTGCGCCACCACAGGTCAGGCAAAATTCATGTCTCTTAACAAAGAAAAACAATATAGAGACAACAAACTTGATTTATATTATTTGATTATGTGATATTATCTCCACATCTCTATGATGTGCATGTTTTTTTTTTTTTCATTTTTAAGTATACTTTTTAAATTTCTAGTTGAGGACAAAGACATCTCTTTTTCATACTTCCTTTTCACTCCTCTGTACTCTTTTCCTCTCATCACTCTCCTAAAAAAGTTTTCTGGTAATTTTGGTTAGATTGAAATAAACTATTTTGATTCATATTGCTACAAATGAATATGAAAGTGTCATTTAAAGTTAAATCATGTATTAAGCCATCATTAATTTCTTTTTTTTACACAAATCACAAGTCACAAAAGTTTTTCTTAGTAGGTGACAAAAATCAGATATTGTAAACATCTGACTGATTGGAGTAAATAATCTAGAATGACAAATGCATTGCACACAATATCTCCAGAACATACTGGAAAACACTTTGAAACATATAATCAAAAGATTTATTTTCATAATATACCTTGATTGTCCAAATCAATAAGAATAAATAATTGTGAAATCCATATCCCAGAAGTGTTTCACACAATTTCTTGATTTAAAGAATCATCTTATTAAAAATCCATATTCCTGTGCTCCATCATGTATCTATAATACATAAATCTAAAGTGAGGGGTGAGTGAATGCGGGTGCTGAGAATTTATATTTTTAACAAATGGTCCAATTAATCCTTCTGATCTGACAATATTGAGAAGCAGTTCTCCCTGTGGCCAGGTAGTTTATATGGTATTTTGCCTCAAGCCATCATTATTAAAATAGTGAGTAAGAGAGCTGTTGAGAGAATGCTTATGAATCCACACCTCTTCTTGCCCTTTCTAAAAAAGTGTGTTCTGTAATATATATCCTATGGGCCTTGGGTTTGAGGAATCTTCTTATTTATCAAACAGTATGTTGTGGGAGTCTTAGAAGTTATACACAATAATATTAAAAAGATTTTATTTTTTACATGTGAGTTATATATATATATATATATATATATATATATATATATATATATATATATTATTAAAGCAAACAAACTTAAACAACAAAAACAATATTTTTCTAGAATAATAAATTGTTTTCACTTAAAAAGAATAAAAATAACCTAATATAGTTCAAAAGAGACATTTGAAACAAATAAGTATGAAACAAATGAAATTTAATTTACTAGTAATTTTTAAAATGTCAATTATATACTCATGATATGTAATGTTTTCCTTATCAAATCGTTGGCATTTAAAAGAGAAGAGGTAACATCTGTTGAGAAAGGTTTAAATACGTGCTAACACTGTCATAGGTTGTGTTCCTTCAGAAGACACCAAAACAAACATTTAATTGCAAAGGAATCACTTTAAGAGGGGGTCCCAGGATCCACTGATTATAAATCCCATTGAGTGGAACAGGGAAGCAAATCTTGTTACCATATGCAAAACTAAAGCTCAGGTCTCCTGGAAAACTCTGAAGGACTATGTTCGATTTATCTCAAAGTTTTCCCATCTAAAGAACCAAGAAGCTGGGAGAGTTATTCTCATTATCTCTTCATTACTGTCAGAAGATTGCTCCAAAGATTATCTATCTGACACTACCATCTTGCCCCACATAAGTAAACCGAGAATAAGTCTTAGCATGGAGAGTCATAGATACTTTGAGTTGAAAGTCACTGACAAGTGCTAGACGAGTGAGTGTCAAGGAGGTGTGGATTGGGCTACAAAAGAATCTCCAACACAAAGTTATACCATACAAATGGACTTTTGTATTGATATGGTGTAATTTTTCCAGATAGTATCCATCTCTCTATCATCTGTGTATCTAATCTATCATCATCTAGCTATTCAGCTGTCTAGCTACCATTTATCTATCTCTATTTGTATGTTCTCAACTATTGGAAATTCTGCAAATCTGTCGAATATGTGCCCATTTATGGTGATATTGTTGGATTAATTACATGTTACGTTTTCTGAAATTACTCTCTCTTGAGTTGCTATTGCTATACAAATAAGTCCGATTCATTATTTCTTTATAATTATGGTTGTTAGGGAAACCATTTCTTAAGTCTGTATACCAATTTTTGTTTTCTGTCTGTATGTAAATATGTACCAGTTAATCTAATTATCATAATTTAGTCACACTACCTGCTCCTCAAGAAACAGTTTTTTTTTTATCAGAATTATGTGGGTCTGGTTTATTTAATATATTTATTAATCTCATGAATATGTCATATAAATATTTCTTGCAAGCACATATATTTCTGTTTTTCTACATTGTCAAATTGAGGATCCTTTCACAGTTGTAATTGTGTGTTTGTGTGTGTGTGTGTGTGTGTGAGAGAGAGAGAGAGAGAGAGAGAAAGAAAAAAGGGTAGACAAGGACAGACAGGAAGGAAGGGAGATGAGAAACATCAATTCTTCATTGTGGTACCTTAGTTGTTCATTAATTGTTTCACATATGTTCCTTGACTGGGGTTCTAGCTGAGCCAGTGATCCCTTCCTCAAGCCAGCAACTTAGGGATCAAGCCAGTGACATTGGGCTTCAAGCAAGTAACCTTTATGCTCAAGCCAGCAACCATGGGGTCATGTCTATGAGCTCACACTCAAGCTGGGAACCCCATACTTAAGCTGGTGACCCCACGCTCAATCCAGAGAAGACTGAGCTCAAACCAGTGACCTTGGGGTTTCGAATCTGGGTCCTCCGTGTTCCAAGCCGATGTTCTATCCACTGGGCTGCTGCTTGGTCAGGTTTCGTTGTAACTTTTGATGGAAGTTTCAAACTCTTACGTTCCTCTTTTAATGCAATCCAGAATTATTCTCTGATGTATTGTTTTATTTTTTAAAATTATGGTCTTAAAGCCTTTTTACCTACAAATTATTTTGTAAAATTTTGAAAGAATTTGATAATTTTAAAATAATTTACTGGAAAATCAATATATTTACAATGTATTCAACAAATGATCTTTTTTATTTTTCTGGAACAGAGAGAAAGTCAGAGAGAGCGATAGACAGGGTCAGACAGACAGGAACAGAGAGAGATGAGAAGCATCAATTATCAGTTTTTCATTGCAACACCTCAGTTGTTCATTGATTGCTTTCTCATATGTAACTTGACCGCATGCCTTCAGCAGACCGATCAACCCCTCGCTTGAGCCAGAGACCGTGGGTCCAAGCTGGCGAGCTTTTGCTCAAGCCAGATGGGCCCACGCTCAAGCTGGTGACCTTGGGGTCTCAAACCTGGGTTCTTCGCGTCCCCGTCCGACACTCTATCCATTGCACCACTGCCTGATCAGGCTCAACAAATGATCTTATTGTTCAAAATGTATGCTAACAGTCTGACCTGTGGTGGCACAGTGGATAAAGCATCAATCTGGAATGCTGAGATTTTTGAAACCCAGGACTTTCCTGATCAAGGCACATGTGGGAATTGATGCTTCCTGCTCATCTGTCTCTGTCTTTCTCTCTCTTCTCTATAAAATGAATAAATAAAATCTTTTAAAAAAGTATGTTAACAAATGCTATGACCTGTATTTTCTAAATGTTTGACTTTATATTTTGCTTATAGAAAGATAGCTGCTTTATTTATTGCTGTTTGCATTTTTTATCTTTTACTGTTCTTTAGTTCTCTTCTCTGCATTTGTTTATCCTTCTGTTTTCTGCATTTTTTTCTTGCACTTTATTTTTGTAGGTTTTACTTAAATTTACTTTTGTTTTTTCTTGTCCTTTTTTAAAAAAATCTTATAGTCTTTTTCTGTATTTATTTCTAATAACCTGACCTAGTTGCCTACTTCAGTTTCAGGCTTTAGTAGTATCAACTTTCAATTTAACCAAGTAGATTTCTTCTCATATTTATTGTTTCTTTATTTGTTAGTGTAACCTTTTCTTGTACTCATCATGTCTTACAGAATATATTTCTCCCTTGAATAAGTTTTTCTCTAAGATACTCTTTCTGAAAAACTGTCCCCATATTTTCCTAAACTTCTTAATGGTTGGCGTAATTAAAATCTACTTTTTTTGGTGTTCTGGTTTCTTGTACTTTTCTTAAAATCACAAAATTTATTAATCTAATCATATTAATTAAGTTTATTTCCCTTGGCTTTAATTGGCATAAACCCTAGGAGAGCAACCCAAAAGAATAGTATTCATAAAGGGAATCTAGGTCAATAAGACCCAGAAACCTAATTCACTTTACTTTCCCCTCTTAGTAATTTTCTATACAGATTAAATTATTGAGATACTCAGCTTTAACAAATTTTTTTGTGTGTTTTTATGTCTTATCTTTCCATTATATCTACAGAATTCTTAACAGAAAAATATCTGCTTAAGACTTGCATCTCCTACAATATTGCTATTGAAAGTGTGTGTCCAGACATGCACATCTGGCATCTCCAGAAAGCATATTAGAAATAAACAATCCCTAGCCCCCTCCAGAAATAATAGATTGAAAGTTGCTGTGTATGAATAGATTCTTCCTGTGATTTGCATGCACAGTATGGATTGAGAAGCATTGACGTCTAACACGGCTTACATGTTTATGTACTGGCAAAATTATTGTTGAGGGCTTTTCATCATGCTTGTTTTATTGAAGATCAGTAATCAAAATTTACTGGTCTTCATAAGGTAATGAAAGTATTTTCCCTCCAAATCCCAAACACCTTCATCTAAAATATTTAGGTTGCAAATATACATTAATAATATTAATGAAGAAGAAATTACATTTTATTATAGGTTTATCTTTAAACTTTCAGTCGTCAAATTTTAAGTTTGATGTTACAGTGTGGGAACAAATCTTTCCAGCACTTTTAACAGATACATTTATTTTGTAATAATTTTAATGCATATTTTTTGATTAAATACAAGTTCACTTTCAAGTGACGACAACAACAAAGCATGCTATTTTGGGGAGTACCTATTTCCCTCAAACATTTTCTTCTTTTTTTCCATATGATTTATATTTTTTATTATCTAGATTGAAAAATTTGCTCATGAATGTTGTCCTACACAATTGTGTAATTGCTTTTTCTTCTTTCCTCACTTAACTTGTGACTAAATGTAAATAATTAATCAGTATTGATTGCTATTGTATAACAGTGGTACAAATAATTCTGTAAGAATTTGCATGACCTAATCTCTGTTTTAAAAATTTTTTAATTTTTTATTTATTTATTTTAGGGAGGCGGGGGTGGTGGGAGAAAGAGAGTGAGAGAGAGAAAGGAGGTGGGAGTAACAGGAAGTATCAACTCACATATGTGCCTTGACCAGGCAAGCCTGTAGTTTTGAACCAGTGACCTAAGCATTCCAGGTCGATGCTTAATCCACTGTGCCACCACAGATTAAGTATATTACCTAACCTCTTTTATTCTCTTATTCTATTGTTTTTAACAAATGATTGCTGAATCATAAATGCATTACCTTAAATTATTTTTGCATACAACTGTCTTAAGAATTGTACTGATTGTAAAGCCATTTCTCTACTTTAAAGTACAGTGTGTCCGTAAAGTCATGATGCACTTTTGACCAGTCACAGGAAAGCAACAAAAGATGATAGCAATGTGAAATCTGCTCCAAATAAAAGGAAAACTCTCCAAGTTTCATACCTATTCAGTGCAGTTTGATGTGGGCTCCATTTGTTGCCTTACACACATCCAAATGATAGTGAAGTTCTTGCCACACACGGGTAAGGACGTCTGATGTAAAAGAGTGAATAACATCTGTGATTCTCTGTTTAAGTAATTAATGTCATTGATACGTTCAATGTACACATGTTGCTTCACATAACCACAAAAGTAAAAATCTAAGAGCATCAGATCCGGGGATCGTGGTGGCCATGGCTTGACAGAACCCCTGCCTATCCACCGCCGGGAGAATGTTCTATCCAGAAACTCATGAATAATGGGGATGTAGTGTGGAGGAGCATCGTCCTGTTGAAAGATGACACCTTCTGGAAATTGTGGCACTGCATACAATTCCAACATGTCAAGATAGGTGTTTGCTGTCACAGACTGCTCCGCGAAAAAAATGGGCCTATCACCTTATCATGCATCAGGCTACACCACACGTTCACTTTAGGGGTGTTACGTTCATACTCAACGTAGGCATGAGGATGTTCAGCAGCCCATATTCAGATGTTATGGTGATGAACATGTCCACAGATATGGAAGGTCACCTCATCATTAAACACAGTCTTCTGCTAAAATCTTACATCATTGTCAATCTCATGAAGCATATCTGTAGCAAACGTGCATTGTATGGATCTATCAGCCAGTTTGATAGCCTGCAACAACTGCAATTTGTATCCCGTAAAACAGAGACATTTCTTTAATACCTTATGAACTGTAGTCTTGCTTAGGTGTAATTGTCAAGCACACGCATGCACAGATTTTTTAGGGCTCCTTAGGTAGCTATCCTATATAGCCTCTACACACTCGTCATTGACTGATGGCCTACCAGAACAGGGTTTCTCCACCAAATTGCCAGTTTCCTTCAACTGCTTATCCCACCGAATAATGTTATTCCTAGTGGTGGCGTTTCATTATAAACGCGCTGATATTCACATTGCACTTTGGCCACGGATTCAAATATAGCAAGCCACAGAACACACTGAACTTTCCTCTGTACCGTCCACATCTCAATTGGCATGGCTTGGGCTGCGCTGCTGTATACATGGTGTTACGTCATCATCTGTGCATGCCACATCATCCTACAGAAACCGGTAGGGTTTTCTTTATTTGGTGCAGATTTCACATTTCTGCCATCTTTTGTTGCTTTCCTGTAACCGGTCAAAAGTGCACCATGACTTTACGAACACACTGTATTTTAAAGTAATTACTAATAAGTTTTGTATATAAAATAGCTCTTATAGCCTGGCCTGTGCTGGCACAGTGGATAATTTGTTGACCTGGAATGTTGAGGTTTCTGGTTTGAAACCCTGCATTCATCTGGTCAAGGCAAATATGAGAGTTGATGCTTCCTGCTCTTCTCCTCTTTCTCTCTCTCTCTCTCCTCTCAAAAATAATAAATAAAAAAAATTAAAAATAAAATGAAATAGCTCTTATAATCATAATTTCTTATTGTAGTTTATTCTTGCAATAACAATTACTAATTTTTGAGTTATATTTTATTGTTTCATTGAGATAATTATATATGTCATATAGTAATAGAGTCTATGTACCATTTCTAAAAAATGTTTTTTTCATTGTTTTGGAACTGAGGGGGGAAAAGGAAGGGATACATAGAAAGAGAGAGGTGTCAACTTATTTCATTTAGTTGTTTCAATTAGTTGTGCACATTGACACTTCTAGTATTTACCCTGATTGGGGATGGTAACCTGTGACCTGGTGTGGTGGATAGACGCCTCAGACACCTGACCAACCTGGCCAGAACCTCCACGTACACTTTAACTCATGTCTCCCAATGGAGTACTTTCCAATCTTACAATATTGCAACCAGTATATTGTCATTAATACAGTTCACCAGCCTTATTCAGAGATCTTCAATTTTAATTACACACATTTGTGAGTGCATGTGTGTGTACATTTAGCTTGATACAGTTTTATCCCATATAAGTTCATGTATTTACCACTACAGTCAAGATACTGAAGAGCTCTATCCTGGCAAAGATCCAAATGTTGCGATTTTACAATCTCTGTCTGTTCTCAATCCTTACTGTTCCTAACTCTTGTCAACAACCAAACTGTTTTCCATTTCTGAGATTTTGTCATTTAAAAATGTTACATAAATGAAATCATCCACTATATCCCTATTTGGGATTGGCTTTCTTCACTCTGGAAACCCATCAAGTGTTGCATGTAGCAATAGGTGCTGCTTTTAATTGCTGAGTAGTGTTTTCTGGAATGGACGCGCTGTTGCAGCTTGTTTAACCATCCATCTGTGGAAGGACATCTGGGCCATTTCCCTATTTTGGCTGTCTAAGTATAGCTTCTATGAACATTTGTACACAGTTTTATGTGTGAATATATGTTTCCATCTCATAAATTTCAATTTAATTTATACTTCAATTGATTTATAATTCCAACATATTAAAGACTTAAGATTTCCGCTCCAAGTCATACTTATAATTGAAAATTGACATTCAAATAATGATGATTCTGAAACAAGCCTTGTCTTACTAGCTCTTGCATAAGTTTGATGTTTAATATAACTACCTTAAATAACAGATTTTGAACAAATGTAGTCAAATGTCAGTACATTTCTAACAGTGCCTTGAACAGTTCCTTGAACTGCTGGGCCTACTATACTTCGAACAGTTGCCATCATTCACCTGGTAATAGTTATGCACATTTCATCCTTAGTTCAAGGTAACAAATAGAGAATCTCAATTTGAAATATTAATGTATACTTTAATTTCTTCTTTCTTTTCCACAAAATAGGTGACATTTTTCACATAACTTCTTCAGTTATGTGTTGGGTCTAAAAGCAAAGATAATCTGCAACTTTTACTGGCTTGCATTTTGCAAATTGAAATTCTAAGGGGACTTAGCTCACTCAAATGGAAGAAAAAGAATACTGGGTAGAAATCTAGTCTATAAAGGAGCAGAGGGTGGTGTATAGCTTAAAATTCTTCCTCAATCTTCCCCAAACTGAAATAGTTTATCCTGTACTACAGAAGTACAGCAGAAGTATAGAGAGATGTGCATTTCCCTAACTAACATGTCTTGAAGTAAACTTTCTTGTGGAGGCACCAAGGACGTGAAAAATTATAAGACAGGAATGGGTACCTAGTACATCTAGAAAGACAGGTTATAGTGCCCTTCAAAATATTCTTTTACTCAAATACTGGGCATCACCAGACATAACAGTCATTGAGACAAGCCTGAGGCACATCTCAGTGACATTTAGAACTGCCTCATTAATGTGGTATAAAACCTGTATGAGTGGTATAATACAGACGAAAAGAAAAATTCCGCAGTGATGAGGTTTTATATTTCCCCCAGCTTGGGATAATAGGACACACGTGTAAAATCACAGTAGTTTATAAGGCACAAAGAGAAGCAATGATTATTGTGATCTGAGAGTCATATCTGCTTATAGAGCCACTCTGGGGCAGAGAAGAGTTTTCCTGTCCTAGATATTGGTCTGAGGCTCAGGGTTTTTAGGGAAGAGAACTGAGCTCTTTTCAATGAAGAAAAAGGGTGAGCTGGTGGAGACTACTGCAGCTCAGAGAAAGGGTTAAAGAGAGGGGCTGAGCATGGCTACACAAAAGAAGGAGAGAAAGAAGAATGGAGTGCCTAAATAGAAAATGGTAAAGGTGTGTCACGTAAATGTCTTCTCATCTTCTTGAAGGAATCTTTAAGAAAAGTAAAACTGAAAAAGTGATAATGATAGGATTGAAAAATAAAACAGGGAAAGAATTTCCATTTGCATTGTGATTTGGATAACCTAGACAGAGACAGAAGGAAACATCTGACATCTGGGATACAATCTGATTCTTAAGGTAGCTAAAACTTTAATTTATCATGACCTCAGTTATATATATTTATATAATTATATATTCATAATATATAATTATATATTATCCAATATAATTAGAAGCCAAAGTTTATATTTGTTTTCATGAAAAAATAAACAGACCACAATGATCTTTCTTTTAAAAATTAAAAATACACATTGTACGTATGTTTGTGTTTTGAAAGTAAATTCCTATCTGGTGATGCTGATTTTTTTCTATTGCATTAACTTCATGTGAAAGTCTGTACATTATAGAAACTTTTTAGGAAGGAACTAAGGTAATAAAAATAGCTATATATTTTACAAGTCACTGCTAGAATGATTTATGGTATCTTGTGTCATTGAAAAGCTACTGGGTCCTTTGATTGTGTACATGATATAAAAATGTGAGTTTTCTTTCTGGGCGTAGAAATAAAAGAAAAAGAAAACATGCACATATTCTATGTTGCAACATCTAGTTACTGTTGGTCTTATATTTGTCTTCTCCATTCATCACCTGGAGAGTTTGACATTTACAGTTTGTAAGTAAATGCATTTGGGAAGAGTGATACGGATCAGTTTGAGACTAAAGTCAGCAGAGGTTATAATACTAATACTGACAGATACTGATAGAATTTTCAAATGATCTTTACACAATCCTCGTTGGCCCCATGGTTTTACCTTACCTGGGAATACCTGAACACTGATAGACTTGTGCAATACAAGCTTAGAGTCATTTAGTGAAGCCACAATTTATTTCATAGCCACGGGTTCCACATCAGTCATGTTATAGAAGGGTGAAATGGGAAAGACTTCTGGGTTTGTCTCAAGACAAAAGTTTATGCATTGTTCCTTTTTAAGAAAGACTCTCCCATGGCATGCCTATCACCATTGTCATTTTTAAATGTTCAAAACCGACTCCAGATTAAACCATTGTTTTATTTCTAACTTCATAAGGAAACATAAAAATTTTTGTCCAACTGGAAGTTGAAGAGGTTGGCAAGAAACTCAATTAGGAAAACAAAAACAAGAGAGAACAGTTTTAGAATTTTAAAGACATTGCTAAGAGAAACATCAATAGTTGCATGATTTTTCTTTATTGAGAAAAGTGTATAACATACAGAGTAGAAAATAAAACGTTAATTAATCAAGTCTTTCTGGTCAACTGAAAATGACCAATTCACTAGGTATTTGCTGGACTTGTATCGAGTGTAAACTGAACTGAGAAATCTTCCTTAAATGGCTAATATCATGTCAAGGAAATAAAATATGCACAGATGGAGAAAAGTTAAATAATGATTCAGATCATATAATTACAAACTAAAAGTAGTGACAGTGACAATGAATTCGTAGATCTTCAAAGGATGTAGTGAGTATTTGGAAGAGCGAGCATCAGTACTGTATCTCTGCTTGGCAGCTAAATGCAGATTTGATAGCTAGTGCATAGTCTTTGAATAAAGACAAAAATGTCCAAGGACTATTTCTCTCAAAGAAATAAAATACTACGTTTATTCTTACAAATGGGAAAAATAATGAAAGAAATGACACTTTAGGAATATTAATCTTACAGATAGTCAGAAGAGGTACTCCAACTTTATACAGAATACTATATGCAAAAGATGACTGCAAAAAGATGAGATTGCAAAAGATGAGATTGAAGGGAAAATCTTATCATGAGTATCTTTGCTTGATAATTTAAAGAAAAGCCAATTTTATCTTGTGGCCTCCTTGTTAAATGTTATTCTTGACTCAGTCCTGATCTAAAATCACCTTTGAATTTGGATGGTCTTGGCTGACTAGAGCTCCCAGGGGACATAGGTTTTTTCATCTATACTAAGGCCCACAGCACCTGAGATAATCTTCCCAGAGGCAGAGTACAGAATATACAAGTTGTCTTTAGGCTAAAAGGCCATCTTATTTATACTGTAATGAGTTTATACATATCTCTATCAAATTTTGAGGTTTTGTTCCTTTTTGCTGTTGTGCTGTTCTGAATTCTATTTATCAGTAGAATTTTAATGCTGAGTTTCAGTTGTTAGATGTTCACCTTGACGTGCCACTGCTTCTGTATTCATGTTCTATCTCTCCTCTGGAAATCAACTTGAACCCCTGCATTTGCAAACTTCTTTCTGAGCTGACTCCTAAAGGATTTGCACTGGCCCAAATAAATTCAGACCCTCATACCCTAGGTAATATTTAACCTGAGCTCATTAATTTTGAACTTGCCTTTGCCTTTGGGAGACATGCTATTTTCATATTCATTCTTTCTGCACTTAACTAATTCTCAGTTGTCTTTCTTGGCTTGTGTGTCATGATATTCACTACACTTTGGATGTCTTCTGCTCATGTTGCGTTGTATTTTCTTTGAACCCTATCAAACTGCTCCCTGTCTTGTGACCACAATTAGCTCATGCCTATCTTTACTCCTGTTATAGCCTTGCTGCTAATTTGTCTTGAAGGATCTTTACATACTCTTACCATGATGGGTTCTTTAATGTGTCAAAATACACTGAACAGAGGAAGAATTTTTGTTTGCTTACTTCACATTATTATGTATTTTATTTTATTTCATTATTTTAACACATACTAAATACATTTAAAATATACACTTACATTCATTTATAACCCAATCTATTCCAAAACTGGTTTAATAATTATTGAATATATATACCACAATGTAAAATTAATTTATTTATAAATTAAGCAAATAAAAAAGAGAGGAGAAAAATAAGATTAGCAATATTATATCCTTAACTTTTGGCTAGAGAAGCGAGAGAAGAGTATATCAGTTATAAGACAGTTTCTAAAAACAAATTCTTTGGAAAAAGTACTACTTATACCAGAGAGTTGCATATGAATCTCCTTGTAGAGAACACACTATTCCATATAAGGGTAAATATCTTTAAGAATACCCTTACAATAATCATTTACAAATTCTTAAAAAACAATGTAATTATACCTTTGACTTGTCCTGCATCTGTTTAATTTTGTAGGTACATAAAATGGGAATCTTTATTTTAGAAAAAATTAATAATACACTGTTATAGAATATTATTTTTATTCAAGGAATTGAGTAATAAAATGTTATTTTTATTTCAAGAAATTAAAAATAAACCTTCAACATTAAGTTGCCAAAGTCTGAGTCCAGAACAACTCCATGCTGCCAAAAAAAAAGAAAAACTCAGACAAGTCAGACACGTAAAAAATGTTTTGCAGAAGCAGTCCTAATGGTTTCCTTTCTACAGATTCTTTTTTTTCTCTGGCTGATTCACCAAGTCTGGGTTAGAAGAACTAATGACTTGATACTTTGGCCCAGTGAAAGAGTCAACTCTGAAAAGAAGAATGCTAACAGTTCAGGGAAAAACAATAAATTCATTAGTCAGCTTTTCTGGCAGCCTTCTCATTTCCTGTAGGCTTCTGACTGGCTAAGAAGTTGCAAGCCAAAAACTACTCATTTGTTAGAATCTGAAGTTATAGAAGTGTCCTGGTTTATTTATATATACTTCTTACAAACACACACAAATGAAGACATTCAGGCATATGTCATTTTCTTTCTTATATATCAGGATGGAAACCC
This sequence comes from Rhynchonycteris naso, assembly GCA_037038555.1. Lineage (NCBI taxonomy): Eukaryota > Metazoa > Chordata > Mammalia > Chiroptera > Emballonuridae > Rhynchonycteris > Rhynchonycteris naso. The sequence goes on along the minus strand of CM072997.1, from coordinate 41,115,657 downwards.
TTCACTTCTAAACTCATACGAGTTGTGCAATGAAGAACTACACTTGAATCTAAAAACAATTGTCTTTCTAAAAATTTTCTAGATGCCCTTATGTATCTCTGGATTTGAATTTCTGTTTTAGTCAGACCAAGGATTCAAGTCTCAAAAACTACAGATTTTTTCTTCAGTGCTACCATTCTAAGCTATCACATGGTTTTCTCTTATCATAAACATAATTCTTAAAATCTTTTTAAAGTTCATTTTAAGGGTGTGAGAGAGAGATCAATTTGTTGTTCCACTTATTTATGCATTCATTGGTTGATTCTCGTGTGTGGCTTGACTGGAGATGAACTTGCAACCTTGGCTATCAAGGAAATACATCAACCGAGCTAACTGGCTAGGGTTCTGAAATATAAAATTTTAAAATCTGGAATGATTTATATTAATGATTAATTTCTAGTTAAAAATATTGCAAAAGTTAAATAGCATCATGTTTATTAATAGTTAATACAAGAATCACAGAAACAAAGATCAATTTTCTCTCTTTACTGGGAAACAATATCTAAAATGTACTTATTTATCTATAAATTTAATTCAGACTGAATGCATACCATGTGCCAGGTCCTATATTCTACAGAAAAAGTAAATAAAGCAGATATGATCCTGACCATCAGGTAAGTTTCTCAGGTGGGAAGACAGATATCCAACCGGTTAAAATATATATGAAGGTGAAGGATGATCAAGGAAAAGACCAGGTTGCTATCAGGAAAAGTAATAAGATGTAATCTAATTTATATTAAAGTCAAAGAAAAGATCTCTGAGGCTATGACATTTAAGTTTATATCTGGATAATGAGGGGAAAAAAACATGCCAAGAGTAAGGGTAAAAATATGCATGAAAAAGAACTTAGAATGCTAGAGGGACAGAGAGAAGGCTGGTTTCACTGTACTGACTGCCAAGAGGACTAACAGTAGACAGTTAGGTATGCAAGTCTGAAACCAAAAGGTGATGTCTGAGTTTCATGTTAATTAGAGAATCACTAGAGCAAAACTTGTTTGTAAAAGCCTGGTAATGGATGATATCTTCTAGGAAGAGATTATAGAAAGGGTGATGACCCAAGCTGAAGAATTCCCACATTTAATATTTAAGAAGTGAATTGTACAACAAAAGAGAATGCAAATAAACAGGCAGAAAAGTGAAAAGGTACTGTTGCTTTTTAATATTATCAAAGACAAGGAAGAAAAGGAACTGGTAAGATGCTATTTGTTTTGAATTACTGAAAATTCCCAGAAAAACACTCAGAATTGACAATGGATACACAGAACTAAGACTGTTGTTGCCTTTCTGCAGGGTACATTTTTGCAGTGTTATCGAGAAGAAAGATGAACAGCTGTGAGAGAATGAGACAATAAAGTAGAAGAAAAGGAGATGATGTGTACTTAAAATGTGTTCCAGGAGCTCAGTTATGCAGAAAAGCTAAAACATTTGGGAAGAGGAGCAGAAGAAGAGGACTTATACAGTTAAAAAGAGAATTTTTGTGTCAAGAGGCAGTTATTAGAATACATTTGTTGCCAAATAGAAGAACCCTGTAGGCCTGACCTGTGGTCGTGGTGGTGCAGTGGATGAAGTGTGGACCTGAAAACAATGAGGTTGCCAGTTCGAAACCCTGGACCTGCCTGGTCAAGGCACATATGGAAGTTGATGCTTCCTGCTCCTCCCCCCTTCTCTCTTTCTCTCTCTCTCCTCTCTAAATGAATAAATAAATAAAAATATTAAAAAGAGAACTCTGTACAAGGAGAGACTTTTTTTATAAAATAATAGTGAATATGCACACAACACTCTGCCTTGTATTTCAAGAAATTTATTAACGTCATTATATATTTTCAGAATTCAGAATTCCAGTTTAATAATAGGTGCATTATGTGATATTATCAGTGATGGGATTCAGCTGATTTGCACAGGGTCGGCAAAACTGGTACCTGATTTTTTGTTGAGTTCAGCGGACCAGATGTTAAAATGGCACTTGTAATCAGGGTTTTCTTTAAGGTGGGTTCTAGGGTAGCCGCCCAATGTGGAAGTTGTAAATTTACATCCCTTACTCTTTTTTTTATTTTATTATTAATTTTAATGGGGTGACACCAATAAATCAGGGTACATATGTACAATGAAAACTTCTCCAGATTATCTTATCATTCAATTGTGTTGCATACCCATCACCCAAAGTCAAATTGTCCTCTGTCACCTTCTATCTGGTTTTTCCTGTGCCCCTCCCCTCCTCCCTATCCCAACCTCCCCTCCCTCCCCCCACCCCGTAACCACCACTCTCTTGTCTATGTCTCATAGTCTCACTTTTATGTCCCACCTATGTATGAAATCATGCTGTTCTCCGTATTTTTTCTGATTTACTTATTTCACTCCATATAATGTTATCAAGGTCCATCCATTTTGTTATAAATGATCCGATGTCATCATTTCTTATGGCTGAATAGTGTTCTATAGTATATGTGTGCCAAAGCTTTTTAATCCACTCGTCTTCTGAAGGACACTTGGGCTGTTTCCAGATCTTCGCTATTGTGAACAATCCTGCCACAAACATGGGGGTGCATTTCTTCTTTTCGAACAGTGCTATGGTGTTCTTAGGGTATATTCCTATAAGTGTGATAGCTGGGTCAAAAGGCAGTTCGACTTTTAATTTTTTGAGGAATCTCCAAACTGTTTTCCACAGTGGCTGCACCATTCTGCATTCCCATCCCTTACTCTTTTTTAATGTTCATCTGTGCAAAAGCATATTATAAGTGTTCATAGCAATGTTCATTCCATCTGAGGGTGAAAAAATTGCAAGTGAGGACGCTAATCAAGAAGCAATATAGAAATATCTTAAATAACAATTTTATTGGGGTTATTTTGGTCAGGTATTATTTAATATTTTAATTTTTTTTATAATCTAGTTTTCCGTACCTCTTTTATTGTTCTTGTTTAAGTATTAATGCATGGAAGAATAAACAACTTTTCAATATATTATTTTTTTATACTTAACACTGTCAATAGGGTAGAGAATGGTGGTTAAATTATTTGAATCTGACAGCTGAATATTATGATTTATAATAAATATAAATCTAGGTTCTGTTCCTGAAACTCTTAAACCCTTAAAAAATTTCTAAATTATGGGAGTGAGAAAGTTGTCTTTTTTATGTTAATGAGGTAACTTTTGGACTCTACCAAACAATGAGGGCTAATTGCTATGGGAACAACCCTGAAAAAAGAGATTTGGAACTTTTAGTCTCAAGCCCCTGACCTCCAGGGCAGAAAAAGGGGCTGGATATTGAATTTAATTACTAATGGCTAATGATTTAATTAGTCATGCATACATAATAAAGATGACCTGAAAACATAAAGGGGCAGGGTTCAGAGCATTTTTAGATTGGGGAATACTCGGAGGTTTGGGGAAATGGTGCTGGGAGAAGGTATGGAAGCTCCAAGCATTTCCTCCTGTCTTGTTTTATGTATCTCTTCTATCTGGCTCTTACTGTATTATATTCTTTTCTAACAAACTAGTGAGCTCATAACTAAAATGTTTTCCTGAGTTTTGGGTGTCATTCTAGCAATGTAATGGAACCCAGGGAGGGAGTCATGGAACATGGGATCTACAGCTTGTTAGAAGCACCGGTAATCAAATTTGGACTGGCCACTGGCATCTGATGTGTGTGTGTGTGTTTTGGGGGAACAGTATTGAGGACTGGGGCTTTAATCTGTGTGATCTAACACTTATCTCTGGATAGATGTCAGAATTAAGTTAAATTGTAGGGTAACTAGCTGGTGTCAGAGCATTGCTTAATGGTGTTGGGGAGAACACCACACATGTTGGAATTGGATTCTAGGTCCTTTACCTTAAGGTATAGTTATTCAATTTTAAAATGATGAGCTTTCACATATAATTTTGAAATATGAGATTGGTACATTCATTGTTACTTATAGTAGATATTTATTTATAAGAAATCTGCAGCCCTGGCCAGTTGGTTCAGCAGTAGATAGAGCCTCAGTCCAACATGTGAAGTCTCAGGTTCAATTCTTGGTCAGGGCACACAGAAGAGGTGACCATCTGTTCTCCACTCTTCCCCTCCCCCTTTCTCTCAGTTTCTCTCTTTTTTTCCGATGGCTTATTTGGGCAACTTGGCCTTGGCTGCTAAAATAGCTCAGTTGCTGAGCCATGGAGGGGTGGCCCCAGATGGGCAGAATATAGGCCCCTAGTGGGCTTGTCAGCTGGATCCCAGTTGTGTTACATGTGGGAGTCTGTCTCTCTGCTTCCTTGCCTCTCATTTAATTAAAAAGAAAAAGAAAGAAATATGCTTTCTCTTCTTTTTTACATTTTATTAATGTTTCTTAATTACTCACTTGGGAATCAGCTCATGTTTTTTTCAAGTTGAAATAAAATACCTATCACCTGGATTTATTTGAAATTATAATTTTTTTTACTAACTTCGGACTCTTAGGGGGAAAATGCTGACTGTACATAAGTGATCAAGTGATTGTTATTATTTCTGTTTCTGTAGTTCTGGGAAATCCATGGGGAAGAGTTATAAAGTTTATAGATATGCTCTCTATTTTTAAGAGCATGACTTAGGGTATACAGTTCAGTATCATGTTCATTTAAAAGTGATTTCTACTAGTAATAATGGCTAAACTGATTATAAATGGAAAGTGCATATGGCCAATTGGTCACCACTGTGCTAAGCGGGTCATTTAAATTTTTTTTTTACAGGGACAGAGAGATAGAGTCAGAGAGAGAGAGAGAGAGAGAGAGAGAGAGGGACAGACAGACAAAAACGGAGAGAGATGAGAAGCATCAATCATCAGTTTTTCATTGCGACACCTTAGTTGTTAATTGATTCCTTTCTCACATGTGCCTTGACCGCAGTCCTTCAGCAAACCGAGTGACCCCTTGCTTGAGCCAGCAACCTTGGGTGCAAGCTGGTGAGCTTTTGCTCAAGCCAGATGTGCCCATGCTCAAGCTGGCAACCTTGGGGTCTCAAACCTGGGTCCTCCTCATCCCAGTTCGACTCTTTATCCACTGTACCACCGCCTGGTCAGGTGCAGGTCATCTTTTATGCTATGGGAGTATAACAAAGAAACTTGAGTTTCTCTATATTTTGTTGAAATGCAGATCCAAGAATATTTTCACCCCAGCATCCAAGAATGAAATAAGTAAGTACAATGAAGAGGAAATATGCTGTATTTCTCATAATTAAGTATAATTAATAAATATTTTTAAACAGAAAGAATAGACTTTCATGTCAATATCCACAATGGCAGGAGTATTTATTTTAAAAGCAGAAATTTCTATGTATGAACTACCACAGCAATTGAGGAGAAATTCAGAATAAAGGGCTCATTTTGTTCTTTCAGCTCAATTGTTTTCCAGTTTCACTATGCTAAAGCCATCATGCGTATTTGAATATTGCTATAAATTTATCTTGGGGAAGATAAGACAGAAAACTATTTTAATGGAACTAGAAACCAGAGTAATACACACCCGTGTCAGTATTTTTAAGGTGATGATCACAGAAAATGCCAGGTGGCAGGTGGCAAGATTGGAGACTGGTAGAGACCTTCCAATGAAATCCTCTGGCCTTTTTTAATTCCCTATCATTCTTACAGGGCGGTGAGATGTTGGTAGGAATTAAGTCTTGGCCAGGTTATATCAAGGCTTTCATCCATCACACATGTTATTCAGCTTCTGGTAGTGGCCTATCCTTGATAAAATATTATTTACCCAGCACTTTGTATTTATAAAGTACAGTATAGTTGTTAGTTAAACATGAGTATCTTCTTCTGAGGCTCAATTTGTTTAAAATGTATTATACTCTCTACTCCAAACTTTTGGCATTTTACTGATAAAGAAGCCTATATCAGTAAGGTTGGCTAATGAAGACTGTTAATCTAACAAATATATTGCAGACTTTGTCTCTATCAATTTGAAGAGATTTCTTTTCAGGAAAATATTTCAATGTTGACAGGAATCACATCATACAGCGCAAACAGATATTTAAGCAATTTTTTCAACTTTATTAATTATGGACACCTATTAAATGATTTCCTTGTAGATTGCATAATATCAGAATGGTCTGATTGAAGAACTGTTTTTTCGCTCATGAGATTGTCAGTAATACCATTACCTCTTGAAAGTGTCTTAACCATCATTTAGTCACAGAAATAAAATAAATGCCCTAAACAACAGCTTGAGAGGGATTTTTGATAGACATATAAACCTGATGTGATATGGTTAATAGGTTACATCAAGATATAAGGTTATGTGAGGGCACTTGAATTGGCAAACAAGCTTTGCATAAAGAAGTTTGTTCACAAAAATATTACCTAAAATTTTACAGATTTATCAATGACTGGCTTATTCAGTAATTTACATAATCCTGGAAAGAAGATGTTATAGTTAAAATAAATCAACATCAACTGTTGATTTACAAAAAAGAATCTTCAGAATAAAATTAAACACCACTGATAATTAGAAATTTAAATATTTTATAACCTTAGGCTAAAGTTTTATGATGTATATGATTTTCAATGTGCTGCAATAATTAGGTAATGTTATTATGAGAGAATTCTGAAATAACTAGAAAAGGTCAGATAGACAAAGAGCTCATTTAAATATGTAATGTGAGGTGTTGAGAATTTTATCTTATTATTTACCTTCTACAAGTCAACAAGTTATTAGTTTCTTTATGCTGTGATTTTATTTTAATTTCAAAATTATCTTATGTGATAAGTATTTTTATTCCCATTTGAAGAAATTGGGACTTTCTCACAGGTCTTTACACTGTACAATGCTCATTCACAACGGAGTAGGAAAATAATTAAACAGCAAGAAATGAAATATAAAAAAGGAAGCAAGGTACAAAAACTCCTTAACACTAAAGAAAATATTAAAAAACTGTAAAATGTTATCATTTATAAAAAGAGCATTCATTTTAAAGCAACATTACTTGTCAGAAACGCTATTATTTATGGAAGATTTAATCGAGGAAATATAGATTATATTCTTGGATGTCAGAAAACCTGGGTGATTGTAGAAACATTTAATGGTATAATAATATAAATTTTGTCTAAAGGGTATATGTTACAATTTGGAATATATGGCAAGGGAAAGAGGACTACTTAGTATTTGGGGAGACAATGAAATCTTACTTAGGTAAATAGACAGGGGTTTTGAATAAGAAAAAATAGTTAAGGTATATGGTTCAGGAAGGATAAGTTAGTGATGCAAATCTATGGGCTTCCTGAGAGTACCCAAATGGGCCTTAAAAAGCTGTTTATCATTACAATGAAACAGGGACTTGTTGGTTGGATAGAGACCATGAACCACATAGCCATCCTTTAATTTAGGGCATTTAATTTCAAAGGCTGCTGAGCCTTACATTACATATACATGTCCTATACCTAACCCTCCAATGTGTGTGCTGTTATCCTCTTTTTATAAATGAGGAAGCAAAACTCAGTGGTGTTGTGTAGCTTCCTCAGATTCAAACAAATAATAAATACTGAAAACTTAGATGTGAGTTCAGTATCTGATAGTAAAACCTTTGTAATGAATATAATTACTATTTTTACAGTCACTATCAGTAGTTGTTTGGTCCTTTTAATTGAATCAAAAATTGAAAAGTTTTAAGCTAATTTAAAGAAGAATCCAAAGTTTTAAATTATGATCCATTTTTGAACAGCTAGATACTAGCATTGAGCTAACTGTTCAAACTCTAGCTATACTCTTAACATGTGAAAAAAGAAAAAAGCAGAAAAGGATGAAGTGCAAAATAGTTAATCTGTGATGGTTATTGTCTAATTTCAAAACTCTATTTTATAACCTGGAATAATATTTTAAAATAAGGGAAATAACTGAGTATATGAAGTTAGAGAACTTCAAAGCAAGTGCTTAGAACAGGATCTGGCCCACAAGAAGTAATGTATAATCAGTTACAATGCAAAACAAGTATAAAAACAGAGAATGAGCATTTAGAAACTTTTATAGCAATTTGCAGAGTAATTTTATGTCTGTTAAAAATAATGATGAAAATGAACTTGTATTTTTGTTTTCAATTTTTAATTTCATTTATTTAATAATTTATTTTAATATATCTTATAGAAGGCTTGGTCTTTGATAGAGAATTAGTTCAGCTTTTTATCTTTTATTTTAAAATTTTATGCTTCCAGTATTTTAATGCATATTACAGAAATGTTGGTCTGCAATGGATTAGGGGAAATTATCTTTCATTACAAAGAGTTTGAGTAATATGGAAAGAAAGTTTTGTAGATGTTGTGAATCCTCAAGAGAAAATCAAGGTTAGCAATTAAATACTCAAATGAAGAAAGAGGTTAAAAACATAAGAAAAATGATGAACTGGACTATGGTCTCTGCCTGGGAGTTCCACCATGAAGAGACTAAGTATAGTTACAGGAAGAGGCCAACATCCAAAATTTCAAGTTAGACAGAAGGGCACAGACAAAAGGGTGAAAAAACACACAGATTGTAGAGGGAGAGACACACCTACATTGATTGCTGGTAAAGTCATCCAATAGTCCAAACACCTACAACTGTTACATTTGGGTTTTCTTGCAATCTGCTTTATTCTTTTTGGTGTGGGCAGGGAAGAGCTGGCTGGGTTTATTTCTCTCCATAGTGAGACTGGGCCATCTAACCTTCTGCAGCTATTAGTTCTGAGTCACAAGAAAGTATGTCTCTGTGAGACATTCCATAATTTTACCATCACCAGCATTAACAACAAAATATTAGCAAAATTTAATCTTAAACAGAAGGGTGAAATGTAGAACTTACAAAAACAATCACATTATGTAATAATGTTTATTTTTATATTGGAAAATATTTTGGGTTTATGAAAGTAGGATATGTGTTCCCAAATTAAAAAGGGCTATGACTCTACGATCTAGAGATGATCACATAATTTGAAGTGCTCCCGTGCTGTTATCTTCTCTGCTTGTATGTCTTTTAAAAATTTAAGAATTGCCTGAATTTTTGCCTGTATATATTTCTGTGTAGACTTCCCATCACCTATTATATAGTAGTTTTATAGTTTGCTAAAGCTGCCAACAAAGTGTACAAACTGGTCACTTAAACAACAGAAATGTATTGTGTCCCAGTTCTGGAGGATACAAGTTTGAGATCAAAGGGTTGGTAGGGTTGGTTTCCTCTGACGGTTCTGAGGTCTGTGAAAGAATTCCATGCCTCTGCCTTAAATTTTAGTGGTGCTCTGCCTATCTTTAGAATTATAACCCTTTTCTTTGACTTCATGTTTATATGGCATTCTCACTGTGAGAGTGTCTCTCTGTCCAAATCTAATCGTTTGATAAGGACACAAGTGATAATGTATTAGAGCCTTTATAAACTCATTTTAATTGATTATTTCTGGAAGACCCTGTCTCCAAATAAGGTTGTGTTCTAAGATATTGTGGGTTAGAAGGCATTTTGTGGGGTGGGATACAATTCAATCCTTAACAGTCACGATATTTTATCAATTCTTAAACTTCTTTGAATATCTCAATTCTAATAAATGGGTTTTATTCCTAAGGTAAACCATCTTTTCTTTTTTTATTTTATTTTTTACAGAGACAGAGAGAGAGTCTGAGAGAGGGATAGATAGGGACAGACAGACAGGAATGGAGAGAGATGAGAAGCATCAATCATTGGTTTTCTGTTGCTGTTGCGACAGCATAGTTGTTCATTGATTGCTTTCTCACAAGTGCCTTGACCGCAGGCCTTCAGCAGACTGAGCCATTCCTTGCTGGAGCCAGCAACCTTGGGTCCAAGCTGGCGAGCTTTTGCTCAAGCCAGATGGGCCTGCACTCAAGCTGGCAACCTTGGGGTCTCGAACCTGGATCTTTTGCATCCCAGCCCAATGCTCTATCCACTGCGCCACCGCCTGGTGAGGCCCATCTTTTATTTAAACATCCTCTTTTGTTAAAAATTTATGTTGAACCCTTTATACATAATGTTTCTATGAATATTATTACATAGAAATATTTTGTGTATCTTTAAACTTACTTAATTTAAATTTCTAAATATAGAAATACTTAGTATAAGACTATAGATATCTATAAGACTTTTGATATTTACTGCCCAATTAATCCAATAAAAAATTATGGGGTTTATAATTTAAACTATTTAAAAACATATGTGTAGCCCTTGCCGGTTGGCTCAGTGGTAGAGAGTCAGCCTGGAATGTGGAATTCCCGGGTTTGATTACGGTTAGGGAACACAGGAGAAACATCCATCTCCTTCTCTACCTTTTCCCCTTTCCTTTCTTTCTGTCTCTCTCTTCCCCTCCTACAGCCAAGGCTCCATTGGAGCAGAGTTGACCTGGGCGCTGAGGATGGTTCCAATGCCTCCGCCTCAGACGCTAGAATGGCTACAGTTGCAGAGGAGCAATGCCCCAGATGAGCCGAGCATCCCCCCTGGTGATCATGTCTGGTAGATCTCCCTCAGATGCATGCAGGAGTCTGTCTGACTGCCTTCTGGCTTCTAACTTTGAAAAAATACAAAAACAAAAACATATATACTTAAAATATTGAAACTCATTGTTTCTTTAACATGAATTTTATATTATAATAAAATCAAATATTTCCTATATTATTGTCCTTTCTCATATTGGCTACTCAATTACTCTGCTCATTTTTCTACAGGTGTGTGTTAATTATTAACTTGATAATTTATAACAGAAAGTTTTACATCATTTTCATGTCCATAGATCTTATTTTAATTGTTATGTTTGTATATGCAATATATAATCAAATATAAGATTATTCAACAATACATCTAGAATCATCATGTTTTTGTTTTGTTTTGTTTTTTGGTTTTTACAGAAACAGAGAGAGAGAGAGATAGGGACAGACAGACAGGAATGGAGAAAGATGAGAAGCATCAATCATCAGTTTTTTGTTGTGACACCATATTTGTTCATTGATTGCTTTCTTACATGTGCCTTGACCATGGGCCTTCTGCAGACCAAGTAACCCCTTGCTCGAGCCAGCAACCTTGGATCCAAGCTGGCAAGCTTTTGCTTAAGCCAGATGGACCTGCACTCAAGCTGGCAACCTCAGGGTCTCAATCCTGGGTCCTCAACGTCCCAGTCCGACGTTCTATCCACTGCACCACCGCCTGGTCAGGCTAGAATCATCATTTTTCATCAATAAAATTTCAGTCTTTAAAAATACCCAAGCCTGACCAGGCAGTGGCACAGGGGATAGAACATTGGCTTGAGATGCTGAGGATACAGCATCCGGCTTGAACTCAGGCTCATCAGCTTGAACATGGGGTAGCCAGCTTGAGTGTGGGATCATAGAGATGACCCTATGGTTGTTTCTTGGGCCCAAAAGTCACTGGCTTGAACCTTGGGTTCAAGGCTGCTGGCTTGTGCAAGGGGGTCACTGGCACAGAAGAGGCCCGAGGTCAAGGCACATATGAGAAAGCAATCAATGAACAACTAAGATGCTGCAATGAAGAATTGATGCTTCTCATTTCTCTTTCTTTCATTCTGTGTGTCCCTGTCAGTTCCTCTTTCTCTCTCTGTCTATAAATCAAAACAAAATGAAAATCCAAAATTTACACTATAGTAAATATTTTATAGGGAATATTTCGTATTTTAGATTCTGATGGGAAATATAATTCTAGTTATCTAGGTTGCTGCAGAAGGTGACTTAAATATCAAAGAAAGTTAATTATAAGTTCTCTCTGACAAAGAAAGGTGAAGAGACTTTCCAATGTCATAAAACTAGAAACTAGCAGAAGTGGGAATATAATTCAGGTCTAGTGAATCCCAATGCAATACTTTAGTGAGCAGACAGCTATGATATGTTGTGAAATAATAATTGCTAATTACTTTGGGTATTCTTTTCATCCTTAAAAGATCTAATAATGCTCACATCTTCATAAAGGTGTTTTATCCAAATGACAACAATACCCTATAAGAGGATTTTTCTTTAATATTATGTCAAGTGAATTTTTAAATTTTGATATTTCAGTAATAGTTCCAGCTGAATTCTCTGATGGCCAATGATGACTTTCTGTTTAAAGCTGGTGATGGGAGCAAAGTTGCAGAATGAAAACATTTATTATGTTTCTATTATGATGCAGACATTTGCCACGGTGTTTAATTTATTCCCTATAAAATTTCAATAGGTAAGAATTTTAAAGATTAAAAACTAAGGCTGAGATTGGTCTAAGTCAAGCAGAACAAGTAGGAGAGCCAAACTTTGAATTCACATCAAACCCCAAGGATCCCATTCTTCTTATGACACCACAGTGTTTTTGCACGCTATGACAGAACACATGGTAGTTTATCTTCTAGCCCCAAAAGCCTTTGAAGAATGCAGAGACAGGAACTCACATAGCATAATGGATTATGTTGAATACATTATTTAAATTAGCATCATTAGGCTGGAAACAGAGATGAAAGAAAATAGGATTTACTGAAGATATACAAAGTATTATTTATCCTCACATTACAATTTATTTATAGCTGTTTAATTGGCAGGGCATTGAGTTTCAGAGAAGTTAAATCAATTGTCCAAGATTGTAAAGCTAAGTAATATTTGAACTAGCACTGAAAGAACATATATCTGACCCCATAATTGGAGAACTTTTCTTAACTTTTTCTTCCTTGTTAAGATAGTTTTTTTCTGAATTGAAAGGGACCTATGGAAGGTTTATAAGAGTGATTTCTGATTAATAGATAATACACTATTTTACCATTGAGCAATAATGTCATCATGCAATTTGGAAAACAGTTCTAGGATTTTAATTTTTTTAAATATGTATTTATTAACAGACAATAAGAGTTCAGAGTGCATTAGTTCAAGATAAATCTTAAAGGCAGGTATAATTGTGGCTTTATCCACATAACACTTGATTTTTGACTTTTATATTTTAAATGCCTGGTTAGAGCTAATATGGTAGTGGCACTTTAATATCTGCATGCCTTAGATTTATCTGAAAAGATGCAGATATCATGTCTCCAACTCATATATGCGTCTTAAGTATCTGGAGAGAAGCCTCATAATTTTTAACAATCACCCAAAATAAAAATAAAAAGTACAGTTTTATGGAAAAGCAAAATCTGAAAATTTTATTTATAAGGCTAAATTTTAGAGCTCCATGGATATTTTTAATGGAAAAATCTCATTCTAGAGAAGTAATCCTCAGACTTTGGTGTACATTAGGATCACTAAGTTTGTTAAATTTTCATGCGTTAAGCTCCTCAAGCAGCCAATTCAGAAGGTCTTGGGAACAAATATGAGTGGGGTAGGCATTTAATTTTTAATAAGCTCACCAGGTTATTATTCTATATTACTTGGAAATTATGATAATGGTGTTGTAGTGTTATATGGAGTAAAAATTACTTATGAATTTATTGCTGAAATTATTTAGGAGTTCTAATGTACTTTTATTTGGTGGTTTTGATATAAAAATTGAATATTCTGCTTAGTTACATCTGATTAATATCTACTTTTTCACTGCAAGTATTAGAATCACGAATAGTTATTTCTGACCAAATTTTTTGTTTTTTATTTTATAGCCACTGAGGATCATATTAGTGGTTGGGTTTCTCAATTTGAGTTAGTTTCCAGAAAATTCTGAGTGAAGTTATGACCCACTTTCTAGTAGAAAATGTCGTGCCCTAATTGCACCCCAAGCTTTATCTTAATATCAGTCTGATTTTCCTCCTTGTTGCATTCATATTAAATGCAAAACCAAATTTCTTGTAAAGTTCATAAGGCACTACAAATCATAAATTGTGACATGGTCAAGTAAAAATAAATCAAGTAGGCCAATGCATATTAAAATGTATTCTAATTAAAATAATGTAATACTTAAAAACTTTTAATGCACAATTATTTCACATTAAAGATTACTTTTAAAGAACACAACACATTAGCCATAATTCAATACAGTTATCAATATGGTTTTCCTAACATAAAGAAGTATATTTGAAATATGTCTTCACTCTCTTCATCACTTACAATTTCACAATACTGGAAAACATTGGTCATCAATTATTTATCTGCTTTCAAAGAATAACAAAATAACACTCTTAAATATTATAATTAGATTTCTTTTAAAATCACATGATTAAAAATAATGTTATTGTCTAGGCTCTGAAAAACATACTCAATAAATCATTTATAGCCACTCTTTTCATTGCTTACTTTGGAAAACCCCTAGTGCAGTGGTTTTTAACCAGGGTTCTATCGAACCCTAGAGGTTCGATTAGTCAGTCTCAGGGGTTTGGAGAAGCCTCTGCTACGGAGGCCAGAATAAAGTAATACCGTAATTTGTTGTGAGTTCATGCACTTTGTTGGTTTTGTTCTTTGAGCAAGGTGATGTTCATGCACGGCTCATTTTGTGCACCAGTAAAAAAAACATATACCTATATCTTGAATTTGGAAAAAAAGTCATATTTTATTTATCACTAAAGAAGGGTTCAGTGAATGCGCATATGAAACTGGTGGGTTCAGTACCTCATAAAAGGTTAAGAACCACTGCCTTAGTGGGTTCCTCAGTTGAGCATAAACTGTATATCCTGAGTATTTCCAGACTAGGATTTTTCATAGTGGTGTAAGGGAGGGTTAAGTTTCAATAATTTTAATATGGAAGAAAATTCATAAAAGAAGTTAAATGTGTAGGTGCATGCCATAATAATTAAGTATTTTTATAGCTGACTGCAACCTTTATTAAGCAATGTGCCAAATGCCAGGCTGATTTACATAATGGATTTTGGGGAAGAAGTTACACACACCAAAGTAATGGAACACAATACAAGTCTGCACAGTGCGTGTCCTTCATGCAGGCCGTAGTGATAAATATACATGCTTTTACAAACCACATGACATTATGTTGCTTAGTCCTTTGTGACTCACCTGCCAATTTGTTGCCTATCATTTACTTTTAGTTGTGGTGCGTGTGCTTTGAGTAATCTCAACAGGTCTCTGCCAGTGAAGTTTTCTTACCAAACATTTCTCTTTTTCCTGTCTGGGGATTTAAGTGGTTTGCTTTTAAAGTATATTGTACTTATTTTAGTAAATGTCCCAAGGAGATTCAGAGTAGGTCCTAGGACTGAGGTCTTCCATCAATGTGTTTGCTCTGTATGCTCCTGTGGTGTTCGCAGTTCCCATTTCTATAAATAACTGCTGAAACATTTGCAGTAACACTTTTATTGTCTTTAACCTTATCTCTTGTTAAAAAAGAAAGGAAAGAGAAGCTTTTCTCACTCTCTCTGTTTAGATGCCTGTTGGCTCTCAGCAGATAGGCAGCAGTACTATAATACTACTCTTAAAACTGCATCCCTGTTTCCATCAGAGTTCTCACTCAGGCTCTGCCATCAAAGCACAGGTGGGTGACCGATAGTTAAATGGCATATCACCAGGGATCAGGATACAATATCCTTACTACATAAAATAACTTGGCCAGTTTAAGCTGAACAAGCACATAAAATTACCTTTCTTTTCCCAATTTTTATTTTGAAGCCAGTGTTTAACAATGGCCCTTTACAAAAGAACACATTAAAACATCACCCCATCATTGCAGGTCTTAGTTTTCCAATGGTGAAATTGAGAGTGCATGCACAGGGGGTGGGCACTGTGCCTTTTCCAGAAGAGACAAAACTGTAATCTTGTCTTAGGCACTCAATTACAGCTCTGTGATGGAGGTAGTGGTCATTAACACCAGAGCTGCTCTGAGCACCCCCAAGGCATCAACACCTGGATAGTCTTTTATCCCCTACCTCATCATTTCCAGTGTGGTATTTTTAGCACCTGACAAAGCTGGCATGCTGGGCATTTGTCCCTCCTACTTCACTACCTCTCACCCTCTCTCATTTTGAGGCATACAGGCACTGGTGTAACAGATGAATAGTATGCTAGCACTAGAGAGATGTCTGTACTGCTTCTGTACCTCCATGTATATATTCTGAGCTTGACCAGAAGAAGAATCAGAGTAGAGAAGAAAGAATTTGCTCATATTGAGGTTAGACTTCAAGTCTATTGGGTGTGGTAGTCATTTAATTTGGCAGGAGTAACAATGTGATAAGCAAGTCTTTGATAAAATCTCTCTAACTAGCAATATATTTGAGGCTTTTCTTTATGGGAGTCCAGAAAACAAGGACTACTTGTGGGAATGAATCCATTTTAAGTGTACCAAATATACAATTATAAGGCATGAAGTCTAAATTAAAGGGCTTTATGTTATTGAATTTTAAAAATGGTTCCTATCTTTTGACACAGTTTTTATTCAACCCATTCAGAAATTATCGTTTTCAATCATGATCCACTTTCAACATTTTTGTTAATATATATACATGCCAAATTTATGTCTAAAGCAATCAATTGTGAAACCACATTTCTGTGTTCTCCAAACTATCAAACTACTGTCAACACATTTTTGTGAATAAAATTCTTATTAATCAGCATAACTGTTTTGTATCTAATTTAAAAAAGCTAAAATTCAAAAATTCTGTATTTATTGTTTCTTCTTATTACCAATTAAGAATAGGGTTTTATGTTGGGTGTGTTTTTAATAAAGGCACATTTTAACTTTCACAATATGTTATGGACACTTAATTATTAGAAAACTCATTGGCACTTGATGATCAGTGTACTAGCCCAGCTCTCATCAGGCTGTCCCTCCTGCTCCAGATCAGCTATCACCAGCCAGAACCTGTTATGGTTCCAGATTCTGCTTGATGGTCCCCACTCTACTGAAACCACTGCTTCTTTTGGCTACTCTGCAGCTCCTCATATTCTGGGTTTGCCTTTCAACTCAACTAAGATTGTGGAAAAATGGCTGGGGTTTAGACTGTGGTCCTGAGAAAAGTCTTTTGTGCGGACTTTGAGATGCTGGGTCCTGTGGGGCAGGGGCAGAACGCTACCCTTGCAAGCACTAGAAAAGATTGTTTAAAGGAAAACAGTTGATCCTCATGGCCTTTCCTTACATACCTGAAAGGCATTGGTTAACTACCCTTCTATGCACCTGAACCCAGGCTCTGTTAATTTACCTAATGAGCAAAGAGGCCAATAAATTCGATGAGGCTGCAGTGACCTGGGGTCTCAATCCTAGAGACTGGGAGTCCCCTGTACCCATCTTTCTTTGTAAGTTGTGTCTTGTGTATGTTTTTTCTACAGTCCTGCAGTGCCTTCCTTTCGTTCACGCCCATGGCTGAGCTGGTCTCGGCATAACATCTTTATTATTATTATTATTAACAATTTTGGTTGCATGATGATGGGAGTGTTCTTCATGAGAACCTGCTGTGGGGGACATAATTGACCTGCAGCTCCCAACTGCTGTACCTTTGGATATGCTACAGTTTTCATATCAAAGCTGCGCCAGTGAGTATGAATGATGTGGTTATGAGAATCAGACCATTCCTGACAGGGCAGTCTTTGATCTTGGGACTCCACAGCAGCCTGACTCCTCAGCAGCCTATCCCAGACTTTCCCAGAACTGTGTTGTGACCTGAGACATTTCTTACCCAATCCTCTTCATCCTTCTCTCCCATAGCTGTAGGTTTACATCTTGATTTCATTGCTCTCTCCACCTACTCCTACGTCTTCCTCTTTTTCTTTGGTATCATAATATATATAGTAAAGCTAAAAAAGAGAGGTTATAGAATTTTTCAAATGTACTTGTTCATAGAGCCTTACTTTTAGAAAACCTTTTGGGGAATAATATCATTCAACATTGTTTGGGGAATGGTCATGTAATTTTTGAACAGTAATTCATTACCTTCACAGTTTGCTACTTCTTTTCTAATTAATCAGGATATACAAAATGAAATTACAGAGTTTACTGCGATTAAGGCAGGAAGCACTTCTTGTTAAATTGATGTTAGATGGTGGTGTGGGGAGATGACTGCACCATTAAAAGGATGAAATGTGGTCAATTCAAAGAAGAGAAAGGAAATGATCATGTTATAGATGTCTTCAATGTACCAAGTTATATAGGTAAGCTTCCACATAACAGTAAGCTTTGTCTGACCCTAAAAACTTTACATGAAAGCTCTAAGTCTGATTATTATTAAAACAACTTATTTAGTAATTTTAGCCTTGTACAGTGTACTATTATGAAGGAAGTGCTATTTTATATTTTCTATAAAAAATTGTGTTCTTCCATTACCATTTGATTAATTTGTATTTTACTCTAATTTGGAAATAGATTTAAATATTTATTTTAACTAATTGAGAATCAATCAATTTTATCATGTGTGTCTTTTAGGAAATGTGCTTTTCCGTTCTCTTTTTGCTTTCTCTTATAAAAGCTTATTGCAAATTAAATGCATTTAAGCCTTATAGATTCCTGAAGTATATTTAGATAATAACCTCTCATTTTCTTTCATGATCCCCCTTTTGACTTCTTGTTATGTTCTTATTTTTATAAGTCTAAATGGGATATTTTATAGATTTAATAGAAGCTGACAGTCTGATATTTATTTGGCTTTATATTTGATTGAATCAGTACATTGCTGAGGTTGTGCCCCATAAAGATCAGAACAGACTGAGGGCACTGCTAACTAGCTAGTTGATTATAAAGAGTCAACAATCAAAATTAATGTTAAACAAAAGGTCATGGTTATCAAAATAGGTATGCAAATGAAAGGCTATCAGCAAATGATTTATTGCTTTATAAAGTTTTCTGACTTTACTTATGTAGGTGTCACACAGAGATCCAAATATACTATTCATATATAGGCAAACATGGGTTGAATTCCTTTTGATAGTGTATTGAACAACTAGTTGGGATTGGATATTTATTTATTCAATAATTAATTATTTTATTCATTTACTATGTACAAGGCACCATGTCAAGGGACTGTGGATACTAGTGGGATAAACAAGAAGTAGCCCTGATGGCCTAGCTATTTTTCCAATGAACTTTCCTAAAACAGACCATCTATTTGGGTCTCTTAATACTGGTTCACATTCCTATGACCATGTTCTTTCTAGCACTCCAAATGACTCATACTCCTAGACTGACTACCTGGGTATTCTTCACTTTTTACCTAAATAGTTGTGTTTCTTCCCATCATCATCAGCTTTAGCCTAATGAAAAAATTTCAAAGCAATAGTGCAATTATTTTCCTCAAGAATTCTAACATTTTAAATCAATGGAATATAATCAGCCCCTCCCCCCTCTTTTTTTATAACTTAGATCCTTTTCTAATGCTTAGGTTGCCTTTTGTGCCTGAGCTCAGGCAGTTTGCTAGAGAGCTGTCTAAGAACCTCACTAAGTAGATTAGTGAATGTAATGAGAAGTCATCTACTGGAACAAACACCACACCAAGAATTAGCAAAATTAGAGATCTGATTCCATTAGAGCTACAGAGTGAAAATACTATCTGCTCACACTACTTCTCAAGGTGTTTGTGAATTTCCAATAAGGTAATGTATATGAAAATTATTTGAAAAAATATAGGATGAAAATATTGTTGAATAAGGATCTATAATGTGCTGGACATGCTTTCAAACTGGGATTCCAGTGAGTCCTTTGGAATAAACCTATGAAGTGGCCAAGACAGAAGCTTTCCCTCAGCTCTTACCCAGCCCTGCAGCGGATCCACCCTATCTTTGGTGTCACCGCAACACAGTTTCACTGTACCACAGTGGAGTTTTAGTAGCAGGACTTGATAGCATTGGATAATGCTAGTCATGTGTTTTTATTTCTGTTTCCTATCAACTTCCATTTTGGACAACAGAAAGAGGGGATATTTAACTTGTCAAGATTACTTTGTTGCTCGTCCAGTTTAAAGATGTGTTAAACAAAGGACTATTACTAAAGAAAGAATGATTGAGAATAAAACTACATAATAGAAATTATATTAATTCATTAATTACACAATATATCAATCAATTGTCTTTTTATAAAATATCGATTATAAAACAAATAAAAAGCATGGGATGGCATGACATATTTGAGGTACTTTTCCTTTCTCTAAAAATTTAATTATTACCATTATAGTTAAAGGGAATGCTCCAAAGGAAGGCATTTCTTGGCTGCTAAGCTAAAAGTGGAAGGAGTTTTGTTGAACATTTATTTTTTATTTTGGTAAAAAACTTATGAATAGAGTTGTAATGATTTCTTTAGTCACTGAAGAATACCATTGACATCTTAGATTATAGACAACATAGTCTTGTACAGTATTTAAAAAAATATTGCCTTGTGCCTTTGGGAGCTTTTACAGTTAATTTATTTTCTTTGAAGCTGTTTCTAGTTATTGCACCTTGTATGCTCTTGATGACCATCTGATTATTTTGCCCAGTCTTTCTTTTCCCAGTCTGTGAAAGAGGCATTGAAACTATGCTTTTCATTAAGCATAAAAGGCATGGGGAAAATAGAAATCTCTTTTGTGAAGTACATGATGTTTCCCAAGATATTATAAATAAATTGAAGAACTGGAAAAACTAGTCAGAAACAGAAATGCAGCTAATAAAATTAAATATATATGAATGAATAAACAATTTAACAGAAAGTCTACAGTAACCTAGGGGATTAAAGGGATCAAATCAGTTCCTATCACCATTGAAACATATCTCCTAAGGGAGTTTGCAGTTTTTTTCTGCAATTGTAGGTGATGATAATTAAAATATTAGCTGTAGGTGATGATAATTAAAATATTAGCATGTTTAGCCTGACCTGTGGTGGCGCAGTGGAAAAAGCGTCGACCTGGGAACACTGAGGTTGCCAGTTCAAAACCCTGCACTGGTCTGGTCAAGGCACATATGGGAGTTGATGCTTCCAGCTCCTCCTCCTCCTCTCTCTCTCTCTCTCTCTCTCTCTCTCTCTCACTCTGTGTCTCCTCTCTAAAATAAATAAAATTTAAAAAAAATTAAAAAATATTAGCATTTTTTCAAGTTAAAGAGAAAATAGCCAGCCCTGGTGCATTAGCTCAGTTGGTGAGAGCATCGTCCCATATGCCAAGGTTATGGGTTTGATTCCTGGTCAGGACACATACAGGGATCAACCAGTGAGTGCATGAATGAGTAGAACTGCAAATTCATATTTATCTCTCTTTCTTCCATTCTCTCTGAAATCAATAGTGTTTTTTTAAAGGAATAATGTCATAGATAGATCAGTGAATTCACGTTTATAACAGGGATGTTAATGTGCAAAATAAGAATGTAGAATGCAAAAGAATATGGATATATAATTAGAAGGAGTTAAGAAATACAAATGTAGAGAGTTATAAGTAAATAACTTTGTAATGAAACTTTTATTTGATTAACACCCATCATATATAGAAAATATTTTCTATGTATTATGTTGGTATCTTAAGTTTCCCTTAGTAGTGGTCAAAATTCATATTTTGTCAGTATGAATCACTGCTACATTGAGACTGAAGTAAATTACAAATTCTTCTAAGAAGTTTTATTTATTTTCTTATACTGCACAGTGATTTAAAAGGCAGGTTTGAAGCATAAATTTATTTTAGCTTCTGCAGGCTCTATTTGGTTATGATATTATTGATCTATGACTGTGTATAAATAGTATGTGGCCACTGAACAACTATATGAGACAGCAGTAAAAAGCAAATAGTTGTGTCAGAAAGAAAGAAAAGAAAAAAAAAGCTTCTAATAAAACCTAATATTTTTGCAATTCAAAATAACCAAATATGGTAAATAAAAATATGAGTACTTTTAAAAAAAAATTCCCATTTAATCTTATTATTGGTCTAGAGAAAAGATATAATTATCAATATCACAGGATCTAGTTAAGATGCAAAGCAATGATACAGTACAAATACTTTGTAAACTAAACTGCCAAATCAGTGGTAAGTTCTATTGTTTGTGAATGCAATGACTAGAGTTGTGAGATGAGATTGGTCTCTTCCTTTATAGACAGAACAGTCATAGTACAAAGGTATGACCAGATTAAATTAGCACAAGCACGGAGAGAAAAAGATTCTTCTGTCCTAACGAAGAGAGAGATCACTTCTGAAACTTTTTCAAATGCACGGGGTGGTGGATTTGCCTGAAGACTCAGGGGCAGGAAGCATGTTAGTTTTGTGCCAACTAATTTAAACATGCTTCTTTTACTTGCCTCTACGACTATTTTTAAAAAAACAGATGTCTGGATAACTGGGAATCCTTCAGCTAACTGAAACAAAAATTCTGAGGATGGAAGCATGGTGCAAGTGGTATTACTAAATTCATTCAATCTGTCTGAAAATATAAACTAGTCTGAGATAAAAATGCTTATGTTTGAACAATATGCAAGATATTTAGTTATTAATAATTCTAAGTAAAAAATATTTTATAAATAATATTTAGTAGAGAGGCCATTAAATGCTAAATACCAGTGTTGTTCAAGTCTGGAACATATATTCATGTCATATCTAAAAACATTGTATAATTCTAAATCTCTATGCCAACATAAGGTTTAAGTCACACTATAGTTTGTGGAAGTTTACTAAATATTTCATGTTTCTTGGCATGGTGTCTCAAGACCTACTAGGTAGTTATGACTGTATTTATTTTATTTTCATGGATGTGATCACACGTTGAGTAGGTGTGACAATTTATGTCTAGAATAACTCTTTCCCAAAATTATTACTGTATATTGAAGCCCTATTTTTCTGCTCCAAGTGTATTCTTAATATTAACAGTTGTAATTAATCTGTCCTTTGGAGAGGCTATGAACAATTTTGAAGAGCATACTGTATATTTAATCAGGAGGAAGCTTTCCTCACAATCCCAGACAAAAAAATATAGCATTAATTGAATTGTGTTAGTTTCCACTAATTGCTGATACTATCTCCATTTTGCTGCTTTTAAAGTATATTTTTAATATGATAGTGAAAAAAATAATATGGACTGTAAATTGCTAAGGGAGTCACTTAAAATGGACCTGGAAGCCACTAGGGAAAGGGGCCTATGCACATCTCATGTCTGGTCCTTTGAAGTATTTTTAAGTTGCTGACCTGTTGCTAAACTCAGCTCAAGGCCAAACAATGAACATTTTGGATCAAGAATTCCTACACAGACACATATGAACTTTATTTCCTCCTCATCATGGTAACTAGACCATCTTCATTCTTTACCTTGAAAGGAACCAAATCCATTTTGACTGCCAGCACCCTTCATTTACATGCTGGGCCTCACCAATCTCAACTGACCTAGCCTGTGTTCTTCATTTACAAAAAGAACCTAAAAAGAGAATGATCCTCACAGTTTTTTCCTTTATAAAACCTGCCATTTTTCTTCTCTTTGGAGTTTGAACCATCTGGATTGCAATTGCTCCTCTGCTCAAATAAATGCTTTATTTTATTTTATTTTTTATTAAAGTCTAAATTTTTGGTTAACAAAATAATGAAGATAACATATTAAAAAATACTTTGCTGTAATTCCTTCTTGAAAACCTAATCTTGGAGGAAATGCAAGATACTTATAAATGTAAAAGCAAAGAGTAAATAATTAGAAACTATTCTTTTAAAGGAACAAATATATATGAAATATTTCTTTTTGAAAACACTAAACCAACTGGTCATATATTATTATGCTGGTTACCTACCTAGGAGCATATGGCCTGGCATGTGAAAGTCCCGCAGATGTACCCCTCACTTCTCCATTCTTTCCCTTCTCCTTTCTCTCTGTCTCTCTCTTCCCCTCCCGCAGCCAAGGCTCTATTGGAGCAAAGGTGGCCTGGGTGCTGAGGACAGCTCCATGGCATCCACCTCAGGCATTAGAATGGCTTTGCTTGCAAAACCCCTGATGGGCAGAGCATCGCCCCCTGGTGGGCATGCTGGGTGGATCTGGTGGGGTGCATGCAAGAGTCTGTCTATGCCTTCCTGCTTCTCACTTCAGGAAAAAAAAAATCGTTTTATATTTTATAAAAGGAGGTTTTATTTACCTGCAGGCACTATATTTATGTTGGGAAAATTTTTTACAGCTATTTTATGGTCATCAGTCATAAAATTGATAAGATTTTCTTAAAATTGAATATTTTAGATTATTATATTATTGTCTTTTATATTCATGGTTTATAAATATGTGAGAGACTTGGGAAAATGTCTCATTAAAAATTACAAATTATTAAAATGTTCAATCTTTTGGAACCTTAAGAGGTCAGTCAAAAGCATATGTCTGTGCTCACAAGGTGGAGAATATACTTAATTTAGAATAAGAGAACTAATTATAGACCCATAGAAAACTTATAATAGGACCCAAAGTTGTACTTCATAAACTTAAAAGATTTTTGTTATATCAACCCAGAAATTTACAGATGAAGAAACCATCAAAAGCTTGTCTTGAAGTTACTGCCATGTATATATAACTAAAATAGGTTTTATTGGAGGCAAATAGAATATATAGCCTATAGAGTTCAATGTAAGTTATACATATACTGTTTCATTTATACTTAACCATTTTAATAGTAATTTATTTGGGTAGTAGTTAATATTTCTTGGAGAAGAGCCAGAGAGACAGAGAGAGAGTAATTATGATAATACATTCAGTTACTAAATAAGCTGAATACTTCCAAGCCACCAATGATACTGCTGTTAACAACGGTGGCTTTGCTAGTTAATCAGATGTTTTGCCACTGGGAATTGCCCATTTGAATTGAATCTGACTGAAGCTTCTGCTTCACCTCAAATGTAATGACATAAATGTGTCACTTATTAAGGACTCCAGGAAAAATGCACATGACATTCACCCTCAAGCAACTAGATCTACTATGCAAGTATCATCCCCATTTATGGTATGATAATAAGTCATTCATTATTTGAATAATGATTGAAGAGTGCTTTGCATATTTAATAACATATATTTTTCTTTTGAATATGCTTTGATTTGAGCTATATTAGAATTTTAATGTCTAGGAGCACAGACAATATCATTTAAGAAAGTGAATTTGTTTTGCTAGTATTTCCCAGAAGTGGAAATGAAAAACTCATTTGTAAGTAAAATGTGAGCTATTTTATCCATGTCTTTCCAGCCATAATGCCATGAGTTGGAAAAAAAATTATTCTTTGCTTAAATCTACTTTAGTTTATTTGAATTATTTTATATTTCAATTGACTTGTGGTTTAATTTTTTCTGAAAATTACATCTGTTAATTAACCTGAGGCAGTCTTCAAATAAACACACTGTGACCTTTAAACAAGATTGTGTTCTTGGTGTAGTGTTTCCAATGTATTGATTTTTTGCAGCGAATTTCAAGGTTGTGAAAAAAAAGAACACAAGCAGCATATTGTGGATTGGTATGAGAAATTGTATTCTCTACCTCTTTCAGTAAGATGAGACAGATAGCTGCCAGAATATTGACATTGTATGAATGGGGGGGGGGTGGTCTTTGGGTTCAGGATAGTCCTTAGGAAGAAGACAACCATCTGCGGCAAACAACACTTTGCTGTGGTGCAGCAGTTGTAAGGTCATGGTAATAAACAGGAATCCACAAACATGAGAGCACCAGCTAAAATTTGTTAATCATATGTAAATAGAAACCATTCTTTAAATATGCTTTTGAAAATCAATAGGATAGAAGTTCATTTTGAAAGATAAATCTCAATTGTCTTTATGACTAATGATAAGAAGCTCCAATGCTTAACAGTTCAAACTAAAAAAAACAAAACAAAAGCAAAAAACCTCAACCAAGAATAGTTCAAAGGAAATGATATCTATGTTCTTAGAATGCCAGTGAAAAAAATAATGCATCTTAAAAATAGCTTTACAACAATATAAAGCAAATATGATCTAAAAAATTTCTTCCTTTTTTCCGTCAGTTTGATTGCTGGTAGTGACCTGTTAGTTTCCCCTGGGTCTGCATTATTCACAGCCTAAGCCTTCTGCAGACAAAACTAGGTCACCTTAATTACCTGTGGAAATGAGGTATACTTGTGAAAGTTTCACTGTGATAATTACTCCAAAAAAATGCCAAAATAGTGTATGCAAACCTTGGAGGAATGTGCTATAAATTATTGCACAAACCAAGATCAATCAAACCAATGGTTCATTTTTTCTTCCAATTCTCCAACATTCCTTCATAATAAAAATGCAACCCCAGCAAGGCAATACATTGACATATACCTATGAATTAGTTGTGTAGTTTTTTTTTTTTTCTTTTCTCTAAATTCCTTTGCTTTATTTAAGAAAATCAACTGACTATTGTAAAGGAACAAAAGACAGCTAATCACTTTTGTAGAAAAATCTAAAGTGATAGCACAAAACCTTTCCTAAACAGCATGTTTTTTTCCATACAGACATTTCTGTAACTGTCATTTTTTTCATGGAAATAAAGTGAGGAAGATTAGAAAATGTATAGTATATTTAAACAGGGAGGGAATAAAAGGTAGAAGAAATGTTTTGCACTTTTATACAAGTAGTTATAAAATATTTTAGCTATCTGTTCACCAATGTATTTAAAATAATAACAGTTCCATTGAATATTCAAAAACCTGGTAGAGATTCCTAATGAATGATACCATGTGATAAAGACCAAAGTAACATTACAATTTGAGTAACATTGGCAATTATGAACTCTAGGATTCCTTGAAAGTTTTAATGAATTAATCTGTAACTCTGGTCACTAATTAATATGAAAGATCATTCTTTTTAATAGTTGTAAGGAAATTAAATTTTTTTATCTTTCCTCCAGTGTGAGATCCCACAAAACTTCTAAAAGAAGACCCACTGAGATAAAAAAACAAAAACAAGTCACCAGTTTTAAGCTTGCTAATAGGATTTCACTTAGGTCTCATGTTTACAGAAACTGTGAGAGTATCTACCAGTAATTTACTTACTAGCTTTTAAATTTATGTGCTTTAAAGCCAAAAATCACCCAGATGTATCATCTGAGATTGTAGAATGGCTCACTGGAGTGTGGTGTTGCACTTTAGTGACATGATATAGTTATCATACTTTCTTTGACTTCTTTTATAGTAGAGAAATTTACTTGTTAATTTCTTGCATTACAATATTGCCTTCTATTTCTACAGTGCTTTTATCTACATTTTCTCCTGTGAGCAGGCCCGCAATATCTGAGGCAGGAATTATTATCCCCATTTTAGCGATGAGAGTTTAAAAGCCGAGAATGTTGATATGATTTTTCCAAGGTCATAAAACTAGTAAGTGAAATGCTCTGAACTGAGTCATGTGTGTTTTCTACTCTAGTGAAGCTCTTGGTCCCCACTTGCAAGTTGTGAAGTGTAATCAGTGTTTTCACATCCCTGGTCATGTGTTATAAAACCCCAAACCATATTACAGACCCAAATCCAAAACGATATCAAGAGTATTGTGATGTGAGGACTTGTATATCTGTATTTTCTAAAAATAACACTGTTTATGAGCAAGAACTTCAGTCCTAAACAATACCACTCTTTATTTGTTGATCCATTTGTTTCCATAGTTTTAGAGTTGTGGTTAAAAACCACAAACCATTAAATTTATCATCTTACTATTTTTAAGTGTTTAGTTCTGAAGTGTTAAGTAAATTTACATTGTTGCATAGCATATTTCTAGAACTTTTTCTTTCATCTTGTAAAACTGAAACTCTAAACCCATAAATTCCCCCGTTTTGTTTCAATTATTTTATTTTGAAGTACTTTCAAACCGCTAGGAAAGTTGAAAGTACAGTATTAGAAAGCTTTTCTTTCCTTAAAATATTTAAAGTTAACTTTAGTTGCAGTATATTTTCTACAAACAAGGCTATTTTCCTGCATAACTGGAACACAACAATCCAAGCCAAGAAATTAACATTAAAGCATTACTACTATCAAATGCACAGTTCTTGTTCAAATTTTACCAAGTATTTTAATAATGCCTTGTGTAGTAATAAGATCTAGTTGAGTATCACTTACTGTATTGATTTTGATGACCTTGACTCTTACAAAGACAATAGGCCTCTTTCTTGAATTTCTCTCAAATTTGGGTATATTTTCCCCAATTTAAAATCAGATTAAGTCTTGCAAGAAAATCATAGAAGTAATGCTGTATTCCTCTTAATAAATTCTGTTAAATGGTACATGATTTTGATTTGTCCTATTACTGATGAGGTTAACTTTGACCATAGATTAAGTGGTGTTTGCTAACTTTCTCCTCTATAAAGATATACTTTATTTATTTTATTTTATTTTAGTGAAAGGAGAAGAGACAGAGACAGACTCCTACATGTGCCCTAACTGGAATCCACCCGGCAAGCCAACTATGGGGTATGCTCTGCCCATCTGGGATCCCTACTCTGTTGCAACCAAAGCCATACTTTAGTGTCTGATGAGGAAGTTATGGAGCCAACCTCAGTGCCCAGGGCCAACTTGCTCCAATAAAGCCATGGCTGCAGGAGGGGAGAAGAAGAAAGAGAGAGAGAAACAAGAGGAGAAGAGGCAGAGAAGCAGATGGGTGCTTCTCCTGTTGCCCTGAATAGGAACAGAACCCAAGAATTATAATTAATCAGTGTTTTCTGGAGAGGTACCTTGACACAATGTATGTTTCTGGTTTCTTATCAATCTTTTAAATGTTAGTTTTAGTATTTTTTGATGTTTACTGGCTAAAATAATGATGACTATGAGAGTAACTAAATGTGATGTTGTAGTTTTTAATTTCATTCTCCTCTTATTAGTTGGCCTTCTATTGTATGAAAGAGATTTCACTTCTTTCCATCTATTTATTTGCTTATTTATGTCTCAATGGTCTCATAGATTCCTATTTTATTCAGTGGTTTATAATCTGTTAGTCTCACTATTCTTTTGATACTGGATTCATCCTAGATTAGCCAGAAAAAACTTTTTGATGTATTGCATTAGTTATGGGGTTCTTCATTACTTTTTGCACAAGAATATTTTGAGAATGTTCAGTCATTTCTTGTATCATTCCCTGCCCTTGCTTTGCAATCAGCAATTTTTCTGTGAAACCTTAGCTCCTTTTTATGAAGAACATATTAGTAAACCAGGATCTGAGTTTCAGGTCTCTCATTGTTGTGGGAAGGAGGTGGGTCACCTCTCCAGGCCTTTGTGGCGGACACCTAGTTATATCATATTTTATTTTTATCCTTCATATGCATATTTAAAATTATGTGTTCATACAAATATTTCCAATTGCAGTCATAACCATGGTTTATTCTGGTGTTATTCCTCCTATACTTTTAACTTCTTTCATGTACAGTGATAAATATTTTAAATATATTTTTGTGATAAATATATAGCATATTTATGCTTTATATAAAAATGTACTTTGTGTGTATAAATCTTCTTCATATGTGCCCATTATTTGTCATCAATGCTGCCTCACCCCTTCTTTCACACATGCTGTTGTCAGCTGTGGTCAGGCTCCAACAACCTCAGCCAGCTCCATTATGCCTCCTTCCCCACACTAATGTTCACCTTGTTCAGTTTCACATAATGGCTTGAGGGCTAAACATTTCTGTTAGGAAGGAAAGGAAAGAAAAAAGGGGAAAGAAAATAAAAGGAGAAAATAGACAGGAAGGGAGAAGAAAGGCAAGAAACTAATCAATACACAACATCTTAAGAGCAGGCTAGGTTTTTTTTTCACTGAAGACCATATCTAACACAGTGACTTTTACTGATTAGTTCATCAATGCTCATTATGTGGATGTTGAAAGAATGAAGGAATGAATAAAGGACTTCGCAGCTTACAATGAAGTCTGAGAAATATTTTACAACTATTAATATTGTCCAAAATATGGTGACAACTTACAATTTAAGACAATTTCTTATTCCCAGTACTAAACCAATGATCTCCCAGTAACTATAAGAATTTAAAATTCCAAAAAGTTTATGTATGAAAGAACACAACAATATCTAATGCTAAGTATAAGCTGCATAAATGTCTTTAATGCATATTTAGAAATAAAGTTACTGAATCTCCTTTCGTCCCCTTGTCTCTTTTCCTTCACCACTTTCCTCAAGTGAATAATACTAACTTTTAGTCTCACAATATGTTTTTTTGGAGATAGATAAAGGTTTGAGCTTTATTCTTCACTTAATGACTATCTGAGGTTGCATGTACAAAACGTTTCACCTCAGTGCTCAATATTTTTTTATATAAAACTTTTAAAATGATCAATTATTGTTATTTATTTAAACTGTTCAGTTACTTTTTAAGTGTTCAGTACTTTTTAAGTAGATTTAGTGGTCAATTTTCAGCACTTTTACTAATAACCTTTCTACTCATTTGAATTATTCTGGTGACTTTCTATTCAACTTAGGAAACTAAGATAATTCCCATGACTTTGCCAACAGAGCCTTCAAAATTAATACTTTGAGGCCTATATTCTTTGATTCCATTTTACTTCAGAAGTTGCACTTTGACGTGACCTAGGTTTGAAAATATCTGATGAAATTCAGCAGAAAAAAGTTTATTAAAATGCACATAAAAAGTATAGATAACATTGATGTAATTAGATGAGGGAATATAGTTACATAACAGAATACATATCATATAATTTCATTTATACAATGTACAAAGACAGGTAAAGCTGCTCTATGTTTTTGGACACAGCATTGGCTAGGCTGTGACAGAAGGAAGCAAAAGGAGGCTTTTTGGAGTGCTTATAGTTTTATGTTTCTTAATCTGAAAGCTTATTGCAAGGATGTGTTCAGTGTGTGAAAATTCAACACACTGGCTTTGTAATGCCTGCACTTGTGTTTGGTATGTTATCCTTCAATAACAAGTTTTAGAAAAAATTATGTCCATCTTCCATAACACAGAAACAATTATTTTCTTGAGTAGGATCATCTGTTTATCAAACTTCTATTTCTACTAAGATATAAAATGTATAGCTTTCTACTACATTTCTGAAAAGAATTTTGAAAAGATCTCACAGAACTTGTAAATCATTCATTAGAACATGTGTTTTAGGGCCAAGAACTCAGGAAAATTTGAGGTGGATTTGGCAAGGTCATTTGTCATTTTCAAGTCAGCATGGTTTTGGCACCAGCTTGTTCGCAAAGACTGCCACTGCTGGAAACTCACTTTCAACCAAGATTGTCGGCTTCTGACCAAATGGATTATGATACAGCAAAAAAGGTCAGTAAAGCTGTTCTGGTCATGTTAATAATCAATACTGGTGGCTGAGTCAATATTTCATAATTGATATAACTTGTTGATTTTACTCTTTGAAGACTGACTAGAGCAATAATTATTGTCTTGTCACACTAACCTACAGAAGTGCATCCTGTATAAATATGTTCAAATTTAGTTTGGACTTAAGTGCTAGATATTTTGAGTGTTTATTTTTTAGTAAGAAATATTTCTTTTTGATCTGATTCATGTTTTTGTTAATGGTGGTGATGACTTTTGGTTTAGTTTCTCTCTCTCTTTTTTCACATACGATTTTCTTTTCCAAGAATTAAGGATAATATCCTTATGGACTTTATCATCTATCATATTAGCTCTCAATACAAAATGACATGCTTAACAGCTACAATAATTTTATCCAGTTTTCTCTGGAACAATTTGTGACTGAACTGGTGACTACGTTATGCCCTGAGGGAATGCTAAATATGGTTAATGTTGAACTTTCTCTCATTTCTCTTTTCTCTGGTGCACATATGTAAAATAAAATGACACATAAAAACTGGGCAGCAGAATAGCTCCTCATAAAAATAATCAAGGTAGGCATCTGGTTCAGATATATGATAAATTATTTAGTGCTCAACATTTTCAACATTTCTGTAAATAATTCTTTAGCTTACATAAAGTGAATATCAGTCAGGGTTGTAGATCCCTCCAAAAATAACTCACTAGAATAACTTTTAGTGGTGAATGTCTTCTAATTCTTAATATGTTTTAGTGAGTGGTTTCCATGTTCATACTTAATTAAAGTAATTATTTAAGAGATGATTACCATATTTAACCCATTTTTATTAAATCTGATAGATCCAATTGAATTCACTTTTATTTTTTCATGAATGATTTAAATTTAACTGTGAAAAAAGTATGCATACAATTGAAACTGGGTATTAGTCATCATTATTTTGTTAGTGCATGCCTTTTCCACCATGGCTTGCTTCCAAAACAGTAACTGTTAGCTGGTAAATTTTGAAATCATCTTTTTTTTTTTTCTTTTAATTTGAAATATCTTTCTACCTGGCATGACTGTGAAATGACAGCAGACACTGATTTGGCCAATATCACATCACCATGGACAGATCCAGGGGACCAATCTGTCATTCAGGAATGATTCTAGTCAAGGCCTTCTGAGGAGTGGGACAAGTAGGAGCATCTAGGTTAGGGAAATCAGAACTGCGACCTAAGGAGACAGAATAAGCGAGGCAAACCACAGTAAGAGTTATTTCCAAGTATTGGCTTTTAAAGGCAGTTCCATATTAGAGCTCTATTTCTTCTATTTTATTTTATTATTATTTTTCACATATGAACAGTGAAAAAATGTGGTTTTCCCCTATAAATTTATACTCCTTTACCCTTTTCTTTGACCCTGCATTCCTTGCCTCTGGTGATCACTAATTTGTTCTCAGTGTGTATGCTTAGTCTGCTATTTTTTTTTAGATCTTGCACATTTAAATCATAGAAACATATAACAACAATTTATCAAACATCTATGTACCAGTAAATAACTTAAAAAAATAGTGCATAGTTTTTTCAGAAATAAAATCATTATAGGCAGAGTTGATGTCTTGAGCAAGGGAGCATCACCAAAAGAAGTCACTCACACATTTTTGTATTTTTACACAATGCCAGGTTTATTAGAGGAGATTTCCCTAATGAGTCAATAGTCACACTCAGGTTACGCACAGAGAAGGGGTGTTTAGCCAAGAATCGAGCAAACAAGTATTTAGTGCAAAGTCCCAGTCACTGGCAGTTTCCAGGAATGGAGAATTGGATTTCAGTCTCAAACTAGGTGGCTAGGAGGCGTCACACATCTGTGGAGTGGAAGTTCAGCAGGGCTCCTAGCATGAACCTTGGTGCAGCCAAGTTCCAGTGTCAGGTTGTCAGAGCTCTCAGTTCTTACAGCCCAGAAGTGGCAGTGGTTCCACTCATATTGGTGTCCTGATAGAGTCCTTATTCATAAATGTTCAGACTTGTGGTTTTGGGAGTAGGGTCCTCCTAAGGGTATTCTTGTTACACTCCATTATCTGAGTCTTGACAAAGCACTTGAAATAACTGTCATGGCTAATAGTGACTCCATATTGAATTGTCAAAGATGTCCACAAAATCTGCTCTGCTCTTGCTCTATACAACTGAAAACTCTCTCTTTTCTTTTTTAAATTTTAATTATTCATTTTAGATAAGGGGGAAACAAAAAGAAGGGGAGAGGAACAGGAAGCATCAACTCCCATTTGTACCTTGATGAGGCAAGCCCAGGGTTTTGAACTGGCGACCTCAGCATTCCAGGTCAATGCTTTATCCTCTGTGCCACCAGAGTCAGGCTCAGTTGAAAACTTTTTGCATTTGTCAGCTGCTTCTATTACCTTCCTTCCCTTCCAAAGTTTACCACAACCTTTATATATATATCTTTTGTTCAGGTAACTTAATTGCTACATAGAAGTCTATGGCATGACTATGCCAAGATCAGTTTTTCTATTGATAAACTTATATTCAGAGGGCATACATATATTTGCTTATGTCTGAAACATACACTCATTGAGAGCAGAGCTTTTGTTTTGTTCATTACTATATTGACAGTGCTTAGGAAAGTACCTGGCATTAAT
This sequence comes from Rhynchonycteris naso, assembly GCA_037038555.1. NCBI lineage: Eukaryota > Metazoa > Chordata > Mammalia > Chiroptera > Emballonuridae > Rhynchonycteris > Rhynchonycteris naso. The sequence continues at coordinate 41,081,992 of CM072997.1, read as the reverse complement.
AATCATTTGTTCAATGAGTGTACAAATATATTGAAAAACATTTATATTTTATCCAAGATTTGCTATTAAGAAAGATATCAGTCTAAATTCTGACAGGAAATAAATATTGTGATCATGCTGACTATTTTGTGCAAGAGTTTGATAAAGGACTTGTAGACAAGATGTAGAAAAACCTTAAGGGTTACTTCACAATTTCAGGGCTAATTACCAAGATTAGTCCAAAGGGACAAAGAGAAGCGAATGGTAACTAGAAACTACGTAGGAAGAACTCATGATTAGGTTAAGGTCATTGTCTTATATCTGATCTTAAAGAGAGGTAACTTAATAAGACAGAGGCTGGTGTAGGATGGAGGAGTCAAACACCCTGATCTTTTTCCTTGTTTTCTTCAGATTTCATCCTTGTTCTCCTCTTCAGATTAACACAACTAGCAGCCAGAGCCCAAAAACTCACTGATAACATTCATACAGCTCATCCTCCCAAACACAGTTGGGGTCAACTAAGCTACACAGTTACAGCACAGTGCTTCAGTGAACTTTCTTATTCATATTTTCTTATTCATTTTGTTTAGAATTTCTTTAGAATAAGAAATGAGCTTGTTGGATAAGAACATTTTTTTCAACTATACCAAATAATACAAAATTTCTGTCTTCCTGTAACCTGTGTTCCAGTCTTACTAAAATTGGAATAAACAGACCTTATGTTTGTCAAGATGCAAGGAAATAGGAAGTACACAGCACCACCTATGAAATATTCATGCCTAAAGTGTTCATCTCAACCTAAAAAACAGCTGCAATTTCTATTTATCAGTATACAGAAATGCATAGGTTAGGGGGACATGTTAAGGCACCATAGGAAACAATTTGGCCAAATCCAGGATGTGGGAGAGTCTACAGGTCAAATAACATTTTTTTTTAACATACCATACACAGGGGGATAAAAAAGGGAAAGAAATCTTATTTATTTTCAGAAACCAAAAAAACATAACCATTGAATGCAATATAAAGTCTTCATTTGGATTCATTTATTTTTTAAGAGAGTCAGGGACATCATGCTGCTCCTATATGTGCCCTGACTGGGGAATGAAACCAGCAACATCTATGCTCTGGGACAATGCTTCAACCAACCGAGCTATCTGGCCAGTGTGTAATTTTTATTGATTTTTAGAAAGTGAAAGAGAGGGGAGAGGGAAGGGAAGCATATGTTGTTCCACCCAGTCGTACATTTTTTAGTTTCTTCCTGTGTGCGACCTGACCAGGGATCAAATCTGCAACCTTGCTGTTTCTGGACGACGCTCTTAACTGACTGTGCTAATCGGCCAGGACACATTTGAATTTAATTTGAACCTACAACAACAACAAAATTATTGAAAAAATCTTATTTTGGTCTGGGGTTAACTGTTTATTTTTTTAAGTCAGTGATAAGGTCCGGGATATGTATAAAAATACCCAGTAAGAGACACATATAAAAATATTTAACAGAAAAAATAACAAAGTTTCTGAAATTGTCTTTAAAACAATCCAATAAATGAATAAGCAAAAACTGGGGAGTTGAGGGGGTGACAGAAGGTAGGTAACATAATTTGGCTAACTGTTGATAATCATGAAAGCTGAGTAATATGTATACAGAGATTAATCATATTATTCTTTCCACTTTTGCATATTTAATAAATATGAAAATTTTAATATAAAAATTTAAATAAAAATGGCTCTGAAAATAATTAGATTGATTTAGTCTTACATTAGCAGAATATGCGATTTATCATTGTTCTACATCCTCCCCTTACTATCTTAACATCTATATTTCAACAAATCTGGTATATATTTAATACTATTCGATCTTTCAATTTTTATTTCCCTAAATAACAATGAGGCAGTGGTTCTTAAACGTTTTTGAGGTACTGAACCCACCAGTTTCATATGCGCATTCACCGAACCCTTCTTTAGTGATAAATAAAATAAGATTTTTTTTTCCCTAAATTCAAGACATAGGTATATGTTTTTTTACTGGTGCGCAAAATGAGCCATGCATAAACATCACCTTGCTCAAAGAACAAAACCAACAAAGTGCATAAATTCACAACAAATTATGGTATTACTTTATTCTGGCCTCCGCGGCAGAGGCTTCTCCGAACCCCTAAGACCGACTGATCGAACCCCTAGGGTTCGATAGAACCCAGGTTAAGAACCACTGCAATGAGGTAAAGCAAGTATTCATCTATTTATTGACCATTTAGGTTTTCTCTCATGTGAAGTATTTATATGTTATAATTTATATTTGACTGGCTCTTCTTTAAATAATATCAAACTGATTTTTGTTTATTTTATGTAATGCTTGTCAGTTATATTGATTGAGAATATCTTCTTTCAATTTGGTACTTGCTTTTTTTGCATTATTAAGTTTGACTTTTATGCTTTTTTTGTTTTTGTTTTTAGCAAGTCAGAGAGGGATAGACAGGGACAGACAGACAGGAAGGGAGAGATGAGAAGCATCAATTTTTTGATGTGGCACCTTAGTTTTCATTGATTTTCTCATATGTGCCTTGACTGGGGGCTCAAGCTAAGCCAGTGACCCCTTGCTCGAATAAACAACCGTAAACTCAAGCCAATGCCCATGGTGTCATGTCTATGATCTCATATTTAAGCCAACAACTCCACACTCACGATGGTGAGCCTACACTCAAGGTGGCACCTCAGGGTTTTGACCTGGGTCCTCAGTGTCCCAGGCCGACACTCTACCCACTTTGCTACCACATGGTCAGGCTTTTATGCATAATTTTTAAAAAGTATTACATTTCCTATATTATCTAAGAAAAAAATTTCCAAGGTATTTTTTCTACTATTCTTTCTTCAAAAAAATACAGTTTTCTTTTTCTGCATTTTACTTTATATAAAATTGGAGATGAAAAACTAAATGTTTCCTCAAATTGAGTAATTCATAATCTGGTTTACAGAATCATCCATTAGTCATCCATGATTTGCAATATGACTTCTTCCATGTACATATTTCCAACTCATGTTGTATTATTTGTATATTTCTCTGAAGTTACTATACATTCAACTTCTAGAGCTTTACCATAAGCCTTAATATATGCTTGTGCATTTATTTTAATTGTCTTGTGTATTCTTGTCTCTTATCTTTCCTGTGAACTTTAAGATCAAATTGTCAAGTTTTATTAAATAGCTGCCAGTATTTTAATTGGATTTATAATGAATTTATAAAAAACAATTTCATCTGCATAACATACAGACATGTGTATCTCTTTATACATTCAAATTTCTTCTATGACTTCAGTAAAGATTTACAATTTTCTAAAAATACCTTCTGCACTTTTTCACATCTGTTCATAAATACCTTACATTTTTATTGCTAGTATGAATGTCATTTTAATAGAATATGTTCCTGCTCACAAAAATTAGGGGATCAGGGAACATGCAGATACTCCAGTACTTTCAGAATTTTGTATAGTGCATTTTTACCAATGAAATAAATGTTGGTTTTACATCTCATTTGCATTATTGAACAACTTTCTTTGACTTGTTTGCTTTTCTTATGTTCTTGTTTAATAAAAAGAAAATCAAATGCTTCTTTTTTATAATTGCATATTTGTTTTGAAATATCCACTAATTTTTGTGAGCAGTATATTTATTGTACATGAGAAAGGCCATTATTAATTTGGTATTCTCATCATATCAGTTTCATTCAACTATCTTAACTCTAGTCTTTTTTTTATTGTATACTTCTATTTTCTAGGTAATTTGAGTTAAACTTTCTTGTTTTTTGGATGCCTTTTGATTTTTAATTGAATATTAGATATTTTTGGTAACATATTCACAACTCTGGATTTGACTTTGATCTTCTTGCAACCTGGATTGTTGTTTGCTTGTTTATAATCTTGCCTAGACTAAATCTGTAAATTATTTCTCCCATTAATGTATGGCTGTTGATCTATGCTCAAATTTCTTTTTGGTTTTATTAATAAGCTGTGGTTCCTGTGTTTGCATAGCTTAGAGATCATCTAAAGATTGTTACGAGTTTGTATTCAAAACTTTAAGCCAGTAAAGCTTAAAGTCTCAGCTAATTGATGTGGTTTTAAGGCTACATTCAAACTGCTTCACTGTTTATGTTCTGCCAGGCTCTCTCTTGATTCTTCTGAGTATCTTTTGGTCACTGAGTCTTTCAGATCAGATATGTGTTCATGATGTGTGTCCACTGGCCATTTGTGTATACTTTATTTACATAGCTGCTGGTGGATAAAGGATATGTGGTAAATTTAGTTTGCTCTCTATGGCTCTCGCGTCTCAGAACTCTCTGTAGAGCCCCACTTAGTCTACTGGCCTTCCTTGTTTCCTTGTCACTGAATTGAAGCTTTGACAACAGTTCAAACAAGTGGGTCTCTTCTACAAGTGGCGGTGAACCTGCTAGTTTGTAAAGTTTGCATGCTTTGTTTGAAGTAGCATGATTAGAGAACTCAGGCTGCGGGTAGGAGAAAAAGGAAGCAACAGTGGGCAAGAATGTAATACACCTGCACTGTTCTTACTCAAAGTTTATTAATCAATGTGTTTTTCATCAGTAAACACTTCTCAGTTTGTTGATAACTTTGATTTATTGCAGAGTGAATGAAATTGTTGGTTTTGAACATTTTGCTTCACATTATAGTGACTTTTTAACAAGTGGATTTGTCAACTTCCTTACTTCATCATGTGGAAATTCAGAACTCTATTATAATTTTTTGTACTCTATGCTTTATAAGGCAATCTTATTTGCTAAGTAATTATGTCCTTTTTGTTCATTCATAAGCATTTTAAATGTCTCTGAGGTCTAAACACTTCCCTTTCAGAATCTTCGTTGTGAGTCCCTGAACCAGCAGGATGTTTTACTGCCCCCTGAATTGTTTATCTTTTCAATGTGAATTTGATTTAGATTTGCTCTCTCTTAGTCAAGCCAGAGTCTTTTTTTTAAATGTAAATCAATTTTATTTATTAATTTATCAGCTTATAATGGATTTAAGATATTGCTTAGAAGGTTATTTTGTCTTAATTTGTTCAACCATGCTAATAAATTCATAATTCTCAGCTAGCTACACCACCTCTGCCATAGCTGTCTCACATATTTAAGTGGCCTTGTTTTTAATGTACAAACAAAAATGATGATCAAACATGGACTTAGCTATTGGTGACAAATTTATTGAACTTTTGTAATAAGGTCTCTTGTCCCCAGTTTTTGGACTTCTATCTTGATGCTAACACATGATTTATTATTTCTTTTGCCTCCAGTTTTGAATTACAGTGTTTTTTTATTTTCATGAACAAATGATTCTTATGTAAAATTTTGGGTTGTAATAGCTTCACAAGAGAATACTTCAGATTATTATTAAGCAGTAAGTGACAAAGAAAATGGTTGTGAGGTTCCTGGTGATAATAATTATCAGTCACCTGATATTAGTTTCAATGATCTGGAGGGATAATGGGAAGAGAGCAATAGGTATTACTCTTTGACTACTTACTGTGTTCCAGATGCTATAGTTTAACTGCATTGTTTTAATTGAATTATTAAATGTAATTCTCACAACAAAACTCTGATGTAGGTTCTGTTGATATTCAAAATTTCAAAGTTAAAAAATTAAAATGTAACATGGGAATAAAATCTTACTGATGAGACAGTAACTCACTATTCAGAGCAGATGTTAGCTCCGTATAACCCAGATGACTTCCCTGATGTGTACAGAACTAGTGTTGCTGTAATAAAAAGGATGAATCAAAATTGCATTTAGCAGTGATTGGCAGAGATTTCAAATAATAAAAGCTTAAATATAGGCTTCATTTTTTTTCATAGAACAACAAATCAAGTTTTAGACTTGCACTAGACTGCATATGACTTCACCATAATGTGTCAATGCCCTTTTTATCTTCTTGCTTTGCTTGTAGGTTTGTCTTCATGCTCATATGGTGGATGTTAAATCTCCATATATCATGCCAGCATTCTCAAGAGGGAGGAGGAAAAATAGTGGAGAGCCAGGGGCCAAAGAAATAGGTTTGTATCTTTCATGAAGTTTTTTTTTGATTCCATCTCCTGAACACAATGATTAGTAATGTCACTGGACATTAGGTGTCTCCTGATGTCATACAAGATAAAGTATTCACACAGAATTATATAGTATTTTTTGTAATGCAGAAGAGAGATATAACACTGAGGTTGCCTTGGTGTCATATGATGCACACATTTTTAACAGAGACTAAAAAAAGAGTAATCACTGTGCTTGTAACAAAGAAAACCATTTCCACACAAGGTGATAAACTAGACATAGGCTCTTATGGGCTCCTTATCCCTTGGTAAGGAAGTGTTCCAGGTCCAAGACCCATTCTTATGTGGCTGATGGGGGTTGAAAGACTGTATACATCAGACTGCCTTTCCCAATATTTTTATACTATAGTAATTTTTATTTTGCATTTATTATGTTATTAACCATGATTGGAAATTTTATCATTCTTGTCTTTTGTCAATTTCCAAAATGAACAAAAATATTCTTACATATCTTTTGTTATTGTCACCCACTGTGGAAGATAGATTAGCTATATTCTTCTCAGTCTTCACAATCAAGTTATTTCAGAACATGCTACTACAAAGATCCTTCCTTACTTTGATTGAGAAACAATGTATACTCAGTAATAATCATAGCTGTGATAATAATATTAAAGTATAATGCTGAGAAAGCAGTCCTAAACTTCAGTTGTTTCATCTCTAAAAGGAAGACTTTAGGATGGTTGATCACTAATAACCCTTTCGAATTTAAGTTTTATTAGGACCTATGTTTTCTTTTATTTTTTAAGTGGGGGAACACAGTAGCATAAAAAGATGAACATCTCACCTGACTAGGTGGTGGCACAGTGGATGGAGAGTAGTACTGTGATGTGGCTGACCCAAGTTTGACGTCCCAAGGTTGAGGCTTGAGTGTGGGCACATCCTGCTTGAGTGCGGGTTCACTGACTTGAGCGTGGGATCATAGATATAGCCCCGTGGTCACTGGATTGAGCCCAAAGGTCCTGGAAAGCCAAAATTCACTGGTTTGAGCCCAAGGTTTCTGGCTTGAGCAAGGGGTCACTTGCTCTGCTGCAGCACCCCCCCCCCAAGGCACATATGAAAAAGCAATCAATGAACAATTAAGGAGACTAAGGAGCCACAATGAGGAATTGAGGCTCCTCTTCTCTTCCTTCCTGTATGTCCCTCTTTCTGTTTTGGTCACACACCCCCCCCCCACACACACACAGAGAATAAATAAATAAAAAGATGAATATCTCAAAGACAGTATAGAAAGAAAGGTAAATATTTATATTTGTTCTCTTAATATCCACACCTAAGAAGATGAAAGTTTTAAGTTTTACTTTTCCAAGTTATAACAAACTTTTGTTTGGATGACAAACCCAGATATAGACATTATGGACTAGCTTGTTTCACAGAAGTCCCATACATTATTGAAAACTTTGTGTTTACACACAAAGTTGGATATGAAGAGCTACTTTCCTTTTTGAGAGGAGTGACTTTAAAGAGAACGTAAGCAAGCTGGTAATATCAGACTTCTTCAATGCCTTTAAAAGTGAAATATGCACAACTCTGAATAAATCTGCTTGAGCAGCATCACCTATGAGCTTGAGCAAATGCATGTAAAGGACAAGATTCCCATCCACAATGTTTTTGCCTGAACTGCGCTGATGATTAATGAAACACTGCTGGGCTAGAGATGTGTAAAGAGTGGATGGCAGTAGGATTCCCAGGGAGCTTTTGAATTGGAATTGAAGAGGATAAGTTCAAGCAGGGAGAGCAGAACAAATGTTTTAAGGATGAACAGAATTGCAGCTTTAAGCAATGCTCCCTTGATACAGACTGCTGGGAAATCATGAAGAATGGGGTCATTCTTTTTGATCAATACTTCAAGTTGACTAAGTCTTAAGTTGCAGACCCATGACTAACAGTAGGCTAAGTGGATACACTAGAACCCCATGGATTTAGACACATAACATAAACTATAAGAATAATTTAAACACTGTTAACCTGATGTCTTCTTTTGAACTACCTGTGGAAAAACATTTTTGCTTAATCAATTGCAAGGCAAACACTTAAATTTTTGAGACTATATAAATTCCTGTTATTATTAGAATAAAAAATTATAGACAAATAATTGCAAAGTTAGCCATTACAATCATTCTTTCCATGGTAGTCTAGTGGTTAAGATTTGGCACTTTTACCGCTGTTACTTAGGTTAAAAAAATCATTCTTTTACACATAATATAGTAGGTTTCTCAATGCTTTTAATTAAGAAACCCCTTTTTAACTGATATGTTTTATAATATTGAATCAATAAACAATATTTTTATAATTTAGTTCAATTTAGTTGAGAATATGTTCTTACAACATTTGCCTAATTCACTATACTTTATTTTAAAAATATAAAAGAAAAGATATAATGTGCTTAATAATACCACATAATGGAGCAAGTACTTTATTTTTATTTATTTATTTTTATGTGTGTGACAGAGACAGAGAGAGACAGAGAAAGAGGGACAGACAGACAGAAAGGGAGAGATGAGAAGCATCAATTGTTCATTGTGGCACCTTAGTTCTTCATTGATTGCTTTCTCATATGTGCCTTGACCGGGGGGCTACAGCAGACCAAGTGACTCCTTGCTCAGTCAATCCAGCAACCTTGGGCTCAAGCTGGTCAGGAAGTATTTTATTTTTATTTAACAAAAGAACCATATTGTTGCCCGTATTTTATTTCTATGTAACAAAAAACTCATCTTGTTGCCTCGTCAGGCAAGATTTTATTTTTATTTAACAAAAAACCATCTTATTGCCTGTATTTTATTTTTATTTAACAAAAAAAAACCATCTTGTTGCCTGACCAGGTGGTGGCACTGCGTATAGAGTATCAGACTGGGATGCAGACGACCCAGATTGGAAACCCTGAGGTCATCGGTTGGAGCGTGGGCTCAACTAGTTTGAGCACCGCTCACCAGGTTGAGCCCAAAGTCGCTGGCTTGAGCAAGGGGTCACTCAGTATGCTGTAGTCCCCCCCCCCCCAACATTAAGGCGCATATGAGAAAGCAATTGCAACTAAGGTGCAGCAATGAGGAATTGATGATTCTCATCTCTCTCCCTTCTTGTCTTTCTGTCCTTGTTTCTCTCTCTGTCTGTCACACACACACACACACACACACACACACACACACACACAAATCTTATTAAATATATTTTGTATTGATTTCTATTGATATAATTGAAGAAACTGAGGGTAAGTGAAGGTAACTATTAGTGAATGATAAAGCTAGATCTCAATGCTACATCTCTATCTCCCATATTAATCATCTTCTAATATTTCATATAATGCATGAAATCACCCAAATCATGTTTTACCAAGTCAGATACTTGATGACACATTGATTTTTGTTAATTTTATTAATTTGCAATACAGTCAATTGTAATCATTGACCAATCAGCATGAATTTAGTGAGTTTCAACTAATTTTAGCATCTCTAATATAGTTCGTGGTTGAGTCTGCAATATTGATTTCACCCCAGTTGATAATATGAAGATATCACATTAATCTCAACCCTCTTTCCTGGATAGTGGAAGAAAAGGCAGGTGGGTAGTCCACTTGATGAGGACAGAAACATGAGGCCATTCTACTTTCTTGTGAGCAACTAGCCTTAGAGTGAAGCTTGTAGTGTAAATGAGAGAAAGTGCTTGAGTCATTTATATTTTAAGCCTCAGAATCTACTGACTCTAACTCCAGCTGCTCTACTTATAAACCTTTGTAAATTTACACTTGTAGTATTTTTAAGCTAGCTTGAGTTAGCTTTCCTGTTCTCTGCAAACAAAAAGTAAGAATAGTAAGAACTTGGGGTTGATATGTATCATAGGATAAAATTAGAATAAATTTGAGAACCAGGCAAAAACTGTAAAATGCTCTTTGAGAAAATAAAGAACCATTCTCAATTTTAAAAGTGATGATATGTTGAAGGGGGAGCAAGATGGCGACGGAGTAGGCGGACGTACCAACTTCCAACTCCCAGAACCAAAGTGGATTACAACTCAATTTTAAGAACCATCACCTGGATAAACCAACTTTGAACAAAACTAAGTGGACTCTTCAACCAAGGAACACAGAAGAAGCCACACTGAGACTGGTAGGAATAGCGAAAACGCGAAGAGGGCTGCCCAGCTCCCCGGAGCAAACGGCAGCCCGGAGAGACCCGTGTGGCGGGAGGAGAGTTTGGCGGAGAGGGAGGGACCTGGGTCCCAGGAACCAAGCCCCAGCCTGCAGTCCCAGAGCCAAGAAGAGGCGTTTGGACAGTTTTGAGCTGTGAAACAAGTGAGGGAGCTCCCAGGCCTACAGTGTGGAGTATTAGGTCCCTTCCTACTCTGCTGAGGGCTGCTTAAGGTTTTGGGGCGGCAGGACGCTGAAAGGCGGTTCTGTCGGTGTGGGCAGAGGCCAAGCCGGTGGGAGATCGGTCTAGCCCAGAGGGTCGGAGGGTAAGCGCGAGAGTGGTCCGGAAGCTGCGGGCCCGCCTTTAATCCCACTTACGGGGACAAAGCGGGAGGCCAGGACAGGCAGGCCCTGCGCAAGCCGGCCCTGACCGCGGGGACCGGGCTAGGACCAGGGACGGGCAGGGGCTCGTGGCTGAGCTGACGCTACCAGTTCGCCCCCCCCCCCCCCCCCCGCCGCCCGCCGGAGAAACCGCGGTAGGCCAGTATACGTGCGCGAGCGGGCTCCGAGCGCGGGAACGGGGTGGACCCCGAGACAGGCGGAGGCTCGCAGCTGAGCCCACGGCTGCTATCCCCATCCGGCCGGAGAAACCCCGGATAGCGTTAATACGTGCACGAGCGGGCTCCGAACGCGGAGGCGGGGTAGAGTCCGGGACGAGCGGAAGTACGCAGCTCGGCGGAAGCCAGCAAACACGCCCGCCCCAATAAATCTTGGTTTCCGACCCTGCGCAAAGGGCCCTGGCCTCGAGGGCGGGGCTAAAGCTCCTGACGGGCAAAAGCTTACAGCTGAGAGCACGTCAAAAGCCCCGCCTAACCCGCGGAACTGTAGCGAGCAGGCTCCGACTGCTGGTTCTGGGCGGAAGTCCAGAAATAGGCTGGGTCCGCAGCTGAGGAAAGGTGCTCGCCTCTACCCTTGGTGCTAATCTTGTGGCTTCAGTGACAGCCCCTCCCACGGAGGAGAGGCAGAAATCACAGCAAAAGCCACAGTGGGCCGGCGCTGGCAACGCTCATACCCAACCACCCTAGGCGCAGGCAGAGGGGGTGGGGGGCCTGCAGATAGACCACACCTAGAGAACACAAAGGCAACACCTACTGGACTCCAGTGGCCACAACTTGCTTATACACAGAAAAAATGGGCAGGCAGAGGAATGCAAACCAAATGAATCAAGAGAAATCCCCAGAGAAGGACCTGAATGAACCAGATATAACCAAATTACCAGAAGCAGAATTTAGAATAATGATAGTTAGGATGTTCAAAGAAATTAGAGCAACAATGGATAGTCATTATGAACACCTAAATAAAGAGATAACAAGTATAAAAAATGAAATTGAAATAATAAAAAAGAATCAGACAGAAATGACAAATACAGTATCAGAACTGAAGACCACAATGGAAGGAATTAAAAGCAGGATGGATGACGCTGAGGATCGAATAAGCGAGTTAGAGGACACAATAAACAAAGGCACAGAAGCAGAGAAGAAAAAGGAAAAGAGACTTAAAAAATGTGAGGAAACTCTAAGGGAGCTTTGTGACAACATGAAGAGAAACAACATTCGCATCATAGGGGTGCCTGAAGAAGAGGAGAGAGGACAGGAAATGGAAACTTTGTTCAATCAAATTATAGCAGAAAACTTTCCTAAATTAAGGCCGGGAAACACTCCACACATTCAAGAAGCACACAGAACTCCATTAAGGAGAAACCCAAAAAAATCTACACCAAGACACATCATAGTTAAAATACCAAAGCTAATGGATAAAGAAAAAATTTTAAAAGCTGCTAGAGAAAAAAAGACTATCACCTACAAAGGAGCCCCCATAAGGATGACATTGGACTTCTCAACAGAAACACTTGAGGCCAGAAGGGAATGGCAAGAAATAATCAAAGTAATGCAGAACAAGAACCTACAACCAAGACTACTTTATCCAGCAAGGCTAACGTTTAAAATTGAAGGAGAAATAAAGAGCTTCCCAGAAAAAGAAAGCCTCAAGGAATTCATAAAAACCAAACCAATTCTGCAAGAGATACTAAGGGGCCTCTTGTGAACAGTTTAAAGGGAGGAAAGAATAGAGCAAAAGAAGAATACAGCTTTAAAGAATAAAATGGCAATAAACAACTACATATCAATAATAACCTTAAATGTAAATGGATTAAATGATCCAATCAAAAGACATAGGGTAGCTGCATGGATAAAGAAACAGGACCCATACATATGCTGTCTACAAGAGACACACCTTAAAATAAAAGATGTTCATAGACTGAAGGTAAAAGGATGGAAAAAAATATTTCATGCAAATGGAAATGAAAAAAAAAGCAGGGGTAGCAATACTTATATCAGACAAAATGGACTTTAAAACAAAGGCTGTAGTAAGAGATAAAAGAGGACACTACATAATGATAAAGGGAACAATTCAACAGGAAGATATAACTATTGTAAATATCTATGCACCAAATATAGGAGCCCCGACATACATAAAGCAGACTTTGATGGATATAAAGGGCGAGATTAACAGCAATACTATCATAGTAGGGGATTTCAATACCTCTCTAACAACACTGGATAGATCCTCAAGAAAGAAACTTAATAAAGAAACAGCAGACTTAAAGGAGACACTAGATCAACTTGATTTAATAGATATCTTCAGAACTTTTCACCCTAAAGCAGTAGAATATACATTCTTCTCAAGCGCTCATGGTACGTTTTCTAGGATAGACCACATGTTAGGACACAAAAATGGTCTCAATAAATTTAAGAAGATTGAAATCATATCAAGCATTTTCTCTGATCACAATGCCATGAAACTAGAAATTAACCACAAAAGAAAAACTGAAAAATACTCAAACACTTGGAAACTAAATAGCTTGTTATTAAATAATGAATGAATTAACAATGAGATCAAAGAAGAAATAAAAAAGTTTCTAGAAACAAATGATAATGAGCATACATCAACTCAAAATTTATGGGACACAGCAAAAGCAGTTCTGAGAGGGAAGTTTATTGCACTACAGGCATATCATAAGAAGCTAGAAAAAGCTCAAATAAGCAACTTGACCCTGCATCTAAAAGAACTAGAAAAACAACAACAAATAAAACCCAAGACAAGTAGAAGAAAGGAAATAATAAAGGTCAGAGCAGAAATAAATGACATAGAGGCTAAGCAAACAATACAGAGGATCAATGAAACAAGAAGCTGGTTCTTTGAAAAGGTAAACAAGATTGATGAACCTTTAACTAGACTCACCAAGAAAAAAAGAGAGAGGACTCAAATAAATAAAATTAGAAAGGACAGTGGAGAAATAACAACTGACACAACAGAAATACAAAGCATTGTAAGAAAATACTATGAAGAACTATATGCCAAAAAATTAGACAATCTTGGTGAAATGGACAAATTTCTTGAATCATATAACCTTCCAAAAATCAATCTGGAAGAATCAGAACACCTAAACAGACCAATTACAGCAAATGAGATAGAAACAGTTATCAAAAAACTCCCAAAAAAGAAAAGTCCTGGGCCTGATGGCTTCACAAGTGAATTCTATCAAAAATTCAAAGAAGAACTAACTCCTATTCTCCTGAAGCTATTTCAAAAAATTCAAGAGGAAGGAAGAATTCCAAACTCCTTTTATGAGGCGAGCATAATTCTGATCCCAAAACCGGGCAAAGACAACACAAAGAAAGAAAATTATAGGCCTATATCCCTGATGAATTTAGATGCTAAAATTCTCAACAAAATATTAGCCAACCGGATCCAGCAATATATGAAAAAAATCATACACCACGATCAAGTGGGATTTATTCTGGAGAGGCAAGGCTGGTTCAATATTCGCAAGTCAATCAATGTGATTCACCACATAAACAAAAGGAAGGACAAAAATCACATGATAATTTCAATAGATGCAGAAAAGGCATTTGATAAAATCCAGCACCCATTCATGCTCAAAACTCTCAGTAAAGTGGGAATACAGGGATCATTCCTTAACATGATAAAGGCCATCTATGATAAACCGACAGTAAACATCATACTAAATGGACAAAGATTAAAAGCAATCCCCTTAAGATCTGGAACCAGGCAGGGTTGCCCACTTTCACCACTCTTATTCAACATAGTTCTGGAAGTCCTAGCTACAGCAATCAGACAAGAAGAAGAAATAAAAGGCATACAAATTGGAAAAGAAGAAGTAAAACTGTCATTATTTGCAGATGATATGATATTGTATATTGAAAACCCTAAAGTCTCAGTCAAAAAACTACTGGACCTGATAAATGAATTCAGCAAGGTGGCAGGATATAAAATTAATACTCAGAAATCAGAGGCATTTCTATACACCAACAATGAAATATCAGCAAAAGAAATTAAGGAAACAATCCCCTTCACTATTGCAGCCAAAAAAATAAAGTACCTAGGAGTAAATTTAACCAAGGAGGTTAAGGACTTGTACTCAGAAAATTATAGAACATTGATAAAAGAAATCAAGGAAGATACAAACAAGTGGAAGCACATACCGTGCTCATGGCTAGGAAGAATAAACATCATTAAAATGTCTATATTACCCAAAGCAATTTATAAATTCAATGCAATACCAATTAAAATACCAATGACATACTTCAAAGATATAGAACACATATTCCAAAAATTTATATGGAACCAAAAAAGAACACGAATAGCCTCAGCAATCTTAAAAAGAAAAAATAAAGCAGGAGGTATCACTCTTCCTGATATCAAGATTTACTACAAGGCCATTATACTCAAGACAGCCTGGTACTGGCATAAGAACAGGCACATAGATCAATGGAACAGAACAGAGAACCCAGAAATAAACCCACAGCTTTATGGACAACTGATATTTGACAAAGGAGGAAAGAACATACAATGGAGTAAAGACAGCCTCTTTAACAAATGGTGTTGGGAAAATTGGACATCTACCTGCAAAAAAATGAAACTAGACCATCAACTTACACCATTCACAAAAACAAACTCAAAATGGATAAAAGACTTAAATGTAAGCCGTGAAACCATAAACATCTTAGAAGAAAACATAGGCAGCAAGCTCTCCGACATCTGTAGCAGCGGTATATTTGCCGATTTATCTTCATGGGCAACTGAAATAAAAGGCAAGATAAACAAATGGGACTATATCAAACTAAAAAGTTTTTGCACAGCTAAAGACAATAGGAACAGAATAAAAAGACAAACCACACAATGGGAGAACATATTTGACAGCACATCTGATAAGGGGTTAATAACTAAAATTTATAAAGAACTTATAAAAAGCAACACCAGGAAGACAAACAACCCAATCAAAAAATGGGCAAAAGAAATGAATAGAAATTTCTCCAAAGAGGACATACAGATGGCCAATAGGCATATGAAAAAATGCTCAACATCACTAATCATTAGAGAAATGCAAATTAAAACCACAATGAGATATCACCTCACACCAGTCAGAATGGCACTTATCAGCAAAACAACACAGAATAAGTGCTGGCGAGGATGTGGAGAAAAGGGAACCCTTCTGCACTGCTGGTGGGAATGCAGACTGGTGCAGCCACTGTGGAAAACAGTTTGGAGATTCCTCAGAAAATTAAAAATCGAACTGCCTTTTGACCCAGCTATCCCACTTTTAGGAATATACCCTAACAACACCATAGCACTGTTCGAAAAGAAGAAATGCGCCCCCATGTTCGTGGCAGCATTGTTCACAATAGCGAAGATCTGGAACCAGCCCAAGTGTCCGTCAGAAGACGAGTGGATTAAAAAGCTATGGTACATATATACTATGGAATACTACTCAGCCATAAGAAACGATGACATCGGATCATTTATAACAAAATGGATGTACCTTGATAACATTATACGGAGTGAAATAAGTAAATCAGAAAAAAAGAAAAACTGAGAACAGCACGATTACATACATAGGTGGGACATGAAAGTGAGGGTATGAGACATGGACAAGAGAGTGGTGGTTATGGGATGGGGGGAGGGAGGGAAGAATGGGATAGGGAGGAGGGGAGGGACGCAGGGAAAACCAGATTGAAGGTGACAGAGGACAATTTGACTTTTGGTGATGGGTATGCAACACAATTGAATGATAAGATAACCTGGAGATGTTTTCATTGTACATATGTACCCTGATTTATTGATGTCACCCCATTAGAATTAATAATAATAAAATATAAAAAAAAAAAAGAAGTGATGATATGTTAATACTACATGGCAGTGTTATGCAACATAGATTCTTTGGTAGAGCATAGTGAAATTTAGATCTAAAGTTAAAGGTATAAAGTGAATAGAGTTTGTTTTTGAGAGAGGACAAAAGATAAACCAATGATGTGATTAAAAATATCCTTTGTTTTGAGGAAAAGCAATCAATGAACAACTATGGTGTCACAACAGCAACGAAAAACTAATGATTGATGCTTCTCATCTCTCTCCGTTCCTGTCTGTCTGTCTGTCCCTATCTAGTCCTCTCTCTGACTCTCTCTCTCTGTCCCTGTAAAAAAAAAAAAAAAAAAAAAAGGAAAAGAAAATAAAAAAGCTGTGGTACATATACACAATGGAATACTACACGGCCGTGAGGAAGACGAAAATCTTACCTTTTGCGACAGCATGGATGGACCTGAAAACTATTATGCTAAGTGAAATAAGCCAGGCAGAGAAAGAAAAATACCATATGACCTCACTCATTTGAGGAATCCAATGAACAATGTGAACTGAGAAACAGAATAGAGTCAGAGGCGGGATCAAAGGGACCAGAGGGATAGTGGTAAGAGGGAAAGTAGAATAGAAGATGGGGTTAGAGAAGGGAAAGAGATTAATGAAATTATATATATAATTTATAGAGAACAGAACAGCAAATCCTGGAAGGAAAGGCGTAAGGGGGTAAGGAATTGGGGAGAAAGGGACATGGGGGGCCAAGGGGGAAAATGGGGGTGGAGGGAAATATATTCAGTGGGACACTTAAATCTATGTAAACACAAATTAAAATCATAAATAAAAATAGGCTTTTTATTCATCTATTAGCTTGATTCTTGAGATAAAAAAGTAAATGACAATGATGAATATGAATTTTCTAGTTGGGATAGTATAACATTAATGTGAAGTCTTTCTATATGCCTATTATTCTAGACTTTTACATGTATTGAATAATTTAATTATTAAATAACCTTAAGTGATAGCTAGCATTATCTAACTTTTAAAGATGAGAAAACAGAATAACTTTCTCAAGGCCATATAACTAGTAAATGGCAGAGCTAGGTTTCAAATTCATGTAAATAAATGTCAACTATGGTGCTTTGGGAAAAAGATTGTTTTATTTGGAAAATAAATGTCTGGAATATATTTGTTTGAGATGATGGACCTCCTAGATATCCAGGACCAGAGTGTAGGAGAAGGAATGGTCAAGACAATGAATCATCTTAAAAGTTCAGATTTCAAACCTGTGAATCATAAAAACAGTAAGCTATAATATCCCATAAAGAGCACTTTTCAAGACTATTTTTAATAAAAATTCTATAGACTTAATAAATTAATATTCATTTTATTTACACTATATGAAGGATAGAAATAAAAAATAGCAAAAAAAAAATCCACAAAATTTGGCAGTGACATTTACTCTTACTTTGATGGTATAACAAATAGTATTCAAACAAGAATGGGGTTATTGTATGATTAACTTTTGTCAATTTATCTCAGTAATATTTTACTTTTCTATTCAGCTTGAAGAAATACTAAATATTAAGGTATAATACATTTCACATATTCTCAAACAGCTGTCAGTTTTCTTCTCACCATGTAGAGGCTGACCTATCAGGCTAAAAATGATCCTCTTTTTCAGTGATAATTGTTCAAGCACGTGGTATGCTTCTATGTATTTTCTTCCAAGGTTTACTTGATATATATGGTAGAAAGCAGAAGGAGGTGTCTACATCCTTCTGGATTAAGAAAAATGCCTGGAGTTATGACAAGGAAAAACATCAGTTTTATCTGACTCAGTCAGGTTATCAGTATCAGATGGAAATCTAAATAAGTTGAGAATTTGATTAAGTGAGAAAATAAAAGAAAGAAGAAAAAACAAAGAACAAGACATCACACTTTATCTGCTGTAACCCTCTTATGCTGGTTGTATCAAATTGTCATTTTTTAAGGACCTATTTTTGCATATGCATATAAACAAATAATATAAAAATAATGACCTTTATCAAATTAAATGTGTACAGTGCAATTATAATGTATACATGATTCATATGGAATGTATGACCATAAGAGTAATGTTTTGTCCAGGTAAAGTGTTTTTGGGAGACATTCTTCAGATTATATTTTCTTTGCATCAAGTTATTTCAGGAAAATGCTGTGCTATTGCACTTACATATAACCAACTAAAATATTTAAGGCATTTCAAGATTTTATACAAATATAATAAGCTAACATCACCAACCAATATTATTTTCTTTTTAAATTCTGATTAATTTAAAATAAGTGACTAAATTTAAAGAGGGGTATATATTATGTAAAATATTATCTTTCTTTGCTATATCTTACGCTTTCTCCCAAATATAGTGCTGGTATTCCATTGTTACCTGAAACTAAGTTAAAAAGAACTCAGGTCTTTCATTTGAATCAGATGTCAATTGGGAGTTAATACTTACTTGTTTTAGGAGAGGATGAATAATAAGCCTTACATTCTTTATAGCAAAATTAATACAAGAAATTATTTTTATCTGAACATAAAAGCAAACATGCAAGAGATAATTTTAAATAACAGACCAGCTGCCCAGTTAAGTTGTGAAAAATAAGTTGAAAGGTTAATATTTATTTAACATTATTAAGAGTTTTTTCAGATGCTAAAAGAATTATGTCCTTCTTCAATGCTTTCTAAATATTGCTACTCTTTACTCTGCAGCATCCAGGAGAGCTTTTTATGTAAAAAGGGTACTAATGAATGTGTGTGAGAAAATGAATAAAAATACTTTTATTGGAGAGAAGATGACCTAGGTCATGTTTCTTTCCCTCCCACCCCAACTATCTGAAAATGTAGCTGAAGGCAATTCAATTTGTGTTTTATCTGAGGTTATGCACTGCTATACATCCAGTCCGGATGTGGAGGGAGCAGCAAAAGGGGTTACTGAGGCCGAATGAGACTAATCAAGTTTCCGTTTCCATTTTCCCATTTCGCCTAAAGGGAAAGATGACACCTGCTTGTACAGCTTCAAAGTGTTGAAATCCTTTCTGCTTTCTTGTGGTTACTACGCATACTCTCTGGTGGATTAAATGAGGGGAATGCATTATAGTTTTAAACTTTGATGCCCCATTAGATGAATATGAGCCTAATGAGCTGAAAAATTGCCAATGCTGTTTCCTCCCCCCCCCCCACCGCACCCTGTCATGAGGAACTAGTTAATCAGGTTGGGAGTGTCTTTGGTGTTTTTAACCACTAACTATGAAATTTAGCCAAGGACCATTTTCAAACACATGTTGAGTATATTAATAATATAAGCAATAAATAATACTTCAATTAATAAGAAAGAACATTTTGTCTTTTAATAATGAATGCATTAGTCTTATGCAATTTAGATGTAAACAGAATAGTTATAAACACGAAACCCAGTGAATATTATTCATAAGCCAAATGTACTGAATACTGTCGGCGTTCTCTCACTTCAATATCCTTCACATATGCACCTCACCAAAACATATAGAATATTTTGAAAAACAGGCAATTTTTGTCACCTCAGTAATACGTGTTCATAAGAAAAAAGCTATAATACAGCAATTTAAGGCAGCCTGAATTTAAAATATGTCCTTGCTGGTTAGGTCAGGCAATATAAGAATGAAGCAATTTCAGGGGACAACACGAGGAGCTGAAGCCAATTTAATTTCAGTGTTATTCACTGATATTCCTACCTGCCAAGTGGAGTGCAGCTAGTTGTATTCACACTGTGATCTATGACCATGGATATAAAGTTCAATTTTTTCCCGAAAGAAATCTAACAGATGACAGAGCAAAACATAGAAAGGAGCAAATGAAAAATATAGTAAATACAATAATTTTTTTTTTTTAAAACAAGGCATTTCATAATGTGTTGTTCAAAGAAAAAGTTCAGCTTCTGTTTAAGGACATCACTGGGGAAAACCTGATATTAATAATTAATTCTGAGAAAAGTTTGCTCATAGATCTCCTGCTTTGAGTCAAAGTTGTATTTTTCTTATTTACAGACCTTTTTCATAATTAAAATAAGTGCAGTTATATTAAGCTATATATTATATTGTTAAATAATTTATAATAAATACTGAAATAATTTTTTGTTTTTACCACACGTGTAATATTATTTTTGTTTAAGAAACTTTATTAATCTCAAAGAGATAATAGTTTTTTTAATGGTGTTTAACATACAGTAAATGTCAGAGCAGAAAGGAAATTTTTCATTCAATGGTAAGACACATACTCCCTTTAGAAAGAACGCATATAAAAGCGTGAAAAATAATATGCTAAGAAACGATGACATCGGATCATTTATAACAAAATGGATGTACCTTGATAACATTATACGGAGTGAAATAAGTAAATCAGAAAAAGAGAAAAACTGAGAACAGCATGATTACATACATAGGTGGGACATAAAAGTGAGAATATGAGACATGGACAAGAGAGTGGTGGTTATGGGATGGGGGGAGGGAGGGAAGAGTGGGATAGGGAGGAGGAGAAGGGCACAGGGAAAACCAGATAGGTGACAGAGGACAATTTGACTTTGGGTGATGGGTATGCAACACAATTGAATGATAAGATAACCTGGAGATGTTTTCATTGTACATATGTACCCTGATTTATTGGTGTCACCCCATTAGAATTAATAATAATAAAATATATTTAATAAAAAATAATAATAATATGCTATATTATATAGTTTTGGCGTCAATATTTTCCATGGCTTTTGACTTATGTGTAAAAGACAATATTTTAAAGTGTAATTACAACAAAAAATCAAGGTGAGACACAACCATACATTTTCAGTTAGAATTAATAACTGAGATGAAATTTATTATATTCCTAAACCCAGAGTTTCATGATGATGTTTGGTGAATGTAAATACTTCAAATCACCAAAAAATTAATGTAAATATATTTTAGCCCAAATTCAATATTTATTAGATTTATAAAAACAAAACAAAATGAATATAGCTTCAATTCAAATATGTTTCTTATTTTTATAACACTGGAGTCTCTCTCTCTCTCTCTTTGTAAATTATTTAGAATAATTTCTTTTGGAAATTATTCACATTTTCTACATTTAAGTTTAATATAATTGTCCAGCAATAATAGCCTGGTGCTCTGTCACTATGATTAAAATGCAGAGAAAACTGTTATCCTTGCCAATGCTAACTATTAAACAATTTAGACACTATTTTAGTTGTCATTAATTTCAAAATAAATTAAAATGTGATTAAGTATACATTTAGGTCACTTAAAATATTTTAAAAGATAATTTCTTGAACAATTATTTTCATTTATTCTTGGTTGTAACAAAATTTTTAAATGACAACTTGTATCATTAAATCAATAACCATTTTTATTGCATAAGAACATTATGTTTGAAACTTACAGCACATACTCTACTTTTAGAGTCTAGACACATTTAACATTGCTTTTATGTTCAACACACAGGAGATTTTGAACATTTATCTCTTTGTCATCTTTGTTTTCAAATTTCTTTTTATGACAATACACTTTATGTTTATCAGAAATACTTTATGTTTAACACATATTAATAGACATGAAAGATATTTTGAGAGATATATGAATATGTTCAAAAAAATTTTTGACAAATTTTGAATGACAGATCCATATGAGTTTTCAAGAGACAACTATGCATTTTGTAGAGAGTAGTGACCCTTTCCTAAATAACTTTTCAATGTGTATAAATGTAGTTGTTTACATTTATTTTTAAATTTTAGAGAATATTTCCTCAATTATGGATAGTATTGCCTGTTATCCTTAGCTATAAAAATATCTACACTTTGATATATTCTTTTCAATTAACTCTTTGGTTATTTTTATTTTCCATTTAAGCCTTTATAAGGAAAATTTTAGCCTATATAACATTTTTTGAAGAGTTCAACATTGTTACTTAATCAGAAAGTCCACTTAAGAAGAAGAAGCTATAGACTTGGCACAGTAATTTCATGATAAATTTGTTAAAACCGTTAAGATATGTGTGAATGATTTTTCGAAACTAACTGTACACCAGTACGCTTGAGCTTGTCAGAGTAGTACTTTATTTTTCCGACTACAATTGATTCAGGATGTACATAAAATCCTTTTATATGCTATTATCATATACCATGTTTCAGTAATTGTTTCCATTTACTTAAATACCTACCAGCAGAGACAAGATAGACAGTGGCCCTTTCTATACTCTCTCACTGAAAAAATATTATTAAGAAAACATCAACTATAGTCTACAGGCAATTTACACAAACTCTATTTCTGGGAATATGTATTTTATACAAGTATGTAAAAAAAAATCTCTGTAGTATTCAGTGTTTCATTGTGAAAGCAGACATAACAAACAGCTATTATGCCCTGGCCAGTTGGCTCAGTGGTAGAGCATTGGCCCCATGTGTGGAAGTCCCAGGTTTGATTTCTGGCCTGGGAACACAGGAGAAGTGCACATCTGCTTTTCCACCCTTCTTCCTCTTTTTTCTCTGTCTCTCTCTTCCCCTCCCACAGCCAAGGCTCCATTGGAGCCAAGTTGGCTCCGGTGCTAAGGATGGCTCCATGGCCTCTGCCTCAGGTGCTAGAATGGCTCTGGTTTCAATGGAGCAATTGCCTAGATGAGCAGAGCATCATCCTCTAGTGGGCATGCTGGGTTGATCCTGGTAGGGTGCATGTGGGAGTCTGACTCTCTGCCTCTTCTCTTCTCACTTCAGAAAAATACAAAACAAGCAAACAAACAAAAAACAAGCAGGTATTAAAGATTAAATGTTTGTTTGCTCTATATCAGAGGGAAAAAGAATAGAAATAGTAGATTTTGCACAATTATCTTTCTCCTTTGAATTTCATTCATGCCTGTGTGTGTGTTTAACTACATTTAGACTATCTAAAATGTATATATGAAAAACCATGCATTATGTGCAGAGTGAAATGAAAACAGGAAATATAAGTCATAAATATATTAAACTTCATTTAACATTGTTTGTGTAACAATGCACTTACATGTTTTCAATATAATAGGAGAATCCTCTACTTATTTTTAACAGTCATGTTTAATAGCACAAGTGGCACTGATCCTCTCTATGGTGTCATTTAATTAAAAAAAAAATGTGATGTTCAACAGGAATTAGAATCCAGGATTTTCTAACTCTTTCTTAAAAGCAAGTTGAACTACAGGCAGTGCCTCACACATTCTAGTTAATTTGTAATGATTCAACTAAGTGCTGATGTGAAAAAAAGCCTTCAATGACCACCAGCACTCGTTTTTCCCCAATGGCTCTGTACAAATCAACTCATCCACTACAGCACAAGGCTAGAAGCTAAAAAATGAATACACCAGTAATATCTTTTTGACAATGATTTGACACCTGGCTGATGAGAGTAGCTAACAGTATGACCTCCAGACTGTTAGCTCTGTTAAAAGAGATTCACTTGAAACACCCATGGGGTTATGGATTCCTGCTAATAGCAGCAAATAGAATAGATGATAAAATTATGGCAGGGTAAAAATGCTTTCTCAATTAATTTCTCATCATGTTAAGGCCATTATCATTGGATGTAATCTAGCAAAATGTGAGGACACTCTCTAGTACCTCTGAAAGTTCCTCTTGGTTAGAACAATATATAAAAGCAAGTAGTAGCAAACCAGGCTCTTAGATCTGTTTACCTTCAAATAAAACCTTTATAATATTTATCGACAAACACTAACAACTGAGTTTGGGTTAACATATATGCATGTGAGAAGGCATTGAAATACGCACTTGTGGATGGAGTAGACTTTTATATGAAAATTTTAAAAACTCCAATGATAAGTTACTGGTAGCAAAAAAAGGAGACATACAAATATAGTGCATCAGTGTACTTTCTTACATGGCATTTTAATATTCTTTTTCCTTTATGGCTTGAGATGATTCCCATTAAAGCCACTGGCTTCTGATGAACAAATATAAACAGTGAAAGAGTATGCTTTATATTAGGTCACCTTCATTTATGCAAACTGTTTATACAAGCAGTATTACTGAGCAAAATAACTTAATTTCATAACTATTTATTAAATCACCCTAAAAACATAATGTGTACAAAGGAATTTTCTCAATATTAGGAGGAAAATGAGAAGTATTATGAATAACTGAGGTGTTGTATTATATGCATAATAATGTAAAGGGAGGCTGATTAAGAAACTAACTCAAAGCTTTAGGTATATAATAGTCTTCTCTTATCAGTGAAGGATATGGCTAAGATCCCCAGTAGATGTCTGAAACTGTGATAGTACTGAATTCTATACTATATACCTTTTTCCCCCTATATATATTTACCTATGATAAAGTTTTATTTATAAATTACATACAATAAGAGATTAATAACAATAACTAATAATAAAGTAGAACAACTATAATAATATACTGTAATAGAAAGTTATGTGAATGGCTTTAGGGTCATTATTAAGTAAAATAAGGGTTACTTGAACACAAGCACTATGATACTGTGATAGTCGATCTGATAACCAATTCGACTACTCACTAAGTGACTGAGGGACTGGTAGTTATACAGAGATAAATATGCTGGTGAATGGAGGAGCCACAAACCAGGCTGGACAGAATGCAATTTCATCACTTTACTCAGAATAACAAAAATTTTAAAATTTATAAATTGTTTATTTCTGGAATTTTTTACTTACTACTTTGGGACCACGTTTGACTTCTGGTAATTCAAAGCTTGGAAAGTGAAACCATGTATAAATAGGGATGTGATGTACATTATATCCAAGTGGAAAGTTGTTTTTTTTTTTAATAAAAATAGAGCTCATTAATTTCTAAATCATAAATTATTTCTTCAGCAGCAGCATTTTGTCACTCTTTCTTGTTTGTATGAGTATTAAGTTAATATTGAATAATAGCCAAATTTGCCTTTGTAGATGTCTTAAATGTCCAAATAGAGCAAGCTATATCTAGTTAAGAAATAATTTAAATATATTTTATATGGATTAAGATTTTATTTGAAATCTAAAAAATATTTATGCCTAGAAGAGACATTACTTTTTAAAAAATTTTGTGTTAGAAGAAAACTCTAAAGTGATTTTTGAAATCAGGAAAAATAAATGGTATAGATACCTTTCAAATAATTTAATGAAGCTATTTTTTTTTAGATTTTATTTATTCATTTTCAGAGAGATGGTAGAGAGAGTGAGAGAGATGGTGGGTAAGGAACAAGAAGCATCAACTCCAATATGTGCCTTGATCAGGAAAGCCTAGGGTTTTGAACCGGCAACCTCAGCATTCCAGATAGATGCTTTATCCACTGTACCATGACAGGTCAGACTAATTAAGCTTTTGATGGTGTGGCATACAACTAAAGCAAACAGCCTTTTGATTTTGCCATCATTTATATTGGACTATTCCACATATTTATCATTCTCTCCTATCTCTAAAGTGAGTATTATAAAATCTAATAGCATTCCTTAAGATAAAATAGTTATGACGTTAACAGTTTCTGCATCTTTTCTTCTTACTTACATTGGTATGTATACACAAGTCACTTAACTATAGTAATTGGTACAGATAAATATGTATGTCTGACTGATTTTTATGTATGCATCTCACTCAGTACTATATTGTTTGTACTGTCATTTTAATAATTTTCCTTTACCCCTGGCTTTATAATAATAAAATTTTTATGCAAAAATCTTGATACTGCCTGACCAGGCGGTGGCACAGTGGATAGAACATCGGACTGAGATGCGGAAGACCCAAGTTTGAGACCCCGTGCTTGCCAGCTTGAGTGCGGGCCCATCTGGCTTGAGCAAAAGCTCACCAGCTTGGACCCAAGGTCACTGGCTCCAGCAAGGGGTTGCTCGGTCTGCTGAAGGCCTGTGGTCAAGGCATATATGAGAAAGCAATCAATGAACAACTAAGGTGTTGCGAATGCAACGAGAAACTAATGATTGATGCTTCTTACCTCTCTCTGCTCCTGTCTGTCTGTCCCTATCTATCCCTCTCTCTGACTCTCTCTCTGTCCCTGTTAAAAAAAAAAATCTTGATACTAAAAGAGAACCTATAGATGATCTAAACCAGTGATGGGCAAACTTTTGAGCCTGATGTGTCAAAATTCGCCAAAAAAAATGAGCAGAACTCAGGTGGTGTGCCACTTTGAGAAAAAACGGCCTAACCGGAAGTCCCAGAACTAGACTCTCTGTGCCAGAGTTCTGTTGTTTTGGTCTACAGACCTCCAGCACAGAGTGTCTACACTACAGCAAATGTTTTATCCTCAGCTACTGCACCTGGCCGTGCAGGAGCAGAGGATGAAACGTCCTCGTTGGCATGCGGCCCCATACTTCTCTGGTATACAGCCGCATACGGCCATGTGTCATCGAAAACAGCTACGCATGTCAGTGCTGACACACGTGTCATAGGTTAGCCATTATGGATCTAAACTAACTCAATGTATTAATTAGAACTCTATATCTCAAAGAAAGCACTGGTACTTGACCCATGTTACTTGAGTTTGTTAGTAACAGAGTACAGACTAAATTCTTGATATCTAGTCCAGTCCTGTTTAAATTAAAATGTTGAACCCTATTAAAACCAAGATAAAATATGTGAGTTAATGTTTAGTCTTAAAGTTTGTTGCTTGTTCTATATTTTAGTTTTCACATTAACTAAGTTATATCACTTATAGTAAATTTTAACTCCTCTTATCATAAAATTAGTTAATTAAATCATTTTTACAATATTTATCATGTACATATGATGTGCCTTCAATATATGTTTAAATTTTGTATATATGTGGTCTCAGGATACAAAATAAAAATAAGACAGATTTCTTGAAAAAGGTATACATTGAGAACTCTACTGGCAATTTTAGGTTAACAATATTTAGGGTCATATTCTTTTGCAAAAATTTCAAAAAGAATAATAACACAATAGTAAATTTCTTTTTGTTAGAGTTTTAATTTTTTACAGGATTTCTATTAGTACAGAGATTGTGCAAAAACTTTGAATATTGTTGACTGAATGATGAGAAAATATCATATAATAAAAATATTAAGACTACATGTGTTAAAGTATATGTTTGTATATGTTGTGTATTTCTTGTGGTGTTGTGCCCATATAATCAAAAAAGGATCAGAATGGCAAAATGAAATGACACAGTAAGATTGTAAGCACTGGAAACAGAAAGCAATATGTTCAATTCTCCCTTTGTTACTTGCTAATTATAAAACTCTAAATTTCTTAAAATCTTCAACTTCTCATTAAGTTATCTATAAAACTGATACAATAATTTTACCATAAGTTCTACTCTTCAAAAAAATTACTATCCTCTATCTTTGATCTCTCACTTTAGGTTTAAATACGTGACTTGCTGAGGCTATAGAATGTGACAAGAAACAGTGCATGGAGGTTTTAAATATGGCCTGTGTAGTGAAATCCCTTACAAGAAGAACATAGCTCAGGTGTCAGTGAACCAAAGAGGATGGAGAGCACTTAGAGGATATGTGAACAAAAAGAATTAAAGCAAGAGGCATGGAGATAGAGGAATATAGTTCATAGCCCAGTGAGGTATAAATACTTTTAACACTTTTGATTTAGGGCATAACTTTGGATTATTATTATAATTTTTGTTTCTATGCTACATTGGATTTGATATTTACTATTACATTCTAATTGTCTTTTCTTCTTGACTTACTTTTCTTTACTTGGGCTCTGGCACAATGAGAAAAATAACTTTTGAACATGTTTTCTCTGAAAGATTTATTTGTATTTCTTGAAAAAGGGAGATGTGGAGGAGAATATGGGGGAGGGGGATGCAGTCAGGGTTACCCTAGAATCTATGTAAACACAATTAATTAAATAAAAAAGAGAATAAAAGAAAAAGAATCTAATTTTATCTCCTGATCTTATTGCCATTTATCTTATAGCAATTTCCTTACTGATATTTTTTTCTGAAACACTTGCCAATTTTATTAAATTTTCCTCTCATCTTACTGATTGATGGTAGAGCATGTTTAGTGAAGCACAACTATCATATGCAGTAAACACTTGCATTTTCTTTCTGCTCTTCATTTCCAAGGAGTAATTAATTTGCTGTAGCTCTGACACATAAAGACTATTTTCGTTTTTAAAAAATCAATTAAAATCCTTTTATGTAAAAAGTAAGCTTTGTCTATTGTTATGTAGCCATTGTGGTTACCTATTAACAGAAAGATGGTAACAAATTTATGTATACATAATTGAACAAATACTGGAATGAATATATTACTTCTCAATACTTATAGATAATTCTGTTATTTTACTTCACATTAGGTAAGACCTTAATATAAATTAACATTTTTTTCTTTGCTTAGATTTACAGATTCTTGTTTTTTATCATAAAGTTGAAAACATCAGAAAACAAGAGAAATATTTAGAAGTTGTTTTGCATCATATATAAGTTATACTGTCAAAAATTTGACTCTAGAATTATTTTATTTATTTATTTATTTATTTATTTATTTATTTATTTATTTATTTATTTATATTTCTAGTGAGAGGAGGGAAGGCAGAGAAACAGACTCCCACATGCACACTGAACGAGATCCACCCAGCAAGTCTACTAGAGGGCAATGTTCTTTCTTCTGGGTCCATTGTTACATTGCTCAGCAACAGAGGCATATTTTAGCACCTGAAACAGAGACCATGGAGCCTTAGGATTATTTTAAAATTATAAAATAATAATGGTAGATATTGAAAAATTTATACTAAAATATATAACATATTTTTATTATGGTTGTTCTTATTTTAATACATTATTATATACATATTTAATATATTTAGAATATGTAATACATTTTATATATTTAAGTTATTTACACTTATTTTTTTTCTTTTTGCTTAGACGTTTTTATCTTTTTTACTGGAAAAGAAAAGCTAAATGTATATTTTAGGTGCCCTAAAATATCATTATACCCTGCAAAACCACTATGTGAATCAGCATAATTAAGAGCCCATACTTTAGGTAAAAAAACTGTCACTATGTTCATTCTCAAATATGTAAAATAGAACCCACAAAAAAATTAGTGTAACTAAAGTTGATTATACTGGGGAGAAATCTAAATAATATAAAAACAAACAACAAATTCACACCTATCCATGAAACCTCTGTTTGACAACTCAGTTTTAAGACAGAAAATATGAACCAACTTTAATCCATTACAACTAAATTAGTCTTAACCATGATTATTTGAAATCAGTCACACTGATACTAAATAGAACTTTCAGAAACTTACATATAAAGATTTGCAAACTTATTCAATGCCCCTAAAATTACAAAGACTAATACTTCTTACTATAAAAATTCACAGAGATTTTGTGCATATTTTGAATACACTGTATGGCATTTTCTTTTGAGATTTATTTTTATGTATATCACTCTGTCACATTAACCTCTGAAATCCTGAATAACAAGAATTAGCCATGGAATATGGCTTCATGCTTGCATAGAATAGGTATTCAATGAAAGTTTGTTGAACAGACACAAAATAGAATTATGCTTGGGTTCAACTCATGTTGGTTCCCTCACATATGCTCAAATACTTTACTACCTCCATGATGAAGAGTTTCAGAAATAAGTTCGAAAATACATAGTGCTAAATATTTAGGTAGTTTCATTTTGTCTCCCTTTTTGGAAAATTTATAATTGGGAAAATTTTGAAAGTAGACTTTTTATTTTAAGAAAGAACATGTTTGAAATAAGATGATCTAAAAGGAATAAAAAGCAAAACAAAAAATAGGAGGAAGTAGTTGAAAATTATATGAAGTGAGTTATTTGAGTTTCTTTTACTTGAATGAATAAGTTAAAAATATTCTTGAGTTGGCAGTGTAAGAATTTAGGTTTCTGCACAGCATCTTACACTTGTGCATGTAGAACTATGTGGGTAGATATAGGGTGCACGTAGAGCGAACAAGCAAAGGACCTGGAAGGAACTGACACCTAATTTCACAGTACAAGCATGTCTTTGCCTGATGGATAATCAGGCTGGAGAGCTGAACACATAAGATTATTGATTCTTAGAGAAGAGGAGTTTTGATTTCTCTGACATATTTCTTCATACATTATTGAAAAAGGCCAAAGGTGTGGATGCTTAAAGCTATTGCATCAATTTTTCAATTCTCAGGGGACAAGTGTGAAGTTTGCTATCCAAATACTACTACTCTCTATATAAGTGTTTGTTGGAGGAGAATATAGTCATGTGTAGTGAATAGATGTCACTGCCATGTTTCTATATTCGGCCACCTGGTTACAGTAGAACACTGAAACCACTGGAATCAAGATACTTACAGTAAGCTTTGGAAGGAACAGAAATCTTTCCAGAAATTATCATTCTACCACACCAAACTACTACATTCTCTTATCTTGATCAGTACATTTTTCAGTAATGATAAAGACAGTCAAAAATATGTTTGAATTTCCACCATTCTTATAATTCAGACCAGTCAACTTATGTATTGCCAACATCTTTTAATCAATATCCTTTCTCATTTTTCACTTTTGTTCCCTAACTTTATACCATTTGGCTATGTATCTGACATGGTCTGCTTCATGTTTGTGAATGATCGTGTGTGTACATATGTGTATTTTTGATCCAGATGTTGGATAAAAACTCTGCAGTCCCCTCTTCGGCTTTCACTGATGTAACTCTAGTGAATAATTTATCAAACAGAATCTTACTAAAAAAGCTGTTCTTAGTTTCCTCAGAGCTTTAAAAGTTATCTTCTCAGGATATGCATAAATTACTTTTATATAGTAAATATATTTCAAGAAAGAATATAAATTACTCCCATATTAGTAATTTGTGAGTTGCATGAGGATGAAAAACAGATGATTTTCATCTTGCTGAGCATGCATTTAGATGAATTAATTAGATTTACTTTTGTGTTAATTGTAACACTTGTTGTAACTGAGTCATCACAAGGGCAAAAGCTAAATATAGTTGACCTTTGGTCAACATAATGAGGAGGGGCACCAACCCTTGTACATTTAAAAATTCACATATAACTTTTGATTCCCAAAAATGTAACTACTAATAGCCTACTTTTGCTGGAAGCCTTAACAAGAAAATATTTTGCATATTGTGTATATTATATACTGTACTCTTATAATAAAGTTCTCTAAAGAAAAGAAAATGTTATTAAAAAATTATAAGAAAGAGAATATTTTTACATTATTTATTGAAAAAACTCCAAATGTAAATGGTCCTATGCAATTCAAATATATACATATATGTTTACATATTTAGTGTGAGAGAGATATATATACAGAGACAGAGAGAGGGACAGATGGGGGCCGACTGAAAGAAACGTAGAGAGATGAGAAGCATCAATTCTTCTTTGCAGCAACTTAGTTGTTCATTGATTGGTTTCTCATATATGCCTTGACCAGGGGGCTGTAGCCAAACCACTGACCCCTTGCTTAAACCAGCAACCTTTGGGCTCAAGCCAGTGACCACAGGATTATGTCTATGATCCCACACTCAAGCCAGTGATCCCACACTCAAATTGGTGAGCCTCAGCTCAAACCAAATGAGCCCACGCTCAAGCCAGCAGCCTCAGGGTTTCAAACCTGGGTCCTCTGCATCCCGGGCCAATGAACTATCCACTGTGTCACTGCCTGGTCAGGCAAAACATATTTTTTAAGGGTCAACATCAGTGGTTTTCTGTTCTTAAAAATTACAGAACTTTTGCTGTCTGAATCTGTGTTTAATTTATAGTGTCCATGTATGTTGATCAACATCAAATTATGAATAAAATTATTACTTAAATATTTGATTTAGTTCTTTTGTTTACAAGAATACAAAGTTATTATCCCTAAAACAAGTATTTTTTAGTAAGTTCTATCATATTAGAACAATGATAAAGATTAAAACTTATGAGAAACTGGAAACTATCAAATTAATACAATGTTGACATATTGTTTTAATATTTATTTATTTATTTATTTATTTATTTATTTAGAGGCGGGAAGGCAGAAACAGACTCTTGCATGCACCCTGTCTGGTGGTACTCTGCCCAACTGGGCCGCAATCTTTATTTTTATAATCTTAAATTTGAGATATTTTCTAGTTACTTTAATATCATGCATAAAAATCAACACATTTTGTTGAGGCATAGTTGTATCAATGCCCTCAGAGGAAGTTTGCATGTCTGAAGAAAACTGCTATGAAAATAAATAGAAAGCAATAAATAATACTGAACTTCAGTTTCCTTATCTGTAACTGAAATAATATTTATCACTTGCAAAATGTAAATGACAAGCTTCTTTTATTTTTACTAAGAAGCACTGGCTTCTTTTCATTTTTTCTTTCTATTGAATGCTAATATATATGACACATTAACATTATTTTTATATATTTTACTGTATTATATTATATTATTCACAAGAGATTCATCTTAGTTTTACTTTCATTCAATGTATGGAAGTGTAATTTTCTGTTGTTCACAGATAATAAAAGGTTTCAGAATAGAAAGAGAAATGGATCCTTGTTTTAACTTCCTCCTATAGTATCTACATTGCAATTCCAAGAAAATGTTTCTCATCCTGAAAAGCACCCTAAGTGTCCTGCATCGTGTTTGACATAATGGAAGTTAATTCAGAACACCTTCTGGGGGAACCCTTTGCAACTAAAAGTATGCCGGTGAACCTGAAAGTTCTTAGGTTACTTGTGAGACGTGACAGCATAACACCTTCACTTCTCCATTTTTCTAACAGATAGGAGATGTGAAATTGCTCTTCTTCTATCAGTCATTAGAGAGACTGTTCTTACTTTCTTCAAAAGTTTACAGTAGTTACTTCTGTCCCATTTAATCTTTCTCCCTCAACCCCCTGATAAAATTAACTAATCTGAAAAATTAACTAGATACTTAAGATCTCAATTCTAATAAAATAATGTTGATAATGAATTATGCAAAATAAAATTTAAACTATTATATTTTTTAATAAGTATAAGCACTAAAACTTTTATTCATTTTGGTTGCTTTTGTTGTTGCTGTCATTGTTTTCTGACTGAAAAATAACATATCTAAGTTTGGTTTAGATAGGTGTGTTTCAGAAATATTGATTTTCTTGTTTTGCCTGACTAGGCAGTGGTGCAGTGGATAGAGTGTCGGACTGGGATGTGGAAGACCCAGGTTCGAGACCGCGAGGTCACCAGCTTGAGCATGGGCCCATCTGGCTTGAGCAAAAGCTTGCCAGCTTGGACCCAAGGTTGCTGGCTCCAGCAAGGGGTTGCTCTGTCTGCTGAAGGCCCACGGTCAAGGCACATGTGAGAAAGCAATCAATGAACAACTAAGGTGTCGCAACGAAAAACTGATAATTGATGCTTCTCATCTCTCTCCGTTCTGGTTTGTCTGTCCCCCCATCTATCCCTCTCTCTGTCCCTGTAAAAAAAAATGTATTAAGATATTGACAGATGCAAAGAATATGATTTTAATGGAGTTAAAATCTCTTTCCTAAAAATATAGATTTAATTCTGATTAATTTTTATTAATTAATTAATTTATTCATTCATTTTAGAGAGAGGAGAAAGAGAGAAGGGGGAGGATCAGGAAGCATCAACTCCCATATGTGCCTTGACCAGGCAAGCCCAGGGTTTTGAAGGGTGAACTCAGTATTTCAGGTTGATGCTTTTTCCACTGTGCCACCACAGGTCAAGCTAATTCTGATTAATTTTTATTCAGACAAACTTGCTTGCAATAACACTTAGCACAAAGCCATAGATCACCATTAAACACTAAAATAAATGCAACTGAGCAGTCAAGTTCAACAACTCATTCTTAAAATACTGGTTTTACAACCATTTGCTATTTTTATAATTTCAAATTGATGACTTTAAGGGCTTCATTGAAATAGCTTATGAAATACTTTCACAAGCAATAGTAGTTCAATTGTCTCTGTATGACTTAAAATTGATATAAAATTTTGGTGAATAGTTTATAAGCTTTATAATTTAATTTTCTCAAGTTAATATACATGAAAAATAGCATAATAATAAATTTTTAATTTACAAATAATACCATCATTTAAAAGATATAAATAGAATATTAGGTTTTATCTGGTTTATATGAATAACAGTTTGAATATTTATATCCTTTTTGAAAAGTAAACAGTTTTGTCTTAAGAACCCACTAAAATTTGCTGTGTTGTCCTTTCCCACAGAAAGTAAAAGTACACTTCTTTAATCCCTTTTTTTTTAACACTTAGTCATTTTATTGAAAGGAGATGGGACAACGACACAAAAAATTATTGCAATCTGATGCAGATATCAACTATTAATTAAGAAACAAAATTCAGAATTAATGTTACTTGATACTTTACTAGTGGTGGCTAAAAATGCTTCTATCATATTTAGATATTTATAATACTGTACCAAACCCAGAACTCTGGAGCCAGATAAATTGGGCTTCTATTCATAAATGCTAAATAATATAATTGACCATACTTAAAACAAATGATTAACAGAATAGCATAAAAAATGCATTAAAATATGAAACAAACATTTGACACTCTAAGTTTCAATTAACAGTATGTCTCCCAAATATCCAAAATCACTTTGTGACAAAGGCCTCAGTGAGTGTTTGTCTATAAACATTTCAATTTCTCCAAAGGGAAAAATTACCCTTAATCTTTAATTTACCTTCTTGTGTATATTTGTGTGTGTGTGTGTGTGTGTGTGTGTGTGTGCATAACAGAGACAAAGAGAGAGACAGAGAGAGGGACTGGTAGGGACAGACAGACAGAAAGAGAGATGAGAAGCATCAATTCTTCATTGTGGCTCCTTAATCTCCTCAGTTGTTCATTGATTGCTTTCTCATATGTGCCTTTAGTGGAGAGCTACAGCGGAGTGAGTGCACCCTTGCTCAACCCAATTATCTTGGGTTCAAGCCAGCAACCTTTGGGCTCAAGCCAGTGCCCACGAGATTTGGAACCTGGGTCTTCTGCATCCCAGTCCGATGTTCTATCCACTCTGCCACTGCCTGGTCAAGCTTCCTGTGCATTTTTTAATAGAACACTTCAAACTTTCTTTCATAGAAAAAAAAAATACTGTTAATTTATATTTTCAATGCCTTAGGATTGAAAGAAGTACAAATTAAGGATCAGAATGTTAGTAATAAAAACTGCTAATGTAATCCAGATTTAGTTTAGTGCACTATTAATTAAATTATATTATATATAACATTAAACATATTTTTCATCTTTTTAACTTAAGTTAATATTACATAATTCTAAAATTATTACTTCTTATAAATTAGTATTGTATTATAAAAAGTACAGGAAATACTAGAATGATCCATACAAAGTGACTATTTGATAAAAAAGAAATTGAAAATTTTTTTATATAGTAAAACTTAATACAAAAATAACTTATTTGTTGTCTTCTAGCTTACAAAATATTTTCAACACAGCAGGCATTTTCTTACTTGTTAAAGACAATATTTATAGGTAAACTTTTGAACCCTTAGTCAGTACATAATCTTCTCCATGAATTAGCTATTTAATTTATACCAAAAA
This sequence comes from Rhynchonycteris naso, assembly GCA_037038555.1. Taxonomy (NCBI): domain Eukaryota; kingdom Metazoa; phylum Chordata; class Mammalia; order Chiroptera; family Emballonuridae; genus Rhynchonycteris; species Rhynchonycteris naso. Next base: position 41,045,981 of record CM072997.1, on the reverse strand, counting down.
CTCTATTTGCTGGAAGCAATTATTAGCTCTATTTTATAAATGAGGGTTGTAACACTTAGATCTTACATATTGTGTCCAAGATGATATACTAAAGAGATGGAATCAGAACCCGTTCAGTCAGGCTATATGATCTGTGTTCTCAACCACTACAATAGACAGGGAAGATGGTAGTGTAGTCAGTTTTTCTATATGTTTCTTTTCAAGATGCAAATTTATCCCAATGAAATTGATATACCTGTATTAGAAAACAATTTTGATGTGATGCGAATTTCAGGTTGTTTATGCATGATTTCAACTGAGAAATACTAAGTAAATGCAGAGCACAGCACTGCCAACCACATAGGATTACATAAACTGCACACACACAACTCAAACATCTGTTATCTACCTCTAATGGTATAACTTCCACGCTAATTTTAGATAACCATCCTCCCTTCACCACTTCACAATAGCCAAAAAGTTGCAATCCTTCCAGTGGCAATCACCACAAGCAAACTCTAGGTCTTTTTCAAGGTAAGTGTTTGTTTTTTATCTGAATTTATTGAGGTGACATGGGTTAGTGAAATTATATGTTTCAAGTGTACAATTCTATGATGAGTCATTGATACATTGCATTGTGTGTTTACCACCCAAAGTTAAATATCCTTCTGTTACCACATATTTTACTCCCTTTACCCTTTATACTTTCTTCCAATGCCCCTTCCTTCTTGTAACCATCATATTGCTGTCTGTGTCCATGAGTTTTTGTTTGTTTATTCATTTGTTGTTTTTAGTTTTTATATCACATATGAGTGAAACCATATGGTTCTAGACTTATTCCATCTGACTTATTTTACTTTGCATGATGTTCTCAAGAACTATTCATGTTGTCAAAAATGGCAGTATTTCATCTTTCTTATGGATAAATAGTACTTGATTGTATATATGTACCACATCTTCTTTATCCAATCATTTATCAAAGGGCACTTCAGTTGTTCCCATGTATTGGCCATCATGAATAATGTTGCAGTGAACATAGGGGTCCATATAGCTTTACAAATAAATGTTTCCAAAAATGGGGGGTAGATATCCAAAAGGATTGTTGGGACATATGATAACTTTAGTCTTAATTTTTTGGGGAACCTCCATACTATTTTCTGTATGTAAACTGACTCTGCCAGTTTACATTCCCACCAGCAGTGAATGAGGGATCCTTTTTCTTTTACAACTTCTCCTGCACTTATTATTACTTGTCTGATTGAAGATAGCTATTCTAAAAAGTGTAAAGTGGTATCTCATTGTAGTTTTCATTTGCCTTTACCTAATAACTAATGGAGAAGAGCTTTTTAAAAGTATAATTATTTTAAAAAATATTTAATAAGTATTAAATTGTACTATAATTTTTAATTATTTTATGTCTTTACATTTTTTCTCACTTATCTGAGAGGTGTCACTAAGTCCATTTTCTCCATAAAGCCTATGATTCATTTTTTTAGGTGAGAGGACGGGAGATGGTGAGACAGACTCTTATATGTGCTCCAACTAGGATTCACCTAGCAACCTAGTCTTGGGCTAATTTTCAAGTACTGAGCTATTTTTAGTACCTGAGGCTAACACACTCCATTGGAGCCATCTTCAGTGCCCAGGGCCATGCTCAAACCAATTAAGCCACTGGCTGCAAGAGGGGAAGACGGAAAGAAGGAATAAAGGGAGGGAAAGAAACAGATGGTCATTTCTTTTGTGTGTTCTGACCAGAATCAAACCCAGATTGTCCATATGCTGAACTGACACTATATCCACTGAGCCACTGGCCAGGGCCAAGCTTGTGATTTTTATTGGCTAATCTTATATAGTGCAATAATTTTTGAAGAACACATAAAGGTACCTTTTGCAATTTTACTTGCCTGTTAAGCATGAAACAAGCTTTTAAAATCCATTTCAAATGCAGAGTTATTTCTACTACTTCTGGCTGAAATTTATACCTGAGTAGTAATATAGCTAAATTGGTATACAGAAATTAGAATTGTTATATTTAAAATTACATTTTTTTACCTTCTTATAATGTTTGTAAGTTAGAATTTATATAGTGTTTAATTCTAGGAGCATAACATATGTTTCTATTAAGGACAAAAGACTAACACACACATATTTATAATTTTAAAAATTAGCCAGTGCTGTTTATTTTTGAAACTCAATTCTTTTCCAATTGATGAATCTTTCTCACAGCAGTAATTTTTCCCTATGTTTCATTTTAGAGTAAAGTATTCAGAAATATACATGTTTCATATTGTGAATGATATTTGGAGCAGATACAAATTTCAGTTGGGTTGGGAAGGCAAAAAAAAGATGAATGTTTGGGATGGTGCGATTTTCTTTGTTCATTTATTTTTATCAAGAATAATTTATTTTTGTTTACCATTGGGGGAAAATCATGAAAGCATTGCCCTTTAGATGAAGATTTAGGAAGTCAATGGTTTACCAATAGTTCAAGATTAAAATAAAAGAGGGATTTCTTTAAGCAAATTTTATTTAATCCTTAGCATGATAGGGAGAAAGTGGACTGATAATCTATATACTACTTAATAGCTACACATAGCTGTCTCTAAATCACCTTTGTACGTAAAAATTATGAAATATTTTTAAATACATTGAAAAATTGTTGGGCATCTTCAATAGTGATTAGGTAATGTGTAATGTACCTTTCTTTTTTTAAATGTCTCAACACCTTTCATTGTCTCCAAGCTTTACCACTTTGAAAAATGTGGATGAGTGATAGAAATACAATTATTCTTGTCCTTAGACATGCAAATTAATGTTGTCTCATAAAGTACAATTGATTTTCCCTCTCCTTTGTAGAAGATGTGTGCTTTGCATCTACTGTGCAAGTTCATTTTAGTAGTCCTAATTACTTCCATGTGTGTCTCATCCTTTGGGTGCTCTTTTGAATTGTTGTGACATCTAAAGGTCTCCTCATTAATTAATAAGTTGAATAGGTTCTAACACATGCTCATTTTATACTTGTATGAGAATCATGACTTTACCTATATTAAAAAAAAACAACTTTTAACACCTCATATTTGAACTAAGTCTGTACCTTGACCTCTTCAAGTGCACATGCATCAGAAGCACCACCATCCATTGTTTCATGAATATATGCATTCAGTAACTGTAGGGACTTCTTCAGATTCTTCTTTCTATTCTTCTCTATTCTTCCTTCTCCACATTAAATTTATATCCAAGTCCCTTCTTTATAGGTGCTTCTATTCAAATACATTGAATCCTAATGGACAGTTGTAAGGCCAGTAGTTGCGGCCACCATCACAGCCGCATGGTCTGTGCAACATCTCATTGGATTCAGATAGATGGTAATGAAAAGGCAGAGCTAAGAATTGGTGGGCCATCCTTTATTCCAGCTAGCAAACAGCGGGTGAGAAAAAACAAACACACGGGCACCAAAACCCACTCATTTAGTGCTCACAAAGCTATTGACATATCTGAGTTTTCCTAGAATCAAAGGCTCCCACCTCACCAGTTCAATGGATCTTACAAAGCCCCTCACCTCTGTTCCTCTTCAGCTCCTCTCCATCTTGCTTGCTTCCTCTCTGCCACCATGTGGTCTCTCTCCCTACAACAATGTGGTCTTCTCTTCTCTACCAAAATGGTCTCGTAACTTCTCCTTTTAAAACTTTTCTGCAGGAAAGCCTTCTTCTAGCACACATTAGTGTAATAAAACCCCTTTTCAAGCAGGAAGGTAATCAGCCACTCCATGTGGGCAGTGGCCATCTTTAACAATAAAAGTGAGCAAAACCAAATTACACAAATTTTACAAACTTGTTTGCCCAACATTAGTGTATCTAGGTTTCCGGCAGTATTAATGTATTTATGTCATGGCATTTCATATCACACTATGTCATTTATGTTTTCTCTGCACAATTTAGGAAACTTCAAAGAGCAATATTTTCTTTAAGGTAAGAGGAGGGGAGACAGTGAAGCAGACTCCTGCATACACCTTAACCAACATCCACCTGGCAACCCTGTCTAGGGTCGATGCTTGAGTACTGAGCTATCTCCAGCACCTGAGGCTGATGTGCTGCAATGGAGCTATCTTCAGTGCCATGCTTATACTAATTGAGCCACTGGCCATGAAAGGAGAGAGGGAGAGAAGAAGAGGGATAGGGAGAAAAGCAGATGGTCGCTTCTTCAGATTCATGTCCTGACCAAAAATCACAACCCAGGATGTCTATATGCCAGGCCAACACTCTATCCAAGGGCAATATTTCTAACACACATCTTCACATTCAAACAATTTCCAGGCACAGCTTATTCTACTTTCTGAATATCTTCTCCAATCATCTATTTTGTTCATATTTCATCATTACTATAGCTGAAGTATTGAGAAAATTTTAATTTGGCTAACTCTAGAAGGAGATGGGTCATTTAAGAGAAAAGGAAAAATGATAGTTAAGTCTAGAAAAGACATTCAACATGGATTGCCATGGTACAAGTTCAAGCATATTGAGGACTCTTTCCACTTTATTAGAGTGCCATGTATTTGAGTAGATGTTCTTGCAGAACATCTGAAAAAAGCATCAGTAAATTATCCAACATTTGTTGGAAGAGAACAGTCAATTAATCCATCAGTTTATGGAGCTACTAGATTATCAGGACAAAAGCCCGGTGATTTTTTTTTATTTCATATACTGAAACAAATATCCTCCCCCCCCAAGATTTTATTTATTCATTTTTAGAGAGAGCATAGAGAAAGAAAGAGGGGAGGCACAGGAAGCATCAACTCCCATATGTGCCTTGCCTGGGCAAGCCCAGGATTTCTAATCCACAACCTCAGCATCCCAGGTTGATGCTTTATCCAGGTTGTGTCACAACAGATCAGGCAAATATCCTTTATTTGTTTACTCTGATAGAAACCAGTCCAACTACTACTCAGAACACAGTGGTTTGCTGTCTACACATGGCTGTGTTCTGAGTAGTAACCAAATGCATTATCTTTTGAGAAGCAAAATAAGGACATTTAAAACACACATAAAATTTTATTGTGGGAGTTTCTGAATTGAGAAAATAATTTCTTAAATATTGAGTTAATATTGCTCATAATGAAATTCATATTTTAAATATTCAGCGTTTTATTAAAAAATAGGTACAACGAGTTCTCAGCTGCTAAAGTCTTATAATCTTCAACAGAAAATGCATTGAATTTTCGAGCTGAGATATGGACTATCATGGAAAAGGAGAGGAAATGTGAAAGATTGGAGGAGTGGAGAAGCTGAGGGTGTTATACATTGATACCATATATAGTTGAGTGTCCCTTTCACTTAATGTACTTAGTCACAAAGTCCTTGTTATTTCTTTTTAATAGCCTTAAAAATGTGTGAGTTTTGTTTGTGTTTACTCGTTAATTTGACGAGAAACAAACAACACACAAAAATAAATAAATAAAAAACAACAACAACAAAAAAAACACCCCAAATCATTCTCTACATAGATTTAGAAAAAGCTGAGAAGTTTCTAAGGTAGCTAAAATTAATAAGTATTACACAATAATTTTAGTGTGCCATTTGAAGGGAACTGCGAATCCAGCAACACAGAGAGAGTTTAACAAATCAAGGTAACTCCCTAAAAACATTTTTCTTTAAATAAGTATGAATTAGTGTTTTTACATTCATAAGAGATAATACATAATCATGTATGTAAAAATTTTCCCCAATCATTTAGCATTTTTTGTTTCTGGTTTTGAACAAGAAAATGGCACAAGATATGAATGAGAAAATGAATAACTTTCTGAGCAAAACTCTCATGTACTAGTTTTTCGCTCCACAAAAGTGTCCAAGAACGGGGAGTGAGTGGTGACTAAAATCCATTCCTTGTTGTGTTTGTCACCTCAAGAATCCTGGTGAAGGTATTTGTCACCATAGAAATGGACACCTTTATTTTAATATGTGCTAATTCTCCAAGAAGCCCTGTTTAAAATGTAGCGATAATCTGAGCAGATGGTGGTGCAGTGGATGGAGATTTGGACTGGCATACTGACAACCTAGGTTCTAAACCCCGGGGTTGCCAGCTTAAGTGCTGCTCATCTGGTTTAATCAAGGCTCACCAACTTGAGTTCAAGGTCACTGGCTTGAGCAAGGGGTCATTCAGTCTGGTGTAGCCCTCCCCCACCGCCCCCCTGGCATGAACAACTAAGGTGCCACAAAAAAGAATTGATGCTTCGCATGTCTCTCCCTTCTTGTCTGTCCCTGTCTGCTCCTTTCTCTGTCTCTGTCACAATAAATAAATAAATAAGTAAATAAATAAATAAATAAAATGTAGTGATATGTTTTAAGAAACACTCCTGAACTCCTGGAAAATAGATCCAGGTTACTTTATATATTCTCAGAAGATCTTTCCTGAGAAGGGCAAGATGACTTTGTGCTCTTTTAGTGCCTGATTTGTTTCATCAATGTTTAAATTCAATTAAGGCAATTTTGAATTAAATTTTAGCATGACATAGATTTTTAACTTTCTATAGGATTTGTGTTTCCTTAAATTCTTCTTTCATTGTTCATCTTTTAATTATATTTACTAATGGCTAAATTGTTAGGGAGTCATGTTTTAACAGTGGTGAAAAATTATGCAGAGAAACATGACCATAGCTGCTCTCTTTCAGTTTAGATCGCCTCTGAAATTCCTAACATTTTGTCTATTAAACCAAAATGAGATAGTCATATCTTTGCTTACCATACCTGTACCGTAAGAATATCAAGTTAATATTGAAAAGTCCAATCTATACTATAATAGCAGTAGCATAAATATTTACAAGTGCTAATAGTGTAAAATTTCACAAGTGCTAATAATTCTTTTGCTTGCTTGAAAGAACTAATGAATGCCAAGCTTTAGAGTAGAATAAAACACAAAAGTTGTGTTTTTTAAAATGTAAAGAAATTAGAAATATTGAAAAACATTATAAAATTATACAAATGTGTGTGTGTGTGTGTGTGTGTGTATGCTTGCATGTGCATGTGCCTTGACTAATTAAGAGCACTATATGCTCAGAGGCTGTTTTCAGGACAGATTATAATGTTTTTTTTTTCTCCTAGAGTCTGCAGTCTGTTGAAGCAAGCACATTCAGTAGCACAAGCTTTCATTTTTTCTTTTGAATATGTATTCTTAACTCCAAGTGTACCTTGCTACCTATATGTGAAAATGCATTGCTCATTATTTCATATTGCACAGGAATGTTATTTAAGTTAATTATTAGGCTGACTTTATCTGGCATAAGGGAAGCTCAAATTCATGACTGCCTATTGGCACAAGTGCCAATTTAGATAACCCTGGTTTTTCCTTGACATTCTTCTATTTCAATAGCTTTTCTTCTTTCGCTTTCCTCTAAACCAGTCCTCATGTACAGGTGATATGTCATCTCAGGTCTTTATAACAATATACTGTTTGCAACCCTCCAAATGTTCCTATCTATGGCTGCTACGGTCATGGTGACCAACATATACAGGTGTCTGCCCGACAGTTCATTACTTATTATTATTATTTTTTTTATGTTTTTTTTTTTTTACTGGGACAGAGAGAGTCAGAGAGAGATAGACAGGGACAGACAGACAGGAACGGAGAGAGGTGAGAAGCATCAATCATTAGTTTTTCATAGCCGTTGTGACACCATAGTTGTTCATTGATTGCTCTCTCACATGTGCCTTGACCTGGGCCTTCAGCAGACAGAGCAACCCCTTGCTGGAGCCAGCAACCTTGGGTCCAAGCTGGCAAGCTTTTGCTCAAGCCAGATGGGCCCACACTCAAGCTGGCGAGCTCGGGGTCTCGAACCTGGGTCTTCCACATCCCAGTCCGACGCTCTATCCTCTGTGCCACCGCCTGGTCAGGCCTGACAGTGCATATCTTTAAGACCTAAAATACTTCTGCTAAACTGATAAATTAACCTTCCCTAATGCCTATCACAAAATATGCACTTGTAGCAATTATTTTAATCAATTTATATTTAAGCAATGTTCTTTCTTTTTCTTTCTCTAAATATCTAATTATTTCAATATTGGGGTTTTCATGTATGTGAGAGAAAGTTTTGAGCTTCTAAGATCAGATAGCATAGTTGATTAACCACAAAATTTGAGAGTTAATCTCAGATGTGAAACACTCATCTGGGAGTCAAAAAGATATGGCTTCTGGTCCCAGTTCCAGCACTGTGCACCTGTCAGATCTTGGAAAGGGATTGAACCTCTCTGATGTTCATTCACCCTATTTCTAAACTACTGAGAAAGTTGTAGCAGGTCATTTTTTCAATCCACCCTTCAGGAGTATTTCACATGTGTTTCTTTATAAGTCTTTAATTGTATAATAGTCCATCACTGTGAGAAGAGAATTAAATGTGGACCTTATAATCATTTCAGTTAATTCAGTCCAACTCAAGGATCAAAGTATCACTTATTTAAATTCCATTTTTAAGGTAATCAGAGTATTATAAAATGCATATTTAAATGAAATAAAACAAAGCTCAGAAATGTTACAATGTATTTCAAACTTGCATGGCTCATAAATTTTCCGATTTCTAATTCAACCAAGGTTAAAATGAAAAGGTTATATTCTGGGGCAGATTTCAAGAGATTATTTCTTTGTCTGCAAGAATTAACACTTATGCCTGCCTAATGATTTGTTAATGCCAAATCATTCCACTATAAAGAACATTTAGTAGTGCTTACTCTACCATAAGCAGTTGGCTATTGTGCTTGTGAAGGGCATTGTGGCTGCTCTTACCAGCATGTCCTGGCATTCAGACTCTTGAACAGATTCAGTATTTGCCTGTACTATTCCAAAGAATTTTATGCCCACAAAAAATAAGTTGCTTAACACTGTTATTCTCTTTACAATAGTTGAGGCCAAGATCAGGAGAGAGAGAGGGAAGGGCAATAAAAAGTGTGTGTGTGTGTGTGTGTGTGTGTGTGTGTGTGAGAGAGAGAGAGAGAGAGAGAGAGAGAGAGACCAAGAGACTGTCTCCAGGTAAATAGTTAAATAGTTGTGGAGAAAATGAGCTTTATAGAAGAATGAACAGTAATTAGAAAACTAAACTGAGTCTGATTTTTTCACAGTCGAAACACACAAAAACAACATAAAATCATTCCTTGTATTTATCTAAATGTAAAACTTCTTCTTCACCAATTCTATGAAAAACTGTGAAAGTCAGAGATTTCAAACATGGGCTATGAGAATAAAGACAACACCTGTTTACCTGACGAGGTGGTGGTGCAGTGGATAGAGCGTCGGACTGGGATGCGGAAGACCCAGGTTCGAGACCCCGAGCTCATCAGCTTGAGCGCGGGCCCATCTGGCTTGAGTAAAAGCTCGCCAGCTTGGACCCAAGGTCGCTGGCTCCAGCAAGGGGTTGCTGGGTCTGCTGAAGGCCCAGGTCAAGGCACATGTGAGAAAGCAATCAATGAACAACTAAGTTGTTGCAACGGCTACGAGAAACTAATGATTGATGCTTCTCACCTCTCTCCGTTCCTGTCTGTCTGTCCTTATCTATCCCTCTCTCTGACTCTCTCTCTGTCCCTGTAAAAAAATAAAATAAAAATAATAAAAAAAAGACAACACCTGTTTTAGTTTTTACCATTGAGACCCAGGACCACCTGATTTAGTTAATTATATTCCTTATATGATGATACAATACTCTCATTGTTCAAGACAACAATCCTCTCTTAAATACTTAACATACTGATGAAGTTTTTTGTTTCACTTTATTACCATTTCTTTCCCATCGTGTAGGCAACCATAGCAATATAGATACTCATATGTAGTTTGTTTATGATCTTGTAAAAATGTGTATTATTTTCTTTGAGTATATAATTAATATACCTAAGTATATAGGTATACACTTAGGTAGTATTATGTAATATATATCATTCCATTTATTAATGTAAATCAGTATTATTTTACATGAAACTATTTTTTTAAAGATTTGTGTATGTGTATATCTGCTTCATGATCTTTTGACTGTAATGTGGTATGCATCCACCACATGCAGGGTAGGGTCAAAGTAGGTTTATATCTGTTTGCATGGAAAATAATATAATAGTTAATAAATAGTAATACAAGAATAACTTTGTGTTTCACATACCCATAACTGTAAACCTACCTTTGCCCCATCCTTCATTATCCGTCCACTTCTTCAGACATAAACACATTGTTTCTATTCTCATACCACCATGAACAAGCCTGCAGCAAATGTCCTCATACATATCTTTTATAGAGCATGAGGTAATTTATTTAGAAGTATAAAGCCAGAGTCAAATTGCTACCTGATAAAGTATACATCTCCATGCTTTGTGTGCACCAATCCCAGCAATATAGTGTGAAGATTCTCGGGACCATGCTTCCAGCAACACTTGATATTATTCAATTTTCTGACTGTAGCCTGTTAAAGGTTTAAACTAATTTACCCTTATCTTAATTTGCATTCATATAAACAAATTTGTACTTTTTAATATGCTAGTTTAAAAAAAATTATATTTGAAAATTTAATAACTTGATTTGCAAGTGTATGGTGTCATTGTAAGACATTGCTTTTAAATCTTTCAAATACCTATCTTCTCTCAATGTATCATTATATTTTAAATTTGGTCATTGTATTCTTTCTATAACCAGAAGTCTCCTAATGTACTTATGAATATATGATGGCTACATTTTTAAGAAGAAATTAGGATAATTTATATATGAACAACTTATCTTTCTGGAGGCAATCTGACAGAGATGCTGGAAGAGTTGTGTTAGAGGTCCAAAGTTACTAGAGTGTATTAGATGGCTGAAGGAGCCAAGTGAAAGCCTTCTGTCATGAAAAGATAATGAACACAAATGATTCCTTTTTGGATGTGGTCAAAATTTACTTAATGTTTCTCAAGTTCTTTCACACTCCTAATTTGGAAAAACAATTGCCTACATTTTTGTGGGTTACATATAATAAATTTGTGTTGTCATTTCAGTTATAAATATAGATATATAGATACACAAAGATATACACAATTTAAATCTTTAATCTATATAGAATCTGTTATGTAATATTAGATGGGCATCTACTTTTATTTTCTCTATATAGTAAACAAATTTCTACAACACCACCTATTCAGCAACCTATATTTCCCATTGATTTATGTTGCACCCTTTATCTGAAGTACTATATAGCCATGAAAGTGAGCTCTTTAGTTTCAATGAATATCATTCCCTTACTAGAATTCTATATCTTTGGCATACTAGGATCTCATATTGTTTATCAGTTTCTTCTCATAAAATATATTCAGTTGGCTAATAAAGCTTAAAGAGTCCAGGGCAATTGAACAAAAAATAATTCTGAATAGTTTTATGCTGTAAATTGAGTGGTCTCACTGGGTCTTAGCAGCTCCTCAAGATGGCATTATTCATATAAACTTAAATTTACTTGCTGTCTAGAGGAGATCCTGTGCTCTCCATGCACCTTTTCAACATCGCCTTCACTAAATGAGAATCACTCAACTTTATTTCTGAGTGTATTTACAGTCACACATGTTCATAATAAAAGGGAAATGAAAATACTGAATTATAAAAGAGAACAATAGAAAAAGAATATGACTGAAATATATATATATATATATATACACATATATATATCACTATCCTTTGTTAAAAAATGGTAACGCTCACTTCAGTGTCAAAAGGATTGAGAGGACAGGAAATGGGGAGAGAATTCTCCCATTCTCCTTTTTAACTGGGCTGAATTCACCTTCGCAGTCCAGCATGAGTGGCAGCAGGAGAGGCTTTAAAGGATACTTCTCCTCACTATTTATAGAGGTGTGGTGCCTGGAGCATTTCATGATCATTTTTATTTGCACCAGTCAACCCTCATTAGCCTACTTTCCTAAGACAATGGAATTATAAAATCACTGTGTCAGTCTGCTCTCTCCTTTTCCACTAATAACTTTTGATCCCAGAGGCTAATTTCAAGCAGACCTGACAGAGTGGCAAAAGCTTATCATCTCTGTAAAAACAAAGGCACTCACAAGAGAGTATGACAACGCACACACCTCAACCTGAGCATAGACCTAACAGGTAGGCTTAACAGAAAAAGCCTGAAGTGTGCAAATAGATTACACACAAATTTTCTGGGTGTGCTTGAAAATAACCTAATTTCCGCAAAGGATGTCCAATTGAAATAGTCTGTTTAAAATATATTTAATAAAACTCAGGTTCCAGAGACTGCTCACATAATCTAGCAAAAGTATTACTAGTTAAGGAATATAAAAATCTTTTTAGCATATATTATAAGCTAACTCGGTTATTTCATTAACGAAAATCACATGTTGCAAGTATTTTTATATAAAAATGTTTAAAAATGTAAAAAGAGAGGTTATATAAGATCATAATTTACTCATTGCTATTTTTATTTATTTCAGAAACTACTAAATTTAAAAATCATTAGTGATTACTAATTCATCCCCTAGTCACTTTTCCACAGGTATGGACTCCCTTTTTTACTATATTTTCTTAAAACACAGTTTTCTGTTTTAAGATTTTTATGGCTGTGGGTCTTTGATAAATCCATTTGACAAATATTTTTCATATTTTTTCTTTTTCTGATTTTTATTGTGAGGAATCACACTCCACTGACCTCACTTTTTTATTTTTTACATATACTCCCTTATTTCTGATATTTATGAATCATTCATTGCTTAGATTTTTGTCTTTGGATTATTTGAAACTTACCTCTTAACACCAAATAATAATTTTATATTTAAAACAATGATATTCTAACTCCTCCCACACAAAGCACTAATGACAAAAACTGATTTAAAAGACATTTATATATTATTATTTTTATTTTGGTTATATTTGATTTTATGAACATATTTGCTTTTTCTTGTACTTTTTTACAAAAGAGGAGAATTTGACTGAATAGGACCTATGTTTTCATCTCTCCATTTCATATGTATAATGGAGATCAATACATTCATAAGGAAGGTGTTGGAGTAATGTATATATTATACACACAAGCAAAATGTTCTCCTGGGAAGAACTGATGGAAATGCTGGCCAGTGGAGTTTCAGTTTAAAAGTTATTATCACATGTCAAATGGCTGAAACAGTGTCTAATGGAACCAGATGCCAAGAAAAGGTCATGAAACTGATTAAACAGAATTCAATAAGAGAACAGGAAGGATGTCTTATCCACCACAGACTGGAGTTGAAATGGAACTTTATGGGTCTACCTCCTTTAAATCCAAACTCTTCCTCACCCAAGCTTCCTAAGTTTGCCTTTAAGGGATGGTTGTGTTATAATACAGAAGCACACTGAGATAACTAGCCTTCCTTGCTCATCAAGTCATAGAAATGTGGTCCTCAAGAGTTCACCAGATAGTGTCACTCTGCTCTGCTTCCAAAAGAATCCAAGAACAGAAACATTTCTTAGGAAGAACCAGAGTTTTTTGTTTTTATTTTAATTTGTAACTCTAGGTCTTCTCTACTAGTAGTAACAGCAGTGTAGCCCAGCTTCATGAACAATTCAGCAACTGGGGCAGAGATGATAGGTTTCTTCAACTTTTTTTGGATAAGCAAGAAAAACGAAGTGTTCTCCAGAATTTTTTTTCTCACTTCCGCTCTTTTTTCCTCCTTTTTGGTTTGTATTTCCTTTGCCTTAAAAAAGAAATTCTCATAGAGGCAGTCTAAATTAGCTTGCAATATTTTCATAATTTTTGAACTTTTGTTATACATATTTGAGTCTTCAACTCTATAGCACTATTTTGTCTTTATAAGTTTAAATGATGTTTTAACATTTTACTAAATATCAACTAATTTGTTTTGGGTAACATTATGTTGTTTTTTGTTTGCTTGTTTTTTACATTTCTGGGTTCAGGTATTTAGATATAGGTTTTTTTTCTTTTTTACCTGTGATATTATATGACTTAAGTAAACAGTCATTATTTTTGTTAATGTCTTTACTTAGCATTAAGTGATTGATTCCTGCCTTCCCTTTCCTTTTCTAACTTCCCCTCCCTTCGCCTTTCTCTCTTTCTTCTTTCTTATATTTTTTTGACTAATTAAGTTTCTTTTATTGCAATATGAAATCAGACCATTAATCAATATCTGTGTAAAAACTGTTAGGATTTTTTATTGGAATTGTATTATTATTATAAATTAACGATGGAGATGAATGGCATAGATGTTGTTTTTTTCCATTTTATGAAGATTCTTTTTTATATAGATTTTCACAACAGGGATATTGGAAAATATCAAGGTTGAGGGCACATTATGTATTAGTTTCTTGAGGTGATGCTGCATGATCATCAATGATGGGTACTACAAAAGGCAATCTAGCAGTGGGTTGAAAGGTGAACAGTATAATCCTCAGTCTCTTTTCTTTTAAATGTTTTCATAGTAAACAGAGTTGTGCAGATTAATGTTTGAAAGTTATTTCTAGCCCTTTCTAATATAACCCTTTAAGAAAGTAGTCCATTTTCTGAGCCTCCTTTTATTATTTGGAAATTGAAGTTGTGTCATACTTACTTCAAATTATACTTGGAAGAAATGAACCAAACTTGTTTCTCAACCATTCAACGCATTTAGTTATCTTTCTTATCTTTGTAATAATTTGCATTGCCCTAAGAGACTAAGGTGCTCTTTATAAAGAAATAATGATCACAAAATTATTAATGATAACTTTAAATCAATGTAATAACTATCAAAGTCAGTTTTCTTACATTAAAGTACATATGTTTCTGTCATCTTAAGACTAAATTAGTTCAAATTATTGCAAAGGTGTGCTTTCTGAGTGTTGAGGGGTATTATTTCTAATAAGTTCATTTCAGACCACTCTTACAGAGCTCCTATCAGAAACTTCTGCTATGCAAATTCTATGGGTTTACAGTATGAGGTAAAGTTAAAGTCCAGAAGAGGTTGTTCATCTATTTTCTTTGTAATCATTATGTTTCAATATATTTACAAAAATAAACAAAACAACAACAAAATTTAAAAATCACCATAATAGCCTGACCTGTGGTGGCGCAGTGGATAAAGTGTCGACCTGGGAACACTGAGGTCGCCAGTTCAAAACCCTGCACTGGTCTGGTCAAGGCACATATGGGAGTTGATGCTTCCAGCTCCTCCCCCTTTCTCTCTCTCTCTCTCTCTCTCACTCTGTGTCTCCTCTCTAAAATGAATAAAATAAAGTAAAAAATTTAAAAAAATCACCATAATAAATATTATATGTACTTGGCAATTTTTCTGCTTTCAGTGTGTCAAAAATCCTGAAAAATGCAAAATTAAAGCTCCTAGATCAATAGATCAATAAAAACAATTTAGTTAGCATTTAGAAGAACAGTACACAAACTGGGAGCTTTTAAACAAAAAGATTTCAAGCTCAGAGACAATGCTACAGGATAGGTTATAGAGTAAATGAGGAAGTTTTTAACCTTTGTGATGACTGGTTATTACAATGGGATTGCCAGATGGCAGGAGATTGGTTAAAAGTGATTACCATATGCTATTTTTAGGAAGTTATTTTATGATTATAAAAAACATTTTTAAGAAATATACTGTTAATAAAAATTAGGAGATATTACAAAATGGACTTTCAAGACCAGGGAACGTGAAGATACTCCAGTACTTTCAGCCTTTTGTATAGTGCATTTTCACCAATGAAATAAAAGTTGGTTTTGCATCTCATTTGCAAAATCAAACAACCTTCTCTGACTTGTCATTTGCTTTTCTGATGTTCTTATTTAATAAAAAAAGTCAAATGATTCTTTTTTTATCACTTTATATTCATTATGAAATATCCCCTAATTTTTGTAAGCAGTGTAAGTTACGTTTCACTTATGTTCATTAAATAAGCTAGATTCGTGAGGGCAAACCTATGACATGCCTGTCAGCACTGACACGTAGCCATTTTCAGTGACACGTGGCCAAGAGAAGTATGGGGCTGCATGCCAACAAGGACGTTTCATCCTCAGCTCCTACACGGCCAGATGTAGTAGCCGAGGATAAAACATTTGCTGTAATGTAGACACTCTGTGCCGGAGGTCTGTAGGCCAAAACAACAGAACTCCGGCATATAGTGTTTAGTTCTGGGACTTCCGGTTAGGCCATTTTTCTTAAAATGACACACCACCCGAATTATGCTCGGTTTTTTGGTGAATTTTGACACACCAACCTCAAAAGATTGCCCATCACTGAGCTAGATTTAGTTTCGCTCGCATAGCTGAAATGGTTTTGTATTTAATTTTAATAAATGCATCAAGCTTGTCACTTTTCCTGGAGCCATTTTCTTTACCTCTTTTGTTATAATCTCTCCTATCTCTAATTTTCTTTTTTGAGGAAGAATGTATTCTTACTCTGATATTGCAGACTTGTTTCCCAACCAATTATCCCCCAATGTGTAGGTTCTTCTATTACACTAAATATGTATTGATGAACTGATTATTACTGGCATACAAAATCTGAAATTAGATTAAAAATACTTTGGCCATTTCCTTTTTATTTTTCAATCTATTTTCCTTTCTAATTTTTCTTCCAACCTCCACCTTTTCTTTTTCTCTCTAAAAGTTTCTTTCTCTTTCCAAAATGATATTCTCACTCTTCAGCTGAACAAAGAAAATATACAAGAATGACATAAGTCTTCATTATAATTATATGGGATTTACGGGGAAAAACAACTTAAATTTGGCTTTTCTACGGATGAGCTCAGACTCTTCCATTTTTCCTATTGGAAATAAAAAGAAAATGTTAGGGAATGAATCCAAATCAGGACCTTTATCCTAATGCCAATAATTTAATTCCAACTTTTCTGCCTCTCCAAAAAATCGTTTACTCCAAACTTCTCTGCATTGCTTCCTACACAGAGAGAAAACATACAAAAATATAAAGGGAAGAAGAAAGAACATAGCTGGGTAGTTTAAATTTATGGTAAATAGCTGTCAAAATATTATATTTTATTTGAACTTATTATTATGAACCATTTTACTGAAAATAAAGATAGGGTAGGAGTCATATCACTTTGTGGTGTTAAAAACTCTAGGTAAACTGCATAAAATTCTCCAATGGCTTCTCACTACATTTAGAATTGAATTCAAACTCCTTACATTGAACCGCAAGGCCTTTCAGCTGTACATTGAAGTTCATGTTTTTCCGTTCACTCCATCCACATCCAGCACAAAGACTCCCTTTATTTGCTCAAACATACTTTGTCCTGTGCCTGCCTCAAAGCCACTTGTTGTCACCTTGTTTACAGCACAGTACCCTGGTACCCTCAGATGTTCAAAAGGCTGGGTCCCACATATCAGTCTCTTAAATATTATCCTCATCCAACAGCTAATATCCAGATATTGTCTCATTATTCTTTTATTGTCTTCATAATATTTATTGCTAGTTGAAATATTATATATAATTTTTTTTTACTTGGTTATTTCTATTTAACCCAGTAGAACAATAGTTACTACTGCTCTTTTTATCACAATACCAAGGTGAGTTATGCCATTGATACTTTTGAATTTATTGAATAGAGGCCTTTAATACAAAGGTAGTATTTTTTGCACTATTTATAAAAAAACACTAAGAAGCAAAATTTTTCATAACTAAATTACCTGTTCTTCTTGCATACATTGGTTTATGTTAATAATCTTTTCCTTCCAGAAATGATATATTTATGCTTGCAATAAATGGGTGAAAATAAAAGTTCTTTATTATTTTGTTAATTTTATTTGAGTAGAATAATTTTGTAATTTTAACTTTCTAAAAATAATTTTATGTTTTCCATATATTATTAATATTTTAAAAGAAAAATTTGTTGTTTTATTTACTTTTACAATTTTTCTATATTATACATATATATTTTTTCTTAATTGAGAGGAAAAAAATAGTGAAACAAACTCCCACTTGAGCCCTGACCACCCAGCAAAACACCCTCTCCTTCTGTCTGAGACTGATGCTCCAATCAACTGAGTTATTTTTAGTACCTGAGGCTGACCGGCTGAGACCAACCAGCTGGGCCCACACCAAACCAGTGGAGTCACTAGCTGCAGGAAGGTAAAGAAAAAGAAGGGAAAAGGGGAGAAAAGCAGATGTTTGCTTATTTTGTGTGCTCTGCCCAGAGATCAAACCTGGGACATCCATATGCTACTAACTCTCTATCCATTGAGCCAACCGGCCCGAGCCAAAACTTGGTGTTTTAATAATAATTAAAACACACCTAAGGGAGAAAAAAGAAAGCTAGAGAACATGAAAATATAAACTGATAATAATGGGGTGATAAACAGTCTTGTTCTGCAATCTCACTCAACCAATGAACTTTTATATCAACTCCTGACATGTTTCCCAAATACTACTTTCACATTCTCACATTGATGTTTTTCCATGTCTTGACTCACAGGTCAATGAGTCTTGCTACATACTTAGTTTTGAGTGATTTGCACTCTTTTTCTTTCCAGTGAAAATGTAGGGGCTTTTAAGGAAATTTGATGCAAATATTTATACTAACTTGCTAATACGAGATGTTGAAGGAAAAGTATCTTGCTATAGGGTCTTTCCACTTAAGTTTACATTATAAAAAGTGGCATTCATCAGGCTGAGTACTGGCTTGATTTATAAATAAACAGATGTCTCTAACTGTGGAATTATAAAGGCAGCTATAGGGACTTTTTTATCTTTGTGGGTTAACTGGCGAGTTAGGGTATGCAGAAACTCTTGAGGCATTATGCTTCGCCTTTCAAATGATCTTTTATGATTTGTCCATTTATCCAAAAATTTACTACCACTGTTCTCCTTAATCTTTCTGTATGCAGTGTAAAAGAAGGATAAAGTCACTAAACCTGAGCAAAATCATCCTTTACTTTAGGGACAAAGCCACACAAAGCCATTAACACTGCTTTTTTTTTTCTTTTTCTCGCTTTTCTTTGGTTCAATTAGTCATGGTTCAGTTGCTACTTGATTCTATTAAATTTCTCTTACATACTTTCAAATGGGTGGATGTAAACAAGTAATACTAGGTCAATGATATCTGATTTTAGTAAAAGCACTAAATTCTTCCAGGTTGTCAAACAATGTTGCCTATAATCTATCTCCCTCCTTTTTTATTTTCTTAAGTGAGAAGTGGAGAGGAAGAGAAACAAACTACCAGGATCCACTTGGCGAATCCCCTACTAGGCCATGCTCTGCTCATCTGGGACCCTTGCTCTGTTGCTCGGCAACCAAGCTAATTTATGGCCAGAGTAAACCAAGTTATGACTAAGGGATAAGAAAAGGGAGGTAGCGAGAGAAGGGAGATGGGGAAGGTGAAGAAACAGATGGTTACTTAGCCTATGTGCCCTGTCCAGGAATTGAACCCGGGACTTCCACATGCCGGGCCAATGCTTTACTACTGAGCCAACTGGCCAGGGTCAGTCTATCTCCTTCCTAAAAGATCAACACATTGGTGTCACCTGATTTCTTGAAAACACTGGTATTCATGAGGAATCTTGAACATATTGCATAAACATTGTTTTGGTGGTGATATAATACTAAGACAATGATAATTCAATGAAACTTTATAGAGTCTAATGCTGATTTAAAGTTCTATTTTATTATTAGAAATAAAATTTCCAGCCTACATTTTATAATATATGCTGCATACATATTGGTTATAAATTTTTCTATATATACATAGAATCAGAAATATCAATGTTCAGTGAAAGAGTACAGTATTGCTATACCCAGCAGGCTCTGACTATGACGAGATTTTGAATATAGTGAGACTTGTGAGGCAGATGGTAGAAAACCTAGCTAAAAGAAAAGGCATAGTGAGTGTGGAAATGAGCAAGCAAATTAGCCTGAAGAAGTAAGAAAGCAGGTAAAACAATGAAAGGATCTGGCTGAAAGGAGCAGAGATGAATTGGAGAGGTAGGTGTGGAGGATGGATAGGAATTATACTGAAGAGCAACATGTGAATAAAGTGCATGTTGTTAGTCCTGCATAGGGGAGGGAAAAAACCCATAACCTGAAATAGGCCATTTGGCTAAAAGGACTCCAGAGACAACCCAGACAACTTTCTGAGCACCAAACAGACAAAGGTAATTAAAAAATATATCATTTAATAACAGGTGGGCTTATAAAAGCAAATACAAAAGAAACCAAGTTATACATAATTGAATATGTAGTTTTATCTACCAGGCTGCTTCTTTCTAAAAAGAGTGATGTAGTTACATACAAGACACACTGAATATAAACCCGGTATTAAAAATTGATGTGCCTGCCATATACAGAGGTTAACTTTTTTTTTCTCTCTGTAACAAGGAACAATGTCTGCACATTTCCAATGCAGCCCGGCTGACTTTCCCAGACAATTGCAACCTGACTATTCCAAGGTGCTTATTTCCAGCTCATTGATCCTAATTATTTTTCTTCCCCACTCAGGGTTAAATATATCCTAATGGATCTTAAACCTGCCCGACAAAGTGCCTGACTTACAGACTCATCTTACCCATGACATACAATTATTAATTAATGAGGGTCAGCATCATCAGGGGATTGAAGCTGATAAGTGTAATAAAGAAAAGCATAGAATGCACTGTGGAACAGGAAAGAGTACTTTTTATTAGAATCATCAAAATTTCCTGTTGCCAAACTAATTAACTTAACTCTTTCTGTAGTTTAAACAAATCATGTTTGTGTCTTTCAGGTCGCTGCAATTTCCTTCTAGCAAATAAAATGCCTGTGTCTTTTCATTAAGAGCAATAAGCTTCCTTCCTGCAACAGTTAAATTCCATTCTGGCCCATAGTTTATCCTTTTTACTGTTGGGTGGGGGTCAAATAGAGTGTACATTGTTAATGTCTGAAGCTTTAGCCAACCTTGTCAGCGCATAGTGACCGAGAAACTCACAGAAGTCTCTGCAGGTTCCCAGTGCTCTTTCCCAAATGAACAAAAATACCTTATGACAGAGTGACAATTAATTTAAACCACTTTTCCCTTTTGGGACATTCTTTCCACCTAAACATACTCTGGTTATCTAATATTATATGAGTCTGTATTTGAGAATGTTCATCTCATGAGAATATTCTTTGGAAGTTTGAGATCTTATTAAAACAAAGGATATCTGATGACCTTAGCTTCAACCAACTGAACTGTATCAAAGAACAGATGTGCAGAATCTCTAGGAGAATAGATCTGTTTGAAAAACAAAACAAAAATCACAGTGCTTCAGGTTTAATGTACTGACTTCTTTCCACTAGGAATACCACTATTGTCAGAATGCATTCTTGGTATGAATATACAAGATAAATATTCTTGTTCAACCACTGACACTAGCCAGACAGGCTGATTAAGATTCTCACACTTGCTTCCTTTTCACAGATAATTACAGGAGTGATATGGACTTATTTCAACCTCTTCTGAATGCTATGTTTGTGTTCCAGCCAACATGGGATGGGGAAAGGGAACACCTTCCAGATGCACATATTCACTGACTTTAACGCTGTGCTTTCCCATTTATTTTCTGTTCATTAAAATGTACAAACATGGAGGTCAGAGAAGGCCTACTTCATTTGCTTTGCGTGGAAGCCTATTTTTATGCTGTATATATGAGAATTTAAAAATTACTTGTTGATAATCTTGATGAAATAAAACAGAATAGTCTCTGTAAATGTTCAGCTTAAAAAATATACATGTTCTTGTAGTTAGAACCTATATTTAATAGGATAATTGTTAATAGCATAATTGTCTGCTGGCTTCTAGAATTTACTTTTTTTTTTTTTTTTAAGTCTAATCACTGGAAAATGTCATATGTGATAGTTTTCTCCTTCTTTCCTTTGGCCTGTGACTCCTCTGTGTTTGTCTCTGAGGTTTGCTCCATTGTAAGTGTTTCCACTAGTCCACTCCAACAGTCTGTAGGTCTATGCTCTGCCCTTCAGGCAGAAACATCTCCATGATGTAAAACCTTCATAAGAGTTATCCAATAAACCCTTAAGTTTTTCTTAGCCCTGTTTGCCCATGTCACTTCTCCCATCTTTCTATCTTTCTTCTCAACAAAGAAGTCCAGACATCTTATTTTTAATGATACAATAGGAATGGACATGATTTGAAGTTGAGTGGGTAAATTGCTCTGGATTTAGAATCTAAAAATGTCCTTCAAATCTAATATCAGCTTGTATGGTATTTATGACAATAGCTACCAACTTGCAGATTTTCAGTTAGATCACATGTATATATGAAGTCCAAAGTTCTTTTTGGCTAAGCAAACATTTTTTTTTTAATTTTTTTCTTTTTATTTTATTCATTTTTTAGAGAGGAGACAGAGTGAAAGAGAGAGAGAGAGAGAAAGAGAGAAAGGGGGGAGGAGCTGGAAGCTCAACTCCCATATGTGCCTTGACCAGACCAGTGCAGGGTTTTGAACTGGCGAACTCAGTGTTCCCAGGTCAACGCTTTATCCACTGCGCCACCACAGGTCAGGCGCGAACATTTTATACATAGTATATTGATAAGAGCTCAAGCAGGATTATCTACAAAATTAAAAAAGTATTATTACAAATGTAAATTATGGAACTATAAAATCATTTTAGAAAAGTTCATCTAGTTAATCTTTAAAAGTCTGTGACTGCCAAGTATTTGATATATAGGTTTCTTCAAATTCTTTTTTCTATTTCTCTTCTCCCAAATGGTTTGATGTCAATCAAGAATCAAAGTTCAAGTCAGCAGTTAATTCAGTATGAAAGTTTTAGAAGTCGTAGTTTGTAGCCTTCAACAAGTTAACCTTATTGCAGCTCAGTTGCTTCTAGTTCAGTCAAATGGAAATTAATTGTTTTGCCAATCTACAAAATGGAATACCAAGTTGGTGCTAATTTTTTAGGAACCTGGATATCATTCTATAAGGCTGATCCGAAGTCTTATTGATGAACGAAATTTAGTGTGGTTTTAACTTCTCTTCTTTCATGACTTCTCCAGCCTACTCTCATCATACGGTCTGAGTCCAGCTCATGGAATTCTTAAGCTATTCCCTGGATGAAAGAACATTTTGTCTTGGCACATAATCTTAGGTGGTCCAGGGCAAGCCAAATAGCCACTCTTAGCATGCCCTTAGTTACATCTCCATTCAAATCTGTCTGGAGACCTATTGTCAGAAACTACCGTATACAGTGCCAATACAAAACACAGAGCCCTTAATCTCTCTATTTTCAGATACTGGATAAAACATTCAACTTTTGGGGCAGGAATAAAAGACAGCCCCTGTTTGAACAGCAATGTTTTAGTTTAGAACTGAGATAATTTTGTCCCATAATTAGTCAATACTTAGCATTCTTTCTTTTCCACTTTTGGACAATATGCAATTTCTTCCTAAATAAATGATACTGTGTTTAAAGACTGTCTCTGTAATATATAGAGCCTGCTTCAATGTTTTGCACAGGGAAAACATTTGAAAAATGTTTTTTTATTAGTGAAAAAAAGTGCTGTATTAATTTTCTCAGAAATCATAAGTGCTTTTTAATAGAGGGTTGTCCTACCTAAACATTGAGGAATGGTTTTGGTTAATGTTCTAGACATCCTGCAAGTTTCTTCAAGAGATACCTTTAGACAAAGAGCAATTTTGTACATCTCAATTCACAGCATAGACAGCTAAATGATTTCAAAATTAAATGTGCAAATAAGACATGTTTAAATAAACTGGAATTTAATTTTAAGGTTGTAGTTACCCATAAAAGGTAAAGAATTATACTTAATACCCAGTATTTATTTTTTTATACTATTCACCTTTCTTTTTTTAATTTTAATGGGGTGACATTGATAAATCAGGGTACATATGTTCACAGAAAACATCTCCAGGTCATTTTGACATTTAATTATGTTGCATGCCTATCACCCAAAGTCAAATTGTCCTCTGTCACCTTCTATCTGATTTACTTTGTGCCCCTCCTCTCCCCCATTCCCTCTCTCTCCTCCTTCCACCCACCCCTGGTAACTACCACACTTTTGTCCATGTCTCTGAGTCTCATTTTTATGTCCCAACTATGTATGGAGTCATATGGTTCTTAGTTTTTCTGATTGATTTATTTCACTCAGTATAATGATATCAAGGTCAATCCATGCTGTTGTAAATGATCCTACGCCATCATTTCTTATGGCTGAATAGTATTCCATGGTATATATGTGCCACTTCTTCTTTATCCAATCATCTATTGAAGGGCTTTTTGATTGTTTCCATGTCTTGGCCACTGTGAACAATGCTGCTATGAACATGGGGCTGCATGTGTCTTTACGTACCAATGTATTTGAGTTTTGGGGGTATATACCCAGTAGAGGGGTTGCTGGGTCATATGGTAGTTCTATTTTTAGTTTTTTGAGGAACCACTATACTTTCTTCCATAATGGTTGTACTACTTTACATTCCCACCAACAGTGATGAGGGTTCCTTTTTCTCCGCAGCCTCTCCAACACTTGTTATTACCTGTCTTGTTGATAATAGCTAATCTAACAGTCATGAGGTGGTATCTCATTGTAGTTTTGATTTGCATTTCTCTAATACCTAATGAAGATGAGCATCTTTTTATATATCTGTTGGCCATTTGTATTTCTTCCTGGGAGAAGTGTCTGTTCATGTCTTCTTTCCATTTTTTTTTTATTGGATTGTTTGTTTATTTGTTGTTGAGTTTTATGACTTCCTTGTATATTTTGGATATTAGGCCCTTATCTGAGTTGTTTGAAAATGTCATCTCCCATTTAGTTGGCTGTCTATTTGTTTTGTTGTCAGTTTCTCTTGCTGTGCAAAAGCTTCTTAGTCTGATGTGGTCCCATTCATTTATCTTTGCCTTCACTTCCCTTGCTTTGGAGTCAAATTCATAAAGTGCTCTTTATAACCAAGGTCCATGAATTTAGTACCTATTTTTTTTCTATGTAAGTTATTGTTTCAGGTCTTATATTTAGGTCTTTGATCCATTTTGAATTAATTTTAGTACAAGGGGACAAACTGTAGTCGAGTTTCATTCTTTTGCATGTGGCTTTCCAGTTTTCCCAGCACCATTTGTTGAAGAAGCTTTGTTTTCTCTATTGTATGTTGTTGGCCCCTTTATCAAAAATTATTTGACCATATATATGTGGTTTTATTTCTGGACTTTTTATTCTGTTCCATTGGTCTGAGTGTCTATTTTTCTGCCAATACCATGCTGTTTTGATTGTTGTGGCTCTATAATATAATTTGAAGTCTGGTATTGTAATGCCCCTAGCTTCGTTCTTTTTCCTTAGGATTGCTTTGGCTATTTGGGGATTTTTATAGTTCCATATAAATCTGATGATTTTTTGTTCTATTTTTTTAAAAGATGCCTTTGGAATTTTGATGGGAATTGCATTAAATTTGTATATTGCTTTGGTTAATGTAGTCATTTTGGCTATATTTATTCATCCTATCCAGGAACAGGGAATATTTTTCTATTTCATTATATTTTTTTAGATTTCCCTTAACAATGCTTTATAGATTTCATCATATAGGTCCTTTATGTTTTTATTATGTTTATTCCTAAGTACTTTTTGTTGTTGTTGCAACCATAAAAGGGATTGTTTTTTTTTTTTTTTGAGTTTGTTTTCTGATATTTCATTGTTGGTATATAGGAAGGCAATGGACTTTTGTATATTTATTTTGCATCCTGTGACTTTACTGTACTGGTTTATGGTTTTTAGCAAACTTTTTGTGGAGTCTTTGGGGTTTTCAATGTATAGGATTATTTCATCTGCATAAAGTGAAACCTTTTACTTCTTCTTTTCCAATATTAATGCCTTTTATTTCTTTTTCTTGTCTGATTGCTCTTGCTAGAACTTTCAGCATATGTTAAATAAGAGTGGAGAGAGTGGACAACCTTGTCTTGCTCCTGATTTTAGGAAAAAAGTCCTCAGTTTTATGCCATTTAATATGATGTTAGCTGATGGTTTATCATAAATGGCCTTTATTATGTTGAGATGTTTTGCTTCTATACCCATTTTGATGAGTGTTTTAAACATAAAATTGTGTTGTATTTTATCGAATGCCTTTTCTGAATCTATTGATAGGATGTTGGGGTTTTTGTTCTTTGTTTTGTTGATATGGTGTATTATGTTAACCATTTTATGTATGTTGAACCATCCTTGTGATTCTGGGATGAATCCCACTTGATCATGATGCATTATTTTTTTAATGTGTGTTGTATTTGATTTGCTAGTAAATTTTTTAATATTTTAGCATCTGTATTCATTGGAGATATTAGTCTGTAGTTTTCATTTTTTGTGTTGTCTTTGCCAGGTTTTGGTATCAGGGTTACGTTAGCCTCATAAAATATGTTTGGAAGTATTGCTTCTTCTTCAATTTTTTGGAAGACTTTGAGTAGAATAGGAACCAAGTCTTCTTTGAATGTTTGATAGAATTCACTGGTATAGCCGTCTGGCCCTGGACTTTTATTTTTTGGGAGGTTTTTGATAGTTATTTCTATTTCCTCACTGCTTATGGGTCTGTTTAAGCTTTCTGCTTTATCATGATTCACTCTAGGAAGATTGTATTGTTCTAGGAATTTACCCATTTCTTCTAGATTGTTAAATTTGGTGACATATAGTTTTTCATATTATTCTACAATAATTCTTTGTATATCTATGATAGCTGTGGTGATTTCTCCTCTTTCATTTTGAATTTTGTTTGAGTCCTTTCTCTTTTTTTTAGTGAGTCTTGCCAAGAGTTTGTCGATTTTGTTGGTCTTTTCAAAGAACCAGCTCTTTGTTTTATTAATTTTTCTATTGTTTTTCTGTTTTCTATATTGTTTATTTCTGCTCTGATTTTTATTATTTCCTTTCTTCTGCTGGTTTTGGATTGCCTTTGTTCTTTTATTCCTAGTTCCTTAAGGTGTGAAGTTTAGTGGTTTACTTGGGCTCTCTCTTGTTTGATCATATAGGCCTGTAGTGATATGAACTTCCCTTTTATTACTGCTTTTGTTGCATCCCTAAGATTCTCATATGTTTTATTGTTATTTTTGTTTGTCTGTATGTAACTTTTGATTTCTGCTTTTATATCTTCTTTGACCCACTCACTTAAAAAAAGTATGTTGTTTAGTTTTCACATTTTTGTGGGTTTGTTTACCTCTTTTTCTGCAGTTGAGTTCTAATTTCAAGGCTTTATGATTAGAGAATATGCTTGGTATAATCTCAATCTTTCTAAATTTGTTGATGTTATTTTTGTGGCCCAACATATGGTCAATTCTTGAGAATGTTCCATATATACTAGAAATAAATGTATACTCAGGCACTTTGGGATGAAATGTCCTGTAGATGTCTATCATGTTCAATTGTTTTAATGTTTTGTTTAAGGCTAATATTTCTTTATTGACTTTCTGTTTGGATGAACAATCTAGAGCCATCAGCATTGTATTGAGGTCTCCAAGTATTATTGTATTTTTGTCGGCTTTTGTTTTTAAGTCAGTCAGTAGCTGTCTAATATATTTTGGTTCTCCTTGGTTTGGTGCATATATATTAAGAAGTGTTATGTCTTCTTGACTCAATGTCCTCTTAATCATTATGAAATGACTGTTTTCTCCCTGATTAGCTTTGCTGTTTTGTATTCAGCATTGTTAGATATGAGTATTGCTATACCTGCTTTTTTATGTTATTTGCTTGGAGTATTGTTTTCCAGCCTTTCTCTTTAAATTTGTTTTTATCCTTGTAGCTTAGATGTGTTTCTTGTAGGCAGCATTCAGTTGGATTTTCTTTTTCAATCCAGTCTGCTACTCTATGTCTTCTTATTGGTGAGCTCAATCCATTTACATTTAGTGTAATTATTGACACTTGAGGATTTTCTATTGCCATTTTATATATTGCTTTCTGTTACTTTTGTATCTTGTTTGATTCTTCTTTTTTGTTTTTCTATCATTTGGTTTTGTTTGGTTGTAATCCACACTTCTTTCCTCTGTTACTTCTTTTTTCAAGTCATGTGCTCTGTGGTGGTTTTTTCAGGGGTGGTTACCATTAGGTAATGGAAAATGTACCTACCATGTTCCTAGTAGTACATTATCTCATGAGTGCTTCTGCACTCCATCCTCCTTTGCTACTGTTAATCTATGTACTCTCCCCTTTTTTGTTTTTATTGTTAAAGATTAAATTTGATTTTATTGGGTTTTTGATGGAGCCTTATTTGTGGTTTTGTTTTGTTTTGTTCTTTGTATCTGGTCAGAAAACCCCCTTTAGTATTTTATAAAGTGGGGGTTTTCTGGTGATAAATTTTCTCATCTTTTCTGTATCTGTGAATATTTTTATTTATTTTTCATATTTGAATAATAGCTTTGATGAGTATAGTATTCTTGGCTGGAAGTTTCTTTCTTTCAGAACTTTAAATATTGGGGTCCACTCTCTTCTAGTTTTAGAGTTTCTGCTGAGAAATCTTATGATAATTTAATGGGCCTTCCTTTATATGTTGTATTCTTTTCTCTGACTGCCTTGAGAATCTTTTCTTTGTCATTTGTTTTTGCCAATTTTATTATGATGTGCCTTGGAGTAGGTTTGTTAGAGTTAAGATAACTTGGTGTTTTGGTTTGCTTCTTGAATTCGAGGCCTTAGATCTTTCCACTGGCTTGGGAAGTTATTGGCTATTATTTGTTTGAATATGTTCTCCAATCCATTTTTTCTCTTCTTCTTCTGATATACCTATGTTGGGCAGATAAAATATATTATGCTCACTTTGTTAAAGATGGTGCTGCCCACATGGAAGTTTGTTGATATTAATGTGTGTTCTGGAACAGGCTGTGGGCAGGCCGGGTCATTATAGCCTAAGGCTTAGTTTAAGAGTAAGCTCTTCTCCACACCCTTGACTGATTGGATGATGTAGGGTGGTGCACTCCTGAGGAATCCCATTATGCCTCAGATGGGTGACTTTGTATCAGAGACTTCCTTGTTTGTATAATTGGATTAAAGGTTTTGAGTCTATGCTATAAAGTGGGAGAGAGCAGTAGCTTGATCTCTCTCTCTTGGTTCCTGAGTATAGAGAGGAGAGCAGATTAAGGCCAGATGGAGGCCAGGAGAAGTAGCCAAGATGGCAGAGTGCTGAGAAAGAAGCCAGTTCGTTAAGAGTTTGTGCAGGAGGAGATGGGAAACAGAGGTGAATAAGTCTGGTGAGCTAGAAACCTTTGATTCTAGGAAACTCGGATAAGTCAGTAGCTTTGTGAGCACTGAATGAGTGGGTTTTGGAGCCCAGTGTGTGTTTTTGCTTGCCCGCCGGGTGCAAGCTAGAATTAAAGCTGATGACTCACCAGTTTTTGGCTCCTGTGTTTCATTATCGACTGTTCGAATCCAATGCGAACCTGCATGGGCCAGGTGGCTGTGATCCTGACCGCGACTACTGGCTTTACAACCTATTATTCTTATGTTGCTCTTTTTGATGGAGTGAGCCAATTCTTGTAAGGCTTTCTTGTTTTTTATTTTTGTTTTTTTTTTAATTCATGAGTCTCTTTCCTCTTCTCTCTGTTGTGTCTCTAGTTGCCTGTATTATATGTCACTAATTCTCTCCTCTACTAGCCTGTTCTCTTAGCTAAGCTTGTTACCACATTTTACAGTTCATGAATTGAGTTTTTTATCTCTTTGATTCGTTTTCATAGTTTCAATTTCCTTGGTGATATATTCTTTCTGTTTGTTGAATTGTTTTTTGAGCTCCCTAAATTGCCTTTCTGTGTTTTCTTGTATATCCCTAAGTATTTTTAGAATTTCTATTTTAAATTCTCTTTTATTTAACTCCAAGGTTTCCAAGCTATTGAAATTTTATTTTATAGATTTTTCCACATCTCTCTTTTGTACCCATGATATTTGATTTCTTTTTTCTTAAGGGCATTTGAGGGTGGTTTTGTTAATTACACTAATAAGAATTGATAAAGAATTAAATAAAAATTAAAAAAAAACTTTTTAAATATTTTTTTTGAGAAAATGCAGTGAAAAACTGAAAAGTATATTCTGCTAAATAGATCAAAAACTACATAGAACAAATGGCCTGAGTTGGGGAGAAGTGAAAAAGAGGCAAAAATGAGGTAGGGACCCACAAAATGCTACTAGAAAAAAATTTAGATCAAGAATAAAATAATTAGTAAATGATGGTCGAATGAGAGATATAGTGAAAAAGACAAGAAGAAAAAGAAAAGAAAAGAAAAAAATACAGTGAAAAATAAAAATTCTATTGTATTAAGTTGAACAAAAACTATATAGAATGGAGAGCCAGAGTTGGGGGGAATGCTAATGATATAAAAAGCATAGTAAAAAGCACACAAAATGCCACAAAGAAAAATATTTGAATCCAAAATAAAATAATTTGTGAGTGAGGATCGAATGAGACAAAATGCAAAAGGGAATAGAAGAAAAAAAAGAAAGAAAGAAAAGAAGGAGGAATAAAAGGAGTTAAGGTTTTTGGAATGTAAACCTCATAAAGAGAGAGAAAAAAAAATGTAACACCTATGGGTAATGAAGTTCAAAATGAAAAAAAAGAATAAACCGGAAAGAGGATAAAAAGACCAAGGTGGAAGAAAAAAAAGGTAAATGTTGGGCAGATAAAATATAATATGCTCACTTTGTTAAAGATGGCACTGCCCACATGGAAGCCCTTCACCCAGGTGATATTATTTGCCCTTATGCTTTGAATGGGTGTGGGGGAAAGGCTGTAATGTAAGCAGGCTGGGTCGTTATAGCCTAAGGCTTGGTTTTAAGAGTAAGCTTTTCCCCACACCCTTGACTGATTGGACGAATTAGGGTGGTGCACTCCTGAGGAATCCCATTATGCCTCAGATGGGTGACTTTGTACCAGAGACTTTCTTGTTTGTAGATTAAATTAAGGGTTTGGATTTCTGCAATATAAAGTGGGGCAGGCCGGGAGCTTGCTCTCTCGGTTCCTGAGATTAGTATGAGAAAGGAGAGCAGATTAAGGCCACATGGAGGAGAGGAGAAGCAGCCAAGTGGCAGAGTGCTGGGGAAGAAGCCAGTTTGTGCAGAGTTTGTGTAGAGAGAAGGAGGTGGGAAACAGGTGAATAAGTCTGGGGAGCTAGAAACCTTTTAATTCTAGGAAACTTGGATAATTCAGTAGCTTTGTGAGCAGTGAATGAGTGGGTTTTGGAGCCTAGTGTGCGTTTTTTGCTTGCCCGCCGGGTGCAAGCTAGAATTAAAGCTGATGGCTCACCAGTTCTTGGCTCCGTTGTTTCAGTACTGACTATTTGAATGTAATGTGAACCTGCATTGGCCAGACTGCTGTGATCCTGACCGCGACTACTGGCTTTACAGTAAAAAATAAAAGAAAGAAAGAAAGAAAGAAAGAAAGAAAGAAAGAAAGAAAGAAAGAAAGAAAGAAAAATTTATAAAGACTGTGGACTTTTTCCTGATTTTGAGAAGTTATATTCTTTCTTTTTCTTTCTCTCTCTCTTTGGCCGGTGACACTGTACCCCAGGTTCTGCCCCTGTGGCACTCTTAGGTAGAGATTTGCAGTTGATGTGTTGCTATGGCGATGACATGAACTAGGCCTCAGTCCTAGTTGGTAGTTGGGGCTTGCTAGTGTTTCCAGGCTTCAACAATAAAAGGCTCCTTTTTCCTGGAGCCTTTGCCCAAGTTTCTCCTTTCTGAACCAGCAGCCTGGGGACCCAACTGTCAAGTTGCCCCTGCCACTGCTTTGAGAGCAATAGGCTCTAAGACCTGCCAAATCCACCCTCTATCCCCACTCAGCGTAGGATTCTGGGTAAGGTTTTGCCAGCTAGAGCTGCCAGCATTTTCAGGCAGGGCTGGGAGCCAATTGCTCCTCAGGTGTCTTTCTTTGAGCCTCCAGGCATGTCTAGTATGCCTCAGCACTCCACAAGACCACTCTCCTCAGGTTTTTTGCACTTTGAAAACTGTATTGGTTGGCAGCAAGATGCCCCAGTCACTGCCTGCAGAACGGGAGGTTTTAAAAGCTGCCAAGTCCCTTTTCCATGTCGTTTTAAAGCATAGCCCTGGGTATAAAAGCTCTTACAACCAGAGCCACCAGTTTAAGCTGACGGGGGGGAGGGGTGAGCTGACTTGTGATCAGGCTCCTTTCTAAGGTTCCCAGGGTATGTCTGGTTAAATTTCCCTTAGTCTTCATGGGACTGCTCTCTGCAGGCTTCTCCCTTGTTAAGAAGCCTACAGCCTAGCCTGCCCAACTTCTGCAGTGTTCTCTGAGGTCTGTTCTGTAGGAATGTGATTTTTAACCTGTATCAGCTGGCAGGAAATTGCCCCAGCCACTGCCTGCCGAGCAAGAGACCCTAAAAACTATCAAGTCTCTCCTCTGAGTTCTCTTAAAATACAAACCTGGGAAGAAGACCTTGTCAGCCAGAGCCACTGGCAGTGTGAGCCAGCTAGGCAGTGAGCAGACTTTTGGTTAGGCACTGTTGGGCAGATAAAATATTTTATGCTCACTTTGTTAAAGATGGCACTGCCCACAGGGAAGTTCGTTGTAATGGGGAACAGGCTGTGGCAGGCCAGGTCATTATAGCCTAAGGCTTAGTTTTAAGGGTAAACTTCTCCCCACACCCTTGACTGATTGGATGATGTAGGGTGGTGCACTCTTGAGGAATCCCATTATGCCTCAGATGGGTGACTTTGTATCAGAGACTTCCTTGTTTGTATAATTGGATTAAAGGTTGTGATTCTACACTATAAAGTGGGGCAGGCCAGGAGCTTGCTCTTTCTCTTGATTTCTGAGGTATTAGAGAGGAGAGCGGATTAAGGCCACGTGGAGGCCAGGAGGAGAAGCAGCCAAGATGGCAGAGTTCTGAGGAAGAAGGCAGTTTGAGCAGAGTTTGTGCAGGAGGAGATGGGGAACAGAGGTGAATAAGTCTGGTGAGCTATAAACCTTTGATTCTAGGAAACTTGGATAAGTCAGTAGCTTTGTGAGCATTGAATGTGTGGGTTTTGGAGCCCAGTGTGTGTTTTTGCTTGCCTGCCGGGTGCAAGCTAGAATTAAAACTGATGGCTCAGCAGTTCTTGGCTCCATTGTTTCATTACCAACTGTTCAAATCTAATGTGAACCTGCACGGGTCAGGCGGCTCTGATAGTGGCCTTGACCCCTGGCTTTACAGGCTCCTTTTAGCGATCTGATCTGGGGGTCTGCTCTCCAGAGGCTGTCTGCAAGCTGCCTGCATGCCCTTCCTCTCAGCACTTCCGTATTTTTCTTCCTGGGGAATGTGCTTTGTTAGCCCCTATAGTTGGCAGAGGTCTGGGTGTAGGGAAGCTGGCTTTCGTGCACTTCCCATGCGCTGTTGTTCGGAGAACAAGGACTACACAGAGATTCTGGTCACAGCCCATGCAGAAGGCCACTGCTGACAATCTCCGATCCAGCCCCTCCATCCGGGATCACGGGGCCCACGCCTGAGGCACTAGGAGGAACCACTCATACACTGCCCATGCTCATCAAACAGGAGACCAGTAGTAAAGAAAGCTCACTTCGCAGGCAAGCCACTCACCCACCTCTGCTAGGGTTTGCTGCTGGTGTTAGCTCTACTTAGGCTGAACCGCAAGATCACTTTCTTCTTGGCTTGAATGTCTCTACTCTAGGCAGCTTATTATACCCGCCCAAGCCTACATTTCCTCTCAGTTCCAAGTGAAAGCAGACCTTTCTCCGGTCAGTGAGGAAAGCGGAATACTCTGTTCTTCATCCTATTTCCTTCAGATTGGTTTATATATTCAGCCACCTTTTCGCCCAATCGTACCTTTGTTTGGTGTATGCGTATTTCAGATGCTCCTGGGATTGTTTTTCTGTCTCTAGTTGTTGGATTTGTTGAAATTTCAGGGAGAGGTATAGAAAGCCCCCCTCACGGCGCCATTTCTTGATGTCACCTCATAACCCAATATTTAAATCAACATGGACACATTATTTAAATATTAATTCTAAAAAGTACTTATTATGAGGGCTGATATTATTCTCTATGCCCCCTTAAGTTTGTCTGTATAGTTACCAAGTCTTTAATCAATAAGCCCCACCACATTACTGAAATTCCTGGAAAAAAAAAAACTACACTAATTGCTCAATTATAGTTGTCTGATTATGGTAGGTATGAAGAAAGTATACAAGAGAGCAGAAGAAACCTATCACCATCATGCTAAGGAGCACTCAGAAAAATGTTTCTCTCTTTGTTCATGTTAATGAAGTGTTGGTTGAAACAACTTAGGCAAAATCTTAAAATAATTTTCCTCAGAAGAGCTTTCACTTTCTATTTTTTATTACTGTTTAAAAAGAACAAAACTTTAGCTACTGTTTATATATTATTGTAAATTTTTAGATACATTTTAAGCAACAGGTTTAATTTTTCTTAAATTACTATTTATTGAATACTAATAACAAGCAGAGAATGACTATTGTTGTATTGTTAGTAATACGGTACCTTGGACTTATTTATTTATTTATTTATTTATTTTAGTGAGGGTGGGGGAGAATATGAGACAGACTCTTGCACTCTGGCCAGGATCCACCCAGCAATGCCATCTGGGGCAAATGTTCATGAACTGAGCTATATCTAAATATACTCAGACCAAACAAGTTATCCTCAGCACCCAGGATGACATTTGAACTAATTGAGCCACTGGCTGTGGGAGGGGAAGAGGTTAAAAAAGGGAGCAAATGAAGGAGGGAGAAGCAGATGGTTGCTTCTCCTGTGTGCCCTGAATGGGAATCAAACCTGGGATGTCCATATGCCAGGTCAATTCTTTATCTACTGAGCCACCAGCCAAGACCTTTTTGCCTTATTTTAGTTTATCCTGTTAATAAAGATTTCAGTAGTTAACAACATTTATTCATTCAGTCACTTAAAAACATTATGTATTCAGTTGTAATTGTGTTCCGGGCACTCTTCTAGGCACTAGAAGCATGACAAGACAAGTCAAAGGACAACAAGAGAAGCAGGACAAACAAGAAGAGGGAATTAAGGAAACTACAATATATTCACTGAAATAATCTCCCTTAATATGAAATAGTTTTACATAAATTAGATATTGACACTAACACTTAACATTTAGAAAAATATATTGAGCATCAATCACTTTTTAATGTGTAAGTCACTAAGTTAACGGATAGTATAAATTGTGTATGAAAACAAATGCCAAAGACATGGCATTTTGGTTTGGGAAAGGAATAAATACATTATATCTTCATTAGTATAATTGTGATTTGAATAGGAAATTATAATGGATGTAATATCTTAGTAAATTATAAATTAAACAATGTGAGTTAAGTTGTTTAGGTACTCATACAAGCTGTTGTTAGTTTTATATATTGCTACTTTGGAATTGTGAACAGAATAATGAATAGTGCATATTGATTTAAAATCAGGGCCTTTGTCTTGTAAGTTGGATTTTAACATATGTTTAAAGATGATGAAAGATAAAAGGTAGTTTGCCAAAAATAAGACACTTTCCAAAGCAATGTTTTTGAGCTAAAGATGGCTCATGATATAAAACCCTTTGTCCTAGGGATTCCTGTGACATCACCCTCACAGCTCACAGCCCAGACATACTTTCATGTGGTCACCATCTGCTTGATCTATAAATAACTAATTACCTCTTGTTGTCTTTCTCTTCAACAACAACAATAAACACACATGAAATATCTATTTTTTTTCTCAAGATATGAAGAATTTCACTTAAACTGAAAAATGTTAATTTAGAATGGCTCAACTTTATTTCTTCTGCACTACTTTCTTTTATAAATTTTAAAATTATCTCTATAAAAGAGAGAGATAAAGGCAGAGAGCAGCAGAAAGAGAAAGTGTGTGCAGTTAAAAGAATGATTATAAAGTGGATACTGATAAACTTGTTGCAATATTATCTCATGTGGGCCTTGACACAAGGTGAGAAAGTACGAGGGCCTCAGATGGCCTACCTGTGAGTTCTCCTCCTCACTTTTATCCAGGAAAAAGACATTCTGGGTAAATAACTTGTTT
The DNA here is from genome assembly GCA_037038555.1 of Rhynchonycteris naso. Taxonomy (NCBI): domain Eukaryota; kingdom Metazoa; phylum Chordata; class Mammalia; order Chiroptera; family Emballonuridae; genus Rhynchonycteris; species Rhynchonycteris naso. The sequence continues at coordinate 41,010,096 of CM072997.1, read as the reverse complement.
CTTCACACTCCTCACCATGAGATGAACCTAGTACAGTTCCTACTTATCTGTGAGTAGCAAGTATCAGTTCCCTGCCAACTGGCAAAATTATTCAAACAAACCAATCACATTCACCCATGGAAATCAGGGAGCCACTTACTATTTTGCTGCTACAAAGCCTGCCTACCACAACTTCTGGTTTTTCACTCTGTTTCCAAGTGCAACCTCTGTGTGGGTCCTCCCTGTAAATACATGTGACTAATAAACAGCTGCTGTCTATCAAATGTGTCTAGATTTGGGTGTCCTGTGTTTGGCAAACCCTATTATTCTAAATGAGAATCCTTCCCTCACCCCATGGGGTGAACAGAAGGCAGTAAAATACTATTGCACCATTATATGCATAAAATTTTTAAATGTGATAAAAAGATGTCTCAAAAAATCTGGGCATGGATATTTGGAAACAATTCACTTAAGTTCTTATATCACACAAAATACATTAAGGGATTACACAGTGGAAAAGAAAGACATGTATAAAATTAGAAAAAAATAATAAAATGCATTTTCAAATGTTTTGAGAGGGAAGACTTAAAATGCAAGTGATAGGAGAGATAAAATGATGCAATTAAAAATTTCTTTATTGTCAAAAAACATAAAAATAAAATAAAAGTAAGTAGTGATAGAGGCAATAAAAGAAAGCTTTGTTTAAATTTCCATATTGAATAAATCAAAATAAAAAATATTTGAAAATTTGAGAAATCTTAAAAAATTTTGAGAACATATGATGTATATAATATATATATATAAAGAAAGCTGCAAACTATAAGAGAAAGATATATGTCACATAGAAAAGCAGAAGATTGGTTGAGACTTTAAGTCACTGTAAAACAATTATAATTGTTTTATAAATACATATAACTTCCTGTTTTATGAATAATTAAGTTTAGTATTTTCTTTAACAAGATTTCATTTTGCCTGCATGATTTGCAGGTTTTAAAACTGAATATATTCATTTTCTAATGAGTCTAATGAGATAGTCTCTTTGTGAGGGTGTAAGTGCTAAATCTTTATAGAAAATAATTTATGTATACAGTTCACAAAAATTAGAGGATATTTCAAAATGAATATGAAGCATTTGATTTGTTTTTATTAAACAAGAACATCAGAAAAGCAAATGACAAGTCAAAATAGTTGTTCAATTATGCAAATGGATGCAAAACCAACATTTATTTCATTGGTGAAAATGTACTATACAAAAGGCTGAAAGTACTGGAATATCTGTATGTTCCCTGATTGCCTACTTTTTGTGAGAAGTGTATATTAAATATGTTCATTCTATTTGATTGATTAAAAAGACACAAGGACAAAAATTATGAAAAGAGATGATTATCACAGCATACTTTATGACAATGAAACAATAGTCTTATTTTCAACCAGGGACTATAAAACCATACTAAGATGCATAGAAGACCATGTAGTAATTAAAGGTTATATTTTATGAATAATTTTCAATTTAGTGACATTGTTATGTGTTGTAAAAATAAATTACTTTTAAAAATTTTGCATAAACAAAAAATATTAACTATGATGATGGAATATAATCCTAGATTTTAAAAAACTTGCTAAGAAATAACCTAAACTTTAACGGTTGGTATATCTAAATAGTATATTTGAAATTTTTTTATTATAAAAATATTTTACATGCTATAATTTCTCCAGTATAGTTACTATGAGTTATTATTATATAAAAATCAACTAAATAACAAATATTCATTTTTTTGAATTTAGAAAAATGATGTATAGCATTGGATCAAATGCTTAGTAATTATCAGGTGATGGAAGCTACAAGGTATAGCATTAATTTTACCAAACATAAATATATTTGTTATATAAACTATTTCAAACAGTTTCTAAGTAAAATGTAGAGTCTGTTTTGAATTGTGTCTTAACTTTTGTCCTGTATGTTTTGTCTTGATTTGTTTTGTTTCATTGTTTTGGATATGAAAATATAGAATAGGTTTCTAGGCTAAAAGAGTCAAATGAATTGATGAAATTTAAGATACTTCATGAAGCAAAATTTTGGAGGCAACAGAGGGATGCAGTCCAGAGAAAATGCACAAGTCAAAGATTGAAGTCCAGATGAAAATATAAATGCTTTTTTTTTAATGGACAAAAAGATGAAGATGAGTAAGATAGAGATAACATTTTAATTGCCGAGTAAGGATAAATAAACTGTGTGAAGGACGCACTCTATTTCATGGCAAACCCTCCAACTTTATAGTCTCAGGTTACCATCAGAGCATGAAGAAGGTGGAGGTGAAATGAGGGCTTATAAAGGGGTTAGGGTTTCAATAGTCGCTCCTGGCATTGGAATGAGAGCTGTCCACTGGTTTATGAAAGGGCGGTTGTGAAGGTCTAATTGATACTAAAATTAATGAATACTTCTGTCTTGGAATCAATGTTTTTTTCAACAATATGTGGTTATAAGGAAGGTTATGGGGTTTTCAGGTTTGGAGAATTTTCAAAGTGATAATTTAAAAGGGCTGATAATTTGAGGAAATTGGTGACAATGTATTTAAAATGTACATTTGAGATAAGGCTAGGTAAATAAGAAAGTAAATAAAAAAGAAATTCAATAGACTGGATATTGGAAAAGGCAGCCAAGGGCTGTGTGCCATGAGCCCAATGAAGAATTACAGAAGTGCATGAGAGTGTGTGGTAAGAGGCAGTTCTGTCCTTATCACTGGTTGCTGACAAAGCAGAGCCATTCCCCACTGTCTTTCGACACTAGCACATATCCATCAATCTGATATATAGTCACTTTCTGGATGAATAATAATTTCAACACCCCAAGAAGGTATATATTTAAGAATTTCAGAAACTTCTGTTTTTTCAACTATTTTAATCTAGTTTTCAGTAATTATTTTTTTAATTAACATAAAAATTTTAAATTCTGCAATTACTCTAAATTGAAAGGATTGTATCTTTAGAAAAATTGGCCTTATTTACACTGGTATTTATAACCTCAGTGCCGCTCAGTGTTTCTGAGTATTAAATTTTATGGCAGTATCACCAACTGGTTGTAAATTGATTATCAAAAGCCATTTGTTGTACCTATTGCCAAGTGATTTTTTACAAAAGTCTTTACTACTTCAACTCTTTGAAGTCAGTAAAATAATTTTGTCACCATAATAATTTATTTTAAAAATATGTGAGTGCAAGTTAAGAAAATAGAAGAAGGAAGAAAGTTATCTTTTCTAGATTAAATATATCTAGTTTTGTAGATCCAGCGATTTTTAAATAACATGTGGATTGATGTATATTGATAAGGTCAAAAGTGTATTTACAGATTTTAATGATGATGCAAACTACTTTAGTATCTCCTTAATGAGGTAATCTTTGAGCATCTGTGAATGGTTTTTAAATAAGGTAAAAATGTAATTTGTAAAGACTAAGGTCACATTTGGATTTAGATGACAAATTTGGTTACTGTGACCTTTAACGCAATATTTTTTCAGTGCTACAGATTTCATTGCTGCATAGTTAGCTAAAATAAATTACATTTTACTTTCTTTTATAAATTTAAGATTGCATAAAGCTGAGCTATTGAAAATAATACTGTCATTTGTATATGATCTTTATATCTTAGAAGTAACGTTTACATTGAATTTCTGTGATAATCTTTTAAGTGATTTAAATCAACTTAAAATCTTAGAATGCACATGCTTACTCTATGCACAGAATCGTAGGTAACAAATCACAGTTCAAGACTAAAAATAATTTTAACATTGTTTTTAAAAGTTTTACTTTTATTTCTCCAAGAGTTTTAGAGAAAATTCACTTCATAGCTGATAATATTTCTTAATGAGAATGCTGTCGCTGTCTTCCCTGTTGCCTCCCTTCCCAGTTCTAAAACCTTTATCTTTTTATTTCCCAGATTGCACTGTGAAAGTTTATTTTTTCCTCTGTTTATCCTTGCCTCCTGACCACTTGCTCTCTCTCCCAGTCTTCTGATTCAGAACCATAAGACATGTACTGAAGACTAGTGAATTTCCTTTGAATTGAAATAGAAAGGAGAAAGAGATAATTTGAGTTGGTAAAGATAGAGTATTTTGAGGTGTAGATGAAGTAAAAAATTGGGAACACTCATCATATTTGACATTTTAATTCTCATGTTTCAGATTTAAAATCTGAGGTCAGAGAAATTGAATTATTTAAATTGGAATAAAAAATACGTGAGAGCATTGCTATTCCACATTTTTAATTTCAACTTTAGTGCTTTCTCACTCTAATTACGTAGCTCTTCGCTATTTTTTCTCCAAAAATATTTTTAAAATGAAAAGAAAAATGTGATTTAAAATAATTATATACTAAAACTTCCTTACCTCTTTGAAATTATACACAAATATATGCAGTTATACATGAGCACATATGTGCATACACATCTTTCCATCTCTATTGTCAAGTAATTTCTTTGCTATCAACCACAGTGATAACTAAGAAATGAAAAAGAGATCTAGTATAAAAGTACCTGTGTTAACTCCATCAATTAACTTAATCTCTGACCCCTAAATTTTCCAAAAAGATGGAATAAAAGAAGAAGAATCAGAGCCACATGATAAATAGATTTGTGGCTCACATATATCTCATTGATTCTGCTTCCTGGTTATACAAGTGGGTTTCAGGTTCTGGCATCTGTTGTCATCAGATGGGACTCTGTGCTAAATTATGAGTAATGAACTGTGAGTGAAATGATACATACCACTACTAGGACTGGCTTTGTAAATTTATAAATCTCCCATGCCCAATGTTGGACCTCTGAACTAACTTCCAGATGGCTAGATGAGGCTTCCAGTATCTGTAAGAGAGTAAAATACAAGGTGGTATGATGCTAGGCTCGTGAATAAGCCCATGGAAGAGTATGAATAAAAATAATTGTTTATTTGACAAGCCACAGACAGTAGCGAAAGCAGGCATAGAGAAAACAGTGCTGACATGAAAATACAGTTTAATATTTGGGAAGAATATTTAAGAAGAGAGAGGGTGGAAAATAAAAAAAAAAATCTTTTTGTCACTATGTTATTTCTCCCACTTTTTCTAATGGTATTTTTTTCAAGTCAACTAATACATTCTTACTTGTCTTCAAATATCTTTTTGGTGATGGCCACAAAATTTATGTAGTCTCTACTCTCTTTTGTTTATATTATCCTTTAGTATTTTAAGTTTTCATGCATGCTAACTTGCAACAAAGCAAAACAAAAAAAACACTGGTAATTCAACATGTAATATCTGTAAGGTTATTAGAAGATTTGGCAGTAAAAGTTAGTTGACAAAAAATATCAAGACAATGGATAGGAAGAGCTCGAAGTGACAAGGGCTTTCCTGGGGAGGTCAGCCCAACAACACGTAAAAGCCCAAGAGGTCCTTGATAATGTAAAGACAAAGTCATGGTCCAAGTCCAATGAGTGTTCTGGGATCCACTCAGCTACATACAAGAAGGTTGCAGAATTTAGGGAGCTAACATGAGGTGAACAGTGTATTTCTACATTCACCAGAAATAAAAAATGTCATAAAATAAAATACATATAACATATATCACAGATTATATAATGCATTTATGCTACAGAGGTTTTTATATTCTAAGGATTAGCCTTAGAGTTTAACTACAGACTCTATACACTTATGTCTTAACAGAGACATAATAATTGAGACAACAAAACAAATATTGACCTGTCTTGAAAAACAGAATCAGGAGACATTATCAGCCTGCCTTGATTATGGCCTATTTTCCTCTTCCACCTGCACTCTTTTCGAATAATAATATTAGCTAACAATTATTGAGTATCTACCATGAATTAGGCATGGTAAACCAGTCAAGCCTCATCTTTCAGGATTAAAACTCAAATTTAAAATATGCTTACTGTGTACAAATTAATATATATATATATATATATATATATATATATATATATATATATATATATATATATGGTATCTTAACAAAATGACATGAGGTATTGGTAGATTAAAATAAAATATCAGCCCTGACCGGTTGGCTCAGGAGTAGAGCATTGGCCCAGCTTGTGGAATTCCTGGGTTCTATCCCCCATCAGGGCACACAAGAAAAGTGCTCATCTTCTTCTCCACCCTTACCCCTCTTCTTTCTCTCTATCTCTCTCTTCTCCTCCCACAGCCAAGGCTCCATTGGAGCAAAGTTGGCCCCAGGTGCTGAGGACAGCCCAATGGCCTCTGTCTCAGGCACTGGAATGGCTCTGAACACAATGCAGCAACGCCTCAAATGGGCAGAGCATTGCCCCCTGGTGGACATGCCAGGTGGATCCTTGTAGGGCGCATGCAGGAGTCTTTCTGACTACCTTCCCAGTCTAACTTCAAAATAATACAAACAAACAAACAAATTATATCATTTTCTTTGGAAACTTGAAGTTTCTTGAAACATCTGACTTAGCCAATGGACTGATGAATCAAATTACAAGACCTAATCTGGACAGGAGTCAACTGAAGCCTCATTGGTGGTGTCACACATGCTTAGAGACACAGCCTTTTTTCCGAATAGTCTGAATTTAAAATTTTCCAAATAGGTCTGTCGAGCACCCCACAGACCATTTCTCACAGTATCTGGTACACACTCAGGGGGAGATTCATTCAGAAATGTTGGCATCACAAAATTTTACTAGGCTAACATGAGGATTGGGCTTCCAGCCCAGTAACACTAAGTACAGGAGTCAGGAAATGGGAACTGCTGGCAGCTGTTGTGTCCACATGCATCATCCTCCCTTTTTATTGCTATTGAAGAATGAAAACCGTCTTCTTACATCTGGGAAAGAATTTGCCATCACAGCTCATGTACCCTTGTCAGGGGGCTATAACTGGAAGAATATATCAATAGAGGTGTCCATGCAGAGACAGCTCAAACTGTCAGGTAAAAGGTGAAAGGAAGCACACAAGTGTTTAAAGGTTCTATCAAGCATGTTTCTGAATTATATGAATTTTTGTTTTCAGACATGGTAAAGCTTGAGAAATTTCTGTTTAACCATAGACCTGATATTATTGTGGTATGTTAGAAACTTCAATCTAATGAAAATTTTCATTTCTTTACTTCTTCAATTTTAAATGGTATGCAATCTGAAGAAATGGCATGTTTTAAATACATTTATTTGAATATTATAATACATACATATGTTAATTTTACTTATAAACATGTATAATTATTTGTTTTGAACAAATTAGAATATGTAAAAGGCTGGCACCTTTATGTCCATCTGAATAGTGGGGCTAGCCTTGGCCAGTTGGCTCAGTGGTAGAGTGTTGGCCTGGCATATGAATATCCCAGGTTTGATTCTCAGTCAGGGCACAAAGGAGAAGTTCTCATCTGCTTCTTCATCCCCCCTCCTCTTCCTCTCACTTCTTTCTCTCTCTCACCCTCCGGCAGCCATGGCTCCATTAGAGTGAGTTGACCCCGGCACTGAAGATAGCTCCATCAACTCTGCCTCAGGCACTAAGAAGATCACGGTTGCGGAGCAACAATGCAATGCCCCAGATGGGGAGAGCATCACTTCCTAGTGGGTTTGCTGGATAGATTTGGGTCAGTACTCATGTGGGAGTCTATCTCTGCCTCCATTCCTCTCACTGAAAAATAAAGGAAAACCAAATAAATAAAATGAAAAGGAAAGCTACTCATAATTACATTAGAGCTTGAGATGTTAAAATATATAATATATGCTATAAGCCTTTAGACCAATCCTTGAAAATAATAATTGCTACTTAAGTGTTGTATTTTAAATTGCTCAACTTTTCAGTATTCTGACAGATCTTGATCCATATTGAAATGACTTTTTATATTCTTTGGTTCTATTTATTTTATTAAAAAATAAATTTGAAAACAGAGCTTATCTCCAAATACTAAAACAAATTCAATTATAATTGGCTCTAGAGACTTTGCATTTTTTAAGGTTTCTGAGCTTTATTCATATTTCTAATCTAAAGTTGTAGCACTGATATTTGAGCATGTCTTAACTTAGTCATTTCTGTTTTTTTCTCTTTATTTCTATATTAGTCTCAAAAGTTGATGTCTTCTATTTCAAATAAAGAAACAAAAACTTTTTAATTATTCAGGCATAAAATCTTGGTGTCATAATATTCATAGACTGCTAACTCATTCCTATCACATCAAAGTAATAGCTAGTAGGTCCAGTAGATCTTATCTCAATAATGATTGTCAATACTCTGCAAATAATAAGGTGGGTGTACCTGTCAGCATAGTCTTAATTGAAAATAATAGAAAGAGATCCAAAGATGGCTGAAAATAAATCACTTATTGGCATGTCTTCAATTTCCAGAGGTAGGGAAGATAACAGTGTACTTTGATCAAGGTTTCTGCTTCATTTCTTTATGACTTTGTTTGCTTCTTTTTTGGTTGTAGGACTTTTGTTTTATTTTCTATTTTATTTTATTTTATTACTCAAGATGGCTACTAGTATAGCAAGAAAACTGTTATTGTAATTCCAGTGTCACACATTCAAACTGTAAAACCCAAATGGTGAAGGGATTCCAAGTTTTCACAGTGATTATATAAATATACTGTTTTGCCTCTGATTAATCTAGTTTGAGTTATGCACCCATGTTTTAACAAGTCACTGTGATTAGGTAAATGTTATATACTATTTGCCTAAGAACTTGAGTTATATGACCATTCTACTTATGTACCCTAAACAAAGTTTCAGTTATTATTATTACTTATTGATTTTGAGAGAGGGGGAGGGAGACAAAGAGAAACACTGATTTGTTGTTCCACTAATTAATTCATTCATTGTTTGAATCTTGTAGGTACCCCAATGGGGGATCAAACTTGCAACATTGACATACTAAGATGACACTAACCAACTGAGCTTACTCAGGCAGGCTCAATTTTTTTATTTGAATATAAAAGAATTTTATTCATCTCTGAAGGTTCTCTTCAAATGACTAAAGGTGTACCGATGCCTAGTAGTCAAAGACCACGAGGGATACACATGTAGTCAGACAAAGTTATGTGAAACTTTTGCTGCATCAAGGGAGATTGCTCACCATGAAAAACTGTGAGATTTCCTTGTAAAAAAGTATTGAGTGGGGAATGTTATGGGAAATGTGATTGTATTTGGTAAATTAGGTAAGGCTTCAAAGAAGTAGAGGGTTTCTCTTGATTGAATATTTTCATCAAGTAGTAACATTTCAGGGATTGGTATTTTAAAATGTGTACCTAGGTACCTAATCATGACAATGCATGAAGTTGCTTTTATCATTCTCAGGTGGTGTGAATTCTGGGAAGTAAACTGAAAAGTTTAGCTTATTCTGTCAATATTGTAAGGATATGTATGACATTTTACTAATTGTCTAAATCATCTCCACAACATAAAAACTGTTGTATAGGGAGTAGGTACTCAATTCAAATTTCTTGACTCATACTGAAAATTATTCTTGAGATGAATCAAGTAATCCTATAAAATTTTATGAGATTTATTTGAAATTTAGCCTGATGATGAAAATATCTCTCATTTCTAAAATATTAATTATGTCATAAAGTCAATTATTGGAACTTCACATATAATATAGCATTTAACCACCCAAAAAACTAATATATATGCATTGTTATTTTCATTTAGTGAATGAGAAAACATGGCTGAATGAAGTCAAATACATACTTTAGTTTATGTCATGCAAATAGCACATAGCCATATCTGCATTTTTTCCACAAGGAACCACTATTTATTTGAGACAACACTTTATTTATTTATTTATTTATTTATTTATTTATTTACAGGGACAGAGAGAGAGTCAAAGAGAGGGACAGACAGAAAGGAACAGAGAGAGATGAGAAGCATCAACAATCAGTTTTTCGTTGCGACACCTTAGTTGTTCATCGACTGCCCTCTCACAGGTGCCTTGACTATGGGACTTCAGCAGACCCAGTAAGGCCTTGCTCGAGCCAGCAACCTTGGGTCCAAGCTGGTGAGCTTTTGCTCAAGCCAGATGGGCCCACGCTCAAGCTGGTGACCTCGAGGTCTCAAACCTGGGTCCTGTGCATCTCAGTCCGACGCTCTATCCACTGCGCCACCGCCTGGGCAGGCAACCACTACTTATTTGAAGAATATAAACTTAAAAAGTCTGAGTTTCTAGAAATCTGGTTTTGCAAAAGTTTTAGCAGTAGCAAGACACAATGCATATGATTTTACAAGCAACAACACTAGGCTTCAGTATAATGTTGGGAACTGCATTCAATTCAGAGTGTTCTTGATGTAATAGGAAATATTAATCTACCAATCAACATCCATCTTTCTACAATTGATGGGTCATAATAGAGATCAGTCTACTTCATTACAAATGGAAAAACAAAGAAGCAGAACAAATGGGACATTATTTTTCATTACCCAATATCATAAACTACTGCATTTTTCATAACTAGTCTCAATATTAATCTCTGAAGGTGTTTTATGTGTAGTTTATCGTACATATTTTTTTTTTGGTCAATTCCATTTTTCTTACAATGCAAATGTCATGCATCTACGTAGAGATTGCTTTAACATCCTTTTTATTAATTAAATATAACTTTTGTAACTAAGTCATCATAACATGAATGCTATGGCTGAACTGAGCTTAGCTGAGCAAATGCATACAAATAGATAAAAATCTTGAGATACTGAGTGCTCCAAAATGTAAAAATTTTAAATAAGAAACTTTAGTTCTCAATTAAGTCATAAAATTTTGAGATAATTTTGGTTTTGCCACAGATTGAGAATTATAGAAAAGACTGCAGAACTCAGAATGATTTGACTACCAATTACTAGTTTTTTTCTGCTACATGCCATTTTTGTTTGAGTATACTGTAAATCACTCTCCCATTTCTTATGATGAAAAAAGGGACTATGGTCCATATGAAAAAAGGTGACTTTAAAAAATGTCATGGTATCTTCTAAATCATGGAATATATAACCTATAAATAGATAAATTTTATTTCTTGTCTAACTTTTGAGAAACTTCTTTTTGTAGTACAAACCTCTTTCCAAAGAACTAATTTCAGCTATGTCTGCTTTAATCTTCAGTGGTTTTTCATGTTATGTCAGAGAATAATAAATGTAAATGTAACATTTAAACTATAACTAATTCATTCTATAATAGCAGTTCAAAAGGAACACCACATTGAAGCTATGTATTGAGATGTGAAATTGCAGAGGCATTACACACTTTGACATCTTTTGATTTTAAGAGGAATTTGTATGAGCACAATCATCAAGCAGTGTAACTATATAAGACATGATTAACTCTTTCAGTTTAATTTTTATAATATACTAGCCAAAAGAAAATTATTCTGAAATTTGTTTTTTTTTAATTTTATCAGGGATAAAATTAAGGATATTGTACACTATTCAGCCAAAATAAGCAAGCATATTGGTATCTGAACAGTGGTCTATAGCAGGGGTGCCCACACTTTTTCAGCTTGCAAGATACTTATAAGATGACCAAGTCAAAATGATCTACCTACAATAAAAATGCAAAACATAAATTTATTTCTTCTATATTATCATTATTTAAGTTACTATTATTACTATTTAATATTGTGTATTCTTCTTTCACCTTTCTCCTTCTCAGCTCTCTTTTCGGGGGAAAGTCAATGTCATAGTTTTTATGAACAGTCCATAAAAGCTGCTCCACATTTCCCTTCTTTGGAATAGCAATGGCACACAGACAGATGAGGCAAACACACTTAGAATATGACATAGTGAACAAAATCCCCTCCCATTCTGTATGAAAGGGGTAGGTTTTAGACTTCTTACTCGGACCAGCTATGGCACTCATTTTTATACCCTTTGTTGTATTTAGTTTAAATAAATTGAAGGCTAACTACGCAGCAATGTAACTGAACAAGTTAGCGCGGTTTAACACACATGCGTAGGGTGCCAAAAGTTCAGATGTCAGATTGGCTACCCTATATGCCAATCAAAAGACAAATGTCTTTTTAATGTCATGAGATCTACCCACACTTCCTTTGCGATTGGCCTGTAGATCGTGATCGACGTATTGAGCACCTCTGGTCTATAGTCTGAACTACTTCTCTATTAATCTTATTCATATGCTTAGCTACTAAAATATTGAGTTACTTTTAATGTATGTGACAAAAGAGGTAATAATATATGATTTTAATTATAAGATTGTAAAAATAAATTTTCTTTATGACATTAACAGCTGTCTATATTAAAATAAAACAACAGGGAACAAGAGTGTTTCATCCATTACTAACAAGGAACAGGATGTTTATAGAAACATTTAAATCATTTAAATTGTTGATGTAGTTTGATGGCAAACTGTCTCTCCAAAACATATGTTTTTTATTGTCTGCATCAAATTTTTCTATCTCAGCAGGGAATTAACTTGAGCTGACATTACCACAAAAACAGAAAGATTTATTTTTATTCACTTCTCAATAAACAGATGTTGACTTCTATAGAGGCCATGGTAGAAAGTACCTGAAAGGTAAATTGCAACTTACCTCTGGTAAGACTATCAGCTATTAAACAACGGATATACTGCAGAATAACTATTTATTAGAAATATTTCTGCTTTGATTTGGCTTATAATTGTCATGTTATCTAATCTTCAATTTATTGATTGAAAATTATGATAAATATACCCTGTTATCAACAGTTTTATTCCCAAAAACTTAGACATAGTTATTTTAAAACTACTGTAAAATGAGAAAATTCCTGTTCTTGAACTTTATTTCCAATACCAAATGCAAAGCTTAATTTGAAAATGGCATATTTAGCGTCGCCTGAAACAAAGTTTAGACCCTTTCATCACCAAAAGCACTTATAAAGTCTTCATGCAAGCTACTATACAAAATGACTCAACAGAAAAGGTGTCCTCAGCTAGAATAGGCTCTCTGTGGATTAGTGTCACCTCTGAGCTATTATGATCATCAAATTGAAACCAATTATGAAGGCCTGAAGGGTAGCCATTAAGACTGTTCAGAAGTCATCTATTTCCTAAAGAACAGCCAGGCTAAAGCACATATGACAAAGATCAACATGGTAGGAAAAGGAGTATTTACCTCAAATTATACAAAACAGTGGTTGATAAAAGCATGAGTAAACTTATATCCATAACCTGCAATTGTCTGAAAGGATAAGTCTTTTTTGAGTCAGGGCATATTTATACACTATAACAAATATGCATGTGAGGGTAGATGAAGAAGAAAGGTATCCAGCGTATTCCAAAAAGATATGACAAAGTAGTAATCACCCTGAGAGAAATAGATGTGCTAGACAGTTTATAAGGAACAATCAAAAGAGTGAGCTGGAGACTAAAAAAGCATACTTAATTATGGGAAGTGTGATGCCATGATTATGGAAAGCGAGACAGAGGAGTTAGGACTTTACTAATCTTGAAGAGATTTGTGGATATCTCAAATTTAACTTGCTTAGAACTAAACTCTTCAGTCTTTTCCCCATTTAGCATGAGAAAATCAAGCTGATATAAAAATCTTGAAAGACATTCTTGAAACCTGTATTAACCTTATACCCACAAAATACATATTTTAATCATTTTAATAAAATTTCCAGAATACATCTTTCCATTTCTCTCCTTTTCTACTGCCAAGACTCCAGTCCAAGAAAGAATCATTTCTTGAGTAGTCATTACCATAGCCCTCCAAGTCATTTTCTCATTTGGTCTCTGGACAATTCTATTCAATCATTATGAAGAGCAGAACATTTTTTAAATATATAAATTTATATATGTCTATCCTCACATTAAAATCCTTCAATAACCTCTTATCTCCTTAGGATAGAATTCTCTTTAGCATGGCCGAAAGGTCATGACTGACTTTGCTCTGCTAGCCTCTCCAATACACCTGTCTCACTCATCTTATTCACAGTGACTAATACACTCTGGTCTTCTTTCTGTTAATGGGAAAACTGAGGTTTGTTTCTTTCTCAGTACCTTTAAACGTCCAGCTTTCTCTGTTAGGCATCACTGTTTTTTCTTTTTCTTTTTTTTCTTGATTGACTGCTTCTCATTCTTGCATCAAACTTAAAAATCAATTTTTCAGAAAAGCAGTCACTGTTATTACAACAAAAATTGTTTACATCTTATTATTGTGTTTCATCTCTTATTTCAATTTGAATTGATGTTAAAAGCATTCACATTTTTGTTTTTTTATCTGATTAACATCATTCTTTTCTTAACATATTTTAATTCTAGCTTGGGTAAAAGACATACTTATTTTGTGCACTGATTTATATGTAGGTTTGAGCTTAGTATTTAAAGATATCAGACTCTTAGGACATAATCAATAAAATATACTAACCTTTGAGATTCCTTCATTTCTCAAGTAAAATAAATGACATTAGCAGTGATTAACTTTACAAAATTATATAGTGAGTCAATGTTGGAAACAGAATTCCTGGGTATGAATGAAGTATTACTTTTGTTCATTTTATTACATTTATTTGCTATATTAAGTCATTATGGATTCTTATCAAGATGGTAGCAGTGAAGGTGGGGTAAAAGTTACCAATAGTGTTGGGGGAGGGTATATATGTCATAACTAATTTTGGAAGATGCCACATATTTATTGAAGAAATATTTTCTAAAAAACATATTATATAAGTTAATTTGGGGCTTTCACTTATTTGGTGAAGCAGCTCACTCCATTGACAGAGAACTTTTAATTTATAGAGCACTTTTTAAGTAGAGAGCTAATAGAACATAAAACAAAAGAGCTCTTGATTACATGGCCCATATTCAGTGAAATACATTAATCACATATTAAAGACATAACTTTAAGTTTTATAAATTGATACATGTTAGATCTAATCAGATGGAAATATATGTCATTATAGATAAGCACATATTTGAATAAATATCTATCTATCTATCATGCAGGAGAATGAAGAATTTCATAAAAACATTTCATAAGAACTTTTCTCATTAGAAGTAATTGAAATGATCTATGTAATACCAAAGAAATATTTTAATACAAAATTTATAAAAGAAAACAAAATAAAAATGGAAATGTGTTATCACAAATCATCAGTGGTAAAATATATTTTCTCTATATTACTATAATTTATAAAGTTAAACTTTATATAAGTAAATTTTATAATTTAGCAAAAAAAATGGTGTGAAGTATAAATATATTTTTTAATTCCTGCACTATGTTTGTATTTAAAATCTTAAGATGGCTAAAATACGTATATATTCAACTTCAGGAGCCTGATGGCTACATTGAATGAAAGTCTAGTGGTGATAAGGTTTTTAGGTATATTGTGTAAAAAAATGAGAGAAGATTTCTGAAACTTCTTAGAACTGATATTTAAAATACAGTTGACCCTTGAACACAGGATTGAACTGCGTGAGTCTACTTTGGATTTTTTCAGTAAACACTGTAAATGATTTTTCTCTTCCTTGTGATTTTCCTAATAACATTTTGTTTCCACTGGTTTACTTTAAAATTATAGTATATAATATATAAAGCATACAAAATATGTTATTGACTGTTTATGTTACTGATAAGGCTGCTAGTCAAATTTGTAGATAATATATTTTTTTACTTTAATCTGTATATTTAACATTTATATTAACAGATGAATCTTAGCAAAGTTTCATTCCTATTTTATCTCTCCTTCTTTGTATGTAATTTTACTTACATTGATATTTTAATCCCAAAAAGTAAAAATTATTTTGTTGTTTTATGCAAATTTTATACAAATACACATACACCATTTTATTTATTTATTCTGCTCATCATTTACTATTATAATGTAGATCATTTTGCATATATATATGAATATATATAATATATATATATAAGAGGGCAGAAAGAGTTTATTGATAGTGTTTTCTCAATTTTTACTTAGTATTACTTCACTTGCTTCCATTATGGAAAATTAATATTTTGTATTTATATTTTAGGTTAATTTTATTTTCAACTCTTGAGAAGTATTTTTATTACTTTACTGTCTTTCAATTCTTGTTATTGAGAAGACAGTTGTAAGATATTTTTCTTTTAAATGTAGTTTGTTTTTTAATCTCTGGTTCTATTTAAAACATATCTTAGTTCATTAGCTTTTTAATTTTATTATAATACCTCTAGTTGTGAATGGTTTTGTTGAACTCTCTCAATTTAAAGATTTATATGTTTTCTCAATCTGAAAAATGTAATTTTTAAAATATTTTTTGTAATTTATTTTCTTTTAATATTTTTATGTCAGAATTCTTTTTTGATTTCTTCTGTCTTTGTCTCTTACACTTACTTTTATATTTACTATTTTTATCCAACTCTGTTATAATCTGAATAGTTATATGAATGCTATATTATGTTTTATTAATATTCTCTTTAGCCATGTCTAATTGTTTTATATTTCATTTTTTGTTATATGTTTCATTTTAAATAACTATTTTTTTCTTTAAGTTTGGGCAATTTTTATATTTGTTTTCTTTCATTGTGATAAATTATTTTATTTTTCAAACATATTAAACATGTTCTATTATAAACTCTACCTTATAAATTCAATATCTGCTTTCTCTGTGAATTACATTCTTTAATTAGTATTTTTTAAATTTTTCATTCATCATATGCCCCATAAATTTTTAAAATTGTCATCTCATGTACCTTAAAATTTATCTGAAAGATGTTTTGAGACCTCATTTTTGAGAATTTCTATGAAAAAGGTTTATTATTTTCTCCTTGCAGAGGATGAAAAAATAATTGACTCACAGTGATTATAGATTTGTGTTTGTGTTTCTTTTTGTTTCTGTGAGTGAGACAGAGAGAGAAAGACAAAGGGACAGATAGGAACAGACAGGAAGGAAGAGAGATGAGAAACATTAATTCTTTATTGTGGTATCTTAGCTGTTTATTGATTGCTTTTTCATATGTGCCTTGACCTGGGGAAGGCGACTACAGCAGAGTGCATGACCTCTTGCTTATACCAGCAACCCCACGCTCAAGCTGGCAATGTCTGTGTTTTGAACCTGGGTCTTCTGCATCCCAGGCCAGTGTTCTATCTACTGTGCCACTTCCTGGTCAGGCAGAATTGGTGATTTTTAGATGACATTAAGTACTAAGAATTTCAATTCAAACTTGTTTGTAAGTAAGCAGTTGTGGAAAGTAAAGGCTTTTTTCTTGTCCTGTTCCTCTATAAAGAGCCATGCTATTACAGACACATACCCTTCTGCATCACGAATTTATCATTTTTATTGCATCATTATTAATGATATACATCTACTAAGGCAGAACTAAAATCTATCCTCTAAATCTTGGCTTTATCCATGAATCTTCAATCTGACAAATCCTGCTCAGCTATGACTTCTGGCCAATATATGCACTTCAGTCATTTAAATATAGAATCCATGCCAGAAAGAGCCAAAAACAAACTGTATGTACTCATAATATCTGGACTTCTTATTTCTTTTGCTTGATTAAAGCATTTCTTTTCCATTTTTTATCATGTTCTATTTGCCCATTTTAACTTGTCTTTTAATGTGAGTTTAAATACAAGCATCTTGTTAACTCTTTATTTAATTACCTTAGCTATAAACTAAAAATCTTCTGATTTCTCATAAGTTATATTAACATATTTTATTTTGAATTAATGAATATTTATCTTGAAATCAAATAAATGAGTATATATATGTTCAATATTCCCTTTTAAACAATAGGTTATTTTTTATTTTTTATTAATTTTAATTTATTGTTAACATGGATTAAAATGTCCCAATCAATATAACTCCCTTACCCCCAACCCCTGTGTCCCCCATTGCACCCTCTTTGCCCCCTACCCCCTAACTTCCTACCCTCTTCCCTCTGGGATATGCTGTTCTGTTATCTGTATCTGTGTTATATATTTATACTTTCACTAATCCCTTCACCTATTGGTGGATAGAAAGACAATTTGTTTTATCCTCCATTATAATTGTCAACACTTTCATCACTAAGCCTCAATGATTGATTTAGCAAATTAGTATCTCGTGAATCTGTTAGCATTAAAACAGAGTTATAGAAATATATTAAAATACAACTAAAATTTATTTCAGCAATTTATGAAGTTCTTGAAAGCACCTTAATCCTTCTATAGATAATTTTACAATTATATATACAATAACTTGAAACAACGTTAGTTACTACATAGTTATTCAGCAAAGAAACCAGGACTAAATGAGCTAAGCCTAAATAAATAAATAAATAAAAACAATAAAGGAATTGTGACAGTGTTCAAAACTTTAAATTATAAAATCTTTCATTGGCTAGGCCAATTTTAGATTCTTGTGTGCTAACTATTGCAGCTACTCTAAAATTTAGAATCACAAGAGAGAAAACTTCAAAAGTCTCCTTTGCAGCATATTCAGCATTGCAATTAGACACTTCCGTACTAAAATCTCCAACCATATTTATGAGCATCATTATAAATTTGAGTGTACAATAAATCTGAATCTTGTGGAAAACAATAAAGTAATATAATGTTCTTGAGGTTAGAAGTGAGAAAGTGAAATAGGCAATATTTTAACTTTCAATTATACAGGTTCATCTTTATTTTTTAAACTATTTTCTTAAAGATTTTAAGGGTTTGTAAAGAGAGATAGAGGTGCAAAGAATTCGTCATCTTAGAGAGGTCATTTAAATAACATAACACATGCCTCTAGCTCTAGGCTTTGTAGTACTTCAATGTAACTACTAGAAAAATAAATTGCTTCTTGAGATTTTCAATTGAAATTATAAAATATTGCCTTAATTATTTATTATATTTTATATAAAGTCTATTTTTCTAATCCATTTGTTTATATACTAATTTACGTAATCTCTTAGGGAATGTTTTATATAAGTCAGAGAACTAACTGCTAGTATGTCTGAACTATGTAAACTATAGATACGCATTCAATAATAAGTGTGGAGCCTGACCAGGCGATAGCACAATGGATAGAGCTTCAGACCAAGACACAAAGGATCCAGGTTAAAAACCCCAAGGTTTTCTGCTTGAGTGCGGGCTCATCTGGCTTGAGCCTGGGGTCATTGGCCGGAGAGTGGAATCATAAACATGACCCTGTGATCACTGGCTTGAGCCCAAAGGTCACTGGCTTGAAGCCCAAGGTCATTGGATTCAGCCCAAGGTCGCTGGTTTGAGCAAGGGGCCACTCATCTGCTATAGCCTGGTCAAGGCACATATGGGAAAGCAATCAATGAACAACTAAGGTTCTGCAACAAAGAATTGATGCCTCTCATCTCTTTCCTTTGCTATCTGTCTGTCTCTTTCTCTATCTCTTTCTCTGTCTCTGTCACACAAAAAAATAATAACAATTAAAAAATAAGTATGGGAACTTTGATACAAATCACATAACATACTGCCAAGTGCAATATTGCTTAGTGGCTTAAAAATTACTTTATTGAAGTGTAATTGACAAAAGGCATATAAATTTCAGATGTCCAACATCATCATTTAATGTTTCTATTTGATTTATTTATTATATTTGTATAGAGTGGTTTTCTTAATAAATATTTTCAGTTCTATTTGAAAGCAAATAGTCACAGAAATTGGCTCTTTGATATTTTTTATGTTCACATTTTATGTTTTAAAAGCCCGGTAAAATTTTATTTCCAATATATAATAATGAACATTTATAAAATTACATAATTTATACTCATAACTTCTATATGCTTGTGTAATATTTTCTTTTAATGGGGACAAGTACTTTTTAAAATCTTTTTCTTCTTCAAGATGAGCATGAAGAGATTTCGTTTAAAATTCAAAAAATTAAATGTAATCTTTAGATGAGTGCTTTGAATTTCTTATTGCAAACTTCATATTTTGAAATAAGAAAACTGTGATAATGTTTAAAATAAATTATTGATAAACATAAAACTGAAAGTTGTAAATTAGAATTTTTTTTTTTTTTTTTTTTTTTTTTTTTTTTTTGTGACAGAGATAGAAGGTCACAAAGAGGGACCGATAGGGATAGACAGTCTGGAATGGAGAGAGATAAAAAGCAGCAACTCTTCATTGTGGCTCCTTTAGTTGTTCATTGATTGCTTTCTCATATAAGCTTTGACCGGACAGCTATAGCAGAACGAGTGACCCCATGCTCAAGCCAGTGACCTTGGGCTCAAGCCAGTGACCTTGATCTTCAAGCCAGCGACCTTTGGGCTCAAGGCAGGGATCATGGGGTCAAGTCTATAATTCCACACTCAAGCCTGTGATCCATGCTCAAGCTGGTGAGCCTGCACTCAAGCCAGATGAGCCTGCGCTCAAGCCAGTGACCTTGGGGATTTGAACCTGGGTCCTCCATGTCCCAGTCCAGTGCTCTATCCACCTTACCACAATCAAGTTAGACTAAAAATTCTTAAATATAATCACTGTTTTAATCCTGGTCTCTTTTTTCACATGATTCTGTATGGAAAATGATACATATCGAAGGTATAAATGAAAGAATAATTTAAATGGAATTATGCATACTATATCTGCTATCTGAAAGTTTTGCTTCTGTCTTCTATTAAAAACTTCTGTTAGGCAACAGAAACAAGAAGAGAAACATTAAAATTTTTGAGTAACTTTGACTTTAAATAACTTTCTTGAACATAGATAATTTCTCCTTTATTTACCCTGGAATGAAAGATAAGTCTGAAGTGAAACATAAAGCTTTATAAACACTCTCATGGGATAACTTTATTGAAGAGACACTACCAAGGCACTCCATCTGGACCCATCTCTTTACACACACAGAACCAACCCTCCCTGATAAGCAGAATTCAATCTAAGACTTAGATGTTTTGTAGAGGTACAGCATTTTTGTCTTTACTCATCATTTGTTTTGCCATCTACATCTGTTTTAAAGAAAGAGAAAACAGACATAAAAAAACAAAAATTTGTTTCTGTATATGCGTTGACCAGGAATCAAACCCATAATCTTAGCAGATTGGAACAGTGCTCTAACCAACTGAACTGTCTGACCAGGGCAAACTTCCACATTTTCTGCTCTCAGTTCTCTAAAGTGCATTTTATTTTTCCCCCCACAATAAGTCAATAGAAAAATTTAAAATCCTGTCTTGATTCATTACACTGGAAAACAAAATATTTGCTGCATCCAAAAAAACACTTGTTCTTACCTTATTCGGGTGTGCTGATCTCAAATCCGACATTAGTTTTTCTCTGTAAGCTACAGTTTTTTTAGCAATCTAAGATTTTAGGTTTTCAACTTATAGTAAAATTTTTAACATTTAGTTTAAAATAATAAACTAGAATGTCTTTTTGGGCATCATCTTAGTGAAAATATAATTTATATAATGCAGTATATACACTAATAAACTGAAAGATATGATTGCATCAAAATTTGTCTACAATTTTGAAATAGAACATACTAAAACACTTATTTTAATCAAAAAATTTGTGCAAAATGTATTTAAATTCTATTCAAGCAAACATTTGCATTTGTAGCTCTTTTGTTTGTGTACTTGATGAGGACAATCTCATTTGATGCTTCAGCAGTAGTCTGCCATTATATTTCTGTCCCATTGCCCCTGATGATGCCCTTTCATCATATACAAATCTTGATGAAAGCGTTCTCCTTGCTCATCACTAACAGCTCCAAGATTTTCAGGAAACATATCAAGGTGACTATTCAGAAAGTGAATCTTATTTTTTTTTTTTAATAAAATGGTCTTTCTAATTCTTTTTTTTAGTATATATATATTTTTTCTTTTATAAATTTTAATGGGGTGACATTAATAAATCAGGGTACATATGTTCAAAGAAAACATCTCCAGGTTATCTTATCATTCAACTATTTTGCATACTCATTACCCAAAGTTAACTTGTCCATGTCACCTTCTATCTGGTTTTCTTTGTGCCCCTCCCCTCCCCCTACTCCCACTTTCTCCTCCCTCCCCCCACCCCATAACCCCCACACTCTTGTCCATGTCTCATAGTCTCACTTTTATGTTCCACCTATGTATGAAATCATGCTGTTCTCAGTTTTTTTCTGTTTTACTTATTTCACTCCACTAACTAAGTGGACTCTTCAACCAGGAAGTGAATCTTAATGCTAGTGTTACATCCAAAGTCGTGGAAAGCCATCAGCATCCTTTGAACCAGAAGTTCATAGTTTTGTGTTTTTTTGTTGTCAAGGAAGTTCTTTGTAAGTGCCACAAAAGACTACCATACTGCTTTCTCCTCCTTATTCATCTTCCTGGCAAATTCTTCATCATGTAGGAGGGTTTGAATTTGAGGTCTGCCTTGTCTTTTATCTTCTCAAAAGACAAGGCAGAAAAAGCAGAAATAATTTGTTTAAAGCATTCACTTTCTCTATTCAAAGCCTGAGTAAACTGCTTCATTAAGACAAGTTTGATGTGAAGTGGGAGAAAAATGATCCTGTCTCGGTTAACTACAGGTTCATTCACAATATTTTGCATCCCTACTCCATAGCTTCATGTTTCGGCCACTCCTTCAGTGTCCAGTGTTTCTCCTGAGCTCGGCTGTCCCACAAACACAGAAAGCAAGGATACTTTGTGAAACCTCTCTGTTGTCCTAGCAGGAAATTGACCACTTTAAGATTCACACAAATGATCCAGTTATGCTCCTCATATTTCAGAAAGTCAATATCATCTTCTTGCAGATGAGTTGAATAACAAATTGGAATCGCTGCATAAACATTACCATTGTGTAGGAGAACATATTTCAGACTCTGTTTAGAGCTGTCAAAAGATAGTCGCCATTATGTTGGACCGTAAGTGGTAACACCTAGCTGGCTGAGAAGACTATTGATATCATGACAGTAAGCAAAGTGCTTGTCTTTGAAATAAAAAGTCCACATAAATTTGATCATGCTTCCTGAAATGAGATACTTTAGCTGACTGGTGAAGTGCATTTTTTTCTTAAAGCCTGGAGGCTAAAAACTCAGCTGCTTTCTTTGATAGGCCAAAATCTCTTACTAAGTCATTCAATTCAGGTTGGCTAAACTGCTGTGGGGTTAACAGTTTGGCATCAGAAGAAGACCCTTCATATTCTACTACCATTTCCTCATGCATCTTATCCAAATACACTTGATCACCATGTTCATTTTCTTCATCTGTAGAGGATATAAAACCATTGAAAACTGGAAGCTGGTTGTCTTAGAGTGTGAGATAGGTCATATTTATGAAGGAATATTAGGATATGCGATCATATGCGATTTTTTCTTGCCGATGCCCTTTGTATGGATCACACAGAAATATCAGTCACTGTTGCGGTCCTTTGGTTCACGCCAAACCATGGGAATACCAAAAGGCATTCCTTTGCGGGTTTTTTTTTTTCCAGTCACAAAGGATTTCCTCACAATTATAACACACAATAAGAGGAGCTCAATTCTTGTCTTGTTCTCCAAGGGGAACTTGGAAATAGGCAATATATATATACACAAGTCACAAGTGATGAAATATTGTACCCTTGATGTTGAAGTGTGTAACAGAAGGTGTAAGGACTATTCTTACATTGATACCGTACTCGAAGAAGCCATGTTTCAATCTTAAAACAAAATAAGAGGGTGTTTTTATTAGATCATAATTTTTTACACTTAAAAACATGTACAATTATGTAACAGTGATGTTTGTAAAACATTAATTACCTTGTGGTTATGTTCAATCCAAAAGTCGTTGACTTTTAACTCTAATTTAAAAACCAATGCATGCCATTAACTGTAACAAAAAGAAATTAAAATTGCATAAAAATTAGATCATGCACAAAAAAACCCCAGATTTTAGATTTTGAATCAGCGATGCAGAAATATATAGAAACAGTCTAAAACCTCATGCAAAAATAAAAAGAATTGTTCCCCAGTGTTATTCATTAATACAGTACACAAATTTTAGTGCTACTTGCCTTTATATTTTCTATAATATCACATAAAAAATAAGTTCTATACTTTAAAAAATTATGCTGGCCTGACCAGGTGGTGGCTCAGTGCATAGAGCATTGGACTGGGTGGAAGACCCAGGTTCGAGATCCCGAGCTCGCCAGCTTGAGTGCGGGCCCATCTGGCTTGAGCAAAAGTTTGTCAGCTTGGACCCAAGGTCACTGACTCCAGCAAGGGGTTGCTCGGTCTGCTGAAGGCCCGTGGTCAAGGCACATGTGAGAAAGCAATCAATGAACAACTAAGGTGTTGCGACAGCAACGAGAAACTAATGATTGATGCTTCTCACCTCTCTCTGTTCCTGTCTGTCTGTCCCTATCTATCCCTCTCTCTGACTCTCTCTCTGTCCCTGTAAAAAATAAATAAAAATAAAATCCTAAAACATTATGCTGATAATTCTGTAATAGTTATTAAGCATATTGAAAGTTAGATATAGCTTTAAAAAGCACATTTTTGTCAACCTATCTGAACTTTATGCTTCAGAAATTTATGTACATAAAAGTAGTATAAAAATATATCTAAATTACATGTCTTTTAAATGAAGACTCCTTCCTTCCTTTGGTGGGAAGGAAGATACTGAAGCTTCAGAGATACTGAAGCTAAGAGGCATAAGGTCTTATTAATAGTCAACATATTAAAACAGAAAGAAAACAGCTTGTTTTCCAATAAATTTGTTAGAGAATATCTCCAGATTTTCTGAATGTCTTTCCAACTCCTCAATTTACTCTGATTGAAAATGTTTGAAACAAGTTCACATTGCTTGGAATTGCAAATTAAGCATTTCTATCTCTCCCATCCTTATAGTGGTAAATTAAAAAACAACAACCATATTTTAATATTTTAGTTTTCCTATATTTCCCAAGACATTTTCTTTCAAATTTAACTTCTTTTTGCAGTATTCCTAACAAAACTGAAAAGGTTTGAATTGATTAAAGGCAAAACCCTCTTTAATTTTTGAGAAAATACAATTTAGTTATTTTTTTTCTTTGAACATCCTGGTTGAGAGTTCAAAATAAACATGTAAAATAATTTCATAATAATTATGTTTATGTTATATATAACCTCTGTCTTTGGAGGTAGGTAAGAGTGATTTAACCCTTAGTCAACATCACCTCAGAGAACAATGATTTAAACCCTGAGTAAATAAGTTGCATTTGGATTTCTTTTAAGAATTCATGCTTGAATCAATGTGACTCTAATATATACAATTTAAAAATTAAAATTAAAATAATAAATGGGAAGGTAATTAAAACAAACAAGCTCTAACTTTTAACACCTTTATTTTTTTACTCCTTGTGTTAGTAAGACTAAATCTCTGCCTTATTTCTAAACTAGCACTCTAATATATGACTTGCGTTTATTCACATTGTCTATTTTCAATATTTACTGTGAATTTCTTTTCTTTAACTTTTTTTTTTAAATTTCTTTTTATTTTATTCATTTTAGAGAGGAGACACAGAGTGAGAGAGAGAGAGAAAGAGGGGAGGAGCTGGAAGCATCAACTCCCATATGTGCCTTGACCAGACCAGTGCAGGGTTTTGAACTGGCGACCTCAGTGTTCCCAGGTCGACGCCTCTATCCACTGTGCCACGACAGGTCAGGCCTACTGTGAATTTCTTGACATTTTTAATGTATCTCCTCTCTTAACCTGCTAGAATCTAGCAACATCCCTCAAATTAACAAATTCATAAAAATGAGTTTGCAGCTTATGTGGAAAGAAAAACTATTTGATTTCAAATTAATAAGTACAATGGGGCTAAGAAAATGTTATATAGCATTAATAAAACTATATTTATGAAAAGCTCTTAACTTGCATAATGCAGACAGGTGGTCTTAGCATATCTTATAGAGATGAGACACCTTGCACATCTTGATGAATTATAAATCTCTCTACCCATTTCTTTCTTGTCAACATGGCTGCTTCTGTTTCTTCTTTCATGCTGCTATTGTTCCTTCTGATTCCTGTCAAGTAAATAGTTGTGTTAAAACATTAATCTAAAAAAAGTTAATCTATTAGAATAAATATAAGTTACTAGCAATATTAAAGCAAGAAAAGCACTGTACCTGTATCTCTCTCTCTTTGACACACACACACTTCACATTTTTGGTAAAAGAAAAGAGAAAATAATAAAGTCAGAGATACTGAAGCTAAGAGGCAGAAGGTATATATTTTAGATGTCACAAGAAGATTTAACATGAAATATTTTTAGTAAAATTTCATCCAAAGCCAGATAAAATATATGCTATAAATTTTTTAGTTTTTCTGTCCTTTAAATCAGTCTTCTATCTATGTAACATAGATTCATTTTTCCATAGACTATTGGAGCAATTATTAATATATTGTACTTGTCTTGTGTCTTACTGACCATGCTTATAGTCATCTGTACTTTTTCATGAATTACATATTTATATTCATCCTTAGACTTTTAAAAATAGTGCTTATACTTGGTCTTACTGTTTTTTACTTTTGTCCTTCCCCAATGAATTTGACTTAGCTCGTCTTCTGATTGGTCATTAAAGCAAAGCTTAATCAACCTTTTCTGTAAAGAGCCAGATAACAAATGTTGTCAACCTTGCAGGGCCATAGCATCTCTGTCACAACTACTCAACTGCAGTTGTAGGGTGAAATCAGCCATTGCAAATATGGAAATCAATTGGTATTCTTTTTATTTTATTATTCAGTGAGAGGAGGGAAGGCAGTGAGACAGATTTCTGCATGCATCCCTACAGGGATCTACCCTGCAAGCCCCCTACTGAGGGATGCTCTGCCCGTCTGAGGCCTTGCTCTCTTGCTCAGCAACTGAGCTCTTCTCAGCACTTAGGTTAAAACAATGGAACTATCCTCAATGCCCAGGTCTAACCCTCTTCAATTGAGCCATGGATACAGGAGGGGAAGAGAGAGAGAAAGAGAGAGAGAGAAGCGAGAAGGGGAAGGGTTGGAGAAGCAGGTGGGTACCTCTCCTGTGTGCTCTGACCAGGAACCAAATCCAGAATATCCACATGCTGGGTTGACGCTTTACCACTGAGCCAACAAACCAGGGCCAATTAGTATTCTATATTTCAATAAAACCCTTGGTAAAAATAAGACAAGAGTTTAGTACTGTGCTATTTTAGTGGGTCAAAATAAATACATATACAATTTTTATGTGCTACTAATTGGTAGGCACATGAGTACACACATAAAAAACTGGTATTTGTTCATCTGGATATTATAGATATTAAAAGAATAATTATAATGGTGTTTCAAAGGTTTTATGAAGAGAAAAGAACAGTAGCTTTAGTGAGGATATCATATGGAGAAATAACTTGGTCTGATGAATTTGAGGTATCAAAATAACCTCCTCTGAGGAACAGATGTAACAGCTGAGATTTAATGGCTAAAAATGAATATGCCAGTTAATAACTTTTTTAACTGAATGATGCCTTCAAACCAGTTATTTTCTTTACAGGTGTGTTACAGTTATATATTACTCCATAAATTTGACATCTGCTAGTTTTCTTTCTTATCACTCTTTTTCTTCTGTCAGCAAACATGGTGTATAAATCAGAATACATTGTTATGTTGTTAGAACATACTAACATAAATATAGAACATACATACATGCACATAGACCACACATTACTTTTCTTAGTAATGATACAAACAATATGATCAAAACTCATTATCAGTAACTACATATTTTCATGTTGCCTCCCAATTCCAGGAAACCTAAAGTGAAATAATATACCTGGTAAGTGAAGTTTCAAAAATACTCTGTGAAATGTATTACTGATTAATGCACTACCTGGTTTGTAATATTTTGAAATTCTCTTATTAACACAATCACATTTTTTATATTACCTAAAGCTTCCTTCAGTAGAATGTTTCATAGAGTCTCAAAAATAATTTTAAAATAACTACATTTTAAGAGTCTATAGATAAGATAAACTTTAAAAAATCTTAGATCTGACCTGACCAGGTGGTGGCGCAGTGGATAGAGCAGCGGACCCAGGTTTGAGACCCCGAGGTGGCCAGCTTGAATGCGGGCTTATCTGGCTTGAGCCAAAAGCTCACCAGCTTGGACCTAAGGTCACTGGCTTGAGCAAGGGGTTACTTGGTTTGCTGAAGGCCCGCGGTCAAAGCACATATGAGAAAGCAATCAATGAACAACTAAGGTGTCGCAACGAAAAACTGATGATTGATGCTTCTCATCTCTCTCCATTCTTGTCTGTCCCTATCTATCCCTCTCTCTGACTCTCTTTGTCCCTTTAAAAATAATCTTAGATCTGTAAAAGTCAGCAAATTAACTTGGAGAATAAACCTAAAGAACTAAAGATTGTAGGAGTATAGAATTTTCTAATCAAGTTATCATGACAATAACATAAAATTTATATCATGTTTTAACTTCCCAAAAAATCAACATATCTAGTAAAATAATCAAACATGTAAAATAACATTTACTCATGTGAATAGGCAGTATGTGGTCTATTTTTAAAACTATAGCCCTGGTTAAATGGAGCTTTCTGATATTTGACCAAATAGGCAATAAGACTTGTATGAGAATTCTCATATTTTAACACTATGAAAGGGCTAAATACTATGTAAAATATACATAAAAATATGGGAGACAGGCTGTAAGCAGACAAAGTCCTTATAGTTTAGGGCTTAGTTTAATACGAAGATCTTCCCCACACCCTTTTAAGATCTTCCCCACACCCTTTTAAGATCTTCCCCACGCCCTTGACTTTTGCATGGTGGAGATTCCCGTTTATGCTTCAGATGTGTGTGGATTTGTGTCAGAGACTTCCTTATTTGCATATGGCTCTGCACTATATAATAAAGCAGACTGGGGGTTTTGCTTGACTCTTGCAAGCTATTGCAAGCTAAAGGTATTGCAGAGACCTCCCGATTCCATCCTTTTTCGTTCTGAGTCTATTTCTTCATTCCGAACCATTCTCACTCAGAACCTGGACAATTACTAGCCACTCTGGTTTGCGGCATAAAAATATATTTAAAGAAACAAAAATTAGCCAGGTCCACACACCTAAACAAGAGCACCATTAATATTTTGACATATTGCCAGCATTTATTTATTTATTTATTTATATGTCGTAAAAAATTTTATGTATTTAAAGTTTATAACATAATACGATATTTCTGGGCTTCAGAAGCTGTCTTAAAGTCTGGGTTTGGGAAATGGCCTGGCACTGGTGTATGTAGGACTAGTGACCAGTTTACATTTCTTTCCCATCGGGACGATGTCACTCTTTCTTCTGGGCTGCCTGGACTTAAGGTGCAGTATGATAAGAGTAATGTGAACTTTTCTTACCATTTTTAATGCATCTTTTCTTATTTCTTTGTTCCACCTACATACTTTCATTTTTACCTGGAATTCGTAGCTTTTCTGAAAGTGTTTTTGTGCATAGGTAGTTGTTCAAATAAATTTTTCTGTGAGAGAGGAAGGGCTGGAAACTTTTATACCGTCACCCTGCTGATGTCACTGGATCATATTTTATTTACCTTTAAATTTTTTTAATTTTAATTTTTATTTATTCTAGCAAGAGAAACAGAGAGAGGGACACTGAGAGAGAGATAAGAAGCATTAGTTCTTTGTTGTGGCACCTTAGTTGTTCATTGATTGCTTTCTCATATGTACCTTGACCAGTGGGCTCCAGCCGAGGCAGTGACCCTTTCTTTGTTCAAGCCAGCAAACTTGGACTCAGGCCAGCGACCTTTGGGATCAAGCTAGTGACCCCGCACTCAAACCAAGACCTCAGGATTTTGAACCTAGGTCCTCTGCATCCCAGGTTGATGCTCTATCCACTGTGTCACCTCCTGGCCAGGCTTTCCATGTATTCTTAACTATTGCTACATAATCAACACTTATAGCATTTTCATGACATGCAATAAGCATTTATTTTTCCAATGGTTACTCAATTTACCTAAAGGGTCTCTGCTTCAAGTTAACATAGCTGGGGATTTCTATCCCAAAGGGTATATTCCCAGGATCCCAGCTGGTGTATCAACAGCCTTCTTGGAGTTTCTCATGGTAATGGCAGCCACACAAGAGAACAAATCCTTACCTTAAGGTACATTCAAGCCTTGCTTTTTTCTTCTCAGCTAATATTTCATTGGCTAATCAAGTTTTATGTTGAGTCTTAAATCAAAGGACAGGGAGTATACTCCTCTCACTAAGTTAGGGAGGTGAGACAGAATAAATTGTTTTCAACAATAATTTAATATAACAGTCTTCATAAATATTCATAGTTATTCCATGTGAAAAACATACCAACCCCATCCCAATATTCAACCAAATCTGAGCCAATGATGGCATATGACTTAAATTCCTAAATCTGGCATTTTATATCAGTTTTTTGGGTTTTTTTTTTTTGGCAGAGACAGAGCAGCGGGGACCAACATACAGGTAGAGAGGGAAATGAGAAACATCAATTTTTCTTTGTGGTTCCTTAGTTGCTCATTGATTGATTTCTCATATGTGCCTTGACCGGGGGTTGGGGGTGGGGGGAGAGGAGAGGCTATAGAAGACCGAGTGATCCATTGCTCGAGCCAGCGACCTTGGACTCAAGCTGGTGAGCCTTGCTCAAACCAGATGATCCCGCGCTCAAGATGGCGACCTCAGGATCTTGAACCTGGGTCTGACGCTCTATCCACTGCGCCACCTCCTGGTCAGGCTTATATCAGTTTTAACAGTCACTCTTTTTAATCTGGAGACCTATTACACTCAAATTATCTGTCCTTGTGTACTCTTCTAGAAACTTAACATAAAATAGTGAAACATGAATAAGAGAAAAATGAAAATATTTAATAAAATGGAAGAGCCTGATCAGATGGTAACACAATGAATAGAGTGTTGGACTGGTACACAGAGGACCTGGGTTCAAAACTTTGAGGTTGCCAATTTGAATGTGGGCTTCTCTGGTTTGAGCAGGGCTCACCAACTTGAACCTAAGGTGGCTGGCTTGAGCAAGGGGTCACTCACTCTGCTGTAGCACCCTGGTCAAGGCACATATGGGAAAGCAATAATGAACAACTAAGCTTCCACAATGAAGAATTGATGCTTCTCATTTCTCTCCCTTCCTGTCTGCATGTTCTTCTCTCTGTCTCTGTCACAAGAATAAATAAATAAATAAATAATAAATAAATAAATAAAGTGGAAGATAGGGAGATACAAAGAAGAGAATGAACTATAGCAATTCTAAACAAGCTTTTCTTTTTTTTTTTTAATATTCTTTATTGGGCATTGTTGAAGATGGCACCACAAAATATACTTTTTATTTGTGATACCAAGCCTCCTTTTTTACTGTAGAAAGTTCCTGAACCAGAGTTTTTTCTTATTACAAATACATGTTATTCTTTTTTATTTCCTGAAATGATCTTAAAACAATTAGCAAGTTCACTGGTTCTCAAATTTGGCTGCTAATTTTAACCTCCTATGTAGTCTTAACAAATTCCAATGTTGGGGTCTCACTCCAGAGACTCTAATTTAAGTCATCTAGGTTGAGGTGTGAATGTATTGATTCAAATACATGTCATTCTAAGTTCAGGCTGACAAGACTTTTTCTATCACAGCTCTCTCAAAGTGATTTGGGTCTTTAAAATGTGTAATCTCATCAAGTTTATGAGCCATAAATTATGTTGTCAGTTATTTTTGAGGCATGTCTGTGTCTCTCCCTTTTATAGATTCTTCTTTATAGAAGTCTTCCTGTGCAGCTGAACAGGTCTACTAGATAGCAACTTTTATTTTTAGATAGTCATAAAGAGCGTTACAACCATACTCTTTTTTCCTTAACTTTAAAGCCATGTTTTATTGGGAGCATCATGGATATGGTCTCTGTCCCCCAACTTTGTCTCTTTGACTTTGATTTAAGAATGTTTTACTGGCTCCAAAAATTAGAAACTTGGATTTTGAAGCTCAAAAAATTCTAGAAATCTGAACGTACTCTATTTACACTTAATTCTGCTTATTCCTCAGCAATATCTTATCAAAATGCAGGTAATAAGAGTCAGCACAAATTTTTAATATTTTGCCAATAAACCTTTATGTCTGAGTCTACAAGTTCACAAGTACATTTTATATCTTGTAAGATCCAGCAGGCTATGGTTTGCCAAATAATTCACCACTATACTAGTTCACATCAGAAATTTTCTTAACCGTTTTCTTGTCATTTTTTCCTGCTTCTTAAAGAAGTACTCCTATATCCAGTCTGAAAATTCATGCCAAGTATTTCATTTTTGTTATAGCAGCACTCCACATCTTTGTTCTAATTTAATAACAAATGTTTATAAAATGCTAGTTGTATAAAATTCAAACATTTATTTTATACAGTAAACTGTGAACAAAAGGTGTGATTCTGATTCAAGTTTTGGTGTTTTACTGGTAATGTTTTCATGTTTCATACTGCAGCAGGTGCCCTACGTGTTTTCATTCTGTGGTAGACAATGAAATATCAACAGCTACCTAGAATATCTTCTCATTACCATGAGAGACATATCAGAGAGCTAGTCTATTGTACAAACCCATTTTAAGTGTTTGTTCATTTCACATATTTTAAATATCTAACTGGCTCAAGAAAATCACATTCTTAAACTTATAGTCAGAGAATGGTGACATTGAGTCAACAAAGAATGGGAATTTTTACAAATTCCTTGGAAATGAAAAAAGGAAGAATTTTCAAGTGATTGTCTCATCCATTTATACTACAAAAATTTAAATATAATTTTGTTCATTTTAGAAATTGATCTTAATATAATTTGTATAAAGAATTTATTGTTTATATATGATGTCAACATAATAACTGACCATTTGCTATGTTAGTGATTCAGAACATCTGGATATAGCTATAATATATTTTATTTTTGTTAAGATGGTTTACCCTAATCTTGAGAGGTCAGAAATGTCACCATTCTTTTTATTAAGTTAAAATTGTTTATTCTGATAAATACATTACATTGAAAATGCAAAATCAGTTATAGACAGAGAAGTTAATGTTTGCCTATTTGTGAAGTTATTAATGTTGTGACTGGTATCATCAATCTAAAAATAAATTCTGTATTTTTCTTCTAAATAAGATCATAGTGTAAGACTGCTGCAGCTTCCCTCTTCTTTTGAAAACAAATTTAAATTGTTCTGGCTTAAGCATTGACTTTTCTACAGAGAAAGTCTATTTACATAATCATATGCTGAAATTAAAACTTTGTTCTGAAAATTACTGACATTGAAAACCTAGAACATTTGCAATTATGCCTTTCAAGAAGTCATCACTTAACTATAAAACAACTACAGATCATCCACTGGAAAACTAAAATGACCTATATTGTTTAAAGAAGACTGAAATAAACATTTCCTAGATATACTTATATAAATGTTGGACTGTATTTACATTGTTATTTCAAGTAATATTTTAACAGATTTTAATTAAAAATCAAAAAATGTAGAAATTTTTATAGTTGATATCTGTAAGAATTTTCATAAAGTCATGAAGGCAAAAAATGATGGATATTGCAACTGCATTAGCTGATAAGAGAAAGCTGATACTTACACCTTCAGGAAGGGAAGCCAGGCAGAAGCAAATGGATTTACAATGTAGAATCTCCCTAAAGGCTCAGGATTTGAAGAGAAATGTTCAAAACAGGGGTTTAAGTGGGGCTAAAAACATAAAAATTTGTTCAAAATTTTATTAAAAAATAATTGGACCCTAGATCTTCAGAATGTAAGCACCATTAGGGTAGGGATCTTGTCTGTTATTTTCACAGATAGATCTCAATTACTTACATCAGTGTGTGACACATAATCTGAATTTTTAAAAATGTGTTAAGTGAATAAATATCCTTCCAAACCTCACACAGCAGTTGACTACTACCCCCAAAGAGCTAGTTTATTTTCTGAAGAGGCTTGAAAATTTGAGAATATTTATGAGATGCCATTGTGAACATAGGTTTGGAAGACTAAGTTTACATATTCATCAAAGAGAATTCCTTTGTATCTCATAGATCTCATAAGTTGCCATGGAAATTTATCTCCGTCTTTCCCATCATGCAGACGTTTATAGTATCCTTGTGTGGGGAAATTTGTCATTGCTCAGTGAAAAATCTAATTTGTTGTCTTATCAATTTGCTTTGAAACTTAACATTCAACATATCCTACTCAAGAACTGAGAGCTTTCAATTAGCTTCTAAGTTCCTTTTTCTTAAATGTAAATGAAAAGAAAAGGTAACTTTTATGAAATATATAAACTAAAATTATCAAAGAAAAATTATTTCAGAGACAATAAAAGCAATGCAGAGTATGAGAAGAGTCTCAAAACAACTATAATCAATATGTCCTAGATATAAGAGAAGACAATGCATCATGAACTTATAGGATTATAAAATAATACTTAAATATAAAAGTACACTTAGAAATCTCAAATATGAAATTAGAAATAAGTATTCTAGAAGTCTAAATGATAAATTTGAGAAGAGTTTTTTTTTTTTCTTTTTTACAGGGATAGAGAGTCAGAGAGAGGGATAGATATGGACAGACAGACAGGAACAGAGAGAGGTGAGAAGCATTAATCATTAGTTTTTCATTGCCATTGTGACACCTTAGTTGTTCATTGATTGCTTCCTCACATGTACCTTGACCGCAGACCTTCAGCAAACCATTTGCTGGAGCCAGCGACCTTGGGTCCAAGCTGGCGAGCTCTTTGCTCAAGCCAAATGGACTCGAGCTCAAGCTGGCGGCCTTGGGGTCTCAAACCTGGGTCTTCTGCATCCCAGTCCGATGCTCTATCCACTGCGCCACCTTCTGGTCAGGTGGAGAAAAGTTTTTAGAATAATACAAGGTTAAAAAATAGCTAAAGTTAGGAACAATAAAGGACTTAAAGAATAGATTGTAGGAATGAACAATAAAGTTTACAAAGAGATAGTAGAAGAATAAAATAATTAAAGAGCTAATAAATTGTTTTTGAAATAAAAGAATCTACTGCATGTCTTTCACGTAAGTATAAAAGATCCATCACAAAAATACAACATTGTGAAATTTCAAAAACTAGAGGTTTAAGTCTCCCAGAAAGAAAACTGAATAGCAATATGTACAAGAATAAGGATTCAGATGGGATTAGTTTTTGAACTATAAAACCAGGAATCAGAAGAAAATAAGATATGAATTCAATGTTCTGAAATTCATAATTTCCAATCTAGCATGTTATACTCAGTTAAATTATTAAGCAAATGTAAGGGTAGATGATAACTTTAGAAAAATTATGGTTACATTATATATTTGAAAATATTTGACCCTAGGCAGTTGTCTCAGTGGTAGAGCCTTGGCCTGCCATGTAGAAGTCCAAAGTTATATTCCTGATCAGAGTACACAGGAGAAGCTCCCATTTTCTTCTCTACCCCACCTGATATTACTTCTCTCTCTCTCTCTCTCTCTCTCTCTCTCTCTCTCTCTCTTTCTTCTGCTCCTGCACCATGGTTGGATTGGATTGAGTCGACCCGGATTCTGACAATGGGCTCCATGGCCTCTACCTTAGGCACTAAAGAGAGCTCGGTTGCTAAGCTATGGAGCAATGCCCCAGAGGGGCAATGCTTTCCCCCTAGTGGGCTTGTTAAGGTGGGTGGTGTGGGTGTGTGGAAGTGGTCAGACTCATGTAGGAATCTGTCTCTGTCTCCCCTCTTCTAATTGAATAAAAAATAAAATAAAGTAAATATTTAATGAAGATGCATAAGTATTCTTTAGCATCTTGGGATGAATTAGTGATTACCACATGGAAAATTAAGCAAGTAAAAATGAGAGAACATATTATAATAAAACAAAAAGATATTTATAGCTTGTGTGTATATTTTATAATTGATATTATAAAATCAATAAATATTAAAATTAGCAAAACATTATAAAACTATACTGATAAGTTAGTGGAAGTTAAAATTTAAAAATGAATCAAAAGTATTGTCACATTTGACTACTTACTTAGAAGCAGACACCAAGGCAATTTTGGGAATTGAAGAAAGAGGAATTAAGACTGGGCAGTAGTATAGATTGAATCCTGATGCAGTCTCATAAAAAATCACTCAACTCCTTGAAGGTATCTGAAGTGCATATTGTCTATTAGAGTTGTCCTACATATGCTAAAAATGGAGTTTCATTTATATGCCTACTGATCTCAGCCACTGATTGTGATCTCCTTGGGGAGAGTTTGGTCCCAAGTGAGGCAGCTCTCTGCAGCTGATTCACATCCTGAAACAACTGACAAGTGGAAGCTGGTGACAGTGTTCCTCACAGCTGGGCAGCAAATCCTCCCATAGAGGGAGGTCTGGACAGTATCACTAAATGTGTTCATTGATGTCTCATGTCTATGAAAATATATTCAGGCTCACTTTTAACCATTATGCTACTGAGAAGGATTTCATATAAGTTGTACATATAATTGAAGAAAAATATATTTCTCAAAATTCCTTCATGCTAAATCAATAGAACATAAATCTTATGAAAACAAAGCTCACAATAAGACTAAATAAGAGTTTTCAAACCTATTAAAAATCCTGAAAAGCAAAATTAGACCATTTCAACATTGGTAGAGAAGAAATTAAACCAGAAACAGTGAGGTACAGAATAAAAACAAATAGTGGTAGAAAAGATTGATGATTGATAAACAAAGAAAGATAGCAAAAATATAAAATTAGAAAAAATCTTTAAAAATGATAAAGTCAATAAAATAAAAGGGAGTTTGATGTTTTGATAGATATAATACAATACAAAAAGAGCAATATTATATTTAATAAACTATTAATTTAAAAATCTTGGCAAAGAAAAGTAAGTGATTATAAGGGGAGGTGGTGAAATACATTCGGTTCTTAGATCTTTCCATGACCATGCTGAATGCCAGAAAACAATTAAGCAATAGTGTTCTGATGCAAATATACTATGACTTAACAATATTTATGCCCAGCCAAGATTTCTGTCTGATATAAAAGAAGATGGTAGACCTGCTCAAACATGTGGGAATGAGAGACAGCAAACATTCATGAATTTTTAAGAAACACCTTGAAACAAAATCTACGCATTTCAGAGGCAGAGTAAAATAGAGAACTTTCAAATGTTGAAGTGTTGGTAGCAGAATTTCTGGTAGCCATTCAATCTAATAGAGAAAATACTAATACTAAACACCTATATTATAAATAGAGGACAAATTGAAATAATAAACATCTACCCAATTCAATAATGATCTTTAAATGACATCAGATTTTGAAATAGCTTAAGACTCATAGGTAGTTCAGAAACATTACAGAAAATTCCAAACTACTATTTATCAAGTTTTTCTCAATGATAACATCATACAAAATTATCACACATTATCAAAACCAGGAAATTGATAGTGATGCAATACTATAAAGAGCAAACATTCATATTTCACTAGTTTACTTATTCACTGTGTGTGTGTGTTTTGTTCCAGAAAAGAATGTAATCACATATGCAGATTTTAGTAACTATCATCATAATCGATACGGAACTCTTTTATCACCACAAAGAAGCTCTCTTATATTATTTCTTAATAATACCACACTCTCAATCGTAACCCATTGTTACAAAGAATATATCTTCTATTACTCCATCTCCATCAACTTTTGGGTTATTATACAAGTACAATAATATAGTAGGTAACTCCTCAAGATGGCTTTCTCTTCCTGTGCCCCTTGTTTCAGGAGAAATCCTTTTATATTCATCCAAGACATTACACCAATAGTTGCATTATTAGTTGTTTTCCTTAATACTCAGTAATATTACATCATATAGAGGTACCACAGATGACGGAAATTTAGGTGGTTTCTAGTTTTAAGTGATCATAAATAAAACTAGTATTACCTATTGTGTAAAGGATTTTGTGAGAACATAAGCTTTTACTTCTCTGGGTTAATTATATAACAGTATGATTTTAGGTCATGTGGTAAGTGTATATATAACTTTATAAGAAATAACCTGTTTATGAGAATGACTGTAATATTATACATTATCACCAGCAAAGTGTGATTCAATCGTCTACATCTTTATCAGCATTGATATTACCAGTATTTTTTTTATTTTAGTCATTCTAATAACTGTATAGTGGTATTCATCATAACTTCAATTTATATTACTCTTATGGTTAATGATACTGATAACTTTTATTGGCTTATTTACTATGTATACATTCTTTTTGAAGAAATATATGTTTAAATATTTTGCACATTTTGTAAGTAAGCTGACTGCTTTCTGACTCTTAAGTAGACAGAATTTCTAAAATATATTTTGAATACAAGTCTTTTGTCAGATATGTGATTAACAAATATTTTCTACTAGTGTGGATTTTCTTTCTATTCTTTTAACAGGGTTTTAATTTTGATGAAGTCAAATTTATATCTTCATTTTATTTTTTATGAA
Organism: Rhynchonycteris naso; assembly: GCA_037038555.1. NCBI lineage: Eukaryota > Metazoa > Chordata > Mammalia > Chiroptera > Emballonuridae > Rhynchonycteris > Rhynchonycteris naso. The sequence continues at coordinate 40,971,790 of CM072997.1, read as the reverse complement.
GTGTCCCTTTCATGTAAAGGCTAAGAACTCTTCAACTGACTATAGGTTATAAAAATTTTCTTCTATGTTTGTTTTTAATAATTTTATAGTTTTGTGTTTACAGATAGTTCTATTATATAGTTTGAGTTAATTGTATTGCAAGGCGTGAGGTTCAGGTTGATGTTTTTTTTATTTTTGATATACAGTTGTTGTCTCAGCATCATTTGTTGAAAAGTTTATCCTTCTATTGGATTGTCTGTGTACTTTTCTCAAAATTGGTTAGTTGTACTTTTGTGAGTCTAGTCCTGAATTCTCTATGATTCTCCATTGATCTTTATATTTATCCATCAAACAATAGCACACTCACTTGATTACTTAAGTTATATAAGTACAAAAATTAAGCACTAAAAAACCTTCAACTTTTTGTTTTCTCAAAAATATTTGTCTATTCTTGTTCTCTTGTTTTACCATATAAATTTAGAAACTGCTTAGCTATATTAAGGTAGATTCCTGCTTGACTTTGTTAGGAATTAAGACATGTATTAGGATTGAATTAGTATCTTGATTGGAAGAATCAATATTGACAAACTATCAATTATTCCCAAAATGAGTTATACATTCTGCATCAAAATATTAGTGTTATTTGTTGTTTATTTTCTTAGTAATGGGAAACTGATTCTAATGTTTTTGGGGAAGGCTGAGGAAATAGAATTGCCAAAACGATTTTTAAAAAGAGCAATGTTAGTCTGACCAGGCATTGGCACAGTTGATAGAGCATTGGCCTAGAATGCAGAAGACCCAGGTTCAAAACCCTGAGGACACCGTTTTGAGTGTGGGCTCATTCAGCTTGAACACAGGATCACCAGGTTGTGCACGGGGTCTCTGTCTTGAATGTAGGATTATAGGCATGACACCATGGTTGCTGGCTTGAACCCAAAGGTCACTGACTTAAATCCCAAGGCTGCTGGCTTGGCTTGGGCAAGGGGTCACTCACTCTGCTATAGCCCGCAGGTCAAAGCACATATGAAAAATCAATTAATGAATAACTAAGGTGCCACAATGAAGAATTGAAGCTTCTCATCTCTCTCCCTTTCTACTTGTCTGTCCCTCTCTCTATTTTTGTAAAAATAAAAATAACAAAGTTAGAGGAGTTGCACTACCTAATTTCTTACTATAATCTTACTATCTTATAAAGTAATAAAAATCAAGATAATGCAGAATTCTGAAAGTTTAGATATATAATAATGGAACATAATAAAAACTTCAAAAGTGAATGAAATTATATAAGAAAAAAATGTTTTGGTAAAAGTACTAAAAAATTCAGTAGAAAATAGATAGTGTTTAAAGAAATTGTACTTGAAATATTGGACTTCCATTTTCTAATTAATGAACCTTGCTTGATTCATAACATGAATATTCTGTAAAAATTAATTGAACTGCATTATAAATCTAAATGCTAAATATAAAGTTATAAACTCTTAGAAAAAACATAGGAGGGCATCTTTATGACTTTAGGTATTGCAAAGGTATCTTAAGATACAAAATGAAGACCTTAAAACTAAAATAATAATTTAAATGTCATAAAAAAATTTAAACACTAAGGCTCAGTTAAGAAAATAAAAAGAGAAGTCAAATACATGAAAAAAGTAGTTGCAATTATTTATCTGATTAGAGACTGGTATCCAGAATGCAAAAGAAACTTTCACAGTTCAATTTAAAAAAAAAAAAGAGGAAAAACTTTGAATATATATATTTTACTAAAAATTAAGTTATTTTGTAAGACTATGACAGTATTTTCTGTCTCATTAGTCTTTAGGGAAATACCAAAAAAAAAAACAACCAAAAAAAACCACAACCCCAAAACAAACAAATAAAAAAATACCATTAGATATTACTTCATACATATTAGAAGGGTTAAGAAACAAATAAGCAAATAAAATGTAATAATACCAAGTTCTGATGAAAATACAAAATAAGTGGAACTTTAAATTACTGGTAGATATGAGAAATAGTACAAGCATTTTGAAAACAATTTTGAGAGTTTCTTATAAAATTAAACACAGATTTACAATAGAAAAAGAGCAATCTCATGCTTATGTACTTATCTTAGTGAAAGAAAAAAAAGTGTAAGTAAAAGTCTACAAACAGAGGTTTATAGAAATTTTTCATTATTATTATAAACTGAAAACTAATCAAGTGCTCATTGGCTGGTAAATGGATAAGCAAATTATTTTCTATCTATGTAATAGGATACTACTTGGTGATAAAGACAAATTATTCCTGATTAATGCAAAACCCTGCATAAATTTCAAGCACATCATGCTAAGAGGAAAAAGCCTGTGATTTAAAGCTATAATGTATAAATTTTATTTCACCTATAGAACTATATATCGAAGGAGATCTTAGAGTACTAATAGCTCTATCCATGCTTAATAAAATTCACTTTTAATTTTGGAGTATGATCCATCAACAGGTAATATTAGGTCAAAGGTCTTATTGATAGTCCTTAATAAATCTGAATGAGGTACAGAAAATATCTTAACTGAGATAAGACAACTATAACATTTCTGTTCTAAGATTCAGAATGTTGCAGTGATGAATAGTAATGTGAAAAAGAGAGAATAACAGAATTTCTTAGTTGGGTAATTAACTATCTGAAGAGTATTGTGAATTCTCAGTAGTAGTATTTGTATATCATGACAAGCCATAAAGCCAAGAGTGAAGCCTAGACCTAGTTAAAAAGAAATGTTAACAAACTTTTCAGCGGCAGCTATCATCCTAGATAAGGAAGATCAGCCTTTACAACCAGGTCAAGAATGCAACTATACTAAACAAAACGTTTTTAATGCTTTTCATGAAGTTGAATTAAGCCCCAAGGACCCATCTGAACCACTTGCTCACAAATAGGTAAAATGGTTTCTTGAAGTTAAGGATACCTACAGAATGAGGCTGTTGAAGAGACTTCCTCAGATTAAAGAAGGCTTATTTTTATTTGTCTTCCCAAAGGGAAGGGTCTCTTACTAAGAAGGACATAGTAAAGGGGTGTTGCACTCTCAGAAATATTTGTCTCTTGGCTACAGTATTCACTTAAACAAAGAAATCCTCATGATTATTATATTTAGAGAAATCTAGGATAATTTTGAATACTCTTTTCCAAAATTATTAAAGGGAATGGTTTTCTCTCATTGAATAAGCCATATCCTAAATAACACTGGGGAACAAAATTTTTGTTACATCCACAAAAACACTTGTTCTTACCTAATTCAAGTGCGTGAATATCAAATCTGACATTAGTTTTTCTCTGTAAGCTATAGTTTATTTGCAATTCAAGATTTTAGGTTTTTATCTTAATGTAAAACTTTCAACATTTAGTTTAACATAATAAAGTAGAATTTCTTCCTGGGCATCATCTTTCTGAAAATATAATAATTTATATGTTGCAGCAGATATACTAATACTCTAAAAATATGATTGCATCAGAATTTATCTACAATTTCAAAATAGACATATTAAAACACTTATTTTAATCATAAAATTTGCGCAAAACATATTTAAAATATATTCAGGCAAAAATTTGAATTTGTAGCTTTTGCGTTTGTGTACTTGTTGAGGACAATCTTGTTTGATGCTCCAGTAGTAGTTTTCTCATCACTAACAGCTCCAAGATTTTCAGGAAACTTTTCAAGGTGACTGCTCAAGAAGTGAATCTTCTTTTTTTTTTATTTATTTATTTTATCATTTTTTTTGACAGAGACAAAGAGAGAATCAGAGAGAGATAGATAGGGACAGACAGACAGACAGAAACGAGGAGAGATGAGAAGCATCAGCCATCATGTTTTTATTGTGACACCTTAGTTGTTTATTGTTTGATTTCTCATATGTGTCTTGACCACGGGTCTTCAGCAGACTGTGTAACCCCTTGCTTGAGCCAGCCACCTTGGGCTCAAGGTGGTGAGCCTTGCTCAAACCAGATGAGCCTGTGCTCAAGCTGGCGACCTCAGGGTCTCGAACCTGGGTCCTCCACATCCCAGTCTGATGCTCTACCCACAGCGCCACCGCCTGGTCAGATCAGGAAGTGAATCTTAATGCTCATGTTACATCCAATGTCGCGGAAAGCCAACAGCATCCTTTGAACCAGAAGTTCATAGTTTTTTGAATTTTTGTTGCCAAAGAAGTTCTTTGTACTGCCAAAAAAGACTGCCATGCTGCTTTCTCCTCCGTATTTATCTTCCTAGCAATTTTTTTGTCATGAATAAGAGTTCGAATTTCAGGTCCATCAAATACACCTGCTTTTATCTTCTCGAAAGACAAGGCCAGAAAAGCAAAAATAATATGTTGAAAGCACTCACTTTCTCTACTCAAAGCCTGAATAAACTGCTTCATTAAGCCAAGTTTGATGTAAAGTGAGGGGAAAATGATTATGTCTCGATTAACTATAGGTTCATTCACAATATTTTGCATCTCTCCTTCCAGAGCTTCATGTTTTGGCCACTCCTTTATTGTCCAGTATTTTTCCTGAGCTCGGCTGTTCCACAAACACAGAAAGCAAGGATACCTTGTAAAACCTCTCTGTTGTCCTAGCATTGTTGACCATTTTAAGATCCACATAAATGATCCAGTTACGCTCCTCATACTTCAGAACGTCAAAGACAATTTTTATGTCATTATAATCTTCTCGCCGATGACTTGAAAAACCAATTGGAACTGTTGTATAAACATTATCGTTGTGTATGAGAACACATTTTAGACTCTGTTTAGAGCTGTCAAGAAATAGCTGCCATTCTATGGGACTGTAAGTGTTAACACCTAGTTGGCCAGAAGACTACTGATATCATGACAGTAAATAAAGTGTTTGTCTTTGGAAAAAAAAGTCCACAAAACGTTTGTACACACTTTCTGAAATAGGATACTTTAGCTTACTGATGAAGTACATTTTTTTCTTGAAGCCTGGAGGCTAAGAACTCAACTGCTTTCTCTGATAGCCCCAAATCTCTTACTAAGCCATTCAATTTGGGTTGGCTAACCTGCAGAGGGGTTAATGACTGCTTGGCATCAGAAGAAGACTCTTCAGATTCTACAAGCATTTCCTCATCAAAATACATTTGATCACGATGTTCACTTTCTTCATCCTTAGAAGAAATAAAAGCATTGAAAACTGGAACCGGGAGTGTCTCAGAGAGTGGGATAGGTCGTATTGCTGAAGGAATATTAGGATATGCGATCATATGCCATTTATTCTTGCTGATGCCCTTTGTATGGATCAGACAGAAATAACAGTCACTGCTGTGTTCCTTAGGTTCATGCCAAACCATGGGAATACCAAAAGGCATTTTTTTTACGTTTTCCTTTCGTCCAGTAACGAAGCATTTCCTCACAATTATGACACACAATATGAGGAGCTCAATTCTTGTCTTGATCACCAAGGGGAACTTAAAAATAGGCAATATATGCACGTGTCCCAAATGATGAAATATTGCGCTTTTGACGTTGAAGTGTGTAACAGCCACATATAAAACAGAAGGTGTCAGGACTATTCTTACATTTATGCCTACTCAAAAAAGCATGATTCAATCTTAAAACAAAATTAGAGGGTGTTTTTTATCAGATAATAATTTTTTACATTTAAAAACAACTACAATTATGTAAAAGTGATGTTTGTAAAACATTAATTGCCTTGCGGTTATGTTCAATCCAAGAGTCATTGCCCTTTAACTCCAATTTGAAAACCAGTGCATGCCATTAACTTTAACAAAAAGAAATTAAAATTGCATAAAAACTAGAACATGCACCAAAATATGGATTTCAGGTTTGAACCCGCGATGCAGAAATGTATAGAAACAGTTCTAAAACCTCAGGCACCTGAAAATAAAAAACAATTGTTTCCCCATGTAATAGATTATATCTTGATAAAACTGTAATATATCTTATGAAATATTCTGGCACTTTTCTGCTAAGACTGAGAGCAAGTAAATGGGATCTCTGTATAAACTTCTTTATTCTCTTAACAAAGTAAACCTACATTTTATATCAGAACTAAATTGCTAGGGGAATTTAGATCTTTTAAGTTTTGATGACCTGGAGAAAATAGGAGATGGACTTTTTGAACTTGTGGGACACAATTATCCATGTATATTGTATTTCACAAGGTAAAGGTATAAGGTATTTATTTTCTTGGTCAAGAGACACAATGAAATAATAAAGGTCCACCATGGTAAAACAAGTAGCTTTAGGGAGAATTGATAACAGCATAGTATTTGGGTTAGATTCTAACAGGAAATGAGGGATAACATACTCATCAATGACCCCAATGTCTCAGACAAACCAATCTCTACATCTATTTGGTTTCTTTCATGGCCAGATGAGAGTGTTACAAGGGATAGTACTAGGTATTAGAAAACCTTTGGTATAAGACTTTTATAAGTCTGAGTACTTTCTTTGCTTCTTCTTAATGAGATATTAGAAAAATCTGAGTAATGGTTTGGTAGGATCTATCTGAACTTTTGTAGGTTATGTTCTAATTATTTTTTTTCTGTGCTGGTGAACTTTTTGGCCCATAGAATGTCATATACAATGTCAACATCAAATACAATGGAGGAATCAAATGTATATCTAGAGCTGACACACTTGATTATGAATAGAAAAGTACTAAGAAACCTCAAGAAATAGTTTCTCTGGTGTGTCCTTAATGCTACAATTCCATTTGTAAAATAAGTCTTCTCTTAGTAAACTTACAAAATTGGCATCACAAAGTAGGAGGGGATGTTTTCAATCAAGAGCCCTCGGTTTATAGTTAAGATTTAAATGGGAGAGAAATACTGTGGTTTATTTGCCGTACTTATCACCTATATAATATTCTTACTCTGCGACAGGTTGAGCAAAAGTAATAGGGTTTATTGGAGAAAGAGTAGTAAACCATATCTACCAAGAATTGAAGAGGATGACCATCTAGATTTGTAGTCAATTCACCTTTAATGTTTAAGGTAATATAAACTATTGAGCAAGTTTTCCATTTTCGGGCACTCTCACTAATTTGAATTGAAATTTTTTTTTTTGTCTTTGTTATCCTTTTGTAAGAATGGGACATTTACTTTTTCCTGAGTCCATTATGTTCACAATTTTACAAAAATTCTTGTCAGTAGATGGTTGTTAGAAAGTGGATCAACTAGGTGTTTAATTAGTAGGGCAACAGTTTATTTTAAGACCTGTTCAGCCCTAACATCATTCAAAATGTTTTGCAAGTATCATAGTTAAGATAAATAGACTATTTCTCATTCTATTTTCTATTTATTAATTAGGTATTAGATTTCAGTATTAACTTCATTGACAAAATGAGATAAAAATCTGTTATTAGACCAGTACTTTAACTCTCAAATTTTGTCAAAATATATTCCTGTTAATTATAAAAATATCTGAAGTAGTATCTTCTCATTGTTACTGAGCATTTTATTCAATCAAGTTATTTAAATCAATTAATCATTTGAATTATTGTCAATTAATTTTCATTAGAAATGTTTTGGGTATGGCTTTTAAAATACTTTGCCTTAATTTGGAACCTTTTCTTTATTTTTGTGTTTATTTTAGAAAGAAGGATCCTGAAGGTCCCTTTCTGGGTCAGTCCAATCAGCTTTTGCCATCCAAGAGTTAGCTTCTAAGGTTTTGACCAACATGTGTATAAGTTGTTATAAATCTTGGAACCTTGAGTCTCTGCACCTCTCAAAATGAAAAATTTTTCTATGCATATTGATAATCTTGTTTAAGTTTAAGGAATTCTTTAATTCTAGCTCATAATTCAACTCAGGTCTTTTAAGAATTATTTAAGTCCTGTATTTGCTTGCATATCTGGCTTATAAGAGGGATGAAACTTTTGAAGCAACTGGTTTTTGTGTGTATTTCGTTGATAGACTTTTTGGGGGAAAGTAGTGGAGGTAAGAAATCTGGAAAAGAGAAAAGGAAAGAGACATCTGAGACCCAGAAATTAAAAAGAAAAAGGAGAAAAGGAAAAGCTGAAGAAAAAGAAGCCATTGAGGACAGAAGGGTGAGAACTTGCTAGAAAAATTAATCTAATTTGTTGTAGCCCAAGATGATCAAATTGCTCAATAATTTTGTCCAAGAATATTTTCGTGAATTAAACTTTTATTCAGAATTTTATTTGGAACCTTCTGCATAGTAATAAAAAATTGCCATCCATTGGACCTGAAAAATCTTACTACATTTTTCCTATGGAGTCTCTGAAATAAGCAATATGTATCATAGAATTGCCACTGAGAACCCAAATCAGCTTTAGTGAATATATGCTATTTAGAAAAAGAGGCTTAAGAATTAATATGGTGCTAAAAGTATTTTTTGTTTTTAAGAGGAAAATTTTAAGACTTGGATGACATAATGAGAATTGGCAATAGTGGGAATATAATATTTGTGCTCCTCTTGTCTCAGACAGCCAACACAACAGTTGGCCACTTCTGAATGCCGACACAAAATCTGTGCCTTTTGGCAAGTAGAAAACCAGAGATAACCCTATCTGTGGCTAAAGATTGGGTATCAGGGCACAAAGTCTAGGTGAAGGAGAACTTTTCTTGTTTTATTGGTGATCCACAAAAAAGTTTGTCCAAGTGGATGTCAGACTGGTGACAACTGGACACTCATTGGCCTATGAGGCAAGTTCAAACATAAAGGCTTGTATGATGTGTGCCTGTGTTCTACTCTGTGATTTACTATTTTATGACAAACAGCACTTTTAGATAGCACAACACAAAACAATAATAAAAAAAAGACACTGGAAGTTAAAAAGGTATGGCTTGCTTTCACTAAGAATGTCAAGCAAATGAAAAGTGATAACAAAACCCAGATACCAAACTGAAAATAAAGAGCCAAGGAACTCAATGCAAAAAGAAAGTCCCTGTATGTACCAAACCTGGTCAAAGGCTGGGGTCTGTTGCCACAATATCTTAATGGAACCTCATAAAAAATTCTGAAAAATAAGCAAGACCACCCAAATGAGAACAAGGAAAGCCTATCTATTCAGAGTTTGCTATAGCAAGGGAGTCAGTCATGCATGATTACTACCTGCCCTTGGCAGAGACTGAAAGACTAGGAAGTTGGAAATCTGTATGGTGGAAAAAAGAGAAGGTTTCAGTTTGCCCTAATTAGAGGTTTTAGTATTCAGAAACTGGGGATGAGCTAACTAGAAGCCACAATCCTATGTGATTTTTTAAAGGAGCATAGTTGGATTTTTATGGTTGGTTCTAAGTTGAAAATAAAGGCAAAAGTTAACAAAGTTGGTAGGAAAAACCAAAAAGGAACCTGGTAGTCACTGGTAATCAGTCCTGGTTGTTTTGGACTGATTGCTACAAAGGTTCTGGTTTGGTTTACAGTACTGTTTGTTGCAGATTTGGTTTTGTGTTTTTTTGTTTGTTTGTTTGGGTTTTTTTGTTTGTTTGTTTGTTTTTTGTTTTTGTGTGTGTGTGTGTGTTTGATCTGGCTGTTGTCATAATATAGTCTATCAAGTACTTGCTAAGGTTTAGCAGTGGGGAAAGATGATTGACTCCAAAGGGGTAGGAAGAAATTTTCTAGATCTTGATTGTGTATGTGGTTGCCATATCCATATATACTTGTTAAAATCATAGAATAGTACTAAAAAGGATGAATTATATTTTATGTAAGTTGTAGATCATTGAGCCTGACTTAGAAAAATCAAATTAGACATATTTGTTTTATGATTTTCTCTTGCAAAGTTCAACTGTGTTTATGTGTGTATAGAAAAGTGTGTTGAGTTCGATTTTGTGCAAATAAAATGAAAAAAGAAGGAGTTAAGAAATTATAAGAATCTGTAAAGCTGGGTGTGATACAACACAAAATCAAGGCTGTTCAAAGAGGAAAATAAATCCGGGAAAAGAGTGATGAAGGTAGAAAAGGGGTGAGGTCAAGGAACTTAGTGAGAGAAGAAATTCATCAATAAAGTTAATTAAGTTAATGAACTAAGGGAAAAGTCAGTAGTAGTCAGGTGGCTGTTTGAAACTATGATTTCATAGGTGTTGCAGTTTTTATTAGTGACAAATTTTAGGTTTAGCTATAAAGTAATTTACAAAAAATAATTGAAAATAAGTTTAAGCAACTAATCATGCAGAGGGATGGATTATTTATGTTCATGGTAAGTGCAATGTGAATGGCAATAATTCAGAAGAATAGAAGAAAAATTTATTTGCTAATGTTTTTAATAAATGAGGAAGAGTTTTCACAAGGTAAGCAATAATCAAGAACTTTTTTCCTATGGAAATAGAATGGGAAAGGGTTATGGGGTCAGACTGCATAAGTATAAAAAAAAATGGTTTTCCACCTTATTTATTATTTATTTATTTATTTAATGGAGAAAAAATTTTAACTTGAGATAATGACACAATTAGGTCTAGGGCTGTGGCTAAAAACAAAACTTATGTAAAAAATTACAATTATGTAGTGCTTTCCAGCATACAAAGTGGTATTACATAAACAATTTTATTCATTCTTCTTGATGTCTGTGTGAAATGGGCATGGTCCTCAATTAACAAACAAGGAAATTAAAATTGTTGAAAGTTAAATATTTTGCCCAAAGGCACAATTAGGAAGTGGCAAGTTTAGGACTTCAGGCTTTTGGCTCCACGTTCTGTGTTTGATTCAGCATTATTTACTAAAACCTCTAGAAATGTCAACTAATTTTTGTGGGAAATGACTTCAACACTCTGTGACCCTTACTGTCAGATGCTCTGGTAATGGCTGAGTTGGAAATGATGCCTTCTCACTCTGGGAAAGCTTTGTGCTTGCAAGTAGCAATTATTCATGGTTACTTTCTTGCAAATTTTGTGAATATTAACTTCATTTATCTCTGGTGGATAGACTGAAGCAAGCATCAAAATTATTTTCTCATAATTAACTCGTTACAGGGAGGTTGAGGAGCAGGGCTATGTCTTGAGAGCTCCATCTTATAAAACAATCAGAACCAAATCCCTTTCCAAGAAGGGATTGGGGAATTCTTAAACCTTTTTGGCTGGAACAAATATTGGCCTCTCTTTCATGAATGAGGGCCATTTTCATCAACATGAGATATTAGGCTTTGGCAGATCTGATGACTTTCCCATGCTTAACTTCGTTGGTGATGATGCAGATTTTAATGAATAGTTGGGGGAGCGCTCTGCAGGCACTGCAGGGCTCAGGTATCCCACGGGGAGCTGACGATGAGAAGTAAACAGAGGCTGTGCATTCCGTGGCTTTGTCCTTACTCACTGTACAAATAGAAGGCTCACCTTTGGTGGCTCATAGGTTATAGGGAAGCTTATAACCTATGGTGTCTGAGCTCTATAGAAGGCTATGGTATGTGGTAATCTCACACTTCAGCTGGGACTTGATGTCCACAGAATATCATATTCTTGGTTCTGCCTTTCCAGAGCACCTGGATTTCTGCCAGCTGAGCCTCTAGGTTGTAGATCAGACACTGGATCTGGGCCAGCAGAGCTGTGTAGTGGGTCTCTGTCCCTGCCAGGATGCATTCCTGAGAGTCTCTCATTTGGTGCTGGGCCTGTCGTTCAACCTCTAGAGCATTCATGGTTCATCTCATTTTGATAATCTCCTTCTGGCAGCACTGCTGCTGTTGAAAGCTGGTTACCACCTGCTGATTCAGCTTCTCCATCTGTGTGTGAACCATTGTTCTACATCTTTCACTTTATTTTTTAAAATGACAGACCTAGAACTTCAAAATGAAAGTTACTTAATATTAATTAGCATGAAGGAAACATAATCAACTTACTACCCAATCCTGATCTATCTCATGTTTGGGAATCACCACCCTCTCCGAGGGAAGGCTCTGATGTCCTCAGGAGGCACTCAACTTTCAGTCCAGGGAAGAAGCAGTGGTATGGGAAGAGTAAGGGTGTAGGGAGTTACTGTAAAGAAGTAGGAGACTTCTCTGAGATTCAATGGCCTCTGTACATCATTTCTATTGCTGTTTCTGTCAGTTTTCATGATGTTGTGCCTTCTGTCTCTAAAGAATCTATACTCTTCATATGTTATCTCTGCTGTCTCGGCTGTTTTCTAACTCAGCTTAATCTAATACACTCAACTCAAACTCTCCCCTTCTGCCACTAATCACATGGATCTCACCATCTACTAGGAGGGAGATAGGGAGAAAAAAAGTGAAAAAAAAACCAAACCCAAACATGAAACAAATATTTTATCCTTTAAAGATTTTCAGGTTTGTTTCTTCTTCTCTTCTGCATGCCATGTGTTCTGTTTTTTTCTACAAGGCACTGGAACTATTGGTATGTTCTTTTCTCATGCCACCAGGCATCTTGAATGTACATGTTATTTGTTATGCAACATATGCCAAAATCAACCAATAATACAACATAAAATATTTAAATATGGTGCTTAATTATTTATTACTATTGTAAAAAAGAGGTATATCATAGACATGAGAGTAACATTTCTTTTTCTAATAAAATCATGAATTACACTTAAGGAAATGTTTTCCTGTTTCTAAATATTTTTAGAGATTTAGGCTTCTCTGTTAAATAACTAAAATTCTTCTAAACTGTGATTTGTATCATCATTCTTTTTCCTGAATTCCAAGAATGCTAATGAAAAAGTGAAATTTAAATAGGTAAAACAAAAATTATAACATATGAACAAAAACTCTATCTGGCTGCTTAGAAGACTATAGATATGAAAACAATTTGGAGCATACTCGTTGTACACACATGACCTTTGCAATGCTACAGTAGAATTCTCAATATCACAGTAGCTTTTCAGCACTGATAATCAGAGAGGTAGAAATCCTCTGATATGTTTTACTGTGTATATTTTTAATATCCAGGGTATTAGGAGAATGTTTACTCATCTCTGGAAACTTAGCTTTGATATCTTAGGTTAATTATATTTCTAGCTATATTGAGAGAGCAATGATAACTTTTGCAAACAAACTAAGGTTGCTTTACTTTAACCCAGTTACTGTGAAAAAACAAAATTACCTTTCTCAAACTCACTTTCTCTTTTACTTTCTGTGTGTCTGAGTCCTTAAATAATTTCCACAAAAATTTTTACAACGCTGTGCCATGTCAGGTTTTATTTACTGATTAATATAGTTATTATTTATTGATTATTACAGTAAAAAATATAAGAAAAATGAAAGAAGGAAAGAAGAAATAAAGGAAGGAAAACATGGTGATATCTAAACAAAGTTATGCCTTTCTTAATTTATTTGCATTCTTAAGTTTATCTGTAATGGACTGACAATCATCTGTGGAATAGAGTGACAGTCAATTCAAACAATGTAATTTATATGAAAAAGGACTTTTCAAAAAGTAATTGATCACTGCTGAAGTAAAACTAAAACATCAGCCCTATTGGTTTCTTTTTGTTAAGAGGAACAAAAAAATACATGCATGAATTTATATAAATATCTCATACACATTTCTGTAAGTGATTTATTTGATACTATTATTTATCATCCTTAGGTCACAAATATGATGACGAATCAGCCAACTGAAGTGTAATTTATTATTTACACAAAATACCAATTAAAAACTGAAGGTGATAAAACAAGCCATAGGGATTATATATTTGCTCCATGCCAGTAATTGTTGTAAAGGACAAAAAGGTTATCTGGGTTGATAGAGTTTTATTTTTTATCATAATAACTTAAAAGTTTAAGGTAGCTTTAAACTAGATATTTAAGTTTTTAGAAAATAATAATAACATATTATCTAATGTTGCTGTTTTTTTAGGTAATTGAAAGCAATAGTCAAATAATATCAACTAATAAATTGTCTACACTGGAAAGAAAATCCTGTAAAATAATAATTTTAGAAACTATACTTACGCAATATAAAAGTGACATATTCATTAAAAAATCACAAAACTACATATAATGTAAAATAGATACAATGATACAAAAATAAAATTATTAAAATACATAATATAATTCATTTTGAGATGTATAATTAAGACAATATATATGTTGTAACAAAAAATTTATTAGCAATAATTTTGACCGATTATATTCATTACAAAATTTGACTACCTAGAAAAAAATCCAAATTATCCCATGAAAATACATTTTTCTAAATTATCAGAAAATTGCTTTTTTATTTTACATTTCTTTTTGTTTTATCTTAGTTAAATTATATTTCTTCAACCTGATTCTTAAGAAAAGTTAAAGGAAACTTTGGTCTGTTTGCAAATGCCAGATGACAAACCATTAAGTATCAATCTTCTAAATATGGTATTAAATAGATCACAATTACTGAAATTGAGTTTTGCTTGTTATATCTAAATGTCAGGGGAAAAGATTTTCACTATCTATTTGTCCAATGTCCCTTGCCAGTGATTTTTTAACCTTTGAATGCACTAGACTGTAATACTAATGAAAGTTTATCTTTAGAATAGAAGATGTATTTGCTATTGTAAACCCCCAAATTTAAAACCTAGTTTTAGAATAAATATTTAGCTGTAGATATCATGACTAGTTATGTGAATATATTAATCTTTTAGAAATAATGTTGTAAATAATAACTTACCATGCTTTCCAAAAATTTACATGTAATCCTTACAAGAAAACAGGAAAATATGCTAAAACACTTGTAAGCATTTAAGAGAAATTGAATTATATGTAAATATTAATTACCTCTAATTCTCCAGCTAAGGAAATGCAGGTATCATCATAGGAGAATAGAAAGTTAGCAGAATATTTTCTGGAGTTTCTGAATATGGATATTTTCAAGAGCTTTTAAGGTTTATGCCACCTGTTTACAATGTGTATAGTTTAATTTCCAAACATAACTTATTTTTTTTTCTTAAAGGTGTATCACTTTTTAAATGTAAAACAATTATTTATGCCTTGATAAAATGGTATAAATAAATATAAAGGAAGTAAATTGAGAGACTGTAAGAAAGATAGCTTTGCCTGACCAGGCGGTGGCACAGTGGATAGGGCGTCGGACTGGGATGCGGAAGAGCCAGGTTCGAGACCCCGAAGTCGCCAGCTTGTGTGCGGGCAAAAAGCTCACCAGCTTGAACCAAAGGTCACTGGCTTGAGCAAGGGGTTACTCAGTCTGCTGAAGGCCTGCAGTCAAGGCACATATGAGAAAGCAATCAATGAACAACTGATGACTGATGCTTCTCATCTATCTTTGTTCCTGTCTGTCTGTCCCTATCTATCCCTCTCTCTGACTCTCTGTCCCTGTAAAAAAGAAATAATAAGAAAGAAAGAAAGCATCAAATAAAATAACAGAGGGATATAAAAATATTACAGATAAGGAAGTAGTTGGATATACCTATAGCAAATGGGCAAGAATTAGAAGAGAGGAAAAGTGAAAGTCATCAACAGAATACCTTAGACACATTGTAAAGGTGATTTTCATTGGTGGAATTAACCAAGCTTAATGGGCAAAACTCGGGACTTTTTGGTAATATGGTAACTGTGTATCTTCCTCATGGATAATATCTCTATAACTGACTCTATTATAAAAGGTAAAAACAATGAATTATATCTGTTATCGTTCCTAGTATATTTCCTAAAGGTGTTATAGGCTGCTGGTTATGAAATAAGAGTTAAAAGGATTCTTACTCTTTCTTTCAAAAGGGAAATTCATTAACAGCATAATTTACTATGTTGTCCTCATTAAGAAGGGTGCCTATTATATGCAGGGCATTGATCATAGTAATTGGTTAAAAGAGAAATATTAAATTTGTTTATTTTCCTTAGGAATTAACATATATGCTTAGATATTTATTTTATAACTTGACATTTGTACCTTTTGTTTGCCCTCACCCATTTTGCTCACCCCCAGACCCTACCTCTGACAACCATCAATAAGTTGTTTTCTGTATTTATGAGCTATTCTGTTTTGGTTTTGCTTTTTTGATCTTACTTCAAGACATATAAAGGTACAGCCTCCATTGAAATTCCATTTATAGCATACACCTGTTATGTAACATTGTGATTAGAACATGCAGTTGTCATCAGAAGCATTTTCCTATCTACATGTGGCTTTCACCAATTAACTCAAAGGCTAATGACAGGTTAATAAATATTATAAAATGTCATAAGTCATTTGTAGTTTCTTTGTAAGTGGAATTAGAATATAACAATTATCTTTAAGAACTAACATAATGAGTCTATAGCAAGATTTTAGATAAGGAGATTTAGAATGACAGTTACAGAGGTAGAAAAACAGCAGCAATAATAATGATTAAAAGTCTAAGAAATTTTATAAGAATAAAGCCCCAACACAAATTAAAGGATTTTATGATTGGGTATACAAGTTTCTTCACACCAGGCTTCTAACACTTAGTCATTAAGTAAGTTAATGTGATAAGATTGCATCCTTCCAATCACAGATCTATTAGTTTATCAACCCTAGGTCAAAACTTTGGGTGAAATTTTTCAACTAGTCATTGGTAGAAAATACACCTCTGCATTTATTTTTCTTATTTATATCACAGACAGTTTTGTATCCAAATAGTATTTATTCGTAGCTAATGGAAAATGCAATCATTCACACTGAGATGTTTGAAAATGGCATGTTGTTTACAATTTATATATAATATTCACCTTTACAATATTTTTTTTTGCTTTTTAGGTATTTTTGTTTGTTTCTTTGTTGTTGTCAATGCTCTTTAATATTTGTTTTATTTTTTGTTTTGCATTTTTTCCCTTAATATTCAGGTGATTGGCCATGGCCTAATGATGTCAGTGAGTGAAGAGTTCAATTTCAAACTCTCTCATCTGTTGGTATATACTTCATTACTTATAAAGTTATTCTGCTACTATGAGCTCTCTAACTATAACTCAATTTAAGCTATAAGCTTCCCTGGCTGATAACAAAACCAAAATAAAAATAAAATCAAGTAATCAAAAACATCGTTCTTAAGAAAAATGTGAATTGCTACAAGGGACAAAATGTGGAATACATTCTGAACATTTTATAGAGCATAATGGTCTTTTCCTGCAGAATCTGTAAACAGCGTCAGGCTATAACACTCTTTAGTCTAATAAAGAAAAAGTGTGTGTGAAATGATTTAAAGATATTGAACATTTATATATCCTGCATGCTGTTGACTTATTTCTTCACTCAAGTTCATTTCTTTGTTCCAGTTACACATATTTGGACACATGCAACCTTGCAGCCCTTGTGCTGGTTAGACACTACAAGAATAAAACATGAATAAAATATACCCTGTTGGGAAGAGCTCTCTATTCTCTAGTATGGGTAGTATAAACATTGAAACCTTTTTTTTAAAATTTCTGTTAAATATAGTAATGCGATCTTAGTAGTAGTACCATTTAAGATCAACTATAAATTTCAATTTTGTTTCCATTAAGAAACATCATTGAGGAGTCATTATAACGCATCCATAGAAATATTTTTGATAATTCTATCACAGCATAGAAGCTATGGCAGTAGTTCTACATAAAAGATTTCTGTCAAGATAGAGTTTCAATTTCAATGAATACCATCTAAAACATACCCTTTCCTACCTATTGTGAAAATATGTTTTCATTCAAATATTGATTTGCCATAGGTCAAATGTGTGAATAATAACTTACAATGAAAGCCCAATCATGTTTGACTTTCATAGATTATTAAGAACATGGTAAACTTTTCTGTACGAAATTATATTTTGTTATTTTTCAAATAGAATAAAGTTTTCTTAAATATTAATCCCATGAAGCAAAAAGATAGCATTATAGGTCCTCAATCACCTGTTTTAAGCACAATTCTGCCCTGTATTTGAGAGCATGTAATATTGTATCGCTTATTGGTATTTCCTCAGAATTGTCAATTTTTAAAAATCTATTGTTGACTGTTTTGTAAAAACATAAAACAGAATTCTATGTGTATCACAAGAAGTTCACCAAATAAGCACTTAGAAAAGAGATGTATCATCCCATAATTATTTTTTCTCTCTTCTACACACACACACACACACACACACACACACACACACACACACACACACACACAATACACACACACATCACTAAGTTTACTTTGTAAACCCCAAAGAACCTGAAGTTTTGTTTAACTGAACCAAAACGTTGTTTTAGACAAAAGAGTTGGATATATTTCAGCAAGTATGCTTCGCAAAATCCATCAGAATAAATTCTTAAAACTGTCATATTAAAAACCCTTAATTATTTCTAGATTACTTTAGATTAGAAGTTAAGACTGTTTACCATAAAGTTTGTTTTATCTTGATACACACAGTATATTTCTACCAGCATTTGAAAAGTTAGATATTTAATGTAAAAGGACACTTTACATAACAACTTAGATATGACTACAATGAGTACACATGTTGGCAATATGACAATTGTCTTCATTTAGTAGAAGGGTTATTTTTCCAGTTTATTCCCACAAATCTTTATTACATTGATTCTGTTTCAGTTGCTATATTTTATTTTATAACTGGGTGAAGTCATTCATTTTAGACCTTTCTCTGGTATTTTAGGGCATTTGAAGTAATGTCCAGCTCATTTGAAAGTCATTAGATATCACCTAAGATTTCAGGTAATAGAATGTCTTCTCCTCTGAGTTTTCCATATACCTGTATTCTTTAAATTTTTTAGACAAAGTGTTTATCCTCTCTCTTATTGAAATTCTCTGGATTTTTTCACACACATTTTCTTTTATTTAAAATTACATTTTTATTATGTAGACAAGATTCAAACAGAATCTGATAAACTTTTTCTAATGCCTTATGATTTTCCATGTAGCTTTTAACAGTACTGAAATCTTATGTTCCTATGCATCTCCTTTTACTGCCAAGAGTTCTGCATATCAAAGATATTACTCTGATTTCACTTTTGTTTTTGTAATTTATGATGGATAGAAGCCTTCTTCATGAAGGTAGAGAGATAGACTGTTTGCCAAAGAGCTTTGGTGATGAAAAAGATTAAGTTGCATATTAATGTAAAAGTTTGTACAACAAAATCTGCTATATAAAGGTTTTTACTCATTTATGCCTACAGGATTTTATCATACAGCATAGAATATGTAGATGCATTTTCTGATAAAATTATTGTTTGCAATGATAAAAATTAATAGGATAGGATAGATTTATCAGTTTTACCAATTCATAGAAGCAAGTACTCTCCTAGGAAATACGACTTATCTCTGAATTAAGACAATTAAAGCCCTGGCCAGTTGGCTCCGTAGTAGAGTGTTGGCCCTACTGTGAAAGTCTCAGGTTTGATTTCCGGCCAGGGCACATGGGAGAAGCACCCATCTGCTTCTCCACCCTTCCCCCCATCCCTTTCTATTTATCTCTCTCTTCCCCTTCTGTAGCCATGGCTCCATTGGAGCAAAGTTGACCCAGGCACTGAGAATGGCTCCATGGCCTCTGCCTCAGGTACTAGAATGGCTCTGGTTGCAATAGAGCAATGCCCCAGATGGGCTGAGCATCACCCCCTAGTGGGCATGCTGGGTGAATCCCTGTCTGGCATATGTGAGAGTCTGTCTGTCTGCTGCCTCCCTCTCTCACTTTGGGGGTGGAGGGGTGGGGAAGACAAGTCATGACACTGAACTACAATACCTTAATCTGAGTTTGTTATAAATTGCTTCTGATCATCTAAAATACTTTTTTTCTTTCTTCTTCTTTTTTTTTTTTTTTACAGGGACAGAGAGAAATTCGGAGAGAGGGATAGATAGGAATAGACAGACAAGAACGGAGAGAGGTGAGAAGCATCAATCATTAGTTTTTCGTTGCCGTCGCTACACCTTAGTTGTTCATTGATTGCTTTCTCACATGTTCCTTGACCGCGGGCCTTCAGCAGACTGAGCAACCCCTTGCTGGAGCCAGTGACCTTGGGTCCTAGCTGGCAAGTTTTGCTCAAGCGAGATAGGCCTGCGCTCAAGCTGGTGACCTCGGGGTCTCGAACCTGGGTCTTCCGCATCCCAGTCCGACGCTCTATCCACCGCACCACCGCCTCGTCAGGCTGAAATACATTTTTAATGAGTAGCATAGAAGGAGGAAAGTGCTTAAGGATATAAGAACTCCATGTTAAACATTATTTTGTATCCCTGTTAAAGTATATATTACATCAGAAGTAAACTCTTATTTACTTCTGACAGGAAAGTTACACTTCCACTATTATCTGTGGTTTTCCAAGATAAGAGCTTGTAGTATTCCAAAAATATGTAAAGGAATTAATTGTATTTTATAGCTTACAATTGATATACAATCCCATTCTTTCATAAATATATTTGGATACCTTTTAATTTATGAGTTATATGTACAAGTTGTCTTAATAGTCCTAGGAATGTGTCTTTCTGTTTTAAAGAGTGTTTTATTTTTATTTGTTTGTTTTGTTTTATTTTGTTTTACAGGACCAGAGAGAGAGTCAGAGAGAGGAATAGATAGGGACGGACAGACAGGAAAGGAGAGAGGTGTGAAGCATCAATCATTAGTCTTTCGTTGCCATTGTGGCACCTTAGTTGTTCATTGATTGCTTTCTCACATATGCTTTGATCCCAGGCTTTCAGCAGATGGAGCAACCCCTTGCTGGAGCCAGCGACCTTGGGTTCAAGCTGGCGAGCCTTTGCTCAAGCCAGATGGGCCCATGCTCAAGCTGGCGACCTCGGGGTCTCCGCATCCCAGTCCGATGCTCTATCCACTGCGTCACCGCCTGGTCAGGTTTTAAAGAGTGTTTTTATTGATAATTTTTTACCTTGAAAACTAAACCTGTTCAACAACAAAAGACATTACTGATTATTACAATTTTCATATTGATATTCTTGACTGTAAAAAAGTATGTATATTAGGAAGAAATACATGTGGTTTAAAACATCCTAAAACTAGTTAGCTACATGGATTGTATTTTTCATTAAGATAATGGAATTATATATTCACTGAAATATATAGGTAATAATAACATTAAAGTCACTTTAGAAAATTCTGGTGAAAATTTAACATCCAAGGTAATGTAAAATATTTTAATATCACAGAGAAAATAATGCTATCTCTACTAAATATTTGTATTGTCATGATATCAATCATTTTGAGAAAATGTATTATATAATCTTAGAAATAATCTTTTAGAAGTCAGACAAACACAGAAATGAAAACCACATTAATAAATGAATAGTACAGTATATATAAATTTTACCTCTTGATTCCTGCCAAGAGATCATTGTGAAAGTAAAATGTGATAGTTAATATTATGTGGCAATTTGACTGGATCACAATGTGTCTGACTATTTGGTTATACATTATTTCTGAGTATGTCTATGAGGATATTTCTGGATAAAATTAACATTTTAATTGGTAGGCAATTTGCCCTCTCCAATGTGAATTACCATCATTCAATTCATTAAAAGCTTGAATAAAACAAAGAGGCAGAGGTAGCAAGAATTTAGCCCACATTGCCTGATTGCTTGAGCTGTGAAATGGATCATTGTGGGTCCTCCATGTTCATGGCTCTCAGGCTTTTATGCTCAAGCTAAATCACACAAACCAGCTTTCCTGGGTCCTCAGTTTGCAGACAGCAAGCAGATTGTAAGACATCTCAGTTTCTATAATTGCACAAGCCAATTCTTTATAATAAATATCTTCTTATATGTATATTCTATTATTTCTATTTTCTGGAGACCCCTCATACATGAGGCAAATACTGCCAAGATGTAAAAACATTCTCTCTCTGTCCCTGGCTTGATAGTAAATGGTGGATAATTTACCTAGAGACAATAAAAGCATATGAAAAACCTTTAACTGATTATTGCAATAACTATCATTATTATCAATTGTGTACAAGCCATTTTGTCTCTTTATATTGATACACCTTTAGAAAAACTTGCCACCTATTTATTATAGATAGTCAATTTTCAACAGAAAATGAGTGTCAAAGCCAAATCTAATAATAATATTTTCATTATTTAACTTTAGTTTTTTCTTTATTTTTTCTTATATATTTGTTCAAATAAGTTTTTAAATATATGATATAGGCATCCAATTATATTTTTAAATTACATTTTCTTTTATTTTAAAATCCACATTGTTGATTTGGCCTCACAAATCTAGATGCCTAGTTCTCTCCAAAGTTTCTGCCTCTGTGTTATATCTCTTATTCCCACCCCCTCACATGATATGCTAGTTTATAATTTAAATATTTGACAAAAACTTTCAAGATAGAAAATGATTCTTTTCTTCTTCCTTTTGGATTTTGATATGTCATAGTTGTGATCAGTCCAATTAACCAGTCATACAAGAACAAAGCCAAAATTTTGAAAGTCAAAATTATATTTAAATGATAAAAAACATCACTGCATTTTAGGGTTTTTTTGTTATGAGAATAGGAAGCAGTGTTATGATTTGGTGATTCAATTAGGATATCACTAATTAAATATTTAAAACATTTTCAGGGCTGCAATTTCAAACAGTCTTTGCATGCAGAGCTCTTTTGGTGTACGCATAGAATGTCTTAGTGAGTATTCTCCCAACTAAGGAATTTTCTTAGTTTCTTATACATTTAGAAAATATCATGTGTTGAAAGAGAAGACTCAGAACAAATTCCACTTAATCACTAGTGAAAGGTATCTCTTAAATAGACTAAAGAGCCTGACCAGGTGGTGGCGCAGTGGATAGAGCGTTGGACTGGGATGCATAGGACCCAGGTTCGAGACCCCGAGCTCGCCAGCTTGAGCACGGGCCTATCTGGCTTGAGCAAAAAGCTCGCCAGCTTGGACCCAAGGTCACTGTCTCCAGCAAGGGGTTGCTCGGTCTGCTGAAGGCCCGCAGTCAAGGCACATGTGAGAAAGCAATCAGTGAACAACTAAGTATCGCAACAGCAACAAAAAACTAATGATTGATGCTTCTCTCCTCTTTCCATTCCTGTCTGTCTGTCCCTATCTATCCCTCTCTCTGACTCTCTCTCTGTCCCTGTAAAAAAAAAAAAATAGACTAAAGAAAACAGAAGAAAAAGGTCTGAAAAGAGCCAAATTGTTTATGATTTATTATGATTTAGCCTTTGGTAATTGTAGCTGTTCATTCTTCTCTCAAGAAGTGAGGTCTAAATCTTCATTTTTGGGATCTGGGCATGATCACGTGACTCGTGATAGCTAAGGTGACATATGTGAATGTGACACAAACAGAAGGTTGGGAAATGTTTGTGCATTAGTGTATGTTTTTTCTTGCTGCTTCTGAAACACAGCCATTGGGAGATTCCCTTTTATGTAGCTTTGAGAACATAGCTGCAATCTAAAGAAGTTCACAGTAGCCTGTTGGATGTTCACTACTTGTGATGCAAATGACCCAATCCTTCAGTCAACTGCCCCTTACCTACTGGCAGATTGGAGCTGCATGAGTGAACTGAGGCAAGAGCAGTAAAAAAAAAAGTCCCAGCTGAGCCCAGATCAACTTTCCCACCAATACGATTGTGGCTTAATAAATGTTGGTTGTTTTAAATTATCAGTTTGGAATTGCTTGCTGTGCAGCAAAGGCTAAATGATATAAATGTAGTCTCTTTTTCTTTTTTCTCCTACTCAGAGGACCGATAAAGTCATCTGAAAGTCATCCAGCATTTTTACCTGCTTTCAGGAATTTATTCACTCATAACCACGCCTGAACAAGTTTAAATTATATTTCTCAGCAATGTTACTAAACAATCATAGGAAAAAATGACAGTATACTTGGAGAAAAAAATGCTTTCAAATCGATTTAAAAAGTAGTGTCCGTAGGACTTAAAAAAAGTTGCTTTCTACTTTAAGAGCAAAAGGACTAGGAAGAAAATCAGAGTAAAGAATCTGCAATACTACTAAACTGAGAAATAGGCAGATAGAAATATAAAGTGCAGTTAAAATTATTAGACTTAGGGCAGAAATAAAATCATCTTTTTGGAAACACAGATAAGTTGTAAATGGAAGTGCCTGATAAGTAAAAATACCAAGAGACCTAAGCAAACACAGCAGACAGTATATTAGACTTTTTAAAGTAATGAAAAAAAAAAAAAAAACTAATACAACAAGTAGAAAAATTGTCCTGGATTTGTGCTATGAGAAATTTTTCTACTTGATTTTGATGTTGATTTCAAACACAGATCCAGGAACAGGAAAATTGAAGGGAATTATAAAGATTCTCAAATATGATTAAGGAACTGAGGTACTAATTTATGAAAAAGATTAAGGGATTTAAATGCAGAGATCTCAGCTAAAGGTAAATGGACAAAAATAGGACTGCAGTCTCTAAACTTATGAAAGGTATATGAATAGTTTTTATAAATAATTTTTTATTTATTTAAGCACTCAGAAGAACTCTTTGAAAACTTCAATCCATACTATATTACATTAAAATTTATGCATTTCTCCCCACATACAGGAAAGTATACTACTTAAAAATGTACTACAGTATAGTTATTGTTTCTAAATAATTGAACAGAAAGGTCATATATTTAAAATTCTAAACTTGGGGTACCTTGTGATGATAATAACAATTGCTTTTTATTTTTGATTAAGACACAAAATAAGTTATGTAAGTGTTATCATTGGATTTTTTTCACAAAGTTTGCTTCTGAAAAAAATGTGAAATTATAAATTTAGCACACATATAAATTAAAACCAAATAAATTAGAAATACAATACCAAAACATGGTGAACCAAAAATCTTACCTAATATAATTGTTATGTTTAAGCATTAAATTTTTCTCTTAACATTCTGTTATGAAAAACAATAACTCTGAGATACTAGGTTATATAGGATTGTACTCAAATGAAATAAGCTTATTCATCAAAAGAGAGAAAATAATAATGAAGTTAGAGAGTTCAGAGAGATAGTTGCTCATGTTCCTCTTACATTTATGTTTCTGATTTTATTAGAATTTTATTGTAACATCTTTGGAAAACTACTTGACATTCTCAGCCTCATTTTACTGGCCTATAGAATGACAGTTATTGGAGCTATTTTATCTCAGGCAGATGTTTTGGGTAGTTCTTTGATGCTTTAACTTGAACTCCAATGAGAATTGTCCCAAGTTAATAAAATATCCTAGTTGCAATGGTTCCTGCAATATTTTTTATTATTTATTTTCTACAGTAAGAGCAGAGGGAACTTTTTAGCTCAAATGCTACTGCAATAAATATCAAACCATGTCAGCTTACTAGGGAAAAAGTAGAAATAGAAGAACTTAGGGGGAGAAAAGTAGAAATTTTTCTATAATTTAGGATAAAGAGAATAAACTATGTTTCATCTGAATAGATACAGAAATCACACTTAGGCAATTTGAACACTCTGAAAATGTGACTCGTATCCTTAGAGACCATAAAGGATCAATTTTGAAAAATAAATCTGGGAACAAAAAGAGCCCTTTTAATATTTCTGAACTTGCCATTTCTGATTGCTTGTTGTTATGATGATTTATGATTGGTTTATGTTCTGACTTGACATTGGGAAATTTCACTTATAGGAGTGACAACTACTTCCACAGGGTCTATGCTGCCCAATCAAGGGGATGACATCATTCTTGTGCAATCAGCTTGTACATGGTTGCTTGCCAGCTTGCCATCTTTTCATTTTCATGTTCATCATTATGAGTTATAAGCCTCTTACCAATAATTTGAATGACCTCAATTTCTCTCCACATTCTTCTTCAGTGCATGATATACTCATTTTACTTTTTTAACATCTCTCATATTTTAGCAAAGTAGACATTTAAAATGCATGCAGAGTGAGAAAGTAAATTACCAGGGTAAAGGGCATTTCAAGATGATTGAAAATATGCCTCATGAGCTGTTGCCTTTTCTATTTCACAATTACTGCAAAGGTATTAGAAATAAGATTTCAGAGGTAAATATATATGTACTGTACATATTTTTTGTTTCAATGTACCTTTCTTTAATGTTTTTACATCATCCTTGTTGTATCCAAACCTGAAATGAATAATGCCATTTATGACATAGGCTTGTAGGATTTAATACCTTGACAGACTTAAAATAGATCGGTACTTAATTGAAGTTATTTTTATATTTAAGATTTCACTGAAATCTGATATTTTTAAAGCTGTTGTTTACAGAGAGAACTAATTTCATGTGCATTTTTTTCATATGGTACCTGAACATATATATTACCCAGAATTACTTGGAACAACCAGTACTTTTGTTAGGATAAAACAAATAAGAATTTAGATTTTTAAAAGCAAAACTTATCCAACCATGGCAGCCACTGAGCACAGTTGGCCACAGTTACAACAGAGTGAAATTTATCAATGAAAAGTATTTTTAATACTTTTACACTATTACTTATCTCTTTCTTCTTTAAAATGTTTGTCCTGCAAACCTAGTACAATATGTTAAATATATTTTCTTGTGTTTTCTTATAAATTGAGATTTTTGTAAAATATGAGTTCTCTCATTTCTCAATGATGTCATTTTGAATTCTGCCAGTAAATAAGACAAAAGAAAATTTGAACAGGCCTTTGGAAAAGGTGGCCGAACAGGGTACAGTTTGGTGGATGCTGAGAAGATCTCTTACGTCAACGCATCACTACATGTCATTTCTTCTTGCAACATCATGTCTTTGGCCGTCACTACTGTCTGCTCAAAAATAAATAAGCCTAATTAATTTCTAATTCATGTGTTTTATTATTCGATACTTTCTTCCAACAGAAACATAATTCTAGGTCAGCCCTGGTCAGATAGCTTTGCGAGTTACAGCATTGTCTGGAACTGCAGAAGTGACTGGCCCCACCCTAGTCAAGGCGCATACAGACACAACTTGGTATTCCTGTCTCTCTCTCTTTCTCTCTCTTCCTTCCTCTTTTGCTAAAACAAACAAACAAACACAAAAAACATACTCTAACATAAAAATTTTTTCTTAAAAATAACACAGAATTCTAGGTCTTGATATATGTGAGAAATTCTCTTCCATATATTTTATGATTTTGTATAATTACTTGGCATTCTTTTACTCTTTTTATAACAGAGCAGATGGATTTTTCAGAGGTGAAGTAATGTATCTGCAGTTATCAATGTCAAGGTAGAAATTGATAGTGCCGCGGTGAGTGAAGACCTTTTTCCCTGCATAGAAAGTTAGTGGAGAGATGAGGAAGCTATGGGCTTGAGAAATGCCAAGATAAGATGCAACAAGAGATGTGGAAGGATGAGAAGGTTCCAAAGATAAACTTTAAAAATTATACCCTTTACCTTCAGTCCAATGTTATAGTTGTCATAGGTGTAATCTCTGTGTATCTGTCAAGATTATATTTTTACCTAAGGGAATATAATAGTATCATAAAGCTTGAATCCAGAGTTCAGAGAAAAAGAATCTACAAGTCATTAAACTGTTAGATGAGGATTCATTCAAGATTATCGGAACTGATTTTAAAACTTCACTTTTTATAATAACCCACTTAATAAAATTTCAGATGACTATAGAAGACCTACTAAATGTAGTCTATTAGCATACAATCTCAGATTGCCATACTGTACTAAAGGAGAAAAGAAACATGGTTCTCAATAAAAATGTGTACAATTTCTGGGCAGCACACACTTATTTAGCAATAACATTAGTTTCAGAATGATATGTCAGGTAGTTTTATGGAAGCAAATAAAAGTAAAAAAATGTATATAGCAATGTGAAAGGATTCTGTACATTAAAAATCTGTCATATGACTGTTTTGTCTGGACTCCTACTATATATATTAAGGCAAATTATAGCAACTGTTAGAAACTGCAAAGTGTCAACCTGGAACACTGAGGTTGACAGTTGGAAACCCTGGGCTTGCCTGGTCAAGGTACATATAGGAGTTGATGCTTCCTGTTCCTCTCCTCTTCTCTCTCTCTCTCTTGCTGTAAAATGAATAAATAAAAAAAAATCTAAAAAAAACTTATTAATAGAAACTGCAGTTTTATGAGTCTAAATATCTTCTCCATGACAAAGGTCTTAGAAATTTCACATTTTAATTGCTCTATATCAACTAAAATATCACAAAGTGAAAATTACAATCGATTTAGATTTATTCAGTCACAACATTCTGTCTTCAGAGAATTGGGCTTATTCATCTACCCTGGTGAAAATTCAAACATATCTTTACCTCATTTAAACAGAACAAATAATTTTATTTTAATTTTTTTCTTCTTTTCCAAATGAGAGTAGGGAAGATAGACAGACTCCCACATGCATCTCTAACAAATCCACCTGGTAACCTCTGTCTGGAGCCAATGCTTTGCCTATCTGTGGCCATGCTTCAAACTGAGCTATTTTTAGTGCCTGCTGTCAAGGGCCCATGTGCTGGAACCAATCAAGCCATTGCTGGAACCAATCAAGCCATGGCTGGAAGAGGGGATGAGAGAGGAGAGAGGAGTGGGGGAGGGAGGATTGGAGAAGCAGATGGTTTCTTCTCTTGTGTGATGACTGGGAATTGAATCCTGAACATCCACACACTGGACTGATGTTCTATAACTGAGCCAATCCTCTAGGGCTCAGAACAGGTCATTTTAACAGAGTTCTTGGATGAACTGTGAGTTCCCTGTAATTTTAGGCAAAAACTTGTCTGTATAAGCTCAAGTGAATTCTGAGGAGTGAATCAAAAAAGGTCCATGATTTATAAGACTATGACAGCTACTCTTAATATAAAAACTGTGTGGTGATACAAATATAATTTTATTTTGCTTTTTATAACTTTATTTAAAGAGAAGTGGGTTTTTATTTATATTTTCTTCCCATTGATAGACATTAATTTTTAACACTTTTATAATAAAAAGTAGATAGTACCTAGTATCCTCAGAGTTATTAACAATCTGTTTTAAAAATGCAATTAAAAGTTTTTAATTTTTGATATCTTCTTCAGATATTAAACAAAGAAATAAAATCAGGTTTTACTTATATAAAGCAGACTTATTTTCCAACAATGAAACACCATCTGCCAATCTAAGACTGTTTGCTGCTGAAGAAGATGAATATTAAATATGTTTTGTACCACTTAAATATGTCCTGAAATTCTATGAAATATTAGTGCCAAGGAAAAGGAAGTGGGAGAGTCCAGTGAACTTTCAGTAGTGCAAACTTTGATCTTTTTTTTTCACTTTTTACTGAAGTTATCACTTTTTTTATTTTTGGGTTTTTTTTTTGGTGACAGAGAAAAAGCGAAACATAGATAGGGACCGATAAGGACAGACAGACAGAAAGGGAGAGAGATAAGAAGCATCAATTCTTCACTATGGCGCCTTAGTTGTTCTTTGTTTGCTTTC
The DNA here is from genome assembly GCA_037038555.1 of Rhynchonycteris naso. Classification (NCBI taxonomy): domain Eukaryota; kingdom Metazoa; phylum Chordata; class Mammalia; order Chiroptera; family Emballonuridae; genus Rhynchonycteris; species Rhynchonycteris naso. The sequence goes on along the minus strand of CM072997.1, from coordinate 40,942,607 downwards.
TCATATGTGCCTTAACTGGGGGACTACAGCAGACCGAATGACTCCTTGCTCAAGCTAGCAGCTTCGGACTGAAGCTGGTGAGCCTTACTCAATCCAGATAAGCCCACACTCAAGTTGGCGACCTTGGGTTTCAAACCTGGGTCCTTCACATCCCAGTGTGATGCTCCATCCACTATGCCACCTCCTGCTCAGGCTGAAGCTATTACTTTTTAAAAGCACTTCTGTAATAATTGGTAATACCATTCTGTGTCTTTTATCCTTGATGTTAGTCTGGATTTTATGTATTATGAAACAGCCTTGTAAGAGAATGCTACTATTTCCCACTCCTAGATTTTGTGCAATTCTTTTGATATATTTTACTTTTATATGTTATAAAACCCAAAAATACACTGTAATTGTCTTGGCTTTAAATAATTATATTCAAAAGACTTAAATGATAATGTTTCTTCTATTTTTTTATTTTATATCTTGTTCAGAGTTTATAATTCTTACTTGCAGAAAGATGAGATCAACACAAGCTACTTGCCATTTTTGAATATATAATGTGTGGTAATTAGGGTTTTTGTTTTCTTTTTTTTCACTTATTCTTTAATCTTGGAATTCAAGAATCTCATGGATATATGTCAGCTGTATTATTTTCTCATTGGTAATGATTGTATTCATTGAATAATTTTAATTTTTAATTCAAGCTGCACTTTTATTTTTATTTTGTTTTAGGTCAGTAGTTAAGCATGATATATGTCAAGTTTCTCCTGAAAAGGCCTTTGTGTATATTATGTAAAAACTGCTACATTTTCTGTTTATAATGTTATTTATTTATTAATTTATTTTATTGTTTAATTTTAGCAGCTGACACTGTCCATCATTCATGTAAGAATATGAGAAAGAGAGACAGGAGGAAGAGAGAGAGAGGAGGGAGACATAGTGAGAGAGAGAGGAAGAAGAATGAAGAGGTAGAAGAAGAAGGAAGAGGTAGAAGAAGAAAGAGAGAAGACATCATAGATAAAGAAAATATATATTCCTATGTATAAGATGCACCCATTTTTGAAAAAATTGGGATCTAAAAAATGGGTGTGTCTCATACTATGGTTGTAGATTTCTTTACTTGTATTTTCCACTTCTTCACCATTGTTGTCATTTTTTCAAATTTCTGGCCCCAAAATTAAGGTGCGTCTTATACATGGGAGAGTATTATACTTGGGAAAATATGGTAATAGAAAAGGAGAGAAGGAAAAATGAATAATAAAATTAGTAGGGTAGTTACAGTATATTAGATCTGAAATTGTAATTATATATCTACTTAAAACTTAAGGCGCCTGACCAGGCGGTGGCGCAGTGGATAGAGCATCGGACTAGGATGCAGAGTACCCAGGTTCGAGACCCCAAGCTTGCCAGCTTGAGCACGGGCCCTTTTGGCTTCAGCAAGAGCTCGCCAGCTTGGACCCAAGGTCGCTGGCTCCAGCAAGGGGTTGCTCGGTCTGCTGAAGGCCCGTGATCAAGGCACATGTGAGAAAGCAATCAGTGAACAACTATGGTGTCACAACGGCAACGAAAAACTAATGATTGATGCTTCTCACCTCTCTCCTTTCCTGTCTGTCTGTCCCTATCTATCTCTCTCTCTGACTCTCTCTCTGTCTCTGTAAAAAAACCCCACAAAACTTAAGGCATAGTATTTAAGCTGTAACATATACAGTATCTAGTCTGTTACTTAAAAAATGAAAAGTAAAATAATTTTATATAATCTTCAATCAGATGAAATTATAAGGTTTAGTGCAAAAATACTTTTACATATTTTTTGTTTAATATCATGTGATATGTACAGTTTAAACATATTAGCCGAAGTGCGAAGAGTTTTAAATATTAAGTGTAAAATCACATCAGAATCCCCAAAGTGTAAATACATTCCACATACTTAGTATATAACTACTATATCGCCTTTTTTGTTTATTAAGTTTTAGTATATCAGTGCTCACTGAATCAGCTCTTACCAGGAATGATAAGTAAGTCTATACTGCCTGCTTTATTCCATATTATAATATATCATGAAAATATAAGGCAATGATTTTGATGTTATATACTTGCAAAACAGTTGAAAAAACATTTCAAAAAATGTCATTTGTATGTGTAGAAAAGCATTAAGTAGAAAGTATTTCAGTTGTAAAAATATTTTGCATTTTTGGAACTAGTATGCAGTATGTATGTACATATGTATGTACATTTCACATTTGCATAGCCATTGCACTGTATGTAAAAAATGTTGATTTAACGATTTACTTTGCCAAGAATTTAATTCAAATACTACCACAGCTCCAATTAGATACTAAAGTTAGACATTAGAAATCTGATTTTTTAAATACATGTATTAGTCTTGAGTCAGCTAGTTGCAAGCTCCTGAAAACTGTCTTAAACTTGATTAGACAATATTGAGATTTCAATACAATTGAGCTACCTACACTGTGGACTTATATTCTTTGCCAATTTCTCCACCTTCAATCCAAGTTAAAATTTTAAAAAATCAGAAGAGATAACAATTTGGCCTGGTTTTACATCATTATAATTATATATAATTATAATATATATAATTGAAAAAATGGATCTCTAATTAATTCACACTTTGGATAGAATGCCATTACTAGTCACCTGTTGTTTAACAAAAATTTCTCTATTTCTTTCCAGTTCTAGCCAGGTAAAAATATATATATATATATACTTTATAATGTGCTTAGCATATTTTTCTGTTAAAAAATGTTTCAAATTCTGTGAAGGCACAAAAAGTACACTTTTTATACCTTTTATATATATGTGGCCAAAATTTCAATATGTATGGGATGGGAGGATGGGAAGGAAGTATCTGAGAATTCCACTCAGTTCTGGCACTGTCTACCAAGAGATAGTATTAGATTCCTTAGGTTAAAGTTCAGTCCTACAAGACTGTCTCAAATCCCCCACTGCAGACATTAGTCACAAATCCAGATTGTTATCTATACTTTTTACCAACTGGCTATAAATCGTATGGTTTCACAACCACTTCCTTCCTTGGGTTTGATAAATTCTCTGGGGTGGCTCACACAAATCAGGAAATGTAATCAAGGGAAAGCTCATTCAGCTCGCTGCACGACAGCCAATTAAGTCAAGTGACAGGGAGTTGGGGTAAGGAAAAGTACTTCATTTGGAAAGCCTAAAAATTAAGAAGATAGAGAATTAGTGTCCTAACGAACCACCTTGAAAAAATACAGCATTAAGCCTTTTTTTTTCAAGGGAAGAAGGGAATAAATAAGAGGGATTTGAGGTTGATGACTACAGACTCTGGAAGTTAGCAAGGGACTAAGGTGATAGTGAAACTTCAAATTCCAAGTTCTTTGGTCTCAGTCATGAGGTTCTTATAAATATTTTGTACACAACTTTCTTATCTACTTGGAGTGGAAGCTTTGAGTAGAGAGGTTGTTTCAGTAATTTCTAGGCTACTGGTTAGATTCCTTTAACGATTAGCCTATCTACATGCAGGAGTAAGCAGAAGTTCTAACTAACACGTCATGCTCCAATAAGAAGTTAGAAAGACTAATTATTTTATACTAGTATAAAAATATTTAGCTTACTAAGTCACTGGTTTATCATAAAAGAGTGTAACTCAGGAAGGAAGAACCAGATGAAAGATGCAGAAAGAATGGTAGGGGAGAAGGGTGCAGAACTCTATGACCACCCTGACTCGAAGAGGGCCACTCGCCCAGCACCATCATGTGCATACCAGCCTGAAAGATCCTCAGATTCCAACACTTGGGTTTTTTACTGAAACTTCATTACTTAGGTATAATTGACTAAATCCTTGGCCATTGGTGATGAAACTCAATTTTCGGTTAATTTCTTCCTCGGAGGTCCTCAGAGAAGGACAAGAAGTCACAGCTGGTTGTCCTGGCAAACAGCATCTATCCTTAAGTTCTTTCTAAAAGTCACCTTACTAACAGAACAAATGACACCTTTTGACTCTAATCACTTAGGAAATTACAAGGGTTTTAGGATCTCTCGTGAGAAAGGTGGTGGGTGAAGGTCAAATATACAGTGTGTCCGTAGAGTCATGGTGCACTTTTGACCGGTCGACTGGTCAAAAGTGCACCAGGACTTTTCGGACACACTGTATATTTCTTTTTATAAGTTACAATATCACGTAGACCACATGTATAAAAGTGTAATATGGTGAAAAATATTAAAGGGCGTAAAGTATGTGGGGAAAATAAAACAATAAGTCAATATGATACTCACTTTAAAGGAAACTATTTCCTTGGTAGGTTCACTGTGGGTAGTTTGTATCTTTCCCTCTGAATTCTAGGGAATCTTTAATCAAGGCTTAAGTTTCCATTGTTCATAGCATCTTCAGCAAGTAAAGAAAGTTTGTTGGAACTATTTTCCCTTTAGAAAACTTGTTTTCTAGTGAGAAAATAGATATTTTTTTGTTGAATAAGAACATCTATCATAGTTTAAACAGAATTTCAGAAATGACAGGTACCTTATTTAGATAAGGTGACACATTACAGCTTCCTTTCCCCCTTCTTTTCTTATACAGTGAGATCTATATAGAGACAAAATTACTCTATCAGACCAAGTAAGTATCAAAGTCAGTCCTCATCTTCTGAGTTTTACATTTCCTATCTCTTTGAATTCATCTTCTAGCTATCTGAAGGGCATTTGAAGTGGATTTCTGGTTTCTGTTGGTTACATTGAGTGATAATGCTGACTGAAATTATTTTTTGGTGAAAGGTTATTGGCAGAAATTGTAGTGCTCCTGAAATGCTGCTACAGGCTGTTAAGAATCTGGATTAAAAAAGAATGAAATAGCTCAGGATGTCAGTGTTCACTATTAAAATACATTTTAAATCTTTCCAGAGTTCTTATTCACAATGAATTTCATACATGGCATAAAAGTATTCTATTTCTGGTGTCTCAATTCCTGTATAATGCTTTTATTTGTAGCAAACATCTCAACATTTTTTTCTTATTATTAAATTTATGGAGATGATATTGGTTAACAAAATTATAAAGGTTTTAGGTGCACAAATCCACAACACATCTGTACATTATATTATGTGCTCACTGCCCTAAGTCAAGTCTTCATCTCTGTCCATCATCATTTCTCTCCCCTATACCTTCTTCATCCACCAATTCCACAATCACCACACTATTGTCAGGGTCCATAAGTTTCTTCTATTTTTCATCTTTTTTTACTCAAACCCTCCAATCCCCTTCCAGCCTCCTAGCACCTCAACTCTCCTCACAGTTCTCAGCCTGCACTCTATGAGTCTGTCTCTATTTTAAAATCCTCAAAATTTAATTGAATGAAATAAAATGTTAGTGAGCATTTCTCTCCTCAATTCAAATGTTCAGGTAGATGTGTTCATAAAGTTTTAAAATAAATTATTAAATAAGTAATTATTTAAGCATTTTGAGATATAAAATAAAAATAAAACTGATTCCTGAGAAAATTATAATGGGAGAAAATATACATATGTATAATAAAATATTGTTTTACTCCATATTAAAAAATGGTGCTGGGCATACAGAAAATGAGAAATCAAACTTATCTTCTTGTTTAAATGGTCACCCATGAAGTCTGATATAAAAAATTATAAAAAGATATGCCAGCTCCCAGATAACAGCTTCACAGGTTGCCTCATTGTCATTGAACAAAATATTCACATACTACATGGCTTTATATTTCACATCTTTTAGTACCCTTCTAATTGCTCTAATGACATTAAACTCTTTAGTCAACAGAACCAAAAATCAACACTACAACGATTGAAATTTCTTTTGAGAGCCAAATTTTTAAAACTTAAACTATATAGGTAGGTACATTGCTATTAATTAGTATACTCCTAAGCTGGCCCAAGAATCTTTGCACTCAAGGGGGCAAAGAGCCGCATGTGGCTCATGAGCTGCGGTTTGCAGGCCAACACTCTAACCTCTTTATTTTTATCCAGCCTATTCATTAGATTATGTAAGTCATTTTTCTTGAAAAATAACAATATTTATTATTCTTTTTATTGCTTTTTAATTTATTGATTGATTCATTAATGATATTCTTTACTTTATTTGGTCTTTTTTTGTGTGACAGAGGCATGAAGAGGGACAGACAGACAGGAAGGGAGAGAGATGAGACGCATCAGTTCTTCCGTGCGGCTTCTTAGCTGTACATAGACTGCTTTCTTATATGAGCCTTGCCAGGACAAAGCAGACCAGGGTGCTACAGCAGAGTGAGTGACCACTTGTATAAGCTACCAACTTTGAGTTCAACCAGTGACCTTGGGCTTCAAGCTAGTAACTTTGGGCTTCAAGTCAGTGACTATGGGTCATGTCTAAGATCCCACACTCAAGCCAGTGACCCCGCGCTCACGCTGAATGAGACCGTGCTCAAGCTCGCGACCTCAGTGTTTTAAACCTGGGTCCTCGGCGGCCCACTCTAATGCTCTTTTCACTGTGCAACTGCCTAATCAGACTGTATTTGGTCCTTAGTTTCTCCTTTTGTTTGCTAAACCTCTTGACATATTGAATTTGATATTTATTAATTTATCCTACAATATCAATAAGTTATGACAAACTTCTTATCATTCCACTATATATATATTGAACTTTGCCTTTTTGACACAGATAGTGTAATGAGTTGAATTGTGCTTTTCCCAAAATATGTGTGCAAATCCTAATCCTCAGAACTTGTGAATATGATCTTATTTTTAAAAATAGTCTTTGCACATATAATTAAGATTTGTAAGATAAGATTATTCTGGATTAGTCTGATCCTTAAATAATGGTGTGTCTTTTTTAAAGAAGAGAAGTAAGAAGACACACAGAAGGTGAAGGCCATATGAAAACAAAGACAGAGATAGAAATTAGGCTGAAAGCACAACCAAATGATACCTGAGCATAACAGAAACTCAGAAACTGGAAGAAGAAAGAAAGAATTGTCTCCTAGGTCTTTCAGAGGAAGAGGGGGTCATGAGTAGATGAACAAATTTAAAAGAATTGGTACTATATATATGAATACATACTAGATGAGAGTCAGGAACCTATGGCTTGCGAGCCAGATATAGCTCTTTTGATGGCTGCATCTGGCTCGCAGACAGATCTTTAATAAAAAAAATAATAAGGTTAAAAATATAAAACATTCTCATGTATTACAATCCATTCATTTCTTACCACTCATGTTCATGGTTGCGGGTGGCTGGAGCCAATCACAGCTGTCCACCGGGACAAGACCAAATTTGTATTGGATAATGCGTAAGGTACACGGGTTGTTGTGAGGTCAGGAAGTAAACTTCCCTCCTTTTAATCAAGTAATCAGCTAGCTAGTGCAGAAACCCTTTTGATGAAGAAGATGGCTAAAACAAAAATGATGAGGAGTATCGTACTTTTCAGCAGGAATGGAAAGAAGAATTCGCCTTTGTGAAAGAGCAGGTTCCACAGCGTGTCTAATATGCAATGATAAAATTGCATCGATACAATGGTCAAATGTAAAGCGACACTTCGAAACATGCCATACGACATTTGCATCAAAATATCTAGCAGGAGACAGCGGGAAGAAAGCATGTCAAGAGCTACTGTGCAGAGTGCAAGCTAGTCAGCAGCAACTCTGGGTTTGGACCCAACAAGGTGACTGGAATTCGGCTAGCTTTGCTGTTGCTTTAGCAATTGTGAGAAATGGAAATCCATTGACAGATGGGGAATATGCCAAAACATTCATGCTTGATGTTGCCAATGAACTTTTTGACGACTTTTCCGATAAAGACAAGATAAACAAATAAAAGACATGCCTCTGTCGGCAAGAACTGTTCATGATCGTACCATAATGATGGCAAATCAAATTGAGGCAACATAAGTGAAGGACATAAATGCAGCACTATTCTTTTCTCTCACTTTGGATGACTCAACAGACATAAGCCAGTTCAGAGTGATTGCAAGGTATGCTGTCAGTGACACACTACGTGAGGAAAGTCTTGCTGTTTTGTATGAAAGAGACAACAAGAGGGGAAGATTTATTCAAATCTTTCACTGAATTCACTAAAGAAAAATATCTACTGATGGATAAACTTATTTCAGTGTGTACTGATGGTACTCCATGCATGGTGGGGAAAAAACAGGATTTGAAGTGCTTCTTCATGAACATAAAAAGAGACCCATCCTAAGTTTTCACTGCATCCTACATCAGGAGACACTTTGTGCTCAGATGTGTGGTGAGCAGCTTGGTGAGGTGATGTCGCTGGTCATTCGGGTGGTCAACTTTATTGTTGCCCAAACTTTACAGATTTTTTTTTATAGAGACAGAAAGAGAGTCAGAGAGAGGGATAGATAAGGACAGACAAACAGGAAAGGAGAGAGGTGAAAAACATCAATTATTAGTTTTTTGTTGCCGTTGCGACACCATAGTTGTTCATTGATTGCTTTCTCACATGTGCCTTGACCGCGGGCCTTCAAAATACCGAGCAACCCCTTGCTGGAGCCAGCGACCTTGGGTTCAAGCTGGTGAGCTTTTGCTCAAGCCAGATGGGCCCGTACTCAAGCTGGCGAGCTCGGGGTCTCAAACCTGGGTCCTCCGCATCCCAGTCCGACGCTCTATCCACTGCGCAACCACCTGGTCAGGCTGTTGATCAAGCTTTAAATTATTGCCAATTTAAAACTGCTGGATGAGTTTGGGAATAATTATCCTGGTCTGCTTCTGCACAGCAATGTGTGTGTTGGTTGTCAAGAGGAAAGGTGCTCAGCCATTTTGTGGCTTGTTTGAGCAAAATCTGGACTTTTCTTGAAATGAAAAACATCGAGCATCCTGAGTTAGCTAACACTGAGTGACTCCTGAAGTTCTACTATCTCATGGATATGAATTAACATCTGAACAAGCACAATGTGAAAATGCAAGGCGTTAGAAATACAGTCTTATCCCTTCAACAAGTAGTGTTTGCATTAGAAAACAAGCTGGAACTCTTCATTGCTGACATTGAAACAGGTCTTTTACTACACTTTGAAAAACTTGGAGAGTTTAAAGATGCATGCACAGCAAGTGACCCTGCTCAACATCTTGATCTCCAGTAACTAGCGGGCTTCACATCTAATCTCATGCAGTCATTCAAAACACACTTTGGAGAATTTTGTGAGTGCACTCATCTTTTTAAGTTCATCATTCATCCACATGAGTGTGCAGTGGACAGTGCTGACCTGAGTTACATCCCTGGTGTTCCTGTCAGAGATTTTGAGCTACAAGCTGATGACCTGAAAGCCTCAGACATGTGGGTGAATAAGTTCAAGTCACTAAATGAAGATTTGGAAAGACTTGCACGACAGCAAGCAGAGTTGGAGAGCAAACACAAGTGGGAGAAATGAAAATACTTCAACCCGCAGACCAGCTGATTGTCAAAACTTGGAACATGCTTCCCATCATATACCACACACTGCAGCATGTGAGTATTGCTGTACTGACAATGTTTGGCTCTACGTGTGCATGTGAGCAGTCTTTCTCACATCTAAAGAACGTTAAGGCCAACGTATGATCACATTTAATGGATGGAAGTATCAACTCCTCCATAAAGCGTAACCTCACCACTTATCAACCAGACTACAAAGCCATCAGCAAAACAATGCAGCACCAGAAGTCGCATTAATGGTAAGAAGTACTTTAATCATTATTGGTTAGTAATAGCATAACAACATCATTAAAAAGAATTCAGAGACTTACTGTACTTTATAAGTGTTGGTCTTACATAAAATGCACACATTTACTTGTATTTAGTGTTAAACATATTGTATGGCTCTCACGGAATTACATTTTAAAATATGTGGCATTCATGGCTCTCTCAGCCAAAACGGTGCCTGAGCCCTGTACTAGATTAAAAACACTCTGACATCAGTAATCAAAAGGCACTCCCGGCTACACATTGTGAGATAATAAATTTCTCTAATTTTAAGGCATTGAATTTATATTTATTTGTAATGGCAGCCACACAATACTCACAGATACTCCATGTCTTAGGACTATTATTGAAAAGTCCACCTTTCCTTACATTTGTTCGTTGTCAAATATCAGAAGTCCTCATTTGCATGAATCTGTTTTTGTTCTGTCCAATGTCTTCTAGGCTTCCTGCCTTACTAAGGGTGATAAAAGTTAAAAAATACTTATGAAGTTTACAACCCAGGAATACAGGCCCATTTAAATGCTAAGATGTAATTATAATACTTTTTATAATCAATTATTTTATTTATGATTTTAATTTATTGTGTTTGCATAGATTCAAGTGTCCCACCAAATATATCTTCTTCCACCCCCGTGTTCACCTCACTTCTCCCTTTAGTCCCCTCCTACAATGCCTTCCCCCTTCCCTCTAGAATTTGCTGTCCTTTTCTCTATAATGCTGTATTATGTATATATAGTTTCACTAATCTCTTTTCTTCTCTGATCCCATCTTCTCTTCCACTTTCCCTCTGACTGCTTTCCGTCTGGTCCCATTTCATTCCACCTCTGCCTCTGTTCCATAGCTCAGTTCACATTGTCATTGGATTCTTCAAATGAATGAGATCATATGACATTTTTCTTTCTCTGCCTGGTTTATTTCACTTAGCATGATAGTTTCCAGGTCCATTCATGTTATTGCAAAAGGTACGATTTTCTTCATCCTTTGGCTGCATAGTATTCCATTGTGTATATGTACCACAGCTTTTTAACCCACTCATCCACTGAAGAACAGGATGGCTGTTTCAAGATCTTGGCTACTCTAAGCAATACGGCAATAAACATGGGGGTTCATTTCTTCTTTTGAATCAGTGATTTGGTATTCATAGGATATATTTCTAAAAGTGCGATGGCTGGGTCAAAGGGCAGTTACATTTTTAAGTTTTGGAGGAATCTTTATATTTTTTTTCACAGTGACTGCACCATTCTGCATTGCCAACAACAGTGCAGGAGGGTTCCCTTTTCTCCACATCCTCGCCAGCACTTATTCTGTGTTGTTTTGTTAATGAGTGCCATTCTGACTGGTATGAGGTGATATCTCATTGTGGTTTTAATTAGCATCTCTCTAATGATTAGTGATGTTGAACATTTTTTCCATCTGCTTATGGGCCATCTGTATGTCCTCTTTGGAGAAGTGTTTATTCTCCCCCCCCCCCATTGTTTGATTGGATTGTTTATCCTCCTGGTGTTGAGTTTTAGAAGTTCTTTATAAATTTTGGTTATTAACTCTTATCAGCCTGACCAGGCGGTGGCGCAGTGGATAGAGCGTAGGACTGGGATGCAGAAGACCCAGTTTCGAGACCCTGAGCTCGCCAGCTTGAGCTCAGGCCCATCTGGCTTGAGCAAAAAGCTCGCCAACTTGGACCCACAGTCACTGGTTCCAGCAAGGGGTTGCTCAGTCTGCTGAAGGCCCTCGGTCAAGGCACATGTGAGAAAGCAATCAATGAACAACTATGGTGTCACAATGGCAATGAGAAACTAATAATTGATGCTTCTCACCTCTCTCTGTTTCTGTCTGTCTGTCCCTATCTATCCCTCTCTCTGACTCTCTCTCTCTGTCCCTATAAATAAATAAAATAAAATAAAATAAATAAAATAAACCCTTATCAGACGTTTTGGCAAATATATTCTTCCATTGTCTGGGTTGTCTTTTTATTTTGTTAATGGTGTCTTTTGCTGTGAAAAGCTTTTTAGGTTCATATAGTCCCACTTGTTCATCCTGTCCTTTATTTCACTTGCCCGTGGAGATAAATCAGCAAAAATATTGCTACAACAGATATCAGAGAGTTTACTGCCTATGTTTTCTTCCAATATGTTTATGGTTTCACGACTTACATTTAAGTCTTTTATCTATTTTGAGTTTACTTTTGTGAATGGTGTAAGTTGGTGATCCAGTTTCATTTTTTTGCAAGTACCTGTCCAATTTTTCCAACAGCATTTCTTAAAGAGACTGTCTTTACTCCATTGTATGCTATTACCACCTTTGTCAAATATCAATTGTTCATATTGGTGTGGGTTTATTTCTGGGTTCTCTGTTCTGTTTCATTTATCTGTATGCCTGTTCTTATTCCAGTACAAAGCTGTTTTGAGTATAATGGCCTTGTAGTATAACTTGATATCAAAAAGTGTGATACCCCCCACATTATTTTTTTTTCAGGATTGCTGAGGCTATTCATGTTCTTTTTTGGTTCCATATAAATTTTTGAAATATTTGTTCTATATTTTTAAAACATGTCATTGGTATTTTAATAGGAATTGCATTGAATTTATAGATTACTTTGGGTAATATAGACATTTTAAGAATATTTATTCTTTCTATTCATGAACACGATATATGCTTGCACTTGTTTGTATCATTCTTGATTTCATTATTTTATAATTTTTATCATATCTTTATTATTGTTTTATAATTTTCTGAGTACAAGTCTTTAACCTCTTTGGTTAACTTTACTCCTAGGTACTTTATTTTTTTTTGTTGCGATAGTGAAGGGGATTGTTTTCTTAATTTCTCTTTCAGACAATTCATTGTTGGTGTATAAAAATACTACTGATTTTTGAATATTGATTTTATATTCTGCCACCTTGATGAAATTATATATCAGGTTCAGTAGTTTTTTGACTGAGACTATGGGTGTTCTATGTACAGTATTGTATCATCTGCAAATAATAATAGTTTTTTTTCTTTGATCCAGTAAGGCTATCTTTTAATTTTGAAGGAGAAATAAAAAACTTTCCAGACACACACACAAAACAACTCAAGGAATTCATTACAACCAAACCAATGCTACAAGAAATGTTAAGGGGCCTGCTGTAAATAGAACATAGGGGAAAAATCTAGTAAAAGAGGAATGTAGATTTAAAAAATAAAATGGCAATAAACAACTATATGTTAATAATAACCTTTAATGTAAATAGATTAAATGCTCCAATAAAAAGACAAGGTAGCTGCATGGATAAAAAAAACTGGACCCATACATATGCTGTCTATAAGAGACCCACCTCAAAAGAAAAGATACACATAGACTGAAAGTAAAGGGATAGAAAAATATATTTTATGCAAATGGAAATGAAAAAATAGCTGGGACAGCAATACTTATATCTGACAAAATAGACTTTAAAACAAAGGCTATAGTAAGGAATAAAGAAGGTCACTACACAATGATAAAGGGAGCAATCCAACAGGAAGATATAAACATTATAAATATCTATACACCTAATATAGGAACATCTAAATATATAAAGCAGATTTTGATAGACATCAAGGGGAGATCAATAGCAATACTATAGTAATAGGAGATTTTAATACCCCAATAACATCAGTGGATAGATTCTCAAGTAAGAAAATTAACAGAAAAAGCAGACCTAAAGGACACATTAGATCAACTGGATTTAATAAATATCTTTATAACCTTTCACCCTGAAGCAGCAGAATATACATTCTTTTCAAGTGCTCATGGTACGTTCTCTAAGATAGACCATATGTTAGGACACAAAACGAGTCTCATAATAATTTAATTATAAAAATGGCCCCTCCCACACACCTTTCAATACATCAACACTGCTCCAGTATAACTGAAGTGTGTCAGAAGTTATAGGCCTAAAGAAGCAAACTCTAAGTAAAAATTAAAGTAGTCTGAAGAAAATAGGAAAGAAAAAAAGAAAAAAAGAAAGACATGACACCATGGAATTTAAAGCCTCTAGCAAATAGAGCTATAGCAAACATTGACAGAGTCTCAATGCTCAGATAAACATGAGCATTGAGACTCTGTCAAATTTTTAGTAGAATTCAGAAAATGTTCATGAGTTTAAATTTTAATAAAAGATGATTTCACACTTGAAAGAATAGGAGCAAAATGTTTTTGGAAGATATGTTAAAGCACAAAATAATTGAATCTTGAAGATTGTAGAATGAATATATTTTATACCCCGGAGGTCCAATCTTTCTGCTTAGGGTAGATATTATAAATACTTGTTACCTACTGCCTTTTATAAGGCTACCAGAACAAAAGTTTACTGGAAAAATAAGTTGTTGTCCAGAAAAAAGATGAAGTAAGAAAAATGTAATAAGTAATTAAATTGATAAAAATGTTAACAGAAATATAGTATTTTTTTAAAAAAAGAGAAAAGCAAAATAAAAAATAATAACATAAAAAAGAAAGCAGGTTAGAACAATTCTGATAAAACCTATAGTTGAAAACAATGACTAAGCACATACAAATAATATATAAAAGTATTAATGAAATGAAAGCAAGTATAAATTCTGGTATTAGCTTCAAAGATGACTTACAATGATCTCTGCCTCCTGGGATTTGTTCCCTTGTGCCAATCCTTCCTGTATTGTATGTTCTTGACATAGTGACTTGCTTCTAATAAAAATATATAGATGGCAAAGTGATAGATGTCACCTCCAAAATAGGTTATGAAAGACAGATGGCATCTCTCTTCTTCCCTCCTCTCTCTTTGACTCTCTCTGATTCTTCTCATTTGCTGTTACTAATGAAGAAAACTGCTATGATGTGAGTTGCCTTATGGAGATACCTGTGTGACAATAAACTGATGATAGCCTCCAGCCAAAAGCTAATAGAGAACTGAGACCCTCAGTTCAAAGGCTTAAAGGATCTAAATCTTGACAACAATCTCACAAGCCAGCTGGAAAGTGGCTTCTCCTTTAACTTTGAGATGAAATCAGCTCAGGCTGATACCTTGGGAGAGACCCTGAGCCGTATGTTCAACTACATTGTACCCAGATTCCTGACCCACAGAAACTATAAGATAATAATTATTATTTTTTAAACCACTATGTTTTAAGGCAATTTGCTACTCTGTGATATATAAATAAGGAGAATAACAGATAAGTCATTTACTTTTAAATAAAGCAAGTCATTTTTCTCAACTCAGTAGCATAAAACCATCATAAATTTTCAATCTGGCTCCTTAAAACCGAGGCATTTACAATGGCTTTCTAAAACTCAAATCATCACAAACTCAACTTCTAACATTTGACTTTCTGAGGACTTCATCAAGGAAAACATTCTCAAAATGAATTATTTGAAAATTATATGATCCTTAAGCTCTTTAACTCATTCCAGTGTTTTTATTTTTATTTTATTTTTTTAACATTCTTCCCTTTGTACAGGTGCAGAGGGCATCTATCTTTCTTGCCGTAAATTCTGGTTGCTTTTATGAGAATTCTGATTAGCAGAGGATAGTGGAAGTAAGGCTTTGTAACTTCTATGGATATTAAAAAATCATAATTCTACATGTATTTTTGTCATGTTCTCTCTAGGAAAGGCCATAAACCATGTAAAAATTGTGATCACCATGAGATTGCAATGTTGGAGAGGCCATGTGTAAATAATCTGTTAAATAACTCCAGCTGAGCTTTCGGCTGTCACTTAGATTTAATCGCTAGCCCCTTGTTTAAACCACCTTTGAGCCCAAATCATTTGAGCTTTCAGATGATTGTAGCCACATCCAACATCTGAAACATGAAAGTCTAAGCAGGAACCACCCACTAGACTATTAAAAGATTTCTCAGTCACAAAGTGGTGACCAAGATAAAATGGTTGTTTTTAGCTGCTAAATTTTAAGGTAATTTATTTTGCTGCAATAATAACCCAAGAGAGTGGCTTCTTCAAGCAGTTTTTATATTTGTCTGTGGATACAATTTGTTTTTAAGTTAAGCTTGAATGTTGTCTTTCTTCATTTGATCTGTATTCTGTTTTTATGATGGTGCACACACATTCAATAGAAACACCAGTAAATAAAAAAAAAATTAAAGATGCAGTATATTTTTAATTAATGGACAAACAATTAAGGATACTCTTTTAAAATTGAGTCTACTTTTGATGAAAACTTAGCTATCGCCATACAGAATGAATGATTAGATTAACTGAATCAAAATTTTTTTGAGTCAGTGTCACTCACATGACTTCATAGGTGTGCTTCGTCTAAATATATTTTTTATTCTCTACATATAACAATTCTACCATAAATTGTGTTTTATGTATTATTATAAGTTTAGTAATTCTTGGTGTATCAAGGTTTAATGCTCCTTTTTTACTATAAAATACTTTCACTTTCTATACCTATAAAGACCCCCCACAATATGCTCCTATATGGTTGTTAAGCACATGATTTTGTACAACCTTAAATTCCTTTTTAAGAAAAAACAATAATAAAGTTGACTGGAAAGGTACAAAATATATTTTAGTGTGATATATAAATTCTACATCTTGCCTGGATTGATGGTTAAACAGTTGTATATAATTTCAAAAATCTTCTAACTATATACTTAAAGTTTGTGCATTTTATTATATGTAAATTATGTTTCAGTAAAATGAATTTAAGCTCTAGGACAAAATACATAATTTTGAATACAAATAATATATTATTACATTTGTGTGTTTTCCTAAATTGACTTCAATTAAAATTTCTTTGTGTATTGTTTGAAGTCTGCAGTAAATAGATGTCAATAAAAAAGATAACTAAAATAATAATTACATATTTGTGTGTGTGTGTGTGTGTAAATATGTTATCCATAAGTGTGTGATTTTGATAAAGGAAAAACAACAGTATAGTGTTTCCCTCAATTCCAACCCCAAATCCCAGGATTTAACAATAATTGAAATGTATTAGGAAGAGGTTAAAAACAAAACAACAACAAATGAAAAGACTTACAGTAAAAGTAGAAGAAGTGTCTAATAGAGAATAAGAGAATATGTCCCTTGGTGAAAGAAAACAAAAGAAGAAAGGTATTGACAATCATGATCGAACAGGGAGTGAACAGATAGAACAAATTCCAGAACTTATTCTCCAGTTTCCTAATAGCCCCAGTCCCAACTTAACATTGACCACAGTCAACAAGAAGGTAGGGAGTCTGAAAGCCTATTTTCTAGATGAATGTTATTAATCTGTTCATCTCCTGACCTTCAATTCCCCTATCAAGTGATAGAGTTCATTCTTACCATCCTTTTGAATCTTCCCTGGTGTTAGTGACAGCTTCATAAACAGAACACTCCAAAAATAACTCTGAGACTTTTAAAGTTAGGTTATAAAGAATCTTAAAACTTTTCAGGTAGTATTTTTTATTTGTTGTTTGTTTTGAGATAAAAGAATTTTCTATTATTTCCATTAGAGACATAAGATTATATATATATATATATATATATATATATATATATATATATATATTATATATATATATATATATTATATATATATATATATAATATATATATATATATATTTAAACATCATTGAATATATAATCCTAGGAGTTTGAGAGTTGAATTAAAACCTTAGTTTTTGAATTAATAGTTATGTGATGAATGGAAAATTTATTTAAAATTTTAGAGTCTCATATTTTTTATTACAAAATAAAAATGACAATAATTACTTAATAGTGTTGCTCTATGGGCCAAATTGATTTCCCATGTTTGTCTTAGCCCCAGAAGCAATAATTTGTACCTTCTCTCTAAATGAAATCAGCTATAAGCAATGATTTACATGGCACATTTTACTCCTTAAAATTTGTGCCTTTTTGAAAGATAGGGCTAGAGACATATATATTTTCTTATTTTTTTCTTCATATTGTCTCACTGGTAGACTAGGAATTTTGGTAAATAAAAATTTTAATTCAATTTTTCTTACATGTGCAAATTATAGAAAGGCAACAACATGGTTTACTGTAAATCCTTGATGAATTATAAAACTTAAGTCATGTCATAATTTTACTTTTTCATCTTTGTTTTCTTTCTTTTAAAAAAATTATTTTAGTTTTTTATTCAGGCTTACAATTCTGTAAGACACCAACTGTGTATTGTATTGTATGTTTCTCACCCTAAGTCGAGTCTCTTTCTATCACAATTTATGTCCCTTTTGCCATCTTCTTCCTCCTTGACTCCCTTTCCTTCTTGTAATCCTCATACTATTGTCTGGGTCTGAGTTTTTGTTTTTGCTTAATCCTTTCATTTTTTTCCTTTTCTTGTTATAAATATATTCAAAATGTTTTATTTTATTGGTTTGTTATAAAGCATTACATGATACAAAATACAACTGTATGTAAATAATCCTATAAGAAAATGATGAAATAAAATGTTACATAAATCATAGTATACTATGCAGCTATAAAAATGTGATGTATTCATGATTGATATTTAGTTATATGCACAACTAAGCCATGTCAGTTTCTTCATGCTAATATATGTTCTTACCAGAGTGACCATTATGTTCGACATAATGCTGGGTTGCAATGTCTCTATGTACATAACTGGCAGTTTATCCATGTTAGATACAAAAATAAAGCAAGTTATTACATGTGCATTTTGAAAACACAGTAAAGCAAACCCTACATATTATCTGTATAAACTTACATATGATTAAATAAACCTTTATAAAATTGTTAAAAGAGACAATTCAATTTGATTAGGTTGGACTAATTATTGATATTTTTTAATTGAATGATAGATATTATATATAAAGTTGCACAGATTCTCATAATATTATTTTATTCTAGAAGAAGTTAATTTTATATTTTCAACCATATAATTTATTCCCTTGTACTCTTCATTGAGGAGAGGATAGTGTATATTTGGTTTGCTCTCACATCTAGGTGATAACTTTTCTGGTGCCATCTTTAGTTTGTTACAAGGCTTACTGCTTTGCAGTCAAATCTATTTTTTTACAACAACATCCTGAGATTATTACTTTCTCTGTTTATGTTTTGTTTAATTTTCTATTGTTGAGCAAAGGTTGCCACAAATTTAGCAGTTTAAGTAACACACATTTATTCAACAATAAGAAAACAAATAATCCCGTTGAATTATAAGCAAAGCCCTAAAGTGACACCACACCAATGAAGGTAACCAATAATAAGTATGTGAAAAGATGTTCAGCATCATATTTTAATAGGTAATTACAAGATAAAACTGCAGTGAGACACCATTGCACATTTATTACAATGGTCAAATCCAAAAACTGACTAGAAAAGTTGGCAAGAGTTGAGCAACAAGATATGTCATCTATTGCTGCTAAGAATGCAAAATAGTACTGCTGCTTTGGGAGACAGGGCAGCGGTTTCTTACTAAACTAAACATATGACTTTATCAATTGTGGTACTTGGTATGTAATCAAGTGACCTGGAAATATTATATCTATACAAAACCTGTGCATGAATAACAACTTTATTTATGAATTGCTAAAACCTAAATGTCCTTCAGGCCCTGGCCGGTTAGCTCAGTCAGTTGGAGCATCATTCTAAAACCCCAAGGTTGCGGGTTCAATCCCTGGTCAGAGCATATAAGCAAAGTGACCAAGAAATGCCCAAATAAATGGATAAAAAACAAATTAATGCTCATCTCTCTCTTCTTCCCTCTCTCTAAAACTTATCAGCCAATCACTAAAAAGAAAAATGTCCTTCAGTAGGTCATTGGATGAATAAACTGTGGTACATTAATGCTAGATAATATTATTTAGTATTAAAAAAAGAGCTATCAAGCCACAACAAAAATATATTGCTAAATGAAAGAAGCCAATGTGAAAATGTTATGTACTATATGGTTCAAACTATGGTAGTCCAGAAAAGAAAAAAAATATATAGAGAAATGAAAAAGACTAGTGCTTTTCAGGACTAAAGAATTGGGAGAAATGAGTAGTTGAAAGATAGGAAATTTTTAGAGCAGTGAAACTTTTCTGTTTGATACAGTCACTGTGAATGCATGTCACAGAATGTGTTATACAAGGGACGAGCCTTAATGTAAGCTATGTACTTTTGTTAATGATACTATTCTGTCAATATTGGGTCATTTGTAACAAATGCACCACACTACTGCAAATTCATAAAAATAGGGAAAAATGAGAAATGGGCTGTGAGAGAGTATATAGGAACTCTCTATACTTTGTCCTTAAATTTTCTGTACACCTAAAACTGCTCAACAAATAAGATATATTTTAAAGTGCGCATTTATTATTTCACAGTTTTTAAAAGGTTGAGAATCTAAGCACAGCTTGTTGGTCCTATTTGGAATCTCACATGGCTGCAATCAACATATCTTCCAGGCAGTTTTCACATTTGGAAGCTTGACTGAGAAAGATCCACTTCCCTACTCATTCAGATTTCTAACAGATTGATAATTCATTTCTTTCTGGCAGTGTGACTTGAAATAAAAAAAAAAAAGTCCCAACTGCTTAATGACTGTGGGTTGTTGAACAGGCAACTCTCCTAGATGTTCCTTACCACCATGACCACTTTCTTCATTAAAACCAGTGAGAGAGTCTCTAGAATAAGTTTTCTAAATAGACAAAGTTTTATATAATATAAAGTAATTTTAACAATGACATTCTCTTATTTTTGCTATATTTTATTGTGTAGAAAGAAATCACAAATCTCACCCATATTCAAGGAAGGAGCTATTACAAGATGATGAATACCAAAGCATGGATCATGGAGCAGAGGTAACATCAAGGTTTCTCTATAATCTTATTTTAACCTTTTGTCAGTTGTCTTCTTCTTGGTTTCTCTCTCAGTGATTGGTTTCTAACTCTAGGCACACAAATTAAGGATCATTTTCTGTCTTGAGGGGAAATTGTGTGCAAGATATTGAGGGGTTTTTCTCTCAGTCTTCTTTCTCTGTAATATCAGACCCTCAGTTCCTGACTTCCTTGGTAGCACTGAAATCTGGCTTGTTTACTCAGCCCAAAGATGGTGCTAGACCCACAAGTTGCCTAATTCTGTTTATCCTTTAAGAATTGACTGTGAGTCTTAAGACTCTGAGTGCCTTTATGCAGCATAAGGTCCAATGCCAAGAGAGGAATAAAAGAGTGGTGCATGCCACCTCATCTCAATACCGTTTTCCTTCAGTGGCAAGCAGAATAATCTTCCCTAAAGATGTTTATTTCTTAATTTTTGAAATCTGTATGTTTCCTTTTGTGACAAAAGGAATTTGGAGGCTTGAATAGGTTAAACATTTTGAAATGGGAGATTATCCTGGACTATCTGGGTGAGGTCAATGTAATTATAAGGGTCTACATAAAAGGGATGCAAGAGTGTGAGAGTCAGAGAAGGAAGATGTGAAGACAAAACCAGGAGTTCGAGTGACTGCTTGCTGAAAGGAGATCACTAAGGATTGTGAGCGTACTATTGGAGCAGGAAAGGAAAGGAAATAGAATCTCCCCTAGAGCTTCCAGAAGGAGTGCAGCTCTGCTAACACCTCGATTTTAACCCCATAGGACTCAGTTTGGATTTATCTTCAGAACTGTAACATAGTACATTTTTATTATTTTAAACTAATACATTTGCGGTATTTTGTTACAGTGGCAACAAGAATTGTATGCATGCTCTGTCTAGGGTATTGGCTCCTCAGGTCCAGCTATGCTGCTTTTTGCTATCTCTTTCCTTCTCGCTCTCTCTTCTTTATGCAGCTTTTTGGTCATTTTCAGAAGGTTAATCAAATATCAGCTATTTCTTTACATTGAAAGTGGAAGTCTCAGATAAAATCAATGTTCACAAGTAATCCATCTCATAATTATTGCAATATGTTTCTTCACTTTATTCACCTACAAAAATGGGGATAATAATAACTACTTCACCACAAGACACGAATTTAAGTTTAAACTATAGCCACCATGCAGCATTGAGATATAAATGCTGAGATGTTAGTTTTGCAGTAAGGTTTGCCAGTGAAGTGACAGAGCTATGTCAGAGTTTGAAAAATTAAAATGCATGACTCAGTAAAATAAAAATTTTTCCCTACTCATTGTCCTCAAAAGGCATCTGTGAATAGATAAAAACAAAGCTGAGAAACTATAGAACACAAAGAATACTATAAAATATTATGAAGCTTTCAGGATATCAAAGACTGATAACATGATGTGATTCTGCATTACTGTAAAAAATGTAATTATGATAAATCACTATGGAGAATAAATCTACAGAAAGCACGCATATAATTTTGTATTTGTAATTTTTACTCTGCTTTGAAATTTATTATATAAAATCAATACACTGTATTCCTCCTAAGGGCAAAAAAACCCCAGTAACTTTAACAGTAACTTTAAACACTCTAAATTATTGCCATGCATATTCTAAGCTTTGAGAAAATTATGATTAAATTAAGTAAAACTGTAAAGTTCTATAAATATAAAAAGTAATATTTTTTCTTAGTATCATGTTAAAACTGAAGTAATTTTTATACTACTATACTTTGAAAATTAGCAGTCCTTGTATAATGTAGATGAGAACCAGAAAATTTAAATAATGAGAACATAAGAGTTCCCTGCCAAACTAAATAATAGAGAACTGATTGTAATTAAGAGGAGTACGTCTATGGATGAACATGGGGTGAAGATACTTGCATTTGAAATTATGTGAATACAAAAAGATAAAAAGCAGAATATGAACAAATTGTCATTCTGAATTAAAAATGTGTAAAGTGCTTGAAATATTAATAATTAATAAATATATGTGTCCAATAGTCAACATAAATATTTTAAAAACTATTTTCTGGACTTAAAATACTATTCAAATATTAAAATTGTATTTGCTTGACTCACACTGAAGAGTCTCTATTTTTTCTTCTCAACTGGCCTATATCATTTTTCAGTTCTTTAGGACATAGAATATTTTCCCTTAACTAAAAATATGCAAAATAAATAAATTCTTCAATTTTCTTATTAAAAATATTCAGAAAGACAATAAGAATTGTTTATATTGTTATTATTGCTAGAAAGCCCTTTAAAAAATGATTACTTAAATTAATGCTATTTTGAATATTATCCCCTTCACACACCTGACCTGTGGTGGCGCAGTAGATAAAGCATTGACCCGTAATGTTGAGGTCACCTGTTCGAAACCCCAGGCTTGCCAGGTTAAGGCATATAGAGAAGCAACTATAAGTTGATGCTTGCCTCTGTTCTTCTCGCCTTCTCTTTCCCTCTCTCCTCTCTCTGAAAATCAATGAATAAACAAAACTTAAAAAAAAACACTTTTAAAAATAAACTATTTTTTAAAAAGAATAATATCCCCCATATTGTATCAGTTATATGTTCATATTCTACATTTTTATATTGTATTTCATTTACCTGTACTCTAGTGATCATGTGACTGCACATTTCCAAAATGCAAAATTCTTTCAGGCCATGTGTTATTTTATTATTATTTCTAAGACTTTATTTATTCATTTTAGTGAAGAAAGAAAGAGGAGGTAGAAGAAGCAGGAAATATCAACTCCCATATGCGCCTTGACCAGGCAAGACCAGGGTTTTGAACCAGCGACCTCAGCATTCCTGATCAACGCTTTATCCACTGCGCCACCACAGGTCAGGAAAGACCATGTGTTCTTTTAAATTGTACCTATAAGTCTAATAATTTTTTACAAGGGTCACTCCATCAGTTTGCCTTCTATTAATTTTCAATTCATATAATGGAATATATATATATATATATAATTTGAAAATGTTTTCCTGAAGTTTCCCATTTACTCTTTTAATATAGACACATGCATGTGATTCATATGTTGGCTTTCCTTCTTACTTCAGGTCTCTCTCTTAAGGTCATTGCCATATTTTTAAATAAAAATGTGTATATTGATTCTTTTCTGACTAAAATGAATAAAGTTATTTTACTTGTAATTCTACCTGTACAGGTGGTAAATGTCTTGATTCTCATTGTATTACCAATAAAGTTTAGTTTATGAACAAGAAATATCTTTATATGGGTTGCTGTTGCCTGGCAACATCTGGAGAAAGCTATCTGTGAGCTAGTGAAAACACCAGCGCAGCATTGTCTGGTAAGTCCCCTAATAGTCTACATTATCTGAATCAGTTTGCAATACAGATGGCTTTCCTAGCATAATTTCAAAATCTGGGCAATAAGATTTTGATTACTAAATTGCAGTAAGCTTTACTTCTCCAAAATAAGACACAGGAAGAGTATGCTCTTTAGTTTTATTCAGCTTTCTTTAATTCAGTAAAATAATGTGAACATTGTTTAAAAACATCCACTCTATCAAAATGCCATTTGCATTGACATTTGAAAAGCTTAAAAACCTGACACAAGTTGTGTATAATGTCACAACAGAAAATAAAATGACACTTGGAGATACCTTTTCAAACGCATTTAAATCATCAGAACTAGAAGATCATAAGGGACCTTAAGTGATTAATTAACTCATCCTTTTGCCATCTGGTATGAATTTGTATTCTGTTCTATACAGATGAACACATATTCTGCTCTATACAGATTCTACAAAAGAGGATGCATAATCTTGGTTTACAATCTACTTTAATAGAAATTTTATAAAAATATTTTAGCAGCAAACTTATTATACATGACTTCAAATTTAGAAATGTAAATTTGTTTTGTGCTCTCATCTATCCATTATGTATTATAAATGACATCTTCCTGGGAGGTAGAGGCAGAGCTTCATAGGAAAAGAGAATACTTGAAATGTGCCCAGGATGTAGTGTGGCATCGTATATTTACCAAAGCTTGTTTCTTCTTTTATTTTTTGGTACACACAGGTTATACTGCCTGACTCCACTGAAGTTAAGTGTAATCATGTAACTGACTTGTTGACAATGAAATGAGAGAGAACATGATATGTGCAACTCTAGGCTTGACTCATTGATCACTCTATATTTCTTTCTTCTTCATTGACTTGATGCAAATAAGCATGGTAAGCTTGGAAATTATGATTAAAAATGACATAACCACATGACCAAAAGAGTCTGGTACCCTGAGTTGCCTTGTCTAATAGAGCTACCATCTAAGCAATGTCACTTATTAGGGGATTCCCAAGAATAAAAAATGTACTACTGGCCCCAGTTGGGTAGCTCAGTTGGTTAGAGACTCTTCCCCATATACAGAGATTGTGAGTTTGATTCCCTGCCAGAGCACATACGAGAAGCAATTAATGAATGCACAACTAAGTGGAAACAAGTTGATGTTTCTCCCTCTCTCTCAAATCAACCAAGTAATTAATTAATTAATTAAAAAATGACATGAACTACTGACATTTGGGGTTTGTCTTCTTGTTTTAATGTGATCTTACCTATATGAAGGATGAGGACAGAAGAAACTTAAGTTGGGAGGAAAGTCAAGACAGGAGACTGGTTCAGCACAGCCTGAGAATGATGCACAGAAAAGCATGAGTCATATGTACAGAACCTCAAATAGTCTGACTGTACTCTTAGATAGATATAGAGTATAATGGAAGATAAATAACAGTATAAAATATATTGGGACCATATTTTGTAAGAATTCAAGTGCCAAGCTGAGGTCTTTGACCCATTTAGGTGGCGATAGGAGAATAATAAAGGATTATCAATAAAGGAAAATACACAATTTGAATATAAGTATATGCTTATTAATCTAGCAACTATAAATAACAAGG
Source organism: Rhynchonycteris naso (assembly GCA_037038555.1). Lineage (NCBI taxonomy): Eukaryota > Metazoa > Chordata > Mammalia > Chiroptera > Emballonuridae > Rhynchonycteris > Rhynchonycteris naso. Next base: position 40,917,233 of record CM072997.1, on the reverse strand, counting down.
TTTCAAAGCAAGGAGTTATAAAACTCTGCAATAATAGTTTCAGATTAAAATTATATAATATGACTAGATCAAAAAAAAGGAATAGTGGTATTGCAGAAATAGGATTCATAAACTTGGCAGCTGATTAGATGTGAAGTTACAGGGAGAAGTAGCCACAGTATTAATAATTATATAAACTGATTGTTCTTTCTGTAAATTTGCCATTTCATGGGGCTTATTTTTCCTTATTTTTACAATGATCCTATAAAGTAAATACTATTATCACCCCTAATTTACAGAAAAAATACTATTTAGAAAAGTTTAACCTGTAGGGAAAGGTCATATTAGTTGTAAAGAGAAAAACTGATGTTGAAATAAATAATCTGATGTTACATTCTTGCCTTCTTTTAAAAAAAATATTGATTGATTTTAGAGAGAGAGGAAAGAAGATGGAGACAGAGAGAGAACCATAGATCATTTCTGTATGTGTACTGATCTTGGTTCAAACCAACAACCTTGGAATATTGGGATGATGTTCTAACCAACCGAGATATCCATCTAAGGCATTCTCTTGGCTCTTAAAAAGTCTAATCTCGCCTGACCTGTGGTGGCGCAGTGGATAAAGCGTCCACCTGGGAACACTGAGGTCGCCAGTTCAAAACCCTGCACTGGTCTGGTCAAGGCACATATGGGAGTTGATGCTTCCAGCTCCTCCCCCCTTTCTCTCTTTCTCTCTCTCTCACTCTGTGTCTCTTCTCTAAAATGAATAAAATAAAAAAAGAAAAATTAAAAAAAAAAGTCTATAATCTCAAATCCAGATTATGAGAAGCATGGGAAACCATTTACAGATATGTAAGAGAAAAAGTACAAAGTCAACTGACATCTGTTTGTTTGGGTAAGTTTTTATGTTAATATAATTTCGAACTCATAGTCAGGTTGCAAGAATAGTACAGGGAACTTCAAATATTCAGCACAAAAATTGTTGCTATTTATACTACACACACAGACTTGTGAATGTGAGCATGATGTAAAGACTGATGCCTTTTTTTTTTATTTTTTAAGAGTGAAATAACTAACATATTTACAAAGTGACACTGGAAGTCAATTGGAATTTGCAATTTGTGATTGACCTTACAGAAAGAGTTCAGGTCTGAAGATAATGGTATGGAATAAATTAGTTTAGATGGAGAGAAACCATCTAAATACGACTGGTAAAACTAATCGTATTCCCCAGTGAAAAGATAGAGAAAGAAAAGGACAATTCATTAGAAGTAGGATCACTCCATGTAACAAATGTCCAGAGAGAAAAAAATTAGTGTTACAGTCATAAGGTTAAAATTTTCAGAAAGATCAAGAGAATTGGGGAAAGGTTAGATTTAGTATTCAGAACATCTATAGTGACCTTCAATACATTTTGGGGAGCATATTGAAAAAGAAAACTAAATTATAAAGGCTAAGAAGAATAATCTGTGAAGGAATGAAAATAGATGCAAGAAAAATGTTATTCATGTGTTAATTATTAACATGTTTTAGTTTATCTTCTGTGATTTTGCTATTCATATTCTTTTTTTTTTCCATCTAATTGGTTTCAGAATCTAAATTTATTGGAAACACTTTTGAGTGGCCAGGAAGAAAATTTGTGGTAGTGGTATATAAAGTAGTGGCCTTTTCAGTGATCATCCCTTCAATTTGTAAGGGATAAGTTGAGGCAAAGGAATGATTCATCATTCTGAGAGCACACAGACATCTCTGGGTTCCTCATTAACCCTAGTGAAGGTGATGTAAGAGCTGAAGCTGAATTTTTACCCAGAGCATATCACTTTTGCCTAACTGAGCAAGATAAGATTTGCTATTTAGAAACTAAAATTTATATATAATAAATGAGAAGAGGGGAGGCAGAGAGACAAACTCCTGCTTGTGCTCCCCCCTATCTCTACACCCCTCCGCCCCTGTAAATCCCCTATAGGGGGACATTTTGCCCATCTTGGGTATTACTTTATTGCTGGACAACAGAACTATTTTTAGCAACTGAGATGTAGGTCAGGGAGCCAAACTTAGTGCCAGAGGCCAACTTGCTTGAGCCAATCTAGTCATGTTTGCAGGAGAGGGGAGAGATAGAAAAAGGAGGAGGAGGGCTGGAGAAGTAGATGACCACTTCTCCTGTGTTTCCTGACTAGGAATCAAACCCAGGACATCCACACCCCTGACAGTCATTCTACCACTGAGACAAATGGTGAGGGCCTAAAATATATATTAACGTGAGATAATTTGGAGTAAAGATGCTCCTTGACTTACATTGTTATGTCCCCAATAAACCCATTGTAAGTTGAAAATATTGTTATGTTAAAATGCATTCAATACACCTAACCTACCAAACATCACATTTAGCCTAGCCTACATTAAATGTGCTAAAAACAAAACAAAACAAAAAACTCACATTAGCTTACAGCTGGACAATTAATCTTGAGTTTCATCTCCAGGGTAATTGTCTTCCTCTTCTTCTCACCAGAAGCAGGAAACATGAATGAGCATTTTTTTCAGCATGATGGGATGTGAAAATACAAAACACCATATCCAGAAAACACTGGCAATTCTGTATACTCTAAAGTACTACCCTTGTGATCTGGGTGACTAGGAACTTGCAGAGAATACCCAGAATTATGAGACAATATCACGACAAATATACCGGCCCTCAGAAAGATCAAAATTTAAAATTTAAATTACAGTTTTTATTCAATGTGTATTACTCTCCTACCATTGTGAAGTCAGGAATTGTAAGTAGAAACATTATAAGTCTTGAGTCATCTGTATTTGAAACATACACTTAAATAAATGTGTGATTATATTTCATGAATATATTTAGGTATATTTGGGTAGGCACAGAGATTTTACCTTGTATTGTGTGAGTCTGGTTCAGAGAAAACGTTTATTCTTTACATCTTAAAGTCAGTGTATTCATTTTATGACTCAGGTGAATAAATTCAATTTCATTTAAAAATATTTCATAATTTCAGTAAACAAGCTCAATTTTTCTTAAATACATTTTACTTGCATTGTATATATTATGAGGTTTTGTTTCATGATATATAAAGGAAAACTTTGTATATAAAAAGATTAATAACCTAACGAGTCATTGTTACTTCTCATTTGAAAATTAGAGCAAGAATCTATAAGTCCTCATAAGAATTACTATATATACATATATATTAATATAAAATACTTTTTTATATGGTTATGTATTCAAAATAATATTTTACCCTTGATGCTCCCAGAATAATTAGAATAAAAATATTCTAAAGGTTTTCTACTTAAATTTTTTATTTTTAATTTGAGACAATATTTGTAACTACTTCCTATTTTGAAACTGTACCTTCAGCCATTTCCTATTCATGACTAACATCTTTCTTCTTAAGGTATTTAATTCAAAAGATACTTTAACTAAGCAATAGCAAAGCTCAAGAATGAATTTTCTACTACCCATATTGGTAAACCAGTGATGCCTGTCTTATGATCACAACTCACGAAGGCTAGTCCACTTTGCAAAGAAGAATCAAAACTTTTACGTCCACTTACTTTAAATGATATGTATATGATTGTGTCTCTTGCTATGCATGTTAATACCTCCCACTCTGACCATATGAAAACTACACAAGTGATAACTATTATTTCTTTTTATTATTTTATACGTTTAGATGAATCACAATAGTGATGTAAAGGTATCTCAAAATGTCATTTAATTTACCACTGTGAGGCTGGCTCGGGCTATACTTGTAAAGCAATGCCTCTGACTTTCACTACCATGGACTCCCAGAGAAAGAGGATGAACCATACGTATCCTTATTAGCCTCCTCTATGTCAACTCAAGTCAAGAGCTCTTATTAAGAAGAAACAATAGCAGTAACACCAAACACAGTGTTTGGAACATGGCAGGTCATCATTAGTTTCAATAAATAGTGTTTTTAATTGTGTTTGTTTCTTCATTTAAAAATATGATAAGTAACAGTATGCACTCTTAGTACTTGACAAGATTTCCTCTCAATTTTTGTTTTCCGTCTCTCCTTCCCCTGCTTTCTCCCTCTCTCCCTTTCTTCCTCTCTATTTCTTCCTACTTCTTTTATTCCCCTTTTTGTATGAAAGAGGAATATTAGCTTTGCACCTGAAGCATTGAGCCTAAGTACCCTCTGTTTTGCACACTGAGACATGGATATATTTTTAGACTTTCTTGTTGATTCTGGTTTATATATTAAAGTATGGGCTTGACTGAAAAAGGGTGAAACTCTAACACATTAAATTTCATTAGGAAAAACTCTATTATTCTCTATATTTAAAATGTATAAAATATCAAAAGTGAATGGAAACACTTGATAAGAATACAGAAAACTTTACCAGTCATTACCTAAAATTTTAATTTCAGATACATTTTATTTTAATTTATTTTTTATTTTTGTGAGAGAGAGACAGACAGGAATGAAGAGAGATTAGAAGTATCAACTCGCAGTTGCAGCACTTTAGTTGTTCATTAATTGTTTCTTATATGTGCCTTGACCAGGAGGCTCCAGCTGAGCCAGTAAAGCACTGCTCAAGCCAACAATTATGGGCCTAAGTCAGCCACCTTGGACTTCAAGCAGCGACCTTTGGTTTCAAGCCAGCAATGTTGAAGTCATGTCTATGATCCCATGCTCTTGGTGACCTAGCACTCAAGCTGATGAGCCCCACTTTTAAGCTGAACACCTCAGGGTTTCAAATCTAGGTTCTCAGCATCCCAGGTCAATGCTCTATCCACTGCACCACCATCTGGCCAGACAATTTCAGATATATTTTAAATCATATAAATTTATATATAATAAGATTTGCTATTTGATACAACTTGTAAATAAAAGGAGTTCCGGTAAATTAAATATATTAATAACAATTTTTATATAATAATAATATTGTATGTAATATACTTAAATAGAAACAATAAAAATATGTTGCATTATAGACCCTGTTGGGCAGATAAAATATATTATGCTCACTTTGTTAAAGATGGCGCTGCCTACATGGAAGTTCGTTGATATTAATGTGTGTTCTGGAATAGGCTGTGGGCAGGCCAGGTTGTTATAGCCTAAGGCTTAGTTTAAGAATAAGCTCTTCCCCACACCCTTGACTGATTGGATGATGTAGGGTGGTGCACTCTCCTGAGGAATCCCATTATACAGAGACTTCCTTGTTTGTATAATTGGATTAAAGGTTTTGATTCTATGGTATAAAGTGGGGAGACCAGTAGCCTGATCTTGCTCTTGGTTCCTGAGGTTAGTATTAGAAGAGAGGAGAGCAGAGTAAGGCCACGTGGAGGAGAGGAAGCAGCCAAGATGGTGGACTGCTGAGGAAGAAGCCAGTTTGTGCAGAGTTTGTGTAGAGAGGAGATGGGAAACAGAGGTGAATAAGTCTGGTGAGCTAGAAACCTTTTGATTCTAGGAAACTCGGATAAGTCAGTAGCTTTGTGAGCACTGAATGTGTGGGTTTTGGAACCCAGTGTGTGTTTTTGCTTGCCCGCCGGGTGCAAGCTAGAATTAAAGTTAATGGCTCACCAGTTTTTGGATCCGTTGTTTCATTACCAACTGTTCTAATCCAATGGGAACCTGCATGGGCCAGGCGGCTGTGATGGTGGTCGCGACTACTGGCTTTACAGACCCTTTAATAAATAATAGTTGAACTCAGATAAACAAATTATAGTTTGTTGCATTATTTCCTGTAGGTTTAAACTCATGAAGATCAGGATATTCATAGCATATTTACTATAAAGAGGCATATTTTCTGATAATAACTTATTAAAATTCTTCTAACATTCCTTTTGCGCAGAGCTTCTCATTGGCATTAACATACGTCACAATTCAAAGTCCTAAATAGAATTCTATTTAAAGCTACTGGTTCTGAAGGAAAAATGTTCAGGTGTTTATTTGTAGCACTTCTAGGAGGAATGCCAAACCTCTAGAACATTAGCAATCCTGCAACTGTACACGTGCATTCTAGAAATTGTTCTTTAGAAAAATGTACAATTGTATTAAAATGTTACTTAGACCATACCTGGTCGTATGTTAATGACTTGCTAGTGGATAAAAAAATAATTGTGGAGGAGCAGGTGGACAGGAATCATTTAAAATAAAAAATAAACATAGTCTTATTGAGTTTTCTCATTAATGTAAATATTTTTTGATGATTGTGCTATTACTGTGATTGAAATACATAGATTAATATTAATAATGGGAAAATGAAAATATTAAATCTGACTATATGCAGGATATTTTACATCCATTTCCTAATTTTAATCTTCATGGAGACAGGCAATATAAGAATTATTAGTCCCATTTTAAAATTGTAAAATCTTAATTTATGACAGATTAAGTAATAAATTCAAGATAACTAATAAAACAACCTGTATTGTTTATCTATGTATCCACAGTATCTATAAGATATTCTGCTTATAATAAATATTAAATAAATGTTTATTTTTTTTAAATGGCCATATCATGGTCTAGAATATTATCATCTTTTTTCTTTCTTTTGGTGACAGAGACAGAAGGAGAGACAGAGAGAGGGACAGACAGACAGGAAGGGAGAGAGATGAGAAGCATCAATTTTTCATTGCAGCACCTTAGTTGTTCATTGATTGCTTTCTCATATGACTGGGTGCTATAGCCATTTGAGTGACCCCTTGCTCAAGCCAGTGACCTTAGATTTAAACTGGTGAGCTATGTTCAAACCAGATGCTCAAACTGGCGACCTCAAGGTTTCGAAACTGGGTCCTCTGTGTCTCAATCTGAAGCTCTATCCACTGCGCCACCACCTGGTCAGGTTAGATGTTACCATCTTGAACTTTACAGCTCATCCAAAAGGATAAGGTAATTGAAGTTTCTAATCCTCTAGAGTGTCATTAAAGTGACTGGCCATTAGGAATAACAGAGTCTGGGGTAAATTACACAACTAGAAAAATTAGAGTTAAAGAAAGGAGATGCCTCAATGAAACTGAAGAATGGGTGTTTTGGAGTGTGGGAAAAAAAGATTTGAAAGAAATGCTAAACTTCTAGAACATTAGTTGGCTTTGTGGAAGATTAGTCAGAAATTAGTTGGTTTTGTGGAAGATTTATTACCAGTTGTATCTGTGGGAATAAAAGTGGAGAAATAAAAATAAAATTGCATACATTTTAATATTCTCTTAATGATATATTTAATTTCAAAGAACTGTGTGAGCTCCTCTAATTCAGGTAAATTCCTTTAATTTAGGTACTGAGTTGTTTTTTTTTATGGTTAAAGTTTTTTAAATCTCTGGAGCATAACAAGAATTCTGAGATATAAAAATATGGAATGCTTCACGAATTTGCATGTCATCCTTGTGCAGGGGCCATGCTAATCTTCTCTGTATCGTTCCAATTTTAGTATATGTGCTGCCGAAGCGAGCACAATTTAGGTACTGAGTTTTTAAAAATTTCTTTATTTTTTTCCAATGCCTGCCCAATGCTTGATACTAATTGATACTTAGTACTGTTTTGCAAAGCATGATTAAACAAAGCCAAGAATCAAAGGACAATTTCAATGCTGATAAAAAATTAAGAGAAAGGATGGAATTTTGAGCTCAAAGAGGGAAGTCACAGGTTTGAGAATCATAAAGGAAGACAGATTTTCTTGATAGTGGGATATAGTCGGTCATATTGGTGAATGGCTGAAGCAGACACATTTTGTCCTTATGTTTCTAAGTTCCCAAATGGAATAAGGGGAGGAATGGTATTTATTACCTATTTTTAGACAGGTATCAAGGCTCTGTACTGACTTCATTTACTTGTCATAGCAACTATACAAGCTAAGCATTAATAATCTCATTTCACATGTGGACAAAATGTTGGCAGGATTAAGCAAGTTTATAAGTACAATTTAGCTAGTTTCGTTGAAGATAAAGAATTTGAAGCAGTTTTCACTTTACCACAATGACCAGTGACTGTGTTCTTTTTCTCTCTGTTTCTCTTTCTCCATGTTTGCCAGATTTTTACTTTAAGCATGAATATACTTAAATTCCTCAATTTAAAATGAGATCATCTGATGTTGTGCTCCAAAAATACTGTCCTTTTATTTTAATATGTCATCAGGAGCTCTCTAGGCCTAGTAATAGAGTGAGCATTGGTAAATTAGTCTCATAATTACTTAAAGTGGAAAAAAATCCTTTCAAACCCATATTATATTGTGACTGACTTGTCACTTCATCTTCTTTTTTTTCACTTGAGCAAAGCCCTAATGAATGCACTTTGATAATGGATTTTTCTCAAGAGCTATTCTCACTCATTGCTCACGGAAATAAATAAATAAATAAAAATGCAGAAAATATTCAATTGAAATATCTGCTTCTTGTTGAAGATAAAATTCAGTCAAATAAATTTTGTTTATTTTTATATTTTGCACATTTGATCGCATTTCTAAATGGACCCAGTAGAATTAAAAACACTTGTGACTGGATAAAGAATTTTCTTTTTATACACGGAACTGGTTATAATTTCCAAATCAGTGTGTGTGTGTGTGTGTGTGTGTGTGTGTGTGTGTGTGTGTGTGTGTATGTCTGTGTGTATGTATATATATATATATATATATATATATATATATATATATATATATATATATATATATATATATAAATCTTTCACCAAATGTTTATAGAAACTGTCATATATTTCTAGTGGTTTGACTTGTTGACTGTTATGTCTTTGATTCAGTTAGCAATCATTGTAAAGCCCTTAATCCATTGCTATCACAAATTATTTCCTGATCTGTAATTGTGCTTTTAATCCTTTTGGTCAATGGTGTTTCAAGGTTTGTTCTTATTATGTTGCTCCTATTTCCAACTTCTCTTCAAAGCAGTTTGATTCATTTTTATTTCTTAGTAGCTTGTTTTTCTTTATTCTTAAAATACAATTTTAAAATGCAATCAAAGAGTTTTTCAAGGATCTTATAAAAGCACTCTAGAGACAGGCAAGTTTACCAGGTATAATAAACCTTATTCAATGAAGTATCTAGAGACATAAATCTTCGGCAGTTCCAGACGGTTGATGAGCCATTGTGAAGGCATTAGCACCTGTTTTCACACAATATGCAAAATGTCCCTGCATTTGTGCTACATTTGCTAAAAGCAAAAACAGTTATATATATATGTTCTTGCAAAAAATATCCTTAGGAATATTTTTTAAAATGAGCTTAGTTCTCAGACATAGTTTATTTTCCTTTCTGTGAAGGAAATAACCCATTGTTTTGTTATAAAAATATCCTTTAATCTATTTTCCAACATGTAGAAAACATAGTTTTTAACATTTAGCTTTACCATCCCAGGAAAACCCACTACCTTAGGACCAGCAAAGGTCATGAGAACCAAACCCCACATGGCCCTGTTGCCTTAAGGAACTCTGGGGCCTCCCTGATAGTCAAGGTTCCCAGGATTCTCTATTACCACAGACATGTTTGGCTAGAACTTCTATAATCTTGTGATATCTGGCTTCAAGGGACATGTCTCTGTTGTAGAGCAGAAGCTTGGACTTTGTCAGAGGTGCTGTGGTTCATGATACCCCTGCCCAGTGACCTTGACTTGATCTACATGGCCAGACATCAGGACAGGTTAAGGGCATTGATGGGTGAGGAGAAATGCAGGCATGTGCAGTTCGGACCATCACAGGATTTTTATCATTCAGTAGCTCTTCAAGCTTGTGCAACCAGTGTCTAACTGCACCCTGATGTGGACCGGGTTCATCCTGCCGACTGGGCTGAGTGAAGGGGAAATTCCTTCTGACTGTTTGAGCAGAAAGCTGATCTTCTCCAGATTTTGGATTCAGACCAAAACATCCACTTTTGTCAGGCCTGGAGCCTGCTGGTGTTTGGGATTGGACCGCTTCTGGGTTCCAGGCCTTTAGAATTCAACAGGAACTCCACAGCTACTCTCCGGAGTACCCACTGGGCCAGCTGCAGATACTGGGAATTCTCAGCCTCCATAATTACCTGTGTCAATTCCTTATAATTTGTGTTTTCTCCTGAGAACCCTGACTAGTACAATAAGCACATGTAAATATTGGTTCATTAGTGGTGATAAATGTATCATACTAAATGTAAGATACTGTGGGAAATAATCTAGGTAAGGGTATATGGAAAGTTTGTACTGTCTTTGGAATTATTTATTTAAATCTAAAAATGTTCTAAAATAAAAATTTTATTCAAAAACAAAGTTGGTATTAGATTTTGAGCCTGAGTAAATAAATGCTTCTGCTCTTCATGAAATCTGATGGGTTCACATTTTTTAAAAAATAGAGTATTTAGAAATATAGAATATATAGAAAATAGAATAATATTTCTCTATATCCTATATATTTTAACTATATATAAATATTCTCTATATTCTATATATCTTTTTTATATTTGCTTCAGTTTTGATAACTTTTTTTAAATTTAAGTGAGAGAAGGATAGATAGACTCCCACATGTGCCAGGATGAATCCTCCCCACAACCCCATATAAAGCCCATGCTCTGCCCATCTGGGGCCATTCTGGCAACCGAGCTATTTTCAGTGCCTGAGGCAGAGGTTCCATAAGGTGATCCTCAGCACCTGGGGCCCATTGCTGGATCCAATAGAGCCATGGCTGTGGGAGGAAAAGAGAGAGAGAAGAAGAAGAAGAAGAAGAAGAAGAAGAAGAAGAAGAAGGAGGAGGAGGAGGAGGAGGAGGAGGAGGAGGAGAAAAGAAAAAGAAGAAAAGGAAGAAGAAGAAAAAGAGAAAAAGAAGAAGAAGAAAAGAAGAAGAAGAAGAAGAAGAAGAAGAAGAAGAAGAAAAGAAGAAGAAGAAGAAAAGAAGAAGAAGAAAATAAGAAGAAGAAAAGAAGAAGAAGAAGAAGAAGAAAAGAAGAAGAAGAAGAAGAAAAGAAGAAGAAGAAGAAGAAGAAAAGAAGAAGAAGAAGAAGAAGAAGAAGTAGGAGTGGAGAAGCAGATGGTCATTTTTCCTGACCAGAAATTGAACTGAGGACTTTCTTCAGCACACCCAGTGATGTTCTGCCAATGTACCAACTGGCCAGAGTGATAAATCTTAAAATTAGTGCTCTTATCAAACTATTTAACTCTTCTCAAGTAGCATAACACATAAATACCTTTTTGCCTTCACATAGATATTTATAACTTTCCATTTTAATATTCAGTTTTATCTAATGGGTAATTTAAAATTCTCCAAATTATTATGAGATTATTATGATAATTAACATGAAAATATAATATTGATTAAGGAGAGGAAATCAGGTTCAAGTGTCACTTTTATATACTGTATCTGAATGTCATACAGCATTATGACTGCTGTGACATTTATAGTATAAGATGAATTGAGAAAATATTTGCAGGCATGCTAACTAGTTTACAGACTGAGACTGGGAGGGTAAAAACGTTTTGTTTGTTTTTGGTTTGGTTTTACTCAGGACAACTTATTAACAAAAGTATTTAAAATCTCCTTTATAAATGTTTAAGCTTGTGAATATCAGCAATTTAACACTTAAAATGGGTTTAAAAAGAACACTAACTCCGCTCATCCTGTTTAAGTGGATGCCATTATAATTTTATGAAATAAACTGTGAGGTATTCAAGCTTAGGAAATGATTTGAAACACTCTGACCAATACTGACAAGCCAAGCTCCACAAGAACCTTCTGACTGAGTGGGTCCTAGCTGGTTGAGGTCCTTCCAGGAACAGTTAGTGACATGTGTCTGAATCTCTTGTCTACTTCATTCAATAGTGGCTTTAATATACGTGGTAAAGCTCATCTTTTTTTCTATTAGCTTTAAGGGCCAATGAGTCATTGCTATGTTACTACTCCTGCAATCAAGGTAGGAAAAGAAATAATCTCCCTTCATGCAATTGTTATACAACCAATTTGGAATGAATTGCTGAGGCACTTGATCAAGGACATTAAATTGATACAAACTTACTTTGTGCTCTGCAACACTAGGCCTTGACAAAACTCTTAAGTTTCTAAGAAAAATTCATGGCCTTTCTCAGGATAAATTCCCTATTTGTTTGGGAGATTCTTCAGAGAATTTTGACATTGCCTAAGGGGAATTCCCATTATTTCCCCAGTGGTCTATGTCTATAAAAGTGTCAATTTAAACTTTTTGCCTTGTGCTTTTTATTGATATCTAATTCTAAAGTAAGCTGGTAAATTATGATTTCTTCCTCCTATTTAAAGCTTTCCATCATGAACCAACAAATGAAAAAAAAAAAAACCAAATTTTTTATTTGTCATGGGCATCAAAAACTTTGTTTAGTTTCTTTCATTTGAAAATGTCATTCATTGTAACCAGAATGAAGTCGCCTGGCTACACTAATCAGCACACAATAAGGCTACCCTGAAAGAGGTGATTTATAAATACCTGGTTTTGCATAAAGGGGAAATAAACTTATAATGGGGAAAATTTCTCTATATATTTCCACATGATTTGTGACAGCTTTTGTTCTGTTCTATCTTTGAAAAGATGTTTGTATAGCAAATAGCCATGGAAATGGAGTTTGTCTCCCCCCTGAGTAAAGGGTAGGTTAGTTTACTGACCAGCATAGTAAACATCTATCTGCCTCTGTAGAGAAGGTTAGGTGGAATAAGTAGTCTACTTTAAAAGTTCAGGGTTTTCTAGGCTTGGCATCCATCTATTGTGACAAGAACCCTCTGTGTGCACAACATTCTTCTGTGTTCCCATGGGGCTGGTAAAGCAAAGAGAACACATGTGAACCTGAAGCTCATGATGTCTGCTGTGTCATGAGTAATAATGTCCTTTGTCTCTGACACAGAAATCCTTTTTATCTATATAACTGTGGCATCCAAAGTGTTTTGTTTGAAAATAGAGTAATATCTGACAGTTGACGATGTTTATGGGTTAAGCTACTGATATGTCAGATTTTACTTATTTCTTCAACACAGACCAGCTTATCTCAATAAACACTCACAGGGATCTACACTCCAAAATTAAACTCATTTTTGTTTCCCAAGCTGTCCTCTCTTCAAGTTTTTCTTGATCTAGTACATCTTACTGTGGATTACTCAAAGCAGAAAACTTGGGGTGACCAATCTCTACTTCCAATCAATTATTGTCTTAATCCTGCCACTGCATCTCCAGACCAGACAATTCACAGCTTTCAGTTCTATTATTATTCTCCTCTCGTCTTTCCTGAACCACAGAAAAAATTTTAAAAAGGAGATCAAATTGTGTCATTTCCTAATTTAAAACCTTTCCATGATTTCTAAGTGACCTTAAATAAAATCAAAATACTTTAACTTGTATTCCAATATTGCTGTTTCTACATCTGACCTTTATGTCTAGCCCCATATCACACTCCTCTTTTATGAAATCTATACTCCAGTTGTATTAAACATCTTTCAAAGACTCCTTTGTGCTTTATTTTACCCCCACTAACCTGGCCATGCTGTTTCTGTGGTCTGGAACATTTTCTTTTCTTCATCCACCTAAAAGGGATGCAGACAACACAGAAGATTGAAGAATCCTCCCTCTTCACCAAGGAATAGATAAATGTAACGCCAATACAAAGTTTCTAGAATTATGCAATTTGACATTTGTTCACAAATTCATAGAAATTAATTTCCTTCAAACAAGCATCAGCTTATAGTACATAGAAGCTAAAAAGAAGAAGAAGAAGAAGAAGAAGAAGAAGAAGAAGAAGAAGAAGAAGAAGAAGAAGAAGAAGAAGAAGAAGAAGAAGAAAGAAAAGAAAAACTTCACTATACAGAGCTGATGGGATAAGCATTAGCGTGTATGTGTGAGCTTGTATCAGACACAAGGCCAGGTTTTGTAACTGAAATTTACAGAGGTTAACTTGCCTAGTATCTCCGAGCCAGATGGGCATAGTAGAGTATGAACTATTAGTCTTCTAATTCCAGTGTAAGTCTCTTTACAGGTTCTACTGCATTCTGTTAAATGTAAAAATGGAAACATGTAGTGTCTCCTTTGAAACAGTGATAGATATAAGTGAAAATAGGCGGCCCTTTTTATGTGGAGTTCTAATATCACTGTTACTAAGTACACCTGCCTTCCACACAAGTAAAGATACTTAAAAACTGAAGTAAGGTATCGATTTCTCACTGTGTCTCATGTAAACCTCAGTTCCAAATCCTCACTACCTCAGAATATGGGGCTACTCCATCACCAGATGGATGGCATAATACTCTGTGGTGAATTGTGCCCTGGACTATCCTGAAGGCTCTTTGAGACTAAAATCTTAGCTGATAATACCCCTTTGAAAATATATGTTCACTTTGGAGTCAAGATGAAAGTATGCTTTGAATGGAAATCTAATTATATAGAGAGTATTCTCCTGTTAAAAATTAGATTTTGTAATGTTGAAATTATTAATCCTAAAGAATAAAACTGCTAGCTTGTTGCTAAGAATGTTGTAACTAGATAGAATTAACTCTTTACTTTACAAAACTTACAAAACGATGTTATTTTCTATAGCTACAATGACTTGCAAAGTTCTAGTGCAAGCATTTTTAAAGAGAAAATCAATTCAAGTTACATATGCAGCTTGTTTTGAGAAACCATCAAAATAACACATAATTAAATTTATATACCAAACTATTATAAAAATTTAAATTTACAGAATTCATATTTATTTAGAAAGATATTATCTAGTGATTACTACAAGAGGCAGTAAAGAGTAGAGATTTGGAATAAAAGCTCTAAAATGAGACCAGCTAGTTCATCTAGGCAATACCACTTTGTTGCATGTGATTTGACAAGTTAGTTAATGTACTTTTTCATCTATAAAATGTGTATGATCATAATATCTATTCCATAGCATTTTTGTGAAAATCAATGATCTAGTAAGTATAAAAAGATATAAAAAATACTTGAAATGTAGTAAGATTTAATAAATACTAGCTATTTTCATGTGTCAAAACACTGTGCTGGATATATATAATTATATATATATATATATATATATATATATATATATATATATATATATATATATATAGACACACACACACACATATACATACATCATCTCACTTACTTCAGTTAATGTACTTATAGTATTATATGAGATATACTATTATTCTTATTGCATAGTATGAAGAAACCAATATCTTGTGAGGTTAGGTTAACTAGTTCATAGACAAACTGCTTTCTATTACTCAGTATAATCAGACCTTTTATTTAGTATGATTTAAACAAAACAAAACAAAAATTACCCTGAAGCTTCCTAAACGGCTTAGCATTGATTCCTTTTTTTCTTTTTTTTTCTTCTTATTTTTATGTATTTTTCTGAAGTAAGAAGCAAGGAGAGGCAGACAGACAGACTCCTGCATTTTCCCAACCAGGATCCACCCGGCATGCCCACCAGGGGACGATGCTTGGCCCTTCTGAGCCGTTTCTCTGCTGAGACCTGAGCTATTCTAGTGCCTGAGGCCTAGGCCCTAGAGCCATACTCAGCACCTGGGCCAGCTTTGCTCCCATGAAGCCTTGGCTGCTGGAGGAGAAGAGAAAAGGGTGGAGAAGCAGATGAGCGCTTCTACTGTGTGCGCTGCACAGGAATCAAACCCAGAACTTCCACACAGCGGGCCGACACTCTACCACTGAGCCAACTGGTCAAGGCCTAGCATTGATTCTTGATGTACTGGTGCTTGTAGATCATTTAAACAATTTTATAATTATAATAAATATACATTATAAGTAAGAGAGCAGAAATTCTTAGCATGCTACATAGATATTAAAATGTTTTAATTTATAACTCAACTCATAATATTGCTCTCTAATTACCAAGTCTAAATCCCATTCCTGTTTTAACTCTTTTCAATTTTTATTGTAACTTTATATTTAATGTTAGTTTTCTTTTTCACAAATGTTTGTATTTCATTAGTACTGTGTACCTCCTTCAAGCTAGGTTTATCTGGGTTGTATCACTTTTTATATTGTGTCTATTGACCTAATAGCTTTTCTTTCTAACCACAACATCCCATGACTGTGAGGAAGCAGGTATCTTGCTCACTGTTGGTAGGATAGAAAGTGGTGTAATATTTCGGGAGGACAAATTGAAAATACCTATCAAAAGCCTTTTCAGTAAATATGTTCTTTAGTTTAATGTGCCCACTTAGAGTAGTCACAAGATTCTTCATTAGTACATTTCTTATATTGATGAAATAAAACCAGTCTAATTATTTTATAAAGTTAAATAAAATAAATTAATAAGTACTATATGATTGAATACTCTGGATCATTAAAAATGATTTGGTGAAAAAAGGATATATAAGAGTAAGTGAAAATGTACTCCTTATATTGCTAAGTAGAAAGTAGTAGCAGTTCTCTTGTTTTTTTAAGTCTTGTCTGTAATCTTTTGGGGGAATAAGTTCAAAATTCTCATTTTTAAAAATTATATGTTATGCCTGACCTGTGGTGGTGCAGTGGATAAAGCATCAACCTGGGAACACTGAGGTCGCCAGTTCAAAACCCTGCACTGGTCTGGTCAAGGCACATATGGGAGTTGATGCTTCCAGCTCCTCTCCCCCCCCCTCTCTCTCTCACTGTGTCTCCTCTCTAAAATAAATAAAATAAAAATTAAAAAAAATTATATGTTATATAACACAATGTTGTGTATAATTTTTAAACAAGATGGAATCTTATCTATATTTCTTTAAAACCATATATAAAAAAATTAATATTCCAGCACTACAGATTAATGCAGGATTATTACCTACCTTATTAATTTAATTTTATATAATGTTTTTATATTCTCTTTTTTCCTCTTTTTTACTTCCATTATTTTGAAAGTCACAAGCACTAGGGACATAAACCAAACTTCTATCTTCACTCCTCATGGGGTCTCTAAACCCATCTTTGCTACTATGAACTTATTTTGAACCTTATACAAAATATTACTTTTAACCCTATTAAGCATTTTATGTTCTATGTATTCATTACTTAGCTCTTCAAAAATGTTTTATGAAAGCGTTGACCTGGGAACATTGAGGTCGCCAGTTCAAAACCCTGCACTGGTCTGGTCAAGTCACATATGGGAGTTGATGCTTCCAGCTCCTTTCTCTCTCTCTCTTTCTCTCTCTCTCTCTCTCTCTGTCTGTGTGTGTGTGTGTGTGTGTGTGTGTGTCTACTCTCTAAAGTGAATAAAATTAAAAAAAAAGAAAAATTTAAAAAAATGTTTTATGAGTTTGCTCTCCAAGTGTTTGTTATATATTTCTCACAGCTTTCAGTCATTCACACATACTCTTAGCAATTAGCTGCTTCTTTATTTTTACCCAAGATTTTGCTGTGCATAGGCAACACTAGCTTCACAAGCAATAATTACACATGGCCGTATAGGCACAACCATTGGCTACCAACTTGAAACTGCCAATAAATTCTGTAAGCCTGAGTCTACCTTCTTCTTTAGAGCCCAGTTCTAAATATCATTTCTTTGGCAAAAGTGTTCCTGACATATTAATTTTTTTTTGAATTCTCTTGACCCTTACTATTCTGTAATAACACACAGGAAAAGGTTATCTATATATTATTATATTAATTTTTCCCTTCAGTAAAATATATACTTCATGAAGCAAAAACAGCTGCTATTTTAATTACCAATGTATCCTAAATTTTAGTAAAGAGCTTAAAGTATATTAAAAATTCATTAAATATCTTTTAAATTAATGAGAAGATTCCCTGGGATAAATATGAATAGAAGCTATGCTTCAAGAACTATGTCTGGATATGTATATAGGTACATAAATATGTACAGACATATAATTCATACACATTTATGTATGTATATTATATATATTTCTGAATCTCTTTTCCATGAATTTGTAAGCGATAATATTGTTCAGTTAAAAAATACTACACATCACCTGACCAGGCAGTCATGCAGTGGACAGAGCAAAACTCAGGTTCAAAACCCTAAGGTCACAGGCTTGAGTGTGAATTCACCAGTGTGAGCATGGAGTCATTGGCTTGATTTTGGGATCATAGACATGACTCTATCCATGGTCACTGGCTTGAGCCCAATGGTTGCTGGATTGAAGCTAAAGATTGCTGGCTTGAGCCCAAGATCACTGGCTTGAGCTAGGGGTCACTCATTCTGCTGTAGTCCCTCCTCCATCAAAGCACCTATGAGAAAGCAAAAACAATCAATGAACAACTAAGGTGCCACAACAGAATTGATGGTTCTCATCTCTCTTCCATCCTGTCTGCCCCTGTCTGTCTGCCTCTCTCTCTCTTCCTCTCTCTCTCTCTCTGTCACACACATACATCACTTCAAATCTATTAAAAATGTTTTTACACTTACACCTTTAGCTTTTGGGACATGGAACTGGAAAGTTCATTTCTGAGGAATCCATCCTTGTTGTTTCAGTAAGTGTTACAGTAATATAATGTTATAGTAATTAAATATATAGAAATATAGAAAAATATTAAAGATATATAGAAATAAGTTAGGGTAAATATTAAAAGTCATTAAGAAAGTGAATGAATAAAGCTATGCCCTGTGGGTGGGTTTTAATCTAGTGTGTACAGATATGATAGGCAAACTATGCCTTTTGTGCAGGGTCAGTTAGTGTAAAGTTATTTACAGATAGGAAGTGGCTTGATGTGACAATTCTGTAGATTAACGTATAAAAAGGCCACCTGCTAGAAACTCCCAGAAAAGTGGTTTGACCTGTAAATTAACACCTGTCAGAAGACATATGCCACAAAAATGTACTTAAGCCAAGAGGCCCCTAGCTGTAGTCACCCAGAATCCAACGTTGAACTTGTGCTGTTTCCATACCACTCTAACCAAGGATAGTCAAGAGGAGCATGCCAGCAGGACTCTGTTAAGCTGTACCACGGCACACCATAAGATCTGTGAGTAATAAACTGCCTGTGTGATTCTTGCAACTAACTTGTATGTCGGTCGTGTCTTTCCTCCCATGGCAATTAGTCTCAGTACCAATAAGTAGAATTCCTTATAGCTGCCTCAAGAGTGTCTTGAAGAGGCTACCAGCCCTCCTGGTAGGGGTGTCCCACTGCATGGAGAAGTCAAATCAGGGATGCCTGATTGACATAGAGCTGGGGCTATACTGGGACAGGAAGTTTTTCAGTATGTGAAGACATGAGTTTCAATGCTAATTTTGAGTACTTCCAATAAGTCCAACAAGTTCCCTGTAGGAAATAATATCAAGGTGAATCACTAGTAATAAATAATAAACCATTTTGCCTCATTACAATAGCATTGCTCTGAAACTGAAATAGCCCTTAAGTCTTCTTCACCTTCCCTTGCTACCAGGTCTAGTGCCAGGTGAAAGGAATTCCAGGATTATCCTCATATTTTTGTCAAACTTTCTATTGCCTACTTTTTTTCTTTAATGAAAGGGTTTATATTATATGAAACATATTTTTCTTTTGAAAATTTTTGCCTGTGAATTTTTGAGTTTGTTTTTATGATTATGTTTTCTCTGTTAAATTTCTCCTTTCTAGATTTAATCCATGATGACACAAGCAGGAGAAATTCATAAATATTATGATAGCCACTAAATTTATTTTCATAAGTAAAATTTTTTATTTTATCAAGGGTCACATTCTTTCCTGACACAGATTTCCCATTGTGATCATCTCTTGGTTCCACCTGCTAAATAATATAGCTCTTTGGCCTTCTCAGATGTATCTCACCCTTTATAATCTCTTATATATTTTTTTCTTTTAAAGCAGGGTCAGAAAGATGAAAACCTTTTTTTTATTCTAAATAAGTATACATATTTGTATCTGAAATGCTTTAATTGGTAAGTGTTTTGTGTGTATAGGTCTGTACAGTCTCTGAAATCACATATGACTTTTTCTAGATCACTAGTTTGAAAACTTTCTTTTAAAGGTTAGCTAGTATTTTATTCTCCTGGGGCATAATGTCTCCCTTGCACCTACTTAATTTTGTTATTCTAATAAAACAAAAGCCATATACAAGGCATAAAAAAAATGGATATGACTATTTCAATAAGGCTTTACTGCCAAGCTGATGACTTCAACAATCCATGTTCTAATTAATGAGGAAATTAATATTTCTTATTTTTGCTTGATATTTCATGGATTTTAATTTTTAATCAGAAATATTTATGTAGTCCAGAGATCAAATTTCAAAAGGCTTTATTCTAATATATAGTGAAGAAAATGCAAATATATGCATATACATTTAGTAAATGCGTTTATCTGTTTTGCTATATATATACATCTGTCCTGTAATTATGAGGTTAAATTAATTGAGGTATGTATAGTGTTATTTTTATTTCCTATATCATATATAATATAGTACATAAAGAGATATATATTTTATATTTTTAATTTTGGGACTTAAAAATACTTTAAAGAAGGAATGACTTGACATGTTTATTTTCTTTTAACTAAGTGAGAGGCGAAGAGGCAGTGAGATAAACTCCCATATGCTCCCCAACCAGAATCCACCCAGCAAGCCCCCTACTGGAAGATGCTCGGCCCGTCCTGGGCTGCAGCTCCATTGCTTGGCAACTGAACTATTTTAGCTCCTGATTGAGGCCATAGATCCAGCCTCAGAACCCTGGGAAAACTTGCTTGAACCATTTGAGCCATTGCTATGGGAGGAGAAGAGAAACAGAAAGAGTTAGAGAGAGAGAGAACAGAAGGGAAGAGGTGGAGAAGCAGATAGTCACTTCTTTGTGCCATGATGGTGAATCAAACCCGGGACTTCCACACACCAGGCTGACACTACTGCTAAGCCAACAGGCCAAGGCCAAAATGTTTGTTTCTTAATAGTATTGGAGAGACCCACATTTGATTTTACAGAAAAATTATCTTTATATTCCCACATTATAAAATTTTATTGGTGTTAAGATTGACTTCTTTGAATAATATCAGTTGTTTTCAACTTCTGTTATCTTATGGCATACATCTGTTATTAAAATTCTGCAGCACACCAAAATATATATGTTTTTTTCCAACCTAACAAAAAATAGGCATAATTTTGATTTATTTTTGTGTGTCAGAGACAAAGAGAGAGACAGAGAAAGGAACACATAGGGATAGACGGATAGGAAGAAAGATATATGAGAAGCGTCAATTCTTTGTTGTGGTACCTTAGTTGTTCATTGATTGCTTTCTCATATGTGCCTTGACCAGGGGTCAACAGCAGACTGAGTGATCCCTTGCTCAAGCCAGTTACCTTGAGCTCAAGCTGGTGAGCTTTACTCAAACCAGATGAGCCTACACTCAAGCCAGAGACCTCGGGGTTTTGAACCTCGGTCCTCCTCATCCCAGTCTAACCCTCTATCCACTGTGCCACCTCCTGGTCAGGCTATAATTTTGATTGATTTACAAAAAAAATGATAATAGTTATTACCTATACTTTTTGCTTCAAACTGACTTTTTAAAAAATCAGTAAAGGTACTTATATATAAGGAATTCTGGTTCCAAGAATTAACCAACCAAATGCAACCTTATTATGAGATGTGCCTAATAAGATGCAATTCTGTTACATGACCTATATAGATATGGTTCATGACAGAGCATTCACACTGGCAGTTTGTTGTCATTTTCTTTATTTAACAATCTAAAAGTAAAGAGGTACCCCTTACTAAGTAGTCATTTACTGCATGTTTTAAAAGTTCTTGAAGCACACTGGTTGAAAATTGCTGATTTATATCATGTACTCAGTTCTTTCTGGCTGCTAACATAAAATATCACAGACTAGGTAGTTTCTAAACCAACATAAATTTATTTCTCATAGTTTTGGAGGCTGCCAGCAAGGCAAGGTTCTATTGAGACCATTGATTTTGCCTTGTATCCTTATTTGGTTGAAAGAGAAAAAGATAGCTCTACTCAGTCCTTTTTATGAGAGCACTAATCTCATTCATGAGCGAACTCCACCTTCATGATCTAATCATCTCTCAGCTACCCCACCTCCCAGCTATGCTACCTCCCAGCTGCATAACATTAGGGATTAGGATTTAAACATATGGATTTTAGAGGTACACAAAAATTCAGTCCATACATGCATTAGTGTCTTTTTCATCATCACTACAAATGTCAACCTTGTGGAAACTATTATCTCATTATTGTGAATATTTTGACCCTGAAAGGACACCCCTAAAGAACCCGAGAGGCCTTACACATCTGAGAACTTACTTTGAGAACCTTTATTTAACATTATTAAAAAGAAAATACTGAGATTCCATGAGATAGATATGGAGTAAGTAAACATTCCAAAGGCCACATCCCAGGACCAAATTGGATTACAACTTAATTTAAGAACAATCATCTTAAGAAACTAACTTTAAGCTAAAAGAAGAAAAGCTTATACCCAAGAATCACAGTGGCCTGGATGTCAGTACCACTGAGCCCATATTTCTCATAAAGGTACCACATCAAATTTCAAAGTCAGAGCAGAGCTACCTAATACACAGTCAAAATGATCAAACAAAGAAATATGACCTAAATAAATCAACAGAAGAAATCCTTAAAAAATAACTAAATGAAATGGAAATAACCAAACTACTTAATGCAGGGTTTAAAATGATAATTAGGATGTTCGAGGATCTTAGAGCAACAATGGGTGATTACAATGAGAACTTAAAGAAACAGCAAGCGTCAAAAAAGACATCAAAATCATAAAAAAATAACCAATCAGAAATGACAAATACAATAACAGAAATAAAAACTGCACTAAAAGGAATCAAGAACAGGTTGGATGAAACAGAGGATTGAACCAGCCATTTAGAGGACAAGATAAATGCAAGCACAGAAGCAGAGCAGCAAAAAGAAAAGATCTCAAAAAGACAGAAGAAACTGTAAGAGACCTCTGCAACAACATAAAAAAAAGAAATTCACATCATAGGGGTTCCTGAAGGAAAAGAGAATGAACATGATGGGACAGATAACTTGTTTGAAGAAATCATAGCCAACAATTTCTTTAGTTGATGAAGGAATATGTCACACAAATTCTAGAAGCACAGAAAGTTCCATTAAAGTTGAACACAAGGAGGCCTAAAACCAAGATACATCATAATTAAAACACCAAAGTTAAGAGACAAAAAAAGAAATACAAAAAGCTGCAAAAAAAAAAAGAAAAGAAAAGCAATTAATTACTTACAGACAAGCCCCCATAAGGATGATGTCTGATGTTCTAAAGAGAAACACATCAGGTGCAAAGGATCAACAAGAAATATTCAAAATGTCGCAAAATAATAACCTACAACCAGGACTACTTTATCCAGCAAGGTTTTCAATTGAAATTGAAGGAAAAATTAAAAACTTCCCAAATAAAGAATTCAATGAATTCATAACAACCAAACCAGTACTGCAAGAAATGTTAAGTGGCCTGCTATAAAAAGGGCAAAGGAAAAAAGCAATTAAGAGAAAGAGGATTGTAGGTTTAAAGAATAAAATGGCAATAAATAAAAATACATATCAAAAATAACCTTAAGTGTAAATGAATTAAATGTTCCAATCAAATGACATAGGGTAGCTGCATGGATAAGAAAATAGGACCCAGCCTGATCAAGCAGTGGTGCAGTGGATAGAGCATTAGACTGTGATGCTGAGGTCCCAGGTTCAGAACCTCTAAGATGCTGGCATTAGCAAGGGGTCATTCAGTCTGTGTCACTTGGTCTGTGGTAACCCCTCGGTCAAGGCATATACAAGAAAGCAATCAATGAACAACTAAAGTGCTGCAACAAAGAGTTAATGCTTTTCATTTATCTCCCTTTCTGTCTATCTGTTCCTATCTGTCACACACACACACAAACACACACACAAACACACACACACTAGGACTCATATATATTGTGTCCACAAGAGACCCACCTCAGAACAAAAGATATACATAGACTGAAGTGAAGTGATTGAAAAAAAGTATTTCATGCAAATGGAAGTTACAATTGACACTGCAGAATTACAGAGGATTGTAAGAAAATACTATGAAGATCTATATGCCAAAAAATTAGATAACCTAAGTGAAATGGATAAATTTCTAGAAATGTACACTCTTTCAAAACTTAGTATGGAAGAACCAGATGACCTAAACAGATTCATTACAAAAATATAAAATTAAAAAAGTTATCAAAAAACTCCAACTAAACAAAAGTCCTGGACCAAATGGCTTCACAAGCAAATTTTACCAAACATTCAAAGAAGAACTAACACCTATCATTCTTATGCTATTTCAACAGCTTCAAAAAAGAAGGAAGACTTCCAAACTTATTTTATAAGGAAACATTATCCTTATTCCAAAACCACGTAAAGACACGACAAAGAAAGAAAATTTTAGGTAAATATCCCTGATGAACATAGATGCTAAAATTTCAAAGAAGGAATTAACAAACTGGATCTAACAATACATTAAAAAAATATATGCATCATAATCAAGTGGGATTTTATTTTAGAGAGGCAAGGCTGGCACAATATTTGCAAATCAATAAATTTGATTCATCACATAAACAAAATAAAGGCTAAAAGTTATATGATTATATCAATAGATGATGAAAAAGCATTTGATAAAATTTAGCACTCATTTATAATAAAAACTTTGAGCAAAGTGGGAATACAGGAAAAATACCTCAACATAATAAAGCCCATCTATGATAAACCAATAGTCAACATCACAATGGGCAAAAATTAAAAGCAACCCCCTTAAGATCAGGAACAAGGCTAGGGTGCCCCTTTTCACCCCTCTTATTTTACATAGTTCTGCAAAGTCCTAGCCACAGTAATCAGACAAAAATAAAAAGAAATAAAAGGCAGGCAAATTAGAAAAAATGTAAAACTGTCATCATTTGCTGATGACATGATGCTGTACATAGAAAATGCTAAAGTCTCATTCAAAAAACTATTAGAACTGATAAATTAATTTGACAAGGTAATAGAATATAAAATTAATATTTAGAAACCAGTAGCATTTGTATACATCAACAATAAATTGTCAGAAAAAGAAATTAAGGAAACAATCACTTTCAGTATTGTGATAACAACAACAACAAACATACCTAGGAATAAATTTTACCAAGAAAGCAAAAGACCTGTAATAAAAAAATTATAAGAGATTGAAATAAAACTCAAGGAAGATACAAGCAAGTAGAGTATATACCATGTTCATGGATAGGAAGAATTGTAATTAAAATATCTATACTGTTCAAAGCAATCTATAGATTCAATGCAATTTCTATTAAAATACCAGTGGCATACTTCAGAAATACAGAACAAATATTTCAAAAATGTATATGGAACCAAAAAGAACCCAGATAGCTTCAGCAATCTTAAAAATGAAGAACAAAACAGGAGGTATCACACTTTCCAATATCAAGGTATACTACAAGGCCATTGTAATCTAAACGTCTTAATATCGTTATAAAAACAGGCCTCCAGATAAAGGAACAAAGCAAAGAACCTGAAAATAAGCCTATAGCTTTATGGACAATTGATATTTGACAAAGGAGAAAATAGTACACAATAGAGTAAAGACAGTCTCTTTAATAAATGGTGTTGAAAAAACTGGGCAGGTACATACAAAAAAATGAAACTAGACCACCAACTTAACACCATTCACAAAAATAAATTCAAAATGTTTAAAAGACTTAAAAGTAAGCCACAAAACCATAAAAATCTTGAAAGAAAACATAGGCAGTAAACTCTCCAATATCTCTTGTAGCAATATTTCTGCCAACTTATCTCCATAGGCAAGTGAAATAAAGGACAAAATAAACTATATCAAACTAAAAAGCTTTGCTCACTATTAACAAAGTAAGAAAGACAACCCACACAATGGGAGAACATATTTGCTGATATGTCTGATAAGGGGTTAATAACCAAACTTTATGAAGAACTTTTAAAAAAGGCTAATATTGCAATTCAGTAAATAAACAGCACTACTGAGACCATGTTTCAGTCAATAAACAAATAAAGAAAATAAAGCTGATTTTTAATTTTTTGAGCTGATTTATTAAATGAGAGCAAACAGGGAAAATAAAGAGTTAGTAGTGTTATAAAAATAGTTTTTGGCTTGTGGACCCCTGACAGGGTCTCATGGATGTTGATGTGAGGGGAGACGTGAACCATACACTAGAGGCAAGCTCAATTCTCACAGTCATTGTAGGAATAGAGGCAATAATTGTGGTAGGTTTTGTCCTGAAGAAACTAAGCATTTCTTGCAACACATCTACCGCAGTTATGATGATAAAGGGGTAAAGGGGGTAAACAGAGAGTGGAAAACTAGTTTCCTCAGACACAGGAAAAAGGAGGCTGACAGCTACTCAGGAGGTCAAGCTTCTCCCTTTATTTTTGTCTTTATAAACTTCAAAGATCTAAAATTGGTTTGCTTATTGAGTATTGGTTTATTTCTTTAGTCTATAAAAAATTTATGCCACACAATATATTTGTTGTCATTTTATGCTAATTTTAGCCTTTGTTACAGTTTAACATTGTAAATATAATCATTTTATTACTGATACATATATATAATAAGGAATATTCTTTCCTGGGAAGTATCACTGAGGGACTAGTCTGTAAAGTACTAAAATCCTCTTTCCTTCCCTGTTTAGTTGAGAAAAAAATGTAAAAACATATGCTAGTCATTATATTTGGGTTTTCACAATATACTGATAAAAATCAATACTATCATATTTTGTTAACAGTGTAAAAAATTTTAAATCATTAAAATCATTCAACAAATTTAATGGGTGTTCATTGATATATGGATCAATAAAAACAACTCTACTATTGATTGACATGATTTAGGTTTCTAATATTGATAATTCTATTTCATTATTAACTAGCTTAGTGTTGCAATGTGATGGCATGTTGTTTCTGTTTTAAATATTAATAGAAATACAGATTTTTTTAGCTTTGACTGTATTTTTGTTTTCTTAATACAGCGAAACCCTATATTACATTAAATGCAATTTTTTAGTAAGCCGCTTTGAAGGTATGTTTTATTTTTAAAAAACAATTGTATAACTTAAAACATATATCAAAGGCATATATTTAAAAAAAAAACAATTTTATGACTCAAAGCATATACCTCATGATAATCATTTTTTACTTTAATGCCTGATTTAAATTTTGTTTTTAGTATATTTTAGTTATTTTAACTTATTTTTTATTTTAGAGAAGAGAGAGAGAGAGAGAGAGAAGAGAAAAAGAATCAGGAAGGGTCAACTCCCATATGTGCCCTAACCGGGCAAGCCCAAGGTTTTGAACCGGCAACCTCAGTGTTCCTAGTCGACGCTGACCCACTCACTGTGCCACCACAGGTCTGGCTTTAGTATATTTTAAATAGAAAAAATGGCCTGACAGTGGCGTAATAAATAGAGCATCAGCCTGGAACACTGAGGTCTCAGGTTCAAAACTCTAAGGTCACCATCTTAAGAACAGCTTTGCCAGTTGAGTGCAGGGTCACCAGCTTGAGTCCAAAAGTCACTGGCTAGAACCCCGGGTCAAGGCATATATGAGAACCAATCAATAAACAACTAAAGTGACACACTATGAGTTGATGCTCCTTATCTCTCTCCTCCGTCTCTCTACCTGCCTGTCTCTCTCTCTCAAATAAGTAAATAAATAAATAAATATCACATATTTTTAAATATAAATGCAGTTTAAAAACATAAAATTTTTGAGAAGAAAGATGGTGACAGATAATGTAGACATTCCAATTGCCACCTCCCAGGACCAAATTGGATTACAACTTAATTTAAGAACAATCATCTTGAAAAACCAACTTTGGACTAAACTAAGAGGAGTCTATAAACAAGGATCACTGAAGAAGACACACAGAGACTGGTAGGAATAGAGCAAACGCAGAAAGAGCTGCCCCGCTCCCAGGAGTGAGTGGCAGCCTAGAGGACTCTCACGGCAAGGTGGGTTGCCCTGAGAAGTGTGAGTCTCCAGCCCAAGGACTAGAGGACCAATCTATAGCCCCAGAGCCTAGAAGAGATGCCCAGACAACATTTAGTTGTAAAAAAAGCCAGGTTTCTGTCTGCAAAAATGAGTCACACCTCTCAGATGCATACTCTGTTTTAAAAGGCCCACGAAGATGCACTCGTTCTCTGACGGACACTTGGGCTGTTTCCAGATCTTTGCTATTTGGTACATATATACTATGGAATACTACTCAGCCATAAGAAATGGTGACATCGGATCATTTACAACAAAATGGATGGACCGTGATAACATTATAAGGAGTGAAATAAGTAAAACATAAAAAAACTGAGAACAGCATGATTTCATACATAGGTGGGACATAAAAGTGAGACTATGAGACATGAACAAGAGTGTGGTGGTTATGGGGTGGGGGGAGGAAGGACAGGGTGAGAGAAGGGGGAGGGGAGGGGCACAAAGAAAATCAAATAGAAGGTGACAGAGGACAATTTGACTTTGGGTGATGGGTATGCAACATAATTGAATGATAAGATAACCTGGAGATGTTTTCTTTGAACATATGTACCCTGATTTATTAATGTCACCCCGTTAAAATTAATAATTAAAAAAAGGTTCACATAGAAAACTTTGCTCACAGCCAATTATTCGGGGCTCTGGCAGGAGAGAGCTGAGAGGATTGGCATTGCTGGAGAAGAGCGTTAAAGTTGGAAAACTAGGGAGAGACACTGTGAGGGATGGCAACCGAAACCCATGTGCTAAATCATTCTCTAATACTGCAGTCACCATCTTCTTCAGAGGAGCATCTCCTTTGTGTGGCATCAACCTGGGAAAAAGCAGCTGCTCTGCCCTCAGAAGTCTCTCCTACCCCACGAATGGCAACTGGTTGTTCTGAGAGATCAGGAAAAAGGGGGCATGTCAGTGACTTAGTTTTCTGATGCTAAGACCGGAGCTTCCACCAATACTCTCCCAAGTTTATGGTTCTTCCAGCTCACAAGAGACTTAGCTGAAATTGTCCAGAGAGGGGACAGACCACACCTCTGGGTCTCAGAAGCTATAACCACTGGACTCTTGGGGCCATACCCTACTGAGGTCTGTGAAAAAAGTCTAGACAAACTGACACCTGGGGCCAAGGGACAGAGCCACACACACCACTCTTTCTAATTGCTGAATTGCCACAGGGTCTAGACTCTACCAGAGGTTTTTTCAATGACTGAGCCAAACAAGCAACTGGCAGACAAGCATCAGGAGGTGAGACTCAGGAAAACTTGGCCATTTGAGTGGACTTTCTCTCAAGCCCAGTGTGGGTAAAAGTCAGACTAGCAGTGCAGCTTTGTATTTCCATATACACTTTGGCCTAGCAGAGGCAGCCACAAACACTAAATTGCTTGTAGCTTCAAAAAAGTTGCTGAGGGCTAGTCATTGGCAGTGTCTTTCACTGGTCTATGCAGGGCTCCTGCTTGGGAGGTCCAGGGCTAGCACACTCAGGGGCCAGCTGCAGAAAGCATTGATTTAGGACCTAACAACCTTCACTAAAGTGGTATTCTAAGGAAAATCTCCTCAAATCAGGCCCAGCAGAGGCAAGTTTTACTCTCTGTTGTCAGCACTGGCACAGTAGCTCATGTGCACTGGATAGGGTGGAGCTTCACAGTCAGCCAGCCTAGGCACTGGATACCTGCCCTGCTAATCTATGTTCCACAGGGGGAAGGAAGATAGGCTTGGAGCATGAGCCTTGAAAGTGTGGTTCCCTGTGAGTCTATTGTTGGATCTGGTCAAGGAGTTTAGCCACCTTTGGAAGGGGCACAGTCAGCTCCAGGAGAGAACTCTCTCAGTCTTCATCACTGAGACTGGAGCCTCATCAGCTGAAAGAACTGCAGAGGCAACTGTCAGCCAAACTCAGTCTGAACCTGCTGCTCACCTTGTTGGGAAGAAACAAATTTGACTATCCAGGAGTGGCTGAGAGATCAAACTCTGGAGTAGGGGCCACATTCCCTGTACTGAGATTATGATCAAGAGACTCCTGAAGTAGTGGTCCCCACAAATGTTGTATGCACAACCCAAGCTGCCCTAACCCAACAAGTGTGCATGCAATTTGTAGAAAGGTTGGTTGGGTAAGGTTAATCTGAGCCCACACTACATTTTTCCTAAGAAGACTCTGTGGGAAGACCAGGCAGCTGCAAGAGGAAGAGGAACAGCTGAAAAGTGAAGACAAATCTTATAAAGCTTGGGGCTTTTATGGAGCTGTTGTCATCTCTAAGCAGGAGGAAGCTGATCCATATACAAAGGTTGGCTCTTTGCACAGTACTCAGACACAAAAAGCGAAAAGTGCAGTAGCTGCAGACTTGTAGCCCACAGCAGGTTATAAACAACAACTGATGCCAATGCAAATAGAACAAGAGCCAACACTACTGGTAGTGGTTCACAAACAGCCCCAACCCTAGACTCAACTACATACACAAGCAGCAAGCACACCCATAAGTGAAATCTAGTAGGAACTAGACACTGTGGAGAATAAATGTGCCGAACAGTACAGACATTGCACAGTGTGTAATACATATAATCAAGGTTGACCCTTAAAGCCAGCCAGCCTGAAGGGATAAACATACCATGGAAAGACAAACTGCATCTCATACTCACATACAAGAAGGAAAATAGTACCCTCAAGAAACATTCCTAGAACAAAGAAAACAAGTGGCCTGGAGGACATTGTCACCGAGCCCATCTTCTTCATAAAAATTACAAAGTTAGACAACACTACCTAATACACAGACAATATGAGCAGACAGAGAAATACAACCCAAATGAATCAACAAGATAAATCCCCAGAAAAAGAACTGAATGAGATACAATAACCAAAATACCAGATGCAGAGTATTAAACAATGATTTTTAGGATGCTCAAAGATCTTAGAGCAACAATGGATTGACAAAAAGAGCACCTAAATAAAGAGATAGCCAGCATCATAAAGGACATTGAAATCATAAAAAAGAACAAGTCAGAAATGACAAATACAATATCAGAAATGAAGACTGCACTAGAAGAAATTAAGAGCAGGCTGGATGAAGCAGAGGGTTAATTCAGCTATTTAGAGGACAAGATAAACAAAAGCATGAAAGTAGAGCAGCAAAAAGAAAAGAGGCTAAAAAGCCTGAGGAAACTCTAAGAGAGCTCTGTAACAACAAGAAGAGAAACAATATTCACATCATAGGGGTTCTTGAAAAAGAAGAGAACAAACAAGAAATAGAGAACCAATTTAAAAATATCATAGCTGAAAATTTTTCTAAATTGATGAGAGAAAAAAATGACACAAGTTCAAGAAGCACAGAGAGTTTCATTAACGAGAAACCCAAGGAGACCTAGAAAAGAACAAATTATAATTAAAATGTCAAAGCTAAGAGACGAAGAAAGAATGCTCAAAGCTGCAAGGGAAAAGGAGTTAATTACCTACAGAGGAAACTGCATAAAGTTGACAACAGAAACACTTAAGGGACAGAAGGAATGCCAAGAAATGTACAAAGTGATGCAAAGCAAAAACCTACAATCTAGTCTTCTTTATGCAGCAAGGCTGTCATTTAAAATTGAAGGAGAAATAAAAAGCTTTTAAGACAAAAACATACTCAAAGAATTCATTACAACCAAATCAGTACTGCAAAAAATGTTAAGGGGCCTGCTGTAAAATAAGCAAAGGAAAAAAATAGAGAAAAATAAGATTGTAATTTAAAGAGAAAAATGGCAATAAATAACTACATATTAATAATCACCTTAAATGTAAATGGATTAAATGCTCCAATCAAAAGACATAAGGTAGTTGTGTGGATAAGAAAACAGGACCCAACATATGCTGTCTCAAGAGACCGACCTCAGAACAAAAGATACACATAGACTGAATGTGAAGAGATGCAAAAAAATATTTCATGCAAATAGAAATGAAAAAAAACGCTGGGGTTAGCAATGATTATATCTAGCAAAATAGACTTTAAAACAAAGGCTATAGTAAGAAATAAAGAAGGCCACTACATAATGATAAAGGGAGCAATCCAACAGGAGCATATAATCCTTGTAAATATCTATGAGCCCAGCCTGACCAGGCGGTGGCGCAGTGAATAGAACATAGAATGGGGATCTGGAAGACTCAGGTTCGTGACCCCGAGCTCACCAGCTCGAGCATGGGCCCATCTGGCTTGAGCAAAAGCTCGCCAGCTTGGACCCAAGTTTGCTGGCTCCAGCAAGGGGTAGCTCGGTCTGCTGAAGGCCCGCGGTCAAGGCACATGTGAGAAAGCAATCAATGAACAACTAAGGTGTTGCGACGGCAACGAAAAACTAATGATTGATGCTTCTCACCTCTCTCCCTTCCTGTCTGTCTGTCCCTATCTATCCTTCTCTCTGACTCTCTCTCTGTCCCTGTAAAAAAAACCCAAAAAACTATGAGCTCACTATAGGAGCACCTAAATATATAGAGCAGATTTTGATTGATATAAAGAGCGAGATCAATAGTAATACTATAATAATAGGGGATTTTAATACCCTAATAACATTAGTAAATATATCCTCCAGGAAAACAATTAACAAAGAAACAATGGCCTTAAATGACACACTAGATCAACTGGACGTAACAGATATATTCAGAATCTTTTACCCCAAAGCTGTAGAACATACATATTTTTTCAAGTGCTCATGGTACATTCTTTAGTTAGACCACAATTTAGCACCCAAAATGAGTCTCAATAAATTTAAGAAGATTGAAAATATATCAAGTTTCTTCCCTGATCACAATGGCATGAAACTAGAAACCAACTAAATAGAAAAACTGAAAATCATTTAAACGTTTGGAGGTAAAATAGCATGTTTTTAAATAAAAAAATGGGTTAATAATGAGATCAAGAAAGAAAATATTTTCTTGAAACATGTGAAAATAAACATAGAAAAACTCATAATTTATGAAATACAGCAAAAGCAGTCCTGAAAAAGAAGTTCATAGCATTATAGGTATACCTTAAGAAGCAAGAAGAAGCTCAAATAAACAACTTAACCCTGCCTATAAAAGAATTAGAAAAAGAACAAGTAAAACCCAGAGGAAATAGAAGGAAGAAAATAACAAAGATCAGAGCAGAAATAAATGATATAGAGGCTAAAAAACAATACAGAAGATCAATGAAACCAAGAGCTGGATTTTTGAAAAGGTAAACAAGGTAGATGAACCTTTAACCAGACTCATCAAGAGAAAAAGAGAGAGGACTCAAATAAATAAAATTAGAAATGAAAGTAAAAATGTAAAAACTGACAGCCGCAAATACAAAGGATTGTAAGAAAATACTATGAAGATCTGTATGCCAAAATAATTGGACAACCTTGGCAAAATTGATAAATTTCTAAAAACATATAATCTTCCAAAACTCAATCTAGAAGAATCAAAAAACCTAAACAGACCTATTAAAACAAATGAAATTGAAACAGTTATCAAAAAATTCCCAACAAACAAAAGTCTTGGCCCAGATAGCTTCATAGGGGAATTTTACCAAATATTCAAAGAATTAACACCTATCCTTCTCAAACTATTTCAAAAAATTCAAGAGGAAAGAAGAGCTTCTTTTATGAAGCAGACATAATCCTCATTCCAAAACCAGGTACAGAAACTACAAAGAAAGAAACTATAGGCCAATATCCCTGATAAATTTAGATTCAAACAAAATATTAGCAAACCGGATTCAGCAAGACATAAAAAATTATACATCATGATCAAATGTGATTTATTCTAGGGATAAAAGCTGATACAATATTTGCTATTCAATAAATGTGATTCATCACAGAAACAAAAAGAAAAGAATAAAAATTTCCTAATAATATCAATAGATTAAGAAAAATCATTTGATAAAATTTAGCAACCATTTATGATAAAAAATTTCAGCAAAGTGGGAATACAGGGAACATACTTCAACATGATAAAGGTCATCTATGACAGACCCACAGCCAACATAATACTCAAAGGGCAAAAATTAAAAATAATTCCCTTAAGATCAGAAACAAGACAGAGTTGCACCCTTTCACCACTCTTATTCAACATAGTTCTGGAAGTCCTAGCCACAGTAATCAGACAAGAAGAAGAAATAAATGACATCCGAATTGGAAAAAAAAGTAAGACTATCATTATTTGCTGATGACATGATACTGTACATAGAAAACCCTAAAGTCTCATTCAAAAATCTACTAGACCTAATAAATTAATTTGGAAAGGTGGTAGGATACAAAATTAATATTTAGAAATTAGTGGCACCAACAACAAACTGTCATAAAGAGAAATTAAGGAAAAATCCCCTTCACTATAGCAACAAAAATATAAAGTACCTAGGAGTAAATTTAACCAAGGAGGTAAAGGGTTTGTACGCAGAAAATTATAAAACATTGATAAAAGAAATCAAAGAAGATAAAAAAACAAGTATCTTATTCTCACGGTATATGGGAAACATATACCGTGTTCATGGGTAGGAAGAATTCACATCATTAAAATGTCTATATTACTCAAAGCAACTTATAAATTCAGTGTATATCCTAATAAAATACCAATGACATACTTCAAAGATATAGAACAAATATTCCAAAAATTTATATGAAACCAAAAAAGAACATGAATAGCCCCAGCAATCCTGAAAATAAAGAATAAAGTGGGAGGTATCACACTTCTGATATCAAGTTATACTACAAGGCCATTGTACTCAAAACAGCTTGGTACTGGAATAAAAACAGGCATACAGATCAATGGAACAAAACAAAACCTAGAAATAAACCCACACCTTTATGGTCAATTGATATTTGACAAAGGAGGTAAGAGCATACAATGGAGTGAAGACAGTCTGTTTAACAAATGGTGTTGGGAATATTTGACAGGTACTTGCAAAAAAATGAAACTGGATCACCAACTTACAGCATTCACAAAAATAAACTCAAAATGTTTAAAAGACTTAAATCTAAGTAAGTAATGTAAGATTATGCTTGCTGCATAATGTAAGTTATGATGTTACTTAAATGTAAACATCTTGGAAGACAACAGAGGCAGTAAACTCTCTGATATATCTTTTAGCAATATTTTTGCTAATTTATCTGCATGGACAAGTGAAATAAAGGACAGGATGAACAACTGGGACTATATTAAACTAAAAAGCTTTGGCACAGCAAATGACACAATTAGCAAAAGAAAAAAAAACAACACACACAATAAGAGAACATATTCATCAAGATGTCTGTTAAGGGGTTAATAACAAAAATTTATAAAGAACTTCTAAAACTCAACACCATAAAGATAAACTATCTAGACAAAAAATCGGCAAAAGAACTGAACAGACACTTCTCCAAAGAGGACATACAAATGGCCAATAGGCATATGAAAAAATGTTCAATGTCACTAATCATCAGAGAATTGC
The DNA here is from genome assembly GCA_037038555.1 of Rhynchonycteris naso. NCBI lineage: Eukaryota > Metazoa > Chordata > Mammalia > Chiroptera > Emballonuridae > Rhynchonycteris > Rhynchonycteris naso. Next base: position 40,881,939 of record CM072997.1, on the reverse strand, counting down.
AAATTAAAACCACAATGAGATACCAGGTCACATCAGTCAGAATGGCACTCATTAACAAAACAACACAAAATAAGTGCTGTCCAGGGTGTGGAGAAAAGGGAACCCTTCTGCACTGCTGATGGGAATGCAGACTGGTGCAGCCACTGAGGAAAACAGTATGGAGATTCCTCAAAAAATTAAAAATGGAACTGCCTTTTGACCCAGTTGTCCCACCTTTAGGAATATATTCTAAGGACACCAAATCACTGATTCAATGCCCTGTGTTTATTGCAGCATTGTTTACAATAAGCAAGATCTAGAAATAGCCCAAATGTCTGTCAGTGAATGAACAGAATAAAAAGCTGGAAAAAGTCACAATGGAATACTATGGGGCTGTCAAAAAGAAGAAAATCTTACCTTTTGTGACAGAATGGACTGACCTGAAGATTATTATGCTAAGTGAAATAAGCCAGGCAAAGAAAGAAAAATATCATATGATCTCACATATATGTGGAATCTAATGGACAAAGTGAACTGATAAATGGAAGAGAGGCAGAGACGGGGTCAAAGGGACCAGAGGGACAGCAGTCAGAGGGAAGGGCAATGAGAGGATGAGATAAAAAAGGTAAAGGGATTAGTGAAACTATATATACAGAACACAGAGATATAGATAACAGGAGAGCAAATTCTAGAGGGAATGGAGTGGGAGTTAGGGATAGGGGGACAAAAGGGGCATAAAAGGGGACACAGGGGTGGAGGGTGAGGGAGTTACATTCAGTGGGACACTGGAATCCATGTAAACACAATTAATTAAAATTAATAAAAATGAAAAGAAACATGGAATTTTTGTAGATTCATTTTATGAACAAATATTAGAATTATAATTCATTTTCTTAGTGGATCGTCTTAATTATATACAGGTATTTACCGACTTACGACCTTTTGACTTTAGAACCATAATCGCTAGCCACAACTGTTCCGCATTTTGTGTCTTGGAAATTTTTCATCAAACCCCTCCCAAGATGTGTACCACGAGGAAATTCTCCTTGTCTTTGACTTAAAGATTCTTATAACATCATTTCACAGTACTATACATATAGCCTACTCAACTTACGACCAAATTGTGTTACGACCTGTCTGTCGAAACCAATCGTGATCTTAAGTTGAGCACTAGCTGTAGTTTAATTTACAGTTTCTAACTTCATTGATAAATATTAGGTGTTGTCATTAAATTTGACAGTGAGTTGTTAACTCTTTCTGGAAATGTTTGTAAACAGTGATATCAGTATTAGAAATGAGATAAAGTTATTATTTTTTTTTAACAAATCTCAATACCCAAGAAGCTTAAAATAATTAAGAAATCTTTATTTGTAAACATTATATTTCCTAAAGTAATTTATTTAGTTTTTTAGTTTTAGCAAAATACACATACTTAAATTATACTATTTTAACTGCTTTTAAGTGCATGGTGTAGTGGCATTAAGTATATTCATATTAAATGTGATCATCATCATCATACATCTCAGAACATCTTTATCTTGCATATCTGAAATTTTTACTCTTGAAACATTTTTCGCTCCCTTCTCCAACTACTGGCAACCACCAGTTAACTTTTTCGCTCTAAAAATTTAACTACTCTAAGTATTTTATGAAGAGAATTATATAGTATTTGTCCTTTAGTGATTGACATATTTCATTTAGTAAAATGTGTTCTAGGTTTATCCATGTTGTAGAATTTATCAGAATTTTCTGCCTTTGAAAGGCTGAATAATATTCTATTATATGTGTATACCACATTTTGTTTATCCATTAATCTGTCAGTGGACACTTGGGTCATTTTTACCTTTCAGCAGTTGCTAATAATATTGTTTAGGACATCTGTTTACAAGTGTCTAATCATGTCCCTGCTTTCGCTTCTTTTGGATATATACCCCAAAATGGTACTGCCACATAATACGGTAATTAAAAAATTATTTTAATATAACTGTCATATGTTTTCCATAAGGGCTATACAATTTAAGTTCCCACTAACAGTGCACAAGGCGGCAAATTTCTTCACATCTATCCTGGAAAGGTTCCATGTACAATTGAGGTAAATATATATCATTTTTGTTAGTGAGTAGTGTAAAAATATATTTCCATTAGGTACAGTTGGTTTATTGTTTTCTTCATACAGTTTATTTCTATATGTGTGGTAATCCTATCCATTATTAAGAATGGCGTATTGAATTCCACAAATATTGTACAACTTCTTTCAATTTTTATCAATTGTTACTTTATATATTTTGATGGCTTGTTATTAGATAAATAAATGCTTATAGTTATTATATCTTCTTGCTGTATTAAAATTTTCACTAATATAACTTAATAATCCCTTCTTTGTTTTTTATAATCCTTTTTTATGCATTCTTTGCCTGATGGTAGTATAACTACCCTTGTTTAATTTTAATTTCTACTTGCATAGAATATGTCTCTCTATTCTTTCATTTTTAATTTATGTGTGTCTTTGGATATGAAATGAGTCTTTTATAGATAGCAGATAGTTGAAGCATTAGTTTTTTACCATCCCTCTAATCTCAAACCTTTGATTAGACAGTTTAAATCATTTACATTTAAAGTAATTACTGATAGAAATTTTTTCAATTTGCTACTTTTTTCTACATGTCTTATATATTTTTGTTTATTACTTTCTGCATTACTGTTAAATGTTTAGTTGAGTTTTTGTAACAAAATATTTTAATTCTCTTTCCATTTATTTTATTAAATATTCTATAGCTATTTTTTTTATTTGTATTTTTTCTAAGTGAGAAGTGGGAGGCGGCAAACTCTCACATGTGTCCCACCGGGATCCACCCGGCATGCCCACCAGGGGGCATTATTTGGCCCATCTGGGGCATTACTCCCCTGCAACTGGATCCATTCTAGTGCCTGAAGCGGAGACCATGGAGCCATCCTCAGCGCCGGGGCCAACTTTGCTCCCATGAAGCCTTGGCTGCAGGAAGGGAAGAGACAGAGAGAGAAAGGAGAAAAGGATGGGTGCTTTTCCTGTGTTCCCTGACCAGGAATAGAACCCTGGACTTCCACACTCTGGGCCAATGCTCTACCGCTAAGTCAACCGGCCAGGGCCTATAGCTATTTTTTGACATTACTATAAGAATTACATTTAACATTTTAAAGTTATAATAAATTATTTGAATTTATACCAGTTGTATGCTTAACTTCAATAGCATACAAATATTCTACTTCTTTGCAGATTCAGCCTTACTTTCTTTCATTTATTGATATCTCAAAATTGCATCTTTGTGCTTCAAAATCATAGAGCAACAATTGTTTTATGCAGTATTTTCTTAAATTATGGAGAAAATAAAAAGTAGAGTAAGACATCAATGTTAAAATAATGCTAACTTTTATAATTACCTTTGTACATACAAACATTTTTTTCTTTAGTATGCTTTTATTGAAACATGTCCAATACACCAGACCCTCTTTAACAAACATTCCAGGTACTTCATAATCTCTAGCTAGTCCAGTGATATACAAATGTTGAGAACACTTCTAGTTTAACAAGCTAATGCCTATAGTTCAGTCACACTTATTTGGAATTCACCAAAAGCATTTTCAGAATTAAAAATTTAAAAAAAAACACTAAGGCTCTTAAATAAGTTTGATATAACCTGAAAACAGAGTTTAATTGTTGTAGACTTTTTACCAATAATTATTCACAACTGATTTACTCAATATTTATGCATTAATCCTAATGCTATATATCAGACAATACCACAAAGTGGTTTTAAAATAGTAAAAGTGATAAAAAGAATGAAGAATGCATTGGCTAATTTTCTCAGAAAAACTGGTAATCATTGTACACTCAATAAGAGTCGTTATTTATTCATACAGCTATAAATTACTATTTAGTGTATTTTGATTTTGACCTAAAGTACTCCCCTTAGTATTTCTTGCATAACAAGACTAATGGTTTTGAAAACACACACAGCTTAAATCCTAATCAGCCTGACCAGGTGGTGGATCAGTCGATAGAGCGTTAGACTGAGATGCGGTTCAAGACCCCGAAGTCGCCAGCTTGAGCACGGCCTCATCTGGTATGAGCAAAAGCTCATCAGCTTGGACCCAAGGTCACTGGCTCCAGCAAGGGGTTACTCAGTCTGCTGAAGGCCCGCAGTCAAGGCACATATGAGAAAGCAATCAATGAACAACTAAGATGTCGCAATGGCAACAAAAAACTGATGATTGATGCTTCCCATCTCTCCTCATTCCTGTATGTCTGTCCTTATCTATCCCTCTCTCTGACTCTCTCTCTGTTCCTGTAAAAAAAAAAAAAAAAAGTTCTAATCAGTGAGGAATTGTGAAAACCTTTTTCCCTAGGACATGGAACAAAACAAGGATGTCCACTTTCACTGGTGCTATTAATCATTGTATTGCAAGGTCTAGCCAGAAAAATGGGCAAGAAAAAGAAATAAAAGAATACCAATCTGAAGGAAAGAAGTAATTCTTTTTTACAGATGGTGTAGTTATATAACTCTAAAGACTCCATGAAACAATAGAACTAATAAAGGGATTCAGCAAGTTGCTGATTAAAAATCAATATACAACAACCACTAGTATTTCTGTATTTACAATAAAATATTAAAGATGGAAAGAAAGAATCTTATATGTATTATCAATAAGAGAATAAAATACTAAGAATTTAATTTAAGAAATGGGCAAAATACTTGCACAGTGAAAATTATAAAATATCAATGAATAAAATTTTTAAAGTACAAATAAATTGAAAGGTATCCCTGTTCATAATTTGGAAAAAATAATATTGTTAAAATTCCTGTATTTCCAAGAGCAGTCAACAGATACAATGAAATCCCTATCAAAATTTCAATGATATTTTTTATGAAAAGAAAAAAGAAACAAAATTTAAATTTATGTAGAATTAGAAAGACCCCAAATAACCAAAGAAATCTTGAGCAAGATTAAAAAAACTAGAGACATCACATTTCCTAATTTCAAATTATATTAAAAAGTTATAGTACTGATCATAGTATGGTACAATTAAAGTAAAAGAACAGAAATATAGACCAATGTAACAGAAGAAAGAATACAGACATCCACACATTTTGGTCAACCAATCTTCATAAAGAGTTTCTAAAACACACAATAGGTAAAAAATAGACTTTTTAATAAATAGTGTTGAGAAATTGAATATTTATCTAAAAAATAATGAAATTAGACCTTTTTATATACCATATTCAAAAATCAACTTAAAGTAGCTTCAAAACTTAAACAATACTTTTAGAATAAAGTATAGAAAAGTATCTTCTTTCTATTGGTCTTGGAAATATATATATATATTTTTAATATAACATTAAAAGTGCAGGAAACATGTAAAAATAAAGTAATGAGACTATAGCAAACTAAAAACTTTTCACATTAAAAAAACTAACAAAATGAAATATTAACTGATGTAAAGTTAATTTTGCACAGTGTAAATATTTGCAAATTACATATCTAATAATAATATTTGCAAATAATATGTCTGATAAAATGAGAACATCTGATATGTAACTCATATTATTCAAATAAAAATACAAATAACCCGATTAAAAGAGGGCAAAATACATAAATGGACACTTCTCAAAACAGGAAATTTAAGTGGCTAAAATGTATATGACAAAATACTCAACAATTATCAAAGAAATGCAAATCAAAACCACAATGAGATATTACTTCTGATGAATGCTATTATCAGAAAGACAAGAAATAACAAGTATTTGTGAGGATGTGGAGAAAACCCTTGTACACTACTGGTAGAAATGTAAATTAGTACAAACATATGGAAAACAATATGGAAGCTCCTCAAAAACTTAAAAATAGAGGTACCATATGATTCAGCAATCCCACTGCTAGGTATATGTAAAAAAATATTGAAATTAGGATAGTAAAGTGTTGTCTGTACTTTCATGTTTATAGGAGCATTATTTTCAATATCTAAGAGATATAAACAACATAAATATCCTTCAATAGGTGAATGGATAAAGAAAATGGAGTTAAAAATGGCTATTTACAACAACATAAATGGAGCTAGAGGGCATTGTGTCAAGTAAATCAGACACAGAATGAAAAATATTGCATGATCTCACTTAGATGTGGAATCTAAAAAAAGGCAAACTCTATTAGAAGCAGAGAGTAGGATGGTTTTTGCCAGGAGCTGGGAATGAGTGACATGGGGTGATTTTGATAAAATGGTACACATTTTCACTTATGCACAATGAATAATATATGGAGATCCGATGTATAGTATGGTGATAATAGTTAACAATACTGGATTATAAACCTGTAATTTGTTCTAGAGGGTAGATATTTAAATTAAATCTTCTCACCATATACTCACACACACATAAAAATAACCATGCAAAAGTAATTACTATGTTAATAGCTTGATTTCAGTGATCATTTGACAATGTTTACATATATCAAAATATTAAGTTGTACACATTAATATATACAATTTTTGCATGTCAATGCTATCTCAATAAAGCTAATAAAAAGTATGAATGTATATGAAACACTTGATAGTATAATAGCAATAATCTTTTAAATACATTAAATAAATATATTTAGAGTTTTTTTTGAATGCAATGATAAGAGGAATGAGAGAAATGACAGGAGGTAACCATGAATTTGCAGAAAAGTGAATTATTAACAAGATAATTATCTAAATGAGCATTTAAAAGAATTAAAGAAAAGTGGTGCTTTCACAAATTTCTGATGTGGTCAAATAGAGTTTTGAGATAAAATAACATTGTTTTTTGAGGGGGGCAAATTTTAGTTCATTCAGTTTAAATATGTGGAATATAAAATTTTCCTAAAACTATTGAAATAAGAAGAATAATAGCCAAACATATGGGGCCATCATGGATATAGAGGTATGAGTCCAGAGTATATAGCTGACAATTAAAGACTATTTATTCACATAATTGAATTGATACCATGAGGAAGAGGAGAGCCTAGAATAAATTCAAGGAATACTATTATTATAATACAGTAAACATAAGAGCAACATTCAAAATGAATGTAGAACAAATGGTGCTGCTAAGAAAACCTGGAAAGTGAGGAAACTTTGAAAGTCAAAAATGATTTAAGTTAAGTCAATTAAGTTCAAACAGCAGAGGCCATTAATACTAGAGGCTAAAGTTCAGATAGGAATAGTTGAAAAAGTGGGTTTTAATCAGGAATGTGGGTGAATAACTGGCTAAGAAGACTATGGGATGGGAGAGCATTTGAAATCTTGTTCTCGGGCTATGTCGTTAGTTTGGATCAAATAAACTCTTAATATTTTTTAAAGACATTTGGGTGGGAAAAAATATTCCATTAACCTTTAAAAATAAAGCTGACATGTAGATATCTGCTGAGTGTGGATAAGAGTAAATGGTAAGATTGGAAGTTCAAGGTTTGTAGCAATCAGAGATGTAAAACTGTCTTTGGCAAATTCTAGCAGTATTGCTACATTATTTTTGGCATTACATAATTTGAGGTATTTTCAAAGACCATGTGATACATGGTCTTTCCTAATTCTAGCAAAAGAAAGCCCTATAATTTTTGTCATAGTTAGCATGTGCTACTATGAACTAGTGGAAAAATTATTGTTTTTGTTATTTGTATGTTTATATTGGGATGGGCCTCTTAAGTTACAGCAGTTTCATGATACAGAATATATGGGACAAGGATAAAGGATCCCAGAATATAATGGCTCAGCAAATATAAAGTACAAGTTTTTGGTCCTGTGAAAGTCATTTTTAAAGGTTGTATTCACTGTCATAAAATGCAGAAAAAATAGTTTTGGCTAGTCTCACTCAATATTTTCAGTAAAGTTGGTTAACTACTGATGATGTTACAAAACATTTTTAAACAATCATTATTAGTTTGTGATGTGGCGAAAAATTCAAAGACAAAGGACATCAGTTTATAATTTTAATTTTCACTGGAATTTTTTTTTACATGGACAGAGAGAGAGATAGATAGGGACAGACAGACAGGAACGGAGAGAGATGAGAAGAATCAATCAATCATCAGTTTTTTGTTGCGACACCTTAGTTGTTCATTGATTGCTTTCTCATATGTGCCTTGTCCATGGACCTTCAGCAGACCGAGTAACCCCTTGCTCGAGCCAGCGACCCTATGTCCAAGCTGGTGAGCTTTTTGCTCAAGCCTCATAGAGTGCGCACTAAAGCTGGCGACCTCAGGGTCTCGAACCTGGGTCCTCCGCATCCCAGTCCAACAACGCTCTATCCACTGCGCTGCCACCTGGTCAGGCTTCACTGGAGTTTTTAATGATTTATTGATCTTCTATTTTCAAAGATTTAAAATAGAGTATCACGTTTCATAATTTTCTGATGGAAGAGCAAGAAATTTAACTAAGAGAAGAGACTTAAACAGATTTTAATTATTTAAGTAATATGCTATAACTATCTGAGCTAGATGTAAAAAGTAAAGTATATGATGACATTAATTTTAATACTGCTTATAAGGATACTTTATTAATATCCTTCTTATTTACCTAAATCAAGATATGTGCAATCTTTATGAATTTACATCAGAAACAAAGTATCCAATTACCACGGCAGAATTTAATTTATACTATATATTTCTCAACAAATAAATCAGTACCTAAACTATTCTAACCAATTTCAAAAGGTTATCATTTATGGTTGAAATATCAGATATATAAGTTCCCTTCAGAATAATAAATCCTTATTTCCAAACCTATTTTATGTTTATTATAATGAACAACCAACTTCTGGTCTTTAAAAATCACATTGTTGTTGAAATAATGTTTTTGGCTAAAGACCCAGAGGACAGTGTATCCTTGTCACTCAAGAACATCTCTAGAATTAAACACACACTCATGAACATATTCTGATTATTATCATTAGGCAAGAAATTAGAAAATATATCTATTTTTGTTGCTTTTATATTGATATAATGTATATTGATGCTTTTTTCCTTTTTTTTAAGGACTTTATTCAATTTTTAGAGGGGAGAGAGAGGAAAAAAGAGAGAGACAAGGGGGAGGAGCAGGAAGCATCAACTCCCATGTGTACTTTGACCAGGCAAGCCCAAGGTTTCAAACCGGCGACTTCAGTGTTCCAGGTCAATGCTTTATCCCACTGCGCCACTACAGGTCAGGTGATGCTTTTTTCTAAAATGAAATCTACATCTCTATGCATAATTATGTCATCTGAATACAAATGAGCGTTCGTTGTTCGAAATTAGGGAAAACATGGAAAAGCTAAACCTGCAACTATATAACTGTTGCTTTTGCCTCTATTATCTACAGTCACTAATGCATTCCTGTCCCTGCAAGTTCTCAGTTCAGGAGATTAGCTCTTTGGTACAATCAAATTGCATTTTTAATTACATTAATTTTTAGAATGGCTTGGGTCTAATAATGGGGAAAGAAAAAGTTGAAAACAGACTCGTGGATGGGTCTAGAAAACAAAAAAAAATCTATTTTTTAGAGGAATCTTTTAGATATTACACAACAACTATTTCATAAAATGTAACTAAACTCTGCATGAGAAATAGAAGTTAGTCACTTAAAATCCAAGGTCTGTGTTAAATTTGATAAATTAAATAATGATTATATTTTGAAATATGAAAAGTATTGTGTTATCTGGAAAACTATTCATCATAGTCTAGCAGAAAATTTAGTTTTTCAGGAAATGTTATGAAGAAATATTTTGTTAAAAACCAATCATAATTTTAAACACTAAATGGAAGAATTTGTATTTTGATAGACACTTTTCTAAGATGCCTCAATGTGTTCCAAATTTTAATTAAATTATCTGCTCCAATGGTGTACCCTGAACTGGTTTGTATAAAAAGTATAAATTTAATGCAAATGTATGTGTTCAAGGTTGGTCATTATAAAATGTGATAGCAAATAAGTAGAAACAACCTCAACATTCATCAGAAAATGTAAGTTAAATATAATATACTTACAATGACATATTCTTAAGAGAGAAATAATTTGAAGATACCTTATATGCTGAGATTAAACATTCTGAATAATATATTAACACAAAATGCAAGATACAAATAGGCAAAATATGTTCTCAAAATGGTGGTAAAGATTATATATGTGTTTGTGTGTGTGTTTGCAGTGTTTGTATATGTATATGACATAGCTTCCTAAGAGGATCATTACTGGATGACTCAACACAAGGAGTGGGAGGGAGACTATAAGCTCATCTTTTAAAAATTTTTTAAATTATATACATGAATTAAATAATAAAGTAAAAATTGCAACTAGGATGCTTTTGTTTATTTGTATATTAATTTCATATAACTCTAGAAACAAATCTGTACATAGCTGTACAGGAATTTTGTATCTGGTACTTTCTGACACAGCTAGCTTATGCCTTGAACAAAATCCAGAATAACATGCATATTAAAAAGTTAAGAGTAATAAAATGTTTTACTTGGGGAAAAAATCCCTATTTCTTTATTAGCATATATTTTAAAATATGGAATTTACTAATCAAGGAAGATAATTGTGAATTGGCTCAAATATTGTAATATCTAATTATAAAACATGTACAAATTATTATTTGAACAAGAAAGTTTTATTTTTTAATTAAAAATTTATTGATATTAGTGAGAGAGGGAGAGAGAATCATGAATTTATTTCTTTACTTATTTATGCATTTATTGATTAATTCTTATATGTTTCCTGGCCAGGGATCAATCAAACCCACAACTTTGGCATATTGGGATGACACTCTAACCAACTGAATTACCTAGTCAGATTCAAAATAGTTTTAAAATAATAAACTTACTAATAACGCAGTTATTAGAAAATTTTATATCTATTGAAAACACATTGAGACTTATTTTATTTAATTAAACTAGTTTTATTATTGTTTTCTGTGATTAAAAAGTGATTTATGTATATGACTTTGGGTGATGGTTATGCAACATAATCAAATGTCAAAATAACCTGGAAATGTTTTCTCTGAACGTATGTACCCTGATTGAACAATGTCACCCCATTAAACTTAATTTTTAAAAAGTGATTTATGTATTTTATAGATAATCCAAAACCTATATAAGAACTAAAATAAAAATACTCATTATTTTTGTAATCTAATTATGTGATGACCATTTTTGTAGGGATCTTTATTTGCAAGCTCACATATACATCCATATACATATATAAACCACCATAAAATTTTGTTTAAAATAGTACTGCATTATAACTATTTAATCTTCATTCTCCTATTATATATATAATTTCAAAATTGTTCCATTTTAATAAACTTAGATATAAAACATTAAATAATTGTATTATCATTTTATTATTAATGTTTTAAACTTTTATTTTATTTTAATTTATTGGATGTACATAGATTCTAGTGTTGCCTCGAAGACCTCCCCAATCCCTCGTGTTCCCCACGACATCCCCCTTGTCCTCCTCCCTGCAATGCCCTCCCCCATGTTTTGCTTTTCTGCTATCATCCTATCCTATCATCCCTTTTCCCTTGGTCCACTTTTCCTCTGGACTCTTTGATCCTGCCTCTGCCTCTATTCTGTTCCTCAGTTCATATTGTTCAATGAATTTCTCAAATGAGTGAAGTGATACGGTATTTTTCTTTCTCTGCCTGGCTTATTTCACTTAACATAATAGTTTCCAGGTCCATCTATGTTGTCGCAAAAAGTAAGATATTCTTCAATTTCATGACGCCATATTATTCCATTGTGTATAAGTACCATTGTTTTTAAATATACTCATCCACTGACAGACACTTGGGCTATTTCCAGATCTTTGCTATTGTAAACAATGCTTCCATAAACATGGGGATGCATTTCTCCTTCTGAATCATTGATGTGGTGTTCTTGGGATACATTCCTAAAAGTGGAATGGCTGGGTCAAAAGGCAGTTCAATTTTTAATTTTTTGAGGAATCTCCATACTGTTTTCCACTGTGGCTGCACCAGTCTGCATTCCCACCAGTAGTGCAGGAGGGTTCCCTTTTCTCCACATCCTTGCCAGCACTTATTCTGTGTTGTTTTGCTGATGAGCGCCATTCTGACTGGAGTGAGGTGATGTCTCATTGTGGTTTTAATTTGCATTTCTCTAATGATTAGTGATGTTGAGTATTTTTCCATATGCCTATTGGCCATCTGCTTGTCCTCTTTGGAGAAGTGTCTATTCAATTTTTTTGCTCATTTTTTGATTGGATTGTTTATCTTCCTGGTGTTGAGTTTTACAAGTTTCTTATAAATTTTAGTTATTAACCCCTTATCAGACATATTGTCGAATATGTTCTTACATTGTGTAGTTTGTCTTTTTATTCTGTTCTTATTGTTTTTAGCTGTGCAAAAGCTTTTTAGTTTGATATATTACCATTTGTTTATCCTGTCCTTTATTTCCGTTGCCCGTGGAGATAAATCAGCAAATATATTGCTCCAAGTGATGTTGGAGAGCTTATTGCCTATGTATTCCTATAGAATGTTTATGGTTTCATGACTTACATTTAAGTCTTTTATCCATTTTGAGTTTATTTTTTATAAATGGTGTAAGTTGTTGGTCTAGTTTTATTTTTTGCAGGTAGCTGTCCAAATTTCCCAACAGCATTTGTTAAAGAGACATCTTTACTCCATTGTATGCTCTTACCTCCTTTGTCAAATATCAATTGTCCATAAGGTGTGGGTTTATTTCTGGGTTCTCTGTTTTGTTTCATTGATCTGTATGCCTATTCTTATGCAAGTACCAAGCTGTTTTGAGTACAATGGCTTTGTAGTATAACTTAATATCAGGAAGTGTGATACAACCCACTTTATTCTTCTTTTTCAAGATTGCTGAGGCTATTCGTGTTCTTTTTTGGTTCCATTAAAATTTTTAAAATATGTGTTCTAATATCTTTGAAGTATGTCCTCGCTATTTTATTAGGAATTGCATTGAATTTATAAATTGCTTTGGATAATATGGACATTTTATATTTATTTTTCCTATCCAAGAACATGATATATGATTCCACTTGTTTGTATCTTCTGTGATTTCTTTTATCAATGTTTTATAATTTTCTGAGTACATGTCTTTAACCTACTGGTTAATTTACTCCTACGTAATTTATTTATTTGGTTTCAATAGTGAAGGGAATTGTTTTCTTAATTTCTCTTTCAGAGAGATCATTGTTGGTGTATGAAAATACCACTGATTTCTGAGTAAAGTATTAATTTTATATCCTGCCACCTTGCTGAATTCATTTATCAGGTCCAGTAGGTTTTTGACTGAGACTTTAGGGTTTTCTATGTACAGTATCATATCATCAGCAAATAATGATAGTTTTACTACTTTTTTTTTTATTTGAAAGCCTTTTATTTCTTCTTTCTGTCTAATTGCTGTGACTAGGACTTCCTGAACTATGTTGAATAAGAGTGGTGAATAGGAGCACCCCTGCCTTGTTCCTGATCATTAGGAGATTGATTTTAATTTTTGCTCATTGAGTATGATGTTGGCTGTGGTTCTGTCATAGATGGCCTTTATCATGTTGATGTATGTTCCCTGTATTCCCACTTTGTTGTGGGTTTTGATCAAAAATGGTTGCTGTATTTTATCAAATGCTTTTTCTTCATCTATTGATATTATCATGTGATTTTTAACCTTCCTTTAGTTTATGTGATGTATCAAATTTATTGATTAGCAAATATTGTGCCAGACTTGCCTTCCCAGAATCAATCCCAGTTGATCATAAAGAATGATTTTTTTCATGTACTGGTGTATCCGGTTTGCTAATATTTTGTTGAGAATTTTAGCATCTAAATTCATCAGGAATGTTAGCCTATAGTTTCATTCTTTGTGCTGTCTTTGCCTGTTTTGGAAATCAGAATTATGCTTGCCTGATAAAAGGAGCTTAGAAATTTTCCCTCCTCTTGAATTTTTTGTAATAGTTTGAGAAGGATAGGAGTTTGTTCCTCTTTGAATGTTTGGTAGAATTCGCCTGTGAAGCACCATCTGGTCCAGAGCTTTTGTTTATTGGGAGTTTTTTGATAAGTGTTTTGATCTCACTTGTTGTAATCAGTCTATTTAGGTTTTCTCATTCTTCAGGATTAATTTTTGAAAGATCATATTTTTTCAGCAATTTGTCCATTTTACCTAGTGGGTCTACTTTTTTGACACACTGTTATTCATAGTATTTTCTTACAAACCTTTGTATTTCTGCTTTGTCAGTTGTAACTTCTCCACTTTCATTTCTAATTTTATTTATTTTAGTCTTTTTTGTGTGTGAGTCTTGCTAAGGTTTTATCAATCTTGTTTACCTTTTCAAAGAACCAGCTCTTGGTTTCATTAATCCTCTGTATTATTTTTATAGTTTCTATGTTATTTATTTCCACTCTGTTCTTTATTATTTTCTTTATTCTTCTTCCTCTGGGCTTTACTTGCTGTTCTTCTTCTAGTTCTTTTAGTTTCAGGGTTAAGTTGTTTATTTCAGCTTTTTCTAGCTTCTTAAGGTATACTTGTAATGCAATGAACTTCCCTCTCAGGACTGCTTTTACTGTATCCCATAAATTTTGAGTTTTTGTATGCTCATTTTCATTTGTTTCAAGGAAGTTTTTTATTTCTTCCTTGATATCATTTTTGACCCATTTGTTATTTAATAACATGTTGTTTAGTTTCCAAGTGTTTGAGTATTATTTTAGTTTTTCTATTGTAGTAGACTTTTAGATTCATGACATTGTGGTCAGAGAACATGCTTGATATAATTTCAATCTTCTTAAAATTTTTGAGACTCGTTTTATGCCCTAATTGGTGGTCTATCTTAGAGAATGTACCATGAATACTTGAAAATAATGTATACTCTGCTGCTTTAGGGTGAAAAGTTCTGAAGATATCTATTAAATCTGGTTGATCCAGTGTGTCCATTAATTCTGCTATTTATTTGTTAATTTTCTTTCTTGAGGATCTATTCATTGATGTTAGTGAGGTATTAAAATCCCCTACTATTATAGTATTGTTGTTGATCTCACCCTTTATGTCCATCAAAGTCTGCTTTATATATTTAGATTCTCCTATATTAGATGCATAGATATTTATAATGGTTATATCTTCCTGTTGGATTGTTCCCTTTATCATTGTGTAGTCATCTTCTTTATGACTTACTATAGCCTTTGTTTTAAAGTCTATTTTGTCAGATATCAATATTGCTACCCCAGCTATTCTTTTATTTCCATTAGCATGTAAATTTTTTTCTATTCTTTTACTTTCAGTCTATATGTATCTTTTTTTTTTGAGGTGTGTCTCTTGTAGACAGCATATGTATGGGTCCTGTTTTCTTATTCATTCAGCTACCCTATGTTTTTTGATGGGAGCATTTAATCTATTTACATTTAAGGCTATTATTGATATGTAGCTTTTTATTGCCGTTTTATTCTTTAAATCTACATTTCTCTTTTACTAAAATTCCTTCCCCACACCCCCTCTTTTTTGTTTGGTTGTAATAAATTCCTTGAAGTTTTTTTTTTTGGTTTTGTTTTGTTTTGTTTTTGTCTGGGAAACTTTTTATTTCTCCTTCAATGTTAAATGATAGCCTTGCTGAATAAAGAAGTCTTGGTTGTAGGTTCTTGTTCTGTATTACTTTTAATATTTATTGCCATTTCCTTCTGGCCTCAGGTGTTTCTGGTGAGAAGTCATACGTCATCTTTATGGAGTCTCTTTTGTAGTAGGTGATTAATTCTTTTTCTCTTCAGCTTTTAGTATTCTTTTTTATCTCTTAGCTTTGTTATTTTGATTATGATGTGTCTTGGTGTGGGTCTCTTTGGGTTCTTTTTTAATGGTGTTCTCTCTGCTTCTTTAACCTGTATGACTCTTACCTGCATCATTTTAGAGATATTTTCATCTATAATTTCTTTAATTAAATTCTCTATCCCTTGTTCTTTTTCCCCTCCTTCATAAACCCCTATTATGTGGATGTTGTTTCTCATCATGTTGTCACAGAGCTCTCTTAGAATTTCCTCAGACGTTTTGATCATTTTTTTGATGTTCTGCTTCTGTTTTTTTGCTTATCTTGTCCTCTAAGTTGCTGATTCGATCTTCTGCTTCATCCAACCTGCTTTCAATTCTTTCTAGTGTAGTCTTCATTTCTGATATTGTGTTTGTCATTTCTGATAGGTTCTTCTCTATAATTTCAATCTCCTTTTTGATGCTTGTTATCTCTTTATTTAGGTACTCATTATGTCCATTCATTTTTGCTTTAAGTTCTTTGAGCATACTAACAATCATTATTTTAAACTCTGCATCTGGTAATTTGGGTATTTCCATCTCACTTAGTTCTTCTTCTGGGGATTTCTCTTCATTCATTTAGATTGCATTTCTTTGTCTTCTCATTTTGTCTGTGTATAAACTCTTCCTTTGGGTGTGTTGTTTGTGTAGCTAGCTGAGCCTAGGGTTGTTATTGGTTGCCTCAAATTTTCAGTTTTGTTTTTTCTAAGTCTTCTTGGGTTGGCATCAACTGTTGTTTGTAATCTGCTGTGGACTACTTATCTGTTATCACTATTCTTTTTGCTATTTGTGTCGGCGTTTTCTATGTCAGCTTGGTCAGGTGTGAGGAGACCTTCCTTAAGCTACCACTCTAACAAGGGTTGCTAATTCCTGAACTGATGCTCTTTGTATATGGTCTCTGGATGTGCCTGTCCTGGACCTCTCTGGCCTGAGCCTGGTGCAGATCAGTGGGGGGTCCATGCCTATGACTGGCTTTTATCAACCTTTATGGAGTTACAGGTGATCCAGATCTTGTGGCTGCCTCTGCTGGTCCCAGGTGTGTTGTAAATATCAGCTGCACTCCTAGGCTAGCTTAGATCTACTCTTGGTCTGGAGCACGTTCCTTTAAAAATTCAAGTTCCCCTGAGATCTGCTTTCTGCTGCCTCTTATTGCTGGCTACTTGTTGGGCTCAGTACTGTAATTCAGTGATTAGGTATGGTATTGGATGTGGCTTGCCCCTTAGCCTCAGATGTCTTTCTATCCAGAGTTTTTATTTATTTTATTTTGTTTTCTTTTTCTTTTTCAGCACTCACAGGTGTGGTCTCAGGGGTCCAGTGAGTGTGGCCTGTGTGCTCCTGATGTCTGGTCTGTCTGCCAGCCACTTGCCACAGCTGTTCCTGCCTCAGGTATTTGGCTTGGGCGCTGCTGGTGCCAGCCTACCTCTGCAGCTGCAGCAGCTCCATTGCCCCTGATGGGCCTGCATGCACCCACTCAGACCACCCCGGAGGTTGCCCAGGCCCCAGTAGCAGCCAAGGGGAGGCTTACACTGCAGCCTGGATTGCTACAAGCTCGGACCTTTGCAGCTGCTGCGGTGGCCTCTGCCTCCACCCACAGCTGGTGTGCACCCATTTGGATTGCTACTGCTGTCTACCAGGCCTCAGCCACAGCCAGGGACAGGCCCACGCCACATGCATGATTGCTCATGAGCCTAGACCTCTGCAGATGCTGTCATGGCCTCTGCCTCCACTGGCTGGCCTGCGCACTACCAGTCGGGCCCCTCTGCTGTGGTCCAGGCCCTTTCCGCATCCAAGGGAGGGCAGGATTGCATGTGAGCTGGGGCACTCTGCCTCCATGGGAGGGCCACTGGTGCCCACTGGGACCGCCTCCGCAGTCGCCCAGACTCAAGATGGGTGATGGGTTTGCATGCTTGCTCTGACTTCTGCTGCACCGCAGTGGCTTCCGCCTTTGCGGGCTGGCCCTAGCAGGCTCACTCAGACAGCCTTAGCACTCAAAAGCATGGGAGGGGGGTGTAGCTCGGACCCTAGCACTCACTACCTGTGTCTCTAATGTGCTTCCTGCCTCTAAGTGCCTCTATGTACTGACTGGAGCAGGAGAACTTCTGGTGAGCAGGGTAAATTCTTCTCTTTGCTGGTGTTGCTGCTCCAAAGAAAAATGTTCACTTTAGATTTGGTGCATGATTCAGCACAGGGGTTAGCATGTCCATCCCTCAAAGTGTCTCCCCCTGTGCCTCCGTGACCATAATCTCCTCTGGTAACTCCAGTTGTCCCAGCTCTCTGCTCCTAGACCCCCGGTAGGTGGCTGTGAGCAAGGTTTTTTGTGTGGTCCTTTTAATATGGAGCCTGGGTCTGAAGTTCTTTCTCCTTCTTTCAAATAGTATCTAGGCTCCTTTCTCAGCCAAATACAGGTTCACCCCTTCCAGGCTGCAGGCTGGGACTCAGTTCCGGGGCTGAGGACCCATAACCCACAACTCGCTGAGCACTCCTCTCCACTGTGAAAGTTCCTCCAGGCCACCGCTCCTTCCTGGGAGTGGGACAACCCTTTTTGTGTCTTCGCCTTTACTACAGGTCTCAGTGTGGGTTCTTTGGTGGTCCTTGGCTGTAGAATTCTCTTAGTTTAGTCCAAAGTTGGTCTTTCAAAATGAGTGTTCTCAAAATTAAGTTGTAATCCACTTTGGTTCTGGGATATGGGAGTTGGAACTTCCACCTACTCCGTGGCCATTTTGTTTCTCTCAGACACCCTGATTCTTTCTCATTCATTTTTAAAATGCTTATATAGAAAGTGATCCATGTAATAATCTGTGAGGATTCTATTTTTATTTTTATTTTACATATTTTTCTATTTAAAACTGCACAAAACAGATATCCTGCTAGTAGCCTTCTTTTCTGATATCATGTTAGGATAGATGTATACACAAGTATAAAACAAAACATATCACAATACAATTCTGATTCAAGGTTATAGCATGTTTTTATATAAAGCTTTATATATTTTAATTTTAGACTAGATGTACTCGGTACTGTAGAAGTAATTTGGTAGACAGCATTAAAATTTTGAATTTTTTTTATTCTTGAAAATATTTGTTGCTCATTTCTGTTTTTATTATGAATACATAAGGATTTTGATTGCCAAGAAGTAGACAGGGTTTTTCAAATTTCTCATGGATATAAAATGTATGCATGCAATTTAATTGCAATATCCACAAATTTTTACATTTCTATTTTAGTGGGCTTTTGGGTTATGCAAATTACTATATTTTTCTCAATTATTTTATTTTTGTTTAATAAAAATATACTAAAATAAATACACACCCATAGAATAAAATACATTGATTATTTTTACAGAAAGAAATAACAATGATTTGTAGTACAGGCTTAGTGTACAATATTGAAAACTCACATTGCACAGTGTTTTTATTACATAACCTTGTTTTCTGTATGCACACCCAAAAATGATCAGCTGCATGAAGACCAAGAAAGATATATATGCAGAACATCGCCCCTTCCTTGCTCCTGAGAATTTAACAATTTAGCGGAGTACTATGAGTGCATACATGTTAGGAAACTTCCTGCATCTGGGAAAATTATTATGTGAAAGAATTAAAGAGATCAGCACTCAGTTGTCATGCAGGACTGGGAAGAGAATTTGTTCCCACTAGCCAGAATCAAACCTAATAACCCAAGAGGTGTGCCACTGGCATTCAGGTCAGTCTTGACTCAGTTGTGTGGAATAACAAACCCAAGGATGAGAATTGCTCTGTTTCCACATAACACATTTTAATTTATTTTTATTGTTAATAATTTTATTGATTTTTAAGGAGAGAGGAAGGGGAAGGTAGAAAGGAGAGAAACATTGATTTATTTTGCCACCCCTTCATGACATCAATGGTTGATTCTTGTATGTGCACTAACACATTTTTTAGAAGCAATAGCCAAAATTATTAAATTTTCTAAGTAACATAACTGTGTCCAGAGTAAAGCTCAAGAAAATAAAATCACTAAAAGATGTAATTCATGTGTCTGATGTCAAGTCAAAATTTACTAAGCAAAAAAGTAGAAAATATGACGCTTAAGAAAATAAAAATAAATCAATAGAAAACAGTCCAGAGTTGATATGGATGTTTAGACTCATAGACATAGATAATAAATACATTATAATAGTTTGATATCTTCTATTCAGAAGGATAAGTAGATATATGAGAGAAAATTTCTTGTAAAAGACAATAATCAAACTATTAGAGTTGAAAACTACAATGACAGTTGTAAGTACATTGGCTATGAATAACAGCAATTTTAATACAGCAGAGAAACATTAGTGTGCTTGATAAGTAAACCAATAATTTCACTTAAATATAAAACTCCCTCATAATTTACATATGTCCACTAAAATTCATGTATAAACACACTCATAGCAATAGTATTCATAATAACCCCCAAATAGACAAAACTCAGATGCCAATAAATATTTAAAAACTGGCTAAATAATTTGTGGTACATAAAGAAAATAGAATAACACACAGAAACACAAGTGTACAAAATATTCATCTTTATTAACCTGACAATGTCATCAAAAGTATCCATATTTAAAACAATACACACAGAATGCTCTTCTTTATGTGAAGTTTAGAACTGGAAAACTACTTTATGATAGCACATTTTGGAGGATAGTTGTTTTGAGAAAGCATAAAATCCTACAAAAAATTTATTTCTTTTATAAAAACTTTTTTTTTTTTTTTACAGGGACAGAGAGAGAGTCAGATAGGGACAGACAGACAGGAACAGAGAGAGGTGAGAAGCACCAATCATTAGTTTTTCATTGCCATCACAATACCTTAGTTGTTCATTGATTGCTTTCTCTCACGTGCCTTGACTGCAGGCCTTCAGCAGACCGAGCAACTTCTTGCTAGAGCCAGTGACTTTGGATCCAAGCTGACGAGCTTTTGCTCAAGCCAGATGTGCCCGTGCTCAAGCTGGCGAGCTCGGGGTCTCAAACCTGGGTCTTCGGCATCCCAGTCCGATGCTCTATCCACTGCGCCACTGCCTGGTCAGGCTAAAAAAACAATTTTTAACACTTTAATTCATTTTAGAGAGAAGAGAGAGAGGAGGAGCAAGAAGTATTAACTCCCATATGTACCATGACCAGGCAACCTGGGGTTTTGAAACAGTGACCTCAGCATTTCAGGTCAATGCTTTATCCACTGTGCTACCACAGGTCAAGCTCAGAAAAATTATATTTCCTGATATTACATGATATCCTGAATTGATGGTTGCGTAAGTTTATTACTGTGATGAAAACTGGACTCCAGGTTATTTCTGCATATAGGAAAGAGATGGAAAGCCCATGTATTTGCTGAAAATGAGAAGTAAGATAATACAACTAGCACCAGGAATTGAAAAACCTCTTTTATTTCTCATAGAACCTTTGTTTGAATAAGAATACACTAAATAGATACCGCCTCAATTTTTACCAGTATTAAAAATGTTGTCAACTTGCAGAAATATAAAATTTACTCTTGGGATCAGCATAGTAGAGAATCTATGAAAATAATGTTAGTGACATTTCTCCAAAGTTTTATTTTCCACCAATAGTATTTTTATTTTTGTGTCATCTTTCCATATTATGCATTATTCATGTCTGGATAACTTTATATTTTACATAACATATCAAACACCATATTTCATATTGTTCTACTCAAGAGTCAGTGTCATTCAATATTGTTCAGTGTCATATTTAGTTTGCTAAATTTAAGAAAATGATTGTTAACATCTGACATACCAGAATTTTGGGGGAGAAGTCACATTTTAAACAACTACTTAAATTAACATCTACATCATTTTACATATATTTTAGGAACATGCTTATCAGAAGTTATATTTGCATTGCATTTGCCCAATTTATTATAATTCTCAGTGAAATATGAATTGCAGTTTTGGACTGATAATCCTTCTTGTGTCTAAGGCTCTGTGACAATGCTCACAATACTTGAGCCTAAAGTTTCAGCACTGTGATTTTGTCTGTATGTACAGACTCTTCTAGCTGAGTCCTTGTCTGAAGAAGAAACTTTGTATCATTTTTTTCTGCAAAATTATGAGAAAATATACTTTTCTTTTTGTTTCTCCAAATAGAATATAATGTTAACCATGTCACTAAGAGTGAATTGATTAACCTAGTTAATTTTCCCAAAAGTTGATTGCATTATTTTAACGCACCATTTTCAAAAAATCTTAAATAAAAGTTATTATTAATTAATTTATATACAACATATAATTCTATATTTATTCTCACTACCACACTCATACACTAGGCATGTTTATGTATACTTTATAATGGTACCAGTTTATGTCTGCATAAAAATACTCTAGGTTTTTCCATCAGCATATAATATACGGTATATTTGGTTAATGAAGTGTTTTTGAGAGTATTGTGTGTCTTCTGACTTTATTTAGATGACATAAAATTCTGACTCCCAAAGGATTATTTCACTATTTTATAAATATATTATTTGAAAGAAAAATAATTGAAATTTTATGCATAAAAATTTCAAAATGATCAGCATTTACTAAATGTCCTTTGCTATTTACACTGTTACTTAGAGGCACTTGTCCTGTGGAATTATCTGAGTTGGTAATGCTATCAAGGCTGCATTTATTTCTAGCAATATCTCTCCCACACACACACAAAAAAAATACAAGTAAACAAAAATACTGTTTCCAGAATTTTTTTTAAAGAAGAAATGTTCACTTGACCTGTAAAGTCTGAGACAGATTCCATTTTTCACCCAATCTTCTCCTATTTTCCTCCATTAAAATAGTGGATATTTCAGCTAACACTCTTGAGGACCATATCTTCTAAACTTATTTATAAAATGGAGACAGTATTTCTCCTGCTGGTTTTGTAAATTGCATTTTACTTTTTATTTCTTAGGATATAATGGAAGATAATTAATACAAAAGTGCCTAAACCTGATAAGTGTTAACTACTGTCTGCATTCTAAAATATTAAATAATCAAGTCACCATTGAAAATTCTTTATGTAACATTATATCACTTGTGGAAATGGGACAACAGCATTGTTAGGTATAAGTTCTCTCTTTTTTTTTTTTTTTTGTATAGCATATCTAGAGAATTGGAAAGGTGTTGTACGGGCTCTGGTGGATATTTGGTATATCTTATATCTCATGGTTTCCATCTGTTTTTATCCCCCACACTACTTTACTCCTCTCCTCCCTCAAAATCCTCTTTTGATACAGGCCAAGATCTTAGAGACAATCTCACCTAGTTCTCTCTAAAGTAGGTTGGTGATTTTGCCTTTTAATTAAATACCAGGTTTAATGCTAATTTTTTTAGAATGAAGTTATCTAGTCAAAAGTTATCAGAAAAACAAACCTTGCTCCTACTTTTACTGTGCATCTTATCACAATAAAGTCTATATATTACTAAAAAGAGACCCTTTCCTAATCTAAACAAGGATTAAAAAGAACAAAGAAGGGAGGTAAAAAGAAAGTGTGCAGAGCATGTTTGTTAATCAAATGTCTGATTTATTTAATGTTTCTGGTAACCTCTAAATTTCAACCAGCACACGCTAGGGGAGCTGCTCATCAAGAAACATTATGCACTGCTATTTTCTATTCATCAAATACTCATCAGCCACTGTCTCTGAATTATTAGTTCAATACCCCAAAGACCAACATTTACGATAGAATCATTTGTCTGTATACTACTATAAGCAGAGCAAAAAAGTCAAGTAACAAAATGACTTTGACAGCTTTAATGGTAATAATTTTGTTTTGGCTATTGTACTTTTAGTCACTAAAACAGAGATTTCTATGCATATTTGTCCCAACATTACCACTTTTCCAGTTAAGCATTTACTTATGAGGGCATGACATAAAATGATTCTGAGATGAGTCCAAAATAAGTACTCTCTTATATTGTCTTGCTAACGTGACTCCCACTCCATGGGATCAGCTCCATCACAACAACTTGTTCTGTGTAGTTGGACCAGACCTTTCAGCCAGTTAGCCTGAGGCTTGGTTTCACCAAATGATGTACCAATAACAGTCAAGGCTCAACAACAATAATAGAGGACATACAATCCACACAAAGAACACTATAGTGTACCTGACTCAAGTTAACAGGGAGACTACAACTCTGGACCCCACAAGACCTACTTCATAAGACCACTCCGTCCAGACTGGGAGGCATAGCAGATCTACCTAACACATAAAGACAAACACAGGGAGGCAGCCAAAAATAGGAAACAAACATGTGCCAAAAGAAAAAACAGGTCAAAACTCCAGAAAAAGAACTAAAAAAAAAAAAAGAAAAGAAAATAGAGCCAAGCCATGTACCAGATGCAGAGTTCAAATATTTGTTGTAAGAATGCTCAGTGAAGAAGAATAGATGGTCTCAGTGAGAACTTCAACAAAAAGATAGGGAACACAAAAACAGAGATAGAAAACTTAAGAAGGAACCAGTCAGAAACGAAGAATAAATAACAAAAGTGAAAATACATTAGATAAAATTAATAACGAATTAACAAAAGCAGGGGATCAAATTAATGATTTGGAGATAAGACAGTAGAAAACATCCGATGGGAATAGCAGAAAAGAAAAAAAGAATGAGGAATGCTTTTTTTTCTTTTTAATTTTTTTTTAGTGACAGAGAGAGAGACAGATAGGGACAGACAGACAAGAAGGGAGAGAGATGAGAAACATCAATTCTTCACTGTGGCACCTTAGCTGTTCATTGATTGTTTTCTTATATGTACATTAACTGGGGAGCTACAAAAGACCTGAGTGACCCCTTGCTCAAGCCAGTGACCTTGGATTCAAGTTGGTGAGCTGTGCTCAAACCAGAAGAGCCCACGCTCAAGTTGGTGACCTTGTGGTTTCAAACATGGATCCTCTGCATCCCAGTCCAATGCTCTATCCAATGTGCCACCGCATGCCCAGGAAAAAAAAATGATTGTTTAAGGGACTTCTGGAACACCTTAAGTATAACAACATTTGCATTGCAGTTGTTCTAATTGTGTTGTTAAAGGATTAAAAAGTTAGCAACTTAACAGACACTTAAAAGTGTGCTTTAGAAAAGTAAATAAAAAAGCATAGATTTTAGTTCAGATATAAAGGTATTTAAACCCATTTTTTTAAATTAGCTATGTTATCTAACAATGATTAATTAATCTTTCTGATACTCTTGTTCCTCACATGTCAAAAGTTGATTATATTTCAAAGTCTTAAAATTTATCAAATATTAAATGCGGACTTCTATAGTTTATACTTTTGCACTAGTTAGTTTGGACCTTACCTTGAATTGTGGCCCACAAAATCTGGGTGACAATTAAAATATTTAAAGTATTAGAGAACAGTAAGGAAAGTGAGTAAATAGCAGGCCATGAATTGGAAGAGAATGTGGAAGTAGGAAAATGAGCTTAGCATTTATAATTTTTTTTGAGAAATTTGAAGCTTTCAGAACAAATATGCTGAGAGTCTAGAATAATGATCTTAACTTTTGGCTGCCTTACCAGGTACAGCAACAATGATTGGATGGTTCTCCTCCTCAAAATATGAGTAATCTGGAAGCAGAAAACCACCTGCAGAAGCTGCAAATTCTTATGATTCCTGAACTTATGCTTCTCTTCTTCTCCCTGGAGAAAAATAAAACAGCATTCTTAGTCTAAACTTATTTCTACATATATTACAAATGCAATGTCTGGCACATAATAAAAACTCCCAGGCTCATTAAAAAAGGGGGGGTGGGAAAAACAGACAATTGAAATAGACCCATAAGGGAACTATATATTGAAGTTATCAAACAGAGAATTTAAAGTAAATATGCTTAATATGTATAATATTATAAAATTCTAACAGAATTTTTAAAAATATTTATTTCATTGATTTTAGAGATAAAGGAAGGGAGAGAGAGAGAGAAAGAGACAGACAGACAATAATATAGGTATGTTATTTTATGAACCCTGACAGGGTTCAAACTGGTAACCTCTGCATTTTAGGACAATGTTCTAACTAACCAAGTTATTTAGCCAGAGCTCAAACAGAATTTGAATAAAGTGGATACTATTAAAGTAAATCAGGTAAAAAGTCTATAATTTGTGATATAAAATGTTGAAATCAAGAAAAAAAATTAAAAATATTTATACACTAACGAGGTAATTAGAGAAGAATGATAGTTCAAAAACATTATTCAGATTTAACATTGGAAGACATATAGAAAAAATAAAAGATCATATAAAACATAGAGTATATATTATGAATGTGAAAATGGAGCACCAAAGGGAAAAGTGAGAGAAAATGTATACAAAATTATTTTTGAACAGGTAGCAGCTGAGAACATTTATAAACTGGTGAAGACATGTTAGAGTTATCCAGAGAAACTGAACAAACAGGAGATATGTGGTTGGATGGATGGATGGATAATTAGTAGATATATAAATCAATAGATAGATAGATAGATAGATGATAGGGTACATGTAAGAAACATCCAAACATGTAGAGAATTTTTTAGTTTATTTCAGCCAAACTGATGACATATGCCTGAAAGTAAGATTTCAATGCTACAGAGAGTAATAGTTTTGCAGCTTATTTTATGCATTTAAAATTAAAGGGGGAATGTAAAAATGATTATTACATGGAGATAAGAGAAAGCAACGTTTTGATTGTATTACAGAATAGTTAAGATTATATGCTTTTTTTAGAGTGGTTACAGTTTATTTCAAAGGTGTGTTGACTTATATGCATAAAAACAATGGACAGAACTTGCTTAATTCAAAGATAAAATCTTTCACTAAAAAGTTATATTCCTGGGTTGTGACTTTGTCCCAGTTAGGAATTATGACCAGATTACCCTATGAAGTTACTCTCCATAGAACCTCTGTTTTAATCCTGAATAGATAGATAGGTAGACAGTTAGATATACAGATAGAGATACTTATAAGGAATTAGCTGAAAAATTATGGATAATGAGAGGTCCCAAAATCTGCAATCAGTGAGCAGAAAATTCAGGAAATGCAGGAGAGCAGATGTGTAATCCAGTATGATTTATGTTCTCAGAATTAGGATTACTCATGGTGTAAATTTCAGCCCGGAAACCAGAGGCTCAAAATTCAAGAAGAGCTGTATATTAGGGCAATTTAAAATGTATGTGTTGTAAGATATTTGATTCTACAAAGCATATCAAATTCAACATGTCAAGAATGGCTAAAACACTATTTTTTCTTTTTTTCTTTTTTTACATAGACAGAGAGAGAGTCAGAGGGAGGGATAGAGAGGGACAGACAGACAGGAACGAAGAGAGATGAGAAGCATCAATCATCAGTTTTTTGCTGCTGTTGCAATATCTTAGTTGTTCATTGATTGCTTTCTCATATGTGCCTTGACCGTGGGCCTTCAGTAGACCGAGTAACCCCTTGCTGGAGCCAGCGACCTTAGGGTCAAAGCTGGTGAGCGTTTGCTCAAGCCAGATGAGCCCGCGCTCAAGCTGGCAACCTCAGGGTCTTGAACCTGGGTCTTTCCACATCCCAGTCCGACGCTCTATCCACTGCGCTACCGCCTGGTCAGGCACTAAGACACTCTTGAAGAAGAATGTGATGAGAATGCTGGCTCTACTAGATATCATAATTTATTCATATGTGGAATCTAATGAACAAATGAACTAACATGCAAAACAGAGACAGACTCAGAAAGTCAGACATGGATAACAGTGTGGTGACTTAGGCATGGGGGGGGAGGTGGAGGTTGGAATGGGTGATAAATGGTGATAGAGACTTGTCTTGGGGGGGTAAACACACAATACAGTCTACAAAAAATGTGTAGTAAAATTGTGCACCTGAAACCTGAATAATTTTGTTAATTGGAGTCATCATAATAAATTTAATTTTAAAAAACTAATTGTAAAGTGATAGTTATTATGACTAAATAGATTTAGCAAATGTTAAAATACATAAACAGCAGAAAGCAGGGGTTCTCCAGTGAAGGCTATTTTAACTCCCCAGGAAATATTTTTCAATATGTGAAAAGATTTTAAATGTTTAAGGTGGAGGGAAAGTGGGTAGATATTCTGGGATCTACTAGGTAAAGGCCAGAGAGATGTTGCTAAACATACTTAAAATCACACAATAACCTCTGTGTATAAATATGTTTTTTAGTCAAAAACTGGTATTAGGGACACTTTTGAAAAATGTTAAATATTCAGATGAAAGTAAAGAACACTATAAAATTACCTTTTCAATAAATGGTATTAGAATGGAATCCAAATCAATGAAATATTCCCCTGACTCCTACTTGTTGCCACAATAAAATCAAGGTGACTTGTAAAATGAAATATAAAATAATAATAGATATTTTTAAATATAAATTATAAAGAAATCTATATAAACTTGAGACAGAAAAAATTTTCATATACAGAATCCTAATCATAAATGAAAAAACTGCTAATGTGGCTATGGAAAAGTAAAACATTCTGTTCATCAAATGGCATGACTTGTTAGAAAGTAAGTTGGCAGAACTATGCTTAGTGAATTTAAAGAACAATCCCGATAATTGAGTTTGCATCTCATTTACAAAATCAAATAACTTTCTTTGACTTGTCATTTGCTTTTCTGATGTTCTTATTTAGTAAAAAAAAAAATAAATGCTTTTTTTATTGTTTCATATTCATTCTGAAATATCCCCTAATTTTGGTATAGGTGTAGAGATGGGGGAAGTAGAAGTTATCACTGATAGGACAATTAAAGGCCAAAAAGAGACTTATCTATGTCAAGCAGTGGGATTTAAATTTTATATTAGGATATGGCCATCATTGAAGGATTATTAATAGAAGAATGACAG
Organism: Rhynchonycteris naso; assembly: GCA_037038555.1. NCBI lineage: Eukaryota > Metazoa > Chordata > Mammalia > Chiroptera > Emballonuridae > Rhynchonycteris > Rhynchonycteris naso. The sequence continues at coordinate 40,853,329 of CM072997.1, read as the reverse complement.
GATAAGAGCCATGTTTTAGGGTTGTTAATCTGGCCACAACTGTTGAGCAAAAATCTGGAGGTGAGAAAATCAAATGGAAGATTTTGAATAAAAATATGAGTAATACAAATGTGAATTTGATGCTAAAGAGAATAAAAAAAGTAATATATAAAAAGATATTCTGTATTTCTTATTCAAGGTGAAGGAGAGTTTACCAAGAATATGTCATTTTCTTTGGTTACTTATTTAGACAGTTTTTTCATTATGTAGAATTGTTTTCAAGTAAAGAGAGATTCTGTAAAACAGTAGAATTTACATCTTTTAAAAGCACATATTCAATTATTCTGCCTAATCCTTTTTTTAAACAAAGCTATGCAAAAGAATACATAGAAATTTAATATACATTAGAAAAACAAATAGAAGCGGCAGCTTTCTGCATGCACCATTACATGATACCTAGAGTGGACAATGAACAAACTGACATCGATTACCTTTGTTTGTCTTGTAAGATAACATTCAAAGTGTCCAAACACATCAGTTTTGTTGTTGTAAATTCTGTTTAATAGAATTGTTACTTCACTTCCTACACTTGCTATGTTCTTAAAGTAAATAGTACTACTATGTACTTAATAAAATCAATGACGTTAGAAGGCTTAGCAGGTGTTATAGGGCATGAACACAAAGCTTATTATGAATTAATCTAGAAGTGAATTTTAACACCAATTTGTTATTTAAGAAATGTTTTTTCTTCTTGATCTGTCTTGTAATTAAAGGACCAGTCCAGTGTACATTGGTTTGAAAGTGGAAATGCTATTAAATATCACAGTTTGCTAAGGGCATTTTCTATGTAGACTGTCTGATTCACAATTACCCTTTCTTGTACTTAAGCTTTAGAAAATTTGTAATTCACAAAGCCTCAGGCAAAAGTTATTGGGCTGATATATTTTGAAATTGTTTATCTCCAGAATGATATGTCTCCACATTAGATTTTGGAGTGTCCAGGGCAACAGTTAAGCCCATCATGTTGCATTTCTGTGACTGTTGATAGATACTTCCATCATCCCTTAGAGAAAAAATGCTAGAATTTTTTGTTTCTCTGAGACAGAAAATAAAAGCGTAAAGGTGATTCCTATTATATCCTTAATCATACTTTTATGACTTGCATGGACACTCAGAATTGCTCATTTCATTTATGTCCAGAAATGGAAAAATAAAAGCATACTAATGGCTTTATTACATGACATATCTACCAAGAATAGCATGAGATTTCAAATTAGAAAATCTAATTCAATGCAGGTTCTGCCATTTTACTGGTTATGTTATCTCAGCCAGTAAACTAATGTAAGGCCAAGGGCCACTGCCATCATGGCCATTCACATACAGGTTTCCATTAGATTCAGGCAGAAGGTAAAGAAACACCGGAGCCAAAGAATGGTGGGCTGTTCCTCTGTTCCTTTTTTCTAGCCTTGCTCTGGCCGGCAAGTAAAACATACACAGAGGGAAAACACTTCCCTTTCACTCAGCATTCAAAAAGCCACTGACACATCCAGTTTTTCCTAGAATCAAAGGCCCCCCACCAGTCTCAATCACCTCTGGTTTCCCATCTGCACACCTTCTCCCTTCTCTCTGCACAAACTGGCTTCTCCTTAAGTACCCGGCCATCTTGGCTTCTTCTTCTTTTCCTTCTCTTCTCCTGCTCCCTTCTAGATTTATGGTGTGAAAAACCCCTCCTCCAGCACACATTAGCATAACAATTGCCTTTCCCAAGCAGGAAGGTAATTAGCAGTTTCACCTGGCAGCACCATTTACCTGGGCAGTGCCATTTTTAACATAAAAGTGAGCAAACTCAGAAATGATATTTTACAAACTCATTTGCCCAACACCTAATCTCTCTAACTCTTATTTTCTCATGTATAAAAAATTCATAGAATGTTATGGGTATTAAATAATTTAGGAGTATATAACAAATAGTCTGGCCTACTGCAAAATTTGATTTCAAGAGTTTGGTGTTTAGAATATAGTTAATCACACTTACTTAATAATATATTAGTTCACTAATAATTCTGAGCAATTAAACAAAAATTATATATTTAACTGTTTTAATAAATATCTATTGAGTTTCTACTCTGTGCCATATACTTTTATAGGCACTTAAAGCTGTGAATAAATTCCCAGCACTTATCGAGCCTCTGTTCTGGAAATATAAACCAATAGTAAAGGAGTAAACTAGCAAATATATAATATTTCAGGAACAATATGTTTTGCAAAGAAAAATTTAGTAGAGTAAGGTGAAAGTGGGAGACAAACTAAAGATAGGTATTATTTTAGTGATGTTAAGAAAAAATATTTAGATTAAGAAAAATTTAAGCAAAAACCTCAGTGCATTGGGACTTCTGGAGTTCATTTTCCAAAAAAGAAATGAACATAAAAATTGTCCTGAGATAGGAAAAGCCTTAGTATGTTTATCCCCACTAGAATTCTCTGAAGTGCTACATTATTTTCCTCATCAGGCCTTAAAGGTATTAAGTAAAAAGCAAGTATATAGAACATTGAGATCAGAAAAATATTTAGGATGTAATTGATCAATAAAATGACTACTTAGCTGCCTGAAAACAATGCAGGCCAGAGGAGGTGGAAGAGCTTAAAAATAGCATTCTCATCCCCCACTGTGAGGTTGTAGTTACTTTGCTTGCTTTTCTGTCTTTTAATGGCTTCCTGGCCTTTACTTTGAAATGTAGCAAAAAATTTACCTTTGCAGGAATTCCAGTAAAAGCTTACATTGGGGAGGGACCTGACAGGGGAGTTTAAATCACAGTCGTTGTTTGTAAAAGCCTAGCCACAGGCCTAGCTATGCCAGGACCCAGCTATTTCTGGGAGATACCTGACCTCAACTGTCTTGAAAACTTCCCAAGGATACCAGATAGGACGATGCTGATTAAGCGTGTGCTACAACAGAAGAACTTGCAGAGAAGGTGTTTTTGCAGCTGAATCCCCCTCCTCCTGCTCATCTTCAAGTCAGTCACCAAGGCTATAAATCAAGATATGCTAATCCATCCTAGCCCCTATATTTACTGCTCTCTCCTGCAGCTTGAGCTGACACCCAGAGGTAAATTGAGGTTGGTTGAGATCCCAGGCACAGAAGAAAATGTTGGGTCAGTTTTGGGTTTTGTAGGGTCCTTCAGAAGTTGGGGCAATGGGCACATGCCCAGTGCACCTACTGTTAAATCCACCTCTACTGACACTCTCTGTTGTTCTCAGCCTGCCTTCACCCAGGCATTTTTAAAAGAAACTTTCCTTATACCACTAACCTCGTGTTTTTGGTTTGGCCTGCAGTTTCTGCCTTTCAGTAATCATGTAGAATTTTTCTTTATAAGAAACTGAAATACAAGATGAAAAGTCTACAAAATCTTACAGACAGCATATTTAATTTTTTTTTTTTTTTTTTTTTTTTTTTTTTACAGGGACAGAGAGAGAGTCAGAGAGAGGGATAGATAGGGACAGACAGACAGGAATGGAGAGTGGTGAGAAGCATCGTTGCCGTCGCTAAATCTTTTTTGTTCATTGCTTTCTCACATGTGCCTTGACCGTGGGCCTTCTGCAGACTGAGCAACCCCAGATGGGCCCGCCTCAAGTTGGCGAGCTTAGGGTCTCGAACTTGGGTCTGCCGATCCCAGTCCGACACTCTATCCACTGCGCCACCACCTGGCCAGGCAGCATTTTAAATTTAATAATAAATAAAGTTTATTAAAGAATATTAAGGATTCAAATGATGGAGAATTAAGAAGTGATATTGAAGAAACTTTTAACTTTGAAACTAATTATTTCAATTATGAAAAATGTATTTAAAATTCATTTGTTTTGAAAATCTTTAATTTTTTTTAATACTGCCTTTTTCACTGATCTTTTATTTTGTGTTTACAGGTTTGTTTGTTTATGCTTGATTATTCTTTCTTTTTGCTTATATGTTTTAAATTATTTTATTATATTTGTTGAGGTGGCAGGTTAATAAAATTATATAAGTTTCCATTTTACAATTGATCATCTATATAGTTCATTCAGTACTTACCATCCAAAGCAATTCTCCTTTCATTAACATATATTTGACCACCTTTACTCTTTACTAGCTCCTCCCAACTCCCCTTTTTCTTTTGTAACCACCACACTTTTGTCTGTGCCTATGAATTTTTGTTTCCTTATTTATTGCTTTTAAAAAATTGATTTAGAGGGAGAGGAGAAGGAGGAGGGGAGAGAGAGAGAGAGAGAGAGAGAGAGAGAGAGAGAGAGAGAGAGAAAGAGAGAGAGAAAGAGAGAGAGAGATTGACTTGTTTTTTCATTTATTTAGACATTCATTGGTTTATTCTAATACATGCACTGACCAGGAATCAAACCTACAACCTTGGCATAAAAGTTGATGCTCCAACCAACTTTGTCATCCAGCCAGGAATGCTTTTTGTTTTATGAAGTGGAGATATAATGACCTATAAAATGAAATCTGAAAAAACAATAGTGCATATATAATTTGTTAGAGCTAAAGTATCACCTTACTGGGCTCCCAAGTTTTAAAAACTTTTATTTCAATCATTTTATATATGTGAATAATAATACTTTTTCTTTATAAAAATATACTTCATCTGATTACATTTTACCATAATTTATTAATTTCTTATGTGCTATACATGAAAAAGTAGAATAAGTCTTGCTCAGTAATACACAGCTATTGCCTAACATATTTTTCTCTATTATTTTTTCTTTCTGATATTATATCTCTATCTAGTTTTAAAAACAAATCAATCAGCCTGACCTGTGGTGGCGCAGTGGATAAAGCATCAACCTGGAAACACTGAGGTCGCCAGTTCAAAACCCTGCACTGGTCTGGTCAAGACACATATGGGAATTGATACTTCTAGTGCCTCCCCCCTTTTCTCTCTCTCTCTCTCTCTTTCTCTCTCTCTCTCTCTCTCTCTCTCTCTCTGTGTGTCTCCTATCTAAAAATGAATAAATAAAAAAAACCCAAATCAATCAGCTTTTTTTTTTCACTCTACAAGATTTAGGCTGATATAATAGTGTTTGTATTTTGTGTTTCCAAAACCTATATAATATTCAGTGTACCATTTGAATTCAACATCATTCTAGTGAAATATATTTCTTTGAAAGAAAGCTGGTCTTGAAATCAAGAACTTGATTTCTTTGTTATATTTGCTTTTAACTAACTTAGTTATCTCGGGCAAGTAATATGTTTTTGAGTTTAAGTTTTCTCACCTAAAAATTTAAAGTGCTTGACATGGATTCTGAAGTATATCTATATCCTAATCATCTTGATTATGTAATATTTTAAAATACTTATAGTTATTAAGTGCTATTTGGAATTTGAGCCTATGAATTTTTGTTTTCTTATATATTGCTTTTAAAAAATTGATTTAGAGAAAGTGTCTGCTTTAACCATTATTTGTTTCAAATAGTTTCAGAAACTCAAACATAATGTTAAATATCATTTATCCACTCACATTCTTAGTTTCAAATCCAAATGAACTATAAATATATATATATATATATATATTTTATTTTACAGGGACAGAGAGAGGAATAGATAGGGACAGACAGACAGAAATGAAGAGAGCTGAGAAGCATCAATCATCAGTTTTTTGTTGCAACCCCTTAGTTGTTCATTGATTGCTTTCTCACATGTACCTTGACTGCGGGCGGTCAGCAGACTGAGTAACCCTTTGCTGGAGCCAGCGACCTTGGGTCCAAGCTGGCAAGCTTTTGCTCAAGCCAGATGGACCCGCGCTCAAGCTGGTGACCTCCAGGTCTCAGTCGGACGCTCTATTGACTGTGCCATCGCCTGGTCAGGCTATATATATTTTTAACTATATATATATATATATTTTTTTTAACTTTTTTAAAAATATATTTTTAAACTTTTCTAATTCAGCTACCCACACAAGTACATTATCTTTCTACATTTTTTATCCTTAATTTTATTAGTTTGAACTCTTTAATCATTACTTATGTTTTTATACATTTAATATCTGTATTTTACTAGATTATAAACTTTATAAAGATAAGGAATATGTATTTTTGTTATTTTATTTTTAGCATATTGTGCAAAGCAGTCAAATATAAACACGTTGAGATGTGTTCTCTTATTCAAGGACAATGGCTAAAAGAAATGATTCTTAAACTACTCTAAGATATTGATTTATTAATGTTGTCAAATAAATGAACCATATACAGAACTGCAAACACAAAAACTAATGATATATTTCCTTGGACATCTTACATTCAAATTCAGTCTTTGTCCTATTAAATTTTGGAAAATAATTCAGCTAATGCCATGTCATATAAATACTCGATCTCACTATTATTTCCATAGAAACTTCACTTAATGTAAATATAATGCAATAAAACTGGATTAAATCAAATAAAAATTACGTTGCAGAGAAAAGAAGACTGTAAAACAAAAGAAAAGTACTATATCAGAGTAGATGTAACATAAGAATACCTTTTTTTGTTAGAGTAAGTTTAATGTTTGTTTTCTGACACATTCCATCTATACTTGAGGGGAAGGATAATCAAAGTACTTTTTCTAATGTACATTTTTGTTTTAGAAATTCTGTACTAAAAGCAAAGGCTGATTTCATATTAATCTTGACATTTTTGGATTTAAAAATTTTTATTGAACAAATTTGCAAAAATTATATTTAAATTAAGAAAGAAGTAATATTATTGTTATTTTTTTATTCCCATAGCAGTTTGACAGTTGAAAGGCACTTTAAATTTAGTTTGTTCCAGGTGGTCACTGCAGTTAAAAGTTTAGGAGACTTTAAGATAAACTTTTGACCACTATTTTTAATGAAAAACGGAAACAATTGGTAGTATACATCCACATTACCAGAGATAATTCAATGTTAACAATGAAAGAAAAAGTTTCAAATTAGTCATTCATTTTGTACAAATGAATAGAAAATTTCTTGTAGAATATTCTTAACTGGGAACCAGGTGTCTTCACATGGCTAAAACAGGTGCCAGAAATTGGATTAAAATTCTTTTCCTAATATTTTCTGTGATTCCTGTTTTTTTTTGTTTGTTTATATTTGTTTATTTTTGTTGTTTTTTTTCTAGCCTTGAATTTAAGCATATGTGAATTACTCACCTCCTGAATTGAACTGGATAAGGGTTTCTTTATCTTTTTAGTTCATGATCTTTATTTAAAGGTTATTCACAGTCAATATCTATTTGTAATACTAACACATTGAAAGAATGAATAACCAAAAAAATGTTAATTTAGGACACAGTACTTACATTTCATATATGAGATATTATGCTATTTAACTACAAATTTAGTTGATAATTCTATAAGTTTAGTGAATCTATAAATAGGTCATAACATTATTTTGAAAACAACATGATAAAGAGAAAACACTTCAAAAAATGACTATAAGTACACTTTAGACTAGAATGAAATATGCTATTAAAATAGTATGTGACAGACCATGTCTTGTTTAATATAAGCAGTTTTCCAATTTTATTATATTATATAATGCAGAACAGCTTGAAAGTTAATTAAATTAGCAAACTTACCTAACTTGATTTACTGTTTTTAAGTACATATTTTTTCTGTTCTTTTCCTGATACTCCTTCCTTCCACTTTTCTTTACCATCAGTTATAAATGGCAAAGAATATGAGATGATAAATTCAGAATAGAATGAAAAAATTGAGTTATATATAATATGTTACTTCTTGAAATATACTTTTCTTGGTTATACATTATCTCATTTCATTAATATTTTATTCTCAGAGTCATCCTCAAATTATGGGTTCTCTGCATCTTATATTTTTTTAATCAAAATGGAGATATGCATACTTTTTCATAGGGTCATTGTAAAGATGAGAGAACTCATGAGTAGCTTTAAAATTGCTTATTTTATTTATTAATTAAATATTTGTATGTATTATTGCTTCTAATTGTCTTTCTTAGTCCTCCTGCTCTCAAGCCCCATATTTCAAGCATTAATGTTTCTTTTTCAACACATGAGTCTTAGTGTACATAAGTCAAAATGGTAACTATTTCCAAGGCAGCAACCATATTGAAATCTTGTGCTTAAAAAAGCTTCCTATGAGATGTTGACATTAAATGAAAGAATTAACTATGAAAGAAAATGTCAAAATAACAACAATCTGATATGGGATAAAACTGAAAAATCCAATAACACATGTAAACAAAACTGAGAAGAAAAGTTATAAACCAACTTAAAAATCAATGTTTTAGTAACCTGACTTTTGGGATAACGATTATTGCTTTGTACTTTAAAGTATTGAGTGTAGGGATCAGTTGTAAAATAATGCCTTTGTATCTATTTTTACATGTATTTTAAAATAAGCAGTTATCTGTATTTAATGTAATATTTTCATTTTAAAGAAATCAATAAAAGGCATGTCTTCTTAAATATTAAATATATCATCATTATCATTACTGTTATTACTATCATTAATTGTATAATTAATTATAATATCATTAATATTATTGTGGTTGTTATTATATGGTGAATTACAATATTTACTTGAGAATAATGATTTCAGAGATTTTAGACTATTGACTCAGGGAATTTCTAATCGGAAAGAAATAGATGGCTGACCATAGAGTGTTGTGATTTTCTATGGTAAATAACACACACATACTGTGTGTGGAGCTCTCCTCTCCCATTTTAACATATGCTCTTTAGTTTTTTATGTTTCTAAAATAATTTCTCATTCAAGAATTTTCTTGAAATTTACACTATTTTTTTCACTTAAATAAAGAGTTATGAGAGTTAAGGAAATACTTTACACCTCCCCCTTTTTCATACATCTAAGCATGGTCTTAAGTTACCCACACCTTGGATGAACAATTCCTGTAAGTTCAAGTTTCTATTCAATTTTATACTGATTTTCTGTCTATTCTGATACTCTGTAAACTGAAACCTTCTTCTCTTGGGTATATTTTCACTGTCGTCAGCAACTTAACATCCATATCATTTCCTAATGCATTTACTACAATGCTTGCATAAGTAAATCCCCATCAGTCCTTTCTGAAAAAGGCTGTCACTATAACCAACACTTTTTACTTACATATATATTTTTTATTTACTATTAGTGATAATATGATTACAATACAGTGTGTCTGTAAAGTCATGGTGCACTTTTGACCAGTCACAGGAAAGCAACAAAAGATGATAGAAATGTGAAATCTGCACCAAATAAAAGGAAAACTCTCCAAGTTTCATACCTATTCAGTGCAGTTTGATGTGGGCTCCATTTCTTGCCCTACACACATCCAAACGATAGTGAAGTTCTTGCCACACATGGGTAAGGATGTCTGGTGTAACAGTGAATAATGTCTGTGATTCTCTGTTTTAAGTGATTAATGTCATTGATACATTCAATGTGCACATGTTGCTTCACATTACTCCAAAAGTAAAAGTCTAAGGGCATCAGATCCAGGGATCATGGTGGCCATGGCTTGACAGAACCCCTGCCTATCCACCACCAGGGGAATGTTCTATCCAGAAACTCATGAACAATGGTGGCATAGTGTGGAGGAGTGTCGTCCTGTTAAAAGATGACACTTTCTGGAAATAGTGGCCTCTACAGACTCGTCATTGACCAATGGCCTACCAGAACGGTATTTCTGCATCAAACTACTGGTTTTCTTCAACTGCTTATCCCACAGAGTGATGTTATTCCTATGTGGTGGCGCTTCATTATAAATGCGCCGATATTCACTTTGCACTTTGGTCATGGATTCAAGTTTAGTGAGCCACAGAATACACTGAAGTTTCCTCTGTACTGTCCACATCCTGGCATGGCCGTGGGCTGCTCCGCTATATACACGGTGTTATGTCATCATCTGTGCACACGCACATGCTGCCACACCATTCTACAGAAACTGGGAAGGTTTTCCTTTTATTTGGTGCAGATTTCACATTTCTATTATCTTTTTTTGCTTTCCTGTGACCAGTCAAAAGTGCACCATGACTTTACGAACACACTGTATATGCGTCTCATTTGATGTTTGTCAGTTCTAAGTGCTTTATACATATTCATTTATATTTATCAGTAAATCTATGAAGTACTGCTTTAGTGATTTACATACTAATTACATTGATGAAAAATTCAAAAGATATAATGCTAAAAAGCCTATTTTGTTTATATCAAATATGTAGTTAGCTTTTCATCTTGGAAAATTATATACATATTTTTTACTTTATAATTGCATGGTTGAATATTCAAAAGTTAGGGGAGATATAGTACAACTTTTCTTCAGTGGTAATGACCCATAGATTTTAGAAAATCTGGCATCTTTAATCTTATTCCCTATAATGTCAGTTGCCATTCCTCAATTATTCCTAGAAATTTCTAAGGTATGATACACCTTTCAAGAACATCTGAATTAGGTAATTTTTGACAACAGATTAATATTATTTACAATTTTAAAATACAAATCTCTTTCTTTTCTTTCTGAATTTAGTAAAGAACATTAATGAAGTGAATGCTCTTAAGTCAAACTAAAAACACTCTTATATTCTTGTTCTACTTAGATCAGTAAAAGTGAAAAGCATCCTAATTTTAACTAAATATACACTATGGCTCTTCATTATAAGTTTATGATAAAGAAAACAATTCATCATTACTTTGCAATAAATTATGTCACTTTTTTTTTTTTTTTTTTTTTTTTTTACAGGAACAGAGAGAGGGATAGATAGGAACAGACAGACAGGAACGAAGAGAGGTGAGAAGAATCAATCATTAGTTCTTCATTGCCGTTGCAGCACGTTAGTTGTTCATTGATTGCTTTCTCACATGTACCTTGAGCGCGGGCCTTCAGCAGACTGAGCCACTCCTTGCTGGAGCCAGCAACCTTGGGTCCAAGATGGCGAGCTTTTGCTCAAGCCAGATGGGCCTGCGCTCAAGCTGGCGACCTCAGGGTCTCAAACCTGGGTCTTCGGCATCTCAGTCCAACACTCTATCCACTGCGCCAACGCCTGGTCAGGCTTGTATTGTTCTTTTTAAAACAAAATAGTAATAAACACATTTTCACAACAAAAAGTATAATAAAATAGCATTATATTTAACAGTCTAAATATTTTTAATATTTTATTTTGAGAATTAGTAGTTTAAATGAAGTACTTTAAAATTATTTTATACTCTCAGACATTTATAAAAAATAAAAAGATATTCCCCTTTATTACATATTTTCTTTATATGACAGAATAACAAATCTGATTTTATTTCTTAATCTCCATTTACAGTCATATGTATCTCTGGACTCCATCTAATAATTGTTTATCTTAATATTTATATTTTTGTGAGGTTTTTTGGATAGGCTTTAGTCACTGATTAACTGCTTAAATTGATTATTGTGTGTAATGCAGACAACTATTGGAATGTTTACATTAGGATGATTTCTTCATTATTATTTTATAGTATCTGTATTCACTACAAGGCAGAGGTGTCTTAATGAAAGCATTTAGTCTTATATATACAGTGGATAAATGCAATTTAATGAAAGAAAACAAAAATAAACTCAGTAACTAGTCTGTCCTTCAACTGAAAACAGATTATTTTACAAATTGTACTCAAATCCAAATAAATAATTAAGCAATTGCCTTTTGTTAAATATAAGTTTTTATAGGAAACTTTTTCACAAAACACAGTTACAACTGTAACATGTTTTTTTATGCCATAAAGAGTTAGTTATCCAAATGTTATTATTCTGTATGAGTAATGTAGACTGTAGGTATATTTTTCTATCTTCTCCATTTGTAACAGCTCAAAATGACTAAATCCAGTGGCAGTTAATAAATGAAAATAACCAGAAAGCATTTATAGTTTACTGATTAAAACTAGATTACTACAATGTACACTTTTTTAGAAGATAGTGATAGATTTTAGGGGTCATGCATGCCATGTAGATAAATTTATACTTCTGTGAGAGGAGAAGAGTGAAGATTTTAAGTGAACTCATTAGTAGTGATTAGTCTAACAATATAAAGTAGGTGGATTTGACTATTGGAAAGGATGAGATTGTTGTGGCTCCACAAGCATGAAATCTCCTCCCACAGCATCCTGGACAAGCTGAGGTAGTGAATTCTTCACAACTTACTATGATTTTCCTAAAATAGATTGTTCAGTCATCAAGAATAATGTCAATTATTTACTAGATTCTCTCTCTTAGGTATTTGGAAGAGATTAGCAAAATATTGTGGATTCTGAGTTGTGTTAAAAGCAGATTTTTAAATAGAGATCTGATTTAGACTGCTTAGGGAGTCAATGAAATAACTCAAATATTGGATATATTCTGATTGTCTCTATCCCCTTAAATTAAATGGACTATCATGACTGTATTCTATTACCCCTGTGGCAGTGGAATAAATGGAATGGAGTATTTCATTAAACTGATCTCCTTGAGAAAAAAACACTACCTTGTATTCCAGTTTAGAACTTGGTAAATAATAAGTGTATAACGTATATTTGTAAATGAATGTAGTAAATAACTATATTTAAAATGTGAAAGTTAGAAAATAAATTAAGAGGAAAAACAGAAGACAAGAAATAAAAACCTTAGTAGTAATTATAGTGGTCTACAATGTCAGGCTAAATTTGAATTACAAGCCTGCATTGAGGATTTATTTTCTTTTTTTAAATTAAACTAGAGGGTGAGAGGCGGGTAGGCAGAGCAATAGACTCCCATATATGGTGGACCAGACCAGGATCTTCCAAGAAAGCACACTAAGGGGTGTTGCTCTTCCCATCTGAAGACATTGCTATATTGCTTGGCAACTGAGCTAGTTTAGTGCCTGAAGGGAGGCCATGGAGCCATGCTCAGTGACCAGGGTCAACTTGCTTGAACCATTCAAGCCATAGATGCAGGAGGGGAAGATGAGTGTTGAGAAGCAGATGGTTGCTTCTCTTGTGTTCCCTGACCAGAATAAAACCCAGGACTTCCACATCCAGGCTGACACTCTACCACTGAGCCAACTGGTCAGGGAGTATTGAGGATTTTTAGAAACAATCATTTGTAGATATCTGGTTGCATTAATAAAACAATATTCAGTATTGTATCAATAATGTTGTTTAGAATTTTATTAAGAATAGCATTTTGAGGAACTTAGAATTAAAGTAAAAAATGGCAAATTTCATATTTTTATTCCTGTTTCCATTGCTTATATATAGTTGCTTTACTGATACCTGTAAGTGAATAAAAAGAGATGTGTTGAAAATTCTGGTATTATAGTGCTTGTGAGTACTTCATTCAACCCATGAGATCATATATATATATATATATATATATATATATATATGGACAATAGCTCTGCCCATTGGTTGGCATTGCTTTTTTGCTCAACAGTTGAGCTCTTCTTAGTGCCTGGGGCAAGGCCATGGAGTCATCCTCAGTGCTAGGGGCCAACTTGCTCCAATCAAGCCATAGCTGCAGGAGGGGGAGAGAGAAAAAAAAAAAGAGAGAGAGAAGCATGAGAGGGAGGAGTGGAGAAGCAGATGGTCACTTCTCCTGTGTGCCCTGACTAGGAATCAAACCCAGGACATCCACATACCAGATCAATACTCTAACACTGAGCCAACCCGCCAGGGCCATAATTTATTTTAATAAGTAAAATATCATGCTAACTTTAACTTTTAAAATTGTGAAATATGGAAACTGTTAGAAAAGTTAAGAAAAATAAATATACTATTTTTTAGGATAAAAGTATATTCTTCCAAATGTTTGTAACATGTAAGTATAAAAAGAATATTTTTGAATTTCAGTATTATTTTTAAGTGAAAATTTATTTCTTACCATCAAGTCTATATATGCACCACACTTTTAGAAGCTATTTATTTTATATGAGTACCTTTTAGTAACATTAGAAAACTTTCTACCACCCCCAGCAATGATATTTTAAACTATAGTACTTAATGTTGATAACTTTTGCTTTTGTGAATAAGCTAAGAATTTAACTTTGGCCAAAACATGTTATTCCTAGAATCATAGGTGTGATATAAAACTGATACTCACGGACATAGATAAAAGTGAAGTAATTACCAAGCAGAGAGAGATGCAGAGAAAGGATTGAGGGAAAGGGAGGAATGGGGGAAAAATATGCTGTGATGGAAAATGGTTAGACTTTAGGTGATGGATATACAACATAATCAACAGTTCAAATGCTACAGAAATGTTTACCCAAAGCTTATGTATTTTTATTGATCAATGTCACCATGTGAAATTTAATTTTTAAATAAAATTTTTAAAAAAGTAACTCTTTTTAAATCTAAATTATGCCATATATTGCCCAACTGCTAAGTTTCAGGTCAAAATCTCTGAATCTAATTGTCTTATACCAGACAATACAGAAAAGTGTTGAAATAAGAAATCTAGTGTTGACATGCACGGAGAATTGTACATCACTTGCTACCTTGATTTAAATGAGATGCTGTTGAATTCTTGTTCAAGTTGAGAGTTTGATAATACCTCTTTTAGGTCCTTCATTTCCAACTCACTTTTTAGCAATTTTTGAAATAAGTAAAATTGAATTTAAATTAGTACAAGGACTCCTGGAAAAGAACAAAGGATGCCAAATGTTTGTAAGATTTTCTGTGCAATAAAGTACACAAAATTTAATTTACCTGCATCCACTGTCTGAAATAAATTCACCATACTACTTGACAGTGGGAAAAACTTGTTCCAGGCCTCTAATGTCTCATAATTCTTGATTGAAAGGAAGGAAAATCACCCAAATATATCTTAAATTTTGTCCTTTTTAACATCTAATTTGAACATTATGCATTTTTTCTTGTTCAACACTCATTATTAGTATTTTCCGTTAAAAGCAATAAAGTACATTAATGTTGTTTACTATTTTATTATTATTAATACAGGCAAACTATTATATTTGTTATTATTCAGGATTGTGTAAAAATAATATCTTTAAGAAAAGAAAAGCTTCAAACAACATTTCTAGTCCCTGACTTATAAACCCAGTGGTTGCTAGATAAATAGATGAATGGAAAATCCACGGAAAGAACAAAATTGTCTTTCCTTTCTCCATAGCATCTCTGTAAAACTCAAAATGTCTTTCATTGATATACAAAAACTATTTTAATGTCAGTCATTGATATAAGCAAATCAATGTCATTTTGATTAACACAATATGCAGTTAGAATATCTTTCCAAGCAAGTAAATTTATTACATTATCAAAGGCCAACAAATATGCAAGCATAAGTCAGCTTATTTGAAGTCACTGGACATATAAAAGTAAAACCAAAATTACGATTCAGTCAGTTTAGAAAGATAATGATGAAATATAGTGCTGGATATTACAAAACTAGTTACAGGTATGTTCAAGCCCTAATGTTAAATACTGTTAATTAAAATAATCAGAATTGCTAACAAAATAATTTTGGTATTGCCTAAACAGGTGGTGGTACAATGGATAGAGCATAGTTATGGGATGCTGTGGATCCAGGTTTGAAACCCTGAAATTGCCAGTTTAATCACAGGCTCATCTGTTTGAGCCTGGGCTTACCAACCTGAGCCTGGGATCATAGACATGACCCTATGGTTGCTATCTTGAACCCAAGGTCACTGCTTGAAATCCAAGGTCGCTGGCTTGAGCAAGGGGTCACTAACTTATTGTAGCCCTCCAATCAAGGCACACGAGAAAGCAATAAATGAACAATTAAGGTGCCACAACTGTGAATTGATGCTTCTCATCTCTGTCCTTTCCTGTCTGTTTGTCCCTTTCTGTCCCTCTCTCTATCTCTCTATCTCACTCTCTCACACATAGATAAATAATTTTGGTGTTAATATATTTTCTAACACAAGTAATACTATTTCTATCTATCATGTATCTATCATCTATATATCTATCTTTCTATCTATCATCTATCTATCTATTATCTATCTATCTATCATCTGTGTATCTATATCATCCATCCATCCATCTCTTTTCATCTATCTATTATCTGTTTACCCATCTAACTATTATCTATACATTTATCCATCTCAAAATAAACAGAAAATGATGGGGGAAATATATCTATAAATTTTATCAAAGGGAACTCCAGATCATAAATTTATTGTTCTTCTTCATCATTTTACAGTCCCATCAAACATTAAATTGCACATATTTAGATAATAATAAATGGTGGAAATTGATATTTGGCAGTCACAACTACCAGGAAAACATCTGTAGTAGAATAGCATTAGTTTCTTGACTCCTAATAACAATAGAAGATGGACCTCCATGAACTGAGTGTCTTAATAAAAGAATATTATAAGGATTAATATTGTGTTATCTGGTTTTGAGCAAGATTCAATAAAGCAGTTTTGCTTCTTTCAACTTTTTACCTTTGTTTACATAGCAAGTGTTACTCTATTATTGAGTATACTAATTATCTTGAAAGTAGTAGATATTGAGCAAGATTAACATGGCTTTTTGTAAAGAAACAACAGTCACTCATTTTAGCCCAGATAGGGGGACAGTTGGACATTTTTATAGTTTATAAAATGTGTTGTTTATGTTTGTGTTCAGACTTGCTTATTGAGCATTCTCATTTTTATCTTGCTCTATCATGCTCAGAGAATAACCTTGTCTTATGGTGTTTTATGAACTTTTTATGTTCAACAGAACATCTTATGTTCAGCAGAAATGGAGGTGTTAGTTTTTTGTTAGTTTTTCTCAGAGGCTGTTCTTCTCTTTCTCACAGATTTTATTAAATATTATTTAAACCTTTCTCACTTGTTAAAATTTCTCCACAATAAATGGTTTAAATCACTGATATAAAATGTATAAAATATACATTTAAGGAGAAGTACTACTCTGCAGATTATAATGATCATCTCTTTTAAATAGCTTATATATTTTGTAAAGAAAAAAAGGCCAGTGATCCTAATAACATATATTCAAGTTGAGAGAAACACAGTTTATATTAATTGACTGAATGAAAACGGACAAAATTACAATTATTTGATATGACTTATGTCTGTTATCTTTAAGACAACATTAAGTGAAAAGAAGTTTTGAGATCTTATATAGAAAACAGTACAATATGTTTGAAGCATATCTACTCTCATCCTCTGACTGGATCAATGGGCAAATCAGACAAAGTTAATGTCACATGCTGGTGACACTGATAAATGCATATTATGAGTTGTTAGAGAGAATGCAATGTTGAAAAGGTGTTTCTCTGCTAATTTTAGCATAATTAATTCAATTCTCAATGTAAACCTTGAATAAGCTTATATGTACAGATATGTACAGTGGAAAAAATTTAATGGTATTTTTGGTTTATCATAAATAACATAGCTAATGTTTGAGAAAAAGCATCTGGTTTTATTGATGGAAAATATTTTAAGATGGGAAGCAAATCAAAGTATACAGAGAATAAAGAGGAACTATGATCAATGGTGTCTAATTCACATTTCAAAGAAAATTAGAGTAAAAAAATTAGAGAATGAGCAATAAAAGGATTTGTTGCAAAAATCCAAATGATCTAACAATTGAAAAAATATATACTTTTTTTCCTGACACTTCCATCTTACTTTCTTTTTCATTTATCTCAATGTGGAAACAGCTACTTATTGCTCAGAGATTACGAGTGGCAACTATTATTTTCTTCTAACAATAAGTGTATAAGTAATAAAATACAGATTCAATAAAAGAGTTAAATTTTGAAATTCTGACCATGGTCAGTTGGCTCCCTGGATAGAGCGTCAGTCTGGCATCTGCACATCCTGGGTTCAATCCTTGGTCAGGGCACAGATGAGAAGCGACCATCTGCTTCTGCCCCCTTCCTCTCTCTCTTCTCCTCTTGTAGCCTCTCTCTTCTATTGGTTAGAGTATTGGCCCCAGGAGCTGAGGATACCTTGGTTGATTGAGCATTGGTTCCAGTCAGGGATTTCTGGGTGGATCCCTGTTGGGGTGCATGCAGGAGTCTGTCTCTCTATCTCCCTTCCTCAGTTAAAAAAAAATGGAAATTCTATCTTTGCTCGATGTTATCGCTGCTGAGATAAAGTTTTAAAAACATGTTAGTCCTTATGATATATTGTGATTTCATCGTTATTTCTATCCAAAGGAACCTGACTAATTACTAACTAGATTAAATTACATGTGGGCCTTCAAGTTGTAATTATCTCATTCTTCAAATTTGCTTACGGGCAAAGCTGATGTCTTAAAAGGTTATGAAGATCTGGCAATCTATGCAATACCTTAAAGCTTTGTTTTTTTAATGATACATTCTCTAGCACACAGGAATGTACAAGATGAAGGAATAAACTTGGTATGCCCACTTCTCAGAAATAAAATAATGACAGTGTTTAAAAGATTGGCAGTTTAAGTGTATATTAATTTTTATTAAAATTATTCTATAGTTTATCTGATCCTTTTCTATAATAATCAAGTGTGATAAAACTGTTAATAAAATGTTCATGAAAGAATTATAATTAACTGTAACTAATGTCTTTTTTACAAATTGAAAATAAAACATACCTTTCATTTCAATAGCATTTCTGTTGACATTGGCAAAGTAAATTCTAGATATTTTTTTCTCTAATGCAAATACTTTTTGAGATTGATCTCATTCAGTGCCACTCTAGACTTGGACTTAAGCTATTTTTAAAAGGCTGTGCAAGATTGTGGCTTTCTAGTAAGGGGGATAAGTCCCAAGTTAGCTCTTGATACATTCTGAGCCAATTTGTACATAATTTTCACTATATGTATTATATGAAGTCATTTATTTTAGTGTCCTCTGTCAAAGCCTGTCTTTTTTCCTGTGAAACCTTAATACAATCTAAAGGATTTTTTCATGAAATAGACTTGGGCTTGAAATATAGCTCTACCATTACTGTGAAATCTTGGTAGGTATTTAAGTTTCACCTTGTCAGTTGGTAAACTAAAGAGAATCTCTAATTTATTGGCTAGTTAAGTGAAAAATAAAAACAATGTGTATGTTAAGTGCTCTTCAAAGTGAATTCCCCAGTAAGTAATTATTAAATGAATGGACCACAGTTATTACAGTTGTGCCAGATTGATTTCTTGGTTCACTAATGAAATGATTGGGAATTCTCACATTAGTATTTCTCAGGTGACATTATCTGGAATTTCGGCTCATTGCCAGGTTTTTGGGAAATTGTTCATGTCATCTGCCTGATGTTCTTCAACAAAGTTTATTGTGTCTGTTATATGCCTGACTGACATAGAATGATGAATAAAATATTTTTACATGTAAAACTGGAAAAAACGGGTGCATTTGTCAAAATATTGTATTGATAATTAATGTTATAAGATAAATTTGTAAAATGAAAGCATTGGGATCAGTCACTAATGCCAGCCTCCATAATACATTTTTTCTTTCTTCCCCTTATTTTCTGTCTGGTACCTACAAAACTCTGTTACCAAAACAAAACAAAACAAAACAAAAACAACAAAAAAACTCTGTTACCTTATTTCTGCAGGTCCTTATATCTGGATTTTAAATATGAAAATCTATCAGGATTTGCTCCAGACTAATTTCTAATTTAAAAAAAAAATTTTAAGTTGGTATATTTAGATTATCCTGATGAGACATTGTAGTTCTTCCTATAGTTTCTATTTAACTATATTTTTATTAAGAACTTTATTGATATATACATAACATACAATGAAGTTATTTAAAGTGTATAATTAGATAGATTTCAGTATATTCACAGATTTGTGCTTTCCTCACTAGAATCAAATTTAGAACATTTTATTACCTCAGAAAAAAATTATACACCACTTTGTCATCATCTCTCAATTTCCCCATTCTTTCTAGCTTTAGGCAACCACAAATCTACTTTCTGTTTTTATAGATTTGCTTATTCTGAACATTTCATAAATAAATGGAATGAATCAGTATGTGTTCCTCTGTGACAGACTTTTTCACTTAGCATAATATTTTCATGGTTCATTCTTATTGTAGCATGCACCAGTACTTCATTTTTAAGTAATATTGTCTTATATAGCTATTCCACATTTTATTTACCCATTTATACATTGATGGATTATGGTATATTTCTACTTTTTAGCTGTTATCAATCATACTTCTAAAAAATCTTGTACAAGATTCTTATGGCTATTCATTACATTCTCTTCTTTAGTATTTGATTTTTTCTGTATCTTTTAATTTTTAATACAGGTAGGTCTTGCATTTATATTTGCTTGTTTAAACTCTATCATATTTTACTTCTAGCTCTTTGGTTTGGAAAATCATGTTTTATTTTAATTAAGCATTGGTAATAAAATAAATGGTAATACTTAGTAAATAATTCTGTATCCAACTGCATATGGATCATTCTTCATGTCGAGTCAAAGATAACTACATTTAATTGTATAAGGAACTACAAGATGGTTTCCTACAGCAGCTGTTCCATTTTACATACCACCAATATGTCTGAGAGTTCCAATTTCTCTACATACATCCTTAACAACACTTAATATTTCCCTTTTTGATTATAGCTGTCTTAGTGAATGGGAAGTGGTATTTCATTTTTGTTTTTGTTGCATTTCCCTGAGGGCTAATGATGTTGAGTAACGTTTTTGAGGCCTAATCATGTCTTCTTTGGAGAAATATCTCCTCAAATAACTGAGCTATTTGACTATTTGGGGTTGTAATTGCTCTTCATATATTATATGCAAGTCCCTTATCAGATACATGATTTGTAAAAAATGTTCCCCAATTCTGTGTTGTGTTTTCACTTCCTTGATGTCATCTTTTCAAGTATAAAGGTTATTTATTTTTATGTTGTACAATAAATTTATATTTTCTATTGTCACTCACTTGTGCTTTGGTGTAGTTATTTATTTTTAATATAAAAATAATATGTGATTAGTGTGAAATATTTGGAAAAATAGAAAATACAAAATACAATCTCCACTATGCTTAACCTCACCAATCAAAGGCAGCAATTATTAACATTTTAATATGTTCTTTAGTTGTTCTGTTCATTTTATATAGTTCATATTATTGTATATGCAGTTCTTCTTATGCCTATTTTTCAAAGTATTTTCCAATCCTTAATTCTCTTTAAAGTCATGTCCTTTATAATGTTCAATTGCATTCACTGACCATAGGTTAACTTAAACATTCTTCTAATGTGATATTGGTCTTTTAGATGTTTCTTTCAGTTTATTATTTTCATATCTTAAATTATTTTGTTGGTCAAAATTCTTCAGTGTAGAATTATTATGCAAAAGACTTATGAATGTGTTCATAATTCTTGATTAAACAAATTGTTTTCTAGTAAATGGATGCCCTGTCAGATCTTTCTCTTTATACTTATTTAACTTTTAGTAGATGAAAGAATTTTATATTTAACATGTGGATTTAAACTTTTCAACTTTTATTTTATATCTACAATTTTTATAAAATAATTATATAATTTCAAAAATAAATAAATATGCTTTCAGAAATCAAGGTTGGGCTACTTGAAAGTTTGTATGTTTCACCTTTGTATTTTTAATATTTGATTCTACTTATTAATTCTTTAAAGGAATCTTTCTTTGTCAAATAGATTTTGCTTTTTATAACAATTTTTATAGAAAAAAGTATTGGATTCCTAGACAGAAAGAAAAATACATTTTATCTTCTATAATAGTTCTAATCTCCACTTTAAGACTTTGTATAAACGGTAATGACTTAGAACATGGCATGGAGAAAAGTCTAGTGGAATATATTATTGTGGTACATTGTAAAAAACGTTGAATGAGTGACATGGAGTACTAAAATATAAGATCAACATGCTGAGACAAAATGACAAAAAATGGCAAGATGCTCTAGAAAATATGCTCTCAAATATCACTCTCAGAATTTGCTTCATTTAATTTCTTCATAACTTACTGACAAGAATGATGTATGACATATTATTTTAAAAGATTCCTCAATAACCCAGAAAAGTGATGAACTGCTCCTTTTTTGACCCAGAAAAGTGATGAACTGCTCCTTTTTTGACCCTGGAACCCAGAAATAATTATGATTAGCTGCACTATTTAGCTTGAAAAGAATCTAATGCTGTTCATGGTCTGTTACTTCTACTCTGATATTTGATAATCCATAGATACAAGTCATTGAAGGTCACTCAACCTTATAATGCTTAAAATTAACCTAGTCTAAATGAATAGTCAAATATATGTTTTGACTACTTTTCTATTATTCACCAGTGTTAATCTTACCTAAGTATGAATTTCTGAATGTTGAACATGAGAATTTAATCTTCCATGATAAAGTTTAAAATAATTCAGCTATTTTAGATTGGTAGATATACTTAATTGAATAGAATAATAGAAAATATGTAGGTATTTCACACTACAGATATTTGCTGTTAGTTATTTAGAATGAG
The DNA here is from genome assembly GCA_037038555.1 of Rhynchonycteris naso. Classification (NCBI taxonomy): domain Eukaryota; kingdom Metazoa; phylum Chordata; class Mammalia; order Chiroptera; family Emballonuridae; genus Rhynchonycteris; species Rhynchonycteris naso. The sequence continues at coordinate 40,830,958 of CM072997.1, read as the reverse complement.
CAATATGCTGTCCTTGTAAAAATAATAAAACTTTTTTCTATGGTTTCCACAGTATTAATGTCAATTTTGAAACTGTAAAAACAAACATTTTGAAATGTTTAAGCATATGCTTACACATGAACTTGAAAGCTATATATAATATCTTCAAGAAAGAATTAAAATGATAATACTTGTACACATTCAACTCACAATTATTTAGTCCTACGAAACCTGTTTCGCTGTTATTTTTTATAATTCATTCAGTTTTTCATTGCCAACAAAAGCTTGAATGCTCTGAGATTACACCAGGATTTTATAGTATATTTATTATACTTTAATATATTAGACCTTTATTTCTAAGAGTCAGAAACCATGGTCAAATTTTATTGTGGATACACTTAATTGATATTGGGGGAAAAGGTGGTAATAAGGGTATAATACATCATTTAAATGTCAGAGACAAGTTTAACATGCCTAATTATTATCCATAAATCTAGGCTTAGGCAATTGTGACTTATAACATTTTCTAAATGAACAGAATAAGGCAAAATAATACTTTACATTATAATATTTAAATATAAACATCAAAATAATTTCCTGTTGACATTGTCTATTTTTGAACAGTGATGCATTAGCAATGAGTTGGATTATTTCTCAGTCCTTAGTTACCAATAGGGGCATAATTTAATCAATAGAATTTGGATAGGAAAAGCAGCCTGAAGATAAAAGAGGATGTAATGTTACCTCTAGTTGGATACTATAAATGGTCAAAACAAATAGTCTCTTGACCACAACTGTGGTAAGTGTGCAATGCCTAAAGCTACATAAAGCAACAGCATGAAAATTTAGCCAATTACACTGGGGAACAAAACTTTTGTTGCATCCACAAAAACACTTGTTCTTACCTAATTTGAGTGTGCTGATCTCAAATTTGACATTAGTTTTGCTCTGTAAGCTACAGGTGTTTTTGGAATTCAAGATTTTAGGTTTTCATCATATCATAAAATTTTCAACATTTAGTTTAACATAATGAAGTAGAATGTCTTTTTGGGCATCATTTTTGTGAAAATATAATAATTTATATAATGCAGTAAATACACTAATACACTAAAAGATATGCTTGCATCAAAATTTGTCTACAATGTCAAAAGAGAACATATTAAAACACTTATTTTAATCATAAAATTTTCACAAAACTTATTTTAATTCTATTCGGTCAAAAATTTGCATTTGTAGCTTTTGCATTTGTTACTTGTTGAGAACAATATCGTTTGATGCTCCAGCAGTAGTCTGCTCATTAAAAACAGCTCCAAAATTTTCAAGAAACTTCTCAAGGTGACTGTTCAGGAAGTGTATCTTAATGCTCATGTTATATCCAATGTCATGGAAAGCCAACAGTATCCCCTGAACCAGAAGTTAATAGCTTTCTGCTATTAGTTGCCAAGAAAGTTCTTTGTAACTGCCACAGAAGACTACCATGCTGCTTTCTCATTCTTATTCATCTTTCTGTAAAATTCTTTGTTATGTATGAGGGTTCAAATTTGAGTTCCATCAAATACACCTGCTTTTATTTTCTCAAAAGACAAGGCAGGAAAAACAGAAATAATATGTTAAAACCATTCACTTTTTTCTATTCAAAGCCTGAACAAACGGCTTCATTAAGCCAAGTTTGATGTGAAGTGGTGGGGGAGAATGATCCTGTCTCGATTAACTACAGGTTGATTCACAATATTTTGCAACCCTACTTCCAGAGCTTCACGTTTTGGCCACACCTTCGGTGTCCAGTGTTTCTCCCAAGCTCGGTTGTCCCACAAACACAGAAAGCAGGAATACTTTATGAAACCTGTTTGTTGTCTTAGCAGGAAATTTACCATTTTAATCCACACAAATGATCCATTATGCTCCTCATAATTCAAAAAGTCAAGGACAATTTTTATGTCATTAAAATCTTCTCGCAGATGAGTTGGATAACCAATTGGAACCACTGCATAAACATTACCATTGTGTAGAACACATTTCAGACTCCATTTAGAGCTGTCAACAAATAGCCACCATTCTGTTGGACTGTAAGTTGTAACACCTAGCTGGCTGAGAAGACTATTGATACCATGACAGTAAACTATGTGTTTGTCTTCAGAAAATAAAGTCCACAAAAATTTGTTCATTCTTCCTGATATAGGATACTTCAGCTGACTGGTGAAATACATTCTTTTCTTGAAGTCTAAAGGCTAATAACTCAGCTGCTTTCTTTGATAGGCCCAAATCTCTTACTAAGTCATTTAATTTGGGTTGGATAAACTGCTGAGGGGTTAATGACTGCTTGGCATCAGAAGAAGACCCTTCAGATTCTACTAACATTTCCTCATGCATCTTATCAAAATACACTTGATCATCATTTTCACTTTCTTCATCCTTAGAAGAAATAAAACTATTGAAAACTGGAACCGGGAGTGTCTCAGAGTGTGGGATAGGTCCTATTGCTGAAAGAATATTAGGATATGTGATCATATGCCATTTTTTCTTGCCAATGCCCTTTGTATGAATCAGACAGAAATAATAGTGACTGCTGTGGTCCTTAGGTTCACACCAAACCATGGGAATAACAAAAGGCATTCCTTTGCAATTTTCCTTTTGTCCAGTCATGAAGCATTTCCTCACAGATATGACACACAATATGAGGATCCCAATTCTTGTCTTGATCATCAAAGGGAACTTGAAAATAAGCAATATATGCATGTGGCACAAATGATGAAATACTGTGCCTTTGACGTTGAAGTGTGTAACTGCCACATAAATATCAGAAGGTGTCAGGACTATTCTTACATTTATGACTACTCAAAGATGCTATTATTTAATCTTAAAACAAAATAAGAGGGTGTTTTTTATCAGATAATAATTTTTTACATTTAAAAACAACTACAATTATGTAAAAGTGATGATTGTAAAACATTAATTGCCTTGTGGTTATGTTCAACCCAAGAGTCGTTGCCCTTTAACTCCAATTGAAAAATCAGTGCATGCCATAAACTGTAACAAAAATATTAAAATTGCATAAAAGCTAGAGCATGCACCAAAATATTGATTTCAGATTTGGAATCAATGATACAGAGATATATAGAAAAAGTTCTAAAACCTCAAGCAACAGAAAATGAAAATAAAAACTGTTCCCCAGTGTTATAGTTTCTTGCTCCATACAAATTCCTGAGACATAGTGAAATGCTAGTTATGATCAGGGATTAACAAAATCATCAAAAGCACTGGCAAGTGAATTAAATTTCCTAATTAGCATTCTTGTCTAACTACTTGCTGAGGCTGTGACTTGGGACAGGTTTTACTTGTTATTACTCCATGCTCTCCATTTTTGAAAACAAGACAATAATAATATTGTCTATTCAGAAACTATATTAGATATACTCATAGAACCATTCCTGACACATTAACTCTCATATATGTTCATCATTATTCAAATGTTAGTTATTTTTGGGTTTGCAATTTTATTTGAAATAACATTGAGAATCTTAAATGTAAAATTAGAGATAAGTTTATTAATAAAAATTATTTTCTCAACAAGAGGCATGCTTAGTGAGAAAAAATTGGGTAATTTAAAAGCATTTTAAAACTGAGAACTGCTAGGTACGTGACGCATTGAACTTTTTATAGTTATGTGTTCTAAATAATAATACTTTGTAGCCTGACCTGTGTTGGCACAGTGGATAAGGTGTTGACCTGGAATTCTGAGGTTGCCAGTTTGAAACCCTGGGATTGCCTGGTTAAGAGAGGAGCAGGAGTTGATGCTTCCTTCTCCCCCCCCTCCTCTTTCTTTCTCTCTCTCCCTCCTTTCTAAAAACTGAATAAATAAAAAATATATTAAAAATACTTTCTAATGAACTCCCCAGTTATTGTTACTATTTATGCAACTTTTGCAAGAAAAAAAATATTTTATGTCTTAATCTTGAGGCTGGTTGAAAAATGGGTAAGCAGAAAATATGATATGCAATGTTTGTCATATTGGACTACAGTAAAATTACAGTTGACAGAGGATATTACACCAAAACACTTTTTAAAATTAAGACAATTAAGATAAACATATATAGAAGTGTCAACTCTCAAACTAGAGGTCAAGACTACTTTATATAAACAGAGCTTTAGGTACAGCAGAAATTTGAGAATCAGCCAAAGATTTTTGTTTTTTGTTTTTGCTTTGGTTTATAACATTCAACTACAGGTTTGTGCTTAAGTCCCCAATAACTGGGCCTTAATCTTACACATTAGCTTATTAGTAGGGTTGATGCCATATATACTTTCACCTACTTAATAGGACTTGCAACCTGTGGGAACATTCATAACAAATGGCATTGAAAATTAATTAAAATCAGTTAAATACAAAATATTTAAAAATTAAAGAAAATACCTATCTTTATGTCTTACTTTTAAACTTAAAATATATTAAAATTTCATATACTCTAGGAAAAAACAGAACTAATGCATTCATTTGCACTAAACATTTGAGGTAGTATTTTGTGTAGTTAAATCAAAATAAATCGATGAACAATTACTTTTATACAACTTCATCTTCCTCTTAATACCATTTTTAATCGTGAATTAATTTTCTCATACAATTATAATAACAAGTATGACAACATTGGTTTTTATATCCCAAGTTCTATTATTTTAGAAAAATGTAAAGGATGGGGACAAATGTATTCTTTTCAAATCAGTATTGAGGAAATAGATTAAAGCTTTGTTTAATTTAAATAATAAAATAACAAAATTGACTATTCTCTGTTACAGTATAAACAAGTTTTTAAATATTAAATTTGCTTCTATGAATTCTTACATTTATAACATCTTTTATTCACTAATTTTATTACTAAGATTTTATATATGCATACTGTAAAGTCTAACTAAGGGGTTCGTTATTGTACAATAGCTTCTGGTCAACACATGCATTTTCCTGAGATTTCACTACAGCATAATATTCATCCTTAAATTAGCCCTGGCTTAAATATACTCTAGCTTCAGGCTTTCCAAATTTATTTCTCGTATGACTTTGTCTTACTTACTTTATCTATCAGTTTTCTGCTGTTAAATGCCAACTATAAGCTTTAGGTTTCTGTCGTAAGTCCAGTGAGACAGCTACAGGTCATATCACTAGAAGGCCTTAAGTTGCATTTGTTTAAGTTTTGTGTGTTCAAAATGAGGCTCATGCTCTTTTTTTTTTAGTATAACATTGACCCTTACTTTAAACAACATGCAAGTTAAGCTCCTTGTGATCTACACAGTCCAGATGCTTCACTATTACATTACAAAGGATATCAGAGTTGGGTACTAGGTTGATGAACGTTAGCTCAGAACACTTAGAAAGAAGACAGTAGTGATCATATTTATTGTCTTAATAAAAAAGATGTATGACAGAAGGCAGGTCAAAATAAACTTCACTGAAGTATATAATATTACAGAAGCCTAAAAATAGATATAACAATAGATACTTTGTTGCACCCTTGATCCCCTGACATTAAGAAGAAAAACCATCAGGTGAGCCACTTTATATTGGGTAAGCAAAGTTTCTATACTTGAATATTTTGATCTGTTCTATGTGCAAAGTAATCCAAAAGCTACAATATTTCATGTATCATAGGAAAAGAGAGGAGTCTCCAGCTGGTTCAGTTCTTGGCACAAGTCCCTCTGACAGTGGATTGTGATCTGTAGAAACCAATGAAAATGGAAGTTTCTGAGGCAGATATAAGTACTATATGGAGGTAAATTTTGACAGAGTAAGAGAACTCTGGATTTATGATGCAGAGCTAGCAGACATCTCAGCCCAGAAAATAACTATTCTTCCTTTGAGTAACTGGCATCAATTTGCTCCTGGGATCTTCTAAAGATAAAATGCCATGTGATGAGCTACAAAGTGACCATGAAACCTGTTTTATTTCTTTAACTAGTCCATCCCATCCATTTAATCACATTGTTGTATTTTCCAAAGAATTCCCACTCAAGTGTTAGCATTAAATTTTTCTCTCAGTGTGAACAGGTCTTGAAGGCACAAACATGTTTCACATATACTTGTCCCACACTAGAATTGTGCTTATTCTCCCCAAAATGCTCATCTTGCTTTTACCCTGACAATGACTTCCAAGACAATTCCTGTGGTCATTTGACAAAGGGTTAAAAATTTAGATCTGACTTTAGATGCTATTGTGAGTTGTGAGACAGTCTTAGCTTAAGTGTTTTAGCATTATGCTCCTTCTCAGATTAGATCCTGAAGGAGATAGAAGACAGAAATCAGCTAAGCAAGACAAACTCAGAGGAAGGCACATTATCTACTTAGTGTAGAGTCTTGACATCAAGGTCTACACTGATTTCCTGGGAGAAGTTAATAGTCTGAGACAGGGGCTTGAGACAAATAAGAACAAGACATAAACAAAAGTCTCGGAATGTGCAAGAATCTAAAGAGTTGTTAATGCAACAGATTTTCAAAGAAATGTGCTGTACAGAAGGAATCATCCTCCTTAACCAGTCAGTTCAGAGTGTTTGCTCAGAGGGGAGTCAAGAGTGTAGTCACGAATGCAAAATAAAGGTGAAGAGACTATTGGTGCAGTCACAGAATTCTTATTACTGACACTAACAAAGAGCTGGCTTCAGTTAAAGATTTCTGTTATGGTGAAGTTAACGATTTGTCCTCATGAGTTTTTATTTCTTATCCACCATTGCCTCTGCCTACATAGTCTTCAAATCACTAAATGTCTTTTACCTGCAGCTTCCCACAGTATATCTTCTTTGACAGAAAATTTTACTTAACAGTTATGAAGATAAGAGACTGATGCTCATAAAATTTTCTAGTTTTGACATATATTACATCATTCAGAAAAATGATGCTCTTATAGAATAATAAAATTTTCACCTGAAAATCTGGGTAATGAAAGCTTTGAGAGCTGTTGGGGATTTTCACATCACTGATAAATATCCCTCAGCAACAAATAATGTATATGCTACTTCCCATACTGCAATATTGTTTTGAGTCTAAGAATTAAGGGGTGGAATTGGAAGTGGCATTTTTCAATAGTTATGTAATGACCCACTACCAACAAGTTTGATTCCTATTCCCACAAATAAAAGATGGACTTCATTTATTTTGCAACAGTATTATCTAACAGAGAACTATTGTCACACAAAAATAGCTAAAAACCAATAACAGATGAGGAAATTGAAAATTATAATACCAGCTAGAAATGTTAAGATGTCCTGCCGTCTGAAATTGGAAAGGCTAAATTATTTCAAAGGGGAAGAGGATTATTTCAAAGATTTCTTGTATTAAAATTTCCTCCTCTTTTCCAAAACTGCAAGTTTGGTTGAGGAGTCAAGATCTGATGTCACCTTTAACAATGGTAATTAAAGTCATGTTTTCAAAAAGTTTAAGTATTTCATTCATTCAAAAAATATTTAAAGGCTTACTGTATACTAAACACAATTATAGCATAAGAAGATTATCAGTGAAAATAATAGACAAATATGCCCACCTCACAAAGCTAACATTCTAGAAATTCATGAGAAAATATACAACTAAGCTCACATTCACTTATAAAAAACAAAACAGGAAGACACAAAACAAGTGTAGATAAAATATTCTCTAAATTGAACATACTGAATATTTTTGCTTTAAATACATATTAGAAGAAAATACAGTTATACATCAATAGCATTTAATATCTAGATGATGGACTAAGGGTACATTTATTTACTATTTTACACTTCATGCAGTTTCTAAATTATCTCTAAAAGGACACTTTTAATTTGTAATTAGGAAAAAATATTTCTTTCAATCCAAAACATAAATAATAAAACCTATGTTAAAAAATATGGAGAATAATAATGTGATTCAATGAAGATAAAAACAATAATAATTGCAACAGCAGTCTAAAGCCTAACACAAAACTCTAATCATTTTTTATTTTACACATTGAGGGGAAGGCTTCAGATGGATGCTATTGGATTGTTAAGAAAATGAAACTTGGTGACTTTTCTATAAACACCTGATATGGTAGAAACAGAGATGTACAATTCAAGAAAGAACCTTTTGTCCAAGTTATCTACCGTTGTGGGGCTTGTCTTTGTTGCTGAGGTATCAGCTGAAGGACATGCTCTTCTCTGTAGAGAAATAAAGGTCTTTCCATTTTGTTCCACAAAAGAACAATTCTCACAAACTTGATATGCTCCGGAATTCAATATTTTGTTGGCTGAGACATTGTCAGATCTGTCACAGTTATACCTCTCCCTGACTAACACTTGTTTTCTTGATAAGGATGCCTCTCCCCAAGTCTGAAAATTTCTCTGAGAGGAATTAAGATGTGTGTGCGTGTGTGTGTGTGTGTGTGGGGGCAGTGCAGAGATAATTGTGTTCCTGGCAAACTTGCTATTGCCCAGCCTCAAAGATCTGTTCAGTGGTATTTAAGCAGAGTAGGCCATGAGCTGCTGACAGGACCACACCTCTCAATGTATCAAATTATCCTAGGGAGAACTGAAGTGGAAGCTACACAGAACATCATGCTCTTGATTAAATGCTCAGTTACACACACACACACACACACACACATACACACAGTGAAAAGGAATAGTACCTACAATGTGGTTATATATATAGAACTCCTTCCCTATCTCCTTCTGAAAGACCATTATTTTATTATGATAGTATTTAACTTTATGATTCTATAGAGCCTTAATAACTATTTTCCAAAATACTAATTTTGTTTTCAAATTTCTTTATTGGCTATCTTTCTACGGTATATTATAGGCCGTATGAAAGCACTATGTATAAATAGTGCTATATTCTTAAGACTTAAATAATACCTGACACATAGTAGGTTATCAATATATATTTGTTGAATAACTCAACATGCTAACTCATTTCATTTCAATTTAATAATGTAAATAGTTCTCTAAAATAACTCCATTTCTTATGGTAAATTCTCCAGAGGTTTTCTTTATTCTCCTCACTATTCTTTATTATGTATTCTATTCTTCTCTCTTCTGTTTCTATCCTTCTCTCTTTCCCACAATTCCCTGGATCAGAAAGAGTAAGCTTGGGGCTATATATTTTGTCTATATAATTTTCTTTTTCTTTCTGATTCCAGAGTTATGGCTAATTAATGCTAGTATATAGGGGCACAGAAAAGAAAAACAATTTATGGGTAAAGAAATGAAAACTGGAGGTGTGGAAGAAAACTAAGTGACTATCCACAATATTCTTTTATTCTATGAATATTAGAAGCTCTATATATTGGTTGAGTGTGCTCTCATTCTTCTTTTTTTGGCAGACAGAGAGAGAGAGTCAGAGAGAGAGAGAGACAGATAGAAGGAAGACAGATATATATATATATATATATATAGAGAGAGAGAGAGAGAGAGAGAGAGAGAGAAAGAGAGAGAGAGAGAGAGAGAGAGAGGAGAGAGAGAGAGAGAGAGAGAGATGAGGAGCATCAATTCTTTTTTTCAGGACCTTAGTTGTTCACTGATTGCTTTCTCATATGTGTCTTGACCAGGGGGCTAAATCAGAGCAAGTGACCCCTTGCTCAATCCAGCATCCTTGGACTCAACACAGTCACGGTGGGCTTCAAGTCAATGACCTTTGGGCTCAAGCCAGCAGCCACAGGGTCATGTCTATGATCCCATGCTCAAACCAGCAACCCCACACTCAAGCTGGTGAGCTTGCACTTAAGCCATATGAGCTCATGCTTAAACCACTGGCTACCTTGGGGTTTCAGACTTGGGTCCTCCATATCCCAGTCTGATAGTCTATTCACTGTACCACCACCTGGTCAGGCTCCTCTCATTCTTAGATAATTAAAAAATAGTAAGAACAAATAAAAAGGTTCCACATGCTATAGTATACTCAAGTAGTGTATAATTGATTCATTCACACTATCCTGTGAACTTCACTGTCCCTTTTCAATCAAAACTAGGCATGATGCCACAAAGAATAACACTGTGACACAAGAGCATCATTAGGATTAAGTTTTACTGCTATTTTATCAGTTATCCAATTATAAAATATCTACTTATTATTTTAAGCTATTTATAAATATCAATCTTGTTAACTAGGGAATGGCTTGTTATATATGAAGTATTTACTATGACTGTCAACATTTAACTGCCAATGACAGTAAATGAAAACCTGTCTTAATTATTGTCTCATTTCTCATTTCCCATGCTTCTTTCTAGGAAGGTAAATTACACAAAGTCTCCTTCCTGAAACATAAAGTCTCCATATGAAATATAAGATGATTTTCTTTTTGTGACAGAGACAGAGAGAGGGACAGATAGGGACAGACAGACAGGAAGAGAGAAAGATGACAAGCATCAATTCTTTGTTGCAGCTCCTTAGTTGTTCATTGATTGCTTTCTCATACATGCCTTGACCGGGGGACTTCAGCTGAGCAAGTGACCCCTTGTTCAAATCAGCAACCTTGGGCTCAAGCCAGTGACCATGGGGTCATGTCTATGATTTCATGCTCAAGCGAGAACCCCAAACTCAAGCTGGTGAGCCAGTAGTCAAGCCAGATAAGCCCACAGTCAAGCCAGCAACATTGGGGTTTTGAACCTGGGTCCTCTGCATTCAAGCCCGATGCTCTATCCATTGCAATCACAACCACATGGTCAAGACATGATGACTATTGAAAATTCAGAGAAATTCCTGAATATTTTGAAATCAATAATATAGGTTAGAGTAAGAATATTGGGGAACATGAATAAATCCTTAGTAATGTCAGAGTGGTAAGTACTAATATTAATTTGTTATAACTAATTAGATAATATTTATTAATATTCAGATATAAATAATTTGAAGAGAAACTAAAGCACAAAGGAATTAAAATTCCCGAGGAAAGGTACTTATATTTTATTTAAATAAAAGGGATATTAAGTTGATCAAGTTTTATTTCTGAATGTCTACAAATATTAAAACTTTTTTATCAAAAAAGTATGAAAAAAACAATATTATTAAATTATATAAAATGATTTTAACAAAATCAAAATAATAGACATATAGAAGAGAGGTAAAAAATACCTAGTCACCAGAATTATTTCTTTGACCATTATGTCACCAGCAATATATGTTAGTTACATGGTCCTCTGTAAGGAGCTCAAGATTAATTTATTTTCCCCAAATTTATATTTATAGGACTTGCAAGCTGTGGGAATGCTGATATGGGTCAATGCTAAGCACATAAGTGGGTTTCCATGCTAGCAAAGGTAGCTTTTGGAACATTCTTCTTCATAGGACACATTGTCATTTTTGTCATTTCATGAAGATCTACATGCAATATGTGTCAGAGTCTCTCCCTCAAGTAGAAACTTCTCCTCCTAGCCCTGTATAAACTAACGGGATCAGAAAAAAATCTAAATGAAATAAAAAAATATAGTGCTCATGCTTTCTTAATAGAACTGTGCTCTATTTCAAGGTGGGATAGGGACATATTTTGGCAATTTTAAACTTAATACTAGTAGAGTAATAAGCTTTTGAAAATTAAAATAAACATATGAGTCTATGGTAAAGAGTCCAAAATAGTTACATGACCTTACATTTTCTTTATGCAAAGTGAGCCACAAAATTCATTTTGCAATGCAAAAGTAGATTGATCCAGTCCTCTTTACAGGCAGAAGAAAACAGACTGATTTAGAACTAGAAAATGTCTAATACTGAAGAAATTATCCCCTGGGATCCCATTAGTTTCTAGAAACTACTATTCAACATATTATAAATGAGATACCTTAACTTCAATAAAATGGTAATAGGACATTTGAAAAGTTTAAGTGATTTAGCAAAATAAAAATAAATTAATATTTAATATACATATTTTCATAAGATTTTAAACATTTAGACAGACAGGAATGGAGAGAGATGAGAAACTTCAATCATTAGTTTTTTGTTGTGACGCCTTAGATGTTCATTGATAGCTTTCTCATACGTGCCTTGACTGTGGGCCTTCAGCAGACGGAGACACCCCTAATTTAATGGACACCTCTATACTTGATGAGGAATAATATTTTTAAATAAAATGAGTAAGGATTTAGAACTCAAAAAAATCTACATTTCAATTTCAGACATAGTGTTTATGTGTGTGTTATTTTTTATTTTCTTTTTGTTCCAGCAAAATAAGATATTATCTATTTTGAAGATTAGAAATATTATATATCTTGACTTAGAATAATCACTCAATAAATAGTAGCTGTATTTTTTTATCATTATTCTTACTCTACATTTGTTAGTTCATTTTTTAAATAACTCTGTTTTTACTTTGGTTTATGACATTCAACTACAGGCTTGTGCTTAAATCCCCCAATAACCGGGCCTTATTCTTACATATTATCTTATTAATAGGGTTGATGTCATATATACTTTCACCTACTTCCCTCAGATATTTCAAAAATCACCAGATAACACTGAGTCTTCCAACAACTATGATCACATTTTTCTTCATGAATTTAAATTTTCCAATTTCCTTGCTCCCTTGCAATTCTCGCCCAACATTTCAATTCCATTTTCAGTTCTTTTAGACCCTTACAATTGCCTAATGAATAATATCTAATCATGACTGACGTATCTATTGAACTAATACTTCTTGAAGCTTAAGTTCTATTTAATCCTTTTTTATTATTATTTTTAATGGGGTGACATTGATAAATCAGGGCACATATTGTCTGAGAAAATATTTCCAGGTTAATTTGACATTGGATTATATTGCATACCCATCACCCAAAGTCAAATTGTTCTCCATCACCTTCAATCTGGTCTTATTTGTGCCCCTTCCCTCCTCCTGCCCCTCCCCTCCCCTCCCCCTCCCCCTGGGTAGCCAGTATACTCTTGTCCATGTCTCTGAGTCTCATTTTTATGTCCCATCTATATATGGACCCATATAGTCCTTAGTTTTTTCTGATTTACTTACTTCACTCAGTATAATGTTATCAAGGTCCATCTATGTTCATCGCGCCCTTTATATCCATCAAAGTCGGCTTTCTGTATGTCAGGGCTCCTATGTTCGGTGCATAGATATTTATAATGGTTAAATCTTCCTGTTGAATTGTTCCCTCTATCATTATGTAGTGTCCTTCTTTATCTCTTACTACAGTAGTGGTTCTTAACCTTTTTTGTGGTACGCAACCCACCAGTTTCATATGCACGTTCACCAAACCCTTTTTTACTGATAAATAAAATATGACTTTTTTTTCCCAAATTCAAGACATAGGTATATGTTTTTTTACTAGTGCACAAAATGAGCCTTGGTATTTTAATTATGATGTGTCTTGTTATAGATTTCTTTGGGTTTCTCTTTAATGAAGTTCTCTGTGCTTCTTGAACATGTGAAACATTTTCCAGTCTTAATTTAGGGAAGTTTTCAGCTATGATTTGATTGAACAAAGTTTCTATCCCTTGTTCTTTCTCCTCTTCTTCAGGAACTCCTATGATGCGGCTGTTCTTCTCTTCACGTTGTCACAGAGCTCCCTTAGAGTTTCCTCACATTTTTAAAAAATTTTTTTTTTAACTTTTTTATTTTATTCATTTTAGAGAGGAGACACAGAGTGGGAGAGAGAGAGAGAGAAAGAGAGAAAGGGGGAGGAGCTGGAAGCATCAACTCCCATTTGTGCCTTGACCAGACCAGTGCAGGGTTTTGAACTGGCAACCTCAGTGTTCCCAGGTCGACGCTTTATCCACTGCGCCACCACAGGTCAGGCTAGAGTTTCCTCACATTTTTTGAGTCTTTTTACTTTTTTTTGCTCTGCTTCTGTGCCTTTGTTTACTTTATCCTCTAACTAGCTGATTCAATACTCAGCTTCATCCATCCTGCTTTTAATTCCTTCCACTGTGGTCTTCAGTTCTGATATTGTATTTGTCATTTCTGTCTGATTCTTTTTAATTATTTCAATTTTTTTTATACTTTCTATCTTTTTATTTAGTTGTTCTTAATGACTATTCATTGTTGCTCTAAGCTCTTTGAACAATCATTATTTTAATTTCTGCATCTGGTAGTTTGGTTATATCTGATTCATTCAGGCCTTCTCTGGGGATTTCTCTTGATTCATTTGGGTTGCATTTCTCTGCCTGCCTATTTTGTCTGTATAAGAAGGGTTAGGCTACTGGAGTCCAATGGGTGGTACCTCTATGTTCCCTAGGTGTGGTCTGTCTGCTGGTCCACCACTCCCTCTGCCACTGCCTAGGGTGGTTGGGTATGAGTGTTGCTGGCACCAGCTGCTGTGGCTGCTGCTGTGGTCTCTGCCTTGTCTCTGCAGGAGGGGCTCTGTTCTCATGCCTGGCTCTATAAGCCTCAGCTGGTCTTGGCTTTCGCCCTTCTACCATGGGTGGGATTGCGCACCACACTCAGGCCACATGGCTGGGCTCCAAGTGCATGGTGAGAAATTATGCTCAGCTGCGGGTCCCTGTCAGCCAGTCCCTTTGGCCCAGCGGGGCTGCTGATGTGAGCTCAGCTGCAAACCAGGCTTTGCCCCACCCCTGTCAACCTCGGTTCCTCAGCCAGGATGCTAGTGTGGGCTCAACTGTGATCCTGAGATTTCGCCCCACCTTCATGGGTAAAGCCAGTTTGTGCAGGGCTTCAAGCCTTGGAGGCTGGGTAAGGCTGCTCGCCTACTTGCCCCTGCTCAGCCACGGATCTTTACCCATTCCAGGCTCCCACTTTTCCTCCATAGGTGGGGTCACAGGTGGGCTCGCAGCCGCCATATCACTTTCGTGAGTCCCCTTCGCTCCCGCTGGGCTAAACCAAGCTCACACCAGCCAGCTCAGCCTTTGTCCCCACCAACCCATGGAATAGCGCTTCCATTCCTGGTGAAGCCTGCCCTCCAGCAATCCCTCAGCAGTGTGAGTAGGGGTGCTGCAGCTCAGACCCTAACACTCCATACTGTAGTCCTGAAAGCTCCTTCCTTCTAAGCGACTGTGAAGTTGGTACATCCGCCTACTGCATCGACATCTTGCCCCCCCAAGTTCTATTTAATCCTTTACATGATAGTTCCTACTCCTTTCCATTTTCTTTTCTTCATGAATTTGTACGTATACTGTACATTTCTTTTTCTATCCTCAGAATAACCAAATGTTTTCTTATTTATGTACTTAAGGTTTTTAGTCTATGCATAAACTGTCTAAGCTATTTGTGTAATTTATTTTAGTGTTTCTTATTCTACCTGTCCCAAATATTGACTGAAGTACAGTTCTAATGAAAGATGAGGGCCAGCAAGTGGAAAGTACCAAATTATCAGAAGCAAGAAATAAAACTTCAGCAAAAAAAATAAAATACTGAAGGTAAAAAGTAAAATCTGTTTTTAAAATCATGTTCCTTAAATATTACTGCAGAAGCAGTAACATTCATGTGGCATGAATACAGAAAATGAGATATCCCTAAAAGAAGAAGGCCAGGCTATTGGTGTTTTCACTCTGGTAGCTCTTATGTATCAGATGGTAGAAAAATGCCTTTGGAAGATAAAACACATTTCAGATAACAGGACTTGTACATTTTATCTAGCAAGGAGCCTGCAACTGGAACAAAACATCCCATCACATTCTCCACTTCATTAAATTTAAGTAAGCACTTCTAATATTTAGAAGCCTTTGTTATTTGCTAAGATGGAAAATTGAACGTAATGAAAGAAATTATACATGCATATGTTAAGTGTTTGATGCTAGCATTAATTTGTGTAGTTTCTCCGAGAAGGTAATGCATTTCATTACCTAATTCAGCAATAACTGAGATTTAGAGCATGTTTAACTTATTGTAATAGCTCTAATTCCTTAAATATGGGATGAAAGAAGATTAGGGAAAGACAAAATTCAAGTAAACTCAGGAGAATTAATAAACATTCTCTCTGTGGTTCTATGTGAAATAATCCATCTTCAGCAAATTCACCTCTCTGTGTGCTTCTCCTTTTCATTGTTTAAATTCCCAATGTGGAGAATCCCATTGGTCCATGTTTGATTAGTTTGCTCCTTTGAATTGATTAGTTATGGTCAAGGGGCAAGAAGAAAAAGAATGAGAAATATCAGAGAACAGTTACTGTGAGTCTGACCGCCAAATAAATTTAAATCCAAATGTATGGTTAACTCACTATATTGAGGAAAAGAAAATATATGCTTTGAGATGTGAAATACATTTTAACTAAGAATTACCCTTACTCCACCTCGTCTCAAGACTTTCTATTTGCAAAGATCACTCATAGCTATCTACTCTCTGCCATATTATAATAACAGGCAGCTCTGATATTTCGTACATGGGAAAATATGTCTGATTCTAAAGAGAAGCATTTAAAACCACATTATCAACACACAATTAGATCATAATTACCAATATTTAATCTTCATCTGCTTGATATTTGTCTACTTTATGTTGGTTCTGAAATCAAGTTAAGGAAGGTAGTGTTATGTATTCTCCACATATGAAAACAAAAGGGAAAAGAGACCTCCATTTACTACAAGCCAAATGTCAAAACAAAATCAATCTGTCTATACTCAGACTGTCAGATATTCACACCAGAAAATTTTGCTCTTGATTAAGTCATGCAGCAATGCAGGCAAAGTGAGAGTAAGAACATGTTAGCAGTGGCGGTCCTGAGCATCTTGTGTACTTGTGTCTGATGGCTCAGAAGTGTCTAGTGGTTACAAAGATAGATAGTTTTGATGGTGGTTTGCTTCATGGCCCATCTGTTGTATTCATTGCCCCTTTTTCAGTTTGGCTCTTCAGCTTTGACAAATTTTGACCCAATCATCTCTGCACTAAAATTAATCTCAAGAGAATAATAAAACTAAATAACTAATTCTAATAATTAACTTTCCATCCAAATTTATTATATATGTTTTAATAAATTTAGTTATAGAAATTACTCAGTTGCTGACAATTGCTACAAATACACCTAGAATTCCCTTATTAATAATAGCTTAACCAGGATAAAGCATTAGTAGAAATACACCAGGAAATTATTATTTTGTATTAATTGAACACAGCACTTTGACAATTGAATGTGATCCAGTGTAAGAGATCATATGGTTCTGTTCAATGTTAACTTCAGTATGTGTGTACAAATATCTTATATATATTTAGAACTTGTCATTTTAAATTATTTTTCACATTGGAACCTTATTATATTTCTATCACCCTCAAAGAATGCAACAGAATATCAGGAAGAAGCATTTTCAACCAATAATACATTTTTCAAAAAATTAAAATGGTCCCTTGTTTAATTCACAACTATGAAAGGTCGGGTGAAGTTTCAAAAGCGGGGAAAATATCAAGAGTACTCCAAGTTTTGGCTTTGAAAATGTTCAGATAATGTAAACTATAAAATGAATCACAAATGCTACCTTTATTTTACTACACATCATATAGCGCATGCATATTTATATAAGCATGCATACTTCTAAACTGAATCTTAGAATTTCATTATTTTTCTATACACCAACTGTATACAGAATTTAAACACTCATACCTATTCACAGAATTCTTAAAACATTGGACAATAAAAAATTTCCAGTTATTAATATAGATAAAAATAATTTTTATGTACAGAAATTTATATGAAAAACAATTTAATCAGAAATAAAGGAAAATATCATATTCTGACCCCACCCTCTCCCAAATAAATGAAAATGAGAAAGGAAAAGAACAAACTTAGCAGTTTCTGACCATGTTAAACTTTGGAGAACAAATAAACCCTTCTTACTAATTTATTTATTTGCAGATGTGTAAGGCAAATAGTATCTTGATATGTTGTTTTTCTAATTATCTCTTCCAGTGAATCAACCCAATAAACGTTGATATGCACACTGGTGTCTAACCAAGGGACTGAAAAAAAAACAACAACCTTGTTTTCTTTCCACATGACAAACCATGAATCTTTGCACAGGGTTCTGTCATCCTGGAAAGGTTGTCTTTCTAGATACACATATAGTCAATGTATGAACTTGCCTTCGTGCTGATACACTTTTTCACAGTCTCTCTGACCAAATTTTTTTACTTATATATTGGGTCATTATGAAAGAAAAAAATAGATGTCCAACTCAGTAATTTTTTCTAGGCTAATTCATCAATCAAGGATGCACCATATAAGCAAATGAGTCACATACACATAGAGGTTCTGCTGTGCATAGGCATGCAGAAAACATTGTACTTTGCGGGGTTTTGGTATATCAGAGATTTATGTTTGGTATTGGAAATTACTCTTGCAATGTAGAATGGAGTTTGCATCTCTCCTCTTTCAGCAGCCATGAACCTAAGTGGGATCATATATATTTAAACAATGTACTACTGGCTGGTACATTTTTGTGCCATGAGAATCAAACTGACTCAAATTTTATCTTTTTTCTGTTTCAAATTTTATCTTTTTCCCTGTACAATCCCATCATTCCACATAGCCATGTAGGAAAAGAGAGCCAAGTGGTTCTAGTCCTGAACAGTTTGTGGTCCTATGTTATCAAAGTTGCTCCTGAAATCACTAGCTAAAGCTTCTACCCCTGAGTGTTTGAAATATTCTCTCAACTGGAACTCCTCCCTTCAGCTATAACTGCCCAAATGTATCAGGAGTGCTAACTCCTAACCTGAAATCAATTTCTCAGAAAGTGTGTTTTTGGACACTCTATCTAAAATTGCATTGTCTCACAAACTTCTCCCATTTCCCTGTTTTATTTTATTTCTTAACACTTATCAACTTATAGTATGCAAAATATTTTATTTGAATATCTTGTTTATTGTTACTGTCACTGGATTTGTTCACTACTGGATCCTGAGGTCTAAAAGGTGTCTGGTATGGGAGATGCTCTGTATGCATTTGCTGAATGAGTGAATGAATGGTGAACTTTCAACATTTGATGCTCAAAATAAATTAAACATGAAAAGAAACAAGTTTTTCTAGATAACTTAGTGTATCATATCAAACTACAAAGATGTAAATTGTACTTTTGAACTTAGTAAAATTAATAATCATAAACCTGGAGCTATACTTAACAAAAATAATTTTAATTCAGTTACTTTGGAGGAAAAGGAAGAAATAGCAGGACAAGTTGAACTATCCTACCTTTAGTACTAGGAAATTATAGTAAATAGGTTTGCCTCAGTTTCCAGGCATTATCATTTAAAAGTAATAATAAATAAGCGGTAGCTATCATAAATATTAATTGAACCCTGATAAAACTTGTGGTCTTAATGCTGGCATTATTTTTCCTCATTGAATTATTTTCTACATAATATTGACCAAATTTTATATATTATTTATTATGATATATAAAAATTTGATTAAATATTTCCCTTCTTTGTTAAATTGAGTGCTTTGGTCTAAATAATTTTTAAAAAATATTTATTGATTTTAGAGAGAAAGAGGAAAAAGAGTGAGAGCAAGCAAGAGAAACATTGATTTTTGTTGTTCTATTTATTTATGCAGTCAATGGGTGATTCTTGTATGTGCCCTGACTGGGAATCAAACCCACCATTTGTCATATTAAGATGATGCTCTAATCAACTGAACTACCTGGACTGGGCTGAGCTAAGTATTAATGCCTTATATTTATCTGCATCATTCTATACACTTTAGCAGAGCTTTATGTATTAAAGTAAGTTATAATATAATGTAAGTATGGTTATACTTTTATAAAGGAAGATTTCTATATGCAAAGGTATAAGTGTCTCTATTTAAAGTTATATACCATATCTATAAAAAGATAGTAGCTATATGTTCAAATTAACATAGAGAAACATATGGGAAGATGTGTCTCATTAGCTGCTTTAACTGTAAAAAGGGAATGAGTGATTATTAGCTTTATACATCTCAAAATCGCTTGACTTACTATTTTTTTATTTATTTTTATTTATTTATTTTTTTTACAGAGACAGAGAGAGAGTCAGAGAGAGGGATAGATAGGGACCAACAGACAGGAACGGAGAGAGATGAGAAGCATCAATCATCAGTTTTTTGTTGACGTTTCAACATCTTAGTTGTTCATTGATTGCTTTCTCATATGTGCCTTGACCATGAGCCTTCAGCAGACTGAGTAAAGTCTTGCTGGAGCCAGCCACCTTGTGTCCAAGCTCGTGAGCTTTTGCTCAAACCAGATGAGCCCGTGCTCAAGCTGGCATCCTCAGAATCTCGAACCTGGGTCCTTACGAATCCTAGTCCAATGCTCTATCCACTGCACCATCACCTGGTCAGGTGCTTGACTTACTATTAACAAGTTTATCTGTATTAATAAAAACAAATTTAAAAAATAAAAGAATCACCTGAGTTGGGAGACTGCTATCATCTTTTTAATAAATTACTGCTCAGATAGATCATTTTTGGGAAATATTTTCACTTATTTATTTTTTACAATGAACAGAAATCAGTTCTGTGTTAATATTTTCAAAATACAGAAATCTTTAAAGATTCAGTCACTATTTTAATCATGAACTTGCTGAACATAATCTGATATACAGAAATTTTGGATTAATTCTTTTGTTGTTGTTAGCAAGTGGGCATTATGTCTACATCTGTACTAGTCATTACTTATATAACTATATATATAATGTTTATATATTACCAAAATGTTAGCATCAATGGTTCAACATGTCTTAAGGTAGAAATAGCCAAAAGATAGAAAATCATACATCATTTCCTCTCTAATATCCCACAGTGTTGCTGCAGAGGCTATTACAAAAGCATGGGTGTGACTATCAAATCCAGACCAAGGCCTTGGTCTTAAAATGTTTATTGAAAAAATATTTGCTTTTGTCATTAAAAGTTCTAAGATGTTGGGTCTGCTGTTATTTTTTCCCAGTTGCATGTAGCCTGTCACGATCTTACCTTGCATGTTAGACATTTCTCAGTGCACATATTCATTTATAATTATAAAGTTAGAAGAAGAAGCTGAGAACTCCTTTTCTAATTGTATAAGAATGAAAATCTAGGAAGTTTAACAAAACTGAAGCCATCATCCTTGTATTCCTTGGGGCAATTGCAGGTCATGCATGTAATTATGGAAGATAGGCAATAGGAGCTAGTTATTAAGAATTGAGGCTCTTTTTTGTGATTTTTTCTGGTTGAAATGATATGATTTTTAAGAATGGGCAAGCTTGAAAAAATGGCCCATATATTCTTGGTGAAATTAATCAATACCTAATTATTTAGAAGCTATAAATGCTATCTTTGGCTGACATGCTCACAAAATGTGTTTTCTTTTGTCAATAAAAGACAACAAATCAGAAATCGAGTAAAAGGAAGGTTATTACAGAGAATAAAAGACTCACTCTCATTTTTGCACATAGCTATTTCATCAATTTAATGCTATTTATGCCACTTTAATACAAAAAAGAAATAGCTTGGGCCATACAAATATAATTGGAAAATAGTAACAAAGTGATAATACCTGAACCATATCAAACACAATACTCCAAAAAAAAATTTAGAATTCAAGACATTAGCAAAGCTACTTCAGAGATATATGGAGATATATATATATATATATATATATATATATATATATATATATATATATATATATATATATATATATATATATATATATATAATTTTAAGTGAGAGGAGGGGAGATAGACTCCCACATGCATACCAACCAAGATCCACCTGGCAGCTCCCATTGGGGCTGATATTCTACACATCCAGGGCCCATTCTCAGAACTGAGCTATTTTTAGCACCTGAGACAGAGGCACCATGGAGTCGTCTTCAGTGCCCAAGCCTATGTGTGCTAAATGCTGGAAGCAATCGAGCCACATGGTTGTGGGAGAAGAAGACAGAGAGAGAAAGAGAGAGAGAGAGAGCAAGAGAGAGAAAAGGATGGGAGAGGGGAAGAGAAGTTGATGGTCACTTCTCCTGTGTGTTCTAACTATGAATTGAACCCAAGACTTTCACATCTTGGTTTGATGCTCTACCACTGATACCACTGAGCCAACTGGCCAGGGTTTTAAGAATATTTTAAATATCATGTTCTGGCCAGATGGTTGGAGCACAGTTGGTTAGAGCATTGTCCCCATAAGTTCAGTTGATTAAAGCATTGTCCCCATAGGCAAAGGTTGCAGGTTGAAAGGTCAGGGCACATACAGAAACAGATAGATGTTTGTCCCTTTCTCTTCCCTTTTGTCTCACTGAAATCAATTTTTTAAGGAAAGGTATGCATTGGTTCAGCTTTGTTTATTTAAGTATTTATTGTTAAATTTGAACATCAGGTTTCATCAAGTGTAGTGGATGCTGGAAGGTTTCTTTCAAGTTCAAGACATATTTCAGTTGTTGGAAGTTGGGCTGCTAATGACTCAGAGCTGTATTCCTCAGACTAAGAGAAGCACCTCAGTGTCAGATGGCTTTTCCAGGTGCAGCCTCTCCAGTCGCTGTTCAGTGCTAGGTATAAAGGTTTTCCCTGCCACCTTTTCTTCAAAGAACAATTTAGAAGGACCATTCTAGCTTCAGAATTAACTGTGGGGAATTCAGAGGATTCCTGCTGTGGAATCCTCTGTTGTGATTGCATCAAAGATGTAAGATTAAATCCTCCCTCAGAACAACCCTGTTGTTTTCATTTCTTTACAGGTTTTTATTTTAGGCTACTGTGGAGGTGTAAAAAATATTCTTTCTCTCACATTCTAAGTTTTTCTAGGTGGGCTAATAATCAAATTAACAAAGACAGATTAACAGGAAAAAAAAGTCTCAAGTTTATTATACTAATGCATATTTGGGGATACCATAGACACATCAGGCATTGCAGTTTCAATGCCATTCTAGAGCGAAGTGGAAAAGGGAAAGGGGTCTTCCTCCTTTCAATGGGCTGAAGGGAAGTTCACAAAGAGATGGAAAAGCAAACATTTGACAAATAAGTGTTTGCTAGGCCATCTTTAGCAATGGGACTCAGAGAACTTTGAACAAAGCGGCCTTACTAGGTTCCTTTTTATCACACAATGGTATATATATTACACTGTAGTCACCAGTGATGATACCTCCCTTTCTGGAGGTACACAGCTGAGAGAGAAGATAAAATGTTCTTTCTCAGTCTTCTGTTCTTTAAAAACATGCTTAAAAAGTAAATATTTCAAATGGTATATATTAAGGTGGCAAACTCTGCTTCCCTTTACTTCTTACCAATTAACCTCTTATATAAAAATCTCCATCCAAGTTTGTTTCCTGTGGTACAAGACCTATAATACTGATCAAGCAACAACTGTGTACTTATATTTTATATTATATTATACAAAAAACATTTAATAGTTAAATTACATGACAGAGAGCTCCCTTTCTGTTACTTATATTCCCTACCATTTTTTTTCTGAGAGTCATTAAACCGTATACATTTCTATGCTTTACTGGAAACTCAGAAAATCTTATATTTATACTTTATTCACATCTATAAGAGCAAACTGTTACTAATTAGACCATCATTAATAGCATTTTCTGTTTTTAAGACCAGTCCGGATTATTAGCATTAATAGGACTTAATTTTTAAAGACTTAGTTAAAATCAAGCTACTTTTGAAAAGAATCACGTTATAGATGATAGATAGTAGATTGATAGATAAATATACGTTCACTTTTTATCTATCAATCTACTATCTATCATCTATATATCTATCTACCATCATCTATATATCTATCAATCTCTCTATCATCTTTACATATTTGGGTGTTAAATAATATTTACATTGATTGCTTTTACATTAATCTACTACTTGTGAAGATATCATTCTACAATATATTTTACAGAATCTTTTTTTCTTTACCGATCATAGCATTTTCTACATTCAATTCTTGTACTCCAAAAAAATAAAGTGACATTTATAACATTAGAAGTTACATAAAAATACTTGTACTTACAAATGAACATCACTATCTCATGATAAAACCAGTCTATTAAACACCTGAATTATAAAGGCCAGTAGCCCATGAATCACCAGAAATAATATAATCCTAGATTTCATCTTAAGATTTCTTCATGACAAATATAATGCAACTAAAAGTGCATAAAAATAAACATACAGTGCCACAACATCTATAAAGAAAGCACCTGTATCCTGACCAGGTGTTGGTGAGGTGGATAGAGTGTCGGACTGGCACATGAAGGACCCAGGTTCGAGACCCGAAGTCACCAGCTTGAGCACAGGCTCAGCTGTTTTGAGCACATCTGGTTTGAGCAAGGCTCACCAGCTTGAGTCCAAGTTTGCTGGATTAAGCAAGGGGTCACTCGGTCTGCTGTAGTCCCCCGTCAAGGCACATATAAGAAAGCAATCAATTAACAACTAAACAACTAAGGTGCTGCAATGATGAATTGATGCTTCTCGCTTCTCTCTCTTCCTATCTGTCTGTCCCTATCTGTCCCTCTCTCTGTCTCTGTCATCAAAAAAAAAAAAAAAAAAAAAAAAAGAAAGTACCTGTGTGGTCTATAATATGAGCCATTGAGCCATGAACTAGAACAATCTTGGAGACTCAGAAGCACTTGTTTGTGCTCTTTTTTTTTAACATCGCGTTTTGCTTTCTATCCTAAAAATGACCACTATCACTACTTTTGGTTAATAATGTCTTATATATATAAAAAATATAATGTCTTATATACTCTAAAATCAACATGTTCTTTAATACGATCTTCTTGAAGAGCCTGGACTTCTTATTTAACTTCTCACTGGACATTTTGTTGCCTTTATGAGCCTAAAACTCAACATGCTCCAATATCAACATAATTGAATTCTATCCAGTCCAGCCTATCCTCTTTTATTCCATTTATACATCTTATGTGTAGCTTGATAGTCTCAAACTTTCACACTTCAAGTCCCAAGCCTGAAGTTGTTCTTTTGTCTCTCTATTTTTTATACACTCTTGAGGAAGCTAAGTGCTCTTCTTTTTTACTTTCAAAATATGTTCACCGTCTGCTTTTTTCCTGTTTTTATCTGTAGCAATAGGACTACTAGAAAATTGCAATAGTCATTTACTTTCTTCCTTGATCTAATGTCAAGGCTTTCATTCCTTTCTTACCCCAACACCAAAAGCACTAGTCTTTCCTTTCACTGCTTTCCTTCCACCTAAGAAGTAAAGTACAACATGTTCAGGTGTCATACAGATAAATGTATATGGTGGCCACCTCCAGTTTTTCCTTCATCTCCTGCCATTGTCTCTCTTTCTTTTTATACTACCATAATGTGAATGATATTATATTTCCCTGGGTAAAACATAGTGTTTTCTGACAATACTTACTCATCTATTCACTAACCTATATTCCTTTCCCATGTACAGTTACATTTTTTAGAACCTTTTTTAAAATCATTTACCAGGAAATACTTTATCTCCCCCTCAATACCTTTATCCTAGATGAGTCAATGTTCTTTCCTTCACACTATTTTTTTTCAAGTTTATTTTATTTTTATTTTATTCATTTTAGAGAGGAGACACAGAGTGAGAGAGAGAGAGAGAGAAAGGGGGGAGGAGCTGGAAGCATCAACTCCCATATGTGCCTTGACCAAACCAGTGCAGGGTTTTGAACCGGCGACCTCAGTGTTCCCAGGTCAATGCTTTATCCTCTGCGCCACCACAGGTCAGGCCACACTATTTTTGTACTTTGGATGCATACTTCTATTTTTGAACTTATTGCAATGTCAAAATACATGGCAATGCATTTCAATGAGATGTTTGTCATTCCTATCAGCAGTGAAATTGAAATTAAGAGAAAATGTAATGTTCTTCTATGTGTTTAGAAGTAAGCATAAGCCTTGTTGTACAGAAAATGATCTCTCAGTACTTTTTTGATTGAATCTTTTCTTAGGTTCTCTGTTTTCATGCTATACAAATTCATATTTCTTATAACAACACATGAGTATTTTGCCCAGCTTAATTTCTGTACTACTTCATTGTTTCTTTAAAATATTTGATATTAATTCAAGAGATCCTTGTAATGTTACAAGGGCCTAGTTCTACCAGTACGAACAACCATTAAGTGGTCTAGAGTCAAATCACATGCTTCTATAAGTCTAAAAAGAATTAAATCTATTTTTATAAACACAACTATTTTACAGTGCTTATTATATTATAAATTAATATGAAAAAATAATCTCTTTATCAACTTCAAAATCAACTTGGTTGCCTGTTAACCAGTTGTTTTATACAAGAAATATATATATATATATAATATGCAAGTCACTAGCATTTGCAAAATTGAGATGGCAAAGACATATTTTCTTTGAGATGTAGCCTTAGTATTTTGTGGAAGTAATTCTGATATTTTAGAGTTGGTTTACCACTACGGTACTGGTAAAATACCTGAGAAATGCATATTCAATATTGTTAAAGATTGAAATTTATAGTTCAAGATGGTTTATATTTAACGATATCACTGGGGAATATATTTTTTTCATTTTCTGTTGCATGAAGTTTTAGAACTTTTCTGTATATCTCTGCATCGCTGATTCCAAATATGAAATCCGCTTTTGGGTGCATGCTCTAGTTTTTATGCAATTTTAATTTCTTTTTATTACAGTTAATGACATGCATTTGTTTTTAAATTGGAGTTCAAGGGCAATGACTCTTGGAATGAACATAATCACAAGGCAATTAATGTTTTATAAACATCACTTTTACATAATTGTAGTTGTTTTTTAAATGTAAAAAAATATTATCTGATAAAATTACCCTCTTATTTTGTTTTAAGATTGAATCATGGCTTCTTCAAGTAGGCGTCATGTAAGAATAGTCCTGACACTTTCTGTTATATATGTAGCTATTACACACTTCAATGTCAAAGGCACAATATTTCATCATATGTGACACGTGCATATATTGCCTATTTGCAAGTTCCCCTTGGTGATCAAGACAAAAATTGGGCTCCTCATATTGTGTGCCATAATTGTGAGCAAATGCTTCGTGACTGGACAAAAGGAAAATGCAAAGGAATGCCTTTGGTATCCCATGATTTTATGTGAACCTAAAGACCACAGCAGTGACTGTTATTTCTGTCTGATCCATACACAGGTCATTGGCAAGAAAAAAATAGCATATGATCACATAACCTAGTATTTTTCAGGAATACGATCTAACCCACACTCTGAGACACTCCTGGTTCCAGTTTTTAATGGTTTTATTTCTTCTAAGGACGATAAAAGTGAACATGCTGATCAAGTGTATTTTGATAAGATGCATGAGGAAATGGTTGTAGGAGCTGAAGGGTCTCCTTCTAATGCCAAGCAGTCATTAACCCCTCAGCAGTTTAGCCAACCTGAATTGAATAACTTAGTAAGAGATTTGGGCCTATCAAAAGAAAGCAGCTGAGTGATTAGCCTCTAGACTTCAAGAAAAGAATGTATTTCACCAGTCAGCTGAAGTATCCTATATCAGGAAGAATGAACAAATTTTTGTGGACTTTATTTTCTGAAGACAAACACATAGTTTACTGTCATGGTATCAATAGTCTTCTCAGCCAGCCAGGTGTTACAACTTATGGTCCAACAGCATGGTGCTTATTTCTTGACAGCTTTAAATGGAGTCTGAAATGTGTTCTCCTACACAAAAGTAATGTTTATGCAGCGTTTGCAATTGGTTATTCAACTCATCTGCAAGAACATTATAATAACATAAAAATTGTCCTTAACTTTCTGAAATATGGGGAGCATAACTGGATCATTTGTGTGGATCTTAAAATGGTAAATTTTCTGCTAGGACAACAGAGAGGTTTCACAAAGTATCCCTGTGTTTGTGGGACAGCGGAGCTTGGGAGAAACACTGGACACAGAATGTGTGGCTGAAACGTGAAGCTCTGGAAGTAGGGATGCAAAATATTGTAAATGAACCTGTAGTTAATCGAGACAGGATCATTTTTCCCCCACTTTACATCAAACTTGGCTTAATGAAGCCGTTTGTTCAGGCTTTGAATAGAGAAAGTGAGTCATTTCAAAATATTATTTCTGCTTTTTCTGCCTTGTCTTTTGAGAAGATAAAAGCGGGTGTATTTGATGGACCTCAAATTCAAACCCTCCTACTTGACAAAGAATTTGCCAGGAACATGAATAAGGAGGAGAAAGCAGCATGGCAGTCTTTTGTGGCAGTTACAAAGAACTTTCTTGGCAAAAAAAAAAAAAAAGCAGACTACTATGAACTGCTGGATCAAAGGATGCTGTTGGCTTTCCAGGATGTTGGATGTAACATGAGCCATAAGATACACTTTCTGAACAGTCACTTTGATAAGTTTCCCGAAAATCTTGGAGCTGTTTGTAATGAGCAGACTACTGCTGGAGCATCAAACGAGATTGTCCTCAACAAGTACATAATCGCAAGAACTACAAATGCTAATTTTTGCCTGAATCAAGTTTAAATAAGTTTTGCACAAATTTTATGATTAAAATATGTATTTTAATATATTCTATTTTGAAACTGTAGACAAAGTCTTATGCAATCATTTATTTTAGCATATTAGTTGTTTTGCTGCATTATACAAGTTATTATATTATCACAAAGATTATGCCCAAGAAAACATTCTACTTCATTATATTAAACTAAATGTTGAAAATTTTACATTAAGATAAACACCTAAAATCTTGAATTGCAAATAAACTGTAGCTTACAGAGCAAAACTAGTGTCAGATTTGAGATCAGCACACTTGAAATAGGTAAGAGCAAGTGTCTCTGTGGATGCAACAAAAATTTTGTTCCCCAGTGTATTCTTTGCTATAAATGGAAGAGATATAGAGCATCAGATTTCATCACATTTTGTGAATTCACATTCACCTAACAGGATACCTGAGGCAATGTGAAAGACAAACAGCAATATTTTTGCTAGAGGTTAAGCCGTGTATGAAGGTTCTTGGAGCCGATGGCACTTTGGTTTTCTTTATAATTATATATAGTACTTTATATATTTTAGATTTAAGTGTCAGAATACTGGCCATTGTTCTTTTGGTAGTAATATTTTAGTAATTTTTAGCTGCCTTTCTTCCTTCCTTTTTCCTATCTTTTTCATTCCATCCCTCTGTTATTTATTTGTTTAGCATTTAAATCTTTTTTTCCTAGAAATTATGATTACCTGTAAACTTGACTGTAGGTGGATAGACGCTTATAATTTGAGATATGATTAAACTATAAAAACAGAAATGCCTACCAAAGTTGTAGGTGACAAGCATGCCATTCCTTATGATTGTACTTCTATAAACATATGGATACCTAATAAATAATTTATTGTGGCACACCTCATTATTAAAGTAAAAACTTTAAAACACCCTTTAAAATATGATCAGATTAAATTTCCAGGTACACAACCTGAATCATATTCTTTCAATTCACACAAATGTTCACTGGTATTCTACTGACTATAAAAAATGTGTTATTCTATTTGGCATTAGAGGCTTTCAAACCATAGATTGAAAGTTTCCAGACGTATCTTTCTTCATTTACTAGTTTCTTCTTCATTCCCCAGCTAAATAGAGGGCCCAGTTCCAGATCATGTTTCATATTTTTTTATTTGTGTGTAGCTTCTTAGTCTGCCATTTTGCTCTGTGCTTCATATTTTTTTTTGATTATGTAATTTATCTGGAGATAGTTTCCCCATTCTGCAGATTCTCCAAAGACTCACATAAAATTCAGATCATTTCTTCCTGAGCATATAGCTTGGTGTTTTGTTTTGTTTTTTACAGGGACAGAGAGAGGGATAGATAGGAACAGACAGACAGGAACAGAGAGAGGTGATAAGCATCAATCATTAGTTTTTCGTTGCCTTCGTAACACCTTAGTTGTTCATTGATTGCCCTCTCACATGTGCCTTGACCGTGGGCCTTCAGCAGATCGAGCAGCCCCTTGCTGGAGCCAGTGACCTTGGGTCCAAGCTGACAAGCTTTTGCTCAAGCCAGATGGACCCATGCTCAAGCTGGTGAGCTCAGGGTCTTGAACCTGGGTCTTCTGCATCCCAGTCCCATGCTCTATCCACTGTGCCACTGCCTGGTCAGGCTATAACTTGTTTTAATTTCCATTGATATTTTTTCTCCATTCCTTTAACTGGATGTGATTCTGTGCTTTCTGGGTTAGCATTTCTTAAACACGAATAGTGTTTTATTAAAGAATAATAAATCTTCATTGCTTCTTAATTTGTTTTTTAATTATTTACTCTCATATTTTATTTTAAATATACTTCATATGTACAAACATAATATGTATAGTGAAATATTCATATAATTATTATACCTGAAATACAAATAAAATAGCAGCTCTAACCTTACTGATTCAGGTTCATTTTACTATTGTCCTATAAGGGATAGAACTATTTTACTCACTACACTGAATAAAATAAGATAAATAAATAATTGTGTGTTCATTTATCTACATATTCAACCTAATTCCTACAAAATGTTAGCTTTTTGAAGAAATTGACAAGCTAATTTTAGAATTTGTATAAAAATAAAAGTGACTCAGAACATCTAAAAGTATTGAAAATAAGGAATTAAAACAACTCTAATTTTATAATATACTACACAGCTACAGTAATAAAGATAGTGTCATAGTCATATGAAGTAGACATATATAGATCAATGGAGTAGAATTGAAATTCCAGAAATATAACCAAATATTTATGTTTAATTTATTTTTTTACAAGTTTACTATACAAATCTATGTGACAGCAACATGTTTTTCAACAAATGGTTCTAGGACAGAGGAGAGAAAAAATAAAATCAGAACCCTTCCTTACATCATCAACAAACATTTTGCTCAAATAAATTATATACCTAAATTTAAGACCTAAAACTATAAAACTCTTAGAAAATGTAAGAGTAAATCTTATAACCTTATGATAGGCAATGGTTTTTTTCATATAACAGCAAAGGTGCTAGAGACAAAAAAAGGAAAAAATAAAATAGATAAAATGAGCTATATCAAAATTAAAAACTTCTCTGCTGTATAAGATACCATTAAGAAAATGAACAGACTATCCATAGAATAGTAAAAAAAAAAAGTTTACAAATCATTATGTAAAGAAGTATCCAGAATATATAACAATTGTTACAACTCAATAATAACAAATATTTAAACTGCAAATTAGACAAAGGTTTTGAATAGACATTTTCCCATGATTGGTTATATTAATGAACTATAAACGTAAGAAAGTATGTTCAACATAATTATTTGTAGAGAAATGAAAATTCAAGTCATAATAAATACTTCATGCCAATTAGTATTGCTTTAATAAAAAAATAGGTAATAACAAATGTTGGTGACAATGTGGTAAAATTGAAACCCTCTTTCCTTGCTGATGGGAATGGAAAATGGTGCAGTTGCTTTGGAAAACTGTGACAATTCTTCATACTGTGCAATTCTGAGTTACCATATTACCCATCAATTTCCTTGTTAGGTATGTATCCCAGAGATAAGCTTAATTTTTATTTTACTCAATGATTTAATCATATGAAAATTCTTGCAGTTGATTAACATTTAACTCCATCCTGTGCTTCCTATTTTTGCACAAGCTGCCGTTTTACCTTAAATGATGTTCTTTGCTTAACTCTGCTTACTTTTACTTAACATTTAACTCAGATATTATTTGTTTTGTAACATTTAATTTATTATTTCTTTCTCTCCCTCAGAACTGAATTTTCTTTTTATGTTACTTTAGCACCCATATTTACCTCCACTATATTATAATCCTAATATATTTAAGATTTTGCTGTATTTTGCACCATTATTGAATAGATTGTGAACTTTATAATGTATTATGTATTTCTTTTATATAAAGCTAATATAATGCCTGGTTTACAATTGGTCCTAAATAAATATAATTTCAACAAATTATACTGATTATTTTTGAAAAACAAATTCTTTTAATGAAATCTAATACATAATTATAAAAGCAAAATAATCATTCAGGAACATACAGTTTAAATAAACTATGTTTTCATTTACCAATAAATGGAAAAAATTCAGTTTACCTGTTTGGAAAAATTTTAGACAGATATGTAAAGACTTTGAGGGTCTTCTATCTATTGATTTTGAAGCAAAAATAAACTTTGTTAACATAACTGGGGGGAGTACCTTAAAGATTAAGCTGTAATTGCTACAATGGAGAGAAATTCTATGTGTATTCAAGTTTCTTAGAAAAAGAAAATAAAATTTTAAATATGGAGACAAAATGAAAAGTTACATATTTTTCAATTTGAATTTATGAACATAAGTTCATATTAGAGCTGTTACTAATAAACAGTGGTGCCATGTAGTAGTCATTGAAATCAGCAGCAACTACTTATTTTAAAATAATTTTAATGATTTTTGAGGTTGGTTGAAGAAATTCACCAAAGTTATCCATATATCAGTTTTCAGAATCTGTGAATAAATTAACTAACATAGCTAAAGGGAATCAAGAGATATAATTAAATAAGGATCTTGAGATAGGAAGATTTTATGAGGTAGACTTGATGTAATTCTGAGGACCATTTTAAAAGGGAGGCAGGAGGCAAGAGGACAAAATAGATGCTATCCTTCTGGCTTTAAAGATTAAAGAAGGGGTATGAGCCAACGAATGCAGGCAGCTTTTTGAAGCTGAAAGAGGCAAGTAAATGGATATCCCACTAAGGTTTCCATAAGAAACTAATTCCTCAAGACCCATTTTAGACTTCTGACTGCTAAAACTGTAACATAATAATTTTTTTATTGTTTTAGTCTTTAAATTGTGCTAATTCATAATAGGATTATTAATTCATTAACAATATAGGAAACTAATACAGGTCATTAGAGTGGGGCAACTGGTTTCCCAATACATTTACATTTAGCTTCACAACTGCTGTATGTAGTTAGAAAACCAGAGGACTTGGTACAAAATGAGTTAATATGTGGTACAGATAAAATGGTGTAATTATTTTTTATGTAACTGTTTTTCTCTAAGCAAATAAACCAGGGACATAAGATGATTGATTAGGTATTTTCTTTAACTTTATCAAAGAAGATATTTTGGAAATTGTAGCTCCCAGATTCTTGCAATAAAACAAAGATTCCAGTTGCAGTTAAGGTTAAGCAGGAGAAATCTTTAGCTCAGCTCTCATTTGTTAGTAGAAAAACAAAATCTTTCATACTTCTATCTTGTTTTTTTCTTTTCTTTTAAAGATGGCTTTTACAACTATAACTATATGTTTTAACATCCAGATTCTTAGAACTTTTATTTTATATTTCTGATCATCATATAAGCCTTCAAGGACTTACAGTAGAAAAACTTGTTTCACAAAGCATATACACCTTTAGCAATTATTTTCTTAATAAAGCTGATTTAGACATTTTCCTGAATCTTATAAAAACTTAAGTAAATAATAAAAATTATAGTTATTTAAACTGATATGCCCAGTTTACAATAAAATAATAAGTTTAAACTTTAAAAAGTTAGATTTCTAGGAGCAAAGTGATTAAGTTTAGATTGAATGATAGCAGAGCTGCATTTATTATATAATTTAAAACTGTGATAGCGCTTATATTTTTAGGTATCACACATACAATTATTTCTATGTTCCTTTCTTTGACAGAACTTCAAAACAAGTGCAGAAACAACTTTTAAAGATTCCCTAGTGACACAATTAGCACTTTCAAATCTTTTAATTAATCATTGGAACACTTGTCTAATTAGGACTTAACTCCTAATTTAAAAGTATTCTTTAAGCTATAATACAACTCTAATTTTTTTAAATACTCACTTATTAAATGTACATAGTCCAATAATACTAAAATTATCTTTGAAAGGTGAATTCATGTAGACATTTTACCAGGTAAAATTTTAATATCTAGTAAAGTTGTTGTGGCTATATCAATATCTACTGTCTCTGGACTCATTCAAAACTTAAGAGTAAAAATGAATAATAGTCACATTCTTTAAAGGATGTAAGAAACATATCAGTAAATTTTGATTAATATATCTTTAAAAATTATGGGGAAATCTCTTAATTAGGCAATATTTTACTCAAGAAATAGTGCCACTAAAAATACATGTTAAAACATTTATGTTGTCTGATCTGTGGTGGCATAGTGGATCAAGTATTGACTTGGCATGCTGAGGATTGAAACCTTGGGTATGCTTGGTCAAGGCACATATAGGAAGCAACTACTATGAGTTGATGCTTCCTGCTTCTTTTCACACTTTCTCCCTTTCTCTCTGTCCCTTTTACCTCTCTTCTCCCTTTAAGAATCAATCAATAGCCTGACCTGTGGTGGCACAGTGGATAAAGCGTCGACCTGGGAACACTGAGGTCGCCAGTTCAAAACCCTGCACTGGTCTGGTCAAGGCACATATGGGAGTTGATGCTTCCAGCTGCTCCCCTCTTTCTCTCTCTCTCTCTCTCTCTCTCTCTCTCTCTCTCACACTCTGTCTCCTCTCTAAAATGAATAAAATAAAAAAAAATTTAAAAAAATCAATCAATAAAATCTAAAATAAAAAAATAATTTATGTTAATTTATTTGCAGAGCAATAAAAAAAAATCTAAACAGAAACGTATTCTTGAAGATATAATACACATAATAAAATATGATTTAACATACACTTTTCATCATTGCCCATAACTGAGTATAATTAAATTAATATACTTTGTTTTTTAATGACTTTTAATCTATTATTCCAAAAGTTTATATAAGTAATTAAGAAATTATCCCTTTATATTAAGAATCTTTACATTTTTAAACACTCTAGGACATAGCTTTATTGTTTGGAACTTTATTTTAATATTACGTTCTCTCAAATTATATATATATATATATATATATATACTGTGTCTTGGTGTTTAAGAAATAGGAGTAAGGGGAGACAGACATAGGTTTCTGCAATAGGATTCCAGTAACTAGAGAAAAGATTAGGAATCTATCCACTCAACAAATAGTTATGAAACACCTATTGTGTGATAAGCACTCTCCTAGGGTTTAGGAGACAAGAGTTAAAGGCAAACAGAGTTTCTGCCTTTGTGGATCTTATATTTGAGTAAATATGAGACAGCAAGAGGAATCTGTCAATGAGAGTAGACAGCTATTGACATATTTTCTTCCTTCCTTCCTTCCTCCCTCCCTCATTGACTCCCTCCCTCCCTTCTTCTCCTTTCTTCCCCTCCCTCCTTTCTGTCTCTTTCCTTCCTTCTTTTCTTCCTCCTTCCCTCCCTCCCATCCTCACTTTCTTCCTTCCTTCCTTCTTTCCTTCATTTCTTCCTTCCTCTCTCTCCCTCTCCCTTCCTCACTCCCTCCCTCCCTCTCTCCTCTCCTCCCTCCTTCCTTTCTCCCTCTTACTTCCTTTTGTTCTTCCCTTCCTTCCTTCCTTCCTTCTTCTTTCCCTCCCTCCCATCCTCCCTTCCTTCCTTCTTTCCTCCTTCCCTCCCTTCCTTCCTTCCATCCTCCCTCCCTTCCTTTTTGCCTTCTTTCTTTCCTTTCTTCCTTTCTCTCTCTCCCTCTCCCTTCCTCACTCCCTCCCTCCCTCTCTCCTCTCCTCCCTCCTTCCTGTCTCCCTTTTTTCTTTTGTTCCTGTTTCCTTCCTTCTTTCCTTTCTTCCTTTCTTCCTTCCTTCCTTCCTTCCTTCCTTCCTTCCTTCTTTCCTTCCTTCCTTTCTTCCTTCCTTCCTCGTTCCCTCCCTCCGTCCCTGCATTCTTTCATTTCTTCCTTCTTTCCTTTCTTCCCTCCTTTCTTCCTCTTTCTTTCTTTCTTCCTCTCTCTCCTTCCCCCTTCCTCACTTCCTCCCTCTCTTCTTTTCCTTTCTTCCCCTCCCTCCCTCTCTCCCCTCCTCCCTCCTTCTTGTCTCCATCCTTCTTTCTTTTGTTCCTTCCTTCTTTCTTTTGTTCCTTCCTTTCTCCCTTCCTTCCTTTCTTCCTTCCTTCCCTCCCTCCTTCCTTCCTTCCTTCCTTTTTCTTTCCTTCTTTTCTTTCTTTCTTCCTTCCTCACTCTCCCTCTCCCTTCCTCACTCTCTCCCTCCCTTCCTCTTCTTTTTTCCCATCCCTCCTATTGCCTTCCTGTCTCTCCCTTTCTTTCTTTTGTTCCTTCCTTCCTCCCTCCCTTCCTTCCTTCTTTCTTTCTTAATGCAATAGGGCATACTTGGGCAATTCTTGCTCACACCACACATAGTCAATAAATTATGTACATCGGTAGTAATTAACAATATTGATTTGCAAATCAAAATAAGTTGTAAAGTAATTTTTATAAAACAAAATTGCAGATACAATTACCTGTATGAAGTACTTCAAGAACAAATAGTAAAATAATTATTATGAATTAAAACAATAACCACCATAATATATAAATATCACTGCAAATATAAAAACCAATAGAATGACTATTAGATACAGTTAGAGTGGGCATTGTTCATTGAACCTTATATTACTGAACTATTTTACAAAGATTAGCTGTTCCACTTTGTATATAAATGATAGAATGACTCAAGCTCATTATATAAACAATAATCAAACAATATATATTTAATTTTCTTCTTTCATACCTAGCCCTATGTTATAAGTAGTGTTGTAGAGTGGTAAGTATATGGTTTCAAAATCAATCCGACACTTAACTTTATCACTTATCAGTTATGTTACCTTGAACATGATATTTATCTTTTTTGGGTTTTGCAATGTTTATACATATAATGAGGTTTATTTTTCTTTGTTCTGAAGATAAAATACAATAAAATGTCATATGTGAAAGTATCTACCGCTTGAGGTTATTGGTATTTACTCAGTAAATATTAGCTCTTTTTCACATTTAAATTGTCTTTTTACTAGAAAGACGGTGTTACTACAGATAAAATAGAGTTATTATTTACAAATTAATGTAAATACTAAGCAAAATGGACTAAGAAGTGCTTGTTAGTATTCTAGGAATAAAGTTATATTTTAGGAAAATATCTCAAATTTATATCCATGATAGCAGAAATCATCTGGAACAATACCATTTTGGTTCCAATTTATTCAACAAATTAACTTACTTAATGGTTTGTTATGAACTCTTAGTGAGACAGTTACAACTATAAATAAAATGCTTGAAGAAATCTTAGCTTATACTATAAAAAGATAATTTAAACAATTATGTTTAATATTTTATTAGTTGGTTTTCCTCTAGTGACTCAGCACATTCTATACTTATTACCTAGGAAATAAAAAGTTTGAGGACAAAGGGAGACTGCATTATAGCAGGCGTAAAATTCCCACCTGTGATATTGAAAAAAAATTTCTTAGGGTTAAGGATTGAGATAAAAAAAAAAAAAAAAAGATATCAGCTTGCAGGGTGTAAAAAGAGGCAATAAACCCCAGTTGGATGGCCTGACCTGTGGTGGCGCAGTGGATAAAGTGTCGACCTGGGAACACTGAGGTCGCCAGTTCAAAACCCTGCACTGGTCTGGTCAAGGCACATATGGGAGTTGATGCTTCCAGCTCCTCCCCCCTTTCTCTCTCTCGCTCTCACTCTCTCTCTCTCACTCTGTGTCTCCTCTGTAAAGTGAATAAAATAAAATAAATTTTAAAACCCCAGTCGGACCCTGCCATACCTAATGAAGTGGGCATCCACAAAACAACCACCTATCTTCCCATCCTGGAAATTTCATGAGTGTTAAGTCAATGAACACAACAAACTAGTTTTCTTTTGATAAGTATTATCCTTTACCTTTGTCAAAATGTTCCCTACGTTATTGGCTTTTCTTTCAGAATCTATTTTTTCATGAACACTGAACACATTGTCCATTGACCATTCAAATAGGGTTGACATACGTGCATGTCTTAAGATTTTGTTCCATCTAGATTTTGGCAAAACAGAGGTGTTATAAGCCTGAAATGAGTGTACACTGTCAAATTAATATTTATCAAATTCTCGTTTCTGTTGTCTATTTTATTTATTTAGGAGACATGAATATCCCAATAAGCAGAAAAGGATAATTTAGACAATACCAGATGCTAAATAAAATTTTAAGAGGCACAGCATTTAATTTTCTAAATCCTGCTACCTGAATTGTGTCTGTTTAATTCTTTCTTGGTTCTTGCTAAGGATATTTTTTAATGAGAAAAGGGGGGAGAGAGAGACAGACTTCCACATGTGCCCCAATTGGGATCCACCCATCAATCCCTGTCTGGGGCTGATGTTCGAATCAACCAAGTTATACTCAGTGTCCGAGGCTAATGTTCAAACCAACTGAGCCACTGGCTGCAGGAGAGGAGCGAAGAGAGAAGGTGAAGAGGAAGAGGAAGGGAAGCAGATGGTTGCTTCTCATGTGTGTCCTGACCAAGGATCAAACCCAGGACATCTGCACGCTGGACTGATTCTCTATCCACAGAGCCATCCAGCCCAGGGCCAAGATGGTTCTTGCTAAAAATTTTAACCTCTGTATTTTAATCTCTGCATTTCCCATACTAATAATTTAGTAATAGATGTTGGCTTCCTCTGGTAGAGGAGATATTTTCTTTTAAATACTGTAACTGAGTTTGCTTTTCCTAATTTTTTTTTAAAATTTATTTTATTTTTATTTTATTCATTTTAGAGAGAAGACACAGAGTGAGAGAGAGAGAGAGAGAGAGAAAGAGAGAAAGGGGGGAGGAGCTGGAAGCATCAACTCCCATATGTGCCTTGACCAGACCAGTGCAGGGTTTTGAACTGGCCACCTCAGTGTTCCCAGGTCGACACTTTATCCACTGCACCACCACAGGTCAGGCTGAGTTTGCTTTTTTAAAAAAAAATTGATCCATGGCATGTTTCTGGTGAAGTTGGAAGCATGTCTTGAAATAAGTTTATAACAGTGGTTGCAATCTCTCAGGCCATTGGAACTTTAGTATCTCAGTATTTTTTTTATTACATTTCTAGGCAAAATATTAAAAATATTTTTAAAAATTAAATAAAAACAAAACAAAAAGTTACCAGGTAATTCATTAAGGAGCTAGATCCAAAAAAGTTAATAGTTGTAATTTGCATGATGCATAATAGGTGTCATTCTGTTTTGTTTTGTTTTTTAATTTTGAAATTTCCCTGCAATGCCCCACCGGTTCATTGTGGTTCCTCAGGGCACTTCCACACACAGTTTGGGAATACCAATTTTTTAAGAAGTTATAAAGTGAATGGTCATAATAGGAAGAGTGGGAGTTCTTTTAGAATATTAGCCCCTAGATAGAATCATTTTTTTCCCATTAGGCTGCATCCTCTTTGCCCTATGCCATAGCCTGTATCTGCAATTTCCTTAACTTGGAGTGAATAAGACATTTATTATAGTATATAATAGGAATATAATAATGATGACTTTAGTTAGGGTTGTTTTTTAACTACTTATCTTTAGAAGAATATAAAAATATTTTAAAAAGGATAGTGGTTTTAGTATAATTATCAGAGCATAATAAAATGCTTTGATAGGGCCACCCAGTTTTGTGTGGTTATAAGTAGTACTTTAAATTGAAATGCAGAACATGGCCATTACAACCTAGTCTTTATGTAACTTTGCTGCTGAAGATTTAATTTATTTGGCCCCTTGGGGAACACATTTGGCATTTTAATATGTTTTGCTTCCAGGTTCTATCTCCAAAGATGATTTAATAAAATTGCACATAAATTTATTTTTAAAGCAAACGATTTTCCTTTTAGGGAAGTATCTTTATTCATCTCACAGAGGTAGAGAATAATACAAAAATAAAATGTAGATATTCAGCAAGTGAATATCTCATAGATCTTATATGTGTGGTCACTTTTGTTATGTAATTTTACTAATCACTATTCATATGAAACAAAATTAAACTAAAAATAAAACTTAAGGATTTATATCAATTAAACACTTAAATATCTTATCTACCATTAAATATTTAAATGGTGCATCATTAAAACGTATATAAACCATAAAACTAGGGAATACATTAAACCAGTAAGAGTTTGTTTTCTTTTTTATTTCTTTCTGATTTGAACAGGCAATTTACCTTACTCTTTTTGTGACTTTTATTTCTTACTGAAATATACAGAATTAGCTAAACAGATTCATAGAGCTAAATGACAAAATTGTATTATGAGATGCATGGGAATCAACTTGACCTTATCAAGTGAGGTGAGACATTCATTAATTCAGATATTAGAGCTTATAATAAACTTTCCTCATGCTATTGTTGAGCATAACCATTTATTCTTATTTGCATATGCATATTGAGATAATATCATTTCATTAATATTTGTACTGAACTTTAATCCTCAGAGGAGTAATTCTTAAAGTTTTAGGTTGCACTTATTTTCAACTATATTTTTGTATATTATTTTCATATATGCTTGAATAATTCATATGCAATTAAAACTTTCAGTTGCAGTATGCTCTTGCAACAAATCAATTAATATATTCACATATCTGTTAACCATATTAGAAAATTTATGTAAATGCCCAGCACAGTACTTAGTATGTAGAAGATATGCAAATCTGCCAAGTTTCTTTCTTGTCTTAATTTTAAGTAATTTTATGGCTAGTGCAGTTTGTGTAATTGTACTCCCTATGTTTGCCTCATTTTTCATGTAACATTTCAGTTTCATAGAGTTAAAAAATCAATGTAGTCATACCTTTTTTCTCCACTTGAAAAATAACATGGCTAAATTGGCAAAGTCTATGGTGGGATGGGATGCACAAATTTTAAAAGTAAGGAACTGAGAAAATGGGGAGGAAGCAATCCTACACCCCCTCAACTGTTGGTTCAGTGCACATACCATATATTGAAGAACATGCCTAAGATTTTATGTCTGAACTAGCTCCTTAATTGAGCATTTATTCTATCAGTGTGACAGGATATAATTGGTAAGAACCATGAATCTTGTGCTCATTGATTCATCAATCACCGTACCTCTTCTATGGTAAAGTGAGTACCTAGGTTTGAGGGACTATTACATGAGATGTTCTGGTAAGATGTCAAATATTTTGTAAGCATTTAGATGGTTGTGTTGATAGATGCACTGTGGGATAAGGAAAACAAGTGAGTATCTAGTGTGGTATTTTTTTTTCCCCTGGGAAGAGGTAATCACTGTTCTTTCCAAGGCAGAAGGTGTTATACTTCCTTGACCTACCACCACGTTGCTAGCTGACCTTCCCAAGAGAGTGCCATATGAAAACCTGCTATTATGTCTACTATGGTCAGGTTGGGCATTCAATAGTTGTAGCAACTAGATCACTCTTGGTGAGTAGAAATGCATTTTATTAGATCCATGCAATTTTATTAGATCCAATCTTAATGACTTCTGCTATAATCACTCTGGTAATAAGTCCATTGTGCAAGCACTGATATAATCATTCTCTCTACTAAAGAGATCCTCACTGGAGATGGATTCTCTTTGATGGGAATTAACATTAGATACACATATCTGCTTGATTTTCCTTTATGCCCATTTTTATATAACCATTTACATAATGCTTCCTCAGACCTTCTTAGTTCTAATTTAACAGGTTTATTTTTGCTTGTTTTTATTACTTTTAATGGAGTGACATTGATAAATCAGGGTACATATGTTCAGAGAAAACATCTCCAGGTTATTTTGACATTTGATTATATTGTATACCCATTGCCCAAAGTCAAATTGTCCTCCGTCACCTTCTACCAGGTTTTATTTGTGCCCCTCCCATCCCTTTACCCCCTTCCTCACCTCCTCCTGCCTGGGTAGCCAGCACACTCTTGTCCATGTCTCTGAGTTTCATTTTTATGTCCCATCTATGTATGGAATTATATAGTCCTTAGTTTTTCTGATTCACTTGCTTCACTCAGTATAATGTTATCAAGGTCCATCCATGTTGTTACAAATGATCTGATGTCATCATTTCTTATGGCTGAGTAGTATTCCATAGTATATATGTACCAAAGCTTTTTAATACACTTGTCCACTGTCAGACACTTGGGCTGTTTCCAGATCTTCGCTATTGTGAAAAATGCTGCCACAAACATGGAGATGCATTTTTTTCTTTTCGAACACTGCTATGGTGTTCTTAGGGTATATTCCTAAAAGTGGGATACTGGAACAAAAGGCAGTTCGATTTTTAATTTTTTGAGGAAACTCCATATTGTTTTCCACAGTGGCTGCACCAGTCTGCATTCCCACCAGCAGTGCAGAAGGGTTCCCTTTTCTCCACATCCTTGCCAGCACTTATTCTGTGTTGGTTTGCTGATGAGCGCCATTCTGACTGGTGTGAGGTGATATCTCATTGTGGTTTTAATTTGCATTTCTCTAATAATTAGTGATGTTGAGCATTTTTTCATATGCCTATTGGCCATCTGTATGTCCTATTTGGAGAAGTTTCTATCCATTTCTTTTGTCCATTTTTGATTGGATTGTTTGTCTTTCTGGTGTTGAGTTTTATAA
This sequence comes from Rhynchonycteris naso, assembly GCA_037038555.1. Lineage (NCBI taxonomy): Eukaryota > Metazoa > Chordata > Mammalia > Chiroptera > Emballonuridae > Rhynchonycteris > Rhynchonycteris naso. The sequence goes on along the minus strand of CM072997.1, from coordinate 40,788,727 downwards.
GTTCTTTATGAATTTTAATTAATCCCTTATCAGACGTATTGTTGAATATGTTCTTCCATTCTGTGGTTTGTCTTTTTATTCTGTTCTTATTGTCTTTAGCTGTCCAAAAACTTTTTAGTTTGATATAGTCCCATTAGTTTATCCTGCTTTTTATTTCACTTGCCCGTGGAGATAAATCAGCAAATATATTGCTGTGAGAGATGTTGGAGAGCTTACTGCCTATGTTTTCCTCTAAGATGCTTATGGTTTCACGGCTTACATTAAAGTCTTTTATCAATTTGAGTTTGTTTTTGTGAATGGTGTAAGTTGATGGTCAAGTTTCATTTATTTGCAGGTAGATTCCAATTTTTCCAACACCACTTGTTAAAGAGGTTGTCTTTATTTTATAGTATGCTCTTACCTCTTTGTCAAATATCAGATGTCCATAAAAGTGTGGGTTTATTTCTGGGTTATCTGTTCTGATGCATTGATCTATATGCCTGTTCTTATGCCAGTACCAGGCTATCTTGAGTACAATGGCCTCGTAGTATAACTTGATATCAGGAAGACTCATACTTCCAGCTATATTCTTCCTTTTTAAGATTGTGGAGGCTATTTGTGTTCTTTCTTGGTTCCATATAAATTTTTGGAAGATGTGATCTATATCTTTGAAGTATGTCATTGGTATTTTAATTGATATTGCATTGAATTTATAAATTGCTTTGGGTAATATAGACATAATGATGTTTATTCTTCCTAGCCATGAGCACGGTATATGCTTCCACTTGTTTGTATCTTCCTTGATTTCTTATATCAATGTTTTAAAGTTTTCCGAGTACAAGTCTTTAATCTCTTTGGTTAAATTTACTCCTAGGTGCTTTATTATTTTGGTTGCAATAGTGAAGGGGATTGTTCCCTTAATTTATCTTTCTAACAGTTCATTGTTGGTGTATAAAAATGCCTCTGATTTCTGAGTAAAGTATTAATTTTTTATCCTGCTACCTTGCTGAATTCATTTATCAGGTTCAATAGTTTTTTTTGACTGAGACTTTAGAGTTTTCTATATACAATATCATATCATCGGCAAATAAAGATAGTTTTACTTCTTATTTTCCAATTTGGATGCCTTTTATTTCTTCTTCTTGTCTGATTGCTGTAGCTAGGACTTCCAGAACTATGTTGAATAAGAGTGGTGAAAGAGGGTACCCCTGCCTGGTTCCTGATCTTAAAGGTATTGCTTTTAATTTTTGCCCATTGAATATGATGTTGGCTGTGGGTCTGTCATAGATGGCCTTTATCATGTTAAGGTTTGATCCCTGTATTTTTCACTTTGCTGAGAGTTTTGATCAAGAATGGGCACTGGATTTTATCAAATGCTTTTTCTGCATCTATTGAAATTACCATGTGATTTTTGTCTTTTCTTTTGTTTATGTGATGAATCACATTGATTGATTTGCAAATATTGAACCAGCCTTGCCTGCCCAGAATAAATCCCACTTGATCATGGTGTATTATTTTTTTTTCATATATTGCTGGATCCAGTTGGCTAATATTTTGTTGAAGATTTTAGCATCTAAATCCATCAGGAATATAGACCTATAATATTCTTTCTTTGTGTTGTCTGCCTGGTTTTGAAATCAGAATTATGCTCTCCTCATAAAAGGAATTTGGAAGTCTTCATTTCTTTTGAATTTTTTGAAATAGCTTGAGGAGGATAGAAGTTAGTTTTTCTTAGAATTTTTGGTAAAATTCACTTCTGAATCAAGCCATCATGCCCAGAACTTTTCTTTGTTGGGAGTTTTTTGATAACTGTTTTGATCTCATTTGTTGTAAATGGCCTGTTTAGGTTTTCTGATTCTTCCAGATTGATTTTTTGAAGATTATATGTTTCAAGGAATTTGTCAATTTTATTTCGGTTCTCTAGTTTTTTGGCATAGAGTTCTTCATAGTATTTTCTTTCAATATTTTGTATTTCTTTTGTGTCAGTTGTTATTTCTCCACTCTCATTTATAATTTTATTTATTTGAGTCCTTTCTCTTTTTTTACTTGGTGAGTCTAGTTAAAGCTTCTTCAATCTTATTTACCTTTTCAAAGAACTAGTTCCGGGTTTCATTGATCCTATGTATTGTTTCTTTAGCCTCTATGTCATTTATTTCCACTTAGATCTTTATTAATTACTTCCTTCTACTACAACTGGGCTTTACTTGCTGTTGTTTTTCTAGTTCTTTTAGATGCAGGGTCAAGTTGCTTATTTGAGCTTTTTCTAGCTTCTTATGGTATGCCTGTAGTGCTATGAACTTCCTTCTCAATACTGCTTTTGCTGTGTTCCATAAATTTTGAGTTGATGTATGCTCATTATCATTTGTTTCTAGGAACTGTTTTATTTCTTTTTTGATCTCATTGTTATACTGTTCGTTATTTAATAACATGCTATTTAGTTTCCAAGTGTTTGAATATTTTTCAGTTTTTCTTTTGTAGTTAATTTCTAGTTTCATGCCATTGTGATTAGAGAAAATGCTTGAAATGATTTCAATCTTCTTAAATTTGTTGATATGGCTTTTGTGTCCTAACATGTGGTGTATCCTAGAGAATGAGCCATGAGCACTTGAAAAGAATGTATATTCTGCTGCTTTCGGGTGAAAAATTCTGAAGATATCTATTAAATGGAGTTGATCTAGTGTATCCTTTAAATTGGTTGTTTCTTTGTTAATTTTCTTTCTTGAGTATCTATCCAGTGATGTTAGTGGGGTATTGAAATTCCCTACTATTATAGTATTGCTGTTGATCTCTCCCTTTATATCCATCAAAGTATGCTTTATGTGTTTCAGTGCTCCTATGTTCGGTGCATAGGTATTTATAATGGTTATATCTTCCTGTTGAATTTGCTCCCTTTATCATTATGTAGTGTTTTTCTTTATGTCTTACTACAGCCTTTGTTTTAAAGTCTATTTTGTCAGATATAAGTATTGCTACCCTGGTTTTTTTTTCATTTTCATTTTCATGAAATATTTTTCTCCATCCTTTTACCTTCAGTCTATGTGCATCTTTGTTTTAAGGTGTGTCTCTTGCAGACAGAATATGTATGGGTCTTGTTTTCTTATCCACGCAGCTACCCTATGTCTTTTAATTGGATCATTTAATCCATTTACATTTATTATTGATATGTAGTTGTTTATTGCCATTTTATTCTTTAAAGCTGTATTCTGCTCTGCTATATTCTTTTCCCACTTTGGTCTGTTCACACCAGGTCCCTTAGCATCTCTTGCTGAATTGGTTTGGTTTTAAGAAATTTCTTGAGTTTTTTATTGTTTTATTTTTGTCTGGGAAGCTCTTTATTTTTTCTTCAATTTTAAACATTAGTCTTGACAGATAAAGAAGTCTTGTTTGTAGGTTCTTTTTTTTTTTGAGTTTTTTGTTTTTTTTAATATATATTTTATTATTATTAATTCTAATGGGGTGACACCAATAAATCAGGGTACATATGTACAATGAAAACATCTCCAGGTTATCTTATCATTCAATCGAGTTGCATACCCATCACCAAAAGTCAAATTGTCCTCTGTCACCTTCAATCTGGTTTTCCCTGTGTCCCTCCCCTCCTCCCTATCCCACTCTTCCCTCCCTCCCCCCATCCCATAACCACCACACTCTTGTCCATGTCTCATATTCTCACTTTTATGTCCCACCTATCTATGAAATCATGCTGTTGTCAGTTTTTCTTTTTTTCTGATTTACTTATTTCACTCCGTATAATTTTATCAAGGTACATCCATTTTGTTAAAAATGATCCAATGTCATCGTTTCTTATGGCTGAGTAGTTTTCCATAGTATATATGTACCATAGCTTTTTAATCCACTTGTCTTCTGACGGACACTTGGGCTGGTTCCAGATTTTCGCTATTGTGAACAATGCTGCCACGAACATGGGGGCGCATTTCTTCTTTTCGAACAGTGCTATGGTGTTCTTAGGGTATATTCCTAAAAGAGGGATAGATGGGTCAAAAGGCAGTTCGATTTTTAATTTTTGAGGAATCTCCAAACTGTTTTCCACAGTGGCTGCACCAATCTGCTTCATTCCCACCAGCAGTGCAGAAGGGTTCCCTTTTCTCCACATCCTCGCCAGCATTTATTCTGTGTTGTTTTGCTGATAAGTGCCATTCTGACTGGTGTGAGGTGATATCTCATTGTGGTTTTAATTTGCATTTCTGTAATGATTAGTGATGTTGAGCATTTTTTCATATGCCTATTGGCCATCTGTATGTCCTCTTTGGAGAAATTTCTATTCATTTCTTTTGCCCATTTTTTGATTGGGCTGTTTGTCTTCCTGGTGTTGAGTTTTATAAGTTCTTTATAAATTTTAGTTATTAACCCCTTATCAGAAATGCTGTCGAATATGTTCTCCCATTGTGTGGTTTGTCTTTTTATTCTGTTCCTATTGTCTTTAGCTGTGCAAAGACTTTTTAGTTTGATATAGTCCCATTTGTTTATCTTGCCTTTTATTTCAGTTGCCCGTGGAGATAAATCGGCAAATATACTGCTGCTACAGATGTCGGAGAGCTTGTTGCCTATGTTTTCTTCTAAGATGCTTATGGTTTCACGGCTTACATTTAAGTCTTTTATCCATTTTGAGTTTGTTTTTGTGAATGGTGTAAGTTGATGGTCTAGTTTCATTTTTTTGCAGGTAGATGTCCAATTTTCCCAACACCATTTGTTAAAGAGGCTGTCCTTACTCCATTGTATGTTTTTTCCTCCTTTGTCAAATATCAGTTGTCCATAAAGCTGTGGGTTTATTTCTGGGTCCTCTGTTCTGTTCCATTGATCTATGTGCCTGTTCTTATGCCAGTACCAGTCTGTCTTGAGTATAATGGCCTTATAGTAAACCTTGATATCTGGAAGAGTGATACCTCCTGCTTTATTTTTTCTTTTTAAGATTGCTGAGGCTATTCGTGTTCTTTTTTGGTTCCACATAAATTTTTGGAATATGTGTTCTATATCTTTGAAGTATGTCATTGGTATTTTAATTGGTATTGCATTGAATTTATAAATTGCTTTGGGTAATATAGACATTGTAATGATGTTTATTCTTCCTAGCCATGAGCACGGTATGTGCTTCCACTTGTTTGTATCTTCCTTGATTTCTTTTATCAATGTTCTATAATTTTCCGAGTACAAGTCCTTAACCTCCTTGGTTAAATTTACTCCTAAGTACTTTATTTTTTTGGCTGCAATAGTGAAGGGGATTTTTTCCTTAATTTCTTTTGCTGATATTTCATTGTTGGTGTATAGAAATGCCTCTGATTTCTGAGTATTAATTTTATATCCTGCCACCTTGCTGAATTCATTTATAAGGTCCAGTAGTTTTTTGACTGAGACTTTAGGGTTTTCAATATACAATATCATATCATCTGCAAATAGTGACAGTTTTACTTCTTCTTTTCCAATTTGGATGCCTTTTATTTCTCCTTGTCTGTTTGCTGTAGCTAGGACTTCCAGAACTATGTTGAATAAGAGTGGTGAAAGGGGGCAACCCTGCCTGGTTCCTGATCTTAAGGGGATTGCTTTTAATCTTTGTCCATTTAGTATGATGTTTGCTGTCGGTTTATCGTAGATGGCCTTTATCATGTTAAGGAATGATGCCTGTATTCCCACTTTACTGAGAGTTTTGAGCATGAAAGGGTGCTGGATTTTAACAAATGCCTTTTCTGCATCTATTGAAATTATCATGTGATATTTGTCCTTCCTTTTGTTTATGTGATGAATCACATTGATTGATTTGCGAATATTGAACCAGCCTTGCCTCTCCAGCATAAATCCCACTTGATCATGGTGTATGATTTTTTTCATATATTGCTGGATCTGGTTGGATAATATTTTGTTGAAAATTTTTGCGTCTAAATTCATCAGGGATATAGGCCTATAATTTTCTTTCTTTGTGTTGTCTTTGCCCGGTTTTGGGATCAGAATTATGCTCGCCTCATAAAAGGAATTTGGAAGTCTTCCTTCCTCTTGAATTTTTTGAAATAGCTTGAGGAGGATAGGAGTTAGTTCTTCTTTGAATTTTTGATAGAATTCACTTTTGAAGCCATCAGGCCCAGGACTTTTCTTTTTGGGGAGTTTTTTGATAACTGTTTTGATCTCATTTGTTGTAATTGGTCTGTTTAGGTGTTCTGATTCTTCCAGATTGATTTTTGGAAGGTTATATGATTCAAGAAATTTGTCCATTTCACCAAGATTGTCTAATTTTTTGGCATATAGTTCTTCATAGTATTTCTTACAATGCTTTGTATTTCTGTTGTGTCAGTTGTTATTTCTCCACTGTCCTTTCTAATTTTATTTATTTGAGTCCCCTCTCTTTTTTTCTTGGTGAGTCTAGTTAAAGGTTCATCAATCTTGTTTACCTTTTCAAAGAACCAGCTTCTGGTTTCATTGATTCTCTGTATTGTTTCCTTAGCCTCTATGTCATTTATTTCTGCTCTGACCTTTATTATTTCCTTCCTTCTACTTGTCTTGGGTTTTATTTGTTGTTGTTTTTCTAGTTCTTTTAGATGCAGGGTCAGGTTGCTTATTTGAGCTTTTTCTAGCTTCTTATGATATGCTTGTAATGCAAAAAACTTCCCTCTCAGAACTGCTTTTGCTGTGTCCCATAAATTTTGAGTTGATGTATGCTCATTATCATTTGTTTCTAGAAACTTTTTTATTTCGTCTTTGATCTCATTGTTAATCCACTCATTATTTAATATCATGCTATTTAGTTTCCAAGTGTTTGAGTATTTTTCAGTTTTTCTTTTGTGGTTAAATTCTAGTTTCATGGCATTGGGATCAGAGAAAATGCTTGATATGATTTCAATCTTCTTAAATTTATTGAGACCATTTTTGTGTCCTAACATGTGGTCTATCCTAGAAAACATACCATGAGTGCTTGAGAAGAATGTATATTCTACTGCTTTAGGATGAAAAGTTCTGAAGATATCTACTAAATCAAGTTGATCTAGTGTCTCCTTTAAGTCTGCTGTTTCTTTATTAATTTTCTTTCTTGAGGATCTATCCAGTGTTGTTAGAGGGGTATTGAAATCCCCTACTATGATAGTATTGCTGTTAATCTCGCCCTTTATATCCATCAAAGTATGCTTTATTTATGTCAGGGCTCCTATATTTGGTGCATAGATATTTACAATAGTTATATCTTCCTGTTGAATTGTTCCCTTTATCATTATGTAATGTCCTTCTTTATCTCTTACTACAGCCTTTGTTTTAAAGTCCATTTTGTCTGATATAAGTATTGCTACCCCTGCTTTTTTTTCATTTCCATTTGCATGAAATATTTTGTTCCATTCTTTTACCTTCAGTCTATGAGCATCTTCTGTTTTAAGGTGTGTCTCTTGTAGACAGCATATGTATGGGTCCTGTTTCTTTATCCACACAGCTACCCTATGTCTTTTGATTGGATCATTTAATCCATTTACATTTAAGGTTATTATTGATATGTAGTTGTTTATTGCCATTTTATTCTTTAAAGCTGTATTCTTCTTTTGCTCTATTCATTCCTCCCTTTAAACTGTTCACAAGAGGCCCCTTAGTATCTCTTGCAGAATTGGTTTGGTTTTTATGAATTCCTTGAGGCTTTCTTTTTCTGGGAAGCTCTTTATTTCTCCTTCAATTTTAAACGTTAGCCTTGCTGGATAAAGTAGTCTTGGTTGTAGGTTCTTGTTCTGCATTACTTTGATTATTTCTTGCCATTCCCTTCTGGCCTCAAGTGTTTCTGTTGAGAAGTCTGATGTCATCCTTATGGGGGCTCCTTTGTAGGTGATAGCCTTTTTTTCTCTAGCAGCTTTTAAAATTTTTTCTTTATCCATTAGCTTTGGTATTTTAACTATGATGTGTCTTGGTGTAGATCTTTTTGGGTTTCTCTTTAATGGAGTTCTGTGTGCTTCTTGAATGTGTGGAGTGTTTCCCAGCCTTAATTTAGGAAAGTTTTCTGCTATGATTTGATTGAACACAGTTTCCATTTCCTGTCCTCTCTCCTCTTCTTCAGGCACCCCTATGATGCGAATGTTGTTTCTCTTCATTTTGTCACAAAGCTCCCTTATAGTTTCCTCACATTTTTTAAGTCTCTTTTCCTTTTTCTTCTCTGTTTCTGTGCCTTTGTTTATTGTGTCCTCTAACTCGCTTATTCGATCCTCAGCGTCATCCATCCTGCTTTTGATTCCTTCCATTGTGGTCTTCAGTTCTGATACTGTATTTGTCATTTCTGTCTGATTCTTTTTTATTATTTCAATTTCATTTTTTATACTTGTTATCTCTTTGTTTAGGTGTTCATAATGACTATCCATTGTTGCTCTAATTTCTTTGAACATCCTAACTATCATTATTCTAAATTCCGCTTCTGGTAATTTGGTTATATCTGGTTCATTCAGGTCCTTCTCTGGGGATTTCTCTTGATTCATTTGGTTTGCATTCCTCTGCCTGCCCATTTTTTCTGTGTATAAGCAAGTTGTGGCCACTGGAGTCCTGTAGGTGTTGCCTTGTGTTCTCTAGGTGTGGTCTATCTGCAGGCCCCCCTCCCCCTCTGCCGGTTCCTAGGGTGGTTGGGAATGAGCATTGCCAGCGCCGGCACACTGTGGCTTTTGCTGTGATTTCTGCCTCTCCTCCGTGGGAGGGGCTGTCACTGAAGCCACAAGACTTAGCACCAAGGGTAGAGGTGAGCACCTTTGCTCAGCTGGGGACCCAGCCTATTTCCGGACTTCCGCCCAGAACCAGCAGTCGGAACCTGCTCGCTACAGTTCCGTTGGTTAGGCTGGGCTTTTGACGTGCTCTCAGCTGTAAGCTTTTGCCTGTCCAGAGCTTTAGCCCCGCCCTCGAGGCCAGGGCCCTTCTGCGCAGGGTCGGAAACCAAGGTTTATTGGGGCGGGCATGTTTGCTGGCTTCCGCTCAGCTGCGTACTTCCGCTCGTCCCGGACTCTACCCCGCCCCCGCGTTCGGAGCCCGCTCGTGCACATATGAATGCAATCCACGGTTTCTCCGGTCGGGTGGGGATAGTAGTGTGGGCTCCGCTGCGAGCTTCCACTTGTCTCGGGGTCTACCCCATTCCCGCGCTCGGAGCCCGCTCGCGCATGTATACTGGCCAACTGTGGTTTCTCTGGCTCGGGGGGTGGGGGCTGGTTGCGTCAGCTCAGCCGCGAGCCCCTGCCCGTCCCTGGTCCTAGCCCGGTCCCCGCAGTCAGGGCCGGCTTATGCAGGGCCTGCCCGTTCCTGGCCTCCCGCTTTGTCCCTGTAAGTGGGATTAAAGGTGGGCCCGCAGCTTTCGGACCGCTTTCGCGCGTCCCCTCCTACCCTCTGGGCTAGACCGATCTCCCACCGGCTTGGCCTCTGCCCACGCCGACAGAACCGCCTTTCAGCGTCCTGTGCCCCAAACCCTTAAGCAGCCTTCAGCAGAGTGGGAAGGGACCTAATACTCCACACTGTAGGCCTGGGAGCTCCCTCACTTGTTTCACAGCTCAAAACTGTCCAAACGCCTCTTCTAGGCTCTCAGACTGCAGGCTGGGGCTTGCTTCCTGGGATCCAGGTCCCTCCCTCTCCGCCAAACTTTCCTCCCGCCCCGCGGGTCTCTCCGGGCTGCCATTTGCTCCGGGGAGCTGGGCAGCCCTCTTCGCGTTTTCGCTATTCCTACCAGTCTCAATGTGGCTTCTTCTGTGTTCCTTGGTTGAAGAGTTCACTTAGTTTAGTTCATAGTTGGTTTATCCAGGTGATGGTTCTTTAAATTGAGTTATAATACACTTTGTTTCTGGGAGTTGGAAGTTGGTACGTTGGCCTACTCCGTCGCCATCTTGCTTTCCCCAAAAACTTGTCGATAAAGAGAACATTTTAACTTGCCTGTGGGAGGCTCAGGGGAAGGGTATGTGGTTAGGGTGACGGCCTTTGCTCTGTAGGTTCTTGTTCTGCATTACTTTGAATATATCTTGCCATTTTCTTCTGGTTTCAAGTGTTTCTGTGGAGTAGTTGGATGTCATTCTTATGGGAGCTCCTTTGTAGGTGATAACCTTTTTTTCTCTAGCAGCTTTTAATATTTTCTCTTTATCACTTAGCTTTTATATTTTAACTATGATATGTCTTGGTGCATATTTCTTTGAGTTTCTTTTTAATGGAGTTCTCTGTGCTTCTTGAACATGTGAAACATTTTTCAGTCTTAATTTAGGAAAGTTTTCAGCTATGATTTAATTGAACAAAGATTCTATCTCTTATCTTTCTCTTCTTCTTCAGGCACCCCTATGATGCAGATGTTATTCTCTTCATGTTGTCACAGAGTTCCCTTAGAGTTTCCTCAGATTTTTTTGTGTCTCTTTACTTTATTCTGCTCTGTTTCTGTGCCTTTGTTTATTTTGTCCTCTAACTTGCTGATTTGATACTCAGCTTCATCCATCCTGCTTTTACTTCCTTCCATTGTGATCTTCAATTCTGATATTGTATTTGTCATTTCTGTCTGATTCCTTTTTATTATTTTAATTTTCTTTTTTATACTTGCTATCTATTTAGGTGTTTGTAATGAATATTCATTGTTGCTCTAAGCTCTTTGAACATCCTAACAATCATTATTTTAAATTCTGTATCTGGTTATTTGATTCTATCTGATTCATTCAGGTCCTTCTCTGGAGAATTCTCTTGATTCATTTGGGTTGCATTTCTCTGCCTGCCCCTTTTCTTTGTGTATAAGAAGGGTTTGGCCACTGGAGTCCAATGGGTGTTGCCTCTGTGTTCCCTAGGTGTAGTCTGTCTGCAGGTCCACCAAAGCCTCTGCTGCTGGCTAGGGCGGTTGGGTATGGCTGGCTGTTGCTGTGGTTTCTGCTTCTCCTCTGCGGGATGGACTGTGTTCTCATTCTTGGCTCTACATTCCACGGCAGGTCTCAGCCTTCTCCTCTCCCCCACTGGTGGGATTGCACACCGCACTTAGGTCACAAGCCTGAGCACCAAGGGCAGGTGTGAGCACCTTTGCTCAGCTGTGGGTCCCCATCTGCTGTATCCTCCAGCTGGTCTGGACTGCGGCACATGCTCAGCTGTGAGCCTTTGTCCATTACCGGGCTTCTGCCCTGCCCCAGCTGTCAGAGCTTGCTGGCACAGGGCCAGAAGCCTGGCTCCTGGCTGGGCGGGGTTGCTGGTGCGAGCTCAGCTTTGAGTTTGGGCTTCTGCCTCACCCCCACCAACATCTTCAGAGCCAGCTGGCACAGGGTTGCAAGTCTCTGATGCCAGGTGAGGCTGCACCCCTGCACACCCGCGTGCCTCTGCCAAGCAGCGGATCTCTGCCCATTCTGGGCTCCCGCTTGTGGGGCAGCAGGCTGGCAGCAGCTGCCGGACCTCCTTGGTATGTCCCCATTGCCCCGCTGGGCTAGCTCAGCCTCTGCCCCCGCCCTCAGAACTGTGCTTCCGGGTCTTGCAGCCACCCACCCTCCAGCAAGCCATCAGCAGTGTTGGTAAGGGCATTGCAGCTCATACCTTAACACTCCACACTGTAGTCCTCCTGAAACCTCCTCATTCAAAGTGGCTGTGCTCTAAGTGCCTTGGGGGAGCTTGTTTGGCTGGTGTCATGTTTCCCTTTGCAGGTTCCAGAGGAAATATTGCTTCAGACTTGGGGAGTGACTTAGCCCAGGGTTTAGGGTGGCTGTCTCTCAAAGTGTTTATCCCTGTGCCTTCCAGACTGTTGGGCAGATGAAATATATTATGCTCACTTTGTTAAAAATGGTGCTGCCCATATGCAAGTTTTAAAAGTAAGCTTTTTCCCCACACCCTTGACTGATTTGATGATGTAGGGTGGTGCACTCATGAGGAATCCCCCCAGTATGTCTCAGATAAGTGACTTTGTATCAGAGACTTCCTTGTTTTTGGTTGGATTAAAGGTTTTGAATCTATGCTATAAAGTGGGGCAGATCGGGAGCTTGCTCTCTCTTTATTCCTGACGTTAGTATCTGAGAGGAGGGCAGATAAAAGCCACATGGAGCCAGGAGAAGTAGCCAAGATGGTGGAGTGCTGAGGAAGAAACCAGTTTGTGCAGAGTTTATGCAAGAAGAAGGAAGGAGATGGGAAACAGAGGTAAATAAGTATGGTGAACTAGAAACCTTTGATTCTAGGAAACTCGGATAAGTCAGTAGCTTTGTGAGCACTGAATGAGTGAGTTTTGGAGCCCAGTGTGTGTTTTTGCTTGCCCACTGGGTGCAAGCTAGAATTAAAGCTGATGGTTCACCAGTTCTTGGCTCCGTTGTTTCATTACCAAGTGTCCGAATCCAATGTGAACCTGCGTGGGCCAGGTGGTTGTAATGGTGGCCACGACTACTAGCTTTACAAAGACCACACTCTTTTTCTGCTGCTCTGGTCGTCTCCTCTCTCCTCTTCCCCCTAATCCTTAGGTGAGTGGTTGTGAAAGAGGTTATCTGTGCTGTCCCTTTAAGAAGAATTCTGGGTCTGAGAAAACTGTCTCTTTCTAACTTGTTAGGAAACAAGTATCCTAACTTGTTTCACAGCTAAATACTGTCTATACGCCTCTTCTATGCTTTGGGCTGTAGGCTGGTGCTTTGTACCTGAGACCCAAGTCCCTATCTGTTAGGCAGATAAAATACATTATGCTCACAATATATTGTTAAAGATTGGGCTTCCCACGTACAAATTTTAGGAGTGAGCTTTTCCCTACACCCTTGACTGATTGGATGATGTAGGTTGGTGCACTCTCATGAGGAATCCTACCATTATGCCTCAGATAAGTGACTTTGTATCAGAGACTTCCTTGTTTGTAGATTGCATTAATGGTTTGGATTTCTACACTATGGAGTGGGGCAGACCTGGAGCTTGCTCTCTTTTGGAGAGTAGAGTAAGGCCACGTGGAGGAGGCCAGGAGAAGCAACCAAGATGGTGGCGTGCTCAGGGAAAAGCCAGTATGTGCAGAGTTTGTGTAGAGAGAAGAAGATGGAGAATAGAGGTCAATAAAACTGGTGAGCTAGAAACCTTTGATTCTAGGAAACTCAGATAAGTCAGTAGCTTTGTGAGCACTGAATGAGTGGGTGTTGGAGCCCAGTGTGTGGTTTAACTTGCCTGCTTGGTGTAAGCTAGGATTAAAGATGATGGCCCACCAGTTCTTGGCTCCGTTGTGTCATTACCGACTATCCGAATCAAATGCAAACCTGCAAGGGCCAGGCGGCTGTGATGGTGGCCGCGGGCACTGGCTTTACAAAGAGTATTTCATATTTTTTGTTTATTATTGTTAACTGAAGGGACTTACTTGCATTAAAGGTACCTGGCTTAAAATATGTGTTAAATAAATATCTACTAAAAGAATGAAGGAATAAATTAACTCAGCGTTTTCTCTTTGTTTCAATTTTTTAAGTACTTATTATGCATAACATTATCTATTACAAAATGGGGTAAAAGGAAGTTTACAGTAGTGAGTGTGAAAACACAGAATTCTTATAATATTATTTATTAATTATTATATTATTTTCCACAAGAACAACTGTAAACCTACTTTTGACACACCATAAAATGTAATGGATCTTGTTTTGTCTTCCTCCCTGGAAATAAAATATAAAATAAACAAAGATTTGTTTATTCTGTTCAAAGCATTATCCCCAGCACCTATAAATATGTCTGATTAAACAAATCATTACGGAATTAATTGGCAAATGGACACTGTTTCTTTTTTTAATTCCCTAGTGTCACCAAGTAATGCAGAGCACAGCAAATGTTTGTTATAATAGGTGTCTATTGGAAAATCTGTGAAACAAAATGAATGCATAAATTTTAAGCAGCATCTGATTCAACAGTTTTATTCTTTCAACAGGGAGAATTGACCTGAAACTAAAATAAATGATAGTTTGGCTCCTTAAATTTGTTTCTTAGGAAGTTGCAAAAGAGAATTTCAATCATTAATCAACCTAAAATTCTAGAAGGGCTCATTTCTTTTATTTAAACACTGCTTTTATTCTAACCCTATCAATTTCTAGTAAAAATTAGAGCACAGCTAAATTAAATAGAGAACAAAATAACTATAGAAAAAAATTAACACAACAAAGAGCTGATTCTTTGAAAAGATCACTAAAAATGATAAAGTTCTGGCTAGGCCAACTAAGGAATAGGGAAAAGTACTCATATAAACAAAATCCAAAATGAAAGAGGAGAAATTACCACAGACATCATAGATATACAAAGGATCATAGTAAAATACGATGAAAGATAATATACCACCAAATTCAAAAACTTAGAGGAAATGGATAAATTCATAGAACTCTACAATATTCCTAAATTGAGTCATAAAGAAGTGGGAAACCATTTTAACTATGTTTATTCTTTCAATCCAAGAACATATGATGCAGCAATCCCTGTACTGGGTATCTACTCCCAAAACTTTAAAACACTGATATGTAAAGATACATGCAGCCTCATGTTCATTACAACATTCCCAGTGGCCAAGACAGAAATCAACCAAAGTGTCCTTCAGAAGAGAATTGGATAAAGAAGATGTGATACACATATACAATGGAATACTACTCAGCCATAAGAAATTACGACATAGTGCCATTTACAACAACATGGGTAGGCCTTGAAAACATTGCACTGACTGAAATAATTATTCATAAAAAGCTAATAGGTATTTAATTTTGCACAGTGACAGGATATAAAACTAAGAATCATGAACACAGATAAATGTGAAGAAGTTACCAGGGGAGAAAAGGATGTAGAAGAGAGGGATAGAGGGTAAAGGGACAGGTGTAAATAAGAACAAATATAAGAAGACAAAAAATGATTTTACTTTGGATGATGGGTATGCAATAAAATCAAAAATTCAAATGTTATAAACATGCTTCTCTAAAACCTATGTACTCTCATTGATCAATGTCACCCTGTAAAATTTAATTTTCTAATTTTTTAAAAAGTGAAAAACCTAAAGAGACCAATAACACTGAAGAACAAGATTTTTGTTGCATCCACAAAAACTCTTGTTCTTACCTAATTTGAGTGTGCTGATCTCAAATATGACATTGTTTATTTTCTGTAAGCTACATTTTTTTTTGCAATTCAAGATTTTAAGTTTTCATCTTATTGTAAAATTTTCAACATTTAGTTTAACATAATGAAACAGAATGTCTTATTGGCCATCATCTTTGTGATAATATAATAACTTATATAATACAGTAAAACAACTAATACTCTAAAATATATGATTGCATCAGAATTTGTCTACAATTTCAAAATAGAACATATTAAAACACTTATTTTAATCATAAAATTTGTGCAAAATTTATTTAAATTCTATTCAGGCAAAAGTTTGCGTTTGTAGCTCTTGCGTTTGTGTACTTGTTGAGGCCAATCTCGTTTGATGCTCCAGCAGTAGTCTGCTCATCAATAACATTTCCAAGATTTTTGGAAAACATCAAGGTGTCTGTTTAGGAAATGAATCATAACGCTCATGTGTCATCCAATGTCACAGAAAGCCAACAGAATCCTTTTAACCAGAAGTTTATAGCTTTCTGATTTTTATTGCCAGGGAAGTTCTTTGTAACTGCCACAAAAGACTGCCATGCTGCTTTCTCCTCCTTATTCATCTTCCTGGCAAATTATTTGTCACGTATGAGGGTTTGAATGTGAGGTCTATCGAATACACCTGCTTTTATCTTCTTGAAAGATAAGGCAGGAAAAGCAGAACCAATATGTTGAAAGCATTTATTTTCTCTATTCAAAACTTGAACAAATGGCTTCATTAAGCCAAGTTTGATGTGAAGTGGGGGAAAATGATCCTGTCTCGATTAACTACAGGTTCATTCACAATATTTTTTATCCCTACTTCCAGAGCTTCGCGTTTTGGCCACAACATCTGTGTCCAGTGTTTCTCGCAAGCTTAAGCTGTACCACAAACACAGAAAGCAAGGATACATTGTGAAACCTCGCTTTGTCCTAGCAAGAAATTTACCATTTATAAGATCCACACAAATGATCCATTATGCTCCTCATACTTCAGAAAGTCGAGGACAATTTTTATGTCATTATAATGTTCCTGCAGATGAGTTGAATAACCAATTGGAACCCCTTTATAAACATTACTGTTGTGTAGGAGAACACATTTCAGACTTCATTTAGAGCTGTCAAGAAATAGCTGCCATTCTGTTGGACTGTAAGTGGTAACACCCAGCTGGCTGAAAAGACTACTGATATCATGACAGTAAACAAAGTGTCTGTCTTCAAAAAAAAAGTACAAAAAAATTTTTTACACTTTCTGAAATGGGGTACTTTAGCTGACCAGTGAAGTACATTCTTTTCTTAAAGCCTGGAGGCTAATAACTCAGCTGCTTTTTTTGACAAGCCCAAATCTCTTACTAAGTCATTCAATTTGAGTTGGCTAAACGGCTGAGAGGTTAATGACTGCTTGGCATCAGAAGAAGACCCTTCAGATTTTACAACAATTTCCTCATGCATCTTATCAAATATACTTGGTCAGCATGTTCACTTTCTTCGTCCTTAGAAGAAATAAAACCATTGAAAACTGGAAATAGGAGTGTCTCAGAGTGTGGGATAGGTCATATTGCTGAAAGAATATTAGATGTGATCTTATGTCATTTTTTCTTGCCAATGCCCTTTGTATGGATCAGACAGAAATAACAATCACTGCTGTGGTCCTTAAATTTACACCAAACCATAGGAATACCAAAAGGCATTTCTTTGCATTTTTCTTTATTCAGTCACAAAGCATTTCCTCATAATTGTGGCACACATTATGAGGAGCCCGATTCTTATCTTGATCGCCAAGGAGAACTTTAAAATGGGCAATATATGCACATGTCACATATGATGAAATATTGCACCTTTGACATTGAAGTGTGTAACAGCCACATATATAACAGAAGGTGTCAGGGCTATTCTTACATTTATGCCTACTCAAAGAAGCCATGATTTAATCTTAAAACAAAATGAGAGGATGTTTTTATCAGATAATAATTTTTTACATTTAAAACAACTACAATTATGTAAAACTGATGTTTGTAAAACATTAATTGCTCTGTGGTTATGTTCAATCCAAGAGTCGTTGCCCTTTAACTCCAATTTAAAAATCAATGCATGCCATTAACTGTAACAAAAAATTTAAAGTTGCATAAAAGCTAGAGCATGCATACAAAAACAGATTTCAGATTTGTAATTAGCAGTGCAGAAATATATAGAAAAAGTTCTAAAACCTCATGCAACAGAAAATGAAAAGAAATTGTTCTCCAGTTTAATCAGGGAGAAAATAGAAACAACTATTAAAAATGTTCCCCAAGATAAAAATCCAGGACCAGATCACTACACTAGTGAATTCAACCAAACATTCAAAGAATATTTGGTAGTTAGCCTTCTCAAAGTCTTCCAAAAATATAGAAGAAGCAATAATCTCTAAAAAATTTTACAAGGCCAACATAACTGATACTCAATCCTGTCAAAGCCTACACAGAAAAAGAAGACTACAGACCAATATCTGTTATAAATACAAATGCAAAAATTCTAAACTAAATAAATGGAGTCCTTGGGTTACAACACAGTTCCATTTCTACAACAATGCCGTAACTCAAATTTTGGTGTAAGTCAAAGCAGACCCTAGCCTAAGTCACTTACCTATCCTAACACAGTTGTAAAATCATAATCTAAATCATGAAACACAACTTAGCCACAGAAAAAGGAGAAGGACATAAATATACTGTATTGTACACTGTACTGTGTATTCTTCCACTTTGTACAGCCAAACTTGTTCACCAACATAGTTTGTGAGTACAACAATAACAACATAGGCCAAAAAAAGTATCAATATTTTTTTAAGTTTTTATAGGAGTGAGCATCGTAACCTAAAAATGTCTTATGTTGAGACTATCATTACCCAAGGACTCCCTGTACTAGCAAATAGAATTGAACAAACATTAAAAACGTAATACATCACAATCAAGTGGGATTCATTCCTGGAGCACAGGGATGGTTCAACATATGTAAATTGATCAATGTAATATACCACATCAACAAAACAAAGAACAAAAATCATATGCTTCTATCAATAGATGCAAAAAGGGCATTTGATGAGATACAACTGTTTTTATGTTTAAAACACTAAATAATATAGGAATAGAGGGAAAGAACTTCAACATAATAAAGACCATATATGACAAACTATCAGCTAATATACTAAATGGTGAAAAAAATGAAGGCTTTTTCTCTAAAGTCAGTAACAAGGTAAGGCTGTGCACTCTCTCCACTCTGATTCATCATAATTTTGGAAGTATTAGGTAGAAAAATCAGGCAAGAGAAAGAAATAAAAGGTATTTATATCTGGAAACAATAAAAGGTATCACTTTTTACAGAAGACATGATCCTCTAAACCACAAGGACTCCACCAAAAACCTATTAGAAACAATAAACCAATATAGTGAAGTCACAGGATACAAAATCAATATACAAAAGTCTGTAGCATTCCTATATGCCAATGATGAAACTTTAAAAATGAACTCTAAAAAGATTTTCTTCCACAAGTGCAACAACAAAAATATACAATGTCTTGGAATAAACTTAACAAAACATGTGAAGTACCTATACACTGAAAACTACAAAACATTATTGAAAGAAATTAAAAAAGACACAAAGAAGTGAAAAAATTTCATGTTCATAGATTGACAGAATAACATAGTCAAAATGGTCATATTCCTCAAAGCAATATACAAATTTAATGCTACCCCCATCAAAATCCCAATTTCTATTTTTTTAAAAGAAATCGAATAAAATATCACGAGGTTTGTATGGAACCATAAAAAAACCCTGAATAGCCAAAGCAATACTGAGGAAAAAGAATGAAGCCAGAGGTATCACAGTATCTGATTTCAAATTATATTACAGAGCCACAATAATCAAAACACCATGGCATTGACAGAAAAACAGACATACAGACCAATGAAAAAAGAGCTGAGATTCTCAGAAATAAAACGACATATGTATGGACAAACTATCTTTGACAAAGTAGCCAAAACACACAATGGAGAAAAAAAAGCCTCCTCAATAAATGGTGCAGGGAACATTGAAAAGCCACATGCAAAAGAATTAAACTTGACTACAGTTTGTCCCCTTGCACAAAAATTAATTCAAAATGATTCAAAGACCTAAATATAAAATCTAAAACAATAAAATTACATAGAAGAAAACATAGGTACTAAACTTATGACCTTAGTCCTAGAGCAAATTTTATGAATTTGACTTCAAAGGCAAAAATAAATGGATGAGACTATATCAAACTAAAAAGCTTCTCCACCGCAAAAGAAACTGACAACAAAGCAAATAGGCAGCCAACTAAATGAAGGATGATATTTACAAACAACAGTTCCTAAAAGGGGTTAATATCCAAAATATATAAACAACTCACAAAGCTCAGCAACAAACAAGCAAACAATAAAAATGAAAAATGAGCAGAGGACCTGAACAGACACTTCTCCCTAGAGAACATACAAATGGCCAACAGATATATGGAAAATTGGTCATCTTCACCAGCTAATCTTAAAATGCAAATCAAAACTATAATGGGATACTATCTCATACCCTTTAGGCCAGTCATGACCAACAAGACAGGAGATAAGTGTTGAAAAGGCTGTGGAGAAAAAGGAACATTCAATTACTGCTGGTGGGAATGCAAACTAGTACAACCATTATGAAGAAAAGTATGGTTGTTCCTCAAAAAATTAAGAATAGAACTGCCATATGACCCAGCGACTCCTCTGCTGGGTTTCTACACCTCAAATTTAAAAATACTGGTGCATAAAGAGACATGCATTCCCATGTTCAGTGCAGCGTTTGTCACAGTGGTGAAGATATTGAAACAACCCGTGTCCTTTGATAGAGGATTTGATAAAAAAAGATGTGGTTCTTATATACAATATAATACTACTCAACCATAAGAAATTATGACATATTACCATTTACAACAACATGGATAAGTCTTGAGAACATTATACTGAGTGAAATAAGTAAATCAGAAAAAGGTTAAGAACTGTATAATTTCACACATAGGTGGAATATAAAACTGAGATTCATGGACGTAGATAAAAGTGAAGTGTTTACGGAGGTAGGGGGATATGGCAGAGAGGTTGGGGAGAAAAAAGTAAAGAGGGACAAATATTCTGTGATAGAAAATTATTTGACTTTGAGTGATGGGTAGGCAACATAAAAACAATTTATTTGAAACCTATGTACTCTTATTAAACAATATCACCCTGTTAAGTTTAATTTTCTAAATAAAAATATAAAAAATTTATAGTTTGTGTTTTCCTTATTCCTAGCACCTTATATCTTTGAGAAGGAAATATAAACCAGAATCTTATGAAATGACATGGTAAGATAAAAGGTTCCTCTGTTAACTTTATTTTGCCCACTTTTGGAAGGATTTAAGTTCTTAAAGAAACCATTAAAAGTCTCTCTCTCTCTCTCTCTCTCTCTCTCTCTCTCATTGTACTTTATTATACGCATAATTGAAAGAGAAACTCTGTCAAGAGTATGGCCATAGTCAATTTTATCTATACTGGGAAGATGAATAAGGATTTAATTCTTATTTCTGACACATTACATTGAGATTTTGAGTATATCTCTGTGAGTTCAGGTGGAAGGAGTCTAATCTCATGATATTATTTAAGGACAGCTCTATGAATATTAGTGACAAATGGATCTTTTATTTGCCTCAAAAATAATGGTTCAGTTTTATGAAATAAAAAATTACGGATAATGTTTATTCACTACTGTCATATAATAGCTAGCTGTCAGCATGATTCTATGACACCTAGAGTTAGTCATTTCCAGCTGAGAGAGGATCCACACAGCTTCTAATAACTTAAAAAGCTGTAAAATAATATTATGGTTCTTTTCATTGATTTGGTGTGTTTCATATTCTATATGGAATTTTATATTGAAAACTAGCCAAATATTTTTGAATATTTGCATGCCATTTTATTCTTTATACATCTACACATTAAAAATGAATGCAGGCCATGGCCAATTTGATCAGTGGTAGAGCATTGCCAGTGTGTGGATGTCCCAGGTTCAATACCTGGTCAGGGTACACAGGAGAAGCAATCATCTGCTTCTCCACTCCTTCTCCCCTTTCCCCCTCTCTTGCAGCATGGCTTCATGGTTTGAGCAAGTTGGCCCCCGCTCTTAAGATGGCTTAATGGGCCTTTGTCTGAGGTGCTAAAAATAGGTCAGCTGCTGGGCAATAGAGCAATGACCCAAACATGCAGAGTGTCGCTCTTAAAGGGACTTGTCTGGTGGATCCTGAATCTTGGTTGGGGTGCATGCAGGAGTCTGTTTCTCTGCTTCTCCTGCTCTCAATTAAAGAATAAAAAAACACAAATGTAGAAGTACATTGCCAAAATTTTGAAAGGTCTTAACTGTGGTTTTAACTATGAACATAATTTTAACTGTAAAGTTTATTAAGATATTTTTTTAAATCAATCAATGTGCAATTATTTACAAATGTTTCTGTGTTCAGTTTTCTCTTAGTTACTGTGGAGTTATCAATAATATATAGCTCATATCTTTTCCTACCCTTGAGACATTTTCTCTCTAGATGGGGAGAGAGGACAAACTGTAAAGAAAACACTATGTAACAATACTATGTAGCATATGGAACATACTTATTTGTGATTTCACTTTGCAGACAATAAACAATATAGCATTGATTTTAGTATATAGTAATTAAATAAAATAATTTATTTTACTTTTTTATTGTTCTATAACTTTTTGGTATTTTTGCATTCCATTTCTTAAGTTGCATTCTCATTATCTTCTGAACAAGATGAATATTTTAATTTTATTAATTATGTATTATTTTTGAATCACTTTGATTCAAAATTAAAATTTTTTTACTCTCTATTTTTTCTTACAGAGACAGAGAGAGGGATAGATAGAGACAGACTGACAGGAAGGGAGAGAGATGAGAAGCATCAATTTTTCATTGTGGCACTTTAGTTGTTCATTGATTGCATTCTCATATGTACCTTGACCGGTGGCTACAGCAGAGCAAGTGACCCCCTTGCTGAAGCCAGAGACCTTGGGCCCAAGCTGGTGAGCTTTGTTCAAGCCAGATGAACCTAACTCAACCTGGCGACCTCAGGGTCTTGAACCTGGGTCCTCCGCATCCCAGTCTGATGTTCTATCCACTGCGCTACCGTCTGATCAGGCTTATACTTTTAATGTTTTAATAAAAATATAAAAAAACATGCTTGTTAACTTTCTGTATTCAGTAAATGGTAATTTTTTTTATTTGATAACAAATTCAAATGTAAAAATAACAGGCTATTTTTAGAGATTTAAGTAACAAGTACAAATTTAACAGGTATAATAGTAGTTTTGCAAAATAGTTTTTTTTTTACAAAATAACAATTTTATTTATTTTATTATTTGATAGAGACTTTACTTATTTAGTTTTCAATTTTTATTTTATTTTTAATGAAATTTGTTGGGGAGACATTGGTTAAAAAAATTGCATAGGTTTCAATGTACCATTCCATAAGGCTTTATCTGTATACACTGTGCCATGTTTTCACCACCTGATGTCAAGTCTCCTTTTATCACCAAGAATAAATTGAGTATTGAAAAAAAAAGATAAATTGTTGAATTCCAGGGATTTTCAAGCATGACTACAACCAAATTTGAGATCCATTATAGAAAATATTAAAGTGATATTTAATTGGTTGAAATAAAGTCCATAGATATTTTTCAGTTATAAAATTTAGTAATTCTATAATGCCTTTAATGAATTCCCTTTTCATTGTTCTGAAATCGCAATGAAGATGTCAATATTTGTGTAAAAATTTTAAGATTTCACCTTTAATATATATTTTTTTATTATTTTAGCATGACATTGTGAAACTTTCACAAAACTGCCGTTTTATAATAGATCATTGATATACTCTAGTCTAAATCTTCTTTCTTATTTATTATATGAAGTTCATATTTGATATATAATGTATATTACATGTATTAAATACATTAATATATGCATTATATGCATTAATGCACATAATACAAATTTTTAGTACTTTTACATTTTAATTTCAACTCTTTTATTTACATTAACCCTTGAGTCATGCTAAGCTTTTTAATAACTAAACCTCAAACTGACAACTTAAATTATTACTCTTGGTGTATTTCTCTTCCCCATAGCATTTGACTTTCTCCTTTAAGATTCATTTTATATTGCATAATTTCCTGAAAAACTTTGGTGAGACCTACACCAAATGATATATTTTCTTATTTTTTATTCTAACATGCTTACTGAAGCATCAGTATCTTATTTATTTTAATATCAGAACCCATAAATAAATATCTTTGAACTTGACATCAAATTTTAATACTTTAAATTCCACACAGCTAAATTGAAGTACAGTTAGAACTATAGCTCAAAAAAAGTTTTGAATAAAAGTGTGATAGTATCTTTATCTGTACAATAAAGACATATTTCAGTTATAACAAATATTGTATAATTCTCATTTGCTTTAAGATCATTGTTGACTTGTGTGGTTATCAGAATATAAATTTCTCAAGAGAATTACAAAACTTACATTGTCTTCTTTTTCCATAATGCTTTGCACTTAACTAGTCATATAAGTTTTGACAGTGTTGTTTTTGTTTGTTTTTTTGTTTGTTTGCTTTTTGAAGAGAAAGAGAGAGAGAGAAAAGCGGGGAGGGGCAGGAAGTATGAACTCCCTTGCCTTGACCGGGCAAGCCCAGAGTTTTGACCTGGCAACCTCTGTGTTCCAGGTTGACGCTTTATCCATTGCACCAACACAGGTCAAGCTTTGTTAAGTTTTTTCAATAAATATTAGGTTAAAAATCTAAAATTAAAAACTATTTTATGGTATCTCATACTCTTTGTTTTTGATGACATTTTGATAATGTTTTATATTGCAAAATCCTTTCAATATCTTGACTTTTTTTTTCTAAAATATTTCTTTCAGAATTTTAGTGAGATTGTTTCAAACTTAAGTTTGTTTCTGCTTTGAAATTTTTGTTTAGAGTACATTTTATGTATCTTAAAAATATTTTAATGGTATAAACATTGGTTTATTTTCATGAACTCTCCTGTATAACCATGCTAGGAAATAGGGGTGTTAGACACGTTCACTTACTCATTAGTTAAGTAGATTGTTTTGTAATTCTACACCTTGGAATATCTGACTATATTTTCTACATAGAAGTTAAATATGGCACTTTGGAATATATTTTATGCTTTCTTTGATAAGACAACTATACATGACTACTATAGTATCATCACTAATGAAGAGTCTGACAAATCTGTAGCACTGTTTCAAGCATTTGACCCTGTAGATTTACTGTTGAAAGAAGAAGAATTAGTGACATTTAATGTCATCCAGATGTCCTCCACCACTCTTTCTTCTGCAGAATATTTTGCTATCTAACAAGAAGATAGTCCTGGCTTGATAGATCAGTTGTTTAGAGTATCATCCTTATATGCAAAAATTATGGGTTCAATCTGTTGTCAGAGTATATATAGAAACAGATTGATGTTTCTGTCTCTCTCTCACTATATCTTTTCCTCTTTCTTTAAAACCAATAAATAAAAATAAATAAATTAAGGACAGATCTATTCAGTATTTCTGTCAGTGATGGTTGGCCAATGTTACCCAACTACAGATACTTAAATTTGCAGGCCTTTCTTTGTTTAAATACCTTTATAATACTTAGAAGTGTAGTCAAATTGTATCAGTTGGTTATTGCCATAAATAACCACAACATTTCATTGGCATATAAAATATGTATTCATTTGTTATTAATCTATGACAACTGAAATAGCTCCTTCAGCTTCTGTGTGGGTGGATGCTTTACTTAAATCTTATTTCAGCTGAGCTTGGCTAGAGAAGCTTGGCTCCAGTTAGTTTATACTTAAAATGATAGTAGCTACCCCAGAGTAGCTTTTTTTATGATGATGACAATAGAGGAAGACTGAAGCATGGAATATCTTTTGTTGTTTAGACTCAAAACTGATACACTGTCATTTCCACCAATGTTCTTTGTTTATAAAAGTCAAATTGAGTATCAACAAAGTATGGGCACAAATGTGTATATTCCAACTTTAGTGGGAGGGATAGTAAAATGTGTGTATATAGCTTATAAAATTTAAAGATTTTTTTGATGTAAGGACAAAACTAATTTACCCAGATAAATGAAAGTAAGAAATCTATTACTTGCAGCTTCAAATGAGAGAAGACTTCCAGGTAGGGCCAAATAAGAAGTTGTATCTAGATATAAGATACTATATTTTCCCATGTATAAGACACTTCCATGCATAAGACTCCCTTTATTTTGGAGCCCCAAATTTGAAAAATAATGTATTACATAAAGTTATTGAACTCAAGTTTTATTCATCGTTAAACAATGAGCACAAAGACAACAAGTGTGAAAAAGCGGGAAATGCAAGTAAAAAAAAAATCTACAACCACTGTATAAGACTCACCCAGTTTTTAGATTCCAAAATTTTCAAAAAAGGGCGCATCTTATAGATGGGGTGATAT
Source organism: Rhynchonycteris naso (assembly GCA_037038555.1). Lineage (NCBI taxonomy): Eukaryota > Metazoa > Chordata > Mammalia > Chiroptera > Emballonuridae > Rhynchonycteris > Rhynchonycteris naso. The sequence continues at coordinate 40,763,192 of CM072997.1, read as the reverse complement.
AGTAATAATAGCAAGTTGTAGCCATAAGAGACAGTTTATATATAACAAAATGGGTGAGTTGACCTATGATTCCTTTGGATTGGCTAAACTGAATAATTTATTAAACTCTACAGCATAAAGACTGTCACTGGTTGTCTGATACCTGACTCTAGAGCAATTAGGGAAGATGTATAGCAGACAGGACTGTGAGAATGCAAAGAGGGAACAGTTGGGGCTGTGAACTTAAATCAATTGCTAAAAAAAATAAAAAATAAAAATAAAAAAACCTAACTGGATTCTAGCCCAGGTCTCAAAACTCTGTTAAGACAACTTTTAAATAAACAAACAACAAGCCATATATTGATCCCCATGAAGTTTTGACAAGCGTTTTGAGCTTCATTATTTTTGGTAATTTGGGTGGTTATAAAGAAGTGAAGACTACCACAGATTATAGTTTACATTGTCCTAAACAACATAGAAAGTTGTGGGACTGAAAAAGTGTGTTTCATCAGAAAGCCAGGGCTATAATACATTAAGATGAGATTTGTCATATTTAAAGTTAGGAAAGGGCAATGGAAAATATTTTTAAAGTTGATTTAATGTGAGTTTTCCAAGGGACCTTGAATTAATCAAGAAAGATTAAGTCCTGGGACAAGATCCAGACCCAGTTAGTAAGCTATTTGTCATTTTCTAACTTATATAAGAGTGGTTTGTTTGTTTTTTATGCACCCATTAAGTTTCTCAAATTAAACTAGCTTCTTCATACCTATCTTGGAGATAAAAGTTCTGTTGAATGCTATTTAAAGAGCCCATTATGTATTCCTAGAGGGGAAATGTGTGCCTTGGTCACTATTAATAATACCTGACACTCCAAAATCAACCTACTAAAGCCTTGTATTATGGCTTTATTATACATAGAGCTATATTTATAACTCTGACTTCTATTTTGAATTCCTTGAAGCAAGGGGTCTCAGAACTTTATCCCCAAAAGAAGAACTTTTAGGCAACGACCTACAATTGTATAAAAATGTGTAGATAAAGTCATTTGCTGACATCCACTCTTAAGATGACTACTTGAAGTTTGGCCAAGTACACTGATCTTTTGGCCTATTCTTTATCAGCGCAAGAATGGAAAGTGGAAACATTCTTCTGTGCTTTATTGCTTATGATACTATCAAAGCCACCTGTACACCCCACAAATTTCATTGCTGTTTACTCAGTTATTCTAAAGGGGTTCCCTAAATAGCCAAGGGGTCTTGGACACAGGAGAGACCAGATCTGTGCTGAATTTGTGGGATATTGCTCCTGCGTCCAAAAGCATAATGGGTAACTCAGTATGAAATGTCACAAGCTAAGGATCTATAATAATATCTGTTTCTAGGAAGCCAGTGGTTAGTCCTCAATATCCACTCTAATGGTACAGGATGAGCAAAAGTAGGTTTATAGTTATTTGTATAAAAATAATACTATAATTAATAAATAATAATACAATGATAAACTCTGTGTTTCATGTATTTACAACTGTAAACCTCCTTTTTCCCCATCCTGTATATATAGCACAATGATCATTAAGGCAGTTTCTTTCACTGAAAGCCCTTGAGAAAATTTTTGGCCATCATAGGTAGTCCAGAGACTCCCGGAGGCATTAGAGAAGGTTGCTAAAACCTCTGTAGTGAAGAAGTCCCTGAGGGCATTAACAGGAGTTCCTAATGATTTTTAATTTAAACAGATTCTAGATCCTTATTTTTGGAGAGTGCTCTATTTAAGATGAGGTGATTTATAAGTACTTGCCATCAGTGAAATTAAGTAAAAATTGTAAATGAAAAATATGTTGCCTCCCAAATAAAAAGGACTAAAAGAGATTAGATGCATGTCCTCAATGAGTATGTCAAATGAATTCCTTGGAGGAGAATGTCATCAATGTAAGGTCATACCTGTGCCCCTGAAGAAAAGAGGACATAATAAAGAACTTAAATGCCAAGAAGGTGTGTATGATGGCAAAGCTGTTGTGATACTCCATAGGTAGTCTAGTAAAAATAATATTTTTCCCTTTCTGAGGTAAAGGCAAACTGCAGAGGCTATTGAAAAAGCATTGGAGAGAACATATCAGCTGAATCTATAATAGCAAAATATTTACCTGTTTCTGATTGGATGGAGGTGGTAATTTTAACAATAATATTGGGTGGTGGATGCAAGTCCTTAATGATTAAGGTCACAGCTTTAAGTTTGTAATAATTCTAGTGAAGTACTACTTATTCATTTCAGGTTTAACAACACGCAAATTCAAGCTGTCAAAAGGAAACAGTAGGGACAATCATCTGTTCATTATTTAGATCTCATATAAAGTTTCAATTCTTGAAGTACCTATTTTAACTTATATTGGGCCATGTTAGCTATTTTAAATGGTGGTCCATAGGATCCTATTTTCTCAAGCCATTTTGTAAGTATCAAAACTAATTTTAATTTAATATTCATTGAGTCAGTGTTTATAGGTTTATTTTCAGGCAAGGAGTATAATGACTGAAATTTAGGCTAGGTTAAAATTATGGTAAAACATACCTGTTTTTACTCTCATATTTATTTTTCTAAGGTTAGAAAAGACAGTATTCTTAAATTAGTGGCATCTGCAGAAATATTTATAATTTGAGCCTATGAAGCTTTGCCAGTTGGTGTATTTCGACAAATGTTAATTCTGAACCTATATTGTAGAGGTACAAAAACCTATCAGCCCTATTTTAATCTTTCTGTTATATAAATTCCTTTTATTTTTAGGTGACAAGAGGGGAGATAGTGAGGCAGACTCCCACATGTGCCCCAACTGAGATCCACCCTGCAACCCAGTGTAGGGCCAATGCTTGATTACTGAGCTATTTTTAGTGTCTGAGGCTGATGTGCTCCAAGAGAGCTACCTTAGGTGCCCAGGTATTATGCTTAAACCAATTGAGCTACTGGTTACAGGAGTGGATAAGTGAGAGAAGGAGGATAGGGAGGAAAGGAGAAGCAGACAGTCACTTCTCCTGTGTGCTCTGACCAGAAATCAAACCTAGGATGTCCATATACAGGGTCAACACTATCCACGGAGCACCAGCCAAGGCCATATAAATTTTCTTATAAATTTTATATCTCAGATTGGTTCGAAATAAACTTTTCAAGTTTGTAATTAGTTAGTATATATTACTTTTCATTCCTTTTTGTCTTATTTTGGGTTTATAGCTGCTTGAAGCTCCAAATTTTTAGTTTCCGTCTCTGCTTGATAACTATTGGGCTTCAAGATAGTTATAAAAATTGGCGGGTAGCTGTCCCATAAGCAGCTTTTCCTAGTTTTAGTGCTTCCCAGAATGCTGTTATCTACAGCTCCAAAGAACTGCAGGCTGCCAGGCAAGCCCACAAGTGGAGTTGTAGGGGAGGCAGCTTATGTACAAGAAGTTGGGTGGATTTAGCTAAGTTTTCGAAAACTCTTTGTGAATAAGGTTATCTCCTGGGCTTCAGGACATAAAGGTGTCTCTAATTATCTGATAATTGACCTTGGAGTGATTAGAACAGATGCATATTGGACATGAGTGTTAGAGCATAAAAGTGAAGTAGTTAATCAGCTGTTTAAGTAGGGGAGCTGACGGGTTCCGAGTCAAAACCAAAAACACGAGTCAAACAGAATTTAAAAAACAAACAAACAAACTATATTACATTGAGGTAGGAGTCAATAACAATCTATTAAATACAAGTGCCATTACTTCTAAAGTTCTTTTTATTGAATACATTACGATCAAGGCTGAATTGTGTGTGCAGTATGTATGTATGTGTGTGTTTAAAATTTATAAAATAGTCACTGAATAGCTACTATGTAATATGAACTATGTGAGATACAAAGCTAAATACAAAGACTACATTACATTGAGTTCTTGTGGTTTTACATAGGTCTTTTGAACATATCTTAATTGTTAAATGTTGTATATGCTATTAAATGAATAACAGACTTTAAATATATATAATTATTTAAAAACATAGCTCAAATGACAACAGTAATATGCTTCCAAGAATGCATTCTTTTTGGCGTTTTTTCCCCATTTTTACTTTTTAAAATTATTATATTTAGTTTTTCACCTCAGGCAAATATCATCCTGGTAGACTTGCAATCAGATCTTTATGTTCTTGCAATTTATAAAGTTCTAAATATTTGGCAATTTGGAGAGCAAATATTATCTATTTTATTAAATTACAATGAGCGGATTAATGTAAATTTATTTTTGCCATAATAATCAAAATGACTTTGTTGTTATTCTTTTCAATTCAGAATTTTTACTTTATTAAGTTTTCTTTACTAGACTACATTAAAAATCTAGTCATTTACTGAACGAACATAATTGAAGACTATACTATTACATGTACCTATGTTCATTTATTATCAAAACCACATAAAGTTTATTGGATGAATTTATTTTATTTTCAAAGTAGAAAACATGGGGAAAAGACTTCCTTTACTATATCTTATTTCACATGAGCCATGTATTCCTTCAACTCTATCACAAACAATGCATTATATTTTTAATCAAACATCACATTACTAGTAATTTTGGAAAGTATTCTGATTGATACATCTGTTCTCAATATCTTACCGAATTTTCCACTTTTAAATAAGATGTTAAATTGAGCAAATATCAACCCAAATGAAGCATTTATGTGTGTACTGTAAAGGAAAAGCATGGCAAATTTGCAATTCTAGTTACCCTTCACTACGTAGGTCTAAGAATACTTGCAAAAATGCTTAGAGATGGAGAGATAAGGATGTGATGCCAAGATCCTTCCTAAAAGAAAAGGCCTAGTGGAAGTTCTACAGCAATAAAGGTTGAGTCCTAATTAGACTCTTTCTACTATACATAGTTAGTATTATTTTTGTTTTATTTTACCTGTTTATAAACCTGGTCTTTAGGTTGCCATCAGTTTTTGAATTTCTAACATTATTCCAAAAAAAAAAGCTTCTGCCGCTTAGTCTAGGTAAAGTCAACTTTCTTTCTTGCAATTATATTTGATACAGAGACATATAACATAAAAAAGAAATGGGAGAAGAAGATTATTTGATGTTTGTATCAGTCTGAGCTTTTTATGTTTTACGGTGAGAAGTCTTCACTTTTAACCTAAAGTTTTATAATATCATACCCCCTTCAAACACTATAGCCCTGAGGAAAAGGATAAAACAATGATATCTTTGAATTTTCAAGCCAATATGATGAAAATTGTAACTGACAATTCTAATTTTATTGTTTGGGAATGTATAAATCTCTTTATAAGTTTGCTTTCATTACCAATGCATTCGTTGGCAAAATATGTTTTGATTTTGTTTAATACATATAAAGTCTATAGGTGTATGTGTGTGTATAAATACACAAATGCTTTTAGTTGAACATTTTTCTAATTTTGAAAACGTTTTTCTGGCTTATGCCTATGGATTAAAATGCTTGTTACTTTTGTTTTTGTTTTTACTTAGAACAAAAGTTACTAAAAAGTATCATTAAGTTGTGCATTGATGGAACAAATGGAGCTACACATGTTGCTATCCAGGAAACATTTAAAATAGAAAATCTAGCTCACTTTCCAATAATTTTTTTTTCTTTTTAATAGTAAACAAGTTCATTTTCAGTATTACACAAGCCAAAACACATAACTCACATGTTAAAAACTGGAGACAGAAAGCATTTAAAATGTGAAAAATCTGAAATTAGAATACGTTTTATTTCATTTTCCTGAACGTGTCAAAATACATAATGAATTTTCAAGTTTAGTCAATTATGTTGAGATTTTTGCCCATTAAACATTTCAGTTTATTTATTACAAGTATATGATCACTCAATCACTCATTTATTCACCAATTATTATAAAAAATTATTTTGGATGAGTTTCTCACTATTTTTCTAGCTTAATTTCAAAAGAATTCATCTTCACCAGAAATGAAATATATTAGCACAGAGCAAGCTTAAAATTAAGAAATGTTTTTAAGAATTATAAAGTGTTAGTCAATCACAAACTTTAATGATCCAAGGGATTAAGTGCAGAGAAAGTAAAAGACAGATGACCTGGAAAAGTGAAAAATAATAATATTTAGGGGAACAATTCCATCTATTTTTAGCTGCCCTTGAAAACCCACTCTTCTGTTTTTGCCATAAGTAATAGCCTAGAGACTTTATTCTTTGTTTTTTCTTTTTCTTCAAAAACAAGACTGATTATCTATTATATAATTCCTATTGTCTTACAATTTCATTACTTGAGGTCTAGCAGATAAGTAAATCTTATAATTGTAGCTTAAAATGTTCTAGTTATAACACCTTAGAGTAGGGGTCCCTAAACTATGACCTGTGGGCCACATGCGGCCGCCTGAGGCCATTTATCCAGCCCCACCGCACTTCTGGAAGGGGCACCTCTTTCATTGATGGTCAGTGAGAGGAGCACAGGATGCATCCGCACCCATAGTTCCCATTGAAATACTGGTCAGTTTGTTGATTTAAATTTACTTGTTTTTTATTTTAAATATTGTATTTGTTCCCGGTTTTTTTTGTTTGTTTGGTTGTTTTTTTTGTTTGTTTTTTTACTTTAAAATAATATATGTGCAGGGTGCATAGAGATTTGTTCATAGTTTTTTTGTTTATAGTCTGGCTCTCCAACGGTCTGAGGGACAGTGAACTGGCCACCTGTGTAAAAAGTTTGGGGACCCCTGCCTTAAGGAGTACATTAATTAATCACATTTATTTATTTAAATACATCACACACATCCTTAAAAGATTTTTAACAACCCTTTTTAACTGAAATATTTTATTTTAATTTTAATTTTTAATTGAATTTATTGAAGGCACACTAGTTAAAAAAAAAGTTGTACAGGTTTCGGTGCACAGTTCTATAACACATCACTATTTACTGGATTGACCATCCCTAGTTTGGTCTTCAATAACAGTAGTTGTCTAGGGCTGTATCAAAACATATTGTTTATAACAAATGATAGAGCTATATCTAAAACTAAAGGACCAAGCTTAACTGCTGATGTTACTATTTTAAATATATTGAATAAATTTTAAGGAGAAAAATCTATATATAAATACATTTTTATAATATATATATATATATATATATATATATATATATATATATATAATATGCATCCTGCAATACATATTTACATAAAGATGTATTTTGTGTGTTTACATACATGTATATGAAATATAATCATTTCATTATTCCATGTATTTTCAGTCTACTTAAAATATTTGCTGTAGCCCTGGTCCCTTGGCTCAGTGTTAGAGCAAGAGCCCGGTGTGTGGAATTCCCGGGTTTGATTCCTGGCCACAGCACACAGGAGAAGTGCCCATCTGCTTTTCCACCTTTCCCCTCTCCTTTCTCTCTATCTCTCTCTTTGTCCCCTGCCGCCAAAGCTCCATTGCAACCATAATGGCCCCAGAAATGAGGATGGTTCCGTGACCTCTGCCTCAGACACTAGAATAGCTTCGCAAGGAAGCAAAGCCCCAAATGAGCAGAGCATTGCCCTCTAGTGATTTTGCCAGGTGGATGCCATTTGGGCATATGCAAGAGTCTGTCTCTCTGCCTCCCCACTTCTCACTTCAGAAAAATTCCAAAAAAAAATATTTGCTGTAGTTCATATTTATATTGAGAATTAAATATTTAGATTAAAAAATATTTCTTTCTACTAATCATATCACATACTTGATTCTACTCAGGTAAATTTAAATGTAATATAAATGTTTAAAAATAATTTTATTTAAATGAGACAAATGAAATTAAGTCTCCTTGTCTCAATAGATACATGCTTTTAAACATTTATTTTTCATTGAAGTGAGAGATAGAAAAGAGAGAAGCATCAATACTGTTTCACTTAGTTGTTCCATTTTTGTGTACTCTTTGATTGCTTCTCAAACGTGTCATGAGCAAGGTCAAACTAATCACCTCTGCATGTTGGATGGATGCTTTATCCACTGAGCCATTTGTCCAGGGCTTGTTCCTGTTTTATATGTTTTTTAAAATTAATAAACAAATTTCTAAGTTTTGATATTCATGAATAATATTGAATGTTTCATTATCTAATTTATTTTACACTAGCTGTACCCAGCCACGTGTTGCTGTGGCTCAGTCTGGTTAAAAGAAAAAGAAAGAAAAGAGAAAGCACATGTTTCTAATATGTTTAATTTCACAATGCTTGTAGGTATCCAATATATTTTGTTGTTCAATTGTTTGTGCAGATTTGAGATTGCCTGGTTTGCAGACTATATAACACACAACATATAATTGTATATGTGAGAAGCAATTTGTGTCTAGATCTAAACTGCACAATTCTAAAGATTGGTACTGAGCTTTGTTGATGGTGATTGCAAACGCCAACCAATTTGGAAATTGCAATCTCTTAAATTGAAATGTCATATTGTTGGAACCATAGGAATGTGAGGAATGAGGATAACTTCACCTTTGAAAGGTTCTGTCAAGATTGTTCCTTCTACGACATTGCTTATTAATTTTTTTACTGCAAGCCATGTGCCGTTGCAAAGCTTTGGCTGATAATATTTTGCAACGTGATAATTGGCATGCCAATATTCAATTGCAGTACATGCAGTGGCATCCCTGGCAAATTGAGTGAATTCAAAAATTCTGTTGGATAATTAACCAATTCATCTGCTTCCACAACAGTGTTGATGGGCTTGTATGTCACTGACTCACTTTAAATGTTATACTGAATAATATTGTTAACTTCTTAGATATCTTTGTTCTTAGTCCCAAGAATAGCTGGTTCACTCAGCCAACTGTGATTCTTATAATTGCTTTGAATATTGGGAAATACTTTTTCAACCAATTCTTCTTTTGACGTCACTAAATTGCAGAAGTTACGAGGTAATAAAATTTTTCCTGAGGTCAGATCAAGCAGCCCCTTTCTGTTCCCATTTTCCAGCAATTGATGTGATAATATCTTAGCTGATCAATTGTTTTTCAGCTGGACACACATATTTGTAGTTAATTTTAACGTCTTTACGTATTGCCACAAAGTAGAGTATTTCAGGCAAGCATTTATTTCATCCGCTGGTGTCAATCGAGAAATTACAGGTAATGTTTGCCTAAAATCTCCTGCAAGCAATATTATTGCATTTCCAAATGGTCTGATGTTTCCATGCAAATTTTGCCATGATCAATCAAGAGCCTCAAGCAATTTTTTGTGTGCCATTGTGCATTCATCCAAACTATAAGTTTGCATTTCTGCAATACTTTTCTTAGGCTGGATGCTTTGGAAATGTTGCACTTGGGAGTTTCAATGAATTGCATGTTCAATGTAAATTTCAAAGCGGAATGAGCAATTCTTTCACCTGGTTGCAATGTTGCAGCTATTCTGGATGATGTAAGAGTAAGGCTAAGTCATTTTGGGATAGAAACACGTGTGTATTCCAGTGCAATGTTGTGTCAAAATTTCAAGCAATTGGTGGAGAACTTTCGGAGATTTAAGATTTTGAACAAAAAACATTTACATTTTTATTTATATAGATGTAAATAGTTCACTGCAGATCAACTATGTTTGTTTTATATGAGTTGCTAAGTGTTTATTTTATTCTAACTAGATATAAAAATATCACAAAACTTTGTCACAAGGTTTTTATTTTTTATTTTAATACAAAACTTAGAGAAGTCTTAAAAAAAAAGAGATTCGTAATGTGGTGGTGGGTGGAAGAAATGGGAATTTATAAAAAAATCCTCAAATATCAGCCTTGGAGGAAAAAAAGGTTTAAGATAATATAGTTTTGCCTGACCAGGTAGTGGTGCAGTGGATAGAGTGTTGACCTAGTACCCTAAGGACTGAGGTTTGAAACTTTGAGGTCACTGTCTTGAGTGCAGGCATATCCAACTTGAGCGTGGGCTCACTGGCTAGAGTGTGAGGTCACTGGCTTGAGCATAATATCATAGACATGACCCCATAGTAGCTGGTTTGAGTCCAAATGTCACTGGCTTGAGTCTAACGTCTCTGGCTTGAAGAAGGGGTCATTGGCTCAGCTGGAGTCCCTTGGTCAGGGTACCTATGAGAAAGCAGTCAATGAGCAACTAAAATACCACAACCAACGGTGGGATTAAAATAACTTAACAACTGGTTCTCTGCCTTAATGACCATTTAAGTATAAAAAAGCGATATACAGAAAGGTATTTTTTCATTATATTTATTTAATACTTAAATAAGAACAATAAAAGAGATATACAAAACTAGATTAGGTTATAAGAGTTTTAAAATATTAATGAAAACATATAAAAACAATAAAATTTTTATTTAAGATATTTTCATATTTCTTCTTGATTTGTGTCCTCACTTGCAATTTTTTCACTTATGTACACAATGGACATTGCTAAAGGTGCTTAGAATATAGTGTTGCCCAGATGAACAATTAAAAAAGAGTAAGAAATGTAAAAATGTGATTTCCATATTGTGCAGCTGCCCATGCACCCACGTTAGAGAGAACCCTGATTACAAGTGCCAATTTAACAACTGGCTCACCGAACCCAACAAACAATTAGGTATCAGGTCTGCTGAACCAGTGCAAACCAGCTGAATTCAACCACTGGCTGCAACTACAAAGTTGATGCTTCTTATTTCTCTCCCTTCCTGTCTGGCTTTCTTTGTCTGTCTCTCTCTCCCTAGCAAAATAAATAAATAAATAAATAAAATAAAAAGAAAAGAAAAAAAGAGAGAGAGAGAAAGAAAGATAATATAGTCCTATAGTCCTGTGCAATTTCATAACTTTAAATATCTAATCTTAATGATAGCTATTTTTGTGAGAACCAGAGTATTGACATACATAGGTATGGATTTCATTATTGACTGAAAAAATATGTTGTTATTACTACTCTAAATTAAAAAAAAAAACTAACCTTCATTGTTTTGTGTATCTCAATCACTATGATAGACAGTTAGCTAAAATTACCTCATATAATCATTATAATGAATCTATATTTATTATCAATTTTCATATGAAGAAATTAAATCACTTAGAGATTAAGACATTATCTTCAATCACACACATATTTTACTATGAGCACCAGGACTTGAACTATGGCACTTTGATTCCAGAGAAGCTTTTATTTCTGTGAATTTTAATACAAGTATGTTGGGAGAAAATAATCATAGTACTTATACTTGCATAAATAAGTAATATTTGTAGAAGATTCTAGCTACATAATAGAAAAGTTCAACAAAAATATGTCTTACACTTGAAACTAATAAGACCAATATAAGATTGTATACTAATTATACTAAAGTAAAATAATAAATTAAAAAATAGAATCTTGTACAAGTACCATAATATTAGGAGGGGGTGGAGAAGGCTCCAAGGAAAGAGCTGACAAACATCCAAAATCACTGCAGAATTGTCAGCAAAGGCAGCAACACATATTCACTTGCTCCTACCAGTGGTTAGATGCTCATGTTGGCAGCCTAAAATTTGACTTATTCACACTGCCACTAATGAGAGTACCAATGCCCTCTATGCACTAGGGCGCCATTGATAAGCCAGATGTTTCTGCTTTTCTTCTTACCACCTAATACAGAACCAGCCTCTTCATTCATTTTCTTCCAATTTATGCCTAAATGTTTTATCTTAGCTCTATGGTGATTAGGGTTTCCTGTTTCTTCTTTACGGTATTGGAATTTATTAATCTTGCTATTCCTTCAAAGATTAGAAGAATATTCATAAAGTATTAAACTATCATAAAACTTGAACAATTCAACATTAACATTGAAGAACTCTGTTTTGTATTTTAGGTAGCTACTTTTGTAGCTGTTTCAATCCTGTTTCTACTCTTGGATGTACATGTTTATTATGTCTGCAGATTCCCCACTGATGGCTTTTCTTTATCTTTTATAGTCAATATAGTACTATATATAGCAATTAATAAAAAAACTATGTAATAAAATATCAAAATTGGTGATTGTGTGTTTTGTTGGTATTACACAGAACACTAATATCTAGGGACTAGATTATTCCATGACAAATAATTAGAGACATTAAATGATAATATTATTTGAGTATATTCAAATAACCATGGACAAAGAGGTAATAAAAAAGGTTCTTTATTATATAATTCAATATATATTATGTAATTTTTCTAACTAGGAGCACACTAGAAGCAGATCCATTTACTATATATAAAAGACAGCAGTAACCAAGATAATTTTTTTTCCTTATCTAGTATTACAGAAAGGAAAGTTTCAATTCATGTTAAAGTTGCATCAAAAATTCAATTTTAAACATAGTGATAAAGTAGGTTTTTAATGGAGAAGAAGTAGGCAGAGCACATATATACAATTGTTTATTTAAAATATTAATTTTATATTATTTGCAAGTATTTGATCAACAGAGATACCTATGGGCCAGTGAGAGTCAACCTGGTCCCAACCACCCACTAGTGGGTATTTCAGCTTTCATGGTGGGTGGTAGTGGAGCAACCAAAGTATAAATAAAAGGATAGATTTAACTATAGTAAGTTGTTTTATAAAGATTTATCCTGCCAAACTTAGCAAAAATCTGATATAAAGTATTTGGTAAGTAATTATTATTATATGCTTTAACTTGCTGTAACTCTGCTTTATAAATTTTATAAAGTTAATATCCTACTTTATAAATCACCATTACTGTGGAACTGGTGGGTAGTTAGAAAATTTTACTACTGACAGAGATACAAAAGTGGGTAGGTATAAAAAGGTTGACTACCCCTGCTATAGGCTGTCTTAGCAGGTAGGATATTTTTTTTGCATAATAAGGTAGTACTAAAGCTAATGATTTTATATTATGAACTGCTTTTTAAAACACACAGCTTAAGTTAAACAAGCAACAAAAACTCAGGATCTACTTCTATCAGACTTATGATTCATCTCTCTGTATGTATTGTGCTTCAATCTTAAAATATAGAATAATAAAGAACTATCTTTAATAATAAAAAACACTGGATTATTGAAGAAACTCAGTTGCTTTGAGTTATCTAAGTTTTTGAGAAAATATGCATAAAGTATAATAACTTAAGTATTGCTTCTGATTTTAGCTATATATGATCACTGGAGATATGGCTGATAGACATTAACTCAATAATACCCTAAAGACAATCCCCATCTTAGAACAAACCATTAAATTTGAGAATTAAATAAAATGAAAGGTGTTTCCTAGGTTTTTTTTCTAAAGAGCTCAGCAGAGACAACTATTCATAGATCTTTATTGATGACTCACATGTGAAGTAAATTCTTCTAAACATGAATGGTGACTCTTGTCTACCATTTCCACATATGAACAGAATGTTTGCTCCAGGAAAGCTATTTTTCCCATGACATCTCTTGTAATAAACATGGAGACAGTTCTTTAATAATATTCTTAGAGAAAGGCATTTCAGTGTTTGCAGAGTGGTACTCAGTCAGAACACACAGTAGACCATTGCTTCCCTCTTATTCTAGAGCAAACAGTGGCCAAGTTTCCTGGATTTCAAATGTGTGGAACAGGTCTCTTGCCTCCTGTGGTAAACTGATCCTCAAAGTGGGTTTCAGTATTCTAGATCTAGCCAAAATAAGCTTGTCAGAAAACTATTGCTTAAAATAATCTTTAACAAGAAGGCAGAATAAATGTGGGTTTTGGCTTTATATTTATAGCATTTAAGTCATTTTGCTACTACTCTCTTGAAAGCTGGGTGTCTGAATGTCAGGACACTGCACACACCCCCGAAAACAAGTTTTACATTTTCAATGTTGCATAATAAGCCTAGAGCCACTCTAAGCCTCATTAATAAAAACTTAACAGTACAACAATAACAAGGAGGAAATGCCAATGAAGCATAAATTTGTTGAGACTAAATTATTTCTCACCCCAGCTGGCTTGTTGCATTTGACATTTTGTGAAATCAGCCAAAATGAAGAAGAAGAAGAAAAAAAAAACTCCTGGAGGGGTCTTTGACGTCATACTGTTGAGAATCTTTAGGGACAGCTGAGATTCCTGAAAAGTTCTAAAAGTGAATTAGGATAGCAGTTCTTGTGATCAGTGTTTATGGTAAACTTCTTATTCTCCATATTCATGAATCACAGGATTATTCTTATCGCAGCAAAAAGTGGCAGGAGGCAGGCCGAGGGAAAGAGACCATCAGGCATCCTAGAGTGCACAGTCTCTTCTTATATCTCTTGGTGCCCTATGTTTGCTTTACTTGGGCTAAGCACAACATTCTGCTTGGGAAAAAAAGCTGGAGAAAACAAAGGTGTTTTTTTTCCCAATATTATGTTTTGCTTTGATAAGCCCTGAGGTATCTGAGGGGAATCCAGTACAAATGGGATAAGGTCGTTCATTTTTGCTGTGTGTAAATATAATTTAAATATCAATTTCCACAGCGTATATTTTTCTGAGTGTAGGCTATTGGAGGACTAATGGTAAAGCAATCTTCAAAATCAACTAATTGCCTTACCAGGCAGTTGCGCAGTGGCTAACGCGTCAAAATGGGACACCTAGAAGACACAGGTGCAAAACTCCAAGGTCCCCGGCTTGAGCATGGGCTCACAGGTTTGAGCGCTGGCTCACCAGTTTGAGTGTGGGGTCTCTAGCTTGAGCATGGAATCATAGACATGACCCCATGGTCGCTGGTTTAAACCCAAGGTCACTGGCTTGAGCAAGGGGACACTCACTCTGTTGGAACCCCCTGGTCAAGGCACATATGAGAAAGAAATCAATGAACAAGCAATTTATAAACAACTAAAATGCTGCAAAGAAGAATTGAAGCTTCTCTCTCCTTCCCTGTCTGTCTTTCCCTCTTTCTCCCTCTCTCTGACTCTCTCTGTCTCTGTCAAAAAAAAAAAAAAAAAAAATCAACTAATCAAGGAAAGTGTTCTCAGTATTCTGGCATGCCTTGTTGATTGAATTTATATTTGATGAATACACTCTGGAAAAGACAACCTTTAACTTATGGATGGACAAACCCAAAAGAGCAAAATTAAAAGCTTTGGCTAAGTTTTTATATTTTCTGTGTGATTGCAATGAAAACATCCTGCTTTCTTTTTGGCATAAACAATTATATAGTATTCCAAATTTCTGTTTAGAATGAAAGCCAATTCTTAGCTACCTTTGAATAGATCTAAAATTCTAATGGACAATGTCTAACTTTTTTGGGTATACTTGTATATGTTTCTCAGAGACTTTCAAAATTTATGCAAATTTAATTAGTATATGTTGATCAATTAGACTCCCTCAAAAACACTAATTTCTTAAAGTTTATATACTGAGGGTTATACATTCAACATATTTAATTAGACATATTGATAATTTCTCAATATAATGCCTTCATCTTAACAGAATTATCTTTGCGATTTTATTAAAACATTTATTTATTTATTTATTTATTTATTTTCTTCTTTAACAAGTGAGAAGAGGGGAGATAGAGACTACCACATGTGCCCTTATGGGTATCCACCTGACAACCCCTGTCTGGGGCTGATGCTCTGCCTATCTGGGGCCATACTCAAAACTGAGCTATTTTTAGCACCTGAGGCAGAGGCTCCATGGAGGTATCCTCAGCACCCAGGACCAATGTACGTGAATCTATTGAGCCATGACTGCAGGAGGGAAAGAGATAAAGAGACAAGAAGGGTAGAGGTAGGGGTAGATAAGCAGATGGTCACTTTTTCTGTGTCCCTTGACCAGAAATTGAACCCGGGATTCACACACTGAGCTGATGCTCTAACAGTAATTCAATCAGCCAGGGCCTCAAAACATTTATGGTTTTAATTTATAGTTATTCCAGCATTAATTGTATAATGTGATCATTTTTATTTATATAAAGAGGCTTAACTTGGAAAACTAATGTTAGTTCCTTGCATTTATATATTTTCTACTCAATTTCTATGATATACATATAATTATGATAAGTATAAAAAATAAAGATTTTCAAGCAGCAAATATATGAGTTGCTCACATATTATACAGATAAAATGTTCATCTCACAAAGCAGGATGTTGAGTAAAATTAATGTTTTTGGTTGAAAGATCACTGAATTGTAGAGAGCAAGGTTTCTTGTTTCTAGTCTACCTTTAATAGCTATGAAAAATTATTTATTTATTTATATATATATTTTTTTTAGGTGAAAAGAGGTTAGATAGTGAGGCAGATTTCCACATGTGCCCCAACTGGGACCCACCTAGCAAACCTATCTGGGGCCAATGCTTGAATACTGCTTGAGTACCGAGATATTATTATATCATTAGTTCCTGAGGCTGACATGCTTGGACCAATTGAACTATTCTCAGTGTTTGCGGCCATGCTTGAACCAATTGAGCCAAAGGCTATGGGAGAGAAAAAGGGAAAGAAGTGGCAGGAGGGGAGCAGAAATAAACGGTTGATTTCTCTTGTGTTCCCTGACCAGGAATCTAACCCAGGACATCCACACACCAGTCCAATTCTCTCTCCACTAACCACCACTATGAGGCTTTCTGTGAGTCACTTAACTCTATTTGTCTTCTGTGCTTTTTTATCTCTAAAATGAGGGTATACTCTTAGCTTTTGTTTTCTAAAAAACGTTACAAAAATTACATATGGAGGCTTTTATGAACTGTAAAGTTCTGTTTATATGTAACAGGTTAATGTTATGATCACTGAGTTGCATCTAACTCCAAGGTTTTGGAACACTGATCTGTGACTTTATGCTTTCATATTGTATACAAGGCACTATCTACCATGTATTTAGTATTTGTGATTGTTGATTCTATACTGAATTTATTTTAGCATCATAATGAACATGTGCTTTCATGTTGGGCTTCTCTTATCGGATTATTCCATTGTTTAATAGAGAGCTTTTCTAGAGTTATCTGTGGCCACACAGGAAAAGCAATCATCTGCTTCTCCACTTTTTCTCTCTCTTCCACTCCTGCAGGAATAGCTTGAATGGTTTGAGCAAATGAGGATGGCTCCATAGCATTTACCTCAGGTGTTAAAATAGCTTGGTTATTGAGCAACAGAGCTGTGGCCTGGGGTGAGCAAAGCATGGTCTGTAAGGGCTTACTGGATGAATCCCAGTTGGGCCAGGAGTTTGTCTCTACAACCCCACCCCTCACTTAATAAAAAAT
Source organism: Rhynchonycteris naso (assembly GCA_037038555.1). Lineage (NCBI taxonomy): Eukaryota > Metazoa > Chordata > Mammalia > Chiroptera > Emballonuridae > Rhynchonycteris > Rhynchonycteris naso. Next base: position 40,746,112 of record CM072997.1, on the reverse strand, counting down.
TTTTATTTTAATTTCAAGAAAACAGAACAAAAGTTTTTAAAATGTTGAGGTAAATTTTAAAACTTATCTACAATAGCAGTTTGACTGTTATTATTTTAATTCTCTTTTGTTGACATTCATATTAAACCTAAGTATATGCATGATTTTATTTTATTCTAATGAAAATATTTTCAGTCTTGATGAAGGCCAATTACTGCTTTGGAAAATTCATAAAACATTTTTAGTTTTTGTTCTGTTTTGTTTCATCAAAAACAGTTTGCTTGAGTGCATCCATTTAGTCTCAGTTTTGGGAATAATATTTCTTTCCTGTAAAAGGATCATTTGAAAATGGATGTCAAAGTTAGTAAAGATTCTGGAAATAAGTTAAATATATAAAAATTATTCTCAGATATAACATAAATAACCATATAAAATGCAGATGGGGTCACCAGTCAAAACCTTGTGCTTACCTGTTCAAGGCATAGATGGAAGTTGATGCTTCCTGCCCCTCCCCCATTCTCTTTTTCTCTTCTTTAAACTGACAAATAAATAAAAATAAAAAAAGAAAAAGCCTTCCATGGCCACTATAAAACAAAATCACAGAGAAGAAGAACACAAAAATATATGTAAAGTAGTATAAAAAAACCATAAAGAATATTTCAAAAATAAATGTGTAGATATAATGACTTAAAAACTATTCAAATCTAAAAAACATATCTTAAATTAAAAAGAGATATAAGATGATCTTGTAATTAATTACTTTAAAGGCTCTCTAAGAAGATAATTGTTAAGGTAGCTGTAAATAGATTCTGTTAAAAAATGATAAGGTTTCTTTTTAAAATTACAATAAATAAACATATATGCTACTGAGGAAAAATAGGATAAGGAATTAATGAAGGACAGTTGATGAATTATATCATCACTTTCCTGAGTCTCCAGCTTGTTGATTGCAGATCTTATGATTTGCCAGCCTCCATTCTCATGTGATTTAATTCCCTGTAATAAGTCTCTTCCTCCAAACATATATATTCTATTAATTCTGTTTCCCTGGAAAACCCTGACTAATACACAAGGCATGGCTCTAAAAGGGATGAGAATGCATTCTAACCAGTAAAAATAAATAAGTAAATAAATAATAAACAAAAAGGAAAGAGAACATTTAGTACACTAAAGAGTTTAGAGTGTAAAGGGTGGGGCAAAAGTAAGTTTACAGTTGTTCATATGGAAAATAGTACAATAATTAATAAACAAAAATACAAGAATAAACTGGGTTTTTTCACTCTTACAACTGTAAACCTATATTGTTCCCACCTGTGTATAAATGTTTCATAGATTAATGAAAACTGATTGGAAACAAATCAGTAACAGATTATTTCCTAATTATTATAGTAAAAACAAATTATATTCACACTGGAAAGATAACCCAAATTATTTCAAAATCTTAATGTGGAATAAAAAGTCAAACCATAATCATCATGAAAAAATATATAGTGTACTAGAATCAGTTTGTACATGTAAAGAGCTGAGAAGAGGTAAAGTCTGCCCTCACAAAAAATAACAGGACATATGGAAAATAAATGACTTTTTGAGGCCCACAGAGAACTGAGAGGACAAGGAGATCTATCTTTCCAAAACTTTTGAAAATATACGCCCCCACAGGAAGTAACATCACAGGAACATCTGCTTGTCTGGGGCAGCAGTCACTCTATAAGCTGTTGGGACCTTAACGCAGCAATTGTGACAAATTGCTGAAAGTTGAGTATGGACTGCTGTGACAACAAGAAGCTTTTCTAGCGACTGCACTCATAGGAGGTCCTCACTTTCTGCTGGCTATTTATACAGGAATCCTCCCAGTTTCTCACAGTGAGGTAGTGAAGAATCTAGAAAAAGCTCCTTTATGGTACTAGGGAAAGAGCAGCCTTCATGAAATCCACCCAGACCCCTCGAGTTGTTGTACACAAGCTTTGTGTAGTTTGTTATATTTGTTCCTAAAGTTTAACTTTAGGTTATTAACTTTTAAGAATAAGTTTATTTTAATGATACTTATATGTCCCCAAATCAAACTTTTCTCAAAGCACGCATTAGTGTTTTGAAGGACAAACTGGTCCCTGAGCAGTATTAAATAATCTGAATTTAATTGTAGTGTTGGAAGCAATATAGGGCCATATTTTATAGTCAAAATACTTTTAAGCTTAAAAGGCACTATCAGTTGTGTTAGGGTACAGGTTTTACTTGCAGTAATTTTGGTACATAAGTATTTATGTACCAAAATAATTTGTTACATAATTTGGTACATAAATATCTTATTCCTTGTTGTTAACTGGTTTATAAAATAGATGTCCACATTTCCAAATATGCTCTCATTTTCACATGAAAGTAATAGTTTTAAAGGACATATGACCCATCAATGAAGACTTTAATTACCCTATTATATAGAATGATACTAACTCAACATTAAAACTTTGGAATTGCGACATCATTGACAACTATCCCAAATAAGTAATAGCAATTCCACTATTTTTCCACTATTGTAAATCGCAGTTCATATATAGTCATATCATAAAACCAGCTAAAAAATAAAACAAGACAAACAAAAAACTTACCAAACACAGTGAACCAGAGTCCCTGCATTATTCTACTATTTTGACAGGCAGCAGAAGCTCTTTAGATGTTTTTAGGCATCTTTGGTGTAAAATAGAATGTAGCAGAAGGAAAAAAATAGTGTGCAAAGGGAACATACAGCTGAGTGTCATGTTTTGGTGTTACTACCACAGGACTGCCAAATTCACATACATCTGGATGGAAATGTGTCATTTGTAAACAACAGGCAGAGTTGCCAGTTTTAATTTACATACTTTGAAAATTTAAACTGCCTATGAGAGAATACCTAAGGCTAGTCAGATTAGATAAAAAGGTTTATGAGGTTAAACTAAAAGGGCCAATGTTATACCGAAAAATATTAAAATTCATTGTGAATGTTTCTAATATCATAACAACAGACAAAATATGCTACAGTTCTTTCATCTCTAATCATTTAATTGTAGAGTAAATTATGTTGCTCTGTTTTCAGCATTTAATTTTTAAATTAGCTCTTGGCTGAAGTGTCCTTGATTACAGAACTTAATTAGCTGTGCCTGTTGAAGAGAATTAGGCTATATACAGGATTCACCATCAGACAGAAAACCTTAATATAAGCAATCAGAAACATAGTGAAGCCTGGTTGACTGTTTCTAAAGGTGGAAGAACAGTTACAAAACAACAAAGCAAGTTGCATTTAGGAACCAAAAATTCAAACAAGAAAGAGCTCCAATAAAACAAAATTACATGAGTCTTGTTCCATCTAGGTAATTGTTTTGATTGAATGACTATAAGTACTGAATTATAGAGGAATGAATTATTATTCACTTATGTGTTAGTTTACCAGTAGAGTGATAAACAACATAAAGATTCCTTAAGCACCAATATAATAAAAAAAAATTTGGTTTTTGATTTTTTAATCTATTGAGTTCTTCATAAAGACCACTCTACTTAAAATTGTGTAAATGTGTTTTTTGTGTTTACACTAGTCAGAATAATAGCTTCTTAACTTCCTAGCATACAAATTATACAGATACACACAAATTTGCAGTTATGAGTGAATGATAGCTAAGCCAGAAATGGCTTTTCAACAGTATCACCTAAAGTGGATGAGTTCACATATCTACTTATCTATAAAAAAGTCTTTTCTCAAACAAATTTATGAAAATTTGATTTTAAATCTTAGCCAAACATAAATATTCAACATAATATTCTAACAGAACATCAGAAATTTAAAGCAATCAAGAGTTTGCATAATGGCAAAATATTTACTTTGGTTATCTCAAGTGAAGTAAAAGACCAGTTACAAAAGAGAAATTTTGTTTTTATATTTTGAGTACAAGGAGGGGCTATGGTTTATAATTCAGCAGTCATTTCTCTAAGTTATTTTAAAAATTTGTATTTATGACATGTGAGTTAGCCATATTTTGATGCATACGTAAAATTCTAATCTACTTGACATACAATGGAAACATTTATTTGTAGCTCACATTACATGAAGGCTGTGAGTCACCTTGAGGGCAGGTCTGTCAAATTCAGCTCTGCTTAACTCTGTTCTCTTGGGCTGGACTCAGCTCCATACTAATTTTCTCTCTTTGTTAAAGACATGGATGGAGTAACAGCCATTATCTAGGAAATATTTTCATGTTGGAAGAAAGGAGCAAGAAAAGCAGAGCCTAACCATGTGATTTTATTTAATGCTTTTATTGGGATTCAGCAAAATTTATGTACTTACATACTATTAGCCATAGCAGTATTTAGGAGGTGGGAAGAATTCACTTTTCCACAGAATGCATAGGCAATTGTCAGCACAGTAGTCATGGATATATTATCCTATTATAGAGGGAGAATAGAGTTGGGAACAGTGATCTAATATGCCATAAGGATAGATGTTATAGAATCTCAGAAGCAAGACAATTATCTGCTTTTAGTAATCATCACTATATAAGGAGCAGAAAGGAATAATGTTGAGACTATAGAAAAAGTCACATCTGAATCGGCTTGCCATACTTGTTGGATATGTATTTACCTACATTAGAATGTAAGCAGAGTGAAGGCAATTCTTTTTATCTGTTCTGTTTCTAGAAATATGTTTGGCATGTTTTAAGCACTCAATAAACATTTATGACTAATTTAATGAAGTGTAGAACACATTTGAAGGGAGATGTGATTACATGAAAACAGTTCATTTTTCTGGAGAAATGGTGACCAAACCTGAATCAAAACAACATATCTAGAGAGGAATGGCCCTGTGTTTTTAAAACAGCAAAAAAAAAAAAAAGTCTTCCAAATGTCAAAGTAAGGTAAAATAATAGTGATGATTAGTGAGGTTTAAGAAAGGTGTCTTTTGCTCTGAATGTGTAAAAGATGGTTTAAAAATTATGTTTTTTTAAAGCAATCACACATTATAGAAGATTAAGATACTATGTAGCAAGATGAAACTTTGTTTTTCTGAAAACTAAGTCTCAAGAGATTCTGTTGAGTTAAAAATTATATAGGAAATATAGTATATTCATGTAAGCATCCTTTCACATGAAGAAAGAGAACATTATCAGGATCATAGAGACTTCCTCATTATCCCTCTATATCACACTAATTCTTCCTATAAGCACTATCCCAACTTCTAAATTACTAGGTTAGTTTTGATGATTTTTGAATTTTATAAAATTACATAACACATTCTATTTTTTCTGCTTATCTTTCTCAAAATCTTTTGTATGGAAAAAAGTGTTTTGATAGCAATAGTTTATTCATTTGTATTCTGTACAGTATTATAAGAATGCATAATTTATCTATCATGAATTGTTGGTTTGTATTATGACACAGTGCATGACATTTATTGCACTTATGTACATATTGGGTGTTATAAATCTAAGTGTAATATTATTGAGTACTACAGGTATGCATATCTGTATCTGTATCTATCTATTCAAATTTAACAGTACTATCATGTATATAAATACATATATATATATTTAAAAAATGCCCCAAACTTTTCCAAAATACTGCTACTGATTGCCACTCAGCTCCTCTGAATAAGTAGTACTATTGTTTTATATTCTAATATTTCATTTTTTAAAAACCAGTTTGGTGTACTTTTATTATTAGTTTGATTTTGTTGCATAACAAGCCACCCCGACATGTATATTCTTAAACAACAATTAATTATTTTTCTTGAAATCTGAGTGTCATTTCTTTGAGCTGAGTGGTTCTTCTAATTCCAACTAGACTCACAAGTGCTTCTTCAGACAACTTCCAGCTTAAGTTAGTAGATCTGGTATGCCTTCAGCTGGCATAGCACAAATTAGTTTCATATAGTTTTATCTGGCATTATCTAATAGGGTATTTTGGGTTTTTCACCCAACAACTGTCTAGGATCTTGAAAGTAAGTAAAAGCAGGGAAAGTCTCATAAGATCTAAGCTCTGAACTGGTAGAATAACACTTCTGATCCATTTAATTGACTAAAGCAAGTAACAAAACGAGCCCAGGTTTGACAGGGAACTTTAAAATTACATTGTAAGGGGACATGACTAAAGGAATGGGAACAATTACAATTGACTTTAAAACATCCTACGAGAATAATTTGATATATTTGTAGTTTACCTATTAGCATTCCCCTCATGGCTAACACAGTTTATCACTTTCTAGTCTACTGATTTTTTTAGACTCTGGTAAAGGCAATTCTAAGAGAAAGAATACTGTCCTCAAAAATTTTGGAGGAAAAATTTGAAATTCATATAAAAAAACTAAGCTGAGGGACATAGCTCGTATTATACACAAAAATTAATTCAAAATGGGTTATACTGTTAATGTAAAATATAAATATAATTGTGAATCTACAATATAAATATTTCAAATATCAGATACATATATAGAATAAAATCTACATGACCTTAAGTTTGATGATTCTTTTTAATACAATCCAAAAAAATTGTACATGGGAGAGAAAATATGCTGGACTATATTAAAATTAAAAATGTTTGCTCAGTGAAATCTGCTGTTAATAGAATGAAAAGACAAGCCCACACTAGAAGGACATTTTGAAAATCACCTATCTGATGAAGGACTTATATCCAAAATATATAAATAACTTTGATACTAGTAAGAAAACAAAATACTCAAACAAAAGAAATGGAAAAATATCTTAATTGACAATCACCAAAAAACACATAAGAACAACATAGACACATGAAAAAATGCTCACCATTATTTTTTAATAAGGAAGTATGAATGGAAAAGTACTGGGCCATAAGAATGAAGGAAATCTTACCTTTTGTGACAGCATGAATGGACCTTGAGAACATTATGCTAAATGACATAAGCCATTAAGAGAAATATATAATTTCACTCATATGTGGAATCTAATGAGCAAAATGAACTGACAAACAAAATAGAGACATACTTATTGAGAGAAGGGTGACAGTTATCAGGATGAGGTTGGGTGAGAAGGACAAAGGAAGTTAGCAGAAAAAGACAAGAAATAGAGAAGACTAATGAACTAAGACAACAGTGTGGTGATTTTCTGGGGAGGGAGAAGTAGAGGAGTAAAGGCTGATAACTGGCGATGAATGTGCTTTGATTTGGCGAGTGAACACACAATATCATATATAGAAAACGTGTTGTAGAACTGTGTACCTAAAACTAGTATAGTTATATTAACCAACATCACCCTATAAATTTAATTAAAAATAAATAAAACAAAAATAAAATATCAGTAGTATAAGACAGTGAAAAGGCAAAAGTCCAGAAGACAATTTCAAGTGCTGGCTAAGATATGGACTAAGAGCTTTCATTTATTCCTAGTGGAAATGTGAAATGATACAGTCTCTTGGGAGACAATTTGCCTATTTCTAATAAAGTTAAATTTATGACCCACTAATAGTACTCCTAAGTATTTTAGTAAAATTTTAATCACACAAATATCTAGATACATATTTATAGAATATTTTTTCATAATTGCTATGAATAGAAGCAACTAGTATATTCTTTAATAAGAAATTAATAAATAAACTGTGGTACAGCCATACAATGGGATTTAATTCAATGATAAAAATCAACAAGTAATTGACTTATGCATCAACACGGAGAAAGCTTAAACATATTTTTAAGTGTAATAATCCAGAACAAAAGGCATTATACTGTATGATTACATTCATATGAAATTATAGAAAAGCCAAGACTATAGGAAAGGAAAACACATCAGTGATTGTCAGAGGTTTTTTATGATGGCTGGTGGTTGATGACAAAGAAAATAAACAGGAAACTTTTAATATATTGGAAGTGTTCTGTATAGTGTTGGGGTGTGAATACAAGACTCTCTGTATTAAAAACTATTAACTGCACCTTATAAGAAGTAAATTTTTATGTTATCAAACCGAGAAACAGACAAAAAAATCCAGGAAGTTGAGGGCTCAGAAGATATAATGAGACAGAATATAGATTATGACAATTAAATTTAACTATATTATGATTATATGAAATAACCATATTGAAGAAAGAATGAGGTTGGAAACTGAGCTGACATAGACAAGTTTGGGAGAGGGTATTCTGACAGCAAATAAAAGAATATAATAGAATAAAATTATACGAAACACTGTAGAGTAATCCCACCCCTTAGCCACAGGGAATGTATTAAGATCTCCCTTGGATGTCTGAAACCATAGACAGTACTGAATCAAATATATCCCATGTATTTTCCTATACAGAAGGTCTTCAGATAATATCATTTTGTTCAATGTTGTTTTATTATAATGCCATAAGAACTTAATCCATTTTAATACCAATTAACCTATGGTAATTTGCTTTTGTTTTATGTCATTTCACTAAATGTTTCAGAACCTATTGATGATGTTAAATGAGAAGTCCCTTCACATACATACCTTTCCACTTAATGAAATTTTCAACTCTCCTAGAAATGTGGCAGCAACTTCTTCATTGACAAATGCAAACTCTCTAGTAATTTTTATATCTTACAGTCCAAACTTATTCCTGAATCTGTGTAACCATAACTTACTTGCAGTAAATGACTTGGTGACACTTGTTTCAAAGGATCTCTTCCTGAAGTCTTGTAAAAGTCCTTCACCTTCTGGTGTAACACAGTGCTGTGAATGAGAATACGTTTTCTGTTTATGTCTTCCACCACTAACATTAGCAATTTTAGGCGTGATAGCAAAACTAGTATATATATATTTTCTTCTTCACAATATCATAACTAGAAGATTTGTTCTTTCTGTAAATCTTTGCAACCTCAACATACATTTCTTTTGTTTATTAAATCAAGAGCTTTCACCTTTTCATTTAAAAAAAAGTACTTTAGGGTTTCTCTTTGGCGTATTTGAATTTCCAGTATCAACTATTCTTGCACTTTGGGGCTGTTATTAAATAAAATAAGGGTTACCTGAATGCAAGCACCAAAATTTTTTTTCACTGTTTTTCTGATAATGGTGACTAAATGATTAAAGGGTGGGTAACATATACAGTGTGGATGAGATGAGCAAAAGAACAAAGATATTATTTACATCATGGGTAAGACAGAGCCTGATGACATGAGATTTCATTATGGTACCAAAACAACATAAAATTTAAAACATGTGTATTATTATTTTATGAATTTTCTATTAATATTTTTAGACCATTATTGAAATGGGTAACTGAAACTACAAATAAGGGGAACTACTGTACTCTAAGTGGTATATTTGACTCTCATAGTGTTATAGTCCATTAATTTAGAGAGTGCACTAGTTGTATTGTACACTATAGTTGAACAAATAAGTAAGTAAATTATGTTGCCCTGGCCAGTTGGCTCAATGGCAGAGTGTCAGCCCAGCATGTGAATGTCCTGGGGTTCTATTTCCAGTCACAACACACAGGAGAAGAGCCATCTGCTTCTCTACCCTGCTCCTCTTAGTTCTCTCTCTCACTCTCTTGCCCTCCTGAACCCATGGCTAAATTAGAGTGAGTTAATACCCTGTGCTGAGGATGGTTCCAGGACCTTTACCTCTGGCACTAATAATAGATCAGTTGCTGAGCAATAGAGCAACGCCTCAGATGGGCTTGTGGGTTGGATCCCAGTAGGGCACATGTGGAATCTGTCTCTGCCTCCACTCCTCTCACCAAATAAAAATAAACAAACAAACAAACAAACAAACAGTGAAGTCAAGTTTCTCACTCTCAGAAAAAAAAAAGTTACAGATGAGCAAGAAAAATCTAAAATAAATTCTGTGGTAAAATCTTAATTTGATAAAATAAATATATTTAGACTCAAAAACTAATTGACAATATACAGGATAAACCCAACAGAATTTATACTAAATATATCATAATTAAACTTCTTAAAACTAAAAACAAAGAATATCTTAAAAGCATCCATAGAGAAATAATACATTGCCCATAGGGTAATGCCAATTTGAATTATCAATTTTCACCTGAAACAATAGAGACCTGGAGAAAGCGGCATGATAGCTTTTAAGTGGTGAAACAATGGAACTTTGATACCCATGAAATATATATTCTACCAAACCATATTTCAGTAATAAAAAAGAACTAAATTATTCTTAGATGAAGAAAACTAAAAAAATGTGTTGCTATAAAATGAAAATCTAAAAAATAACTAAAATAAGTTATTCAAACAGAGAAAAAATGATTAAAAAGGAAATTCTGGAAGAGTGATGAGGAAGAAAGAATCAATACAGTATCCTTCTTATGAGTATTATAAATCATATTTGATAATTGAAATAAAAATTATAAATCATGTGATATTCACAAGAATAATATTTAAAATTAAAACAAGTAACATGGCCTATGGTGGTTCAATTGATGAAGCATTGACCTGGAATGCTGAGGTTGCTTGTTCAAAACGCTGACTTGCCTGGTCAAGGCGCATACGACAAACAACAGCTATGAATTGATGCTTTCCGCTTCCTCCCCCCCCCCCTCATTCCCCTCTTTTTCTTCTTTCTAAAATCAATAAATAAAATATCATTTAAAAATTAAAATAAAATAAAATTGGGGCCAGTACAAGGACCTAAATGATGGTAACACTGCTCTTTTCATTCATGCAAACTTGCACCAGTGGAGGGTCAGGCAGATTTGTAGAGATAAATGCAGAGAATGGAATTCTTTCTACTATTATGGGAATCCTGAACAAAAGAGTGAGCAATTTAAGGACCTGTGGTCAAGAAGAGAGAGTAAAGCCAAGGTAACCTTCAGTAGACTGAGTCAGAGTCGAAAGAACTGTTTTCAAGGTTTCTCCCAACCTTGCCTTCCCCCAGTCAGAATGACACTGCAGAGACACCTGAAGAAGACCTTGGCTCTTGGCCTCCCAAGAAGAGGCTTAGGAACAGAGGCAAAAGGTCGAGGGATACCACGGGAAAGAGCATGATTGAGTGGGGAAGGTTGGAATTTTCTTTTTTAATTTTATTTATTCACTTTAGAGAGGAGAGAGAAAGAAGGGAGGAGGAGCCGGAAGCATCAACTTCCATGTGTATGTTCCTTGACCAGGCAAGCCTGGGGTTTTAAACTAGTGACCTCAATATCCCAGTTTGCCACTTTATCCACTGCACCACCACGGGTCAGGCCACAGGTCTGAATTCTTGAATGTAACTCCCCTCAGGGTCCTCAGTGCACTGGTTGTGCACTAAGTCTGCGGTGGGGAGAGCTGCTTTCCCATGTCATGCCTACCAGGTAAAGCCTGTGTAATTGCCTATGGTCAGGCTTCTAGAAAAAATAAATCATCATTTTAACAATTTATCAGAATAAAAGTCAATATTTTTTTAAGAAGTTCTTGATTTTTAGATATTGGCAATGAGAAAGTAATAATCAATATTAAAATGCCATTTAAATCATATCAAATAATTTTCTCAATAAATTTTAAATAATTTTGTGCATTTGCATGAATAATTTATTGTTACTTTGCTTTTTATCCTATTTATGTTTACTTTTAATCATATTTATGAGATAGATACTGTCATCAAATTCAGTTTAAAAAGAGAGATACTGAAGTACAGATCAATTGAATAATGGCCCCACAATCACTAAATTAATAATGTGGGGTAGTACTATAAACTAGTAACCTATTGTCTTAAATATTGTCATACTGTGTTTTAAAGAATAATCTTGATTTTTCCTTAGGTTACTTAATTACTTACTTTGGGTCTGTGTTTCTCCAAAATTGTACATACAGAGGAAGGAAAATATCTTTAAACTTTTTACACTATTTACACTAATTAAACTATTTCTCAGAACTTTGAAGATAAAGTTGGAATTTACACACCAAATAATTTTAATTTCTTCTTTTGTTCTAATTAAATTAAATTCAAATTGAGAGTTATTTAATGCTAAGAAAAAAGAAAAGCAGCACCTAATAAAACGTGATATTTAAATCATTATTGGTGATACTACTGCACAGTACAGGAAGTAGAATATAACATGCCACTGATGCTTTTATATGATTCTCATAAATTTTTTTTTCTCTGACAACCACAAAATCAATTAATGCCTGCAACTTGAACAAAACAAAATACACGTATAAGTTGAAAATTTCACAGACTTTGTGATCATTTTGGTGAATAAAATTATGTCATATTAAACGATATTATACACTACACAACTATTTTAGTATTTGATTTTTTTCAGTTCCTAAATTATAAAATTTGAAACAAATAACAATTAGGTTGTTTTATGTATTGTGAAGCAAATACAGGCTTGAACAAGTATAGGTTTACAATCATTTGTATGGTAAATAATACAATACTTAATAAATAATAATATAAGAATAAACTCTGTTTCACATACTCAGAACTGTAAATTTACTTTGCCCTACCATGTATTTTAAAGCTTTAAATTTTTAATTTTATAAATATATTAATGTCTTCATTCTTTCATCAGAAAATAGTGCTCTTAGTAGTAATGCTAAGATAAGATTTGCTGCATATCTGCAAAAATGAGTGTCCAGTGTGACAGAATAATGCAAATTTTTTTTCTAATTGTTTATACCAGTGTTTCTACCAGCACAGGTTAAGAATGATCTTACTTCTCTTCCTTGCAATTCTTAGTTTCTCAGAATTCTTAGTTTTTAGTAATCTACATTGTGTTCAATTTGGAGGTTTTTTTTTTTTTTTTTTTTTTTTTGCAATTAAGCAAATTTTCAGAATTCTCTTTGTTACTGTAGGTTATTTATTCAATACTGTTGCTAGCATTCTTTTTTTGGACTGTCTAGCTTGATTTGCAGGACTTTTTTACATATTTTGATAAAATTGCCTTTTAACATTATATTGGTTGCAAATCTTTTCTTTTACTCTGGGGATATTACTTGAGGTTATACTTTAGCTCAACCAAACTGGGTTTAAGAAAAGGAGTCAAAGTTACAGCTTAGCCTTAATAATGTTGCTAATAAGGTTTTCAAATGTATGCCATAATTAAGAGACATTGGAATAAATTGAAATATAATTCAACATAATAAAATATCAAACAATTTTTTATTATATAAAAAGAATGTAAAGTATACTGCTCACAAAAATTAGGGTATATTTTATAACTTCATATTCATTTTGTAATATTCCATAATTTTATAGCTGTATAATAAAAATTCTAACTCTAGAAATTGATTAAAATTTAACTTGTAATGCACATATTTAAAAATCAAGTTCAACCAGTAATGAAGATACATTGTATATGTAGTTTCCAATCTGTCAAGAATTTAAAAAGCGTAGAAATAAAATATTTTATTCTATCTTATCAAGCTTTCGGGAAGGGAGAGAAACGTAGGAAGAAAAGAAAGCACAACTGATAAAGTTAATAAATAGTTTTGAGATTCAACATGTGTCTTAAAATAGTACCAAATGAAAAAATAATAATAAAAGGAAGCAATAATTAAAGAAAGAAGGACAAAGTTATTTTCACAATGTGTAGGATGAGTTCTTAAATTGCGAACATACAATGAAAATAATTTAAAAAAGCCATGTTAATTTACACTTACATACATTGTAGTGAATATGCACAATACTAGAGAGAAAAACTTCTTAAAAGCTGTCAGATAAAGGTAGAATAATGAGATTAAATTCAATGTAGATTTCTTTGGAGTAAGACTAGACGAAAATTTTAGCACAATACATAATTAGAATGCTGAGTGAAACCACTGTTTCTAGAATTCTGTGCAATGTTAAAACTAAGTCAAAAATGAGGGCACACTAAAATTACATTAAGATAACGTACGAAGAATTTTACTACTGACATATTTTTTGCAAAATAACCAGAAAAGGGTGTGAAATACAATAGTTTAATAGTAAGAACAATGACAAATATATACATAAATCTAAACAAGCATTGGTTGTACTAAAATGTAATAATGAAGATAAATTTTGGAGTTTTCTAAAATATTAGGCAAAAATAACATGGAAGAAAGGTGAACTGATTGGACTAAAACAATTACTTTTTAATTGTTGAATATGGTTTTCAATTTAAACTGTTTTCAAATTTTTGTCATTACCAATAGAACAGAAATAAAATAAATTATTTAATTTGGTAGAAGAAAAACATATCTATATTCATACAATAAAATACCTTGCTTCTGTCAAAAATAATGGCTTATTTTATCTGCCTAACAATATGTATTTTCCTAATAAAGTAATACAAGGTGTTTTTAAATGCATAAAACAAGACATAGAAGAAAAATCATTGTATAAGTATATTTTTGTGAAAACATGCTAAAGCTATATATGTTTTGTGAATATAGACATAAAATATAAATGTATTAATATTTAAAACATGAACAAATATGTAAAACAAGATTGGGATTTTATTATTAATTGTTTTTACTTTATTTGTTGTATGTTTATATGAATTATCTATACATATGGGATTCATGTAACTAATAAACAGATCACTAATAGCATATGTAAAACAGATGAACTGAACTGTAAAACAAAATAGAATTATAGCTCATATACTTTATCATTTTTGTTTTCCAGATAGAGGAGAATTAATGAGTTTACTACAGTTATATATAATCACTAACAGAATAAACAAGAATTAGATACAGGACTTCTTGCGTTCAGGTCAATAGTATCTTTCCTTGAGAGAACTCATTTCTTTTTAAAGACTTACAACACAGACAGGAACACATACCCTCCCCTTCCCCATCTGTCTGTCTGTCTATCTGTCTCTCTCTCTCTCTCTCTCTCTCTCTCTCTCACACACACACACACACACACACACACACACAAAGTCTCACCTTCTTCCAAACAAAATGGTTTAATCTATATGTGATTTAGGTTACGTTGGTAAAAAGTATCTGTTACTGATATCCGTATAAAAGTATATATTACTGATAACATATATCTATCTGTATATAAGATATACATAGAATATTTAATGTATAGAATATATATATACATATAAAGATAAGGTATTTGTAAAACAAAAGTGTACATTTTAATGGTTAATTTCTAATTAACTAAGATTCTACATTCAAAAAGTTTTGAGCCCTGGCTGAGAATCTCACTTAGAGCATTACTCCGATATGCCAAGGTTGTGGGTTTGATTCTAAGTCAGAGCACACAAGAATCAACCAATGAATGAAGAAATAAGTGGAACAACAAATTGATGTTTCTCTCTATATATATCTCTCTAAAATCAATAAATAAAAGATTAAAATAAATAAAAATAAACAAATAAAAAGTTATTTAAAATGTGCATCATAATTGCCTTTTTCAGTAAAACTGCCATTCCAATAAAATTTAGTCTCTAAGCACCCTTAGCTGTAGCAAAATGCCGTATCCAGAGATAAAGTGTTTAAATTTTTTACCTGTATATTAATCTATTCAATATTGATCATTGCTTCAGTTGTATAAAAAATTAACATGAAAATCAAATTGTAGGCATAAATTTTAATAATATACAATTGCCCAATTATATCTCTAATGACACAATTTTTTTAAAAATGTATGTGAAATTTAAATATTGTATAGGAATGTGATTGAGCAATACATGATATGAATGCTGTGGCTTTGTCTCCAGTTATTAGAGAAAAAATTGCAGAAAAATCAGAAAAAATGTTTCATATAGAAGAGTACATTTATTTTTTTCTCCCCTTATTGAGTGTATAATCACTCAGCAGATATTTAAACTCTTCCATGACAGAGAGAGTTTGTAATGGTATAGTATATTTTTTTAATTTAGAAATTAAATTTAATATGGTGACATTTATCAATAAGAGTATATAGGTTTCAGGTGAACATTTCTATAGCATTTGAACTATTGATTGAGTGTGTGCCTATCACTCAAATTTGAGTCATCACCATATTTTTGTTCCTCTGTACTCTTCTCCCTTATCCCTCTCCTCCTGGTAACCATTTCACATTTATTTGTGTCCATGAGTCTCAGTTTTATATTCCACCTATGTGTGAAGTCATACAGTTCTTAGCTTTTTCATATTTACTTATTTAACTTAGTATAATGTTCTCAAGATCCATCCATGTTGTCATAAATGGCAACATGTCATCATTTCTTATGCTGAGAAGGATTCCACTGTATATGTGTATCACATCCTCATTATTCAATCTCCCATTGAGGGGCACTTTGGTTGTTTACATGTCTTGGTTACCATGAATAAAAAGAGAATGCCTCAGAACTGAATGTAAATCTAAGATCCGCCATTTATTAACTATATTATTTTGGGGAAGACACATTCTTCTGTCCCTCAATTTTATCTCCAAATAAAGGCTATTAATACCCGTCTCCAAGAATTGCTGTATGAACATCCTGAGTGTCCTCTCATTTTTTGAGTAGGTTACCAGGAAGAGAGAGATGAGGGAGAAGAGTACAGAGGAACAAAAATATGGTGATGACTAATGACTCAAATTTGAGTGATAGGCACACACCCAATCAATAGTTCACATACTATAGAAATGTTCACCTGAATCCTATACACTCTTATTGATATATGTAGAAATTTACAGGTATTCTTCTGCTAATAATTTACACTATTTAATTTTAAAATTACCTATCTTGTTCCAGTTGAAAAGTTTTTAATTTTATAAAATGTTTAAAGATTTAGGGTGAAAAAAGCATATAATTATGATGTAATTTCATAAGTGTTATCACTATTATATCATATTTTTGCTAACATTTCTAAAACATAAATGTCAAATGCATGATTCATTTTGATGGAGATTCAATTATCAGTAAATAAAGTTGTAAAGGCTAAGCATCAATCTTAATGGGAGAGCTGAGAGATTAATATTTAGTAATTTTTAAACTTACTAAAAAGCTTTATTATGTATAAGTATTGGAACAGTTAAATATATATATATATATATATAATCTTTAATAGACTCCAAGAAGAGTGAGAAAACAATTAGGGTCAAATTAAGCAAGAAATCTTTCTATTCATTTTGTTTGACTCCCCTTCAACACCATCTTGTGACATCTGAATAATTCCTTTTTAACCAGAGAGTGAAAGAGAGACAGGGACAGACAGGCAGGGAGAGAGATGAGAAGCATCAATTCTTTGTTGCGGTACCTTAGTTGTTCAATGATTGATTTCTCATATGTGCCTTGCCCAGTAGGCTCCCGCTGAGCCAGTGACCCTTTGCTTAAGCCAGTGACCTTGGGCTCAAACCAGCTACCATTGGGTTTATTTCTATGGTCCTATGCCAATGCCAGTGACCCCATATTAAAGCTGATTAGCCTGTACTCAAGTCAATGAGATTGTGCTTAAGTCTGCGACCTCAGGATTTTGAACCTGGTTTTTCAGCATCTCAAACTGATGCTCTATTCACTGCACCACCACCTGTTCAGGCTTGAGTAATGTTTTTTTGTTTTTTGTTTTATTCTCTAACATTATATTTGATTTCTATGTATCTGACCATTAAAGATCCAGATGCATTTACCTTCCTCCCCAAATTTGATATCATCTACTCTTGGAATGTGGGAAGATTTTATTTTTACTAAATTAATATAGTACCTACTAGTAAAACGTTGTGTTAGAAGATAAGCTCCCAGTCAAATATATTTTATAAGTGTTAGTACTTTCTAAAACAATAGTTATTTTATAATAAATGATCAAAAATATTGAAGGAATGGATTAACTAATATTTATTGCATAAAAATTGTGAGCCTAAAATATCAAAATATAAAAATGTCAGCATGCTGAAGCTATGGAACTAATTTAATCATGTCACAGTCACTTAGTTTATAACATTATAAAGTTGTTCTTATGACACAGTGGATTACTATTTGAGAAAGCCAGAGAAGGACTACTATTTGTGCAAAATCTATGTAACGAATCAATGAACACCATAAAGACACAGTATTATAAAATTGCACACCTGAGACCTGTATAATTTTAATAAGCAATATCACCTCAATAAATTCAATAAAAAATAAAAATAAAAAAGACTTTTGAAACATGAATAAAAACATGTAAAAACATCTGAAGTCGAGCATCTTTTTTTTTTTTTTTTACAAAGACAGAGAGAGACTCAGAGAGAAGAATATATAGGGACAGACAGACAGGAACAGAGAGAGATGAGAAGCATCATCAGTTTTGTGTTTCTTGTGAGATCTCAGTTGTTCATTGATTGCTTTCTCCTATGCGCCTTGACTGGGGGCCTTCAGCAGACCGAGTAACACCTTGGTGGAGCCAGCGACCTTGGGTCCAAGCTGGTGAGCTTTTGCTCAAACCAGATGAGCCCATGCTCAAGATGGTGACCTCAGGGTCTCGAACCTGGGTCCTTCCGCATCTCAGTCCGATGCTCTATCTACTGTGCCACCGCCTGGTCAAGCTCAAGCATCTTTTTGAATGTTTGGGAAAATTGTTTGCTAAAGAATTTGTTAAATATTTCAGCTCTGTGTAACCACATAAAAAGGAAGTGCAATTATTTTTATATTATGTTAAAGAAAGTGTAAATCTTTCATTACACTCTTGTTTGGGACAATAAAATCATATGCTGAAAAAAGACAAGTTCAGAAATAGGGCAATAAAATAGAACATACTTTAACAATTCCTTGCAAAGGTAGATTGGATGGGTTGAATAAAATGCAAATTAAAACTTAATGTTTCTGTGTTGCAATTCTAGTAATACATTTTACTTTTGAGTTATGCATACTAGTTTATTTTGGTAATTCTTCATCTAAAACTACATATGCACATATAGGTTTAATAATAAATATGAACAAGGATGGCCAGGTTACAACGTGTGTAAGAGCAAAAACAACTAAAATAATGGCTAAACAAACTTGAAGTTTATTAGATTTTATATATGTCAATTTTGTTTATTTAGTTAAATACATTCTTCAAGTGTTCTTTAAGTATTCTATATTTTTTTTGATTTTTTGTATTTTTTCTATATATCATTGCAAGAAATATTTTAAAGTATTTAAATATAATTGTGAATGTCTCTCCTTAAGTTACATCAATTTGTTTTTATGTATTTAAGATCTCTGTACATTGCATAAAATTTCAGGTTATATCTTTTATTGTATGTCTCCTGTGCAAACCTTCTGAGTTTCTATGTATATGCCTGGTAAAAATTCTCTGAGCTAAAATTACTTTATGTAATGATAAAATATCTTCTCAAGCTCTCTCCTGTTTAATGTTTATGAATGATATATGTTTCTATCATTTTTTCTTTTGACCTTTCTATGCTTTTACATTTAAAGTGATATCTTTTAAAGGAAATATAATTCTTTCTTTTTCATCTATTATTGTAATCTCTGCTTTATCTTTTTTTTTCGACTACTTAGATTTAATGTAATTATTGGTGTGTTTGGATTTCAATGTACCATCTTTCTATTCTTTGTTCTTTTTTGTTTGTTTTTGCTTTCTTAGTTTTTGGAGATAGTTGAATTTCTTACCATTTTTATTTCTGCTTCTGTCATATTAATTATACTAATTTTAATTTTTAATATCTTTTGAAGTGTACAATATAATCTCTGTTAATCAGAATATATTGTCAAATAATAACATGATACTTCAATCTCATTTAAGAACCTTACAATATACATTACTTGTGTTTCCTCTCTCCCATTATTTATGCTTTTGCTTCACACAATTTACTTCCATATATGTAATAAATTTTACAATATTTTATCATAATTTTATTTAGAAAAATTATCTTTTAAGTGCATCCAAAAGTAAAAAGAAACTATACTTTATTTACTACCTTTTATCGTTTTTTTGATTTCATTCAAATTTTTATTTGGTCCCTGGCTGGTGGCTCAGTGGATAACGAGTGTCAGCCCAGCAGTGTATAGATGTCCTAGGTTTGATTCCTTGTCAAGACAGAGAGTAGAAGTGACCATATGCTTCTTACCCCCTCCACCTCCCCCATCTCTCTCTCTTCCCTTCCCACAGTCAGTGTTGTGATGGGTTTGAG
The DNA here is from genome assembly GCA_037038555.1 of Rhynchonycteris naso. Classification (NCBI taxonomy): domain Eukaryota; kingdom Metazoa; phylum Chordata; class Mammalia; order Chiroptera; family Emballonuridae; genus Rhynchonycteris; species Rhynchonycteris naso. The sequence goes on along the minus strand of CM072997.1, from coordinate 40,726,180 downwards.
CATGGCCTCTGGCTCTGAGGATAGTTGGGCTGGGGAGAGCACATCAACCTCAGGAACTAAAAATAACCTGCTACTCCAGCATCTGTGCCAGATGGGGTTACCAGGTGGATCCTGGTCTGTCCACATATGGAAGTCTGTGTCACTATCTCCTCTCCTCTCACTAAAAAATAAAGAAATTTTAAAATAAACAAACAAATAAATAGATTTTTACTTGGCAGCATCTTATGGCTGTTGAAAACTTTTCACTTGAACAGTCTGACCCCACTGGGATCCTAAGAAGCTTCTTCAGGTTTCTTCAGGGGAGGAGGCAGGTAGTTAGTATCCATCCAAGTTAACACTCACTCTACATTAGAAGGGCACTAGTGGATTGCCAGTTCCACATGATACTCTGGTTCCCATCTGTCCCTCTTAGACAGATTCAAACTGGAACAATAAAGCTTGGGGCTTCCTCAACCCTTTAGCTTTTTCTGAAAGCTGCAGCTTCTTGAGGGCCTGTAGCTTCTTCTTTGAGGCTTCCTCTGATTGCTACAGTTGTGAGATCTGTGCTGTTGGTTCCCAGAGTTGGAGATGCTGCTTCTGTATCAGATTCAAAAGAAGCAGGACTTCGGGAGGTTGGGCTACAAGTCCTCCAAAGCCTTCCTCACAGCCTCAGGTGTGAGTTCCACAGCTTCCCAGTCCATGAGAGCCACTTGCATTGACAAAACTGCAGTTACTGGGTGCCAGAGCTTGGTGGTGGCCACATATTGCTACCACCTTCTGAGGGTGTGGAGGTCAAGGGAATATTTACCAGATCCCGCTGAATAGCCAGATGTTCGAGTACATCTCTGCAAGGGATAATTTAGGCGGTTATATCACCAAGGTATAGAAAGTGTGAGGAGCCAGAGGAATGTGGTACATCCTTCAATGCTTTATTGCTACTTCATCTCTCCTGGTGCTGCTTCTTCAGCTTCTGAAGCTCCCCCTACCCCAGCAGTGTTGGCGCAGGTCGATATAGGGCTTAGGGACAACAGCAACACAGGGCTAACGTCACATCAGGGAGGTGAGGTGAGCTATGGAGTACAGTAGAAATGCCTGGGAACTGGAGTTAAGTCATGAATCTGATAAGATGTTTCTCCAAGCAGCTGCCCAGAAAAGCATGGGAGGTGGGCTGCTTCAGCAGTTTATATTGTTAAACAGAGCTTACATCCTGGATATTACTATTATGGCCCCCATATCTGCTTTCATAGTTTAGCTTCCATTTTAGCCAGACTCTCTATATCTGAGCCCCCACATTGAAGCTTTCTCAGTTTTCTGGTCCTTCTTTAATGTAACAAAGACACTGTTCCTTTTATCAGAGATTAATATTGGGTGAGACAGAGTTTTATTTATTTTCTGAATATTAGCACAACTCTAGTTTGTATTGTTCAAGTTATTGGTATAAGCAAGCTTCCTTCTCTTCTCCCAATGGTTGAAAACTTTTACTGTACCCTTTCCTCACAAGAAGTTACTTTTGATTGGGATCTGGCACAAGAGTCATGCTCTAGCGTTTGAAACATTGTTACCCCCAGCCACCCCCACACAAGCAATGTATTTTCACTTATGCCTAGGTAGTAAGAGAGTTTTCAGCCTCTCCATGGGTGACGTAAGATTTTTGTTTTAAATTTGAGGAGTATGGGTAATGGGTAACGGTTTTCTTTCTTTTTCTGAAGCCAGTATCAATAATGTCTCCTTCCTAGTTTCCAGTCTTCCACTGAACACCCAGTTGAGGCTTAGAAAAAACAGCTTGTGCATGAGTATGGATTCCCCTTGTGTTTTAAGGATCCCAGGTATTCTAAGCTGTCCTGTTAGCTAACCATTATTTTGCCTTTAAGAAATTTACAGAATTATAGTTCATTTCTTCTTACCCATTTATTTTTTTGTTACTGACTCTTCCTTCAACCTTCTCGCCAAAGAAAAGTAGTGTGCATACCTTATCTCTATCACAGGGAGTTGACACCATTGCAATTCAGTTTACCTCATTGTGCACTCTCAACTCTCTGTTGAGTTCAATAAAAACTAATGCTTTTATAGATCACCAAGCTTTTGTTTGTTGTTACCACAGGAATGTTGTTCTCCTTTGGATTTCAACAATCTAGCTGGTAATGAAACCATTTTGCTTCTGTTTTTAAGGTCATCTTTATCACCTACCACTTTTCCAAATATAGATGTATTTATATTTGGGATTTCTATTCTCATTTATTGTTCTATTTATTTATTCTTATCACACCAATTACCTTGGCTTACACTCTAGCTTGATTGCTGATAAGGGAAACTTCTAAGTACCTTGACTTATTATTCTCTGACACTTATTTTTCTGTCATATCAATTTTAGACATCTCCAAGTCAGCAACAAAAACTCCCACTAGGAAATCTTGTTGAATTTATCTAACATTTATCAATAATTTGTAAATGATAATAAACTTTTACATCTATGAACCTTATATTGCTCTCTACTTTCACTGAGGCTTCTTAGAAATATTTTCTATACCATTTTTGTATTTGAAAAATAAATCTCACATTTTTGCTTAAACTAGATATACTTCATAGGTTTTTTTCACTTCTGTTTTTATTTTTTAAGCTTCAGAACTTTACCACCTATCGCTGATCTAGATAATAATGAACTCATTTACATTCTTATTTTATACCAAAACCATAGATTTTTCATTTTTTAAAAATTATTGAAACTGAAGTATTCTACTGCTTATATAAAAGTCATATTTAGTCTGACCAGGAGGTGGCGCAGTAGATAGAGCATACGACTGGGATGTGGAAGGTCCAGGTTCAAGACCCCAAGGTAGCCCGCTTGAGCTTGGGCCCATCTGGCTTGAGCAAAAGCTCGCCAGCATGGACCCAAGGTCGCTGGCTCCAGCAAAGGGTGGCTCGGTCTGCTGAAGGCCCACGGTCAAGGCACATATGAGAAAGCAATCAATGAACTAAGGTGTCACAATGGAAAACTGATGATTGATGCTTCTCACCTCTCTTTATTCCTGTCTGTCTCTTCCGTTCTATCCCTCTCTCTGACTCTGACTCTCTCTCTGTCCCTAAAAAAAAAAAAAAAGAAAGAAAGTAATATTTATTCAGTTATTTCTCACTGTTCATTCAAATCAAGGCGAACAGCTCACTATCTCCTTTCCAATACACCAGATTTTAACTGAGGGAGGAAGAACTAATCTTTTGTTAATTTCTCTATTCTAAAACGCTATCAAAGTGTTTTTCATTTGCATTCTACTGACTCTGCTACTTTAGCAGAATTAGGGAAGCAAGTTAATATACAAAATAAAATATTTCTCTGCCCTAGTATGTTGTCTTAACTTCATTAATCTTTGATTCATCATACATTTGATGTCAAATAAAATATAGAAAAACATAAACATACCTGAGACTTGAACATTTATAGATATGACTTTTATATTTATTTTTCTCTAGTATAGACATTTATGTCTGGATTACTGTCCTTATTCTAAACTTATATCTAACTTTTTCTAGATTGTATTATCAATGTCTTAATGGCAAGCTATAGAAATACAAACATTTTTATCAGCAAACATGATCATTCTCTCCATAGTCTCTACATTAATCACAATCATCCTACTGCTAAATACACCTCCATTTAAGACAATGTCAATGAGTTTCTTTTCAATAATAAATTTGCATTTGCTTCTTCCATAATGATATCTTACTTTGAAACCCAAAACGTTTAAGAATAGATACCAAGCAAATTGAAAACAAAGTAAAAAATAGCAAATCACATTTCATCATGTAACGTTCTCTTGAAAACACTTTTAAGTATCTATTAGACTTGTTCTGAGCAATTATGCCATTGTATTAAGCAAAAATTTGAAAAAACATATTCCTAGCTATAATTGATTATAAATGGATGTGATCTTTTTTTCAATAATTTTATCAAACATTGAAACATGTATATTTACATTATAATTTTGACTTTAATACACTTATACACACATATATATTTTAATAATCCTTAAGCATATCGGTAAAACAATTTCAATTATTTTAAAAACAAACAGTTTTAAAGTAAGTGACTATACAAATGATAATGTTAATAATGTCTTGTGTAATTATAACAATAAAAATATAAATAGGAAGCTGAGCAATGAGAATGCTTATACCACTTTATCAACAAAAGAGAAGGAGAATTACTTTATAAAATGGTGAATTCTAAACAATTAGGTATTTATTGTTGATTATTATTTATAAAAATAAAAATTAAATTTCATAGCAAAAAATATTCTATTTAATTACTGTCCTGAAGATTGAGAAGCTGAAATACTTTATACATATTAGAATACAGCTGCTTACATATTTCTCAGAATTTAATGGTTAAAAGGAAAGTAAATTCTTACCCCTATTCTCATAGACACACACAGTGAATGCAGTACTTATATACAAGAGCCACCCACAGTTGTATATACCTGCATGAAAGATAACACCTTACAGATAAAATATACTGAGATTACATGAGTTTTCAGTATATAGAAACAGAGAGTTCAGAGAATAGCAGTATATTATGAATTCTAGGACATTGTGAATTTGGTATTTTTTCAGGGAGCCATCCTTGTATAGATTGAAAACAACTTTTCAGTTGTGACTGACCCCTTATTGTTTTGCTTCCCTATGATGCTACTCACATGTAGTCCTAATAACATTATCTTTCTGACATTTATTTATGTCTTTAAGACACTCTAAGAAAATAATGATGATTGTGAAACTGTATATTTAAAAAAGTTTCACGTACCACTTCTGAATAATTCACATTTTTTTTTTACTGAAAGGGGTAAATAATACACTCAGTGGAAATAAGAAGGAATTAGCAACAATAAACATTTACTCTTCAAATGTGTACTTTAAGTACGTTCACTGTACTTTCTCATTGTTATTTAAGCTAGATAAAACTTGATTTAACATTGATCATGGTTGAATCTTTCCCTACTTTTCAAAAGATATTTTTTATTTTTTAGGAGAGAAAAATCTTTGTGATCATTATATCAAGCCACAGTTTTTAAGAGTTGCTAGATAACTAATTCCCTGGTGTTAAGAGAGATTTAAAATATTCTCAGAAACAACACATTTGTAATCATTTGTTTAATAATTGTTATTTTTTGAGTACTTGACATTTAACAAATAGTTCTTTCAGGAAAATTAGTGAGAAACTTAATTAATACAACATGTGTTCTTACTTGCAATAGTTTTTCTCTTGGAAAATACTCTGATATTTTTCAATTTTAAAAAGTCCAGAAATTTATTGTAAATATTCTTATTCCTTACATTATAAAAACATCAGCTAAAGATCATTCTCTCACTTAGTATATAAAATAAAGAATGCAGTATACAAAGATAATGTTTTGAGTATCTTTTTTTTGTTGTTTTTCTTGTTTCTTTTTTTTTTTGTGTGTGTGTGTGAAAGAACAGAGAGAGGGACAGATAGGACAGACAGAAAGGAAGAGAGAAATGAGAAGCATCACTTATTTGTTGAGGAACTTAGTTCTTTGATTGCTTTCTCATATATGCCTTGACCGGAGGGGCTAAAACAGACCAAGTGACCCCTGGCTCAAGCCAGCAAGCTTAGCCTCAAGCTGGTGAACCTTGCTCAAACCAGATGAGCCATGCTCAAACTGGCAACTTTTTATTTTTATATAGAGATTAAAATATGAAAAATATTGTAAATTTATTGAATTTTTAAAGATTTTTTGTATAAAGCTAAGGATAATAATGTAATAGAAAATTGTATATTTTTCCTTTTCCATATGTTTTCAGCATTTATTTCTTAGAAAATTCTTGTAAGTTTAGAAAATTATTATTATTAACATAGAAAGTCTTTTTTCCCCCTTTTCTTTTATGCTGGTCTAACCATACAACTGTGTCCTTTGTGCCCCAATGTATACATCCATCCATCCAAAAATATACAAGCTGAACATGATTATTTATGAAGTTGGTTTGTTTGACATTCACAAAATGAATCCTTCCATTGGACTTAAAAAGGGCATAGAAGAAGCAGATTTTTGTTGTTATCTTATAAATTCAGTTAAATAACTAAAAACATTAATTATCTTAAGATAAAGTGACACAATTGGTAATAATTTTAAAAATATAATCCTTAAAGTAAACACTTGTGCTGTTTCAGAAAATAATTGTATAAAATTTTCAACTCTTTCAGGTTCCTGATCAGGACTAGATAGAATGCTTATAAATAGAGAACTCAATACTCAAACGACTAAGGAAAGAAGTGATGTTTCTTTTTATAAATTAGTTAAGCTAATTTTGTCTGCCCTCACAATTTGTGTTTTGATTTTATTTTGCTCTTGTGTCATGTAATTAAATGGGAAAAAGGGGTCTTTTATAGAGTTAGGGTTACATTAGGGTTAGGGTTAAGCTGATAAAACAGAAAAAGCCAAGAAATTCTGTTTACATAAGACAATTTTATTTCTTTTTTAACAGTTCTGCTTTATGCACTCAATCAGATACCTGGGTTCTTGCAACATCTCTTAAGATATTCTGCTGATCTTCAAGACTGGTTGAAATAAAGCCAACTTTTTTTTCATATTCAATCCTTCATTGGGAGGAAAGTGAAGAACAGCTAAAGGAATTTTTTTTTTCTGAGAGAGAAAGGTGGGGGAGGAAGGGAGAGAGAAGAGAAGCACTAACACGTTGTTGCATCACTTTTAGTTGTCTATTGATTGCTTCTTATATGTACCAAGCCATTGACCCTTTGCTCCTACCAGTGACCTGGGGCTCAATTCAGTGACCATGGGGTCATTTTGATAATTCCACACTCAAACCAGTGACCCTGTGCTGAACTGGTGAACCTGTGCTCAAACCAGATGAGCTGTGCTCAAGCCTACCACATTGGGGTTTGAAACTTGGGACCTCAGGGTCTCAGGTCAACACTCTATCCACTGTGATATTACTGGTCAGGCAAAGAATGTTTTAAATTTTAATTGGGAGATAACAAAAGTTGTGCACATGAAACTTCTACTTATATAAGCATGTACACAGCTATAAACTGTTTTCCAGAAGGCAGAACTGTTTCTTTAAGTTGACAACTGATCATTTTTGCCACTCTGGTATCTGAGAATTGTTGTGTGAATATCAAATGAAACTATTATTGATATGTCGTTAAGGAGTGAAAGGAATGAAGCTACTTCACTTAAAGATGGTAGAGTGAAATGTAGAATTGCTCACCTTTGTTTAATAAAATCATCCAAAAAATAAGGTCAATGAAAAAAATGATCAATTTATTTAGTTATTTGTTAAATCTTGAAAATAGTCAATTAAAAAACACAATCTTAATAGAATGCCTGTGAATTTTAGCAATGTTTTAGAAATTGAGTAAGGACACTGAGAGAAGTGGGTCCAGAGATTATAGGCTTTTGCAAAGAGTATTGAGAGGAGGCAGTTTACTGGATCTCATCTAAAACTGTGGTTGTGGAGGAAGCAAAGATGAATATACACACATGCATACTTTGATTCTTTTTTAGAGTCATATCTTTGTGGTTGTAGAGTAGAAGATAGAGTAAAGGTGATAAACAATGCTGGGTTGGAAGACAATTTCTTTAAAACTTTTTTTTTTAGATTTTTATTTATTCATTTTAGAGAGGAGAGAGAGAGGGAGAGAAAGAAAGAAAGAGAGAAGTGGGAGGAGCAGGAAGCATCAACTCCCAAATGTGCCTTGACCAGGTAAGCCCAGGGTTTCAAACCGATTGACGCTTTATCCACTGCACCACCACAGGTCAGGCTGGAAGACAATTTTAATGAGTCTTACATTTTTGAATATTTTATGAATTGAACACTAACTGACTCTGTTTTAGACTTTGTTTTAAAGATACAGATAGGGTGAATATCTGGAGCAAAGGTCAGGTTTGTTTATTGTTCAATATAATAAATATATAGTCTCCTCCAGGGCAAAGATCAGGCAGGCTAGAAGCTCATTATAAAAGATTGAGGTTCTCTATGTTTGGAGTTCCTCTTCTATAACACAACCTTTTATATATGTTATTATATATGTGTATATATGTATGTATGTATATATTATGTATTTATATATGTATATTTTAATATACATATATAATAATATATATAACTATATATATTATATAGATGTTACTTAGCCTTATTATTATTGTGGTTGAGGAGGGAGAAATTTACCCTCCACTTCTTTTAAATTATTATGGCTGGATTAATAATTAAATATAAAAAAGAAAATTAATAAGAAGAAAACAATTTAATATATACAAGAGATCATAAATGATACTCAGAGAAATTATGATTCAAACCAGCATTTTATGCTTTTTAGATAAACAATTCATTTTGAAGATTTGATAGGACAAAGACATAGGTTTGGGTGTTTGTTAGTAAAATAAAGGAGTTAGGTAGAGAATTAGTAAACAAACAAACAAACAAGGCAGTGCATACTTGTTGGCTCTGGATTCCATACAGGTGTCTTTCTCAAGCTCTTTCAAGCAAGGAGGGTACAGTTCACAAGAGGGAGTGATTTCCTGCCTTCAAGGCATAAAGGGAGGTTCAATATGCACTTCTTGCACTGGCTGTTCCTTAAGTAACTTTAAATTCAAAGTATCAATATGAAATATTTTGGGTGTGCCCTCGAACTTGACACTTCCTTGAGAGATATGGTTTATGAGAAATCAGCATGAATACTAAATTTGCCTACTGCTGTTGCCACTAATATTCCTCTTTGTCTTTAACCTATAATTTCCAGCTCTTCTTCCAACCTTCATGAAACTGTGACTAATTAACTTGCTACTTAAAAGTATGGAATACTCAGTGCACCTCATACTTCTTTTTTTTCTTTTATTAATTTTAATGAAGTGACATTAATAAATCAGGGTACATATGTTCAAAGAAAACACCTCCAGGTTATCTTATCATTCAATTATGTTGCATACCCATCATCCAAAGTTAAATTGTCCTCTGTCACCTCCTATCTGGTTTTCCGTGCCCCTCCCCTTTCCCCTCTCACACCCTCTCCTCCCTCCCCCACCCTGTAACCACCACTCTCTTGTCTATGTCTCATAGTCTCACTTTTATGTCCCACCTAAGTATGAAATCATGCTGTTCTCAGGTTTTTTTTCTGTTTTACTTATTTCACTCCGTATAATGTTATCAAGGTCCATCCATTTTGTTGTAAATGATCCAATGTCATCATTTCTTATGTACTTCTTAAAACTCTAAAATTGATGATTATAGTGAGAAGAAATGTTGAATCAGAAAAATATCCTTTAGCAACTAGCATAGAAAAATCTAGTTTAGCCAATAATTAAAAATGGATGCTCAAAATAAATGGAGAAATTTGGATGAGAAACTAGTTATGTTATATTCTTGAAAGAATGCCACAGAAATATTATTACAAAATGTGCAAAATTAACACCACAATAACTGAACAAATCAAAAAAGTACAATCTATTTGGACGAAGTGAGAAAAACAAAGCATTATTTATGTCATACTTGCAAACAAATTGATAAATTCTGTATAATAATGAAGAGTAATCAGAAAAAGAAAGTGAGTCATGTTCTATGAAAGAGCACTTTAAAAGTGTGAATATTTTGAAAGACAAAAAAAGAGTAAAAATTGGTTGCACATTGAAAGACACTGAAGAAATATGACAACTAATTGCAATGTAGAGTAAAAATTGAGTTATTTTCCTAATAAAGTAAAATACAACATCATACCTGTTAAATAAAATAATAATAAATGCATTTTCTCTTATATCGACCTTTAGAAATGCAGAAATGAAAGCTGTGAATTAAATGGCAATGATGTATCAATATTAACTGGAGTTTGATAAATTAATATGATTATGTAGGATAATATTATTTATACACTAATATTTTTCAGTATCAGTAATCTACTCAAAATTGAGAATAAAAAGTTTGGTCTCATTCTAATATTTTTAAAATAACCCACATACAAAAAATGTATAGAACAAAAAGAAAATATCAAAGATATAAAAGAGATATGAATTACAGCATACAGAATATAGTCAATTAAATTGGAGTAACTATGTATGGGGCCAGGTGGAACCATTCTGTAAAGTACCTACAATATTTTCACCACTATGCTATACATCTGAAATTAAAACAGAATAAAATTAAATGTAAGTTATAATTAAAAATAATTATATATACAAACCAGTGGTATTTTTGTATATCAATAATGAACTATCAGAAGGAGAAACTAATAAATCAATCCCATTAATAATTGCAACAACAGAAAAATAAGATACCAAAGAATAAATTTAAACAAGGAGGTAAATACCTATACTTAGGAGAAAAAAAGACACTGTAGAAAGAATATGAAGAAGTTGAAAATAATGCCAACCAATATCATGTTCATGAATAAGAAGGATTAACATTACTAAAATGTCCACAGTACCCAGAGCAATCTGTAGAATCAATGCAATTCTTATTGAAATACTAATGGCATACCTCACAGAAATAAAATAAATATTCCAAAATTTATATGGAATCACAAAAGACCCTGAATAACCTCAGCAATCTTGAGAAAGAACAATAAGTTGGAGTTCTCATTCCACCTGATGTCAAACTAGACTATAAGGCCACACTTATCAAAAACAGCATGGTACTGGCATAAAAACAAAACACAGATCAATAAATCAAAGTACTCAGAAATAAACCCACATCTTATGTTCAATTTATATTTGACAGAGGAGGCAAGAACACACAATAAAATAAAGACAGTCACTTCAATAAATGATGTTAAAAAAATTGGAAAAATACATGCAAAAAAACACACAAAAACTAGACCACACCTTTACGCCATGCACAAGAATGCACTCAAAATGGATTAAATACTTATTTATTTAAATTACAATTAAATGTAAATTTTGAAACCTTATAAATCCTAGTAGAAAGCATAGACAGTGAAATCTCAGACATGTCTCACAGCAATATTTTTTTCTGATATATTGTTTCAGGAAAGGGAAACAAAAGGAAAAATAAACAAGTGGGCTACATCAAAATAAAAGGCTTCTGCATAGCAAAGGAAAGTATCAACAAAATGAAAAGACAATCTACTGAATGGAAGGACATATTTGCCAGTGATATATTTGATAATATATTAAATTCCAAAATTTATGAAAATCTTCTATAATTTAAGACCAAGAAAACAAACAATACAATTCAAAATGGGCAACGTTCCTGAATACATTTCTTCAAAGAGCAAATACAGACTCCCAATAGACATGAAATGAAGTTCAATGTCACTAATCATTAGAAAAATACAAAATAAAACCACAATGGATATCAACTCATACCTGTCAAATGGCTTCTATCAAAAGTCAACAAACAACAAGTGGTGATAAGGATGGGGAGAAAATAGAACCCTCGCGCACTGTTGGTGGGAATGCAGACTGGTGCAGTCACTTTTATAGTATGTAGTTACCTCAAAAAATTAATAATGAAACTGCTGAGATATATCTGAAGAAACCTAAAACACTACTTGGACAAAATATATGCACCCCCACTGCAGTGTCACTTACATTAACCAAGATTTTGAAGAAGCCCAAGTGCATATCAGTAGATGAGTGGATAAGAAAAGCTGTTGGCTATAAGAATGAAGAAAATCTTACCTTCTGTACAGCATGAATGGACCTGAACAACATTTTTTTAAGTGAAGTAAGCCAGCCAGAGAAAGACATGTACCATATTATATCACTTATATGTAAAATCAAATGAACAAAATAAACTTACAACTATATTGATTTTGTATTATGTGACTTTATGGTATTGGTTTATTGTTTCTAATATTTTTTGGTGGAATCTTTGGGGGTTTTGATATACAGGATCGTATCATCTGAAAAAGTGATACCTTTACTTCTTTTTTCTCAATATGGATGCCTTTTATTTCTTTCTCTTTTTTGATTGCTCTGGCTAAAATTTCCAGAACTATGTTGAATAGAGTGGAAAGAGTGGGCAACCTTGTCTTGTTCCTGATTTTAGAGAAAAAGCCTTAATTTTTTTCACCACTTAGTATAATATTTGCTGGTGGTTTGCCATATATGGCCTTTATTATGTTGAGGTGCTTTTCTTCTATTCTTATTTTATTGAGTGTTTTCAACATAAAGGGATATTTTATCTCATCAAATGCTTTTTCTGCACTTATTGATAGAATTGTTTAAATTTTGTTCTTTGTTTTATTGATGTCATGTATTATGTTGATTGATTTTTCATATGTTAAACCATCCTTGTGCTCCAGGGTAGAATTACAGTAGATCATGATATATTCTTTTTTTAAAGTGCTATTGTATTCAATTAGTTAGTATTTTGTTTAGAATTTTTGCGTCTGTGTTTGTTAGAGATATTGGTCTGTAGATTCCTTATTTGTGTGTTGTCCTTGACTGGTTTTGGTATGATGATTATGTTGGCCTCATAAAATGTGTTAAGGAGTATTGCTTGTTCTATTTTTTGAAAAATTTTGAGAAAGATAAGTACCAAATCTTCTTTGAATGTTTGATAAAATTCACTAGTGTAGCCACCTGGTTTTGAACTTTTGTTTTTTGGGAAGTTTTTGATAGTGGTTTCTAGTTCCTCCCTGTCTATAAGTCTATTTAGGTTTGCTACTTTTTTGTGACTCAGTCTATGAAGATTGTATAGTTCTAGAAATTTATCCATTTTCTCTTTGTTGTTGAATTTTGTGGCGTATAATCTTTCATAATATTCTATTATGATCCTTTGTATATATATAATGTCTGTGGTAATTTCTTTTATTTCAGATTATGTTTATATGAATCCTATTTCTTTTTTCCTTTGTGAGTCTAGCCAGTGGTTTGTTCATTTTATTGCTTTTTTCAAATAACCAGTTTTTTGTTGTATTTATTTTTTCTCTGTTTCTTGTTCTCTATTTAATTTAGTTCTGCTCTAATTTTTAATTATTTTTCTTCTGCTGACTTTGGGTTGCCTTTGTACTTCTTTCCTAGTTCCTTAAGATGTAATGTTAGATATTTACTTGGGATCTCTCTTGTTTCTTGAAATGAGACAGTAATGATATAAACTTCCCTGTTATTACTGCTTTCACTGCATCCCATAAATTTTGATATGTTGTGTTGTCATTTTAATTTGTCTATATATACTTTTGACCTCTGCTTTTATTACTTCTTTGACTCAGTCATTTTTTAGGAGTATGCTTTTTATTTCCACACTTTTATGGTTTCTTTTTTTTTTTTCTTTTGCAGTTGAATTCTAATTTCAAAGCCTTAGGGTCAGAAAAAATACTTGGTATAATTTCAATCTTCCTGAATTTGTTGATGTTGGTATTGTGGTCCAACATACAGTCTATCTTTGAGAATGAGCTATGCAAACTGGAGAAGAATGTATAATCTGAATGTTTTGGGATGAAATGTCCTGTAAATATCTATTATGTCCATTTGGTTCAGTGTGTTATTTAAGGCCGATATTTCTTTATTGATTTTCTGTTTGGATTATCTATATAAAGCCATCAATGGTGTGTTAAAACCTCCAAGTATGATTGTGTTTTTGTCTGCTTCTATTTTTAGATTAGTTAGTAGACATCTTATATATTTTGGTGCTTCCTGATTTGGTGCATTTATATTAATAAGTGTCATGTCTTCTTGATACTATTTTCCATTTATCATTATGAAATATCCATTTCTGTCTCCGGTTACCTTTGTTGTTTTGAAGTCAGCATTGTCAGATATGAGTATGGCTACACTAGCTTTCTTTTGGATATTATCTGCTCAGGGAATCGTTTTCCAACCTTTGACTTTGAGTCTATTTTTGGCCTTGCAGCTTAGATGTGTCTCTTGAAGGCAAGAAGAGATTGCCTTTTACTTCTTATCCAATATGCTGCTGCTCTGTGCCTCTTTATTGACACTTGAGGAAGTCTTATAATCATTTTATGTTTTGTGTTCTGGAAACTCTGTGTCTTGATTCATTCTTCTCTTTCATGTATCTGTCAGTTGTTTCTGTTTGGTGGTATACCATACTTCTTCCCCCTGTTTTTGTTTTTGTTTTTTTTTTTTTTAACTGTAGGCTTTTTCATTAGTGGTTACCATTAGGTTATTAAGAGAAAAATTTTCACAAGTACAAAAGACTATTGTCTTATGAGTGTTTCTGCACTCCATCCTCTTTAGCTATTGTAGATCTTTATCCTCTCCCCTTTTATGTTATTGTTGTCACAGATTATCATTGCTTTTATTGTGACCCTATTGGAGGATTTACTTGTAGTTTTATTTGTTGTTTTTTTTTTTCCTTAGCATATGTATGTCTGTAAAATTTTATTTCTGTTTCATATTTGAAGGATAACTTTGATAGATATTGTATTCTTGGGTGGTATTTTTTTTTTTTTTTTTTTAGTACTTTGAATGTTTGGGTCCACTATCCACAGGTTTGTAGAGTTTCTGCTGAGAAGTCTGATGAAAACTTTATAAGCTTTTCTTTATAGGTTATGTTTGTTTTTTCCTTAGCTGCCTTGAAGATTCTTATTTTGTCATTGGTTTTTGACAATTTTATTACAATGTGCCTTTGTGTAGGTCTATTTGGGTTGAGGTACTAGGCATTCTGTTTGATTCTTGGGTTTGAGGTTCTAACTCTTTGCAAAGGCTTGAAATAATTTTATTCTTATTGGTTTGAATATGCTCTTCATTCCTTTCTCCCTCTATTCTTCTTCTGATACACCCATTATTTTTATATTAGTCTTTCTGATGGAGTCAGGCAATTCTTGTAGAACTGTTTTAGTTATTTTAATTTGTGAGTACTTTTCCCCTTCTCTCTGTAGCATCTCTTGTTGATTGCCTTCAATGCCACTAATTCTTTCCTTTATCTGGCTTGTTATTAGCTAAACTTGCTACCTCAGTCTTCAGTTTGTGTGTTGAGCTCTTCATCTCTGCTATTAAAGTTTCAATCTCCTTAATGAGGTATTCATTTTGTTCATTAATTTGTTTTATGAGCTCATTAAGTTGCCTATTGGAGCCTTCTTGCTTCTCATTGAGTATTTTTAGAACTTTGATTTTGAATTTTCTATCATGTAACTCCAAGGTTTTCATGTGATTGATATTTTTTTGGGAAATTGTTCATTTTATTATGAATTATGTCTCTGCCTTGTGTAGCCATGGTATTTGCTTTCTTCTTCTTTGATGGCAATTGAGAGTTGTATTGCTTTTAACCTTAACAAAAAATCAACTAAAGTAAACTAAAATAAAAAATACAATAAAAAATTTAAAAAGTATAACAAATAAAAAAGAAAAACCACTAAAAACAAAGATCAAGAACCAAAAAACAAAAACAAACAAAACCCCCACAAAAATAAGAAATAATATAAAAATTTTGAAAATAAAATTCAAAATAAGAAAAGAGAAAAAAATAACAAGAAAAATATACTTTGGTTTTGATAGTTTTTTTTTTTTCCTATAGGTGTTGCTGTATTATAACTTTTAGCTCTATAAAATTCATGAGTTGTCTGCTGAAATGCTGCAGTCATAATTATATAAGCAGAGTCGCTGTCACATTGGTGGATGGGGTGTGTTGGGAGCTTTATGGCTTTAACGTTCTGGTTTTTCAACTCTAGGAATGGCGATATCAGACCTCCGGATCTCACAAGACCAGAGGACCTGATGTGGAGCATCTCTGTTTCTCAGAAGAGAGAGTGGATCTGGGGAACAAGCTGTGGTGTTTATCTCTACAAGTCGCCAATCGCGTGAGGTGAAGGATGTAAGATCTGGAAGGCTGGAAGGATGCACTTAGTTTTCTCCATCTCTGCCAAGTGCAGGTTACAGGCAGATCACAGGAAAACTGACCTTTAGCCTGTGCTCCCGTCACTTTGGTTTAGTTTTTCCCCTCTTCACTTCTATCTCACCACTTTCCCAGCAGAAGGAGACCCAGTCAATCCAGATTTTCCTCTCTGTATTCTTCAGACAAAATCCAGACATCCTGAGCTTTTCTTCTCCACAAAGTCTAGTTCTAAGTAGAAAAAAAATAATCCAGTCACTCCAGGTTTGTATCATCTCCAAAGCCCACAATGAATACATTTTATCTTCTGTCCCCCTTTTCAACCCATCCCAACTTTAGTCCATTATGTGGGTAGCCTTTCAGGTATGCCTGCTAACCCAGCTGGGGCTCCTTTGCTATATTATATTTGTCCAATTTGTTAAATTTTCAAGGGGAGAGTTCAGCAGTATCTCTCATGCTGTCATTACTCTGATGTCATCTGGGAATTAAATAAATTATGATAAAATAAAAGCCACTTTTGTGCCTAACAGATAGCCAACATCATCTACTGTTATTATTATTGTATTATTATTAATTGCATTTGATTTATTTAAATAAAAAGAGTTGGTTGATTTTAATGTTTCTGAGTTTTTAAATATCTTTTTTTCAACTCTACCAGATAAAGACTATCTTGAGTGAGTATAGGATTTTTAAATTACTGTACATTTATTTTCCTATGTTGTATAACTTCTTCCAGGAAACCAATGAAAGGTATTGTTTGTTTTAATCCATTTTTTCTCAACCTATGTTTTATCTGCACAACATTCTAGTTTTAAGTTTGATTCATCATTAGTGTTTTTAAGTAGTTATGATTTACTTATATATCTTTTTCTTTATCTGATTAGATTTTTACCTATTTATTCAATTAAATCTTTTTTTTTAATTTATTTTATTTTATTTTATTCATTTTAGAGAGGAGACAGAGAGTGAGAGAGAGAGAGAGAGAAAGAGAGAAAGGGGGGAGGAGCTGGAAGCATCAACTCCCATATGTGCCTTGACCAGACCAGTGCAGGGTTTTGAACTGGCGACCTCAGTGTTCCCAGGTCGACGCCCTATCCACTGCACTACCACAGGTCAGGCTCAATTAAATCTTTTTACCTGTACAACTTTTTAAATATCCCAAGGCACTTAAAAATTTGGCAGTTGTAAAATCAAGATGTACATGAATTGTTCCAGTGGGCTAGTGTAAGGTGTTCAATGACAAAATACTGAATAATTCTTCTTACTCTCAGTTTTCTCTAAGATCTTTCAAAACTAATGTACTTCTTTCATAACCAAAAAGATAAGCCACAATTAAGTTCATTTTTGTAGTCCCATCGAATGATTGTGCACCATAGGAAGAAGACAAAGCCTCAAATGATTTTATATACATTTTTAATTTAATGATTATTATTGCTTTTATTAAATATATTCTCTGTATGATTCTGATATATTTTATATAATAAACCTCATGTTTTAGGCATCAGATGATTAATTTGTACTTAATTGCTATTGACTTAAAACAGAAAAAGACAAATGATCCAAATGTTAGTTACCTCTTAAAATTTATGTTTACCCAAGGCAGTATTTGTTTATGAGATATATTCTGTGAAAGCTAAAATGATTATAATCCATTTTAACACAACTACAAGTAATAATTAGCAACCCTGATTTACAAATACTTTTTGTTTTATTTTATGAGTTATGATTTTTCTAGTGCTATATAATTTATTTATAAATACTCTCCTTTAGTGAAGATTTAATGTGGAAATTGCTGAAAGCAAAAATTAATGTTATTGAGCATAGTGGTTATTTATGAATGAAAGACATTGACTGATTACACTTTGAAAAGGTTAATGTAATGGATATAAAGCCAAAACATTGTTAAGAACAATAGTTTATCCAGTCCCATAGATTGTCTCTAATAGAAGACTCAACATATACTGTAACTGATTATATTTTGTGAAGCAACACTATAACCACCTTGACTAATGATGCAAAGAATTTAGGGCTGTGGCTGCTATTTTTACATTCTTACTACTGAAATAAAAGAAGGTGGTAAAGCAGCTGGTCTACATCTTATTTATTCCTTTTTATTATATATTTACTCCCTTGAAAATGAGGGACACCCCTGGGAAATAAAAGACAAATTACCCAGTCTATTAATATACCCACTAATCTATGGGTATATTAATAATGACATTTTATAGGAGAAAAACACCATATTAATTGCACATACTTAACAGATCAATACCTGGCTAAAGATTACTAGTGACAAACCAACAAACTAAGAATTTATGAATCATAACTTGTTGGAGAATACAATGGAAACTATTACAAATAATTTAGCCAAACAGAAAAATTTGAGACAGCATTTTTGCACAAGACCTCCCTCAATTCTGATATCAGCTGCAAGTTTTAGGTGTCACAGAATTCAATGAAAGCTGCTATACTTATATTTATAGTTGCCATAGGAAGAATATACATATTAAAATCAACTAAAGGAAGGACAGATAAAACAGAGCTTTAGAGATCTGCAAACACGGAACATCCAGTTGTCTGTCCTCTCTTTGTGTAATCATGCCAGCATTAACTTCTCTTGGCCATAATGTATGCATAGAAATGCTGGCTGGATAAACTCACTTGATCCTTTGGTGTCCAGAGGTTTTATTGGGGTTCACCCACAAACCCCTATGTGGTTGACCTTTACTTTTCAGCCTCTTCTTGGAATTTGATTAACATGTTTAGTCTACCCTTTGTCCAGAAATCAGAAATGATACTACATGGTCCCAAACCTCCATGATAAGTCACATTGTTAGACTGTTCTGTAGTCAAATCCTCAGTAATTACGAAATTTAGAACAAATATAAGTAATGTGATTAATTCTTAACAAGTAGACCCTTTTGTTTTCTACTTAGACTACTCTTAAAGACGTATCAGTATGTTAAGTAAACATAATTCCCAGGCCAGAATTTATTATTATTTGTTAGCCAGTCTTTTGGCTTTGAGGTGAGTATAACTTTTATTGTCTTAAATTTTACAGGCCTTATTTAATTCACTATAAAATTTAGGCTAGGATTAGTTTGTACAGTGAACTCTGAAAATGCCTAACACATTCATCTTATTTAGATTTGTTAATAAATGTTGCTGGTGATGAACACTAGATGGGAAAATATATTCAAATATATTTTTATCCACATGTTGATTTGACTTTTTGTTCACCTTCTGGAATATTAATCCGTCCTGCTATTAAACACTTATTTGAAAGAATATATGCACCCTATGTTAATTCCAGCATTAGTTGCAATAGGCAAAATTTAGAAGCAGCCAATGTGGATAAAGAGCTGTAATACATCTACACAATGGAACATTTTGCACCCATAGCAAAAGTAAATCTTAACCTTTGCAAAGCAGGGATAGGCATGGAGAGCATTATACTAGTTGAAGTAAGCCAGTCAGAGAGAGACAAGTACCATATAATTCCACCCATATGTGGAAATTAATAAACAAATGAACTAACAAACAAAATAAGACAGCCTTATTGAGCATACTGACAGCTGTCATGGTAGGGTTGGATGGAAGGGGTAGAGGGATTGAACAAAAAAGGACAAAAAAATAGAAAAACTTATGGACACAGATAACAATGTGGTGATTACTATGGTGGGGGAATGGAGGAGGGTATGGAGAGATAAATGGTGATAGACAAAAACTTGACTTTGGAGGGTGAATACACAATACAGTGTATAGGGAGATGTTGTAGAATTGGGCAGTTGAGACCTGTATAATTTTGTTATTAATGGTACTCCAATAAACTCAATTTAAAAGAAAAATTTGTTCTTACATGAGAAACCTAAACTAAACCTTACTAAATAAGAGTTTTTAAATAAGCAACACATTCATAAATATACCTTGCATATTGGAATACACTTACCATACTATCTAAGTATAGTACAACAGCACTTAAAGGAAATCTGTTAAATAAAGATAAATCAATTTAGAAGAAGCAAATTATAAGACATGAGTTCATTCATTTTAGGCATTTTTTTTGGCCTCATCTATTAGGATACACTAGATATGTTTCATATATAGGGTGACTGCGTGTAAAGGGTTACTTGAGCAATTCTGGGTTGAGCTTGTTTTCTCTGTGATAGTATTTGTTGTCTTCTTTTAATTTCAAATGTTTTCTGGTTTGAATGATAAATTATGTGGTCACCTAGCTGCATGCACTAGAGACTAGCAGAAAAGAAGTTAAGTACCAGACAAAAAATGTAGCAAAGAGACTAGAAAATAGAAGGGTCAGCGACATATTGTGGAAACTGAATAGATACGATGCTTTCATTACTTGCACTAGTTTGTTATCAGCCCAGAGACACTACATGAAAAAGTTTCTTTGTTAAATAAGATTTGCTAATATCTCATATAAAATTAACCTTTTGGATAAAATCACAATGTATATTAGCATAAAAAAATCTCAGAGAATACCTTTAAATAATATATATTCTGTACTCCTCCTTTATCCATGGGGGACATGTGCCAAATCTTCTAGTGGATGCCTGAAACCATGATGAGTACTAAATTCTATTTGTACTATATTTTTCCTACATATATAACAATAAATAATAATAAATAGAACAATTATAACAATATACTATAGTAAAAATTATATGAATATAATCTCTCTTTCTCTTTCAAAACTAATTATTGTGCTGAACTCACTTTTTTCTTTGAAAGAAGCACTTGACTTGATGGCTTCTCTTAGGAATATCAGAATGAGCATCATCACTAGCCTTGCACTTTGTGTCTATTTATTAAGTAAAATAAGGGTTACTTGAACACAAGCACTGTGATACTGGGACAGTCTCTCTGATAACCTGGATGGCTACTAAGTGACAAATGGATGGTAGTGTATACAGCACAAATATGCTGGATGAAGGAATAATTCACTCTTTGTGGAGGACAGAGCAGGACAGTGCAAGATTTCTGTATGGTACTCAGAACAGTATGCATTTTAAAACTTACTAATTATTTATTTCTGGAACTTTTATTTAATATTTTCAGATTGCAGATAACCATAGGTAACTGAAACAGTGAAAAGCAAAATTATAAATAAGGGAGAGAGGGGATACTGTGAATAAATTAAATTATTAAAAATTTCATTTATTATTCTTTGAATATGTATGAACATCAACTATTTTTAATGTAGTACTTATTAACATTTACAAGAAATAATATTCTTTCAATATGATTTACATATACTTTATTATCCAAACCTACATATTCCTGAAAGTGAGAGAGGTCTGTATCATCATTATTAATAATTAAAATGGTATGTCATTGCAAATGCATATTGTCCTGGATAAGTTAGAATAGTGTGGGGTGGCTTTAAAGTTAATGTCACCCTACATATTTCCACATAAATTACAGACGATGGGATCTTCTTTAAATTAATGTCAATATTAAACATAATGCTCTGATTTTAGAAGCCTTATTGTTGGGTACTTTTTTCTCACTCACACGAAGTTGTGTGTAAATGAAGAGTGGGATCACCATTTCTTTTGCAGAATGGCAAAAAAAAAAAATGAGAAAACAAAGTGCTAAGGCATTTTTGGTCGGTTTGTTTATTTTAGGAAGCAGTTGGCTTGTACAATATCAGTTGGGAAAGATATGTAATAACAGTTTAATAAAACAGAACACTTAATAGTCAGAAAGATTTAAATGCTGAAGGATATGAATGGTCAATGAAGTAGAAAAGGAACCATATGTTATTAAAATAAATTAAGTCAGTAATTTAAAAGATAAAATGTTATTTATCTTTAGATCTAATTAAATTTTATGATCTGAATATGTATGCATAATGTGTATGTTTGTATAGATAATCCAAACCATTCCTTGAAATACATAAGCAACAATTTTCTTACATAAATAGAAGATCGCAAATTTATAAAGATCATAAACATCTAATTTTGCCATTTGTGAAGGAATTTGAAGTTGAAAATATTAAAAAAAATTAAATTTTAAAGTTTTTCAGATTACCTAGCTTTATTAACTCATAATTAGCTTAACACAGTTAAATTTGGTGATGAGGCGTACATTAAGACAGTCTGAAAATGCCTTTTCTATCTTCATAGCTGACTATTTCAATCCAAACTGT
The DNA here is from genome assembly GCA_037038555.1 of Rhynchonycteris naso. Taxonomy (NCBI): domain Eukaryota; kingdom Metazoa; phylum Chordata; class Mammalia; order Chiroptera; family Emballonuridae; genus Rhynchonycteris; species Rhynchonycteris naso. The sequence continues at coordinate 40,704,255 of CM072997.1, read as the reverse complement.
AATTAGACATATAAAAATTTGAGGTCACAACATAGAGGGGTAGCAATTGCCATAGGGAAAGGGGTGGGGTAGAGATGGAGGTCAACGGTAGGGAAGTGGGGATGGAAAGAGCACGGATTATAAGGGGGCATGATGCAGTGTGCAGAGGGTGTTATACAGAGTGGCACACTTGAAACTATGTCATTATAAGTTTAAAAGATAGCACAAGGAATTAAGGAAGTAGAAAATTTTTTAAAATATCACATTTATACTCCTAAAGAAATGGAATTTAAAATTCTTTTTTTGGTTTATTTAATTAACCTAATTATTTGAAAGAAGACTGATAGTCACTGTAGGTATTCTTCTATTGATTCCAGCTTTAACCAGCCGGGTTTATTATTCTACTTGGATCAACTGTGAATAGGCAATATGAACAGATTGCCTTATTCCTCTAGCTTCTCATTGTATTTTTTCAAGAAGAACTCTTATATGAGATTCGAGAGAAAAAAAAATAATATGACTTAAGGTTTTTATATTCCTAGTGGTGTCATTTGTATTCTCTAACCATTGTCATACATAATTCAAAGTAACCTTATTACCTCTTTTATTTCAATCATCATACTGTCCCTATTTCTGTGGGCCCAGAGGTGAGAGCAGCTCTGCTCTTAGTAAGCCAAGTGACTGCATTATTCTTTGTGATTCTCTTACAGTTTTGTAAAAAGTAAATTTATTAAATATTTCTAGCCTGACCAGATGGTGGCGCAGTGGATAGAGCATCGGACTGAGATGCGGAAGGCCTAGGTTCGAGACCCTAAGGTCGCCAGCTTGAGCGCAGACCCATCTGGTTTGAGCAAAAGCTCGCCAGCTTAGACCCAAGGTCATTGGCTCCAGCAAGACTTTGCTCGGTCTGTTGAAGGCCCACGGTCAAGGCACATGTTAGAAAGCAATCAATGAACAACTAAGGTGTTGCAACGACAATGAAAAACTGATAATTGATGCTTCTCATCTCTCTCCATTCCTGTCTGTCTGTCCCTATCTATCCCTCTCTCTGACTCTCAATCTGTCCCTGTAAAAAAAAAAAAAAAAAAAAAAAATTCTAGATTGATCTTAATTTGATTGTGAATGATTTCTTGTTTGCAACTTGTTCAGTCTAAAAATAATAATAAAACTAGTATCCAGTAGGACTCTGTGGCTGAACTCTATGTTTTTCTCAAGAGAATCTGTTCAACTCATGTTATCTTTTTCTCCACTTTTCAGGTTGGCTGTTTGACAAGTGAGATAAGTAGATGTGATCAAGTGTTGGCAGGAATGTGGTATATCAAATCTTTAGTCTTGATAATATGACTCAGAATAGGGAGGTGACATAAAAGGTGTTTGTCAGTGTTCTGTCTTAACCAACATTTACCTGCAAATTAGGTCAATATTCAATCACGTTATAAAAAGAGTCACATTTTGCAACAAAAACTTTTGGCAGATTTTTTTCAGTAGTTATGCATTTTTAATTTTTTTTTTTTTTTTTAATTACAGGGACAGAGAGAGAGTCAGAAAGAAGGATAGATAGGGACAGACATACAGGAACGGAGAGAGATGAGAAGCATCAATCATTAGTTTTTCATTGCCGTCGCGACACCACAGTTTTCATTGATTGCTTTCTCACATGTGCCTTGACCGCCGGCCTTCAGCAGACCAAGCAACCCCTTGCTGGAGCCAGCGACCTTGGGTCCAAGCTGACGAGCTTTTTGCTCATGCCAGATGGGCCCCGTGTTCAAGCTGGCGAGCTTGGAGTCTTGAACCTGGGTATTCCGCATCCCAGTCCGATGCTCTACCCACTGCGCCACCACCTGGTCAGTTTCAGTAGTCATGCATTTTTATGAAAACTTCCAGATTGTTGTTTTCCTGGGTATTTTGTGTTTATCTATATTTAACTGTATAGCTTTCTTATTGAATATAGCTATATAAGACACCAATTTTACATATAATTTGGCTTTGTTATCTAACATCTTATTATGAAGAAAAACTTAGGTGAGTTAATGGAATGTTGAATATTTAGACTTTTTAAAATAGGTATATTGGCTATGCTTCCTTAATTTAGCATGACATTTAACATTAGTTCAACACATAAGATCTATCTGCCTTTATACAGTTCAGGTAAATACAATAGAATAATAGTTTTATATTTCATTATCACCCCCTTCATTATCATCATTAGAGAGTATCATATGAGAAACTCCCAATGTCAATGGCATTTCTTTGGACACTAAATATGAAAAATGTTAATCAAAAATACAAAAAAAAAATAATGAGATCAAATAATTCCAAGACGTACTGCCTACCTTATCCCAAAGAACAGAATACACATTAAAAACTGTCAGCAGCATTAAAGAGACTCAAACCTATTTTAACCTATTTTAACTCAGAATTATATTTTATATAAAACTGAACATCCAAATTATCTTTTGAAAGAATATATTTTATATAAATTTACTTATAGAGGTAATAATGATACTAATTAAAAAAATTCTATACACACTTTTAAAATATTTTATTCATTTCTCACAATGACATTTCTTATTTCCTTAAGGACAATAAGTTTATAATCCTTATTTGATGTTATCCCCTAAATACTTTAAAAATATAAAGACAGGAGAGTAATTAAATTAGTCTCTCTGCCAAACTTTCAAATTAAAAATGGAACTGTCTTATGACCTAGCAATTCTACTTCTGAGAATTTATCTGAAGAAACACAAAACATTAATTCTGAAGAATATATCCACCTTTATGTTCATTGTAGCATTATTTACAATAGTCAAAATTTTGAAGCAGCTCAAGATCCCATCAATGATGAATGAACAAAAAGCTATGGCATATTTACAAAATGAAATATGACGTATCCATAAAAAAGAAGGAAATCTTACCTTTTGTGAAAGCATGAATGAATGGAGAGCATTATGCTAAGTGAAATAAGCCAGTCAGAGAAAGACAAGTACCATATTATTTCACTTATATGTGAATCTAATGAGCAAAATGAACTAACAAAATAGAGACAGACACATACATTGAGTATCAGCTGACAGTAGAGAGTACATGTTGAGAAGCTTGGAAGGATTTAGAAAAAAAGACAAAAAGAAGAAATCTTATGAGCACACACAAAAAATAATAAAAAATGTTAACTTGGATTTTATTAAATTTCTTAGTGGAAGTTTTATATTGTAATGAGTGACAAATGTTGACCAATTGTAAATTACTTCATCCTTCCCAGAAGGAGTAGTTTGTTTATTTAATTTTAGAAACACTTATGTGTTTTTCTTTCTATTTTCACCATTATTTCCCCTCTTTGATCCCCTTCCCCTCCCTCTATCTTCTCCCCTTTCATCTAACCCCCTTTTTCCTTCTGGTTACTGCTACCCTGTTGTCTGTATATATGTGTTATATATAGACAATTTTGACTAATTCCTTAACCTTCTTTGATTCCACCTCCTCTTCCCCTTTCCCTCTGACAGCTCTCCATATATTCCTTGTGACCCTCCTGTTGTTCCTGTTTTGTTTTTTAGTTTATTGTGTTCATTAGATTCCACATATAAGTGAGATAATATGGTATTTTTCTTTCTTTGTCTGGCTTATTTCACTTAGCATAATAATCCCTAGGTCTATCTATGCTGTCGCAAAAGATAATATTTTATTATTTTTTACAGAGCCATAGTATTACATTGTGTAAATGTACCACAACTCTTTTATCTACACGTCTACTGAATGACACTTGTGCTATGTCCAGATGATTTGCTTCCATACACAGTTAATAAGTAAGCTTCTTTTTTACATTCAATGTTTGGTCTCATTATCATAAATTTTCTTTTAGAACTGTGGAAAAATATTAACCTAATTAACAATAAGGACAACAACATACCTATTACTCTCAACAATTTTATTAATTTCATATATCTTGCTTATGTTCAGAGTGGAATAATAAATTATCTCAATAAAATAGTGATTTTTTTCTCTCATTTGTTTAGATAAAATCCTACTTTCACATTTAGCTTTCTCTTTTCCTCCTATGCCATATTGAAACCATCAGGAAATCTGTTTGATTATGCATTCAAAATATAGCCACAATTTGACTAATTCTTAAAGCCCCAAGTACTATGTTCATGGTTCAAGCCAATATCTTGTTTCATCTAGAATATACAAATAGCATCCTAAAAGAATTATATGTTTTCAAACTTACCCAGGATTCCAAGATAGACTGTGGGTGTTCATAACTGAAAACCACCAGGAAAAAAAATCCCTTTCTACACAGGATCATTCAGCAGTTTCTCAACTCATACACAGTAATAGCAGTAATAGCTGATGTTCTTTCCCATCTATAATCTTCTTTCTACTTTTTCCCTCAATTATTCAGCTCTAGTTGTAGTGCACTTATTCTTTTCTTTTCTTGTTTTTTTGTTTAGAGAGAGTCAGAGAGAAGGATAGATAGAGATAGACAGACAGAAAGGGAGAGAGATGAGACTCAACAATTTTTTGTTGTGGCACTTTAGTTGTTCAGTAATTGCTTTCTCATATGTACATTGACCATGGGGCTACAGCAAACCGAGTAACCCCTTGCTCAAGCCAGTGACCTTGGGTTCAAGCTGGTGAGTTTTGTTCAAACCAGATGAACCTGCACTCAAGCTGGCGACCTTGAGGTCTCAAACCTGGGTCTTCCGCATCACAGTCCGACGCTCTATCCACTGTGCCACTGCCTGGTCAGGCTGTAGTGCATTTGTTCTTAATGCTTCCTCTGCCTGTAGTCTCTTTCTCACATATATATCTATAACACACTGTCTTATTTCATTCAAATCACTTTTTAAAGGTTATCTAAACAGACCTCCTATAACTATTTTGATGTGGCATCCCTTAGTTGCAAAAAATTTAATTTCCTAATTATTTTAAAGTGCTCATTATCACTTGAAAACTTTATTTACTTGCTTATTTATTTATTGTCTGTCTTCTACCACTACAAATGTATATTTCACAAGAACATAGACTTTATTTTTTTATTAATAGCTATATAAACAGCACCTGGAAGAGCATCTGACATACAGATCTTTAAAAAGTATGGGTTGAATTAATAAACTCCAGAAATTTAATTCAACACAGCCTATATTAACAGCCCACTGTGGTTCAGATAAGTTCAAAAAGAATAACCCTTAATTTAAAAGAGCTGCAGAGATAAACAACTAATAGCATACTAACATAATGCACAATGGCTGAGAAGAAGTAAAAATATCATCTAGTAATAAAAAAGAATTATCACTGAAGGATTGATAAAGTCTTCAATGTTACTGGCGTTAGGATTCAACTAAGATGATTGACATGAATTCTATTCCTCTGTCTAGTATATACCTTTTATTTTATTTTCAAATATTTAAATAGGAGAGTAATTTTTAAATATTATTATAACATCTAGGTATATATCCGTGTTTATACATGTATATGTTTAAGAATTTTTCCAGTCTGACCATATGTATCTCTTAATTTTAATATTCTAAATATTAATTTTCTATATTTAAATTTTATTGTTATTTAAGGTTTACAGCAAAATTAAAGTGATGGTACAGAGAGTTTTTATAGGCCCCAGCTTCTACACATGCATAGCCTTCCCCATGAGTCCTTTTACATTTAATTTAACTTTTGACATATAAGTTTTGGGAGTTAGATCCATTGAGCAGTTAAAGCTTTTATTCCATTTTTATTTTTGGATTCCATTGTTTATCCTGAAGAAAACATCTGTCAACATCTTTTTTTTTTCTTTTAAATTAAATGAGAGGCGGTGAGGCAGAGACAGACTCCCGCATGCTATCGGATCAGGATCCAACCCGCAAACCCTCTACAGAAGGATGCTCTGCCCATCTGGGACTGCTGCTCCGTTGCTCAGCAACTGAATTATTTTAGCACCTGAGGCAAGGCCATCGTGCCATTTTAAGCCCCTAGGTAAGGTGACCAGATTTTAAAATTGGTAAAGGGGGACACTGTTGATGGGGGTGGGGGTTCTTGATTAAAAATTTGGTCTATATGGAGCAAAAGAAATTTTTCATAGAATGCAAAAATAGTATTGTAATACATTATTTTAAATTGGGACTTTTTTAAAACGCCGCAGGATGTGGGACAAATTTTTAAAAATCAGGACTGTTCTGCCAAAAGCAGGACGTCTGGTCACCTTAATAGGGCCAACTTGCTCAAACCATTTGAGCCGTGGCTGTTGAAGCAGAAGAAAGAAAAAAAGCTGAGAGGGAAGGGTGACAAAGCAGATGGTCACTTCTCCTGTGTGCCCTGACCAGGAATCAAACTCAGGACTGCCACATGCCTGGCAATGCTCTACCACTGAGCCAACTGTCCAGGGTCTTGTCAATCTTATCATTGTTCCTTTGAAGGTGCTAAAAAGTCTGTTCTGTGGTTTTAAAAAATTGCTTTGCCTTTGTATTATAACATTAATTGAAATTCTTTGATATTGTTTCGTTGTATTTATGTCTTTAAATTTGTGACAACTTTTTTTTCCCACTATTGGAAAATAAATTCAGCTTGTGCTCTCTTACCGTATTATTTATATACTCTCCAGTTTTTATGTAAATCCAAATATTCGTATGCTAGATATTTTCATTATACCCCATTCGTGTCTTACGTTCGTTTCATTCTTTTTCTTATTGTTTCATTAATGTTTCCATTCATGAATTATTTCATTTTTATGGACTATATCAATTCCCTGTTCTGATCTAGAATTTTAATGTAGCTCTTTTCTCTAAATTCTATTTCTCTTTTGAGAATTCTTATTTGTTCAATTACTGAAAGCATGTCTTCCTTGCATCATTCAACCAAGTTATAATATGTTTTAAAATATTTGTCTTTTAATTGTAATATCTAAGTCATTTCAGAATTGTTTTTATATGTCTTTTCTCTGAGCTATGTTTGACATTCCCCAATTTATTTTTTATATTTAATTATATTTGGGATATATGTTGTATATTTTGAGTGAAAATCTTTCTACAAAGAGTGTTTTTATTTATTTTTATTTTTCTAATTACTTATCCTAGAGGGATTTAATTCCAACTCTATTCCTTATATAACAAAGAAATTTCAGATCTCTCTCTAGTCTGAATTGGATTTCTTGGAGTTTATTCTCCACATACATAGATCAGGGATCAGCCAGAACTAGCTTTACAACCAACTTAAATGCAGAATTTGGAGGTTAGTAGGAGATTTAAGCAGGGTTTTTATCCAAAAAAATTGCTCTTAATTTATTGTCTGATATTTGTACCTTAATTTTTAATTTCTATATTCACTCAACACCCTGGTTGTTTAAACAGTAAGTATAGTATCTACCTGCCAGTGTCTATCTATGATTTTGCTGTCTCACATGTTACTGATTGCTGAAAGTTTTCAAAGAAGAAATTTTAAATATATAAGTACACCCATTATTTTCATTGTTGTATAACCTTTTAATTTACCTTTTTTTGGTCACCCGACATTGCCTTTAATTAGTTTTATTTTATATTTTGTCTAAACGTTTTAGTTGTTATCTATGTCATGGTTGGTCTGAGAGGACCTATTCTACCACTATATATAACTTCCAATTCCCTCTTTAGCTGAAATCATTCTATTTGCTGATTAATTTTAGTTATTTATAAGAACCATTTAGCTAAGAATAAATCATTGAATGAAGATACACTTTTTAACAGAATATCTTTATATGACCAGCTTATTTTAACCATTTTATTTTCACATAATATTTTTAAAACATATGTCATTTGGAGCAATTACTAAAATATTATAGTGTTCTTTATTTCACATTTTGTTAAATTGTAGACTATGTTTTACATCTACATTAATTTTTCCTCTTGTCCCAACTGCATGACTACAGAAGAAATAAACAACTTTTACATACCTAATGAAGACATTGAAATTAAAGATTTTGCTTACCTCAACTCAATCTTTAATTCAAATAAAGATTACAGTCAAGTAATCAAGAGAAAGCTGACACACAGAACAATCTTAAAGCAACAAGGCTATAACCATCCACATCCTTATGTTCCTAATTGCTATGCATGAATGTGAAAAGGAGACAGTGAAGAAGGCTTATAGGAAAAGTAATTGATTTGTTTGAAATATGGGATTGAATGAGAGCTCTACAGATACCCTGGACTTCAAAAAACCAAATAACTGTATTCCAGAGCAAATTAACCCTGAAACATTTCTGGAGACAAAAAGTGACAAAATTGAAGTTGTCCTCTGAGCATATCATGAGAAAGTGACTTTATTTGGAAAATAGAAGGAAAAGAAGAATGCCACATATGAGGTGGACTGACTCCATGAATGAAGTGTGGGTCTACAAAACCTGAGCTGGGCTGTTGAGGACAAAACATTGCGGACATCTCTCATTCATAAAGTTACCAGAACTTAGAGCTGAGTCATTACATACCACACATACCACCTGTTTTTCCTGGCTTTTTATTCCTAATATCCAGTTCTCATTTTCCTCTACATATATTTTGCAATTTTGATATAAAAAACACACAATTCTACTGTAGTTTTTCAAATACTATTTTATAACTTAGGGAAATTCAATTTTTACTTTTAAAGATTATTTACTTATTTATTTTAGAGAGAAAATAGAAAGAGAAGGGGAAGGAGCAGAAAGCATCAATTCCCATATGTAATTTAACCAGGCAAACTCAGGGTTTCGAACCACCAACCTCAGCTTTCCAGGTTGATGTTTTATCCATTACTCACAAGTCAGGCTAGAAATTTAAAATTTAGATTTCTGAATGTTTGCCCTCATTCATATTATATTTGTTCAACTAATATAAAATGAAACCTTTCCATGTGCCAGAGAACTTGCTAATTATTCAGAACCTAATAATAAATAAGAACTAATCTTGGGGCACATACAATTAAACCATTACAATATAATCAATGTAATGCAATGTGGTCCATATTATCTAGAATTGATAGGTAAAATGGCCTCGTGCCCACCCATATTTTATTATATAGAAAATAGTTTGTTGTACTTGTTTTAACTATGCAGACAACCAAGAATCCTTTGAGATAGCCTTAGTATTTCCCTTGGGTGTTTGCTTTCCCTTTCTAACAGAGTCTTTGAAGATCTTTGTCATTTATTAAAATTTGATAAGATTTTGCACATCATATAAAGTAGTCCCATTGTCAGCCTTTAAACTAATTCTGTTTTTATACTCACAAAATCACCTTATGCTGTTCTCAAAGAATGCTAAAATAATTGAAATGTTGGCAGTTTATTTATTATGATTATAATACATTGAAAGAAAGGATTTATAAAAGATTTTCGGAGCTCCAGAATGCTAACACTCAAATAATACTCTGCTTTTAACTATGTTAATATGTATACAGATATCTGCAAGGTCAAATATAGGAGGGCATACCTACTTACTAAGAAAGTAGTTGAAAGTTGTCTCAAAGATTGCAGCAGAAACCCTAGCTACAAAACCCAAACGTCCCAACTTCAAATAGAATCAATCTTCAACTAGTTCCAATGAATTAATTCGTCATTTCCTTTACTAAAAAAAAGACGGGACTATTTTTTAAATGTCTTTGTGCTTTCAGTCCCTAGATAAGTTTTATTTTTAAAATAGGAATTAAAGCTGACCAGGAAGTGGCACAGTGGATAAAACATTGATCTAGGATGCTGTAGAGCCAAGTTTGAAACCCAAAGTTCACAGGCTTGAGTGCTGGCTTGAGTGCTGGCTCATCAGCTTGAGCGTGGGGTTGCTGGCTTGAGTTCAAAGGTCACTTGCATAAAACCCAAAGTTGTTGGCTTTAGCCCAAGGCCGATGGCTTGGGGAAAATGTCATTGGCTTTGTTGGAGCTCCCTGGTCTAGGCATATATGAAAAAGCAATAAGTGAACAACTAAAGAGCCACAGCAACAATTTGTTGCTTCTAATCTCACTTTCTTCCTGTCTGTCTATCCTTGTCTGTTGCTCTCTTTCTCTCTCTCTCTCATCTCTTCCTTGAAAAAGAAAGAGTTAAGAAATATTTATTGCACTATAATTGACAACCTACTGTGTGTGTCAAAACTAAGCTTGGTGAGAGTTATAGGTAAATGATATTATTCTTGTCCTTAAGATGCTCAAAAGGTTGGTAAAGGCAGGCAAATAAGCCAAACACTGTGATCACATGATTGTAAATTATATATATATATAATGAAAAAAAGTGAAGGACCACCTTTGGTTTTTCAGAAAAGAATTCCAACAAATATGAGTCATAAAAATATGCCAGAGAACAATATAAACCAATTTGAAAATAGAATGGAGTCAAGATTAAGCAGAACCCTTTTTAGGGTATTTTAGCAATTATGTATGTTGGGAAGTCAACTGGTATTATGTCAAAATGATATATAGATTTCATTTCTTATATAATAGAGAATGATATAGCATACTTCAATTAGGAAAAAAATATTCTGAAAGTATGATGGACACTTTTGTTTGCTTACTCAACACTCATTTCCACCATACCCCATATCTATCTTGAAAAAACTCATTTTATTCAGTTATTACTTTCTAAAACACAGTCATTTTGGTCCAGGATGGTAAATCCCATTTTGGCAGCAGAGTTGAGTTTTTATTGTTAACACTGAGGGCTCCCCCAATTTTTATTTTTTAATCATTACACAAATGCAAAACAATAACATTTCTGGATACACTGAATAGTTGGAACTATTCACAGAACAAACGGTGAAGCTCCATGACTAGGTCTGGTCAGTCCCTCTGAGGTTGGAAGATTCAATATCTCAACACTCTTGTCATGCAGTCACAACATTTCATTTGAGAATGAATCCTCTCAATGGTTTACATTAATTGTATACTCTGAGTTTACCTTACTGACTTACTCATTTAGAGGTAGACACATGGCCCAGGTTTGACAGTATTAGATTGAAGGTATCAAATGCAAGAAATATATGTGCTTTTTTGTGTGTGTGCATCTAGCAATTCTAAAACACTTGTTGATGTGCACAGCTATCTCATAATCACTAAAAGCAAAAGAAGAAGCTGCCATACAGAAGACAGAATGAAGATCCTTGGTCTTGGAACAGATTCCAAAGCAGCTGAGTCAGCCACCCTGAAGCCTAACTCATACAGTACCAAATAAACTGCTTTAAGACTACCCCATGTTCAAATTCAAAGCATATGCACTGGATTTTATGAAGAGGCACCAAGAGCTTCTTCATTTTTTGCTTCCTAAATTCAATTTAAAAAATATTCCCAATGCCAAGTTTTTAAATTAGATGTTGTGAGATGAGAGGGATTTGAGAAAGCTGAAGATTCCTATCTCCCCTGATTTTTATTCATTTAACAATTGAATAACTAAAGCAGAAAGATACTTAAGCATAAACTTTAGCAGTGATAAGTTTAATATTTAGAAATGAATGTAGTTTATAACTGGGGCAAGTAGAGTCCATAACACTAACTCCAGGATTATGCAGTGGAACAGGGCCTGGATAAGGTTTCCTTCATAGGAGCAGATGCTGTCCCCTCTACAGATAGAAATGGTCCCCTTGTGGCCATCTTTCCCCCAATAAGAAAAGAGGAAAGAAAGAACCCCCATACACATGCTAAATATCTCTCTTTTTAATTTTCCTTGTCAGGCTAGTAAGCGAGGAAGGTAAATATATACATACATACACACACACACATACATATGTATGTGTGTATCTATGTATGTAAATATATAATTGTCCATATATACATGTATTAATATATTAAAAGATACAGTTAAGTAGGTTCAAATTTACTTTGCTGTTGATTTTTATAAATAGTACAATCATGATATAGAACATTTCTCCAACATTTGTAGTCAATCCTCTCCTTTTTCTTCTAGACTTAGAGGTAAACATTTGACCTACTCTCTGTTACTATAGTTTTTCCTTTTCTTAAATTTTCTTTTCTTAAATTATCCAGTATCTGGTCTTTAGTGTCTACTTTCTTTCATTGTGCATAATGCTTTTAGATTCATCAAAGCTGCTTTGTTTCAGTAATTAGTTCTTTTTAATTACTAGCTATTATTTTACTGTATAGATATAACATCTGCTTTTTCATTTACAATATAATAAACATTAGATTATATCTAATTTTTTATTAATTATAAAGAGTGAGGGTTGGTGGACCAAGAAGCATCAACTCTCATTAGTTGCTTCTTGTATGTGCATTGACTGGATAAGCCCAGGATTGCAGTCCAGGTTGACACTCTATCCACTATACCACCACAGGTCAAGTTGTATCTAGTTTTTATTTATTTATTTATTTGACTGATTTTAATATAACTGATATGAAAACTTGAGAAATTTTTTCATTGTCATACATTTTTTTATATTATTTTTACAAATACTTAAGAGTAGTATTCTGGTTTATATAGTAATTGTATATTTAACTTTGTAAGAAATTGCCAAAGTGTTTCAAAGTGACCTCACCATTTTGCATTTCTTAACCAACAATGCAAAAAGGTTCAAGTTGTTCATATATCTTTAAGTCTTTAAAAATATCCAGTCCTCCATATTGCCAAGACAATTACTTCCAACCTCAGTTTTAATCGAGGGTCTGTTTTTGTAAGTTGCATAGCATTACACAATTTTTCTCAGAATGATCAATTTTGTCTTTTATTTAAAAACTTCAGCCTGATTATTATAGACTACCACATTCAAACAGTGATTCATTCCTTCAGTTTATATTATGTTTAATTTTTGTTTTATGTTGTTGCTTCATTCCCTTTAGTATCCTTACTTGTCTGGTTGGATGAAGTTACTATTTTTTCCTTTTCTTCACTAAATTTTTCCCTGAGGGTTACTAATAATCGAACACATATTTTATTATTCTGATTTGAGTTACCTCATTTGTCCACTATTTTCTCATAATAGTACAACTAAAAGGAGAGTACACTTTTACTTTCCACAGTAATCTTTTATCAACATACTCTTTAGTAGATTTTATTATTCTTTAATTTTCCATTTACACTGCTAATTTGAAAAACTTGAAAATTTTGTTAAATACCTTGTTATTGTAATTCTAAATTATTATTATATCCTTTTTATGTCTGATATTCTTTAGTTGGGTAGAATTAAAAGTGTTTGTGAACTTAGATAATGTGATGAAATAAGATGACCACAGAAACTCTAAAAATTGTTTTATTGAGACATGGAACTTACATCTCCTTTTCTCTATTTTAGTGAGAACTTAATGCAGTATTTTCACTTTTTTCATTTCATGGACCCCATAAACTAATTTGTAAAATCCTATGGTTTTCCAAAAAATATATTTTTAGCAGATATGTTTTAAAAACTAGGTATAATATTGATTCATTCACATCGGACTACAATTGCTTTGATAGTACTTGTCATTTTTTTTATTTGACATTGTAAATGAAAAGAAACCTGTGCCCTTGACTTACTAGTGTTATAGCATGTTCTAGAAATTATTTTGGTCTACCAAAATGTCATAGCACTCCTCTTGAAAACCACTGATTTAGTGTATTATTTGACTAATAAATTAGGGGTTTAGTGACACTGAATTTTCTGAGAGTAGATCATAAGATTAATGGCTTTTGCTTAGCTTTCAGAACCTATCCTTGCAAGGCTCCCTCTTAGAATACAATCACCATGGCAAGAGAAGCCAAAGCTGAATAACAGTCAAAGCAGTAAAGTGTATCCATTGAGCTTCTAAAACATTTCCGAAAACTGTTCTCTCATTTGACATTTGATTAAATGAGAGTTTAAGCAAAAACCTACTCAGCTGAGTTCAGTCAACCAAAGAACTGTGAGACATAAGAAATAAAGAGTTGTGAAGCCACTCAGTTTTGGAGTGTTTGGATACAAAGAGATAAATATTTGGAACATATTAATATGTTTTATATTCTGTATTCTCCATCAACATTTTGCATTTATTTCAGGTATAGGATCAGCAAGACTTATTATTTGTCACTCGTGGAAAACACAAGTAATTTTATGTCACATATAGTTAGAATATTTTTTAAAACTTTTTAAAGATATCACTACTTTGAAGTTATAGTACCTCTAAGTATGCAGTAAATCTTGCTATTAGTGTGTTGTAAAGTAGCAAATGACATTACATGCTTATTTTTAAAAGTTGTCAACTTTATTTCAGTATAATTAATTTTCTCTGTAATTCTATAAATTTAATTGTAAGCATTTAAAAGCAATATTTGAAAGAAGGTTCTTAAGCATTAGGTGTCCTTAAAGAAATCCATGACACAAACATTATGAAGCCTGCATTACAATAAGTTCCTTTCTCAAAAAAAAAAAATCTTTCCTGAACACTTCTATTACAAATGTACACTCATTTGAATTTAACAATATGGTTAAATTTATGGGAAGATATTAAATATATTGTTAAATTAAAAAGTAGAGTCTACAAGTTACTTGTGTGTGTGCACTCATGTGTCTGTATTTTTCAGCTTATTTTTTGTAGAAGTCACTAAGTTTTACAACTGTGTGAGGATCAAATGCACTCAGTGGCAATTTTAATTCTGATTCCATCAGAAACATACGTGGTCAGTACTCTCAACTACTCCTTCTCTAATTCCCCGATCAAAGGTTTATGTTGAGAGAACACAGGAAACAAAGAATAATTGTTTGAAACACTACAGAGATCATGTACAACTTAAGTAGGCAATAAGATGTATATCCATAAAACTTACATCAATAAACATTTTTATAGCTTGATGAAATTTTTTTAAAACTTTTTATTTATTTTAGAGAGGAGACACAGAGAGAGAGAGAGAGAGAGAGAAAGGGAGGAGGAGCTAGAAGCATCAACTCCCATATGTGCCTTGATCAGACCAGTGCAGGGTTTTGAACTGGCGACCTCAGTGTTCCCAGGTAGACGCTTTATCCACTGCGCCACCACAGGTCAGGCGCTTGATGAAATTTTATAAAGTATTCTTTCAGTGAGGATAGACAGTTAAGCTGCCATGACAAACAACCTCAGGGTCAGTGGTTTTAAACAACCGAAGTGTATTGCTTATATATAAATAACAACAGCTCCATATGACATTCTAGGGTAGCCATTCACCACAGGAGCATGCTATATCACTTCCTTATCAGTTCAGGCAGTGTTACTGCAGCAGGATAGAAAGTGCAGGACATGCTCATACCAGAAATAAATGTACCCAGGGTGTCACATGTCATGTCATCTTACGTTAAGAGGTAGAATTCTGCATATGCCTCTTGTGTCCAGAAATGGAGAATCAAAATTTCATTGGGCAATATTAGTATCTACCTTAAAATGTAACACAATTTTTAAACATTTTATTTATTAACTTCTTTTAGAGAAAGAGAGAAGAAAAAGGAGTGGGGGGTAAGGAGCAGTAAACATCACCTCATAGTAATTGCTTCTCATACGTGCCTTGAACAGCCAAACTTGCGGTTTTGAACCGGCAACTTCAGCATTCCAGGTTGACATTTTGTCCACTGCACCACCACAGGTCAACACAATTTTTAGAGTTATATGATTGCACCCAAATGTTTGAAAAGAGTCTCTGAAATAAAAAAGTCGACAAAAACTATTCTTGCGCGTTCAGAGTGATTACCGGGAAGACAAAGCAAGTTGGTAAGTTACGGTAAATGATGGAGCATGGTAAATTTAACTCTGCAAGACCTTCACCTGAGTGGGATCTATCATTTACAAAGGCCATTTCTCTTAGTTCACAGAATTGTCAATATTTTGTGTCCTTCTTTTTTCTGATCTCACAAAGAGAGGCAACTTGCCACATAGCATTTGAATAAACCAAGTATTTTTAGGTTCACAGCGTATGTGCAAACCCTTGATCTATATCAAAATGTGATTTTTTTTGTGAAGGTTTAATGGCAAGAGACTTGTATATTATTTTATTTTTAATATTTTTTTGCCAGAAAGGAAGTCTTAAACTTTCTGATTCCATTAACTGTATATTTTTCTCAAACCTACACATACATTCACACAGAGAACTAGACAAAGCCAAAGAAAAGCAAAGAAAATAAAAGACTCGGTCAAAAGAAGGATTAAGAGAAAAATAAATCATTATCAGTGAAAAGTGTGAGTTTAAAATGCAAAATAATTGACTTTCTAAATTAAAACTCTTTTTTTAAATAACAATATTAAGAGAAAAAATTGCCAAACTTACCAGGATTTTATCATTCTGTTCAAAGGAGGAAAAGAGTAACATGTTTATTATATTTATAAATATACATATACAGAGATATAACAAAATCAGGGATAAATTTGTTATTCCTAAGATTTCCATACCTATGAGACAAAGTCAAGGATTCATTATTTTAGACCTAGAATGGATGTCCTCATTATTATTGGTTTATCTTACTGTAAATGTGTTTCTTTTCTTTTTTGACTCTGAAAGTGCCTAGCATAATGAAAGGATAGCACAGTTTCAGTTTCCGCTTCTAAAACAGGTTTTGTGAATGTATATAATAGAAAATATAATTGAAAAATGTATGTATACCGAAGTGGTTGTCTATCACTGTGATTAACAGTGAGATCTTTAGAGCCAGACTGCCTGAGTTGATATCTTATCTTAACCCTGACATTTCCCACAGTATGTTGCCTTTGGGCATGTTGCATGAGCTCATTGTGCATCTGTGCCCATCAGATAATCTATGTGCACCTTAATTTCCTTATAATTAACATAGAAATAATAATGTTATTGAGAATTAAATGGCTAGTTTATATAGCATTGTTACCCTAAACACATAATAAGCATTCACGTTCAGTAAGCATTTCTTGTTTTTTGGACCACTATTATTCTCATACTTTTTATTGTGAAAGCTTCTCCTCTCTTCTAATGGTCTTTTCATTTACCTCAGACACCCCTTCCCTCCACATAGACAGTCTATTCTCCAGTCATTCTACACTGCTTGACACACACTGAACTTATTCATTTATATCACAGCAGTTAGGTTATTAAAAAGTTAGCTGTCTTGTGCATAATGTTTTTCAAACATTTGTTAAGATTTCAGTATATTTGGTACATATATACTATGGAATACTACTCAGCCATAACAAATAATGACATCAGATCATTTACAATAACATGGATGGACCTTGAAAATATTATACTGAGTGAAATAAGTATATCAGAAAAAACTAAGAACTATATGATTCCATACATAGATGGGACATAAAAATCAGATTCAGAGACATGGACAAGGGTGTGCTTTTTACATGGAGTGTGGGGGAGGAGGAAAAGTAGGGGAGTAGGGAGAGTGAAGGGGCACAAATACAACCAGATAGAAGGTGACAGAAGACAGTTTGACTTTGGGTGATGGGTATGCAACATAATCAAATGTCAAAATAACCTAGAGAAGTTTTCTCTGCACATATGTACCCTGATTTATCGATGTCACCCCATTAAAAATTAATAAAAAATAAATAAAATTTAGCTGTCTTGTGCACAGTGTTTTCCAAACATTTGTTAAGATTTCAGTATATTTTGGATGTTGATATATTATATTATTTTATTAAGGTCAGAATATGGCTATTTTTCCTTTTCCTTTACAGATATTTATATATGTATGTATATGTATACATATATATGTATTTGGTTGACAGAACTGTATGTGGTATCTTTATTTATTTCTTATATATAGAAAATTAAGTAATATGCATGTATTTATGAATACATGAACATATGTGTGTGTGTGTATATATATATATATATATATATATGTAAGTACTGAAAAGAAAACTTGACATATAATAAACTTATTAACTCTTCATTACAGGTATATATAATCTTTTTTAAAAAAAAACTTAAAATTTTATTTTTAATTACATTTATATTCAATAGTATTTTATATTAGTTTCAGGCATACAACATAGAGGATAGATATTCATATACTTTCCAAAATCCCCCTCCCCTGATATTTTCAGTGCCCACCTGGTATTGTACATAGTTAGCACAATATTAATGACTATGTTCCTTATGTTGTACCTTACATTCCCATGATTTTTTTATTTTTATTTTTTACAAGGACAAAGAGAGAGAGTCAAAGACAGGGATAGGTAGGGACAGACAGACAAAAACAGAGAGAGATGAGTAGCACCAATCATCAGTTTTTTGTTGCGACACTTTGGTTGTTCATTGATTGCTTTCTCACATGTGCCTTGACTGTGGGCCTTCAGCAGACCAAGCAACCCCTTGCTGGAGCCAGCAACCTTGGGTCCAAGCTGGCGAGCTTTAGCCAGATGGGCCCATGCTCAAGCTGGCGACCTTGGGAGTCTCAAACCTGTTTCCTCGTCATCCCAGTTCGACACTCTATCCACTACGCCACCACCTGGTCAGTCACCTTCCCATGATTATTTTGTAACTACCAATTTGTACTTTTTAATTCCTGCTTATTTGATACATTTGATCTTCACAATTATTCTGTAAAGTAAATAACCTAAAGAATTCTGTTTTATAGATAGACACTCTACTACAGGAAAATAATTACTATTACATAGTAAATATGATTCCAGAAGAGTTGACTGCATAGTCTGTGTCTTTAACTATATTGCTATTGCACGTAGAGCTTTATACTGTCTGTTCCATACATTGGGGTCTTTGTCCTGTTCTCCATTTCTCCATTGTCTCCATAGTGCTTTAGTGTTATCAAGTATACTGTAGGTGCTCAATAAAGATTATATGAATTACTGAATTAATTAATTACATTGTACTTGTTTATCATTGTTATCAAGTTTCTCCAAACACTATTGACTTCTTGACCTGATTTTTTTTTCTTACAGGGACAGAGAGAGAGTCAGAGAGAGGGATAGGTAGGAACAGACAGACAGGAATAGAGAGAGATGAGAAGCATCAATCATTAGTTTTTCATTGCCATTGCGACACCATAGTTGTTCATTAATTGCTTTCTCATATGTGGGCCTTCAGCCACCTGAGCCACCCCTTGCTGGAGCCAGCAACCTTGGGTCCAAGCTGGTGAGCTTTTGCTCAAGTCAGATGGGCCCGTGTTCAAGCTGGCGACCTCAGGGTCTCAAACCTGGGTCTTCCGCATCCCAGATATGATGCTTTATCCACTGCGCCACCGCTGGTCAGGCTTGACTTGATTTCTTTGTTGAGAGTAAGTAGTATTAATGTTGCTCACTATGATTATACATTTGTAATACTTCTCTTCACAATTTTATATTATATTTTATTTTAATATAACATTGTACTAAAATCATTATTTTTATTTATTGTTAACATTCCATTCATTAGCTTTATATGTGTAAGATATTTTTCATATCCGATTTTGTTTCATATTAATATTGCTCAGGTGCTGCTGTTTTTCTCATCACCCATCAATTGGGCACTACATGTACTCCCATTTAGGATGTTCTTTGCAAGATAAAATGTCTTGCTTGCTTCAGCAAAGAGTGCAAACCCTACCCTGCTAGTTCAAATAAATCCTCTGCTTGCTACCTCTTAGCTTTGGCTTCTCTCAGCTCCCACTACCTCAGAAGATGAGCTCTCTCTGTGATGTGACCATAGTTTCTCCCATTAGCTCTGACTCATCCTCAGGGCTGCTTCTCTACCTGTTTTCAGCTTTATAGGAATTCCTCACTCTCTGGCCACCTGAGAATTCTCTTGGTTTGGGAGTGAATTGTCGCACAGGTTAATCTTTTTATTCACTTCTGTGTTTGGCACAGGTAGTGTGACTGTGGCTTGCATATGTAAAAGAGAAAAACTGAGGTATTTTACTAAATCATATTCTTTTCAGAGATTAAAATGGATACTGGGAATTATCGCTATTTAATTTCACTGTACAAGCATACCTCATTCTATTGTGCTTCATTATTAAGCTCAGCAGATATTGCATTTTCATCATCCAGGCAAGATCCTCCACCGGCAAAAAGATTATAGCTCACTAATACCTCAAAAGACAATTAACAATTAACATTTTTTTAATAAGTAAAGTATTTTAAAATGGAAGTGTGTACATTTTTTAGACATATTCTAGTGCATACTTAACGGAATATTATGGTACACTTTATAGACTACAATATAGTATAAAAAATTTTATGTGCACAAAGATATGTACAGATACACAAACGTCCCTCTTCAACTGGGTAAATCAATGCTATTTTGCATATTAATGTACTTAACGAGGACTATATATTTTATTCTGCTTTATAAAGGACAAATTTCAATCTAATTTTTTTAGAAAAGGAGAATTAAATCATAATTTTTCCCCTTAATAAAAAGGATTCTAAAACTAAAAGTAGACATCTAAATTGAACTTTTTAAATGAATTTTAGTCAACTAACTGTAATTCAGGCTTTTCACTAACTTGCTTCTCAATTAACAATCAGTGAAGAGTTTAATAAGCACTTGAAGACTCTGTCTCCCGGGATCAAGCGGTCAAAATCCTTTTGATGGTCATATCTTTAAGTCCATAGATTATCAAGGAGATTTGTCATGGGTACTGAGTATGATATCTAATGTCAAATATATTAACCAAATGCAGTCTCTTAACCAATTTATTGCTTTTGGGATCTCTTACCAAGGACAAAATTAGCACAATTTGAGATGTAGAAATATTTTGCTTTAGCTGTTTATAAATCTGACTTCTTCCTTGGAGACTCACTGAATAACTTTTCCACCCTTTTTTTCCTCTTTGATCTAAGACTATCAGAATTTCATTTACATTTCAGACTCTCTGGTTAAATATACTATGTCCTTTGGGTTCTGAGAAACTGTCAGATAACAAAATTGGACATAGCATAAAAATTTCATAAAGTATTGAATACTAGTTACTCTATTTTATCCTTTCCTTATAAGTGCTTGTCTGGTATGTATTTGTGTACAAGGGGTCCTTGAGTTATAACAGTCTCACCATATGATTTTTTGAGTTTAGGACACTCACTCCTACAAAAAAAATTGAGATATGAGTGTTTCAACTTAAACTGTTAACATCATACTTAAGGACTATGTGAAAAATTATATAGTTTGGTTGAACACAGTGGAAGAATGCGCAGTAATGTAGAATATGAGTGAGGGAGTGGGAGTAACCCAGTATGCTTACCTATGTGTTTTTGGACTGTTAATAGCTCAAGTGTTTTGTTTGTGCTAGGGTAAGGTGTGTTTCCACTTACACCAAAATTTGGGTTATGTCACTGTTGTAGAAATGAAACTGTGTTGCAACTTGAGGAGCCCCTGTATATGTATGCATATGCACGCACATATATAAATATTTATGTGGGCATGCACGCATGCACAGACATATATACAAACTTTAGAATCTTTATTTTTAAACACCCATACGATGTAACTTATTACTAATATTGTATAATGAAGGATGACTTTAACTTTAGTTTTGTAAGTATGCTGATTTTGTTTACCTAACTATGAGGGTAATTCCAATTGTGGCAAATTCTAAGAAGCACTTGTGTAACTAGAATCGTATTATTTTTAAAATCAACTTTCTTAACACTTATGGTACTTAAGGTATTTTTATTTAAACAATTGTTTTTTAAAAGTCATTCCTAACATGCTACTTATTCTGATTTGTTTTACTTAATGTGCCACAGAGTTGATATAAATACACTTATCTTTCTTTTCATGACAACTTAAACTTTTGGTAATATGTCTCTCATTTTAGGTAGTTATGGCTTCAGATAATTAGTATCCATTATTTTAAAACCATTGATTATATTAATATGATTAAAATACTTTTAGTATAAAATAATAAATTGTAATGAGAGTTTATTTTATAATTAATCTATTATGAAAATAATGTTGAAGCTTATTCTATAGTTTTCCCACAGTTTAATATGAAATTGTTGGATCTAACAGAATGTGAAAAATATAAATTCTGTTTTTAAAGGAGTATTTAGGACATTTTCTAAATATAAATGCTATTGAAAAACTACTTAATTTCTAACTTTAAAAATACAGTTTAATATAGGTTATTTTATACAATATAAACTAGCTAATTTTCTTAATTATTCATCATTTATTTGCTGTTTATAAAGTCCTGGTCTCAGACTTCACCTTTACAAAATTATTGAATAAACACACACAAAAATAGTTTGTGTAAATCGAATGTGTGAAGCTTTGCCATTTTTTTCTTTCTTAAGTGAAGAAAATGACTAACATAAACTATTATACAGTAAGAAATTAATAAAGGTTTATTCATAAGACACTGATAAAACAACATGGTTTTCTAGAGATATAAGCAGTATAAGAATTAAGCCAGGGTTAGGTATTAAAAATTTTTAGAAAAAAAATTATTATAGAGGTCATATTTTAATGGAAAATAGAAGATTTTAGACAAAAAAAAATAATATATCTATATGAAAAATTGGGTCCCAGCCAGTTGGCTCAGTGATAAAGGGTCCGCCTAGTATGTGGATGTTCTAAGTTCAATTCCTAGTAAAGGCACAGGAGAAGAGACCATATGCTTCTACACCTCTCCTCCTCTCCCTTCTCTCTATCTCTCTCTTACCCTCCCATGTCATGGCTCTGTTGAAGTAAGTTGATCCCAGGATCTGAGGAGGGCTCTGTGACTGCCTCAGGTGTTAAAATAGCTCAGTTGCTGAGCAATGGAGCAATGGTTCCAGATGGGAAGGGCGTTGCTCCACAAGGGGCTTGCTGGGTGAACCCCAGTTAGGGCACATGTGAGAGTCTGTCTCTTTGCCTCACTCAAAAAAAAATTAAAAATAATTGGAAATGAATATATTAAAACTAATAAATAATTATATACTAATAGACTTCATGTTAACCTTGTGCTAAGAACTATTATTAAATTCTCAAATATTGTGCTTTTAGCATTTATATTAATTAACATTAACATGTTTGTAAGCATTAAAAACTTTAAAATAAGGTAAAAAATAGCTTGGAAAACACTATCTTACTTATCACAATTTATTAGAATAATTTAAAATTTTTTTGTCCAAAAGAAAACAATTAAATGCAGTCATACTGGGGAGACAGAACAATCTTGAACACTTATTTTTAATGCTTTTTTGTTTTCAACGTTTTATTCCTCAGCATGCTTACAAAAACACCGTTTTTATTTTGAAAATAGAGGACGAGTTGTGATAACTGAGGAGACCCCCAAACATGTAGTATTTTCTTCTCTTCTATAGGGTTGGAAACACAGTTGATGATTCAGTAATGAATTAATTATGTATCGAGTTGTTTTCACATGACCCAAACAAGGATAGCTTATGTTCTCTAATAAGACTACATTTATTTTTGAGTAGAGATTTCCAATATCTCCACCCAATCTTCAGCTGAAAGGACAATGTTTAATTTTAACAAAAATTATATTCTTATTTTCTTTAATTGAGTAAAAAGTCATGAATAGAAATCTGGATTAGTTCTGTTGCAAGTGGTGTTTCCTAAAATATAGAATTCTCTATGGCAATGTATGATTCACAGCGACTCTTCACCACTTATTTTCTGGGAGGTCATTGATCATTGTGATGTGGTAAAAAGCTGTTAGATAAACTATCCTTTGTGTTTTATAAGGCACAGAACATATGGCTACTGAGTCTGAATCTTCTGATGATTCAATATAAAAATATCAGTGTAATTGAGATAGTTGACTCAGTTTATATTCTCTGTGAATTTGCATACAAACAACATAATTTTTATCACATTGGCTCCTATGAGACTAGAAAGAAAAGAAACTACAGTATTTCCCTATGTATAAGATGGACTCTTTTCGAAAAAATTGGGGACTTAACACTGGGTGTGTCTTATACAGTGTTTGTAGATCTTTTTATTTGCATTTTCTACGTTTTTGGGCTTGTTTTTGCACTCATTGTTTAAGACAGTGATTCATCATCAGACACAAATGAGGACAAGCCAATGAATGGGAGTTTACACAGTGAAGAGGAATTTATGAAATTTATGATGAATAAAACAAGTTCAATAACCTTATGTAGTACATTTGTTATTTTCAAATATCGGGCCCCCGAATTAAGGTGCATCTTATACATGGGAAAATATGGTATAACCCAGTTAATGGTTTGCCTTTCAGTTTAATATCAGAAAAATCTATTGAGGAGATTTCAAAATTTGTATGCTTTACAGAGTTGAAAACCCCAGAATTTAACATTTTATTAATTTCTCTTTTACAAGTTGGGCTGCCACTTTAAATTTTTCAACCTTGTTAAACCTTAAATATATTAGATGAAACATCAATAAGTAAATTTTAATATAGGAATTATTTTTATTTTCACAGCATTTCCTAATAAAATATTTAAAATTATGTTAGATAAAGAATATAAATAAATAGAAAAACATTAATTAGAAAAATTTTGTATGTTTTGTGAGTGTTGAACATATATATTTTCTACCTATTATAGATTATAAAGGTGTTGTAAATATTTCTCATTAAAAATTTCTTTCCTGGTCTGATAGTGAAACTTGTGTTCTTCTGAAAAGATTGTGATTAAAAAACTTTGAAAAATAAAAATTTTAATTAGAAATAAATGGTTGTTAAAAGAATAATATCTTTTGCCCTTTTAGCATAGAAAGTAAAGAGTTAAGAATAATTTTTTATATTAATTGTGCCACAAATGAAGATATTTGTCGTATTTTCTTGTTTACCTTGGATCTTTCTCAGACAATCTCAAGATTTTTTATTAAAACATTTAAAAACGTAATAAAATAAAACACTCTCAAGTTGTGTTTATTTTATGTTAAACATCTGTATAACTACAGTAGACCATAAATGTACACGTTACAAATTATTGACCTTTCAGGAAATTCTTAACATTTCAACATTATTTAAATTCTATAATCATGCAGCCGTATTAACATTATTTTTTGAAATATCATTAGGCTCATTTTCCCAAAGGTAATAAATTCAATTAAATATCTCTTTTATACACATACAATTTCCTCTTTCATGTTATTCATTTATTCTTTTTCTTCATCTTCCAAAATAAGTTTGAAAATTATTTTTGTGAAAATTTTAAGAGCCATTTATAGAATCCCTTGAAATAAAAGCAATAGAAGAATATACTAAAAATTATCAGTAAAGTTCCTTTATTGTAAAAGAAATGGATAATTTTTAGATATCTCATATATGAATGACTCAATACTTTTCTCTGATTTTTTAATTTATGAGTTCCCTTTTGGATTTTCATTTTTATATAGTGTATCCTGTTATTCTTCCATATACATAATGAACCACAAGAAGAGATTTAAAATATTTTTATTGAATTTATTGGGATGACATTGATTTGCCAAAATATACAGGTTTTAAATACACAACTAAAGAAACCACCATCTGTTTACTACTGCATTGTGTGCCTTCTGCACCTAGCAAAAATTTAGGAAAACATTATAGTTATGTCATGTGAAGTAATAACTTATATATCATTATTTTATGTTTACGTGTAGAAGACAAAGATCAAAATGTCAGTAGATTAAACTCAGATTAGCTACCAGAAAAAGATTATTTCTACAGTTTAAATGCTTAAGAATTTTATATATACCTAAACAGTATATATATTTTAATAGGTTGCAATAATAAACACTTTCTTATCTTTCTGGTTTATAACAATAAATGTTTGCTTCTTAGGCTACATGTTGACTCAAGATTATTTGGAGATTCTGCTCTATAGCCTTTTCCAACAGGCCCAGGTTTACATAACAATGGCTATCCAAAATATTAGCTTCCACTACAGCAGGGCAATAGAATGCAAGAGTGATGCACATCAACAATTTTTATGATTATTAAACAGATATAGTCATATGACCCATCTAAGAGGATAAATACGTGCATTTCAATTTGTATTTAATATGTGGAGATGTGAAAATATGCGATATAAATGATACTGTTTATTATTATAATGAAATTATCATTTCTTATGACTGCAGTAACAACCCCATAATTAAAGTTTTTGTTTGTATTAAAAGTTCATTTACACAAGAATTAGTTTTTATCACTCCTAGGCTTAAAAAATATATTTAAGATGAGTGACAACTGACTGTTTAAGTTTTGAAATAAATTAAGAATAAATAATTTTTAAAACTTGGTTTAAATTAATAGACGTCTAAGCTATAAACATTTTTTTTCCTCAAAGCTAAAAATAACTTTCCCCCAATAAAACCAGAAACCATGATAAGTATTGTTTAAAAGACCAGAGCAAAAACTGATTTATAAAAGAGTAAAGAGTCATCCTACTAGTAGGGAGTAAACCAATTATACTTTTAGTCCCATACAACTGGCTACTCATGGAACATTAAAATCAAATCACTTCAGGCAAGTGCTTTATAATGGATTAACTTGTCTGTGATGTAATCAAGCTTTAGAATAATATTACAAATGCCAAACAGGACTTTCAGACAGCAACATTAAGACCCTTTGCCAGCTGAATCTATTACTGTAGAAAGAAATCCTTCAGGCAATGTTAGGTCACTGATTATAGCAATTTATTTCTCATTAGCTTATAAGTACCTGACCTCTTCATCTGTTTCTGCTCTATAAAATTGCACTTTAAAATTTATACATACAAACTCATAAGGACTCATTTCATTGTTTTCACTCAAGTAAAATGAGTATTTTCCAAAATTCTAGTCAGGAATGCTGACCCATTGGCTCTTATAGTTGGAACTTTATCAGAGATTGCTATGCTTTACAATAAAGAAAATCAGAATCCGACCTTGTAGAGGTGTCCTTATCGAAGCATATACAAGAGGTCAAATTAGTAGAAACATTGAAAATTTAACATCTTTCTTTCAATTAAATCTGAAAGATATAGGACAACACTTTAAGACATAGAAAATTCCTAAGTTGTCAAAAAATAAAAGTTTCAAAAGTATAGAAAGTGATGGGAAGCATTCTAATTTGTCATTAAAATTTAACATAACCTTGATGTTAAAACTAAATAATATTTAATATTAGTTCCTATAGCTTTTGTATCAAGATTTTCACAAATATGATGATCTAGATCCAACAACACAAGTTGGTACTCTTACAGTTCTGGAGGTAGGAACACTAAATTAGTTTCTCTGAGCTAAAGTCAAGATATCAGGAGGGCTACCTCCCTCTAAAGGTTCTAGAGAAAAATTTATTTCCTTGACATTTTCATCTTCTCCTGTAGCGTTTCTTGCATTCTTTGGATCATGTACTTTCTTCCATCTTCAAGCTATCATCATAATATTTGTTACAATCATCACATTGCCACGTTCTTTACTCTATTTCTGACATTTTCTCTCTCATGTTTTCCCCTTTTGGAGTAATTCCTTCAAGCACTGAGGGATTAAGGAACACAGGAGCAGAAATATTAAGAAATGTAAAGGATCACTCAAGGAGAAAGCCCTGTGAATTTGGTTTAAAATTTCAAGGAAAATATTCTAATAGTCTCTGTATTATGTGCTTGCCCTTAGACCAAATTCTGTGGGCAGAAAGCTATTTTAAATTAATTAGGAACTATTTGGTCAAAATCTAATATTGTGTCAAGCAGTAGGATACTATGATTGACAATCCTATCAGAATCCTATAAACTGGAGATTCACAAAAGATAGTGGGGTTGCTATAATCAGAATAAGAAATGTTTAGTACAGAAACAGTTCTAAACTTATATACAAATAAAGCTGAAGTTTATTTATCACAACTGATTTGGTAATTTTTTTTCAATATCATGCTGGTTTTCAGAATAGTAAGAGTGAAATTCTAAAACAGTGCCATTTTTACAAAAAAAAAAGTTTTAAAAGGCTATTCTCTGATAACTCTCTACATTAGGCTGCTGTATCTAATAATAATGAATAATAATGTCCAAACAAGATGTCTAATAATAGTTATATCTCTTGATTTATGAGCAAATTCATAATTCAAACACAGTGATCCTATTAGCTCTGTCTACCTTGGATGTTGTCACTGTAATTTATTGAGTCACTCTCACACATGAATAATTGTAACAACATCTTATCTGAACTATCCCACATCATGATCTATCTACTGAAAACCATTCTTCATATCAAATCAAGCTTGTGAATTAGTGTTAACTATTTATTTTCACGTAATCACTAAAATATGTTCATTTAGTCTGAAAAGCTCAAAGACACTCTTATGTATAGTAAGACATGAGTTTATTGTAAGTTAAAAGAGGACTTTTAGAAAGAATTATATACACTCTAAACAGGCTTGGTGAATAACCAGAAAATAAAAAGATGCACTTCCAGTGAGTGGCACAATTATCTTGTTGCCTCTTCAGTAACGGCATTTATTTTTTGTTATTTTGGACTTTATTGACTATTTTATTTATGAGAGTCTTTGGATCAGGGAGTCATCCTCTTCTCGATCATAATCTTTATAAAGACAGAGATTGTCAATCTTATACAGCATTATAGGTCTGTAATATCTGGATAAATATATACTAATTTTCACATTAGAAAAAAAAGTATGAAGGATAGATTTTAAAAAATGCAAATAGATCATTACATTTTATATAAATGAGTTCCCTTATTTGGAAGATCAACTAGAATCCAAAGTAGAAATAAGAGAAATAGAAATCATAAATAAAACTAGTAATTACAGTCACTTGCTTTGCAATAGATGGCAAGTCACCAGAGAATACCTGTTTATAGTGAATTTCATTGGGACCTATGAATGGTAAAGAAGATCCAGATAAACATAATTTCTGGCTCTGAGAAAAGAATATGACGAACAGTGTACATTCACGGATATATTTAAAAAACACATATTTGGAAAAAAATATATAAATGAAATTGAAGAGGAAAAAGTACATAATGTTTACAAAATAAATAGAAAACAATGAATAGGAAGATATAACTTGGTGTATTTGTTCAACCTCACTGTAAAGAAAACGGAGAACAAAATAAAACACAAATAAAAAAGACTAAGATAAGCTTATTATGGAAAACCATGAATGCTAGAAATGGAGTAGAGTAAAACTATTTTAAGAAAAGCAAAAGGACATTTATACTCTTGAGTTGTATTTCAATTAAAAAGCAAAGAAAGAGAAATTTTTAAATATGCATGCTCTCAGCTTTCTAAGTGGTGATTAATAAGTTAGAATATAATTTTAAATTAGATTTTAAAAATGAAATAATGAGGCAAAACTCCCAAATAGCAGACATATATAACTCAATAGATTAATCTTACCAAAGAAAATATGAAAATCATTGTGCCAAAAAAAGAGAGCCCATCATAAAATTTTTAAAACGTAAAAGGCATCACATCTAATGTTTTAGTTTTTTAGGACTACAGTAAACTTGGTGGCTTAACACAATAGGAATTTATTCATCCACAGGACTGAGGACAAAAATCTGAAGTCAAGGTGCTGAAAAGGACACATTCTATCTGAAGACTCTAGAGAAAAATTCTCACTTGTGTTTTCCTAGCTTTTGTTGTATCCCTGTAATCTGGATTATAGCAATATCATTCCAAACTCAACCTCCTCCTTCACATGGCCTCCTTCTCTGTATGTGTTTCAGTGTGTTGTCCTTTTCTTATAAAAAAGACCCACCACTTTTATGAGGCCCACCCTAATGCAATATTATCTCATTTTAACATGTAAAAAGACTTATTTCCAAATAAGATCAAATTCTGAAGTTCTTGATGATCTTGCATTTGAAGAAATAATATTAAAATTACAATATGTAGAATACAGTCGTTCATGAAATTTATAAAAGCTAAGAGAAAGAAAAATGGTGAGACAAGAAATGAAATATGGTATGTCAGAATACAGGATAGAAAAAAAGAATCCAAAAAAAAAAAAAAGCCTTTTTTTGTAATAGGAACAAACAAATATAGACACTATAGAAACAGTAATGGACATGATATAACAGGTGAGATAATAGGGAAAAAATGAGAAAGTAAATTAGAAATGATACGTGACTTTATAACTATCAGAGCAAATAAATACTTAACTAGGTCAAGTGTGCACATCAATCATCAATTCATTAGAAGTAAATTACTGAGCTAATAAGATAGAAAAACAGTCAAAAGGAAATCCAAAACATATTTTTAAAAAATAAAACATTTAAAACTTGGAGTAAACAATACCCAGCAATTTGGAGAAGAAAATATATGAGGTGAGCAATATTAAGAGATGTCTTAACACAGATACTTGATGGTTAAAAAAAAATCTAAAAGGGAGAAACACAAGATTGGGTTCATACATCCTCAGGTACATTAAACACTAGAAATAAGTAGAGCCATATTTTTAGAGTACTTAGCAAAGAAAATAATGTGATTGAAATAAAAGACTTCCTGGAATTTGTTTCTGCATTCAAAGGACCACTGTCCTGCCTGACCAGGCAGTGGCGCAGTGAATAGAGTGTATGACTGGGATGCGGAGGACCCAGGTTCGAGAACCCGAGATTGTCAGCTTGAGTGTGGGCTCATCTGGTTTGAGCAAAAAGCTCAGAAGCTTGGACTCAAGGTCACTGGCTTGAGCAAGTGGTTACTCGGTCTGCTGTAGCCACATGGTCAAGGCACATGTGAGAAAGCAATCAATGAACAACTAAAGTGCCATAATGAAAAACTGATGATTGATGCTTCTCATCTCTCTCCGTTCCGGTCTGTTTTTCCCTATCTATCCCTCTCTTTGACTCTCTCTCTGTCTCTGTAAAAGAAAAAAACAAAACAAAACAAAAAACAAAGGACCACTCTTCTAAATGACATGCATACACCTTCTTAAGAAAACCACAGTCTCAATTATTCAGCCTAGCTGTTTATGAATTACTGAATTTGTGACATACAGTAATTTTTTGAGAGCTGTGGGTCTCAAGCTAAACATATGCACTTGCTTCGATTTGGCAACAGAATGAGGTTGTTATGAACTATTAAAATATAAACATTATATAAATATAAATAGTAAATAATGAGTTGATGGAACTCCACCTAATTACTGGACTAATAAAAGAAAGCTTAGAGCCATTGGATAAGAGGTCACAATCTCCTTGCCATCAATGACCCCCTGTTTCTTAGGGATGAGTAGATATAAAATGTGTTTTTCTTTGGGAAGGAGGATGAAAATTTACGGGCACATTCTCCTGCACTTCTTATATCAGAGGTCCACTGAGACCAAAATTGGGGAAGAATCTAATCCTCTATTCACAGCTCTCTAAACATACAAGGCACACTTTTGTTCCCATGAAAAAGGTGTCACAGAGGGCCCCACTGTGGCCAAGGCACACAGGTCTTGTCTAGGACTGAGGCAGAACCAAGAGATTCTATATTCACCCTAACACCCAGTAACACAATAAGGAAACCTGTTATATCTGAAAAAGAAACATTTTTACTAGCATTTGCCTAGAGTGTGAAACTATAATGGCCACAAAAAGAAACCTATACAAATAAGAAATTTTGTAAATTGTGTAGATTTTCACTAATTAATGTAATTGTAGCAAAATAAAGAAGTAGCTATAATCATAAAAACTTGTTTTAACTAGAGCTTAGAATTCTAAATATTTTTTAGAGTTAGATAAAATCAAACTAATAATATAGAATAACAATTAAATAGTAACTTTGATAAGGTGTGTTTTATGATCCAGATTGTGGTCTATATTTATACATTTTTCATGTGAATTTAAGAAAATTAAATTGTGCTATTATTGGGTGAAGCATCTTAAAAAACAATTAGTTCCAGTTAATTGAGGTGCTGTTCAACTCAACTCTATCCTTACTGATTTTTTTTATCTATTAGATATGTCAATTACTGATAGAGAGATATTAAAGCCTTCAACTGTAATAATAGTGCCTTTGCTTAATTTTTTTCAGTTTTTACCTAACATATTTTTTAACTTTCTGATGTTAGGTATATACACATTAAGGATTATGTATACCATTGTATAATGTTCTTTTTTTATCCTTGATAATTGTTGTTTTTAATTCTTTTTTTTTTTAATTAATATAGTTACCCTAAGTATTTTGATTAGTGTTGACATAGTATATTTGTCCTCATCCTCTCACTATAATTATGTCAGTGTCATTATATTTTAAAAAATGCATATAGTTAGTTCTTTTTAAAATCAATTCTGGCAGTCTCTGTATTTTAATTGGTATATTTAAGTTATTCACATTTAAACTTATTATTGATATAGTTGGATTAATATCTAATATGCTTGCAACTGTTTTCTTTTTATGACAATTCTTTTTTTGTGTATTTCACTACCCTCTTTTTCTGCATTCCCTGATTTTAATGAAGCATTGTGTATGATTTCAATTTCTTTCTTTTAGAATATTAATTAAATTCATTATTTAAATCTAACTTTGGCCTATAGTTTGCAATGTACATTTACAACTGATCTAAATTAGTTCTCTTTTAAATAATTCTATACTGTTTCATAGATAATTTAGGTGCCTTCTGACATAAGATATCAAATTCCTAAAAGTTAATAGATAAAAACAATGAAAGCAAACACATGCTCTATGAAAACATCAATAAAATTGATAAATCTCTAACTAGGCTAAGCGGAAAACATGTAAATATAAATTACTAATATTAGAAATAAAAGTAGGTAATTACTACTGATGTCACAGACATTAAAATGATAGTAAGTAAAAATTATCAACAACTCCATGACTAAAAATTTTATAACCTAGAGAAAATAGAGCAATTCTTTGAAATATATAATCTATAAAATTCACACATGGTAAAATAGATAATCTGAATATATATATATATATATATATATATATATATATATATATATATATATATGTGTGTGTGTGTGTGTGAATATATATATGGCTATTAAAGATTTATAAACAACAATAAATACTCAAAAATGGTGTGGGGTGGTGCACTCTCCTGAGGAATCCCATTATACAGAGATTTCCTTGTTTGTATAATTGGATTAAAGGTTTTGATTCTACGGTATAAAGTGGGAGAGACCAGTAGCTTGAGCTCTCTCTTGGTTCCTGCTATCGCCATTGCAGGGGCCTCCCTGATCCCTTGACCTCCATGGGAAAAGCTGGTTTTCTGCTTCTGCCTTGTCTTCTCTTGTGGCTTTCCTTTATTGGTGAGACACCAATAAACAGAATGGCCTACCATCCTCCGACTCTGCCATTTCTTCACCGTCAGCCCGAATCGAATGGGAACCTGCATGTGAATGGCCACGATGTCGGCTCCTGGCCTTACATCTGCCCAAAAGGGGGTTTCTTGAGTTGTCTTGGAAACATAATGAAAGGTCTCATTGATTTGCTAATGGCCCACTTTGCTGTAAAAATAAAGCAAGATGCGTCTCTGCAGGCCCTCTGTTTTCAGCTATTAGCTTTACAGAGGTCTCCCAAACCCATTTTTTGAATTCTTTAAGACTATTTTCATAATTTCTCACCATTTCCACTCAGGATCTGGAATTACTAGTTGCATTGGTTCGTGACACCAACCCTTCTCTTTATCCATTTCAAAGGCAACATTTTGCTTAGTAACAACTTCCATGAGACATTTAAAAAATATTAGTAGTGTCGTACCCTCTTTTGTGAAACACCTAATCGATATACTTTCTATATAAAAAATCACCTAGAAAACAAATGATGCATATATCCCATTTGCAATTCAAATGATATATAACATGGGAGTAAATTTAACAAGGAATGTTCATTATATAATGTAAAGCCAGTAGCCAGGGCCACCATAACAGTCCTCTGGCTCATGCAGGTTCCCATTAGATTCGTACTGTCAGTAATGAAACAATGGAGCCAAGAACTGGTGAGCCATCAGCTTTAATTCTAGCTTGCACCCAGCAGACAAGCAAAAACACACACTGGGCTCCAAAACCCACTCATTCAGTGCTCACAAAGCTACTGACTTATCCGAGTTTCCGAGAATCAAAAGGTTTCTAGCTCGCTTGCGAGAGCAACCTACTGGAGAGTGCACCACCCCACATCATCCAATCAGTCAAGGGTTTGGAGAAGAACTTACTCTTAAAACCAAGCCTTAGGCCATAATGACCTGGCCTACTTACATTACAGCCTTTCCCCCACACCCATCCCAAGCATAAGGGAAAATATATCACCTAGGTGACGGGCTTTCATGTGGGCAGTGCCATCCTTAACAAAGTGAGCATATTATATTTTATCTGCCCAACAGTTTCCCATCTCCTTCTCCAGCACAAACTCTACACAAACTGGCTTCTTCCATAGCACTCTGCCATCTTGGCTGCTTCTCCTCTCCTTCACGTGGCCCTAATCTCTGCTCTGCTCTCTAATGCTAACCTCAAGAACTGAGAGAGAGCAAGCTCCAGGTCTGCCCCACTTTAGAGTGTAAAAATCCAAACCTTTAATTCAATCTACAAACAAGGAAGTCTCTGATACAAACTCACTTATCTGAGGCATAATGGGAGGATTCCTCATGAGAATGCACCACCCTACATCATCCAATCAGTCAAGGATGTGGGAAAAAGCTTACTCTTACAACTTGCACGTGAACAGTGCCATCTTTAACAAAGTGAGCATAATATAGTTTATCTGTCCAACATATACATGTAAGAAAATACTTAAAATTCTACTAAAAGAAGATTTAAATAAATAGGAAATGAAGCTTGATGTTCAGCTCATTATATATTTTAAAATTAATTTCTGAGTCATTAAAAGTTTCAAATTTATACAGTCATAAAAATGCAAAAACAATACTTAAGAGGCTTCATTCATTATTTCTTAGTGAGGGATGAGATTTTCAATCTAGAAATCTTAAAATAAATACGAGACTTAAAAGTTGGTAAGGTAAGGGGTAGGAGAGTAAAGAGGGACAAATATGTATCTCACATAGGTGGGATATAAAACTGAGACACATGGACATAGATAAAAGTGAAATGATTACTTAGTGGAGGGAGTAGGGGGAAAGCAGTAAAGAGGGACAAGTATACGGTGATGGTAAATGTTTTAACTTTCAGTGATGGGTACACAACATAACCAACAGTTCAAATGTTATAGAGATATTCACCTGAAACCTATGTACTCTTGTTGATCAATGACACCCCATTAAATTTAATTTCAAAGTTATAAAGAGAAAGAAAAAAAATGACAATTGATACAATTAAAAAATAAAGTCAGCAAGATAAAGTCAAATCCCAAATGACAAAGTTGGAAACATTTAAGCTGCATTTTTGATAAAGATATAATTTATATAAATTATCTCCAGAGCAAGCAAAAATGTTCATAAAGAGTAGATAAGTGACATGACCCATTTTAAAATAAGACATACAAATGTTATCAACTTCTAAAAATGCTCAAACATTCTTTTACTAAAAGAATAAAATTAAAACTGTGAGATACCATTTTCACCAACCAAGTGAGGAAAGTTCAAAGCATTTTGGTATTGGTAAGTGATTGCTCATGAGGATTTAGGAAAGTAAGACCTCTGAAAATAAAGAAATTATACACTGAAATATTATCAGTTCCTTTTGTAGAGAAAGCAGATAGTTCTAGAGTGTTTTGTATTTATAAATAGTATGGAATATATATATTACAAGTAACCTAAATTCAGTAACCAGAACTAATTGTACTTGCCCACCTCATCACAGACTGTCCATGACATGAAATCTTATAAATTGTTCCAAAAAGGAAAATAACCAATATTTGGTAAATAGCACTAAAAATAACCACATTGTGTTTCTAGTCACCAAATATTCAACATACTTTTTCCCTGCCACATAATAACTTCAACTCTCTCCAAAGCACATTATTTAAAAGTTTTTCCATAGTATCAAAATGGTAAAATAAAATTTTTGTTCATGTGTATAAATCAAGGAAATACAGTGCATGTGTGAAAATAAACAGGTTCAATAATCAATTTAAAAAGTAAATGGTAAAACTCCAAATCGAGAGTTTTAATATTTAGAGTGTTTTTTTTTTTTTTTAGAATATATATTTGTGGTGGTGGGTGGAAAAGTAGAATGAATTTTATTTACTGAAATTTGTATATGTTTAGATTATTGGCTTATTCTTTGCAATCAATAAAGAAGTTAAAATATCTTCTGTGTAATTAAGTAGTTCATTATTATTAGACAAATTAATAATTTTGTAAACCATGTTTGATATTTATGTTCATTCCTTAATAAAATATTTAACATTTTAAAAACCTCTTTCTCTAACAGGAAAACACCAAACCCACCAGCATATATATGTTTAACACTGTGAAAGTGAAAAAAATAATCAAATTTTACATGTAACTGATTGTTATGGATTTATCTGTAGAATGAATTTTGTTTCATTTTATGATAAAATTACAGTATTATCTTTGTTTAGCATCTTATTTGTACTTCCTGTCATATTTTAGGTAAAAGAGGTCAATGTTAATTATATATATACATACAGTTGTTAGTTATTAACTTCTAGCAATTCTGTTTCCCATTATAGTGTTATAAAATTAAACACAATATTTTATTGTTTATATCTTGTTTCTTTTACATTGATTTCTTATTCAAGTAAATTTACTTATTTTTATTTATTGCGTTTACATAGATTCTAGTGTCTCCCCAAATGCATCTCCCTTTCCCCTGTGTTCTCCAACACATCCCCCTGCCTCTCATCCGCAACACCCTCCCCCTTTCCCTCCAGGACTTGCTTTTCTGTTCTCTATGACGTTATGTTATGTGTATATAATTTCACCAATCTCTTTCCCTTTACTGATATACAAGTAAATTTAAAACATTGATAACAGGTAAGTGTAAGAATACATTTGTCAGCCTTACCAGTTGGTGGCTCAGTGGACAGAGCATCAGACTGGGAAGAGGAGGAGCCAGGTTTGACCCCAAGGTTGCTGGCTTAAGCATGGAATCATAGACGACATCACTGTCACTGGCTTGAGCCCAAAGGTCGCTGACTTGAAGCCCAAGGTCACTGGCTTGATCAAGCAATCACTCTCCCTGCTGTAGCCCCCCATTCAAGACACTTAAGAAAAGCAATCACTGAACAACTAAGGAGCTGCAGTGAAGAATTTATGCTTCTCATCTCTCTCCCTTTCTATCTGTCTGACTCTCTCTGTCTCTGTCAAAAAAAAATACATTTTTCAGGTATTTTATTTTAAATTGTTTCTGGTACCAATTTTTAAGTTGACACACCCTTCCCCAAAAATATAAATATACTATCACCTTGTTATAAGTTGTTTTGTTTACTCTGTTCACCTATAAGTAAAATGTGCTTTAGGGGAAGAAATCTAATATAATAAATATATATTTGAGGTAAAATTACTGAAGTAGCAAAAAATTTGCATAGAATATATAAAATATTCCAAAGTTTTAGAATATGAAATTAATGCAGAAAATGCACTTTTCAGTGTGCCTATTATATCTTTATTGTATACAATATTGTGTGTCATCTATATTTTAGAGATTTTCTTATATTTGCTTTTTCGTCACAGAATTGTGTTGACACATTAACTGTCACATTCTAAAAAGATTATACAGTGGGACAGAAGGGTGTGTCATTTTTAAAGTTTTATATAACCAAATTTTTTTCCTAATATGGCAGCAGAGATTATCTTTGGATCAGTTGTTGTATAAACTATTACCAAAATAATGATTTGTATATTGTGCTCTACTTTTAATCTGCTTGTGAGCTAGACCAAACAACAATTCACCATGCTGCATTTTACTACAAGGTAAAGTCAATGTATGGACTTCTGATCTTTTCTTTTATGTACTGTTTTATAGCTAGGTGATGCATTTCTTAAATCCTGTGCACAGAAATAAGTCCTTATCAATAAATATGATATATACATGGGAAGAAAACAATATTTCTGATGGGAGTAGGAATCATGAATGCAAACAAGAAATCCTGTGTGAAATTTTATAGAGAAAACTTGGTAAAATGTGGGAAATTTACTGTGTATATTAAATATTTTATTTATTAATTCTGTTAATATGAGAATAAACTTTAAATTATCCACGAATAAATTATTTTCACATTATAAAGAGCCAGAAGTGGGAAAAATAGATTCCTTTATAATTCAGCATAGCTTTATATAACGCTTAATGTCCTTGCAGTAAAAATTTGTCCAATGTTTCTGCCTATCAACCGACCTTGTGAAGTAATATCGGAGGAAATAGAAAATGAAAATAGAACACAATATCTTATTGGGGAGAATGTGTTTTTAGTCAAAAATAAGTTATTACATCCTTTAATATTAATAATCACAATATAATCTTCTGAATTTATTTTAAATACTTTTAGTATAAAAGAAGATAACTATTATAGTGAAGAGTTAGAAATTAGTCTTACTTTGACACATGTTCCATAAGAATTAGGCAATTTTGAAAAGCAAATGTTACATGTGACTTATAACATTTCAGACAAAGATTATCAGCATAGAATAAAATTAAGAGTGAGATAAAAAATATAAGAAAACTGGCTAAAAAAAACTGAAGAGAATTTAGAGGAAAGTTGTAAGCAACTCCAATGAATGATCCATATTATTATCTATAAAAAAATTTTCAGGAGGGAGCAAGATGGCGACGGAGTAGGCGGACGTACCAACTTCCAACTCCCAGAACCAAAGTGGATTACAACTCAATTTTAAGAACCATCACCTGGATAAACCAACTTTCAACAAAACTAAGTGGATTCTTCAACCAAGGAACACAGAAGAAGCCACATTGAGACTGGTAGGAATAGCGAAAACGCGAAGAGGGCTGCCCAGCTCCCCGGAGCAAACGGCAGCCCGGAGAGACCCGCGTGGCGGGAGGAGAGTTTGGAGGAGAGGGAGGGACCTGGGTCCCAGGAACCAAGCCCCAGCCTGCAGTCCCAGAGCCTAGAAAGGCGTTTGGACAGTTTTGAGCTGTGAAACAAGTGAGGGAGCTCCCAGGCCTACAGTGTGGAGTATTAGGTCCCTTCCTACTCTGCTGAGGGCTGCTTAAGGTTTTGGGGCGGCAGGACGCTGAAAGGCGGTTCTGTCGGCGTGGGCAGAGGCCAAGCCAGTGGGAGATCGGTCTAGCCCAGAGGGTCGGAGGGTAGGCGCGAGAGCGGTCCGGAAGCTGCGGGCCCGCCTTTAATCCCACTTACGGGGACAAAGCGGGAGGCCAGGAACGGGCAGGCCCTGCGCAAGCCGGCCCTGACCACGGGGACCGGGCTAGGACCAGGGACGGGCAGGGGCTGTGGCTGAGCTGACGCTACCAGTCCCCCACTCCCCCACCCCAACACCCCCAGGCCAGAGAAACCACGGTTGGCCAGTATACGTGCGCAAGCGGGCTCCGAACGCGGGGGCGGGGTAGAGTCCGGGACGAGCGGAAGTACGCAGCTCGGAGGAAGCCAGCAAACAACCCACCCCAATAAACCTTGGTTTCCGACCCTGCGCAGTAGGGCCTTGGCCTCGAGGGCGGGGCTAAAGCTCCGGACGGGCAAAAGCTTACAGCTGAGAGCACGTCAAAAGCCCCGCCTAACCCGCGGAACTGTAGCGAGCAGGCTCCGACTGCTGGTTCTGGGCGGAAGTCCGGAAATAGGCTGGGTCCACAGCTGAGCAAAGGTGCTCACCTCTACCCTTGGTGCTAATCTTGTGGCTTCAGTCACAGCCCCTCCCACGGAGGAGAGGCAGAAATCATAGCAAAAGCCACAGTGGGCCGGCGCTGGCAACGCTCATACCCAACCACCCTAGGCACCGGCAGAGGAGGTGGGGGGCCTGCAGATAGACCACACCGAGAGAACACAAAGGCAACACCTACTGGACTCCAGTGGCCACAACTCGCTTATACACAGAAAAAATGGGCAGGCAGAGGAATGCAAACCAAATGAATCAAGAGAAATCCCCAGAGAAGGACCTGAATGAACCAGATATAACCAAATTACCAGAAGCAGAATTTAGAATAATGATAGTTAGGATGTTCAAAGAAATTAGAGCAACAATGGATAGTCATTATGAACACCTAAATAAAGAGATAACAAGTATAAAAAATGAAATTGAAATAATAAAAAAGAATCAGACAGAAATGACAAATACAGTATCAGAACTGAAGACCACAATGGAAGGAATTAAAAGCAGGATGGATGACGCTGAGGTTCGAATAAGCGAGTTAGAGGACACAATAAACAAAGGCACAGAAGCAGATAAGAAAAAGGAAAAGAGACTTAAAAAATGTGAGGAAACTCTAAGGGAGCTTTGTGACAACATGAAGAGAAACAACATTCGCATCATAGGGGTGCCTGAAGAAGAGGAGAGAGGACAGGAAATGGAAACTTTGTTCAATCAAATCATAGCAGAAAACTTTCCTAAATTAAGGCTGGGAAACACTCCACACATTCAAGAAGCACACAGAACTCCATTAAGGAGAAACCCAAAAAAATCTACACCAAGACACATCATAGTTAAAATACCAAAGCTAATGGATAAAGAAAAAATTTTAAAAGCTGCTAGAGAAAAAAAGACTATCACCTACAAAGGAGCCCCCATAAGGATGACATCGGACTTCTCAACAGAAACACTTGAGGCCAGAAGGGAATGGCAAGAAATAATCAAAGTAATGCAGAACAAGAACCTACAACCAAGACTACTTTATCCAGCAAGGCTAACGTTTAAAATTGAAGGAGAAATAAAGAGCTTCCCAGAAAAAGAAAGCCTGAAGGAATTCATAAAAACCAAACCAATTCTGCAAGAGATACTAAGGGGCCTCTTGTGAACAGTTTAAAGGGAGGAATGAATAGAGCAAAAGAAGAATACAGCTTTAAAGAATAAAATGGCAACAAACAACTACATATCAATAATAACCTTAAATGTAAATGGATTAAATGATCCAATCAAAAGACATAGGGTAGCTGCATGGATAAAGAAACAGGACCCATACATATGCTGTCTACAAGAGACACACCTTAAAACAAAAGATGCTCATAGACTGAAGGTAAAAGGATGGAAAAAAATATTTCATGCAAATGCAAATGAAAAAAAAGCAGGG
Source organism: Rhynchonycteris naso (assembly GCA_037038555.1). Classification (NCBI taxonomy): domain Eukaryota; kingdom Metazoa; phylum Chordata; class Mammalia; order Chiroptera; family Emballonuridae; genus Rhynchonycteris; species Rhynchonycteris naso. The sequence continues at coordinate 40,663,418 of CM072997.1, read as the reverse complement.
GTAGCAATACTTATATCAGACAAAATAGACTTTAAAACAAAGGCTGTAGTAAGAGATAAAGGAGGACACTACATAATGATAAAGGGAACAATTCAACAGGAAGATATAACTATTGTAAATATCTATGCACCAAATATAGGAGCCCCGACATACATAAAGCAGACTTTGATGGATATAAAGGGCGAGATAAACAGCAATACTATCATAGTAGGGGATTTCAATACCCCTCTAACAATACTGGATAGATCCTCAAGAAAGAAAATTAATAAAGAAACAGCAGACTTAAAGGATACACTAGATCAACTTGATTTAATAGATATCTTCAGAACTTTTCACCCTAAAGCAGTAGAATATACATTCTTCTCAAGCGCTCATGGTACGTTTTCTAGGATAGACCACATGTTAGGACACAAAAATGGTCTCAATAAATTTAAGAAGATTGAAATCATATCAAGCATTTTCTCTGATCACAATGCCATGAAACTAGAAATTAACCACAAAAGAAAAACTGAAAAATACTCAAACACTTGGAAACTAAATAGCATGTTATTAAATAATGAATGGATTAACAATGAGATCAAAGAAGAAATAAAAAAGTTTCTAGAAACAAATGATAATGAGCATACATCAACTCAAAATTTATGGGACACAGCAAAAGCAGTTCTGAGAGGGAAGTTTATTGCACTACAGGCATATCATAAGAAGCTAGAAAAAGCTCAAATAAGCAACCTGACCCTGCATCTAAAAGAACTAGAAAAACAACAACAAATAAAACCCAAGACAAGTAGAAGGAAGGAAATAATAAAGGTCAGAGCAGAAATAAATGACATAGAGGCTAAGGAAACAATACAGAGGATCAATGAAACAAGAAGCTGGTTCTTTGAAAAGGTAAACAAGATTGATGAACCTTTAACTAGACTCACCAAGAAAAAAAGAGTGAGGACTCAAATAAATAAAATTAGAAAGGACAGTGGAGAAATAACAACTGACACAACAGAAATACAAAGCATTGTAAGAAAATACTATGAAGAACTATATGCCAAAAAATTAGACAATCTTGGTGAAATGGACAAATTTCTTGAATCATATAACCTTCCAAAAATCAATCTGGAAGAATCAGAACACCTAAACAGACCAATTACAGCAAATGAGATCGAAACAGTTATCAAAAAACTCCCCAGAAAGAAAAGTCCTGGGCCTGATGGCTTCACAAATGAATTCTATCAAAAATTCAAAGAAGAACTAACTCCTATCCTTCTCAAGCTATTTCAAAAAATTCAAGAGGAAGGAAGACTTCCAAACTCCTTTTATGAGGCGAGCATAATTCTGATCCCAAAACCGGGCAAAGACAACACAAAGAAAGAAAATTATAGGCCTATATCCCTGATGAATTTAGACGCTAAAATTCTCAACAAAATATTAGCCAACCGGATCCAGCAATATATGAAAAAAATCATACACCACGATCAAGTGGGATTTATTCTGGAGAGGCAAGGCTGGTTCAATATTCGCAAATCAATCAATGTGATTCACCACATAAACAAAAGGAAGGACAAAAATCACATGATAATTTCAATAGATGCAGAAAAGGCATTTGATAAAATCCAGCACCCATTCATGCTCAAAACTCTCAGTAAAGTGGGAATACAGGGATCATTCTTTAACATGATAAAGGCCATCTACGATAAACCGACAGCAAACATCATACTAAATGGACAAAGATTAAAAGCAATCCCCTTAAGATCAGGAACCAGGCAGGGTTGCCCACTTTCACCACTCTTATTCAACATAGTTCTGGAAGTCCTAGCTACAGCAATCAGACAAGAAGAAGAAATAAAAGGCATACAAATTGGAAAAGAAGAAGTAAAACTGTCATTATTTGCAGATGATATGATATTGTATATTGAAAACCCTAAAGTCTCAGTCAAAAAACTACTGGACCTTATAAATGATTTCAGCAAGGTGGCAGGATATAAAATTAATACTCAGAAATCAGAGGCATTTCTATACACCAACAATGAAATATCAGCAAAAGAAATTAAGGAAACAATCCCCTTCACTATTGCAGCCAAAAAAATAAAGTACCTAGGAATAAATTTAACCAAGGAGGTTAAGGACTTGTACTCAGAAAATTATAGAACATTGATAAAAGAAATCAAGGAAGATACGAACAAGTGGAAGCACATACCGTGCTCATGGCTAGGAAGAATAAACATCATTAAAATGTCTATATTACCCAAAGCAATTTATAAATTCAATGCAATACCAATTAAAATACCAATGACATACTTCAAAGATATAGAACACATATTCCAAAAATTTATATGGAACCAAAAAAGAACACGAATAGCCTCAGCAATCTTAAAAAGAAAAAATAAAGCAGGAGGCATCACTCTTCCGGATATCAAGGTTTACTACAAGGCCATTATACTCAAGACAGCCTGGTACTGGCATAAGAACAGGCACATAGATCAATGGATCAGAACAGAGAACCCAGAAATAAACCCACAGCTTTATGGACAACTGATATTTGACAAAGGAGGAAAGAACATACAATGGAGTAAAGACAGCCTCTTTAACAAATGGTGTTGGGAAAATTGGACATCTACCTGCAAAAAAATGAAACTAGACCATCAACTTACACCATTCACAAAAACAAACTCAAAATGGATAAAAGACTTAAATGTAAGCCGTGAAACCATAAGCATCTTAGAAGAAAACATAGGCAGCAAGCTCTCCGACATCTGTAGCAGCGGTATATTTGCCGATTTATCTTCATGGGCAACTGAAATAAAAGGCAAGATAAACAAATGGGACTATATCAAACTAAAAAGTTTTTGCACAGCTAAAGACAATAAGAACAGAATAAAAAGACAAACCACACAATGGGAGAACATATTCGGCAGCACATCTGATAAGGGGTTAATAACTAAAATTTATAAAGAACTTATAAAATGCAACACCAGGAAGACAAACAACCCAATCAAAAAATGGGCAAAAGAAATGAATAGAAATTTCTCCAAAGAGGACATACGGATGGCCAATAGGCATATGAAAAAATGCTCAACATCACTAATCATTAGAGAAATGCAAATTAAAACCACAATGAGATATCACCTCACACCAGTCAGAATGGCACTTATCAGCAAAACAACACAGAATAAGTGCTGGCGAGGATGTGGAGAAAAGGGAACCCTTCTGCACTGCTGGTGGGAATGCAGACTGGTGCAGCCACTGTGGAAAACAGTTTGGAGATTCCTCAGAAAATTAAAAATCGAACTGCCTTTTGACCCAGCTATCCCACTTTTAGGAATATACCCTAAGAACACCATAGCACTGTTCGAAAAGAAGAAATGCGCCCCCATGTTCGTGGCAGCATTGTTCACAATAGCGAAGATCTGGAACCAGCCCAAGTGTCCGTCAGAAGACGAGTGGATTAAAAAGCTATGGTACATATATACTATGGAATACTACTCAGCCATAAGAAACGATGACATCGGATCATTTATAACAAAATGGATGTACCTTGATAACATTATACGGAGTGAAATAAGTAAATCAGAAAAAAAGAAAAACTGAGAACAGCACGATTACATACATAGGTGGGACATGAAAATGAGGGTATGAGACATGGACAAGAGAGTGGTGGTTATGGGATGGGGGGAGGGAGGGAAGAGTGGGATAGGGAGGAGGGGAGGGACGCAGGGAAAACCAGATTGAAGGTGACAGAGGACAATTTGACTTTTGGTGATGGGTATGCAACACAATTGAATGATAAGATAACCTGGAGATGTTTTCATTGTACATATGTACCCTGATTTATTGATGTCACCCCATTAGAATTAATAATAATAAAATATATATTAAAAAAAAAAATTTTCAGTACAGAAATTTTATAAGTAACATGAAAAACTAACTTTCAAGTATTTTTCCTAAATATTTTATTTTGAAATATTCAATGTACCTTTGCATCATATAATTTTCATCATTGCTCCCATTTCATCATTAAATATCACTAAGAATTCTACAATACTTAAAGGTCTTGATTTTAGGAATTCAGCTATATTAATGACATTCTGGAGTTTGCTTTTACTTCCTTATTACAGCAGTTCCTGTGAATAATGCAGTGTTTTGATTGATGCTAATGGATCTTTAATAATCCAATGATTACTTCAAAAATATTTGCAAAATTCAAGGTGTAATAGTTTAGATTGTTAGTGTTCTCACCACTGTAATGTAGCTAATGAAGAGCATGTCCTAAAATAAGGACAAGTAGTAAATTGAGCTCTGTTTGTATATTTACTATAACCATTATTCTGTATTTTACTTAAGAATTTTCTAAGTCACATGATTATTTTGTGAGAGTTAGTTAAATTAAAATTAGTAAAAACTAATGTTTAAATACACTTCCTCAGGCACATATATATGGCACATTGAAATGCTCGAAGGCAAACAGAGGAGTGAAGATGCTTCCCATTGTGAAAATTTTACTCAGGGACCTGTGTGAATTCTGGTATATGGTGTTCAGTCACCTGGATCCAATGAGGGCAGTGGTGGAAAGATGTATATTAAATATTGGTAGAACTCAATGTATTGGTTAATTTTACATCAAATAGAGGTATAATTTTTTTTTTTCCCCAGAGTTCAAAGACTTATTTTGTTCATGCACTGAATTGTATGATTTGGGAGGATATGGCCCTTGATATGGATAGAAGTGAAAAGTAGAAGTTATAACCTGCATGTAAAACTGCTTAGATTCCAAACCTGGCTCAAATGGACACTGGGTATGCTTAATTTGTTACATTCAAATATTTTAATTTGGAAAATTACCATATAACATTGATAATGCTCACTAGAAGTATTACCTCCTTTACAAAAGAGGAAAGCTATGTATTGATATAATGTGTAATTGCATAGATAACAAAGCTAGCAAGCAGCAGAAATGTGATTTGAGCCAAAGCCATCTGGTGTTTAACTTCTACCAATATATCGCCTCTCAAAATCCAGAACCTCATAGGCATAGTGTCAGGATCCAGCCACATATGAAGCTTTTAAGAACAGGATTTATCTCATGGTTAGCACTCATTGTATTCTAGTTATTGTAATAGACATTTTATTGCCATGTGGTTTAGACTAAAGCTGGAGCAGGAGATGAGAAGTTGATGATATTCATAGAAAAGTGGAGAAATAGACAGAAAGCTTAAAAAGTATATTAAGATATTATTCACCCGATTTCTATTCACTCTTGAGTTCTGGCAGTTTCTTGGCCCTTTCTGTGGCTTGTTTCTTTATTCTTAATAAAAGCAATTTTTAAAGTAGGAGTATGATAATTTTATTTCTGTATCACTTTTGCCATGCTTTCCATCTTTTATAATGACCCTATTTTACTGATTATATTGGTAAATGAAAGAAAATATTGGTAAAGAGAAAGAAAATAGAAGGAAGTATGAAAAGGAAAGAAGAAAAGATAATAAAGGAAGTAAGCAAGTTTTGTTCTTCCCATTCAGTGAACATTTACAGGGAAATATAATAGCAGTATTTATTTACCATAAAAACACAATAATATGTAAAAACGACAAATATGAGCATTTTCACTGATAACAGATATCCAGACATTTTTATTTATTTTTATATTTGGAAAAATAAAAATACTATATGAAAAACTGTTGCCTAATTTTACACAAAATATTGGCATCATTCACTATGCTTGTGTATGAATATGTGTGTGTGTGTGTGTGTGTGTGTGTGTGTGTGTGTGTGTGTGTTTGCCAGTCTTTTACTTCTCAAAGGTTTTGGCATTTTGTACTTACATTCTGAAAGAATAAAGTAATATCCCATAATGAAAACAACCGCAACAGAATCTCATGGAAAATCCCCATGCAGTTCACCTACTTGCTCAGGACATCTGTTACTTTATAAATTAGGTAAATCATTAGCACTAGCACCACTGAAGGCAAATCAAAGCAGATTGTAAAAGGTTGTTGGGGTTCAACTCTCACACTTTGCCTACAGGTGTTTAACTTGATGTATCTGAAATGAAAGACAATTTCACTTTTCTCAAATACCAAAACTAACAAAAAAGCCTTTCAACAAGATAAAATAACAACATGAGATCCATTCTACTCTCAGACTATTGGTTTGCTTTACAGTAGAGAAGTTTAGAACTGAGAGTTAAGATAGTTTTCTAGTGCCAAATATTTTCCCAATGGTTGAAAGGGAATGTGAAATTACAAGAAAAACATTTTGGAAAATGGCACGGAGTGACCATAATAGATCACACAATTTGTGTCCACTATTAAATGGTCCTACCAAATGATAATGGTTGGGTGAAGAACAATAGCTAAAGTTATTTTTCTATGGTACTAATAATAAGACTTCAACGGTTCAGCAATTTATATATTCTGCTTATCTTAGTGGCTGAAAACCTTTGCTTGTTTATCTGATCATAAGTATTTTACATAAAAGAACAATAGCACTTTCAAACTTTGGATTTGTTGGGAAGATGAAATATGTTGTGAAATATATGTATAACATATAAGCTATGTCTTGTACCTAATAGACAGTACTAAGAGCAGTAATAATAACATTCCCACTATTTATAATGCTATAACATTTCTGAACTTTTATATTTTAAGTAATTGACAATAAAAAATCAAAAGCAGACTTTCTTCTGCTTACTCTAATTTGTATTATTTTCTAACACCAGCACACAACGTGATACAACTACTTTTTGAAACCAAGCAACAGCTTTTTCTATGTTGAATTTAAAGTAAATAAACTCCGTATTTTATATTATCTGGCTGATTTCTTTTATTCTTTTTAAATTTATTAATTTTCTTGAGAGAGGAAGGAGGAGATAAAGAAAAGAACATTAATCTATTCCTTTATATGCCCAGACCAGGAATCGAACCAGCAACCTCTCTGCTTCCAGACAATGCTCTAACCAACTGAACTATTTGGCCAGTGCTGGATTAATATTTCTATATTCTTCTATATTCTGTCACTTTTAGTGACAGAACATGTTAATACATTTCTATTCCTAAAATATAGTGATATGAATTCTTTTAAAATGTTTTGTTATTGATTGATTTTAGAGAGAGAGAGAACCAAGGAGAGACAGACACAGGGGATTGAACCAGCATCCTCTGTACACTTTGGTACAAAGCTCCAACCTACTGAGCTATCCAACCAGGGAGATATGAATCCTTAATTCAACTATAGGTATCATCTTTTGGCTACTAAGTCACTTCATTACAACATTGGCAGATTTCTCCATAAGGCAATTTGTAGAAAACTTTATAGTATTGCTTATCACATCTAATAATACCAAAAAAGAATCTGGATGATCAGGAGAGATATAATGAATGTCATGAATTAATAATATTGGGCCACTTCTTGAAGTTTTAATGGCTCCATCTGTCTCTTAGTTTATTTGAAATAATTAATATTCTCTTGATTTTTCTTGTGACAGTAATTTATACATCCTACCCTCTGTTGGTTATGTATGTCCCTAAACGTGGAACCAACTATTTGAGTTAAAAATAATGTGAAATTACATCTTAAAATAACTTCAGAAGAGACAACCCACACTTGTCACACTGATTTTTATTTATGAAATTCAGTCTCAAGATTGCCAAGATGGCAGAATGAAGGAAATAAATGCAATATCTGTGACAAGAACATAATTATTGTCAGTGCAGTAAAGAAAACAAAGAGAAAAAAGTCAAGTAATTTTTTAGCATGTATTCATCTGAAATTCATGGTCTCAAAATATTCTGTAGTTTGGCATATATTTACAAACTGCAATGATTAGTCAATTATCTACAATCTGACTTTTTCTTATTTTTTTCATATGTTGCTTTACTTCTTGACAGTTATCTAAACCACAATGCTCACTTGAAAGTTAAGCCTATGAATATCAAATGAAAGGAAATACATTAAGAAATGATTTAGAAACTTCTTTTATGGGAAAGATTTGGGAAGTTAAAAGAATAGCTTAAAAACCTGAAGCTCACCTTTGTTTCAACTGGTATTACCTCAAGAGAGTATTGTAATATAAATTAGGGAGATTTTTAGAGGCTGAGAGTTCTAACTGATTACACTACATGGCGGCTTGGCAGCCTGTACCAGACATCAAAGCAAATGTTCTACAGAAAGCTGCCGACCTGACATCTGAAATACAGACTTTATTGATTGTGCAGAGTGTAATATGTCTAGAATACTAGTTTTTAGTATCAAGGGATGTTACTAACAGAGCTAGGATTTAAAGAATAATTAGTAATTGAGACACAAGAATGACCTTATGAATAAAACCAGCCTTTTTCAATGCATATTTAATCAATAGTATGAAAAATAATGACAAATATAATAATTAGATCTTAAAGTAAATCAAAATGTTTGGGGCATATATAGAAAGGTAATTACAAATATCTATAAATGGTCAATCATGTGAGTGAAAATACATGTGTAGATAGTTTTTTATCTTTAAGCTTTTAATAAACATTACATTTTCAAGTTTAAAAAAATAAAAGTTTTAAGATCCATTTATGTTCTTGTAAATGGCAGTATTTAATCTTTTCTTATAGCTGAGTAGTATTCTATTGTATATATGTATCACATCTTTATCCAATCATCTAGTGAAGGACACTTTGGTTGTTGTCATGTTTATGCTTCAGGGAACATAGGTGTACATATGTTTTTGTCAATAAATATTTCCGCTGTTTTTCAGGTAGATACCCAGAAGGCTCCCTATTCTTTTCCATAATGTCTGTAGCAGTTTACACTCCCACCAGCAGTGAATGAGAGTTCCTTTTTCTCTACAATCTCTCTAACACTTGTTACTTGTCCCATTGATAAAAGCTATTTTTACAGGTGTGAGGAGGTAGGTAATTATGTTGAGCTTCTTTTTCATATATCTTTTGGTCATTTGTATGTCTTTTTAGTAGAATAGTATGCTAAGCAAAATAAGTCATACAAGAAAGTTAAGAACCATATGATTTTGCATATATGGGGGATATAAAACTGAAAGCAATAAAAAACAAACAAAAAGTTATAGACACAGAGAAAACAGTATAGCAGTTACCAGTGGGAATGGAGTAAGGGTATAGTGAAAAGAAAAGCAGAGCAAATATATGGTGACAGAAGATGATTTGATTTTAAGTGGTGGGCAATAAATGCAATACACAGATGATGTATGATGCACTTAAAACATTTATAATCTTATTAACCATTGTCAGCCCAATACATTCCATATAAAAAGATAATATAAAAATAAAAGAATTAAAGTTTTATTTTTAATATATATTTCTTAAATACAAGTACATTCTCAAACTAAATTAAATAAATTGAATTATGAAGAGTATTAAAATACCTGAATCCCAGGACTACATAACTGTTGAATTAATAATTAAATAATTAAGTAATGATGAAATAAATGATTAATCGATAAATCTTATGAGTAGATAGAAATTTTAATATAATTAATCAAACTTTAAATTTATAAAACCTAGCTTTTAAATTGAAATACTGATTAATAAATATCAAACACAGCACTTCATTTTTAATATTTTTACAGTTAATTTTTTAATATTAATGTATCTTTAATTACAGTTGACATGCAATATTATTTTGGTTTTAAAGGTACATCATAGTGATAAGACAATTATATATTGCACAGTGTTCACTCCAATAAGTCTAGTACCCACGTGATACTGTTAATAGTTATTACAATATACTGATTATATTTTCTAAATTGTACTTTACATTCCTGTGACAATTTTTATAATCTGAAAATTTCTACTTATAAATTCTTTCTTCTTTTTCATGTTTCCCTTCAACTCCCCCCTTTCTGGTGACTATCAATTTTTTTCTATATTTATTAGTTTGTTTCTTTCTAGTTAGTTCATTTATTTTTTTATTCCCATTTACAAATTAAAAAATTAGGTATTTTTCTTTTTCTGTCTGACTTATTTCATTTAGCATAATGTCCTTTAGATCCATCCATGTTGTTGCAAATAGCATGATTTTGTTCTTTTCATGGTCAAGTATATAATATTCAATTGTTTATATGTACTATTTCTTCTACCTTTTTTAATTTTTTTTAAATTTTATTTTATTATTATTAATTCTAATGGGGTGACACCAATAAATCAGGGTACATATGTACAATGAAAACATCTCCAGGTTGTCTTAACATTCAATTGTGTTGCATACCTGTCACCAAAAGTCAAATTGTCCTCTGTCACCTTCTATCTGGTTTTCCCTGTGCCCCTCCACTCCTCCCTATCCCACCCTTCCCTCCCTCCCCCCATCCCATAACCACCACACTCTTGTCCATGTCTCATAGTCTCACTTTTATGTCCCACCTATGTATGAAATCATGCTGTTCTCAGTTTTTCTTTTTTTCTGATTTACTTATTTCACTCTGTATAATGTTATCAAGGTTCATCCATTTTGTTCTAAATGATCCGATGTCATCATTTCTTATGGCTGAGTAGTATTCCATAGTATATATGTACCAAAGCTTTTTAATCCACTCATCTTCTGACGGACACTTGGGCTGTTTCCAGATCTTCGCTATTGTGAACAATACTGCCACGAACATGGGGGCGCATTTCTTCTTTTCGAACAGTGCTATGGTGTTCTTAGGGTATATTCCTATAAGTGGGATAGCTGGGTCAAAAGGCAGTTCGATTTTTATTTTTTTGAGGAATCTCCAAACTGTTTTCCACAGTGGCTGCACCAGTCTGCATTCCCACCAGCAGTGCAGGAGGGTTCCCTTTTCTCCACATCCTCGCCAGCACTTATTCTGTGTTGTTTTGCTAATGAGTGCCATTCTGACTGGTGTGAGGTGATATCTCATTGTGGTTTTAATTTGCATTTCTCTAATGATTAGTGATCTTCTACCTTTTTATTATTAAATTTATTGAGATTACATTGGTTCACAAAACCATAGTTGTTTCAAATGTACAACTCAATAAACCACCATCAGCCCATCACATTATGCACCCTCTGTCCCTTGAATGTTTTTTCTTTCCTTAATATCTCCACCTCTGTCTACCTCCACCTGGCTGTTACCCTTTGATTCTGGCCTTCACCACACTGTTGATTGTTTTCATGTATTATGTATTATGTATAATTGTCTTTGGATAATCCCTTCATTTTCTTTCATCTAGACCCCTCTTCCCTCTGACAACTGTCAGACTATTCCATATGTCTATGCCTCTGTTTCTTTTCTCTTCATTGGTTTATTTTGTTCATTATATTCCACATATGAGTGAGATTATATGGTATTTGCCTTCCCTGACTGGCTTATTTCATGTAGTATAATAATCTCCACATTCATCCATAATGTCGCAACTAGTAAGATTTCCCTTTTTTATGGTCGCATACTATTCCACTATTTAAATGCACCACAGCTTTTTTATCTACTTATCTACAGATAGACACTTCAGCTGTTTCCAGAATTTGACAATTGTAAATATTGCTGAAATGAGCAAAGGTATGCATATATGTTTTAGAATTAGCAATTTGGAATTTTGAGATATAGTCCCAGAGTGGGATATCTGGGACAAAAGGCAGATCTGTCCCTAATTTTTGAAGAAATTACATAATGTTTCCATAATAGTAGCACCAGTCGGTATTCCTACCAACAGCTCACAGGGATTCCTATTTCTCTACATTGGGGTCCCCAAACTACAGCACGCGAGCCGTATGCGGCCCTCTGAGGCCATTTATCCGGTCCCCACCACACTTCCGGAAGGGGCACCTCTTTCACTGGTGGTCAGTGAGATGAGCACAGGATGAATCCGCACCCGTAGTTCCCATTGAAATACTGGTCAGGTGGTTGATTTAAATTTACTTGTTCTTTATTTTAAATATTGCATTTGTTCCCATATTGTTTTGTTTTTACTTTAAAATAAGATATGTGCAGTGTGCATAGAGATTTGTTCATAGTTTTCTAACAGTGAATTGGCCCCCTGTGTAAAAAGTTTGGAGACCCCTGCTCTATATTCTTGCCAGCTCTTCCTGTTTGTTAATTTATTGATTAAAGCCATTCTGGCTTTTCTCCCATTCAGAGAGTTGTCTTTTAATTTTGCTGATGGTTTCCTTTTCTGTGCAAAAGCTTTTTAGTTTGACGTAATCCCATTTGTTTCTTTTTTATCTTTGTTTTGCTTGCCCAAATAGATACATTGACAAAAGTATTGCTATGACAGATGTTTGAGATTTTACTGCCTATGCTTCTTTTTAGGATTTTTATGGTTTCATGACTTACATTTAAGTCTTTTATCAAGTTTGAGTATATTCGGAGCATGGTGTAAGTTGTTGGTTTAGTTTTATTTTTTTGCATTGTACCATATCTTTTTTATTTATTCATCTATTGAAGAAGCTTAGATTGCTTTCATGTCTTGGATATTGTAAATAGTGCTGCAATGAACATAGCAGTGCAGATATCTTTTCAAATCAGTGCACAAACCCACAATTTTAAATACTATTTGTTGAATTTCCATTAAGTTGATTGTGCATTTTTAATTTACTTATGGGCACTTAAAGTATTGAGTGTCTAATTTATACCCTGCTGTTATAGGATCATGAAGTCTCTCTTCCTGATAAAAATCTCACTCTTGTATCAGTTATATCTTAGCTTAAATTTTACAAAAACAATCTGATTAAATCAAAATGCTACCTTAGATAGTACATTGCATAGAGAATATTGCTATTATTATGTTTGTTTTCCAAAATTTATTTGCTCTCTATAAAATGACTAAGAAAAAGAACTCTTACTCTTCAGTGGGACACTTAAGTCTATGTAAACACAAATTAAAATCATAAATAAATAAAAGTAAATAAAAAGAATTATTTCTCTTTAATCACTAGCACAGCAGTCTGTTCCACACAAGTCTCATGGAGAGTGGAGTAAGGCAGGTTCACTTCTCACTTTCTTTTTCTTGTAAATAGGTGTAATAAATTTGAGACTAACTATCCTCTTGTAGAATGATCACTGTTAAATAAAGTAGAAGTGATTAATAGAGTAGAAGAAAGGGGTTAAGAAAAACAGCTAAGTCTCTATTTTTTTGTAAGGATAAATCAAAGTTAAGATCAAAATATAAAAAATCAAAAATTGAAAATTGAATCATTATTTAAAGACACAGAGGTAAATATCTAATTTTTTATATAGAAGAAATTAAATTAATTTCCTCTTTGAAGAGGAAAATGGAAGAGAGCAACAGAAAACTACTGCTTTCCATAAATGTCATAACTCATTGACTATATTACCTGCATATACACTTTAGGTAAAAGTTAAAATTAAAAAATAATAAAATGTGGTGGTGAAGAGAAAAGAAAGGTTTGAAGATTTCTGGAGTGATGTCAGAGAAATGGTGCCATGAGGGGTGCTCTCGATATCAGACTTCTGCATGGGCTGTAGCCTAGCCAATGTTTCTGTGTGGTCCTGGCTCCCCGACCAACAGCACAGGAAGTGCACAGGGGCTGGGATCCTTAGGCCTAGATTTATCTGGGTGGGGTGCCTTCGTGAACTGATACAGGTATCAAAACACAGTCCTGAATTTCCAGTACTGACTGAGATCACAGGCATTGTGCACCTAAGTCAGTGGGAGCAGACCTCTATGTGCACTGCAGAAGTCATAGAGTCTGGGCGCACATGTAGCTTGCTGAGGGTTACTAAACAGGGCACAAGGGAAAAACCTGTGGAGATTAGACCCATGGAGTGCTGAGGCATACTAGACATGCCCAGAGGCCTAAGCCCTGCCTGCTTTAACTGGCAGCTCTGATTGGCACAGCCTTATCCAGAACTGTGCTTTGAGTGGTGCTAGAGGAAAGACCTGGGCGCTCTTAGAGCCTCTTGCTCTGCAAGCAGTGCCAGGGGCAACCTTACAATTAAGTCCCCAGGCTGATAGCTCACGAAGGAGATACATGGGGAGAGGCACCTGGAAAACTAACTGAGTCTCACATGTCAGAACCTACAAACCCTAACAAGCCCCACCTAACAATGGGACTAAGGCCCAGCCTACATCATTGCCATTGCAACACAACAGCAAATCTCGGCTCAAGAGCCCCACAGGGGCAAAACCTGTAGTACAGTGCCACCTACCAAAAAAAAAAAAAAAAAAAGCCACTTCTCAAAACCAGGAGAAAATTACATTTTTTAAAACTGAGTTATCTTTTCTATTCTTTCAAATTTTGTTTTCACCTTGGTCATTTTATCTTCTATTTTATTCTTTCCTTTTCCTTTTGAACTTCAATATCTATAGTTGTTACATTTTTTATTCTTGTTTTTTATGAGGGTTATACTTCAAAAATCTTAACTTTTTTTCTTCTTTTTATTTTTTTTTCTTTATCTTTCTTTCAATTGTCATTTATCAATAAATTATTTCATTCTGGATCCATATTTTTGTGGCATTTTGCATGATTTTTACCTCATTTTTTATCTCTTAGTCATTTTCCTTGAGTTCTGGCTCCCAGTTCTCATCAGTTTTTGTTCCATTTATCATAACAGAACTTTCACTTTTCCACTGTATCTTTTCAAATTTAATATATTTTTAATTATCTTTTATTAGTGTTATTAACAATACCACTCTCAAATGCCATTAAGAAAAAAGAAATCAAATATCATGGATACAAAAGACAGAAATGTAGCTCAGATAGATGATAAAAATTTTCTAGAAAAAAATTGTTAGTTGCTTGGAAACTTTGAAGTTAAATGACAGAGAATTAAAAATTGAAGCCTGAAAAATACTCAGGGAAATACAAGAAAACATGGAAAGGTCATTTAGAGAGCTCAAAATCAATTCAATGAACAGAAAGAATAGATCACCAAGAAAATTAAAATTTTAAAAGAAATTAGAGATGAAAAACTCAATATATGAACTAAAAAAAAGAGTTAACAAGCTTAGTAATTAGAACAAGCAAAATAGAGGAAAGAATTAGTGGCGTAGAAGACAGGCAACTAGAAACACAACAGAGAGAAGAGGAGAGAGACTCACCAATTAAATAATAATGAGAAAAACCTACAGGAATTTTTTGATTCCATCAGAAAAAGCAACATGAAAATAATGAGTATATAAGAAGAAAAAGAGACAGAAAAAGGAATGAAGAACATATTCAAACAAATAATAGATTATAATGTCACAAGATTGTGGAAAGAATTAGAACCTCAAATCCAAGAAGCAAACAGAATATTGAGTTACCATAAGCCAAATAGACCTACTCCCAGACACATCATAATAAAATTATCACAAACTAATGACAAAGAAAAAATCCTCAAGGAAGCCAGGGAAAAGAAAAATACAACATATAAATGAAGGCTTATTATGCTATCATCAGATTTCTCAGCAGAAACTCTACAACCCAAAACATAGTAGAGCCCAATATTTAAAGTACTGAAAGAAAGAAACTTCCAGCCAGGAATACTATATTCATGAAAACTATCCTTCAAATATGAAGGGGAAATAAAAACATTTGCAGATATAGAAAAGATGAGGGAAATTATTACCAGAAAACCTCCACTTCAGAAAATACTAAAGGGGGTCATCTGACCAGATACAAAATACAAAACAAAACAAAATTATAAGTAAAAGCTCAATAGGATCACAATAAATATAAAATTAACCAGTGACAATCAAACAAAAAAGGGGAGAAGACAAAGATTAACAATAGCAAAGAAAGAGTGCAGAAGCACTCATGAGATAATGTACTACAATATATATATCCTAATGGTAACCGCCCCTCAAAAAAACCACTACAGAAACACACAGCTTAAAAAAGAAGAAACAGTGGAAAGAAGTATGGCATAAAACCAAACAAAATCAAATCTCAGAAAAACAAATAATAAGAACCTACAAGATACAGAGCTATCAGAGAGCAACAAATAAAATGGCAGTAGGAAACCCTCAAGTGTCAATAATTACATTAAATGTAAATGTATTGAACTCACCAATAAAATAACAGACAGTAGCAGAGTGGATAAAAACAAAATCCAACTGTATGCTGCGTTTGAGAAACACATCTAAGCTACAAGGATAAAAACAAATTCAAAGTGAAAATTTGGAAAATGATTCTTCAAGCAAATAACATTTAAAGAAAAGCAGGTGTAGCCATACTCATATATAATAATGTTGACTACAAAACAACTAAGATAAACAGAGACAAAGATGGTCATTTCATAATGATAAAGGGGACATTGAATTAAGAAGATTTAGCACTTCTTAATATAAATGCAACAAACCAAGGAGCACCAAAGTATATAAAACATATATTAACTGATCTAAATATAAAACCCAACAAAAATGGCATCATACTTGAAATCAGACTGCATTACATTGCTGATGGCTCTAGATTGTTCATCCAAACAGAAAGTCAATAAATAAATATGGGCCTTAAATGAAACAGTAGAACAATTGGATATGATAGACAGCTATAGGACAATTCATGTCAAAATGCCAAAGGATACATTTTTCTCCAGTGTGCATGGAACATTCTCAAGAGCTGACCATATGTTGGAACATAAAACTAGCATCAAAAAATTCAGAAAAATTGAAATTATACCAAGCATATTCTCTGACCATAAAGCTTTGAAACTAGAATTCCACTATGAAAAAGAAGTAAACAAACCCACAAAAATGTGGAAATTACACAAATATTTCTTAAAAATGAGTGGGTCAAAGAAGAAATAAAAACAGAAATCAAAAGATACAAACAGACAAATGAAAATGACAATAAGAAATATCAGAAGTTCTGAGATGCAGCAAAAACAGTAATAAGAGGGAAGTTCATATCAGTACAGGCTTATATGAACAAATAAGAGAAAGCCCAAGCAAACAGCTTAACATCATATCTTAAGGAACTAGAAAGAGAAGAACAAAGGCAACCCAAAACAAGCAGAAGAAAGGAAATAATACAAATTAAAGCAGAAAAAAATGAAATAGGGAACTGAAAAGCTATAGAAATAATCAATAAAACAAGGAACTCATTCTTTGGAAAGGTCAACAAAATTTACAAACTCTGGCAAGACTCACTAAGAAAAAAAAGGAAGGACTCATATAAACAAAATCAAAATGAATGAGGGGAAATCACCACAGATATCATAAATATACAAAGAATTATAGTAGAATACTATAAAAAACTATATGCTACCAAATTTAACAATCTAAAAGAAATGGATAAATTCCTAGAACAATACTATCTTCCTAGACTAAGTCATGAAGAAGTAAATAGCTTAAGCAGACACATAGGCAGGGAGAAAATTGAAACAACTATCAAAAACCTCTCCATCATAAGAAATGATGACATTGGATCATTTACAACAAAATGGATGGACCTTGATAACATTATATGGAGTGAAATAAGTAAAACAGAAAAAAACTGAGAACAGCATGATTTCATACATAGGTGGGACATAAAAGTGAGACTATGAGACATGGACAAGAATGTGGTGGTTATGTGGTGGGGGGAGGGAGGAGAGGATTGGAGAGGGGGGAGGGGAGGGGCACAAAGAAAACCAGATAGAAGGTGACAGAGGACAGTTTAACTTTGGGTGATGGGTATGCAACATAATTGAATGATAAGATAACCTGGAGATGTTTTCTTTGAACATATGTATCTTGATTTATTAATGTCATCCCATTAAAATTAATAAAAGAAAGGGAAACAAAAAACGTCTTCGAAAATAATAGTCCAGGGCCAGACAGCTACACTAATAAATGATATCAAACATTCAAAGAAAATTTGGTTTCTATTCTACTCAAAGTATTCCAAAATATTGAAGAAGAAACAGTACTTTCAAACATATTTTATGAAGCCAACATAACACTCATACCAAAACCTGGCAAGGACAACACAAAAAAGAAAACTACAGACCAATATCTGTAATGAATACAAATGCTAAAATCCTAAACAAATTACCAGCAAATCGAATACAACAACACATTAAAAATAATTCAGCATGATCAAGTGGTATTCATCTCTGAATCACAAGGATGATTCAACATAAGTAAAACAGTTAGCATAATATACCATATCAAGAAAACAAAAAACAAAAATTATATGATCCTATCAATAGATGCAGAAAAGGCATTTGATAAAATACAACATCATTTTATGTTTAAAACACTCAACAAAATGGGTATAGAATGAAAATATCTCAACATAATAAAGGTCATTTATGACAAACCATCAGCTAACATTATATTAAATGGCAAAAAACTGAAGACTTTTCCTCTAAAATCAGGAAAAATATAAGGTTGTCCACTCTCTCCACTCTTATTCAACATAGTGCTGGAAGTTCTAGCCAGAGCAATTAGACAACAGAAAGAAATAAAAGGCATCCATATTGGGAAAGAAGAAGTAAAGGTTTCACTTTTTGCATATATTATGATCCTGTACATTGAAAACCCAATGAATCCACAAAAAGACCATTAGAAACAATAAGCTAATACAGTAAATTTGCAGAATGCAAAATTAATATACAAAAGTCTATTGCCTTCCTGTATGCAAAGAACAAAACATCAGTAAACAAACTCTTAAAAATAATCCCTTTTATGGTTGCAACAATAAAAAGTAAAATACCTAGGAATAAACATAACAAAGAATGTAAAGAAACTATATAATAAAAACTACAAAGCTTGTTAAGAGAAATGGAAAAAGATACAATGAAATGAAAAAACATTTCTCATTCTTGGATAGGATGACCATATTATCCAAAGCAATATACAAATTTAATACAATTCCCATCAAAATTCCAATGTAATCTTTTAAAGAAATTGAACAAAAAATCATCAAGTTTATATGAAATCATAAAAACCTCTAAAAGCAAAAGTATTCCTAAGGAAGAAGAACAAAGCTGGGGTATCAAAATGCCTGACTTTAAATTATATTATAAAGTCACGATAATCAAAACAGCGTGGTATTGGCAGAAAAATGGGCACTCAGATCAATAGAACAAAATAGAGAGCCTAGAAATAAAACCATATATATATGGTCAAATCATCTTTGATACAGGGGCAAACAACACAGAATGGAGAAAAAAAGCCTCTTTAATAAATATGCTGGGAAAACTGGAGAGCCACTTGCAAAAGAACAAAACTCGACTACAGTTTGTCCCCTTGTACCAAAATCAATTCAACACAAATTAAAGACCTAAATATAAGACTTGAAGCAATAAATTACATAGAAGAAAACATAGGTACTAAACTCATGGACCTTGGCCATAAGGAGCATTTTATAAATTTGACTCCAAAGGCAAGAGAAGTGAAGGCAAAGATAAATGATTTGGACTACATCAAACTAAGAAGCTTTTGCACAGCAAGAGAAACTGACAACAAAACAGACAGCCAACTAAATGGGAGATAATATTTTCTAACAATAGCACAAGAAATAAGGGCCAAATATCAAAAATATACAAAGAACCCACAAAACTCAACAACAAACAAGCAAACAATCCAATAAAAAATGAGAAGACATGAACAGACACTTCTCTCAAGAAGAAATATAAATGACCGATAGATACATGAAAAATGCTCATATTTACTAGCTATTAGAGAAATGCTAATCAAAACTAAAATGAGATGCCACCTCCCACCTGTTAGATTAGCTATTACCAACAAGACAGGTAATAACAAGTGTTGGAGAGGCTGTGAGAAAAAGGAACCCTTATTCACTGTTGGTGGGAATGTAAGGTAGTACAACCATTATGGAAGAAAGTATGGTTGTTCCTCAAAAAATTAAGAATGGAACTACCATATGACCCAGCAATCCCTTTACTGGGTTTATACCCCCCAAAACTTAAAAACATTTGTATGTAAAGACACATGTGGCCCCATGTTCATCGCAACATTGTTCACAGTGATTAATACATGGATACAACCAAAAAGCCCTTCAATAGATGACTGGATAAAGAAGATGTGATACATATATACTATGAAATACTACTCAGCCATAAGAAGTGATGACGTAGGATCATTTACAACAACATGGATGGACCCTGACAACATTATACTGAGTGAAATAAGTAAATCAGGAAAACTAAGAACTGTATGATTCCATATATAGGTGGGACACAAAATTGAGACTCATCAACATGGACAAGAGCGCGGTAGTTACCAGAGGGAGGGGAAGGGACATGAACAGACACTTCATGCAGAGGAGTGCAGTGGTGAGGGTAAGGGAGGAGCATAAAGAAACCAAATAAAAGGTGACAAATGACAATTTGACTTTGGGTGATGGGTATAAAACATAATTGTCAAAATGATCTGGAAATTTTTTCTCTGAATCTATGTACTCTATTTGATCAATGTCACCCCATTAAAATTAATTGTCTAAAAAAATTTAAAATTAATAATAATAATCAAGTAAAACAGAAACTAAATATATTGAGTTAAAATTTAATTACTAAACAAAAATTAAAACATTTAAATGTGTTTTTATGACTATGAGTATTTAAAAATAAAAAAGAGATTTCAGAGCCTTTTAAGTAAGGTACTATCTGAATGCCAGTTACCTTTGGCTTTCTAAATTTAATATTTTAGACAATATTTTAAAAATATTAATGTTTCTATTTGAAACAAAATAACTATTTTTTCTGCAATTAATTCTTATGACCTAATACCTATAAAATACTTACTAAATCTGCAAAAAATCATAAAAATATTTTGTTCTAAATATTGGCACATTTGCTTTATATTTCAATGTTTATTTAAAAATAATGGCAAATAAAGCTGTACTTTACAATAAATTAGTGTATTAATAGTGAGACAAATCAGACAAGTCAATGTTTCTTCTTTAGTTTCTTCAAAATATAAATGAATACAATATCATTCTAAAATAAAGAACATTATCACATATCAGATAACACTGGGGACAAAATTTTTGTTGCATCCACAAACACACTTGTTCTTACCTAATTCAAATGTGCTGATATCAAATCTGACATTAGTTTTTCTTTGTAACCTACAGTTTTTTTGCAATACAAGATTTTAAGTTTTCATTTTATTGTAAAATTTTCAACATTTGGTTTAACAAAATGATGTAGAATGTCTTCTTGGGCATCATCTTTGTGAATACAAAATAATTTATATACTGCAGTAAATACACTAATAAACTAAAATATATGATTGCATCAGAATTTGTCTACAATTTCAAAATAGAACATATTAAAACAATCATAAAATTGGTGCAAAACTTACTTAAATTTTATTCAGGCAAAAATTTGCTTTTGTAGCTCTTGCATCTGTGTAGTTCTTGAGGACAATCTTGTTTGATGCTCCAGCAGTGGTCTGCCATCATATTTCTGTTCCATCACCCCCTGATAATGTTCTTTCATCATCATCAGATGGTAACACCTAGCTGGCTGAGAAGACAACTGATATCATGACAATAAACAAAGTGTTTGTCTTCAGAAAAAAAATTCACAAATATTTGTTCACACTTCCTGAAATGGGATACTTTAGCTAAACATTGAACTATATTCTTTTCTTGAAGCCCGGAGGCTAATAACTCAGCTGCTTTTTTTGATAGGCCAAAATCTCTTACTAAGTCATTCAATTGGGGTTGGCTAAACTGCTGAGGGGTTAATCACTGCTTGGAATCAGAAGGAGATCCTTCAGATTCTACAACCATTTCCTCATGCATCTTATCAAAATACACTTGATCACCATGTTCACTTTTTTTGTCCTTAGAAGAAATAAAAGCATGAAAACTGCCTGACCAGGCGGTGGCGCAGTGGATAGAGCATCAGACTGGGATGTGGAAGACCCAGGTTCGAGCCCCGAGCTCGTCAGCTTGAGTGCGGGCCCATCTGGCTTGAGCAAAAGCTCGCCAGCTTGGACCCAAGGTCGCTGGCTCCAGCAAGGGTTGGCTCGGTCTGCTGAAGGCCCGCGGTCAAGGCACATGTGAGAAAGCAATCAATGAACAACTAAGGTGTCGCAACGACAACGAAAAACTGATGATTGATGCTTCTCATCTCTCTCTGTTCCTGTCTGTCTGTCCCTATCTATCCCTCTCTCTGACTCTGTCCATGTAAAAAAGAAAAAAAAAAAAAGCATGAAAACTAAAAGTGGGAGTGTCTCAGAATGTGGGATGGATCGTATTGCTGAAGGAAAATAAGGATATGCAATCATATGCTGTTTTTACTTGCCTATGCCCTTTGTATGGATCAGACAGAAATAATAGTCACTGCTGTGGTTCTTAGGTTCATGCCAAACCACGGGAATACCCAAAGACATTCCTTTGCGTTTTCCTTTTGTCCAGTCATGAAGCATTTCCTCACAGTTATGACACACAATATGTGGAGCCCAATTCTTCTCTTGATCGCCAAGGAGAACTTGAAAATAGACAATATATGCACATGTCACAAATGATGAAATATTGCACCTTTGATATTGAAGTGTGTAACAGGTACATATATAACAGAAGGTGTCAGAACTATTCTTACATTTACACCTACTCAAAGAAGTCATGATTCAATCTTAAAACAAAATAAGAGGGTATTTTTATCATATAATATTTTTTACATTTAAAAACGACTACAATTATGTAAAAGTGATGTTTGTAAAACATTCATTGCCTTGTGGTTATGTTCAATCCAAGAGTCGTTGCCCTTTAACTCCAATTTAATAACCAATGCATGCCATTAACTGTAACAAAAAGAAATTAAAATTGCATAAAAACTAGAGCATGAACCAGAAAACACATTTCAGAATTGGAATCAGCAATGCAGACATATATAGAAAAAGTTCTAAAACCTCATGCAACATAAAATAAAATAAAAAAAAAAATGTTCCCCAGTTTTGAAGTATGGGAAGTGGGTTAAAAATTCTGCTGTTGCTCTAGAACTGCTTGACCACTTGACTTATCAGAAGAAAAGCGAAGCTCACACAGAACAGTTCTTGAAGGAAGGTTTCCAGAACCTCCCATGGAATATTTGGAAAGAATTAGTCAGGGAAATATACAAAACTATAATAGTGATAGGAATTGTAGTATTTAGCATTGCCATGTGTCTAGCAAATATATCAGCAGCTCTGTTATGCAATTATGGAAGCACATAATTTAGGACAACAGCTAGTTGCTGTAATTATATCAAAAAAGAAATAAACAATTGTCAAAAAAGAAATGCAGAGTGAAATAAAACTCTCTTATGAATGCTTTGACAATGTATTTTAACACACAAATATCAAGTTATCTAAATAATTTAAATCACTTTGTTGGGCAAAATTGACAATGAGAGATATTATGTTGAATGTTTAGAAAAATGCATTTTAAACCTCAACCAGGTTTCAGTAGATTTTTTTGAAGTAAAGAGTGAATATGAATGTAGACAGAAATTTTATAGTAACAGATAAAAGAAGGTAAACTTTCAACTACTATGTCTTCAGGGAAATATCCAGTTGTCAGGACAGAGGACATTGCTAGAATATACATAAGTGGGATATAAGAAATAAAATATGTCAAGAATCTGATGACCCTAAGGCATGACATAGAACTTCATCGCTAGTTTAGACCAACTGACTGAAGTTGAATAGAAACCAAAATTAAGTTAGATGTCTAGAATCTCGACTCTGGATGATAATAAGTAAGTCACAACCTCATGAAATGACATTTTTCCCTCTGAGGTAATTGCGAATCTATAATCCAAGAGAAAAAGAGAGAGAGAAGAAAAAAAGAAAGAGAGAGAGAGTCATCTTGTATTTCAATAAAAGGTTGATTTAAATACTTTAAGTGATTTTTCAGTTGATTTTGAAGAGGAAGTAAAGTAAGTACTAAAACTGTCAATTATTAGATTTATACCTTTGGTGGTAGTTACTTTGTTTTATTTTCTGTAATTAAACCAGTTTACTCATTATCTGGGATTTTTCAGCAGGTATAAAGGTGGTTTAATAAAACCTAATAGTATTGAATAATTTTAGAAGGATGTGGTCATAATGTCATTCATTCATTTTATTTGCATATTATGATGGCCTTACCTGTTTTGCAATTAGTTTCCCTTGTTTTTAGATACAAGTGATTATAACAAAAAACTCTCAATGTGTTTTATTATGGGTTTGGTAAAAATGCCCAATCTAGCAGATAATTACACATTCCAAGACACTTTTATAGGCTTTTATTTCATAGCCCATGAAGCTCAATATTTTGTGAATTTTATAGTCCATGAAATAAAAAACTGGTATAGCAATAAGTTAAACCATTTAGATTTCAAAAATGAATGTTAATTCTGAGATTCATTATGCTACAGTCTAAATGTCTAATGAGCTTGAGAATTATTTTATTTTTACATATTAAAAAAGACTCCTTGTCACCTGAAAAACTTTTTCCTGAAGAAGTCTGAGACCAAGGAAGTCAGCACAATAAGAAATAGATTTCCATTTGTGATTTCAATCACAATGTAAATAAGCACATTTCTGTACCCTCCTGGGTTCATTTTACAGCTACATAATCTGCGGTGACTTAAAGAAAACTTTGAACTAGTATCAAATATAAACAAATGCAGAGTATATCAAAAGTAAAAGTAATAAAAAAACATTGATTTAAGTCTAGTAAAGCATGAAGTATTCATTCGTAGAGTGCTTCTTACTTTGAATGGAGCCTTAATATCTATCTCTTCTAACCTGTGTGAAAGTAATGAGATTCTGTGAATAATGTACATTTATTTTAACATTGACACAGGTATTATAACACTGCCTATGGCTTAAAGGAATATATCCCAGTGTGTGTTTCATGGAATACTAGTTTTGTTTGGAAATAAAAAGAAATTGGTGAAAGAGAATTCTGTTGTCCAAAACAATAAATAAATAAAAGGTGAAACACTTCATTGAACTAATGTAAATGCTTTTTGTGTGTTGTTGTTGTGTTTACTTTTGTGGCAAGGTTTCTGAGAGATATAAATGTGAGGACAAGGTAACAGGCATTGTTCCATTTCCCAAACCCATTTCACTTTGGGACTCACTTTTCAGAGAGCTTTGGCTAAAAGTAGCTATCTATAGAACATGTTAAATTAAATTAGGACTTCATGAGTTTGTGAATTCCATTATTTTCTGAGTGTTCAGACCAGGCTTCTTCAGAGAAAAGAATATTGGTTTCTTAGCATATTATTTTTTAGGTTTAAAAGAGTAATTTGGACATATGTTAAGAAAGGCTTTTTTCCTTCCCTGCTTATTCTATTCCACATATTCTTTACATTTGATCCAGTCAGTTATTAAAAGATGCTTTATTGTGCACACACTGTATACATAACAGTGTATTGGATGCTCAGATAGGCATACATATAAATACATGGTCTGGTATCAGTTTGCTGAGACTTAGTATTTGTTTTTTACCAAAGTTCGTGTGCTTCTGACATCACTCATTTGAACCATTCTAAAGCTAGTAGCAAAGTTAAGCTAAGCTGTGAGCACCCCCCTGAACCCCCCTGAGTTGCCTTTATATAGATAGGATCATTAAAAATTTCCAGTAGCCCAAAAGAAGTTATTTAAATGTCTCCTGTTTTGCTGTAAGAAAACAAGATGACAGGGGGTCTGGGAGGAAAGCAATGGAAAAATGTGGATTCAAACGCAGATTTCTGACTCTAGTCTTGCCTCTCTACTACCACACTTTCAATTTGTAGATGGTTCAATAAACAGATAAAGTTAGTCAGGCACTGGGACTGAATTAGCGATTTAGGTTTCATAAATAGTTTTTCTATTTATTAGCTGTGTGAGTGTATGTATATGACCTAACAACTTCTTTTGGTTCAGGTTATTTGTCTATTTAATTATGTTAATTTTACCTTTCTTATGACTTTCTCAGAAGATAGTAAATTTATTTTTTTAATAACAAGGTTTTTAAACAAATAAAGTATTATTCAGAATTCAATTTAAAAAGAAATAAAAAGCAATTTCTTCTGGATAAAAAAAGGGGTGATAGGAGGCACTAAAGACGAGGTAAATCTTAAAGTGGGTTCAACTTCAAAATTCCCTCTATTCCTCTTGCCAAATTCCACCACAGCCAACCTTATTAATGACTTTGAATGTCAACAAGGATGAAAGAATATTCTTGAAATAATTTTTTATTTTATATTTCCATATAGCTAAAAGTGGTTCACATAACTCAATATTAAATAAATTAATTATACTATGTTGCTAAATTAGTGAGGCCAATTTGTTCTTCAAACATTTTATGGAAAGCAGAATCTTCCAAATATTATTTCAACAATATTCAATACCTATAACAGAGGACGAATGCATCCATTTTTAAAATTATTCTCCAAATACATTTCTTTAATCGTGCATGAGAATCTGTTAGAATTCTAAACTGCCCTGAACAATTCTTCTTATGTGTTTGCGTATATACTGAATTTAAAGAGATGACAAAATCAACAAATGACACATACTATAAATCTCATTTTTTCTTTCAAATGGCAAACATATGTTTCCAGCTAAAAGCAGTGTTTAGTAAAAATCTTCAAACCTCTTAGCTCTATGGAAGCTCTACCTTTTGCTGCATTGTATGAATCCCGTGGGTTAATCAGCACACAGTATGACAAGTTTTATTTTTAAACTTGGTCTTCCTACAACAAACATTCACTAGTGTTTTTTTTTATGTGTGACTCATATAAATTTTGGAATTGTTTCATGTAAAGCCATTTTGTTAAATCTTATCATCTCTTTTTGGAAACAGCACACTCTTATTTTTAAATGTCATATACAAAACTATTCAAACATATCTAGAAATTTTTCCAAGGTAGTATATCCCAAACTAAGTTTGTACTTACTGAAATAGAGTTTCCATGGGTGGGATTCAAGATTATCTATCATCTATCTATCTATCATCTATCTATCTATCTATCTATCTATCTATCTATCTATCTATCATCTATCATCTATCTATCTATCATCTATCTATTTATCTATCTATCATCTATCATATATCTATCTAATCTATCTATAATTTATGCAGTTTTTTGTACTGGGTTGTAAATTTGACAATTTTAATCTATATAACTATTATTTCTGAAGTATAAACAACTTATTTGATTTATTGTAGTATCATCTGTGTTTAGTACAAAGTAGCATTTTGAAGATTTTTCTGATAGAG
This sequence comes from Rhynchonycteris naso, assembly GCA_037038555.1. Classification (NCBI taxonomy): domain Eukaryota; kingdom Metazoa; phylum Chordata; class Mammalia; order Chiroptera; family Emballonuridae; genus Rhynchonycteris; species Rhynchonycteris naso. The sequence goes on along the minus strand of CM072997.1, from coordinate 40,636,340 downwards.
AAATGGTTTTACAAATGGTTTAAGGCCCTGGCCAGTTGGGTCAGTGGTAGAGCATCAACCCAGTGTGTGAAAGTCTATGGTTTTATTCCCAGCCAGGGCACAGAGGAGAAGCGCCCATCTACCTCTCCACCCTTCCCTCTCTCCTTCCCACAGCCAAGACTCCACAGGAGTAGAGATAACCCGGGTGCTGAGGATGGCTCCATGGCCTCTACCTCAGATGCTAGAATGGCTCCGGCCACAACGGAGTGAAGCCCCAGATGGGCAGAACATGTTCCCTGGTTGGAATGCTGGGTGGATGTCAGGCTCATGCAGGAGTCTGTCTGACTGCCTCCTCACTTCTAACTTTAGAAAAATACATAAAAAATGACAAAAGAAAAGTGCTTAAAAGATATAACCAAATTTAAAAATTAAGAGATCGTGTGTGAATATTAGTTTAAAAGTGTTTGATTTAAAAGTTTATTTCTCATTTCTTCTTTAGTAAACTATTTTAAATTCAGCAATTTTTGAATTATTGGTTGGACTTTCTTTCAATGAATTTGGTTACTTACAGTTAGCTACATGAAGCTTTGGCTAGCTCTGTTAAAAGAGTTCACTGACCTGACATCTTTAATTCTTGATAATTCAGAACAAGTTATATCTTTTAGTAATAAAGTCATTTTTACTAATGCTTTATACATTCAAATTACATGAGTTGTTTAGAACTTAGATAGCTGGTATTATTCACAGTAGCAATTCAAGAATCTTTTTCCATAATCCAATTTTACTGATTAAGAAAATGAGGTTTTCAGAAAAAGATTAGATTCCCATTCAAACAGAGATAAGTAAAAAGCTAATTGAAATCCAGGTCTGCATGACTGCAAACCCTTGTTCCTAAGCAAGGCAGCATGGTACTATCTTTACTATTATATGTTTTGTTTTCTTATTTGTCAAATCATAAAAACCCATATGATTGCATTACTACAGAATTTTCATTTGATTTCTTCTAAGGTCTACAATTCTTTTAAACAACCTTATTATGGTATAATTAAAATACATAAACTGAACATACTTAAACTGTTTAATTTTATATGGATTGATATAACTATACACTTGTAAAAGCATCACAACAATCAAGATAGTGAGCATATTCATTACCTCAAAAGGTTTTTTTTGTGCCTCTATGTAATCTCTCGTTCCAGCCTTACTGCAATCTCTTCTCTCTTACCTTCCTTCCTATTGATGGCTTTTCCATCACTGTCAATTACTTTATACTTTCTAAAGTTTTATGAAAAATTATACAGAATATACTGTTTTTAGTCTTGACTATTTCACTAAATGTAGTTATTTTAGAAGTCATATATGTTAGAGCTTGTATCAATAGTTCCTTCTTCTACACTGCTAAGAAGTATTTAATTGCATGGCTCTATCAGCTCATTTACCCATACATGTGTTAATGAAACTGTGGTTTTTTTTTAGTACTTTTGGTTAATCGAGTACAGCTGTCATAAACATTTGTGTTCAAGACTTTGTATGGATTTACTGGGAAATAACTAAGAGTAGAATGGGTATGTCATATGGCAAGTGTATGTTAATCTCTGAGAAACTGCACAGCTGTGGGTAAAAGGATGTTGTCTCATTTTGTATTGCCACAAGCAGTGTATGAAAATTTGGTTTCCCTTACATCCTCACCAGCATTTGACATATTCAATTGCTTTTGTTTAAACTTCAGCCAATTTAACAGGTGTGCAGTGATATCATATTGTAGGTTTAATTTATCTTTCTATAATGACTAACAATGTAAAACATTTTATTTTAACTTATTAAATGTATTGAGGCAATATCTTTTCATGTGCTTATTTGCCATCCATATATCTTATTTATTTATTTATTTTTTTTTTAAAAAGGAGGGCTATACACATATCTTTTTGATGGAATGTTTGTTTAAATATTTTTCCCATATTTTTACTGAATTTGCTATGTATAATTTATTTTGGAAGTACTTTACATACTGTAGACCTTTTTGGGTCACTTTTTTTTAAGCTTTCCTTTTTATTTTTAAGGATTTATTTTTTTTTTAATTTTTTTTATTTTTTTTACAGGGACAGAGAAAGAGTCAGAGAGAGAATAGATAGGAACAGACAGACAGGAATGGAGAGTGGTGAGAAGCATCAATCATTAGTTTTTCATTGCCATCGCAACACCTTAGTTGTTCATTGATTGCTTTCTCACATGTGCCTTGACTGTGGGCCTTCAGCAGACCGAGCAACCCCTTGCTGGAGCCAGCGACATTGGGTGCAAGCTGAGGAACTTTTGCTCAAGCCAGATGGGCCCGCGTTCAAGCTGGCGACCTCAGGGTCTCGAACCTGGGTCTTCCGCATCTTAGTCCTATGCTCTATCCACTGCGCCACCACCTGGTCAGGCCTTTTGGGGTCACTTTTATGATTTGCAAATATTTTCACCTACTCTGTGGCTTGTGTTTTTATTTGTTTAATAATTTAAGAATTAGACATTATTAATTTCAATGTAGTAAATTTATCAAATATATTTTTTATGGATTATATTTTAGTATTTATCTAGGAATATTTGCATAATTAGAATTCATGGTTTTTTTTGTTATTTTATTATAGACTTGTTAAAATTTTAGTTCTTTATTTAGATCTATAATTTCTTTAGAATAAATGGTTTATATGAAACAAGTTATGCATCAAATATTTTTTGCATGCACTATTCAAGCATTGTAGCACTGGTTGTTGAAAAGATTCATTTTTTTCACTTATGTTATACCTCTGTCAAATATCAGCTACTCATATGCATATGTCTATTTTTGAATGGTCTACCATGTAGCATATTTCTATTTTGAAACTATCACCACTTTACCTTGTTTAATGTAATTTTATATTAAGTCTTTAAACATAGCTGTTTACAATGCTATTTTTATGATTGTAGGTATTTTTAATGTCATAAATTTTTAAATCGGATTTTACATTTTTATAAAAAAAACTTCTGGTATTTTAACTGGGATTGCAGTGACTGTATATATCAGCTTGGGAAGACTGACATCTTGATAATATTGAGACTTGATTTCTGAATATGGTGTTATCTCTTTAGGTATTGTTTTATCAATGTTTTATACTTTTTAGTGTAAAGGTACTTTATATCATTGTTCACTTAAGTGGTTTATACTTAAGTGGTTGTATGTTTTAATTCAATTATAAATAATAACTTAAATGTTTCTTTGTTATGATCATATAAATATTTTGAATTTTTACATATGGCTCTTATATATTTCAACTTTGTGAAATTCCTTTATTAATTCTTGTAGGTTGTAGATTCTTTTAGACTATCAGTGAATAAATATACTTCTTTTAATACAGAGAACTCTTATTTCACATTTCTTGCCTTATGTCACTAGCTATAATCTCTAATACAATGTTGAATAGAAATGAACATTCTTCTCTTGTCCTTGATCTCAGGGAAACAGCATTTACTCTTTTATTATTAAGTATTTCATTTGCTAAAATTATGTTTAATTTTCTACACATATGTTATTAAAGGATATTGGTTTGTACTTTTAAATTTTTCTGTTTTGTTTTGTTAAAAGAATGAAACTGGTGTCATCAAATGAATTAAGATGTATTTTTACCTCACCATTTTTCTTTTACAATAAATTGTGTAGAACTGGTAATATTTCTTAAATGTTTACTAGAATTCTCCTGTGCAATTATTATCTTATAGTTTTCTTTTAAAAAAGTTTCACCTACAGACTTAATGTTTTAATAAATATAGGATTATATTTTTATATTTGTCTTCCTGTTTGAGCTTTAGTATTTTGTCTCATTATGGCCAGTAGTCACTGCCACAATCACAGCTGCCTGGCCCATGCAGGTTCCCATTTAATTGGGGAAGATTGTAATGAATCAACAAAACCAAGACATGGTGGGCCATTTTCTTTTATTCTAGACTTGTACCAGCCAACAAGTAAAAACAAATACACAAGGCAACAAAACACACTCACATGTTCCTCTGGTTTCACAACCAGGAGACTCTGGTTTTCCTAGAATCAACGGCTCCACCAGCCATATTCATCTTTGTTCCCCATCTGTTTCTCTCTGCAGACCTCTATCTTGGCTGCCTGCCTCCTCTGCCACCATGTGGTATTTCTCTTAAACAATGTGGTCTTCTCCAAAAATGGCCCCCTACTTCCTCCTTTTAAACTTTTCGGTGGGACAACCCCCTCCTCCAGCACACATTAGCATAACCAAACCCTTTTTCAAGCATGAAGGTAACCAGCCAAGCCACGTGGGTGGCGCCATTTTTAATAAAAGTAAGCAAAATCAAATAATACAAATGTTACAAACTTATTTGCCCAACATTCTGTCTCAAGAATTTGATGATTTTGTATAGTTACCAAAATTTATTGTTTTATATTTTATAATAATTTCTTAATGTTTTTAAATTTTGTAGTAATTTGATATGCTGTGTCCTTTATCTTTACTTGATGTGTTTAACTTTTATCAAATTAATAAGTTTTAGAGAAATGGCTGCATGAGAGATTCTCCCAATCTCTCCTCTTGAAATTTCAACAAATTTAACAATTAAACACAGAGAAAAAAAAAAAAAACAAACCTTAATAAGACCCAAAATTTACACACACAAGACAAAGTTATGATTGGGTGAAAAAGTGGCTAATATATAAGTTGTAGGACAAGGCATTTTGCTTTTTGCTTTGATCTGAGATAGAGGCACTTTTGTTTGGAGCTGGGTAAAGAGGAGAGACTGAATTAGTGGGGAGGGAACTGAGTTAGGGTAGGTGCCCCCCAAAAAGTAAGATCACACTGGCTCTGCCTGAGATTGCAGACACTGGGTGTGCACAAGGGCGGTGAGATCCACCTAAAATTACCAGCACAGAGCTCCCATGTGGGCCAATGCCAGCATCTTTGTGTATTCCCAGCAGCACTAGCAACTCCATCTGGCAACTCCAGCACAGGGAGGAAGTTGGTGCGTACTTGGGTTGAGGTACTTTTTTTTTCTTTTTTCTTTAATTTATTTTTATTTATTCATTTTAGAGAGGAGACACAAAGTGAGAGAGAGAGAGAAAGAGAGAAAGGGGGAGGAGCTGGAAGCATCAACTCCCATATATGCCTTGACCAGACCAGTGCAGGGTTTTGAACTGGTGACCTCAGTGTTCCCAGGTTGACGCTTTATCCACTGCGCCACCACAGGTCAGGCGGGTTGAGGTGCTTTGTCTAAGATTAACAACGCTAGGCGCCTGCATGAGCACAAGCATTTTGGGGTACTCCTGGCTCCATGATCCCCAGCACTGGGCACCTGTGGGGGCACCAGCATCTTTGGGCATTACTGACTTCATTATCTCCAGCGTGCACACAGGACAAGACACTTGGCCTGAGAATGTCTAGGCTAGGTACCTGAATGGCACCTGTAACCATCCAGGTGCAGTCATGGGAGCTGAACACACGTGACTTTTTGCAGGCTACCAAGCAGCAAAAGCAAGAAAAGCCCATAGAGATTAAAACTGCAGCTTGCTGAGGCATGCAAGATAAGCCTGTTACCCTATAGAATTTTTCCTGTGTGTAACATAAAGAAACTTGGCCCTTGGTCTGTGCTCTACACTGCCTGCTTGCGCTGGTGACTCTGGTTCCCACTGTCTTTCCCATAACTGTGCTTTGATTGGAGCTGGAGGGGGTCCTGACTATGCATAGATTCCCTTGATGCAAGGACAGTAGCTGAAATGGACCCCACAGCTAAGTCTCCAGGCTGCTAGCTCCAGTGGAAGGGACGTGTGGAGAGGTGCCTGGAAAATTGAGACTCTCATTATTAGAGCCAGATAATTGCAAAGGCTTAACAAGCCCCACCTGCCAATGGGACTGAAGCACAGCCTACATCATTGCCAGAGTAATACACCAGAAGACTTCTGCCCAAGAGTTGGGCAGGAGCAAAACTCATAGTGCAGCACCATCTGCTGATAAAAAGAAAGAAGCTGTCAAAACAAGAAAATATTTACACTTTTTTTTTAAACAGATTTTGTCATTTTTACTTCTTTTTCTTTTTTCATTATTTTCCTTTTCAACTACATTATTCACAGTTGTTACATTTTTTATTCTTGTTTTATTGTAAGGGTTTCCTTTCAGAAACCTTTACTTCTGTTTTATTTCTTTTCTTCCTTGTTTTGTACTCTATCTTTTTGTCCTTTCTTTCTCTTTATTCTCCCTTCTCATTTCTTCTCCTTTATATTTCTCTTATATTTCTACTTTTTCTTCTGAACATCATTTATCATTAAATTATTATATTTCAAATTCATATTTTTCTTTGTGATATGTTGCTTGTTTTTTTTTTCTTTTTTTTTATGTTGCTTGTTTTTGACTACACTTTTTTCTCTATTTTGTTATATCTTCTCAGTTTCTACTCCTTGTTCTTTGTAGTTTTTGTACAACTTATCATTATAAAATTTTCATTTTTTCACTGTATTTTTTCAACTTTTATTTTACTTTCTTAATTATCTTTATTAATGTTATTAAAAATACTGTTAAATACCATTAAGGAAAAATAGATCAAATAGCATGATACAAAAGACAGAGACAGCTCAGATAGATGATAAAAAAATCTCTATAAAAAATTAAATTATGAGGAAACCTTGAATTTAAATAACAAAATTCAAAATTGAAGTCCTAAAAATACTCAATGAAATTTAAGAAAACTCTAAAAGGCAATTTAGTGAGCTTAAAAAACAATTTAATGAGCAAAAAGAATACTTCATCAAGGAAATTGAAATTATAAAAAGAAACACCAAAGAATATACGACATCTATTAACTGATCTAAAAATAAAAACTGACAAAGATACAACCATGCTTGAAGACCTCAATACACTGCTGATGGCTCTAGATTGTGCATCCAAACAGAAAACTAATAAAGAAATATTGGTCTTAAACAAAACACTAGAACAATTGGATATGATAGACATCTACAAGGCATTTCATCCAAAACATCAGAGCATACATTTTTCTCTAATGTACATAGTACATTATCAAGAATTGACCATATGTTGGACCACAAAACTAATATCAACAAATTCAGAAAGATTGAAATTATACCAAGTATATTCTCTGACCATAAAGCTTTAAAATTAAAATTCAACTATAAAAAAAAAGAATAAAACAAGCCCACTAAAATGTGGAAATTAAACAATATATTTCTAAAAATGACTGCATCAAAGAAGAAATAAAAGCAGAGATCAAAAGATATATAGAGACAAATGAAAATGACAACACAACATATCACAATCTCTGGGATGCAGCAAAATCAGTAATAAGAGGGAAGTTCATATCAGTATAGGCTTATATGAACAAACAAGATGAAGCTCAAGTAAACAACTTAACATCACATCGTAAAGAATTAAAAAGAGAAGAACAAAGGCAACCCAAAACCAGCAGAAGAAAGGAAATAATAAAAATTAAAGCAGAAATAAATGAAATAGAGAACAGAAAAACTATAGAAAAAATCAATAAAACAAGGAGCTGGTTCTTTGAAAAGATCAACAAAATTGACAAACCCTTGGCAAGACTCACTAAGGAAAGAAGAGAAAGGACTCATATAAACAAAATTCAAAATGAAAGAGAAGAAATTACCACAGATATCATAGATATACAAAGGATTATTGTAGAATACTATGAAAAACTATATGCCACCAAATATAAAAATCTAGAAAAAAATGTATAAATTCCTAAATCAATATTATTTTCCTAGACTGAATCATGAAGAAATACAGAGCCTAAACAGACCCATAAACAGGGAGAAAATAGGAACAACTATCAAAAACCTTCCAAAAAATAAAAGTCAAGGGCCACATGGCTATACTAGTGAATTCTATAAAACATTCAAAAAGGATTTGATTCTGAACTTACTCAAAGCATTCCAAAAATTGGAAAACGCAGCAATATTTCCAAATACATTTTATGAGGCCAATCATAACCCTCTACCCTAACCTGTCAAGGACAACTCAGAAAAGAAATCTATAGGTCAATATCTCTAATGAATACAGATGCAAAAATCCTAAACAAAATACTAACAAACTGAATACAACAACACATTAAAGAAATAATTCATCAAATCAAGTGGGATTCATTCCAGAATCACAAGGATGGTTCAGCATATGTAAAACAATTAATGTAATACACTATATCAACAGAACAAAGAACAGAAATCATATGATCCTATCAATAGATGTAGGAAAGGCATTTGATAAAATACATCATTTTATGTTTAAAACGCTCAACAAAATGGGTATAGAATGAAAATATCTCAACATAATAAAAGCCATTTATGACAAACCATCAGCTAACATCATATTAAATGGCAAAAAAATAAAAACTTTTACTCTAAAATCAGGAACAAGACAAGGTTGCCCTTTCTCTCCACTCCTATTCAATGTAGTGCTGGAAATTCTAGCCTGAGCAGTCAGACAAGAGAAAGAAATAAAAGGCCTTCTTACTGGGAAAGAAGAAGTAAAGGTTTCACTTTTGTCAGATTATATAATCCTGTATATAGAAAACCCCAAAGACTCCCCAGAAAGACTATCAGAAGCAATAAACCAATACAGTAAGGTTGAACGATACAATGAAACTTCAGAAAATCAACTCAAAGAAATAATCCCTTTTACAGTTGGAACAACAACAACAAAAATACCTAAGAATAAACATAACAAAGAATGTAGAGGACCTACATAATGAAAACTACAAAGAATTGTTAAAGGAAAATAAAAAAGACACAAGAAAATGGAAAAATATTCCTTGTTCTTGATAGGAAGAATAAATATAGTTAAAATTACCAATTACCAAAAGCAATGTAATAATTTAATAAAAAATCAATTAAAATTCCAGTGTCAGTTTTTAAAGAAATGGAACAAAAAATTATCTGGTTTATAGGAATCATAAAATACCCAAATAACCTAATTAATCCTAAGGAAAAAAAAAATGAAGTTAAGGGCATTACAATACACAACTTCAAATTATACTACGGAGCCATGATAATCAAAACAGCATGGTATTGGTAAAACAATAGACACTCAGAAAAATAGAGAACCCAGAAATAAAACCATATATATATGATCAAATTATCTTTGATAAAGGAGCCAAAAACACACAATGGGAGAAAAGAAGGCCTTTTCAATAACTGGTGCTGCAAAAACTGGAAAGCACCGTGCAAAAGCAGGAAACTCGACTTCGGTTTGCCTCTTTGTACCAAAATTAATTCTGAATGGATCAAAGACCTAAATGTAACATCTGAAACTATAAATACATAGAAGAAAACCTAAGTACTAAACTCATGGACCTTGACCATAGAGGAGATTATATGAATTTGACTCCAAAAGCAAGGAAAGTAAAGGAAAAATAAGTGAATAGGACTACATCAGACTAAGAAGCTTTTGCACAGAAAAAAGAAACTAACAGCAAAATATACAGACAGCCAATTAAAGGGGAGATGATATTTTGAACAACAGCACAGATAAGGGGCTAATATCCAAAATATATAAAGAACTCACAAAACTTCACAACAAACAAGCAAACAATCCAATGAAAAAATGGGAGGAAGACATGAACAGACACTTCTTCCAAGAAGAAATACAAATGGCCAATATTTATATGAAAAGATGCTCATCTTCATTAGCTATTAGAAAAATGCAAATCAAAACTACAATGAGATATTACCTCACACCTGTTAGATTAGCTATTATCAATAAGACAGGTAATAAGTGTTGGAGAGGCTGTGGAGAAAAAGAAACCTTCATTCACTGTCAGTGGGAATGTAAAGTAGTACAATCATTATGGAGGAAAGTATGGTGGTTCCTCAAAAAATTAAGAATAAAACTGCCATATGACCCAGCAATCCTTTACTGGGTATATACCCCCAAAACTCCAAAACATTTGTACATAAAGACACATGCAGCCCCATGTTCATCACAGCATTGTTCACAGTGGCCAAGACATGGAAACAATCAAAAAGCAAAAAGCCTTTCAATAGATGACTGAATAAAGAAAATGTGGTACATATATACTATGGAATACTACTCAGCCATAAGAAGTGATGACATAGGATCATTTACGACAACCTGGATGAACCTTGATAACATTATACTGAGTGAAATAAGTAAATTAGAAAAAACTAAAAACTGTATGATTCCATACATAGGTGGAACACAAAATTGAGACTCAAGGACATAGATAAGAATACAGTGGTTACCAGCGGGAGGGGAAGGGAGGAGGTAAAGAGGGAGAGCTGGGAGGGGAGGGACATAAAGAAAACCAAATGAAGGATGGAGGAAGACAATTTTATTTTGGGTTATGGGTATACAACATAATCAAATATCAAAAGAATCTGGATATCCTTTCTCTAAATCTATGTGCTCTAGTTGACCAATGTCACTTCGTTAAAATTAATTGTCTAAATAAAGTTATTAAAATAAATTAATAAGTTTTGGTTTTCATAGTTTCATAGTGGTCAGCCAATGGTTTGTCAGAAGACTGTCTTAAATGTGTTGACCTACTATGTATTCTTTCTTTTGGCATGAGATCTGTTTGTCAATGGCTCTTTTAAGTTTTAGGAAGTTTACAAATCAGCCTTGGCTTCCATTTCCTGTTTCTGAGGTCCTCCAGAGCAACCTACAATGAGTATTTTGATCTCTCTCTTTCCCAGGTTTTTCATGGTCATGAAGACAACACTTCTCATAGGAGACCTTAATCAAAACTTGAATGACCATATCTATTGCATAATTAATCTAAACATGCATTTTAAAAGTATAGTAATAATAAATGACTGATGTAAATTTAAAAATAATTCCTAATATATGAACGCACTGGAGAAAAATATTCGGTTATTAGATATTTTTGCACTAAATGTTCATGGCAATTATAATCAATTTGAAAACATAATTTTGAATTCATAACAGTATTTTTAAGACCTGGTAAAATCAATATTTTACATATAAAATATAAAAATCAACAAATATCTAAACAAAATGTGAACAATATTGCTGAAAAAAATTTAAATTTTGTTATTCAAATGTTGTAAAAGTAAAAACACTATTTTTTAAAATGCTTGAGCTGATTGTTACCATAGTAACTAATAGATCCATCAGAAGAAAAGCATTGAAGTATATACTCTTACAGGTAACTCCCACTTTCACATCTTTCTTTCACCTGCCTCTATACTTACTAATGGAATCAAAACAAATATTACTGGGGAAAAAGAAGAATATTTTGATTGAAAATATTGCATTCCAAATAGTATTAATTTACTAAAGTATATGTAATCTAAGTAGTAAATATACATATAGTCTTCCGTCTGTAATATCAATTCCTGCTTATTTAATTGTAATGGAACAATATTCCTAAGCAAAAAGCAAATATATATATATATATATATATATATATATATATATATATATACTTTTATATGAAAAGCTGTTCTTTCTGATTATTATTCCTAACACATAACACATAGAGGCTTACCTCAGGAATATGTGTGTTCAAATTCTTTAGAAAAGTAAATCCAGGAGAATAAGATTAATTGATACATCATCATACCTAATGGATAAAGAGTATAATATATTACTAAAAAGAAATTTATGCATTCTATTCTAATAATATTAGCTGCTGTCATTTATTTTGACTTATACTATATTACAAAGTTTACAATTTAAGTTAACAAATCTCTGAGTTAGATATTTGATACACATTTCCTGGATAAGCGTATAGTAACTCAGAAACATTAAGTAACATGACAACTATTTACAGCTAATAATCAGTGGATCTGGAAACCAGCTATGCCTGTCTATTTATAACACTAAAGACCTCTATTGCAATGTACTGTGACTTTATTATTACACACAGAAACCAGATGGTAAATTGGAAATACATCAGGCAGAGAAGCTATGGCTGACATGATAATTTTACTCCATTACCCATCTCCTTCCTCCATATGGAAATATAAATATCAGGCAGTTTTTGTTAGGCACAGGGCTGGTCCTTTCCATTTATCAGCTTTTCTTGTAGCTGTGACTTGTAACATGGTTAAAATTGAACAGCAGGAAGTAATCTGAAATGATGTATGCAATTGCTGAGATGTTTTCTTATAAAGAATAATATTTTCTTTCCCAAAGCTTTCTATGTTTTGTGTGAAGTCACACATACAGATGTATTGGTAAACCAGTTTCAACACTGTAGAATCACAACCACAGAAATAGTAGTTCTAAGATGTCAGGAACCTGGATACCTTAATTACTACACATTTTGCCAGTCTTAGGTTGTTCTTGTATGAACTCCACTGAGAGAAAAAAATATTTTTTTAAGTTAAAATATTTTGGGGTTTATCTTAAAAGAGTGAGTTGTTGCATAAATAATATAGACTTTCATAAAAAACCTAGCTCAGTTTTGTATTACATGGTTACCTGAAACCTAAAACAATTTTATTTACATGATACATTTTAAAGAAACTGTTACTGACTTAATATAATCTTATATTGTAGTTAATAGAGAGAAGCAAAAAAATAAGTAATAAAGGTGGTAGAGTTATTTTTATACTTATCAAGACATGGAGGAGGAGAGAAACAACTGCAGCTGAAAACAAATTCAGAGTTCCATGGAAACCAGAGATAAAAGTGAAACAATATAGATTCCTCAGCTCTCCTTGCCCAATAAAACAAAACATGGCAGTGCATCCACAATAACAAACTTTTCGTAGTTTAGAATTCTGAGAAAGCATTATTTTACTAGTGTTTATGATATAGGTAATTAACAACATAATTGATTTTTTGTTATTGCTACAAAACGAAGGGAAATTAGTTATATAACTCATTTGTATTTTGACTTCAGAGGTCAAAATGTTAAGATGCACTTAGGTGTTTAATTATATAGTGTTCCTTAAATTTATGTATCTTATAAAGCCGGGCTTTTAAAAATTATATTTCTAATTTTATTAAATTTTAATTAATTGATTACATTTATATTGCCTTTTCACATATAGGAATTACATTTACATTTTCTCTTTCTTAATTGTTTGAAAACCAGAACTCTTTTTTTTTTTTTTTTTTTACAGGGACAGAGAGAGAGTTAGAGAGAGGGATAAATAGGGACAGACACACAGGAACAGCGAGAGGTGAGAAGCATCAATTATTAGTTTTTCGTGGCCGTCGCAACACTTTAGTTGTTCATTGATTGCTTTCTCACATATTGCCTTGACCACAGGTCTTCAGCAGACTGAGCCACCCCTTGCTGGAGCCAGCGACCTTGGGTCCAAGCTGACGAGCTTTTGCTCAAGCCAGATGGGCCCGCGCTCAAGCTGTCGACCTCAGGGTCTCGAACCTGGGTCTTTCTAATCCCAGTCTGACGCTCTATCCACTGCGCCACTGCCTGGTCAGGCAGTACTGTCTATTTTTTTAAATAATATTGAAAAGCAGGTAACATTATTTTAGAGTTTAAATACAGCATAAGCTTTGAGGAAATCTACAGCTAAGCAAAAATCTTATAGATTGATGTTAAAATACATACTTTTATATATACAAACTTTTTGAGGATTATTTGTAGGTACTAAGGTGAATGAAGTTCGTAAATAGAATTAAATATCAAATTCATCATCTCTACTCAAAAAAAATTCACCTAGTTTTGAGTTATTTATAATCTCTCTTTCATCTAGAATGTTTGCTTCACATTCAAATTTGATAATAATGATGGAAGATGGGGATTTACAGTAAAAATTACTTGCCATTTTTGGAGTACTAACTTTTAGAATGCCCACAAACTAGCAACTATGCTAAATATCAAGGCTATTAATGTTTACATAACTTCAATATAACTATATACTAATTACTAAATTTAATAACATTTATCTTTCATTGCATTTTTACATCTCTTAAGCTAAACAATAAATTTGACTACAAGTATTTTACTCTATGTTTAATTTAGTTTCTTTTGTTTGTCCATTAATTTTTCTGATCTTCAAAAGAATATTTTTCCCATTATTTCAGGGACAGATACCTCTAAATTCTACCTAAGGCCTTAATAATTTTATAGATTATGAGAATACTTGTCCTTAATTTGGATTCTCCCAGGTTAAAATTTTGTGTGTATTTTACTATTTTTATTTATTTTATCTTCTTTTTTTTTGTTGCTCAAATTTTGGTTTATTTTTCTTTTTAATGTTTTTTCTCTTTATTTATATCTTTATGTATATATTTTCTTTGAAGACTCTTATGTGTATCTTAGCTTCCTTACAGAAGTAAGTTAATATTATTGTTTGAAACCTTGAAGTTTTCATTAAATAGTCCATCTACCTTTTAATAAAAGCGGCATACTATCCACAGAAGTTGACTACCATGACTTTTAATTGTTTTAATCTGTTGTAACAGACAGTAGATTATTGCATACATAAACTTTGTGTTACATTTTATCTAAATGCACTCTTTTACTGTCACTTACAGATAGAAGAGCACTTGTTACTGTATATCTATTGTTATTCTTTCACTCTTCCTGGGAAACCTACCCCATACTAGTTTTGAGAGAAATATAGTAGATGATATTTTTATTCTCTTTCTATAACTAAATCCTTAAAGAACTGTTACCATTACCACTAGAAATAATCTATTTTAAAGTATATTTAAATGTTTCATAAGTGCATGCTGAAGAGTTGGCTTTTCTTCCTTATTTTTAGTGAATAAAACTGTATTCAAGTACTGGCTAGAATATCTAACTAAAATATATTACACATCAACTGTCCAAATTCTGTTCCCTTTTAGATGGTAATTGTATACAAATTAAAGTTTAAATGCCACTAATATGGCAAAGGATGGTAATTATATACAAATTAAAGTTTAAATGCCACTAATATGGCAAAGGAGTTCATACTGTAGACTTACTTAAGTTATTTCATTTTGTCAAGTTACTACACATAAACTTAATTTAGAATTTATTAAAAATTTAATGTAGCTCTCAATTCATGCTACTCTGTACACATGTTTTCATGGTTCACATTCTACCTGTAATTATGGAAATATGAGCATATAGTATGCAGATATGGGGAGTCAGCAGGACATGGGAGAAAGTGCAACAATTTTGAGTTCATTATACCAGGTTTTTGTTTGTGTTGATAAAACTTGTTCATTGCAGCAAATTACTTATAATCTTAGTTTCTCCATGTATTCACCCATAAATTATACCCTTATATATCTACTGGGTTGTTTTGAGGAATGCATATGAAGCAATACATCTACTCACCAATCATAGTCAATGATTTTTTTGTTATTAGTATTACAATGGCCAAGTGCAAGCATAGTTAAGGAGCTAATAGTCCTTCTCATACTTTCTTAAGAACATCAGTTGGAATTTGGCTTTAATTAGATTTAAATGATAATGCTTAGTTAATGAGTAAAGGAGCTATGTATTCTGCTATAGATATTTTCCAGCATTTAAAAAAATTAAGAAATACAATGCGTTTTTATCACTTTAAACATTTAAGTAAATAGTAAGAAATAAAATCAATATGGAGTATGGTGGTCTATTTCAGTGAAAGTGTACTCAACTTGTACCATTAAAATACAATAAGTTTCTGTTCTTAAAATATTTGTAAATATTTTATACACTTTTATATATTGTAGAGATCAAAACTGTTTTTAACATAGAATTTCTCAAGAACTTTAACTAGACTTTAAAAATATTATTAAACCTGTTCATCACACAATATGTAATTACTCAATCTTGAGAGATGATCTGAAAAGGATCACAGTTAATAATGTTAGTTAAACAACTATTATTTCTGCTCTAACTCCAATAATGTTCATGATGCTCATGGGTTCATCATGGTAGTGATAGAGAAATATTTTTGAGTGGCTAAATGATTTCTTGGCATTTTATATATCTATATCTGTGTATTTACCTATTTTCTTTTTATATGTTAGAATCCACTAAGCACGCCAAACCATAGATTACATATGAAAAATAAAAATTAAATTACTATATTAATAATTCAATTATCTCATGTAATAGCCTTCAGTAAAAATTTTAGCACAGAACTTCTCTTAATTTGCTTCATTTTGAAATGTTTCTTAATCCACCATTTTACTTTTTATATATGGACTCTGCTTAGGCATATATTATGTTGTATTTGTTATACTTTTAATTTGTTATGAAAATAATGTTTTAGTACTAGGTTTTATAATATAATTAAAATTGACTACAGAAACTGATTGCCTATCTTGGTGAATTTCTTTATGTTTTAGTAAATATGTATGATGCAATTTACATTCTGGTTGCAGCAAAAGAGAAAAGGCAGAAAGATATAGTTTTACACAACATTTAACAAGACGATATTTCGTTACAGAAACAGAGGAACTGACCTCTGGTACAAGGTTCCCTGAGGAATACTAAAAGTAAGAGAAGCACATTAATATTAAAGACATTTATACAATTTTCAGACAACTGCAAAAGGTCTAAATACCTTTTTCTTTCTTTGCTAAAGGAGTAGGATAGTAGATTTGTGGCGTTCACTATTTACAATAAAAAAGATTCTTTTATCTACAACTTACTAAAATTACCAAAAAATTGGAAACTGGTACTAATCAGAGCCAAACACTTTGTTTATGAACAAATTAATCAATCTTTAATAAATAAAGAAGGTATTACAGAATATTTTATTTAAAAGAAACACTCTCATGTAGAAAAAAATTATAGAAATAAAATTAAATGAAAGGGATCGCTATTCAATATGCTTTCTTTCTATCTTATATTTACCACATTTATTAGAACTGAAACTCTATTGATATGCCAAATTAAATATTAGAAGAATCTTAAACATCAGAATAAATAAATTCAAGTTAGGAAATATACTCAAGAAGGTGAAATTCTATTCTCCTTTAAGAGAAACATGTGTAAACCATTTTATAAACATTTTGATCATTCTCAACTTGAAGTAAAATGACTTATGGGACATTTAGGGAATTGAATTTGTTTTTTGGATGTAGCATTTTAATTTTTACATAAACAAAGCACATATTCACAGTATGATCTAATTATGTAAAATTATTCTTTTCGTAAAGAGTTTATTTAGAGAGTATACACCTAAAACACACATGATGAAACTTTAATATTTCTAAGTATTAAGCATAAAAAGCATATTTTTTATTATTTACTTATAATTTTAATGATTGCTTCCCCGAAGAGGGAAAGTCATGGAGCATTTGAATATGATAATGAATAATTCAAACATTTACTCATTGTTTCAAAAATATGTAATCAGGTTTCTGAGAAAAACAAGAAAAGAAAAATATTCAATTTTAATAGAATATACAGCTAATTTAAGAATATTTGTTTTAAGTTATAAACCAAAACAAATGTTACGGCTAGCATATCAGTTAACAAGAGACTCAACAATGATACATTTGTGAATTAGGGAGTAAAAGAAAAGAATGATTAGAAAGATCAGTTTATATCAAGACATTTCATAAAAAGAAATTAGCTTAACTAGAGAATGAAATAATGATTGGATCAGTGAATGAATGAATTAATGACAATCAATGAATACTGTACCTGTCCTATGATATTAATAAATCAGATAAAACCATAAAATATGCAAAACTAAGTTATTAAAAAAGATGCATCTTGTTTATAATAACAAAAAAAAAAAAAAAGAAAAGTTATGTGTTGTGATTCTAGGGGAAGAAACAAATAAGAAATACCTGATCTGTATTCTGAAGATCTTGGGAGCAAAAGTAGCAGCCAGGCTGTGGGAGTGTACATGAACAATGAAGCGGCAATCAGAATATTTCACCAAACCATCATTCTTGCTTTGTTTGTTTGTTTTTAACGAGGGAGAGAGGGACAGACAGGGACCAACAGACAGGAAGGGAGACATATAAGAAGCATCCATTCTTTGTTTCAGCACCTTAGTTGTTCATTGATTGCTTACTCATATGTGCCTTGACTGGGTGGATCCAGCAGAGCAAGTGACCCCTTGCTCAAGACAGCAACCTTGGGCTTCAAGCTAGCGGATGTTTATGATTCCATGCTCAAACTGGCAACCTCAGGGTTTGGAACCTGAGTCCTCAGCATCCCAGGCTGACACTCTATCCACTGCACCACCATGGGATCAGCCCAAAACATCATTTAAAAAAAAAAAAAAATAAAACCTAGAGTATGCAAATCAAGTTGTTGTATATCATGTGTTTCTAATCATAAGCCTCACTTTTATTTACGGAACTCTTACAGTGTTGCTTTTTCTGGTAATTTTGAGCCATCCATTCACTAGTCATTTTCATCAACATGGTCTACCTGGACCTTTCTATTAAGAGAGACACAGTAGTCTAGAACTTTCTTCTCTATATTCACCCTGTCCATATAAAGAGAACATATTTGTTTGTCTCCCATTCTCTTATTGTTGAATTACCTATATCTCACAACCCACACTAGTAACTAAACCTCTTAAACTTAATAACATAGCTATATTGAGCATCAATAAGAAAAAAAGAGTAATTCAATTTAAAAAATGATTATTTTTAATGGTTTTTATTTTTATTTCAGCTCACAGGGATCAGTGGTGGGATTCAGCCAGTTCATATCAGTATGGTAGAACCAATACTTAAATTTTTGTTGAGTTTGGTGAACAAGTTGTTAAAATGGCATTTATAATCAGGGTTCTCTCTAAGGTGGGCACCTGGGAAGCTGCCCAATTTGAAAATGACTAAGTTACATTCTTACTCTTTTTTTTATTTTTATTTTTTTTATTAATTTTAATGGGGTGACACCAATAAATCAGGGTACATATGTTCAAAGAAAACATCTCCAGGTTATCTTATCATTCAATTATTTTGCATACCCATCACCTAAAGTCAAATTGTCCTCTGTCACCTTCTATCTGGTTTTCCCTGTGCCCCTCCCCTCCTCCCTATCCCACACTCTCCTCCCTCCCCCACCCCATAACCACCATATTCTTGTCCATGTCTCATAGTCTCACTTTTATGTCCCACCTATGTATAAAATCATGCTGTTCTCAGTTTTTTTCTGTTTTACTTATTTCACTCCGTATAATGTTACCAAGGTCTATCCATTTTGTTGTAAATGATCCGATGTCATCATTTCTTATGGCTGAGTAGTATTCCATAGTATATATGTACCAAAGCTTTTGCACAGCTAAAGACAATAAGAACAGAATAAAAAGACAAACCACACAATGGGAGAATATATTTGACAGCACGTCTGATAAGGGGTTAATAACCAAAATTTATAAAGAACTTATAAAACTCAACACCAGCAAGACAAACAATCCAATCAAAAAATGGGCAAAAGAAATGAATAGAAATTTCTTTAAAGAGGACATACAGATGGCCAATAGGCATATGAAAAAATGCTCAACATCACTAATCATTAGAGAAATGCAAATTAAAACCACAATGAGATATCACCTCACACTAGTCAGAATGGCGCTCATCAGCAAAACAACTCAGAATAAGTGCTGGCGAGGATGTGGAGAAAAGACAACTCTCCTGCACTGCTGGTGGGAATGCAGACTGGTGCAGCCACTGTGAAAAACAGTATGGAGATTCCTCAAAAAACTAAAAACTGAACTGCCTTTTGACCCAGCTATCCCACTTATAGGAATATACCCTAAGAACACCATAGCACTCTTCGAAAAGAAGAAATGTGTTCCCATGTTCGTGGCAGCATTGTTCACAATAGTGAAGATCTGAAAACAGCCCATGTGTCCATCAGAGGACGAGTGGATTAAAAAGCTCTGGTGCATTCTTACTCTTTTTTAATGTTTATTTGTGCAACCACCTATTTTAAGTGCCTGTAGTAATGTTCATTCCATCCATAAGTGAAAAAATGTCAAGTGAGGATGCCAATCAAAAAGAAATATGGGCTTGACCAGTCAGTGGCACTGTAGATGGAGTTTTAGACTGGGATGCGGAGGACCTAGATTCGAAACCCCAAAGTCACTAACTTGTGTGCAGACTCCTCTGGTTTGAGCAAGGCTCACCAGCTTGAGCATAGGTCATTCGGTCTGCTATACTCCCACCCCCGCAGCATCAAGTCACATATGAGAAAGCAATCAATAAGAAACTAAGGTGCTGCAATAAAGAATTGATGTTTCTCATCTCTCTCTCTTCCTGTGTGTCTGTGTTTATTTGCCCCTTTCTCTGTCTCACATACAAAAAAAGTAATATGTAAATATCTTAAATAGCAGTTTTATTGCTTTTTTGTCAGGTATTATTTAATTATTTTCACTAATATTTTAAAATTCATAATCTGGTTTTGTATACTTTTATTGTTCTTACTTAAGTATTAAATGCATAAAATAAACTACTGGTACCCTTCAGTATATCATTTTTTGTAATAAAATTGTCATTAGGACAGAAAACTAGTTGTTAAATTATTGAATCCCACTGTCTTTTGAATGTGTGTGATTATTTCTCATGAAAACAAATAAATGTAACATCTAAAAATACAGTACTTTAAATCAAAATAAAACATATTGTGAAAAATTTTTGATAATTAGTGCTGATAAAATTAGTGGAGACAAAAATGTCTTTTAATATCATTTTCTAAATTCTAATCTTGTCTTTAAATACTCAGATTAATGAGATATCTTCTGATTTTTAGAAGTATAATCTTCACTCATCGACCTTTAAGAGAGAAGTCTTTTGATCATAACACTATTGATCATAACAATATTCTTTAAAAAGACTTTTTACAGATTTTTATAAGACTTCTCTTTTGAGTTTCATAAACTCTATATACCCTAAGTGATTATAATTGCTCTATAGTGTCCACTCTATTTGTTAATCTTGATTTTATAAGTTATGTGTTAGAGATGATGAGAGAATAACTCAAAAAACATTAACTCTGAGAATGGTAATAAATATTATAGTGTATATTGATGATGATAATATGTTAACACAGATGTTTTATTATTTAAAAAAATACTCTTGATGTTTTATTCTGAATTTGAGTGACTTTTTTCCTACTGACACTGTTAACAGCTTTGCTAAATGTCCAAAAGTAATTTATTTCCAGAAGAAAAGCACGAGAACACATTCACCATATTTTAGCAGCATATTCAGGTAGAAATAAAAATGTAATTTACTTTCAAAGATAATTTCTTCTTGCTTTATAACTGAGAGAATCAAAATTATTTTCTTTTATAATAATCAGAAGGGACAGATAAAAATGTTTATAGTTCATCATAATTATTCTGCAGGAAATTTAGCCTTTCCTGGAGAAATCTTTTTATAAAAAGCACTTTGCTCAAAATGGTTGAATCATGTGGGTCATGAGGTCTTCCCACCAAGTAGATGTCTCTCATATTCACCCATTCCTGAACTGCTAACATTAACACCATTACCAATCATGTGCTTTGAATTATATGCATGTTCCATCAAGTTCATTTTTGAATAGGCATTTCAATTTTAAAAATTTATTATCTTACTTGGTTTATAATTTTACTTTAGCTCCATGGGACTACTCTCCTTTGCATGTGTATTATTATTGCTCATAAAAATAAATGAAAGATAACTGTGAATGTTCATAAATAAATGGAATATAGTTATAGAAATATATATAGTTAAAATATTTCTAAAGTGTAATCAGAAAGACATTATTACCACCTATAATTATTTTTGCTCTTAGGTTATTTGACCACCACTGGGATTAGTATTGAAATATTTTTAGAATATGATTTTATTATGATTTTGAATCTTAACAGTCTCACTGAATGCAAAAAAAGCATATTTAAACTATAAATGCATAGGTTTATTCTCATCACTACACAAAATTCTCTAGTATTCACATGGATGCTAATGTAGTAAGGTAACACTATTCACCTGCATATAGTCATCTGATGTAAAATGTTTCTGAAGACTTTGGAATAAAATGTGTGCATATTCACATTAATTCTTCTAGAGCTGCCTGAAGGCAAGAATCTAAAATTTAATTTATTCTTCTTACAAAGAAGAAAGAAATAGCTATAATCAGGTGATGAATTAATTGGAATTTCCAAATGACAATGTAGCGCAAAGCTATATATTTTTACTTTATGAAGAAGTTTAGATTATCAAATACAGAGAAAGCACAAATGCTTAAAACTTTAAATCATATCATATAATATTTTTAAATGGCTATTTTTAATTTTAAATTCATTTATCTGAAATTTGTCTTTGTTTTAAAGTAATAGAGAAAAGTCAAACAGATTTAATTAAGATCACAAAATTTTCAAGTACTCAAAGTAATAGAACAAGAATTATGTAAAATGAAGTCTTGAAGGAAATTGTACTGACAAGCTAATAAAAACAATTTATAATTACAGTATGAGATTTTATTAATAAAGTTCTGCTAAAGATCTTAATATTTCACATTAAAGTTTGTTATAATTATGTATTGTTGGATGACTGTCTAAGAAAATGAACACAGGAATCAAATCCTTAGGGATCCAAACATGCCTTTATTTAACTCAATATTATCCACTGTCTTCTGATATTGCTACTGACTTTTTATAGAGAAATAGAGTTTTATAGTAACACCTTTGTAAACTTCTGTGCCTCTGGCATACCTATGGAAATAACAGACATAACTAAATTAGATAATAGCAATAATATAATCTATTTTGATTAAAATTTCAAATTAATAATTATAATCTTAGATTGCCTATAATTACTCACAAATTATAGTGATAGTTATTTTTAAATATCCATGTATTTTGTTGTCCTAAAACATTTAAGTGAAGCCTAGATGTATTTATGCTGCATTGAGCATAGTGATATTTTTATTTTTTCACTATCTGTTCTTTCTCTTGTAACCTTCATAAAAAATTCACCAGAAATAGTGAGAGTAATAGTGTGATGAAGAGCCTAGATTTAATTAATAGTAATAATATTTAAAAAATTATTCTTATAACACAAAAGCAACTATAATCTGTAAAATAAATATTATTTTTAAAAGTTGAGTTAAACATTCTAGTGTTTCAGGTTTTATATTTTCTTAATAACTGAAAAACTGAAGAATATGTGTAAAATACATTACCAATATTTACTTCTGATATAGAATATAAGTTGTATATTCTGTTTCATATGATTTGATATTTCTGTCTACTTAAATTTTATTTTTTAAAACTTGCTTCCCTGCAGTTAATAGCCTAAAATTAGAGAAGGACTTTAGGAGCTTGTTTCTGATCTTCTTGTTTTAATTTTTTTAAACATTTATTTAAACTCTGTTTCTAATTAGTGGTACCACTTAAAGTAATTATATAGCATTTTATATAAGTAGAAAAAAAATATTAGGATAACACAAAGATTAATAATTGACATGTTGAGGGTATAAAATCAAAATACCAAAATCAGTTGTATTTCTATATTATAACAATAAACTAGCTTTAAAATAAAGAAAAAAAATCTATTTACAACAACATAAAAAATTCTTAAGAATTACTTTAACCAGCCTGACCAGGAAGTGGTGCAGTGATAGAGCATCAGACTGGGATGCGGAGGACCCAGGTTCGAGACCCCGAGCTCGCCAGCTTGAGCGCGGGCCCATCTGGCTTGAGCAAAAGCTCGTCAGCTTGGACCCAAGGTCGCTGGCTCCAGCAAGGGGTGGCTCGGTCTGCTGAAGGCCCGCGGTCAAGGCACATGTGAGAAAGCAATCAATGAACAACTATGGAGTTGCAACGGCAATGAGAAACTAATGATTGATGCTTCTCACCTCTCTCTCTCCATTCCTGTCTTTCTGTCCCTATCTAACCCTCTCTCTGACTCTCTCTCTCTCCTTGTAAAAATAAAAAAATAGAATAAAAAAGTCTATCTTAAGAATTACTTTAACCAATAGTTGAAAATAAAGAAAAAATATATTGAATGATATTTCTTATTCATGGATTGAAATAATTAATTTTGTTAATATGTCCATACTTCTCGAAGACATTAATAAATTCAAAGCAATCCTTATCAAAATTTCTATGACATTTTTATAGAAATAGAATTTTTTTAGATATTTGTATGTATCAATAAAAGATACAAAGCAGTCAGAGTAATTCTAAGAAAGAATTAAAAAAATTGTCAGTATCACAATGCCTAATTTCAAACTTTATTACAAAACTATAGTAATCAAACCCATATGGTACTGACAGAAAAGTAGACAAACAAATGGAACAGAATAGAGAGAACAGAAATAAACCCACTTATGTAAAATCAATTAATATTTGACAATGAAATCAAGAAGATGCAATGAAGAAAGCAAAAGCTCTTCAGTAAAGGGAGCTAGAAAAACTGTATAATCACATGTGGAAGAATGAAATTGTACCTTTATCTTACATCACTTAGAAAAATTAACTCATTGAATTTAACACTTAAATATAATACCCAACACTGTACAACTACTAGAAGAAGACAAGGAACAGTTTCTTTCCCTTAATATTGGTAAAGATTCTTGGATATTTTACCAAGAGTACAAGCAACAAAAGTATAAATAAACAAGTGCAACTATATCAAACTAAGAAAACTACTGCACAGCAAAGGAAATGATCAGCAAAGTAGAAAAGTGACTTATGGAATGAGGTGAAATATTTGAAAACTGTCTATTTGATAATGGGTTAAGATACAAAATATACTATAAGCTCATAGAACTATAAGAAAAAGCAAAAATATGATTACAAAACGGGCAAAGAATTTGAATATACATTTTTTCTAAATAAGATACATATGACCAACAATTACATGAAAAGATGCTTCACATCATTAATCATCTTTGTTTTCTGTTTAATATTTACATAAAAATGACAAGAAATTATGTCTTGTAAAATTGATAGTTGCCAGATGGAAGGGGTGTAGGGGGGCTGGGTGAAAAAGGTGAAAGGATTAAGAAGTATAAATCTGCAGTTGCAAAAGAGTACAGCATATAGAATGCAGTAAATAATATTGTAATAACTATGTATGGTGCCAGGTGGGATCATTTTGCAAGTTATATAAATGTCTAACCACTAAGCTGTCACATCTGAAAATAATATAATATTGAATGTCAACTATAATTGAAAAATAATAAAAAAAGAAAAAAAAACAGAATCCTGTCTTGTAATGAGTGTGTGTGTGTGTGTGTGTGTTTGTGTGTGTGTGTGTGTGTGTGTATGAAGCCATTAAAAAGAAAGGAAGCTTGTCTTTCATGACAATGGACCTTGGACCTTAAAGACATTATGCTAAGTGAAATAAGTTAGACTTAGAAAGACAAGAATCATATATTCTCACATATATGCAGAATCTAAATCCACTAAATATTATACTTATGGGTAGATTAAAATTGCCATGATCTGAAGAAGGAAGATTTCTTTATGACTTACTCTTATATGAAATTAAAACCACTGAATAGAGAATAGAATGCTGCTATCCCAGGTCTTAGGAGGGGGGCAAATGGGGAGATATTGATTAAAGGGTACAGAGTCTCAGCTAATAAAATAAATAAGATCTTGGAATCTAAGGCACAGCCTGGTAAATATAGTTAACATAATGTATAATATACTACCTTATATATAATTACTCTTGTTATTAAGAGATTAAACCTTAAATCTATTACCACACACAAAAATATAAATAATTATCTTAGTTGGAAAGGTATTATCTAACCTTATTGCAATATATACATCTAATAATTATACTGAAAACATTAAACTTTTATTTGTTATATGTCAATAATATTTTAATAAATCAGGAAAAAATGCAAACAAACAAACAAAAAACAAGGAGACCAAACACTAATTAGTCTTGGGTCCAGAGTCCTGTAGCCAAATTTCCTTATTTTTTCCAATGCTTATATCGTATCCAGGGTTCTTAGATGTACTTAGGAGAAGAAATAGGGAACATATCTCTATTCCATCTTCCTACAAGCAGAATTTGACCCCTTTGTTATAATCTGCTTTCAATGGGACATTTTTTTCTAAAATGTCTCTATTAAAAAATAGACCTGCTACCAAGACCTGTGGTGGCACAGTGGATAAAGCAACTACCTGGAACACTGAGATTGCTGGTTGAAGAACCTGGGTTAGCCTGGACAAGGCACATATGGGAGTTAATGCTTCCTGCTGGAGTGTAATTTTAACATGTGTAAAGTAGGCCCTGGCCAGTTGGTTCAGTGGATAGCATATCAGCCTGGCATATTGATGTCCTGGGTTCAGTCTCCAGCCGGGACACATAAGAGAAGCAACCATCCACTGCATTAGTTTGAGCATTGGCCATAGGCACTAAAGATAGCTGAGTTTGTCTGATCATATCAGTCTCAGGTACTAAAAATAGCTCAGTTGATTTGAGTGTTGATCCCAGACAGGGTTGACAGATAGATCCCAACTGGGGTTCAGGTGAGAGTCAGTCTCACTGTCTCCCCTTTTTTCAGTTAAAAATTAAATAAAATAAAATGTGTGAAGACTTGAAAATATCATATTTTTAATTTAGTGATGTTTTTCCATCAGATCTAAGCATTTCAGTTCTGCCCTTTGTTTTAATTAATCATTATCAGCTTTCTTTGGAGGTACAACATGTGGTACATTGAAAAATGAAAAATTGGTGATTGTAGCCTGACCAAGGGGAGGTGCAGTGAATAGAGCGTCAAACTGGGATGTGGAGGACCCAGGTTCCAACTCAGAGGTAGCCAACTTGAGCGCGGGCCCATCTGGCTTGAGCAAAATCTCAACAGCTTGGACCCAAGGTCGCTGGCTCGAGCAAGGGGTTACTCCATCTGCTGAAGGCCCGTGGTCAAGGCACATATGAGATAGAAATCAATGAACAACTAGGGTGTCACAATGAAAAACTGATAATTGATGCTCTCATCTCTCTCTTTTCCTGTCTGTCCCTATCATACCTCTCTCTGACTCTCTCTCTCTATCCCTGTTAAAAAAAAAATTAGTGATTACAAAGATAAAGTAACTTTTTAAAATCACAAGGCCGTGATTCATAGTTCAGATAATCTAATTCTAAACCAGGTCTTGATAATTTAGTTAGGGTAGGCTAACAGAACAAACCTAAGTAGCAATGAAAATTTTTTTAAATTAAAAATTATAGAATAAAACAATACTAAATCCACATAAAAATATAATTTTAATAGCTGTAGAAAATAGTTAACAGTAATGCATGTGTTTTGAAACTGAAAGATTAATCCATAACTTCCTCAAAATCAGGTATTAATTGGAACTTCCATAATAAGAACCTCATTTCATAATAGTAACTTATTTCTATATAAATTTTTGGGAGGTGATCATTTTATGATAATTTGTTTTTTCTCATTACTGTTTGACCTTCCGAATGAAGTCTTTCTATTTATAGTAGATAATTCTTATGTTGTCATCCTCAATAGCTTTCTTTGATAATTGTCTTTATTTAAACATACAATAGAGGATAATTGATGGGAACCATATCACTCTATCTCCTGCCAACATAGTGCTACATTTCCTTCAACAGTCTTTCATTCAAGGATATGTTCACAATTCAAGCTAGCTAATCAAAGTAACATCTTTGTGATTACAGTCATGTCACAGGATGAGACTGAAGATGTCTAGGGCCAGGGTTCCAATCATTGAATAAATTGGTCAGAGAAAATGATGCTATCAATTGTGAGATGTATTTGACCTGACAGCAAGAGAATAATACCATTTGTATCATTGTACCTATTCATCTGAAAGGTCATTCCATCTGCTTCCCAAATTGACCATTTCAATGTCTTAATGTATTTCAACTTTCCTTTACTTGAACACAAGGAGTCCTGGTTGACTTCAAGCCTCTCAGACACTTCTGTTAAGATAGGAAAAATAAGTGTTCGTTCTTTCTGAACTTTATTTATTTGGTTTGTTTTAGTTTTAGTCAGGAATGTGTAGATTTTCATAGCTACCTGTAGTTAAGACAGTAAAAAAGCTTTTTGTTTATTTTTGTTGTGTGTGGGGAAATCTCTCCTGTCCTTGTAATGTCCTTCCCCCAGTCAACTTCAGTCTGGTAATTTTCTGCTGAAGAAAATCAAGTATTAGAGTCACTGAAACTTTATAACATGTTATAACTATTTCTCTACAATTGTAGAATTTATTATATGCTTCAAGTAACTTGTTACAATTTTAAGAGTATTTATCAGTATATAATTTACATATTAATTAACATTAAATATTACTAATTGTACTAATAAATACTACTTATAAATATTACTAATGAGGATTATATATACTGCTCTCAAAAATTAGAGGATATTTCAAAATGAATATGAAGCGATAAAAAAGAAACATTTGATTTTTTTTTATTAAATAAGAACATCAGAAAAGCAGCTGACAGTCAACGAAAGTTGTTAATTATGCAAATGAGATGCAAAATCAACTTTTATTTTATTAGTGAAAATGCCTTATACAAAAGGCTAAAAGTACTGGAGTATCTGCACATTCCCTGATCTCCTAATTTTTGTGAGCAGGTATGACCAGAACTTTTATCATCTCAATCAAAACATCAACATCTCCCTATTTCAGCATACCTCTTTATTGGTATTACTGTGGTGGCCATGATCCATAAAATTTAGACAGTTAATTTTAAGAAAGCCTGAAAATACATTGCATCATAGTAGTAAAATAAAATAAAATATAAAGACAGTTTAAAATTAGGTCTCTATAAAGTTTAGATTTTAAGAGCAGGCTTAAAACCTAAAATCCTCTGGGTGGGCAGCTCGTTTGGTAAGAACATTATCCTGATAGAGTGAAGTTGTGTGTTCAGTCCTCAGTCAGGGCACATACAAAAATCAACCAATGGGTGCACAAATGTGTAGAACAGTAACTTATTTCTGATACCATTGTTAACTAGATGATGATGTATTTTGAGCAATAGAAATTACAAAGAAAAATATTTGTTTTCCCTTTTTCAGGATAAAACAAGTTTGAAGATTTTGCTTACATCTCAGATAAGATTTAAACTAATTCCAAGAGTCTTAAAGTAGAAAACAACAACAAAAAATATTTAGAAAAACTATTTAGAGACAATAAATTTTATATGTCAACTATACAGATAAAAAATCTGACATGAAATAAGGATATGTAAAAAAGTCATACAATGATTATGAATTCTGGTTTGGGAATTTCCCCTTCAATCTACTGTCATGTTTAGAGTAATGAAAATAGGATTGGATTAGGAATGTGCTGGTATGAGTCTATAACAAGTGGAACACTTTGTACAAGGATCTAGCTCCTAATGACCTCATACCCACATGTGTTTGTGAAATTTCTATTCATCAATGCTACACTGAACAGTGATAAGTTGCTTAGGTGAAAATCTGTAATTACATTGGAATTTTCATAAATATAAATATATATTAAATGTAAACATAATATATAAACTTATATTTAAATTAGTAATTATGTTAGCATTCTCATTTATTGTACTTTATTTTAATGGTAAATAGTGATTTCATTTTTATTCTTTTGATATCCAAGTCAGCAATTCAATTTGAGTATTATTCAGTATGTTTATTATCATTTGACTTTATTACTTTTCTAATGACTTTGTTTATATTTTATTTTAAAGTCTAATGGTTATCTTAGTTGATTTGTATAATTATCATGATTTGTACCATTAAAATCTGTAAAACAATACATGGAGGAAAGTGATTCAAAAACAGGTCAAATGATTGAGGATAGAAATAAATAACAGACATATTTTGAATGGTGAATGGAATTACTTAAATAATGTAATTCATGCCTTAGAAGAAAATGAGCTGAGGAATCCATTTTAAGTGCCACATAAAGATGAGTATTTGCTTCTCATTTTATTTATAGTAATAATGTTAAAAAATCAAATTATAAATTAATTTTATGTTAAACAGGGAACATAAAAATACCATAAAAAATAATTCAAAAGAATTCTTTCGTCTCAATTTGATACTTTCTCAACACTGAAATTTAAAATGAAGAAAGAAAGATTACAAGTAGAAGCTGTGTATTTCTTAGGGACACAGACTATTTGGCCAACTCTTGTGAAAGTATGTTTTCTAACTGAAATCATTAGAAAGAATACACTGTATATAAAGCAATAAGCAATTCAACAACAAGGATGAATTGTACGCTAATGTACAGGGGCCAGTGGATGTTTAGGACAGGTTTTGCTGCCATTTCAAAGGTGTATACTAGAAAGGAGCAATTGTGTACAGTGCCAATGTCACTGATGTGTAGTTGTCAGTTTCCAAACTGAGGAAGCATCAGAATCATTTGGATTTTCAATTTTCTTGACTCTACCTGCTGCTAGTACACATCTACCCAGTCCTCTGAGATACTAGACCAGTAGTAGATGGAGGCCTCAACACTGTTTCTAAGAGCAAGTAACTAATGGGGAAACATGCATAATGAATGTTCAAAATCAACCTAAAAAAGGAAAAAAAAATCATACGCAAGTAGAGCTTATACTATATATAATTTTTTGAAAAGAGTGAATGCCTTTGATAAATCGTCTGACCATGCAGTGAATGAGCTAGTCTTAATCTGATACTATTATACTGAATAGAAGAACAGAGCAATAAAAAGAGGTGTGGCTACTGATAACATATTTGAGCTGCAGAATCAAGACATTTGGTAAAATAAAATAAAAAAAAAAAAACAACGACATTTGAAATATTGTGGGGAACCTCTGTAAAGTACATGATTTTCTAACCACTATGTTGTCCATCTGAAACTAATACTAAATAATATGGACTGTAAACTGTAATTTTAAATACATATATAAAATATAAAATTAATTAGCAGAAATCTAAAACATAGAAATAAAATGTGATGTCCACTGTATCTCTGGGTTCTCAGTTGAGATAACATTTTTAAAACTTGTTGATTCAGGATTCTTTTACATATATTAGAAAGTATATTTAAAGAATCACTACCATAATTATCTTTCTGTATTCTGATATTTCTGACTGACCCTCGTTACTGTATAAACTGCCAAATTGAGATTGTCTATTTCTTTAAGATCTTTAGCAACTTTCTCTTTATATTCCCTACCTTTATTCCATGAGTTCCTCAAGCAGAAGCTATTAAGCAGAAACTTTTGTGGTTAACTCTTTAGTAAAGCCCTTCATTTAGACCTTGTTGAAGTATATCCTGGTTTCTCCTTTGTAAATCCTGACTTTCTTATTTTATGTAAAATATAATTGTGTGCATATCATTGTTAGTTAAGATCATGTTAATATAGAATTATAAAACCTCTAAAAGATCTCATAAAGGAAATACCTTTCTTTAATATCTGAAATTTTTATATTCATTTAAGAATTTTGTTATTGACTGATTTTAAAAGGAGAGAATGAAAGAGAGAGAGAGAGAGAGAAAGGAGGGAATATCAACCTTTTCCTTTGTGTACCCTGACCTATGTCAAACAAGAAATACCTGAGCTTCAGGACGATGCTCTAACCAGTTGAGCTTTCTTTCCAGGTCACATTTTTCACATTCTTGGAGCATCAATTGATCCTAAAGTTTATCAGTATCTGAATGACTTTGTGCTTCATTGGCATCCACAAGGAAAGGAAGAGATGATGCAGGTGACAAAAAGCATATACTCTTTACATGTTTATCCAGTAACTTGCCAATTCAATTTACCCAACATCTCTAACTCTCTCTATGTACCAGACTCCTTGTTAGGCACTTACTCTAAAATGATTAACATTTAGAAAATAAATGATTAAATACATACATTTAAGAAAGTAAATGGTAAAGTTAAGCAAGTCCTGAAATTAGTTAAGAGTAGATAAAAAATAAAACCAATAGTCATAAACTAGTTGCTTATGTCAAATGCCATATTACATATGCTACATAAAGCTTCTATCTAATAGTATGAAGCTAGGATGAATGGGTCAGAAAAATGACAGTATAGTGTACATATTTGAGAATACAGAAATATTGGTCTGAACAGAATAAACAGAAGTATTAAATAGTAAAATATATGTTATGTTAGAAAATAGTACACTATTTAGTTCAAGCAGTATTTATATGAGGAAGAAGGGCCAGATAAATCTAATTAAATTGATACAATCATACTGAGGAAGGTATCAATATTTAACTCTGTATAAAACAGGAGCTACTACAAGTTTTTGAGGGGGCTTGAGATTTAGAAAATGTATTGTGGAAGTCTTTGCAGAATGGATTGAGGTAGGGGAGGAAAGAGTTAGGTAATTTCTGAAAGTCATTTATAGCAACAGTCTAGGATATATTTCACAAAAACAACAGTAAAGAGAACACAACTTCTCTAAATCCTGTTTTGTTTATTTTTTTCTGAAAATATACGTAGTTTCTGTCCTTTACATACTAGATGATGGTTGACTATTTCTTTTTGATTCTGAAGAGACAATGAAAATAAATAGCCTAGCAGCTGTCTTTTCTATATTGAATACACATGTTCCATGGTCTCTGGTAATTTTCCAAATATCATAATGTCAGGAAGAAATAAATTATATGTCAAAAATGAGTCTCAGGTTGTGCTATAGAAATTATCACATGGTCTCTCCCCTCACTTGTTTTCCCAATTGCATAATTTAAGACCAAGACAGTATAACAGCAATTTATTGAACAAAGAGAGATTGCCTCCAGATCCATGATGCTATGCTACACCTGGGAATGGACAGCATTTCAACGCACAGCTGCTTAAGCATCTGCCTCAGCGTGTTTAGAATTCACTGTCCCTTGTGCTTCTTGACTCTTTCTAAAAAGGAACTCAATATGAAATCAAAGATTTTCCCAACATTCCCAATTTAGATAAACTGAATATTTATATTTCAATGTCAAAGATTTTTGGCCTGTTTTCTACCAGAATTTTTATTCCAAGAACTGTTGTACTATTTGGATCAATGATGTTAATAAAAATAATTGATGGGTTAGTAATATTTTAAATATTTATTAATATTTTAATATTTTGGTTCCTAATAACAATTCACAGCAAGGACATTTTGTTTTAGCCCCATAAAATTCTCCTTCTGAATTCTAAATGACTAAATATTTTTATTTATTTTGCTTTCAAACATCCAGATTGTCAGTACTTCTATTATGGTTTGCCTCTCTTTCTTAACTTCTCTTAGTCCATCTGACTTGGTATTTAATTTTTTTATTTTCATATGATTTTCTTCAACTTCTCAAACTCCATGATTAAATAACCATTCCATTTTTTAATATTTTAATTAATTAATTTATTTTCTTTTTTTTGAACTTATCGTGGTGACATTGGTTAATAAATTCTACAGGTTTCAGGGCACAGTTCAACAAAACATCATCTGCAAACTATTATGTGTTTCTCAAATATTTTTAAAATTTTTATTTAGAAAATAAATTGAATGGGGTGACATTGATCAATAAGAGTACATACGTTTTAAAAGAGGTCAGAGGGAAAGGGGATGATAGGATGGATAAACCTGAAGTGAAGGGGGGAGGGCGCTGTAGGGAGGGGAACAAAGGAAATGTTGAGGGGATAAGGGGGAAGGGGGATGCATTCGGGGACAACCTTAGAATATATGTAAACACAATTAATTAAATTTTTTAAAAAAAGAGGAAAAGAGTACTTATGTTTGAGGTAAGTGTTACTATAGCATTTGAACAGATGATTGTGCTGTGTGCCCATCACCCAAGGTCACATCATTTTTCGTCAACATATATTTGTCCCTCTTTATAAGAAAACAAGCAACCTTGTTGTTTTGGGACAATGTTCTTAACTGACTGAGCTAACTGTCCAGGGTCTCATCAACCATTATCAATGAACTCAATTTATTCTTCAGAGAAAGTAAACCCAATTAATTAATTCAGCAACACTCTTAAACCTAAGAACAAGACTAGTTGAATCAAATGCAGTTTTGATGTTTTGATAATGGTTGATACCAAACAAAATGATGGGGATATTTTGGAACCACACAGAAGCAAATATGTGACTATACACATATTCTAGATCAGGGATGCTCAATATGTCGATCGCGAAGGAAGTGTGGGTAGATTGCATGACATTAAAAAGACATTTGTCAAAAAAAAAAAAAAAGACATTTGTCTTTTGATTGGCATACAGGGTAGCCAATCTGACGTCTGAACTTTTGACACCCTACGCTTGCGCGTTAAACCTAGCTAACTTGTTCAGTTACATTGCTGCGTAGTTAGCCTTCAATTTATTTAAACTAAATACAACAAAGGGTATAAAAATGACTGCCTTAGCTGGTCCGAGTAAGAAGCCTAAAACCTACCACTTTCATACAGAATGGGAGGGGTTTTCACTATGTCATATTCTAAGTGCGTTTACCTCATCTGTCTGTGTGCCATTGCTATTCCAAAGAAGGGAACTGTGGAGCAGCTTTTTTGGACTGTTCATAAAAACTATGACATTGATTTTCCCCTGAAAAGAGAGCTAAGGAGAAAGGTGAAAGAAGAATACACAATATTAAATAGTATTAATAATAACTTAAATAATAATAATATAGAAGAAATAAATTTATGTTTTGCATTTTTATTGTAGGTAGATCATTTTGACTTGGTCATCTTATAGGTAGCTCGCAAGCTGAAAAAGTGTGGGCACCCCTGTTCTAGATGATTGACAAGTTCTCCAGCTTGTGAATCTGAAAGAACACAAAAAGCGATATTGGGCATAAGTAGTAGTAATGCTAATTTAGTGTTCTTAATTTATTTCATCATTGCTCTTTAAGAGAAAGATTTAACACAGTCAACCCCCTTATAAATTTTAGAGCCACAGTTATATTGTATATCTGATATGTACTGTACAGATACATGTACTTTATACATAAATGAGCAAGATTATTTTCACCTCCAAAACCATTGCCCTCAGCATTGTGATATCTCTTCCAATCAGAATCTGTGCTGGAATGTAACCTTAGGATATGATATGATGTAGTCATTATCTCCAAATTAGAGCTGACACAGAGTCAGAGTGCTGTGTTAAATTGTGCATATTTGGGTTGAGGGAAATGTAACAAGTATTCAAATGAAAAAGAAAGAATGGCACTATAAAAATTATCAGGCCATCTCAATGAACTTAGAAAGTACAGAGAGTCAATGAAAAAGATTAACAGAATTAATCCCAGTACAAATCTTACTGGATTATAAAATACATGAGTAATTTTTTTTATCAAAATTTCTCTGTAGAGTTTTGTTTTATTTTTTTTTAAAAAAGTACCATGTGGCATCTATAAACATAAAAACGGATGCATATACTTTGGTCTTTATTGTGTAGGACATAATTAGAGATAATATTCTGAAAAAGAATAATTTTAGTGTGCTGAATAAGGAGGAGAAAATATTGACTGAGATAGGCGGGAAGGGCAATTTAGCTAGAAACCACTAGTATTTATCTGTATGTTTCTTACTTCTTTATTAACAAAGAATTGGTTGGGAAATACACAATTTTGTCTTTGGTTTGATAATGACAATGTGTCCTTGTTAATGAAAAGTCATTGACTAGCAAGACATTCATTATTTTCTAGTACAAAAGATATTAAAAATGTTAGTTCAGAGTTTGCTCAGATGTAGCCATATTTGAAGTATTCCCGTGTATAATTAAAAGGTATATTCTCCTATCAAGAAGAACATAAAAGCATGTAAGCCAGTCACATTTAATAAGAGGGAAATCAACCAAATAAAATTATTGTGCATTCTTCTAACCATGAGAAAGAAAAGCAGTAAACATTGCATATGTATTAAATAAATACATTAATTAATCTTGAATTACTTAGGGGAATGCTAATCAAATGAAAGAGCCAACAGATTACTCAAAATAATTTTGTGGTTTTTTAATTGCATGTATAATCATTAGTATATTTTATATGTTTT
Source organism: Rhynchonycteris naso (assembly GCA_037038555.1). NCBI lineage: Eukaryota > Metazoa > Chordata > Mammalia > Chiroptera > Emballonuridae > Rhynchonycteris > Rhynchonycteris naso. The sequence continues at coordinate 40,600,531 of CM072997.1, read as the reverse complement.
CTAATAATTACGTAAAGCATATTATTTATTTCAATGTATAATTCCCTTTATTTTTATTAAAATTTTAAATATTAAATTATCTTACTCAACCAATATGTTACTACAGAAATTTATATATCTTCATATTTAAGTAAGATTAAATGTAATTAAATAATATAAATTTAGCTTTAAGCTTTTTATTTTAAAAAATCAGTATCTAAATATAAAACATAAAAAGTAGACACTTAAGAACATTATTTCTTTTAAAAAGATATCAGCCTGACCAGGTGGTGGCACAGTGGATCCAGCATCGGATGGGATGCAGAAGACCCAGGTTCCAGACCCCAAGGTCGCCTGCTTGAGCGTGGGGCCATCTGGCTTGTGCAAAAACTTGCCAGCTTGGACCCAAGATCGCTAGCTCAAGCAAGGGGTTATTCAGTCTGCTGAAGTCCCACAGTCAAGGCATATATGAGAAAGCCATCAATGAACAACTAAGGAGTAGCAATGAGAAACCTGATTGATGCTTCTCATCTCTCTCTGTTCCTGTCTGTCTCTGTCTATCCCTCTGACTTTTTCTCTGTCCCTATAAAAAAATAAAGATATAATTCATTTCAATCACTTTGATATCTAAAACATAACTTTTGATATACCATAACATTTTGATTATTAAGATTTACTTTAATACATAATATTATAAAATAGCAATTAAAAGTTTAAAGAATGAGTTAAATATTCAGGGTATTTGATGGCAGAAATAAGTGTGTCTATATATTCATATGTGTGTATTTTATGCATATATTAAATAGAGAAAATGTAATAAATATTATTTGCATTGAGAGACAGAGAAATTAATTTATTATTAGTGAAAATTTAATATTAGAGTTCTTTATCAATCTCTGATCTCTATAAGAACTATATAGCAAAATTGATAAATTCAAGTGACAATATTGAAATATATATATATGGATCAAAACATAAAGAGGTAAAGATTTAAAGGCAAAAAAAATAATTCGTCTAGAAGGTAGAAAATTAGTGTTCTAGAAATTTATACTGTTATCCATTGAAGAGTTTTAAGTTTGTTTTTCTTTGTAGGAATGGTGATATATTCACTATCAGATGTCTAAATATTTTTGGCAGTCTAATGTAATAATTTATTCTTGATTATTCCCTTACTTTTTTCATCTAAGACCTTCTCTTTAGCTTTTTTTTTTTTTTTTTACAAAGAAATATCTGTTTATGATTTTTTTTTAATCAATAATACTATTAAATGATATTTCTGGTGTGGTATTAGGCAATGTCAATGATTTATCCTACCATCAAAGAGATCTACTTTTATTAAGATAAGGTTTTAGTTGTGAGGTTGGATGTCTGACAGTCAGAGGGTAACAGAAGGCTAAGGAAACCTAAATCCTTAGTTTGCTTCAGGGAGGATGAGAAACATGGCGGGCCTGAAAAAATCTTCATTTTAAAATTAGCAGCTCATAAGTGCCATGTGATACTGGATCTGTATTGGCTCTCTTTTAATTACATATATATTTCTTAAATCAGCAGTCAAACATACAAATTGTGATTTTGAATTAAGAAGAGCAAATTTTTAAATGCCATTTAAATTATTACTTAAGTATGCAATTTGCTATGTAGAAACTTAGAACTGTAGTTTAGAATAGTGATAAAATATACAAAATATAATTAAAGTTATATGATTCAAGATAAAATAGTTAACCTGTGGGGTAACAAAATATTTTACAAAATTAAATATATTATATAAAAATTATCAATTTATCATGCAGCATATTCACATTTTTTGGACCGGAAATGAAACTCAGAAATATAAAATACATTCAAAATTATCTGACCTATAGCTTTAATATTTTATTTTTTCTCCTACTTGTCATTTCAATTATACCCTGTGTTTAGTACAATTGTACATAAAATGTGCACAGTAACTTTTAGACCATCTGTTATTGGTATCTGTTTTGTTTCTTTTTTTGAAATTGTAATAACTGTCATGAATTCTGAAATAGACTATTCTTCTGGCCTTCTGGTTAAGATCATTCATACATCTGCTCCCAGAAAAACTGAAGTGACTGCGACATAGAATGAGCTCTCTGACGTTCTGTAGCTATTTTATTTCTGTTATGACTTGAGGTGTTTCTGAAATATAAGTGACATAAGAATCCCATAAAGATAATCCTCGGGTTGAATGTGCAATATTAATAACACTCTTCTACACATGATTGACCAGGAAAATTTGATTCTCTTTTCCTTTTTATAAATTATTGATACTTATGGTATTTTGTTTTTTCCCACATCCTGCATCAATTATAAATACTAGCAAAAAATGTGCCCTTTACTCTTTAAGAACTAGGTGCACTCTTTGAAATAATTTTCTTCTTTTAACAACTTGTTAGGGATTTCAGGTGTTTCACTTTTATGTAGCAAAAAGAGAATAGGCTTTAAAGGTCAAGTAATGAGATTTAAATGCTACTTTGTTACTTACTAAGGATCTATGTTAAATATATATATATATATATATATATATATACACACACACACACACACACACACAATATTATGATTATTCTGATAAATATATTTCACTACTACTATTTTGGTTGACTATAACAGATGTTTTTGCAAGCAACTTAATTGGGTATAGTGTTAAAGTCCTGGTTTTGGAAGGAAAAGTTCCAAATATTGGAATGTGAAAGAATCGTTTTATCTTTGTCAAGGATCATACTTCTATCACTGTATAAGCGTTGTTATGCACTTGAAAAATTTGTAGTTTAATAGAGAAAGTGTGGGTTAGCACTTCGATGCACAGAGTACTGACTTTTCTTAAGTCTTTAATTTTCACCTGTCAGACATGTGCTGTGAGCTAGAGAAGTGGACTTTGATGATGATGTTTGAGTAAACCAAGATTTTAATATACACTCCTATTGTTTAGTAGTAAAGTTTTGTTTCACAGCACTGCTACATGGAATACATATTAAATACAATATCTTCTCAATTTCAAAATATGCATGCTACTTTTCAAGCTGGAAACAATCATGTCACAATTGAAGTTCTTTAAGGTATTTTTGTTCTAAACACACCTCACCTTCAACTTCTTTAATTTATTCAGACATAATTTTTATAATCAAACCTTTCTTCATTGTCAACAATTTTTATATTTTTAAATATCACTTTGTCATTAATAGAAAATAAAACTTCTGTACCTGGAATGGAAATATAAAAAGTATCTCATACTATCTTCTTATTTATACTAAACAATCATATTGCTAGTCTCTGAAACAATTCAACGTGAGCATTTGAAAACTTGACTTGCCATTTAGAGACACAAGAATTTGTGAAAACAATATCTAAAAATTTATGAATGAACATGATACCTCTAGTATCATCTCCTATACTATCATTAACTCTGGTTTATTTTAGCAACACTGAAACTTAAGAAGGCATTGCCATTTTCATGTATATCTCTGAGGAAAATCCATACCTCAAGTATTTAATTGCATGTAACAATAGACTGAAGAAATATGATTTTGATTTTAAAAGCCAAATGAAAATTTATCCAAACATTCAGTCAAGTGTTTGTAATAAGAGTGTTCAACACTAGATTTTTAAAATATTATGACTTTATTTTTATTCTGATTTCAGTTGTCTAAAGTTGGATACAAATGGAATATAAAATTCTTATATTGGTTAACATGTAAAACTAACATAAGTATTTTATCAGTGAATTGGGCATTATCAGATTACACGTTGAAAAAAAAACTCATAAGACATTTGGATAAATTTTAACACTGACTGAAAAGAGGTTGGGGTGAGGATTTGCTTAGTGTACGTGGTTAAAATAATGAATGAGTGGAGGTAAAAATGAACCACGAATTGATCATTGTTGACTCTCAGTTATAGATTCTTATTGTTTATTGAAGTACTCTTTTTTGTAAAATTGTTATTTTTAATAATAAAGATTTTTAAATTATAAAATGACCACTTATACTTTTCTCTGTAGCTACTTTTGTTAAAAGCCAAGAGATAACGTTTTCTTAGAGAATGAGTCTAGTACACAAACTTACAGAACTTATTTTGAAACCAGGGGAATTCTTATATACATATGAAGCTCAAATAAGATTTAGCTAAGAATGGATAGGATATGGAGTAATGTAAGGATAATCAAAGCTAAGCACAGACATATCAGCAATATTCATATAAAAACTACCAGAGGAAAATAGAACAAAGAAAATAACAATTTAAAGAAGCTGAATAAGAAAAGAATATAAAACGTGAATAGTTATAAATCACATGCTAATAGTTTGGAGTAGAACACAGTAGAATATCATTTTAAACTCCCACTGAGACCATTTGGTTAAATCTCAAAATCAGGAAATCCAAACTGATAGAATTATTTCTCATTAAAGCATGCTGCAAATGGCAGGGTGAGAATATAGTTTGCCCATATTTGGACAGGAAGAGAGATAAAAATAAAGCTTTCTGTTGCAGTGAGCTTATATCAATTTTAGACAATCTCTATTACAAAGATTCTCTTCCTTTCTTTTAAACTCCTGTGTACATTAGTCCAGGTATCTTTGGCATCTGTGCCTTCCAAATATATACTCCCCATTAAATATTTATGTTTTGATTATTTCTTGGTTCTGTGCATTTTATCAAACATTGACTGATTATCTTTGCTAAATTGCATTTTCTTAAAATGCTTATTTTTAGCCACATGGAGTGGCTGGGTGTTATTTATTTATCTTTGCTAATTTTTACATCTCCTTCCTATTTGCTATGTTCCTATATTTATATTATGTAACTATGTCCTACAGAGTCAAATGTACTCTGTAATGCTTTTTTTTTTTTTAAATAAATCACTGGCAAGTTCTATGTGTTTAATGTTGGCCTGTTCAAGGAACTAAAATATGTGGAAAATTATTCCCTACTTTTTCAGACAAAAAGTGCTTTTATTTATTAATTCTTCAAAACATGATCAGAATAAAATAAGCTATGAACTTTGAATTGTCTACTTAATTTTTTGACGAAAGTATCCAATATAAACATTTGCTGACACTGTTGACAGTACTTTTTTTATATACACTTTTTGGGGAAGGAAATAAGAAAGCAAAAATAGTCCTTTTTTTAAGACTCATGCTTCAGACATTTTTATATTAATTTATGTTTATAGATAGTTTTAACATGCACTTACAAACTTTGAGTATTTTTGAACTATTTATACTTAAAGTGTTAAAGTGTCAAATTTATCTCAGATTATTCATGATGATTTGTATTTGTTCACTGAATGTGGTGAAAATTAATCTCCTAGAAACCTAACTGTTGTATTAGAGAAAATTAGTCAACACCTAAGCAAAACCATAGTGTTAGGTTCGTGTCCCAGGCCTCTTACCAAAAGCCTCAAATAGCCAAGTTGTACTGTAGGTGACTAGGCACCAGGGCAGTTCCTGTAACTCTCCACCTGAGCATCCTGAATGACATCTTATCTCCACTGACCCTGGGACTTATTGCCAGTTAATCACTCTCCTTCACCTATCTCAGTGTTCTGTGATTTAGTCATCACAACTGTCCCTGTCCCATTGTGAAACTGACACAGGTAACAGAAATTTTCCCCTGAGGGGGGAAATGACACCAAACCCTGTGCTATATATTTAGGCTAAAGCTTCTCATCTTCTCGCTGCTGATGCCAGTAGGGTCTCAGCCTATCTGTACTCAGATGCATAAATACTTTTCTTATAAAACTCATCAGGCCTTGTGTATCTCTCCTTTGGCAATCTAACTCATGGTAGAATTGATATTGAACTAAAAAACTATTAAATGTAAGTGCATTTAATAAAATCTTTTTCTCCTTTTATTGACTTAAAATTTATGCTAGGCATAACAAACAATTCAAAGCTATGTAAAAATCTCTTGGAAACAAGAAAAAATGAACTCATAACTTGACACACAAACTTGTTCTTTCTGGTCTGCATACTCCAAATTTTCTATTCTGTAGAATTAAATTGAGCAAGACTTTTAGAGACAGCTCATAATTAAATAGCTGGGCATTGAAAAAATTAGAATCCATATCTTTTATTTTATTTTATTATTATTAATTCTAATGGGGTGACACCAATAAATCAGGGTACATATGTACAATGAAAACATCTCCAGGTTATCTTATCATTCAATTGTGTTGCATACCCATCACCAAAAGTCAAATTGTCCTCTGTGACCTTCGATCTGGTTTTCCCTGTGTCCCTCCCCTCCTCCCTATCCCACTCTTCCCTCCCTCCCCCCATCCCATAACCACCACTCTCTTGTCCATGTCTCATATTCTCACTTTTATGTCCCACCTATGTATGTAATCATGCTGTTCTCAGTTTTTCTTTTTCTCTGATTTACTTATTTCACTCCGTATAATGTTATCAAGGTACATCCATTTTGTTATAAATGATCCGATGTCATCGTTTCTTATGGCTGAATAGTATTCCATAGTATATATGTACCATAGCTTTTTAATCCACTCGTCTTCTGAAGGACACTTGGGCTGGTTCCAGATCTTCGCTATTGTGAACAATGCTGCCACGAACATGGGGGCGCATTTATTCTTTTCGAACAGTGCTATGGTGTTCTTAGGGTATATTCCTATAAGTGGGATAGCTGGGTCAAAAGGCAGTTCGGTTTTTAATTTTCTAGGGAATCTCCAAACTGTTTTCCACAGTGGCTGCACCAGTCTGCATTCCCACCAGCAGTGCAGAGGGTTCCCTTTTCTCCACATCCTCGCCAGCACTTATTCTGTGTTGTTTTGCTGATGAGTGCCATTCTGACTGGTGTGAGGTGATATCTCATTGTGGTTTTAATTTGCATTTCTCTAATGATTAGTGATGTTGAGCATTTTTTCATATGCCTATTGGCCACATGTATGTCCTCTTTGGAGAAATTTCTATTCATTTCTTTTGCCCACTTTTTGATTGGGTTGTTTGTCTTCCTGGTGTTGAGTTTTATAAGTTCTTTATAAATTTTAGTTATTAACCCCTTATCAGATGTGCTGTCGAATATGTTCTCCCATTGTGTAGTTTGTCTTTTTATTCTGTTCCTGTTGTCTTTAGCTGTGCAAAAACTTTTTAGTTTGATATAGTCCCATTTGTTTATCTTGCCTTTTATTTCAGTTGCCCGTGGAGATAAATCGGCAAATATACTGCTGCTACAGATGTCGGAGAGCCTGCTGCCTATGTTTTCTTCTATGATGCTTATGGTTTCACGGCTTACATTTAAGTCTTTTATCCATTTTGAGTTTGTTTTTGTGAATGGTGTAAGTTGATGGTCTAGTTTCATTTTTTTGCAGGTAGATGTCCAATTTTCCCAACACCATTTGTTAAAGAGGCTGTCTTTACTCCATTGTATGTTCTTTCCTCCTTTGTCAAATATCAGTTGTCCATAAAGCTGTGGGTTTATTTCTGGGTCCTCTGTTCTGTTCCATTGATCTATGTGCCTGTTCTTATGCCAGTACCAGGCTGTCTTGAGTATAATGACCTTATAGTAAACCTTGATATCTGGAAGAGTGATACCTCCTGCTTTATTTTTTCTTTTTAAGATTGCTGAGGCTATTCGTGTTCTTTTTTGGTTCCATATAAATTTTTGGAATATGTGTTCTATATCTTTGAAGTATGTCATTGGTATCTTAATTGGTATTGCATTGAATTTATAAATTGCTTTGGGTAATATAGACATTTAAATAATGTTTATTCTTCCTAGCCATGATCACGGTATATGCTTCCACTTGTTTGTATCTTCCTTGATTTCTTTTATCATTTTCTTTAAAATGTTCTATAATTTTCCGAGTACAAGTCCTTAACCTCCTTCGTTAAATTTACTCCTAGGTACTTTATTTTTTTGGCTGCAATAGTGAAGGGGATTGTTTCCTTAATTACTTTTGCTGATATTTCAATGTTGGTATATAGAAATGCCTCTGATTTCTGAGTATTAATTTTATATCCTGGCACCTTGCTTAATTCATTTATAAGGTCCAGTAGTTTTTTGACTGAGACTTTAGGGTTTTCAATATACAATATCATATCATCTGCAAATAGTGACAGTTTTACTTCTTCTTTTCCAATTTGGATGCCTTTTATTTCTTCTTCTTGTCTGATGCTGTAGCTAGGACTTCCAGAACTATGTTGAATAAGAGTGGTGAAAGGGAGCATCCCTGCCTGGTTCCTGATCTTAAGGGGATTGCTTTTAATTTTTGTCCATTTACTATGATGTTTGTTGTCGGTTTATCGTAGATGGCCTTTATCATGTTAAGGAATGATCCCTGTATTCCCACTTTACTGAGAGTTTTGAGCATGAATGGGTGCTGGATTTTATCAAATGCCTTTTCTGCATCTATTGAAATTATCATGTGATTTTTGTCCTTCCTTTTGTTTATGTGATGAATCACATTGATTGATTTGCGAATATTGAACCAGCCTTGCCTCTCCAGAATAAATCCCATTTGATCGTGGTGTATGATTTTTTTCATATATTGCTGGATCCGGTTGGCTAATATTTTGTTGAGAATTTTAGCGTCTAAATTTATCAGGGATATAGGCCTATAATTTTCTTTCTTTGTGTTGTCTTTGCCCGGTTTTGGGATCAGAATTATGCTCGCCTCATAAAAGGAGTTTGGAAGTCTTCCTTCCTCTTGAATTTTTTGAAATAGCTTGAGGAGAATAGGAGTTAGTTCTTCTTTGAATTTTTGATAGAATTCACTTGTGAAGCCATCAGGCCCAGGACTTTTCTTTTTTGGGAGTTTTTTGATAACTATTTCTATCTCATTTGCTGTAATAGGTCTGTTTATGTGTTCTGATTCTTCCAGATTGATTTTTGGAAGGTTATATGATTCAAGAAATTTGTCCATTTCACCAAGATTGTCTAATTTTTTGGCATATAGTTCTTCATAGTATTTCCTACAATGCTTTGTATTTCTGTTGTATCAGTTGTTATTTCTCCACTGTCTTTTCTAATTTTATTTATTTGAGTCCTCTCTCTTTTTTTCTTGGTGAGTCTAGTTAAAGGTTCATCAATCTTGTTTACCTTTTCGAAGAACCAGCTTCTGGTTTCATTGATCCTCTGTATTGTTTCTTTCGCCTCTATGTCATTTATTTCTGCTCTGATCTTTATTATTTCCTTCCTTCTACTTGTCTTGGGTTTTATTTGTTGTTGTTTTTCTAGTTCTTTTAGATGCAGGGTCAGGTTGCTTATTTGAGCTTTTTCTAGCTTCTTATGATATGCCTGTAGTGCAATAAACTTCCCTCTCAGAAATGCTTTTGCTGTGTCCCATAAATTTTTAGTTGAGGTATGCTCATTATCATTTGTTTCTAGAAACTTTTTTGTTTCTTCTTTGATCTCATTGTTAATCCATTCATTATTTAATAACATGCTATTTAGTTTCCAAGTGTTTGAGTATTTTTCAGTTTTTCTTTTGTGGTTAATTTCTAGTTTCATGGCATTGTGATCAGAGAAAATGCTTGATATGATTTCAATCTTCTTAAATTTATTGAGACCATTTTTGTGTCCTAACATGTGGTCTATCCTAGAAAACGTACCATGAGCGCTTGAGAAGAATGTATATTCTACTGTTTTAGGGTGAAAAGTTCTAAAGATATCTATTAAGTCAAGTTGATCTAGTGTCTCCTTTAAGTCTGCTGTTTCTTTATTAATTTTCTTTCTTGAGGATCTATCCAGTGTTGTTAGAGTGGTATTGAAACCCCCTACTATGATAGTATTGCTGTTAATCTTGCCCTTTATATCCATCAAAGTCTGCTTTATGTATGTCGGGGCTCCTATATTTGGTGCATAGATATTTACAATAGTTATATCTTCCTGTTGAATTTTTCCCTTTATCATTATGTAGTGTCCTCCTTTATCTCTTACTACAGCCTTTGTTTTAAGGTCCATTTTGTCTGATATAAGTATTGCTACCCCTGCTTTTTTTTCATTTCCATTTGCATGAAATATTTTTTCCCATCCTTTTACCTTCAGTCTATGAGCATCTTTTTTTTAAAGGTGTGTCTCTTGTAGACAGCATATGTATGGGTCCTGTTTCTTTATCCACACAGCTACCCTATGTCTTTTGATTGGATCATTTAATCCATTTACATTTAAGGTTATTATTGATATGTAGTTGTTTATTGCCATTTTATTCTTTAAAGCTGTATTCTTCTTTTGCTCTATTCATTCCTCCCTTTAAACTGTTCACAAGAGGCCCCTTAGTATCTCTTGCAGAATTGGTTTGGTTTTTATGAATTCCTTCAGGCTTTCTTTTTCTGGGAAGCTCTTTATTTCTCCTTCAATTTTAAACGTTAGCCTTGCTGGATAAAGTAGTCTTGGTTGTAGGTTCTTGTTCTGCATTACTTTGATTATATCTTGCCATTCACTTCTGGCCTCAAGTGTTTCTGTTGAGAAGTCTGATGTCATCCTTATGGGGGCTCCTTTGTAGGTGATAGCCTTTTTTTCTCTAGCAGCTTTTAAAATTTTTTCTTTATCCATTAGCCTTGGTATTTTAACTATAATGTGTCTTGGTGTAGATCTTTTTGGGTTTCTCTTTAATGGAGTTCTGTGTGCTTCTTGAACGTGTGGGGTGTTTCCCAGCCTTAATTTAGGAAAGTTTTCTGCTATGATTTGATTGAACAAAGTTTCCATTTCCTGTCCTCTCTCCTCTTCTTCAGGCACCCCTATGATGCGAATGTTGTTTGTTTTCATGTTGTCACAAAGCTCCCTTAGAGTTTCCTCACATTTTTTAAGTCTCTTTTCCTTTTTCTTCTCTGCTTCTGTGCCTTTGTTTATTGTGTCCTCTAACTCGCTTATTCGATCCTCACCGTGATTCATCCTGCTTTTCATTCCTTCCATTGTGGTGTTCAGTTCTGATACTGTATTTGTCATTTTTGTCTGATTCTTTTTTATTATTTCATTTTTGTTTTTTATACTTGTTATCTCTTTATTTAGGTGTTCATAATGACTATCCATTGTTGCTCTAATTTCTTTGAACATCCTAACTATCATTATTCTAAATTCTGCTTCTGGTAATTTGGTTATATCTGGTTCATTCAGGTCCTTCTCTGGGGATTTCTCTTGATTCATTTGGTTTGCATTCCTCTGCCTGCCCATTTTTTCTGTGTATTAGCAAGTGGTGGCCACTGGAGTCCAGTAGGTGTTGCCTTTGTGTTCTCTAGGTGTGGTCTGTCTGCAGGCCCCCCACCCCCTCTGCCGGTGCCTAGGGTGGCTGGGTATGAGCATTACCAGTGCCAGCCCACTGTGGCTTTTGCTGTGATTTCTGCCTCTCCTCCGTGGGAGGGGCTGTCACTGAAGCCACAAGTCTTAGCACCAAGGGTAGAGGTGAGCACCTTTGCTCAGCTGCCGACCCAGCCTATTTCCGGACTTCCGCCCAGAACCCTCAGTCAGAGCCTGCTCGCCACAGCTTTGTGGGTTGGGCGGGGCTTTTGACGTGCTCTCAGCTTTGAGCGTTTGCCCGTCTGAAGATTTAGCCCCGCCCTCGAGGCCAAGGCCCTTCTGCGCAGGGTCGCAAACCCAGGTTTATTGGGCCGGACGTGTTTGCTGGCTTCCGCTCAGCTGCGGACTTCGCTCGTCCCGGACTCTACCCCACCCCCGCATTAGGAGCCCGCTCGCGCGCATATGAATGCAATCCACGGTTTCTCCGGCTGGGCGGGGATAGTAGCGTGAGCTCAGCTGCGAGCTTCCACTTGTCTTGGGGTCTAGCCCGTTCCCGCGCTTGGAGCCCACTCGCGCACGTATACTGGCCAACCTCGGATTCTCTGGCCTGTGGGGGTGGAGGCGGGCTTGTAGCTTGAGCTCAGCCGTGAGCCCCTACCCGTCCCTCGTCCTAGCCTGGTTCCTGCGGTCAGGGCCGGCTTGCACAGGGTCGCAGAGCAGATTTCTGCCCGTTCCTGGCCTCCCTCTTTGTCCCCGTAAGTGGGATTAAAGGCGGACCCGCAGCTTCCGGACTGCTTTCGCGCGTCCCCTCCGACCCTCTGGGCTAGACTGAGCTCCCACCGGCTTGGCCTCTGCCCACACCGACAGAACCGCATTTCAGCGTCCTGCCGCCCCAAACCCTTAAGCAGCCCTCAGCAGAGTAGGAAGGAACCTAATACTCCACACTGTAGGCCTGGGAGCTCCCTCACTTGTTTCACAGCTCAAAACTGTCCAAACGCCTCTTCTAGGCTCTGAGACTGCAGGCTGGGGCTTGGTTCCTGGGACCCAGGTCCCTCCCTCTTCACCAAACTTTCCTCCCGCCACGTGGGTCTCTCCGGGCTGCCGTTTGCTCCGGGGAGCTGGGCAGCCCTCTTCGCGTTTTCGCTTTTCCTACCAGTCTCAATGTGGCTTCTTCCTTGGTTGAAGAGTCCACTTAGTTTAGTTCATAGTTGGTTTATCCAGATGATGGTTCTTTAAATTGAGTTATAATCCACTTTGCTTCTGGGAGTTAGAAGTTGGTACGTCCGCCTACTCCGTCACCATCTTGCTTCCCCTGATTACTTTCTTATATGTGCCTTGGCCCCACCGCTCCAGTCAGTCAAGTGCCCCCTTGCTCAAGCCCGTAAACTAGGACTCAAGCTGGTGAGCCTGTGCTTTGAACGTGGGTCCACTGTGTCCCAGGCTGACGCTCTATCCACTGTGCCACCACCCGCCGTGATGCTTACTTCCAGAATCTGTATCTTATTTTTGCATTTATTAATGTGTCTTGGTATTATTTTATTAGCTCTTTTTAATTTTAATGTTTGTATCTATAATATACAAATAATTATAATAAATGAAAATTTATTAAAACAATATGAGCTCTAAAAGCTGGGTAGTAATTATAATTATTATATATATTGATACTCTAAAGAATTTCAAGATCTTAGTTAAAATTTTATGTATAGCTATATTAATACTATAGCTATCCTTTTATATGCGGTATTTTCATAAGATACATTAAAAATAATTTTGTAACCTATAAAACATTTATTCACTCAGACACATTCACAAACACCATCCAAATTCTACTAGCTAAGGTTTCAAAGAATTATATAATAAAGTTTTAGAAGCTATTTAACTCTATTTTGGTATTCTCACTTCTGAAGGTCTCCTCTGCTTCCCAGAGTGGAAAACTTTTGGAGAGGTGACAACACAGGAACATTTATTTTTTCCTTTGCACTTGGAATATAATTCTTTGAGAGGTATAAAAGCATAAAAAGAAAACTTTAGAATAATTTGGATTTTTCCAATAACTCCTTGTGAAAAAATAATAAATATATTATTTATCAACAAGGGAAATGCATTGACTTTGAGGATGAAATTCAGAATATCTTCAAATTCTGAGGTTAATTTTCTATTAGGACCTTAAGATGAATAAAGCTTCAAAAACAGTGATATTATTAAAAACACAACAATTAATGTGAAGCTTTTAATAACATTATTTTTATTACTTTTCATTTTGTTTCAACCTTTACCTTTCTTTTATAAATATGGATTATATTGGTGACTCATTCAATATTATTATTTACCATTAGTGGGATTTGAATGAAGAATATTATATATATATATATATATATATATATTTTGCTGAAGAACAAATGAAAAAAAGTAGAAAATATTTTTTTGTTTGGATCTAAAACTAGGGATCTTGAATTTAGATATACAAGAGCAAATATTTTTAAATAGAAACAGAAAATATATAAAATAAAACAAAACTGGTTTAACTTGTTAGATGAAGCATAAAGTTTCAAGTATAAGCAATAATTTACTTGAAAACTTTAATCAGCAATTATAATTTATTTCTCAGTGTTCTTTTTGAACATTGTACAAGTGTGAACAATAAATAAACAGAGATAGTTAGCATAAAGGTAATTATTTATGATTTGGGTTATTATTTGATATAAAAATTAATGATTAGATAAAAGTTCTTATGAAGTTGTTTCTCTATTTGTTAATAGGCAAAGTAGCTGGAGGTGAGATAGTCAAATATAAATACATGCTGATGAGAGAGAGAAGGAATGATAAACATAGAAATTTTCATGAAGGAAACACGTGCTATATGTTTACTTGATAGGACAGTCTAACAGATTGGTAATAATGGTCAAAGATATTCAAATAACCTAAACACTGAAAAATATATTTGTGTAATAAGCCATAGATCAGTGCTATACATATACATTTGTGAGTTTTATGTGTATAGTTTGTAGTCACAAAGTATCTTTGTACAATAGGAGATAAATAGTATCCTGAGATAAATGCTTCTACAGATGAAAAGTGTAGAAGAGCTCTGGAGGATGTTCTCATAGAAGTAGAAGTGTGGTAGCCTCTAATGAGCTACTCAGTTATTTCACAAGCTCATTTGGCCAGAACTGTTCACACACTAGAATTTTAACAATAATTTACATTAATTTCTTTTTAAATAGAAAATTTTCATCATATATTTGTATAACTGACTGAACTTTAATATCTCCTTATGCTTTAAAACTTTATTAAAACATGGAAAAAGGAAATATGCAATTAATATATAATCATCTTGCTTTTTTCAGTATCCTGTTGAGAACCAGATGATAAATCATCATACATAGTCATTTCTTTATCAGTACAAAATATCATCTATTACTAACATTAACAGTTCATTCATTAGTCATAACAGCAGTGTTCTCATTTAAAGTGATCAATTACTAGTGATTTCAAAATTCAGAAACTCTGTGTTTCCTCTAATTATTAAGAAAGAGATTACATTCTGATGAAACACCATGCACAAGTATAAATTTAGGACTGCTTTCAAAATAAATGTTTCTAAAGTAATTTGCTATTTAAATGCTAATATCATAACAGGACAAATTTAAATATTGTTTTACGGTTTTCTACTTATATGCCTACCTTTTATAGACATATACTTAAATAAACTTTTATTTAGTAATTCTGTATCAAATTAGAAATATCAAGATTTCAAAAGCAAAACAAATGCTTGGTTAAGATAAGCATTTTAATTACTTTAGTAAGAAATGCATAATAGACTTTATATATTTTTATTTAACCTCATAGTATTTTTTTTTTAAGAATAATACAGTTGGAAAAAAGTTTTGTTTTTTTCTTTATATTATCTTCTTATATCAAACATCTGGAAAATAGCACTGTAAGATTTATTTAGAACAGACTATCTTTTGTTCCTCTGTTGTTATCAGTGTCAAATATATTACATTAAACAAATGAATTCTCAAGTGATTTCTGTAGAGCTGAGCACGTTTGCATTCAGAAAACATGTTTTGGGTGCCAATACATGGAAGACACTGAAGAAATTGAGATGAGAAGATATAACCCAAGCTCTCTAGATCTGCCAGCTAATTGGTATGGAAGTTCAGATTTAAGCCATAGAACTTTTGGGATCATTCATTTCTTAAACCAGGTTACCTTTCAATTTGTTTTCAATTGTCTGCTTCCCTTCCCTATTTTAAATTCTTAGCCAGTTTATTCAAAATTTTAGTTTTAGCTACCACTTATTTTAAGATGACTCTACATCCTTCCAATCTTACTTTTTCTAAAATTAGGTAATAAACATTATGAAATAAGTACAGTGCTGAGACACAATTTATTTCTCTCTATTTTCACTACCAAAAATATTTTAACTCAATGAACCTTAAATTTTGCCTAATACTTCAACACAAAAATATATTTTACCGATTTAATATTATTCTGCATTTCAACACTCTATCCAATGATGAAAACACCCACAGCCCACTTTTCCCCAAAGAATAGTCTGTAAACTTTTGTGAACTTGAACTTTTATACACAAAAAACCTACTAAGCAGGGTTGAGGCGTACCTTTTCACAGGTCTTTGAGGATTATTCTCTAATAATAATTGTTGCTGAATTCTAAAGGAAATATTTACATCGGGAAATTAATGTGTCCTTAAGAAGAACTGGATAGTTATCACATATTTCATGTTGCTTTTGATGATATATTTAGCAGCTTCTGGACATGTCTTAATACCATTATGAAATGTTAAATAGGTATTAACTTCAAAGAATAGTTGTTAATCTTATAATGAACACTGATCTTTTCTAGTGATATGGTAAAATTTTGAAGTGCAGAAAGTAATTTAAGCAATTTTGCTTAAAAGTTATGTGAGTATTTACAACTTAAACTTGAAGGATAGAAAATGATAGACCAGGCATAGAAAGTGGACATTGGAGAAATATTCTTGATTTGTTCTTTACAGATGCTATGTTACTGCATTCTCATAAGACTTTTTTATATGTTAATATATTCTCTAGGCTTCACAGATGAGAAAAACCAAGTGTCATTAATAGTAAGCAATTTCTTCAAGATCACACAACTAGTGAATATAAAAATTTGAATGAAAACCAAGGTCGGCCTTACTCTTTAAAATAAACCACTGCTAAAAAAGCAGAGATGAAAGTCTAAACATTGCCTGCTTGTGTTTTAGGTTTATTTATTTATTTATTTTTATGGGGAAATCTTTCACAAAGACACAATGAGCACCAGAACCTCATGACAATTATTCATGGGGAAGGCATAAGTAAAAGTAAAGAGACCAAGTAGTAAATATGCTGTTATGTTAACAAGTTCTCTTTTTCAAAGATGTAATTGATATTTTTACCTTATCAAAACAAATAAAACGACTAATCTAAGACATTTCATGGACACCTTCTCTTTATACCTGGCCAATTGTCAGAATTTACCATTGTTCTTGAGTTTTACTTAAGGATGTTAATTAGCAAAGTGTTTACACCGAATGAGGTGGCTGCTTTTCTCTCCTAATTAGAGTCTGAAAAGATGAATTTATCCTGAATGTATAAAGTAAAAACCAAGTGGAAAGTTTTCTGTTCAAATTTTAGTTAGGAAAAGTTTTCAGGTTACTTCAACCTTCTTATTATAAGAGGTTGTGTATAATAAGTGTTTGGATTTTTTACATTTAATCTTATATTACATAAAATTTGTTTCCAATAAATTTCTGCACCTGTAATTTGATTTTCTGTGTATAAGGGATGCAATTACTTAGTACATGATCCTTTTCAAACTAAGACTGAACATTTTATCCCAACATGAGCCAGTTAATATTATGAAGAGCATATCTTTGACCAGAGATATCACTTTTAATGCTTCTTAACAGTTAGACTCACAGAGGACTAGATTAAATGGTAGTGGATGAAGAAGTTCCATCTATTATGAGAAAGACATCTCAAATTTTAAGTAACATTGACAGTGAAGGAACAGAAAAATATTCACAAAGAGATGTTACACAAAGTGTGTTTTTCAATATGGTTATAATAAAAAACATTTGACTTTCTCACAGTGAATCTAGAGAGTGAGTTTAAAGAGTGTTTAAGGCTGTTCAGTGAATTAAGTGTATAATTTTTTTAATCCCAAAAAGTAAGAGATAATCTTATTTTTCACCTGTCAGTTTTAATACATGAGGAGGTTTCAACTGGCTCATTCTTTCCTTCTAAAGTTTCAAAATACTTTTAAGAGAAAGCTTTTATGGTAATTGCAGTATGAGATAACCTTTTTCACATAAATAAGATTTCCACTGAAACATATTTTCTTAATCAAATGGGAACTATTCCAAATGTATCAGTAAATTTTTGCAATCCTGCACTTTTAAATTAGATTTTCTTTTGGCTCCAGTTTTCTCTTGTATATTCATACAGTTTCAGTAAGAAGTATTATTTCCACAGTTGCACTTCCAGGATATAATGTTGCTTGCTGAAACATATATGAGAAACTATCATCTTCCTAAACCTCACTCTTTCCCTTACATTGTGATTATTAAGTACTACCGCAATTAATTATTTTCAGATATAAGTAGATACTATTTATAAAATCATCTCACCTAATATTCAAAAATTGGTGAAAACATAATAAGTATTAGTTATTTGCTTTTATACACAAAATTAAACACTTTCAAAATTATATAAGTTAAAATATTATTTTATATTAAATGTGAGAATATCAATGATTATGAGACGAAAGGCCAATAACAAAGCTGTGTTGCAATCATATTTTATCACAAAATATTTATTTTATTTACTAGTAAATTATATAAATAAATTAATGAATTAATGATCATATTCATATTAAGTAATCTGTGCTTTACTATTTTAAGAAGTTGAATAATCTATTTTTAAATAATCTGGGTTTTAGTGCCTAAAAAGCTGTCTAACATTTTGGAAAGCAATCATTTATTTATCGAGAAATATTATAATTTCATTATCTCTTACATACATGTTCTATTAAACTTGGTGAAGTATTAATTTGGTAATCCTTTTTTACTTTTGATGAATGAAAGAATTATGTTGTTTTTTTAGCACTTAAAGAAAAGTCTAGAACCTGCTAACTTAAAATGCAATAAACAATAAATACTGGAACTTACAAAACTCAATACAAGTGCTATTTGCAAACAACATGTGTTCTAAAATAAGTAAAATATGTAATAGAAAATTGTTTTATGAAAATGCTTATGAGAAAACCTTAAGAAATAAGGTACTACTTCTACATTCATCACTAAATAGCTTTTTATAAATGACAAAATAATTATTGTGTTTCCTTTACCCCTGGGCTAGCTAATTGAAGAATACCTGATGAATAGCATTATATTATTTACATATGCATTACATTTTAAAATGACAAAAATCATTATTTTTATTTATTTATAGGCAAGCTTACTGTACCTTTTGAAAACAATCAAAAGCTGCTGGGTATAGGAATGTCCCTGCTATGAGTATATCTAACATATGTGCATATTCATGAAACCGACCAGGATTCTGAGTTTTTGTTGATAATCTGTCAGTTGTAATTCTATTGTATCTCCTCATGGTTTATCCAATATTATAGGACTTGAAGTATTTTAAGTTATTAATGTAAAGATTTTGAGTCCTATTCTAAAAGGTGCATTCTTTAATGAGAAAGATATTTATTTCTTTATTTTATAACTTTTTAAATTAATTTTAATTTATTGTGTTTACATGGATTCAAGTGACCCACTGAATATAACTCCCTCACCCCCCACCACTGTGTCCTTTTATATGCCCCCTATGCCCCCTTCCCCCTCCTTCTCTCCCTCCCCCCTTCCGTCTAGGATTTGCTGTGCTGTTATCTATATCTCTGTGTTATGTATATATAATTTCACTAAACCTTTTACCTTCTCTGAACCCATCCCCTTTCCCTCTGACTGCTGTCCCTCTGGTCCCTGTGTCCTGGCCTCTGCCTCTATTCAGTTCCTCAGTTCACTTTGTTCATTAGATTCCACATATAAGTGAGATCATATGATATTTTTCTTTCTCTGCCTGGCTTATATTTCTTCTTTATATTCTCTATACCTGCTCAACATCCTGTACTTAATAAATATTGGATGAAAGAGTGGACTGAATGAATAAATTAGAACTCGTTGACAATGTTATAAATTACTACTTTGGAATGTCATAATGGTTTTTTTTTTTAAAGAAAAAGAAAAGACTTTAAAACATCCTATAAGCATCATAATTGCAAGTTTGATGACCTGACTACATGTTGGGGACCAAATAAATAAACAGGGTATTTTTGCAATCTGGTCAGAGGTGCTGGGCCCAAACCCCACCTTATTTTCCTAATTAACAAAGAGCTACACCTGATTCTCATTTGTTTCACCCATGTTCTCTGGAGGAGGCTGGAAGCTGGTTTTTTATTAGTGTAAAGTAGATTTGGATGCTATGGTGGGGGCTGTCTTTGAGTTACCTTGGAAACTTAATTGAATTGCTGATGGACCACATTTTTTCTATGAATAAAAGTGGATGTGTTTCGGGGAGCAAGGAGGTTACGGCTAAAGAACAGTATAGAGTGATTGCCGTGGCATCCTCCCAAACCCGTGTGTGTGTGTGTGTGTGTGTGTGTGTGTGTGTGTATAATTTTTAAGTCCCTAACTATCATTTATTTCAATTCCATGCCTTTCCCATTTGGGATCTCAGTATATACTTGTCGCAGCTGGACTACGACAATTGGCGCCCATACATGTGGCCATTGAAAAAGGGAAAGAGGAGAGGTAATGGAACTCCCCAAGTGTGCACACAAAGTATAAAGCTTCTGGAGAGTAAAGCTTTTAAGTAGAATTTGGGGACAGAGTATAATAATAAAGTCACACAAAGTAAGTATAAAGCTTTTAGAGAGTAAAGCTTTTAAGTAGAGTTTGGTGAGAAATTATAATAAATAATTTGAGAGCAAATAAATATGGGAATGCTAGGTTAAAAAATTAGGCACCTTTTTTTGTGGAAATGTTTCCATATGAGGACGAATTGTTGCCTGAAGAGTATCAGGGTGAGTTGGAAGCAGAGAGATGTGAATTTGGGAACAACTTGGAGTCAATCTAAGGATGACTCTCGGAATAAAAATTTCATGGCTATGGCTGCCTTAACTGCCGCCCTCGGCTCCTTCCTACATTCAATCCTCTGCTCCTTCATACCCTTATTGGGTAATTCCACAGTATATAGCTCAAAATCTGGGAAATCCCCACTCTAACAATCTATAGACCAAGCTCGAAATATAGGGGAAACAATTAATGGCTTTACCTGTTTTCCTATTGTAGAAAGACAGGACAATAAGGGGAAACTAGTGCAAGAGCATGAACCTATACCATTTAAAACTCCGAAAGAACTCAAACTTGCTTGTGCTCAGTATGGGCCTGCTGCCCCTTTTACACTTGGTTTATTAGATACTATTAGTGCAAAGGCTGTACCGCCAAATGACTAGAAGGTGATTGCTCATGCCTGTCTCTCAGGGGGTGATTATTTGCTATGGAAATTAGACTTTTATGAAAAGGCCATGAAGCAGGATGAGAAAAATCAGCAAGAGGAGGTTGTTTTTACTGTAGATATGTTAACTGGAGAAGAACAATATGCCCATATGGCAAAACAACTAGATGATCAACTATTTATAATATAAATAATCAGATAGCCACAAAGGCATGAAAATGCCTGCCTACTTCAGGGGCCAAAAACGAAAGAATTTGGAAAAATTAGACAAGGCGCAGATGAGCCATTTCAAGAATCTGTTTCACGGCTATTTCAAGCAGCCGAAAGAATAATAAAGGGTAAAAATGTAGGGAAAATTTTAATAAAGCAATTAGCATGTAAAAAGGCTAAATTGGCTTGTCAGGCTGCACTTCGGCCTCACCACAAGAAGGGAGATATAAAGGATTATATTAGAATATGTGCTGATATTAGGACTTCATACGTGCAAGTTCTTGCTTTTGCCACAGCCCTTAAGGTGAGGATTCCAAGAATTTTTGATGAAAGGCAGGACAAATGAAAGAAAGAAGGTCAGGGAAATACTTCTGCCTGTGAATATTGTTTCCAATGCGGTGGCTGGGTTGGGCCCAGACTGGCGGAGGCTGCAGCCAAGGGAAGGTAAACCAGGAAGGTAAATGGGGAAGCATTCCCCATCGTGGTAAACTAGGTCTGACACTGGGCTGGGATTGAGATGGAGTCTTTCAGCAGCCCACGACTTGGCATGATTAGTCTAGGCTGCCAGTTGCAACAGCTATTAGAATTTGAGTTTTAGTAAATAAAAAGACATGAGTTTGGGAAAGTTACAGCTTTTTCTCATTTTTCTCTAACTTTCTCTAAACTATCATTTTATTTCTTTCCTATTCTATGCCTGGAAAGAGGGTGAAGGGGGAGCCTGTTTGGATATGCCTAAACAAAAATCTCACATGGCCGACTTGAGATTTTTCAAGAGAGATTTCTGTTTGGATTTATCCTTGACACATTCCTATTAAAATAGCCCTACATCGTAAGGTCTAGCAGGCCACATTCTAATCTCTAAATTCCTGGGTTTCAGTCTTGATTTGTGTAATTGTATGTGAAGTCTTTGTTTAATCTCTAAATGTGTCTGTCTTCGAGGTCTGAATTACGTTCTTGCATGCAAATATTGGAAATGTCAGCTCTAATATTGTAAAAATAAAATATCATCCCTACAAATTTAAAAATTTATTTTGGAACAAGTAAAACATGCTCATTGAAATTTGGATGAAGTGAAGTGTGGATCCTGGGGACTTCCTAATTTGGCCAAACTGCTCCAAGCTAAAGTTGCTGCAGCTGCAAAGCTTGAGGTAGGGTGGATTTGCTTAACAAAGGTGAAATTTTTTTTTTTTTACTCTTTAAATTGCCTGTTAATTAATGAGTTAGAAATGTTTTGATAAGCATGGGAATATTATTTGAAAATGCATTTACTATATTTTGGTCATATCCTGGAACTCCTGCATATCTATTTACTTTAAAAAATTTCTTTTAAATACTGATGTACAGAAGACGCCAAACCTCTTTCTTTTGCAAACTTCTACTCTCTTGTATTTGATTCAGCTAATAACACTATTTTGACTTTTTCTAAATAGTAGGCAGATGTGAACCTTCAAAACCCTCAGCAAGATCTTCTGAGCATGGCTTTTAAGGTCTGTAATGACCAAGAGGAAAAGATAAGGCAGACAAAGCCCAAAAGAGATCAGGAAAAATATCAGCTATTGGCATACACCCTTAAAGGTTCCAACACCCCAAAGGGGCCTCATAGAACTCATAATGGCCCTACTTCAAGAGTAGAAAGGAAGGTCATTGAGCTAAAGCCTACAAGGTGTGTCTGCCCCTACCAGGGACATATCTTTGCTGTGAAAAAAAGGAACGCTGGAAGGTAATCTGCCCACTCACTCCTATAAGGGACGGTTTAGGGTTTAGTCTCTTCCAGCCCTGCTCTAGCAACCTGTGACATAACCTTGCCCAGCCTCCTGGGACTTGCCATTGAAGGCTAAAGGTGCCCAGGGCTGTTGGCCCCATCTCACCTCACTGTGGACAAGCCTAGGGTATTTCTTCCAAGTAGCAGGTAAACTGATCTCGTTTCTTGTGGAAATGAGGGCCACTTCCTATGCCTTACCTGAATACTTGGATTTTTATTCATCCCTCAAAGATCTCTGTGAGTGTTGATAGTCTTTATTTTCTGCTGCTTTGTTTAATATATAATGTTTTCTTTATTCCTCCTGCCTTAATGCCCATGCCAATTTTAGGCTGGGTTCTGCTCCTAATTTAGATGAATTTACTTCTGCCACCGAACATAGTATACCCCAAGGTTTTCTTCACCACACTACGGCTGCAGAACTCCAGGAAAAGGAATCCTGGGTTCATCACTCCAGTTTAAAGAAAATGAAAGCTCCATTTCCATATGTGTTCCAGATGGCTTTACCATCTCTATCATTATCAGCTAGTAGCAGTGGTCATTGGGACTTGGACTCTAGCTGCAAAGTGTGGAAATGTGACCACAACTCCAGGTCCTTGTGGACTTTTTCTAAATGTTTGTGACTCCTGCTCTTTGGGACAGTTCTCAGACTGAAGTGAGGTTGGGTTACATTTACAAATAATATGAAGCGATGATGGTGCCAACATGAACTGATGAAATTACAATAACATGTTAAAGACATTTAAGACTAAGAATTTTATATAGATCCTGTTGTATTAGTTAAAACTTTGCTCGATAATCTAATCACTTAATTGTATTAGGACACTTGTTATAGTATATGTAAGCATTGGCTTTTTTTTTTTTTTTAACAGGGACAGAGAGGGAGTCAGAGAGAGAGATAGACAGGGACAGACAGACAGGAACAAAGAGAAATGAGAAACATCAATCATCAGTTTTTCATTGTGACTCCTTAGTTGTTCATTGATTGCTTTCTTACATGTGCCTTGACCGTGGGCCTTCAGAAGACTGAGCAACCCCTTGCTTGAGCCAGTGACCTTGGGTCCAAGCTGGTGAACTTTTGCTCAAGCCAGATGGGCCCACGCTCAAGTAGGCGACGTCAAGGTCTCGAACCTGTGTCTCCCGCATCCTAGTCCAATGATCTATTCACTACACCTCTGCCTAGTCAGGCAACATTGGCTATTTCAATTCTGTTGTTTATTTTATATTTTTCCAGTCTATCTCCAAATCGGAACATGAAATTCAGATGAGTATGAATCACAGCACACAAATTGAAGTTTAAAAAAATAAAAATAAAAGGGGGATATGTTGGGGACTGAATAGTAATTCCCTAAATCCATTTAAAAACATTTTGCATGTGCATTTCTATGTATGTTTCCAACATCAATAGATTCAATATCTATTGTTTTTTTTCTTAGCTCAACAAGTATCAAATATTTAGCAAAAAATAAGCATTTGATTCTCTAAAAATGACAAGTAGGGTATAGGGTAGGACATCTGTGAAATGGAAACACTTGTAGTTAGAAGAGTAAAAACCTGTCTCCATAGAATAATTTTAGCACATAAATATCTTGGTCACATTCACTAGAATAGAAACTGGATTTAATTAAAGAGCTGACATTTCACGGAATGATTGCAAAATCACACATATAAACCAAAAAAATAGCTACAAAAGTACATGATAGGGGAAAAAATACAAATAATCTCATGTGAGAGACAGATCTGAGATTTTTAAGAAGTCAATATAAAGAAGCAATGAGCAGTGACTTTCCCAGATACTAATACAATGGTAAGAAACATGGATGTATATATAAAATACAGGGATAAAATATGTTTTATCATTGTATGTGATATGTTTAAGTTATTGTAGTTTCTAAAAACTATAATTTTCCTCTATATATTTTTAAACTTTTTGGTAAAATAATCTGGTTACTTCTATGATATTATTGTTTTTTTATCGCATTTAACAAAAACAAACTCATTAATGGTAGATCGATCGCAACAGACAACTTTTTTTCTGTTTAGCTATTAAAATTGTGATGTAATATGATGAATTTTCAAATGTAATTTTGCATTTTTTTCAAAAGTGCTTATTTCACCACTGCCATAAATTACCTTTCTTTTAAAAATTTTTCTGACTCTTTGAAATATAAATTATATTTGACTTAGCTTTTATCTTTTTTTATCTTAAATGAGAAGCAGGGAGGTAGAGAAAGAAACTCCCACATGTACCCCAACCGGGATCCAACCAGCAAGCTCTTTATGGGGCAATGCTCTGCCCATCTGAGGTTGTTGCTCTGTAGTTCAGCAAACAAGCTATTTTATCACCTCAGGTGAGGCCATGGAGCCATTCTCAGTGCACATGGCCAACTTGTTTTATCTGAGCCATTACTGAGGGAGGGGAAGAGAGAGAGAAGGTAAAGGAGGAGGAATGGAAAAGCAGATGGTCACTAATCCTGTGTGCCTTGACCAAGAATTGAACTCAAGATATAAATGCATAATTCAAGGGTTTTTTTTCTTTTAAAACTTTATTTCTTTATTTATTTATTACAGGGACAGAGTCAGAGAGAGGGATAGATAGGGACAGACAGACATGAATGGAGAGAGATGAGAAGCATCAATCATTAGTTTTTCATTGCTGTTGAGACACCTTAGTTGTTCTTTGATTGCTTTCTCACATGTGCCTTGACCACGGGCCTTCAGCAGACTGAGTAACCCCTTGGCTGGAGCCAGCAACCTTGGGTCCAAACTGGTGAGCTTTTGCTCAAGCCAGATGGACCTGCGCTCAAGCTGGCGACCTCGGGGTCTCGAACCTGGTCTTCCGCATCCCAGTCCGACGCTCTATCTACTGCGCCACCGCCTGGTCAGGCCATAATTCAAGTTTTAATAGGAATTTTATATTCCTCTTAGGGCAAATAATTGTTTTATAACACAATATTTAAAATTTTCTCTTTTTATATTTTACAAAGTGAATATGATCTCTGTCTTATTCATTTCAGTCTAATTCAATGAAATAGCATAGACTGGATGGCTTATCAACAACGGAAACTTATTTCTTACATTCTGGTGACTAGGCATTCAGGATCAGGATGCCAGCATGGCTGAGTTTTGGTGAAAGTTCTCCTTCATGTTGTCGACTGACTACTTCTTGTACCCTCATATGGTGGGAAGACTTTTTGCCCTCTTTTCATAAAAGTGCTAAATTCAATCACAAGAATACCAGGCTCATAACATAATTGCCTCCCAAAGGCCCTACTCTCAAATACCATCATATTAGGAATTAGATTTTTACATATGAATTTGCAGGGACACATATTCAGTCCAAAACATACAATATGTTAGATGTTAATATTTGACTATTTTAAATCATCTATTGATGAAAACAGTAAAAATAGATATACATTATAAATATATATTGTCATTATCTTTAAAACTATGATAATTTAGGAATTCAAACTTGCTTAAAATGTCATAAATAGAATACTTATTTTAAAAAATTCTAAGATAAATTTGTATTAAAAATACCTCTCCTAAACTGTCTGAATCAGAAAGGCAGTTAGCAAAATAATTTTATAAGGATAAGGAAAGTGTTTTCTCCTAAATGTTTTTCTATGGTCCTTCCTAAGTCACATCCTGGATCATTCCCAGGTCAGTTGAAAACAAGGCAGCCTCAAAATTGCTGTGACAGTTGGCATAATGCAGGTATCTATTTCTTAGGAGTGCCACACAGCTCAAGTCACAGTATGTGGAGTTCTGCCAGATTCACTAGATGGTTTGGGGTAGAAGGGGTGGCCAAGAGGGAGGAAACAACAATAACAAAACTACTGCCACCATCATTTAGTTCAATTTTTTTATTGAAACTTATTTTTTGATCCATGAATTATTTAGAAGTTCACTTTTTAGTTTCCAAATATTTGGAAATTTTACTTTTAAATTTATTTTATTAAATTCTAAGTGCTTTCCACTGTTAACAAAACATACTCTGTATGTTATTTCAATTATTTTACATTTTTTAAAGATTGGTTTTATTGTGAATTGTGTAGTTTATCTAGTTATATGTTAGTGGGCACTTGAAAATTGTCTTTATTCTGTTGTTTCTTTGTGGTATTCCATAAATCTCAATTAGAACTTATTGATAGATAGTGTTGTTGAATTCTATATCCTTGAATCTAGCAAACTACTGATCTGTTTTCTGTCTCTATAAATTTTCATTTCTAGACATTTTATATAAAAGGAACCATACAATCTGTATTCTTTATTTCTGACTTCCTCCACTTAGCATAACTATGAAATTCATCCACGTTATAATGTATAACAAAATTTAATTGATTTTTTTATCTTCAGTAATATGTAATTATTTTATATTTTTGTTTACAAATTTAATTGTAGGGACATAATTGGACTGTTTTTAGTTTGGAGCGATTATAAATAATGTTGTTATGCATATTCCCAAGCATGTACATTTTCATTTTCTT
This sequence comes from Rhynchonycteris naso, assembly GCA_037038555.1. Lineage (NCBI taxonomy): Eukaryota > Metazoa > Chordata > Mammalia > Chiroptera > Emballonuridae > Rhynchonycteris > Rhynchonycteris naso. The sequence continues at coordinate 40,573,336 of CM072997.1, read as the reverse complement.
GGATAGATTTTAAAGAGTATAAATTCTGAATCACATGATAAATATATGTTTAATTTTTAAAGATATGGCAAACTCTTTTCTAATTGATTCTTGGTTCAACTGCTTACATTTTTACTATCCATATATAATTTCAATTTCTCTACTTTCTTGTTAACACAGTTTATTATCAGTATTTTATTTATAATATATACCAATTCAGTATATATGTAGTAGTACTTCATTGTGACTGGAGTTCACTGTTTCTGAAAAGCTAATAAAATATATTAGATTTCTTTTGTCTATTTAATTCTTTTTTTCTATATATATTTGTATTATTATTGAGTTAAACATTTCTTTGTAAACTAATATTTTATACTTTATAAAATGTTATTTTCAGTATTTTCTCCTACTCTGTAGTTTATTTTTTAAGGTTTTTAAATGCCATATTTTGAAGCAAACACTTTTAATTTTAATAAAATCCAGATTTCTTCTTTTGAAATTTACCTTTGATATTGTATCTGAAAGCTTTTACCCAACCTGACCAGGAGGTAGCTAATTAAATAGAGTGTTGGCCTGAGATGATGATGACCCAGGTTCAAAACCCCATAGCCCCCAGCTTGATTGTGGGCGCACCATTTCATTTGGGGGTTACCTGCTTGAACATGGGATTATAAATATGACCCCCTGGTCACTGTGGCCTTAAGCCAAAAGGTTGCTAGTTTGAACCCAAGGTTGCTGGTTTGAGCAAGGGGTCACTGGCTCAGCTGAAGCTTTCCAGTCAAGACATTTATGAGAAAGCAATCAATGAACAACTAACGTGTCACAACTATGAGTTAATGCATCTCATCGCTCTCCCTTCCTGTCTTCCTCTTCCACTCTATCCTTCTCTCTCTTCTTTTTCCTCACAAATATAAATAGATAAATAAATTAATAAAAGCTTTTGCTTAAACAAGGCTTCTGTTATTTGTTTCCCATGATTTCTTCTTGGATTTTTACAATTTTATCCCTTAAAGTTGGTTATATAATCCATTTAAAGCTAAATTTTGTATATAAAATAATAAAAGTGTCTAAATTAAGTATTATGCAAATGGATATCTAATATTTCCAGAATTGTTTGTTGAAAATACTATCCCTATTTTGTCTTTACACCTTTATCTAAAAATTTTTTTGGAGACTCCCAATTCTCTTTTATTTGATATATGTTCTTATTTTTGTCCAATGTCTTATTATCTTAGTTTCTATAGCTTTATACCTGGCTTGCCCACTTGTGAGTGATACTCTTACCATCTAGGGCAGGGGTCGGTAACCTATGGCTCACGAGCCAGATGTGGCTCTTTTGATGGTTGCATCTGGCTCACAGACAAATCTTTAATTAAAAAATAATAATGTTAAAAATATAAAACATTCTCATGTATTACAATTTATTCATTTCCTATCACTCATGTTCATGGTTGCGGGTGGCTGGAGCCAATCACAGCTGTCTTCAAGGATAACACCAAATTTTTATTAGATAATGCATAACGTACACGGGTCATTGTGAGGTCAGGAAGTAAACTTCCCTTCTTTTAATCAAGTAGTCAGCTAGCTAATTGTAGAAACCCTTTTGATGAAGAATATGGCTAAAAGAAACAACATGAGAAGTATCGTACTTTTCAGTAGAAATAGAAGATGAATTTGCCTTTGCGGAGAGAGCAAGTTCTGCAGTGTGTCTAATATGCAATGATAAAATTGCATTGATATAACAGTCAAATATAAAGCGGCACTTCAACACATGCCATACTATATTTGCACTGAAATGTCCAGCGGAGAACAGCAGAAAAAAAGCATGTCAGGAGCTACTGTGCAGAGTGCAAGCTAGTCAGCAGCAACTCCGTGCTTGGACCCAACAAGGTGACTGAAATTCGGCTAGCTTTGCTGGTGCTTTAACAATTGTGAAAAACAAAAAGCCATCCACACATGGGGAGTATGCCAAAACATTCATGCTTGATGTTGTCAATGAACTTTTTGATAAGTTTTTGGATAAAAACAAGATAATCAAACAAATAAAAGACATGCCTCTGTCGGAAAGGACTGTTCACAATTGTACCATCATGATGGCAAGTCAATAAAGCACCATTCTTTTCTCTTGCTTTGGATGAGTCAACAAACGTAAGCCATTTATCCTAGTTCAGTGTGAGGAAAGTCTTGCTGTTTTGCCTATGAAAGAGACAACAAGAGAAGAGGATTTATTCAAGTCTTTCACTGAGTTTGTTAAAGAAAAATATATGCCAATGGATAAACTTCTTTTGGTGTGTACTGATGGTGCTCCGTGCATGGTGGGGAAAAACAGAGGATTCGTAGTGCTTCTTCGTGAACATGAAAAGAGACCCATCCTAAGTTTTCACTGCATCCTACATCAGGAGGTGCTTTGTGCTCAGATATGTGGCGAGCAGCTTAGTGAGGTGATGTTGCTGGTCATTCGAGTGGTCAACTTTGTTGTTGCCCGAGCTTTAAATGATCGCCAATTTAAAACACTGCTGGATGAAGTTGGGAATAATTATCCTGGTCTGCTTCTGCACAGCAATGTGCATTGGTTGTCAAGAGGGAAGGTGCTCAACCATGTCGCAAAATGGCTTGTATGAGTGAAATCTAGACTTCGCTTGAAATGAAAAACCTTGAGCATCCTGAATTAGCTAACACTGAATGGCTCCTGAAGTACTACTATCTCATGGACATGACTGAACATCTGAACCAGCTCAATGTGAAAATGCAAGGTGTTGGAAATACAGTTTTTTTTCAGTCAACAAGCAGTGTTTGTATTTGAAAACAATCTGAAACTCCTCATCACTGACATTGAAACAGGTCATTTACTACACTTTGAAAAACTGGGACAGTTTAAAGATGCATGCACAGGAAGTGACCCTGCTCAACGTTTTGATCTCCAGCAGCTAGCGGGTTTCACATCTAATTTCCTGCAGTGATTCAAAGCACTCTTTGGCGAAATTTGTGAGCACACTTGTCTTTTTTTTGTTTGTTTTTTGTTTAGTTCTTTTTTTTTGTTTTTGTTTATTTTTATTCATTATAATGGGGTGACACCAATAAATCAGGAAACATATATTCAAAGAAAACATCTCCAGTTTATCTTATCATTTAATTATGTTGCATACCCATCACCCAAAGTCAAGTTGTCCTCTGTCACCTTCTATCTGGTTTTTCCTGTGCCCCTCCCCTCCTCCCTATCTCACCCTCTCCTCCCTTCCCACACCCCGTAACCACCACAGTCTTGTCCATGTCTCATAGTTTCACTTTTATGTCCCACCTATGTATGAAATCATGCTGTTCTCAGTTTTTTTCTGTTTTACTTATTTCACTCCATATAATGTTATCAAGGTCCATCCATTTTGTTGTAAATGATCCAATGTCATCATTTCTTATGGCTGGGTAGTATTCTATAGTATATATGTACCAAAGCATTTAAATCCACTCGTCTTCTGATGGACACTTGGGCCATTTCCAGATCTTCGCTATTGTGAACAACACTGCCACGAACATGGGGGCGCATTTCTTCTTTTCGAACAGTGCTATGGTGTTCTTAGGGTATATTCCTAAAAGTGGGATAGCTGGGTCAAAAGGCAGTTCAATTTTTAATTTTTTTGGGAATCTCCATACGGTTACATAGGCAGCAAGCTCTCCGATATCTGTAGCAGCAATATATTTGCCGATTTATCTCCACGGGCAAATGAAATAAAAGGCAAGATGAACAAATGGGACTATATCAAACTAAAAAGTTTTTGCACAGCTAAATATAATAAGAACAAAATAAAAAGACAAACCACACAATGGTTTGGTTCCCGGAGCCTCCATCAGAGATTTTGAGCTATAAGCTGCTGATCTGAAGGCCTCAGACATATGGGTGAATAAGTTCAAGTCAGTGAATGAAGATTTGGAAAGACTTGCACGACAGCAAGCAGAGTTGGTGAGCAAACACAAGTGGGGAGAAATGAAAAAACTTCAACTGGTGGACCAGCTGATTATCAAAACTTGGAACGAGCTTCCCGTCACATACCACACACTGCAGCGTGTTAGTATTGCTGTACTGATAATGTTTGGCTCTATGTATACATGTGAGCAGTCTTTCTGACATCTAAAGAACATTGAGACCAACCTACAATCACTTTTAACGGATGGAAGTCTCAACGCCTGCATGAAGCTTAACCTCACCAAGTATCAACCAGATTACAAAGCCATCAGCAATACCATGCAGCACCAGAAGTCGTATTAATGGTAGAGATTACTTTATTCATCATTGGTTAGTAACAGCATAACAACATTATTAAAAAGAATTCAGAGACTTATTGTACTTTAAAAGTGTTGGTCTTACATAAATGTACACAATTACTTGTATTTAGCGTTAAACATATTGTATTGTTCTCACGGAATTACATTTTAAAATATGTGGTGTTCATAGCTCTCTCAGCCAAAAAGGTTCCTGCCCCTGATCTAGGGGATTGCTCCATTGTAACTGGAGCCATTCTAGCACCTGAGGCGGAGTCCATGGAGCCATTCTCAGTGCCTTTGGCCAACTTGCTCCAATTGAACCATGGCTGCAGGTGGGTTAGAAAGGAAAAGAGAAGCAAAAGGGGGTGGTGTAGAGAGATAGATAGGTGCTTCTCTTGTGTACCCTGACTGGAAATTGAATCCAGGACATCTACTAGCAGAACTAATGCTCTACCTACCACAGAGCCAATTGAACAGGGACAGTTATATTTTATTTTTATTGTCAAATATGTGTACTTTTGATGCTCATTGCCTTTACACTTTTATTTTCAGATTGATTGTTGTAAGTATACAGAAATAAAATTGATATTTTTACATATCCAGTTAGCTTTGAAAACTTCAGTATTAGTTCTATCAGTTGTGGTTTTCTTGAAGTTTTCTACATATACAATACTACTTTGTGAAAACAAATATAACTTTTTTAAACTTTTTCTATTATCATATTAAATTAGTCAGCATAAAGTTGCTCATAGTAATACTTTATTATCCTTTTAATTTTTATAAGGCCTATAGAGTTGTTTCTTCTTTTATTTTTGATAATATTAATGTGTCATGTTTATATTTATAATTAGTTTTGCTGAAGGTTTATTGATTTTATTAATCTTTTTGAGAACCAAACTTTACTTTTGTTGATTTCTTTTTTTCAATTTCATTAAGTTCCATATGAATTCTTATCTTTTTATTTTTTTCTGCTTTTTTTTGTACATAATTTACACTTTTTTTTTTTAGTTTTCTAAGGTGGAAACTTAGATTGCTATTTTTAAATGTTTTTTTTTCTAGAGTATGCATTTATTGTTTTAAATTTCCCTCTAAATACTCTTTTTGCTGCATCTTACAACTAAAAGATTATAATTTCTCTTGAGATTTTAAATTAATTTCATGGAGGTCTGAAAGCAAACACTAAACATTTTTTATTATTTTAACATTTTTAGAGTGTTATATGTCCCAGAATGTGATTGATCTTAGTAAATATTCCAGTGAATTTGAAAAGAATGTGTATTCTGCTGTTGGTGGATTAAGTAGTCTATGGAGGCTAATTGTATTGGGTTAATTGATAGTTTTTAAATGATGGAGTTCCAGGAGTCTATTACAGATATTCTGCCTGTCAACCCTGCTTACTTCTGATAAAGAGCTGTTAATGTTGTCAACTATGATAGCAGCTTCATTTGTTTCTTTACGTAGTACTGTTAGTTTTTTACCTCACATAGTTTGATGTTCTAATATTAGGCATATACACTTTAAGGATTGTTTTGTCATCTTAGAACAAAATAATTGGAAAACAAGTGTGTTATAAATATTTTAAATCCTTATATATACCTTTTGGTGGCATTAATGATAATAACTGAAGTTTCACCTTGAAAATTATTAATTTAGCTAACCTAGTGGAGTAAATGAAGTAAATAGTTTCCAAATTGTAATCTTCCGAAGACTATGTTGAGGAAATATTTAAAAAGGTCCTTTCTGGCCCTGACCAGTGGCTCAGTGTTAGAGAGTCGGCCTGGCATGTGAAAGTCCCGGGTTCTATTTTTGGCCAAGACACACAGAAGTAGTGCCCATCTGCTGCTCCGCCCTTCTCCCCGACCTCCCTTTCTCTCTATTTTTCTCTTACCCTCCCACTACCAAGGCTCCATTTGAGCAAAGTTGGCATGAAAATTGAGGATGGCTGCATAACCACACATCAGGGGTTAGAATGACTTAAGTTGCAAAAGAGCAGCAACCAAAATGGGCAGAGCATCACCCCTAGTGGGCATACCGGGTGGATTCCAGTTGGGCACATGCGGAAGTCTTTCTGTCTACCTTCCCGCTTCTCACTTCAGAAAGAAAATAAATAAAAAAAAAAATAAATATATAAAAACGTCCTTCATGGGAAAAGTGTTTTTACAGGCCACTATGGCCAGTAAGTACAAATGCTCAACCTTTTTGTCATTCAATGCCTTCTTCCTTAAGCCACACGGCATGCTAACATAAAAGTTTTAAGATGTTTTGCAGTAATACAGACTATATAACTATAAATTTTATTTCAAAAAAGCTTGAAAAAATATAAACTTTATTCAATAGTTCACCAAATTAGAACATGCTTATTGGTATTTCACTAGCAAAATTCTTAATATCTCAAGAAATTAAGGGGTATGATTCAACATATAATATACTAATAAATATAAAAGATTTTAAATCATCTATGTGTGGATCATTATTCAAATTCACCCATTATTAAGGTTTTTAAATCTTATACTTATTGATATTATTCTGAATGTTCTCATAAGTTGCTATGGCAGAGTACATTATTGTGTTTTATTTACAACAAACAGTAACTATTGGTTTCCTTTTCCCTAGTTCTTACCCATGAAGTGATACAATAGGAGACAAATATTATGCAACACATATGAAGTGTGTATTGATGGTGAGGAACTCTGAACACAGTTAATCTGAACACATATTTACATCTTATATTATTTCCACCTAGAAAGAGTCTCTTTGGAAATAAAATGGAAAAGATACTAGCTTCTTACTCTCATGGAATATAAATAAAACTCTTCAAAGAAAATATAAATCAGTCTATTGTCTCCGGATTTACAACCCAAAATGTCTTCCATGTCTCAGGTTCCCATCTACCTTGAAATGTAAATATATACCTCAGAAGCTAAATCTCTCTGGAACACTAATTAGTCATGAATTACCTTTCAAAATACTTTTTTTTTTCATCTTGACTCAATTTTCAGTAAAAATTTCTTCAGAATATTCTAACTGCATAAACAGAAATGAACTTCCCTACAGTTTCACACCCACATGTACTAATTAAAGCAAATCTAATTAAAATAAAAATAATGATTTTTTTTCAATATAAGCAACACATAAACAGTAATTTAGTTAATATGGTAACTCAGTATAATTTGTTATTTTAGTTCTTATAAGTGTAAGACAGTGTAATGTTAACAATAATTATGCACATCTAATATCAAAATGTATTGTTGAAAATAATAAGTCATCTAAAATATTACAGCCTTAGAATACTATAATTCCAATTATTGACTTCTAATTTACACCTTATTTGTTACAACAGTGTATATTTTGTGCTCTTCCAAATTACTTAAAATTGTTCTACATAATCAGTGTTTGTTTAGATTTAACCAGATGCTCCTTATTTTTCTTGCTCATTATACCTTTTTGCATCTCAAAACTTCATCTTGTGTGCCTTGTATCTCTTCCCAAACAGTATCTTCAATGAGGTAAAATTCTTTAGCTGTTATTTGAAAAACTCTATTTCATTCTTTTGTAAAAGATTGTTTAATTACATAGCAAGTTTTTGCCATAATTATAGTCTCTAAACAATTCTTAGATATTAGATATTGTCTGGTTGACATTAAGAAATCCACTGTTTATCAAATTTGATATATGTAAGCTTACTTCCTCTTAGCCTGCTCTTTGTTGTTTTTTAGTTTCAATATGGTGTGTACATAAGTGTGGATTTCTTGCAATAGTTTCCTTGGAATTTTCTTGGACATTCTGTATCTGATTATCTTGCCCTTTTTTTCAAATCTGAAATATGCTTAGTTTTTATATTCTAAAAGTGTCATTCATCTATTTTTCTACCATATTCTAAATCACTAATTAAAAAAATACTCTCTCTTTCCTTTTTTACTTTGTTGTACTTATCTTCCATTTTTATAATTATCAATCAAAGACATTAAACTTGAACTTAAGAGTATCCTGATGCTTATTTTTGTATTTCTAAGTACCTTTCACTAGAGGCCAAATATTTTAATCTGTTTTTTTTTAAATGTGCATAATTTGTCTATAAATGTTAAATTTAAGTAGATACAGTCTCTAGAAGTTATTTGGATATAGTATAGATTTTACTTTACACCTTCACTCTTTATTTTTGTATCAATTTATTTGGTATATTTATCATTTTTGTTTTTAATATCTTTTTCTTGATGAAAATTATTAAAATATTTTTATCAGAATCACTAAAAATAAACATCTTTTGACATTTATTATAATACCCATGTACTACGGCCATGAATAAGAGAAATTTTATTTCCTGATCCCTCCTGGTTCTTTATCTAGACATCATTATAAGAAAAGAAAAATTAGAATAAACAAATTAGACAGGTACAAAGTATTAAAATATATTTATTAAATAAATGCATAAATAAGTAGATATAATAAGCCATGTATGTGAACAACAAAACTTTTTAATGAGTTGCAGAAGATAGTGCTATTCATATTTTAAGGAACTTTTCTGGCTCTTCCAATAGAAGTAGACATAAGTCCATTCTTGTATATGCACTCATGTTTACTCATACATGTACAGGAAAACACACATAAATATAGAGATAGACTCCATTTTTGATACCAGTCTTTTGGCCATCTTTTTTTTTATCACAAATTTTATGCCCATTAATTATAAGTATAGATTATCACTGCTCAAGTATGTGTAATCAGTGGCAGAATTCAAATAATTAACAACTGGGTCTTTGCCATCATGACAGTTTTAGGTATATAAAAATGGTATAACAAATGGTAGTTTATTATTTCATGTCTTTAATATTTAAAGAAGAAAAATAAAAGAGGTACACAAAACTAGTCATGTTATAAGAGTTTTAAAGTATTAATGAAAAATATTAAATAATATCTGACAAAGAAAGAGTAAAACTGTTACTTAAGGTATTTTCATATTGCTTCTTGATTGGCATCCTCACTTGCAATTTTCTTCACCTACGGACAGAATAAACATTACTACGGGCACTTAGAATATGCTGTTGCACAGATGAACATTAGAAAGGAGAAAGAAATATAAATTAGTGATTTTCACATTCTGTGGCTGCCCAGGCACCCACCTTAGAGAGAACCCTGATTACAAGTGCCATTTTAGCAACCAGTTTGCCAAATTCAACAAAAAATTAGGTATTGGTTCAGCTAAACTGGTGCAAAACAGCTGAATTCCACCAAGGTGGATTTTTTGTACCATAACGTCCAAAGATAACTCATGTCCAAAGGATAAGTGTTAGAGCATGTTTAAAGTGTTGTTGTCTGTGACCTGAGATATGTGTGTGTGTATATATATGTATGTATGTATGTATATATACATACATATATGTGTGTATGTATATGTAAAAAAAATTAAATTTATTTTAGAAAGATAGTAAAGAAGAGAGACTGAGAGACAGAAACATTGATTTGTTCCTGTATTTACCCTGACCAGAGATCAAACTGGCAACCCCTGTGCTTTGACATAATACTCTAGTCAATGGAGCTATTTGGCCAGGGTTCTAAAGTGAACAAGTAAAAGTTAAAGAGAGTTCTCAAAACAATATTTGCCATACTTTTATATTGTTAGTTTCTACTAAGGTACAGATAGAGCTCTTCCATGGAATATTTACTGTAAGTTTAATTATTTATGGCACAGAAATTAAAACAGAGCCATAGCTAATGACAAGCTTGGCAAAGAAATTATGTCATAGGCAAAAGACACAGTCCATATGTATTTATTTTTTAAATTATTTATTAATTTTTAGAGAGAAAGGATAAGAAAGATGTCCTGATTGGGAATCAAACCAGCAACCATTGAGTATGGGGACAATGCTGTAACCAACCAAGCTATCCAGCCAGAGATATTCATTTAATGTATATTCATTTAAATATATATTCATTTAAAACCTACAGAATCACTTATTTAAATAATCTGTTAGAAAAATGTTGCCACCTTTGTACATAGATTTCCAAAAATATTATCGGTGGGATTATTGTACAATGGGAGAGTCTCATTGTCCTCAAAACAGTTTAATCAGTAGTCCTCTTTTACTGCGCTTGGTGTAACTTTGGAGACTAAGAGAAAAGACCAAATTATAGTACTGGAAATATCATTTATTAGTAAGTGTGTGTTGAAATGAGACAATAATATGGATTTAAAAAAAAATTTAATTTCTTTTTACTTTATTTATTTTAGAGAGGAGACAGAAAGAGAGAGAGAGAGAGAAAGAGGGGAGGAGCATCAACTCCCATATGTGCCTTGACCAGACGAGTGCAGGGTTTTGAACTGGCAACCTCAGTGTTACCAGGTCGACGTTTATCCACTGCGCCACCACAGGTCAGGCCAATATGGACTTATTTTAAGAGATATAGATTAAACAATATTAGGGTTATATATTATATTGTATTATCTACTAAGCACAATAAGTGTACCATTATTGATATTGATGAAAAATGACTGAAACAAAATGTATTTTCAAATGGTATTTATGAACTGATTATTTATTCGGTTCTCATTTTGGACATTTTAGTAAAATAAAGGAAATGCTACTTATTGAACAACAAGCACATTTGCAATGCTTTGGATTGTCATTCTAAACCTAAGCAATAATTTATGTCACTATAATTTTAGTCGGAAAAGGATAGTAATGCTGTCTTTATGTGAACTGGATTACAGTGTATTGTTTATGAAATTATTGAGACCTTACATTCTAACTTTTAACATGTGGTATTTGCACCGACTACATCTTCAGAAGTGGAAAATAAAGTTTACAGGACTTAAGAAGTATAAGATTTTAAATATTTATATTCAGGTTAAGTATAAAATTTTAAATTTTGATTTACAACTTAAATATATCCCCTCTTGGTATAATCCTTCTCTGTTGAAGAAACTTCTACCAAATGCATTTTAGCCTTTCTCCCAAGACTGAGATAATTAGGTCTTTAATTTTATTTGTAGATGGCATAATTTAATTAAAGTAAATAATTTAATTAGATAAAAGTAAAGATTTTATTCTTTGCTATGGGGTTTATATTTCAGTTCAGACACCTCTGTGTTCCACTAGGAAGTTACTTGTGTTTTGGGTTCACTTCTCCATAAGACTTACACACTGAAGCTATCTTATTATGTTATCTATTTCACCAAATGCCTCCTATAAAGTTGTTTATTTAACATAATTTATGGTTAAGTATTAATTACTTTGATAAAATATACTTCCCGCCTGAGCAGTATTATCTAAAAGAAGACATATTATTTTCAGATGCTATATTTAATTTAGGTTTTATTTCTTGGGTAATTCACTAATTCTCTTTTGCTCAAATTTACTTAACTGTAAGCTAAGGGGTGGTGTTAATCAAAATTAGAGGCAGTGTCGAGAACTCTTTATTTGGTTAGTGAAAGATCAGCAGTTAGAGCTTCTCTAATTAATACTTCCCTTTCAAAGGTTTTATTGATTAGGTATTGCTACAACTGTCCTACACATTGACTTTGCACATTTAGGAATTTTCAATATTTGCTTGCAAATAAATTAAATTATAACATACTGAAGAGACACATCAATAAAAGCTCATGGAATACTAAAGACACACACACACACACACACACACACACACACAAATTGTTTTTATCAATTAGTAAACTCTGAAAAAATATCCAAAATAGATTTTATATATTTAATATGAAACAATTTTAAGTAATATTACAAGCATAACAGAAGCTATAAGAAAAAATATATTACCTCGTAATGTCATTTTCAAAGGCAGATTATTTAATGACAAGAAAGTATTGTGACACATTACTATTTGAAGTATTGCCTTAAATGTTAGATGCAATGTATCGTTGTGCTAATGACTCTTTTCCCCTGGAACTTATGAATGTATTAATATATCAAGAAAAATGCATTATATTAAAGAATGTATTAAAAGACTTAAACATAAAATAGAATTACCAATAAATCTATAATTGCTTATTTTATCAATATTTTAAATATTTTATCTAATTAATATGTAAAATAATACATTAGCTAGAACAGTCATTTAATGTGTCTCTTTTAGACATCTATATTTAAATAGAGAAAGTCTGTATCAATCAATAGCTTGCTTAGTCATTTAGCCAAAGTTTCTCTAATTGTTTAGTTGGAATGTATTGTGGTGATTATCTGGTATACAGTTGTCCCTCATCATACTGTTCACTTTCTGTGGTCTCACTGTATCACGGATTTTTTTTATTTTTTATTATTTTTATTTCTTTTTATTTATTCATTTTAGAGAGGAGACACAGAGTGAGAGAGAGAGAGGGGGGGGGGGAGGAGCTAGAAGCAGCAACTCCCATATGTGCCTTGACCAGACCAGTGCAGGATTTTGAACTGGCGACCTCAGTGTTACCAGGTCGACGTTTATCCACTGTGCCAGGTCAGGCATGTATCACGGATTTTTAAATTCTATGTGTCTAATTTTGTATCATAGATTTTTTGTTTTATCGCAAGATTTTGTGGTTTAATTGTATTTTTATATATTTATAATTTTAATAATTTTTGCAGTAAAATAAGCAGAATAAGTGTGGGAAAAGTTAATAAGACTGTGGGGAAGGTTTGTAAAGCCTTAAAATACATATAAATAATAAAATAAATACATGGTTGCTATTTCACGGATTTTTGCCTGTCACAGTGAATTCTGGAATGTAACCCCCGTGATAGACGAGGGGTAATCAAATGTTACACTGAATACTGAGTATTAACAATGTATTTTTTTGGTGTTATCCTTTTATTAACAAGATTATTGTCTTAAAAATTCTGAGCTGTTTTTAATCCTATGTGTTTTTACCTTTTATACTATTCCTTTAGGACTGAGTCTGTATGTACATGAGTGTCTGGATGCCCACTTTTATTTTATTATTTCTTTTGTTAGGATTTAATTGCAGTTGCCCTAGCTAATAACAGTGATTGAGATGTTTACGTAGATTGTCATAGTTAAGTCAATAATACCTTGAACTGAATTCTTTTCTCTTTATCCAAAGTGTCTCAATATTATCATGGAGAGGAGCAAGCCTATCTGTTACAACCAGAAGCAGAAATCAACATTTTTTTTAGTTCATTTTTACTTGCTGCATAAAAATACACTTGTTTCCCATTGAACATATTGCTAATGCATATTTTACATATCAATTAGATAAAATATTTAAAATATTGATAAAATAAGCCATTATAGATTTATTGGTAATTCTATTCTATGTGTAAGTCTTTTAATACATTCTTTTGAATCATATTTACTCCTTAAAATTTATTTATTTTCTATTTTAAATCAATTTTACTCCTTGAAATTTACTTATATTTTATTTTCAAACATAAATTAGCTTTGTTATAAATAGTGTCTTGCCATAATTAAGAAAATGAGTTCTAGAGTTAGAGATCTTAGCCACTCCCTGTTTTTGTAAATTATTTAACTAATCTTAGTTTTCAGATTTTTAGTTGTCTGAGTTAGTAACCACATCAGTCCCCTGACTTTTGGTGAATATTAAATAATCAAATGCATAGAAATTTATTAAGTGTTAAATATATGTTAGCTAGTATCATGTATATATTTTATAATCTTCCCCACTTATTCTATAAAATATAGCTCACAAAGGTCATATTTAACATGATGTTTCTCAGTTGTGTGCTATAACTAATAATTTAGAAAAATAAGAAGTTTTAAAAGAACTCTGAATTGAGAAGCATGACGAACCATTTTATTTTTATTTTATTCTTCTCTTTAAAAACTATTAAGTTCATTTTAATAGTAAAGAATATACTGAGGAATAAAACTGATGACAGTAATGTGACTGTGTTGGGGGTGGAGGGAGATATAGAGAAGATAAATGGTGATCATCTGATCATCAAAGACTGGACTTGGGAGTGTGAACATACAATACAGTGTACAGAGATGTGTTGTAGAATTAGGAACCTACTACTTGTATAATTTTGTTAATCAGCATCACCTCAATAAGTTCAATTTTAAACAAAAAAGAAAAACAAATAAAATGTCATTTTCTCAACATGCCAAAGGACATTTATGAGAAACCACCAACTAGTATTGATTCAAGAGTGAACTACAGAAAGCTGTCCCCTACGAGATAAAGAAGGATGTGTTCTTATACCAGTGCTATTCAATACCATTCTGGAAGTTCAGAAAGAGCAATTAGGCAAGGAATGTGTGCAAATTAGAAGGTCACCCTTTTTAACCAGTATTGTTATTAATACTTATCACTATATAATGAAATTGAAAGGGAAAATAGCGTATTGTAACAATATTTTGTCAAAGGATGCTTAAGGTCTATTTATTGCAATCAAAGTAGAGTTTACTAAGTTTCATAAATTTGCAATGCTTGTTAGGGACAACATAGAAAACAAAAACTTGATTAAAGTTTATTCACGTAACATTGGTACTGTCAACACAAGAAACTTTCAAACCTGTAAAAATTTTTTAAATGAGTTTATTTGAGTCAAACTATTAACAGTTGTCAGGAAACAAAGTCTCAATGGATTGAGAAGATGCTCCAAATAATGATGGTTTCATCATTTATTTTATACATCAGAATCAAAGGGAAAGACAAAAGGGAGTTACGTGAAACATATTGGTGATAAATTTGGGGACTAGGAGAAAGCAAAGTGGGAAATTTTCTGGGATTGGATAAAAAGTAAAACTATATACAGTTTTGTTCTTATGACAGTGATGTAACCCGCATTTTGGTGTAAGTCAAAACACAGACTAACCTAAGTCACTTACCTATCTTGACACAGTTGTAAAATCATAATCTAGAACATATGAACACAAGTAAGTCACAGAAAATGGAAAAGGACATAAATATACTGTAATAAAAAATGAGTGTAAAGGAAATTTCTTACCTTTATTTCTCTGGTTGGCTTGCACATTGTAAGGGACATTGAAAGGTGGGAGAGAGTGACCTATTGGGAAGAGGAAACTGGAGAGGCAGGAGAGAAGGTGCTGGAGATACTGGGTCAGGTGAATCAGGATTGCCTAAGGGACGTGTTAGAGATGCTGGAGATGATTCTACCTGTACTACAGGTGTTTCATCCTGAGAAGCATCTGATGTAGAGGGTACAGGATGTGTTGCAGGCCTCTCTACCTTCTTAACAAATTGTTAGTTTAGTCTGAAAAGTCGATGACTTCTTCTCTTCCAAAATCTGCCTATAACATTTCAAGACATCCATAATGGCTCTGTAGACCTTACAAAATCTAAAATTTGTCATCACTGTACAACGCTAAAGGCATAAGCCAAAACATTCACCTCTGAATTTATTTTTTTAATCATTGAGAGGAGGGCAGGCAGAGACAAACTCCCACATTTGCCCTGGCCAGAATCCAGCTGGCAAGCCACAGTGGGCTATGCTCTGTCCATCTGGGGCACTGCTCTGTTGCTCAGCAACCAAGCTCTTCTCAGTGCCTGATATGGACTCCATGGAACCATCCTCAGCACCCAGGGCCAACTCTTTCAATTGTGCCATGGTTTCAGGTGAGGAAGACAGAGAGAGAGAAGTGAGAAGGAGAGGAGTGGAGATACAGATGAGTGCCTCTTCTGTGTGCCCTGACTGGGAATCAAACATGGGACATCCACATGCTAGGCTGATGTTCTACCATTGAGCTAAGTGGCCAGGGTCAATGTCTCAATTTTAAAAAAATTTTATGCGAGTCAATGTAATAAACTTGAAACAGTATGTCCAAACTGTCCTAATGGAGGACCCGCTCTATACTGAAACCTTTTTTTTTACATAGGCCAGAATAAGACAGTTAAATAGCAAATTATCATAATAATAACAACAGTGAGGTTTGTTGGTTTCTGCTCTGGTGAGATGCCTGCCATGAGCAGGGAGAGGTAGGAAAAGATTATCCACATGTTATCAGGTATGTTACTGTAGATGCAGAAGACAACAGACAGGCTAGAATAAGGTAAGCACTGACCTTTGTTAGAGAAAAATACCTCCCTAAGACATGACTACCCACCATGAACTTTTAGATTCTTTTTTGTATGACAGAGACAGAGAGAGACATAGAGGGGGACAGATAGAGACAAACAGAAAGGAAGAGAGAGAAATGAGAAACAACAATTTTTCGTTGTGGCACTTAAGTTGTTTATTGACTGCTTTCTCATATGTGCCTTAACTGGGGGGGGGGTACAGCAGACCGAGTGACCCCTTGCTCAAGCCAGTGACTTGGGCTCAAGCTGGGGAACCTTCTCAAACCAGATGAATCCCCGCTCAAGCTGGCCACCTTGAGGTTTCACACCTGTTTCCTTTGTGTCCAAGTCCGATGCTCTATCTACTGCACCACTGCCAGATCAGGCTAGTGAGAAAAATTTAATTTCAGATCATCCTGTGTGGTACTTTAAGTCTTTGAATTTGCAAGGAACCCTGCAGGCTTTCCCTTTGCTTGTCAGATTCAGCATGTGACCCCTTTCTGATCCATAGTAGGAAATACTTTATTTTTCTCCCTTTCTCTTTTCCTTTTTTTATCCTTAAAAAGAAATTGAGTTCTTTTTTTCTTAACTAGATATTGTTGTAAAGTACCCATACCTCAGTGGCATGGGTTTACATAGAGACACCAAGTCCAGATGAATTTTGAAGAATTTTATTAAAGGAGAAGATTTATTAAATATGCCAGCCACATATGGCTTACATGGGTAGTCTGGAAACCCAAAGCATGTGTGAGCCCCCTGGGTCCAGTCCTTGCTGCAGGTTATAAACCTTTGTTCACACACACACAGGTTGGTGGTAAAACGAGGAGAGAAATAGGAGATAATTCATTAGCAAGCTTACAGTATTTGTCTATACAACCTATAAAAACATTTCTACACATTAAAACTTATAACACAATAGCAAAAATGTTATTCCACATATTGAACATATTTCTAAATTTTCTAGTGTTCATTTGCCATTCCTTTGTCTAGAGCAGTGGTTCTTAACTTGGGTTCTTCTATCAAACCCTAGGGGTTCGATGAGTCAGTCTCAGGGGTTCGGAGAAGCCTCTGCCATGGAGGCCAGAATAAAGTAATACTGTAATTTGTTGTGAGTTCATGCACTTTGTTGGTTTTGTTCTTTGAGCAAGGTGATGTTCATGCACGGCTCATTTTGTGCACCAGTAAAAAAACATATACCTATGTCTTGAATTTGGAAAAAAAAATCATATTTTATTTATCACTAAAGAAGGGTTCGGTGAATGTGCATATGAAACTGGTGGGTTTGGTACCTCAAAAAGGGTTAAGAACCACTGTTCTAGAGATATATACATTAATTACACGATTTCAGGAGGGGAGGGGTAATTTTCATGGCTCTAGGAGATAAAATGGCTCATCAAATAAGAAAAGCTTTTTTTTTTTCAATCTCTTCCTTCCATCACCTGGCTAGCTACATACCTGCTTCCATACAGATGTGGAGGGAAGAATGGGAATCCAAATCTTTTTTCCTTCTTCATTTACAATACAATGCTATCGGCCATCCTGAGTTGGTGCTAATTCACACAAGTATAGAAATCATATCTACAAGATCTCTCTGAAGGCCTAACGCAAATTAATAAAATGTTCTTTAAGTTTCCTAACTTATTAATATTAATTCTGTAGCCTTTTTGACAACTTACTACCATATGAAGCTCTTCTTTTTTTTTTTTTGAAGCTCTTCTTATAGTCAATACATGTACATCTAATATATGATTTTATACATGCTAAAAATTAATGCAAATATGAACCTCAATTATTTAACTTATCTGTATTTAGAATGTTTCTCTCTGTTGTTATTTTAATGAGAGCTTTGAAAAGTTAGGTTAAATGATAAATCTTTGCGTATTTGTAAAATCATGTGCTTAATATACATTTCCATAAATGGCAGGATGAATTAAAAAGCATATACATGGTAATTTCTTTAATATTAATAACTTATTGCTAAAAAGAGAAATTATAAGCATCGTTCTATCAGTCATGTATATATAGCTATTTCCTAATGCGTCTCCCTACACTGACAAGTATTTTTCTCAAAACTTTCTTGTCCTGACAGATAAAAATGTATTTCTCTGTTTTAATATACAGTTCTATAATGATACATTGGTTTAGAAAATTATTCATTTTTTATTTGTTACTTATTTCTTTCTTTTGTTATTAATTACTTATTCATGTTCTTTTTTTCTTTTTGAGTGTATCTTTTGGTTTCTAAAATTTTCTTGCCCATGAAAATACTGTAGGGTGGTTAGCAATGGGGTGGTCAAGTGGGAAATCAGAGCCCCAGTCTTTGTCTGGAATCACCCATGTGGCCAGGCCCATGGAAACTACACTTCCCATAAACTTTTGGGAGAAAAGCGACTGTCCGTCAGCGAGTGAGATTTCACTATGTCATATTAACTAGACGACCCCGGGAAGGCCCCTTTTAAAAATCTGACGTCATGTGGTCCCTGGCATGAGATTCCTGGCATTCATCTCCCGTTCCAGTGAGACCCGTCTGAGAAACGCTCTGTACCAAATAAAACCTCAATAGTTAATACTTAGTAACTACGCTGATTTTCTTCTTTCTCAGAGGGGAAAATACCTTACATTTTTGGTGTCGAAACCTGGGAGGAGTTTGAAGTCCACAACGGACCACTCCTCTTTTCCCATCTCCTCCGAGGAAGAACCAGGACCCAGGATATCCGATCGACCTTCCACCTCGGCGCTCGGTGTGGTAAGCTCCCTGCCTCCAAACTCCCTCAGGTTCTTTCTGCCGAGGCTCCCTGTCCGAAAACTGAAGCTACGTCAGGGAAGCCTTTTCCATTTGCGTGTGTGTCCTGGAGACGTCCAAGCACATATCCACTTTCCCTATCTGTTCTGTGGCCAGAGTCTGAGTTTTGGGACACCAGTACTCATCTCTTGACCATTCTCCGAGAACTGAGGGGTGAACATGGGGGCAAAGGAATCCAAGCCTGACTCTAAAACACCCCTAGGGTGCCTTATCCAAAACCTTCCAAACATTGACCCGTCCCTAAAAAAAGAAGAAACTAATTTTTTTCTGCAGCATAGCCTGGCCACAATACCCACTGGATAACCAGACCAGGTGGCCTCAAGAAGGAAGTTTCGTTTTTAACATCCTTATTGATTTACAGAACTATTGCCAAGAAGTTGGAAAATGGACAGAGATTCCTTATATACAGGGGTTTCTTCATTTGTGTTCTCGTCTTAATCTCTGCACTGGCTGCTCTACAGCGCAGGTTCTTCTGGCCAGGGAAATCTCAGCCAAACTCTCCACTCCAGATCTTTCCTCCTTTGCCGACTCCCCTGAGGAACTTTGTTCCCCTCCTGCACCACTCCCTCGGTCCCATCTTGTCTCTTCGCTAAATCCTGTTTCTCTTCCGCTGTCAAACGCTGATCCCTCTCTCTCCTCCCCTGTTTGCGCCCACACCCAATCCCACTTCAGGCCACAAGAGGGAGCCAACTTTCTATGCCCTCTCCATGAGGTGGCTGGGATGGAAGGTGTCATTTGGGTTCATGTGCCTTTCTCCCTCTCTGATCTGTCTGCAATTGAAAAACGTTCGGGCTCCTATTCTTCTAATCCTACCAATTATACCAAGGAATTGCAATATCTTACTCAGGCATATGACCTTACTTGGCATGATCTCTATATTATTATGTCTTCTACCCTCACCCCTGACAAACAAAACCAGATCCGGACAGAAGCACAAGCTCATGCAGATAAGGTCCACACCTCTAACGCTCAAATGCCGGTGGGCCCAGAGGTGATCCCTGACACGGACCCCAACTGGGATTACCAGAAGGAACAACCAGGTAGGAGATGACATGATCAGATGATTGAATGTCTTATCATTGGCAAGCAGGATGCAGCACAAAAGGTAGTTAACTATGACAAGTTAAGGGAAATTACTCAAACCTGAGGAAAATCCAGCTCTCTTCTTAAATCACCTCACTGATGCTATGGTCCTCCATACTCATTTAGACCCTAATTCCAGTGCCGGGGACACTGTATTAGCTACTCACTTTATTTCCCAATCGGCCTCGGACATTCGGAAGAAACTTAAGAAGGCAGAGAAGGGCCTGCAAACCCCTATCGGAGACCTGATGAACATGGCATTTAAGGTTTTTAATGGTCGAGAGGAACAGGCCAAGGTTTGTTGCCAGGCTCACATGCAACAGAAGGTAGCACTCCAAACCCAGGCTATTGTGGCAGCCCTTAGGCCAGAGCAACAGGGGCAAAGCACAGGAAGTGCTCAACCTAAGTCTGGGCTGCAAACAGGACCCCCACCAGGAGCTTGCTTTAAGTGTGGCAAGGAGGGTCCTTGGTCTCGACAATTCCCCTGCCCAATGTTATCCACTAAGCCTTGTCCTAAGTGCAAGCAGCCTAGTCACTGGTGGAGTGATTGCCCCCTCTAGACAGCAGGCACATCCTTGGTGTCTCAATGTGGAGGACAGGCCGCTCAAATGAAAGGCCAAGCTAGCCATGTGAACCCATCATTCGAATTCCTAGGCCTCATGGACGACTCATGTGGCCCAGATTTGGAGACCCCCCCTCACTCTCTCTGAGCCACGGGTGAAGCTACAGGTCGCGAGTAAGTCCGTTTCATTTCTTGTGGACACAGGGGCTACCTTCTCTGTTTTGCCATCACACTCTGGACCTCTAGTTCCCTCACAGGTCTCAGTTATGGGGGTTGATGGGGCCCCTTCTTCTCCTTTTTGTACACTACCCTTGACATGCAGTCTGCACGAAATCCCCTTTTCACACTCGTTCTTAGTCATACCATCGTGCCCTGTACCCCTTCTGGGTCCAGACATTCTACACAGTCTCGGAGCCACTATCCAGCTGACAGCATCAACTCACCTACTCCTACCACTCCTGACTGAAGGCTCTCCTGCTACTACAGATCACCCTAACTGAGTCACGCCTCTTATTCCACCAGATGTTGTCAACCCTCAGGTCTGGGACACTTCTACCCCTGTGGTAGCAACCCACCACCCACTTCTACGCATCTGCTTAAAGAATCCCTCCCAATTTCCATCCAGACCCCAATTCCCTATTTCAGCAAGTCACCGACAGGACCTTAAACCAATAATTACCTGCCTCTTGAACCAAGGCTTACTCATCCCCACTGATTCTCCCTGCAACACCCCCATCCTTCCTGTTCGAAAACCTTCAGGAGCTTATCGCCTCGTACAAGACTTACGCCTAATCAGTGAGGCAGTAGTTCCCCTCCATCCAGTGGTCCCTAATGCTTACACCTTACTGTCACACATTCCCTCAAACACTACTCACTTCACAGTCCTAGATCTCAAGGACGCCTTTTTTTTACCATTCCTCTACACCCTGACTCTTACTTTTTGTTTGCTTTTACTTGGATGGCCCCAGACATTAATGCAGCCCAGCAGCTTATGTGGACTGTCTTACCCCAGGAGTTCAGAGACAGCCCACACCTGTTTGGACAGGTGCTAGCTCGGGATTTAGCTGCATGTGATCTCAAGACAAGTACTCTCTTACAATATGTAGATGATCTACTTCTCTGCAGCCCTTCCCTAACTGCCTCAAGAAGACACACTGCCACCCTTCTCAATTTCCTTGCTTTGAAGGGATATTGTGTCTCCCCTACTAAGGCTCAACTTCACTCTAAGTCTGTAGTCTATTTAGGAATCGTCTTAACCCCTACTACTCGAGGTCTCACCCTAGATCGGACTCAGACCCTCGGCAGCCTCCAACCACCTACCACTGCTGATCAGATTCTTTCTTTCCTCGGTCTGATGGGTTTCTTTAGACACTGGATTCCCAATTTATCTCTCTTAGCCAAACCCCTCTACGAGGCTGCAAGAGAGACTCCCATGGGCCCTCTCACATCTCCCAATGCCGTCAAAAGTGCTATCTCTACCCTTCGAGATGCCCTCATCTCCTCTCCCCCTCTCGCTTTACCTTCTATCTTTTCACTGATGAAAAGCATGGTAATGCTGTTGGCGTGTTAACTCAACCTGTGCGGCCTACATACTGCACTGTGGCATATCTCTCTACACAACTGAACACCACCATCAAAGGCTGGCAACCCTGCCTCTGGGCACTGGGTGCAGCAGCTAAATTCACCAAGGAGACTACTAAGCTCACCCTTTCCGAACCCATCACTGTCTTCTCCTCCCACAGGCTCACTGACCTCCTTTCACACAAGTTTATCTGTTAAGTCCTTCCCACCTACAGGAATTTTATCTCCTGTTCATAGCTTCAATCACTCTTTTGCCCTCTCCCCGACTCAACCCAGCCACTCTACTGCCAGTTCCAATGACACTTTCGGAACCCACCCACTTTTGTACGGAACTAATAGATTTTCTCAACAGACCTCGAGATAGATTATCAGATTCTCCTTTAAAAGATCCAGATCTAATACTCTTTGTGGATGGGGGTACTGTACAAGGACCTGATGGATGATGATGAGCAGCCTACGCAGTGATCACCACCTCCTCCACCCTAGAAGCTCAAGAACTGCCAGAGGGCACCACCTCCCAGAAAGCAGAGCTGATCTCCCTAACGTGGACACTCACTCTGGCCCAAGAAAAATGCTTAACTATATATACTGACTCTAAATATGCTTTTCTTATCACCCACAGCCACTCCACCCTCTGAAGGGAAAGGGGCTTCCTCACTACCAAGGGTTCCCGCATAATCAATGCTACCCTCATTTCTAAACTTTTGCAGGCATTACAGCTTCCCACTGAGGTGGCCGTGATACACTGTAGGGGCCATCAAACCTCTCAAGACCCGGTAGCCTTGGGAAATGCCCAGGCCGATGCGACAGCTTGAAACCTCACCCTGGGAACCTCCCCACTCCTCTCATGCTTCTCTCCACCGCCTTGAAACCTTCCTACACTCCTGAGAAAGAACAGACCCTCCTCAAAAAGGGTAGAGATGTGTGCAACCAGGGATGGATATTTCTCGGAGATAGAATTGCCTTACGAAAAGGACAGGCTGAAACTCTCCTTTCTGATATCCATTGTTCCTTACACATAGGGCCAAAAGCTCTCTATTGGTTCTTGCAACCACTGTTTTTCTTCCTAGGCCTCCAGCAGACTATTGAAAAGATACACACAGCATGTATTGTCTGTTCCAAAGCCTCTACACAAGGGGGACTCCGGCCCTGCTTCCCTATTCATCAACTAAGGGGGCACATGCCAGGCCAGGATTGGCAAATTGACTTCACTCATATGCCCCCTCACAAAAAAAACTCCATTATCTTTTAACTTTTATGGATACCTTTTCAGGATGGATAGAAGCCTTTCCCACCTCTTGAGAGACGGAGGACACTGTTGCCTCCATTCTCATTGAATGTATCATCCCACAGTTTGGACTGCCAACTACCATACAGTCAGACAATGGCCCGGCCTTCACTGCCCAAATAGTCCAGCACGTTGCCACCTCTCTCAGCATTACCTGGAAACTCCACATACCCTATCGTTCTCAATCGTCGGGTATGGTGGAAAGGGCCCATGGCATCCTGAAGGGTCAGCTAACCAAACTTTCCATCAAGACTAGACATTCCTGGCCAAACCTCCTCATTTTGGCTCTCACAAGAATCAGGGCAACCCCATGAACCCCACTGGACTCAGTCCCTTTGAGCTGGTTGTTGGTAGATCATTCCTAATTAACCATAACTTACCTGCCAACCACCCTCCTGTTGCCACGTACCTCCCCTTTCTGTCTTCGCCATCTTCTCAGGGAACATGCAGACTGGACTTTTCCTCCCATAGGGGGCCCAGATGAAGCACGCCCAATGGCCCCCCTCCAACCAGGAGACAGAGTTCTTCTGAGGGAGCTCCAGCCTGGCTCCCTACAGCCCAGATGGATGGGACCCCATATGGTAATATTGACTATTCCTACTGCAGCTAAACTCCTAGAACAAACACCTTGGTATCATGTCTCTTGTCTCAAGCTTGCTCCCATGCAGGGCTGCTGGCAGTCAAAGCCACTGGGCCGTACTTGTCTGTGGCTGACCAAGAGATTGGGCCCTGCAGATTCTCCTGTTGCAGCCTGTCCCTCCCATCAGGAAACTGCCACCGAAGTGAACTGAACCAGGGAGCAGTGCTGTTCAGTAGGACTGGCCTGATGAAAGAAGCTTTAATCTCCTCAAACCATCTGCAAACAAAAATCTCTCCTCCTACAACCTACTTAGCTCCTAATGGCAGCCACCCATTCTCACCTAGGCTGCCCCTATCCTAAATCCTCTTCTAATTATCAATGTATAACTCATATGTGTTTCTTTTTTAAATTCTTACAGAAGCGTATCCACACAGTTTCTCAACTCATGGCCAAACAGATGTTCTTCCTGACACCCCTCAAAGCCACCACCAGCCAACTCCCCCTCCCCACAATGCCCCTAATCAGCAGGAAGCAGTCAGAAAAATGGTGCCCTGTTTCTATTTAACCAAAAAGGCTGGGATATACGGTGGTTAGCAATGGGGTCGTCAAGTGGAAAATCAGAGCCCCAGTTTTTGTCTGGGATCGCCCACATGACCAGGCACGCGGAAACTACACTTCCCATAAACCCTTGGGGGAAAAAAAGGACTGACCATCAGCCAGTGAGATTTCACTATGTCATATTAGCTAGATGACCCTGGGAGGGTCCCTTTTAAGGTATTTTTTTAAATTCATTTTAGAGAGGAGACACAGTGAGAGAGAGAGAAAGAGAGAAAGAGAGAAAGGGGGAGGAGCTGGAAGCATCAACTCCCATATGTGCCTTGACCAGACCAGTGCAGGGTTTTGAACTGGTGACCTCAGTGTTCTCAGGTCGACGCTTTATCCACTGCGCCACCACAGGTCAGGCTGGGAGGGTCCCTTTTAAAAAGCTGACGCCATGCAGTTCTCGGAGTGAGATTCCTGGCATTCATCTCCTGTGCCAGTGAGACCTGTCTGAGAAACGCTCTTTACCAAATAAAGCCTCAATAGTTAATACTTAGTAACTATGCTGATTTTCTTCTTTCTCGGCGGGGAAAATACCTTACAAATACTATTTACTTAAATATTATAAAATAGTTGCAAATATGCTTTCTAGCTTTCTGTTTGTCTGTGTCATAGAGAAATACTATATTTTATGAACATGACTATATGAATCTATTTTTGTTTGACTTTTATACCATGACTTACTTATTCTACTTGCACATGTGTCTTATAGTATTTATTAAATATACAGAGTATTGACTACTAAGATCAGACACAGACATAATGCAGAAATGTGATTAAGTCTGTAGAGTTGCTTATGAACAGAAGTATAGAAAACATTTATATACAAAAATACAGTTTAATTAGAATTGACAGTAAGAAATATTTTGCAAGAAGTCTTTCATAATTACATTTATTTCATTTTATTATTATATGTAAGCAATTTTAAGCCTAACAGATTGTTCTTTGCTTACAAGCAGTGTGAATATTAACCAAGAGAGTTAAAAAAACTGTTCTTCTATACATAATCTTACACAATCTATATAGTGTTATTACTGGTTTTGTTACACCTATGTGTAATATTGTAGTTATTTTTTAATGTATGCATTTATCTGCATCAGTTTGTCAGAGAGAAAGTCTAGTCAGGTTGCTTATAATAAAAAACATATAAAACACAGTTACTTCTATACTATTCAATTTGCAATTACCCAATTACTGATGTTAGTGTCTTAAAAGTTATAGTTTAAATACTCAGTATTGAAACCCAAAAATAGCCTGATCAGGCAGTGGCACAGTGGATAGAGTGTCAGACTGGGATGCAGAAGACCCAGGTTCGAGACCTCGAGCTCGCCAGCTGTAGTAAAAAGCTCATCAGCTTGGACCCAAGGTCGCTGGTTCCAGCAAGGGGTTTCTCGGTCTGCTGAAAGCCCGCGGTCAAGGCACATGTGAGAGAGCAATCAATGAACAACGAAGGTGTTGCGACGGCAACGAAAAACTAATGATTGATGCTTCTCACCTCTCTTCGTTCCTGTATGTCTGTCCCTATCTATCCCTCTCTCTGACTCTCTCTCTGTCCCTGTACAAAAAAATAAAAAAATGAAACCCAAAAATATAGACTTATACCTGTACTACATGCATAGAGTATAAATTATATTATACATAAAAATATTTTTTATTTGCAATTATCAAACCCATTACATGTAAGTTATACATTACAAAAGTTGAACATCTATAATTTTTTGGAAAACTCAAGCTTTCCATATTAAGCTCTGCAAATACTATGTGTATATATAAATATAGAATATATTAAAAATAAAGTCTGAGCATAATACAAATAAATAAAGGTAAACTGCTATGAAAGGAATATTTTTCTTTTGCTTTAAAATACAGTCTGTAAAACACATTAAATATTTTAGACTTCAAAAACTTTCACTCTTGACCCACAGAATTTAGGCTCTGTGGTGACATTTAAGATCATTAAATTCCTCCTCCTTAGTTATATCAAATTACATTTTCTTCTGTTTAAATAATACCCTATCTTAATTTATAATCTGCTCTATGTAAAAAAAACAACAACTAAAAGTACATAAACTACAAAGTGTAGAGCTTTTAGAATTCTGTAATAAAAACATAACAGAACCCATTTAAGAGACACAAACAAATTCTAGCACATCAAAAGCTCACTCATTATTCTTTTCCAATTAATAGCCTTCCTTCTTTACAAAGCTCATTACTATTTTCACTTTTTTAATGATCACTTTCTTTTCCTTCCTTAACTATATATTTGGTTACAAAGATATGGAGAGGTTACAGAAACTAGATGAAAATAATCTATAAAATCAATCTTAAGAGAAAAATTACCTTTAATTTACAGAAATAGTTATTCCAAGAACTCTCACACATAAAGATATAAAGAAAGACATACTGATGTCATTTTCTTTCTTTTCCCCCCGATTCCTTACTGGCAACGTTTATCAAGAAGCCAGAAGGAAAAAGACTTTATTAATGTAATCCATATAGTTCAGCTTCCTAGACCATAAAACAAGATAAAGATGTAAATGATAAAGAATTCATCTAGAAGGAGAAATATTCGTTTTATTTTATTACTTTATTATGATCTTATTATTTTGTATTTTATTGAATTTAATAGGGTGACAATGGTTAATAGAATTATATTGGTTTTAAGTGTAATATCCTATAACACATCATCTGTATATTGTATTGTGTGTTCACTCCCCCAAGTCAAGTCTTTTCTATAACCAATTATAATCCTCTTACCTTTTCTACTTGCTGCTAACTCATTTCTCTCTGGTAATCACCATACTGTTGTCTGTGTATATGAGTATTTTTAATTTGCTTAATCTCTTTACCTATTTTGCACAGCCTCCTAAACCCCCTACCCTCCTCTGTTTTCGCAAGTTTGTTTGTATATTGTTTGTTACTTTATTTTGTTCATTAGATGTCAAATATAAGTGACATCATATGGTACTTGTCTTTCAACAACTGGCTTATTTCACTTGATATAATATTCTCCAGTTTTCTCCATATTGTCACAAATGTAGGATTTATTCCTTTTTTATGGCCAGTGGTATTCCATTATGTAATGTACCACTGCTTTTTTATTCATTCATCTACTGACGTATATTTGGGCTGCTTCCAAATCTTTTTTTTTTATATTTTATTATTATTAATTCTAATGGGGTGACACCAATAAATCAGAGTACATATCTACAATGAAAACATTTCCAGGTTATCTTATCATTCAATTGTGTTGCATACCCGTCACCAAAAGTCAAATTGTCCTCTGTCACCTTCTATCTGGTTTTCCCTGTGTCCCTCCCCTCCTCCCTATCTCACCCTTACCTCCCTCCCCCCACCCCATAACCACCACTCTCTTGTCCATGTCTCATAGTCTCACTTTTATGTCCCACCTATGTATGAAATAATGCTGTTCTCAGTTTTTCTTTTTTTCTGATTTACTTATTTCACTCCGTATAATGTTATCAAGGTACATCCATTTTGTTATAAATGATCCGATGTCATCATTTCTTATGGCTGAGTAGTATTCCATAGTATATATGTACCATAGCTTTTTAATCCACTCATCTTCTGACGGAATCTTAGGTGTTGTAAATAATGCTGCAATAAACATCAGGATACATATATTCTTTCTAATTAGTGTTTCAAGTTTCTTTGATTATAATTTTAGAAGTGGTATCAATGGATTATAAGGTAGTTCCATTTTTAATTTTTTAAGGTAACTCTATACTGCTTCCTAAATCTAGCTGCTCAACTGTGAGTGAACATTTGATATGTGTTGATTGGGGGGGGGCTTTTTTGAAGCATGTTATTATATACAGTTGATTTGGATTTTGGATTACCTAAATCTTATATGATTTGAGGTGAAGGTTTTCTTTAAGAAAAATAATAAATAACTATATACCAGCATAGTTAAAGTATTATATACATCTTTAAAAAGTGTGATTTTTAAATGAAATCTTATGTGATTTAATATTAAGAAATCAATCAATATAACACACCACATTAATAGTGTAAAGAATATATACAAATACATTAACGGGAGGAAGAAAAGCACATTATCATCTTTTTCATAATAAAGGACCCAGAAAACTATAAATAAAATGGTATTTCCTCAAAATGATAAGGAGTATTTATGAATAATCCACAGCTAATATTCTATTCAGTTAATTACTGAAAACTGTTCCTTAGGGACATGATAAGGATTTTTTTTATACCAATGCTATTCAGTATTGTTCTGGAAGTTCTACCCCAAAAATTAGGCAAGAAAAAAGAAATAAATGTTCAAACTGGGAAGGAAGATGCATATTATCTCTAAATGACATAGTTTTATATATAGAAAATCCCCAAGGAGAACACACACAGAAAATGGGAGCTAATAAATTTAACAAAGTTCCAGAGAACAAGATTAACACACAAAATTTAAGTGTATTTCTATACTCCTGCAATAAACAATAAAAAAGAAAAATAATTACCTTTAAAATAGCATCCAAAGAATAAAATGCATGCTTAAAGGTAACTAAGAAAGTGAAAGACCTGTACAATGACAGCTATAAAACAATGTTAAAATAAATTAAGAAAGAACTAAATAAATAGTAAGACACTTGCATCCATAGATTAGAAGACTTAATATTATAAATACGGCAGTACCTAAAACATTTACAGATACAATGCAATCCTTATCAAAATCCCACTGTTTTTTCTTACAGAAATGTAAAAGTACTCTGAATTACAAAATAATCTTGGAAAAGAAAACAAGGTTGAAAAATTCACTCTAGCTCATTTCAAAACTTATAAAAAGCTACAATAATCTAAACAGTGTATTACTAGCTTTAGAATAAACATATGATCAAGAGAATACAAGCAATGTGCAGATATATAGCTATTACTTTAAACTTAATATTGACAATGTCGTCAAGAAAATTCAATAAGAATAGTCTCTTCAATAAGTAGTGCTGGGACAAACGCTATATCTACATGTAAAAAGATTAAAATTTCATCCCTACCTAAAACCTTATATTAAAATTAACTTTAAAATAATTATTTAAATATTAATTCTAAAATTATAAAACTCTTAGAAGAAAGTATAGCAGTAAATCTTGACTTTGAATTTGGTGATGGATTCTTAAATATGATACCAAAACCTGAATGAAAACAGAAAAATAGAAGAAAGTAGAAAATGGACTTTATCATGAGTAAAAACATTTTTACTATTAAATACCATTATAAATAAATTTTATAGTTAACCTGCTGAATTGGAGAAAATATTTGTAAATTGTGTAACTGATAAGTCTCTAATATATAGAACATAAAAAGAACAATTACAACTTAACAACAAAAAGACAACAAATTACAAATGGGAAAAAGACATGAAGAGATATTACTCTAAAGAAAATATTAAATATGCTCAGCAAGGACATGCAATGATTATAAATTAATTATTTATTAATGGAATACAAATTCATACTTAAATGACTATAAATGACAACAACAAAACCCCACAAAAAACCTGGAGACTAGCAAATGTAAATAAGAATTTGGATAAATAAGAACTGCCATACATTTCTAATGGAAATGTAGACTGGTACAGCCACTGTGGAAAACAGTTTGGCAGTTTCTTACTAAGTTCAAAGTAATAATTAACATATGACCCAATAATTCTTCTCACACAGGTACTCTCACAAATACGTGTATGTGAATCGTCATAGCAGTGATATTCACAGTAACCAAAAGGTGGATACAATCCGAATGTCCATCAAAGAAATGGATAAATAAATTATGTGAGATATATGTAATTATACATATAATTTAAAATATATATGTGATATTCAATCATTAAGAAGATAATATACAACATATTTGCTAAATTAATATAATTTAATAAGAACATGTTTATTATGTTAACTTATAAAGATCACTAACAATTACATTGGCTATAAAGTCAAGGCATATGTGAATCATAGACCCTCAGACTCTCTTGTGATCCAATTTCTTTCTTGTGTATCTCCAGTTCTTTCTCTATATCTTGTTCAATTTTGTACCTTTTCATTGTTTTCTCTATCTTACATCTCCACTTTTATCACTTTCAATTCTCATGTCTCCATTAAAGTGCTCCCTGTTTCCAAGTCTAATCGATCCATCTCACCATTCAAGGTTCTGCTGTGTAATGACTTATCTCTTTTTTAATTGTATTTTATATTGAATTCATTAGTGTAACTTAGTTAACATAATTATACAGGTTTCAGGTGCCTAATTCTGCAACTTTATCTTTTTTTTTTAAATCAGAAAAACACTTCTCTGTAATAATACATTTAGATAAAGATAAAACAAAAAAGTACAGCTATCTTCAAAACTATTAAAGAAATCTCATCCAATGCAAACTGGTAAAGTGCTGAAGACCTTATGATTGAATACATTTTTTAAAGTAGATTATTTATTTGGCAAAATTAATTATTCAGGAATGTAGGCTTCAGTCAAACATTTTATTTTAACCCTGCTTTATATAAATATTAAATTTCCTGGATGAAGAATTGTGGGAGACCTCAATTTTGGCTATGAAGGTGAGTATTAGTACTCGTCCCATCCCCTACCTCACTTGCTTCATTAAGTTGCTATAGGTAATTTATATGCCATTCCTCTCACCCTTTGTTTGTTTTGATGTTGGTTGACTTCAGTTATGCATGGTGGGAGGATTCCTGTGTAGCCTTAAATGGATTACTGGCCTTAAGAGAATTTCTGTTTATGCCTCAGATGTGTGACAATGTATCAGAGACTTCCTTATTTGCACACAGCTCTGCACTATGTAATAAAGCAGATGGGGGGGGGGGTCTTTGCTTTGCTCTGGTTTGCCATTAGTTTGCAGAGACCTCCTGATCCCCTCCGTTTTATCTGAGTTTATTTCTTCATTCTGCCCTGTTCTCACTCAGGACCTGGACAATTACTAGCTGCACTGGAACATGGCACAGAATATACTTACGGGAATATATAGAAGAGAAATGATTGGTAAGCATCACTGTAGCTGTTGACTATGACTGCTGAAAGGAAAGATTTAAATCACCTGTGACAAGTATGCAAAGGTCATGAATAGTTGAATTCTGTGATTAAAGAGAAATTGCGAAATTAAAATAGATCCGAGAGATGTTCATTTAACAACAATAATAATACATAATAAAAAAATTAACTGATATATTCTAAAAAATAAAATGAGAAAACAACACAAAACTATTTGTAAAGTAAGGTTATTACCATAAATACAAAGTAAATTAATTATATTTGATAGTCACAACTTCCTTAAAATTAGTTTAAACTCTTTTTTTTTTTTACAGGGACAGAGAAAGAGCCAGAGAGAAGGATAGATAGGGACGGACAGACAGACAGGAACGGAGAGAGGTGAGAAGCATCAATCATTAGTTTTCATTGCCATCGCAACACCTTAGTTGTTCATTGATTGCTTTCTCACACGTTCCTTGACCCGAGGCCTCCAGCAGACAGAGCAACCCCTTGCTGGAACTAGCGACCTTGGGTCCAAACTGACAAGCTTTTGCTCAAGCCAGATGGGCCCGCACTTAAGCTGGCAAGCTCGGGGTCTCGAACCTGGGTCTTCCACATTCCAGTCCGATGCTCTATCCACTTCGCCACAGCCTGGTCAGGGTAAACTCTTTATAAAAATATTTTAACAAATATGTAAGTCATAAGTTGATAATCAGAGATAACAGAATTTAAAAATCAAATTGCACAAAAGAAAGTAAAAAAGTATTGAATATATTTCTTGTTAGATTATGGGCACACCTATTTTTACAGATGTATTCAATGATATATTAGGGAAAGTAGTATTTCTAATGGTATGCAACTTTTTCAGAAGATATAAAAGAAAAAGCTCACAGTATTGGGGCATAATCAGAAAAACAATGATATGAAATCTTTACGAAAACAATACAAAGAAAACAGATTAAATCATTTTAGAATTGATACAAAATATTAATTTGTTTATGATCAGGAGTTATCACAAATGATACTGAATAAATAAAAAATTTAATAATTTTAAAATTACAGTTTTTTATTAAACTATTTAAAAAGTAAATCACTTCGGCCTGACCAGGCAGTGGCACAGCAGACAAAGCTTTGGACTGGGATGCAGAGGACCCAGGTTCGAAACCCAAGGTTGCTGACATTAGCACGTGCTCACCAGCTTGAGCAAGGGCTCACCAGCTTGAGTGTGGGGTCGCTGGCTTGAGTGTGGGATCATAAACATTACCCCATGGTCACTGGCTTGGGCTGAAAATGTCACTGGCTTGAAGCCCAAGATCGCTGGCTTGAGCAAAGAGTCACTTAATCTGCTGAACCCCTTAAAACTGCACCCCCATCAAGGCAAATATGAGAAAGCAATCAATGAATAGATAAGATGCTGCAATGAAGAATTGATGCTTCTCATCTCTCTCCTTTACTGTCTATTTGTCCCTCTCTCTGTCTTTGTCACACACACACACACACACACACACACACACTCACACACACAGTAAACCACTTTGAAAAACTGAATTGTAATCAAAACAGAAAGTAATTCTGCTAAAATAAAAACAGTATTTATGTGCCTGACCAGGCGGTGGCACAATGGATAGAGCATTGGACTGGGATGCGGAGGACCCAGGTTCGAGACCTCGAGCTCGCCAGCTTGAGCGCGGGCCCACCATCTGGCTTGAGCAAAAGCTCATCAGCTTGGACTCAAGGTCTCTGGCTCCAGAAAGGGGGTTGCTCGGTCTGCTGAAGGTCGGTGGTCAAGGCACATGTGAGAAAGCAATCAATGAACAACTAAGGTGTTGCGAAGGCAACGAAAAACTAATGATTGATGCTTCTCACTTCTTTCCATTCCTGTCTGTCTGTCCCTATCTATCCCTCTCTGACTCTCTCATCATTTTGGTGAGTGATTTATTAATTGATAATTTATCATTTTGATGGTTATTTTTAGTGTCGTATGTAGTTACAATTATGTGTAAGTTTACTTAATCATAATCACCATTTTGCTGACGAAGATCTAGGGACACTGAAAGATTAAATGACTTTACTAGAATCCCACAATGGGTGACTGGTAGAATCAGAATTTAAATTGTGGCTGCACTTCATGCTCAGATTTCTATATGGTACTGTCTTTGTGGAAAGGAGGTGGGCTTGTAATTTTTATATGCTTTTATTTGAAAACATGGTAAATTGTTTTCTACTGAATCATGTTTTCACCATTGGACCATGAGTTACTTAGACTATATGAGATTTCCACATTGTCAACCCAGTCTTCAGCCAGGATCTAGAGCAGAGTAGATAAAGAGTAGAAAGTAGTAGGAACTTGCTTTATTGTTTCTAATAATAGATATGTAATCTAGAAAAAGAAAAGAAAAAACTGTAAATGATAGTTAAAAGTATATTTATATTTTATAGCATCATTAAGAGAATTAGATCATGCATTTATAATTATTGAGTGCACTTTGGAAACTGTAGAGGACTATAATTTCAGAGATAATAAAGGTGACAGAATTTTCATCTTGGAAATCAAAAGATAAAGCAAAATTCAGTACAAATTTATGTATTTAAAATATACATTTTATGTTTTGTGTTGGCAATGGCAAAGCATAGCTACTTGAGGATTTAGAAAGATTTGCAAGCCTTCCTTTATAAAAATAAGTTACATTTGTGATATTACCTTTAGTAACATAACATAAGATTAGTAACATCAATTGAATATGGTCTCAGCATTAGAATACTTTAGAGTTTGCTTAAAAATATTCTTGAGTGGAGTATTTGTTGTTTTCAAATAGATTTTCTCTTTATTTTCTATTTCTTACTCAGATTTTTAAAAATGCTCTCTTAAACAGGTTTTAGAAAATCACCTAATCGTAAATAATTTCTTTTTAGTTTAATCAAGAATTAAAAATTAACTTCTGCTCATTTAATTTTATGTCCTCATGATTTTCTATTGACAAAAATATTCTTTTTATGTCATTCAGAGTCATCTGAAAAATACTTTTATCTTTTACATAAACATTTCACTGAAATGAATATAAGCTACACATTGTTCCAAGGGAATCTATGTAGTTTCTTCCTCATTTCTTTTATTAGTTTTAAAATTAGCTATAGCAAGTGTGCAATATACTCTATTTAACCATTGCTTAATGATGAGAATCTACAATATCCTCATATTGAAATAGAAAATATTTGGCAATAAATAATTTCATATTCTGTATCTGTATTTATATTCATATCATCCACCATATATGTACATAAATTTATAATGATATCTACATAAATTATATAAATATTGACATATCTTTATGTGCCTAAATTATTTTGGTTGAGAACAGTTTTCTGTAAGTGAGAATGCTAGGTAACAGTCAAATTTATTTTAATATGTAAATATTGTTATCAAATTACTCATTAAAATATTATGGAAAATTATACAAACACCAGTAACATTTGGGATTTCATGACCTTTTGTGGATTCAATTAATAAATATTACAATTTTTATTTTATTTTGTATCAGTATTATAAGGGTAAATAGCATAAAATTATTTATTTTTATTTAATTCTTAATAATCCTGTGTCCTGACCAGGCGGTGGCGCACTGGATAGAGCGTCAGACTGAGATGCGGAAGACCCAGGTTTGAGTCCCCGAGCTCGCCAGGTTGAGCGCGGGCCCATCTGGTTTGAGCAAAAGCTCGCCAGCTTGGACCCAAGGTCCCTGGCTCCAGCAAGGGGTGGCTCAGTCTGCTGAAGGCCCGCGGTCAAGGCACATGTGAGGAAGCAATCAATGAACAACTAAGGTGTTGCAACGACAACGAAAAACTAATGATTGATGATTCTCACCTCTCTCAATTCCTGTCTGTCTATCCCTATCTATCCCTCCCTCTGACTCTCTCTGCCCCTGTAAAAGAACAAACAAAATAATCCTGTGTGTATTAGAGTATATTTTATAGTTTTTAAATGTTATTTATTCATTTATATATGATTATTTTTATAGTTATCTTTAGAAGAAAAATGTTAAACTTTGGCTATATATGTTACAAAACTTTCATTTTAGTCACTTTTAGATTATTTGGTGATTTATGTTGGCATTCATTTTATATAACTGTACATTTTTATAGTAACTTTGAAAATTTACCTGCATATGCACATGAAACAAAATAAGTAAATTATTATAAAGGAAATAATGATAAAACAATATGATACTATTGTGCATACAAATGCACAAGGACAGGTGATACGTTTGAAGCATTATAAAACGTCAATGGATTCTTATAATTAATATCCAAGCTTTTTTAAGTGACTCTGTAATGAAACATACCAAAGTGTGACTTTTAGTCTTGTAATTTAGGAAGCATCAGACCGTGGGTAAATTGTTTTGCCTCTAGACTTTTGTTTCTTCATCTTTATCATGGTGATAATTATAAATTCAATCTCAAAAGGCTAGAAGGCAGTAAACACTTCAAAATATTAAAGAATACTTATTTGATAAAGATGAAAATAGAGATTTCAAACACTATTCAGAAATTATGACCAGGTTAAAATACAATGGAATAAAAAAACTTATTAAAATATGCATGCATACATAAAATGAACTTTTTTTTTTTTTTTTTTTTTTTTTACAGGGACAGAGAGAGAGTCAGAGAGAGGGATAGATAGGGACAGACAGCAGACAGACAGGAACGGAGAGAGGTGAGAAGCATCAATCATTAGTTTCCATTGCGGTCGCAACACCTTAGTTGTTCATTGATTGCTTTCTCACATGTGCCTTGACGGGGGCCTTCAGCAGACCAAGCAACCCCTTCCTGGAGCCAGCGACCTTGGGTCCAAGCTGGTGAGCTTTTGTTTAAGCCAGAGGGGCCCGTGCTCAAGCTGGCGAGCTCCGGGTCTCAAACCTGGGTCTTCCGCATCCCAGTCCGACGCTCTATCTACTGGCCACCGCCTGGTCAGGCGAAATGATCTATTCATAAAAAGTAGTCAATATCGAAAAAATGCATCCTTTATATTGAGGAATTAAGACAAATAAATGAATGACTATAACATGTTTCTTTTTAGTAATACTGAATATTGCTGAAAACTAATTTTAACATCTTTAATGTAATCCAAAACCAAAGTATCAATAAAAATTAAAAATATTTTAGTTAGAGAAATATTTAAATTTCTTGTCAGAGATTAAACAAAGAAAGTAGAACCTCCTAAAGAAGTTCTTTAATTTGTGAAAGTAAACAGATATTCATGTTGGCTGTTTATTTTATACTAAAAACCATTTAAAAATAAAAAAAAAGGGCCTAACCTGTGGTGGCGCAGTGGATAAAGCGTCGACCTGGGAACACTGAGGTCGCCAGTTCAAAACCCTGCACTGGTCTGGTCAAGGCACATATGGGAGTTGAGCTTCCAGCTCCTCCTCCCTTTCTCTCTCTCTCTCTCTCTCTCTCTCTCTCTCTCCCTCTGTGTGTGTGTGTCTCCTCTCTAAAATGAATAAAATAAAAAGAAATTTAAAGAAATTAATAAATAAAAATAAAAAAGGAAGTTGTTTATATTTATTTATTCTAATATTGTATTAGAAAATAAAAGGTGAAATACAACAAATTTATAAAAGTGAGTAGACTCAAAATAAATTAATATTTTAAGAATATTAAGACATCAATAAAATAAATAAAATAATATAGAATAACAGACCAAATTTGCTATATAAAAAGATAAATATGAGCAAGAATCTTCAGAAGTAAGAAAGGTAAAATTAAACTCAAAATTGAAAGAACCTTTTTTATTAATATAAGCACTATATTTGGAAATCCACATCCTGTCATTTAACTAGATATAATGTATATAAGTAACCATGACTTATTCTTTTGCAATTCTCACTAGTCAGGCTAGTCAGTTTTCTCTTCTAAATTATTTGGGAGCATTCATCACATATATGTACTTACCACCATTTAATTTCACTGCATGTATTCATAACAGAGAAATGTGAGGTAGTCAGAGGAGAAAAGTGATTGAGGCAAAGTTTTTTCGCATGAAACAATTTAAAAAGAGCTCTGCCTTCAATATTCATTTAGGTTAATTGAGAGTGTAGAAAAGAGTTAATTTATAATATATACTGCTGAAAAATAAAAGTATTGTTATTTGTTAATGTCAGATGCTTTCCGCTGATAATACCAAACAACCAGTTTAAATTAAGTAAAATTATGACTCACATTTTCTTTACAAAATTTTAATTTTCATTCAAATGTGCTATTTTTATTAAGATTTGAAGAACAGTTTGAAATACACGAAACCATTTATATTTAAGCCTTTAAGGTTCAGTTGAGCCTATCAGAACTGTGGTATTTTACTGGCTCCCATATTTTGTATTTTCTTCCAGGGAAAACATAGTACTGCCAATTTAAGTTGTTTAGTATATTATTCTGCTGTGAATTAACAAACTTTGCCATTTGCTTTAAATTTGTTAAAAATTAATTTCAGAAGTCAAAAAGATAATGAGGCCCTGGCTTGTGGCTTAGTGGCTATAGTGCTGTCCCAGCATATGGATGGCAACTTTGAATTTCAGTCAGGGCACACAAGAGAAGAGACCAACTGCTCTCTTCTTATTCCATCTCCCCATCCTTTCCTTCTTCCCCTTTAGTAGTCAGTGGCCCCATCAGTTCAATCCAGAACTGAGGATAGCTCCTTTGGAGATCATCAGACACTAAAAATAGCTCAGTATTTGAGCATCAGTATCAGTTGGGGTTGCTGGTGTTGAGAGGGATTTGGGTAGGGGCACATGGAGGAGTCTGCCTCACTATCTCCCTTCCTTTCACCTATAAAGAACCCCATAAAGCTAACATTACATGTAATAATCATATACTAAATGATTTAAATATTTATATGTTGTCATTAATGTGTATCAATCTCAGGTTGTTTACATTCAAAATGAATTGGGGCTAGATAATTTTTCAGTAACTTACTTAATTCTCTATGAATTGTCTAATTGTCTAATTCTAATTGTCTCCAAAACAATTGTGAGTGGCTAATATTTTTATATTAGACATGTATTTAACTTCTTGGGTAATACTATGATGTGTAATTATTAAAGAAGTATTTATTTTGAACATTTCAACACATTATTTCAAAAATTATATGAGTCTTTACTTGAGTAATGCTTTCTATGAAAAAGAAATACAAATATGCTTGAGAAATACTTATTTATAATGTATATTAGCATTTTTTGGGTTTTGATGTGATCTGAAATGTAAAAAATACTTTAACTTTATTTAATTTATTAGTGTCCAAATATTTAAAAGAAGATATAGCTCCTGTGGCACCAACACTATGTCCATTGAAGCAAATGTATGACTTACAGTTACACTCTTAGAAACCAGTGTTTCAGATTTGTCTCTCAAAAATTGAGTTTACGCCTGACCAGGCGGTGGTGCAGTGGATAGAGTGTCGGACTGGGATGCCAAAGACCCCGGTTCGAGACCCCGAGTTTGCCAGCTTGAGTGCGGGCCCATCTGGCTTGAGCAAAAGCTCGTCAGCTTGGACCCTAGATCGCTGGCTCCAGCAAGCAGTTGCTTGGTTTGCTGAAGGCCCGCGGCCAAGGCACATGTGAGAAAGCAATCAATGAACAACTAAGGTGTTGCAACGGCAATGAAAAACTAATGATTGATGCTTCTCACCTCTCTCCCTTCCTGTCTGTCTGTCCCTGTAAAAAAAAAAAAGAATTGAGTTTACTTTTTAAAATGTTTTTTATTCCTCTTTTCTTAATTTATAGTTTATCAACATAATTAAGAATATCAATAATGTCTTTTAAAAAGTTATAAAATCAAAGGAAAGGGATATTTAAAATGAATAACAACAGAAATTAAAAGAAAAATCCTAGATGTAAGACACAGTCTAATCCATTGGTCTAAATTCAATTGAAAAATCATGAGACATACATAATATTTTAGATAAAGTATACTATTCACAAGGCTAATAATTCAGAATTATAATCAATGCATTGCTGATTGAAAATATCAAAAATTTGAAGTTATTGAAAAATATTACACTTTTAAATTTAATTAATCTTTGAAAATATATATCATCATAATCAACATACCTAATCTTCTGACTTAAAACATTTTTGTGCATGCAATTATATAAATAAACATATTTTACAAGCACAAGTAATATTTTCCTAATAATGTTTTATTTCATTTTTACCATTTAGGACAAGTAATTTTATATTCTTATTGACATGTTAGAGCACAGTCTCTGTTATCTGGTGGAAACTAAATCAATATTTGTTAATTAATATTATTGATCATATTATAATTGAATTTTACAAATAGCTATTTATAAATTTTATTATCTGACTCAATATTTCTATCTGTATGTAAATGTCTAAATTAAGCTTTTAGTCATGATCGGTCATTTTTTCTTCTTCCAGGTAATGTCATAAAAACTTATAACCATCTGTACTAATATTGGTCAGCATTGT
Organism: Rhynchonycteris naso; assembly: GCA_037038555.1. NCBI lineage: Eukaryota > Metazoa > Chordata > Mammalia > Chiroptera > Emballonuridae > Rhynchonycteris > Rhynchonycteris naso. The sequence continues at coordinate 40,533,132 of CM072997.1, read as the reverse complement.
TGGTTTTCTTAAATACTGAGATAATTTGAATCAGATATTCCTCATTTGTTTCAAAGTTTTCAAAATAAATTAGATAGTAAAAGAGAAAAGCTTATTATAACTTCCTGTATAAACTTAATAATAAAAATACTTTTTTAGCTGTCATTGTATTATTAAAGAGAGCAGACAGGAGAAATTGTGATACATAAAATATATTTCTTTTCATTAGTGTAAGTCATAGACAAATATTAGAAATTAATTTATCCAAGGAGTCAAAAATTTTTAATTGTTTCAAATAAGTTTTAATTTATACACAGATCTAGTAACAACCTTTCTAGATTGATGGACAATAGTATTTATTTAAACAGAGAGGAACAAATGTGTTGGATTTCATATTTGAAGTGCTATTTGAAATACTCAAAGGAACTTTACATGTGGCTGCGTAAACACACACTATCAATCACCCAGAGCTCTGTATAAATCCTGAAAAGCAAAAGAGTTGTTAGTATTTTCATTGTTATCACCATTATCATCATCATCATAGCATCATTGCCATTATTAGAAAATAGGGTATTTATCTTCCCCTTAGGAATTTGAACATGGCTACAGTTCAGTTTATAAAAATTGTGGTGTATATTAAAAAAATTAGTAAAAGAAAGGATGGATAAATTGTTCTGATGTTTTATTACCTTGAAATTAGGAAGTATAAAGAGACCTAAATTATAAAATGGAAAATTATGAAAGTATTAAATGGCACAATATGCAGTAATTTACTATCAATTTTATTTATATCAAATCATAAAACTATTCTTCAAATAGATTTTTCACTACTAGAATGAGTGTTTAATTTTACTGTTTATGTTTTTCCCCTGAGATGGTCCTTTAAAATTTGTTTTAATAAAATTTTACAACACTCAAACAAAAAATTGACCTGGTAAAATCATAGCATTTTATATATGTGGAAATCTTCATAAGTTAACGTATTCTGGCTAACTTTCTTTGGTGAGGCATCTTCAAAAATATTTTAATTCTGTGATAGTTTTCTTACTGTCATTTTATTATATGTACCCCTGTATGAGTCATATGTCATTGAGACAAGTCCTTTTCAAGAGTGCTTGTTCCAAAAAGGTTCAGGTTTGGTTTAATATGATAGCCAAATTTATTCAATCAGGAATAAAGAAAGTACATTTTTTTCTTCTCAAAGATGATTAAAAGCTACAGTTCATATGTCACATTACCTGGCAAAATACTCAAATAAGATGACACACATCTCCCCAAGAACAAGAAACAGTGTGTAAGCAAAGCCACTATTTTTTATATGTTCAGGAAAGATTTATATGTTCAGGAAAGATTTCTCCATTGGAGGTAGTGAAATCAGAAATACAATGATCTTGTGCATTGAACATCAGGACACATCATCACCTAGAGTGAGTAAATTCTTTCAGATCTTCCCTTCTAAGATGACTCCATTTTCACTCAGTCTCTGCTTAAAAATTCCTAGATAAGTGGCTATTTCCCAAAATCATACAATTGACAAAGGAAGGTTTAGCCCAGGAATGCATTCATGTATCCTCTAATTGCAAGGCAGAAAGCTACTTTCAATCTTTGAATTAATGATTTTTCTCAAAATATTATCGTTCATTATTATAGGTTTTAAATACCTCAGAATAATTTGTTCAGGTTTCTTCTCTTTTAATTTTTTATATTGACTTTGAAACGTAGAAGTCTTAATTTTTGTCAAGACAATTTATGAATATTTTAATGGAATACAATGCTGTGTCATACCAAAAATTTTTGTGTAACTCAAAGTTAAAATGAATCTCTTCAATGATTTTCTTATACTAGATATATATTTGAGGTTTTTAATTTTGGTCTATAATTCATGTGTAGGGTACTTTTTTTTTTAAGTATAGCACAGTATATTAGCTTGAGGTTCATTTGATTGCATTATCATTGGCTGAATAAATTATGCCTTTCCTACTGAGGTGCTTAGCATATTTATATTACAACAGTGAACCATATTTGTGATGGTCTATAGATCCACATGTGTATTCCATGTGTATGCATTTATCAATACTGTCCTATGTTGATAATTCTAGCTTTATTTTAGATCTTGAAATCAGTGTGAATCTTGTTCATCTATACTAGTTTATTTTTATTTTTTTGTCTACATAATTTAGTCACTGGTTTAAAGCTATTTTTAAAAAACTTGCTGGAAACACAATTGGCTTGTGATGAATGTACAAACTAATTTCTATTACAAATCTTTGTTTAATAACTCTTGGCACACTAACTCACACAGATACTAAAAAAGTAATGTAACATGGCTATAGCCAACAGTAAAAGCAATGCCATGCCTGAAGTTAGGTGTGTAGTTTTATCAAAATAAAATTATTGGATACACAGAATAAATGATTCCTTTAAGAAAATTGAAGATAATGATGTTAGAAGAAATGTGGATAGCTACTGAGCAGCAGCAAAAAACAAACAAACAAAAATAATAATAATTCATAGTAAAAAGAGTAAATTTTATATCACACTTTTTTCAAAAAGGAAAAACCTATTTTCTTTTGTACACATTATCTGTCATTTAGAATAATTAAAAAACTATCTAGAAAGACTAATGCATAAGTAATAAGTATAGTGTGAAGAGGAGAAATATGTGTTAATCAATATCACAGTATATATCTTTATTTAAAAATTAGCTTTCTTCTTGATTTAGGAATACCATGAAAGAATTTCTATGCAATCTAATATTGTTAATGATGATTTGTTTCTTATGTTAATGGAATGCACTCTCTGGATAGCTTCGAATTCATGTCGTATAAAAATGCTTTTAACTCTTTTTAAGACATCATGTTTATGTACCTTAATCAGCCTGTGACACTATGTGCTTATTTAATTTTCTTAAGTGGCCATTAATTAACAAATGGCTTGACATCTCTTATATAAAATGTAATTTAAACTAATATTTTTTACAAATTTATGCTTGAAAATGGCACTTCACAGGGGAATATTATAAAACTATTATTATTCAATACCATGACTGATGAGTCTCTAAATAAACTTTTGAGTGTTACCAATGCATGCTTTCATGATTAAGAAAGGATAATAGAAAACTTTGAGAAGCTGAATAATTAGAATAAAAGAACATGATAATATAATGTGATATTAGGAGATCCTGTGTTGCTCAAAAATGGAATTAAAGTGTTTTATTCAAACAAATCAATATCAGAAGCAAATACGAGGAATAATTTATGTAAGTATGTAATAATTATCCAGTTTATTCTCTTCTCACTTGGAGAAAAGAAAAAAAGAACACCATATAGACACAGTTATATAGAAAGAAAAAATGTTCTTGCCCTCTACGAATTCATCAGAGTAGTTGAAAAGTTAATCTAAACCACTGGTTCTTTCAAACAGTGCATTCTTGGAATTTGGGGAGCAAAACATCTGGATTGTAAAGTGACTATTTTTTTAATATATATTTTATTATTATTAATTCTAATGGGGTGACACCAATAAATCAGGGTACATATGAAAACATCTCCAAGTTATCTTATCATTCAATTGTGTTGCATACCCATCACCAAAAGTCAAATTGTCCACTGTCACCTTCTATCTGGTTTTCCCTGTGTCCCTCCCCTCCTCCCTATCCCAGTCTTCCCTCCCTCCCCCCCATCCCATAACCACCACTCTCTTGTCCAAGTCTCATATTCTCACTTTTATGTCCCACCTATGTATGAAATAATGCTGTTCTCAGTTTTTCTTATTTTCTGATTTACTTATTTCACTCCGTATAATGTTATCAAGGTACATCCATTTTGTTATAAATGATGCAAGGTCATCGTTTCTTATGGCTGAGTAGTATTCCATAGTATATATGTACCATAGCTTTTTAATCCACTGGACTTCTGACGGACACTTGGGCTGGTTCCAGATCTTCGCTATTGTGAACAAAGCCGCCACGAACATGGAGGCGCATTTCTTCTTTTCGAACAGTGCTATGGTGTTCTTAGGGTATATTCCTATAAGTGGGATAGCTGGGTCAAAAGGCAGTTCGATTTTTAATTTTCTGAGGAATCTCCAAACTGTTTTCCACAGTGGCTGCACCAGTCTGCAATCCCACCAGCAGTTCAGAAGGGTTCCCTTTTTTCCACATCCTTGCCAGCACTTATTCTGTGTTGTTTTGCTGATGAGTGCCATTCTGACTGGTGTGAGGTGATATCTCATTGTGGTTTTAATTTGCATTTCTCTAATGATTAGTGATGTTGAGCATTTTTTCAAATGCCTTCTGGCCATCTGTATGTCTTCTTTGGTAAAATTTCTATTCATTTCTTTTGCCCATTTTTTGATTGGATTGTTTGTCTTCCTGGTGTTGAGTTTTATAAGTTCTTTATAAATTTTGGTTATTAACCCCTTATCAGATGTGCTGTCGAATATGTTCTCCCATTGTGTAGTTTGTCTTTTTATTCTGTTCTTATTGTCTTTAGCTGTGCAAAAGCTTTTTAGTTTGATGTAGTCCCATTTGTTTATCTTGCCTTTTATTTCATTTGCCCGTGGAGATAAATCGGCAAATAAATTGCTGCTACAGATGTCGGAGAGCTTGCTGCCTATGTTTTCTTCTAAGATGCTTATGGTTTCACGGCTTACATTTAAGTCTTTTATACATTTTGAGTTTGTTTTTGTGAATGGTGTAAGTTGATGGTCTAGTTTCATTTTTTTGCAGGTAGATGTCCAATTTTCCCAACACCATTTGTTAAAGAGGCTGTTTTTACTCCATTGTATGTTCTTTCCTCCTTTGTCAAATATCAGTTGTCCATAAAGCTGTGGATTTATTTCTGGGTCCTCTGTTCTGTTCCATTGATCTATGTGCCTGTTCTTATGCCAGTACCAGGCTGTCTTGAGTATAATGGCCTTATAGTAAACCTTGATATCTGGAAGAGTGATACCTCCTGCTTTATTTTTTCTTTTTAGGATTGCAGAGGCTATTCGTGTTCTTTTTTGGTTCCATATAAATTTTTGGAATATGTATTCTATATCTTTGAAGTATGTCATTGGTGTTTTAGTTGGTATTGCATTGAATTTATAAATTACTTTGGGTAATATAGACATTTTAATGATGTTTATTCTTCCTAGCCATGAGCATGGTATATGCTTCCACTTGTTTGTATCTTCCTTGATTTCTTTTCTCAATGTTATATAATTTTCCGAGTACAAGTCCTTAACCTCCTTGGTTAAATTTACTCCTAGGTACTTTAATTTTTTGGCTGCAATAGTGAAGGAGATTGTTTCCTTAATTTCTTTTGCTGACAGTTCATTGCTTGTATATAGAAATGCCTCTGATTTCTGAGTATTAATTTTATATCCTGCCACCTTGCTTAATTCATTTATAAAATCCAGTAGTTTTTTGACTGAGACTTTAGGGTTTTCAATATACAATATCATATCATCTGCAAATAGTGACAGTTTTACTTCTTCTTTTCCAATTTGGATGCCTTTTATTTCTTCTTCTTGTCTGATTGCTGTAGCTAAGACTTCCAGAATTATGTTGAATAAGAGTGGGGAAAGAAGGCATCCCTACCTGGTTCCTGATCTTAAGGGGATTGCTTTTAATTTTTGTCCATTTACTATGATGTTTGCTGTGGGTTTGTCGTAGATGGCCTTTATCATGTTAAGGAATGTTCCCTGTATTCCCACTTTACTGAGAGTTTTGAGCATGAATGGGTGCTGGATTTTATCAAATGCCTTTTCTGCATCTATTGAAATTATCATGTGATTTTTGTCCTTCCTTTTGTTTATGTGATGAATCACATTGATTGATTTGCGAATATTGAACCAGCCTTGCCTCTCCAGAATAAATCCCACTTGATCCTGGTGTATGATTTTTTTTCATATATTGCTGGATCTGGTTGGATAATATTTTGTTGAGAATTTTAGCATCTAAATTCATCAGGGATATAGGCCTATAATTTTCTTTCTTTGTGTTGTCTTTGCCCGGTTTGGGGATCAGAATTATGCTCGCCTCAGAAAAGGAGTTTGGAAGTCTTCCTTCCTCTTGAAATTTTTGAAATAACTTGAGGAGGATAGGAGTTAGTTCTTCTTTGAATTTTTGATAGAATTCACTTGTGAAGCCATCAGTCCCAGGAATTTTCTTTTTTGGGAGTATTTTGATAACTGTTTCTATCTCATTTGCTGTAATTGGTCTGTTTAGGTGTTCTGATTCTTCCAGATTGATTTTTGGAAGGTTATATGATTCAAGAAATTTGTTTATTTCACCAAGATTGTCTAATTTTTTGGCATATAGTTCTTCATAGTATTTTCTTACAATGCTTTGTATTTCTGTTGTGTCAGTTGTTATTTCTCCACTGTCTTTTCTAATTTTATTTATTTGAGTCCTCTCTCTTTTTTTCTTGGTGAGTCTAGTTAAAGGTTCATCAATCTTGTTTACCTTTTCAAAGAACCAGCTTCTGGTTTCATTGATCCTCTCTATTGTTTCCTTCGCCTCTATGTCATTTATTTCTGCTCTGATCTTTATTATTTCCTTCCTTCTACTTGTCTTGGGTTTTATTTGTTGTTGTTTTTCTAGTTCTTTTAGATGCAGGGTCAGGTTGCTTATTTGAGCTTTTTCTAACTTCTTATGATATGCCTGTAGTGCAATAAACTTCCCTCTCAGAACTGCTTTTGCTGTGTCCCATAAATTTTGAGTTGATATGCTCATTATCATTTGTTTCTAGAAACTTTTTTTTTTCTTCTTTGATCTCAATGTTAATTCATTCATTATTTAATAACATGCTATTTAGTTTCCAAGTGTTTGAGTATTTTTCAGTTTTTCTTTTGTGGTTAATTTCTAGTTTCATGGCATTGTGATCAGAGAAAATGCTTGATATGATTTCAATCTTCCTAAATTTATTGAGACCATTTTTGTGTCCTAACATGTGGTCTATCCTAGAAAACGTACCATGAGCGCTTGAGAAGAATATATATTCTACTGCTTTAGGGTGAAAAGTTCTGAAGATATCTATTAAATCAAGTTGATAGGTGTCTCCTTTAAGTCTGCTTTTTTTTTTTTATTAATTTTCTTTCTTGAGTATCTATGCAGTGTTGTTAGAGGGGTATTGAAATCCCCTACTATGATAGTATTGCTGTTAATCTCGCCCTTTATATCCATCAAAGTCTGCTTTATGAATGTCGGGGCTCCTATATTTGGTGCGTAGATATTTATAATAGTTATATCTTCCTGTTGAATTGTTCCCTTTATCTTCATGTAGTGTCCTTCTTTATCTCTTACTACAGCCTTTGTTTTAAAGTCCATTTTGTCTGATATAAGTATTGCTACCCCTGCTTTTTTTTCATTTCCATTTGCATGAAATATTTTTTTCCATCCTTTTACCTTCAGTCTATGTGCATCTTTTGTTTTAAGGTATGTCTCTTCTAGACAGCATATGTATGGGTCCTGTTTCTTTATCCATGCAGCTACCCTATGTCTTTTGATTGGATCATTTAATCCATTTACGTTTAAGGTTATTATTGATATGTAGTTGTTTATTGCCATTTTATTCTTTAAAGCTGTATTCTTCTTTTGCTCTATTCATTCCTCCCTTTAAACTGTTCACAAGAGGCCCCTTAGTATCTCTTGCAGAATTGGTTTGGTTTTTATGAATTCCTTCAGGCTTTCTTTTTCTGGGAAGCTCTTTATTTCTCCTTCAATTTTAAACGTTAGCCTTGCTGGATACAGTAGGTTTGGTTGTAGGTTCTTGTTCTGCATTACTTTGATTATATCCTGCCATTCCCTTCTGGCTTCAAGTGTTTCTGTTGAGAAGTCCAATGTCATCCTTATGGGGGCTCCTTTGTAGGTGATAGCCTTTTTTTCTCTAGCTGCTTTTAAAATTTTATCTTTATCCATTAGCTTTGGTCTTTTAACTATAATGTGTCTTGGTGTAGATCTTTTTGGGTTTCTCTTTAATTGAGTTCTGTGTGCTTCTTGAACGTGTGGAGTGTTTCCCAGCCTTAATTTAGGAAAGTTTTCTGCTATGATTTGATTGACAAAGTTTCCATTTCCTGTCCTCTCTTCTCTTCTTTAGGCACCCCTATAATGCGAATGTTGTTTCTCTTCATGTTGTCACAGAGCTCCCTTAGAGTTTCCTGACATTTTTTGAGTCTCTTTTCCTTTTTCTTCTCTGCTTCTGTGCCTTTGTTTATTGTGTCCTCTAACTTGCTTATTCGATCCTTAGCATGATTCATCCTGCTTTTAATTCCTTCCATTGTGGTCTTCCATTCTGATACTCTATTTGTCATTTCTGTCTAATTCTTTTTTATTATTTCAATTTTGTTTTTTATACTTGTTATCTCTTTATTTAGGTCTTCATAATGACTATCCATTGTTGCTCTAATTTCTTTGAACATCCTAACTGTCATTATTCTAAATTCTGCTTCTGGTAAGTTGGTTATATCTGGTTCATTCAGGTCCTTCTCTGGGGATTTCTCTTGATTCATTTGGTTTGCATTCCTCTACCTGTCCATTTTGTCTGTGTATAAGCAAGTTGTGGCCACTGAGTCCAGTAGGTGTTGCCTTTGTGTTCTCTAGGTGTGGTCTATCTGCAGGCCCCCCAATCCCTCTGCCGCTGCCTACGGTGGTTGGGTATTAGCCTTGCCAGCGCCGGCCCACTGTGGCTTTTGCTGTGATTTCTGCCTCTCCTCCGTGGGAGGGGCTGTCACTCAAGCCAAAAGCCTTAGCAGCAAGGGTAGAGGTGAGCACCTTTGCTCAGCTGCGGACCCAGCCTTTTTCCGAACTTCCTCCCAGAACCCGCAGTCAGAGCCTGCTTACCACAGTTTTGCGGGTTGGGTAGGGCTTTTGACGTGCTCTGAGCTGTTAGCCTTTGCCCGTCCGGAGCTTTAGCCCCACCCTCGAGGCCAAGGCCCTTCTGCGCAGGGTTGCAAACCCAGGTTTATTTGGCCGGGTGTGTTTGCTGGCTTCCGCTCAGCTGCGTACTTCCGCTTGTCCCGGAGTCTACCCCGCCCCCTCGTTCGGAGCCCGCTTGCACACGTATAATGGCAAATTGCGGTTTCTCCAGCCGGGTGGGGATAGTTGCATGGGCTCATCTTCGAGCTTCTACTTGTCTCGGGGTCCACCCCGTTCCCGCGCTCGGAGCCCGCTCGCGAACGTATAATGGCAAACCGCGGTCTCTCCGGCCGGGCGGGGCTGGTAGCGTGAGCTCAGCCGCGAGCCCCTGCCCATCCCTGGTCCTAGCCCTGTCCCCGTGGTCAGGGCCGGCTTGCGCAGGGTCGCAGAGCAGATTTCTGTCCGTTCTTGGCCTCCCACTTTGTCCCTGTAAGTGGAATTAATGGCGGGCCCGCAGCTTCCGGACCGCTTTCCCGCATCCCCTCCGACCCTGCTGGGCTAGAATGAGCTCACACCGGCTTGGCCTCTGCCCACGCCGACAGAACCGCGTTTCAGCGTCCTGCCGCCCCAAACCCTTCAGCAACTCTCAGCAGAGTAGGAAAGGACCTAATACTCCACACTGTAGGCCTGGGAGCTCCCTTACTTGTTTCACAGCTCAAAATTGTCCAAACACCTCTTCTAGGCTCTGGGACTGCAGGCTGGGGCTTGGTTCCTGGGACCCAGGTCCCTCCCTCTCCACCAAACTTTCCTCCCGCCACGCGGGTCTCTCCGGGCTGCCGTTTGCTCCGGGGAGCTGGGCAGCCCTCTTCGCATTTTCACTATTCCTACCAGTCTCAATGTGGCTTCTTCTGTGTTCCTTGGTTGAAGAGTCAACTTAGTTTAGTTCATAGTTGGTTTATCCAGATGATGGTTCTTAAAATTGAGTTATAATCCACTTTGGTTCTGGGAGTTGGAAGTTGGTATGTCCGCCTACTCTTTCGCCATCTTGCTTCCCCTTGGATAATAGAGAGAACACAGGGAAGACAATGTGAAGGAGGGAAGGTGTAAGGACAGGGGCCGTCGTCCTTGTCACGGCCATTCACATGCAGGTTCTCATTGAATTCAGACAGATGGTATAGAAAAAATCCTTTTGGCGTGCCTGGGTACAGCTTAAGTTGTCTTTGGTCAGAGTGGCGTGAAGACAGTCCACGTTCACGTTGGAGTCTGGGCGACTTGCAACTATTTTATATTAGCTTGAAAATGCTAATTTTCTTCTTGTAGATATATTAAATTTTATTTTTTATGGTATGATATTTCTTATACTTCTATCTTTTTTTTGTTTTGTTTTTATAGAGACAGAGAGAGGGATTGATAGGGACAGACAGACAGAAACAGAGAGAGATGAGAATCATTAATCATCAGTTTTTCATTGCCATTGCAACACCTTAGTTGTTGATTGTTTGCTTTCTCATATGTGCCTTAACCGCGTACCTTCAGCAGACTGAGCAACCCCTTGCTGAAGCCAGCGACAGTGGGTCCAAACTGGTGAGCTTTTGTTCAAACCAGATGAACCTGAACTCAGCTGGCGACCTCTGGGTCTCAAAGCTGGGTCCTTCCACATCCCAGTCTGATGCTCTATCCACTGCACCACTGCCTGGTCAGGCTCTTTTATTCCTATCTTTAAGCTAATTAATTTTGATGTGGTTTTAAAACTTCCATTGTAGGACTAATAAAACGTGATACCAGAAAAATTAATTAATTTATTACATAATTCATCATCATAAAGACAAACCTGAGGCAAAAAATATATATAAAAGTTATATTTACATCTTAACTATTAGTCATCGTGTGGAAATATCATTATCTTAAAATGTACTTTTATCCTTCACTCATTAGTTTTCCAAACTTTAGCTTAAAAAGGCAAATCTCAATTTAGAATAAATAAAAAGCAAAATATTTTCAAATTTGTATAATAGTTATAATTCTACAATGACATTTTTAATATTTATTATGTTTTTAAATAAATCAAGTAATGCCATAAATTTAATTAAGCTAGAGTAAGTAGAACAATGCCAAATGGTAAAATTACTTCTGAAGTCTTATAGAAAAAAACATACTCAACAATATCAGGTTTGTTAGGATTTAGATTAGATGAGCCTGCTTATAAGCTTGGTTAACCTTTTAGTATTTTACAGATGCTTGCAGAAGAAGTAAACTCCTGATTTAGATTTATAAAATGATTATTAATATTTACAGCATAGGTAAATTTGCATGTTTATGTCAGTTACATTGTTCTAAAAGTCCAACAGAGATGAAGCAATGTGAGTCCAAAGGGAAAATAAATATTTTTATTGAAGCTGAGAAATACTGAGCACTCTGGATCCACCACTTAGGAAGCAAATTTGCTTTATGTCCCAGTAGTAGATGTTTCTTATCTTATTCTTTAAGATTATTCACAGGAAATATAGACTTGAAAAATATGTCAGGAATAGGGTTGACAGAACCTTGCATTCTCGGCACAGTAAGATGGGCAGTAGCAAAAATAATTCATAAAGAAACATATCTTCCCAAAAGCTTCACTATAAGTGTGAAATGAGCATACTTTCCACCACAAAAATAGTAGATGGATAGATGGCTAAGTAAATATATAGAAAGATGGATACATAGATATCTAGATAAATAAATCTATTGCATTTACGTTACTGACTTAAGAAATCAATATCATATATTAAGTAAATAATTGTGTTCTTCAATGTGGAAACATTCAACAAAATAGTCAGTGAGAAACCAATTTGTAATCATATCTTCTTCACTCATTTATTGAGTTCATACTATACTCCACAATAGTGATAACAGAATGAAATAAAATTTGTTTTTTTATTTAGGCAGTTGAGGAGACACAATATACTTGGTTTTTAACATCACAAAATTTTACAACTAATTCAATGTTGCTATTTATATTAATCATGTTTTACTCGTTTTTCTAAATAATCTTGGTATTTCTTTCAGAATGAGAGTCAGATGTAAATTATAAGCACACACACAGTATTACTTGCTTTTAGTCAGCACATATTATTTTTCATTAGATAATCTCTATATGCTTGATTACTTGTATTATTTGCCAGTAATATCATAAATGACACCAATAAATTGTGTTTTTAACATAAGTTAAAAGTTGAATTACAGATATATTTTGAGGAGTATATACACAGATATATTTTGAGGAGGATATATTGACCAAAAGTATTGTCTTTTATTTATTTATTTTTTGTTTGTTTTATAAGTGAGAGGAGGGGAGATAGAGAGACAGACTCCTGCATGTGCCCTGACCGGGATCCACCTGGCAACCCACATCAGGGACTGATGCTTGAATGAAACGAGCTATCCTCAGCACTAAAAGCCTATGTTCAGACCAGTTGAGCCACTGACTGTAGAGGAAAAGAGAGATTAGGGGGAAAGTGAAGAAGAGAGAAGAAGATGGTCACTTCTCTTGTGTGCTCTGACTGGAATCGAACCCATGGCGTATCCACTGTTCCAACTAGACAGGGCCAAGGGTATATAGTCTTCAAAGTATCTATGGCATGGAAATACTCAAGGAAATGTAAATAATCTCTGAGGTTTTAAAAATTTCATTCATGTTATATTAAAAATTAGTGATTTTTTAAAAGCAATATGCCTGCATTTATAATGTAGACAAGGTAGTTTATATGCAGATTATTCTAAAAGAGGATATTTAGCTACAGATATTCAAACCTCTGGTCTGTTGTAATCCAAAATTATGTCTTTGACTCAGAATTTTAGAACTGAAAGAATATATTTTCTGAAGAAAAAAAATAGAGAGTTTAAAATAGTCTATGGTAAAATAATAAATTAGAAGCAAAACTAGAAATAAGGTTATTTTCTTTTCTAATCTGGTGTTTTACCACGGGATGAAATTGGTTAATTTGTAAAAATTGATCAAAATATAAACAAGAAGAAATAGAGATAATACAGATTTAATATGATAAAGTTAATCAAATTATAATACTAATAATATTGCATATTTATCCATAGCTCACTACATGTTAAATATTATTCTAAATATTTAAACATAAATCCTTATTTAATCTGCATAAAAAGTATAGGTATTGTACTTCATTTTTATTTTTAATTTTAATGGGTGATATTGATCAATCAGGGTATACGTTTTCTCTGAACCTAGGTATTGTACTTCTTAATACACATTTTTGAATGAATAATGAGGAACTCAGAAGATTTAGTTAATTTTCACAAGATTAACAACCCAATAAATTATGGGACTATAATTGTATATAAGTAGTGTGACTTCAGAGCAAGATTCTTTTTTTTTTTTTTTTTTTTTACAGGGACAGAGAGAAAGTAAGAGAGAGGAAAATCAGGGACAGACAGACAGAAACAGAGAAAGATGAGAAGCATCAATCATCAGTTTTTCATTGAAACACCTTAGTTGTTCATTGATTGCTTTCTCATATGTGCCTTGAACGCGGGCCTTCAGCAGACCGAGTAAACCCTTGCTTGAACCAGCGACCTTGGGTCCAAGCTGGTAAGCTTTTTGCTCAAGCCAGATGAACCAGAACTCAAGCTGGTGGACTTGGGGTTCGAACCTGGTTCTTCTGCATCCCAGTCCGACGCTCTATCCACTGTAAAAATTGTGAATCATCCCAGAGCAAGATTCTTATACATCAAAGCATGTATTAAGGCACACCCTAAGACACAAGAAAGATGTCAGAATAATAAAATATGAACAGATAATAAAATTAATTTTAAATTGGTATTCATGCTAAGTGTGATTCATTATAACAGAGGAAGGAAAGATGGACAGAAATTGAATCTTAACAAGTTGGTCCCTCTGGTAAAACTCCTACTCAATAAAAATTTCTTAAACCTATGAGACCTAAATGAGGAGTTGTGACTGTTAAAAAAAATGAGAGTAGACCCAATATAATTTGTCCTAAATACATCATCTATTTTTGGGATTCTCAAAGAAATTATTTAGAACCATACTGTAAATATAAGTAAGTGCTCATAAAAATAGAACCATGTAATAGGATGTTAATAATCTTAAACTAAATTGTATTATTTATTATGACAGAGACAGATACAGAGTGAGAAACAGATAGAGAAAGACAGAAAGAATGAGAGAGATGAGAAGCATCAATTCTTCATTTGCAGCACTTTAGCTGTTCACTGACTGCTTTCTCATAAGCCAGTGACCTTTGGGCTCAAGCCAGCAACCATGGGGTCATGTCTATGCTTCGACACTCAAACCAGTTACCCATGCTTAAGCCGGTGACCTCCAGGTTTCGAACTTGGGTTCTCCTCATCCTAGTTTATTGCTCTATCTACTGTGCCACAACCTGGTCAGGCTAAATCATATTTTGTTACCATTTAAAACATAGATTACAGGTGCTCTTCTGATCAGAAGAAATTACTGGTCAAAGTAGAAGACAATAGTAAATGTTCACATGAAAAATATGGGTCATTTCTACCAGGCACATTAAACTAATTTTTCATCTTTAAATACCCTCTTGTGCCAAACTTCCAATGATTAACTATTTTTATTGATCACAGAAAAAACATGATGAAATGTTACTGAGAAAGGATGCATCATTTCTAATGACTAAATCAAGCATTTCTTTGAGCTTTCATCTAACTCCACTGCCTAGACCTTTCCCTTAGACTCTGTCAGTAATTCCCTTGTGTAAATCATTTTGAAAAAAGCAAGTCTAGTCATCTAAATAAAATCATAGTTTCTAGTTTGGCCATATGCTGGCTATGGTATTGGCTTAGAAAAAACAACTCCCTTTTATCCCTTTGTGTAAAAAATGTAATGATTAGTTAATGCCTCTAAAGCCCTAAATAAACATTAAATAAAGAGGTTCTAAAATTTGGATTATGGAGGAATAGAAATTTGTGAATACAGTGATTCAATTTTTCACCAGCACTTTAGGCAATAAATGCAATATTACAGATCTCATTCCTTTCTAGCATTTGGCATTCCCAATAGATAATGCTTTACTTATATAAAAATGATTAAGAGTAAGTCATGCATTTACATATTTGTCAATATGTTTATTGGATGATTCTTTGACCTGTATTTGAATTTGGGGTAATAGGAATTTTGATTTTATTGTTAAGTTATCTGGTATAATCTTTGTAGAACAAACTTTAATGAGAAAATACAACCAAGTTAGAAAACTGCACAGTGTTATGAGATTTTCTACTTTATTATTATTATTGAAAATATGTTTAGTATCTCTCAAATATTATTTCTTTAAATTTTGTCTAAGAAAACAATTCTTTCTCAATTAATATAGAAAATACTTTATATACAGAATTCTTAGTCAAGAAGCAAGTGAATACTGTCTAATATGGATGTCAGTTTATTATACACTTGAACATTATAATATATAAAGGATTGCTGTTCATTTAAAAACATAACACAAAGCATGGTCACATTTAAATTGATGAAATAAAGTATTTTGATATTAGAATCTTAAGAGATATAAACATTATGATGTACACTTTAATGCACCTTAACCTACAGTATGTTGTCATGCAAGCTGCAAAAAAATGTTAAAAGTAGTAAATTACTTTTTAAATGCTACTTATTTTATTCCCTTACTTATTGAGAACACAGCAAATATTAACTATACTGGGTTAATTACTTTCTTTATTTGACCAATTTTTCTCAGACTTATTTTTTTTTCTAATTTTAGTTTTCTGATTTATTTAGATTTGTATAAATGATACAAACTAAAAGTGACCTTAAAGTTGTAAAATCACAGGCTAACTACTTTAATGGAAATATTTAACGTAGTCTTGTTTTTATGCCTTCTTCTTTCTTTTTGATTTATATAAATTATGATATCCTAAATCCTAATACTTACAGTCACCATATCTGTCCATTATCCATAATAGAATGTGTTCTATGCAAAAGACATTTTTGCATGTCTATCAGTAAGCATGTGTGATAATTATCTTTACACTTATTATTCCTTTTATTAATGATATACTTGCTAAGATGCTTTATACTATATTTAAGAGAATTTATAAGTATTTATAGTGTCTTTTTGATTTTTATAATTATATTTTTTGAAAAATTGGGCTACACATAGAAAAAAGGCTTTTAATTTGTTAAACATTATAGTTTATAAAGTAACAAAACATTTTCTTGATAATTACTTCTAAATTTAATAAAAAGCAGTAACTGATTTGCTGTAAAAAGAAGTTTATTTAATTTACCTGTGGAGACAGTAGAAACATGATTGATGTTCGGGGATTGGAGATATAAGGAATGTGATGAATAGTGAAAGGCATTGAAACTGTCCTGTATGATACTGTAATATGCATACATACCATCATACATTTGTCAAAACCCATAGAATGTACAACACAAAGAGTGAACCTGAATGTAAACTATAGTTCTTAGTTAATATAAGTATTTAATATTTGTTTATTAATTGTAACAAATGTATCACTTCAATGAAAGATATTAATTAGTAATAGAAGAAACTGGGGAAGACAGGTGAGGAATTTGTAGGAATTCTCATTACTTTCTATTTAATTATTTATATACCTAGAACTACCATAAAAAATAAAGTTTAATGGAAACAACCAAAGTTTCAGGATTAAAAAAGAAGATGTTGTACCTATATACAATGGAACACTGCCAGCCATAAGAAATGATGATATAGTGACATTTAAGACAACATAGATGGAGCTTGAGAACATTATACTTAATGAAATAAGTAAATTAGAAAAAGGAAAGGACTGTATGATCTCACACATAGGTGGAATATAAAACTGAGACTTAACGAGTATAGATAAAAGTAAAGTGGTTACTAGGGAGAAGGGAATATGGGGGTGGGGAAAGGGGATTTGAGTGAATGGGAAGGTGGGCAGGGGTGGGAAAAAGGGGTAAAGAGGGACAGCTATAAGGTGATGGAAAATGATTTGACTTTGGGTGATAAGTATACAACATAATCAACAGTTCAAATGTTATTGAAATGTTCACCATAAACCTATGTACTCTTACTGATCAATGTCACCCTGTTAAAGTCAATTTAAAATTTTAAGTAAAATATAAAGTCTATTTTTTTTGGTCTTTGTGACAAATACAGAGAAAGGGAGAGACATAGAGAAAGACATAGAGAGAAAGACAGATAGGGATAGATAGACAGGAAGGGAGAGAGATAAGTATCAATTACATAATTCTTCGTTGCAGCTCCTTAGTTGTTCATTGACTGCTTTCTCATATGTGCCTTGACCCAGGGGCTTCCCAGAGTAAATGATCCCTTGCTCAGGCAAGAGACCTTGGGGTTAAGCTAACAACCTTTGGCTTCAAACCACCGACCTTTGGGCTCAAGCCAGCGACCATGGGGTCTTGTCTGTGATCCCACACTCAAGGCAGCAACCCAGGGCTCAAGCTGGTGAGCCTATGCTCAAGGGGGCTGAGTCTACTCTCAGTCCGAAAAAGCCTGCTTTCAAGCAGCGACCTTGGGGTTTCAAACATGGGTCCTCTGCATCCTAGTACTATGCTCTATCCACTGTGCCACTGCCTGATTAGGCTTTATATATTTTTTGAAATAAGAAAATTTAAATTTAGTAAGAAGCACTGAGACTTACATTTTCTTACAATATGGTCCAGATCATTTAAATGATTTGCGCTTTGACTTGATTGTCTATGAATGTGGTTAATAATAACTAACTTAAACATTTCTCATGAATGCTTCAGAAAATGTTCATAAAGCAACTAGCATAATATATATACTAAGCAGGGTGTCCACAGATAGGATCATATCTCATGTTCATTCATTTAACACATATTTGGTGAATATTTCCTATATATCATGCACCATTTTATATGCTGCAACATTGAGGAGAAAGGTGAAATTGCTGTCTTCATAAGTATGACTTTCACTTTCAAGCATCTTTAATAATTTTTCATTTCTACATAATTTAAACCCCTTACTTCTTAAATACCTAGAGTTTTATTTCTTTCACTGAGACTGACAGATATATATTAGAAGTTTATATAAATTCAGATTAAAAAAAACAGTTTTGCATTACAATTCTGTAAATAAGTATTGTGATATTTATAAATCTATAATTGTCTCTTTACATTTGTTCTTATTTAAATGATGTGTTCTTATCTCACAAAGCTATAGGGTTAACTTGTAAAAGATAATGTACATAACATTGTACATGACATTACTATCATAATTTTACATATGTTACATAGTTAATATGTCAGTTGCTCTGGTTGAGAAATACATATGAAGGTATTGTTAGAGGGCATGCAAATAAGAATCTGGCATCCATACAATAAGATATATAAATATATAGGTGTTGTTTGAAACTCTGTTATAAATTAATTATAAATTTAAAAAATGGCAGATATGTTTAACTATGTGTTCAGCAAAAACTGTAAGATGTCAAAAATTCTGATAAAAAAAGCAAAACAAACAAACAAACAAACAAAAAGGAGTAACAGTGATGTGCTACTTAATGAGGAAGACAGAGTCTGCGGAATGAATCTTTAGGCAATTTTGTCACTGTGCAAATATAATCAAGTATACATATAAAAGCCTAGATGGTATAGCCTACTGTACTTCTGGGCTATAGCATATAGCCCATTGCTTCTAGGCTACAAGCATGTATAGCCTATTACTATGCAATACAACATGAGATTAAATTAAGCACAAGATGCAATCAAGGCACAGTAAACAACAGACATAAGGTTGCTGTTAGCATAACATGGCATACTGTTTTATAGCAAACTTTTCTTAATATATGATTAAAGAGTACAGTATGAATAACAATAAAAGGTATAGTATAGTAAATACATAAGCCAGTAACATAGTTTTTTAAAATTATTATCAAGTATTAGATAAAATTGCATATGCTGTACTTTTATTTGTTGGGCAACTCAGGAAGTTTATTAACACCAGAATTTGCACAAATATGTGAGCAATGCCAAGACATTACGACAGCTGCCTAAGCAGACAGTGGTATAGTGGATACAGCGTCAAACTGGGATGCAGAGGACTTAGATTCAAAACCCTGAGGTCGCTGGTTTGAGCACGGGCTCACCAGCTTGAGCAAGGTCTCACCAGCGTTAGCATGGGGCCACTGGTTTGAGTGTGAGATCATAGACATGACCCCTTGGTTTCTGGCTTAAAGCCCAAGGTTGCTGGCTTGAACAAGGGGTCACTCACTCTGCTGCAGCCCCTATTCCTTCCAGTCAAAGCACATATGAGAAAGCAATCAATAAACAACTAAGGAGAATAAGGAGCTGCCATGAAGAGTTGATGTTTCTCATCTCTCTCCCTTTTTGTCTGTCTGTCCCTTTTTGTCCCTCTCTCTGTCTTTCTCTCTGTTTCTGTCACAAAAGAAGACATTATGACAGCTATGACGTAACCAGGCAATATGGATTTGTCAGCTTCATTCCAATATTGTAGAAACAAATTGTATATGTGGTCCATTGTTGACCAAAACATTATAATGTTGCACATGGTTGCATGGAGTTTCTAGCTCTGATTGTAAAAAATATTGGGCAAAAGTTTTAAATTAATAGATAACTACAATCATACAGAAGACTCATAAGTAGCTTTAATATTTCAAGGCCAGACTTAAGATGTTCAAAGCAGAAGTATTAATGCCCTTTGTATCGGTGAGATACAGGGTGAGATTTAACAAGAATTAGAATATCAGCATTGAGACTTGCACGTAACTACTACTGTCTGGATAAGGGAAGTATATAATATAATGTGAGGGGTTTAATAACATTAAATTGGAAAAATGTATAACCTATTAATTTTATTAACCATGGTAACCGTAATAAAAATTGGTGATAAAAATTCTTATATTTTAACCTGACCTGTGGTGGCACAGTGGATAAAGCGTCGACCTGGGAACACTGAGGTCGCCAGTTCAAAACCCTGTACTGGTCTTGGTCAAAGAACATATGTGAGTTGATGCTTCCAGCTCCTCTCCCCTTTCTCTCTCTATCTATCTCTCTTTCTCTCTCTCTCTCTGTCTCCTCTCTAAAATATATAAAGAAAAACAATTTATAGTTTATAGTATATTTCTATAACTATATAAAATATGATAAATGCATATTTACATTTATATGAATATATAATGTGTATACAAAACATAAATACTAAACATATGGATCTTGTCCTTAAAGAAAATGTTATAAAATTGCCCCCAGCCTGACCAGGCAGTGGTGCAGTGGATAAAGTGTCGGAGTGGGACGCGGAAGACCCAGGTTCGAGACCCCAAGCTCACCAGCTTTAGCACGGGCCCATCTGGCTTGAGCAAAAGCTCGTCAGCTTGGAATCAAGGTCGCTGGCTCCAGGAAGGGGTTGCTCGGTCTACTGAAGGCCCGCGGTCAAGGCACATGTGAGAAAGCAGTCAATGAACAACTAAGGTGTTGCGACGGCAACAAAAAACTAGATTGATGCTTCTCATCTCTCTCTGTTCCCGTTTGTCTGTCTATCCCTTTCTGTGCCTCTCTCTCTCTGTCCTTGTAAAAACATAAAATAAAATAAATAATTGACCCCAGAGGCAAGGGAAGTAAAGGCAAAAAGAGGTGAATGGATGTATATCAAACTGAAAAGCTTCTGTTTGCAAAAGAAATTGCCAACAAAATAAAAAGTCAACAAACTGAATAGAATAGGATATTTGCAAATAACATCTCTGACAAGGGTTAATATTCAAAACATATATAGAACTATACAACTCAACACCAAAAAATCAAACCAATTAAAAATGGGCTGAAGACCTGAACAGACACTTCTCCCCAGAAATATAAATAGCCAGTAGGTACATGAAAAGAAACTCAATGGCATTAGCTATCAGGGAAATGCAAATTAAAGCTATAATGAAATACCACCACATATCTTTTTTAATGGGTATAATTAACAAGGCGAGCAACAACAAGTGTTGGAGAGGTTATGGAGAAAAAGGATCCCTCATTCACTGCTGTTGGTAATGTAAACTGGCATAACCACTATGGAAAACAGTATGGAGGCTCCTCAAATATTAACAATACAGTTACCGTAACAACCAAGCAAGCCTTCTTTTGGTTAACTCTTTGAAAAAATTTAAAACAATTATTCACCATGATAAATACTTCTTTATGTTTATTGCAGCATTATTAACAGCAGCCAAGACATGGGCCAGTGTTCTTCAATTGATAATTGAATAAACAAGAGGTGGTATGTATGTGTGTGTGTGTTTGTGTGTGTTTGTGTGTATAATAGAATACTATTTAGCTATAAGAGAAGGTAAATAGATAAAATACTGCCATTTGCAACAGCATGGATGTCTCTTGAGAATATCATGTTAAGCAAAGTTAGTCAAACAGAAAAAGTCAAGGACCATATGATTTCACTCATATGTGGGATGTAAAATTGAAAGAAACAAATGAACAAGACAAACACCCATAGACCCAGACAACAGTATGATGGATACTAGAGGGCAGGGAGTGTAGTAAAGGATAAAGTAGGTCAGTAGATAGTCATGTGAGAAGATTTTACTTTGGTTGGTGGGCACCCAATGCAATATACGGATGATGTAATAAAAAATGTGCCCTTGAAGCCTATAACCTATTAACTTATTAATCAATGTCACTCCAAGTAATTTAATTTAAAAAGTAAAAAATATATTAAATACTATATAGTCATTTTGAGCTTGGTTTCAACAACACAGCATAGTAAAGATGTGATTAATCCCCACTCCTTTTGTCTCACATATTTCTCTGCAGGACTTTTTAAAGTCTTCTGTGTTACTTTAAGAAGTCAGAAATTTTAGCTTATTTTATAATATAATTTACTACTTTGTTGTATTGTAAATTTGAGGGTGATTAGAAGATTTATACATAGAAATGTTTCAGATTCTAAATAAATGAATTCTTCTGATAATGTACTTTCAGAGAAAAAGAAAAATAGAAGGGACTAATTGGCTGATACATTTTGATTCATGAACAGCAAGTCTAATTCAGATTTGTAATTGGGACACATCTAAGCATGAGTATATTTGCAATCCTGCCTTCAGTGTCAAAAATACAATCTATGTAATTTTCACCCCTAACTATGTAGCGAGTTCTGTTCTAATATTTCTACAATTATTGACTCATTTAACACTCAACACTACTCCATGAAGTAGTAAGAATTATTGTCCAATTTCACAAAAGAGAAAACTGAAGTATAGTAGGATAAATTACTTACCTGGGGTAACATAAAGGAAGTGGAGGAAGAATTTAAACAGATTTGAATGTCTTCAGAGCCCATAATCTTAACTTCTCTGACATATTGCCACCCATTGGTTGAATCATTTTATTCAAATCCTACTGTTCGCCTGAATTATAATGAAAAATAAGCAAAGTTTGTGCTGCAAGAACACAAGCATAAGCAGCTTGTGTTTGTTTTATTACAATACATTATAATGCCACATAATATAATATTTACATAGAAAATTTTACTCTGTCATTCAGGGTTCCAGTACTGTACAAGATAAAGTTGATATTAAGTTAATTTGCAATTTGCCCTTGAGATTTTAAAATTTCATAATTTTTTTTGAATTTTATTATATTTCATTAAAACTAACCTCCTATGTCATCAGGCAAGAGTTGATATTTTAAGATAGAAGTCATTTGGAAATTTGCATTTTAGTTAAAGATAAAATGTTCTTGTAAAGATTTTTAATTTACATTATTTATCTCACAGGACACAATTTATGTGATGTTTTAAGATCAGAATATCGAGTATTTATTTGTCTGACAAAATGAGAAATATAGGTATAAAATAAGCCTTGTTGAAGTTCTGCTTAAATTTCATTGTATGTATTGGACTCTAGTGTGAGAAAATATTAAATGTATAAAAAAACATTTGAAAGCATAATAATAAAATCATTTTTTGATTATATTACTAAAAATGGGACTTCAGATAGAAAGCTAGAAAATATTTAAGAAAACCTTAAAAATGTAATTAACATGCCAAAATACAGACATATTGAGATGGATGTTTAAACATAAAGAATAAAAATAAAAAGTCTATATTTTCTGACCAAGGAAATGAAGTAGAATATGTGATTACCAACATTAATAGTATACAAAACAGAAGAAAAAACAAAAACCTATTTTTTTTTATTTAAAAATGTTGGCAGATCAATTGGGTGAAATTAAAAGCATAAAACAGTTCTTGAAATATGCCCAAACATCAACATATCTATGAGAAATCAGTTATATAAAGTTCTTAAGCTCAACAGAAAAGAATGGAAACTGTAATAAATTTATGAGATCAAAGTTCCAACTACTTTCCACCTACTCATTCCTTCCACAGCAATATGACTCATGAGAGATTGTGTAACCAAGAATAGTGAGTCATTCCACACTTTTCAGAATAGATATTATCCTCTATTTGAAATATACAATACAATATTCTAAATGAAAATAATTAGAACTTTACATGTTAGATTATTAGTATTATTGGTGATAGAGATATCACGTGAAAATAGTGCATTGGATATTCAAAAAACTTTTCATTAATTAGAGTGACCAACATGATCATTTGCCTTTATTTTCTCATTAAAATGTTTCTCAAGTTTGAAACCAGAGAAATGAAAAGAAAATGACTTCAGAATTATTTTTAATGGAGAAAATAAATTCTAAACTTGAATTACTAGTATTTTCAGTACTTGTTTATCAATCTTCCACATTTCTCAGTCTATATTCCCTTTCATGTAATTTTATGTCATCAACTATCTCATTCTTCTGACAGATTTTAAAATTTCTTTACAATTTTTTCTCATTTGTATGATTTCAAATATAAAATTGTACCTACATTTTAAGAGACTCTTTCTAAGCTTAAAATCTTGAGGTGATCTTTGATTTCCCTTTTCCCTAATATCCAAAGTCCAGACATAAATAAAATACCCTAGTGTGTCCATGTATTGCCTCTGAAATCAGTGCTTTGCATTGATTTCCACTTTCCTAGTTTAGTTCTTCATTAAAACCTTCCTAAAAGTCTGAAAGCTGCCCAAATAGACTGTCAGGTTTAAGTTTCCTCCATTATATGCAGAGAGTTGACACATGTCATTAACTCAGCTGTTTATATTACACTTTATTAACTAATCTCTAATGGTCACGTTTTTCTTTATATAATTATCAATATGTATTTAACATCATCTGCAGTTTAACCAAAATAATTTTGCCACATTTATTTTTTTCTACATCCTTAGTCTGTATTTTAAACACTCAGAATTTCTGCAATTTATCTTGCACTTAAAAAAATATTGAGTTCATTGAGTTAACATTGGTTAAAAAATTGCATGTTTCAGTTATAGAATTTTATAATACATCATTTGTTTATTATACTATATGTTCATCACCCCATCAAGTCTTCTTTCATCACCATTTATCTCCCTTAACCCTTTTCTGCATCCCCACCCTCTGTCCCTTTGAAAATCCCTATATTGTTTATGTGTCTATGAGTCTTTTTTTTTTTTTTTGCTTAATCCCTTCATATTGTGTACCTTGTACTTTTCTTTATTCATGCTCAAGTTATTTTCTACACATAGTATTATTCCTATTTGGGGGGAAGGTATATACCTTCCAGTTCTTGATTAAATATTATTTCAATCATAATGTCTTTCAAAATTTTGCTATCATCAATCTCCTTTACAAGACAAGTATTACTTTTTTACACCATAATCATAAGGTTTTTATAAGCTGTATTCTCCAATTCTATTATAAGTTACTTGAAGACATAAGTCTTGCTAATTCCTGTATAAATTCTTACTTTATTTTTGTTTGATAAAGTAAGAACAACATGTGTTAAATAAATAAGTGTTGTGATTAGATATGAATATGTTAACATAAGTTGTTTGGTATTAAGATCTCCAATCCAGTATGAAATACAAATAATTTTATATTAACTGTTATAAACTTTAATTTTCATAGATCAATTTATTATTAAGCTCAACTTTTAAACACACTAACTTTGAACTTATATCTTTACATAGTCCTCTACTTTTTCTTTTTAAAAAAATTAATTGTATTCATTGGAGTGACACAAGTTAAATTATATAATCTTCTAGTGTACAGTTACATAAAACATCATCTATATATTGTATTGTGTGATCACCTCTGCAAGCCAAGTCTTCTTTTATCACCGTTTATCCTTTACTTACCCCCTTCTATCTCTCCCTACCTACTTACCCTCTGGTAATCACCATATTGTTGTCTGCTTCCATGAATTTTTACTTTTTTTCTTAAACCGTTCCACATGTTCACCCAGGCCTCGAATACCCTTCTCTTCTAACAGCTATCAGTTTGTTTTCTATACCCAAAACATTGATTTAAAAGAATATATGCACCCCTATGTTCATTGCAGTGTTATTTACAATAGCCAAGATTTGGAAGCAGCCCAACTGTCCACCAATAAATCAGTGGATCAAGAAGCTATGGTCCTTTTACACAATGGAATCCTTGGTTGTGAAAATGAAGGCAGTCTTACATTTTGCGAAAGCATGAATGGACCTGGAGAGCATTATGCTAATTAAAATTAGCCAGTCAGAGAAAGAAAATAACTGCATGGTTTCACTTATATGTGAAATTTAATGAAAAAAAATAAACTAAAACCAATAAAATAGCAATAAAATCCTAACATTCTTTTTTTTTTAAAATGTGTTTTTAAAATTAGAAAAAGCATGATGATAAAAATTTATGTTAACCTAATTTGTATAAATATCTTTTAATTACCACAATTCTTATTTTTATAAAGATTCTCTAAACTTTTTTTTATATCTCTCTACACATGCACATTTTAAAGATAATTTAGCCTGTATTGTTAATATTTTAGTAAACACAGATATTTAGTAGCTACATTATATTATCCTGAGCAAATATGTCAACATTTTTAAACCAATGCTCTCTATTTGAACATTACTGTGAATTGCATTTTTAAAAGTATTATTATAAGGGCCTGACTTGTGGTGGCCAGTGGATAAAGTGTCTACCTGGAATGCTGAGGTCGCTGGTTCAAAACCCTGGGCTTACCTGGTCAAGGCATATATGAGAGTTGATTCTTCCTGATCCTCCTTTCTCCCTCCTTCTCTCTCTCTCCCTCTCTCTCTCTCTCCCGTCTCTCTAAAATGAATAGATAAAATCTTTAAAAAAATAAAGTCTATAAAAATATTTAAAAAGTATTATTATAAGTAGAGCAATAATAGAATTAAGAATACAAACTACGTTTTGAAAATAAAAATTATGTATATTCATATTCACTTTATAAATAATATTATAATGGGCAATATTTCAAGTATATTTTTTGAGGTAAATCACAATAACTTTTAATGTGGCTTCCTAATGTTTGAGATAATGTGTCAGAGTATAAATATTTTATGTCTTCAAACTGTGTACCTTCAGAAGAGTGCCAGTATGATATGTTCTGACATCAACAATAAAAGACAGTAAACATTTTCTATACTCTGAACAATCCTGAAATAGTTCTCTACAATGTTGTATGTTCAAAAAAGTGTCATGTATACAATGTTGATTTGATTTTCATTTCTTTGTATACTAGTGAGAGAACATATATATTATATATGTATGTATCTATATATACTTCTATATATTGTTTTGGACACTTATATTTCTTCATTAGTAAATTTACTTAGGAGGGTTATGGGATATTTTTGTTGAATTTTGTTTTATTTTAAGCATAAATTCTGTCTACATGAACATATGAAGATTATAGAGTAGTTAAAATTATCACAAGCTAATGTGATTTGAGATTTATTTTTAATGTTGCTGGAGGTTGGAAGTATTAAAAAATATGAAAATATTTTAAAGTATAAAATTTAAGAACTTCCTGATGATGGCAAAATAGAAAAATTAAGGGTAAAATATCATTAAGGATAAGATAATGGGGAGATTTATTCTTAACTTATTATGAAATTTATGTATTTTAAATAAAAATAATAAAAGTGTTAGCAAAAGTTCTTCCGTACATATATATGATCAGTTTAATTAAATTTGAATTTATCAGCCTATATATCTTATATGAATATTAAATCAGATTAGGGTAGCTACTTTTGTGAGGAACATTGGATAATTTACCTTTAATTTGTTCTTTATTTTATTTTTTATAAGAACATTAGTCAGGGAGTCATCTGCCTTCTAATAAGAATAGAACATAAAATGTCAATGTTGTGAATATGAGTGAGTAGCAAGCTGTTCCATAAAGGACAATTGAATTATCAGAAATTATTTGTAGATAGTAAGAAATGAATAGAATGTACTCTGACTAAGGCGTTTTAAACTAAAAAAAGTAGATCTCAGTTATTGATACAAATATCTTGAAAATAAAATAAAGTTGAGAAACTAAAAATTTATATTTTTTATTATATCTTTACTGGCTAAAGTAATTACTCTAAAGTTTAATTTGTTTAATGTATGGTATGGATGTCAAAGACAAAAGTGAATCAAATTATAATTCTAAATAGATTATATTTTAGAATATTTGACATAGGTTATCTTGGAAGACAATTTATCTCAAATTATCTTATTCCCCTGTAATTAGAATATTACACATTAATTTTGTATCTTGCAAATTTCCTGTATTTGTTTATTGTTTCTAATAGTTTTTTTGGTGTAGTCTTCAGAATTTTCTATATAAATAATTATGTAATCTGGAAAAAGTGCTACTTTTACCCTTTTATTTCTTCTTTATGTGCCTTTTATTTCTTTCTCTTGCTTGTTCTGGCTAGGACTTACAGTACTATGTTGAATAAGGGTGTTCAGAGTGGGCATCCTTGTCTAATTCCTGATCTTAAAGGAAAACCTTCCAGTTTTTCACCATTGAGTATGATATTGACTGAGGGATTATATATATGGCTTTTATTATGTTGGGGTAATTTCCTTCTATACCCACTTAATTGGATGTTTTAATCATAAATTGGTGTTATATCTTATCAAATGCTTTTCTGCACCTATTAATAAGATCATATGATTTTTCTTCTTTATTTTGTTAATGTGGAATATTACATTGATAAATTTGTGTATATTGACCCATCCTTGAGTCCCTGGAATGAACCAAACTTGATCATGATGTATTATATTTTTATGCATTGATGCATTTAATTTGCTAGTATTTTGTTTAAAATTTTGCATCTATATTCATCGGAGATATAGTCTGTAGTTTTTTTGTTTGTTTGATTGTTTCTGTGTGTGTGTGTGTGTGTGTGTGTGTGTGTGTTAACCTAGCCAGGATTTGGTATCAGGATTATGCTGGCTTTATAAATGTGTTAAGAAGTATTGTCTCTTCTTCAGTTTTTTTAAAGAGTTTGAGAAGGATAGGAATATCTTATTTACTTCCAGTAGAAGTACAAACTAGTACAACGACTATGAAAAAAAAAGTATACAGGTTACTCAAAGAGTTAAGATGAGAGTTACCATATGACCCAAACACCTTTCTTCTAGGTATCTACCCTCAAAATTTGCAAACATTTATTTGAAAAGATATGCACCCTTATGTCCATTGCAGTGTTATTTACAATGGCCAAGACATGGAAAAAACTGAAGGGTCCTTTGATAAATGAAAATATTGTACACATGTCTAATTGAATACTATTCAAACATAAGTAAAGATAAAATACTGCCATTTGCAACAACATGGATAAAACTTGAAAATATCATGCTAATCAAAATAAGTCAATCAGAAAAAGTCAAGAACCATATAATTTCACTCATATATATATATATATATATATATATATATATATATATATAATATAAAAGTGAAAACAACAAAGGAACAAACAAGAAATATTTTTAAAAAAAGACCAAAAAAGGTATTGACACACACAACAGTATAGTGGTTACCAGAGGAAAGAGGCTGATGGGTAGAAAAGGTAAAAAGGTCAAATACATGGTGACAAAAGAAGATTTGATTTTGGGTGGTGGGCACAGAATGTAATACATCATAGAAATATATACCTGAAACACATAAAATCTTATTAATCAATGTCACCCACCTAATAAATTTAATAAAAATAAATACTATTGAAATTCTATAGTCAGATCAATTTAAATAATTAAAGTATTGTTTTTTTAGTGAAACTGAATTACTGTGATCATTATATTGATAACTATTATTCACTTGGAGATAGATATAATTATTATAGCTGACTATGTAATTAAGAGAAATTATTTGAATATATTTAAATTTTATTTCTTTCCATTTTATTGGTTAACCAAATGATACAGTTTACAGATGAACAATTCTGCAATTCATAATCTATATACTGTATTGTGTGCTCACAACCCATGTCAAGTCTTATTTGAATATACATTAAATTAAACTATCTGAATTATATAAATTTATGTCTTGCAGCATTTGCAAAATGTAAAGAAAAAGCAAATATAAATATTCTCTAATTGTTTGTAATTAATGCTGTTCCAAAGTACTCTGAAAAATAATTGACAAAATATAGTCATTGAATATCACATTTTGTTTAGCAGTACATTTGCTATAAAGTCTAGTCATGGACAATAAAACAAAACTTGGCACTTAAAGCTGTGGCTTCATTAGAGTTTTAATTCTGTTAAATATACACATCACTTCAGAGGATATTTACAGTGTGTTTTTAGTCTTCCTACATCAAAATATAACCACTTATTTTGCTGTAAATTCAGTAACTTACAGATTTCTATTTTTCAAATTATTATACATGAAGCATTTAGAAAATATCAAATGTTCTCTTTTCACAGAGGTCTCTTTTCTCTTTTTAATGTAATCTGTAAGTCTACTTAGAGAATTTTTCTCTTATACTTAGTGTTTATTTCAGAATACAATTATGTTAATAATCTTTCTATCATTATTCAGTCACAAAAAATTCATCTATCTGATAGATCATGTGTTGGTTACTCAGTTATTTGATTATCATATATAATATTAAATTTTTAAATGAAATATTGTTTCCTATAATGCAACAAATAATAAAGTTTGATTCAGAAAAATTTATTAGTTTAAAAATAGTTTCATGCCAATAACATTCAATTAAAAAATAATTTTAGGTACATTTGATACTTTATGTAATGAAATAAATAAGGATGGTATTCCCAGAAACAAAGTATTATTTTAAATTTAAAACATTGAGATATATTAGGCATGTCATATAAAATTTATTTGGTGTTCTTTTTATTGGAATACGAATTTTAAATCAGAAATCAAACCAATAAGAACAATATTTATTCCAAATTAAAATTTAGGTTGTTTTATATTCCCATGGTTTAGTCATCTAACAAGTTAAGATATATTTATTTATTTATTATTGTTTTTTTATAAATTTTAATGGGGTGACACCAATAAATCAGGGTGCATATGTACAACGAAAACATCTCCAGGTTATCTTATCATTCAATTGTGTTGCATGTCCATCACCCAAAGTCAAATTGTCCTCTGTCACCTTCTGTCTGGTTTTCCCTGTGCCCCTCCCCTCCTTCCTATCCCACCCTCTCTTCCTTTCCTCCATCCCGTAACCACTACTCTCTTGTCCATGTCTCATAGTCTCACTTTTATGTCCCCCCTATGAATGAAACCATGCTGTTCTCAGTTTTTTTTCTGATTTACTTATTTCACTCCGTATAATGTTATCAAGGTACATCCATTTTGTTGTAAATGATCCGATGTCATCATTTCTTATGGCTGAGTAGTATTCCATAGTATATATGTACCAAAACTTTTTAATCCACTTGTCCTCTGACGGACACTTGGTCTGTTTCCAGATCTTCGCTATTGTGAACAATGCTGCTATGAACATGGGGGCGCATTTCTTCTTTTCTAATAGTGCTATGGTGTTCTTAGGGTATATTCCTATAAGTGAGATAACTGGGTCAAAAAGCAGCTCAATTTTTAATTTTTTGAGGAATCTCCATACTGTTTTCCACAGTGGCTGCACCAGTCTGCATTCCCACCAGCAGTACAGGAGGGTTCCCTTTTCTCCACATCCTCACCAGCACTTTTTCTGTGTTTTTTTGCTGATTTACCACACTGTGTTGACCAACAAACATGGTCAGACTTTTTTAAGTACTGGGATACAGCTGTGGACTGAACTGAAAGATCATACCAGTTCTAATGGAAATTCATTGCAGTGTGATGATGTAACAGTCAGAAAAGTATACAGAGTGATGTTACAGAAAAAAAGAAAACAAAAAACAAAACAAAATAAATAATAAATTACTTTAAAAGCAACAAAATAGCCTGACCAGGCGGTGGTGCAGTGGATAGAGCGTCAGACTGGGATGCGGAATATCCAGGTTCGAGACCGTAAGCTCGCCAGCTTGAGCACGGGCCCATCTGGCTTGAGCAAAAGCTCACCAGCTTGGACCCAAGATCTCTGGCTCCAGCAAGGGGTTGCTTGGTCTGCTGAAGGCCTGCAGTCAAAGCACATGTGAGAAAGCAATCAATGAACAACTAAGGTGTTGCAATGGCAACAAAAAATGAATGATTGATGCTTCTCACTTCTCTCCATTCCTGTCTGTCTATTCCTATCTACCCCTCTCTCTGACTCTCTCTCTGTTCCTGTAAAAATAAATAAATAAATAAATAAATAATAATAAAAGCAACAAAATAGTGGAAAAAAGAAGTTCTTTATTATAAGCTCTCTGCTTATTAAGAACCGCTAATAAGAAGAATGAGAAAGAATTTTATGGAGGTTATTTTCAACATTGGTTTAAGGTACTTTTCTCACCCTTTCTTGGTTCTATTGTGCTTTAAAAGGAGATTGATATCTTCAAGTTTCAACTCTGACTAGCAAAAATAAGGCACTGATGGGGATTGGGAGGTTGAGAAAGAGAAAATCAAGGTGTATGGTCAGTAGTCACAGCCATCACAGCCACCAGGCGGGTGCAGGTTCCCATTAGATTCCGACAGACAGTAATGAAACTGTGGAGCCAAAAACTGTTTATACCTTTATCCTAGTCTCACAACCGCAACTGGCTGGTGAGTAAACACAAACACACAGGGCACCAAAACCCACTCACACATTCTCTGGTTCCACAACCAGAAGAAGCAAAGGTCCCTGACCAATCTCAGTCTCCTCTGGTTCCCCAGCTCCTTTTCTCTGCACTAACTTGGCACCGTGCCACCTTGGCTGCCTTCTCTGCAAAAAACATGGCTTCCTTCTTCTTCCTCCTTTTTCTCTTTAAACTTTTTGGTGTAAAAACTCCTCCTACAGCACACATTAGCATAACAAAGACCCTTCCCAAGAGAAAGGTAATTAGCAGTTTCATAGATCACATATCTGGGCAGCATGTTCACGTGGGCAGTGCCATTTTTAACAAAGTGAGCATAAAAATCACATTTTACACACTTTTTTGCCCAACACTAGGATATTCTCTGTCTCTGGTATCCTCAGCAGTGATTTATGCTCTGGATAAATTTAAAATAACCCATTCTTAAAGAGTTTCAACTTTGTCCTAGCAGTCCCCCCTAGCCTATGCTTCTCTGGCCCTGAGGAAACCCAGGATTCTTGGACTAGGTTCTACCTCTTTTACCTTTTGTTCCTTCAGCCTTTTGATTAGTACTTGCCTTTTTTTTTTTTTTTTTTTTTGCCAATATAGGAGCATCCTAATCATTCTGTTTGTCTTGTCACTTATTCCATCTTACATTACCAGTGTCTTGTATTCATGTTCTTATTTTAAAATCCTGGATACATTTTCTGTTCTTTTATACTATATCTAAATTTATTAGTTATAATACTGATTCCTACAAAAATCTGGAGAATTAAAGTTATTCTTAAATTATCCCAAAATTATCAGGAGAAGCTGATATCATTTTAGTAACTATTTGCCTAGAGGACTCTCAAAAGATAATTGACTTATAACTTGTTTGAGGATATTTCCACTGATTTTTACAAGAAAAATTGAAGCAAAAAGCCATGTTTATTACAGAAATCATAAGCAATACTTGTGTTAGGAATTCAATAGTTGGCTTCATTTTGTTTTAACAGCGTAAAAAGAATTTATAATTTCTTTTGAAATTCATTTGATTATAATAAAAGTTACCAGATTTGCCCACACAGAATGCTACTTGCATTAAAATAAACCTGTGTAAATACCTTAGTGATATTATTTTATTAAATGGGTTCTTTTGGTACAAATCCCAAGAACTTCCTACAGACAAGGACACTATTTTATATAAGTGTAAAAGTAAAATTAAAAACCTAAAGTAAAACATTATACATATTATAAATTAAAAGATATTCTAATTATGATTTATAAGTTTTTTATGGTGCAAATTTTGTCTAAACCCTCTTACTTATTCATTGTGAATAGATTTGTTATTCAGTACATTTTTTTCTTTGTGACAAAAAGCATAAAGAAAAAGATGAGTAAGGTAATAGAAAAGTGACTCCCAAATAAATTATATGTTATGCGACTCATACTCTATATTTGTCAGTTTTAAAGCTGCAAATAGGAGATGAAAGAGGTGTGAATACATTTTATTTCATTTTTTTCTTGCTTTGTGGAGCTAAACTGCTCCTTATGTTAATGCACATTAACATAGATTATAATACAATATACTTTCAGTAATTAGCAATACATTGAAATATCAAATCAATGAGAATATTGAAATGCAGAAATGAATGGTATATTCATCAAAGTGTGACAAGAAAGGAATTGCATTAAACAACATAAAAGATCACTAATTTCAATCAAGTAGTAAATAAATGATTATTTTCTTAACAAAAATATAACATTCAAAATTTTCTGACTCATACATGACTGGTGAAAATGTGAAATGAAAGATATTTTGGTAAATATAGTAATATAACATAGTTAACAATATTTTAATGTAGTAGGATCACTTTTAAAAATTCTAAAAACACCATGCTAAAATATGATAAGCTATTAATTTCTCTACTATTACTAATAACAAATATGGAAAGCAAGATGAAATGTTCACCAATTAAGGACTAGTCAAGAATCAACGGTGTGTTCTCTAGAACTATACTATAGTGATATATATATATATATATATATATATATATATATATATATATATATATATATATATAAAATCTTTTACATAGTACCTCGGCAGTGGGTTTCAAACAAATTTTTTCACTCCAGGAAAGGAGTCATATCTAGAAACATTTTTGTTTGTCATGACTTGGAGTTCCTACTGACATCTGGTTTGTAAAGACCACTAGTGTTATTAATTATTTTACAGTGCACATGACAGCCTTAAAACAGAATTTTCTAACCCCATATATTAGTTATATCACCCTTTACTATGATGACACAAATATAAACTTTTTAATAAAAAATAATATGCATAGTACTATATTGCATATACATATACATACACAGTTTTGAATTAAAAAAATTGAAGATCAATTTATAAACTTAAATAAATAAAAATTTGGATTTGAGGGAGGGACAATGATGGAGATAATAAGAATAAAGCCAATATTCTTTGAACAGTTATTTATTTCATTTAAATGGAAAAAGAACAATCCCCTCAAAAATAAAATAAAAATTGTGGAAGTTTGGGTTTTATTTCCGGCCTGGGCACTTAAGAGAAACACCCATCTGCTTCTCCACCCTTCCTCCTCTCCTTTCTCTCTGTCCTTCTTCCCTTCCCGCAGCCAAGACTGGCTTGGAGCAAAGTTAGCCCTGGGCACTGAGAATGGATCCATGGCCTTCGCCTCAAGCACTAGAATGCCTCCAGTTGTAAAGGAGCAACGCCTCAGTTGGGCCAATCATCACCTCTTGGTAGGCAAGTCAGGTGGATCCTGGTCCGGCACGTTCGGGAGTCTGTCTGCCTGCCTCCCCCCACTTCTCACTACAGAAAAATACAAAAATACCTACATAAATAAATAAAAATAAATAAAAATTTAAAATCAAATGGTTGTATAATATTTTGGATTTTATTTACTAGAAATAATTTACCCAGAACAAGTGAGTCATGTCCTTAATAGATTGAGAAAAAAAGAAATCATTGGGCACCATGCTCAAAGAAAATGTATTATTTTGTGTTGTTGTTGTTGTTGTTATTATTATTATTATTATTATTATTATTAAGTGAAAGATGGGAAGACAGAGAGACAGACCCCCATTTGTGCTCGGAATGGTATGCACATAGCAAACCCCTACAAAGCGATGCTCTGCCTATTGGGGCTACTGCTGTCCCAAGCTATTTTAATGTCTGAGGTGAGGGCATGGAGCTATCCCAGCACAAGGGTCCAACTTGCATAAACCATTGGAGCCATGACTGCAGGAGAGGAAGAGAGGGAGAGAAATAGAAATAGAAAGAAAGGAGAGGGAGATAAGTGGAGAAACAGATGGTCACTTCTCCTATGCCCTGACCGGGAATGAAACCTGAGACTTTCTTTTCTTTTTTTTTTTTTTTAAATTTTCTTCTTAAGTTGAGAGCCTTTTTTTAAAAATTTTTTTTTTCATTTTTTTTTATTTTTATTTTATTCATTTTAGAGAGGAGACACAGAGTGACAGAGAGAGAGAGAAAGGGGGGAGGAGCTGGAAGCATCAACTCCCATATGTGCCTTGACCAGACCAGTGCAGGGTTTTGAACTGGCAACCTCAGTGTTCCCAGGTCGATGCTTTATCCACTACGCCACCACAGGTCAGGCGAAACCTGAGACTTTCACATGCCCAGTTGGTGCTCTACCACTATACCAACCACACAGGGTCTATTCTTATTTTTGTGAATACTGAATCTACGTGAAGGAGTTAAACAGAATATATTGATGCTATAAAAGAGAATAAAAAATATGCTAGAGATAAGATTCAGATAATAGAATAAAGAAAGATGGTAACTTTGTAAAGGAGAAGAAAGTACGTCTTTCTTATCTTACTATGGTGACATAGAGAAAGAGTGAAGATAAAAGGAAATTTTGAGGTAGAGAAGCTGGGAATTGAGTCACCATCTTTTTCAACTGAATATGATTTTTGAAGCTAATTCATGGAATGTGAAAGGATTGGAATTAGATT
This sequence comes from Rhynchonycteris naso, assembly GCA_037038555.1. Classification (NCBI taxonomy): domain Eukaryota; kingdom Metazoa; phylum Chordata; class Mammalia; order Chiroptera; family Emballonuridae; genus Rhynchonycteris; species Rhynchonycteris naso. The sequence continues at coordinate 40,497,226 of CM072997.1, read as the reverse complement.
GTGAATTTAACTAACATGAACTGGGATCTGTCAATCTAGGTATTACTTATAAGTTAATTTGAAAAAAAGAGAAGTTCTTTTAATATCAACCTCCCAACTTCCTTTCTATTTGTTTAAAAAACAGTTTATTCGCCTGACCAGGCGGTGGCACAGTGGATAGAGTGTTAGACTGGGATGCAGAGGACTCAGGTTTGAGACCCTGAGGTCGCCAGCTTGAGCATGGGCTCATCTGGTTTGAGCACAAAGCTCACCAGCTTGACCCAAGGTCGCTGGCTCGAGCAAGGGGTTACTCTGTTGGTTGAAGGTCCCAGTCAAGGCACATATGAGAAAGCAATCAATGAACAACTAAGGTGTCGCAAAGAAAAACTGATGATTGATGCTTCTTATCTCTCTCCGTTCCTCTCTGTCTCTATTTATTCCTCTCTCTGACTCTTTCTCTGTAAAAACAAACAAACAAACAAAAACAAAAAATAAACCCAACAGAAAAAAACAGTTTGTTCAATATATATTTTTATAAAACAAAAATTCAAGAGCATATAAAAATACCAGATATATATTTGTTTCTAGGACAGTTATATAGCGATTATAAAAGAATGCATATATTTCTAGGTGACAAAAATGAGCATGTATGTGTTGTAGCATTTACACAAGTAATTCTCATAAATAGAAAGGTTGCAAAAACTGATAGTAACTACTCTCTCTTTTTTGAGTTCACCTTATCTGCTAAGGTACAAATTAGTAGAAATACTGAAGTCCTTAGAATTTTTCCAACGAAATTATTTTACCCAAATAAAATGTTCAAATGTTACTTATATTTGCTGTTCATCATGTCTGTGATGGTGCTTACAAATAATGCTGAATTAAAAGTTGTAATTTTGCCATTAGATCACTAGATGGTATGCAGTTTCTTTAAGGAAATTTGCATTAGAGAATGTATGCAACATTGACTATATTATCTAATAGTAATGCTAATTTATTTCATATTATTGTATTCATTGTCCCCCAACATTTTTATATTAGTACTACAGAATAAAATAATTTTTCTATTGTAATATAGTAAAATATTGGTTTCACAGATTTTAAATTAAATATTAAAACATATAATTTTTGTTTATAATTTGTAGTATACTACCAGGTTTTACTTGGTATATACTTAATAAGATTATTTTACCCTAATATATCTATAAAAGAATAGATTTTAGATTTATCACTTTTCAAATACTACAGGATATCATTAGATTAATATTAAAAATTGATGTCCAATTTTATTTTAGACTTCTAAAAATAAGCATTCTCCAGGCTAATTTTAAATTATCAAAATAAAAATTTTAGATAATTTGTCGCTTACCTGACCTATGTTTTTAATGTTTTAAGCTTACTACAATACTAAGAAAATGAGGCAGTCTATAATATACAGGACTATAAAAAATAAAGGTAACTGAGTAGTTGTATAATTCATGCATTATATTGCAAAATATAAGATATTAAATGAATTAGCTCAACTATAATTTTAAATCCTTTTGCAAAGTAGGTAGGATATTTCTTATTCAACACCTATTGTGCAAATATGAAAGACATATAGATTTTTTTACTGTAAATTGTAAAAAACAGTCTTTGATATGCTGAAAAATGATTTGGAGCTTAATATCTAGGACACTATAAACTGAAATTTAAAATTCTATTACCAACTTAAAAACAATTAATTTTAAAGAAAAACTGATATTGGCCTGACCAGGTGGTCGCGCAGTGGATAGAGCTCCGTACTGGGAGGCAGAGGACCCAGGTTCGAAACACCGTGCTCACCACTTGAGCATGGGTTCATTTGGTTTGAGCAAAGCTCAACAGCTTGAGGCCATTGTCACTGGCTTGAGCAAGAGGCCACTTGCTCTGCTGTAGCCATCCAGTCAAGGCACATATGAGAAAGCAATCAATGAACAACTAAGGTGCTGAAACAAAGAATTGATGCTTCTCATCTCTCTCTCTCTTCCTGACTCTCTGCCTCCCTCTCTGTCTCTTTACCTGTCTCTGTCACAAAAACAAGCAAACAAACAACCCCCGCCAAAAAAACCCTGATATTGGTATTAATCCTTAAAATTGATTTTTTTTCATTTGTCATTAATTAACAAAACTTTGGATTTCTGGTTTCAGCCAAGATAGTGTGGCCACATTCTCCCCAGTTCTTCTCACTTACAACTAACAAAATGAAAGGAAAGTACTGAGTGTAACACAACAAATAATCAGGGAAGGATTCTGAAGGGTAGAAGATAAAACCACACAGCCTAGAGACTTTGGGATTTGAGAAATATAAGGATGAGTGTCTTGACTTCTATACACACTGAACAGGGTCTTAAAGAAACTTTCAACCCCGAACTGCCATAAAATAGAGAATATAGGAACTCCAGGAAAAGTCTGTTTTTCTTAGCCAAGATATGAGGGAAAGGTTTCCTAACAACAAACTCTGCTGACAACACTCATCAATAAAAAATAAATAAATAAAAAGAAAACACTCTCCTGCCTGGTGGTTTCAGTGAGGCTGAGTGGGGATGTGTTCACTGCAAACCAGTGACCAATGAAAACAGGTGCTTTTATTACTATTCACCTGTCCATTGGTATCAGTAGATCCAAGAAAGAAGGTCATCATCTATTCTGTGTCTGGCAGAAGATGTCAGCCAGTGTCAAGATAGTGTCAGTATTGGTGAAGAGAGGTGATCTTCCAATACTTGCCTAAAGGAAACAAGCATTTTATTTTTTTATTCCCTGCCAGGGTGGTGTCAATGGTGTCCACCAAAAATCTCTGTCCCATCCACTCCAACATGGAGGTGACAAAATTATTCCCATTTTCATTGGGAGCTGTCAGAAGGACAATATCAGGAACTAAATGTCCATCCCACCCATTGGTACAATGCCATTCAGCTCTTCATTTTTGCTGGAAATAAGTCCGTAAGACCCAGAGTGAAGCTAAACGTATATACAGATTCATCCTTCTCACTATGCTTGAAAAGAGGAAACTGATTCTTAAAATGTAAAAAACAAACAAATAAAAAACACTTATAAAAAGAAGACTAGACTCCAGAACCATAACTTTATAATTTAATAATCAAAACGTTCATGATGCAATCATAAAACTTGTCATAAGTGAAACAGGAAAATCACAACATGAATGGGAAAGAAAAATCAACAGATAACAGCTGAGATGACATAGAATGGAATTATCTGAAAAAGATTTTGTCAAAGTCATCTTACAAATGTTTTACTAAGCAGTAGTGATTTCTCTTAAAATGAATATTTAAAAAGTCTTAGCAAAATAATTTCATAAAAAACAAAATGAAAAATTTTAGAGAAGTTAAAAATGTAGTAAATGAAATTTAAAAAATTCTCACTAGATGGGCTTCATAATAGAGGGAAAATTAGAAAGGATATAATCAATAAACTTGAGGATGGATCAATAGAATTTATTCCATTATCTTTTTATGAAACACAGAATAAAAAATATGTTGAAACTGCCTGACCAGGTGGTGGCGCAGAGGTTAGAGCATCGTACTGGGATGCAGAAGACCCAGGTTCGAGACCCCGAGTTTGCCAGCTTGAGCGCGGGTGCATCTGGCTTGAGCAAAAGCTGGCCAGCTTGGACCCACGGTTGCTGGCTTCAGCAAGGGGTTGTTCAGTCTGCTGAAGGCCCGCGGTCAAGGCACATGTGAGAAAGCAATCAATGAACAACTAAGGTGTCGCAACAGCAACGAAAAACTAATGATTGATGCTTCTCATCTCTCTTTATTCCTGTCTGTCTGTCCCTATCTATCCCTCTCTCTGACTCTCTCTCTGTCCCTTTAAAAGAAAAAAGAAAAAAATATATATATATTGAAAGTAACCAGAGGAAAACTACACATTGCTTATAAGTTTAAACCAATGGAAATAGCCATTTGATTTTTCATCAGAAGTGATGGAGACCAGAAAAATTGGTCAAATAGCCTTCAGAAATGAAGAGTAAATAAAGACATATTAGAATAAAGAAAGGCAATATAATTTGTCTTTTGCAAGCATACTCTTAGAGAATGACTGAAAGAATGTCACCAACCTGGAAGAAAATAAAGTAAGAGTTTATAAGCAACATAAAAAAAAAAATAGAGAATATGAAAATAGCTGACCTGTGTGTAAATTCAACATACTCTTATTTTTCTACATCTAATAAAAAAGTCAATGATACCTTAAAAGTGGGGAATATAAAATGATCTAATTGTAAGAATAATTTCCAAATTAAACTAGAAATCGTTAAATGTCGATTCCAGTAAATATAGACTAGAGTTAATAAGGTATGTTATAATATACAAATCAACTAATAAGACAACCTATACAAAGAAATTAAGTAAATAAAGACAGAATCTTAAAACTTTGCAAGTAATGGCAGAAAGTTAATAAGAGAAGGAACAAAACATTATGCAAAATGGAACACTTAATGTTTAAGCAGTCAATAATTACCTTAAATAGAAATAGCCTAAATATACTAATTAAGTCATAAATTGGGAGGCTGTATTAAAACACACACACTTTATCCAAATATATTTTATTTAAAAAGTACATTTCATCTTTAATAACATGTGCAGGTTGAAAGTAAAAAGATAAAAATATACCATGCAAAAATTAATCATTAAAAATCAGCAGTGATTATATTTATATATTTTAAATTTAAAATAAACAAATAACTAGAGACAAATAGGGACATTACATGATGATAAAACAATCTACCATGAATATATAACAATTTCAAATGCATATACAAAAAACAAAAGTACCAATTAATACATGAGACAAAATTGATAATGGAAAAAAATAAAATAGATAAATTCAGCAGCTGGACACTTCAACACCCAGACCTCAGAAGTGATAGAAATACTTGAGGGAATATAGGCAAGGTTATAAAAAAACTGAGCAACTTAATCAACCGACAGGATCTTTTTGCCGTATGTAGAGTACTTCACTCCAATCAGAAAATTTCACACTTTTATTCAATGTCTATTTAAGTTTTTCAACTTGGAGCTTATTCTTAGGCTCTAAAAAAAATACAAAACTTAAAATTTTTTGAGGGTCTAGGGAGGTTGGGAAACCACAGAATTCAAAGAGGAGGTTTCAAAGCCTTTTAAAACATATTGAACTGACTGAAAATAAACTAACTAAAAAACATATTAAAATATATGAGATTCAGCTGTAACAGTGTTAGAGAAAAATAATGCTAAATAGGGCTGTTAGATATAATACATTGTAAGAGTAGAAAGTCTGCAATTCAATAATTTAAATTTTTAACTCGAAGAATTAGGAAAAGCAAAATAATAATGAAGATAGTATAGATAAGAATATAAATTAATGAAATAAAAAACAGAAAAAATAGGAAAAATTAATAAAGAATAAACAAAAGCATCAAGATTCTTTGAAAAAAATCAAAATTGATAAGCCTTTATCAAAACTGACAAGGACAAAACAGTAGAAAGCAGAACTTACCTATTTTAGGAGTGAGACAAGAGATATTACTATAGGTCCTTCAGCTATTTAAAGGGTTATAAGGGAAATGCTAACAATAATTTCACTAAAAAATTCAACAATTAGAAGAATTTCTGGAAGCTGACAAATTACTAAAAATTAAACCAAGATGAAATAGACAATGGGAATATTCCAAAACCATTGTCTTTAAAAGAAAAAAGTTAAGAAAATATACCTTATCAAAATTAAAAACTGTTGACCTACAATAGACCTTATTAATAGAATAAAAGACAACCTAAAAAGTGGGAGAGAATGTGGACTATATAAAGAACTTCAAAACTTCAATTTTAAAAAGTTCCAGTTAGAAGACGATTCACACACATTAAAAGACATTATACATAAAACAATGTACTGATGCTAAATAATCTCATGAAAGATGTTTGTTTTTATTATATAATGAAATGTATAGATATCTCATTAGATATCATTACAAACCATAGTGAAGTATCACTACAAACATATCATTATGGGTAAATGTAAAAAGTATTGACAACATTAGAGGCTGGATTTTTTTTTTACATTGCTGGTATAATTGAAAACAAATACAGCCACTCTGGAAAAGGGTATGACAGTTTCTTTAAGAGCTGAATATGCACTTACCATACAACCAAGTAATTACACACTTGTACATTTATTTCAAAGGAATGAAAACTTATATTTCCACAAATCCTTATACAGATGTTCAGAGAAGCTTTATTCACAATAACCGAAGCTGGAAAAAGCATAAATGCTTTTCAATGGATGAATGCTCATGTAATCTATCATACAACTTTACCATGAGAAATAAAAACTATTGATATAGCAACAATATAAATGAATCTAAAAAGAAATATACTCAATGGAAAAAAGAATATCAAAAGGTTACAATTCCATTACAGGTATATGATTACACTCATATACCATTCTTAAAATGCAAAAATTGCAAAAATGGAAAAAATATCAGTGATTGTCAGGAATTAGGAAAGCAGAGCAGGAGAAACATGACTGATTATGGAAGGGTAGCTCAACAGATCCCTGTAATGAAATTATTCTGTATCTTAACTGTGGTGGTGGTCATACAAATACCCATGTGTTAACACCACATAGAACTAAGCACACACACATTTCCATGTTAAATTGATGAAATCTGAATAAGTGGTGGGATTGTATCAAAGTCAATTTCTTGCTTTATGCAAGATGGTACATCGGGGATACTGTTTAAATGATATATAAAATTTCTATGTATACTATACTACACTTGCATTATGTTATTACTATATTATATATTACTAAATTTCTATACTATATTTGCACCATTAAATAAAATATTATATATATATATATATAATCTCTAAATAAGTGTTAGTATTAGAATACCTAACTGCGAATTTTGTCAAAAATATTTTCAACATCATTTACTTCAAAAACTTGGGAGATACCTTAAAAGTAGTTCATTTATTTCTTTTTCAAACTTTTCTGTACTAAAAATTTTTAGTAAATTATTTGACAAGAACTATAAAAATGCTAATATCATATTTATTAAACCATAATATTTTAAATGATTAATTATTGCCACTCATTGGCAGTACTTTTCAATTAGTTAAATATTTAATTCTACTTGTGGTTGTTTTTGTAGTTGACATTTTTACCCTGAGAAAAAATGCTTCTAAACACCTTGCTAATTATTCAGTTGGTTTATTTTTGAACAGAATAAACTCAATGCATTTCTCTCTAGCTCTTTCCAAACCATCTTGTTTTCTACAAATTGTTAATTATTCTTTTATTAAGGACTTTTTGTTTCTTGTATAAAACCATTGAGAAGTTTGGAAATTAATTTATTTTATATATGTTAGTACTCAAAAATGAAAGTCACTAATCAGCTGTTCTTAATTGTTTACCCACAATTTTTCTAGCAATTCTTACTAGTTCAGATATTTCTGAAATTTTTTGCAGGTTGAAGAGACTCACCAATTAATAAATTCTTGCCTTATTTATTTTTAAGTATACCTGAGCCCAGTTGGAAACAAATCTGTATTGCTGACATATAAGTGGTTTGGAGAGTCAAATTAAACTTTTCAATTTCATTTTCCTTTTAATTTCATGCTTAATTTACAACACAAGGCTAATTAGCTATATTTTCTTTACAAAGGAAACATCACATTTGGATTCCAAGAAGTCATCTATGAAAACAAGGGCATCAACCTTTTCCATTAGTAAATTTAATGTAATAATTTAAATTTATCTATTTCTAAATTGGTTATAAAAGTTTGACATCTATTAAGTTGTCTTCTTTTAAATGTAGTTGTGGGATATATAAAAGAAAAGAAAACCAATGGGACATTTCTTTAAAAATAATCTTTTTAGCTAAATAATTAGAATCTTCTTAAAATATATTATTTCATACTTAACTTTTCAAAGTTTGGCACCTTCTATGACATTTTAAAAATGGCAAATACTTGTAGAAAATGATATACAAAAATAAAATTTTGCTTAAGGAGGGCTTACTATTTTTCAACCAGGAAAAGTTTTGTAGACTATGAACATTGTTACAGTCTCATAATTCAACTTTAAGTTTTGATGTCTACATTGTATGAGAATCAGAGTAAAAAGGAAAGTAAAAAATAAATGTGACAATATATCAACAGCTTGTGAATCTAGGTAAAGAATTCTTAGGGCTCTGTTATACCATATTTGCAACTTTCCTAAGGTAATTTTTTATTTAAACTACATTTTCTTTCAAAATTGAATAAAAATGATATTACAAAATACTCATCTATGTGTTTGGCCCTAAATCTAGATTTTAATAAGTGTTGGTAATAGATTAAGGTCAAGAATGTGGGGCATGGACAAAACCAGGGACATGTGAACATCACTGATCCAGCAATTTATTGAGGCAATTCAGAGGAAGAGTTTCTGGGTCAAGATATTAAGTCACTTATCAGGATAAAAATGTGTGATAAATTGGAGAATTCATAAGTATTTGACAAATACTAATTAATCCAGGAAAACCTAGTTGTTTGATAAATAGACCAGAGATAACTGGGTTGCCCATAGAGCAATCAGATACACCTGGCATGCAAGGAAACCTCAGGGAGCTCAAGATCTGCTCAAAATTTCAGTCATTACATTTCCTCCTGTGCCCATTTGTAATTTTGTTACTTGAGCTTATCTTGTTATAATATAAGAGTTATTATATTCTCTAAACATCAATTTCCACATGAGTCAAAGAAGAATGACAATACATAATTAAATGAATTTTGTGACGTTTAAAAATATAGGTATGCTTGGGACCTACCGGAGTCTTTATGCTTTTAGAAAGTACATATATATTGAGATTGTCTCTAAAAACATTGCATATGGGAGAACCTGTTGGTCCTGTGTTCTAAAATCTTTTAATGTAAAACACTTTCAAAAAGGTATTTCATATTTTAGCATCTAAACTATTGTTTTTAATTTTTATTTCATGTTTTCATTTTTGGGTAAGTTCATAAGCAAAAACATGGAATTTAAAAACAGGTCAAAATACTTATGAAAAAATTAGAAATTATCATAACTTTAACCTTTAAATATGTATTTTGGATATAGGGTGATAAACAAATGATCTATTAACATATGCTCAGGATCTTAGTTTTAAAAATAGCAGCTTAAAAATTTGAGACTCTGATTGGGTAACTCAGCTGGTTAAAGCATCAATCTGACATGCCAAAGTTGGAGGTTGGATCCCCGGTGAGGGCACATATAAGAAACAACCAATGACAGCATGAATAGGAAAACAACAAGCCCACCAAGTCAATGCTTTTCTTTCTTTCTCTCTCCCTACCTCTCTTTCTAAAAATCAATTTATAAAACTAGTTTTCGCCTAACCAGGCGGTGGCACAGTGGATAGAGCGTCGGACTGGGATGCGGAAGGTCCTAGGTTCAAGACCGTGAGGTTGCCAGCTTGAGCACGGGCTCATCTGGTTTCAGCAAGAGCTCACCAGCTTGGACCCAAGGTCGCTGGCTTGAGCAAGGGGTTACTCAGTCTGCTGAAGGCCCGGGGTCAAGACACATATGAGAAAGCAATCAATGAACAACTAAGGTGTCGCGACGGCAACGAAAAATTAATGATTAATGCTTCTCATCTCTCTTCGTTTCTGTCTGTCTGTCTCTATCTATACCTCTCTCTGACTCTCTCTCTCTCTGTCCCTGTAAAAATAAAAATACTTTTTTATATTCATACTTAGATATTAATGTATCTTTAATATATTAACTTTTCCTTTGGGCTAATAGTACTAAACTATTGAGAAGTTGGAAAATAAAAAGCAACCACTAATAAAAAACAATAGATTTATCTTAATCAAAATTTATTATAGCCTAATTTATACTTACCCTATAGGTTACAATTTATTATAATAGCATATTTATAAAAATTTTCTACTTCTCTCTCTGTACATTTTCATTAGGAATGCATTTATAATTTGTTTTCAGTTTTATATGTTTCTCCAAACATCTCTTACTTCCAGATAATTAGGAATAGAAGATGGTTGAAAATAAAAACATAGTTTTAACAACATAATGAGTTCACCATTTTATGTATTTTGATAGATTTGTTCTTAATCTAGTTATTTAAAACAAGTCAGCTTAAATCTGACTCTTCAGAGCCTGATGTAAGTATAGTACTCACATCAACGATATGACTCCCCACATAAGGACACTTATGCCCGTTCTCTGACAGAGTATTTCTGATAGAAAAATTGTCTATATTACCTCATCTGAGCAGGCATCATTTTGTTATGGCAGGCTGCCATAACAAAATACTACGAATTGGGTGCCTTAAATACAGAAAATTACTTTCACAATTCTAGAAACTGATAAGTCCAAAACCAAGGTGCTGGTTGTTTCAATACCCAGTAAGGAATCACTTTCTGACTTGCAGATGGCCACCTTCTGACTGTATCCTCACATGTAGAGAAATCTGATGTCTCTTTCTCTTCTTACAAGGACAATAGCGATATTGAATAAGATCCAATTTTCATTACTATTTTACCTATACTACTTAATAGGTCATATTTCAAAATATAGCTACATCTGGAGTTAAGACTTTTATATATGAACTTGGGGAGATACAACTAAGTCTTGAAAAACCTATACATTTAAATTATTTTTGTCAAAACATCAAGTTATTAAGACAAAATGTTTTTAATAATCTTATCTAGACACTGAAGCACATAGTCTGAACTGAGAATAGGGTCTGGCTTATTTTCTATGCTATGACCCATGATATTGTTGTGAGATAACTAAACTTTAGTTATAAAACTCCAATTTCCAGGCATATATAGACTGGAAAGCAATGGGTGATTAGGAGTATCTATCCAAGAGCACACTCAGAGGGCAAGAAAAGATCAGAGTGAACAATCAACAAAGAGAAAGAAGATAAAATTGAGGAGTGGACATAGAAGAGGAATGGAATAGCAATATTCTTCCCAGCAACAGCACTCAGGTGGTGAAAGGTGTTTGTGAATTGGGCAAGTTGTAAGGGAGAGGATTAGGGCTAAAATAGCATGTTGTGCAGGTATCACCAAATCACACTGCTAGTTAAAATGTTCTGAGGATTTGGAAAATATCTGCAGAAAATGTTGGGTCTAGTATCCAGTGTGAAAATTGCAACAACTATTTGCCAATAAAAAATAATTACGCCTGACCAGGCAGTGGTGCAGTGGATAGAGCGTCGGACTGGGATACGGAAGACCCAGATCCGAGACCCCGAGCTCACCGGCTTGAGCACGGGCCCATCTGGCTTGAGCAAAAACTCACCAGCTTGGACCCAAGGTCACTGGCTCCAGCAAGGGGTTGCTCAATCTGCTGAAGGCCCAAGGTCAAGGCACATATGAGAAAGCAATCAATGTACAACTAAGGTGTTGCGACGGCAATAAAAAACTAATGATTGATGCCTCTCACCTCTCTCCATTTCTGTCTGTCTGTCCCTACCTATCCCTCTCTCTGTCCCTTTAAAAAAATTAATTAAATAAAAATAAAAAAATAAAAAGAATAATTACAATTCAGGTGTTTTCAAGAATGAGGCAGATTTTGAGAACCTCTACCTTCGGACACTTAGAATTATATGTTTTATATGGTTATTAAGAAAAAGCAATTTTTATTAATAACTTTTTATTGCTTTTGACATACATACCTTTGAAACTATTCTCTTTGATTACAATATTATAGCTAAAGGAAGCTGTCCATTTTAATACCATTATCAATAAAATATGGAACATTATAAAAGTAAAATAATATTTTTTTCTCACAAAAAAATAAAATATCATGAGAAATTTCTCTGCTCCAGTTTCAAAGTTAAAACAAATAGTTCCTTAATAATTAGCTTTAAATATTATTTCAAGTTTGACAACTTCTATTTAAATTTAATAGAAATATACAAATAGAGAGTAAGAATCAGAAATTAGTAATATGAACACTTATACACTATTCATTATCTCTGATATTAGTAAAAATGTGATGTGACATGTTGGGGATTAAGGGTATGAATAAACAGTAAATGCATATAATATGAATATTCTATATGTGTATATGATTGAAATATAAAGCAATATGATCGGCACCAAATGTTTAATCCTTAAACCATGTATGTTGCAGGTAGTATACAATTCTTTCCAGGGTGTGTGTGTGTTTGTGTACATCTGTCTGTATGCATGTATTTACAATCCCCCTCTACTCTTTATGGTTTTATTTTGTTCTCAGATGAGATACAGAGAAAAACAAAGCTTTATGTTTGCACATTAATCAACAGGAGAATAGTGTGAGAAATTTTAAATAATTAAAAAGAATAAATGATGGAGAAGAGGAGAGAATAATGAGAAAATGAAAAGAGAGGGGAAGATTAAGATGAGCAGCTGTCCCAGAAATGTCTTTTGTTGAAACACTGAATAATGAGCGTTTTACTTTTTAGGACTTTACTGTGTGCAACACCAGCTTCTTAAGAGACAATCTGAAAAGACAATTGTATGTATTTCTATTTGTAAAGGGTGTGGTGATCTATTTTACTCCTTTGCACGTAACTCAATAAAGTTTTTTCGGTTGTTTCATAAATAAGTCAGTAACTTTGGACCTATTCTACCAGCTAATTGCATTTAATAAACCTTTGAAACTAGAACACACTATTGTCGCTATGCTAAGAAAAATCAGGAGCCTTGAGTTGGTTAAAGATCTTTTTCATAAGTGTCTTTCAGACACATTAGTTATACATCAAAGACAAAATTCACCTAATCAAAAAGTGAAGTATGTTTATTTAATTATTCAAGTTCCAAAATTCTTAAAATATAAAAGACTGGAAGCATATGGCTGAGAACAATATACTAATAACTATAATTGACTGAAAATAATTTGGTTATTGACCTGGCTTATTTCTGTACAAAACATTGCTCACTGGCATTTTCCTATAAAAGAGTTCTTAATCTAAAACAGATATCTAAGCACATCTAAACAATCAAGAAGACATCAACCAACCAGAGTAATTTCATGATTACTAAACACAAAGAAGCTACCTTCTTGTGTGATGTGGTGAGCTATGCATCTAAAAAGGGTGAGCCACATAATCAGGACTTGAAGACAGGTAATGGAAAGGTCAGAGGAGTTTTTTACCTTGAAGTGAGAATCACAATAGATATCCACTTTTGAAGATTGAAAATCTTTTTAGGAATTGGTTCAAGAAGCAAGAACGAATAGAACTTTTAATAAAGCTGAGAAAATGTCTTCAACAAGTAAGAAAGTATCCTAAGGAACAGTAATTATACATGATAAATTCGACTTATGAAAGAATATAAATGAGTATCATATTTACATTAATTTTGCCTAATATGATTAATATGAGGAAAATGTCATTTAATATCCATTTTAATACTAAAATAAATGATTGAAATCCCCAAGGAATATGATATTTGTTACTTCCTTAGCTGCTGAGACTTTAGAGTCAACATAGTGAAACATTTAATAACTCCAATGTTTGTATTCTATCACACCTCTGAGAAGCTAACTTTACCTGTAGTCCTCTGCACACTTTGAAATGTCAGATCCCTGTGCCTGATGTTCATCTTGTGAATTCATTTTCTTTTTTCTGCTAAATGACAGCATTTGAGAGGTACATTGTTGGTATCTTTGAAGTTCTCTCTTGAATAATCTCTAAAATGCCTAATTCTTTTAAAACCGTCTTGCTGCCAGGTATAATACAAAACACCTCACCTCTTACCACCCACCGACCCACCCACGCCCTCCGTCCCCATTCAAGTTGCTTTTACTTCAGCCTTGTGTTACTCAGTGCATGTGATGTGGACCATCTGAAGTCACTCAACGCCTTGAAACTCTCCCTGTATTTTGGGTTTTACACCAAAAGGCAGAAAACAGAAATTTCTCTTTACACTGCATCTAAGAAGTGAAGATTTAAGAAATCAGACACATTTGTCTACACTTTGATTTAGGAAGGAGCAAACTGCTTGCAGGGCACCAATCTTGTGACCAGTGTTGAGTCTGAGGAGGGCTGTTTGTTCCTTCCCAGGCAGCAGTGGCTGGGTTCCGGTGTTCCCTGCCAAGCTGCATCGGTTAGCCTAATGAGTGCAACGCCCGAGATATACGTGGGTGCTGTTCCTGAGGGAGCAAGTTCAAGGCCTCTCTCGACTATAATAACTTTATTTTTTTGTGCATTCTGACTTGAAAATTAAGAAGTGTGATACAATATTTAGCAATACTCACCAGTACCTGTAGATTTCTTTCTGCATGTGTCCTGAAATAACTGTTTTGTTAGTTGGTCCCAAATTTACAGCCAAATTGATGGTTCTGGGTGTAAAGCTTTATCATATAAAGATATGTGTAATGACCTTTTTCAAACAGTATCCTAAAATGATTTATGTAGCAGAAATATTACATAGATGTACATTAACTTTCAAAATCAGGATGTTAGATAAGATACTGAAGTTTTATCCTGAGAATTTCCCATAGATGTAGAACTGTAAAGATAAGAATTGATGACTGAAGATGTTTCTGACAAACATGAGCTGACCTTAAATAAATACATTTTTACATAAAATGAGAATCAATTATATTTGTTAGTACAGACTATTTCTACATTCTAATATTTAAGAATAATCGAATGATAAGTGGTACTAATATAGATACGTGTTTTAAATTAAGCCAATATCTGGTTAATAAGATAAAGTTTATTAAAATATTAATTAGAAACTAATACCAATGACATAAAAACTAAAATCAGCATTTACCACACGAAGTGTTTGTGCTACACAGCATTAAAATAAATCAATGAAAAAAGGAAATTTAATTCAGTTTATCAGAAAAACTAAACAATACAAAATATAATATGTTATAGTGACTCATTTTAGATATCTATTTTTATCTCACTAGTTTGCATTTAATATCTCATCCTCATTTAATCTTCCTTTTAGAATCTTTTTTTATCACACATTTTTTATGTGTTTTGGTAGTTTTACAACTTTTCATTTAGGGTCCTTTTTAATTTTTTTAGTTTTATTCAGTTATCACTATAATACATCTGATAGTGTTTTCTAAATAAGATATTAAAAATGTTTACTAACATTTACCAAAACTACTAACCATATTATTTTTATGTTTATTTCTATGTTTACAATAGCTTCTTTAATTTATGAATTATTTAGTACATTTTTATATCTATGCATTTATTTATATATGCAAACTCAAAAATGGTATCAATTAAATAATATGATAGACACATGTTGTTAGATCCTAACAACATGCAGCAAATATTATACTGTTATATTCTCTTTATATAAAAAATACATTAATAATAAACTAACCATAAAATAATATATAACACTTGGTCTTGCAATGTAAGGAATTAATAAAAGTGGTCATTTTTCTAGTGGGATTATTTATTAAAGATTGAATTTTTTTATATATTTTAATTTAGTTAAATGTATTTTATATAAGTAATTTATATATCGTAATCTATTCTGTAAACTTAGATACCTCATTGTATAGCTATAGGTCACCAGCTTTTAATAATGAATTATTGTATACTTGAAAGGAAATTTTGTGAATAAATAAAGAAAACATAACTTACTTTTTAGAAAAATAAAATAATTTAATAATGTCTATCACAAAAAGTGAACTAAAAAATGGGTCTTCTAGCCTGACCAACCGGTGGCGCAGTGGATAGAGCGTCGGACTGGGGTGCAGAAGACCCAGGTTCAAGACCTCGAGCTCGCTAGCTTGAGCGTGGGCCCATCTGGCTTGAGCAAATAAAAAGCTCTCTGGGCTTGGACCCAAGGTCGCTGGCTCCAGCAAGGGATGGCTTGGTCTGCTGAACGCCCGCAGTCAAGGCACGTGTGAGAAAGCAATCAATGAACAACTATGGTGTCGCAACGGCAATGAAAAACTAATGATTGATGCTTCTCACCTCTCTCCATTCCTGTCTGTCTATCCCTCTCTCTGACTCTCTCTCTATCCCTGTAAAAAAAAAAAAAAAAAAAAAAAAAATGGGTCTTCTAAAACAGTAAATCAATTAAAATTATTCTAGTGAAGACAGTTTGTACATATTTAAAAAGTAGTGTTTTATTTTTTAAAGATGTTATAAAGTATTTAATCCACACAATACTGTTTTGCTTCCCCTGAAAATATATAGGTAGAGATAAAAGATCAGAAAATCTAAATTCTGATGAGGCTAGTTGCAGTTCCTAACAGTATTTTAAACAAGTAACATTTGCATATCTACTTTAGTCTATCTAGTAAAAAAATATATATATGGCTTTTGTTTGATGTCAACACTTACACTAAGAACATATTTTGTGGACAGCTACAGTCTTGAGAGCAATTTTCATTACACATTATTTTCTTGTACATAGTACCAATGTTACTGTTAACCCATTCTGATGATAAACAGGAAAACAGCAGCAACAATTAAACATTACTTCTATAGTGGAAAAACAAACAGTAATGACAATTGAAATCAGAGACAGTATGAGCATTACAGATTGTTATAAGAAAAATTAGCTCATCTTTAGAACCTAGGCATATTCTTTTCTAATGTTTGTATTTAGTTTGTTCAGTCACTTTGTATCTTTCTTGATTTTGTCTGTTGTATTTTTTTGCTTTTGTCTCTCCATCTTGCTCTTCTAGTTCTATTCTTTCTCTTTTTCAAAATTAATTTAATTGGTTTTAGAGAAAGAAGAAGGGGAAGAGAGAGAGACAGGAACATAGATCTGTTCCTGTATGTGACTTGACTGAGGATAGAACTTTTCTTTTTCCTTTTGATATTACTATTATTAAACTTTATTTTTCTGTGACCCTCTTTGCATGGCTATTATATAGACGAGTAAAGATTTTTATAGTTATCTTTTGTTAAGCAACAAATACTATAAATTAATTTTCACTGTGAACTTGTGATTTTCATATTCAATATCCTTGTATTTTCATCAATTTCAGTGTTTCTAAAAACATCTAATTCCAACTAAAGAATTAAATTTGTAGCTATTACTTTTTTGTAATAAATAGAAGTGAAACATTACATTGCATCATAGTTTTCTGAAATAATTGACATTGTTTCAGAAGACTTACAGAAAGTTTAATATTTTAAAAAGCACTAATTCAGTTCTTCTAAAATTTAAGTTTATTCTAACATACTTATTAGGTATGTTATGTGATTAATAACTAGTATTCTACTCATTGGTAAAATAAAGGGAACTTATTTTTTTTTACTGCCTAAATTCCAGGGTTGTTGGGATGCTTCAATAAAGATAATATGTAAGGAACATGCTCTTTAAATTGCAAAGTGCTTTATAAATAGAAGATATTAATGAAAAAAATCTGTATTAATTTTAAAAACAATTGTTTTATCACTTAACCTCAAAATAGTCCGTTTATCCCTGACTGGTTGCTCAGTGGTAGAGTGTCAGTCCGGTGTGTGGATGTCCTAGGTTCAATTCCCACTCAGGACACACAGGAGATGTGCCCATCTGCTTCTCCATCCTTCCCTCTTCTCTCTCTCTCTCTCTCTCTCTCTCTCTCTCTCTTTCTCTCTCTCTCTCTCTTCCCTTCCCACAGCCAAGGTTCCAATGGAGGAAACTTGGTCTGGGCACTGAGGACGGCTCCATGTTCTCCATCTCAGGTGCTAGAATGGCTCCAATTGCAATGGAGCAACTCCCCAGATGGGCAGAGCATTGCCCCCTAGTGGGTATCCAGGGTGGTTCCCAGTGGGGCTCATACGAGAGTCTGTCTCTTTGTCTCCCCGCTTCTCACTTTGAAAAAAAAATGTCCATTTAAAATTCTTTGTTGGTAGAGTCAGCATCTAAGTACTGGTTTGTTCTGACTTGTTTGTCATCAAAAATGTATACTATCACTACTTATTATAAATTCTATTGCATAAGAAAATGTAGTAGTTATGTTTCTCAAAATTGCCCTACCTTAATGATTCTAAGTTAAAATTTCAGTGAGATAAATGTGTATACTTTTTAAAAGGCAAGAAAGAAAAATGCCATTATTTTTAAGACATATGCAGGCCATGTGTAAGCAGACATAAAAACAATAACAGCACCCTGATGATCTGAGAATCAGTAAGTTCACAGAGCAAACTGAGATACTTGGTGGATCTTTCTCAAAGCTGCTTCAGAAGTGTACCAAACAGTTAACTTTGGCAGCAATAATATGTATCAATATCAGAAGAGTACAACATTGATTTTCTGGTAGTTTTGCCAAAAAAAAAATACAAGTTCAGTATAACTGAGTAAAAATCCAGCAAATATAAATTTAGGTATAGTCTGACAATGCTCTGTAGAATTTGCAATGTGTTAAAGAAAAACCATAGTAGCAGACAGTGAGGGGACATAAGAATGTTAATTTTATGTCAAAACTTAGATTGGACACTAGATGAAAAAAAATAGTGAGAAAAGTAGTATAATTTCTATAACATCTGTATTTTAATATTGTATTAATGTTTTTCTTGTTTTAAAAATTGCACAAGGTTATAGAAGATGTTAATATCAGTGTAAACTAGGTGAAGGAATCCTGTACTATTTCTGCAATGTTTCTATAACTTGAAATTTATTTTAGAACAAATGGTTTATAAAAAGACAAACCCAGCAGTAGAGCATCAGCCCGGCGTGTGAAAGTCCCAGGTTCGTTTCCTGGCTGGGGCACATGGAGAAGCACCCATCTGCTTCTCTAACCTCCTCCCTCACCTTTCTCTGTATCTCTTTCTTCCCCTCTCGCAGCCAAGGCTCCACTCAGATGGACAAACTAAGATGATAATAAAAATAGGTGAAATATGTCATATAATTACAGCTCTCTTATGAAATCAATGTAATTGTTCATCTAATCACTCATTTTTAATGTCTTATACCGTGTGTTTGTTGTTGTAGTTTAAAAAAACTATGTTTGCTCTGGCCACTTGGCTCAGCGGTAGAGCTTCGACATGACGTGTAGAAGTCCCAGGTTCAAAACCCCGCCAGGGCACACAGGAGAAAATCCCATCTGCTTCTCCACCCTTCATCCTCTCTTTTCTCTCTATCTCTCTCTTTCTAATCTGCAGCCACGGCTTCATTGCAGCAAAGTTGGCCCCGATACTGAGAATGGCTCATGGCCTCCACCTCAGGTACTAGATGGCTCCGGCAGCAATGCAGCAATGCCTCAGATGGACAGAGCATCGCCCCCTAGTGGGCATGCTAGTTGGATCCCAGTCGGGCACATGCAGGAGTCTGCCTCTCTGCCTCCCCACTTCTCACTTCAGAAAAATGCAAAAAACTATGTTTGAGTATTAACATTAATTTTAAAACATAATTACTGGAGAATGCAGTGTATAACTTTCTGAAAAGGTTTAATTCAAAATGACACAAAGTTTTGTTCCTCTAGAGATTACTGGCAATGAAACTCATTTAAAAATCTCATTACCTATGTTAATACAATTGTAAAATAGCTTTGATAATTATTTTATTTACTGAAAAGTGCTTATCAATTTATATAGTCATAGAATACTGGATCTGGAGACTGCTACTTAGTTGTTTTTTTTTTTTTTTTTTTTACCAGTTAGCAAAATTACATGTTACATGAAATTAATCTACTAGCAATAACTGTACTCTTCACTAAATAAATTTAAAAGCAGTCATATACACAGGCTTTAGAGAGTTTATTATGTGTATCCCTTCCCAATTCTGTGTTATGTGATATACAAAAACACAGCACAGAAATCAGCAAACATTGTAAATTAAGAACTTTTAATTTTTACATTATTCTGGAAAACCAGGCATCACCCATTCGCACCAAGATAAGAATCACTGAGAGCCATTTTTAGAGACTATCACAAACAAATTTTATTTTAAAATAGAATAAGTCTTATAAGTTTTCCAGGTTTATATTATATACTAAAACCTTATTAAATATTATTTTTGACATATCTGCTGATTAAAGTTTTTATGGAGATGTGTTTTGCATTGAAAATAGTATACACTATGTAACTAATAGTTTACCCTGTTAACTTATGAAATTAGCTTGATATAATATAAATATTTTCACACTTTTTTCTAAAATTATATTTACTTTGGTATTTCCAAGTTCTTAAAAGCCAAAAGGTGTGATACTTTTTGACAAACATATAAACAATAACCAAAGGATGACAAAAAATTCAAATTGTGTCACCCATATCTATTAAATTAGCAAAACCTGAAACCTGAATTCAGATTCAGATCCGTATGACACTGCTTTCCACTCTCCAAAAATGTTTAATTAGAATCTATTTTAAAATGTCCGAGAGAGAGGAGGGAGTAGAAAGAGAGAAAAGAAACTTTCCATCCTTGACATGGTATTTCACTTCTAGAAATTTTATAGCAATGTTTTGTGTATGTGTGTGTGTAGCAGAATGGTCATCAGTTCAAAACCTTATGTTGACCTATGTCTTCCCTAAGGATAGCCTGTGGGTCTATACAAATATGTCTTCATTATTAAATCCTTTATCTTATACTGTGTTGTTTCAAGTTTTTCTGGGCATCTTTCTTTGGAATCCCCCAGGAAAAGAAAAAAAATGTGACACAAAGAGCTTCTGGTTCCTGAGCATATGAAACCCTGAACTCGAACACATTGTGATGATACACAGAGGAACTGACATGGCTGACATGTTTATTTTATAATTTTAAGGCTCTCAAATTGCTGAAATACATTGAAAGCACAGTTTTTGGAAACAGTCTATTTAGAATCATTTGTTTAATTTAGATCAAAGGTGTTTATCTTTATTTCTTCTCTAGTAAAAAAGATTTTCATAAACCCAATTAGTTTTCTGTAATTGGGAATTCGTCAGTTATTTATCTCTAAAGTAGTGATAATTATTTCCTTATCCCTGAGATAGTTATAAATTAAATAAGCTCATAGATGCAAGACGCCTGCTGCTCAATTAACCTTAATACAAGTTAATTTTGGATGTATCTATTGTTTGTGTGCATGTGTGTGTTTAGAATTAGATTTTCTGTGCATAAAACTTGGCCATTATTTAAGCAATTTATAAAAATTTAGACTCGATAAGTTTTGCAAGTGGAAGGGATTGGAGATAATGTAATTCTCTAATTTAATTGTAAGGAGAACTAAGTCACAAAAAAACTTAAATGGTTTGCTCAAACAAAAGGTTTATTTTTTCAATTTTTAAAAAGCATTGTGTCCTAGAATTATTTACTTTCTCAAAATTGCTGCTTGATTTTAATGTAGATAAAAAACTAAAAGCTTTCCATTTGCTTTTGTCTTGCCACCATTGCAGTTTAAGAATTCATTTTAAACTAATTATATAACTTCATAATAAACTTAGTTACTGTTATAGTAAAATAAAAAATTCAATTGGGTAAATTTAATTAAGAATTATATGAAAGAAAAAAATTCTTAAGAAAATTTTCCAGTGACAGAAGTGTATAATTGGAGGTTTCTCTCTGTTTTTCTGTATGACATTTAAATTAAACTCCTCAATATATTAAGATTAATGAATTGAAAATACTGAAGACATTCATAATAGTAATTCTCCTTTTAATCTAGGTGTTTTTACAGTTTTTTATTTTAACACTGGAAAATAGCTTCCAAATATTAGTGGTTTCTGAAGAAAATAGAATTAAACAATTACACATAGATAATGTGTGTACTTTAAAATCAACAATATGTATCAGTGATATCAAAAGCAGACATTTTAGCTGGACCTTACCAGTGGAATCAGTTTCAAGACTCTTCTATAAACTCATTTTATACTTGATATGAACAATGGGCAACATTATTTGTTCTCTTTAAGAAAGTTTATTAGCATTTGTTCTGATTTTAATACTTACCAGTCCATTTAACTCAGTAAGAGTTTCTCTAAGTATAACATAGTGAAAATATGACTAGTACAAGAAAATGAAAACATTTTTAAGATGGATTTAATTTTTGTAATACATGCACACACACACACAAACTAAAAAATACAAAAAAAAATTAAAAGGGAGGGAAAATGGATAATTGATATCATTATGACCTAACCTAATAGAATATGAAAATTTTAGGGAGAGAATATAGAATATCATGTGACAAAAATGACATAGCAACATAAATAGAACACAAACAAGTTTGTTGAATGGCCATGCTTTTATGGGTTCTTTACAGAGTTGAACTAATTAATTAACATAACAGCCTTAAAAATTAATCATGATATGTAATTTAAAAGCACAGGTATCAAAGTCAGTTAACGTGTCAAAATCACACAGTTTCAAGGCAAATTTGTTGGAAATAGGCCCCAGATTTTTCTAACTTAATAGGCCTTAGATATTTCAAAACACCATTTCCTTTCTGTGTAAAATATGTATTCATTAGCAATGTGGTGAAAAGACCACAACCTCAAACTAGTACTGGTGTTAAACTTCAAAAATAAATAAGTGTGGTCCACATCACATGTTCACTTATGTAAAGTGTTTATTTTTTAGATCTAAAAATTACTTATTATGCACAAATTATGTAACTATTTACATTGCCCTTAAGAGAGGTCAATCCTTTCATTTGAAGTAAAACAATTTTTTATCTATCGTTGTCTAGAAGCTCCAGAACAACATGAAATACCACTGTTTCTGCAGAGATCCTGTATTTTTTTTTTTTGCATTTTGTTGGAGTCCTTTTCATATTTCACCTGTAATTGTGATGCTTGCTTGTATTTCTTTTTCAACAAATTAAATGTACAAAAATGATTTAAAAATGGCAATGTTTAGTTTTGTTAAGTCATCTAAACAAGAGCATAAGAGTTTGACTGTGAGTTACAAATTTTTCATTTACATTGCAACATATAATTATATTATACAAATAACACCCAAATTATTTATTGTCTGTGATGGGCCTTTCAATAATTTTCAGTTAGTTCTTGTTTCAATACAGGCTAGCTACATATCAAATCACCCAAAGTTAGTTTTAGTTTTAAAACGCTAACTTTTTACTTGATCATGATTCACTGGATGGCAATTTAGGCTCGGCTCAGTGAGAATGGCTTGTATCTACTTCACTTTGTATTAACTTAACCAGTTTATGTATTTGCAATTATAACAGTCCATTGATTCACTTCTCTGGCAGTCACCTTAGGCAATGGGAGCAACTGAGTATCACATATCTCTCTATCCAACAAGCTAACCTGAGCTGCTTTACCTGAAATCTGGGTTCCAACAGCAGCTCCAATGAGAATACATAATATAATTCTCTGTATGTCTTGTGGTTAATGTTCTATTAATTAAATTAAATTACACAACCAAATCTAAATTCAAGGGATGGAGAAGCAGATTTTATATCTTGATGGAGCCATCTTGCAAAAGGTCATTGGAAGAAGCTCATTACATTTCTAATCGTCCTCACCTGACACTCTGGCCAAAATTATTTACACTATTTCCACATTCAGGAAACATTTACTCACCCACGAACTCACAAAGTTTTAACAAGTTACACTATCAAGTACAAAACGCCCAATCTTTTTATTCTCATCAGATATTAATATCCATTAAGTTCCTCAGTTTCAGTTTCTTTGTGAGGCTCCTATTAATCAAAAATTCATGGACTAAAAAGGACGTAATTTTATCTTTGTTTTATGTAGTGTTTCCTTGTCACAGTCATATGTTGCACTGAGTTGGTGGGACAGTTAGGGATTGCTTACTTTGGCTGACCCTACATACATGTTGGCAAATAGCCACTGAAACAGAGGCAGCAGGGTTCTATATGTCTCAGCATCCACTTGGCAAAATTTCATAGATAAGAACCTTCTAAATGTTTGTAATAATTAGGTTTGCAAATGCTTCTGGATTAAAGTCACATGGGAAAGTCCAAGTTCAAGAAATGGAGGGGATACTACATTCACTCAGAGATGAAGGATTTGTGCCAGTTATGACCATGTGCCTCAGACTGTCATCAGTAGTGCATATGGGATTGCTTATGCACAGGTGTATTGGGGAAAATATAGAAGCTCTCTGTTGTGTTCATATATAGGAATACAACTAATAAATTGGTTTTACTATTATTTTTTCAAATAAAATTTTAGCTTTTACCCAAGTTATTTTGTGTATTATCAACTAAGGAATAAATCCCAAATGATCATGGTATGTGATCTTTTTAATGTATTATTAAATTTGGTTGCTATTGTTTTATTGGAGATTTTTGCATTTATTTATTATTTTTTAATCTTTTTTTATTAAAATATTTTTTATTAATTTTAATGGGGTGACACCAATAAATCAGGGTACATATGTACAATGAAAATATCTCCAGGTTATTTTATCATTCAATTATGTTGCTTACCCATCACCCAAAGTCAAATTGTCTTCTGTCACATGCAAATTAAAACCACAATGTGATATCACCTCACACCAGTCAGAATGGCGCTCATCAGCAAAACAACACAGAATAAGTGCTGGCAAGGATGTGGAAAAAAGAGAACCCTCTTGCACTGCTGGTGGGAATGCAGACTGGTGCAGCCACTGTAGAAAACAGTATGGAGATTCCTCAAAAAATTAAAAATCAAACTGCCTTTTGATCCAGCTATCCCACTTATAGGACTATACCCTAAGAACACCATAGCACTGTTTGTATTTATTATTATGAGCAATAGTGGCCTGTAGTTGTCTTTTTCTAAAGTGTCCTTGTCTTGCTTACGTATTAGGAAAATGCTGACCTCATAACATCAGTTTGAAAGTATTTACTTCTCTGAAACATTTTGAAGATTTTGAGAAGAATTGGTATTAATTTTTTAAATGTTTGATAGAATTCACCAAGGAAGCTATCTGGTCCTGGACTTTATTATGTTGTTGGGAGGCTTTGATTACTGATTTAATCTCCTTATTCGTTAATAATCTGTTCAGATTTCTATTTTCTCAGGATTCAATCTTGGTAGGTTTTATGTATCTAGGGATGTATTCATTTCTTCTATGTTATGCAATTTGTTTGTACATTTTTTTTTTTTTTGCAGGACCAGAGAGAGAGTCAGAGAGAGGGATACATAGGGACAGACAGGCAGGAATGGAGAGAGATGAGAAGCATCAATCATCAACTTTTTGTTTTGACACCCCAGTTGTTTATTGATTGCTGTCTCCTATGTGCCTTGACCGCAGGCCTTCATTAGACTGAGTAACCCCTTGCTCGAGATAGCAACCTTGAACTCAAGCTGGTGAGTTTTTACTCAAACCAGATGAGCCCATGCTCAAGCTGGCGACCTTTGGGGTCTCGAACCTGGGTCCTCCGCATCCCAGTCCGATGCTCCATTCACTGCGCCACAGCCTGGTCAGACTGTTTTTACAAATTTTTATGGTAGCTTTTAATAATCATTCGTATTTCTGTGGCAGCAGTGGTAAAGTCTTTCTTTCATTCCATGATATTTTTCTTTTTTAAAGTTTATTTATTGGAATGACATTGGTTAATAAGATTATATGGGTTTTAAATGTACAATTCTATGATACATCAGCAATATATTGCATTGTATGCCCACCAACTAAAGTCAAATCTTCCTTATCCCTCCCTCCAAGCCTCTGCCCTCCGATAAACATCAGACTATTGTCTGTATTTATGAACTCTTGTTTGTTTGTGTTTTCTTGTTCATATGTTGCTTCCAGTTTTATATACCACATAGGGATGATATCATATAGTTCATGTCCTCGCCACTGTGAACAATACCACAATAAACATAGGGGTGTATTTATCTTTGCAAATGAATGTTTTCAATTTTTTTGAGTAGATACTCAGAAGAGAGATTGCTGGATCATATAGTAATTCCACTCTTAATTATTTGAGGAACCTCCATACTATTTTTCATAATGGCTATACCGGTTTTCATCCTTACCAGCAGTGAATGAAGGTTGCTTTTTCTCCACAATTCCTCCAACACTTGTTATTACCAGTCTTGTTGATAATATAGCCATGCTAAAAGGTGGAACAGCTGAGATTTTTTTTTTTAATTTGGTCTTTTCTTAGACAGTTTCCTAAATTGATATGAGATATAAAATATGCTATTATTTGTATGCTATTATTTTCAATAAAGAAAAAGTTATAATATTATATGTGATTTTTATATGCTTTTAAAAAAAATTAATTACTAGGCCCTGGCTGTTTAGCTAAGTGATAGAGCATTGGCCCAGCGTGTGGATGTTATGGGTTCAATTTCCAGTCAGGGCACACAAGAGAAGTGCCCATCTGCTTCTTCCCCCTCTCCCCTTTCCCCACCTGCAACCATGGCTCAATTGCAGCAAGTTAGTCCCCAGTTCTGAGGATGGCTCCATGGACTCTGCCTCAGGTGCTAAGAAGAGCTCAGTTGCTGAGCAACAGAAAAATAACCAAGATGGACAGAGCACCGCTCCCTAGTGGTTTTGCTGACTGAATCCAGTTTGGGGCACATACAGGAGTCTGTCTCTGGCTTCCCTCCTCTCACTGAATTAAAAAAAAATAATTACAAAAAAATTTCTTTAAGTATTGGAAGGGAAGCTGGTAGATGCTCCGTTTATTACATACATATCTTTTAAAAGTCTTATTAAGCTCAATTGCATTCCTCAAAGTTGTCTTTAATTTTTTTTCCACTAGAGAAATGATTTGAGAGATGTAAAGAGCTAATTTACTCTTGCTTCTACTTTATTCTAAAATTGTAACTAACAATGGGAAATAGTTTCATATGATTATATTATATTTTCTATACTTTAATTCATGTAAATGGACATAGTGACTGTTAAATAGGCAGGCATAATACTTAAAGATCTATAAATGTGAAAACTGTGCTTAATAACAATTCAAAATCCATAGACAAATGAATGAATGAGGAAGAGCTTTGATATATAGTTTCTCACCAAGGCACTACTGACAGGTTGGGTGGGACAATTCTTTGTGAAGAACTGATCTAATGTAATGGGCTGTTTAGTATTCATGGTGTGTACTTCTAATTTTCAGAAATAACTTCCCCTAAATCCTCCTCATTACTGTGTCTACCAATGCCATGGAGAAAATAATACCTCTCTTTGGCTTGAGAACAATAGATCCATGGGAAAGATACCTTGTAGTCATCTAAAAAGCATCTTGAATTTATAGCTAGAAGTTCAATAAAAACTGAAATTTATTCTTTTATCTATTAAATATGTGGACATTTTATGACTTTATGTAGTGTCTTCTCTATGAAATCATGTCACTGGATTTTTTTCTGACATTGCTACCAGAAAATTGTTCTCCACTGAAGTAGTTAAACTGTCCTTTAGATTTTAAAAATTACATACATTATCACTTTTCTTTTCACTAGATTTATGAAATTTAAATTTTTCTTCTTTACAGTTACATGGCTTATAAAATTATTTTACCTGGATTCAGACATATCTCATTTTTTAGAATTTCACTCTCATGGGTTACTTCTTTGTATGTATATTATTATTATATATTAATGATATATTATCATTATTATTACTTCTACTATTATTTGAGAGAAGCAGGGAGAGAGAGAGAGAGACAGGAACATCAAGCTGCTTCTCTAGATGCCCTGACAGGGGAATCGAACCAGCAACCTCCACATTCCAGGAGGATGTTCCAATCAACTGAGCTATCCAGCAAGGGCTTAATTTTTACTGCGGTTTTTTTTTTGTTTGTTTGTTTGTTTTGAATAAAACACAGAGAGAAAAGGAAAGAGAAGAGAAGAGAAGGAGAAGGGAAACATTTTTTGTTCCACTCAGTTGTAAATTTTTTGGTTGCTCCCCTGACTTGTAATCAAACCCACAACCTTATTGTTTCCAGACAACACTCTTAATCAATTGAGTTAACTGACCAGGGTTGTATGTATTATTTCATTATGTTTCATTTATCTTGTTCTATTTTCTCATTACATCTCACCAATTTTATTTCATTTAAAGATATAGATATAAATATAGATGTGGAACATATATCGATACTTTTAAAGAAAATAAATTACATAACAAGAAAATGAGGCATTCTGAATATATTTTTAATTTGTATTTTGTAGAAAAATAAGATGAAGGAATATTTTCGTGAAACAGTTTTACTATTTCAGTCAACTGCACTACCTTTAAGTGGAAGGTTTGTTATTTGTTTATTAATAATTTATTGCTATCTTTCATTCTAATTAATTAAAATTTATTCTACATGTTAGCTCTCATTTATTGAAATATATTTTATCATGTAGAGTAGTTAAGCACTTCTTGCTGTGACTTTAACATATAATTATATGCATAAATGAAACCAAATCAATTAGATTTCTTGGAATATTGCCCTAAGCACAGTCCATTGAGGCATTTAATGACTAAGAATCTTCCTGATATATGATCATGTTTGCCTCTTTATAAAAAATTCTACTTTTGAACTGTCAATAGGTTTTCCCTGGTTGGGTGTTGGCACTTTAAATGTTCACTGATTTCAGAATAAATTAAGAATTATAAGATGTGTTTTAGTAATCAGGTTTATGATTATTCCGTTTTTAATAAGTTTTTTTCTATATATAAAACAAATATCTGACTTTAAATATAATCTTCTAAATGGCAGGCTTGTATTTTCTAATTTGAACTGTGTCAAGTAGAGGGTTTTTTTTTAATTTATGACATCATATATATTGCAATATCTGATTTGTATTCTGAAATTATCATAGTTTAAAAAAGTCTACTGTAAAAATTATTTGACATTATAAATTTTATTTTAAGAATTTATTTAATAGTTGTAAGCAACATGTTTACATTTGTTTAGTATTGTTTTGTTTTCCCTTCCAATTAAGTTAATATCCTCTAAAAATTTGTTCAAATTAAGGACAAACGCTAGAAAGTTATCAGCTCATTTTTTGCTTACTTTTTAAAAAAACATTGGTATGATAAATAAACTTCATTTTAAATCATCTTTAAAATACATGAAGACAGATCACTCCAGATGTATAGGTGGCTGGTTTAATAAGCAAGGGACCTTACATATCAGGCTTGTATTGAGTACCCTCAAGATGAGTAGTTTTCTGAACAGAGTTGCTTAATCTTAAAAGGTTATATAGAGGCCTTAACTTGGTTAAGGTGCATACACAGGGAACCTTAACTGGAATAAGTTATGTACCCACTCCAATTAGTCTCATCAGCACATCACTACCTCAAGTCTGTGTCTGTAAGTAGCTTTTAGAGCAGGCAAGCTGAGTATACTTTTCAAGCACAGGGGAGAGAGAGGGTGGGAAGAATCCCACTTTCTGAGTTCAGTTTACATCAAATCGGTTGTCATGTCTTCTTTAATACCTTTCCCAACAACTATATACTTTGCTGAGAAATGCTGGTCTGATGAAGACATAGAATTTTCTTTGCTACAGTTCTTCAAATTCTAAATATTTGTATGTCTAAATATATGTATATATGTGAATATGAATAAGCAATTCAATACAACATGATTTGAAAATAATGTAAAAATTTTGTTTTACTTTATATCTTTTCAATTTCTCATTTTTAAAGCAGAACATTATTTTTGCTATTGAACCATCAGCTGCTGATATTCCCATTTTGAATTAAAAAAATAGATAAAAGAATTTTCTCCATAACTTTTTAAAAACAAATTGATATAAAGACGTGTGTATATCCTGAAGTAGTACATAATACATAGTTACATTGATTTTCTTAAAAAGAAGACCTTAAAGAAATAAGCTGGGTTTTTTTTGTTGTTGTTGTTGTTGTTTTACAGGGACAGAGAGAGAGTCAGAGAGAAGGATAGATAGGGACAGACAGACAGGAATGGAGAGAGGTGAGAAGCATCAATCATTAATTTTTTGTTGCCGTCGCAACACCTTAGTTGTTCATTGATAGGTTTCTCACATGTGCCTTGACCACGGGTCTTCAGCAGACCAAGCAACCACTTGCTGGAGCCAGCAACCTTGGGTCCAAGCTGATGAGCTTTTGCTCAAGCCAGATGAACCCGTGCTCAAGTTGGCGAGCTCGGGGTCTCGAATCTGGGTCTTCTGCATCCCAGTCCGACGCTCTATCCACTGCACCACCGCTTGGTCAGGCTAAAAAAATTAGCTTTTAACTGGGAACATTAATTAATCTTTTTTTTTTTTTTTTAAGTGAGAGAAGGGGTAAAGGAAAGACTCCTGCATGCACCTTGACTTGGATCCACCCAGCAACCTACATGTTTCCAAAGCTCAATCAACCAAGCCATCCCCAGAGCGTGAGGCTGACCTGGAACCAACTGAGCCAGTAGCTATGAGAGGAGAAGGGGGAAATGCAGTGAGGGAGAAGCAGATGGTCACTTCTCACGTGTGCCTTGACAGGGAATCGACTCCGGATGTCTGCATGTTGGGCATTCACCAGAGCCAACAAGCCTGGGTCAAGGAACATTAATCTAAATAAGATCTTTCATAGTTAATTTTCATTAATTTTTCTTCTTTTACATTTTATCTATTTTTATATAATTTCTGTGCCATAGTTATTTTCTAGTACATAGTAAACATATTGAAGACAGTATTTTTGGCTTATAAAAAATGCTTACTTCATGACAAGGTGGTGACACAGTGAATAAAGCATCAGCCAGGGAAGCAGATAACCCAGGTTTGAAACTCCTAAACTGCCAGCTTGAGCACAGTCTCACCAAATTGAGTGCAGGGTTGGTGGATTGAATGTGAAATCATAGACATGACCCCATGGTGTCAAACTTGAGCCCAAAGGTCACTGGCTTGAGCAAAGGGTCACTGGCTTGGCTGAAGAGCCCCAGTCAAGACACACATGAGAAAGCAATCAATGAACAACTAAGGTGCCAAAACGAAGAAATGATGTTTCTCATCTCTTTCCCTTCCTGTCTGTCACTGTCTGTCCCTCTCTCTGTCTCTCTCACCGAAAATAAATAAATAGTAAAAAAAAAAAAAAAAATGCTTACTTATATCTCTTGTCCTTAAATATTTGGTAAATAGATTTGAAGATAAAATTGTTTATTCAGACAAGTGCCTGAAATTATTGATCTTGTGTTCGTGGTATCTCTGTATAATAGTTTTGGATATGAAAAAAGAAAATAATCTAGCTATGCCAGCAGATAATTTAACATATAAAACTGGATAGTTTAAATCCTAAACTATCCAGACAAAATCTAATAAAAGTACTAGTATAGAGTCTAACTATACTGAATTACAGAATATGTGTGGATAAAAAGTGTTTTATTACACAAAGGAAGGCCCCACCACCAAATTCAGTAATCAAGATCTGTATGAAAGAGAAATATAAAGATTAGAATAGCCAAAAGCAAACTCAACTGTTTTACTGATAGTTTTATATCTTCTAGCTTCCAACTTCCAAATTTTACTGAAGATATAAGCTGTTTCGGAAGCTTATAAAAGTTCTCTTCTTTATTGCAACGACTTCTGTTTTTTCACAATTTGAGTCACTTTCTTGTCAAAAAAAAATTCATATTAGATTATTAAAATGTAAAATAGTAAGCAAACAAAATCAGCCAAATTTTGGGCACTACCAGCTACATTGCAAATTTTCAGTTACATGTATCAGTTCCATAATTGTGAACTTTATCAAATATAGCAACCCAAGGTTCTCTTGAATATATCACTGATGAGTTAATTTAATTAAGAATTATTTTAAGTTTTTAGAGTCTTGAATGACCACTGCAACATTTTTTATTACTTGTCGTGTTGACCATGGCCATTCTAACAGATGTGATGTGAAATCTCATTATAGTTTTAATTTGCACTCTCCTAATGGCTGTAAAGTTGAATATCTTTTCATATATCTGTTGGCCATTTTTATGTCTTCCTGGGGGAAATAAATATTCAGTGTCTCTGCCCATTTTTTAATTGTATTATTTTGTGTACAATTGTATGAGTCTTTTCTATTTCAGATACTAATGCTTTGTCAAAGCTCTTTCTTTCAAATATCTTCCCCCATTTGGTTGGTTGCCCTTTTGTTTTATTGGCAGTTTTTTTGTTGTGCAGTTTTTATTTTGATATAATCGCATTTGTTTATCTTTGCTTTTATTTTTCTTGCCTTTAGGGTCAAATTCACATCTTTTCTAAGGCTAAGGTACATAAGTTTAGTACCTGTGCATTCTTCTATGTAACTTATTATTTGAGATCTTATATTTAGGTCTCTAATCCATTTTGAATTAACTTATGTACATTGAGACAAACTGTAGTCTGTTTCTTTCCTTTGCATATGGCTTTGCAATTGTCTGCACACCACTTATTGAAGAGGTTTTCTTTTCTCCATTGAGTGTTTTTTAATCCTTTGTCAAAACATTATTTGTCTATATGCATGGTTTTATTTCTGGGCTCTCAATTCAGTTCCACTGTCTGTGTGGCTGTTTTTCTGCCAATATCATGCTGTTTTGATTAGCATGACTTTATAGTTAAATTTGAAGTTAGGTAGTGGATAACTTAGTCTTTCATGCTTTTTTTCTCAGGATTGCTTTTTCTGTTTGGGGTCTTTCTTGGTTCATACAAACCTAGTGATTTTATGTCCTTTTTAGAAAATGTCATTGAAATTTTTCAAGGGACTGTGTTAAATCTGTTCACTGTTTTGAATAATATGGGCATTTTACTTATGTTGATTCTTCAATCCATGAACTTGTAATATCTTCCCATTTCATTGTGTTTTTCTTCAATGATTTTTAATAATGATTTATAATTTTCAGTAGACAGGTATTTTACATCACTTGTTAGGGTTATTCCTGGTAATTTAATCAGTTTATTTATTTATTTATTTATTTTTTGTAGTTGCAAAAAAAATGTTGTTTTTTTTTAATATTTTTCTGAAATTTAGTTATTAGTATTTAGAAATATAGGGGATTTTTTTTTCATGTTGATATTGTATCTTGAAACTTTACTGTATTTGATAATAGTTTCTAATAGTTTTATTTTGGTGTAGTCTTAAGGGTTTACTATGTAAACATTCTCTGCAAAAAGTGACACTTTTATTTCTTCATTCCCAATTTGGATATTTATTATTTCTTTCTTTTGCCTGATTGCTCTAAGACTTCCAGAACTATATAATTTATTTTTCTGAATACAGAAAGAAGTATCAGTATAAAATATCTCATGCATGGGCTAATTAATTTCTTTTTATCTAATTTACTATATTTTCATGATAGTCTACAGTGTGTCAGTATTGAACTTAACTCTAGCCTAACAATGATGTAGATAATTCTTCATATAATTATTATTTAAATTAATTTTAATATTTCAGAATCTTTAAATTTATTGGGGTGACTTTGGTTAATAAGATTATATATACAGCTTTCGAGGGTACAATTCTATGATATATATCACCTGATATCGCATTGTATACCCAACACACAAAATCAGATCAACTTCTGTTACCATATACTTGATCCCTTTTGCTCTTTATTACCCTCTTTATCCCCTTCCCTCTAGTAACCGCTGTTGTATGTATATTACTTTTTGTTTATATGCATGGTTTTGTTTGTTTGTTTGTTTGTTTGCTCATTTGTTGCTTCTAATTTTACATCTTACATATAAGTAAAATAATTTGTTTTTTAACTTTTCTGTCTGACATATTTTGCTTAGAATGATATTCTCAGGATCAATCGTTGCAAATGGCAGTATTTTATTTTTTCTTATGGCTGAGTAGTGTTGCATTGCATATATGCAACACCTCTCCTCTCTCCAATCCTCTATGAAAGGACACTTCAGTTGTTTCCATGCCTAGGCCACTGTGAAAAACGTTTTATTGTACATGAATGAGAGTGTATATATCTTTTTGAATGAATGTTTTCAAATTTGTAGGTTAGATACTCAGAAGAGGGTATTGGGTCATATGATAATTCTATTCTTAATTTTTTGAGAAAATGTGTATCTTTTAAAAAACTGTTTTCCAAATTGGCTTTACAAGTTTTATATATTTACTAATAATGTATAAAAGTTTGTTTTCTCTAAATTATCGGCAACACTTGGTATTACCAAACTTTTTCATTATGATTATTCTAGTGCTATTTCAAGGTGGTTTAATTTACATTTTCCTACTAACTAAAGATTTAGAACTTCTTTTCATATGTTAAATTAATATTTGTATATCTTAATTGGGATAATAGCAATTAAAATGATTTGCCCATTTCTTAAAGTTTTTATCTTTCTTATGATTGAGTTGTAAGAGGTATTAGATATTGTGAATATAGGTACTTTTCAGATATATATATATATATATATATATATATATATATATATATATATATGTACATTTATAACATATATACGTATACAGGTATTGATCAACTTACGACCTATGCAACTTACAACCATTCGACTTTACGACCACAATCGCTAGCCACGACTGCTCCGCGTCTGGAGCAGTTTTCGTATGCACCTGTATTTTGTAATTTTGTATGTTTTGCAAACATTAAACCAGTTGTACTGGTAATGCAGTGTTTTACTTAAACCTGATGAATGTAAAAATAAGAAACAAAATAGTGTAAAGATGATACAAATGGCATAAAATGAACAAAGAAACTTATGATATATAACAATAATGAAAGAAAATTATGATAAAATATGACTTAAAGATTTTTTCTTACAGGAACAGAAAGAGAGAGAGTCACAGAGAGGGATAGATAGGGATAGACAGACAAGAATGGAGAGAGGTGAGAAGCATCAATCATTAGTTTTTTGTTGCCATAGCAACACCTTAGTTGTTCATTGATTGCTTTCTCACATGTGCCTTGACCACGGGCCTTCAGCAGACCAAGCAACCCCTTGCTGGAGCCAGTGACCTTGGGTCCAAGCTGAGGAACTTTTGCTCAAGCCAGATGGGCCCGCGCTCAAGCTGGCGAGCTCGGGGTCTCGAACCTGGGTCTTCTGCATCCCAGTCCGACGCTCTATCCACTGCACCACTGCCTTGTCAGGCAACTTAAAGATTTTTATAACATCATTTCACAGTACTGCACATACAGCCTACTCAAGTTAAGACCAAATCGTGTTATGACCAGTCTGTCGGAACCAATCGTGGTCGCTAGTCAAGCACTAGCTGTGTGTGTGTGTGTGTGTGTGTGTGTGTGTGTGTGTGTGTGTGTGTGTGTGATTTACATACATTCTTCAGTCTGTGGCTTCACTTTTTATATTAATAATGGTGCTTTTTGAAAAACATAATGTGAGTTTGATCATGTACAAAAAAATTCCAGCCACTTCTCAATAATGACTTGGCTTTCTCTCTCTGCCAGACTTCTTTAGGTCTTTGCTATGCACGCACAAAGCTTTCCAGTTTGTCAGGGATGTGTGGAGAGCCTTATATCGCTATTCTCTTGAGGTTCCAGTTCCAAAATCTTTTGGCTCTTTTTTAAATTTTAACACATTCTGTTTTTAGTCTTGTTCCACATAAAGCCAATTTGAATTTTGGATTTTATATTATTATTCCTTAATGTAATGCTTATCTTTCTTTTATTAATCAATTTTTATGTATTACTTTTATATAGTATCAGTTTTATCTATCTATAATAGATGATGTAATTTTTAAGGTCCTTTCTCACTCTTTCCTCTGTCTTCTGCTTGTTCTTGTTCATTGTATTATTTATTATGTTACAATAAAATATATTTACATTACATTTCAGACGATCAGTTCTAAATGTAAATAAATTTTAAGACCAATCTTTTAATTATACTTTCTCCTTTACATTTTGATTTTTGAAGTTGATCTTATGTTATTATTTTCTGTAAAAAGAGAACTATTGGATATATGTTCTTTGTGAGTTTCTGTGTATTGAAAAATATGTCTCTTTGCTTTTATATGTAGATGATAATTTAGATGCTTTGAACAATACTTAGATCTAATTTTCTCTAGAGATTTGAAGACTCAATAATGCCTATATGTTAAATGGTGCTTTATAGAAGTTTTAATACAATTCAATTACTTTATTTCTTATAGACAATTTTGGGGGAGAGTGTATAAAAAATAAAGAATCTAGAAATCTGTATAATTATTAACCTTTCCTACTGCCTTTGTTCAACTACCATCAGAATTAATGAATAAATCTTAGTTTTTTCATTTATAAATTCTTTTGTCAAAACGTTGAAATCAAGTGTCTATTTATTTATTTATTTATTTTTACAGGGACAGAGAGAGAGTCAGATAGGGACAGACAGACAGGAATGGAGAGAGGTGAGTAGAATCAATCATTAGTTTTTTTTTTTTTTTAGTTTTTTTTTTTAGTTTTATTCATTTTAGAGAGGAGACACAGAGTGAGAGAGAGAGAGAGAGAGAGAGAGAGAGAGAGAAAGGGGGGAGGAGCAGGAAGCATCAACTCCCATATGTGCCTTGACCAGACCAGTGCAGGGTTTTGAAATGGAGACCTCAGTGTTCCCAGGTTGACGCTTTATCCACTGCGCCACCACAGGTCAGGCTCAATCATTAGTTTTTTGTTGTGGTCATAACACCTTAGTTGTTCATTGATGGTTTTCTCACATGTGACTTCACCTTGGACCTTCAGCAGACTGAGCGGAGCCAGCTACCTTGGGTCCAAGCTGATGAGCTTTTTGCTTAAACCAGATGGGCCCCGCGCTCAAGTTGGTGAGCTCGGGGTCTCGAACCTGGGTCTTCTGCATCCCCGTCTGATGCTCTATCCACTGCGCCACCGCCTGGTCAGGCTCAAATGTCTCTTAATATAGTTTAGTTAAATTATACTTTTCAAAATATATTTCTTCATTTTTTTTCCATTTAAGGTATTCAGGACATTACTGGTAGTTTTTAATATTCTGAATATTCTTTTTTTATTTTTGTGTTTTCAATTCTCACTAATTATTTTTAAGTTTTATGCTCTACACTATTTTTCTGTGAAAGATATGCAAACCAATATCTTTACTGTAAAAGTTTTTAAACTTTATGTAATTATTTCACTTTTTATCAATCTTTTCTTATTCCAAAATATATCTTGATAAAATGTTTCACTTTTAACACTATATTTTAATTGTGGTGTTATATCTTTTATTCTTTAAGTACTTTTTTCTCACTTTGTTTTGTATATTTAACATTTTTGTTGTTTAAATATACTCATCAATGAAATTCAGTGTGTTTTTTTTTTTTTGTCCAACTTTTTGGTGATGGTTAGTGGGAGATAGTGATAAAAGAAATATGCATCAGTAGTGTCAAGGTCAAGATTTGGTATGTTTGCCACTTTGCACTTTAAAAGAAAAAAACCCTCTTGTACCTGTGTAAAAGAAATGAAGTGAAGGAATACTAGAATGATTAAAACAATATTATAAATTATTTAAAAAATTAACTTAAATTTTGGGTATTAGTGTTGATTTTAGCAAAGGTATGCCTACCACGGTGAACAGAATAGAAAATATATGAATAATATTTTGGTAGTGTCTTTTAGATGCATATTTTAGACCACTTTTGAAATATGAGGATAAATATCTTTCAGAGAAAGTTTAAAGTTTTAGTAGAATAACGACTATAGAAGAAAAAATGAATATAAGAAGGTCAGATGCAGCAAGGTTTAAACTTAGGTTTCCAAGTTGCAAGACAAATTGCACAAATGAAATCATAAAAAAAACTAAAATAATAAAAGTGATTCAAATAGAAAATTAATGTATTCTGCTCTTTCTACAAACTTGTTTACAACAGATTAAAGTACAATAAATGTGTGTAAGTAAATAAAAGTTTGAATGTTCTAAAAAAGGTCAACAGTAAAGGCATTTCTGAACTCAATTAATATTTCTTCAAGGTGGAACTATGTAAACTTATATGCAAATCTGTGTGTTCACATTTTTTCAAATATGCTAAATGATTGTATATAAGAGCTTAATAATTTTATAAACTAATGATATTTTACATTGTGTACCATTCTAAATGCCTGACAATAAGAAGAGATGATATTTTTCCAAAATACTGACATATTAAAAGTTTCTAATTCAAACATTATTTTATTGATTAAAAATTAATTCACTTAT
This sequence comes from Rhynchonycteris naso, assembly GCA_037038555.1. NCBI lineage: Eukaryota > Metazoa > Chordata > Mammalia > Chiroptera > Emballonuridae > Rhynchonycteris > Rhynchonycteris naso. The sequence continues at coordinate 40,459,329 of CM072997.1, read as the reverse complement.
TAGAACAAATTGGATTGGGATATATAAACACAGAGAACTTTCTTTTACATTTTTTAAAACTAATATCGGCCTGGATTAATAAAAAACTAAGAGATAGACACAGAAAGCTTTTATTTTTCAGGGAGACACAAGCATATATAGCCAACTTCCAATTTTTTAAGTTTAATAAGGTACATTTCATAAAAGAATCTTTTTATATATAAACTTAAAAGGAAAGCCAAAATATAAAAATGCATTTCTGACTCCTTTGCTTTTGAATGTATAACTACTTACTACTTTATTATTTTACAATTATTAGGATAAGTTTCTCATGAAATGAATTAATTTGTTATTGATTAGTATTATAAATCTTATAATTCTTTTAACTCTGAAATTCAGTACTTATGAATAAGAAATTGTCTTTTTGTTCCACTTCTACTAGTTTAAAAAACAAAGTATTTTTGCTAAACATATATATCTCCCCATACATTCTCCAATAGAATGAATGTAAAACATTTTTGACAATTTGTTAATTTGCACTCTTTACACTATGTGGATAGCTGATATTAGCATGATTAATCTCTAGATAGCTGCTCAACTGAAATTACTCTAAATGTTTTCATACTCTTTATGAACTCAAAATTAGAAATATAATGTTTCTTAAGCTGTTCCATGACATGCTTTACATCAGAGTAAAAATAGGTAAACTGTATTATGACTGTAGTCATTTTATCTTTGCTACATTATGTTAGAGTTTTAGACAATAGTTATTATCATTTCTATACTTTGAAATCATCAATGTTATTTGTTTTCTTAAATATATAAACAAATTCTACATTCTTGTCTATAGATTTTAATATAAATTAGGCCAAAAGGAAGAAATACACCGCTAAATTATTTAGTGTTCATAATCATATGAACACTTTCTGGAAACAAGGACAGTTTCATTTGGATGCACAAAAACTATAATTTTTATGATAAAGAAAAGGAAATCCATTTTTATATAAGGATTTGTGGAAATTCTGGGAAAACATCAGAGTGACAGACTGCAATCTATAATATAACACATTCTATAAGTGAGAAATGTAAATAATGTGTATGAAAGTTATGCTGTCTACCTTTTTTATTTCCAGATAAACAAATGATGATATTGAAAGTCCTTGGCTAAATATTAACCAAATTCTTCAGTGTCTATTATTATAAATGTTGGCTCAGAGCAATCAGATTTATGTATATTGCAGAAAAGACATTTAATGGTGAAAATTTTATATAAGTGGCCTTAAATGCTGCTGGAACTGATCTTCAGTGTGATGATAGCCTGGACTCCTGTGATAAAACTGGTAAAGGGTGATGCCAATTCTGCCAGGTTAAACACAGACATAATCTTAGCAAAATATATGTTTGTATGGGAAAGATGGATATTCTTAATATGAGGACATTAAAGATTATTTTAGGACTTATTGTATATTCTCATAAATATGTTTAGTGTAACTTCACAATTTTAAGGCATTACAGATAGTTTAGGAACTAAGAATCACCTCACACAAAGCTTTTGCTTGGAAGCTTTTAATTTTAGATGATTTCCCCATATTTTTATTTTAACAGTCCCAAAGTAAAAAAGAGTGATTTATAGTATTCAGCCCAAATTTCAGAGTATCCTTCAAGCTCTTGGCACATACTTGAAAGAACCATATGATATGTAAAATTTTCCGTTGGGACAAAGTAAGAACTTTAGCATAGCTTGAAAGTGACAGAGATAAAAACATCAACATTATGCTGTGGAACCAGTTTTAAGTAAAAATTCCAGGAGGCTAGATGATGAAACTGTCCCCTTTCCTTGGTTTATAAGAAGCTGGCCCCATAAAAGGAGTTGAAGGAAGAAGAGAAGGTGATAGCTAATAATTCAGTCATATTAATAAAGATATCTTGATAACTCATATTGTGGACAGCTTTGAACATAACTAGGTTCTATTTGTTGAAAATATAAAAGAGTTGTCTGTTTATCTGTCATTTTATAAACAGGAGACTATTGATTGTCATTTTCTTGTTTTATCATCATATATAATTATACATTGAAGACTTTGAGTCATTGCAATATTATGAAATGCTTTTGACATAATGAAAGAAAGATTAGATCATGTTCAGAATAATTCTGCTGCATTATCAAATTTATATTTTTGAAAAAATAAATAAACACATACTATTTATTATTTGTTATTCAGAATTTTTGTATAAGATGATTATAATATATCCTAATTATGTTACTTATAATCAGGATTTTATAAGTAGGAGTTTAACACATAAAATTTGCACACATTATGTAAATCATACTAAACATAATTATCATTGCAGAATTTTCTGTAAGAGGCAATTGATTTGGTGAAAAATCAGTTAAGCAAGTAATTACTTTTAATTGCCTATTTAATGAGCTCACAAGTTCAAATCATTTGTCTACTGTAGATTTAGAATTAAATGTTTGGAGACTAATTTATAAAAAAATAGAAAAGTGTTTTTGAGAATTTCAGTACCTTCACTTCCTTGGGAAATATTTACAACTATTTTTTTCCCCTACATATATATAATGAAATATGTGTCTTAATTTTATTGTAAAAACTAAATTTAAAAATACCAGTGAAGTCTGACATATAACACAGATTTTTAAAACCTTTTTTTTATCTCCCTTTTCTCTCAACATGAATTTAAACACACTTATCTATAAAGTACTGTTGTTGCTGGTGACATATTTGTCAATAAAATTTTATCTATCTTACTTTTCTTATATAGACTTATTAGACTTATGAGACTCTTATCTCATTATACATTTCACATTTTAAAATGCTACTTTCATAAACTGGAATGATTAACAATAATAACTTCAAATTAATTAATTTTACCAAAGATATGTCACTGTAGCAATAGAACATTAATAATTCTAACTTTTTGAAGGATTACCTTTAAGGTTAAGGAGATAACTGACATCACATGGAAATCGGTAAAGTGAAATACACAATTGTCTTCATAATTACAAATCACCTCTTTGCTTGTAATCATTCCCCATTTTTGTTTTCTTTAAATTGTATATTCATTAAATTTTTTATAATGCATGTAAAACAACTTTAATTGCATGTTATAATTACTAATTTATGAAAGGTTGGTTACATAGCTTATTTTCAATTTATAAAACAATTACAAATAATTATTTCAAAGAATACCTTCAATATTTATAATTGTCAAAGAAAGAAATAACATTTATTTTATGAGTTAATTCATTTTATCTAAAATATGCGTGTACTGATTTCAACTCGGTGTAAAACATTGATGTATCTCAAATGAGAAAATACTTTTCTCAAGCTAGACATATCATTTAATTCTATTTACATCAAACTAAAGTGACTTTCCCCTTTATACCAAAAGAATCTATGGTCAAATACTATGAGTTTTTTGGTATTTTCTTAATATTTTACTTTATCACTTTTTTGTATACAATTCTAATATATATGAATTGTTTATCTTAAATTTAACAAAATTATCTTGAGGTCCGACTTAGTCTAGTATTGCAGCAAAAGTAACTATATTCAAATTATTGTACTTCCATTACTGTGTAGTTGGTACCTATTTCATCAACCATCTGCATATAGCAAGCCTTAACTTCCTGAAAATAAATAATCAGACAAACCAATAAATAATCACCTACCTGAAGTTACTAAAGACTAACCTAGAGCAGGCAGAAGTTGGAGGGCAGTCTACACTTAGGAAAACAGAATGATATTAGATAATTTTTCTGTATTATGTATTTGCCATATAATATAAATATTTGCCTTATATAAAACCTTACTGAATTGAAGAACTAAAATAAAGCTCAGAAAAGAACATTAGCCAGATAGTGAGAGGAGAAATACAAGCCTTATATTTTGTATATATACTCCACTCAAATCACTGGCTGGTTTCGACACTAGGCAATAGCAAAGAAAGACTCTAAGCAACCTACCTTAAGATAAAATATTTAGATAGAGATTTCTTTTGCCACATGCTTCAGAAAGACCAAGTTGGGAATTAATGTTTACCCACAATAATTGTATATTGAAATACATTTTAAAATACCTTTCAAATTAATATAACAGAATTCAGAGTCTCTAAGCACATTTTCATATTGTAAAGGGTATAACCTAAGACTAATAGGCATTTTAAAATACATAAATATGAGCCATATATAAAAAGGGAAAAAAAGAAAAGATAGTCTAATGATCTTATACCCAAAAAGAGTTTAAAGAATCTATTGAAACTATACTCAAAAAAACAATAAGGCTTGACCAAGTGGTGACACAGTGGATAGAGCATCAGAGTGGGATGTGGAGGACCTGGGTTCGAGACCTTAAGGTTGCCAGGTTGAACGAGGGCTCATTTGGTTTGAGCAAAGCTCACCAGCTTGAGTCCAAGGTCGCTGGCTCCAGGAAGGGGTTACTCGGTCTGCTGAAGGCCCATGGTCACGGCACATATGAGAAAGCAATCAATAAACAACTAAGGTTTTGCAACAAAAAACTGATGATTGATGCTTCTCATCCCTCTCTGTTCCTGTCTGTTTGTGCCTATTTATCCCTCTCTCTGACTCTCGCTCTGTCCCTGTAAAATAAAAAAGGGAAAAAAAGAAAATTATGCTTGTGATGAATAAACAGAAAGGAAATTTTAACAGTTTACCTCAAACTATAAAAAAATATGGTCATACATAATAAATTAAAATAACAACACATAAATTTATTTAAATTAATATATGGAATGATCTGTGTAACATAAAAAACAGAGAAAAAAGTTAGTAAACTTTGACTATGGAGTAATAGAAATTAAACAATCAGAATAACAGTACAAGAGAAAACAACTTTAAAAAAATGGAGTTAAAGAACCTGGTAAAAAATGTCCAAAGTTCTGATATGTATGCAGTTGGAACTACAAAATGAGAGAAGAGAGAAATTGGTAGTTAAAAGTTACCTAAACAAATAAGGTAAACTGGACATCAAACAAACAATTCAATTAAAAAATGGGCAAACAACATTTCTCCCAAGAACTATACAAGTGGCCATCAGAAAACTCATTAGCTTTTAAGGAAATGCAAATCAAAACTACAATGAATTGCCTTTATTCTTAAATGATAGTTTGTTTTTTGATATAGAATTCTAGATTGATACATTTTAAAATAAATTTATTATTTTATTATTCTTATTTTATAGTTATTAAAGATCTATTCTGTTCTCCATATTTTCTAGGGAGAATTTAGTGGTTATGTTTATCATTGTTGTTCTGTACTCTCCATATCTTTTCTTTTTCTTCTTGCTGCTATGAAAACATTAATTTTCATCTTTAATAGTTTGACTTAGATGCACCTAGGTGTGGCATATAATAGTTACACTACTGCATATGTTCTAATTATGGTTCTGGGATTTTGAATCCAGAAATTTATCTCTCAATCAATTTTACTCTTCTTTTCTTGTATGAATTTTTTGTTTGAGTATTAACTGCTTATCAGAGCCATTCTTTGCAAATATCATATCCAATTCAGTTGGTTCCTTTGCCTGTGTAGAAGCATTTTAGTGGTCAAGTTTATTAAATTCTCTAAGACCAAGGTGCATAAGTTTAGTACCTATGTTTTCTCCTATGTAATTTATTGTTTCAGGTGTTACATTTAGGTATTTAAAACATTTTGAATTAAGTTTGCACATGGCAACAAACTGTTATCATTTTATTTTTTTCTAAATGGAAAAAAGAACCCTCATCACTGCCTGTGGGAATGTAAATTATACATCCAATAAGGAAAATAATAATAGAATTATCCTATGACCCAGCAATTCCTCTTCCAGCTTTATAATAAAAAAATCAAAAACATTTATTCACAAAAATATACATACCCCTATGTTCATTTCAACTTTTCCATGGTGGCAAAAACATGGGGACAACCAAAGTGTCCTTCAATAGAGGATTGCAGAAAGAAGATGTGTTTCATATATACTATGAAATACTAATCAGCCATATGAAAAGATGAAATACTGCCATTTTTGACAACATAAATACACCTTGAGAATGTTATGCTATGTGAAATAAGTCAGTCAGGAAAAGCTAAGAGCCATATAATTTCACTCCTATGTGGGATGTAAAATTGAAACTCATAGACACAGACAACAGTATGGTGGTTTCCAGAGGGAAGAAGTTGGGGCTTGGAAGGGGTAAAGGAGGTCATATATATGGTGACAAAGACAATTTGACTGTACGTGTTGGGCATCCAATGCAATATACAGATCATGTATCATAGTAATATACACTTGGCACATATATGATCCCATTAACCACGTTACTCCAGTAAATTTAACATAAAAAACAAATGAAGTCAAAATAAAGAAATTTTTATGTCAAAGAAATCCAAGAGAATTTGTAACCAGTAAAATCTCACATACATAATACCAAAGAAAGATGTTCAAGTGGAAGGGAAATGTACTGGATGGAATCCGAAATCATCCAGAATAGTAAATAGTATAAAAGAATGTAAATATGAGGAAATATTTTTTCTTAAAATCTTTAAAATGCAAGTGACTCTGAAGAAAAATTATTACATTGTCTTGTGCTTATGTGATATATAGCAATAACAACATAATGAATATGTGAAGAATAAAATATAAAGTTAAACAATTATAATCCACATATGTATGATATATTTACATACATAATGAATATATATAATGTGTGTATATACATATATTTGTATACTATGTATGTATATATAGAAAAAGTGACTAAGAAAAAGCACAAGATAGAAGAGGCAGAGGTATATAATAGAAGGTTATACTAAATTATATATAGGTAAACTGAAATAGAATGCAAAAAAAAAAACCAGTTAGTTTACAGGAGTTTAAAAAATAATCAGAAAAAAAAATTCTTAACTACAAAAAGTAAATTCAACCATATCAACGATATTGTATTCAATGTTAATGAACTACACATATTTTAAAATTTATTTTACCAAATATCCACTTTGGAATAATCACATTGTGACTTTCAGGAAAAAACATTATTTGATGAAATAGAAAGTGAATAGTGCAGCATGTAACTCAATTTCCAAAGTGTTTTTATTCAAGAAAACCACAGCATTTCTATATGCTCTAATTGTCCTTGTCCTTTTATCAGCCAGACTATTAAGATACATAATCAAATATCATAATTTAATAAAAAATTATGTTTACCTTATAAGTAAGATTATTTTACTTTAAATTGGAACTATTTTCCTTGTTGTTTTCACTGTATGTGTAGCAGTGAAAGTGCAATGGCGTCTAAAACATTTTAGAGGAATTATCTCGGTGCATATTATGGTACCAGTAGTTTGCCCCACCAATGACTATGCACCATTTCAAAGTCAGCAAAAAAAACAAAACAAAAAAGAAATCAAATAACACAATTTTTAAAAATAATTTTATTTTGAAGATCTTCTGAAAGATTCTCAGGGGCCCCTTGTAATTCATATTTTGACAATTGCATCTAATAGGATTAAATATGAGCAAATAATTAATTATGTATTCTAACTTACAATGTATTCAAGATATTCACATGTGTTTATTGCATATTTGGTGGTAACTGAAGGAAATGATTTAAAAGACGCTATTAATAACATATGGAGTTATACATAGTATATAACCTTTCACATTTGCAGATCGAGAGGAAAAAGTCAGTTTTTAGTCAAAGCAGTTTAGCTATCATCATTGACATTGAAAGGCTGTTGTTACCAATGAAATATTGATTTTCACTTACTGAAATCCATGTTTATTTTTACTCAGTGTCATGAAGGTTAGAGTTGAAATACATCTTTGCTGTGGACCTAAGACATAATGAAAAATGTGACATTATAAGAGAAAAGTGACTGATGATAGTCACTCCTAACAGCTTGATCACATAATTTACTTATTGAAGACAGCATAACCGCCCTAGCCTGCTGACTGTCTCAAGTGTTAGAGGATAGTGTCAGGAGAAATATGTTGTCCTACATGTGTAAAGACGATGCTGTGATTCAGTGGGTTAGATATTCAGTGTTAGTGACGGATTTACACTCACTCTCCATTGGGACACTTCTTTTCGCTTACCCTTTTGACCACGGGAACTCATTCTTTGAAAAAGCTTTGGGGCCAGAGAGGGCAGCATGTGGAAACTGACTGAAGACATATCTAGCTATAACATTGTGCTTTCCATTCACTTATTTCCGTTGGTTATAGACTATACAAAGATAATTTAAGTAAACCTAATTGATGCTTTTCCAAATTTCTTTGTTTTGTGTGTTCATTTATTTAACAATGTATTTTAGTATTGGTATAAATACAGATAGATATAGATATTCTCCTGCAAATGCTATTAAAGTTGTTTCATTATTCTACTCTAACAACAGCTGTAACACTTAGCTAGTTCTTAAAATAACCAGCTAAGAATTCATTAATATGACTAAAAATAAAGGATGTAATCCAGAAAATCTTAACAGAAAAACTGGGATGATTTTTTGGTAGTTTTTGAAAGAAGGGGCATAGTAAGCTGTTATTGTGAGGTGAATTTTTTTGTTAATAAAAATATCACCCAGAGTGCTGGAGTTTCAAACTACTAAATTTAGGATTCAGTACTTTTATTATAAAAATGTAATTAATTAGTTTTAGGTATTTGATTCATATAATGTTATATTATTTTGGTTATTCTCAATAATAGCCAATGTCTTTATTCTTCTGATAGTAACTTATAATTACAAATACCTTATGCTCATTCATATTTTCACTTAACAGTCAAGGTTTATGATCTCTGCTGATATTTGTAGTATGATTAAAAGTAGTAGGGCCCTGGCCAGTTAGCTCAGTGGTAGAGTATAGGCCCAGAGTGTAGAAGTCCCCAGTTTGATTCCTAGTCAGGGCACACAGGAGAGGTATCCATGTGTTTCTCCACACTTTCTGTCCAACATCCCAGTTGGACAGAGTATTGCTCCCAGTGGGCATGCCGGATGGATCCCGGTGGGGCACAAGTGGAAGTCTCTCTCTGCTTCCCAACTTCTCACTTCAGAAAAGTACAAATAAATAAAAAAATAAAAGTAGTAGGATTATACTTCAAAAGTCAATACCAAAAGAATAGTATCAGTCTATACTGGCATTATTCAGTAATTATGCAGCTTCCCAAATGCATTAATTGATTCTTATGACAACACTAATTTGAATATATTCAATTATTGAATATATTATAATCTAATATTTATATGCATATTATTGGAAATCATAGTGGCTACAATCTTTTGTGTAGTTGACTGTTATATTAGTGATCACAAAATAACTGAGTTATTTTTCTGAGCATCAATTAATCTAATCAATGTTTTCAGATACTTTATTTAAACTATAACATACAACTTTTTTCCCATGACCTAGAAAATACTTGTTATATACCTTTAACATAAATATATTTGTGTCTCTAGAAATAATTCCTTGGTCTCCTGATTTGGTGAAATAGCCAAATATACGGATTCATAATATACTCTGATTCTCATTCATAGTGATTATGACTACTTATCATAGTTAATTCTTTTAGTAATTTGTATTGTTCTAGTTCCTGATTTGGTACAACATCTTGATTCTTTGCTACTGATGCAGTTGATAGTAATATTGAATATTAATAACTTATAATATTATCTTGGTGCTGAAGATAGCAGCTACACACAACTTTTCATCAGATCAGTAACAGAAGGTATAACTTGTTCTTTTGGTCACTACAAAGGAAATTTCCAGAAGGACATTTTAGCTTCATTACTATCTATGGGACTGATTGAGGTTACTACAGCAACTGTATCACATAATTCAAAATCTCTCTCTGACCAATTCTGCTTCAATTACTCTCTCAAAAGTCTTATACCTGAGACCCATTTTCATAAAACCTCCTGCATGCAAATCTGAGTTTGTTTTCAAAAATAGAGTCCTAATGCATTTAATTCTGCAGCTTTCTAGGAAGCAAACACTGATATATATTTATGTAGTTGAATTACCTACCACCAGCTAGCAATGAGAGCCTCATCACTGGTAGTATGGTGAATATGGAGAGTTCCTGACATTTTGTAACGATGGCCTTGTTAAATTTTATGAGAGATAAGGTGGTAAGCTATTAGGTGATACCCATGGAGGTTAATTTACTAATGAGTACAGAATATCAGGCCTTTGAGAGGCATGAGGAAAATAGTAATTATAAGAAGGATGGCATTTGATGATTGTTGTGGGGACAATCAATGCATTGGAGAAAGACAATGACAGACTGAAGGTGATTAATCACCAATTTAGGTGAAATGTAATAGCCACAGTGTCTCTTTAGTAGCATATAAAAAAATTTCTCACCTCAACAACAGGGTACTAAAAACCCAGAACTTAATTGCAAAAGAATCAGAGCTCCCAAAAATGGTTGACATTTCATTAATTTAAGTCTAATAAGCCAATGTCAGAGGACTATCTGGTAGAATCATAAATTTGCAATACTGGATGGGAAATCCTTGCATTAAAACATTGGATAATCTTGAATTATAGTTTTCCCTACATGTTCTGGGCCTGAAAATGGTCCAATCTTTTCAGTTAAAAGCTAACTATTGCTGAAGACGGCATAAGCACCTGTGCCTTGTCAAACAATATACCATTAGGGTCTACACCATCTTTCTTCCTAACAACACCAGTAGTTCAATTCACACCATTACCTAAGAGATGAGGGGGACTGTACCCTATGATACAGAACCTGACAAGTATATATGAGGATAGATACTAAATTTTCTTTATTAAGAGCAGGATGTAACATAATGTTTGGTAAGAGACTGATGATCATTATGGGGACATTGTCAATGATCTGGATACAAAATGTAAAACTGTGAAAAGCAAAGAGGTTATAGTACAACCAAGAAGAGACCTGCTTATACACAGCTATTTTGATTCTTGAAAACTGGAAATGTAAAGGCTTATTCTCATTGAAGTAGAAACTCCAGACTTCCATGGAAGCCTATGAAAACTTAGAAAAGAAAGCATAGCTAAATGGGAAGGATATCTCAGAACCTGAAAACCTACAAGACAAGTATGTTCTGTGCAATGACACAGATAGGAAATGCACTGAGGCAAGAGGGTAGGTATATCTATGATACATTCATTGGTGCTCTCTTTTCATAAATTGAAACTAGGAAGGTTATCTAGAAAGTGGCTTCCTTATAGTAAAGGTGAACATAGAATAACAATAAAATAACATTTATATAATGTCCTTAACTATCAGAAACAAAGAGAAACAATTATTTTAATATGGCAATGACACAATGGCTTATCTTGTACAAAACTATCAAGATGGCTTTCCATGGTTTCCCTAAGGAAAAGGCATATGTATAGCAACAATAGAATTTCACAGTCAAAATGAATCAAAGGTAACTTGATTTATAAAATAAGTCCGGGAAATAAGAACAAACTCACTGTATCCAGTTTACTTTCTAGTCCTGAGATTATTTTTAATTTAATAACCCATTATCACCAGGTGGAGAGCCTTAGGCCCTAGGGAAGAAGATTTGTCTAATATCAGAAAATGAATATCAACACTCTTTCTTACATCCTTTCTCAGATAGATATGTCCATTAATGTGAATTATAGAGTGGGGACAAGGAAAAGTATGATATTTTGTAAAATGTTGATACTAGATACTAATTTATCTTTAGCATGAAGGGACTTAAAACATCATTTTGGCTTTCTGTTAGAATGGGAAATATAAGGAGCAGGTAATAATTTGAGTTCTGGGCCAGGTCCATATCACAGTGAATCTACGAAGTCTGTAGACCAAACTATCGGAAATAAAAAGAACTTGCCTAACTTCTTTGACTGCATGTTAATCTGATCTTGTGTATAGTGATACATTTTTTTGTATTATATTTATTGGGGTGACATTGATTAATAAAATTATATAGGTTTCAAGTGTATAATTCTATAACACATCATCTAAACACTGCATTTCATATTTACCACCCCAAGTCAAGTTTCTTTTTGTCCCCATTTATCCCTCCTTTATCCTCTTCTACCTGACCCCACTCTCCTTTCCCTATAGTAATCACCATACTGTTGTCTGTATCTAGGAGTTTCTTTTTTCTTAATTCCTTCCCTGTATCTATGAGTCTGTTTCTATTTTGTTTATTTTGTTCATTAGATTTCCCATATAAGTGAAGTCCTATGGTGCTTGACATTCTCTTGACTATTTTATTTCACTTAACATAATACTCTCTAGGTTTAGATGAAAAGAATTGAGAAGGACAGAAATGGTAAATTTTGAGTAAATACAACATACATTTTTATCATATTTTAAATCTCTTTAAACACTTTTTAACTATTTAAAGCGAAAATAACAATGCAACCAAGCAGTTTTAAATTTGTGGGATTAATCAGCCACTTGAAGAAGTGGTATAATATTTAAAAGTAGATTATAATAAATTTAACATAAATATTATAAAATCTTGACTAAGGATCATCAAACTATGGCCTGGGAGACAACTCTGACCCAGCCTTAGATATTTTTTTAAACAAAAGTGGATGAAGGAGTAATAGGAAAAGAATTAAAAAAAAAAAGGAAAAAGAGAAAGATAAAAGAAAGTGATCATATATGGCCCTTCAGGATCTTACAAAAAACTTTTTTCAGTAAAGAGCGAGATAAAACTACTCTAGGGTTTGACTTGTAGGCTACATATGGTCTCTATCATGTGAAAAAATATATAAATGGAACGACTTTATAGCGGAGTCAGAGCTGCCATCCCAGAGGAATTGCTTTAGACTTCTTTCTCCACAATCCTTTGGAATGCTTAAACTGAAAGAAATAAACTTTTAACTTGGCCAGACCAACATTGTATTGCAAACAATTATTTGTAAAGCTAACAGAAAAGCAGACATAACAACTACCAGACTGAAAGTTAATGACATATTTTAGAATTAGCAAGATCATAGATATATAATATATTAAATAACTCAGTTAATTTGCATTTATAGAAATTCCCTCCTTGACTTATTAACACCAATAAAGATTCTTTCCTTCTTTTTATCTTATTATCCCCTTTCTGTTTCTCATAAAAAACTCCTTGCCTTCCCCCCTAATCAGAACTCTACTCAGGTTTCTACTGAATCAGTGCTTTTCAAATAGCTAGGGTTTAGGAACTGACAAGAGAAAAATTCGGAGACGCTCCAAATAAAATTACAGCAGGCTGAAAGATGAGAAGAGACAAAGGAGGTCAATCATTTAACAGCTGTGAGTCAAAACCAACAAGACTGCTCATGTCCCTCAGTCATCTGATCTTGTGTGTGGTGATACTTCTTTTTTTTTGTATTGCATTTATTGGAGTGATATTGGTTAATAAAATTCTATAGATTTCAAGTGTATAATTCTATAATACATCATCTAAATAGTGCATTATGTGTTTACCATCCCAAGTCAAGTCTCTTTTTGTCACCATTTATCCCTCCTTTACTCTCTTCTACTTGTCCCACTCTCTTTTTCCTCTAGTATCACCATACTTTTTAAACTAATCAACTCCGAGGTGGCTGTTTCAGTGATTAGCGAACCACCAGACAGCACATCTTGCTTTCCCCTGAACTTTCTGTGCTGTTGCCCATAACCAATCTAGAAACAGTAAATATGTCTTCCTTATGAACTATACAACATTCTCAGAACTTTCTCTGCTTCACCTACATCCCTGTATAGAGAAAGTAAATTATTGCAAAACAATTTATGTCTTTCTTCTTTACACTAATTATATAAAGGTTCTCAGTCAACCCCAGGATGGCTGACATGTTTGTCTTCCTTATCCAGCCCTGCTGCTAGCAGTAGAGAATGTGGCCCAGGACTTGAACCATTTTCTGGCTAGCATATGGCTCAATAAATCCTTTTTTGTTTTATTTTTTTTCAGGACAATATTCACCCTCAAGTTTTTAAAAAATCTATAATAAACACTTGTTGACTCTCACTTTAACCTTTATTTTTAGGTTGTCACATATTTCTTTTTCTGCCCTCTGCTTTAGAGCACAGCCAAAGAATTAAATAGATATATAACTAATAAAATAATAGCAGAGATAAAATGGAATCATCAAAAAAGTTTTATAAAAGAACTGTGACTTCCATTCATAATCTTACATTATTTTTCCTGCTGAAGTTGTGAGTTAAGTAATGAAACTGAAATTTATTCTATTGGGTGATAGAAAAAAACCACACACAATAAATGCATTTTTTTGTGTGAAAGTAAAATTTTTGATTGTTGGTAAAAAATAGATTGGTTTCATTGTTTAGTTAGAGTTACTGATGAGTCAAACACAATTAAACAAAAGTAAAATTATTTATTGCCTGAATATAATAAACATCTAAATTTTAAAATATTTAGAAATAAAATGAGATTAAATTTCAACACATAATAATTACCAATGCTTATTCTGTTTTTATTAATGCCACTGGACAAAGCAATTTAGATATTTTATTTTTAGTCATCCATTCAATGTTTATAACCTGGTAAGAATTATGCTATTATTATTACTGTTTTAATTATAAGAAAACTGAGACACATAAGGTCTCCCAATATTAGTAACATGTTTCACTATTTTTAGTTGTTATGTAAAGTATTTCTACATAGCACATTATTTATCTAATTTGATTAATAGAGAGAGAAGATATATATAATTAATAGTATGTTATTAATTTTCCCTTACTGATTTGATTAGATTAAAATGATCAAAGTACTGTATGTGCAGCCAATGGTGAATATATATTTTGCTACATATTTCAATAACGTTTTTATTAATAAGCTGTTCATTTACACTCACATTCAGCAAGCTTTGGTGACAAACTGAAGGCTACTGTTTTGGAGAAGATGGTGATAAAAAGCCTGTGATGAGGTGATATTTTAGGTGTCAGCAATTCTCAGCAAGTAATTACAAAAATATTTATTAAGTTCATCTTATGTCATATTTCTAGTTTATAAAAATATGACTTTGAAATTAAGAGAGGTGAGGCCCTATTTCCAAGAATGTTGATAGAGCCAGAAGACAACAAAGAAGTTAATTTTAGACATTAAGTGCTATAAACAAATCAACAAACAAAAGGTTAATTACATATTTTAAAATGACTGGTAAGGGTGAGAGGAAGTCAATGTTATTTTTAAGTGGCCAGGATCTCTTTTAAAGTTTTAATACTTAACTTGAAACATGAATGTGTTGATCTGTGAACTTAGTGCACAAGAGAAGAAATGCCTAGGGGAAAAAGTTTAGAAACAGAGACAAAGACTGGGTGGAAGAGACAGAGGCCTAAATCTTCAAATAACCACTGTGTACATTTGAGCAAATTCATTGCTTACTCCACACCTCGACTTCTTTATATATAGTGAGTTGGGATAGATGTTCCCAGAATATTATTTTTCTTCCAACAATTTTCTTTATGCTTTTTAATTCTTTTACATTGTTACAACTTTATTAAATACATACCTGTTAAGTGAAGAACAGGGTGCTAGATGGTGAACTGTGCTTAATAGCAGACCACAAGAAAAATTGAAATAGAGACATTTGCTACACAGAGGTCTTTGAGCAAATTTACGGCATTCCTCCAGGGGCCATATGAGAAGTCAAAGCAGTCCCTGGTAGAAGCCATATGAACTGGACCATGTGCCTTTTTATTCAGGCCCATGAGTGGAATGCTTTGTGATCTCCCTGCTAAGGCTGAATTAGTCTATTCTAACCAAACGTGCAAAGTTTTGGTAAGCTCCAAGCATAGTATTATCGAAAGGGTATACAAGGAAAAAGTCTTAGGAAGCAAGGAGGCTATTGATTAGGAGGGCTATGAGAGAAATATTAACAAGAACTTATATTTGTTTGTGACTCTGTGTGCTGTTATCTTGCATGAGGCAGTTAGTGTCAATTTAAGTCCTCTGCAGGTTGCTTTGGCTAAACAGAAGAGTAGCTTATTAGCTAAATTTTCAAAAATATTATATTTGGTGTCACTGGTTTTGCAGTTCTATCCCATATTTTAATCAGGCAATTGTTAAAATAAATGAATGTTTTATTTGGAGAAAAAATTAACAAAACAAATTCAGTTTTTACATTAGATATTAATTCTTCTTCTTTCTTACTCCTCAGTTTCTTATTCCTCAGTCTATTATATTGGCACATTAACAAATTTCTGAGATGTAAATGTATATATTTTATGGTGAATTTAACTTTTAAATAAAATTACTTTGTGTACTTTGATATATTACATATAGATAATATAGATGATTATAATGGTATATATATATATTTAATCTTATTTATAGTTATTTTACTTATAATGTTAATATCCACACTGTTACTACACTCTATTTATGTAGTACATATTAAAAAAAGTTACTTATAAAAGTAAAGTTTTTTCATAGGTAATTTGAAGGAATAATTTTATTTTAATATTATATCATGTTTTGGGGGATAGTAGTCTAAATTTTGCATTGATATGTCATTTAAAGCTGGGATCAATATATCAAATTTATTTTAACTCCAGTAATATGGCAAACAGACTTTTCTTCATGAACCACATTGATGGAATAGATATGTATATATCTGTCTATATCTATATCCTTAAATCATATTTATTTACACATTATTAATTTATATTATACCTCTTTACTAAGCTAAATACATTTACAAGCTTTACATGAAATAATTAAATATAAGATTTGTGGTTTATTTGAAGCAAAGAGATTGTGATTATTGTAGAACTGAGAAATGAAATTATAAATAGTAAGAAATGTTTGAAGGTGGTAATCAACAGAGAGTTACAACATACCCATTGTGTAGCAAACATTATTAAAGATATTGGAGTAATTAATATTCTGGGATTAATTACTGCAATCACACACAAATCAAATCAATACAAAAATAAAACTCTAGTACAATCCATGAGTTTAATTATTCATTAAATAATTTTCTTTTTATGCAAAAAGGTACATATAAAAATCATGGTCATGGCCAACCTTTTCAAATTTAAAGACAAATACTTAAGTACTACATTTATAAATATTTTAGATAAAATCTGTCTAATTCAGCCTAGGCAAGGTTTGAGGTTTGCCATACCATGACTCCCAAATACTATAACAAAGATCATGAAGTAATTACCACAGTCCTGAAAGTAGCTAATGGGATTTGGGGAAGATGCCAAGGTAGCAAATATGGCAAACAAAAAATTGTTCAGCCTGTCATGTTAGAATCACACACCAATTAAATAGGAAATTTTATATCTGTTTTTCTAATCACTGAAATTTAATTCTCATAATTACTTTGTGAGGTAATGAATTGGTTAGAATTATTTTGTCTCAAGGAACAGAAATCCACTCTGGCTAACTTAATTTTATTAAAACAAGAATTAACTTAAAAACGAAATCATTTCTAATGAAGAACAGGAATATTCACAGTTCTACAAACTACCATGAGAATCACATGGATTGTTTATTACATGTCATGGTCTAGCCTAAATTTTACACCAAAACATTGTACTTAAGATTTAATTTAACAGGATTTAAACATTCTTGGACCACCTACCCATTCCTTGATAGCACGTAAACCTAGATAAGAGGGAAGTAATTTCTATTAACACCATCTTCCCCTGAACCACATACAAGTATGGAAATTCCCTGTAGGACATACAGGATGATTTTAATAAAGTATAATAAGAGGAATACCTTATAGAAGAAAATGTCCTAATATGGCTTGGTTTGTTGGTTTCAGAGAGATGAAGTACATTAATTTTGGCCAAAGCAAGACAGCTTGTAAAAACAATAGCTTTTAAATAGGAATTTCCTTTACTCTCTTTTCAATACTTATAATAAAAGGTTAGCACAGAGACTTCAAGTTAACATTATTCTTAACAAGAACTCTAATTAAATATCTGAAAGTCAAAATATGTATGCATGTACATGTGATTCCAAAGATGAATATTTGTAGAGACACACAAATTATAGAAACAAAATATTTTGTAGATCAATTTTTATAATTACATGGGTTGTGCTTCTGATTGCTTTATATTCTTTTGATACACAATATTAGAGTGAAAGTCTCATACAATTTTACTCTTATTGATGTCAAAAATTTTAAAAATAAGTTAAAAATAAAAACCCTTTTTTAATGCCCCAGTTTTGAACACAAGATATAAATTTAAAATTATAGCCTGAAATAGATGTTCAACTTATGCCAAAGACACAGACATGATTTTCATCATTATCAATTAATTGCTCACTGGCTGGATGTAATAGGTTTTTTAGGAAGAATGTCAGAAGCTATAAATCTTGAAACATTTTGAAGAGGGCAAAGAAATAATTTAATTTATAATGTAGAGTAACATGTTTTCTTAATATTTAAATTTCATAAAATATTGGAAATTATTGTTATAGTTTTATATTAAGATTATTAAAGTGAATTTTCAGTTGCTTCAGAATATTTTATAATCTAGTGGGGGAGAAATAAAACCTTTAGCTGTACCCAATATTATACATATATATATATATGTGTATGTATGGTGTGCATATGTGTGTAAATATGTAGATATGTATATATGACATACTTTCATTGAGAAACCCTTTGTTTCATAAAAGTAGTTTTCATCCACCAATCTCAATTAAATAAGTAAATAATTAAAATTACACATGTTTAAATACCCTATCAACAAATGTGTAGGACAATACAAACCTAGAATGATCAGTTTATTAATAGTACATTTGTTCACCATGATGATTTATCATCATAACAAATTTTACATAAAATAAGCATCTGTCAGTCATTTTGCTATATGCTTTGTATTTATTTTTAAATGAGAACATTATTACTGTGTAACTTTAATTATTACCATTTGTAACACATTATTAAATAGTCATTTCTATCATATTTCTCGATGGCTTACTCTGTGTCATGAATGTCATGAAAGTTGATTATCTACCACTGTTAAATTGTTCTGTAGGGACATCATTGGAGAGTACATGGAAAAAATATTTGTATAGTTAAAACATTTAATCAAAAATATTTTGAGTAAATCTCAAGAAATATGTCACAGATAAAATTCTAAGTTTATATACAGAAGACAAAGCTGTTTTTCTGGCAGCTCTTTGACTACTCAAAACATTTTTAGAAGTCCATCACAGAAGTGATACTGTGAAGAAAACCATCTGGGAGCTCTTACAATATAAAGTCATATGTAGTAGCAGATTATAAATAAAAATAATTGAATTAATGTAGGGGTTTAGTGTAGTCTTTTAAGAGAATGAATGTGAGACAAATTATTTAATATACATAGAAATTAGCCAAATGAAATTTGGTGATGTGTATACACATCAAGAAGAAGAAATTACATTTGTGAAGATTCAGAGGTAGCAAACCACAGAGCTGGCATGTCTGCAGATGGTGGTGCCAGTGAAAAGTAATGGATGTGTATGTGTACTGGCAGGGTCAATTTCAGGAAAAGCAGAAGTTTAAATACATTACTTGGAGGTAGCTGTGAGATATCAAAGTATAAAAATCTAATGAAAATTGAATCTAATGGTCTAGAGTAAGTAAAGATTCCAAACTCATTTATACAAGTTTTTTAATCATTTAAAAAACACTTCTTGGAAATTTATAAAATATTTTAAGTACTGAATATTTACATCAAATTAGGCTTGTTAGGTAGTATAAGCATTGGATTTAGAGGAAATCTCTGAAAAAGTATATAATTTGGAAAAGACAATAACTAAAGGATTAACTCCAGAGTATATTTAAGGTACAATCAAAACAACATGCTTACATAAATAAGACTTTAAAATATATAGTTAAAAAGTAAAAAGGAATATCCAAAGAATAAATAACAAAGCAAATAAGAATTGTGAGATGTTTAGGCAAACAGGGTGATCAATTCTAATACTGAAGAAAGTTTTTCAATGAAGTCTCTACTTCATTGGGCTATGGGAAGGTCATTGATGATTTTAGAAAGACTTATTTCACCATGATTATTCAAATGTAATTACTTGAGAAGTAAATAATATGAGGAAATTAAAGATTATCAATGGAAATAATAAGGTAGGTAAGTAGATAGAAGAATATGTTATTTAATTATTACAATAGCCTAATGTTGGAAACAACAAAATGTTCTGCAATAAAGAAATGTATAAACAAATGTTGGTATATACATAACACACAATTACAAAACAGAATGAAATAGTGATAATTGTTACCATTGGAATGGACCTTTAAAATGTTATGCTAAGTGATATAAACCAGACACAAAAAGTCAAATATTGTATGATATTTTTTTAAACAAAATAACCAAAATATGTAGGTACATCCAGTGTCAGAAAATAGATTAGTGGTTGTTAGTGTGTGGAAGAATGGGAGAAAAAGAAGTGATAAAACAGTGGGTTTGGAGTGTTCTGGAGTGGTGGAAAATGTGGAACAGAAATGTGGTGGTTTCCAACACTGCAAAGGCACTAACTGCTACTCTGTTATATATACTTGAAAATGGTTAGTTCCATGCTATGTAAATTTCACCTCCATTATACACACAGAAGCAAATGCACACATTCAGTCATGTATACACACAGAAATGTGAATTAGACTTAGTACGTCAATCTGATGTTTTAAGCATTTTTATCTTCTGAAAAAATGATGTTGAAAAATATTCTTGTTTTTCTGAAATTATGAATTGAAAATACAATTCTTATTTCTTATTTTGGGATTTGTAACAGTTTATATATATATATATATATATATATATATATATATATATATATATATATATATATATATATATATCTCCAGCACTAATGTGTCTATGATATAGGCCTATACTTACTTCCTGAAGATTTTTAACTGGATGCTTACTCTTACTGTATTATCACTGGAAAATTTCTAGGATTTGTTAGTAAGATATTGTCTACATTTCATATCCCACTTCTAAAAACATGTATGTTTTCTTTGGGTAAAGAGAGTCTAATAAGTTATTTACATTTTCTAATTTTCTCAATATCAATAATTGAACTACACATAAACTTAAACACAATTCATTCTCTGATTCACATGCACCTATTTGAGGGTTATTTTCTGAAATACTAACTTCATATGCTATCTTCAGCATCTTCTCAGGAATAGTTTGGCACCTCAGGGAGTTACTTGCTTTGCAAAGTGAGCATGAAGCTATTGCTCTGTCTTTGTCTGTTTGCCTGTAGGGAGTTAAATAGTAAACACCAGATGCATCCTGTGTAAGTTTTTGAGTACTGCTTTCCTTGGAACAATAGGACAAACTTGAAATGTACTAAACATCTTATGATAGGTACTGAGAGAAATCAGGTACTTTTTTTCTGAAGAAAAGAAAAATAGTGAAAGGAGAAGGAATTTACAATGAATAGCTGAGATGATGGGGAATAATAATGTTAACCATGATCCTGACTTTTTTTTATACACTTTTCCACACTTAAGTATTTTTTCTTCAAGATTCTTTATAAGAGACTAGAGGATTTGTGACAAAACACATGTCAGGGTAAGGTCACACATAACAGAATGCTCGAAGAAGTACCAATGAACTAGGGAATATAGATTTTAATATCAAGAGGTTCAAGTTGTTGACAGATTGGACATACTTGTTAAGACATCTGATCCCACAGGAAAAGAGCATTTCCGAAATTGATAACTGATCTGTTACAGTGTATTGGGGAAAGGAAAGGAAAAAGAATTTGTTAGGGCTGAATGAACTTGTAGTTTTCTGATTAAATTATTCAGAAATGTATTATCAGCTAAGATAAAATTAGAGCAATTTTTTTTTCATGGAATCTTATTATCTTTTATTTATGAGGCTGATGACACAGAAATAAGAATATTTAAATATATTATAAAAGAATAAAATTATATGCTATCCTTCTAAAATAAATATAATTAAAATAGATCTAATTTATGTATACCAGAAAGAATAAATATTTTAAAATTTATATCTAATAATAGTCAGCATAACCATTACAAGGAACAGATTGTGACAAAATACCTCAACAACTGTTCTCCTGAATGTAGTGGAACTTAAATTAGATAATATCATGTCTCTTAATGAAATTTCCATTATATGCCTGAAGAGATTTCTAATAACAAGAAAGATTGCATCCAAAGCAACAAAGAAGAGAGCTAGGCATTAGCCATCTGTCACTAAAAATTAGTGTTAATACAAGGTTTCCAGTGAGGGTATTAATAAAGTTGCAAGTGGGAGGAAACTATTTTTAGATCATATGACAGCATATTTAGGGATTTTCTTTGAGTTTTTATGTTCAAAAGGTAAATATTTTTCTCTCCTTTCTCAGGGACTTGTAAAAATAAAAATAAAACAAAATAAAAGTACATAATAAGAACATATTAATAGATTTTTATAATTTCAAATGACAAAATATTAAACATTTATATACAAGAGTTATACAGTTAGCCCTGCTCCCTTTATAACTAGATATGGATATAGATGTACATGTTTATACATATATATATATATATATATATATATATATATATATATGGTAATTTTTATTTCATTTAAATAAAAACAATATTTTGAACTGAAATATAAAAAATATCTCATATCAAGGTTTTGGATAAAAATCCTTAGTTAAGACAGTAATTAAAACTTAATGTAATGTTTATACTGAAAGGGTGACTCAGTGGATAAAGTGTTCATTCAGTGCATCAGAGATTGTGGGTTCAACCCCAGTCAGGCCACTTGGGAGAATCAATCAATGTGTACATAATTAAATGGGACAATAAAGTGAAACAATTAATTGATGCTTCTCTCTCTCTTTCTCTTTCCATCCACCTCTCTATCTCTCAAATAGATGGAAACAAAAACCTTAATGTAATATTTAATAGCTGAAAGTGAAAAAAGAAAACCTTGGGCACAGTAGGTGTAGAACACATAGAAAATTATATTATAAAATCAGTCATTTTAACAATCTTCTGGTCAGGCTTTGAAACTTTTATTTTTTATAAAAGCTTTAACATAAAAATATTAGAAAAGATTTTTCAAAAAGTTTTTAAAAATAAAATGTATTTTTATTAGTTTCTTCTTCACTTTGTTTCTTGCTATTCCTTATTTAACATAAGACTTTTATCTTCTTTTTTTTCATTGCTGTCTTGAAAATATTTTACATTATGAAAAAAACAATTTAAATAACTTTGTTTAGTTAAATATAAATCTCAATATTGTAATATATATAAATTCATATATATATTCATAGTTCAGAAATAAATCAAGGGAAAACCTACTTATAAAACTAGGAGATGGTTTTGTATCTTAGATTTTAAAAATAAATTGTCCATAGGAGGGAGTAATTCATGTTTTTCTTCATTTTCAACCTATCATTCTTTTCTTCCTAAATACCAGCTAGAATTAACAATGAATCAAATTTAAATAGCCTAATTTGAAAATGGTGACTTCCAAAAATAAGTCTCTTAGCACTTTCTACATGTTTATTAATCTACTTATATTTTATCTAGCCATTTTTTCTTTAACTTTTTGAGCCTTTAATGACATTTGATATCTGTCTTTATGCTCTTCAATCTTGTCACTATTGAGAAAGGAAGTAGAAAAGATGAAATCAATGACTGAATCTATCCTATTTAAATAACCTTTTTTAACTGGTGCCTAAATTTCTGATAGTCATAAGAAAGTTTATACATTTTTTTTGTATATGTCCATAGTTATTGTTAAATGTATCCAATATTAAAGTTAACATAATTATGTATATTTTATTTTACTTTTATCTTTTATATTTAATGTTTTTTGTTGCTTTTAAGCAAAATAAATTCAACTTTCTTTTATCTCAATTTTTAAAATATATCTTCCCAAACTCTCATAAAAAGAAACCAAGAGTAATTTAAAATGTAATCAGAAATACAAAAATTAGTTATTTAAACTTTTTGAAAACCTCAGTTTTTTAAAAAAACTTTAATACGTATAGTTAACCAAAAGTAACAGGTATTTTTATAACAAAATAGTTTTAATTTTAGACAACAAATTACCATATTTGTTTATGATTTTCCCTCAACATTACTTTTATTCCTTCTCAGTTGCATTAAAAAAAACATTCTTCAAAAAATAACTGGTTATCTGAATGTCCAGGTTAAATTATCAAACATCTAGTCATTGTAACTCTTCACCAATGAGGATGCACAAACCAACTTTTTACCTATACAGATACATATAGCCATTTTTATGTTGATAATTATTAAAATGTACATAATAATATTTTATTTCAGGAGAGATTTTTTAATACACTAAATATAGGTCATGAGTTAAAAGAAAGATAACATAAAGATTTCACAAGTACATTCATTTACAAAAACATATGCAAATATAACATCATTTTAAATATCTGACCATTCAGAATATATCTTATTCCCTGCAATTGATTATACATAGTTTATGACTTCTAATAGGCCCTGTTTTAGTTAGATATAAAATAATATTTAGCACAAATAGAATGTGATCTCTAGATATTGGCAGTACTTGTAATGGACAAATTTATACATTACTACTTTCATGATTAAATTGTAGATTCTTTTCTATAATCTAAGACTTAAGAGCTATAGGAATTTACAGGGCTAAAAAGAGTGCCACGAATGTGAATGTGGAGTTCAGACATTTGTTTTTATTTATGGCAACAAATTACTTATTGCACTTCTAAGATATTATAAGAAAAATCCAGGAAAAAAATTTTTTGATCTGATACATTTATAGAGGATTGCTTGATGGCTGATGTGTCTCATTGGCAAGCTCAAACGTCAGCTTCGGAGTTTACTTGTTTGTGAAAAGGCATCAGTTACTGTTTTATTCTGTGAGACTTAACTTAATGAAATGAAGTGTTAATCCTACAATTCAGAAAAAAAAAAGTTTTGAGTTTATTACAACAAAAAATGGACAAAAGTAAAAGTTTCCAGTAAGAAATATAACACAAAGGCTGAGAACTGTATTTTCATCTAGACACTTACCAAATACTGTAATGTAGTCAATCTACTTTCTATACCATCAGTAAGTTTTATTAGCCATTTTCCTACTCTTCTTGGTTATAGATGCCAAACATTTATAGGACAATTATTACTCATTTCAATTTTAAAATAGCTATTGAATCTCTAGCTATACATTTTCAAAGTAATGGTTAAAGGTGCGTATATATGATGCTATTATTTATTAATAGAACTAATGCAATCTAAATATCAAGATCAATAGAAGTATAAAGCAGATAAAGACCAATGAACCACAAAAGCATGCGGAGCTGGTCTAGGATACTTATTCCACATAGGCTGCCTAGCAGAACTCCTTCCTGAGACTAGTGCTAACTCTAGGAAGCAATTATCATTGAAGTGACCAGAAAAGAATACATAAGAAGGCAATAAATCATGTCTAGGAAAAAAAAACTCACTTTTAAAGATGCTTAGTAGATTATATGGTTTACTCTAAAGCTAGAGCAATTTAAAATAATAATTGGTTCCATTAACAGAGGTTTCCTGGTACTTACAAGAAACTTTAAAAGGATTTGATTGAAAAAATAGCACAGCAGATCTGTTTCATTCTTCACACTATGAAAATAAGAATATATCATTCTATCTTTTTACATAAAGGTAGTTTTACTTTAATCTGAAGGTATTATGTTTTAAAATTCAATAATTAGTAAAATGTTAACTTAAAATACATTTTATCAATACTACCATGCTTCCTTTAATTTATTAATTCAAGAATATTTAATATAATTTAATTAACATTATCTACAACATTACACATGTTATTGAAACATAAAAATGACAATATTAAGCTTCTTTCTTTTATTAGAGAAAAAAATGATAGAAAATAAGGCATAGTGAGAAATGAATTTATGGATTCTCCAGTCTAGTGTAACAATATCCAAAGCCAATAACTGAAACAGCATATTCTGAGAAACATGAACTGAACTTACTGAATAAATAAGACATTGCTCAAATAATGTTGTTATGAGTAAACTAAAAAGACAAAGTTTAATTATTTTTCAATAACTTCATGTTAACAATATTAAGATACTATTATAAAAAATACTTGTTTCCTCCCTATTCACAAGCTATCTGAACAGTTCAACACTTGTCTGTGAGATTAGAGCTCAACAATCATCTGCAATTTAGAAGATATCTCAATGGATTTAAAAAAGTATTTTAAAGCTATGTGCTACATAGCAGAAAGAATTTTCTATTCACAGAAATAATAATAATAATAATAATAAAAGGACTATGTACTTGAATCATTGCTGGTTGGCCAGGGAAAAAGAAAGAGCAAGCAGAATGAATTCTTAACAAACCAGATTCACTTCAATCTGTTTCATTCATAGCATATTCAGGTAAAATTTCATTTGAGCAAAACATTTTATGTTTAAATATTAAAAAGGACATTAATTAAAAATATTAGGTGGTTTCTATGATAAATAACAAATCAACATGTTAATAGTTACTAAAGATATATATCATTTATTACTAGTATCTGCCAAGATAATCAGTTCTTGGAATATGTATGTTTTGGAACTATTCTGAAACAGGTTAGGAGGTCATACCCAAACTAATTTAAAGTTTAACTAACATTTTAAAATAATATATAACAAAAATTTAGATAAGTAAATTCATATGGAAATGAAAATTTTTTATATTACTATATTGAATTTTTGGATGTTCACCACATTCAGGCAGCTGAAGAGAGAAGAAAATTGCTTTTGTTTATTTAATGAGGTTTGAGTTGCAGATTTTAATAAAATAATTTCAATTCTTATGTTCTTAAGTCATATATCACACAATATTATTTTACACTGAAAAGAAAGATTAACATCACGTATTCCTCTTTTTCTAAACAATGATATATTCTAGATGTCACCATCTCCTTTTCATTTATTATTCTCTGAAGTAATCTTGCTCTAGTTGTTTTTAGTCTTTCAACTCTAATTTAAAGAAATTAAGTTTTTAAACTTTCAACTCTAGTTTAAAGAAATTAAGTTTCTTTCAACTCTAAATAAGTTAAAGTCCTAGCTTATGTTGTTCACTTGTATATGAAACATAAATATGCAGTATATAGAGTGTTAGACTGGGATGCGGAGGACCCAGGTTCGAGACCCTGAGCTCGCCAGCTTGAGTATTGGTCCCAGATGGGGTTGTCAGGTGGATCCTGGTCGAGGAACATGTGGGGTGGAGTCTGCCTCACTAGCTCCCCTCCTCTCACCTAAGAAATAAAACTGGGTAAAAATTATACCCAAACATAATAAAGGTCATATATGACAAGTCCAGAGCTAACCTCAAACTCAAAGATTAAAAGCTTCATCTTTCTTTTTGTTTTGTTTTTAAGATCAGGACAAGACAAGGGTCTCTACCACCTTTATTTTACACAGCACTGAGAGTCTTAGCCAGAGAACTTAATCCAAAATTAATAAATTAAAGTTATCCATTTGAAAAGTAAGATATAAAACTGTCTCTCTTTGCAGATGACACGATCTTATACACGGAAAACCTAAAGACTCATTCAAAAGAATAAAAGCTGTTGGAAGTAATGAATAAATTCAGTAAAGTTGCAAAACACAAAATCAACATATAAAAATAAGTTGTATTTCTACACTAGCAATAAACTATTTAAAAGAGAAATTAAGAAAGCAGTTCTATTTACAATAACATAGAAAATACATAGGAATAATTTAACTAAGGAGGTCAAACATATATACAGTGAAAACGGTTAGACAGTAATGAAAAAATTAAGAAAAACACAAAAAAGTGGAAAAAATTTTGGACTGGAAAAATTAATTTTATTAAAATATCTATACTACCCAAAGTAGCCTACAGATTTAATTAAATTTCTATCAAAATTCCCATAACAATTTTACAGATATAAAAAAACAATCTTTAAATTTGTAGGAAGCAGAAAGGATCTCAAACAGCTAAAGCAATTGAAAAGAGAGAACAATGATGGAGGCATTACAGGTTCTAATTTCAAATTATATTACAAAGCTATAGTAATAAAAATCCTATTCTACTGATATAAAAACAAAAAGACAAATGGAATATAATTATGAGACCAGAAATATTATTTGACAAAGGTGCCAAAAACACACATTGGGTAAAGGACAATCTTTTTAATAAATGGTATTGGAAGAGCTCAGTATTAATATACAAAAAAATGAAAATAGAACCCTATCTTGCATTATACATAAAAAATTAAATCAAAATGTATTAAAAACTTATAAATTTAAAACTTGAAACTAATATTTCTGCAAAGAAATACAGAAAAGATTCCTGACATTGGTCTTAGTAAATATCTTTTGAATGTGACACTCAAAACACAAGCAACAGTAACAGAAACAAGTGTGATTACAGCAAACTAAAAAAATTCTTTGCAGTAGCAAAACAATGCATAAATTGAAATGGCAACTTATTATTGAGAGAAATATTTGCAAACCACATATTTGATAAGAACTTCATTTCTAAAATACAGGGTGTAGCAAAAATAGGTTTACAGTTATTTGTTTGAAAAATAATACAATAATTAATAAATAATAATATAAGAATAAACTATTTTGCATACTCATAACTATAAGCTTACCTTTGCCCCATCCTATATATAAGGAATTATAAAACTCAATAGCAGAAAACCAATGCAGTTAAGAAAATGGCAGGGGAACTAAACAGACAATTTTCAAAAAGAAAGCAAATTATCAACAGACACATGACTTGATGCTCAAAATCACTAATCATCAGTGAAATGAAAATCAAAACCTTTGTCTCCTCATTTGCCTAATATTCAGTGATTGTTTTTATGTTTTCAGGTATATCATCTACATCTCCCAGTCTTAAAAGAATTGCCTTATGAAAGATGTACCCTATGGGTAAAACAGTGCAATCCGCTCTGGCCATTAGAGCCAAGTGTTACTAGGATGTCCCCTTTGGGGGCAGCATGTGTCCTTTTGCTGTGACTGCTGCGGATGTGCTGCGTTTGCTGGGCTAGCCTCTGATCTGACTAGCTGCAATTCATTGCTGCTGACTGTTGCTGATGCTGGTGGGAAGGAGTGGCCCCACTCTGGCTTGCTTGGTTTCAGATGGGGCCACTGAAGGCTGAAGAAATGTTGGGTGGGCAGGTCCGTCACTGTGGCATCTCTAATGGTGCTAATATAATAAGCTTAAAGGAGGATTCCAAATGATGTCCGCAAGCTGATGCCTGGCACAAAGAGATCACAAGCATGGCTGCCGCCAATGTCTCAGTTCCCAGGGAGAGTCCCAGCTGTTTCTTGTCTCTCCCGGAGCTTCAAGATTAGTTAGTGGACTCCCTCATCTATGTGCTTTGCTATCTGGTGTTTTTTGCACTGGGTTGTGGGTACAGCGAGTCTATGTGTAAGACCTTTAAGACCGGATTTTCCTTCCTTGCGGTTGTATTTTTTCCTAGAAATATTCTCTGTTAGTGTTTACATCCAAGTTTTGTTTTAGGGGGAGAGACCTCGATTCTCATGCAGAATCTATGGATTGTGGGACCTGATATGGAGCTCAGTTCCCATGATTCCTCAAGGAAAATATTTGTATATTTGAGATCCTAGGAACAAGACTGCTAGATGTCATATGTTATAGTATAAATTCGTATTTTATTTTATTTTTATTTTTACTTTATTTATTTATTTTTTTTACAGAGACAGATAGTCAGAAAGAGGGATAGATAGGGACAGACAGGAACGGAGAGAGGTGAGAAGCATCAATCATTAGTTTTTCGTTGCCGTTGGGACACCTTAGTTGTTCATTGATTGCTCTCTCATACCGTGCCTTGACCGCAGACCTTCCCGAGCCACCACTTGCTGGAGCCAGCGACCTTGGGTCCAAGCTGGCGAGCTTTTTGCTCAAGCCAGATGGGCCCGCGCTCAAGCTGGTGAGCTCCGAGTCTCGAACCTGGGTCCTCTGCATCCCAGTCTGACGCTCTATCCACTACGCCACTGCCCGGCCAGGCATAATTCTTATTTTTAAAGATTAAAACAAAAGAAACTAATAAAAAATTAGACTGTGAATATTAGGTAATTTATATAAATGTTACAGTTAATCAGCATATTAATCAGAATTTAATCTCAGATCATTTGGCTCACAAAAGTGATACTAATTCTATTATTTTAGATGAGTTAGAAAAGCTTAATTCAGCAGACTAAATATTAGAAATATAAAGGCATATTTATCTGATATAGTGATAGGGCTAACTGAAAAAAAAGGAATTATACATGATCTTTAATTAAATGAATGCAATATATAAGATAATGTGAGAAATGGCAGAAGGGGAACACTGGAGAGAGGATAGGCTGGCAGACAAATACAGATATTCATACTTGAAAGAAAGTAGAAAGTAACATTTGCTATACTTGTGGTTTCTTAAATAGAAATATATCTAACTCAGTTGTGAAATATTTAGATAGTAACAAATTATATTATCAAGATGTTAAACTTCATAAGGATTACATTTATTCTAAGTGATTTCATTCAAGTTAACTTTATCAACCTCAATATTTTTAACTATAGTATTACCTATTCACCTTATCTCACAGAATTTTTGTACTAAACATGTGAATTTTATACTCAGTCTTATTTGAATAGAAGACATAGTAAATAAATTCTAAAAGAAAATTGTTTAAGCTTGCATGAAGTCCTCTATCTAAATCAGTGGTTCTTAACCATTTTGAAGTACCGAACCTACCAGTTTCATATGCGTATTCACCGAACCCTTCTTTAGTGATAAATAAAATATGATTTTTTTTCCCAAATTCAAGACATAGGTATATGTTTTTTTACTGGTGCACAAAATGAGCCGTGCATGAACATCACCTTGCTCAAAGAACAAAACCAACAAAGTGCATGAATTCACAACGAACTACGGTATTACTTTTTTCTGGCCTCGGCGGCACAGGCTTCTCCAAACCCCTGAGACTGACTCATCAAACACCTAGGGTTCGATTGAACCCAGGTTAAGAACCACTGATCTAAATTCAATAAGGATATCGATGACAAAAGAGTTAATGAAGAAAATATTGCCTATTAACTGAACAACACTTCCAAACATAAGCATGTAAACATATAAAATTAATAATAAAATGGGAAGTATAATAAAGAAGATTTTAAAAACACACTTATTCTCCTGAAAAAACACACACACACACACACACACACTTTTTCTCCTGTACGCATATTTTTTCTCTGGTCAGTAAAAAGATTTCAAAGTGCTGATAATCCATTAGTAATGAACTGTGTTAGTGCTCAGATTGTGATCTCTAAATACTATTTTTCACTAAAATGAACAAGGTAAAGGTTGATTTCAAAGCAGGTACAGGAAATATAAAAATTAAAACTGGGGAGTCACCAGAAGCTGTTGGTAACATGTGAAGTATAAAGGAAGCAATTTAAAGAAATTTAGCTGTTCTAAGAAGGAAAAATGTCTATATTTATTTTTCTGAAAATTGAAAAATAAAGGGAAACTATTCATAATTTATCTAGCCTTTCCTCTAACTATTGTATTTCAGGGAATGGAAATAATGAACAAATCAGGGCTAATAAATATAGGGGATGACTGAATTAGATTATCACCTTTTGAAACCTTTCATGAAATTATGGATCTAGCAAAGATCATTTATGAAAACCAAAAATATTAAGTAAATTCTGCTGCAGAACTTAATAAATCATTCTGATGTCACTGCAATCCCCTAATCAATCTTCACAAAAGGTGAAGTAATCTAATAAAATGTCACCTAATATAATGAAATAAGAACTATGCAGCCTCATTTATGAAGTAATCATGGACAAAGAAAAACATTGTGATAAAACCTTTAATGTTAACTAAGAGTTTAAAGATGGAAGGGAACTAGAGTAATGTGTTAAATGCATTTAAGAATCAACCAAAAAAGTGAGAAAAATCTGTTAGACAAATGTCCTACTTTGGATTCTTCAGAAGCTGATCCTTGGACAAGTGGGACAGGGAAAGAAGATGGTAATGAAGCCTGCACCATGAACTAACTACCACTTGGGGGAACCAAAACCTAATCCCATAACATTGAAAACTTCTAAAAAAAGGTATATACAACACCTATCTAAATGACTTGCAAAGGTGGGCTATTTCTGCACCAACATCCATCATCCCTTGGTTTTGATCTTATTTCCGCGGCCTTAATTCTAGTTTTCCTGTAGACAGATTAAAATGGCTTCCTGAAGCTTAAAGGAACCCCCTAGGCAACAAAATCAGATACTGGCTAAATAAAAAGGTAAAGGCAAGAAATAAGGGCACTAACTTCACAAGTGTTGGTGAAAACAAATACATGGCATAGGGATGGGAGGAAGAGGGAGATGAAAAAGGTAAAGATTCAAAGAAACTTCATAAATTAATGAGAAGTATACATATTCATTATCCTGCCTGCATTGATGATTTTATAACTATGTATGTCAAATCTCATAAAATTGTAAGTTTATATATGTGCAGCTTATTTTATGTCAGAAATTCCTCAATAAGGTGGTTTTAAGCAAGAACAGTGAGGAAAAATACATTAAGAAATGATATCAATCAAGTTTTTTTAAAACGTGTATATAGATAATTTGTTTGTTTATTTATTTATTTATTTATTTAATTGAGTGAGAAGTGGAGAGGCAGAGAGACAGACTCCTGCATACAGCCCTACCAGGATCCACCTGGCAAGCCTCCTACGTAGCAATGCTTTGTTCATCTGGGATTGCTGCTCCATTGCTCGGCGACAGAACAATTTTAGCAACCAAGGTGAGTTCACGGAGCAATACTCAGCACCTTAGGCCCACCTGCTTGAACCAACTGAGCCTTGTCTGTGGAAGAGGAAGAGAGAGAGAGAGAGAGAGAGGAAGAAAGAGAGAAGGTGATGGGGTGGTGAAGAAGCAGATGGTCGTTTCTCCTGTGTGCCCCCACTGGGAATCAAACTCGAGACTTCCATACACTGGCTGATGCTCTACCACTGAGCCAACGGGCCAGGCAGGGCCTTGGATCTTGACTAAAACAAAATAACTTTAAAAACACTCTTTAGGTCATTGGTTCTCAAAGTGTGCGCCAGGGCGCACTGGCGTGCCCTAGAAGATTTCCAGGTGTGCCCTATCATATTCCAGAGAAATATATGCCTGTTGGAGACCAAAAAAACAACAGGGTTTTTGGAGTTTAGATTTTGAGGGGACAGAGATTTGGGGACTTGGCTATAAGCTGACAGTCTACCCAACCCCCTCACTTGCCTGATTAAGTTGCAAAAGGCTGTTAACCTGTGGTGTTGGATTGTTTACACTACCCCCCATGTTCCCTGGAAACACTGGAGGCAAGTTTCTTCTATCCTTTGTTTAATGTAAAGTTAAGATGATATGTATGGTAGGGGCTTTCTGCACTCAACACAATTAAGAGTAAAAAGAGAGAAATTCTTCAATGTATTGACAAGGAAATGAGTGTTTGCATTTCAAATATATGCTGAAACATTGAAGAAATTACTAGCACACATCAGGCTTATGTTTCTCATAAACACAAGAATGAAACAACACATTCACGCCCGGACCTGCCAAATTTATTAAGTCTTACTAAGAATGTATCTATGTATATAAAAAGATAACCTTTCTGTCATTTTTTAATTTTTTTAACTCCTTTTATTTATAAGTTCTACAAAACATAACTCAAAAAATGTACTTTAATGTTAGAATAAATTTAGTTTTGTCATATTTATTTTGTTTAATTACCATAAAAGCATGCTTGTGCTTTGTATTTTTTCTTTAATATTTGACTTAATTATTTTAACATATTTCTCAAAAATTGGTATATAGTGTGCCTACAATTATTTGTAGGATTTTAAATCTTCCCTGTAAAACCAGTAGCCACAGCCACCCCACCATCACAGCTGCCTGGCTCATGCAGGTTCGCATTTGATTCAGACAGTATCTAATAATACAACAGAGCCAAAAACTGATGAGACATCATCTTTAATCCTAGCTTGCACTTGGCAGGCCAGTAATAACACACACTGGGCTCCAAAATCTACTCATTCAGTGCTCAGAAAGCTACTACTTATCCGAGTTTCCTAGAATCAAAGGTTTCTAGTTCACCAGACTTATTCACTTCTGTTTCTCATCTCCTCTCTACACAAACTCTGCACAAACTGGCTTCTCCTTCAGTATTCTGCCATCTTGGCTGCTCTCCCCTCCTCCACATGGCCTCACTCTGCTCTCCTCTCTAATGCTAATCTCAGGAACGAAGAGAGAGCAAGCTCCAGGTCTGCCCCATATTATAGTGTAGATTCAAAACGTTTAATCCAATTATACAAACAAGGAAGTCTATGATAGAAAGTCACTTATCTGAGGCATAATGGGAGGATTCCTCATGAGAGTGCACCACCTACATCAAAAAGGGTGGGAAAGGCTTAGTCTTAAAACTAAGCCTTGGGCTATAATGACTCTGCTTGCTTACAGCCTGTCCCCCCCCCCTACATTAATATAATCATGCCCATCCCAAGAAATCACCAGGGCGATGAGCTTCCACGTGGACAGTGCCATCTTTAACAAAGTGAGCATAATATATTTTATCTGCCCAACACTCCCCAACTTCAAAAAGTTTGAGAACCACTGCTTTAGTCCTTGGCAGGTTGGCTCAGCAGTAGAATGTCAGCCCAGTATGTGAATGTCCCCAGTTCAATTTCCTGTCAGGGGACACAGCAGAAGTGCCCCTCTGCTTCCCTGCTTTTCCCACTTTCCTTTCTCTCTATTTCTCTATTCCCCTCCCACAGCCAAGGCTCCACTGAAGCAAAGTGGGCCACAGCACTGAGGATGGCTCCATGGCCTCTGCTTCAGAGGCTAGAATGGCTCTGATTGCAGGGGAGCAAAGCCCCAGAGAAGCCTAGCATTGCCCCCTGGGGGGGGGGTGCTGGGTAGATCCCAGTCTGGCGCATGCAGGAGTCTGTCTGCCTCCCACCCCTTGCTTCCTACTTCAGAAAAATACAAAAAAAAAAAAAAAAAAAAGAAACCCTTTAGTATGATTTTTTAAATTACAGCTGACAGACTGAATTTAAATGATATTAAAAAATTACGGTTGATTTTACTATGATGATAGTTATATAATTATGTAAATTGTTATCTATTAGATATGGTATCTAAAATTTATTTTTAAATATATTGGTGCATAGAAAACAGTTTGGATGACCATAAGAGAAAGCAAAATTAGGTCAAAATGGTTATTTTGTTATTTTCTCTAATTTTGTTTGAAATACTTCATAATAAACATTAAAAATAGTAATTTAAAAACTAAAACAAAGAATAAAAAGACTATTTGAGATTTTTACCAGTCAATGAATAAAATATGCATTTAATTACTATTACTTTCAAATGAGCACAACCTTTGTTTTGATTTCTTTTGATGGCTAAGCTTTTCAAACTTTACTATATACAATGATTTACCATGGTAACTTTTTATTGTTAAACTTACTGTGAAATTTTCAAACCTATCAGAGGGGTACAAATCTTTTATTTTTAGTTAATAAATTTTAATCAATTAAATATATGTTTTGTAAGATGAAGTAAATCTAATGAAGCATTCTAAATTATCTTTAGAAGGCTATTAGTATAAGTTTTTTTGCCATGTGAATATTTAACTACCTTTAATTACTTTGGATAATTTTGGTTTGCCTTTTTGTCTTTTTTTTCACTGCATCTTCATCCCTGAGAAACTAAGTGTAGAGTAAGCCATATTAATATTTTCACAATACATTTTTACCAATATGCATTTTATTCCAAAGGAAGATATGATCCTTTAAAAAAATCCATCTGTATTTTGCTCTATGCAAAATAAATTTTTCGGTGGTTTATATAAAAATAATATATGACAGTTATTTTACTACTATCACATGTTCTAAGTTCATTCACATAATAAATATAATTTTTGAATTATAGTAATTCGAAGATCATATTTACTGAGTCCAGTTTAATAGAACTTAGAATAAGGCAGAACTTTGAAATCAAATAGAATGGCACATATTCTTGGCATTTTCTGAAGTTAAGGAGAAAAACGTGGGATGAGGGTAAAGATAACTTGGAAAAGGCTGTTAATTTAATATGCAGTCAGTTCAATGTAGTGTGTTGAAAATCCAATCCGACACTGGTATTTTCTGTAAGAAATGTACTTTTAACACAACTTAATAAGTAGATAGGAAGACAGTCTGCTAAAAGAATAATTTCGTTTTTTTACTCAAAATAACTGCTACAACATAATGATGAAAGATTTCTTGCATAAAACAAAGTTGAGTTATAATGAGGTTATTCCTTTTCTTTCTAGACTAACAAATGAATGAACTGTCAGTAAGGGAATCCAATTTAGACTTCTTTTGTCATGCTGAAAGTAAGGACTATGCAAAAGTCTGATATATGTTTGAGTGCCTCTGCATGCTCTTCAATCATTAGCAATGAACTTATAGCATTTTAGGGAAAGGGAGAGTAAAGTTCTATTTATATTCTGTAATATAGTGATATTATCATGAAACCCTGAGGCTGAACTTTCTAAGAAAAATAAATAATGTCTATAATAAACAAACTAGAAAAGAAACTAATCTCAAGAAAACCTAATTGATACTAAATCTAACAAAACAACTTTCTTAAAGAAAGACTTTTATAGGATAATTTTTAAAAGAATGAGATAAAATAAAGGCACAGTGAAAACACATTTGATAACCAAAAGAATAGTTGAATAGTTACCAACTAGTTTTTCTAAGGGATGAAATATATTAACTTGTTCCATTTATATTGTTTTTGGCCATTTTGAGGCATTTAGATATATTTTCTCAATGCCTGAAATTTATTATGATTATCTTTATTGCAGTTTATATGTGCACTCTCCAAATCAATTGCTTACTATAGTCTTATAAATAAAGAAATTTATGTTTAAAAAATGATTTGAAAGTGAGAGATCTAACACTATATTATGGAATATCAATTTTATTTTATTTTTTAAAAACTTTATTCATTTTAGAGAGGAGAGAGATAGAAGGGGGGAGAAGCAGGAATCATCACTTCTGATATGAGACTTGATTGGATAAATCAGGGTTTTGAACCAGCGACCTCAGCATTCCAAGCTAACGCAATATCCACTGTGTCACAACAGATCAGGTGGAAGATCAATTTTAGTATATTAAAATAGAATGGTAACTATTCATGTTCTTGTTGAAATTTTTCTGTGTTTTAATAAACTTAATTTGAGATAAAAGAATGTAAGAAAAAAATGTGGAAAGGTTTTTGTAAGTAATACACTGATTTATTTCTAGTATTCACATAGTTACTTGGGTACTAAAATTGAATGTTTTCCTCTTGATATTTCTAATATCTGATATGGACTTTATAATTTGGGAAAGCATTTAGGAAATAATACCCATATTCTCAGAAACATTAAATTGTAAAAACAGAAAAATTTAACACTACATTTCACTGAATTTTTTAATAAAAAAATCAAAATAGGTATTTTGGGTTTTGCTATATTCAACGTATATATTTTCCTGAAAATCCAAGAGACCAAATACAATCAAAACTGAACTTCATATCTCATATAATTTATGTACTTGTTAGTGGAAATTGTGAAAAATTATATTAAATAAAACATGTTTTATCATAAACCATCAATGATAGAAAATGCCATTTACTCTTCTTTTATACTCATATTTATTTTAAAATCACAATTGCTTTTTTCTTTATTGTTTATATATTTTAAAGTTTTAATTGCCTTTATCCATTGCAAGTACAAATTCTGTTTTTAAAATCAATATAGTAATATTTTTCAATAGAAATATCTGCATAAATTGAACTTGTTTAAAAATGTATTGTGTTTTATGTTTTAGATATTATACCATGTGCTAGTAACAAAGACATTAGTATAGATATGTAAATTTAGAGTGCAATATAGCCTATGAAAATATATATTAACAGAAATATAAATATGAGGTTCTGCTACACACAAAGAGGTTAATTCTATTAAAATATAATATTTAGGAAAAAAGAAGAAAAAACTTTTGCAAAATTTTTTTAAAAAGAGACAGCATGTACAAAGTGTTGAGTTTGGCAGAAAGTACAAGGCAGGAGAAATGTGAGATAAGTCTGGCTCTTCTTTGGAATTCACAGTGATTTTCTAGCCTACAAAGGGGAGTGGTGAAACGTAATTGCTAAGAGCTCAGCCTCTGTCTAGAAACCAGCATTCAAAGTTCCAGTTTCCATATGTAATTGCAACTTGATCTTGTGCCTTATTTTTTTATTTGTAAAATGATGGTAAAAAGAACATGTATCTCATTAACTTACTGCAAGATTTACTTAAATATGGCACATGTTGAACTTTCAGTAAAGGTGAACTCTTCTAGCCTCTATTCCTGTTTCTCAAATTCTCCATACATCACAACACCATGTCTGAAAGCTCTATTGGTGGTATGTTTGGAAAGTATATTCCCACTTCTGCATTTTATCCTATTTGTTCTTGGTTGGCAACTTCCTCCAATCCCTTTTCTCTATCAATGCATATTCATTGGTTTCTCATCTTTCAGAGATCCTTAAGCCATCTGCTTACTAATAATGCCTACCTCCTTTTCCCAGTCACGCTGTCATCATTTTCATACCTACTTACTAAGATTTAATAATAATTTAAAGGGAATTAACGCAAATATATTTGTTCACTACATCAACTTAACCAGATACCTGAAGATGCCATCTTTTGAGAAATTATTTTAAAACATGAAGGGGAGATAAATGGGAACAGATGAAGACTGAACTTTGGGAGCTGAACACACAATATAATATACAGATGATGGATTACAGAATTGTATATCGAAACCTATATAATCTTATTAACCAATATAACCCTAATAAATTTGATAAAAATGCATTAAATTAATTAAGTATACAGGTATATTTCTACCTATTTCTCCTGCTTCTCAAAACCGTGTTTTGATTTGTTTTGTTTCATTTAGTTTTAGTGTTTGTTTGATTTTACTGTAACACATATGCTACTTCAAAATACTAGGTCACATTAGTTTTTCACAGTCTTTCAAGGAAGTTAAAACCAGAAATTTACGTGGAAAAATCTATTTATCAAAGGAAAAATAAATCATGCAGTTACTTGGTGTTTCTGATACTGTATAGGATCATTACACAGACTGTAAGACTACATTGCCTATCTGATAACTAATAGAACCCACAATAGATTTATATAAAAACTTAAAAATATCTTCTACAACTGAGTTGAGGATGACTCATCATTTTCAATTTAAGAAGATGTAAATTATTTCTAACCTAAAATAAACTTAAGCCCAGAATGCAAAATTTTTATGTCATTTTTCATCAATGATCTGTCATCTATTGGATTTAATCTGACTCAGTAAATAATTCTAAATATCAAAGATTGTAATGGTTTTATTTTACTTAAATGTTCAATGTTTATTTCTGATATGGTCATTATTTTCTTAAAATTGCTATATGAATTTATGTATGTATGTATGTATGTATACCATATGTATATTCTCTGGCACCATTTTGTGAAAATGGACTTAAAATACTTAAAAATATTCTTGGCAGCATTCTCCTTTAGGGTAGCACAAAGCCTAAATTGTATAATCTATGACCTTATGCTGTACTGCACCCAGGTCAGTACTACCTGGTTGCATCAAGCAATAATTTTAGTAAAATATTGAAAAGAAGCCATATAATACATTTAGAGCCTTGGCACGAGACCAATGGTACACTCAACTTGGTTGATTTTAAGAAAGTGAGGATGTATTGAGCAACTTCTTGAAAGGTATAGACAGCATTTAGATGAAGCAACAAGGAATGGTCCATTCTAGTTTTCAATAGAATAAGTAGGTATCCTTTAATAGCTAATTTGAAAGAGTTTTGTGTGCCAGCATTTTTCTTGTATTTACACACACATATATTCTGACTTTTCTAAGCATATATAAAATTATATTGATTAATATATTCTGAGCCCTTGCTTGTTGGCTCAGAGGTAGAGCGTCAGCTGGTGTGTGGAAGTTTCAGGTTTAATTACTGGTTGGGGCACACGAAGAAGCGACTATCTGCTTTTCCACCCCTCCGCCCAATCTCTCCCCCCCCCTCTCTCTTCTCCTCCCACAGGCATGGCTCGAATGGTTCAAGCAATGTTAGCTCTGCATGGCTCTATGGCCTTGCCTCAGGTCTGAAAATAGTTCAATTGCTGAGCAACAAAGCAGCAGCCCCAGATCGGCAGAGCAACTCCCTATAGTGGGCTTGACCCGTGGATCCCTGTTGTCTGTCTCTCCCTCCCTGCCAGATTGTGTCTTACTTAATGGAGTTTATGAATACCTAGCTGAATCAAAGATTTGTGAATTCTAAACTTTTGTTAATTTTCTGATATCTTTAACTTGGTTTTATATTTGAAATTGGTGTCTGCGTGTAATCACGCATGACAAGAAAAATGAAGAACAAATACCTTTAAGAAAAATTATTAAAAATACATTTTCTTGAGGTGCTATAAAAAAGAGACCTCAGTAAACATTTAACTTTTTCCTCATAATTTCATAAATTTGACAATAGAAAATAAGTTTCTAAGATTTATCTAGGATGCATTAAAATGAAGTGTAGAAAGTTTAAGATCATGTATATTATGCAGATAACATCTTAAAAGTAAGATTTTAGTAAAAAATGTATTAGTTCTTTACAACTTCTTTATAAATTTTGATTATTAACCCC
Organism: Rhynchonycteris naso; assembly: GCA_037038555.1. Taxonomy (NCBI): domain Eukaryota; kingdom Metazoa; phylum Chordata; class Mammalia; order Chiroptera; family Emballonuridae; genus Rhynchonycteris; species Rhynchonycteris naso. Next base: position 40,418,578 of record CM072997.1, on the reverse strand, counting down.
TTATCAAATGTATTGTCAAATATGTTTTCCCATTGTGTGGTTTACCTTTTTATTTTGTTTATATTGTCTTTAGCTGTACAGAAGCTTTTTAGTTTGATATAGTCTCATTTGTTCATCCTGTCCTTTATTTCACTTGCCCATGAAGATAAATCAGCAAATCTATTGCTGCGAGAGATGTCAGAGAGCTTACTGCCTATGTTTTCTTCTAAGATGCTTATGGTTTCATAACTTACATTTAAGTCTTTTATCCATTTTGAGTTTATTTTTGTGAATGGTGTAAGTTGGTGGTCTAGTTTCATTGTTTTGCAGGTAGCTGTCCGATTTTCCCAACATCATTTTTTAAAGAGACTGTCTTTACCTCATTGTATGTTCTTTCCTCCTTTGTCAAATATCAATTGGCCGTAGAGGTGTGTGTTTATTTCTGGGTTCTCTGTTCTGTTCCATTAATCTATATGACTGTTCTTATGCTAGTACCAAGCTGTTTTGAGTACAATTGCCCTGTAGTATAACTTGATGTCAGGAAGTGTGATACCACTCACTTTATTTTTGTTTTTCAAGATTGCTGAGACAATTCGTTTTGTTTTTTGGTTCCATATAAAATTTTAAAATATTTGTTCTATATCTTTGAAGTATGTCATTGGTATTTTAATAGAAAATACATTGAATTTATAAATTGCTTTGGGTAATATAGACATTTTAATGATGATTTTTCTTCCTATCCATGAACATGGTATATGTGTCCACTTGTTTGTATCTTCCTTGATTTCTTTCATTAATGTTTTATAATTTTTTGAGTACAAGTCTTTAACCTCATTGATTAAATTTACTTCTAGGCACTTTCTTATTTTTGTTGCAACTCTTGTAAAACTCAATACCAGGAAGATAAAAAATACAATCAAAAAATGAGCAAAAGAAATGAATAGTCACTTCTCCAAAGAAGACATACAAATGTCCAATAAGCAGATGAAAAAATGTTCAACATCACTAATGATTAGAGAAATGCAAATTAAAGCCACAATGAGATATCACATCACACCAGTCAGAATGGCACTCATTATCAAAACAACGCATTATAAGTGCTGAAGAAGATGTGGAGAAAAGGAAACCCTCCTGCATTGTTGGTGGGAATGCAGACTGGTGTAGCCACTGTGGAAAACAGTATGGAGAGTCCTCAAAAAATTAAAAGTGTAACTGCCTTTTGACCCAGCCATCCCACTTTTAGCGATATATCCTAATAACACCAAATCATTGATTCAAAAGAAGAAATGCACCCTCATGTTTATGGCAGCATTGTTTACAATAGCCAAGATCTGGAAACAACCCAAGTGTCCATCAGTGAGCAAGTGGATTAAAAAACCATGATACTTATGCACAATGAAATACTATGCAGCCAAGATAAAGAAGAAAATCTTATCTTTTGAGACAACATGGATGGACGTGGAAACTATTATGTTAATTGAAATAATCCAGCTACAGAAAGAAAAATATTACATGACCTCACTCATTTGAGGAAGCCAATAAACAATGTAAACTGAGGAATAGAATAGAGGTAGAAAAGGGATCAAAGAGATGAGAGGAAAAGTGGACAGAGGAAAAGGGGTTGAAGGGATGGCATAAGATAAGGGAAAGAGATTGGTGAAATTATATGTATGTAACAGTGTTATAGAGAGCAGAAAAGTAAATCCTGGAGGGAAGGGGGGAATATATTGGGGTAGGGAAAAGGGGGCATGGGGAATGTTGAGGGGAACACGGTATTGAGGGTGATGGATTTGGTGGGACACTTGAATCTATAAAAACACAATAAATTAAAATCAATTAAAAAAGAAAAGAATGCATTAATTATAAAATATCTGATTTATAGATGCCTCAGCTGTGAAATTCTTAAACAACATTTTAAGGCTATAAATTATGTTTGAAACTCACAAGATTTCACTCTACTTAAATTTAATTTAACTAATTATATGCCTTAGCAGTCTAATATGCTAGAAAACTGGTATAAATGTGATCCTTACATAAGATAATCACTTGGCATTTCCTCATTTTGAAAACTTTGGATCAGAGCTGATGAGAAGCTTTTGTCTTTGATGTGTCATTACATTTTTATTTATTTTATTGGAGGGCACACTAATAACAAACACTGTGGATCTGCTTTGCTTCAGGGATGCTTTATTGAGCAGTATACATTGAAGTCCCGGACTTTCTCTCCTAGCCTGTTTGTTTTGGCTCAGACCAGGCAAACTAGGTCCAACAAACCATAAAAACATTATGTAAGACTAACACCTATTAATATCACAGTACTTTTAGGTTTAAAAAAACAAGTTTACAAATATCACTTCATTAAATCCTGAAAAATAAATGACCCAAAACAATGGAGTATTTCTTTATTATATAAAATTCTTCTCAGAAACAAAGAAGTTAAGTCTTATCTTTCCTTGAACACATTTGAATGTAGTATTGAAATAAAAATTTTAAATGCAACATATCATTTAGTTCTCCCACCAACTCTGGCAATTTTAGATTATAGAGACTGCAAGCCAAGTTTAGAAAATTAAGTAGTTTTCCTTGGCTTGAAAAATATATAAATGGTTTTGTAAGGATCCAAATTCAGGACTATATAAGTCTAAAATTAATGGATTTTTTAATACACCTTGTTTTAAAATTATTATTGAATTTATTAGGGAGAAATTGGTGAATAAAATTATATAGGTTTCAGGTATACAATTCTATAATACATCTGTATATTGTATTGTGTGTTCACCACTCCACTCCACCTTAATAGCCCTCCCTCCCTCCATCTCTCCCTCCCCCCTTCCCTGCCTCCATCTTTCCTTCCTTCCTTCCTTCCTTCCTTCCTTCCTTCCTTCCTTCCTTCCTTCCTTCCTTCCTTTTTCTTTTTTTCCAACAATGATTTATAAAGTCACATAAATGTAGTGATTTGTTCAGTACTGTCCATATATTGGTACATACGTAAGTGCAGTTCTTATGTTGAAAAAGAAGTTTCATGAACAGATTCCAATTAATTCCTTACTAGACAAACCTCGGTCTTTTCAAATTATGCCAGTACTTTTTTCACTTTACCTCTGTATAAAGTCTCAGCATTGAACACTGATAAGCTTACCCATATGTAGCACACCTGGATTCCTTCAGAGGGATTTCAGCCCATGGAGAAAAGAAGAACAGAAGTCCAGCAAACCTTGCCACCATGGACATTTGTGGTTTTTGTTACTGCAGGCCCCATCGTCTTCACTAATGCTGAGCCCAAGTAACAAAGTTGCCTGGAGCATCTGCTGCTACATTTCCTCCCCAGGGCTGCAGCTGTCCTGTGGTAAAGCCTGACCCAGAGACCCCATTCACTGCCATGCATTGGGTTCTAGGATCAGGGTGCCATAACACCTCATCGTGTGCGAGACTAGAGCTGCTGCTGTTCTGTGCGCCATCTCCACGTCCCAAGTTGTGACTTTGATCTGCCATCACTAGTGCTAGTGCCACATGGCTTCTGCTCTGTGCCCCACCTTCTGGGTCCTAAGTGAGGACTTAGCTGCAGCTTTGTGCCCCAATGCTGGGTTCTAACTTATGACTTTCATCTGTTGTCACCAGGCTGAGCTGTTACTGTTCTATGACTGCTCTCTGGGACCAAAGTCGAGAATTTGACTTATTATTTCTGGTGTGTACAAATTTTTTTTGGAAACTAACATTCTATGCATTTTCCCAAATGCAAAATCTCCACTTAATATGGAATTACTTGTTTGTTATTATTATTATTATTATTATTATGATGATGATGATGATACAACATATATACAGCAATATGAGAAATGTAAGCCATGGCCAGTTTTTTCAGCAGTAGAGTATCACCCTGCCTGTGGATGTCCCAAGATCAATTCCTAGTCAGGGCACACAGGAGAAACCACCATCTGCTTTTCCACTCCTCCACCTCTCCTTTCTTTCCCTCCTTTCCCACATCCCTAGCTCAATTGGCTCCAGCAAGTTGGTCTGGGTGCTGAGGATGGTTCCCCTGGCCTCTGTGCCAGGACTTAATAATAATTTGGTTGCCAAGTAATCAAGCAATGCCCCAGATGAGCAGAACATAGCTCTCTAGGGGTCTTGCTGGTAGATTTCGGTTGGGAAGCATACAGGAGTCTGTCCCTCTGCCTCTCCTTTTCTCATTTAATTAAAAAACAGAAAAGAAAAAGAAATGTAAAAGTAAATAAGAAAGTTAAGACCTTTAAATAGTATATAGTAGTACATTGTCATTGACCCCAATAGTAAACTTCTTACTAGAAACATGTCTTTTGCCATTCTCTTTGGTTTGCCCGCTGCTAAGTTACTCTGATTTTGGTAATATAATTTGTTTGGATAAACTGGATGTTATCAGATATAATGTAAGCTTGAAATGTGCTTACATGATAGAATTTTTTATCTCTCTAGTTCTTCTGTCAACAATATAAGAATATGCCCAGACTTCTCCACAAAAATTACATGAGACATGTGTGTATAACTAGGTTGCTCTGGTTATCCCACTTGTGGGGCAGCCTAGATAAGCAAGTAAATCAGTAGATCCACAGACAAATAAGTCCAGGAAGAATAACATATCACCAAATGCCACAATGGATGTTGGTGAAAGGATTGAAACTTGATATTGTATATTTTTATTATATTTTCAGAGTATTTCATTTTTAAAATATGTTTTTATGAAGTATTAATTGAAAAATGGACTAATATTTGAAATTGAGATTTAGGTTATGTTTTTTGTTGTTGTTTTATTAAGGTTATTACCAATCTGCACCTATTCTGATGGATACTATTAAAATTTTTTAATTACTTTAAAGTAAAAGGCAAACACCATTTGGATTTCTATTTAATAAGAAAAATTTCATATAAAATAGACCTGCAATGTGCTCTTGATAGAAGCAGCAGCTGCTTACTGATGAGTTTTGAATCCTGAGCTATTTGAAGGCTTAACCTTAGTGGGAACTTTGTTAGTGTCAATACCTATTAATAATTGCTGACAAATCATCAATAATGTAGCAGCAAGATTTCTGTTGATGACTTGTGAAAAACAAACAAATAATAACTGTGACATTATCTTAATTTTCTTGCAGTAGATATTTCACTTTGATAAGAAAAAAGACTTAAAAGACCTAATCGATATAAAAAAAAGTTGATCTGATATTGGTAGAGAATATGAGGTTTCACTCAATGTGTTTTTGTTGTTATTGTGGTTGTGGTTTCAATATGACTTTCTGAGATAAAAAACATGCATCTAGAATAGCACTGGATAAATTCAAGTATGATAATAAAGAAATTTTCAATAGCAAAACAGTTTTGTAGGAAAGTATATAATGGAATTTTCAAGTGTATCATTTCATTTATAGACTTTTTATCTGCAGGTTTATATTCAAAGGTAGCAATGCTTAATGTAGCAATGTGAGTGATCTTATAAAAAGTACACAATAGGTTAAACATAATAGGATTTTCCTACTTTTATTTTTTTCCAAAAGATGCTAGTTATTAAGGGGACAGTCAACATAGTAAGCCATTCTTAAAACATTAATATTTCTTCTTTGGAATGGAAATTCTTCATAAAAATCATAGAATGGGCTCTTGTGTAGACATAGGACATCTTAAAATAAATGAGATTAGTATTCCTATGACAGATGAGCATAACTCATAGATTTTCTTTCCTTAAGAAAATTGCATATTAGGACAATTTTTGAATGGTAAAAATAGAAGCTGAAATCTACATTCAGTTAAAACAAAAAAAGTTGCTCATGACTCACTCTCACCCTAAAAATCAAAAGAATGTTGGCAAGACCTTCCTGTATATATAAAATAATTAAAAATAGATGTTAAATCATATAATACCAATAGGAAAGCTACTATGGCTACATTAATAAAAGAAGAAATACTTAAAAGACAAATAAATATAGGAAAACAAAGATGAACAGTTAATATTTATAAAAAGATCAAATAACCAGATAATTATGAATGTATATGCTTATAATAACAAAACAGTCCACTAAATTAAGTGCCAGACGACTAGATTAGGAATGAATATTGGATTTTTCTTCAGTTACTGAGATAATCATATGCACACCAGTTATTCTGTAAATGTGGTGAATTACCATAAATGACTGATTTTCAGAACAACCTCTAATTCTTAAGTAATCCTCACCTGAATGACCATCATATATTACCCTTTACACATGTTTATTTATTTCTGGATTTTATTTGATTATATATTTTGTTGAAATATTTGTGTCTAAGTTTAAGAGACATATTGGTCTATAATTATTTTTATCTTTTTGTTCATTTGTTTTGCTTTTAAATAGCTTAGCTTTTAGTATCATGGTTATGTAAGCATCATAAAGTATTCTATCCTTTTCTATGTTTTGAAAGAGTCATATGATTTTGGTTTTTTGTTTGCTTCTTTTTTACAATTTAATATATTTTACCAATGAATACATATGGGCCTGGCATTTTCTTGTGGTGATATTTTTAATTTATTGATTCTATATATGTAGTAGGTATGGGACTATTAGACTTTTACTTTTGTTTCTTTTAGTATCAACTTTAACAGCCATTTATTTCATGCTGGGCAGGAAATTTTAAATTCAAATGTGTTATCTCTAAACATGGAATATTCTCTCATGTGTTGTTGTGCTTGAAGTTTCAGCATGGTGGCCAATATTTAGCATTTCCTAAAATTTTCTAGCTGGTGTTGCAATTCAGCTTAAACCTTAGCTTAGAGAAACAAAAAATAATTTTTGTAAAAGAGTTTTATTGTATAACATAGCAGTCCAAACTACTAAATATTATGTTTTTAATTGTTTATTTCTCTATTTTTAATATTTTACTATCAATGCCTGATTATATACTTTATATTGTTAAATAATAACATATTACTGAATTAAGATAAATTTTCTGTACTCTCAATAAGAACGTCTATGGTGATTTGTGACAAATAATATTCTGATTATTATACAATTAATTGGCAATAAAAGGTATATAAAGACACATAGAATGTCTGCTCAGAAAGTGTGACTTTAGCTAAGTATTGAAGAATGTTCATTGACATAACCCAATATCTGAAAATAGCAAGAATTTTTAATGCACTAAGGCAAAGAGCATCAAATGGTTTGAGGAAAAGTAGATAAGGTCAAAATAAGGCCAATCTAATCTGTTTTCTTTTAAATAAATATAATAACAAATGCATTAACACGGAAAATAGATACTGTGTAATAGGAAAATAATACTGTTTATACAATATTAAAGTAGGTGTAATGAAAATGATATAAATTTCTTCAAGGTGCTAGAGAATATAAAAATAAGGTAAACATTTCTAAATTTAATAAAATAATGTATAGAAATGTATTGTTGAATTGTGCAGAAGTCCTAAAACTACAGGAGCTTAGTACTTTAAATCAAGAAGGGAAAGAAATGACCATTAGTTATGTGTTCTAGACTTTCCATTGCACTGCATTACTTTCATCCCACCGCAGAATCCACCCGCAGTACTAGAGGTGTCAATACTGCAGTTAGAAAACGCCCCATCGGTTTTCTGAACTCTATATAGTTTAGCCAGATATACTTTCTTCCTAATCGATTCTGCATCCCTTTTTTCTCAATGTCATTGCTGGCACACGGCTTAAAAGCAGAGACTATACATAAAGTATATATTGTATTATGTCTTTACATTCCAAGTACTGCGCTTTGACAAGTCTTTAATAAATGTTGGAAAAAAAAAATAACCTCATGGATTGCCAAGTTGAACATTGGAGAACTGTTCGTAAACATTATGTGCTTTTATAAAAGAAAATGAGTGAAGTAACTACTTAATGTAAGTCAAAGTCATATAATTAGAAAGTTTATGATTACCACAGAGCTTGGAAAATAAGATGACTGCATGACTCTTTGGGCAAGACGTGAGGAGGAGACTGCACAGAGTTTACCTAATAACAAATTTTGCATTTTTAAGATCATTACTCATGGAATAAATAACCAGAATAAAAATAAAATCATTTTTGCATAATAAACCACATATTATCAATTAAGACAAATACTACTATTCAAAATATTATAAAAAAATCAGAAATAGAAATTTAGAAAATATAGAAATTTACTAAGCTAGATACTAAGACAAATAATATACACAAAAATATATAGAGAGGGAAGGTTTTGATGAAATGTCTATTTAAAAAAGAAGTGACAGATTTCTAAGCATTAATTTATCATCAATGGTATATTATTTGAGTCAAAAATGATAGCATAACTATTATTTTCTGAGAACTATACAAAAATACACAAAAATGTAGCCTTTTATTGATCAATATAAATGTACATTTATGTTTATATCAGGACCTATTCTTGATATATTGCATTATCAAGTGTTTATATTTATATTTCTTAAGAAGCCTGCTTGCTTCTTTGTTTTTGATAACGGAATGCTTAAAGATTTTAGAAACACTACCTTAGACTGAGACTAATTACTTATTTAAAAGCAATAAATATGTTAGTTAAGCAACCACTTTTTTTGTCTAGCAAAATAACTTGTAAATGAGATTGTTTCATTGATGTATGTTATATTAAGACCATGTAAATGGCTTCATGCAATTTACAATTTTCATGTAAAAATAAAAAACATAATTTAAAATATTACTTTATTAAATTTAACATCTTTATACATATATATGTATTTAATTATACATGTTTTTAATTTTATTTTTTGAAATAGTATATAAATATTAGTTTTACAAATTACAAATTGCAGAATTGAACAACGCTAAATTACTTCCCCTTTGTCATAATTCCCATTACTAATTTTAACTTGTAGAATAGCTGGATGATTTTAAGTACATGTCTTTAAAATACTCTTCCTAAAATCTTCTCTTTCCCCAAGAAGTTGTCATTTCTTACATGCTTGTGCTATTACAGTTTCTTTGTTTGATATAAAGTATCCTATTCAATAGACCCCATGCTTGTAAAAGTATTGAATAAATTCCTGTTGATTTTCAACAGATCACAGCTAGGAAGCTATTCGAAAAATAATACCACTACTGAATATTGGGCAGCGCTTTTAGATTCACAATAGAGTATAAACTTTAAGCAATTATTACTTATAATAATCATGAAAATGGTATTTTTCTCTTTCTAAATAGACAATCTCAGATCATAAATTGAGAAATAATTTTAAATGAATAACATAAAAGGATTTTTGTTTATCACTACTTTCTTTTTTATTATTAATTTAAATGGGGTGACATTGATAAATCAGGGTACATACGTTCAGAGAAAACATCTCCAAGTTATTTTGACATTGGATTATGTTGCATACCCATCACCCACAGTCAAATTGTTTTCTGTCACCTTCTATCTGGTTTTCTTTGTGCCCTTCCCCTTCCCCTACCCCACCCCTTCCTTTCCTTCCTCCCCACCACCCCCTGTAACCACTACACTCTTGTCCATTTCTCTGAGTCTCATTTTTATGTCTCACTTATGTATGGAATCATATAGTTCTTAGTTTTTTTCTGATGTACTTATTTCACTTCATACAATGTTATCAAATTTCATCCATGTTGTTGTAAATGATCCGATGTAATCATTTCTTATTGCTGAGTAGTATTTCATAGTATATATGTACCACATCTTCTTTATCCAGTCATCTATTGAAGGGTTTTTTGGTTGTTTCCATCTCTTGGCCACTGTGAACAATGCTGCAATGAACATGGGGCTGCATGTATCATTACTTTCTTAAAACGCATTATGGGTTAATTTACCTTTAATAGGTAAGCAACCACACACTTAATTAATAGTAACAAAATAAAAAAATTCAGAATTTATTTCAACTTAAATATATTATTGTAATAATACTGAATATGTTGTTAGTTATAACATATATTAGAGAAAAAATCCATTTTCTAATGTTGATGTTTTCTTAGTCTTATAGATATCAGTAAGTATCCTACCCACCACTCCATAATCTGACATATGTTTACAGTATTTATTAAATGTTTAAAAAGGAAGAAAAAAATGACTCATTAGACTTACTATTATTTCTCAAACATGTTTTAATCACTTCTGAATGGGCATTTTGCATTATAATAAATATCATTTTCCTTCAGCAAATGTAATAAAAATTGCTTGAAATTCTCTATTTAATGTCATGTTCTTAGATTGTTATTTTTACATTAATTAAATGAGATGTCTGTGCATTGATGGTTCTTCAATGAGATACTGAAATTATGATTGAATATTAGCACTGCAAATCTATTTAGCCTCAGACAATCAGAACAGACATTAAAAAAAAAGTCAAAATAAAATACAAAAGACCAATAAATCCAAGAGCTGGTTTTCTGAAAAGATAAATAAGATGAATAAAATTTAGTCCAACTATTAAAAAAAAAGAAAGGGAGACAAATAAATATAATCAAAAATGAAAGAAAAAAGTAATTGCCGACATAAAAGAAAAGGAAGGATTATAAGAAAATATAATGAACAACTACATGTCAGCAAGTTGGAAAATCTAAAAGAAATAGAGCCTGACCAGGCAGTGGCACAGTGGATAGAGTGTCGGACTGGGAAGCGGAGGACCCAGGTTTGAGACCTCGAGGTCGCCAGCTTGTGCGCGGGCTCATCTGGCTTGAGCAAAAAATTCACCAGCTAGGACCCAAGGTTACTCGCTCAAGCAAGGGGTTACTCAGTTTGCTGAAGGCCCACGGTCAAGGCACTTATGAGAAAGCATTCAATGAACAACTAAGATGTCGCAACAAAAAACTGATGATTGATGCTTCTCATCTCTCTCTGTTCTTGTCTGTCTGTCCCTACCTATCTCCTATCTCTCTCTCTGACTCTCTCTCTCTGTCCCTGTAAAAAAAAAAAATAAATAAAATAAAATAAATGGATAGAGTCCTAGGAATATATTGCTACATAATAAAGGCTACATATGAGAAACACACAGCTAACATCATACTCAATGGGAACCAAACAAAAACATAAAATAAAATACTTAGGAATAAATTTGATTAAGGAAATAAAAGACCTGTACTTGGAACATTGTAAGACACTAAAGAAAAAAATTGAAAAAGATACAAATAAATGGAAGCATATATTATACCCATGAATAAGAATTAACATTATTAAAATGTCCATACTACCAAATCAATTTAGAGCAGTGGTTCTCAAACTTTTTGAAGGTGGGGTGCATTTAAAATCCTACAGATAATTGTAGGTGCACTATATACAAATTTCTGAGAAATATGCTATAATAATTAAGTCAAATATTAAAGAAAAATATATAAAATCTAAGTATGCTTTTGTGGTAATTAAACAAAATAAATACGACAAAATTAAATTTATTTTGGCATTAAAACCATTTTTATGTTATATTTTTTGTTATACTTTTTAGAATTCATAAAAAAGAGAGGTTAAAAATTTAAGAAAACGACAAAAAGGTGTCTTTTTATATATATAGATACATTCTTAGTAAGATTTAGTACATTTGACAATTCCTGGAACAAATGTGTTAAGTTTTTTCATTCTTGTGTTTATGAGAAACATGAGCCTGATATGTCCCAGTGATTTCTTCAATGTTTGGGAATATAGTTGAAAGGCAAACTCTCATTTTCTCATCAATACATTGAAGAATTCCTCACTTTTTACTCTTAATTGTGTTGAGTGCAGAAAACCCCCACCATACATATCATCTTAACTTTACACCAAACAAAGGATAGAAGAAACTTGCCTCCAGTGTTTCTGTGGAACATAGGCGGTAGTGTAAATAATCCAGCACCACAGGTTAACAGCCTTTTGCAACCTAATCAGACAAGTGAGATGGGGGGTGGTGCAGACTGTCAGCCTACTGCCAATTCCCCACATCTCTGTCCTCCAAAACTCTAAACTCCAAAATCCCTGTTGGATTTTTGGTCCCCGATAGGTACATATTTCTCTGGAATATCATAGGCTCACCTGGAAATCTTCTAGGGCACACCAGTGCTCCATGGCGCACACTTTGAGCACCACTGATCTAGAGATTCAATGCAATTCCAATCAAGACCAATAGAATATTTCATGGAACTATAACAAATATTCCAAAAATTTGTATGGAACTACAAAAAAAAAAAAAAACAAAATAGCCACAGAAATCTTTGAAAGAAGAAGAAAATTGGAGGAATCATGCTACATAATATCAAACCATACTACAAGGCCATAATAGACAAAACAGCATGATACTAGTATAAAAACATACATATAGATACATGGAATGAAATAGAATAGGAAGCCCAGAAATAAACCCTAGCTATTTCTGACATCAGGGTTCAGGAGTAAGAGTCACTAGGTCTTGAGAAGCAAAAATTTTGCCACTGAATAGCAGCACTTTTTACTCGCTGTTACTATTATACTTCTAAATGTCCCGATAAATATTAAACCAGGAGTACTTACCAAAGGGATTAATGTATTTTAGATAAGAGCCCATGAGATAAACTATAAGTTAGCTCTCAAATTTTATTTTCTTTGCCTCTGAAGGTTTTCTATCTCAGTATACACATTTTTTTGTGAAATATATGTAAACCCAATTTAATTTAGTTTTAGATCTTTTGTTTGTTTCTCCCTGAGATTCTAACTTAACCAAATTTTGTGATTTAGCCAAAATTGTGAACTTCAGGTAATAACTTGTTAGGCACCTTGTACCAGATTAAAAATCACTTGTATTTTTGTCATTGAAACAAAATAGATGTATGTTAATAAGAAGCATAGGGTCTGTTTTTCTAGTAATGACACAAGAACAGGAGGTATTAAATATTAATCATAGAAAGATTTTAGTTCCTGTAATAGTAAAAATGTAAGGTCAAAATGGTGAGAATTTGTGATGGTCCAGACAGGATTTTTAAAGGTGATAAAATATTTTGATGTTACTTTCAGGCATATAAATTATTTTATTTAGCTTAATGTAGAAAATGATATACAATTGATAACTTGTGCATTATTTTCCAACTTTAAATGCATTCTCTCCAGTATCTCATTTGTATTTTTAAACAATGCGATGTAGATATTCAATATAGTCTTCTTAGTTAATAAAATGCAAATGCTGGAAGGGAACAGATTAATGCTTCAGTACTGGAGTAATACAATATATCAGAATCTTAGTGCTTATTCTCATTTTATATTTTAAGAACATTCATCTATGTTATTAGTTTTTACATGGCCCGTCATTTTTATGCATATTGTCACAATAGTTTTCATCCAGGAAATATATATAACTTTCCTTGACTATTTAAATACCTTCTAAACAGTTAATAAAAGTACTTCAAAAATTATAATTTTATTTCAACATGCATTAGACTGTCATTTATTTTTCTAGAAAAGGAGTTTTGCTTTCTCTTACTCTATATAAAGTATGTTGACAATCATCTTAGCTTACTTATATAGGCAGTTGAAATAAATGACAGATACCCAAATTTACTTATCTCTACAATATTACATAGGAGTTATTGAAAAGTTGTGTGTAAGGAACTAAAAGAATGTTGACAGATTAAATCATATTTACTAACCTGGTGTTTGGATAATAAATTTATACAGGCTAATTTTATTTCTTGTCAAGCTTATTTTTTCTTACATAAACAAAAATTCAAATGTTATAAGAGCAGCAATTTAAGTTCCACTTATGTTCTGCCCTTGAAGAAAGAGGAGAAATACATGACAAATCTAGGACTACATTATGCCCTGGATTGCAAGTGCTAACCTCAGCCTGGTCTTAATCAGGGCATAAGAGAATGTTCCTTTCCCAAGCTTCACCACCATACTAACAAAACTTAGAAGAAATATAACGTAAAACAAAAATTTGGATCTACATAAAAAAAGTCTTGAACATTGAATATGGAATAAATGAAAGTAAATGCAATTTTTATATTTCTCTCTTTTAATTGCTCTGAAAAACTATTTGAATGAAAAATAGTAACAACCTCAATTTGTCTTTAGAGCTTATTTTGAGCTAAAAAAATAATGATATGTTAACTCTATTTTAAAAATGAATTAGGTTTTACAAGGTGATTAGAGGAAATCACATAAAGTACTTCTGAATAAATAGGGCAACATGCAGAAACATGTAAGTACTTATATCTAGAAATTTCTAATGACCAGTTTGTAAATGAGGTAAATAAAGCAATAGTTACAATGTATTTTCTATATATCTTTGACTTCAGACAGATAAAAAGGAAAAATAAAAGTACAGTGGTACCTTGAGATATGAGTTTAATTCATTCTGTAACCGAGCCCATAAGTCAGTCAACTCGTATATCAAACAAATTTCTCCCATTTAAAATAACTGAGATAGATTTAATCCATTCCAGCCCTCTGAAACATCTTCAAACCATCTTAAGTTATAAAAAAAAGACTTTTTAAATTTAGAAACACACATGTATTCTTTACCAATGCATAACAAAATATATAAAAGAAAAAGAAAAAGTTTTATTTAGTACTGTATTCTTAGCTTGGAGACAGAAGAGTATGGCTAAGGGAGGTGAATGGTGAAGGAGGTGGGAGGGAGAAAGAGATGCAGGGACTATAGACATGTAAACTAAAATGGCACTTTCTTAACACTAAAAGGCAACTAAGACTGCATTTTCTTTAAACAAAACTAAAACTGCTCTTTCTTTACTTAAAATAAAACCACAAAAACTAAATTGTAAATAAAATGCACTTTAACTTTAAACTTAACCTAAGCTTAACATTATGTATTTTTCATTTAATCATCACCTGTTTTTGCCTTTTCAGCTGCACTTTCAGCACTTTCACTTACAGGACTTTGGAATAAAAATCTATCCAAAGAGGTTTGCTTTTGCCTACCTTTTAAAATGTTACGGAATTATGACAAACAAGTGTCATTAAAAAGTGCTGAAGCACGACCAGTTGAAACTTTTTCTGGGTGTTTCTTTCAAATGAAACTTGAAAGCTTCTCCCACATTGCCAGCATGTCCTTAATTTCACTTGTAGAAATCACTTCCTCCGACTCACCTCCTCATCACTACTAATTTCTTGCAGAAGCTCTGTATGTTGCATCATCTGTAGCTCCTTCAACTCCTCATTTGAGAGTTCCTCCTCGTGTTCCTCAACAAGCTCATTAACATCACCCTCATCTACCTCCAAACCTATCAACTTTCCGAGGGATTTTCCTCCAATGCTTCCACTTCAGTCTCGGTCTCTGGTTCAAATCCTTCAAGTCCCTGTCTGCAACAACATCAGGCCATAACATTTTTCATGCTGAGCTCAAGGTTCTTTTGTATCTCCTTGCCATGCCACATCACTAATGTGTAAACATATCATAATGTTGTAGTGATCGTTCCAAAACTCTCGAGAGGTTAGATTTGTATTCTCAGTAACCTCAGAGCAGCAGCAAAACAAGTGCTTTTTTTTAAGGTTTTATTCATTTATTTTTATTTTTTTATTTTATTCATTTTAGAGAGGAGACACAGAGTGAGAGAGAGAGAGAAAGAGAGAGAGAAAGAGAGAAAGAGAGAAAGGGGGGAGGAGCTGAAAGCATCAACTCCCATATTAGCCTTGACCAGACCAGTGCAGGGTTTTGAACTGGCGACCTCAGTGTTCCCAGGTCGTCACTTTATCCACTGTGCCACCACAGGTCAGGCCAGAACAAGTGCTTTGTGTAAAGCTTTTTTAAAGTTGATAATGACCTGCTGATCCATAGGTTGCAAGATTGAAGTTGTGTTGAGTGGGAGGTAAAGGACTTTCATGAATTTGAATTCATCGAGAATGTCATCTTCAAAACCAGGTGGGTGGGTTGGAGCATGTTCAAGGATTAGTAATGCTTTCATTGGGAGTTTATTTTCTTAAAGATATTTCTTCACTGCAGGACCAAAGACAAGATTTACCCATTCAATAAAAAACTGTCGCGTAACCCATGCCCTAGCTTTGGCGCACCACATAACCTGAAGTTTTTCTTTAAGAATCTCATGAGTCTTAAAGGCTGGAGCATTTCGGAATGATACACTAGCAGTGGCTATATTTTACAGTCACTGCTAGCATTTGCACACAATGCAAGGGTCAGATGGTCCTTCATGGGTTTATGATCTGGCTGCTTCTTCTCCTCTGTGGTGATGAAAGTTCTCTGGGGCATTTTTTCCCAAAACAATCCTGTTTCATCACAGTTGAACACTTGTTGAGGGATGTAGCCTTCCTTTGAGATAAGCACAGCAAAACGTGTGATATTTTCCTCAGCTGCCTTAACATCAGCACTCGCAGCTTCACATGCCTCACCTCTGAGTGGATGCCAGATCTCTTCTTAAAATTTCCAACCAGCTGTGACTTACCTTAAATGTATCTTTTGCTGTCTCTTTTGAGGTTGATGGTTCTTTCTTCTTCAAGTCGCCATAAACAATACGTGCCTTTTCGCATATTACAGTCTCTGTCACTGTACCTCCTGCTAGCTCTTTCTCTTTCACCCACACCAGCAGAAGCTTCTCCATTTCTTCATGAATATTTGTCCTTAATTGGGACAGAATAGTCCCTTTTGCTGGATTTGTGCTTTTGATGGCATCCTTTTGTTTAAGGATGGTACAAATTGTAGATGTACTGCGGTCATACAGCTTTGCCAGTTTAATCACTTTTACACCACACTCATGTTTTTCTATTATTTCTTGCTTTACTTCTGTAGACATCATTCTCTTCTTCTTCTCACCACTGCTCTTTACACACACTTTCTTAGGCCCCACCCATGATAGCACACAAAAAAGTCGGTAAAAAATGCAAAAATGATGCAAGAAGGAGTACGGTGCATGAGATTTGACTTGATTGTGCAGGTAACATGTCAAAAGGAACAAGATGCTTGTGTTGTGCTGCTGATACTGGACCTATGCACCAAAGCACCAACTAGCTGCAGCTTCCCTAATCACAACTCATATCTCGGAATTTTACTCGGATCTCAAACAAGATTATGGACAGAGTCACAGCTCGTATCTTTAAAATGTTTACAATTATTGTGGTAAATACAATACCTTTACATTGCTCTAAAAGTCAAAAATCATATATAAGTATATATTATTTTAATTAATGTCAATAAGAACCATATATATATATACTATCAATCCCCTTTTTTTTCTACCCAATCTCCATTTCATCTTCTATACATATCATTTTTCATTACTAATTAACATTTTCAACCTGATTTATACATTCTTATAGTTTTTCCATACCTATAGAGAGATATAGACACACAAACAATAATAGCAAATACTCTTTATGCTAATTGTATCAGATCCTGGGTTTTTGTTTGTTTGTTTGTTTGTTTTTGCTATTTTAAGTAGAAAGAGGAGAAACAGAGAGACAGATTTCCACATGAAACCCTACCAGGATCCACCTGATAAGCTCTCTATAGGGTTGTGATGCTCTGCTCGTTTTGGCTCATTGCTCAACCACTGAGCTATTTTTAATGCTTAAGGTGGAGGCAGTACAATGCCATCCTCTGCTCCTGGGGCCAACTCAATTGAACCAATCGAGCCATGGCTATGGGAAAGGAAGAGAAAGAGAGAAGAAGAAGGTAGAAAGAGAGTGGAGAAGCAGATGGTCACTTCTCCCATGTGTCCTGACGGGGAATCAAACCCAGGTGCCAGGCTAATATTCTACCATTGAGTCAATTGTCAAGGGCTTATCAGATCCTTTCAAGTTTTTAAAAATATTACATCACTTGATGTTAGGGTAACTATCACTTAAGCAGTTAGTTATTACTATCTCTATTTTTCAAATGGGAAAACTGAAATGTAGAGGTAAAGCAGCTTACCCAAGGGCACTCAGCTGGTAAATTATAGACTTGGAATTCCAGGATACATGTTCTTAACTACTATGCAGTTTTATTCTTACTTTCTACCCAGTGGAAACATGAAGTATTAAGCCTCTGTGTCATGATACATTCACAGATATGATATAATTGGATCTCATATGATATCACCTCTCATATTACAATGTAGAATAAATAAGTAACTAGAGAAATCTTTTAATCTAGTTGTGCATTATATCAGGTTAATTAAATGTAACTTAAATAGGAAAGGAGTTACTGTTTTTGGTAGAAGAAGGGGAAGACACTAATGAACTAAATAAAATATTTATGAAGTTTTTTATTAAACTGTCTTATTTAACTATCTTCACTGACATGACTAATTTTGTCTCTGGTAAGTTACAATTTAAATTGTTATATTTAGCAGCTCTTAAATAAGACATTCTAATAAATGAAATTTGGCAACCAGAAGGAATAATAAGCACATATATCTTCGTATATTTAAATGATGTTGATAGATTCCTCAGATATAAGTTAAACTTCACATTTTGAGTAAATAACAGAGAATGACTTTTCTTTTAGTCCAAAAGTATGCACAAAGATAAACACACAAAATGTGATATGTGGTCCAGAAATATTCCGAGAATGTTGAGAGAATTAAATAACTTTACATTAGATTTCTTTTAGCAACTATGTTACAGACTTCCAAACATTAAATGCCATTCTAATAAACATGGAATTTATAGTTGTAAATTACTGTGATTTAATTTGAAAGTCTCAAGATATTTGAAAAGTTTATTTATTTCTTTGTACTCACACTTCTAAAAAAACTTAATTTAATCAAATTGCATATTTATGAAATATCTTTCTTAAAAATAACTTTTACTATTGAGACTAATCCAAACAATAAGATGGAGATTTTAAAATAAATGCAAAATTGTCTTAAATTATAAAATTCTATAAATTAACAATATTAGTTTATTTATTAACAACATTTAAATTTGGCTTGGATTTTAGTTCTATTAGAAGCTTTTTTTGTCTCACTCAAAAACATTTTAGATTTAAGAAATAGAAATCAATCCAAGTTCCCCCCAAAGAAGAAAACACACACAGAGTGGCACACACACACACACACAGAATTGGGTAAAAGAGGGAAGGTATATAAAGATATGATGTCACCATGCAGAAAGCAAATACTGTGGGGTCACCTGAAAGACACAGGTGAAATGCCATGGGCACCTGTCATCTAATTGCTCTGGCATTCTCTGTGAAGTGACTCATCTCATCTATATCCACTCTTAACAAACTGGATTTCTCTTCTCTATAATCTTATCAGGAATTGACAATTGCAATAAAATTAATGATTGCATTTTTCTCAAGTCGAATGTTATTATAATTTAGTGACATTCTTAATAAGTCAAATTCTCAAGAGGTAACATTTGCCTGTCAAATTGGTATATGTATCTAAGAGGATAGTGCCCTACCTGTGGTGGCACAGTGTATACAGCATCAGACTGCTACACTGAGGTCATGGGGTCGAAACCCTGGGCTTGCCTGATGAAGGCATATATGGGAGTTGATTCTTTCTGCTCCTCCCTGACTTCTCTCTCTCTCTCTCCTTCTCTCTTCCCCTCCTGCAGCCATGGCTCAATTGCAGCAAGTTGGCCTTGTGTGCTGAGGATGGCTCCATGGCCTAAACCTCAGGCACTAAAAAATGACTCTGGTTGCAAAGGAGCAGGGGCCTCAGGTAGGCAGAGCATTAAGTCCTAGTGGGCATGCAGGATGAATCCCAGTCGGGGCACATGTGGGAGTCTGCCTCTGCCTCCCCTCCTCTCACTAAAAAATAATAAAAAAATATATTTAAATATTATGTGTTATATTATAAAAGCAAACTTAGAGCTTTTGTTAAAAGACAGGTAAAATATTTGATTTTATTTTGATTCAATTGAAATCTGATTTAAAACTGTGCTAACACAGTACTAAAATAAATGTCACTTTGGGTATATTTCAGCCTTATACTGAAGTGTGCTTCCTAAAGAAGTGTTATTGAATATTTCAGCTGATTGTCAGGGGATTTCTATCCTGAATGGTCAGAGCTTGAAAGTCTCTTAGACCTGTTTGAGTTCTGGGAATGGTTTAGCTTTCAACTTGTATTGTTGAAATAGAATCTTACACCTATGAGATGGTATAGAATTTCACTTCCTGCAGGTACAGTCCAGTATACAACAAAGATTCTCTGCATCTCTCTGAGGTTGTTTTTGAAGTATCTCCTTTCTGGAACTCTATAATATAACTTCCAGCTGCTGCAGTCTCCCAAGATGCCAATTATATATATATATATATATATATTTTTAACTTAGTGAGACTGCCAAGGTCCTTTTGAGTACTTCCTTCTTGTTCTTGAATTTCTGAAATTGCTTAGGGACTTAAAACCAGAGAAATGGGAAAACTTACATCCGTTGTTTCCATCTCCCAAGAATCACGATCTGGTACTTCTTCTTGTATAAAGTTTGCTAATGATGATTTCATCAAGTTTCCTAATTGTGTATGGTGAGAGTTCAAGTTGTGGATATGCTATTCCAGCACAGCCAGCAAGTTAAATTCTAAAATATAGTTCATATAAAAAGTATATCAAGCCTGACCTGTGGTGGCGCAGTGGATAAAGAGTCGACCTGGGAACACTGAGGTCGCCAGTTCAAAACCCTGCACTGGTCTGGTCAAGGCACATATGGGAGTTGATGCTTCCAGCTCCTCCCCCCTTTCTCTCTTTCTCTCTCTGTGTGTCTCTCTCACTCTGTGTCTCCTCTCTAAAATGAATAAAATAAAAATAAAAGACAAAAAAGTATATCAAGCTTTACCAGGCAGTGGCACAGTGGATAGAGCATCGAACTGGGATGCAGAAGACCCAGGTTCAAGACCTCGAGTTTGCCAGCTTGAGCACGGGGCCCATCTAGCTTAAGCAAAAACTCGTCAGCTTGGACTCCAAGTCATTGGCTCCAGCAAGGGGTGGCTCGGTCTGCTGAATGCCCGTGATCAAGGCACATGTAAGAAAGCAATCAATGAATAACTATTGTGTTGCAATGGCAACAAAAACTAATGATTGTTGCTTCTCATCTCTCTTCGTTCCTGTCTGTCCCTATCTATCCCTCTCTCTGACTCTCTCTCTGTCCCTGTAAAAAAAAAAAAAAGTATATCAATAAGCTTAAATAAAATATGCATCAAGTATAATTAATCAAATTATATTAAACTATTAATATTGATTAATTTACCAATTTCAGAAGACTACCACTTTAAATAAATGTTTCAGACATTTAAAACAATTAGTTGACCATAGTGTATATCTATAGATATATAAATAAGTAAATAGATAGACATATAGATGACCTTAACATTTTCTTACTTTATGCAAATATTGCATACCTAAAAATAGTTTAACATCCTGATGATAACAATTACAATTAAAATATTTTGAAAAGGTATGGTAATAATACAAATATGAAACAAAGGACTAATTATCACTTATATTGCATTTGGAGAAGAGGTTAAAACTGTTAGGTATCTAAGTGATTGTAAAAGAAACCATGGCCAAAAGCAGGCTTAAGTTTTGAAAACATATAGCACGTTTTTTTTGATGCCATGTGTTTAGCAATATATTTGCTGATTTCTTTTTACTATCTTTCTGTGACTATCTTTAATTGTACTTTTACAATCAATTAATGTTTAACTGTATTTTTTCAAACTAAGAACATATATTACTTGTTCTTTAATTTGAAGCAAGCATGTATAGTGTAGAAAAAAGTGAGGGGCAACAAGCTATTTTCTAAGTATACATAATAATATAAAATATTTAACTGGATAGATAAATGTTAATTAAACAGACCAATATAAGAATAGTTATATTTGTCTACTCTGAGTAAAATTTAAAAGATGTCCTCATTTTTATGGGTACAATCATTATCTGCAGAATTTTCCTAAACTTATCCTCTTCTTTCTACAGGCTTTACAACCTTTTATTCAATAGAAACATATTTTTTCGATATATCTTTTGTTGCAATGCCAGGAACTATTATTTACTGAACTCACAATAGCAGTCAAGAGAACATACAGAAACAAAACAATGTTTTTATTTATTTCAGTTGTTAGATATGGTGACAAAGTATAATACTGAAGATTTGATCTGACACTAAGAATTTCAACACATGTTATGGATTAATGTTGTATTGCTAGTACTATTAAGAAATTAAGAGAGGAAGGCTGTGACACATGTGAGAAACACAATTATAAATAAGAAAAATTATGACTAGAAAATAATATTCATGATTTTGACCATTTGAAAGCTTATTTTTGGCCCACACTTTTGCATTTTTCTAACACACATGACATATCTTCTTTTTCTATCACTCTATTTGAACTCAACCAAGAGAGTATTTTGAAGTGTTTGGGGAAAATTGGATTCCATATATGAAGCAGTCTGTGAGTGTGTGTGTGTGTGTGTGTATGCAGATTTTTACAATATTAATACAGTATATAAAAGAGACAAAGTAATGTAAGTAAAGTAAGCCTTGACATTATTCATTCTAAAGATGCTTTTATGAAGTATTTTGGATATTCCCACAAATATGTTAAATTTTTCCTTCAAAATAATATTCATCTCTATTTATCTGTTTATTGTACAAGAAAAATAGTGTTGGTAAAAATAAAATATGTTAAGAAAGTTTGTTTTTGGCTCACTGGGTGCTCCCACATTGATATATTAAAGCCTAACACCCAATGTGATTTTTATTTTGAGATAGGGCATTTAGAGAGGTAAAGTTAAAAAGGTCATAAAAGCGGGGATTTACTACATTAGAGCTGATGTTTTTATATGAAGAGAAAAAGGACACTGGATTTCTCTTTTGTACCCTCCCTGATTCTTCCTGCACACGCACAGAGGAAAAATTATGTGAATACATAGCAAGAAATTTATAGTCTATGAATCAGGAAGAAAAGTCTCACCAGAAACCTACTAGGCTGACACTTTTATCTTGGCCTTCCAGAATCTAGAACAGTGCGAAAATATATTTCTGCTGTTTAAACTGCCCAGTTTGTTATTTTGCTATGGAAGCCTGAGCAGACAAATATATAAATTGATGTTATCTTTATGTTTAAAATACTGGTAAATAATCATTAAGATTCTCAAAGTTACTGCCAAATTATTCTAATCAATGGAAAAAAATGTACAGTAATTTCAAATATAATCTACAATAGTTTATGTGACGTTTAATTATAAGATTTAATACTTTTGTGTTCGTTTTTATTTCTTGTGTCCTGAGGGAAACTATATCTTGAACCAGACTTTGGCATTAACAGTAGTCAATTTTTTAAGGCTAAAATTGAGCACAGTAATTGCCAGGTGATCATATAATCCCTAAAATAATTCAGGCATTTTTTTTTTCTAGGAACAAGACGGACCATGTTCTATGAGATACTAGGCAACTTGTTTTATTTTATTTTATTTTATCCTTTTTACAGAGACAGAGAGAGAGTCAGAGAGAGGGAGAGATAGGGACAGACAGACAGAAACGGATAGAGGTGAGAAGCATCAATCATTAGTTTCTCGTTGCCATCGCAACACCTTAGTTGTTCATTGATTGCTTTCTCACATGTGCCTTGACCGCGGGTCTTCAGCATACCGAGCAACCCCTTGCTGGAGCCAGTGACCTTGGGTCCAAGCTGAGGAGCTTTTGCTTAAGCCAGATGGGCCTGCGCTCAAGCTGGCTAGCACAGGGTCTCGAACCTTGTCTTCCGCATCTCAGTCCGATGCTCTATCCACTGCGCCACCGCCAAGTCAGGCACTAGGCTACTTATTTTTATATTGTAGTTATTATATGTGTTCATATCTCTTTAACGACAACATTTTAAATATGAATAAGTTATATTACTACATGATAGGGACTGATCGTTAACTAATTACATTCTGTGATAGTCATATTAAAAATAAGAAATATTAAAACAAACGAATGGCCATATTTTTAATTGAATTTAATGGAGTAACTTTGGTTTGCAAAATCATACAGGTTTCCAGTGTATAACCCAAGAAATCATCATCTGCACTATTCATTGTGCGCCCATCACCCCAGGCAAGGTGTCTTTTCATCCTTTGCCCACCTCCACGGGGCCTCCACTCCCTTTCTCTAGCCATCACCACACTGTGGTCTGTGTGCTATTATATATGTTTTCTGATTATATTAATCCTTTCACTTTCTTTCATTTAATCCTCCAACTTCATGCCCCTCTGACAGCTGTCAGTCTGTTCCATATACCCATGCCTCTGTTTCTACTTTTCTCATCAGTTTTTTTGTTCATTAGATTCCACATATGAGATTGTAAAACATCATATTAAGTAATAAATTTTACTCTCTGAGATTTGTAAATGTTAATGGTAAATTAACTATAGTTTAAAATAGCTTTGTTAACCACTGAAGATTTCTCTTTCTCTCTCTCTTTTAATAGGTATTGTATTGATTTTAGAGAGAGAAGGGAGAGAGGGAGGGAGAGACAGGAACATAGATCTGCTTCTGTATGTGCCCTGACTGGGGATCAAGCTGGAAACCTCTGTGTTTTGGGATGATACTCTAACCAACTAAACTATCTGGCCAGGGCCTGATTTAAGGGTTATCTTAAAATAGTGAGTTTCTCATATTGTGCAAAAGTTTATAATTTAGAAAAAAAGAATTACAATAACCTATGAAACAGTTTGCATAAAATACTTATCCTAAAGAAATTCTTAAAGATGCTTTAGGATAAATCTAGACTAAAACTTGACAAACCTGTTGACCACTCATTAGACATTCAAGATCCCATGGCACTCTTAGAAATAGCAAAGGTATTAACCCTCAGGTTTTGGACTTGCTCCAAATCTATTAATTAAGTTCTCCCTACCCTATATTCCCCACATATTTCTAATTAGGAAAATTATTCTTCATTTCTTTTTGATACTGCTATTGGAAAATGTTCTGGCACAAATTTTCTGTATCTCTTCTCCCTTGAACTTTGTAACTTCAACACAGCTTGAAATTTTCAATGAATGACATCTTTATTTTAAAGTGTTCTGCCTTCTAATAAACACTCACCATTGGACATTTCATAGAACATGCTGTTCAGATAAAACATGGCATCTTGTTTATATATTTTGCTTAATTTCTTAATTATTGTATATAACATTGTAAGAGAAGAAAAACAAATGGCATCTTCCAGGATATTTTAATGTACAGGGATAAGTTTCTTGACAAAGCCAAAGTTATACTAATAAAAACCGAGGTAGAAATTGCTAAACATATCTTTTTTTTTTTTGCTTTTAAACTGCCACAGCTGGTGCTATTGTGTTTGTGTAGAAGGGGAGACACATGGAATGACATATATTTAAACAACTTTGACATCATGTCAAACACCTTGATTTTTTTCTCTGTAAATGGAACTTAACTATTTATTTTCTATTTATTGCAGTCATAACATTCTTTGCATTTTGCTGAAATGTTATAGACTAGACAAGCAATAAGGCATATACTAAAATTAAAAGTGTGTATTATAATGACAAATGATATAAATGAGATTACAAAGCATTCTATTTTAAATTAATAAACTCCAAAGTATTAATGTTTTATTCTCTGAATAAATTTTTATTCTATTACACTAGTTGATAATTATTTCTTTTTATTTCCTAATGTGAAGAACATCTCTATGTCAATGTTTGTTTCAAGGATTTCTCCACTGTTTGAGAAGTCAGCACAGTACAGAGACTGCTACCAGCAGAAATCTTCTTGGATCTCAGATAGGCTTAAGTGTTTGCAAGGTGGAGTTTCCTTTTGTTTAATGTAAAGTCAGAAATTAAGATGTATCAATTAATGTATTCATTAACTCAACAAATACTATATAAGTATCTACCATGTGAAAAATTTGCATCCAGGAATAAAAACCTTCTAGATATGCTGTTGATTTCCTTTTTATATCATCCACATATTTTCATTTAAATTCTTAAGCATTTTTATAACATTTTTCAAGTCCTTATCTACTACATGATGATATTTCTCATTTCTATTTATTTTTCAATTGTCTGAATTTTGTCCTGAGTTGGAATAGCATTTTCATACACATATATATTAATATGTGGCAGGATAATAGTCATTACAATGTCTGAAGTTTCTGAGCTTTGGCATCTTTCAGACTACTGAATCTTTTTTACACATGTCTGGGAGAGTAACTGAGATGGTGGCAAAGTAGAGGAGGACTTCTCCAATCAGTTATGAGCTGAACTGGAAAAACATGGGTACAAAATGGAGGCCTCATAGCATCCAAAACTGTTGAAGCAACATATATTTGAACTGTTTACTAAATTCTAGGACAGAAAATCCAGGACGAGACACTTAAAAAATTGTTTATTTTGTTATCTACTTGGTTTTGCTTTTGCTTTTGCAACACAAAAAATAAATGTTTTGATCTAAAATATAAAGTTCAGGTAGATATGTTGCCTGAAGGTATGTTTGATTATTTCAAGGGTACCTTAACGTGACGTCACTATTGGTGGATATTGGGTTTTTCTGTTGCAGTTACCTTTTTGTCCTCTTTATCATACTGTACTCATTGAAAGGAAGTCATTAAAACTAGTTTGTAGAGTTATGTTGCACCTCTTTGGCAGCAGACTATATAATTTACTTAGAATCCATTTACATAAAGTATATATCTCTTATTTCCCAATTTACATATTTATATAAGAATTTATTTATATCAGTGTGAAGTCACGACTTTATACTCTTGGTTATAATACAATACTAATTTATTCCTTTATTTTGTTCAAGTTGTTCCAGCTTTGGCTGTTAGTGTTCTTTCAATAAAACTTCAAGTAAGGGTTCCTGGGCACTTTGACCTAACTTTGTAATTTTTTTATTTTACTGTGTTTATGTGCATGTGTGTGTGTTTTTTTATTTTGACTTTTTAAAAAATTTCATCCTTACTTTACAAAACCACAATATGCTCCAAGTTGATCTTGGTTATGTCTAACCCCAGTACTAAAAGTAACTATTTCTCTGAGGATTCCTTTTTTTTTTTTTTTTTATTGAACAATGGTATTAGAAACCAGAATTTGGTTGCTAGATGTATCATATTCACTTTTCTCTAGGCTTATTACCTCATTCACAATAATTTTATTTTTTATTTTTAGCAAGTGAGAGAGAAAGGAACAGACAAGAAAGGAGAGAGAAGCATCAATTTATAGTTGCAACACCTTAGTTATTCATTGATTGCTTTCTCGTATGTGTGTTGATGGAGGAAGGGCTCCAGCTGAGCCAGTAACCTTTGGCTCAAGCCAGGGACCATGGCGTCATGTCTATGATCCCACTCTCCATTGACAATCCCTCATTCAAGCCGTTGAGCCCGCACTCAAGGTGGTGACTTTGAGGTTTCCAATTTGGTTCCTCAGCGTCCCAGGCCAATGCTCTATCCACTGCACCACTGCATAGTCAGGCTCATACATAACAATTATTTTAAATACCTGTATGTTGATTCAAACATTTAAGTAATCGAAGCTGTTTTGGTTTTATTTTAATTTATTTCTTATTTATTGATTGACTTTTAGAGAGAGGAGGAAGGAAGAGAGAGAGAGATTGATTTGTTGTTCCACTTATGTATGAATTCATTGGTTGATCCTTGTATGTATCCTGATTGATCAAACCGACAACCTTGGTGTAAGGGGATGACAATCTTACCAATTGAACTACCCATATAGAATGGTGTTTCTGTTTTTTTTTTTTTTTATAGTGTACAGTTTTCTGTTTTATAATTTCTTCTTTTCTCATATAATGCATCAATGGAGATAATTAGTTGTATTGGCTCTGGATTCTGTTCTTATCTTTTAATGAATAATATATATTTAATACTTTATTTCTGAATATTTGAGTTCAGAAAATATTAGGAAAGTTCTTTTACTTTGATGTTAAACTTAGTTTGAGAGCATATTGTTCCTGTGCAGTGTTATATACTCTAATGACATATTTCTTCTATGGCTTTAATGAAAAGCCTAGTTTGTATAGTAAATTTTTATAATAAGAAGACTCAAACTTCAAATTCTGCCTCTCCACCAATGTGTACTTGCTGACATTTCTGCATATATACTTAAGCTTCCATTACTGAATTCTATCATTTACCTTCAAGTCTCACCCTTTGCATAAACATTTAGGAATCGGCAAAGGACTTGAGATAAATTTGAATGCAGATTTTCTGGATCATTTATCTTTGTATATAATTTTTAATGGCTTACTCCACGTATTTATTTTCTTCTTTTTAAATTGTTTGATTTTAGAGTGACAAGGAGAAGAAGAGGGAGAAAAAGAGACATACAGACGTATTTATTTATTGTCCACTCAGTTGTGCATTCACTGGTTGCTTTCTGTATGTGCCCTGAGTAGAAATTTAACAGCAATCTTGTTTTTTCCTGATGATGCTCTAATTGACTGAAATAACTGACCAAGTCCTGCTCCCTGTAATTCAAGCTCTTGTGACAGTCTGACACCTTGATCTCTACATAATTCTGCAAAACTGAATAAAAAAATGAGGTTTGGAAAAAGTGACATTCATTAGATGATAAAGAATCTGTATAACATTGGATAAAAATCCAGTTATTGATTTTTTTAACACATTCTTTTTATACTTAGCATTAAGAAGCACAAATTTTCATAAATACATTTAGGTAATTGTTTTCAAACAATAAATAAAATCATAGTTTTGAATATGTTGCTAGCCTAATCTGTGGTGGTACAGTGAGTGAGTAATCTCTTGACCCAGAATGCTGAGGTCACTAATTCAAAACCCTGAGCTTGCCTGGTCAAGGCACATATGGGAGTTGATGCTTTTTGCTTCTCCCCACTTTCTTTCTCTATCTCTCTCTCTCTTTCTCACTGCTCTCTAAAATGAATAAGTGAAATCTTTCAAGAAAATATATTGCTAAAACAATCTCTCCTAAATATTTTGGTGCCGCTATCAATATAATTTTATTAATTAATAAGAATGTGATTATTATATTATTAAATATTTAATGAAATTATGAAATATATATACATAACTATGTTACTGTAATAATTATATAAATATTTTTTCTTATAAAAATTCTGAAAATTAAGGAATCAATCAATATTAGACTGATTATTGTGTATGTTAGAAAAAATAAATTTTATTAATTAAAGATGATACCAATGTTAGCAAACAATATAGGGGGTAATTTTATTCCAGGCATTAGGCTATTAAATACTCTCACCCATGTTAGTATCATATGAATAAATTTTTGAAAATTATTTAAAACTATTCAGAGTATAAAACCCTCAATGACGAATGATAATGTTTTATAAAAATTTTAATTAAAAGAAGTAATAAGAATTCAGAGAAATTTTAAAAAGTTTTCCTTTCAATAATATTTATTAATTTATTAAATTGGAATTCATGTAAAATATTTTAAGTTTTGCAAAATTTAGAGTTTGAGATAATTTTTTCATGTAGATCAACATACAGAAATTTTCTAAGAAATGAATAAAATTATAAATAAGAAAAACAATTTACAAAAATTTCTAATAGAGCATGGAGAGAAACAACACCCTTACATATCTGCTAGAAAAACATTAGTCCTACACACCTTGTTATTATTTCTATTCTTATTATCTGATGATTTAAGACAGTTACTTAACTTTTCTTCCTCTGTTTCCTTTATAATTCAATAATGATAATAATAGCTATTATAAAAATTAAGCAAGTTTCTTTTCTTTAAAAATTTTTAGTCTATGTCAGGGAATGTAGTATGTGCCATTATGATGAAAATTGTGGTGATGATAATAGTGAGGACACGTACTCCCAATGAAATATTTAATATTGTTTTCATAGATTGTATACAGAATAGAAATGTTCTTATTATATACTAAGAAATAAAGTGAACAGGTTACTCAATTGCATATGCAGGAAGAGTTCAATTAATGTAAAAGATAAAAATAAATACACCAAACTGGAAACAGCTGCAATGTCATTTTTTTTAATATCTGCTCTTTTTATTAAGTATCTTTATTAAGTCTTTTTTTTGTAGGTGATTGGGGAGACATTAGTTTAACAAAATCATGCAGGTTTCAAGTGTACAATTAAACAAAACATCGTCTGCACACTGCATCGTGCGTCCATCACCCTAAGTGAAGTCCCTTTGGTTGCCATCGACCCCATTTTTCTCTCTTCCACCTCCCCTAACCCCTTTTCCCTCTGGCAATTGCCATATTGTATTCTGTACCTATGTGTTCTATATATAGTTTTCAGTGAATTTTTCTTTGCTTATCTCTTCAACTTTTAATTCACCTAGCTTCCCCAAACGCCCTCCCCTCTGACAGCTATCAGTCTGATCAACCAGTTCTATATATCTATGCTTCTGCTTCTATTTTGTTTGTTAAACTATTTTGTTCATTAGATTTCACATATAAGTGAGACCATATGGTACTTGTCTTTCTGACTGGCTTCCTTCACTTAGAGTAATACTCTCCAGGTCCATCTGTGTTGTTGCAAAAGGTAAGCTTTCCTTTTATTTTATATTAGAGTAATACTCCATTGTATAAATGTGCCACAGTTTTTTAATCCACCCATTGACTGATGGGCACTTGGGCTGTTTCCAGATCTTGACTATTTATACAGTCATAAATAACCCCACAATGAGCATAGGTATGCATCAGTAAATAACTCTTACAAAATGATGTATCTTACAGATAGTTTGAGTTATAACCTGTTTTTAACCCAAACAGTAAGAAATATATAGAATAAATAACTTAAGAAAATATAACTATATTAATGTGACTAAGAAATAAAGGTCAGAAAAATGAATTGAACAAAGCAAACACATTTAAAAACAATTTCTACACAAAGACACATATTATAGTTGTTTCTTTCTCTGTATTGACTTTATAGTACCTCTCTTCCTTTTCCTCCTCATACATCAATCTAAATTGTTCACTTTCTTTATGGAGGCCTCTATTTCTTCCTTTCTATAAATAGGTGCTGAGACCATCAGTCACTGTGATCTTCCTTTTCTGAATGCTTATAGCATTTGAAACTTTACCAATCAATCTATCATATGATTCCATGTAACCTTGTTTTTGTTCTTTAGTTTCTTTTATTGATTTTAAGTTGTTTCTGGTCTATTGCTAAATTGTAAGTACCTTCAATTTTTCAGATACACAACAGGTGCTTATAAAATTCCTAGTCATTCCAGAAGAACAATTTGAAAAATTAAAGAATGCTTTTAATCAACTGAGATTTTGGTGAACAGAATCACAGTCACTTTACCGTACTATAATAACATGTTTGAGTGAAAATCAGACCCTAAATATCAAGTGTATATAAGGCCTTAGGAAAGCAACATATTTTCTCTTTGGCTATGACTATTTCCTTTTATTCCTTCAGCTATTCAGAATTCCACCAGAGGTTGACTTTTTCAGAAATGTCTCACTATTGACTATCACTAACCTTTCCTTTTCAATAATCAATCTCTCAATTCCCTAATTAGATCTTTCATTAAAAAATAGAATAATAAACAAATGAAGTAATTAAATGAATTCAGATTACATAAGTGGTTGTTAGGTTGTATTCATTCTAGTTATGTATTTGCTTTGTATGTGATACTTGAAGTAGTGTCAGATGACAACACAGCCCTCTCAAATGCATGCATTTTCTCAGGGTCCTATGTTGTCTCCACCCACAGTTTTTCTACCTTCAACTTGGAATGCCTGAAATATTCTTCTCTTTCATTCTCTTCACAAAGGTTTTGATCAAATGAATACATTTTTCTTGGACAGTTTTGTTTTATGCAAAATGATAGACTTATATGTGGTAAAATTTAAGTTTCTTTCTAATTATAAAATTCTATAATAGAAAAGCTACAATGAGGTGATGCTTGTTATATTCCAGGAAATCTGCTAATTACTTATTATATAAGGAAGGTATTAATTCAAATCTGTCATGTGAGCAAGCTGAAATTCAGAAAGAAATTGGTGCAATTTCAAATACTCCATGGAGTGAACAGTATGTTTTCATTAAATTATATTGAATCCTTTTAGCTTTCAATTTATTCAAATGTTTCATGTAATCATATACATGCTGTACTCCCTAAATGTGACTGAAGGTGTGTGTGTGTAGCAAAATAATTTAAGGCAGACTGAAGTATAGCCAGTTCTGCCTTCCAGAAGGGAGGCATAGGTATTTAAGTGGATCACTAAATCTTCATAGTTATTTTTCTGCTGAGACTAGAAAGAAAGAGTTACTAAAATTTTAAGGCCATTGTCAATCACTACTAATTTCTTTCATGAGATGGAAGTCAGAGTTATAAGTTTATGTATATATGGTTGTTTACAAGGCAGTGCAAATTAAATTAGGGTTTCATAATGCAAAGATAGAACTCAGGACATGGAATTGAAAAGGGATTAATTTACTTTGCATAATAATAAAAATAATAATATAAAAATTGAATCTCCAGGGAACTTGAGGTTAAAGAAAAAGAATGAACACAGTCTTAAGCAAATAAGAACAACAAAAAACATCATGATAAATTAAAACTTATGATAAAACCAAATTAAAGGTGGGAAATAAAATTTCAAGAACAAGGATATATATTTTTCTTAATGTCATATATTATGTGGTATATGCTGCATAGGAGTTTAGGTCATTAAAAACCTCAGGTTAGAGAAAGCATATCAAACACTTAAGTGTCTTATAGGAGCACTTGGGAAAATCAAATTAAAGGGGGTAGTTTGTATTATGGTTTATCATAGAGCAGAAAAGAAAGTGCAATAAGAAGAAATCTGAAACATAGAAATTGCAAAATCAGAAAATTTTTCTCCATAAATTTTAAGGATAATTGAATTGGAATAGACTCGAAGCAGATCTGTCTCAGAAGATGAAAAAGGATGAATGAGGATAAGAGAACATATTTGGGAACCTGGGTCTAAGTTCTTGATTCTGTATATTTGGTAGAATCTTGTCCCTTTTTGATTAGTACCATTTTTTTTCCTGGAATAAATTTAAATAAAATAAATTACACAAATACATATCTAAGTGACCAGAAAAATATAAAAAATATTTTTGTATTTTAGTAAATTTAACATTCATCTTGGAAGCTAGTGAAAAATTTATATTCCAAGGACCCTGACTAAATTCTGATTAAATAGATTTGATCTGAGGTTATGGTAAAAATGAGCTCTAACAACCAACAGTTAAGTGACAAGAAACATTAAAAAAATAATGCTTTCTTCCAAAAATTAGAAACTAAGTTTATAATTTAACCAGAGTTATATCTTCATGGTTATTTTTCATAATTATTTTAAAAATTATTAATTTTTATTTAATTTAACTTATTAAATTGACTACTATATAATTGTGTTATTAGAAGTAATCATGTTGACTCAATTTTTTTTATTTTGGATGCTCTAGAAAGCTAAAATAATTTTAATTCTCTAATGATTTTTATGTAATTTATATTAATAGTTTGTTGGCAATTTATTGTAATCCAAAGAAACTGGATTTAAAAATGATTCTGAATATCATATTTTTATTATTATTACTAGTGTATTAAAATGTTTACCATTTATTTAGGGCACATTATGCTAAGCATTGTATTAACAACTTTATACGCTATTTTAAATGTTTTTCTTGTATTGTTTCTAAAAATTAGAATTCTAACCTATGCTTAACTTCAAATCCATGGTTATTCTTTTTACACAGTTTTTAAATTTACTTTTAGACATGTATCAACTATTTATTTGATATGCCCTTATTTATTTATTTCTATCATTTAATTATCTGATATTAAGGAATCTAGTATAAGAAGATGATAAAACATCAATAAAGAAATCATTAATATTCACTTGTAAACATGTTAGGTTGAATTTCTTTAAATGTTCAAAGATAATTCTGTGAACATAAACCTGAATTATTTTCAGTTACGTTTATAATTCACTACTTGGAATTACTTGGTAAAACAGATTTAATCTTCTGATTTACTTATATTTAAGATTTGATTAGCTAGCTATAAGTAAATCTAAGTATCAAATCCTTTTAGGAAGTTAGAGGTTAATGGCATTCTACAATGTTTTCAGAAAGCTTTTCTGTTGAAAAAATGTTATAAAGATTTTGACTATTAAAAGTATCACATAAGTCAACCAACATTATTTACTGAAAAATCATGAAAAGTGAGCAATGCATATACTTTTAAGTAAATTTTAAAATACTTGCATACACCTTGTTCTATTTGAATGTAGCACCTGACCGGTAGCATCTGTTGTACAAGTATCAGTTGCAGTATATGTGTTGTTTGTTCTAGCCTTGAAAATATATTAAGTTGTAGTAACTCCACAAATATACTTTGGGATGTGGGCAATTATTACAAGAAATTTTAGGTATTGGAATATTTAGGATGTTTGAGTGTTGAATAATACTGCATCTTTTTTTCTTCTGTAGCATACTCTGCTGTTAAATGCCAAAACAGTTTACCATAGAGAAACTTGGAGATATTAACAGTTTTATGTTTGTGGAATAGACAGATATATTGAGATTGAGTTGATATTCTCAATCTTCTACTCTTTGAACAAGTTATTTTAAAAACAAAATTGAAAGTAGTATGAGAATAAGTACTATAAATTTGTTGTAATATCAAGTTATTATAAATTGACATAATAGTATTATAAGTGGCACCATGTTAAATTTTGTACATAGAAGAATATCCAAAACCAGTGAGAGAGAAGGTAAATAATTCAAAGAGATGGGCTCTGCTGAAAGATTCAAATGGGTAAATAAAGTAACACTATTGCTTCATAAGGTAGTTTGACAAGTGATATGTTTATTCATTTGAGAATTTACTGCTAAATCTGGGACTCACTATATAATCTCCAAAGTATCCTAAATACATGTAACTATATAATGAATTGATAATACAACATTTTACTTATTAAATTTATTGAAAACAATGCTAGTTTTAATCAAGATTTTAATATAAATTTTAAAATTTTAGTATTTTTGCAATAGCTTACTCATATAGATAAAATAAAACCCATACTTTTGCATTTATGAAAATAAGTTTATGTTTGTAATATAAATTAATAATTCCCAATTAATTTAGGGAATTAAGATATTGAAGCAGAGGTGGATTAAGGTCGGTTGAGGGCTCAGGTGCAGAAGAAAATATTGGGCCGCTACATTAGAAAAAAGAGTAAAGTTGGGGTTTTTCAGGACCCTTCAGAAGTTGGGGCCCAGGGTGCGCTCCTGGTGTACCTGCCGAAAAATCTGCTTCTGTACCTAAGTACAAGAGAAAATATTTTAAGTATAAAAAGGAAAAGCTTGTCTATTAGTCTTAGAACTTCTGCATAAAACTATTACTCTCCCTTTTGTGAGTGACATGCCTATAACTCTTACTGCCAAAAGACTAATATTTAATGTCACTCAGAATGGAGAGCTTATAGAAAGCACTTCTGAGGTGACATGAAATCACGGCAATATTTCCCACACTACTTGTTATATTCATAGCTAAAAATAAATTTTTATGAGACTATCTGCAATTAGTATAAAGATTTGAAAAATTTCATTTAGATTAAGCTCTGATGTTGAATTCATTTATGTCTGAAATAAAATAGGTTTTATATTATTGATATAAAGTGTTTCTTTTTTTGTTTTTGTTTCTTTACAGAGACAGAGAGAGAGTCAGAGAGAGAGAGAGAGACAGACAGGAATGGAGACAGAGGCAGAGAGAGAGTCAGAGAGAGGGATAGACAGACAGGAACGGAGAGAGACAAGAAGCACCAATCATCAGTTTTTCGTTGTGACATCTAGGCTGCTCACCGATTGCTCCCTCATATATGCCCTGATTGCGGGCCTCCAGCAGACCAAGTGACCCCTTGCTGGAGCAAGCGACCTTGGGCTCAAGCTGGTGAGCCTTGATAAAACCAGATGAGCGTGCGCTCAAGCTAGCGACCTCGGGGTATCGAACCTGGGTCCTCTGCATCCCAGTCCGACGCTCCATTCACTGTGCCATCGCCTGGAAGGCTAAAGTTTTTAAGGTTTTAAGTGGAAACAAAATTTAAATGGTATATACATGTTACACTATTACATAAATAATTCTGCTGTGACTGTTCCACTAAGAGTTTAAAATTTGTATAGGCTTTTTACTTAGTATATTGTTTTCCCATAATACTTACTGCATTTAAAATAGAAAATTCAACTTAGTTAATTTTATGTTATGTCTGAAATTAAAATATAGATATGCTCAAAAAACTTTTGGTGAAATTAAATTCCATTATTTTCCCAGGTTGAAATTTCTTGAAGTCAGGCTCCTTTCATTTTTCAATTCCAGTTCACACACAATGCCTGATATACTTGTAATATATTCAAAGATTAATAAGACAACATTTAGAAATGAAAGAGCTCACAGTCTACCAGAAGACAGATATGTAAACAAATAATTTCAATAAAGAATGGTAAGGGCTGGTTAAAGATGTAAACAGAATATAGAAGTGGGATAAAAGATGTAGCCATATATTTCCCATTTAAAAAAAAAAAAAAAAACTCATGAAGTCTTAACATAGAGCAGAGTGGTGGTTTTGTCTCTTGTGATTCCATGGAGCTATTTTGCCTGCATTTCAACAGCTGGTTACTTGAATATATGTTAACTGTTACACATTTGGAATATACATTAGGATTCAGAGATACCAGGGAGGGAAGAGTGGTTGCTCTGTTTAAGAATAAAATGAAAGCAAAAAAGAAAAAGAAAGAAAACATTCTTACTGAAATCACTGCCTTTTAAATCATGTAATATCATCCTGAGTTCCAGATCAATTCTAGAAACTAGAGCTCATGATGGTGGTGGAGAGGGAGTGTCTGTTGGACGTCTTTATTTTTAACTAGAGTGCCACTTAGAAGTTTTTGTTCTGTTTTGATATTTAAGAAGAGAAACACGTAAAGATGTTTCCTGGGGTAAGAATAAAGTAAACAGACCAGCTACAACCACATCCAGACCTCTCTTGTAATCCAGAGCTTCCAATGCACTTCACAAATAAAAACGTAATTGCAAATTATGGTACACCCAGCTCTTTTCAACAAGACATTTTAGTTAACAGAAGAATAAGCAACTAAACTGAAAAACATTTTTTAAATTACAGACTTAATTTATTATTTTCAATTCAATGTAATTCTCTATTTGTCCAGGCAAGTATTAGATCTCTTTCAGAGAAAGATATTGTTTTTCCTACATTAAGAAGATTTTAAATATATCTGATAGCAATCTGCCTTTGGGAAGGAATATCAATTTGTATAGAGACATAGAGATGGGAATAGAGAAAGAGATTGAGTTAGAGAGAGAGATAAAGGTACTTTAGAAATGCTAAGAGTTTAAGAGAAGCCTGACACTTTTAGCTAGTTGCTGCAGCAACATTTTATTATTTTCTAAATTCATGGTAATTGTAAGTGTATACAGTTCGTTTTATGCCTGTAATAAAAAGAAAAAAATAAAAATGTGGGCCCCTCATTTGGCTGAATGGTAGAGCATTACCCTGGCATGTGGATTCCGGGTTAGGGCATACAAGAGAAGTGCCCATCTGCTTCTCCACTCCTAGCCTTATTACTTCTCTCTCTCTCTTTCTCTCTCTCTCTCTCTCTCTCTCTCTCTCTCTCTCTCTCTCTCTCTCTCTCCTTCTCCTGCAGCCATGGCTTGATTGGAGCCAGTTGGTCCCAGGCTCTAGGGTCATGGATGGCTTCATGTTCTCTGCCTCAAGCACTAAGAAGAGCTCAGTTGCTGAATAACAAAACAGCACCCAAGATAGAAAGAGCATTACCCCCCAGTGGGTTTGTTGGATGGATCCTGGTTGGGGCACATGCATGAGTCTGGATCTTTGCTTTCCCTCCTCTCATTGCATTATAAAAAAAAAAAAAGGAAGAAAATATTTATGTGTAAATGTTTGAACACAGTTGTGTTCTTCCACATAGTGAATTAACTTATTCACTTAAAATATTTTGTGCGTTAATCATGTGGTGTTGCAGTGGATACGGAGGACCCAGGTTTGAGAATCCGAGGTCACCAGCATGAGTGTGGGCTCATCTGGTTTGAACAAGGCTCACCAGCTTGAGCCCAAGGTCATTGGCTCAAGAAAAGGTCACTTGGTCTTCTATGGCCCCTGGGTCAAGGCACATATGAGAAAGCATTCAATGAACAACTAAGGTGTTGCAACGAAGAAGTGATACTTCTTATCTCACTTCCTTCCTGTCTGTCTGTCCCTATCTGTTCCTCTCTCTGACTCTCTCTGTTTCTGTCACACACACACAAAAAATATTGTATATACTATATATATAAATATATATATATTTTAGTTTGCATTCAATAATATTTTGTATTACATTCATATGTAAAGCAGAGTGGTTAGAAATTCATATACTTTACAAACTGATCTTCCTGATATTTCCAGTACCCACCTGGCATCATACATAGTTATTACAATATATATATTGTGTGACAGAGACAGAAAGAGGGACAAATAAGGACAGACAGGAAGGGAGAGAAATGAGAAGCATCAATTCTTTGTTGTGGCACCTTAGTTGTTCATGATTAATTTCTCATATGTGCCTTGACTTGGGGTACAGCAGACCAAGTGACCTCTTTCTCAAGCCAGAAGCCTTAGATTCAAGCTGGTGAGCTGTGCTCAAACCAGATGAGCTCACACTCAAGCCAGAGGCCTCAGGATTTTGAACCTGGGTCCTCTGTGTCCCAGTCCGATGCTCTATCCTCTGCACCACTGCCTGGTCAGGAATAGTTATTACAATATTATTCACTAAATTTATTAGGCTGTACTTCACACTCCCATGGCTATTTGAAACTACCAATCTGAAATTCTGAGTTGACACAATAGATTAGAATATTTCAGAGTCCAGACACAAAAACAGTCAATAGTTACTTTTTAATTCTTTTCCCTGGGCAATAATTGTCATTGTGAGTACATAAACACTCAAGAGTAGGTCAGGAGAACTGAGGAACGATCGAGCCTAATCAGACCGTCATGAGTTAAGACAGTGGCTATTGCAGCCTGTATATGACAAGAACACTGAGAGAAATTACTGTCTGCCTCCAAGGTGTGACAGAAGGGTAGAAGAATAGAAAAACCTCTAGGCATTCTAGGTTTCTCAGCAAGCTTGAGGTAAGTATTTTACCTAAGGAAGGGCAGGAAAGCTCAAGAGATGCAGGGTCCTTAAATGAGCCCGAGGAAGCAGAGGTTGCATGTGTTTGGGTTGGGAGACAGATTTCTAAGGGAAATCTCAACATCAGATTGAGGCACAAGTACTGAGAAATACTGATTTTACAAGTGCTCAAATTTCAGAGTGGGTAGAAAAAGAGAAGAAAGAACAAAAACCAAAATAAAACAAACAAACAAGCAAAAAATCCCTCTAGGAACCGATCTTCTATGTCTAGGAGAATCGTAAAAGCAGAGAGACATAGGTGTATATCATTTTATCCATTGCCTAGAAGAATTTGCATAACAATGGAATAGTCCATTCCTTGAGATATTGGCAGAATGTGCTTATCTAGTATCTCATTTATTAGAATCTCAACTATTTTTTCAATCTTTTATGATTTTATAACTTCCCTTTCTGTAAATATTTTTAATTATTTTATTTTCTCCTTTATTGCTTGTCTTAATCTTTTTTGAAATTTATTACTCTATTACCATTTTCAGCTAAACAATTATTACCTATTGTCTTCCCTATTATATCTCCTTCTCTAGTCTATTGATTTTTATATTTGCACCAGTTATCTATCTGTTGCCTATCAGCACCAAATCCACTATTCATTGCTCTGCTTAGGATACTGCATCATCTCTCTCACTTTCCAGCTGGCTCAACGTTAAATCCTTTAAGTTGAGGGCATAGAGTGACAGTTCAAATGCAAGAGGACTCTTGCAGATTATATGCTTTCCTTTATTGTGGTTCTTGCAGGTGCTTGGATGTTGTATAAGACGTCTGTGACCCTCACCACCAACATGTTTAGCATTAGCCATGTGAGAAATTCAATGCAAGTTGTACAGGTACTCTAGGAGCTTGTCAGCAATAAAATCCCTCTACTCCATCACACCTTACCTCAATCCTAACACCAGGTGGCTTTTCAACAGTTTCAAAAGCACTTCTTCACCTCCAGCTTTCTGATGAGTATCACTGATACTCAGTGATCTGGTGATCACATCCAGTGGCAACCTGTGGGCCAATTCTGGCCATGAAAACCCACCAATTTCACATCTGTGCAAAAATGGCTCCAACTATTCCCTCTTCAATTAAATTTAAATTGCAGCCCTGTGAAAGGATCCTCTTCCAAGATAGTTTCTTCTTTGGATTCTCTTCCACAGCCCTAGAATATTATCATAGTTTTTCCTCATTTTTCCCCCTGAAAGTGACTAATTCCTTGTAAATAATTAATAACTTTTTATAGTATAACTTATAATACTTGCTGTGTAGTTTCTGCATCTCCTGATAATTATCTTTATTATCTACTTACTACTTCTGGTGTTATTTTTAAAAATTGTTATTTTTTACCTATGAATTTATGTAATTAGCTTATTGATTTTTAGCTCTTTTGTTTATTTTAATTATGTAAGGTGATAACAGCCTAACTACAATATTTACAATTTCCCAAATATTTTTATAATTGTCTGTGTGTTAATGTGTGTAAAATACAAACAAATAAACTGGACGATCTAAGCTACTTATAAGTTTATGATTAAATTAAAATTATGTAACACAGTAGATCAGGCGTCGGGAAGCTATGGCTCACATACCAGATGGGGCTCTTTTGATAGCTGAATCTGGCTCAGAGACAAATCTTTAATAAAAACAATAATAATGTTAAAAATATAAAACATTCTCATGTATTACATTCCATTTATTTCCTACCGCTCATGTTCATGGTTGCGGGTGTAACAGATGTACTCCGGGACAACACCAAATTATTCTTGGATAAAGAGTAACATACATGGGTTATTGTGAGGTCAGGACGTAAACTTCTCTTTTTTTAATCAAATAGTCAACTAGCTAATTGCAGAAACCATTTTTCACGAAAAAGATGGCTAAAAGAAAAAAGATGAGGTGTACCATACATTTCAGCAGGAATAGACAGAGGAATTTGCCTTTGAGGAGAGAACAGGTTCTGCAGTGTGTCTAATATGCAATGATAAAATTGCATCAAAGTAATGGTCAAATATAAAGCAGCACTTCAACACACGCCATACACCATTTGCATCAAAACATCCAGTGAGGACAGCAGGAAAAAGCATGTCAAAAGTTAGTGTGCAGAATGCAAGCTAGTCAGCAGTAACTCCGTTTGGACCCAACAAGGTGACTTGAATTTGGCTAGCTTTGCTGGTGCTTTAGCAATTGTGAGAAATGGAAATTTGACCACCCGAATGACCAGTGAAATCACCTCACCAAGCTGCTCACCACATATCTGAGCATAAAGCACCTTCTGATGTAAGATGCAGTAAAAACTTAGAATAGGTCTCTTTTCATTTTCAGGAAGAAGTGCTATGAATCCTCTCTTTTTCCCCACCATGCACGGAGCACCATCATTACACACCAAAATAAGTTTATCCATCATTAAATTGTTTTCTTTAGTGAACTCAGTGAAAGAATTGAATAAATCCTCCCTTCTTGTTATCTCTTTCATAGGCAAAACAGCAAGACTTTCCTCATGTAGTGCGTCACCGACAGCATACCTTGGCATTAAGCTGAACTTGGATAAATGGCTTAAGTCTGTTGACTCATCCGAAGCAAGAGAAAAGAATGGTGCTGCATTTATGTCCTTCACTTGTGTTGCCTCAATTTGATTTGCCATCATGACGGTACAATTGTGAACAGTTCTTGCCAACAGAGGCATGTCTTTTATTTGCTTGGCTATCTTGTCTTTATCCGAAAAGTTGTCAAAAAGTTCATTGGCAACATCAAGCATGAATGTTTTGGCACACTCCCCATGTGTGAATGGCTTTCCATTTCTCACAATTGATCGTCAGTTTAAAACACTGCTGGATGAAGTTGGGAATAATTATCCTGATCTACTTCTACACAGTAATGAGCATTGGTTGTCAAGAGGGAAGGTGCAAAGCCATTTAGTGGCTTGTCTGCTAGCTAAGTCCGGACTTTCCTTGAAATGAAAAACATTGAGCATCCTGAGTAAGCTAACATTGAGTGGCTCCTGAAGTTCTACTATCTTGTGGACATAACTGAACATCTGAATCAGCTCAATGTGAAACTGCACAGCATTGGAAACACAGTCTTATCCCTTCAACAGGAAGTGTTTGCATTTGGAAACAAGCTGGAACTCTTCATTGCCAACATTGAAACAGGCCATTTACTACAGTATAAAATACTGGGAGAGTTTAAAGATGCATGCACAGCAAGTGACCCTGCTCAACATCTTGATCTTGAGCAGCTAGCGGGTTTCACATCTAATCTCCTACAGTCATTCAAAGTGTGCTTTGGAGTATTTTGTGAGTGTACTCGTCTTTTAAAGTTCATTGCCCATGCACACGAGTGTGCAGTGGACATTACCAACCTGACTTACATCCCCAGTGTTTCTGTCAGAGAGTTTGAGCTACAACTGTTGACCTGAAGGCCTCATACA
The DNA here is from genome assembly GCA_037038555.1 of Rhynchonycteris naso. NCBI lineage: Eukaryota > Metazoa > Chordata > Mammalia > Chiroptera > Emballonuridae > Rhynchonycteris > Rhynchonycteris naso. The sequence continues at coordinate 40,376,117 of CM072997.1, read as the reverse complement.
TGTGGGTGAATAAGTTCAAGTCACTGAATGAATATTTGAAAAGACTTGCTTGACAGCAAGCAGAGTTGACGAGCAAACACAAGTGGGAAGAAATGAAAAAAAACTTCAACCCACGGACCAGCTGATTGTCAAAAGTTAGAATGCACTTCCCGTCACATACCACACATAGTATCATGTGAGTATTGCTGTACTGACAATGTTTTGCTCTATGTTTGCATGTGAGCAGTCTTTCTCACATCTAAAGAACGTTAAGACCCACCTACAATCACGTTTAACAATGGAAATCTCAACGCATACATAAAGCTTAACCTCACCATGTATCAACCAGACTAAAAGCCATCAGCAAAACCATGCAGTACCAGAAGTTGCATTAATGGTAAAAAGTACTTTATTCATCATTGGTTAGCAACAGCGTAACAACATTATAAAAAGAATTCAGAGACTTATTGTACTTTAAAATAGTTGGTCTTACATAAAATACACACATTTACTTATATTTAATGTTAAACATATTGTATGGCTCTAATGGAATTACATTTTAAAATGTAATTTTAAATACATTTTTAAATACAACTTCAAACCATCTTGGATGATGCAGATGATGGACTGATTGGAGAAGACTGGATTGGTGTTAGAGAATCAAGGTTTGATTCTGCACTTTCATGAAGTAGGCATCAAGAGAGGTTTGTACAGAGCTTTTCTTTCTCTCAAACTAAATTGCCCTGTAGCACCTCAGGCCTTCGGTAACTGTGTGATAAACTTTGGTAATCTTCTCTGGTATCAGAACTTCACTTCTCTACCTTATATTTAATATGTGGCATTTCATGGCTCTCTCAGCCAAAAAGATTTCCGACCCCTGAAGTAGATAGTTATAAGGGGATAGTTTATCTTAGATCAGGTGGTAAAGGATGACTCTTTTATGATGTGATATTTGAATTATTAACGATTATATTGAATTTTGGCCTCCAGTGATAGTGAAAGAATAGCTGAACATGTTGTTGGGTGTAATAACCTAGTTAATGAGCTGAAACTAAAATCTTCTCTTACTCCTAAAAAACTATGCCCCTCATTCTACACTTGACCAGTTTCTGGTTGCTCCTCATTCCTGTCTCATCTAATATAGCCATTTGGTTATTTCTTTATGAATCAGCTGCCATATGACAGCCCCACCTGAAGCAAAGCTTATTTTTTTATATGTCATCCTAGTTGCAGAATTATTATGAATAAAATAAGTAAAATATTAACTAAAATTATGGTATCTCAATGAAGTCCTATTGTGTATCACTTACCTCTGTGACCTTGAAAGTATGCTTTTTAAAAAAATGTTCAGTCCATTTTTGCATAAATATGACTTCAATTTTTTTATATGTGTAATCTCATCTGACTGACATCTTTTATGGAATAACCATAGTTTACTTTCAAATAGAAATAAATCTCTTTTTTTTTTTTGCAATTTTAGCACTTTTAAAAAGAAGATGGGAACAGTCATATGTGATCATTTAACTCTATTTCATTTGTTCTTTGTCTAAATATACATTTTAATCTTTTAAAATAGCTTTATTTTGAAATATTTCCTGGTCAAAAGAAGACCTCTGTAAAGAAAAGACTCAATAATAAGCTTAATAAGCAACTCTTTAGTGAACTCATGATGTTTTTTTTTTTTTATGCAATATTATAGAACCAACAATTTTTCTTCTTAAATTTAGTAAACTGTGTTTTTCTCCATGTATTACATTGGCCTTTACTCTGTTAGTCTAGTCATATCTTCTATTTATAAAAAACACTTTAAATCCTAATTATCTTATCCAGGGTGAAACCTAGCCTTCCTAATTTGGTATCATCTACAAACAGAATTTTTATACCTTCATTCCATCATTCTAGAAAGTGATGAAAGCATAAATCCTAGAGTTTAAGATTAATCCTTTAGGATACCAGGTGTTATACTCCTGTCTCCATACTGACCCCTGTTTATTGCTTTCTGATTACAATTTAGTCAGTTGCCTGCTGACAAAATAGCTATATAATCTAAACCGAGTACATTGATAAGGATATTAAGTTCAGTATACTGTGCACTAAGGACTCAAAAATCTCGCTAATGCTACATTAATGTTAGTACATCACAGTGGTATTTATTAGTACTCCGAATCCCTTGGATTTAAACTTGGCAGTAATTCAAGGTATAATAGTAAGGAAGTCACCAACCATCTGTCGGTACAGCTGCATATGGGTAACAAGTTCATAACAATGGGAAAACAAATTTAAAGCAATAGGCAGTCATTGGTGGCATTTTAAGAAAAGGTTTGGTTATGATGTACCATTTTTAAAATCTAAAAACTTGCTCTGCAATACTCAAGAATATCCTTTTTATTTTTCTGTTTTTAGTTAATGATCTCATTGAATAACCCCAGAACATTGTTACTATGGCCAAATATTTTGCTGTGCTTACTTTTCCAAGAGTAAAAGAGCAACCTGATTGTCACAAGTAGTGATCCATAATTTTTGTGTGTGTATAGATAGAGTAATATTGAAAACCCAGTATAAAATTACCTCCCTGTTTATCAATTGCCTAATCAAATGAGCTGATAATAATAAAAATGATTGACAAGCAAAGATTTAAAAAATAAGCTGTACATTTTCCCAAAATTTTAGCATTAAAACTTCCATACCTCCAAACTTTTGATTTTTAACATTTTTTTATCTCACAGCACACATTAACTAACACTAAAATTCTGTGGTACACCAAAAAGTATATTTTTTGCCTATCTGACAAAAAAAAATAGGTATCATTTTAATTCATTCATACCGGATGGCTATTGTTTGTTGTCTTGGCTGTTGTCATTTTGTATTTTACTATCTAAGGGAAAAGAGGTCAGTACCCCTGACTAAATAGTCAAGTATTGCATGTTTTAAAAATTCTTATGGCACACCAGAATTATACCACATGTAAATATATTACATAGGTAGACTATATTCAATAGGCTACATATATTAGAATTACTACAATTTCTAATTGCATCAGTATGCATTGCAGAAAACAAAATACTAACAGAAAAAGATATAACAAAAAGAATTCAGTTCTTATGAATCATCAGAAGAACTATAGGAATTGAGGTTATGGCTGAATTTTAATTTCAAGAACACACCATCATTTCTGTGAGTTAATGATGAGGAATATGCTTCAAATGTCTCTCACTTTCATGTAGCTGGCATTACCAGCCATGAACTTGAATAGTTGCTGCCTTAGAAACGCTTATGTATTATATTTTAAATATATATCTTCAGGATAGAAACATACAAATAAAAACAAATGGTGCTTCTGATTTCCATGTCAATTTGTACTTGATAAATATTTTGTAACAAATTTAAGGTGATAACAATACTAATATATTCTAAAATACGTGTGATGAAGCACACATTTTAAGTATATGTTAAGGCAAGAAAATAAAATCTATTAAACTTATTTTGGTATTTTACTTATCTATCTGCTACATATTTTCCCTTGAGTGTGCTTATGATAGCAGAGATGCACATACAAACAGGACCTGGGTTACAAATGAGATAGGTTTTCTAGGTTTGTTATTAAGTTGAATATTTATGTAAGTTGGAAAAAGTACAGTTGCCTATTAACTTCAACTTAGACAGATGTTTGTCTTACCATAGCATTTATTTTTACATTTCTGTATATATAAACACTTAAACATTTTTAAATACAACTTCAAACTATCTTGGATGATTCAGATGATGGACTGATTGGAGAAGACTGGATTGGTGTTAGAGAATCAAGGTTTGATTCTGCTGCTGAATTCACTTTCATGAAGTAGGCATCAAGAGAGGTTTGTACAGTGCTTTTCTTTCTCTCAAACTAAATTGCCCTGTAGCACCTCAGGCCTTTGGTAACTGTGTGATAAACTTTGATAATCCTCTCTGGTATCAGAACTTCACTTCTCTACCTTTTCCATTTCTGCTTCAGTAAGACAAAAAGGATCAGCTAACTCTTTTGTAGAAAACTTTTTTTGGTTCTGGAATTTGTAGTACTCTGTTTTCTTCCCTAAATGCTATAATCTGTTTTGCTAGCTCAATAATAGGTCTTCACTAATTAGTTCTTTGTCATGGGAGCTGAGTAACTATATAATATCATTTTCACTGATGTTTAACTGAAGTTGTTTACCAGTAACTGTTTTGGTGCTCTGTGTGTAAGTATGAGTTGTATATAAGTTGGATGTTTGTAACTTGGGGACTTACAGTCTTCATTTCTGTGAGACAGCATCTTTTAAAAAATCTTCTTTAATTTTAATTGTAGCACTAACTTGAATGTAAATAGGATCATTAATTTAAATTTTATTTACAAACTTCTCTTTCATACTAATAAAATTTCTCAATCTATGCTGAAAACATCTTAAAAGTAAGATCTTTACAAAATCAGGAGTACTGAAAAAATCAGAAAATTTTATTTACTGAAAGAAGCTAAACCTAACAACATAGAATTAAAGTATAATTTCAGCATCTCTCATTCTCCATTCAACTGGCTAGATTTGGGAACCATGGAACACTGTAGTGTAGCTCAGGCAATGAGCAAGTCACTGCATTTATGCAGATGAAGCATCCAGCAAGATGAAATGGATAGGACAAAGTCTATATACTGAAAGGTAGACCTATCATTCAGAAGCCTATGTGAGTTTTTACTTTTGAGCTTCTTAACTGGTTGGAATGATTTGGAGGTGTGGGCCCATTGAGTTAGCAATTCAGTTGCTAAGGATTGAATAGGATTATGTTCTTTATTTGTTTGTTTGTTTAACTCAGATTTTACGGGTAAAATATTTTGGAATATTACCTCCAGGTGTTGTTGAAGTTTTCTGACCTCAAAGGTCAGACATAGATCTTCTATTTATGAGTCAAAAAGACAGTTGACATTACTATTTGAAAATATGTGGACTTTGATATATTGAAAAAGTTTATAAATATTTTCTTGTTTTTTAAGTCTTCAGTTTTTTACCTTTTAGTATGAGTTAGCTGATGGTTTGTCATATATGACTTTATTATGTTGAGGTACTTTAATTCTATACCTATTTATTTATTTAGTATTTTTTCTGAAGTGAGAAGAGGAAAGCAGAGAGACAGACTCCCACATGCGCCCAACCAGGATTTACCTGGCATGCCCACTACGGGGCAATGCTTCCCATTTGAGGCATTGCTCCATTGCAACTGAAGCCATTCTTGTGCCAGAGACAGTGATTATGGAGTGATCCTCAGTGCTCCAATGGAGCCTTGACTGTGGGAGGGGAAGAGAGAGATAAAAGGAAATGAGAGTGGGAAGGGTGGAGAAGCAGATGGGCACTTGTCTTGTGTGCGCTGACTGGGAATCGAAACTGGGACATCCATAGGCTTTATCCATGCTCTAGCACTGAGCCAACCATATATACCTATTTTATTGAGTATTGTAAACATAAGTGAATGTTGTATTTTATTGAAATCCTTTTCTTCATCTATTGATAGAATCATATAATTTTTGTCCTTTGTCTTGTTGATGTGGTATATTAAATAGATCAATTTATGCATGTTGAACAATCCTTGTGCTCCTAAAATGAATCCTACTTAATCATAATATACCATATTTTATGAATATTTTCTAATCTTTATAGATAAATACATTCACTTCTCTCTACCCCAACCAACCTTATTTTATACTCACCAATACTTCCCCTATTTTTATGTACATTTAAGCTTATCTGTCAGTCGAGAATAATTAATTACCAATGGATCCACTATGCTAGGCAATAATACTGAAACAGTTATTTATTCCACAGATTGAAAAATTTTAAGAGAATGATGCTGAAAACAATCATAAAGATCACTTATTTGAATTTATTCTATTTGAAAGTGGAGAAACTAAAATTTGCTTCTATTACCCTTCTTATTTTTTCATGCTTCACATTTTAATGTGGGTTACTTTTTGAGACCACTTATCAATGCTTCTAAAATTAGCTTTATTTCTTTAAAATGTGAACAGAGAACAGTGGCTTTGCAATATATTACTTTTATTACCCGTATCACCTTTTTCTAAATCTTTGTGTATCATATAATTTTTTTATTGCCTGTTTGACATTCTTAGTGATATATTTGAGGGAGTATGAATTGTGTTTTCCTCCTTTAATGGCCATTTTATTTTGTAATGACAGGCACTGAAAGTAAAAGGAATGTCTTGATGTTCTCAGAGTTGGTTTAATAGGGTTACTTCACTTCTGTTGTTTCTTTAGTATTAGGGAATAGTTCCTAATCTTAATATATAATCTCACTGAATTCTTAGATGGAAACCCCAAAGGGTTCAACAATATCTTTACTCTGGGGTGGGAAAAATTCCACATTTTCCAATACAGCAAAATCTTTCTATTTTTGACAATCTCCGATACCAATTTCAAGTATTCAATGATAGGCTGTGAGGCCTTGCTTTTGGCATGCACAGCTGAGTCTTTGTTGAGGACTCATGCAGAACCCCAAGCAAAGTTCTGGATATGCCTTTCATGATTCTCCTTTTTCTCTCATATGGCCCACCGCACGTACAGAATGGGGCAAATGTAGGTTTACAGTTGTTCATATACAAAACTCAGTTTATTCTTGTATTATTATTCATTAATTATTGTATTATTTTCTATACAAACCACTGTAAACCTTTTTTTGCCCAATTCTGTGCTCTGATTTCTTTGCTGAATCCTTAGCTCACTGCTTGAATTCAATCTTCTTAAGCCATGGTTTGGAAATTGTTCCCAGGCAGATTGTCAGGGTAAAAGGAGTGACCATGTGGACAAATACTATGCAATATTAGAGTATTTCCTAAAGATAATTATATCAAATCTGCTTTTATTTCAAAATGCAGAAACATATATATCTAAAATTATTTTGGATGTTGTATCTCTTATTCTTCTTTTATCGTTATGACAAGAAAAAATATTGAAAAAATTATGACTTATACTACATTCCCCTTTTCCACTACATTCACATGTAATTTTATCATTACATGGTAACATTATTAGAAAAATCTAAATGCATGATCTTGTGAATTAGTTAGAAATTAAAGCATTTGTTCTCGGATGAAAATGGAATTAAGGGTACAGTTTTTATCTTTCAGTAAGTATGACTTAATAATATTTTATATTTTGAGGTGTTAATGCATCGCAAACAAAACTATTTTATTTAGAGAAAGATGAAAATATATTAAAATGCTTACTAGTTTTTATAAATTCCCCTTTTCATTTTTAACAGTTTACATAGTATTTCTAGCAAAATATCATCAGATTACAAATCTCAGTAAGAATGTCTCCAAATCACTAAAGATGTCTTATTAGTCCTCTGGAACAAATCCATTTCCATTGTAACCTGCTATTCCTCCATGTGTCATGATTGTTCTAGGTGGCTCCATCTGGCTTAGCTACCAGCCTGTTACATTCACCACTGATTTCCCCATATGTTGGGTGCTAATGTTGCTCTACTTGGTGCATATTTCAGTAATAACCCAAGTTTTACTCAGAATCACTTTTCCCTCAGATAAATATAATAGTCTTTACTAAATAAGCTCAACACTTCTAGATTTCTTTCTAACAGGATGGATTTTTACTCAAGAAAAGCATCAGTATATTTTCTCCAAACACAAATACAACTAAATTTCTCTTAGTTCTTTTTTTCATGTTTATTGGATATGTCAGTGGAGAATTATGCAAAAACTTCCTTCATATATATAGATTGAGTTCATTCCCAATACAAATAGACTACACATACAAACTTCTTCTAGGGCCAAATAAGTCATTTTGTTGAACCTCTTTATTTATTAAACTCTGCAGAGGAGTAAATGAAAAACAAGGTTCAAATGAATTTCTTGCAACACTAACAATGAAACTATTTTAAATTACCATTTACAAAATGAATCTGGTATATTTATATTTATTGATGCTTATGAAAGAAATGACAGAACAGTATGTTATAATTTTCAGGAGCACAGAATTTGACTTGAGATAAACCAATATTTAATGCCTGGCTTATTCACCAACTACTGTATATTCTTTGTCAAATTATTTTCTGTTCTAAATCTATGATATTATGATATAATAAGAATTATATAGGTTAGTCTTCGATCCGGATTCCTGGTTAGTTCTGATAACCTTAGTAATTTCTTAAGCAATAAGTGTGCTAGGAATTTTTTTGTTCTAATATTTGCTCTTTAAACCCAGTCCCTGACACAGAGCTTTTATATAATTTGGAATGTCTTGAGTGATAAGAGCATGTTTTAAGTAGGTGACTCTCTGTGGTATCCTAGGTAGCATTAGGATAAGAACTAGTCATCAGAAAGACCAAGCCAAGGTTAGAAGTTTAGGGACTCATCCTCCCCTGGGAGGGGAGGAGGGCTGGAAACTGAGTTAATAATCATGGCTATATGGTGAGGCCTCTATAACATCACTAAACTACAGGGTTTAGATAGCTCTGATGTAGTGAACACATTCACATTTGGTGGTGGTGCAACCAAACTAATAGAGGCATAATTTTCTGCGCTGGAACCCTTCCAGACCTCTTCCTATCTATTTCTTTATACAGCTATTTATCTGTGTCATTATTTATATCTTATATTATAAAACAAACTGCAAATAAAAGTGCTTTCTTAAGTTCTCTGAATAATTCTAGCAAATTATGAAACCCGAGGAGGGATCATGAGAACACCAGTTTATAGCCAGTTGGTCAGATACATATACTGGTAGCTGAAGTAGATAGACATGTTCTTCTGGGACTAAGCCCTTAAACTCTGGGATCCAATATTAGCTTTCATAGTGTCAGAACTAAACTGAATTATAGAGCAACCAGCAGTTGTCAGAGAATTGATTGGCATGAAGAAAAACTCACACATCTGATTTAAAAATATGTTCTGCATGGAGAAGAGAAACCAAGTTCTTATCTTTACAAAGTCTTAATCTTCATCTGAAAAATAATAGCTTATAGTGTTGATGTGAGCAATATAAAAAATAATATCTTAAAGCACTTCATGCATATCTAGAACAAATTAAGTTAACAAATAAAATGTTAACGGTAGTGCAACAATAACAGTAATAGCTATAGTAACAGTTAATATTTTATAATGATATCTAGATATATTTTCTAGAAAATAAAAATATATAAGGAATGTCTACAATTCATTATCAAACATTAAGAATTTAGAGGTATTTCTATATAACATTATATGTGCATTCTGTAAACTCTAGCATTAACTGTAATGGGATTATAAGCGAATATATTTAGGGTCAATACACTAAAAGAAAATGCAATTTTATCTAAAGCCATGATAAAAACAATTACAATATTTTAAATTGGTTATAATTTAAAAATACTACAGTAAATACAAGATGTCAGCGTTAAGAATAAAAAGGTGAAGGTAGTCTTGGCCAGATAGTTCAACTGGTTATTAAAGCATTATCCTGATAATCAAAGGTTGCTGGTTTGATCCCTTCTCAGGGCACATACAGAAAAAGATAGATGTTTCTGTCTCTCCCGTCTTCACTCCCTAAAATCAATTGATACAAAATTAAAAAAATAAAAAAGGTGAAGGTAGGTTGATAGATAAAAATGAAAAGGGAAGAATTGAATTTATTAAGTAATGAGGATAAAATGAAGATTCAAAACAGAGGACAGCATATAAGAAGGACACAGGAAGTATGGTTTTTACAGCAACTCAGTCAATACATTTCTGCCTACAATAACTCATATACATAATTTGCACTGAGTAGCTTTCACCTTGATGGCAAACAATGCTAAAAAGCTGAAAAAGGCAGTGTATAATCAGTAAAAATCAAGCAACACATTGACTTTATTTCCCTATTTAGAAATCACAAATAAATTAAATATGCATAGTGCTTTAAAATTTGATAAAGAAATAAATAAACTGAGTGTAGTGAGTGCAGAGGAATTAGTGAATTGTGCTCCTGCTTAGGAACCTACTAATAATACAAATTGTCTATTTTGTATTTTTCTTACTGCACACAGAAAAGGATTTGCTAGGTCTAAAACATAGCACCATTTTAATATAAAATGCATAATAGATATTGACTATTCCCTGGTACAAAATTCATATACCCTGGAAAAGTAAATAATACATTCACTTATATAAAATGTGTTGACTTGAACATATACCACAAAAATGTGGATTTAATAAAGAATTAGCAATAATATTACATATTCTTTTTTATCTTGGATGTTTTTCTTCTAAATTTAAGGTATCACTGGTGTTAGATTGTTGCTCATAGCATATTACTATTAAGTTTCATTACAAAATATTGTAATTATACAGTATTTTTCCTAGAGTGTCATACAGGCAAAACCCAATTGTAAGAGAATTATGGAGTGATTCATAAGGCAATTTATTGTTTGGAAAAAAGCATTTATGCTATAAAATTCTTAAAACAATTTCTTACAGAGATCCAGGGTTCTATAATGGAATAAGAAAATCAAACTTTATGTCATAATTATATTTAGTAAATAAGTACATAAACTGAAAACAGAGAAGTAGTAGTGATCATATTCTATCATTTTAATTATTTTATAAATTAGAAGAACAAAAAATAGAAATGAACATCTTATATTTATTTGTGTTTTTTCTATTTCAATGAATTATTTAAAGTGGCTTGAAATGCAAAATGTGAGCAGTTGATAATTTAGAGAATAAATTGACAAAATGAAGGGAAAGCATATGATTGCTAAACAAATAAACTACTTCTTTCTGAGTTCCCTTATAGCCAATACGGGATTGGAGAGTGTTGGGCAGATAAAATATATTATGCTTACTTTGATAAAGATGGAAATGCCCACGTGAAAGCCTGTCACCCAGGTGATTGCTTGGGATGGGCGTGATTATGTTAATATGTGTTGGGGGAGGTCTTTCGTGCCAAAAGATTTTAAAAGGAAGAAAGATCATGTTGTTCCGGGAGAAGAGGGATTACATTCTAGGAGGAGAGCAGAGAGGAGAGCAGGTAAAGGCCACGTGGAGGCCAGGAGAAGCAGCCAAGATGGTGGAGTGCTGAGGAAGAAGCCAGTTTGTGCAGGGTTTGTGTAGGCAGAAGGAGATGAGGAACAGAGGTGAATAAGTCTGGTGAGCTAGAAGCCTTTGATTCTAGGAAACTCTGTTAAGTCAGTAGCTTTGTGAGCACTGAATAAGTGGGTTTTCAAACCCAGTGTGTTTTTTACTTGCCCGCTGGTTGCAAGCTAGAATTAAAGATGATGGCCCACCAGTTCTTGGCTCCATTGTTTCATTACCATCTGTCCAAATCTAATGCAAACCTTAATGGGTCAGGCAGCTGTGATGGTGGCTGTGGCAGCTGGCTTTACAGAGAGAAAAAGAGAAAGACATAATGGCCTATCTATCTCTCATTAAATAGTAAAGTAGTTGTAAGGCCAGTAGCAAAGGCCACCAACACAGAAGCCTGTGCAGTGCAGGTTCACATTAGATTCGGACAGTCGGTAATAAAACAATGGAGCCAAGAACTGGTGAGCCATCAGCTTTAATTCTAGCTTGCACCTGGCGGGCAAGCAAAAACACAAACTGGGCTCCAAAACCCACTCATTCAGTGCTCACAAAGCTACTGACTTATCTGAGTTTCCTAGCATTAAAGGTTTCTAGCTCACCAGACTTATTCACCTCTGTTCCCCATCTCCTCCAGTGCAAACTCTGCACAAACTGGCTTCTCCCTCAGCACTTTGTCATCTTGGCTGCTTCTCCTGGCTTCCACATGGCCTTAATCTGCTCTCCTCTCTAATACCTCAGGAACCAAGAGAGCAAGTTCCTGGTCTGCCCCACTTTATAGCATAGATTTAAAACCTTTAATCCAATCTACAAACAAGGTAGTCTCTGATGCGGTCACTTATCTGAGACATACTGGGAGGATTCCTCATGAGAGTGTACCACCCCACATCATCCAATTAGTCAAGGGTGTGGAGAAAAGCTTACTCTTAAAACTAAGCTTTAGGCTATAATGACTAGGCCTGCTTACAGCCTGTCCCCCATTACACATTAATATCAACAAACTTCCATGTGGGCAGCACCATCTTTAATAACAAAGTGAGCATAATATATTTCATCTGCCCAACAGTAGTGAAACATTTTTGTAAGATATTTGTTTTCTTGTATTGCTAATTGGTAATAATCAAATAAATACTTATTTGTTTATTTATTATATAAAATAGCATGGTGTGTGTTTAAAGATATAAGGGCAACTTAAATAATCAAAGGACAAATATCTGAGCCTTTGGAACGCAAACATATCCTAGCAAGTTCTAGGAAATATGGAACTTTTCTATTTGCTCTTATGTCTACTTCATTGTTTACTTCCATTCTTCTCTTTTCTCAAGACAGAGATGAGGGAAATGATAGAAAAAATAATATAATTCTGTATTAGTAAAACAATACAAACTGTTATAATAAATATACTTTGAAATATATAATGACTTAAAATGAGTAAAAATGTGTTTCTCAATCTTGCAAAGTAAAAAATTGACATGTTACTAAAGAACCCATGTGGTATTTATCTTATAGCCTGGATATCTTCTGACACTGTTTTCCAAGAACACCATACTCATCTACAACTAGATAGTAAATGAGAAAATGCAGGCAGGGCTAGCCTGCACAAGGAGTCCTGCAAGTGGTTCAGATAACTTCCATTCTTTGCAATTGCCTAAATCTCAGTCAATGGCTACATTTAAATTGAAAGAGTTATCTAGATGTATTCCCAGAATAACGTGGAACATGTTTTGTGAATAACAGGTCTCTGCTATAATATCTAAGAAAGTAGGGAGTCAAGAAATGCTATCTAAAATTAAAAGTAAAAGAACTGAGGTTTAATAGTATTATTTAAAAATAAAACTGTAACCAAGAAAAACTTAACTAGATAAATTTAAAAAGGAGTTGAAGAAGAGCAAAGTAAGCTAAAGTTTATTTCATTTGAAGTGTCAAAATACAACCTCAACTTGAATTGCTTCTCTTATTAGGAGAAAATAGAAACAGAAGTTGTGAAAAGAAGTTTTCTCCTTGGGAATTGTGACCAAATATGTTGAAGCATGTACTGGGAAACGGGATTTGATAAGTTTTTCATCTGTTTCTTTATATTATTTACTTTTTACTATGTTAAGACAAAAATAAAAATGAAAATGAAATATTGAAAGAATGAACTCATTTTCTATTGCCTTCATAAGAAATTACCACAAACTCAGGGGCTTAAAATAACAAAAATTTAATATTTTACAGTTCTTTAGGACAGAAATCAAACACAGTCCCATCTGGCTAAAATCAGAGTGTTGGCCAGTTGCATTCTTTTCTTGAGGTTCTAGATTCCTTTCTTTCATCTGGCTGTGAGAAGAATGCACTTCCTATGGTCCTGTGACAGAGTTATTAATATTCTGCTGGCAGCCACGTGGATGCTGTTCTCACCTTCTGGAAGCCATTCCCATTCTTTGGTTCATGTTTTCTTTCCTCTTTCATAAATGCCAGCAAGTGCTGGTCAAGATTTTTTCGTGTTTTACACACTCATCCTTTTTTCTTCTGTTCTCTCTGATCCCTTCTTCTGCTTGCCTCTTCTACTTCTAAGGAGTCCTGTGATTAGTTAGTGCCCATCAGGATAATTCAGGATATTTCAAGGTACATAACTAATCTTTGTGTGGTGATTGTGTATGTGTGTTTTTGAAAATTATACTTCATATCTTTACTTTTGTTTAATTTTTTTTTTAATTTATTGACATGACTTTGGTTAATAAGATTATATAGGATACAAATGTACATTTCTATGATAAATCTGCATATGAAAATGTGTGCCCACCACCCAAAGTCAAATGTTTTGTCATCATATATGTTTTTTAAAGATACTCTAAATTATTTTCTTTTTATTTTATTTTTTTACTTTTATTTTTTACAAGGACAGAGAGAGTCAGAGAGAGGGATAGACAGACAGAAACGGAGAGAGGTGAGAAGCATCAATCATTAGTTTTTCCGTTGCCTTTGCGACACCTTAATTGTTCATTGATTGCTTTCTCACATGTGCCTATTTGCCTTGACCGCGGGCCTTCAGCAGACCGAGCAACCCCTTGCTGGAGCAAGCGACCTTGGGTCCAAGCTGACGAGCTTTTTGCTCAAGCCAGATGAGCCTGTGCTCAAGCTGGCGAGCTCGGGGTTTCAAACCTGGGTCTTCTGCATCCTAGTCCGACGCTCTATCCACTGTGCCACCACCTGGTCAGGCTGTCACCATATATTTGATCTCCTTTACCCTTAAAACCTTCCTCCACCCCCCCTTAACTGTGATAACCACCATACTATTTTCTGAGTCTATAAGTTTTTGATTGTTTTCTTGTTTGTTTGTGTGTTGCTTTAAGTTTTATATCCAACATATGGTGAAATTATATTGTTCTTAACTCTTTCTGTTTGACATATTTCACTTAACATGATAGTCACAAAATCTATCCAAAGTTGTTTCAAATGGCAGTATTTCATTTTTCTTATGGCTGAGTAGTATTCCATTATAAATATACCACATCTTTTTATTCAATCATCTTGTAAAGGCCACTTCAAGTTTTTCCATGTCTTAGCCACTGTGAATAAGACTGCAGTGAACATAGGGTTATATATACCTTTGCAAATAAATGTTTCCAAAATTGGAGGGTAAATACTCATAAAAGAAGTTGCAAATCATATGATAAATCTATTCTTAAATTTTTAAAGAACCTCTAAAATAATGTTAATCATATCTACAGGTCCTTTTTGTCATAAAGTAACATACTCAGATGCCAAGATTTAGGATGGGATATAGTCAGGAGAATATACTTCTGCCTACCACAGAAAAATAAATCTCTTATTCTTTTAGAGTTAACTCATTAAAAACAGACTTTACTATTAAAAATTTACTGAAGCCTGACCTGTGGTACAGTTGATAGAACATCAGCCTGAATCACTGAGGTCTTCAGTTCAAAACCCTGGGTGTGCCAGGCCAAGGCACTTGCAAAAAGCAACTTTCACAAGTTGATCCTTCCTGCTCCTCTCCTCTTCTCCCTCTCTTCTCTCTAAATCAATAAATAAAATCTTTTTAAAAAATTATTTTAGGACCATATTAAAATACGCTAAAAATTTTCAGTTTGAAAGAAAATATAATTTGACAAAATACAAAATGCATTAAATTAAATATATTAAATACTCTAGACATTATAAAAATTATAAAATTGCCTGACCAGGTGGCAGCACAGTAGATAGAGCAGCAACATGGGAGACTGAGGACCCAAAGTCATCAGTTTGAATGGTGGCTCATAGGCATGACCTCATGGCTGCTGGCTTGAGCCTAACGTTGCTGGGTAGAGCAAGGATCACTGGCTCAGCTGAAGCCCCCTGTTGGTCAAATAAATTTGTAAAATATGATTTTTATGTTTGCTCACTTACAGTTTGCATTGGGGGCTGGGCAGCGCTAGGTATATGTGGTCTGTGAAATTGCAAATTACCTTCCTGTTTGGGAAGGGCCATTGTTTTTGCTAATGTTTGCTGGAGGAGAGGTTTTCACTCCAGAAAGTTTTGTAGCAGAGAAGAAGGAAAAGAGGCAGAAAGAAGCCATGTTTGCAGAGTGAGAGAGCAGAGAGAATGCAGAGTGCTGAACAAGCAGCCATGGTTGCAGAGAGAGAGATGGTGTGAAGATGGGGAACCGCAGCTGAGGGGCCTCTGATTCTAGGAGGAACTGAAGAAGATTCTCCTGGTTGTGGAACCAGAGAATGTGTCAGGGCTTTGGGAGCTCTGAATAAAAAGGGAAGTGTTTTCCCTGTGTGTTTGCTAGTCGGCCATTGTGGGACTTTAATAAAGAAATGGCCACCATTTCTTGGCTCCACTGTTTCTTTACCATTTGCCTGAATTCAATGAGAACATGCATGGTCACAATGGCAGTGATCATAGGCCATACCCCCCCACACACACTCCTGCAACTTGTCCAGGCACAAATGCGAAAGCAATCAATGAACAACTAAAATGATACAACAATGAGTTGATGCTTCTCATCTCTCTCCCTTCCTGTCTGTCTGTCCCTGTTCCTCTCTCTCTTTCTAAAAGACAAAAACAAGAGAGAGATAGAGAGGGAAAAACTAGAATATTGAGGCTATCAGAATTAATCTCAAAAAAGACTATAAAAATTTAAGACAAATTAATAGCTAAAAATTAATGCAATGGTGGATGCTAAGTGGAGTAAAATAAGGAACAGTAAAAAAAAGCATAAACTTGAATACAATATTTTAAAACAATTATAATACACAAAAAGTTAAACATTTTTAAAGTAAAATAAATATGCCCTTACTAAAACATCACAAAACAAAATACAAATAAAATTGTATAAAGAAAGCAAATCCTCCTCAAAGATGAAAAAACATTCAAATACCATAATCATAAATGTTGGATTCTCTCTAATTTGTAACAAATAACATTATGTATCTTTACTGTCTTACACTCATCATAGCTGCTAAAATAGAGGACCAAATGTCTTATTTCAGGCTCTTCCCTGGTAATTATAAAAGGAGACTTAAACCCAAGTGCTTATGGTTTTACAAAATGAAAAGTTGCCTTGAACCTTAAATCATCTTTGTCAGGGAACCAGGAAGCCTACTGCTTCCATTGGTAAAAATTTGTTGAGCAATTAATATAATTCTGTTAACTGATAAATTATTTCAGCAGTAGAAGTTGCTACATTATCTTAAACAGGTTAATGAACAATTGAGGTACAATGTGATAAGATTGTATAATCAACTTAAATGATTTTGCTTACCTTTTTCATCAGGTTAGCATCTGGTTTATCTAGAAGTCATTAGGCTATCTGAATACAAATTCTTTTAAACAATAGTAAGCCATTTTAAAAATGTGTACATTTTCCCTCATTTAATTCAATTTTACCATTAATTTTACAGTTATACTAATAAAGGTATTAAAAGATTTTTGAATATTAGAATAGATATACAAAGGTATTAAAATATATCAGTGAGGATTTAATATCTTAGAAAACTTTTTTCAGTTTTAATCAATAATACTATTTAAAATGAAGAGTGTAACAACCTATATTTCCTTGTTATTTAAATACACACTACAAATCTAGTGAATTTACTTATAATATTGTATGTTTCTAAAATTAATAGTACTAAATTTCTTTTGTTCTTTGACTAACACTCAAGTAATTTACAAGTGTTCAAGATTAAATTTCACTATACAATTAATACCATTTGCAAACTTAGTTAATTAAAATCTCTTAAAACATTTTAAACTGTAAATTACGAGTTTAACATAGCTGAGTCTCTAAGGCATTTTAAAGATTTTAAAACATGGACCAAACACATTCAGAATTAAAACAAAAATAATATTTACTTGTATATCTGAGTACCTTATTTATACTTTAATCACAAACAAAGTTTTTAAATCATTTCTGATTTATTACTGTTCTGACAAAAAGAATCTGGGATATATAAAATGTAGAGATTTTAATTAAGGGACTACTTGCAAAGATGGGGTCAGGATTAAATAGAGAGAGAAAAAAGCTGTTGTACCCAGAGATTCATCTGTCTGGGGGACATACAACAACCTGGGTTGAAGAGACAAAGGAAAGAAATAGCTGTAATAGTAGCCAATTGAGAACTGGGAAATTAGAACAGGCTTCACTTTGGGCAGGAAAGTTGTGAGAGCACTTCTGGTCACATCTCCATCTCTTCTTGGTCCAAGCCACGCAGACTGCCGCTCCTCAAGGAGTCCTGCTCCCTGTGATTGTGGAATAGTATTCAGGAGTGACATCTGGCACCAGCTGAGTGGCCCAGAGAATAAAGCATCCACTCATTGCAAGCCTGAGGTCACAGGTTTGATCCTTGGAGAAGCAAGCAATGAATGCACAACTAAATGAAGCAACTAAGTGAAACAATGAGTTGATGCTTCTCTGTCTCTTTCTCTCTTTCTTTGTAAAGTCCCAGGGTTGGGGAAATCAATTTGGGGAATAAATGATGGCCTTCAAATGCCATCAAAATGAATTTAAAGCAGTTTCAGGGATTCTTTAGGTGAAGTTTTCTGTTCCTTTAAGAGCAGGTGGAACTGACTGTTGAATCATCACTGCAGACTGAATGGTGGCCACTACAAAGATATATCCATATCCTAAATGCAGAATCTGTGAATGTGATCACATTTGGAAACATCTTTGCAGAAGTAATTAGTATCTCTAAAGAAAATCATGCTGAATTATCTGGTGGGCTCTAACTACAAATGCAAAGATCCTTAGATGAGAGATAATAATCCCATTGAACTGAAGTTGAGATTGCCGCCTGGAAACTCGGGGCTTCTCAAGCCTTGAATCTACAGATAGAGAGAAAGCACACCCGAGAGAGAAGAACCCTCTGAAGACAGAGGTGGAGAATGAAGTAATGCAAACACAGGAATACCGATAGCCACCAGAAGCTGAAACATGCAAAGAAGGATTCCAGAAGAAGTGTGGTCCTGCAGAAACCTTAATTTTAGATGTCTGGTTGCCAGAATTAGAAGAAAAACACTTATGTGCTGAATTAAGACACCCAATTAGTGATAATTTATTATAGCAGCCCTGAGAATGTTGACATACATCCTGTTTAAATTCTGACTTTACAAACCAATATATCTTCCTAAGAACATTATCGTCAGTCAATTCAGTAAGCTCAAATCATTCATTATTCAGTTTTGAGTATTGCACTAAGTTCAAAATTTTTTAGTTGTCATAAGTCTTTTCACTGAAGTGTTGGTGTTCACTGAAAATACCCAATAGTTTCCTGCTTACATGGTGTTCTTTTTTTAAATTTTTTTTAATTTATTTATTCATTTTAGAGAGGAGACACAGAGTGAGAGAGAGAGAGAGAAAAAAAAAAGAGGGGGAAGAGCTGGAAGCATCAACTCCCATATGTGCCTTGACCAGACCAGTGCAGGGTTTTGAACTGGCGACCTCAGTGTTCCCAGGTCAATGCTTTATCCACTGCACCACCACAGGTCAGGCCATGGTGTTCTTTTTATATATAAAATGTTCATTATTGTAGTTTCATCTCTGAGAATAAATATCTGAGTCATTCTTTGCAATCTTAGGAGGCATATTTTGTGACTAGGTCAAAAGCAAAAACTAAAACAAGGATATATATGCACATGATTTATTAAGGAAGTATTCCCCAAAAAAGCAGTAAGAAAATGGAAGAAGCTAGTTAGATAAGGGGAAGAACCCCTGAAGTGTGTGATTTAATTCCAATGTCTTACAGAGGAAAGGCTTCAGGAGAGTGGAACACTGTAATTTTCTCTCTGTGTTGTCTTATGGAGCAAAGAAGCTGGGCTCACTTATTCCCACACTATGTCAGTTACGCTTGCTCTCTACATCAGCAGGCAAAGAGGCTTCACTTTCTCTTGCACAGACCAAGAGAATCTCAAGGGAAGATATCATGCAGAAAAATGGAAACTGCGTATCAGAGCAGGCACCCACTCACGCACTGCGCAGTGATTCATGCTTAAGTGATTTTCTCATCCCTTCTCTCGCCTGCCTCCTGCTCCCAACTTCAACCACAGGTGATATCAGTCACAAAAGTATATATATATATATATTTCTTTGAAGGTAATAAAAAGCTTCCAAACTCAGTCTCCTCTCACTACTTCAACAAAACATTTGTTTAAAAGCTAAGGTAATCTGCCTTGCCAGGCGGTGGCGCAGTGAATAGAGCATCAGACTGGGATGCGGAAGACCCAGGTTCGAGACCCCGAGCTCGCCAGCTTGAGCGCGGGCCCATCTTGCTTGAGCAAAAGCTCGCCAATTTGGACCCAAGGTCGCTGGCTCCAGCAAGGGGTGGCTCGGTCTGCTGAAGGCCCGCGGTCAAGGCATGTGTGAGAAAGCAATCAATGAACAACTAAGGTATTGCAATGGCAACAAAAAACTAATGATTGATGATTCTCACCTCTCTCCCTTCCTGTCTGTCTGTCCCTATCTATCCCTCTCTCTGTCCCTGTAAAAAAAAAAAAAAAAAAAGCTAAGGTAATCTGAGCTCTAGATAGAAATTTTTGAAATTCACTCATGAAAGATTTCCTTTTCTCTCATTTGTGCATGATATATAACTTCCCCAACTGTGCAAAATTTTCTCTATTGAAGGACATGTATTTATATAGGTGCGTTAACCTTCTTCTTGTTCATCCTAAATTAAGCCCCTGTGTGAAGGACTTTCATTTTCCTTACAATTTGTCTTTATATACTTTTAGGGAACTAGAAATGCCCTGTAGGATTTCAAATATATTAATGATTTTATTTAGTTAGAACAAAATATTATTCTTTCCCTCCGATAGCCTCACATGATTTGCAACTTTGCTTCTAAAACATTATTGATTTTACCCATAACAAAAATATAGTACTTTTGTTTGAAAATGTACCAGTTTCATCCTATCTTTTATAAAATATTTAATGAAATATTTGATAACTAGTAATTGTCAAATGCTTCTGTATTCTAAGTAAAGGAGGTTATTCTATAATATATTGTCAGTAGAATCTAGATGATTCATCAACAATCAACTCATGAAAAGTAATATAATAAGACAAAAAATCAGACCCTTTGTATAGTACATTTAAATGAAATTGTAGTCAATACTACCTAGTTCATAAAGAAACATATTTATATATATTTAAATTTTAACTGGCTTTTGTTTTGTTGCTGAAATTCTTTTCTGTTTACTATAATAATTAATTACTGAAATTGACCTACTATTGACTGCTATATAATATGCCATATAATATATATAAGACAGTTCTACATTATAGAATGAAAATTAGTGTTAGTATTTAAGTGTGCATGAATCCTAAATTTATTAGTTGTATTTCCTTGAGAAAGTTACTTAACATTTCTGTGCTTTAGTTTTTGAACTTGTAAAATGGAGATAGTTAAACCATCTCTCCCATAATATGGTATTATAATTAAGTGTATATTTACAAATAGAGCACTTAGGACAGAGTCTGGACCATAATACAAATGGCCACAAATGGTGGCTATTTTATATTTTACATTGAAATAATAACAAGAAGAATTTTTTTTTTACTTTTATTGTCTAGATTAAAGAAATTAAGTAACCACATTAATGAATATACTATTTTATCTTTGTATTAAATAACTTAATGTGTACAAATTTGGTAGGCTATAACTTTTTGTATTGCTACTTTATTTTATTTCTTAAACTTTTATTTTAAAAGCATTGTAGAATTATAGCCAGGATAGTGACATTGATACAGCTGAGATACTAAGTTTCCCCATTACCACAGGATCCTTCATGTTGGCATTTTATACACACCCTACGTCCTTCTCCTCCTCCATCCTTAATACCTGGAAACTACTAATCTGTTCTTCATTGATATAATTTTGTAATTTTAAAAATACTATGTGAGTAGAATCACGTTATATAACCTTGGAAATTGGTAGAAATTATTTTTTTTATTAAGTATCTTTCTCTGGAGAGCCATCAATTTTTTAAATATCAATAATCTGCTCTTATTTATTAATAAGTAGAATGTCATGGTATATGTGTACTGCAGTTTGTCTAACCTTTCACTTGACATCTGGATTTATTTCCAGTTTTGGTTTATTACTAAAACAACAGTATATGTACAGGTTTATGTGTGAATTCACTTTTATTTCTCTGGTTTAAATAAACCAGCATGTAGTTGCTGGGTTGTATGGTAGTGGCTGCTGTTTTTTATTTTAGCTATTCTGATAGTTGTATTGTGATCTTCCATTGTGGTTTTAAGTTGTCATTATGTCATTATACAATACCTAATGATGTTCAACATATTTTTATGTACGTATTTACCATGTTATCCTCTTCAGTAAAATGTCTCATCATATTATTTGATTACCTTTTAATTGAATATTTTCAGTTAAGTTATATATATATATATATATATATATATATATATATATATATATTCTAAATATTAGTTCTTGGTCAGAGATGTTGTTTGCAAATATTTTTGCCCACTCTATAGATTGATTTCTAAGCCTATATATTATGCAGTTGCACAGGAATGAACAAAGTACTACTATAGGCCAGTGTAATGCCAGGCAGGTCCACAATGGATTCAGGCAGACAGTACAGAAACTGCAGAGCCAGAAATCAATGGGCCATTCCCATTTAAGAGAGTCTTACAATGGCAGATGGACAAGCAAATGGCAGGGTAAAATAGCTTCTCAGGCAAATGAACAGCTAAAAGACCCCTCACAGTGGCAGCCAGGCAATCCGCAATCTGCCACCCACTCTGAGGGCAAAAGCACCCATAGCCTTACATAGATTATACACACCTGGTGCTGTGACATGCTCATGTACTAATTAGTCAAAATGCTTGAAGCTGGTAAACCAGTGAGCAAGCCTAACACAGCTGTTAGGCTCTTAGGTATGAAAGTTCCCCCGGAGGAAACCCTGGGTACCTAACGATTGGTAAAACTGGAAAAACAAGGCCCTGGCTGGTTTGCTCAGTGTTAGAGTGTCCACTTAGCAGGTGCATGTCCTGGGTTCAATTCCCAGTCAGGGTACACAGGAGAAGCATCCATTTGCTTCTCCACCCCTCTTTCTCTAGCTTCTCACTCTCTTTTTCTTTCCTCTCTCTAAAATGAAAAAATAATATCTTAAGAAAAAACTGTGAAAACAAAGACCTCACCACAAGGTGACCTTTCCTCTCCTGGTACGTCACTGGTCATGGAGTTTTTGACCCCCAATCTTTCATATCATTGGTCATGTGTATCAAACACTCCTGTTACCTTTCCTCCCCTGACATGTCATTAGTCATGTGGTAGACCCCCTTAAAGGAGGAACAAAGGGGCCAGAGAATAGCTTCATATGACTTCCACACAGTCTCTTGCATGACCACTCCCTTAAGCATTATCCTCAGGACAGTGAAGTTCTACCCCACATCAAACAATATTAGGAATAAAGCCTCGGGTCTATTGACTATAGAGACATAGTACAGTGGTACCTTGAGAGATACAAGTTTAATTCGTTATGTAAATGAGCCCGAAAGTCAGTCAACTCATATTAAACTAATTTCTCCCATTTAAAATAACTGAAATAAACTTAATCCGTTCCAACCCTGTGAAACATCCCCTAACCATCCTAAATTATGAAAAAATATATGTTTTTAATTAAGAAACACACATGTATACTTTACCAATGCATAACAAAATACATGAAATAAAAAAAAAAGTGTTATTTAGTACTGTATTCTTACCTTGGAGACAGACAAGTGTAGCTAACGGAGGTGAATGGTGGAGGAGGAGGGTGGGAGGAAAGGATGCAGGCACTGTATACATGTAAACTAAAGCTACACTTTCTTAGCACTAAATGTAAACTAAAACTGCATTTTCTTTCCTTTAAACAAAACTAAAACTGTACTTTCTTTACATAAAATGAAACAACAAAAACCTAATTTTTAAAAAAAGGCACTATCTTAACTTTAAACTTAACCTAAGCTTAACATTACATATTTTTCATATAATCATCACGTGTTCTTGTTTTTTTGCTGCATTTTGGCACTTTCAATTGCAGAACTTTTGAATAAAAATCTATCCAAAGAGGTTTGCTTTTACCTGCCTTTTAAAATGTTACGAAAATATGACAAACAAGTGTCATTAAAAAGTGCTGAAGCATGACCAGTTGAAACTTTTTTCTGGGTGTTTCTTTTCAGTGAAACTTGAAAGCTTCTCCCACATTGCCAGCATGTCCTTAATTTCACTTATAGAGATCACTTCCTCCGACTCTACCTCCTCCTCACTACTAATTTCTTGCAGAAGTTCCATATGTCGCATCATCTGAAGCTCCTTCCACTCCTCAGTTGAGAGTTCCTCCTCAGTTCCTCAATGAACTGGTTCACATCACCCTCATCTACCTCCAAACCCATCGACTTTCCAAGGGACACAATCTCCTCCAATGCTTCTACTTTGGTCTCGGCATTTGGTTTGAATCCTTCGAAGTTCCTGTCTGTAATAACAACAGGCCATAACATTTTCCATGCCGAGTTCAAGGTTATTCTTGTAACCTCTTGCCATGCCAAGTCAATAATGTGTAAACATATTACATTGTTATAGTGATCTTTCCAAAACTCTCGAAGGGTTAGATTTGTATTCTCAGTCACCTCAAAGCAGCAGCAGAACAAGTGCTTTTTGTAAAGCTTTTTAAAGTTGGAAATGACCTGCTGATCCATAGGTTGCAAGCTGAAGTTGTGTTGTGTAGGAAGTAGAGGACTTTCACAAATTTGAACTCATTGAGAATGTCATCTTCAAGATCAGGTGGGTGAGCTGGAGCATTTTCAAAGATTAGTGATGCTTTCATTGGGGTTTTATTTTCTTGAAGATATTTCTTCACTGCAGGATCAAAGATGAGATTTAACCATTCAGCAAAAACTGCCACATAACCCATGCTGTAGCATTGGCATACCACATAACCTGCAGTTTTTTTTTTTAAGAATCCGTGAGTCTTAAAGGCTCGAGGATTTTCGGAATGATACACTAGCAGTCACTTTGCTTTACAGTCACCTCTAGCATTTGTTCACAATGCAAGATTCAGACGGTCCATCATGGGTTTATGGCCTGGCAGCTTTTTCTCCTCTGTGGTGATGAAAGTCCTCTGGGGCATTTTTTCCCAAAACTATCCTGTTTTGTCATAGCTGAACACTTGTTGGGAGATGTAGCCTTCCTTTGTGATAAGTGTAGAGCAACATGTGATGTACTTTTCAGCTGCCTGAACGTCAGCACTCGCAGCTTCACCATGCCTCACCACCGAGTGGATGCCAGATCTCTTCTTGAAGTTTTCAAACCAGCTGTGACTTGCCTTAAATGTATTTTTTGCTGCCTCTTTTTAGGTTGATGGTTCTTTTTTCTTCAAGTCGCCATAAATAATACGTGCCTTTTCGCATATTACAGTCTCTGTCACTGTATCTCCTGCCAGCTCTTTCTCTTTCACCCTCACCAGCAGAAGCTTCTCCATTTCTTCATGGATATTTGTCCTTAATTGGGACATAATTGTAGTCCCTTTTGCTGGATTTGTGCTTTTGATGGCATTCGTTTGTTTAAGGGTGGTACAAATTGTAGATGTATTACAGTCATACAGCCTTGCCAGTTCAATCACTCGTACACTACGCTCATGTTTTCCTATTATTTCTTGCTTTACTTCTATCAACATCATTCTCTTCTTCTTTTCACCACTGTCCTTTACACTCACTTTCTTCGGCCCCATCATAGACACAAAATAAATTAGTTAAAAAATGCAAAAATTATGCAAGAATGAGTACAGTGCACAAGATTCTACTTGATTCTGCAGGTAACACATAAGAAAGAACAAGATGCTGGTATTGTGCTTCTAATACTGGACCCATGCACCAATGCACAAGCTAGTGGCAGCTTCCCAAATCACAAAATGTATCTCATAATTTGCTTGAATCTAAACAAAAATATGGACAGAGTCACAGCCCATATCTTAAAAAAAATTGTATGTTCATCTGCTCATATCTCAGGTACCACTGTATTGGTCAAATGAAATAATATTTAGCTGAGCTTCAGCTGTTTGAGTTCTAGGCCCAGAAAAGCATCAAGGCCAGACAGAGTTGACATCATGACTGGCTGCAATGACAAATGACCCACCTGCCCTGGAAATGACCAATTAGTAGAGTCCATGACCCTGAAAGGACACACCAGAAACACTGATGATATTCCATTGAGATCCTCCCCTAAGATCCCTGCCTTTAAATAGGGCACAAAAATTCTCAGGAGTGAGGACTCAGTGCGCTCTCTCTCTCTCTCTCTCTCTCTCTCTCTCTCTCTCTGAAGAACACCTGAGAATGTTTCTAAAAAGAAAATCCTTTTCTTTGCCTATGCACATATATCCTTGGTTTCTTCCTCATAAGCTCCTAGGGTCCTTCTTTTGCCTCTAGAACTTGTTTCTTGAGCCTACACAACCCAACTGGCTCATTCCATCCACTGCTTAGGTCTTCTACCTCTGTGACCTTCTAAATAAACTTTTGTTTGTATTTGACTCTTGTGTCTAAATTCTTTCTTAGCCAGAACTCAAAGACTAATGTTGCTCAACCAGGTCTATTCACCAATAACTTTAATTTTGCTGCCAACACTTTTGCAGAGCAAAAACTTTAATTTGATGAAGTCCAATTTATCAATTTTTTATTTTATGTGTTTTGCCTTTGTTGTTGAATGGGACCAAAGTTTTACCACCTTTAGATGACCTCTTCGGTACTGATTTTAAGTTGGTTATTGGGAAACAAAAGATTCAGAAAAAAACCTTTTTCCCTCTACCACTTTCCTGCCTAAAAGATTCAGATACAAAAACTTGCTTCAGAAATAGAACCTTAATATAATCACCTTACCATTAGGCAGAAAGACTTGAAGCTTAAATTGAATACCCTGATAACCCACTGGTTTCTGGGTTGTCTAACCAAAATGTATCTGCTATTTCTGTTCTGCTTTTCCTCAGTTACCTGCAAATCAGTCATTTACACTTTTATTATTTATTTATTTAGTGAGAATGAGTGGGAGGGGAGAGAGACAGAAACATACAGACAGAAAAAGAGAGAGATGAGAAGCATCAACTAATAGTTGTGGCATCTTAGTTGCTCATTGATTGCTTTCTCATATGTGCCTTGAAAATTCAAACTCCCCAATAAGCAATCATTTCTTCCCTTTACATGGTTTCTACTGACACCACAAAGGAGAGTGGCATTATTAACCTTACATGGTGATGAGTGTTATGTCTTTACACTATGCTGAGAAAAAAGAAATAACTGTACATATTTTTTTTATTCCTTCAGTGAAATACAAATAAAAACCTTGAGCATTATATATAAAACAAGCTAAGAAAACTGAAAAGTTGCAGACGGGAATGACAAGGTGGTTAGTTCCCTGGTTTTCTTTTTGGCTAATATACTCCAGACTGGGGGTTAAGAAGCTGGTAACCTGAAAATACCAATAGATGCAGACAAAGTGTGTCATATATAAAATAAGGTGACCAGATGTCTTGCTTTTGGCGGGACTGTACCGATTTTTAACAATTTGTCCCATGTCCCGTGGCATGTTAAAAAGTCCCGATTTTTGGAAAGAATGTACAAAAAGCTAGGGAATAGTGGGAGAACGGGAAAGGAATATACAGTTTTTGGTTTTCGACAGGGAGACCCTGCCTAACCCGGAAGTGCCTGCACTGCCGCAAGAACTGGCTGCCTCGTGTGAGGCCCCGAAATAAAGACCTTGGGACCTGCGGGACGTACTTGCTGGGGCAGTGGCTGTCAAGTCCCCTAAGTACCCTTAGGCCCACTGGTGGTGCTGCCTTGCCTGCTCCCGCCTGCTCGTGCAGCTCTGGCATCTTTTCGGGACTGTGTAACCCGATCCCTCTGACTTACTCAAAATTTCCCATATAATAATATTTCCAAAAATGGTCTTTTTAATGAGGTATCATTATTAAAAAATAGATTGAAAAGGAAAAGATTAAATCTTGGGCATCAGCAAAAATCACAACAGAGAACAAGTGGTGAGAAATATTTTATCATTTTGAAACAAACCATGTTCCATACAATAATGCACTAAAAATTGTGGAATACGTGCTGTCTATACCAGGAACTAATGTTGCGACTGAACGTGTTCTTTCTATGGTAAACAAAGTGTGGACATCAGAAAAATCACAATTAAGTGTTGAGACTTTGAAAGCCATTTTATGTGAGAAATATAATTTAACAAATTCTTGCGAAAAATTTTATGACCTTTAAACAACGACAGCAATCTACTAAAAAAATTCACTCAAATAAAAAATATGCCAAAGATTAAAATAACACTATACATAATTTTTAATGTATTATATTTGTAAATTGTACTTATGTTGAAATTTAAAAATATATATTACAATACTATATTTGCATTCTATGAAAACTTTTTTGCTCCATATAGACCAAATTTTTAATCAAGACCCCCCCCTCCATCCCATCAATGGTGTCCTGTTTTACCAATTTTAAAATCTGGTCACCTTAATCTAAAACCTACTCTCCTTAGCCAAGGACCAGGAAAGAATTAACCTAGCTAGTAACATCAAAAACTTTTAGACAATCCTGCTCTACTCCACAAAAACATGCAAGATACAAAAAATAACAAACAAAATAAAGATGGCACCCATGGTACTAAATGCCAGCGGGGGACCTAGACTTTCATCCTCAGAAAGCTGGAAGGAGAATCATACAATCACCTCCGTGTTACCATTCCCTATCTTCTCAATTCTAACCTCTCCTGTGGTGCCAGTGAACATCACCATCTGTAAGAAGAGGTCCCTTTTTTTTCATACTGGAAAATAATTTCATTTTGAAAATTATATAAAATGCATTAATTAAATAGTATGTAAACTTATAAAATTTAAAACATGACTTCTAACCTTTCTGGAACATAAATTATAAGACCAAAAATGATGCATAACACTATTGGAATTTTTAGAAAGTATAGTAGCTCTTTAGGAAAAAAACAAAATTTTTTCTTCTAAATCAGACATTTATAATGTGCTTTTAGAGATAATATTATAATAATAACTTTACTTTGCAAAACAAAGTGGACTGAGAATTATTTAAGTAAATTTAGGAGAATCAAATATACATTTTGCTCCGCCCTGTTTTAACAAAAGTAATATTTTGATCAGAGTTACCTGATCTTTTGTTGTTGTATTTTCAACTTCCTTTTTACTTCTAAGAAACAAGAAATAAAAAGATGGAAAAAATTTTTGAAATAGTCTGCACATTTCTGATTGATCTCAAATTTTGTGAGCCAATGTGTTAGCTATCCATCTTTCTCCTAAGATCAGCACATGTCTAACTCATGACAGCTTTAATTTTCCTACTGTGAATTCAAAAATATACTTTTGAATGCTATTAATTTTTGTAAGACACATTCTTAGCAAGAAAGGAGGGTATTTTAAAATTAAATGACATTCATGGTCCAGCATAATGATGTCTTTCAAATATAATAATGTCTAATAGGAATATCTGTGCAAATGGACTGAAATTATTTGAACCATAGACGTAACACATATTCATTTGTATGTTCCTCCTCAGTTATAAACTTTTAATCATCTTAGTCAAAACATGTAAAAATTTTATGTGTGGCATAAAAATTGTACTTTTTAAACCAGAATATATTTTCTATTAATTTTAATGGGGTGATATTAATAAATCAGATACAAATGTTCAGAGAAAACATCTCCAGGTTATTTTGACATTTAATTATGTTACATACCCATAACCCAAAGTCAAATTGTCTTCTGTCACCTTTTATCTGGTTTCCTTTATGCCCTTCTCTTCCCCTGTCCTTGCCCCCTCTTCCCACCCCCCACCCTCGATAACCACCACACTCTTGTCCATATCTCTGAGTCTCATTTTTATGTCCCAACTATGTATACAATCATTCAGTTCTTAGTATTTTCTGATTTACTGATATTACTCCGTATAATGTTATCAAGGTCCATCCATGCTGTAAATGATCTGATGTCATCGTTTCTTATGGCTGAGTAGTATTCCATAGTATATATGTACAACTTCTTCTTTATCCAATCTTCTATTGAAGGGCTTTTTGGTTGTTTCCATGTCTTGGCCACTGTGAACAATGCTGCGATGAACATGGGGCTGCATGTGTCTTTACATTGCAATGTTTTTGAGTTTTGGGGGTATATACCCAGTAGAGGGATTGCTGGATCATATGGTAGTTCTATTTTTAATTTTTTGAGGTACCATCATACTTTCTTCCATAATGGTTGTACTACTTTACATTCCCACCAACAGTGGATGAGAGGTTTTTTTTCTTCCACAGCCTCTCCAACACTTGTTATTACCTGTCTTGTTAATAATAGCTAATCTAACAGGCATGAGGTGGTATCTCATTGTAGTTTTGATTTGCATTTCTCTAATAGCTACTGAAGATGAGCATCCTTTCATATATCTGTTGGCCATTTGTATTTCTTCCTGGGAGAAGTGTCTGTTCATGTCCTCTTCCCATTGTTTTATGGGATTGTTTGTTTGTTGTTAAGTTTTATGAGTTCTTTGTATATTTTGGATATTAGGCCCTTATCTGAGCTGTTGTTTAAAAATATCATCTCCCATTTAGTTGGCTGTCTGTTTTGTTGTCAATTTCTCTTGCTGTGCAAAAGCTTTTTAGTCTGATGTAGTCCCATTCATTTATCTTTGCCTTCACTCCCCTTGCCTTTGGAGTCAAATTCATAAAGTGCTCTTTATAACCAAGATTCATGAGTTTAGTACCTATGTTTCCTTCTATGTAATTTTATTGTTTCAGGTCTTATATTTAGATCTTTGATCCATTTTGAATTAATTTTAGTACAAGGGGACAAACTGTAGTCGAGTTTCATTCTTTTGCATGTGGCTTTCCAGTTTTCCCAGCACCATTTGTTGAAAAGGTTTTCTTTTCTCCATTGTGTGTTGTTGGCTCCTTTATCGAAAATTACTTGACCATATATATGTGTTTTATTTCTGGGCTTTCCATTCTGTTCCATTGGTCTGAGTGTCTATTTTTCTGCCAATAACATGCTGTTTTGATTGTCATGGCTCTATAATATAATTTGAAGTCAGGTATTGTAATGCCCCCAGCTTCGTTCTTTTTCCTTAGAATTGCTTTGGCTATTCAAGGTTTTTTATAGTCCCATATAAATCTGATGATTTTTTTTCCATTTCTTTAAAAAATGCCATTGGAATTTTTATAGGAATTGCATGTAATTTGTATATCGCTTTGGGTAATATAATTATTTTGACTATATTTATTCTTTCTATCCAGGAACAAGGAATATATTTCTATTTCATTGTATCTTCTTCGATTTCTCTTAACAATGCTTTATAGTTTTTATTATATAGGTCCTTTACATTATTTGTTATATTTATTCCTAGGTATTGTATTATTTTTTTGAAACCATGAAGGGGAATGTATTTTTGAGTTCATTTTCTGATGTTTTATTGTTGGCATATAAGAAGGCAATGGTTTTTTGTATATTAATTTTGTATCCTGCGACCTTACTATATTGGTTTATTGTTTCTAGTAATCTTTTTGTGGTGTTTTTGGAGTTTACAAGGTACAGGGTTATATCATCTACAAAAAGTGAGGCCTTTACTTCTTCTTTACCAATATGAATGCCTTTTATTTCTTTTTCTTGTCTGTTTTCACTGGCTATAACTTCCAATAGTAGGTTAAATAAGAGTGGAGACAGTGGTCAACCTTGTCTTGTTCCTGATTTAAGGGGATAAGTCCTCTGTTTTATGCCATTTAATATGATGTTAGCTGATGGTATATCATAAATGGCCTTTATTATGTTGAGATATTTTCCTTCTATATCCATTTTATTGAGTGTTTTAAACATAAAATTGTGTTGTATTTTATCGAATGCCTTTTCTGCATCTATTGATAGGATCATGTAGTTTTTGTTCTTTGTTTTGTTGATATAGTGTATTATGTTAACTGTTTAATGGATGTTGAACCATCCTTCTGATTCTGGAATGAATCCCACTTGATCATGATGTATTTTTTTAATGTATTGTTGTATTTGATTTGTTTGTATTTTGTTTAGTATTTTAGCATCTGTATTCATTAAAGATATTGGTCTGCAGTTTTCTTATTTTGTTTTGTTCTTGCCAGGTTTTCGGTATGAGGGTTATATTGGCCTCATTAAATGTGTTTGAAAGTATTGCTTCTTCTTTAATTTTTTTGTAAGACTTTGAATGGAATAGGAACCAAATCTTTGAATGTTTGATAGAATTCACTAGTATAGCTGTCTGACCCTGGACTTTTATTTTTAGGGAGGTTTTTGATAGTTGTTTCTATTTACTTCCTGCTTGTGGGTATGTTAGGCTTTCTGCTTTATCATGATTCAGTTTAGAAAGATTGTATTGTTCTAGAAATTTATCTATTTCTTCTAGATTGTTAAATTTGGTGACATATAGTTTTTTATAGTATTCTACAATAATTCTTTGTATATCTATGATATCTGTGGTGATTTCTCCTCTTTCATTTTGGATTTTGTATATTTGAGTTTTTTCTTGTTTTTCCTTAGAGAGTTTTGCCAAGGGTTTGTCAATTTTGTTGATCTTTTCAAATAATCAGCTCTTTGTTTTATTAATTTTTCTATAGATTTTTTGTTCTCTATTTTGTTTATTTCTGCTCTGATTTTTATTTTCTTTCTTCTGCTGGTTTTGGGTTGCCTTTGTTCTTTTTCTAATTCCTGAAGATATGAAGTTAAGTAGTTTACTTGGGCTCTTTCTTGTTTGTTCATATGGGCCTGTAGTGATATGAACTTTCCTCTTATTACTGCTTTTGCTGCATCCCTGAGATTCTGATATGTCATATTCTTATTTTTATTTGTCTGTATGTTACTTTTGATCTCTGCTTTTATTTTTTCTTTGACCCACTCCTTTTTTAAAAGTATGTTGCTTAGTTTCCACATTTTTGTGGGGTTGTTTACCTCTTTTTTGCAGTTAAATTCTAGTTTCAAGGCTTTATGATCAGAGACTATGCTTGGTATAATCTCAATCTTTCTGAATTTGTTGATGTTATATTTGTGGCCCAACATATGGCTCAACATATTCTTGAGAATGTTTCATGTACACTAAAGAAAAATGTATACTCTGGCACTTTGGGGTGAAATGTCCTGTAGGTATCTATCATATCTAATTGTTCTAGTGTTTCATTTAAGGCCAATATTTTTTTATTGATTTTCTTTTTGGATGAATGATCTAGAGCCTTCAGCGGTGTATTGAGGTCTCCAAAGATGATTGTATTTTTTTTCAGTTTTTGTTTTCAGATCTGTCAGTAACTGTCTTATATATTTTGGTGCTCTTTGGTTTGGTGCATATATATTAAGGAGTGTTATGTCTTCTTGATTCAGTGTCCCCTTAATCATTATGAAATGACTCTTTTAGTCTCTAATTATCTTTGCTGTCTTGTAGTCAGCATTGTTAGATATAAGTATTGCTACACCTGCTTTTTTATGTTGTTTGCTTGAAATATTGTTTTCTAGACTTTCACATTGAATTTGTTTTTATCCTTGTAGCTTAGATGTGTTTCTTGTAGGCAGCATACAGTTGGATTTTTTTAAAATCTGTTCTGCTACTATATGTCTTTTTATTCGTGAGTTTAATTTATTTACATTTAGTGTAAGTATTGACAATTGAGCGTTTCCTATTGCCATTTTATATATTGCTTTTTGTTAGTTTTGTATCTTGTTTGATTCTTCTCATTTGTTTTTCTATCATTTATTTTTGTTTGGTTGTAACCCATACTTCTTTCCTCTGTTACTACTTTTTTCAAGTCATGTGCTTCTGTGGTGAAAATCAGAATATTTTTATGTCATTTATTAGAAGATATTGATTTATTTTTCTTAAATCTCCAAAGTACTAACAATGACTAAATTAGTTAATAATATATGAAGTGGATCTTTATAAAGTTAAGATTTCTGCTTCTTTAATTTTTTTTAATTTATTTATTTTATAGAGGAGACACAGAGAGAGAGAGAGAGAGAAAGAGAGAGAGAGAGAGAGAGAGAGAGGCAGATCTGGAAGCATCAACTCCCATATGTGCCTTGACCAGACCAGTGCAGAGTTTTGAACTGGCGACCTCAGTGTTCCCAGGTCAACGCTTTATCCACTGCGCCACCACAGGTCAGGCTATTTCTGCTTCTTTAATGTTAAAATTATTTTTCCAGTTTATAAATAACCGATTTTAAAATATTATGGTTTTCAATCTAATTATTTTCTAGCATTGAATAAGCAAAACTAGATTCAGAAATGATAATGGTGTATTTTCTAAATATATATATATATATATATATATATATATATATATATATATATATATTATTGTGTTTTAATACATATTTTAAAAGAAATGTTTATAGAAATCAGTTTATATGTAAATAAAACTATATATTTTCAGAACACTAATACCACTTTTTCTATGAATTAACCATAGTGAAATAATAAAAGCCTTCATAAGTACACACATTATGAGCAACTTATCTCTAGTATATAAGGATTATCTGGAGAAAATATATATAAATGCATTTTGCTATATTTCTGATGTATAAGCCAACAATAAAATAGACAGGGCATTGATTTACAAATATTTTCAAGGCATTAATGCACTGAATTAATATTTTGCTGTTGTCATAAATACAAATTTAATAATGGTTATAATTTTTTTAAGACTCATACTTTACATAATGGCCAAGAAACTTTTAAATTCATTAGTCATTTGAGTGATAGAGAAGGCTAAAAGAGTACTTTACTTCAAGAAAGGCATGCATATTTTCATAATTAATAGTACTTATAATGATCAACTAAATTAAGCTTAAAAAATTTACCAAAATAAACTGTAATTTGCACACCTGCAGACACACATATACACACAACAAATACTTCAGGTTTAACTCTTTTTACCCCAAGAAATGTCAGTTTGTAATTTGAAATTAAAAAAATATATAGATAAACCCAGTTTACCTGTAATTATGTAATAGCTCTTTAAATGGTTTCTTACAATAGATACCCATGTTTGACTACAAATGCATATATGTTCCAGTTCACATGTATATAAAGTGGTTCTTTCATTTCAAAAATGTTTTGAAAATAAACAGAAAGTTGAATGCTCTAAGTCAAGTTTTCAGGGTAAGTTGTACACTATTTTCATTGTTTAGTTATTTACTCATTTATTTATTATTTAATAAATATTAATATAGTGCTATCTGTGTCCAGTACTATTCAAAGGCTGTACAATATGTTAGTTTATTTTAATTTTGCAATAACCCTGTGAGTTATCATAATTATCCCCACTTTCAAGATCAAGAAATTGAAAGAGAGTGGAAGTGAGTAACTTGTCCAAGATCACACAGTAATAATATGTGAGCTAGTGTTTAAAACTAAGTATTTTGTTTCCAGGGTTCATATTCATAACAACCACCCTATGCCACTTTAACAAAACAAATATCATGACTTTTTATGTTAAACATAAATAACATGTGTATGTACATAAATGAATTTTATTTAAGATCACAATAGTTCTGGATAGTGAAGGAACTGTCCTACCAAAAAAAAAAAAAATGTCTTACGGTTTTGTTTTGATTATTTGAATATTGTCAATCCTTTCTATCAGAGGCAAGGACTATATTTATCTGTACATATGACTATATGCTCAGTATATAATGAAATTATATAAGCAAGCAAACAAAGAAGATAACCGTTCAATAAATGAAGCTAATACTGTCTATAATGCATACCACACATAATACTTTTGAGATTGGATTGAGTATTTCTGTATTTTAAAGTATCAATTTAGGGCATTAAAAATGTTAAGTGTTCTAACAAAAACATTACTTCAAATGTTTAATTAATTTTTAAGGTAATAATAAGTTTGGAATGAAAGACTTAGTCATCCTTTATAAGAACTATATGTTCACATGTGCAACATCTTCTTAAAAGACAAGAGGGTGAAAGGACATGCATTTGTTACTGGAGGTGGAGTGGGTAGTATCTAATGAAAGAACATTATGAGCTAAATGTGTTCACTTCAGATATAATTAACCTTTTTGTGCCACTTGCATTATAAATGTGATGGAAATAATTATCCTGCCCTAATATATCTAAATATCTACTCAGGTTTTCTCTTCTAAATAACTAAAATTGGTGAGTAAGAATGACATTTACTTTAACTGTTCATTATTGAATTTTTTTCTGAGGTCTGTTAAATACAAACTGTTAAATGCTTGGTATTTTATGAGAGGTTTTGAACCTAATTATACCAAATGTCATCATTTTGTTTATTAAAAATTTTACAAAATTGTTCAGCACAAAAAGATGAATACACTGATTCTTATGATATTTACAATTATTACATTAACTAAAAATAATTTATAAGGCAAATTGGATTAACAATAAATTTAGTTTATATTTATAATCAATTTTAGTTACTATGGATAATGTGGAAATTTAGAATCCTATGGGAAGTACTTTTATGCACCATTTTGTAAGTTATCTTGTTGAAAGAGATGGTTATGATAAGTACTGTCTATTAAATTAAGAATGGACATACTGTCATGCATTTTCAGTTGAGTGTGATACATCTCAAATTAAACATGCAATGTAATGTGCTTCTTAAAATAGATGTTCTGGTACTTTAAATGTAAAATATAAAATAATTTTATATTGATATGCCTTTGTATTTATTTTAAGAGAGGGTTATATAAATATAAAGTTATTTTATATCTTAAAATTAACGTTAAAACATATTTTAAACATTTTTTAAAAATATGTTCTGTGTTAAATATTCATTTATTGTTATAATTTTGGGAAATAATTTGGTTTGACTTTAATGATAGAACTGTGTTAATGTACATACATGTATCTATATCAAATTATAAATTAATTATTTCTATGTTACAATTCATTTTTATCTATCTATCTACTCAGTTTACAAAATTTGCCCATTATTTATATAAGTATCTCCTCATGTGTAAGGCTTAAATTTAAAAATGTGTGCTGCATATTTTCGAACAAAAACTTTAGAATATAGTTCTATATGTTATTGTAAATACATGGAAAACAAAATTTATGAGGTAGATAAAAATAAAATGTATACCACAGTAAAGTAGAGATCTGCATCTCAGAAGTATATAATTGGTATGTTGCTGAAAATTAGAACAGTTGATTTGTAAACAAAAATTTAGGCATTAATCCTATATCCAGAGCATATTAAAAAAATTTATAAATATTGTAAAGAATGTTTAAGTATTTAAGTCTCTTGATATGTTTCCTAGCTAGCTCTGAGTTTCTTTACTTCCACCCTAAACAGTAAAAGATTCTAAATTAGTCTAAAATTGAATCAAACAAATAAAGTACAATTTGTGCTCTTCAAAAGGCAGAAGCATAAATTATATGGTGATATTACTGAGATAATATATTTTACAAATGAATAAATTCCCTCTACTTTATAAAAAATTTCTATATTTTGTTATACACACACACATATTAGACACTTTATGTCTAATATGAATGAGATTACATTCTGAATCTTACAGGGTTTAAGAAAATTTCTATTGGAAAGTCAGGTTTGTAAACCTGCCCAGGTTCAGCAATGCAGGACTGCCTTGCACTAAGAACCAGAGACCTGAAGGAGTGTGAGATGCTAGACACTGCTGGCTACAGGGAGCTGGTGACAAAGTGAGGGTCCTTGGGTTAAGATACAGCTCTGTTTCTATGATGGTGACATAACCCAAATTTTGGTATAAGTCAAACACTATCTAGCCTAAGTCACTTACCTATCCTAACACAGTTTTAAAATCATAATCTAGAATATAAAAACACAACTAAGCCACAGAAAAAGGACATCAATATACTGTACTGTATGATGTACTATAAAAACAGAAAAAAATGACAAAAAATGAGTGTAAAAAAATTTATTACCTTTATTCTTCTGGATGGCTAGCACACTGGAAGGGGCATTGCAAGGTGGGAGAGAGTGACCTATTGGAAGGAGGAAGCTGGAGAGGCAGGAAAACCTGCAGATGGTGATGGAGATACCGATTCAGGTGAATTAGGATCTCCTAGAACACATGCAGAAGATGCTGGAGATGATTCTACCTGTACTACAGGTGTTTCATTTTAAGAAGAAGCTGATGTAGAGGGTGCAGGATGTGTTGCAGGCCTCTCTAATTTCTTAAAGAATTGTTCTAGGATAGACCAGAGGTTGATGATTTCTTCTCCTCTAAAATCTGCCTACAGCATCCATAATAGCCCAAACACTCACTTCTCAATTCTTCTAAGTTTTTATGGTAGTGGGCATCATAAACTCAAAACATTGTATGTCAGGCCTGACCAGGCGGTGACACAGTGGATAGAGCGTCAGACTGGGATGCAAAAGACCCAGGTTCGAGACCCCGAGCTTGCCAGGTTGAGCGCAGGCCCATCTGGATTGAGCAAAAGCTCACCAGCTTGGACCCAAGGTCGCTGGATCCAGCAAGGGGTTGCTTGGTCTGCTGAAGACCCGTGGTCAAGGCACATGTGAGAAAGCAGTCAATGAACAACTAAGGTGTCGTAATGGCAATGAAAAACTAATGATTGATGCTTCTCACCTCTCTCTATTCCTGTCTGTCTGTCCCTATCT
This sequence comes from Rhynchonycteris naso, assembly GCA_037038555.1. Classification (NCBI taxonomy): domain Eukaryota; kingdom Metazoa; phylum Chordata; class Mammalia; order Chiroptera; family Emballonuridae; genus Rhynchonycteris; species Rhynchonycteris naso. The sequence goes on along the minus strand of CM072997.1, from coordinate 40,337,909 downwards.
ATCCCTCTGTCTGACTCTTTTTCTGTCCCTCTGTAAAAAAAACAACAAAACAATATATGTCAAGACTGTTGCAACCCAGGACCCCTGTACTAGCTTTTGTCAAATATGTGCCAGGCATGAGTATAAGATAGTTCTTCCTGGCTTACGAGGCTTTGGAAAATCTGCTCTGATTATAGTACTTCTTGAAGAAGTTTTGGTTGAAAAACATCATCTTGTAATACAGGAGTCGAGAATGTTTTTGGCTGAGAGAGCCATGAACATCACATATTTTAAAATGTAATTCCGTGAGAGCCATACAATATGTTTAACACTAAATACAAGTAAATACGTACACTTTATGTAAGACCAACACTTTTAAAGTACAATTAGTCTCGAATTCTTTTTAATAACATTGCTATGCTGTTGCTAACCAATGATGAATAAAGTACTTCTTATCATTAATGCGACTTCTGATGCTGCATGGTTTTGCTGATGGCTTTGTAGTTTTGTTGATACGTGGTGAGATTAAGCTTCATGCATGCATTGAGATTTCCATTTGTTAAATGTGATTGTAGGTTGGTCTTAACATTCTTTAAATGTGAGAAAGACTGCTCACATGCAAACATAGAGCAAAGCATTGTCAGTTCAGCAATACTCACATGCTACAGTGTGTGGTATGTGACGGGAAGTGCATTCTAACTTTTGACAATCAGCTGGTCCGTGGGTTGAAGTTTTTTCATTTCTTCCCACTTGTGTTTGCTCGCCAACTCTGCTTGCTGTCATGCAAGTCTTTCCAAATCTTCATTCAGTGACTTGAACTTACTCACCCACATGTCTGAGGCCTTCAGGTGAGCAGTTTGCAGCTCAAAAACTCTGAAAGAAACACTGGGGATGTAACTCAGGTCGGTGATGTCCACTGCAAACTTGTGTGGATGGTTGATGAACTTAAAAAGATGAGTACGCTCACAAAATTCTCCAAAGCACTCTTTGAATGACTGCAGGAGATTAGATGTGAAGCCGGCTAGCTGCTGGAGATCAAGATATTGAGCAGGGTCACCTGCTGTGCATGCATCTTTAAACTCTCCCATTTTTTCAAAGTGTAGTAAATGACCTGTTTCAATGTTGGCTATGAAGAGTTCCAACTTGTTTTCAAATGCAAACACTGCTTGTTGAAGAGATAACGCATTGCATTTTCACAATGAGCTGGTTCAGATGTCCTTTGATGTCCATGAAATAGTAGAACTTCAGGAGCCACTCAGTGTTAGCTAACTCAGGATGCTCAACGTTTTTCATTTCAAGAAAAGTCTGGATTTGGCTCAGACAAGCCACGAAATAGCTGAGTACCTTCTCTCTTGATAGCCAATGCACATTGCTGTGCAGAAGCAGACCAGAATAATTATTTTCAACTTCACCCAGCAGTGTTTTAAATTGGTGATCATTTAAAGCTTGGGCAATGTTGAGCAGACAAAACATATTATGCTCACTTTGTTAAAGAAGACGTTTCCCACATGCAAGTTTTAAGAGAGCTTTTCTCCACACCCTTGACTGATTGGATGATGTAGGGTGGTGCACTCTCATGAGGAATCCCATTGTGCCTCAGATGAGTGACTTTGTATTAGAGACTTCCTTGTTTGTAGATTAGATTAAGGATTTGGATTTCTACACCATAAAGTGGGGCAGACCGGGAGCTTACTCACTCGTCCTCGGTTCCTGGGATTAGTATTAGAGAAGAGAGCAGATTAAGGCCACGTGGAGGCCAGGAGAAGTAGCCAAGATGGCAGGGTGCTGAGGAAGAAACCAGTTTGTGCAGAGTTTGTGCAGGAGGAGATGGGGAACAGAGGTGAATAAGTCTGGTGAGATAGAAATCTTTTGATTCTAGGAAACTCGGATAAGTCAGTACCTTTGTGAGCACTGAATGAGTGGGTTTTGGAGCCCAGTGCGTGTTTTTGCTTGCCAGCTGGGTCCAAGCTAGAATTAAAGCTGATGGCTCACCAGTTCTTGGCTCCATTGTTTCATTACCGACTCTCCGAATCTAATGTGAGCCTGCATTGGTCAGGTGGCTGTAATGGTGGTGGCGACTACTGGCCTTACAAGCAACAATAAAGTTGACCACCCAAATGACCAGTGACATCACCTCACCAAGCTCCTTGCCACACATCTGAGCACAAAGCTCCTCCTGATGTAGGATGCAGTAAAAACTTAGGATGGGTCTTGTAAAGCCAGTAGCCGGGGTCAGGATCACAGCCACCTGACCCATGCAGGTTCGCATTAGATTCGAACAGTCGGTAATGACACACAGGAGCCAAGAACTGCTGAGCCATCAGCTTTAATTCTAGCTTGCCCCCGGCGGGCAAGCAAAAACACACACTGGGCTCCAAAACCCACACATTCAGTGCTCACAAAGCTACTGACTTATCCGAGTTTCCTAACATCAAAGCTTTCTAGCTCACCAGACTTATTCACCTCTGTTTTCCATCTCCTCCAGCACAAACTCTTCACAAACTGGCTTCTCCCTCAGCATTCTGCCATCTTGGCTGCTTCTCCTTTCCTCCATGTGGCCTTACTCTGCTCTACTCTCTAATACCTCAGGAACCAAGAGAGAGATCAAGCTACTGGTCTCTCCCACTTTATAGCATAGACTCAAAATCTTTAATCCAATTATACAAACAAGGAAGTCTCTGTATAATGGGATTCCTCAGGAGAGTGCATCACCCTACATCATCCAATCAGTCAAGGGTGTGGGGAAGAGCTTACTCTTAAACTAAGCCTTAGGCTATAACGACCTGGCCTGCCCACAGCCTGTTCCAGAACACACATTAATATCAACAAACTGCCATGTGGGCAGCGCAATCTTTAACAAAGTGAGCATAATATATTTTATCTGCCTAACAGGTCTCTTTTTATTTTTACGAAGAAGCAGCACTATGAATCCTCTTTTTCCCCACCATGCACGGAGAACCATCAGTATATACCGAAATAAGTTTATCCATCGGCAGATGTTTTCCTTTAACAAACTCAGTAAAAGACTTAAATAAATCCACCCTTCTTGTTGTCTCTTTGATAGGCAAAACAGCAAAACTTTCCTCACACAGTGTTTCACTGACAGCATACCTTGCAATCACACTGAGCTGGGATAAATGGCTGTTGGGCAGATAAAATATAATATGCTCACTTTGTTAAAGATGGCGCTACCCACATGGAAGCCGTCACCCAGGTGATATTATTTGCCCTTATGCTTGGGATGGGTGAGGGGGAAAGGCTGTAATGTAAGCAGGCCGGGTTGTTATGGCCTAAGGCTTAGTTTTAAGAGTAAGCTCTTCCCCACACCCTTGACTGATTGGATGATGTAGGGCGGTGCACTCTCCTGAGGAATCCCATTATACAGAGACTTCCTTGTTTGTATAATTGGATTAAAGGTTTTGATTCTATGGTATAAAGTGGGAGAGACCAGTAGCTTGATCTCTCTCTCTCGGTTCCTGGGTTCCTGAGATTAGCATTAGAGAAGAGAGCAGAGTAAGGCCACGTGAAGGTCAGGAGAAGCAACAGAGATGGCTGAATGCTGAGGAAGAAGCCAGTTTGTTAAGAGTTTGTGCTGGAGGAGATGCAAAACAGAGGTGAATAAGTCTGGTGAGCTGGAAAGCTTTGATGCTAGGAAACTCGGATAAGTCAGGAGCTTTGTGAGCACTGAATGTGTGGGTTTTGGAGCCCAGTATGTGTTTTTGCTTGCCCGCCGGGTGCAAGCTAGAATTAAAGCTGATAGCTCACCAGTTCTTGGCTCCTGTGTTTCATTACCGACTGTTCGAATCTAATGTGAACCTGCATGGGTCAGGCGGCTGTGATCCTGACCGCGACTACTGGCTTTACAATGGCTTACGTTTGTTGACTCATCCAAAGCGAGAGAAAAGAAAGGTGCTGCATTTATGTCCTTCACTTGTGTTGCCTCAATTTGATTTGCCATCTTGATGGTACTATCCTGAACAGTTCTTGCCGACAGAGGCATGTCTTTTATTTGTTTATCTTGTTTTTATCCGAAAAATCATCAAAAACTTCATTGGCAACATCAACCATGAATGTTTTGGCATACTCCCCATCTGTGAATGGCTTTATGTTTCTCACAATTGCTAGCCAAATTTCAGTCACCTTGTTGGGTCCAAACAAGGAGTTCCTACTGACTAGGTCGCACTCTGCACAGTAGTGCTTGACATGCTTTCTTCCTGCTGTCCCCCTCTGGATATTTTGATGCAAATGTAGTATGGTGTGTGTCGAAGTGCTGCTTTATATTTGACAGTTTCATCAATGCAATGTTATCATTGCATATTAGACACACCGGTTCTCTCCACAAAAGCAAATTTTTCTGTCCATTCCTCCTGAAAAATACAATACTCCTCATCTTTTTTCTTTTAGCCATCTTTGTCAAAAGGGTTTCTGCAATTAGCTAGCTGACTACTTTATTAAAAGGAAGGAAGTTTACTTCTTGACCTCACAATGAGCCGTGTACGTTACACATTGTCCAATAAAAATTGGGTGTTTTCCTGGAGGACAGCTGTGATTGGCTCCAGCCACCCGCAACCATGAACATGAGCGGTAAGAAATGAATGGATTGTAATACATGAGAATGTTTTATATTTTTAACGTTATTACTTTTTTTTTATTAAAGATTTGTCTGCAAGCCAGATGCAGACTTCAAAAGAGCCACATCTGGCTCACAAGCTGTAGGTTCCCGACCCCTGTTTTAATAGAAGATCCTCATAGAAAGAAAGCTGACATATATGCACAACAGTGTATGCTTCTCCTATGGTGCAACTATAGCAATGAGGGATGTACATGAAAAGTGGACAAGGCTTTGCATTTGTGTATTTTGTCACAGCACAGTCCATGTTTAATGATTTACAAGATTTCAGAGAACAGATTCTTTGAGTTAGAAACATTGATGATGTTCCTATATTCTGCTTTTTAGTAAGTGTGACTTGGGAGATGAAAGAGTTGTAGAAAAGGAACATGGTTAAGATCTAACAAGACAATGGAACAACCTTGCATTCTTAGAATCCTCTGAAGAATAAAAAGTAAATGTTAATGAGATATTTTATGACCCAGTGTGGCAAATTAACAGAAAAACTCCAGTGCCTGGAAAGGCCCTCAAAAAGTCATCATGTCAGCTTCTTAAAATATTAAATGAATGTAGCTCTGAGCCAGGTCTTAAGAACTGTTGTTCAATTCAACAGCAGCAGCATTTCAACTTTATTAAACCTACCAACATCTTTTTATTTCTTTTAAGACTTTACTTATTCCATTTTTTTTTTCAGAGAGGAGTGGGGGCGGAAAGAGAAAAAGAGAGAGAGAGAAAGAGGGAGAGAGAGAGAGAGTAGGGGGGAGGAGCAGGAAGCATCAACTCCCATATGAATCTTGACCAGGCAAGCCCTGGGTTTTGAACCTACGACTTCAGTGTTCCAGGTCAATGCTTTATCCCACTGCGCCACCACAGGTCAGGCTAAACATACCAACATCTTAAATGGATTTTGTGTGGTGGTCCTTTCAAGAGGAAAAGGAAAGCTACTTCATTTTTTTGCACAGTCTAATCACATTCCAGTATCAAAAGAGAGAGATTTACTTATATAATAGTCTTAGAGTATGCAGTTGGTAAAATGAGAGGCTACAATCCAGTATAACTGCTCAGAGACATTTTCACCCACCAATGTTGTATATGTGTGAAAATAGTGTTCTGTATACTTTAACATGCCCCATACATTGTACTGCAGGGTACAATGATGCAAGTTCTAAAAGCAACACTATTTTAACATAATTAAAGATAGCCCAAAGAGCTCCTATGTAGACTACTCCAGGTAATTTTGCTTCATTGACACTTGTAGCTTATTATAATGTTTTTAATGAAAATCAAAGTCATTACCATTGTAATGTACAAATAGTGCTTTTATTAACCCAGATATAAGGTTTTTAATTTTTAGAAAAGCTGTGGAGGCCCTGGCTGGTTGACTCAGCCGTAGAGCGCCGACCCTGCTTGTGGAAATACCAGGTTCGATTCCAGGTCAGGCCATATAGGAGAGGCAGCCTTCTGCTTCTCCACGCCTCCCTCTCCTCATCTGTCTCTCACTCTCACTCTTTCTCTCTCTCTCTGTCTCTCTCTCATCCCCTCCCATAGTCATTTCTCCAGTCGTCAGCCCAGATGGCTCGGAGGAGCCTCCACCTCAGGCATGATAAAATAGCTCCGTTGTGAACATGGCCCCAGATGGGCGGCATATCAGCCCTAGATGGAGTTGTGGGATGTATTCCGATTGGGCCGCAGGCAGCAGTCTGTCTCTGTATCTGCCCTCCTCTCACTTAAAAATAAACACACACATAAAAACTGTGGACACAATAATCTTTTCTTTAAAATAATATAGTCCTTTCAGTATAATGTCTTTGATTAAAGATGTCTTTAATATCTGTCAGGAAGAAAATGTTCAGAAATTTCAAATATTTTATTTAATGTTTCCTTTTATGTATACATAGAGAATTTTTATAGTTGTATGTAAACTGGGGGTCTACAACAAAAATGTATATTTTTAAACAATTTTTAAATGATTTAACACTATCTGTAAATTATTTTTGGGCTTCTGCAACTGTAAATCCTCACCTTGCTTGCTCATGAATAAGTGTATTTACAATATCAAATATATAGGTTTAGTATATTTGCTTCTCAGTGATTGTTTCACATGTGTAACATTTTGGTTGAGATGTTAAATGGATGTGTATGTGGAAAGTCATTTTAATCATTTGTCACAAGGCCTAAGATGCAATAACTATTGCCGTTTTCTTTCACAATACCTTGTTACTTTGCATGCATTAACATTTGTGATTAAAGATTGTGTGTCTATCCAACAGGGAACCACAGTTTTTAAAATGACCAACCCAATGTTAAAAGTACTTAGAGGTGGCCAAATATAAACTAAAAGCTTAATTAAAGTGATGCACTTTTGTATAACTTAACAGTTCAATCAATTTGGATTGCCAAGGTAAAATAAATAAATAAATAAATAAATAAATAAATAAATAAATAAATAAATAAATAAGTAAGTAAAATAATAAAGAAAAAAAATATCTGGTGAAGAATCTTTATATTACTACAATTGTGTTCCTTGAAAAAAACACGAGATAAACAAAAACATTCATGTCATTTAAGCCTATATTTGTATCATGGACATATGGATATATTCAGTTCTCTGGCAGGTTCTTGCTGTTATTGGCTCCTGAAAACCTTTAATAAAGGTGGTTATAAAATGTGTTTGAAAAGGCACTACTTATACCCCAGTCCTGTGTACTTTTATCAAGACTGACCTATACATGCTTTTGGCCCATATAAATGAGATGTTTCTCACAGTATGGTAAGATTTTTATGGACATTCTATTGTTATGTAAACTACCAACTTGTGGTTTGGGTTTCTTATGCAGAGCTTTCCCTTTGATATGATTACAGATCATATGTTCCATTTTTTTATAAACACAGGACATAACTACCCATTTCCAACCTTTTCTTCTAATCTTGGAAGTTCTTAATTTAAAACATAGGTAATAAAGAATGTTTTTGTAAATCAGAAAAATAATTATCTCATCATAAAATTTAGAAGTGAGTTAATCAAGTAGAAAAATACATCTTGAGTTTATTTTAGATATGAGGGTACAAATAGGTAAACCGTGAAAAATGAGCATCAACTGTACTTCAATGATCATTTGTTGTTATTGTAATTATATTTGTTTAAGGCAGTCATAAAAATAAAACTTAAATATTGTTGACTCATTTTATTTTAATCAACAAAGTTAATTGCATCTTCCATTAACTAAGTTATTAATTTTCTAATACTATATTGCTTTTAAGAGTATTTGAATCAACTTATCATGGGTCTTAAGAATAGAATTTATGTAAAATCCATCAATGATATAAGTCAATAATCACAAATCATTCAATAGTACATAGATTTACAGCCCTATTTTCAACCTAGACTTTAAGAATGTCTTAAATGGTGGCTTCTCTTTTATAAAATTGTACATTTATTGATGTTAAGCTTTTTACAAGTTAAAAGGTATTAATGTTTATTTTTTATTTGGATTTTAAGATTAATTGTTGTTTTATTTAAAATAATAAAAACAAAATAATACAGCTGGCTGATTGCTAAATACCTATTATGATGACATCAAGGTGAACATGGAATTAAAGGAGCATAATATGTTAATTTGTGATCCTTAAGGGACATCAGCCTATTGAAGCATTTTTGCTGTAAAATATCTGGGAATTACTGTAGCTATGAATATGAGAAGGAAATGAAGTCTAGAGTCAATTGTAGCTCTTTCATTGCACAGAAACAAAAAGTCTTATGGCACCTCAAAATATTACATCCCAAGATTGTTAAATACATTTGGTTTTACATGGTGATGAAACTTTGACTCCTTTAAATGTGGTGAATCTCATACATATAAAAACAATTACCTACTTAGAATAAGATTTAAAACAAATTTTAAAGACTTTTCACTTTGTTTAAATTTGTTTGTGATAGTGATTGGGGATGATCTCAAATAATAAAGTCAAAATTAAATATTTTTTCAATCTCTATAATTATTTGCTTATAAAATTACTATAATGTCCATGATTATTTTTCATGATTATGTGGGCCTATTGTGCATGATCACAAGTTTTATATTTTCTTATATATTCATCATTGTTAATTTTGATGTGTTATTATTTGACTTATTGACTTAGATAAATAATATGCTCTGAACTGTGGAGAATATAAAAGAAATAAAACCATGACTCCTTGTAAAAATGATAATTTTTTGTAAGAAAGTCTCATTTTGATATATGTATATATACTAATATTTGTATCTATTTATGCCAAAAACATAACCAATAGAATATTGCCAAAAAGATGTATAGAATACTTGTAACTTTCTGAAAAATAAAGTTATATACTATAGTTTAAAAATTAGATGATATGACATGGACCTATTTAAAAAAATTAAAGAATTTTAGAATGCATATACCTTTATTTCCCAAAGCAAAATAATGCAGATTTTAAATAATAATTTAAACTTAAACAAAAAGATAGAATATGCTACTTGCACAAAACATTGAACATTTAGAATCATAAATTAACTTTTAATTTCCAAAGTGTTAATTAATTTCTCGTGGTACCTATTATGTACCTCAAAAAAATCTGTATGTTCATTATTTGGTGATGATCATGGTCGTGATAAGGCTTACTGAAGTTACTACTCTATAATATCTTAATGACTTGGTAGAATAAGAATTAAAATAATACTTATTAACACATTGACACATTGTAAAGTGCCTAACTAATATCAAAGGATGCTACAAATGGTGAGCATCTGAATGGTACACATTAAACTTCCTCATGTTGATGCTTTCTTGCTTGATATTACTGAAAAACAGTTAAAGTCATGACATCTCCTTTATAACACTTTGCAAAACTAAACACAAACACATACTTTATTGGCATAATCTGTTATAATGAAGCACAAATAAATTAGAAATTTTAGCAATCTCAAATTTTGAAGGAAATGGCAATTACATTTTATATATCATCATGTAGTTTTGTATGTATGTTATATATATATGAACATGCTTTAATATAAAGTCTGTTTTTTAATAGGAATGATTATACTATTCATTACAATCCAGAAAAATTAAATATAGGAGGAGTTTTGAGATCTATACAAAAGTACTTTCTAACCTCCGGAGTGAAGAAAATATATATATATATATATATATATATATATATATATATATATATATATATATATATATATTTAGATTTCATGTATGTTTGACCAAATGTTGAACTTCATGTCTGTAATGTAATGAAATTATCTATTTTCCTGACCTAAAGTCCATAATCCCCTATATGTTCTATAGGCTTCTGAAAACAATGAACAAAAGGCACACATTAGGCGATTCCCCACATCGCCTCTTCTAATGTATGTATTTATTCAGTAGGGTGTATGTTTAAATTATATATACCTCTTCAATTCATATAATCATTCTCTTCTTTTCCTTTCTTTTCTCACATCCAACTTAACCCTAACTATAGCTCTAATGCCCTTGTTTCTTATAATAAACAAAAATAATCTTTGTCTTCTTACAAAAACCTTTATTATCTGGCTCTTGCAAACCACTCCGGATACATCACTGTGATGGTTCCCATTCCTGCACTATTAGCTTATTGTGCATTCTTAAATTTGTCTGCTCTCATTTAGGCATGTTATTGTTCACTGTCTTTGGACAAGCTTGCTTTATCTTCATCTACTAAATTCTTGTTTTTCCTTTCAGGCCTTATTGAAATACTTTTCTGGAAAGCCCTTGTTGAACATACATGCAAATTCAGTTTATACAATTTATATGCTCTCTTATCACTTATAATATAACTTAATAGGAGTATATTATTCTAAACATTAAATTTTAAATATATATCTTCTTTTTTATCTTGTATATTCCTTAAACCAGGTTAAGTATCTTATTTTATAGATACACCGTTACCTAAATTTTTATTTGTTTTTATTTAATAGTAGCTCGAATAAATAATATTTTGAATCAAAAGTAAAGGATTGTACCTTGGGGTAGAAACAGACAAATTGAATGAGATAGTTCAGTCAGTTTGCTGCAAACCACTGCCCTACTAGTAAACTAATTTCATAGAGATTAAAATCATACTATTGTTACGAAATGCTTGCTTGGCTGCCTGCCACAACAAAAGCCAGTATTTGTGAGACAAGTGCTAGTGAAAAAGAAAAAGGTTTATTCAAGAGCCAGGAGCCTGAGAAGAAGGGGCACTCTTGTCACAAAGTCCATCTTAAATCGCAGTGCGGGCTCAGGTTTTTATAGGAAACTGGTTGGCATTCAAGATGGGGAAGAATCTAGGAAAACAGTGAAGACGTACAGTTTCTCTTGAGAAAAAAAAAATTCTTATATTTATGGCTGGCTGGTCTTTCATGAGGCTAGCAAGTAACTCATAAACTGTAATACTGTTCTCTGAAACAGGTGCTTACAGATTCCTGCAGCCAGCTTGTTCTCTTGGCCATGTCCAAGAATCAAAACAAATCTGCAAACCTCTTAGCAGGGGAGGTAAGGAAAAGGGAGGCTGAGGTGCAGTCATATAGTACCTCCTTATGTTCATTTTTCTTGTTCCGATATTAACTCAATGTGTGTGTGTGGAAGGGGGAACAGGTTGTTCAACTGAAACAAAACTTGCCCAGAGGTGAAAGTATAGGGTATATAAACATTTTTGATTTGTTACAGTATATATAACTTTAATCACAAAATTGATAATATTGATTCATGTTTACAAGAGTGACAAATTGGACTTAACGTTTTACAAAAATTCTGATATAAGCTTACTCTGTTAGTACATTTTTATTTAGCTCTATTCTATGGCTAGTCAGACTAATATATTTATTCCCTGTTACATTATGTTTACACGATACTTCAAGATGCCAACTTTTCATATCAGTCTGTGTAGGCTGTACTGTGGTTACAGATAAACCGTAGAAGCCACCAACTTTTCTGATTTAGCACCATGGAAGATTATTTCTCGCTCTGGGCTTCTTCTCTGTCTCTGAGTCAGAGTCCAAGCTTCCTCCATTTTGATTCTATCAACTCCGTATTTCACTTCCCAGATCTTAGTGACAAGATTATTATTCAATTTTATACATGAAAAAATTCTGAAAGATTTTATAGATTGCTTTGACCACTCATTTGTAAGTGGAAACCCATGCAGTTTAGCTGAAATTCAAATACTTAACCACTATATTAGATGGCCACCCAAAATAATACATATTAAAGAGTTTTTCTTAGCACATGACAGCCTCTCAATACCTTTTGTTTCTTCCCATTTTATCTGCCAGACTGAAAGCCCCTTGAGTATAAATGTCTTTCTTGTTTTCTTTATTTTTTCAATACTTAGCACAAGAACTGGCAAATAGTAGTCAGTCAATACAATTAATTTGGACTGAAATTAATCTGTTCAATGAAGTTGTCATGGGAGAGCTACAAGATGCTAAATAAATAGAAGACATATAGTTTTTTTACTCTTTATTATGCATAGATTTCCTGACTTATTATAATACATTTTAAAATCATTAATTTATAGTGAAAGAGGATGAGTATTGCACATTTTATTCTAATTAATTTTAGTATATTTGTAAGCATAATGAATTCACTTGGTTTTAAATTGTTATGTATTTTTGTGATTGGTAAATTAGTCATTTAAATTAAGAAATTTTGACTAGCATAAAAATAAAAGGTCTAGGATCTGCTACTGATGACTTAAAAAGCATTGTAATTAAAAAAAGCATTGTAATTAAAAAACACCTTTAGGCTGAGAATTAAATTTACATGCAAACACATACACAAACAAACATAATGCTTGAGTGACTTATGGTCTATACTTAACCTAAAATGGCTTTATTCTGTCCAAAATTAATGGTCTCAGAAATTGCCAATCAGCTGAACTACATTACAGACAAAAAAAACCCCAGGAAACTACAGTATGTTTAATAATATAATATATGAAGTTTTAATATGCTGAATAATATAAAATTTAACTATATAACGCCTGCCATGTTTGTGTTGCATTGAAGAAAAAATGTTTCCAATTATATTTTTTGTTGTTGTTACTTTTGTTTCTCTGTGGTTTCTCAGAGCTCAATACTTGAACAGATTAAAAATTAAAACCTTGGCTTCGAAGTTATGTCTTAGACTCTAGATATTGTTTTCATCTGGAAACATGGGCAAACTAATAAATTTAATGTATAATCACTAAGTGGATTAATAAAATACTATATGTAAAATACAGCCAATATCCTCAGAAAATATTAATTAGTAAATAAAATAATTATTTTATTATTATGTGATAATAAATTATTCTTAACACCAATTGTTGTTTGGGTCATATTAGGTATTTATATTTAATCTTTTGCTTATGAAAACAATATAGTTAAGTTTTGTTTTTAAAAGAAACAATGAAACAAAGATGATGCTTTCTAATAAATCACCAATTCTATTTCTCACAATACCAGCCATAACTTTTTTGAAATTTCTTTTAACTTGAAACTTAATTGAAATGTTAGCTAGAAAACTGGAGGAGGAAACATGGGATTAATATGAGAGAAGGAACTATGGCACCTTACTGTACCTTCATTGCTACATATTCACATGCCATTTGCTTGATTTTTTTATGTCGTGGATAATATTAAAAGTTTATTATGAGCTATTATAATATTTTGTGCAAGATGATACATTCTTACATTATATAAAGTAGATACTTTAATAATAATTTGTATGAAATTATATATTCACTAACATGGATACTGTTTCATTAATGCTATTTTTAAATCTATTAGGCTTATATTCAACTTTTCCATTTAGGTCATTAGTATATCATATTCAAGTATGTTATACACACTAAGTCAGAATTTATTTTTCAAACAACAAATTTTTGGAAAATAATTAAAATTAGCAATAACAGTGAAAATATAGATATATTTTTGAAACTGAAAATTATATGTAAGATAATTAATCATATATTCATGTTATTAGTGAGTTAACTGAAGATACTTGTCTTCTATTTTATAACAAAAAAATTAACACTGTATCTTTAAACCATGGAGACTACATAAACAATTTATAAATTTTTGAGACATTGTGAAGGGTTTATAATATACACCCAAAACAGAAAGAAGGAAAGACCTTGAAATTGGAATTTACATTAGATTATATTTTAAATTGTTTTCTATTTTTAAATTTGAAATATAACAAAATACTTATTTTACAATGTATTTAAATGATGACTTAATTTGGTTGCCATGTACGCAGTTTTCTGTGTGAGAAAATATTTATAAAGAGATATTAGTTTTTCTAAGTTAAAATAAAACTTTTATCATAGGAAAAAACATTACAGAAGTATAAGCAAAATATTATTAGTCAATTCAGTTTTCAGGAAAAGAAAAATCTTTGAAGTTGATCAACTGTTATTGCAAGCAGTAAAATAATGTAATTTATACAATTATATCACTCAAATTCTGATTTCAAATTAAAATGTAAAAATTAGGAAGCAACTATGTAAACTATTCAATACTAATAAACTTTTTTTCCTAATGTAAAGTTTATTTGAAGGTATATAGTGCAGTTAGTTAATATACAGAGACTACATTTAGAACTATTAATAAAACTTTAAATTTTGGAGACCATGAGTATTATCTCCTTTTCAATATGTCATTATATAAACTTCCTATGCCTAATTGAAAAATAAATTACTTTAATATTAAACCTAACATAAGCTGGCTGCTGGATTGGGAGAAACACTAAAATTTAACTAGTGTAAAAAAAAAGAAAATAAAATTAGTTCTAAATCGATATTTCATCGAGGTGAATTCTTTTTAATTCCCTAAAAAGTTGCCTTTTGCAGATTTTGAATTCAGTAAGATTTTGGAGTCAAAGACTTCTTGCCAAAAAAAAAAAAAATCAGATATTCGTTTGGTTTTAGTAACAAAGTAAAGGAATCATATCTTCAACCTCAAAATATGAAACACTATTTAATGTTACACCTTTTTGAGATATGCAATAATAATGACACCAAGGCAATCCACTCATCCTAAAAAGACCAATAAATGCAACCACAGGACAGATAAAGACAGTTTCATGTGGAAAACATTTATTGATTTTCTAGGTTGGATCTGGGCCAGAAACAAGACACTAAAGACTAGCTAGGGGCAGCAAGTGTGATTTAATATATTCCTGGCAGAAAACACATAAGAGAATACTCAGATGCAATTACGAAAGATGTCATCTCTTATGAAAGTTGGCTGAATCTGTTTTTAAAGTAGCTGAGAACTTTGTTTTGTCATAAGATATGTTTCTGTTTGACATTGTCATAAAGAACAAGTAAATACTAAGTAAAAACTAAAGAATCGAAAATTAATCTTTTGTGGCCAAAAAGTTTCTGAAATTTGAAACATTATTCAAAATAATTATGTTTTCATTGAAGAAGACTTGAAAATGATTGTTAAAAACTTTTTTTTTTTCCTGAGAAATCAGTAACAGTCTTTTCATGAAAGACTTGGGCAATTTATTCCAAAATATACATGAAATTTTTCAAAATTCAATGTCAAGAACCTAATTAATCAAGTAATTGAACTCAAGTCCAAGTTTATCTATGCAGAGTAAAGGAAAGAATATACGTAAATTAAATCTGTATTTTTAGTTAAAAATTAAGTACTTTCACCATATTACTGAGTCTACAATTCTTGTCTGGAACACTTCATCTCTAAATTTTTTAAGGAAGAAATCTAGTCAATCAGAGACATGCTGGTAATTTGAGGTAATTTAAAAAATACCTCAAATCATTAAAGGCATAAAAATATAAAGAAATTTTCATAACAATATACAAATTTGTGAAGAGATTTCATGGAAACAAAAAGTTGAGTGATGGGTGAATTAAAAAAACTGTTGTACATCTACACAATGGAATACTACATGGCCATGAAATATAAGAAAATCTTACCTTTTGTAACAGCATGGATGGACCTGGAAATTATTATGCTAAGTGAAATAAGCCAGGCAGAGAAGGAAAAATATATGATCTCACTTATATGTGGAATCTAATGAACAAAGTGAATTGAGGAACAAAATAGAGGCAGAAGTGGGGTCACAGAGACCAGAGGGACAGCAGTCAGAGGGAAGGAGGATAAGAGAATGGGATCAGAGAAGGTGAAGGGATTAGTGAAATTATATATACATAACACAGAGATACAGATAACAGGATAGCAAATCCCAGAGGGAATGGAGTGGGAGTTAGGGGGAGGGGGACAAAGAAGATATAAAAATAGACACAGGGATGGGGGTGAAGGAGTTATATTCAGTGGGACAATTGAATCCATGCAAACACAATAAATTAAAATTAATAAAAAAAATGTTGAGTGAGTAGTCAATAGTAAATATATCAGAAAATTATGTTCAAAACTTTAGCTTTTATTACTCAAATTGTATAATGTTAATCAAAAATTGTACAGTGTTATAACAGACTTTCACATACTTTGTTAGAGTGGTAAAAATATGTCAATAAATTTTAAAAAAAGGTATAATCGCAACTAATTAAATAATAGTTACATGCAGTTTCTCAAAATGACAATGAAATCTAGTTAATTTTCAGAAGTTTACTGAGTATTTAACATGAAGGGATTTGCTATACATGATATTTATTATAAATTATATTAACATGTTTCATCTCAGGCTGCTGTAATAAAATTCCATAGATTAGATGGCTTAAATGATTGAAATTTATGTGTCCTTATTCTGGAAGCTGGACCTCTGAGATCCGGTGCCAACATAGAAGGATTCTGGTGAGAGTTCTCTTATTGTTTTGCACATGGCAGAGAGAGAGAAAGAGCAAGTTTTCTGGTACCTCTTGTGAGGACACAAATCCTGTCATTAGGGCCCCACAGCCAAAGGCTCTACTTCCAAACACATTCATGCCAGGGAGTAGTAGGGCTTTAATATATGAATTTGTAGAGAAAACATTCAATCCATAATGCTATAATTGTACCCTTTTGAGCAAATGGAATATGGAAAAAGGAATCATTTACCGAATCTATTCTTTGCTCAGTTGATAATAGGAGCATTGAAATAACCTACTAGTTCACATATATAGTATTTGCATTTCAGTTAATTTGTAATGTTGGAGAGGTCAATAAAAAGCAAGTACTGTTGGAATTTACTAAAAGGAAAAAGTGTCATTTGGTTTGTTTCACTATAAAACTAATTTTAGTATAAATTTACTTCATAGAATAACATAGTAGACACATTTGTCATCTTTTATAAAAAGAATTACCATTTTAAAACATCTTTATTATAGTGGAGAATAGAAGCATACTTTTATTAATGTTAACATTTTATTTAGTTAAAAATAATTTCACCAGCAAATCCTGTGAGCACATACCTATGACATGATAAAATTGTAACTGTAAGAGAGATTTCACTAGCTTTATTAGACCAGAAAATATTATAAATCTATTACATAACTAGCATTTTATTACCAGAAATTTAGATTTATGTTCTGCTAATTAGAAAGACATTTGTTTTCAACGTTTCCATAGCAAATGTTTTAACTTTAGAAGAATGCTGTTCAATAGAAAAGCAATAGGACCATGTATGTAAATTCAAGTTTTCTAATCACCCTATTTTTAAAAAGGCAGTAAAGGTGCCTTTTAAAACAAAGACAATTTTATTTAACAAAGACAATTTTAGTTTATAAGTACAGCACATTCCAAACAGACTAGCCATCTTTTAAATCCTCAATAGCTACATTTGACTATTGACTACTGTTTAAGAAAATACTGATCTAGACTTCTCATTTAAAGATATATACATATTAAAATATATATATTCTCATAGATTACAGGCTAGAGTGAAAATAAGCAAGTCTAACAACTTTGATAAATACAACATTCTTTCAGAGTTTATGATAAAAGAACTCAGGATAAAAATAACAAAATGCCAACTTTCATGGGAAATTTTTTTAAAAAATGCAAGTTCTAAAGAAAATGTAGAATTTAAAACTATCATTAAAAATACTGGAATGCTATGGTCATCTATTATTTTGTGCAACTACACACTAAACTACAATACGGTAATAGATCTTAAAAACTGTACCAAATGCTGTTATTGTCATTGTAAAGAGTGCGATAATTCAAGAGTCTCACTTAGCAGGTTCAGGCAGTTGAGCCTGTGGAAAGAATTTTGTTACATTACACTTAACACACTGACATGGATTCCTTAATGGCTGAACATACTCAAAATCTATTTAGCAAAGCAAAGCATAGCGAATTATGGTTAGTTTGGGTAATAGCTAGTGGTATTTGTCTGGGGATTGGATTAAGGGCGAGTAAATTGAGTATTTGTACAATATATGTTTTGGTCGTGAAAAGTGCTTACATTGTACCTGTGTAATTCTTTGTCTAATGTTGACAATAGTCTGTGGTATAATAACTGGGATTTTAAATGATGAAATGTGAAAGAATGTAATGTTTCAGCTCTTTTCACTGAGAGTTTATTTCTTCAAAAACTCTGTGGTTCTAAATATACTGTTGTATTATTTATTATATTTGCCATATTTTTTATATTATGTTTCTTAATTTATTGCAATAAATATAAATGGCTCTTAAACTGGCTTTCTAGCTCATGATGTTTTCCTTTTCTAGATTATTCCCCAACACAGAGACCATATACTATGTAATCCTTCTAAATAGCTATTAGTAATTAACTCAGATGTAAATAAGAGGTATCTTACTTACATGGTATCTTCTTTACATGGGCCAATCATATTTTATGTCAAAGTAAAAGATCTATCAAATATTTTTGACTAACAAACACAGAAAATAAAATGTCACTGAATCTTAGTTTCATTTCTGCAGGTTCTGGAAATAAGATTCATGTATTTCTACTGCTGAATCTATCACATCCTTAGCAATGATAATCCAGCTATTCTTTATGGTATGCTGATATGCCTGGAGCCTACCAATAACTTGCTTTATTAATTTATCTAGATAAAATATGTTTGTGTTATCTGTACCCAAAACAAATTTAACTCATAAACTGAAACCAGTTGTATTAACCAGAGTCATACAGTTTTGTTAAACCAGGTGCTTTAGGGTGGTGGAGAATGTCAGGATTACTAGAAATAAAAATAGAATTACAGGAAACAAGTGCATTTAGAATTATTTACTAAGTTTAGATAGGCAAAAGGCAGTGTGCCTTGCCTCCCATTTATAGAATGGGAGGCTTTTTATCAGTAAAGATATATCAATTCACCTTCAAAGATTAGGGGTATTCTAAAGAAACATGTTTTAGAAATAAGTACCATGGACTGAATTATATCTCCCCACTCCAAATTTATATGTTGAGGCTTTAACTCTCAATGGAAATATATTTATGAATAAACTTTTAGGAGAAAGTTAAGATTAAAGAAGCCTGATTGTGGGTTCCTAATACTATAGCATTGATGACCTTATAAGAAGAGAAAGAGAAAGAGATTTCTCCCTTTCTCCACACACAGGCACAGAGAAAGATCATGAAAACATACAGCAAAAAAACAGTCATCTACAAGCCAGGGAGAGAGCTATTGTCAGAAATTAAATCACACTAGCACCTTGGTCTCAGACTTTCTGCTCCTGAACTGTAAGAAAATTGTTATTATTATTTTAGGTAAGCCACCTAGTTTACAGTATTTCATTAAAGCAACCAAAGTGAACTGAGACATTGAGTGAGGTCAAAAGACTACAGAAAAAACAAAAGTAGTGTAATCACTGATTAAGGGAAACTACATTAACATGAAAAATGAATGAGAAGACTGATAAAAACTTTTCTTCATTAGAGATGACAACTCAAGGCTAAATAAAATGACCCCTTCCAAAAGAAAGATAGTGTAATGTTCTATCATAGCATATTTTTTTATTCCATTAATAAAGAGAATTATTGTGTATTTCTTTTGTGTGTTTCATGGTAAGATTAATGATTCTCAATATGTAAATCCCAAGGAAGATGCTAATGGATGTTAAAATTTTATAGACTTGTTTGCAGGCTTTGTTGATACTTGCCTAAATCAGGCTCCAAGGTAAAGACTGAATAAAGATGTTAACCAGTTACCTGTAAAAGTCTCTCTTGCTTCTTTATAAAATTAAATTTCACAGAATGCCCTTTCAATAATTAGTGAACAATATATCGAGAGGCCATAAATAAACAAAGATAGTCTTAATTTTGAACCGAAAAAGAAAAGTACTCTGGGCCAATTTCATGAAAAATTCTACAAAGCTAGAAAAATTTTAAATAAGAATATTATTCATAATGAATGGTAGAACACTTGCTGATTTTAACAGCAGATTATAGGAAAGAGAAATACTAGTAATGTGGAATGCAAATAGCTTAGAAAGATCTATAGTGGTATTCTTTGATAAGAAGCAAAATTTGTTTTTTTAAGAGTCATAATTTTGTCAATATAACATTAAAATGTATGTTGTCAAAATATTTAATTGTTATATAGCAATGTTTGTTAGGTAACATTTTCATTATCCTTTCATAAAATAAGTCTCAATTGTCCTTCTCTCACAATAATTTTTGTTACCCTACTTACTTTTTTATTTAAAGAGAGTAAGAGAAAGGGACAGACAAACACGAAGGGAGAGAGATAAGAAACATCAACAAATGCTTGCAACACTCTAGTTGTTCATTGAGCACTCTAATTGTTCTTGACAAGGGGGATCCAGCTGAGTCAGTAACCCCCTTCTCAAGGCAGCAACCCTGGGGTCGTATCTATGATCCCATGATCAAGTTGGTGACTTCATGCTCAGCTGGTGAGCCTGTGCTCAAGCCAATGATGTAGGGGTTTCAAACCTGGGTCCTCATCATTCCAGGTGAATCCTCTATCCACTGTGCCTGGTCAGGCTACTTACATTTTCAAAGCAAACCTAACATTTAAAAAAATTCTAACTTGAGTAATATATCAGGAGTTAGCACCTGCCATTATCATTTAAGACATAATATTGCTTAAGTCAATGCCAATTTTTATAATAAGAGAAAATAAAATCTACATGAAAGTTATAGAATTAATAAGCCTATGAGAATTATTTACAAAGGAAATAAATCCACTAGAAATGTTAAATGCATAATTTTAAAAAACATCTGAGATATGAAAGTTTTGGAGACAAGTATAAAAAATAATTAAGACTCAGAACAAAGGCCCCCATAAATTAAGAACCTAAAGGGATAAAAGTGTAACTAATAGATTACTCCATATGTACCATAATATTTTACACTAGAAAAAAAAAATTTACACTAGATTTATTTCATAAAAAGATAGTTTTTGACTATAATATGTTACTACAACTTTGTAGCAAAGATATGTTTCTTCTAAAATTTTTTTTATTTGTATGCAAATATAAATTTTAATTTTAGAATTAGGAACATCTTATCTGTTTAAATTTTGTAACTGGAGATATAACCATGCATTATAACATTTAGAAGCAGTATCATAAAGGAACTATAGTTTTTTGTAGTGTTTAAATGCAAAGGTGAAACAGATAACACCTTTCTTCATTACCATAAAATACAGAATCAAGTTTTATTTTAGAAATATATAAACAGCCTGACCAGGCAGTGGTTCAGTGGATAGAGTGTTGGACTGGGATGCAGAAAGCCTAGGTTAGAAGCCCCGTGGTTGCCAGCTTGAGAGCGGGCTCACAGCTTGAGCATGGGGTCGCTGGCTTGAGCATGGGATCATAGACATGACCTCATGGTTGCTAGCTTGAGTCCAGGGTTGCTGGCTTGACAAGGGGTCACTCACTCTTCTGTAGCCCAAGGCAAATATGAACAAATAATCAATGGACAACTAAGGAGACTAAGAAGTTGCAAGAAAGAATTGATGCTTCTCATCTCTCTCCCTTCCTATCTGTCTGTTCCTATCTGTCCCTTTCTCTGTCTCATTCTCTGTCGCTGTCACAAAAAAAAAGAAAGAAAGAAAGAAAAAAGAATATATATAAGCAAAGATTCCAAAATAGTT
Organism: Rhynchonycteris naso; assembly: GCA_037038555.1. Classification (NCBI taxonomy): domain Eukaryota; kingdom Metazoa; phylum Chordata; class Mammalia; order Chiroptera; family Emballonuridae; genus Rhynchonycteris; species Rhynchonycteris naso. The sequence continues at coordinate 40,316,319 of CM072997.1, read as the reverse complement.
TTTAGAAACTACAATTTAAAATACTCATTACTACTACACATTTTATGCAATAACTTTAAACTTAACTTTAATTTTTTACTTTTCTTTAAGAAAAAATAACAAATACTTCACCTTTTAATATTATTAACAATATAAGGTGGGGTAGTAGTAGGTTTATAGCTGTGAGAACATAAAACAGTTCATTCTTATTTATTAATTAGTATATTATTTTCTATACAAGTAACTGTAAACACACTTTTGCCACACCCTATCTGTTAGTAATCAAACTTATTGATGAATTCAAATGGGAACATACAATCAAAAAATACATTGCAGCGACTAAAACTAAAAACAGAAATTTCTATATCAAGTCAATTATTTTAAAAATGTTTTCTAAGTTTTTATTGTTTTTAACAGCTATTTGGCATTCTTTATTTCTAAAACTTACACTGGTGTTTGGTGGTAGAGTTATTGTATTAGAGTGTGGTGGTGGGCCAGTCAGTAGAATTATTTTAACCTGAATCTACAACTGATAATTTGTCTGAGTCACTTCTTCTTTTAGTTAGAGAAAATTTATGTACTTAATTTTTACCAACACTGTCTGAGGAAGAAATAAAAATAGAGGTAAAATTACACTGGCTCTTAAAGAATGAGTAATATGCCAGTACAAAAAGAAAGTAGACATTAAGGCAGGCAGGCATAGACACAGAAGCAAAGGCAAAAGAAAGGAATGTCCATGGTACATTCAGGATGACCATTAGTAATCAACCTCACCAACAGAAGGTGAACAAAAAATTAAATTGCAGAAGGTCTTGAAATACAAGGATAGCAACATTCACCTTTTTTGGGGGGGTGGGGGAAACTGTATTTATTTATTTATTTATATTTGCAGTTTTTAGTTTATTGGGATGACATAGGTCCCCAAACCATGCAGGTGTCTAGTATACAATTCAATTTAACACCATTTACATACCACATCATGCCTATCCCCCCCAAGCAAAGTATCTTTCTTCTCAGCTGTTTCTCCTTTGTCCTCTTTCCCCTACCACCATCCTTCCTTTTTCTCTGGCTGTTGCCATCCTGTTGTCTGTATCTATGTGTTATGTATATATTCTTTTTGGCTAATCCCTTCACCTTCTTTCATCTAGTCCATTTATCCATACTATGGGCACTGTGGAGTTATTTAAGTTGGGAAACAGAGCTAAGAAATTAAAGGGTTTAAATTTAACTTTTAAGAATTATGACAATTAGCTATTATTTTTACCTAGATTGTAATTGTCCAGTTCTGCCAACAATTGCCTGAATTGGATCAAAGAGAAATACTGTAGATGGTGTATGGGTTAATTTAAAAAAAAATTGCTTCAGTCCTTGTGTGAATAATCAAAAGCAAAGTAAAAGGAATTGTTACAGATGATTTGGAAAGGAGGAAGACTTTCTGGGAATGAGAGAATTGGGACATATTTGATAGAAATGTCACCATATCTAAAGAAAGAAAGAATAACAGTAGGTAGTTAAGAGAAATGCAAGATTCATTATAAAGATGGAAAAACAACGGAGAAATTCCTTGTCAAGGACAAAAAGTTTTTAACTTAAAAATTGTCAATGTTAGCCTGACCTGTGGTGGCGCAGTGGATAAAGCGTCGACCTGGGAACACTGAGGTCGCCGGTTCAAAACCCTACACTGGTCTGGTCAAGGCACATATGGGAGTTGATGCTTCCAGCTCCTCCCCCCTTTCTCTCATTCTCTCTCTCTCTCTCTCTCTCTCTCTCTCTCTCTCTCTCTCTTTCACTCTATGTCTCCTCTCTAAAATGAATAAATAAAAAGAAACTTAAAAAAAATTGTCAATGTTATATTTTATTCAATAATAATAATAATAATAAGTACAGAAACAAAACTCTAGACCTATTTTATAATATAGACTGAAGACTCTCTTTCTCCTGTATGATTTGATACTTATATATTAAATTGAAGGCTTGATTGATTTAAAACCCAAGGATGGTGAAGTCTTATAAAAGTGATTATAAGGCATCAATAATTTAAAGTTTGTGGATGTGGACTAGACAGAATAATTAATCACAGAAATTGTGTTTTTTTGTTGTGGTAGTGATTTAGAACTAATAATTTTTTTAATTGCAAAATATTGATATTGTTTCTAAGTGGTATGTATATATGAACATTTTATTTTTGTCTATGCTTCAATTTTTCATTAAAGTGCTGTTGAGAGAGTAGTTTTAATGTAGTAGTTGGTACCTAAAAATAACTTTTTAAAACTTTAATTTGTTAAGAAAACTAGGGGAATAATGTTTATTCTTCTTTATGCTCCTTTACCTTCAAGGGAATTTTAAGCCTGTTGTAGCTGAGTAAAACAGAATGAAAAATGAGAAGTCTGATGTGGATCAAATACATATTTTTTATTTTCATTCAACAAATAATATTGAAATTCAATTATATTACAGGCAATGATAAAATTAGATCAAAATAGAGAAATTGCTTTGCTATAATGGAGCTCACATTTTGAATAGAGATTGTCTACTCTTAACTTCCTCACAATCAATTCCTCCCAACACATTTTCATTTGTATAGACCCACAACTTTTAAATTCTTGACAGTGAATGCTCTGGTTATGTCTTATCACTAAATCAGATTAGATAGATATTCACCAATTTTTAAATGAAAGAAGTTATAGTTGTTATGTAATGTTTACTTTAAAATATGGATCTTTGAGGAAAGGTGACATGCTAACACTCCACAGGATTGCAGTTCTACAAATATAATAATTGGTATTTCTTTTCAGTATGTCTATATTTTGATCATCCTTTGTGAACAAATGCAGTCATTACATTTCACCTTTGTCTATAAGGAGTTTCCTTTAACATGAGTCCTGATAACATTTGGAAGGAGACTTTGAGAGAAGATATAAAATATGCTAAATAAAAAATAAACTTAACACAGCAAAACTATATACAGTATCTACAGAATTTTTTCTAGAAAAGTACTGAAAAAGTGTTTTTAACTTTAGTAACCAATATGTATAGTAATGTGAGTGATGTATATGTTCTATAGATTATTTTGATGTGAAACAAATATGTTATATATTATCAACATTGGATAAAAATAATATTTAAAATATGTGAATACAGGCTTACCTTTGTGAAAAATATACTTTTACTTTTTATTTTATTCTATATAAAAATGTAGAAAAACAATAATTTTAGTAACAAACACTACTCTTTTTCTTCTTTCTTGTCATGAAATTTAATATTTTTATTTAGAAATTAAATTTAATGAGGTGACACTGATCAACAGGATCACACAGATTTCAGATATACATCCCCATGGCAGGCACACAATGCAATGTACGGATTATTTTCTTCATCACGCAGAACAGTAAATTAGTTGACAACTAAAATTAATTATATAACAATAAATGATAAAGTCCTGAGGTCAATTTGGCATTTTTATTTGCCACACCTGCATAAACCTGGGAAGAAAAAGAGGCTTCACAGGAGATAAGTAATGAAAATAATGTTCCATATTGAAAACCTTCCACCATACAAATATTTACTAAGATATTTTCTACTGATAAGGAAGGAGCATTATAATCAAGGAGCGTTATAATACAAAATAAATTTCCACTCTCAAGTCTTCAGTTAATTAAATTAATGTTGAGTACTTCTTCCATTATTAACTACATTTTTCATTTTCATAAGCATAAGTAATTTTATAAGCAGAAACATTAATTCTTTTAAATCTTAATGAAAAGCTTACTTAAAAATGTGATTAGAATAAAAATTAACTAAGACATATTTTATTATATTTACATTATTTTTGTGTATAATTATTTTGAGATTTATATCTAGTCTTTCTTGCTTAGTAGATTTGAGCAGACAATGATCTATACTAATATTTCCCCTTAATTGAAAATTTTTGTGAAGTAATAGCTACTTGGAAGTTCTTGGAAGTTATCTAATATATTAATATTATGATTCAGTTCAATTAGCTTTACGTGTGTGTGTGTGTGTGTGTGTGTGTGTGTGCGTGAGTAAGTGTGTGTATCTCTAAATTAAAACATGCTGAGAATCTTTTTTTAATCTTTAGTTTTCAAACAGTCAAAATTCTTGTGAAGTAATATGATTGTTAGATAAAATTTCAGTGTGTCACTTTTTCTTCAATATTTTTTCTAATATTATATGTTTTGGACTGTGCCTCTGAGGAACATATATTTATTTTTATTGTTTATTATTTTTTTCTTTTTTTCTAGGTTAGAGGAGGGTAGAGAGATAGATGTGCCCCCAACTGGGATCCACCCAACAGCCCCTTCTGAGGCTGGTGCTCTGACTATCTGGGTCCACTCCTGCAATGGATTTATTTTTAGCATCTAAGGGGGAGGCTCCTCAGAACCACCTCAGTGCCCAGGCTGACATGCTTGACTCAATCGAGCCACGTCTGTGGGAAGGAAAGAGAGACTAATAACCTAATTTTAAAATTTGATTAAAGACTTGAACTAATAATCACTGAGCTACAGAAATGGCACAATTTTTATATGGGAAAAGAAAGGGAGTGTTTACATAGAGAACAAAATCATTTACTTATTTGAAAGGGTAACATTTTGTTTTCATTTACATAAACGTACTTTCAATATGCATTTGCCTTCCCAGCCCTCAATGCTTCTGTTAAAACTGTGGACTTAGAGAATGGCTTATGCACCGCCCTATTACTCCACCTGACATTGCTTTTGATCAAGGAATGCATTTTCAGTAAATAAAGTATAGCTCATGATCATGGAATTTACATTATTCACTATCATGTAATAAATTACCCCAAATTTATGGGTTTATAACAAGGCATATTGATTATATGACAGATATTCTGGAGATAAGAAATTAAGAAGCAGTTGGTAGTTTTTGTTCAAGGGATCTGATAAGTATCTTTATGTAGGATCTGCTTCCAAGCTCACTGACATCACTGTTGTCTAGAGGCTTCAGTCTTTTGTTATTTGAATCTCTCCATTGGGCTGCTCATAACATAGTTTCTCCGGGATTAAGTGACAGGTCAAGAGGAAGCCACAGATTTTTATAATTAAACTTCAAAAGTGAAATACCATCACTCACACCGTATTCTATTGTTTGCAAAGAACAACTCTGGCCTGGTACAACATAGGAGGAAAATACAGCATACATTGTATAATACCAGGAGTCAGGTTCATCAGGCACCATCTTGACAACTGGCTACCATACCAGTCTTACCTTGTTCATCCCATCTTGTAATAACTGGCATTTATGACAGAGATATGACATTTTGAAAGCTTAGTTATGGCTCCAGGTAAGTTAGCAATACGTTCTGGGACACAAATAAAGACTTCTGGAATGTCATATGTGTGCTATATCAATAGTTAGCATTCTGTGCTATTGCTTGCATTGACAGGATTAGTAGATCTTCTTGGGTGAAGGTTGAAAAATGGAATGCCTTATTTCATTATCACAACTCTTGATTCTTTTATTTACTAAAAAGATGCATAATTACTTAAGTGAGGGATTTCCACAGTAAATTAAGTACCCTGAAAGTTAAAAAAGAAAGATCTGAATAGAATCTTTGAAGCTACTAATATGGTCTTTTAAGATCGCCTTTATCTCACTTAATTTATTCTCTAAAATACTTCCAAACAGTGAATGCAATAACAACCTTAATTTCCATGAGCAATTCAATATAAAATGTATGTTTCACATTAATTATTAAAATATGAGCAATTAGAATTTAGGTGATGTTATTAGTTTAAGCCTTTTTCATAGAATGCCAAAACACTGTTTTCTTACACTATACTTTGTAGTTTAAATATTTTAATATTTGAAACAAGGCACATGTTACTATTAGTAATAAATATCTTGAACAAACTTTTATTTTTAAATTTGTAATTTTTTTAACTCTAAATGGGTCACATTTTTTATAAAAACTAGGAGATAAATATAGGGCCTTTTTAGAAACAATGGGGGTTTGTAAAAAAAAATACTGCATATACTGCTGACTTTACTTTTCAACATTGTTTTTATACAGGTATGCAAAATTATTAATTGTTCTTTATTTTAAAATTTGCATTAATTATTTCTGTAAAATTATAGGAATGATTCATAGGCCATTTTTAACTATGTGACCAAATTTGGCCTATTTTTTCCTTGGCATTTTAATATTTATTTTGTTGCATGAACTGAGAAAAATGTCCTCACTTATTAAAATCATTTTAAATGCTTATATTTCAAAGTAACAGTTTTAGTAAAACAATTACATGAAAGTATATTTTATCATGCTCATCTGAGTAAAGGTTTTATATATGTTTTGTTATTTAAATTACATAATCTATCATTTTGCAAAATTACATAAAATTACTAAAGTATATGTTACCTAAAATACAGAGCAACAAATCTTACAGAAATCTCTTATAAAGGGAGTGATTATCTTTCCTCCATAGAGAGCAAAATGGAGAAATAAAGAAAAAATATCTTAGAACAAATTAAACTGTAACAGTATTAATAATAACAAAATCAAGTTATATTATGTATTCCTTGTTATTTCCAGGCACTCTCTTTATTCATATTTATGTAACAAAGCAATTGTAAGTTGTAGATCTTATTATTTTTTAACTTATTATTATTTCTTTAATTCTTCATTATACTGATAAGGTAATTAAGAACTTCAAAAGTTTATAAATGTTTTCTGAAGTGTGGTGGCACAGTGGATAAAACATTGACCTAAAATGTTCACCCCAAAACATTCCCCCCTGACTCCTTGGAATCAAATGATTCCTTGACTACTAGCTTCTGAACAGCACTGATTTGTTTTTTGTTCATCTAGTTTTGCCTTTACAACAATACCATGTAAATGAAATCAAAGATTAAGCTCTCTTTTGTGTTTGGTTTCATTGACAGCATATACTGTTTAGATTCATCCATGTCATATATGTCAGTACTTTATTTTTATTGCTGAGTAATTTTTTATTGTATGAATAAACCAAAATATGTTAATCTATTTATAAAATAAAGGCATGTTGGTCCAATTTTTAGATTTAACTTAAGAAATATATAAACATCGGTCTACATGTTTGTTATTTTTTTTTTTAATGAGCATAGTTACTCATTTCCCTTCATAGTTACCTAGGAGTGGGGTTGCTGAGACAGATGATGACGGTTTGACCCCGTTAGAAACTGCAACATTCTTTTCCAAAGTGTAGAAGTTTCCATTCCTACCAGAAACATATATCCCTACAATCCTTGCTAACATTATTTACTGTCTGTCTTTATTTCCCCCAATGATTTAAGAAAGAGAGAGAGAGACAAAGAGAGGTATCAACTCATTGCTCCACTTAGTTGTGCACTCATTGGTTGCTTCTTGTGTGTGCTCTGACTGGGGATCAAACCTTCAACCTCAGAGCATCTGATGATGCTCTATCTATGGAGCCAGTAGGCCAGGGTCCATGTTATGGTTAAATTTACCTAATTTAATGTGCATAATAACAAATCTTCTTTAAAGTTTATTCGAATTCTTTGTTCACTTTTATGGAAGGAAAGTTTAAGTTGTTTCTTATTATTGAACTGTAAGAGTTATTTATATATTCTGAATAAGACACACTATATAATATATGTTTTTGTCAATTATTTCCCTCACAGCCAGTAGTATGATAGCTTAACAACAATGTTTTTGAAAAATATTTTTTGTTAGATGCATTTTACCATTGTAGATAGTGGGGTTTCTTGATGTTTGTAAATAAAGCCAGTAGACAGGGTCAGGATCACAGCAGCCTAACCCACACAGGTTTGCATTAGATTCGAACAGTCAGTAATGAAACAACAGAGCCAAAAACTGGTGAGCCATCAGCTTTAATTCTATCTTGCACCCGGTGGGCAAGCAAAAACACATACTGGGCTCCAAAACCCACACATTCAGTGCTCACAAAGCTACTGACTTATCCGAGTTTCCTAGAATCAAAGCTTTCTAGCTCACCAGACTTATTCACCTCAGTTTCCCATCTCCTCCTGAGCAAATTCTGCTCAAACTGCCTTCTTCCTCAGCACTCTGCCATCTTGGTTGCTTCTCCTCTCCATGTGGCCTTAATCTGCTCTCCACTCTAATACTAACCTCAGGAACCAAGAGAGAGCTCAAGCTACTGGTCTCTCCCACTTTATATAGTAGAATCAAAACCTTTAATCCAATTATACAAACAAGGAAGTCTCTGTATAATGGGATTCCTCAGGAGAATGCACCACCCTACATCATCCAATCAGTCAAGGGTGTGGAGAAGAACTTACTCTTAAAACCAAGCCTTAGGCCATAATGACCTGGCCTGCTTACATTATAGCATTTCCCCCAAACCCATCCCAACCATAGGGCAAATAATATCACCTGGGTGACGAGCTTCCATGTGGGCAGCACCATCTTTAACAAAGTGAGCATATTGTATTTTATCTGCCCAACAATGTTCTATCAATGAAAACTTTAGTTATGTAGTTGTAATGCCAGTGGCCAAAGCCACTATCACAGCCACCTGACCTGTGCAGGTTCACATTAGATTCAGACAGTCGGTAATGAAACAACAGAGCCAAGAACTGGTGACCCATCAGATTTATTCCTAACTTGCACCCGGTGGCCAAACAGAAATACACACTGGGATCCAAAACCCACTCACTCAGTGCTCACAAAGCTACTGACTTATCCAGGTTTCCTAGCATCAAAGGTTTCTAGCTCACCAGACTTATTCACCTCTGTTTCCCATCTCCTTTTCTCTGCACAAACTGGCCTCTTCCTCAGCACTCCGCCATCTTGGCTGCTTCTCTTGGCCTCCTCCAAGTGTCCTTAATCTGCTCTTCACTCTAATGCTAATCTCAGGAACAGAGAGAAAGCAAGCTCCCAATCTTCCACACTTTATAGTGTAGAAATCTAAAACTTTAATCCAATCTACAAACAAGGAAGTTTCTGATACAAAGTCACTTATCTGTGGAATAATGGGATTATTCCTCGTGAGAGTGCACCACCCTCCACATCATCCAATCGGCCAAGGGTGTGGGGAAAAGCTTACTCTTAAAACTAAGTCTTAGGCTAGACCGACCAGGCCTGCCCACAGCCTGTCCCCCATTACACATTAATATCAACAAACTTCCATGTGGGCAGCACCATCTTTAACAAAATGAGCATAATATATTTTATCTACCCAACAATAGTTTATTAATATTATACTTTTTTCACTGAACAAGTGTTGGGCAGATAAAATATATTATGCTCACTTTGTTAAAGATGGAGCTGCCCACATGGAAGTTTGTTGATATTAATGTGTGTTCTGGAACAGGCTGTGGGCAGGCCGGGTCGTCATAGCCTAAGGCTTAGTTTAAGAGTAAGCTCTTCTCCACACCCTTGACTGATTGGATGATGTAGGGTGGTGATGTAGGGAGGTTCCTTGTTTGTATAATTGGATTAAAGGTTTTGAGTCTGCTATAAAGTGGAAGAGAACAGTAGCTTGATCTCTCTCTTGGTTCCTGAGTTCCTGAGGTTAGTATTAGAGAGCAGAGCAGATTAAGGCCATGTGGAGGAGAAGTAGCCAAGATGGCAGAGTGCTGAGGAAGAAGCCAGTTTGTTAAGAGTTTGTGCAGGAGGAGATGGGAAACAGAGGTGAATAAGTCTGGTGAGCTAGAAACCTTTGATTCTAGGAAACTCGGATAAGTCAGTAGCTTTGTGAGCACTGAATGTGTGGGTTTTGGAGCCCAGTGTGTGTTTTTGCTTGCCCGCCGGGTGCAAGCTAGAATTAAAGCTGATGGCTCACCAGTTCTTGGCTCCTGTGTTTCATTGCCATCTGTTCGAATCTAATGCGAACCTGCATGGGTCAGGCTGCTGTGATGGTGGCCCCGGCTACTGGCTTTACAACAAGTAATATGATTTTGTTTTTTCTAGAACTTTTTTTAATATGATGTATTTATAACCTTGGGATATATCAATGTACACATTTTCTTTTCTTTTGTTCGTAGTTCATTTAGCTTTATATATTTAGTTTTCAACAACTTTGAACAATTTTTTACTTTTTTTCAAGTGTAATTTTCCTGTTTCTTACTTATCTGTGGAACACCATCTATATATATTTTAAACAAAGGCCACTGATGTCACATATTGTTTTTCAATATTTTTTTTCTGTGTTTTATTTCATTATGTTTCTATTTCTTTATCTTCAAATATGTTTATCTTGTTTTCTACACTATTTAATCTGCTGTTTTAGATATTGGATTTTTATCTCTGGATCAATCATTTGCATTCTATTAAAACCTTTTTTTTTTTTTTTTACTTTAGGCTACTCATGTTCTCCTCTACTTGAATATGTACCACATATTTATAGTATAATAGCTATTTTCACATTCTTGGCTTTGGTGAGTTTTCTCTCATTTGGTTAAGAACATTGTCCAGAAACAACAAGGTTGTTGTTTAGATCCACAGTCAAGGCACACATAGGAAGCAATCAATGAATACATGACTGAGTGGAACAACAAATGAATACTTCTCTTTCCTCTCCGCCTCTCTTCCTTCCTCTCTCCGTGTCTCTAAAAATCAATCAATCAATAAAACTTTGGTAGATAGATTAGTCTGAAACATCATCTCAGCATAAAATTTGCTGGTTCAATTCCCTAGTCAGGGCTCATCCAGTAACAGCTTGATGTTCCTGTCTCTCTTGTTCTGAATGCGTAAAAAAAAAAAAATATTGTCTGGTTGTTTCATCATTTCTGGAACTGTTTCTATTAACTGAGTTTTGTCCTGGCTATTAGTAATATATTCCTGCTTTATTGCATGCCTGGTAATTTGGGTTTGGATAACAAATATTGTGAATTTTATATTTTAGTTGCTAGATTTTCTATTCCTTAAATAATATTGGATTTTTTATTTGCTTGCAGTTAAGTTACCCAGAATAAGTGAAAGAATAATAAGCAGTTTCCACTCTTGGGATCTTAGAAGTCTACCAAATTAGTTATGTGCTGTATTATAATGCATTTCCATTCTTGCAGAAATATTTCCCAAACTGGCTGGAGATTTTAGATTGTTCTTTCTATTCCTTTACAGATGCTCTTTCGGCAGACTGGAGTAGTTTCATTTCACACATACACAAAACAATAGTGATGAGACTACTCTGCAGATTGCTGGAGACCTCTTTCCAGACAGCCTCTTCCTCTTTGGTCCTCACAAACATTAGTTCTCCCTTGCTGTTTGACTTTGACTTCTCAACCTAAAAAGTCCTCCAAATTATGTTTGTGTTTCCAGCCTTTTCTGTGTCTCACAAATAGCTTCTCAATTGGCTTTTGCAATTTTAGGGCTCATCTGGTTTGTTTACTTGTTTTAGGAAGCACAGTTCTAAACTGTTTTTGTGTAGAACTAAAAGCTGTGACTTCAGGTTTTATCTAGTTTTCTAGTTGTTTAAGACAGAGAAAATCTAGTTCTGTTATTACATCTTGGGCAGAATTAGAAGGCTCCATAATTTATTTTTAAGTGAGGTTGAAAGGAAGATGAACCATCTTCCGAGAAATTCCACAACAGGACATCTAGAGATATGTCTTAGTAATGTTACCAATTGATTAATATGTGACCTAAGTAACAGAATTTTATATTAAAATATTTATTAGTGTCTGCAGTATTAAATTCCTGATGATGATATAATTTTTAGTCTATGCAAGTTCTTATTTGTGTATTCCTAAATTAGTTGTTACTTTCAAAAATATTAAAAGTGTTCAGATAAATATTAAATGTTTTATATATTAATAATTTATAAATATATTTTTATATTAGCATTGCATGATGAAAATACAATCTATTTGTTATAAATCTTTGAGTGATATATGACTGTAACCTAAAATTATCTATAGGCTTAATCATGTCAACATGGTCTCAACCATTCTTTCTCTCTTTTTTGATTTTCTCTCTTTTAACTTCATTCTCAAAATACTTTCCCAAGAATGCCTAAATAATTGCTAAGGAGTCTTAGTCCCTGAAGCACTGGAAAAACCAGTCCTAAGTAAAATCAATGGTCCTTAGGAAAATTCTAAAGTTTACTTTTATTACATTATCAACTTCTAGTCACCGTAGACAAGTGCTCTAATTTTCTAGACCACGGTTATGTTTTTATCTATAAAGATTAGAGTGGGGTCAGCCTCACTTAAACCATATAGAATGAGTGAAGAAAGTGTCAATATAGTAAATAAAATAATATTTTAATTAAAAATCAGAATTCTATTTGATGAAGTGGGAACTTATCAGAACAGACAAAAATTCACCAAATATTAGCTAAACTCATTTAAATATAGATAGCTCCTTTTATAGCATGGATAATCTTAAATTGTGTTCTAACATCTGCCCAGATGATGTAATATCAACAGTAATGAATTGTATGTAAGGTTATTTACAATCTGGTCTTAACTCTCTTTCTACTTCTCTGCTATCACTCTTAAAAAATTGTTCTTCTTAAATATATTCTTACTGTATTCTACAGCTACATCCTATTTAACTCTAAGGTTTCAGAAACAACTGACTAGCAAGAAAGATCCTAAATGATTGGCCATTAATCTATATAGAAAGAGTTTAGTAAACAGGTGACTTATATGACAGGAATTCTTACTATTATAGTTCTATGGACTTTTTTAGAATCATTTGTATGACTATATCAAGTGCTCTAAAAAATATGTTTTATATGCTTTTAAAAAATCAACGTGAGTTCAGGGATAGATCATTTGTATCTATCATACTGTAAGGTGGTGGAAGGGAGGGGCAGAATGGAAAAAATCAACCAGAACATTTTAGCAGGAGAAATACCAGATTTAGAAACATAGAGGTGTAAGAGAAGTCATTGTTCTGGTAGTTAGTACTTTAGAATGTTTAATGTTGGACATCTTGAAGGAGGCAAAACTAGAGAACAAAAACAAAACTTTTAAAGACATTGCATTCAGTCTTTATTCTTTAGACGTGAATGCCATTGAAATGTACATATTCTATTAACAATACTTTTACAATATGCTCAACCATAGGAAAATATTCATACTATTATGCCTATCTAAAAAGAGTGAAAATAATATAAATAAAAGTTTTATAACTTTTAACTGTAGGTATTATTTCTAAAATATAGATCTTCATCAATAACTTAGAAAAGCAGCCTCTGCACATGAAAATTGAGGAAACATATCCAACATATAGATATAAACACATTATTTTTTTATAATTATAGCTAGTTTTCATTTAAGCCTAGCAATTAACTCAATTGACATTCAAGCACACTTGACTTTTGTAGATTATATCTCATAATAATTCTAGATGCACCCTTTGAAAAGTCAAGTGTGTGCTGATTGTATTTAGGAAAGCCAGTCAAATGTTTATGACTGAGAGGTTGATATACTAAGAAAATGATGAACTATTTAAAATTTTAACCTATGCTTTGCCTATATTTTGGTTATTAAGTAAATTTAAGCACTCATGATTTAGAATCACATTGAAAATGTGATATATCATAAACCAAAATAATTCATTATCTAAGACTTTAGTAGAAATTGAGATTCAGATTTATCTCTAAAAGGTTTAGAAGAAACACATGTAATGAAAGAACTATTCTTATAAAAGTATAAGATAAGACAGAGTTATGTTCCTGGTTGGGTGGCTTAGTAGATAAAGTGTCATCTTGGCATGCTGAGGTCTTGGGTTTGATTCTTGCGCAGGGCATGTATGAGAAGCAATCAATGAGTACACAACCAACTGGAATAATGATTTGATGTTTCTCTCTCCCTCTCTCAAATCAATAAAAATATTTTAAGACAAAGTTAATAGCTAAAAAAGAACTTTTTACTCATTACGGTGAATTGAATGAATTACTTTGCTGAGAAAGACAGTAAAAAACAACAGTAAACACATAGCTTATTAGATGGCAAAAAGTGCTATAGAAAAAAATTACAGCTGAAAAATGCAATAGGCAGTACCAGATGGTATTCATGTAATTTTAATTAAGAAAGCCATTAGAAGACTAAAGAAAAGTTGATATTTAAATAAAAATTTGAATTAGGTAAAATATAAGCCATATGATCATCTGGGGAAATGTATTCTAGAGAGGATATCAAGAATATACGCTTGGAAACAACAATATTATTAAAAAATAGAAGGGCAACTTGACATTTGTGACAAAGATATTAAGATACAGAATTGATAGGTGAAATTGTCAGGCCTTTAAGAGCTTCTACACCTGTTATATTTTTTACTGATTTTACCTTGAAGGGGATAGATCAGCATTGGAGAATTTTGAGAAAAGAGTTGGTATGCTGTGATGTGATGACCATTTATTAGGACTATCCTATGCATACTGTTGAGAATAGATTTAAGGGCATGGGGTCCAAAGAGAAAAATAGTTAAGAAGCAATGCTATAATCCTTCTTGTCCAACTGCTCAGAGAAGGATGCTAGTCCAACAAAGAACCCAAAAATTGGTGAAGAGTGCTTAGAGTTTGGGCTCAGTGCTTTTCTGTAAATATACTCATACACTGCTTTCTGTAACAAAAAATGCATGTATTGACAATATAAAATGTCAAACTGCTTATTGATACAGTAGCTTCAGCAAATTTTAAGGATTTTTCCATGTAACTATATGCTTAAATTCATTATAAATTGCAAAACAAAGTGTCTTGTGTCATTTTTTATGTATCTGTAGATATCACATGAATATATTTTTAATAAACTAAGTTATTAAATTTTTTCTTAATTTGTCAGAATTAATTTTTGTCTACTTTTGTTATGTACACACATAAGCACTTCATTTATAATATAAATAGAGAAAATTTCTTAAAATATATTTCATTCCAAGCACAAACCTACATGAAATAAGAAATATTAATCTGGAAAATGACATTTTTATAACAAATTATTTATGTTTGATAAAATGCAAAATTGAATATTCAGGAAAAATGAAACATAAACATAAATTTTACTGGTCCATTCATGAATCCCAAACACAACTGAAGACCTTTTCTTGTTTTTGCATGTGGCTGTGTAGTTTAATTTGAAGTCAGAGAATGTGAAACCTCCAGCTTCATTCTTATCTTCAGTTTTGCTTTAAGAAATCTAATAATTTTTATTATATTTCTCTTTAAAAATGGCATTAATATTTTGATGGCAATCATGTAAAATCTGTATATTACTTTCAGTAATATGGTCATTATACCTGTGTTAATTCTTCCACTCCATGAATACAGAATATCTTTGCATTATTTTTGTGTCGTTTTCAATTTCTTTTAATACTGTTTTGTAGCTGTCAGTGTATAGGCCTGTTATTTCCTTTGCTTAGTTTATTTCTAGGTATTTTACTATTTTAATTGAAATAGCAAAAAAATTGTTTAATTCATTTCTCTTTCTGAAATTTCATCAGTAGTATATAGGAATGCAATATATTTCTGTAAAATAATTTTGTAGCCAGAAACTTTGCTGTATTTAATAATATTTACTGAAATCTTTAGGGTTTCTATGTAAAGAATCACGTCATCTATAAAATGTAACAATTTTATTGCTTCATTCCCAATTTGGGTGCTTTATTTTTTCTCTTGCCTGATTACTCTGTCTAGAACTTCCAGTATCATACTGAATATGATATTAACTGAGGATTTGTCATCTATAGCCTTTATTATGTTAAGGTACTTTCCTCTATGCCAACTAAACCTATGGACCTTGGTTTTATAAAGGATTTTAAGGATTTGGCCCCAAAAGTAAGAGAAGTAAAAGCAAAAATAAACAAATGGAACTATATCTTTCTGAACAGTAGAAGGAACTGCCATCACACAAAGAAGGCAATTTACCAAATGGAAGAAGATATTTGCAAGCAACACCTCCAAAAACAGGTTAATATCCAATTCATATATTTATACTTATATAAATATATATATATATGTATACATATATACACAAAGAACTCATCCAACTCAACAATAACAACAACAAAAACCAAGAAATCCAATTTCAAAAATGGGCAGAAGACCTAAACAAACTCTTCTCCAAAGAAGAAATATAAATGGCCATGGGAGATATGAAATGATGTTTAATATTACTAGCTATAAGGTGCAAATTAAAACAACAATGAGATACCACCTCACATATCTTAAAATGCCTATAATCAACAAGGAAAATAATAATAAATGTTAGAGATGCTGTGGAGAAGAAGAAACCCTCATTTACTGCTAGTGGGAATGTAAACTGGCACAGGAACTATGGAAAATAATATGAATGTTCCTCAAAAAATTGAGTTACCATACGATTCAGCAAACCTTCTTCTGGACATTTATCTGAATAAAAATGGAAATACTTATTTGCAAAGGTATATGCACCCCTATGTTTTATTGCTACATTATTCATGGTGGCCAAACATGGAAACAGCCAAAGTGTCATTCAAGAGATGATTGAATAAAAAAAATGTGGTACGTTTATACAATAGAGGATTATTCTGTTTTAAGAATAGATGAAATATTTTCATCTACAACTACATTGATAAATCTTTAGTTTATCATGTTAAGCAAAATATGTCAGACAAGAAAATTCAAGAATCATATGATATAAAACTAAAAGTAACAAATGAATGAACAAGAAAACCAAACTGCCCCGGACAGGTGGCTTAATTGGTTCAAACATTGTCCCAATACCCACAACCCACAGGGCTGTGTGTTCAATTCCTGGTCAGGACACATTCAAGAATTAACTAATGAATGCATGAATGGATGAGACAACAAGTTGGTGTTTCTCTCTTTCTCTCTCACCATGTGTGTGTGTGTGTGTGTATATATATATATATATATATATATATATATATATATATATATATATATATAAATTAAAAGCTTGTAAAAGAACAAACAAGTGTGGTCTGTCATAAAAACAGACAACAATATTTGGGTTACCAGAGAAAAAAAGAAGGTAGTAATAGGTAAATGTGATCAAACATATGGTGACAAAAGAATATTTGACTTTGGATGGTGGGCACACAATGCAATATAATGATGATATATCTTAGAATTGTACACTTGAAACCTTTATAATTTCATTAATCAATATCACCCCAATAAGCTAATTAAAATAGAAGACCAGGCCTTCAGATCAAAGCAATTTTCTCTTCTATTTTAT
The DNA here is from genome assembly GCA_037038555.1 of Rhynchonycteris naso. Classification (NCBI taxonomy): domain Eukaryota; kingdom Metazoa; phylum Chordata; class Mammalia; order Chiroptera; family Emballonuridae; genus Rhynchonycteris; species Rhynchonycteris naso. Next base: position 40,299,192 of record CM072997.1, on the reverse strand, counting down.
AGTAGTCTACACTTGCCTCCACAGTTAATAAAAACACCACATTTTTATTCTAATTGTTATTTATAATTTTTATTAATTATATCTAGTTATAATTCTATTTCTGATTGTTGATTACCAGAATAAAATTTTGTAACTGACATCTGACTTGGGAAGCTCTGATACATTAAAGATGTGAAATAAAACTGCAGAAGGAGCATGTTACAGCTTAAAAGATTAGTGTAATGTGTTTTTTTTCATGGGGAATTTTACTTCACCCGGAATCTAGGAGCGTAAAAGAGGTCAGCACTTGAAGAACCCAAAACTATTAGATTTTGGTTTATATAATCATAAAGCCAGGGTCGTGGTCAGGTCATTAGAAGACTCAAGTTTTTTTGGGCCTGTGGCCAATCAGAGTGGCTGAGTATCTAACAGTCTGATTCGCCATAAACAATGATGGATTTGAGCATATATATAGGAGAGTTGTGGTGACTAATTGAATAAAAAAATACAGAAATGTATAATAACTGACACAGAAATTTTACTTCTACAAGTGCCATGTAAGTAATTTGTTTTCTCAAAGGCGATAATTTAGTAATTAAAATCCTTTATTATTATATCATATTGTGGATGAAAAAAAGGGCCATATGCTGAACCTGGCAAGCTCAAGGGAGGCCTGCATGACAGTTTTGCAAATTCAAAGACCTAAAGTAAACCACTGTAGGACTAGTGACCAAGGTCACCATCACAGCCTCTTGGCAAGTACAGGTTTGCATTGGATTCGGACAGTCAGTAATGAAACAATGGAGCCAAGAACTGGTGAGCCATCAGCTTTAATTCTAGCTTGTACCCAGCGGGCAAGCAAAAACACACACTGGGCTCCAAAACCCACTCATTCAGTGCTCACAAAGCTACTGACTTATCCGAGTTTCCTAGAATCAAAGGTTTCTAGCTCACCAGACTTATTCACCTATGTTTCCCATCTTCTTCTCTCTACACAAACTATGCACAAACTGACTTCTTCCTCAGCACTCCGCCATCTTGGCTGCTTCTCCTGGCCTCCACATGGCCTTAATCTGCTCTCCTCTTTTAATATTAATCCCAGGAGCCGAGAGAGCAAGCAAGCTCCCAGCCTGCCCCACTTTATAGCATAGATTCATTAAAGTTTAATCCAATCTACAAACAAGGAAGTCTCTGATACAAAGTCACTTATCTGAGACATACTGGGAGGATTCCTCATGAGAGTGCACCACCCTACATCATCCAATCAGTCAAAGGTATGGGGAAAAGCTTACTTTTAAAACTTGTACGTGGGCAGCGCCATCTTTAACAAAGTGAGCATAATATATTTTATCTGCCCAATGCCCACATAGGATGGTCTAAAGTTAAAACTTTTTAAGTAAAAGCAGTTTATGGTGGGGAGTCATGTCCTAGGATAGTATTTTTCTCTGACGATGGTCAATGTCTAAGATATTGAGCCTTTATGTTGTCTTTTGTCCTTTGCATCTACAATAACATACCTGATAACACATCTTTGAAATGTAAGGGTACTCTCATTTTTCTGCCCCCTCAGGGTGAAGGCACCCTACCAGAGCAGAAACCACAAATCCTCTCATTGTTATTTTTATTATGTTAATTTTAACAATTAACTATCTTATGCCTGCCTATGTAAAAGAAGTTTGAGTACCATATATATATATTCTTTTTATCCAATCCCAAAGGTTTTCTTGCTTTGCTTTCTTCTGCCTCCCAAATTTATCACCAGTGGGTTTCATGTAACCCCCTTAGCCATTTTCCTTTCTATTCTGATGTATAAAATATGTAGTAAAGCCATCATTTCCTAATGCATTATCTCAATCCATTGAGACTATGCTTCCTGGCAATTATGGACAGTTTGGCTCAAATAATCTCATAAAAATTCTTACAGGTTTAGACATTTCTTAAGTTGACAAGATGTACTGAAATTTATCAATATATACTAAAGTCATGGACAATTAATTGGTAAAATTTTATTGTTTTTCTTAAATGCTGAAATATTACCCTCTAGATTTCATTCATCTCTTTACTTACCTCTCATCTCCATTAATAATTTATTAAACTATCTATTATGTACATAAGTACATAAGTGTCTTATTTTCTTGCCTTAACCAATTATTTAACTGAAAGGAAAAAACAGAAGTACAGACAATAACATACATCTAACTTTTTATAAAGAGCTAATTCTAGTTAGTTATGATAAAATGGTAAAAAAAAAAAACATTTCAGGGAACATGAACATCTGTATTGATGTCAACTGCAAAATCATTTCAAATAAAATTAATAGAGAAACAAGTATTCTGCATCTGTTCATTTTAACCCTAGTTTGTTTTAACAGGAAATGATAGTCACTTAAATGCTGTTAGGTCATTGAGTACATTGAAAACAGGGGTCAATGGAGAGCAAACAGCAATTCATTTTTAGATCAAGGTTCTAACACTAGGGAATGTTCCAAGAAGCATTTCATTTTCAAATGAATTCCTTCTACTTGGAACCAAAGGTCAGCAAGCTAGCATTAGTTAAAGAGATCTCAGCTGCATCAAAGTTAAATAACAAGCAAAAGTCACCCACTGCAGTGTCTTTCTAATCCATAGATGTGTCCCTGAAGGCAGCAGGCCAAAGTAGAGAACAGATTTGTTAAAGGAACTAACAATAAATGCTGTGATCAGCCAGTATCTTGGACTGAGAGCTGAGGATAAGAAGCCTTTTGTTCTACACACAAAGGGAAAGAAAGTATTGTGTAAGCACAGCTGCCTCTTGAAGTAAATGAATATATTTGAAATTGATCAATCTATATAACACAACATAACCAATTATAGTAATACTTAGAATCCAGACTTTTCACAGTAAAAATAGAAATTTTATCTCCTTTTAAAATATCTATCGTCATGATATAAGAGTCTATCTAATGCATACCTGGCTTATTATAAAAGATTTTATAAAAAGTGAAGTCTTTCAGTGTACAGCTTTTGCATACTGTTGAAAACATCAATACAATAGGCTTCGGTTGATACTCTCAAAATACTGAATATTGATTTCCCTCCTCCGTTCCTTACCAATGGCAGACAACTGCCTTCATTGCTTTGAATATCTTATTGTTTTACAACTGACAGGTTCTGTTAACATTGAATTTTTATTGTTTTATTGTTCTCTTTTCTCAAAAAGGCATTTGTGTTATTATTATTGTATTTGTGTGTGTGTGTGTGTGATAGACCAGACAGAAAAGTAAAGCTGAAATTAATGTAGCAATCTATACTCTATCTCCCTTGTCAAGTATTATTTATCTAATTGGCCTTACCATCACTGACTTTGCAAGGATTTATTGAAAACTAGGGTGTTTTATTGTGTTACCTTTTATTTTTTTTTAGCAATTCAGACTAGAAATTGGCCACATTTTGGCCCTGACCAGTTGGCTCAGTGGTAGAGCATCCGGTTGGCATGTGAAAGTTCTGGGTTTGATTCCTGCCAGGGCACACAGGAGAAGCGCCCATCTGCTTCTCCACCCTTCCCCCTCTTCATCCTCCCTATCTCTCTCTTCCCCTCCCACAGCCAAGGCTCCACTGGAGCAAAGTTGGCCCAGGCACTTGGGATGGCTCCATAGCCTCCGCCTCAAGCACTAGAATGGCTCTGGTTGCATCGGAGCAACGTCCCAGATGGGCAGAGCATTGCCCCCTAGTGGGTTTGCCGGGTGGATCCTGTTTGGGCACATGTGGGTGTCTGTCTGACTTCCTCCCCGCTTCTCACTTCAGAAAAACACAAAAAGAAAAAATCATGCACATTTATGCAATCGTTAATTGGAACCTAGAGTTGCTCATAATATTTCATGTGAATGAGTTTTAAAATCTCACTATTTACGCCTGACCTGTGGTGGCGCAGTGGATAAAGCATCGACCTGGGAACACTGAGGTCGCCAGTTCAAAAACCCTGTACTGGCCTGGTCAAGGCACATATGGGAGTTGATGCTTCCAACTCCTCCCCCCTTTCTCTCTCTCTCTCTCTCTCTCTCTCTCTCTCTCTCTGTGTGTGTGTCTCCTCTCTAAAATGAATAAAATAAAAAAATAAAATAAAAGAATTTAAAAAATCTCACTATTTACTTGATTATTGATGACTGTTAGGAGGTGCTTTGTGTATGCTGATGGTATGACTTTATTTAATGTTAGCCATATTTGACAAAATAGCCAATGTGTTCAATATGTACACGACAGTGATTTGATCTACACGCTTTTTCCCCCTTGTTTGCAAATCTCACTGAATAATTAAGAATTAACATTTAAGTAATATTGATCTGATCCACCATACTTTTTAATCATTTGTATGTCAATGGATGAGTTCAGGAATCCATTCAATTGCATAATGTCCCAAAACGTTACCCAATCACAGAAAAAGTTTAATATATTTTATGCAAATACTATTTTAAATCTTGTATTAACAATTTTAAAATGAGACATTACAGCTATTTATAAAAAAAATATTTATGACATAGTTTTCTTAACTATTCTCTAAGTAAAACTACTTGAGAAATATTAAAAAAAAATACCATTGGTAAAAATGTGCTTTTAAAGACTCAGTTTAGATGTTTCAATAGTTAATACTTGTATTGTTTCCAAGACTTTGTGCTATAAAGAAAAAAAATAATGCAATACCAAGATTTTATTTTAATTTGTTTTACAAATAAATTGAGAAAGTTTTAATTTGGTTTTAAAACCTGATTGAGACTTTCTGCTGAACATTTGTCAGTTTATCAACTTTCAGAGTATACAAGTAATATATAAATTAACCAGTTTAAGATTCAAGTAATCAGACTAATATATATCTTCAAATGGTTAAATTCTAAAATATACTTAATGATTATTTTGACTGAACACACAATAAGAGTTAAAAATAGGGAATTAGGGAATAACTGGTAGGGTAGAAAATTTTCAACATTTTGTGCAATAATTTATCTATGTAAAAAGAAGTGAAATAAATGTTGAATTAATCTACAACACTTTTATTGGATATATATATATATATATATATATATATATATATATCCAATAAAAGTGTTGTAGATTATATAATATATATATATTTTGTTCATATATATATGAACAAAAATCTTGTCAGGAGACTAAAACCTCAAAATAATTGCTGTGCTAAGCCAGAGTGAGAGCATTTGCTTAAAAATATTATTACATTACTATATGATTTTATTAAAAATATTATAATTACTATGCAATTTCATTAAAAATATTACCAAATGCATACAGTAAGAAATCTCTAATTGATAATTAATTCATTTACTGAACAATATATAATATTGAATAGAGTAATTAAAAATTAATTTTTAAATATTAACTATGCACACTTTTGTCATTTTAATCATATTAACCTAAAAGGCAAATATGGTGATCAACAAAACTTACAATTACTTAATAATTTTGACAGCAATATTTTCTCTGCAAAGTTATTCATCAAATTGTATAAATAATTGTATTTTCTAACCTATAGACTTTCAAATGCCTTACAATAAAATATAATCTCTGATTCTGATGTAGGGAGTCAATCTATGCAAAAGATTCAAAATTTCAAAAAAAAAATATCAAAGAGCAAATACTAGTTAAAAGATAAAGAATATAGTTAAATATTTATTTTAGAATTTAAGTTATTTAAATTCTAAGCTATACTAACAACCCTAGACCTATAACTTCTTTTAACTGGTATTAAATTTAGTTCTTGGCCCTGGCCAGTTAGCTCAGTGGTAGAGTGTCAGCTGTGTGTGGAAGTCTGGGGTTTGATTTCTGGCCAGGGTACACAAGAGAAGCACCCATCTACTTCTCCACTTTTCCTCCTCTCCTTTCTACTTCTCTCTTCCCCTCCACAGCCAAGGTTCCACTGAAGCAAAGTTGGCCCCAGTGCTAATGATGGCTCCTTGGCCTTTGCCTCAGGCACCAGAATTGCTCCAATAGCAGTGAAGCAATGCAAGAAGGGCTGAGCATCGCCCCTGTTGGGCATGCTGAATGGATCCTGGTCAGGCGCATGCAAGAGTCTGCCTCTCTGCCTTCCCCTGCTTCTCACTACAGAAAAAAAAAAAACATAATAAATAAATAAATAAATAAATAAATAAATAAATAAATTTTGTTATTTTATTATGTATGTGTACATAAAAGTTCAACACATTTATTCATATGTATCAGGTGGTTTAAAGCACATAAGGATTTTTTTAATCTAACTTTCATATAAAAATATTAACACTTAAGTATTTATAGATTTATTAAGAATAAATTTGCATTTTCAAGACATTCATGAACATACCTAATAAACCTATAAAGTTGGTACCTGTTACTTGAATTTACTTAACCATTGACCTTTTTAAGAGATCCAAAGTTTTCAAATGGTATTAAATAAGCATTACTATATTTTTAATGTTATCCAGTCACTGTAATGTTTAAATTTAAGAAAACTTATAATTAAAACAAAATCATAAATTTAAATGCATATACCCCAAGTAAAAATTATTTGATTTGATGTTTGCATTTCATTCAGTTTTTTGAATATTTAGGTTATTATTTGTTTTGTCATTCACTTGCTAAAACATATCCTTAAAAATGTTTATGTAAATATGGGTTCTAAATTATAATAAATAAATTATTTTATTAAAGCATCTAAACAAACCAATTAAAATGATGAATGAAAGGCCCATTTGAAACACTAACATGATATAGTTTTTTAAAGTAGTAGTTCAGATAACAAATATATTTAAGGAGAAATAATTGTACTCCTTAAAACAAAAGCTTCGCTTTCTGTACCTATCACCAATCAAATTCAAATCATTTCTCAATTCTAGTAAGAAGTTTCTAGAACATTTTTTTAAAATTTAATCATTGACTTTCAGTGAGTTATGTAAACAGTAGGTGACTTTTGCTAGCGGACCATAAAAGCACATAAATTATATAAACACCAATTTAATTTTTGCCCTTTTTGATTAGTTTGTTGCTTTCTCATATTTGTATTTTATATCATTATAAATGTGCATACTTGAGAAATCAACAATGGCCTATTTTATAAGAAGCAAGTGGAACACAGTGAATAATAAATAAAGTGGGGCAAAAGTAAGCTTACAGTTGTTTGTATAGAAAAGAATACAATAATAAATAATATAAAATAAACAATGTAATTTGCATACTCACAAATATAAGCTTACTTTTGCCCGATCTTGAATAAATAAAAGTAAATAGATTTTACCCCCTCTGGTAGAAGTAGCATGAGTGTTACAATACAGAAATAGAATACTTAATAGATATAAAATTAGCTGTTAGTGGAAAGCATTAAAGATAATGATGGAATGATTTGATTAAATATGTGAAAAGATTTGTTACATTAAAGAGTTTGGAATTGAAAAGTTACCACTCAGTGTTATGTTATAATAGAAACCCTTATTTTTTTTCTTATGAAAAGTGCGTCTTGGGAGAAATAGGGAAAGTAGTGAGAAGTAATTTTTATAGTATAATGCCAAAAATACCTGTGGTTATTGGAATTGAGAGGAAAAGTAGGATTATGCAAGTACTCTTTAAAACTACTAAATCACTTTTTAAATTCATTCCAGTGTGTGAATAAGATAGGCATAGCTTAGACATTTTCATTCCAAAAGGGAGAAATTGGGAGGATGTGAGGGATCATGGATTCCAAAATGTTCAAAATTGAGCAAGAAAAAGGCTGAAGAATCATTCTGGTCTTCCCTTCGGGACCTCTGGTGGCAGTGCCAATGACAAAATTCTGAGCTGCCTTTACAGTCATTCTTCATTTTTCTTGAAGGATAGTTCATGTTCATAGACAGGTACTCTATTAGTTAATCATCTAGAATCCCAGAAATACAATATCTTTTCTTCATTTTGTTCCATCTTTTTCCTCTTCAAACTGAGCTGGCAGTGTTTCAACTGTTATAAAATTCTTAAAACCTTGGTGGCTTCTCATGCAAATCACATAGTTCACACCACCAAACAAGAAGGTTCTCCACTGACCTTTCCTGAATAATCCCATTTCTATTCCTGGCTTCTGCTGTGTGTGATTGGGTCCCTGAACCACACATCTATTATCTCTTTAGCAAATGAGCCAGGCCACAACCTCCTTGAGCCAGGACAAAATACTCTGTCTTTTTCGGCAGTATGTATGGGCTGCAAATTTACCAAAACTTCAAGTTCTGTTTTTGTTTTGTTTTGTTTGCTTAGCTATTCTTTATTTCTCTGCTTTCACATGTTACTTTAAGTGGCAAAAAGAAACCAAGCTGTGTCTTCAATACTTTGCTTAAAAAACTCATAGACACAGACAACAATTTGGTGATTATCAGAGAGAAGGAGAAGAAGGAGTGGGAGGATAGTAAAGGTAAAGGGTGTTAAATATATGATGATGGAAGAAGATTTGACTTTGGGTGGTGGGCACACAATACAATATATAGATAATGCATCATAGAATTGTACATTTTAAACCTATATAATTATATTAACCAACGGTACCTCAATAATGTAATTTAAAATATATCTCAGCTTAACATCTAATCAGTTATACATTCTACTTTCCACAAAACACTGCAACACAAGTAAAGCTCTTTGCCACATTATAACAAGGATCACCTTTCTTCCAATATTTTATGACATATTCCTCAATCTAGGGGAGAACTCACCAAAGAAACTCATATTTCTACCACCTATATGTCTATGATGTCATCTATATTCTCCACAATAACAGAAGCTTTCTCTGTAGTTCCCCTTTTTCCTTATGAGTCTTTACCAGAATCACTTTTAATTTCTATATTTCTATCAACAGTCTATTCAAGGCAATCTAAATGTTTTCTAACAGGCACTTTAAAACTCTTCCAACTTCTACTCATTACCCATTTCCAAATCTGCTTTCACATTTTTAGGTATTTGCTATAGTAACACTTAACTTTCTGGTACCAAAATCGGCATTAGTTTGCTAGGATTGCAGTATATAACTATCACAGCGTGGGTGCCTTAAATAACAAAAAATTATTTTCTCAGAATCTTGGAGCCTAAACGTCTGGATCCAGTTACTGTCAGGATTGTTGACTTGGTATCTTGAAGCTTCTTTCCTTGCCATGTAGGTGGATGTGTTCTCCTTGTATCTTCGTATCAACTTCTCTTTGTGTATATCTGTGTCCAAATTTCCTCATCTTATAAAGATTCAGGTTATAGTGGATAAAAATCTGTATTTGTCAAATTTCTCCAGAGAAATAGGGAGCAATAAAATTGGTATGTGTGTAATGGTGAAATAGTACAATTTTAAATAATTGAGAAAATTATGTGTGCATGCAGATAGTTCTGTGACAAACTGCCGACTGATTCACTTCACAAAAATTACCCAAATAACTATTAGAGTATTTTTCAAATTTGTTTATGCTGGATAATTTCCTAAAATATTTTTAAATTATTACTGCTCACAAAAATTAGGGAATAATCTCAAAATAAATATGAAGTGATAAAATATCCCCTAATGTTTGTGAGCAATATATTATTTTTAGTTTGAACGTCAATATATCTATGAAGACTAATCATTCTATTTTCTTCAAATACATTTATTTTGGAGTATGTTATCTACCAATTTTATTATGCTCCAAGCTAGTTTTAGAAAATCAACTGAATCTTGGGGTACCATGTAATTTACAAAAATATTTTATAATTTATCTTAGAAAAAACTACCTCCAAACACTAAATAAGAGTACAAATTAAAAAAAATTAATGAACTTCTCTGTCTTTTATTTATTAGAAAAAATGTAAAAGAGTCTGTCATTTTCTTTTCTTAGGGATTCATATAAATGTGTGAAATTTATATGAGAACTGTTAATAACTGTTAATATAAGTAAGAGAACACTTACTTATATAATCCCATTTTATTATAGCAATCCCACAATATATTCCAACCAGCAGCTTGGTGTTTTAAGATGTAGCTAGAATTTACTTTTATAACTACTTAATCTTGAATGTCCAACATTTTGTGTACTATAAGTTGCTTACTCTGCTACTCCCAGAGTTCTCATCAGACAAGGAGGTATGATCCTCTCAAAACCAATAATATATATTTAAGTTGGTCTGCACATATGAAGCACCAATATGGAGAATATTTTAAATATATTTTAATACAAAAGAGCTGCATGCATGAAATTACCAAATCTGTTTTTAATACAGTACAATGAAGGAAACCTCAATTTTCTTTTCTTTTTTTTTTAGTATCTAAGAGAAGAAGGTAATAATAAAATGGTGTCTAGGATAACATGCTACACACATAGAATGATCTTACACTAGGTATTAGGAAGCTTTATATTCTAATAATTGTCTAAACTTATTCATAAATGTCTTTAAACTATAAGATTCTACCACATTAAAAATCCCAATATATTTTGTACATTTAGCAGAAGTCTTATCCAAATTAAGGAGAATAAAATTCAAACTCAATATTTTTCAAATGTATTCAAAGTTTCTTCACTTATTTTACAAATTTATTTTAGGTTATTTTCCTGAAAATATAGGAGCATATAATCTAAGCAGTGAATTTCAAAAGAAAGAATCACAAACTTTCAATATAAAATTAAATAATCAGAACCACTTAATACGAAACAGCTAACATTACCTTTCTGACATTTCTCTCTCTTTTTATGAGCAGAATGTACATAAATAGTTTAGGACTTAAAACCTGACAATGACAATCTTCAACACAATGAAATTAAATTCTAGAGGTCTGTGGATTATTCTTTTACTCGTTGCATCTCTTGCTCTTGAAAGAACCATAATAATAACTCATATTTTCTACAAAGCTTAGCATAAATATAATAAGACAAAGTGGATTATTCCTTTCTTACTGGAAATGAAACCCATGCTTCCTTTCCAACATGCTATAGTATGCAGGTTTATGATAAGCATGTCCTTTAAAAGACAATATAAATCATTTTTATGGGTGTTGCCCTCATGTTTATTTCATATGGCAAAATTCTGAGAAGAAGCCTATGTGCAGTAACACATTGTGGTTACATGACTGTAATTGAGGAAAATGTCCCTTTGCTCAACAGCAAATTACTATTATATGCATTAATGTATGATTCTCTCTAGTGTATTTCAGTATCAGAAGATTTGTGTAGTCAGTGTGGCAGGTTAATGAACTAAAGTCACACATTAAAATATCAGAGTTCAAATTATTTGTGCACTGTGTATTTTATGTAGTAAAAATAAGTAAGTAATTGTTCCATGCTATTAAATGCCTTCTTCATCCTCGTTCAACTTCAGGAGATGCCTCGTTCTTCAGATTGACCTGTTTATCCAAGTTAAGATATAATTGAATTTTATCACTTTTAAATTTTCAGCCACATTTAACTATTTGTGAACTTTAATTAATGATAAAGAAATTAAGTTTGAAAATAAAAAGAAAATCATGTTTTAAAAGAGATTCTTATGACCATAAAATGGTTCTGGAAAATAACATTTAGATAAGATCCACATGAACACATGGGTGAGAAATAAGTAGTCTTTATTTAAAAGTACTTTTAACTTAAATTTAATATCAAATGGTTAGGAAACATTTAAGAATTTGCTTAACACAAGTGACCCAAGTATTTTTCAACACTGCTAATGATAAAAATATTTACTTACTACTAGACTGTATATGTATAAATGTCTTTGAAATTAATAAAAATATTACTTTAGTTTGATATATTTATTACATCTTTCGCTAAAAATCTATTGTTCTATTGTATGTTTTAATATAAAATACTATACACAGAATAAATAAAATGAACACAAAGAGAAATTGTAGATGGCATTCTTAAAAATAATGTACTGCTATAGTTATAGATGTCAAATAACAGAGATTCATAATATTCAAAGGCTATTTTAAAATTTTAGAACTATGTGAAAGTCAATCTACTAGACTTCATCTATATAAAATATACTCTTTACATGTTTTCAGTTACAATCTATGGTACTTTATTGGTGGAGGAAAATGAATTATAAAATATACAACTAAAAAGAAAATTTATCCTCTGTCTTAGAGTGGAATATAGTTAATTTTTTTTACTTGAACATGTAAACTTTAGATTAACAAGTAAAAACTTAGAGCCTATTATGTACATAGCACGTTATGAAAGGTATAGAAAAATAAGTGCCAATGAAAATCTGAGAACTCATAAAACATTTCACAATCAAGTTAAAAATAAAATTAAAATAAAAAATGAAAAATTTTATTAATAAAATAGAAATCCAAGACAAATTCTAAAAGAAAATAATTACAAATTGCATATCTGATAAAGAACATATATCTAAAATGTAAAAATAAATATTCTAACTCAACATTGGACAAACAACCCAATGTTAACATGGTCTAATATTTTAGTACTCATTTTCCTAAAGAACTAATATGAATGATTACTAAACACATGAAAAGATTCTCAATAGGATTAATCAATAGGCAAATTTAAAGTAAACAAAGAAAAAACCAGTAAGTTATGACTACACACCCACTAGAATGCCTGTAATCTTATAAACCTATTGAATTAGTTTGCTATAACTAACGTAACAAAGAACCACAAGTGGGTTGGCTTACTGAAAAAAAGTTTGAAATCAATGTTTCAACAGGATTAGTTTATTTTGATGGCTATGAAAAAATTCTATTCTAATGCTCTCCACTTGGCTTTTAGATCACTGCCTTTGTCGGCACATGTGTTCTCCCTGTATGTCTGTCTCTGTGTCCAAATTACTCTTTTTATAAAGATATTAGTTATACTGACTTAAGGCCTCATTCTATAATTCCTTTTAACTTGATTATCTTAGTGAAGACACTATCTCCAAAAAGAAATTGAGGAAGATACAAATAAGCAGAAGCATATACTGTGTTCATGGATGAGAAGAATTAACATCATTAAAATGTGCTTACTGCACAAAGCAATCTATAGATTAAATGCAATTCCTACTAAAATACTAATGCCACACTTCACATATCTAGAACAAGTATTCCAAAAATTTATATGAACCCTTTACCAAAAATCTGAATAGCTTCAACAATCTTGAAAATGATGAACAATGTGGGAGATCTCACACTTCCTTATATCAAAATAGTCTGGTGCTGGCATAAAAACAGGCATACACATCAATGGAAACAGGTAAAGATCCCAGAAACAAATCAATCTTTTTATGGTTGGTTAATTAATATTTGACAAAATGGCAAGAGTATATAGTGGAGTAAAGCGAGGCTCTTTAGTGAATGATGTTGGAAAAATTGGACAGGTACATGCAAAAGAAATGAAACTGGACTACCAACTTACACAACTCAAAAAAATAAACTTAAAATGGATAATAGACTTAAATGTAGGTTGCAAAACCATAAAAATCCTAGAGGAAAACATAGCCAGTATAATCTCAGACATATTTGCTAGCCGATATCTCTTTGGGCAAGTGAAATAAAACAAGCAATAAACAAATGAAACTACATCAAACAAAAAATTTTTTGCACAGCAAAAAAGCACCATAAACAAAATAAAAAGACAACCCACTGTATGGAGGAACATATTTGCTGATAGATCTAATAGGTAGTTAATAATCAAAATTTATAAAGAATTTATAAAATTAAACACCACGAAGACAAGCAATCTGATTAAAAGCAGACAAAGGACCTGAATAGACACTTCAAAGAGGACATACAGATGACCAATAGGCATATTAAAAGCATGCTCAACATCACTAATCATCAGAGAAATGCAAATTAAAACCACAATGTAATATCACCTCATACATGATAGAATGATTTTCATTAACAAAAAAACAACAAGTGCTGATGATAGTGTGGAGAAAAAGGAAACCCTCTTGTTCTTGGTGGGAAAGAGATTGGTGCAGAAACTGTGGGAAACAATATTGAGTTTCCTCAAAAATTAAAAATGGAACTGCCTAATGACCCAGCTACCTCACTTCTAGTAATATATCCTACAAATCCAAAACACTAATTCAAAAGAATATATGTACCCCTATGTTCATTACAGTGTTAGTTAAAAGAGCCAGGATCTTAAAATAGCAAGTTTACCGAAGGAACATGCAGGAGACAAGGAGATGATTCTACCTGTACTACAGTGCTTCAACCTCAAGAAGCAGCTGATGTAGAGGGTACAGGATGTGTTGCAGGCTCTCTACCTTCTTAAAGAATTGTTCCAGGCTAGTCTTGAAGGTTGATGAAGGTTTCTCTTTCAAATTCTGTCTTAACAGTCAGGACTTATTTTTTTTTTAAAGTTTTGATGGGAGTGAGCATTGTCAACTTGCAACGTTGTATGTTGAGACTGTTGTAATCCGAGGACCCCCTGTATCTTAGACTTCACTTGATCATCCCACAAAATGGTAAAATTTATGTAGGCAACCAGGATCTTATGAATAATTATGCATTTATTTCAGTTAGGGATAAAACTTCTAAAAAGTTCTTTTCTAAAATGTGAAATTGACAGATAAATGTAAAAACCTGAATCTGAGCATGATCCACACACAGAACCAGAACTGCAGGGTCAATATGAACGTATACCTGAATGTGACCATGAACTTGAACCAGACCATGAACCTGACCATGACCATGAACTTGATGTTGAACCTGATCATGAACCATTCCCTTTCTGCAGATTCTAAAATGAACATCAAAGACGGCTTTGGATATCAAAAGAAGAAATAAGAAAAACAATCTGAGAGTTTATGAATCTGTGAAGGGCACTGTTCCTTAGTAGCAGTGCCAGTTTTTAAAAAGGTTGAATAAATGGAGAGGAGAAAACTGAGTATCTTAGTCTTCACTTGATAATTCCACAAAACGATAAACTTCATGAAAGTAAGCAGAATCTTACGAGTAATTTTACATTGCTGTTTGCATATTGGTAAGGAACTGGCTCTATTTGCCTGTTTCATGAATAATTGTTTTCATCCACAAAGGAGAACCAATATCTGAAAAGATATGTCAATTAAATTGCCTGCCTTCTGGCTCCTTTTGGCTGAGAAATGGACATTAATTCTTAAAATAATCTCAAAAGGAACAAAAATCTGTTAAGGATGTTTTCTGTTTATTGTGAAGTGCTTCAGTTGAAGCTGGGTGGACAAATCAATTCAAAACATCTCATGTGGTGTAACACTTACTGGAAAGTCTTATTATTTCTTTATATAATAATGATTCCCCTACAATTTAAAATATGTTTAAAGTAACAGCAAAGTTGACATCAACAGCAAAGTGAGAGTAATTGATATTAAGTGCAAAATGATTATTGAAATCTTCAAAGTGCATAGATCATGAAGCCTTTACTATTATAACCTTTTGACTTTGTAATAAACCACAAATGCAACAGACAGAATAAGCAAAAATCAATTTAATAATTCAAAATGAGTCAAATATTTTAACCACAGTTCTTATGGTTACATTAATTGATTTTTTTTTTAATGGCAAAAACTCAAACTGAAAGCATTAACCCAAAAGGATCTGAGGTCATTTTCAAGTCAATGTGATAAATGATTTCAGGTTCGTCAGTACTTAAATTTGCAAATTGGGTGTGTTGTGGTGAAATATTAAACATGATAATACTGTCATATTTCATCTACAGATTTCACTCTTCATTTAGTACCTGTTTTTATACTTTCCTTTCTTAAATAGTTCAGTGACTCCTCATAACTCATAGATTTATTTTTCAACTTGGGTTCAAAGACTTCTGTTGATTCATGGAACTATTCTCATAGGTACAGGAATTATCAAAATTACTTCTATTTTTTTTCACATTTGAAAAAATTATACCCTCCTGACAAGATGCATACCTTATAATTAAGTACTGCCATGTAATTTGCATACCTAAATTCACATTCATATTTAAAATCACATTACCATCAAGTAGTATTTTTTTGAATTGTCTAAGATGTTGAAAAATGAACAAATACCTGAATGCCAGACATATTTACATATATTAAATTTTTACATTAGGCTGAATAAAAATAGGTTTGAATGGTACATCTAAATAGAGAAAAGTGATAGCAAAACTAAAGCATAATTAAGAAAAAAATATAGGCATTTCGATAGCAAAAAAATCTGCATTTTTTGCTGGACATTCATATTTTTAAAATATATTTCATAGAAACACAGCTCTTATACTTGTCAATTTGTATGAGTTCATTGTTTCAGCAACAAAATATAAATGAAATATTTTCTACAAACAACTTATTTAATGTATGTTGTTTAGAGATTACACAGTAAGACAATGGCTTAATTGTTAATAACAATTTTGTCAATGATAATCATAATGTGTCTCATAATATGATAAATTGATAACAATGCAAAACATTTCTGCTTTAAATCCAACATCTGTGATTTAGTTTTAATAAATCAACTTTAAATATTATAATAAATCTCTATTGTTATATTTTATTTTATATGGATTATTTTCCTTTAATTTATGAACTGTTTAGTTTATAGTTATATAAAAATTATATATATAAAAATAAAAATTTATATGTATATATTATTGTAAAATTGCAATACAGTATTATGGTAACATTATAAAGTCTATAAGAAGTACTATTTTATTCACTCAATGACTTAAAAGGAAATAAATAGTATGGACCTTTTTTCAGATGTATGTATTCTCACTATTGGTTGCATCCTTCTTTAATGTTGTAGCAATAATTTCAAAAAGAAAACCAATGAATCTTATTTCCATTCTCCTGTCAAGAGCTCTAGTTTGTCATTTAGTACCTCATTTTTAATCTACAATTACATATTTTATGTAGTCCTTTTCTGATCAAAATTAAAATTAAAGGATAAAAATAATTGTCATAATCTTAGTTTCTATCTTGCTGGGACCTAATAAATGATTTTTAAAAATGACCTCTTGTATAATCATATATGAAAAAACAAGTACTAGTTACATTAGAACTTAAACTTCTGCTTCTGGCTATAATGGGATAACTATATAGATTCTAGATATCCTTTTTTATTCTTATATTTTTCTGTAAGCAACTAGAAAAAAATGACAGATTATAAAACAGATATTTTTAGACATTTGATAACAGGCAGTACAGATATGTGATAAATGAGAGAAATAAAGCCCTGAGATGACCCCAACTTTCTGCCTAAGGACAATTTCAGCCCTAAGATGAATACAAAGAGAGCACTGGTGATCTATCCAGTTGAGGAGAGAGCAATTAAATGGAGGAACTTTAATATGCCTGAAATTTAAGAATGAGAGCATGGGAAAGATTATGTTCCTTGATAAGATCTCAAGAATTACTCTTTGGCTGTTTTCTTTGCATATTTGACAAAATATCAAACCAGTCATGAGGTAGAATTTCATATCTAGAAAAAGAATGAAGTGATACCTATAAACTTATAAAATAAGTTCTAGAAATTCCCATTATGAAGTTAATACTAAATATTCAAATTTTGACAATCAGAAAGGAGACTCTAGGCCATTTAATAAGGACTCAAAAATCTTATACCTTAATAGAAGAGATAAATGGCCCCAAAGTGAAAGCATCATTAAATCTTCCTTATAGAAGTTTAAAGACAAATTGTGAAAGGCTCAAATTAACCCATAAGTAAAATATGTTACATTCCAGAACAAAACCACTACACTTTATTATTAGCACCACTCTCTAACCATCTGAGCCAACTGGCTCACATTTAGAACGTGAATTTACAATTTACAGAACCAATATAAATCTATCTAAATTCCTACAAAGTAAAAATAAAAATATTATGTGCTATTTGGGCTTTTGAATAGGTACTACCAAGCAGGAGGTAATTGATTGTCTTTCTGTTCTCTTTGTCATTCTCTTGACCTTTTCACTTAACTTCAACAAACTTTTAATTTGTTTTCAGAATAATCTTTATTTATGTCCCTAAAGCATTTTCCACTTTTCAAGTAATCACAAAAAAGTGTCTGTGTAGCCCTGACCGGATAGCTTGGTTGCTTGAAGTGTCATCCAGAAATATAGAGGTTGTGGGTTCTATCTCCAATCAGGGCACATACAAGAACAGATCATTCTTTCTCTCTCTCTTTATGAAACCCGTTTTTTTTTTTTTTTAATGTGGCTGTGCAGATGCAGCTTATATTATTCATCATTATCAATCCCTCTAGATACCCCAAATAATTTTAAATTCCCAGGGAATAAAAAATGCACTATTTGTGCACACCCAGGTTTAAGGCAGACTCCCTAATCTCTACTTTTAACAAACCAATCACCTTTAAACATATTCTATTCAGAAAGTTTAGAATTGTTAATATATGGAGACATTGTGTGACTTTTCTTTGAAGACTTGTGTGACTTTTCTTCAGTATCTCAGAAATAATATCTTGCTCTGCTTTTAGGTTGACTGGAAATATTATATCTATTTGAATTTTAAGCTTGATTGTGAATAAACAGAGTGCAAAATTATAGATTTTTTCTGTAGGGATCTAAAATAGTTCATCAGTAAACCAATAAACAAAATAGGAGTCAACATCTACAATAGTTGTATTATTGCTTGTGTTAAGATGAAATCAATTTTTTTTTTAATTTCACAGTTCCAAGGATAAATAATACAATTGGCAAAGTATAACCTTAGGATATATTGAGCTTAGTTATCCAACTTATTTCGAAGCAGAAAGAAAATACAGTAAAAAAAAGTAAACAGCTTATAATTTTGTGTGTAAGCAGAAAAATATTTCTTGGGTTTTCTGAAGGAAATTTCTGAATCTCAGAGAAATAGAGGACCAGTCTAAAGATGGATAATACATATCATAAAATAAAAACAGTGTGAGAAAAAGCTTTTAAAAGGATAAAAATACCTGGAGTCAGCCATCAGTAATTAATTATGTAAAGTTAGAAAAGAAAAGCCTTCAACTTTAGAAGTACAATGTAATTTTAACACTTCAGGTTATCCCAGTTGGAAAGAGTATGTTAAAGAATTGAAATCTTACATCAGTACTGGTCAAAATTTAATGTGTATATGAACCACCTGGTATGTTGTTAAAATGTTTATTTTGACTCAGATCCTCATACTCGGTATTTCGAATAAGCTCTCAGAGGATAGGGATGCTGCTGGTTCTCACATAATGCTTTCCGTAGCAACATGCCAGAGATTATACAAAAAAATACTGAGAATATGAGCAATATTACTCAAGGTTTTAAGACTTCAAAAGGGAGAAAAGGTATGGTTTTGAGAATGGATATTCAAGAGAGGATCATTTAAACTTTACAGTGCCCTAAAATGGAGGCTTTTAGATTCATTCAACTAGGATTAAGTACCACTTTAGTGAATTTCCTATTTTTAATACAATATATTAATAGCCTGACCAGGTGGTGGTGCAGTGGATAGAGCATTGAACTGGGATGCAGAGGACTCAGGATCAAAACTCTGAGGTTGCCAGCTTGAGTGCAGGCTCATCTGGCTTGAGCATGGGTTCACCAGCTTGAGTGCAGGGTCATTGGCTTGAGCATGGGATCATAGACATGACCCCATGGTCACTGGAGTCACTCAGTGCAGAGCAAGGGGTCACTCACTCTGATGGACCCCCCCCAATAAGGCTCATTTGAGAAAGCAGTTAATGAACAACTAAGGTGCTGCAACAAAGTATTGATGTTTTCATTTCTCTTCCTTCCTATCTGTCTGTTCCTCTCTGTCCCACTCTCTGTCTCTGTCTCTATCATATAAAATAATAATAATAATGTATTAATAGAAAATTTGAGATATGTTAAAGCTCCATTTCTTAGAACCAAGCCATTTCAGAACTTGAGGCAAGGCCATGTAGAGATCCTCAGCATTTGGAGCTAAATTGCTCAAATCATTTGAGTCATCGCTGCAGGAAGGGAGGGGAGAAGAGAGAAAGAGAGAGAGAGAAGAAGCAGACGGTCAGTTCTTCTGTGTGCCCTGACTAGAAATTGAACCCATGACTTCTACACACTGGACCAATGCTTTACCACTGAGCCAGCTGGCCAGGACATAATTATGTTATGTGAAACAATTAGCCAACATACTTTATATTACAAGATCATAGATGAAGTATGTAATGTTAAAAAGTAAAAAATTTAGCAACACCAATATATTTACAAAGTTAGTTAAACTAAACCATCATTCCTTGTCTTTGACCATAGTGATTCTGCCTATAGGAACTTATATAGAAAAAATGCAAAAACAGAAAAAAGCATATGCACATTTATCATGCCTTCATTTACATCAACAAAACCCCACAGTTTAGAAGTAGTTAGTAAGAATAACAAAATCGGATTCAATAACTGAATTAGTTATTAGTTAATAACTCTGTAATCCATATGCCTATATGAAAAGGCAGTTAAGCAATACTTTTAATCAAAATACAGATGTGTGTGTCAGTAGAGATTATAACTAGAGAGAAAACATACATATATATGAGTAAAAAGATCAGAAAAAATTAAGCAAAAATAATAAAGAAAGAGATATAGTCTTTCAGGAAGGAATATTAGAGGTGTCTTACTCCATATACTTTCAAATTTTTATTACATATGTTGTATTCTTTATATTTTTGAGCAAAAAGTTTCTGTTATTTTTCTAAATTAAAGAATATACATTTTCTAAAACATAGTACATAAACAATATACCGAAAATATGCATAGGATAATATATTTACACATTTTATTCTCATATTAATTTTCTTCCGTCCAATAAAAAATAAACTGTATTTTTTTTCATTGAAATAAGCTATTGGAAATCTGAAGGACTAGCCTATATGCCTTGATCCTCCCCCCAAAAAGATAAGAATGACTCAGTCTTTACAAGAGATACTAGAAAAAAAAAGATTAAAAAAATCTTGAGCTCCATTCCTAATTTGACTAAAGTATGGGAGAAAGTAAGTCTTTTTAATTGATTTTTTAGCAATTCACCCACACAAATGTTAAAGAATGCAAAGGAAAAAATAGCTGGCTTTAATAGAGAACATATTTATCCACTGATTCACATGCTTAATTATTGAATGAACACTAATTTGCAGAGCACTGACTACTTAGTAAGATTGGGAGATAAAATAAGGGACTAAGTCAATATTTATTGAGTTTTTATTGAGTTGTGACTTAACAGAATTAGACTCCTGGTTATCTTAACACTCCTAATAGTCCAATATGTAGCCCCTTTGTCCATTTATTTTTTTTTATAATTGTTTATTTAACAGATATTTAAACAACACCGGCTATGTGTGAGTCACTGTCCTGGGTAATGGATGTTTTGTGGAACCTAAGTTAGATACAATATCTGTGTGTCTTTAAAGAGTTCACATATTTATTGGAGAAGAAAATAATTAAAAATGTACACAAGTAAATAGTCAATAATGTTTACTCATATGATTTATGAAATAAATAAGATATAAAAAGCATAACTGAAGTAGGTGGTAAGTAGTCAGTCAACTCTGGGCAGATAGCATTTAAACTAGGACTTAAATATTTTCCTATAGTTTTATGGCAACTTTGTTTGAATTAAGCCACGGGCTCTTATGCAAATATTTAAAACCATATATGTATTATAAATTTAAATAATTTTTATAAGCTATTCTATAACTATATCTAGATCATATAGAAAGCACACTTAGCATTTTTACAGTAAAACTTCAGGTGAGAGCTAGATCAAAGAAGAGTACAAATGATTCTTTATGTATATTACTCAACCTAGACTTGACATGTCAATATCCCATGTAACCAACTGGAGTCTGGTATTGCACACCTTCATACTTATATTACTTCTTTTTTTTTTTTTGCGGGGACAGAGAGAGAGTCAGAGAGAGGGATAGATAAGAACAGAGAGAGATGAGAAGCATCAATCATCAGTTTTCCATTGTGACACCTTAGTTGTTCATTGATGGCTTTCTCATATGTGCCTTGACCGGGGGGCCTTCAGCAGACCGAGTAACCCCTTGCTCAAGCCAGCGACCTTGGGTCCAAGCTGGCGAGCTTTTTCTCAAGCCAGATAAGCCCACGCTCAAACTGGTGACCTCGGGGTCTTGAACATGGGTCCTCCTCATCCCAGTCCGACGCTCTATCCACTGCGCCACTGCCTGGTCAAACACATTACTTCTTAATGGAAGGTCTTTAAAATCCCCTTTCCACATTTATGCTAGCAAGCATTCTAATAATATTAAGAGTTAACTAATCTGTTCTATTTTTTAATTGGCCTTGAATCTGAGATTGTTGAACTCCTTTCACTAAATATTGGGCATCCTAGAGACCTATTTGGCTCCAAGCAGAAGACTTACACCTAAATATCACCAAGAGACTACCTCCACCCATACACACATACCACATATCTGCTGTATAGGATTGGGGAATAAGAGAAAAAAAGAAACATCTTTGGTTATAAAATTTTAACAGAATAGACAAGGTAGCATTTCATTCCCAAATGAAATTCAGGTGAATAGGTCTCTATCTGTAACTATCTGAAATGTTTCACTTTTCATTTTCTGGTTGTACAGTCTCTAGAAAACAAAATCAATCATTGATCTGGTTGCTTACCTGAGTAAAGAGAAAAGAGTTGTGGAGAGATGGTGTGAAAGGAAATGGGATGGTAGAAGAACAGTTTCAACTCCTAGAATAACAAGGACAAATGAATTTCCCAAGGATCAGGTGAACTAAATCAAAGATAGCTACATTTGCCTACACTTGCCATTCCAAAAATGGCCTTTAGTAGCAAGAGGTCATGGGAAATATTACTGATGGAGTAGTACTGAAAGGACATAAATTGGTACTGCATTTTTATATTGTCTTACTATAATTTTAGCATTTTAAAGAATCTGTATGAGACATCCATGAGAAAGCTGAGTTTTAATATAATTCCACTATTTCTTTTTATTTATCCACAGGCATGGATTAACAAATGGTGGTCTGACGGAAGCAACTATTGATAGAGAAGCTATTAAAGCACTAATTAAACCAGAGATTGCTGTCCTCTTTTCACACTCTTCCTATAGTAACCAGAGACCCTGAATCAGTAGAAGAGTGAAGACTCTTCTTGATGGTCTCACCAGTCCTCTCTCTCATCTTTTGACTATAAGAGTGAGATATGGGAGAAAAACCAAAACCTTAACATATCCTATTTCATTTCGTTAGGAAAAGCTTATTTTTATAAAAGAAAATTTAACATTTCTTGACTTCAGCAGAGAAGGGTTATTGGATACAAGTATGGCAGGTCAGAATTAAATCAGTCTAAAGTCCAACACCTAATAAAAAAGAAAGCCTTTCTTGCACTGATAGGAAATTAGAAGTTCATGTGTTGAAAAATATATTGAAAGAATAATCAATCACTTGTAATGGTAGCATAAAGAATATAGTTAGAATTAACCTTGAGTTTATAACAAAAACTACAGTTGATGAATATGTAGAGAAAGACTTAAATAAGAAATTAATAGACTGGCTTCTAATTTTTAATATAATTCCACTATTTGCTTTTTTTTCTAAAAATGTAATTTGTTATATTAGTGTACAATTTCTAATGTCAAAGGCACATTCAGCCTTGACAAAAATAAGTTCAGTAAGATTTTTTAGAGCAAAAAAATGAAATTAAGGTTGAACTCTAAATGTAGAAAAATGCTAAAAGAAAATATTATTTTTGTCATGGTGACCTTTTCCTCTTATTGGTAAAATTTAAATTGGAAGAAAACTAAATTTAGAAACTCAAAGCCAAAATAAGTAATTTACTCAGACCTTTGAATGTGTGTTTTTTTAAAATTCTTTGTGCAATATACAACATTATTATGTTGGAATTCTTCAGTGCATAAGGAAGTACTAATCTTTATTTAACAATGAAAAGCATACAAATTCAGTATTTTGAGCAGAAATACATATGAATATGCAAGGATATATTTTATTTTCATTATAGAATACCGGGATATTTTGTATCAGTCTAATGTTTTACTGATCAAACTATATTGTAACTGCAATACTATATTGGAAGTGTTTTCAATACGTAATTTATTCACTCATTTAACAAGTATTTATTAATCACTTCTGTGGTGTCATGCATTTGCTGTGCTGGGCACGGAGACTAAGATGGTGAATATAACAGATTAACTCCCTCCCCTTTTGAAGCTAACATTTACTGAAAATAAAAATATACTAAGGCAATAAATTGTTTAAATTATATTATCATTGTGTGATAATTGATTACTGCTCTCCACTCACACTTAACGTAACAGAAACTCTTCAAATTAATTAAATATATTTCTTTCCTACTCTTTTTCAAATTCAATTATTTTCCTCAACTCATGTCAGACATGCTTTATATTTAGTTTCCTCTGAAAGTTTAAATTTTACTCATTACTTGTTGTAGTACTTCTTCTACAAAACCTTGCAGAGATTTTTCCGAGGGTTAAATTTATGTTAGGATGG
Source organism: Rhynchonycteris naso (assembly GCA_037038555.1). NCBI lineage: Eukaryota > Metazoa > Chordata > Mammalia > Chiroptera > Emballonuridae > Rhynchonycteris > Rhynchonycteris naso. The sequence goes on along the minus strand of CM072997.1, from coordinate 40,274,815 downwards.
TTGTTTAAGGTATGGGTTAGCTATATCTAATACACAGACTTAATTATTGCCCTCCTCCAATTTTCTTATTGAATTAGTTACTTTAGGCATTTAAAGAAATTGTCGGTATGAAAATAGCATGGTTTTATGGGGGTGGGGGGCAGGGAGAGAAGGAGTTAGCAACAGGAAAATGAGAAGTAGCCAGTATTAGAAGAAGCATGAAAGAACATGAACATCAGGATTAACTTCCAGGTGAGCCATTAGAGAATTAATCTGAGACAAATTACTCAATGGACCATCAGGTGTTTTTAGATAGTGGTGTTTGAAAGGGACATGTAGGTGACTGATGGTGATATATGTATTTTTTTAATTTCTTTTTATTTATTTATTTTAGAGAGGAGACACAGAGTGAGAGTGAGAGAGAGAGAGAGAGAGAGAGAGAGAGAAAGGGGGGAGGAGCTAGAAGCATTAACTCCCATATGTGCCTTGACCAGACCAGTGCAGGGTTTTGAACTGGCGACTTCAGTGTTCCCAGGTCGACGCTTTATCCACTGCGCCACCACAGGTCAGGCGGTGATATATGTATTTAAATAATTCCTATATCTGCTAAAGTCTACAAAAATTTGCAACAATATTTATTCTAGAAATGTTTTGCATAAAATATTCTCTTGTCAAATCTCAATTCCCTTAGTGAATACCAATATCTCTTTTGTTCACATAGTCTATATTTTATATCCTAATTATAGTGTTCATCAATTGACAATATCTATTATAATTTGTCCATGTTTCAGAATTCTACAGTAATTTATGAGCTTCATAGATCATGAAACTTTTCATTTATAATTAAATTCTTTAGTAAAAATGTCTTCCTATATCTACAAAGGCAAATATTAGTTTAACCAAGTTCAAATAATTTTTAATCTGAAGTGTTAATATACTACCAAGCATATAGTCAATTTTTCACTAATTTATGCTGAATAAAATAGAATCAACATTTTATAATGAATAAAAATAAAATTATGTAATCATAATCAGTAGTATACAATAAGTTTATTTAGTTAAAATCTCAGAAATCTTTAACTCAAGAATATTAGACAAGGAGAGTTCAGGGTGGAAGGTACTAGACAGCTCTCAGGATTTTTACACATTTAAGTTACTTATTACTATTAGGAATCTAATTGTGTTTTATCATTCCTTGTTACAGCAGATGACTTTCTTTGAATCTTTTGTTTAGCTGTAGCTTGTATCATCAGCATCAGAGAACTGGTACATCAGCACAATGGAACATTATCTCTCATAAAGAATGAAAATGATGTTTACTTGATAATATGAAAACATCACAAGTATGTATTTGTGTAAAAAAAACAAATTATAGATCAGTATATATATTTTACCATTTTAAGAACAAAGGTGGCTTTATGAGAGTATATGTAGAAATATATGTGTATTTATTTTACAAAAAAAGGGAAAAACTAATTCATAGATACTTAGCAGAAGAAAAAGAACAAGAGAAGAAGTACAGGAAAAAGCTTAATATCTCTAAATATATTTTGATAGATATCCTGCTCTTTAAGCAAATGTTTTAATATTAAAATGTAAAATTAAAATAAAAACAATCTCAACACTTTGAGAATAAAGTAAAATTTACTGATAAAAGCACATTAAGCCTGACCTGTGGTAGCGCAGTGGATAAAGCGTCGACCTGGGAACACTGAGGTCGCCAGTTCAAAACCCTGTACTGGTCTGGTCAAGGCACATATGGGAGTTGATGCTTCCAGCTCCTCCCCCCTTTCTCTCTTTCTCTATCTCTCTCTCTCACTCTGTGTCTCCTCTCTAAAATGAATAAAATAAAAAAAAAACACATTAAGAAAATAATTCTTTAAATTATTTTAGATATTATTTTAACTATATATCCTAATAAAGAAGTATGTTCAAATACAAATGTAGCTGCAAAAAATTATTTAATTTATTAATCTGATTATTAGAAATAATATTAACATTTTAAAATTTTGTTAATACACTAGAAAAAGTATAAATAAATACTTATACGAATAGGAACTAATTCACTTTTGGTTAAAAATAAAAAAGATATAGATATTAAGTAAAAAATTAAAATTATTTCATGAATGCATTAGTGTTTTCTTTTTAAAAATACTAATTTTCTAATTTCATCAACTAAAAAGGTCTAGAAACAATGGAAACATAAAAAAATGTGTACAATTAACAAGGAGATTATTTTCTCTATTACTTCACTTTAAACTGAACCAAAAGAGGCCTGCATGCAAGCGTTAAAAACTCAGAGACTTAAAGTAAACACATAAGAAGATTTGAAATTAAAACCTTCCAACTTGAAGTGATTCATGGCGAGTAATCATGTCAATGGCTGGTATCGTCCTGGACAAGGGTCAATCTTCACCTTAATTGAGCTTTTCTATTTCATTTTTCTTCTTTTTTTTTTTGTATCTACAATAACATACCTTTGAAATATCAGGATAATTTCTTTTTACAGTCCCTTTAGGGCAGAATTATTGCCTCAAGGCAGAGTCTACAAAACCATTCATTATTAATATTATTATTAATGGTTAAATGTTAACTCTTCTCTACCCACCAATGTAAAAAACATGTCTATTTCTTTTACTTTTTATCCAATCCCAAAGAATTCCCCACCCATACACATTTTGCTTTCTTCTGCCTCCCAAATTTATCACCAACGGATCTCTTGTAACCGCTTCACAACCTCTCTATTCATTGTGATTTATAAAATAAAGTGCAAAACTGTAATTCTCTGGAGCATTTTCTCAATTCACTGTGATTTTGTTTGCTGGCCATTATCATCAGTTTAGCTCAAATAAACTCATAAAATTTCAAAAATAAAATATAATAAAGTTAACTAAGATGAAGAAAATAGCCTAATACAAGCTGGGGCAGGAAAGACACAAGAGACCTAAAGATATTTTACTGTATAAAAAAAACAAACAAACAAGCAATGAGTAATGGAGTCACACAAAGAATGAGTCAATTTGAAGGGTCTCTCATCAATCAAAAGTGCAAAAAATAGAGCATGACAAATAACAGTAATGAATTGATTAAAATGCATTGAACTAAGAAAAATGCCATGAACTCATACCTCTTCACAAAAAGAAAAATCAAAAAAATAAATACATCTTAAAAACCCAATCAGACAAACTCAGTGAACACCATTTTAAGAAAGTACAGTAATAACTACATAAACTAATATTTTCTTTTAAACAGATGTTGAAACACGAATCTTGCCTTGTATAAATCACACCATACAGTATAAACATCACCTAGTTAATGAGTAAAAATCTTCCTTTATTGTAACTGATAGAGAAAGCATAATTAAATGAGATATTTAATATTTTACAATTCTTAATAAAATGATAGCTTTTGCTAATTCCTGTCAATATATGAAGTCATTAGATGAAAGCTGAATGGAAAGCTTTGCAATGGATAAAAATGGATGTCACCACTTTAACTCATTGATCAACTTTAAGCAAAAGTTGGACAAGACATTGTTATGTCCTTGATGAAGTATACAATATGAAGTATACAGCTTGAACTATTCTTTCAGTGGTGGTATCCGAATAACTTAACTGGTTCTATGCCCTAATAACCATTTTAAGTATAAGAAAACAATATACCAAAAGGTAGTTTATTATTTTATGCATTTAATACTTAAAAACTATAAAAGAGGTACACAAAACTAGATTATGTTTTAAGAAAAAATTTTAAAATATTCATAAAAACATTAAATAAAACTGTTACTTAAGATACATGCAGCCTGACCTGTGATGGCACCGCTGATGGGACGACTACCTATAAACAGTGATGTCGCCAGTTTGAAACCCCAGGCTTGGTCATGGCACATATGGGAGTTGATGCTTCCCACTCCTCTCCCCCTTCTTTCTCTCTCTTTTGCTTTCTCTCCTCTCTAAAATAAATAAAAATATAATCTTTTTTAAAAATGGAAAGAAAAGTATATTTTCATATTGCTTCTTTTATGTACATATATTTTATTTTTTTAATTTATTCATTTTAGAGAGGAGAGAGAGAGAGAGAGAGGAGGGGAGAAGTGGGAAGCACCAACTCCCATATGTCCCTTGACCAGACAAGCCCAGGGTTTCGAACTAGTGACCTTGGTGTTCCAGGTTAACACCCCATCCACGGTGTCATCATAGGTCAGGCACATACTGCTTCATGATTGGCATCCTAAAATGCATTTTTTTTTTTACCTATGGACAGAGTGAACATTACTATGGGTGCTTAGAATACACTGTTGTGCAGATGAAAGTTAAAAAAGAGTAAGGAATGTAAATTTGTGATTTTTTCACTTAGTGGCTGCCCAGGTGCCCACCTTAGAAAGAACCCCAATGACAAATGCCATTTTAATAACTGGTTTATCAAACTCAACAAAAAATTAGGGCTCAGTTCTACTGAACCAGTGCTAACACACCTAACCCCACCACTGAGTAGAAACCAAATCTAATCATGCCTTTGGAACAAATGCCTGTATGTAGAAATGTATACTAAAGTATATACCAGTAAAATGACATAACTTTTGGCCCTGGGTTAACTACTAAATAATTCAGTAATGGGGAATGAAAGAGAAACAGAAAGCAAAGAGGGAGAGAGTAGAGAGAAGGCAAATGAAGCAATATTCATTGAATTTAAATTATTGTGTTAATCTTTCTAATTTATAGTATGTTTGAAATGCTTCAAAATTTAAAAAAATATTTAGTGAGAATAGTTAGAGTAAAGGAAGCCATTTTGTGGTACACAGTAGGGGTGGAATATGAAATTTCTTTTTAGAAATAGAGTGTAAGATTTTAGTAGAGTATTAAGTAATTTCAAGTGAAAAGATTGAAAAAGTTCAGCTAAAACTTATTAGTGAATTAAAATCTTGGCAAATAAATGAAGAACAGAAGGGAAGAGAATAATTGAACTATCTTAGGTGGTAGTAGGCACAGTACTATCTTAGGACCTGAGTTTATAAAATCTAAGTTCCCATTGGATACAGGTATAGAGATTTAGAAACTTTAATCAAAGAAATCATAGTTAACAACTTTTTGTCTTTGATTGTTTTATTTTTATTTTATTTATTTTTACACTTCCATGAATATCTGAATAAATAATTGTTCCTGGACTTACTCAAAATATCGAAAAAAATTTTCATATTTGCCTGTAATGACACTTTTTTATATTAATTCACTTTATAAAAAATCTGGTCATTTATTTTTCTTTTTAAATGGTCAAGGAATACTAAGCTAATATTTTATTGATAATGGATCTATATCTTGCATTACTTAAAAATGTCAATATAAAACAAACTTATAGTTTTCTGGAACAGACTTCACAAACTTCTTATCAGAAAGAATACAAAGAAATTAATAAAGCCTAAAGTGATAATAAATGACCAAAGTAATTCTTGCTCTCCACAGAATGCATTTCATTAGACTTATAGATATAGAAATCTGTCTGTCACTTAGGTTTCTAATCAAACTGGCATTTATTTTCTTCAGGATCTGCAAGGATAGCAAAATAAACTCAGCCATTGCATCAGCATTATAATAGTTGCTGAAATTAGACTTCTGAGTGACATTTAATAAATGATCAGTCTAGATTGCAGTGGAAGGAGATAACTTGAAAATTGTATTGTGACCAAATTGTAAGTGCTGAAATGATCTCAGAGAAAATATAATGGAGAAAAAGATAGCAAGTATTATTTTTATACTTATTTAGTTTCTTCAATGCATTTTAAATGGAATTATTCAAAATATAAGCACATCAATGTACATTAATTGCTGACAATAAAAAATCTATATCACTGTTGAAAATATTCTTTAACTGTTATAAGCCTTAAAATAGAGTAATTTTTTTCACCATGTAATATATTACCTTTATAATACAATAAAGAAAATTTAAATTAAAAAAACACAAAAGAAAAATAAAATCCATTATTGTCATTATAAATGCAAATTTTCACAGAGGTGTAAAACAGTCTATATCAATATGTAAGAAAGGATATAAAACTTTACCCAGTAGGTGGTTTTAGTTTAAAAGTTGTATATTTTTAAGACATTGAAAATGTTAACAACATTTATAGCAACTGCATAGTGACTTTTCCTGATACAAAGTGCACTGCATTTGAATTATACATGTTCTCTAAGTGTATATTTTTTTAATTCACCCTATAAAGTTTTTACCTAAATCTGTAGTAAAAAATATTCAATTCAAAACCATGATTGCAAGATAATTAAGATTTTCAGTAAGTTATTTAAGAGCATTGCCTATGTTCATAAATCCTAGTTTGCAAAAGTGTGTTTCCTTTACTGATCTCTCTAAAACAAGGATTGGAAAACTTTTTTTTTTTTTCTGAAAAGTTCCCAATAGTAAATGTTTCAGGTTTTGTGGACCACCTGGTTTCTCTCACAACTCTGCCATTGCAGAGTACATAGACAAGAGGTAAATGAATGGATGTGGCTCTGTTATAAAACAAACTTATTTACAAAAATAACCTGCAACCTGGATTTGCCCTGCTGGCTGTATTTTGCCAGTTCTGCTGTGGAAGAAAGAACAGTGCTGTAATGTGATCATGAGTATTGAACACTTGCAGTTTCTCCCAAGGTGGGTTGCCTAAAAGAAACAATTTTAAATATATAAAATCAAAAGGTATTTAACAGTTTTTCATATATTCACACAGGAAAAGCACTACTAAGACAAAATACACATACACATACCAATACTTTCTACTAAATAAATAAATCAAATAAACAAAAAATAAGAGTGATTTTATAAGTATAATATGTAGTCCATTATTTAAAAGAATTCTGATGTCAGTAAAATGTATATTGAAAAGTTGTTTCATCCTAACATTAAAATTTTTTAAATTGTATATATTATATACTGTGCATATTTCATATACATATCATCATTTATCCACATCATAATTATTAAATTTAGAACTAATAATTAGAAATAAAATATAGAACTTCAAATTAGACAGAATCATTTTCTTGTATGCAGATCTATGTTTGTAAGTGTATGTTGAAAAATCTGTTAGGGCCAAAAATGACATTTACTTTCTTTTATATAAAGCATTTTATTTGGCCAAAAATATAGTACCTGTTGGCTCCACAAGACAAAAGCAGCTGCAACATAATTGAACGTTCTTATAATTTGTCCTTCGGTCCTCTGACTTAAATTAAAGCTGTCAATTATATCTTTCTCAAAAAAATAGAGTTCTTTAAAGGTAAGGAAAAAAATAGTAGTCTCACTATAACAGAAATATCTTATTTTTAATATTTTGTCATCATTTCAGAAAAACTAATGCTGTAAATTCTATACTTGTTCTTAAATATTTTGTATAAATGTTGGAGTTTCCTGATTCTTTACTAGAATTCACAGCCAGTAAGACATATGCACATCTGAGGGGAAATTTACAGACACTTTGTTCTCCCTAAACAATGTTTTTAGTTTTCAAATGACCAGGAAGACCTGTGATTTAAATTAATTTAAAACAATTTTTATATTGCATAGAAGAAAGAACAACATTTTGCAAACAAAAATGCACAAAACAACAAATGGTCTAAAAAAGTCTTAGAAAGCAAATCCAAAAGTTAAAAGGACTACAGTATAAAACTTACCAAACGAGTCTTTATTGAACACCTAAAAAAATGTTGGAAGATAAAACACAAAAATAAGAGTATCACTCTCCACTTTATTCCCACTATAGAACACTTTATTCCCACTTGAAGAACTTGGGAGTTAGAAGGGCCAACCCTATCTTCACAGTCAAGAATCCATGTACAATTTTAACTCATTAAAAACTTAATTAATAGCCTACTGTTGATCCAAAGCCTTACCAATAACATAAACCATTGCTAACATGTATTTTGTATGTTATATAATTACTATACTCTTACAATAAAGTAAGCTAGAGAAAATAAAATGCTAATAAGAAAATCACAAGGGACAGATAATATATTTTACACTATTTATTTTAAAAAATCTGCATATAAGTGCACCAGTGAAGTTCAAATCCATGTTGTTCAAGGGTTGACTGTATTTCTTTTTCTCTTCAGTCAAGAGCTCTCACATTAGTGTCAGGATTGTTCTAATTTCCAACTCAATTTTGACCAGATCAGGAAGTACTTAAGGTTTTCCAGGACCTAATGCAATATGGCTTAGTATTAAATAAACCCTGTGGGGAGAGGGCTTCCAGTAAGTAACAGTGAGGTCTTTGGTTATATATGGTTTAACGTCAAGATGTACACTGTTCTGATCATAATTTCTATACCCCAAATCTTTAGTTTATCTTTCAAATTTGTGAGCCTATGTAGATCTTTTGTATTCACACATAAATTATGGTCAACAAACTTGTCTACTATATTAGATTCTTGAAAGGCTGAGGTTCCAAATTCTAGGATTATTGTTTACCTTCTGAACCTCAGAATAGTGTCTTACATGCACTCTTAGACTTACTCTTTGAATTTATTTGAGCAATCCAATGTATTATTATCTTATACCTCAAAGCTGGCTCTTTTTGAGCTCCCTTAGACACTGTTTTATGTTTTCACAACTGACTTGTAATGGCTTCAATCTTGTAGTATAAAAACAAATACTGGGTTAGTAGTTAGGTCAATATCAGTCCAAACACTTATTCCTCTCCTCTCATACCAGGTTTACCAACAGATTCCTAGATTGAACAGAGAAAGACAGTGTGCTGCAGTGAATCAATTTACATTTTTAATTTGTCATTCTTTAGTTAAGAGTAACTTAGCCTGACCAGGCAGTGGCTCAGTGGATAGAGCAGGCATCAGACTGGGATGCAAAAGGGCTCAGGTTCAAGACCCTGAGGTCACCAGCTTGAGCACAGGCTCATCTGGTTTGAGCAAAAGCTCACCAACTTAAGTCCAAGGTCGCTGGCTCAAGCAAGGGATTATTTGGTCAGCTGAAGGCCCGCGGTCAAGGCACATATGAGAAAGCATCAGTGAACAACTAAGGTGTCACAACAAAAAACTGATGATTGATTGATGCTTCTCATCTCTCTTTGTTCCTGTCTGTCTGTCTTTCCCTATCTATCCTTTTCTCTGATTCTCTCTCTCTGTCTTTGTAAAAAAAACAAACAGAAAAAAGAATAATTTCATTGAAATCTTATAATTGCAAGGTAAAAAATACAACTTAAACATAATAACGGGAATTATTGAGAAAAATTGGAGGTGCTCTAATAATTGAAATGAGGGGCTGTATAAATAAAAGAGCAGGAAATTGCTTAGATAAATGTATAAATTACTATTATTTTACATTACATTAAGGGCAGTGACATATGAGTGTTTATATGAATTGAAGTCAAGAACAATTATACTAAAAAGTAAGTGAGCCTGACCTGTGGTGGCGCAGTGGATAAAAGCGTCGACCTGGGAACACTGAGGTCGCCAGTTCAAAACCCTGCACTGGTCTGGTCAAGGCACATATGGGAGTTGATGCTTCCAGCTTCTCTCCTCTTTCTCTCTTTCTCTCTCTCTCACTCTGTGTCTCCTCTCTAAAATGAATAAAATTAAAAAAGAAATTAAAAATAAAAGTAAGTGAAAGAAGAGAGAAGCCTCAAAGTTGAACTTGAATAAAATTTTTACAAGTTAGGATTATATATTCATTATCAAGGTTCATGTTGTGCTTTGGGAAGGTAAACATTTAAATAGTTAAATTTTCCTACAGTGAAGAGATTGCCTACATACATAGATTTGACCTTGTGGAGAAGCACCATAAATATTAAACTGAGAATGCTTTTCTCAATTTGCTAATCAATAAGGGACCAATGATGCTTTTTATTCTGAGATGTTATCTCATCAGAATAGTATTTTAGGCCACTATACATGAAATTATCTCATCAGAACTGTATTTTAGGCCACTGTAAGGATAATCATTTGGAATAGAAGAAGTAGGTGACTCAGGGCTCAGAGCAAGCACAGAGTTACTGCAACAAATTAAGCAATAACTAATACTCAACTAGGGTGCTGTCACTGAGTTTTTTAAGGTGCAGTGAAAATCTCAAGTGTGACTACAATTGACTGAGTAAAGAAAGAGAAAAAATGATTTAAGATGATTCTAGACTGAAATTGTACTGTTAACACATGTGGAATATATGATCTCATATCATCACATGAAGAAGAAAAGTGACTACAGTACCATAAGATATTTAGAGAGAGAGAGACAGAGAGAGAGAGAGAGAAAGAGTAACCATGTTTACATAACTTTTACTTGAGTGCATTGTTAAAATTGTTTTATTTTATTTCAATTTATTGTCAATGTCCTACTGTGACTAATTTATAAATGGTATGATATGTGTATCTATATATAGGAAAAACATAATATACATAGTGTTTTACACTATTTACAGATTCAGGCATCACTGAGGGTCTTTATCCTCAGGGATAAGGCATGAAGGATATAATATAATTATATTAAATCCGTTTATTCAATATGTAATGAAAGATACCATATTTTATATAACTCTGATATTACCTAATAGCATCTAATTTTGAATATTTACACTACATTAGTAATTTACTTTTATTTTTATTTATTTTTTACAGAGACAGAGAGAGAGTCAGAGAGGGGGGATAGATAGAACAGACAGACAGAAACAGAGAGAAATGAAAAGCATCAATCATTAGTTTTTCGTTGCTGTTGCGACACCATAGTTGTTCATTGATTACTTTCTCACACGTGCCTTGACCGCAGGCCTTCAGCAGACTGAGTCACCCCTTGCTGGAGCCAGCGACCTTGGGTCCAAGCTGGCGAGCTTTTACTCAAGCCAGATGGGCCCGTGTTCAAGCTGGCTAGCTCTGGGTCTTGAACCTGGGTCTTCTGCATCCCAGTCCGACGCTCTATCCACTGTGCCACTGCCTGGTCAGGCTACATTAGTAATTTATAAGGAATTAATAAACTACTAAAGTGTAATTACATGTACATAGTCTAATGAAGGCAGATGACAACAAATCAGCTTATGATAGTGCAATAAAAGAAAATAATTACTCCAATGTAATAACAATATTTGTAAATAAATACATTAATGACTTTCTATTACATCTTGAATTTGAAGTTACTAATATAATGAAGTCCATAATAAAAAAATCAATTAATATTCTTATCAATTAACTACTGATACAATAAAATTCTAAAGGAAAACATAAATTTAATGACATTATTTTAAAGTATTTTAAAAATAATTATTAAGTAACTTAATTATCAGAGTAAACAAATGCTTTCTCACATTCAGCTCAAGATTCAACCCAATTAATTTCCATTTAGCAATTTTACAGTATCATTTTAAAAGTAGCTACAATTATTATTCTGTATCTTCAGCACCTGAAACACTGATGAGCACATCATCGATGGTACTCAACAAATTCTGTTGAAAAAAATAAATAAAGAACTTGAATAAAGAACTTGAAAATCAATCAACTCGTTTTTTTCCCAAATTCTTGGTTTGATAGTGCTATTTTGTACCACATATTTCTTTCTTTCTCAAAATCTTTCCTCCCATTTACTATTAATTCATTTTCTGAAGAATCATTCTTACAGATACTGTTTCAAATTTCCATTCTAAAATAATAGTTTCTACCATGTGTTTATTTCAGTCATGTCTCATATCTGAAGAATCTGATCAGCTCACCTTAGATGGTGACTCATTGTCATTCAAGAGACCAAGATTGAACAAGTCAATTTACTTTTCTCTACTTGATCTTTTCCAATGGTAAATTTGAAATATACTAGTTCAATCTATTTTGCTGTGTTTCCAGAATCCATAACCAGTAATTGTTATAATTCACCAATGTGGAAAAAAATGTGAAAGTTTAATATTATTATTTTTTTTAAAATTCAATATGTTAATTTAGAAGGTTTTACTACTTGGAAAGTAAACTCAGATATGTTACTAAACCATAATAATTATTAATATACATGTATTTCTATATAATTTCTTCAGTTTATCAATTTTGATGCTCTTCTAGTTTTGTAAATATGCTTGCTTATTCTTTCACACCTTTCATTTTCCTTTTTCATATTTTTTCTGAATAAAATTAAGTTTGTGAAGCTTAGAGATTCTCATCATGACTTTTTATTTAAAGTTTGCACATGTTTATCCTTAACTTTTCTCATACTCCTTGGTTAAAAATGTGCTAACATCTTTTGAAAGACTTAATGAGTATAAACATACTGGTAAGTTTTGTCAGTATCTGGCAACCCTGTTATGACTGATAAGAAATGAATCATAGCTTACATCAATATGAGGGCAAAGCTCTGCCACAGAAGAAAATTTATTTTGCTGTGTATATTGAGTTTCTGAATAACAAAACTAAATTACATCAGAAGATGTTTCAGAGTAGCAGTGTGTTTGGACTGGTGTGTGAGAGATGGTATCTACCAGTTCAGAAAAGGCTTAATAAGTCATATGATGATAAAGAAATATTTTAAAAAGGAAACAATTTTTTTCTTTTTCATTTGGACTAAAATGGTATGTAGCTGAGCCACAGTGAAGTATAGTAGAAAGGACTGAGCATAAAAACTGCTTACCAATATTTATAGTAAATTTCAGCTGCTCAGTAGATAGCCACATCAGTTATAGGGGAAAGCATAGTGTACCCCCACTCTTAAACCCGCTGGTGCCTTTTCCATCCTTGCCCCTCCCCTTTGTCTTCCACTCTTTCAAGTTCCAAGCACCCTATATTTGCCGCTGTAACTTGTTTCTTAAAACCCATTACTTCTGAGGGGAATACTGGGGAGGAGGGATGCTTTTGGGGGGACACTAGAATCTATGTAAACACAATAAATAAATGAATTAATTAAAAGAAAAAAGCATTTAAAAAAAGCCCATTTCTTCTACCTCTGTCACTTTCTAAATAAACTTTCTCTTATTTAAAGAAAAGGGAGAAGAATATACAGAACACATTTGAGTATAACTGGAGCCTCTTGCCCTTGAACTGTGGACACACACTTGTGTCCCAGACTCAAGTGAAACTTCTTTCTCACTGCACGGCAGAGGAGTAACTCTCATCATCAGACTCTTTCTTAATTTTGTACCTCAACAACAGCAGGGCCTCTTTGGACTACATCTCTATTATTTTATGTTTTCTCATTAAGAGACTTTACTTCCAATGATTTTCCGGTTAAACTTTCAGTAATAGAATCTCCCACCTGCATGACAACCATTTCATTATAAAAACATACGGTCTCAATGGTGGTTAATAAAGCAAAGAAGTTGACTAAAGCCTAAGTTTAATATCAACTAAAAGGACTGTGTGTGTATACATATACACATACATATCGGTGAGTGTGTTTAGATTCCTTTATGTTTTATTTCACAAAGCTGAAAGAGAAAGAATGCAAATACAGCATACTAAAGACTTTAAAGTAACTATACATGGCTTTTAGCATGGCCTTCTGTCACACAGGGGCCACTTAAGTACAGTATAAACAATGCTATTAGTTTCAGGATATTTTTGGTTTTACTTCCTGTCATCTTGCCCCCCTAAAAGCCTTGTGATGATCAGAAGCAAACAGCTCTAAAGGAGCTAGCTCACTCTAAATAACCTTGCAGATTATCATTTTACTCTCTACCCACAGAGGTTCAAACATTCCAAATGTTAAGTGAAATGTGTTTGTTTATCCATTAGCCATTAGTTGGTGTTATTTGAGTGTATGTGCATGCACATATGCGTTTCCTTTTATTCAATTTGCTTATGTTTAGTGTCAAGTCAATTTCCAAGAAAAGACTCAACTTGGTTTGGTTTCAAATGTATTAATCTACTCGTTCATTGTGACCAACTTAGACTTCTATTGCTAAACAATGTCTTCAAAATTAAACTTTATTCCAAATTCTTGGGTCTTTTATAAAAAACAAGACTTTCTCTTTTGAGAACTAAAATTGTATAATTGCGACAGACTGGTAGTTATTGCAGCATCTAAAAACATGAAAGCAGAATTCCATTAAATGTTAACATAACTATTAGTTTATAGAAATAAATAAGTATAATTTAAAAGAAAACAATATTGCAAGTACTAGTTCAACTGGTTTTTGCAACTTTCTGTGAATCTATAATTATTTTTAAAAATACTAAGTAAAATGATTAGTTCTATTTTCCATTATGATAATTTGTCATTTAATTCAATCTACTATTTAGTTATTTCATCTTGTTTTTTAATTTCTTGGAGTCTGAAATAAAACCTTAGCAGTCATTAAATTGATACCATTTACTTTTGCTAATATTTACTTCTTTTCAAACAAATAATAAGTAATTATTATTTATTTAGAGCTTTGATTGGTTACATTGCTTTGATATACCTTTTTTTCTTAATATAATTATTTTAAAAACTTTCTGATCCATTTCACTGATGATAAAACTCAGGCTCAAGGTGAAAGAGTGTTATTTGCAAGGTTACATAATTGGTTAAATGAAGCAGCTAAGATTCAAATTTCTGTTTTTAAAATGTATATCTTGAGTTGTTTTTTTCTGCACAAATGTTGAAAAGATCCTAGTGATGGCCAAGACTAAATATCTCATTATAATCTAGAAGAATATATCTCATTATAATCTAGGTTCCAAGAGGTCAAGTGGCTGGGCCCCAGAAGGCTTGAGGCATAGCTTGAATATCAACTAATTGCCTCCAAGTTATTAATTGTAAAATGACTGCACTTATGGCTTCAGTTGCTGTGTCCCAGCTCTTTCCTTGCACCTTTGATCTGAAAATAAACATTAATTAGTATAACAACAGTATAGCTCATTTTATTTTTCTTCTCAAGCTAGCGTTCATCAGTCATTCTCATCTTTTATATAACTTGAATGCTCTCCTTATGGTGTATAGTAAACCCTCTTTTGGGTTTATGGACAGCATAAAGTCTCTTGATATATCTGTGTGACAGAAAAATCAAAACAGTAAAGAACAGAAAAAAGTTAAAAATAATTAAGTCTAGAAAGGTTAAGAGAAGTACAAAGGATGAGGGTTTTGAATTTGGTAGCTTTATAATGAAATTTTATCTGTAGGTATATGATTCTATTGGGAAGAACAGCATTACATAACTGAAATGAGTCAAGTGTATAGCAGTTTCCCTTTATCTGTAAGGGATACATTCTAACACCCCCAGTGGATACCTAAAACCATAAATAGTAATGAACCCTGCATCACTTTGTTTTTTTTCTATACATTCATACTTATGATAAAATTTAATACTTACCCATCTTAACTAAGCATTATCACACACTTACACTGTGGTCATAACTTTTATAGTTTGATGTGCAAGAATAAAATTAACATAATTGTTATTTTCTTCTTCACAATTTCACAGATAGATTCATTCTTACCATAGATCTCAACAAAGTCTACCTACAATTTTTCTTTCCTTAAATTGTGAACTTTCTTTGCACTTGAAAAGCATTTTGTGGCTTCTCTTAGGCAAATCTTAATTGACAGCATCACTACTCAGCACCTTGGGTCCATCATTAAGTAAAATAAGGGTTACTTGAATACAAGCAGTGAGATAATGGGAAAGTTGACCAACCTAATAAGCAAGACCACTACTAAGTGACTAAAGGACAGTATTCAGTGTGGATACACTGGACAAAAGGAGGATTCACATCCCAGGTTGGAAAGAGCAGGTTGGAGTAGGATTTCATCACGTTAGTCAGAAGAACATACAGTGTAAAACTTATTGTCGCTGGGACTTTCCATTTAATATTTTCTGGCCTCAGTTGACCATAGGTAACAAAAATCACAATAAATGAACCCAGGGATAATGGGGAACTATTGCACTAGCTTTTTTTCTACCATCAAGGGTGGATGATTGTTCCAATTAGTATATCAAAATAAGGAAAACTATTACTTTATAGAAATAAAGATATTAGACTACAGTTGCAAGCCTCGCAGATCCAAATTTAAAAAGGATTTTAGTTGAATGCTTGAAAGGCATTTACAAAAAAGAATATATATTTGCACTTAACTGTGCTCAATGAAACAAAACAAAACAGTGAAAAGTTGAAGTAATGTCTGCAACTTGAACAAGAAAATGAGCAGTAACTCAGCAGCATTTTTTAAAGTGAATACTAAGTCTACTCTGCATCATTATCTCACTTTCACAACGAATTATTTTTATGGCAGAGTTCTTTCCCAATTTTCCTGTAACCTGAGTTACTTTATTTTTTGCCATTTATTTAAATAAATTTCATGCATATGAATATTTTGATTGAGCAGATATGACTTAATGAGGTTGATTAAAGAGAAATAAAAGTAAACAGTACAGTTTGTGTATTAATTATCGATTACCACAAAATATTATATAATGAATTACTCTAAAATCAATATTTTAAAACAATAACATTGATGTAGCATGCAGAACATTAGGTCAATCATTTAGAGTGGATTTAGTGGGGCAGTTATTCTGATCCCAGATGGGCTCCATTGGACTTCTAGTACAGGGGGGTCTGTTGGCTGCCTGTTAGCTAGTTGTTAGTGAGATTTTTCAGGTGACAAAGCCAACCTAAACATGTTCTCACGTTAGCAGAGGAGCATGTATAAGCAAGTAAAATCATGCAAAGCCTCTGAGACCCTGGCCCAGAACTGAAGGCTGGCCACTTTCAACAAGCTTGAGAATCCAATGCAAGTTATAAGGTCAGTACAGACCCAAAGGAAAAAAAACAAACTCTGCATCTTTTGTGATATGTGGTACAAGTCATTGGGCAAAGGTAAAGATTTTTACTGTAATGCGTTATATATATATATATATATGGATATAATATCTTCCAAGGTAATATTTCAGTAAAATTAGTTTTATCTTAGTAAAATATTTTATGACTTTAATATTTTAATAGGTAAGAAAGTTTAATTTAGCTTAAAATTGTTGTACTGAATGTAAAATTTCTTAGAATAAAAGATGAAGGGAAACCTTTTCCATGGTAATTTTTATGGCTAATTCTAGACCCATTTAATAGATATTTATTAAAATGTTTATATGCCCATTGTGTTAGGTTTTGGGGAAAAATGATTTCCAGCACAATCATGGTGGGTTTTACAAGAATTATAATTTTATATGTCAAGCTAATATACCAGCTTCATATAACTTTTAATATAGTGAACCCAATAACATCATTGAAAATTTTCAAAACACTAGTTAATATTTTTATAAAATAAAAAATAATATATTATAAGTTAATATCCACTGTTAAAATTAAGAATATGTTAAGAATGGAAGATCAAGATACTCACGATCATACTATTAGGGTGAACACCATCAGATGAATGACACACAAAATTTTAAATTATGTAGATGGAAAAGATGCGGTTTCTTAATAAGAATTTCCAGCATAATTAATTTAAAAATATTTAAATTTAGATATATGTTAAATTATATACATTTTATTATCATATTATGTTTTAACCAATAACAAGTATATATTCTGAAGCATCCATTATGTGCTAATTTATAATGTACAAATCATCTTTTTACATTTTCTTTTATATTCTGTGACACAAACCTCTAATATAATCAAAACAATAATTTTTAGACATGTTTTGTAGATAAACTTAATGTAGAGTAACTATTTGATTTGCCCTTGTTTTTCAACTAGTGCATTTTGGTATTAAGACATAATCTAGACATCTGATAGCTAGTCTAATATTCTATCTTAATAATAGTCTGGATTAAGTTTTAGTCTAAAACAAATGAGATTCTTATTCACATCTGCTTTTCCACCATGCCACTGTGAAAATTAATTACAATTCTTGTCATTAGTAATAGGTCACCTATGTTTTCTCTGGCATACATTTGAATTATATTTATGGTTCATGTCCTAGCTAAAAATTTTCAAAAAACCTAACTTTCCTCAAAATGCTATGGATTTAGAAAATGCCCAATAATTTGCCAGAAGTAGTTCAAAGTTTTATTACTTCTGAAAATCACACAGTTTTCTTTGAGATTTCAACCTCTTACTGCGTTGTCCTCACAGGTACCATGAAACAACCCTGAAAACCATTCTTGTTGAAAATGATATTGAGCTAGTAAACTGTAATGCAGAATTCATGCATGAAGGTTTTAGAAACAGTTACTTGACTCTGCCATCTCAGCTAGGGCAAGGAAATAAAACTATACATAAAATGGATCACTGTGCAGAAGTGGGAGGACTCCATAGCTGAGTTTCTTTGGCCAAAGCTGTGCTTTCCATGTCCCAAAAGGCAGAGAGTATGGAGATGTCTACCCCTTGAATTAAGTCCAGTGGAGGCAAGAAAGACAACAGTTGGATCATCTGGAGAGCCTATGGTGTATTTTTTGCATTTGGAAAACAGTCAGGACCTTAGAAAGTTAAAGCAGCTAATGGTGGGTCAAAAAGACAAAGACTAGGATTCTCTATTTAAAAAGTTAACTGGATCCTTACAATTAAAGAAGACAAGGAATATGAGCTGTGCACCAGTGATATTTGGGAGCTATTTTAAATACTGCTCAATAAAACAGACTGGGAAGTAAAGAAAAGCTGAATATTGAGGGGCAGGTAGAGTTCAAAATATATCTATATTTTTGTTACATTTCATATGACATGTTTTTGACACACTAGTTAAATTACTTATACCAATTCAAATCATAACATAGTTCCCTTTGCTCTCACTTTAAGAAAAAGATCAAATTTTTTCTGCTGCCAAGTTTTATATATAGTATTACAAATGACAGCATAATAATAAATGTGATTCCTTTCCTGTTTCTGGAAATTTAAGTTGATGTCTATTGTTTTAGCTTGCTGCTTTTTATTTATTTGTTTCTTTTTCAGCTGTTCTATATAATTTTAAAACTACCATATTTGTTCATTTAGCTATTGCCTACTTTTGAATTTTTTGTTCCCAAAATTTATGCCATGTTTTAAAATAAGAACTAGTTTATATGATTTAATGTTTTAAAATATATACCTTGCTTATGTTGCAAAGAATATTTTTTTCTCCTTAAAATAATGTGTAGACTGACTGGTGGTGGTACAATGGATAGAGCATTGACATGGGAAACTGAGGTCCCAGGTTCAAAACTCTGAGGTTGCCATCTAGAGCACAGGTTTACCACCTTGAATGCAAGGTTGCCTGCTTGAGTATGGGATCATCAACATGATCCCATGGCTGCTGGCTGAATCCAAAGGTCATTGGCTTGAAGCTCAAGGTCACTAGCTTATGTAAGGGGTCACTGGCTAAGCTGGAGCCCCCCAGTCAAGGAAACTATGAGAAGCAATCAATGAACAACTAAGGTGACGCAACTACAAATTGATGCTTCTCATCTCTCTCCATTCCTCTTTCTCTCTCTCTCTCTCTCTCTCTCTCACACACCAAACAAACAAAAAACAGTAATGTGAGTGCTTCATGGTGGCACCAAATCTTGTAGCAATTTCTTTTTTATTCTAAATATGATTAATTATTTTTCTTTTAATGGTTTATATGCAGACATAGTTGTTGTACAGTTGGTATTATATGTAGCCAGACAAATCAAAATACTTCACTGTAGAGTCACATTTTAAACACAAAATATATTAGATATATTTCAGATACCATGTAAATTTAAAAAATGTAGAAAATTTATTGCCTGATCAGGCGGTGGCACAGTGGATAGAGCATCAGACTGTGATGTGGAGGACCCAGGTTCCAGACCCCGAAGTTGCCAGCTTGAGCGTGGGCTCATCTGGTTTGTACAAAAGCTCGCCAGCTTGGACCCAAGGTTTCTGGCTCAAGCAAGGGGTTACTCATTCTGCTGAAAGCCTGCGGTCAAGGCACATATGAGAAAGCAATCAATGAATAACTAAGGTGTTGCAAACTGATGATTGATGCTTCTCATCTCTCTCTGTTCCTGTCTCTCTGTCCCTATCTATCCCTCTCTCTAACCTCTCTCCTTCTTAATAAAAAAAAAAAAGAAAATTTATTAATTTGAACAATATATGTATGATTGGGAACAGAAGAAATGGTGTCATGCTTTCTTTATGACCATATGTTTTACTTTATTTGTATGTTTAATATTGTCTATAATTTATAAAAAATAATAAATATGCACATATCAATATACATATAGTTATATATGTATATACTCTAGTCTTAGCATGCTAGTTTTACATTACAATTTCTTCTATCTAATTTTTTTCATACATTACAAACTCAATTCTTCAAAAAATATTGTGCATGGGAAGAATGAACAACTAATTTACAGCAGTGTATGTTGGAATTCTTACTATCAACACCACTTTTTATACAAATACATTCTTATCAAGCAGCAATTAACTGATCAGAGTCCAAGAATGATGAACTATATTCCTGATATATTTTTTTTATTTTTATGATGTTCTATAACAGATGGAATTTTATGTCATGGTACATTAGTATATTGTTAAACTTTAATTTCAATTAATAATTGTTATACTTGAAATATGCCCAAGGGATATTTTAAGCATTTGCTTCCTTTTACTTATTTATTGCTAGATTCATTCAGAATAAGAAAGTCATTAGATCCTTAAACATTCATTACTGAATTTGCTTATGCCTTAATAAATTTAATTAGACCTTTAAATAAAATAGTATAAAATTTTTATTTTGATGATGGTTAAATTGAAAATGTAGTTACAGATCTATATCTAGCAATAGATAGAAAGACAGATGATAGATAGATAAACACACATTATTCCTCTAAACAAAAAAAGGTGTTATATTGTCTGATATGAGTAGAAAGTTCCATAGAAATCGGTGGAAACTCATTGGCTACCGTTGATATGGGTTGTATGTACTGAGAAACCGCTTATTCCCTGAATATATAATGTATTTTTATATCTTTGAGCCTTTACTCCTAAGGAAAAAAGTATTTCACATTTTTCCTTTATCAAACTGTTAACAACTCAAAATCCAGTTCTAAAACTCTTTAGATATGAAAGTTTAATATAAAAAGAAAATCAGTAATTAGATTTTCAATTATACAAATCTCTTAAGATTCTAAAATTTATTTGTAAGAAGTGAAGTATAGATAGAATATATTAAAATCAAGTTAGTTTAAAATTACTTATGAAACAGTTTAAATAAAATAGCATTCTTTAAATAAAATAATTACTTCAACTTTACTAATAAAATTGTAATATGTAGTGTCATAGGTTGTTTCTCCAAACGGTAGGTCCATGTAAAGCTAGCAGCCACGGCCACCATCACAGCTGCCTGGCCCATGCAGGTTCACATTTGATTCAGACAGACAGTAATGAAACAATGAAGCCAAGAACTGGTGGGCCATTAGCTTTAATTCTAGCTTACACCAGGTGGACAAGAAATACACACAGTCGGAAATCACTTCCCTTTTCATTCATGGCTCCCAAAGCTCTGGCTTATGCGAGTTTCCTAGAATCAAAGTTTCTACCTCATAAGCCTTATTCACCTCTGTTTCCCATCTCCTTCTCTCTGCACAATCTGCACAAACTGGCTTCTTCCTCAGCACTCCACCATCTTGGATGCTTCTCCTGGCCTTTCTCTGCTCTCCTCTCTAATGCTGAGAAAGAGCAAACTTCTGGTCTGCCTCATTTTATAGTGTAGAAACCAAAACCTTTAATCCAATATACAAATAGGGAGGTCTCTGATACAAAGTTACTTAACTGAGGCATAATGGGATTCCTCATGAGAGTGCACCTCCCCACATCAAAAAGGGTGGGAAAGGCTCAGTTCTAAAACCAAGACCCAGGCTACAAGAATCCTGCCTGCTCATAGCCCACCCCCAACACACATTAATATAATCATGCCCATCCGAAGCAAGAAGGGTAACTAATATTATCACTTGGGCGACGGGCTTCCACGTGGGCAGCACCATCTTTAACAAAGTAAACATAATATATTTTATCTGCCCAACAGTCCATTATTGAAAACCAATAAAAATAATGAAAATCATTTTTTTTTGTTTTTTTTTCTTTCAAAATTTAGTGTTTAGGCCCCACAACTTGATATTTGAACCCAGTGTCCCAAGAATCTGTACTTGACAACACCTTTTTAAATAATTCTAATCCGTAGCCATAATTAGAACAAGTTTTTAGAACATTTTTAATGAATACATAATGGAGATATATATATATTACCTGTACCTGGCCACATGTTGCTGTGGCTCTCAGTCTGGTTAAATGGAAAAGAAAGACAAGAGAAAGCACATGTTTCTGATATGTTTAATTATGAAATGTCTATGGGTATACAATATTTTTTGTTGTTCCATTGTCTGTGCAGATACACAGATTGTCTGGTTTGCTGACTCTAGAACATGCAACATATAATTGTCCATGTGAGAAGCAATCTGTGCCTAGATCTAAACTGCACAATTCTAAAGATTGGCCCTGAGCTTTGTTGGTGGTGATTGCAAACGCCAATCGAATTGGGAATTGCAATCTCTTAACTTGAAATGGCATATCCGTTGGAATCATAGGAATGTGAGGAATGAGGACATCTTCATCTTTTAAAGGTCCTGTCAAAATTGTTACTTTATGACGTTGCTCATTTATTTTCTTACTGCAAGCCATGTTGCAAAGCTTTGGCTGGTTGATATTCCGCAACATGATAATTGGCATGCCAATTTTCAATTGCAGTACGTGTGGTGGCATCCCTGGCAGATCTAGTGAATTCAAAAATTCTGTTGGATAATTCACTGCTTCATCTGCTTCCACAACAGTGATGACGGACTTGAATGTGACGCCTCGTTTTGAATGTTAGACTGAATAATATTTTTAAGTTCGTAGACATCTTTTTTCTTGGCCGCAAGAATAGCTTGTTTACTCAGTCAATCGTGATTCTTATAATTGGTTTGAATATTGGGAAATACTTTTTCAAACAATTCTTCTTTTGACATCCAGGTTGTCCATCGACTCGCTCTCCTTATTTGCGCTGTTCAAATGATTTTCTACTCGCATTCCATATGTAATATGTAGGCACTTCCAAATACAGCAGTGTTTTTGTAAATGCATCATTTTGACATAACATGAAGATAGCGTTAACATTGTTGCCGGTGGATTCATGGCTATTTGTTGCACATTTGCAGCTGTGAAATAAACGTGTTGTCCATTTTCTAGATGTACTGCTAAGTGAACAACAGCTGGACTTTGTTCATGTATGGAAAAAGAAAGAATTCACCATACAGCTTCATTGCTGTTTATGTATCTTCCAGCCTGATACTGTGCAATTTCTTTTTTTTTTTTTTTAATTTTTATTTTATTCATTTTTAGAGAGGAGACAAAGAGAGAGAGAGAGAGAGAGAGAGAGAGAGAGAGAAAGGGGGGAGGAGCTGGAAGCTCAACTCCCATATGTGCCTTGACCAGACCAGTGCAGGGTTTTGAACTGGCGACCTCAGTGTTCCCAGGTCGACACTCTATCCGCTGCGCCTCCACAGGTCAGGCCTGATACTGTGCAACTTCATTGATATGTATGACTGTTTCCTATCACTTCTTCATGGTTGCATGCCCAAAACTATCATGTCACTGCCTTTATTCATGTAATTACAAATGTATTTGATTGATTTAATGGAGTTACAGTATTCCACGTTTATGTGTGTTTTGTATGGTTTTGATAGGAAAGGAGAATATGGAACAACCCACTGTTTATCTACTTTGATATGACCATTTCGCATTTGTATGGTTGCTAATTTACCGCCATTGTCCGCTGATCTTCTTCTGCATAAAGAATATCCATTGTTTTCTGTAACTGTGTTGGATACTAATGCTCAAGGATATTGCTTAGAGCATTTTCCATCTATCATGCACGGTGAATTTGGATTCAGTGTGCTGCTAGGTCTATGTATCATGTTTTTTTTTATCACAACTTCATGCAAAACCTTATTGACGCTGGCATAGGGTATTTCAGCACATATTACATCGTCGATTTCTTTTGAAGTGATTTTGTTATAGAGCCAGATTAGTACATTTACATGTGCCAATCCTCTCTTTTGCCATTCCACTGAGTACATCCAGCAGCGCAAAGACCCAAACACTTCATGTTTTACCATCAAATCCATCAGCGATTTCAGCTTCTGTCTGAGAACACGTGCTGTGATGTCATGACTATCCACCAGCAATTGCCTAGGAAGAAAGATCGGAAACATTGAAATGAAATTGTAAAATATTTAGTATAGCATGTGTTGCTTTTATGTCCAAAGATGGAGCTGTTTTTCAAAAAGTATTTTTTTAGCTTTTTACCTATCACATGTGTGACATCTATACAATAGTTGGTATATAAAAACATGTGTGTATTTGAATGCAATGTTGTGTCAAAATTTCAAAGCAATCAGTGAAGAACTTTCAGAGATTAAAGATTTTGAACACATGAACATTTGCATATATATAACAAAAAGTTTATCAACTTATAAATAGATTTCCAAGAAGTACTTTTACACAATTTGGATTACTTGAAGAGATTTCATTATCTTAATCTTTCTAAACATTGATCTAAGTTATATATTTCACTTTCTTTTTTTTTAAGTATTAATTAAATATTTACATTTCTAGGTCCTTAAGATACCAAACATGGAAAAAATCCACACAATTGTCTCTGAAACTACATATTCTGGAAAAAGCATGAAGAAAGCAAAGACATAAAAAATAATATATATATACATATATATATATATATAAATTTGTGGTGAGTGAAATCATTAATTTAATGTAATTCAACAAATATTTCTTTAATTACTTCTAAGTTTTCTGTCCATACTCAGCGTCATGTGTAGATAGCAGACTTGGGCAAGTCACAATGCTTCTACTCCCAGCATTCTTCATAGTTATGGAAATTTTAACAAGATGATATTAAAGTTTTGATAAGAAAAGATATGTCATCATTTTGAGTCAAAATAAAGGTCAGGAATCTAACTTAGAAGAGAGCTGTGGTTCTAAATCTTGGCTGCATATAGAAAAACTCACTGATTTTTCAGTAATTTTAATCCTCATGATGAAACCTAAATCGATTAAATCAGAATCTTTTAGGCATCAGTATACACACACACACACACACACACATACACACACACACACACACTTAATTCCAGGTACTTCTAATGTACAGTAAAATGTGAAATGTACTGGTTATGGACAACATTCTAGAAGACAGCATTTTCTGGACTGATTTTGTTAATAATTGAGTGGTAGTCCGCCAAACAAAGGAAAAAGATAAAAGTGGATATAGGGGGAGAGGATCAGGATATTTTCCAGGAGACAGAAAAATCATTGCACTTTATATGAATTTTAAAATGGAAAGATATCAATAAAGTTGAATGCAATAGAAATGAGTCTGTTGTGGAACGTGGGGGGAAAATATAAGATATAGTAAATTGCACTCAAGTGTTTAAATTTCTCTAAAAATCATAATTCTTGAATATTTGTGTGCTTAAGAATCTTTTTTGAGAAGATTTTTAAGAATTTACATTTTTGGACAAGTACCATATGATTTCACTGATATGTGGAATTTAATGAAAAAAATAAACTAGCAAACTAAGTAGAAAATGACTCATAAATATAAAGAACAGACTGACAGCTGTCAGAGGGGTAAGAGTTGGGAGATGGATAAAAAAGAGGAAAGGAACCTGACCAGGCCGTGGCACAGTGGATAAGAGCATCGGACTGGGATGTGGAAGACCCAGGTTTGAGACCCCGAGCTCGCCAGTTTGAGCGCGAGCCCATCTGGCTTGAGCAAAAGCTTGCCAGCTTGGACCCAAGGTCGCTGACTCCAGCAGGGGGTGGCTGGGTCTGCTGAAGGCCCATGGTCAAGGCACATGTGAGAAAGCAATCAATGAACAACTAAGGTGTGTGAAGCCAACAAAAAACTAATGATTGATGCCTCTCACCTCTCTCCGTTCCTGTCTGTCTGTCCCTATCTATCCCTCTCTCTGACTCTCTCTGTTCCTGTAAAAAAAAAAAAGGAAGGGATTAAGCAAAGAAAAAAACTAATAGACAAAGACAATAGTGTGGGAATGCAAGAGGGAAAGCTGGTGGGGGAGGGGGACAAGTGTAGAGGGGAGATATAGATGGTGATGGAGTAAGACTTGACTTGGAGCCTGACCCGTGGTGGTGCAGTGGATAAAGCGTCAACCTGGGAACACTGAGGTTGTCAGTTCAAAACCTGCACTGGTCTGGTCAAGGTACTTATGGAAGTTGATGCTTCCAGCTCCTCTCCCCTTTCTCTCTTTCTCTCTCTCTCTCACTCTGTGTCTCCTCTCTAAAATGAATAAAATAAAAAGAAATTTAAAAAAATATAAAGACTTGACTTGGAGTAGTGAACACACATAAGAACACACAAATGCAGATTTTTGGATTTCTATCTCAGACTTTGATTCTTTAGGTACAGAATGAAAACCAGGAGTGCTAACTTAAAATAAATCCTCTTACATTATTTTGATGTATGTAATATGACAATAAATTTAGAGAAGAAAAAAGAAGATATATTTTACATTTGTGATTTAGGAAAACTTAGGAGGAAAGAATGGATTTTAGAAACTCAACACTAGACTCAATGGGGAAGAGGTGACTGAAGCTTGGAATTGACTAGTGGCAATGGAGACAGAGCATATTACATTTTTAGTTGTTATATAATCTCTAAGTGTTTTGTTTTGTTTTTTCCAAAGTTAGATGCAGGGAGGCAGTCAGACAGACTCCCACATGCACCCTACCAGGATCCACTTAGCATGCCCACGAGGGGGGGATGCTCTGCCCATCTGGGGCGTTGCTCCCTTTCCGCCAGAGTCATTCTAGCACCTGAGGCGGAGGCGATGGAGCTGTCCTAAGCACCTGAGCCAATTTTCCTTCAATGGAACTTTGGCTGCGGGAAGGAAAGAGAGAGATAGGGAGGAAGGAGAGGGGGAAGAGTGGAGAAACAGATGGGTACTTCTCCTGTGTTCCCTGATCAGAAATTAAATGCAGGACTTTCACTAAGTTTATTTTTTAATGATAGAAATTGACCTTTTTATTGAAAGCAATTTAAGTAGTAAAAACTTTCTTTTGTTGTCGTATATTATTAGGTTTTAGTTTTCCTTTACGGAGAAGAAGATGCTCAATCCTTTAGTTTTCTTTTAAGGTAAGGTGACCAGATTTTAAATTGGTAAAGCGGGACACCATTGACGGGGGCTTCTTGATTAAAAATTTGGTATATATATATATATATATATATATATATATATATATATATATATATATATATATATATATATATATATATATATATATTTTAAATCGGGACATTTTTAAAACGCCACAGGACGCGGGATAAATTGTTAAAAATCGGACTGTCCCGCCAAAAGCGGGACGTCTGATCACCTTATTTTAAGGTCAACTCTTAATTTTCCAGGGGTTAATTGCCTTGCTAATAGATTACCAGGTTTTATGCTGTTTGTATGTCAGTAGTCCTTAGAATTTCTGAATTTAGCTAGACAAGGAAAGAAAAGATATAAATTGCACATTAACAAACGACTTTTTTGCTCTCCTTATAACTTTACACAATAGAAATATCATTAAATAATATTTCTTGTTTTGTTTTAGTACTAAAATTTTTACATACAACAGTTCTAAGAAATAACCTTAGATCTTCATCAACCATTTCATGTTCTAAAACTTAGTGCCTACATACACAATAATATAATATGTAATATTAACACTCATTTCTTTTTGTAGAGCTTAAATGATAATAAATATATTATTAAATACTTCCTTGGTTAGATATATTTTTTTGTGTTGATCCTACAAATCATAAGATTTTAATAAGGAAGAAGAGTAAAACTTAATAAAATGAAATTTTAAATTATTTATTCTATAACTGTAGTTATTTTCTATAGCCAAATATAATTACCTATTTCTCCATGCCTAATTAAACTTTCATTATATTTCTTTTTACTTTTAGGAATCTGTACTGGAAGCAATTTATTTTGACTTTGCTTCTCCAATGCTGTCCACAAATTCTTTTACTACATTGACATAGTTATCCTTGTGATTTCTCCTTATCTAATCCTTTTAGAAAAGTTCACACCTTATTCAAATCATCTACTAGGTCACTCTTTCATATTGTATTTTTATGGGTATAGCTCTCCCCCCCCCCTTATTATTATATCTTAGGAACTGCCAGCTTCCAATTTTGCTATAGACTTTCTGTCAATGTGTTCTTCTGTACTAGTTGTCTG
Organism: Rhynchonycteris naso; assembly: GCA_037038555.1. Lineage (NCBI taxonomy): Eukaryota > Metazoa > Chordata > Mammalia > Chiroptera > Emballonuridae > Rhynchonycteris > Rhynchonycteris naso. The sequence continues at coordinate 40,246,647 of CM072997.1, read as the reverse complement.
AGCTTGCTGATACATACATTTTTAAAGTCGATTTTCTTGGTTCTTTCATTCCTTTCCAGTTCATGATTATTATCTCCTAAATTGCCTTCCACTATTACATTTTCAGCATATGAAATATAGGTAATGAAAAACGTTGCTAGCATTTAGTCATCTATTTTGAAATTTGGTGTCTTTCAAAAAGTTTGACATCATAAAAGTGTTTTTCCTTTTATAATTTGCCAATTTATTTTAAAATGAAGTGATTGGTGGTTCAAAATATGTTAAAATAGTTTAAAGGTGATCCATTTACTTGATTGCATTTCTCTGAGTGTCTGCTTATCAATCAAGTGTAGTATTTTTAAGTATTTAAATCCAATGATTATCTGCTATGATTTATTTACAATGTACAAGATAACACTCTTGTACAAAACTGATATTAATCTCTGGCTATTAATAATGACAAATTAACAGCAGAATATATTCATTTATGATATTTTGACAAGTAAACCAACTTTTTATTAAAATTTGGATTTCAGACCACAAAAATCTTTCAGAAATCACCTATTGGAATACTACAACAACAAAAACATTTGTTCAATAAGAATTTCATATTTTTCTAATATCTAAAATAAAACTGTACATTAACATATATTTATACATTTAGTAACTTTATTTTAACTTTATTTTCAAATACTGTATGTATTTGTCAAAGTATTATGATGGTATTAATAAGAACACTGAAGTATGTGTTTAATTATACTTTAAATTAAAAGTAATATTTCCTAAGAAAAATATTAACTTGAGTAACTTTAATATAATTACTTATGTATTAGTTTCAGGTATATGGCACAGCAGTTAGAAAATCATATATTTCACAAAATGACCCCTTGATATTTTCAGTAACCACGTGGCACCACACATAGTTATTATAATATTATTCACTATGTTCTTTATGCTATAAGTTACATCCCCGTTGTAACTATTAACCTGTACTTCTCCATCCCTTCACTTTTTTTTACCCTGCCCCCCAGTCCTCCTTCCTTTTGACAACCATTTTCTGCAACTGAGTCTGTATTTTGTTTGTTCATTTTGTTCTTTAAAATTCACATATAAGTGGATTTATATGGTATTTGTTTTTCTCTTTCATATTTATTTCATTTAGCAGAATACCCTCTAACTATACCCGTGTTGTTGCAAATGTAAGATTTGATTCTTTTTTGTGGCCTTTATTGCCACACTTGTTAATATAATGCTTTTTAGTCATTTCAGAAGATTTTAAAGTTCAATAAATTCACTATGTCACTAAAGACAGTCTCAGAGTCACAGCCACATTTACAGAAACAAAGTCAATCAGTTTGACTTTCTTTATTGCTGCTTGAATCTTGAACACGTTGGAAGCAGTAGTGTTGCAGGGTCAACTGAATTGTTTCTTGTTTCAAATTGCTTATGTCTGAGATATCTTTTCGAGTATGATCTAAGGAATGACGGAAGCTGATGTCAAGAAAAGTCTGTGGTAGTGTTTTTTTCTTGCAAAGCAAGTTTCTTTGGATCTTTGTTGTGTGAAGTATAGCATAGAGCATATGCTCTAAAGGATATACTGAATTTGCTGTCTAGATAAAATGAGACATTGCCTAACAGTTAAGGTAAATAAGCAACTGTTTCTCACTCTATTTTACTAATGCTGTTTCAGGATTGTAAATTGCTGGTGGGAGATCAGAATGAGAAGGAAATAATATCATTTCACAATTCTATAAGAGTTCACTTTATGCGCATCATAAGAAGCAAGTATTTTTGCAGTTGATATTGACTAGAAATAAACTAGGACAATCCAGAAAATCTCTGTAAACTGAGTAAAAATATAAAAGAATTAGAATAAGTCAGACTCATTGAATGCTCATGTGGAGCTACTGCAAAAGTTAATTGATGTCAACAATGGGTCCATCACCTTTCCATCTAAACTGAAAAATGGGATGGAAAATACATTGAACTTTTTAATATCTTAGACAGTAATGAGTATTCCAAAAAATTAAAAAGCAGGCCCGCAGAACCCAAATTTGAGCATTTAAGATGCAATATTGAATCTTTTAATGAAAAAGAAAGGGAGCAGCATGTGTTTGATTGGTACAGTATTTTGTTATTATTTAATTGAGTCAAATGTCTTTCTGTTATTTCAGTGCCTTAAATTAGTTATAAAACATGTGAAAGTTTAGAAGTTAAGATAATAAGAAAGTTTTGGGAAATCAACTAAGTTTTCCCATTACTGATCTACCTCAAATGATTCCTTTATCTCTGACCCATGCAATTTGTTTTTTTTTTTATTCTGCATTTTTATATACCCTTGAATTAACAAGAAAAAGAAAAACACTCTCTTTCTTTAGATGTCTAAGCACAATGAATGAAATTCCATTTTCAAACAAATGTAAAGAGCTCATTGAAATATTTTCCAGTTTTATTAAAAATTAATTATACCTCACTGTGTAAGTTTAAGATGTACAGCATGTGGTTTAATTTATATATGTTATATTGTGAAATGATTACCACAATAGGTTTAATGAACATTCATCATCTCATATAGATACAACAAAAAAAGAAAAGAAAATTTCTATTTGTAAAAATAACTCATAGGAGCTCCTCTCTAAACAGATTTCCTATATATCACACAATTGTTTTAACTAGAGTCATCGTGTTGTATATTATATCTCTGCTACTTATTTATTTTATAACTGGAAGTTTCTACTTTTTTAAATTAAATTTATTGTGTTGACATTGGTTAATAAAATTGTACAGGTTCCAGTGACAATTCTATGATATGCCATTTGTATATTACATTGTGTACCAACCACCCAAAGTCGAATTTCCTTCCAAAACCATATATTTGACCCCTTTATCTTTTACTACCCTTTTACCGCACTTCTCTCTGGTAATCACTGTACTGTTGTCCGTTTCTATGAGTTTGTACTTGTTTTTCTTGTTTTTCCATATGTTGCTTTCAGTTTCTATCCCACATGTGAATGAAATTATGTAGTTCTTGAATTGTTCCGACTTATTTTGTTTACATAATATTCTCAAGATACTTTTGAACATCTTCTTCTATTCTCCCTCTCCCCACCCCTAAGTAAAATATTTTTACTTTTGTTTGTATTTAATAATTAAAATTTATTTTATAAAATAAATATCTTATGCGTATTTACTTATATAGCATGGACTATTAATAAATGCTAAGTAAAAACTCATTCGCTAAATTCATTCTGGTCTATTTTAAAAACACATTTTTAGAACTTGCCAAGTATTCAAAAGTATTGGTTTACTTCCACTCCTCTCATTTTCTAAAGTTTTTAAATGATATTATTTTGGGTGATTATATTTTATTGTTACTCACCATCATTCTTTGAAAGAATTTCAGTGGTATTAAGGTTTCTTTGCAGTGGTGGATGCATTCTCTTGGCAAAATAATATAATGAAGTGTGAAAAGGATGAAAAATTATTTTTTTTTAGGTTGTATGGTAACCCAGGGACAGAACTCAATATAAATTCTCAATACTTTGACTCTTTTTTCTATGCTAGACTGCATTCCTAATATTTTCTGTGTTTATGGTGGTTATTTTATTGTATTTCCTTGACATCTGTCAAGTACCTTCCAATCCTTTAGTCTTTTTCTATTCTTTACAATACCCTTCTGATCTTACAGTAATGGGCAAGGAAATTGAATCTCAAGTTGTCAGATTAATCAAATTTACCAGAGTGAATTTCAACTCATTCATTTTCGTATGTTTCTTCACAATATCAGTTAAAATTTAACTTTTAGCTCACCATAAGGAATGCAAAATCATTAAGGAATGATATTAAGGAATAATATTATTCAGAGATTTTCAGGTAGATTTCATTGACACAACAGTGTTTATCTAACTTAGAATAGCTTTTTAGAGTATAAAAGAACTTTAAAAGTATTTTTCATTTTTTCTCACTTTAACCTAGTAGAGTGACATGAGTAGCATCAAGAAATATATATATACACACATATGCGCCTAGAGACAGATTAGGAAAGTCAGAAATTGGAAGAATGATTTTATTTTTCCAAGGTAAAATATGTACTCTCTTGTTTTTCAGGATAGCATAATAAGTCTTAGTTTTTCAGTATGTTTAGTATATATTAGAGCATAAAATGCTGTAAATACACACCTACTTTATTTTTACACAAAACACAAACTAAAAGGCCACTTACTTAATTTGTAGATGGTGAGATTAAAACTATTAGAGAGTTTCTCTGCTGGTCTAAGAAGGATCAGGGATAAAAAGGGAAAATAGAAGACAGGAGACAGCTGATAAATATTAGTTCGCAAAGAAAAAGAGATAGTTGGAAGACTTCAAGAGGAACTGTATCTGCACTCTTTTAAAATACATTATTACTATTTTTCTTTTATTATTATTATTATTATTAATAATAATATTAAGTGAGAGATGAAGAGGCAGAGACAGACTCCTGGATGCTTCCGGACCGAAATGCACCCTGCAAGCCCCCTTCCAGCAATGCTCTGCGCATCTGGGATGACTGCTCTGTTGTTCAGCAACTGAGCTATTTTAGCTCCTGAGGTGCAGACATGGAGCCATCCTCAGCACCTGAGGCCAAGTTGTTCCAATCGAGGCATGGCTGCAGTAGGAGAAGAGACAGATGTAAGAGGGGGAAGGGTGGAGAAGCAGATGGTCGCTTCTCCTATGTGTACTGATCGGGAATCACACCCAGGACTTCCACATGCCAGACCGAGGCTCTACCACTGAACCAACCAGCCAAGGCTGTGTTACTATTTTTCTTTAGTAAGGAACACATTCTTACACTCATGATAATAGAATAAACCATAGTTTATTCAGACACCTTTACATATGAATATTAAAACAAAATGAAACACATTTAACATCAACACTTGACTATATTTATTTCTATTAATACCTACATGTCATCAATTTTAGATAAATAAGGCAGATACTAAGAATTAAATTTGGCATATGACAATTGCAGAATAGATTTTAAAAATGTTTACTTTATTTTTATTTTTTAGCTCAAAAATATAGTCTTTATAAAATGTGAAACATACCCTGTAAACATTGAATCACAAATGTTTTATTCAGGTATTTCTATGTAATATTCAACACAAAATTTATTAATTTTCTTAGTTTATGGGTTGTTTGTATAATTCTGCTAATTGAGATAGACTCAATTGATCTTGCATATATCTTCTTTTTGTATGAGTCAGAGTAAAAGGTTAAATAAATTAAACTTCTATCAATGTGATTAGAGCAGATCAGTTTATGGAGATGGCTAGCAAGAAAGAATAAACTGACAAAAAAATAATTGTAAGACTACAAAGAGTTAGTGTAAAAATTTAGAAAAGATGACTTGTTTTTATTTGGCTGTATTTTATTAGCCATTCTTAGGAGAAATAATGGTAACAAGAATAAACTTTGTATAATTTTTTGTGAGTACTTTTAAAAGTGGATTATTTCTCACTGAGGATCATTAGCTTTTGCCCCTTTGGGGAAACCCCCTGCTCAGACCCCTCATTGCAAAGGATAATAAAAATTCAAATAAACACCATTTTATTTTTGAGCTTTTTTCTGTTTTCTGCTTCACATGTACCTATGTATATAAATGTCAACTCTCTTAAAATCCTCAAAACAACTCTATTCACAGAAAAATGTAAGTGGACAAAGCCGGCTTACTATAGATTTTTATGGGAGTAACAGGAAAGTTTGTATCAAGCCCATTATAGAAAATGACTTTAAAAGTGCACTTTGGTTATTTTGGTCTCTAATTTCCTTTTTAGCTAATGCCTTACTGGTAGATTTTCTTTCTGAATTTACCTCACAGAGCTCATAGCTCACACTCTCCTTTTTCTGAACCTCCTTGATTCTTTCCAAAATAAACTGAAAATAAAAAAAAAAAAACAATACCTTACAACTTTAGTATATAGTTTAACATTGGGCTCTGCTTCAGCTTTGGCCCTCAAACTTTTATCATGTTTTGATTTATCAGGAGAGTCAGATAAACATCAAGTCTTTTACTTAATAAAACCCACACTTTTGAATTCCTTTAGAACAAATGTCTGCACACTATGCCTCTGAAAGCCAAATCTGGCCTTTCTGTTTTTTGGGTTTTTTTAAGTAAGGTTTATGGGAATTCAGTCGTGGTCATTTATTTAAATACTGTTATGACTGCTGTCATGCTCTAATGACAAAGTTGAGCTGCTGCAGCAGAGCCGTCAGGGACTGGCTATAAGGCTGAAAACACTACCTTACTCTTGACAAAAAAGGTTTACCAATTCCTCACTTACAAGAGAATTGACATTGTGGATAACAACTCTTTGTGGGTTTTTTTTTAAAATTTTAATGGGGTGACACCAATAAGTCAGGGTACATATGTTCAAAGAAAACATCTCCAGGTTATCTTGTCATTCAGTTATGTTGCATAACCATCACCCAAGTTCAAATTGTCCTCTGTCCCCTTCTATCTGGTTTTCCGTGCCCCTCCCCTCCGCCCTATCCCACCCTCTCCTCCCTCCCCCCCCATCCCGTAACCACCAGACTCTTGTCCATGTCTCATAGTCTCACTTTTATGTCCCACCTATGTATGAAATCATGCTGTTCTCAGTTTTTTTCTGTTTTACTTATTTCACTCCATATAATGTTATCAAGGTCCAATCATTTTGTTGTAAATGATCCAATGTCATCATTTCTTATGGCTGAGTAGTATTCCATAGTATATATGTACCAAAGCTTTTTAATCCACTCGTCCTCTGACGGACACTTGGGCTGTTTCCAGAGGCTTTCTTTATCTGGGAAGCTTTTTATTTCTCCTTCAATTTTAAACGTTAGTCTTGCTGGATATAATAGTCTTGGTCGTAGGTTCTTGTTCTGCATTACTTTGAATATATCTTGCCATTCCCTTCTGGCCTCAAGTGTTTCTGTTGAGAAGTCAGATGTCATCCTTATGGGGGCTCCTTTGTAGGTGATAGCCTTTTTTTTCTGTGTGCTTCTTGAACGTGTGGAATGTTTCCCAGCCTTAATTTAGGAAAGTTTTCTGCTATGATTTAATTGAACAAAGTTTCTATTTCTCCTCTTCTTCAAGAACCCCTATGATGCAAATGTTGTTTCCCTTTATGTTGTCACAGAGCTCCCTTAGAGTTTCTTCATGGTTTTGGAATCTCTTTTCCTTTTTCTGCTCTGCTTCTGTGCCTTTGTTTATTGTGTCCTCTAACTAGCTGATTAGATCCTCAGCGTCATTCATCCTGCTTTTAATCCTTCCATTGTGGTCTTCAGTTCTGATACTGTATTTGTCATTTCTGTCTGATTCTTTTTTATTATTTCAATTTCATTTTTTATACTTGTTATCTCTTTATTTAGGTGTTCATAGTGACTATCCATTGTTGCTCTAATTTCTTTGAACATCCTAACTATCATTATTCTAAATTCTGCTTCTGTTAATTTGGTTATATCAGGTCCTTCTCTGGGGATTTCTCTTGATTCATTTGGTTTGCATTCCTCTGCCTGCCCATTTTGTCTGTGTATAAGAAGGTTGTGGCTAGTGGATTCCAATAGGTGTTGCCTTTGTGTTCTCTAGGCGTGGTCTGTCTGCAGGCCAGCCGCCCCCTCTGCAGCTGCCTAGGGCGGTTGGGTGTGGACGTTGCCAGCACCGGCCCACTGCGGCTGTTGCTATGATTTCAGCCTTTCCTCCACGGGAGGGATGGTCACTGAAGCCACAAGCCTAAGCACCAAGGGTAGAGGTGAGCACCTTTGCTCAGCTGAGGACCCAGCCTATTTCCAGGCTTCTGCCCAGCCCCCACGGTCAGAGCCTGCTCGCCACAATTTCTTGGGTTGGACAGGGCTGCTTATGTGCTCTCAGCTGTGAGTCTTTGCCCTTCTGAAGCTTTAACCCCGCCCTCGAGGTCAGGGCCCTCCTGAGCAGGATTGCAAACTGCGGTTTTTTGGGCTGGGCATGGCTGCTGGCGTGTGCTCAGCTGTGACCTTTTGCTCAGCTCGAGCTCTAGCCCCGCCCCCACGTTCAGAGCCAACTCATGCACGCAGGATGACAAACCGCGGTTTCTCCGGCCCCTTGGGGCTGCTGGCATGAGCTGGCCTCCCGCTTTTCCCTTTCAGGTGGGGTTGCAGGTGGGCCCGCAGCTGCCGGACTGCTTTCATGCGTCCCCTCCACCCCTGCTGGGCTAGATCGAGCTCACACCGGCTGGGCCTCCGCCCCTGCCGACAGAACTATGTTTCAGCGTCCTGTCCCCACCGTCCCTCCAGCAACCCTCAGCAGAGTAGGAAAGGGCCCCACAGTTCAGACTCTAACACTCCATACTGTAAACCTGGAAGCTCCCTCCATCTAAGCAGCTCTGCTCTAAGCGCCACGGGAGAGCTTGTTTGGCTGGTGTCCTGTCTCCCTTTGCTGGTATTGCTAGTTCCAGGGGAAATATTCATTTTTGATTAGGGAAGTGACTCAGCCCAGGGGTTAGGGTGGCTGTCCCTCAGAGTTTTTCTCCCTGTGGCTTCCAGTTTACTTTCTCTTCCCGCTGCTCTGGTCCTCTCCTCTGACCCCGAACCACGGAGCCCCGGGTGAGTGGCTGTGAGAGAGGTTTTCTACACTGTCCCTTTAGGAATCTTGGGTCTGAGAAAACTGTCTTTCTCATTAGCAGTGTCCTCACTTGTTTCATAGCTCAATACTGTCCATACGCCTCTTCTAGGCTCTGGGACTGCAGGCTGGGGTTTTGTTCCTGGGGCCGAGGTCCCTCCCTCTCTGCCAAACTCTCCTCCTGCCACACGGGTCTCTCTGGGCTGCCGTTCGCTCTGGGGAGCTTGGCAGCCCTCTTTGTGTTTTCGCTATTGCTACCAGTCTCAGTGTGGCTTCTTCTGTGTTCCTTGGTTGAAGAGTCCACTTAGTTTAGTTCAAAGTTGGTTTATCTAGATGAAGGATAAAATTGAGTTATAATCCACTTTGGTTCTGGGAGTTTTAAGTTGGTACATCAGCCTACTCCATTGCCATCTTGTTCTCCTCCAACAACTCTTTGCTTTTAAGCAGCATTTATATACTGTGTATTCCTGTCCTCATTAAACTATCTCTTTGGGTCTAAGAAGAACTGATTAAGAACCTGAAGGTAGAGTTCCTTCCTATCTGACATAACTTGAGTGTCAAAAAATCCACAACCCTATCTTCAAGCATTACTTTGTCTTAAATAACAATAAAATGTATTTAATTAAAAAGATAAGGCCTTATAATAAAGTTTTAACTCTAGTACTATAAGTACATATCAAATAATTTAGTTCATAAAGAGTTAAAGGGTTCATATTTTAATTTTAAAAGACTATGGATGACCAGTGGCAGACTACAACAACAGTAAAGTGTTACCCCAAAGTGTGATATCAGATACCAGAAAAGTATCTTTATTTCTATTTTTGGTGATTAAGTAACATTCCCAATTTCTATGTGAGTGAGCATCCATTTATCAGAAGAAGGCATTTTGTTTATTTAATTCAATACTTGTTCAATAGTTTCAGGGCATTTGGGAAGAATTTTCTTTTTTCCCCCATATGGAAAATAAAAATTTAAAAAGCTAGAAAATACAGAATATGCTGAATACTATTATTAACAACTCCTAAAATTTCATAATGAAGCATTAATTGCCCTGATTATAATTTTTTTTAACCTTGCACTGATAAAGAAAAACTGGTAATTATTGAAGTAATTGAAACACAGCAACTTAGAGTCATTAATATGTTCACCACCTGACAGTTTCATGTAGTGACATAGTATCCAGAAAATAAAGACTTCATCAAGGAGGCAAAAGTCATAAGATTCCTAAGATTGTTGAGCTGTGGTTTCACACAGTAAAAGTGGAAATTCACATGTAGGGAATCTCTTCTACATTAAAATGTAAATATATACCAAATCGGTTAAGAGGAAAGCACATTCATGAATATAAACCCAAAAGTAGAATCTGTACTGGAAACTTTTGTTTTAATGACAACTGGTTAATGTCTGTCACAGCACATATTGCTAATCATTGTCTTTATGAAACTATAGTGTTTATATTAACTGTTACATAACAATATTTCCACACATTTAACACATCTAAACAACACTCATTTATTATATAATTTATCATTTTACAGTTCAGTATTCTAACATGGCTTCACTGGGTCCTCTTTTTCAAACTCACAAGTTTGCATGCAAGCTGTCAGCCAGGCTGCAGTCTCCTGTGAGGCTCTACTGGGTATTGATATACTTTTGAGTCAACTCAGGTTACTGGCAAATTTTGCTTCTTTGAATTGTTTTAGATTTTCTCTGCTGTGAACCAGAAAGTCTCTGAATTCCTAGAGGGTAGCCACAGTTCTGTGTACTTGGGGTTTGCCAATAAGGTTCTTTCATTCCACAAGGCCAGGAAAGAGAGTCCAAAAGTTTAGGCACTACACACTTTTTTCTCCTTTTTTTTTTTTTTTTTTTTTTGTATTTTTCTGAAGTGAGAAGCGGGTGGGAAGGAAAACAGACAGACTCCTGTCTGCGCCTGACTTGCATCCATCGGGCATGCCCACCAGGGGGCAATGCTCTGCTACAATGGGAGCCATTCTAGCACCTGAGGCATAGGCCATGGAGCCATCCTCAGTACCCGGCCAACTATGCTCCAATCGAACTTTGACTGAGGGAGGGGAAGAGGGAGACAGAAAGGAGGGGGCGAAGGGTAGAGAAGAAGATGGGTGCTTCTCCTGTGTGCCCTGGCCGGAAATCAAACCCGGGACTGTCACATGCCAGTCGGTCGGATGTTCTACCACAGAGACTACTTAAACATGTAATTACATACATCCTGTCATCTTTGCCATATTCTCCTCTTTGGAAGTAAGCTATGGGTCAGTTCCATACTCAAGAGAAATAAACCACAAAAGAGCAAGAACATCAAGAAGTAGAGATTTGGGGAGGACACCCTATGTTATGTGAACCACTGTAGTTTTCTTATTTTAAGTAATTGTTTCTATCTTATGACAGTGATTTTAATGGGTTATGATAATTGAGATGTTTTCTATATTCCTTCATAAAGAAGTAGGACTGTGATTAAAGTTAAATAACTATAGTACCTGGTATTCCTGCTAACAGGGATAATTTAAGGATGATCTCACTTATAACTCAAGTCAAACCAATTAGAATCACTCCTTATTTTTTTTTCCATAGTTTATAACAAAATTTCTGTTTCCATTGGTCGGTAAAGTCCTTGTTTCTGAAATTAAAGGAATCCAAACAAAAGTAATTAAACTGGGCCAGACGAGGCGGTGGCGTAGTGAATAGAGCATCTGACTGGGATGAGGAGGACCCAGGTTTGAGACCCTGAGGTCACCAGCTTGAGTGTGGGCCCATCTGACTTGAGCAAAAAGCTCATCAGCTTGGACCCAAGGTCACTGGCTCAAGCAAGGGGTTACTCTGTCTGCTGAATGAACAACTAAGGTGTCACAACAAAAAACTGATGATTGATGCTTCTCATCTCCCTCAATTCCTGTCTGTCTGTCCCTATCTATCCCTCTCTCTCTTACTCTCTCTTTGTCCCTGTAAAAAAAAAAAGTAATTAAACTGGGATTTGCTGAGTTTCACTTATCTCAGATCAGTTTCAAGAGAGAAATTTCAAGGGAGATAAATACAATAATTACTGTATATAAATAATAATTATCATTGTGCCTACCCCTAAAATTAATTGAATAAAAGTCAAGTGATATTTTGAACATAGACACTCCTTGAGAAAAATTTTCACAAATGTTATGATGTATAATTTGTTTACAAAATATTTTCCAAAAACTCTTAATCTTCAGAAATATTTGTTGGCCTTGAATTTTGCTTTTCCATAGCTCACATTTATTAATGATATTTCTCCTGATCTGAGAACAGGTTCTTCTTCATTTTCTAAGGCTTAGAGAAAACAAACAAGAATGGAAGCATATCTTGATCATTTCTAATTTATCCCATGAAAATGCAAATGAGAAATGCTAGAAATATTACTTCAAGACTATTGATTATTTGTATCAATTTTATTATAAACCATAATTAGCATTTAAATGTTAAATAAAAACAGCACCAGTGATATTCTAATAATATAACTTTTATGCAGTGAGTTGTAAATGAAATACAGATAAATATTTACAGATATCTTGGAGCATTTACTATTTGTATAACCTCCTTATCCTTATTATAGGTAGTTGAACATACTAAGGTGGCCACTTGATTCATGCTGACCCAAAATCATTCATTCTCATGGAGTATCTGAGGATGAGACCCATCTTGACAGAGCTGTTGCATGACTTGAATTTAATTGATTTATTACCAATAAGACTATGATGATGCTTACAGACACTGAACTCCTCTTCTGTTTTAATAACTGGTTAATTCTCCTTTTCTGGCACATCTAGAAGATAAACAAAATTATGAATATAATTCTTGTGAAATCTAAACAAGCATGGGCTGAATCATTTAAAATTGTTATTATTTTTAAAATACCTTCAGATTTTCTTCCTGATTAAAGGTATGTAAGACTTGCCGGTGAAACTGAAATAGCCAAAGCTTTATTACAATTCATTGGTTGTCAGATTGGTAGGATTGATGGGTATCCAACATACCACGTTGACATTCTTTTTGCTGCTTCAACAAGAGAAAAAGGAATATTTATATGTCTCTTCCTTTATTCAATAAATTATTATTTGGTTGTAAATTTCTTTGATATTGTGTTCTAACTTCTAGGGAATGAGGGTTTTATTATTATTACCATTATTTTATAAAAAAAAAATCTGGATGTAAGTATTCAAAATTATTTATTAATATTTTTTTGTTAGCTCAAGAAATACAACCTGACCAGGTGGTGGTGCAGTGGATAGAGCATCAGACTGGGATGCAGAGGACCCAGGTTTGAGACCCCAAGATCACCAGCTTGAGGGCGGGCTCATCTGGTTTGAGCAGAGCTCACCAGCTTGAACCCAAGGTCCCTGGCTTGAGTAATGGGTTACTAGGTCTGCTGTAGCCCCACGGTCGAGGCACATATGAGAAAGCAATCAATGAACAACTAAGGTGTCACAACAAAAAACTAATGATCGATGCTTCTCATCTCTCTTCGTTCCTGTCTGTCTGTCCCTATCTATCCCTCTCTCTGGCTCTCTCTGTCTCTGTAAAAAAAAAAAAAAAAAGACAACTAAGAAAAACTTATTCATTAAACTTTGAAATTTTGGAAAATGTTTGATATTTAGTAAGAAATGTCTATTATATTACAGTTCCATTTTCACTGAGTGTTACTTAAGTATAAATTGATATGAAGAACATTGGGACAAAAAAGATGACCATAATAATAAAGAGGCAAGTAAGAGACTCTAGGCAGAACCAGAGCAAGGATAGTTTTCTTATAGAAGAGAAAGATTAAAACAACTTGAAATTATGTTTCTATTTTCAGTATATCTTTGTTCCTTGATAAAAAAAATATAGATATGCATATATATACACACTCACCTGTACTTATGCATGTATGTCTAATTATATAAATATTAGTCACTTCATATACCTTCATTTCTGCTTCTAAAACTAATTTTCTACTTCTCTATTCATTTTGGGAGCATGTTTAAAGAAACTTGTACTTTTACTATTTAGACATTATTAAAAAGCATAACATAAAACAAACTGTGGTAAAAATTTAGTGCTTAAGTTATACAAAATATATTGGAACTTTCCATTATGTATTAGGGCCTGAAAAATATAACGACATTGTACTTCTATCTTAGAGATAGTTTGAAATGTATAATTTTATCAGGAGACTAATTTTGATTTGGGGAATGTATTTCTGAAACAAGTATGTATATGTTGTGGAATGAGAATTAAGATCAAAAGGACATTTAAATTCACAAAAATTAAACATAAAATTAAGGTCAAAATAGAACCAAAAAATGTCATGTGATTTACCACACATAAAATATATAGCTAGCTATACATAAAGTAACCAAAATTAGAATGGACTTAAGAACAGTGATATTTCAAAGTCTGTATATATCATTTTAAATAAAATATCAAACTTTATTTTTTATTTTTAATACTTTTGTAATTTGATATAATATAAAGAATTTTTAATAGAGATAAAAATATTCACAAATTTTCAGAAACCATCTTTAAGATATAAATGAAGCATAAAGGGAAAAAAGCAATTTGTTTAGAAAGTGGTGGAAAGACTTAGAGAATTCACCTTGTATATTTGTAGAAGTAAATTAGGTAATGAGTATTAATATTATTTGCATTGTGTCTGACATTTCTAAAGGAAGAGAATACAGAAAATGCTCATGTTGGCCTAAGAATGCCACCTCTCACTGTAAGTCACATTCAATTTGAGAAGATTAATACTATAACCCCCTAAATGAAAGACTGAGTTATGTAATACATCATCATGTTTTGCAAGAATTGGAAAGTATTTGTTAATAGTAGCAATCTCTATTATTAAGTCAATTCTAAAGGGCTGATTGATGGACATCCAATCTTATGAGAAACATATAAAGTAAGATGCCAATTAACTGATAATGAAAACATATTGCAACAGGTACTGGATAAAGTGTCCCCATAATCCCAATTAATGTTTAATGAGAGGATGTTACATTAGCCTGATAAAACCTAATGAGTCTATCTCACAGTGAAGATACAACTGCCTCCAGTAATTACATGTTTATTCTCTCGGACAAGAACTTAAAAAACTGATGAGGATCTTTTTTCAACATTTCTTGATAGACTCAAATACTCAGATAGCAAAGACATCTGGATAGAATAATAACTTCTACATTTTTAGATAATTTTAATGTTTTTCTCCTTTAATTCACTATTTATTGATTATAAAATGAACTATTATATTTCTATTATTTTCGGTTATGGAGGTAGATAATTTACTTTGCTCTGTGATTGTAAAAATTTAGTTAAAATAGTTATTATTTGAAAATTCTATTAAAGAACTATTATATTTTCAGTAATATTATATTATTTAGTTAGTTTAGTTATATTGTTTGAAACAACTGTAAATAATATTAACAAGAAAAATAGCAAAAATAAAACTCTAGCATTCTAACTTTCTGAAATAAAACTTCATAACTCTAGTTTTCAATAACTGATTGACAATAGTATCTTCTTCAATTTCCTTTTAGATTCTATCATCAAGCACATTTTCATCTCCAGTATTATTCATTTAGAACCTTAATACATTAGATTTCACATCAAATATAAAATTCAGAGCCAATAAAATATACTAAAAAATATATCTCTTTCAAAGAAAAGGCAAATATTACATTTTTATTTCCATTTAGAAGAACACAAAAGAAAATGAAATAGATTTTAAAGGATTGATGATATAAAGAATACATCAAGTACTTTCTAGTCTGTTGATTTTAATAATTCCCAGTTTTCTCTAAGCTATTATTCAAGTAATATAACACCACTTTTAGAATAAAACATTTTTATGTCTATTTATATTTATTATTTAATAAGACTTTTAAATCAATTTAATCAGCTTATAGGGAAGGTGTCAGTTATTTATCTCTAAATATACATATACATTTACTTATGGATCTATATAGATATTTATGTGATTTATCTCTCTTTCTCTCTCACTGTCTCATTGGGCAAACTACAGTGTCTACCAAAGACTGTTTCTCTAGCTGGAGCTGTAACACTGGAGCTGCCTCACCAGACTTGACCAGAGTTGTCTCACTAAAAAGAAACAGAGTTGCCACATCTTAGTGGAGGGAACTGGAGCTGTTGAGCTCCAGGCCTGGCTCACAGCCATGCTGTTCCTTAGCCATACTGTGTTACAGTAGAGCTGTTGACACTAAATAAAATCTCCTCCTTTTCCCAATCTGGAGACTCCTTTTGGTGTTGAATTGGTGACAACCACCTTTGGTTGACATTAGTAAATAGCTTGATCTCTGACACTTTAAAATCATGTGAAATACAAATCTGCAAGGATTGCTACAAAGTTTTATGTCTTCATTTTAAAAGCATTTATTTTTAGTATATTTTCTGTTTGGTTATTTTTTAAAGGAAGTGGTATTTATTCTTTTCCACAGATAATTCTCAGTTATTGAAAAGTTTCAAATGTATAACTTTTCCCTAAAACTGGTTTGGCTAATTTATAGTTAAAACATTGTATACTGGACTACATTCAAAATAAGTGTAATTCATCTAGTTTCAAATTTTCTTTATCACATTGGAGTTAGTTTCTTAAAGTAGGCAACAAAGGAGATTTGTACAGAGCTGTTTTTTTTCCTCATCATAAATGACCCTATTGCCTCTCAGCCCTTCAGTAACTATACAGTAAACTTTCATGAACCTCTCTGCATCACGATCTTGTTCTTCTAACTTTGCCATTCTTGCTTCAATGAGACAAAAAGCATTAGTTATCTCTTTTGCAGAAAACTTTTCCAGGTAGTGGCCGACTGGCTCAGTGGAAAGGGTGTCTGCCTGGCATGCATATACCCTGGGTTTAATCCCTGGTCAGAGCACACAGAGAAGTGACTATCTGCTTCTCTCTCCCTCTTTCTCCCCATTCTTTTTCTCTTTCCCTCTCACAGGCAGTGGCTCCATAGTTTCAAGTGTCAATTCAGGTACTAAAGATAGCTCAGCTGATTCGAGCATTGGATCCAGACTGGAGTTGCTAGGTGGATTCCAAATAGGGCACATGCTTCTCTATCTCACCTGTTCTTACTTTTTTTTTTTAAAAAAGGAAACTTTTCTGGTTCTGGAGTTTATAAGTTTCTGTTTTCTTCCCTAAATGCTATCATCTGCTTCTCCAGTTCCATAACATATTCATTGGTTAGTTATTTGCCATGGGAGTCAAATAACTCTATGATAGTATTTTTACTGATGTCCAATGGCAGTTGATTACTAATAGACCCTCTAGTGTTTCATTCATAAGTACATATTGTATATAAATCAAATGTCTATAACTTGAAGGGACTTACTATAATACAGTCTTTTCCCTCTACTTTTTCCTTACTGAAACTCCCATTCAATAAAATTCAATATGCTGTGTTTCCATAATAGTTTTATTTCTTTCACTCAGAAAAAAAGAATACGTTTTTTATGCTTTTAAAATATTATCAATATATTTCTATAAATTCAATTTTATTCTATCTTTAATAATGGATACTAAATTTGGAACTTAGGAGTGCTACATTCTTCAACATCTTAGATGACATGACCACTAAAAGAGAAAAGAATGTAAGACATAGAAATTAACTATATTTTAGTCAGTTTTGATATGATAATACTAAGAAAATAATCATAAGATGAATAATATATAACTACAGTACAGAGGTGTGCATATTTATAAGCAAGGACGATAATGTTTGTTTGACTTTCATTCAGTTTCTTCCTTTACAGAAACACACTAAAATTCACAGAAACACACTACAATTCTAAAATAAAAATGTTTTGGAATCTTGATGTTCTGCATTGATTCTGTGTGAACCATTTTCCTTCTTAAATAAGTATTTTGCCTTTTGCCCAAGATAGAAAAGAGAAATCCAAAAGAATTTTCTTTAATCAGGACTCCTGATTAAAAAGAAATATTAGAGATAAGACTTCATCAATGAAAGAAAAGTGGAAGATCTATAAATTTGCTTCTCAGTGAAAGAAACATTGAAGACTTTTTTTAAAGTAAAGTTTTGCATAACTTGGGAAATTAACCTAAGACTAGTAACATTGATGCCATGTTTATTCAAGGAAAAGTGCTGAACCTAGAAAAAATCAAACAGAATTTTTCACATATTCGATGCAATTCTATTCCTAAATCCTCAGCTCCCTCACATCTCATAAAACCAGTAGACTTGAAAACATAGTAGTTGTTTTAAAAAAAGCAGCCTTCTAATTTCCAGAGGAAGCAGAACAGATTGGTAGTTTCTCAATATGTCTCATTCACAGACATCTTGGCTATTTGAAATATAATGTGGCTTCCATTAAAAGCTTAATAAACAGAGTGCTATTATTATTTGACTTCATTCTGAAATAACTCTTCCCAGGGAATTTGCAAAAAGTGACTGTTTAAAGTGACCCCTCAAAATTATTCATCATACACAAAATTTTCTCAGTAAGATTAACAGCTGAATTTGCAGCAAAGATGATAGAGACTAAAGCTGAGAGGATGACATACAAAAAAATCTGAAAAATAAATAAGATGTCAACCAAAAATTTTACATCTAGCAAAAATATCCTTTAAAATTGATACTTTAAGGTATCTACATTAAAAACAAATTTTCAAAAAAATTATTTCTCTCCTGATGCTCAAAGTTTTACAAGGCATGGGATGGCTGGGTGGCAGGAAATGACCATGGTCTGTTATATGGTTTCTTGATCTATCTGCTCCCCACTAGCTCTATGTCAAACTGGAACTCATGCTGAAGCATGAGTGGGAGAGGTCTAATACAGAACAATATGGTAGCATTGCCTTACTTATCATTTCCAAATCTTCTCTCTGCCTGAATCTCCTTATAGAAATAGACAAGGGGAAAATGAGAAATTTCACTCACTGTCATTTATTCTCTCTCTTTGTAGCTTTATGAATTTTTCTGCAATAAGAGCATAATTTCCCTTTACATTTTATCTTGATTACACATTTCTTTCTGTTTGGGAGATCCTCATAAAATCAGAGAGGACAATCTTAATATCCTGAATAAAATTTATTTTACATCATAAAACACAAACCTCTACACACACAAGCACACTGACAGCTCTCCCTATAATTCACCATGACAAAGTAGATCTATCAGCATGGTACCCATCACAAGTTTAAAAATGGTCTAAGATTCTGAAAAAAAATTGACAAAGCATAAATGGAGAATCAATATTGATTTATTTAAGATGATGTAAATGGTCTTGTGAGGCAAAGACTATATGTAGACTCAACAATGGTCATATTAATATGGTGTTGAAACAAAATGAAGTAACTATGCATATATAAAGCAATATACATGATTAGCAACAACACAATAAAGCTAAAATAATCCCTGTTTTCTTCTTTATTTAAAAAAACCACTGACTGACATGAACAATAACAACTGAAAAAAATCAATTGACCTACAAACCTGTACACCAGGAACTGCATTATGAATTCTTTGTAGTGTGTCTCATTTCAAATGAAGCCTGTCTGATTAGATGATTCATGACCCCCATTTACAAATTAGGAAGCTGTGTCTGGAATATGTGAAAGGTTATTTTTGGTCTTTAATTTATGGCTATGCAAAATGAAAGTCATTGTTTTAATTTTTACTCCAAGCAAAAAGGTTATTAGAGAAAATACAATTATAACAATGCCTACAATTAAGGATATAAACAATACATAATTCGAGAATGATTCACAACGTATTCTGATTATATAGTAAGAAATTTAAAGTAGAACCAAACAAGTTGAAAAACTGACAAGTATGGAAAAGTTAGAAGCTGATTAGTTTTAGAGCATTGTACTTAGAGTATGACTCATAAAGAAAAAAGGAAAGTTTCCTTAAAGTACATAAAGGAAGGACAATGCAAAAATTAAGCAAAATATATCAATATATAAAACATTGACATGCAGTTATTGTACCCTTAACATATTACTCTTATCAAATTATCATAAAAATTAGTAGTGTTCACTTATTTTCAAAATAATTTTTCTAATTTATATGCTTATAATAATAAATCAACTTTTGTTTACATATACCAAACTGTTAAGTATATATAATAAAATTTAATCTTCATGAAATAAATTAAACTTTATAAATAGAAAGTTTTATTTATGCATACTGATACTTCAACTTTAAATTTATAAAACTTTCATTTTCTCAAGTTTCCAAATAAAAAGGTTTAAAATAAAATGTTGGAAGCCTGACCAGTGGTGGCACAGTGGGTAAAGCGTTGACCTGGAACGCTGAAGTCACCACTTGGAAACCCGGGGCTTGCCTGGTCAAGGCACATACGGGAGTTGATGGTTCCAGCTCCTACCCCTGTTCTCTCTCTCTTTTTTTCTTTTTTTCTCTCTCTCCACTCTCTCTAATAAAAATGACTACATAAAATCTAAAAAAAAAACCTTAAAAATTAATAAAAATAAAATAAAATGTTGAAATATGAAATTGAATCTGAATATAAAAGAGAATTAAATGTAGATAACTCAAGAAATTTGAATAAAAACTCTTAAAATATGCTGTTTCAGTTTATTTAGAGGGCCAATAAATTATAGTTGATTAGAAAAGTTTAGTTTTTGAGTCAAATCATTTTGAGTTTCAATTTAAATCACATATTGTTTAACTGTGGGAAAATTAAGCCGACTTTCAGTTTATTCATCAGTTAAATTACTATTAGAATTCTAATCTTATAAATTTGTGAGGAATAGACAATTTAAAGTTTATAATATGCATTCTAAATTTCAAAACATTTATAATAATACTAAGCACCACATAAATGTTTACCACCATTATTATTATGAAGTTTTTTTTTCAGCTTTGTTCTTAACTAGGGTCAAATCAAGGAAACATGTAGTGATAGTGACACTAAATGCTTCTTTATGTGAAAGTTTTCTACTTTGTCAGGTATGCATTAAGTGTTTGAGAATTTTATTTAATTATAAAAGCACATTTTAAAAAACAGACTCTAAATCATGCATTCATTTATTCAATGACTTTTCTCATATACTAGGCATAACATTATTGGGTATTGAGGACAAAATACTTATACAAATGTAGTCTTTATCATAGTGGAGTTTAAAACCTGGGATTGCAGAGATATTAAACAATTATAAAAAAATGATGTAAATTTGCTGGTGTGATAAACGTATTGAGAGAAAAGTGCATGATTCTATGTCAGTAATAAAAAATTTGACTAAATCTAGGAGGTCAAGAAGATCCCTAGATATTTTATAGTTAAAATACCATTTAGATTCTTATACTTACAATAGTTTATGTTCAACATATAGCACAGCTGGAAAATATAAAATATGAAAAAACTTTTTCTTAATAATACTTAAGGACATATCAGTTTAATTTGGAAGGTAACGTAAATCAAACTGTGATCTTAAGTATAAATTAATGTATACAGATAAACAGTGTTCTAGAAAAGATACCTGGATGTGGCTATTAGATGACAAAATTCAATTCAATTATTTCTCTTTCCAGCAGGATTTTCTGTGAAGAACCTTCAATATGTTCACTTCTCATACAACATAATTATTTTTAAATTGAAGTAGTGCTTGAGTGCTCTGTGAAATAAACTTGAATGATTATGTCTTAAGCAGATTTTTTTGAAGAGAACATTTTTAAATGTAATTTCATTTAAAGGAAGTGAAGATATTACAAAAGTTACATCTGAAAAATGATATCTGCTTAATTACTTGCCTTCCTAATGTATAAATTTGTAGCTGGACCACAATGAGATAAATCATAAAATCAAAAAGCATGCTGAGTTGCATACTTCATAAGACTGGTAAGCAGGGATATACTGTATTAGGTATTCCTGTACAGTGAAGATAAGAAAGCACTTTTCTATCCCTGAAAGACAACTATTCCCCTTTTCTAAAGAAATAATTCAAGTTTGAAATTTGAATTTAAGACCTAAAGAAATATGGTGCATCATTTACTTTCTAAGATTCCTTCTTATGGTGACTTTAAAAATTATAATGCTTAACTTTTTGAATAACATTACTACATCTTTATCAAGGATACTAACCCTGATAATGCTTATATTCCCCATAAATAGAAGCAACAAATATATATTAAAAGATTGCAATGGTGTGCTGTGATAAGAAGATAGGTGTAATTCTTCTCACTTTTCAAAGTTCTTAGTCCCTGCATAGTACCACTTAAAAAAGAGCATAGCCCATGGTCTTTCCCATCTTTAGAGAAAAAACAATGGCCTCACATGACCAGGGAATCCAGTGAACACTCTAGCCTGACTTGAGTCTCCAAACTATGAGCTATCCAGGCACTGGATACTATCCTGATGCCCTGCCAGGTCAGGGAATCTAATGCATAGCCCCATGTACTACCAAATACAATACCCAGTCCTAACCATCTGTAGCGAGCTTGACTAGAACATTCAGACAACCACAGATCCCATCCTACAGCCTCATTTAGGTAGGGAACTAAAACAACAATACTATTCAACTGTTCTCAGCCAGTGCACACCACCTCATCTTTATCCTCTAAGCCAGACCAGTTTCCATATTCCAAAATAGACCATAATAGCCAGCCCCACCCACCTAAGGACATTGCCAATAAACACACACAGAAATCCAAACTTAGCATCCTGATTAGCTGTCTCTGCCAACAAATCTGTGAAATCTAGAAGAGAAACCAAATCATTCACATGAACAGGTAACAACACAAGGAAAAAAGCATTAAAAAATCAAGTAAATATAACACCTTCCAAGGAAACTAATAAATCACCGGCAATTGACCCTAAATCGACGGAGATGTGAAATCTGGCAGACAAAGAATTCAGAATAATCCTCTCAAGGAAGTTTTGTAAATAACAAGAAAACACAAACAGACAACTAGTCAAAATTAGAAAAACCATGCATGAACAAAATAAGATGTTCAAAAAGAATACAGTAACCCACCCCCCCAAAAAAAACCCAGTTTTCTAGAGTTAAAAAATAAAATTAATAAAATAAAAAATGTAATAAACAGTTTAAAGTAGATCAATCATACAAAATAAAGAATCAACGACCAATGGATAAGACATTGGAATTTACCCAAAGGAACAAAAAAGAATAGAATTAGAAAGAGTAATGAAAGCATATGGGAAATACAACACACAATGAAAAGAAACAATATTTGAATTTTGGACATTCCAGAAGAAGAAGAAAAAGAAAAGGTCAGAAAGTATGTATATTTTAAACAGTAATGGCTGAATTATTTCCAAATCTGGTGAAAAACTGGACATCTAAATTTATGTGACCCAAAAAACCTTAAATATATTGAACTTGAATAGGGCTACACTGAGATATGCTATTAATAAATTATCTAAAGTCAGAGACAAATAGAAAATTTAAAGGCAGTAAGAGAAAGAGACAAGTTATATACAAGGGAACCCTAATAAGACTATCAATGAATTTCTCAAGATAAACTTTTTAAGACTAAGAATAAAATGATATATTGAAAATAGTAAAACAAAATACCTAGAAAAATCCTTCAGAAACAAAGAACTGATAAGGAGTTTCCTGAAGAAATAAAAGCTGAGGAAATTAATTACCACCAGATGTACCTTACAAAAAATGTTAAAGGGAGTTCTTTGAATGGAAGTAAAAGAATGCTAATTAACATCATAAAAACATAAAATGTATTGCAAATCTAACTGGTAATAGTAAATATAGTCACAGCTAGATTCTGCAATATGGTAGTAAGGGTGCATAATTTATTTACAACTCTATTTTAAAAGTTAATAAAAACATACTAAAAATAACTATAATAACCCTGGGGAACAAAATTTTTGTTGCATCCAAAAAACACTTGTTCTTGCCTAAGTCTAGTGTGCTGATCTTAAATCTGACATTAGATTTTCTCTATAAGCTACAACTTTTTTGTAATCCAAGATTTATGTTTTCATATTATTGTAAAATTTTCAACATTTAGTTTAACATAATGAAGTAGAATGTCTTCTTGGGCATCATCTTTGTGAAAATATTATAATTGATATAATGCAGTAAATACACTAATAAGTTAAAAGTTATGATTGCATCAGAATTTATCTACAATTTTGAAATAGAACATATTAAAACACATTTTAATCATAAAATTTGTGCAAAACTTATTTAAATTCTAGTCAGACAAAAATTTGCGATTGTAGCTCTTGTGTTTGTGTATTGGACTATCTCAATTGATGCTCCAGCAGAAGTCTGCTCATCAATAACAGATCCAAGATTTTTGGGAAACTTACCTGACTGTTCAGGAAGTGAATCTTAAAGCTCATGTTCCATCCAGTGTCATGGAAAGCCAATAGCATCCTTTCAACTAGAAGTTCATAGTTTTCTGCTTTTTTGTTGCCAGGGAGTTCTTTGTAACTGCCACAAAAGACGGCCATGCTGCTTTCTTTTCCTTATTTATCTTCCTGGCAAATTCTTCTTCGTCGCGTATGAGGGTTCGAATTTGAGGTCCATCGAATACACCTGCTTTTATCGTCTCAAAAGACAAGGCAGGAAAAGCAGAAATAATATGTTGAGAGCATTCACTTTCTCTATTCAAAACCTGAACAAACTACTTCATTAAGCCAAGTTTGCCGTGAAGTGGGGGGAAAATGATCACGTTTTGGCCACTCCTTCTGTGTCCAGTGTTTCTCCCAAGCAAGGATACTTCATGAAATTTCTCTGTTATACTGGCAGGAAATTTACCATTTTAATATCCACACAAAAGATCCAGTTATGCTCCTCATACTTCAGAAAGTCGAGGACAATTTTTATGTCATTATAATCTTCTTGCAGATAAGTTGAATAACCAATTGGAACCACTGCATAAACGTTACCGTTGTGTAGGAGAACACACTTTAGACTATGTTTAGAACTGTCAAGAAATAGCTGCCATTCTGTTGAACAATAAGTGGTAACACCTAGCTAGATGAGAAGACTACTGATATCATGAGAGTAAACAAAGTGTTTGTCTTTGGAAAAAAAGTCCACAAAAATTTGTACAAGATTCCTGAAATGGGATACTTTAGCTGACTGGTGAAGCACATTCTTTTCTTCAAGCCTGGAGGCTAATAACTCAGGTGCTTTCCTTGATAGGCCCAAATCTCTTACTAAGTCATTCAATTTGTGTTGGCTAAACTGCTGAGGACTTAATGACTGCTTGGCATCAGAAGAAGACCTTCAGATTCTACAACTATTTTTTCATGCATATTATCAAAATACACTTGATCAGTATGTTCACTTTCTTCATCCTTAGAAGAAATAAAACCATTGAAACTGGAATGGGAGTGTCTAAGAGTGTGGGATAGGTCGTATTGCTGAAGGAGTATTATCATCTGCGATCATCTGCCATTTTTTCTTGCCGATGCCCTTTGTATGGATCAGACAGAAATAACAGTCACTGCTGTGCTCCTTAGGTTCATTCCAAACCATAAAATATCAAAAGGCATTCCTTTGCGTTTTCCTTTTGCCCAGTCACGAAACATTTTCTCACAATTATGACACACAATATGAGGAGTCTAATTCTTGCCTTGTTCACCAAGAGGAACTTGAATATGGGCAATATATGTACGTGTCAAAAATGATGAAGTATTGTGTCTTTGACATTGAAATGTGTAACTGCCACCTATATAACAGAAGGTGTCAGGACTATTATTACATTTACACCTACTCGAAGAAATAATGATTCAATCTTAAAACAAAATAAGAGGGTGTATTTATCAGATAATAATATTTTACATTTAAAAAAACACTATAATTATGTAAAAGTAATATCTGTAAAACATTAATTGCCTTTTAGTTATGTTTAAACCAAGATTCGTTGCCCTTTAACTCCAATGTATTCATTTATTTTTATTATTTATTTATTTATTTATTTATTTATTTAATTTTGTTTACATAGATTATTGGGTAACCCCGACTGCATCCCCCCTTCCCCATATTCCCCTCCACATCTCTCTTTCCCCCTTCCCTACAGTGCCCTCCCCCCTTCCCTTCAGGTTAATCCCATCCTATCCTCCCCTTTCCCTCTGTCTTCTTTTCCTCTGGTCCCTTTGATCCCTCCTCTGTCTCAATCCCTTTCCTCAGTTCTCAGTGTTCCTTGGATTCCTCAAATGAGTGAGGTCATATAATATTTTTCTTTTTCTGCCTGGCTTATTTCACTCAACATAATAGTTTCCAGGTCCCTTCATATTGTTGCAAAAGATAATATTTCCTTCTTTTTTATGGCCCCATAGTATTCCATTGTATATTTGTATCACAGCTTTTTAATTTATTCGTCCACTGATGAACACTTGGGCTGTTTCCAGCTCTATTCATTTCTTGTGCCCATTTTTTGATTGGATTGTTTGTCTTCCGGGTGTTGAGTTTTACAAGTTCCTTTTAAATTTTGGTTATTAACCCTTTATCAGACGAGTTGTCGAATATGTTCTCCCATTGTGTGGTTTCTCTTTTTATTCTGTTCTTATTGTCTTTAGTTGTGCAAAACCTTTTTAGTTTGAGATAGTCCCATTTGTTTATCTTGTCTTTTATTTTATTTGCCTGTGGAGATATATCAGCAAATGTATTGCTTCGATAGATGTCAGAGAATTTACTGCCTATGTTTTCTTCTAGAATGCTTATGGTTTCATGACTTACATTTAAGTCCTTTATCTATTTTGAGTTTATTTTTGTGCATGGTGTAAG
Organism: Rhynchonycteris naso; assembly: GCA_037038555.1. NCBI lineage: Eukaryota > Metazoa > Chordata > Mammalia > Chiroptera > Emballonuridae > Rhynchonycteris > Rhynchonycteris naso. Next base: position 40,220,305 of record CM072997.1, on the reverse strand, counting down.
TTTGTGGTCCAGTTTCATTTTTTTGCAGGTAGCTTTCCAGTTTTCCCAACACCATTTGTTAAAGAGACTGTCTTTACTCCACTGTATGCTCTTACCTCCTTTGTCAAATATCAGTTGTCCATAAAGCTGTGGGTTTATTTCTGGGTACTCTGTTCTGTTTCTTGATCTATATGCCTCTTCTTATGCCAGTACCAGACTGTCTTGAGTACAATGGTCTCGTAGTATAACTTGATATCAGGAAGTGTGATACCTCCCCACTTTATTCGTCTTCTTCAAGATTGCTGAGGCTATTCGTGTTCTATTTGGGTACCATATAAGTTTTTGAAATATGTGTTCTATATCTTTGAAGTATGTCATTGGTATTTTAATTGGTATTGCATTGAATTTATAAATTGCTTTGGGTAAAATAGACATTTTAATGATGTTTATTCTTTCTAACCATGAACACAGTATACTCTTCCACTTGTTTGTGTCTTCCTTGATTTTTCTTATCAATGTTTTATAATTTTCTGAGTACAAGTCTTTAACCTCCTTGGTTAAATTTACTCCAAGGTACTTTATTTTTTGTTGTTGCACTAGTGAAGGGGATTGTTTTCTTAATTTCTCTTCCTGACATTTCATTGTTCATGTACAGAAATGCCTCTGATTTCTTTGTGTTAATTTTATATCCTGCCACTTTGCTGAATTCATTTATTAGGTTCAGTAGTTTTATGACTGAGCCTTTAGGGCTTTTTATATACAGTATCATATCATCTGCAAATAATGATAGTTTTACTTCTTCTTTTACAATTTGGATGCCTTTTATTTCTTCTTCTTGTCTGATTGCTGTAGCTAGGACTTCCAGTACTACGTTGAATCAGAGTGGTGAAAGGTGACACCCCTGCCTTGTTCCTGATGTTAGGGGAATTGCTTTTAATTTTTGTCCATTGATTATGATGTTGGCAGTGGGTTTGTCATAAATGGCCTTTATCATGTTGAGGTATGTTCCCTGTATTCCCACTTTGCTAAGAGTTTTGATCATAAATGGGTGCTGGATTTATCAAATGCTTTTTCTGCATCTATTGAGATTATCATGTGGTTTTTCTCCCTCTTTTTGTTTATGTGGTGAATCACATTAATTGATATACGAATGCTGTACCATCCTTGTCTCCCCAGAATAAATCCCACTGAATCATGATGTATGATTTTTTCATATATTGCTGGATCCGGTTTGCTAATATTTTGTTGAAGATTTTAGGATCTAAATTCATCAAGGTTGTTGGCCTGTAATTTTTTATCTTTGTGGTGTCTTTGCCTGGTTTTGGAATCATAATTATGTTTGCCTCATTAAAGAAACTTGGCAGTGTTCTTTCCTCTTGAATTTTTTGAAATAGTTTGAGAAGGATAGGAATTAGTTCTTCTTTGAATATTTGGTAGAATTCATCAGTGAATCCATCTGGCCCAGGGGTTTTATTTTGGGGGAATTTTTTAATAACTGTTTCAATCTCTTTTGTTGTAATTGGTCTGTTTAGGTTTTCTGATTCTTCCAGATTAATTTTTGAAATATTATTTTTCAAAGAATTTGTCCATATCACCTAGGTTGTTTAATTTTTTTGGCATACAGTTCTTCATAGTATTTTCTTACAATATTTTTTATTTCTGTTGTGTCAGTTGTTATTTCTCCACTCTCATTTCTAATTTTATTTATTTGAGTCCTCTCTCTTCTTTTCTTGGTGAGTCTCTTTAAAGGTTCATCTATCTTGTTTACCCTTTCAAAGAACCAGCTCTTGGTTTCATTGATCTTCTGTATTGTTTCTTTAGCCTCTATGTCATATATTTCCACTCTGATCTTTATTATTACCTTCATTCTACTACCTCAGGGCATTATTTGCTATTCTTTTTCAAGTGCTTTTAGATTAATGGTTAGGTTGTTTATTTGAGCATTTTAAAGCTTCTTTAAGAATGCCTGTAATGCTATAAATTTCCCTCTCAGGACTGCTTTAGCTGTGTCTCATAAATTTTGAGTTGTTGTGTGTACGTTATCATTTGTTTCTAAGAAATTTTTTATTTCTTCTTTGATTTCATTGTTAGCCCATTCCTTATTTAATAATATGCTATTTAGTTTCCATGTGTTTGAGTATTTTTCAGTTTTTCTGTTGTGGTTGATTTCAAGTTTCATGCCACTGTGATCAGAGAAAATGCTTGATATGATTTCAATCTTCTAAAATTTGTTGAGACTGCTTTTTTGCCCTAACATGTGATCTATCCTAGAGAATCTACCATGAGCACTTGAAAAGAATATATATTCTGCTACTTTAGGGTGAAAAGTTTTGATGATATTTATTAAATCCAGTTCATCTAGTGTGTTCTTTAAGTCTGCTGTTTCTTTGTTAATTTTCTTTCTTGAGGATCTATCTAGTAATGTAAGTGGTGTATTGAAATCTCCTACTGTTATAGTATAGCTCTTGATCTTGCCCTTTATATCTATCAAAGTCTGCTTTATAAATTTAGGAGCTCCTACATTAGGTGTGCAGATATTTATGATGATTATATCTTCATGTGTGATTGCTCCCTTTCTCATTATGTAGTGACCTTCTTTATCTCTTACTACAGCCTTGGTTTTAAAGTCCATTTTGTCTGATATAAGTATTGCTACCCCAGTTTTTTTTTTCATTTCCATTTGCATGAAATATTTTTTTCCATCTTTTTACTTTCAGTCTATGTGCATCTATTGTTTTAAGGTGTGTCTCTTATAGACAGCATATGTACAGGTCCTGAATTTTATCCATGCAGCTACCCTATGTCTTTTGATTGGATCATTTAATCTATTTAAATTTAAGTTTATTATTGATCTGTAGTTATTTATTACCATTTAATATTTTAAAGGTGTATTACTCTTTTGTTATATTATTTCCCCACTTTGATCTGTTTACAACAGACCCCTTAACATTTCCTGCAGCATTAGTTTCATTGTAATGTATTCCTTGAGTTTTCTTTTGTCTGAGAAGCTTTTTATTTCTCCTTCATATTTAAATAATAGCCTTGCTTGATAAAGTAGTCCTGGATGTAGGCTCTTGTTCTGCATAACTTTGAATATTTCTTGCCATTTTCTTCTAACCTCAAGTGTTTCTGTTGAGAAGTCAGATGTCATCCTTATGGGTGTTTCTTTTTAGGTGATAGCCTTTTTTTCTCTAGCAGCTTTTAATATTATCTCTTTATCACTTAGCTTTGGTATTTTAATTATGATGTGTTTTGGTGTAGGTTTTTTTGGATTTCTCATATTCATATATATATATATATATATATATATATATATATATATATATATATATATTATTAATTCTAATGGGGTGACACCAATAAATCAGGGTACATATGTACAATGAAAACATCTCCAGGTTATCTTATCATTCAATGTGTTGCATACCAGTCACCAAAAGTCAAATTATCCTCTGTCACCTTCTATCTGGTTTTCCTTGTGTCCCTCCCCTCCTCCCTATCCCACTCTTTCCTTCCTCCCCCCATCCCATAACCACCACTCTCTTGTCCGTGTCTCATATTCTCACTTTTATGTCCCCCCTATGTATGAAATCATGCTGTTCTCAGTTTTTCTTTTTTTCTGATTTACTTATTTCACTCCTTATAATGTTATCAAGGTACATCCATTTTGTTATAAATGATCCGATGTTACCATTTCTTATGGCTGAGTAGTATTCCATAGTATATATGTACCATAGCTTTTTAATCCACTCGTCTTCTGACGGACACTTGGGCTGTTTCCAGATCTTTGCTATTTTGAACAATGCTGCCACGAACATGGGGGCACATTTCTCCTTTTCACACAGTGCTATGGTGTTCTTAGGATATATTCCTATAAGTGGGATAGCTGGGTCAAAAGGCAGTTCGATTTTTAATTTTCTGAGGAATCCCCAAACTGTTTTCCACAGTGGCTGCTCCAGTCTGCATTCCCACCAGCAGTGCAGAAGGGTTCCATTTTCTCAAAATCCTCGCCCGCACTTATTCTGTGTTGTTTTGCTGATGAGTGCCATTCTGATTGGTGTGAGGTGATAACCAATTGTGGTTTTAATTTGCATTTCTCTAATGATTAGTGATGTTGAGCATTTTTTCATATGTCTATTGGCCGTCTGTATGTCCTCTTTGGAGAAATTTATATTCATTTCTATTGCCCATTTTTTGATTGAATTGTTTGTCTTCCTGGTGTTGAGTTTTATAAGTTCTTTATAAATTTTAGTTATTAACCCCTTATCAGATGTGCTGTCGAATATGTTCTCCCATTGTGTGGTTTGTCTTTTTATTCTGTTCTTGTTGTCTTTAGCTGTGCAAAAACTTTTTAGTTTGATATAGTCCCATTTGTTTATCTTGCCTTTTATTTCATTTGCCGATGGAGATAAATCAGCAAATATATTGCTGCTACAGATGTCGGAGAGCTTGCTGCCTATGTTTTCTTCTAAGATGCTTATGGTTTTACGGCTTACATTTAAGTCTTTTATCCATTTTGAGTTTGCTTTTGTGAATACTGAAAGTGGATGGTCTAGTTTCATTTTTTTGCAGTAGATGTGCAATTTTCCCAACACCATTTGTTAAAGAGGCTGTCTTTACTCCATTTTATGTTCTTTTCTCCTTTGTCAAATATCAGTTGTCCATAAAGCTGTGGGTTTATTTCTGGGTCCTCTGTTCTGTTCCATTGATCTATGTGCCTGTTCTTATGCCAGTAATAGGCTGTCTTGAGTATAATGGCCTTATAGTAAACCTTGATATCTGGAAGAGTGATACCTCTTGCTTTATTTGTTTTTTTTTTTATGATTGCTGAGGCTATTCGTGATCTTTTTTGTTTCCATATAAATTTTTGGAATATGTGTTCTATATTTTGAAGTATATCGTTGGTATTTTAATTGGTTTTGCATTGAATTTATAAATTGCTTTGGGCAATATAGATATTTTAATGATGTTTTTTCTTCCTAGCCGTGACCACGGTATATGATTCCACTTGTTTGTATCTTCCTTGATTTCTTTTATCAATGTTTTATAATTTTCTGAGTACAAGTCCTTAACCTCCTTGGTTAAATTTACTCCTAGGTATTTTATTTTTTTGGCTGCAATAGTGAAGGGGATTGTTTCCTTAATTTCTTTTGCTGACAGTTCATTGTTGGTATATAAAATTGCCTCTGATTTCTGAGTATTAATTTTACATCCTGCACCTTGCTGAATTCATTTATAAGGTCCAGTAGTTTTTTGACTGAGACTTTAGGGTTATCAATATACAATATCATATCATCTGCAAATAGTGACAGTTTTACTTCTTCTTTTCCAATTTGGATGCCTTTTATTTCTTCTTCTTGTCTGATTGCTGTAGCTAGGACTTCCAGAACTATGTTGAATAAGAGTGGTGAAAGTGGGCAACCCTGCCTGGTTCCTGATCTTAAGGGGATTGCTTTTAATTTTTGCCCACTGATTACAATGTTGGCTGTGGGTTTGTCATAGATAGCCTTTATCATGTTAAGGAATGAACCTTGTATTCCCACTTTACTGAGAGTTTTGATCATGAATGGGTTCTGAATTTTATCAAATGCCTTTTCTGCATCTATTGAAATTATCATGTGATTTTTGTCCTTCCTTTTGTTTATGTGATGAATCACATTGATTGATTTGCAAATATTGAACTAGCCTTGCCTCTCCAGAATAAATCCCACTTGATCGTGGTGTATGATTTTTTTCATATATTGCTGGATCCGGTTGGCTAATATTTTGTTGAGAATTTTAGCATCTAAATTCATCAGGGATATAGGCCTACAATTTTCTTTCTTTGTGTTGTCTTTGCCCGGTTTTGGGATCAGAATTATGCTCACCTCATAAAAGAAGTTTGGAAGTCTTCCTTCTTCTTGAAAATTTTTGAAATAGCTTGAGAAGGATAGGAGTTAGTTCTTCTTTGAATTTTTGATAGAATTCACTTGTGAAGCCATCAGGCCCTGGACTTTTCTTTTTGGGGAGTTTTTTGATAACTCTTTCGATCTCATCTGTTGTAATTGGTCTGTTTAGGTGCTCTGATTCTTCCAGATTGATTTTTGAAAGTTTATATGATTCAAGAAATTTGTTCATTTCATCTAGATTGTCTAATTTTTTGGCATAGAGTTCTTTATAGTATTTTCTTACAATGCTTTGTATTTCTGTTGTGTCAGTTGTTATTTATCCACTGTCCTTTCTAATTTTATTTATTTTTAGTCCTCTCTCTTTTTTTCTTGGTGAGTCTAGTTAAAGGTTCATCAATCTTGTTTACCTTTTCAAAGAACCAGCTTCTGGTTTCATTGATCCTCTCTATTGTTTCCTTAGCCTCTATGTCATTTATTTCTGCTCTGGTCTTTATTATTTCCTTCCTTCTACTTGTCTTGGGTTTTATTTGTTGTTGTTTTTCTAGTTCTTTTAGATGCAGGGTCAGGTTGCTTATTTGAGCTTTTTCTAGCTTCTTATGATATGCCTGTAGTGCAATAAACTTCCCTCTCAGAAATGCTTTTGCTGTGTCCCATATATTTTTAGGTGAGGTATGCTCATTATTATTTGTTTCTAGAAATTTTTTATTTCTTCTTTGATCTCATTGTTAATCCATTCATTATTTAATAACTTGCTATTTAGTTTCCAAGTGTTTGAGTATTTTTCAGGGTTTTTTTTGTGGTTAATTTCTAGTTTCATGGTATTGTGATCAGAGAAAATGCTTGATATGATTTCAATCTTCTTAAATTTATTGTGACCATTTTTGTTTCCTAACATGTGGTCTATCCTAGAAAACGTACCATGAACCCTTGAGAAGAATGTATATTCTACTGCTTTAAGGTGAAAAGTTCTGAAGATATCTATTAAATCGAGTTGATCTAGTGTCTCCTTTAAGTCTGTTGTTTCTTTAATAATTTTCTTTCTTAAGGATCTATCCAGTGTTGTTAGAGGGGTATTTTAATCCCCTACTATGATAGGATTACTGTTAATCTCGCCCTTTATATTCATCAAAGTCTGCTTTATGTATGTCGGGGCTCCTATATTTGGTGCATAGATATTTATAATAGTTATATCTTCCTGTTGAATTGTTCCCTTTATCATTATGTAGTGTCCTTCTTTATTTCTTACTACAGCCTTTGTTTTAAAGTCTATTTTGTCAGATATAAGTATTGCTACCCCTGCTTTTTTTTCATTTCCATTTGCATGAAATATTTTTTTCCATCCTTTTACCTTCAGTCTATGAGCATCTTTTGTTTTAAGGTGTGTCTCTTGTAGACAGCATATGTATGGGTCTTGTTTCTTTATCCATGCAGCTACCCTATGTCTTTTGATTGGATCATTTAATCCATTTACATTTAAGGTTATTATTGATATATAGTTGTTTATTGCCATTTTATTCTTTAATGCTGTATTCTTCTTTTGCTATATTCTTTCCTCCCTTTAAACTGTTCACAACAAGCCCTTTAGTATCTCTTGCAGAATTGGTTTGGTTTTTATAAATTCCTTCAGGCTTTCTTTTTCTGGGAAGCTCCTTATTTCTTCTTCAATTATAAACGATAGCCTTGCTGGATAAAGTAGTCTTGGTTGTAGGTTCTTGTTCTGCATTACTTTGATTATATCTTGCCATTCCCTTCTGGCCTCAAGTGTTTCTGTTGAGAAGTTCGATGTCATCCTTATGGGGGCTCCTTTGTAGGTGATAGCCTTTTTTTCTCTAACAGCTTTTAAAATTTTTTCTTTATCCATTAGCTTTGGTATTTTAACTATGATGTGTCTTGGTATAGATCTTTTTGGGTTTCTCTTTAATGGAGTTCTGTGTGCTTCTTGAACGTGTGGAGTGTTTCCCAGCCTTAATTTAGGAAAGTTTTCTGCTATGATTTGATTGAACAAAGTTTCCATTTCCTGTCCTCTCTCCTCTCCTTCAGGCACCCCTATGATGCGAATGTTGTTTCTCTTCAGGTTGTCACAGAGCTCCCTTAGAGTTTCCTCACAGTTTTTGAATCTCTTTTCCTTTTTCTTCTCTGCTTCTGTGCCTTTGTTTATTGTGTCCTCTAACTCGCTGATTCGATCCTCAACGTGATTCATCCTGCTTTTCATTCCTTCCATTGTGGTCTTCAGTTCTGATACTGTATTTGTCATTTCTGTCTGATTCTTTTTTATTATTTCAATTTTGTTTTTTATATTTGTTATCTCTTTATTTAGGTGTTCATAATGACTATCCATTGTTGCTCTAATTTCTTTGAACATCCTAACTCTTATTATTCTAAATTCTGCTTCTGGTAATTTGGTTATATCTGGTTCATTCAGGTCCTTCTCTGGGGATTTCTCTTGATTCATTTGGTTTGCATTCCTCTGCCTGCCCATTTTGTCTGTGTATAAGCAAGTTGTGGCCACTGGAGTCCAGTAGGTGTTGCCTTTGTGTTCTCTAGATGTGGTTTGTCTGTAGGCCCTTCACCCTCTCTGCCATTGCCTAGGGTGGTTAGGTATGGGCATTGCCAGCGCCGGCCCACTGTGCATTTTGCTGTGATTTCTGCCTTTCCTCTGCGGGAGGTGCTGTCACTCAAGCCACAAGCCTCTGCACCAAGGGTAGAGGTGAGCATCTTTGCTCAGCTGCGGACCCAGCCTGTTTCCAGACTTCCTCCCAGAAACCGCAGTCAGAGCCTGCTTGCCACAGTTTCGCGGGTTGGGCGGGGCTTTTGATGTGCTCTCAGCTGTGAGCCCTTGCCCGTCCAGAGCTTTAGTCTCACCTCTGAGGCCAGGGCCCTTCTGTGCAGGGTCTCAAACCAAGGTTTTTTGGGCCGGGTGTGTTTGCTGGCTTCCACTCAGCTGCGAACTTCCGCTCATCTCGGATTCTACCCCGACCTTGCGTTCAGAGCCCACTCGTGCACGTAGGATGGCAATCCATGGTTTCTCCGGCTGGGCGGGGATAGTAGCGTGGGCTCAGCTGCAAGCTTCCACTTGTCTCGGGGTCTACCCTGTCCCCGCGCTCGGAGCCCACTCGTGCACGTAGAATGGCAAACCGCGGTTTCTCTGGTGTGGCGGGGCTGGTAGTGTGAGCTCAGCCGCAAGCCCCCGCCCGTCCCTGGTCCTAGCACCGTCCCCGCAGTCAGGGCAGGCTTGCGCAGGGTTGCAGAGCAGATTTCTGCCCTTTCCTGGCCTCCCGTTTTGTACCCGTAGGTGGGATTATAAGCGGCCCGCAGCTTTCGGAGCGCTTTTGCGCGTCCCCTCTGACCCTGCTGGGCTAGACCGTGCTCACACTGGCTTGGCCTCCGCCCACACTGACAGAACCACATTTCAGCGTCCTGCAGCCACCAAACCCTTCAGCAACCCTCGGCAGAGTAGGTAGGGACCTAATACTCCACAATGTAGGCCTAGGAGCTTCCTCACTTGTTTCACAGCTCAAAACTGTCCAAACGACTCTTCTAGGCCCTGGGACTGCAGGCTGGGGCTTGGTTCCTGGGATCCAGGTCCCTCCCTCTCTGCCAAACTTTCCTCCTGCTACGCGGGTCTCTCCGGGCTGCCGTTTGCTTTGGGGAGCTGGGCAGCCCTCTTCGCGTTTTCGCTATTCCTACCAGTCTCAATGTGGCTTCTTCTGTGTTCCTTGGTTGAAGAGTCCACTTAGTTTAGTTCAAAGTTGGTTTATCCAGATAATGGTTCTTAAAATTGAGTTATAATCCACTTTGGTTCTGGGAGTTGGAAGTTGGTACGTCCGCCTACTTCATCGCCATCTTGCTCCTCTTGGGTTTCTCTTTAATGGAGATCTCTGTGCTTCTTGAAGTTCTGAGACCCTTCCTTTCATCAATTTAGGGAAGTTTTCAGCGATGATATGATTGAACAAAGTTTCTATGTCTTGTTCTTTCTCTTCTTCTTCAGGAACCCCTATTATGCGGGTGTTATTTCTCTTCATGTGTTCACAGAAATCTCTGAGAGTTTCCTCAGACTTCTTGAGTCTCTTTTCTTTTTTCTGCTCTGATTCCATGCCTTTTTTCATCTTGTCTTCCAACCCGCTGATTCAGTCCTCAGCTTCATCCATCCTACTTTTAATTCCTTCCATTGTGGTCTTTATTTCTGATATTGTATTTGTCATCTCTCACTGATTCTTTTTTAATATTTCACTGTCTTTTTTTATACTTGCTATCTCTTTATTTAGGTGTTTGGAATGACCATCCATTGTTGTTCTAAGATCCCTAAGCGTCCTAACAATCATTATTGTAAACTCTGCCTCTGGAAGTTTGGTCATTTTCATATCGCTCAGTTCATTTCCTGGAGAATTCTTTTGTAGTTTCATTTGGATTGCACTTTTCTGTCTTCTCATTATGTGTCTGTGTTTTGGTGTGTTGTTTTTATAGCTGGTTGAGTCTAGGCTTGGTGTTATCTATCTCCAATTTTCAGTTGTATTATTTCTAGGTCTTCTTGGGTTGGCTTCAGCTGTTGTTTTTTAATCCACTGTGGAATTTAGCTTTTCTAATAGAGTGCCTTTGAAGTCTTAATTCGTTGTTTTCTTCTCAATTTTCTTGACTCAGTGGTAGTCTTGTTTACTGATCTCAGCAGTGAGCTTATTAAAACTATATTCAGGAATGCAGTGGGTATAACCTGAGACTCTGAAGAGCTGATCTGTCAGTTATTCTCTTTGGGGCAGGGTGCTTTCTCTGCTTTAGCAGGGGGAGGTGTATCTCAAATCTCCATGGAAACCTGAGTTACTGCTCCTCCTCCCCACTTCTTGTTTTCAGCAGTGTCTTGTTGTGCTGATTGGAGCTGGAGAGATATCTTAAGGTGGTTGACTCGGAAACACTTTAGTCTTGTGTTATGTGGAAGGATCAAGCCCTCACCCAGGTATGGCTGCTTCCAGCACCTCCCCCAGGTATGGCACTGAATTAGGTCCTCCAAAGCATTACTCTGTTTGTCACCAGCTGTCTCTCTCTCCCCCTTTCCTTTTGGAAAACAAGCCATCTCTTTCAACACACCTTGTTCCCATGTCTCAAGTCAAGTGGCTGTCAGTGATATTTTCTACTGTTTTTCTTAGATTGAGAGCCTTTCTGAGCCTCAGCCTAACCCCCCCCCCTTTGTTCCTGTAAGCAGGGGAGACTCACCATTCCTCCGCGCTCCACACCAGGCTCAGTGTGGCTTCTTCTTTGCTCCTTGGTTTTTGAGAGCAGTTCTTGTAGTCCAGAGTTGGTTTTCACGCTGGTTGTTCCTAAATTAATTTGTAATCCAGTTTGGTGGTGTGAGCTGGGGGTCTGTGCGTCTGCCTACCCTGCTGCCATCTTGTGTCCCTCCTCCTAACTCCAATTTAAAAACCAATGCATGCCATTAACTGTAACAAATAGAAATTAAAGTTGCATAAAAACTGGAGCATGCACCTAAAAACGGATTTTATATTTGTAATCAACAATGCAGAAATATATTTAAAAAAATTTTAAAAACTTATACAACAGAAAATTGAAAAAAAAAATTGTTCCCCAGTGTAATCTGTTAGCTACACAATTAAAAAAAAATCTAAATTGTAACAGCAATAGCCTAACTTTGAAGGAGAATAGACCTAAAAGTATAAAGTTTATAAATTCTGTTGATGTTGTTTTCAGGTCAAGAAGTTAAAAATTTAAAAAGGTGGTCAAAAGTTACAAAATTTTAGTACTATAATAATGAAGTACTAAGGATGTACTAGTCAAATTTTTTTATTTTTCTCTTTTTAAAATCATATCTATAAGAAGATGGATGTTAGTTGACTCTATTGTGGAATCATTTCACAGTATATGTAAATCCTTAAACTTATAACGTAATGTGTCCGTTATTAATAAAATTGGAGAAACTAAAGGTGAGAGAAGTTTAGGAAAGATAATATCTAAAAATGTTGATGAATTACTGGGCTGTCTGAAAGAAGATTGGTTTATATATCATATTTAATGGTTTGAATAGTCTTTTTTTCTTAAATTAAAAAAAAACAATATTTAGTCAAAATTTTGAAGGTGAAGAGTGAAAACAAAATGTCCCTACCCTCTTGCCCAAATCTTACTGCAACTTTGTGGTAATATTTCTACTATTTCTCACCCAATACAAAGCAGGTAAAAACTCACAAAAACAAATTAAGCTAAATGGAGAAATACTCTTTCATTTTTCCTTCATGAAAACTACTTCTGTATTGTTGGTGGAGGTAAAGGATGAAGTGCTTCCTTAGTAAATTGAAAGCTGAACAACTATTACTCTAGCAAGGCTTAAATATTAAAAAATTATTTAAGGTTTATTAAAATAATGTACTAATTCTGATATTTCAGGTTTAAATCAATATAAAAAAACAAAATTGAATTACTACGATAGTATATCTTTCTGATTTTATTCTGAAGTTGAAGAAGCTAGTATATGATGCCTGTATCTTACATCTGAGTTTGCAATCTACTAAGAGATAGATATATGTATCAGGCTGATAGAAATGTATTGTCTTTTTTTAATGTATTGTCTTTTATATAGTTACACCCCCATTTGAATAATATGATTTCAGGCTGTTAGCCAAGCAGACCTGGAACATGTTACTAGAGAAAAAGTTTGAGTTTCCATGGTCAATACAACAGTGACTTGCCTCAAAATTGTCCAAGGGGAATAAAACAAAAAGAAACCAATTCTCTCTGCCTTAATGAGATCTCATCAAGCTATTAGTATGAAGCAATGGTTATCCTTCATGAACTGAGTGATTCAGTAACCCTCCTCTATGGAGAAGAGCAAAAAGTATAAAATCGACAAAGAATATTTAGATTGAATTCATCCTCAAGGAAATCAAGCTAATTTTTCTCTTTTTTTGTGTTGTTATTACAGTCCCTGATTATTACTTTGACATCCACTCTTACCTTTTTTATGCATAAAGTTGTTTCTACTAAATAATATATTTTGAGATAATTTTAAATTTACAGAAAAGTTTAGAAAGTTTTTGCATATTCTTTAGCCAGATTTCTTAATTTTTAACATCCTACAGAATGATACCTTTGTCAAAATTACTGAATTAACATTAGTAAGATGCAATTTGTTAAACAAACACTTTCTTTTCAGTTTACAGTAATATCCTCTTGTTCCAGGATTTAATGCTGTTTTAAAAGGTAGGTTTTATTACTACTTGGATATAATGAAACTGAAAAAACTGTTACTCATAGTTTCCAAGAGGAACAGGCACACTGCACAGTGCAGGATTACGTGGGGAAGCAGGGTTGGTCAGTTTGCACAGGGAACTAGAAGCTAAGAAAAAATATAGATAAGAGCCCTTATTTTGGTTTTTGAAGGATGGGATGGGGAATCTAGTGTAAACAGGCTAAGTGTGGGTTTAGGATTGAATACTTTGAATAATTTGATTGGGTTCTGGGATATAGGGCCTGTTTCTATTTGTCTAGTACCTAACTCTGGTTGATAAGGACAACAGAGTAGTAGCCCCATTTTGAGAGCCAGATTAGAAAAGGTGGCTCAAGACCCCTAAGTCTCCAGCTTGAGTGTGGGATCATCTAGTTTGAGCAAAGCTCACCTGCTTGAGACCAAGGTTACTGGCTTGAGTAAGGGGTCACTTGGTCTGCTATAGCTTTCAGTCAAGGCACATATGTGAAAGCAATCAATGAACAACTAAGGAGCTGCAATGAAGAATTGATGCTTCTCATCTCTCTCCCTTCCTGTTGTCTGTCTGTCCCTCTCTCTGTCTCTGCCACAAAAAATAAGGTGGTTGTGTATGAGTGTTTAGTTAGTTGAAAAGGTATGCTCCCAGGTCAGCTGTCTGCTATCTCTAGAAAATAGCAAAACCTGGGACAGACAATCCCTTGTGTCAGCAAGACTCCAAGATATCAATGTATCACATAAAGAGATATGTTTAATATAAATACAGAGACCAAATTTCATTTAGCCCTCTGATTATTTTTCACATTACAATTAAAGTGATATGCAACATTGTCTAAAAGTCACTCTTTGATCTATAGTCTGTTCTTTGTCTTCAAGAGACTTATCTTGCACTTTTCCCCACAGGTTTTTTTGTTTTGTTTTGTTTTTCACTTCCATCAAACTGGTCATGTTTTACTTCCTTGAAAATCATATTTTTCAAATTTGGAATTTTTGTAAGTAAAGTAGTTTCTGTTTCTTTGAATGCATACACTCTTTCTTCCTTCTTTCTCTCTTTCTTTCCCTCTCTCTCATGTATACACACATATACCCGAGTATTAGATTAGCCAAATAGTCTGTCAGCTCCAGCTCAGATGTTCATTCTATAAAAAAATTAAGCTAAATTAATTACAAGTAAATTCAAACTCAGTTCTTATGGTTTGAAATAGATTGGAATTGAAAGTTTCAAAAGGAGGTTTTATAGAGCATATTGTAACTTTTACTGTAGCTCTATATCATGTTATATAGAATGCCAAATGTTTCTCATTTTTATGGATTTTTAATTATACAGTTAAGGTTGCAACTTCTAGATTTTTCCACTGTAAAATTAAAGTCTTTTTTCTGTATAATTACTAAATAAAGTAATGGTAGTACTCCAGCACCTTGCAATCAGCCTGTCTTCATCACCTTTTCAAATTTTAGTTTTTCTTGCCTGAATCAATTATTTCAGAGATGTAGTAAGGGTGATTTTAAACTATCACTGCTTTTGCAATTATTACATGGCTTTTTCCTGTTTAAAAGAAGGTAGACTTTTTTCTGCAGGGACCACTAGCTTGAGAAATGTGTGAGTTTCTCTTCTCCAGGCCATAGTCCATGCTTATTCACTGATATCAGTGTGTTCCAACAAGGGAACCACCTGGCAAAAATGTCACTTGGCCTGCTATGTTCAAAGTCCCCATTCCATCAGATATTGCAAGCTTTGTTCACAACAATTTTTGCAAAAACACTAGAGAGCCTTATGCTGTTTGTGAATTGGCAGGTCATCAAAGCACTGCTGAGTTGTGGGATGCTGGCAGAGCTGTGGCTCAAATTTGCAGAGCTTGAGATGGTGGAACTTATCATGCTGGCCAGGGTGCTTCTAGAAATGTGTGTTGTGGTGGCCGCAAGTTTGCATCAACCCAAACCTGGGATTGTTGGCAACACAGAGTGAGAACACCATAATAGGGATAGAACATGGCTCTTCCCTGGCTGCCTCAACATTACCAGCACTAGTCATGTCTAAAGGTCATCATACTGAGGATGTTCATGAACTTCTTTTGGTAGCTGGAGACTAAGTTGAGGGCTACAAAAAGACCAAGAAAGCCATTTTGCTTCTTAAGAATCCTAAGGCCTATAGTTATATCAAAATGGTCTAGGCCTATAAGCTAATGAGAACTGGCAAGGGAGAACTGAGAAACCATTGTCATATCCAGAGCAATGGACCTTACATCAACTATTATGAAGACAGTGATGCTATCAAAGCTTTTAGAAGAAGTATCCCTGGAATTACTCTGTGTAATGTAAACAAACTGAACATTTTGAAACTTGCTTCTGGAGGCATGTGGGCTGTTTCTGCATTTGGAATAAAAATGCTTTCTGCATGTCAGATGATCTGAATGGAACTTGGTATAAAACTGCCTCCCTCAAGAGTACTACAACCTCCCCATGCACAAGATGCTCAATACAGACCTGAGCAGAATCTTAAAAATCACAGAGAAGCAAAGAGCTCCATGAGCAACATGCAAGAGGATTCATTGCAGAGTCCTGATAAAAATCTACTGAAAAACTCAAGAATTATGTTTAAGCTAAATCCATATGAGAAGATAATGTGGCTGTGGCCAATTGGTTTAGTGGATAGAGCATTGCCTGGTGTGCAGAAGTTCCAAGTTCAATCCCCGGTCTGGGTACACAAGAGAAGCAATCATCTGCTTCTCTGTCCCTCCCTCTCCCCCTTCTCTCTCTCTCTCTCTTCATCTAAGGATATGAGTGCTTCCCCCAAGGGCGATGAGATCAGATCATCCCACCACTGAGAGGTACGTTTTGTTTCCTCATCCCTTGTCCTTCACTGTGAAAATCAGGTCCTTTATGTTTTTTTCTTTTCTTTCTTCTATTGACTTGCCTGTCTTTGCGAGCTTCCAATAAATTGGTATGGCTCATTGTTTTCTGGCTCCACAGTTCCTTTACCATCTGCCCCAATTAAATGTGAATCTGCATGCCCACAATCACCAGCCTTACACCGTTTGTTTGGAGCATAATGATTTATGCAATGTTAGAATTTATTTGTAATTATATGTTTTTAATGTCTTGGGGATATTTGCAATAGCATGTCCTCATTTTATGTCATTTAATTTCTGAATGCATTTTCCCACAACAAACTTTTTAATAAGATACATTTTTTTGCTACCTTTAAAAATGATGATTCAATTTTTTATGCTCATAGACCTGTAGCTAGAAAAAACTATTTAAATAAACTAATTTTAATGACCCGTATTCTGTGTGTAAATTTTTATTTTTTCCTCAAGGTGCCATTTTGCAATTTTTTTAAAATTTAATCTTTAAGAACACTAAGAACAATTTTTAATTTTATGTACAAAATTATCATTAATTTTATATTTTATAACTTTACAATTTGAATACAAAATACACTTAAGTTTCTAAGCTGCATTTCTTAAATAATTTATTTTTTAAAAGGTTATTTATATACGTATGATCTCTTCCAGGAAACACAAAAGCTTTTCCCCTGAGTGTTGTAGAAGCAGAAAACATGGCAGCATATGATTTCCACAAATGAACTTTTAATAAGACTACACTGCCAAATCACAATGATTTATATGCAACTGTAAAATATAAATACTTAATGTGATTTTTAAGGCACAGACTTGTATTGAATCAGCCACCTCCATAAGTCACAGGTGTTGATTTTCTTAAAACATTATTGATTTGTCAAAGATAAAGGTATCTTGGGTCCTTCATTTTAGTTATTATGAAACACTAAGTAGCTAGAGGCTTTTGAAAAATAGTGGTTCAGGTTAAGAGAAGCTATTTTTAAAATATTATCTTTGAACTTTTTTTCCAGAGCATCTATTTACAATCACTAGGACTATTTGGAATATAATTGACAATATACGTCTTCTGTTTAGCCTGCTTTTATTAAATTGGTTCTTGTGTATTTTGGTGATGTTTGGCTAAGGTGTGTCACTTGGGACACTAAACATAATGTGGACATATCAATGTCACCATAAAACATATTTTCTGTAGGCTCAGGTACAAAGAATTTAGCACCGCATATATCCTGATGTTGCTGCATTAGCACTACATTATGGCGGAGGGTTGTCATT
The DNA here is from genome assembly GCA_037038555.1 of Rhynchonycteris naso. Taxonomy (NCBI): domain Eukaryota; kingdom Metazoa; phylum Chordata; class Mammalia; order Chiroptera; family Emballonuridae; genus Rhynchonycteris; species Rhynchonycteris naso. The sequence continues at coordinate 40,203,104 of CM072997.1, read as the reverse complement.
GCATTTCTTTCTCATTCATCTCTGATTTTATTCTCTCCTCCACCTTTACTGCTTCATTGACTGCTTTAATATTATTAAAACATCACAGCCTGACCTGTGGTAGCGCAGTGGATAAAGCGTCAACCTGGGAATACTGAGGTCGCCAGTTCAAAACCCTGCACTGGTCTGGTCAAGGCACATATGGGAGTTGATGCTTCCAGCTCCTCCCCCCTTTCTGTCTGTCTGTCTGTCTGTCTCTCTCTCTGTGTCTCCTCTCTAAAATGAATAAAATAAAAAAAAATTAAAAAAAAAAAAAAACATCACAGAAAATATGTGAAAAAATGTAAGTAACAGCCACCAATATAGGAGATTTGCATTTAATACTGGTATGGTGTGATCTGGTTAATGCTTGTCTATCTTATGATCCATCCTATTTACAATCTGCACCAGATAGTATGTTATGGGATAAATTGATCCCCTCTCAAAAATTTCTATATTTGAAGTTTTAATCCACAGTTCTTCAGAACATGAGACCAATTAGAAATAGAGTTCATACAGATATAATTAGCTGAGATGAGATCATAGTTGAGTCCCTACTCCAATATGACTGTGGTATATTTATAAAAGAGGGAAATCTGGACACAGACACAAGGCTAATGCCAATTACATATAAGCCAAGAACACCTGGAACAGATCCTTCTATCACAGCACTTAGAGGGAACAAACCTGCCAACACACCTTGCTTTCAGACTTCTAGATGCCAGAATGCTGAGACAACAAATTTTAGTTGTTTAAGTATATAGTTTGTGGTACCTTGTTACAATAGCCCAAGCAAACTAATACACAGTTATTGCTACATTTTTATCAAGATGGCTAAAAAGATGAGTCAAAATGCTATAATGATTTTAAAGAAATATACTGTAAATAATATGTTATTTTCTATTCAGCCTAGTAGAAAACATAATATACTTGTTTGCAACATGGTGACTCCAATTGAGAGTGACAGTTGCTTATATAACTTATCTATTTTTATTTCATTACAGACTATAGCTATAAATGTCTTCACATCATGGACTCTAATTGTACTTTGAACTATCTGAAGCTAAATTGGATGACAATTTCCCAGGCTGAGTAAAAATACATGTATTGTGTCCAAGAAACTCTCTCTATGTTTAGAAATATTATCCGCAGATAAAAGGTAGGACTGCTAACTCAATGCATCATCTCAGCAAGCTTTCTTTTCAATGTGTTCATGGCTTTCAAAACAGCTTGGAGGATAGTGGATATTTATCTTCCTTACATGATTGACCAATGTAATTAAATAAAAGTAATGACATTTCCTTTGCATTAGGTAGAATGTTAAATCAATATTACACTGACACTTTACTTGACTCTATAACTGATAAAAAATTAGTTTTATGAAACCAATTTTTGGAGTTTTGCTTTTACTTAAACTCTGTGATGCATATTTTTATCCCAATTACTTAAACTTCACTTTTTTTTTTTTTTTTTTTTTTTTTTTTTTTAACACAGGGACAGAGAGAGAGTCAGACAGAGGGATAGATAGGGACAGACAGTCAGGAACAGAGAGGTGAGAAGCATCAATCATTAGTTTTTCATTACCATTACGACACCTTAGTTGTTCATTGATTGCTTTCTCACATGTGCCTTGACTGTGGAACTTCAGCAGACCAAGCAACCCCTTGCTGGAGCCAGTGATCTTGGGTCCAAGCTGGTGAGCTTTTGTTCAAGCCAGATGAGTCTGCGCTCAAGCTGGCAAGCTTGGGGTCTCAAACCTGGGTCTTCCGCATCCCAGTCCGACGCTCTATCCACTGCGCCACTGCCTGGTCAGTTCACTTTCTTAATACCCTGGCAAAGTCATTGGAAATATCCCATAGTCATTTTTTGAAACAATCTTATAGGTAATGTTATTGAACCAAGCCAGGTTCAGGGCATCTCACCGCATATAGCCAATCAAAAGGGACAAACTAGACTGAGTGTACAGGAGTGTCTTTAATTCAGAAATACAGGTACCCTGGAAGGCAGGCGAATCCTGTCTGCAAACTTGCCTTAACACTCTTCTGATGCTGACAGTTCTTATAAGGTTCAGGGTAAAAGAAAAATAAGTAAAAAGTCCATGCAGTTAGTCACATAACAATGTGCAGGAGGTGGGGTTCAGCTGCAGAAACATCTCTTCTGCAAGTTCTCTTGTAGCACAGTTCAAATCAGCATGGTCCTATCTGGTGTCCTTGGTAAATCTTCAAGACAGCCAAGGTCAGGTGTCTCCCAGCAACAGCTGGGACCTGGTGCTTCTGGGGCCATCTGTATCTGCAAATTTTATGTGAAATAAAACTTCCTGTTTTCTTAGGATACAAAGTAAAGATTTGATATTGGCGAACAAAGTTTTAATTAATTTCTAGGCCTTAACTTTTCACAGTAAATCCTGTGGCTAGGCTTTTACAAACAACTATTATGATTTAAACTCACCTAATTGTCAGGTCCCTCCCCAGTGTAAGCTTTCCCTGACATTCCTGTAACCGTAAACTTGCTACATTTCAAAGGCCAGGAAGCCATTAAGAGAAACTAGCAAGCAGATTAACTATTTGTTAACCTTTACATGTCTCCTACTTATTACAAATTAAAGGCTACTTATTAGTGAATCCAAATTTCTCACTTTTGGGCTCCCCTATCATTAATAACCTATTACTCAAATTCAAGGCTGATATTTAATTATGAATTTTTATATTTTTACCAAAAAGTAATGTGTAAGCTAAAACAGTTACATTTACATACCTTTAAACTCTAAAATCGAGAGCAGTTATTTAAAAACTTGTAAATATATGCACATTTGCTAATTTTTAATTTGAAATAAAAATTATTTCTATTTTTCTGTTAATCTTAATCTATTTTTAAAATTATACAAGGTAACTTCCAATTATTTATATGGTTTTTTTTCACCTGATTTTCTCTCAGAAGGCTGTTGTCAACAATCTAAGATGCAAGCATCAAAATCTTGTCTATGTTCTCCTCTTCTGTTGTCACATAGGAAATATTGGATATCAAAGAAAACATCTTTCTTGCTTTCTGGTGAAATGATTTGTTGCCTTTGTAATTTTTCTCTGTAAGGTAAAGATAAGACAGGATTCTGTTTATTAAGTTCTATATTACTATTCATTAAAATTAAAATAACTATTTTTTATTTATTCTATTTTCTAACAATGGTATTTTTGTACTTTTTCTCTCTTACACCTTTCATTTCTCAAGATCCTCACTATTTTTGAGCAGATGATGGGTATAACTAAAGCCAAGTTTATCAGTATTATGTTTTAGTCATAGTTTGGTCAGAAGAACAGATGCACTAGGTATTTTAACAAAGAAGGGGTCTTGTGATAAGGTTCCAAAGAGATGGTTCTCTTATAACTCTGCTAAAGTATCTGAAGGACTTGCCTTCTGCTAGTTCTGAGATTGCCAATAGAAGTTTAAAAAATGATAATATATTTTAGTACTTTGTTAAGAACAATAAACTTGTGCTGTTCAGCAACCATTTAACATGTAAATGAACTTGATTCTTTAACTCAGGGGTCCCCAAACTTTTTACACAGGGGGCCAGTTCACTGTCATTCAGACTGTTGGAGGACCAGACTATAAAAAAATCTATGAACAAATCCTTATGCACCCTGCACATATCTTATTTTAAAGTAAAAAAAAAAAAAAAAAAAAAAAAAAAAAAGAAAAGAAAAAGGGAACAAATACATTATTTAAAATAAAGAATAAGCAAATTTAAATCAACAAACTGGCCAGTATTTCAATGGGAACTAAGGATGCGGATGCATCCTGTACTCCTCTCACTGACCACCAGTGAAAGAGGTGCCCATTCCAGAAGTGCGGGTGGGGCTGGATAAATGGCCTCAGGGGGCTGCACGGCCCGTAGGCCATAGTTTGGGGACCCCTGCTTTAATTGTTGCGTTTTGCTGGATATTACTTTCTGTGTCCCACAGCATTTAACTGCCACACAATTAAACTTACACAAGTTATTGAATAGTTACATGCAAAAAGTTCCTTAATCATCCTTTGTGTTGATCTGTTATAAGGCTTAATGTCACAAGTGCAAACACAAGAGAAGCAATGCTTTTCTCAAAGTAAAAGGTGCCCATATTTAGTCTGCTTTTGTTACATTATAGATAATTTCCTGTCTGTGCATGCTTTTTTCATTAGTTAAGTTACTTTCTGCAATCACTGCAAATAAACAAGAAAATTGAAAAAATGTTGTTATACTAGGTAGATACCTACGGAGAAGGAAAAAGCCATTACTAGGTAACCTTTTGTTATGCTGAAGAAGATTATGAAGTTTTGGTGTTCTCCATACATGAAATCACTTCATCAGCAAACAGAGACAATTTTTCTATTTCCTTTCCAATTTGGATATCTTTTATTTCTCTTTCTTTCCTATTTGCTAGGACTAAGACTTCCAGTACTGTTTTTATTAGGAGTAGTGATAGTGGGAAACCTTATCTTGTTCCTGACTTTAGGTTAGCTTGAAGTTTGACAATTTTTATATTTTCAAAAACCAACTGATGGTTTCCTTGACTTTTTCTATATTTTTTTTATCTCTATTAGATTTATTTCTGCTCTAATATTTATTTCCTTTTTTCTGCTAATATTTGATTTACTTTTTTCTTCTTTTTTCATTTTTTTCAGATGTAAATTCAAATCATTTATTTGAATTTTTCCTCTTTTTCTTAATGAAGGCATTTAATGCTGTAAACTTTTCTTCCAGAATTGCTTTTGCAGCCTCCCATAAGTTTTGGTATGTTTTATCTCAAGGTATTTTCTGATTTATTTCTTATTTAACCTATTGACTGTTCAGGAGTATATTGTTTAAGTTTTTGTCTTTTTTTTTTTTTAAGGGATAGAGAGAGAGTCAGAGAGAGGGATAGATAGAGACAGATAGACAGGAACGGAGAGAGGTGAGAAGCATCAATCACTAGTTTTTCGTTGCCATTACGACACCATAGTTGTCCATTGATTGCTTTCTCACATGTACCTTGACCGTGGGCCTTCAGCAGACTGAGCAACCCCTTATTGGAGCCAGAGACCTTGGGTCCAAGCCAGCGAGCTTTTGCTCAAGCCACACGGGCCCACGCTCAAGCCGGCAAGCTCCGGGTCTCGAACCTGGGTCCTCCACATCCCAGTCCGACGCTCTATCTACTGCGCCACTGCCTGGTCAGGCTGTTTAAGTTTTATTTATTTGTGAATTTACAAAAATTTTTCTATTATTAATTTCTTGTTTTATACCATTGTGGTTAGAAAAGATATTAGATGTGATTTCAATCTTCTTAAATTTGTTAAGGCTTACTTGTGTCCAACAGATGATCTCTCCTGGAGAATATCTCATGTGCTCTTGAGAAGAACATGCATTCTGTTGCTCTTGATTTGAATATTTCATCTATTTATGTTATGTAGGTATATTTAGCATATACTGTTATACATGTCCAATGTGTCCTTATTAATTTTCTAGCAGGATAACCTTTACTATGTTGAAAGTGTGTTCCATAATACTAGTGTATTGCCGCCTCTTTCTTTGTTCGGTTCTATTAAGATTTATTCTAAATATTTAGGTGCTCTAATATTGGGTGCTAATATATCTGCAATTGTTATATCTTCTTGTTGAATTGACCTCATAATAACTGCATAGTGATCTTTTATCTTATTGGGACAGATTTTGACTGAGAATCTAATTTATCTGATATAAGTATAGCTACTCCTGGTTTCATTAATGGTAATATCTTCATGGTACATGTAGCTTTGCATTGGTGTCTGTGCATTTAAAAAAAAAAACAAAAAACAATTGCCCTTTTAGTTTTTACCGACTGATTAAAACAGGTAAAGAACTTCTAATTGTTTCCTGGGCTAACAAGATTACCTCTACCTCTAAAATTACAGTTGTGCTGGCTTGAGATAGTTATGAAGCCATCACTGAGTCTACAGTGGGTCCATGACTAAAGAACATGTTACTAAGGGCATGGACAGGCATGGATCCTTTATGTTCCCTGGGTGTCTAGGATTGCCCTCAATACCTTGTTCAGTGGTAAGCCTTTTTTGTTGTGGTGGTTTGTTTTTTTCTGTCATTCATAGTTGGGTCCTTAGCTAGTGGGCCTATTATTAGTTGTTAGGCAGGTGTGGCTCCCACCAGGTACCAAGAAAAGCTGTTGCCTGGTTACTGAATGGATTCCTGTGTGGGTAGTACAGGCTCTAGACCAGGGGTCAGGAACCTATGGCTCACGATCCAGATGTGGCTCTTTTGATGGCTGCATCTGGCTCGCAGACAAATCTTTAATACAAAAATAACGTTAAAAATATAAAACATTCTCATGTATTACAATCCATTTCCTACCGCTCATGTTCATGACTGCGGGTGGCTGGAGCCTGTCACAGCTGTCCCCCAGGACAACACCAAATTTTTATTGGATAATGCTTAATGTACACAGGTTGTTGTATTGCTCTCACGAAAATACATTTTAAAATATGTGGCGTTCATGGCTCTCTCAGCCAAAAAGTTTCCCGACCCCTGCTCTAGACCATGGCTAAGAGGAGCTGAAACCAAACCACAATGTTGTTTCATTTTCTGCAGTCAAGACTGAAGTCTGCAGATCTGGCTCGGGAGGCATAGTTGGCAGAGCCTCTGACAGGTGCCCGAATTGGCTAGATTAGTCCCTGGTCACTCTGTTGGGGCTCCGGCTAATTATAGGGCCCTGCTTTTTCAGAATTTCCTGAGGCACAGAAATGTGTGTCTCTTGTCTTGTCCCTATGCTTCCAGGACTGCTCACAGACTGAGGCTAGGAGTGGCTGGAACAAAGTACAGGGCTCTTTCTGGCTCTCCAGGGCTATGGATGGGAGTGTGCCTCACTGGTTTCCTGGGTCAACAGTATCACTCATAGACCTGAGAGGAGCTGGAATCAAATATAAGGACCTTGTAGGATCTCTATTACAACAGAGAAGAGTGTTTCCTCTTGGGGCCTTTTGCTGGCAAGTCTAGCAGACTGCAGCTGTGATAAGGTTAAGGCTGACAAAACACCTTTTAAGGGCTTTGAGAGTACAGCAAAGAGTCTCTGTACCAACAGGACTGTCTATAGACTTTAATTGACAGGGACTAGAACACCGAAACACTGGACCCTCAGAACTGCTGGAAGACTGTGCTTATGAGGAAGCTAGAGTCACTATATGACTCCTTCAGGATTTCTGCAGACATAGATAGGAGTTTTACCTGCTTGTGGCCTGTGCCAACAGGCCTACTCACAGGTCGTGGGGTGGGGAGCTAATGTCCAGTACAGGGGTCTCCTTTCAGGATCTCCTAGGTCAAAGACAGGAGTTTTTTCTGCCTGGTCCCTCTGCCAGCAAGACTGTTTGTGGACTGTGGCTGGGATGGGAGCCCAGTTACAGAATCCTTTCAGAATTTGCATACTGACTGAGTTTGGCAATCTTACTTTCAGTAGCTCCATCACCAAGAAAAACTGAAGTCATTTATGGACTGCTTCTGCGTCTATACCCAGGACCAAGCTCTGCATGTCTATTACCTGCTGCACAGGTGAACTTGAGTCTTCTCAGCTCTTTTGGAGTATAATGGTCATGACTGACCCAAAGCCAAATGGAGATATAGTTGGACTCTTAGAGATGCGTAGCTGTTTTTGTAGCCTAACCCACAGTCAGTGAGTCATTGCCTAGGTTCCAGCATACCTTCTCAAATGGCTCTCTGTATTCTTTGACTGCACCAAAGTTCATCATCTCCTACCTGGGCCCCAAATACCTCCATGGGTATTTAACTTTGATCTGTGAATGGAGGCCAATTAACTGCTACTGGTTGAGGGATGAGGAGCAGCACATGTTCCAGGGATGTCTTTCTTATTGGGCCATGTTGCTGACATCACTCTTCAAGTTTTTAAACCTGTATGGACTTAAAAGTGAAACTTAAGGAGACCCAAGGTTGGAACATATGAAACAAATACCTTTATAAGTAATTATTTTATTACAATTCTGTTACATGTCTTAAATTGAAGTGATAAACTTTTGTAGCAGTTTTTAACAAGGGTACTTGGCTTAGCCTATGAGATCAGTTATTAAGTAATTAGTATAAACAGAATTTCACTAAAATAGCTCTCAATGTTATTTTAGAGTTTTTCTATTGCTTTTATTTTACTGTATAAAGAAGTGATGCACGCATGTTTTCATGTTTCTAACATATACAATATTTATGGTATTGAACATTCTATTGAAATTTTCATTGAAAAAAATATAAGATCTTTTTAGATGCTATCCAAATATATATAAAACACTGTGAAGTTTAAAAAGATGGCATAATATTGAGCTTCTATATTCTGATAAACCTCTATTTAATCTTACATTTAGGTATTTACTTATTTGTTTACTATAAAATAATTGAAAATATAGATGTGTTCAAATGTTTGTAGATGAGAGAGAGAAAAAAAACACTGATGTATATTCTCAAATAATTCTCTGCTTTGGCCTTATTTTGAATATGTAGAATACACAAGAATAAAATAATAATGTAACTTTTATCTTTCACATTGTACTTTAAAATTCTTTCTGTGTATCTAATTAATCCCTATATTATTGAGTAAAATCTAAGCTATTTACCAAGACTTTTATTCACACATCAGCACAAATCTTCAGATAATTTCAATCTCCAATACCATAGCTTAAAAATAAATGTGATGAATCTAGTGTATAGTTATATCTTTGAACTTCATTAAAATTAAAGAAACTCTTATTTCCCAACTTGGCTTGCTTCTTATACAGAAGCCTTCAAAAGAGAGACCATACTTTTCTTCTGTTCATCAGTAGAGTTTTACTTCTACTTCTAAACTCACTCCTAGTACTTCAACCTCATCTTCTGATTTATTCAGGGTTGCAGTTGAAGAAGAGTACTGGTTACTGGGAGGAAAAGTAAAATTCCAAAAATAGTTTACTTAATTAGCTATGCACTTATGTTCTTTTGTTTGTTTTTTTATAGAAAATGAAGATACATAGAGCTAAAATTCCTTTGTGGGCTTTCAAAACTCTCCATCACTACAGATCATTCCTTGGTAGATTTTTAACTTCTCTCTCCTCCATTGGGGTGCTTAGTGTTCTGTTCTCACTTCTTGTTTATGATAGTAAACTCCACAAAAATGTTCTCCTTTAGAGTTTCACCAGGTTACTGTATTGGAGAAAAAATCTCTTCAAAACTGCTCCAGGCCAGTTCTCTTTGCCGCCTATTTTTAAAGGGAATATACTCTGACATTCTTTGTCCAGATAAACTCTGAAAATAAAAACTGTCTTTTACAGAGCCATCTCATTTCAGTGAATTAAATGGTCAGCCAACATCTTTTCTATCTTTCAGGCTTTTCCAACTATAATATAGAACCAGCCATTGTACTCTTCCCCCAAGATGTCAAGGGAAATAATCCAGCTCTCTGAATGGTCTCCTGAAACTGCTCTTATTCAGCTGAAAAAATGGTGGAAGCATCATTCTTTATTACAGCTGCTGTGAAAAAGGTCATACACAGATTATATTAACAATGTGCTCCTAAGACCTTTTCAACTTATTTGCCTCTTCTATTTTCCCACTTTTATACACTTAAAGGAGAAGAGAGCCTCAATGTTGCAAAACTAATTTTTAGGCACCTCTTTTGCTCAACCTTTCTCCAGTGGTCTAGAAACCTCACTGTCCTATTGTCTGGGGAAAACTGGAATTAAGTCAGTGGTAATCCAATCTGGTATCCTAGTATAATGTATTAAAAATTATAAGCAACATGATAGAGTACCATGGACAATGCCAAGTTTTTAAGTCATTTATACAAATTTTCTAAATTAGCTTATTATTAATTTTCTGCTGGGAAACCACTGCCCTAAACAATGTACATAATTTTGATATGCTATTATCAACTTTTTAATACTGAGTTGAATGAATGGAAGCTTTATTTCTCATTTCAGGAAATAGAGAATTGTGTTGAGCATTTGTTTTGAAATATAATGCACTGTATAATTGCATATGGAACACATCATTTTTTGCAGAATTAGTTTATATTTTCAAGAGTTTTCTTCAATTTCTATTAATTGTATATATTTCACACTGGTTTAGATGTATACATTTTTTACTTGATATAACTTAGTTCTAACTGTGTTAGAAAATTAATACTAAATATTATTTGGAGGAAAATGGAGGGGCAAAGTGCTTTACCTAGTAAACTAAAATGTTAGGTCATTAATTATATTATACTGCATGATGTCTTTTTAGCCCAAGACAGTTATTTGCATTTAAGTCATACAAGAAAGTCAACCTCATATTTAAAGTGAGAAGTTGGATATATTTAATGTTTATTTAAATTTTCTTGATTTTTATTCTATCTTCTTTCTAACTCGACTTTTTTGTGCTCTAGAGGCTAAAACATAACAAGACAACATATCTTAAACTCGTTTGAAGCTAAGGTTCTTCATGTAGAGACACTCACATGAGACTTAAAGAAGAAATAGAGAGATATGATCAAATAAACCAGTGTGGGTAGTTGGTGTTTTTTGCTTTTCCTTTTTTGAAATAACTTTGATGGATATTCTAAAATTTGAGTCTTTATTTCATAGCAACTACTGCAGGGTGGCTGCAGCACAGTTGTTATAACAATGCTGTTAGGGTTTCTTCTGGCTATGCCTTGCTGAGTATAATCCAAGTTTTGTTCTCTGGTTTACATCTTTTAATAAATACTTGTCATTTTAAACCAGCAAGAACAAATTCTATTTTCTGCAGTTAAGAACTCAGGCAGCAATAAAGACATTAGAATCCAAAGCAATAGGAATGAGGATTTGGTGGTTTTCTAATTTAAACAGGTTTAAATGTAGTGAAGCTCTGATTAGAATTAGAGAAGGGACACAATGTCAAAATTCTTGTTTAAAGTTGTGTTTGATGTCATGGGGAAAGATGAATAAAAGGAAGGCAAATATTTTGCAGATAAAGTGGATGCTAATATAGTACAACTTGTAAGAAATTTAAAATTATGAAATGGGCTGATTCCTCCTAATGAGGAAAGGACATACATTCAAAATCTAAAGTTTTAAATTACCAGTTTAAGTCTTTGTCAGAGAACCAATAAGCTTCTGTGATGGCAATATATATCTTGTACCTATAGATTTAATGTAATAGAAATTTAGATTTAAAATTCACAACTTTACCAAGCTAAAGATAAAATTTTGATGAAAACAGTGTGGGACAAATCAAAACTACAGTGAGGTTTCACCTTACACTTGTTAGAATGACTATCATCAACAAGACAATAATAACAAGTGTTGGAGAAGCTGTGGAGGAAAAGGAACCCTCACTCACTGCTGGTAGGAATGTAAACTGGTTTAGTCACTATGGAAAACAGTATGAAGGCTTCTCAAAAGTTAAGAATAAAGATACTATATGACCCACCAATCTCTCTTCTGGGTATCTGTCCAAAATTTGAAAACATCAATTTAAAAAGATATAAGCACCTCTATTTTTTTTTGCAGCATTATTCACGTTGACCAAAATATGGAAACAACCAATGTGTGTTTTGACAGATGATTAGATAAAAAACCATGTTGTACTTACATACAGTGGACTACTAATCAGCCATAAGAAAAGATGAAATACTGCTGTTTGCAATAACATGAATGAACCTTGAGAATATCCTGCCAAACAAAACAAGTCAGTTAGAAAGTCCATATGATTTTAATCATATGTGGGATATAAAACTGAAACTCAAAGACAGAGAAAGCAGAATGATGATTACTATAGGAAAAGGGGATGGAGAATAAAGGGGGACAAATATATGGTGAAAGAAAGAAACTTGACTTTGAATGGTGGGTACATAGTGCAATATACAAATGATATATCATAGAAATAAACACTTGAAACCTATATGTTCATATTAAACAATGCCAACCTAAACTTTTAAATAAATAGATAAATAAATGAATAAAAGTGTAAAAAAGAGTAAGGAATTTGGGAGATTTGGAATAACTCCAAGTAATTCAAGGAAATGAAAATACCACTGAAACTTTCTCATCAATAGAAGCGGTAACTTAATCTACCTCTCAAAATATCAAGGCTTTCAGTATTTTAACAAAGCTATACTTCAAGTGTTTCTATGTAAATTAATGCCCTTTCTGGTCCAGATCAATTTCTAGGGTCACATTCTCACATGCTTTAGTGTATCAGGAATCTGAAAGATAGATTGTGCAATAAAATGTTTCACCATTCTTATTGATAACAATAAGAATCTGAGAAATGTGTATGAGAATATATACTTCTTATGTTAGATACATAAAGAAAGATGACTTTATATTGGCTCAGTACATTGAAATGAGCTAAACAGAGATTTTTTTTTTAATCAAAGTGCAAGTTCAAGTAGCTACAGATGGTTATAATTTTTTCAAACAAAATTTTTTATTAGTGACCTTTAATCTAGATCAGTGGTTCTTAACCTGGGTTCTATCGAACCCTAGGGGTTTGATGATTCGGTCTCAGGGGTTCAAAGTAGCCTCTGCTGTGGAGGCCAAAACAAAGTAATACCGTAATTTGTTGTGAGTTCATGCACTTTGCTGGTTTTGTTCTTTGATCAAGGTGATGTTCATGCACGGCTCATTTTGTGCACCAGTAAAAAAACATATATCTATGTCTTGAATTTGGAAAAAAAAATCATATTTTATTTATCACTAAAGAAGAGTTCGGTGAATGTGCATATGAAACTGGTAGGTTCGGTACCTCAAAAAAGGTTAAGAACCACTGATCTAGATTCAATGTAAAGTTGAGAAGCCAGAAATTTTTTAATTTTATATAAAAGAATCCATCAAAATACTTTTGGAAATAGCATAAATAATTAAAGAACATTACTCATGACCTACTCAGCTACAATCTTAATGCATACAGGAAGAAGATATAAAATATTGTTTCTTTACCAGTAATTTTGGAAAACACTTTTTTAATATTATTATTTATTAATTTTTCAAGTACAGTTGAAATTCAGTATTATTCTGTAATACTTTCAGATGTTCAGCAAAGTGATAAATTATGGAAAACACTTTTGAAGACAGATTCAACATAAATTGATAATTGATAGAGTATTTTCTCTCTCTCTCTTTTTTTTTTTTTTTTTTTTTGCGGTTTGCTGCTGAAGGTAGAAGATGCTGCCTTTGATATGAAATTAGTGCTGTTGGACTCTTAGAGAGACAAAAAATAGGTTAACAATATGTCAACTACAAATAACCGCTGTTACTAATAGAAAAATAACTATAAGAATAGTGTCAGTAGCACAGATAATTTTTGCAGTGACTAATAGTGGGTTAAAAACCCATGTTGAAAAACCTATTTACTCTTCTTTTCATCTATATAACACTCACATACAAACAAAACTATAGATCAGGAGAATAATGAGGGTCACAATAAAAAAGTCAATGTCACTCGCCTAATTCTAAGACTTGACCCTTATACACCAACCATGATTCTATTGGCATTCACATTATATTCTATAAGAAGTATCAGTAAGCCCAGGTTAAATAACTTATTTGGTTAGTGTCATCCTGAAACGCTAAAATAGCCAATTGGATCCCCAGTCAGAGCATATGAAGGAACAGATAGATACTTCTGTGTCGCTTTGTCTGTCTGTCTGTCTCTCTCTCTCTCTTTCTCCCCCATTCTTGTTTTGCTAAAATCAATATAAAAAAATAGAAGAGGTCTCAGTAAGATAAAGTGGAACTCCTGAAGGCACTCCTTAGCACAGGCGTCAGGAACCTATGACTCGCGAGCCAGATGTGGCTCTTTTGATGGCTGCATCTGGCTCACAGACAAATCTTTAGTAAAAAAAAATAATAACGTTAAAAATATAAAACATTCTCGCCTGACCAGGTGGTTGCACAGTGGATAGAGCATCGGACTGGGATGCGGAAGACCCAGGTTTGAGACCCCGAGCTTGCCAGCTTGAGTGCGGGCCCATCTGGCTTGAGCAAAAGTTCGCCAGCTTGGACCTAAGGTCGCTGGCTCCAGTCAGGGGTCACTCGGTCTGCTGAAGGCCTGCGGTCAAGGCACATGTGAGAAAGCAATCAATGAACAGCTATGGTGTCGCAACGGCAACGAAAAACTAATGATTGATGCTTCTCACCTCTCTCTGTTCCTGTCTTTCTGTCCCTATCTATCCCTCTCTCTGACTCTCTCTCTGTACCTATAAAATAAATAAATAAATAAATGTTTAAAAATATAAAACATTCTCATGTATTACAACCCATTCATTTTCTACTGCTCATGTTCATGTTTGCGGATGGCTGGAGCCAATCAAAACTGTCCTCCAAGGACAACACCAATTTTCTATTGGATAATGCATAACATACATGGGTTGTTGTGAGGTCAGGAAGTAAACTTTCCTCCTTTTAATCAAGTAGTCAGCTAGCTAATTGAAGAAACCCTTTTGATGAAGAAGATGGCTAAAATAAAAAAAATATGAGGAGTATTGTACTGTTTTTCAGCAGGAATGAACAGAGGAATTCGCCTTTGTGTAGAGAGCAGGTTCTGCAGTGTGTCTAATATGCAATGATAAAATTTCATCAATGAAATGGTCAAATATAAAGCGGCACTTCTACACACGCCATACTACATTTCCATCAAAATATCCAGCGGTAGACAGCAGGAAGAAAGCATGTCAAGAGCTACTGTGCACAGTGCAAGCTAGTCAGCATCAACTCTGTGTTTGGACCCAACAAGGTGATGGGAATTCAGCTAGCTTTGCTGGTGCTTTAGCAATTGTGAGAAATGGAAAGCCATTCACAGATGGGAAGTATGCCAAAACATTCATGCTTGATATTGCCAATGAACTTTTTGATGACTTCTCGGATAAAGACAAGATAATCAAACAAATAAAAGACACAACTCTTTCAGCAACAACTGTTCACAATCGAACCATCATGATGGCAAATCAAATTGAGGCAACACAAATGAAGGACATAAATGCAGCACCATTCTTTTCTCTCATTTTGGATGAGTCAACAGACGTAAGCCATTTATCCCAGTTCAGCATGATTGCAAGGTATGCTGTTGGTTACAAACTACGTGAGGAAAGTCTTTCTGTTTTCCCTATGAAAGAGACAACAAGAGGGGACAATTTATTCAAGTCTTTCACTGAGTTTGCTAAAGAAAAAAATATATTGATGAATAAACTTATTTTGGTGTGTACTGATGGTACTCCATACATGGTGGGGAAAAGAGAGGACTCGTAGTGCTATTTTGTGAACATGAGAAGAGATCCATCCTAAGTTTTCACTGCATCCTACATCAGGAGGCGCTTTATGCTCAGATGTGTGGCATGCAGCTTGGTGAGGTGATGTCACTGGTCATTCGGGTGGTCAACTTTATTGTTGCCCAAGCTTTAAATGAAGGCCAGTTTAAAACACTGCAGGGCCTGACCAGGCGGTGGTGCAGTGGATAGAGCGTTGGACTGGGATGCAGATGGACCGAGGTCATCAGCTTGAGCGTGGGCTCATCTGGTTTGAGTGAAGGCTCACCAGCTTGGATCCAAGGTCGCTGGCTCCAGCAAGGGGTTGCTCGGTCTGCTGAAGGCCTGCAGTCATGGCACATGTGAGAAAGCAATAAATGAACAACTAAGATGTAGCAACGGCGAAAGAAACTGATGATTGATGCTTCTCATCTCTCTTTGTTTCTGTCTGTCCCTATCTATCACTCTCTCTGACTCTCTCTCTCTCTCTCTGTCTCTGTGGAAAAAAATAAAAATGCTGAACCTTAAAACACTGCTGGATGAAGTTGGGGATAATTATCCTGGTCTGCTTTTGCACAGCAAAGTGTGATGTTCGTCAAGTGGGAAGGTGCTCAGCAGTTTCGTGGCTTGTCTGAGCAAAATCCGGACTTTTCTTGAAATGAAAAATGTCGAGCATGAGTTAGGTAACACTGAGTGGTTCCTAAAATTCCACTATCTCATGGACATGACTGAACATCTGAACCAGCTCAATGTGAAAATGCAAGGCATTGGAAATACAGTCTTATCCCTTCAACAAGCAGTGTTTGCATTTGAAAAGAAGTTGGAACTCTTTATCACCAACATTGAAACAGGTCATTTACTACACTTTGAAAACCTGGGAGAGTTTATAGATGTATGCACAGCAAGTGACCCTGCTCAACATCTTGATCTCCAGCAGCTAGCGGGCTTCACATCTAATCTCCTGAAGTCATTCTAAGTGCGCTTTGGAGAATTTTGTGAGTGCACTTGTCTTTTTAAGGTCATCACCCATCCACATGAGTGTGCAGAAGACAGCCCCAACCTGACTTAAATCCCCTGTGTCTCCTCCATCAGAGATTTTGAGCTACAAGGTATTGACCTGAAGACCTCAGACATGTGGGTGAATAAGTTCAAGTCACTGAATGAAGATTTGGAAAGACTTGCATGGCAGCAAGCAGAGTTGGCAAGCAAACACAAGTGGGAGAAATGAAAAAAACTACAACCCGTGGACCAGCTGATTGTCAAAACTTGGAAGGTGCGTCTCGTCACATACCACACTCTGCAACGTGAGTATTTCTGTTCTGACAATGTTTGGCTCTACGTATGCATGTGAGCAGTCTTTCTCTCATCTAAAGAACGTTAAGACCAACCTATGATCATGTTTAATGGATGGAAGTCTCAAAGCCTGCATATAGCTTAACCTCACCACACATCAACCAGACTACAAATCCATAAGCAAAACCATCTAGCACCAGAAATTGCATTAATGGTAAGAAGTACTTTATTCATCATTGGTTAACAACAACATAACAACCTTATTAAAAAAATTTCAGAGACTTTTTGTACTTTAAAAGTGTTGGTCTTACATAAAATGCACACATTTAATTGCATTTAGTGTTAAACATATTATATGGCTCTCACAGAATTACATTTTAAAATATGTGGCGTTCATGGCTCTCTCAGTCAAAAAGGTTCCCGACCTCTGCCTTAGCACAAAGCATACCAGCTTCATGGAAGGGAGAACCTCTTCCACTGTAGTGTGACCTAAGAACTAGTAAGCAGATGCCCGTGTGGAAGAAAAGTTGGCTGGGGATTAGTGCAACATTTGTCCAAGTTTAAAATTTTTTGCAGGTTTCCTTTCAATACTTCTTTTGTTCTGACAGGGTGATTGTTTGGTCACAATTACTCCATCATGGTTGAAATGTACAGTAGGTCATCATCTATTTTTAATCTATCTGTTGTCTTTTAGGATGAGTTATCCCATCTTATTTCTCTTCAAAAAACTTCTTGGTATTCTTGTCCTTTGCTCTTCCTTATAAATCCCAGAATCTACCCGTCAGTGTTTGAAAAAGTTTCCTTGATCTTTTTATTAAATTTATATATGAATATTAGAGAGAACTGGTATTTTATGAGATTGAGTCAATTGTCTGTAAAATGCTGTTTCCCTCCTTGTATTCTTTTTTCTTAGTGCCATACATTTTAGTTTTCTCATTTTATCCATAAAAGTCTTGTTCATCTTCTCTGAGAATTATTAGTTTCTTAATATCTGTTGAGATTATAAATGTTCCCTTCTTAAAAACATTTTCTCTAAATCTGCTTCTGGTATATAAGAAAGCATTTTGTTTTTGAATGGTAATTTGAGTTTCAGAAATATATTTAATTTTCTTATTTATTCAGATATATATTACTGAGTACACATGCTGTCTTTGTTTTTTCTATTCTAACTCTTTTGTCTTTTATGTATATGGTGTATGTGTGTGTGTGTGTAAGTGTGTGTGAAGAGGCGATATTAAGCAACATTCATTTATCTCATTACATTATAGAAAATGCATTTTTTAACCTTTAAATATTATTTTCCTTGAGTTTCTGGTAAACAACATTTATGCTATAAATTACTTTAATTTTTTTCCTATGATGGCTGTAAAATGTTTCAAATTAACTGCTGCATCCAATGAAATTATCATATAGTCTCATCATTTAATATGTTAGCATTTTAAATGAGATAGGAGAATTCCTTTTTTAATGTTTCTTTTAAAGATAATCTGTATTACATACATACATACACACACACACACACATATTTACTTCTGAAAAGTTGAGAATAATTGACAGCTAAAAAAGGGCTTTTGCATGTGTGTATTATTTTCTATTTGAAAAGTTTACAAGTTATTTTAATTCTAATCATGTATTCTATTTTTTTCAGCTTAGATAGGTAAACTGCATATTTCTAGAATTATTATTCAAGTTTTCCATTTGATTGGCATAAATGTTTTATTTTAATTTTAAAATTTTGTTTGTAATATTTATTGATTGATTTCAGAGAGAGAGAGAGGAAGAAACACAAAACCACTTTTTAACTCATCTTGCATCCATTAGTTAATTTTTATATGTGCCCTGACCAGGGATAACAGGACAACCTTTGCATATCTAGACCATGCTCTAACCAACTGAGCTGTCCAATCAAGGCTTAAAAAGTTCTATATTACATTTTAAATGCTTTATGTATCTACAGTCATTCCCAATATTTTTGTATTTTGCATTCCTATAATTCTTTTTTATAATTTTTAAATCAGTTTTGTCAGAGGTTTATTATTGTTGATACTCCCTACATTTGTTTAAAAAATGTTTTGGGCTTACCTTTAATATTTCTTTCCTTTCTTGTGGATTGATCTGTAATTATTTTTCTAACTTTTTAAAAATTTTTATTTATTGATTTTAAAGAGTATGAGGAAGGGAGGGATAAAGAGAGACATCAATTTATTATCATACCTATTTATTCATTGGTTGATTACAGAATATACCTTAACTGGGGAGGGAACCCAAAACATCAGTGTATGGGAATGACATGCTAACCAACTGAACTACCGGGCAGGACAATTTTTCTCAAGTTTTAAGTTGGATCCTCAAGACTATCACTCTAGTTGTTTCTGGGGTGTGATATATTTCAACTGACGATACCAGACCAGACCTGACCACCTCTCCTATACAAGATATCCCCTCATCTTGCTGGCTGCAGACATCATTTTCTGGTTTCAGTCCATCTGTGAGCAGATGCATTAATAAACTTTTTATTTAAAAACTTCTCCAGTCTGCTTCCTCTTGGCACCTGAGCTAACAGTTTCAATGAGTCAAAATTTAATTCAAGAATTAGTGCTATTCTGCCAATCATAATTCCAGTTTTCTTTTCATCTCAGCATCCTCATAATATTTTTTTCTTATACTCTTCCAAGTTCAGCTTTGGATTTCAGTTGCTCAATCATTTAATTTATATGGAATTTTAGGTGATTGGTAGCAAATGCAAATTGACTTTTCAATCCACTTGGAAAGCATGTTGCCAAAGTTCTAAGTCTTAATTTACAATTAAAACTCTCCAATTATGTTTCTGCCATTACAACTCAATCAACATGCTCTAATGGACACTGTTGTCCTCAACAGAACCTTGAAACACTCTATTTTCATTTCCCTGAACACTTGCTCTAATGCTTTCCACGATACCCTCTTCTCCTGGTATAACTTCTCTTTCAGCCTTTTAAAAACATTTTATCTCTCTCTGTCTCTGTCTCTCTGTCTCTGTCTCTGTCTCTCTGTCTCTGTCTCTCTCTCTCTCTGTCTCTCTCTCTCTCTCTCTCTCTCTCTATATATATATATATATATGTTTAATTGCTGTTCAGTAGTTGATCCTTTCCCACCCTTTGATATATGTATTTTCTATTCAGTTTACCTACTCAAATGACTCAATATATCTCTGTTAATAATTCCTAAATGTGTACCCTGAGATGTGTCTTCTGAGTTGCAGACTCATCGAGCTAATATATCCCTTGGCATTGTCATTTGGATGTCTACTGTATCACTGCTCCTTCCAGGTGACTTACAGTTTCTTTCATTTTCTTAAATAATCCTTGTATCCATTCTTTATTCTTGAATTTTAGTAAATTTGTGTATCTCGGTTTTGTTATTATGTTTTCTTCCTCAAAATCTTTACCTTTGGTCCACATATTCTTACAGCCAGCCAGACATTTCAGAAAATAAAATTCAATTATTAAATAATTGACTTTAATCAGTGAATAAAATCCTCCCAATTTCATCAAAGATGCTTCAGTAATATATGGAAGGAAATATCCCAAATTATTTGCTCTGGTGATTTCAGGGTAAGATTTATGCCCATTTTCAAAGTATATTATGGTAGAACTTGGAAAATTCTAAGCCATGGTTTTTGTGTTGGTGGAGAGTACCTACTAGAATGCCATGAGAAATGTTTATCCCTATCAAAACTATAATATTCTATATGGAGGGAATAACATTAAAATTCAGAATTGGAATATTAAAAATAGTATTCTACTCATTTTACAGCTGAACATGTTGCTAAGGCTAAGAATTTAATTTAAATGTGCACAACTAATCACAGACCTTTTACAAAAGTACCATTTAAACTAATCCATTTGATTTGTTCAAATCAGCCTAATAGTTTATAAGGTATTAAATGCACTACAAAGCCCGACTTGTTTGTTATGCTCCATAATCATAGCACCTGTTAAACAGCCTACTGCAGCTGTACTTTTAGCAGCCTACAAGCCATTAGTCAAGTTATACCAGTACCTTCCTTTTATAATCTAATTTTTTTATTTTTGCATGAGGCTTTCTCGATCATAAAATGAGAATTTTTTCATAGTTCTTCGCTGATTAAGATGAGGCAAGTGATTTTGAAATTATTAGCATGCTCAGATACAAATTGCAAATGCTATATTAAAATGCAGTAGTAAAACATCACATTAACTTTTAATCCAACATAATATTGTTTTCCCCCTTTAGGACTAGATGTTCCTAGGTTCATCGTGATCTTTTTGGAATAATATTTTGAAGAAAATTTAAAAATAAAACAGTGGAGTAGAGAAATACAAAGACCTATATTAAAAGGTGTTTTTTTTTCAGGGTTCAGAAAGTTGCCAAATGGAAGAAACATCTGGCATCTATTTTATTCCCTCATTAATTTTTTAAGCATTTGCAGGTTGTCTAATCATCAAAACCCTCCTGTGTATGAAAGAACATATACACAAAATTACCTTTAGCTTAACAAAAAATATAAAACAAATGAGGCAATTTATTCACTTATTCTGATTCAATCAGCCCTGGTTAGATGGCTCACTGAGTAAAGCAGTGGTTCTCAAACTTTTTGAAGTCAGGGCGCATTTTAAATCCTACAAATAATTGTAGGCGCACTATATACAAATTTCTGAGAAATATCTTATAATAATTAAGTGAAATATTAAAGAAAAAATTCAAAGTGTGCTTTTATGGTAATTAAACAAAATAAATACAACAAAATTAAATTTATTCTGACATTAGAAAACATTTTTATGTTACATTTTTTGAGTTATGCTTTTTAGAGTTTGCAAAAAGATGAGTTAAAAATAAAAAAAATAAAAAGTTATCTTTTTATATATATAGATACATTCTTAGTAAGATTTAGTAATTTTGGCAGGTCCTAGAATGGATGTGTTAAGTTTTTCATTTTTGTGTTTATGAGAAAAATGTACCTGATGTGTCCTAGTGATTTCTTCAATATTTGTTCATATATTTGAAAGGCAAACTCTCATTTCTTTGTCAATACATTGGAGAATTCCTCTCTTTCTATTCTTAATTGTGTTGAATGCAGAAAACCCCCACCATACATATCATCTTAACTTTACACCAAACAAAGGATAGAAGAAACTTGCCTCCAGTTTTTCCGGGGAACATGGGGGGTAGTGTAAACAATCCAGCACCACAGCTTAACAGCCTTTTGCAACCTAATCAGGCAAGTGAGGTGGGGAGTTGGGCAGACTGTCTTTTTACAGCCAATTCCCCACACCTCTGTCTCCCAAAAATCTAAACTCCAAAAACCCTGTTGGTTTTTTGAACACCAACAGGCACATACTTCTCTGGAATACCATAAAGCGCACCTGAGAATCTTCTAGGGCTCACCAGTGCACCCTGGCACACACTTTGAGAACCACTGGAGTGAAGCATTGTCCTGACCACTGAAATCCCAGGTTCAAATCTCAATTGATTGTAGAGAAACAATCAATGAGTGCACAACTGAATGGAACAACTAAATAGCATAGCAAATTGATACTTCTCTGCCTTCCCCACTCCCCCCTGCTCCTTTCCCAAATCAATGGAAATAGTTTAAAAAAGAAAATATTCAATAAGCATCCAGAAGCTTTAAGTTTTCTTCTAGGGACCAGCAATGAAACAATGAGAAAATTTAACTTATCTAACTTTCTCCCTGCTCTCATGGAGCGTACAGTTGCCTTGTAAGGCAGACTTTAATCAAATCTACCAAAAAAACACAAACAAAACCCAAAAACTAACAGTAACAATACTATATAAGGTGGAGCAAAAATAGGTTTACAGTTTTTTGTATGGAAAATAATAAAATAACTAATAAATAATGCAATAATAAACTATATGTGTTTCTTACTCATAATTATAAATCTACTTTGCAACACCTTGTATATAGGTACACATACATACACACATATGTATGTGTCTAAATAAAAAGGGGGCAAACTGTGATGAATGAGTCTGCAGAATTTCTCAGGGACTAGCTCATCTACTACTTTGTAATCATTGTTACACTGGTTTCTGTCACAGAGACATACTGGCCTTCTTCCAATTTCCCAAGTGTTTTCTTGGCAACTCTTACCACAGCATTTCTGCACCTGTGGTTCTTTTCACTCAGAATAACCTTATATTTTCTCTCTATTCCATATACCCTACTTTAATGCTCATAATATTTTGCCCTTTTTATGCCCATTGCTCTTAATCAGAATTGTGGTCGGTTCTTTCTCTCTGTGAAAGAAGTCTGCATTCTCTTAGAGAAGTCCTTGCCCACTTTCCTAAGGCCAGTTTCTAATAACAATTAGCCCACCTCCGGGTATGGTAGTGTGCATGGGTAACATTCATTTTGCATCCAGTGGCTAAGAAGTGATTCTAAAGAGTAACATAATGGACTTCAAAGTACTTCGAAAACAGAAACGACACATTACTCATATTCTGTTTCTTTGTTCACATCATACCCAATTAGTCTGTCTAGAATAGTTCATCAAAGATTTTAAAATAACTATAAAAGATAAAAATTTTAATGAAGTGTTAGTGATATGAAGATCACCTAAATCTGACTCTGTCTTTATAAAATCCCCAGGGTGAAAAAATAAGTGAGAAAAATTAAATCTTTTAAAAATTATGGTTTGAAGATGACAGAGATTATGTTGAATAGTGTTAAAATACACATTCCTAAATTCTTCCTTTAAATTAATATAAAATAAAAAACTAAAATTGTTCTTAATATCTTATTAAATTTTATTAAGAGTAATGCCTGGGTGAAACTGGTTATGCTTAACTAATATGACCTAAGCTCAATAATTAGAATCATATAGTTCTTTAGGTTCTCAAAAGTTGTTGAATAATAAACAAAAAATACAATAAATGAGATAAAAGCTACAAAAGAGACAATTATAAAGTGGAAAAGTATATGAATGAACAAGAAGGTGTAAATGTAAATAATTGTAATGACTATAATAAATTAATCATCAGGGAAATGCAAATTAAAACAATTTTCATGATTCCACTTTTACATAGCTCAAAGAGTTCAAGGAAGATAAAATCATTAAGAGAACCCAAGTCCCTCACCAACTAAATTTACTTTTTTAGATATATCATTCTTCAACCCATAATGTGCTTATTTCAGGAAAGAGTATTTCTCCAAGAGTGTTTTATGTTGTCATGCCCGTACCAAAGACCCAGATAACTAATATCTGAAAAGATGTTACTCTTGATGTTTCTGAGTTTTATGATATTAAGAGAATATTAAGAAGAATATGGTTGGTCAAACCAGGTGGCAGCGCAGTGGACAGAGTGTCTGACTGAAATACGGAGGACCCAGGTTCGAGACCCGGAGCTCGACAGCTTGAGCGCAGGCCCATCTGGCTTGAGCAAAAGCTCACCAGTTTAGACCTAAGGTTGCTGGCACAAGCAAGGGTTTACTTGGTCTGCTGAAGGCCCACAGTCAAGGCATAGGTGAGAAAGCAATCAATGAACAACTGAGGTGTCACAACAAAAAAACTGATGATTGATGCTTCTCATCTCTTTCCGTTCCTGTTTGCCCCTATCTATCCCTCTCTCTGACTCTCTGTCCCTTTAAAAAAAAATAAAGAAAGAAAAATAAAGAAGAATATGTTTGTCATGTTCTATCTAAAGTATTTTTCTAAAATCATTCTTCTTTTCTTCCTCTCTTTCTCTTTTTCTTGAAATTTACTCTTAAGTTAGGTCTCCCACCCCACTTTAATATAAGCTAGTAGTATTGTTTTTCCTTGCCTTAATTTTTGGCCAAGATATTTGTTGTATATCTCCCGATTTGGTTGATTGGTTTCTCATTATGAGAGATGTGAAATCTCATAATCTTGTCCATTTTCTATTTTTTGAGATTTATAATACAGTGGAAGAGGTTTCTTGCCATTAGAATAACAGCCAATCTAGATCTAAAATTTATTTATAATTGTTCTGCCTAACTCTCTTTTAATATGTTTCATCTTTACATTTATTTATCCAATAATTTTGTATTTCTATATTTCTCAGTTATCCTTCAGATTATATGTAGAACTTGCATGCCTACTCAAATAATGTCACTTCTTACTTTATCAAATTTGCATGCTGATCAACCCAATTGTTCCCTTTAAATTTCTTCCAAAGTTTCTGCTACTACTTGGTACAACATTGTTGATCTTTGAGAACTGTTTTGCTAACTGTCTTTAGTATAATTTTTTTCTGTTACTTATAACTGCACTTTTCAAAAATAAGTTTGAGATATGTATTACTTAAAAGGTATTTATAAAATATATTTTATAAAATGCACAAACTTTAAGTATACAGAGTATATGTGTTTTATGAAATATATATTCTTGAATACCATGCAGCCATCAAGTCAATTGCTTTATAGGATATATCAATTACCTTGGAAAATCCCTCCCAGGTTCATAGCACAAGATCATTGCTCTTATATTTATTACTATAGATGAGTTTGCCAGTTTTCACACTTCATTTATATCAAATAATACAGTAGGTACTTTCTTGTGTCTGAATTAATTTCTTAAACACAATTTCTGGCCTTGGCCAGTTAGATCATTGAAACAGGGCATCACCTGAAACACCAAAGTTGTGGGTTTGTTCCCCCTCCAGGGCACATATGGGAAGTGACCAATGAACAGACATCTAAGTGGAACAACAAATGAATGTTTCTCTCTTCATTTCTCTGTATCTCTAAAACCAATAACAAAGAAATCATTTCTAAAAGTTTATTCATTTTGAGTGTGTCTGTAATTTACTTGTGTTATTATTTATTTGGTATTTTATTGTACAAATATATATTTGACCTGAGGATGAATATTTTTACTGTTTCCATTGTTTTACTCATTTAAAAAACCTATTAAATTTTTATTTATACATTTTTTTGCATAAATATGTTGATTAATCTTTAGTAATTATCTAGCAATGAATTGGTAGATATTTAGTTGAGTGCAATTTTTTATACTTAAATGTTTTTGATACCTTTTTTTATATATTTTAATGGGGTGACATTAATCAATTAAGGTACATAGGTTCAGAGAAAACATCTTCAGGTTATTTTGACATTTGATTATAATGCATACCCATCACCAAAAGTCATATAGTCTTCCATCACCTTCTATCTGGTTTTCTTTGTGCCCCTCCTCTCCACTTACTCCAACCACTCTCTCCTCCCCACCACCAGTAACAAAACAAAGTATAGTTTCAAAAGTGATTATAACACATTATGCTCTAATAAATAATTAATAAAATTTCTAATTATACTACATTTTTACCAATATTTGGTACTATTAATCTATTAAATTTTAGTTGTTTTTGTAAGCATGCTATGGTTTTTATTTTTATTTTCTTGATGATTGTTTATATGCTTATTGATCTATAACTTATTGATTATTAATATAATTTTCCCTCTGTGACTGTGTCTATTCAAGCTTTTTTCTCTTTTATTACATTATTGTTTATTACTAAGCTATTTATTTATACTGAATACTCTGTAAGATACACATATTGTAAATATATTTTCCTACTTTGTGTCTTGCCTCTTCATTTTATTAATGGTACCAATCCAGAGCAGACATTTGAAGCTTGATAAAGTCCAATTTATTACTTTTATTTTTAGGTCAGTGCTTTTTGTTTCATTAAAATGGTTCTCTGCCAATGATTGTGAAGATATATAGTTTTTAACTTATTCATTTTAGAGAGGAGAGAGAGAGAGAGAGAGAAGAGGGGGAGGAGCAGGAAGCATCAACTCCCATATGTGCCTTGACCAGTGATCTCAGTGTTCTAGGTCAACACTTTATCCACTGTACCACAGGCAAGATATTCTTAAACATATATATATATATATGGATATGGATATGTGTGTGTGTGTGTGTGTGTGTGTGTGTGTGTAGTGCAAAAAATAATCTAGAAAAAAAAAGCTAATTCTTAGATCAAATTTTCTTAGAACAGTTCCTCAGATATCCATACACAGAAAGTTGTATTGAAATGTCCTCTTAAGCATAATACTTGTAAGGGATTAGAGGAACTCTGGAGCTGGGAAGGACTTTCAGAATTATCCTAAATTTTCACATGGATTAATATTAACAAACTACCTAAAATTTAAGTAATATTGTATTTCTAGAATAAATTCCATTTGGTAATGATGAAGTTTTTCTCAGTATACTAATTTTAAAAAGTCTAAATTAACTTTCCAGAGAATAAACAAATACCAAGTAAACCAAAAATGAAACAATAAGAATGAAAGTAATATGTAGATTTATATTTGCTAAGGAATTGATTATAGTTTTAAACTAATACATGTTATAGGGGTAAATCAAGTACTTTTATGACAATTTTCAAATTAAAGCTGTTTAACTTGTCTTGGAAAATATTT
This sequence comes from Rhynchonycteris naso, assembly GCA_037038555.1. Taxonomy (NCBI): domain Eukaryota; kingdom Metazoa; phylum Chordata; class Mammalia; order Chiroptera; family Emballonuridae; genus Rhynchonycteris; species Rhynchonycteris naso. Next base: position 40,176,134 of record CM072997.1, on the reverse strand, counting down.
ACCCACCCTGACTCCACCTAGTATGGACAAAGAGTGAATATGTATTACGTGAAAAAAAAAAAAACCCCGAAAACTAAGAGTTAACTGATTTTGAAGTGGTTGGAATTTAAACAAAATAATTTTTCTATGTGTTGATATTATTATACCTTTTATATGATGTGATGAGAATGTTGCTTTTTCTCTTTGGTCTTCTTTTCAAAACCTATAAGCACTGTCTAATTATAAGAACAAACTAGTGCAATCTAATATTGTGAAACATTATACAATGTAGCTCACCGGGAGCTTTTAATGTCATCAAAAAGCTTTCAAGGTAATCAAAACCAAGAAATGTCAGTGAAACTGTTGCAACCTAGTGGAGTCTAATGGGATATGATGACTATAAAAGAGAAACTAGATGAGATCTTGCAAAATAAAAGAAATCTAAATACATTATATACTTTACTCAATAACATTTGTCAATATTGGTTCATTAGTTGATACAAATTTATTATACAAATGAAGTATATTAATAATAGGAAAAACTGGGTGTCAAGTAAAAGGCAACTGTAAAATCTTTGCAACTCTTCTGTAAATCTAAAACTATTAAAGTTCAAAAGCTTATATAAAAAAACTTAAAGTGATTCATTTTTTATTCTAAGTATATATTTAAAGAAACTTATATATAGCTCACTAAAGAGGATTTTTTTGTTAATGCAAACTTAAATGTAGTATATAATAAGTCTATGCTTATAATAACTATTTGGTAGTTATATTTACCTCCTTTAAAGCAGTACATATGGTTCCTTGAGATAAAATTAGATCTATTAGTCATTTTTTAATCTTGCACTGTTTCTAATAACTGCTTTTTATATACTTGCTGATAAAAACAATATAAAAGTAGCCTATTAAATATTAAAGCAAGTTATTCTTTGTTTATTTTTGCAATATTTAGATTGCTTTGGGGTATCTTGTCCTTTTTGGAAGTCATTCCAATACTCAATACATAGAACTCTACTAGCTTCACAAGCATTACAGCCTAATTAAGAAAAAGGCAAAATAAAAAGCTTGATTTTTCTTCATACGATGGAAGAAAAATGCTAAGAAACAAAATATTTTAAATGGTTTGAAACAAATGTCTCCTCCCAAACTCCATATGCACCTAAAGATATGTCTGGCATGTTTAAATCAGTTCACTTTTCTGTAAGTAAACATTACCCCTTATCTTGCAGGTAATATTTAATACAACTTTATTGAGGTTTAATTGAAATTCAATAGACTACATATATTTAAAGTGTACAATTGAATATGTTTTGACATGTGTGTATGTGTGTGAGAGTAAAGTTATCCCATTATCACAATCAAAATAGTAAACGCAGCCATCGTACCAGAAATGTCCTGGTGCCATTTTGTAATCCCTCCTGCCCTTCGTGCACATTTCTAATCCTTAAACAACCCCTGATCATCTTTCTGCCATTGTAGATTAGATTACATGATCAAAAATTTTATACGCATGGACTTATATGGGATATTGTCTTTTTCATCTGGCTTTTTCATACAGCATAATTATTTTGAACTTCACTCACTTTGTTGTGTGGAACAGCAGTGCATTCCTTTCTTGAATGCTGGGTAGTATTCGATTTTATAAGTATATTAAATTTGTTTTTCCACTCATCAATTGACAGCTATTTGCCTGGTTTCTAATATTGGGCTAATACATTAGTATGAACGTTTATGTATGAGTTTTGTATGGCCATATAGTCCATTTTTTGTGGGTTTTTTTTTTTTTTTTTTTTTTTTTTAGTAATAAAATGATAGGATTATAGTGTAAGCATATGATTAACTTTTAAAAAACTACCAAACTGTTTTTTTTCAAAGTGATTACACCTTTTTCATCCTTAGCTGTAGTATGTATTTTTAAGCATAGGTTATGTAAACCCATAAGTAATGAAAGTATAAGGTAATGATTAAAATAATGGTTGGGTAATATTTACTTACATAAGAGCTTCCTTAGTATACTCTTGAAAATGACATTTCTCAAAAAATATTTTTTAACTACAATGTTTTCTAGTTGTCAAATAGCTTCAAGTAGTCAAATTAGCATCTCAAAATTCAGAGGGTTATGAAATTGGTGAAAAATCTAGGACATGGGTGGTTAGAGTTCATTGTACTCTGTATTCAGCCATTTCTTCATTACACAATCAGAAGGACAAACTGTCTGAAAATCTGAGGTCTACAAAAATGCTTCTGAACCTGAAATATGTTTTACATCAAATACTCATATCCACTACTTCTCATATGACCACATTGTTATCCTCTATTTCAATCAGATTATCTGACATAGTGATTACTAGATACTACTGAGTAGAAAAAAAGTATTTATATGCAATTTATTTTGCTTTTGCTAAATTTCCTTGAGATAAATATGTGAGAGAAATAATCATTATAAATAATTTCTAAAAAGTTTTGTCATATCAGAACTTATAAAAATTTAGACATTTTAATATTGTACTATATTTGCATTAATGCATTCATTGTGAGAAAAATTCCAATATTAATCCACACGTTTATAATATTATTACATTTGTGAAATTTTAATTCATATATTTATGGATTTTAAGCGGAGATGTTTTTTCAGAATGCAAGTGGGGGTTAGAGTTAGGAATGTCTGCAGAAAATTATGATGGTAAAAGTTATTGGCAAATAACTATAGAAGCACCTGGAATATTATTCTAATGGATCATAGCATGGACACAATTTAGGTTACTTATAGGGTAAGAATTTTTAAAAAAACACACTAGTAATTTAAATTTAAACTTTCCATCAATGAACTAAAATTACATTTTTCCATGCTTTGCATAAATCTCTGAGCACATTATGCTTTTTTGCTTTTATTTATTCTTGTCATATTGTGTTTGATTTTATCTTTTTGTGTATAATACTTTAAAAAACTTGGCAAAATGAAGAAAGTAACCTGAGCAAATGTCTACTAATATTTTCCTAAATCAAGATTATTTACTTTTGCTATGTATGAATATTTTTATAAGCAATTGAGATAAAATCAAAACAAAAATAAATTATGAAATATTTAATTTAAATAATTTTAAACTCTAAATTCTTCATGAAACCCTAGTAGCTTAAGTGACATTGAATTTCATTGGTGAAAATGTTATATGAGTAATAACTGTATTGTCATGTAATGGAACAACTCAGTGGTGGTATTCAAATAATTTAACACTGGTTCTCTGCCCTAAATAAAATACTGAAGGTTAGTTTATTATTTCATGCATTTATACTTAAATTAGAACAATAAAAGAGGTACATAAAACTAGATTATATTACACGAAAAAAATTAAAATATTAATAAAAATATTAAATAATACCTGACAAAAAGTAATAAAAGTGTTATTTAAGGTATTTTCATATTGCTTCTTAGCATCCTCACTTGCAATTTTTTTCACCTATGGACGGAATGACCATTACTACAGGGCTCTTAGAATACACTGTTGCACAGATGAATGTTAAGAAAGAACAAAGAATGTCAGTTTGTGATTTCCACATTGAGCAGCTTTCCAGGAGCCCACCTTAGAGAGAACCCTGATTACAACTGCTATTTTAATAACCAGCTTCCCAAGACAACAAAAAATTAGGTATCAGTTTTGCCGAACTGGTGCAAACCAGCTAAATCCTACCACTGAACCAACTACAGTTTATGCTTGAGCACACTCTCCTGCAGACAGCTATGCCAACACAAGGATCTCAGTGAAGTTAAATGGACTTAAAGTTTATGTCACTTTTTTCAATGAGTAAAAAAAAAAGTTTTAATGATTTTGGAAATAATTACACATTACTGTCAAGAAGGCTGTTTATATTATCCTCTCTACAAATCCTTAAAATTAAAGCAACAGCTCATGACAACACATAATTACTTCACTCTCTCTATTCTTACCCTTACTTAACATTATTTTTACAGTCAGCTGTCTCATTCTGCTAAAGAAAAACCATCTTATTAGTTATCATATCTTTGAAGACTTCTTAATTTAATTATCTATAATAAAAAATAATAGAGAGATATTCTGCCCTAGCCATTTCATTGTAATCATCTTTCCTTTAGTCTCTTTCTTTTCCTCAAGATTATTACATTAGCTCTCTTGCATAATAACTTTAATAAATATTAAAAAGAATGTGCTCTAGATTTTATTTTCAAAAAAGCAGTACTGTTAAATTGACCTATTAGGGTAGTTTTTAAGTTCAGTTATCTTATTGGCAGTTACAGTACTATTCACTCCTCCTAAGACAAACAAAAATATGACCTTTATTTAACATGTATTTCTGTTCCCCTGGACCATACTTAAAACAAATGTTTTTAAGATATTAGACAATAGCAAAAGAGTATAATATCTGAGATAATGTGAGCAAGTGAAGTAGATCTTATGATAACAATGGTTTATCTCCGTCAGTCATTTCTTGGCCATGTTAATTCAGATACTGTAAATAGTCTGAGATTTTAGCTTACTTGGAAATTAGCTAAAAAATTATTTAGAAACAGAAATACACCCCCAACCCCCCACACAAGACCTCTGGATGAAGGAACAAACTTTTTATTCATGCACAGAGCATCTTTTGTCAACTCTTTATCCTCCAATTTCTTATGAGATGGCACTCGAGAGCCTTGAGAGCCAGCTATTACCTATATGCACTTGTACTATATGAGAGAAAGTGAAATTGTGAAATTTTGTTTTTATGTGGCAGCTGTTGACACATCTGCCTTCCTACTTTTCAGAGATAACAAGAAAGACTATTACTCTCAATGTAAATAATGTTTCTCAGAGGAGGAAAGGGGGAGTTCTGACTTTCCTTCATCATCATAGAATGGAAATGAAATGTCTCTGAGTTTTATCACTCTTAGAATGTAAGCAAATGGCTTCAACGGAGAAAAACTTTATTTAAATTCCTCAGTGCAATACATGATTTCTAACTTCCAGGACATGTGTATCATTCACTGCTCCTATAATTCAGGTTTCTTTTTGCTGTGAAAGCCCTGAACATGAAAAAAAATGAATATATTAACAGAGTGTTGGCTATGACCCTGAATATAAGAAACATTCAAGAAGAACATAATAGCTTCGCTAAATTGAGGAGAAAAATACTGAAATTCAGGGAATATGAGAAACCTTAAATTTGTAGAATTTATACCCAGAGAAATGGCAGCTACGTAAAGAAAGAGCTCAATCTTCATGAGAGTTCGCCTGAGCCAGCTGAAGAATCCTAAGCAACACACGCATAGAGTGACACTCCATAAAGCCAAATGAGGTACAACCAAGAAATTGTATGCTGAAGCTCACAAAGAGCTGGGAGACATTTGAGTTCTGACCAGCTAGCTTGAAGTGCATGTGTTAAATACCTGAGGTCTTTAGTAGACACTCCAGGAAGGGTAAATCATCATAGTAAATCTAAAATAGCCAATGTAAGGTCACTCTCCAAACTTGCTCTAATAGACTGAGAAACAAGGCTGAGAAGAACTATAAAGAACTTAAATGCCTTCTAAAATAATAATAAAAAAACCCCACACACTTCGAAGACAGCAAGAATAACAAAGGATAACATAAAACAAACTTTTTAGCAAATAATCAAAATGACTGAACATAAGATAAAGCAAGAACATGGGACCCATACCAGGATAAATTGTCAGTAGCAATCAATACAGATCTGATAAATATGACTAAGTTGTTAGAAAAGGACTTTAAAACATCAATTATAGAAATGTGCCGAACTAAAGAAAAATATAGTAAACATAAAACAGAAATGGAAATACCAAAATAATTCAATATATTATCTAGAATTTAAAAAAGCATTGAGGAAGAAATGTTTATTGAAAACTACAAAATAACAGAAGAAAATGTCAGTAAATTAAAGACTAGATAAGCTATAGCAGAACTTCAGTAAAGTGTAAGACAGAGCAATAGGACAAACAGAAAGATGATCCAGAAAAATTGTTAGGGAAAAAATGAATGTACTATTAGTGTTCTATTAAGATAATATTATTAGGTAGGTATTTGTCATCTCAGAAAAAGGGTGATATTTAAAAGATTTTGAAAATGACAGAACTATTTTCCATATTTAATAAAAATGATAAACCCACAGATCCAAAGTTCTTTATGGCAACAAATAAAAATATGCATAAAGAGAAACACAACAAAGAATACTATAATTAAATTGCTATACACCACAGAAAACAGAAAAATCTAAATCAACAAATAAATAAAATAATTATATACAAGATAACAAAGTTAGAAACAATTCTCTCAATGAAGAATTCTACACCCAATAAAACATCCCTTAAACATGAAAGTGAAATGAACACTCTTTTAACATAAAAAAAAGAGAATTTTTTGACAACAGTTCTAAATTATAAAAAATATTGATGAATGTATATAAACTGAAAGAAAGTGATAACAGTTGCAAATTTGGATTAACACAGAGAATAATTAATGCTAAAAATGATAAATATATAGTAAAGAATATTTGTGGAGTAGGGGTAGGGGGAATTATGTAAAGAGGGACAAATATAAAGTGACAGAAAATGATTTGACTTTGGGTGATGGGAATACAACATAATCAACAGTTCAAATGCTATAAAAATGTTTACCTGAAACCTGTGTACTCTTACTGATCACTTTCACCCTGTTACGTTTAATTTTCTAAATATAATTTTAAAAAGAATATTTTCACTTGACAAGTAATTCTCTGTTGAAAGTCTTTAATTTAAAAATGTCTTTTTATTTTTCTGTCTTTGATAAGATACATGTTCTATTATTTTTAAGAAGGTTTTATCTTGAGAATAAAAAATTTGTTCAGCATTAGAAAAATAACCAGTGTAATTGACCATTGAAACAGAAAAATAATTTTATTTATTTTTATTTTTATTTTATTTATTTTTTAGAGAGGAGACACAGAGTGAGAGAGAGAGAGAGAAAGAGAGAAATGGGGGAGGTGCTGGAAGCATCAACTCCCATATGTGCCTTGACCAGACCAGTGCAGGGTTTTGAACTGGTGACCTCAGTGTTCCCAGGTCAACACTTTATCCACTGCGCCACCACAGGTCATGCCAGAAAAATAATTTTAAAAATCATGTAATCATTTTGTGTTTTTAGTGAGGGTAGGGGAGACAAAGAGATAGGCTTCCTCATGTGCCCCAGGATGCACCTGGCAAACCAACTAGGGTGTGATGCTTTGCCCGTCAGGGGCCTGGCTCCACTGTTCAGCAACCAAGCCATTTTTTATTTTTTAGCACCTGAGATGGAGATCCCAGAGACATCCTCAGCACCTGAGGCCAACTCACTCAAGCCTATCAAACCTTGGCTGTGGGAGGGGAAGAAAGAGAGAAAGAGAAAGAGAGAGAGAGAGAGAGAGAAGTGGAGAGGAAGAGATGGAGAAGCAGATGGTCACTTCTTCTGTGTGACCTGACTGGTAATTGAACCTGAAACATCCACATGCCCATGCTGTACCACTGAGCAAACCCGCCAGGGCCTAATCATCGTTTTGCTAAAGTGTCAAGGTAATTCAGTGGAGAAAGGGCATTCTTTTCCAAAATAATTTGCTGAAACAAGTGGATATGCATAAGAAAAATAAATGTTATTTTAATATACAAAATAACAACATGCATGGCAAGACATAAACATTAAAATGGAAACTATGAAAAATTAAGATGAGATAGAAAATATTTCCCACCTTATAAAGTTTCCTTGGATAGAAAACAGAAGCATTAAAAAACAAAAAAACAAAAATTGGTCAATGACACTTTAAATGAAAAACTTTTGCTTTCCTAAAGACATGACTTGGACATTGAAAAGGCAAGTCATGAACTGAGAAAATATAACTGTAAATTCTATTTTAAAAACTGGTAAATCAATAAAAAAATAGACAACATATTTGGACATGTACTTGTCCATGTTTGCTTTACCTGGGGACCAACAACAGAAAAGCTACTCTCTGCAACAGTGCAGATTATCAACTGGAGGAGTATGAGCAAAACATCTGGATAATCTAATACTAACAATGAAATACACTGGCATAGAAGTAACCTAATTCAGTAATGCTCACAACTCATTGGCTGGAATTAGTCATGTGGCCACACAAATCACCAGGGAGCTAAAAATGCAATCCTACTCTGGCCTGAAGTGGGAAATGCTTGGTAAACAGTAACCACATTAATCAATAAGTCAAACAGGTTGTTTTAAAATAAACTGTCGTATTAATTTACACAACTAAATGAATTATAATAATCCATTCTAGAAATAATTTCTTATAATATGTTCTTAGTTAGAAGGTTTTGGACAATGTCATGGGTTGCAGGTCTTGGCCAGGTTTGAAGCTGAACTGGAATTTTTTGACAGATAAATGTAATTAGATTTATAAATACAGTATGCTCTTTGCTGAAGTTCAGAATTGAACTCTAGCTGGTTTTATTCAGGAAGCTTTAAGCATGCAAATTACATTAAAAAGCATTGTCAGGAGTCTGTTCTATACTGCTTTGAACAGTCAGAATGAATGTTCCTTTTACATTTTCTTTTAACATTGAATAATCACTGATTTTACCCCAGCCTTTCATTTTCTTTGGAACATCTTGATCAAATTTCTCTGCCTGAGAAGCTTATTCTCCTAGTCTCAGTTTCCAAAAAGTTTCACATGCCCTTCTTTTAATATTCCTTTGGTTATATTTGCTCTATTCTCTATGTTGTCAGAACCTTCATATAAAGCTAGTACATAGTACCTTTCTCCTTACATTAAAACTATATTTTTTCCAATATCCTTTACCAATGTTCTAATAATTGCCCTAAATCTTTCTGTTATACAGGATCCACATGCACTTTATCTGTTGTCCCAACATCAAGCGTGTCATTTGTTCAGTATTTGTTCAATCAATAAAGACATGACTGAAGAGCTGATTAAAGATACAGTTGTTCAAAAATATTCTCCATATTAAGAAAAATCAAATGACCAAATAATACAATGTGATATAAAACACTTAATTTCATGATCAAAAATATATACTAAAGAGATATATTTTCTAAAAAATTAATGAAAAGAACTTAGATTGTTTAAATAGCTGATTTATAGGGCTGGGATAAACTTCAAAACTAAACATAGGTGCCTTAAATATACTAAGAAATAACTTTACAGATGATTTTAGTGTAGTGTACAATGAGAAAATTGACTCAAAGTAAATTAATAAAGCATGTTTTCAAAGAATAGGCTTATTAAAATACCAAATTACTTCAAAGCCACATCTCCATTGTCTTTTTATAAGATGTTTAACATTTTGCCTTTAGATTATACTTAACTCATTCTTTTTGTTTTGTTTTGTGAGAGAGACAGGGACAGAGAGAGGGATATACAGGGAGAGAGATGAATAGCATCAACTCATAGCTGTTTCATTGATTGCTTTCTCATATGTGCCTTGACAGAGGGGTGGGGGGGGGCTCAAGCAGAGCCAGTGACTCCTTGCTCAAGTCAGTGAACTTAGGCTCAAGCTAGTAACCTTTGGGCTCAAGCTACCGACCATGGGATTTTGTCTAGGATCTCACACTCAAGCCAGCAACCCAGTGCTCAAGCTGAATGAACCTGCGCTTAAGTCAGTGACCTCGGGGTTTCATACCTGGGTCCTCTGCATCCCAGTCTGATGCTCTATCCACTGCGCCACTGCCTGGTGAGGCTAGACTAAACTCATTCTTACCAACTACATTAACTATATTTCCCCATTTCAGAGGAAGAAGAAAAAAATAAAATTGAGAAAAAGGAGGACAATAATCTAGAAGAAACAAAAAGTAAAGTAATTCTGCTAAAAAATGCAGAATGATTCTGGTATCTATAGATTCCTGTGGGTGAGAGTGAACAAGGTCCTCCTCACCTGACTTTCAGGTCAATTCAGAGCTTTTTTTCTGAGGAGCTTGAAAAATCCTCCAGGCTGAAGGTAGAAAGGGTGCAAACAGTGTCAGAGACTGATAAGAGCAATGGAAAGCATTTCACACTATGTGCATATGTGGTAATAAAGCCCTGAAGAGATTTAAAAAGTGTTAAATGATACAGCTAGGATTCAGAAAGTCCTGCCAAATACATGATTAATAATAAATATGAATTCCCTTAAGTCAAACAAGGATATCCTAAATTGAGACCAAGTACTTATAGACTGCTTGCAAACACATTCTAAAATGTTTCAAAGAACAACCTTTTAAAAGAAATTTCCAGAAAGAAGTGTAATATCTGACATAAGTTATGCCCTTCTGGGTAGTTACTTATCTTAAAACCAAGCTCTTGTTCACAGTGCTGTGTATGATGTGAAAAGGTATATAAAAGCACTGTTTATATTTAATAAGTTATCATTATGGCAGTTATTAACATATCCTGGTGAAAGTTTTAAGCAGCATAATTAAGGATTTAAAATTTTAAATGTCCTTTTCATGATAGCTGATAAGCTTTGTTACTAAAAATTAATTTTCTGACTAAATGCTGAAATGTAGAATTATACTTTTCATTTTGGAAAAAGAGATATATAGAATTAGTATTTAATCTTTCTCTTATATTTCATATTGAATGTGCTATGTTTTTGCCTCTATTATACCTTAACAAAGTATAAAAGAATACTAAGATGAAGTTTACTCTTACAATATATTCATATCATGTGGTTTTCTTTGCCTTCCTATTCACAGTTTAAGACTGTATTTTTATAAGCTAATAATTAATCTTGCCCAGGTGTTGGAGATTATCTAAATGCTTCTAACCATAACATTCTTTGTTTAAATAATAGTTTAACATCCCATCATGCTTATCAGTCAATTTTATATTCTCTAATTAAAAATTAAAAATAGAATTAATAAAGCTGTCATTAGCTAATACTTTCTTAATTATTGGCAGTGGTTTTATGTTTTTGATCAATTACTATGTTTCAAGGTAGGCAAAAAAATTAAATCAAATAAAAAATACCCCTAGCAAACAACTTTACCAAATAGGGTGGATAGGATTTCTGAAGAGCTCAGAAATAAATCATTACATTGCTACCTAACTTTTGGAAACTTGACCTCAAACAAAACCATGTAAAGTTCCTGCTGACATTTTCATTTCATTCTGAAATGCATCTTTGGAAATAACTTTTTTTTTTTTAACATCAAGAGAAAAGCAAAATATTTGATACACAATTCCAGACCCATGTATACCTCTTACCCTCAAGTTATATCCCTGCTTTGCCATAAATCAAGCCCCTATGCTGGAGTGAATAACTGAAGTATAATATTATTGTAATTTTTGTCACTGATCTAAAATAGAAGTCTAGGGAAAAGTAGTAGAAGATAACATAATTCCATGAACATAAATTTTCCTATGAATTTTCTTCATAGTCATGAACTTTGAACATAAAAATTTATACTCAGAGATAAAGGTTTTCATATTTTAAAGTCTCTCTTCACATTCTCCCACCAACCTTGTGGATTTGGGGTTCCTTGTCACTACCTAGCTCTAAAAGATAAGAAAGGAGTGGACTTGTGGAAAGTGTCCCTTAAATTTGCTATTGTCCATAAAGTACTTGGCATATTCTCTGCCACAAACTAAGTATTCATAAAACATTAATCATTGACATTATTTTAAGCTTTTAAAAGAAAGTGAAAAGTATGTTTTTTATGATGTGTTTAATAAAAGTTGCTAAACATCTCTAGTTATTTATATGCCATAAAGAAGTTGAGCCATGCCAAGATTGTTTAATATAAAACTAGATGGTATAAAGTAGTTACAATATATTGAACCACAGAATCAATCCAAAGCTCCTTTCATTTCTACTTGTTTTATTTAAGGTAAAGATAATGTCAAGGAAGCTAGCATTCTCATCTAATTCCTTTTCTGCCTCTTCAACTTTATTTTCAAATATTACTGAAAGCTCTGATCAGGGTGTGCATGGCCAGACATTTGACAGGTACTTACCTTCTTCAAGGTGAATCACTTTTATTAAAATATATTGTGAATGACATTTTACCTTTAAAACATGGCATTTTAGAGGTCAGAATAATACTTCTGCTAAAAATAATTTTAGAAAATGACTCTTACCAAATAATAAACACCTGTCATTGTACATTTAGTAAAAGGAAGTAAAATAGTTTCCATGTCAAAGATTTAATTCTTTCTTTTTCAGTTTTATTATCAGATCTGCTAAGCACCTTACACATCCAATAAATGGAATGATGCTTCTTTGTCAGGCTTCAGATTACACTTCTTGTATCATCTTACTTTACACTGTCCCAGCCAATTGTGAAACACATGATTATTTTTTCTTACCTAATGGGACAGTGGAAACATTTTTATAATAAAGTTTAGGCATATTTTGAAAGATTATTATTTAATAAGGATAAATATCACTGGTATAGGCTAAGCAAAGGGAGTAGAAATACCACACGGAAGAATGATGAATAAAAAGTAAAATAGTTTAGGTCAGTGATTTAGCCTTATGTTATTTTTTTAATATAAATAGACTTGAAATTAAATAAATAATAATTATTGATTTTAGGAAGAATTTGCATTAACTCCCATATGTGCCTTGACAAAGCAAGCCTGGGTTTCTACTAGCGACCTCAGCATTCTAGGTCAATGCTTTATCCACAACACCATGACAAGTCAGGCCAATTCCAGAAACATTTACTGAGCATTCACTACATAGAGCAGGGGTCAGGAACCTATGGCTCAAGAGCCAGATGTGGCTTTTTTAATGGCTGCATCTGGCTTGTGACAAATCTTTAATAATAAAAGAAAAATGTTAAAAATTTAAAACATTCTCATGCATTACAATCTATTTATTTCCTACCACTCATGTTCATGGTTGCGGGGGGCTGGAGCCAATCACAGCTGTCCTCCGGGACAACACCAAATTTTTATTAAATAATACGTAATGTACACTGGTGGTTGTGAAGTTAGAAAGTAAACTTCTCCCCTTTTAATAAAGTAGTCAGCTAGCTAATTGCAGAAACCCTTTTCATGAAGAAGATGGCTAAAAGAAAAAAAGATGAGGAGTATCATACTTTTCAGGAGGAATGGACAGAGATATTCGCCTTTGTGGAGAGAGCAGGTTCTGCAGTGTGTCTAATATGTAATGATAAGATTGCATCAATGAAACGGTCAAATATAAAGTGGCACTTTGACACACGCCATACTACATTTCCATCAAAATATCCAGCGAGAGACAGCAGGAAGAAAGCATGTCAAGAGCTACTGTGCAGAAAAAAAGCTAGTCAGCAGCAACTCTGTCTATGGACCCAACAAGGTGGCTGGAATTTGGCTAGCTTTGCTGGTGCTTTAACAATTGTGAGACATGAAAAGCCATTCACAGATGGGGAGTATGCCAAAACATTCATGCTTGATGTTGCCAATGAACTTTTTGACTACTGTAAAGCCAGTAGTCAAGGCCGCCATCACAGCAGCCTGACCCATGCAGGTTCGCATTGGATTCGAACAGTCGGTAATGAAACACAGGAGCCAAAAACTGGTGAGCCATCTGCTTTAATTCCAGCTTGCACCCGGCGGGCAAGCAAAAACACACACTGGGCTCCAAAACCCACACATTCAGTGCTCACAAAGCTACTGACTTATCCGAGTTTCCTAGAATCAAAGGTTTCTAGCTCACCAGACTTATTCACCTCTGTTTCCCATCTCCTCCTGCACAAACTCTTAACAAACTGGCTTCTTTGTCAGCACTCTGCCATCTCGGCTGCTTCTCCTGGCCTTCACGTGGCCTTACTCTGCTCTCCTCTCTAATACTAATCTCAGGAACCCAGAAACCGAGAGAGAGAGCAAGCTCCCGGACTGCCCCAGTTTATATCATAGAAAATCCAAACCCTTAATCCAATCTACAGACAAGAAAGTCTCTGATACAAAGCTACCAACCTGAGGCATAATGGAATTGCTCAGGAGAGTGCACCACCCTACAGCATCCAATCAGTCAAGGGTGTAGGGAAGAGCTTACTCTTAAACTAAGCCTTAGGCTATAATGACCCGGCCTGCCCACAGCCTGTTCCAGAACACACATTAATATCAATGAACTTCCATGTGGGCAGCGCCATCTTTAACAAAGTAAGCATAATATATTTTATCTGCCCAACAACTACTCTTCGGATAAAGACAAGATAATCAAATAAATAAAAGACATGCCTCTGTTGGCAAGAACTGTTCATGATGGCAAATCAAATTGAGGCAACACAAATGAAGGACATAAATGCAGCACCATTCTTTTCTCTCATTTTTGATGAGTCAACAGACGTAAGCCATTTATCCCAGTTTAGTGTAATTGCAAGGTATGCTGTCGGTGACACACTACATGAGGAAAGTCTTTCTGTTTTGCCCTTGAAGGAGACAACAAGAAGGGAGGATTTATACAAGTCTTTCACTGAGTTCACAAAAGAAAAAAATCTACCTATGGATAAATTTATTTTAGTGTGTACTGATGGTTCTCCGTGCATGGTGAGAAAAACAGGATTCGTAGCCTCTTTGTGAACCTGAAAAGAGACCCATCTTAAGTTTTCACTGCATCCTACATCAGGAGGCACTTTGTGCTCAGTTGTGTGGTGACCAGCTTGTTGAGGTGATGTCGTTGGTCATTCAGGTGGTCAACTTTATTGTTGTCCGAGCTTTAAATGATCACCAGTTTAAAACACTACTGTTTGATGAAGTTGGGAATAATTATTCTGGTCTGCTTCTGCACAGCAATGTGTATTGGTTGTCAAGAGGAAAGGTGCTCAGCCATTTTGCAGCTTGTCTGAATGAAATCCAGACTTTTCTTGAAATAAAAAACATTGAGCATCCTGAGTTAGGTAACACTGAGTGGCTCCTGAAGTTCTACTATCTCATGGACATGACTGAACATCTGAACCAGCTCAATGTGAAAATGCAAGGCATTGAAAATACAGTCTTATCCCTTCAACAAGCAGTGTTTGCATTTGAAAAGAAGTTGGAACTCTTTATCGCCAACATTGAAACAGGTCATTTACTACACTTTGCAAACCTGGGAGATTTTAAAGATGCATGCACAGCAAGTGACCCTGCTCAACATCTTGATCTCCAGCAGCTAGAAGGCTTTACATTTAATCTCCTACAGTCATTCAAAGCACGCTTAGAAGGATTTCATAAGCGCACCCGTCTTTTTAAGTTTATCACCCATCCACACAAGTGTGCAGTGGACAGTGCCGACCTGGCTTACATCCCCGGTGTCTCCGTCAGAGATTTTGAGCTACAAGCTGCTGACCTGAAGGCCTCAGACATGTGGGTGAATAAGTTCAAGTCACTGAATGAATATTTGGAAAGACTTGCATGACAGCAAGCAGAGTTGGTGAGCAAACACAAGTGGGGAGAAATAAAAAAACTTCAACCCAACAACCATCTGATTGTCAAAACTTGGAACATACTTCTGGTCACATACCACACACTGCAGCATGTGAGTATTGCTGTGCTGACAATGTTTGGCTCTATGTATGCATGTGAGCAGTCTTCCTCACATTTAAAAAATTTTAAGACCAACCTACGATCACATTTACTGAATGGAAGTCTCAACGCCTACATGAAGCTTAACCTCACCACGTATCAACCAGACTACAAAGCCATCAGCAAAACCATGCAGCACCAGAAGTCACATTAACAGTAAGAAGTACTTTGTTCATTATTGGTTAGCAACAGCATAACAACGTTATTAAAAGGAATTCTGAGACTTATTGTACTTTAAAAGTGTTGGTCTTACATAAAATGCACACATTTACTTGTATTTAGTATTAAACATATTGTATGGCTCTCATGGAATTACATTTTAAAATATGTGGCATTCATGGCTCTCTGAGCCAAAAAGTTTTCCGACCCCTGACATAGAGGTTACTGTCTTGGAGCCCAGCAATATAGATGAGTATATTATGGTTCTTGATATCAAATCCTCATTATCTAACAGAAAGATAAACTTACAACCAGATAAATGTGCTACATATAAAGCACACATCGGTTAACAACTGAAAGAGGAAGGCTTATTATTTCCTCACCACCTAGAAGAAAGAAAGAAGACCTCTTTCAGTATTCAAGAAATAAGAAAAATTAATAACATTTTTAACCAACATTAATAGCTATCATAATGCTACTTAATCTATATTTCTACATAAAATTAACCTATGGCACAGCACTAAATTTCTATCAAAAAACAATATAAAAATATAATGAAAATTTTAGAATGTAAAACAGATAACTTTTTTATCACCATTAATCATTATATTAAAATTACTTCTTCCCTTAAAACCAATATCATCAGTACCATACTAGTAATTTAGGTTCAAACAGATCAAAAGCCTTCAAAGCACAAAGCAAGTACAATATACATATTTAATTTCTGGAAAAAAGATTTCAACACATTATTCTACATCAATGGAATACAAAACAAACATTTTTATTAAGCTAAATTCTTTTAGATTGATCAACTTTCAACTTGCAGAAATTTTAGTTAACGTCTGAATATTCTAGTCATCTAACTTCATCTGCTTCTCCCCAAACCACTTAGCTCTGGCATAAATAAAGCTGCTTCTTTGAATTTGTAGTTCAATATGTTATCCACCACAGGGTTTAGCAAAAAGAGAACTCAACCTCTCTTTAGATTTATAGTCTGATGCGTTTTTTTAATTGCTGTGTGTGTGTGTGTGTGTGTGTGTGTGTACATGTGTATGTGTTTAAATTAAAGGTCACTTTTTGGTCCTGCTTCCATGAGTGGCCACATCAGGTGGAAAAAGAGAGGGGAACCAGGAGGTGTGGGAAGTGTCATCTCGACAATGTGGGAAGTGTCATCTCGACAATATTTCATTTATATATGGAACTGAACAGACAACCATAGTCACTATTGTTTAAGTGAAAAAAAGGGAGATACAGAGATAGACACCCACATGCACCCTGATCTACAAGGATCCACCTGGCAACCTCCGAAGCTGATGCTCAAATCAACAGAGCTATCCTCAGTGCCTGAAGTCAATGCTAGGACGACCCAAGCTATGCTCAGGCCCCAAGGCCATGCTCAAACCAATAGAGGCACTGGCTGTGGGAGGGGAAGAGACAGAGAAGGGAGAGAAGCAGGGGAAGAAAAGCAGATGGTTGGCACAACCAGGGATGAACCCAAGACATCCACATGCCACGCCAATATTCTACCCACTGAACCAACTGGTCAGGGCCTAAAACTATTACAATATATAAAGGATTATAAGTAGAATGATTAGCTTGACCATGCAGTAGTGCAGTGGATAGAGCATCAGCCTGGGATGCTGAAGACCCAGGTTCAAAACCTCAAGGTCACTGGCTTGAGTGCAGGCTCACAACCTTGAGTGTGTGGTTCCTGGCTTGAGCATGGCATGATAGACAATTAAGGTGTGGCATGTGGCAACTATGAATTGATGCTTCTCAAGCTCTCCCTTCTTGCCTATCCCTCTCTTTCTCTTTCTCTCTCTTATTAAAAATAAATGAATAAATAAATAAGAGGCATGATTATTCACTTTAGAAAATAAAATATTGCTTTTAAAAACATTCATTAAATGTTATTTGATGATTTACTCAGTTTTTAAAATGATCCATAGCCCTAAATGCATACACATGTATAAATCTATATTATATTTATAAGTTAAAATTATCACATTAAAATTTAATCTTTTTTGTATCAATATATCATACTCATATTATTGTTAATAGCATCTCTATCCACCCAGTTTTTGTAATTAAAAAATTTTGCATTTGTGCTCTGGTGGTTTGTCTTAGCAGTAGAGTATCAGCCCGACGAGTGGAAGTCCCAGGTTCCAATTCCCAGTCAGGGCACATAGGGGAAGTGCCTATCTGCTTTTCGGCCCTTCCCTTCTCCTTTCTCTCTGTCTCTCTCTTCCCCTACAGCAGTCAAGGTTTCATTAGAGCAAAGTGGGCCCGGGCGCTGAGGACGGCTCCATGGCCTCTGCCTCAGGTTCTAGAATGGCTCCGGCGACAATGCAGCAACACCTCAGAAGAGCCAACCATGGCCCCTGGTGGGCATTCCAGGTGGATCTTGGTAGGGCCCATGTGGGAGTCTGTCTGACTGCCTTCCACTCCTAACTTCATAATAATACAAAAAGAAAAAAAATTTTGCATTTGTGTTAGAGTCCTCATTCCCTTATACTCTTGCCATTTAGCTGGGCATTTATAATAAATTGATATTTAACTCAAAGCTGTTTCTTGAATCCAGCTCTCTTCTCTTGATTTAATGAAACTTCCTTCTTCTCTTTATCTCTCACCTATTACAACACCTCTTCACTGACCTCTGGTATTAAGCTCATACCACGCCAGTATGTCTTCTATTGAATAAGTAAGATAAAAATCCTAACTTGCTCCACTGCCAAAAAGAAACTGACCAATCTGATTCCAAATTATTATTTTTGTTTCATATTAAACAACTCTTGAATTTCTGTTACTAATTTACCCAACACTTCCCTTTTAGGACACATACTTTCTTGATGTTCCATCTTTTCATTATTTAAAATTAAATTTTTGATCATGCTATAAGTCTCAAATTTAATATGATACTTATTCCATTTACAAAGAGAAAAGATGGAAGGAGGATTACACTTTTTATTTACCATTCACTTCCACATTTTATTCACATCATTATTTTATTCATCATATCTTATTGTAATACTAATTTAAAGCTGCCATTTTTCACTAGAGTATAGGGTCTATGTTTAGCAATAATAATAATAATAATAATAATAATAATTTTTGTTTATTGGCAGCATATGACAAAGACTCAAGTTTATCAGATACTGAATAGGTTTATTGAAAGAATAAAAGTTTTGTCAAAATTAGGGTACTAAGTAAACAAAAACTTGTATAATTTTATTATTTTAAATAGTTACCTTAGGAAGATTAAACAGAAATAGCAAGAACGTCAGATTAATTATTAAGAAATCATAATTTTTGGCAAAGTTTTTTTTCCAAAATATTTTAGGAAATGTATTATTTCAATCTCAAGACCTCCAAAGTATTTATTTAAAATATAAATAAGAACTAAAAACAGAGTTTATCAAAGGTTTCTCTGGACCAGAAAATAAAATAACAAAACAATTTTATGCATGGGTAACTTAAATTGTAGTGTTAATATTTCTCTTATATTACAATAAATGTTTAGCTTCTTCACTACTTTACGCTTACACGTCTGCTTGGTTCTGATCAAATTGCTTAAAGTCTTATTGATATATATAATATAAATAGATATAAATAGCACAAACTGGTATTGCCCACTAATTGTTGAAGATTTACTCTCAGCAAGATATGAAGTCTTCATATGTAATCCACCCTTCCACTCTTTTAAATTTTCTATTAAAAGTATTTCTGTAAAAGATGAAATGTTAGCTAATATATAACTCTTAGATAAACAGCATACTGTATTTGTGTAAGGGTTCTGGAAACTACCGGTAACTTCAAAAGAAGCCAACTCCAGCAATCAGATATTCCAGCTCCAGGGGACTCGGTAGCTTTCAGCCATAAAAAACAAATCTCTGCTTCACCATTTTTGAGCTAATCTTTGGAATAGACTGTGCTGACTTACACATATAGAACTTTCAACCCTGTTCCTGAGATTCTTTGTTCCATTTCCTTTCTTGCTCCTAATGAAAACCCCTCCCTTCACTAATATGATAGACAAACAAGGGTCTGTCACCTTCTCAGTTGTTGACACTTAAATAAACCATCTTTTCTAATATCAGCATTTGTTTCTTAGGTATTGAGTGTTGGCTTTTAAAGGGGGAAGCATTCAAACCTGAGTTCAGTTTCACTTTGATGACTGGATTTTTATTAAACATTGTGCTTATTCTTTTTTTTTTTTTTTACTTTATTGTTACTTAAGACTTTTATGTTATTCATACATTGATGTTTTACAAAATAAATATTATAAATATTTTATGTTGTCAAGCTTTGAAAAGACAAAGCATTCTACTTAAATGTAGTATCCTTAATATGCACAGTGTTTAGAATGTATTAGACCAGTGGCCATGGTTGTGGCCACGCAGGTGCAGGTTTTCATTGAATTCAGGCAAACAGCAAAGGAACCGTGGAGCCAGAAAATGGCGGGCCATTCCGTTTATTAAAGTCTCTTAACAGTGAACAAGCAAACAGGCTAAGAAGACTGCTTCCCTCTCTCTCAGTACCCACCAACCTCAGCAGTTCCCAGTCACATAGAAGTGCTAAATCCATGAAAATTCCCAAAGTTAGTGAGGCAACATTGAGTAATACATCTGAACAAAATAGAAGAAAGGGATTACTGGAAATTAGATTTCAAGAATGAGAATGGACAATTCACAGGTACTTGAGGAAGAACAGATCACATATGGCCTGAAAACCCCCAGAAACAATGGGACACAAGAGTTATCTAGCCACAGGCACTGGCCTGAAGCTTTCTTATTTACCAATTTATTTTTATTTTTATTTTTTTTTGTGACAGAGAAAGAGAGACAGAGAGAGGGACAGATAGGGACAGGCAAACAGACAGGAAGGGAAATAAGGTTCAATTCTTCGTTTTAGCTTCGTAGTCTCTTTAGTTGTTCATTTATTGCTTTTTCATGTGTGCCTTGACCAGAGGAAGGTTACAGAAGACTGAGTGACCCCTTGCCAAGCCAGCGACGTTGGGTTCAACCTGGTGAGCCCTGCTCAAACCAGATGAGCCCACTTACAAGCTGGCAACCTCGAGGTTTCAAACCTGGGTCCTCTGCATCTCAGTCCGATGCTCTATTCACTGTACCACCACCTGGTCAGGTTCTTATTTACCATTCTTAATTCAAATTAGGCACCCTACATCCTGTGGTCTCTCTCCTGAAGGAGGTTTCTCTGCTTGAATCTCTTGGGAAAAAAAGGAGAGATGGTCAAATGTTCTTTCTGAGTCTTTTGTTTCTTGGTAAATAGCTTAAAATCAACACCTAAAACGCAGCTTCAGGGTGTCATAATTTTAGTCCCTTCAAGACCTATACATTTTTTGAAGGTACAACCTAAACCTCATGTTACCTACCAGTTACCCCATTAAAGGGTCAATACAGCAATTTTCAATAGTTTCCAATCTTAGTTGCAATCACTTGTCTTTATTTCTTTGTATCACATTGATTCTGTTCTCTTTCACTTGCATTTTCCCACATCCTTATTCATTCCCTTGTTTCAGATCTAGATGAATTTGTTGCCAGTGGAAATGCTGCTCTTTTACAGAGTTTCAGAAAAGCATTTTATAGGTCTCACATATGGAAAATTGTGGCTTGGTAAGGTTTAATGCAGTTGACATAGAAGGCTGCCCACAGGTTCCTGGATATCTATCTGTCCTACTAAGAAAAAAATTCATTCTTTTCTTCATTAAGCCCAATACAAAGATCAGAGTCCTGATATTCTCTGCCATGGTTCAATCCATATGAAATATTAGTCCAGTCCAGGTGCTGCTTGGAGCCTGTACTTGGAAGTCTGCATGACAAATGGAGGGTCCATAGGCAGCTTTAGGATTGCCTAGCCACATGAAAAATCCACAAACAAATGGAGTGAGCATGCGTCTCCAAACGAGGGAAGAAAAAAGGGAGGGGATTTCTCTGTTAAACCTGTGTTTATATTGTCTTGGCTTGGAAGTACAGTGATCCAGCCTGCTGAAAACTACCAGGGTTGCATAGAGACACTTACTCAAGACACAAATTGATGTCAAGGGGAAGGGGGGGAGGCCTGCCAAGAGATTCAAAGAAGAAGACCTCTTGTATTTTCTTTTCCCTTAGCTTTTATTGATCATAAGTAGAACAGAGGTAACAGGACTACAAGGGAAAGAGACTGGGTGATAAGGGGAAAGAAGACTAATGGTCATTTTACTGACACGGAGAAAGGGCTAATTTAATTTAGGTCAGTGCATTCTTTTTTACTAATTAACAAGCACAAAGGAAGGGGCAATCTGAAACCTCTAAAATTCTTTTCTAAAGCTCATTCACATACATTCCTTTGTGTCTGCACAAATGTCACTCACTCAAAAAGTTTCTTGGTGTTTGCATCCAAAAGACATTCATGGCCCTGGCCAGTTGTCTCAGTGGTAGAGCATCATCAGCTTGGCGTGTGGAAGTCTGTAGTTCAATTTCTCACCAGGACACATAGGAGAAGCACCCATCTGCTTCTCCACCATTCATTCTCCTTCCTCTCTTTCTCTCTCTTTCCCACCCACAGCCAAGGCTCCACTGGAGTAAAGTTGGCCTGGGTGCTGAGGATGGCTCCAAGGCCTCTGCCTCAGGCACTAGAATGGCTCCTGTTGCAACAGAACAATGCCCCAGATGGAAAGAGAATCGCCCCCTCTAGTGGGCTTGTTGAGTGGATCGCGGTCGGATACATTCAGGAATGTGTTTCTCACTTCAGAAAAATTAAAAAAAGAAAAAGAATAAGACACTCACTTGGGGCTTTTAACTAAAGTTCCCCAATTCAAGTCATAGAGTGTTTAAGGTTAGATGGGTGATTCCTTACAGAAAAGGACTAGCTTTTTATTTAAAGCAACTTGTTTTAAAGAGCTTATTAGTTTTTCCCAGGCTTATGTTTGTTCCTCCCATTAGCCAATCAGATCCTTCTTCTAGGCTTCAGTGGTAGACCTGTATGGTCACCATCTTGACTTCCACTATACATACCTTAAAGTAGAAGCATAGAAGCACCTCCCTCCAAAGTTTGGTGATGGACCAGTTGTACCTTCGGGAGATAAAAAATCTAGTTCTTTCCTAAGGGGGGTTATGAGGAATGTTAATCTCCTTAGTGGGGCTATCACCATGTGTCAAGCTATAAATGCTACAGCTTTGTAGTAAATGAAATGTTGTAACCTCCTACTGAAGCAGGCATTTCAAGTTTTATTAAACTTAATATTTGATTCCCTCTTCTATAATTTATTATGCTCAATGTCTGATTCCTTCTGCTTATTTTTCATTAGTATTTTGCTACCTATGCTAACAAATTTACATTGATTTAATAGGAATTACTTTAGAATCTGTAATAAATTAGATACTGAGTTACCCTAGTTTACCAGTTTTCTAGTAAAATCACTCTTCTTATGTAGTAAAGTAAGCAATATAAATAGAATTTCACAGAAAATAATTAAGAGACTAAATTAATTTCAAACAGAGGCCCTGGGAAATACATGCATATTAAACAATTTAAATGTTATATTTTTCTTCATCTTATGTTTTTTATTAAATAGATCACCTAAACATCATTATAAAGAAAAATTAATTTTATTTTATAAAATGTTTCTTTAAAATATCCTATATGTCATCAGATCCATACATCCAGTTATTTTTAAAAAATGATTTAATTTATCAATTTAATCAAGTTTATGAATTATTATTGTTATTATTATTATTTTTACAGGGACAGACAGAGAGAATCAAAGAGAGGGATGAATAGGGACAGACAGACAGGAATGGAGAGAGATGAGAAGCATCAATCATCAGTTCTTTGTTGCAACACCTTAGTTGTTCATTGATTGCTTTGTCATATGTGCCCCAACCATGGGCCTTCAACAGACCAAGTAACCCCTTGCTCATCAAGCCAGTGACCTTGAGTCCAAGCTGCTGAGCTTTGTTCAAACCAGATGAGCCCGTGCTCAAGCTGGCGACCTTGGGGTCTCAAACATGAGTCCTCCACATCCCAGTCCGATGCTCTATCCATTGCACCACTGCCTGGTCAGCTTATTTTTATTAATTTACATAAATATTTGCCTTAATAGTATTTAGAATTAATTTAGCTTCTTTCTTTTCAATAATTCTTAAATATTTTACACATTTAATTTTAATAGCTTTTAAAAAAATTACAGTCCTGATTTTAAATATATATAGATCAAATAGTAATAGTAAAATTTAGTTTTACAAAGATGTTATGGGCCCTGATTAGTTGGCTCAGTGGTAGAGCATTGTCCTGGCATGTGGATGTCCTCGGTTTGATTACTGATCAAGGCACACAGGAAAAGTGACAATCTGCTTCTCCACCCCTCCCCATTCTCTCTCTCTCTTCACTCGTGTTACCATAATTCAGTTTATTCAAGTGCATCATTCCTGGGCACTGAAGATGGCTCCATGGAGCCACCACCTCAGGAATTAAAAATAGCTTGGTTGTGAGCATGGCCTCAGATGGGCAGAGTATCAGCCCTAGATAAGTGTTGCCAGGTGTGTCCAGGTCAATGTGCATATTGGAGTTTATCTCTCTATCTCTCCTCTCACTTAAAAATGAAGAAAAAAACAAATTAACTACTAAAAAATGCTACAGTATGAACAAACCTTTAAAACATTATGCTGAGTAAAATTAGCTAGGTACAAAAAGACAAAATTATATGATTTCACTTATATAAGATATCTAGAGTAGTTAAATTCATAAAGACTGAAAATAAAATGGTGGTTGCCAGAGCTGAAAGAAAATCACTTAACAGGTAAAGAGTTTCCATTTAGGACAATAAAAAAGTTCTGGAGAATGAAGGTAGTGGTGGTTGCACAACAATATGGATGAATGTACTTAATGCCACTGACCTGTCTTCTTAAAAATAATTAAAATGATAAATTTTATATTATGTATAGTTTACTATAATAAAAACTATATGTCTCAATCCAACCTTGGCTGGCTAGCTCAGTTGGTTAGAGCATCATCAACAGGCCAAGGTTGAGGGTCAAACCCCTTGGCCTTGGGCACTGAGGATGACTCCATGGAGTCTCCAACTCAAACACTAAAAATAGCTCGATTGTGAGCATGGCCCAAGATGGGCAGATCATTGGCCTTAGATGGAAATTGCGAGGTGGATCCCAGTCAGGGTGCATACAGGAGTCTATCTCTCTATCTCCCCTCTTTACTTTGAAAGAAGAAAAAACAAACAGAAAAACAAAGGTGTTACTAGCTGGATTCTGTCCTCTTAAAAATCATGTGTTGAAGCTCTAACCTTATAATGTGACTCTGTTATAATTAAATTAAATTGGATATGATTAAATTAAAATGGAACCATTATGGTAGGCCCAAATTTAATGTAACAGTATCTTTATAAGAAGAGATCAGAATATCCAACATGACAGCAGAGTAGGTCAAAGGTACACTCACCTCCTCACAGGACCAGTCTGGAATTACAGCTAAATTATAGAACAACTAAATTCTAGAGAAACAACTTGAATAACCACCTGAAGACTAACTGAACAGAATTATTATTACCAAGGATTTACAGAAGAAGCCACATCAAGAAGGTATGTAGAGAGATAAAAAGGGGTGGTCCTGCTCTCTTGAGTGGAGGCTAAATTCTGGAGAAATATGTCAGCTGCAGGGAGTTCCCCCTGAGAACCATCAGAGGATCTCAATCCCAAGATTGGTGGCCTAGCCTAAAGCACCAGAGCCGGGAAGAGACACCCACATAACATCTGTCTATGAAAATCAGGGAGAAACAGGATGCTGCTTAGCTGTGGTACATTTACAAAATCTAATACTACTAGACCATAAAAAGGAGGTAATCTTACCTTTTGCAACACCATGAATGAACCTGAAGAGCATTACGTTAAGTGAAATAAGCCTATTAGAAAAAGACAAGTAGCATGTAATTTCATTCATATGTGGAATTTAATGAACAAACTAAACTAACAAACCAACAAAAAAATAGACTTATAGATAGAGAACAGACTGACACCTTCAGAGGAGATGGAGTTTGGGGAGCTGGGTAAAAAGGTGAAGAGATTAAATGGGGGGAAAAAAAGAAAGAAGATGCAAACACAGAAAAGAGCACAGTGATTATCAAAAGGAAAGCAGTGTGAGGAGAGGTAGAGGAGGGTATAGGGTGGATAAATGGTGATGGAAAGAGACTTGGCATGGTAAACATACAAGATGATGAATTATAGGATTGTACATCTGAAATCTATATAATTTTATTAATCAATGTCACTGCAATATATTCAATAAAATAAAAAAGGAAATTAGGACATAAAGAGAGACACCAGAAATGTTAGTGATAATATCAATTATACCGATACCTTATAGGTATGTATTGTTTACTTCTCAGAATTGAAAAATCCCACAGAAATGCAAAATGGTTCATTCTTTTATTTTATACCTGGGCTGTGCTATATAAATTTAAACTAGTTTATTAAATTAATGTTTTAGTTCCTTAGTCCCACTAGCCATTATGCTCAATTGCCACATGTGGCTGGGATCTACTATATTGATTAGTGCAGATGTAGTACATTTTTATTATTGCACAAAGTTTTATTACATTGTGTTGTTAGTCATTAATAATTATAATAAACACAAAAAGTTTAATAATTTAGTGAGAGAAAAAAAGTTTTAAATTCCCTTATCACTGGCACTCATTTCCAATAAAGGATTTAAAGTAATTCACAAAATAATACCCATTCTTAATTATGAGAATATGAAATATACACAATTCTCTGCATAAATAAATATTATAAAGTAAAGTTTTCTGTTTTATAATAAAATTGGAAATATGACAGCAAACTTGGCTTCATTTCCTTTTTGATAATCATGGGTGAAAATAGATAATTAAATGATGTTTATTAAAACTCCCTCTGGCACTCAATTTTTCAAAATAATGTGTTTCTCATTATTGCATATCAAAGAAGGAAACAAATTGTTGAGGGAACATTCAAATTAATTTATCCCATTAAAATGTCTATCCATGGATATCAGTTTTTATTACATTCTGCAGCCACAGGGTTACAATGATATTATAGAAATATCTCATCTAGTTGAAAGTACATGAAACTGAATACTCAAGGTAATCAGGAAGACCATTGCTAAAAATTATGTTTTGTAATGCTGTTTCCTTTCATTTTTTAACTGACACTTAAAAAGTAAAATAACATATTAAACCAAAACTGTTGCCAGTATTTCTTCCAAGAATTGTAATATTGGTACATCAATTAGATTTGCAAAACATGTTTGGAATATTTTATTAACTAGTGTTATTATATAGCAGTATAAATTTATTTTTGTGATCTATCAGATATTTTAATTAACAGAAAAATTGAGTAAAAAAACAGAGTTCCCATATCTTCTTCACTACTCTACCTGTTTCTATTATTATTAACATTTTGCATTAATGTGATATGTTTGCTACAACTGGTACATTATTAGTAGCTATGGTTTATAGTTTACATTAAGGATCTCTCTGTGTTGTACATTAAGTGGTTTTGACAAATGTGAAATGAGTTGTAATATTATATAAAATAGTTTCATTGCTTTAAAAACCCTCTATGCTTTACCTATTCATCCCATCATCCTTCCCCCTTAACCCTGAATATGATTTTTTAATCAAATTGATTTTTTAATGACTCCATGGTTTTTCTTTTTCCAGAATATCAAATAGTGTAGTTGATATTATACAATATGTAGTTTCTTTACATAAACTTCTTTCACTTAGCAATGTTTAAGTTCCTCTATGCCTTTATGTTGCTACATAACTTACTCTTTATACTTTATTCAAATTTAAAATATTTATTTTTTGCAGTCTATTAAATCTTTAAATTGTATTTTTAAATAATTTAAGACATTGTAAAAATACCACAGGAAGTAGTCATATGTTCTTTACTCAACCTCCCTAATGTTCATTCTAACAAGTCTGATGATCAAAACTATAAAATTAACATTGGTATGATACTATTCAGTGAATTATACACTATATTGGTATTTCATTAGTTTTTCCACTGATTTTATTTTTATTCAGATGCATAATCCCCTTGCATCTAGCACAAAATCTGGTGTCCACTTAAGAAAGGTAATCAGGCTATTCTGCTATGGTAGTGAGAAAAATATCCAATCTTATTCTACAGAAAATCCAACAAAACTTTTTGCATCTGAGTTACAAAAAATATATATAGCACCTTCTAATAAATCTTCCTAAGGTAGATGTGACATTGTGTCCTACTGAGAAAAGAATGAGTTATAAAGCTGTGTTTTTACCAGTGTAGCATTCATCTAAGTCCTGGAATAGGTTATAAAATGTACTTTACAAGATTTACTTATCTCAATTTATTCCGACTTAAAGAAATACACATTCAACATAAATTAGAATAATAAATGACATTAAACACAGTCACAGGTATCTGTAACAATACATATCCCTTCACATGCACTTTTCTTACCACAATAGATACCAAGTATAGAAGAAAATTTTAATTTCTAGTTGTGAAAAAAGTCATACACTGATGGCAGACAACAGAAAAACAATGTCAAGATTAAGGATAAAGAAAACAATTTTCATTGTATGAAATTAATAAACTTAAATATGAAAATAATATAAATGCAGGTATTAAACTAGTGCTATTTATTGAATCAAAATGCATGGCAATTTTTTTATAGTTATTCAACCCTAAAGATTTTATAAGAGGTTAGAGAAATGGAATAACATAAATAAGCTAAATAAATGGTAACTTAAAATAATATAATAAACTGATTCATAAATATTTTCACAGAAGCTGAAAAAGTAATTATGAAGAGAATTAAATAGTTAAATATTTGTTAAAATGTTAATAACAAAGAAGCACGATTCAAAGTTATATGTAATATTCATGTAAAATTTTTATGTTTTATAGTTTTTTGAGATATTTTGTGAAGATGTCACTATGAAAGACTTGTTTTTTTAAGTACCTTTAATGTTTCCATGAATATTGTTACAATTAATATAATTCAGGAAAAATAAAACTGAATTAAACGTGCATGAGTTATCAAACTCTGTATATTTCTTTCTTTCTTTCAGAAGATATTTCAACCATATAAAATAGGAATAACAATACAAGTAAGGTATAATAAGTTTATAGAACATTATTATACTTTAGCCTGTATATTATGAAAGAGACTTTGACCTTGACAAATTCTGAACCTTATAAAGGTATAGCCTATATAGCTTAATGATAAAAATATAGATTCTTAACCTAGACCTTCTATGTTTAATTCTGGTCTCTGTCTGATCCTGGGCAAGTTGATTAACTCATATACAAAGTAATCCTGTTAATGAAACCTTCCCCATAAGCTTGAAAAAAGAATAAATGAGTTAAAGTTTGTAAATTATTTAGAGTCTCAAACATAAAAAGTGCAAGAGGTATTAGCTGATTATAGGGCCAGTAGTTGAGGACACCATCACAGCCGCCTGCCCCATACAGGTTCCCATTAGATTCGGACAGTCGGTAATGAAACAGCAGAGCCAAGAACTGGTGAGCCATAAGCTTTAATTCTAGCTTGTACCTATCAGGCAAGTAAAAACACACAGTGGGCTCCAAAACCCACTCATTCAGTGCTCACAAAGCTACTGACTTATCCAAGTTTCTTAGAATTAAAGGTTTCTAGCTCACAAGACTTATTCACCTCTGTTCCCCATGTCCTTCTCTCTGCACAAACTGGCTTCTCCCTCAGTACTCCATCATCTTGGCTGCTTCTCCTCTCCTCAATGTGGCCTTAATTTGCTCTCCTCTGTAATACTAACCTCAGGAACAGAGAAAGCAAGCAAGCTCCCAGCCTGCCACATTTTATAATGTAGAAATTCAAACCTTTAATCCAATTTACAAAAAAGGAAGTCTCTGATACAAAGTCACTTATCTGAGACATACTGGAAGGACTCCTCATGAGAGTGCACCACCCACATCATCCAATCAGTCAAGGGTGTGGGGAAAGCTTACTTTTAAAACTTGTACGTGGGCAGCGCCATCTTTAACAAAGTAAGCATAATATATTTCATGTGCCCAACACCAATATTTTGTGTTCTTATTGTCAATGACACAGCTTAGCAGAAAAACAAATTTCTAAGGGAGAAATAATATAAAAATAAATAAATAATAACGTTTTTAACTTAATGCATTTAGAAGAAATAACATTCTTATAGAGACAAAGTATTTTGTTTTACTAAAAGACTTTAGAAGGAAATAATTTAGAATTGATTTTTGTTTGAAAGGATGTCCCAATCTTTCTATGATTATTAATAATCAGTCCAGTGAACTAAAGTAACATATTTTGCTCAAGACCTTTTAAATTAACTTACTTTCATATACCTTCTAAACATCTCATTGAAGGTTAATGAACCAATACATCTGCCAGAAATCTCTGTGTTGGTCAAATAAGTTTATAAATATGATATATATGCTTGCTCACTTATAGTTTGCATTGGGTGTGGGAGACAGGCTGTAAGCAGGCAGGATCCTTAAAGCTTAAGGTTTAGTTTTAAAACTAAGCTTTTCCCCATACCCTTGACTGTTGCATGGTGGGGGTGCTGCACTCTCATGATAATTGGCTTTGTATTAGAGACTTCCTTGTTTGCATATTGGATAAAGATTTTAATTTCTACACTTGTAAAGCCAGTGGCCAAGGCCACCATCACAGCGCCCTGACCCATGCAGGTTCTCATTTGATTCAGAGTCCGTAAGGAAAAAACGGAGCCAAGAACTGGTGAGCCATAAGCTTTAATCATAGCTTGCACCAAGTGGGCAAGTAAAAAACACACGGGGCTCCAAAACCCACTCATTCAGTGCTCTCAAAGCTACTGACTTATCTGAGTTTCTTAGAATCAAAGGTTTCGAGGTCACCAGCCTTATTCACCTCTGTATGGCCAGGAGCCGCCATCATGACCATTCATATGCAAGTTCCCATTGGATTCGGGCAGACGGTGAAGAAATGATGGAGTCGGAGGATGGTAGGCCATTCTGTTTATTGGTGTCTCACCAAGACAGGCAAGCCACAAGAGAAGACAATGGAAAAGCAGAAAACCTGCTTTTCCCATGGAGGGCAAGGGATCAGGGAGGCCCCTGCAATGGTGATAGCAGGAACTGAGAGAGCAAGCTCCCAGTCTGCCCCACTTTATAGTGTAGAAATCCAAACCCTTAATCCAATCTACAAACAAGAAAGTCTCTGAGACAAAGTCACCCATCTGAGGCATAATGAGATTCCTCATGTGTGTGCACCACCCTATATCAAAAAGGGTGGGGAAAGGCTTAGTCTTAAAATTAAGCCTTGGACTATAACAACTGGCTTGTTTACAGCCTGTCCCCCACATCCAATACAAATATAAGCGATCAAACATATATATCATATTCAAAAACTTATTTTACCAACAACCTCTATTCTCCATCTCCTTCTCCAGCACAAACTCTGCTCAAACTAGCTTCTCCCTCAGCACTCCACCATCTTGGCTGCTTCTCCTGGCCTCCATGTGGCCTTTATCTGCTCTTTTTTTTCTGTTCTTCTCTCTAATGCTAATCTCAGGAACCCAGGAACCAAGAGAGAACAAGCTCCTGGTCTGC
Source organism: Rhynchonycteris naso (assembly GCA_037038555.1). Lineage (NCBI taxonomy): Eukaryota > Metazoa > Chordata > Mammalia > Chiroptera > Emballonuridae > Rhynchonycteris > Rhynchonycteris naso. The sequence continues at coordinate 40,144,851 of CM072997.1, read as the reverse complement.
TCCACTTTATAGCATAGATTCAAAACCTTTAATCTAATATACAAGCAAGGAAGTCTCTGATACAAAGTCACTTATCTGAGGCATAATGGGAGATTCTTCATGAGAGTGAGGAATCCAATTCCAATCAGTCAAGGGTGTGGGGAAAAGCTTACTCTTAAAACTAAACCTTAGGCTACACCAACCTGGCCTGCCCACAGCCTGTCCCCCAACACCCATTAATATCAACGAACTTGCTTGCACGTGAGCAGCACCGTCTTTAACAAAGTGAGTATAATATATTTTACCTGCTCAACAATCCACCCCTATGCTCACTTTACTACCCATAATCTACACCACTGGCATCCCTGTACAGGGAATTTAGGTACATTACACAAATTACAACAATATGACAAATTATACAATTTCAACAATTACTAAGATACATTTCACCAGTCTCTGAGCACTTTGTTCTCTGCCTTCTTTCTAGCCATTTGAAAGGCTTCCCGGGGCAGGGGAGTGCTTCCAGTAAAGCCACCCCCACCCCCATCAAGGTATTTCACATTGCCCAAAATTCATAAATCCATCCAACAAAGGAGCCAGTGCTCACTCTCGTCATAGTCCAGGAAATCAGTCCACGCAACTGGGGTGTTAGCCTCCCCCCTCATTCCTGCCATCATGGCAGGTCTCATACTGCCCTAAAGAGAAGCATGTGGCAATGGCAGTCAGCATTTCCATCTCAGTTCTGGGGAGCATGATGGTATCCACCACTATGTCCCCAAATCGCAAACCTACCAGGAGTGTAGCAGGTACTCCTTCCAGCTGGGCTCTCATCTTCTGGAGACTATGGATTGTAACTCCAGACTGATTCTCCTTATCTTCCAAAGAGAAACTGAAAACACCAGCTCCTGCTGCTGGGCTTGAGCCCTGGGTCACTGCTGCCTTCTGCTCAGTAGGCCTTGCAGCTCCAGCCCTGGCCTCAGCCTCAGTCTCCCGCCATTGCTGGCTCTCCACAATGTCCAGGGCAATCAGCTACTCATGAACCTATGATTTCTTCTCCAGCATCTGCTCCATTTCCAGCCGAATCTCACAAACC